>OZ025300.1:71350289-77187289 GCA_964019185.1 Maratus speculifer
TCCATAGCAACGAAATCTAATCGACAATTCTCAATTGTACTTTCACCTTGAAACAAATTTAATTAATTTAAATTATGAACTTCGTTTTAAATCTCAAATTTTGATGATTAAATTTGAATATGAATATATATAAATATCGATATAACAAAATTATACTTAAAACAAACTAAAACTTACAAAACTAAAGTTATTTAAATTAAATTTATCAAAACAAATTCAACATGAAACTTTTTGTTTCCTTGAAGTGCATTCGACATAATGTATTTTTTGAAATTACATTCCATCGTCAACCGGCGATAAATCGCCAAATAACGAAATTTTCATTATTGTTTTACGGATACTGAGTGGAGGTTCCGCCGAAATTTTTTATAAACGTGTATATCCACACAAGAAAAATATCCTGTAATTTTTTCAGATTTTTCGGAGTATGCCCGTATGGAGACTTTCCTTGTGAGTGTGCGAGCCAAATTATCGTTTGTGGGATATCCAGTTCCCTACACTCGCTCCTAGTGAATGCGTTTCTAAACTTCTTTGTCTGATTTTTTAAACCGAACTTTATTAGCAGCACTTGACCAGTTCTCTTAGGCTGCCTTTATTGGACTATTATTTATTTGATCTGGCTAAAACTGATAAAACACTCCCTTGGCGATTTTTTTTCAACTACTCTGTGGCCACCAATAAAAAAAAGGGTTAGGGGTTCAACAATGTTCAAAGGCGATTCAACAATGGAAAAAAGGCACCAGGCCAATTTCGGACCATTTCGGATCCTACGAAAATAATAAAACATGGTAAACACTGCTTGGCCAGAACAAAGACACATTAGTCCAAGGAGTCTATATGTTTGGACCATTACGCACTGGCGATTTTTTTTCAACAGCTCTGCGGCTATCAAGAAAAAAAGGGGGGGGGGTTCAATAATGGTAAAAGGTGACTCCGGAGATTGATTCGCCGAGCCAGTTTCAGTCCCATTCAGGTCCTAGGAAAGTAATAAAAAAAAAATAGTAAACATAGCGTGACCAGAACAAAGACACATTAGTTCATAAAATCTATCTGTTTGGACCATTACGGCTTTCTTGTTTTGACCTAGATTTTTTTTTCTTAGACTCCTTCATATGTCTTTTCTCGCCTTCGAATAGAAACGACGTTTTAGGTTCGTAATTGTATAAATAAGTAGCACCTATAATCGTCGCTCAGTCCATCATTCCGTCTGTCCGTCTGTCTGCATATAACAACGCAAAAACTATCCATCTGAATCGTTTGAAATTTAAAATGTATAATTTTTGCGAAATTTTTTCAAGTCATTTCAATTTTTATGAAAATCGGATGCATAATTCAATTACAGAGCAATAAGAAGTATTCCATTCCATAACGGCCAATGGGAAAAATAGTTTCAAGTGCATTTTAATGATGTGACACTATTTCGAACATAATAAAATTGATATTCATCAGTGAAGTATATACTAAAATATACTTTTGTACAATCTATGGTGCAAAGAATATTTTTTTATTAATTTGCAGGGTTTACATTAAGTTATTGGAAACATAAGTATTACATTATATAATGTTACAGGAGGAAAATTTCTTTGAGGCACATTTTAATTATATTAACCCCTTAACTTGTTTGCCCGAACGGCGTTCGGGCAGAACGAATTTGCTTATTGCATCATTTAAAGCTTTTTTACACCACTATTATTTTTAAGAAAATTTTCATACTATTGAAGGGCCGAAATGTTTAGACTAAACTTTACTAGTATTTTATTTAAATAATAGTGGTGTGTGGCTATTTTCAATTTATTGAACGGAAAAGAATTGACCAGTTAAGGGTTAAACTACTTCACATTTTATGAATATGATATACGTTGCTGATGTTTTCTAAAGGTTACTTCCCGTTTTATAGAAAGAAGATAGTATTAGCAGATTCACACAAAAGATTTCGTATACTTATACAATATCAGAAGTACTGTATACTGTTACACCAAGATCTGAATATTTTTAAAATTTCGTTATAGTACGAACGCAACTCATTTGCTACGTTTCATGTGCAACTTCCGACTTTCTTTTTTTCTCTAGTGTTAACTATCTTCGGTATTACAAGTAGATGGAATCAATTAATTAATAATTTAATATACTTCCTCGATGTAACAGTAATTTTTAATCAATCTGTATGTTAACTTATAATCTTTTTTTAATCTTTATAAAAAATCTTTGTATAAATATAATCTTTATATTTATATAAATTCATTTAATTTATATAAATCGTACATATTATTATTTTTATTTAAACATATATGCAAAACACTTATTTAAAATTCTAATTTTTACATATTTATTTAATTTTAAAAACTGCTTTTTTTCTGCGGACTTTAAATTTAAAACGTAAAAGAAAAACATTCAATTTATTCAAATAATTCAAACATTCTTTTTTACGGGATTTAATAATTACTTACATGATTTTTAGTCTTTACAAAAAAAGTAAACTCTCATAATCTGTTTTATAAATCTAACAATTACCAATTCAAATTTTATATAGAGTAGTTTTATATCCAACAGAACAGTAAAAACAAACATGTAATTAATTATTTTCGAATTTTCTATTTGCACTTTGATTATAAAACTTTTATTTCATCAAAAAGGAATTACATAAATATTTGAAGATTTTTCATACGCTCTGTCGAGCATTCAATATTTTGCATTTAATACTTTAATAATGAAAATATTTGTTAAAGTAAGTTCTTATTAGAACTTGAGCCTTCAATTATATGCATATTTTGATTTTAAATACATTATTTAGAAGATAATGAATGTTTGAAAATAAAATATTAAATAGCATGTTGTAATTCCTTAATAATTGTGTTAATAATTATGAGGATGAAAATTTTTGCAATTGTAAGTTAAAAAAAAAGTAATTTTAATTTTGTGGGAATAAAGGAAGTGAGCCTGATCTTAAAATTAATAAATTACTGGGCACGAGGTGAATGTTGTTATTGAATGCAAAATCTTGCAATATTTTTATTATTATAAATTAAATATAATATGCAACATGCCTCATTTAATGTTAAAGATAAGAGTTATTTTTAAATGTACTTGGTATAAGTAAATTTTTTATTTATTATATAGTATTAAGTTTTGAATTCTGTTGTCACTATTTCTGTTACTACTTTGGCAACACAACTTTACTTTGTATATTTTGGCTACACTAATCTTGTACTTAAAAAAAAAAAAAAAAAAAAAAAAATTGTTCCTGGCTTGTGGCGTTTGTCGCCGTGTTATGTAATTATTTTTCTTTTATCCATTAAAACTAAATTATTTAAACGAATAATTTGACATATAGTATCTATTTATTTTCTAAGATTTGACTATTTGAATTCAAAAATCTTTACTAAGTAAGCTCTTATTAGATTTTGAGTTCTCAATTATAGGTATATTTTTATTTTTAAGGATATCGTGGACTTTGAAAAACGCAAAAAATCATCAAATTGTCGAATTTTTATTTTCAGCTTAATTACATTATATGAACTCGTTGCTATTGAAAGCAAAAAGAATTTTTCAATTTCGACTATTTTTACTGGAGTTAGAAGCATTTTTGTTCGATTAGATGATTCAGGCCTCTTCTTTTATTTTTTCGCCGATTCGCAGCCGTAAAATTTAGCCTAGTTTTTCGTTTTACCTAACTAAATTTTATTATTTTGCACTGAATATTTATTGATATTGTGATTTCGCAAAACAGTACTTTAACTGTAACTTTTAACTGTTTCTTTTAGCGTTTGTTTACTATGTGTTTAGAGGAAATGCTTTTTGCCCCCAGTCATTTTAGCGTAAAAAAAGCCTATTTCTCAACAACTATTTAATATATTTAACAAAAATTTATACAATAAGAGGTATTTATATCAAAAAAAAAAAAAGTTAAATTTATTTCTTTTAAATGTTTTACAAGTAATATTCTAAAAATGCTTAGTAACATTTATTTGCATGTATGAAAGGGTTATTATAGAAAAATATTGAACAAGTATGTGAAAATTGGTTGCGCATGGAGCATTTTGAAATATTGTCATTTTTCGTTAATTAAAAAAAAATCTATATCTTAAAAACTATTGAATATATTTTTTTTAAAAAAACTGTGAAATAAGATATACTATGACTATTTCCATTATTTTTAATCAATCTGTATGTTAACTTATAATCTTTTTTTAATCTTTATAAAAAATCTTTGTATAAATATAATCTTTATATTTATATAAATTCATTTAATTTATATAAATCGTACATATTATTATTTTTATTTAAACATATATGCAAAACACTTATTTAAAATTCTAATTTTTACATATTTATTTAATTTTAAAAACTGCTTTTTTTCTGCGGACTTTAAATTTAAAACGTAAAAGAAAAACATTCAATTTATTCAAATAATTCAAACATTCTTTTTTACGGGATTTAATAATTACTTACATGATTTTTAGTCTTTACAAAAAAAGTAAACTCTAACATAATCTGTTTTATAAATCTAACAATTACCAATTCAAATTTTATATAGAGTAGTTTTATATCCAACAGAACAGTAAAAACAAACATGTAATTAATTATTTTCGAATTTTCTATTTGCACTTTGATTATAAAACTTTTATTTCATCAAAAAGGAATTACATAAATATTTGAAGATTTTTCATACGCTCTGTCGAGCATTCAATATTTTGCATTTAATACTTTAATAATGAAAATATTTGTTAAAGTAAGTTCTTATTAGAACTTGAGCCTTCAATTATATGCATATTTTGATTTTAAATACATTATTTAGAAGATAATGAATGTTTGAAAATAAAATATTAAATAGCATGTTGTAATTCCTTAATAATTGTGTTAATAATTATGAGGATGAAAATTTTTGCAATTGTAAGTTTAAAAAAAAGTAATTTTAATTTTGTGGGAATAAAGGAAGTGAGCCTGATCTTAAAATTAATAAATTACTGGGCACGAGGTGAATGTTGTTATTGAATGCAAAATCTTGCAATATTTTTATTATTATAAATTAAATATAATATGCAACATGCCTCATTTAATGTTAAAAATAAGAGTTATTTTTAAATGTACTTGGTATAAGTAAATTTTTTATTTATTATATAGTATTAAGTTTTGAATTCTGTTGTCACTATTTCTGTTACTACTTTGGCAACACAACTTTACTTTGTATATTTTGGCTACACTAATCTTGTACTTAAAAAAAAAAAAAAAAAATTGTTCCTGGCTTGTGGCGTTTGTCGCCGTGTTATGTAATTATTTTTCTTTTATCCATTAAAACTAAATTATTTAAACGAATAATTTGACATATAGTATCTATTTATTTTCTAAGATTTGACTATTTGAATTCAAAAATCTTTACTAAGTAAGCTCTTATTAGATTTTGAGTTCTCAATTATAGGTATATTTTTATTTTTAAGGATATCGTGGACTTTGAAAAACGCAAAAAATCATCAAATTGTCGAATTTTTATTTTCAGCTTAATTACATTATATGAACTCGTTGCTATTGAAAGCAAAAAGAATTTTTCAATTTCGACTATTTTTACTGGAGTTAGAAGCATTTTTGTTCGATTAGATGATTCAGGCCTCTTCTTTTATTTTTTCGCCGATTCGCAGCCGTAAAATTTAGCCTAGTTTTTCGTTTTACCTAACTAAATTTTATTATTTTGCACTGAATATTTATTGATATTGTGATTTCGCAAAACAGTACTTTAACTGTAACTTTTAACTGTTTCTTTTAGCGTTTGTTTACTATGTGTTTAGAGGAAATGCTTTTTGCCCCCAGTCATTTTAGCGTAAAAAAAGCCTATTTCTCAACAACTATTTAATATATTTAACAAAAATTTATACAATAAGAGGTATTTATATCAAAAAAAAAAAAAAAAAGTTAAATTTATTTCTTTTAAATGTTTTACAAGTAATATTCTAAAAATGCTTAGTAACATTTATTTGCATGTATGAAAGGGTTATTATAGAAAAATATTGAACAAGTATGTGAAAATTGGTTGCGCATGGAGCATTTTGAAATATTGTCATTTTTCGTTAATTAAAAAAAATCTATATCTTAAAAACTATTGAATATATTTTTTTTTTTAAAAACTGTGAAATAAGATATACTATGACTATTTCCATTATTTTTTTGAAAAATTCATGGAAAAAAAATTAGCTTTGAGAGTCCACTGTTCCCTTAATACATTATTTAGAAGATAACGAATGTTTTAAAGCAAAATATTAACACTAAAACACTCTGAAACTTTTCTCAAGCTTCGCAGAAATATTTCACACCAGAATTTTTAATAAAAATTATTTATTTCATTCAATTCACGAATTTTTACGTTCTTGAAATTTAACGTGTATTGTGAACAAATTTCTGGCTACAAGTGTTATTTAGTAAAAAATTTGTCGGTGTCGGAGCGAATCCTTACGAACGTCTATTGTTAATTAGCTTGCTGTAATTCCTTAAGGGCAGTTGGAATCCTATACCTGCCCTGTTAAATTAATGTACCTTTTCTCATAAACTGCTTAAGATATGAACTTGAAATTTTTTTATACATAAAATAAACAATTCTTTATAATCTGAAGTTACATTTATAATCAAATAAAGCTTAGATATTTAAAAAAAACTGAAGTAGAAACGGAATTTAAATAAATAAAAAAAAAAAATCAATTTTTTCAAAGAGAATGATAATAATAAAAAAGTTCTTATTATGAGTTTACACAATTCACGTCAGATTAAACAGGGATATGTATAGGATATTCAAGCAAAATTTCAAAGATAGTTTTTTCAAAAAAATGCATCAAAGTTAAAAAAAAAAAAAAAAAAAAAAACATTTTGAGAAAATCAAGTTTAAAGTAAATAAACGCACTTACTTAAAACATTCCTGCTCCATAGTGCATATTTTTTACATTTTTCTTTTATTAAGGTACCTGTACCCAATATGGACACCCTAAGGAAAATGCATTTTTTTCACCCACATGTACAAGTCATAGGACTCCAAAAATATGTGACCACTATCGTTGGACTATTGACTATCATTATTAAAATTAGCGACCTTGTAATTATTCTGGCTTAATTTAAATGATAAAAACTAAAAAAAATTTACAAGTGTCCATATAAGGAACTAACTGTCCCTATTATGGACAGGTGCTTCCTTATTGACTTTCTACACAGTGTGTATGGAAGAGCCACTTTTCCAAGTTATTTTAGAGGAGAGGGAATAAAAAAATGTATCTTAAAGTATTCGGAGGAGGAGGGGGGACAGTAAATATCTTCAGAACATGCATTTTAGAAAGGGGGGGGGGGTCATTCTCGGTTTTTACCCTTCGAAGACCCATGCAAAGCCCCTTAGTTACTAGTAAATATTATGAATTATGTGAAATTATGAAAAATAATTTTAACCAAAACCACAAAGCCAACCAAATTTTAACCAAAACCACAATATTGTTGGTTTTGCTTAGCTTTATTGCATCTGTCTGCGAATTTACATCTGGTGTTACTCAGCCCTCACAGCATGGACAAATAGAAACTTTTTCACCATGGGCAGTAAGTCCCACATAATCCTCATGAACATATCTGCCACATGTGATGCATGGCCGCATGTTTGAAAAAGCATCAATACTGCAAAAGAAGCAGTACTAGTTCTCCTTTGTTGAGGAAGTCATACCATTGGTACCTACGATTTCGCCAAAGGATATCCTACTGGGGGGGGGCTTCTTTTTATTTTTATGCAGGGGTTTTTTGGAGGAAGGTTTTTGGGGGATTGTTCAAATGGCGTCTTGTTGAACAAAGATTTTACCACTTTGATGCCTTTTCAATTTATTGCTTGGCAACGTTGAATTTTCTTCATTCTTACAGTTGTAGTCGAAGGGGACATAAGCTGTACATATTGGGAACCAGGCGTAGTTTTACTAAATTGTGCAACAAATGAATAAGGAAAATATTTTTAAGCAAAATATGCAATAGCAATCGAAAATATGTTTTATTAGCTTTCTAAAATACTCCACTTTTCAACATTTAATGCAATTTTACCATATCTAATAAGAATTTAAGCTTACAAGTAATTAAGATCAGCACATCTCGGAACAACAAAATTCCTCCTAAATGGCGAACAGCGTTCTTTTTTACACTTTCCAGCTTTAATTACCTTTTCAACTGCTTTTTTTCGCGAAAATGTTGAGCCATCTCTCGATCAAAATTATTACCTTTAAAAATATTAGGGGTGTCCATATTGAGAGCCCTGTCTATATAGGGTACAAATACCTTATTATTCGCATTCCTCTTGTTGTTTTCTTTTCAATATTTTTAAACACACTTTTTTCTTTAGTTTGCTGCAAATGGCCATATTTTGCTCTTAATTTTCGATCGCGATAGAGAATTTTTAAGATATTTTGGCAATATACCCAATGAACCTCCAGAACAAATGAATAAACAAACAGAATTACTAAAAATTTTCCAACTTCATATTGCCGTAGAAACAAAATTAATATATCAGTAAAAAGAGGAGAAATGGTAGATTCGAAATATTAAAAAATCGAAAAATCGATATATTTTAGGTTTTGACCTTCCAATTGCCTTTATCTTCTAAAAAAACTGATTTATTATTAATATTTTTTGTTGTTGTTGTTGTTTGTTAAAAGAAAGAAAGAAAAAAGATAATAATTTTAATTTTGTATGAAAATGAGCCTGATTTTAAAATGAATAAATTACAGCCAACTAAGTGAAAGCTCTTATTTTAAAAAAGAAATTTTACAATATTTTTATTATTATAAATTAAATAAAACATGCCCCATTTAACCCTTTCCGGCACGGGCAAAATCTGTACTAAAATGAGGAATTATCGACTGACACCGGAATTCACAAACGTATTTTTTAAATACTTTGAATTCCTTAATTTAAGTTTTTATTGTAAAAGCGAATTTTTACTAAAATAGTATTGGTTCCGTTTGCAAGTTGGAATTAAAATTAGGTATCCCAGACCGGGCACAGTGTGCCGGAAAGGGTTAATTGATTAATGTTAAAGACAGGAATTATAGGTAATGGAAATGTATATGGTATGAGTAAAATTATTTATTTACTTTCTTATATTTAATTATTTTAATTCCCAGATTGTTAGCTGCTAATACATAGCTCCCAACTTGTACAGATTTTTTCCTATCACAAAAATTTAATAGAAAATTTTATCTAAAACAATCGCCAAGATCTAACGATTTCCAACCATGAAGCAAGACGAAATTTTTTTTTTAAATTTTAGTGGTGGAAAAAATTTGTGCAAGTTGATAGCTAAGTTATTAGGATCTGAGATCTGAAAAAATTAGGAGTGATTCTCTCTACATATAAATCTACATCTAAATCTCTCTACAAAATAAATAAGTAATTAAATAACTTATCTAAATTATAAATCAATGAGGATACACTCTCTGCTTAATCCCTCTCTTTCACGCACACACACATATACATTTTTTTCTATCCAATTTAATAGTGTTATTGCGATGGTAATGTTTTTTCTCCATTTTATTCTGATTTCATATGTATTGGTTGCCCTAAATTCGTATTATTTTGCTTTTTTATGGCTAATGTGTAGCGACGCTGGAGAACACAGTGGAACTTTTTGAACACTTGCTGTAAGACTTCGTCGATGGAGAGTCGTGTTGTTAAACGCCGTGGATCGGCTATCTAATATAATATTTAATGTTTTATTTACAATATGTTATTTATACAATTAAGTTTTTTTTATATGTTTTATAAAGATTTATTTAGTTAAAAGGAATTGTGTAATCACAGGTCACCTACAATTCACAACAAATGCAAAGATGAAACCACACACTTTATTTCTAGTTCAAAAGTATTTGTGGACCTGATGATTCTGAAATTAGAAATCCTGTAGTTTAAAGAATCTGAGTTTACACCAGGAAATATCACTGATGTATTTCCCATTACTTAAGTATGGAATTTCTGTTATTAAATAAAACAAGTACAGTCGAGTCTCTCCATACATCAAATTTCTCTATATAATGAATTTTTAGTAGGAACGGTCCCCTTTTCACATGATTACATTAAAAACAGTCTCTATATAGCGAAATATCTATCTCCATATAACGAATTTTTTCATAAATATGTCTTAATTTATTCAGTTTTAAAAAACTTCAAAATCGTATGGAATCAATTTTCTACCACTTATTTTTGATTTATCGTTCAGTGCTGAGTTTTTTTTATACATATATATATTACTTTTCTCCTTGTTCTTTAAATCCAACGAATTCATCCCACCTCCCACACATCTTTCCACATCCTTCTCAAAACAGAGTCAATTGGATTGTTACACATATAAGAGAGGAATCAATGAGAGGCACATAAGAGAGGCCTTCAAATGGAGGAAAATGTTAACTACAATTTTTCATTTCTTGTTAAAATTTGAGTATTTTTTTGAGAGCATAACAATTTTAAAATCAAAACAACAAAAAATTACATATAACTTCGTCTGAAATTAATACAAGTCTTCCTTTATTTGATTTTCATTAAGCTTTCAAACAAACGTCTGTTCTCTTTTTTTGAAACAGCTTAAATAATTAAGAAATAAAATGTTAGGTTAATAATTACTTTTAAACATTTCAAATTCTTCATTAAAAATATCAAAAATAATATCTATTTAAAATTTACACATTAAATACGATTTTTAACATCATTCTCTATGCATCGAATTTCTCTATATAACGAATTTTTTACAGGAACGATGGATTTCGTTATATAGAGACTCGACTGTATTTCTATTTTAATTTCCCAGTAAGAATTTGAAACAATCAGAATTAAATATAGAAACAAAAAATAAGGAGTTTCATGATGCCGTTTGGACACACTGGGAGTGAAACGGTTAAAAGAGTCCTTCAAGAAATGCGGCGAAGTAGGCAGAAAAATCTGTTCGTTAAATTAAGTACATATAAAGGGTGAATGTAATGTATTGGACAAATCTTTAAGGGGTGATAGTGTACATCAAGGCAAACAATATTAAATAGGAAACTAAGGCTCAGTGTTGTAGTCGTAAAAAGAGCAGAGAGTATACGGTATATACGGAGGGTATACGCAACATCATGAACGTTCATAGATATAATATACGTTAGTGCTTTATATGATAAAGAGAGGGTATATGGCACTTCTAAAAAAATCCAGAGGATATACGGCGCATACCGCCGTATACCCTCCACTACATCTCTCTTAAATGTCTTACAATGGCGGATCCAAGGGGAGGGTCATGGGGGTCATGACCCGCCCCCCCCCTGGAGCTCTTCAAAAAGGGATGTACAGCATAAGTAAAAAGTGCTAAAACATGAACGCAAAGTATGGGAAAATTCCGTTTTAGACAGGTTTCAATCTTTTTTCTAAATATTTATAATTTTTTTTTTTACTAGAGCCATAAAAGTTACCCAATTAAAGCAATATTTCGTTATAGACACGTTTTGTTTTCACAGACTTTTTATATTTTATCAAACATCGATTTTTTTTTCCTAAGAAATACTTAGTTTGGAGTTTTGAAGGGACGTAGATGAATTATCATTGTTTTGTAAAAATTCCAAAAACTTCGCTACAATATAGTGTCTCGCCTGCTCAGATGATATCAGCATCGAGCTCTTCATGTTCATACTTAGCTCAATAATAATCGGTAAGATCCTCAAAAAACACTTTTTTTTTGTTAGTGTTTAGTTGTTTATGAAGTATATTAAATCTCCTATTAAAGAAAGTTGGAATACAAATGCAGTGAACCATGTGAAAACGAAACTTGTCTGTAACGGAGTCCTTTCTCAAACCGAATTTTTCTTCTTGCAAGAAGAATATGACTCATTTTTAATAAATCGCAGAGTTTCCCCCCAAGTTTAAAAAGGGGCAGGACGCTATTGTTGTGAAAAGGGCACTTTTTTATTTTTAAGGGCACTTTTATAGCAATGAATCTAGGATTTAGCAGTTCAAAAAATCGTGGAAATACAGAAATTTCGTCAAAGAATCCAGAAAAAAATCAAAATTTCGTCAAAAAATTGGAAATAAAGAAAAAAGGTAAATTTTGTTATAAAATCGCGAAAAACCGGCAACAAATATTAAATGATCGCAAAAAAGGCCGATTTTGTAAATAGATCGCAAAAAAAGCAGGTTTTATTAAAAGATCACGAAAAAACGGCAGATTTTGCTTTAAAAAAGCGAAAAACGACTATTTTCGTGAAAAGATCGCAAAAAAACGGCAAATTTGTGACGGAATGTGAACAAAACCGTGCGGGGGCGGACGTCCCGGGCGCGGAAATTTAGGAGGCGCCAAATTTATACTACAAACGTCATTTTTGGGCTGTCACAAGAAAATGTTGGGAGGGAGGCGTCAAATTCTAATTATGCCCCGGGTGCAATTTTCTCTTCGTCGAAAATTACGGTGAATCAGGAAAATCTGAAGCAGAAAAATTAGTTTTTAGAACAAAAAAATTCCCCTCTGGCATTAACTGTTTTTGTGCTACTGCTATGCATTTTTTGCAATCTTTTGACGAAATCTGCCATTTTTTCGGGATATTTTGACGAAGTTTGTGTTTTTTCGCAATTTTTTTCGTGAAATTTGCCATTTTTGTGTATTTTTGACAAAATTTTTCGCTTTATTGCGATTTCTGACGAAATTTGTCGTTTTTTCGCAAATCTTTTGACAAAATCTGCCGTTTTATCGCAATTTTTTGACAAAAGTTGCCGTTTTCGTGATCTTTTGGCGAAATTTTCCGTTTTTCAGGAATTGTTTGACAAAATGTTTCGTTTTACCGCGATTTTTACACAAAATTTGTTTTTTTTTTCACGTTCTTTTGAGGAAATCTACCGTTTTTTCGAAATTTTGTGACGGATATAGTCATTTTTTCGCGAATCTTGCCGGAAATTAGTCGTTATTTTGCAATTTTTTAACGAAATTTGCCGTTTTTTCGCAATTTGTTGACGAAATACACAGAGTCTCGTATGTCCGTACACTGTAAAAAAAAAAATTCAAGAGGTTACTAAAAATTTTTTAGTAAATTTGTATTCCACAGAATTTTTTAGTAACCATTACAAGCATTTTTTTGCAAGTGAAACAAACATTTCTTTTGTAAACTGAACAAAAGAATTTTTTGTATAACTAACTTAAAACTGAGCCACCAAGTAAATTTTAGTAATAGCTCCAAAATTATTTTTAGTTAATTAAAAATTGTATTTAGACTTCTGAAGCGGAATATTTTCGGCAAAACCACAACAGATGGCAGCACCAAACTTTGCTACCTGCTCTATTTTGACATGTTTCTAAAGGGGAGGGAAAGTCCAGAGATCAATACCCATGGTAACTGCTACGACAGGATTTTCATACTCCCTTTATTTAACGAGTACTTACATTGCATACATTCGGTGCATATTTGGCGGCGTCCAGCATCGAACCCGGGTACTTTCAGCCTGGAGTTCGGTGCTATGACCACTAGGCTATCACGGCCACACCAAGTGAGTTTTAGTAATAGCTATTAAAAATGTAAAACTATTAACTCAATTCGTTGTTAGCTTTTTTCTAGTAATTCTTACAGGTTCCTTGTAACCGAGTAAGATTACTAAAAATTTTTTAGTAAATACAAGGATCACTAAAATTTTTTTAGTAGATCGACCCTTTTTTTACAGTGTAGTCCCGATGTCATACAGAGTCCCGTACGACGCGTATGAGCTATTTTTTGCGTTCCATCGCCGATTTTTTGCGTAATTTACTCTCTATAGCGCATTCGCATCATCACTGATATGCTGCGTTTTTTTCAAATGTACACTGTAAAAAAAAATTCAAGAGGTTAATAAAAATTTCTTAGTAAATTTGTATTCCACAGAATTTTTTAGTAACCATTACAAACTTTTTTTTTGCAAGTGAAACAAGCATTTCTTTTGTAAACTGAACAAAATTTTTTTTTGTATAACTAACTTAAAAATTTTTAGTATGAGCCACCAAGCAAATTTTAGTAATAGCTCCAAAATTATTTTTAATAACCATTTACGTGCGCCCGAAGGGCAGGAGTTTCCTTCGAGCTGCATCCAGACTTCTGAAGCGGAAGATTTTCGGCAAAACTGCAACAGATGGCAGCACCAAACATTCCTACCTGCTCCGATAGGATTTTCATAATCCCTTTATTAACGAGACACTACATACATTCGGGGCGTATTTGGCAAGTTTCGAACCCGGGAACTTTCAGCCTGGAGTCCGTTACTATAACCACTATGCTATCAAGGCCACACCAACTGAGTTTTAGTAAGAGCTATTAAAAATATAAAACTATTAACTCTATTCGTTGCTAATTTTTTTCTAGTAATTCTTACAGATTTTTTTGTAACCGACTAAGATTACTAAAAATTTTTTAGTAATTACAAGGATCACTAAAGTTTTTTTAGTAGATCGACCCTTTTTTTTTACAGTGTACGGCAAGAAGGGCGCTATTTTTTAAACTAAATGGTAGGAGGGGCGGAGCGTCCCCCTGAAACCCTCTGGGTGAAACTGTGAAATGGTACACCTGATAAGAATGAAGTTGTCAAAACGTACTTCATTGTACCTTTCAATTCCGTCTTATCAGGTTATCTGTATTATATTTATATATTTAACTATAAAACACAAACAAAATTCATCCCTCACAAGCCTAGATGACTCTTAGTTTTATAGTGTTTATATAACTATTGTACTTCAGTTGCAGCAATTGGATGTGCAAAAGTGGTTTTATCGTCTGAATTAAGAAATTATATTGGAAAAATAATTTTAAACTACGGCAAAAACTACAGCAAATTCTGTTTTAGGCAGGTCCGTTATAATTGCGTTGTATACCTTTTTCGGGACTAAAAAAAATAAGATTAAGCTAAAATGCCGTTACATACAGATTCCATTTTTAGGAGGTTTTTTTATTCATAAATTCAATAATGTAAGGTGTATTGATTTTTAAGTATTTGAACTCATGTATAACATTATTTATGTAAACTAAAAAAGAAAAATCGCAGCTATGGAGTGTTTGCATGAAGGATGGCAGTTATCTTGCTTGTCTGAATTAGAACAGGACCAGGGCAGGCGATTATTTCATATGCTAGTTCAAGAAAACCGCCTAGTAAGACTGCTGTGCTGGACAATAATGACCAATGTTTTTTGTGAAGCATTTTTCCTAAAAAGTGTTTTTCCGACCAGCTATTTTAAGACTCTTATTCATTACGGAGTCTCGGGCATTTTATCCTGGACCCTTTTTCTCATTAGCGTCTGTAGACAGATTTGCTAAAATGTTTGTGTGTAAAAGTAATGACAACGAATTCAAATCTCTTTTCACTATTCAGTTTTAATTAGTCTTTCACTGTTTCATTTGCATTTTGCCAGTCGAAAATGTCTCAGAATCTGTCTTAAAGTTCCTCTTTTTGTTGTACTTTTCTGAAGTATACAAAGGAGCGAAAAAGAATAATGGTAAGTATATTTTAAAATATACCAAATCCTATATTATTGTGCAGTACAAAACTCAAGATGTGTACAATTTTACCACTATTTTTAAATTTAATTGAAAAATATTGTTTCTAATTCTGAGATTAAACGCAGAATTTTTTAAAATCGAAATCAAAATTTTCTAATCTGGAATAAAGCTGACGCTCTTTAGCAGGTGTGCTATTAATTATGTATATGTACCGCATTAATTTCTCCAGGAACATGGAAATTTCTTTTTAAGACAGGTTTGTTTGTGTTTATGACAGCCAATTATCAACACGAGGGATATAGGCCCTAAAGGGTAGAGTGACGTCCGTGGGGGTCTTTCTAATAGAATTTAATCCTATTGACGCATAAAAATCCGTAGTTCAAATAAACCACGGAAATATCCGAACGATCAGGCTGACAGGCGCGATTGGATTCGAATTCAGCACCTTCCGTCTACCACTTTCGAGGGCTGAACCTCTCGGCTACTGGTGAGGCTCTTTTTAAGACAGGATTGTATTATAAGGTGATTCCGTTTTCGCAGACTTTGCTATATGGATCCGGGGAAAAGAACGTAATACGTGTGTTCTGTAATAGGGAGTGTACCTGTTATGACGGAAAAATGGAATTTTGTTCCAAGTTAATTTTAAAAAATGGAAGAAAATTTCACTTTCAACTGACAAGGAAGGTCTCCATACTGGGCATACTCAGAATTTTATGAAAAAAATACTAATTGAAGTACTTATGTATGTAATAAAGGATGAGTCATTATTAGCGGCGGAATCACAGAAGAAAATGTGTAAAAAAATAAAGTATTTTCGAATATTTGGCATGAAAAGACGAAGGAGCCACTCGATTTGGCGAGCAGCCCTTTTCCTCGCCAAAAGCAAACGATTATAATGCAAATCCAAACTGTTGGATATTTAGAATGCGTGTAAACAGTATTTAATGAATTTAAACATAAACAATGAGAGACTTTAATATATACATACATATACATATTGTATTGCATATATACAGTTGGCAAAAAAAGTATTTGTACACTTCATTTTTTTAAATTATAATGAAATTAAACAAAAGATTTAAGCAAAAAATACTGTAATACATTAATTTAATGCATTATAATATTATAGAAGCAAAAACAAAATTAAACGGATCTATTTTTTACATTATAATAAACAAATATACAAAAATATAATGCAAAAAAAAGTATTTGTACACTGTATTAATGTAAAATAATTAATTAAATTTTAGTAAAATGATACAAATTAATATTTTGTGTGAATCATTTAGCGATTATGACTACTTCTAGATGGTGTGACATAGATTCCACCAACTTTTTTGTAGCGGTCTGGTTAATGTTATTCCATGACACAATAAGAGCTTCTTTAAAACTGTTTTTTACTGATACATATTTTTTTCCGGATTTTTGCATCCAATAGCATCCACAAATTTTCTATTGGATTCAAGTCTTGAGATTTTAGAGGAGTTGCCAGTCGTCTTCGACAATTGTACTAACCATGTGCCGGTAATCATAGCAGTATGCTTTGGTCGTTATCCTGCAGAAAGTGAAAAGCTTCCTCTACGCCTAATTTCTTAGCACGGTTTATTAAATTATGCCGCGACACATAAATGTATGTTAAACCTGTCCTTCCATTGTCAATAAATTTTAAATGTCCTGCTCCATTAGAAGCTATACACTCCCAAAACCATAAATAATATTCTCCCCACCATACTTGATAGTTTGAAGTATACGTTTTGGATCTAGAACAGTTTTATTTTTAAGCCAATTTTTTCGAATGCTTGGTGGTAAGAAAATTCCGAATTTTCCCTCATCAGAAAAAATTACTGTTTTCCAAAAATCCAATGATTTACTTCTGCATACGAAAGCGAATATTATGCGTTTTCGCCTATTTGTTTTGCTGATGAATGGATTTTTCCTTGAGGTTCTTCCTTTTAAGGCCCTACATCAGTAACGCTCCGAGATAGAACGGCTAATGTTATTTTAATGGAAGAAATTTATCGCTTTCATTCCTTTGCATTTTGCTCAAATTTAATAATGTTTGTTATTTTGAAAACCTGTAGATTTAAACTATGCACGTCATTTTGAAATTTTATTTCTTTTTTTAATTTTAAGGCAATACAAGTACGTTATTTTATAGTCTTTGAAATTCACCTTTAGTGTCTTATTACGAAAAATCTGTTTGACATTTTAAAATTTGGTAAAACAGTATGCAGAGTTTAATTATTCAGCTTTCAGAAAATGTTTTTTATTTTGATTTTTAAAAAAATTTAATCTATGCTATTTGTATAAAAAGTTGAAACACTTTGATTTAAAATAGTCGAAAATGATGTTTATTCCCGCCTTCAAAAGGGATACGCCTTAAAAGCAATTAGGGGGTAAGACGATAGGTCTTTAGGGAGTCCGGGGACGTATAGGTGAAATTTCTTGCCTCTGGCTATTCGTAAAATGTTGTTTGCTGCTTAAAAAAGTAGAAAAAGGCCTTTGAAGAGATCGCTCTGAGCTCTTTAAGGGGAAAAAATATTAAAATGCAGACGAGATTTATTTATAAATTTCGACCGTTGGATTATCGTCGAAAGAATTATCATAAGCTAGTAAATTGTTTCGCTTGATTAAAGTTTTTTTTTTTTTTTTTTTTTTTTTTTTTTTTTTTTTTAATATCCGTAAAATGAATCAAAAAAATAGAAAATCGATATCAACTAGGCAATGTAAAAAAAAAAAAAAAATACTTAAAAATATTAAAACACAGACGATAAACTTTTATAAATTTCTTTCATAGCATTAGCTTTAAAGCGAAGGTATTGTTTCGTTTAACTGCAGTAGCCTCTTTAAAATAAATGAAATCGTAAAAGCTAATCAATGTAAGACAAAAAAAAAAAAAAAAAAAAAAAAAAAAATGTAAGCGAGATACTTTTATAAATTTCTACAATGGGATTTCGCTTGACTGAAGTAAGTCACTTTAAAAAACCTGTATCGAAATCAAAAATTGTAATACGGCCTTTGTACAGAAAGATCTCAGCTGTTCAATATAAAAAAGATTATTAAAATATAGACGAGAAATTTCTATAAATTTCTGTCATAGGATTTCGCTTCATTGAAGTAAGCCCCTTTAAAATACTCGTAAAAAATCGCAAAAAATATAAAACGGTCTTTGTACAGAAATATCTCAGCAAGTCAATGCTAAAAATATCATTTAAAAATATTAAAATGTTGACGAGATATCTTTATAAATTTCTATAATGGGACTTCTCTGTATTCAAGTAAGCCACATTAAAATACCCGTAAAAAATCGAAAAAATATAAAACGGTCTTAGTACAGAGAAATCTCCGATATCTAATGCCCCCCCCCAAAAAAAAAGTTTAAAAACAATTAAAATACAAACGAGATATCTTTAAAAATTTCTAAAATGTGATTTAGCTCTATTGAAGTAATTCACTTTAAAATGCCCGTAACAAAATCGCAATTATCCCATGACAAAAAAAAAAAAAAAAAAAAAAAAAAAATTAAAAATATTAAAATGTAGAAGAGATATGTATTTTTTAATTTTTACCATTGGATTTCACTTCACTGAAGTAGCCTCTTTAAAACACCTGTAAACAAAATCAAAAAAGTACAAAACGTTCTTTGTACCGAAAGATCTGAGCTATCCAATTACAAAAAAAAAAAAAAAATACATTCAAAAATATTAAAATATAGAAGAGATATTTTTATAAATTTCTACCATTGTATTTCACTTGACTAAAGTAGCTTTTTTAAAATTCCCCTAAACAAAGTCGAAAAAGTACAGAACTGTCTTTGTACAGAAAGATCTAAGCTATCCAAACGCAAAAAATCATTTAAAATATTAAAATGTAAAAGAGATATTTTTATAAATTTCAACAATTGGATTTCACTTGACTGAAGTAGCGTTTTTAAAATTCCCCTAAACAAAGTCAAAAAAGTACAAAACGGTCTTCGTACCGAAAGATCTCAGCTATCCCATGACAAAAAGAAAAAAAAAAAATTAAAAATATTAAAATGTAGAAGAGATATTTTTAAAAATATCTACCATTAGATTTTACTTGATTGAAATAGCCTCTTTAAAAAATCGTAAACAAAATCTAAAAAGTACAAAACGGTGTTTATACCGAAAGATCAGAGCTATCCAATGCCAAAAAAATCATTTAAAAATATTAAAATGTAGAGGAGATAAATTTATAAATTTCTACCATTGGATTTCCCTTGACTGAAGTAGCTTTTTTAAAATTCTTCTAAAGAAAGTCAAAAAAGTACAAAAGGTCTTTGTACCGAAAGATCTGAGATATCCTATACCAAAAAATCATTTTAAAATCTTAAAATGTAGAAAAGATATATTTATAAAATTCTACTATAGGATTTTGCTTGACTGAAGTATCCTCTTTAAAACACCTGTAAACAAAATCAAAAAAGTACAAAACTGTCTTTGCACCGAAAGATCTCAGCTATACAATGACAAAAAAAATTATTCAAAAATCTTAAAAAGTAGAAGAGATATTTTTATAAATTTCTACCATTGGATTTCTCTTGACTGAAGTAGCTTTTTTAAAATTCTCCTAAAAAAAAGTTAAAAAAGCACAAACGGTCTTTGTACAGAAAGATCTAAGCTATCCAATGACAAAAAAAAAATCATTTAAAAGTGTTAAAATGTATAGAAGAGATATTTTTATAAATTTCTAGCATTGGATTTCACTTGACTGAAATAGCTTTTTTAAAATTCCACTAAACAAAGTCCAAAAAGTACAAAACGGTCGTTGTACCGAAAGATCTCAGCTATCAAATGACAAAAAAATCATTTAAAAATATTAAAATGTAGAAGAGATATTTTTATAAATTTCTACCATTGAAATTCACTTGACTGAAGTAGAATCTTTAAAACACCTGTGAGCAAATCAAAAAAGTACAAAACGGTCTTTGCACCGAAAGATTTCAACTATCCATTGACAAAAAAATCATTTAAAAATATTAAAATATAGAAGAGATACTTTTATAAATTTCTACCATTGACATTCACATGACTGAAGTACATTTTTTAAAATTCTCCCGAAAATGTCGAAAAAGTACAAAACGTTCTATGTACCGAAAGGTCTCAGCTATCCAATTACAAAAAAATTATTTAAAATAATAAAATGTAGAAGCGATATTTTTATAAATTCCTACCATTGGATTTCACTTGACTGAAGTAGCCTCTTTAAAACAACTGTAAACAAAATCAAAAAAGTACAAAACGGTCTTTACATCGAAAGTTCTCAGCTATCCAATGACAAAAAAATCATTCAAAAATATTAAAAAGTGGAAGAGATATTTTTATAAATTTCTACTATTGGATTTCTCTTGACTAAAGTAGCTTTTTTAAAATTCTCCTAAAAAAAAGTCGAAAAGCACAAAACGGTCTTTATACAGAAAGATCTATGCTATCCAATGACAAAAAAAATCATTTAAAAATATTAAAATGTATAGAAGAGATTTTTTTTATAAATTTCTACCATTGGATTTTACTTGACTGAAGTAGCTTTTTTAAAATTCCTCTAAACAAAGTCGAAAAAATACAAAACGGTCTTTGTACCGAAAGCTCTCAGCTATCCCATGACAAAAAAAAAATCATTTAAAAATATTAAAATGTAGAAGAGATATTTTTATAAATTTCTACAATTGGATTTAACTTGACTGAAATATCTTTTTTTTAAACTAACCTAAACAAATTCGAAAAAGTACAAAACGGTATTTGTACCGAAAGATCTGAGATATCGAATGCCAAAAAAATCATTTAAAAATATTAAAATGTAGAAGAGATATTTTTATAAATTTCTACAATTGGATTTCATTTGGCTTTAATAGCTTTTTTAAATTTCTCCTAAACAAAGTCGAAAAAGTACAAAACTGTCTTTGTACATAAAGATCTGAGATATCGAATGCCAAAAAAAAATTTAAAAATGTTAAAATGTAGAAGAGATATTTTTATAAATTTCTACCATTGGATTTCACTTGATTGAAGTAGCTTTTTTAAAATTCTACTAAGCAAAGTCGAAAAATTAGAAAAAAGTGTTTGTACCGAAACATCTCAGCTATCCCATGACAAAACAATCATTTAAAAATATTAAAATGTAGAAGAGCTATTTTTATAAATTCCTACCTTATTTAATTTCTCTGAAGTAGCCTCTTTAAAACACCTGTAAATAAAATAAAAAAAATACAAAACGGTCTATTCACCGAAAGATCTCAGCTATCCAATGACAAAAAAAAATCATTCAAAATATTAAAAAGTAGAAGAGATATTTTTAAAAAATTCTACCATTGGATTTATCTTGACTGAAGTAGCTTTTTTAAATTTCCTCTAAATAAAGTCGAAAAATTAAAAAACGGTCTTTGTTCCGAAAGATCTCAGCTATCCCATGACAAAAAAAAAAAAAAAAAAAAAAAAATCATTTAAAAATTTAAAAATGTAGAAGAGATATTTTTATTTTTTTTCTACAATTGGATTTAACTTGACTGAAGTAGTCTCTTTAAAACACCTGTAAATAAAATCAAAAAGTTCAAAATGGTCTTTGTACCCAAAGATCTCAGCTATCCAATTACAAAAAAAATCATTTAAAAATATTAAAATGTAGAAGAGATATTTTTATGTATTTCTACAATTGGATTTCACTTGACAGAAGTAGCTTTTTTAAAATTTCCCTAAACAAAGTCGAAAAAGTACAAAACGGTCTTTGTACAGAAAGATCGCAGCTATCCCATTACCAAAAAAAAATAATAATAATAATTTAAATATATTAAAATGTAGAAGAGATATATTTTTTAACTTTTACCATTGGATTTCACTTCACTGAAGTAGCCTCTTCAAAACACCTGTAAACAAAATCAAAAAAGTACAAACGGTCTTTGTACCGAAAGATCTCAGTTATCCAATTACAAAAAAAAATCATTTAAAAATATTAAAATATAGAAGAGATATTTTTATAAATTTCTACCATTGTATTTCACTTGACTAAAGTAGCTTTTTTAAAATTCCCCTAAACAAAGTCAAAAAAGTACAGAACTCTGTTTGTACAGAAAGATCTAAGCTATCCAAAGACAAAGAACCATTTAAAATATTAAAATGTAAAAGAGATATTTTTATAAATTTCAACAATTTGATTTCACTTGACTGAAGTAGCATTTTTAAAATTCCCCTAAACAAAGTCGAAAAAGTACAAAACGATCTTCGTACCGAAAGATCTCAGCTATCCCAAGACAAAAAAAAAAAAAAAAAAAAAAAAAAAAATCATTTATAAATATTAAAATGTAGAAGAGATATTTTTATAAATTTTTACCATTAGATTTTACTTGATTGAAATAGCCTCTTTGAAACATCTGTAAACAAAATCTAAAAAGTACAAAACGGTGTTTATACCGAAAGATCAGAGGTATCCAAAGCCAAAAAAATCATATAAAAATATTAAAATGTAGAGGAGATAAATTTATAAATTTCTACCATTGGATTTCACTTGACTGAAGTAGCTTTTTTTAAATTCTTCTAAGGAAAGTCAAAAAAGTACAGAAGGTCTTTGTACCGAAAGATCTGAGATATCCTATACCAAAAAATCATTTTAAAATCTTAAAATGTAGAAAAGATATATTTATAAAATTCTACTATAGGATTTTGCTTGACTGAAGTAGCCTGTTTAAAACACTTGTAAACAAAATCAAAAAAGTACAAAACGGTCTTTGCACCGAAAGATCTCAGCTATACAATGACAAAAAAATCATTCAAAAATATTAAAATGTAGAAGAGATACTTATATATATTTCTACCATTGGATTTCTCTTGACTGAAGTAGCTTTTTTAAAATTCTCCTAAAAAAAAGTCGAAAATGCACAAACGGTCTTTGTACAGAAAGATCTAAGCTATCCAATGACAAAAAAAAAAAAAAAAAAAAAAAAAAAAAAAAAAAAAAAAAAACATTTAAAAATATTAAATCGTATAGAAGAGATATTTTTATAAATTTCTAGCATTGGATTTCACTTGACTGAAGTAGCTTTTTTAAAATTCCACTAAACAAAGCCGAAAAAGTACAAAACGGTATTTGTACCGAAAGATCTTAGCTATCCCATTACAAAAAAATCATTTAAAAATATTAAAATGTGGAAGAGATAAATTTATAAATTTCTACCATTGGATTTCATTTGACTGAAGTAGCCTCGTTAAAACACCTGTAAACAAAATCAAAAAAGTACAAAACGGTGTTTGTACCGAAAGATCAGAGCTATCCAATGCGAAAAAAAAAAAAAACATTTAAAAATATTAAAATGTAGAAGAGATAAATTTATAAATTTCTACCATTGGATTTCATTTGACTGAAGTAGCTTTTTTTAAATTCTAAACAAAGTCTAAAAAGTACAAAACGGTCTTTGTACCGAAAGATCTGAGATATCCTATACCAAAAAATCATTTAAAAATCTTAAAATGTAGAAAAAGATATATTTATAAAATTCTACTATAGGATTTTGCTGGACTGAAATAGCTTCTTTAAAACAAAAAAGTAAACAAAATCAAAAAAGTACAAAAGTGATTTTGTAAACAAAATCAAAAAAGTACAAAACTATGTTTGTACCGAAAGAGCAGAGCTATCCAATGCCAAAAAAATCATTTAAAAATATTAAAATGTAGAAGAGATATTTTTATAAATTTCTACCATTGGATTTCACTTGACTGAAGTAGTTTTTTTAAAATTCCACTAAACAAAGTCGAAAATGTACAAAACGGTCTTTGTACCGAAAGATCTCAGCTATCCCATGACAAAAAAAATCATTTAAAAATATTAAAATGTAGAAGAGATATTTTTATAAATTTCTACAATTGGATTTCACTTTACTGAAGTAGCCTCTTTAAAAAATCTGTAAGCAAAATCGAAAAAGTATAAGACGGTCTTTGTACCATAAGATCTCAGCTATTTTATGCCAAAAAAATCATTTAAAATATTAAAATGTAGACGAGATATCTTTAAAAATTTCTACCATAGGGTTTCGCTTTACTGAAGTAGCCTCTTTAAAATATCCGTAAATAAATTCGAAAAAATAGAAAAAAGTCTTTGTACAGTTGGAATCTCAGCTATCGAAAGAAAAAAAGCTTAAAAATATTATAATGCTGAAGAGATATCTTTATAAATTTTTACCGTTATATTATCATTAGCGAGTGTATTGTTTCGTTTGACTGAAATGGTCTTTTAAAATATCCATAGACAAAACCAAAAACATTGAGAACGGCTTTTGCACACATCGATCTAGGTTATCCAATGCAAAATGTCATTTAAATACATTAAAACTCTGACGAGATATCTTTATAAATTTCTACCATGAGACTACCAATCGCTATTGTTTTTTTTTTCCTTTTTCCCCTCGACTGAAGTAGTCTCTTTAAAATACCTTTAACCAGTCGAAAAAGGCCTCGTACAAATCGCTCTCGGTTGTCCAAATATATATATATATATATATATATATATATATATAAATAAATAATGATAAGTCTAAAAATTTTGTTGTTTTCTGGCTACAGAAAATTTAGTCTTAAGAAGTTGTGTTGGAAGTCTTTCTTTTTCCATGCTGACTTCTGCATAAATAAATGAAGAAAATTCTGCTACCCAAATTTTTGCAAGGTACATTTAGTTCCTCTTGCTATCAGACCTGAGAAGTACAAGATTTCTTATCTTTAACCCTCATTTCCTGTTTTGCTAATCACTTTTCCCCCATGGGATACCGAGCTCGTCCCCCATTATTTGCCTGGAGGGAAGAGGTGTGTAAACTTGTACTCTGAAATGACCATTTTTCGTGTCAATTAGAAGCTTTTTAAATATCATTGGTCTTTTAAAGTGTCAATCTTTCAGTTTGGGATACGCCTTCGTGTTGGCAACATTCGTGTGTTTGTGAGAGGATTCTAAGTTTCGATTTCACCGATGTAGCCTCTTAAGTAGTGCAAAGTGAACTGTGTTCAGGATGGGGGGGGGGTCAAATTTCAACTCCTGAACATAGTTGAGTTTGCGCTAATTACAAACTCTCAACGGTTCAGATTTTGAGCTCAAAATTTAAGATTGTTTAACCTTTTGAACGCAAGTAATGAGATATAAAAAATAGCTATAAACAAATTGTTGATCGTTACTCCGAAGACTCAAGTCCCCTCTATCGGTATTTTTTAACTTTAACTTTAAAATTTACGATTTCAAGTTTCGATTTCACCGATGTAGCCTCTTAAGTCTGCATTGAGAAGAATATTTCTTATTGTTTGAGGTATTACTCTGATGCGAGAAGATGTTGCAAGGTCTTCAGCAAATTTTTGAACCGAACGCATAGGATTTTTTAAAGATTTTTTAACAACACTCCCTTTTTCCCTCATTGTTAGTTTGCTGAGAAGTCCTGGTTTTCATTGAATTTCAATGCATCTAATTTAATCATAGTTTCTCACTATACATCCAATAGTTGTAGATGGTAATTTAATAGCTTTTACAAATTCTTGTTGCGAGTTTCAATTTTTATTATGCTCAATTATAGGATTTCATATATCTAGAGGTACCTCTCTAGTTTTAGGTTCTATCCTCAATTACTTCAAGTGCAAATTAAATTAAATGTCAGACAAATATCGTATGAAGTTAAAAATTATTAACAGCTTCTGTATAAGTAGTCCTTTGAACCATAAAGACTATAAAACACAGTACATATCAGGATGGAGAAATGTACAAATACTTTTTTTGCAAGAAATTTTTAACTTTTTCTTATTGGAAAATTATTTTACATCTTTATCGAAATTTTCTGTTGTGTAATTTAAAACGCGCGGTAAACAGACTGCATTAAAACTATTTTTGTCAAAACATCTGTTTTTATTTAGTTAAAAATTAAACATTTTAGAGTGTACAAATACTTTTTTTGCCAACTGTATATTACTTCTTTAAATAGTTATTTAATTAATCACTGGAAAAAATGTTTTCATAGATTTAAAAAAAAATCTTATTGCGAAAAATTATTTTCATACATTCTAGCATATTCAAAAAATAAAAGCCAGGCGTTTCCATAGCAACAAAATCTAATCGTCAATTCTCAACTGGACTTTGAGCTTGAAACAAATTTAATTAACTTAAATTATGAATTTCGTTTTAAATCTCAAATTTTGATAGTTAAATTAGAATATAAATACATATAAATATCGATATAACAAAATTATACTTAAAACAAACTAAAACGTACAAAACAAGTTATTTGAATTAAATTTATCAAAACAAGTTCAACATGAAACATTTTTTTTCTTGGAGTGTATTTGACATAAAATATTTTTCGAAATTACATTCCATCGCCAACCGGCGATAAATCGCCAAATAACGAAATTTTCTTTATTTTTTTACGGTTACTGAATGGAAGAATGGAAAATTTTTTTATACACGTATATATCCACATGAGAAGAACATTTTGTAATTTTTTCAGATTTTTCGGGATATGCCCGTATGGAGACCTTCCTTGTGAGTTGCATTTTAGTAGATTCATAATTTATTATTGCTTTCTTTTCGCTTTTACTTTAAAATTTTACTTTTAATGCAGGGTTTTGTTATAAATTCCGTTTTTACAGGATTTACTGTATTTTAAAATTCTTTCATTAAATCATCTATCAAAAGTGTGACCCCTCCCCCTCCTCCTGGAGGTTAAGCTGGATCCGCCCTTGATGTCTTCCGAAGGAGATAGGCGGCATTAAAGTTTAGGATCCAAGATTTCAAATGATCATAAAAAGCGGGAAAAATTGATCGATTCGTTTGAAAAAAACGATTCGTCGCAAACTATTCTGTCGAATAATTTTTTCGCTACAATTATTCTTTATATCAGTATTTTCTTCAAAATAAATTTTAAAGTTAAAGTTAAAAAATACCGATAGAGGGGACTTGAGTCTTTGGAGTAACGATCAACAATTTGTTAATAGCTATTTTTTATACCTCATTACTTGCGTTCAAAAGGTTAGACAAACTTAAATTTTGAGCTCAGAATCTTAACCGTTGAGAGTTTGTGATTAGCGCAAACTCAACTACACTATCTACCAAAAAGTATTTGTACACTTTCAGTTTTTGACATTTTGTCAAATATTTAAAAATATACTGGTCGGATTCTTCTGGAACTTCAGAAATATAAAGATTATGTTTCACTTTATATTTATTTACATTCATTTGTTAAGCGGGAAATTAGGGGGCCGGCAAAAAAACAAAGAATAATAGAAATATTTGGGATCGCCCTGTACATGAAAATGCACGAAACGACTTATCGCTTTAGAATACAAATATATGAATACAGTAGAATATGTACACTAATTTTTGTGAGAATAGCATGTATATTTATGGCGATAGAGCGATTTTTTTGAAAAATTCAAAAAATTCTGGTATGTTTTTTGTTTATATCATGCTGGGTTTTTGACCAAATTTAACGCAAATTTCAGAAAAATTGGCAAAATGCAGTTGAAAAAATGTAGCGCAATTGGAATATAAATATATTAAATATTTTATGAAATATGAGTAGTTGTATAAAATAATTTTTATCTGCGCATGCGCGAACTAGAAAAACATTTTTTTTACATCATTTAATAGTCAATTCTATGGAGTGACTTATAAAAAAAATCCAATCAAATATCGTGAAAATTCAAAAAGATATCATTATTTTAGTGAGATGTTTTTACTCTGCTCTCTAAAAACGGTTGAATCTTAAGGGATTCTCCACAAATTGACATTTTTTAATAACTGACTTAAAAAAAAAAACTAGTATTGAATTAATACAATATCTAATACAATATTGCTGCTAATAAGTACTTGACAATTGTGATAGAAAAGAAAAAGAGCTTTATTCGCATTCAGGGCCAAAACTAAGAGAGGGGAGGGGGAGAAGGGCATGTGCTCCGGGCGCTAGGATGAAAGTGTTCCAAATGTATCTTTCGTTTGGCGATTTTTTTCATGGCTATATTTAGCATAATATTGTTAAAATTATTATATCTGGGCTATGCTAAAGCATAAAATAATCTAATGATGATGGCTTAAGGTCCCTGCCCCTACCCGCGAAGATGCTCACGAGCTAATGCTATTCCTATGGGGATGCATTTTTCTAACTCTTTTGCATTTGGACATTTTTAAATAATATGTTTTGCATTGGACAGCGGAAGTCCTTTTCAAGATCGCTCCGTGATTACTTTTTCAATTTTGGCGTAGATATTTTTATAATGTTTCTTTCACTTCCAAAAGCGGTTCTGAAAGTGAAACTAACTTTATAAAAAATACCTATCTATGACTCAAATCGAAAAAGTAGTCAAGGAGCGATTTTGAGAGGGACTTCCGCTATCCAATGCAAAAAAAAAAAAAAAATTGAAAATTTCAAAATGCGAAAGAGTTATTAGAAAAATGCCTCCCCACAGGAATAGCATTAGCTCAGCTGTGTCTTCTCGGGCAGGGACAAGGGCCTTAAAGATCCTGTTGAAAGTAGAATTTTTTTGATTCGGTTTAAAGTATCAAATTGAAGTATTTTAATAAAGCAGAATACGTTATTTTATATTACATATTTTAAGTTTTAAAATAAGTCGGCTATTAATAAATTGGAGAAATTTTCTTTGTAAATATGGTTTGCGAAGGAGGGGTGAAAGGGGTACCTTCAAAATCCACGTTTGCCTCGGGAAAAAAAGATTGGTTTTGGCCCTGTTCACATTTAATAATTTGTAGATCCTCCTCGAGAGGCAATTACAGCTGCGACTCTCCTGGGCATGCTCTCAACTAGTCCTTGTATTACATTTAATGGTATTTTATTCCACTCTGTTTGCACAAGGCAGGTAAGCTCTTTTACTGATTTTGGGCGTGTGTCACCCGCCTTAATTCGACGATCCAACTCGTCCCTGAGGTTCTCTATTGGGTTCAGGTCTGGGCTCTGGGCAGGCCACTCGAGTCGATGCACTCCATTATCAGCATACCAATCCATGCTGGACCTCGCTACATGGCAGCTTGCGTTGTCATCCTGGAAATAACATGGGTCCAATCCATAGTATTGCCACAACGTAGGAAGTACACTGTTGTCCAGTATATTACAGTAGGCATCGGCATTAAGCTTACCATGAATTGGGACCAAGAATCCTAGTCCGAACCAGGAAAAACAACCCCAGAACATAATTCCCCCTCCGCCAAATTTAACTGTGGGCACAATACATTCTGGTAGGAGGCGTTCTCCAGGCAGACGCCAGACCCAGACCCTACCATCAGAACGGTAGAGGGTGAACCTTGATTCATCACTCCAGAGAACCTGTTTCCATTGCTGTACAGTCCACTGCTGGCGTGTTTTGCACCAACTTAACCGAGCTGCGCGGTTGGACTTGGTGATTAAAGGCTTATGGGCGGCAGCACGACCATAAAAATTAAGCAGATGACCTTCCTTACGGATGGTATTCATGGAAACAACACATCCTGAAGCTTGTTAAAATTCTTGGCGTATGTGTAACATTGGTTGGTTGCGGTTCTTCCGAATTTCTCTAGACAGAACCCGTCGGTCTCTATCTCCCAGTTTCGTCGGTCTGCCTACTCTGGCCACATTCTGACAATCACCATTCAGCTTCCATTTTCTAATCACATAAGCCACAGTCGTTTTGGGGTAATTAAGCTCGCTAGATATGTCGATAAAAGATCGGCCATTTTGGTGGTACCCGATGATCACACCTTTCTCAAAATCAGACAGCTCTGTTCTTCTTGGCATTATGCATGCGATTGATGTCAGTGTTGTTTTCGACACCACATTTAACAGTGGAGAACTTGACGTATTTCAGGATCGCAGATATCGGCATTTGCATAAGAGCCATTATCAATTATGTATCAATGGGTAGATTTGACACAAATGCTTCGATTTTTAATAATTATTTTTATCCTGAAACAGGTTCGTTCTGGTAATTATCTAAGAAAAGAAGTAAATCACCAGTAAAAAACGTAAATGGAGATTTGGCAATTTGCGTAACATTTGACGTCATTCAACTGCTTTCAGAGACCAATTGAAAATCAGTTCACTCCTATCCACAATAACTTTCTGAATTTCCACGAAATTCGATCGGATTTTTTTATGGGTAGCTCCATAGAGTTGAATATTAAATTATGTAAAATGATAAATTTTATCGTTCACGCATACGCTGATTAAAAAATATTTTATACAAATACTCATATTTTAGAAAACTTTTAATATATTTATATTTCAATAGCACCTTATTCTTTCTACTACATTTTGCGAATTTTTCTGAATGTGGCTTTATATTTGGTTGAAAATATTGCATGACATAGAACATTTTAGAAAATATTTAATATATTTATATTTCAATGAATTTTGGTGAACTCCCCCCCCCTCCCTTTTCTTCTTTGCAAAGCATCTGCAAAAGTATTTGCAAAGAAAAATTTTCTAATTTATTAATAGCCGACTTATTTTAAAACTTAAAATATGTAATATTGATTAAAGTAGTCTGCTTTGTTTAAAAAAAATGATACCTTAAAATCGTGAAATTGAATCAAAACGAAAAAAAAAATCTGCTTTATGCGGGATCTTTATGCCATCATCATTAGATTCTTCTATGCTTTGGTATAGGAGAAATGCTTTGAATGGGATGATTTTGACAATATCATGCTAAACATAGACATGGAAAAAATCGCCAAACAAAATGTACATTTGGGACACTTTCATCCTAGCACCCGGGGCACATGCCCTTTCCCCCAACCCTCTCTTAGTTTTGGCCCTGAATGTGAATAAAGCTCTTTTTCTTTTCTATCACAATTGTCAAGTACTTATTAGCAGCAATACTGTATTAGATATTGTATTAATTCAATACTAGTTTTTTTAAGTCAGTTATTAAAAAATGTCAATTTGTGGTGAATCCCTTAAGATTCAGCCGTTTTTAGAGAGCAGAGTAAACATCTCACTAAAATAATGATATATTTTTGAATTCTCACGATATTTGATTGGATTTTTTTTATAAGTCACTCCATAGAATTGACAATTAAATGATGTAAAAAAAATGTTTTTCTAGTTCGCGCATGCGCAGATAAAAATTATTTTATACAACTACTCATATTTCATAAAATATTTAATATATTTATATTCCAATTGCGCTACATTTTTTCTACTGCATTTTGCCAATTTTTCTGAAATTTGCGTTAAATTTGGTCAAAAACCCAGCATGATATAAACAAAAAACATACCAAAAGTTTTTGAATTTTTCAAAAAAATCGCTCTATCGCCATAAATATACATGCTATTCTCACAAAAATTAGTGTACATATTCTACTGTATTCATATATTTGTATTCTAAAGCGATAAGTCGTTTCGTGCATTTTCATGTACAGGGCGATCCCAAATATTTCTATTATTCTTTGTTTTTTTGCCGGCCCCCTAATTACCCGCTTAACAAATGAATGTAAATAAATATAAAGTGAAACATAATCTTTATATTTCTGAAGTTCCAAAAGAATCCGACCAGTATATTTTTAAATATTTGACAAAATGTAAAAAACTGAAAGTGTACAAATACTTTTTGGTAGATAGTGTATGTTCAGGAGTTTAAATTTAACCCCCACCCCATCCTGAACACAGTTCAGTTTGCACTACTTAAGAGGCTACATCGGTGAAATCGAAACTTAGAATCCTCTCACAAACGCATGAATGTTGCCAACACGAAGGCGAATCCCAAACTGAAAGATTGACACTTTAAAAGACCAATGATATTTAAAAAGCTTCTAATTGACACGAAAAATGGTCATTTCAGAGTACAAGTTTACACACCTCTTCCCCCCAGGCAAATAATGGGGGACGAGCTCGGTATCCCATGGGGGAAAAGTGATTAGCAAAACAGGAAATGAGGGTTAAAGATAACAAATCTTGTACTTCTCAGGTCTGATAGCAAGAGGAACTAAATGTACCTTGCAAAAATTTGGGTAGCAGAATTTTCTTCATTTATTTATGCAGTAGTCAGCATGGAAAAAGAAAGACTTTCAACACAATTTCGTAAGGCTAAATTTTCTGTAGCCAGAAAACAACAAAATTTTTAGAATTATCATAATTTATTTATTTTTTTATATATATATATTTTTTGAGACCCGTTGCGGTAGCACTTTATTTATAAAATGCGTCTTAGGGTAGACATTTATAAAGATATTTATAAAGATATTTCATCTGCATTTTAAAAATTTTGTAGGACATTTTTTTTGGGGGGGGGTGGGACAACCGAGAGCGATTTGTACGAGGCCTTTTTCGACTGGTTAAAGATATTTTAAAGAGACTACTTCAGTCGAGGGAAAAAAAAAACAATAGCGATTGGTAGTCTTATGGTAGAAATTTATAAAGATATCTCGTCAGAGTTTTAATGTATTTAAATGACATTTTGCATAGGATAACCTAGATCAATTTGTACAAAAACCGTTCTCAACATTTTTGGTTTTGTTTATGGATATTTTAAAAGACCATTTCAGTCAAACGAAACAATACACTCGCTAATGATAATATAACGGTAAAAATTTATAAAGATATCTCTTCAGCATTGTAATATTTTTAAGCTTTTTTTTCTTTCGATAGCTGAGATTCGACTGTACAAAGACCTTTTTCTATTTTTTCGAATTTATTTACGGATATTTTAAAGAGGCTACTTCAATAAAGCGAAACCCTATGGTAAAAATTTTTAAAGATATCTCGTCTACATTTTATATTTTAAATGATTTTTTGGCATAAAATAGCTGAGATCTTATGGTACAAAGACCGTCTTATACTTTTTCAATTTTGCTTACAGATTTTTTAAAGAGGCTACTTCAGTAAAGTGAAATCCAATTATAGAAATTTATAAAAATATCTTTTCTACATTTTAATATTTTTAAATGATTTTTTTTGTCATGGGATAGCTGAGATCTTTCGGTACAAAGACCATTTTGTACATTTTCGACTTTGTTTAGTGGAATTTTAAAAAAGCTACTTCAGTCAAGTGAAATCCAATGGTAGAAATTTATAAAAATATCTTTTCTACATTTTAATATTTTTAAATGATTTTTTTGGCATTGGATAGCTCTGCTCTTTCGGTACAAACATAGTTTTGCACTTTTTTGATTTTGTTTACAGTTGTTTTAAAGAGGCTACTTCAGTCAAGCAAAATCCTATAGTAGAATTTTATAAATATATCTTTTCTACATTTTAAGATTTTTAAATGATTTTTTGGTATAGGATATCGCAGATCTTTCGGTACAAAGACAAAAGTTTTTGACTTTGTTTAGAATTTAAAAAAAGCTACTTCAGTCAAGTGAAATCCAATGGTAGAAATTTATAAATTTATCTCTTCTACATTTTAATATTTTTAATTTTTTTTTCCGCATTGGATAGCTCTGATCTTTCGGTACAAACACCGTTTTGTACATTTTTGATTTTGTTTACAGTTGTTTTAAAGAGGCTACTTCAGTCAAAAGAAATCCAATGGTAGAAATAAATAAAAATATCTCTTCTACATTTAATTACTTTTTAAATGATTTTTTTGTCGTGGGATAGCTGAGATCTTTCGGTACAAAGACCGTTTTGTACTTTTTCGACTTTGTTTAGTGGAATTCTAAAAAAGCTACATCAGTCAAGTGAAATCCAATGCTAGAAATTTATAAAAATATCACTTCTATACATTTTAATATTTTAATTTTTTTTTTCTTTATCATTGGATAGCTTAGATCTTTCTGTACAAAGACCGTTTGTGCTTTTTCGACTTTTTTTAGGAGAATTTTAAAAAAGCTACTTCAGTCAAGGGAAATCCAATGATAGAAATTTATAAAAAATACCTCTTCTACTTTTTAATACTTTTGAATGATTTTTTTTGTCATTGGATAGCTGAGATCTATCGGTGCAAAGACCGTTTTGTACTTTTTTGATTTTGTTTACAGGTGTTTTAAAGAGGCTACTTCAGTCAAGCAAAATCCTATAGCAGTATCTTTTCTACATTTTAAGATTTTAAAATGATTTTTTGGTATAGGATATTTCAGATCTTTCGGTACAAAGACCTTTTGTACTTTTTTGACTTTGTTTAGAAGAATTTTAAAAAATCTACTTCAGTCAAGTGAAATCCAATGGTAGAAATTTATAAATTTATCTCATCTACATTTTAATATTTTTAAATGTTTCTTTTTCTTTTTCTTTTTTTTTTTTTTTTTTTTTTTTTTTTTTTTTTGTCATGGGATAGTTGAGATCTTTCGGAACAAAGACCGTTTTGTACTTTTTCGAATTTATTTAGAGGAAATTTAAAAAAGCTACTTCAGCCAAGTGAAATCCAATGGTAGAATTTTTTAAAAATATCTCTTCTACTTTTTAATATTTTGAATGATTTTTTTTTTGTCATTGGATAGCTGAGATCTTTGAATAGACTGTTTTGTATTTTTTTTTAATTTTATTTACAGGTGTTTTAAAGTGGCTACTTCAGAGAAATTAAATAAGGTAGAGATTTATAAAAATATCTCTTCTACATTTTAATATTTTTTAAATGATTGTTTTGTCATGGGATAGCTGAGATCTTTCGGTACAAAGACCATTTTCTACTTTTTCGACTTTGTTTAGTACAATTTTTAAAAAGCTACTTCAATCAAATGAAATCCAATGGTAGAAATTTATAAAAATATCTCTTCTACATTTTAACATTTTTAAATTATTTTTTGGCATTCGATATCTCAGATCTTTCGGTACAAAAACCGTTTTGTACTTTTTCGACTTTGTTTAGGAGAATTTTAAAAAAGCTATTTAAGTCAAATGAAATCCAATTGTTGAAATTTATAAAAAATATCTCTTCTACATTTTAATATTTTTAAATGATTTTTTTGGCATTCGATATATCAGATCTTTCGGCACAAATACCGTTTTGTACTTTTTCGAGTTTGTTTAGGGGAGTTTTAAAAAAGATATTTCAGTCAAGTGAAATCCAATTGTAGAAATTTATAAAAATATCTCTTCTACATTTTAATATTTTTAAATGATTTTTTTGTCATGGGATAGCTGAGATCTTTCGGTACAAAGACCGTTTTGTATTTTTTCGAAATTGTTTAGAGGAATTTTAAAAAAGCTACTTCAATCAAGTTAAATCCAATGGTAGAAATTTATAAAAAAATCTCTTCTGTACATTTTAATATTTTTAAATGATTTTTTTTTCATTGGATAGCATAGATCTTTCTGTACAAAGACCGTTTTGTGCTTTTTCAACTTTTTTTAGGTGAATTTTAAAAAAGCTACTTTAGTCAAGAGAAGTCCTATGGTAGAAATTTATAAAAATATCTCTTCCACTTTTTAATTTTTTTGAATGATTTTTTTGTCATTGTATAGCTGAGATCTTTCGGTGCAAAGACCGTTTTGTACTTTTTTGATTTTGTTTACAGGTGTTTTAAAGAGGCTACTTCAGTCAAGCAAAATCCTATAGTAGAATTTTATAAATATATCTTTTCTACATTTTAAGATTTTAAAATGATTTTTTTGTATAGGATATCTCAGATCTTTCGGTACGAAGACCTTTTGTACTTTTTTGACTTTGTTTGGAAGAATTTATAAAACGCTACTTCAGTCAAGTGAAATCCAATTGTTGAAATTTATAAAAATCTCTCTTTTACATTTTAATATTTTATATGATTCTTTGTGTTTGGATAGCTTAGAACTTTCTGTAAAAAGACAGTTCTGTACTTTTTCGACTTTGTTTAGGGGAATTTTAAAAAAGCTACTTTAGTCAAGTGAATTACAATGGTAGAAATTTATAAAAATATCTCTTCTATATTTTAATATTTTTAAATGACTTTTTTTTTTGTAATTGGATAGCTGAGATCTTTCGGTACAAAGACCGTTTTGTACTTTTTTGATTTTGTTTACAGGTGTTTTAAAGAGACTACTTCAATGAAGTGAAATCCAATGGTAAAAGTAAAAAAAAATATCTCTTCTACATTTTAATATTTTTAATTTTTTTTTTTTTTTTTTTTTTTTTCATGGGATAGCTGCGATTTTTTTGTACAAAGACAGTTTTGTAAATTTTCGACTTTGTTTAATGAAATTTTAAAAAAGCTACTTCTGTCAAGTGAAATCCAATTGTAGAAATAGATAAAAATATCTCTTCTACATTTTAAAATTTTTAAATGATTTTTTTTTTTTTTTTTTTTTTTTTTGTCATGGGATAGCTGAGATCTTTCGGAACAAAGACCGTTCTCTACTTTTTCGACTTTATTTAGAGGAAATTTAAAAAAGCTACTTCAGAAAAGAGAAATCCAATGGTAGAATTTTTTTAAAATATCTCTTCTACTTTTTAATATTTTGAATGATTTTTTTGTCATTGGATAGCAGACATCTTTCGGTGAACAGACCGTTTTGTATTTTTTTTATTTTATTTATAGGTGTTTTAAAGAGGTTACTTCAGAGAAATTAAATAAAGTAGAAATTTATAAAAATATCTCTTCTACATTTTAATATTTTTAAATGATTGTTTTGTCATGGGATAGCTGAGATCTTTCGGTACAAAGACTGTTGTCTACTTTTTCGACTTTGTTTAGTAGAATTTTTAAAAAGCTACTTCAATCAAGTGAAATCCAATGGTAGAAATTTATAAAAATATCTTTTCTACATTTTAGTATTTTAAAATTATTTTTTGGCATTCGATATCTCAGATCTTTTGGTACAAAGACCGTTTTGTACTTTTTCGACTTTGTTTAGGCGAATTTTATAAGAGCTATTTAAGTCAAATGAAATCCAATTGTAGAAATTTATAAAAATATCTCTTCTACGTTTTAATATTTTTAAATGATTTTTATGGCATTCGATATCTCAGATCTTTCGGCACAAATATCGTTTTGTATTTTTTCGACTTTGTTTAATGGAATTTTAAAAAAGCTACTTCAGTCAAGTAAAATCCAATGGTAGAAATTTATAAAAATATCTCTTCTGTACATTTTAATATTTTTAAATGTTTTTTTTTGTCATTGGATAGCATAGATCTTTCTGTACAAAGACTGTTTTGTGCTTTTTCGACTTTTTTTGGAGAATTTTAAAAAAGCTACTTTAGTCAAGAGAAATCCAATGGTAGAAATTTATAAAAATATCTTTTCCACTTTTTAATATTTTTGAATGATTTTTTTGTCATTGGATAGCTGAGATCTTTCGGTGTAAAGACCGTTTTGTACTTTTTTGATTTTGTTTACAGTTGTTTTAAAGAGGCTACTTCAGTCAAGTGAAATCCAATGGTAGAAATTTATAAATATATCTCTTCTATATTTTAATATTTTGAAATTATTTTTTGGGATTCAATATCTCAGATCTTTCTGTACAAAGACCGTTTTGTACTTTTTTGACTTTGTTTAGGGGAATTTTAAAAAAGCTATTTCAGTCAAGTGAAATACAATTGTAGGAATTTATAAAAATAATCTCTTCTACATTTTAATATTTTTAAATGATTTTTTGGCATTGGATAGCTGAAATTTTTCGGTACAAAGACCGTTTTGTACTTTTTTTATTTTGTTTACAGGTGTTTTAATGACGCTACTTCAGTCAAGTGAAATCCAATGGTAGAAATTTATAAAAATATCTGTTCTACATTTTAATATTTTTAAATGATTCTTTTTGTCATTGGATTGCTGAGATCTTTCGGTGTGAAGACCGTTTTGTACTTTTTTTGATTTTGTTTACAGGTGTTTAAAGAGGCTACTTCAGTCAAGCTAAATCCTATAGTAGAAATTTATAAATATGTCTTTTCCACATTTAAATATTTTTAAATGATTTTTTGGCATTGGATATCTGAAATCGTTCGGTAGAAAGACCGTTTTATATTTTTTCGATTTTGTTATAGGGGTTTTAAAGGGGCTTACTTCAATCAAGCGGAATCCTAAGAAGTTTTGAAGTTCATATAAATATATATTTTTCTCTTCTGCATTTTAATATTTTTAAATGATTTTTTTTAGCATTGAATGTTAGAAATTTATAAAAATATCTCGTCTACAAGTAAATATAAACTGATGATTACCTCTATCAAACAAAATCCCATGGTAGAAATTTATAAAAATATCTTGTCTACATTTTAATACTTGTAATTTTTTTTTCATTATATAACTGAGATCTTTCTGTACAAAGAACGTTTTATATCTTTTCGATTTTATTACGGGTATTTTAAAGTGAATTACTTCAATAGAGCTAAATCACATTTTAGAAATTTTTAAAGATATCTCGTTTGTATTTTAATTGTTTTTAAACTTTTTTTTCGGGGGGGGGGGGGGGGCATTAGATATCGGAGATTTTTCTGTACAAAGACCGTTTTACATTTTTTCGATTTTTTACGGGTATTTTAAAGTGGCTTACTTGAATAGAGAGAAGTCCCATTATAGAAATTTATAAAGATATCTCGTCAACATTTTAATATTTTTAAATGATATTTTTAGCATTGACTTGCTGAGATATTTCTGTACAAAGACCGTTTTATATTTTTTTCGATTTTTTACGGGTATTTTAAAGGGGCTTACTTCAATGAAACGAAATCCTATGACAGAAATTTATAGAAATGTCTCGTCTATATTTTAATAATCTTTTTTATATTGAACAGCTGTGACCTTTCTGTACAAAGGCCGTATTACAAATTTTGATTTCGATACAGGTTTTTTAAAGTGACTTACTTCAGTCAAGCGAAATCCCATTGTAGAAATTTATAAAGATATCTCGCTTACATTAAAAAAAAAAATTTTTTTTTTCTCTTACATTGATTAGCTTTTACGATTTCATTTATTTTAAAGAGGCTACTGCAGTTAAACGAAACAATGCCTTCGCTTTAAAGCTAATACTATGAAAGAAATTTATAAAAGTTTATCGTCTGTGTTTTAATAGTTTTAAGTATTTTTTTTTTTTTTTTTTTACATTGCCTAGTTGATATCGATTTGCACAAAGGCCATTTTCTATTTTTTTTCAATTCATTTTACGGGTATTAAAAAAAAAAAAAAACTTTAATCAAGCGAAACAATTTACTAGCTTATGATAATTCTTTCGACGATAATCCAACGGTCGAAATTTATAAATAAATATCGTCTGCATTTTAATATTTTTTTCCCCTTTAATAGCTCAGAGCGATCTCTTCAAAGGCCTTTTTCTACTTTTTTAAGCAGCAAGCAACATTTTACGAATAGCCAGAGGCAAGAAATTTCACCTATACGTCCCCGGACTCCTTGCAGAGTAAAGACCTATCGTCTTACCCCCTAATTGCTTTTAAGGCGTATCCCTTTTGAAGGCGGGAATAAACATCATTTTCGACTATTTTAAATCAAAGTGTTTCAACTTTTTATACAAATAGCACAGATTAAATTTTTTTAAAAATCAAAATAAAAAACATTTTTTGAAAGCTAAATAATTAAACTCTGCATGCTGTTTTACCAAATTTTAAAATGTGAAACAGATTTTTCGTAATAAGACACTAAAGGTGAATTTCAAAGACTATAAAATAACGTACTTGTATCGCCTTAAAATTAAAAAAAGAAATAAAATTTCAAAATGACGTGCATAGTTTAAACCTACAGGTTTTCAAAACAACAAAAATTATTAAATTTGAGCAAAATGCAAAGGAATGAAAGCGATAAATTTCTTCCATTGAAATAACATTAGCCGTTCTATCTCGGAGCGTTACTGATGTAGGGCCTTAACTACTCATAACGAATCAGATTTTGAACTCAAATTTAAGTTTAAGTCTTAAGCTTTTGAAAGCACTCTCTTCGTTTGATCAAAACTTACTTATAAAACTTTGAATTACATTATTTTTTGGCTTTCACTTTCGCATAAAAAGGGGGAGGGGGTGCATTTTGAGTACCATACGGTATTAGACATTGATATATCCGGTTTTAATGCAATATTTTTACATTTATTTACTCTAAACACCTTCGCCAAAAAATTAATTTATTGATCAATTAAGGATAACAATAACAATAATAAATATTTAATTACAGAATTGTCTTCTTTTTTTTTCATTTAAATTACTCCCTTTATCAAAAGAGTTCTTTATTTTGCTTTAATACCAATAAGAAAGAAAAGTCACATAATTATAATATAATTAAATTAAATTTGTACTTATTTTTATTTATCCCTAAAAGCTCTTCAATTGAAAAATGATATAATTAATCAATTAAAAATAAGAACAATAATACCAAGTATGTAAATGTAAAATTTCCTTCTTATTTTTTCTTCATTTAAATTATTTCTTTTTTGATATCCGTTGCATATCTTATTTTAAGGGACAAACACGAGACTGGATGTGATGTTATGAGCAATATGTGAGCTATGAGGCCCGTTTTTCAGAAACTACACGGCTAATTTTGATAAAATTCGCAATCTATATTCACTGGATTATGCTTAACTCATCTAACAGCCTGTTTTTTAATTTTTTTTTTCTTCGACTACACCTTTTTTATTTTAGAGCAATGGCAATTTTTCAGAAATTTTCTACTTTCAGATTTTTTAAACTGATATTTATTTGTTTAGTTATTTATTTACATTGTGTGCCATACATGATCCCATAACTGTACCACTAAAAATGTCTCTTAAAAGTCTCTGGAGTACTTTGGGAATTAATGGGGTTTTTAAATGAAAAGCACAATTTCTCGCAGAGCTAAAAAACTTCTAAACAGAGCCGTCCTTATGGAGGATGGCTTAAAGCGAGGCCCGGTGCAAGGATTTTGCGAGACCGTTTTCTTTTAGACTCTTAACATAATCTTATCTACTATACTATCCATAAAAAAGAATAGTTTTCACCTGTATACTGTGACCCAGGGATCCAGGGTTCGGACTACTAACTATTATAAAGGAGTAGTATTTATTTGTGTGTTTGTAGGGGTATTTTTCTGGAAATACGGAACCAATTTTAAAAGTAATGATAGCAAATTGATGGTGAAAGTCTCCCTTCCAACATAGGCTACATTTTATGCCAAGACCACTATCTTTTCTTAATTAAAATCATAAGGTTATATTAAAGATTTTCGATTATACCATCTTCTTTTTATTAAAGAAAAAAATATTTTGTGTCCAGGTGTGAGGCCTATCTAGGCGCGAGGCCCTGTGCGGCCGCACCGGTCGCACACCCCTAAGGACGGCTCTACTTCTAAATTTTGTGGAATATTGGCACAGTTTTTTAAAACACATAAAATAAACTATTTACAAAATTTGGATGAAATTTAGTCACATATAGTAAATGAGCTTAAGGGGGCTCAAAGCTTGAAAACTTTTTAAAAAATCGATTTTTTTTAATGATCTATTTTGATTATTCAATTAATTCTGAACTCAGTTCAAAAAACCGCATTGGATTTTTAATGGAGTTATAAGCATTTATGTATCAACTTTTTCAAAGCCCCACCCATATGATTACAACTATAACTCGCATTTTCTCAAAACTTCATTTTTAACGACTATCCGTAAGATTTAATAAAAAAAAAAAAAAAAAAAAAAAAAGATATATTTTTTTTTCATTATTATCTATAGAATGAATTAATATATAGTAAACTCTCGCTACAATGATATCCGATACAACAATAACTCCCTCTACAACAAAAATATTTCATGGTCCCAATGAATTTGCATATAAAATAATGTTAACCACCCCTCAATATTGCGATATTCTCTAGAGCAATAAACCCCTGTACAACGATTTTTCTTTTTAAATTTCAACGTTAATTTCTCTCTTTGGAGTGATATTTTGGTTTTTAAATACCGTAAAAAAGATAAAAAATCTTATCACTTTTGCTATTTTTCCCATCTGTTCCCACAGCAGAAGGCCCATTATTGATTTTCAACTTATCCTTTTGATACAAGAATGGATATTGTTCAGATTTCAAAGTGGGTGGAGACTACTTAAAACCCTTCTAGGAAATGAATGGGATGAAAGTTGAAATATATGTGTATTTAACTTCTTAGATTTGGGCTTTGCAATCCTAATAATGATGGAAATAGAGCCTCTTAATCATGAGAAGAAGGGCATGTTTAGTCATACGTCATCCTTGTCAAGTGTCGGAACAGGGGCCATTTGGTTTGGTCATCTTCTCGAGAGGAAGAGGGGAAGGAATGTACTGATCAGGTACATACGGAGTTCGAAGACTTTAGAGTGTGTGAAGTTGGGCAATTTTAGTCTATAGCGATTTTGAGCAGTAAACGAAATATGTATTTTTGATTTTCTTTCTTTCACTAGTGTATTTTCTCCTAAGATGGCAGAGGAAAGCAATTATTATTTTGAGATAAACTGAACATTATCAACGATATTGATGAGGAAATGAAGTAGATTGATGCAGCTAAGAAATATGGTTTGTGGCAATCTACAATTGCAACATTCCTACAAAAAGAGGAGGCAGATCGAATATGCCATAAGAACAAATGCAAATAACCCACAGCTAAAACAACTGAAAGTTGCGACAAATTTGAAATCATTGATGCTGCTGTTTTGAAATGGTTCTGAGAGATGAGGAGAACAAATGTCCCAGTAAATCGACTCTTGTTATGCGCACAAGCATGGAAATTTTTAGTAATGCTAGGGAAAAAAACTTTTAAAATTAGCAATGGTTGGGAATGCATTTTCGGAATCGTCAACGACTAACATTCCTAGAAATTCAAGGAGAGAAAAAGTCCCGAATAATGACTCAAATGAATGGCTGAAAAACAAAATAAAGGAATTCTTTTAAAAGTATGCTTCAGAAGACGTTTATAACGCAGATGAAGCTGAGATGTTTTTTCAACTCCTACTCGATCGAACATTGGCTTTCAAAGGTGAAAAGTGTTATGGAAAGCAAACAATCAAAATAAAGACTGACTATTCTTCTTTGCATGAAAAGCATAGCCCCACATAAAATCCAATCTTTAGTTATCATTGCAATTCATTAGCTTTCATTGAAGCCAAGGTGCTTTCAAAATATGAAAAGTCTTCCCGTCGAATATAAAGCCAGGCTTGTATGAATTTTATTTTATTTTTTATTTATTTATTTATTTGTTTATTGAATGCTTACAAAAGCTAGATAAAGAAATAAAGCAAGAGAAAGAAAAAAAAATCATTTTCCTGATGGATAACTGCAGTGAACATGCCTCATTTTCAAAACTACAAAATATTGATTTTTTTTCTTGTTGTTGTTAACTGCATTTTAATTTTGCAGCCTCTAAATATGGGTATAATTAAGTATTTTAAAGGATATAAATAAAAAACCGTTAATGGAATCGATACTTGTAAACATGGAAAATAAAGTAGAACCCTTTTAAAGTTGTAAATATGAAGGAAGTTTTTGACAACACTGGTGGAAGTTAATGGGAACAGAAAAAAACTATCCTTAATTGGTTATAAAAAAGGCAACCTTTGTGTTGTGGAAGATAAAAAATCTGATTGTGATGAGAATTTCATAGAGAGTGATATTTCATATAGTGGAGAAAGTGTTTTGAAACTTCAAGAATCTTTATTTCAACCTGATGAAAAAAGTGCTAAAATGTCTGGAATTGGTGTGGAAGACTATTTAACAACAGATGACGACTCTCTCTAAAACTACTTCTGAGATAAAAAAAAAAAAAAAAATGAAGAAGAGGATGATAATACAGGTCCATCGAAATCCTGATTGTCATACCAGGAATCTCGTCAATCAGTGAAATCTCTATGGAATTTTTTAAGCTTTTCATTGCCGAATGAAGACCATTTTCATGCCTTAACCCTTTGCGGGGCATGGAAAATTCATTGCTTAAGTATTGAAATTAAGGAATGACACCGGAATTTGAAAACAAATTTATTTGTAAATAAGAACAGGCTATATTTCACGCATTCAATAAACAGTAATTTTTTTAAACAAAATTCCGGTGCCAATGTGGAGTTTGGAATTAAAATTAAGTGGTATATCTATGAAACCACAGCCCCGCAAGGGGTTAAACGCAACGCATACTTTGTTGGTTGACTTAACAGTTAAAAACATGAGTAAGCAAACTAAAATATAGGATTATTTTTGATAAAATAGCTTTTGAGTATATGAATATTTCTTTTCTTATTTTCCTAATTTATATTTTTATTTAGTTACTTATTTTGCAGTGTTTAACCACTACTAATAATACTCTGCTAATTAATTTTTTTGAAATATATTTTTTTTAATTATGATATACCTTAAAATAAAAGAAAAGATTATAACCTTCTCACTGCCGCGACCTGATACAGCGTTACACCAGTGGGCAGTGATAATCATCTCTTGGGTGCAAAGGCTTCAATAATTCTTTGCTGCAATTTTAGCTACATATAGACACTGAACAAATATATCAATTCGAAGAGGTAAAAAGGTTAAGTAGAAAACAGAATTATCTGTTCGGAAATACAGTCGACTCTCGTTAATTCGAAATCGGATAATTCGAAACTTCGCTTAATTCGAACTAAATATGAAATCCCGAAATTTTCAATTGCAGTATAACGTTAAAAATTTTCATTAATTCGAACTCATTTCCTCTTGACTTCGTTCAATTCGAACAAACGGGAATTCCGATTTTTCATTTTTCTTTTCTTTCTCACGGATTTCAGATCATTTGAATAACTTTCTTTCTTTGATTTTTGTGAAAATTGTTCCGAACGAGCATACGTATAATACAATGCATTTAATATCCACTTTCTAAAAAGCAACGTCTGTCCATCAGTGACGCTTTAAATTTTTTTCCATCGTTCATTTCTAATATTTTAATTTTATGTATTAATACATTCTAATTTAATATTAAGTCATAGTCTAATAATAACAGACGAACTAAGTTTAAAAAACACTATAACAATAACTACTTAGTAATAGTAGCATATTAAGCATGTTTTCCATAATTCGAACATTTCTTGTGGTCCCGACGAGTTCGAATTAACGAAAGTCTACTGTATATCCATTCACTAGGCTGCAGGTTTCACTGCAGTTGAAGTTTTATTTAAATTAATATAATTCTACAAATATAATCCAGTTTTAAGAAATTAAGTTATGATTGATACTTTCAACGCTTATAAGTATATGCGTTACAAATAATAATAATAATAATAATAATAATAATAATAATAATAATAATACCATGTTTAAAAATCCCTCTTTTATTAACATTTAAAATAAATTAAGGAGAAAACAACATTACAATTTTGCCCTTTTCCTCGGCTGTCAGAGGATTAAATGCCCAATATATGTAGGCCCTCGATATAGCAATATACCTCTCTACAACAATATATTTATTTGGTCCCTAAAATATTGTTGTAACGAGGTTTTACTGTATTTCAGATGACTTAATATTTTGAGGGTTTTTCATGAAAAAAAGCATTTTTTAGGGGTTTTTTAAATTTTCAAATTTGAGAATTTTTTTTAATAATGTTTCTTTCGAGTGATAGTTATATCCTTAATTCATTCTATAGAGTAAAGTTTCCTGATCATCTTAAAGCAAAAATTAGGTTCTTATGTCAATTCAACGTTAAGATATCTTACGGATGGTGATATAACTCATAACTTTTTTTTTCGAAAATTGTGTTATATAAATTTTGCTATATTTTTTATTATATTACATTGAAGTACTTCTTTTTATAATTTTATAAGAATACAAACATACCTTAAAAATATCATAAAATCTAAATTAATTACATTGAACACTTCTGTTTTTATATGGACTCGAAGAGAGAGTTCTGTTTACATTTTTTTTCCTTAACAATCAAGCCATTAAAAAAAAAAAAAAAAAAAAAATCACATAATAAGTGGTTGAATTTTCCTCTTAAATTTCTTTTATTTTCATTTATATTATTTCATATAAATGAAAATGAAAATGAAAATAATTTTCATATATAATAGTTGTTTCTTTTTCTTTAATAACAGTACGGGGAAAAAAAATCAGACTGTAGAATTGACAGATTTATATATTTATCATCAATCAGAATACCAAATACGAGCATACTATCAGTGTTCTAATGCAACCTTACCTGCATGCATACAAGATTGAGCTTTCGCCTTCTTATTTTTATGCCCAGAGCAATATGATTTTTTTTTACATTTGCTCCAAAAATATGCAGTTGTTATTCTTAATTACTGTACAATTACTGTTATTATTTATTATTAATATTATCGTTTGTAAGTTTTAGCCGATAAGCCAGGTATATAACGTGATAAAAAAAAAAAAAAAAAAAAAAAAAAATCAATGTAACAACTTTTATTCTTTATTCGGATTAATAGAAAATTTTTCCATAATACTTTAATGCACAAAAATAATGACAATACGTTCCTTTCAAAAAAATATTTATTAAATAATAGTTTTTTAATCAATAATCAACTATGCGGTGCAATTTTTAAATAAAATTAGTAATACTATGACTGATAATGTAAATTACCAAAAATACAATAGATGATATTAAGACGAAGTGCATTCGTTTATACTTTTCTTTCTTTCTAACCGATGGCCAGGCCCCTACCTGCCGAGTTATCTCAGCTTAACGGGTTAGATACCTGGTATCGGGGCGATCGACCGCCTAATTGCCGCGTAGCGGCAATAAACCTGATTTCTTTGCTACGCATGCCATCATTTCTGCAGTAGTTGCTTGTCGTTGAGCATAAATTCGTTTATACTTAAAGATGTACCGGGTGTCGCAAAAATGACTGTTGGATTTTAAAACTCAATGACTTGAAAACGGTGACAGCTATTTAAAATTTTTTGCAGGAGGGTTATGTATAATGTCAGGAGTTTTTTACAGTAATTTTTTATTTTAGTTCGAATTTCAAACAATAGGTGGCGCTGACGGCGATCGAAGGCCAGGTGATCAGTGCTGAGTGAAGCGTCGACCTGGCCTTCAATTGCCGTCAGCGCCACCTATTGTTTGAAATTCGAACTAAAATGATAAATTACGGAAAAAAACTCCTGACATTATACATAACCCTCCTTCAAAATTTTTTTAAATAGCTGCCACCGTTTGCAAGTTATTGAATTTTAAAATCCATCAGTCATTTCTGGGACACCCGGTATATTATTATAATGTCTTTTGAGAGTGTAGATGAATGAAGAAATAAGAACTTTTTTTTCAGATGCCCACAGAGTTTTAGCATCTTTTATCAAGCCATCACAAAAGATTTGTGAGTAGAAATTCATTAGATCTTCCGTTGAAAATAATGTTGAAATCTGGTTGTCTTAGTTAAATATTAGAATATTGCTCTATTTAGCTCTTTTGAAAATAAAAGTTAGAACAGCAACTTGTGAAAATATCTGAATAAACAATATAAGTTTGAATTTGAGAGTTTCAATTACGTTATTGACAAAAATAAATAAATAAATAAAAATAAAATTATTAGAACATGAAAGGAATATTCATCTCGAAACGGTAAAATTTAAACGTATTTGTTAAAAGAATTATGTTTGTTTAAGACTGACAATCTTAATTTCAGAACATCTACTTACAACAACGAGTGGGCACCTGTAGTGGGAATAAGTCCTCCTCGTCAATTTTCTAAATCCAGGTAAACAGTAGTCTTTTAACTACCGGTTTTTTCGAAGAGTGGCGCATGCGCATTGTGTAATGTAACGGTCCATTTACGACTTCTCAATATAGAAATGTGGGGAAGGATGAAAAGAGGAGACTAGCAGGAAGTCTTACAGCTTATCTTCTGAACTTGGCGACGATCTAAATTGTATGGCACAACATTCCACAAACGGTTCCGCTGAAATTTTACATTTGCGGTTATTGAACATGTGTTATACAATTTTATTATTCTAAAACCAAAAGCTGTTACGCGTTGCTTTCATTATACTTGTATCGATGTAATTACATGAAAAATTCAAATAAACATCCTGTTTGTAATTGCATTGTTTAAACTAATAGTAAGATGAAATAGTTGAAATTTTTGAGCTAGTTATTTTTAGTATTATTATTTTCTCTTTTAAAATTCTAATATTAAAAAAAAGGATAATATCACTATATATTTATAAAAGTAATAAACAGAATGGAAAAAAAAATTGCCTTGTCTTTTTTAAAATTTGAAATATTTTCTACTATGTGAAGAATTGAGGAAGGTTAGGGGGGTATAAGAAGGATTATTGTTTTTTACTGCAAATTAACAAAAATGGGCAGGAAAATTTTAAAACATTAAAAAGTTTTTAAACTTGTGTTTTGTGAGAGAGGATGGATTTGAGTAGAATATAAATAATAAAATTATAAAAGTAAATTGAAATCTAACAAATTCTTACTCTAGAAAAAAATATATTTTGCCATGTGAGAGTTTGGAATGGTGAGGATTAAAATACTGCTGTATGATTATTCTGTTTTTTATAATAAATTTACAAAATGTCCAGAAATATTTTGAAACATTAAAATGTTTTTGAACGTGCATTGGTAAAGCTACAAATTCTCAACATAAAACTTGCAAAAATGCTAGTGTGGACATTGGAAAGATGAAAATAAAATTAATTAAACTAATGATAACATTACATAAACTTTGAATGATAAATAATGATAACTTTAGTTGATAAATAATAATTATCATTTTTAAAAAAATGTATGCTCAGATTTCAATAAATTTTGCTCACAAAAATCTGTTATTACAAATAAAAATATTCAAAAGGTGATAATATTTAAAAAAAAAAAAATACATTTTATAAAGGTAATGGTTATTATTATGATTATGTATTTATTTTGAGAAATCTAACAAAAAAATGGGCAAACCAAAAAAATTTCTTAGCACATCTAATTAAAAAAAAAAAAAAAAAAAAAAAAAAAAAAAACGCCAATCTATTTTTAATGTTTTTAATGATAAACTGATAAAAATGTTTTCTTTTCTTTTTTTATATAAGATGCAATATATCTTTACAAAAGTAATAAGAAATATTAAATATTTCTGCCCTGCCTCATTAAACCTATTTAAATTCGGATAATCAAAGAAGATTTTAAAAATAATTATAAGTAATGTGATTAGAAGAAATGTTTTTCTGTAATAATTTTTAAATAAATTTCCAATTAAATTGTTAAAGAAATTTGTGTAATGGGAGAAAAATTATAAGTCTGAAAGTCAATTTTTCTTTAATAAGAAAACTTAGTAAGCTTTATAAATACAAGAAATCTACTAAGGGGGAAAAGATATTTAATATAAATAATAATGTATAATTTATATAACCTCTCAAACCTGTATTGGTTAGCAAAATATGCCGACAGAATAATTAAAGGGTACCGAAAAACCTTCATTCTGCGTGAGCGAAGCCATGGGTTAAGGCTAGTCTACTTATCTACTTACATGTATAATTTCGTGTTTTCCACTTACTTCTTTAGTTCTACTGAAGAGATTTTGATGAAACTTACACCGTTAAATAGATATTATTCTAAGGAAGGTTTACGTATATAGTGCATTGCTCTAGGTAGATAAGTTGTGGAATTATGATGAAAAGTTCTGTTCTTTGGAGTGATCCTTTGTTATACACATGAGTAGTTTAATCTGCGGTTTTTTTTTTTTTTTTTTTTTTTTTTTTTCAAAATATTCTGAGTATTCCCAGTATGGCGACGTTTCCTGTTACTGCGTTTTAATGTCTATAATAAAATTGGTAGATCAAATGGATAATATGAAAATATATTTAGATCAATATACAGAGCTGCAAAGTCTACGACTTTTCGGACACCAGTGCAGAAAATGTTCGCTTATTTGATCGAAGCATTTGGGTGATTTATAAAAGAAAGTTTTGTCTAAGAAAATAGTGGTGTTCAAACTGCCGGAGACTTGGCAATTCTGCGTACGATCAAAACTTACTTACCTATAAAACTTTGAATTTTATAAATTTTTGGCTTTTATTGTCAAATAAAGGGGGAAGGGAAATGCATTTTGTGTAGCATCCGGTATTATTCAAAGGCACACACAGTTTTAATGAATTTATTTTAACTTTATTTACTCCAAACACCTTCGCTCAAAAAATTAATTAATTTTTTAACTAACGATAAAAATAGCAATAATAAGTTTTTAATTACAGAATTTTCTTTCTTTTTGCATTTAAATTACTTGTTTTATCGCAAGAGTTGTTTATTTTACTGTAATACTAATGAGAAAGAAAAATCATATAATAAATACATGATTAAATTAAATTTTGATGAAATTATCTTATTTTTATTTACCCGAAAAGATCTTCACTAAAAATATTAATAAGTTGATCTATTAATAATAATAAGAAGAATAAGTATAATAAGAATTTAAATACAAAATTTATTCTAATAACAATTTTAATTTTTCTTAAGAAAGGTGTTATAGTAAAAATAAAATACATTGACATGTTTCGGAACCGTCAAATAAGTTCCATAGTCATAATATACACAAAACAAAATTTCAAAATATTTCTCGGACAATACAAATGACACGCGACAATGAGATATAAATAACAAAAAACACGCGCTCTATTGCAAAAAATTAAATTAAAACATAGACCGTGATCTAAAACTTAACTAAAAATAAAAAATTTTCAAACTATTTCACGGTCAATACAAATGACACGCGACAAAGAGATATAAAAAACACCAAAAAACACGCGCGCTATTGTAAAAAATTAAATTAAAATAAAAATAGACCATGATCAAAAGAAATTCCAACTTGGAAATTTGAAATTTTGTTTTGTGTATATTATGACTATGGAACTTATTTGACGGTTCCGAAACACGTCAATGTATTTTATTTCTACTATAACACCTTTCTTAAGAAAAATTTAAATTGTTATTAAAATGTTTATATAAAAGGTGAATATTTTAAAATCTGATGATTTAAAAAATCAATTGGATTTAATTAACTTTTTATCAAAATTTATTCTTATTATTAATATTATTATTATTATTATTTTCATTTTTTTTTTTTTTTTTTTTTTTTTTTTACATCAATCGCATATCTTACTTTAAGGGAGAAAGACAAGTCTGTGTGCAATGTTATGGGAAATAAGCGACCTTTAAGGCTCAGTTCTTTGGAAACTGCACGGCTAATTATGAGAAAATTTGGAATCCATATTCACTGGATTGTGTTCAAGACTTTTAACAGACTGTTTTTTACTGCGATTAAAACTTTTTATTTTAGAGCAATTGCAATTTTTCAGAAATTTCCTAATTTCAGATTTTTTTTTTCTTTTTTGAAAACTAATATATGTATATATATGTATATACCGGATGTCCCAAAAATGACTAATGGATTTTAAAATTCAATAACTTGCAAACGGTAACAGGTATTTAAAAAATTTTTGCAGGAGGGTTATGTATAATGTCAGGCGTTTTTTTTTACCGTAATTTTTTTTATTTTAGTTCGCATCTCAAACAATAGGTGGCGCTGACGGCGATTGAAGACCAGATCGACGCTTCACTCAGCACTGATCACCTGGCCTTCAATCGCCGTCAGCGCCACCTATTGTTTGAGATGCGAACTAAAATAAAAAATTACGGTAAAAAACTCCTGACATTAAACATAACCCTCATGCAAAAAATTTTTAAATAGCTGTCACCGTTTGCAAGTTATTGAATTTTAAAATCCATCAGTCATTTTTGCTACCCGGTATATACACATACTTTAATTTTCTGCCACATATGATCTTACTACTCTACCACTAAAAATGTTTCTATCAAAATTACTTGAGTACTTTGGAAGTTAATGTGGTTTTGAGCTGAAAAGTACAATTTCTCGGAAAGCTAAAAAAAACCCTTCTAAATTGTATGGAATATTTGCACAGTTTTTTTCAAACACATGAAATAAACTATTTACGACTATTTGGGTGAAATTTACTTAAATGAGTTTAAAATTTTAGATTAAAAATAAGGGAGTAGGCGTGGCATCCCACTCATATCTTCCCATAAGACTACAGGTCACTCATTATTCCTTTAATAATTACTCCCCAGGTAACATTCTCCGTAATGTTAAGAATATGGGCTTTTGATGCCCCTTTATGTTTAAAATATTCCCCCAAGAAATTAATATCTTTTTCTTCTTTCTTTCAGTATTCTTTTCTTAAAGGATGTCCTATGTTTTCTTAGCTCTCAAAATATTTCTGAAATCTTTGCATAATTTAATATTTTATGTTTTAAAAACTGACAAAGTTGGAGTAAAATTTTAACATTTGATGTAAAATTAAATGCAGCATTTAGAGGACACTGTGAAAACTAACGAAAAAATAGACATGCTTTAAGAAGAGGACACAGAAAAAAAAAGTTTAAAATATTCATTTCTTCAGTAGATATTCTGAATATAAAAATGCATCAAACGCTTATAAAGTTAAAATTACGGAGGTTGAATTCGGAAAATTCGTGACCAGCAGCCTTATTATTAACAAGGAAAAAAAAATCACATCATAAGTAGGGAATTACTGAATTTTTCAATTAATTTTATTTTCATTTATATTATTTCTTTATTTATAATAGTTATTTATTTTGCTTATTCATAACAATAAGGGAAAAAATCCCTATGTAGAAGTAACAGATTTCAATATTTATCTTCAATCAGGAAACCAAGTACCAGCATAATAAGTTCTGTCAGTGTTCTAATTCAGCCTTATTAAGTTTATGGGCGTTTGATATACTTTTATATTCAAATAACTCATCAGGAAATTAATATTTTTAATTTTTTTTAGTGTCTTCATCTTAAAGGATGTTCTTTATTTTCTTAGCTTTCAAAGTATTTCTAAAATCTTTGCAATTAACAAAGTGGGAGTAAAATTTTAACACTTCAAATAAATTTAAGCGTAGCTTTTAGAGACATTTTGAAAACTAAGATAATAATAGACATTAATTAAGAAGAGTACACAGAAAAAAAAGTTAAAAATATTAATTTCCTGAGTTGATATTTTGAATATAAAAATGTATCAAACGTCCATAGACTGAACATTACGGTAAGGAATTCGGAAAATTAGAAATCAACAATCTTAATACTAACAAGGGAAAAAGTGACATAATAAAAAGGGAATTGCTGAATTTTCCTCTTTCATTTCTTTTATTTTCATTTATATTATTTCTTTTATTATAATAGTTGTTTATTTTGATTTAATAACAATAAGGGAAAAATCCACCGTAGAATTGACATATTTTACTATATATTTTCAACCAGAAAACTAAGTGCGAGGCATAGATAGTTCTGTGAATATTCTAATCAGTTTCACCTTCATGTGTACAAGATTTAGCTTTCGGCTTCTTTTTTATACCTAGATAGAGAATGTGGATTTTGTTTAAAAATATATTTCAAAAATATGCAATTGTTATTTTTAACTATTGCTCAATGACTACTATTATTATTTATTATTAATATTATCGTTTGTAAGTTTTGCCGATAAGTCATATGTCTAGCCTAAAAAAAATCCATGTAACCACTTCTATTCTTTATTGGGATAAATAGAAGTATTTTCCATAAAACATTAATATTCAAAAGTAATACCAATGCGTTCCTTACAAAAGAAAAAAAAAAAAAAAAAAAAAAATTAATTAGAAATATTTTAATGAGTATTCAACTATGCAATGCAATTTGTGTATAAAATTAGTAAATATTAGTACATATTAGTAATATTAATACTTATAATCTAAATTACCAAAAATACTATAGGTAATATTAAGATGAAACGTATTCGTTTACATTTAAAGATATATATTGTTATAATGTCTTTTGAGGTTGTTGATCAATGAATAGATGAGAACTTATTTGCAAATGTTCACAGAGTTTCGCATCTTTTATCAAGCCATCATAAAAGATTTGTAACTAGAAATTCATTAGATTTATCGTTCACAATACTGTTCGAAACAGACCGTCTAAATTAAATATTGGATACTGCTCTATTTAGCTCTTTCGAAAATAAAAATTAAAATAGTAACATGTGAAAATACTTGAATAAACAATATAAGTTTGAATTTGAAAATTTTAATTTTCTTAAAAAAAAAAAAAAAATCTTTTTAGAAGATTAAAAAATATTCATCTCACACCGTGAAATTTTAAAAGAATTTATTTATAGAACTATTTGCACAGATCGTTTATTATGCACTTTCACTTTATCACAGTTAGAATTTCTAATTTAAGGAGTGAGCACTTGTAATGTTACTAAGTTCTCTTCATCGTTTTTCTAAATCTAGGAAATCTGAATTTTGAAATACCTTTCACGAATTAACATCTAGTTGTAGCTCTATTCCTTATGAAGATCGCAGTCACTCGATTCAACTTAAAGGGAGAGGGCCAACTTTGATAATCACAGATTTTGATTATTTTAATATATGTTGTAGGACAGTGACACATTAATCTGAGATTCAATGGATTTTATGCAACGCTCCTTAGTTCTTCAGAAACAGGAGGGGTGTGACATAATGGCTCAACTGAAATACCTTCTTTCAAAAGAAAGGGCGTACGTAATCGTAGCACAGTCGAATTAGCAGTAACCTGTAGACCAGCAGTCCCAGGTTCGATACCTGGACACGCTACAGTTGTTTTTCTCATTTTTTGTTTTATAAATATACTTGTAATTATAATTTCATAATCTCATTGTCATTTATAAGTTATAATGTACATCAATTCTAATTTAAACTTATTTACTTTTTTATATGCAACTAAACAATTGTATAAAACATTATAAATAGATACAAAACTATTATTATTTTTAAATCATTTTTTAAATGAATAAAAGTATAATAATTTATTTCATACATTCTTTATAATGCAATAGTATTGAACAGATATGCCAATTCGTGGTTTTAAAGAAACGCCAATTATGTATTGCTTTAACAAGGGAAATTAATACGATCATAAAATTATTCTGTTTTTAAATTAATTACATAATTACATTAAAAGTAAGCATAAGAATTAAATTATAAATTACTTTTTGCATATTAACCTCTTAGGGACGGGATCCTTTTGCGAAATTTTTAATGCTTTATCACCGATTTTTAAAAACAGAAATTTTTGCCTTTTTTATCGAAAAAATGCTTCGATTAAATAAAGGCAAGTTTTTACAGTAAAATTTTACTGGTGGCGATAAAGAAGGATTTGTAAGTCTTTTTTTGCGGCACGTATACATGTCGCTCGTCTCCAGGGGGTTAAGAATTTGTAAATTTTGTAAAACGTATGCTTGCTCTAATTATTCTACTTAAATTTTGCTACTTTTTTATTTTGCTTAATTTTTCTTACTTCTGTTTTTATTTTTGCTTTACTTGAATATGTTTTATTTTATTATAAATAGATCGCACCACAATACATTTTGGAATTTTTATTCAATAACAAATTGATTTTTTTTCAACTTAAATGATGAAACATAAATGTTTAAAAATCAAAAATGATATATTAATGATTAAATATGCTAACATTGTAGTTAAGGTACGATATTAAGATTTCTAATTAATGTTATTAAATTATAAATTATGAAATAAAAAATACGAAACAAGTGTGACGTGACCGGGTATCGATCCCAGGCCTACTAGTGAGCAATTGAGATCTATTCCAATTTAGAAACGATCAACCATTATCGTTTCTTTCAAAGACTCAAAGTCAGAATTAAAATTGTGTCATAATATTAAATCCTCCTGTTTCTCAAGAACTAAGGGGCATTGTATAAAATCTTTCGGAGTTTATAACGCTTTTTTATGTTAATAACATTTACAGTTCAACTTCAATCCAAGTATAGAACAGGAATCTTTCCCTTAAGTAGGGTTGAGATAGTTATTTGCTGAACAAATGTCATCTCTTCCTTTTTCTATTGTCAGTAAACCGCAGATGGGGAGAAAAGAAGGGAGTTCCAGGAATTCAGTTGAACTTCAGCAAAATACATGTCTGAATGCTGCTTTAATAGAGTTTTTAACTGAACAGTATAATTTCTCGGAGCGCTAAAAACTGTTGTATTGTGTGAAGTTTTTGCACAGTTTTTTCAAACACATAAAATACAGTTTTTTCAAACACAAAAAATAAAGTATTTATAAACATTTGGATAAAATTTAGTTGCATATAATAAATCAGTTAAAAGTTTTAGAATAAAATTAAGGGAGTAGGCGTGGCTTCGCATTCATGTCTTCCCCTTTGACTATTGGTCACTAATTTTCCGAATTCCCTTTCGTAATGTTAAGAATATGGGCGTTTGATGCACTTTTATATTCAAAATATCACCTCAAGAAATTAATATCTTAAACTTCTTTCATTTTCTCTTCTTAAAGGTTCTATGTTTTCTTAACTCTCCAAATAATTCTAAAATCCTTGCTTAATTTAATTTTTTATGTTTTAAAAACTGAAAAGTGGGAGTAAAATTTTAACATTTGATATAAAATTAAGCACAGCTTTTAAAGACATTTTGAAAATAAACGAAAAAGTCGACATGCTTTAAGAAGAGTACACAGAAAAATAAAAAGTTAAAAATATTAATCTCGTGAGTAGATTTTTTTCATATAAAAATGCATCAAACGCTCATAAACTTAACATTACGGAAGTTGAATTTGGAAAATTCGTGACCAGCAGCCTTATTATTTACAAGAAAATATGGATGTATATAAGTATCACATGATAAGTACGGACTTACTGAATTTTCCACTTAAATTTCTTTTATTTTCATTTATATTATTTCTATAATTATAATACAGTCGAGTCTCTCTATAACGAAACTCCATACATCGAATTTCTCTTTATAACGAATTTTTACTAGGAACGGTCCCCTTTTCACATGATTACATTTAAAACAGTCTCTATATAGCGAAATATCTATCTCCATATAACGAATTTTTTCATAAATTGGTCTTAATTTATTCAGTTTTAAATCTTCGAAATCATATGGAATAAATTTTCCATCACTTATTTTTGATTTATCGTCAGTGCTGAGTTTTTTTTTAAATTTTATTTTTTATATTACTTCTCTCCTTGTTCATTAAATCCAACGAATTCATCCCACCTCCCACACAACTTTTCACATCCTTCTCAAAACAGTGTCAATTGGATTGATACACATGTAAGAGAGGAATCAATGAGAGGCACATAAGAGAGGCCTTCAAGTGGAGATGTCATGCCCAGTGGCGCAGCCAAAATTCGGTTTTAAGGGGGGTTTTGAGTTTCTGATAAAGGTGATTACCGGTTATTTGAATCGCCGGTTAATAGAATCAGTACTAATTAGAATATTTACTGTATAATACTTAAACTCAAAGAGCGTCTGTGTGGCCGGAAATCACCATTTTTTTTTTTTTAGCATGAAGCATCTAAGAAAAGTAATTTAGTTCAAATAACCAATTTTTACTTAACTGATTCATGTAATATGCACTTTCACAATTTTAAGTAGAATTTTCGCCATTTAATTGAATCACTTTATTAAATGAAATCTGATTCAATAAAGTGGCGTATTCCGAAATGCGCCAAAACATTTAAAAATATTAAGTTTGGATTTCATTCATATAAGCAGCAATTACAGCGATCTTTCTCAGCTCTGGGAGGGGTTTTAACCCTAAAACCACCCCCGTGGCTGCGCCACTGGGATTCGTATTACAGATTTCACATCGTTTTTCTTTCAAATTATCTTCCCTAACTTGGGTTTTCGTTTTTAATTTCAACTCGTTGACCTGAGCAGTTAATTCTGCTATGGCCGTAGCCTGCTCTTTATTTAATTGTAATAAATTCGTACAAAAATCCTCATTTTCTTTGCTTGTATTGGCTGTTACCGCATTAATCTGATCTAAAACTGTCGATTTATACGCGGCTTCGATCGTCTGAGCTTTTTCGCACAATTTCCAAAAATCTTTAATGTCTAATTTTCGCAATTCCAGCGCAATATTTGGCGATATTGCCTCCAAAAATTTATTGGCTTTTATTAAATCGAATAGTTTATTAGCTCCCACCTCCGTTGCCTGGCCAGAAGCACCTAAATACATTGATGCGGCTTTGTTAAAAATTTCTATAAAATCTTTCATGTTTTGATTTGGGAGTTGCTTAATTGAGTTAAAATTTATCTGTGCTTCGATAAAAGAATCTTTTTTCTGAAACAATTCCACGATTTTTCTTTTAAACTCTGTATAATTCTTTTCCTCATTTAGCGTCTGGTCAGATACTAATTTCTCACGGGCCGTACCCACAAATTTAGCTTTTAATATCTGTAATTTAAAATCCTCTTCTACGTGGACCCGATCCAATAATTCATCGAATTCTTTCAAATAAAATAACACATTGCTAATCTTTTTTACGTCAAAGGGAACAATCAATGATAACATTTGCGACAAATTCGGTTTTAACGGGTCGTCCATTTTAATCTCTAACGTTTTAGATTTCAATTTTGATTTATTTCTTGTTACTACCCTTGGCTTAGATTGATTTTGTAAACTTTTCCTTCCTCTTCTCCTCGGCATATATTGTCCTAATTGACATTCATTACCCTTATATTATATATTTTTACACAAATAACTTTGCAATACTTAACTCCTGAATAAAATTTACTATCACACACACAAGAAAATATAAATATATATATATACACTGTCCCTCAATACCAAAATACAATCAAATTCAAAATAAATGTATAAAGTACACATAGAAAATCAGTACCAAATTATTAATTTTCTAAACTGCCCTTTCTTCGTCTTATTATTATTATTTTATTTCATTTGTAATACTACTCCCGCTGTTTTCTTTTGCGGCATAAAATTGGTCTTATAAATTCACATAAAATACTTCTTTTTTTGTTCAATAACATAGAAAATGCCATGTACCCCCAAAATATAATCCTTGCCATAAAATACCACACATAAATTCAATGAGATGCAAAATCTATTTTAAAATTCTTTCAAATTTTTCAAATATGTCATATAATTTGAAATCTTATTTCATAATATTACTCTTAAAACCTTTCCACACACAATTATAAGATTGATTGTTTCCAATTTAAAACACAATATCATCAGTATAATCATACTTAAACATATGTATTTATTTTTAGTATAACACATCAAAAAATAGTCATTTTGGACGAATGAGTCAGAAACGTTGTAGCACACTCCATTGGCACCAAGTTTTACTTTTAAAATTTAATTTAACATTAAAAACCATGAATAGCGCGTAGAATTTTGAGTAAAACTAACTCTATGAATTACTATTAACTTTTTATACCAAAAACAATATTATTAACCTCCGGAACTGATCCGAAAAGGTCACGGTACCAGATAGTATTCTAGGGGCCTATGCTGGACAGAACTGAGCTCCTGTAACGGAAATCTTTATTTCGACATGTTAGCATAACCCAAATCCTAGAATGAATTATGTTAGTCACTCCTAATCACTTTAATTCAGAGTATTCATAGCGTAAACTCATGCATTTTTTTTACATCTAATACAAAAATAACAGTGATCGTTCGTTTCAATCCTGGTTAATCCCTTCGATATGAGTGAGGCAACTGCCTTCATTACCAAATTGCGTTGTGAATATTTTTGAAGACGGAATTAACTTATGGATCGTAAATAAAACATAACTCTAAATTAGATCATAATAGAATTAAATAAAGTAAGACTCATGTTCGAAAAGATACTAACAATTCTTTAACAACTAACATATAAATTTATTTACAATTATCTTACAAATTGTTAGTGCGTCATAAGACACATTATTTTCAATATAGATAACACAAAAAAAAAAAACAAAATAAAACACTATTAATTCTACTTGTGTAATTATTGTTTTTAATACTATGATTGAATACCAATTGGAGCGTGCAGAACCCCCTACTTGGCATTTTGCCCTACACATTTTGGGAAACAATATAAATTATAAGAAAACCGTACCTTCATATTCTTTTGTGCCCCGCACTCAGTTAAGGCTCGCATTCGAAAACATCACAGGCGGTCACACATCAATACTGGCGGACATCACATTCGGATCCTCGGCTATCACACATCATTACTGGCGGACATCATTTTCGGATCACAGGCTATCACACATCATTACTGGCGGACATCATTTTCGGATCACAGGCTATCACACATCATTACTGGCGGACATCATTTTCGGATCACAGGCTATCACACATCATTACTGGCGGACATCATTTTCGGATCACAGGCTATCACACATCATCAGTGGCGGACTTCCCATTCGGATCATCGGCGATGTTGGTAGGTCTTCCTTGGAATTAATCACGTTTTTCTTCTAACACATCTTCGCCTCTCGGAGCGAACTTTTCATCTCAACTTTTTTGAGGAAAAAAAAAAAGGTCTATATTCTTTTTTTCTTTTTTTTATGGCGGGCGTGGCTAATCAATCTGCCCGAAAAAAATGACCATTCAGTCTCTCGCCCGGCCTGTTCCTGAAAAAAGATTCGTTGGCTCCTTCTTCGAGCGTGGGGGGCTGGCCCCTCTTGTCTGCAACGCACTCCCAGCCGGAAAAATGACCGGTAGCCTCAACTAGAGAAACGTGTGGGGTCTCGCTTAATTGGCTTGTAAATCTACCAATAAACCATTCTTGACGTAAATGTCAAGCGATTGTTACGCGAGAGCCCAACTGGTGCTTTCTAGATACCATCTGAGATAGGGGTCTGCCTTGCTCCTGACATGAATAGCGTTAAACATACACTAGTATTTACAACCACTATACAAAAACATCAAAGGATACAATATGTATAATATACCATTTATATATATGTATCTATAAATCACGGAAGATTGCTGGATGCTTATGTTTCCAGCAATATTAACTAAAATTTTTCATTGCTTGCTAAAATTTGAACATTTTTTTGAGAGCGTAACAATTTTAAAATCAAAACAACAAAAGATTACAGATTTTTTCGCCTGAAATTAGCGCAAGTCTTCCTTATTTGATTTTCATTAAGCTTTCAAGTCTGTTCTCTTTTTTGAAACAGCTTAAATAATTAAGAAATAAAATGTTAGGTTAATATTTACTTTTAAATATTTCAAATTCTTAATTCAAAAGATCAAAAATAAAAATTGTTCAAATTTCGCACATTAAATACGAGTTTTAACATTATTCTCTAAACATAGAATCTCTCTATATAACGAATTTTTTACTGGAACGGTGGATTTCGTTATATAGAGAATCGACTAAGTAATGATAATACTGTAGTTGTATATTTTACTTATTAATAACAATAAGGGAAAAAAATCACACGGTAGAAATGACAGACTTCAATATTTATCTTCAATCAGAAAATTAAGTATGAGCATAGAGAGTTCTATCAATGTTCTAATTCAGACTTACCTTCATGCATACAAGATTGATTTTCGCTCTCTTTTTTATGCCTACAGCATTTGAATTAAAAAAATAAATATATACTTCACAAATATGTAATTGTTATTCTTACTATTGTTCAATTACAATTATTAATTATTATTAATATTATCGTTTGTAAGTTTTAACCCTTTAACGATCATAGCATTTTTATTGGTAAGATGTCGAAATAAATGAATGACACCGGTAATTAAGATCAAATATATTTCTAAATAAGAAAGCGTGATTTTTCTCATACAAAATAAAAGGGATATTTTTAGATAAAAATACCGGTGTCAGTGTTGCGTATCGGAATTAAAATTTTGTGGTTTCGTGGCGAAACCAATGAACGTTAAAGGGTTTATAGATTAGTCAGGTGTATAACCTGGAAAGAAATCAATGTAACAACTTTTATTTTTTATTGGGATTAATAGAAGAAATTTCCATTATAATTTAATATGCAAAAATAATGATAATACGTTCCTTTGTTTTAAAAAAATAAATGATAGTTTTTTAATCAATAATCGACTATGCGATGCAATTTTTACCTAAAAATATATTGATATTGATAATGTAAATTACAAAAAATACTACAGGCGAGATGAATTCCTTTACACTTAAAGCTATATAGTGTAATAATGTCTTTGGAGATTGCAGATCCATGAACAAAACTTATTTTCAGATGTCCACGGAGTTTTTGAATCTTTTATCAAGCTATTACAAATGATTTGCAAGTAGAAATTCATTAGGTTCTCTGTTGAAAATATTGCTCGGAACATATAATCTTAATTAAATATTTGGATATTGCTCTGTTCTGCTCTTTTGAAAATAGAAAATAAAATAGTAACCTGTGAAAATGTCTGAATAAACAACAAAAGTTTCAGTCTAAAAGTTTTAAATTTTTTATTGGCGAAAAAAAAAAAAAAAAAAAAAAATTACCAGTAAGAATGTTTGAAAAATATTCAACTCATACCGGCAAAATTTAAATACATTTACATTGTAATAGATTTGCAATGTTTTTTTCCACGCAATAAAATGTATAATACTTCCGTCATGAGATAAAACTTGGGAAGACTCAGTGCTGCCAGATTGGGGATTTTGTCCCCATTTTGGGGAATTTTGAGCCTCCAGGGGAATTTTTTGGGGACAAGTAATTCTTGGGGACATGCTTGGGGACTTTTAACATTTTTGGAGAAAAACTTGGGGAATTGTTATCACAATTTAAATTTTTATTTTCAGACATTTGCCAATGCTGGATCTGTCTCGAATTAGATTTTGATTTGGAAAATGAAAATAAAATACAGAAACAATAGATATAAAACATTATTTTCATGGTCGTGCCTACTGTTTACATGTACTACTGATTCATCACGATTTGCCTTGGACTATCCCCAGCGTAAAATTTTAAAATAAGTTAGTGAGGCAGATTTTCCTGTTATCGCGGTCGGACACACAAACACAAAAATGCATTTCCCTTATTAGTATAGATTTATACAACAATTTTATAACTTTTTTTACTAATGGTTAATGCTTCTTAATTTGTGTTTCATAGAATGCCAGTAGAGATATTTGTAATTGCAAGACCTCCAATTACATACTACAATCACATTGCTACATTTATAATTGACAATTGCGCAATGAATGCTGCAGCTCTATTTGTTCTTTTTATAAGAAACTTGAATGAAAATTCTACGGTCTTAAATGACTTAGATCTTTACATTATTAAATCTTCAGGCATGTTCAAAACATTCATTTGCTGTGCTTTTTAAAAGGTGTTAAAAATAGCTATATTTGCTTTACCAGTGACGAAATCACAGTGATTGATGTAACATAGATGCTTTACATTAGATAAGTGCTTCAGTGAGGGTAACAAAAATTGAAAATCATGTTTTATAGATTAATTCAGATAAAAGCAGATAATGCCAACATCATCTCAGATTCATTCAAACCCTACTATTACAGATGGTCTAAACCTTGAAAAAGCTATTGGTATAAAGCGTAGATTGAGCTAATGCAATGATAGGCCAGCATTATCAACTACCAACCATTTAAATAACATGTGTAAACGAGCATCGTTCTAATATGTATTTCTCATTCTGGTCGATTAGTCCTGAATATACATGCAAAATTCTGTTGAGTTTAAATGTTTTTTGTAAATGGGGAATTTAAAAAAAAATGCTTGATTTTGGGGAAAAATTGAGTTTAAATTTGTTGTAACGGAAAATTGAAAGTTGAACTTGCCTTTTTGTGCCGAAATTGCGTTGGGGACTTTTTTTGAAAAAAGGCCTGATTTGGGGAAATTTTCAGAAATTTTGGGGGAAATGGCTTATGACAATCTGGCAACACTGAGTCGACTTTACAGAAGGTGTGCAAGGTGATACGGGAGGGAAAATAACCCCGCGTTTTCAATTCGACCATTCCCGCGAAGAACTAGGCTTGAAATGATAGCGTGCCATTTGAGTTTCGCGCCAATAACTTGCGCCGCAAATTTCTTGACAGAAATCTGTTTTCCTTCTCTCGGTTAGCTGTTTTATTTTCCCTCTCTTTTATAATTTATCCCGCCATTTTTTAACTGTTTTTTTTTTTCAAAACAATTTCTTTTTTATTACAAACAAGTCCTCAAAAGGGAAAACAATTCATTCTAAAGAAAGAATGATTATTCATAAAGTTACAGATTTTTTTGAGAAGGAAGAATTTTTTTACTTTTTCTCTCCCGTCGATTTTGTTCTATCCATAGCGCAGAAAATAAATGAAGAAAGAATCAAAACTGCAGTTCTGAATGATGTATTTAAATGTATTTAAAAAATATTAAGTTTTAAGATAATATAAGTTAAATATTTAAAATATGCCATTAACCTTTAAAAAAGTACAAAATTTGATTATTATTAAAATGAAAGATGTGTTTAAGGCTGTTTTTAAATCCAAAAGTCTTTATCACATAAGTTTTGACTTACGATACAAAGGTTTCAAAGGTTTGTTTTCATGAAACTAGTAGTTGTTGTTCAGAAACTACCTAATCCTACTCATTTTCCCCCTTTTTTTCCAAAATAGATTTTTTAGAAAATAGTGTCAAAGTGAGAGTTTTGAACTAAAGTTCTGCTCGAAAAATGAATAAACACTCAAATAGGGGAGAAATACGTGTTGGGCACGTGATCAAAATCGTTTATAACTCAATAAGTTATTTATTGATCAAGAAATGGAAAACAATTTGATTCCAATCGCTTCCATAACCATACTTTCCATTTATATCTTTCCATTGAAAAATGAATTTCTAAATATGTCAAAACGTTTTGCATTTGTTCAGCAGAGCAGAGCAGTTGAGAATAGCCACAAAGAAAGTAAATTAGTATTGCATATGTATTTCATTATGGAATTGCTATTACAACTCGAGATATAATTCATTTATCGGGTGTTGTTGCGCTGAGAAATTCCTTTTTCTAAGAATCCTTTAAAATTGATTAAATTGTATGTATATTTTACTTCACTTTGCAGATTCCATCCATTTTAAAAATAACATTTTTGTATTTTTGTAATTTTTTTTTAATTATGAATTTTTATATAAATTATATTGCTCTTTTACTAGTTTATCCTTGGTAAGTTCAGAAAAGCAAAAGATAAAATTTAATTTTGTATTGTTCTGCGTAATTATTTCTTTAATCATTTAAAAAAGTAGTATTTAACAAGTTTTAATAAAATATACTGAAAGCAAAATATTTATCTTTATTATCGTAGTATTACAAAAGTAACAATTTATATAAAAGTTAAGAATAAGTTTTAATGTTTAATGTAATTGTAGAATAATGACAATTTAAAAGTATGTGCCTTTTTAAAAAAAAAAATTTTGGACCAAGCTAAATTTTACAGGTTTTTTAACAGACTTGTTTCGTCGAGGATACTATATTCATACAGGATGATCCAAACGGGGCTGAATATTTTGATCCGTCAAGATTAGGAAAAATGAAATCAATAGCGGCTTAGTACGGAAAAAATAAGTTAGGCCCGGTCCGATACTTGATGAAAAAATTAAGGCCCGAGTCTTCAGAAAAAAAGTAAAGCCCGAAACCGACCCTGCCCAAATGCTCTTAATGAAAATCAGGCCGAGGCCTGGCACGTGCAGATCTCTCTGCGTGCGTTCTCCCAGGTTAAATAATTTCTCTTTTAAGCCAATAAGATACAAATTAACAGCGCCAAACTGTCGCACAACTGGGAAATGTGGCAAACTACGCGTTTCTCTTTTACGGCGCAGCGTAAGGACGAAAAATCGACGCTCCGAAAGGAAAAAAAGGAATCGTCTTAAGCTACGTCATGTATGATTGTCAGGTCTCTTCTCCTGCTGGGACTATTATAATAATAAGCTGATTTAAATTACCGTATTTACTCGTGTATAAGGCGCACCCCTACATTACAAGTAAAAATGGCGATTTCTTAAAATCTCGTAAGGCGCACCATAAATTTCACACGCTAATGGAGAATGACCAAATGAATTTCAGAAAAAATAGTCTAAACAAACATTACACCAGACCAGAAAACAAGACGAAAATGCACTTTTAGACTTCGGGTTGTAAGAGAATGACGGGAAATAGGAATGAGTGACGGTAAAGAGAATTGCTAATTAGCGTTTAGATAATGTCATTAGCTCTGTTGTATAAAAACTGCAAGGAATAAAATAATTATGCAGTAATACTTCAATTAAGTAACATTTTCCGAGTTTTAATATCTTCTTTGAATAATTTCTTGTTTCATATGTATATCGTTCGACTGCATCCAAGAGTAAAAAATTATTCCGTGTATAAGGCGCACCTAGGAGTTTTGTCTTAATTTTTTGGTCAAAAAGTGCGCCTTATACACGAGTAAATACGGTACTTAATAATATTTGTTTGTGGTCTCCACAAACAGTATCTATTTTCTTAAAACAGAACTCATTCTACAGATTTATTTGTTGCAGGCGTACTTAAGATGTGTTCTGCTCTCAATCATAGACAGGGCGTAGAGTTGCTTCGCAACTGGGAAGCCCTGAATTGCCTCATCATGTTCATGTCCATATTCTGTATAATTCAGACAGCAAAAGTTGCATAAAATAAAGAGTGAGCACCTGTAATTATAATAAGTTCCCCTAGTGAAATTTATTCTAAATCTATTTTAAGAAAAACGAGTTTAGAAGCTCCTGTCTGTGATGCGAGTTTGGTGATTTTGTCCCCATGTAAAAGAATTCTGAATTTCTGGGGGAATTTTTTGGGTAAAAGTAATTCTTCGAGACTTTGAACATTTTGCGGGAAAAACATGGAAAATTGTTTTCATTATTTCCTTTTTTACTTTTTTACTTTCAGACGTCTGACAATATTGTATTATTTATATATTGGATTAATATACGTCTGACATATTGTGTTAATTAAATATTTGGATATTGCTCTATTCTGCTCTTTTGAAAATAAAAATTAAAATAGTAATCTGTGAAAATGTCTGAATTAACAATAACAGTTTGAATATAAAAGTTTAATTTTTTTTAACTGGAAAAAAAAAATCAGAAAAAACTAATGAAAAATACTCAACTCACACCGGAAAAAAAATTAAAATCATTTATTTAATAATTTTTTTTTGTGAGCAAGCATACGTAATTCTTCTCTAATTTCTCTTTGTCAATTTTTTCTCTAAATTTTTTTTAAGGATGACGTGTTTAGAAGTCCATGTCTGTGTTGCCGGTGTGATGATTTTGTCCCCATTTAAAGGAATTCTATAATGAATGGGAATTGTTTATCCTGTGCACTTTATGTGTGTATGTTTGTCTTTGTATTTATTACAATTGTTGATATTTCGGAACTTAAGTTTATTTATGGCAGTCTGTTTTATTTTTACATTACCTTAGTTACAATAAAATTAGTACCTATGCATCATTAATGTCTACGTACTTATGCATCATACCGGGGCCGCCACAGTGGGGCAAAAACCCAAAAAGCTGGCCAAAAGTCGAAAAATGAAGTTACGATTTTTGGAATTTCGATTGTACAGTTGGCTAGAATAATGTTTGGAGAATCAGAATCTGTATTTAAAAAAAGATTTTTTCTTTGCCCTTACAAGCAGCATCATTTAAAAAATGATGCTTGAAGGAGTATCATTTAAAGCGAACAAAAACAGCAAAACAACAGTTCCTCTAAACGCGTGCTATATTTTATAATATTATCCGATTTTAATGATTTAAAATGGATTCACACTATAATAGTTTGTACTTTATTTGCATGTATTACAAAATTTATATTAAGCACGTAAAAATTAATAAATTCATTGTCAATTTTGATAAAAAATTTTAGAATTTTTTTTATTTTTTTGCTTTTATACATCAAAAAGTTTAAATGTTCCACAGTGTTCCGCAACGAAATTTAATGGAAATAATAACTTGGGCTATTGTCTAGTGATTAATAAAAAACCAGCTGCCAAAAACTTCCTTTCTGCATTTCACGGATATTTTAGTAACCGCAAGTAAAAATGCCCCTTTTTCGGCCGCCTCAAAAATTTTGAAATTGACTACTTTTCACATAATTTAGCTGATAAATATTTTTCAAATTTTTGAATTATTCAATTTTATAATAGTTTATTTCCTATTATATTGTAAATAAGTACTATAATCATAAGATTACATTAATTTGATAAATAAGCTTAGTAATGAAAAAATGAAAATAATTCTCTATTAGTGATCCGGTAGAATAACATTTTCTTATCTTTATAGGTTGTAATTTTGTTTGTTCTATTATAATTAGAAGAATTATTTTGTCAATAGCTATATTTGCTAGATCAGACTACAGAGCGTATTTCATTAATGCGAGTAAAAATCATTATGAATATCACTTTTGCTTATATTAGTCATTTGGATTTGATTTGCAAGTGAGGATGTGATGGCACATCTATTATGAGTACATTTAAACAAATATTTAGCTATGAAGATAGCATTATGTCTAATATATTTTTCTTTTCTTCCGTGCTACTAGAATACTAAATATTGCGAATAATTCATGAATCGTCAATTTGAAAATATCGAGATCTTCATTTCCCTGATTTTATCAGACCAATCAAGATCCATTTTTCTTTTTCAAGAAATACGGAAGCAACTGTCAATGAATGGGATTGCATTAAATACTAGCAGAATAAACTTATTTCGTTTAATACAATCATTGATACAGAAGAAAAAGTCGTTAAAAACGAATTAGTGTAATACTCAACGTTGCTACCTATGTCAGACAGCATCAAAACAGCATCTTACCGATCTGACATTTTTTATTAAAAGTGGATTGAGATAATTTAGAATTCAGAATATCTAAGTTACATGCAAGGATGTTTAGAGAAACCTTACACATGGCAGACAACTGGATAGAAAAAATGAAAAGCTCGTACTCTGCATGAAAAGAAGAACACTGAAATTGCAAAATAAAATATGCAAAAAATATTTCGTTTACAATCAAGACTTCTGGTCGAGAAACTAAATCCCAGATTTGGAAGCACAAATGATCGAAATACAATTCAACGATTCTTTGAAAACGCAACTATTTGTGTTTCTAAACGAGCATATACGAAGATTTGATTAAACGTTTCTATGCCATAAAGTAATTTCTTGTAGCCATGTTATTTATTTGATAAACTTCGAAAATTTTCCCTTACAAATAGCTCGTAGATTTGAGCAGCACCCCTGGATCTATATGCTTACTTCAGTACACAAACTACTTATTAATGACAAAGAAATAACATTATCTTCATTACCTCCAATTTATCAAATGCCATAAGATACTCAAGAATCATGCAAAAAACTGATCAAAAGGCATCGAGAAGATTTATCTCAAAGATGCAGTAGCGAGAAAAAAGATAGTTTTACGTCTTTTAATGTCATCAGATTCTTTCCTTTCCAGTTTAGGTAAATTATCATAGAAGAAATTAAAATCATTGATCCTAAGAGTCACAGGATCTTCCAATACCGCCAACAAGTTCTGCTAACTATTTCGACACCTTGACCTCTGAAGAATCTTTTTATTGTACTACAGTTGATTCTAAAAGTTAATTTCTGAAATATATTTTCGTTTTTATTTTAATAATATAAAAATTAAATAGCCTAATGTTTTACTTTCCATTAACGTACTTAAATTTGGTTTAAATATGTCTTGGTTTTTTAAAAATTCCCTTTTAAGTTTACCTCGAAATTTTAAATTTTATTTAAATTTTATTGTTTTTACTCTTAATTTGAAATTTTATTTATTTATTTTTTAAATTTAACTTTTGAGTCCTAATTAGCATCCTGAAAAGTTTACGAAATTGCTTATAAATTGAATAACTTTCGAGACATTTAAATTTTTATTCCGCCATATTGTATCCGCCATTTTTTTTCAATTTTCAATTTGTATTCTTACTTAGCATCCTCAAAAACACCTGTATACGAATTTTCGTACAATTTGAATAACATTTTCATATTTTGGCCAGCTTTTCGGGAATTCGCCCCACTGTGGCGAAAGAAACTTTCTCCTCTAAATAAGAAACAACTTCTCAGAGAGGTTTCATGATGGAGCCGCATCAAAAGGGTAGCCTTAAATTCCTAGTTCGGATATTGGCGAAGGCTTAACGGCCAGTTCGCCAATTGGCCGGCCAAAACTCGAAATACGCTATTGATTTCATGTATTTCGGGTTTTGGCCAAGAAGCTTGGCAGTTCTAGAATTAACGTGAAACTCCAGATTTCGGCCGTAATATATATATCCCCTTCGCGACGGGAGTTTTTTACGAAATTTTTAATGCTTTGTCACCGGTTTTAAAGTACAGAAATTTGTGTCTTCTTAAATCGAGAATATGCTCCGATTGAGCAAGATAAATTTTACAGGTGGGAATAAACAAGGATTGCTCGTCCCCAATGGGATATAGGTACTACTTAGTTATCCCGTCGACCAAAAATTTTTCGCCAAACTATATGATTAATTGTAAATAATTTATGATCGTTAATGTATAATTTATGATCGTTATTGATTAAATGACAATAAATACGATACACGTGTTTAAAAGTCATTAAGTGATTTTTATTTCGACTTTTTATTTGTATTTTTATTAATATTATATTAATTATTTGCTTTTTTTATTGTTCAAAATAAAAAATTATGTCATTTTATATCTTGGCTATAATTTTGGCGAATTGAATAATTTGGTGAAATAGGTCGACAGGATAACCAAGTAGTACCGATATGTATATATATACATATATATATATATTCTTAGTACAACAAATGTAGGCGTTAAAAAATTAAATAATTTATATTTAGGAAATATAATAACCAGGGGTCTAGTCGCAAAACTAACAGAGGATATATGCTCTAAGTAGAGGGTATAGTATACCCGGTATACCCTTGAATCTAGAGTGTGTATACTATAAGTTCTCTTCAGAAACAGAATATATACGGCGTTTCTTTAAAAAATCAAGTATTTATATGGTGTATACCCCCTTATACTCTCCATTACATCCATGATAATAACTCAATTTCGTGTATCCACGTTTATTTCCCGCATATCAAAATTCCATTCAAAAGTATCATTATGTACGAATGGAAATAAAATTGTTTCTTTCAAATTAAACGCGATTTCCTTCTTCAATAAAAGTAAGTAGTATTTTTTATAAAAGGATTTATTACTTTTATTTGTAAAAGATAAAATTTAATCTAAAATAACAATTACTTTAGTTTTAGTTAGATAAATCAATATTTTTCTGTTGTTGTAATGGTATCGAAAATAAATAAAAGTAGTTCAGAATGATTTCATACCTTCGACATAAGCTTTCAATTACTTTTTTAATTGTTTTTATATAAAAATGATAAATTTCATTACAGAGCTGCAATTTTTTTAATCTAATGTATAATAAAACTTATTTCATTTGATAAGTAATTTATCTTTTTATAGTTTCAATATGATATCAAAGGAAAAGCAATCAAGCAAATTAATCCATAAAAAATACGATATATTTCACATAATCTTTTACAGTTAGAATACAAATTATCACCATTTCTTTAAGTTATTCTAAATAAGTATTTTGAGATAAACGGTATAATGTAGATTTCAAATATGCCTATTACATAGCTGCCAACCTGTACGGATTTTGCCCACCACTAAAATTAAAAAGAAATTTTTGTCTTGTTGCATCATTGATAGTCCTTAGATTTCAGTAGTTGTTTAAAATAAAACTTTCTATTAAATTTTTGAGGGTAGGATATATGTTAAGTTGTAAGTAAAGTTGGCAGCTATGCCATTAAAAATAAATGAATATTAAATTGTTCATTATTACATTTTTCACTATCGAATGTTCATTAAAATAAATGTATGCTATTATTTTTGATAAAATAATTATGAAAATATAAATCTTGATTGATAAAAGTTTCGATTATCATTTGACTGTCAATGTAATAGCAAATACAATAGATTATAGATGGTGTATAAACATATGTTACAGTCATTCAATAACAAGTAACTTTGCGTATAACTTTGGTCATTATATATATATATATATATATGGTCATAATTATTCAAAATTACTGGTGAGAATTCCGGAATTTTTGAATTAAACATTCACTAAATTAGGCAACACATCTAATGATGTATACGAGTATTTTGTTCAGGGGTGCCCACGCACTTTATAAGTATTTTTTGCATACCTGTTAAATGTTTAAAAAAGTAACATAAAAGTTGTTCTAACGCATTTTATATAACGTTAAATAAATTATTAAATAAAAATTATTATTATTATTATTGTTATTATTATTATTATTATTATTATTATTATTATTATTATTATTATTATTATTATTATTATTATTATTATTATTATTATTATTATTTTTATTTTTTTTTGCGTAGATGGGATAATAGGTCATTGGAAAATCTTGTGCTAGTTACATAGTTTTTGTCTCAAAATTACTCTAGTTATACAACTGTTTATACATACAGCGTTAATTTCCCCCCTTTTCTAAACAATAAAACGCATTTTCTCTTATAAGTAATAACTATTTATTTATTTATTTATTTATTTTGTTATAAAAATTATATTAAATTGTATATTGTATATTTTATTAAACACATATAGACTAAGAAGCCGTTTAATATTAAAGTTGTTTCGCATTCTTCATGTGCCACTTTTCATGCTATTATTTGTTTAACTTCAGCTGTTAACATTAATAACGCAGTCAATTTTTTATCGCACTTTTAAAGCAAAATTGAAAATTAAATAGAACTCATTTTTTCATAATTATTGATTTAATAATGCAGTTTCTTAATTATTTTCTTATTGAATTTTCTTATTTTTTAAGTGGCTATAGTGCCTCAATCAGCATTGTTTTAATAATATTACTTCATTAAGTTTCAAAGTTTCAAAATTAAAAGAAAAATATTTCTCTAACATAGCTGCCAAATTTTAAGCAATTTTGCTACCACTAAAATTGGATAAAGATTTGTCATTTATTTAAGCATAAGATTTCGACGATTAAATAATGCAATATTTACTATAAAATTTTTGTCGTAGGAAAAATGCGTAAAAGTTGGCAGCTATGTTCTAAGAAAACAGCTGGCAGTTTAATAAGAATAAATTTACAGATGGGGGACAAAATAATACGAACACCTGTGAAAAAGGTATGACTAATTTCACACCTGCAGTACGGCCGCGCCACCTGTAATAGAAGTCTGACACCTTGTGAACGTGAAGAGGAAGGTATCAGTCTCTCAACAGCAGTCACCTGTGCTGCATGCGTCAATCGAACTGTCTGTAATAAGTTGAAATGTCAGACCTGCCGAGTTCCAAAGGGGAATGATTTTTGGAGCGCGTTTAATTGGAGCATCGGTTACGGAAACAGCAAACCTTTTGGGGGTTACAAGGAGTACGGTACAGCAGTAATGACAGCGTACACGAAAAAGGGCAAGACGAAGTTTTCAAAGCACAACAGTGGCCGAAAGTCTAAGCTTGTTGATACAGATAGACTAGGCTTGAACCCATAGTAGCCTGAAAGCACAAGCAATCGTTATCTGAGATAACATCCGAAATGAACAGACATCTTCAGAATCCCATTTCAACAAAAACTGTCAAAACGGAACTCCATTCTGCGAGAATTTATGGCTTAGTGGCAATTCGAAAACTCTTGGTAACAGCAACTAATGGTTTCAAGCGACTCCAATGGTGAAGAGATCACAAACGATGGTCCCCATAGAAGTGGCAACAGGAATTATGGTCAGATGAATCGTCATTTGCTCTATTTGAGACGACCGGACGCGTTTATATCTGGAGAACGCCAAGAGAAGCGTTTACACATGAACGCCTGATGCTGAATTTGAAGCATTCAGTTGGCTTCATTATGGTCTGAAGTTCGATATCTTGGCGCGGTCTTGGGCCACTTGTTATTCTGCACGGGAGGATCGAATCCAATCTCTATCTAACCAGTTTAAGGGATCATGTCCACCCTTTCGAACGGTTCTTTATTCCATGGAGAACGACCGCTTTTTCAATACGACAATGCCTTTATCCACACTGCTAGGTGTGTTCAAGTTTGGTTCGAAGAGGATGACGAAGAAGTTGAACATATTTCCTGGCCCCCTCAGACTCCGGATTTGAATATTATTGAACATTTATTGGAAGATTTAGAGTACAAACTTCGTTCTCAATTTATTCCTCAATCCAGCGTTTCATGAATTAGAGATCTTTCTGCAGGAGTAATGGCTTAACCCTTTCCGGCGCAAGAAAATTCTATTAGTAAAATGAGAAATTGTCGATTGACACCGGAATTTATAAAGGACTTGTCTAGATATTATGAATTCCTTAATTTAAGCTTTCATTGTACAAGCATAATTATATTAAAATATTACCGGTGCTGTTTGCAAGTTTGGAATTAAAATTAGGTGTTGCCGGCTTGGCAACACTGCGCAAGAAAGGGTTAATATACATTTAAATATTGTTCATGACCTTTATGCATCTATAAAAAGTCACATTAATTCTGTACTTCAGTCAAAGGTTAGACCAACCCCCTACTAATAAAGATTTTCCCTTATTTCAGATGTTCGTATTATTTTATCCCCCATCTGTAGTAGAAAAATATCGGTATCAACGAAAAGCTTTACATTTAAGTAAATTGAGTAAGCTAATAATTAATTTAAGGAGAATTTAATAGGCTTAATGATAGGTATTATTAAATGGTAGGAAAAAATTGAAATTGTCGGTAATTTAGATATTATTTAATAATAAAAGGAAATAGCGCAAAGGAAGAATTAATAATATAGCATATGGCTATGACGAGTAGATCCTCCTAGATTTTTGAAATATTCTATTTGACGGAAACCCTGTCCCATTTTCAATATTATATCATTAAAAAGTGTAAAGTTATAAATGAAATTGAACCAAATTTCACTTGTATGTTTTTGGCTATGGCCAGAAGATCCCAGGTGAATTTGGTAACAATGCAGCGGAAGGTACTCTGGATTAGTAATTTTTTTAGTTTTTGCATAGTTCCTGCAGTGACGAGAAATTCACATCCAGCTAATCTGAACTCTGCTCTAGCACCTTATGTACAGCGAAATAATGAAAAATACTGTTTTTATATAATATCATTATGGGATTGAGTCAATTTTACTCCGATTAGTAAAATGAATAAGAAATTTAAAAGGAAAAACAAATTTGGTATAGTATTCACGCGATAAAACTGGAAAATTAACATGATTAACAACTTTTAGAAGTATTAACACTTTGCACTGATATGTCCAGTTTCACTCCACATGATCATTCTTTGCGAAATTTGTTTTTTGGCATCAGTAATTAATAAAATAATATTTGCCTTTTTTAACTCTTCGGGGGCGAGCGACACATGTACGTGCCGCAAAAGATTTAAGATTCTTTGTTTAGGCTTATCAGTAAAATTTTACCGTGAAATTTCTCTTATTTAATCAAATTATCTTAATTTTCTCGATTTAACAAGGCACAAATTTCTGTTTTTTACCCATTAATCGCCAAAACTATTAGGCTGAAATTTTCAAGTTATTAGCTAAATGTCGTTTTCCACCATCAATTCCGAAAGATAATTTTGCCTTTATATATAAACTTAAAATTTATGTCTTTTAATAAGGTCGATTTTTTAATGAAAAAATAATGGTGGTAATGTAAATAACTGCAATATGTGCATTTATTTTGACTGTTGCATGAACGCAACACTAACGGGTAATGGGTTAAAAACCAGTAAACACATTTAAAATTTGGTAAAAGATCACGTCGCGAAGTGGTTAATTAGACCATTTTTGAAATTATGTATCTAAATGTTTTAAACTTCTTTTAAAAAAGTGGTGTCAACCAAATAAAATTTGTGTAAGAGACGCCCGATTCGAAAGGGTTAATAGGCTAATTCATTAAAATGAAAACACACGTTCGCTAATATTAATCCTATGGAAGCAATTTATAAAAATACAGTCGACTCTCGTTAATTCGAAATCGGATAATTCGAATCTTCGCTTAATTCGAACTAAACATGAAGTCCTGAAATTTTCAAAGGCAGAATAACGTTAAAAATTTTCATTAATTCGATTTCATTTTCTCTTGGCTTCGTTTAATTCGAACTAACGAGAATTCCGATTTTTCATTTTTCTTTTCTTTTTCACGAATTTAAGATCATTTGAATAACTTTCTTTCTTTGAATTTTGTGAAAATTGTTCCGAACGAGTATATACGTAATACAATTCCTTTGATATTCACTTACTTAGAGCCCCGTCTGTCCATCAATGATGCTATAAATTTTTCTTCCTTCGTGCTTATTTCTGATCTTTTAAATAGTTTATGTATTTATACATTCTAATTTAATATTAAGTCATATTCTAATGATAACAGACGAAATAAGTTTAAAAAACACTATAACATTAATTCCTTTGTAATAGTACCATATTACGCATGTTTTCCATAATTCGAACTTCGGATAATTCGAACATTTCTTGTGGTCCCGACGAGTTCGAATTAAAGAGAGTCGACTGTATCTCGTTTGCACACTGTTAAAACTAATGGTGACACATTGCACCTTTTAGGGGTGAAAGGCTTGTCTCACTGGTGACACCCCTAGAGGAGCTAAAATGGCACCCTTAACTAGGGTGAAAGGATGGCACCCCTAATCCAGGGTGTTTCAGGGGGTGAAAGGACGGCACCTCAGGGAAGAATAATGGCACCCCTTATCCACAGTGTTCAATAGGGTGAAACGATGGCACCACAGGGGAGAATAATCTCACCCCTTATCCAGGGTGTCCCAGGAGGTGAAAGGATGGCATCTCAGGGGAGAGTAATGGCACCCCATTAACCAGGGTGCCCCAGGGGGTGAAAAGATGGCGCCACAGGGGAGAGTAATGGCACCCCTTATCCAAGGTGCCCCAGAGGGTGAAAGGATCGCATCTGAGGGGAGAATAATGGCACCCCTCATCCAGGGTACCTTAAAGGGTGAAAGAATGGCATCTCAGGGGAGAATAATTATACCACTTATCCAGGGTGCCCCAGAGGGTGAACGGATGAAACACATTATCCAGTGTGACCTGTGGCATCCTACAAGAAATAGCACTCACAATCTATGGCCCATAGTTGCAACCCCCCTCCCCCCACCCTGCTTGTTAAGAAATTGTATTGGTTTGAATCATGAAACACAAAGTGTTTACCCATTTTTAAATTGAATTCTGCAGAGAAAAATTATCATGATCAGTCAATATTTTGAGTCTTTTTTTTCTTTTAGATTGATGGAATATTATATTTTTAAACTCAATATCAGGTGTCCAAAGAAAAATTGTAGCATATTTTTGTAACTCAGAGAGGGATAATATGAACTACAAAAATAATCATAGAAAGGCAGATAATTCAAATTGTACTTTCATTTACATGGAGATTATTTTAAGAAAAATTCAAAATTTTAACTTTTATACAGTTTTTGAATTTCAAAATCACCAATCATAAGTCACCACTATTGAATTGTTAGTCATACCCAAAAGGTTTTGTTAGAATAATTAGCAAAATTTACACAACCTCTACATCTATTTTCTGCCTCTAAAAATCACTGAGTTAGAGTCAAATATTGTGACTTTGTCATGCAATTTGAAGCCTGATTTTCAATTTTATGTTTTGAAGTTCTTATAAAATGAAATAAATCATGATTTTTGACTGTCTCTAACTCATATGTTTGGATCAAACTTTTTGGGTATATTTAAGAAAGGGCTAGTAACTATTTTTGTGATTGGGCATTTTTAGATGCAGGAACATTGTAAAAATTTTATGTTTTTTGACTCTAAAATAAGAGAAAGTACAAATTGAATTATCTATCTTCATATGAATATTTTTATAATTTTCTTATAGTTTCAGAAGTAATCCGTAACCATCTTTTTTGACACATAGTATATTGCTTGACATGTATTTTCATTATTTTATATACAGGCCAACTGAAAAGTATGAGGACACAGAAAAATGCTATATCCTTTAAAATATATGCCATAATTTAATAATAAAAAAAAGTAAAAGAAATAACAATATTTTAACAAATTGTTCACTGGCTTGATATTTATTTTTTTCACAAATTTAAAAATGAAAGATCACAGAATTGACAGTCCGCTGCAGATAATTCTGATTTAAATCATTCGATGCCTTAATAATTTCGCATCACATACAAGCAAACTGGGGATTTTCTATTTCTAACTTTTCTACAGTAGTCAAGTGAGTTAAGATCTGATTGTTCGAAGGCAATACACCTGTTATTAAATATCCACGCAGATGAGTGTTGAAGGTCAATGTTGTTTTTGCTCCATGTGAACGTCCCAATACTGCTGGAAGTTCCATTAAAATTATTTTGCTTCCATGAGGCGAACACTTTGTTGAACATATTAGTTGCTGATCATTTTGACGGTTGTGAACTTTTCGGAAGATTAAGATTTTCATATAATAGAAGAAATGCTACAAAATTTTAAAATAAGCATTTCTCAGATTTTAGTTGTGAAATATCAATGTCAAACAACGCACCAATATTTTTTCAGCAACCCTGCTGTATCTAATTAAAAAATTTTAAAACACAAATTAGAAAAGAATATGTAATAAATGCTGTGTAACTTTTAAATTAGTAAGAATACTTCATATTCTTTAAAATTCTTCCAGAAAGTTAGCCATCAAGCTATGAAATGAATTATAGAAAATAAGTTCATTTTATTGTTGTGGTAAAATCACAGATGAAATTGAGTAAAAAAAAAAATCATTTTTACAATATATGTAGTATTTACCTTTATAGTGAACTTATGCAAATCCATATTTTATAGCATATATCCACACAGTATTAGAAATTAAGAACTGTATGTTAGGTGTCAAAATAATGCCTATAATTTTTTTTTCGATGTGCCAACTGCATTTCATATTTTATTATTTCTTTTCACAACCATGTTAATAGTAATAATATTGCATTGCATATTTAATTTTAATGTATTGAAGGGAAGTGGGGAGGAAACTTTATATATTAAACACTTTTTCTTACTAAACAAAATAAAAACTGACTTTCCATAAGTATGAAACCTGATTAAACTGCAATATTTGGATTCTGGAAAAATTTATTTTTTTTATAAAGCTAATATGCATACAAAACAGATAATCAAGAAATATGTCCACAGAGAGAAAATACGAGCTTCAGATATAACTAGGGATAAGCTAATTTTTAAAAAATCTGAGACTAACAGTACATCAGAAAATAAAAAGTAAGCAAATAATTGAATCTTTGGTTGCCAATTATGGTGTGGCATTTAAAACATTTCTAAATCACACATATTTTTTTTGTTTGTTTGAAGAAGGGAATGCAAAAATTTTAAAACAATTTTAATACAGTTTCTTATTTTAGGAGCATATAAGGATGCAGAAATATATCATAATAAAAGAAAATCTTGTTTACAGGGGTGTAATATCCAAGGACCAGTTTTATCAGTCATTGATGAAAGTGAAGTTAACTTACAGGTTATTGAAAGGTTTAAAATTTTTAAGACACGTGCTGATGTCATGGTGCAGAGGGGGGTGGGGGAGGATGTATGCTAAAATACAAATAAAAGCATTTGCTAAAAAAAATTAAAGTTAAAGAAAGCTAGCTACTACGATTTGACGACTAGGAATAATTTTTCTATAATTTAGTTTCATTTGACGACTAACGACTGCTGATTTCTAGTCCTGTACCCACATCAAAATGTATGCCAAATTGTTTTTGTGTTTTGACTTATTGCATCTGAAATTTTAATCCAAAGAGTAATTATAATGAAAGGAATAAAACACTGAATTAAAAAAAAAACAACCTTTTAGTTCAAATAATCTTTTTATTGTAAGCACCAAGAATGTATTAAATATTATTAAACAAAGACGTAACACTATGTGGAACTGATGCCACTGAGAAAATTTTGAAGACATAAGTATCTAATAAAAATGATAAAAATTTAAATTGGCTTTTGCTATAGTTAACGTTAAACAACCAAAATAATGCATACCACAAAGTAACTAAGCTTATAAAATTATCAGTTTTTGTAATTAACTGTTTATATAAAATTAATACATAGTATGAGTAATTTAACAAGTTGCTTGAGTTGCGGAGCACAGTAACAGGTTGAAACACAGAAATTTCTGCACCTTCTTCATGATAAAGAGTCGGAAACTTTTCTTGTATCAAGCATGGTAATGTAAGTACTATAAATGTAAGTTCACGATCTGAAATAATAATAATAACACATTAAGGAAAACACACAACAAGACAGTCCAATTAAAATGTATCATCAAAGTGCAGCAAAAATGGTAGATGAGCAAAAATAGAAAGAATAAAATTTAAATAAAATTTAAATTATAGCTCACAAGGCTATCAAAGCCTGACAGCTAATGTGCCCGCAGGTTCTGTATGTAACGTGATAATTCTTTATATAAATATCAGATTTGCTTCAAATTTTATATGTAGGTTCATTCTGATAAGGTTCTTCACTGATTAGCATTGGAGGTTCATTGGTTAAATATGAAGGGGGAGAAGAAGAGAGTGCTGCCCTCCTTAATTTATATAAATATGCAGAAATCATGCAGAATTTTCACATTTTCTTCAAATTTTGTTAATAGGTTCACTCTGATAAGGCACTTCCCTGATTAGTTTTAGGGACTCATGGTTAAGTATAAAGAGGGATGGCAGTTAATCCACTGTCCAATAACTTACAGTTGATTTCTTTTATTTTTGGAAGGGCATTATTCTTTGAAATAAGAGTATAATATACAGTTGTATGTATAGCCTGCGAGCTCAATGCCATCAGTTTAACTCGGCACTTTCCTCTTTATTGCCTATTTTCGGACAGCACGAGAAAATTACATGACCTACTCATACTTGTCATTCAGATATTCTTTTCCTGTATTATCATTAATTGTTACAAACTATTTACATTATTAACCATATTTACAAAACATATCTTGCAACAAACTGTCTATTCCAGATTAGCAACGAATTTCCCTAACATGTACAGGTATTCCATACCAGTAATAATAATAAAAACAAGTTGGAAATTGCACGTGAATGTAGCAAATGAGGTGCGTTCGTACGATAACGAAGATTTAAAAATATTCAGATCTTGCTGATATAGTAGAGCGTACTCCGGATACAGTATAGTAGTCGAAATCTTTACGTTTCTGTAAATATGCAGGAATTAATTTTTATTACACCTCAGCAACGTATATCTTATTCATAAATGTGAAATAGTCGAATATAATTAAAACACGTCCCAAACAATATTTCCCCGTATAGCATTATATAGTGGAATACTTTTGTGTGGCCCTGTAATTTAATAATAAAAATTCTTTGCATCACAGATTGTACAGAATGCATATTTTCGTATATATTTCATAGATTCATGCCAATTCTATTATGTTCGAATGACTGTAACATCATTAAAATGCGTTTGAAACTTTTTCCCCATTGACCGTAATGTAATGGAATACTTTTGATTTTCCCTGTAAATGATCTATGCGTCCGACTTTCATAACATTTGAAATTACTCGACAAAATTACGTAATAATTATATTTTTAAATTTCAAACGATTAAAATGCATTTGAAACTTTTTTTTGCTATTGACCGTAATGTAACGGAATCCTTTTGATTGTCCCTGTAATTGATCTATCCATCCGATTTTCATAAAATTTGAAATGACTCGACAAAATTATGTTATAATTATGTATTTTAAATTTCAAACGATTCGGTTGGGTAGTTTTTGCGTTGTTATATGCGGACAGACGGACGGACATACAGACAGACGGACGGACTGAGCGACAACAATAGGTGCTACGTATTTACATAATTACGAACGCACCTAAAAATGAGGAATTTTATTAAAATTTATTAGTACGCATTATGTATCCTATATTGACACTAATCAATCAATATATGGATACAACCCCTCGTGTTTTTCCGTCATTTTGGGAATAACGAATTTTCAACGTATTCTATTGACGATTATTTTCAAAATTTTCAAGATGTGATTTTGCGACTTTCACAAAAGTTGCTCTATACATTTAGCTAACATAATATGCAAATGAAATTTTGATATCTTTGACGCATGCGTAGTGAAAAATTATTTAGTAAACCTACTCAATATTCGAACAATTTTTATTATTTTTTAATTCTGATTACAGGGTATTGTGTGCAATATTGTTTGTCACATTTTCTGAAAAGAATGTTACTTTATATTAAGAACTCTTCAAATTATAAGCAAAAATCTTGGGTAAATTCGAGACTGTTTTTCGGATTCGTAGAAAACCTTAATTTTTCTACGAGTATACATGCTATCGACATAAAAATGAACACAGTTTATTACAATAAGCCACTTAATCATAATCTACACTTTGAGCGCTTGTGCTAAATTTGTTTTGACAGGGTTATCCAAAAGATATCCAAAAGGTATTCATTCTTTTTTAATTTGTTGACGATCCCCTATTGGAGTTTCGGAATAAAACCTTCAGGGAAATATATGACATGTACTACACTACATGGCCATTGATTATCGTCCACTTGCGATTTTAGACATTTTGATAAATATCTAGAAAAATACATGAGGAATTATCCTGAAACTCTCAGTGTATACACATAATAGTACAGGTTATATATTTCCGTGAAGATTTTTTCCAGAAACCTTATAAGAGACCGTCAACAAATTAAAAAATAATGAATATTATTTGGATAACCCTGTCAAAACTAATGCAGCAGAAGCGCTCAAACTGTAGATTGTGATTAAGTGACTTATTGTTATAAACTGTGTTCATTTTTATGTCGATAGCATGTATACTCGTAGAGAAATTAAGGTTTTTATAAAAATACTCCCAAATTTTCTTAATGTAAAATAATAATATTTTCTGAAAATCTGACGAACAACATTGCACATAATACCCTGTAATCAAAATTAAAAAATAATAAAAATTGTATGAAAGATGAGTAGATTTACTAAATAATTTTTCACTGCGCATGCGTCAAATATCAAAATTTCATTTGCATATTATGTTACCTAAATGTATAGAGCAACTTTTGTGAAAGTCGCAAAATCAATTGCTTGAAAATTCTAAAAAATAATCGTCAATATAATAAGTTGAAAATCCATTGTTCCCAAAATGAAGCAAAAAAAAAAAAAAAAAAAAAAAAAAAAAGAATGAGGGATTGTATCCAAATGTACTAGTAAGTTCCGTATTGTGTATTCTATATTGACACTAATCAATGAATATATGGATACAACCCTTCTTGTTTTTGCTTCGTTTTGGAAATAACGGATTTTTAAGTGATTCTATTGATGATTATTTTCAGAATTTTCAAGCTATGATTTTGCAACTTCCACAAAAGTTGCTCTATACATTTAGCTAACATAATATGCAAATGAAATTTTGATATCGTTCACGCATGCGCAGTGAAAAATTATTTAGTAAACCTACTCATTTTTAATACAATTTTTATTATTTTTTAATTCTTATTACAGGGTATTATGTGCAATGTTGTTTGTCACATTTTCAGAAAATATTATTATTTTATATTAAGAACTCTGTAAATTATAAGCAAAAATCTTGGAAAAATTTGGGAGTATTTTTATAAAAACCTTCATTTCTCTACGAGTATACATGCTATCGACATAAAAATGAACACAGTTTATAACAATAAGCCACTTAATCACAATCTACAGTTTGGGCGCTTTTGATGCATTAGTTTTGACAGGGTTATCCAAAAGATATTCATACATTTTTTAATTTGTTGGCAGTCTCCTATAAAGTTTCTGGAAAAAATCTTCACGGAAATAGATGACCTGTACTATATTGTTTATACACTGAGAGTTTCAGGATAATTCCTCATGTATTTTTCTAGATATTTTGCAAAATGTCTAAAATCGCAAGTGGACGATAATCAATGGCCAGGTAGTTTATTATATTTATACACTAAGATTTTCAGGATAATTCCTCATACATTTTTCTAGATATTTAACAAAATGTCTAAAATCGCAAGTGGACGGTCATCTCTGGCCATAGAGTGTATATCAGGAGCTTTAGGGAACTGGCTAATTCTTTATTTCCCCTTTTGCTATATGGGGGAAAGTCGGGTGGAATGGGACTGTATGTTTTTCTCTTTGTGCATTAGTCTAAACATTTCATCGATCGCATACAAGATGAAGCAATGGTAATTCATTCTTCAGTTTACAAAAAATATTCATATGCATAGACTTGCAAATGTATGAAAGAAAAAATTATTTCAAAAAACCAATTTAAATTTGATTTATTTGCTCTCAATATATTAAAGGCTTGTTTATGTATAAATGTAATAATTTCCCTATTTATGGAACATTATACTGTATATTATCCATAATTTAAACTAATCCTAAAGCAGCATTTTTGTTTGAATAAGAAGTTTAACACAAACAAGGAAGTGGCGAGGAATGGGACATGCCAGAAAAGGGATGAATGGGACGCGCCCAGTTCCCTTTTTTAATTAATAATAATGCCAATTGCTAACATGCAAATTTTTTAGAGGATAATATATTAATTATAACATTGATAATATATGCATTCATACTTCAAAATGTAAATAAATTGATGATTATTTAAGACGCAATGCTAGGCACAGAAAAAGACCCGGATGATAATGCAGAGTCTATGGGGGCGTTCTTTTCAAATATTTCGCCGAAATTTTAATATTTTTACGTGATTGTTTTGCACAAGATTGTTGAGGGCGATCCGCAACCAGCGTAGTTTTTACTTTTTCAGTTTTGGTTTCAGATTTAAAAAAAAAAAAAAAAAAATTACTTTAACTTACGAAATTGGTTTAAACCGGTTCTGAAATTGAAACTATCGTTATACAAAAAATATAAAAGCAAAATCGAAAAAATAAAAACTAGTCCGGTTATGGATCATCCGCAGCTGTCTTGTTCAAAAGAATCGTGTAAAAATATTAAAATTTGAGTTAGGTATTTCAAAAGAACGCTCCTATACACTTTTACATTATCATCTTTACATTCTGAGCCTAGTGTACGATGACACTTAATGACACCTATGACAGAGAATCCTGAATTTTCATTCCAGTCATAAAGATACTGGAATTTTATATTGTGGCATATACATTATCAACTTACAACCTTTGTTTGATTGTTTATCTTACCGACACTATAGTTTATTTTGTGCCTTATAGCTTTTTTTTTTATTATTGCTGTCCCATAACTCTTAATGAGGAGGTATGAGACACATTATGAAACTTACGTTCTCTTTAAAATAAAATAGTATTTGCACGTTATGTTTCTATATTGTTCAGGAGGATTAAAAAGTGTTTTACCTTGCATGCTATAAATTGAATTTTTACTTTTTGTATATAAAAGAAAAAAAAATCTTACTTTTATAAAAAAAAGTCCCACACCACACCACTCTCCCCTATATAGATATTACATATTAATACACCAATTACATGAAAATAGAATTTTTATCAATAGTATTAAAATACAGTTTAATAGCTAACAGTTTATTGTATATCCTTAGGTTTTTACCACCTTCTCCCCAGGTTTTTACCGGTAAAAAGCCAACCCTGTTTATTGGTCTTGTTTCAGAACGGGTGGAATGAAAGATTGTTAAAAATTATGTCATTAGAAAAATGTTTAAGATTTATAAATGACAGTGCAAAAATCGCCTTTAAAACACAAGATCACCTGCAGAAAATTTTCACATTTGTGTAAAATTACGATATAAGTTTTTATTCATTGTTATATTTTTTGAACACACACTATTTCTGTAAACTATTCTGAAAGTTCAGTGGAGTAAATACAGATTGTTTTCCTTTTATAATTTGAATGTTCTTGACTACAAATTTGTCATATCGGATGATGTTGATGATTGAGAAAGGGGGGGGGGACTGATTACGGTCTAATCAAATTTAAATTACTATTATTGAAAAAAAATATATTTTATTTTATTTAACCAAAAAATTCTACTACTAAATAAGGTTTAATACGAAAGAATACTTTCGAAAAAAATGGGTGTAAATCTGCATAGCCGATAATCAGATCATAAGGTTTATTCAATTCAATACCCTAACATTTTCTCACCTTTTTGAAAGAAAATGAAACCAAAAGTATAAAAATATGAAGAATTGGGAGTAAGAAAACATAATGGTAAACCCAAGATACCGCTAAATTCGAGTTTTTAGGCATTTCCCACCAAGGTATAACTTGGCTGACTAATAACGTTTTAATATGCAAATCGAGGTTTTATCCGTGATTTTTATCCTTAAATGAGACTAAATGATTGTCCGTGCTACCGCCTCCCGATCTAATCTTATTATGAAGAATATTTTGGAAGTAATGGTGGTTAATAAGGAAAATATTAATAATGAAAACCATGTAAATAAGTTTTGATTACTTTAAGATTTACAAGTATTCAATTGTCTTAAATGAAAAAGTTACCCCCCCCCCCTCTCAAATAAAGACACATCAGGTATACTGAAACAATATTAGAGAAGTTACGCGAGGCTGCTATATGGTGTGAATTAGCCTTTACAGGAGGGGTCCGGATAGCATCTATCCGACAATATATGCAAAGCCGGCCAGATGCTGTCCGAGATCCCGTGTAAAGGTTAAAATTAAAACTTCGCGAATAAAATTAATTGGTTTTAACTGTATATAGACGCAAAAACATATTTTAACCTTAACTGCTCTGACAAAAATTGTTACATAACTACTGTGAACTGCCTGTCAGACCATTTAATCTGAAGATGAATAAAATGTAACATTAATTCTCAGAATACTATTTATGTATTAAACTTTATGTACAAGAATATTATAAATCAAATTCAGCTATTCAAAAGTATTTAGAGGTAGTAATAAGACTCCAAACTAAAACAATTTGACCAGTATCTATAGTTAAAGTAAAAATTACAAGTTAAATTGTGAAACTTGAAAAACTCACGGTGTCTGAGACCACTAACAGCAGTTAAGGGTTAAATCTAAACAGTTGAGTTTAAACACAATGTAAAATGGTCATAGGATATTCCGATTGCAACAAGATTCGTCTATAGTAACTTATTTGTAATGAAAAAATATGTAAATATTTTTACAATCTTTCATTTCGCTCTTTCTAATTGTGCGCCCTTAGGATTCCCGTGCCTAGAGCAGTTTGCTCCAATTGCTCCTCGGTAGCTAACGCCTCGATAAATCATTTAAAAATATTGACATGTAAACGAGAAATTGTAAAATAACTACCTCATAGGTTTAACATTAGCAAGCGGGTATTTTGGTGAGAGTGTAGCTTGTAGCTTCACATAATAAACTTAACAATCAATCATACTAACAAAAAATCTAATTTACTGCTTTTTTATGACATTACTTATAGGCATGTACGATAAATTAACGTAACATTAAAATAAAATAAAATAATGTTAAATCTTACCTTTAATCAGACTTTGCCCGGTTCACTGGTCGCGCAAATCGGATCGTTAAGTCTTCATTGTTGTTTCATTGTAGCTCAGTGGTTAGTCCTCAATTAATATCGCCAATTTACGCACTGCCATGTTTTGATTTGCTCACATTCGTAAACTTTACTTGCCGACACCGAAAGCAGAAAGACACGCGTCATAGCGCATGCGCAAGTTGCCAGTCACCCGATGAGGTGGTTACGAAGTGCATGGCACCTTATTTAGCTCCCATCATCCAGTAACAGATCTGTCGTCACCCCAACCGCATATTCAAGCTCCTATGACACCCTAGGGTTCCAAATGGCACCGCCTTTTCACCTCTGGGTCCCAAATGGCACCGGTTTGTCACCTTTATTTTTAACAGTGCATTTTAATATTTTTAAATGATTTTTTTGCATTGGATAGCTGAGATCAATCTGTTTGCAGGTCGTTTTTTACTTTTCTGATTTTGTTTACAGATATTTTTTATGAGGGCGCTTTCATTTTCGGAACCGGTTTGGAAAGCGAAAGCAGCCTCATAAAAAATATCTGCAACCAAAATCGAAAAGCAAAAATTGACCTGCATTCTGATCAATCTGAGCTATCCAATGTTCTTTACATTGGAAAAGTATTATACAGGTCGAAAAGTACATTTAAAAGTATTGAAATGCTACCGAGATATCTTTATAATTTTTTCCCATAGGATTAGCATTAGCTAATGGGTCTTTTCACTTGACTGATATAGCCCTTTAAGATGCATAGGAAAGAAGAAAGTTTTGGGATTGGAAGATCAGATTACTTTTAAATTGGCTTACAGAATTTATATACTCGAAATCTCTCAAGTATTGCCAGATTAGAGATTTTTTTAAAATTATCTGTTACCACTTTTTAAAAATAGTATAATTTGTTTTATCTTTTCAGAATTTTTCATCCGTTTGTATATAGGACGAATATTTCTATTTAAAAAAAGCGGTAAAAATCCACAATCTGGGGATTTTTTTGTCCCGAATCTGGCAACAGCGATCTCATGTATGATAAACAGAGTAGAGTACATTTGAGATATTTCTTAGTGTATTTTTGAAACATAACAATTCTATTTCATATCATATAGTAATACATTTTTAGATCTAAAATGTCTTTGAAATTAAAATTATTTGATCTTAAAAATACTATTTAGATTTCCATAGGTACAGAATTTTTTGAAAAATTGTCGTAGGAAAATTATTTAATTACCATTTTTAAGTGCGTTCTTAATTATGTAAATAATATTGTTGTAATATTATATTGCACCTATTGTTGTCGCTCAGTCCGTCTGTCCGTCTGTCTGTGCGCATATAACAACGCAAAAACTACCCAACCGAATCGTTTGAAATGTAAAATACATAATTATTACATAATTTTGTCGAGTCATTTCAAATTTTATGAAAATCGGATGGATAGATCAATTACAGGGACAATCAAAAGTATTCCGTTGCATTACGGTCAATGGGGAAAAAAGTTTCAAATGCATTTTAATCGTTTGAAATTTAAAACGTATAATTATAACATAATTTTGTGGAGCCATTTCAAACGTTATGAAAATCGGATTCATATATCAATTACAGGGACAATCAAAAGTATTCCGTTACATTACGATCAATTTGAAAAAAGTTTCAAATGCATTTTAATGGTGTTACACTCATTTGAACAAAATAGAATTGACATGAATCTATGAAGTATGTAATAAATTATACATTCTGTACAATCTGTGATGCAAAGAATATTTATTATTAAATTACAGGGCCACACAAATGTATTCCATTAAATAATGTTATGCGTGGAAACATTGTTTGGGGCGGGCTTTAATTATATTAAACTACTTCATATTTTATGAATAAGATATAAGTTAATGAAGTATAATAAAATTTACTCCCTGCATATTTACAGAAACACAAAGATTTCGACCACTATACTGTATCCAAAGTACGCTCTACTATATCAGCAAGATCTGAATATTTTAAAACTTCGCTATCGTACGAACGCACCTCATTTGCTAAGATTCACGTGCAATTTCCAACTTGTTAAAAATTGTTTACGTTATTTGGTGCATCACGAATTTATTTCCATGAACAAATCTCATTATAAACAAACAGAAAAGAAATAATCCTTCTTATGAAATTCTCATTTTTCTAAAGATAAGTAAATTGTATTTTTGAAAAGGATTTATTACTTCCATTTAAGAAAAGATGGAATTTAATCTAAAATAACATCTGCGCTATTACAATAAATATTTGTTCTCGTTCAAATAACAGTTTGGAAAATGAAACGGGTTATTTTATTACAAAGTTTTGATATATGTGATTTAAAATTTGCAATTAGACTTTTTATAGCTTTTTGTTAAACTAATAAATTTCATTCTCACGCTGCTGCATCTGCAGTTTTCTAAGTAAGTGTATTACGACATCATATAGATAGTCTACATTTTTATAGTTTCAACATTATAAATTAACAGACGCTGTGGAAACAGTTTAGCTAAGGGGATTAAGTTTTATTTGTGTGCGTGCCTTTGTTTTTAATTATGTATCATACATTCAAGTAGTACAAATGTAAAATGAAATATGAAATTATTTTGATATTGTTTAATAAATCAGCTTTTTATATTTCTTATATAAATTGTAAGGTGGATACTTTTTTTTCTGAAATTACATTTGGCGAGGGGGGGGGGGACAAAAGCTGAGTTTTGTGTAAAGTAGTTAAGTAGTAGTTTGTTTTTATTGTTTTTTTATTCTATTCATATCTTCCGGTAGCCCCAATCGTCCCAAAAATAGTTACACTGCAAAAACAGACATCTTAAATTTTGATACATGTGTGACTAAAAACGAATTTCAGACATTTAAGTGTCGTAATCTAAAAATTACGGTATCATAGGTGTCTTAATTTAAAACTCATAAGTTTCTTACTGTGATCATGGTGTCACATCTTTTTTTAAGAGAGAAAAAAAAAGTATTATTTTACTAAAATTTTTTGACCAATCCAATATTTTAAAAAGTTTTCGCTGATGTTTCATGTAGTAAATATAGTAATTAAGTTATGATGCATTCGATATGATCTAACTGATCCTGTAAATAATTTGTAAATGCTGCAATGACCTTAGGGATTTACGATAGGAACTTACTGCGGTCAACTGCAGAAACATATCTTAATACTGTAGATATATTTTCGACTGCGATCATTTTGACAATAGTGAAATCATTTTATTTATTTGTTTCTTTATTTTTTTCACTCTATATTAATGAGCATCAATATAAAATATAGAATATCTTGGATAATGGATATTATAGATATGAAATAAGTCAATGTTTTCTTAATTAATTTACATGAAGCTTAAATTTTTCGATGTGTTTAAAGAATAAATATTATTCCACATTTCTTTTTACTATCACGTTTTATTATTATTATTATTATTATTATTATTATTATTATTATTATTATTATTATTTGATTATTTCCGATATTTCATATATTGAAATAGTAATCTTAGTAAGCTCCACTCATCTTAAATTTACACTTATTGTTGTATTTACTATTGAATATATGGAATAAAACTAATGACAATAGTGTTTATTTTCATTAATACACATGATATTTACTTAAATCTATATTTCATTTTTCCATCAATTATAAAATTTTCATTTAAGATATTATTATTTTCTTGCTTGTTATTAGGTATACTAATGAAAAAATGTATGACACGTCTAGGTGCTGATGGGCGAAAAATGGCCCTTATTAGCCCAGCTCCTTTACCATGCATTTTTATTTCACGCAATATTTAGCTAAAATTTATTTTAAACCAAATCAGTCTTAAAACTACTGTAATCACATTCTCATCAGAAATTAACTTTCATAGGCGTCCTTGTATCCAATTCCTTGCGTGAATATAGCTAACAAAACAGCCTATTTAATTTTTGAAATCTAACCAAGTGAACAAACTATATATGCTTCTATCTAATTGTGTGTAAATGAGTACATTAAGAAAAGTAAACGAACTAAATGAAAATTTACCAAGTCACCGAAAAGTCTACTAATACTTAATTTTTTATGCTTCACCTATAAAATATTAATGATGCAGAATTTAATTAATGAGTTATTGTTATAGTATTGCATAATTCCGAGGGAATGATTTCCCTCAGGGTAAAAAGGCCATACGCGCGAAATTTGGAGTTGTGATTGAGTCTTAAATTAATTGAACTAACTAAATAAAATTAAATAAACATACCATATCTATCTATATTATAACCCCTTCGCGACGGGAGCCATTTACGAACTTTTTAATGCTTTGTCATCGCTTATCAAAAGCAAAAAGTTATGACCAATAAAATGCTTCGATTAAATAAGACAAATTTTAGAGTAATATCTTACTGGTGGAGATCAACAAGGATTTTTAAGGCTTTTTTTGGCACGTATACGTGTCTCTCGATCCCAGATGTTATTCATTGGAATGTTTTCATGTTTTTAGGTGCGTTCCTAATTATGTAAATACGTAGCACCTATTGTTGTTGCTCAGTCCGTCCGTCTGTCCGTCTGTCCGTCCGTCTGTCTGTCTGTCCGTCCGCATATAACAAAGCAAAAACTACCCAACCGAATCGTTTGAAATTTAAAATACATAATTATTACATAATTTTGTCGAGTCATTTCAAATTTTATGAAAATCGGATGGATAGATCAATTACAGGAACAAACAAAAGGATTCCATTACATTACGGTCAATGGGGAAAAAGTTTCAAATGCATTTTAATCGTTTGAAATTTAAAACGTATATTTATTACATAATTTTGTCGAGTCATTTCAAATGTTATAAAAATCGGATGCATAGATCAATTACAGGGACAATCAAAAGGATTCCTTTACATTACGGTCAATGGGGAAAAAAGTTTCAAATGCATTTTAATCGTTTGAAATTTAAAACGTATATTTACTACATAATTTTGTCGAATCATTTCAAATGTTATGAAAATCGGATGCATTGATCAATTACAGGGACAATAAAAGTATTCCGTTACATTACGGTCAATGGGGGAAAAATTTCAAATGCATTTTAATGCTGTTACACTCATTTGAACATAATAGAATTGACATGAATCTATGAAATATGTACTAAAAAATACATTTTGTACAATATGTGATGCAAAGAATATTTATTATTAATTTACAGGGCCACACAAATGTATTCCACTAAATAACGTTATACCGGGAAACATTGTTTGGGGCGTGTTTTAATTATATTAAACTACTTCACATTTTATGAATAAGATATACGTTAATGAAGTATAATAAAAATTATTCCCTGCATATTTACAGGAACACAAAGATTTCGACCACTATACTGTATCTAAAATACGCTCTACTATATCAGCAAGATCTGAATATTTTAAAACTTCGTTATCGTACGAACGCACCTGATTTGCTACGCTTCACGTGCAATTTCCAACTTGTTTAAATAATATTTTAAGGTAAATTTGACGTTCCTTTAGATATAGGTATTTTTATATATTTATTGAATATGGTTATTTAAATATTTTCTGTTATTAAATATTTCATGTATGATTATGTAATCTTTTGAATAATGAAAATATCTGATATTTTATTCGGAGGTTAATAATTTAAATCCTACGTAAATTATAATTTCTAATATTTTATTCAAAAGATTATAAGAGTTACAAAGCCAAAAGTTAAATATTCTTCGGAAGTTAATTAATAATTCATTAGTAAAATAGTGGACGAGAAATTTCTAAGCGTCGTATGTTTAAAAAGAAATATAGTTCATGAAACGGCGTATTTAATTTTTAAGACTTAACTAAGCGAACAAACTATATATGCCTATATCTGAATGTAAATGAATATAATAAGAAAAGCAACCGAACAAAATGAAAATTTATCAAATCATCGGAAAGTCTATTAATACTTAATTTATTATGCTTTATCTACATAATATTAGTGATGCAGTATTGAATAAATAAATTACTCTTAGAATATTAAATAATTTTCAGGGAATGATTTCCCTCAAGGCAAAAGGGGCACACGCACGAAATCTGGAGTTGTGATTCAGCTTCAAATTAATTGAACTAAATAAATAAAATTATATAAACATACATATCTATCTAAATTATAAAGAAAAAATGTATCGATAGGAAACATAGATGACAGGTGGCAACAAATGACGATTAAATTAGACTTTTATTCCAATTTTTAAAAACTTCTAAATAAAGTATATTTTTAATTTTTATGATATTTAATGGTATATGATGCAAATGGCGTCTTCATGATGTTAATGGCGTATTTGGTTTAGAATGACCCACCACGCTCCATAGACTTATCCACGCTCCCCCTGATTCAATTTTGATTTGATCCTTGAATATTTCAACCACTATACTCTTTGGAGATTGTTGATTTCTGCTACCTCATTCCCTTGATGATGATTAAGGCTGGGTCGAAAACGCTCAAAACTCCGGGGAATTTTTTAAAATTTTATATTTAACATTTATAAATTAGTTTTAATGGCTTAAAGCCTTTTAACCGCTTTTTACATCTATGGAAGTTACAATAAACTATGAGTTATTTGAGTGCTTTCATGTTTTTAACTAACATTTTAAGGTGAATTTGTCGGTTCAATAGTTATAAATATTTCTATATATTTATTGATTATGGTTATTTAAATATTGTCTGTTATTAAACATTTCATGTAAGATTATATAATTTTTTGAATAATGAAGATATCTATTTTATTCGGAGGTTAATAATTTAAATCCCATGTAAATTATAATTTCTAATACTTTATTCAAAAGATTATAAGACTTTTAAAGCCAAAAGTTAAATATTCTTCGGAAGTTAATTAATAATTGACTAGTAAAATAATGGAAGAGAAATTTCTAAGCGTCGTATATTTTTAAACGAAATACAGTTCATGAAACGGCGTATTTAATGTTTAAGAATTAACCAAGCGAACAAACTATATATGCTATAAATGTAGGTTACGACCAATAAGGTTATCTGAGCGAAAAATCCCAGCCGGCTATCGCCCAGATAGCTTAACAGGTAAAGCACTGGCCTTGTAAGCCAAGTATCCGGGTTCGATTCCCGGCCTGGGCAATTTTTCGCTCAGCTGGAAATATTCAATTCGTATGAAAACTATGTATACCTCTATCTGAATGTAAATGAATATATTAAGAAAAGCAAACTAACAAAAGGAAAATTTACAAAGTCATCGGAGAGCCTTCTAATACTTAATTTATTATGCTTCACCAGCAAAATATTAGTGATGCAGTATTGAATTAATAAATTATTCTTAGAGTATTGCATAATTTTGAGGGATTGATTTCCCTCAGAGCAAAAAGGGGCACACACACGAAATCTGGATTTGTCATTGAGTCCCAAATTAATTGAACGAAATAAATAAATACATATCTACCTATACTATAAAAGAACAGTTAAGAAAAATCATGCTTTAAATATAGATCATGCAACACTTCCTGAAATTTTTACAAAATTTCGTTATTTAGGAAAATAAGATTACTGTATATAGCCAAATATGTATTTAAATACTTTTGAACAGCCCTGTATTTGACCTGAAGGTTGATGTATATACTATATACTGAGGAAACTATGTTAAAAAAGAAAATGCCTAGCAGGTTGAAATTTCTTTTTTAGCAATTTATTCTAATAGATGGCAACATACTTGGATATTTTTGTTCAGCTAGTATTTAGTTAAAATTTATTTTAAACTAAAATGTTCTTGAAACTAATGAAATCATAATCTCAGAAATTGCCATTCATAAGCGTCCATGTATCCAGTACTTTGCGTGAGTGTAGTTAATAAAAAATTTAGCTTATTTAATTTTTGAGAACTAACCAAGTGAACAATCTATATATCCTTCTATCTGGATGTAAGTGAATATATTAAGAAAAGCAAACGAACAAAATGAAAATTTACCAAATCACCGAAAAGTCTACTAATACTTAATTTATTATGCTTCACCTACAAAATGTTAGTGATGCAGTATAGAATTAAAAAATTATTTTAAGATTATTGCATAATTTTGAGGGAATGATTTCCCTTAAATTTTAAATAAATTTTAAACATAAATTTCAAAAAATTCCATTAGAAGGCGCTTTAAACTATAGAGTAACCAACAACTATTTTTAACCGCTATTTTTTTGTATCAAATTGTTTGCAAAAGCTTAGACTTAAATTTTAAGCTCAAATTCTGAATCGTTGGGAGTGAGGGGTTAAGAAGCACAAAATTGAACTGTGTTCCAAGGGAAGGGGTTAAATTTCAACTCCTGAACACAGTTCAGTTTGCGCTTCTTAACCCCTCCTAACGATTCAGAATTTGAGCTAAAATTTAAGTCTAGGCATTTGCAAGCATTTAATTAGATACAAAAATAACGGTTAAAAACAGCTGTTGGTTGCTCTAAAGTTTAAGGCGCCCTCTAACAGAATTTTTTGAAATTTATGTTTAAAATTTATTTTTAAGGAAATACTGACATAAAGAATAGTTTTAACGAAAACCGCAAATCAATCGACCAATGTTTCCGTTTTTTTATAATCATTTGAAATTTGAACCTTCCCTTCACTCTTGAACACAGTTCAGCTTGCTCTACTTAACTGCTCCCAACTATTCAGATTTTGAACTCAACATTTAAGTTTAATTCTAAGCTTCCACATACATTTTATGAAATGCAAAAAATAATGGCAAAAAATAGTTGTTGGTTACACCAAAGTCTAAAGCGTTCTATATCGGGATTTTCGAAATTTATCTTTATAATTTATTTTCAATAAAATACTGACATAAAGAATAATTTTAGTGAAAACCGCAAATCAATCGACCAATTTTTCCGTTTTTATAATCATTTGAAATTTGAACCTTCCCTCCACTCTTGAGCACAGTTCAGTTTGCGCTACTTAACTACTCCCAACTATTCAGATTTTGAGCTCAAAATTTAAGTCTAAGCTTCCGAAAACAATGAGATGCAAAAAATAACGGCAAAAAACAGTTGTTGGTTACTCCAAAATCTAAAGCTCCCAGCATCGGCATTTTTGGAAATTTATCTTTATAATTTATTTTCAAAAAAAAAAAAAAAAAAAAAAAAAAAAAAAAAATTGACAAAAAGAATAGTTTTAGTGCAAACCGCAAATCAATCGACCATTTTTTTCCGTTTTTATGTTTATTCAAAATTTTGGACTCTAAACTTTAATGGCGGCTAACTCCTTCCGAAAACGTTTGGGACCTTGGTTTCATATTTAATATTGTTTGTCTTGATGTGTACTATCACTCCTTAAAGTTTTGCTCAAGAATTTAGATACACACTAAATAGTAAATGATTTTTTTTTTTTTTTTTTTTTTTTTTTGCAAAGTACTATAAATTAAAACCATACTAAATATCTTAAAAATAGGTTTGAAAATACAATTACGATTATTCATTGACTTATCCTTTTGTACTATCCTTTTGTACTGGCATACCTCCAAACAAATATAAAGCAAAGCCATTTTTGAAAGATAATTTTTTCGCCTTCTTTAAAATAATTTATTTCTTCCATTTTCGATACAACAAAAGACAAATTATTTAGTAAATGACTACTCATAAGTTTTCTCGGAATTCATATTTTCATCATATTAGAATGCTATATTTTAGAATGCTATACAACAGTGCAATAAGAATGGATTGCTTAATGTGTTCTTTAACTCTGTCCCACCTTTTCCTGCAACACCTTATTCTCAATATTTTTTGGAAATTCGAGTTATACTAAATGTCTCGAAAATGGCTTTTAAATTTTATTAAGATGAATTCCCGATTATTATATTTATGTAATCACTTAATAAAGTACAAATTTAGAAAGTGGGAAACATTACTCTTTATAATTTTGAAATGCCAGAAAATATTTTACTCATTGTATTGGTCATTGTATTGGTCTGGCATACATCCAAACAAATATAAAGCAATGCCACTTTTCAAAGTGCAATTTTTCGCCTTCTTTAAAATAATTTATTTCTTATATTTTCAATACAAGATAAGACAAATTGTTTGGTAAATGTCAGCTCATAATTTTTTTCATAATTTTACTTCATATTTTAGAATTGTATATAAAGACACAATAAAAATAGATTGTACAGCTAATTTTTTTTTCATGATTTATTAATTTGGAATTTATTTATCTTTAAAAAATATTTTGTCTTTATAAAACTTTTGAATTTATTACTTAAAAATAGTCCAAATATTTTTATAATAAAACTTTATATCAAATACGGGTATAATTATATAACAGTGCAACCTATTTCAATGCAATGTTGGAAATTTTTGGATGTGGTAGAGAAGACTTCAACAAACAATTTTTATGACGGAACCAGGATCACGGCCGATTTATTTTTTGTAAAATGCCCCAGTCTGCTCTACACAAATTCAAACTCGGATTTGCTTTCTAAACTTTAACCCCTGAACTGTGTTGCCCGAACTGACTTCGGGCAGGAACTCTTTGCACGTTTCGTTACTTAAAACTTTTTGACACCATTAATTTTTAACTGAAAATTTATCTTTATTGATTGGCAGATGTTTTTCGATTAAGTAAAGCAACTATTTTAGTATGGAAAATGTGGTTTACGGCCCCTATTTTTAATTTATGTTGTCGAAAACAATGCCACCGTTAAAGGGTTAATTAACAATAAGGAGGAGATTTTAATGAATTTTATAACAGGTTTTTTAATGCTTTGCATAATGTTTGCGTTGCATAATGTGATCACATCGCAAAAATTTCTGGAAGCACATAGTAATTCCGAAAGTTTCACGCCCCACCAGTGGCCGAGAGGTTCTGACCTCAATCTGGTAGACGGTAGGTGCTAGGTTCGAACCTAATCGCGACCGTCGGCCTAACTGTTCGGTGTTTTGCGTGGTTTTCTTCGAATCTTGCGTAAATACGGGTTAGGCTCTCTTAGAAAGACCCCCCACGGAGGGCACCTCACTTCTTAGGGCCTATATTCCACAGCCTAGATAATTGGCCGACATACATACAAACAAACAAACAAACAAACAAATCGAAAGCTGCACAGGATGTACTGTCACGTATATTCTGAAATATCCAGTCACATTTCTTCTATTTTCGATGCAAGAAAAGACAAATTGTTTAGTAAATGGCAACTCATAGTTTTTTTCAGAATTTTTCTTCATATTTTAGAATTGTATATAAGGGTACTATAAAAATGGGTTGCAAAGCTATTTTTTTTAAATTCTGACATATTAGTTTGGAATTTATTTATCTTTAAAAAATATTTTGTCTTTATAAAATGTTTGAAATTTATTACTTAAACAAGATCTAAATATTTTTATAACAAAATTTCATATCAAATATAGGTATAATTAGATAATAATCCAACCTATTTCAGTGCAATGTCGGAAATTTTTGGATGCGATAGAGAAGAATTCAACAAACAATTTTTATGTACGGAACCAGGATCACCGTCAATTTATTTTTTGTAAAATGCAGTGTGCCCTACACAAATTCGAACTCTGATTTGTGTTCTGAACTTTAATTAACAATAATACATAGATTTTAATGAATTTTATAACAGCTTTGTATAAATGTGATTATTTCACAAAAAATTCTGGAAGTAATAATAAGCAAATAGTAATTTCGAAAGCTGCAAAATATGTACTGTCACCTACGTTCTGAAATATCGAGTCTTACTTCAGAGCTGTTTTTATGAGAACCGCTCCTGCAAACTCATAAGTTTTCTCAGAATTCATATTTTCATCATTTTAGAATTCTATATAACTGTGCAATAAGAATCGATTGTTTAGTATGTTCTTTCTTAAACTCTGTTCCACTTTTTCTGAAACTCTAAATTCTGATAATTTTTTGAAATTCGAGTTTATTTTTTATGGTTGACATGTTTTTGTGAAATATATTTCACAACTATACAAAATGTTTCGAAAATAGCTCTTAAATTTTATTAAGATTAATTCCCGATTCATCATATTTATACAGTCACACCATAAATTACAAATTTAGAAAGTGGAAAAGATAACATTTTATAATTTTGAAATGTTGGAAAATATTTTACTCATTGTATTGCTCTGGCACACATCCAAAGAAATATAAAGTAATGTGACTTTTCAAAGTGCAAATTTTCGCCTCCTTTAAAATAATTTATTTTTTTCTATGTTTGATACATGAAAAGACAAATTGTTTGGTAAATGGCAACTGATAAGTTTTTTTAGAATTTAACTAGATATTTTCATCAATTATGTATATATATATATTTTCAATTAGGGTACAATAAAAATGGATTGCAAAGCTAATTTCTTTTTAATATTGACTTATTAGTTTGAAATTTATGCATTTAAAAAAATAATTTATCTTTAAAATGTGTTTCTAATTTATTATTTTAACATAGTCTAAATATTTTTATAGTAAAACTTCATATTAAATACAGGTATAATTATATAAAGGTATAAAGGTCTTTATAATTATATACTTATATACACGTCTATTTCAGTGCAACGCCAGAAATTTTTTTGAGGCGGTAAAAAAAAAAAAAAAAAAAAAAAAAAAAAAAGAAGAAAAAATTTACAGTTTTTTTGTTTTTTGTAAAATACAGTGTACGATACACAAATTCGAACTCTGATTTGAGTTTATAGCTTTAATTAACAATAATGACGACATTTTAATGAATTTTATAACAGCTTTATTTTGCATTGTATAAATGTGATGTCATCACCAAAATTTCTGGAAGTAAATAGTAATTTTGACAGCTGCAATTTATGAATGCTGCAATTGTGACAACTGCAATTATGAATTTATTATGTTTGAATGTCAACAACATTCCAAAATATCGAATTTTACTTCAGTTTTTTTTTTTTTTTTTTTTTTTGACCGCTTTTGCAATTGCAACACCTTTACGTTTTACACCGAAAATAAGTGTATAGCAAATTTTATTAAAATATTTATATTATTGTAAGAAATTTTCATCAATTCAAAAATGTTTTGTATAGTGTATCTCGCAAACATATTTAAGTTTCTTAAAGTAGCTTTTAAAATAATTAATATAAACTCGCAATATATCATTTGTACTATAGTCAGACGATAAATTACAAAACTCCTGAGATATAAAATATTGCTTTTTAAAGTTTCGCAGTAATGGAAAATATTTATCTAATTGCCTAGCACTGGCATACATCCAAATAAATATAATGCAATGCCATTTTACAAAGAGAATTTTTTTCGCCTAATTTAAAATATTTTATGTCTTCAATTCTTGATTCAAAATAAGATAAATTGTTTTGTAAATTACAACTCATAAGTCTTTTTTTTTCCCTCTATGAACTTCAAATTTTCAACAATTCAGAAATTCTCGTATAATATATCTCGCAACTATATTTAAGTTTATGAAAGTAGCTTTTAAAATAATTAATATAAACTTGCAATTTATATTTTGTATTATAATCAGACAATGAATTATAAAACGCTTGAAATATGAAAAATTGCTTTTTACAGTTTTGAAGTAAAGGAAAATATTTATCTCATTGTTTAGCACTGGCATATCTCCAAATAAATGCAAAACAATTTTACAAAGAAAATTTTTTCGTCTCCTTTAAAATATTTTATGTCTTCAATTCTTGATTCAAGAAAAGATATATTGTTTTGCAAACTACAACTCATAAGATTTTTTATCGATGAATTTTACTTTATATTTTCATCAAATATATTTTTGAATGCGATAACAATTTTAAACACGAATAAGAAAGGAGAGAGAGAGAAAAAATAAACAATATAGAGGCACAAATTGTATATTTTGAATTTTGGAATTGTTTGCTACGTATATTATTTTATAAACTATTTTAAATTTATTATTTAAACAAGATCTAAACCTTTTTAAATTAAAATTTTTGTGTAATATATCTCGCTACCATATTTAATTTTACGAAAGCCGCTTTCAAAACAATTAATATAAACTCGAAATTTATTATTTGCCCTAGAATCAGATAATAAATTACAAAACTCTTAAAATATGAAATATTGCTTTTTAATATTTCAAAATAAAGAAAAATATTTAACTCATTGTTTAGCACTGGCATACTTCCAAATATATATAATGCAAAACCATTTTGTAAAGAAATTTTTTTCGCCTCCTTTAAAAAAATTTATGCCTTCAATTCTGGATTCGAGAAAAGATAAATTGTTTTGTAAATTACATCTCATAAATTTTTTCTCGATGAATTTTACTTCATATTTTCTTCAATTAAGAATTTTCTTTGTATACTATATCTCGAAATTTTAAGCTTCTGAAAGTAGCTTTTAAAATAATTAATACAAACTAGCAATTTATCATTTGTACCGTAATCAGACAATAAATTACAAAACTCTTGAAATATGAAACATTGATTTTTACGATTTCAAAATAAAGAAAAATATTTTTCTCATTATTTAGACCTGGCATAATTCCAAATAAATATAATGCAAAGTCATTGTACAGAGAGAATGTTTTCGCGCCCTTAAAGTATTTTATGTCTTGAATTCTTGATTCAGTAAAATATAAATTATTTTTTAAATTCCAACACACAAGTTCTTTCTCTATGAACTTTACTTCAAATTTTCATCAATTCAGAAATTTTTTGTGTAATATATCTCGCAACCATACTTAAGTTTCTAAAAGTAGTTTCTAAGATAATTAATAAAAACTCGCTATTTATCATTTGTACTATAATCAGAGGCTAAATTACAAAACTCTTGAAATATGAAACCTTGTTTATTGAAGTAAAGGAAAATATTTATTTCATTGATTTGCATTGGCATACCTGCAAATAAATATAATGCAAAGCCATTTTACAAAGAAAATTTTTTTCACTTCCTTTAAAGCACTTTTTCTTCAATTCTTGATTAAATAACAGATAAATTATTTAGTAAATTACAACTCTTAAGTTTTTTCTCTATGAACTTTACTTCATATTTTCATCAATTCAGAAATTTTTTGTGTAATATATCTCGAAACCATATTTAAATTTCTGAAAGGAGCTTTTAAAATAATTAACATAAACTCGCAATTTATAATTTGTACCATAATCAGACAAAAAATTACGAGACTCTAGAAATATGAACATTGCTTTTTACAGTTTCGAAGTATAGGAAAATATTTATTTCATTGTTTAGCACTGTCATACCTCCAAATAAATATAATGCAAAGCCATTTTACAAATAGAATTTTTTCGCCTCCTTTAAAATATTTTATGTCTTCAATTCTTGATTCAAGGAAAGGTAAATTGTTTTGTAAATTACAACTCATAAGTTTTTTCTCTATGATCTTTACTTCATTTTTTTCTTCAATTCAGAAAATTTCTGTTTAATATATCTCCAACTTCATTTCAGTTCTTGAAAATAATTAATATAAACTTGCAATTTATATTTTGTATTATAATCAGACAATAAATTACAAAACACTTGAAATATGAAAAATTGCTTTTTACAGTTTTGAAGTAAAGGAAAATATTTATCTCATTGTTTAGCACTGGCATATCTCCAAATAAATGCAAAACAATTTTACAAAGAGAATTTTTTCGTCTCCTTTAAAATATTTTATGTCTTCAATTCTTGATTCAAGAAAAGATATATTGTTTTGTAAATTACAACTCATAAGATTTTTTTCGATGAATTTTACTTTATATTTTCATCAAATATATTTTTGAATACGGTAGCAATTTCAAACACGAATAAGAAAGGAGAAAGAGAGAAAAAAATAAACAATATAGAGGCACAAATTGTATATTTTGAATTTTGGAATTGTTTGCTACGTATACTATTTTATAAACTATTTTAAATATATTATTCAAACAAGATCTAAACCTTTTTAAATTAAAATTTTTGTGTAATATATCTCGCTACCATATTTAATTTTACGAAAGCCGCTTTTAAAACAATTAATATAAACTCGTAATTTATTATTTGCACTATAATCAGATAATAAATTACAAAACTCTTAAAATATGAAATATTTCTTTTTACTATTTCAAAATAAAGAAAAAAAAATTATCTCATTGTTTAGCACTGGGATACTTCCAAATATATATAATGCAAAACCATTTTGTAAAGAAATTTTTTTCGCCTCCTTTAAAAGAAATTTATGCCTTCAATTCTGGATTCAAGAAAAGGTAAATTGTTTTGTATATTACATCTCATAAATTTTTCTCGATGAACTTTACTTCATATTGCCTTCAATTGAGAATTTTTTTTGTATACTATATCTCGAAATTTTTAAGCTTCTGAAAGTAGCTTTAAAATAATTAATATAAACTTGCAATTTATCATTTGTACCATAATCAGACAACAAATTACAAAACTCTTGAAATATGAAACATTGATTTTTACTATTTCAAAATAAAGAAAAATATTTTTTCTCATTGTTTAGCACTGGCATAATTCCAAATAAATATAATGCAAAGTCATTGTACAGAGAGAATGTTTTCGCGCCCTTTAAAGTATTTTATGTCTTGAATTGTTGATTCAGTAAAATATAAATTATTTTGTAAATTACAACTCATAAGTTCTTTCTCTATGAACTTTACTTCAAATTTTCATCAATTCAGAAATTTTTTGTGTAATATATCTCGCAGCCATATTTAAGTTTCTAAAAGTAGCTTCTAAGATAATAAATAGAAACTCGCTATTTATCATTTGTACTATAATCAGACGCTAAATTTCAAAACTCTTGAAATATAAAACCTTGTTTATTGAAATAAAGGAAAATATTTATTTCATTGTTTAGCATTGGCGTACCTGCAAATAAATATAATGCAAAGCCATTTTACAAAGAGAATTTTATTCACCACTTTTAAAGCACTTTTTTCTTCAATTCTTGATTAAATAACAGATAAATTATTTAGTAAATTACAACTCATAAGTTTTTTCTCTACGAACTTTACATCATATTTTCATCAATTCGGAAATTTTTTGTGTAATATATCTCGCAGCCATATTTAAGTTTCTAAAAGTAGCTTCTAAGATAATTAATAGAAACTCGCTATTTATCATTTGTACTATAATCAGACGCTAAATTACAAAACTCTTGAAATATGAAACCTTGTTTATTGAAGTAAAGGAAAATATTTATTTCATTGTTTAGCATTGGCATACCTGCAAATAAATATAATGCAAAGCCATTTTACAAAGAGAATTTTTTTCACCTCCTTTAAAGCACTTTTTTCTTTAATTTTTGATTAAATAACAGATAAATTATTTAGTAAATTACAACTCATAAGTTTTTTCTCCATGAACTTTACTTCATATTTTCTTCAATTCAGAAATTTTTTGTGTAATATATCTCGCAACCATATTTAAATTTCTGAAAGGAGCTTTTAAAATAATTAATATCAACTCGTTATTTATAATTTGTCCCATAATCAGACAATAAATTACAAAACTCTAGAAATATGAAACATTGCTTTTTACAGTTTCGAAGTATAGGAAAATATTTATTTCATTGTTTAGCACTGGCATACCTCCAGATAAATATAATGCAAAGCCATTTTACAAATAGAATTTTTTCGCCTCCTTTAAAATATTTTATGTCTTCAATTCTTGATTCAAGGAAAGGTAAATTGTTTTGTAAATTACAACTCATAAGTTTTTTCTCTATGATTTTTACTTCATTTTTTCTTCAATTCAGAAAATTTCTGTATAATATATATCCAACTACATTTCAGTTTATGAAAATAATTAATATAAACTTGCAATTTATCATTTGTACTATAATCAGACAATAAAGTACAAAAGTCTTTAAATATGAAAAATTGCTTTTTACAGTTTTGAAGTAAAGGAAAATATTTATCTCATTGTTTAGAACTTGCATACCTACAAATAAATGCAAAACATTTTACAAAGAGAATTTTTTCGCCTCCTTTGAAATATTTTATGTTTTCAATTCTTGATTCAAGAAAAGATAAATTGTTTTGTAAATTACAACTTATAAGTTTTTTTTTTTTTCGATGAACTTTATATTTTCATCAAATATATTTCCGAATGCGGTAGCAATTTCAAACACGAATAAGAAAGGAGAGAGAGAAAGAAATAAACAATACAGATGCACGAATTGTATATTTTGAATTTTGGAATTGTTTGCTACGTATGTTATTTTGTAAACTATTTCAAATTTATTATTTAAACAAGTTCTAAACCTTTTTAAATTAAAATTTTTTTGTAATATAATCTCGCTACCAATTTAATTTTACGAAAGCTGCTTTTAAAACAATTAATATAAACTTGCAATTTATCATTTGCACTATAATCAGGTAATAAATTAATAACGCCGGAGTAATAACGCCAAGTGTTTATATTTTGCATAATTATGAAATAATCAGGTAAATGACACCCATGTGCTCTGCGCAGAAGGGTTTTGAGTCATATAAATCGCAAAAAAACAGCTTCAAGTTAATTTGTTTCATTTTTAGGTCTTATTGTTCTTACAAACAACTAAAATTAACGCTTGATCTAAAATTTGCGAGATACGTTTTGTGATGTGAAGACTATCTTTTTATCCGGAAATACTTTGTTAATTACATAAATTTGTAGTGCATTTCATGTACTTTTAAAATGTTGTTGAAGATTTTGGATATCTTCTCGAGATAATTTGTAATTTGAAATGTACTGCGCAATAACTATACTGGGGTAATAATGCCAATCCTTGACTTTAGTACCCCGGTTGATTCCCTACAGTGGCCGAGCTACATCCTAAATACTGACTCAAATAAACACAGTTAAAACTGTCCAATGTTTCTCATATTTCTATTTAAGCGGTCCTTTTTAAGCAAAAAGAAGCTCACGGTCTGATATTCTTTTGCCTCATCCCCTCCTCCCACACCACACCTTCGTTTTTCTTACACTTTCATAAAAAATTGAACATTTTCAATAGCTTAGAATGCAATTTGTCAATTTCTAAGTTTGTAGAGTTTGTATTTTTAGAATTGGGCTATCTACATGCAATTATTCCATCTTATTTTATAGTTTTGTTTGCATGGCGTTATTACCCATATAGGTGGGTAATAATGCCAAATAGCATTGGTCAAGAAAAAACGCCATTACATTTTATGAATACATATCTGTTAAATTATTTTACCAAAACTAAGTGTCTAAAACTAAGCCGTGAAAATTGGTAGAAACTTAACGTGGCGTTATTACCCCAGGGTGCCTTAATTTTTTATTGCTATATGCAGCGTTGTATAAAGTCCCATCAAAATAGTGGAAAGCTTATGCATTAAATTCACAGAAGATTGGTAGCTGATGAAAGATCGTACCATTTTTAAAAGTCAATAAATCCAGTCAACTTCTACACTATATGGCCAAGGGTGACAGGCCACTTGCGATTTTACCCATTTTCTTAAATATCTAGAAAAATACATGAGGAATTATTCTGAAATTTTCAGTGTATAAATATAATAGTACAGGTCATACATTTCCGTGAAGAGTTTTCCCCGAAACTGAATAGGGGACTGTCAACAAACTGAAAAAAAAACGAATATCTTTTGGATAACTCTGTCAAAACGTATGTAGCTAAAGCGCTGATACTGAAGATTATGTATTGTGGCTTATTGTTATAAGCTGTGTTCCTTTTTATGTGGATAACATGCATACTCGAAAAGAAATTAAGCTTTTTATAAAAAGAAGCCTAAATTTTTCCAAGGTTTTTATTATAATTTGCAGAGTCCTTAATATAAAATAATACGTTTCTTAAAATATGACAAATAATGTTGTACACAATACCTTGTAATCAAAATAAAAAAATTATAAAAATTTTATAAAAAAATGGCAGGCTTACTAAATAATTTTTCACTGCCCATGCGTCAACGATATCAAAATTTGATTTGCATATTGTGTTAGCTAAATGTGTAAAGCTACTTTTGTAGAAGTTTCAAAAACATAACTTGAAAAATCTGAAAGTAATCGTCTATAGAATAAGCTCAAAATCCGTTGTTCCCAAAATGAAGCAAAACAATGAGGGGTTTTATCTAAATATAGTGCCACGTACCATATTGTGTATTCTATATTGACACTAATCAATGGATATATGTTTATAACCCCTCATTCTTTTGCTTCATTTTGGGAGTAACGGATTCTGGCCTTATTCTTTGGACAATCACTTTTACAATTTTCAAGGTATGATTTGAGACTTTTACAAAAGCTGCTCTATACATTTAGCCATCAGAATATGAAAATGAAATTTTGATATCTTTGACGCATGCGCAGTGAAAAATTATTCAGTAAACCTGCTCATTTTTAATACAATTTTTTTTTTTTTTTTTTTTTTTTAATCTGTTTATAGAAGTTTTGTGTGCAATGTTGTTTGTAATTTTTTCAGAAAATAACATTATTTTATATTAAGAACTTTGAATGATGTAAGCAAAAGATTTGGGACTTTTTTTTATAAAACCTACGAATGTACATGCTATACACATAAAAATGAACACAGTTCACTACAAAATGCCATTTAATCATAATGTACAGTTTGAGCGCCTTTGCTACATTAGTTTTGACAGGATTATACAAAAGATATAAATCCTTTTTCAATTTGTTGACGGTCCTCTATGGAGTTCTGGAAAAAAATCTCCTTGGAAATAAATGACCTGTACTATTATATTTACACACTTAGAGTTTCAGGATATTTCCTCATGTATTTTTCTAGATATTTAGCAAAATGTCTAAAATTGCAAGTGGTCGGTCAGCCTTGATCATATAGTGTATGCAATTGCTGATCACCTGGGCTGAAATCGACCACTCTACTAACAAACACAAGTATTCCTTGGAAGTTGCACAAGACGTCACATGGATTTTTAGATACATCTAATAATAAATTTACTACACACACATATATATATATTTGTATTCCAATATGAACCATTTGAATTTAGTAGGAAAAAAAACCCATTGAAGTGTGGAAAATCTAAATAAATAAATAAATAAAATGAATACAAATGAAATTTGTAGAACCAAAGCAGAATTATCAAGCACCAAATACTTTGGAACTACAAATGAATGTGTGGTTTTATCTACGTATTAGCCATGAAAAGCAAAATAATGCAAATTTGGGTATACCAACACACATAAAACAAGAATTAAATAATGAAATATATGTATATATGAGGAGCCCAGAAGCCAAGAGGTATAAGTGACAAAATTGAAAAAAATGAGTTAAGTGCACAGGCTATCTGGAAATAAGTCTATTTATTTGTAGGTAAAGAGTTATGAGTGATTTTTTAATTATGCACTGAGTTTTAGGGGTCAGTTACTTAACTTCTTTCCCGAAACGGTGAAACGCGTGGAGGCCAAGGGGTATAAGTGCAGGTGTATTCATTAACGTCTATATAGCTGAAGCGCGACTAACGATATGCAAGGCTAGTTCATGACTCTGAAAACGCCCCAGAAATTTGATCTTTTTAAACGTCGATTGGTACAAAAACACGATCATATGTGAATGTGTACCAATCATAGTTTTAAATTATTTACACCGTGTGACGTTTTAAACGTTGTGAACTGGAGTTGTATGTAGTTTTTCAAAATGTTTTTCGTCAGTTTTTTTTCTGTTTAAAATTTGCTTTTTTATGCATTAAATATTACATTAAATAAATGCAAACTGTTAACAAGTAAGAAAAATCAAACATTAAACATAGATTCTCAAACCTTTTCCAAGATTTCCTGAAATCTTTAAAAAATTTCACAATTTAAGGTAATAAAGTGTTACTGTCCATAAAAATATGTATTTTAATACTTTTAAACAGCCCTGTGCTTGATCTGTCGGTTATATATATACTGTATACTGGAAAAATTTAATTTAGGAAGAAAATGCGCAACAGTTTGAAATTTCTCTTTCAGCACTTTGTACTAATAGATGGAAACATATTTGTATACTTTTGTTCATCCCTGGAGTTTACGTAGAACCTGTATTATACGCCAGTATTTAGCTAAAATTTAGTTCCAAGTAAAATATTCATAAGACTACTGAAATAATATTTCAAGAAATTATCATCTATAGATGACCGTGTATCCAATTCTCTATGTTGCCCTGTATATCCTGATAATGTAAATTTCATCCTCTTATAATAAAACACCGACGATCTGAAGAGATAATTTTAAAGAACGATAACATTCTAAGGGTGAATGAAGGCAGAGAACGCAAATGTAATCGTGAAGATGAATAACACCAGGTTCGTTGGATTTCAAGTAAATGCTTTATTAATCCTTTTCGATAATGGGAGGCCCCCATGCAGAGAAGGCGTAGTAGACTTACAGGAAGCTAGCGAGAGTCTGAGATGCTTACACGATACATGTGCATAAAGTTGATATCGCCAATATATCCGCCAAAATGATTACATTTGGCGCATTCTCTGAAAAGTTTGTTTTGTATGAACTGTACTATTTTGGCATAATTAACGCGCAATTTTGAATATGATGTATATGGAAACGGATTTTTAATTGAAGACAATACAAAGAGCATATGAGTTCTACTGGAATTTCATGATCGCGGTATAGCGAGCCAAATAAGGAAACGTTTATATTTTTGCCTAGTAAGCAAAGACCGAAAGAGAGAGCGTAGCCATAGAGAATATCACATATGGTCATGGAATTCCTATCGGAAACGAATTGAAACTGAAATCTTGGGAGATTGTTCTTAACGGCTAATTTAGAGGGGATCACATATAAATTGCTACAAAAAAGATAAGGAATGTATTTTCGCTGAAAAAGATAAATTTTCGTTATTTTTGCATACAATTACATTTATATTGGATAGACAATATATTATTTGAATTGAAAAAGGGTTTCATTTAAGTTATTACCTGATGGAAAAGGTGAATAAAAGTATGATAAGGAAAAATCGCTTAATATATGATATTGATATCATAATCGTTTTATCTGTATTCTACAAAACATTTCCGAGTAAACTGGATAAAATTCATCATAAAAATACATAACTTATTTAAAAACAATCTTTAAGCAAATTATACTCATATTCAGTAATCTTTACCAGATCTTTTGTATAGCGCTGTATATCAAATATACCATTTATACATACCAGGTAATATGTATAAATCTAGTGAAACTTAAAAGCTCATATCATAATTAAGAAGGCATTTCATCCATCCATCAACCATATCGATAATGTACAGTATTTTGGATAGAATATACTATTTCAAATCTTTTGTGTGTCCCTGTAAATGCTGTGAACTTCATATTATGCGATATATAACTTATATTAAATCTCATGGACGTATATCAATTTTATTATATATGAAAAGTTTAATATAATTAAAATATGTTGCAAACAATTTCCTCTTTCCCATTATGTAATTGAATTCTCTTGTGTGGCCCTGTAAATAAATTTTAGCTTTTCTTTTCGCCACATATTTTACAGAATGTATATTTTAATGAACTTAGATGAATATAAATCTTAATATATTTGACAGGGTGTAACACCTTTAAAATTGATTTGAAACGATTTTTTCCCCATAGTCCGTAATGAAATGAAAAACTTTTGACTGTCTCTGTAAATAAATTAATCATGCTAGAAACTTTATTTGAAATAGGATTCGTGCTAGCATAAGCGTAAATAATTTCCAAAAAAATTCAGCGCAATTCGAGTATATTTACGAGAGTTAGAGCGCGGACAGACGGCCGGATGGCCAGACAGACAGACAGACGGACAGACAAACTGAAAATATATTCACTTTTTACGTTCGTTAGACAGTGTTATAAAATTTCAATTTTTTCAAAACTTATAATAAAATTTTAAATCTTATGTTAGAATAAAAGTTTGTTGTTTCATTCATGTGTATCAACATTGACCTAAAATGCTTCGTATTTTCTTTTTTTTTTATTTCACAATTTTTCCTTTTTTTAGAACTTTTATTAAAACAACATTTTGTCCATTCATTTATTTATATCAACATTGTTCTTCATTTTTTATAAATTTATTTTTTTTATTTCTTGTATTAATTCGGCACTTGTACCCTTTGGCTTCCAAGCAGTAATGAAAACTGCTTGGAAGCCAAAGGGTACAAGTGCCGAATGCTGATAAATATTGCTTAGTTATACACGTAAAACAAAACTTAATCCGCTGTTTTTCTAAACAGTTATTGAAATAAGAATTCAAAGAACATTAAGAAATAAGCAAAAGATTCCTATCTCAATTCATTCAATTACAACTAATGCTTAACTTTGAACTCTATTTACTCGAAATCTAAATTATGTCACTTGTACCCCTTGTCTTATATATATATATATATTGGTATATGCAGCGTTATATAAATTCACATCAAAATAGTGGCAAGCTGATGCGTTAAATTCCCAGAACACTGGTAGCTGATGACAGGTCGTACCATTTTTGAAAGGCAATAAATCCAGTCAACTTATAGGCATTTACTGATCATCTTGGATGAGATCGGCCAACTCTAATAATATACACAAGTTTCCTTGGCAATTGCACCATTATTAATGATTTGAAGAAAGCATACTCAACCATTTTTCCACACGGGCCGCAAACATAAGTTTCCTACTTTAGACGGGCCGCAATACACTTATAAAAAGCTTAAAAAAGTAATTAAAATAACAAGTAGTCTAACAATGAATATAGCAATGTAATAACATGCATTGCCAGATTTATCGCAGAAGAAATAACACTAAAAAATTAACATCACTTTTTCCAAATAATAAACTTCGTAATGTATTTCTGTTTCAAATACTGTAAAATTTATCTTCGAAGTTTGATATTTGAAATTGAATCTGTAAAATGTTTTTCAGTGCCATTTATTTTCTGCGGCAAAATTTCAATCCTAAAAAGTAATTATTAGCTATAATAATAAATATGAAACATAAAATTATAATAATGCTGAATTTCCTAGGAGATTATCTTTAATAAATCCATGTTTTTCTCAATAAAATAATGTATATAATTGAAGAATTGTATAGTCAAATTTAAATCGGCATGATGCTTGATTAATATTAAAAATTAAAAAAAAATTGTACATCTCAGTAGGACAGGTAGTATTTTGTTTACCATGCAAAAAACACTTTTGACTAAGGAAATGTTTTTTAACAAAATTTTCAGTTAAAATCCGCCCTATCTATATTATAAAGGCCAAACGTATCTCCGCGTAACGCATACGTCATTTTGCGAATGACAACACTTTCAAATTTTAAATGAAATTTCGGTATTGCAATTTTTGCTACTACATATTTTTAAACTTCTAAATATCGCACATCTTTAATTTTTACACCATCGTGTAGGGACAAAATGTACTTTTAAGTGAAATTTCTTTGAAAGCTGTATCTTAATTTGTTTTTGAAATATTAATTTTTTAGTAATTTTTAATACAGCTTTACCAATAGTGGCAATAGGAGTACTCCATTTTTATTAAAAACAACAACAACAACAACAAAAAAAATGTTTATTGTATTTTTATGTTGCCATTTTCTCATTAAAAGGGAAAAATTTAAATTTAAATATTTTCTGTTATAAAACTCGGTGAATTTTACATTTATATTTACAAGATTTGATTAACACGTAGAAGAATATAAACAGTAAAATATCTGTTTCAGCTTATAGCATCGAGACTTCAAGTTTTAAATCAAAATGATCAAATAAAAGTTTTTTTGAAAAGGTAAATACAGATACGAAATGTGCATTTGTAAATTTTGATATCGTAAAAATGATGCCGGATTAAGATTTCACGGGAAAAAAATTCTATGACTGAGTCAAAGTTGAATAAATTTTGCTTTTCTTTCATTTTAGAATACTAGCATAAGAACCTTAATTTATAACTTTATCATAACAAGAGATCTTTATTATTTTTTACGGCTTACATGTACGATTAAAGTTTAATTTTAACAATTTCTACAACTGAGTTTTAAAGAAATAGTATTTTGTTAATTCGATGTTAAATTTCGTTTGTTTAAGATTTAGACTTACCAATATAAAATGCACTTTTTACTATAACTAATTTTGTAGGTTTGTTATAAGTCAATGAAACAGTTCCTTCTTATACATTTTCTATCGTCAAAATTTGACGGGTTCTACCTTGTTATATATAATTATCTTCCAATGATAATATATAAAACAATACTGAAGATCCTAATTTGTTTTAATGCGAATCTCAATTAAATGTGTAAATATAGATAAATGATTAAGTGCCTCAGGCCGCATATAAAATGCCGCCGGGCTGCAGGTTGAATATGACTGTTTTAGAGCATAAATATAGCAAGGCAGTAGGTGAGCATTCGGATAGTTTTCCCAGGAAAAAAGATTGCCGATTTAAGTTCGAAGTATTTATATTCTCCAAAAAAATCATGAAAAGCAATTCCAATTTGATGAAAAATTCAAAAACGGTATTAAGATGGAACTTCAGTAATTACATAGCGCTATAAGATCTTAAAATAGTTTGGAACTCTACAGGACTTCTAGACACCAGATAGCAGGTTTTCAAGCACTTCAAAATAGCAGAGAAATCATGCTCTGGAACTTATGTACGCTGGTTTTGTCAAAAAAGCATATCAATACAGAATTCCAGTGTAAACTTTGGTCGAAATTTAGAAATGGCTCTCATTGCGAGTAAACAATCAATGGGAAAGTCAGAAGGGTCGAAAAAGAAAAAGAGTTCCTTATCGATGGACGGCAGGATTTTTATATAATAAGGCCATGACGACAATCACAATTTTATAACACTAGTATAAAATATATATCGTTGAAGAAAATCCCATTTTTTAAATATTTATCAACAAAACTAGGTTTTTAATGCTGTGTATTTATTATAACCATTTTTTGGAATTCAAATATTACTGTTTTGACTAAAAAATATTCGAATTAAAAAAAAATAATATCAAGAATATTTTAAGGAGGCATATGAAGTTTTTTAAATTGATATTTAATTATGGTTTTCACAAGTGTATACATATAAAAATCATATGTCGGTGCATAATATTCAGTTTGTTTATTATTTTATTAATAGTTTTTACTTAATTATTAAGTTTAAAGAGAGGTCTTGTCTTTTTCTTGCTCTTTCTAAGCATTCATTTGAAATTGTACCCTTTTTAAAACACATATATTTAGATTTTAATAAAAAAGAAAATGTACTTTCACGTAACCATTCGGGATAAAAACCGTAACAGCATTAAAACATATTAATCAAAACATGGAAATTTCTGATATTGTTTTACTTGAATGATTCTAATATAAAACATTCACAGTTATATCACAGTTTTTAAAATATTTTTTGAAAATTGATATAGATTGTTCATTTAGCAGCATGACATTTGAATATAAATCTTTTAAAAATACAAAATGTGCTTCGTTGAATTTTGTTCTATTGTAGGATATTTATATCAGCATTTGTTGTGGAATGTATCCAAACAAATTTAATACGATGCAATTTTTCTATAAAAAATTTGCTTTATTCTTCAAAAGGATTTTTTCTCGTGCATTTGCTACAAAGGAATATAAATCACTTTGAAAATGATATTTTAGAATTTCTGTCTTTTTATATGTTTTATATGTTTGAAAGTAGAAAGGTTATTATATCAATTAAGTCTAACTTTTGAGTTATTTTATTAATTACTGATGTCAGATTTTATTACAAAATTTAATAGAATTAAAAAAATTCAGTACAAAATTCACCTTGTTTAATAATAAAATTCATAAAAATACATGTAAGTGCATATGGGCCATTTTTAAATTTCGCTTCCATATGTCGTCCTAGAGTAAAAAAGAAGAAAATTCAAACATAAATTAATATTTAAAGTTTAATTTGAGCTATGCATTAAGTCTAAAGAAGATTATATTGAACATTTCTAACATGAAAAATTAAAAAAATCAATAAAAATTTTAGAGATATAAATCTTTAAAATTTTGATTCTGAGCAAAAATGCCTGTCCCATTCCAAGTTTTATGTTTTTAACTGAGTTTTTTAAAATTTTGAGCTAACTTTTTTCAATAAAAAGGTTTAATTATTTTAAATATGAACTGTTAGTGTTCTATATTAATGAAAAACAAAATATTACAAAAAGATATTTTCTTTAAGAAATGAACAGAAATCTTTTGTCCCTCATTCTTTGTCAAATCCGTTACCTTGTGATCATTTTAGTCAAAATAGGTTTCGAATTTTGCCTAAAGTTCGCATCAAATATTCAGCGATATAGTTAAACTATTCACGTAACTATTACTTGCCATTTTTTACGTTTCATTTGTGAAGCAATGTAATAGTGGCAAGAATAAGTTTTTATCAAGGTTGGTATTTTTTTCATTGTCAAGTCTGTTACCGTAAATTATAATATTAAAATAATGATTTCTGCCCTTTTGTAATTAAATATTGTTTACTAAATAGTTTCAGAAGGTATGTGCATTATTATCTAAGTTAGAAATTATACATGCTTGTTTATTTCTAATAGTTTTCTTTGAAATGTCAAGTCCGTTACTTGTCAAGTCTGTTACCATATTTGTAAGCGATTAAATGTAAGCTGCTAAGTAAGTTTACTAAATAGTTTTAGATGGTATGTAAATTATTATCTAAGTTAGAAAATATACAAGGTAGTTCATTTTAATAGTTTTTTAAAGTTTTATTTGAAATGTTAAATCCGTTACTTTTCAAGTCCGTTACCAAGAAATGTAAGCGAATGGTGAAAATGGCCCATATATATTGCTTAAAAGGTGCATAAAACATATAAAAACCCTTAAAAATACATTCAAGTACTATCTAGAACGTTTTGGAGCTTTACTTACACGGTCCTTATCAGTGAAAAAGACCCTTAAACACTGTGGTTGTCGCTTTGCGGTCTGAAGCCCCATCCGGTACAGTCCACCTTATTCCAAGGGTATACGGAGTTAAGGCGAGAAATTGAAAATATTTTCAAAAACACAGGTTTAATTATCATGTGTAAAATCTCTCTAGACTGCGTAAATATCGTAGGCTAGTGCATCATTACATACTATTTCTTTCTTATTTAGATGGATTCTCTTATGATAGCTTCAAGGTGACGAGTGGTATGAAGTACTATTTTAGATCTATTGCCAGTCTCAAATCTGCATCATGTTCTTTCAATTTCTTTTGAAGCTTCCTTAAATGCCATACCTATGTACATAAGATCTTTGTTCTCTGTTGTATAGCATCCCTTTATAGAATCTCTTGTATGGCATCTGATAGTATAGTTTCCCTTTCAAGCGAGATAATAAAGATTTTATGTACCAAAAAAAAAAAAAAAATTAATAAATAAATAAATAAATAAATAAAAATAAACAAATTGGCTGAATAGCAAATGAGCAATACTGTTTGTAAGAATACAGTATGGGGAGTATAGGTGAAAATAAGACTGACGGTTACTCTTAAGTGTGACGTTAAGGTAACTCCAAAAGAGATTGAAAGAAAATTACACAGATTTGAGATTGGTTCACCGCGCTTGCAAGAAGAGCACAAACTCAGCCTATAGAAATAGATTTCAATAGATCTAAAATAATCTTTCAAACAACTGGTCACCTTGAAGCTATCGTAACCTTCCCACTGCCGCAACCGGATATAACCGTTCACTAGGCTGCAGGTTTCACTGCAGTTGAAGCTTTATTTAAATTAATATAATTATACAAATATAATACAGTATTAAGAAATTAAGTTATGATTAATACTTTCAAGGCTTATGAGCATATACATAACAGAAAAATTATACCATGATAGAAAATCCTTCTTTTATCAACATTTAAAATAAATTGCAGGGAAAAAAAACTATACAACTTTGCCCTTTTGCTCGGTGGTCAGGGAGTAACTATGTAAAAAGAAATATTTAAAAGTTTAAAATATTAATACAAAATAAAAGATAAAAATTCCTTTAGAAAAGGGTGGTATTTTCAACGAAGAAAACTTTTAAATTTTAGTGGTGAGAGACCACTCGCCTAAATTTTTGCATCCCTGAAATTATAATAACAAAATAAGTCGAAATATCGCAAAACTTAAAGTTATTTTTTAATTTATAAATTAACGGCACCGTAATGTAAAATACGCATTTCAAGACTTCTGCTTTAAATTAAGGGTGTTCTTAAATCAAAAAGGGCAACTTTGTGACGCATGCTTTAATTTATTTTTGTTCAGAAATGCATGAAAATAGCAGGTGTTGTAATTCAGAAACTGTCTAATTGCACTCAATATCTGTTTTTTTAAAGCACAATAAATCTTTCATAAGAAACCTTCAAAGTTGACGTTTTTGAGCATATTTCCCGACGAAAGAAAAAAAAAAGTTTAAAAAACAGGAGAAAAACGGGTGATCACGTGATAGTAATAGCTTAGAACTGGATAGATAATTTAACTATCATAAAATGGAAAAATAAGTTCTATTAGAAATCGCTTCCATTGTTAGGCATTTCGATTTTATATATTTCTGTTAAAAAATGAATTTGTAAATGTGTCAAAACGTTTTGCGCTTGTTGAGCGGAGCAGTTGAGAATACCCTTAAATGTATTAGATTTTTCTAGTTACCAAAGTTTTAAAAACGTGGTAATACTAAACGGACATTACAAAGGCGTAACCAGCCTTTTGAACGGGGGGGTGCCCAAATTTTTTAACCTGAAAATGTTGGGTACAAACAATATCTTATGTAATAAAAGCTAATAAAACGGAACCCCATAAAACCTATCGAATTTCCGTTTTAGGCAGGTTTTTATTTGTGGAAGGTATAATTGTGTGGTACTTCTTTTAAAAAGGACCCAATGACAATTTTTCATTGCATGAAGAAAGATGAAAAGTTGCTCAAAACTAAATCTAATGGATAAGAAAAAGACATATAAACATAGATAAAACATGATAGATATAAAACAAAGATATCCGTAAACATAAATCTATAATTATCGCAAAATTTCATTTCAAACAGTAATGAAATACTAAAATAAATAAACACGACTTTAGTTCCCCCGTCATTTTGATCAAAGTAGCATTAAAATAACTTGTAGTACGCAATTTAAAGTGAAAAAGAGTTCTTTCAATATTTTCTACACATGAATAAATAAAATTTTCCGGTTTAAAAAAAGTGAAGCCGTACGAATGTCAAAATATGGCCACAAAAAACGTAATTTAATAAACTAACCAACCAGCTTCCATATTAATTTGAATTTTGCTTAGCATTATTTCTCATTTTCAAAGGAAGCAGATTTGTATAACCCTCCACCCCCTCCGTTCTCCAGGCTAATCACATGGAGGGATTATCATTTCATATCTGTATTAGAGAAGAGTTCGGGCTTGTTTTACGAGGCCCGGGCCCGACCGAGCTCGATACCAAAAATATACGAAACAAAATTGTATGGTATATAAAAAATGTTTTTAAAGTGATATCTCAATAATGAAAACTTCTTACATAGATATAATTTTTAAGTGAAAATTCAAATTCAGTCTTATCAAAATCAGTATAAAATAAAAATATACTTTATTTTATACGGAAAGAATATATATGAAAGTATATATTCTATCTATTATTGAAAAAAAATATATGAATCTTTTTATACTTAAAAAGATTCTTATATTTTTTCCTCCTTTAGCCTTTTCTGTACACTGTCCCGATCTGGGATACCTAATTTTTATTCCAAAGACGCAAACACCAATAATATTTTAGAAACATTTTGCTTTTACAATAAACGCTTAAATTAAGGTTTTCGAAATACCTAAAAAATTCGTTTGTGAATTCCGGTGTCAGTTGATTTCTCATTTTATTAACAGATTTTTCCTTGCTGGAAAGGGTTAATAAACAATTTTGGTGGACACGTTTGTGTTTAATGAATAAATGCAACAAATTTGGAGGAATTACTATATGTAAGCTGACGAATCGTACAACCTTCTTCAATTTTCTTTAAAAAGTGTACATCTTTCATTATAATCGATTCCTCTCTCATAACAATCTTCTGCGATTGACGGGTATCTGAAAATCAACGTAAATTTAAAAAATCGACATTGTTATTTTAAAGGTCCGATGCTTTTATAGAATAGGAGAAAACACTGATCGATTGCTTTCTATCGGAATAACATGCTAATCATATTTACTTACGGAGGAAAGTAACTTCGATAAGAAACTGCGTCCCTAGCATGAGCAGAGATCAAGATGACAAACACATATAATAATCACTGAAGTTATTTTCATATGAAAAACGATTATAATTTGTGCACAATCGAAGATTAAATAATTTGCAAACCTCCAGCTAATTCTTGTCTACCAAAAACAGAAGAAAATATTATCTTAGCGTCATGTAACTAAATAATTAATAAAGGAACGATCCCATTAAAAAATATCTTCAACTAACGAAATGCCAACAAAAAGCGAATTCATAGTTGGGTTTGTTTTGATTGGCGCCATATAAATCGATCGGCGCCGGAAATTTCGTAATCATAAATCTGTAATTATCACAAATTTTCATATGAAACAGCAATAAAATACTAAAATAAATAATCAAGCATTCAGTTACCACGTCATTTTGATAAAAAAGAATTAAAATGAGTTGAAAAGGATTAAGTAGACATTTTTAAGTAGAAAAAGTTCTTTCAATCTTTTCTACACATAAATAAATAAAATTTTCCGGCTTCAGAAAAAATGTTCTCGGGCCCGCCCGAGCCCGAAGAGTAGAATAAAAATAAAGCCCGAGCCCATCTCGGGCCTTGGCTCGGGCTGAGCCCATCTCATCTCTAATCTGCATTTCCTTTCGATCTTTTGTTGCTCCTATCTAGACTTTAGATTACAAAAGCAAAGACATAAATATTTATTATCCTTGTCGAGAATTTACGTTAATTTTTTATGGAATTGCAAAAACATGCATGAAAAAAAAAAAAAAAAACGGCGTTAAAAAAACTTCCATAACAAAAGACATCAAATTGGGATTATAAAACCAACTTTTTGATTTACTGTGATTAATACAGATTCTAGTAAATATTCTAGCTTTAAAAAAGATGAATAAAATAATTTTCTTAAAAAAAAAAAAGAATCTGGGTCTATTCTTTTATCACATTTCAAAACATAGACTGTTAGTTGATTAACTATTTGAACTAACTTTGCTTTCATTTTTCTTCTTTTATCTTTTATAAATTTTGATTTCTTAAAATAATCAATCTTGGATATGTGCGAGCGCGGGGGGGGGGGGTGTCCGGGCCCCTAGGGCACCCTCCCTGGTTACGCGCATGAATTAAATGACTATAGAAATTTATAACGTTTTATTTGATACAGAGATTTTACTATCTTTTATTTTATTACGAGTTTTGAAATTTGTAGAAAATAAATTCCTCTTTCATATTTGAATGAGAAAATTGAATAGCAGCCTCTTAATTTTATGAAGACAATGTTTAAACATAAATAACAATAAATTTATGCAATTTTTAATGCAATCAATTTTAAACAGGATAATGCTACTTTCGGTTTTGATTCTTTTTAGCTATTCATTGTGTTACATGTATATCAGAGTAATTTCATTAGTCTGATTATTTATTTGAATTCTGACATGTAAATTTAAATGTCTTCACATATTATTAAATTTTAATTGAATGTATCTCACAATAAACGTGTTTTAGATAAGCAGCTCAGTCAATATTAATTACTGCTATGAATGGCATACTGCTATAGATTAAAGAGATGGCAGCAACTGAATTTACAGCGCAAAGTATATATATAAGCGTTCGATAAGTTCAAACGTCCTTTGGAACGTACGTCATTTGCGGAATTTTTGATCTTTTATCACAGGTTCTTTAACCCATTAACACCCGAATTATTTTCTTCGCTAAAATTTAAATTTTTTATTCCCACCACTTTTAAAATCAAATTAACTTTTATCTAAATTTATCGAGGATTCTGTTTCGTGAAAGAAGGTATATATATTTATCTTTCTCTGTATTGGTGGAAAAACCACTTTCTTGCTGTTTTTGTAACCGTTCTCAAAAGAGGACGATGGGCGTTAAAAGGTTAAAGTAGAAATTTTTTCTTAATTGAATCGGGAAAAAGTTCAGATTAACCACTAGGGACGAGCAACACGCATACGAGCCGCAAAGATGCTCAACTCTCTTACAAGGAAGGTCTCCATACTGGATATACCCAGAATTTTATGTAAAACATACTAATTAAAGTACTTATGTATGTAATAAAGGATCAGTCAAAATTAGCGGCGGAATCACATTAGATATTGTGTAAAAAAATAAAATATTTTTGAATATTTGACGTGAAAAGACTAAAGAGTCTCTCAAATTGGCGAGCAGCCCTTTTCCTCGCCAAAAGCAAACGATTATAATGAAACTCAAAACTGTTGGATATTTAGTTTGCGTGTAAATTGTATTTAATGAATTTAAACATAAACAATGAGAGTAATATATTATATACATCTATATACATATTCTATTACCTATATGTATATTACTCGTTGAAGTAGTTATTTAATTAATCGCTGAAAAAAATGTTTTCATAGCTAAAAAAATCATATTGAGAAAAATTATCTTCATACATTTAAGCGTATTCAAAAATAAACGTCACATGTTTCCATAGCAACAAAACTAATCGACAATTCTCAACTGGAATTTGAGCTTGAAATAAATTTAATTAAATTTAAATTATGAATTTTGTTTTAAATCTCAAATTTTGATAATTGAATTTGAATATAAATATATATAAATCTCGATATAACAAAATTTTACTTAAAACAAACTAAAACTTACAAAACTAAAGTTATTTAAATTAAACTTATCAAAACAAGTTCAACATGAAACTTTTTTTTTCTTGAAGTGTATTTGGCTTAAAATATTTTTTTGAAATTACATTCCATTGCCAATCGGCTATAAATTGCCAAATAACGAAATTTTCATTATTTTTTTACGGTTACTGAATGGAGGTTCCGCCGAAATTTTTTTTAAACGTATATATCCACACGAGAAGAACATTCTGTATTTTTTTCAGATTTTTCGGGGTATGCCCGTATGGAGACCTTCCTTGTTAGTGCCAAGGAGCGCCGTCGCGCTGCTCTCGCTAGCAGTGAAAAATTCCAGCGTCTCGATAGCACTCCTTTTGACAGTTCACTTTTGGAGCGCGCAATGTTTGATAAAGTGCTATTTAAATTTATTTCATTTATTGTCGCCCAGCAATAGAAATACCAAAATGTAAGAAGTTTTCTAATTGTAAACTATAAACTGTGAATGAAAGACATTATCATTTTATTTCTGCAGTTTTTTCTAAGCTGTGACAAAATATCTTTCTTTTTAGGTGCGTTCGTAATTATATAATACGTAGCACCTATAGTGGTCGTTCAGTCCGTCCGTCTGTCTGTCCGTCCGTCCGTCTGACCGTCCGTCTGTCCGTCCGCATATAACAATGCAAAAACTACCCAACCGAATCGTTTGAAATTTAAAATACATAATTATTACATAATTTTCTCGAGTCAATTCAAATTTTATGAAACTCGGATGGATAGATCAATTACAGGGGCAATCGAAAGTATTTCATTACATTACGGTCAATGGGGAAAAAAGTTTCAAATGCATTTTAATCGTTTGAAATTTAAAATACGCAATTATTACATAATTCTGTCGAGTTGTTTCAAATTTTTTGATAATCGTGTGCATAGATCAATTACAGGGGCAATCAAAAGTATTCAATTACATTATGGTCAATGGGGAAAAAGTTTCAAATATATTCTATACGATTGAAATTTAAAATACATAATTATTACATAATTTTGTCGAGTTATTTCACATTTTATGAAAATCGGATGCATAGATCAATTACAGGGACAATCAAAAGTATTCCGTTACATTGCGGTCAATGGGGAAAAATGTTTCAAATGCATTTTAATCGTGTTACACTCATGCGAACTTAATAAAATTTATATGCAACTATAAAGTACATATTATAATATACATCTTACATAATTTGTGGTGCAAAGAACATTTGTTATTGATTTACAAGGCCACACAAAAGTATTCCATTGTATAATGGTATAGAGAGAACATTGTTTGATGAGCGTTTTAATTGTAATTCACTATTTACAATTTTATGAGATTGATATATGAAAGTAATATTTTTAAAACTTCGTTATTGTACGAACGCACCTAATTTGCTACGCTTCACGTGCAATTTCCAACTTGTTTCTTGTTGTGTTATAATTTCGAACATTAGATAAACATAATGACGGTCGTGTTACCGTGTTCGTATTTTTATTCATTATATTGCATTCTATCTTCGATCGCATATTTTTTATATAAACATCGTGATTATTATTATTTTTTTTAATTTCTAATTTTCATTTCAAAATGTCGGACACAATTGAATTTTCCGATACAGCACGACGACAGAGCAGCACAACAGTTTCCTTGGCAGTTTTCAGAGCAGCGAGACGGCACTCCTTGGCACTAAAAGAGTTAAGTAAAATTTGCGTTATCCCATCGGAGCATTTCCTCGATTTAAAAGGCTACAAAGTTTTGTTTTTAAAATCCGGTTGCAAAACATTAAAAATTTCTCGCTCGAAGCGAAGTGGGTTAAATAACATAAAATTTAATATAAAATATTACTATTAACCCATTAGTGCCTAGCGTCCCTTTTTAGGGACGGTTATGAAAAAGGCAATAAAACACTTTTCACACCAGTAAATAGAAAGATAAATGAGCACTATTTTTCACGAGACAAATACCTCAATAAAATAAGATAAAAGTTATTCATCTTTTAAAAATGGTGGGAAACCCAAAATTTCATTTTTAATGAAGAAAATAAGTTGAGCATTAATGGGTTAAGAATAAGCAAAGATTTTGAACATCTTATGTGGCAAGTATCACGGTCGTTCGTCCTCAAGGGCTTAAGAGGTCATAGTACATTTAAAATGTCGATAAGTGAAAAAAAATGATTTTTGTCGTTTTTCCTTTAAAAAAGTAATACATTACAAAAACAGTTTTTGAAAGTGGTAATAAACACATGTTTCTTCTTTCATTTCGTTTTTTAACCCTTTCCAACTTAGCTGAAAAGAGTTTATGAATTCGGTTTATCTGTACGTCTGTTTGTTTATACATCTCTCCACAATCTAACTCACATAAATATACTAGGAATTTAATGCCAGTAATATATGCTAATGATGTTTACAATGGCATGTCATCAATAGTTACTATACAAGGAATATAAAAAAAAATCTGTTACATTATAGTCATTTTAATGACATTGCGCTATTTGAAATGTATTGAAATTCATATTGCTGAATATTGCTACAAAATGATTACTATAGAAAATAGTATTCACGACATATATCTATTATTTACAGGAGCACACACACACATACACACCCCAAAAAATCACTTACAATACAGTCTATAAGCAGTAATTGCAGAGAGTGCGTTTTCAATTTTGGTATGCGATTATAAATTCCATTAATATTTGCATGTTACTGCTTCTGTATACCTTTTATACTTTGTAAACAGAGCTGTATAAGATAATATGCTTATCGAATCTTTTATTAGCGAAAATTGCTGAAGAAGTAGAATACTTAACTTTGGTATGTATTATATATCATATACAGGTCCGCACAAACTATTCGAATAACTTTCTAAAAGTAAATGAGAGTTTTTGAGTTTGGATTTTGAAATGTGTCACACTTTTCCAAATGTTTCAAACATTATACTTAAATTTAATAAAACGTTCAGTTTGCATATTATTTTGAATGCGTGGGAAAATGTTCATAACCTATGCTGGACGCATGATATTTTATTTTTTGTTTCGCAATTATAATAGGAAAAATTAGTTATTAGAGGGATTTTAAAATTAATCCAGCAAAAAGTTTGAATAGCAGATTGCAATCATAGTTACAAAAATATTTCTGCACATAAAAGAAAAGTTTTCGTATATAATTCCTCTTCACTAACTTCTGTTATTGCGAAACCTAAAAAAAAATATTTAACTATGAAACTTTTATGTTTTTATACAAAACTGTATTTTGTTTATAAAATAGATTCAATTTAATAAATTTTAAGCATGATTCATATTACTTTTTGTTTTTTTATCCTTTGTAGCTATTCATTCCGTTACTTGTATGTCAGAGTAATTTCATTAGTCTGATTATTTATTTGTATTCTGAAATGCAAATTTAAATGTTCTTCGCAAATTATTAAATTTTAATTGATTGCATCTGACAATAAACGTGTTTTAGATATAACAGCTCTGTCAATATTAATTACTTCTATGAATGGATTAAACTGCTAGATTAAACAAACGGCAGCAACTGAATTTACAATGCAACGTAAATCTATAAGCATTCGATAAGTTCAAATATCCATTTAACCCTTTTGGGACGAGCGTCTTTTGCGGAATTTTTAATCTTCATCACCAATTTTTTTGCAAGAGAAAGTTTTTGTTAATTGAGTTGGGAAAATGCCCAGCTCTGTGTAATCCCTTGGGGACGAACGACATGCATATGTGCTGCAAAGAGGTTTAAGTAAAATTTTACCGTAGAATTTACGATATCTCATTACAGCCATTCCTCGATTTAAAAAGGTACAAATTTCTGTTTTTAAAAACCGGTGACAAAACATTAAAAATTTCGTAAAATGCTCTAATCGCGAAATAATCTAAATAACATAAAATTTACAATAAAATTTTACTGGTAAGAATAATCGATGATTTTGAACAGCTTAGATGGCAAGTACCCCGGTCGTTCGTCCTCAAGAGTTTAAAGGGTTATAGTACTTTTAAAATGTCGATAAGTGAAAAAAAATGACGATTTTTGTCGTTTTTCCTTTAAAAAAATAAACATTACAAAAAAGCAGTTTTTGAAGATGGTAGTAGAAACATGTTTCTTCTTTCATTTCATTTTTAACACTTTCCACTATAATTGAAAAGAGTTATGAATTCGGTTTGTCTGTACATCTGTCTGTTTATTTATCTGTACAATATCTAACTCGCGAAAATATACTAGGATTTTCATACAATTAATGCATGTTAATGATGTTTAGGATGGCCTGTCATCACTCATCATTTCAGTTCAATTACAGGGGAACTCAAAAGAATTCTGTTTTATTGCAGTTATTTTAATGATATTACGCTAATTCAAATGTACTGAAATTGATGTAAATCCTGAATATCGCTACCAGATGATTACTGTAGAAAGGAATATTTACAGCATATATCTTTTATTTATAGAGACACACACATGCAAAAGCATTTACATTATAGTCTACTAGCTGTTATCCGTGACGTCGTTCACGTAGCATTAAGAAAAATATAAACGCTTTAATTAAACAAAACGTTTCATTAACAATAATTTAAAACATATATAACTAACACATATCTTATAGGAGGCTATGCAGTAGTTTTTCTTTATATGGGACTTAAAGAACTCAGTCAAATAAAAGGGAAATGTGTTAGATAATATTAACAATCGCGAAGATGAAATTGCAACCACTTATATTGTAGAACAACTGTAACGCACCCCAATTGTACAGAAATCATGTTGTAGTGCATTTCAGAATTCCATATCAAAGAAAGAAAAATCATGTGTTAAATATAGGTAATAAAAAAAATATCCAACATTTCCATAATTCATAACTTTGCCGGCCCATTCTTTTCTACAGCTATGTATATGATCTGTGTGTTTGTAAATATTCTAAATACAATGTTAAAATTTTGCTTAGTTAGAAAAAGTATATCGAAGATTAAAATTCACCTTTAGCAATTTCTAATAATAGACAGAAAAGTACTTTAATTCTTTTGTACAATCCTGTATATTACGTGCAGATATATATACAACCGCATATTTAGCTTAAATTATTCAAGCAAAAAACCCGATTAAAATTATTGAATTCATATTTCCTGGAATCGCTATTGCACAGGTGACCATATATCCAGTTTATTGTATAGTCCGATACATGATTTATTTAAATTCTACAAACATCTCTTATTATACCAAATGTAGCTGATCTTCAGAATGCATTAGTTTTCCTTAAAATATAAACGATAATTGAAAAAGCTCTTCAGCAATCTTTTCTAATAGACCATACTTTGGATACAATATCTGAGATCTGGACACAGCTCCAAAATCTTTTATGCATCTCTGTAAATGAACAGCAAATGTGATGCAATTCATACTTAATTGCAAGCATATTGTAGTAAATTTCAGTATTTATCATAAATTGTATTGATTATCTCAGTATATTTATTTCATCATGTTTGAAATAGTGCAGCGCAATTAAAATACGCTGGGAATATTTTCCCCCGTAGATATTATATTACCGAACATTTTTCTGTGATCTTGTAAATGAATGTTAAATCTTTGCATCCCATTTTCTACAGAAATCCTGTTTTAGTGCACTTCAAAATATGATATCAATTTCAATATTATTAAAATAACCTTAATAAAATAACATTATTCAAATACGCTGCAAATGATTTTTCTTCACAGACCATGATATATTGAAATACTTTCGAGCTTCCTGCACGCACGCTATAAGTACTACACTTGACATATTCGATAGTAACCATGTTCTTGTGAACCTTAAAAATGCATGTAAATTTCATTACATTTAAAATTATATAACATTTTCAAAATACACCACAAATGATTTTTTCGCCTTAGACCATAATGTAAAGTCTCCTTTCGAGTACTCCTGTGATTCAATTATAATTGTTACCTGGTTCATTTTCAATGCCGCACATGCTATGGCAAATCTCAATAACATATGTTATTTTCGTATAAATCCCACTATATTTACTCAAATTAAAACACGGACAAACAGACAGCAGACCCCAGGCACTCGGATCCTGTATACAGACAGGTTGAAGTCGTAAACACTTTTAGACCACGTTAGAAAGTGTCAAAAAGGGGGTAGTTTCCGTAAAACGAAAAAAACAGTGTTAGGAAAAATCTACTACAAAACTGTGTTTTAGGAGGCATTTTTGTATAATTTGTACATATATGCTTTGCAGACGATAAAACTTTATAGAAATTTATTATAAAGAAATATTTTTAAAAGGGTCAACATATTTTTACTTTTTAAGAGCTAAAAAAATGTGGAATTAATATCCATTTACAAACCTGTTTCCAGTACACTTTGAGCACATTATGGGAAATTGAGATATTGACTGAGGGAATGTATTTTCTCACAATTACATTAAATTTTTAGATTTTAAGCCCGAAAGTACATTTTTAAAGTGATTTTTATTTATATTTTCAGAACTGAAAAATTTTAAGATTTAACACACAAAAATTTTTTTTTGATTAGTTGAGCTTCTCTTACTTTCTAAGAATAATAAAAAGTATTTTTCATTGATCATTACGTCATTTACGATATGGAAAAATTTGCGTTATAAATTATCAACATTTTCTAGTCATTTAATATTAACCTTTAAAAAAACTTATTTCATTGTAAAATTAAATATTTATACTAACCACGCTCAGACGATAAACTTAATTTTTCTTTAAATAATAACTTTTAATATCATAATTCAATCTCATTTCATTGCAACATCAGAGCATATTTATTTTATTTTTAATATGTGACGTCACAGTCGTCTCTTTTTAGCACTTACTCAAAATTACATTGTGTTATTAAAAATGAAAACTTGAAAACTTATATTTTGTTTTAAATGAAGTTGCATTGATATTTTAAAAATTCTTAATGAAAAGTATTCCTGTGACGTCACAATTGATAAAAAGTTGAATTTTATAGCCTCGAACTGAAAGAAAGAAAAAGGTTCATTTTTATTACGGATTAATATCTGGAAAAACTACTAAAATATTCATATTCTTTTAAAGAGTGAAGTTATATTCTTGTAAAGTCTTCTAAGTGTAAAAGAAATTTTATATAATCGTCTGCTTGATATAAGAAAAACAGTATTCATCTGACGTCACAATTGGTAAAATTGCGGTTTTTAACCTCGAACCGAAAAACAGAATAGGGCCCATTTATTTATTTCGTTTTGTTTTATCACGTGAAAATCTTTCAATTGAAAATTAATTACAGAAGAGGAATAATTATTCCGGTTTTTTTATTTTTTGGCAACGGAAAAAGAAAGATGATTTCATATTATGGAAAATTTTTCAATTTATTCTGTATGAAAAAGAGTGAAAAGTTGAATTATTAAGAAAAATATTTGAATAAAATAAATAAAAATTAGTCTATGTTCATTTCAGGCCAGTAATCTACCTATATGCAAAAATTCAAAGACATTTATCCATCCGTTTTTGAAGACAATTTCATTCCAACTTTCCGGACACACTTTCACATTTATAATATATATGTTACAGGACAAACCCGATTTTAGGCCAAATTAGATTGGCCTAGGCCATACTAGTCTATCCTAACGCCCATCGGATAAACTAGTTTTTCCTAGGCCAAACTAGTCTATCCTAACGCCCACCGGATAAACTATATTTTCCTAGGCCAAACTAGTCTATCCTAACGCCCACCGGATAAACTAGTTTTTCCTAGGCCAAACTAGTCTATCCGAACGCCCATCGGATAGACTAGATTTTCATAGGCCAAACTAGTTTGGCCGAACGGTCATTAGGATAAACTAGTTTAGCCTGCTATTCTTTGGTTTAAACTAGTTTATCCTAGGCCGATCTAGATTGTCCCAGGCCCGTTGAATTTGGCGGGTTTTTATTGATCCCAAAGACCGCTTCGGCGCCAATATTCTGGTTTAGCCTAGTCCAATCTAGTTTATCCTAGGACAATCTAGTTTATCCAAGGACAATTCAACTTGACGTGCTGTAGTTAATGCCAACCATTGTTTGGCACGCTCACAAAGAAAAGAATTATTTTAAACTCAAATTAAATTTCTCAAAAATTAATCAAGTTTAAGCTCAAATTCAAAATATTTCAAACGAATATGCTCAGCTCAAACACATTTATTGAAATAAGCGAAGTTCATTTAAAATTCATTCTTTTATTTATTTTACTTTCTTCTGTCTTTACAATAAGTCTTTGATTCGTGAAAATTTTTTAATTCCGGTTTTTGACGCATTTACACGTTTTAGGGGTCCTAGATTCCAAACAACATGTTCTTCAAATTGTGAGTTTATGACTCTGTCTCACTGTCTGTGCCATAAATTTTGTAGGAGCTGTAACTGAAGAACTAATGCACGAAATTTGATGCGGCATCCTTTTTCTTAAATATTTAACATCATGTTTTATTATGTTTCTAAAAGTCTCAAATAAGGGTAATATTTAATTAGCAGATAAAACGTTAAAAAAAGCTGAGCTTTTTAAAAAAATTCAAGCGCCCCCTTACTCTACTCCTCCCCCCAATACTACATTTTAGGTGTCATGCTTTATTTAAGATTTTTCTTATTTTTAGAAGGGGTCGGATATTTAGTTTTTTAATATGAACAATTTCGTATGAAGTGATGTGTGGAAAAATCAATGTCTGTTACAAATTAAAAATCTTTCCATAAAACCAAAAGTTTTTATCCGATTGAAAAAGTAATCCGTACTTCCTTTATATTTAACCTCTGAACCCCCCTCCCAATGAATCAGGTAAACGCCTTATCAGAAGGAACCTACGTAAAAAATTTGAAACAAATCGGTAAATTTTCTGTGAAAAACCTATTAACATAAATTAAGAGGGTTATCCCCATTTCTTCTTTCTTTATCCGTAAACACAGAACACCCATAACTAATCATTGAGGTGCCTAATCAAAATGATCTTATACCTAAAATTTTAATAAAATCTGATACTATTGCGTGACTTATCTAAATTAAGGAGGGGAGGGGCGTGCGGATTTGCCTTTTGTTTCCCTCCCCTTATTCTTATCCAATGAACTCCTGAAACTAATCAGGGAAGTTCGTTATCAGGATAAATCAATGTCCAAAATTTGAAGCAAATCGGATATTTCTATCAGGAATTATTGCACTACATACATACATACGTACATTAGGGTGGTGCGAAAAAACAAAAGTTTTTATTTCCGAATCGCTATAGTGCGGAAAAGTTGCGATTGGTAAATACAAGAAAAACAAAAAAAGAATTTTTCAAATCGGACTATATCTTCCGATCGCGCAAACCACCTAAAAATTCAAAAAAATTGAAAATTTCCGATTTTTTCAGAATTTTTTAAAAAATATTACGTATACATATATTTTATCACTATAGTGAAAAATGTTTGTATATTGTACTGTTTAATAATAATCATAAAATAAATTGGGTTTAGGGAATATCTTCCGATCGTGCAAATTCATTAAAAATCGGGAAAAAATTCAATTTTCAGTGATTTTGATGTATTAAGAAAATAATTAAATAAGTTCAGTTTGCGGTCTCATGTTAAATTTTGAATGTAAATTAATACTATTGAGCACATTAGGCCATTTTTGAACAATCGAGATCTTACCACAACAAGATCGGTGCAGGACGAAAAGGTTTAAGAGTTTGCGCAACTCCTGTTAGCCACGTTGCGAAACAGCGCTGAAGTCGCCCAACGATACATATCCGTCGCTCCCCAACCTCGCCCACTTGCACATTGCGCCATTTCGTATCAGTGAGCCCGTGAACGAATTTCGTTTGTTAATTGGGTATATTGTGTTATTTTAATTACATTAGCGTGACATGGATACGGATATGCATATGTCGTTGACCAAGAAAATTAATAGACAATCTTTTCGTTGTCCTATATTCGGTCATTCAAGAGATTTTCTGCCAAATAATCTTCCAACACATGAAGATGTTCTTCGATGCTGCTTTGAGAAGAGGTTTCTATTAGCAAGTAAACTCAACAACATTAAAGTGAGTTTCTCATCTGTCAGCAATACAGTGGCACAAAAAATAAAATATATCTATTAGAAGGCATCAATCCCAAAAGTTTCTGAGTGTAGAATCATTTAGTTAATGCCTACTACGATAAGTATTAAAAACTAACGAAATCTTATATCCTAGACAAGGAAAAGCCAGATTTTTTAAAAGGTTGACGAATTTAAAAAACAAGGAGCTCAACTGTGTGATATTACAGCCTGCAAATACGTAATGAATTAAAATTGCGCCTGTAAAATGTCTGAGGAAGTGTCCGATTGAGACTAATTGTACGTCTGAAAAACGCAACAAAATTCCATTTATTGAGCACAGATTTATCTTACCTCCAGAAAAAGTACAGAACGGGAAAAATTGGTACTATAAATCAAAAGAATGAAACAAAAAAAGAATACAAGTCTTGGACGATGAAACTATATATTGAAAAGGAAACCTTAAAATCTGTTGAAGCGGAAATGAAAGATCTTGAGCATTTAAATGAAATACAGGAGAGTTTTAATGCTAATGTAGGTATATGTAAAATCTCATTACCATGAACGATACAGCCTATCAGATTTAAGTAGAAGAAATTACCATGGCAAATGAAGGTGGAGATACAATCTACATCGTTACATTGCGATCGCAATGGCGTATCTGATCCTGCAGGTACTGCTATAGCGTTGAGTGTGCTAGAAGATATTGCTGTAATAACTAAAACAGATTCTTCTCAAGTTATTGATTGCTACAAAATTAGAATGGAAATCAACCACACTAGAAAAAATTTACGTCAAAATCAAATGGTTTCAGAAGAATCACATGACATATATTTTGATGGAAGAAAGGACGATACTTTAATTATCCTTCTCATTTCTGAGAGAAATATCCCGAGGGACAACATATCTTTGTTTAAGATTGTTATAAAACATCTTCAAACATGTATCATTCTACATATCAATGCGTATTCTATGGACGCATTTACTGAAAAAGTCTAGAAGTGTTTTTAACAATTCTAGAAGCATTTAAATTCATTTAAAGGGTGTTCGTTAGTGTCTTAGGTATACAGGCTTAGGTATACAGTTCTTAGGTATACAGGCGCTATATTCGTGTATTGGTAGAATATTTGGCAGAAAATCTCTTGAATAACCGAATATAGGACAGTGAAAAGATTGTCTAGTAATTTTCTTGGTCAACGACACATGCATATCCGTATCTATGTCTCTTGCTAATCTTATACTATAATGCGAGCAAAAATTGTGTGTGTGTGTGTGTCTGTGTGTGTAAATTTTATCTCAAAAACGGCCCTAACGATTTTCGCATAAATTTGGATTTCACCATTTCCGGGCACGAGAAGACCAATGGGCTAGGTCACTTGTTCGAGAAAATTCGATTATTGGGTCATTTTGGGTCATAATGGGTCAGGATCAAGTTATTCATATCTAGAGAACGGCTGGATCGATTTAAAGGAATTTTTGTATCCAATCGTTTTTTAGCACGAGAAAACAATTGAGCTGGGTCACATGTTCGAAAAATTTTGATTAGTGGGTCATTTTTGGGTCATTGTGGGTCAAGCCATTTTTATTTAAAAAACGGCTCTAACGATTTCGACCAAATTTTATATTTTATCGTTTTGGATTACAAGAAGACCATTGGGTTAGGTCACATGTTCGAGAAAATTCGATTATTGGGTCATTTTGGGTCATAATGGGTCAGGATCAAGTTATTCATATCTAGAGAACGGCTGGATCGATTTAAAGGAATTTTCGTATCCAATCGTTTTTTAGCACGAGAAAACAATTGAGCTGGGTCACATGTTCGAAAAATTTTGATTAGTGGGTCATTTTTGGGTCATTGTGGGTCAAGCCATTTTTATTTAAAAAACGGCTCTAACGATTTCGACCAAATTTTATATTTTATCGTTTTGGATTACAAGAAGACCATTGGGTTAGGGAACATGTTCGAGAAAATTCGGTTAGTGGGTCATTTTTGGGGTCATTGTGGGTCATGCTATTTTTATCTAGAGATTTTCTCACGCAATTTTGACTAAAAATTGCATTCTATGGTTTTCGGGCACGAGAAAAACATTGGGCTAGGTTACATGTTCGAAAAAAAAATTTAATGGGTCATATTGGGTCATTAAGGGTCTGGGTCAAGCTATTTATATTTAAAGAACCGCAGAATCAATTTCATCGAAATTTTGCCTGCAATATTTTTTTGACACGAGAAAGCTAATGGGCTAAGTCACACGATCGAGAGATTTCGATTATAAGATTCATTTGTGGGTCAAGATGGGTCGTAATGGGTCATGGTCAAGCTATATCTAAAGAACAGGTGGATCGATTTTAAGGAAATTTTGTATACATTTTTTGGCACAAGAAAACTATTGGGCTAGGTTTCATGTTCGAGAAATTTCGATTACTGGGTCATAAAGGGTCATAAAGGTCTGGGTCAAGCTATTTATAGTTAAAGAACGGCGGGATTGATTTTAATGAAATTTTGTATACAGCATTTTTTTGGCACGATAAAACTGTTGGGCTGGGTCATATATTCGAGAGATTTCGATTATAAGGATAATTTATAGGTAACGACGGGTCATAACGGGTCATAGTCTAAAGAACGGGCGGATCGATTTTAAGGAAATTTTGTATACAACATTTTTTTGGCTCAAGAAAACTACTGGGCTAGGTCGCATGTTCCAGAAATTTCTGTTAGTGGGTCAATTTTGGGTCATTTTGGGTTAAACCAATTTTATCTAAAAAATAGCTCTAACAACTTTGACCAAGTTTCGTGCTCTATCGTTTTGGATTACAAGAATATTATTGGGTAAAGTGATGTGTTAGACAGAATTCAATTAGTGGTTCATTGCTGGTAATGCTAATTTTATCTAGACAATGTCTCGCGCAATTTTGACTAAATTTTGAATTTTATCATTTTCGGGCGCAAGAAAATCATTGCGTTGGGTCAGATGTTCGAGAAAATTCGATTAATGGGTCATTTTGGGTCCTAATGGGTTAAGGTCAATCTAATTATGTCTAAAAAAACGATTCAATCGATTTTATCTAAGTTTTGTACCCAAACGTTTTTCGATGCTCAAAAATGAATGGACTAGGTCACATGTTCGAGAGAGTTCAATTATAAGGGTCATTTGTCTATCATGATGGGTCATGCTAATTTCATCTAGAAAATGGCTCTCACCATTTTGACTATACTTCGTATTATATCGCTTTGCGGCAAAAGAAAACCAATGGGCTAGGTCACATGCTCGCGAAAATTCGGTTTGTGGGACATGTTGTGTCATAATGGGTCGGGGTCATTCTAACTATGCGTAACAACGACACAATCAATTTTATCTAAATTTTTGTGAAGAAAGAAACAGTTTTTTCACGAGAAGACTATTGGGCTGAGTCGCATATTAAAAAAATTATATTAGTGGGTCTTTTCGGTTTCATTTAGAAATGCTGTCAAGTTAATTTTACCTAAGACATGGCTTAATTAAATTTGATTCAATTTTATATTGTTTTATTTTTGATTACCTGAAGACAATTGAGCTAAGTCACGTTTGATCAAATTTGGTTAGTGGATCATTTTGGGCAATACAGGTCAGGGTCACGAGAATATGGCAACAGTCAATAAGTTGGCGACTTTAGACAAAGTATTGGCGACATTTGGCCGAAAAATTGACTATTAAGATTACGAAAGCCAAAACACATATTTATCGACAAATGAAAGAATGTCGCCGATTTTGGGTATATCTTGCAAAAAATATTATCTTTCAGAATGTGAAGAAATTTTTATACATTCTTAATAGGATTCGAAATGCTTGGTTAAACCAATCAGAGTCGAGCTAAAAAAGTGATTTGGATCGATGTCCTTTCGTTGTAAATTTTAAAATAATGTAAAAATGTGCACATATACTTAGTTTCTTTTTGATTGTTTTTGTAAATAATACTATTATAAATAATATGTTTTATTGTAACAATACAAAGAGACTGATAAAGTGAAAATACTACATCTCATTGAACACGAAGTAAATTTGACCGAGCTAAGCTCGGTCATTCCTGCTAGTCTTATACTATAATACGAGCAAAAATTGTGTGTGTGTGTGTGTCTGTGTGTGTAAATTTTATCTCAAAAACGGCTCTAACGATTTTCGCAAAAATTTGGATTTTACCATTTTCGGGCACAAGAAGACCATTGGGCTAGGTCACATGTTCGAGAAAATTCGATTATTGGGTCATTTTGGGTCATAATGGGTCAGGATCAAGCTATTTATATCTAGAGAACAGCTGGATCGATTTTAAGGAAATTTTGTATCCAATCGTTTTTTGGCACGAGAAAACTATTGGGCTGGGTCACATGTTCGAAAAATTTTGATTAGTGGGTCATTTTTGGGTCATTGTGGGTCAAGCCATTTTTATCTAAAAACGGCTCTAGCGATTTCGACCAAATTTTATATTTTATCGTTTTGGATTACAAGAAGACCATTGGGTTAGGTCACATGTTCGAGAAAATTCGATTATTGGGTCATTTTGGGTCATAATGGGTCAGGATCAAGCTATTTATATCTAGAGAACAGCTGGATCGATTTTAAGGAAATTTTGTATCCAATCGTTTTTTGGCACGAGAAAACTATTGGGCTGGGTCACATGTTCGAAAAACTTTGATTAGTGGGTCATTTTTGGGTCATTGTGGGTCAAGCCATTTTTATCTAAAAACGGCTCTAGCGATTTCGACCAAATTTTATATTTTATCGTTTTGGATTACAAGAAGACCATTGGGTTAGGTAACATGTTCGAGAAAATTTGGTTAGTGGGTCATTTTTGGGGTCATTGTGGTTCATGCTATTTTTATCTAGAGATTTTCTCACGCAATTTTGATTAAAAATTGCATTCTATGGTTTTCGAGCACGAGAAAAACATTGGGCTAGGTTACAAGTTCGAAAAAATATTTTAATGGGTCATATTGGGTCATTAAGGGTCTGGGTCAAGCTATTTATATTTAAAGAACCGCAGAATCAATTTCATCGAAATTTTGCCTGTAATAGTTTTTTGGCACGAGAAAGCTAATGGGCTAAGTCACACGATCGAGAGATTTCGATTATAAAAGTCATTTGTGGGTCATGATGGGTCATAATGGGTCATGGTCAAGCTATAGCTAAAGAACAGGTCGATCGATTTTAATGAAATTTTGTATACAAAATTTTTTTGGCACGCGAAAACTATTGGGCTAGGTCTCAGTTCGAGAAATTTCGATTACTGGGTCATTTTGGGTCATAAAAGGTCTGGGTCAAGCTGTTTATATATAAAGTACTATAGTATCAAATTTAATGAAATTTTGTATGTAAGTTTTTTAACACGAGAAAATTAATGGGCTATCTCACATGTTTGAGAGATTTCGATTATAAGAGTCATTTATGGGTCATGATGGGTCATAACGGGTCATGTCAAGCTATATCTAAAGAACATGTGGATCAGTTTTAGCGAAATTTTGTATACAACATTTTTTGGCACGAGAAATTCATTGGGCTAGGTCACATGATCGAGAAATTTCGATTAATGGGTCATTTTGGGTCATAAAGGGTCTGGGTCAAGTTATTTATATTTAAAGAACGGCAGGATCGAGTTTAACGAAATTTTCAGTGTAACAATATTTATACACGAGAAAACTAATGGGCTAAGTCACATGTTCGAGAGATTTCGATTATAAGGGTCATTTGTGGGTCATGATGGGTCATGGTCAAGCTATATCTAAAGAACGGGTGAATCGATTTTAACGAAAGTTTGTATACAGCATATTTTTGGCACAAGAAAATCATTGGGCTATGTCACATGTTCGAGAAATTTCGATCAGTGGGTCACTTTTGGGTTATTCTAATTTTATCTAGACAATGTCTCGCGCAAATTTGACTAAATTTTATATTCTATCGTTTTCGGACTCAAGAAAATCATTGGGTTAGGTCATTTGCTTGAGAAAACTCGATTAATGAGTCATTTTGGGTCATAATGGGTCAAAATCAAACTATTTATACCTAAAAATTGGCTCAATCGATTTTATCTAAATTTTGTACTTAACGTTTTTCGGCACGCAAAAATTAATGAACTAAGTAACATTTTCGAGAGATTTCGATATAAGGGTCATTTGTGGGTCATGCTATTTTATCTAGAAAATTATTCTCACCATTTTGAGTATATTTTCCATTATTTTTCGGGCAAAAGAAAACCAATGAGATAGGACATATTCATGTAACAATTTAATTAGTGGGTCGTTTTAGGTCTTAATGGGTTCGGGTCATTCTAATTATATATAACAACGACTCAGTCAATTTTACCTGAATTTTGCAACGGAACGTCTTTTGTCACGAGAAGACTATTGAGCTGAGTTGCATATTAAACAAAATTATATTAGTGGGCCATATCGCTTCATTGCTGAATGCTGTCAAGCTAATTTTACTTAAGAAATAGCTTAAACTATTTTGATTCATTTTATACTCTACTGTTTTTGATTACCTGAAGCCCATTGAGCTAAGTCACATGTTTGATCATATGTGATCAGGGATCATTTGGGTAATAAGGGTCAGGATCACGAGACTATGGCAAAAGCCAATAAGTTGGCGATATTTGACAAAATACTGGCGAAATTTGGCCGAAAAATCGACTAATAAAGGTTACGAAACCAAAACACATATTTGGCGCCAAATGAAAGAATGTGTCCAAATTTGGTTATATCTGGCAAAAAATATTGTCTTTCAGAATGTGAAGAAATTTCTTATACATTCTTAATAGTCTTCGAGATGCATAGTTAAACTAATCAGAGTCGAGCTAAAAAAGTGATTTGGATTGATGTCCTTTCGTTGTAAATTTTAAAATAAAGTAAAATTTATGAACATGTGCATACAAACATAGTTTTCTTATTGATTGTTTTTGTAAATAATACTATTATTAATAACGTGTTTTACAGTAATAATACTATATCGAGTTGAACACAAAGTTAATTTTTAGTCAGGTCACCCCTGCTAGTGTAATTAAAATAACAACAATACACCCAATTAACAAACGAAACTCGTTCACGGGCTCACTGATACGAATGGTGCACTCTGCAAGTGGACGAGGTTGGGGAGCGATGGGTATGTACTCGTAGGGCGACTTCAGCGCTGTTTCGCAACGTGGCTAACAGGAGTTGCGCAAACTACTAAACCTTTTCGCCCTGCAGCGATCTCGTTGTGGTAAGATCTTGGTTGTTCTAAAATGGCCTAATGTGCTCAATAGTATTAATTTACATTTAAAATTTAACATGAGACCGCAAACTGAACTTATTTAATTATTTTCTTAATACATCAAAATCACTGAAAATTGAATTTTTTCCCGATTTTTAATGAGTTTGCGCGACTGGAAGATATTCTCTAAACGCAATTCATTGTTTTATTATTATTAAACAGTACAATATGCAAACATTTTTCGCTATAGTGCTAAAATATATGTATGTAATATTTTTTTTTAAATTCTGAAAAAATCGGAAATTTTCAATTTTTTTGAATTTTTAGGTGGTTTGCGCGATCGGAAGATATAGTCCGATTTGAAAAATTCTTTTTTTGTTTTTCTTGTATTTACCAATCGCAACTTTTCCGCACTATAGCGATTCGGAAATAAAAACTTTTGTTTTTTCGCACCACCCTAACATACATATGTACTGGGTTACATATACACACTAACAGATTGTGCGAGCATATTAGCTCTCAGGCTTTGATAGTCTGTAAGATAAAATTGCATCAAATGGCATCGTCCTAGGATAAATTAGATCAAAACTAGAAAGTTGGCGCCGTGGCGTTCTTTAGATTTAAAAAAATCACGCCAAATTGAATTGGTCTAGGACAATCTAGATATGCCTAGGATAAACTAGTTCAAACTAATGAATAGCAGGCTAAAGTAGTTTTTCCTAATGACCATTAGGCCAAACTAGTTTGGCCTAGGAAAATCTAGTCTATCCGATGGGAGTTCGGATAGACTAGTTTGGCCTAGGAAAAACTAGTTTATCCGATGGGCGTTCGGATAGACTAGTTTGGCCTAGGAAAAACTAGTCTATCCGATGGGCGTTAGGATAGACTAGTTTGGCCTAGGAAAAACTAGTTTATCCGATGGGCGTTAGGATAGACTAGTCAGGCCTAGGCCAATTTAGTTTGGCCTAAAATCGGGTTTGACCTGTAACATATATAAAGATAGGCAGTAATTGTTAGAAGTGCTTTTTCAATTTCGGTGTGCGTTTATAAATTCAATTAATATTTGCATGTTACCCCTTCTGTGTGCTTTTTATACCTTGTACACAGAGCTGTATAAGATAATACGCTTATCGTACTATTTATTTGCGAAAATTGCAGGAAGCAGGGCTCCCAAATGGTCCGCGAACTGAGCATCAGTATTTTTTAACAGAAAATTTCATAATACGTTTCTACAGAATTTGCTCGAGAATCAACTTCCAATGGCGGTTTCTTGGCAATTTGCAAAAGAAAAATCTAAAAAGAATATTTCTCTAAGAAAATTCTGATGTTCAGTTGGCGAACCATTTGGGAGCCTTGCAGGAGGGGAATATATACTTGTGATATACATTTCTTTATTTAACTAAATTTTTTCCCGCATGAGAATATTATACATATCATATTTTTTAGTTACTAATCTATTACGTACCATATACAAGGCTTCACAAAATGTTCCAATAATTTTCCAACTGTAAACGGGAATTTTTTGAATTTGGATTTTGAAATATGTTACACTTTTCCAAATGTTTCAATTAAATATTGTACTTCAGTTTAATACATGGTTCAGTTTTGTTGCGTTATTTTGAATGTGTGGGAAAATGCTTCAAAACCTATGCTGGGTGCATCTTTTTTCCATTCTTGTTTTGGGATCATAATGGATAAAATTAGTTATTGTAGGGATTTTAAAACTAATTAAGCAAAAAAAAAAAAAAAAAAAAAAAAAATCTGAATTATAGATTTTGAACATGATTACAAAAGAATTTCTACTTATAAAGGAAAAGTTTTCAAATCTAATTACACTTCAGCAACTGGTGTTTATACACTGTTAAATATTTGTAACTTTTGCTGCATCGTCACGCTAACGTTTTTATAGAAAACGATTACTTCACTGTATTATGGAGCATTCTCATTCGTCAAAATTGTGACATTTTATAAAAGAGTGGAGTGATGATGCAGTAAATGTTTAAAATTTTTAACAGTGTATGGAACCTAAAAAATATTTATTTATAAAACTTTTATGTTTTAAAAAAACATTACTTTGTTTACATACAATTTTCAAAATGTTAGCAATTTAATACCTACAAGTTTCCTTTTTAAAAGAAATAGATGAAAATTTAGGTTAATTTTATAAAGCCAGTCATTACGCTATACAAGGTCTCTGAGAATTATTGAACAGTTTACAAAAGGAAATAAAAAAAAAATAGTAGCAATAAAATGTGATCATTAGCTTAGTGTATAGCTACAAAAGTTATCAGATTTCAATATGCGATCGCTTAGTGGCTCGTAATATGTCTAAGCAGTACTAGATTTATTTCCTTGTAGTAATGGAAAGAATGCTAGTTGTGATCCGCCACTTGAGTTCCTTTAAATTAGGATAAATAGTCTTATAGACGATATCTTTGATGTAGTCCGACACGAAAAAAACCAAGAAGCTTAAATGTGGCCTTTACGAGTTCGCCGTGACCAATCTATCTGTTGAGGAATTGTTGGTTGAGACAATGCGCACGCATTTTTGCTGATCCCACCGAAGCTAGCACAAGGAAGAAAATACGGGCATCTGATTGGCTGAATAATTTAAACAGCATTTCGTTTTCCTTCATTTTTGAGTTTCCGTTTACGTAATCACCAGTTTCTGTTTGAAAACCTTTTAAAGGATGGAATTTTATTAATTTCCTTCTTATTTTAGATACTTAAAAGATAGATAAAAAGAAAGATTTTCTGGAATTTAGAATTAAAGAAATTAATGATGGTTTTTCTCAACTTTTCTGTATTACTTAAAAACAAAAGTAATTAAATTGGAATTTTTTCTTAATTGTTTCAATATGACATTCACATATAAATCTCTTATACGTAAATCCACATTCAGAACAATTTATTTATAAGTTAATTACGCGATATTTACAAATCCAATTGTTCTATATTACTATTTTTAATTGTAATTACTTCTTGTTATTATTTTAACATGATATACATATATATTCCCGAATACGTACATCCATATTCAGAATAATTTATCTACAAAAAAGAAAAAAAAAGAAAAGAAAAGAAAAAAAAGCTTTTTAAATTATTTAACCTATCAGAAGCTCGTGTTTACTTTCTTATGCTAGCTTCGGTGGGATCGGCAAAAATGCAATGCGCACTAGAGGTCTGCACGGGCCAAAATAATGGCCCGACGCGGCCCGGCCCGAAAGTTAAAATTTCGGCCCGAGCTCGGCCCGGTCCGGAAAAAATTTTAAATTTCGGCCCGAACCCGGCCCGGCTCGAGTGAATTTCTACAGAACATTGATCTTTAATCTTATGGAAGAGCTCTGACCAAAAAAAATTATATTAGTCTTTTTTTTTTTTCCATGTTTATAATCTCCATTTATGCAGAAGTGTCGTAGGCTGCGATATTTATGCTTTTAAATGAATTTTTGTTTGTTGTATGTAAATGTTTCAGTTATCACTAGTATTATTAATCCATATTCCCTGTAATGGACACAAAAAATCGAAAAAGCGGTACATGGTAAAATTTCCAAAGACGAAATCGCTTTGGAACGAAAAAAAATGCATTCCCTTCTTAACAGATGTAAATGTTTAATGTATTTTTTTCTCCCATATTGTTGTATTCATTTTGCATGAATGAACATTTTAAAAGAAACTTTCAGTTTTCAGTTTAAAAAAAAAATTCCGTCATAATCATGTTTTTTTTTTTTTTTTTTTTTTTTTTTTTTTTTGTGTGTGTGTGTGTGTGTGTGTTTAATTCTATTTTAAAACGCCTAGTAATCTACGATTCTTTAAAAGGAATAAATTCTAATGTTTAATTGTAGAATAATGACGGCTTAAAAGTATATGCTTTTTTTTTTGCAGAAATTTTTGGACAAAGCCAAATATTACTGATTTATAAAAAGTCGAGAAAAGGATTTTCATATAGGAAGATTCAATAGGAACTGATTATTTTGGTCCATGAAAATTAGGAAGAATGGAATCAGTCTCGGATTCGTACGAAAAAAAAAGTTAGGCCCGGCCCTAATCTCCAGCAAAAAAATTAAGGCCCGAGCCCAGCCCGGCCCGAAAAGATTAGTGACTAGGCCAGGCCCGGCCCGGCCCGAGTCTTCAGAAGTAAGGCCCGAGGCCGGCCCGGCCCGAAAGCCATTATTGGAAATCGGCCCGAGCCCGGCCCGCGGGCCGGGCCGGGCTCGGGCTTCGGGCCGAGGCCCGGCCAGTGCAGACCTCTAATGCGCACACGCGTCGCTTATTGCGAAAGTGCGCCGTCCTATTGAAAAATCACATTAGCATAGCTTTGGATTTGGAGGATAGCGAGGATCTACAACATATATAAATCAATGTTAACATTTAAGGTCTTTACAGCAAAGAGAAATGGTCAATAATTTTCACCATAGATAAGGTGCACAAAACATTAACTTTTGAATCACGTTCCCCAGTTCAAAAGCAACATGAGAGGTGCACTGTTAAAAATATAGCGAAAATTCATACCTGTTTTTAAAGACTATTTGCTGACAAATGAGAACGCTGCAGAAATGTCCATCTTCTCATTGGTCAGAAAATAGATAGTCTTTAAACATAGAAGTAATTTTTCACGATATTTTTAACAGTGTGTTTCAAAGTTCCACATCCGCAAGGGAGGACCAAGAGAGGGAGGAGTCAAGAGAAGTTCTCAAGAGGAGGGGAGTACGATTTTAGTAATTGAAATGAAAAAAATTTCTTTAAACACCATAAAATAAGTTAACTGCGCAAGGCCTTTCGAAAGAACTTAGTCTTTCTTCGTCAGGCGCAAAAACTCCGCCAGCCTCGCCCAGTCCCGGTGCAGGGCCACACCCGCTTCGGACCCCAGCCCGACGGGCCCGGCCCTCAGAGCCAATCCTTGTCCCGAAGTTACGGATCGAACTTGCCGACTTACCTTACCTGGGGTCCGAAGCGGGTGTGGCCCTGCACCGGGACTGGGCGAGGCTGGCGGAGTTTTTGCGCCTGACGAAGAAAGACTAAGTTCTTTCGAAAGGCCTTGCGCAGTTAACTTATTTTATGGTGTTTAAAGAAGTTTTTTTCATTTCAATTGTGTATTACACCAGCTTCAATTCTATACAACGATTTTAGTAGTTTGAAGCACGCGGTACGAGTCATAATAATAATTATTATTATTTTATTGCCAGTCATGTTAATTTCAACTTTGCATTACGGGTTGGAGTTGGGTCCAACAGGCTTATTTTTTTAACACCTTCCAGCAAAGTTGAAAAGTGTTTATGCTTTCGGTTTGTTTGTCCGTCTGGCCGGATGGCCGTCTGTCCGCGCTCTAACTCTCGTAAATATACTCGGATTGCCATGATTTTTTTGGATGTTATTGAGATTTACTTTGGCACAAACCCTATTGAAAATGATGTTCCTACCATGATTAGTTTATTTACAGGAATAGTCAAAATTTTCTGGTACATTCCGGCCTATGAGAATTAATCCTTTCAAATGGACTTTAAAGGTGTTACACCCTGTCAAACATGTTCAAATTTATGTGTTTTTGCAATTTGAATCCGCAATAAAAAATATGCAATCTGAAAAACATGCAGTGAAAATTATAGTTATTGTAAAATTAAATGCACACACTACACAAATTATTCCATAGGCACTGATTATATTAAAAAACACTTTATTAAAAGAATAACACTCACTCGCAGCTCACTGCTGCATTATCGTCTGCACCTTTCTCAAACACAACTTTGGAATAATATAAAAAACACTTCACTTCTTTTCACTTTCTGAACACTGAGATTTTAATTATAGGTAGCACGGTATCGTCTGCTTACATGGAACATACCGGCCCCCATTGACATGTTTCACATTCAATAATAACTCTTTTTTTACCAAGTACACTAATTACACAAATAAATACAAAAGGTCACTATATATGTTTACTCAAATATAAAAATTGAAAGAAAAAACAATATAACACTCACACACACACATATATATATATATTTATCTTTTATCTTTTTTTTTAAGTACTATCGTTTCAGGCATAGGAAAATACATAATTTACTAATCGATCTTTTAAAAATTCCATTCTGAGTTTTTACCTGAACTACGCGAAATTTCTCATCATTCCCGTAATATACTTCAATAATTCTGCCTAATGGCCACTTATTGTTTGGTATATTTTCCTCAACTAACAACACTAGATCTCCTATTTTTACATTACCCTTTTCAACTCTCCACTTACCAAATCTTACAATTAATTTCAATTATTGATTAAATTAAATAGAACTTTAACTTTAAATTTAACTTTTTAACAATTGATAAATAAACTCTTTAGCCTTTGCTTTAAATATCATTTAAACTTTAGTGCTAAATAGAAATATTAGAAAGGAGATAAAAGTGATAAGAACTGCTAGTATCCTACTGATGTTAAATCCTATCAAAACCCCCTTCTTAACACTTTTATCTAAAAAGGAGAGGCGACTACAAGAATATTAAAATACACCACTATAGTTTTAATCCTCTTAAGGATAGCCTAACACACTAGTGCATCCTGACGATGTCCATATTTAGAACAAAAAATGATAACATCTTAAAAAGGACCATTATCTCAACAGCACTTAATCACCTGTACACTAACTCCAAATATATTAATAAATCTTTAAAGAAGACACAATAACCGAGAATAAACAATAAAAATTAGCCAAAGTTCCAGCACAGCCCAACACCCAAAATATTCAAATATATTTATACACAAGATAAAAACTTTTATATAATATTTACACACATCAAAAAACAACTTTTACCAGGTAGGTAGTCACTTAAAATTACTCTCATACCAACAAGATCCACTCGATCTGGCTCCTAGGTTTTAAAATATATTTAAAAATATTGATATATACTGCTTTATATCCTTATACACACTTGAACCCCCCCCCCCCTACACATATTTCAACAAGAACACAACATGTCAGTATCTTACAATTATTAAACTTTTTCAATATTGTAATATTCATTAAACAATCTTCAAAGTCCATAATAGGAAGAAATTTCAATTATCATATACATTGATAATATATCTGACACAATTAACTATTTTAAACAATATAAAAATATTATTTTCACATATTGAATAAAAAGATCAAAAATCTTTAATATTCAATTATAAAATTTAAGAATAGTGGAACCCCATGATTAAATTCAAAGGTAACTAAATCTCATTTTTACAACATACAAACTTCCCGGTCTGGCATCAACACATGACTCCATTCTCAAAAATAATCCTATCCTCCACAGCAGCCAATTTCCAATAAAAACAAAGTTTCAGATACAACATCTCCTAAAAATCCGGAGGACACATATAATTAAATTGGTACATAACATTCATACAACTTTCAGCGCCGTGTACACCCGGCTACCCTTTCACTCTCTCCCAATTTGCCTGGGGCCCTATGTCTTCATACCTCACTCTCTCGAATCATACAAAATCACATAGGCAAGAGTTGTAGCACGGATACAGATTAATTGAATTCAGACAATCACAAATAAACCTCAAATAATAAACTATTGTTTCTATACTTAACATATTAGGACATATCAACCAATGTTGACACCAAGACCATAGAAACTCCTTATTGCCGAGAAATAGTCCACCAGTACAAAAACACTTTCACAAAAATTAGACTCTCCTCACAAGCCCTAAAACTTACACAGCTGACTGCATATGCTATCACATGATTGTTTCTGCCACTCAGCGAGGAGCAAAGTTAACATCTGAAAATCAATCCCCCTCCGCTAAACACAGAAACATTTAGCAAATTTAACATCAATTTTCAAAACAAAAATTTTCATTCCGAAAAATCTCCATTAAATATCCAAAAATTCAGCCCAAGAATTGATAACAAGCAATTCCATGAGAGTCCATCACATACTAAACACCTCCAACTAAACCAAGTTTAGCCCATAGGGCTCTTTCCCTCTTACACTACAACATGGTTCCCCCAAACTATTGCTCTTATATTCACTCGAGATTGAATTTTATCTGACCAAGTCTAACACATTTTGGAAACTTGACAAGCCAGCTGAAAGATGTTCCTTCCACATTCAGGAGACAATTCTAACAACTTCAAAAAAATGTAATCCTACAGTTGAATCTAACACAAAATATTTAAATCTGTTCTATTACATTAATATAATAAAAACTTTATTAATTTATTTCCATATCTATTTCAACATTTCACAATTGCTTAAACTCAATACAAAATATATATATATATATATATATATCCGCAAAAAGATCCATCAACTCAATCAAAAAATGGATCAGATCTTCAAAGACTCCTTCATCAAAAGAGTTGAATTTTTAGCCTTACACGTGATCAACTTTCAACTTCCAACTAACAAAAGTCAACTTTAAAAATTATTTCTCAAATTAACACTGAGCAGGCATGACACTAAACAACTGCAAAAAATCCTTTAACCAAAACTCCATAACAAAAGTTTCCAAATTCTGATTACACCAAACTTGCTTAAACCATACTCCACTATGACAACTATCTCTCAACCAACAGAAAAACTTCAGCGGATCGTCAAGCTTTCGTGGGGTGATCGTACACTATTAACTTAATTGTTTCAACTCAGAAGATTCAACATTTCTGTTCACCAGAGAGGGTAAGTAAACAATTTAAATCTTTAAATATACTGATCCCTAGAATATGCTATTCTCAAAAGACATGACAATTGTACTGGCCACAACGGAAAACCTATAACAACAACATCAAGCTATCCACAGAGAACTTAATGTATATATTCAATACTTATTCTAATTTAATCTTTCCAATTTGGGTATCTGTGTAGCACCAAGTTTCGGGATCATGCCTTTCACATTTCCCAAAATAGAAAGTATCTATTGCTATTTTTGTGATTTATATTCAAAAAATATTGCACAATTACAAAAAAACTACATACTAAATCAACTATACTTAAAACAGAAATAAACAAACATTAATTATTCATTTTATCTGTAAAAATAAATCATATTTAATACATATTTCATTGAACATTTGCATACACATTTAACAGGACAAAAATAAATGTACCAGACCAAACTCGAAAATCCTAACACTTAGAATGGTGGATCTCTTCCATGGCTCTAAAACTCTAAATCAACTCTAAAACTCTAAATCAACTCTAGAACTCTAAATCAACTCTAAAACTCTAAATCAACTCTAAAACTCTAACTCAACTCTAAAACTCTAAATCAACTCTAAAACTCTAACTCAACTCTAAAACTCTAAATCAACTCTAACACTCTAACTCAACTCTAAAACTCTAACTCAACTCTAAAACTAAATCAACTCTAAAACTCTAAATCAACTCTAACACTCTAAATCAACTCTAAAACTCTAACTCAACTCTAAAACTCTAAATCAACTCTAACACTCTAAATCAACTCTAAAACTCTAAAACTCTAAAAAAAAGAATCTGTAAAACATATTGCAAAAATTAATATTTTTATGAGAACTCAGAAAAAGAAAAAAAATATTTATCTCCGATTATAGATTATATGCACTAAATCAATGACTGATGTAAAGTAAATAATAAAATTCATCTAGTAAATAAAAATTGAAATTTATTTAGAATATTCTGTACTTAATATGCCAAAATTTTCGCGAGATCATGTTTCCCTAAATCTAACACTAATAATCAAGAAACCTCAAATACTGAAAAAAATATACTTGATTTTTTAAAACATAATATGCTAAACTTTAAGATTATATATAAAAGAAAATACCAAACTTTTAAACTAAAAGGAATAGGACATAAATTCCAGGAAATCAGCAAGATCAAGTAAACCTCTGGAGCCATGTCACAAATCGAAATTTAAAATATTAAATTACTCAAAAATATCTATAAACTTTCATTAATAATTCATAAATCTCCCCCCGTAGACAGCACCAAAAACTGATTTCCTACCATTTAAGCACCTTATAAGTTTTTTAAAAACTTTAAATTTATTAAAAATTTTAAATATATAAAAGAGTCTATTAAAACATTACACACTGTATTCAAAGTTCAAATATACTCTCAAATCTTATATTTTTCAAAAATCCTCAAATGCAGGCCTGTTAATTAAACTATATATATATATAGATAGATGTAACAATTTTTAACTTCATTATACTTAAACTTCAAAATTAAATTTAACAGTTTAAATTTAAAAATATAGCAAAACTATTAAGGTTTAACACTTCATTTTAAATAAATATCTCTATATAATACTTTTCACATAAACTACTTAAAAATTTATCCATTTAATTATTTTCTATTAAACTAAAGAAAATCATTTCATTTTCAATAAAAAGAATTTTAAAAATTTCACTTTTACTGCAGAAGTCCTCCATCACACAAAGTACCAGAACCAGTAGTTCTGTCGAGAAAATATGCAAAAACGTCATGGCCAAGTAGATTCCCAGTTTATCAGAGCTCTTGAAAGTATGCAGGATACAGTCTGCCACAACTAAGTCCATGATTCCTTGGAACAAAAGCTCATTCATAAACTCATTTCAAGCACTGTAGATCACAGTTCATGATCGAAGAAAAAACTCATCAGGATGAAGTCCTTTCAGGCACCATAAGGCATCAAAGCAAAAAGTCCAACTAGGCAAAGTCGTCATAGGCTATGTAGAGCACAGTTCAAGAAAAACAAAGCTGAAAGGTTCTTGTGAGCATTCAGGGCAATCAAACTTTCATACTGCCCACACACTTCACTTGCTGCGCCATGACATTCACGACGAAAATGCATAAACTCCAATGTTTGGGACGCAGACCATACTCAGGTCTTATCGTCGTTCTTCACACTAATAAAATAAAACCAGCACTGTCTCTCTGGAGGCGATAAACTTTTTTAAAAAATCAGCACAGTTCCTCTTATCATATCCCACGAAAACAGACTGAAAACTGTATTCTCTCAATATGCAAAAAGTGCACTCAATATACAAAAAGCCAACTTATTTGTCCATATCTTAATCACACAATAATTTAAACAGTTCATCTTCAGATTTAATCAACATATGACTTCTTTAATTTTAATTGGCAAAGTTGTTTCAAAGAAAATTTTCATGAAATATGAAGAGCAGCATCTAAACTTCTGACTGCTTCCAAAAAGCATAGTTTCAAAAAAAAATTTCAGCAATCGTTATCAAAAAAATTTTTTGTCAAAATATTCATTAACTCTTAAAACAATATCTTCTTAAACACAACACTTCCGTTATTTGAGCACAACACTTCACTAATTTAAGCAGAATATTATTCGAAGACTCTCATGTTCAACGTTGGACAGATCTTTAATAGAACGCTTAACATAACATCAGCACATATTTCAAATTCGATGCTTTTCACTCACATAAATAATTTCGATGATTAATTCACTCACATAAATAATTATTTTCACCTCCCGGAACGTCGGACCATGTAAAATTAAATGCACACACTACACAAATTATTCCATAGGCACTGATTATATTAAAAAACACTTTATTAAAAGAATAACACTCACTCGCAGCTCACTGCTGCATTATCGTCTGCACCTTTCTCAAACACAACTTTGGAATAATATAAAAAACACTTCACTTCTTTTCACTTTCTGAACACTGAGATTTTAATTATAGGTAGCACGGTATCGTCTGCTTACACGGAACAGTTATTATTTATTTACTAGGCAACACAAATGAATTCCATTGTATAATAATAAACTGGGGAATTGTTTGCGATTTGTGGTAAGCGATTTCATACAAAATCAAATTGATATTCGTCGCTGAGGCTTAATATGAGTTATTTAATGCAGTTTAGATTTGGGTCGAGATGCCTTATACTTTTTGCTGCTATTCGAGTTAACTTCGACTTTTTTTTTTTTGCTGTGGGTTGTATTTGGTTACGGTTTCATCTACCTTTTACTGCTGGTCGCGATTGGGTACACTGCTACTTTTGTTTCAAGTATGGTTCATTTTTACTTTCTTGCTGCGAGTCGGATTGACTTCTACTTTTTAGATGAGCGAATTATAAATTATAAAATTATAAAATCATATTCTTCAAAATCTACGTCCGAAGACATCTTTTGCACTGAAGACTTGTGACATGTTAACACGTAGAAAAAAGTTTTGTTGAATCAACAAAAATGTTTTCAGTTTTACAAATTTTTGTTTTTAAATGTGGGCCATTGGAAATGTTGTTTGAATAAACCAAAAAATTTTGTTGATTTTTGTTTTGCAATTTTCCGCTTACAATTTTCATCCGAAATGCATAATAGAGTAATAATAACGGCATTATCTATCTCTATTTTAAAAAAAAATTATTATCCAAAAATTATGTTACTCCTTTATAACTATATAAGTCAATTAAATAAAATTACGCGAGAGAGTTATGACTACTGCACACCAATTTAAATTTTGAAAAAAAAAAAAAAAAAAAACAAAAAAAAAAACAAGATAATTTATTTGGAATTATAGATTAAAAGTACAAGACTTTAGTAAGACTCAAATAAAATTGATGAAATTTTGTTAAAATTTTATAAGAGTGTTATCAATATTTTTTGTCTACGCAACAAAACCGATTTTTTACTTTAAAACATTCGTTTTAACCAAAATGTACTCAACAAAACATGTTTTGTAGTTTGAATCAATTCCTTTTCTGGGTGTTGCACCATATATGAAATATTTTTTATATAAAATGATGCAGAACAAAAATTTAGAGAATTTCTCTGTAAGATGCAATTGGAATTTCCTCTGAATACAGTTCTTAATTCAATAAAATTTATCGATTTCTGTTTCAATGCACTGTAACTGTTCCATCCGTGTTTGAGTAATTTCATTACTTTCTTTTTTTATTTATATTCTGACATGTAAATATAAATATTTCTGACATTTATTAAATTTTATTTGAGTGCATCTGACAGTAAATGTATTTAGATAAACAGCGCTGCCAATATTAATTACTTCTATGAATGACGCATTGCTAAATTAAACAGACAGTAACAATAGAGTTTATCAACACAGTATAAATGTATCATCGCTTGATTAACTAAGCCCTGTAGTTATTAAATAAATATATTCGAATTTCATGTCAATCAATGTGCAGGATTTAAATCAAATTATAAGTTTGTGAAAATTAAAAACATGAATATGAATTACTATCAAAATCAATTATTATTACAAACATTTCTTTGATTTTTTAATAAGCCCAGTATTTGCACGTTGTAACATAACTGAATCCAAATTTTTGACTTTAACCCCTTCGCGACGGGAGACTTTTACGAAATTTTTATTACATTGTCGCTGGATTTGAAAAACAGAAATTTGTGCCTTATCGAATCGAGAAAAGGCTCCGATTCAATAAGTAAATTTTTAGAGTAAAATTTAACTGGTAGTGATAAACAAGAATTCTTAAACCTTTTAGGGGCACATATACGTGTCGCTCGCTCCCAAAGGATTAAATCAATATACAGTATGATACCAAATTCAATTTGTCCATGATTTTACTAATATTTCTTTAATAAACGGAAGTATATAACTTTTTACGTAAATATATGCAAACGTAGATAATTTCGTATAGAAACTAGACGGATGTGGCAATCCAAAAACTTTCTTCTATCACATACATCTTAATACTTCCTGAAAAATGAAACATAGCAGCGTCACCGGTTAGGTAATTTACATCAAAATCTAATCTACAACAACTTATTTTAAGTTCTAACTGAATCTGAAATTTGATGAAAATTAGTGTATTAGTATTTGAGATAGAATCGTTTCAGAAACTATAAAAAGGGATAGAAGTGCCACCTGTTGAATGATTTACTCTAAAAATTAAACAATACTAGTTTATAATAGGGACTAACAGAATATGAAGTTTGATATAAATCCGTGTATTAGATCTTGAGCTAGAGCTATTGCGATAATCATGAATAATCACTTAATCTTGTAAAATATCTTAAACATATCTTTTTTCATTGTTTTACTTTAATTTTGAATCAGCAAATTTGAAAAACATATTTACTTTTGAAAATATGATTTCTTATTAAAAGTTATTATATGTTTTCCAAATTTTTACTTTAATTATTTTTAATTTCTGTAAAAAATTAATATTTTTTTAAATGCTGAATCAAAATTAAAATTTAGATATTTCTGTTTATTTAAACGTAAAAAAAAAGAAAAAAAAACTACAATTAATATTTTGGTTTATAACGATTTTAAACTATCCCTTTTTTAATAATTAAAAAAATGATATTATTTATCATGTGATTTTGTTTACAAATAATAGGGTTAATTATCACAAAAAAGTCAAAATTTTAATTCAATAAATAAAAATTATTTTAAAATGTATCCCTGACTCTATTAACTCTAAGATTTACCAGTTTGCATACCCTTTTTAACACTTTCCAACAAAGTTTATTAACACTTTCCAACAAAGTTTAAAAGTGTTTATGCATTCGGTTTGTCTGGCCGTCTGACCGTCTATCCGAGATCTAACTCCCATAAATATACTCGCATTGCTATACAATTTTTATATGTTATTGATGTTTACCCTAGGACGAACCCTATTGAAGATGAAGCTTCTACTGTGATTAGTTTATTTGCAGGGATAGAAAAAAAACGAAAAAAAAACTACAATTAATATTTTGGTTTATAACGATTTTAAACTATCCCTTTTTTTAATAATTAAAAAAATGATATTATTTATCATGTGATTTTGTTTACAAATAATAGGATTAATTATCACAAAAAAGTCAAAATTTTAATTCAATAAATAAAAATTATTTTAAAATGTATCCCTGACTCTATTAACTCTAAGATTTACCAGTTTACATACCCTTTTTAACACTTTCCAACAAAGTTTAAAAGTGTTTATGCATTCGGTTTGTCTGGCCATCTGACCGTCTATCCGAGATCTAACTCCCATAAATATACTCGCATTGCTATAAAATTTTTTTATGTTATTGATGTTTACCCTAGGACGAACCCTATTGAAGATGAAGCTTCTACTGTGATTAGTTTATTTGCAGGGATAGCCAAAAGTTTTCCGAAACATTACGGCCTATGGGAAAAAATCGTTTCAAATGAATTTTAAAGGTGTTACACACTGTCAAACATATTCAAATTTGCATGGATTCGCAAAGTGCACTAAAATATGCAATGAAAATAATAGTTACTAATCATTTACAGGGCCACTCAAAAGAACTCCACTACACAATAATAAAGGGGGCAGGGAATTGTTTGTGACATATTTTAATTATGTTAAACGATTTCAAGTATCACAAAATGGTTATAAGCCGCTGAGACTTAATATTTAAAGCATAATATGAAGTGCATAGCATTTACAGGGATACACAAAATATTTCAAATCTTACATTCTTATCCGAAGTACTGTATATTATCGATGATAGCTGATGGGTGGATGAAATACATTTTCAATTATGATATGCATTTTTAAGTTTTACTAAGTGTCTGCAAATTATATGGTGTGTATAAAAGTTATAGTTGATATACAGGGTTACACAAAAGAGCGCATAAATATTACTGAATTTGAGGGTAATTATCTTAAAGGTGTTTTTTAAATAAGTTATGCATTTTTACGTTGAACTGTTTTCAGTTTACTAAGAAATGTTTGTAGAATATAGATTAAATGATATACAGGGTCACGAAAAGAATTAGCTACATGGTCACGCATAAAGGATAATTTCAGGAAATGTGATTTAAGTAGTTTTAAGGGTGTTTTTGTTTGAAATAAATTTTAACAAAATACTGGCATGTAATAACGGTACTAGGTAATTTACAAGGTTGATCAAATGTATTCAAGTATTTTCCATCCATTTGAATAAAGTGCTAAATTTTTTCAACAAGTTAGGCATTTTCTTGCAAAAATAAATTTCCCTATTATATAGTATATATATATATTAACTGCCGGATCAAATTCAGGGCTGTTCAAAACTATTGAAATATATATTTGGCTACGGACAGTAGCATTTTATTTCCCTAAATAATAAAGTTTAGTTAACGATTTCAGGAATTTTGGAAAGTGTTTCACAATCTATGCTTAGCGCATGATTTTTCTTACTTGTTTAACAGATAACGGGAATTTCTATGTCTTTCATAATCTGATACAGAGTTAAAGCTTATTTTGAGGTTACACATGACCACTTTGTCTAACCGATAAAATATATATATGTGTGTGTGTCTGTATACAGAAGTCATATCAAATAGTATCGAAGTACGAAATTATTATTAATACAAATACCGAAAGTACTATACAGTACAAATATTATCTAACAATGGAAGTACTACTAAAAAAAGGAACAATGCTGATATAAAGTAATAAACAATGAACTGATATGCACAGAATTTACAAGTGGTTTTTCCTTTTAATAGTCATAAAGAGTAAGTAGAGAAGGAGAAAAAATAATTATGAATGCACATGCAAGTTAATGCCAATTTTATTTATTTTTTATTTTACATTAAATTATTGTAAAAAGAATTTTTTTTTGGCAAATTGGCAAAACCCGCTTTTTTGTTTCACATTTCATTGAGATACAAATGGAGCACTCTCTAATATTTTCACCTGAATTAACATTAAATTTATTTATAAAAATTATAATTAAATAAACTTTGATAATTTCTATATCTGTTTATTGTAACTGCTCTATCCATACACACATACCATAATAATTTCATTACTCTCATCGTTCATTTGTATTCTGACATGCGAATTTACATGTTCTTGACACATTATTAAATTTCAATTGAATGCGTGTGACAACAAATGCGTTTGGATAAACAGCTCTGTCAATATTAATTATTTCTATGAATGGCACACTGCTAGACTAAACAGACAGTATCAATGCTGTTTATCAATACAAGCCATATGTATCATTGTTCGATTAATTAAAATCTCTAGTTAAGTAAATGCAGGGTAGGTTTATGTCAATCAATGAGCCAAATTTAATTAAAATGAAAAATTTGCGAAAGTTGTATTAAAATAAGTTTCTTGGAATTTTCATGAAGTAAAGAATCGAATTCATTCTGTAAAAAATTTTAGCAGTTGTCAATTATAATAGCGTAATTTATTACAACTACGTTTTTACTGACAGGTCTGATATAGTGTGGATTAAAGATGTATTAAGCTAATAAATTGGCAAAACCCGCTTTTTTGTTTCACATTTCATTGAGATACAAATGGAACACTCTCTAATATTTTCACCTGAATTAACATTAAATTTATTTATAAAAATTATAATTAAATAAACTTTGATAATTTCTATATCTGTTTATTGTAACTGCTCTATCCATACACACATACCATAATAATTTCATTACTCTCATCGTTCATTTGTATTCTGACATGCAAATTTACATGTTCTTGACACATTATTAAATTTCAATTGAATGCGTTTGACAATAAATGCGTTTGGATAAACAGCTCTGTCAATATTAATTATTTCTATGAATGGCACACTGCTAGACTAAACAGACAGTATCAATACTGTTTATCGATACAAGCCATATGTATCATTGTTCGATTAATTAAAATCTTTAGTTAAGTAAATGCAGGGTAAGTTTATGTCCGTCAATGTGCCAAATTTAATTAAAATGAAAAATTTGCGAAAGTTGTATTAAAATAAGTTTCTTGGAATTTTCATAAAGTAAAGAATAGAATTCACTCTTTATAAAATTTTAGCATTTGTCAATTAGCGTAATTTATTGCAACTACATTTTTATGTAAAAAAATTTTCAGATACGTGTATGTGCGTGTGTGTTACATAACTTCAATGCGGTCGATAGTTTTCATGACCTTAACGATGTCCGGGACTCAAAAATATTCAAATTTTCTAAAAATAGTCGCTTTAAAAATTTCTCTGTTTTCTCATGATTAAAAGGATGTTTAAATCGTATTTCTATCTTAGAAGAAGAAATACTAATTTTTCGTTTTGGTTTGCTTTCAAAATCTAACTTTCAAGCAATGTTTGCTACGAAAATGACTTCTTGTCAAAATGCGTTTTTCTTCATGATGTTTTTTTTTTTCAAAATTTATGAGATTTAAAATGCTATAACTCAAGACCCGTTAAAGATAAATGGTTCAAATTTCGAACATGTCTTTTTTTATTATTTTATCTTAATTTTGATTCAGCAAATTTGAAAAAAATATTTAGTTGAAAATATGATTATTTAAAAAAAAGTTACATCATTTTTTTAAAATTTTTATTTTAAATATTTTTAATTTTTTTAAAAAATTAATATTTTTGAAAATGCTGAATCAAAATTAAAATTTAGATATTCCTGTTTATTTAAATGTAAAAAAATGAAATCCTACAAGTAATATTTTGAGATAATAATTTTTATTAACTTCACTTTTTTATTAAATTTTTAATTAAATAATTAAAAAAAATATGAGAAGTTTTATCAAGTGTTTTTGTTTATAAATAATATGATCAATCATCATAAAAAATTCAAAATTTTAACTCAATAAATAAAAAATATTTTTGTGTCCCGGAACTCCTTAATGGCTCCATCGTTTTTACAGAAACATTCCACATTGATAACAAAGAGGAGTGTAGAAGGTATTTAGCTACGTAATTTTTATTACCCGATCCGTACATTAGTAAATATTTCATAAAATAAAAGGCTTGGATGGTGAATAATACCTTTACTATTATGACAAATCAATCAATGTTCAATCAATCAATCAATGTTCCTATTTCAATTCAATGACGCTATATGGTTTTAAAGTTCGCTCGAAAACATTCGCATTGATTACAAAGAGGACTCTAGTAAGCATTTAGAGCGTAATTTCCGTGTCTAGATCCGTACGTCAGTAAATATTACATAAAATAAAAGGCATGGATAGTGAATAATAACTTTACTATTATGATATATCAATCAACTTTCCTATTTCAATTCAATGACGCTATATGGTTTTAAAGTTCGCTCGAAAACATGCACATTGATTACAAAGAGGATTCTAGTAAGCATTTAGAGCGTAATTTCCGTATTTCGATCTCGTATCTCACGTCAGTGAATATTGCATAAAATAAAAGGCATGGATAGTGAATAATACCTTTACTATTATGATATAAGGTATTTGTACCCTATATGGACAGGGCTCTCAATATGGATACCCCTAATATTTTTAAAGGTAATAATTTTAATCGAGAGATGGCTCAACATTTTCGCGAAGAAAAGCAGTTGAAAAGATAATTAAGGCTGGAAAGTGTAAAAAAGCGCGCTGTTCGTCATTTAGAGGAAACCTGTTGTTTCGAGATGTGCTGAACTTAATTACTTGTAAGCTTAAATTCTTATTAGATATGGTAAAATTACATTAAATGTTGAAAAGTGGAGTATTTTAGAAAGCTAATAAAACATATTTTCGATTGCTATTGCATATTTTGCTTAAAAATATTTTCCTTATTCATTTGTTACTAGATTTAGTAAAACTATGCCCGGTTCCCAGTATGGACAGCTTATGTCCCCATCGACTACAACTGTAAGAAAGAACTGTACAACTGTACTGCCCAACGTTGCCAAGCAATAAATTGAAAAGGCATCAAAGTGGTAAAATCTTGTTCGACAAGATGCCATTTGAACAATACCCCAAAAACCTTCCTCCAAAAAACCCTTGCAGAAAAATAAAGAGAAGCCCCTCCCCCCCCCCCCGCCAGTAGGATATCTGTTGGCGAAATCGTAGGCACCAGTGATATGACTTCCTCAACAAAAGAAAGCTGGTACTGCTTCTTTTGCAAAATTGATGCTTTTTCAAACATGCGGCCATGCATCACATGTGGCAGATATGTTCATGAGGATTATATGGGACTTACTGCCCATGGTGAAAAAGTTTCTATTTGTCCATGCTGCAAGGACTGGGTAATAACAGATGTAAATTCGCAGACAGATGCTATAAAGCTAAGTAAAACCAACAATATTATTTCATAATATTAGTAACTAAGGGGCTTTGCATGGGTCTTCGAAGGGTAAAAACCGAGAATGATACTCCCCTTTCGAAAATGCATGTTCTGAAGATATTTACTGTCCTCCTCCTCCTCCTCCTCCGAATACTTTAAGATACATTTTTTTTATTCCCTCTCCTCTAAAATCCCTTGGAAAAGTGGTTCTTCCATACACTCTGTGTAGAAAGTCAATAAGGAAACACCTGTCCATAATAGAGACAGGTAGTTCCTTATATGGACACTTGTAAACATTTTTTGTTTTTATCATATAAATTAAACCAGAATAATTACAAGGTCGCTAATTTTAATAATGATAGTCAATAGTCCAAGGATAGTGGACACACATTTTTGGAGTCCTCTGACTTGTACATGGGGATGAAAAAAATACATTTTCTTTAAGGTGTCCATACAGGGTACAGGTACTATATCAATCAACGTTCCTATTTCAATTCAAATGACGCTATATGGTTTTAAAAATCGCTCAAAAACATTCACATTGATTACAAAGAGGACTCTAGTAAACATTTAGTGCGTAATTTCCATATTTTGATCAGTACGTCTGTAAATATTACATAAAATAAAATGCATGGATAGTGAATAATAACTTTACTATCATAATAGTAATTTAATATTATGTTAATGAATGTGCAAGTTTTAATTCAAGTGACAGATTTGCGAAATTTGTATCAAAGTCATTTCCTTAGAATTTTCTAAAGGTAAAGAATAGAATCGATTCTTTATAAAATGATAGTCGACTTCAAGTATATTAGCTTAATTTAATGCAACTATGTTTTTATATAAAAAGACTTTCATATATACCTCTACATGTGTTGTATAACCTCATTGTAGTCGGTAGTTTTCATGACCTTATGACTATACACAGTAAAAAAAAAAAAAAATGTCAATTTTGACGCTAGTTTAAACTGTTTTAATTACAGAAAATATTTGTAATTTTCCATTTAAACAGTTTTTTTCCTGTAAAAGATACAGTTGTATTCTGTAAAGATTACTAAGTTCAGTTCCTTTTACAGAAAAAAAAAATGTTTTGCTTTAAAACAGTTGCTTTTTGTAAAACATAAAATGTTTTTCTATAAAAAAAATAGAGATTTTTTTTTGCAGTGTATGGCTTTATAGTTTGCCCGAAAAAAAATATACATTGGTTACAAAGAGGACTCTATAAAATATTTAGCATCGTAATTTCCATATTTTGATTCGTACGTCTGTAAACATTCCATAAAATAAAAGGCATAGATTGTAAATAACATCTTTACTATTATGATATTATGTCAATCAATGTTCCAATTTTCATTCAAATGACAAAATTGTGAAATTTGTATCAAAGTAATTTTCTTAAAATTTTCTAAAATTAAAATATAGAACTGATTTTTTATAAAATTTTAGTAGTTATCAATTATAATAGCTTAATTTATTCCAACTACGTTTTTATAAAGAAAGACGTTCATATATATACATGTGTATGTGTTGCATGACCTCAGTGCAGTTGATATTTCTCATGTTCTTATGACTCTATATAACTTTATAGTTCGCCCGAAAACATTTGCATTGGTTACAAAAAGGACTCTAGTAAGTATTTCGCAATGCAATTTCCATATCTTAATCCGTACATCAGTAAACATTGCTAGATGAATAACATCTTTACTATTATGATATTATGACAATCAATGTTCCAATTTTAATTTGAATGAAAAATTTGTGAAATTTGTATCAAAGTAATTTTCATCATCTTCTTCTTCTTCTTCTTTTTTCTTTTTCTTTTTTTTCTTTCTTTCTTTTTTTTTTTATTTTTTTTGAAGGGGGAGTTGTAATATTTGACAGTAATAAAAAATCCCCCCCCCCATCTGATACCTCAAATGTCCTCCCTGAGGAAAATATCTGAATTCAACACTATAAATCATATACAACTTCGGAATAAAGAAATAAAAGAAAATCTATACAAGTTTATACAAAATAAAGGAAACAGCAAAGAAAATTTGTTGTATAAATTATTTGTATAGACAGGTTGTTTATACCTTGTCAAGTATAGCCTTGTAGTAACCTTGTAATTACCATTGTAGTAACCAAGTAGTTCAACCTTGTCAAGTTGAACTCATTCTTAAAAGATGATGAAGACTTTGAAAAGAATGCCTCTATATTCAAGGGAATTCTATCCCAAGAGAAAACGGGTACAGAATATTTCAAGGATATTACAAGGACAATATTGTTGAGCTTCTTTTTGTCACTCACAGGGAAATGACCACTGTCCGTGTTTATTTCTATCTCCAACCTAGATCCATATGTGATTATTTAAAAGACACGCTCATTCGCCGATTATATGCAAATTTATTTTAATACTAATTTATGTATAAGTCGATCCCCTATTTTCAACACCTATATTTTGTCTAAAATTCTTCCACTTATGCACAAATATGTACTGTAATTGCCTTCTATTGCCAACATCAAAATGACTTCTAAGTTTCGGAAGATCACGTTTGTCTTTTGTATTATAGATAATAGACATAACAAATATACCAGTATACAGAAAAGAGAATCACTTTCTTTTCTATTCATGGTTAGTTGTTTTAATATTTTAGATTTGAATTTGTTTATACTTGTAATAAATACATTAAATTATTCATTTGTATTGCGAACTGATAATAAACAAAAAATTAAGTTATGTTTTGTGCAACTATTCTTTGTTTGAAAAGTGGCCTTTTAATTACTTAATCGTTTATTTTCTATCTATTTTCAGCAGGAGGCCTCTTCATTCTGCTTCATTGGTTTAAGGCATTTTGACTATTTCATGCTTGAATGAGTACATTTTCAGCGATCCACATTAGTGGGAACATGTTTTCTGATATGGAAATGAGAGTAGTTGATTCAAACGAAAAGTAATATTGCATTAATTAATTAATAAAAATGTATTATTTATTATTATTATTTATTTTATATTTTATTTATTTATTTAATTTTTTTAATTTACTCGGTTAAAGGTCAATCCCCAATTTTCAACAACCAAACATTGTCTAATATTCTTTCTCTTATACATGAGTATGTAAGATAAATGTCTTTAATTGTCAACATCAAAATGAAGCCAGAGTTATGGAGGGTCATATTTGTTCTTTGTAATATGTACAATAAATGTAACGAATACAACAATACTAGCTGTTACCCGTTACTCCGTTCATATAACATTTAACGAAGAATAAATTCATCAATCAAGTAAAAATTTCGATGATTAAAAGCACGTGTTTTTTATTTCGTCGTTTTGACTGACGTCTTTTAAAAATAATCTCATACAGTTTTTAAAAATCCAGTTTATATTAATGAAGGACTATAATTATCCACTTATACTTACGGAAGTTAAATTTACCTCCTTGGTTGTAAATTTCAATATGTTGGCAAACGATTTTCGCTTCTGTGGAAGAAGCTCAATAATGAAGCTTCAAAGTGTAAAAATATGTTTTTAGTTTTAGGAAAATTTACTTTAATCGTGTTTTTATATCATCCATACCAGGCCTGTCCAACATTTCACAAGGCAAGGGCGCATTTTAGCTAAAAGCAAACAATGAAGAGCGCCATCATTAAGTGAGCTCAAAAAATAAATAATTATCTTGTAGTATTAATAATGAGGCACACATACAAATGTATATCGTTGTAGAAACTATAAGGCCCCTATTTGGATCTGAAGCTTCATGTAAGAAAGAGAAAAATCAAATAACTATAAAACAAAATAAGTTCGAAATATACATTTTTCTGTGAGGCGTTATCTCAAAGATTTTTGAAGTGGAAGGAGCCAGTAACTTTAATCCGACTTTTAATTGAAATAAAATGGTAATCAGAGACATTGTTAGGTTTTTTTTAGGATGAATAGATACTTTTTAATTTATTTTGGAGGCAAAAATATGGCATTATAAAAAGCACAAAAAGTATATTAGTGACCAATCCATGGATAGTTTCAAAGAAATGTCTCGAAAGAACTTTAATTGATGGAAATCATTTTGTACAATTTTATAGATTTTGTAAAACAATTTGAGAAAAATTCCTAAAATTTTAAAAGTCTGAGCGATAAAATGGCACTTCCTTACCCTTATTATGAAACAGCAATGAGTCAGTGTAATAACATAAGAAGTTGAATATTTCTGCATGAAGAACGTGAAAGGGGTGAGCTTTATTTTCTACATTACATATCTTAGCATGTTAAGTTATTGCCAACTTTTACCAATTTTCATCGCCATAATTTCCATGGCATTTTGCATAAAGAATAACTGTACATTAGTGAAGAAACGTAATAATACATGGTTAAATTAATAAAACACATTTTTATTATTGTAATACATTTGCAAAGGTTTCAAAAATATTTCTCTAGCAAATATCAAGGATTTAAAATAAAGAATTTTTTAAATGGAATTTTATTAAAGAAATATTAGTAATAGGAAACATTTAAAAGGGCGCCAAAAATCTGGTACAGGGCGCAAGGTTGGACAGCGCTGATTCATACGAATCAAAATTAACTTCTTTTTAATTTTAAAGAAAAAAATAGCGTCAAAAATGTATATTAATCAGTTTTATTTCTCCCGTTTTTGCAATGTAAAATGTCTTCCACTAATAATTATGAATTTTGAAGGAAAATTTTCATTAGTATGTAACTTATAACTTATTCAATAGCATGAGTAAAAAATGTTTCTCATTCATTTTAAATATGAGGTCATTATTTATCTAGCTCCAATAATTACTGATATCCATGTCTCTTATTTCTCTAACGACTGTCTTAAAATATCTATTTTATTCCAATTATGACGTCATATTTTCCAAGTGAAATATTTTGTTAAAAATAAAATTATTTTCCCTTTTTCTTATAATTATGTCGCAGTTTTTGACAGAGAACTTCTTATTAACGACACAAATATCCATGTTAAATATATAACAAAAAATACTCCCTTTATTTTTAATTCACCTATGATGTCATATTTATTTTCTTTTAAATTATTTTCGCATGGAAACAGCCCAATTCAAAATTTATTGCCGCTGAGAAATTATTATTACAGATTTTAATTTTCTTGGCAACGGGAAATGAAATTGATTAAATTTTTTCAAAAAAATGCCTATTGATTTAGTATAAAAAAAGAATGAAATTATGAATTATTAAGGAAAATATTTGAATAAAACAATTCAAAATTAGCCTATGTTCATTTCCGGGCTTTAACGTATCTATATGCAAAGATTCAAAGACATTAATCAATCCGTTTTGAAACTAACTTCATTCCAACTTTCGTACACACTTTTACATTTATAATATTATAAGGATACAATAAAGATAACCATTTTTTTTTAAATTCATGGTTAATTGTTTTAATATTTTAGATTTGAATTTGTATTTATAATAAATACAGTGAATTATTTAATTGTATTGCGAACTGAGAATAAATAAAAATATAATAAATAAATAGATAGTAGATACAACGAATATAACAGTATATAGATTAGAGAATCATTTTCTCTTTTATTTATGGTTGGTTGAGTTAATATTTTAGATTTGAATTTGTTTTTCTTTATGATGCATATATGAATTCTTCATTTATGTTGCGAATTGGGAATAAACAAAAAATTATGTTATCTTATGTAACTATTGTCCGTTTGAAAAACCGCCTTTGAGTTACATAATTGTTACTTTTTTATCTATTGTCAGACGGAGGCAGCTTCATTCTGCTCCCATGGTTCAAGGCATTTCGCATTATTTTATGCCTGAATAAGTACGTTTTCAAAAATCTTTATTAGTGGGACTCATGCTATGTGATTTGAAAATGAGAGTAATTGATTCAAACGAAAAGCAACATTACAGCGTTTTCCAAATGGGTAAAATTGTAATGTTGTTTTTTCTTCAGATTGTTTAAAACGCTCAGAAAATATTTACTTTCAACGTTCTTAAAAGAAACTTAATTACAAATATGAATGTAATCTTTGAGAGAATTAATCATTCTAAAATGCATTGAAAAGTCATAAAATTGATAGAATTACATTATCTTAAGTATTGCTTATATTGCAGTGAAACCTGGTGCGTAGTGCACGGAATATTACGGGCCAAACACTTAGAGGGTTAATAAAAATGTATTCTTTATTATTTTTTTCATACTAACTCCGTAAAAAGGTATCCTTTATAAATTAATACACTCGGTAAAAATGTTTTCTTTATTATTATTCTTTTTCTCACCCGTTTGTAAATCAACCCCCAATTTTCATCACCGAAATTTTGTCTAAAATTCTTCCACTTATACATGAGTAATGGCAGTTGTCTTCTATTGCCAGCATCAAAATTACGCCAGAATTACGGGAAGTCACGTTTGTCCCTTGTAATATAGATAATAGTTACAACGAATATAACAGTATACATAATAGAGAATAATCTTTTTTTTTAAATTTGAAGTTATGTTAATACGAACATAAGTCAAGTTAATTTATGTTCGTAACATTAAAGTTTATTAAAATCTGGTTTGCGTGTAAAGTATATGATTAATGTTTCACTAAATAAATATCGTTTAGTTCTTAAAGGTTAGAAACTTAATATTACTTTATTTTTCGAAATTATCTGGAAACTAATAGTAAAATTAGTAAAAGAAAATTTGGAATTTCTAAGAATATTTTTAAAATTGATTTCAGCATATAAACAATGTTATTTTTTTTAACTGTAAAGAACACTTCTGATGTTTTATGACTTATTTTAAATGCGAGATAAATTATCAAATGTAAAAAAACTTACATTTATGTAAAACTGTGTTCGTTGTTTAAATTATCTAACAAATTCACAATTATTTCCTGTTTTATCAAGTAAGCCCCCGTCTTTTAATATAATAAAATACTTCCCTCCTATCAGAAACTTTTTATATTAATGTTATAAAAAGTTAATTATATAATGTCAATAAGTATAAAATGCCGAAATATGCTACAGTCTCCTAATATGGCACTATCTTATACCTTCTAAAGGACAAGTGGCACTCTAGTGATATAGTTCTCAAACAATAGTTTTTCAATTTTACTCAACTGGATGCAGTTCATTATATCGATTTTAGTATTGATACCTCACCAGTTGTGTTTCAAAATGTTAAATACAGGCTGGTCATAAAAAAAACTTTGCCGGTATATGGAGCTCTAGCGGGAAGTCCATTCAACCAATCGAGGTGAAATTTCAGATATAGCTATTCAGAGATATGAGCTGAAGATTCTCTGAACGGCAACAAAATGGCGCTCACGGTTACGGTTATAGTAATAGAAACTCGAAATTTCCGATGGCAACACCCTTTTTTTTCATCGCAAAATGCTAAGCGCATGCGAAAACCCAAAAGAGCGTTAGGACCGTACGTGTTTAGCAAGAAATGGACACGTTATGCAGGTACAAAAAACTGTTCTGCGAATCCACCCCCCCCCCCCCTATGAAAAAAACACGATTGGGACGCAAGGAGTAAATTTGCATATGACAAAAAGTCAGTACACTAATCTCTGATTACAACACAGATCGGAGAAAACTTATTTTGATTACACATTTTCCACATGGGTACCATCACAGGCAATTACACATCGCATGGTGACGACTGTGGACAATACAGCCGAACGTTACATCGCACGAGGGATGTTTGCAATCTCACGTTTGATATAATCTTTCAAATCCGGGAAAGTTTGCGAATTGCACATGTATACTCTAGATTTGAGATATCCTCTGAACCTGAAATCCAGGAGTGAGGTCGGGGGATCGCGGAGGCCATTGACGTTACCAGTTAAGGCGAAATGTGCCTCGTCCGTTCATAATATGCGAAGAGGTCGATCGTTATCTCCATAATATTGGATAAGAAATTCATTAACAAAGTCTATATGTTGTTGATGGTCTCTCACTTCCAACATCTGGGCTCGCTGGTACGGGAAAAGAAACATGCGGAATACAGAGCGCAGTAACTTTAAGACCATTGATTTTGGTACATCAAATACACGAGATGCACCTTTAGTAGTTTGCATGTGTCCTCTGGTCACTATGTGATGCACTTCCATAACAGTATCCTCAGGAACAGTTGGTCGTCCGGATCGCACACTATCACAGGTGCAGCCAGTTTCTTCGAATTCCATTACTAAATCACGAAGAGCTTGTGAAATGCATAAGCCACGTATTTGGCGATGGTTTCGACGGTAAACGCGCCTGGTTTTCGCAGAATTCATCTAATTTTGGATAATATTTTTACCAACTCACCACGAACGAAGTCATTTTGCTGGCATCTGCGAGCTTCGACTGAAGAACAAACATTCCCACCCTACTTTTTATCCGTTTTCTACGCTGACTATATGACAAACGATGTTCCGTAATTCGTATTTTGTCTCTGTCATATTCAAATTTTCTTTGTGCGCCTTGGTCGTGTTTTTTGGGGGCCGTTCGTAGAGCTGATTTGTGCGAGCATAACGCGTCAGTTTATTGCAATAACTATACCGTTCCAACGCTCTTTAAGGTTTTCGCATGCGTTGAGCATTTTGCGATGTTAAAAATGGGTGTTGTCATTGGAAAATTTCGAATTTCTGTAACTGTAACCGTAATTGTGAGCGCCATTTTGTTGCCGTTTACAGAATCTCGAGCTCATACCTCTGAATAGCTATATCTGAAATTTCAACTCGATCGATTGAACGGCCTGGCCGCTAGAGCTCCATATATCGGCAAAGTTTTTTTTATGACCACCCTGTATTTTTAAGTTTACATTTTCAAGAGTAAGTTTTTTGAAGAAGGTAACTGATTTTGAAATGTTTGAAAATATCTGTAATTTCAGTTTTTTTATAATACTGTTTGGTAATTAATGGCTGGGGTTGAAATTAATTTTCTTTTTGCGAATCCGCAAACTTTCCCGTATTTGAAAGATTCTATCAAACGTGAGATTGCAAGCATCTTTCATGCGATGTAACGTTCGGCTGTATTGTCCACAGTCGCCACCATGCGTAAATAGTATTAACAATGCATGTGGAATTTCCAATACCAAGGATTCTCAAATATATAAGTGCCTTATTTGGACCTTTTTTTTGTATATTACCTTTATCTTGACTATTTAGACTTGAAATTTTTTGTTGTTATTTAAATATATTTAGTTTTTTCTATGATTTCTACTATTTTTAACAAAGAAATAAATTAAAATACGTGAACAAATATGTTATTTTAATTTTGTTTATGTGCAAATACTTGAAATATTTCCAGGTTTATTTGAAATATGATTTTTATATTTTAATATGATTTTTTTAACTTCTTGGATTCTGGATTTTTAATTAGAATAAGCGTCTATGTAGTAATTTTTTTCGGAATATTGTTTCATGATTAATATGTCTACATAATACAGTTTAATTATATTTCCATAATGAAACAAATTAAAATATTATTCTTAATGCATTTATATCATAAATTTAATTTATTTCTCTATAATAATTAATAGATTATTGATAGAAATAACTGTAAACAATTTTTAATAACAACAAAAAAAAATTGTAGTCTATAGACAAATAAATTAAACTACTTTTCTTTGCATAAAATATTTAAACATGCACAATTTCGCAATTAAAAATGCATTTATACCTTACAAAAATTAATTTAATTTATATTTTTCTTAAATTTCACTTCTATGCATATGTGTTCATTTGCGGTTCGAAAATAATCAATGAAAATTTTCGTTCCGAAAAAAAAGGTCCGCGCGGAGTTAGATCTCAGGTAGAAAAAAACTTGAAATCAGCACGCTTCCGAACAGGCCACAGTCCGACCAGTGGCCGAGAGGTACTTACCTCTCAACTGGTAGACGGCAGATGCTGGGTTCGAACCCAATCGCGGCTGTCGGCCTAACCGTTCATGGTTTTCTTCGAACCTTGCGTAAATACGGGTTAGGTTCCCTTATAAAGACCCACACGAAGGGCATCCCCCCTGGTCCTATATCCCTAGCGTAGATAATCCGCCGACATAAAATAAATAAATAAACCGAACAGGCCACGGAGGTGCTTGCTAATGGTGAAAATTTATTCAATTATAAACTATAGCATGAACTTTAAGGGTTATTTTTTCAAGACTCCCTGGGTATTGCGCTTTATAGCTGTCATATATTTATATACTAACTATACTTTATTGATACACAAACGTTCATGCATGTCAGGTTCTGAGAAAACATCTGCTATAGAACTGGAATTTATGTTATTTGTTATCTTAATATCTTATGTATTGTATGGGCTGTGTACTGAAATTTCAAGGTGACATTCTTTCTTTGTCTAAAGCTGGAGTGAACATGTGAACATGCACATGTGCAGCGAAAAGAAAAGAAGATTACAGAGGGGAGTGTTTGACCTTATGGGATGTCTATTGAAGAAGGGAAATAAAGGATTTCCACGAAACTGGGGGGTTTACATTGGGGAAATGCAGGAATGGAGTAGGGAGTGTTTGGCTGAGAGATAGTCAGTTCACAGTTCGTACCTAGAGAGCAGAGATGGACAGAGGTCCCTGTGTTTAGTGCTCGGATCGAAGAGCGTAGTCTGAGAACCCATGTGTCGGGAGATCCGAAACTGATCTCCGGTAAAGTTAATCTAACGTATATAGAGTGAGAGGCAGAAGTTGTAATTTGAACAGTACAAGCCAACTTTTTACTGTATTTAATTTAATGTAGAACCGGATCACCTATATCCGAGTTATATATGTAAATAGTGTATTATATTGTGTACATAGAATAAACTGATAATTTAGTTAATTGACAGCTTTGGTGTTCATTTACTCGATTCTCACAGTGGGTGACCGATATCACCTAATAATATCGGTGGTGGCAGCTATAACTACTACGGACTTTCTTCAAAGTTGTGCGGACTAAGAGGGAACGACCGACAAATTGGTTGCAGCGGCGAGATAGAATCGTCTGAGACCAGTGACCAGCGAGCCGTGTTGCAGTGTGTTAATACCGGAGCATCTAGTGGAATTCTTGCGTGGTAATGCCGGATCGTCGAGCGGAATTTTAGAGAGATAAAATTCAAGCTTCGAGCAGAAGTACAGTGTGTGTGTGTGCCCTACATCGGTACAGCGAACCGAACTATAGTGTTGTGTCTCGTCATCATTAGAGAGAACTGAACCAAAGTGTTGTGCCCTAGAGTTATTACGGACAAGAGAATTATTGTTTGTGCCATATCATCGCTACATCGTGGAACTACCTGTGAATAAAAGAGTACCCCAGCAGATAAAGTATAAGGTAAGGTGTTTTGATCATTTCCTTCTGCTGACATCTCGAACCAACTTTAATTGTTGTTGTATAATTAATAGATAATTTATGTGCAATCAAATAATTGTGTTCAGATAGGTAGGAAGTATTAATAACCATATTTACTGTTGTTTTAAGAAAAGGTCATAATAATTTGAGTTAATATTGATTTTCTATATTTTTTTTACTAACGATGGTAGTGAACAAAATTAATGCATTGTGTTAATAGTAGTTGGAAGGAATAATTAAATTTACTTAAATTTAAATTATTATTAAGGTAATATTTAAATGAAGCAATACTGTTTTAACTTTGAAGAGTTGATAACAAATGAGCAATGAACATTTGCTTAGAGTTTTAATTGGCTAGAAGTAGTGAAAAAAAAAAAGGCTCACAGTGAAAAAGAAGGTATCACGTTGGGAAAAAAAAGGCCACAGCGAGGAAAAATAAAAAGGAAGGTATTGAGTATATTTGTTTTAAGTGTGAGAACCAGTATTGAATTTGAAAATATTTTAGTGAGGATAATTGTAGAAATTTATATGTGCATGTTATACAATTTTTCTTTATGTGAATGTTTCTATTGACATCAATACTTTTATTCAGTTTCAGTATTATTTATCAGTATTATTATGTAAATTGTATGTTATTATCTAATTGTGTATTGCATAGTAATCAAATCGAAATTAATGTTTTACCTTTTGTTTATTGGAAGTAAATTGTGTGATATCAATGGTTGAGGAAAATCAGATTCTATAGTAGGTTAATTAGAAATGTAATACATCGATTATCTGAAGGGTATTAATTAGTATAATAAGTGGAGATATAAATGCACTAAGATAGAAATTTAGAAAATATTTATTTGGTAGGTTTAAATATTATTGTACTGTAGTGTGGTAATAACAATCGGAGAAGGTATGGCTTTCTTACTGAAACTAAAAAAAGTGGATCTTCAGATGATAGCCGAAGAATTGTGTGTTGAATCCGCGGAAGATGATACCAGAATTCAGCTTAGGAAAAAGATAATGGACAGTGATGTGTATGATGAGGGGGTGATTAAGGAAATATCTAACGCTATTGTTGCAGAACGATTAGAGCGCGAAAAAAACAGGAAAAATTAGAGCGGGAGGAAAAATAGGAAAAGTTAGAACGCGAAAAGTTAGAAAGAGAAGAGAGGGCTGAAAAATTAAGGATGGAACATTAATTAGAAATGGAAAGGCTAAGGGTGCAAGGATCGACAAATAACTCTAATGGGTCTAGGGAATCTAATAATGAAAGTAACATAGAGAAATTGATCAAAAGTGTTAAAACTATATCTATCAAAGTACCAGAAGGGACTGAGGGATGGAATTTATTATTCAATAGTTTAGAAAGGGCATTCAAAACTAAAAATGTACTGGAAAATCAGCAGGCCGAAATTCTACTAAATATGTTAGGAGATAAGGCGGATAATTTGTTAATTTATACCACTAGGGAACAAATGGAGAATTATGAGGAATTGAAGGAGTTAGTTCTAAAAGAACATGAGCCGACACCAAAGGCGTGTTTGGAAAATTTTAAGAATGCTAGGAGAAACCAGAATGAAACTCATGTATTATTTGTATCGCGTTTAATAGCAACATGGGAAAATTACTGTAAGATTAGAGGTGCTGACTCATATGAAAAGGTCAACCAGTTAATAGTTAGTGATAAATTATTAAGTACGTTAGATGAGGAAACTGCATCATTTATTGTGTTAACTCAGCAGGGTAAATGGTTAGAAGCCCCTAAAATTGCTAAAGAATGCGACAATTATTTTGATGCTAAACACAAGTCTTATGCAGTTACGTATAAAAGTTTTAAAGGTAAAGATAGGTATGTAAACAATGAAAAAATGAGTCCGAGGGAGGATAGTAAAGTTAGTGGTAATTGGAGGCAAAATGGAAGTACTGAGACTAATTCATTTTCGGATAGGAAAGTTGATTTTAAGAAACTTAGTGATGCTTCAGCTCCTAAATGCTTTAAATGTGGTTTGAGAGGTCATTACCAACGTTTATGTAATAAAGTGGGTAATGAGGGAAATAATAATGGTAAAAAAGGGCGAGATCCGAAAGCGGGTGTACAGAAGATTGTTGTAAAAGGAAACAAAGAGTTACCTAATGGAGCTATTGTGGCGAGAATATTGGCAAAGGCCGAACAGAGAATTAATGTTATTGGTGAGAAATTAAATAAACTTGAGAAAATTGAAGTTAGTGTAAATGGGCAAAAAGCAAAAGGATTGGTTGATTCTGGATGTGAAATTAGTGTTTTTCATAAAGATTTGGTACCGGAAGAGAAATTAAAAAGAGCGGGTTGAATATATTTACGGATTATTTGGTGAAGCATTTAAATCACCGTTGGTTAAATTACCGTTGGCTATTCCGCAATTCGGACAAACTAATATAGTTCATCAGGAAGTACTTTGCGCAGTGACCTATAATATTAATGAGCAGGTAGTTTTACATCCCGAGGTGATTAATGAGTTGTCAGAGGTCAACCGCGAGGAGCCATTGCTAGAGACCCAAGAGCTAGAAAGTTCGGAAATTGTTATTGATAACTCGAGTGAAAAGGAAGATATGAGTGGCGATAATTGTAATGTTTACGCAATAGAAGCGAGATCGGAAAATTTACAAAGTCAGAATCCAGAAAAAAACGGAAGTGGAGAAAGATAATAAAGCTATTGTTAGCAATTCGGATATATTTAAGAAATCCCAATTGGAATGTAAAGAGTTAGAGAGAGCTTGGGAATTAGCTAAAATGGACAAAGAGGATTATTATATTGTAAATGGGTTATAGTATCATAAAGAGAAACTGTTAGGCGAAACTATAGCTCAAATAGTAGTACCCAAGGTAAGAAGGGAAGAGGTTTTAAAATTAGCGCATACTTCGGTTTTTGGAGGGCATCATGCAGCCAAGAAAACGTTACAGTGAATCAGGTTTTATTGGGAGGGGATGGCGAAAGAAACTAAACAATTTTGTGAGTCATGTTTAGAGTGTCAATTGACTAGAGGGGTTAAAGTGAATGATAGAGCTCCTATTTCCCCAGTATCGCGGCCAGAACTTCCATTTCAAGTAGTTAATATTGATTTCATTTGGCCTATTGATCCTAAAAGTTCACAAGGGCATCAGTATATACTAACCTTAATTGATCAACATACCAGATGGGCGAATGCAATCCCCATAAAAGGTTTAACCCTTTAACGTTCATTGGTTTTCTACGGAAACCACACATTCAGACTTTATTCTCAAATTTATTTTACGTATTTTTTCTACTGAATTGCGATTAATTGAAACTTTTAAAACATTCTCTTTTAGCTAGATTCGAGCACCAAAATAAATCATAAGACTTTCAACTTCAAACGAAGCAAAATATGTATGTCACTTTATGTTTCATAAATTCCATTCATTCTTTTAAAAAGAAATTATTATCAAAATTTAATTATGGCTTTTGGATGTACTCTACTTCTTCCTAGTTATAAATTAAAACACTCAATTATTTAGATAAATAAAAATAGATGGGTCAAAATGTTATAGGAAATGATTGGTTTCTCCAGGAAACCAAACTCCAGTAAGTGTCGGATTTTGACGCGCGAGGAGTGGCAGGTGAAATCATGTTTCGCTTTGTTTATGTAACTGAGAATAGAAGCACGATAATATTTTTTTTAGTTGGATGACTATAGCAACCCTGAATTACTTGTTGCTTCTGTTTATTCTTTTTAGGGGGTAATGGAAAAAATAGAAATGTATAAAACATTTTATTTTTGATTCTCTTCTCTTTAAAGTCGGTGATTTCTCTTTTTATATTAAAACTTTATAGCAATTTTAATGATCTTCTATTTTTAAATGTTTTTGGGTACAATTTTATTTTTCAAACATAAAATGTCGAAAAAAAAGATTAAATATTGTAGATGCTTATTATTCAAAAATTTACCTTCCGATGATGAATCAAATGCATCATTCGAGAGTGATGCAGAAGATTATATCAGTGAACACTCAGATTTAAGTAAATATCTGATGTTGATGATGATGCAAATATTGATGAAAGAAATTTTCCAGGGCCTTCCAGAAGTTCAAAATTATTATGGAAAAATAAAGGTCAAGAAAAGAAACGAAACATGGAATTTATCGCAGAAAGTAGGCTATCAGAAGACATAACATTTCTAGCAGATCCAACACTTATTTCCATCTTTTTCACTCTATTCTCCATAAGTTTCATAGGAACTATAGTTTATCAAACTAATTTGTATGGAACCCAAAAATGTGGTGCTTTCATTCCAGTGACTCCAGAGGAAATGATAATTTTTTTTTGCGAAAAATATAATAATGGGAAATAAAACATTACCCAGCTACAGAGATTTTTGGTCCACAAATGAGATTTTGCACGATGATTTTGTTTCTCGACTGATATCAGTTAGAAAATTTATTTAGATTTTAAGAAATTTGCGTTTGAAGGATTAAAGCCTACGACCCCAGAAAACAGAAATTTTTTTGACAAGCTATATAAAGAGACCATTGATTCACTGTTTATCAGAAACTTTTCTAAATGCTCTAAAACTTGGACAAAAGCAGTCAATTGATGAAAGCATGATAAAGTTCAAGGGCTGATCATCTCTGAATATGCCCCAAACCCCCATCAAATGCGGTTATAAAGTGTGGATGAGGTGTGATCAAAGTGGCTATGCATGCGAATTTCAATTTTGCACGGGAAAAACCGACGATGTAGAAAGAAATCTTGGTGAGAGAGTAATTAAAAATCTAAGCCAGAAATTGTTAGGGGAAAATCATGTAGTTTTCTTTGACAATTACTTTACATGCTTTCAAAAATTTCATAGGGTATGGAAATAATACCAGTTACAACCTTAATAACCAGCGAACAAAGCCTCAAAACTATAATTTGTATCCTTAAATTTATTTATATTTTGTGGATTTATGTACACACATATATCTTTTGCTTTACTTTTTTTTTTTTTTTTTTTTTTTTGTGTGTGTATGTAGATAAAATATGTCATGAATTTTTACTATAAATATATATATATATATTAAAATATTTTTTTTATTCCTTATTAATTAAGATATTTACATATTGCTTTTCTTATAATCATCACTTTTATTATTATGGCAACTTTTTGATTTTTTGTGATTGTTTATTTCTTTTGTATGTTCATTTTTTGACAAAAGTATAAGTTATATAAAATATATATTTCTTTTTTTATAAATGCAAATAATTTTATAAGTATACATAATTCTATGTTAAAAATCTAAACTCTTAATACAATTAGTGTAAAAATTTTGCAATTTTTTAAAACTTCTGTATAATAATAATAATAATAATAATAATAATAATAATAATAATAATAATAATAATAATAATAATAATAAATTAAATTCTTGTTTATATTAGCATTTCAGTGTATTTGTATTATATTTCTAAATTTGCTGTTTTTATTTTAAATAATTTTTTGAATTGGTATATTTAGGAAAGATAAATAGACTTTTACTGTTCATTGGTCTCCGTAAGAAACCACAGATATCTTTAAATAAAAAAATTAAAATTTTTTTTTGAATGCATATTTATTATCAGCTACATGTCTAAAAACCATTTTTGAAGTTATTTCAGTAATTTTTAAAAATAAAGTTGTAGTGAACTTTAAAGGGTTAACTGCTAAAACCACGTGTGATGCGTTACTTCAATTATAGGGACAGAAATTCCAAATATAATCGCCTTTGATAATGTAACCAATTTCACTGTCGACTTAACGAAAGAATTTGAGAAAAGTTTAGGCGCTAGTCCACGATTTTCGACCCCACAGTACCCACAGTCTAACTTTCTTGTGGAACGTTTTAATCAGACTCTTAAACTTATAATACATCACACTATTCGGTAAGAAGGGAAAAGATGGGATGAACAAATACCATTTATATTATGGGCGTATAGGGAAGTCCCGAATTCTACGACGGGAATCGCACCTTTCCATTTATTATATGGTGGAGCGCCGGAGGGTCCTTTATCAATTTTCAAGTCATCCTGGGCAGGAGAAAATAAGGGGGCACAGTTAGATACTATGCCGAATCATGAGTATTTGAATAAACTTAGGGGACGCTTAGAAAGAGCGGCAAATGAGGCAAAATTATCGTCCGAGGTGCAACAAAACAGAATGGCCTATCATTATAACTTAGGGTCAAACGAAAAAACGTTTGAAGTGGGCGATAAAGTAATACTATTAATCCCCGATTCAACTAATAAGTTATATTCTAGGTGGCAAGGGCCGGCAACTGTTGTCAAAAAACGAAACCAGCATTCGTTTATAGTTGAGTTAGCCGACGGGAGTAGGAAGCACGTGCACCAAAACAAAATAAGAGAATTTATTGCTAAGTGTAATATAGTTAATATTGTTTTTGAAGGTGATGAGGAATTTGGAGAAGTTGGGGAAATTCCTATTTTGAACCGGAAACAAGAGGTAGAACAAGACATAGAGAGGTTCGAAATAAAAGGGTTATCTAATAGTCAAGTCAAAGATATAAAGTCCATTTTGAGGGAGAATAAAGAGGTGTTTATGGGTCCTGTACAACCAGCGGAAGTAGGGGAACACCGTATTGATCTGAAACCGGGTGTGGCAAGAAAAAAGCTAAAGTTATATAGTGAACCGGTAGCTTATAAAAACGAAGTGGATAGGCAGATTCAGGAGTTATTAGAATTAAATCTAATCGAAGTATCAAATGCTGAAATTAGTCATCCAATTGTTTGCGTGGCGAAAAAAGACGCAACTGTTAGACTTTGTATAGATTATAGAGCTTTAAATTCAGTAACGCAGGTTCCAACATTTCCGATGAAAGATTCACAAGAAATCACGTATACTGCGGGGGCAGCTAAATATTTATCTTCGATTGATCTATTGAAGGGTTATTGGCAGATTAAAATGGGTGAGGAGTGTAAACATTTGACAGCTTTTACAACGCATAACGGAATCTATCAGTGGCGTACTATGCCTTTTGGTTTATCAGGGGCGGCTGCTACGTTCCAGAAAGATATGAATGAGGTTCTTCAAGGTCATTGGAGGTATGCAAAAGCATATATTGATGATGTCATAATTTTCTCCGACAACTGGGAAGAGCATTGTGAACATGTTAGGTCTGTCATAGAAGAACTTAAAAATAGAAATTTTACGATTAGGCTGGATAAATGTAAATTTGGAGAGAAATTGACTAAGTTTTTAGGTCATGTAATTGGGGGTGGAACGCATGCACTTGATGAGGAGAAAAAATGATGAGGGGATTTAAAGAGACCAAAAAACTAAAAAGGAAGTTAGATCTGTTTTGGGATTAATGGGATTTTACCGATTTTATATTCCAAATTATGCCGAAATAGCTATACCTTTAACCGAATTAACTAAAGTGAAGGTTAAAAAATACTGTATCATGGAATGAAACTGCTGAATAAGCATTTATTACCCTTAAAGATGAGTTATGTAAAGTGACGAGTTTGGCTACACCTACCGTAGGCCGGGAATATCAGCTTCACGCCGATGCTTCCGACCTGGATGTAGGATGTTGTCTTAATCAAAAAGATGAAAAGGGTCAGTTTAAACCAATAGCTTTTGCCAGTCAGAAATTGTCAGGGGCTCCGCGTGCTTGGCCGAGTATAGAGAAAGAGGCTTGGGGTGTTCTCTTCGGGTTGCGAGAGTTTGAAAAGTGGACCTATGGATCTCAAATTGAGATCATAACGGATCATAATCCATTAAAATTTCTCACTGATACAACCCCAAGGTCCCCCAAACTCACTTGATGGGCTGTTGCCTTGCAACGCTGGAACCTGTGTATTTCTCATCGTCCAGGAGCTCAACATTTGAACACTAATGCAATTTCTAGGCTATATAGGAAGAGCTGGGAAGTACAACCAGTTGCTAGCCCATCAGCACCAATGACCAAATAGTTGACAACCTTAAAGGGATGTCATCACGTGTTTATTTTTTTTTCTGTGTATGTGAATTATATTTGAATGTTGTGTTTATAATAGTGTATTAGCATGTATAGTGTTAATGTAATAATAACATTAGAGCAAGGTTCATTAGAGATGTCAGTAGATAATGTTCAGACACTTGGAAATATCTATGTAATAAGCATAATGAAGAAACCTGCAAAGAGACTATTGAACTCTTCTGTGATATTACTATATGTTTGGTTGAAAATTAACCCCTAAATGGCATATTTTCCGCTAAGATGGGGGGGGGGTGTCAGGTTCTGAGAAAACATCTGCTATAGAACTGGAATTTATGTTATTTGTTATCTTAATATCTTATGTATTGTATGGGCTGTGTACTAAAATTTCAAGGTGATATTCTTTCTTTGTCTAAAGCGAAAGGAAACATGTGAACATGCACAGGTGCAGCGAAAAGAAAAGAGGATTACAGAGGTGAGTGTTTGACCATCTCGGATGCCTATTGAAGAAGGGAAATAAAGGATTTCCACGAATAGGGGGGTTTACATTAGGGAAATGCAGGAATAGAGAAGGGAGTGTTTGGCTGAGAGATAGTCAGTTCAGAGTTCGTACCTAGAGAGCAGAGGTGGACAGAGGTCCCTGTGTATAGTGCTCGGATCAAAGAGCGTAGTCTGAGAACCCATGTGTCGGGAGATCCGAAATTGATCTCCGGTAAAGTTAATCTAACGTATATAGAGTGAGAGGCAGAAGGTGCAATTTGAACAGTACACAGCCAACTTTTTACTGTATTTAATTTAATGTAGAACCGGATCACCTGTATCCGAGTTACATATGTAAATAATGTAATATATTGTGTACATAGAATAAACTGATAATTCAGTTAAATAACAGCTTTGGTGTTCATTTACACGATCCTCACAGTGGGTGACCGATATCACCTAATAATATCGGTGGTGGCAGCTATAACTACTACGGACTTTCTTCAAAGTTGTGCGGACTAAGAGGGAACGTCCGACAATGCAATTCGGTGACACAAGCCTCAGACCCCTATTAACTTTTTTATATGTGAAAGATGTGTTGTTTTATTTTAACCACCCTGAAATCTTAATTTTTTGGTGATATTTTTGGTGCGGATGTCGAATATGGCTTTGGATATGGCGCCATATTAGGGACCGAATATATACCACATAAGAGCCCTTTTCCACCTACAAATAACACCACATGATTTTTCCCCTCAAGCTCTATCATTAATTTTTGAACAAACTTAATCCAACAATCTTATAGGAGGGAATTGGATCTACAACTGGTAATTCTTGGTCAAAAAATAGCATTTGAAAATAATCAAAAAATTACATCAACAAAAATTGGTTCATATTTGGGCAATTTACACTAATGTTTCATTTAATCATAGAATGTTTGTCATTGTACAAAATAAAATTACTGTTCATGAATTCCGGTAAGATAATATTCTGTGTTAGTGACAACTGTAACTTATATCGCGTACTATTGTATAATAATGAGGATACGTTTATAAAATACTTATAACTTATTTAATTGATGTGTTTTGTGTTATTAAAATGATTTAAATATAAACACACATGAATAGTACATACGAGATCAGGCAACTACATCAACAAAATACAAAGCAATGATTTTTTAACACGGAAATGATACAAAATTTTATAATGTTGAAAGTATCATAACCAAGTTATTCTTAGTAATGGGTAAAGAAAATGTTTCAAAATACTATATAAAGAATTAAAAAGTACAGATTTTTGAAAAATAATGTAACTTATCATCATTTTTGTAATTTACATTGTCATCATACATCCAAAAACTAAATTTAAAGCAACTTTCAATTTTTTGGGGATACCTTGTGTAAAGAAAAAATGTATATATCCAGTAAAAATAATCATTACTTATGTAATACTTGAAAGAACCAGAATATTTTGGCAGAATAGCTTAAAAAAAACAATGCTTTTAAGATATTGAATATCTCATGAAGTAAGGCAACAAACTATTCCTTGAAGGTCTCTCAAAAAATGTATGTAAATTTTGTTCCAGCCCATGGGATTTGCAGAGCTTCCAGTCTTCTAATCTGGAATAAAAATGGCGAATCAAAATTGTGAAGTCAATTGTAATTCGGTATAGTTGAAAAAACTTTTTGAGCCTCATGGGTATAAAATTTTTCTGAAATTGCATTCGTTTTTTGTATTCTGTTATTTTTTCATCGTTTTTGATGTTTTTTTATAAATTTTATATTCATTGCATGTAAAGTAAATTATAACTTTTTATTTAGGTCAAAGAATAAATTGATAAACGGTTATCAGAAATATTTTTTTTCTAATTTGTTTATGTGAAAATTATTATCTAACTTTAGGGTGAATTATAGTTTTTAGCTCACAGGCTATCATAGTCTGAGAGCTTATGTGCCCGTCCGTTCTGTATGTACGTTCGTTCGTGCGTAACGCGATAACTTATGATAAAAATATCCCATCCACTTGAAATTTTGTATGTAGGTATATCCTGACAAGGCGCTTCCCTGATTAGTTTTTGGAGTTCATTCGATATGTATAAGAGGGGGAACGGGGGGCTCATTCCCCTCCCCTTAGTTGATATAAATGGAGCAGAATTAAGTTTTCGTTCAAAATTTAGATTAGGATCATTCTGATGAGGCAATTCCGTGACTGTTATTAGGTGTTCATTGAATAAGTATAAATAGGGGGAACAGGGCTTCTATTCCCCCCCCCTTAATTTATATAAATGGGTTTTTCAAGCAGAATTTTCAGATTTCGTTCAAATCTCTGAATAGTTTTGGAAGTTTAATGGTTAAGTATAAAAGAGGAGGATAACTCCTTTTAAATTATATAAATGCTAAATGGGTTTTTATTAAGAATTATCTCATTTGCTCTGAATTTTGGATATAGATTTTTTATATGATAAAGCATGTCTTTGATAGTATAGGAGGTTCAATGATTAAGTATAAAAAAAGAGGAAAGGGGAGAGCTGTTTCCACTTCTTAATTTTTTTTCGAATGAAATTAACCCTTGAAAATATAAGGCTTTAATGTACAATTAGTATTTGTAGCCTGTGAGCTCAATGCCATCAGTTTAACTGGACACTATTCTTTATAATTATCGTTATACCCAATAACAATATATCGTAAATTATCCTTACAATTATTGTTATGAGCAAAAATAATGTACCGTGTGTCCCAAAAATGACTGATGGATTTTAAAATTCAATAACTTGCAAACGGTGACAGCTATTTAAAAAATTTTCTGCAGGAGGGTTATGAATAATGTCAGGAGTTTTTTACCGTAATTCTTTATTTTAGTTCGAATTTCAAACAATAGGTGGCGCTGACGGCGATTGAAGGCCACGTCGACGCTTCACTCAGCACTGATCACCTGGCCTTCCATTGCCGTCAGTGCCAAATATTGTTTGAAATTCGAACTATAATAAAAAAAATACGGTAAAAAAACTCCTGACATTATACATAACCCTCCTGCAAAATTTTTTTAAATAGCTGTCACCATTTGCAAGTTATTGAATTTTAAAATCCATCAATCAGTTTTGAGACACCCGGTATCTTAAAGTATCATCATTATTATTATCGTATATTATTTTGTTACAAAAAGTCAACTACATATTAAAGTTGAATCTAACTTTTAAATGTTCAACAGCAATCCCACATTTTCATTAGATATGAAAGTTGCTCTTGACAAAAATTGTGGAAATAAAAATTGGCATTTATTTTGAATGGGTTTGCGAAATATAAATTATTGAAAAATTAACCAATGAATTGAAAATATAAAAATTCATTATTTACACATAACTGGATAAATAGGTTATGCATTTCATTTCTTTATTTATGTAATTAGGGGGCTCTGTCCCCTACAAGCTACGCTCATTAGCCCCCGCTGAGGCAGCACAAACTCTAAAAACATGCTAATTTTTATCGGCTTTTAAAAGAATGCAAAACATTTATCTATATGCATATGTATATACAAATGTTTTTTTTTTTTTTTTTTTTTTTAAAGTGGTGATTTCCTTGTAAACGGCTTACATATGATGTGATTTATTTTATTTGCTGCTTTTAACGAAAGTTGATGAAATTATTTATTATTTAAAAATTTTGTTTCTCTTAATATTCACGTGAAGATAATTGTTTGGCTATTTTAAATATGATATAGTTTTTTCCATTTATGGTGGTTAACGCATTTTGACAAATTCATTATTTTAATATTTTCTTTCTTTTTTAATACTCACATGTAAAATTTAGTTTTATGATATAATTTTCAATATTTCTCTTTTTAACTGGTAATTATTTAATTCTCATTTGAAAGAATTTTTTCTGTTTGTGATAGTTGCGTGTAAGTATATTTTTTAATTTGAAATTAATATTTTTCTTTGGTCATTTGACAACATTTTAAAATAATAACCTTTTCTAAAATATGTAATAAAAGTCTCTGTAAATGCAGAAAATTTAAATATGAAATGGAAATAAATCCTCATAAATAAATCAAGTTGAAAAAAAAATGTACAGTCAGCGCAACGGGAACTTTTAATGCATAAAATGACCTAAAAATGTTTAAACTTCTATGTATAGTTTTTGTTCCTATAAAAATTTTTGAAGTGAAAACTTCTTTAGCGGCGCTGAGCACTTTTTGTATGGGTAAAAATGAAAATTAAATGAAAATTGAAATATAATTTTTGTAGCAGTAGTTTATAATAATGAATAAAAAACACTTCATTTAAAAGTACTTTCTGCACAATAAAATATGTCCAGATGACTAAAAAAATACACACATAATTGTTCAAGTTTTCTCTTCTGTCGGCACTCCCGGAGTGCCTTTTTTTGAAGTGAAAACTTCTTTAGCGGCGCTGAGCACTTTTTGTATGGGTAAAAACTTCCAAACTCGCGTCAGGGTCACGTGATGCTGATCGAAAAAGCGTAAGATCGAGGGGAAGAGAGAGGAACTAGTATCTCCCACTCTTTCTACCGTGCCTGAGTGTGCTGCTCCGTTTAGGCGGCACAGGGCGCTTGCGCGAATGTCCGTGTGTGTTTTTTTAAGTTATAATTGTATTTAAGTTTAACAACTTATACTGTTAATAGATGGAATAAAACGTTATGAAAGAAAAAGTATGACATTGTGCATTGATTATGCTGCAGTTTCCAACTACTTTTTTTCATTTTTTTTATTGAATTTAAATAATAACAACATAAATTGATACCAAATGGAATAAAAAGTTAAGAAAGAAAAAACATGACATTGCACATCAATTATGCTGCACTTTCCAACCATTTTTTTCAATTCCTTAAATTTTCAATTGTATTTAAAGTTTAACAACTTACATTGTTATCAAATTGGATAAAAAGTTAAGAAAGAAAAGACATGACATTGCTCATCGATTATACTACACTTTTCAACCAATTTTTAAAATTATAATTGTATTTAAAGTTTAACAACATATACTGTTACCAGAAGGAATAAAATGTTAAGATAGAAAAAATATGACATTGTGCATCAATTATGCTGCACTTTCCAACCACTTTTTTCAGTTTTTTAAATTTTTGATTGTATTTAAATAGTAACAACATAAATTGATACCAAATGGTATAAAAAGTTAAGAAAGAAAAACATGACATTGCACATCGATTATGCTGCACTTTTAAACCTTTTATATATATATATGTATATATATATATATGTATATATATATATTCAATTGTTTTAAAGTTTAACAACTTATATTGTTATCAAATGGAATAAAATGATAAGAAAGAAAAGACATGATATTGTACATTGATTATTCAGTACTTTCCAACCAATTTTAAAAATTGTAATTGTATTTAAACCTTAACAAATTATACTGTTTTTAGAGGGAATAAAATGTTAAGAAAGAAAAAGTATGACATCGCGCATTGATTACATTGCACTTTCCAACCATTTTTCACTCTTTTTTTTTAAAATTTTTGATTGTATTTAAATAGTAACAACATAAATTGATACCAAATGGAATAAAAAGTTAAGAAAGAAAAAACATGACATTGCACATTAATTATACTACATTTCAAAACCATTTTTAAAAATTTTATTTTTTATTGTATTTAAATAATAACAACATAAATTGATACCAAATGGAATAAAAAGTTAAGAAAGAAAAAACATGACATTGCACATCAATTATGCTGCACTTTCCAACCATTTTTTTCAATTCCTTAAATTTTCAATTGTATTTAAAGTTTAACAACATACATTGTTATCAAATTGAATAAAAAGTTAAGAAAGAAAAGACATGACATTGCTCATCGATTATACTACACTTTTCAACCAATTTTTAAAATTATAATTGTATTTAAAGTTTAACAACATATACTGTTACCAGAAGGAATATAATGTTAAGAAAGAAAATATATGACATTGTGCATCAATTATGCTGCACTTTCCAACCACTTTTTTCAGTTTTTTAAATTTTTGATTGTATTTAAATAGTAACAACATAAATTGATACCAAATGGTATAAAAAGTTAAGAAAGAAAAACATGACATTGCACATCGATTATGCTGCACTTTTAAACCTTTTATATATATATATATATATATATATTTTGAATTGTTTTTAAAGTTTAACAACTTATATTGTTATCAAATGGAATAAAATGATAAGAAAGAAAAGACATGATATTGTACATTGATTATGCAGTACTTTCCAACCAATTTTAAAAATTGTAATTGTATTTAAACCTTAACAACTTATACTGTTACCAGAGGGAATAAAATGTTAAGAAAGAAAAAGTATGACATCGCGCATTGATTACATTGCACTTTCCAACCATTTTTCTCTCTTTTTTTTTTTTAAATTTTTGATTGTATTTAAATAGTAACAACATAAATTGATACCAAATGGAATAAAAAATTAAGAAAGAAAAAACATGACATTGCACATCAATTATGCTACATTTCAAAACCATTTTTAAAAATTTTAATTGTATTTAAAGTTTAACAAAATATACTGTTACCAGATGGAATAAAAAGTTAAGAAAGAAAAATCATGATATTGTGCATCGATTATGCTGCACTTTCCAACCATTTTTAAAAAATTGTATTTAAAGTTTAACAACTTATATTGTTTTATTACTATTCAATTTGTTGCAAGTTTCAGAAGATACGGTCGTCCAGCAGCAGGAGTAGCTATTTATAAAAGGTTGTTTGATGTAATGGGCATATATTTCCACAATTCATATGAATGTGCATGTGAGGTACACCAGTATGTTTAGTAGTAATGTTTTTGATATCAGTGATATATGTGTTTGTTGTTGCCACTCTGAAAATGAAAAACTAATTGTATTGGTTGCCATTTATATTTCACCGGATAAGTCTTTAAGTGCAAATGAGAATTTTTGTATGAAAATTTATTTATTTGTTCTTAAGAGGCGTCTGCATTACTTCAAGATAGAATTGGAAAGAGATTTGATGATTTGCCAATGATTTTGAGTAGGGATTTCAACATCAACTTTGTGGATGATGAAAATCTACAATTAATTGAATTTTTAAATAGAAAATTTGATTTAACAATGACCAACCATCGCAATCTTAGCACAGAGAGATAAAAAATTACAATTGATGCAGTCATTACAAGATATTTAAATAGAATTGAATCAAAATTGTTTGCTATATATTTTAGTTACCATAAACCTATAATATCAAATCTAGAATATAATGATAATAATGATGATGATGATGATGGAAGAATTGTTGAAATGGGGATGAAAATTCATAAGTTTTATGGGTATTTATTTCAAAGAATACCAACTGACGATATTTCATATTTCATGCATTTGTAAATTTATGTTTTAAGCAATAGATTGCAATTTTTGTATGTAAAATAATATGCATTATTTTTCATGCACAATAGCGCATTAAATGAAAATTGTAATATAATTTTTGTAGCAGTAGTTTATAATAATGAATAAAAAACACTTCATTTAAAAGTACTTTCTGCACAATAAAATATGTCCAGACGACTAAAAAAATACACACATAATTGTTCAAGTTTTCTCTTCTGTCGGCACTCCCGGAGTGCCTTTTTTTGAAGTGAAAACTTCTTTAGCGGCGCTGAGCACTTTTTGTATGGGTAAAAACTTCCAAACTCGCGTCAGGGTCACGTGATGCTGATCGAAAAAGCGTAAGATCGAGGGGAAGAGAGAGGAACTAGTATCTCCCACTCTTTCTACCGTGCCTGAGTGTGCTGCTCCGTTTAGGCGGCACAGGGCGCTTGCGCGAATGTCCGTGTGTGTTTTTTTAAGTTATAATTGTATTTAAGTTTAACAACTTATACTGTTAATAGATGGAATAAAACGTTATGAAAGAAAAAGTATGACATTGTGCATTGATTATGCTGCAGTTTCCAACTACTTTTTTTCATTTTTTTTTTATTGAATTTAAATAATAACAACATAAATTGATACCAAATGGAATAAAAAGTTAAGAAAGAAAAAACAGGACATTGCGCATCAATTATGCTGCACTTTTCAACCATTTTTTTGAATGGAACGATTTCGACGAAATTTAACATTAAATAGCTCTTAAAATAATTATTTGATTTTAAAAATTGCTTGCATCAGCAATGCATTTTCAAACATTTCTCTAAAATACAGTGCGTGTCAAAAGTTTAAGCACAATAGCAATTTTCAAGTAAAACTTTAAATATTCACTTTATTTCAATATTTGTCTTGTATATGTTAATTATATGTATTTTAACACCATATTCATTGAAATTAACTTTTAAATTTTATTTCAAATCATGGAGTTTAAGAATAGAACAAAAATAACCGTGTCAAAAGTTCAAGCACAAAATCGTTTTTACGCAAATTTTTCAATCTGACGTAAGCGGTTGCGCACGCAAACAATTTCTGGGTGTATAAAAAGCTGTTAGTTGTTGTTTACGAGTTAGTACAAAATGCCTCGGTCGAAAGAATTCTCAGAGGAAGAGGTGATAAAAATATGGAGTATGAGAGCAAAATCAAAGTCTGTTTCTGAAATTGCAAGTACATTAAAAAGATCAAAACGAGGTATTCATCAAATTTTGGCTCGTGGTAATAATTTCTAATGAAAATTTCGTTCAGGAAAACCGCGAGTGACTAGTTTGCGCGAAGATAGCCTTATCAGAAATTTAGCTTCAACTATTTTTGCTTCAACTATCGTCATTTGGTGAAAAAAGGCTGAATGAGTGATTCAGAGATGGAAAAAAAATGGAACCTCGATGACTCTGATGAATTTAAGTTTTATTGGCACGATCTCCGCAAAGATTCTAGAAGTGTATTTAGCCGACAACATAATGGTGGTTCTGTAATGGTGTGAGGGGCTATTTCTTTCAATGGCCAGACATCTCTAGCATTCATCAGTGGTCGTGAAAACTCTGAAAACTATCAAGAGACACTTGCTAATCATTTGCTTCCTGTTTCCGAGATTTTTTTTTTTTTTTTTTGGGGGGGGGGGGAGAAAAATGGTTATTTCAACATGACAATGCTTCGATCCATACCTCAAACGCAACTTCATCGTGGCTTAAGTCGAAAAAAGTGTCTGTTTTGAAATGGCCGGCAATTAGTCCTGATTTAAACTCTATAGAAAATATGTGGGGTATTCTCACTCATGCAGTTTATCCAAATGGAAAGCAGTATCCTTCAGTTAAAGATTTGAAAGGTGCCATTGAGAACGCTTGATTTAAAATTGAACCAGAAACAATACAGAATCTTATTTTATCGATGTAAGACCGTATATTTAAAGTAATTCGGCATAAAGGAGCAATAATCAAGTATTAATTTTTTTTTTATTATTGTTCTGCTAAAGACTAAAAACTACTGTGCTTAAACTTTTGACACACTCATTTTTGTTGTTTTGATAAATTTTATTATTTAAGATAAATTTTATAACATAAATATGTTAGCTATTTTTTTAAAACTACAATTGGTAGATTATGTGAAAATTAAATTAACTTTCATTCATTAATAAAATTTTATTTTGAAATTTTCTGTTGTGCTTAAACTTTTGACACGCACTGTACCACACATTTCATGTTTTTGTGTGTGACAGTTTTCGCAGTATTAGCGAAGAAATACCCCAGTTCACAAAAAATTCATTGTCAGCAGCGGTGACAACTTAAGTTACCTTTTTTTAGAATAAAGAGATACTTCGAAATAGCAAAACATAAATTTTGGAGATACTTTCTATAAACATATTTTTAACATTAATTATTAACTGATAATGCGATTTTTAAAAATTCATAAATAGAAACATATTTTTTATCACTATTAAAATCCACATTTCGTGTCACTAAAATGGTTTGAAAGTAAACTACAAAAAAAGTTGACAACACTCTATACGTATACTTGAATCAACGAAAACGGCCAGACAACTTTTTAGCGCTGGAAAGATCCAACATTTTATAAAATTCAAAGTATCATAATTAGGTGAATTTTCTTGTAGATGGAGAAATTTTTTCAAAACGTAACTTAATTTCTGGCCGTATAAAAATTTAAAAAGTTAAATTTTTTAATATTAGTACAATATAGTTTTAATATTAGAATTATTTATCCATGTTATACTAGAAAATGCCAGATTTTCGAAAATTACAGTCAAGTGACTGTAATTTTATCAACACTTTTCAACACTTTTGAAATTTAGACTGTCTCAGGGCAACTTCTTCGTAAAAGATCAGCGGTCCACATATGTGGACCACTGATCTTTTTGTCATAAAGACTAAACGATCAAGTTTTTTTTAACATTTCTATTTCATTTCGTAATAGATGAATGTCTTCTGCTTTAAAAGCAGGGATGACACGGATGACCGCCCCGGGAACCCTGCTTTCGCTTTAGAGTACATTAACAATGATTAGCTTTCTCAATATTATTCAATTGTTAATAACTTAAGGAAATATAAATTCAATTTGCTAGCTTAGGCTCTGAAACTCATTAAGAAATGTCACCAGTACATACATTGACAAGATTTGTACTATGTTCCACAGATGCATTAACAATTGCAGGACATAATTTTTGAATTTTAAAGTAGGAAAATATTAAGAAGTACATATACTGGTAATTGAAATGAAATTACTAAAAAACAATAACTAGTCGTTGGGGGCCACCGTAATACTTACCCATCATAATATAAAATATGAAAATAATACGCGTGTCTATGGCAACTCCAAAATAAAATTTAAACGCATAAATAAATAATTTTAACATACAATAAAGCTCCATTAATGAATTGCTGATGAGCCAATTTTGACTAATTATATAAAACGCCAAAATACTCGAGTAGTACCAGATTGCGTAAAAGAAACATCCTTATTACTCAAAAAATAATAATCATATTAACTAAAAATTTACTGTGTTGGATTAAGCTTCTCTTTTCCAATAAAAATATATCTGTGAATTGAAATTTGAATGAAATACAGGGTCATGAAAAATCGAAGAATTTGGAAAACAGGATTACATATATCTCGACAACTAATAATCCGATCGACTTCGTTTTTTATGCAAAATTTGTGTTACTTTATTGCCTTTTACGTCCAGTTCTTAAAATAAAAAATTTCGAAAATTTTTATATACCTTTCATCAGAACGGATTTTTCGAGAGTCCGGAAAAAATAGTTCCGGATAATCGAGGTTACTGATATTAAATAGGCTTCGTCCCATTCTTACGTACTAAGCACATACAAAATTTTAAGTCTCTATCTCAATTTGTTCGGGAGACAGAGCGGTTACAGACAGACAGACAGACAGACAGACGGACAGACAGACACACAGACGGACGGACGGCAAATTTTTTTTTTCTAAAAATATGTTTTTTGGAATCTCCAGTATCTAAACCATGTAAATCCGTCAAAAAAATTTTTTCGATTTTCAAAACGATTGCAAGACTTACCCTATACTACGTATGATGGGTAAGTAAAACAAAACAAAGGAAGTAATAAAAATATTTACATTATGTACAAAACATGTAAACAGGCAATGTAAGATGTAGTGTAATGATGTTGATAAGGATCAACAGATGCAAAGAAGTTAGCCTCGTTTATTAATGGTATATAAGTATTGTTTGAAAGGGTCTATGATTAATCAGAAAAAGATACAGGTATCTGTTATTTATGAAACAGTTTAGTGAATCCTCCAATATGAGGTCGCGCTTGTATTGATCCACTTGCTCTGTAGACCAATGTTGTTACCAGCAGTGTAACATTTGTTTTTTGAGGTCTGAAATGTTGATGTTTCAATGTTGATTGTGAGTAAAAATGTTTGTGGTCTTCGACTGTCGACTTAACCAGCTGACTGCCCAGTTCGTTGCCTGTTATACCAAAATGTCCTTTAACCCAAGTACAAAATAACGATTTTAAAGCAAGCAAATAAATGGCAACATCTATGCTGCTTATAAAATGGAATGTTATTTTCATCTAAATTTGTAAAATGTCTCCAAAACAGTATGAATAAGAAATTGAGAAATTTTCGTAAATAATTAAATGCTTTAGAAAAAAAAATACATATCTTAGTATTTCTATGTTATTCACTTGTTTATCGCCTCCTTAACTTTGCGATCTTGCGAATGTAGGTAAGTGATAATTAACCCGGGAGAACTCGCTAGTGAGAATTTCTCTCACAATGTTCAGTTGCTTTTCTTTTACTTTACATTCGTTTAATATCACCTTTTCCCCCCCTTAGAACTTTTAAATCCCATTGACTGAAACAAAATTTACATGCATTTTTCGAGAGACCATCAGAGAGTACTTTGTTTCCATATTTCAAGAAATATCCAGTATCTCAAAAGCATTATTCCCTCCGTCCCAAGTTAGTTGCTACATTTAGGTCGAAAATTTTGTCTAAACGCCCGAGTTATTTTCTTCGCTAAAATTTAAATTTTGTCTTTCCCACCACTTTTAAAAGCAAATTAACTTTTATCTGAATTTATCGAGTATTCTGTCTGGTAAAATAAGGTATATATTTATCTTCTTCTTTACTGGTGGGAAAACCGATTTCTTGCTGTTATTGTAAACATCCTAAAAAAGCGCTGGTTAAATTAGTTTTTACATTTTAACACATGAAAGTTGGGATTTTTCACATATTTTTTAGAAAAAAAATATTTAACACCAGAATTTTTATTTAGAATTGTTTAAGTTATTTAATTAACCTTTTTTTTTCTTTTGTTTCTTTGAAACATATTTTTTAAAAAGAAATTTATGGGTCAAACTAATATATATTTCCTTAGCAGGGGCAAAATTTGCCCCTAGCCGTCATTCTAGTGTTAAGTAGGTTGAATCTTAAATAACTTCCAATGCACTTTAGTAGATCTACACAAATAAAATTTTACTACAATGAGTACAGCGCTGCACGTTGTGTGTTAGAGTCAATGTTAAGTGGAATATGGTGCGTTGGGAATAAAAAGTGAAGTGACGATAATTGTAAATATGAATAAATATTTAAGAAATACCCTAAAGACGGCAATAAATTATAAAGAGCGAAACGCTGCAGAAAATTTTCGAAACGAATTCTTAGGATTCGCACGCTTTTAAGTCACGCCCCAATTTTTAGGGATTTTATAGCCAGTCAGAAAATTTAGCTTCTTCGTAATGGCTTTATGATTCAATACATAGGAGATAGTTTTATGTCATTACTGGTGGGAGAATCCTTCAAAAAATGGAGGGTAGCTCGAGAGCGGGTAAACTCTGGATTTTTCAAACTGATTTGGTATTGATTAAAGGAAAGACGGATTTAATGTTTTGTAAGTAAATGTTATTGGTTAATAGCATTTAGACCTGAAATGTCTAAAAATATTCAAACAAATCCATAAACTTATTAGCTTTAATAATTAGTATAAAACTTTTCAAATGTAGCAATTAATTTGGGACAGACAGAGTATATTTTATGTCATTCTGTTACAATATTTTGATATTTTCAAGTCTTACATGAATAACGATTATTTTTAATGGAAATTAAAGATTATTTTTAATAAGAATTTTTATTCTCAAAAGATTTACAGTCCCAAAAAATTTACAGTCTTTTTACATTTTACCAGTTTATGCTCTTCGCTACCGATTATTATATAATACTACAAGTAGATAACTTCCCCAGTAATTGGCATGCACCAATGATTGGCACATCCTACAGACATGTAGATTTATATCCGGATATAATAAGATTTATATCCAGTCTTTTTTAAAAATGCAAAACGTTATATGCTCATTTACTTTAAAGATTATAACTTTGATTTATGCTACTAGATGACAATAGTGCCTAGGAAACAGAAACAATTATGGTTTGTATCAAATTAGACATTTTTGTTGCAAATGCTTATTCTCTGGCTTCAGAAAGGCATGCTTTTCAATTCATTATTATCTGATTTATAATATAATTTTAAATCTTAATTGACAACAGTTTTGTTTATTTGAAAAGGGTTACTTTAATTGTGTAAAAGTATTTTTAACACAAATATTTGGCTATCTCAATTAATGATAGATGCCAACTAATGGTGCTTCAATTTTGCTAGTCCCACGTAATTGGCACATATTCCAATTACAAGAAAAATCACAAGATTTGAGATTAAACCACTTATTTTGGCAGTACTTTTAAAGTTATAGGCTAATTTTATTTATCAGTTGTTTGTTTTTGTTTTTGTTTTTTTTTAATATTAAATATTATCAGTAATTGGAATCCATTAAAGCTTCATATGACAATTACTGGGGACAGCATGACAATTAATGGGTATTAATATAATTATATTGTATTGTTTTAAAGTATTCGTATTTCAGACTAATATACTGATTTCTAACTCTCAAAAACCTGAAATATTGCATCTTCATCTACAGTAAATTCATTTAAAGCGATTATACCCAATGCAAAATATAAAGTTTTCTTTTTATATAAACATGTGCCAATTACTGGATCACAAGGTGCCATACATTGGTGTTCTAGGTGCCAATTACTAGTGACTACAGCAAATTTTTATAAATATATTTTTATAAAAATACGCTTTCAAAAATTTTTGCTTTTAGTGCGCAAAATAGATTGACAGATATACATTCTTTGATTTAAAAATATTTGCAAGTAAATATTTTATTTCTTGGTAATGAAAATTGAAGTAAGTTTAAAGACAAATTCATAATGTGCCAATTATTGGGGATGTTACCTTAATCATCCATTGGTTTTCCTCAAGCAGCATGACATCGTAGATGACAGAAAAAAAAAATTCTGAAATTTATATTTTTGGGTACTACTAATGTAGATTCCCAAATAGATACCTATAATATGTACCTTTACCCTCTTAACTCTTTGTGCTTCATTGTTCCAGTACATGGAACACCCAAAATGATTCCGAAATACCACAATGACACCAAAATACTGGTATAAATATTTTACGTTAATTAGTTATGGGAAAAATAACATTTTTGAATTTTCAAATTAAAATTTGTAAGATTTGTATTTAAATATTGGTTTTATTTCGTCATTTCCCCATTTTCAGATTTTGAATTCCTTCTGCCGGAAAGGTTTAAAATACGAATTTAACCCTTGAGAACTCACTACATGAGATTTCTCTCACCATCCTACCTTTTTTAAGACTCTTATTAAAACCCCTTTTCCTTTTAATTAAAATTTCAAATCATTATTTCAATTTACCTGTTTTTTGTGAATAAAATACTTCCAGTCTTCTACTCGAGAACAAAAATGGAGAATTAAAACTGTGAAGTCAATAGTTTTTTGCTGCAGATGAAAAGTTCTTGAGTCTCTTTGGTATAAAATATTTGTGAACATACATCTGTTTTTCGTATTCTTCTGTACCTTTATAGTTATTGTTAGGTTTTATAGACTTTATATTCATTGCATGTAAGGTAAATGATAAACCCTTTTTTAGGTCAAATAACAAACTAATAAATTGCTATCACGTAAAAATATTTCTATATTCGTTCATACGAAAATTATTGCGTAACATTAAACGTAAAATATTGTTATAATTATCATTATGTGTAGCAATAACATCAAGGTTCGAACGCATCAGGGGATTCTTGGGATTTTAGGTGGTTTTGCACCAGAAAATTCATAAAGTACTGATTAGTATATGTAAAAATAGAATTTTCCCCATTAAATAAGGCAAATATTACTTTTCAAACATTCTGGTAAACGATTCTTGAAGCGTACGAATCATGAATATATCATAAAATATCCCTATATTTATCTTTACGAACATCTACTTATAATAATTTACGACTGGCTGGAAGTGTAGGAACGGTTTCATGACGTACCATTCTGATTGATCTAGGAATCGACCGTAAAGAGCCACGTTAGGCTTAATTGAAAACAGATGCTAAAATGATGCTTTTAAAATTTCTTCCATTTGAAATAATGTTTGTTCAGCATACTTTCATATAAAACATGCATATGATACCCAATTATATTAAAGATAACAGCGGAAGTGTAAACTGATAAGTTTTTTATCATGAGTACGATTGTATACTCAAGGCTCCGCCGTCTCACTTTTATCCCAATAATTTAGTGCTACCATCTATGAACTATTTCAGAAACATTTCTTCCAGACGATTTGTGGATTTGGATTTAAATTTAGTTTTATTAATTTTTTTAAGATGCTAGCATTTATCCGTTTAATTTTTTAAATTTAATTTTCTATTATGAATAAAAGAAACTTTTTTCCCTTTCAAGTTGTAATGGATTTATAAAATATTATCATGACTGCATTAGTATAACTGAAAACTATTTTTCACATGCTCTTAAGTCAAAATTTTATCTGCTTTGATGTCATTAATATACACAAATATATTAATATATACAAATGACATTTGATAAAAAATATAAATTTCGTTTACAATGCAAACAAATTTCGAATGTATATAATCTAAGCTTTTAAAAACTGGTACATTTAATTTAAAAGTTAACAAAAAAAAAAATCATAATAATGTTGTTTTTTTCATAATTTACGGATTGATTTTTTAAACTTGCATAGCTGAAATTTTTAAAAATTGATTTTGATTTAAATCAATGCCTCCTGCTTCTGCTATTTTCTTTAAGAAACTGAGATTAAAAAAAGTTCTTTTGTTTATATTAACTGCGTATAGATGGCGGCAAATAAATAAATAAATAAATACATAAATAAATAATAATAAAAAAAACACAAAGCTTCGTAATCGATGACTAAAAGCATCGAACTAAGAGTCTAGCATATACCCATGACTAAAACCGCTGCCTAATCGTACTTTGAATAAAAATAATGTATTTTAAAATTTAAAAAAACTTCAATATTTAATTTTAATGTTTTGTGAAATCTTCAGAAATTGAGTTTTATTTTACTAATTATTATTATTGCAATAATACTGCTTTTTGTTTTGAAATTAAAATGCGTTTAAAAAGTAAATATCAAGTCAAAAAAAATCTTTATCGTTTGTATTTATAGAAATTTATTGCTATTTTTAAAATGTGCTTTTCTACAATACAAACTCTTCGATAATAAAATCCTCATTCTGTTTGTTTCTATGAAGTATTATAAAAATGAAATGCAACTGAAAATTCCGTTATTTTTGACGGTGCGATCAATGCCTCCTGCTTCTGCTATATTCTTTAAGAAACTGCGATTAAAAAAAGTTCTTTTGTTTATATTAACTGCGTATAGATAGCGGCAAATAAATAAATAAATAATAAAAAAAAACACAAAGCTTCGTAATCGATGACTAAAAGCATCGAAATAAGAATCTATCATATACTCATGACTAAAACAGCTGTCGAATCGTACTTTTAATAAAAATAATGTATTTTAAAATTTAAAAAACTTCAATATTTAATTTTAATGTTTTGTGAAATCTTCAGAAATTGAGTTTTATTTTACTAATTATTATTATTGTAAAAATACTGCTTTTTGTTTTGAAATTAAAATGCGTTTAAAAAGTAAATATCAAGTTAAAAAAAAATCTTTATCATTTGTATTTGTCGAAATTTACTGCTATTAAATGTGCTTTTCTACAATACAAACTCTTCGATAATAAAATCTTTATTCTGTTTGTTTCTATGAAGTATTATAAAAATGAAATGCAAGTGAAAATTCCGTTATTTTTGACGGTGTTATATACTAGTAAATTATAAATACTAAAACATCGTTACATGTATTATTTTTTTAGAAAAAGTCATCTACATATAAAAACTGAACCTAATTTTTAAAAGTTCTACATTGCTACATTCTAAATTGCTCATAACAAAAATGATAGAAATACAAATCAATATCACTATTGAGTGACAAATTAGCCAGGTGTAAATTACTGAAAAATTAACCAATCTATTTAACAGAGAAACACCTATTATTTCCGCATAACTTGAAAAATATTTGATTTATTTCATTTCACTTTGTTTTACATGATACTTTCTAAAAAGTTCTATCATATTTGTGCTTAACATTAATTATTAATTAATAATGCGGTTTTTAAAAAGTCATAAATAGATTTTTTTTGGGGGGGAGGGGGGGGGGGGTTGGAATTCGTATTTCGTGTCATTGAAATGGTTTGACAGTAAACATGCATAAATGGTTATTTACAGACCATCAACGAAAAACAGGCAGACAATGTTTTAGCGCCGGAAGGTTGCAAAATTCTATAAAATTCAAAGTATCACAAGTATTGGTTATAGATGGAGGAAATATTTTTAAACATAAACAAATCGTGCGGCCGTAAAAAAAAAAAAAAATATATATATATATATATATATATATATATATATAAAATATTTATTTTGAAAATTAATATAAAATATTTATCTGTGTAACACATAAACTAAAAGAACATTTTGATAGAATTTCATAAAATACTTTACTTTGCATATACTTTTGAGATACTGAATGCTTCTTCAAGTAAGAAAATAAACTATTCCTTGCAGGTCTCTTGAAAAATGCATGTAAATTTTGTTTCAGTCCACAAGATTTACTGTGCTTCTTGTCTTCTAATACGGAATAAAAATGGTGAATAAAAATTGTGAAACCAGTTGTTTTAAGAATTGAACATTTCCAACTGAGCGAAAAATCGTCCAGGCCGGGAATCGAACCCGGATCCTTGGCTTACAAGGCCAATGCTTTACCTGTTAAGCTAACCGGCGATAACCGGCTGGGATTTTTCGCTCTGGTAACCTAATTAGCAATAACATCTGGTCTGTCATTTAGACAGCTCGGCAGAATAAGCAGCAGGTAATGGAACTCCATAGAACGATGGATACGTAGATATACTATTATTTTAACGAAATCTAACTGATTGGTAAAGTTATCATACGAATTGAATATTTCCAACTGAGCGTGTTCGATTCCTGGCCTGGACAATTTTTCGCTCAGTTGAAAATATTCAATTCGTATGATAACTTTACTAATCAATTAGATTGTGTTAAAATAATAGTAAACCAGTTGTTGTTCACTGCAGATGGAAAAGTTCTTGAGCCTCATCGGTATAAAATTTTTGTCAAAATATATTGTTTTCAGTATTCTTTCATTCCTTCATAGTTCCTGTTGCGTCTTATAAACTTTATAGCCGTATATAAGAATTTACAAATTGTAGATTTTTGAATACTAATATCCTTTATTTATCTATATAATACTAGAAATTGCCAGATTTTTGGACATTAATGTCCCTTATGAACAGTTTTGCAATTTATACTGCTTATGCATAACAGGTAAAATAGGAAAAATGCTTTTGAATTTTTAGGACTCACTGTGTAAAGAATAAATATATTCAGTAAAAATAGTCATTATTCATGTAAATTTTGAAAATACCCGAATATTGTGACCAGATAACATAAAAAATAACCCTTTTGAGACACAGTATATTTCTTGAAGTATAAAAACAAACTATTTCCTGCAAGTCTCTTGAAAAATGCATGTAAATTTTGTTTCAGCCCACGAGATTTAATGTGCTTCTTGTCTTCTAATCTGGAATAAAAATTGTGAAACCAGTTGTTATTCACTGCAGATGGAAAAATTCTTGAGCCTCATCAGTATAAAATTTTTGTCAAACTACATTGTTTTCCGTATTCTTTTATTCCTTCATATATTCTGTTGCGTCTTATAAACTTTATAGCCTTATATAAAAATTTAGTAAGTGTAGATTTTGGAATAATCATTTATTTATCCATATAATACTAGAAATTACCGGATTTTTGGGCATTAATGACACTTACGAACAATTTTGCAATTTACACTGCTTATGCATAACAGGTAAAATGTGAAAATGCCTTTGAATTTTTAGGACTCGCTATATAAAGAAAAAAATACATATGTCTAGTAAAAAAAAAATGATTATTAATGTAATTTTTGAAATTACCAGAATATTTTGACCAGATAAAATATAAAATAATACTTTTGAGACAGAATATTTCTTGGAGTATAAACACAAACTATTTCCTGCAGGTCTCTTGAAATCTGTTTGTAAATTTTGTTTCGGCCCACGAGATTTACTGTGCTACTTGTCTTCTAATCTGGATTAAAAATGGCGAATCAAAAATTGTGAAGCCAATTGTTATTCACTTCAGATGGAAAAGTTCTTGAGCCTCATCAATATAAAATTTTTGTCAAAATATATTGTTTTCCATATTCTTTCATTCCTTCATAGTTCCTGTTGCGTCTTATAAAATTTATAGCCGTATATAAAAATTTAGAAAGTGTATATTTTTGAATACTTATATAATTTATTTATCCATATAATACTAAAAATTACCAGATTTTTGGACATTCATGTCACTTATGAACAGTTTTGCAATTTACACTGCTTATGCATAACAGGTGAAATGTGAAAATGCCTTTGAATTTTTAGGACTCGCAGTATAAAGAAAAAAATACATATGGCCAATAAAAAAAAATCATTGTTCATGTAATTTTTGAATTTACCAGAATATTTTGACCAGATAATATGAAAAATAATGCTTTTGAGAGACAGTATATTTCTTAAAGTATAAACACAAACTATTCCCTGAAGGCCTCCCGGAAAACGCATGTAAATTATTTTTCAGTCCATGGGATTTACAATGCTTCTAGACTTCGAATCTGGAATAAAAATGGCGAATCAAAATTGTGAAGCCATTTGCTATTCACTGCAGATGGAAAAGTTCTTGAGATTTATGTGTATAAATTTTTTTGAAAATATATCTTTTTTCGTATTCTTTTATTTTTTCATACTTTCTATTAGGTTTTATAAATAAGATATTCATTACTCGTAAGTTAAATAAGAACTTTGTATTAGACCAAAAAAATAAATTGATAATTTTTATTAAGAATAAAATGTTTAAAATTTTGTTTACATGAAAATATTTTTATTTTTAAAAATCATTACATAAATTTCAAAGCAAAATACAGTTATAAGTGTATTATTTTGTCATAATGAATCATCTACATTTTAAAACTGAATCTAACTTGTATAAGTTCAATAAAAGCTTTAAGTCTTGATTACGCCGATCAATAGGTATATCATAATAATAATAATACATACTAGCCACTCTTGGCGACCATTTGGTCTCCCTTGAATGTATACTAAGCATTAAATCATATTACTTTTATTCATAATTTAATATCATTGGGTACTACTTGGTTATCCCGTCGACCAAAAAACTATCGCCAAACTATAAGATTAAATGCCAATAATGGATGATGGTGAATGTCATTTTCAATGACATTAAATACGATGCACGTGTTTAAAACGTCATTAAGTGATTTTTATTTCGACTTTTAATTTGTATTTTTAAAAATTATTCTACTAATTATTTGTTTTTTCGCTATTTGTAATATGTATTATGTTAATATGTATAATTTGGCTATTAGTTTGGCGATTTGTATAATTTGGCGAAATTGGTCGACGAAATAACCATGTAGTACCTTTAATTGCTCAATTTTTTGCTGAATTAGAAGATTCTGCTAGAGAAATAGATACAGATGTCAAATGCGCATCACACTGACTCGATTGCAACAAAATGGCTATTATATGTGCCCCACATGGTAACCTGGATATTGTTATTTACTTATTAATCAACTATTTGTTTAGTTTTATTTTCTTTTTTTTTTAATGATATAAATTGTTTTATTCTATAATTATTAACTAGATTTATTTATTTATTATTATTTCTTTTTAAAAATAATAGAAATTAGTTAAAAAACTGGTATGCAACTGGTACTCGATAACGAAGTTTTTGCCAAATTGGCGTCAGAAAAATAACTCTACAATGGGATGCATATATGACATTTGTGCTGATAAATCAAGAACTCAGTATTTTTTTTTGCTAGCCTGTCGCAGGTAATAAATCACCAAATATTGTAACCATGGCATTTTTTTGTATTTCATTGATTATTTAAAATATAATAATATAATCCTTTCACTCATTTCATTTATAATACATAATTTTAATTTGATACTGAAAAGTTTAAAATTCGTGACTTTTATTTATTTATTTTTTAATTAAAAAGAACAGAAAATAATATAAAAATAATGAAATTTTGAAGCTCTATAATTGCAGCGAAGCAAACAAAACATAAATAAATCCAATTTACCACAGCCTAAATCTTATTAAAGGACTTTAGCTCAGTAACAAATATGATTCATTAGAACGTTGCCATTAAACAATTAACAAATAATCGTAAATTTTGTGCCACATATGATAGCGTAATATATATATAGATTCTATAACGAAAAAGTAATAACTTTTCGAAAAATAATTATTTTGCTTATTAAAAGTCACTTTAAGAATAAAACATTTAAAATATTTTAAAATTTGACATGTTTCATCTCATACGTCATTGAGTCACCTTCAGAATGTAATTAGAAAATTACAAACACAATGAACTTGAAAAACTGGAATAAATAATTATTGAATTAAAATTAAATATAACGCCCTCTATATTTTTGACACCGCCCGTGTCGTAACTATGTAGTTATCTTGCAAACCGCCAAACCATTCAATCCATATAGTCGGGATAAGAAAAGATAGCTTATCGTAACAAACAGGTAAACATTTTAGATAAATTTCAATGTACAGTCGACTCTCGTTAATTCGAAATCGGATAATTCGAATCTTCGCTTAATTCGAACTAAACATGAAGTCCCGAAATTTTCTATGGCAGAATAACGTTAAAAAATTTCACTAGTTCGAACTCACTATCTCTTGACATCGTTTAATTCGAACTAAAGAGAATTCCGATTTTTCATCTTTCTTTTCTTTCTCATGGATTTTAGATCATTTGAATAACTTTCTTTCTTTGATTTTTGTGAAAATTGTTCCGAACGAGTATACATATAATCCAATGCATTTGATGTCCAATTTCTTAGTGCCCCGTCTGTCCATCTGTGACGTTTCAATTTTTTCCTCCATTGTGCTTGTTTCTAATCTTTTAATTAGTTTATGTATTTATACATTCTAATTTATTATTAAGTCATATTCTAATTATAACAGACGAAATGTATTTAAAAAACACTATAACATTAATTTCTTTGTAATAGTACCATATTAAACATGTTTTTATTCCATATTTCCCATAATTCGAACTTCGGATAATTCGAACATTTTTTGTGGTTCCGACGAGTTCGAATTAACGAGAGTCGACTGTACTCACTTATAAAAACCTTTAAATAAAAATTAGATCTGTAACTATCTGTAAGTAAAGATCCATTCTCTTAAAAAAAAGGAAGGTTAATTTTTTTTTTTTATTTAGTCTGGATAAAACAGTTTTTCCTTCGATATTTTTTACATCCGTTATATGTTCTTTACATCTCATATTAAGTTTCGCACGGTCATACCTGTATTCGTTATAGAATATGTATTATTATTATTATTATGAAAACAGTTCATTTAAAAGCAACATGCAATGCATGATAACAATAGAGCGAATATAGTTAGCTAAACGATGAAAATATTAGAAACTTGAACACAAAATGTATGAGAGAATGAATCCTATTCTATAGCAACTCTTTAAATTTTATCATTAGCTTAAAATAAAATAGCTACACTCATGGTATTCCGTAACCTAGGAAACATTCAAACAGTAATAAAAGAAACAAGTTGGAAATTGCACGTGAACGTAGCAAATGAGGTGCGTTCGTATGATAACGAAGTTTTAAAAATATTCAGATCTTGCTGATATAGTAGGGCGTACTTCGGATACAGTATTGTAGTCGAAATCTTTGTGTTTCTGTAAATATGCAGGAAGTAATTTTTATTACACCTCAGAAACGTATATCTTATTCATAAAATGTGAAATAGTTGAATATAATTAAAACACGCCCCAAACAATGTTTCCCCGTATAGTATTATGTAGTGGAATACTTTTGTGTGGCCCTGTAATTTAATAATAAAAATTCTTTGCATCACAGATTGTACAGAATGCATATTTTAGTATATATTTCATAGATTCATGCCAATTCTATTATTTTCGAATGAGTGTAACATCATAAAAATGCATTTGAATTTTTTTCCCATTGACCGTAATGTAATGGAATACCTTTGATTGTCCCTGTAAATGATCTATGCATCCGACTTTCATAACATTTGAAATGACTCGATAAAATTACGTAATAATTATATGTTTTAAATTTCAAACGATTAAAATGCATTTGAAACTTTTTTCCCCATTGACCGTAATGTAACGGAATCCTTTTGATTGTCCCTGTAATTGATCTATCCATCCGATTTTCATAAAATTTAAAATGACTCAACAAAATTATGCAATAATTATATGTTTTAAATTTCAAACGATTAAAATGCATTTGAAACTTTTTTCCCCATTGACCGTAATGTAACGGAATCCTTTTGATTGTCCCTGTAATTGATCTATCCATCCGATTTTCATATAATTTGAAATGACTCGACAAAATTATGTTATAATTATGTATTTTAATTTTCAAACGATTCGGTTAGGTAGTTTTTGCGTTGTTATATGCGGACGGACAGACAGACAGACAGACAGACAGACAGACGGACGGACAGACAGACAGACAGACAGACAGACGGACAGACAGACAGACGGACGGACTGAACGACAACAATAGGTGCTACGTATTTACATAATTACGAACGCACCTAAAAAAACGGAGGATTTTACGGAGATTGCACGAGTAATCAGGACGCCAGTACAATTAACTGTTTTTTAACGAAAAAATTCCTGTAAATTCCAGATTCTTTTCAGTTTTTTCATGGATTTTGAGAGAATTTTTCCGTTAAAAAGCAGCGAATTATACTGGCGTCCCTATTACCCGTACAATCACCGTAAAATCGTACTTTTTTTTTTCACAATCCAATTTAGCGTGTTACGGAAATATCTCTAGTAACTGTGAAATTCCTATTCTACGTATTGCCATAACCCCCCACCTCCGCAATATTACTAAGTGAAAGGTACGTTTTGGATTCCAATTCCTTCAATAAAAACATCAAATAATAAAACCTTTCCACATTGGATAACACTCATTTGAAGATTGCACTTCAAACCCATCAAAATCGTATGCGGCTTTTCAGTACATGGCAGAATGATTTTCGAAATATGTAAGTGATGCAATGAAAACCATGCTGTAAACAATTATGATTTGTTTAAATCCAACTGCCTCATTTATTCATGCATAGATACCCAATTAGCATATCCTCGCAAAAAATGGGCACGAAAAGCAAACTTCTGGTAATTCAAATACATTTGGCAAAAGTAAAATAAATAAATAAATAAATAAATAAAAATAAAAATAAAATAAAATAAAAAATAATAATAGATGGTTCATTCACCCACAAATGATAGAATTAGAATAATACATTTACACGCAAACTGAAAAATACATTTGACACTATTTTCATAAAAGAGTAGATTATAGATTATCATACAGTTAGATTTTAATTAAAATCAGCTATAACTATGAATAAGATATGTAAGTCTACATACAATAAATAAAACAAAGGTAATTTTGACATGTAAAACAGTTTTTAATAATTTATAATTACTAAGTTTCTAAAACAGCATTTGCTTTGAATACACAGTGTAAAAAACAAATTAGATAAAATTACAATTATTACTTTTTTAAATCATGGTGATAAATTCAATTTGCTTTTTTATCACAACACATAGTTTTGTTTCATCCACTGCTTTAGTGTTACCACGCACCGATGTATTTTTTTTAATGTATTTTTAAAATTCTACAAATACGCTTAAAAAAACACGGATCCTTTGAAACTACACCAATCTACTGTTTAAGCATTTCACTTGATTAACATTTTGTAAGTTTTTTTCTTCTCTTTTATTTTATTCGCGACGAAAAGCTTTATTTTATCTTATTAAATTTCCCGGTTCTCTTTATATAGTTTTTTAATTCAATTCCAATCACACTAACAATGACAGATAAAGATAGTTGTTAGCATTCTTTTCAGATAATATTTTCTATTGTTTATGAACCTGTAAATAAAAAAAAAAAAATGCAAGCTTGTATTTTATGTAACGCAATTATTTCGAAAATTAATTCAGGTTGTTATTAATTTTTCACCCTACGCTATATGTCCATTAACGACCGTAACTCTATAAATACGTAGCACCATACTATAGCCGTCTTCTGGTCTGTCCGTCTGTCTGTCCGCATGTAAAAGTGCAAAAACTGCTCAACCGATTGGTTTTTAATTTATACTTTATGGCCATTTGCGATTTGTTAAATATGTACAAAAATACACGAGGAATTATTCTGAAACTCCCGGTGTGTAAACAAAATAGCATAGGTTATATATTTTTGTGAAGATCCTGTGAAGATCCTGTGAAGACCTGTGAAGAATCCTGTAGGGGACCGTCAAAAAATTGAAAATGAATGAATATATTTTGGACAATTCTGACAAAAATAATGTAGGAAAAGCGTTTAAACTGCAAGTTATGATTAAGTGGCTTATTGTAATAAACCGTATTTTTTTTATGTGGATGGCATGCATACTCGTAGAGAAATTAAGATTTTTATTAAATAATGTCAAATTTTGACAAGTATTTTGCTTATAATTTTCAGAGTTCATTACTTGAAAAGAGCTCATTCAGAAAATATGACAAACAACTTTTTACAAAATACCCTATAATCCAAGTTAAGAATATTAAAAATTGCATTAAAAATGAGCAGGCTTACTAAATAATTTTTCATTGCATAATAGTGTTCGGAATCAAAATATAATTTGCATATTGTGTAAGCTAAATATATAGAGCATCTTTTCTGAAACCCTCAAAAATTTAGCTTAAAAATTCTGAAAATAATTGTCGAAAACTCAAAATCCGTTATTCCTAAAAAAAGCAAAAATATTAGGGGCTGCATCCATAGAACTGTTGACTAGTGTCAATGTAGCTTACACAATATTGCACGTATTACTACATTTGGACACAGTCTGTCATGTTCATGCTTTTTGGGGGAACAACGGATTTTAAGCTTATTCTATCGATGATAATTTTCAGAATTTTCAATCTGTGTCTTGAGCTGTGAGATATTCACAAAAGTTGCTCAATACAATTAGCTAACACATCATGCAAATTATATTTTGATTGTGTTGACGCATGCATGGTGAAACAATATTTAGTAAACCTGCTCATTTTTCATACAATTTCTACTATTTTTAAATTTTTATTACAGGGTATTATGCCCAAATTTGTTTGCCATATTTTATAAAAAGAGCATTATTTTATATTAAGAACCCTGCAAATTATTAGCAAAAAAAAACTTGGGAAAATTTTGGACTGTTTTTATAAAATCCTTAATTTCTCTACGAGTATGCATGCTACCCTTATAAAAATGAACGTAGTTTATTATAACAAGTCTTAAATACAAAAAGCCTTACAATAAAACTTTTTACATTTTGGTATGTCTGCATTGTGACAAAATCTGACTGTTATAATAATAAATTTAAATAAAACTTTATCAATCATGTACAGTAAGTCATTTAATCATAATCTACAGTTTGATTGCTTTCGCTACAATAGTTTTAACAGAGTTAGCCAAAAGATCTTTGTTCGTTTTTAGTTTGTTCACGGTCTCCTATGGAATTTCGGAAAAACATATTTGCGAAAGTGCAGCACCTGTTGCATTTTGTTTACAAACCTGTAGTTTTATAATAATTCCTCATGCATTTTTTTAGATATTTAATAAAACGTCTAAAATCGCAAATGTCCAGTCATTACCCTAATAGTATGCATGGTCACAGTGAAGTCACTGTGAGTCACTTTGGTAACATCACATCTGTGACCAAAATGCCACCACTCAGTGACGTCACATTGTGACTGAGATGTGACTTTCTTAAAAATCTTTAGAAATTTATAAATATCCTTCAAAACGTGTTATTTACTTTAAAAAAAATGTTTCTGGCGATTTGAATAGCGTCGCTTTTGTCACAGTTTCGTCACAATGTCAATGTCAAATTAGTCACAAATGACACATTTTTCACAAATTTGTCACATTGTGACCACTTTGTGAAACATCACAAAACAGCTCTAAAACGGCCATAACGACTTCACATTTTCGTCACTGTGACTTCACATCGACGTCACGTGACGTCACATCGACAGTCGATGGTCACAAAGACACAATGTGACTTCACAACGACGTTGCAGTGACGTCACCATGCTTTACGGGTAATGGCCATATAGAGTAGTACATCGGCTAAGAGCGCCAGAGTTCACGGGTTAAAAGTTAGTAAAAAATAAACTTTTACTGTTTTTTAACACCTTTTTTAATGCGTGTAACCTGAAAAATAAATGAATATTAATATCTAGCATTTAAAAAAATACACATTATGTGTAATGGCAACCAATAATTTAATATGAAATAGTGTGTTAAGGAAAATAAAACCTCAAATAAAACCACGATTTAAAAGAATAATCAAAGTTATTTAATGCGTGAACATTCCCGTAAGACATGGTGACGTCACTGCAACGTCGTTGTGAAGTCACATTGTGACTTTGTGACCAGCGATTGTCGATGTGAAGTCACAGTGACTAAAATGTGAAGTCGTTATGGCCGTTTTAGAGCTTTTTTGTGACGTCACATTGTGACCACTTTGTGACATCACAATGTGACCAATTTGTGAAAAGTGTGTCATTTGTGACTACTTTGACATTAACATTGTGACGAACTGTGATTTTTTTTTAGAAAGTCGCATCTTAGTCACATTGTGACGTCACTGAGGGGTGGCATTTTCGTCACAGATGTGATGTGACCAAAGTGACTCACATTGACGTCATTGTGACGTCACTGTGAACATGCATGCTATGAGGGTTAATACATCTTCTGTAAGTCATCAGATTAAAAAAAAGTTTTAAGTTTTATAAATGTCTTGAAAGAGCTGTGTAGCTGATATTCCACATTACTCGACACAAAATCTTAACAAACTTATCACCTTTCCACATCAACAAGATAGCATAGAGAAAAACAATTAACCCCTTCACGACGAGAGCCTTTTACGAAATTTTTAATGTTTTGTGACCGGATTTTAAAAACAGAAATTTGTACATATTTAAATCGAGAAAATACTCCGATTAAATAAGGCAAATTTTACAGTAAATTTTTACTGGTGAGTATAAACAAAGATTCTTAAGCCTTTTTGCGCACGTATACGTGTCGCTCGTCCCCAAGGAGTTAACACAGCAAAGAATATATTTGTTCAACTGTAAAATGCTCTTGGTTAACATAACTGAAAATAATATTTTATAATAAATATGAATTTGGTAAAATGTGCTTTAAAAAACAGCAAAAAAAAAAGAGCAAGGTTTTTATTTCACCGTGTCGAGCAAAGAAAAAGTATTTAAACAGAACTGAGCCCAGTGCCTCATGGGAATAGTAAGAAGCCTGCTATTCCGAAGGCAGATGGCAGATGGCAGATTGAAGTTTGGATCACCATAATATACTGTAAAAAATACACCTGTTTCTTAAACTGCAAAAAAATTGCTAAATCACAAACGAAAATATTAGATAATCGTTTCCAAGTCACCTAAGAGCGAAAAACGTGTCTTTATCTTTAATAACCCAAGAAAACAATTATTTTCGAAATTTAAAGAAAAAATTATAAAAATAAATTTTCTTTAGTCGCCCGTATCTTTTGGAAACGTTTTCGTGTAGTTTTAACGATTATTAATCAGTTCTCTGAATAAAAAAAATCGGTTTTTCGAATGCTAACAAACTTCAACTAAACATTTTCTGCTGTATAACTCAAACTGTGCATGCCTTTGTAACAGACAAATGTTAATTTTTATGTCAATGATTTTAACTCTATATGTTTTTCAGTTAAACATGTTTGATCAACAGAAAAATATTTACTTGAGCCCCCATAGAATTCGATAAACGGGTTTTCTGGGTAGACAGAATTGATTAACGCACTGTAACTTTTTCGAAAACTACGGGCAGCTAAAAAGAATTTATTTTTATAAAGTCTTCTTTAACTTTCAATGATAAATTCTTTTGTGAGGTTTCTAAAGATAAAGCAACACTTTTTCGGAATCTTGTGTGACTCGGGAGAGGTTATTGCACAGCCGTGAAAAGAAAAAAAATTAATTACCTCCTATTATCTCCTCAGCAAATTATGGCAGAAAAATACACTGATACCGAACGATTGGAAGTAAAGTCTATTTATAAATGATGCATTTAGAATTTGCTTACGGAGTCTTCTACACATTAAAATGAACTCAAACACCATTTTCTTCAATAGCAATCCTCAATTTAAAAAATATGTTTCAAATATTCTATTCAAACTATGCCTAGATACCAAATTTCAAGTCATTTGAATGATAATTTTTTGAATTATAAGCATTCAAAATTTAGTGCTTCTAATGTTAAATTACAATTTATTATTTTTTTTAATATCTCGTGAAATTATTTTCCTAATGAGCTTATTCTTTATGTAGTAATAATATTACAATATGCAAACATAAATACGCTGAATTTGCAAATTTTATAATTTTATGTGATGAATTAGGAATTATGAAATTAATATTCGAAAAACAATACGAAATGCAACCTACAATTTTATCGATTGATTTAGACTTATTATGTCCTACTTTATGGAAATCCGAAATTTCAAATTTTACTTTCAAGTAGTTTTAAATTATTCTTAAATAAACGTCAACGATAGTAGTAACTAGATATTTTGAAACTTTTTATGCTATCTTATAATTTAGCAGTCTTCAATGACTGCTTGAGAGGCGTCTAAGATACCTTGATCAATTTATGTTTTCGTAATTCGATACTGCTATCGAAAAAAAAAAGCCTGGGTTCGTTTTAATATGTAGATGGCCCCCTATTCAAATTTTTTCTGCACCATTTAAAAGTAGACTTTACTTAAAATTATTCGGTATTAGTAACTTTCTTCTGCGATCATTTGTTGAAGAGTTAGTAGGAGGAGTTTACTTTGTTTTCCGCATTGTTTTCCGTTTGGACTGCATTTGGTAATTAAGAAATATCAGTCTTTTTTACCGGTGCATGAATCTTATATTGAAATAGTCCATATTGTCTTACCATTCCATAATACTTCAACTTCTTTTCTCTCTACATATATATACATGTATTTGACCACTAAACAGGCCCTTCAGGTGCCGGACTTTCTCCCAGGTGAACGAGCTGATAACAATCAATGTAAAGCAGCTATATTCAACTTGTCGAGCAATGTTTGAGCGAACACTTGATTTCATCCAACTTTTCGCAAAGTTATATCTCAGTGTGATAGCAAAAAGCACTATCCCCAACTTTTTATCCACTAATCTAAAAAAGTCTGCGTTAGCTGCGACTTTTTTCTCAAATTTTTACCATTTTAATCAATCAGAGATGCGCGATTGATACGAATAGGCTATAAATATTAACGGCGGATTTTCCTCTGACTTTAGCCACGACAATTGCAAACTTTTTCTCCCTTTAGACAGGAAAATTTCCCTTTGGGGTTAAAATCGGTTAAAAATTTTGTTGCTCGAAAAGTTTATGAAGCTGGTAGCAGGTTAACAGGGCGAACATTCGCATAATAGCGATAAAGATATTTAACAATCTATAAGACTTAGTGGTTTTGGTGTATCTTCTTGCCTTCGTCACTTTTTCTCAGTCACCCGTTTGCTAATTGATATTTAGTTGAATCAATTGTATATTGCTCTGAGCTCTAAAGGCGTGAGGTACTGGAGTTTATTTATTATAGGAGATCGCTCGGTTATGAGGATTTAGCTATACTCGATAAGTGGAGATACTCGAGTATTTGAAGTTACACTGAGAAAAAAATACACTGTCTTCACCTAGACTGAATAGGTAGTTATTTTATGAATCTCTAAATTCGAAGTATAGATTTCCGAACAAGGTAACCATCAAAGCCGAATAAACAGGATGATCTTGAATTTCTAGTCTCTTTTTTTTTTTTTTTTATGATGAAACAGTAATAAATCGTTTCAGTAGTGAGAAATTATCGCTTGATTTCTAGAATGATTTCATAAACTAGGATTATGGTTATTAAACTTAATCGCTTGTGTTCGCATGCATTTAAAAGGATTTTTAAGTAAGTTTGAGTACAGGAAAAGGCCTTTTAATTCTAGTAGAAAATTCTAGAATTTTCTAGCAACGCGATCAGAATACATAAGAAATACGGGGAATTATTTTTTTTCTAGAGCCACTATTTAGATTCTAAATGCCAGAATCATATTTTTGCCTCAGTCTGCACATAAAGACTGGCTTTTGTGAATTACAATCTTATTCATAATCTAATTTAACAAAATTTGTATTCTGTATTCTCTTGGTTCTTTTTATTATTTTATGTATTTTGAAATTAACTAGTAAATAAAATCAATTTTTAATTTTAAAAATTTAAAAACAACAATTGCAATTAATTTTTTAAATCGTAAGTAGTTCAATTAACTGTTCTTCAAACACGTAGCTTTGCGTCATCGTACATCATTTTATTGTTATAAATCTTTAGGAAGATTTCTTTTAAACTCCTTAATTTTTTTTTTACAAAATACTTTAAAAAACTATCAATCTATTGTTTCAGTATTTCGCTTTATTAACGCATTAAAAGTGTTTCCTGTTACTTTGTTGTGCTTTGTTTTCCTGAAAAAAGTTAGGGGAAAAAGTTATTTTTTCTTGCTTATTTATTTTTCTCACCTTGTCTAGATTTTCAAGTTGCTTCTAATCGTCGTAATTATTTTTATTATAAAACTATGATAAACTCTGATGAGGTAAAATTTTTAATGCTAGTTTACTTAAAAGGTTCAATTGCAATTCTGGATAAATTTTTATTATTTTTTAAATATTTAAATCAACAAAAAATATTATTTGCATGTTGTTTAATACTTCTGATATACTTAAAATGTATTATGACATCAGTTAGTCTGTCTGCTATAACTTTTGTACATACAATTGGATTGTTCGAAAACTTAAAAATAATATTAAGAAGCATTGGGAAATTCTTTTTTTAATGTTCTGATTAATTAAGGCTAGTTCTTCAATAATACATACACAAAAAAATCGACTAAAGTTTATTGGCGGTAATCCTTCAAATATGTTTTAATATAATTAAACTGTTTCAAAAAGAATAAAGATGAGTGTTACTACTGCAATTAAAAAATAGCCGTTAGGAGCAGGGTTCTCTCTGTCACTCGCCATTGCGCCAAATTGCGACTAAATTCTTCATTTGGCGAGTAAACAAGCTTTTAGATTCGCCAAATTGCTAGTACTCAATTTTTGCTTTTTCTTTCTTTTCCTTTACCGTTTTTCATACATAAGTTAATTTTTAATATATACATATTTTTAATATATTTGTAGCGAATAGTTGAAATTAGATTAATCACAATCGTTGTCGCAATTATAAAAACTTAGGTTATTTTAGAACACATTAAAAAAGGGGTACATTAAAGGATTAAAAATATATTTTTTGGTGCTACACGACGAATCTATTTGGCTAATACTTTTTTCATTTGGCGAATGTTTTTTTATTTTTAATTAGCCAAATTACTAACGTTGGTCAGATGTCAGCGATAACACTGGTTAGGGGTCTCCGTAATACTTACCCATCATGGATGTGCATAATATAAAATATGAAAATAAGACATGTGTAAACTATATATAAAATGCATTGCAATTTAAAAAAAATAATAATTTTAATACATAATAATGCTTTAATACAGAATTGCGGGTACTACTTGGTTATCCGGTCAACCCAATACAAATTATATAAATCATGAAACTACTCGCACAATTATACAAGCTGGAAAATTTTTTATTTCAAATAACGAAATAACAAAATTAGTAAAAGGTTAATAAAAGTACAATATAAACGTCTTTGCAAAATTATAATCATCCGCATCAATATATACTATGCATTCACAGCGCCATAAAATATTACTTTTCGGAAAACAAATTGCGTGCACTGAGAAAAAAATATGGTTGTGTCATCTAGAATCTAAATTATGGCTCTAGAAAAAAATAGTTCCATTACATTTTTATAAGTACTAGTTCCCTTTGTAGAAAATTCTAGAAACTGCTTTAAGAATTCAAAAGTGTTTGCCTATATTCTCGTTGTTAAATTTATTTAACCCTTCGTTCTCCGTTGTCGCCATTGTGACGACATGGTAAATGAGATGCTCCTTCATCCCGTCCCTGAGCCCTGACAGGCCCTTCTGACTCTCGCGACGGAGACTTCGACTCCGGTCCCAGTTCACAAACCGCTAAGCGGCTACTACTCGGGAGCACTGATCCGTCCTCCCCGCCGTCCGACGTCTACGGTCAATGACTAACGCACGTCATGACGTTGGTCACCTTTCCCAAGCTAGGGATGAATGACCAATTACGACAGCACTCGCCATCCCGCTTCGAGGAGACCAAATGTTTCCTTCACTTGGAATTCCCTCCCGAGGTCCTAGACGAGCTACCGGGCAACAACGCCCATGGGGACGCTGAGGCCGGCAACCCATATGTATTAGATTCCCGGAAGGGTTTTGTTTTACGACTGACCCTCAAGATCAACTCCTATGAATGCGAAAAGACATTTGTTGGCGCCAGACGGGGTGACGACATGGTAAGACAAATGAAACACTCCGTTGTTACCTCTGCGACGACATGGTAAGGTAAACGAAAAACTTCGTTGTCGCAGCTGCGGTGAGATGATACGGTAAGTGAAACAATCTCTTGTCGTTGCTGTGGCGACATGGTAATGATGGAGATCCACCATCCCGTCCCTAGGCCCTGTCAGGCCCATGCGGCTCTTCCGGCGAGGGGCATCGACTGGGGTCGGGATTCGCAAACCGCCAGGCGGCTACTACTCCGGGTCCCCATCCGCACACCTCTCCTTCCGAAGCCTACGGTCTAGCAGCCAGCCCGGAGGCCAGCCACGTTCCCAAGTCTGATGAAGCAGTCAAGTACGACAGCTCCACTGCCCACTGAGTAACCTCAGAGGCGAGTCGGACACCTGGGATTTGCACCCATTGAACAATGACGGACCCCAGGATGACGGCGCCCACAAGAACGCCGAGACCAGTGGCCCATTGCCATAGGACGACGGATGCAAATTTGCTGTACGGCAGGCTCCACAAGATGGTGGCGACATGGTAAAGTAAACGAAATATTCCGTTGTCGCTGCTGCGGCGATCTAATATTTTCTTATAAAACTCGTTTTGGTACCAGTAATAAAGAAAAGTAGAATCCGCCGTATTTTATGAGAACATTTTTGGAAATTGTGTACTTGGAAGAAACGTCTTTTAAAAAATGGTGCCAACCTACTTAAATTCGTATAAAATTTTTGTAAAATAGCGTGGGGTTGTTGGTAACTCATACTCGAAATGACGCTTTGTGCAACGGATTAAAAATCTTTGCAAATGAAATAGATGCGAACACCAGAAATTAGCTTTAGTAACTATAATTCTAGTTTATGAAACCATTCCAGAAATCAAACGATAATTTTTTGGTACTGAAACGATTCATTATCGTTTCGTCACTTAGAAAAGAAGAGACTAGAAATTCTAGATCATTTCTTCTATTCAGTTTAGTTGTTTACCCTATTCGCATAGTTCGGAACATCTATATTTCTAGTTCAGGGATTCAGATAATGACTAATAATTCATTCTAATTCTTCTAGGTATACTACTTTTTCTTTGTGTGAGCTGAGAAAAGACTTTCTTAAATACTAAAATAATTCCGGTACCAACTTCAAAGTGCTCAGAGTCAACAGGCTTCGCCATCCAAAGAACTATTTAAAATTTTTCCCACTTTAAATATTATTTAAGTGATCTCACAAACATCTTTATTTGCATGTATTGCTTTCTTCGAAAGCGTTATTTTTACCCGCGACAATCGACACCTCAAAATTTGAATGTATGTATTACTCTATACAAATACCGATTGATTCAGAAGTTCCAGGAGTTTTGAAGTGCTAATTATTAACAAACTAAAAACTATAGAAATATGCGGTTTTCACAGAAATGTTTACGAACTTGTGGGATTTCATTTTTTTAAAAGAAAAAAAATATGTTATAGCAGTTGCATTTTTTGCCAATAGACGGCGCTGAAACTGATAGTAGAGTTTCACTATAGTATGATCCAGCGCACAAAAAAAAAAAAAAAAAAGTCAGTGTCTAAGGATTACTCCTTTTCCGTATGACGCCCATCATTTATCAGAATTGCTGTGAGACTATACAAAACAGATTGCACAGCAATAAAATGCAGAAAGAACTTCTATAAGAAATTCCAGTTCACTATGAAATTGAACGTTCAGAGGCTTCGCACTGGTACGTATTTTTGAAAACCAGGAATATTTCAGAGAAAAATTCGTGGTACGTTTTTGCAACAATCGCGAGGAAAAAGACGTTCTGTATAACTAGCTACGGAATTGATAAACAATATTATTCTTAGAAAAAAGTGGTGTTCAAAACGGGGACCGAGTTGGAGCCTTGCGTTAATTTCATTCACCATGTGCTTTTGATGTCAACTAAGTATCGGCAAAACGTGTCACCTCATTTACAAATATTGCAAAACATGTTTGGGGTATCCCGCTCCTTTCCAGATGACCTTAAATTGAGTACTTTTCCTTAACCCCCCCCCCCCCCTTTTTTTAAACACAGCCTATAGATTTGTGATAGCCATCCTTTTCCGGTATTAACTTCACGCATTGTACGATAAAAACGAAAGCAATTTTCGCCAATTCATTTTTGTGTAAAACAGCTTAAGAAACCATTGACATGCAAAGAAAGAGTGTCAAAAATAAGCTGTTAACCGTCAAATTTTGTATCAAAATTCGGTTTAAATGCAAATTATTTAACCTTGAAAAAACTGTTCGAATATAAATGACCTTTAATGTGAAATCTGAGCACTATCTTAAAAAAGATGTTATTCAATGAACTCTGTTTATATAATGCATGGTATAGATATTTTCGATGTTATGCAGCAGCACCGCCTGTTGCTTAAAATTTAACTATCTATTTAAAAAGAATCATTGCAAACAAAAATTCCACTTGTTTCTAAGAATATATCTGAAATCCGCACCTTTCTATTATACGTAGTTTTCTAGTTATTAACATTTCAAAACTTACGAAACTTCTGGATCACCTGGTATTTCATCCACTATATAAAATTGGCTTTAAGAAACAGTATGTCTGCATTATTACTAACAATTTTCTTGAACTTTAATAGGGAACGCTGACAAGAATTAATATGAATTATGGACTATGTGCGAGAATGGATTGAAGTGTGTTAAAAAAGTCTTTTCGTTATTAATATATGTCAACAAATATATATTTTAAAAAACATCATTTTAAAATAGCTCTTTTATATATATTAATTATTTAATATAGTAATTTCTTTTTTAATAAAAAAAATAAATCCTGGAAAGAATTTCATTATATTTTCATCAAATATATTCTTTATTTCATTGTTTTGTATTCTGCTTTTGTACGCATAAGAAACTTTTACAAATAACCCATTTAGATGTTTAAGAAATCTTCGAAAAAGTCCACAATTCCATTAAAACAATACTGATCCATTGTTTCAGAATATCACTTGATTAACACATTGAAAGGTATTTTCTTTTACTTTTTTGTGTTTAGTTTTCTTGAAATAACGGCTAGAAAGAACTTCTTTTGTCTTTTCATTTTATTATTATCTCTTTATTTGGGTTATGGAGACTTTCATTCAGAGTAATTGTTTACAATATAAAAGCCACAAAAAACTCTGATAATAACTATGATTTTTAACGCAGATATTTGAGGTCTCTTAATAGATAAATATATATATTGATGAATAACGAAAGCGTATCTTTTTTTAGTAATTTTTCAACTTAGAAGACAGGGGTCGCTGCGTCCCTAATATTTTCAGACTTTCCTACCACAATTTTAAAACGATAATATTTATGGCAGAATTTCATTGTAGATGTTAGACGAATCTGACATGATACATTTTAATTTAAAATACTGGTAGAAAACTACGAAAATTATAGGGACGCTGCGACCGCTGAGAATAGTATGAGAATTTAGGACTGAATTTTGAAAGACACTGGAATTCTTTTTTTAACTATGTTATACAAATATACATAAAATTACACACTGACGGCCATATACAATAAAATTGGATCTTTGTTCTGGCTGAAAGTTTAGGATTATACCATTTGGCTCAATGTAAAAGTTAAAAAATTAGAAATAAGAGAACAAAAGTCTTTTTTTAAATAAATTAATCATTCACCCCCCTCAAAAATCTGAAATTCAGCACTTAACACTTCAGGGTTCGTTTCTAGGAAAACCTGGCTGAATTTCTCCCATTTTAAATAACATTTAAGTGACTTGCAACTACCCGAATTATTTGTATTCACTGATTACTTTCAAAACGGTATGTTAGTAGCAAAAATCGACACTGGAAAATATAAATTTCTGTTTCATCCTCTACAAAAATTTCATCCACGACATAAATTAGTTTTTTAGAACAGCATGTCTTTGTTTTTAAAAACACTTTTCTTCAACTTTAATAGGGACGCAATTAAGAATACAGATGCATTTAGGTCTATTTGCGAGGTTTGTGTGTTGAAACAATCTTTTTGTTGCTAATATAAGTCAACAAATGTATATAGTTTTAAAATCCTTTTTTTAAATGGCTCTTTTAATATAAACTAATTATTTATTAAAGTAAATTCTGTATTAATAAAAAAAATCTGAAAATTTTAAATCCTGGGAAGAATTTAATTATTTTTTAATGAAATATATCTTTTTGTTTTATTGTTTTGTTTCCTCTTTTTATACCACTCGTAAAAAAACTTATACAAATAACGGATTTAAGTGTTTAAGAAATCTTCGCAAAATTCCACATTTCTATTACAACAATTACTGGATCATTGTTTCAGAATTTCACTTCTTTAACACATTGAACATTATTTTCTTTTATATTTTTAATTTAATATTATCTGTTTATTTGTGTTATGGTGAATTTCATTCAGAATAATTGATTACTATATAAAGGCCACAACGAACTCTGATATTGACTTTGATTTTTAACACACATATTTGAGGTCTCTTCATCGTTAAAAATATATATTGATGAATAACGAAAGCATACATTTTTCTAGTAATTTTTCGACTTAGAATAGTTTGAGAATTTAGATCTGTATTTTGAAAGACACTCGAATTCTTTTTTTTTAACTATACAGTAAATCAGGCACAGATTGTCATACACGATAAAAATGAATAACATTCTGGATTTTTGCATGGGCTAAAAATTTAGGCTTGTATCTTTCGGCTGAGCATGAAAGCTTAAATTTTAGAAATAAGAAGACAAAGGGCTATTCTAAATACTTAAGAGCACACACTAGTCACGCGGTAAAAGCCGAGCGCTAATGTAAAGTCTATGGGGGCGTTCTTTTCGAATATCTCGCTCAAATTTTAATATTTTTGTAGGATTTTTTTTGGCTCAAGATAGCTGAGGGCGATCCACAACCGGCCTAGTTTTTACTTTTTCGATTTTGTTTATATATTTTTTATATTACGATTGTTTCAATTTCAGAACCGGTTTAAACCGGTTCCGAAAGTTTAAGTAATTGTTTAAAGAAAATCTGAAACGAAAAATGAAAAAGTAAAAACTAGGCCGGTTGTAGATCGTCCTCAGCTATCTTGTGCAAAAAAATCATGCAAAAATATTAACATTTCAGCAAGATATTCGAAAAGAACGCCCCCATAGACTTTACATTAGCGTTCGGCTTTTACCGCGTGACTAGTGTGTGCTGTTAAGTTATCCCCACACCCATTTCAGAGAGCTGGAACTCAATACTTCATATCGGAGGCTTTGTCGTCAGCAAACTTACTGAATTTCTCCCATGTTAAATACTATTTAACTCTTAAATGTATATTGTATCATTTTCGATACCATAAGTGTTCCCGATTTATTGGGGGTTTTATTCACATATTCCGTATTCTCACCAGAAATTTAAAAGAGCAATTTTCACTTTACTTAATGACAAACCATTCGTAATTAAATAAAAAAAAATTACTATTTAGATTTTTCTGGTATGAATTCTGATTCTTTGAATTGCGCATTTTTTGGAACGCGCTCTATCCTATGTATTTAAAGGTTAAGCCACCTTGTAACTACCCGAAATTGTATATATTGATTACTTTCAAAGCGTTATGTTTATCAGCAAAAATCAACACTCGAAAATTTGAATACCTGTTTCATCCTATACAAATATTTCATCCACGGCATATATTATTAATTTTTTAGAACAGCATAATCCGTATTATTGCAAACCCTTTTTTTAAACTTTAATAGTGACACAATTAAGAATTCAGATGCATTATTGTCTATCTGCGAGGTTTGTGTGTCTTTTCGTTACAAATTTATTTTCTTAAAATTACCATTTTGTAATTTACTCTGTTATATATACTAATTATTTTATACAATAATTTTTCTTTAGTTAAAACAAATCTGAAATTTTTAAGTCATTGGAATAATTTATTTGTTTTTTCATAAAATACATCCCTTTGTTTTCTTTTCTCCCTTTGTACCAGACATAAAAAAACCTTTACAAATAATTTATTTAAAAAATCTTAACAAAAGTACACAATTCCATTACAAAGATACGAAACCATTGTTTCAGCATTGTACTTGATTAACACATTGAAAGATATTTTCTTTTATTTATTTATTTATTTATTTGTATTTAATTTTCTTGAAATAACAACTGCAAAGAACTTCTTTTATCTTGTCAATTTATTTTTTTCTCTTTATTTGGATCTTGGAGATTTTTATTAAGAGTAATTCTTTTCTCTATAAAAGCCACAACAAATTCTGATATTGACTTTGATTTTTAACATAGTTATTTGAGGGTTCTTCGATAAAGATATGTACTTATAAATAACGAAAAATTATTCCTTTTTAGATAGATTTCGTAAGAAATGTCTTCTGTTTCATTCTCCGCTATTTTGGAATTTCGGAATTCCTTTTCAGGTCTACACTGGTCAAAACCCTTAAAATCCAAACCCACCCGAAGTTAAAAATTTAATGTGTTTATCTATCTACCTACTGACCTATTTATCTTTTTATGTCACTCTTTATGGATTTGATAGCTTCCATAACTCTGCTAAAATTTCTTCCAAACTGGTGCATAAAATGAAAGAGCAGAAAGTCACGTTGCAGTTGTTAATGAACAAAATCGGACAAAGGGTTTGAAATTTAGTTGCTTCTCTTGCACTTAAAATCTATATTTTTCTTCTTGTGAAGTTTTTTGTGGGTTCTTTTCGGTAGATACAACTAAAACAAAAATAAATTAAATTAGAAAAGAAGTGTCAGTTCTAATGGAGATAGAAGGAGGTTTATAGAATTTCCCTAATTTTATTTTGGGCTGTCATTTTTGATCAGCTAATTGATTGTGGTATTTCACGGAGGAAACTTAGTAATCTTCAAAAAGACGAGTTTATGGCTAGAAGTATTGAAACATGTTAGTCATTTTTTATCAAATGAAGAATTTCCCTGGTATAGGACAATTAGACCATGACAAAAATGGTATAATCTATAAACAATCTCTTTTATATGTAGACAGAGAAAATCAATCGAATGGATTTAACCGAGAACTATAATAAATTTACAGAGACTCCTGGTTTTCGTTTAGTGATTTTAGAGAAATTTTTAACAGTATATTATAATGTATATATTTGAATTTGTATTATATAAATGATACGATATATCAATTTTGCATTACATAAAATTTCAGAAAAAACTTACTTTTACATTGCTTGGACAAACTTTAATTAGTAATTTAGAAGAGAAATTTCCGCCATTTTTAAAACAAAAAATACTAATTTTAGATTTATATTAAAATACTGATGAAATTTCCCCCCTCCGGTAATATGTATGTAGAATCGATTTGTGCACTATTTAAGAATAACAGTTATATGAAATTGACTATTTCAAACCTAAGCAACATTTATGATTTATTTTCTATAAGATAAACAAGATTTTCTCAAAAATGTGATATTAAGTGACGTATACCTTCATTACTAAAATATTTAACTTTTTTAAAACCAATTAAAAAGCAATTCGACCTGCACATTAATATTATACTAAATGTTCAATAACAAATTATCACTAAATAAAATTTATTTTAAATTTGAACTCCATAAAAAATTTCTTAAATGAAGAATGTAGATATTAAACTCACTACGCAAAACCTTTTTATTTTCTAACATTGGCAAGCAATTCAATTACCTCTCTATTGATTGTGGGCTTTTGTTTCATCTATTATCCTGTCGTTACCGGGAACTAAAAAAAATCTAAAAAGTTTTTTAGATAACTAAGCACAAAAAATGGCACATTCTTAAAAAAGAACATTATTTAGTTGTTTAGACATTTTACGAGTAGAAAAAAGTAGCATCGTATCGAAAGATATAGTTTTTTCTTTAAAAATTTTTCGTCTCTTAAGTTAAGTAGAGTGCCTTTTATTACTTTCTTCTATCTTTACAAGAAGAAAGTATTGGATTCATGAAAATTTTCGACTTCCGGTTTTCGACGGATTTATACGTTTTAGAAGGTCCTGAACACGTTTTGACTATTTTTAGAAAATGTCTGTCTGTGAGTCTGTCCGTCTGTCTGTCTGTCTGTCTGTCTGTCTGTCTGTATGTGACAAAAAATTTGTGGGCGCTCTATCTCAAGAACTAATGCTCGAAATTTAATAAAATTTTATATTCAGTTAGACCTTGATATGAATTAGTGCCTATTGGTTTTTGGTGAAAATTGGCCTGCAGGTGGCGCTGCTATACTAAGTTTTTCATGATTTTCAAGATTGCCATATCTCAAGAACTAATGCACAGAATTTCACCAAACTTCAGATTCTGTGACCCCTTGATATACATAGACGCTGATTAAGTTTTGGTGTAAATTGGTCAGCAGGTGGTGCTGCTGTGCCACGTTTTTCATGATTTTTATGATAGCTATATCTCAAGAACTAATGCACAGAATTTCACCAAACTTCAGATTCTGCGATACCTTGAGATATATAGCCGCTGATAAGGTTTTGGTGTGAACTGCCCTATAGGTGGCGCTGCTATGCTACATTTTACACGATTTTTGCGATAGCTATATCTCAAGAACTAATGCAGAGAACTTCATCAAATTTAAGATTCTGTTACACTAGAATATATAACATAATTAGACGCTGATTACATTTTGGTATTAACCTTGCAACAGGTGGTGCAGCTTTGCTGCATTTTGCACGATTTTCCCGATAGCTATATCTGAACAACCAACGCATATAATTTCATCAAACTCCAGATTTTGTTACAAAATGACATATAACATAATTACACCATGATTACGTTTTGTTATAAATCCTTCAACTGATGGTGCTGCTGTGCTATATTTTACACGTTTTTTTTAACTAGCTATATCTCAAGAACTAATGCACAGAATTTCATCAAACTTCAGATTCTTTTACACCATAACATAATTAGACGCTTTTTTACGTTTTGGCATAAATTGTCCAAGATATGGTGTTGCTGTGCTACGTTTTGCAAATTTTTTGTTATAACTATATCTCAAGAACTAATGGACGAAATTCCATCAAATTTCAGATTCTGTTAGGTCTTGACATAAATAGATGCTTATTAGGTTTTAGTATAAATTACCCAACATGAGGCACTACTAAGCTCATTTTCTCAGAATATTAATAAAATTTTGCGTTTTAGGCTTTTCGAATACCAGAATCTCATTAGGCTACACTGTTAAAAATAAATCTGTGAATTCCAGGTGAAACTACCGGCAGCAATGTAGCCGAACTGTTACCGTTCCGTAAGTAGATTTTCCGTTGTGGGACATACAAGAAGGGAAAACTCCGTTTGAAGAAGCGGTAACTTTCTGTTACAAAGTCTGATTTTTAATGATAATAATTTAATATAATTTTTAAAATTAATAAATCGATTAATCGTCAAAGAATTCGAAATTACCGAGAGATTTTAAGCTGCTATGTTATTTTACTTAATTATTATTATTATTATTTTGTATAATTTAGTTCACGCCGTCCTCAGGATCGAACTCGGGACCTTTTGATAGCGGAATAAACCCTTACTAACCGAGCCAAAGCTGCTGATGCCGGGTTGTACAGAATATGCCTTTTATGAGTTAGTGGGAAAATCTGTTGTGCTTTTTAAAGATTTCCTTTCAAATACATTCTTTATAATAATTGTAAACGGTTTATTTTATTTTATTTTAGATTGATGCATAATGCTTATTATTTTTTAAAATCAATTTTTATTTTTTAAATAGTTTTAAAAAAAAATCAGTGTTTAAAACCACTTTTTTTTTTTTTTTTTTTTTGAATGAATGAATGAATGAAAAAATCCTTTTATTAACAATTTAAAAAAAAAATAATGTTATAGACAATTTTTTGAAATTGTCGTACACTATTTATTTATTTATTGGCTAATTAATTAAAAGATTTTTAATAAGAAATAAGAGAAAAATAAACAGAAAAAATGTAATTTAAAAGGGACTTTTTATGTTTTCATTATTTCTTGTCGCCAGTGGGATACGAACCCACAGTCTGCGCTCGCAGTCAATTAACGATACGGTACCTCGACCACTCGGCCACGGAGCCCCTTACACAACGGAGTGTCTCCGTTTTTTGTTTTTATTTCCACCCGTTTCGTTATTTTCAGGAAATATGGTGGGATTTGCTGATTTGTAACGGACAATGACCTTTTGTTGTGAAAAGGGACTTTTTCTGTGAAATTCAGGCAAAAAATATTCGTGAATTTCAGAATTTTTTCAACAGTGTAGGTCAAATGTTCGAAGAAATTCGATAGTGGGTAACTTTGGGGTCACCACGATTTTTTTTTTTTAAATATTAAAATGTACTTATGAGATAGAAGAAAGTTTTGGGATTGACACATCCAACTAGTATTGGTAGATTGATTTACTTTTTTTTCTTCTTTTGAGAAATTTATAAACTTTTTATGATAGAATTAGAATAATGCAGAACTTTTTAAATAAACCAAATTTTGTAGCAAATACTAATTGAATGTGTTCTAAATTTTATTTACGATCAGGGCCGACTAAGACTATGGGGGGGGGGGGGGCAGGGGTAAATATCATTCAGGGGGGGGGTGGCTTCTGTCTATCGATATATTTTTTTCTGAATAATGTGGAAATGATTAGTATTAAACTTCATTACGCATTGTACGTATGTATAAATTTTGTAATCTGTGCAGTTTTCATCTGTATACAGGATATCACAAAAAGATAGTTACAACTTTAAGAAAAAGTACTAACAGGATAATTGTAGAAAAAAATTGATAGATTGGTATCTCTTAGTAAATTTTTTCTTTGCTTATCCACGTACGTTATAAGATTGCTGAAAGAAAATGTCGCAAGTCGGTCATAATTAATGGTTTTACTTTCTGCCCTACGAGGAATACGTTAATAAAGAATTTCTTTTGAAAAAGATAGAATACTAAGTTGTTATAATGAAACTTTAATTATTAATTTTCTAATGTAGTTTGTTTTTTGCATAGATGAACGGAGCGCTGGAAGTAAAGAGAGGAAGGAGGACCACTCTTACATTCCTAAATCTTTGAAAATGTATGAATTTTGATCCCTTTTGGCTAATTTTAATCTTTGATCCTTTTTTATGAAAATCCTTATTCTTATGGGAGATCCCCTAATGAGGGGGGTTGTGGGGCAATTGCCCCGTATGCCCTTGCATAAGTTGGGCCATGTTTATGATATAGGTTCTCATAATTTATGGTGTATGATGATTAATATTTATGAAAGAGTTGGCTAAAAAACATACAAGATACAAGGGATACAAGAAGATATAATGTGCGAATTCAATTTTAACACATTAACCAATGAAATGAAGGTACGTAAAAAAATTATGTTAATGACAAACTGGTTTTTAACATTTCCCAACGAATTTGAAAAGTGCCTATGCGTTCGGTTTGTTTGCCTGCCCGTCAAGGCTTTGAGGCCTGTACACGCATTCAGATTTTTATTAAATTTATAAACGTAATTTAGGGTCATCAAGGCATGTGTGGTATCGTATATGAAATAAGTGGGATTAATAGTTCATTTACATGCGCACTAAAAGGAATTCCTCAACATAATTTATGAAGAAAAACGTTTATAGAGTATGTTAATGGTATTACGTTAGTTCAAATGTATCGAAACTGATATAAATCACTGAATTTTATTAGAAGATGGTTATGATAGAATGTGGCATTCATAGCATTTGTGGTTCTTTTATAGGCACACACAAAAAATTTGTTACAGTACTAATACAGGTAATAATTTTTGAAAAAATACGTTTTGAAATTCGGCATGAGGTATTAATTTAAACAAATTTAGCATGCTGCTCGATGTATATAAATTCAATACTTCAAATACAAGTCTGCACAAAAGCATTCTCATACCATTCTTTTTTATTAACACAAAACTTAAACATTGTTTTTATTTTAATGAAAAATATCAAATTTAAAACAACTATGTAAAAGAAATAAAATATAACAATGAATGATCAATATATTTTTTTCCATGATCGTCTTTTTATTCATTCATCGATTTTTCTGTCGTTATCGGGGTTTGAAAAAAAAAGAATTTTTTCAGATAGCTGAAACAAAAATAAGATCTAATAAAAATACTAAACCTATTGTTTTGATATTTCAGTTAATTAACGTATTGAAAGATAGTTTCTTTTTTTTCTTCGTATAGATTTTTTTTATTTTTGTTTAAGATAAGGTTGAGAAAAGTTACTTTTATCTTGTGAAATGTAGTTGCTCTCAATGAAGAATATTTTGGGCTTTTTCATAATAGAGCCTTTTTGAAATACTTCTAATTATTTCGGTACAAAACTTATAATAAACTTTAATTTAATTAAGTTTTCAAAATTCTAAATGGATTTTTAATTTTTATAGACCTTTTAGAGGACAGAAAATGTATATTGTACGTTTCTTATTTATGTAAAGAAGATTCATAGTTTATTCTGAAAAAAAAAATTTTTTTTTCGGTTTACGGTAGTTTATTTTTAGCAGAATATATTTTTTAAAACTATTTTAGCGATTTTACGTATGATAATACATTTAAAAATGTGTAGTATGTTATTTAAAGCATTCGCCTATGTTTTAAACTTCATTTCCGATCAAAATTGGCAATTTTTTTATTTGATTTTCTTATACAATGAATAATTCTGTTTCTAAATGTTTTTTATATTTTTTTCTGTACGCCTATTAGAAATAAAATTAGAGCTCTTTAAAAAAAGTAGACGACGTTAGTTTAAACCGAAGTTGAAAACGTTAAATGCGTTTTCTGAAAAATAAAATTTTTATCGGAAAAGATAAACTACTATTTCTCTAACTCAAAATTTTATTACTCCTATATTTATGTATTTTTTTTGTGTAGCTTCTATATTTGTGTAACGCATGCGTCATTTTGCGAATGTCAACACTTTCACATGAAATTTGGTTTTGCAATTTTCGGTACTGCAATTTAATACCTCTAAACATCGTTTAATTTTTACACCATCGTATGGATAAAATATGTAATTTTAAATGCAATATGTTTGAAAGCTGTATTTCAATTTATTCTTGACATTTTTTTTTTTTAGTTTTTAATATGAATTTTGTAATTGTCGCAACAGAAATACACCATTTTCTGTTAAAATTGATAAAAATTTAAATGTTTGCATGTAAATTTTGAGAAGATGATAAATATGACGGGTTTTGATTTCACATGAAATTATAAGATCGTGTCAATTTGAAATATTTTTATAATACGCATCTATACCAAACATAAGAACCTCAATTGATAACTTCATCTTAATAACTGATATTTATTATATTTTGCTTTATTATTACATTCTTACATATGCCGATTAAAGTTTAATTTTAATGATTTGGACAACTGAGATTTATAGAAATAGTATTTGTTTTTCTTAATTTTACCTTTAAAAATACTTGTTTGAGAGCTATACTGACCATTGTAAGGTGCTTTTTTTACTGTAGCTAATTTTGTATGTTTATTATATATCAATGAAACAGTTCCTTCTTAAACATTTTTACTTTCGTCGAAATTTGACGGGTTCCACCTTGTTTCAATAATCTCTCGCGTGTAATGAACTAAAGAATTAGCTCTAAGTGACTTATTTGTATATATATAGCTACTTTTTTTAAGAAGTACACGTAAAATTACAGAGATTTTCTATGTTATTGTATTTTATCAGCTGTACGTTTTTAGATTTCCGTATATTGGTTAATTTTTAGTTCATTATATCTAAGAATTCTAATATGCATATGTTGAAAAAAGAACTTTTGTTACATGCATTTTTTTATATCTTTAGAGCCGTAGCTGTTTTTACAAAAAATGCTAAATATGTTTAAAATTCTTCAAAATTAAAAAAAGTTGCATAGATATTATATATTTTTTTATATAATTTTCTTTATTCTATGTTACATTACACTGAAAAATACCAAAAATCGTGTCAGAAGTAGAGGTTTAAAACGTAATCGGTTACCTTACTAAGGATCGATGATGCATTATTTTATACTTTTATTTTTTGATGAATGTAAATATATTTGTAAACCTCCGATAGATATTACTCTTTGTCAATTGATATTTATTTTTATTTGATGAATGTGATGTATATGTATTACATTCATGCTTCATTATATAACAATTATGGATGTGACACTGATGCATACCTTTTTTGTATTCACCATTACAAAATAATAATAATAGTAATAATAATAATAATAATAATAATAATAATAATAATAATAATAATAATAATAATAATAATAATAATAATAAAATGAGTTGTGGAATAATATTTATTCTTTAAACTCATCGAAAAATTTAAGCTTCATGTAAATTAATTAAGAAAAAATTGATTTATTTCATATCTATAATATCCATTATCTAAGATATGCTATATTTTATATTGATGCTAATTAATATAGAGTGAAAAAAAATAAAGAAACAAATAAATAAAATGATTTTACTACTCTCAAAATGATCGCAGTCGAAAATACATCTACAGTATTAAGATATGTTTCTGCAGTTGACCGCAGTAAGTTCCTATCGTAAATCCCTAAGGTCATTGTAGCATTTACAAATTATTTACAGGATCAGTTAGATCATATCGAATGCATCATAACTTAATTACTATATTTATTACATGAAACATCAGTGAAAACTTTTTAAAATATTGGATTGGTAAAAAATTTTTAGTAAAATAATACTTTTTTTTTCTCTCTTGAAAAAAGATGTGGGTTCCGGAGCGAACGATTAGTGAGCAAATTATGTTTTTCTGAAGCAAAATACAAGATAATTACGATTTATTAAATTATTTTATTAAACTATATATTCTCATAAGTTATTCTTTATAAATATATTAATATTTATTATCATTAAACAAAACTTCTTAACTGTTGAAAGGGCAAAGAACTTAATATTAAGAAAAACATGGATCTTAGTCACTTGAGCTTTATCGATTCGACATAAAAAAAAATGGCAAAGCACGCAGAAAATTCATTTTCATATAAATTTTCATCATATAAATTTAGCTATACACCCACTGAAAAAGCTTTCAGAAGATCTGTAATTCTAACTGATGCCCTTACTTTTTTTCAAACAAAAATATTTATAGAACGTCAATAAAACTATATTCCATTTTTTATTTTTCAATGAGGACTCCATACGCAAAACCTTTTTTCTGAAATAGGTATTAAATTATCACCATGAAATGTCAAATGAAAGTTATTTACTTTATTAAAGTAATGAAGTAAATAAATAATTATAGGATAAATACCTTTTGTTTTATAGCTGTTTTCGTGGAATGATAACCATGAATTTACCAAAAAAAAAAAAAAAAAAAAAAAAAAAAAAAAAAAAAGATGTGATGTGTCATAATCCATGAAACATTTATAATTATCTCTTAGATTTTAGTTTATTGTCTTTACCATTGTAACAAAAAATACGTGTAGACAAAAAATTCGTATTTATGCGATAGAATTTCATGCAGAGGGTTTTGCGTATTTGTTGTATTATCTATTTATAATAAACTTACAAACTATAATAAAAGGTAATTTTTTAACTTGGAATAATAATAACAGTTAATAACAGTTACCAAATGTTATTTCTATAGAAGTAATATTTAACGGAATGCCGTTACTACGTTAAGAAAATTTGAAAATTCTTTAACATTCTTAGATAAAATGCCACGGCGTAATTACATTGACTTTTAACTAGATTTTTCTATGTTAAAAGCCCGGTCTTTAATTAAAGCTTTTCAACTTTCACTATTTAATTGATCTCAGAAAAGATTGATTAGTCAGTTTTTTCTTGAGAAAAAAACAAGTCCTTTGATAATGGATTAGCTTTTAATAAATAATTAAATATTCTTAGTTAAATTTAGAATTTCGGTAATCAATTTTGACGCACTTTTTTTAATTTTACCTGCTTCCCGACAGTTTAATTTGGAAAACGAAAAGGTCAAAACTCAAAGTGACATTAATTAAAGTTTAATGAATATCCTCGTTATTCTATTTTTAATTATTTTCACGCATACTGGAATGAAGGAACACAGCTCTTAATATGTCATAATCAGTATTAAAAATCGGTAATTGATTATGTCACTCTTTTAGTCTGATTTCTTTAGAAATTGATGTACTGCAATTGCTGCATATTTATTTGTGTAATGTAAATTTTTTTCTTGTCGTCAACAGCCGAGATATTGAGCAATTCAAATGTTATTAGAATTTTAGTAATTATCTTAACCTCCTCAGTCCTGAGACAAACATACGAGTTTAAATTCGCTATAAATTATCCCCCAAAATGCAGAAGTCTATATATTGGTACTTATGATGTGTACACATTTATTAAAAAGATCTGGGTGTAATTTTAACAATTCTAAAAAGGATTTAATCTAATCTAAAGGGTGCTCTTTATTGTCTCCTACAGACGATATCAGGTTTGAGGAGGTTAATTAGTTTGCTTATATAAGCAAACTAAATACAAGAGAAAGAAAAGTAAAAGTCACAAGAAAATAAAACAATTTTCAAATTCGCCATAACTGTAACGTATGAAATACCGAACTAATTCAAAAACTTAATTAGGGTAGTGTTTTGATCTTGCCAGTATATAAATGAGTTCGTTAAAGAAGTCTTATGAGTATCCCTTATAAATGGATTACAAAATTCAAACCATGCTAAACTTTTTATCATGATAATGTCCTAAATGATGAACCAGTTTGAAACTAATAGCAACGGCGCCGGCGTGTTGATTTTAAACGCATGTTGATTGTGTTAGTTGATAAATAAAGGAAGTCTTACTGTTGATTTACAGAATCGCACAAAAACAACAAGAAACAACAACAGAAATAACAAATAGATGTACCTGAAAGGAATATAAGCTCATTGGAAATATTCGTTAATATTAAACCGTTGCAGAAGGGATCACAATTCTGTAAAAGTAGAGTAAAAATACCCTAATTTGGGGCAAAGTTTCCCTGATAGACTGTACTTCTTCTCAATGAGTGATTCCATTTCATTGCTATGGTACCACGCATGAATTAATCGACCACTTAATTGAATCTTGCTTGTTGTTGCAATTTTCTTGATTCAAAGACCAGGGTCAAGAAAATTGCTTCAAAAAAGAAGGTTCAACTAATTGAACGATTAAACCACGTACGATATCTTAATGATGAAATCAAACGTCTAATTCACAAGTAATATCCAAAGGATGCGTTTAATATCAGACATATTTGTTAAAACTCAACATTCGTAATACTAAAAGCCAAGAGATTTCTGTAATTGTGTTCTTTGTACGTAGTGCATATGTATTCATTCAATATTAAATATTGTACAATAAACTTCTTCTTCTAAATGAAGTGGCTCCATTTCACCGCCATGATACCATGCATGATTAAACGTCCAATCAGTTGAATCTTGCTTGTTGTTGAAATTTCTTTTATTCGAAGATCAGAGTCAAGAAAATTGCAGCAAAAAAGAATGTTCAACTAAATTTGCGATTAATACAGGTATGGCATCTTAGTGATTAAATCGAACGACTGATTTACAAGTATATCAAAGAGATGCGTTTAATGACATTTATATCGGCTAAAAGTGAACATACGAGGTACTAAAAGTCATAAGTGCATTTCTATAACTATGTCCATTGAAGGTAATGCATATGTATTCATTCAATATTAGTTCTAGCACAATAAGCTCACTTCTAGTCAAATTTATGTGTAAATATGCATGTTACCATAATATTGGGACAGTTCTGCATACTGGTTAAGGTATCCGTACACCTACGAAAGTGATTTTTTAATATTTTCTTTTAATATCCAGTTTTTAAAATGGTACACTGTAAAAAAAATCTGTAAAGATACTAAACTTTTTCTAGGAAACTGGCATTCCAAGAACTTTCCCTGTAACGGTAACAGCAAAATTTCAAGTTTCAGGATTGATTACATGATTTTTGTCTGTTATTGTTACATGAAAAGTTCTTGGAATCCCAGTTTCCTAGAAAATGTTTAGTATCTTTACATATTTTTTTACAGTGTATTTACTTTAAACTTTGAAAAATATATAAACATTTAAGCAATTACCCAGAAATAAATTTTTAAAAAGAAAAATAGTCAAAATTAAAAATTTCCTCAAGACGTGATAGCTCAAAAATAAAACAATATATTGACATTTTATAAATTGCTTAATAAACAGAAAAACCTTTCTCTAGGACTCAGACTGAACTCATTATAATCGAATTTCTATCTCAAATGATATGGCAGTTAAAATACCAACATAATGAAAAATTCGCAAAACTTGTCTCAAGTTTATCATTTATACCAGTGTAATTATAAAGCTATTTATTATAATATCATGAATGTAGTCTATTCCTTAAAAAGACATCTATAAAAGAAGTACAGAAAATTGCATGGCATTTTATGCATATATATTATATATATTTTTTTTAGGATTTTTTGCATATAATAAAACTCTGAAAAACTTCATTTTGAGAAAAATCTAAATATAATTTTTAAGCACGATTCTGAAGCTGTAACAGCTGTAACTTTGAACGGCTATAACTTTGGTTATAATTAAGATGTAGACACAATTTAAGCAGAGTTTGACAGATAAAAGAGTCGATTTTAATACTATTGCATAGATGAAAAATCGATATTTTTTATCGAAAATTCCATCTTAAAGTTGTTTAAATATATTAAAGACTTTAAAATTTTCTTTTAAAAAAGTGTGAATTTTATTTAATTGGCTATATTGATTTACCTATAAGAAGTGACTTTTTTTACCGATAATAATCTTCACAAAATAATTATTTTCTAAAAAAAGAAAAATGTTGCAACTCTTGAATAATATTTTTAAATTACATTATAAGAAATATAATCACAAATCGTTAAATTTTTTTAATGAAACACTAAATCTATAATTGCATTAATTTTAATTAGTCCTTTCCTTCTAATAAGAACCATGTCTTTAAATACAGCTCCTCAATTTTCACCATTTAATTGAGATTGGAAAAGGTTGATTGCTCCAGCTTTTTCTAAAAAAAATAAGTCTTTCGATAATGAATTGGATTTTGTTACATGATCAAATATTCTTAGTTAAAGTTTCTATAATATATTATGCCTTCTTTTTTAACACTGTTAATTTGACAAATGTTTAGTTTTAAAAACTAAAAGGTAAATTACAAACTAAACAAGGTAAATTACTAAACACAAATTGACATTAATTAAATTCTCATGGATACATTAACTATACTTTTATTCTCACGTATTTGGATTTCAGAGCATACATTAATATATATATATGTAGATATATATATATACATGTGTTATACATATGTCCCACATATGTTATGGATGCGTCATACTCGATATTAAAATTCAGTTTATTAAAATGTTTAGATTTAAATATGACGAACTGGCAGATATCACGTTTCTATGGCGCAATTCACAAAACATTTGCATTTTTAATTGTGCAAGTATTTATGTAATTTTTTTACCTGTATGTCTGATGAATCATAGTTTTTTTTAATTTTTAAATTTTTTACATCAGGCGTTAAACAATATTTAATTATTGTAATTTTATACGAATTGGAAATTTCCAACTGAGCGAAAATTTGAGCAGGCTGGGAATCGAACTCAGATACTTGGCTTACAAGGCCAATGCTTTACCTGTTAAGCTACCTGGGTGACAGCCAGCTGGGATTTTTCGCCCAGATAACCTTATTGGTCATAACATCTGGTCTGTCATTTAGATAGCTCAACAAAATAGACCGCAGGTAATGGAACTCCACATGGGTACGTAGATATACTGTTATTTTCAACACAATCTAACTGTTTGGTAAAGTAATCATACGAATTGAAAATTTCCAACGGAGCGAAAAATTGACCAGGCTGAGAATCCAACCCAGATACTTGGCTACAAGGCCAATGCTTTACCTGTTAAGCTACCTGGGCAGTTAGATTGTGTTGAAAATAACAGTATATCTACCTAACCATCGTCATATGGAGTTTCATTACCTGCGGTCTATTCTGTTGAGCTGTCTAAATGACAGACCAGATGTTACGACCAATAAGGTTATCTGAGCGAGAAATCCCAGCTGGCTATCGCCCAGGTAGCTTAACAGGTAAAGCATTGGCCTTGTAAGCCAGGTATCTGGGTTCGATTTCCAGCCTGGTCAATTTTTTGCTCAGTTGGAAATTTTCAATTCGAATGATTACTTTACCAATCAGTTAGATTGTGTTGAAAATAACAGTATTGTAATTTCACCTACATTATTTTTGTAATATTAATATATACAATTATATTTTCAGCAAATTGTTCCGTCACTCGATTGTTTTTTAACAAAACGATCGCTTGATCATAGTATGAAGCGTATGTGATCATATTGTAGTCCATATTACGACCAGAATGAAAATCAAATCGGAAATTGTTCGTCAAGCATAGCAAATGAGGTGCGTTTATTATGCGAACATTTTAAAAGTATTCAGATCTTGGTGAAATAGTACACAGCATAATAATCGAAATTTTTTGTGTATCCCTGTAAATATTATCTGATTTCTATTAAGCAGGACGTATGTCAATTTCATAAAAGGTGAAATAGTTCGATATAATTAAAACCATTTATATACAATTATGTGATGGATACCTTTATGCGGCCCTGTAAATTAATGAGAAATATTCTTTGCACCATAGATTGTACAAAGTGTATATTTCAATATGTACTTCATAGATGCATATCAATTTTATTGTTTTCGAAAGAGTATATCACAATTAAAATGAATTTGAAACTATTTTTTTCCATTAGCCGTAACGAAACGGAATATTTTTTATTGTCCCTGTCTTTAAACTATGCATCAGATTTTCATAAAATTTCAAATGACACGACAATATTATGCAAAATTATACATTTTAAATTTCAAATGATTCGGTTGGGCGGTTTTTGTTCTGTTATACGCGGTCAGACGGAAGGGCTGATGGACGACTATGGCCCAGAGCACACGTACGGTTTTTTAAGCTCCGGCGCTGTTGCGGTGCCGCAATTACGACGCAGAATACAAAGGAAACAGGTATGGCATGCATACATACCTCCGGCGCCGTTGCGGGGACGTACATCCACCTTGCAGTCGTTTTTCCAAGCTTTTCCCCACCACCCCGCAGCGGCGCCGCACACGCAATTGTGGTTCCTAGTAACTTGTTACCTACTGAGAGCTGCACACGTCCGGTAAAATACGTAAATACGGCAAGGATGGCGGACGTTGATATTGAACTTTTGATTGGATAATGCAAAAATAATCCGCTTTCTAGAATACACGTCCATCGTTGTCGACGGTCTGATTCTTACTGCCGCAGCTGGAAAAATCGGACATGTGCATCGCATGTTGCGGGCACGCAGCGGCGCCGGAACTTGAAAAAACCGTACGTGTGCACCGGGCCTATAGGTGCTACGTATTTACATAATTATGAACGCATCTAATTTGGGTTATTAAACCATTTCCTCTAAAACCGAAATGACTGGACAGTTTTTTGAAAATCTTCAGCAACGTATTTATACATGCTGCATGAAGATTTTCAAGTTTTCTTTCATTAAAGGATGAATTGTTTCGAATGTAAAATTTAATATGAATATTTCTATAGTACCTGAATTTTTAACGGCAAATTTCTCTACAAACTACTTCCACAAAAAGCGTAATGTTTTATGCCTAATTTTACTTAACCACTATACGCAGGTGTAGGATAAATCTTGCAATCGTTTTGAAAATTTTTAATTTTTTTAATGCATTTACACGTTTTAGACCCTCGGAAAAAATGTTTTTAGAAAAAAAAATTGCCATCCGTCTGTCTGTGTATCAGAAAACGAGATATCTACCGTACAATTTGAGGTAGGGATTTGAAATTCGGTGTATACTTAGTATGTAATAATGGAAAAAAGCCCATTAAATATCATTAATTTCGATTATCTGGAACTATTTTTTCCGGATTCCAGAAATATTCGTTCTGTTGAAATTGCATTAAAATTTTCGAATTTTTTTATTTTAAGAAGTAAATGTAAAAGTCACACACAAAAAAAAACAGAAGATTTGCATAAAGAACGAAGTCGATTGGATAATTATTTGCCGAAATATTTGTAATCCTATTTTCCATACTCTTCGGTTTTTCATGACCCTGTATTTCCTTCAAATCTCAATTCACAATATACATTGATTGGAAATGAGATGCTTAATCCATCTCAGTAAACTCTTAATTGATAAGATTATCATTTTTTGAGTTATAAGAATGTTTGTTTCACGCAACTCCGTATTACTTGATTATCTCATCGACCAAAAAACTAGCGTCAAACTATAACATTAAATGCCAATCATGGCTTATCGTAATTGTCACATTCACTTGACATTAAACAGGATACAGGTGTTTGTTACATCATCAAGCGATTTTTAATTCGACGTTTATTTGCATTTTTATTAATCGTTTACTAGTTTATTTATTATTATTATTATTATTATTATTATTTGTTATTTAGAATAAAGTGTATGCCAATTTATAATAGTTTGTCGATTTATAAAATTTGGCGAAAAGGATAGACGGGATAATCAAGTAATACCCGCAATTCAGTAATATAGAGCATTACTACGTGTTAAAAATATTTAAACATATGTTTACATTTTATTTTGGAACTGCAATTTTTTTTTATGAATAGTTTACACATATTTTATTTTCATATGTTATAGTTTCATATGTTATACGTTTTATACGTTTCATATGGGAAAATATTACGGTGGCCCCCAACGACTAGTTTCCTTTAAATTTTCTTTTTAAGTTATTTTTTTATTTATCTACCTTATAAGAAAAATTATTAGAGAAACCTCATTTTTAGTTTATGGATTATTCAAAGAAATATATCAGTGTGTTTTTATGCATGATAGTTTAGAAATAGTTTAACTTACATGTTTTATTTTTCATATTTTATGTTACGCATATCCATGATGGGAAAAATATTAAGTGGGCCCCTAATAAATAGTTTAATTTAGCTTACATTTTAAGAAAAGACGTACGTAATTAAAATTCTTAATGAAACACTACGTGCTTAATTGCATTCATTTTTAAACCGTATCTTCTGTAATAAGATCCACGTCTTTAATTACAGATTCCCAATTTTCACATTTTTAAGGATCTCGCAAAAGATTGATTAGTCAACTTTTTCTAAAAAAATAAGCATTTTGTTAATGAATTGAGTTTTAATAAATAATTAAACATTTGTAGTTAAGCGACGTATTTTTAAATGTTGCATGAAGTTACGATAATAGGTTATGCTACACTTTTTAACGTCGTTAGTTTCCCGTAAACTTAGTTTTAAAAAATGCACCTCGAAAATTTACATCAATTAAATTTTAATGAATACCTCGTTTCTTTTATAACTTTGATGAGTTTAGAAGATGAGTATTTTATCAATCTCTCGTCATTAATAATATAAATGCTATCTTTTAAAAAAATACCTTATTACGGAAATGTCTATCATACGATAAACATTTAAATAGACGTTTACGTTTTAAAGTAATGTTGGATGATCTTATGTAATTTAATTGTTATTGAGGCAAAGATAAATTAATAATTAATAAAAATCACGTGCAGTTTAGTTTTTACCATAATAGAAAACCTAAGAAGACAGATAATCTCATACAAGTGAAGAATGTGTGCGAAAATATTTTCAAACACTATTTAGAAGAATTTTTAAAAGAGAAAAAACATTGGTCCACAAATGTGTTGCATTTTCCTAATTTATTTTATATTTTATGCAACTTACATACGTTCCACACATATGTCACGTTTTTAAATTGCAGGATTGCTTTTACTTGCATTTGTCACTCTGCTCATATTTTTAAACGTTTTTCTTTCTTTATTAAGATGAATTATTTTTGATTGTCAGAATTTTTTTTTTCTTTCAGGTAGAGGAGAGGGACCAAGTACCGTCTACAACTTTTATTTTAAGTCTCGATCCTACAATTGGAAATTACTCCATTAAAAATCATAGTAAGGTTTAATATGTTTCCCACATATTTAGAAAACATGTATTAAAAGCAAATTTTATTTCCAAAATACACTATAAAAACGAAAAAGAGGATTCTGCTTCTCAGTAAAGAGCTGTGATTTAATGGATCATGATATAGTTGTTCTTTAAACGTTGTACTCATCTTGATTTAAATTGATTATTTAAATTACTCATCTTGATTTAAATTGCTTAAAAACAACTCGTTTACTAGATCTGTTTCAACTCTTAAGGGGACGGTGGAAGTTATTTTTTTTTCATCATAACAATATGAATTTTTTTATATATATATACATTTCCCCAAAAGCGTATAGAACTCCTTAAAAAATTACAATCTTATTAAATTTATTATTATTTTTTAATTAAATTTTTAAACGAAATTTGAAAATTCTCCTCGTGTTTTAATTTTTGAAGTATTTTCTTTCTTTTGCATTTTTATCACTTAAGACTCTACTATAAAAAAATTGTGTAAGATTTTTTTAATATCTTGAATAAATAATATTTTACATATTTTTTCTAAATTCTATATCGATTTTCATCAAAATTTTGCCTTTTAATAAGTAAAAAAATCAAATGTGACTATCTTTATAAGAAGAATTTTAAGAAGCTTATACGATTTTTTCTAAACAATATCAGGATACTTCCTTATCAATTTCATAAATATTGATGAAAAATTACGTCGTAAGGAGCATTTCAAAAATCTAAAGCATATAAAAATACACTTACCTTCATTATTTACTTCTTAAAACCTTCATAAATGATATTTTAATAAGAAGAAATTGTTTTGTCACTACTATACCACAGAAATAGATCTTTTTTGTTACGATTTTGCTCAAATGAAGGTCCAGTGTCCCCTTAACCCTTTGCGGCGCAGGACAAATTCATTGCTTAAGTGTTGAAATTAATGACTGACACCGGAATTTGAAAACAACTTTATTTGTAAATAAGAAAGCGCTATATTTTACGCATTCTATAAACCGTAATATTTTTAAATAAAATTCCGGTGCGAATATGGCGTTTGAGAATTAAAATTAAGTGGTATATCTAGGAAACCACTGCGCCGCAAAGGGTTAACGAGAAGCTGATAAGTGGATTTCGGCTGAACTTGAGTTATTTTGTGGCTGAGGTTTAGGCGAGTATGAAAGAGGAATTGCGAAAGCGCGCAAATTTTGAGTTTAGATAAAAAGACCTTCATGCCGGGTACTTCATTTCTTTGCAAAAAAAAAAAAAAAAAAAAAACAAGAAACAACAACAACAAAAAAACATAAGTAGGGATAATTTTGCCATTTATGAGAGATGAACATTGTTTACAAATTTAATTGATCAATAACTTTTACTATGCAGAGAAAGAACATGGCAGTATTAATAAAAACATTTTGTGAAATTTATAAAACGCTTAAAGACTATATCTGACAATTTTCTGTTCCCTTTTTTTTTCTTTTCATAACATTAAAAAAAAAAAACTTGTTTGAGATATAGATTTCTTTATCCACAAAAAACATAAACAAAGTTATCACGCTCTGCGTTGGTTGAATTGTTGTTAGTCTCATATCTCATTTTATAAGACCGGTAGACGGCAGCACAGACAATCACCTCATCCAGTTCATGGATGAAGGTCTAAGATTAGTTTAACCTCGATTCGCATATGAAAACGCAATCAGTCTGTCAAGTCATATCTTGTTGGAAAACACCTAAAAATCCAATTTGAGCGATTTATTCACAAGATTACAATTATGTTTTCCTGCCGAATACTAAAAAAGAAAGAAAATATTAAAAGAATGAATTCTTCGAATGAACCGCCGTAAATAGAAAACATTAATGCGGAAGTAAAAAATATTTCTTTTTTAGCAGTAAAAATATATCTTCACGTGAATTTCAAAAAGAGAAAGAAAATTTTTGAATAAGGCATAAATTCATTAATATGCTTTTAAAGCAGAAGTAACAGAAATTACGCAATATTTAAAACTACCAAGTAATATCGAAGAGCATTTAAAATAATAATAATAAAAATAGATGAGACATTTATTTCATTATTTTGATATGAAGATATATATTTTGATATTTTAACTGTTGTTGTGAATTCTAAGACGGCACAAATAATATTTTATTTCAAACAACAAAAGTATTTTTACGTGAATATTAAAAAAAAGAAAAAATTAGTAAAAATTACATCAGATTTACACGACACATTTATAATGCTTTACTTAAAAATTTTCTTATACCGAGGTTCAATATATACCAGGAGGCAACAACTCTGTGTATTTCACTGTTTAATTTATCTTGTTTAAGGAAACATTTAAATAGTCAAAAGATGTTTAACAGCAGCTGACTGGATTTTAAAATTCCCTCAATCAAAGGGAAATGAATGGAAATCTGTTTATAGAAAGAACGCGATTTAATATATATATATATATATATATATATATATATATATATATATAGTTTAATATTTCGCAGTGTTTTAAAAGCCTATCAAATTAGCGTGATTTTAGAATTTGTGGTGCCTCAACGAGGGTTGATGATCGTAGCTCTTAGGGGGCAGAACCCCCTAGTTTTTTAAAAGAATCTCAGTTGTATGTTTAGAAAAATCTGAATTTTTTGTAGAAATTTTGTCGGACTACATTAAATCTTACTTAATTGATTTTTCCACATTCCAGGTATAGATATGTAAAAATATAAACTTACTGGGCCGGGCCGGGCCAATTTAGCTTCTTTTCGGATCAGGATAGTACCGGTCCTGGAAATTTCGGCTCGTACGATTCTCTATCGCTCTAGGACGATTACAATATGTCCAAAAAATTTTTTCTGTGAGATGAAGACGCAACCTGTGTCGCTCCTGAAGATATCGGAACAGTCAAAAGACACAATAAAGTAATATAGTGCCTGTTATTTCCTTAAATTATTTTTCAACGTCTTCGCATGAAGAAAAACTAATGCAAATATCGACGACTTTTTTAAAATCCAATTTCTGCCTTTTTCGTCTGGATTTTTCTTTTTTCACTGCCCATATATTGTGGACAGTTTTTGAATGTCCAACAATTTTTTTCTCTGAAGTGATCTGGTAATCGGTGTCTCTTGAACTATCTGAACAGTTAAATGACGCAAAAAATCAATATGCAGTGTTCGTACGCTTCAGGGATCTTTCGCCAGAATGTTTGTAAAATAATATTTGCCTTATTTAATGAGATAAATTCTAATTTCCGATATAGTAATCAGTATTTTACGAATTTTCTGGTGCAAAACCACCTAAAGTCCCAGGAATCCCCCAAATGCGTGCGAACCCTAATATAGCATCCGTGATAGCTTAATCCCTCCGCGAGGGGAGCCCTTTACGAAATTTGTAATGTTTTGTCATAGGTTTAAAAAAAACAGAACTTTGTGCCTTGTTAAATCGAGAAAGTCCTCCGATTAAATAAGGCAAATTTTACAGTATTATTTTACTGGTGGTGATAAACAAGGATTCCTAAGCCTTTTTGCGGCTCATATACGTGACGAGCGACACATTTACGTGCCATACATTTAAACCCTCTTCCCCAAGGGGTTAAATGTATCGCTTTTATCCCATTTGCTAGAAGCAAACCCAAAGACGTCCAAATACCAACGATTTATATTTTTAATTTCTTAAATCCAATTCCGTCTGTATTTTCTTACTTTTTATCTGGTATTTTTTGTCTTTGCCTATTTATTGTGGGAATTTTTGAAATATCCAACTTTTTATTATGAGGTTATCGGTAATCCGTGTCGTTCTAGAAGACACCGGAAATGTCAAATGACGCAACACAGCAATATAGCGTCTATAACGCGTTAAATGAATTATTTTTCCTTCCTTTCAAGCGGAGCAAACTCTAAGAGGTCCAGATGCCGACAAATTCGTATTTATACACCACTCTGAGAAGCGAGTTTTTAGGCTACTGCTATGTTTAATATAAAATTGATATTACTCATTCATAAAATAAAATATCCAATAACTTGCGCATGGCATTTGGGAACTAAATATGTATAGAAAACTATTAAAGCATCAAATCGAGCCAATATACGATCTTTAGGTATTATTATTTTAAAAAATGAAAATCACATATCTGAAAAAAGTTTTATATATTAGAATTCGTGGAGTCGACACTTTTACACTTACTGTTTGTAAATGAGACAGAGTTCAACGCCGTACTGCTGGCGTTTTTCTCCTTTCAATTAAAGTTACAAACTCTGCCTATAACTGCTGGGTTGCTCTGAAAGCAGTTCTCAGAGCACGTAATAGCTGGTATCTTAATACTACTAAAATATATGATGTTAAATATGATATGAAAATTAATACATTAAGCATAATTCAAAGTTTACATTTAAAATATTCAACAATGCTATTTTCATCCTAATGCTTCACTTTACTTGCTGTTCCTTTTAAATGAAGCCATTCTTCCGCTAATTTCAACACATGTTAAATAAATGATTACCGCATTAACAGTAGTGAGGAAATTATTGCAGAAATATCCTACTGTGTCTTAATTAGTAACCACATTAATTACTAATTATACTATCCGTACATAAAATGGATTAACAAAATTAAAATCTTTCAGAATACTGTTCTCTGTAATTTTAAGGCATCATTATACGGTGCATTATGAACTAGCATGTAGATCATTCTTTTAAAAACAGATAACATTCATACTTTCTTTCGGTAAATTACATTTTCATGCAATTTCGGTTTTAATGCATTTGTATAGTAATATCCGAAAGAGCTTTTGTGTGTAAAATTGTTTCCCATTTCAATATACTAACAAAGAATGAAAACGACTAATAATTACATGATTATAACGTAGTTATTTTGCATATACAAATTATTTTAATTAAAGGAAGGCTTTTCATACATGTGTAATAAGTTTACAAAACATTTTATTAAATTAATATGCATATCAAAGATATTAAAATTCTTAAAAAAATATCAAAACCTCAAAAAATTCAAAATTTGAAATAGAAAAAACGATTTTATTATATGTATGTTAGAGAAGGTATTCTAACACTATAGACTCGTTATCTTATGATAGGCAATTTTAGCTATTTCCTCATAAAGAAATGTCTTAAACTTAAAACGATAGATAGCACATCATGTAATAGTTTATCTCTCGTAACTTCGTCAGTGATGTCTTTGCTGTTGTTTTCTCTACATGTTGGTATTATTCACTGTAAAAAATCTTACCCTTTTGCTGCATCGTCACTCCACCGCTTTTATATAAAACGACTACTTCAGCCTATCATGGAGCATTGGGTCAGAATAGAGATATTCTATAAAAGCCGTGGAGTGACGATGCAGCAAAAGGGTCTATTTTTTTACAGTGTTTTACATACAATCTAAGTGCCGTAAATATGAAATATTTTTTCAAAAACAGGTTTACCAAACGGAAAATGATCGATAACACACCTCATAGTAATCTGTCTCTTATAATTTTGGCAATGACTAACTTGTTTATTTTTGTATGTCATATAACTGATACAACTCAAATTCCAAAAATTAGAGCATTTTAAAATTAGTTGTTTCCAGTTCTTTAGCTTTTTGTTGTTTATTCAAATACTTAGCAGTTATTATTTGGAAAATTTTCCGTTTAATCTTGAATAGAACACTACTTACAGCCCGAAATTGCTATTTCAAGTAAGCGTGAGACAATTGCGTATATTTCAGAACGTAGGCTGGTATTTTTGATGAATATGTATAAATTTTTGTTAATTGCTTGTATTTTTCAATATATACATATACCGGGTGCCCCAAAAATGACTGATGGATTTTAAAATTCAATAACTTGCAAACGGTGACAGCTATTTAAAAAATTTTTGCAGGAGGATTATGTATAATGTCAGGAGTTATTTTACCGTAATTTTTTATTTTAGTTCGCATCTCAAACAATAGGTGGCGCTGACGGCGATTGAAGGCCAGGTGATCAGTGCTGCGTGAAGCGTCGACCTGGCCTTCAATCGCCGTCAGCGCCACCTATTGTTTGAGATGCGAACTAAAATAAAAAATTACGGTAAAAAAACTCCTGACATTATACATAACCCTCCTGCAAAAAAATTTTAAATAGCTGTCACCGTTTGCATGTTATTGAATTTTAAAATCCATCAGTCATTTTTGGGACACCCGGTATATAAATATACATATATGTTTATATACAGTGAGACATACCTGAACGACCATTTTTTCATGGAACAAAATTTATTCCGATAGGTCCAATACTAGTTTTACCTTCAATCAGAGACCATCCCAGAACTCTGTCCATAAACGACCAATTTCTTTGATGAAAATGAAACAAATTCCGTTGTTTCCTTGTAGCTTGAAGAAGGTTTTATCATAAAAATAATTCTGGAGAGCGCATTATTCATCAAACTTCTAAGTTTAAATTATTTTCTTATTATTATTCCAGTAACTTTTAAGCATTTAAAAGACTTTGTGCCTTTTAAGATAATGAATTTAAATCTGATGACGAATTAAGAGTGACAATCAATTAACTCCCCTGTTTTTCTTTTTTTATTTGTTTTTGTTGGTTTTTTTTTTTTTTTTTTTTTTTTTTTTTGTTAAGAAAGTCTCGAAGAAATAAAGTAATGAAATCGTCATTATTTGTCTCCGTCTAAAAAATTAAATTTATTTACTGAATTTAGAGATGACTTGGAAATAAAATCTATAAAAGATAAAACCGTACAATTAATGAAAACGCCGATTTGTTCATATTTAAACTCTGTAGTGACTAACTTTTGTTTAGATACTTAAATTGTTATGATAAAATATTAGGAGGAATGAAAAAGACAAACTTTAAAAACTTTTTTCACTTTAAAAAATTTCTAATATGAAAAATAAATTTTTGTAATATTAATTGTTAGCTATTTCAACAATTAAAATCTCGATTTAAACATGACCTCCATTAAGATACTACCTCTCTGAGCAACCAATATTTATTAGAACAAAACATGGTCACTTTAAGGAGGTTTTACTGCATATGGATTTCTTTATAGTTGAACATGACATCCTACGTAAGAGAAGGCATCCAATGATAATTGACAGTTTTTTCGCAATAATGAAGGAGATCTTTAAATGCATTTTCTCTTTTCTCAAGAGAATAATTACCTTCAAGATTTTAAACTATGAGCAACATGCATGTGACAGAATACTTTTTTTTTCTTTAATTACTCTCTATAGATCACATAAAATAATCCTCTAACGTTCCAAAATTACAAAACCACATGACACTACTGTTAACATACTTACATGGCACTACTTAACATTTACAGTGGATTTTCGCATTAGAAACTAAAAATACTTAACAATGCTAAACATACTGAACCTATGTATTCTACTAATTCTCTAATTCTAAACGAAATCACTCTTCCACTAATTTCAGAACAGGCTTGAGTAAATGACTACAGTGATAACAGAAAGGCGATAATTACTGACGACATATTGTACTTTTTTATAATTAGGGAAGAGGTGTAACTGTGTTACCAACGCGTAAATATGTTGGTTAAATTAACTGAACTAATAAATATAATATGTTTTTGAAATATACATAAAATTCATCATCATTTAATGGGCGGGATGTTTCTAAATAAATGTTGGTGTTTAACGCTTGGTAATATTTATTACATAAAACTTAAAATTATAATTGATACATAAAATAAAAGAGCAGCTGAAACAGTTTTACTACAAGCTTATAAGTGTTCAATATGAGCATATTTCATTACAAGTTATACATCAAGCCGATAACTCAATTCTTCTAAAGTGCTTATTAGCAACAAAATTCTGTTCAGACGCTCACCTGATCTGACGCCATGTGATTTCTAACTGTGGGGGTTCATATACGATCGTGTGTATATTCCTTCACTACCAGCTGACCATTGCAGCTGTTTCAAAAATGACCCACAAGTACTTATCAACGTTTGGGAAGATCTATCAGATAGCTTGTCAGATAATGTCAAGGGTAGTCACAAATTTAAACAATTGTTTTTACAATTGTTACTGTCAAAAGTTACGAATAATAAGAAATGCTCAAATCCAATTTTATACTGTAGTTTTGTGTGTGTGTATGTGAAATATAATATTTAGATTTTAACCAAAGTTTAGTACATACTATTAAAAGATTTTACTAATGATAAGAATTTTTAGAAACTTTTGACTTATACTTAAAGAATGCACAGAATATATTAGAAATTATGCAAATTTATTACGATTTCCCATATCAGCCTTAAAATTTAAACTTTAAATGCTTTTCACATTAGAAATTTAACATATTCAACTATGCCTTTACCACTGTATAAATTTATTGCAGTAACTCTCCCTTTTAAATAAAGTCATTCTTCCGTTAATTTCAGCACAGCTTGAGTAAATGATCACAGTGATGTTAGCACTGACAGTAAGTATAATCGACATACAGTGCTCTGCTCTAATTAGGAACTACATTAAAGTACGATGTAAAGTCGAGCAGAAGATAAAAAGGATTAGTTAAATTAAGTTTGTTGTAGTAAATAACTGGATATTACTATATAATGCATTGTAAACAGAAATATCGGTTGTTTTTTATATCTGAATAGCATTCATACATTCATTCGCTTAATCATAATACTATACAATTTCCATTTTAATTCATTTGTATATGAATATACTGAAAGGATTCCAGTTTACGAACTATTTCCCGTTTGTAACCAAAAGACGAAAATTATAAATGATCATAGGAGTATTATTCTCATTATTTCTCTGTAAATTTTTTTTAATAAGGCAAAAAAATAAACATATTTTGCAAAATCAATTTATTAAAATATTTGTTAAATTAACCTTCTTATTGAATGTATAATAATGCACAAAGGAGACAGAATCTTAAGTTTGCTGGAAATCAGTGCAGTTCTTGAGATAGAGCTGATTAGGAAATCGTAAAAAAGGCACACATAACAGCACCACCTGTTGAGTGATTGACACCAGAAACTCATCAGCACAAATTTATATCTAGACTACCAGAATTTAAATTTTTATTAAATTCCATGTTTTAGTTCTTGGAATAGAGTGGCCACAAAATTTATGTCACATGCAAACAGATTGACGCAGTCAGATTCTTACAGACAGACTTTTTTTGAAAACAACATTTTTTGTGATTTTTTACACCTAAAACGTGTAAATCCGCCAAAAACCGGAATTCGATAAATTTCACAAATCCAATATTTTCTTCTTGTAAAGATAGAAGAAAGTAAAAACCGTCTAATATAGTCATAACTTCAATTCAAAAATCATTATTAATGATGCTTTTTTACTTCTGCTACGATAAGTACCTCGAACGCTAACGCTCTTGAACATCTTTGCTCAATGCCACAAACCGAAATTCACGTGTAACAGAAAAATATATGCTTTTCGAAAAATCTATGCGACCTACAGTAATCACTATATTTCTCCTGCAAGGTTTAAAGTACCATCTATAACTTCTAAATTTTTTTAAATAATTTTAGTTTCAATAAATTCGGAATTAGGTGGGAGGGAGACGTATTTTTCCCCATATTTTCGTCGATATCTTTGAAAATATCAGATCTAAAATTAAAAGAAATAGATTTTTGAATTCAGCGTAACGAAAGCTTTCAGATGATACTTTAAACAATATACAAGGAAAAGAATTTATTTTCTTTAAGTAACTTAATTAGCCTCCTACTCCATTCCTAAATATAATTGTAAATGTTTAATAACTTTTAAATATGTGGGTCAATAGACTTTTGTTACTTCCCCCGATTTGAGCTTTCCACACTTCATAGTTTACGAGTAAAATGGCTGTAACAGATGGACAGATAGACACGGGAGGGATCTTATAATGGTTCACTTTTCATATTTTAAGTACGGAGCCCTAAATATTATAGTAATTTAAGAATTTCTTTTTTCTTATTTTAGAAAAATGTATGAAACAGAACATTGGAAGAAGTTTCATCATCTATGTCTGATGAAAGATTACGTCAGAAAAAGAAATGAAAAATGGGAAAAAATCAGCAGTGTTTTTTTTAAGCAATTGTGTCACAAGAGCTTCAAACTTTTTAAAAATCAATTTTCTGATTTTGTTTTATTCTGGATGTTTAAAAATTTCTCAGAAGTCTGCAAAAAAGCCCCAATCAAAAATCCGCATTAATCTGACTTATACTGATTCATTGAAAATCAGTACCATTAAAAGTCTGTAGATATTGAAAGTTTAAAATGCGTTCTCTCAGATTAGTAGATTTCGAGTTTAAGCGCACTGTTATTTTAAAACTATATAAACTACAACTTTAAACAATTCACTAAATATGAGTTTGCTTATAGGAAACGGTCCACAGTGGGGCAAAAACCCAAAAAGCTGGCCAAAAGTCGAAAAATGAAGTTACGATTTAAGGAATTTTGACTGTACAGTTGGATAGAATAATAGTTGGAGAGTCATGATCTGTATTTATAAAAAGATTTTTGCTTTACCCTTACAAGCAGCATTATTTCGAAAATGATGCTTGAAGGGATATCACATAGAGCGAACAAAAACAGCAAAACAACAGTTTCTCTGAACGCGTGCTACATTTTATAATATTATCCGATTTTAATGATTTGAAATGGATTCACACTATGATAGTGTGTACTTTATTTGCATGTATTACAAAATTTATATGGAGCACATAAAAATTAATAAATTCATTGTCATTTTTGAAAAAAAATTTTAGATATTTTTTCATTTTTTTACTTTCAAACATGAAAAAGTTTAAATGTTCCACAGTGTTCCGCAACGAAATTTAATGGAAATAATAACTTGGGCTATTGTCTAGTGATTCATAAAAAACCAGCTGCCTAAAACTGCCTTTCTGCATTTCACGCATATTTTAGTAACCGCAAGTAAAATGCCACTGTTTTCGGCCGCCTCAAAAATTTTGAAATTGACTACTTTTCACATAATTTAGCTGATAAATATTTTTCAAATTTTTGAATTATTCAATTTTATTATAGTTTATTTCTTGTTATATTGTAAATAAGTACTATAATCATAAAATTACATTAATTTGATAAGTAAGCTTAGTAATGAAAAAAATGAAAATAATTCTCTATTATTAATCCGGTTGAATAACATTTTCTTATCTTTATAGGTAGTAATTTTGTTTGTTCTATTGTAATTAGAAGAATTATTTTGTGAATGGCAATATTTGTAGATCAAACTACTGAGCGTATTTCATTAATGCGAGTAAAAATCATTATGAATATCACTTTAGAATATATTAGTAATTTGGATTTGATTTGCAAGTGAGGATGTGATGGAACATCTATTCTGAGTACATTTAAACAAATATTTAGCTATGAAGATTGCAGGAGGTCTAATATATTTTTCTTTTCTCCCGTGCTACTAGAACACATAAATGTTGCGAAAAATTCATGAATCGTCAATTTCAAAATTCCGAGATTTCCATTTCAATGATTTTATCGGGCCAATCAAGATCCATTTCTCTTTTTCAAGAAATACAGATGCTACTGTCAATGAATGTCATTGAGGTGGATTGTATTAAACACCAGGAGAATCAGCTTATTTCATTTAATACAATCATTGATAACAGAAGAAATAGTCGTCAAGAACGAATTAGTCTAATACTCAACGTTGCTACCTATTTCAGACAGCATCAAAACAGCATCTTACCGATCTGACATTTTTTATTAAAATTGGATTGAGGTAATTTAGAATTCAGAATATCTAAGTTACATGCAAAAACGTTTAGAGAGGGCTTACACCTGGAAGACAAACTGGATAGAAAAAATGAAAAGCTCGTACTCTGCATGAAAAGAAAAACACTGAAATTGCAAAATAAAATATGCAAAAAATACTTCGTTTACAATTAAGACTTCTCATCGAGAAACTAAATTCCAGATTTGGAAGCAGAAATGATGGCAATGCAATTCAACGATTATTTGAAAACTCAACTATATGTGCTTCTATAACTATCGTATACGAAGATTTGATTAAACGATTCTATATCATAAGTAATTTCTTGTAGTCATGTCATTTTCTTGATAAATTTCGTAGACTTTTCCTTACAAATAGCCCGTAGATTTGAGCTGCACCCCTGGCTCTATATGCCTACTTCAGTACACAAACTACTTATTAATGACAAAGAAATAACATTATCTTCTTTACTGCCAATTTGTCAAATGGTATAAGATACTCAAGAATCATACAACAAACTAATAAAAAATTATCTAGAAGATTTATCGCAAAGATGCAGTAGCGAGAAAAAAATATTTTTACGCCTTTTAATGTCATTAGATTCTTTCATTTCCAGTTGAGATAAATTATCATAGAAGAAATTAAAATCATTGATCCAAAGAGTCACAGGATCTTCCAATACCGCCAACAAGTTCTGCTAAATATTTCGACACTTTGACCTCTGAAGAATCTTTTTATTATTACAGCAGTTGATACTGAAGGTGAATTTCTGGAATATATTTTCGTTTTTGTTTTAATAATATAAAAATTAAATAGTCTAATACGTTACTTTCCATTAACGTACTTAAATTTCGATTAAATATGCCTTGGTTTTTTGAAAATTGCTTTTTAAGTTTACCCTCGAAATTTTAAATTTTATTTAAATCTAATTGTTTTTACTTTTAATCTTTAATAATATTTATTTATTTATTTTTAAAGTTTAATTTTTGAATCCTAATTAGCATCCTGAAAAGTTTACAAAATTGCATATAAATTGAACAACTTTCGAGACATTTTAAATTTTTGCTCCGCCATATTGTATCCGCCATTTTTTTAAATTTTAATTTTATATTCTTACTTAGCATTCTGAAAAACACCTGTATACGAATTTTGGTACAATTTGAATAACATTTTCATATTTTGGCCAGCTTTTCGGGATTTTGCCCCACTGTGCGGTCGTTGCAGGAACTGAGAATTACCAAATGAGCATGCGTATTTGAGTTCTGGTTTGTCGTTTGCTCGAAAATCGAGATCGAATCTAAACAGCGCTTCAGTTTATAATCGGATAAATTTCTCTCGTTGGTAAACGGCTCTGTTGCATGTTCAGTAGAATACAGTTTTTAAGATTTTTGTATGTGAATTTAAATCCAGATAGCGCTTATTTTTCGAAACGAAAATTTATTTCTTTATTAAAAATAGAAGAACAGGCATTGAAATAACAATACACAAATCTAAAAAACAAAAACAAAAAAAAAAAAAAATCTGTCCATTAAACATAACTATTTGTATATTTTATTTGTTTATTTGTTTATTTGTTTATTTTTATTATTTTTATTATTTTTTGACCGTGAGCTGTTTGAATTCTTACAAAAGTGTGACATTTTTCATGAACTGTGCATTTTTTTATAAGAAATCTGTGAAAGAAATATAACAGTCTTTTTTAAAATTAAAGATTTGGACTACCAAGAAAAAAAAAAAAAAGAAAAGCTACGAACGCTTCCGTTTTTGTTTACTTCTCTTTATCATGTGATTTTTAGACATTATACCAATAAAATTTTTCTCATTTGTCTATTGGTTGAGTGAAAAAAAGTTACTGCCCAAATTATATATATATATATATATATATATATATATATATATATATATATATATATATATATATATATATATATATATATATATATATATATATATATATATATATATATATATGTATATATATATATATATTGCAATATTTCTATATTATATGCATTCTTCATTTTATGCATGTGTATGAATTTAATTATTATGGAAATTTTATGAATTAAAATCGATTTCTGTTTAAAGAATTATTTTCATATCCTCTTCAGACCCGAGGTACACAAATGTGTACCTCTATTCTTTTCCTCATAAAAACTAAACTGTTTGAATTTTTTTCATTTTTACTTTACTTCTATACAGCTGAATGTTTTTTGCTTTAAAACAAAACAAATAAATGTCTGCACTGATGAATATTACCTCATAAAATAAATATTTTTTAATAAATAAATATTATTATAATAAAAAAAATATTATATAAAAAATATTATTTTCATGCTAGTTTCGAAAATGCCTTCAAGACATTGTGACCAAGAAAGTAAGAAATATTCATGATTATTTAACTTAAATGCTTTACAATAAAAAATGTTGAGGATTTGTTGATCATTTGCTTGTTTAAAGACCTTAATTTTGTTATTGCGTAAATTCATATTACTCATAGTTAAACTGATGTTTTAAGGGGATTGGTACTTTTAAATCCATATTTGTAAATACCAGTCCCCTAAAGTACTGATTTCATAAAAATGACTATTTCTGTCATCTATGGTGTTTTTTCGATTATGCAAAAGCAACAAATATATATTTGTAGAGTTATTTTATGCTCAGATCTAAAGAGGTTAATTACGTTTGTAAGTGTAAAAACGAGACTTTGTCATGTGGAAGTTTCACTGTCAAAAAGCAAATGATTAGAACAATAATTTCGTGCAACTAATGAAAGAAATAATCACAAGATCACTACGCAAAGTAGACATTCCCCTCCCTAAACATCAATCGCAAAATACATGTATAAAGCACACTACAGCATCCTTATAAAATAAAAATAGTTATTTTCGTTAATATTTTATTTACTAACTCATTAAATTCTAAAAATGTTAAAAATGGTCAACATTTGACTGAAATAGTCGACTTAACGAAGTGTCATCAAAAAAAGGCAGGAACGTACAAAATATTTTTTAAATCTTAAATGAAATCTAATTTATAACGTAATAAATAATTAATAACCTTAATGGTTTACGATTAATGGTTCATTTACAGAGAGTCTCAAAAGAATTCGATTACATTATGGTGTATGGTGAAATACCGTTTAGGAAATATTTCAATGATTTTACTCAGTTCCATATGTATTAAAAATCATACATATTGCTGAATTTCACTACGATCACATTAAAGCAGAGCATTCATAGTATTTTAATAAATTTACTAGAACACACAAAATAAATCGGTTACAGTACTGTGTTTATGTAATAATTACCGAATAGTACATTTTAAAATTCAGCATGCGCTTTTTATTTTAATTAGTTTTTTTCATATTACTCTTTATTTATAAATTATATGCCTCATATACAGTGCACGTCAAAAGTTTAAGCACAATAGCAATTTTCAAATAAAACATTAAATATTCACTTTATTTCAATATCTGTCTTGTATATGTTAATAATATCCATTTTAACACCATATTCATTGATATTAACTTTTAAATTTTATTTCTAACCATGGAGTTTAATAATAGAACAAAAACAACCATGTCAAAAGTTTAAGCACAAAATCGTTTTTATGCAAACTTTTCAATCTGACGTAAGCGGTTGCGCACGCAAACAATTTCTGGGTCTATAAGAAGCAGATAGTTGTTGTTTATGGGATAGTACAAAATGCTTCGGTCGAAAGAATTTTCAGAGGAGGAGGTGATAAAAATATGGAGTATGAAAGCAAAATCTAAGTCTGTTTCTGAAATTGCAAGTACATTAAAAAGATCAAAACGAGGTATTCATCAAATTTTGGCTCGTGGTAATAATTTCTAACGAAAATTTCGTTCAGGAAGGCCGCGAGTGACTAGTTTGCGCGAAGATAGCCGTATCAGAAATTTAGCTTCAACTGGTAATTACTCCCTTTCGCAAATAAAACATGCAGTTGGAGGACAAATATCGAAAAAAACTGTTCATAGAAGAGTTTTGGAATTCAAATACATCAAATACCGTAAAATGGCTCGATTACCGTGTCTCAAACGAAACCACAAAAAAGCTAGATTACAATGGGCCAAAGAGCATATGTCATTTGGTGAAAAAAGGCTGAATGAGTGATTCAGTGATGAAAAAAAAAATGGAACCTCGTTGACTCTGATGGGTTTTAGTACCATTGGCATGATCTCCGCAAAGAACCTAGGAGTGTATTTAGCCCAACATAATGGTGGTTCTGTGATGGTATGGGGGGCTATTTCTTTCCGTGGGAAGACATCTCTAGCATTTATCAGTGGTCGTGAAAACTCTAAAAACTATCAAGAGACACTTGCCAATCACTTGCTTCCTGTTGCCGAGATTTTTTTTTTGGTGGGGGGGGGGGGGAAATGGTTATTACAACATGAAAATACTTCGATCCATACCTCAAACTCACCTTCACCGTGGCTTAAGTCGAAAAAAGTGTCTGTTTTGAAATGGCCGGCAATTAGTCCAGATTTAAACCCCTAGAAAATATGTGGGGTATTCTCACTCATGCAGTTCATCCAAATGTAGAGCAGTATTCTTCAGTTAAAGATTTGAAAGATGCCATTGAGAACGCTTGGTTTAAAATTGAACCAGAAACAATACAGAATCTCATTTTAACGATGGAACTGGATGGATATTTAAAGTAATTCAGCAGAAAGGAGCAATAATCAAGTATTAATTTTTTTAATTCTTGTTTTGCTAAAGACTAAAAACTACTGTGCTTAAACTTTTGACACACTCATTTTTGTTGTTTTGATAAATTTTATTATTTAAGATAAATTTTATAACATAAATCTGTTAACTATCTTTTTAAAACCACAATTTGTAGATTATGTGAAAAGGAAATTAACTTTCACTAATTAATAAAATTTTATTTTGAAGTTTTCTGTTGTGCTTAAACTTTTGACACGCACTGTATAGGGCTGCACAAAACTATTTGAATACCATTATCCTTATTAGAGAAAACTGCTGTAGGGAATTTTCAAATGAATCTCTTAAATGAACTGAATTTTGGAATGCATGTTGTTAATAGATGCAAATCTCTGTATCATATACAGGGCTTTTAAAAAATACGGATAATCTTCAGTTTGTAGATGGAAACAGCTGAAATTATTTTCTGAAATGCATTATACATTGTGATATGGTGAAATAAGATGTTACATTTTGATTTTTTAAACCGCAGTTTTGTTACATTATTCTGAATGTGTTAGAAAGTGCTTCATAATCTCAATTTAACGCATGATTTTTTTTTCTTGTTTACCTTGAATTTATCACGACCAAAAGGTGATTTTCAATTCTTTTGTTGTATAAAATGCGAGTTTTTTTTATTTTGTGTGAATCCTTTTGTTGCTTTAAGTAAATCAACCAGAAAGAGCACAAGAATTTTTTTTGGAGCGGCAATATAATTTGGAACAGCAAGATTATTTTTTTAAAAAGAGAATATCTTTTAGTAAATAGTGTAGATTTTTCTCTTTTGATAGCTACAATTTTTTGTATGGTATTGTAAGTTTTGTAATAAAAAATTTTAGATGTAATGTATTTCCGAAAAAGAAAGTTATATATACATCCCGTAACAGAAAAACATTTTCGAATAAAGTTTCGGGAAATATGGAATGTTGTGCTGTTTTTTACCATTACACCAAAAATATTTCTTAGAAATAATTTTTTGATATATTCTATATAATTCTTTTAAGAAGTGGATGATATATTTTCATCTTTCAGTTATCTTTGAATGACTATTATTGAAGACATTCTGTATGAGGAATACTATAAAGATAAAAAAGATAATGATTAAAGATAATTAATAATTATCTTTAATAATAATGAATAATTATTAAAGATAATAATTCTTTTATAATAATTAATTAATATCATTATTATAAAAGCCACCTCACTGTCAAAAATTTATGATTCGAACCTCTTAACCGGCGACGGGTATGGGGAAACAGTGCTTTAATCCAACATATAAAATTGGTGGCAGCTGCTGCCTCCAATTTTATTGAGTAATTTTTTTCACTGATATATTGGTGTAATTTGAACATATATTACTGGTGTAACATTACACATTAGTGTAATATTACATCAGTTATATCGATTAAAGTACTGCATAAAATTGGAAGCAGCAAGGCTGCCCTCAAATTTTATGGAGTAATGTTACACAATGTTTTTACAATGCTTCTAAAAATATTCAAAATTAAGTAAGCTGATATATAGGTTATTGTTTAAATATTCAAGAAATACAAAGTGCATCGACGTAGAAACGGTAATAGGACGATAAGATCAGGGCTGCGGAGTCGTTGAGAAAAATGACGGTCTCCGACTGCAGGCTGGCTAATGTAGTTGGTTAAATTTATGAGAGAATTAAAAAAAAGAGATAATAATAAAGGAATAAAATTCAATGTTTTGGCATTAATTTTGCTATAAAGGTTTCGAAAGAAAAAAAGCGGTCAACTGCAAGTATTACTGGCACTCAGAGGCTTCCGTAAAATAAACATGTGTATTATTAATACTTGGAGACTTATTCTGGTATAGGTGCTTCTTAAAATTCTCCGAATCTTTCATTTTTCCCCTATTATTTTTTATTGAAAAGTTTACATTATTTAATTGGAACATTTTTCGATTCAAGTACAGAAAACTTTCTGTTTTGAAAAAAAAAAAAAAAAACGTGGGTTAATGATTAAATTTAAGCGAAGTGTATCTCATCGTGAAATAGTTAACTATTTTATGAAAAGGAAATCGTTGCTGAAAGAATAATAAAACTTTGTAAAGAAAACTATACAAAGTAGGGTTGGTAATAGCTGTATATACTAGAAAAGTTTAAATGGCTATACTATAAAATTCAAAGAGATATCAAGCCTACATATATGAAATAATGCTATTCAGTATAACTCTTTTTTTCTCTTACCTATTCGTAAAATCTTAACTCGGTACTGAAAATAAAAGGTAGTGCATGAATTAATTTCATTTGGCATCTCATAAAACTAATTTCAGCTTAGTAATAACATTTTTTCCAGTGTAGCTAACAGAAAAATCCTTGGTCGATGTTTAAACTTGGCATTGTGCTAAAGGAGCTAATGTAGAAATTAATTCACAAATCTGCAAAGCCGCTTTGGTCCGTTACCCGTTGTTCCATTTTAATTAACTTTTAAATACACAAGGGTCGTAATGAAAAACTCACTCAGTGTAAACAATTCGCCAACCCCATAGTATTTATAAAGGGTTCGCTTGCACAAGGAATTTGAATAAAATTGACGTTTTGATAGCAGAAATTTCGTAACCTAGTGGCTGCTCTATTATAAGTAAAGAACGTTTTGCATTAAATAAGGCAAATAATGCTTATATATATATATATATATACCTGTACTAAAATCCGTAACCTTTTTTAAAATTTCACGTGCGTACGAACCCTAATTTACATGATTAATTTTCATTAAATTATTATGCTTTCAACCTTATGAAGTTTAATACTTTTATACTGCTACTAGGTATTGCATTACACAAATATGTTATTAAAAGTTATTATAAAGGATAAAAGACAATGGTATGCAGAGTACGCCGCTCCCGTCATTATTTATGACCAAATTATCCCTGCCTTTAAGGGTTGATATCTCAGCTAATTACCCACGAAATTTTTGAAAAATTATTATCAACCACAGTTGTGCTGCGATGTGTACCTCCAACGCTACTCAACTCCTTTGCTCAATGTCCAAAAATTGAAATTTCTGTGTGACAGAAAAATGTGTTTTTCTCCAAAACTATGCAATCTACAATAATTACTATAATTTCCCGGCAAGGTGTAAAGTAATATCTATAACCTCATATTTTTTTTCATAATTTTAGTTTCAGTAGATTCAGAATTAGATGGGGGGGGGGACATATTTTTGCACTATATTTTTAAGGATATCACTGAAAATATAATACCTAAAATTAAAAGAAATATATTTTTGAGTTCAGCGTAATGAAAGCTTTCACAAGATACCCCACACGATATACAAAGAAAAGATTTTTTTCTTCAAGTAACTTAATTAGCTCCTGTACTTCCTCTTCTAAATACAGTCGAATCTCTATATAACGAAATCCATCGTTCCAGTAAAAAATTCGTTATATAGATAAATTCGATGTATAGAGAATGATGTTAAAAATCGTATTTATGGTGTAAATTTTTAACAAAAATTATTTTTGATCTTTTTAATTAAGAATTTGAAATGTTTAAAAAAATATATTAACCTAACATTTTATTTCTTAATTATTTAAGCAGTTTATAAAAAGAGAACAGACATTTATTTGAAAGCTTAATGAAAATCAAATAAAGAAGACGCATTAATTTCAGAGGAAGAAATTTGTAATTTTTTGTTGTTTTGATTTTAAAATTGTTACGCTCTCAAAGAAAAAAAATGCTCACATTTTAGCAAGGAATGAAGAATTGTAGTTAACATTTTCCTCCATTTGAAGGCCTCTCTTATGTGCCTCTCATTGATTCCTCACTTATATGTGTAACAATCCAATTGACTTTGTTTTAATAAGGATGTTGAAAGGTATGTGAGAGGTGGGATGAACTCGTTGGATTTAAAGAACAAGGAGATGAGTAATATTTATTTAAAAAAACTCAGCACTGAACGATAAATCAAAAATAAGTGTTGGAAAATTGATTCCATATGATTTTGAAGGTTTTTTTTATAACTGAATAGATTAAGATCAATTTATGAAAAAATTCGTTATATGGAGATAGATATTTCGCTATATAGATACTGTTTTTAATGTAATCATGCGAAAAGGGGACTGTTCTTACTAAAAATTTGTTATATAGAGAAATTCGATGTATGGAGTTTCGTTATAGAGAGACTCGACTGTATATGCGTAAATGTTTAATATTCTGTATGTATGTCGGTCAATAACCTTTATTACTTCCCCCAATTTGTGCTTTCCTCGTTTCATAGTTTATGAGTAAAATGGGTGTGACAGACGGACAGACAGATACTGGAGAGATCTTAAAATGGTTTCGTTTTCACTTTATAAGTACAGAATCCTAAAAAAGAAAAAATATATTTTCCGCTTTATTAATTTTACAATTTCGCTTCCCCAATCCCTTAAATAACAACTATCGAAATCTAGAGGAAACAAAACGTAAACTTTACTTTAAAATAGCAAATAAAGCCTTTGTGCACAAATGTTTAAAGATAGAAAACCAACGATTATAAATGCACAAATAAAGTATGAGAAGGTAACAGCAAATAGCTATTTCGAATCTACTATCGAGATTCTTCATCAGTGCAAAACTCAGCGAGCTAAAAAATAGCAAAACGGAGCAAAGAGACAGAGAGACGCAGGCTTTTATACCCGCTATGGGAACAATCCCGCCTAAAGAAAAGCAACCAATGAGAAGAAAGCAGCTAAAACAACTGGGAGGGCAAGTAGCGACATCTATCGGAAAACAAAACTAAAACTAAAAAACAAGTGAAAAAAAAGTATTAAATTACAGATTTCCAAATACTTGGAAAATAAGGAGTACTAGATAAGTCATTGACTAAGGAGTGAGAATTTTTTATGATGTGATAAGCTTCCCAAAAATCAAGATCAAGAATGGAAGGACATTTATGGATGATGGTGGCTGAAGAAAAGTTAAATTTATGTTGTGAAGACCAACAACGTTGAGCAATAGAGGAACGTTTAAGCTCTTGATTTTTGACATACGTTTTATGTTCCATTAAACGAAATCTGAGAGCACGTTTAGTCTGACCAATATAAGAAAGACCACATTGGCAAGAAATTTGGTAAATATTATTGGTATATATTTGGTAAACTTTACTATTTCAGATCCACAGACTCTGAACAGAAAAGGCGAAATTGCTAGAATTTTGTTGTTATTTCGTATCCCTCAGACCTGAAGAGTTTTGATGGAAAGGAAGAAATATAAACATGAAAATTTTACTATTTCGAAAATATTCGAATTCTGAAAATTCAAAAGAAAAAAAATTAACATTTAAATTTCTTGCATTAATTTTCCAATTCTTACATTATTTCAGATTCTGCAGACCTGGAAAATCCGAAAATCCCTATTTATCGTTATTTTACTAAAAAATCATGTAAAAATATTAAAATTTGAGTGAGATATTTAAAAATAACGTCCTCGTATGTATTTTTAATATTATCATCTGGGTCTTTTTGAATGAGACGAGTAGTGTCTTAATGAAAATAAATTTTAAGTACACTGAAAAAAAAGGGGTCGATCTACTAAAAAAATTTTAGTAATCCTTGTAATTACTAAAAAATTTTTAGTAATCTTAGTCGGTTACAAGGAATCTGTAAGAATTACAAGAAAAAAGCTAGAAATGAATAGAGTTAATAGTTTTACATTTTTAATAGCTATTACTAAAACTCACTTGGTGTGGCCGTGATAGCCTAGTGATCATAGCACCGAACTCCAGGTTGAAAGTACCTGGGTTCGATGGTGGCCGCCGCCAAATATGCACCGTTATCCATGGTAATTGCTATGACAAGATTTTTATAATCCCTTTATTTACATTCGGTGCATATTAATAATAATGGTGCATATAATTAATAATAACATAAATAAAGGGATTATGAAAATCCTGTCATAGCAGTTACCATGGGTAATTATCGCTGAACTTTCCTCCCCTTTAGAAGCATGTGAAAATAGAGTAGGTAACAATGTTTGGTGCTGCCATCTATTGCGGCTTTACCGAAAATCTTCCGTTTCAGAAGTCTGTCGTTTTACCCACTGGATGCAGTTCGAAGGAAGCTTCTGCCCTTCGGGAACACGTAATGGTTACTAATAATAATTTTGGAGCTATTACTAAAATTTGCTTGGTGGCTCATACTAAAAAGTTTTAAGTTAGTTATACAAAAAATTCTTTAGTTCAGTTTACAAAAGAAATGTTTGTTTCACTTGCAAAAAAAAAAAGTTTGTAATGGTTACTAAAAAATTCTTTGGAATACAAATTTAGTAAGAAATTTTTAGTAACCTTTTAAATTTTTTTTACAGTGTACCATTGGAAAAATATTCAATTTCTTATACACATTTTATGGTATTCATATGGGAGGATTTACCAAAACATTTTCATCTGGAACACAAGAGATTAAATAATCATTACATAAAGTTTAATAAATATTTCAATTATATTGTCAATTTATTACCGTAAAATGTAAGTAAACCGGAGAGGGAAAATAACATCCTTTTGTTTTAACTAAAAAAAAAAAAAAAAAAAAAAAAAAAAAAAACTTAAGTAGAAAGTGTTTCTCAGCGGCATGAAAAAAAGGGAGAAGTATGATGTTACATTTTTTTCTGTGAGATTTCAAGATTTTACTGAAAAAATTCTTATTTCCTTTTTATGCTTCACTGGCTTTTTATCAAGAAAGGTACTAGTTTCATTAATTAAATGCGTCTATTAGCTGAAATCATTTAAAATTGAAAACTAAAGATTATTTTCAAGTCTTTTTTAAACTTAGTAGCGTTTTGATTCACTGTTTTTCTTTCAATTTTCAATGGATATACAAAAGAAATATTTTAAACATTTTTAGTTTCTTTAGAAATATATAGGTTTATAAGTATGATTTAATTGAATTCAATTAAGACTTTAATTCAAATGTTGCTTTTGTTTAAAAAATATACCCATAAAAAAATATTATTTTTTAAACACATTAACCGAAAATATGGTCATTGATGAATTTTTTAAAGAGAAATAAAAATGCAAATAAATTTATATTAGGTTAAAAAAAAAAAAATTACACTAACCATTTGAAAAATGTTTCACTCGAAACATTCATCTATCATTTTAAGCTATATACCAGTTGTTTTATTGCGTATTATCTGTGCCACTGCTATAAATGACTTTATACATGCTGCAATTTGAAGGTACGGTTCGTTTAAGTTACATCACTCCATTGTCTCCAAGCATAGAAGTTGGCGAGGAAAGAAACATTTCAAACTATGTAACACTGTTGGTGCGAAAATAATCATTATTAAAATACAGCTTTGGCATATACTGTTATACTTGTAAGACTTTGGCATATACTGTTTGATTTTACAGAGCAGAATTTTGGTGATGGAGGTTTTAAACCAAAGTCGATCGCAGCACATGCATCTGTGAATGGGTCCATCAGACATTGAATCAAAAAAGTTTTTTTCCAGTTTTTCCCATGCCGCTTTTTAGTTTTCTTTTTAGGTGATGGAAAATCAAGAGTAATAGCTATAACATTTTCCGGCTTGTTATAATCACTATTGGCACTCAAATTTTCCTGGTTAGAACCGACCGATTGTAAAACGCCATGGCTAGTGGATTGGTCGCCCTCGAGACATGATGTTTTACAATTAATCGGTTCGGCATTAAATTGCTTCCTTTTTCGTGATCGCCTTTCAACACGTAATTGGTTTTCAGCGGCTCGATAACCTTTTGATTTGCTCGTTTTCTGCATTGAAAGACGTTTTTGCGCCAAACCAAATACAGTACTACTTAGTTATCCCGTCGACCAATTTCGCCAAATGATACGAATCGCCAAACTAATAAGCAACTTATACATGTTGACTAAATTTTTATTTTAAGTAACAAAAGAACAAATAAATTAGTAAAACATTAATAAAAAGTCGAAACAAAAATCACTTTATGATTGTTTAAGTACGCGTATTTTTTTTAATGTCATTGAATGCGACATTCACGGTCATTCATTTCTTTGGCCTCGGCTTTTTCCGTATCTGTTAATTTCCGTCTACCCATTTTTAAATTTGTTATTTTTCTCCTTTATTACAATGATTTTAAACATTTTAATTTCCTATTCAAATAAAAATTCTTCTAAAAGTAAAGAATTTAATTTAAATTAAAAAAAAATTCTTCTAAAAGTAAATAATTTAATTCAAATTCAAAAGTGACCACGTCTTTTTGTCAATCCTCCACCGAAAACAACAACCATTTTTCAATGGTTTAAAAAAAAAAAAATTGAGAACGACTACATATTTTTCTAACGAGAGTTTTAAAAAGAAATACTCTGGAAAATGTAGAAAAACGCACGATTTAAAGCTATTTTACTTTTTTATGTAAATACGTATAAGTACTAAGGTACCCTGGGGTAATAACGCCAGGCGGGGTAATAACGCCAAGTGCTTATATTTTGCATAATTATGAAATAATCAGGTAAGTGACACCCATGTGATCTGCGCAGAAGGGTTTTGAGTCATATAAATCGCAAAAAACAGCTTCAAGTTAATTTGTTTCATTTTTAAGTCTTATTATTTTTACAAACAACTAAAATTAACGCTTGATCTAAAATTTGCGAGATACGTTTTGTGATGTGAAGACTATCTTTTTATCCGGAAATACTTTGTTAATTACATAAATTTGTAGTGCATTTCATGTACTTTTAAAATGTTGTTGAAGATTTTGGATATCTTCTCGAGATAATTTGTAATTTAAAATGTACTGCGCAATAACTATACCGGGGTAATAACGCCAATCCTTGACATTAATACCCCGGTTGATTCCCTACAGTGGCCGAGCTACATCCTAAATACTGATTCAAATAAACACAGTTAAAACTGTGCAATGTTTCTCATATTTCTATTTAAACGGTCCTTTTTAAGCAAAAAGAAGCTCACGGTCTGATATTCTTTTGCCTCATCCCCCCCTACCACACCACACCTTTATTTTTCTTACACTTTCATAAAAAATTGAACATTTTCAATAGCTTAGAATGCAAACTGTCAATTTCTAAGTTTGTAGAGTTTGTATTTTTAGAATTGGGCTATCTACATGCAATTATTCCATCTTATTTCATAGTTTTGTTTGCATGGCGTTATTACCCATATAGGTGGGTAATAACGCCAAATAGCATTGGTCAAGAAAAAACGCCATTACATTTTATGAATACATATCTGTTAAATTATTTTATTTTATATCGATAGCCAATGAGTTGCTGTATCAGATCCTATATTTGTTTGAAAAATACAATCTAAAACTAAGCCGTGAAAATTGGTAGAACCTTAACGTGGCGTTATTACCCCAGGGTACCTTATTATGTAAGTAATTTTAAATGACATTAAAGATCACACTACGATATTGCACTTGTTATTGCGCAAGGCGCAAAAAAGCGGTATTAAAAGACACGAAAAAAAATTTCATAAATAATAATAAAAAGTGTGAGACAGAAAAAAAGAAGGGATAATTTATGATTATTTGCTTTATATTTGTCACGAAAATATATGTTTATGAATATAATAAGGATTTCAAAAAGAAAATAACAACCGAGGTAAATTCTGCATTCGACGTATACCTATTTTATAAAGCAAAAATCAGTTCGTATGTAATGCTGATGTCATATTATCGGTGACAGCATCTGTTAAACGAATTTCGCTTTTACTGAATTTTTTTTAAATATTTGAATATCACACAATTTCAATATTTACAGCATCATATAAAATACAAATTCTTCCAAATGCAATTCATTTAAAAAGTATATCTCAAATTTTCCTGATTTTTTAAGTAAATTTTAAGCAAAGATAATTTTTAAGCAAAAATATCTCTTTTGCATATAGTGACAAAATCCATAACGCAAAATGTATTCGCACTTAAAACAAAATATATACTTAAACATTCATAGATTTGTACAGGTACCGTTATTTTTTTTCTTTATTTCCGTTATTTTTTGTGGTCGAATATCAATAATTTTTTTACAAATAAATAAATAAAGAAAGAAATAAAGAAATAAAAATAAATAATAAATAAATAAATAAATAAATAAATAAATGAAGAATTAAAATAATAATAAATCAAGGTTTAACGCACGAAAGTTTACCTTTTCTTAAACAAATGTTTTCTATAAGAAAATACTGGTATCGAAGAATTTCTTGGACTAGAAATTGCAAGACCATTACGAACTCTGGCATTTGTTTACGGCTAGTATTTATGAGCGGAATTAAAACTTCATAAACAAATAAATTAATAAATATACATAAAACACAAATTTAACTTGCACATAATCTAACTACATACATAAACCACTGATAAATGTTTAGAATAAGAAAGACTGGTGCGAATAGCAGTATCTTTGGCGATTTCTTCAGCTATTAACTCTCTTAAATATGTAATAATATGTAATAATAAAATATCGTTTTTCATAGTTTTCGAACTTTACTTTCGAAATTTATTTGAATACATAGAATTATTTATTTGAATACATTTTCATATAAATGTGCTTTTCGGTTTTGTTAGTGGGCAATATACAAAAATATATTAAATTAAAAAAATTAAAAAAAAAATTTTTTCAATTTTTTCAATTTTTTTAAAAAAATTCAATAAAAATAATAAATATTTTTCGCCTTTATTCTGTAAAGACCAAAATCGATCCTTACGTCTATGAAAAATAAATTGTTTATCAAAAGGAAATTCTGAAACAGCTTGATTGAATGATATCGGAATTTAGGATGAAGTTAATCTTTAATTTAAGAAACTCATATTTATAACTTATAATTAATTATGTTTCGAATATCAGTTATACTAGATAATTCCCTGGATCTCATGAATAATCTTACCAATTATCTTGTAGGTTTATAAGACATATATTCATGGAATTTTCTTTTTTCAATTAATTTTTAGCTTGAAATTGATAGAAATATTAGTTAAAATTTTATACACTATATTGGCAGAAGGGACCGGCCGCTTGCGACTTTAGACGTTCTGTTCTAGAAAAATGTATGAGGAATTATCCTGAAACTTCAAGTGAGTATGCATAATAGTACAAGTCATAAATTTTCGTGAAGATTTTTTCCCGAATCCCCATAGAGGACTGTCAGCAAATTAAAAAAGAACGAATATCTTTTGAATAACCCTGTCAAAACTAATGTGACAAAAGCGTTGAAACTATAGATTATGATTAAATGGCTCATTGTATTAAACCGTGTTCATTTTTATTTGGATAGCATGGATATTTGCAGAAAAATTATGATTTTTATAATAACAGTCCCAAATTTTGCGACTTTTTTTGCTCATAATTTGCAGAGTTGTTCATATGAAAAAAAAATGTTTATTTCATAAAATATGACAAACAACATTGTACACAATACCTAATTATCATAATTAAAAAATAATAAAATTTGTATGAAAAATGAGTAGGTTTTCTAAATAATTCTTCACTGCGGATGCATTAATGCAATCCAAATATAATTTGCATAATGTGTTTGTTAAATGTTAAGAGCAACTTTTGTGAAAGTCTCAAAATCACAGCTTGAAAACTGTGAAAATTATCGTCGATAGAATAAGCTCAAAATTCGTTGTTTTCAAAAAGAAGCAAAAACATGAGGGATTGTATCTATATATCCATTGATTACTGTCAATATAGAATACACGATACTGCAGATACCACTCTGTTTGGAAACAGCCCCTTATTTCTTTGCTTCACTTTAGGAACAACGGATTTTGAGCTTATTCTACCGACGATAATTTTCAGAATTTTCAAGTTATGTTTTTGAGGCTTTCACAAAAGTTGTTCTACACAACTAACTATCACAATATGTAAATAAAATGTTGATAGAGTTCAAGCATGTACAGTGAAAAATTATTTAATAAATTTGATCATTTTTCTTAAAATTTTTCGTATTTTTTAATTCCGATTATAGGATAATGTATACAATGATGTTTGTCATACTTTCTAAGAAAGAATATATATTTTTTAATTTTAAGAACAAAATTGACTGTTGTTATAAAAACTTTCATTTCTTTATGAATATACATGCTATCCGCATAAATATGAAGACAGTTTATTACATAAGACATTTAATCATAATCTATAGTTTGAACGCTTTTGATACATTAATTTTGACAGTGTTATCCAAAAGATATTCGTACTTTGTAAATTTGTTGATGGTCGCCTATGGGGTTTTAGAAAAAGATCTTCAAGGTAATGTATGAACTGAACCATTATATTTAATCACTTGGAGTTTCAGGTTAATTTCTCATGTATTATTTTAGATATTTAACAAAATATTTAAAAGCGCAAATGGTCGGTCGTCGTTGGCTTAATAGTGAATGTGTTCACCGCTGCTGCGATCATTTGTGTCTCATGTTATGCCGCAGGTTTGTGTACTCACGTAGATGTTTCCGTCTTGTGCTCTAGTTGAAGTCTTACAAACATATATGTGTGTTAGAGATGCCAAGTAGATTCGAGTAGCTTAAAACGCATTTTAATCTTGCTTCCGCTCATTTAGTTTTTCATAACCGAGATTACACAAAATTTTAAATGTAAGTTGGACTGAACTGAACTGAATTCAGTAAAATCACGGTTTTTATTTTTTATTTATTTATTTATTTATTTATTTTATTTATTATTTTTTTTTTTTTTTGTTATAACATAAAAATTTATTATATGAAAAAAATCTATGCCCAAATTAATGTTTAATTATACCAAAAACCTATTGAGTTTTGCAGGAATTGATTCGTTTAATGTATGGGTGAAAAATTAAACATGCTCTTTTTCTCTCATACATGCGAATGTACAATTTTTCATATGCAAGCGGAATAAATTTGCCGTTACAGTTATTTTACTGGAAAAAATTTTACTTTTTCTTTTTACATATTTTATATCAAATTAAAGTATTAATCTCTTTACGTTCACTTAAAAAATTATGCTCTGAATTTTCCCTTGCAGATATAATATCGAAAACTTTTTATTTTATTTTTTAATTTATTATTATTATTTATTATTATTATTATTATTATTATTTTTTTACAGACCTTCGTTTCTCAAATGACATGCAATTAGAAATTTCTATAGATTGCTTTAATTCAGCTTCAGACAATTATTCTCATGCTAATAACATTTTAAAATCTTTAATAAATAAAAACTCTAATTTCTGAAAACTAATTAAGAATTTAACTTGATACTCATTTTTTTATCGAATATCTTATAACCTCAATTATTTTTTAGTATATCAAAAATTATTTAGATCTGTGCTCTGAAAAAAAATCAAAAGTATTTTCGTGGTAAAGTAAAAAATAAATAAATAAAAAATAAGTAGAAAATTTAAAATCTTTTTTTTTTATTCGGGACTTACGAGATTAACCTGTATAAAACTACTTTTAGTAATATCAAAAATGAGAAAAAGAAGGGAAAAATAGAGAACGATGAAAATTAATCTTAATTATAACAAATCATAAAAGAATTCTAAACGCCATTTCAGTTCTTAATGAAGGTCTTTAAATTTTTTTTCTTATAGTTTTTAAGAATGTAAGTAGAAAACATGAGTTATGATCAGGTAACGATTCTTGAGAAAAAAAGTTTTAATCTTTCAAATTTTAAAACTAGTTGGATGAAAAATGTTCTAATTTAATATTGAAGGAAAATATGAAATATATTTATGTATATATGTTAAATAAATATTTTGCTTTAAAAAAATACATTTCAGTTTTTAATTATGATTGACAGCCCAAAATTGAAATCCTAGGAATTATTCATAAAAGTAATCAAAAAAGAAAAGGCGATAAAAAACATTTTTGTTATTATCAAATTACTATTTGAAACATAGGTTTTGATTTTAAGATACAAATAAACTCGATACAATTTACCTCAGACCAGATTCATAAACATCAGGAATCCTGAAAATTATCACCTTTTTGGGTCAATATTTCATTAAAAAGATCAATTTGGCTTTGGGGGGGGGGGGGTCAATTAGATGTGAGTAGTATAGATTTGGAAGCAAAAGGACCTGCAGCATTGGCACTCATTGTGATTATAAATTCACAGCTGATAAGGATCATGTAAGAAATATAATAAAAGTTGGAAAAGAGAATGCTTTATCGCAACATATAATTTATTTATAGTATTTTTTTTATTATTGGTGCATATAGGATGCATAGGAAACCGGAAAACCCTTTAACCAGAAAATTATTGTTAACGGAGAGAACTGCAGATAAAAAGGGAGGTATCAGTATAAAAAAGCGACTATGCATGACCCAATACAAATGACAAAAGCGCTTCTAGTGATGGCGAATTTTAGATTATAGCAATTGAAAATCGAAAAGAAAAAGAGATAAAGCAAAATATTAAGTAGAAAGTTTTATGACACCACTTAATTAGTCCGAAACGATATTTGGTTCACACGAATAAGAAAAGTCGTTGACTGTATACATAAAAATGTTCAAAATCGATATTTGAAACGATGCAAAAAAAAAAACTGTTTAACAGTTTAAAATACGTATAAAATTACTAAGTATTTATAACCATATCATATTTCGTTAAAATACGCATGTTAAATGTTTCAATCAAAATTCAAATCAATAAAATACATTTGATCTGTAAATTTAAAATTAATCTCTTCAATACCATGGCACCAATAGTAATGTCATTGCTCGTATAGGGCAACATATTGTTTATTATGTAATGAATAATATCATTTAGCACACCCAACATCTTTTCTACTTTTTTCTAGAATCTTTTAAAACATTGTCAATTAGTTTGTGAAAGTCGGTGAAACGGCAAAAAACTCCTCTAATCAATCTCTTCAGACACCAGATTTATGTATACATTTTAAATTTCAATTATGTATAATAACTGAAATTAAAAATAATAAACTGATAATTAAGAAAGAATGAAAAATTATAAAAATCATAATTTAATTTTTGCACATAAAATTTGATATACTTGGAGATTCAATAAGCATGTTTTTTGAAATTTTCTTAGGTTTTAATATTTCATTCTACATTTTTGCATTGCAAAAACATCGAAAAAATTAAAATTAATGTATAATTAATAACTTTTTATTATTATTGGACTCTTCAACCGGAATCTTAAAGTACAGTAAAATAATTTACTTTTTCGTTATTGTACATTTCGTACATTTCTGCAGAAAGCCATTTTTATGTAACAAGCAGGCTCTAAAAAGGTGCTATAACAAAGAAGATTTCGTTTAGTTTTGCTATCTGTTAGACTCCATTCACATAAACTGCTTTTTTTTCTTCCAAAAAAAAAAAAAAAAAAAAAAAAAAAAAAAAAAAAAAAAAAAACATAATTTAAATTGATGAAAAAAATTGTAACGATATGTATCCTATAAGATGTGTCAGATCTGAAGAGGTTAATGAAAATAAATTATACGCTCTATTGGAAAAATATTGCATTTCTTATGTATTTTTATGCTATTTATATGGGTGATTCTCAAAATAGGGGACAATTTATGTCTTTCAGCATACAAAAAAAATTGAGAGGTTTTCTGTCATGTTTTTATAGTTAGATATGTTTGTCTTAATATTATTCATTATTTGCACTCAAGAATTACTCACTTTCTAGTTAAAAACACCTTAAAATAACAGAATAAATGTTCAAAATGTCATTAGCATGGATGTCCACAGCAGCTGTGCCTTGTATATATTAGCTTTTTCAAGAGTAAATATCATGTTTATAAAATAAAACAAATATTATTCTTTCTTTAAATTAATCAAGGAGAAGATTTATCCAATAAATTTCTTTTTAAAAATAAAATTATAGTATATAAAAAGAGAATTAAAGTTTGTCCTCCATATTCTGTTTTCAAAACAAGGTCATACTATAACAGCTGTTTATTAATCAAAATTTCATTTTCACATATGACAATACTTTGAAAATATAAAGTTTCTCCATGGCAACAAGTAGCCATTTTATTCCAGCCTGAAAATAGAAGCATGTATTGTATTTTAAGAATAGAAGTTGAATATTAGGCGAGTACATCAATTGTATGTCATTAGAATGGATAATAATTTTCATGTTTATTTTATAGTTAAAATTTTTATTTTACTTATTTGTATAGAACTTTTGTGTTTTAAAAAGCCCCAGAAAGGACTATTGCATTGTGATTATATTATGGCTCATAATCTTATTAAAATTAAAATTTGTCATTAGCATGGACAAATATCAGTGTCATTAGCATGGTTTTTCTGTCCATACTAAAGACTCCTATGTGCATAAATGTAACCAGTACTTATATTGTATCCTTTTTAAAGTTTAATTTTACATATAAATTTAGGTATTACATTTATTATCCCTATAATATGCATTAAATCTGTCAGAAAATCACTAAGACAGCTTCTTACACTGTTAGTGTCAGAATGTTGTTCATGTAAACAAAGTTTTCTCTTTGGTAATGTTTTTATTCTCTTTATATGTATATATGTAAAAATGGAAACCATTTGTTGGAAAGGAAGGCTAATAAACGTAGAAAAAAATATTTAAACAGGAAGAAAATAAAAATTTCTTAATATATTTATTCCATGCAATTTGTTTTGTCATTAGCATGGCTCAAAAAATACTAATTATTTTTTTTAAGTTAATTTTTAAATATTTAGCTCTGCTGACTACATGTAAAGTATACCTAATACTATATTAACAAGAATATTTTTTTCAGATATTTTGCTAACAGTAATTTTTTTAAGATTTCATTTTTGAAATTGTCCCCTATTTTGAGAATCACCCATATAGGAGGGTGCGCAAAAACATTTTCATTTGGGTTAAGAGGGATTAAAAAAATTACATAAAGCTTAATAAATATTTCAATTTTATTGGCAGTTTTTTGTCGTAAAACGGGAAGGAAAAAAAATTGTATCCTTTCTCAAAAAAAAAAAAAAAAGTAGAAAATTTAGCAGTTGAAGGAAAAAAGGGAGAAACAAGATGTTAATTTTTTTTCTGTTAGATTTCAAGATTTTATTGAAAAAATTATTTCCTTTTCTCTGCTTCACTTGTTTTTTAGCGAAAAAAGGTATAGTTTCATTAATTAAATGCGTCTATTTACTAAAATCATTGAAAATTAAAAACTGAAGATTATTTTCAAATTTTTTTTTAACCGTAGTTAGAGTTTTGATTCACCAGTTTTCTTTCATTTTTTTCAATGGATTTAAAAATTTTCAAAAGGATTTTATTTGATTTAGAAATATATCGATTTATAAATTTCTTTAAATTAAATTCGATTAAGATTTAAACTCAAGTGTTGCTTTTGTTTCAAAAATAACCATAAACTATTTCTTTTTGCACTCAATAATTAAGGATATGATCTTTACTGAATTTTTTAAAGCGAAATAAAAATGCTAATAGGTTTATATTAGGTAAAACAAAGAAACATAAATACACTGAAAAAAAACGGACTGGTAATTCGGACGCCGCAAATACCAAGCGGAAAAAATTACCACATATACCACGGGAAAATTAAACGTTTTCTGGAATTTAAGAGAACATTTTGTTAAATAACAAAACTGTAATTTAACAAATTACAACAACTTGGAAAATGATATTTCGAAAGACTCAAATTTTAAAGTTTTATAAATAAATTCTTTAATTAAATTAATAATACTAACAAACATCATTTTTAAATTATTATAACGTGTCATATATTACGTACGCCGTGCATTAAACATTAGAATTCCTGGATCCATCACAAACAAATTTTAAATGAAATTTCATTTTTACAATTTTCGGAACTGCAAATTTTTAAACCTTTTTATATCGCCCATTTCAGAATTTTACACCGTTGCGTAGAGAAAAATGCATTTTTTAATGAAATTTGTTATAAATCTCTCTCAGAATTTGTTTTTAAATTATTAATTTTTATTTCTTTTTTTGTCATCGTGGTAGAAGAAGTATTCCATTTTTGGACATTAAACTTGGACCAAACAGAAAACGAATAGTTGCGGAATTCAACCAATAAAAAGATTCAGATATACATTAGATTTCAAAATTCTCTACCGAGAACAACAACTACTTTTTCCAAATAGTTATAAGCAGTGAAGTTGTACTGGCGTCTCGATTATCAGTACAAACTGCATTTGCACGAATAGGTCTGTACATAGGGGAATCTTGCTGCTTAAAAAAGTTTTATATGTATAATTATATAGTAAATAACTTGATTATACTACATGTTCATTTTGCGACTGCGTGGATTGTGTCGGGAGGTAAAATCACCCAATCCTCCAAACCCCGTCTTTTGTCTTCATTCTTCAGGAGTTTAATGCTTTTATGGAAGCTATTACATCTACATCGGAACTTCTACTTTACTTTAACATAGTGTTTGTTCTCTATGTGATATAATTTCATTTCACAGAAAAATCATGTAAATCCTTTTTCGTCTCTCCTATGAAATTTACTTTTCTCGAAATGTGTCACTTTTCTTGCGGGTTAGTGGCGAATTTTTTTTTTCCATGCACCTTTGTCGTTCCAAGCCCAAGTTCGCACTCTGATTGGTTGTTGCTCTCGGCACTGTTTTCATGTAACTTGACGATAACCATACTTGGCGAAAAATACTTCGCTCATAAGTGAACGAGTAAACCTAAAACCTAACCTACTCATTCTTATTCTTCCTTCATTCTTATCCTCGTGGTCTTGTGCTTTTGTGTGTAAAAACTTTTAAAGAGTACAGCTTTCAGTAAATCACGTTCCATCCAATGCAATGCTGCAAGAGAAAAGTTACTTTGTACTCGGTTCGGAAGGAAATCAAACTCCACGGACGGAAGCATCTATCGCCAAGTATGATTATCGAAAAGTTACATGAAAACAGTGCCGAGAGCAACAACCAATCAGAGTGCGAGCTTGGACTTGGAACGACGAAGGTGTTTGGAAAAAAATTACGCGGGTGAGTGATATGCTCGTGAGATTAAGCCTACTTCCGTTCTTTTAGTTTTAAACTAGCTGACCAGCCCAGCGTTTCCCGGGTCCGTGATAACCAAGATGCATAAAAAACCGTATATTATTGACAAAAATGAAAACAAAATCGATTCTAAAAGCAAAAAAGGTGCAGAACTTCATGCACAGAGGTACCTTCTCCCCAAATTTTGTAACGCTACTTGCCACGGTCTCTTCAGAACAATGCTGACACACTCACAAACTTCTCTCTTAATTATTATAGATTGCTCTGAATATTCTAAATGATTCCTTTACTGCTCATTTATTAATTTTATGTTTTTCGCCTTTTTTCATGCAATTTAAAAATTGATAAGACCATGATGCATAAAAAACATATATTATTGGCAAAAAAAATGAAATCAATAAACAAAAAAAAAATCGAAAAATCGTTAAAAATTACTTTGAAAACCGCAGTAATTATAGATGGCTTTGAAAAATCGTTGTAGACAAAGTTTAGTAAATTAGGTTAAAAGTTTGAAACAATTTTCTTTTTATGACTGTGAAAAAATAGCCGCTAAAACGAGAAAATACTAAATATCGCATTAAAAAATTCTTAAAAAATTCAAAAATCGCCGCACTAATTCCAAATAAGCTTTATTCAAAGAGAACTAAATTTAGTATGTTGGGTTAAAAGAATGCAACCGTATTCCTTCCATTAATCTGGAAAAATCGTCTCGAAACATTAAAAAACCGCAAAAAATCGACTAAAAATTAAATTAAAAAATCTAATTAAAAAAATCGGAAATCGAGCTTCCAGGTGCGAAACTACATGCATAGAGGTATTTTCTCCTGAAATTTTTTAACTTTACGTGCCGCGGTCTCTTCAGAACAGCCCTGACACACTCACAAACGTCTCTCTTTATTATTATAGAAAATAATCATGATTACATAAAAAATTAAAATGTAAGTAAAGCTTGATCAGAACATAACTGACTTTACTGAAACCATGTTTTTTAGGTGCGTTCGTAATTATGTAAATATGTAGCATCGATAGTCGTCGTTAAGTCCGTCTGTCAATCCGCCCGTCTATCCGCATACAACAGAGCAAAAACTATACAATCGAATAATTTGAAATTTATAATACATAACTGTGGCATTTTTTAAATCATTTTAAACGTTATGACGATTGGATGTACAATTTAATTACAGGGAGAATAAAAAGTAATCCGTTTTATCACGGCCAATAAGAAAAAATTGCTTCAAGTTCATTTTAATGGTGTTACACTCCTTCGAACATAACAAAACTGATATGCATGTATGAAGAATATACTAAAATATATATTCTGTACAGTCTATGGTGCAAAGAATATTTGTTATTAATTTACAGGGCTACATAAAAATATTCCATTACATAATGATATAGGAAGAAATATAGGTTCGGACACGTTTTAATAATACGTATTACACTATTTCACATCTTATGAAACTGATATACGTTGCTGAGGTATAATACAAGTTACTTACTGTATAACAAAAAGCAGATAGTATATACAAGGATACACAAAAGATTTCGTATACTGTATCTGAAGTACTGTATTACTGTTACACCAAGATCTGAATATATTTAAAGCTTCTTTTTAGTATGAACGCACCTCATTTGCTACGCATGACGTGCAATTTCCTAATTTTTCTTTTTTGTTATTGCATATAAATTTATTATATGAAAAAATAATTCTCAAATAGTTTTTTAAATGTACCGAAAACATATAGAGTTCTTGGGGATTTGATTCGATAATTCATGTGTAGAAAAATTAAACATTCTCTTTATCTCTGATACACGAACATTTTATTTTATTTTATTTTATTTATATATGTTTGTTTCTCATATGACATGCAATTAGAAACTTTTATAGATTGCTTTAATTAAGCTTCAGTCAATTTTTCTCATGCTAATAAGGTTTTAAAATCTTTAATAAATAAAAACTCTAATTTCTTAAAACTAATTAAGAATTTATCTTCATACTCAGTTTTTTATCGAATCTCTTATACTCTTAATTTTTTTCATTGTATCAAGAGTCATTTAGATTTTTGCTTCGGAAAAAAAACATAAAAGTATATTCTTGGTAAAAAAACATAAAAGTATGTTCTGGAATCTTTGTTTCAAGTTCTAACACGTAAAAGAAAAATGTTTTTCAACTTTTAATTTTTTCGCATTTAATTTTAAATTTTAAATTTTTTTTTAAATTTAAAATGGCCGCCATTTTGAAAAAAAATGGCGGATTATGCTGACCAACGAACTCGGTCGAGACATTTGTATGTACTATGTACATACCAAGTTTCAGTGAAATCGGTTCATAAATACGCATGTTATCACGTGACAAAAATCAGATGGTTTCAAAATGTCAGCCATAAGAAAAATTCAAAGTGCTATAACTCAATCATTTTTTAAGATATAGACAAAATAAAAAGTGTTCTGGAATCTTTGTTTTAAGTTCTAACACGTAAAAGAAAAATATTTTTCAACTTTTATTTTTTTCGCATTTAATTTTAAATTTTAAATTTTTAAAAAAAATTTAAAATGGCCACCATTTTGAAACAAAATGGCGGATGATGCTGACCAACGAACTCGGTCGAGACATTTGTATGTACTATGTGCATACTAAGTTTCATTCAAATCGGTTCATAAATACGTTGGTTATCGCATGACAGAAATTAGATATATATATATATATATATGGTTATATATATATATATATGTCAACATTTGAACGGAGGGTGGTTTTGGGTTCTGGGGGTCATGATCGGTGAAAATATACCAAAAATTTCCGGAAGTGCTTTTCTCCGGACGGCTGCAATAGGTAGCTTTTTACTTTTTGTAATGAAAGCTACCTAAAAGTGACAAAAATCAGAAAAGAAAATATTTTACCGCAATATATAATTGCATGCAATATTTTTAGTGTCTATATATATATATATATATATATATATATAACATATGTTATATATATATATATATATATCAAATCTACGCGAGAACAACCCCACTGACCATCTCAACCATAGTATTCATTGCCAAACTGTAAAAAATATTAGCGTGAGTTTACACCCAAATCGGTGGCAACTAACTTGACATAAGAAGTAGTGTACGGAAACTCCAGCGATAAATATTCGTCACGAAACATCCATATTAGAAGCTAATTAATTGCCAAAATTTTGGTTTAAAGTCACACCACCACTGGTTAAATGTACTTTAACAACAAAATAAAAAATACATTAAAACATTGGTGTAATATTTTACCAAACATCGATAAAAATATTTTAAGAGATTGTTAAACTTCTATATTATTGATATAATTTACTATAAGATAGATTTTGACAAATCCATTTAGTTAGCAACACGATCTTTTGTATTTACATGCTTAATACCTTTGAAAATAGGATTTTCAAGGGTGTCATACATGGAGCGTTGGGGCAAAGAGCAGCTAGAGCACTGTGCATTTTAGTATAACCATTTGTTTAATATACATTTTTTGCATTTAAAAATTAAGCTTATTTTGGTGTGACTTAAAATAATCCATTTTCTTACCCTCCTATTATTTCCTAACAAAAATGCTGAGCTTTCACACTAAGTGTAATCAAATTATAACTTATGATAATTTTGATTGTTTTACCAATTTATTAAATAGAGGAATAAGAACATAAAAACCTAAAGTTTTAACACTTTCTGTAACAACATTTAAAAAATGAAATAAAATTATTAAGTTTTCACAAATTTTTAACAATGCTCTAAATAAGCTAAAAATCATCTGGCAAAGAATTTATGATGAAAATATTTTTTTTGTCACAGAACGGACAAAATTATGGAAACTCGGATAAAAAAAATTGTATAAGAAAATTGTAATTAACCCTTTCGAGTCCAATATTTTTTTTCAAATTTTAGAAAAAAATACTTTTACATTAATAAAATTCACACAAGCTATCCAATTAGATTAATTAGTGTTTAACGAATATTTCATCGTCTGAAAGAAAACAAATGTTGTTGTTTTGCGTACTATTCAATTAATATTCTTATGACATTAGGCTAAGGAAGAATTTTCGGAGATGTTTAGAAAATATTATATTACAATAAGATTTAATCTATATTGCAACTTTCTAATACTTTTTGCGCTTTATTAAACAATATTCTTCCAGGAAAGTAACTTTTGTTTTAAATTTGAAGAGTGAAATATATGTTTAAAATAAAAGAATCGGAAACGGCGCAAAGAGAATTAAACAAATAATAAAAATTATTATTATTACTAAATGCCTAAATATAAATGAAGTCATATAGTAAATGGTCAAACATATACTAACATTACTACATGTAAATATTAACAAAAGTATTACTCAAAACCAAATAATACTCCATTAAAAGACATGTACTATTAATAGTACACCAGACCCGAAAAGGTTAATTATAATGTTCCTGATAAATTAAACTTAAAGTTTGTAGTTTTCTTAACAGAATAATAAATATCATCTACATCGGATTATCATATTACATCAGAACTAAAAAATTTTAATAGCTTTTATCTGGATGAGAGCATCCATTTTGATTCAAAACTTTTTAAATGAAGTATTTCTTCAAAAATCATAGTGTGTCTCTCGTATACTGGTTTGATTTTTTTTCTAAATAGTTGTGCTTTTGAAAAGAACTGTTAAAAATACAGACCAATTTCGTAAATTTATTTTAAATTAAACCGTTTTAATGACAAAATTAAATGTCTAACCTTCATCAAGGACGCCAGTAATGATAGTATTAAATGTATGAAACTCAAATAAAGAAAAATTAAAATACATCCGATTAAATTATTATCGTTTTAATTCATCAAAACTTTTAAGACTATATAAATTGCGTGTCATTTCAAGAAATTTTTAACGTTGTGGAAGTAAAAAGGTGACACAATATTCAAATATCTTTACGAATTCACAGGTGATTATTTTGATTCACTTATAAATGAGTAGTACGTGTTATATCTTGTAGCATATAGAACATTAATATCTTGTAGTAGAGTATTATTTTGACATTTTGATCGCGCAAATTTAAAGAATTAAAAAACTGTTTAAGCACAGTTATCCTCATTACTCAGAAAGAAAATCCCCGAATCTGTAGCAGTGTGACACCAATTTGGGGCCCTAGCCCACGTTCAGACACCGCATATTCATAGAACAGCCAATTTGATCGATTATTAAAAGATTATGGTGATTTAATTAAAATTAAGGAATTTGTTCCGATCTCCCAAGGTGATATTCCTTCTCATCCCTATGTTTGTAAATGTATTTCCATTTATATCCCTTTGATTAGAAAATTTGAAGATCGAATCAGCTGCTGTTAAGATATCTAATGGCTGATTTCGTGTTTGATTTGATAAGATCAGTTAAACATAAAAAAGCTAATATAAATTTAACTAAGTAAATGTAATCTTTGCTTTCCAATATTTTTTAACAACGATATATATCATAGAAGGCGGCAGCCTTCAAGTGACGCAGCTTTAAACCTACCATCGTCAAAACCTACCATCGTCATAAGGGTAGATGCGGAACTTCATATATACAGCTAACTCAACATCAAAGAAAATCGGAAAAGCCGCCTTCTAATAACTCAGCAAATATTGGTCAGAATGGTCCAATTTTTTTAATATAGTCTTATATTCCCAGTCTAATCCTATCCTATAATTTTTACATTTGTACGTGCCGTATATTTTTAGATCTCAATAACCATTTTAAAACTGAAATTGATGGTGTTTGTTCCTGATAATGAGATCTAGAAAATGGGCTGGGAGATTTTATTAAAACTTATATATAATATGAATCTCTTTAAGATAGAGGTAATAAGACTTGCCTTGTTTCTAGGAAAACTCTTGTTTGTTATATATTGGGCTTGGAAAATTGGACTATATTAGCTCGCGGATTACATGTTATTCTATGGGTTAGCAGACAGAGCAGAAGTGAAAAACCTTATGTACTTATGGTCACAGTTAAAACACCCAAATCGAAGCAATAAATGTTTTTTAAACTACAAAAACATCTTATCATGTGCTTTAAAACATTCAATAAATATATACTAAATCAAATTTCTATTTATATTGCCTTTATTTTTCGTAAAAAGAAAATATTACGTTTCTTACATTGGATATTTTTGCATTTTGTGGAAAAAATATTTTGAATCCTTTTTTAAAATAGGAAAATATTTTTTAATTATACATATTCAATATACTTTCGACTTATGATTTTTTTTAAAGTTTACAAACAAGAATTATTTTTAATAATTTGCTTTAGAATCCCATGTATTCATACGCGTTTAGATAGTTTTGTTTTGAATCGTAATCGAATTCGCTGGCGGTAAGCTTTGTACTTGGCACTTGTTGTTGTTTTTAGCATGTATGTTGTGTAATTTGGCGAAATATTCAATTCCAGGAGACGAACGTGAAGCTAAACCCTCTATGATGAAAAAGAAAGGTAAATAAATATTTTTTGACACTCATTATTAAAGTATTATTTAAAAAGTGGTGTATACATTAGTTAGCATGTTGATTTGATTTCAAACCAACATAAACTATCACAGAATGTGTAAACTATTGCTAAATTTTGGTAAAAAAACTATATTTATAATTGACCAACAGTTAAACCAAGTGCTTGTAAATTCTAAAATTCTCAAAATAGATTGTTTTTAAGTTTATAGATGTCCTTATCATATGAATTAATTAACAATAATTATATGAATTAATTAACAATACTAAGTTTTAAGTGTTGTAAAAATTGTGCTTTTTTATTTCATTTATTAATTTCTGTGATTAATAACCCAGGATGTTAATTTTTAGATTAAAATTGCTTGAATATGTTATTCAAAATGCATTTATTATTTTTTCTTATGCATTTTTGTCGCTATTAATTTTCATTTTGAAACTGTGCCTTTTTAGCTTAGCTTAATGGCCAGTAAATCTAGGTTTTAAACAATTTTTAAAATAAGTAAGTGCACTTATTATTGGAAATTGTGAACAAACTAGTATTTATCAACAAATTACAGCAGTATTTTGATAATTCAAAAGAAAGTAATGAAGTTAATTTGTTCTTACATGCATTAGTGACTGTGGCTATAAAGATTTCAGAGATTTAAAAACAAATTAGTTGCACTCATTGTTTTTTTTCTTCATGTACACACAGTGCTTGTACAACATGCATTAGTGATTGCATTTTTAATTAATTTTGTCTATTTTACGGATTGTTGCACAGCAATTTTGCTGCAGCCTGAGTGTTTTGTTTTTGTTTTGTTTTCATGTGCTCTAAGTGTTATACATGCAGTAGTTGGCTGCTTTAACGAGTTTTATTTTAGCGAGTGAGAGTTTTAGGCCCTTTTTTTCTAATGTAAACGTTGTTGTTTTAATGTATTTGTTTCACAATATTGTCACTGGATTTCTTTAGTTCAGGTATCACTCATTTCTTCCAGATATTGGGAATCTGCATGTTACCGCATAGTTTGCTGCATCTATTAATTTTTGTTGTTTGTTTTCATATGGGCATAATGTTCATACATTTGTAATTGACTGTGGCTTTGAGAAATTTCATGTGTTTTAGAGACCATTGCATAAGTTTGCTGCATCTAGTAATTTGACATGCACTCAGCTTATTTCATAATAATTTCGAAATTCCATGTTTATATTTTAAAATGTTATTTAGCAGTTGCCACGGAGGTACTACAGCGCATCATTGTAGTCTGCATTAGATGCTGCTCAAAATAGATTTTTTTTTTTCTTCCTAAGAATCTGATTATTTAAATCCAAGCATGAAAAATTTTGCCTCAGATCACAAACTGAATACAAAAGTATTATAATAGTTAATAATACGTTATAGAAATCAATAATCAAAATATAAAAGCATTAGCCTTACAGCTTAGAACATAGCATTATTAATTAACTGCATTTATAAATTGGACATCTAAAATGGAAAATCTTAATATATTTTTATAATGTTAGAATTCACAAGCATTTAAAGTTGGTTAAGCAAATAATTCTTAACCAAATATTAACGATAACATTGGTTTAAAAAGAAATAACTTATACTTCTATGCTTTAATAATGAGTTTCATAAAATATAAATTTACCCCCTTTTTTTTTCTATAGATGTTTTAATTTCATATTCATTGTCTCGAAATTGAAGTATTTCTTTCTAACATTCTTTTACAAAAATTTTTAATAATTTAAGGCTTTTTTTTATCTTAAAAAAAAAAAAAAAAAAAAAAAAAAGGCCTTGTTTCTACTTATGAACACAAAATCCTCAAATAAATTTGAATCCATTATTTAAATAAATTGCATAACATACCTAAGAAGAAAACATGTTTAAAATTCAATTTAATACAAGAAATTAAAAATTTTTAATTCAAATAATGTAAAGTTACTGTTACTAACACACTAACAAGTAAATATTTTAAAATACTAGCAGCTAATAATGGGCGATAAATAATTAAATTTTTTAGTTTTGTCATTTCTAAAATGTAATTGTTTAAATTCTATTTGAGTTGAACCTCATCCAAACCCTAAAAAATATTCTATCAAACCTTAATTCAATCTGAAAAAAAAAAAAAAAAAAAAAAAAAATCTGACAATACACACTGACAAGCAGAGTTGTATAATATACACGCACGCCATGTGCAGAAAATTTTATGAAGAAACAATTTTTATTTACTTATTTCGACAAAGAATTGCGTAAAAAAAAAGTGTCTCTCAACAAAGAATCATGTAAAAAAAACCCAACATTTCGACAAAATACTACGCGAAAAACGTGAATTTCGTCCAAAGACCGCAATAAAAACGTTAATTCAATCAATGAATCGCATAAAAAATATGAATTACATGCATGAATCGCATAAAAAATGTGAACTACATCCATGAATCGCTAAAAAAAAGGAAATTGCATAAAAAATGGGAATTACGTCCACAAATTGCTTAAAATGTGAATTACGTCCATGAATCATGTAAAAAAGTGAGAATTATATTCATTAATTGTATGAAAAATGCAAATTACGTTTATGAATCGTGTAGTGAAACATGAATTATGTTCATAAATCGCTCAAAAAACACGAATTTTGGCGGCAGAAAGCTGAAATGGAATTACCTCTATAAAATGCATAAAAATAGCGAATTGCATTCATAAATTCCATAAAAAATGTGAAATATGTTCATGATTCGCTCAAAAAATGCAAATTACATCCATGAATTGCATAAAAACGTGAATTAGTTCATAAATCACTCAAAAAATGTGAATCACTTCCATGAATTGTGAAAAAAAAAATAACATTCATAAATTGCAAAAAATGCGAATTACTTCCAAGAATTGGTAAAAAAAGCGAATTACATTCATAAATCCTATAAAAACACAAATAACGTCAATAAATCGATCAAAAAACGCAAATTTCGTTGATAGAAAGCTCAAAAAATGCAAATTACGTCTATGAATCCCATAAATATAGCAAATTACGTCCATAAATCATGTAAAATGTAAATTACATTCATTAATTGCATAAAAATCGCGAATTATGTCCATGAATCTCTCAAAAAAAGCTAATTTCATAAAAAATGCGAATTACGTCCACAAATCGCTCAAAACGTGAATTACGTCGATGAATTGTGTAAAAAAAGTGAGAATTACGTTCATAAATTGTATGAAAAACGCAAATTACGTCTATGAATTGTGTAGTTAAATGGGAATTATGTTCATAAATCGCTCAAAAAACACGAATTTTGGCAGCAGAAAGCTAAAATGCAAATTACGTTTATAAATCGCATAAAAATAAAGAATAGCGTTTTGCATTCATGATTTGCATAAAAAACGCAAATTACATTCATGAATCGCTCAAAAAATGCAAATTACGTCCATGAATTGCATAAAAATGTGAATTATGTTCATAAATCCCTCAAAAAATGCAAATCACTTCCATGAATCGTGCAAAAAAACACGAATAACATTCATAAATTGCAAAAAATGCGAATTACGTCCAAGAATTGTGTAAAAAAAGCAAATTACATTCATAAATCCTATAAAAACACAAATAACGTCAATAAATCGATCAAAAAACACAAATTTCATCGACAGAAAGCTGAAAAAACGCAAATTATGTCTATGAATTGCATAAAAATAGCAAATTACGTCCATAAATTATGTAAAATGTAAATTACATTCATTAATTGCATAAGAATTGCGAATTATGTCCATAAATTGCTCAAAAATGCAAATTACATTCATAAATCTCATAAAAAACATGAATGAGACCATAAATTGCGCAAAAAATGCGAATTACACCCAACATTAAATTAATTTGCAGAAAGTTTTTGGTTTTATACAACTCTGCCAACAAGAACCTAAAAGTTATCTTGAAACCCATTCTAAACCAACAAAAATTTAATGGAAAGATAAATTTGTCCAAGAAAGACAAAATAATTTCCATTGACATACATTGAACAGAATCGAAAAATTCCTATTGAAATCTATCTTATACAATCCAAAACCAGAAAGAAAAAAATCCCTCCAAGAGTAACTCAATCTATCTGCTGCAAAATAAAATACATTGAAATGCAACTGAACAAGAACCTGAAAATTACATTTGAAGTCAAACCGAAACCAGATTCAACTCCCCCCCCCCCCAAAAAAAAAAAGAAAAAAGAAAAAAATTTATCCAACCATACCTCGATTCGGGAAAGAAAACTTAATTTCCATAGATACGCGTGATCAGAAATCTGGAAATTTATCTTAAACCTAATCTGAACCTGGAAAAGGAAATTCCATATAACAAGAACCCAATATCTGTACAGAACAAAATATTTCCCATTAAAGCGCAACCTGACCAGAACTTGAAAATTCCATTTGAATTGAACCTGATCGAAACCTGAAAAAAATTTCCATCGAACCTTTACCTAATCCGAAAAAGAGAAAATTATTTCTGCCGATACACGCTGACAAGAGTCTGAAAGTTAACATGAAACCTAATCCAAACCCGAAAAGGAAAAAACAATGGAAACACAAGTGTGTCCAAGAAAGACCAAATAATTTCTGTCCACATACACTGACAAGAATTTCAATTGAAATCTATCCTAAACCCAGTTCAAATACTACCCCTCCCCCCCCCCAAAAAAAAAAAAAAAATTCCAATTGTAACCCAATCTATCTGCGACAAAATAATGTACTTGAAATGCAACTCAACAAGAACCTGAAAATTCCATTTGAAGTCATTCCGAAACTAGATTCAATCTTAAGTATTTGCATTCATAAATTGCAAAAAATGTGAATTACGTCCAAGAATTGGTAAAAAAAGCGAATTACATTCATAAATCCTATAAAAACACAAACAACGTCAATAAATCGATCAAAAAACGCAAATTTCGTTGATAGAAAGCTCAAAAAACGCAAATTATGTCTATGAATCGCATAAATATAGCAAATTACGTCCATAAATCATGTAAAATGTAAATTACATTCATTAATCGTATAAAAATTGCAAATTATGTCCATAAATTGCTCAAAAATGCAAATTACATTCATAAATCGCATAAAAATCATGAATGATGACCATAAATTGCGCAAAAAATGTGAATTACACCCAACATTAAATTTATTTGCAGAAAGTTTTTGGTTTTATGCAACTCTGCCAACAAGAACCTAAAAGTAATCCTGAAACCCATTCTAAACCAACAAAAATTTAATGGAAAGATAAATTTGTCCAAGAAAGACAAAATAATTTCCATTGACATACACTGACCAGAATCGAAAAATTCCTATTGAAATCTATCTTATACAATTCAAAACCAGAAAGAAAAAAATCCCTCCAAGAGTAACTCAATCTATCTGCTGCAAAATAAAATACATTGAAATGCAACTGAACAAGAACCTGAAAATTACATTTGAAGTCAAACCGAAACCAGATTCAACTCCCCCCCCCCCCAAAAAAAAAGAAAAAAATTTATCCAACCATATCTCGATTCGGGAAAGAAAACTTAATTTCCATAGATACGCGTGATCAGAAATCTGAAAATTCCAACTAGTCTATCTTAAACCTAATCTGAACCTGGAAAAGGAAATTCCATATAACCAGAACCCAATATCTATGTCCTGTATACAGGACAAAATATTTTCTATTAAAGCGCAACCTGACCAGAACTTGAAAATTCCATTTGAATTGAACCTGATCGAAACCTGAAAAAAATTTCTATCGAACCTTAACCTAATCCGAAAAAGAGAAAATTATTTCTGCCGATACACACCGAGAAGAGTCTGAAAGTTAACATGTAACCTAATCCAAACCCGAAAGGGAAAAAACAATGGAAACACAAGTCTGTCCAAGAAACACCAAATAATTTCTGTCCACATACATTGACAAGAATTTCAATTGAAATCTATCCTAAACCCAGTTCAAATACTACCCCCCCCCCCCAAAAAAAAAAAAAAAAAAAAAAAATTCCAATTGTAACCCAATCTATCTGCGACAAAATAATATACTTGCAATGCAACTCAACTAGAACCTGAAAATTCCATTTGAGGTCAATCCGAAACCAGATTCAATCCCCCCCCCCCTCAAAAAAAATATCCAATCAAATCAAGATTTTAGAAAAAAAAAGAACAATTTATGTCGATATGTACTGACCAGATCATGGAAATTCCAATAGAAGTCTATCTCAAACACGATCCGAACTCTTAACCTGAAACCCAATCCAACCCCTCCCCCTAAAAAAAAGGTAAAATAAAAAAATTAGGAAATATAAATCTGTTCAAGAAAGACAAAATAATTTCCGTCCTCATCCACTGACCAGAATTGAAAACTAGTACTTGAAATGCAACTTGACAAGAACCTGAAAATTTCAATTGAAGTCAAACTGAATCGAGATTCAAACCCGAAAAAAAAAAAAAAACATACATTGACCAGAACCGGAAATTTTCAATTGAAGTCTATCCTAAACACAATCCAAACACTAAAAAAAGAAAAAAAAAATCCCTCCAGTAGTCAATCTATTTGCAACAAAATATTATAGATTGAAATGTAACTCAACAAGAACTTAAAAATTTCATTTCAAGTCAATCCATAACCAGATTTGAACCTTAAAAAAAATTTATCCAACCATATCCTGAAACGAGAAAGAAAATGTAATTTCCATTGATACGGACAGACTAGAAGCTGTAAATTCCGATTGAAGTCTATGTTAAATCCAATCCCTGCACAGAACAAAATATTTTCTGTGGAAATGCAATCTGACCAGAACTTGAAAATTACATTTGAATTGAACTCACTCCAACATCCCCCCCCCCCCAAAAAAAAAAAAAAAAAAAAAATTCTATAGAATTTTAACTTGATCCAAAAAAGGAAAAATAATTTCTGCTGATACACATTGACAAGAACCCAATTTGAACTGAAATGAAAATCAGTGTAAACATTAATCTGTTTAAGAAAGACGAATTAATTTCTGTCAACATGCACTACCCAGAACCTGAAAATTCCTATTGAAATCTATCCTTAACCCAATTGAAAAAAACACAAGAAAAAAAAAAACTTCTAATTATAACCCTTTTACCTGGGACAAAATAATATATTTTGAAATGCCACCTGAAAATTCCATTTGAATCTGGTTTAAATTTTTCGGGTTTAGGGTAGATTTCAATTGGAATTTGTATTTATAGCAGTTTAGTAAATCAAATGTGGTTCTTAATGGATAAATGTTATTTTACATGATTTATGAGAAAAAAATAAAAAAATTTCAAGTCGTCAAAATATTACGTACAATGTTGAAAATCTAGAAAAGACTTTTGATGTATTGCACTGCAAGAAACCCTAAGAAAACATGGAATATTTTTTAATAACTGTCTGCTTTTTTCATAAAATTATGTTAAAAAAAAAAAAAATTAAATCTAAAAATCATGAAATGTTTAAAATTATGTACTTTGCATGTTTTATGCTTAGTGACTGAAATTTTCAATAAAAATATATTAGTTAAGTTAAGTCATTATAGTATAGTCGTTATAGTCGTTAGTTTATTTGTAAGTTAAGTCGCCCAAGAATGGAAAGTTTCATATGAAATGAAAATATTTAATAAATAAGAGAGTCCTGATTTTCTTTCTTTGTCAGTTAAACATTTTCCTAATTGAAGTATGAAACTTATAGGGTGGACCGGGGTAATTCCTGATCAAAAAACACTAACATCTAAATATCTTTTTAATATTTACAATAGATGTGACCAAATTTAGCATGGTTAATGATTCACCATGTTTCTATTCAATAAAATATAGGCTTTGATTAAAATATTATTTAAAGTTTGCTTAATTAAAATTTTTTGATTCTCGGTAACTACCCTGGGAACATTGTAATAATCAATTACACCGGGGCAATTACCAATCAGAACATTCTTGTACAAATGATAGGTACATTGATTAATTTAGAATATATATTGTCAATTTTAATATAAGCCTGATTTAATTAAATGCCTTCATCCATCTGCAATAATTTTATCAATGTGTAAAGAAAAAAAAAAAAAAAAAACAAGAACGAAAAGTTATGTGTGCAACATAGAATATGATGCAACTTCCAACATATTCTGAATACTATTAACCTACTATTTTCATCCATATACAGTAATTTTTCCATCCAGTGCAAAGAACAAAACATACCTAACAAGAACAAAGAATCATGCATACTACATCGATTATGATGCATTTTCCTACACATTCTGAATACTGTAAACTTATTGTCATTCATGTACAAGAATTTTACCATTCTGTGCAAAAAACAAAGCATAATTAACGACAATAAAAATTTTTGCATACAGTATGTTTAGATACTTTCCAATTCATTCTGAATACTTTAAACCTATAGTTTTCATCTTTGTACAGTAATCTTCCCACCCTATGCAAACAGGAAAACATAAATAAACTAACAAGAATGAAAAATTACGCATAAGTATAGATTATGAAACACTTTTCAATACATGTTCAATATTGTAAACCTATCATTTTAATCTATTTGCAGTAATTTTACCAATCTATATAAAGAACAAATCATAACTAACAAGAAAGAAAAACATGTGTGCAACATAGAATATGAAACATTTCCAGAATATTCTGAATATTGTAACGCATATAGTCTTAATCAATCTGCAATATTACCAACCTATACATAGGTTGAAACATAATTGACAAGAATCATGCATGCAGCATAGATTATGAAATACTTTCCAGCATATTCTGAATATTGTATCCCTGATCATTTTAATCCATCTGCAGTATATGTATCAACATGTGTAAAGAATAAACATAGTTAACAAGAATGAGAAATGATACATACAGCATAGATTATAAAACCCTTTCTGAGATGTATGGTGCTGAATGTACATTACCTTCTTATCTTTTACTAACGTATTTTACTACAGAGTTGTTTTTAACAAAATCAAGTAGTACAGCACACATTAATAAAATATGAAATATCTTTTTTTAAGTGGATGGGGGAGGGGTAATTAAAGGCGAATGAATCATGAATATGAATTTTTTGCGTTAGTCTTTTATTTATTTTTTTATCATTAACCTAAAAAAAGCAATGATATCAATACAAAAAACCCTTAACGGGTTAAAAGTTTGTGACGCAGCAGTTTATCTTACATCTCTAAGAATTTTAAATTTGGGACTTAAAACTAATGATATCAAAATTTATGTGACGCTATGCTATTAATATATATATATATATATATATATTAAAATTTATTCATTAATGCTTTATCATTTACATCTTTCATAATTTCGAAATATGAATCTTAAAAGTTATGATATCAAAATTTAAGTGACGCCTTGATGAGACTTTAAACGATGTTTTAAAATTCTATTTATTTATTTATTTATTATCTAAATACATTTACATATCTAAACAATACTTTTCATTTTCCAATACACTGTTAAATACATCACTTTCACTGAATATATACAATGCACTGAAATGTTTTATTTGAATAAATTGGCTTATCTTTTGTGCTACGCTATCCAAAATCAAAAGTAACATTTAAATAAATATTTTTGCGTCATTGTATCTATTTGCATATTTTAACTTAGTTTAGATACAATGGGGGAAAAATATTTATTTAAATGTTACTTTTGATTTTGGATAGCGTAGCACAAAAGATAAGCCAATTTATTCAAATAAAACATTTCAGTGCATTATATATATTCAGTGAAAGTGATGTATTTAACAGTGTATTGGAAAATGAAAAGTATTGTTTAGATATGTAAATGTATTTAGATAATAAATAAATAAATAAATAGAATTTTAAAACATCGTTTAAAGTCTCATCAAGGCGTCACTTAAATTTTGATATCATAACTTTTAAGATTCATATTTCGAAATTATGAAAGATGTAAATGATAAAGCATTAATGAATAAATTTTAATATATATATATATATATATATATATATATATATATATATATATATATTAATAGCATAGCGTCACATAAATTTTGATATCATTAGTTTTAAGTCCCAAATTTAAAATTCTTAGAGATGTAAGATAAACTGCTGCGTCACAAGCTTTTAACCCGTTAAGGGTTTTGTGTATTGATATATATATATATATATATATATATATGATATTTTGTATGTAACAGTTTTAATCTGTGGTAATTTTCGCCTAAGTTTTTTTATTCTCACGTAAAAAAAAAGAAACAAATGCATTAGTGCTAGAAATTTCCGTAACTGGCGTTGTCTTAGAATTGGCGCAGTTAGTTAAAACGATTTTCTCGAAATGTGAAGTAAATGTCTCGTGCAAATATACTTTTAAAATTAAAATTTTCTGCACTATTGTTATTTGACCATTTAAAATGTGACTTAATTTTCCCTATTTACTGCTTTTTGCTAATGTTACTAAACTTATTGTTTAAAGTTATTTTCCTTTTTAATATTCACGTGTAAATACAATACTTATGTTGTCATTTTGAATATTTTCATGCTTTTTACGCGTTATCATTTAATTTTAATTTTAAATTTTTTTCTTATTTTAGTTTGCAATGGACACTTTTAAATAAATTGTTAATTTAAAGGGAATTGAATTATTTGCAGTGTTTTTTTTAGATGAAAACAGATTATAACAATCACATTTTTTAAAATATGAAATAAATATTTCTCAAAATAGTAAAATATGAACCCCCCCCCCTTTTTTTCCAAAAAAAAAAAACATACAGTCTGCATTCTGCTACTTTTTATTGTATATAAGAATAAATAATTAACTTGGTACGTATACTTTTTGCTGCTATAAAACTTTTCTTGGAATAATTTCGATCAATTTTAACATTCAATAGCTCTTTAAAAAATTATTTTATTGCAAAACAATGCACTTTAGCTGGTAAACATTTTCTATGGTACACTGATTTTTTTAAAATTTCAATAGTTCTCTTAATATTAAACAAGTTGGAAATTGCACGTGAATCGTAGCAAATGAGGTGCGTTCATACGATAACGAAGTTTTAAAATATTCAGATCTTGCTGATATAGTAGAGCGTACTTTGGATACAGTATAGTGGTCGGAATCTTTGTGTTCCTGTAAATATGCAGGGAGTAAATTTTATTATACTTCATTAACGTATATCTTATTCATAAAATATGAAGTAGTTTAATATAATTAAAACACGCCCCAAACAATATTTCCCCGTATAATATTATTTAGTGGAATACATTTGTGTGGCCCTGTAATTTAATAATAAATATTCTTTGCATCCCAGATTGTACATAATGTATATTTTAGTACATACTTCACAGATTCATGTCAATTATATTATGTTCAAATGAGTGTAACACCTTTAAAATGTATTTGAAACTTTTTTTCCCATTGATCGTAATGTAACGGGAATAATTTTGATTGTCCCTGTAATTGATCTATGCATCCGATTTTCATAACATTTGAAATAACTCGACAAAATTATGTAATAAGTATACGTTTTAAATTTCAAACGATTAAAATGCATTTGAAACTTTTTTCCCCATTGACCGTAATGTAACGGAATTCTTTTGATTGTCCCTGTAATTCATCTATCCATCCGATTTTCATAAAATTTGAAATGACTCTACAAAATTATGTAATAATTATATATTTTAAATTTCAAACGATTCGATTGGGTAGTATTTGCGTTGTTATATGAGGACAGACGGACGGACAGACAGACAGACAGACGGACGGACTGAACGACAACAATAGGTGCTACGTATTTACATAATTACGAACGCACCTAAAAAGAAGAAAAATTACGACTACAGCAGCGATAGAGTTAATTACTTTCATTTGTATAAAGAGATATAAATAGAATTAAAAAATAGTGAATCTCAACTCGCTCCAATGGTCTATCTTCATCAGTTACAAAATTATGAGCTATCATATTAAGAGCAAAATCCAAAATTTTGAAAATTTTTCTAAAACAATTCTTGTAAAAAGATTTATTGTCTAATTTCACGCTGTAATTTTAATCAGGTTAAAAATAATTTTAGATAACATTATATGATAAGAAAGAACTTTGGTGACCATAACTGTCTTGAATAAAAATAAAAATATTGCTAAAGGTATTTTATATTAATATGAGAATATTCTGAAAAACTGCATTATAAGTTAATAATATTATTTTTTTTAACATTTAAATAGATAATAGACTTCTTTTTTATGATATAACATGGGATAATCTATATAAAGAAATATTTTTTATCCAGAGAATACAAAAAATAACAACATCAGTATTGATGCAATAAAATAAATATTAGCGTCGTATAGATTATTGAAAATCTATTTTCCTATAATATATACGATATTGAGGTACATAATAGATATATTCTTGAAATAAGATGAATCTTTTTTTTAACCCAGATTGTATATAACATAAGTTAATTTATCCGATATATGTAATATCCTTCAATGAAATTGAGAAAGCATATCACAATGGGCATGTTGTTTAGAAAAATAACAAAAATATATGTTAATTTTGCGCACTTTTCAAGTTATGAACTTGAATTTACTATTTGGAAACACGTTGAAAATTTCCACTTTTCTTTAAAGTATATAATAATAATGACATATCTACAGAATGTTTTAAAAATGACCGGTATATTTGAAAAATCAATAAAAACTAAACGGGCAGCGATAGAAGTACACCGTTTGCTGCAATATGCTTGAGACAACAGTAAATTTTCAGCCAGACAAACTTTTGAAATTAGTTACAATTTTCAACAACAGATGACGCTGCTGTGTGGAAAAAATATAAAGTACGATATTTTCCACATATCCACCATGCGCAGCAATAATATGGCGTAGTCTCTGAACGAAATTAACAGATATCTTTGTAAACGTGTCAGGCGGGATGGTTTCAAATCAGAAGAGATGTACTGCTTCAGTTGTTCAATTGTTTCTGGGTTGTGGCGGTACACCTGATCTTTCAAGTAAAAAATCCTCTGTTCTAAGGATTAAACCATTTTTTCACAGTAAACATGCAATCTGTGAACAGCTCACGCTTACAGCAGAAAGACGATTTACAAAATAGCGAACTCACAGACTGCGTTTATTCTATTTCTTTCAAATCGACTGCAGCGCTATCTGTTGTTGAAATTTGTAACTAATTTTGAAACTTTGCGTGAAAATTTACTGTTGTCCCAAGCATATTGCAACAAACCATGTATTTCTATCACTGGCCTTTTAATTTTTATTGATTTTTCAAATATACCGGCCATTTTTGAAATACCCTGTAATAACAAACGTACCTAAAAAGGATAAATCGCAAAGAAAAAGAGAAAACATTTCAAAATAAATTATTTAAATGCATAAAATTCTCCATGCATTATTTATGGAATTCTCTATTTTATAAAACTTTAAAATCCACCTTATAGTTATAAACCATTGATTATTCAATTACATATCGTATATCATGTGAAATTGCACATTAATATTTATGAAATGTCAGAGAGGATGGTTGAAATGAATATTTTAAGCTCCGAAAGCCATGAAAACCCCAATATTTTATTATTTAAATTAAGGTCATAGCAATTTATCATATTCAGCTAAAATTTACAAATAGATTATTGGACTCAGTGTAGACCAGGGTCGGCGAACCTATGACACGCGTACTAAAATTGGCACGCGATAGGATATTTTCGGCATGGCATTGTTTGTAATCTTAGAATAAAATATATTGAAGTTAAAAAAAAAAAACACAAATTTATACAAGCTGGATTTTTATTTATTTGTTTTTTAATTGGAACTTAAATAATGGAATTTCTAAACTAATTCAATGTGGGCTCAACATTAAATTTAGAGAAATTTTTGAGAATATGAAAAAAGAAAATGTCAAACATTATAAGTAAAATTGCCAATGGATGAAACTATAGAGACTAGGTAGGGGAAGATGGGGATACTTGAGCCATTTTTTGAATTTTAATTTTTTTTAATTTTTTATATTTTTTTAGAATAAAATAAAATATTGAAAATGAAAATTTGATATTTTTTCTTCAACTAAAAACCACTTTCAATTAATTCTGAACTATTTTTCTATGTATAATAAATGTTTATTTTTTGTTTTACATCGTGGCTCAAGTATCCCCATGGCGGGGATACTTGAGCCATAGTGAAGGGATACTTGAGCCACTAAGGAAAAATACCTACAAAAATAATTTTTTTCGCTTTATTTTTGCACAAACATTTTACAGAATGATAAATTATAAAACGTAAAGTCATTCAAAACCAATTGAGAAAACAAAGCTAATAATACGATAATTTTTTGTCGTTAAAACTGGTTGTCGGAGGATAATTTCAACTTGAGTTATAACGACGGTAGAAACATCCTCAGTTCAGAGCCATTTAAATTTGGAATCTGCAATTCTTCGGGCAAATTTCATTTTCAAAATATTAAGCACTTATCCAACAAATAGTTTTACAGTTTTCTTTCTGGCATATTTTATTAGTAACCAACCATCAATAGAAGGTTTTCTTTTCACATCATCACCATCATTGACAGAATTTTCCTCTAATGATATTGTCGAACTCATGCTTTTAATTTAGTAGCTGTCGGAATTTAAGCCAGATGTATCATTCTACTATTTCAAACACTTTTTTGATTTCACAGGAAAAGATTTTGTCTTCCTCTTTGGCTCCATGCAGGTAAGTTTGAATTGGGATTTTTGTTGCTTTTTTTGTTTTTTGTGCGCTCTTTTTACCAATTTTTCTTCAATTTTCTTAGTTAAAAAAAAAGTTACAGCAACAAAGGTTACGATTTCAATATAAAATATTAATCTTAATATGTTATATTAAAAAATAAATATTTTAATATGTTGGACCTAACTAATTAAAGTATTAGAGATTATAGTCTGTAAAACCGTTTTAAAAAGTTATTTTAATTTAATGAAAGTTAAATTGAAAACTATGTTTACATTTATCTAGACAGGCTATTTTGTTAGTCAAAATGAAAAATAAAATAGATATTTTCATTTAAAAAATATACATTTTTAAACATTTTTAGGTCGTTATTTTTTTAAGGAAAAAAAAATAATAAAATGAAAAATTATTCTCCCTTTTATCCAGAAAAATATCTATTAGTGAATATAAGGATGGAATTTTATTTTTTGTTTGTTTCACCCATGTTTAATTTCTAGTGGGGATGGTTGAGAGATGGCTCAAGTATCCCCACGCTCATTGGCTCAAGTATCCCCACTATCACTATTTTTGTTTCCCAGAGTTTTACTAAATAAAGCATGCAGCTATTAGAACTATTTTAGACTCAAAATACAATTGAAATTATACTTATTGATTGTATGTATATAGTTGCAACTTTAAACAAAACTTTGATTGCAAAAAAACAAAAAAGCCATGCACCCAAATATTTACTTGAGATAGGGAAAAGACAACTATTAATCACTATATTTTCAAAATGGTACCAAGATGTGTGATTTCTTTTTTACATGTTCAGAACAATAAATATGTTATCATATTGGCAGTTTTAGAAAGAAAAATTAATCAACTGTAGAGATAATAGGGGTGGCTCAAGTATCCCCTATGCTCAAGTATCCCCACTCTCCCCTATAGTTATAACTATCTTCACAATTATCCCATTTATTTATTCTTTCAAATCATTATTTTCGAAAAAGAATGATACAAAAATCTTAAATATTAGAAAACGACTTGAATTCAGCTTAAATTCCGTTAAAAGCAACTAAGTTAAATCCCATATTAATAATCGGCAAAATAGAAATCGCATTCATTATTTTATTACTTAAAAAAATGTTATTACAATTATTGCATGTATGCCTATGTTTAAAAATCCCCCCACCCCACCCCCAAAAAAGAAGAAAAAATCAGAAATTTTGATTAAATAATTTAGATAAATGAAATGTAATTTTTGACACACGATAGTCACGTAAAATCTTTTTTGAGAAAAATTGGGCACGCGGATGCAAAAAGGTTCGCCAATCCTACTATAGGTAATAGGTTGAAGTTTAAAAATGTTCAATGATACAACTGAGCAGTGCTGAATAACGTTTGTGTATTGATGGCGATTTATACTTCTGTTAAAACTTTTGAGTTGCTTTTTAGGCGCATTCGTAATTATGTTAATACATAGCACCCATAGTCGTCGTTCCGTCTGTCCACATATAACAGAACAAAAACTACCTAACTGAATCGTTTGAAATTTAAAATGTATAATTTTTTCTTACTTTTGTCGAGTTATTTCAAATATTATAAAAACCAGATGAATAGTTTAATAACGGGGACAATCAAAAGTATTCCATTACATTACGGCCAAATGGAAAAACAGTTTCCAATGCATTTTAATAATGTTGCACACTTTCGAATATAATGAAATTCATATGCATCTATGAAGTATTTAATAAAATATACATTCTGTACAATCTGTGATGCAAAGAATATTTGTTTTCAATTTACAAGGCTATACAAAAGTATTCCATTACATAATGGTATAGAGAGAAACAATCTTTGTGTCGTGCTTTAATCATTTTAAAGTATTTCACACTTTATGAAATTTATATCCCTTGCTGAGGTTTACGGCTACTTACTGTATCCAAAGTACTGTAACTATTACATCATGTTCCGAATAATTTAAAAAAAAATCACCTTCGAACGCACCTCATTTGCTACGCTTGAATTGCAATTTCCGACATAATTTTTCTATTTGTTTCAATAAAGATTTTTATGTCGTAATCTGCCAAAAAAGTGTTAACCTTTTTATTTTTGGTACTTTACTTCAAAATATTGTATGACGCAAGTTTTCACATCATCGAATAGACAAAAAAAGAATGTACTTCGTCCGAAATTTGTCTGAAAAGTTGTAACTACATGTACTAGGGTAGATGTGCCAGTAGTGGACCCCCTTAAGGAATTTCTCTAAAAAATAATTTATTATTTATAGTTATAATTATTGTATTCCATTTTTTTTCATATTATATTAATCTTTCAAAAATATTTAACTAATCCCATAGTTACATTTCCCAATAGAAATAAAAATTTAATTTTAAATAATAGAAATATGTTTAAACACCCAAAAGCCCAGTAATGGACCACCTATGTTCCAGTAATGGACCGCCTATGTTCCAGTAATGGGCCACCCCACAAAAAATTACAGATAATTGTTTTTAGGTGCGTTCGTAATTATGTAAATACGTGGCACCTATTGTTGTCGTTCAGTCCTTCCGTCTGTCCATCTGTCTGTCTGTCCGTTTGTCTGTCAGTCTGTCTGTCCGTCTGTCTGTCCGCATATAACAACGCAAAAACTATCCAACCGAATCGTTTGTAATTTGAAATACATAATTATTACATAATTTTGTCAAGTCCTTTCAAATTTTATGAAAATCGGATGAATATATCAATTACAAGGAAAATCAAAAGGATTCCGTAACATTACGGTTAATGGGGAAAAAAGTTTAAAATGCATTTTAATCGTTTGAAATTTAAATCATATAATTATTACATAATTTTGTCGAGTCATTTCAGATCTTATGATAACCAGATGCCTAGATCAATTACAGGGACTATCAAAAGTATTCCGTTAATGGGGAAAAAATTTAAAATGCATTTTAAGTGTTTGAAATTTAAAACATATATAATTATTACATAATTTTGTCGAGTCATTTCAGATCTTATGATAATCAGATGCCTAGTTCAATTACAGGAAGTATCAAAAGTATTCCGTTGAATTACAGTCAATGGGGAAAAAGTTGCAAATGCATTTTAATGGTGTTACACTCATTCGAACATAATAAAATTGAGATGAACTTATGACGTATATATATACTAAAATATAAGTTCAGAACAATTTGAGATACAAAAAATATTTATTATTAAATTACCGGGCCACACAAAAGTATTCCACTACGTAATGCTACACAGGGAAACATTGTTTGGAACATGTTTTAATTATATTAAACTGTGCCACATTTTATGAATATGATATACGTTGCTGAGGTGTAATGAAAATTACTTCCTGTATGTTTATAGGAACACAAAGAGTTCAACCACTGTACTGTATCCGAAGTATTGTCTACTATATCGGGAAGATCTGTATATTTTTAAAACTTCGATATCGTACGAACGCACCTCATTTGCTACGCTTCACCTGCAATTTCCAACTTGTTTCAATTATATTTTGCTCCAGAACTTAATGAAAGCATACTAATAAAACAAAATATTAAAACTTAAGTTAGAAATTCATTACATTAAAGGATTTATAATGAAAAAACATAAAAAAAATATTTAAATTTAAGTTACGGATTTATTACAATCAAGGATTTATAATGTGGATATAAAACAAAATATTAATGCTATTATCAACTGTTTATTATTAACTAACATTAATGGATTTATATTGTAAAGATATAAAACAAATATTTAAATTTAAAGGATTTATAAGATAAAGACAATGTTTTACTGAAATCAAGTTTAGACAAAATAAGGCATTAAAAAAAAAAGTCTTCAATCTTCATTCATATCATTATCTAAATGATGTGCTGTGCAACTATGAAATATAAATAACAGATCTTCAATTTTATCATCCCTTTCCGATAGTCCAAATTATTCAATATGGAATTTTAGAATGCATTTAAAATGTTAAATGTTCTTGCACTATCCAACCATTTTCAGATAATCATATAGCCCATCAATTTGGCACAGATTGATTACACAATTTCCCTTCAGAGATGCTTATATGGATATATCATCACAAATGGAACAATCTTATTATTTGCTGAAAAACATCCCATAACAGTGATTTGTTCTTTTTCGTTATTTGGTACTACATAATACACATCTTTAACTGATTTTGGTCCCAAAATTTTCCTTGTTTTAAGAGCACAAAAGAAACCTTGTTTTAACCTTATTGAAAATTGTCTCTGTATGCTTTAGAATTCGGAAGAAAATATTAATAATATCTTCTTCCAAATATGATTTTACATTTCTGAACTAACTTAAAACAACTTCTCTTGTTACGGCACATCTAGATTTTGTAAAATGCTCTGCTTGTTTTTTGTACCAATTTTGAATGACTTTTTGAAAACAAATATTTATAAAGAAATTGCCTTTATTAAATTCTAATAGGTAAAATTTAAGTATTAAATTTGGTTATTTAGCTTTTCAGTTAAATCAAAAAATTTTATCTCTATTGAAATTACACTTTTTGTATCGGTCACTTGGGTGGTCCATTACTGGAAAATCACGAAATAAGCAATCCTGTAATGGACCACCCCTCCTAAAATCTTAAAAATAAATAAAATTTTGCAAATGGCCATTGGTATATTAAATTCAATATTTTATATTGCTAACCAAACAAAAACATTCAATTTTTACGGAAAAATAAAAAAAGATATAAACTAAGTAAGTGAAATCAGCTCTTAGCATGTTCATTAAGATTTTCAGTGAAAAACAGAAAAACTGTGAAACTTTGTTTTCTGCTTCCTAATTGTTTTGACGAAAAGTGTAAAAAAATAATCCAACTGATAAAGCATGCAAGGTGGAGTTCAGAAAAAAATAATAAAAGCTTAACTATTATTTATTATTTTTTTATAAACCAAAAAGTGATAGGTGGCCCATTACTGGAAGGTAGTCCATTACTGGCACATCTACCCTATATGATTTTTTACATAATACTTTAAGCAAAAACTTTTTTTTTTTTTTTTTTTTTTTTTTTTTTTTTTTTTTTTAACAATGTTTTAACAATCAAAATTTCCTTTCTACTAAATAATGTAAAGTAATTAATGCCAGAGTCAAGGCAACTACAAATTAAGTACCTACGTAATTCTAATGCAACATTAGAAGATGCTCAGAAGTGTTTTTAGGTGCGTTCGTAATTATGCAAATACGTAGCACCGATAGTTGTCTTTCAGTCCGCCCGTCTGTCCGTATGTAACAACGCAAAAACTACCCAAGCGAATCGTTTGAAATTTAAAATGTATGATTATTACATAATTTTGTCGAGTCATTTCAAATTTTATGAAAATCGAATGCATAGATCAATTACAGGGAATATCAAAAGTATTCCGTTACATTACGGCTAATGGGGAATGGGAATATGTTTCTAATGCATTTTAATGGTGTTACACTCATTCGAACGTAATAATATTGATATGAATCTATCAAGTACTTATTAAAATATACATTCTGCATAATCTGTGGTACAAAGAACATTTGTTATTGATTTACAAGATCACACAAAAGTATTCCATTACACATTGGTATAGGAAGAACACTGTTTGGTGCGCATTTTAATTGTAATTAACTATTTACAATTTTATGAGACTGATATTTTTAAAATTTCGTTATCTCACGAACGCACCTTCACGCGCATTTTCCTCACCGTGACCCTGGACACGCACGCAATTCTCTCTCATCATCAACTTCCAGCGCACAACAATCAACTCACCTCATTATCAACAGATGGCAACACCAAACAAAATCTCTCAACGCAAAGCCTGTCTTCGCATCACACTATGCGTACGACAGCATTCATTCACGAGTGCATATCGCTCGTCAGACGTCAGTAATACGTCTTTCTCACTGGGGGCATACTCTGTAATGATCTCGATCAGTAAAAAGCGAATTACTACCTGCGAGTAACTGGCTTGGCCTTTTGCTCAACGGTTAACGCACTCGCTTCCTGATCGCGAGGTCCTCAGATCAAAACCAACCGGCGCCAAATCTCCCTCATTATTTAGAACAGAATTTCTTAGAAAAATTGTTATTTAATTGGTGTAACTTTTAGTATACGATACAGTATAAATAACGAGTAAAAATTTATAGAGGATGAACAAAAAATTCTTACGTTTTTCAACTATTGCTATAAAATATTCTGGAATCCATGCTGGACGCATGTTTTATGGTTCTTGTTCAAATTTACTTTCAATTTATGAAAGTGGGTTTGTATAGAGTGTCCGGAAAAGTGTTGGGCAGATTTTAAAATTGCTGATAAATTTTAGTAATTGGCGTACAGGATGGTGTTCTGGACTAAAATGATTCTGAGTATGAAAATTCTTCTTCAGGCGAACGAAGACATTTAATTATGAATTTCGTTGATAGATGGCGTCACAAGTTCGAAGAAGTTAAGTTTAAGTTATGTTTAAAACATGCTGTTTTTTTCTGATTTTCAGAATAACATTGACGCTGTGTCACAGAAATGATGATTCCCAGACCTTGGTAGTGTTTAATCGAGGGGGTGGCCCGGAAGGACATTCCCCCGGAGCTATCAAATGTCCCCTTGGAAAACTTGAGATTTTGTGTTTTCAATGGTAAAAAAGTGTAATTTCACCCGGGAACACTTTCGAGTCCCCCCCCCCCCCCTCCAGAGCCGCAGAAGTCACTCCCGGAGAAAAGTATCTGAATTCAACACTGGATCTAGCAGTCTTCATTATTTTTTAAAGCTCATGTTTGTAAGCAAACATGGGACAAATAGCCCTATATAAGATCAAAATTTGGAACAAGTTAATTTCGTGAGCTTGAAAGAAAGCTTTTCATCTTTATAGGCATTTTAATTCAAGCCATATTCCTGTAAAACAAATACTTGATTTTCTATTGATTTTTTAAATGTGCCTAGGATTCCCGGACATCCTTTATATTTTATGTATTCAAAATACTTTAAATTTAAAATGGTGTGTTTCTTTTTTAATTTATATGGAAATAAGTATAAATTATACAGTTTTTCAAATGAGTTAATCTGGCGAAAAACAAACTTTTATAATTGTAATCTCTTTGGTACATAGTTCTTAAAATTCAAATTTCAAAAGGTTTGAAGTAATCGCTAGGGAAAAAAATCTTAAGTTATCAAAATGTTCATCACTTTGAATGCATTATTTATAAATTACTTTAGTTTTGTAAATCACATAAATCCAGCCTTAAGGTTATAAACCATTGATTATTCTATTTTATACCATATATCATGTGGAATCACAGATTAATATTTATGAATTTTCAGAGATGAATATTAAAACGAATATTTTAAGCTCAAAAAGCTATAAAAATTTCGAAATTTCGTTCTTTAATTTAAAGTCTTTGTAGTTTATTATGCTAAGAAAAAGCACAAACTGATTAATAGACTTGGCTTGAAAACGGATTTATGCTAAAAATATATGGCTTTTTATACAAATATTGTATAAATTTTAATATTATACATATTTTGAATGTGCTTCTTTAAAAATGCACCTTGCCTAAATAAATCTGAAATATTCAGAAATAAACTTTTACTAAAAAAAAGAAAAAAAAAGGGATAAAAAATTATCAAACGTTAATTTTGTAACTAAATAACATAAATGGCACACATATCTGTCCGCACATAACATTAAAAAAGTTAACATCCGAATTCCTTCTACGACAAATACCTGATTTTCTATTGATTTTTTTAAATGTTTCTAGGAATTCCTAGGACATCCTGTGTATTTTATGAATTAAAAATATTTTTAATTTAAAACGATGTTTTTTAAAAAATCATATGGAAATCGGTATAAATTATACAGTTTTTCAAAATACTTAATCTGGCGAAAAACAAACTTTTATAATTGTAATCTCATTTTTCCTAGTTTCGAAAATTCAAATTTGAAATAGTTTGAAGAAATCGCTAGGGAAAAAAATTCTTAAAATCTTAAATTATTGAAATGCATGTCATTTTCAATGCATTATTTATAAGTTACTTTATTTTTTGTAAACCACATCATATTTACAGTTCTCAGCCACTGATTATTCAATTTATACCATGTCTCATGTGGAATCATAGATTAATATTTATGAATTTTCAGAGAGGAATATTAAAACGAAAATTTTAGGCTCAAAAAGCTATAAAAATTTCTATATTTCATACTTTAATTTGAAGTCTTTGCATTTTATCATGTTCGGCAGAAGCCCAAACTGATTAATGGTCTGTGTTTGGGAAATGGATTTATGTTAAAAAATGTTTAATATTTAATAAAAATGTTGCATACGTCATAACATTATTCTGAAAATACTCCATTATAATGCAATTTTGTTTAATTAAACCTAATGTATTCAGTAAAAAATTTTTACTCAGAAAAATTAGTACAAATATAATCATGCGTCAATTTTGTAAATAGATAACATATACGGCAACTCATTATTTCTTATAATTTGTTTTAATATAATGATGACATATTTTGTCATTTTAAGAGGCGTTCGTAATTATATAAATATATAGCACGTACAGTCATCATCGTTTGGTCCGTATGTCTGTCAATCTGACCGTCTGTCCGCCTATAACATAGCAAAAGTTAACAGCCGAATTCCTGTACGACAAATACTTGATTTTTTAAATGTGTCTAGCAATTCCTGGACATCCTTTACATGTCATGCATTTAAAATGCTTTCAATTTAAAACAGTTTTTTTTTTTTTTTTTTTTTTTTTTTGTAAATTATATGAAAATGTGTATAAATTATACAATTTAACCTGGCAAGAAAAAAAAATCATTATAATCTCATTTTTACGTAATTCTAAAATTAAATTTTCAAAAGGTTTGAAGTAATCGCTGGGGAAAAAATCTTAAAATCTTAAATTATTAAAATGCATGTTATTTTCTATGCATTATGTATGAGTTACTTTATTTTTGTAAACCACAAAAATCATCTTTACAGTTCTAAGCCACTAATTATTCAATTTTATACTATGTCTCATGTGGAATCATATGTTAATATTTATGAATTTTCAGAGATGAATATTAAAACGGATATTTTAAGCTCAAAAAGTTATAAAAATTTCTATGTTTCGTCTTTTAATTTAAAGTCTTTGCAAATTGTCTTTTAAAGTCTTTGCAAATAAATTAAAGTCTTTGTTTTGTCCTTGTTGTTATGTTCTGCAAAATCACAAACTGATTAATGGACTCTGTTTGGGAAACGGATTTATGTTTAAAAATATTTAATATTTAATGAAAGTGTTGCATAAATCTTAATATTATTTTGAAGATACTCCATTAAAAATGCATTTTGTTTAATTAAACCTAAAATATTCAGAAAAGAAATTTTACCAGAAAAATTATTCAAAAAATAATCATGCGTCAATTTTGTAAATAAATAACATGTATGGCAACTCATTATTTCTTAGAATTTGTTTTAATATTGTAGGATGGACGACACCACATTCTAAATTAAAACTAATTTCTATAACAGACACAATCCGGCTTGAATATAAAGAAAAAATAATTAAGAACATTGAAGAAAGTTTATGGGTTAACAAAGTTTTCTAACACCAAAATTGTAGGAAGGACGACGCCACATCCGAAATTAAAACTAATTTCTATGACAGACACAGATATTTATTGTAATGAAGACGAAACAAACAAATAAAAAAAAATAAAATATCTACTTATTTTCCAAAATTTTCACAACAATCCTTAAAAGTCATCGGTCTTTCGTACATGTTTATTAATTTAGCATTTCACTTTTAAATTATTTAGCACTTCACTTTTAAATTGTCAAATTTCGTCGTTTCAGCTTTTATCAACATTTTCCGCCGTCGTTGAAAAACATTCTATTTACTCCTCTTCTCTTCGTCACACAGCTTCGCTACTTTCCGTTTCTTTTTTAATCTCGAAGTAGAGTTCCGGTAATAAAGTGGCATATGGAAAATACAGTCTCATTTCAAGTGCAAACAGAGAGTATATATAATGATGACATAATTTTTTATTTTAAGAGGCGTTCGTTATTATATAAATATATAACACCTATAGTCGTCGTTTGGTCCGTGCGTCTTATTATCTGTCCGTTTGTCCGCATAAAACCTCACAAATGTTAATCAACTGAATGTTTTTAAATTTAATATACATAATCGTTGTAGAAATTGGTCGAGTCATATCAAATTTCCTGAAAATAGAATCAAACCTTAAAAATATATTATTAAAAGTTTCCTCATTCTAATAAATCTTATCACGAATAACTAATTTATTGATATTTCGTGATAGGTAATGATTCTAGGTTCCGTTGTTTATTACGTACCATTTAAGGTAGAGTCCTATTTTGCCGCATCACGGTATTCGATATCTATATAACCGTGATAACTTTTGCATTCATGCATTCTTGATAACATTTCAATATTTATTGTACAAAGATCTGAATGTTTTGAGAACTAGTTACAGTGCGCACACAACCCATTTGCTTCGCTTGACTTACAATTTCCGGCTTGTTTCTCTTTAAATGAAGAACAATTTCTAATAGACACATAATAATGCATACTGTAAGCTAAACTTAGGTATGAGTATGTTTTCACATTTATGCACTCTCCGTGTGTTATAAGTGGGTTAAAAATTAATTAGAAACTTCCTTATTTCGATACAAAAAATCAGTTTAAGAAAAAAAAAAAGATTTTAAAAATAAATAATTTGTATTGAAGTGAAAAATAATCCACATAGAATTATACATGCGAATTGTTCAAATAATAACTAATGTAACAATAGCACATTTAAATTTTCGCATATTTAATTTCACTAAATATTTATAAGCGTAATAATGAAGTCGATATTATTAATTCAAATTTCACGTTTTGTAAAATAGCCATTTCATTTGATTACTTTCAAAGGTAATCATAATTTGAGTAATAAGATAAATGCAATTATTCGAAATTGATTTCCATCATATACGAATTATTACGCGTGCTTACATTAAATTCTCCCTTTTCATAAATTTTAAACAACAGATTATTGCACATAATATGCTTTTCAAATTCTAAAGGTGGATTTATTTACGGGGACTGTCTTCCTTAAAATTTGTCAAATTGATTTTCGTCTTTTAATTAAAGCTTTTTTAACTGTGAATATTTTGACATCTCATTTTCACTTATACGGCGATTATATATCGAGTAATTATAAATTTTGTTAATACACCAGAGCATTTACCCACTCAAAATAAAATTTTAAATGTTTTAGTTTCCATGTTCATATTTCCGTCACTTTCCTTTTTTTTTAAATTCTTAATACTATTTTTAGTGGTGCGTTCATCTGACGAAGAACTATTCGTCTCTGTCCTTTATCTGTCTGTCCGTCACAGAGTCCGTACACGAAAAAACGGTATAAGTGCGAAATTTCAAAAATTGTAATTACAGCTGAATACCTCGTGTCATACGACAAACCATAAAAAATTTAAAAAGCCCATTTTGATTAAATCAATTTTTTCAATGTCATACGTTCATTTTGGCAATTTAAATTAAAAAAAATAACCTTAATTTCAATGCTTATCGTATAGACATCATAGCTGGTAAGTAAAGCGTCTCGCTTGTAATACAAAGGTTTTTAGTTCGAACCCAGACCGAACATTTACACACAAATAACATGTAGCTTATAATATTAAGAAATGTCTAATATAGATTGTTAGAAATAACATCCTTTACATTTAACCTTTTCGGGTCTGATATTTTTCAGTTTTTTTTAATTACTTTTACGTTAATAACATTAACACAAGCTATACAAATAGATTGATTAGTATTTAACGAATATTTCACTGTCTGAACAATAACTAGCAAAAGCCGTGATTTGTTTGGATTCGCGAAGCATTATTTCATAAGATAAATATTTGAAAATAACATTATTATTTTATATTATTTTTGCATCTTTATTAAGCAAAAACTTTATCTTATGTTTTGGCGTATTTAAATTTTAGAAATGTAAATTCAGCCAAATAATTAAGAATTTCCTCGGAATTTTTTATCTGTGATTTAAGACTGGTATAAATAAAAATATTTTCGAAGCAAAATTTTACAAAATATTTTTTTAATTTTTAATCAAAAGTTTTAAAGATGTTTTTACATTTCCCAATAGCCTCTGGAGTTATCTGAAATGATTTGAAATGGGTATGTTTTCAATCTTTCTAATTCACATCAAATAATCTTTGATAGCAATCTTAGAATAATACATTCAAACAAAATATTTGGAAAAACATTAAAATCTACTCTCGTTGATACTAAGAACTATTAAATGTATTTTTTTTAAATTCTAATTTCTTCTTTTTTTCTGCATACCAGCATATGAAATTTTTTTATATTGTAGAATCTCTCATAAGGAAATTTTCTATTAAATGATAAACCTTGAAGGAATTTCACTCTCGACAACGCTACGTGCGTTAAGCAAACTGGTGTCTCTTTATCCCCAATATCTACTACTGCTTTATCTGATGTCAAACCTTGAGATTTATGAATTATAACTGCAAAAGATGATTGCAAAGGAAATTGTTTTATTGAGCAATTTATCCTTCCATTTTTCCAGAATTTAATTATTGGGGGAATTGGTACGCACCAATTCTTATAAGTTAAATTACTGCAGTATTCAAATTTATCCATGATTATTCGCGGTATCTGGTCTGATGGCTTGTGATTTTCTTTAATACGCGCAACAAAGTCTAAAGTACCGTTCACTAAACCTTTTTCGGTCCACAAATAAGAACGTAACATTACTTTAAATCCAAATGATAAAGTAAGAAATGATTAAAGTCCATTTATAGTTTCTGAATCGGCCAACTTTGCTTTAGTACATTTATAAAGATCTTGAATCGAGGCAACAACGTTAAGCAGTTCTTTTAATTTTTCATTTATATGGCAAATTTAAAAATTAATTTTATTTGCTTACAATTCTTTTGTTGCCACTTTACTAAAAAAAAAATTCCATAATGCAATTCTTTTAAAATGTTTAAGTGTCATCTGTGCAAACGATTTTGCGGAATGATGAAAACATATTTCATTTATTAAATTAATCATGACTCTAGCTATAATTATTTACTCCATGATTTATATTTTTTTTTCTGAAAATATACGCGTTTCATTTTTTATTTATTTGCTAAAATGCGTCCGCATAGGAAATGCATGTAAAATAAATTAATTAAAATAATAATTTTTTGAAAAGTATTTCTGTAAAAAAATAATATTCTGAAAATCTACAGATCATAATTTATATTTGTGTTTAGTTTCAAGTGAAAATACTGTATAGTTTTTTTGTAAAGTGTACGACAAAGTGTCATTTGAGTGGACTAGTAGAGGATTCGCTTCGCTCATCCTAATGAATGTTATTGTTTTGTGTACTATTCACTTCATATTTATTTGACAATAAACTAAGGAAGAATTTTCGGAGACGTTAAGAAAATATGGAATTACAATAATATTTAACTTATATTACAAATTTCTAATACTTCTAGTGCTTTATTTCATAAGATTCTTTCAGGAAAATAACTTCAATTTTAAATTTAAAGAGTGAAATGTATGTTTAAAATCAAAGAATCACAAACGGCGCGAAGAGAAATAAAAAAAATAATTAGTATTTTTCTTATTATTGATAATACCTAAACATAAATGAAGTTATTTAGGAAATGCATAGACATAATAGTAACATTATTATTTTTAAATAGTAGCAAAAGTATTTCTTTAAACAAAATAAAACTTCATTAAAGTACATGTACTATTAATAGTACACCAGACACGAATGGGTTAAGCATCAGAGCGAGTAAGCGAATTAAAATTATGCAATACCTCTCCAGCCATTCTGGAAATAATCTTTGTCATTTATTAAAACTCAAATCTCGGGCAACACCTGGTATCTATAACCGAAACACGCAACAATTTCTATTTTACTTCCTCTATTTTCCCAAAACCCGTTAACAAAGTTATTGGGGCATAAAAGTTTGAAATTGCATTTCAACGACATTGTTGAATAATGGAACTTTGTTAAGTACCTACAATGTAATATTTTAATATTTTAGGAATAGTTTCATTGAATTTTCTATTATTTTCCTGAAAGCTGTTTTCAAAGCCTTTTTGATGTAAATAGTATGGGTAGGATTGCTTTCGCATAATCATGTTTTTGTTGTGATAAATTTGTCAAACTAAACTTGTTTTCCGGTAAATGTCATATTTATTGAAATGATATAAGGAATGTGTCATTTTACATGAAAAACTGCAAGGTATCTCCACAACGTTTGAGTGTCGTTGTTTTTAAATACACTTAAATTGAGTAAAATATCGATTGTGTCAATTAGGCAGAGAAAAAGAATTATTTCATGTTCTATAGATGATTCATTTTGAACAAAATTCTTGTTCATTTTAAAAATTTTAAGGAAACGTATTCCAATATTTGATACTTACCAAAACTGTATACTTTCGAAAAATTTATGATCGTTAACTATTTATTCACCATTAAAAATATATTTCGATCTAACGCCTTCGGAAGGAAAGTCTTTTATGTATTTTTTTATATTTTGTAGTTCAAAATTTCGTTTCAAAGACACTGTCTAATTATGTGATTTTGTTAAATACGTACAATGTAACATTTATGCAAATTAGAAATAGCTTCAATGAATCTTATTTTACCGAAAGCTGTTTTTAAAGCCTTTTTGATGTAAATGGTAAATGTTGGATTGTTTACACATAATTATGTATTTATTGTAATAAATTTGTTAAACTAAACTTGCTTTTCTGGTAAAACTCATATATATTGAAATGATGTAATGAAAGTATTTTTTGCATGAAAAACAGCAAGTTATCCCCACTAACATTCAGAATCATTGTCTTTAAATCCACCAAAATTGAGTAAAATATCGATTGTGTCAATGATCAACAGAAAAAAAAGTATTTCCTGCTTTTTAAATGAATCATTTTCATCCAATTTCTTGTTCATTTTTAAAATTTTAAGGAAATGTACTCAAATATTTGACATTTACCAAAAATGTGCTTCCAACAAAAGTAATGAAAGTTTACTAATTTTTCTCCATTAAAAATACGAGGTGGAAACCGTCGAAATTCGACGAAATAAAATCTTTAAAAAGGAACTGTTTCATTTGTTTATAATAAATCTACAAAATTAGTTACAGTGAAAAATACATATATTGGTCAGTCTAACTCTCAAGCAAATATTATTTTAAGCTATAAAATGAACAAAATACTATAAAACTCAATTATTCAAATTATTAAACTAAATAAAACCGAAATTCACCGGATTTTATAACAGACACTTTTTTTAAAATTTTGATAGAATATTGAGCGATTTTGTTTCCACAATTGCAAAATTGGTATTAAAAATTATAAAAAAATAATATATCAAAAACAAATTGAGATACAGTTTTGAAACAAATTGCATTTAAAGGTACATTTTTTTTCTCTGTACGACGGTATAAAAATTTTAAATTACGATGTTTAGAAGTGTAAAATTTGCAGTACTGAAAATTGCAAAACCGAAATTGTATGGAAAAGTATTGAGCATTTTAACTTCTATTTTTTTTTTAATTTTAAGCAAAAATGAAGTGATTTTGTTGCCACAATTACAAAATTGGTACTAAAAACTATAAAAAGACTATTATATCACAAAAATAAATTAAGATACAATTTTCAAACAAATTGCATTAAGTACACTTTTTTTTCTCTATAAGACGGTGTAAAAATTTGAAATATGCGATTTTTAAAAGTGTAAAATTTGCAATAGCGAAAATTGCAAAACCGAATTTGGAGGGCAAAGTGTTGCCATTCGCAAAATGACGTATGCGTTACGCACAGATACGTTTCGCCTTTATAATATAGATATTTTGTCTTAACTTCTTAATGGACGAGCGTCTTTTATAGAATATTTAATCTTTTGTCACCAGTTTTTTAAGCAAAGGTTTTGCTTAATTGATTCTTCGAAATGATTGGATTAAGTAATTGAAAATTTAGAACAAAATTTTACTCTTAAGAATTAACAAGGCTTCTGATAACATCATGCGGCACGTATACCGGTAGCTCGTCCCCAAGAGGTTAGTTGATAAAATAGTACCGAATTAAAATCTAATATGAAAAATAAAATCTTATTGGGGCATACGTATTTGAATCATCACTTTGATTATTTTTCATGTATTTTTGCTTTCTTTTGTTCTTGAAAAAAATATTAAGGTCCTGAAATACCTCGTTTTTCAATTGCTTTAATGGTTTTAAATGGTCTTAACCACAATTTACAATATAAAATTCTTCTACTTTTAAACATTTACATAAGGAAAACATGCCACTTACAATATAAAACAAGTTGGCAATTGCACGTGAAGCGTAGCAAATGAGGTGTGTTCGTACGATAATGAAGTTTTAAATATATTCAGATCTTGTTGTTATAGTAGAGAGTATTTCAGATATAGTATTGTGGTCGGAATCTTTTTTGTATTCCTGTAAATATACAGGAACTAAATTTTATTACACCCCAGCAACGGATATCAATCTCATAAAATATTAAACAATTAATTACAATTAAAACGCGCACCAAACACTATTCTCCCTATACCATTATGTAATGGAATATTTTTGCTTTGCCTTGTAAATCAATAACAAATGTTCTTTGCACCACAAATTGTGCAAAATATATATTATAATATGTACTTTATAGATGCATAGATATTTTATTAAGTTCTAATGAGTGTAACACCATTAAAATGCATTTGAAACTTTTTCCCCCATTGACCGTAATATAACGGAATTGTTTTTATTGTCCCTGTAATTGATCTATGCATCCGATTTTTATAAAATTTGAAATGACTCGACAAAATTATGGAATAATAATATATTTTAAATTTCAAACGATTCGGTTGGGTAGTTTTTGCGTTGTTATATGCGGACGGACAGACGGACGGATGGAACGACAACTACAGGTGCTACGTATGTAAATAATTACGAACGCACCTAAAATGTGTGATATAAATGGTGAGAAATAACATTCTTTAAGCATCAGAGCGATTAAATGAAATAAAATTACCCAATACGTTACCAGCTATTCTAGAAACAATTTAAGTGATTTATTAAAATTCTACCTCAAATCTTTGGCAACATCTGGTATCTATAACCAAAGCACGCAACAACATTCATTTTACTTCGTCTAATTTCCCTGCATCTGTAAACGGAGTTATTGGCGCATAAAAGTTTGAAGTTGCATTTCAACGACACTGTTGTATAATTCAACTTTGTTAAGTACGTATAACGTGACATTTCAGTGCTTTAGAATTAGCTTCAATGAATTTTCTATTATTTTACTGAAAGCTGTTTTCAAAACATTTTTAATGTAAAAAACATTTTTATTGTTTTCGCACAATCACCCATTTATTGTAATATATTTGTCAAACTAAAGTTGCTTTTCTGGTATAACTCAAATATATATTGAAATGATATAAAAAATGTACATTTTTGTATGAAAAACTGCGAGGTATTTCTAATAAGTTTAAGGATAATTTATTTCAAATATATTAATAATTGAGTAAAATATCGATTGTTTCAATTAGCCACAGAAAAAGAATTATTTCAGGTTCTATAAATGAATTATTTTGATCAAATCTCTTGTTCATTTTTAAAATTTTAAGGAAACGTATTCCAATATTTATACTTACCAAAAATATTGTTTTTATAGGCGGAAGTTTATCCAAACGACATATAGACCCAGAGTATGCCTCTAATAAACTAGAAAATCCCATACATATTCCATTATCGTAATATAAAATTCTAGTATTTATATGCATTTACACACGAATAATATGGAGGTTAAAATATTAAAAAATGTCTGATATAAACTGTGAGAAATATCATTCTTTATATTTAGGCAGCAGAGCGAGTAAGCGAATTTAAATTACCCAATACATGTCAAGCTACTCTAGAAACAATTTATGTGATTTATTAAAACTTTATTTCAAATCTCGGGCAACACCCGGTATCTATAACCGAAACACGCAACAATTTCTATTTTACTTCCTCCAATTCCCCTAAATCTGTAAACGAAGTTATTGGAGCATAATAGTTTCAAATTGCATTTCAACGACATTGTTGAATAATGCAAATTTATTAAAAACTTAGAACGTAAAATTTCTATATTTTATAAATAGTTTCAATGAATTACCTATTATTTTCCCGAAAGCTGTATTCAAAACCTTTTTAATGTAAATGGTAATGTAGAATTGTTTTCGCATAGTCATGTATATATTGTAATAATTTTTTTTTAACTAAACTTGCTTTTTCGGAAAATCTCATGTACATTGAAATAATATAAAAAATGTTTTTTTCATGAAAAACTGCAATGTAGCCCGCTATGTTTCAGAATCCTTGTTTTTAAATATATTAAAAATGCGTAAAACATCAATTGCATCAATTAGCCACAGAAAAATAATTGTTTGTTCATTTTAAAAATTTTAAGGACCCACATTTCAATATTCTATACTTACAAAAAATGTCCTTCCTGCCCTAGTAAAAACAGTTTGCTGATTTATCTCCATTAAAAATGTATTTTGACTTAACCTCTATGGCACAGGCTTCTTTTATAGAATTTTTAATTTTTTTTCCACCGGTTTTTTAAGGTGGAAATTTTTGCTTAATTTGATTCGGAAAAATGGCAAAATTAACAAAGGTAAAATTTGCAGCAAAAAATATTACTGGTGAAAATATTCAAGGCTTCTGCGCACTTTATGTGGACCTTTTGTTAATAAAAGGTAGTGAACTACGATCTAAGATGAAAAATAAAACCCAGTTGAGATATACGTATTTGAAATATCCTTTTGATGATTTTTCATGTATTTTTAATTTCTTTTGTCTTTATAAGAAGAAAGTATTGCGTTCCTGAACTACTTCGACCTTCAGTTTTTCAATTGATTTATAGGCTTTAAGTAAATATATAGCACAAATTACAATACAAAATTCTTGCATTTTTAAACATTTTCTTACGGAAAACTTGCTACTTACAATATTAAAAATAGTCTGATACAATTTGTAAGAAATAATACTCTTTACATTTAAGCTTCAGAGCGAGTAAGCGAATTGAAATTACCCAATACGTCTCCAGCCTTTCTAGAATCAATTTATGTGATTTATTAAAACTTTGCTTCAAATCTCGAGCAACACCTGGTATCTATAACCGAAACACGCAACAACTTCTATTTTACTTCCTCTATTTTCCCTTAATCTGTAAACGAAGTTATTGGAGCATAAAAACTTGAAATTGCTTATCAACGACATTCTTGAATAATGGAGCTTTGTTAAGTACGTACAATGTAACATTTCTATAGTTTAAAAATAGTCCCAGTGAGTTTTCTAGTATTTTCCTAAAATATGTTACTAAACCTTTTTGATGTAAATGGTATGAATAGGATTGTTTTCGCATAATCATGTATTTATTGTAATAAATTTGACAAACTAAACTTGCTTTGTCGGTAAAACTCATATATTGAAATGATGAAACAAATGTCTTTTTTTGCATGAAAAACTACAAAATATCCGCACTATGTTTCAGAATCATTGTCTTTAAGTATGAAATTGAGTAAAATTTCGATTGTATCAATTAGCCATACAAAAATAATTTTTTCATGTTCAATAAATGAATTATTTTGATCGTTTTTTTTTTACTTTTAAGATTTTAGGAAAACGGTTTCCAATATTCGATACTTAGTAAAAATGCCGTTCCGACAAAAGTAATGTTTACTAATTTTTCTTCATTAAAATTATTTTTTGACTTAACCTTTTTTGACTACTCTTTATTTTAACAGGGCAAGCGTCCTTTATAGAATTTTTAATCTTTCTACACCAGTTTTTTTAAGCAAAGATTTGTATTAATTCAATCGCGAAAATGACTGGTTTAAATAAAGCGAAATTCGCAGCATCAATTTACTGGTGAAAATAATGAAAGCTTCTGATCACCTTATGCCACACGTATACCGGTCGATCGCCCGCAAGGGGTTAGTTTATAAAATGGGACTGAACTAAAATCTAAGATTAAAAATAAAATCCTATTGCGATGTACCTACTTCAGTTATCACTTTGATGATTTTTCATGTATTTTTACTTTCTTTTGTCTTTACAAGAAGAAAGTATTGGATTCCTGAAATACTTCGAATTTTGTTTTTCGATGAATTTATAGATTGTAAAAGGTTCTAATCACAATGCTACGAGTATGAAAACATGCTACTTACAATATTAAAAACTGTCTGATACAAATTGTGAGAAATAACATTCTTTACATTTAAGCATCAGAACGAGTAAACAAATTAAAATTACCTAATGTGTCTCCAGCCATTCTAGAAACAATTTATGTGATTTATTAAAACTCTATCTCAAATCTCGGGCAACACCTGGTATCTATAACCGAAACGCGCCACAACTTCTGTTTTACTTACTCTATTTTCCCTAAAACCGTAAACGAAGTTATTGGACCATAAAAGTTTGAAATTGCATTTCAACTACGTTGTTATATGATGCAACTTTGTTAAGTATGTACAACGTAATATTTCTATATTTTAGAAATAGTTTCAATGAATTTATTATTATTTTCCCGAAAGCTTTTTTCAAAATCTTTTTGATGTAAATGATATGGGTAGGAATTTTTCGCTTAATCATGTATTTATTGTGATAACTTTATCAAATTAAACTCGTTTTTTTTAGTAAAACACATATATATTGAAAATATGTACGAAATGTATTTTTTACATGAAAACTTTTAAGGTATATTATTACTTTTGAGATTCATTGTTTTCAATTAGAGTAAACACGAGTATATGATTGTTTCAAGTAGATTACTATACAATAAGAATTAATTAATATTTAAAATTTATCATTTTGACGACCTTTTCATTTTAATAATATTTAAGCAAGAGTATTCCAATATTTGATATTTGTCTGAACTATCCTCCAGACAAAAAAAAAAATAATTTGCTATTTTTTTCTCCATTAATATTATATTTTTATTTGATAAAATGATAATAAACTGCGATCTAAGATGTAAAATGAAATCCTATTGGGCCATACGTGTTTTTATTAGAGACGTCCTCAAAAGTTGGGTACTGAACACACATCATTGACTTTAATTTTTATTTCCACAGAATTCTTAATTCTGTTCAGAGACAAAAATTGATATCATTTATATAAAAAGTTTTGTATAAATATCTTAAAATTTAAATTTTTTTAATTAAAGTGGCCAATTTTGGACATTCATAACGTTAACTGTTCCAATGTACCAAGAAAATATTTTTTTAACTTGTTTCCTGGAGATTCTAATGCGAACAATAAACAGCGAATGCATAAAGGAAATGGAGGATTGTTTTATAATTTTGTTAACAAATGGCACTACCAATTTATTTCTTTTTGAAGTTAGAAGGACTTTTCTAGAAAGACTTTTTCTGTATTTTCTTACGTCCAAAAGTAACGATCGAAACAAATCATGATTTGATAGACAATCATAATTTATTCATACCATTTACGGGCATCCACATTCCAATCACGAATTATTATTGTCGCCAGTAAATTTTTCTTGCAAACTTTACATTATTGAATCCGAGCTTTTTTTTTTTATAACTATTCATTGAACAAAAAATTTCTGTTTTGAATAACCGGTAATAAAAAATAAAAAATTATGCAAAAGACATAGAAAAAAAGGCATTATTTGAATAATTTTTCCCAAAATATTGATCAGTTAAGTGGTTAAAAAGTATATTCAAAGTAATATATTTTTATACTACTTTAAATCGTGAATTGTACAATAAGAAAAGTATGATAAAATATTGTAGGAAGTGACATAACTATAACATAAAACTCCGTCTTCTAAAAAATATACTTTGACATGTTTTTAAACTATTATGGAAAAACGTGATTAGAAATCAATAGAAAGTGCCATAGTTTGATCAACAGAATCAGTAGCAGAAATTTGAACCTGTAATAGACCTTGCAACTTTGAACCAATTCTGCCTTTAGTCAAGACGTGACCAGTAAACATATAAACTTTTCATAATAATATGTTTCTAAATGTTTCTTTGTCAATTATGGCTTTAGAAAATACAGAATCATAACTGAGTTTGAAAGAATATATGACAACATACGATATTCTTTACCTTATTTCTTGCTTAAAAAATTATTAACTATTATAGAGTTTGTTAAATTTATTTTAAAATATATGTAATAAAAAAGTGAATACATTATTTTAAATCACGGATAAACACACAAATAACGCTTGCAATCAAATCATAAAGGTATATACAAATATTATGCAGACATACAAAGAATAAATAAAGTAAACCGTAATGGAGTAAAAAAACAGCCAGTGGTAGGAATCGAATCTTGGACCACAGCATCTCTGGAAGTTGCTCTATCCACTCAGCTACTCCGAGCGATGCCTGCCTTTGCAATATTTGACTAATAAAGCAAATTGTGGAATAGCATGAGCCATCTATTAGACAGCCAAATATATCGATGGCATAGTAAATCTATTTGTCGTTGTCTTGTCATCCATAGTTGTCTTATAGATGGCTGATGACTTTCCCCAACTCGGCTTATTAGTGAGAAATTGCAGAGCCAGGTATCGACCGGAGTAGCTCAATGGATAGAAGAACAACTTGGAATGATGTGGTCCCCATGTGCTCGATTTCTGATTCTGGACAATTTTTCAACCCAGTTAGGGTTTATTATATTTATTGTTTGTATGTCTGTATTATATATGTAAGTGAAGACATGTTTTGTAAATTGAGAAGAAAGATGGAAAATTACTTATTCATCCCTAAATTCAAAAGGTTTGACTCTATTCATTAAAGATTTTAACAAGAAAGACGGTATTTTATCAAAATTTCCAACAAATTAACATTTTTTCATCTAAAAAAGACGACATTACGGAAAGAGTTAGAAGATAGTGATACCATATATAGTGACTTCTACAAAATGAGTTATACACTGGTGTGTAAAATTTAAGGACGAAGGGATTTTCAAGCGTTAATTTTCACGCAAATATTCAAAAGGAAGTAATATAATACGAATAATTACTATCCCTGCGTAACAGCTAGTCCATATAAAATCTCATTCAGGTCACATACGGTCACACGAGTCACAGTCACTACGGCGAAACAAAAAATAGGAAATTCCATGCGTCTTTTTTATAAGTCTCAAATGATTACTATATGTGACTCCACTGTCAGGTCACTCCGACTGCTGCTTTGTGACGAGTCACCAGGTGACTTTACAGTGTCGTTTTATTGAGACTGTCATGTGACTGTCATTTGGAGGCTCAATTTCAAAGTCATTGTGGATGTTGCATTATTATAAATAACCAAATAATGACACATTAAAGTCTCATGGTAACTTTCTGTCACAAGACTTTGAAAAATGGCAACAGAGACTCTACTGTGAAGTAACCACTGTGAAATGTGGTGAAAACTTACCATGTGACTTTAATGGGACATTGTTTGGTGATTTATCATAATGCAACATTCACAATGACTTTGAAATTGAGCCTCCAAATGACAGTTATACGAGAGTCTCAATAAAACGACACTGTAAAGTCACCTGGTGACTCTTCACAAAGCAGCAGTCGCAGTGACCTGACAGTGGAGTCACATATAGTAGTCATTTGAGACTCATAAAAGAGACGCATGAAATTTCCTATTTTTTTGTTTCATCGTAGTGACTGTGACTCTTGTGACTATGTGTGACCTGAATGAGATGTTACATGGACTAGCTGTTATGCAGGGATAGTAATTATTCGAGTTATATTACTTCCTTTTGGATATTCGAGTGAAAATTATCACTTGAAAATCCCTTGAAAATTGGCATTTTGGGACTCGTCTTTAAATTTTGCACACCAGTGCAATGTATAAAGTTTGTTTTGTTGAACCCATATAGTGACACTTTCCAGCATTTATTGTGACATATCATCATGTGTAACTCATAATTTAATGTTAATGAAAGCATATTCACAACAGCCCCATTATTGGTAAAGAAGAAATGAACAGTAAGTTGTGATCGGTGTGGTGTGCCACCCTCAAAATTTGAATAAATTTGGAAATTGATAGATCTTACATGTTTTATTTGTTTATGTACACTGTTAAATATTGCTGTAAAAACACAGAAAAAAGGCAAAACTATCTGTAGATTTACATTAGTTCTCGGTTATATGCACTCGGTTGAGTTTTTTCGGTCATCAATATACACACGTCTCCCTTTTATGATATCTAGTTCTCTATAAGTATTTCCATGTCTTTATTTAAAGACATTTTATCGTTGTCAAATTATTTAATCCACGATAAACACTTTTAAAATTCTTTTACGATTTTATTAGAAATATTTAATAAAAAAAATTAGTTTAAAAATTGTCTTTTTTTAAAATTTAGAATATTTTAGAAAGGGAAAATTATCTCATCTCATTTTGTGGAGATATTTCCACGCTGAACGAAAAAAGACATAATTTGTATTTAAAAGCAACCACTCCTATATCTCAGTTAGTAGGGTGTTCTTCCATTGTCAAGAGGACTCAGGTTCAAACCCCAGGACGGCTAGAAGCAAATTGTAATAAAGTTTATTGATAAAACAGTTTAAATTTACTCGGAAAATTCAATTTCTTTGAAGCTAACTGAAGGCCGGGAGATTCACAAACTTTTAAAACTAAATTAAATTGTCATCATTAAAAGAAAATTTACTTAATCTTGTGTATTTTTAACGATGTTAATTTACAAAGAATATTCTAAATTGCCAAATAACTTATCTATTATTCAGCAAAATCTGGGTTTTTCTAATCTGTATAACTTTACAAAAGACTTAACTAAATAGATTACTCGTAAGTTTTCTGTAATTTTACAGAATATTTTTAACTGTGTATTATTCTAAACATTTGTTTCAATAACTTTGAGACACTGTGTATTTATTAAATCCTTTTAAATTGGTACTGAAAATTAGTTACCGATTTATCATGATATTAGTTTAAATAAATTTATGAACTGTATCCACATCGTCAGTTTTAACTAAAAGCATCGCTCAAAACAGCGATAAAAAAGAAGAGAACTTAATATCCTTTTTTCAAAAGTGAACATAGAAAAAAACTATAAAAAAAACCGTGAAGTAGAAAATTTGTCACATGAATGAAGACAGAATTTAAAGAAGTATTGACACTATATTTTTTATCAATTCTGTTTCAAAGTTTAATTTATAAAAAAAAATGCATTTCCTTATTTTCTGCTCCAATTACTTCTTTACAAAAAAAAAAAAAAAAAAAAAAAAAAAAAAAAAAAAAAACATTTGTATCATTAATTACTTTCATAAAAAAGTATCTTCCTAAAAAAATGGTATTAAATTTTTTTAACATAAAATGTTGATTTTAAATCTGTGCGTATTGAAATCGATTAAAACTAATAGGTAAAAATTATTTCTAACTTTTTTTTTTTAATGTTTCAAAACGATTTTTATTTCAGTGTTATCATATAATATTGGATAGTTAAAGAAATATTTTTTACAGCATTTGCTTTTTGTAGGAAATTTTTTTTTTAATAATATGTATTGATCAATAGCCATCGATATTTAAACTGAAAGATTAATATTAGTTATATATTTAAATAGCATATTTTTGTTATTTCTATTTCGGTTTTTAGATTTTGCTTTGATTAACACATAAAAAAATGGTACTTAAAAAAAGGAAAAAATCCGCGAACAAGCGTATAATTTGCTGCTTTGTTTTTTCTCATTTAATTAAAATTTGAAATCCTTGATGTGTTTTAACAGCTCGCAGACTTCTTTAATATTGTCCAAATATTTGCAAGAAATAATTGAGATTTTCAGTATTTTCAATTTAAAACTAATATTTTTGAAACTGAAATATTTTAGTCGTGAAATCAATATTTAATATAGATATTTCAATAGAAAGATTTCAATATATTTAATAGTGACGAAATATTTGTCCCCCTATCTCTTATAACAAATGTTGATTTGCTAATTGAGTGGTATCAACATTATCAGGTAATGGACAAATTTTGTACACAAAAATTTTAACAATAATTCAAATTCCTTTCAACAAATGCCACTACACTCTCATATTATGTAAGAATGCTCAAAATATTTTTAACCGACTTCCAAAAAGGAGAGGAGGTTATCAATTCGACGCGTATGTATTTTTTTTTTATGTATGTTCACCGATTACTCCGAAACTATGCGCCCGATTACTGTTATTTTTGTTTTAAACAAAAGAAAATGCTTTCGAATTGGTACCACTTCCGTTTCATCGAAAATGGTTCAGTACTTTTTTAGTAATTAGGTAAAAACTAATAAAATTAGTGATTTCTCGCAAATCAAAAGTGTTGCATAAGTTCGCTACGCCTATCGCAGACAACATGGCCGAGCGGTCTAAGGCGCTAGCTTTAAGCTCTGGTCCTCGAAAGGAAACGTGGGTTCGAACCCCACTCCTGACCTAAATGTATACAATAACCTTTTCCATATTATAATTTATATATATATATTTGGCATGATCCTAATACACCCGAGACACTTGGCGTCGTTGAATTTGGCGAGGCGATAAATGGCTTTTTCTTGTTACCGGATCGTTTTCTGAATTCTTTCCACGCCCACAGTTGTTAGTTCAGGAATTCTGATCGGTTTAACCGGATTGCATGGTTTCTTATCTTTCGTTTCATTGGCTTTTATGAAATGCCATTGTTTCATCAGTCTGTTATTGTTTAAATTAAAAGAGGAGATTGCATTATATATGTATGACTCTATTTTCCCGGCCTTTTTTCGTGTTATTTTATTAGATATTGCTTATTTTAATAAATAATACCATACATTTGGCAAAAAATATGCGGTACGGCAGAAAAATATATTGAGGATACGCTTTTCTCGAAATAAATATTCAATGATTTATGATTTGTCACGGAGCTCCATGGATATTGATTATTTTAATAAATAATATACATTTGAAAACGAATATGCGATACGACGGACGAATATATTGAGGATACGCTTTTCTCGAAATAAAAATGATTTAGTTATGATTTGTCGATTTCATTTAAAAAATTGAGATGACGTGTTAATGTTACTGAAAGCGAATTCCTATATCAGAAAAACTTTCTTTTTTACTTAAAAATTCGCGCAATATTTATGCACCATAAATACATACAAAATATTTCGAAATTTTATCTCGTATTTTCGTACAAATTTAGAAAGATTTTAATAGTTGGATATCTGCATTAATAATCGCAATTTTGCTCATTTTAGAAATTTCTTCAATGCGACTTTTGAGCTTCCAGAGAATTTTACGGTTTTAGTGTCGTTAGTTAATGCAGGTTTGACGAGTTTTGTGCATTTTAAGGATTCTAACACAGCGAGTTTTGTGAATCCAGCGATTTTTTTTGTTTTGTTTTAATGGGCGCGAAGCGTGAATACACACGTTAGTGACTGCGGCGTTGACGAGTTTCGTGCATTTTAGTGATTCCTGCACAGCGAGTTTCGTGGATCCACTGATGTTTTTTTAGTTTTAATGGGCGCGAAGCGCTCATACACACGTTAGTGACTGCGGCGTTGACGAGTTTCGTGCATTTTAGTGATTCCTGCACAGCGAGTTTCGTGGATGCACTGATTTTTTTAGTTTTAATGGGCGCGAAGCGCGCATACACACGTTAGTGACTGTGGCGTTGACGAGTTTCGTGCATTTTAGTGATTCCTGCACAGAGAGTTTCGTGGATCCACTGATGTTTTTTTAGTTTTAATGGGCGCGAAGCGCTCATACACACGTTAGTGACTGCGGCGTTGACGAGTTTCGTGCATTTTAGTTATTCCTGCACAGCGAGTTTCGTGGATCCACTGATGTTTTTTTAGTTTTAATGGGCGCGAAGCGCGCATACACACGTTAGTGACTGTGGCGTTGTCGAGTTTCGTGCATTTTAGTGATTCCTGCACAGCGAGTTTCGTGGATCTACTGATGTTTTTTTTAGTTTTAATGGGCGCGAAGCGCTCATACACACGTTAAAGACTGCGGCGTTGACGAGTTTCGTGCATTTTAGCGATTCCTGCACAGCGAGTTTCGTGGATCCACTGATGTTTTTTTTAGTTTTAATGGGCGCGAAGCGCGCATACACACGTTAGTGACTGCGGCGTTGACGAGTTTCGTGCATTTTAGCGATTCCTGCACAGCGAGTTTCGTGGATCCACTGATGTTTTTTTAGTTTCAATGGGCGCGAAGCGCTCATACACACGTTAGTGACTGCGGCGTTGACGAGTTTCGTGCATTTTAGTGATTCCTGCACAGCGAGTTTCGTGGATCCACTGATGTTTTTTTTAGTTTTAATGGGCGCGAAGCGCTCATACACACGTTAGTGACTGTGGCGTTCACGAGTTTCGTGCAATTTAGTGATTACTGCACAGTGAGTTTCGTGGATCCACTGATGTTTTTTTTAGTTTTAATGGGCGCGAAGCGCTCATACACACGTTATTGACTGCGGCGTTGACGAGTTTCGTGCATTTTAGTGATTCCTGAACAGCGAGTTTCGTGCATGCACTGATTTTTTTTAGTTTTAATGGGCGCGAAGCGCGCATACACACGTTAGTGACTGCGGCGTTGACGAGTTTCGTGCATTTTAGCGATTCCTGCACAGCGAGTTTCGTGGATCCACTGATGTTTTTTTTAGTTTTAATGGGCGCGAAGTGCGCATACACACGTTAGTGACTGCGGCGTTGACGAGTTTCGTGCATTTTAGCGATTCCTGCACAGCGAGTTTCGTGGATCCACTGATGTTTTTTTTTAGTTTCAATGGGCGCGAAGCGCTCATACACACGTTTGCGACTGCGGCGTTGACGAGTTTCGTGCATTTTAGTGATTCCTGCACAGCGAGTTTCATGGATCCACTGATGTTTTTTTTAGTTTTAATGGGCGCGAAGCGCTCATACACACGTTAGTGACTGCGGCGTTGACGAGTTTCGTGCATTTTAGTGATTCCTGCACAGTGAGTTTCGTGGATCCACTGATGTTTTTTTAGTTTTAATGGGCGCGAAGCGCTCATACACACGTTAGTGACTGCGGCGTTGACGAGTTTCGTGCATTTTAGTGATTCCTGAACAGCGAGTTTCGTGCATGCACTGAAGTTTTTTTTAGTTTTAATGGGCGCGAAGCGCTCATACACACGTTAGTGACTGCGGCGTTGACGAGTTTTGTGCAATTTAGTGATTCCTGCACAGTGAGTTTCGTGGATCCACTGATTTCTTTTTAGTTTTAATGGGCGCGAAGCGCGCATACACACGTTAGTGACTGCAGCGTTGACGAGTTTCGTGCATTTTAGCGATTCCTGCACAGCGAGTTTCGTGGATCCACTGATGTTTTTTTTAGTTTCAATGGGCGCGAAGCGCTCATACACACGTTTGCGACTGCGGCGTTGACGAGTTTCGTGCATTTTAGTGATTCCTGCACAGCGAGTTTCGTGGATCCACTGATGTTTTTTTTAGTTTCAATGGGCGCGAAGCGCTCATACACACGTTAGCGACTGCGGCGTTGACGAGTTTCGTGCATTTTAGTGATTCCTGCACAGCGAGTTTCGTGGATCCACTGATGTTTTTTTAGTTTTAATGGGCGCGAAGCGCTCATACACACGTTAGTGATTGCGGCGTTGACGAGTTTCGTGCATTTTAGTGATTCCTGCACAGTGAGTTTCGTGGATCCACTGATGTTTTTTTTAGTTTTAATGGGCGCGAAGCGCTCATACACACGTTAGTGACTGCGGCGTTGACGAGTTTCGTGCATTTTAGTGATTCCTGCACAGCGAGTTTCATGCATGCACTGAAGTTTTTTTTAGTTTTAATGGGCGCGAAGCGCTCATACACACGTTAGTGACTGCGGCGTTGACGAGTTTCGTGCATTTTAGTGATTCCTACACAGTGAGTTTCGTGGATCCACTGATGTTTTTTTTAGTTTTAATGGGCGCGAAGCGCTCATACACACGTTAGTGATTGCGGCGTTGACGAGTTTCGTGCATTTTAGTGATTCCTGCACAGTGAGTTTCGTGGATCCACTGATGTTTTTTTTAGTTTTAATGGGCGCGAAGCGCTCATACACACGTTAGTGACTGCGGCGTTGACGAGTTTCGTGCATTTTAGTGATTCCTGAACAGCGAGTTTCGTGCATGCACTGAAGTTTTTTTTAGTTTTAATGGGCGCGAAGCGCTCATACACACGTTAGTGACTGCGGCGTTGACGAGTTTCGTGCAATTTAGTGATTCCTGCACAGTGAGTTTCGTGGATCCACTGATTTCTTTTTAGTTTTAATGGGCGCGAAGCGCGCATACACACGTTAGTGACTGCGGCGTTGACGAGTTTCGTGCATTTTAGCGATTCCTGCACAGCGAGTTTCGTGGATCCACTGATGTTTTTTTTAGTTTTAATGGGCGCGAAGCGCGCATACACACGTTAGTGACTGCAGCGTTGACGAGTTTCGTGCATTTTAGCGATTCCTGCACAGCGAGTTTCGTGGATCCACTGATGTTTTTTTTAGTTTCAATGGGCGCGAAGCGCTCATACACACGTTTGCGACTGCGGCGTTGACGAGTTTCGTGCATTTTAGTGATTCCTGCACAGCGAGTTTCGTGGATCCACTGATGTTTTTTTTAGTTTCAATGGGCGCGAAGCGCTCATACACACGTTAGCGACTGCGGCGTTGACGAGTTTCGTGCATTTTAGTGATTCCTGCACAGCGAGTTTCGTGGATCCACTGATGTTTTTTTTAGTTTCAATGGGCGCGAAGCGCTCATACACACGTTAGCGACTGCGGCGTTGACGAGTTTCGTGCATTTTAGTGATTCCTGCACAGCGAGTTTCGTGGATCCACTGATGTTTTTTTTAGTTTTAATGGGCGCGAAGCGCTCATACACACGTTAGTGATTGCGGCGTTGACGAGTTTCGTGCATTTTAGTGATTCCTGCACAGTGAGTTTCGTGGATCCACTGATGTTTTTTTTAGTTTTAATGGGCGCGAAGCGCTCATACACACGTTAGTGACTGCGGCGTTGACGAGTTTCGTGCATTTTAGTGATTCCTGCACAGCGAGTTTCATGCACTAAATTCGTATTTTTTGCTTTTTTTAACTAAATTGTAGCTTTTGCTGGAATTTTTGCCGAAATTCACATTTTTTTATGTAAACTTTAGAAGAAATTTGCGTTTTTTACTTTATCCTTACAACTAATTGAGCTCTTTTTAACTATGTTATGACTAAATTATTTCTTATTTTTAATTGTTGTAAATGAAATATCTGATTAATTTTCGTAATAAATTTTAGAAATGAAGCGTATTTGTATTAATGCGTTAGTTGGTGTTTTAGTTTAATTTTTAAGTAAGAAAACAGTGTTGAATTGAGGTTCTTTTCTAATTGAGAGTTTTTGTGTCTCCCCCTGTGGGGGATGCAACATCAGTTCTATAGTCGTAAAAAAGCAGAGGCCTGACACTCTAAGCAGAGGGTATGCGCTCATGGCAGAGTGTACATCCTAGAGTATATGTACTATAGCTTTCTTGAGAAACACACGGTAAAAGTTCCAAAAAGTATATGCCGTATATCCTATATTACATCTCTGGGCAGCATGCAGTTTCAAGAAATAAATTTCACTTTTTGGACATTGCGATCAGAGAATCTGTAATCTGACGGAGGGGAGGAAACGTTCGTTTTGCCCCTCCGCCCTCTCCCCCCTCTTATTAGTCAGTTCGGAGGATATATATTTCTTTTGTAGGTTTGAAATTTTAATATTTTTATAGCATTAGATGAAAATTTTCAAAGTTCTTGCTAATACATACTTTGAATGAGTTGAATGTTTAATAATAGAAAATCGTTAAAACTCTATGCATTTGTTTGCCGTGGTGCAGAAATATTTTATGAAATTATTGTACCATTAATTTAATGAATTACATGCACTATTAATTTAAATGAAGAATATCCGTAAAACATGTGAATAAAAAAGTTTTTTAATTAAATTTGCAGAAATTAATGCTATGTGTTTCTGTAATTGATTTCTTGTAATTTTAAGAAACTCGAAATAGTTGTTTAGCGCCGATTTTTGAGCAACATTTTTTTTTTTTTTTTCCGTGTAGAAAGGCACTTTAAAAGATAGAAATGACGGATTGATATTAGTTAGCAAGTTGTGAAATTTTGCAATTTTGAAATCGTCTGCTGGATATTCCGGCATCTCGCAAGCGGAAAAAACCTTTTCGCTCTTTTTTTTTGGTCTATTTTTACTTTGAAGGTTAGATTTCTTCAGAAAGGGTTTGCATTGTGGATTGCATGAGCTTTTTAATTTTTAGTACTGTATTTTTGATTTTACTTCAGATTTTTTTCGTGTTAATTTTGTTTGTATATTTTAGTTTAAGTTGATTTTTGAAAGGAATTTTGTTTTGTGGGTAAGTTCGAATTTCGTCCTCTTGTTTGAACAGTTTTTGTTCTTGTGTTCTTTTCTGTGAATTTTTAAGTATCCTTTCATAAACGTTTTATTTTAAAGTGTGAGAATAAGTGTTTCAGAGTAAAATAGTATAAATTCGAAAAATCGGGATAGTAATGTTTATGAAATTCGAAAAATGTGGAGTGAAAATTTTTAAAATTCGAAAAATATAGAGTGAAAATAAAAAAAAATAGTTTAAAAAATTTTTGGAGAGAAAATTTGTAAAACTGTAAATCGTAAACTTTGTAGTAGTAAAAAAATCCGAAAAGAAAATTAAATTAAATTCACATCGAAAAATTTGCGTACATTGAAATATTTGGAGCGATATAGTTTATAAAAATGTAAAGTTTCCAAGTAAAATTGGATAAATACGAAAATCTGGACAAGAATTGTAGAATTTGAAAAATTTGGAGTGACAATTTTTAAAAATCGAAAAATTTGTAAAATTAGTTATTACAAACTTTGTAGAAATAATAAAAAAAAACGAAAAGAAAAAAATTGAGTGAAAAATTTGCGTTAATTAAATATTCTGAGCGATATATTTTATAAAAATCTAAAATTTCCGAGTAAAATTGGATAAATCTTAAAAAATCGGGGCAGGCATTTTTGTAAAATTCGTAAATTCTGAAGTGGAAAATATTTAAAATTCGAAAAATCTGTACAGGAATTTTTGTAGAATTTTAAAAATTTGGAGTGACAATTTTTAAAAATCGAAAAATTCGTAAAATTAATTATTATAAACTTTGTAGAAATAAAAACAAATCCGAAAAGAAAAAAAAATGACTGAAAAATTTGCGTTAATTAAATATTCTGAGCGATATATTTTGTAAAAATATAATTTCCGAGTAAAATTGGATAAATTAAATAAAAATCGGGGCAGGAATTTTTGTAAAATTCTGAAGTGGAAAATATTTAAAATTCGAAATTGTTACTTCATAAAAGTACAAAAATTCATAGCGAAATTTATGGAATGATAGAAACATTTTTAGATATGCAATAGTGGAGAGTTAAATTCCTAGAATTAGCAAAAAAAGACATCGAAAAATGTATAAAGTTACAAAAAATTAAATGGGATATAAGAAAGTAAATAGTTTCGTATACAAATTCTCAAAGAAACGGAATAGACCTTAGAATTGTGCTGTCGAATCGTCTGTTGAAAAACGCGCGTTGTGATTGGGTAGAATCGGTAGGTTGCTGAAAACTCGGTTGGCGCTCGTGGGTGCTTGGCGCGTATTAAAAAATCGCCAAAATCAAGTGTCTCGGGTGTTTTAGGAACATGCCATATATTTTACTAATTATGCTATTAAGAATATTTTGTATTTAACCGTTAGCACAGAGTATCAGAGATCTTTTTATCAGTGAGAAGTACTAAAATAATAGACTTGCGAAAAGTAACATGACGTTGAAAAAATTCGCCGAATAGATTGCAGTCAGGATAGCTGAGCGGTCTAAGGCGTCTGAATTAGGCTTTGGTTCTCGAAAGAGATCGTGGGTTCAAACCCCACTGCTGACATACGTGTATAATATACCGTATTTTTTTCCGTATTAAATTTTTTTAACCGACTTAAAAAAAGGAGAGGATATTATTATCAATTCGACGCGTACGTATTTTTTTCTTATGTATGTTCACCGATTACACCGAAACTATCCAACCGATTAAACTAGATTTGTCTTAAATGAAAGAGGTTACTCTGGAATTGGTATCATTTCCATTTCATCTAAGTTGATTAAGTACTTTTTTAGTAATTAGACAAAAACTAATAAAATTAATCATACCTCGCAAATTAAAAGTAACATGGATCTTAAATAAGTTTGCCGAACGGAATACACTCGGGATGGCCCAACGGTCTAAGACGCCTCGTTTAAACTCTGGCTCTCGAAAGTAAGCGTGGGATCGAACCCCACTCCTGACATATATGACGTACAATAATTTTTTCCGTATTATAATTTTTATATGTATATTTACAAATTAAATACTAATAATTATTAATCGACTTCAAAAAACGAGGAGAAGGTTAACAATTCGACGCGTATGTATTTTTTTATGTATGTTCACTGATTACTCCAAAACTATCCATCCGATTTATATGGATTTTGATTTATTGAAAGAGGTTGCTCTTGAACTGGTACACTTCCGTTTCATCAAATTTGGTTCAGTAATTTTTTAGTAGCTAAGCAAAAGCTTAAATTAGTAATTTATCGCAATTAATATTGATTGTTGTAACCGTTTTCTCAATCATAAGCTAATGGTAAAAACTAAAAAGTGAAAAATAAACTTTTTTACCAAAAATAGAACCGACTTCAAAAACTACTGCAAAGTAAAAAAATAATTTTTTAAATAATAATTAATAAAAAATTAAACAAAAAGCATTGTATTTACCATGCGTTTTGTTATATTTATGTACATTAAATTGATTTTTTGGAGTCGGTGCCAGCAGAGCCAAGTTAAATGCAATTATTCAATATTAGAGACTTAGCTTTAATTTTGAACTTGGCTCGGCTGGCACCGACTCCAAAAAATCAATTTAATGTACATAAATATAACAAAACGCATGGTAAATACAATGCTTTTTGTTTAATTTTTTATTAATTATTCTATAAAAAATTATTTTTTACTTTGCAGTAGTTTTTGAAGTCGGTTCTATTTTTGATAAAAAAGTTTATTTAAACTAAAACATTTTGTTGACTTTTTCAACACCTAAACTAGAAGAAAGCTAAAAATCGAGTCTTTTTTATACACTTATATTCCTTGGATTTTTAAACAGTCAATCTTTTAAAAGTTGATTGGAAACTATTGCTATAAAAATTAGAATATAAGTAATGTTTTTATCGAGAATGAAGTTAAATATAAGATTGATTGCGGTGAAAAATAAATAAAAACTGTTGGAAAAATATTTTTAATTTTAACCAAATGAATGTATTGACTCCTTTAACTATTGGTTTAACATATTTATTCGTAATCTGTACAATAAAAGTAAAAATTTGATTAAATTAAAGGCAAAATAATAAAGAAAATTTTTCAGCTTTACTGATTTTCATACGTTTTCTCTCTGTAATAAAAAACACAACAACATTTTTCATACTTTTTAACGTTACTTATAAATTAATAAAAGAATTTTAAGGTATTTTTCCATTTGCTTAAAATAGATGATCAATCATGATAGACTTTTTCGAGCTAAAACTCTATATGAGTTGTAACAACAAAAGCTTTAATGATATGGAATACAACGAAGTTGAAAAAAAGGCTAACTAGATGTAAAGCCAGTTGGACGTTGTAATAACTTTGCCTATGACCAGATTATATTTTTAACACTAAAAAAAGAAGAAAGTATAAATAATCAAGAAAAAATGTTACATATAGCATAGATCATAAAACACTTTAAAATACATTTACAATACCAAAACAAAACTGCACAATTTGATTTTACTAATACACAGTTTGATTTGACTAATGGAAACACTATTAGAATGTGAAAGACCATGCATAAATAAACAATCTGAGAGACCATAACGCATATAGTTATGCGATTACCATGAATATTCGTTAAAATATTTTTTGGAGGGCTTTTGGAGCAATGTATATAAGTTACATGTACAGGGTTGTTATAATTAAAGTTCGCCTATTCAGAAGGCTCTAGAGCCGGTTCTATGGCTCCAAACGAAACAGAATTTCACTAGTACGTAGTTGAAGGAATGCGCTCTGCAAAAATCGAAAAAAATTAGTTAAAATTTTTGTCAATAGATGGCGCTGCGCCAATACCATGCGATTTTTGTTTGTGGGGATTTTTTTAAGATTCTGTATCTAAAGACAGATGTCAGACAATCTCTGATCTGAAAGGCAATATTAGAATTCGCATTCCCTCAATCTCACAAGACAGTTTACACAATGCTATAGAAAGCACAATTCTGAGAATGGAATGCGTTATTGAAAATGGTGGAGGATTCATTGAGCATGCGTAATGTTATTCTTCGTTATTTCTTCGCTGCCGAGCGACATGTTTTGTTTTCGTTGATGCAGATAAGATCACACGAAATGATAGTCATATTTTTATATTGTTTGGAGTCATAGGTCAGGCTCTAGAGCTGTCTGATTAGGTGAACTTTAATTATAACGATTCGCAGGTCGTCGAAGTTTGTTGAAACTTTTAAATTTGTGCGCTTTGTCTGGATTGACTGAAATTGATGTAATGAATCTGCTAACATCGCCTTAAATATTGCTGCAGCGCCATCTATTGACAAAAATTTTAACTATTTTTTTCGATTTTCACAGAGCGCATCCCTTTAACTACGTACTAGTGAAATTTCGTTTCTGTTGGAGCCATAGAACCGGCTCTGGAGCCTTCTGAATAGGCGAACTTTAATTATATCAACCCTGTATGTATGCATGCTACATAATATGCTTATATTTAGTTCAGTTAAATTCATAGCACTGTTAAATATTTCCAGTTAGCAATTTCCGTCAAACAAGGGTATTGTGTAGAACTTTTGTGTGATCCTGTATAAGATTTATAGAAATCATACAAGCAGAGTATTATTAAAAAAGCGGATAGTGATCGCAAATCGCATGCGGGCTTTCGTTTAATATTTCTTTCAAAAAAAAAACATATTTTTAAAAAAATTAATTCAAATCGTTAATTTTTATTATTATGTTCTTACATAGATTTTAGCACCAATAAATTTAATATCAAAATAAGTATAAAAGGACATTGTTTATTTTAATCAAATTAAAAATGTTCATATTAAATATAATTCGAAATTCCGAAATTTTGAAATTTTTGAAAATCCAAAATTTAAAAAAATTAGCAAAGATGTATATAAAACTTTCAATTTCAAAATAGAAAAAATATTCAAATGGATTTTAAAATGCTGAATCATTAATAAATGACAATAGTTTTTTAAATAGAAAACAAAAATTGAATTCCAATAAATATTATGAATATCAGCGATTATTGATCATATTGATCAAATATACCCTTAAATTGGCAAAAAATATGAAATTTGTTTTAATTAAATCCATTGAAATATGAAAAGTTAAATTTCAAGGGACCAGAGTGACAGACCAGGGTTCCAACGAAGAATCGCTTACTAGTGAGCTTGCTTACTACCTGCAAGCTATGATGTCTACACGCAAATCTTAGAAATTAAAGTTCTCTTTTAAAACTTAAATCGCAAAAATGAATGGATGACATTAATAACATTGATTTAATTAAAATAATAGACTTTTTCACAAATTGGTGGCCACAAAATAGGTTAATAAAAAAGAAAAACAAAATTGCTATGTTGGTATAGCAGTACAAGAAAGAAAAAAGAAAGAAATTAAAGAAAAAAAGGAAAAATGTCCAATAGATACAAAATTTGAGTTGTACAATCCACAAACAGGCGAAAACAGTTACCAAAGGGAAACGCCCAAATATAAAAATGGCTCTTTACAGAAACCACACATTATAGTTTAGCAGTTTAAAATGTTCAAAAAACAGTATAATATGAAAAACATAAAAATAATTAAAGATAATTGAAATATGAAAAAAATTAGGTAAATAAATAAGTTAAACATACCTAAAAAAATTCTAATGTGAAATATAAAAGTATTTTTTTACATAAAACTTGGGTAAAATTTCCTGTCATTCTTGTGTTAAACAAAATATATCATTGTTTTGATTATAACACTAAACCCATTATTAAGCCATGTTATGTGCTATCCCTTATCTATAATTTTCGAACGTATTTGAAATATATTTTCTAAAAATATTTTGCTGTAAAGTTATATCATATCAAAATTCTCTCCGCTGAGAATTCTTGCCGAAAAATACATGTTTAGTCCATACAAAGTATCACCCCATGACCCTTTTTGTATGTAACTATATTTGTTTGATGCCAACAAATTACATCACTCGCTGAAAAAAAGGTATTTGCAGAATGAATCAAAAGAACTGGAAATATAGAATTTCATATAATATAGAGTGAATAAATCCCCATTATTTGAAAATGTTTATAATAATTCAGAGCTTATGCTTTTATTTTTTATATTAAGGATGTCCGGGATATATTTTAAAGTAATTTTTATTGGTTAAGTTAAAATGTTGAAATTTTTTGTGATGGTTAATCATGTTGTTTGTAAATAAAATCACATAATAAAACTTCTCATTTTTTTATATTTTAAAATAAAAATTAATTAAAAAATGGGACAATTTATAATCATTATAACTCAAAATATTATTTGTATGATTTCATTTTTTTACATTAAAACAGACAGATTTATCTCCATTTTAATTTTGATTTATTGTTTTTAAAAATGTTAATTTTTAATAAAAATAAAGTATTTGAAGTTAAAATTGGAAAAAAAGATGCAACTTTTATTTTTTTTAAATTATATTTTTGAAAGTAAATGTTTTTTGTTCAAACTGCTAAATCAAAATTAATTTTGATTAAAATTTGATTAAAATAATAAAAAAAGACACGTTCCAAGATGAAGCATTCATCTTTAAGGTTTCTTGAATTATAATAATTTAAGTCCGAGAAATTGTGAACAATCTCATCATGAACAAAAAACGCATTTTTACGAGGCGTCATTTTCATGAAAACCATTGCTGGAAAGCTAGATTTTGAGGAAAAACGAAAACGAAAAAAATAATATTTTCTCTTCAAATTAAAATGGAAACATCATTTATATGTCATTTTAAGCATAAAATACTTAGAAATTTTAAAGCAATAAAATTCTTTTAGAAAATTTGAAGATTTTTGTGTCCCGGACTCCCTTAAAAATATAAATCCAAAACCTATGTATTACATTGTTTAATTTTTAAGATTTTCCAACATTGAGTTGAAATCTTTGTATGATTTCGATTTATTTTCTCCTTGTCCATGCTCTACTTCGCGTAATTATAGTCAGACTGCGATAGAATTTATATAAGTTATTGTTATTTACGGAATTGAAAAATTGGTATATAGCACTTTGGTTCATTTATAGGCACACTCAAAAAAATTCCTTTCCATTACGTCATATAGAGAAAATCGCGTGAGGTGTACAATAGCAGAAAAAAAAATCTTGACTCTTAATTTATAACCTCAATGTTCGAATGTTTTATTTTATTTATTTATTAATTTATTTATTATAAACAGAAGAAGCTAGTGAGGGTTTCTATCACGGGTTAATTACATTAAGTGAAGGCCCATGCTGCTTAACATTATTTACAAATTTGAATTTAATGTTTAGCTCTCGTAATGGTTTGAAAAGAGGATTTATTTTAATTCTTTTTTCTTCAAAAGAAACTCCCCTGAAACATATATTCAGATGAAAAGTTTACAATTGTTGAACAACGTCGTTGATTAACTTTATTAGAAAGAAATGTTCCTTTAAGCTGTAAAACTTTAGATTTACAAGCATCAGAGCAAATTATTATTTATATATATAAAAAAAAGGCAAAGATGATTTAACACATGGCAGTGCACTAAGACGAAAAATTAGTTCAAAAAGACCAAGAAAGACTTCAGCCAGGAATAATACTTTTCTTAAAAGGTGTCGTACTGTTCATAGCAAGTATAATAACTGCTGACACAAATAAGTTCGAAATTGCAAGTTAAGCGTAGCAAATGAGGGGAATTCGTACTATCAGGAAATTTTTAAAATATTCTGGTCATAGTGTAATAGTATACAATACTTCGGATACTGTACATTATCCGAAATCTGCTGTGCATCCCTGTAAATACTATCTGCTTACTATTTCACAGGAAGTAACTTGTAGTAAACCTCAGCAACGAATATCAATTTCATGAAATGTAAAATATTTTATTATTATTAAAACGCGCCCCAAACAATGTTTCCTTCTATACCTCTATGTAATGGAGTACTTTTACGTGGTCCTGTAAATTAATAACAAATATTCTTTGTTCCACTGATTGTACATAATGTAAATTTTAGTATATGCTTTATATATGTATATCAATTTTATTGTGTTCAAAAGAGCGTAACACCATTAAAATGCATTTAAAACTATTTTTTCCCATTGGCTGTAAATTAACGGTATACATTTTATTGTTCCTGTAATTAAATTATGTATCCGATTTTCATAACATTTGAAATGATTCAACAAAATTAACCACAATTATATATTTTAAACTTCAAACGATTCGCTTGGGTAATTTTTGCTCTATTATATGCGGACAGACGGATGGACTGAACGACGACTATATGTGCTACGTATTTATATAATTAACAAGTCAAGTTTAAAAGAATCACTTACAACTGAAAGCATCTGTAAGGACTATCTGTTTTGAACTTTACATTTTTCACTGAGTGTCAAGTTTTCTTTTGCTAGGAACTGTATTTTAGTGATATTACGCTTTTTAAAATATTTTGAATTTTTTATGTACCACTAAAGTGTACTACAAACGTCTTATCTTAGAATCTGATATTTATATAATTTACCGTTCGATGATAGTTACATACAAAGGTATTGGGTTATACTATCTACTAAGAATAATTGCTGGAAATAAGTTTTCAGTTATGATATGCGTTTTAAAATTTAACTATTATTTTCATATTACTCCATGTGCATAAATTTTATAAATCATACAGGCATATTCTAAATTCAAGGTACAAACTTTAAGGTTTGATGCGAGGTACCGTAATAATCATTTATTGTACAGGGATGTATGGACAAAAGTGAAGCTTTGAAATACAAACACCAGTTAGCCAATATGGGCCCCTTTTTATCGTTTAATTTTACTTTTTATATCAGAAAATTCCTGTACTTTCTGGTATACTTTTCTTTAATTAAGACAGATATTCTATGATTACTTAAAGAAAAAAGTCTTCTTTAAAAACTTCCAAAAAAAAAATGCAGGAAAAATATTCTTGAATAAACCGTTTTCTTTTCTTAAAAAAATAATAAAGATTTAGGTCGTTTAAAATATAAAAATAGGCTCTTTCTTTTGTAATTATCAGTAAAACGTGAGTGATTTAATACTCATAACCCTAATTTTTATAACTACTAATAATTTTTAAATTTTTATAACCACAAAATTTTCTTATAAAGTATTATAATTTATAGTTTTTAATTCTTTTTTTTTTCAGTATGGCTTTTTTTCACACTGAGAGTTTATGACATAACAGGATATTGCCTCGGCTCGCAAATGATCCTAATTAAACGTCTGCAATTATTTTTCTTAATTACCTTTTCTTAAATCCTTACAAGGTTTTAACTTCATTTTTCCAGACTAATTAAATACTTTTATTAAAGCATATTTTTAGAAGAAAGGTTACATGAAAAAAGAAAAAAAATATGAAACATGTTTTACTGAAATGGGTGTTATGTTTTCTTTTGACTTTTTTTAATATAAAGATTAATAGTTTTGTCCAAAGTTTAATTATAATAGTATTCATTATTAAAAAAAAACATATTTTTTGTTAATCTTAGTTCTTAGAAGGGATTTATGAATAATTGTTTGAACATTGATTAGAAATTCGAAATTTTAGCATACTAATTTTAATTAATCAATCGTTTAATCATGGTAATTTTCTAATAGAAACTCTATACTACTAATATTGGATATATTAAGACCCGATATGGTACTCTCCGGAAATATCCAAAGAAATCTACACAACTGGAATGCTTAAATTGGATTGACCTATTTATTGTGTGTTAAAAAATTTTAACAATGGAAGGCCAATTGTAATAAAAGTTGGCTTTGCATTAAAAATATGAACAATGGAGCACCAATATTGCAAAAATATTGCACTTGGATTAATATATTAACAAAGAAAGGTCAGTATTGCAGAAATTTGATTAATAAATGGGAGAAGATGATACAAATTTTCGCTTTTACATTGAAAAATAATATCTGTGAAATAATGATTTTTTTTTTTTTTTTTTTTTAAATACAGTAAAAGGAAATATTAGCATAATGGTGAAAAGTAGCAATTCACAAAATGTCTGGTTGTATTATTGGCAAAATGTAAACTTTTTGATTCAAACACAATCCCAATGTTTAAACGCAATTTTATACCAAGATGGCAAAGCGTTTTTTGTCTTTATTATCGAAAATCCGTTATAACAAGAGTTAAAAATACGATTACAGTAAAAAATAATTATGTAAATATGCATTGTAATATAAATAAAAATTTGTTTTGTCTAACTGTTTTATGCTACTTCAACAACAACGAAACAAAAAAAAAATGCATTCAAATTGAAAAATAAGTTATATTTGAAATTCCAGTTTACATTAAATCAACTTTCATTGATAATTGAATGTGCTAAATGGTAGTTGCAAAGAGAGAAAACAATTGAGAGTACATAATAGGCTATCAAAAAAAAGGAGTAATCATCATTTGCTTTATCTTGGTAACTGACCTTCTTTTGGCATTATACTCAAGTTAAACGAATGTTCAAAAGTACTATCAAAAACATTTTTAGTTGATTTATAAAAATTCTTAATTCTCACCAGCATATTACGGACATCTTGCACTTTTGGAGGAGATATTTTTTCTTTTTTCAATATCGCTAGATGTTTTTGGATTTTTTTTTCATTAATTATTTCCTGATCGGACAATTTTTCAAAATTTTTGACATCAAAATTTGCAAAACCTAATAACTGCCCATCTTAATGAATGAACTCTTAAGGTATACGTATTAATCGATGTCTGTTACATCCCTTCCTTATAGACCTTAACTAGGGGTTTTGTTTTTGAACGTAATAACGATAAATCCACTTTAAACGCGGGAGTTTTAAAGGAAATTGACTGGAACAGTGTGTGTCTATTTTTTTTTTCAGTTACGGTGTCATAAAACAAAGAATTCAATAGGTACAAATAAAATCTTTATTCCCTTTCAGAGTAATCTTCGTTATTCACAGCAAGTTTTTGAAAATATTGTTAGAGTTAAAAATGCTTCATTCGGAATCACTTAAAGTCATACGTTAAACGTTGAAATTTTAGTAGATCTGCAAAGTATATTTCTTTCATCGTTCATTTCAGCGGTGAAATAAAAGATAGCTGGAGATTTTAGATCTGGAAGTTATGGTAGATAATAAGCAACAGTCTTTTGACATTTTGTTAAGAGATTGTTTATGCAAAATACAATGTTTGGACAAGCGTTGTTAAAGAACAGATTTTACCGTTCAGTTAATGTGACAGTGCATTGATAATTGTTGCCGTCATTTGTGAATTAGTAACAAAATTTGATACTAATGTGCTGCTCCAACGAATTTGTTAAGACGTACCACGCCGAATCTACTAGATGGGTTCCATGAAATTAACTTTTCTTGAACATAGTGATTTTGAGGCCAATAGATTCTTTACCATGTGCTTCTTAAGTTGCATTAATCCCTCCAAAAGTTGCTATTTTACATGTCGGACTATACACGAAATAATTAAACGTACATTGTATTACAGTAGAACCTCGATCCATCATTTTTGAAGGGGTACGGGAAAACAATGAATGCGGGAAAACGATGAATGCGAATTAAATTCAAAACACGAAAAAACACAATGTTTATGTATTACTAATTCATGCAATGCATACAGTATACTAATAAATACTAATTTATTACTTACTAAACTGTAAAAGAAATAAATCGAAGTTAAATTGATATTTATTTAAAAAAAAAAAAAGGTTTGTTTGTTTTTCGTTCTTTTTTTAATGAAAAAATAAATTTTCAAGATATACAGTATTTTTCTGGGCATTTTATGTAATTTCATATGCATATGTAAGAGTTCACAAGACTCAAAGCCGTAATTGCATTAGACAGATTTGGCAACAAAAGCTCAGTTTCATCGGCATGAGCGTTATTCTCTGCTTCTTCGCCATTATTTTCATTTTTTGCATTATCACAGATTTCCTCTATGTGTGGAATACCACATTTGATAATTGATAACGTAATCACAACCTCTGCTTTATACAACTACTCTTCATTTTCATTATTGTCACCATCATTAACACAAGCAGCAAAGATAAACTATCTTAGGATAAAAGAAGTAATTCCTGTTTGTATGTTATATGGATTCGCATGTCTTTCAAGTGAGGAGAAAAAAAATTACAACGATGAATGCGGGAAAAAGATTTTTGAAGAACGATGCATGCGGGTTTCTTTAACATTATTTAAGTATAATTTGTGCAGGGATCGTAGAAATAAAACGATCAGTGTGGGAAAACGATAGATGCGGGAACGATAGATCGGGGTTTCACTGTATTAAAAAATAGTGTTTATGGTAAATACTTCAGGCCAGTCATCTAAGAAAGTAGCTATACAGAGAAATTAAAAATACCATTTAATTATTTTAAGTAATGAGGAAAATGGGTTTACCTGGAAAGCGCGCAATTATACGACGATGATAAAATTATAAGCTTGAACTCTCAAAATTTATTGGAGAAATACTACTCCCATGATATTCACCAAATTCAAATACTAATTTACAGAAAATAGTTAGAGTGAAAATTTTACATATGCAATTACCATTTTTAATTTGATTAATTTTATGAGTTTTTTTCATTTTTTATTCAAATTTTCATTATTTTATTAAAGATTATTTTTCACATTTAGAAACAATTACTTATTTATATTGTTGAAAGATTGTGAAACATTGGAAATGGCAATATTTGCTTCTGATTAAAAATATTTACATGTGGCTGTTAAAAAAGAAAAGAAAACTTTGATGGGAATGACCTCATACATTACTTCAAAATTAAAACGTCTTATTTAATATTTCACATTTATAGTATCGTTATAAAATTCCAGGAGATAGCGACACTGTTAACTTAGATATATTATACGAGCTGATTTTAAAATTTAAGTTGTCTAATTTAAGCAATCGCGATGACAGTTGTTAGATGTCACAATTGAAGCTCATTCGGTATCAAACTCCGCCAGTTAAAGGGAAATGAATAGAAACCTATTACAGGCAATCGACACCAGTGCTAAACTCAAATTGTTGAACATAGCTCATAGAATACTTTAGTCAAATAACTTACGGATTGCAATAGGCTCCGCGGGATTAAAAAATAGGAAAAGTGGTTAGTAACTGTTTATTTATGTCATTATACAGGATGTTTCTAAATTATGTCTTAGAAATATAAAGGCAGGTAGAGTGTACTTAAATAAAAAGATTTCGGATAAGAATGTACGCGCGTACATTGAGGCAGTAGAACTGTTAATTTAGGTGGATGGATGTGATTCGCTAAGTTGAAGAGAATCACATCAGAGTCATTTCGAGTCTGATGAAATAGAGTAGAGTTATAAAACGCAGTGTTTAATGTCTGTGGTATGACGTCAAGTATATGGCTCATTGAGGAAATAGTTTAATTCGAAACAACATGTCCATTTATTCATAAATCTTGAATGTTAAACTTAAATAGCTATATATACATAAAACTCCAGCAATTTCGGGGGACTTTGTTATTTAACATATATCAATAACATAACTGATACAAAGAGTAAATTTAAACTCAGCAGTTCAATCATCCGTCCATCGCACTTGATGAAGATGTTTCACACTCTTCATATATTTACTCAGTATAAAAATTGGAAATGAAATATACATACAGTTACAGCTAACAGAGAGTGCTTTTACGACTGAAATGCAAAAAGAAAACCGGACAATCACTTCCGAACAAACCACTGTGTAAATTTAGGGGAAAATAATTTGTCCAGATTTCCAACACATTCCTTCATAGTTTTCGAGTAATATGCATCGTTACACCAATGAGAAATTTGCCAAGATTCATTTCATGTATAGGGCTTATGCAAGAATTTGGTTTACATCCAACACAAGTCCAATAGCATATGACCTTGCCGAAGGACAATCCTCTACTGTGCCTAATACTGCTTCTTCCACTTCAGGAATACTGCGATACTTTCGAATGCCTATATGTATCATTCTTGTAAATACAAAAGGATCCACTCGTGCACAATTTCCAAAGATAATTCTCAAACGTTCTGCGACTCGGCCGACCGATTCCTACTCAATTACTATTCCTAATCGTTCCATATAGAACCTTTGAACAGACACTTTTTTTCATTGTATAACTCCATATATGAAAAGCATGCTTCAAGCTCCGCATTGTTGCAATAATATATGTTGCTCGAAATCTGTTCGGTGAATGACGATGCAAGATAGCGAAGCACTTTCATTCGTCAAATTCAACAGCGCCCTCTATAGTCTCATCGATGTATTTCCGCACCCAAATTCTTACACAATATCTGCATATTTAGGTCTTTACGTTTCTGAGATAATGTATAGTTATAGAAATCAATTATTAATCTATAAACAGATTAATTATAATCTGAAATAAATAATTTTCTGTTGAAAAATAGATTTAGTGTTAGCTTATTTAATTGTGCATAATTACTTCAATAAAATTTTAAAATATAAATTTATGCAAGTTATTTACTGACAAAATGTTTTGGTAACATCTTAATATTTTATTTCGAAAATATTTTATGTTTTAATTTTAAACAGAAAAGACAATGCGATGCATAAATAATTTTTATCTATGCACATTATGCTATATATTTCACAAATACAGAAAAATAAGTATTCAGACTTTTTTCTTCAGACTAAATTCTACTTCACAGCATATGTAGCCGCAATTACTTACGAGCTCGTTAAGATAAACCCTTGATTGCCACAAACCTTTTTTATTAATAATTTAATGTTGAACCGTATCATAAAATCAATATGTTTGAAAGCTTATTAAAGCACGTTTCTTACTTTTAATCCCTTTGGGCATTTAAAAATTCCAAGTGTCTATAAATTATACATTAGGAAAAAAAAAAACTTTTATGGGATGAAATTTGACTGTTTTTCATTAAGTATGATATGTTATTAATAGAACTTTTGAAATTGATAAATTGCAATAATAAAGAAATTTCGAATCTTCGATATTTTAATTAGTTAATTAACTAAATATTTTTTAAGACTTTCCACTATTAAAAAGTTTAGAAAATATGAAAAGTATTCTTTAAAATTTTATTTGTCTGTTTTCCACCTGCCTGTCCGTGCTTTAACTCTCGTAAATATGCTCAAATTGGCATGAGTTTTTTACATGTTTTTTAAATTTACTATAGAAAGTTCGGTATTAAAAATTAAGAAGGCAGTATTTATAGTTCGTTTATAGGACCCACAAAAGGATCGTGTTACATAAAATTCCATGGCGAAAAACGTTTCGATGCATTTGATTGATGAAACGATATTTAAAAAATAATCAATTGACCTGTTTTCCCAGGAACATAGTATAAATTGCATTTATAGTTCGTTTATACGTACAAATGAACTCGTATACGGTGATGGTACTTCAAACGAAACGAAATCTCAGAAATTCACTACATGTTTCAATAGATTATTTTAAGAATAGCATTTATCATTTACTTTCAGAAAACACACATTTTACCACATGATTTTTTCTTTGATAACAAAATGTTGAAAATCAGAAAATTAGTTTATTGGGCTAATAAAGGATTAAAAATTCCGTCTAAAAATTAATTTTTAATTGCTGCAATAGCTTCAGCTTTTGAAAAACTAAGACATTAATACATGAAATATTTTTTTATGTTTTTACATGTTTAATTACGTTCATGATTATGTAAATACGTAGCAGCTATAGTCGTCGTTCAGTCCGTCCGTCCGCATATAACAGAGCAAAAACCTTTTCTACAGAATCGTTTGAAAATTAAAACATACAATTATTGCATAATTTTGTTGAGTCATTTCAAATTTTATGAAATCGGATGCATAGTTCAATTACAGGAACAATAAAAATTATTCCATTACATTACGGCCAATAGGAAAAAAAATGTTTTAAGTGCATTTTAATCATGTTACACTCTTTCGAACATAATAGAGTGATATCTATGAACTATATACTAAAATATACATTTTGTACAATCTGTGGAACAAAGAATATTTGTTTTTAAATTTCAGGGCCACGCAAAAATATTCCATTGCATAGTGGTGTAGAGAGAAACATTGATTGGGGGCGCGTTTTAATTGTGTTAAACTATTTCATATTTTATGGAATTGATATACGGTGCTAAGATTTATTACTAGTTATTTTATGTATAATAGAAAGCAGATACTATTTACAGAGAAACACAAAAGGTTTCGGAAAGGTTCTGCATCTGAAGTACTGTATAACTATTACACCAAGATCTGAATATTTTTAAAACTTCGATGTAGTACGAACGCACCTCATTTACTACACTGGACGTGCAATTTCCAACTTGTTTTTTTTTTCTGGAAATTTTGTAAAATGGGTGTTGGGTTTCAGTTATATTACATACAGTCGAACCCGATTAAGATGCATTTCAAAGGATGTAACTAAAGTATCATATTAAGCGGAATCACGTATTGCATGTGATGTGTAATATGGTAGCAAAATTTATTCTATTTGCATATTAAATCGGTCTAAATCAGCGGTTCCCAAACTATGGATGGCAGCGATTGTTTTGATGGATCGCAAAACAATTAAGGTTTATCACAATAATATACCTTTTACTTCAGTTGTTTCAAAATATAACATTTTGAACAGTAAAGAAAATCCTTAATTTCCTTCTGTTTGAATATATGAGCAGAACACCCATAAACATCTAAATCAGATTTGAATTCATTAATGTGGTTCAACGCGGTTTCTTTTTCCAAATTTCTGTTTAAAAAAAAAACTGCGTATAGAAAGTAACTTAAGGTTTAAAATATCTAGTATTTACCCTGATATAAATGCTCTGATATAAAACATCATCGCTGGGTATAAAATTATGTTTTGGTAATCATTGAACGATTTTAAATCATCTTTCTGTCGAAAATAATAATATGATATATATAAACTGTATACTAAAATATACATGTTGTACAATCTGTGGAAAAAAGAATATTTGTTATTAAACTACAGGGCCACGCAAAAGTATTCCATTACATAGTGGTATAGAGGGAAGATACCACTTACGCATACTGGGATTACCAATTTTTGTTTTTGTTAATAGTGTATTTTTCGTACGATAATTGCTTTTTTTTGCAGGAAAATATCCTATATTTTACCGAGCTCATACAATTTATATCGATATAAACCCTTATATTGGGTGGGTCGCGAAAAACTTTTGTACTTCAAAGTGGGTCACGTAAAACTTTTTTCCTTGAAGTTGGGTCGCGTACCAAAAAAGATTGTGAACCGCTGGTCTAAATGAATTTTAGAATTTTTGGTTGCATATTTACGGTTGACAATTATGATTTTTACGTATACTTAGATCAAAATGAAACCATTTTTAAATTTAACTCATTGTAAGTTTTATACGACTGGCTGAATTATTAACTGTGACAAAATATGGAATCAAATATAACTTGATTGTCAATTAATTCATTAAAACCAAAAGAAAAAAACCCTAATAGGTTTATTTTTTCAGCACAAACGAAAAATATTAAATAGTTGAAGAACAACTCAGGTTTCATCTTAGTACTTGTGATAATGAGTAATTTTATACTCAGATTTTCCTTTTTATTTAAAAAGCTCTAATCTTTTATGTTATGTCTATGAGGACGGTTTCAACATCGTATAGGAAGTTTCTATTGATAAATCGTAAATGTACTTTCAATCCCAAGTTCGTATATAATCCATGAATAATTGAGAAAGGCAACACAGGAGGCTAATTTACTGGAGACAAGTTTTTATTAATTTCACAGTTCCAAGAAAGGTTGCCGTGCCAGAGAGGGACCCTCGCAGAGATAGGTCCGATCGCTAGTACTTACAGAGAAGGACTGGTCACAAATACATTTTTCACATCGTCAAGTGTTGGCGCGATACATGTACATAAAAATAGCCAAAAACGACTGATAAGCACAAATTGTGGTGAGAGAAGGCACGTGGAGAGTTTCCGTTAAATAGACTTTCAATGATATGAACCAAAGTGCATGATTTGAAATAATTAACGCCAAATGATAAAAGATAGCATATGGCTCGGGAAACCACAAGGATTGCATTCTTTACCTAGGGTTAACAAAAATCTCACGGGCTCAGAAAGGAAATGAATTCTAATGAAATAAAATAAGACAAACCTAATACATCTGTTTCTTAAGTGAGTAGCGTTTAACTATGAATAAATACAGGCTAGGAATAACTCTTTAAATGGTTGTTGCTATGGGAAAATACTTACATGTACATGAACAAATGGATGTACGTTGTGGTTTTAAAGAAAGAATTAGAGATAACTGAAATTATATTTTAAAGGGAAAATGGCCGTTAGTACATGAATGGAATTAAAGGGATTAAAAATCTAGCTTATTAAATAAAGTTACAAATTAAGGGAATATTGTAATTTTAACTAAGGGGAAAAACAATTATTAACTAATATGTAAAGGAAAACGCCTTTACATATATCTCCCCGACGACCGACAAAGAAAAAGCGTGAAACGCGGGAGATAAAAGAAAAAAAACAAACAAACACATGCCTCCTCTCAATGCTACAACACCAACTCATATAAACAAAACATATTATTAAAGAGGAACTGGTGATAACTTGTCTAATAATGCAATACTCAAGTAGTAAATAAGCAAAGGAAATACATCATGTCTCAATTAAAACAAAAAAAACATGCTAATAAGCATGAAAAAGCAAGTAGGTACCTATAAAACTTGCAAAAAGTCTTTTTTTTTTTTAAACTGTAGTGAACTTCTGGACAGCTGTATATTATCTTGTTTCTTTTTTTTTCTGTGTGCACACTCAATATTATTCCAGAAGATTTTAATTCAGATTGCTTGAAATTTCTATTCAAGCCAAAGCAATTTTTTATTGCTTAAACGAGTTGGTTACATTCCAACTTCTACTTTATTATTATATTTTTGAGACATGAATTATATTAAAAAGGTAAAATAACACATAAAATATTGAATATATTTAAGAACACAATCAAACATTTTGAGAACTCTGTGACACATAAGTTTTATAACTAGAGCAAAAAGAGGAGCAAATATGGCAGAATTATATGATGAAACTTGACTTTATCAATAATTCTCTCTGTCAAAAAAACAGTCTGTTTACTGATCTAGGCTGTATTTAGTTTAGGCAAAAAAACAAGGGTGTACAATGAACTTTTTTTAAAAAAATATGTAAAAAAAACTAGCCTTCTTCAAAAGATTTAATGCATAACGTGTGAAAAAAAATGTAAGGCAGGTTAATGTGAATCGTACACAAGCGTTAAAAGAATAGATGTATGTGTGTGTGAGAGAGTGCAGCCCGAAACACCATTCGGTGTAGTAACTGAAGACTATCAGCATGCGGCTGCATATGTGAACAGGAAAAGAGAACAAAAAAAAATAATGTTTACCTGTGTACAAACTGACCAGAAATAATGAAAGTCTTACAAATATATCATGTGTAATGTCTTAATGGACAATAAAAGAGCGTAATGAAAAAAAAACTGACATGGTGTACATCTATTAAATTGAGAACAAATCCTGTTAAATCAAATTTCCGCTATGCACACTACCAAAAAGAATGAATGTAAACACGGTGTAGTATGGAAGAAAACTGAAAATTGAACCCGTAACTACAAATTAATTTTAGAAAATCTGGCAAAACACATGCGCGGTGTATGTAATAATACAATGTGTAAAAATATCAAACAAATTTCTGACAAAAGTGTAAACGATCATATGAACTATGTGAAAGAAGTCATCATGTGTGAAAGTAACAGGAACTGACATAGCAAACTCACATAAAAAAATCGAAATGTAAAGGGCTATAGTACCAGTGCACACGAAGAACTGACAACACAAGGAAATAGTATTCTTGTAAACGATGAACTAATGTGTAATGTGTGTGAAACAAAATTTTGGGTACTGAGAGACCCAAACCATGAGCAACGTGTGTAATATCCAATGAACAAAAATGCAATGAACTAATGTGTAAATTCAATGAACAAAAGTTCCTCCTGTACACTAAGCACAAAACCCATTGTGTTACGTTTAGAAAGTTACCGTTGTTTACACTGCCAGTTAAGGGTTAAATTACGAAAAAAAACAATATTGCTGTAATTTTGTTATAAAAAGCACAACAATGTCCAAACAGTGAATGAAGAAAAAAACAACGAAAAATCTTGTAAGGAAAAAAAAATATGGAATATCTAAGGTAAATTCTAACCAACAAATCCTAAAAATGTGAAAAAATCCATTACTTTTTTTTTTAAAAAAAAGAGGCTTTTTTTTTTTTTAGGAAAAAAAATGCAACAACAATATACCTTCTTTCCTGAAAAAGAAAATACAGTCATGAAAAATAAATAGGGCAACATAGTAAACAACCAGTATGTGTGTAAAAAAAATTCAATGAACAAATGTGTAACGTGTAACAGGGGCTGGTTAAACTCTAAACCAGGTACCTTCAGTGTCGTGTAAATCATCAATGAACTACTATGTATGAGAAAAAATATACTGTCGACTACTATATTAGCAAAAGAATACAAATAATAAAATAAAATGTTTACATACACAATATTATTAAAGTTAAAGTGTAAATGATTTAAAATTTTATTAAGAGGCATCAAATCTAAAATAAAAAAATCCCTTTTTTTTTTACCTGATCCAGTCGTGAAAGATGATATGTTTCAAAGCAGGCAAAATAACATAAAACATTATACACCGACATGAATTTAAAACAAATGCTGTCATATATTTGAAAGAAAAAAAATGAAAAAAAACAAAATTGTTATCGAGTCGCTATTTGTACAATTAAAGAATTATCACCTGTGTGTTTACCTGTGTAAAAGGAATTCACACCTACAAATTATTTCATGCATCGAAATTTAGATGCATGTGCAATCACCGTGTACAATTAATTTATGTACGCACTATATGTAAACAAAAAAAACACCATAAATTACTCTAAGTGTTGTGTGAATAATTAAAATATAAAAAAAAAATCGTGTAATTAATTCCATTTCAGTCTTTGATCAAGCAAGCGGCCAACTTGCTCAATCAAACCCTGAAATCAAAACATCAGACACATTGCTGCTCCCGGGAAAACAGCGCCGTGAATGATGACCTAACACAAAAATAAGTTTAAAATTTTATGACTGCCAAAATAAAAGAACAAATACATAAAAAGTACTGTGTAGGGGTATGCCAAATGCCACACATACCAAAGTGTAAAAAATGTAAAAACTAAAATGCTGCTACTAGAATGTGTATTGTGTGACTCTCTTTCATTTAAGAAGAGGAGAAGACGAGATAGCATCATCTCTGTGTGTGTAAGATTTCATATTACCTCATGAAAGTGACTCAAAAATATCTAATGGTTATGACAGAAAATCGAATCAAATAGAAAAACTCATTACTGAAAAATAATATGTGTATTATTATTATTTTTTTTAGAAGAGACCGGAATTAGAGAAGTGTATTAAAATCTGCGTAATAATAATAACTGCCAACTTACAACTGTAGGAAAAATAAATTTAACTTGCTCCTTTTTTCTTACGATGTCACAGATGCAAAAGTTAAACTTTCGAAGTCCAATACTGGACTCTTTATTTAAAATTATGTGTTTAGGTATGATACAAAAATAAAATGTATAGTACTTAAAATATAAAAGTGGGATTGTCACTCTTACCTGTATATACAATAAACATAAACAAGTGTAGGTATATAAAAATTCACAGCAAACATATATAGGTATAAGAGAAAAACCACAAGAAAAGTATGGTGTCTATATATATTAAGTGTACAAGTCTCAAAATTATTAATTGCAAAGCAAGTTTTTTTTTAATCTCAGCTAGAAGAGAAATTTTATTTTTATTTTATTTTATTTTTTTTTTTGTGAACAAATACTACTCTTCTTCTTCTTTTTTTTTTTTTAAAGGTGTGTAACTATTTCATAAGAAAAACAAACAGTGTGACTTTAGTCAAGCAAACTGCATCGCAAAATATTGTTATTGGAGAGAAGAAAAAAAACGAATAGAATGCAATGTGACAATAAAGGCACTGAAACGATTATACACAAAAATGCGAACCAGCGCACATGGCTGAGTGTATAACCGCAAGCAACCGACACGCAATTCAAGAGCTCAGAAATAGATTAAGTAATCATTTCTGAATTGCGAGTTTGTCACACCGCAGAATATCCCTGCATCACCGGAACATCAAAATAGGGAGAAAAAAAAATAATGTAGGACCTCCAAAATGACTACTGGTATACACCTGCATATTATGAATGGTAAAAATCTAAAATAAATAAATGAATATTTGCGTTTACGGGGGGGGGGGGGTGTAACTTAAACAAGTAAAAATTAAGCACATATATGAGGATGCAGCGATACACGTGTAAAAATAAAAAAATAGATTTCACAAATAATGATTTGAAAGTGCAAACTTGTGTGTAAAAAGGGAAGGTATCGCTGAATCCAACACACTGACTAAAGTCAAACTGTACATAATCTGAAAATTTAATTTGAAAAAAAATATGTCAACACCAAAACTTATTTTACGCACCCTTGAAATTATTCGAGAACGAAAAGAAAAAAAATACAATGCAATAAACTAGTGTCTAATGCATTTCACTGTGTATTTCAAACATAAAAATGCGCAATCATTGTTGTTAGAATAAAATTAATTTCAACTCGAACTAGGTGGCTGAGTATAACTGAGAAAGAATTTAATAACAGTCATGCAAAACTATTTTGAGCACTTTAAAAAAACACAATCTTTACCTACACCTAATTACTCATGAAAAATATATTTTTATATGAAAATATGTGACGAATTACACAAAAAAACATGTACTGCTTTAAATATTAAGACATTTAACGGAACTACAATCTACTACAAATATATTTACTAAATGTTTACTAACTTGAGACAAAAATACCTTTAAATAGCTAAAATATAGAAAACTTAAAATATATAAAATATAATAAAAGGCATAAAATTTCTAAGATGTAATAAAATATGTAACGGTATCAATTAAAAATATTGGTACCACAATGTTTTATAGAACGTAATGTCAGGTTCTTTTTTGCCAGTCAAAAGAAGTACTGTTCTGGGAAAAGCTTCTCTTCCACTATCATATGCTTAGAAAAAAAACATTTTAAGAACACATAAGCCACTTTTCAGTAATCCTGATTTATGTTTTATCTATTAAACCTATGTTTGTAATAGACAATAGAAAGAGCATACGTCCATAAAAACAAAACAACTTTACACTTTAGCAAAATTCTTATAAACACTACTTACCATCACAACCAAAATTACTTTTTTTATCAGCAAGTATTAAAATATGCACAAAGTTATAGAAGCAAAAGATATTAAACTTTTAGATCAGATTTATCATAAAATTTCTTCATCCCTTGTTAATTTCCACAGTAGCACACAACTTGATGAATGCAGTAGATTTAATCCAAGAAAAAGAAATCACGAGAAATTACATAATGTGCACAGGAAAAGATATACAGTTACGCTTAAAAAGTTATTATAGAAGTATCTTATACCAGTATATTTTTGAAACAAAATATTAACTTAACTAAGTGTAAGCAAGAAATTTAGCTTTTTATAGGCTAGAATAATGAAAAGTAAAATTAACTTACATAGCCCACTTATGGGGGGAAAAAAACGTAATCTTTTACGAAAATATAAGTAAAATCTTGGATTCGTTTACTCTTTTTATTATTATCCATTTTTTTAAGAAGGTTGGAACCCAAATAAATCTCAGTGATGCCCGTACGACGAATAACAAAACGAACACATTGTTTCCCGGAAAAATGCATCGGAACTATATGGCAGAAATTGTCTCTCTTTCTTTCTTCACATTATAAAGTACAGAAGCACGGTGAATAATTACTTCTTCATCGTAGCAGACGTATTAAGCGCAACTGGATGACTCAGATTTGCTGTGATATTATTCTAGCAGATGAAACACAGCTGTTTCAGAAAGCGGAGGGAAGGAACATTTTCTTTGATTCACTATCGGCATGAAGAAATAAATAGATGAATTCACCGATGACTAAAGGTTTCTACGGCGGTTCACACTAGAAGAGTATATATTTTTTTTTTTGTTCGCTTGGTGGTCACTGGAATACAGAATTGAGTTCGCACTTCTCAGGAAATTCAGCATGTAAACAAATCTAATTTGTCGATGACTGATGATATTTTAAATACTGAAGAATATTAAACGTTGTTATTATGTAGTTTTTTTTTAAATCGTACAATACTGGGATCCCTCTCTGACACTAAATTATTCAAGGACTGGACGTGGCACCAGTTAATTTATATGAGGACGGTTTCAACATCGTATAGGAAGTTTCTATTGATAAATCGTAAATGTACTTTCAATCCCAAGTTCGTATATAATCCATGAATAATTGAGAAAGGCAACACAGGAGGCTAATTTACTGGAGACAAGTTTTTATTAATTTCACAGTTCCAAGAAAGGTTGCCGTGCCAGAGAGGGACCCTCGCAGAGATAGGTCCGATCGCTAGTACTTACAGAGAAGGACTGGTCACAAATACATTTTTCACATCGTCAAGTGTTGGCGCGATACATGTACATAAAAATAGCCAAAAACGACTGATAAGCACAAATTGCGGTGAGAGAAGGCACGTGGAGAGTTTCCGTTAAATAGACTTTCAATGATATGAACCAAAGTGCATGATTTGAAATAATTAACGCCAAATGATAAAAGATAGCATATGGCTCGGGAAACCACAAGGATTGCATTCTTTACCTAGGGTTAACAAAAATCTCACGGGCTCAGAAAGGAAATGAATTCTAATGAAATAAAATAAGACAAACCTAATACATCTGTTTCTTAAGTGAGTAGCGTTTAACTATGAATAAATACAGGCTAGGAATAACTCTTTAAATGGTTGTTGCTATGGGAAAATACTTACATGTACATGAACAAATGGATGTACGTTGTGGTTTTAAAGAAAGAATTAGAGATAACTGAAATTATATTTTAAAGGAAAAATGGCCGTTAGTACATGAATGGAATTAAAGGGATTAAAAATCTAGCTTATTAAATAAAGTTACAAATTAAGGGAATATTGTAATTTTAACTAAGGGGAAAAACAATTATTAACTAATATGTAAAGGAAAACGCCTTTACAATGTCTAACCTTGTTAATTCTTTTAAAGCATTGTTAGAAGGACAAATAGTAATCAAAACATAAAATTGATAGAAATACACAATCAGAGTCGCATTTGTTTATTCATCACGACTTTCATTTTTTCAACTATTTGGAAAATAGCTGTTGTCCCCGGTAGAGTTCTGAGAAATCTGATGTATATCTGAATATTTTTATTGGTTAAAGTTGTACATCTATAAGCTACTGTTTTTTTTTATCATTGGTCTAGGAATAATAATGTTTAATACATCCCCAGTACCCAAACAATATTGGACCAATATTGGCTACATCTTGGAGCAATATTGGCACATTGGCACAATACTGGCATGAAATATTGCTCCAGTATTGGGATGTTTACATTTTGCCCTTATTTAGCCAATATTTGCAGCCAATATTATGCCTATATTGGGGTTTCATTGGAACTATTGCCAATAAAACGCCAATATTGGTTAAATATTGGGGTTTTATTAGAAATATTTCCAATGTAACGTCAATATTTGTACAATATTGGGAATTTATTGGAAATTTTTCCAATGTAACGCCAACATTGGCATAATATTGGCTGAAAATATTGGCTAAATAAGGGCAAAATGTAAACACCCCAATATTGGAGCAATATTGGAGTTTTATAAGCAATATTTCCAATAAATGAAATATTGGCGCAACGTTGGACCAATATTGGTTTGCTACTAGGGATGGCTTTATGATCATCCTAAAAATGATGTTTATTATTATTTTCAATTCAAATATACAATTTATTTATAAGTCTTTAAAATTTGAGCCTTTGAAAATATCATTTTCCAAATATTTGTTGTAATTTGTTAAATTACATTTTTAACCTTGTTTTTGTTTAAATTTTACTTTCGTAAAATGCCATCCATTTTAAAGAACGTTCATCGTGATTGGATTGCCATAACATTCAGCATTAAGTTTTAGTAATGATATGATATACATTTGAAAACTGAACTAACATTTAATATAATCATCTCTAACTATAATAATTTTATGGCTTTTTTTTAAATTACCTTTATAGTTCTTCTCCCTTTTTAAATACATTTATAAATTCAAAAAATTGCTCACATGTGCCCAAACGGTGGGACAGTGGCGAACACAAAGGTAAAGTATCCTTTGACACGTTTTTAGTTTCTTCTATCTTCAATAGAAAAAAGTATTCAAAATTTTTTCGACTTCCGGTTTTCGACTGATTTACACGTTTTAGGGGTCAGAGATTCCAAAAAACATGTTTTTACAAAATGTCTGTCTGTCCGTGTGTCTGTGTGTATATCGCCATTCTACCATCAAAAAGTGTATGAAGTTATGCATAGAATTGAACCTAATTTTTTGTGAATGTTTTTGACTGTAGCAAGCAGGTCCTCCTTCAGTTTTGAAATATTCCGCCGTAAGGGGGCGCCGCAGTCGCGATTTTTGTGCCATTTTCAATATTGTACCGAACAAAATTATATGAAGTTATGCATCGAATTGAACCAAATTTTTTGTGTATGTGTATGACTATGGCTAGTTGGTCCTCCCGGAATTTGAAAAGAATCCGCCGTAAGTGGGCGCCGCAGTCGCGATTTTTGTGCCATTTTCAATATTGTACCGAACAAAAGTATATGAAGTTATGCATCGAATTGAACCAAATTTTTTGTGTATGTGTATGACTATGGCTAGTTGGTCCTCCCTGAATTTGAAAAGAATCCGTCGGAAGGGGACGCTGCAATCGTGATTTTTGTGCCATTTTCAATATTGTACCGAACAAAAGTATATGAAGTTATGCATCGAATTGAACCAAATTTTTTGTGTATGTGTATGACTATGGCTAGTTGGTCCTCCCTGAATTTGAAAAGAATCCGTCGGAAGGGGACGCTGCAATCGTGATTTTTGTGCCATTTTCAATATTGTACCGAACAAAAGTATATGAAGTTATGCATCGAATTTAACCAAATTTTTTGTGTAAGTGTATGACTATGGCTAGTTGGTCCTCCCTAAATTTGAAAAAAATCCGTCAGAAGGGGGCGCTGCAATCGCGATTTTTGTGCCATTTTCAATATTGTACCGACCAAAATTACATGAACTTATGCATCGAATTGAACGAAATTTTTTGTGTAAGTTTATGGCTATGGCTAGTTGGATCACCTTAAATCTGAAAAAAATCCGCCGGAAGGGAGCGCTGCAATAGCGAATTTTATGCTACTTTCAATATTGCACCACATAAAAGTGTATGAAGTTAGTTCTAGAACTGAACAAAATTTTTTGTACATGATTATTTTTTGATAAGGATTTGTCCGGGATGGCTGAGTTGGAAGAGCATTGGCCGCTTCAGTCAATACATCCCTAGTTCGAATCCTGGCTCGGACTTTTTTCAATGTGTATGGAAATTTACATCGGTTATAATTAATTTACTGATTGAATAATCGTGTTTAAAATTAATCTAATATAGGGGAAAGTAGTTGCGTCTTTGTAATCTCAAATATTACACCGATTTTATTTTATTTTTAAAGAAGACGACGAAGAAGAAAACAAAAAAAATCCCTGTCTGCTTAGCATATAGGCGGAGGTAGATTTCGAAGAGTGCTCATTTCAGCAACAAAAAATATAATATGATTAGAGATAAATCCAGTTTAACAATTTTCTTTGGCCGCTTTTGAAAATTTTTTTAATTTATTTTTATGTAAGATCTGGTTTTTATCAAAATCATCTTAAGCGAAATTCGGCTCAAATGGCCATTTTGACAACAAATTTTGAAATATATTCTAACTTTATTATTGAAAAATCTACCAATACGCAAATTATATAGTTCCTAAATAACAAAAAACTGTCAATTGAATGCTTTTGAGAGCAAAATCGAACTTAAGAATGAGTCATAAAATAACCAATTTGTTATTTGAATACATCCTCAATTCTTAAATCATGATCGCTTCGGAAAATTTTGCCCGAAGTGCTCACTTTGACAGCTTTAAAAATATATATATTTAACCTTTATCAAAAAACTAACCGATACGGCATATTACACAATTCCTAAATAACAAATAAATGTCAATGGAATGCGTTTGAAAGCAAAATTGAATTTAAAAATCAGTTATAAAATAACCAATTTGTTATTTTAATACATCCTCAATTCTTAAATCATGATCGCTTTGGGAAATTTTGGGCGAAATGCCTACTTTGACAGCTTTTGAAAAAATATAATTAGCCTTTATCAAAAAATCGACGAATTCTCACATTATATAGTTCCTAAATACTAAAAAACTGCCAATTGAATGCGTTTGAGAGTAAAATTGAATTTAAAAATGAGTCATAAAATAACCAATTTGTTATTTGAGTACATCCTCAATTCTTTTATCATGATAGCTTTGGGAAATTTGTACGAAGTGCCCATTTTGGCAGCCTCTTTTGAAATATATTCTGCCTTTTTCAAAAAACTGGCAAATCCATCACATTGTATAGTTCCTATATAAGAGGACCTGTAAATTGAATGCGTTTGAGAACAAAAATGGATTTAAAAATAAGTCAGAAAAAATGCAGTTTGTTATACTTCCACAATTTTTTCAATCACCATCACTTGGGGAAATTCTGTTCAAAATACCGTTTTTAGCAGTCTTTTTTGAAAAATATTCTAATTTTATCAAAAAACTGGCTAATACGTCACGTTATACCGTTCCTAAATAGGAGGATTTGCTATTATGATGCGTTTAAAATCAAAAGTGACTTTAAAAATGATTCAGAATATAAGCAGTTTGGATTTGAGTTTTTTTCTCCAACTCCTATTTTTGTTTAATTTATTTTTGCAATAAGAATTGGTACTATGAAAAACTTTTTAGTATAAAAGTCGTAGATATTATTGAGAATATGTAAAATAAATTTAATTAGATTTGATTGCTTAAGAATTGAGTAAGTTATGGATTTTTTTCATTCCCCCCCCCTTTTTTCTTTTCTTTTTTAATTTTTTTTCATCGGTAAAAGTTGTTCCTATCAAAAACTCGTAAATACGAAAGTTTTAGATAATTTTGAGAACATTTATAAAAAATTTAGTTGGATTTGATATCTAATAAATTGACGAAGTTATGATTTTTTTTTCTCTCCAAAACCCTGTTTTTTTCGCCCCTTGAGCCCATTTTTAACTTTATCAAAAATCTGTCATGCATAAACTTTTGGCCCATTCTTTAGAAGTAATATAAACTTTAAACTGATTCCATATCTATTTTAATTTAGAAGTTATCGCGTTTTTTCTGTTTTCACAAAAACCCTCCTAACTTCCACCCCCTTGGTCCGATTTTGCCCATTAACGAACTTAACCGAGATTTTATGCCCCTTGATTTTTTGTAAAAGTTTGAAGAAGATCTGAGTATAATTATGGAAGTTATCGCGTCCAGAAGAAAGTGATATACACCGACAGATAGATAGATAGATAAACTTTTTTACTTATGGTAGTTTTGGGGTTTAGGGGTCGTGATCGGTGTAGATCTGCAAATATTTTTCAGAAATTCCAAAATGGGAGCGATCGCAATAGGTAGTATTTCATACGAAATCTACCTAAAAGGAATTTCTCAACTTTTCTTCGACAAAACAATAAATGTAAAATTCAGTTAAATGTTTCTGGCGCGAGTCTATATTAAAATTAGGTGTGATATAATATATTCCACCGAATTTTAAAGGGTTAATACAAAGACATTAAAATAGTAAATTGCTAACTCATTTATTTTATTTATTTTTTTAATTTAATTAATTAATTAATTAATTAATTATTTTATTTTACAATAAAGAATGTGACACGGTAATTTTTAAATATTATGTATGTATCTTGAAAACAAATCGCGTGAAAAGAAGGGAGGGGAGAATGTAAAACAATTTTTGTTAATTAACTTTATGCAATGACATGTAATTATATCCACTTATGAATTGTTTAATTAAACTGCCGTTAATTTAACTGCTGGTAATAACATTTTGAAATTCTTAATAAATCAAAGCTTAAATTTCTCAAAACTAATTAAAATAAAATTATTTTTTTATACTATATCTCTTATGCACATTTTTTTCAGTGCACAAAAAAACTAATTAGGTTCTTTACACAGGAAAAATAGTAATTTCGTAGATATTTTTAACAAAAAAAAGTAAAATTTAAAAAAGTGAACATCAAAAGCTGTTCTGAGTATTCCAGGTGAGATTAATCAGCGTAAAACATTTTTTTTATATTTTAAAAACAAATTAAGAGTGAAACAAAAAAAATGGAGAATTCTGATATTCTACAGCTCATATTCAAAATATTAGAATAATTACCTTTTTTTGAGAAATTGAAAATATCGTTTGGTAATTTAATGTCTTTTAATGAAAATATGCAAACGATATTTTTATTAAGAACTTATTGTTGATTAAACTTACTTGTTATCTTAAATTTAATATCATTTTTGAAAAGATTAATTGCAAAAAAAATTATTTTGAAAAGTCAAAATATTAGAATATTTATTCAAGTGGTTCAAAATATTAGAATATTTCACATTAATTCTCGTTTAATTATTACCAATTCTTAACTGGTGGCATCATTGATTAAATTCAGACTATTTTATTTAAAATCAGTATTCTTTTTTGCAGTTTGTTTCTTTTTCGTCTTAAAATGGGCCGTGTGAGTGATATTCCTGAATCTACTAAACTTCGTATGGTTGATTTGTATCGACACGGTAAAAATCAATGTTTTATGGCGAATTATTTACATTGTTCGCAATCGAGCGTTAGTAAAATACTAACACAATATTCAAAAATTGGAAAATTTCAAAATAATCGCCGAAATGGTGGCCGAAAACCAAAAACATCTGCTAGAGATGACAGGAAACTGAAGCGTATAATTAAGAAAAACCGTTTTAAAAGTGTGCGATTCTTGCACCGAAAATGGAAAGAAGAAGGAGTTGAAGTTTCTACATCGACAACATTAAGACGTCTCCATAAATTTAAATTTGAATCGCGTGTACCGAAAACAAAACCTCTCATGACTGCAAGACAAAAGCGTATAAGATTGAATTGGTGTAAATCAAGTCGTTTATGGAGCAATGAAGATTGGAAAAATATATTATTTAGTGATGAAAGTATGTTTTGTGTTTCATATGGTAATCAAGGTATTCGAGTTTGGAGAATGAAGCAAGAAGCATTTGATAAAGAATGCCTTAAACGTTCCGTAAAATTTGCTGCTAGTGTCATGGTTTGGGGTTGTATGAGTGCAGAAGGACCTGGAAAGTTATGCATCGTCTACGAAAAGGTTAACTCTCTGATATATCAAGAAATTTTAGAATATTACATGATTCCATCATCAGAAGATTTATTTGAAGATGATTTCATCTTTCAACAAGATTTAGCGTCCCCGCATACCTCGGTGTCAACTAAGAATTGTTTCCGCCAACGCAACATTAAGGTACTTCCTTGGCCACCAAATTCACCAGATCTTAATCTCATCGAAAACTTATGGTGTATAATGAAGAAAAAACTTCAAGAAAATCCTCCTTCAAGTAAAACTGAGTTAGTGGCACGTATAAAGTCTATTTGGGCTAATATTGATAGAAATGTTTGTAAACACCTTGTATATAGTATGCAAGATCGATTGTACGCTGTTATGAAAGCTAAAGGGGATGCTACAAAATATTAACTACCATTTACTTCATATTCATAAGGTAATATTGTTGCGTAAAATAAAATATTCTAATATTTTGAACCAATCTAAATTTTATTCTAATATTCTACTGTGTTTAAGAAAGCTGTATACCTAATTTATTGTGCTGTATTTTATATTTTATAAATGTTAAAATCTTATCTAAACATTCCAGATTTAATTTATAAGAAATTTAATTGCATTTATTTAGTATAAAAAATAAATAAATGACAAATAATTTTTTCTTATTACTTTTTCTCAATTATTCTAATATTTTGAATATGAGCTGTATATTGATTATTTTAAAATTAAATTGATAATGATATTAAAATGCCCGAACTTCATTTAAAAATTTTTAAATGCTGCTTAAATTTCTTTTTTTTTTATTTTTTTTTACGTTAAGAAAAATATCAACTTTTCTGTTTATTTCGATAAAATTTAGACTGAGCTTCATGAACAGCGTGTTTAAAATAAAATGCTGGATGAAAAAAATTGACATACTGTACTTTGTGAACAAAATGAACTAATAATTATACTCGAAATTTAAAACAAGAATAAGAAGAATTAGTTTTTTTAAACATGCTTGATTATTTTCTTTATCTTTTTAAGAGAAAAAGTAAGTCCTCAAAATAAAATCAAATAAACAACAATTAATGTTAATGCCTTGATTAAAATATGTGTATTAGTTTTTTATGTAGAGCTATCGCAAAAATCGTGAAAAATACAATGCCACCTATTTCGTGATTAAGACGAAAACCTAATCAACCACAACTTGTGTAAACATCTAATTGGATCTTAAATTAGACAAAAATTCGAGATTTAGTTTTTGAGATAGAACCATTACAAAATCACGTGAAGTATAGAGGTATAGCAGCACTGCCTATCGGGCGAGTTGCACCAAAACGTAACATTTATGAAAACATTTCATGAAAGTAAACATTTATGAAAGTAAATTTAAATCTGAATTCGTGCATTAGTTCTTGAGATAGAGCTATTGCAAAAAACCTAAAAAAAAAGCATAGCAGCGCATCTTGTTGAGTGAATTACACCAAAACGTAATCAGTACCAATTTTTATTAAGAAATAACAGAATCTGAAGTTTTATAGCCCTTTATCTACATACAGTACTTTTAAGTACCATTAAAATTACTTATTATAAAATTCTTTTAATACGTCGATTAGTTGTAATACTGTTCAGAATGAGTTACAGATACATAACTTTATTTTGTTCCAATAGCATTATTGGTTTTCCAAAACAAAAATATTTTTAAAAGGATGATTATTTTGCCTTTGTATCTTTTCAGCTTTCTTATCGCTGAGGAAGGGTGATGTGGATTTTTCAATTCCGAATTATTTCTATACTTATATTATAAGAACATCGTATTTGTACATTTTATAATTCTACAAAATACTAAGAAAACAATTTAAAATAAAAGATTTGAATGGGGTCATAAATATTGCACAAAATTCCTGTAAATTTAAATTTAATTAATCCTTCTAAATCCTTCCATTCTTCTAAAATCCTTCAAAAATGTATTAAACAATTATGTAAATCTTTCAATTTATTTTAAACAATTTATGTAAAATGCTTTAGAATGTAAAATTTTCATAAATTTAAAATTCAGTAGATAAAGGGATAAAAAAAAATAATGCAACAGATATAGTATAAATCGTGAAAAATGCAGCATAGTATCGCCACATGTTGGGTGATATGCGCCAAAAACTAATCATCTCTAATTTTTATCAAGGTAAGATCTTGTAATCTTTTCTTCATGTAGATAAAACTAATATATTTAAAAGTTTTTATTGAGAAAAGTAATAATCTGAAGTGTTTTCACAACGATTCTGGTTACTATAGTATTTTAGAACTTTTTTATTTTATATACAACTCGGGTAAAATTTTAATGTGTACCGTTTTGTATTATTTTATAATCATAATGTATGTAATAATTAAACAGCGCATCTTATGCAATTCCATATTTGCACATCTACTATTACATATTTTAAGGATTTTTGTGGTTAAATCATATAAATGCACACACTTAGAAAAAAGTTTTGTTGAGTCAACAAAAATTTGTTTGGTCCAAAAAATATTTTCATTTAAATATGGGTCAATGGAAATTTTGTTTAAAAAAACCGATTTTTTTTTTTTTTTTTTTTTTTTCAATTTTTTTTCTACAGTTTTCATCCGAAATGCATAATAATGTAATAATATCGTGAGTAATCCGTCTCAATTTGGAAAGTTTTTATTATCCAAAAATTATGTTAATTCTTTATAGCTAGATACGTCATTTAAACAAAATGATATGAGGGAGTTATAGCTACGGCGCATTAACTAAAATTTTGCAAAAACAACAAAATTTTGTTGAAATTATAAATTGAAAATATAAGACTTCAGTAAGAATTAAAATAAAATTGATTAAATTTTGTTTTAATTTTATAAGAGTGAAATGTATAATATGAACTTTAAAATGTTCAGGCATACTTAAAAGGCGATTAAATAATCAACTATAGATGTTAAAAATTTATTTTATTTAAAAACATCTTAGCACTTTCAAACCTTTAATCAGGTTCTTCCTCAGAAAATATTTTCTTTTATAAATACAAATATAAGATTTCGTTTTGCAAAATGAACGAGACTCGTGGCTTGAAGATTGAATTAATAGTATAAGTGTTATAACTGAGCCTGAACATTTTAAAGTTCATATTATACATTTTATGTTAAAAGCAAGGCGAAAATTTCATTCCGGCATATATTTTTTTTATTTATTTTATAAGAGTGTTAACAATATTTTTTGTCTGAGCAACAAAACCGATTTTTTGCTTTAACGAAAAAATTCGCTTGAAACAACCAAGATGTATTCAACAAAACGTGTTTTGTAGTTTTAATCAATTCTTTTTTCTGAATGCAAAACTGCGCTTAAATACATAATTAAAATTTTTTATTTGCAACATGAAGAATTCTATGCAGTTTTTTGAATTCATAGGATGGGATACTTGATAATAATGTCCAATTTAATTACAGTTAAGGAAGAAAACCTAATATTAATTTAATTTTTGTTTTGTTTATAACGGCCAATTATCAGCAAGTGGGATATAGGCCCTATGACGGGAGTAGTGTCCTCTGTAGGGGATCTCTTTAAAGGAAGCTAACCCGTAATTACGCAAGGAACTCCAAGGCTTGAAGATAACCACGGAAATTCCGAATGATTAGGACGACGGGCGCTATTAGGTTCAAACCTAGCATCGGTAGTAGAACTTCTCAACCACTGGTGTGTCTAATACTAATTTAGACACATAATCATACAATTTTAAGTATTAAAAATACCTTTGGAATGGGTAGTACTAAGAAATATAAATTTTGATTTAATGCTACATAAATCTAAACAGCTGGGCAAATTTATTATAGAGCGTTTTAATGTACTTTTAATAATTATATAAATTGTGCTTTTAAAGGAAAAATTCTCGTTTGTTTCATCCATTTTGTGTAAAGATTTTTTTATGTATGTCATGAGAATAATGATATTAATATCAATGCAAGATAATGAATTCCGATGTATTGGAAACCGATTTTCCCAAAATGCATAGTATACTTCATGCATAATAAATAAATTCTTGAAGTAACATCGTAATGATTAAATTAATCTGTAACGTACATTATATTTCCCAGCTGTCACGATTAATTAGTAATATTTATAATTCTTACATAGACCTTTATGGTGCAAATATACATCTAATGGAAAACATCCCAAAGATGGAAAATTTAAAACGTTACACAACTTTAAAATTTTCGGAAAATAGATTTTTTTTTCTTTTTGACTAAAAATTTCTTATATTTTTTACCCATCATACGTAGTATAGAGTAAGTGTTACACTCGTTTAAAATTCATATATATATATATATATATATATTTTTTTTTTTTTTTTTTTTTTTTTGACGGATTTACACATTTTGGACACTGGAGATTCCGAAAAATACATTTTTAGAAAAAAAAAATTGCCATCCGTTTGTCTTTTCGACTGTCTGTTTGTATGTAAACGCTCTATCTCTCGAACAAATTGAGGTAGAGACTTCAAATTTGTATATACTTAGTATGTACGAATAGAAAGAAGAGCATTTAATATCAGTAACCGCAATTATTGTGAGTTATATTTTCAGACTCTCGAAATATTTGTTCTGATGAAAGGTACATAAATTTTTTTAATTTTGGACAGTTAGTTGCCGAAATATTTGCAATCATATTTTCCAATTGTTCGATTTTTCATGACTCTGTATTTCATTTAAATTTCAAAATGATGCTTAATCCAACACAGTAAACTTTAATTTAATATAATTATCCTTTTTGGAGTTATAAGGATGATTTTTAACGAAATTCTCAATTATTTGATTATTTTGTCGATAAAAAAACTATCGCCAAACTGAAATGTTAAATGCAAATAAGGACTTATTGTAAATGTTACATTCACTTGACATTAAACACGTGACATATGTTTGTTGCGTCATCAAGTGGTTTTTATTCGACATTTTATTTGAAGTTTTATTAATATTTTACTAATTTATTTGATATTTCTTTATTTAAAATAAAAATTATTATAGTTTTTATAATTTTCGAATAGTTTGGCGATTTATAATATTTATCGGAATGAGTCGACTATATTATCAAGTAATTCCCCCAATTCCATAATAGAGCATTATTATCTATCAAAATATTTAAATATACGTTTAAACATTATTTTGGAATTGCGATGCATTTTATAAATAGTTTTCTCATGTTTTATTTTCTTATTTTGTATTATGCGTATCCATGATGAGTAAGTTTTACGGTGGCCCCCAATGACTAGTTTTTATGTTTTGTTAAGTGTTTAAACATTTGAAAATTCTAATTATTTCTGAAGTTGCAGGGATGCGATTATTAGAGCACTTGGATTCTCAACGAATATCTATGGCCAAGTGAGACTCAAATAAGAGACAAGAACTAATAAAAACTTGAAAACAGGAATTCTGCCATTTCAGAATTTCACCACTCTACCTTCTTTCCTGGTGAAAAAAAAATACATATATATATACATGTTGGTAAAAAATATATATACACTGCTCAAAACAATTAAAGGATATTTGAAGTTTTATATAAAATAAAGATGTAAACGAAATTTTTTTTTGCCGAAAATAGAAGAAGAGAATCACGAATGCAAATTTTTCTGGTTTTCAAACTGTGGAGTATGCAAATTTTGAGTTCGACGTCAAAAACGTCGCTTCAGCGGCAGCGAATGAAATTTGACTTTCAACTGGATAAAAGAGAATGAAGACAAGGATGATCGGCATTCAGTGATTGCTTTGTTTCGATGAGTACGATGTCTCAGCGAAGTCATTTGACAGATTCAGAAGCTTGTAGAATTGTTGGTTGGTTAGAAGGGGGCCAAACTCAAGCCGAAGTAGCGCAAGCCATTGGAGTGTCACAAAGTGTCATTTCCAGGATCTGGAACCGTTTTTTGGAGAGTGGATGTGCAGGCCAAAGACCAGAGCAAGGTCGTAGACGGGCAACAACGCCCAATGAAGATCTGTATTTAGCGTTAACAGCTCGGAGACACCGAAACATGAACGCTACTCTTCTCCAACACCTTCGCTCGGCTACAGACACCACGATTTCAACTCAGACTGTCCGAAACCGACTCCATGCTGTAGGTCTGTATGCTCGCCGACCGATGGTATGTGCTAGATTAACATCAAGGCATCGTCGCGACCGCAGGGAGTGGGCAACCGAGCATGTCAACTGGAGGAGAAATGAATGGAGCAATGTTCTGTTTTCTGACGAGTCCCGTTTTTCTGTGCATCCGGATAATAGGCGCATTTTCATCAAGAGGGACCGTGACAGTAGGAATAATCCTGCGTTCGTGCACGAAAGTGTCAGATTTGGCGGTGGAGGAGTGTTGGTGTATGGTGGCATCTCCATTGACGGGCGCACTGACCTCTACATCATTCGAGATGGAGCTCTGACTGGTCGCCGATATAGGGATGAGATCCTCAGGCCTATTGTAGTCCCTTACGCTGCAGCAATCGGAGATAACTTCATTTTAATGGACGATAACTGCAGGTCACATCGTGCAAACCTGGTGGAGGATTTCCTTTTCGAGGAAGGAATCGTTCGAATGGAATGGCCAGAGTGTTCTCCAGACATGAATCCAATCGAGCACGTTTGGGACGCTCTAGGAAGACGAGTTTCTGGCCGCCAACAACCCCCATAAACTCTCCAAGAACTGGAAAGAGCTCTTCTGGAAGAGTGGGGCAGAATACCCCAACTCGCCATTAATAGCCTCATTGAGTCCATGTCTCAAAGGTGTTCAATGTTGCTGGTCGCCCGTGGAAACCATACCCCCTACTGAAAATGATTTTCTTTGAAGAAAACACCTTTTCTTATTCTTTTTTTCTCATATGCACAAATTGTGTTCTTTTCCTTTTGTACACAAATACGCAGTAAAATGCATTTTTTTCTGCCTAACATGTGTAATTTATTCTCATATAACCTACTATGTCTGTCGACCATGTATCAATCAGCTAAAAAGTTTCCCAGATACAAAATCCACCTAAAACTGCAATATCCTTTAATTGTTTTGAGCAGTGTATATCAGTCTTAAAACTTACAATACCCGTTTTAATTTTTTTTTATAAAATAATGTCATTTGCATCCGCTGAAAAACTCCTCATTTACGACCGAATTACAACTCATTGTTATCAAAAAGTCAATTCTTTGATGTTCAGGGACCGAAAAAGATTGCACATACGCACAAACATATTTACTCACTGAAAGAAGGGAAATAACATTTTCCCGAGTTTATTTCTATCTCGGGATAAATATTTTAAGAGTTAATATCGATCAAAAAATGAACAATCTGGATTAAGTAATATATAATATAATATTTTGAAGTTTTTTTTATACATAAAAAATGTTGTTTTAAAAATAAATATATATGGATCGAAATATAACTTCTTATACTAAAAAAGATTAAAAAAATATATTTTGAAATAAATATACAATTTCTCAAAAAAAGAAAAAAAAACACATTAGCTATTTTTGATAAGATTTTCCAGGAGTTGTTTCCCTGTAATTGAAGCTCATCTAATTAGATATTTTTTTACTCTACTCTAAATGTTTCCATATGTTATTTTATCTTCCCATTAAAACTAAACTACAACAGAATACTTGAAGTTTCCGTGTTTTACTTGTCATAAAAATTTGTTTTCTCTCTTATTAATATTATTTTTTGCATTTTACGATCATTTTTACAACCTTAGAGATTCGTTCTAAGTATTGCAAGTGTTACGGATTAGTTCTTTAACTTAATGCATTAGGAACACTTAAGAATTTCACATAAAAGAACCACTGTAAAAAAGACAAGTGATTTAAATTTAATATCATATCTAAGTAAACATTTTATGAGTTCATCTCGATCAAAATAAAACTAACTGGATTACTTAAATAGTATTATAATATTAGTACTTTGAAATTTTTTATGCATAAAATATATTGCCTTAAAAATAAAAATGAATCGAAATATAACTTTTTATAAATTATATGAAATCAGTTCACATATTTTCATAAAAGGATACGTCACATCAGATATTTTCAATAGAATTTTCCAGAAGTAGTTTCCCTGTAATCAAAGTGCATTTAATTAAATATTTTTCACTTCACACTAAAAGTTTCCATATGTCATTTCAACTGTGCATTTAATTAAATATTTTTCACTCTACACTAAAAGTTTCAGTATGTTATTTCAACTTCCCATTAAATTACACGAAAACTAAACCGTTACATAATTCTTAAATTTTCAGTGTTTTGCTGGTCATAAAAATAAGTTTTATCTCTTTTTACATCTATTTTTATATTTAAGTTTCGTTTTAACAACCTTAATGGTTATAAAAATTCAGTAAACATTGGAAGTATTAGGGATCAGTTCTCTAATTTAACGCATTGGGAACACTTAAGAATTTTCCATAAAAGAACCTCTGTAAAGAAAAAAAAATGGATTTTAATGTGATTTCTAATCTAAATAAATATTTTGGGAGTTAATATATATCATAAAAAATCAAACTGAATTACTTACGTACCGCAAAATGTTAGTATTTTGAATTGTTTAATGCATAAAAAAGTCTTAAAAATAAATATGAATACACATAAAAAATTGTTTTATCTGATCTTGCAATTATTTTTACATTTTAATATCGTTTTTACAACCTTAGAGAATGGTTGTAAAAATTCAGTACATATTGAAAGTTATAGAGAGGAGATCGAGATGTAAATATTTAATTATTGCAAAAATATTTATATAGTAAGGAGGCAATTATCATACCTTTAAAATGAAGATTTATATGAGATAATGTGATATAAACATTATTGAGATCAGAAAGGAAGCTTATATTTTTCAAAAATTAAAAACTATATATAAGTGATGAAACATGAATGTTATTGAAAACAAAGCATATTTATTGATAGAACACATAAAAAGAGATAAAAAAAAACACTCAAAATAAAAAATATATATACAAGAATTTGCTGCAGCAAACTTACTAGTAACCTCTAGATTAAATTCGTGAAGTAGATATTTATATAATGAAATTAGATTTGTGTTTTCTTTGGCAACTATATTATTTTGCCTCACTTAGGCTTTGTGCCATGTGCTGCTGGATTGTGGCCGTGAATTTTATTCTTTTTCGATCATTAGATCTTATCAGTCAAATTGACTGATCTTTGGCTAAAACAATTGTATGCACCACGCTGCTTTTTATGTCACTGATATTTTTGAATTATGTCGATATTTAAGACCATCATGGCCTGGATCACTATTTTGTGATTACACTTTCTTGAGGGTACACACGATCACAAACAGGTAGGCGAAGAACATATAGCCTGTTAGTCGACACCACACTTTATTCCCTTATGGGATCTTTTTTAGCACTATTTTTTTTTAGATGATGTAGATATTTCAGATGATGGCGATCACACTAACTAATGACTACACACGATCACATTGGAAACACAGAAGGTACTCAGCCGGTCAGACAGCACTACAGTCTAAATTCTTAGGAGATCATCTTCTTAATGTAATACAGAAGCAAAAAAAAAGGTTCATACTTGAAGAATTAACTTACAAAATGTAAAAAATCACCAGCCCACGCTGCAGAAAAGGCTTTTTTTTACCTAAACTGCAGCGCGGCTTTTTCGCGTAGAACTCGTAGCTTGCCGCCTTTTCAACTGTTGCCAAAAGGCGTTGAGAAGAACTGAGGGAGAAAAAGTGATTTTCTACCGTGAATGACTCTTCTCTGTTTCTCCCCACGCTGGAGTGGAATTCACGTGTTTTCTCTCTCTTGCGATTTTCGTATTGGCTGTGGGAGAAATGAAGTGTTTATTTTTGTGATGCGTTTGCTCTGCCGATTGGTTTCGAGTTCTTGCCACTTGTTTACTATATGTAGAGACCTTTCTCTCTACATTTCCTCCCCCCAACAGGAGAGAAGCAGCACATAGGATGAAAATCAGAAAATTATTGAATAGTGCCAACAAAAAGAAAAATTTTAAAGTTTTTGAGCTGCATTCATATTTTGATGAAAGTCACTTGTGCCTTACAATGAAAATTTATGTACATACATAGATACAATACAAAAAGAAGAAAAATATCTTTACACATAACTAAGAAATAAGTTTGCATTCTTACCAACAAATTGCATGAAAATATTTTTTTTTATATACCACATTCATTCAGTTAAGAAATCATGAGAAATGATAAGTATTACATTTTGCACTTAAAGAAATTTTACACAAAATGTGCAGAGAGCAAAATACACCAAAGTGAATTAAAAACAGAGATTTGGTTTTAAGAAGTGAAGATTATAATGAAATAATAAAATTGTTTTAGAAATTGACTAACAGAAGAAATTTCTTAATATCTCAAAAGGAAATATACTGAAATATGCTGGTCAAACTATTAACTTAAAAGAGAATTTAATTGCAAAAAAATAAATTAACAAATTATCTTTCAAAATTTAATCTTTGAACAGAAAGTTAACTTAATACTTAGAAAACATGAGTTAAAGTTATATGAAGAGAATTTTAAGTTATAAAATTTTCTACGAAAATTTATACTTAATGTATACTTATAAGTATTTATAGCTAGCCTTTTTTTTTTTTTTTTTTTTTTTTTTTAACATATATCTTTAAACTCAATATTTTAACAGAATTGTCAACTAGTAAGACCTATCCATTTAGGTGTTAAACATCTTTGAGAAAATGTATCATCATAACAACCTAGAAATTAATACAACTGTCCTAACCTAACGGACCAGCCAGCTTAAGCCAGAAAAAGATAAAAAAAATAATGACGTCTCACTATCTTAATACCTACAGATGTATAGTTTACCAGGAAGCATAGATACAAATTTTTGATGATAAAGATGTTAGGAAAATTGAGAGATTTTTAAATGAGCAAAGAAATACTAAATTGACAATATTGAAATTTAAAATTAATTACCAAATTAACATTTATATACAATTTTGAATGTTAGGTCTTAGAGGTTTTTGCAAAAAGAGTTTACTAACATGTAATTTCTTTTCAACAGTTTGATTATTAAACATTCTAGACACAATATAATTATCATTACGAACAATTTTAATTATTTCCCAAGGACCAATGTATTTTTCAGTTAATGAGCCAGAATGTCTGAAATTTTCAGTAAAAACTTTATCACCTATCTTTAATTTCGGTTTTGCTCTCCCCTTTGTATTTTTATTGTACACAGCAAAATATTGTTCCTCATTTTTTGAAATCTGTTGCCTCATCTCTTCTAACAATTTTTTAATATTTTCTTGATAAGCCTGAAAACTTTCAACAAATTTTGGTTCATTTATGGAATCAAGTGGAATGTTTAGAGATCTGCCAAAGAAGATTTCAGCCGGAGTATATTGAGTGGCTGTGTGTACTGAATTATTGTAATGAAGTTTAAATTTTAGCAAATTGTTAGACCAATCCAGAACATTGTTAGACATAGCAGCCAAACTTTCCTTCATAGTTCGGTGAACCCGTTCAATTTATCCATTTGATTGCGGGAAATATATGGATGATTTCCTGTGATCTATGCCTAAATTTTCTAAGAAATTGTTAAGTTCATCTGAGATTAGATTTGGTCCATTGTCTGACTGCACAATTTTTGCAATTCCATATCTAGCAAAGTATTCATTAAGGCATTTTATAATAGTTGCAGATTTTACATTGGCTAATGGAATAGCCTCTAAAAACCGTGAATAATGATCTACGATTGTTAGTATAAAAAACTTTCCATCAATAGATCTTGGCAACTTGCCTACAATGTCAATTGCTAATTTTTCACCTGGTGCTAAATCTCTTTTTTCAATATGTCTAGAAGTGGTATGTTTAGGTTTGGATTTGTTTGACAAACATTGCGCACAATTTTCACAAAAACTTTTTGTATCTGAAAACATTCCTTTCCAGTAAAATTTTTTGTTAACTAAATCATAAGTTTTTTTTGTACCAAAATGTGGTGAATGAGCAATCTCTAAGCAACTTTTTATTAAAGTTTTTGGAATGACTATCTTATTTATGATTGAATTAGTTTTATTTTTGTATTTGTACATCAGCAGTTGAGTGTGAGAGTCAATAAAAAATTTTGTTTTAGTTTTACTGTCATCATTATTAATTTTTTCTATTATGTCTTTGATTTCATTGTCTTGAATTTGTGAAATTTTTATGTTACTTTGAGTGAGAGATTTGTCTATGGCAAAAATATTAATGTTGTTTACATTATATTTTTCAACCTCCATTCGAGACAGAAAATCAGCAGGGTTCTGTTTTCCTGCAATATGAGTTATATCATATTGAAATTGCCCAAGATATAGTAACCACCTAGCTACTATATCAGGTTGCTTATCCAGCTGAGCATGATATGTTAGTGTTTTAGCATCCGTGAGAATTGTGAATTTTTTACCATATAAATATTCATAGAAATGCCTGCAAGCTGCAAAAATGGCCAAAAGTTCTCTACGAATTGATGGATATCTTGACTCAGCTTGTGAAAGCTGTCTTGAAAAAAATTCAATAGGGAAAAATTTGTCGTCATATTTTTGCATAAGAATGCCACAAATGGATATTTTTGATGCATCAGTAACCAAATACAATTCTTTATTGTCATCCAGTTGTTTAAGAGTAGGTTTACTGAGTAATTCGTCTTGAATTTTATTAAAAGAATTTTGACAGGCTTCCGACCAAATAAAAGGTGTGTCTTTACGTGTTAATGCCACAATTGGTTGTACAATCTCTGCATAATTGTAAATCATATGCCTGAAAAAATTATTCATACCCAGAAATGCTTGAACCTGTTTTAAATTTTTTGGGACTGGAAATTGTGTCACTTTATTTATGTTGTTATCAGAAGGTGAAAAACCTTCTTGATTAATTTTGAAACCTAAATAAACAATTTCTGATTTACAAATTTGAACTTTTTGTGGATCAAGAGTTAAATTAAATTTTGATAATCTGTCGAACACAGTTTGAAGCAGATTTAAAAGTTTATCCATATCATTTTCTGCCACGATGATGTCATCAAGGTAAAATTGTATGTTGCTACCTACAAGATCACTAATGCATTTAGTCAAAAGAGTGTGGAAATAAGATGTTGAGTTACGACTTCCAAAAAATAATCTGGTAGGCATAAAATTTCCAAGCTCGCAGCAAAATGCAAGTTTAGGTTTGTCACAATCCTGGAGTTTAATTTGAAAAAAGGCTGATTTCAGATCCAAAACACAATAGTATTTTTTACCCGCAATTTGATGGAGAATTTCTGAAATCTTTGGTAAACAAATTTGAAATGATTCTGTTATAGAATTCAATAAGCGATAGTCCACAACCATGCGAAAGTTTTGTTCTTTAGACTTATCTGTAGATTTCTTTTCAACAAATATTACAGGGAAATTGTAATTTGAAACTGATGGTTCAATTATTCCTGCATCTAAGAGCTTATTTATTTCTTTTTTGGCAAATTTTTTTGCAATTTTTGGAATTGGATATGGTCGTGTTTGAATGGGAAAATTATGAAGTAGTTTGAATTCAGGAACCACAGCATCTGTCGAACCCAAAGTTTTGTATCTTTTGGAAAAGACTTGTGAGTTGTTCATTAGCATAGAAATTACTTTGCTTTTATCATTTTCATTTAAATGCCCTAAATCAAAATCATCAACTTTAAGATCATCTTTTCTGAGTTTTTGAATTTCTGACAAATTTAAAGTATTCACCTGCAAAACTTCAGAATTGCTGGGCTCAATAATATCAGTATTGTCGAATATTTGTAAAGTGCCAATTTTTAGTTGTTTTCTGATATTAATTATTTTATTCGAGTTATTTTCCACAATGGTGTATATAAATTTTTTGTCTACAATCTTGTTTACAGATTCAGAAATTAAGTAATTTAATTTTGTTTTAACTGGTATGAGATTTATTTCTTTACTGTCAGCAAAGCATTTTGGAATGTGAAGTTTAATAATTGAAAAAGAATTAGGAAGAATTTTTACATTATTTACAGATTTAGCATAATTAACTTTATCTTCTGACTTTATAATGTTATTTGAAACTAATTTAGGAGATGATTCATAAAATTTGAATTTTTTGCCATTCATGATTAGCTGCTTGTTTTCGACATCCATGAGAATTTTATTTCTCTGTAAGAAATCATACCCCATGATAATCTTGTATTTGCATTGCCAATCATTTGGAGTAACAAAAAATTGATTTTCGAACCAACATTTGTCAATTTTGAATTTTATGTTTACTGCAGATAAATAGGGTATAGAAGTGTTATTCAGTGTGTTAATTCTGACAGATCTGGATAAATATTCAACTTTACAGTGTTCTTTTATGATTTGTAGTACATTGTTTTGAATCAAGCTCAGATTTGCACCTGAATCCAACAAAGAAAGAACTTCTTCCTGACCAAAATTCAAAGTTATTATCGGTAAATCTGCTTGTTTCTGACTACACGACATAACATATAAATTATCTTGCTCATTAGTCTGAGTCTCAATTGAGTTAAAAGCTTTTTCATTGTTGATATTATTAGTGGTCAAGGATTTGTTTATTGAAGTTAATTTTGCATTGCCTGAATTATTTTTTACTTTTTTGTCTGATGTTTTGTGTTGTGGTAGAGATTTCTTTTTGATATGTGATTTTCTTTTGAATTTAGGTTTCAATTTTGAATTGTTTTTTTTACATGGGGAAATCTTTTTTCTGTTTTGGGTTTTTATGTTTGATTTGTTAGTACAGTAAGAATCCATCAATAGTCATTCATCAGTGGCATTTTGGTTTCTGAACCTTCTTCGAGAGGAATTACCTCTGAAATTTCTTTGAGAAGGACTGCCCCGAGAATTACCCCTGAAATTTCCTCTGAAATTCCTGTATCACTTATTTACTCTATTTCGAGCAAATTGTGTTTTATTTTGTGTGGCATTTCTGACTTCAGGAAAATACCAGCATTCGATGGTTAAGTGTGATTTACCACAAATCAAACAAACATTGATATTTTTAGTGTCTTTAGATTTTGTTTCCAGATCAGAGTTAAGACTTGTTATGTTGTTTACATTTTGTGGAAGTGTAAGTTCCTGAATTTTGTCAGATAATTCTTGGATCTTAGCATTTGTCTGCACCTGTGAATCTAATAGTGTAGTTAATTCGAAAGATACTGTGTTGTTGACACTCATGTCAGGATCTTTGAATGCATTTTCTATATTGATTGCAAAGTTTAATGCTGACTCAAAATCTTGTGGGTTTTGTTTTTTTACTTCAATTCTGATGTCTGAGCGAAGAGCCTCTAAGAATTTATTCAACTTTAATTTTTGAGCCAAGTCTACAATGTCTGCATTTGCATTATCGCCTATGTTTAGATATTCATTTGCAGCATTTTCAATTTTTTCTGCTAAATGTTTAACTGTCTGCCCTTGCTCCTGGAAGATAGATGAGAAATTTTGTTGTTTCTCTGCAAATGATATAGTTTTAGAGAATTTTTTTGCCAAATTTTGTTTCAAAAGATCAAAATCATTTATCTTAGATGCAACAGGGTCATTTGCAATATGTTTTAGAGCCTGGTCCTTACAGTGAAGTTTTAGTACAACTAATTTTCTTTTTTGATCCCAGTTTTCCAAATCGGCCAAATTCTCTATTTGCTGGATAAAGAATTTAAAATTTTCGCCCTGGGAACCTGAAAAATCTGGTAATGAATTTGCCAAGCTAACCTGTTGTACATTATTTCGCCTCATTTTTAGATACTATGAAAAAATATACTTAATTTTGAAATTCAAATATTTCTTCAAATTTTTGGATTATATTTAATTTAAACAAATATAATTACTGCATATATTATTGACAATTGATACCCAACATGAACAAAATCACAGTGAAAATTATAAATAATGATAAAAATTGAGCATTAAAAATGGTATTTTGACTCACTTCAATTTTTAAAATGATTCATTATAGAAGATACTTATTAATGTAACTACTAAATATGAATATAAATATTATACGAAAAATATATGCACATATCAAAATCATAAATCAGTAAAATATTAAATCAATAAAATCATAAAAATTCATTCTCAAAATTTTGAAGCTTGTTATTATTATTATTTAATTTAAATTACACTTTTAAAGAATTTAAGAAAGAAGAAAAATATTTTTAAAAGCATTAAACCAAGATTCGAGACCTTTGAAAAGAGAGAAATAAAAAAAAAAATTCTTTTGTCACGACACCATTTTATATAGAGAGGAGATCGAGATGTAAATATTTAATTATTGCAAAAATATTTATATAGTAAGGAGGCAATTATCATACCTTTAAAATGAAGATTTATATGAGATAATGTGATATAAACATTATTGAGATCAGAAAGGAAGCTTATATTTTTCAAAAATTAAAAACTATATATAAGTGATGAAACATGAATGTTATTGAAAACAAAGCATATTTATTGATAGAACACATAAAAAGAGATAAAAAAAAAACACTCAAAATAAAAAATATATATACAAGAATTTGCTGCAGCAAACTTACTAGTAACCTCTAGATTAAATTCGTGAAGTAGATATTTATATAATGAAATTAGATTTGTGTTTTCTTTGGCAACTATATTATTTTGCCTCACTTAGGCTTTGTGCCATGTGCTGCTGGATTGTGGCCGTGAATTTTATTCTTTTTCGATCATTAGATCTTATCAGTCAAATTGACTGATCTTTGGCTAAAACAATTGTATGCACCACGCTGCTTTTTATGTCACTGATATTTTTGAATTATGTCGATATTTAAGACCATCATGGCCTGGATCACTATTTTGTGATTACACTTTCTTGAGGGTACACACGATCACAAACAGGTAGGCGAAGAACATATAGCCTGTTAGTCGACACCACACTTTATTCCCTTATGGGATCTTTTTTAGCACTATTTTTTTTTAGATGATGTAGATATTTCAGATGATGGCGATCACACTAACTAATGACTACACACGATCACATTGGAAACACAGAAGGTACTCAGCCGGTCAGACAGCACTACAGTCTAAATTCTTAGGAGATCATCTTCTTAATGTAATACAGAAGCAAAAAAAAAGGTTCATACTTGAAGAATTAACTTACAAAATGTAAAAAATCACCAGCCCACGCTGCAGAAAAGGCTTTTTTTTACCTAAACTGCAGCGCGGCTTTTTCGCGTAGAACTCGTAGCTTGCCGCCTTTTCAACTGTTGCCAAAAGGCGTTGAGAAGAACTGAGGGAGAAAAAGTGATTTTCTACCGTGAATGACTCTTCTCTGTTTCTCCCCACGCTGGAGTGGAATTCACGTGTTTTCTCTCTCTTGCGATTTTCGTATTGGCTGTGGGAGAAATGAAGTGTTTATTTTTGTGATGCGTTTGCTCTGCCGATTGGTTTCGAGTTCTTGCCACTTGTTTACTATATGTAGAGACCTTTCTCTCTACATTTCCTCCCCCCAACAGGAGAGAAGCAGCACATAGGATGAAAATCAGAAAATTATTGAATAGTGCCAACAAAAAGAAAAATTTTAAAGTTTTTGAGCTGCATTCATATTTTGATGAAAGTCACTTGTGCCTTACAATGAAAATTTATGTACATACATAGATACAATACAAAAAGAAGAAAAATATCTTTACACATAACTAAGAAATAAGTTTGCATTCTTACCAACAAATTGCATGAAAATATTTTTTTTTATATACCACATTCATTCAGTTAAGAAATCATGAGAAATGATAAGTATTACATTTTGCACTTAAAGAAATTTTACACAAAATGTGCAGAGAGCAAAATACACCAAAGTGAATTAAAAACAGAGATTTGGTTTTAAGAAGTGAAGATTATAATGAAATAATAAAATTGTTTTAGAAATTGACTAACAGAAGAAATTTCTTAATATCTCAAAAGGAAATATACTGAAATATGCTGGTCAAACTATTAACTTAAAAGAGAATTTAATTGCAAAAAAATAAATTAACAAATTATCTTTCAAAATTTAATCTTTGAACAGAAAGTTAACTTAATACTTAGAAAACATGAGTTAAAGTTATATGAAGAGAATTTTAAGTTATAAAATTTTCTACGAAAATTTATACTTAATGTATACTTATAAGTATTTATAGCTAGCCTTTTTTTTTTTTTTTTTTTTTTTTTTTAACATATATCTTTAAACTCAATATTTTAACAGAATTGTCAACTAGTAAGACCTATCCATTTAGGTGTTAAACATCTTTGAGAAAATGTATCATCATAACAACCTAGAAATTAATACAACTGTCCTAACCTAACGGACCAGCCAGCTTAAGCCAGAAAAAGATAAAAAAAATAATGACGTCTCACTATCTTAATACCTACAGATGTATAGTTTACCAGGAAGCATAGATACAAATTTTTGATGATAAAGATGTTAGGAAAATTGAGAGATTTTTAAATGAGCAAAGAAATACTAAATTGACAATATTGAAATTTAAAATTAATTACCAAATTAACATTTATATACAATTTTGAATGTTAGGTCTTAGAGGTTTTTGCAAAAAGAGTTTACTAACATGTAATTTCTTTTCAACAGTTTGATTATTAAACATTCTAGACACAATATAATTATCATTACGAACAATTTTAATTATTTCCCAAGGACCAATGTATTTTTCAGTTAATGAGCCAGAATGTCTGAAATTTTCAGTAAAAACTTTATCACCTATCTTTAATTTCGGTTTTGCTCTCCCCTTTGTATTTTTATTGTACACAGCAAAATATTGTTCCTCATTTTTTGAAATCTGTTGCCTCATCTCTTCTAACAATTTTTTAATATTTTCTTGATAAGCCTGAAAACTTTCAACAAATTTTGGTTCATTTATGGAATCAAGTGGAATGTTTAGAGATCTGCCAAAGAAGATTTCAGCCGGAGTATATTGAGTGGCTGTGTGTACTGAATTATTGTAATGAAGTTTAAATTTTAGCAAATTGTTAGACCAATCCAGAACATTGTTAGACATAGCAGCCAAACTTTCCTTCATAGTTCGGTGAACCCGTTCAATTTATCCATTTGATTGCGGGAAATATATGGATGATTTCCTGTGATCTATGCCTAAATTTTCTAAGAAATTGTTAAGTTCATCTGAGATTAGATTTGGTCCATTGTCTGACTGCACAATTTTTGCAATTCCATATCTAGCAAAGTATTCATTAAGGCATTTTATAATAGTTGCAGATTTTACATTGGCTAATGGAATAGCCTCTAAAAACCGTGAATAATGATCTACGATTGTTAGTATAAAAAACTTTCCATCAATAGATCTTGGCAACTTGCCTACAATGTCAATTGCTAATTTTTCACCTGGTGCTAAATCTCTTTTTTCAATATGTCTAGAAGTGGTATGTTTAGGTTTGGATTTGTTTGACAAACATTGCGCACAATTTTCACAAAAACTTTTTGTATCTGAAAACATTCCTTTCCAGTAAAATTTTTTGTTAACTAAATCATAAGTTTTTTTTGTACCAAAATGTGGTGAATGAGCAATCTCTAAGCAACTTTTTATTAAAGTTTTTGGAATGACTATCTTATTTATGATTGAATTAGTTTTATTTTTGTATTTGTACATCAGCAGTTGAGTGTGAGAGTCAATAAAAAATTTTGTTTTAGTTTTACTGTCATCATTATTAATTTTTTCTATTATGTCTTTGATTTCATTGTCTTGAATTTGTGAAATTTTTATGTTACTTTGAGTGAGAGATTTGTCTATGGCAAAAATATTAATAGCATATAATATTAATATTTTGAAGTCTTTTATACATAAAATATCCTGCCTTGAAAATAAATATGAATCGAAATGTAACTACATATACTAAAATAAATAAATAAAAATAAAAAATTGAAATACTTTCATATATTTTCAAGAAAAGGATACATCACATCAGCTCTTTTCGATAGGATTTTTCAAAAGTTTTTCCTTCGCACTCAAGGTACACTTAATTAGATATTTTTTACTCTACATTAAAAGCTTTAATATGTTATTTCATCTTTCCTTTGACAAAACCATTGGAGAAAGCTAAACTGCAACAGAATTCTTGAAGTTTCGGGGGGCGAGGTGGGGGGTTACTGGTCATAAAATTTGTTTTGTCTCTTCTTACAATTATTTTTACATTTTACTATCGTTTTTAGAGAATGGTTGTAAAAATTCAATTAATATTGGTTTAATTAATATTGGTTATCAGTTCTCTAATTTAACGTTTTGGAAACACTTAAGTATTTCACATTTAAAAAATGCCTATGTAAAGAAAAAAAAATGATTTTAATTAATTCTCTTGCTTTAGTAAATATTCTAAGAGTTAATATCGATCAAAAATAAAACAAGTTGGATTACTTAAGTAATATATAATATTAATATTTTGAAGTTTTTTATACATAAAAAATGTTGTTTTAAAAATAAATATATATGGATCGAAATATAACTTCTTTTACTAAAAAACATTTTAAATATACATATTGAAAACAGGTTTACAATTTCTCAATATATATATATATATATATATATATTCCTCTTCAATTAAAAGAACTTCACATTAGCTATTTAGATATGATTTTCCAGAAGTTGTTCCCCTGCAGTTAAAATTCATTTAATTAGATATTTTTTTCTCAACTCTAAAAGTTTCCATACGTTATTGGGAATGTTTCGACTAAATTTTAAGAATATTTTATTTAAATAATAGTGGTGTGAGTCCGCTATTTTCAATTTATTGAATAGAAAAGGATTACCCAGTTAAGGGATTAAAACTAAACTGCAACAAAATACTTGAAGTTTCCGTGTTTTACTTGTCATGACATTTTTTTTTTCTTTTATTACAATTATTTTTATATTTTACTATCGTTTTTACAATCTTAGAGAGTGTTTAAAAAAATTCAATAAATATTGGAAGTGTTAGGGATCTGTTCTCTAATTTAACGCATAGAAACACCTAAGAATTTCACATAAAAAAAACCTCTGTAAAGAAGACAAGCGATTTTAATTTAATTTCATATCTAAGTAACCATTTTATGAGTTCATCTCGATCATATATAAAACAAACTGGATTACTTAAATAGTATATAATATTAATATTCTAAAGTTTTCATGCTCTCAAAAAAGGATAAGTCAAATAAGCTATTTTCGACAGGATTTTACAAAATTAGTTCCCCTGCAATCAAAGTGAGTGAATTTAGTTAGATATTTTCACTCTTCACTCAAAGTTTCAATATGTTATTTCATCTTTCCATTAAATTACATTAAAACTAAACGGCAACAGATTTCTTAAAGTTTCCGTGTCTTACTATTCATAAAAATTTGTTTTATCTCTTCTTACAATTATTTTTACATTTTACTATCATTTTTACAACCTTAGAGAATGGCTATAGAGATTAATTAAATTTTGGAAGTGTTACGGATAAGTTCTCTAGTTTAACGCATAAAGTACACTTAAGAATATTACGTAAAAGAACTTCTGTAAAGAAGAAAATTGATTTTTATGTAATTTCTAATCTAAGTAAATATTTTAAGAGATGATATCGATTATAAATAAAACAAACTGAGTTACTTCAGTTGCATATAATATTAATATTTTAAAGTTTTTTACACATAAAAAATATTGTCTTGGAAATAAATATGAATCGAAATATAACTATTCATATTAAAAACAAATAACAATGCATTGAAATTATTTCACATATTCTCAAGAAAAGGATGTGTTATAGCAGCTATTTTCGATAGAATTTTACAGAAGTAGTTCCCCTGTAATCAAAGTGCTTTTAATTAGATTATTTTCACTCTATACAAAAAGTTTCAATATGTTATTTCAGTTTTCCATTAAATTACACGAAAACTAAACTGCCATTGAATTTTTGATGCTTCGGTATTTCACTGGTCATAAAAATTTGTTTTGTCTCTTCTTACTATTATTTTTACATTTTACTATCGTTTTACAACCTTTGAGACTGGCTATAAAAATTCACTAAATATTGGAAGTGTTAGGGCTCAGTTCTCTAATTTAATGCATTGGGAACACTTAAGAATTTCACATAACGGAACCTCTGTTCGAAGAAAATTTGATTTTAAGTTCACACGCTATCAAAGCCAGAGAGTTTATGTGCCCGCCCGTTCTGTATGTATATACAGAATTCGTGCGTAACACGATAACTCATGATAAAAATATCCGATCCAATTGAAATTTTGTATATAGGTATATTCCGATAAGGCGCTTCCCTGATTTGTTTTTAGAGTTCATTCGATGTGTATAAGAGGAGAAACGGGGGGCTCATGCCCCTCCTCTTAATTGATATAAATAGGTTTCTCATGCAGAATTATTAGCTTTCGTTCAAAATTTAGATATAAGATCATTCTTATGAGGCGTCTCCTTGGTTGATATTAGATGATTGTTGGATAAGTATAAACAGGGGGAAAGGGGAGCTAATGCCCAATCCCTTGATTTATATAAATGGATTTTTCATGCAGAATTATCAATATTCGTTCGAATTTTAGACATAGAATCATTCTGATGAGGGCACCACTATGGGAGTTCATTGGATAAGTATAAAGAAGCAATGGGTCTAATCCCTCTTAAATTATATAAATGCGTTTTTATTAAGAATTTTCCGATTTGCTCTGAATCTTTTATGTAGTTTCTTTATATGATAAAGCATGCCCCTGATTAGTTTCGGGAGTTCTATGATTAAGTATAAAAAGCGAAAATGGGGGAAGCTGTTTTCCCTTTTTAATTTGTTTTTCAAATGATATTATCTCTTGAAAATATAAGGTTTATTATCTTCAAAATATAAGGTATATTTAAAATATAAGGTATCTCTTGAAAATATAAGGTTTATTATCTTCAAAATATAAGGTATATTTAAAATATAAGGTACAATTATGCGTAGCATGTGAGCTCAGTGCTATCAGTTTAACTGGGCAAAGTTCTCTTTATTATTTACTATCTTATCTAAGTAAATATTTTATGAGTTAATATAGATCATGAATACAACAAACTGAATTATTTACCTACAGTATATTGTTACATAGTTAGAATCTTTTTATGTAAAGAAATGTCTCAAAAAGAAATATGAATACAGGTAAATTTTGATTTTTTTAGTTAGTTGAGAATTTTGATTAAGTACTTTTTATGATCAGTCAATATTTATCTTCAGTAGCAATCTAAACTTCATAACTGCAATTAATGTAGCTCAATAAATAAATAAATAAACTAATAACTAAATAAATGATTCCGATGTAATGTGTTAATTTGGCGTGAAGAAATAAAAAAAGCTCAATAATAATAATAATAATAATAATAATAATAATAATAATAATAACAAAGGATAAGGAACATCAGCTATTTTTGATAGGATTTTTCAGATGTTGAACATTAAAAAAGCATTACTTTGAGTATACCTATACCTTGTACATCCACTCTACATTACCCGCAAATATATTATTTTATCTTTCCATTAAATTACACGAAAACTAAATTGCCATAGGATGCTTGAAGTTTCGGTGTTTTACTAGTCATAAAAATCTGTTTTATCCCTTCTTAGAATTATTTTTACATTTTACTAGCATTTTTACAACCTTAGAGAATGGCTGTAAAAATTCCGTAAATATTGGAAGTGTTACGGACCAGTTCTCTAATTTTACGCATTGGGAACATTTAAGAATTTCACATAAAAGAACCTTTGTAATGAAAAAAATAATTTTCACGTAATTTCTAAGTAAATATTTTATGAGTTAATAGAAATCGTAAATAAATCAAACTGAATTACTTGCATACCGTAAAATAATAGTACTTTGAATTTTTTACCCATAAAAAATGTTGCCGTAAAAATAAATGTGAATACATGTTAAATTTTAATTTTATGGTTTTGAGAATGTTTTTAAAAAATACTTCTTCATAAGCATTCAATGTTTATATTATAAAAGATGCCGGGATTTTTCACAACTGTAATTTATATAGTTACAAAAAATAAATTAATAAACTAATAAATAAATAGATAAACAATTCCGATGCAATACGTTACTTTTACATAGAGCATATTTTTTGAATATGCATTACTTGCGATCATTACTATTAATTTTTGCTTGACATAAAATGCGAAGAAATTAATTTTTTTAAAGTATAATTTTACTTTGAGTCTTTTTTTAAGGTACTGAAACATACAAAAGCAGATTATTATTCAATCTATCCAGTCAGGATTTCTAAACTGTTTCAACCGTGTTAACGAGATTCGGCTCTATATATTTACGTTCGTCGACAGCGATTGCCGAAAGTTAATTTTTAACAGTGCTGTGCGTTTTGAAACTAAACTAAATACCAGCATACTATATACTATATAAAGAATTTTTTAGATCATATACAAGATTAAAAAAAATAATTTTACCTTTTCTTCAATTATTAATTTGATGATAATCACTAAAATTCTCTTTTCAAACTTGTTATGTACTTTCCAGATTTATTATTTAATATCCTTCAATTTACACTGTTAAAAATGCTGTGATGGATTGAAGCAACGTTTGGTGCTATCGTAGCTTCAACCGTAAGAAAATGAAATCCTGTTACAAAATTTAAAGTAATGCTTTAACCAAAATTTCAAGTGCTGGAGAAAAAATTCCCAGACTTGTAGTTGTAGTTGCTACATCGCCAAAATTTTATTCAACTAACCACAAGCTTTTTAGTAACTATAAAATAAAAATCCAACAAACTTTATAAAACACCGTAAAAATAAATAAATGTGCTTGGCCTTTCGAAAGAGCTTAATATATCAGACGCAAGACGTCCTTCTACTTTGAAAAAAATGAGCAAGATTGAAATGAAAGATAAGGAAAGGTATAGGTTTAAGAAAAAAACAGTAGTTTTTATTTAGATTGATTTTAAAAAATAAACTGTTGTGTTTTATTGTAGTATTTTAAAGACACTGGTGTGCAAAAATTAAGGACGAAGTAGATTAAAAGCCAAAAAAGGCAACAGAACGAAATGAAAGACCAATCAGGATATAGACGTGAAGCAAATGCAATAGAACATGCTCAAGTATAGCATATGACGTAAAAGAAGGAGGTGTTACCCTAATAGCATGCATGGTCACAGTGACGTCACAATGACGTCACTGTGAGTCACTTTGGTCACATCACATCTGTGACCAAAATGCCACCACTCAGTGACGTCACATTGTGACTGAGATGTGACTTTCTTAAAAATCTTTAGAAATTTATAAATATTCCTCAAAACATGTTATTTACTTTAAAAACATGTTTCTGACAATTTAAATATCGTCGCTTTTGTCACAGTTTCGTCACAATGTTTATGTCAAATTAGTCACAAACGACACATTTTTCACAAATTTGTCACATTTTGACCACTTTATGAAATGTCACAAAAGTGCTCTACAACGGCCATAACGACTTCACATTTTAGTCACTGTGATTTCACATCGACGTCACGTGACGTCACATCGACAATCGATGATCACAAAATCACAAAGTGACTTCACAACGACGTTACAGGGACGTCACCATGCTTTATGGGTAAGGAGCATAAAGCGCAGAGACGGTGGTCGCTCAGAAATTTGATGAAATCTATTGCACAGCGTAAAGTGATTTTAACGATATTTTTTACTACTATTGTGGGATATGTTCAAGAGGCAATCCATAAGATGTCATCTGGATGACCTTACCAGGAGTCGATGATAGACATATAATGATTTACTGAATCTATAAACATTTATCTTATTTCATTTAATCAAAGTACTTTCACTTTCAATATGTAATCGAGTTAATTTCTAAATAATAATGACTGTTTTTTCCCCAATAATTGTGTATTTCAGCTTAGTGATGCAATCGATGTGACGTCAGGGTAAAAGTTCATGTTCTTTGTCAGTCTTCTATTTTTCTCTGTAAGCTCAACAACAAAATTAATGTTTCTGCAATTTTAAATGTTTTTTTTTTTTTTTTTTTTTTTTTTTTTTTTTTTTTACTAATTTTTTTTGTTTAAATTTTATTAAATGTAGTGATTCAAGAAATATAGTTTTTCAAAAGACTCTTTCCCGTGATATTGGATTATTTTGTGAGTGCTGTGAATTTTCTCAAGTAGGATAACGCCGTTTGGATAGCTTATGAATCAACCAAGGTAGGCCAGACTACTTTATTATTATTTTGATTGTTGATTTATGATTAGAAGCAGAAAATACTAAAGTTCAAGTTAAAAATTTAAGAGATTATGAGAAAGAACAAAAACTGAACTTAGCAATATTGCTCTCTTCTAAAGGAACAACAAAAAACTGAAATAAATTAAATTAAACTATAGTTTGAAAAATAATTAAAATAAGTTTTGAAAATTAGTAAATGTAATAAAAGTTGAATTAAGGCAGAAACAAAAATAAAGAATATAACTTCTTCTTCAAAAGAAAGTTTCAGTATTGATAAACTTAACTCAAATAATTATGCAATATGGAGTTTTAAACTCCAAATGCTTCTTATGAAGGAAGATTTATTTAATCATATAACTGACGATCCACCAACTCCATTAAATAATGAGTGGACGAGAAAAGATAATGAAGCTAGAGCTACGATAAATTTCACATTAGAAGACTCGCAATTAATTTACGTAGAAAAGGAAACAACAGCTAAAGCTACTTGGCTAGTTTTAAAAGGAATACATGAGCGCGTTAATTTATCAAGTAAATTATATTTATTGCGCAAGCTATACAGCATAAAACCTGCCGAAAACGGCAACATGTTTGATCATATTATAAAGATCTTAGAACCAGCTGATAAATTGAAAGCAATAGGTGAAGAAATAAAAGATTCTCATCTATCAGCTCTCCTGTTATGCTCTCTCCCACCGAGTTATGATACCTTTATTACAGCATTAGAATCTAGGTCTGAGAAAGAATTAAATTCTAATTTTATTAAAGGGAAACTTACAGATGAATTTCAAACGAGACAAGATAGCTCCAATTCGTCGAATGAAAATGCATAGAAAGCTATAAAATTTAATCATAAACCATTTTCAAAGCGCGAACAAAATCTTTTTTGTACGTATTGTAAAAGAAAAAACCATGTGAAACAAAGTTGTTGGTTTCTTAAGAATAAAAATTCTAAAAACCAAACAAATGAGAAAAATAAACAAAATTCTTCTTTATGTTTTGAAGTAAATAAAATTACTCCGGAAACAAAAATAGAAAGAAATACACAGACTCTGAAAAACAATAGCGAAGAAAAACAAAACACTTTAGATAATGAAGTATCTCAAAAACAATTATCTTTTCTCGCACAAAATGATTATAAATTTACCTGGATTATTGACTCAGGGAGCAGCTCACACTTGTGTAATGATATAAATTTATTCGTTGACATTAACACAAATAATAAAAATACTGTCACGATAGCGAACGGGAAAACTAGGGACAATAAAATTACAAACACAAACTAACGACATAACCTTAAAGGATGTTTTGTACGTGCCGGACTTACGGTCAAATATAATGTCCGTTAGCAAAGCTGTTAAACATGGCTGTAAGCTCACATTTGAAAACAAACCATGTAAATTAACCCATAATTGGAAATCATTCTTAGCAGGAAAAATTGAAAATAATTTGTATGAAATAGATCCGTATAAACCTAAACAAGATAACTATGCAAGTCTAGCTCATCAATGCAAGAATAAAAACTGCATTGAGCTTTGGCATAAAAGACTTGGATACAGGAACATAAATTCAATAACGCAACTAATATCTAAAAGTTTAGCAACAGGAATAGAAATAAAAGAGTGTAAACACGATATAATTTGCGAAAGTTGCATAAAATGTAAATTAACAGATGCACCGTATCCAAAACAAGCAACAAACAGAGCTCAGAAGATCCTAGACTTGGTGCATTCAGATATCTGTGGTCCGATGCCAACAGGAAGCATAGGAGGAAAGAATTTTTTTCTCATATTTACCGATGACTTCAGTAGATTTACTATGATATATCTTTTATTAAAGAAAAGCGAAGTAATTGATAAATTAAAGGAATATGCAGCCTTTACTAAAAACAAATTCGGTCGCACGATCAAAGAACTCCGAACAGATAACGGCGGAGAATACATAAGCGATGAAGTAGAAAATTTTCGATCCGAAACAGGTATTCATCATCAATTAACTGTACCATATTCTCCATTTCAAAGCGGTGTTTCAGAGAGGAAGAACAAAACATTAGTTAAAATGACACGTTGCCTATTATCGGAAGCTAATCTACCTCAGAAAGTTTGGGGCGAAGCTTTAAACACAGCGGTGTATTTGCTAAATAGACTACCAACAAAATCACACAAGGGTCATTCCACGTCAAATGAGCATAAATTTAAAAAAAGTCGTGGCCCCATAGTAACCGATTTTAATGAAATTCGATGCACAGGTTTTATTCATATTCAAATAGAGCTCTGCAAAATATCTTGACAAAAATAAATTATTTTAGCAGTTTTGGACTTTTAAAAAACTTGTGATGTAGAACGGCATGTGTGCAATCGTCCAATGTTGCAAGTTTAAAGCTCTGTATCTCGAAAAATATTTAACATAAATGAATTAGGCTTGCAATTTCATAACCTCTGAATAATTATCTTTTTATTTATTTAGCAATAGCAATAGGTAATAACGTAATTAATTTTAAATGGGTTGTTAAATTTGAAAATTTGTGAATTTTGAGAAAATTCGAAACATTATAAAAATTTTTAAAAATGATAAAACAAGTGAGAAATTGGTGCATGATACAGTATTATGTATGAAGATTGAATTCCCCAAGTTTGATAATTATAATTTAATTCCTTCATCTTCAAAAAACTTAGAAACTTTAAAAAAAATTACAAAATCGTATTTTTTCCTCTGTTTTATGCTCAAATAATAAATAAAGGACAGGTCTGTCATAAACAATTTTGCACAGACATAAAGATTAATAAGTCCATAATATGCTCGAAAAAATTTAATAGTGCCTTTTGATTCCAAACATTGAAAAAAAATGATTTCAAAAAGGTATTTTTGTTCCATTTTACGCATAATTTCCTTTGAATTAGCTCGCTTTTTAAAAAATATTGTACGATTTCAATTTAAAAATAGTGCTGCCATCTATTTGATTTTAACAATACTAGATAATTAAGTTTTCAATTCTCATCGCTTTTAATATAAGTCTGAAGGAAAAAAAGAAAAAAAGGAAAGAAAAGAAGAAAAGGCGAGAAATAGCATTTGAATATTTAAAATAGACACTTTTTTCATTGATATCAAGTAATTTTAAATGATATAAGAGATTTCCTTCATGACTAAAAGAGCAATAGAAATATTGCCTCTTCCCGTCCTTTTTTTCAATATTTATTTATTTTTCACATTAAGGAATAAAAAAGGCATATATGAAACTTCTTGTGTTCAAAATATATACTTTTATCTAAAACGTCAAATAGTTTTGAAGTCATAACACCTGTTCTAAATTTTTTATCAGCAAAAGAAATATTGAATTTTCTTCTTAAAAATTTTCCTTTTCTATATTTTTTTCTCAGTAAGGAATAAAAATTCAAATCCTAAACTACGCCAATCTCTTACTTAGTATCCATTCTTATCTGAAAATAATTTATGATATAGTTTTTTCATTCCTAACGCTAATAATACAGATTGAAATTTAAAGCATGTAAACAAGAACTCGATTTTTTATCAACTTTTAAAGTGAGTTTGCATACTTAAACAATTTGTCTTGTAATCTATTATTTTGCATTTCTTCATAAATAAACATGTTGGATTCATATGCCAATTTTCATTCAAATCTGTGACATGGCAGCCACAGCTAATTTGCTCATTTTGCGTGGAATGACCCACAACTTAACACCATACCAGCTATGGACAAATATAATCCCGGATTTGAGAAATATACAAACATTTGGCTGCAAAGCTTACGCTTACCTTGATAAATCCCAAAGAAACAAGCTCGATAACAAAGCAATTGAAGGAACCTTTGTCGGTTACGACAATAGATCAAAAGGTTATAGAATTTATATTGGAAATAATAAAGTAATATGACCACGAACAGTAAAATTTATTGAAAACTCTAATTTAAACCAAAAGGTACAAAGCTTTGAGATAACAAGTGACATTAACGTTCAAAAACAACCCAAAATATCAGGGGGGGGGGGAATTCTTCTGAAATTGTTATAAATATGCAGGAAAATAATGAAACAGGCGATGAAGATATTGAAATAAATGAACCAAGAAGATCACAAAGATCAAATAGGAGTGTTCCACCTGATAGATTTGGATATTTTTCTAAAGAAAACAAAATATTAGAACCATCAGAATGGAAGGATATTGAATTAATCGATAATCCCTATGATAAAAAGAATTGGTATGAATCAACTAAAGAAGAAATTGTTTCTTTAAGGAAAAACAAAACATGGGATTTTGTTAATCCTCAACCTGGCGTAAAAGTAATAAATTGCAAATGGGTATTCTCATTAAAATATAATTCAAATGGTGAAATTGATAAATATAAAGCATGTTTAGTTGCTAAGGGTTTTTCTCAAAAAATTGGAACCGATTATTACGAAACTTTTGCACCAGTAGTACCATATACAACATTGAGGGCATTTTTAGCCTGTGCGGCATACAAAAATTTAATTGTAAAACATCTTCATATAAAAACAGCATTTCTGCAGGGAAATTTAGAAGAAGATGTCTTCATGTCTCAGCCACAAGGGTGCGTTGTACCGGGAGAAGAAAATAAAGTTTGTAAACTAAGAAAAGCAATCTATGGCTTAAAAACCGCAAGAGCATGGAATATTAAAATAAGTGAAAGTTTGGAAAAAATAAGTTTTGTTCAAAGGACTGCCGATCCATGTCTTTTTATGCGAAAAACACAAAACAATACTACTTATATCATCATTTATGTGGATGACATGTTAATTTCAGGGGATACTAAAGAAATAGACAAGATAATCACTCAACTTAGAAAAGAATTTGAAGTAAAAAATTTAGGAACTGTAAATTATTATTTAGGTATAAATATAAGCAGAAATAAAGAAGGAAATTTTTTTCTCGATCAAGGTAACAAAATAAAAGAACCAGTCGAAAAATTCGATCTAAGTGAGGCAAAACCCTGTGATACTCCGATGGAACCAGGTTATCTAAACATAATTCATGAAGAAAACTTAATTTCAAACAACAGCAAATATAGGCAAGCAATTGGGGCATTGTTATATATAGCTACTATCAGTAGGCCAGATATTTCAGCGGCCGTTAGTATTTTTAGTCGAAGAAACGAAAAACCGTGAGAAAAAGATTGGAATGCAGTAAAAAGAGTTATAAAATATTTAAAAACAACAATAGTTATTAAATTAATAATTTGCAATAAAAATAAACCAATCCTAACAACATACGCAGATTCGGACTGGGCAGGAGATAAATATGATAGAAAATCAACTAGTGGAGATTTATGTAAACTAGGAAATATAGCTATTTCTTGGAAACAAAGAAAAAAAATTCAGTTGTTCCATCCTCAGCAGAAGCTGAGTATTATATATCAGTTGCCAGTGTTGCCCAAGAAACAACTTGGATAATTAATCTTTTAAAGGATCTAGAGTTAAATCAGACTTTGCCAATAACTATTTATGAAGACAATCAGTCCTGCATAAAGATGACACAAAATGAAAGATATCATTCGAAAACAAAACATGTGGACATAAAATTTCACAGTATAAGCGATCTTCGAAATAAAGAGATTATAGACGTGGAATATTGCCCAAGCAAGGACATGACTGCGGTCATCTTTACTAAGCCCTTACCTAAGGCTGATTTCATTAAACATCGAAACCAATTAAACTTAATGACAATAACAGCTTCAGAAATCAAGCAGGGGTGATAGACATATTTTGATTTACTGAAACTATAAGCGTTTATCTTATTTCATTTAATCAAAGTACTTTCACTTTCAATATGTAATCGAGTTTATTTCTAAATAATAATGATTGTTTTTCCCCCAATAATTGTGTATTTCAGCTTAGTGATGCAATCGATGTGACGTCAGGGTAAAAGTTCATTTTCTTTGTCAGTCTTCTATTTTTCTCTGTAAGCTCAACAACAAAACTAATGTTTCTGCAATTTTAAATGTTTTTTTTACTAATTTTTTTTGTTTAAATTTTATTAAATGTAGTGATTCAAGAAATATAGTTTTTCAAAAGACTCCCGTGATATTGGATTATTTTGTGTGTGCTGTGAATTTTCTCAAGTAGGATAACGCCGTTTGGATAACTTATGAATCAACCAAGGTAGGCCAGACTACTTTATTATTATTTTGATAGTCGATTTATGATGAGAAGCAGAAAATACTAAAGTTCAAGTTAAAAATTTAAGAGTCGAATCATTGGAAAGTTGGAATAAGGTGAAAGTGTGATAAGTGTCGCACAAGTGTTCGTTATTGCTTACAACATCGTTGGACGAATCTGGAGTGCATTTTAAACGAGGGAATCAGCTACCCGAGCATTCAGCAATGATTGACAATGCGCAACAACAATAGCAGAAGACAGTTACATTGTCCTACAGGCAAAAATAAACAAGCGATCGATAGCTGTAGAAAATAAAAGGCAGATGAAGCAGATTACTGGACGTCGGATATCAAGTTTTATCATGGTTAAAAATCTGCACCAAGGTAGTCTATCTACACCACGATCATTACGGTGTGTACCACTAACTCCTGCTTCTCGTACACTCGGGTTTTTGTGGTGCCTGGAACTCAAGAAATGGACACAACAGAAGTGGGCTCGAGAACTCTTTACGAACGTGAGCCAATTTAGTATGACGAATGATTCTGGACGTTTACACATCTGGAGAGAGCAGGGAACATGTAATCCCTCTAACAACATCATTGAAAGTCATTATTGGGATTGTCGGAGTTCTTGTTTGGGGGGGTATCATGCTTGGTAGTCGTATGAGTCTCCACGTCTTTCAATGAGGTTCAGTCTCTGATGCCCGCTATTGCGCCGAGATTCTCTTGCCTCAAGTGCGTATGTTTAAAGGTGCTGTGGCTCCAGAATTCCTCTTCATAGACGGAAACGCTCCCCGTAATCCTCGAGCGACTGTCGAACAGGATCTTGGAGAGTTAAGATATTCAACGCATGGATCGACATGCAAGGTCTTCGGAAATTAATCATATAGAACGCATGTGGGACTTTCTCTGGAGACGCTTGGGATCACGTGACCAAGCGTCAGCAACGATTCCGGAGCTGAAATTGACATTAAAAGAGGAATGGGACTCAATGCTTTAATAGTTCCTAGACATCCTCGTCCTCAGCATGGATAGACGTTGTAAATCCTTCATTGAAGTCCGCGGTGACCATATCCCCTATTAGAGACTGAATATATCCTTGCTGGTGCCTGTAAGATGGACGTTTCTGTCTTCTCTGCATCTGTGCTCTAAGCGACCTTTTCAATAAAGTGCTTTTGTATGCTTTTGATTCTTTGTTTTAATGGTTTTTATCACTTGTCCCATATTTTCACACCTTGAAGATTTTATGATATGGTTTTGGTCGATGTAGATAACTTCTAAGCGACGTTACATTCGAACAACCCACCCGTCCTTAATTTTTGCACACCAATGTATGTTTAAAAGTGTTTCATATTCTATGCTTTATGCATTTTTATCTTTAAGTTTGCACAAATTTTGTACTTAATAAAGTGGCTTCATTTTTACCGATTGCGATATTATACAGGGTGTCCGAAAAGTCTGGAAACGGTCGAATAACTCGCGAAATACATATGAGATTGAAAATCGTAAATATACGTGTTAAATATTTTTAAATAAGCTACTTAGTGATACCAAATTTGGCCTTCGTAACCGACCCCCTGGGGGTCAGAGGGAGTCCAACTTTGAAATCTTAAATTATAACCCCCATTTTTTATTGCAGATTTGGATTCTACGGACAAAAATACGTAACTTTTGTATTTGATGTTTATTTCGAATCCTCGTTTATCACGGTGTAATCAAGCATATTAAATCGATAAATATTACGGCTTTTGCAACTGGATTTTCCCTAATCGAAACTAATTGGGGAGAATTTATGACATCAAATTCCTCGTCTTTTGCAGAAATAGCGTTTCCTGAAAATCACCCGTGCCGATTATTTCGATAGTGCTACACAGTTAAAAATTTGACCCATTTGCTGTAGCGTCACTCCACAGCTTTTATAGAATATCTCTTTCATGACCAATGAGAATGTTCCATAACACAGTAAAGTACATTGAAAAAAAAAATTACCCTTTTGCTGCATCGTCACTCCACCGCTTTTATAGAAAACGATTACTTTACTCTGTTATGGAGTATTCTCATTGGCCACAAAAGAGATATTCTATAATAGTTGTGGAGTGACGTTGCAGCAAATGGGAAAATTTTTTAACAGTGTAGCACTATCGAAATAATCGCCACGGGTGATTTTCAGGAAACGCTATTCCAGCAAAAGACGAGGAATTTGACGTCAAAAATTCTGCCCAATCAGTTTCGATTAGGGAAAATCCCGTCGGAAAAGCCAAAATATGTATCGATTTAATATGCTCGATTACACGGTGATAAACGGGGATTCGAAATAAACATATATTACAAAAGTTACGTATTTTTGTCCGTAGAATCCAAATCTGCAATAAAAAATGGGGGTTATAATTTAAGATTTCAAAGTTGGACCCCCTCTGACCCCCAGGGGGTCGGTTGCGAAGGTCAAATTCGGTATCACTGAGTAGCTTATTTAAAAATATTTAACACGTATATTTACGTTTTTCAATCTCATATGTATTTCTCGAGTTATTCGGCCGTTTCCAGACTTTTCGGACACCCTGTATATTTAATTTAATAAGAATATTTTTATTCAACGCACAATGTGTTTGGACTTTTACACCATGAAATGTTACAAATAGACTTATAAATAAAAATAACATGATTAATAATAATTAAAATTACCAAAAATTAAATATTTTTAGGTAGATGTTGGCAATGCATGTTTTCCTGTTTATTATTGATTGAAGTAATAATTAACTCGTAATAAAACGAATTTTTTAATTTAAAGGTGGTTTTACTCTGTTTGGAAGCAGTATAAAGATGTTTTCCTGATGAAGATCTCAGACGAAGATCGAAACTTTGAATTTCTTAAATTTACCTTAATGTTTGTGTAATTTTAAATTTTGCAACATTTTGTACACCAATTAGTAATTATGTTATTTTTATTTTCAAGTCTATTTGTATGATTTTTTTTGTTTTCACTTATTCTCTAGAAAATAATTCTTTTGTACAATATAATATAGTATTATTTGTACTCGATTCAAAAATTCTAATTTTAAATGTTGGGAAAAATCGCTGTGCCAAAAAGTACTTTGAATGTTAAACTGCAGATAATAAATTATTTATATGCGTATTATTTCAAATGAATTATATCTAAAGCAGATTACTTTTAAAAATGCCATAAATTATCTTTAGAGATATAAACTACGGATTATTCAGTCCAATATCATAGATCATGTCAATTTATACATTAATATTTATGAATTTTAACATACATTTAAATAAATATATTTCGGTTGCCAAAGCTATAAAAATTCTTAAAATTCATTCTTTAATATGGGGTCTAGACATATAAATTGATTTATAGACTCGTCGGGAATAATGTATTAAAATTCAGAGTTTAACGATATCATACATAAATGTGTCGCATAAATATCCGATCACATCAGTTCTTAAAATATACTACATTTAGGAATGGATTTTGTATGTTTAGAGTGTTAATAATGTCATATATATTTTATGGCATACATTATTAATTTGAACTGAGTGAAACATTTGTTAACCTCTTTCTGATTAAAAAAATGTATTTATATAAACATGAAAATTTGTTTCATTGGACGTGTCGTACTTCAGCATAGTAATCATATGTAATCCATTTATTTCATTCAATAAATAAATACTCTGATTTTAGGATTTTTATTTTTTATTTATTTATTTATTTATTTTCATTTAAAAACTCTGAGGTGAATATATATACAGTATGAGAAGTACACATATATTTAACCTCTTCGCTACTGGCGATTATTACAGTATTTTTAATTATTAATGAATTATTTCTTCTCTCGTTTGACTTCAGAGCGAGATTTTTGTTTTATTGTCATTAGCTCGAATCTTAGAATTCGAAACATATTATTCTTATATCGAAATTTCATTTATATTTGAGTATCATTAATAAAATAGTACAAAACTGATGTACCCATTTGGGTACTCAGGGACTAAAGAGGATATAGTGAGGAGGTATACAGATAGTATACCTAATTCATTTTACAGGGTTAGTAAAAAAAAAAAAAAAAACATCGGGTTTCTGAAGCGTTTATTTCGGAATATACGTTGGTTAGAAAAGTGAATTATGCATGAAAATAAACCGAATTCAACCAAAATAGCCGCCCATACTGCAGATGTTCAATATGTGCTCCTTGAGTGTTAGGGCAGATGTCAAGGTGATAGTTCAGTTCGTTCCACATATTACTCAGCATGGTCGCGTCGTTGATCGCGAATGCAATCGTGATGCAGTTCCACAACTCAGCCAAACAAGTAGATAATGCTGATATGTAAACGAAGTCTTTAACATATCCCCAAACGAAAAAGTCACACGGAGAAAGGTCAGGTGACCTAGGCGGCCATGAAGACAGTGTCTTGTTATCCCGGACACATCGACGAATCCATCGTTGTAGAAATCTCTGATTAAGGTAGTCACAAATCTGTTTGTGTCAGAACGGTTGTAAGTGATTCACACTTCGAAAATTCTAGTACACAAAACGCTTTCTGCTATCCAGTCGCCATTTTGAATATGATGTTCACTCAGCAACTATAGCAACCACACGCGCATGACACATACGCAGCCTGAAACTGTAGTTAACGCCCTCTCGTTTGAGTTATCATGGAAACACATACATTTCCTAGGTCGCATGTAGAGAAATTTCATTTGAAAAATTTCGAAATATTTTTTTTTATTTCAAGATATCATTTGTGAAATTTCAAATTGCGAGGAATGTTGTTGCAGAAATATGATATCTGCTAAATGGCAGTTAAAAATTTTACTGTTATTTTTGTTGGGCTCGGTAAGCATTAGATTCTTAATTTAAGTTACTGGACGCTTTTTACTCTGTTTGGTTATTTTCATCTTATGTTATTTCTTCATCAAACAGTTAGATTGATGCAAAAATAATAAAGTATGATTTATTATCGATCATTCATCGAAGTTATTTTGGTAATGGTTTATTCTGTTGAAACAATCTCATATGACAGAGTAAATGTTACTACCAAAAGCCTAAGACTCAATAACGCCCACCAAGCATTTTACAGTAATTCGATTAGCATAGCTTTTGCATGATATGCAACAAATTCTTAGTTAAATTTTCTCGACATTTTTTAATCTGTTAAGACCATTTTCATCTCGCATTATTTCTTTATCAATCAGTTTGATACATGTGAGAATAATAAAGTATAATTTATGTATCCATTATTCACTGAAGTTCTTTTTGTAGTAATTAATTCTGTTGAACTGTCTTGCAGGACAGTCAAAATGCTGTTGACAAAAGTTTGTCTAAATGAATAATGTCCACCAATATTGTCCAAATGCTTCATTTTGCAGTACGTTACAAGGGTACGTGAGAGGTTGTTTGGTGGTGTCCTGGTCTGATAACTTTTGACTCAGTTTGGAAAATTTTAATTGTTATAATCTATATTAGTGAGGTTTTTTTAAGGAAAAATAAAAAAATACAGGGCGAGCATAAATTGTTGAGTGCATTTCAAAATTCAATAAAACAAAAACAATTTATTGTACTAATATGTTTAACATTTTATTTACAAGCATTTTTCGAACAGTTTTATTTTACACATTCAAGAAGTTGTACATGAGCTCCATGATTCAATTTCACACCAAACGCTTCGGAGCATTTCAGCCGTTATGCCTTCAATAACCTCAGTGAGTCATCGTTTTAGTTCATCAATTCAAAATTATTTGTTGTGTACACCCAGTCATTGACAAACCTCCTCCAAAGAAAGAAAATCAAGAGGTGTTATGTCGGGTGACCATGGAGGTCAAGGAATTGGTAAATCTCAAACATTCCATCACCCGGGAAATTTTTCTTGCAGGTAGTACTTTAATAATGGTACCCCAATGTAGTGATGCATCATGTTGCTGGATATAAACATGTGATTGTAAAAGAAATTATTTAATAATAAATATCAGCGATAAATATTATTTAATATGTATGAATATTTTAAGGAGAAGGAATGTGTATTCAGGAGGTCGTGAGAGTTGGAACTCTGTTTTTCTAGCATTGCAGACACCCTCGTGTGATACATCGTTGTAAAGCGATTTGAACATTTATTCCTATTATGCATTCTCCTTGCCCCTCTTTCCACTTTGCTTCTCGTTAGGGGTACGCTTAACGTATTCCATTAGTAGGTGTTGTAATATTGGTAAATTTCTGGAATCTCTGGAATAGTTTTTGGTAGAAGCGGGACTTTTAAGAAAACAAACTTAGATAACATAAGAAAACGCGATAATATAAAAAATAATTAAACATAGATACTTCAATCAATTTAGAGCTTTTTTTGTCATCGACTTTAATAATGTGAGATTATACGACAACAACCATGAATATTTATTTAGATACTAATCTTGAATCAAACGAAATACACCTAAGAAAGATTAAATTTAATTGTATATTAAAATTTTAAATCTTTTTAGATGTGTTTCATTTAATTCAAGTTTCTGTTATAGAAACCGACCAAAGTAGTGGGCAAAGGCAGCTAGTGCTAATATTTGTACTGATGAGGCTGTGCGTTACACAGTGAAATGTCTATTTTTGTTTTTGAATTAAATGTTTTTATGTAAAGCTTAGCATTTATTGAATTTTTAAAAAACAGTTGTATTATAGAAAATTTATTTTTTTAAGAAACGATACATAAATTTATTAAACATAGTTATTTAAAAAAGAATTATAGAGAGATATTTTTAAAGAAAATGTTTTTCCATCGATTCTAATTTCATAAGAAATATTTTCTTCGGTTTTCTAATTTTGTTTTTTGATTCCGTCTCTATCGTAAATTCTGCGCGCTGCCCTTAAACATTCCTTTTAAACTAAAGCGAAATTTCTAAAGAAACATTTAGATAATTGATTGGAAGAATTTCAATGCAACTGAATTTTTTCCAGCGTCCAAGAACACAATTTATTCTTTCAGGAATTTGGTGTAATGGTTTTTTTTATGTTTCCAGTACTAAAAATAAAAGATTTAATGCAATTGCAATTAATACAATCAGAAGATTAATACAATTTTAAACGTGTTCATAATAATATTTATATAATAATACTTTTCTATGACATTTAATTTATTTATGTGATTAATTCCTTTTTATTTTAATGTTGATTGATATCATCACTATATTATTTAGGATTGACAATATTTTGAGATTTCCGAGTCAGTTCTATTTTCCAATAAATTTTACATTAGTATATCTTTTAGTATAACAAATAACTTACAATACAGTCTTGTCCAAAAATAATGTCGCAGAATAAAATCTTTGAAATCTGATGAACTGTTCACTGTGTTCACACGAAACTTGGCATGTAGGTATAATAAAATGGGGAAATAATATAGCAATATAACAATGTGGAAAATATTTTAATTGTGAATAAAAAGAGCAGAGTTTATCAAAAAGTTTTCAATAGCAAATCAGAAATAAAGCATTTATCTTGGGAAAAGTTTGTCTAATATGGAGTGTAACCACTATACCTCATAACGAATTGTCATACTGTTTATGAGGGTGCCAATAAACGTTTGTGGCAACAAACCCTATTCTTTCAAAAGAGCAGTTTTTACCTCCTGGCGGATGCTTGGAGAGGGAGGGGGGGGGTCACGCTGTGAAATGGCTCTTCCTAGACCGTCCCAAACATGTTCAATAAAATTGAGGTCCGGAGACCTCGAGGGCAAATTAACATAGAAAATATCCTCTTCGTCAAAAAAAAAAAAAAAGCAATATGAGCATTGTGTGGCTTTGTATTATCGTCCATTGTATGATGTCTGGGCTTAAAACACTACGGAAAAACCTCACATAAGCTTCAAGAAACTTTATTTCTAACGTCTGGCGTTCAGTCGTGTGTGTCCCTTACACTGCATCCAACAGGAAAGTCCGGTTGTTTTGGAGCCGAAAACATCACGCTTCGATACAACAAGAATAGGGGTCTGTTCTTTTCATTGATGAGTCGAGATTCACTAAGCAGATCGATTCCCGTTTAATCTTCATCTGGTGAGAACTTGGAACTCGCTATCATCCCTCCTCCGTGAAAGAAATTGGCAAAATTGGTGGCGAAGCAATCGTTGTTCGGGGTGACGCACTTCCGATCAGTCATCCAGATTTGTGATCAGTCGTGTATGTATTCGATGCCGTTAATAACAACAATAGCAACACACATCGCTATACGGGTGAGGTCATTGAAACCCTCATGAGGTTGTCCTGGGATGCTGTACGTTCAGACTTCATATTGACAGATGATAATGTGAAGTCACACAGAGATCTTATTGTAGATGATTTTCTTTCAAAAGAGTATACTTGCCGTATGAATTGGTCCTCTAGGTCTCCGGATATCAATCCAGTTGAATATACTTAGGATGGTTTAGGATTAGCCGTTTCAAAGCGTACCCCCCCCCGCCCCTCCCAGGATCCGGGAAGAGGTAAAAGCTGAATTTTTGGAAGAACAGGATTTTTTGCCGTAATCATTTATATTGACACCTTCTTAAGCAGTACGCGAGCTCGTTATGACGCTTGTATAGCAGTGTCTCTATATAACGAAATCCATCATTTCAATAAAAAAATCGTTATATAGAGAAATTCGATGTATAGAAAATAATGTTAAAAATCGTATGTAATGTGTAAATTTTAAATAAATATTATTTTTTATCTTTTTAATTAAGAATTTGAAATGTTTAAAAGTAAATATTAACCTAACATTTTATTTCTTAATTATTTAAGTTGTTTCAAAAAAGAGAACAGACATTTATTTGAAAGTTTAATGAAAATTAAATAAGAAAGACTTGCATTAATTTCAGACGAAGATATTTGTAATTTTTTGTTGTTTTTATTTTTAAATTGTTATGCTCTCAAAAAAAAAAATCCTCAAATTTTAGCAAGGAATGAAAAATTGTAGTTATCATTTTCCTCCAAGTGAAGGCCTCTCTTATGTGCCTCTCATTCATTCCTCTCTTATATGTGTAACAAACCAATTGACTCTGTTTTGAGAAGGATGTAGAAAGGTGTGTGGGATATGGGATGAATTCGTTGGATTTAAAGAACAAGGAGAAAAGTAATATAAAAAAAAACTCAGCACTGAACGACAAATCAAAAATAACTGATGGAAAATTGATTCCACATGATTTCGAAGCTTCTTAAAAACTCGATAAATTAAGACCAATTTATGAAAAAAATTGTTATATGGAGATAGATATTTCGCTATATGGAGACTGTTTTTAATGTAATCATGTGAAATGGGGACCGTTCCTACTAAAAATTCGTTATATAGAGAAATTCGACGTATGGAGTTTCGTTATAGAGAGATTCAACTGTATTTGTATGTGGTGTTTTAGCCGTATAGTTATTTTATGAACAAATAAAATGATGTTCTAATTATGCGAATTTCAGCTAATTAAACAATGCTTCAAGTATTTATGCTTCGATTAATCTTTTATAATGGTTTTTGTGTATGATCACCTGTCATACTAGAACTTTCTCAAAAAGCATCTGGAACGCTTTGGTTTTAAACTAAAAGTTTTATATTTCTATTAAGTCTGCAGCTTTTAATGAACGCGCGAAAAGCATTTTCGTAAGTTTTGTCGTATATGCATTTCTTGGTATATAATTTGCTATCACGTCTTGAGTCAATCATGACAAATAATTATAAACACTGAAACAATAAATAAAAAAAGTCTCATTTCAGCCGATACTGATCAAATCAATGTGTTATGGGAAAAATTTTTCTAAGAAAGAAACGAATTATGGAATACAATTATAGTTTCTATCGTGTTTCGGTCACTCAAATTTTCGACACCGTTTTTGCCGAAAATGAATTTTCCGTTAAGCCCAGATGTTGTGCCGAAAACGAAAACAACACTGAAATTTTGATCGATCTCTAATTAAAATTAATTCATACAAAATTAAAGATATTATTTGTTCAAATAATAACTACCTGCAATTCAATTATTTACCTTTTTGAATTTTCTCTACTTTATAATTTCATAAAATAACGTACACTTGAAAATGGAAGTAGCATTGTTAATTCATATTTCACATTTATTTATAAACTTTTCATTCAATTGCTCTGAAAAGACAATCGTAATATATGTAAAAGGATTAATATTATCGTTTCAAACACTTTTCAATCCTGCATGATTGCATTATCATCTCCATTGACTCTAAACAAATATTTATTCTATGAATACTTTTCAAGTTGTAAATATAAATGCATTTATTATTAAATGAAGTTTTAAAATATTGTATTATCAAAAGGCTAATGTAAAATTTGATGAATACGATCAAACATTAAACTACACAAAAATTAACAATGCTTTTATTCAATTCAATTTCTGATGAATTTATAAAAATAACAAATACTATATAATTTTAATTTAATAGCTGCCCCTTACGGGCTACGCTCGCCAACCCCTGTTCCGGCACCCCATGTTCTAAAAGTGCGACTATTTGATGATAATTTTTTAAGATTTAATTATAACATTAAAAAACAGTGGCGATCTCGCTGTAAACGGGTTTCCATTCATTTTCTTTTGATTATGGGTTTTAAGGCCAAATCTTTCAAAACAGGTGTACATTGGCTGTTTTCACTTTGATATTAAAAATAAATTAAGTAAAAATTTAAAAATAAAATAATGTAAAATGAATTAAGTAAACGGAGACATTGTCTCTGGGAAGTTTTTAACACTGCTATATGAAAGATCTTTCAAATAAGACATTTTAGATGCATCGTTTTAGATCTGATGTAATTTTCACCAAGGTTTTCTTCTTTTACTTATTTATTCATTTATTTTTTAACTTTCGCATGAAAACAATTTTGTTGCTAGAAAGGAAATATTATTTATGTTAGAATTCACAACAAGAGTTGAAAATAAGAAAGTATGAAATAAATGTCACGCGCATATATATTTTTAAATTTAAAATAATTTGCTTTATTATTATTATTATTTGGTCACTTCAAATATGATGTAATTTTCTCCATTTATGATAAAAATGCATAATAATGAATTTATTATTAAAAAATTTCCTTTCTTTTTTAAAATTCCTTTGGAAATATAGTTTTTATGACGTAATACGCTGATTTTAAATTGGCAACAATTTAAAATAATAACCTTTTCTAAAATAGGTAAAATACAAAGGGGCTTACGACGGTACTTAAAGTGTTTTTTAGCGCGATCTAAATACGAGAATGGCACCAAATTTTGCAGGAAATAAATAAAGACGGGCGACGAAGGATTCCGTGAAATTATACATATACACTGGTGTCCAAAAATTAAGCATAATTGGTAATTCAGTAATTATTTTTAAGTAATCAAAGAAATATAAATCGGAATGTGCTGAAACTCCATGTGTATAAACAAAATAGTACGCGTCACATATTTTTGCGAAGAGTTTTCCCCGAAATCGAACAGGGGACCGTCAACAAATTGAAAAAGAACGAAGATCTTTTGGATAACCCTGTCAAAACTAATGTAGCAAAAGCGTTCAAACTGCACATTATGATTAATTGGCTTATTGTAATGTACTGTGTTAATTTTTACAAGGATAGCATGTATACTCGTAGAGAAATTAAGGTTTTTATAAAAACAATCCTGAATTTTTCCAAGTTTTTTGCTTATAATTTGCAGAGTTCTTATTATAAAATAATGTTCTTTTCTGAAAATATGACAAACATCATTGTACACACTACCCTGTCATCAGAATTTAAAAATAATAAAAATTGTATAAAAAATGAGTATGTTTAGTAAATAATTTTTCATTGCGCATGCGTCAACGATATCAAAATGTCATTTGCATATTGTGTTAGCTAAATGTATAGAGCAACTTCTGTAAAAGTTTCAAAAACATAGCTTGAAAATTCTGAAAATGGGAGCCTATAGAATCAACTCAAAATCCGTTATTCCTAAAGGAAGCAAAAAAATCAGGGGTTTTACCTAAATATAGTTGTACGTGCAATATTGTGTAGGCACTAAACAATGGAATATGTATACAGCCCCTCATCTTTTTGCTTCATTTAGGGAATAAAGGATTTTGATCTCATTCTATCAACGATAATTTTCAGAATTTTTAAGCTATGTTTTTGAGACTTTCACAAAAGTTGCTCTATACATTTAACTAACATAATATGCAAATGAAATTTTTAAATAAATATTTTTGCACCATTGTATCGATACAATGACGCAAAAATATTTATTTAAATATTACTTTTGATTTTGGATAGCGTAGCACAAAAGATAAGCAAATTTATTCAAATAAAACATTTCAGTGCATTATATATATTCAGTGACAGTGATGTATTTAACAGTGTATTGGAAAATGAAAAGTTTTGTTTAGATATGTAAATGTATTTAGATAATAAATGAATAAATAAATGGAATTTTAAAACATCGTTTAAAGTCTCATCAAGGCGTCACTTAAAGTTTGATATCATAACTTTTAAGATTCATATTTCGAAATTATGAAAGATGTAAATGATAAAGCATTAATGAATAAATTTTAATATATATATATATATATATATATATATATTAATAGCATAGCGTCACATACATTTTGATATCATTAGTTTTAAGTCCCAAATTTAAAATTTTTAGAGATGTAAGATAAAGTGCTGCGTCACAAGCTTTTAACCCGTTCAGGGTTTTTTGTATTGATATCATTGCTTTTTTTAGGTTAATGATAAAAACAAAAAAATTAAAGACTAATGCAAAAAATTCATATTCATGATTCATTCACCTTTAATTTCCCCCTCCCCCATCCACTTAAAAGAAGATATTTCATATTTTATTAATGTGTGCTGTACTACTTGATTTTGTTAAAAACAACTCTGTAGTAAAATACGTTAGTAAAAGATAAGAAGGTAATGTACATTCAGCACCATACATCTCCGAAAGGGTTTTATAATCTTTGCTGTATGTATCATTTCTCATTCTTGTTAACTATGTTTATTCTTTACACATGTTGATACATATACTGCAGATGGATTAAAATGATCAGGGATACAATATTCAGAATGTGCTGGAAAATATTTCATAATCTATGCTGCATGCATGATTCTTGTTAATTATGTTTCAACCTATGTATAGGTTGGTAATATTGCAGATTGATTAAGACTATATGCGTTACAATATTCAGAATATGCTGGAAATGTTTCATAATCTATGTTGCACACATGTTTTTCTTTCTTGTTAGTTATGATTTGTTCTTTATATAGACTGGTAAAATTACTGCAAATAGATTAAAATGATAGGTTTACAATATTGAACATGTATTGGAAAGTGTTTCATAATCTATACTTATGCGTAATTTTTCATTCTTGTTAGTTTATTTATGTTTTGCTGTTTGCATAGGGTAGGAAGATTACTGTACAAAGATGAAAATTATAGGTTTAAAGTATTCAGAATGAATTGGAAAGTATCTAAACATGCTGTATGCAAACATTTTTATTGTCGTTAATTATGCTTTGTTTTTTGCACAGAATGGTAAAATTCTTGTACATGAATGACAATAAGTTTACAGTATGCAGAATGTGTAGGAAAATGCATCATAATCTATGCAGTATGCATGATTCTTTGTTCTTGTTAGTTATGTTTTGTTCTTTGCACTGGGTGGAAAAATTACTGTATATGGATGAAAATAGTAGGTTAATAATATTCAGAATATGTTAGAAGTTGCATCATATTCTATGTTGCACACATAACTTTTCGTTCCTGTTTTTTTTTTTTTTTTTTTTTTTTTTTTTTTTTTACACATTGAAAAAATTATTGTAGATGGATGAAGGCATTTAATTAAATCAGGCTTATATTAAAATTGACAATATATATTCTAAATTAATCAATGTACCTATCATTTGTACAAAAGAATATCCTGATTGGTTATTGCCCCGGTGTAATTGATAAATACAATGTTCCCAGGGTAGTTACCGAGAATCAAAAATTTTTAATTAAGCAAACTTTAAATAATATTTTAATCAAAGCCTACATTTTATTGAATAGAAACATGGCGAATCATTAACCATGCTAAATTTGGTCACATCTATTGTAAACATTAAAAAGATATTTAGATGTTAGTGTTTTTTGATCAGGAATTACCTCGGTCCACCCTATAAGTTTCATACTTCAATTAGGAAAATGTTTAACTGACAAAGAAAGAAAATCAGGACTCTGATTTATTAAATATTTTCATTTCATATGAAACTTTCCATTCTTGGCCGACTTAACTTACAAAATAAAACTAATATATTTTTATTGAACATTTCAGTCACTAAGCATAAAACATGCAAAGTACATAAATTTAAACATTTCATGTTTTTTAGATTTTAATTTTTTTTAACATAATTTTGTGAAAAAAGCAGACAGCTATAAAAAAATATTCCATATTTGCTTAGGGTTTCTTGCAGTGCAATACATCAAAAGTTTTTTCTAGATTTTCAACATTGTACGTAATATTTTGACGACTTGAAAATTTTTTATTTTTTTCTCATAAATCATGTAAAATAACATTTATCCATTAAGAACCACATTTGATTTACTAAACAGCTATAAATACAAATTCCAATTGAAATCTACCCTAAACCCGAAAAATTTAAACCAGATTCAAATGGAATTTTCAGGTGGCATTTCAAAATATATTATTTTGTCACAGGTAAAAGGGTTCTAATTAGAAGGGTTTTTTTTTCTTGTGGTTTTTTCAATTGGGTTAAAGATAGATTTCAATACTAATTTTAAGGTTCTGAGTAGTGCATGTTGACAGAAATTAATTCGTCTTTCTTAAACAGATTAATGTTTACACTGATTTTTATTTCAGTTCAAATTGGGTTCTTGTCAATGTGTATCAGCAGAAACTATTTGTCCTTTTTCGGATCAAATTAAGATTCCATAGATTTTTTTTTTGGGGGGGGGGGAGTGTTGGAGTGAGTTCAATTCAAATGTAATTTTCAAGTTCTGGTCAGATTGCATTTCCACAGAAAATATTTTGTTCTGTGCAGGGATTGGATTTAAAATAGACTTCAATTGGAATTTACAGCTTCTAGTCTGTCCGTATCAATGGAAATTACATTTTCTTTCTCGTTTCAGGATATGGTTGGATAGATTTTTTTTAAGGTTCAAATCTGGTTATGGGTCGACTTGAAATGAAATTTTTAAGTTCTTGTTGAGTTACATTTCAATCTATAACATTTTGTCGCAAAAAGATTGACTACTGGAGGGATTTTTTTTTTTTTTTTTTTTTTTTTTTTTTAGTGTTTGGATTGTGTTTAGGATAGACTTCAATTGGAAATTTCCGGTTCTGGTCAATGTATGTCAAAGGAAATTATTTTGTCTTTCTAAGACAAATTTATGTTTCCATTAATTTTTTTTGGTTTAGATTGAGTTTCAGGTAAACTTATAGGTTTTTGTCGGTGCTTAGTGGAAGAAATTATTTTTTCAATTTTGGATCAGGTTACAGTGTGATGGGATTTTTTTTTTTTTTTTTTCGATTTGGGTTCAATTCAAATAGAATTTCTAGGTTCTGGCTAGGTTGCGTTTCCATGAAAAAAATATTCTGTCCTGTACAGATACTGTATTACATTTCCTATATTTTTTTTGTGGGAGGGGGGGGGGGAGTTTGTATCGGGTTTAGGATTTTATTAAAATTTCCATGCTATAGTCTGTACGTATTTACATTATTTTTTTTCTAAAAATCTTGATTCGGTTGGATAATTGTTTTTTTTTTCGGGTTTGAATCTCGATTCAGTTTGACTTGAACTGGAATTTTCAGGTTCTTGTCAAGCTGCATTTCAAGTACTAGTTTTCAATTTTGGTCAGTGGATTATTTTGTATTTCTTGAACAGATTTATATTTCCTAATTTTTTTATTTTACTTTTTTTTTTGGGGGGGGGGGATTGGATTGGGTTTCAGGTTAAGAGTTCGGATCGGGTTTGAGATAGACTTCTATTGGAATTTCCATGATCTGGTCAGTACATATCGACATAAATTGTTCTTTTTTTCCAAAATTGATTGGATATTTTTCTTTTGGGGGGGGGATTGAATCTGGTTTCGGATTGACTTCAAATGGAATTTCCAGGTTCTTGTTGAGTTGCATTTCAAGTATATTATTTTGTCGCTGATAGATTGGGTTACAATTGGAATTTTTTTTTTTTTTTGGGGGGGGGTAGTGTTTGAACTGGGTTTAGGATAGATTTCAATTGAAATTCTTGTCAGTGTATGTGGACAGAAATTATTTGGTCTTTTTTGGACAGACTTGTGTTTCCATTGTTTTTTCCTTTTCGGGTTTGGATTAGGTTTCATGTTAACTTTCAGACTCTTGTCGGTGTGTATCGGCAAAAATAATTTTCTCTTTTTCGGATTAGGTTCAGGTTCGATGGAAATTTTTTTCAGGTTTCGATCAGGTTCAATTCAAATGGAATTTTCAAGTTCTGGTCAGGTTGCGCTTTAATGGAAAATATTTTGTCCTTATAGATACTGGGTTCTGGTTATATGGAATTTCCTTTTTCAGGTTCAGATTAGATTTAAGATAGACTAATTGGAATTTCCAGATTTCTGATCACGCGTATCTATGGAAATTAAGTTTTCTTTCCCGAATCGAGATATGGTTGGATAATTTTTTTTAAGGGGTGGGGGAGTTGAATCTGGTTTCAGTTTGACTTCAAATGTAATTTTCAGGTTCTTGTTCAGTTGCATTTCAATATATTTTATTTTGCAGCAGATAGATTGAGTTACTCTTGGAGGGATTTTTTTCTTTCTGGTTTTGGATTGTATAGGATAGATTTCAATAGGAATTTTTCGATTCTGGTCAATGTATGTCAATGGAAATTATTTTGTCTTTCTTGGACAAATTTATCTTTCCATTAAATTTTTTTTGGTTTAGAATGAGTTTCAGGATAACTTTTAGGTTCTTGTTGGCAAACTTTTATAAAACCAAAAACTTTCTGCAAATTAATTTAATGTTGGGTGTAATTCGCATTTTTTGCGCAATTCATGGTCATCATTCGTGTTTTTTATGCGATTTATGAATGTAATTTGCATTTTTGAGCAATTTATTTACATAATTCGCAATTTTTATGCGATTAATGAATGTAATTTACATTTTACATGATTTATGGACGTAATTTGCTATTTTTATGCAATTCATAGACATAATTTGCGTTTTTTCAGCTTTCTGTCGACGAAATTTGTGTTTTTGATCGATTTATTGACGTTATTTATGTTTTTATAGGATTTATGAATGTAAATCGCTTTTTTACACAATTCTTGGACGTAATTCGCATTTTTTGCAATTTATGAATGTTATTTGTGTTTTTTGCACGATTCATGGAAGTGATTCGCATTTTTTGAGTGATTTATGAACATAATGCACATTTTTATACGATTCATGGACGTAATTTGCATTTTTTGAGCGATTCATGAATGTAATTCGCGTTTTTTATGCAAAACGCTATTCCCTATTTTTATGCGATTTATAGACGCAATTTGCATTTTAGCTTTCTGCTGCCAAATGTCGTGTTTTTTGAGCGATTTATGAACATAATTCCTGTTTTACTACACAATTCATTGACGTAATTTGCGTTTTTCGTATAATTTATGAACGTAATTCTCACTTTTTTACATAATTCATGGACGTAATTCACGTTTTGAGCGATTTGTAGACGTAATTTGCATTTTTTATGCAATTCGCTTTTTTTGAGCGATTCATGGACATAATTCGCGATTTTTATGCGATTAATGAATGTAATTTACATTTTACATGATTTATGGATGTAATTTGCTATATTTATGCGATTCGTAGACATAATTTGCATTTTTTGAGCTTTCTGTCGACGAAATTTGCGTTTTTTGATCGATTTATTGACGTTATTTGTGTTTTTATAGGATTTATGAATGTAATTTGCTTTTTTTACCAATTCTTGGATGTAATTCGCATTTTTTGTAATTTATGAACGTTATTAGTGTTTTTTTGCACGATTCATGGAAGTGATTCGCATTTTTTGAGTGATTTATGAACGTAATTCACGTTTTTATGTGATTCATGGACGTAATTTGTGTTTTTTGAGCGATTCATGAATGTAATTCGCGTTTTTTATGCAATTCATGAATGCAAAACACTATTCGCTATTTTTATGCGATTTATAGACGTAATTTGCGTTTCAGCTTTCTGCTGCCGAAAGTCGTGTTTTTTGAGCGATTTATGAACATAATTCCCGTTTTACTACACAATTCATTGACGTAATTTGCGTTTTTCATACAATTTATGAATATAATTCTCGCTTTTTTACATGATTCATGGACGTAATACACATTTTAAGCAATTTGTGGACGTAATTCCCATTTTTTATGCAATTTGCTTTTTTTTTAGCGATTCATGGATGTAGTTCACATTTTTTATGTGATTCATGCATGTAATTCACATTTTTTATGCGATTCATGCATGGAATTCGTATTTTTTATGCGATTCATGTATTGAATTAATGTTTTTATTGCGGTCTTTGGACGAAATTCACGTTTTTCGCGTGGTATTTTGTCGAAATGTTGGGGTTTTTTACATGATTCTTTGTTGAGATACACTTTTTTTTAACGCAATTCTTTGTCGAAATAAATAAATTAAAATTGTTTCTTCATAAAATTTTCTGCACATGGCGTGCGTCTATATTATACAACTCTGCTTGTCAGTGTGTATTGTCAGAAATTTTTTTTTCAGATCGAATTAAGGTTTGATAGAATATTTCTTAGGGCTTGGATGAGGTTCAACTCAAAGAGAATTTAAACAATTATATTTTAGAAATGACAAAACTAAAAAATGTAATTATTTATCGCCCATTATTAGCTGTTAGTATTTTAAAATATTTATTTGTTAGTGTGTTAGTAACTTTACATTATTTGAATTAAAAATTTTTAATTTCTTGTATTAAATTGAATCTTAAACATGTTTTCTTCTTAAGTATGTTATGCAATTTATTTAAATAATGGATTCAAAGTTATTTGACGATTTTGTGTTCATCAATAGAAACCAGGCCTGTTTTTTTTTTTTTTTTTTTTTTTTTTTTTTTTTGATAAAAAAGCCTTAATTATTAAACATTTTTGTAAAAGAATGTTAGAAAGAAATACTTCAATTTCGAGACAATGAATATGAAATTAAAACATCTATAGAAAAAAAAGGGGGTAAATTTATATTTTATGAAACTCATTATTAAAGCATAGAAGCATAAGTTATTTCTTTTTAAACCAATGTTATCATTAATATTTGGTTAAGAATTATTTGCTTAACCAAATTTAAGTGCTTGTAAATTCTAACATTAGAAAAATATATTAAGATTTTCCATTTTAGATGTCCAATTTATAAATGCAGTTTATTAATAATGCTATGTTCTAAGCTGTAAAGCTAATGCTTTTATATTTTGATTATTGATTTCTATAACATATTATTAACTATTACAATACTTTCGTATTCGGTTTGTGATCTGAGACAAAATTTTTCACGCTTGGATTTAAATCATCAGATTCTTAGGAAGAAAAAAAAATTCTATTTTGAACAGCATCTAATGCAGACTACAATGATGCGCTGTAATACCTCCGTGGCAACTGCTAAATAACATTTTAAAATATAAACATGGAATTTCGTAATTATTAATAAAATAATAGGATGCACGAAACATGTTAAAGCTGCAGTCACTAATGGATAATGAGAGCTGGGTGCATGTCAAATTACTGGATGCAGCAAACCTATGCAATGGTCTCTAAAACACATGAAATTTCTCAAAGCCGCAGTCAATAACAAATGCACTATGTTCATATGAAAACAAACAACAAAAATTAATAGATGCAGCAAACTATGCGCTAACATGCAGACTCCCAATATCTGGAAGAAATGAGTGATACCTGAACTAAAAAAATCCAGTGACAATATTGTGAAACAAATACATTAAAACAATAACGTTTATATTAGAAAAAAGAAGGGCCTAAAACTCTCACTGGCTAAAATAAAACTCGTTAAGGCAGTCCAACTACTGCATGTATGAGCACTTAGAGCACATGAAAACAAAACAAACACAAAACACTCAGGCTGCAGCAAAATTGCTGTGCAACAATCCGTAAAATACACAAAATTAATTAAAAATGCAATCACTAATGCATGTTGTACAAGCACTGTGTGTATATGAAGAAAAAAAACAATGAATGCAATTAATTTGTTTTTAAACTTCTGAAATCTTTATAGCCACAGTCACTAATGCATGTAAGCACAAATTAACATTATTACTTTCTTTTGAATTATCAAAATACTGCTGTAATTTGTTGATAAATACTAGTTTGTTCACAATTTCCAATAATAAGTGCACTTACTTATTTTAAAAATTGTTTAAAACCTGAATTTACTGGCCATCAAGCTAAGCTAAAAAGGCACAGTTTCAAAATGAAAATTAATAGCGACAAAAATGCATAAGGAAAAGTAATAAATGCATTTTGAATAACATATTCAAGCAATTTTAACCTAAAAATTAACATCCTGGGTTATTAATCACAGAAATTAATAAATGAAATAAAAAAGCACAATTTTTACAACACTTAAAACTTAGTATTGTTAATTAATTCATATAATTATTGTTAATTAATTCATATAATAAGGACATCTATAAACTTAAAAACAATCTATTTTGAGAATTTTAGAATTCACAAGCACTTGGTTAAACTGTTGGTCAATTATAAATATAGTTTGTTTACCAAAATTTAGCAATAGTTTATGTTGGTTTGAAATCAAATCAACAAGCTAACTAATGTATACATCACTTATACTTTTTAAATAATACTTTAATAATGAGTGTCAAAAAATATTTATTTACCTTTCTTTTTCATTACAGATGGTTTAGCTTCACGTTCGTCTCCTGGAAATGAATATTTCATGGCAACATACAGCACGAATCAATTTGTTTTGATTCGTGTACTTTGATTCACCATATTATTTTATCCAAAAAAGGGGTCCTTGTTTCTCCAAATAACACAATACCTATATTCACAGTAAACTTTAAAACCATTATTTCGCAAATTACACAACATACATGCTAAAAACAACAACAAGTGCCAAGTACAAAGCTTACCGCCAGCGAATTCGATTACGATTCAAAACAAAACTATCCAAACGCGTATGAATACATGAAAATCTAAAGCAAATTATTAAAATAATTTTTGTTTGTAAACTTGAAAAAAAAATCATATTTCGAAAGTATATTGAATATGTATAATTAAAAAATATTTTCCTATTTCAAAAAAAGGATTCAAAATATTTTTTCCACAAAATTCAAAAATATCCAATGTAAGAAACATAATATTTTCTGCTTTACGAAAAATAAAGGCGATATAAATAGAAATTTGATTTAGTATATATTTATTGAATGTTTTAAAGCACATAAGATGTTTTTGTAGTTTAAAAAACATTTATTGCTTCGATTCGGGTGTTTTAACTGTGACCATAACTACATAAGCCTTGTCGCATCGGCCTTTTCTGCTAACCCATAGAATAACATGTAATCCGCGAGCTAATATAGTCCAATTTCCCAAGCCCAATATATAACAAACAAGAGTTTTCCTAGAAACTAGGCAAGTCTTATTCACTCTATCTTAAAGAGATTCATATTATATATAAGTTTTAATAAAATCTCCCAGCCCGTTTTCTAGATCTCATTATCAGGAACAAACACCATCGATTTCGGTTTAAAAATTGTTATCGAGATCTAAAAATATACGGCATGTAGAAATGTAAAAATTATAGGATAGGATTAGACTGGGAATATAAGACTATATTAAAAAAATTGGACCATTCTGACCAATATTTACTGAGTTATTAGAAGGCGGCTTTTCAGATTTCCTTTGATGTTGATTTAGCTGTATATATGAAGTTCCGCATCTACCTTACGTGGATACCTTATGAAGGCTGCCGCGTTCTATGATATGGCATTTAAAGATGGTAAAATGTACAATATTAATAAAATTTCTTGAGACTTGTGTAAAGTACATAAATTATTATAAAAGAGTACTCTGCATCGTCTGCATGAAATATTTAAAATAACAAAAAAAAAAAATCGAGAATCGAGATAGAAATAATAATAAAATAGATAAGATCCAAGCTGATCATTTGGTCTTGAGATTGCAAAAACAGAAATTGAAGTCGCATGCACACAAAATAAAGATTGAATGTTAGTTCAGCAAAGGCTCTCTGATATTATGTAGTAACTTCATGTTACAGTTTAATTATAGAATTGCAACAGTAATAAATAGATGTGTTGTTAGATTCAGACACCAGTTGAAAGTATTCGAAAAGTAGGTAATCATTTTTCGATGTATCTACACTTTAAAAAAAGACAGACATTACTTAATTTACAAAAATGAACTATTATCGCGAACAAAAATGTACAATAATCTATTCACCCAAACATTCTTAAAAACGTCACACAAAAAGATTTTTCTGGGAAATTAAAAGAAGAATTTATAAAAATAATCTTTAAGTAGCTACCCATAGTTTTCGAAATCGTTTCCGAGTAGCTTTTAAAGGGCATTAACGAGTTACCTGTACTCAAGAAATCGTTTATTAGGTGCATTCCTAATTATGTTAATGCTTAGAACTTATTGTTGTCGTTCAGTCCGTCCGTCTGTCTGCCCGTCCGCATATAACAACGCAAAAACTACCCAATCGAATCGTTTAAAATTGAACGTATATAATTATTATATGATTTTGTCATTTGAAATTTTATGAAAATCTGATGCATAGATCAATTACAGGGACAATCAAAAGTATTCTGTTACATTACAGTCAATGGGGAAAATTTTCAAATGCATTTTAATCGTTTGAAATTTAAAATTCATAATTATTATATAATTTTATTCAGTCATTTCAAATATTAGAAAAATCGGATGCATAGATCAATTACAGGGATAATCAAAAGTATTCCGTTACATTACGGTCAATGGGGAAAAATGTTTCAAATGTATTGTAATGGTATTGCACTCATTCGAACATAATAAAACTGATATGCATCTTTAAAGTACATATTATAATATACAATTTGCATAATATGTGGTGCAAAGAATATTTTTTATTAATTTACAAGACCACACATTCCATTACATAATAATATAGGGAGAACATTGTTTGGTGCGCATTTTAATTGTAATTTTCTATTCACAATTTTATGAGATTTATTTATGACATTTTTAAAACTTCGTTATCGTACGAACGCAGCTTATTTGCTACACTTCATGTGCAATTTCCAAATTGTTTATTTATTGTTATTTTTTATGTTATGATGTCTCAAGTAAATATTGTCATGTTCAACAAACATATTTAACTGAAAAAACACATAGAATTAACCGAATTAACACTAACATTAGCATTAAAAAATCTCTGTTATAATTGCATGATTTCAGTTATATAGCTGAAAATGATTTGATAAGGTCTGATAGCATACGAAAAACCAATTTTTCGGGTAAGGAGAACTGATTAATGCATTATAAAAGTTTCTCGACAACGTTTCCTAAATTTACGGACAGCTAATGAAAAATTACACTGGTCAACAGTGGTCATGCCACACGAACTCTGGTAAGTAATCGTATTTTGACTACCTACCCTCATTACGAATATACACTTATTTCGTTTCAATCACTCTCAGTTTTCTTGTGATAAGTCAAGTTCATTATTGCCTTTATGGCGATAAATGCATGTGAACGTTCGTAAAAGACGGCGATAATTATATTCGTTTTCTTTATTAATTTAAAGGGCGTTGGTTTAATTGAAGTACTGTGCTTCTGTGTGCATGTCAAGAAAGTGTATTGACGATCCTAACTCTTTTTGTTATGTTTGTGGTGAACTCACTTTCAAAACTCAAAGACGTAATTTTACAGATCTTAAATTGCAGTGTTATTGCGAGTATTTTTCTTTTTCGGTTGTTCATCAAGACAAAACGTGGGCTCCAGAATAATTGATCTTATAAGGGAGGGGTTCTCAAACTTTTAGAACAACGTACCACTAAATCAAAATTCTTATGTTCGTGAACCACTAGATACTAAGTGTAAAGCTAATATAAAAATCACTGTGCAAACATTCTGCATAAATCGGAAAACTGATCTGTTAATTTTTACTCCTGTTTTAACAGATTTTATTCTGTTATAAATTGTATGATTGCTATTAAATTGATTCTTTTGCTAAGTGTGGGATTTCCCAGTTATCTTGCTACATATGTACCACGTCAATACCTACACAATGCCTTATTTCAAAACCACGGAGATAAAACTTTGTTTTAATGTTAAATCACTTTTATTTGCTCTTTCAGTACTTTATTTACGGTTACTTAAATTTAATAAAGATGTTTGAAAATGGTTTTGCAAGTAAATAAATGTGTTTCTTTCATTCATTTTAAAACTGCGTCTTTATTCTTAAACTTCGGAAATTGCACGTCAAGCGTAGCAGTACTGTAACGAAGTTCTAAAAATATTCATATCATGGTGTAATGGTATATAGTATTTCAGATTCAGTATAGCAACCGAAATATTTTGTGTGCCCCTGTAAATGCTATCAACTTTTTACTATGCAGAAATTAAATTGTAGTAAACCTCAGCAACGTATATCAATTTCATAAAATATGAAATAGTTTAAAATAATTAAAAAGCTCCTTAAATAATGTTTTCCCTTATCCATTATATAATAGAATACTTTTGTGTGGCCATATAAATTAATAACAATTACACTACCCAACATCAAAAATGTTTCGGGCTCAAAAATAGTTATTTCTGAAGTATTTTGTCTCGCTAAACACGAAAATCAACATAAAAAGTTGAGATTAGCTCTTGTTTTCGAGGTTGGAACCAATTTGAGAAATCTCACTATGGCTGTTTTATAGGAAATCGAATGTTCGGAAATTGGTACTCCTAATAGCTGTAATTCCCCTCAACTGAATTCTCTGTGTAGAATCCAGCCAGAAATCAAGATCACAGAATACAGGGTTCGTCACAAGAATCTTCTTCATTTCTTTGAGAAGAAAGAGCATGTTGTTGCTTGCACTGATGTAAATGGTTTGATGAATTCAATGAACATAACTCATGATCCACGGAAATGGAGGTTATTTATAGACGCTTCCAAATTTAGTTTGAGAGCAGTCTTACCATACAGCGCCAACATTATTCCTTCCATTCCCATTGGACATTCCGTTTGCACGCAGGAAACTTACGTGAATGTGAAATTACTTCTCGAATCAATCAAATATGAGGATCATAAATGACAGGTTTGTGGTGACTTGAAAATAATTTCTTTACTCGTGAGAATGCAATTATGGAATACCAAGTACTGCTGTTTTCTGTGTTTGTGGAGATAGAAACTTTCACTACATAAGAGACAAATGGCCTTCAAGAAATCTAAAACCCGATGAGAGAAATGTCCAAAAAGAGCCTCTAGTTAATCCAAAAGACATTCTGCTTCCACTACTGCACATTAAACTGGGATTAATGAACTTCGTGAAAGCCATGGACAAGGATGGAGGGGCTTTCCAGTAAATTAGAGCAAAATTTCCAAGAATGAGTGAATCAAGGGTTAAAGAGGGAATCTTTGTGGGCCCTCAAATTTGCACAATAATTAAGGACCCTGCTTTTGATAAAGTTTGGAAGGGAAAGAGAAAGCAGCCTGAGAAGCCTTCAAAAATGTGATATGAGGATTTTTAGGCAACAGAAAAGCCTAGAAGTTGGTGAAAGAACTCCTACTAAAATGCCGTGACCTTGGATACGAAATGTCTTTGAAACATCATTTCCTCCACTCCCATCTTGATTTTCTCCCTAAAAACTGTAGAGTTGTAATCTATGAGCATGGTAAAAGGTTTCGCAAAGATATCTCTGTAATAGAACGCTGATATCAGGGTCGTTGGGATGAGTCAATGCTGGCCGACTATTATTGAACTGTTACAAGAGATGCTCCGGAGTCGACATACAAGAGGCAGTTCAAAAGGAAACGTTTGCAAGAATAGGCTAAAACAACAACTGCTTTCTGAAAAATGAACATTGTTTAGTGAAACATGCCTTTTGTATTGTATTTATTACATAGGAATTTTTTTCTTCTTCAATTTGCTTTTAAATCAATGTATGGGATGTTGTGTATCTTTCTCAAGTGGGCTGTATTGTATCTTGAAAACAAGAGCCAGTAAAAAATTTTCATTTACATATTCGTTTTTTTTCAACCCAAAATTAGTAGGAATTGACTATCTAGAATCAGGAAACTGACAAAAAATATTTTTTTTTGTTGCCTGGTGTTATTCTTTGCACCACAGATTGAATAGAATGTATATTTTAATATGTAGTTTATGGATGGATAGCAATTATATTATGTTCGAAAGAGTGTAACATCATTAAAATGCACTGGAAACTATTTTTTCCCAGTTGTCGCAATGTGACGGAATACTTTTGATTGTCTGTCTAATAAAACTATACATCCGATTTTCATAAAATTTGATATGACATTACAAAATAATGCAACAATTATGACTTAAATTTTAAATGATTCAGTAGGATAGTTTTTGCACTGTTATATGAGACAGAAGGGCGGACTGATGGACTGAACAACAATAGGTGCAACGATAATTATACGCTTTTATGTGATTACGAAAGCACCTAAAAATGATAATTTTAACTTTATACGATTCCGTAAATATAACTTATGTCCAAAATTCCGTAAATATAATGCCGACAAACATTAAGGTAAGAAAATTATAATTAATTCTCGAAATTTTGTGTTTGCGAAACAAAACATTAGTTCTTATTTTTTACGTAAACAAAATTAATGGTCAAAATACATTAACGTAGTACGTAATTTTCTTACACGTTTTATTTTTTCTATATAGAAATTATTTTTTTTAATTAAGTCATTATATCCTTTTAATTTGGCCCAATGTTTTTTAAAGTATCTCATATGTAATTACGATTTTGCACGAAATACACGTTCATTTTTAAAAAGTATATGAGATTGTGAAGCGAAAGAATTCTTAACGATAAATCCCACTGTGATAATACATCAAAACGGCAATAGATATCATGTTTTCGCTGAATTAAAAAGAAAATAAGCAAGTACAAATTACTTTATTTAATTTCATTAGAAAAAGAATAAAACATTACAAAAATAAATAGACTAAAATAAATTACAATATTATTTAATAGAAAGGTGAAAAACGTGAAAAATCTTACGATGGAAAACACCAACGATTTTTAAAAATATATACATATTATACTCATAACTGTTTCAATCTAAAAGAAATTTTTATATCAAAGTAATTTCTCAAGTGTCTCAACTTAAATGAAAGAAATATAATACTTAGAAATGCCCACTAGACCTGAAAACAATTTTTATTTGGAAATGAAAAACATAAAAAACCTTACGATGTTAAATATCAACGAATTCCAGAAAAAAATCTTATACACATAACTACTTTAAAATAAAAGGTGATTTTAAATCAAGATAATTTATGAAGTATGTCAACTTGAGAAAAAGAAATGTAATATTTATGAATGCCCACTAGTCTTGAAAATAAGTACTCATTCAGAATATATTAAATTAATCCTTTATTTAATGTCGTCTGAACGGCAGATTCACAGCAATTAGCATTAATGATGCATAAAAAGCACGGATTGTAAAGTATTATTATTATTACTATTGTGAGAAACATTTGTAACTTCATTTGCACTCCGAGTGAATATTCTCGATGCTACATTGTGTGTGGAAATAAGAAGAAAGCTGTTTTTGAGATGAAAAATAACGAAGTTGCATGAAAATGAAAAAAGAAAAGAAGTAAATAGAATTTTTTTTAAAGAATACGACGGGTGGTATTCTCAGCACAGAATCTTCTTTCGACGAATTTAAAATAGAAGATTTGAAGAGATCTTCAAAAACTGTGATGTATTTAAGGACGTAATGTTATAAAATAAATATTGTCCTGTCTAAGCTAAATCTTTATTGTGAAACGAGAAATTATTTGTACCTTTGTTTGTATCTGTCTATTCGTATTTAAAAGGAATCATAATCTTGAATATGTGGCCTTGCGCCCCTGAAATTCGTATAAGGCAATATTTTTAACCCAACAACATTATTTATTCGTCTGAATTATTTGTTTTGCACATTAAATCTGGATATAGTTTTTAAAGGTGAATTATACATTTTGCATTTTATTATGAAGCTCTTTTTTTTCCTTTTTCAATAGGAAAATTCTTCTTTTTTCTTTTTTTTTTGCTTCTTTTATGGATTTTTATATGATTACATGTCACTGCAGTACTACAAATGTCAGGATGGCCTTATGTGGAAAACATTTGTAGCTTCACTTGCATGCCGACTGAGAATTCTCGATGCTACTTTGTGCGTTAACATGAGATAAATTTTGTTTTTGAGAGTAAAAATAACAAAGCTGCGTGAAAAGAAAAAAATAAGAAGTAAATTGAATGTTTTTAAAGAAAACGACGGTTGGTATTGTCAGTGTTGTGATATTACCGTGCCTAAGCTAAATGTTTATTAAAGAATGGGAAATTGTTTGTATCTGTCTATTTGTCTTTAATAAATGTTGTGTTTATCTTTAAAAGGAGTTATAATCCATAATATGGGGTTTCGCACCCCATATTATAATAATTATCAAACATATGCTTTAATAAATTTATCAATTCGAGTAGTAGAGTTTCATTCAATTATAGTAATTTTAATACTGATGTAAGATATGTAAAATCGGAACATGTAAAACAATAAAATGTCTTGATCTCAAAGGAAGTAATCTATACAAGTAAACCTGTTTAAAAGGAAACCTCTCAAGACCTAATTTCTTTTTGTTTCTGTACCATTTCATTTTGATAGATATTCGTGCACTGGGTTAGTTGAAATTAATTGATTATTTAACATGATTTTTAAAGTAACACTAGCGGCCCTCACCCGCTACGCTCGTCAGTTTAGACCATAGGTTCCCAACCTTTTCTAGACCACCGCCCTTTTTACAAGCGAAAAAAGGGCCAACGCCCCCTCTTCTATAATAGTTAATTATACAAAATGTTAAAATATTGCTACATATTATTTAAATTTTATTTGTTTGTCTATCTATTACGAATAATAAAGTAGAAGTTACTTAAAACGACCATCAAATGTAGTACAAAATTGTTTATTAAAAATTGAAAAATAAACACATTTATAGTGACAACTGCACTACAAAGTGAAACAATTGTTTCACTTTGTTTTGAAATGATTTTCACTTTAAAATTGACTAAATATCCTGTTATCCAATGAATTACTTCTTTTCACATTGATTACTCCAATGCTGTAATGAAGCGACGTATACAGGTGTTCATTGAAATTTTTTTAAACCGAATGCTGATGATGTGTAACGGAATGCACTGAGAGTACATTTAGTACTGCTTGTTTCAAATGTGTTAAAGAAGCCCTTATGATGTCTCGTTGTGCTGGAGCAACATCAGTAGCAAGTGACAAAATATTGTGAAAAGGAATTTCTCTTGAACTAATTCATGGTATAAAATATCGACTTTCCCTTCGTATTAGTTTCCACATTTTTAGCAAATAATAACTCTTGATATATTTTTTCTTCTGTTACTAGTTTTTTTATTTGGTAACGCCGATCCATCGAGTTAAATGGAAAATTTGCAGGTCTTTAACTCCTTCGCAGCGGGAGCTTTTTACGAAATTTTTAATGTTTTGTGACCGGTTTTTAAAAATAGAAATTTATGCCTTATTAAATCGAGAGAATGCTCGGATTAAATAAAGCAAATTTTACCGGTGAGAATACGCACGAATTCTTATGTCTTTTTGCGGCGCGTATACATGTCGCTCGTACTCAAGGGGTTAAGTAATAGCATGATGATATTTCAATGCCTTTAGCCATTTATTCTTCTTTGTACCGAATTATTACTCAGTATTTTTTCTGATGATGCCTGGTGTTTTCTTATGATGAAGAACATTTTTTATTATCTCTCTGAATGCCGTCAAGACTAATTTCTCGCCGATTATGTGCAATTTTCATACTTTTGCGATTAACAATATATTATTATATGAGGCTTGTAGTCCGTCTTGTTCTTGTTTAGAAGATGACTGAAAAAGGTTTAATATAGTTGACTGTTTTAAATTTATCTTTTCCAGTCTTTGAAAAATAGGACATACCTTTGTCTTTTCCAGAGATGTCAAGTCTCCGGCTTTTTGGATACCAATATTTTAAGTCAGTAAATGTTTCCTTGTTTAATTTTAACATTTGGGCTATTTAAAATAACCATATTTTCACTAGGATAACAGTGGTGTAGATAAAGCCGGAGACTTGGCAACTCTGTTTTTCTATCAGCACGCATTTATCCAAATGCTTTTGTAGCATTTGAAAAAAAAAACATTTTTTGACAAATTAACCTTCCTACACTGAATGGGGTCTAATCGGCCAATAACCATAATTTGTTTTATACGAACCAGAACTTTTATCATAAAGAAAGTTAAATATTAGATTTAGATAAATAAGTCAATGAAATATATTAAAATATTTTAAATAACAATTCTGGTGTGAAATGTTTTCATCAAGATTGAATAAAATTTGAACAGTGTGGGAAGGTTAAGCACATAGGCAACGAGTAATTTGTAGAAGAGTGCGTAATCCATATTTCAAATTCTCAATATTGTACTGCCGCCATTTTTTCTTCGATCAAGATATTTTTAAATATATTTTTCCCTAGTTGAGTTTAAATAAATTTACGTTTGAACTAGAGGTCTGCACGGGCCCGGGCTTGGCCCGTGGCCCGTACCCGGCCCGGCGGATTCATTTCAAATTCTCTAACGGGCTGGGCCGACAAACAAAATAAACGGGCCGGGCCGATAAAAAAATTTCTGAAGATTTAAGCAGAAACGATAAAATATGATCTATTTTCAACGCAAATGGTTTTAACGAGAATAAATATAAATGTGCGTCACGAGCCATACTAGTTTGACAGCATCAATATAAAAATGTAACTTGTACAGTGTGAGATTGGCATCGGACAGTTAAAGTGTGTGTAACCCGTTTTAATATTTTTTTAGCTGACTCATACCGGGCCGAGATCAAGCTTGCATTATTTTTCTACATATAGACTTGCCGGACCGAAACAAGACTTAATTGTTCTCAAGATCTGTAGGGCAGACAACATGATTTGTAAAATTATTAACAGCGATAAAGAACTTATGTTAGATTAGTCTTTGGATATATATACTTCTTGATGGTTTTTAAATTAATTTCTCAATAACGCGAAAGTTTGACACATTTTCAAATAAATTTTTTATTATAAAAATATAAAAGTGATAAGCCTGACTATTGAAGGCATTTGGAATCCAATAGCATTTTTCATTTTTGATGAATAAAATACTTACATAACCTTGTTCAGATACAATAGTTTCTCAAATGGTTGCAGGTTTTTCTCCCTTCCCATGCTATCGCTTTCGGAAATTCTATTGAAAACGCTAACTATAACAATAATTTACTTCCTTTCAGTATTCTTAAATTGCTTGTATCAAAAAATGGATAATGCCATTTGATTATATAGTTTCTGAATAAAGATACCTGCTATGCGTTTCTGAGGAAAAAATGAATTTAGAAATGTATCAGAAAGGGCATATTTGAATTAACGAATGAATTTGGATTTAAAATCTTTAATAAAATGATATAGAAATATTTTTATAAATCTTCTTTTATTAAACAACCTCAAAAGTTACGATGTTTTTAACTTTCTTTCTTTTTTCTTTTATTCTAAGCCATATTAATTTTTGATGAATCTTTATTTGATTGTTGAAAACCTAAGAATCTTAGTAATCACTAATGTTGCTAATGTGTATTTCCTGTAAAATATACTGTAAAATCGTTCCATAGATATGTATGCAGCATTCTTTAAAGAAATCTTAATTATATGAAAAAAATCTGAATTCTTTAGAAATCGTAGAAATTGTAACGGGCCAAAACGGGCCGGGCCTGTTTTCACTGATTTCTGTACGGCCCGGTCCCGGGCCAAACTTTTGAGTTTTACAACGGGCCGGGTCGGGACGAAAAATTTTCCTACGGGCCGGGCTGGGCCCGGGCTTGGAAATTCCGGCCCGTGCAGACCTCTAGTTTGAACAAATTTATAGATATAATGATTTTTATCACCTTCACTAAGAAAAAACAAATTTCTTGAATTGATACAAATCAGGGATTCGTTTAAAAACCTCTGTTCAGACATATGTAGTCATATTTCAGAATTTTTTATAATACAAGCTGCTAATAATAAAAAAATATCTGTTTAAAACTTTCAAACAAACAATTATCGCGAATTTTGTACTCCACAATTTTTAAATTCATAATGATTTTTAATGTGAATCATGATGTGATTTTTCGTGTTCCGCTGAGATATTTTGACATTCATGTAAGACCTGCAGCTACAATGCTTTTAGCCTGATATAATAAAAAAAATTCTCCGCGATTTTAGCCGTTCTTCGTCTTCTACGGCGATTTTTTGACACTAGTTAAGTAAATTTAACCCCCAGGTCTAGGTTCGTCTACATAGATTTCAATTTAAAGGTACAGTTAAGGTTTTTTTTTTTTTTTTTTTTTTTTTTGTCCCGGACCGGGCAATATAGAGGAGATCAACTATTTTCATTATATAATTCATATATATGCTGGTAAGCCATGACCGCCCCCCTTGACTGTCCTAACGCCCCCCATTTTTCTCCAGAACCGCTACCGCCCCCCTGGAAGGTTCCAGCGCCCACTGGGGGGCGGTACCGCCCCCGTTGGGAACCTATGGTTTAGACTAACAGACAGCCATTTAATAGTTTAAATATGAGTATTAAATAGTTTAACACTATTAAAATGCATACCAAACAATGTCCCAATATATAAGTATGTCATAGAATACTTTTGTGGGGCTCTGTAAATCAATAAGAAACGTTATTTGCACCACAGATTGTAGAGAATGTATATTGTAGTACATACTTCACAGATGCATATCAACTTTATTATGTTCTAAAGAGCGTAATACCATTAAAATGCAATTTAAACTGTTTCCCCCATGGACAATAATGTATCGGAATCCTTTTGATTGTCCCTGTAATTGAACTATGCATTCGATTTTCATAAAATTTGAAATAACTCTACAAAATTATCTAATAATTATAGCTTTTAAGTTCCAAACGATTGGGTTGGATAGTTAGTTTTTGAATTGTTATATGTGGACAGACAGACGGGCGGACGGACAGTCAAACAAATGGGCAACTCGGGATCCCGGGATATTTTCCCTTCAATTCAAAACAAATCCGACGATTATACGTTTCGTGGATCGGAGGAGATAGTGTCACATACATACAACATACATACTGTCGGATTTTAATAGTGTAGGTAAAAAAAAATGCATATTAGCAAATTCTAAAAATACAACAATGTATACAAATACAGTCGAGTCTCTATATAACGAAATCCACCGTTACAGTAAAAAATTCGTTATAGAGAGAAATTCGATGTATAGAGAATGATTTTAAAAATCGTATTTAATGTGTGAAATTTGAAGAAATATTATTTTTCATCTTTTGAATTAAGAATTTGAAGTGTTTAAAAGTAAATATTAGACTAACATTTTATTTTTCAATTATTTAAGCTGTTTCAAAAAAGAGAGCAGGCATTTAATTGAAAGCTTAATGAAAATCAAATAAGGAAGACTTGCATTAATTTCAGACGAAGAAATCAGTAATTTTTGTTTTTTTTAATTTTAAAATTGTTACGCTCTCAAAAAAATCCTCAAATTTTACCAAGGAATGAAAAATTGTAGTTAACATTTTCCTCCATTTGAAGGCCTCTCTTATGTGCCTCTCATTGATTCCTCTCTTACATGTGTATCAATCCAATTGACACTGTTTTGAGAACGATGCGGAAAGGTGTGTGGGAGGTGGGATGAATTCGTTGGATTTAAGGAACAAGGGGAAAAGTAATATTAAAAAAAAAAACCTGAACACTGACGATAAATCAAAAATAAGCGATGGAAAATTGATTCCATATAATTTGGAAGCTTTTTAAAACTGTTTTTTATGACCAACTTATGAAACAAATTCGTTGTATGGAGATAGATATTTCGCTATATAGAGATTGTTTTTAATGTAATTTTTCGAAAAGGAGACCGTTCCAACTAAAATTTCGTTATATAGAGAAATTCGATGTATGGAGTTTCGTTGTAGAGAGACTCGACTGTAATTTTGTCGACATATAATTAAATTATACGAAATCTGTAGCTAAATAATTCAATATATATAATAATATTTATCACTGTGCATATCTTTGACTTAAATATTTCTCAAATTATTATACATCTCAAGGGATATTCTGTAGAATAACACTTGATTTCTTTCTCAGTTTTCTAAAATGTCTATGAAAGATTTATAATTACATACTTTTCAATAATCAAAATGCACACTTGAGTTTTAAACGATTTATTAACATCCATAAGTATGATTTAAAATGTCAGCAGACCCCATTAACTTAAGATAAATGATAAGTTCAGTGTCCAAAAATTTAAATGAAAAAAAGGTTCTTTTTTGACTTTTCTACACAGACAGAATTAGTAGTAAAAAAAATGACGGAGCTGAAAAAAATCTCCTATCTTAGTATTATTACTTTCAAAACCAACATTACTTCTTTCTCTCAGCTAATTTGTCTTTTTGCCAGTCGTTAGCCATTCATTTTCCTACATTATCTTATAGAGTATTGCATCTATAATTACAACATTTGCATAAAACATGCATTTACTTGCAAATAGTATTTGATGATGCGAATGAAAAAAGTTTCATGAATATGAGGTGTACTTACTTTATAAACTACTAGGATAATAGCTATGTATAACTTTTCCTGAAATTTCTCTCGAATAGTTCTATACCTCAAGGTGTTCTTTGTAGAATAACATTTGATTTCTTTCTTATTTCTATAAAGTGCCTACGAAAAACTTATAATAGCATAGTTTTCAAGATTAATAATTGTATACTTGAATTTTAAACGATAATTTAACATCCGTACGTATGATATAAAATGTCAGCAGACATCATCAACTTAAGGCGCAAAACTAGGCACAGAAATAGACCTGGATGATAATGTAAAGTCTATGGAAGCGTTCTTTTCAAATATCTCGCTCAAATTTTAATATTTTTACATGTTTTTTTTGCACAAGATAGCTGAGGACGATCCACAACCGGTCTTTATTAAGTTTTTATTTTTTTTCAATTTTGCTTACATATTTTTTATATTACGATAGTTTTAATTTCAGAACCGTTTAAACCAGTTTCGAAAGTTAAAGTATTTTTTTTTTTAATCTGAAACCAAAATTGAAAAAGTAAAAACAAGGCCGGTTGCGGATCGTCCTCAGATATCTTGTGCAAATAAATCATGTAAAAATATAAAATTTGGGCGAAATATTTGAAAAAAACGCCTCTATAGACTTTACATTATCATCCGGGTCTTTTTCTGTGCCTAGTGTTGTGCCTTAAGACAAATGGTAAGTTCAGTCTCCAAATATTTAAATGAAAAAAAAAAGTTCTCTTTTGACTTTTCTGCACAGACAGAATTAATAGTAAAAAAATTACGAAGCTGAAAAAATCCCTTATCTTAGTATTATTATTATACTTTCAAAACCAACATTACTTTTACCTCTCAGCTAATTTGTCTTTTTGCCAGTCGTTACCCATTCATTTTCCTACATTATCTTATAGAGTATTGCATCTATAATTACATCATTTGCATAAAACATGCATTTCCTTCAAAGAGTATTTGCTAATGCGAATGTAAAACGTTTCATGATTATGAGGTGTGCTTACTTTATAAACTACTAGGGTAATAGCTGTGTATAACTTTTCCTGAAATTTCTCTCGAAGAATTCTATATCTCACGGGGTGCTTCGTAGAATAATTTTTAATTTCTTTCTCATTTTTAAGAATTGTCTGCGAAAAACTTACGATAGCATATTTTTCAAGATTAAAAATTGTACACTTGAACTTTAAACGATGCTTTAACATCCGTACGTATGATATAAAATGTCAGCAGACATCATTAAATTAAGATAAACGATAAGTTCAGTGTCCAAATATTTAAATGAGAAAAAGGTTCTCTCTTGACATTTGTACACAGACAGAATTAGTAGTAAAAAAAAAATTACGGAGCTGAAAAAAAAATCTCCTATTTTACAAGGAAGGTCTCCATACTGGGCATACTCAGATTTTTTTGAAAAAAAAATAGTAATTAAACTATTCATATATATAATAAGGGATTAGTGAAAATTAGCGGTGGAAATGCAGTAAAAAAAAATAAAATACTTTCAAATATTTGGCGTGAAAAGATGAAAATGTCACACGATTTGGCGAGCAGCACTTTTTCCCGCCAAAAGCAAACGATTTTATTGCAATTGAAAACTTTTGGATTCGTGTAAATGGTATTTAATGAATTTAAACATAAACAATGAGAGAGTTCAATATATTGTACACATATATATCTATATTAAATTGTACATATATATTATTTGTTGTTGTAGTTATTTAATTTACCCCCAGAAAAAATATTATCATATATAAAAAATTCTTATTCAGTAAAATTATTTTGATACATTTAAGCATTTTTCAAAAATAAAAGCCAGATGTTTCCATAGCAACAAAATCGAATTGACAATGCTCAACTGGACTTTGAACTTGAAACGATTTTAATGAATTTAAATTTGAATTTCCTATTAAATCTCAAATTTTGATGGTTAAATTTGAATATAAATACATATAAATATAACGAAATTATGCTTAAAACAAACTAAAACTCGCAAAACCAAAGATATTTAATTAATCTAAACACGTTTAACATGAAACTTTTTTCCTTTAAAATGCATTTGACATAAAAAAACCCATCTTTTTTAAATTGTTTTTCATCGCCGACCGATGATAAATCGCCAAATATTGAAATTTTCATTATTTTTTTACGGACAGGGTACGGAGTTTCCGCCGAAAATTTTTTATAAGCACATATGTCTTCATGAGAAAAACATTCTGTAATTTTTTTCAGATTTTTCGGAGAATGCCCGAATACCTTCCTTCTTAGTGTTATTACATTCAGAACTGACGTTACTTTTACCTCTCAGTTAATTTTTCTTTTTGCAAGTCGTTACACGTTCATTTTCCCTCCTCATTTATAGAGTATTGCGTGTATAATTACAATATTTGCATAAAACATGCATTTGCTTGCAAATAGCATTAGAATTATCCTTTATAGTATTATAATTATCCTTTTCCTCAGCCTACAAGGAATAATGTATGACATATTCAATATTACGATTAAATATTGGCCAAAATTTTAATATACATAGTTATTTAGAGGAAATATACAGATGTTTTTCAAAGACTCTTTATATTTTGTTTTCTTCCATGTTACAACTTCCAATAGTAAAATAAATGTAAATTTTAGATTTATATATCTTTAACTTTAATTTCAAATCTCAGTAGTATCTTTAAATTAAAACAAATGATAAAATCTTGTCCATATCTTATATTTGAATCAAGATAATCTTTCTTTTTTTTCAGAAACAAAATTAATGATCATAAAAATTTTGCGCAACTGAATAAATTACTCTTAAACTGGCTTTATATCCCCTTGAAAAGACATTCTTTATCATATTGTAGCTAATTTAAGCCATTACTTGTATGCATTTCTGCACAACATGTTATAAACCATCATACTTATAATTACAATTTACACTATTAACATCTGACCGTGTGTATGTGACGCTATCTCCTCCGATCCCAAAAACGGAGAAACGTTGTGTTTGTTTTGAATTGAAGCGAATTCCCGGGATCCCGAGTTGCCCATTCGTCTGTCTGTCCATCTGTACGCATTTAACAACTCAAAAACTACCCAACCGAATCGTTTGAAACTTAAAATTTATAATTATTAGAAAATTTTGTGGAGTCAATTCAAATTTTATGAAAATCGGATGCATAGTTCAATTACAGGGACAATCAAAGGGATTCCGATACATTACGGTCGATGGGGAAAAGCGTTTCAAGTGTATTTTAATGGTCTTACACTCTTTCAAACATAATAAAGTTGATATGCATCTATGAAGTATATAATATAATATACATTCTGTACAATCTGTGGTAAAAATAGCATTTCTTATTGATTTACATGGCCATACAAAATTATTCCATTGCATAATTATATATTGAGACATTGTGTGGTATGCATTTTAACAGTATTAAACTATTTAATACGAATAATTAAACTATTTAATGCTTGTAATTAATAAACGATTAAACTATTTAATGCCCGTCTGTCCGTCTAAACCAACCAGCGTAGCGGGCGATGGCCGCTAGTATTTGCATAAAACTCGAATCTATTTGCAAAAACAACTTTCATTATTCAGTGCGCAAACTCTTTATCAACTATAAAATCGTCGGTGATAATAATTCCCGAAAATAATAAATATGTTTCATCATATAAAAATGAATAAACAGAAATAAAAGTTACGTTATTATTACATTATGCAAAGAGGGAAGGGGTGTCACGATGATTTTTTTTAAATCTGATAATTATAAATATTTTAATGTATCCACTATTTTTAAATTAACGAAATTTAACATAAAACGTTAACGTTAGAGAAAGAAATATGATATTAGCTAAGATTTTTCTAAAACAGATCGTATAATCTAAACTATAATTGTACAAACTCTACATCTTTAAAATCCTTTAAACGCGATTTTTTTTTAAACTTCAGCAATTAGTGAAATACAGTAAAACCCCGATCTATCGTTCCCGCATCCATCGTTTTCCCGCATTGATCGTTTTATTTCTACGGTCCCTGCACAAATTATATTTAAACAATGTTAAAGAAACCCGCAAGCATCGCTTTTAAAAAGTCGTTTTCCCGCATTCATCGTTGTTAATTTTTTCTCCTCTCCTAAATGAAAGTGAAGGTTAAGCGAATTCATAAGTCACACAAACTGGAATTACTTTTTTTTATCCTAAAATAAGTCATTTGAGTTGTTTGTATTGATAATGGCGAAAATAATTCAGATGAAGAGTGGTTGTATATAGCAGGGGATGCGCTTATGATTCCACTGATCAAGATGTTGTGATCTGTGTAGGAGAGATGTGTGATGATGCAAAAAATTAAAATAATGTCGAAGAAGCAGAAGATAACGCTCATACCGATGAAGCTAAACCATCATAGTTCTAAACTCTGTATGATGCAATTACGGCTTTTGAAACTGAATAAACTTTTATGTACGCATATGAAATTACAGGAAACGACCAGAAAGTGTTGTACATCTTGAAATTTTATATTTTGATTAAAAAAAATTTACAAAAAAAAAAAAAAATATATTTATTTTTTAAAATAAATATTAATTTTCTATAACTTCAATTTATTTCTTTTATTGTTTACTAAGCAACATATTTATATTTATTAGTACACTGTATACATTGCATGCAGTAGTAAGGTATAAATATTGTGTTTTTTCGTATTTTGAAGTTAATCCGCATTCATCGTTTTCCCGCATTCATCGTTTTTTTCCCGCATTACTTTGGAAAACGATGGATCGGGGTTTTACTCTATTATAAGATTAAGCAAGGTGGAGAGCTGTCATGATTATTAAGAAAAATTATTGTTAAATTCATGTAAATTATATATGTTAATAATGTTTGTCATTTCATGTTTTGTATTAAATATAAATGTGTAGAATTAAAAAATTCAATTAAAGAATCGCTCAAAATAATTCCTTTACATTATGGTCAATGAAGAAAAACCGTTTGCAATGTATTTTAATGGTATTATGCTATTTAAAACTCATTGGAATTGATATAAATTACTGAATATCGCTATAAGATGATTTTCTTCATGAAAGACTTTAAAATCCATCTTCACCTCTTTCTATTATTGAGTCTCCCCTTCTTATTGTGAATAACCACAAACGCTTGAAAAAAAAAAGGCGAAGAATGCTCTTGATTCAGAATAATTGAATGAAGAAGTAAAAAAAAAGCCTTAGAATTCAATGGGTTAATTGTCCCAAACAACTTAACTATTTGAAACCAGAAATGCAAAATTTTAATCCCAACACTGTTAAAACTAATATTGACTCATTGCACCTTTTAGGGGTGAAAGGCTTGTCTGCCTGCTGACACCCCTAGAAATGCCGGAATGGCACCTTTAATTAGGGTGAATGGTGATGGCACCCTCAATCCAGAGTGCCCTATAATAAAAAATATATAAACCGACTTTTGGCCCTCGAAGGATTCGAACTCACAACTTCTGATTGCAAGTTCAGCGCTCTAACCACTCGGCCATCGAGCTCACTTTCAAAGTCTCCCTGAAATGTTCAAATGTCCTGAAAGTCAAAGATTGCTTTATATAAAAAAGTTCGCCAAAAGTTAGCCATCCGAAGTTCTAAACGAAATTGGGATAGCGCATAGCGGTGATAGTCGTCGTACGCAGAAATTGCTGTAGTTGAAGGAGAAGGATACAAGTCACAGAGCATGGGTAAATGACTAATGGGTTAAAATCTTACAACGGTATGCATTGCGCGGCACCCTAATTAGCATCAATCACCCAGTGAGAGATCAAACGGCACCCCAAACACATTTTCAAGCCCGCGGGTGTCAATAGTAACTCCTTTTCACCCCTGGGCGCAAAATACAACCGGTTTGTCACCTTTATTTTTAACAGTGAATTTTGATTTTCGTTCGAGCCTAAAAAGTACGTTATAACCAGATTAAGTTTTTTAAATAGTCCGTTATAGCTGAATTTTAAATCATTAGTTAATGATTTCATCCGGGACTAAGCATCTAAATACGCCATGAGCGAAAATACGCTATAGGCCAGGCATGTTATAACCAGTGTCGGCTGCTTATATACAGTATGTGTAAAAACTATACGGACAGCAAAAAATATTAATTCTTTTGAGAAATTTTAAAACAAATTAAATTGTTTTTCCTTATAATAATGTATCATCAAACTGAAAAGATAATTATAAAGTCAACAAAATTCAACTTACAGTATTTTATTACGAAAACAAAGTAATTGTACAAAAAACGCTCTTTTTGCCTGTGTAAAAACTATAAGGACAGCAAAATAAATTCAATATAGAAACCTATGAAACAAATAGTTAATATAATAGCACCCAGCTCTGATTTTAATGATTGCAAATTTCCCATCATTCCTCGATATGATTAATTTATGGCACTGTTCTTTACAGAGTGAAACTTGCACTAGAATTTCGGCTACGCAATGCACATCTTATTACCGGCAAGAATATCAAAAACTCTTTATCAGTTACATAGGCGTAGCCAGCCTTTTGAACGGGGGGGTGCCCAAATTTTTTAACCTGAACATGTTGGGTACAAACAATATCTTATGTAGTAAAACCTAATAAAACGGAACCCCATAAAAACTATCGATTTTCCGTTTTAGACAGGTTTTTATTTGCAAAAGATGTAATTGTGTGGTACTTCTTTTTAAAAGGACCCAAACGCAATTTTTCATTTTTGAAGAAGGATGAGAAGTTGCTCAAAACTAAATATAATGTATAAGAAAAAGATATATAAACATAGATAATACATGATAGATATAAAACAAAGATATCCGTAAATATACATCTGTAATTATCACAAATTTTCATTTCAAACAGCAATGAAATACAAAAATAAAGAAATTCAACTTTAGTTCCCTCGTCATTTTGATCAAAGTAGCATTAAAATAACTTGTAGTACACAATTTAAAGTGCAAAAGAGTTCTTTCAATATTTTCTTTTCTACACATGAATAAATAAAATCTTCCGGCTTAAAAAAAATGACATGATCCCGTACGAATGTCAAAAAATGGACATAAAAGAAAAGAAATTTAATGAACCAACCAACCAACCTTCATATTAATTTGAATTTCGGGTAGCATTATTTCTCATTTTCAAAGGCAGCAGATTTGTACAACTCCTCACAAGAGATGACTTCGGGCTCGTTTTTCGAGACCCGGACCCGCCCGAGCCCCACGATTTTAATTCCGAGCCCGAAAGATTTATTGTCACCAGAGCCCGAGCCCGGTACCAAAAATATACGAAACAAAATGGTATGGTATATAAAATATGTTTCAAAAGTCATACTTCATTTTAAAAAAATTCTTACATGGATGTAATTTTTAAATGATAATTTAAATCCAGTCTTATCAAAATCCGTATAAAATAAAAATATACTTCATATTTAAAAGGGTTCTCATATTTTTTCCTCCTTTATCAAATAAATTTGATGGACATGTTTGTGTTTAATGAATAAATGCATGAAATTTGCAGAAATTACTATTTGTAAGCTGGCGAATCGAACAACGTTCTTCAATTTTCAGTAAAAAGCGTACATCTTTCCTTTTAATCGATTTCTTTCTCATAACAATCTTCTGTGATTGACAGGTACATGAAAATCAACGTAAATTTAAAAAAAAAAATCGATATTGTTGTTTTAAAGGTCCAATGTTTGTATAGAAAAAGAGGAAACACTGATCAATTGCTTTCTATCGGAATAACATGGTAATCATATTTACTTACGGAGAAAAGTGACTTCAAAAAGGAACAGCGTCCCTAAAACGCAGAGTTCCTGATGACAAATACATATAATAATCACTAAAGTGATTTTCAAAGTTATTTTCATATGAAAAACGAGTATAATTCGTTCACAATAGATTAAATAACTACAAACCTCCAGCTAATTCTCGTCTACTAAAAAGCAGAAGAAAATATTACATTGGCGTCATATAACTAAATAATAAATAAATAAACGATCCCATTAAAAAATATCTTCTGCTAAAGAAAAGCCAACTAAAAGCAAGTTCATTGTTGTGTTGGCGCCGTATAAATACATTGTCGCCGGAAATTTCGTAGACATAAATCTGTAATTATCTCAAATTTTCATTTGAAACAACAATGAAATTCCAAAATAAATAATCAAGCATTCAGTTCCCCGGTCATTTTGATAAAGAAGAATTAAAATGAGTTGAAAAGGAATAAGTAGGCAATTTTAAGTGAAAAAAGTTCTTTCAATCTTTTCTACACTGAATAAATAAAATTTTCCGGTTTCAGAAAAAAATGAGCCCATGCTCAAAGACTCGAATAAAAATAGAGCCCGAGACCGTGTCAGGCCCGGGCTGGGGCTTTCGTGTTCGGGCTGAGCCCGTCTTATCTGTCCTCACCCCCTCCGTTCTCCAGGCTAATCACATGGTGGAATTATCGTTTCACATCTGTATTTCCTTTCATTTTTTTTTTCCCGTATCGAGGCTTTAGATTACAAAAGCAAAGATATAAATAGTTTCTATCCTTATCGAGAATTTACGCTAATTTTTTATGGCGTTGCAAAAACATGCATAAAAAAGAACGGCGTTAAAAAAAAAAAAAACTTTTATAAACAAAAGACATCAAATTGGGATTATAAAACCAACTTTTTGACTTACTGTGATCAATACAGATTCTAGTAAATATTCTAGTTTTAAAAAAGATGAACAAAATAATTTTCTTAAAAATAATAAAAAAAAAAGAATCTGGGTCTTTCTAGGTTTTCTGGATTTATCTTTTATCACATTTCAAAACATAGACTGTTAGTTTTGATTAACTAATTGAACTAACTTTGCTTTCATTTTTTTTTCTTTTATAAATTTTGATTTTTTAAAATAATCAATCTTGGATCTGCGCGAGCGGGGGGGTGCCCGGGCACCCAGGGCACCCCCCCTGGCTACGCGCAAGAGTTATCAACTGGAAAAATAATGTTTATAAAAACTTTTGCAACTTAGATTGGTATTATGAATTTCTCTTATCTTTAAAGATGCTTTATACTTCATGATATATTTCTATAAATAATAAAGTTCAAAAATAAAGTATTATTTACTTTTATTTCAGAACTACGTACATTTTCTTTCATTTCCCCGTAGAAAAGTGAAAACCTTTTCAACTTTGATCAATATGCAGGTTTAAATTAAATTCGAGAAAGTTTGAAATTGGATTCAAATTCTGAGTTTTAGTTTTCCGTAATATTTTAAAATCTTTATTCTTTTCTCCAGTTCTTCAGAATAAACTTAGCATTATTTCTGCGGAAACCTTTCGAAATTCAACGAAGTATTAATGATTTAAATTTTGCAATGTTGATGAAATATAGGAAACTTTTGATGAATTCGCAGAAAAAAAAAGATAAATAAAGCCATTCCCAAGTCTGTTAAATTATCTAACATAAATGTATATTTAATGTATAAGCGATAATGTACGGGGATTCAAAAGTTTTTTGACAAAGTTTCATGCAGGGGTGCAGAATATGCCCGATCCAGCGATCTAGGATAGAGGTAAATTTTGCAGAAACATAAGCAATTGATTTCCATTTTAGAGAGGAATTCTATAGTTCTTGGATGTAAAAAAATATCACTACAAATAAAAAGATCAGTATGATTGTTAATAGAAAATTAATCTCAGAATCTACCGGGGTAATTTTGTTTTGTTAAATTTTCTGAAAAAAAAATCGGTAATCAGCCAGAAAATTTGGACATAAAAATACCGAAAATTTTGTCCAAGATTTACGAAAATGAAAAAGAAAAAAAGAAAGAAAGTAAGAAACTGAGAATTTCGTCACAAGATCGCAAAATAATCGCGGATTTGTCAAATTGTGATAAAAACGCGAAATGAACGCAAATTTCGTCAAAATATCGCCCCCCCCCAATTTCTTTAAAAGATCGCGAAACAACTGCAAATTTTAACATAAAATTGCATAACAACCATAAATTATGTCAAAAGATCGAAAACAACCGCAGATTTCGCCAAAAAAAAATGTAAAAAGATGACAAAAAAACACAAATGTCGTCAAAAGATCAGCAAGAACTTCACATTTCTTGAACGATCGCAACACAACCGAGAATTTCATGAAAATAAGTCAAAACAACCGTAAACTTCGTTTTTTTTACTGTAGAAATATGCCCTCCCTCCCTAGTATTTCCAGAACAACTGCACATAAATTATCAAAAAAGTATGAATTGTAGGAGTTTGTTGAAACATTGAAAAAAATTTTTAGATTATCATCGCTTGCATAGTTTATGAGAAATTCGTATTTCTCCCTTACACAGAAATTTAATTTGCGGACTTTGAGTGAGAGAGTTGACTGGTGCTCAAGGTACCTATGAAAGCAGATCAGCTGATAGAGATTTTTTTTTAAATGTCGATAAATAATGACATAATACTTAAAAATTTTTTAAAAGATACATGCGCCAAAGTAGCATTGCAAAATTGCGACCTTCTTTCGAAGCGCCTTTGGAAAATTGACAAAATGGCTTTTTAGAAAGTCTTTGTTCTTCAGATCCCTTTTTGCACGAAGAAAACTCGCATTTTACCAATTATTATTATTATTATTTTTTTGACTGACTATATGCACCTAATTGTTGGCACGCCATATATATATATATATATATCTTAATTTACTAAAAATAAATTAGAATTGTGTTATTCAATAGTAAGAAAAAAATTGATAGAATTTTTTTTAAATGCATACTTGTATTATAATTTATTTAAAGGCATGTTGTACTTCAATACATATGGACCAGGAAGTGACAGCACAGACAATCATCACATCGAGTTCATGGTTGAAAATCTACGATTAGTCGATTAAATCTCGATTCGCATATTATAACGTAATCGATCTTCCAAGTCGTATCTGGGTAAAAAACACCTGAAAACCCAATTTTAATGGTTGATTCGTAGGTTGGACATTGTGTTCCAATAGTAAGAAAACTTGGCGGATCGGGAGCAGGAAAACATAATGGTCTACAACCTATGAGTCAACTTTTAAAAACATGTTTTAGGTGTTTTCCACTAAGATGTGACTTGGCAGACCGATTTTGTTCTAACATGCTAATCGAGATTTTACTAATCCTAAATTGTTATCCGTGAACTCGATGAGGCGATTTTTTGTGCTGCCGTCTCCCGGTCTAACATTTTCTTAAATAATAAAGTTTAAACGTGAAGTATTATTTATTTAATTTCAAAACTTTATTAATATTCCTTCCTTTTTCAGTAGAAAAGTAAAACTTCCTCATCTCTGATCTGCATGCAAGTTTAAATTAAATGCGAGAAAGTTTGAAATTGGATTCAAATTTTGAGTTTCAGGTTCCCATAATATTTTAAAATCTTTAATCCTTTCTCCCGTTCTTCAGAATAAACCTAGAATTATTTTTGCGGAAAGTTTTCAAAATTTCACAAAATATTCACGTTTTAAATATTTCAATGTTGATGGAATATGTGAAACTATTGATAGATATGCTGAAAAAAATAAAGGCATTTACTACTCTTAATTCTCCTTATTACTTTAATTTTTTATCTTAAATAAAAAAAGGATTGGATTCGTGAAAATTTTCAACTTCTTGTTTCCTACGGACTTTCATGTTTTAAGGGTCAGAGATCCCCCCAAAAAGTTTATAAAAGTCTATATGAATATGTATGTTATGCCTATATGTGTGTTAAGTCTATATGTATATGTTATTTCGTCTATATGCATATTTCGCCAAATCCGAAGATTCTGATAGAGAATTTAAGATATCTTTATTTTTATGTTAGCGGCGCGCAGGTGATAGATCGCCAAACATTGTTTCAATCATATTTTTTGTATTTCATTCAAAATATAATCCTTTCTCTCCTTTTGTTTAATAATACGATACTTTCATTTAAAACTGAAACATCCTGAAATATCTAAAATGCAGAGCTTTCATGCCTTTCTTTTCTTTCTTTATTTTATTTTATTTTATTTTATTTTTTTAATGAAAAGAAAAAAAGTTAAATAATGCCACAAACCATCATAATTAATTTTCAATTACAAAGCATTGTTATAATTTACCAAGCGAAAAATAAATTATACTAACTGGCGAGTTAAACAATGCTGTTGGCGAGATTTGCACCATGCTAACATAAAAATATTTAAGAATTCACTGTGATCATGGCAACATTTAAACAGTTTTATTCGAAAAAACAATTTTACTTCTTTAATTTAAAATGGAAACCTTGTAAATGAAAAGTGATGGAATCAGCTCGTAGTTGTTTATGACAATCACATGAATTGAACTATTATAATATAGATGAAATTATCGCAATAGAATAACATAAGTGTTTTATCACCTGTGCCTTGCTAACATTAAAGTACCAAAATGGTTGTCTGATTACAAAAAGTGAAGCAGCCAATCCAGAACTGTTGATGACAATCATATGACTTTGGTTTTTATTATATAAGTTTATACATGTGACTCAAGTTCACTGTGTCTTAGGCACAAAACTTTTATTTCCATATAAAATAAAATGTAATTAAATCTTCAAAGACACAAAAAGATTTTCTAGTTATACAAATGTAATTTAATTAAATAATGTTATATTTTTAAGTGTACACACCTCGATTTATCTTTTATAATATTTTTTGTAAAGGATCATTTGTTATACTAGAACTTTCTCAAAGAGTATTCGCAGAGCCGTCCTTTGGGAGAACGGCTTAAATGAAGGCCCGGTGCAAGGATTTTGCGAGGCCCTTTCCTTTTAGACTCTAAAAATAACCTTATCTATACTATCAATAAAAAATGATGGTTTTCTCCTATATACTGTGACCCGAAGAGCCAGGCTGTAATTCCCTAGTTATAATAAAGGAATAGCGTTTGTTTGTGTGTTTGTATATGTAATTTCTGGAACTACTGAATCAATTTCAAAAGTAATGATGACAAATTGATGGTGAAAGTCCCTCTTCAAGACAGGCTATATCTTATGCCAAGGCCACTATCTTTTCTTAACTAAAATCATAAATTTATATTAAAGATTTTCTATTAGACCTTCTTTTTTTATAAAAAAAATATTTTATGTCCAGGTGCGAGGCCTCTCTAAGCTTGAGACCTGTGCGACCGCACGTGTCGCATACTCCTAAAGATGGTTCTGAATTCGAAATTCTTCTGCGATTTAAAACTAAAGAATTACTATTTCCGTTGTCTGCAGCTTTTAATAAGTACGTGAAAAAGTTTAGTTATATATGCATTGCTTATTTTATAATTTGTACTCAAGTCTTTAATCACATATGATTGATAATTATAAACAATGAAGATTACAGTAAAGCCCCAATAATTAGGATCAACTGGGACTAGGTCCAATCCGATTATCCGGAGAATTCGAAAAAAAATTAAATAAAATAAAACATACTTACAGAAAAGCACCTTTAACTTAAACTGAAAAGTGCCTAAATTCAATGGTGCATCTTTATAAATATAAATTTTCTGAAATTGATGTTGTAGAAGCGTTTTGTTTTGTCACAATAACTTGGAAACAGACATATGGGCTGAGAAAGGTCGGAAAGCGATCCTTATCAGACAATGGGTCTTATAGGAACTACTTTACCTTGCTTTCTTCCAATGCTCTAAGTAAATATTTACTGTGCAGTGATTTTTATGACATTTCTAAGTGTTTTAAATAGAAAATTGGGAAAATTGGAATTGCCAAACTTAGTGTTGCATGGTTTTTTTCTCAAAGAGTTTAAATAAGAAAGCTTATGGTATTCTTCCGAAAAGATTTCAGAAAAAGTTTTTTTATTCAGAATACGACGATGAAACAAGTTAATGTTATGGAAATTAGCCAATCGCTTCTCAAACTTGAAAAAAAAAAAAAAAAAAAAAAAAAAAAAAAAAAAAACTATCCGGATAAACGAGGTCCGAATTAGCGGGGTTCTAGTGTAAATAGATTTATTTGAGCTAATGCAGGTCAAATCGATGAATAAAGTTGAAAGCTTCCTTGCGAGAAGAAACGATTTCTTTGAAAAATAGATAGTTTCTGTTGAGTTTTGGTATGGCCGAATTTTCAGCATCATTTTCCCCGAGAACGAATTTTCGACGAAACTCAGAATTTGGGCCGAAAGCGACGCCAATTTTTCAGTCGATCACTAGAGAAAAGAAACTAGATAAAAAACTAGACAAATGTATCAATCCCAATACTTTTTTCTATTTCATGCATGTTAATACTTCCTGAAAAATGCAGTATAGCAACGCCACCGGCTAGGTGGCATTGCTATACTGCATTTAAAAACAACATTTTAAATCATAACATTTTAAATCATAATCTAGATAGCGACAACATATGTCAACTAATAACTGAGGCTGAATTTCGATGAAAATCCGTTATTTAGTTTTTGAGATAAAGCTATAGCAAAATCTTTTTAAAAAATCTTCATAATAGCGTTAAATGATGGGTGATGTACACCCAAAACTAATCAGGATATATATTATCTATTTTTATAAGACAAGACATTAACTGAATACAGGGGCGTGAGAAGAGAAAACTACGCCCGGGGCAACTTTTAAATTTGGCGTCCCCTCAGCCAATTTTTTTTAGAACCGGCCCAAAAATGTGGTTGATAATATAAATTTGGTGCCCCCTAAACTTCCGCGCCCAGGGCGACCGCCCCCTTTCCCACGCCGCTGACTGAATCCAGGGGTGTCGTCGTAGAAATAACAGAGGATATACGGTCTTAGCAGAGGGTATACGCTCAAGGCAAAGAATATATACTAGGATGAGAAATAGTATAAGCTTTCTTGAGAAACAGAGGGTATACGGTGCTCTTTTAAAAAATCCAGAAGATGCACATTATATACCTCCGTATGCCCACCACTACTTTCCTCACTGAATCTGAAGTTTGATGAAAATCCATGCATTAGTTCTTGAGATATATTTTTTGAGAATTCGTGAGAAATGCAGCATAGCAGTGCTATATGTTGCGTGAATTACACCAAAAACTAAACAACACTTATCTATATCAGGGACTAAATGAACCTGAAGTTTTAGAAGATTTCGTACATTAGTTCTTGAGATAGATGTTATGCGATAATCACGAATAATATACAATGTCAGTGCCACCTGTAAAGCAATTTGCACCAAAACGTAATCAGCACCATGTTATATCAAGTATTAACTAAAATTAAAATTTTATAACAATCCATGCACTAGTTCTTGAGATATGGCTATCGTCGTATCTCATGTAATCGAGAATCATATGAGATGCGGCTCTTAATAACGCAGCATAGCAGCGCCACCTGTTGAGCGATATACACCAAAATCTAATCACATTTGGTTTGTATCCAGGCTTCACAATATCTAAAGTTTTGTGAAACATCGCGCATTAGGTTTTGAAATAAAGCTTTTGCGATAATTACGAATAATACACCATGGTAGCGCCACCTGTTGAGCAATTTGAACCAAAACGTAGTCGGCATTATGATATATAAGTACTAACGATATCTAAAGTTTTATGAAAATCCATGCACTAGGTCTTGAGATATAGCTGTTGTGGAAATTATGAAAAATGCAGTATAGCAGCGCCACCTGTTAAGCGATATACACCTTACAGTAATCAATATATATCCAGGTCTAACAGAATCTAAAGTTTTGTGAAATTTTGTGCATTAGTTCTTGAGATAAAGCTCCTACAAAATATTTGTCATATTACAGACAGACAGACCGACTGACAGACTCACGGACAACAATTTTCTAAAAAACATGTTTTTTCGTGTTCTCTAACACCTAAAACGTGGAAATCCGACAAAAATCTGATTTCGACATTTTCCATGAATCCAATACTTTCTTCTGGTACAGATAGAATATAATAACAATATCAAAAGACAAAAGACAAAAGCATATTAACTGGTCACAAGTGATAAATTGCTACGTACTGTTCTCATCATTTAAATTGCTTTCACTACATTTAAAATAGAAACCTTCCACTCATTTCACATCAAATAGATAACTTTAATTTAAAACGCATACATTTAAAATGCATGTCTTTTATACTATTTAACCTTAAATATAACGAAAATTTATAGAATAAGGGGCTGTACAACTTTTTGGTCATTTTTGACCCCTCCCCCCTTTCGATAACTTACGTTATCATAACTCAACCCCCCCTCCGGTAATGTATGGGTTTTTTTTTTATTTTATGTCTTTTGTTTGAAATGATATACAGAACTGGTTATATTTATTTTCCTCATATTTTATTGATTTAAATGAAGAGAAGTCAATAAAATAGCTTTATTCAAATAACTCTTAAATAGTGATGTAGCAAGAAGTAAGCGGATGTAAATGGTGTCACCCCCATTTATGAGGGTGTCATCCCGCCCCGCCTCATCCGTCATAATTTTTCAAAGTTCTGTTATTACGCAAATGATCATAGTCCATACCATTCCTTATTTACCTTCTGTCCTTCTGGATAAAAAAAAAAAAAAAAAAAAAAAAAAACCTTAGGAGCGAATTATTACTTAACCCATAATCAGTATAAGTTAATACGGTGTCTATAAGTAAAAGATAGTTCTTTCTTTTAAAGATTGTTTTCTCTACCAATATGTTGGATTGACTGATTTTTTTCCTCTGGTGCATACCTTTAGAAAATTTTCACATTGTCAAAGAAAAGAAAATTAATTTTGTTGGATTTTCATTTTATTATAAAATTCTTTTACAAAATCGCAAGATTATCTATACATACATTTGCAACAAGAAATTGGGTGTCATCCCTTAAAGGGTGACACCAGGGCAGTAGCGTAGCTAGCGGGGGGCGGAGGGGGCGGTCCGCCCCGGGTGTCACCCTTTAAGGGGTGACACCCAATAGTTATTTGTAAAGATATATATATAACATATTAGGGATGCACCGAATAGTGATTTTGGCCGAATACCTAATTCCGAATATTCGGCCGACAGGTGAACCGAATAGTAATTGTTGGGCAGAATACCGAATATTCGGCTTTCCAAATACTTTTTAATACTTCAAAATTTAAAGATATTAAAATGTTACTTTTTAAAACAGTTTCACATAATATTTAATAAAATAAACTTGCATTTTGATAAGCAAGAGTTTTGTATAAGAGCATTTAGTATTGAAAAAAATCTGCCTTGAGTTATTTAAGAAGCGCAATTATGAAACTTTAACAAAATTTTCTACGAATCAAAACAAACATTTTAAAATCAAATAATGAACAAATGGCCGAAGAAAAATTTTACAGTCTGATAATTGTTCTTTTTAAATAACTCAAGGCATATTTTTTTAAATATAAAGTACAAATACTTTCAACTTAATTCTGAATAAAGGTATGTTTGACTCATAGTTCTTTTCTTATGAATGGTGGTATTTTCCATCCTTCCCATCATATATTTTACAGAAATCAAAGCATGTGAGTTGAAAACAGGGCTGCAAAAAAGCCAGCTTTTTCTAAAAAAAAAAAGCCTGGCCGGCCGGCTTTTATTGGAAAAGACCGATCTTTTGTGGAAAAAGCTGGCTTTTATTGGCCTTTTTTCCAACGCATATATTAATTACTATTTATTTTTAACAACTTCTTTTGTTAATTTACCTTACAAATGGCCTTTTTATGTAAATTAAAACTAAAATCTTATAAAATTTATTTAAAATCATGTTTCAGATGTCCACTTTTATAGCCAGTTAATAATATATCACGAAAATCTCATAAATAACCAATATGATAACAGACATCTATCTATACTATAAATCCAGTGGCACATCTTATGCTTAGTTAAGTTATTTTCATGTTATTATGGTTAAGAATTATAGTCAAATAAATAACATACAAAATGATATACTGTTTATACAATACTTCACTTGAACAATGGCTCCTAGCATATGAATGAGTATAGTATTATGAATAAAAATAGTCACTTGTTATGTAAGAAGTTTACAAGGCAGCATTCTACTTTAAAAATAAGAAAAAATAAATAATTTTGACATAGCTTTTATATTTATTTCTCTTTCTAAGTACAGTAAATTCTCTGTAAGCCAGACTGAGTAAGATGGAAATTTGTCAAGCTCGAAAAGGTTTTTCAAGTCCTTGTGAATCCATACACTGTAAAATTTGTCTAAGGTAGAATATCATTTACTGTGAACAATTTTCTCAGTTCTGATTGATTCTGACTTATACAGAGTTTACTGTACATCCCCTTGCCTTCATTTGTTTTTTCTTATAAGGAAAAAGCAGCTGACATTATGTGGGTTGAATTACTGCGGGGTAGCAATAGCAAGAAACATCTGTCTGTTCTTTATATCTCCTGCCGTACACATGAACTCGGGCAATCTGATTGGTCTCTGTTTAAAAGGTCCATGATATGGCCTATATTGTCATAAATGTTCCTGCAATGATCACTATGATAAAAATGCAGTGGTGTGGAAAATTTGTTGATGGAAATGTTTGTAAACATGCTCTTTCCTTCTATATATATTCACAGTACTACTAGGGTTATCCTGTCGACCAAAAAAACTATCGCCAAATTATAAGAACACATACCAATAATAGATGATTGTGAATGCCACATTCAATGACATTAAACACAATACACATGTTTAAAACGTCGTTAAATGATCTTTAATTCCACTTTTTATTTGTATTTGTATTTGTGCTTTATTAATTTATTTGTTTTTACGTTATTTAAAATAAAAATTATGTCAACATGTATAACTTGGCAATTAGCTTGGTGATTTTTATAATTTGGCGAAAATGGTCGACGGGATAACCTAGTAGTACCATATTGACTAAATATTTTGTTCTTGTTCCTTCACAAATCTTTCCACATATTAAAAGGAAAGGAATTGATTTGGATCAATTAGTAAACTTACCCATCCACAAATTTCTCTTATTAGGAGAGGTTTAGTGTTTAATCTAACGAGGTGGAACTCGCCGAACTTCGACCAAAGAAAATGTCCATTGATTTTGTTATATCGTGTGGGTTCGAATTACTTGTACTGTAATTCCATCAGGGAAACAGCCTTTATATTTCCATCATTTATTTACATTATGATACAACTGCCGCTAAGCAGCATTTCGAACAACAAAACATTCTTACATCTCCGATTTGATTTGGCCAACATGCATTGCCTCACAAAACAGATTACGGTATCGTTGCGCCATCTATGTTTAGAGAGTGTTACTATTCGAAGATATCACACCCCTCTCCTCATAGTTCAAACGAACTACAGGCAATCTTGGTCTATTGCTTCTTCGAACTGGAACACTTTTCTTCGGGTCCTCATTATTATTTTTAGTCACAGTGTCCTTTACAGATATATCTGTCATAACATCATTTTTATTACTCACAACAGTACCTGCTACAATATCATGTGAAGGCTGAGATTTGTTTGGTTCCATAATATTCTCATTATCACGTTGGTCTTTTATTTTTCCATTAATCTCAGAAAAACGGTTTTTATTAACCCTTTCATAATTATCATAAACATTGTAATTTTTACCACTATAACCCATCTTTTCAACTCTTTCTGACATTTTTTTGTTATTGTGGTCATTTTCTTCAATTCTTTCAGATTTTTCGTAACTTATCTCTCTGTTACGTCTCAACTGATTCACATGACGCTTACACATTATTCCGTCACATCTATTTACTAAAACCCATCTACTTCCTAATAATTTTATAATTTTTCCTTTTATCCATTTCTCCCCCTTTCCAAAATTTTTAACGAAAACTAATTCATGAAGCTTAAATTTGTGCAGGGGTTGCTGTATTTTAGGTTTTGATGGTAATACCAAATGAAGGGCTGTTCGAATTGGCCTTCCAAACATTAATTCAGCAGGAGTTTTACCAGTCACCGAATGAGGAGTTGAATGATTTTCTAACAAAAGTCGTGCAATTGATAATGATATGTCATTTTTATCCAGTTTCCTAAGGCAATTTTTCACAGTTTGCACGTATCTTTCCGCCTGTCCGTTCGACGACGGATGATATGGTGGAATAGGTGTATGCTTAATTCCATTATTTTTAAGAAATTCCTCAAATTCCTCACTTGTGAACGCGGATCCATTATCACTGACTAATTCTACTGGTAATCCAAATGTCGCAAAAATTCTTCTCAGTACTCTAATAGTATTTCTACTATCGGTCCTGGGCACTACTTCTACTTCTAACCATTTTGTATAAGAATCAACTACTATTAAAAAAAATTTCCCTTCAAACGGACCTGCATAATCTATGTGAATCCTTTCCCAGGGTAATTCAGACTTCCATTCTAAGGGTTTCATTTTTGGATTATCCCTCGCACACATTTGGCATCTACTACATGAATTTACCATTTGTTCAATTTCCTTATCCATGTTTGGCCACCAAACCACCCCTCTAGCTTTAGCTTTCATGCTAGACATACCCTGATGAACAGAATGCAACAATTTCAATATATATTCTCTACCTTCCTCTGGCACAATTACTCTATGCCCCCATAATAGACAATTTTCTAAACAGGAAATTTCTACGAAAATAAGGTTGATATTCTTCTGCTTTAACCTTTCGAGGCCACCCATGTAGTACCCACTCTAAAATTTGTTTAGTTACAGGATTTTCAGTTGTCCACTTTGCAATCGTTTTAGAAGTAACGGGCCAATCATTATTATTTGAAACAAACATTATTTCAGCAGGATTACTAACTATATTTACAGTTTCTGGGAGAGGTAATCTACTTAATGCGTCCGCATTTTTATTATTTTTACCTTCGCGATACTCAATTGTATAATCATATCCTGCTAACATAAGCGACCATCTCAGCATTCTAGGTGATAATGTATCAGGTACCTTTTTAACAGGATCAAACAGTCTAATTAAAGGTTTATGATCCGTTATAATTTTAAACTGTTTACCAGCTAAATATTGGTGAAATTTAGTAACACCAAATATTACAGATAAAGCTTCTTTATCTATCATTGCATAATTTCTTTCAGTTTTATTTAAAGTTCTAGAAGCATAAGCTATGGGTTTCTCTTTACCCTCAATAATATGGCTTAATACAGAACCAATGCCATATTCTGAAGCATCACAGTTCAAAACAATATCTTTGTTAACATCATATAATTCTAAAACAGGTGATGTACATAATAATTTTTTAACTTTTTGAAATGCTTTATCATGCTTTTCTGACCATGTCCACTTAACATTATTATCTAATAATCTATGTAAAGGTTCTAAGACATCTGAAATATTAGGTAGGAAGTTTCTATAATAAGAAATTAAGCCTAAAAATGAACGCAACTGTGACACATTATTTGGAATAGGTGCATTCAAAATAGCATTAACTTTTCCTGGCATAGGTCTAATTCCTTCCTGAGAAATTTTATGTCCTAAATAGCAAACTTCCGAAACCATAAATTTTAATTTTTCCTTATTTAATCTTATACCATGCTCAGAAAAGCATTTCAGAACACTTTCAACTCTTTCAGAATGTTCTGATTCATTCCTAGCACTTATGATTACATCATCTAAAAATACACCAACATACTCATATTTTTTTAATATATTCTCTATTTTTCTCTGGAACATTCCAGGAGCACACTTTACGCCAAAAGCTAATCTTAACACATTAAATAATCCTTTATGAGTATTAATAGTTAAAATTTTACTACTTTCATTATCTACAGGTTGTTGTAAATAAGCATCTTTTAAATCAAAAACAGTAAAGAATTTTCCACCTGACAATTTAGAGAATAATTCTTCCATCCTAGGAAGAGGATAATTATCATTTTCTGTATTTGCATTTACTGTGGCTCTATAATCACCACAAATTCTAACAGTACCATTTGGTTTTGGAACAATTACTATAGGACTAGCCCAATCTGAATGATCAACAGGTTTCAAAATACCCTCTTTTGTTAATCGTTCCAATTCCAAATCAGTAGCTCTTCTCAAAGCAAACGGAACAGGTCGAGACTTAAGAAAAACTGGTTTTGCATCCCTTTTCAAATTTATTGAAACGGGAGGACCTTTTATTGTACCGATCCCGTCAGCAAAAACATTTGGAAAATTTCTAATTAAATCATCTTTCGAAATACTTTTAATCATATTTACATTAGGCCAAAATAATTTTGATGCTTTTAACCAAGTTTTTCCAATTAGACTCGGACCTTCTTCTTTAATAACTAACAATTTTAAATCAGGTATACAATATTCATCAACAAAAACATCTACTTTTAACTCACCTAATACAGTTAAAAAATCTTTAGTATAAGTTTGTAACTTAACTTTAGATTTAATTAAAGGTAGCTTACCTGAGAACAATTTTTCTGCCACATTTTTACTTACAATCGTATGCGCCGCCCCGGTGTCAATTTCAAATTTAACATTCACCCCATTTATTTTTACATTTTTTTGCCATGTTACACTATTGGAGTTGTTGTCCACACAATTAAAACAATATTCCTCTTGAACAGTTTTAATTTTACTGTTTTTGTTCTGTTTATCATTTTTCATCATAAATTTTCGATTTCTACAACAAATTCTTAGGTGACCAAATTTGTGGCACAGATGGCACTCGGCATTCTTGAAAGGGCACATTTTAGGATTATGGTGTTTCGAACATCTATAACAAGGTTTCTCAGACGCGAATTTTTCTTCTTTGGGCTTAAATGGATGAGAGAACTTTTCTGGTTTCGGTTTCTCCCCTTTAGCGCGCACTTGGTTGACAGCTGTACTTTCGCCTATATGTAGTGATTTCACCCCGGCTTCAGCAGATTCAAACGATTCGGCGATCTCCACCGCAGTCTTGAAATTTAATTCTTTAGAATCCAGCAGCTTTTGTTGTATCTTTTCATCTTGTATTCCGAACACAAGTTGGTCTCGCAGGCGGTCATTTAAGGTGTTTCCGAAATTACAGAATTCAGACAATCTTGTAAGTTCTCTTACAAACTCAGCTATGCTTTCCCCTGACTTCCTAAGACGTTTCTGGAATTTGAATCTCTCTACAATTTCACTTGGACAAGGAGAAAAATGTTCTTTAGCTTTTTTTAAAAGATCTTCATATTTTATCTCCTTTAACGTCTTCGGGACAATAATATCTCTTAAAATCGTAAATGTTGTCGTACCAACAGAGCTAAGCAAAATATTCTTTTTCATTTCTTCATTCTTTATTTTATTCGCACAGAAATAAAAATCCATTTTCTCAACATAAATAGTCCAAGGAACCTTTGAGTCATATTCTTCTAGCCGACCCAGTGAAATAATTTCTTTTTCAACAGCCATTTCTTTTCCCGGCGTTTACTTTTTTTTTCACAATATTTTTCTTAACAAAATAATATGGGTAAATAATCCCATCTTAGTCGCCACTTTGTTATATCGTGTGGGTTCGAATTACTTGTACTGTAATTCCATCAGGGAAACAGCCTTTATATTTCCTTCATTTATTTACATTATGATACAACTGCCGCTAAGCAGCATTTCGAACAACAAAACATTCTTACATCTCCGATTTGATTTGGCCAACATGCATTGCCTCACAAAACAGATTACGGTATCGTTGCGCCATCTATGTTTAGAGAGTGTTACTATTCGAAGATATCACAGATTTATAACAACGTTCAAAATTAGCTACAGTAAATAATGCATCTTATATTGATCAGTTTAACTCTAAAAGAAATATTTTAAGCTAAAATTAATAAAATAAAATTTCTATAAAAGTCAGTCGTCTAAATTATTAAAATTAAACTTTAATCGCATATGTAATAAGTAAAACATGATAAAAATAAGTTATTATGATGAAGTTATCAATTGAGGCTCTTCAGCTTGGTAAAAATGAAAAAAAAAATTGAAACGATCATAAAATTTCACGTGAAATCTAAACCCGTTATCATTTTCATCTTCTCAAAATTTACATACGAAATTTTTTTTTTTTTTTTTTTCAATTTTAAAAAAAAGTGGCGCATTTTTGTGGCCACAATTACAAAATTCTTACAAAAACTAAAAAAAAAAATAATATATCAAGAATAAATTGAAATACAGCTTTCAAACACATTGTATTTAAAAGTAATTTTTTTTTCTCTATACAGCGATGTCAAAATTGAGAATGTGTGATGTTTGGATGCATAAAAAATGCAGTAGCAAAAATTGCAAAACCGAATTGCATGGAAAAGTGTTGCCATTCGCAAAATGACGTATTCGTTACGTTTGGCCTTTATAATATAGATAGGTTACTGGATTAGCAAGATTAGAGGAACTAACGCATTTACGCTTAAAGAAGTATAGATATGGGAGATGAAATTTAAAATAAAATTTCAACAAATGGTTTTGTTTGGAACAAGATCAGTGTAATACTGATATTTAAAATGTAAGTCAAATGAATGGTATTATATTTGGTAAAAATCATTTGAAATACTTCAAAAAAATGTTTATTATTCAAATTTTCTAATAAATATTCTTTCCATCTGTTGATCACAAGAAATTTCTACCATCAATTCACTTACATTTTAATTGACAATTTATTAGACAGTTCATTTCTATGACAACAGTAATTAAATAGTTATTAATTAATAATACTTTTCATTTTAAGAGCAGTTTTTGTAGAAAAAAAGTTTTAGTAAAAGCCGGCTGTCGGACGTTCCTCTCATCCCGCACAACTTTGAAGAAAGTCCATGGTAGTTATAGCTGCCACCACCGATATTATTAGGTGATATCGGTCACCCACTGTGAGGATTGTGTAAATGAACATTGACGCTGTCAATTAACTGAATTAACAGTTTATTTAGAATATATGTACACACTAAATACGCTATTGACAATTATATACAATTACAACTCGGATATAGGTGATCCGGTTCAACATTAAATTAAATACAGTAAAGGTTGGCTGTGTACTGTTCAAATTACACCTTTCTCCCTCACACTCATGCACGTTAGATTCACTCTATCGGAGATCAATCTCGAATCTCCCAACACATGTATACCTGGCCTGCACTTTTCGGCCCAGAGCACTAAACACCAGGACGTCTGTGTCCTTTGCTCTCCAGATACGCACTGCTTCCGCTCTACAACACAGAGCACACTCTATCAGGATCTCTGTCCGACACAACTTCTAGGTACGAGCCCAGAGACGAACTGATCCAATCAGAGACAAGACTTGCTCTTCTCAAATTACTGTGTGTCCCCAATGTCAACCCCCTTTGGAGCTTATTCATTGGACACATTCCCCATTCCTTTCTTGATTAGTTACATGTCCCTTGTTTGTCATCATCCACATACATCACTGACGGATGAACACGCCTCTCAGTAATCTCCTCTTTCTCACTCACCACCTGTAGAGGATTACCTGTCAATTCTCCCTTCAACAAAGAAAGAATGTCACCTTGAAAATTCTAGTATACAGCCAGGACAATACAAAATATTAAGATAGAGAAATAACGGAAATTCCAATCTTCAGCAGAGGTGGTCTCAGAACCTGACACCGGCTTTTTTCTTTAAAAAGCCGGCGTTTTGCAAGCGATTTAAACAAGAAAAAGCCGGCCCGGCTAATAGCCAGCAGCTTTGGTTGAAAATATGTTATTTTATTTATCTATATTAATAAAATAACAAAACGCTCTGTGTGCGTGTGTGTGTGTCTGCGATGGCTAGCAAAATCTACAGCACGTACGAAGCTCAAAATTTTTTTGAGAGTAGCCCCAAATCTCTCCTGATGCACCTGAGCTTCAGAATTTCGAAATTCTATTTATTAACTGAGTAATTAATTAAATTCCAAAGATCACTCTCATAAAATATCGCCTTTTTTCTTCTTTTTTTCCCTTCATTTAGTTATGGTTGGTTGGTTGCATAAAATTTTCGCAGAAATAATTAAAAAAGCTGGAATAGACCTTTAAAATTCATAGACTGGAAAACTGTCAGTTTAAATGATGATTTTTTATCACAGCGGTTGTAAACCATGGAGGACAAAGATAGGTGGTGGTGAAGTAAACCGAAAAAAAGGTTGCAATATTAAACCATTTATCGCTCAAATTTTAATGTCCCAAACAAAAGCATGTGGAAGGGATTTGTATTAATAAGACGAAATGAAAAAAATGAATTACAGCTGAAGCATATTTTACGAAGAAATAGTAATTTTTTAAAATGGTCGTTTTCCCATTATATTATTTATTTAAAAAATGTTTGCTTTTAAAATAATTGAAATTGATAAATTCGAAATAATTAAATGTCAAAATAAAATTAAATAAAATATTGAAAACATTTGATTTGAACTAAAAATTGTGTTAGTAAAAGTTTTCTTTTTTTTCAGAACTTTTTAATACTTTATCACGTAGATCAGAAATGTTTATGATTTAACAACATATTAATAATTCTATGCCAATATATAAAAAATATTTATAAAAATATTCTTTTAAAATCATGTGTGAAAACTAAAATAACAAATATTAGTCTAAAATCTACATTTCAGAGTGCAGACGATTTTAAGACATTAATGAAAGAATGTTAACTTTTCAAGCAAAATCTTAAATGATGCTTCTATATTGATATTTCAAAGTCATATGATAAAAATAATCACATAATTCTTGCCTATGATTGATATATTTGTATTTTTTATGCATTCCGATCGTGTATTACAGTCAATAATGGCACAAAACGTTATTTTTTAAACGAAATTTTAGTCATCTATTTAATAACAGTTTAAAAGGTAATAAACAAAGGAATACGGGTTTAAACAAGTTTGAATTGATCGGCGTGTCAAAGCACATGGTTTTGTTGGTGCTTATTTGGACTTAATGAGCGGATTTTAGGGTTACATTTTTGGCGTCAGCCCAAGACATTATACTTCCACTCAATTTCTTTTTACGGTGTGGTTGTACGCAGATCTTTGGCATTTCGAACATTAGAATGTATTATTCATTAGCTGTGTTGCACTAAAAAAAATCACACAACACTTTTCTAAGAGTTTATTTTTTTATCATTGATAAAATTTAAATGTATTCTATTCAATTTAAAATTAAATTATGACTTTAATTTGGTTTTAAACAAAAATAAAATATAGCTGTTTTGCGTACAATTGTTCCAATCCGCAAACGATTCATACACCATAATAAATTATCAAATAGCAAAGTAAATTATTTATCAGAAATAGCCATAAAAAGAATAGTAGCAAAACTGATTATAACCTTAATTTTTAGACTAATTAACACATAACCCGATCCCAACCAGAAAAAAAACAGACCACACTCCGATCAATGATAGAGAAAATTTCCGTGAGTATAAACCCGACCCGAACCTAAAAATTTTGTTTGAAAAAAAAAACTATGGGTTTGATAACTGACCCGAACCAAATCTCAATCCTATAAAAATGTTCAAATGAAGCATAACCCGATCCAAACAAGAAAAAATAATTTTAGTGGGCATGAAACCTGACCCGAACCTAAGTATTGTCTTAAAAAAAACTCGAAATATGACTCGAATAAAATTTGAAACCGATAAAAATATTCCAGAGAACTATAACCGGATCCCAGCAAGACAAAATACTTTCCGTGATCATAAACCCGACTCAAACCTAAAAAATTCCATTTGAAAAATTCTGAAATTTGACCCAAACCACATCTAAATCCGACCAAAATATTCGAAAGAACCATAACCCGATTAGAGTAAGACTAAATAATTTCCGTGGACATGAACCCGATACGAACCTAAAACTTCCATTCGAAAAAATACCTGAAATTTGAATCGAACCAAATCTGAATCTGACAAAACTATTTCAAAGAACCGAAACCGGATCCGAACAAGACAAAATATTTCCATGGACATGACCCCAATCCGAACCCGAAAAATTTCTTTGAAAAAATCGCGAAATCTGAACTGAACCAAATTTGAACTTGGCAAAAATATTCCAGTGAAGCATCTCCTTACAACTTCGAACAATACAGAATAATTTTCGTGAACACGCAAGAAGACCCGAACCCAAAAGATCCATTTGAAAAAAAACCCGAAATCTGAATTGAACCCGAACGAATCTGAATCCGATAAAAGTATTCCAAAGAGCTATAACCCGATCCAAGCAAGACGAAATAATTTCCATGGACATAAACCCGACTCGAACCTAAAAAATCCGATTTGTAAAAACCTGAAATTTGACTCAAACCACATCGGAATCCGATCAAAATATTAGAAAGAATCATAACCGGACTCGAGTATGATAAAATAATTTTCGTGGACATGAACGAGATTCGAACCTAAAACAAGGCAGAATAATGTCCTTGAACACGCAAGAAAACGCGAATCCAAAAATTACATTTGAAGAAAAACCCGAAATCTGAATTAAACCAAATCTGAACTTGACAAAAATATTCCAGTGAAGAATGTTTTTATTCGAATTAGACAGAATAATTTCTGTGGACAAGCAGGAAGACCTGAACCCAAAAAATTCCATTTGAAGATAACGCCGAAATCTGAATTAAACCAAATCTGTTCCCGTCAAAAATATTTCACAGAAACGTAACTGGTTCCGAGCAAAGCAAAATAATTTCCATGGACATGAATCCGACCCGAACATTTAAATCGAATTTCAAAAAATACCTGAAACCTGAATCGAACCAAATCTGAACCCGACGAAAATATTCAAATGAATCATAACCAGATCCGAACAAGACAAAATAATTTCCATGGACATGAACTCAATAAATGGTTAGGTAACATTTGGGTTGCGATTAGGTTGTAATTACATTACGGTAACATTACGTCTTTGATTTTATTTAATTTCACGTTAGGTTACAGATAGATCACGGTTAATTTAAAGTTAGGTTAAAGTTAAATTGTATTTATGTGATGGTTAGAATAAGAATAGGTTACAATAAAGTGACGGCTAAGTTACATTTATGTTATATTTAAGTTACGGTAGGATACTGTTAAGTCGCAGTTAGGTTACAGACAGATTACGGTTACGGTACAAAAGTTTACGTTAGGAATTTGTCCACAGAGTCAACCTTACGCATGCTTTGATTAAAAATATACATTTTTGTTAAATGGCTCTGAAATTATAATACTATATACCAATCTTTTATCATCGCGTATCGATCATTCACGGTATAGTCGGATTTAAGAGTGATATAATTAGTTTGAAATTCAAAATATATCAGTTGGGATTTCTATGTAAAAAAATAATTAGTTACGTGATTTAACAGTGATTTTTACGGGTAAGTATCAACAATTTAACACGAAAATAACGCAATCGTTGGACACATGTTCCTTCCAGTGTTTCTCATTGCTCATTTTAAGTATTTTTAGAGCTTAATATTAGTTGTTGTTTTTAAAACCGATTTTTCACAAAGTCAGCTGCGACGTATTTCAGACAATGCATTTCTGCATGCTTCCAGTTAATGATAAAATCACACAAATTTCAAGTTCGATTAATATTGTTAATACGGACCCGGGCAACGCCGGGCGGGTCAGCTAGTTGTTAATGTAATAAACGAACATACAAGTTTTGATCTAGAGTGAGATGAAATACAATGTACTTATGACTCAATAAGCTGATTATGATTATGGTTTCATGAACAAAAATTGTATGCCTTGATAGCTATTACTAATCTCAAAAGGTTTTTTTCTTTTAAAGGACTTTCATTTGGTAAAAAGCAAGAAAATTACTTACTAAACAAAATTTTGAAACTTGTATCAGCACATAACTTATTCATAAGGTGAATCCTAATAAATCACCATTTTAATCCTTCTCATGGTTAATTTTCTTAAGTTATACTTTACAAACAGCAAATAAATAATGTAAAAACTTTCTATTTTATTTAAGAATGATTTTGTTTCTAATTATTTTAAATATAAATAAAAAAATTGACAGTTAAAAGTAGAAATAGTGAAAAGTTTTTAAAATTTTTATTAAGTATTGGATTCGGCCGAATACTTTGATATTCGGTCTGCCGAATATTTCATATTCGGCTCAACCGAATAGTTTAATATTCGGTAACATGGCTGAATAGGCCGAATACCCAATAGATACCGAATATTCGGTGCATCCCTAATAAATATATATATATATATTCTACTTTTAATAGCATTATATATATATGTATAATCTTACATGATTTTGGAAAGGAATTTTGGAATAAAATGAAATTTTTAGTGCACGATGCAATAGAAATGGTTTTCTTCTACATATAGACATCGCATTGACTTATGCAGACTATGAGTTGAGTAATGAATCGCTCTGGTGGTTCTTTTTATATGCAGGAGAACAAAAGTTAAATAAGGAATGGCATGGTCATTTGTTATAATCACTTAGAATTGTGATTGAAAAAATTTGAGGGATCGGAAGGGGGGGGGTGACACCATTTACATCGCCCCGGGTGTCACCCATTCTAGCTACGCCACTGCACCAGGGGCGGATCGTCCCCTCCGCCCCCCCCCCCCCCCGCTTGCTACGCGACTGCTCTTAAAAGAAATATATACTAATTAAAAGTATTTTATAATAACTTTTTTGTTCCATAGTGTAGTCAACATTAATAAAATCTTGTTGTGCTTGACCCGAACGGAAGACGGATTATGTGCAGGTAAAAATTTTTATCAACAACACAAGTGAACAACACTCTTTCTCCTTTATTTATTAGTAAACACGCGTTTCATTTCAAATGTATTTCATTATATTTTTCTTTTTAAATCATGATTATGTATGCATACACAAATGAAAAAGAATAGCATTGTCAAACGTTGGGTATCCCATATTTTACGATTAAATAATTAATTTAGTAATTTTAATATTTAACTTTGTAATATAATAAAAATAGATAAGACTGCAAAAAGATAATACACTATTTTGAATTAAATAACATGTTGAAAAAATTTTGATTAGATCAAAAATAATATCGATATCATAAGACAACCTTCCCCTCCTCCTAGAGATATCTTAAGATAGTATATGCCAACCCATCCCCCCACCCCTAAATTAATAACGTTAGATATGCACGGCCCCTAATATCACAAATCAAGACATTTTATTTTAATATCAAAGCAATGTTTCTGATCCGGGAATAAAACTTCTTCCTTGTATTTCGGATTTACATACACGGAAAATAAACCTTTATTCGGTGAATAATCTTAAATGTACAATTTAATTTGCTGAAAACAAAAAAAAAAATCTTCATTTCAATTACATTTAGATATATAAAACGCAGCTAAACAGAACAAAAAAAAAAGAAGAAAAAGAAAATAATTTTATTTTTCGAGTGACTCAACCAATCATAACAATTATTGCAGTTTTATTTCTTTTTATGCATCACGTGATCGTCATGTGATTTCTGTGTTTGTTTATCGTTGTAGCAAGCGGAATATAACGTCACTTTTTATGTTCTGGTGAATTATTATGATGGTTTGGATTAATTTATTTTAAATACACTATTTGCCATGGACCATATCCAGGTATAAGATTTATTTCATTAATCATGTAAATGTGTTTTACTATACTTTTAGATGCTATTAGAGCAATATTTGTTAAGCCTAAAAAATTAGATGCCATACTTTTGTTAAAAGATTTGCGGTTTTGTAATTCATTTTTCATGATTCATTTCTTAGTTTAATTTACTGACGTTTCAGAACGTATTATAAAATCATATATTATTATTATTTCACAGAATTGTATTGCACGTATTCGATTCTTAATAACACATTTTTATTATGAATTCCCATGCTTTAATATGTTTCATTTTATTTTTGTTATAATATTTTAATGATTCTGAGTATGATTCGAATGCACTCAAATATGTTTTTGCTTGGTTTATATTTAATACGTTTTTGATTATCAAGAATTAAAAAAATAACTGAATTTTCATAGGATTTCTGTTTCTGATTTATATTTATTACTGAATCCAAGGCTTGGCTGAGTCGTAGAACATTAGTAACATCTTATTTGACGAAATAGTAAGGGCGATAAGTATATTTTTCTTGGATCTACTCTTTTAATTTGTATATGAGATTGCGTCCGTCGAAATTCCATGAAATCAAGCACTGTTCTTTAAATCGTTTCATAAGTTATACGGCTAATTAATAATTTTATACGACTTATTAATTTTCAATAAACCTACAGAAATAACTAAAATGAAAAAAAATATGTTTGCTAATCTAATTAAAAAAAAAAAAAACATTAATCATTTTTAACGGAATTTTCCAACTGACAGACCCTGCAATAATAATTCTAAATGGGGTAAATGTGTCAGTAGTAGACACCATATGAATTTTTTTTTTTTTTTTTTTTTTTTTTTTGTACAAAAATAACAAACAAGTTGAATGTAGATCCTGCCATTGCAGAATTCAGTTTCGCCTCCGATTAGGGGAAAAAATCGATAGAGGTTTTTATAAGGGCAACCCCGTTTAGAATGCAATGAACTAACTTCATTTTTCTTGTGTTTATCAATATAATAGGAAACAGAACGGCGAGAAATACCGAGTTGATTAGCAATTTCTCTCTGAGACTTTGGAATTGCGGAATAATAAAGAGATACAATTTGACGTGCTACTTGTTCATTGACTAGATTCATCAAAAACGGATTTTTTCTTTATTTTAAACACTTTTTTATAGAATCTGGGAAAAAGGAAATGCATTTTAACAATAAAACGAGTGGAATCCCGTCGAATTCGACGAATGAAATGTTTAAAAGACCCGATCGATTTGGCTTTTAAAAAAAAGCAAAAGTAATTACATTATTGAATCAATATATAATAAATATATTTCCAATTTTAATGTCAAGTTTTCCAGTTACAATTTTGCATGCAAATATTTGCACATCTTCAGTTAAATTGTAATCTGAGTGCCGGCGAAATCCAGAAATTTTATTTTATGTGCACTACAGAAAAATAGATTTATTAAAAAAAAAAGAAAGAAAAGAAAAAACTAATTTTATTTTTACTATGACATTACTTTCACTAACTGAAGTCATCTGAAAGTAAAATCTCAATCTTGGTGTCCATAATAAAAAGAAATATTGAAATGTAATATCGTTATGAGTAAAAATGCGATGTTTTAAACAGTGACGTCATTTTCTCTTCAAATGTTTTTTAAAAGTTACTGTTATTAGTAATATGAAAAAGGCGTCCGTAATAATATTGTAAATTCATTTTATCTGCTTGCTGAATGCCATCATTTTCCTCATTTGAAATTTTTCTTATTTTGCTTTAGACATTAATTTTTATCATAAATTATTTTCTGTTATTTTATTTACATTATTAATATTATGTCTCAGTAAATATATTTTTTTACCTCAATTAGTGCATAATTATATGCAATCATTTTATTGTGGTTAAATTTTACGAAAACAATTAACTTTTTTCTTTTAAATGCGAGGACATGTTCACTGATGAAATAAAGTTTCTGACTTGTGGAAAGTAATAATGGAAAATAAATTTTTATTATCGAGAGAAAAGCTAAACTAAGTTGCCACCATTTTGAAGAAATATCGTAAAAAAGCATTTAAAATTAAAAATAAAATATAAAAATGGAAATAAATTAAAAAATAGCTGAAATGGGCACAACTACAAATAAATAGCTTTCATTTAAAAAAATAATTATCCAAATCGGTTCAGTAGAAAATTCAGGGCTGATGACACGACATTTTTAGCTTGTCTGAAAGAAATAGCCATCGGAGGCTAATAAGTATTTAGCTTTAATTATTTTTTCAATACCCTTTCATGTTTTGTAATTAGGGTTATTGTTGACACTTTTAATCAAACTAATCAAGAAAAGGAAAATAATGTTAAAATGTTCTGCTCTGCTGTTTTTTTTTTGCTGTTGTTTTTTGTTTGTTTGTTTAATGTTTCATTTAATAAATTTATATATTTTTTCCTTGCAAAATTTGAATGGTTATGTTTGACGTTTGAGTAGCAATAGAAAACTTTCAATTTAAAACGTTCGCTGTCGATAACTCCGCCCTCTATGTTAAATAAATGGGAACTTCACGCATTAGCGCGTGAGCGGCAGCGAATGTGTTAAGAAAAATTAGCAAAGCCCCTTATAACGGTTGAATCTTTACGGAATTTTGTGTTTCTGATCATTTTATTATAGCCAAATAAATTATTCCACTGATGTTATTACTTTCTTTTATCTATACAAGATGAAAGTATTAAATTCATGAGAAATTTGGTTTTCGACCTTCAATTGTTTGATGGCTTTATATTATACATTTTGAAAGTTCTGAACACGCTTTGATGGTTTTTAAGAAAATGTCTGTCTGTATCTCTGTCAGTATGTCTGGTCTGTATGTAACAAAAATTTTGTCGGTGCTCCACCTCAAGAACTAATGCACGGAATTGCAGAAAACATTAGATTCAGTTAGACCTTGATATATAATTGAGTTGATTAATTTTTGGTGTAAATCGTCTGATAGGTGGCGCTGCCATGTGGCATTTTTTTGATTCCCACAATAGCTTTACCTCAAAAACTATTGCACGGATTTTCATCAAACTTCCGATTAAGTTTGATGTCCATGTGTTACTGTTGATTAGGTTTTGTTGCAACTCATCTAAAAGGTAGTCCTGCTGCAGAGGCGTGCGATGAGAAAACTGCGAACGGGACAAAGTTTGATTTTGCCCCCCCTCCCCCAACTTGACGCTAAACCCCCCAAAATGACATTGGTCGTATAAATTTGGTGCCCCCTAAATTTCTGCACCCGGGTCGACCGCCCCCTTCGCCCCCCTCCTTTCGCACGGCACTGTCCTGCTATGCTGCATTTTTCAGGATTTACACGGTCGTAGAGAAAGCCCTATTTCAAGAACTAATGCACGAAATTTCAGATCTTTAGAATTCTCATGCTGACCACAGATTGCCATTTAATATAACACTACGGTGTCGAAATTTGGATCATCAAAATGTATGCGATAGAAGAGTGTTTTGTAATTGGGCACACAGTGCCGTAACTAGCTTTTTTTGCGCCCGTGGCAAACTCGGATTTTGGCGCCCCCCCACCCCCCACATATATGCTAGGGATGCACCGAATAGTGATTTTGGCCGAATACAGAATATCGAATATTCGGCCGACAGCTAAACCGAATACCGAATATTCGGCTAGCCGAATAGTAATTGTTGGGCCGGATACCGAATATTCGGCCAGCCGAATAGTGACTATTCGGCCGAATACAGAATATTCGGCTTTTCAAATACTTTTTACATTTTTTCAAAGTTTAAAGGTATTAAAATGTTACTTTTTAAAACAATTTTACATGATATTTAATAAGAGAAACTTATGTTTTGATAAACAAGAGCTTTTTATAAGAACATTCAGTAGTGAAAAAAATCTGCCTTTTTTATTTAAGAAGAATAATTATGAGACTTTTTCAATTAGAAAAATTTTAAATTTCATTTCTTCTACGAATTGAGACAAATATTTTGAAATCAAAGAGCAATAATGAGAAAATAGTTGAAGAAAAACTGTACAGTCTGATATTTATTCTTTTTTAAATAACTCAAGGCAGATTTTATTCAATATAAAGTATAAATACTTTCAACTTAATTCTGAATAAAGGAATGTCTAGCTCATAATTCCTTTCTTATGAATAGTGGCATTTTCCATCCTTCTCATCATATAATATTTTACAGAAATCAAAGCATGTGAGTTGAAAATATAATTATGGTATCTTATGTATTGTTAATGCAACAAACGCAATTAATGCAACAAATGCAACAAACTTCACCTTCTGTTCTGGAGGCGGCACAGTGTTGAATTTTTGACATAACATTACAATAAAGAATACTGCCCAGTTAAACTGATGGCATTGAGCTCACAGGCTACAAATACTAATTGTACATTAAAGCCTTATATTTTCAAGGGTTAATTCCGTTCGAAAAAAAAATTAAGAAGGGGAAACAGCTCTCCCCTTTCCTCTTTTTTTATACTTAATCATTGAACCTCCTATACCAGGGCTGTCCAACGCGGCGCCCGCGGGCGCCATGGCGCCCTTTGCAGGTTTTCTTGGCGCCCTTTTGAAGGTTTCCTGTTTTTAAGTAAAATTACTTTGTCAAAAATACTTTATTTAAAATACTTGATATTTCTTGAGAGATGTTTTAAAATTCTCTACAAGTGATTATTGTCTCAAATGATTGTCTCAATTATAACTTACTCAACATATTAAAAAAAAAGGCAACGGCACATGATTAGTTTTTAAAGAAACAAATCATGTGCTGGTGCGTTTCTTTACTAATATCTAGTTATTCATTTTATGGAAACTAGACGGTTGCCCGCCCTCAGTAGCCCGAAGACTATCTGAATGCCAGTTCTACAACCCCACACATTCACGTTTCTGTGCCATGTCTCGTCAGTTTCCGGCAGATATGTTTGAAAATATTTATTAATTAGATTTCTTCTCGGTGTTCTGGGGTTTCGTTTGCATATCTTTTTTTATTGTTAATGAAGAGGTCTTCCATTTGTTCTTCCATCTGTTCTTCTTTCTGTTCTTCCATCTGTTCTTCCATTTGTTCTTCCATTTGTTCTTCCATTTGTTCTTCCATTTGTTCTTCAATTATATTCGACGATTCACTGTTTGAGAGCCTATCTGTCCTTTTATTTATAAAAGTTCAAAATGAAAAAAGATTTTCTTAGCAGACGATTTTTTGTGATAAATACATTATCTGTTTTATATTTCTTCTGCTTTATTCCTTTTATTTATAGAGTTCAAAATGAAAAAAGATTTTCTTAGCAGACGATTTTTTGTGTGCCTCAATTAATTAATTAATTATCCTCTATATTCCTTTTATTTATAGAGATTATGACAACAGAAATTAATAAATGTCAGCAATAATTTTTTAGTATGTTAAAAAGTAAAATGTAGAAAAAAAAATAAGGGATCCTCCCCTCCTTCATGCATGAAAGTTCAGCATTTTTGTTACCGTTATTGACATTGTTTCATTCGTCATTTTATAAGACAGGATAAAGGCTGTCTTTTTCTCGCCCAGACCTTTGTATCTTTACGTAATTTTAATGATTTTATTGAATCTATATAGTCGCGCGAAAGGACTTCCATCAATGAAAATTATTTCAGGCTCTCTCTTTGGAATCATCCATGAGAGTAACTCTGTACTTTTTATAATGACAAATTTACACCTATAAACAACAACAACAACAAACAGTTAGCGCAGAGTATTTGCATCCCCCGAAAACCTGACAATATATCTAATTACCATTTTATTTTAATAATAGGTGATATTTCATTTTTTAGCTCCTTCCAATTCAAAAATGTTTAAGATAATCCCCTGCAAAAGAAATGAATTATTCAAAATTTTCTACAATTTACAATTTGATTACTTTGGCGCATTATGTCTCTACCGCGTTATGCATTTGCCTATATGTATTGCTGCTGATTTTCTTGTACGTTTTAAGACATATTAATAATGGCGCCCTTAAATGGTTGCCAAAAGCTAAGATGCGCCCCTGCTTAGTAAAAGGTTGGACAGGCCTGTCCTATACTATCAAAGACATGCTTTATCATATAAAAAATCTATATCCAAAATTCAGAGCAAATTAGATAATTCTTAATAAAAACCCATTTAGCATTTATATAATTTAAAAGGAGTTATCCCCTTCTTTTATACTTAACCATTAAACTTCCAAAACGATTCAGAGATTTGAACGAAATCTGAAAATTCTGCTTGAAAAACCTATTTATATAAATTAAGAGGGGGGGGAGGCATTAGAACCCCTGTTGCCCCTATTTATACTTATTCAATGAACACCTAATAGCAGTCACGGAATCGCCTCATCAGAATGATCCTAATCTAAATTTTGAACGAAAACTTAATTCTGCATGAAAATCCCATTTATATCAACTAACGGGGGGGGGGCATTAGAACCCCTGTTCCCCCTATTTATACTTATTCAATGAACACCTAATAACAGCCACGGAATCGCCTCATCAGAATGATCCTAATCTAAATTTTGAACGAAAACTTAATTCTGCATGAAAATCCCATTTATATCAACTAACGGGGGGGGATTAGAACCCCTGTTCCCCCTATTTATACTTATTCAATGAACACCTAATAACAGTCACGGAATCGCCTCATCAGAATGATCCTAATCTAAATTTTGAAAATTTAATTCTGCATGAAAATCCCATTTATATCAACTAACGGGGGGCATGAGCCCCCCGTTCCCCCTCTTATACATATCGAATGAACTCCAAAAACTAATCAGGGAAGCGCCTTATCAGGATATACCTATATACAAAATTTCAAGTGGATCCGATATTTTTATCATGAGTTATCGCGTTACGCACATACGCACATACATACAGAACGGACGGGCACATAAGCTCTCAGGCTGTGATAGCCTGTGAGCTAAAAATCTGTCGAAAAGTGTCAGAAATCTTATACACATTTTTTTGGTATCATTAGTGTATTAAGTCAAGTTATTAATTGATTAAATGGTTTTATGTATTAATTGATTTTATTATTCTGATTTAATTTATATGTTATGTAAGTTATTTTTTAATTGTATTATAATTCATTTTTAATAAAATTTTATATCATAATTGAAATATTTTGTCAATTGTGATGCTCGGAAAAATAGCTAAAAATATTCAAACTATTATTTTGCGTTTATCAAATTATTAATTTTCTCTTTATTAGTATACCTCTCTTTATACTCAGTTTTTGTTATGAAACTATTTGGATGTGTCAATCCCAAAATTTTCTTCTATCTCATACGTACATTTTAATATTTAAAAAATTAGTTACGCATGTTAATACTTTAATATTATTAATTCAATATTATACAAACTTTCATTTTCATCTTAAATTTCGGTTTCAGTCAATTAATCGGCGTAAAAACAAGTTAATGTAGACAGGAGCGTGCGAAGAGAAAACTGCTTCCCTAGGCCAAAGTTTCTATCTGGCGTCCTCTCGCCCAACTTTTTTCTTCTCATAGCCCAAAAATGACGTTGATAGTATAAATTTGGTGCCCCTTACATTCCCGGGAGCAAAATCGGCGCAACGCTGCAACGCACATCGCAGACTCTTGGAAAAAGTCTGCAGACTATTTTTCAACTGTTAAAAATGTAACAAAAATTAAAAAAATTCGGTTCTAAATCGAAAAATTCCGACATATAATGTATCGCGAATTTCGACAAATAGTCTTCAAAAAAAAAAAAAAAAAAAATCAATTTCGCCATAAATTGCGAAAAACACGCGAATTTCGTCCAAAGATCGCAAAAAAGGCAAATTTCTTCACAAAAATCACGAAAAAATGGCAAATTTCTTCAAATGATCGGGAAAAAAAGTCAAGTTTCTTCAAAACATTGGAAAAACCTGGATATTTATTCAAACGATCACTAAAAAACGACAGTTTACGTCTCAAAATCCCGAAAAAACGGCAAATTTCTTGAGTTCTCAAAAAACGGCAGTTTTCGTGAAAAGATTGCGGAATTTCTTCAAAATATAGCAAAAAAACGGCAATTTTCATTAGAAGATCGCGAAAAACTTCAGTTTGCATTAAAAAATCACGAAAAAACTGCAAATTTCTTCAAAAAAATCTTGAAAAAACGGCAAATTTCTTCAAAAGGTGGCGAAAAAACTAGGGATGGGACGAATATTTGGCCACTATTCGGTATTCGGCCTATTCGGCCCTTTTGCCGAATATTCGGTAGGCCGAATATTGAAGGCTTGTTGACCGAATACTTCGGCCGAATACCTATAGCCGAATATTTAGAGATATCTCGCCGAATATTGCTGAAATCTTGCCGAATAGTGAAAGATATCTTGCCAAATAAATTTAGGATTTGAAGAATTTCATTTCTTGCAATTTTTTTTTTCTCTTATCCAAATTGGTTACTTCATTTATGAAGTCATTCTCATTCTTACTTGCAAAACATAGTTATACAGATACTAAAAAATATACAGCCTTTCTGTATTTCCTATAAAGGTTGGTGGTATTTTAGAAAATGCTGCCCATGCTATTAATTATAGATTTAATTGTACAGGAAATGTCTTCATTAGAGAATGATATGTTGCAATTCAAGATATAAAAATACTTATCGAAAAAAAAAAGAAACACTACCTTATTTTAAAACATTCGAATATTTATTAATGTCTGCAAATTCCATGCACATGTAAAAAAGGCTCTTATGAAATTCATAACTTATTTTCTATGAAGTGAGAAATGAAAAAATTCATTCACTAGGTGTATTAACGAAGATTTATTTTCAAAGTTAAATATCAAATATTACTATTCCAAATACAACGATACATCTGAAAACAGAACTGGTGTCAAACTAGATACACATTAGATGGCACAACTTGCTTTATAAAGATGGTTTTATAAATATTTAAACATAAATTGCAAATGCTGAACAAAATAATTTTTTTATTCTATAGTTTTCATTTTTAAATAATTATTTGCATAATTACTGGCTTAAATATGTAACATTATTATGTATATATTTTTTATTTACATCTTCCTTCATTCATGTTGTTATCAATTTCTGTTTATCCTTTTAATGCTTGTTGAATAAGTGGAATAATATTGAAGTTTAATATTGTATGCGGCGGTTCAAATGTCAAAGATTTTGTTAACATATGCATTCTACTTTAAGCATAACCTTTTGCTTTAATGTAATTTGTAATTTAAAGATTGACAATTGATTTTTCAAACAGTCTCATTCTTACGAATTTGCTTATTATTAGGGACACAAACTCTTAATGATCAAATTTACTTCATTAAAGGTTACTTCAGAAAATATTTCTTTGTGAATTCTGAGAGAGAGAGATGAAGAATATTATTAATTTTTGATGCAAGAAAAGATAAAAGTATCATTTGATAGTAAAAGTGAAATACATTGTTCATATTTTAATGGAAATATTTTATCATCCTGACTTACTGAAAATGAATTTGATGTACATTAACATAAAAGAATATAATGCAATTTCATAATTTTTTTGTGTTAAAATACGTGTTTCAAATTTCAGAATACATTTAAAAGCACATTTAAGAGTAATAATTATTAATGAGTGCCTATTTTTTAAATTATATATAATAATTTTTTTTTCTTTATTGGGAAAAAAAGTTAGTATTCGGCCGCCGAATATTCGGTATTCGGCCTAAAATTTGGCCGAATATTCGGTATTCGGCTATTCGGCCAAATCACTATTCGTCCCATCCCTAGAAAAAACGACAGTTTTCATTAAAAAATCGCGAAAACGGAAGTTTTCGTTAAAAAAAAGTCACGAAAAAACTGCAAATTTCTTCAAAAAATCTCGAAAAACTGCAAATTTCTTCAAAAGGTTGCGAAAAAAAAAACGGCGAATTTCAAGAGATCGCAACAAAACGGCAGTTTTCATCAAAAGATCGCGAAAAACAGCATTTTTCGTCAAAAGATCGGAAAAAGCGCGAAAAAAATGCAAATTTCGTCAAAAAATTGTGAAAAATGACATCTCGTTTAAAGATCGTGAAAAGCCCGCAAATTTTCTCAAAGGGGAGCCCCTCCACCCCTTCTTTTGGACAATGTATGAGGTGTTAAAAATTCTGAGAACAAAGGCAACTTCTTTTTAAAAGTATACTTTTCCTTTATGTCTGTTTCAAATACGTGGGAGGCTTGAGTGCATATAATATAATGCAAGGGGATTGGTCTGCAGACTGTTTTTTAAGTTTTTACTTGCGTTGCAGACTGCAGAAAAAATTCTGCTGCTGGGCTTACATTTCCATATCCGGGGCGACCGCCCTCCCCTCTTGTGATAGCCCAAAAAATGACGTTGATAGTATAAATTTGCTGCCCCTTACATTTCCGCGCTCGGCTCGACCCCCCCCCCCTTTTGCACGGCGCTGAATGTGGAATTTGCTATTTATTAAAATCAAAAGTTTTCTCTTATTCTGTTATCATCAGCTGTTTGCAAATAGCCGGCATAGGATGACGTGAGTGTCCGTCTCTGCACGAGCCGATGGTCAATAGCACGATAGGCATATTTTTTTTTCAAATGAACCGAAAAACGCAAAAAAATTTTGATAACTTCTATGCATAACCTCATGCAATTTCAATGGTACAGTAATAAAAATGAGACATCTCTATTGCAGTGCTCCCTAACGGCGGATTTTTTTATTAACAATTTAGGGAGAAACATCTAACCATATTCAAATACTTAAAAAAATGATTAAACTCTATGCATAACTTATTACACTTTTTGGTGGCACAATATTAAAAAAAGCGCAAAAAATCATCATGCAACGCCCCCTTCCGGCGGATTTTTTTCAAATTCAGGAAGTATCAAATAGCCACAGTTAAACTTTTGCACAGATAATTTGGCTCAATTCTATGCATATTTTCATACAATTTTCGATAGTACAATGGCGACTTATGGACACACGGACAGACAGACATTTTGTAAAAACATGTTTTTTAGAATATCTGACCCCTAAAACCAGCGCTGTACGAAAGGGGGGGGGCAAAAAGGGCGGCCCGTGTTAGTTATACAAAGTTTCTTCCGCAATGGAATAACTTGCACCTGTGTTAGTACATGCTGTTCCATAAAAACCATTTATGTGCACATGTAAAATGGCAAAGTGGACAGAGTCTGATACACACGTGTACAAGTCTATGCTATTAATTTCTGTAGATATATTTTTGTTAGAAGGATAACATTTGGAACATTTTCAGCGAATGAACTCAGGATGTCCACATCTACAAATGTCACCGGTGTGACATTTCTTATGCCGTGCTAATTCACAACTTCACTGGAAGGGGGGGAGGTAAGAAAAAATGTTCCGTAAAAGGAACCAAATGGCAAACAGCATCCTCTGGGCTCTGAAAACCATAGCAAAGGGGAAGGTGCGTTAAAGAACTATATATCATTTACCTTAGTAAAATTGATATAAATTCAAAGCACTGTCTGTTATTTATATGAATTTCAGTTTACTGATGGTAAATGATCTGTATTATTTACTACTGGTTTCAAAAGTTTAATTACTGAAAAATACGCAGTTAAATTAAAGTGGATAACATTTAATTGATTTTGTGCATTTTAGATTTCGTTCTTTAATTCATTTGGCCAATGGTTGAAGCTCTTTAGACTGGTGTCACGTGATCGCGCATTAAAAACTGATGTAATTATTAATTGAGCATATAATAGTCCAAGATCCCAGGGCCCTCAGACATTTATTTTCTCACAAGTAAAATGTATTGGATAAAGTAGTGTTAGTACGTGCTATGAGCGTAGTGATACCTGCTAGCTTGGACCGACGGCCAATTTACGGGTACCAGGTACCAAAGGTAGGTAAAAACACTACGAACACTTCTTATTTTCTCAGCTTTGATATTTATATATGATGCTCAGGGAACTATTTCAATACTTTATGTAAGCTCCCAGACCAATTTCATAGGCCAAACATCTTCTGAAACATACATAAAGTGTCTGAATACCAATACGCTCACACATATACATCTCATATTGAAAATATTAGAATAATTACTTTTCTTTTACAATTTAAAAATATCGTTTGGTAATGTAATATCTTCTAATGCAAAAATGCAAATGATATATTTTTTAAAAACTTATTGTCGATTAAACTTATTTCTTATCTTAAAATTAATAGCATTTTTAAAAGATTAATTAGAAAATATGTATTTTGAAAAGTGAAAATATTAGAATATTTTTCAAGTAATTCAAAATATTGGAATATTTCAAATTAATTCCTCTTTAAGTATCACCAATTGATAACTGAGATTCAATAAAAAACATTGATTAAATTCAGACGATTTTATTTAAAATCAGTATTCTTTTTTCAGTTTATTTTCCTTATCATCTTAAAATGGATTACTTCATAGTAAGTTGAGCTGAACTCGCTTCTTTTGTATGTCTGGGAAGATGTTTGGCCCATGCAATTGGTCTGGGAGCTTACATAAAGTATTGAAATAGTTCCTTGAGCGTCATATATACAAATCAAGACTGAGAAAATAAGAAAAGTTCGTAATGTTTTTACCTACCTTTGGTACCTGATACCCGCAAATTGGCCGTCGGTCCAAGGTAACAGGTATCACTACGCTCATAGCACGTACTAACACTACTTTATCCAATACATTTTACTTGTGAGAAAATCAGTAACGTCTGGGGGCCCTGGGATCTTGCTCTATAATTAATTAAATTTGAATAGATCATATGAAATTAATTTACTTAAGGTTATAACAAGAAGACATATATTGTATCTTACAAAGTTTTAAGTTATATGGTAAATTTATAAAGAATAACAGTTTCTTCCATTTATTCCACTGCGGAAGAAATACACTCGACTCTCGTTAATTCGAAATCGTATAATTCTAATCTTCGCTTAATTCGAACTAAACATGAAATCCCGAATTTTTCAATGGCAGAATAGCATTAAACTTTTTCATTAATTCGAACTCATTTTCTCTTGACATCGTTTAATTCGAACTAACGAGAATTGCGATTTTTCATTCTTCCTTTCTTTCTCACGGATTTCAGATCATTTGAATAACTTTCTTTCTTTGATTTTTGTGAAAATTGTTCCGAACGAGTATACATATAATCCCACGCATTTGATATCTACTTTCAAAGTGCCCCGTCTGTCCATCAGTGATGCTTCAAATTTTTCTTCCACTGTGCTTATTTCTAATCATGTACACTGGTTTCCAAAAATTAAGGAAAAATCACAAAAATAGCGATAACTCGTTCAAAAAGAAAGCAATCCGTATGGAATTTGCATATATTGTTAAATAAAAGATGCTGAATAAAAATACCCAATGCAAATTAGTGGCACTGCAATCGCATTGTATCATCCGTGAGGCAAATAAAAATGCACGTTAGAGAGTAAGGCTGCAATTGTCGCTGTGATAGTGATATTATAAATCTAGGATAGCCAATTCATTACAATGACTTCGAGGCATCATTTGCCCGCAGAGCTGCGATTTAGAGCTATTGGGAGATTGGAGGCAGGACAAAGTCAGGCAGAGGTGGCTAGATGGCTATATGTGAGGCCTTTGGTGTTTCATAGGTTTTGGCTACAATTTCAAACCACTGGTTCGGTTTCAAGAAAGTTCAGCCAAGGACGGCCAAGGGTTTCGACAAGCGCCGATGACAGATATTTCCAGTTATGTGTACGAAGGAATAGAACCGCAACCCCATCTCACCTTAGATCCTGCCTTGCTGCAGCCACTGGAAGGTTAGTGTCAATGTCTACTATACGTAGAAGGCTTCACGAAGGTGGACTTTACGAGAGGCGACCAGCAAATTGTGTGCCGCTCACCTCACGTCATCGGAGAGAACGTTTGATGTGGGCACGTTAACATGTCCACTGGACGGTTGATCAATGGAGGCGTGTTCTCTTCACGGATGAGTCCCTGTTTAACCTCCAAAGCAATAGTAGGCGTTGTTTGATTTGGAGAGAACAGGGAACACGCTATTATCCATCAAACATTCGTGAAAGAGATTCATACGGAGGAGGCAGTGTCTGCATTTGGGGTGGTATCTCTTTGGGTGGACGCACAGACCTCCATGTCTTTCCACATGAAACCGTGAATGCTCACGTCTATAGAGATGACATCCTTGATGCTTATGTGCGACCTTATGCCGGTGATGTAGGTAATAATTTCCTGTTACAGGACGACAACGCTAGACCGCACAGGGCTCGCATCGTGGAAGATTATCTTCTGCACCAGACAATTCAGCGCATGGAATGGCCAGCTCGATCACCGGACTTGAATCCCATTGAGCATGTTTTGGATGCTTTAGGGAGACGTGTCGCTGCTCACAATCCCCCTCCTTTGACCCTTGCCACGCTTACAACTGCTTTGGAAGAGCAATGGCTCTTACTTCCCAGCGAACTGATCGACCGCATAATTGACAGTATGACACATCGCTGTATGTGCTGTATTGCTACTAGGATGATCATACGGCATATTAAAGGCACTTTTGCTATACCAAACTGGCAAACTGATTTTGTTAATTTTATAATTATGCTATTTTTTGAAACACCATAATTGTCGGGCAATTTTTTTTCATGTTATTTTATACTTTACTATGCAATGTATATTGAGGCTGAGTTTCATTAAAATCTACATGTAATATTTTGAATTATTTTTTTGGGGGGATTTTTCCTTAATTTTTGGAAACCAGTGTATTTATACATTCTAATTTAATATTAAGTCATATTCTGATTCTATATTTAAAAAACACTATAACATTAATTCCTTTGTAATAGTACCATATTAAGTATGTTGTCATTTCATACTTTCCATAGTTCGAACTTCGGATAATTCGAACATTTCTTGTGGTCCCGAGGAGTTCGAATTAACGAGAGCCGACTGTATATTTCTTTCGGATGTCTTTTTCCGCGGATTTTTCCAGTGCAGCAGAAACTCGCCAACCCTGCCTAAAAGGGTATTGATTGAATTTAGTTATTCGTGTATGTATTTGTAGAAAAGTGTTTTTTCTTAAATTATTGAAAATTAATTATATATTTTTAAATTTATTAGTTTTTTGTTTACAGATATTGGAAGAGATCCACGTAATTTCTGATGACGTCGACGACGACGATATCCAGGTATAACATTTATTTCATTAAGTTACTGTTAATAATTTTTTATTTATGAGTTTTTAAATTGTGATAGAACATTGATTGCTAAACCTGAAAAATTAGATATGTTTTCTGCGATCTTGACGTTGAATATACACTGGGTGTCCAAAAGTTAAGCATAATTGGTAATTAAGAATTATTTTTAAGTAATGAAAGAAATATGAATCGGAATGTGCTGAAACTCCAGGTGTGTAAACAAAATAGTACGCGTCACATATTTTCGCGAAGAGTTTTCCCCGAAATCGAACAGGGGACCGTCAACAAATTGAAAAAGAACGAAGATCTTCTGGATAACCCTGTCAAAACTAATGTAGCAAAAGCGTTCAAACTGCACATTATGATTAATTGGCTTATTGTAATGTACTGTGTTAATTTTTACAAGGATAGCATGTATACTCGTAGAGAAATTAAGGTTTTTATAAAAACAGTCCTAAGTTTTTTGCTTATAATTTGCAGAGTTCTTAATATAAAATAATGTTCTTTTTTGAAAAAGTGACAAACATCATTGTACACAACACCCTGTCATCAGAATTAAAAAATAATAAAAATTGTATGACAAATGAGCAGTTTTACTAAATAATTTTTTACTGCGCATGCGTGAACGCTATTAAAATTTCATTTGCATGTTATGTTAGTTAAATATATAGAGCAACTTTTGTGGAAGTCTCAAAAACATAGCTTAAAAATTCTGAAAATTATGGTTGATAGAATGAGATCAAAATCCTTTATTCCCTAAATGAAGCAAAAAGATGAGGGGCTGTATCCATATTCCATTGTTTAGTGCCTACACAATATTGCACGTACAACTATATTTAGGTAAAACCCCTGATTTTTTTGCTTCCTTTATGAATAACTGATTTTGAGTTGATTCTATAGGCGACCATTTTCAGAATTTTCAAGCTATGTTTTTGAAACGTTTACAGAAGTTGCTCTATACATTTAGCTAACACAATATGCAAATGACATTTTGATATCTTTGACGCATGCGCAATGAAAAATTATTTACTAAACATACTCATTTTTCATACAATTTTTTTATTTTTAAATTCTGATGACAGGCTATTGTGTACAATGATGTTTGTCATATTTTCAGAAAAGAACATTATTTTATAATAAGAACTCTGCAAATTATAAGCAAAAAACTTGGAAAAATTTAGGACTGTTTTTATAAAAGCCTTAATTTCTCTACGAGTGTACATGCTATCCTTATAAAAATAAACACAGTACATTACAATAAGCCAATTAATCATAATGTGCAGTTTGAACACTTTGGCTATATTAGTTTTGACAGGGTTATCCAAAAGATCTTCGTTCTTTTTCAATTTGTTGACGGTCCCCTGTTCGATTTCGGGGAAAACTCTTCGCGAAAATATATGACGCGTACTATTTTGTTTACACACCTGGAGTTTCACTACATTTCGATTTATATTTCTTTCATTACTTAAAAATAATTCCTTAATTACCAATTATGCTTAACTTTTGGACACCAGTGTATATGGATCATTCTCATTGAATAGGAAAAAACAAAGTCCCACTTGATTCTATAATTTTTTTGAACGATTTTACCAATAAAGTTTATTTTTACTAAAAGCTGTACTTTTTTGCCATCTACTACTCATATCCTTTACTTAAAAAATAATTCTAAACAATAAATATATATATAAGTGTATGTAAAATATCATTCCCCTGGCTGTCCCCAACCCCAGAATTAGACTTTGAATCCACCAAATATTTATTAAATATTGATTTAAAAAAATTGTAATTATTAATATAGTATCACAGTTTGTTCCTTTATATGAGGAGTACATATGTAGAGGTATACTATAATGCAACTCTGTGAAAAAACACAATGAAGTATGTCCATCAATTTGGGCATCATTCCCCTGCACTTACAAAAATAGTTCTAAAAAACACCAATAGATGCCGCTGGTTTCAAATTTGGCATTGATCCAATTTTAACTACTTGCTTGGATGAGACACCTTAAAAGTTTGGAGACTGTAGCCATTTTGTTTGTGAGTGCAGATGCTGAAAAGTGGAGTTCCAAAACGAATATTTTTATTAGCCATCATTACCCTGGATCAATTTTTTGTGGATAAATTAAAGGTAAGCTTTTTTTATTTTGTTTTATATTTTTAATACATGTTTTTTAATATGTGTAATCATTTTAAAATTTTTTTGTTCCCCTGTGTGGTTTTAAGGTAGATATTACTGTCAAATCATCATTCCCCTAGCATCATTCCCCTGCCTGTTCTTAAAGCAGGGGAATGATTCTAGTTAGGGGAATGATGAAATTTTACAAATGTTATTAATATATTGGCTATAAACTCTATTAATACATTAATAAAGAAACTAAATGTTGTTAAATTTAAAAATATTCAAAAATTCTTAATATTGATAACTATAAATGATTTTTTATATGAAAATTGAAATACTTTAGTTTTAGGTAATCTTTAAATGTAGACGCTACATTTTTACATATTAGTTTGTTACAATTTAGGAAATTTAAAAAAGAACGAAAAATGTTTAATTTAGTTAATATTACTACTCAATTATTTCATAAAATTTGACAATATTTTGCATTAATTTGAAACAGTATGTAATCATTTATTGCTATTTTTACTTAATTTCTATCGGAAACTTTTTTTATTAGTTGTTTTTCAAGGAGAATTCAATGTAACTTATCTGAAATCTGTATTTTTCAATTTTCATCAGTATTGAATCCAGGGGATGACCCGGGGAAAATTTAAAATTTTGAGTTTTCAATGGTCAAAATGTGCATTCCCCCCCCCCCAGAAATCTATAATATCCCCCTCCCGGAGAAAAAAGTCTGAATTCAACACTGATTTTCATAATTAAAAAAGAAATTAATGTGTGTTTAAGATTTTTATTTTAAATGTATGATTAAATTTAAACACTTCATTAAATTTGAATGTATCTCATTTTTATTTTAAATTTAAATATTTTTAAGTACCACTTTAAATTAAAGCATGTCTATACCTACAAAATAAAAAAGATTAGCTTTTACTTTACCAGCATCCTGTTGCATATAAATGGTTAATATGGAAAAAAAATAATTCTTTTCATTAAGATTAATGCTAAAATTTAATACAAATAAACAAAATTAAACTGGTAACAAAATGATTTTTCTTGTAAAAATTCTCTTTGTTTTCAGGAAGATGCCATAAGTAAAAGAAAAACTGAGTAGAGAGGAGAAAATAAAAAAAATAAAATAGAACCACAGCGCAAACGCTATCAAAAGATAAAAAAAAAAATAACCCAGCTGCATAAAAAAAAAAGCGACAGAAATACTAAAAAAAAAAAAATAAAATAAAATAAAAGATGAAGGGTGCAATAAAGCCTACTGCAGAGATGACTGCCCGCGAGAAAAGAAGCAATTGGAAACAATGGAAAAATAATTCCAGAAATTACCGAAATCGATCAAATCTCACTAAACATCAAGCTTTGACTGTTGAAGAAGCATCAACAAATGATAATTATGAAGAGTTAAACACAAGCTCAATGTCAAATTTACTCAACGCTCCTTTATCTAATTCAAAATCAAGTAATACTTTAATCGAGAAACGGAAATTATCTGGAAGAAAACGCGTAATGCGCAACAGGAGTGCACTTCATAGAAAATGTGTAAAAATGGAAAATCAAATAAAATTTCTAAGTAGAAAATTAGAAAAATATAAAAAACGTAACCAAAGATTGAAATTTAAAATTAACAGCAAGCCAGAAGATATGAGTCCCAGGTCAAAGGAAGATTATTTTCTGAAGCGAAAAGAAAAGTTTTCTTCAGTTGTTAGAATGAAACTTATGTATATATATTCATTATTGTGAAAACTATGTACAGTAATTTAAATAATTAATGTATATTACTTTATTTGATTAAAAATGTTCAGTGATATGAATTGTTTTATCATTAATAGTTGACTGCAGTGCTTTATAGATTATTGAATCATTCCCCTGCTCACTACCATCATTCCCCTGGAAGTTGTTTTTTTTAAAATTATAAATAAAATATTAAATTTTAGGAGTTATGAACGATGGGTGATAATTCTAATACAAAATCACTTTTTAAACCTATATATGAAGAAAAAAGTTATTTTTTTCATAGTTTATAAATTTGTATTTTGAAACTTCCAAATTACCCTGTTTATGGAGAATCACCCATATTTGGGTTTTTATTTCATTGACTCATGATTCTTCGGTTTTAGGTAGATTACGTATGAAATAGTACCTATTGCGGTAGCTCCTAAAATTTTTGCAGATTTACGCCTATCATGATTAGAGTCGTACCGAGTACTCGGTAAATACTCGGTATTTGGCCTACTCGGCCAATTTGCCGAGTACTCGGTATTCGGCCAAATTTTGGCCGAGTACTCGGCTAATACCGAGTAGTTGTAAGAATTTCATTTTTTAAGCATATAAATTGATAACTGATCTGTAAAAATTATTCAAATATCAATGTATAATATATGTAGTAATTCATAAAACTATTTACTCTGTATTTAACAATATGTCTGCAAAATATAAAAAAAGTTAAGAACAAAATCCCTAAAGAAATTTCACATTTATACAAATAAAAATCCTTTTTTATGTATAGGAAAACAGAAACAACTTATTTTAGATAAAGAAACTGAAAATACAATAAATGCAATAAAAAATTAATAATTAAATTTATTATATTTCAAATTATGGTGCAAAAACACTGAACATTCTACATTATCAGTAGACAGGGCATTTCTTTTACTACTATAAATTTGGCCGACCTCTATTATCTTTTACTACTATAAATTTGGCCAGGCTCTGTTATGTTCAGAATAAACAGTTGTTGAAGGTGAATATAAGAGTTTTTTGCAAAGTTGTACATAATCGAAAAAGTTTTTTTTTTTTTTTCCCTCACCACGCAAATGGAGTGTCAGTTTTACAAGTCTTCTGTTAAGAAAGCCTGTAACTCTTTTTGTACCAATTCTTCATGCGGTGATTTTAAACTAGTGCTAGTGCCACAATCTTTTTGTTCATTCACAATTTCCTCAAAACATTGCCAGAAAATAAATGAACTTTTTGCTAGCATTTTCTTTTTTGGTTCGTTGACATTAGCATTCTCATATTTATTTTTAGGTGCGTTCGTAATTACGTAAATACGTAGCACCTATTGTTGTTGTTCAGTCCGTCCGCCTGTCTGTCCACATATAACAATGCAAAAACTACCCAACTGAATCATTTGAAATTTAAAATACATAATTATTACATAATTTTGTCGAGTCATTTCAAATTTTATGAAAATCTGATGCATAGATCAATTACAGGGACAATCAAAAGGATTCCATTACATTACGGTCAATGGGGAAAAAAAGTTTCAAATGCATTTTAATCGTTTGAAATTTTAAATACATAATTATTACAAAATTTTGTCGAGTTATTTCAAATTTTATCAAAATTGGATGCATAGTTCAACTACAGGGACAATCAAAAGTGTTCCGTTACATTACGGTTAATGGGGGAAAATGTTTCAAATGCATTTTAATGGTGTTATACTCATTCGAACGTAATAGAATTTATATGCATCTATAATGTACATATTATAATATACATTTTGCATAATCTATGGTGCAAAGAATATTTGTTATTGATTTACAAGGCCACATAAAAGTATTCCATTACATAATGGTATAGGGAGAACATTGTTTGGTGCGCATTTTAATTGTAATTATTTACAATTTTATGAGATTGATATACGAGAGCAATATTTTTAAAACTTCGTTATCGTACGAACGCACTTCATTTGCTACGCTTCACATGCAATTCCCAACTTGTTTGTTTCTTTGGTGCATTTTCAAATTCTAGATCATCTAAACTCATCAATTTTAGAGCTTGCTTTTTAAGGCAGTTTTAATTTACACATTTATAATTTCCATTGAAAAAGGTTAGTTTTTTACTGAGATATTTAAAAAATAATAAATTTAAAATAACATAATATAATCTGTACACATAAAAAATGAAAAGAAACTGCAAAGCCAATAAATTTTTTTTAATCAGAAGAAAATAAGGTACAGACAATTACAAAATAAATTTGAATTGTTTGCATTATTCACTGAATTGTTACAGTAACGAAAAAACATTTTTATTTTTGATAGACAGATTTCAATGGTTGGAATAAATTGGAAGGTTAAAGAATGTTTAAATTTTATATTAGTTCATAACTGTAGTTGTCATGTATCAATTCTCCTTTTTTATTAGTATTGAACTGTCAAAAATTGTCTTTAAAAGGTGCACAGATAAATTTCAAATTTAATGAGTTAATTTGTTTATACTATATATGTATATTATATTATATGTACACACAGGTATAGATAAGTGTACACAGGTATATTTATATATAGGTACACCTAAGCTCACATTATTCGCACATCAGTGTTTTATTTTCTTATTATACAACTACTCGGTACTCGGCATTCGGTACTCGGTACTCGGCCGAGTAGTCAGTGGCCGAGTACTCGGTACTCGGCTACTCGGCCAAAGTACTACTCGGTACACCACTAATCATGATTTCTAGACTCCAAAACTACCATCAGTAAATAAGTTTATAATATATATATATATTATATCACTTTCTTGTGTACACGATAACTTCTACAATTCTGCTCGAATCTCCTCCAAACTGATACATAAAATCAAGGAATATAAAATCTCGGTCAAGTTTGTTAACACGTCCGCTGCCGCTTACGTGAAGATGTGATGATTGTCTATGCCGCACGTAGAAGTAAGTTTTTCCCAGAAGCCGATTTACTTTTTATAACAAAGAATCAGTGAAAGATTTTCCCGCGCCAGCGCGTGACTGGCTATTGGACATCACCCCACATCACGCCCTGGCGCGTGAGTGGCTCCCTAATGTAGACGCCATATCACGCGCTTTCGCGTGACCGGCAGCGAATGTGTTAATGGGAAAAATCGGACCTATGAGTTGGAAATAGGGTGGGCTCTTGTGAAAACCGACAAAACGTCATAATTTCTTAGTTAAAATATATATCGAATCAGTTTAAAGTTTGTTATTTCTAAAAAATGGGCCAAATGTTTATGCATGATAGAATTTTGATAAAGTTAAAAATGCACCCAAGGGGCGAAAAAAGACAGGGTTTTCGAGAGAAAAAAAAAGTTATAACTTCATTAATTCTCAAAATATTAAATCTAACTAATTTTTTTTATAAATGTATTCAAAATTAATCTAAAACATCTGTGATTACATGTTTTATGATAAGACTATTTCTTACCGATAAAAAAAATTGAAAACAAAAAAGTGGGTGAAAAAAGACAAAAATCAATAACTTCGTAATATCGTAAACTATCAAATCTAATTAAATTTATTATGCATCATCTCAATAATATCTACAACTTATAAACTGACAAGGTTTTCTTAGGACCAATTCTTACAGCAAATACAAATTAAACAGAAATAGGAGTTGGAGAAAAAACCTCAAATCCAAACTGTTTACATTCTGACTTATTTTTAAATTCATTTTTCATTTTAAACGCATCCACACGGGAGATCTATTTAGGAACTATATAATGTGACGTATTGGTTAGCTTTTTGATAAAGGCAGATTTATTTCAAACTAGCTGTCCCGCCCGGCGTTGCTCGGGTCCGTATTAATAATATTAAACGAACTTGAAATTTGTATGAATTTATCATTAACTCGAAGCATGCAGAAATGCATTGTCTGAAATACGTGGCAGCTGAGTGAGAAAAAAATCGGTTTAAAAAAGAATTAATATTAAGCTCTAAAAATACTTAAAATGAGCAATGAGAAACGCGGAAGGGAACATGTATCCAAGGATTGCGTTATTTTCGTGTTAGAGTGTTGATATTTACCCGTAAAAATCACTGTTAGGACACATAACTATATATTTTTTTTTTTAATTTTTTTTTACATAGAAGTCCCAAGTGAAATATTTTGAATCTTAAACTAATTCTATCACTCTTAAATCCGACTATACCGTGAATGAAATCGATACTCGATGATAAAAGGTTGGTATATAGTATTATAATTTCAGAGCCATTTAACAAAAGTAAGTGCATATTTTTAATCAGAACATGGGTAATGTTCACTCTGTGAACAAATTTCTAACTGTAAACTTTTGTACCGTAACCATAACCTTGTCTGTAACCTAATTGCGACTTAAAAATACCCTATACCGTAACTTAAATATAACATAAATGTAACCTAGCCGTCACTTTATTGCAACCTATCCTTATTCTAACAATAACATAAATGCAATTTAACTTTAACCTAACTTTAAATAAACCGTGATCTAACTGTAACCTAACGTGAAATTAAATAAAATCAAAGACTTACCTTAATGTAATTGCAACCCAAATGTTACCTAAACATGTATTGGGTTCATGTCCATGGAAATCATTTTGTCTTGTTCGGATCTTGGTTATGATTCATTAGAATATTTTCGTCGGGTTCAGATTTGGTTCGATTCAGATTTCAGATATTTTTTGAAATTCGATTTAAAATGTTCGTGTCGGATTCAGGTCCATGGAAATTATTTTGCCTTGCTCGGATTCAGTTATGGTTCTGTGAAATATTTTTGTCGGGAACAGATTTGGTTCAATTCAGATTTCGGCGTTTTTTTCAAATGGAATTTTTGGGTTCAGGTCTTCCTGCGTGTCTACGGAAATTTCTCTGCTCAGATTTGGTTCGATTCAAATTTCAGGTATTTTTTCAAACAGAATTTTCAGGTTCGGATCTCGTTCATTTTCACGGAAATTTCATGCATGGTTTTAAAAGGTTTTCATCAATATATTTTATATATTGACATGGAATTATTAATATGTTGTTAAATCATAAAAATTTTTCATCTAAGTTATGAAGAATTAAAAAGTTCTGAAAAAAAAACTTTTAGTAATACAGTTTTTTGTTCAAATCAAAGGTTTTCAATATTTTATTTAATTTTATTTTGACATTTAATTATTTCTAATTTTCCAATTTCAATTATTTTAAAAGCAAACATTTATTTTAATAAATAATATAATAGAAATAAACGTTTTAATAAATTACTATTTCTTCGTAAAATATGCTTTAGCTGTAATTCATTTCTTTCAATTCGTCTTATTAATACAAAATTCCTTAGTCGTGTTTTTGTTTGAGACATTAAAATTTCAGCGATAAATGGTTTCATATTGCAAACCTTTTTTTTTTTTTGATTGCTTCACCTCCACCTATCTTTTTTTCCTCCATGGCGTACAGCGGCTGTGATAAAAAAAAAAAAAAATCCTCATTTAAACTGACAGTTTGCCAGTCTATGAATTTTAAAGGTCTATCACAGCTTTTTTAATTATTTCTGCGAAAATTTTATGCAACCAACCAACCATAAGAAAATGAAAGGGGGGGGAAAAGGCGATTTTTTATGAGAGTGAGCTTTGGAATTTAATTAATAACTCCGTTAATAAATAGAATTTTGAAATTCTGAGCTTCAGGTGCATCAGGAGAGATGTTGGGCTACTCTCATAAAAATTTTGAAATTCGTACGTCGCATAGATTTTGCTAGCCATCGCAGACACACAGACACACACACACACAGACAGACAGAGCGTTTTGTTCTTTTATTAGTATAGACTAGCTGACCCGCCCGGCGTTGCCCGGGTCCGTATTAACAATATTAAACGAACTTGAAATTTGTATGATTTTATCATTAACTTGTTACATGCAGAAATGTATTGTCTGAAATACGTAACCACTGACTGTGTGAAAAATCGGTTTTAAAAACAACAACTAATATTAAGCTCTAAAAATACTCAAAATGCGCAATGAAAAACGCGGGAGGGAATATGTATCCAACGATTGCATGATTTTCGTGTTAAAAAGTTGATATTTACCCGTAAAAATCACTGTTAAGTCACGTAACTAATTATTATTTTCACATACAAATCCCAAGTGAAATATTTTGAATTTCAAACTAATTATATCACTCTTAAATCCGACTATACCATGAATGAAATCGATACACGATGGTAGCTAAAAGATTGGTGTATAGTATTATAATTTCAGAGCTATTTAACAAAAGTAAGTGTTATTTTTAATCAAATCTTGCGTAATGTTCACTCTGTGTATAAATTCCTAACCTTAAACTTTTGTACCGTAACCAGAACCTGTCTGTAACCTAACAGCGACTTAACAGTACCCTACCGTAAATTAAATATAACAGAAATGTAACCTAGCCTTCACTTTATTGTAACATATCCTTATTCTAACCATAACATAAATGCAATTTAACTTTAACCTAACTTTAACCTAACTTTAACCTAAATAATATAATAGAAAAAACCATTTTAAAAAATCAATATTTCTTCGTAAGATATGCTTCAGCTGTAATTCATTTCTTTCAATTCGTTTTATTAATACAAAATTCCTTCCTCGTGCTTTTGTTTGAGACATTAAAATTTCAGCGATAAATGGTTTAATATTGCAAACCTTTTTTCGATTTACTTCGCCTCCACCTATCTTTTTCTCCATGGTGTACAGCAGCTGTGATTAAAAAAAAAAATCCCCATTTAAACTGACAGTTTGCCAGTCTATGAATTTTAAAGGTCTGTCCCAGCTTTTTTAATTATTTCTGCGAAAATTTTATGCAACCAATCAACCATAAGAAAATGAAAGGGAAAAAAAGCAAAAAAAGGCGATTTTTTATGAGAGTGAGCTTTGGAATTTAATTAATTACTTATTTAATAAATAGAATTTTGAAATTCTGAGCTTCAGGTGCATCAGGAGAGACATTGGGCTACTCTCAAAAAAATTCTGAGCTTCGTACGTGCTGTAGATTTTGCTAGCCATCGCAGACACACAGACACACACACACACAGACAGACAGAGCGTTTTGTTCTTTTATTAGTATAGATAAGGCTGCCAAAAAGGGTATTTTGAACAGAATTTCCCGAAGTGATCGTGATAGGAAAATTGAAGAAATATTCAAATAACAAATTGCGTTTTTTCTAACTCATTTTTAAATTCATTCAAACGCTTCCAATTTACCAGTCCACTTATTTAGGAACTATATATATATAATGTGACGCATTGGCCAGTTTTTTGAGAAAGGCAGAATAAATTAAAAAAAGCTGTCAAAATAGGTGTTTTAAACATTAATTTTCTGAAGCGATCGTGATTGCAAAATTGAGGTACACAAATAACAAATTACGTTTTTTTCTGACTCATTTTTAAATTCAGTTTTGCTCTTAAATGCAGTTTTTTGATAAAAGCTAAATATATACAGTGGCGGTCAAAAGTTTCCGGCCAGTTAATTTCTTCGATTTATTTATCAAAAGGTTTCAGCAACGAAGTAGCATAATTGCTTCAAAAGTTAGGAATATGTGAATGACCTCTGACCACGCGATCATTTTGATTGGATACTGAAGATGCTTTGTGCAAAAAGATAGAATTCGAAGTTCGCGTGTGCAAAAGTTTCCGGCCACTTATCATTATTTAGTTTTTTTCTATCGGTAAAGAGATTTTTGGTTGTGTTTATGAATGAATCAACGTGTATAGTATAGTTTGAATTCAAAATTGAAAAGTTCAACAATTATTGTTCATAAATGAGTGATTACTTTTTCGCTAAAAGGCCAATTTTCTCGAGATATTGCGGCAAAGTTATCGATCGATAAAATCGACTGTAAAGTATATTTAAAAATTGTATAAATATGAACATGGCCTTCAGGACTTTCAGAGGTCCGGGAGATCCCGAAAAATTACTATTCCTGTGGACAGAATCATCAGGAGAAAAACTATTGATAATCTGCATGAAAATTCCGTTGCAATGTACTGCGATTTACGGAGTGAAAATATTGCTGAAATAAGTCGGTCTATCGTGTGAAGATGCTGACGTGATGCAGAACTTTATGGAAGAGTCGGTGATCAAAAATTTTTCATAAGTTAAAAAAGGTAAACGTACTCGACTGACGCTTTCCAAGAAACAAAAAGTCTGGTCAAGTGAAAACTGGACAAAAGTGCTATTTTTTAAACAATCAAATTTCAAACTCTTTTGAGAGTGATGGCAGACACTATTCCGGTGGCCTAACAACAAAAGATATGATTCGTCCTATGTTATTCTTGTAATGAAGCATGGCGGAGGGCACGTTATGCCGTGGGGAGTATTTTCTTCAAAACGTGTTGGTCCGTTTTTTTTAATCCACAGCCAAATGAATGATACAATGTATAAGGATATCTTGCAAGGCATTATTTGGCATTTTCTGTCTTATTAGAGAAAAAATTTGGTCGCAACTATTTTTCTTAACATGATAAGGACATAAATAATGTATGCAAGTCTCCATAAGCAATGGTTTTCGCACAAAAAATTTCGTTTTTGAAATGGTCAGCCCAAAATGCGCAACATGAATCCAATAGAAAATCTTCGGAAAGAAGTTGACAAAAGTCTTCGGAAATATAAATATTCCAACTCAGCCGAAATTTCGCCAAGATTGCAAGAAATGTGGATAAAATGAACCATAGACAAACTTTAACCGTTATTTGTATGAATATCATGTTGCTGCGCCGCAGTACTTATTACTAAAGCTAATAAAATAGTAATACGATGAAATACTAATTGTAAATGTTATTGATCACTGTAATTCTCTGTTACAATTCCACTTTTTTACAAGTTTTCTTGTGAAGGTGGCCCGAAACTTTTGAAAACATGCGTTTTCCTTTATACTTAAATTTGTCAATTAAATTTATTGATATTTACACGTTCTTCTAAAAATAAGTTCCTAACTATTATATCAATAAAATGTATGAGTATCACTTTAAGAATCCTTTTCATATGGGTATACTTAAAAATTAACTGAAAAATTTTTGCTGGCCGGAAACTTTTGACCGCCACTGTATATGTAAAAAGAAAAGATGTCAAAGTAGGTACTTCGCACAAAATTTCTCGAAGCGATTGTGATTAAGGCATTCAGGCTGTATTCAAATAACAATTTGCTTATTTAATGACTAATTTTTAAATTCAATTTTGCTCTCAAACGCATTCAGTTGCCCGTTTTGTTTTGTTATTTAAGAGCTATATAATGTGCCGCATTAATCGATTTTTTAATAAACTCAGAATGTATTTCAAAATATGTTGTGATAATGGTCATTTGAACCGAATTTCGCTTAATATGATTCTGATAAAACCAGTTCTTACAGAAAAATGAAATTAAAAATTCTTCAAAAGCGGCCAAAGAAAGTTGTTAAACTGAGGTTTTTATCTCTAATCATATTTTATTTTTAAGCTATTGCATAGCTTTTATCGCGGGCTTTGAGCGCGGCGACGGAATCCAAAAATTCCGTAACGAGAAATATCCTAACACATCCGTAACGAAAAAAACCTAACACTCGGCTAACGTCGTTTCAGCTCGGCAGACTTCGGCATGGTATCCTTCGGTAGACTTCGGCAGACATTGACGCGGTATTTTTCAGATATTTAGAGGATATCAAGTCTCAAACTTATATTTCTTATTTCAGTTACTATCAGGGTTGTTTGGTTTAAACGAAGTTGGTTTAAACCGTGGTTTGAAACATGGTTTAAACCAAATGGTTTTTTAAAAAAAAACCATGCTGGTTTTTTTAAATCTGGTTTTTTTATTGTTTTTCTGTAATGTTTTGATTTATTTTACACATTATTGATAAATGCAAAATCCAAGTTATGCAGAAGCTAACAAGCAAAGCTTTAGAGAAATGATGAATAAATAAATTTATAAAATAACAAACATTTTTAATCAACCTAAATTTTCGTACAAGCTATAAATCTACAAGGCAGAATAATTAATTTTTCTAAAATTAACTAGTTAGAAAAAAAAAAAACTAGATAGTTTTATTTCCTTTTTTTTTTTACTTAAAAAACAGCCAGAATAGTAGATTCAAGCTAAAAATGCACTTTTACTACTTAAATTACTTGATTAGTTAAAAATTACTAAGGATTACATAATTTCTCAAAGCCTCAATGAAGGCATAATCAAGTAATTTTCTACACTGATTACCTTTTGTTATCTATGTAATATGTTAATGAATTATTGACTATGAGGTTTTTTTTTTTTGGGGGGGGGGGACTATATGGTTATTGGGCTTAGTAAGGCTTTGTTTTTCTTGCATTTCTACATTGCGACTGGAGCTTTTGCATTAAGATTTTATTCTTTTACCAGCATGGTTGTAACAGTTTAAACCAATTGTTTTTTTTTAAAACAAATCTAATGTGTTTTTTCATTTTTGTAATTTAAGTGTTTTAAGTTATTGGATGCAAGTAATTTCTACTTTTAACAGACTTTTGTCAGCAGTCATCAAAAGACATAGTGAGTCTAGTCTAGGTCCTGTTAGTATGCATGCAGAATGCAAATTTCATGCATTGATGAACATATTTGAAGCTCTAAAATAAACACTTAAATTATGTAAATTTAGCAAAGATAAAATAAATTAAAAATATTCAATACTCTGAAAAAAATTGTTTTCTTTTGAGAAATGCAGATTTACAGTTAATAACATAAAATAACCTTTAAGATTTCAATCAAGCTTTAAAAGAAAAATTTCTTGATTGGTGGTAATATCTTTTAAGAATAAAAAGAAATCTCAAGAGATGAAGTCAAATTAGAAGATATTGAAAAATTGGGTGCTAGGGAAGCACCTTTTACATTTTACTAAAATATGCAATAAGATATATTTAAATCTTCTATTTCATAACTGAACGTACTGCTTAGTTCATTCAGCCAAGAAAATAGGGGGGGGGGGAGATAGATCAAGACAAGGTTTACTTGAACATGACATAACAGAAAAAATGCCTAAAAAGATATAATTTTTAGTTTAGACATTTAAAAGTACTAAGAGTTATAATGTAGCTTAGAAAAAAAAAAAACAGAGTCTGATGGTTGTTTAAATGCTTTAGTGGATGACAGCATTTATAAAACTACTTTCTATTTCAACCCTTTCAGGTCCGAATTTTTTTTCAATTTTTAGGAAAAAATACTTTTACGTTAATTACATTAACACTAGCTGTCCTTATAGATTAATTCGTGTTTAACGAACATTTCATGGTCTCAAAGACAATGAATGTTGCAGTTTTGCGCATTATTCAATTCATGTTCATATGAAAATAGGCTAAGGAAGAATTTTTAGAGATGTTTAGAAAATATTTTATTTTAGTAAGATTTAACTTATATTACAAATTTTTAATACTTTTTTCACTTTATTACACATGATTTTTCCAGGAAAGTAGCTTTTATTTTAAATTTAAAGAGGAAAACATATGTATAAAATAAAAGAATCATAAACGGAGCAAAGAGAATGAAGCAAATAATAATAATTATTATTATTACTAAATGCCTAAACATAAATGAAGCCAAAAAATAATTGCATAGACATATACTAACATTACTACATGTAAATAGTAGCACAGGTATTTTTTAAAACAAAATAATACTCCATTAAAAGACATGTACTATTAATAGTACACCAGACCCGAAAGGGTTAAGATCATTGTTTTCTTCAGCAGTCTGAAAAACTGTTAAATAGATATTTTTGTTTATTTTATCGTCATATTTTTTAAACATGGCAGTTTCAGAGGAGAAGTGTCAAATGCAATACACAATACTTCTTGAAAGTGTATAAAGACTTTACTACTAAATTCAAATCATTCCAAAAAATCTTTATAAAAAGCTTTATTTTCAATAAAAGGTAATTGTTCATGTTCATCTTGTATTATTCTAACAGAAAAATCAGACATCTCAAATAACAAGTATTTCAAAGAAATTATTTTGAAAAGTCATGTGAAAATAAATTTTATTTATAAAACTACATCATATATATATTTGTAGTACTAGTAATCAAAAGATGGTTTTTTAAGATTTTCAAGGTCTTTGTTTTATTATGTAGAGCAGTTGATTTATAAAACACAGGACATAGCTTTTACTAAAAATGCTTAAATTTTAAATTATTACAATTTTCTATATAACTGATTGTATATTAAATAATTATATTGATTTGAATTACTTTTAAATCAAACTATATTACTTATATATTCAAAAATATTTATTTTATTGATAAAAATGCATGTATATGTAATCGAAAAACATATTTAAAAAAAAACCCGGTTTAAACCAAAAAAACCTGATTTAAACCAAAAAAAACCATGGTTTTTGGTTTTTTTGAAAAAAACCCGGTTTTTTACTACTATAAATCTATAGTTTCAATAATAAAAATTCCTGATAGAATGTGTATAGAAAAGAATCGTCTTAAGATAAAACGAGGTAGAATAATGTAGCTTTTGGTAATTGGAGACCCACCCAATGGTGAGGATCGAAAAATTTAAAATGCTTATAACTCGCGATCTAATTTTCGTAGCGCGGCCAAATTTCGTTTGGTAATTTATTATGAGACAGGGTTAATTTTTGGAGACAGGAGACCCCCCACTGTGAGGGTCGAAAAATTTAAAATGCTTATAACTCGCGATCTAATTTTCGTAGCTAAATTTTGTTTGGTAATTTATTATGAGACAGTGTTAATTTTTGGTGACAGGAGACCCCCCACTGTGAGGGTCGAAAAATTTAAAATGCTTATAACTCGCGATCTAATTTTCGTAGCGCGGCCAAATTTTGTTTGGAATTTATTATGAGACATTTTACTTTTGGTGACAGGTGACCCCCCTCCCACGTTGAGGGTCGAAAAATTTAAAATACTTTTAACTCGCGATCTAATTTTCGTAGTGTGGCCAAATTTTGTTTGGTGATTTATTATGAAACAGTGTTAATTTTTGGTGACAGGAGACCCCCCCCCCCCACGGTTAGGGTCGAAAAAGTTAAAATGCTTATAACTCGCGATTTAATTTTCGTAGTGCGGCCAAATTTTGTTTGGTGATTTATTATGAAACAGTGTTAATTTTTGGTGACAGGAGACCCCCCCCCCCCACGGTGAGGGTCGAAAAAGTTAAAATGCTTATAACTCACGATTTAATTTTCGTAGCGCGGCCAAATTTTGTTTGGTAATTTATTATGAGACAGTGTTACTTTTGGTGACAGGTGACCCCCCACGTTGAGGGTCGAAAAATTTAAAATGCTTATTACTCGTGATCTAATTTTCGTGGCGCGCCAAATTTTGTTTGGTGATTTATTATGAAACTGTGTTAATTTTTGGTGACAGGAGACCCTCCCCCCCACGGTGAGGGTCGAAAAATTTAAAATGTTTATAACTCGCGATCTAATTTTCGTAGCGCGGCCAAATTTTGTTTGGTAATTTATTATGAGACAGTGTTAATTTTTGGTGACAAGAGACCCCCCCCCACGGTGAGGGTCGAAAAATTTAAAATGCTTATAACTCGCGGCCTAACTTTCGTAGCGCGGCCAAATTTTGTTTGATAATTTATTATCAGACAGTTTTAATTTTTGGTGACAGGAGACCCCCCCCCCACGGTGAAGGTTGAAAAATTTAAAATGTTTTTAACTCGCGATCAATTTTCGTAGTGCGGCCAAATTTTTTTGGTAATTTATTATGAGCCAGTGTTAATTTTTGGTGACAGGAGATCCCCCGTGGTGAGGGTCGAAAAATTTAAAATGCTTATAACTCGCGATCTAATTTTCGTAGTGCGGGCAAATTTTGTTTGGTAATTTATTATGAGACAGTGTTAATTTTTGTTGACAGGAGACCCCCACGGAGGAAGTTCGGAAAATTTAAAATGCTTATAACTCGCGATCTAATTTTCGTAGCGCGGCCAAATTGTGTTTGGTAATTTATTAAGGTATTGCATAGCTTTTATCGCGGGCTTTGAGCGCGGCGAAAGAATCCAGAAATTCCGTAACGAGAAAAAAAACCTAACACTCCGGGTAACGTCGCTTCAGTTTGGCAGACTTCGGCACGGTATCCTTCCGTATACTTCGGCAGACATTGACGCGCTATTTTTCAGATATTTTGAGAGTATCAAGTCTCAAACTTATGTTTTTTATTTCAGCTACTATAAACGTATAATTTCAATGATAAAAATTCCTGATTAACCTACATGTATTGTAAGATAATAAAAATATTTTAAACGATATTAACTTCTCATTTATTCAATAAAAGAAAAAAAAATGTTATCGGTCATCACGCTCAAAAAGTGTAACTTGAATTAATATCAAAGACAAAAAAAAACAAAAAAAAAAACTGCATAAATAAAAAAATAAATAAGTAATTATAATTGCATAAGTTGATAAAAAATGCTATGCAATAGCTTTACTGCGGCAGTCCCCGAATGCCACATGTATTTTTTGTTGTTGAAATGAGCACTCTTTGAAATCTAGCTCCTCCTATACGCCAAGCGAAAGATACTTTTTGTTTTTGGTTTCGATGTAACTTTGCAACATCTAGTGATTTTATCCTGTTTAATAAATGCGAAGCGCTTATTCATGCGCATGTGATTGCTGCTTTAATGATTTTTAGACATTTTCAAGATTGTGTCTGGGCGAGGTTGCTGCAGTCAGACAGTAATGCTTTTTCTTTAGTTTTTATGCGCTGTAAGTTCTTATACGTGCATGAGTAATTACTGCTTGACGTCATGTTGTTACAGTGCTTATGCAATGTCGGCATGTCTGTGATTGCGATTTGACATTTCTGATATTTTTTTTTTCAGATGGCGCTCAAGGCAATGGAAGGCCAGGTGATCAGTGCTGAGTGAGTTTAGTTTCGGCGTCGACCTGGCCTTCCATTGCCGTCAGCGCCAAATATTGTTTGAAATTCGAACTATAATAATAAAAAAAAATTACGGTAAAAAAAAAAAACTCCTGACATTATACATAACCCTCCTGCATTTTTTTTAAAATAGCTGTCACCGTTTGCAAGTTAATACGCCAATCGGGGATCCGATCAAAATTCGCGTATTAGTCGTAAATTTTCGTCGAAAAGTCTAACAGCAATCTATGCGGAAAAAAACACATTTTTTTGTCAATTTTTAGCGTTTTTAAGACATAAAATGACATTTTTTATTTATTAAGCAGGAACGTTTGAAAGCTGAAAATTCAAATAATCGTTATTTTCTCAAAATCCTATGTCTTTTCAAATTTAGATTTATTATATATGGCACATAAAATTGAATAAGACGAACACAAAAATTTCTGCTAACCACATTAACTAATGTTTACAAAATTGAAAACTTTTTTAGCTATACAGAGCAAATAGATGCGATAGTAAATAGTGTTGATAATAATAAAAAGTCAATTAAAAAAAACTTACTGAAGTCAATAATGCCATAAAAATACTTTTTGGAAAAGTAGCTGTCAATTTTGGGCAGTTTGACATGTGGTCGCGCCATCATCATGATGTTTTCCGCCTTATTTAGGTTGTGTTAAAGTTCGCTTGTTGAGGGTCCTTCGTCCAGTGACGACGCATATTTTCTTAGGAAATTGAATGCCTCTGTAACTTTGGAGAATGGGGATGGGTCCGGAAGCACAGGATTATCATCTTCTTCTTCCTCATCCGCTTTGCCCCCCAGTCGCAGTTACATCGGTGATGATATCGTCCAGACTTCTAAGTTCGGAGGTAACTAGATCTTTGTCTATATCAATGCGGCCAGCCAATCTTCTTCAACATTGGGGTGCTCTGTGTAAATGATGTCCTCGGTATTTTCGAAACCGGCTTTGTGAAAGCATCTTCAATGTTGACTGCAGCTGATTCACTGCACACTTGTTTGAATTTTATGTCGTACTGAGTTTTAAATCTATCCAGCCTTCCATTTGGGGCATTGAAATCTAGCAAACCATTTTTGCTGCGATTTCAGAAGCTTTTTTCTTGTATTAACAAGCCGCTTATTGGGATATTCGTGGAGCGCGCTTGAACAAACCACTCGTGAAGGGCCTTTTCCATATCTTCAAACTTGACGGTTTTTATTTTTTTGTTCTTTCTTCCTTCAACCAAAGCTTGGTTAACGATGGCATTCCTTTGGCTTTAACAAAGTTCTTAAAGTTGACTCTGGTATGCCTTTTCTTTGACGAACGCAGACTTATTTGAGACAACTTGGGCATCGTATTGATTTATAATTTGTAACTTCTCAGTGATGGAGAGAGCCTTTTGTTTAGTATGTTTCGCTCCTTCCGCCATAGTTTAGACTAGATTATAAAAGCATAGATAGCTATCGTAGATTAAATAATAGTGGGAGCGAAAAGCGACTCTCTTCTTTTAAAAATATCAGAGCACTGATGAAACAGCGATTGGAAAGACTCACGTTATTAATCTGCGATTGTAGCGCATAAGCGCATGTTCCATATATCGGTTCTACTGCTCTAAATTAGGGGAGGGGGGTCACATCATTTCTTAATTACGGTGAAAAGTCCTTTTCATTTTTGCTTTTGTAAAAGCTAACTGACTCGCACAGCCCACGCCCGCGATGAATGAACCTTACATAAATTTCAAATATGTATGATTTTATAAATTTAATTCTCTTTTTGTCTACTTTTATATTTTTAAATGATAAAAATCGCAAGAAAAGTATTGAATTGAAGGTACATTCTGCTTTGCGTAATTTAATTTTTTTGAGCATATGAGTACAGAGAGCGAACGAAATCACGACAGGTTTTAACTGATTGCAAAAAATTTTGTATCAATTATTTTTTAATTTACATATTCTTAATTAGCTTCTGATGATAGGCCGAAATGCACAAGTTAAAAATCTCTAAATACTGCATTTTTAAAAAATTTGAATTGCCATTAAAATTTTACACTGTGTTTTTATGTATTTTCCAGATGAAAAGAAGTGTTTTTCAAAGCAGACATAATGCCTTTAACTTTTGCACATCGCTAATCTCGTCTCGCTTATGAGATTTCATTGGGAGAGTTTTGATTGGGCAATCTTACGCTAGCCTCGGATCGGGATACAAATCTAGTCTGGGTGTGGTTTTGAGGGAAAAAATGCTCAATTTAATTGGGTTTAAATAATTGTTGTACAAAAAATAAATTAAATAATTGCTGTATAAAATGCTTGGGAAAATTCTTCATCTAAAAACTGGTATGTTTAGAACTAAGCTCATTCGCGTATTAAACGTAGGTTTTTCTTTCTAGGGACTGATAAAATTTCGCGCATTAAACGGGTTCGCGTATTAACCATTCGCGTATTAAAGGGGGTTATTTATATGCGTAAGATATGAGTATTTCAAGGGACCAAAGAAAATTCGCGTATTAAGCGGTTTCGCGTATTAAGCGGGGCGCGTATTAACGGGGTTTGACTGTATATATATATATATATATATATATATATATATATATATATATATATATATATATATATGTATATATATATATATATACGTATATAATAAGATATCTATGCAATCATGTGGGTTGGAGATTAAGTTACTATTTAAAAAACCCTACTAAATACATAAACGGTCAATGTTTCGCATTACTGCTGTACTAAGAGATAAAACAAAAACTAAGAAGATTTACTATTAGTGCATGTCACGTAAACGTGAACGTGTAAATATGTACTATGTACATCGTTTCTCTTGCATCCTTGTAGCGAAATCTATAAAAATTTAAATATTCTTTAGACTTATGCTTTTTATACAAGAAAAGAAATAAATTATTAAGATTTATATAGCTTGTCTAGCGTTTCTTCTAACGCAGGTGCTAAAAATATCTACGAATGAAATGTGAATGTCATTGTTTATTTGATCCAGATTATGTAAAAAAAAATCATTATAAGTAAATATTTACGTAAAAATCATATATATATATAAATCATTATTACTATTTTCATTTTTCAGATTATTGAGATTCCTAACCTATTCGAAAACCTTCTAGACGTACTACTCACTGAGATTTTTGGCCATTTGAGTGCACGTGACTTACGTCGAGCTGCAAGGTATAGATTGATATTTACAATAATATATTATTATATATTGTAAGCAGGATTCGATTCTATACACACCCAGAAAAAGGAATTGATTAAAACTACAAAACATGTTTTGTTCAGTACATTTTGGTTGTTTTAAGCGATTTTCTTAGTTAATGTAAAAAAACGGTTTTGTAACTCAAATAAAAAAATATTTTTAACACTCTTATAAAAATTTAACAAAATTTCATCAATTTTATTTGAGTCTTACTAAAGTGTTATATTTTCAATTTATCATTCCAACAAAATTTTGTTGTTTTTGCAAAATTGAAATTGGTGTGCCGTGGCCATAACTCTCCCACGTATTTTTGTTTAATTGACTCCTATAGCTATAAAAGATTAACATAATTTTTGGATAATAAAAACTTTTCAAATTGAGACGGATTAATGACGTTATTGTTACGTTATTAATGCACTTCGGATGAAAATTGTGGGCGGAAAATTTAAGAAAAAATCAACAATATTTTTTTGTTTATTCAAACAAAATTTTTATTGACCCATATATAATCGGAAAGATTTGTTGGACCAAATAAACTTTTAATGATTCAACAAAACTTTTTCTTGGTGTAGTTATGAATATTATTATGAATATTATAATCAGTGTTCTCGCTGACATTTGAAAAACGTTAGTAATTTGGCTAATTAAAAATAAAAACATTCGCCGAATGAAAAAAGTATTAGCCAAATAGATTCCCGGAGTAGCACAAATATATATATATATATATATATATATATATATATCTTTAATCCCTTAATGTACCCGCTGTTTTTTCAATATATTCTAAAATAAACTAAGTTTTTATAACTGTGACAGCGGTTATTAATAATCTAATTTCAACTATCCGCTACAAATGTATTAAAACTGTGTATATATTAAATATGCATACGTATGAAAAACGAAAAAAAAGTAAACAAATAAAAAGCAAAAATTGAGCACTAGCTATTTGGCGAATCTAATCGCTTGTTTACTCGCCAAATGAAGAATTTAGTCGCAATTTGGCGTATTGGCGAGCGACAGCGAGAACATTGATTATAATGAATATTATCATATCAATGCACAATTAATAGTATTCTTTGTATACAGGGTGATTCAAATTAAAGGATCCCTGTTTGAGACGCACTGGCAGGAGTAGAAGTGGCCGTAATATCATCATATTTGGAGAGTACACATATCAAGCCATACTGACGCGTATAGTCAATGATCCGCTGCGATTCCAGGCTAGGACACTTTTTTTACTTAATTGGCTGTGGGACTTCTGATCAATTAAAATTGAAATTAAAGGGATAATTTTAATTGAACCACCTTATGTATCTGATATTTATTTTCACAATGTCAGGAAATTACATCTTTTCATATTTTTGATAGTTTTTCAAAATATTTACATTACTATACATGTGTAATGATAGTTTTATGTTTGACTTTCTTTTTCAGTGTCTGTAAGAGATGGCAGAAGATTGCTAAAGAGTCTAAATTTTGGTACCGCTTTGACACTGCTGGCATGGGAATCGATCACAGTAATCTAATTGAATATTTACGTAAATTGCCATCCTATATAACCCGACTGAGAATTTATTTAACGGATAATCCAGAAAAAGGGATAAATCTGCCATCGGTAGCACTGGTAATTAACGAGATGTGCCCAAACCTTGAAGAGTTATATATCGAAGGTTGTATGCTAAGTTCATTTGGCGTTTACGTAGGTCCTATTCCCGCTACCATAGAAAAACTAAAAGAAGAAAAGATCAGCTTTAATCATCCAAGAAACTATGGTCGTCACAGTTCAACTGTATTCTTACCTACGAGCTTGCGTGTCTTATCTTTTCGGGATCTTCGTGCAAGAAGTATGCCAATTTTGTTCCGAATAAGTTCAGTAAAACGGTTACCAAATCTTGAAGTATTGGATTACTCTGTTGCATTTTTTGAAGAAAAGACAGCAGGACCTTGGTTACTTGATGCTTGTCGAAATTTGAAAGAGTTTCATCTAGTAAGTTCTTACGTAGCAAGTGGCATTGGACCTCTAATTCGTTTTTTCCGCAATCTGAGGGTTTTGAATTTGTCCGACTCTTGCTTTAAAGTAGATGATTTAAAGAAACTGCGTCGATGTTCTGAAAGCTTGGAAGAATTGTACTTTTGCAAAATGGATTTCCGTGACGAAGATCTGCGTTTTGTGGATAGAAGCACATTTCCTAGCTTGGAAGTGATTTGTTTGATTGGAAGCAGAATCACTATGAAGAGCGTGGTCAGGCTGTTTCATGACTGTCGCTCTCTTAGAAGATTTTACACTAATTCCGTCGACGGATCTAAATGTGGTTTCTATACATTCACTGGTAGGGATTATGTCTTTCATGAAACCCCTCAATGTTCATCGATACATCTTTCTAAATATCATATATAATCTTTCTATATCTCATATATATTCTGAAATCTCTGTTTTTCAAAGGTGATGTTTATATCCGTTTTATTCTATTTTATAATTATGTTCTTGCTATCTACATCTTTGTAAATATAAACGTCATAGATAATCCGAATACCCTGTTCTTTAAACTTGATGTTTATGTTCTTCTTTATTCTATTGTATATTTTTATTCCACTTTGCTGTGTAAAAAGATATTTTTCTTATAAAAAAATAATTTGTTTGAGTGAAAAGCAGAATTATTACGTAATGTGTTAAAAGGTAAATGTGCTATTTTAACACTTGCTGATAAAATTTGACCAAAATTCCAGATTTTTCCTTTCTTTTTAGTATTGTTTTGCATAAATTTTATAATTTTCATACATCTTCAAAATGCTTAATGACGCACTTTTGTGAGTGTAAAAATCTCATCTCATCTAACTAGAAAAATTTTGTTTTTGATTTTTAAACGTAATGCTTAAATTCTTATCTTTTTTTTCAAATTTTGATGGTATGTTTCTTATAATATTGTAAATAATATATTTGTATCTGTTGAACGCAAAATTAATTTTTATGAATATCTAAATAATGTGCATGGCAGTGGGGTAATAGAATGTCTGTGTAAAGTGTTATCAAATTATTTAACAGCTTGTATGAGTGAATTATATAGAAAATCAACCGATACTTATAAATATGGTTTCTGTACATTAACCGGTCAAGATTATATCTACCTTGAAACATTTAAGGTATCTGCCTACATCAATTTGGCTGTTTTGGTGAAAATTTTCAAAATTTTTTTTTTATTGTTTTATATGAAAGAACAATCTTTTACGATTCCAAATCTGTTTTAGTTTTATTCCTACTATTATTAAAAGAGGAGTTATGGCAATTTTAATAAACATCAAAATGGCCATTATTGTTCACTGTAAAAACAAAATACCCAAATTAGGTTGAAAGATTTTTGGGTACAGCATTGTTCCAATTTGGAAAGTTCAGTTTGTAGCACAAAATCGTTTTAAAAAAGTCTGATTTTTAATGACATTAAAACAATTAAAATATCTTAGATAGTATATACATTATACCTTAGAAATTTTGATTAATTTAATGTTAATAAAGATCTGCTCTGTTTTGAACCATTTTGGGTTATCTATTTTGGGAACAATACTCTACCATTTTGGAATCCTTACTGTACCATTTTAGGAACATTACTATGCCCAGAAATCTTTCAACCCAATTTGGGTCTTCAATTTTTACAGTGTTATTTTTTAATTGTGTTTTATGAAAGAACAATCTATTACCATTCTAAATCACTTTAATTTATCAGTTTCAATTTATAATTCAGAATATTTAGCACTTTTACCTGTATTCGAACAATTAGGAGTATCAGTTGAACAAAATATGATCACAAACTATTTTAAAATTGATGATGAGCGAATAAAAAACTCAAAAGTCACTCGCTATCCTCTGCAAAACTTACCAGAAAAACGAAATAAGCTACTAAGAAGTTAAAAATGGTTAAAGATAAAATTAAAAATGGGTTTGAATATAAATGTAATGTATTTTAAGTGTATAAATTAAATATATTAGATTTTTACAAGAAAATACATGTATGCGATTTCTGGAAAATTATTTTTTTCGTTATTTCTATGTTCAATAAAGCTTCATTACATAAAAAGTTTTAAAGATATTTCAATAAAAAATTTTAAGTATGTTTTCAATGTCACTCATTATGCTCTGAAGTAGGATCTAAGCTATATGTGATAATTTAATTTTTTATAGGCACTCGTTTATGAAAAAAAGGTAATTTTTACTAAAAAAATTTAATTTTTTACATATTTTGAAAAATTTTGCCTGTTTTTGAAGATATTGTAAAACTCTTAGGTCAGTGCACAGATAAGTGTAATGGAAGTATGCAGCATAAAGGAAATTGAAATGTACTTATTTGGATTCAGCGTACGCTGTCTGGCGTATGCATGATATTTTGCTAGGAATGAAAAATTCAAATCGTCCCTCGCTATACACAGAAAAACTTACCAGGAAAACAAAAAGAGCTACTAAGAAGTTTAAAATGACTAAAAATAAAGTTAAGGAAGGGCTAAAATATAAATGTGGTGCATTTTAAGCGTAAAAAATTAATATTGTAGTTTCTTACCTACAAGGAAATCTTTAAATGCGATTTCTGGAAAATCAATTTTTTCGTTATTTCCATGTGCGATAAACTTCATTACATAAAAACTTGTAAAGATATTTCAGTAAAATTTTGTAAGAACGCTTTCCATATCACTCACTATGCTCTGAACTAGGATCTAAGCTATATGTGAAAATTTAATTATTTTATAGGCACTCGAATATGAAAAAATGGTAATTTTTACTGAAAAAAGATGTTTTTTTTTACATATTTTGAAATATTTCGGCTATTTTTGAAGATATTGTAAAACTCGTAGTTCAGTGCACAGATAAGTGTAATAGAAGTGTGCAACATAAAGGAAATTGATATATATTTATTTGAATGGAGTGTACACTGTCTGGCGTAAACGTGAAATTTTGCTAAAAAGACAATAAAAAACCCAATTTTTAAAAATATTAAAAAGATATTGCTAGACTTTTATGTTTTCTTATCATTCTGTAATACAATAGAACTAAAAATTATAAAAAATTTTCAAAACTGCCCTTTATTTAAAAAAAGTGCTCCGCACGTAGGCAGATACCTTAAGGGGAGAAAAGACGTTTAAAATCTTTTTTTTTAATATTTTTAAAATTGCAATTTAATAATATTCAAGGGTACATTACATGCATTATAGCATATATTTATCAAAAAAAAAAAGATATCTATAAAAAATTTTGAGAAAAGTAGTTAAATTTTTGTAACATTTTAAATTTAAAGAGAACTTTTTAAAATGCGCCATGCGCAATATTTTTTCTCTGAATGCTCTGAGTTTTTTATAGATATTTATCTTGATGTACGTCGTAAAACTGTGCATGTTTTTTTGAAAATAAAAATAATTGTAAAAGTTAAAGGTAGTTAATTGTAAAAATAGGTTAAAAAATACTCAAAATTTCAAAAAAATGTAGAAAATGTATCTTTTTTACCTTAATATTCAGATATGTAAAATTCAATGCACAGTTTTATTTATATATATAAATCAAGCTTGTATAAATAATATTCGAGATTTTCATTGATATGGAATGCGCATGAGGCATTTTGAAAAGTTCTCGTTAAATCTAAAAATTACAAAATATTCCCTATTTTCTAATTTTTAATTTTTTTTTTTACATTTTTTGTGATAAATACATGATAGAATGCATATAATGTACCCTTGAAAAATATTTAAAGTGCAATTTTAAAAATATAAAAAAATGAATTCGAAGGTCCCTTGTCCCTGTAGGTTCATCTGAGTGAATAGAAATAGATTCATTCCATACTTACATACTAACTTACATTTCGAACTATTTTCAGCCATTTTAGTAATATAACACACACACACACACAAATATATATATATATATATATTCAAAATGCAAATTTGACATGGCTTTCTAATTAAATTTATTCAAAGCTCAATTTAGATAAAATTACCTAATTTTAATGTTATTTCTTAAATTTGGGTAGTTATTTATTACGGTAATTGCCATTGCTGAAGAAGGAATGTAAATTATTATATAAAGTCGAATTTTTACTGTCATTTTTTGGTAATTTTCATCCAAATTGATCCTTAGATAGGTTTTATTAACACACATTTGAATATTTTTTAGTGTTATATTGCTAAAATTACTGCAGTAAATTGCTCTAAATGTAACGTAAGTTACCATGGAATGACCCATTATAATGTTTAGTTAAAATATGCTATTTTTTTAATTAAGTGTGAGGTATGGTGTTGTTTACTATACATTAATGAGTTATATTTTATTCTGGTTTATTTTTGATAGAAGTACTTTTTCTCCTAGTTTAAAATTTGCTTGCGTGGAAGCAGAATTGCTAACAAGGAATCCACTAGTGTTACTCGCACCTAGCATTGAAAGGTGATTCATTTTAAAGCCCTATATTACGAATATTGAGAATTGGAAATATTTTTCTGTTAGTCCTTTTTTTTTTTTTTTTTTGGCAGCAAACATTTATGAAAATGTATACGAGGCTAATTATGGGAATATTAACATAGATTATTTTTAAAGAAAACCATTTAAAAAAATTAGTTATTAATAAATATAAAAAACTGAACAAAATTACAAATTTCTTCAAAAACCTACAAATTTGGTTTTGAAAAATTACGACATTGTATTCACATTTCTATAGGGGTAAAAGTAGAGTTTTCCGGCAACCCTAGCCACAGGGCCGTAACTATAAACTTGGGGGCCCCGGGGAAAACTATTGAGACCCCTCCCGCCCAGGGCAAATTAAAACTTTGCCCCGGGCAAAAGCTTTTTTTTTTTTTTTTTTTTTTTTTTTTTTTTTTTTTTTTCTTTTTGCACGCCGCTATTTAGTTGTACACTGTATGATAGGCCTAAAAAGATGAAATATGAATTTTGATTTGATTTTTTGTTTTTTCGATTTTATGTAATTGTTAACAGATAAAAAAGAATGATTTTGTAGAATTTTTTAGATGCTTTTTATATTATTCAACCGATGAGAAACCCATATTTTCTTTCTTATACTAGCTTCGGTGGGATCGGCAAACATGCTGGCACGACATGACACATTCGGCTCCAGAGCCCGATCAAGCTGATGTTGCGCCCAGGGCCTGTTAAAAAGTTGGGCCCCATACCTACCCATTTTTGGCGACACTTTCAGAAAAAAAAGTTTATTTGATTAACTGACAAAGTTGTTTGGTGGAAAGGGCCTAGGTTAAAAGTTTCTAAAAATTTTATTGAGTCATTCAGAATATTTAAATTTTACGTTTCACATTTCATAAAACAATATTACTTGAAAAGTATTTGATTAAGGAAAAAAATCAGCCGCATAATTTGTGGGCCCCAGAAATTGTTGGGCCCAGGGCCGAGACGCCGAAGGCCCGTGCATTAATCAGGCCCTGTTCGACTCGACATTCTGCTGTCTGCTCTAGAACTGCTTTTGCATGCGAAGCGTATGGAGTATACTAACGGACTCGCAGAAACATTTACTCTACCACTTTGATTTTTTATTACTAATATTAATTTTAGCTAGGTGCTGGGTATTTTATAGGAAGTTAGACAAGAAACTAAAATCAATAGTTTTTTTCTAAACCACTAGTTTGGGGCCCCTCAAGCTTGGGGACCCCAGGGCAGTGTCCCGGCGGTAGTTACGGCTCTGCCTAGCCACATGTCATAGCTCCAAAATAAAGAAAGCGAAAAATTCGTTGCGTCATACAATCTTAATTTTAACATGAAAAAGGGAAATAAAAATCTAATAATAAAAAACTTAAAGTTTAAAAAATATATAAAATAGGATTTTAACAGAGAATTTTTATCGGTTTTCTTATATTTTATGATAAGAAAATGCACCAAGTCAGTGTTGCCAGTGAACTACTTTTTTTAAAATTCAGATTTCTTAATTTGCACCTCTTTTGTGAAACGGCAAATTCCCGTTTGTTTTCGCTTTTACTAATATGCCATTAAATAAAGCTCATTTTACTATGTCAAAAAAGTGGTGCCAGTCAAGAATCTGAATTTTAAAAAAGTAGCCCGTCTGGCAACACTGAACCAGGTTTCGATGCTTGCCAGCAACAATAAAAAATTATATTTTTTAATGCATGAAAATTATGTGATGTATTTGTTCCTATATAGTTGATTTTTACAAAGTGATTTTGCAAAAATTACTCATTTATTTTGTAACTGGATGCTATATTTCTTTGTTCTGTGAAATAAAGAGATGAATATTAAATTTTATGAAGATTTTTTTGAAGTGTTTGTTCTGTTTTAATTTTCTTAAAGAGATACTGTAAAGTGGTCACAGACGCTGCGGTGAGACAGATGCCGAAAAGATTGTGTTGGCCAAACTAGCACTCCCACAACCAAATTAATAAGTTCGAGTTCGTTGTCTGCCTCTGTGTCATGTTCTGAGTTGTATGCATTTCATTAATTGTCGGTATTTAAATATTTATGCCAGTTTTTATGCTTCAAACCTGCGTGGTAAGGTACTAAAAATTATTCGAATTATTACAGTTTTTACGCCAAACAAGCAAATATATAAGATAAGTCTACAGTTACAATCGGTTTTGAGAATAATCTCGAAACCGATTGTAACTATATACTAGAACCTCGTAGAAAACTGACATTTCTCCCGCGATGATCATATGACACAAAATGGCGGTACGGTATCTTACCTTCTACTGTGGTACTGATGCCGCATCGAGACTGAGGGACATATTCCGCAAAATATATATGTTTTGCGGTTCAATAAATTTATCAGTGCAAATTTAGTACAATTTACACATAAATTAACGTACATTGAGTGATAGTGCGACAACGACAGTAAGGAAAATGGTGATTTTTATAGATTGTAATTGCAGTACTGGATTCGAATTTGATGCTTCTAAATGTACTGAGTGTCTGGAGTCTTATCAAGAAACAAAGTCTGAAGTGAACTGGATTTGCTGCATCAAATACACTCAGTGGTTGCATGAAACTTGCTCACTTTTCTCATGCAGTGAGAAAAGTGGTGATTGTGGGAGAATGGAAATCAAAATCAAAGAATAAGAAGAAAGGTAAAAAATAAAAAGACTATTATCTTTACAAATTTAACTAGAACAAACTGCAATGTTCGTCTGGATGTAAATAAGCGATTTATATCTTTTTTGCAATAATGCTGTCTATTGTTTCCAGTATTTATGTTACACATTCATGAAAATTGAAATGTTTTTCTATTTTAATTTCATTGTTCTTTTAAGATTTAATTGACGAGCTTACACTTTTTCATTTTCGTTAAACTTTTCGCAATTTAGGGATATATATATATATATATAATTTTTTGTAAGTTTATTGTTATTTATTTTTAAGTAGTAGTTTGACAAAAAAAAAAAAAAAAAAAAAAAAAAAAAATGTGATTTACTTGAAAAAAAAAACAGTCAAATAAACAGTCAAATAACAGTTAAAAAAATAAAACAAATAGGATTTTTTTTAATTTAAATAACATTTTTTTATTTTTTTTCCCCAGCATTAGGATTCTGAACAAATATTCAGACTTTTATATTTCCAAAACAATAATACCTGAAATTACTAACAAAATCTACGTATTTACACTTTAATTGATAAAATTTAATTAATTATTACAGAACTTATAAAAATTGAAAAATAGTAGTCTCAAAAGTTAATACAAAGCAGTCATAATACACATTAATTTTTGTAATAATTATGAGAGACTATATAAAGTACTAGTGATATTTATATTTATTAAAATGACCAGTAACTGTATTTAATATAAATTATTTTCGTGCTTTAATAATAAAGTGATAACTTATAATTTAGTATTCATTTTAAAACGAAAAAAGGCAGGATATTAATTCGAACAAAAGGGCACCATTTCATGAGAAAATACAAGGGGGAAAAGTACATAACATTTTATAATATAAATAAAAAATCATTAATTTAAAAAATATATATAAATTACAAATTGAAAAATGTTGAATACTATCGTTTAGTAATTTCCTGTTTATTCTTAAGGAATAAAGTAATATAATTTTTATAAGGTCTTGGACACATGCATGTAAACAAAAACTGTTGTATGGAAAAGTTTCACTATTTTTTGTATGTAGAGTGCATTTTTTCAATATTAGAAGGATAATGAAGGACCATGGCATAGAAGAAGCAATTACAAAATTAATAAAAACTACAAGGAAGTAATTTCGTTACTTATTAGCACAAAAAAAAAAAAAAAAAAAAAAAAAAAAAAAAAAAAAAACTAACAAGTTATTGGTAGATCGTTTTGCATTTATACTAAGAAAAATTAATGCTAATCGCCTAAATCTTAACTCATAGGATGTATGCATATGCTAACCAAGATCTTTTGCTGGCATTTTTGCCGATCCCACCGAAGCTAGCATAGGAAAGAAAATACGGACTTTTGATTGATTGAATAATTTAAAGAGCAATTGTTTGTAAATAAATCGTTCTGAATGCAGGTGTACGTATTACGAGCGTATATAGGTATATCATGTTAAAGTATTAATAATGCGAAGAAGGAATGTCATTTAAAAAATAATATCGAACAATTATTTTTGTAAATGTAGCGTAATTGACGCCGTAAAAAGGAAATGTGATTATTGTTTTTAAGTGAATTGTTCTGAATGTGGATGTGCGTATTAGGAGCATGTATGCGCATATCATGTTAAAACAATTAGAAGAAGGGATGTCGATTTTATTCTTCTTATTATTATTTAGAAGCATCATCATTAATTTATTTAATTCTAAATTCTAGAAAATATTTCTTTGTCTATTAATAAATATGTAAAATCAGAAGAAAATTTATTGAAATATATCTTTCAAAATGTTTTCAAACAGAAATTAATGATTAAGTAAATGTAAATTCAAAACTGAACCAAATTAAAATGCTCTTTAAATTATTCAGCCAATCAGAAGCCCGTATTTTCTCCCTTATGCCAGCTTCGGTGGGATCGGCGAAAGTGCCTTTTGCTGTGCTTAACATTTTTATATTAATTGTTTTTTTCTCTTATTTATTCTTTTGCAACAAATAAAAATACTATACTGTCGTACATTTTTTTTTCTACAAAAATATAATTATTAGTAATAGTAATGTAATCAATAACAATTGAAAAGACAGATATATTTCTAAGACTTCTGTTGTGCTGTGATGTAGAAATTTAGTAACGAGAAATGATATGAATCAATCTACAAGTCTTTAAAATATTAAGCAATAATACAATAATAAAAATAATATTTCCGCATATGTATGAATAACATTGAAAAAAAATGCAAATAAAAGATAACAAAATCAGATTGTGTATCTCCGTTTTTGTATGTTTAAAGAGAAAATCCCATAAATATATATAAATATACATTTTTAAAATAAATAATCATCAACAAAAAAATTGATCTCTTCTCTTTATTATTAAATACAATGTACTGTAAATTCATAATTTTTGAGCCTACTAGTCTAAGAGATATAAAAATTTCACATAATATTAATATCTAATTAAATTATTTTTTTAGTGGAATTAGATCGTAATTTTTGAACCTACCTATTTCCATCTTTCATGGTATTTCACAGGGTCACCGTTGAAATAAGGTTATTTTTTTTTCTACCACTAATTTCTTAGATCCTATGTTTGGGACAGTTGATTTTCGGCCCTGCTTTGTATAATTGCCGAAACGTCAGTGAAGGCTTACTGTGGAGACACGAAATTTTTTGGTTTCTGTCTGTCTGTCTGTCAGTTTGTCAGTCTGTCTGTTCCGCGATAACTACCGCAAAAAACATCCGAAAGACTTGAAATTAAGTGTGTATATTGGTAAGGCACTCGGATTTAGCTGTATAGTTTTTTGTTATATTTTATTAATTCGTTCGTAAAATATAGAATATTTTATTTTGCGCAATAATGTTTTTCTATGGCAAATCCAACGATTTTCAAATTTTTATTTGTTGAGAAAAAATGACTCATTTGATTAATGGAATTCAACGATAAATGGATACTGAAATTTGCCAGTACGAGGCTTAAATTATTCATATTGTTTTGAAATTTTATCTATGCATATGTCAGATTTTTTAAATTATTGCTGTAAATCTTGGCCATTTTTTATAAATGTGTTCCAATAATATAAGCTAATTTGTTTTAGAGATTTACTTATTTCAAATGTATTTATTTCGTTTTCTTCATTTCTTTTAATAGTCGCTAAGCAACCATTTATCCTAATTCTTATTCTTATAATATTATAAATTTTAAAATGTGTACGGAAGTTTGAATAACATAACTTCAATGCTTCAATAGCATAACTTCAACTTTGTATCTTTGTGTATAGATAATTATAGCCAGAAAAGAACAAAGTCTATGTATTATTTATTTTATTCGAATATTTTCGTTAATAAGTCTGAATTTCATTATTTTTCATGCATAACCAATCGGCATTTTTTAGATAAAATTTAATCAATTTTCTTTCCGTTGCCAAGAAAATCAAAATTTCGAATATTAATTTTTCAGCGACGATAAATTTTCAATTGAGCAATTTCCATGCGAAAACTGAAACTAAGGAAAATTTAAAAGAAAAAAATAAATATGACGTCGTATTTGCAATAAAAATAAATATACTATTTTTTGTTAAATATTAAACACTGATATTTGTTTCGTTAACATGAATTTTTTTTGTCAATATGGCGACATAATTAAAAATAAAAGGAATAAAAATATTTTAAATAAAATATTTATTTGGCAAACTATGACGTCATAATTGAAATAAAAGAGGTATTTTATAGTAGTCGTTAAAAATAAACGGGACATGGATAGCAGTAATTCATGGAGTTAGAAAAATAATGACGTCATATTTAAAATGGATAAGAAATATTTTTTACGAATACTAAATTATAAGTTACATACAGATAAAAAACTTCATTAAAAACTAAAAATTAGCAGTGGAAGGCTTTTTTTTTTTTTTGTCGGAAAAAGGGGAAAATAAAACTGATTAAAGTATTTTTGAAGCTATTTTTTCCTTTAAAGTTAAAAAGAATTAAGTTTCAATTTGTGCAGATGGTATAAAAATTAAAATAAATTTTCTAAAACTAAAAATATATTTTCAAACATTGACGTTTCATTAATGAACTTTTTCAACAGAAGCGAAAATCATCTGTCAGTAAATTAAAATTTACAACCAAGAATCTACACTATTAAAATCCGACCGTATGTATGTATGTATGTAACGCTATCTCCTCCGATGCCGGATACTTAGAAAAGTCGCTTTTGTTTTGAATTGAAGGGAAAAGAATCCCGGGTTCCCGAGTTGCGCATTCGTCTCTCTGTCCGTCCGTCCCTCTGTTCGCATGTAGCAACTCAAAAACTACCCAACCGAATAGTTTGAAACATAAAATATATATAATTATTAGATGTCGAGTCATTTCAAATTTTATGAAAATCGTATGCACCTATGAATGGTAATTTATAACAATGTGATTTCAGTTGTTTTAAGAATGTTTTATTTTAAAATTAATTTTAGCTTCTTACTAACGTGTAATAAAGGTACAAGGTAAACTACAGGGCTGAAAAAAAGTTTTCAAGTATGTTTTCCATTTATTAGTGCAAATTGCTCAAAAAGAATTTTAAGCTTTTTTCTAGCTAAACTAAATATTCCCATTATATAATATGTATATCAACTGACAGATCAAATACAGGGTTGTTCAAAAACATTGGAATACATATTTGGCTATATACCCCTTATTTCCCTAATTAAAGAAGTATTGTTAAAGATTTCATGAAGTGTTGGAAAGTGCTTCATAATCTATGATTAACGCATGATTTTTCTTACTTGTTTAATATAAAGGGAAATTTCTTTCGAAATAGAAAGTACGTAATTTTTATATTTTTGATAGCTCAATTCTTTTTTTAAACAATTTGTATTGCACTAGCAGATGCATTTAATGTATTATGATTACAATTCTCTGCTAAAAAATTTAAACAAGTAAGTCACAAAGTCTCTAAACGAGCACACATTTTGTCAAAGCGGGCAAAAAACATAATACATAAGTGGGCAGAATTCACAACAAGTAAGAAAAATCATGCGTTAAGCATAGATTACGAAGCACTTTAAACACTTCATGAAATCTTTTACAAAAGTTTGTTATTTTGGGAAATAATAGTGTATAGCCAAATATACCCAAATATGTATTCTAGTACACATTACTTCTATAAACAAAATAGTTGTGTTTGCTTAATTATTTTATCTTAACAGATGACTTATTCCCGAAACGTCAGTGAAGGCTTATTTTGGAGACACGAAATTTTTTGGTTTCTGTCTGTCAGTCTGTCTGTTCCGCGATAACTAATGCAAAAAACATCCGGTTGGCTTGAAATTAAGTGGGTATGTTAGTGAGGCACTGGAATTAAGCTGTATAGTTTTTTGTTAGATTTGATTCATTCGATCGGAAAATATAGAATATTTTATTTTGCGCAATAATGCTTTTCTATGGCAAATCCAATGATTTTTAAATTTTTTTCCTTGAGAGAAAATACACATTTCATTAATGGAATTCAATGTGATAAATGGATACTGAAATTTACCAGTTAAATTATTCGTATTGTTTTGAAATTTTGTCTGCGTATTTGTCAGATTTTTAAAGTTATTACTGTAAATTTTGGAGATTTTTTTATGAATGTTTTCCAATAATATAAACTGATTTGTTTCAGAGATTTACTTATTTCAAATGTATTTATTTCATTTTCTTTATTTTCTCTTAATGATTGCTAAGCAACCATTCATCCTAATCCTTATTTTTATAATGTTATAAATTTGAATGCGTGTACGAAAATTTAAATGAAGTCAGCGTCAAAACTAATGAATTAATTAATGTCTTTGTATCTTTGCGTATAAATATAACATAACCCAGAACAGAACATAGGCTATGTTTTATAAATTTTATTCAAATATTTTCTTTAATAATTCAAAATTTCTTTCTTTTTCATACAGAATCAATCGCAATTTTTTAGATAAAATTTAACCAATTTCTTTTATCGTTGCCAAAAAAATTCGAAATCTGGAATAATTTTTCAACGGCAATAAGTTTCAATTGAGCAATTTCCATTCGAAAAATTAAACAAAAAAACAAAAAAATAAAAAATAAATAAATAAATAAATAAAATAAACATGATGTCAGAATTAAAATAAAAATAAATATAGTACTTTGTTAAATATTAAACACGGAAATTTGTTTCGTTAATAAGAATTTTTCTGACAAAAATGGGGACATAATTAGAAGTAAAAGAAATAAAAAATAATTATATTTTAAACCAATATTTCACTTGGTAAAATTTGACGTCATAGTTGAAATAAAACAGGTATTTTATAATAGTCGTTAAAAATACAAGAAACATGGATAGCAATAACTCATGAATAATGACGTCATTGCCGAAACTTTAGTGCTTTTTTTATCGACACAAAATTTATTGTTTTCCGCCTGTCAGTCTGTTCTTCTGTCTGTCTGTCCGCGATAACTGCCACAAAAATGCAATCAAAACTTCTTTTTTTCGGAAACAAAATTGTAAAACCCTAGATTACTGAGTTTACACTTTCAAAAGTTCCTGATACATCAGATATAATGTTTGTGGTGGGCAGGTGTGTAAAAGTATGAGGATAATGAAAATTGCTTATTAAAACTGTTACTTATCCTTATAATTCAAAATGTATAAAGAAATACAAGATATACGATAACCATTAGCAAATTGATAGAAAGTTACAAATTTAAATTTAATGAGACTACGGGGGGTTCAGGGGGGCGGAGCCCCCACTGAAGAAATCTACTATGTTATAATAAAAAAACAAAAATAATAGATCATGAAAATTTCAGAATATCCTAGCATAACTAACTCTTTAATTTACGCTTTTGATGGTTGAAAACTTCTTATTCTTATTTTATTCTTATAAATAATTACGTAATTTGAAAATTTTAAATTACAGTTTCCAGGAAGTTGAATATTACCCAAAGTGTGCTTAAAAAAAGATGCGCAAAGCTGGCGTTGAGGCTCCTGATCTGTAGATTTACTAGTTTATTATGCATATATGTATATACACTGTTAAAAAGAATCTGAAATTCACTGATATATTTTACCTGAATTTCAGAGACAAATACCCTTTTCACTATAAAGGGGTATTTTTCCGTTAAAAATTAGAAAAATACACTATATTTTCTGAAAAATAATGAAACAGATGGTAATAGAAAAAACGGAGACACTCCGCCATTTGGGGGTCTCCGTGGCCGAGTGGTCAATGCACCACACCGCTAATCGCCTACGAACCCATATTGTGGGTTCGAATCCCGCTGGCGCCATGAAATAATGATTAATAAAAAATTCCTTTTAAATTACATTTTTTTCTGTTTATTTTTCTCTTATTTCTTATTAAAAAAATCTTTTAAATAATTACTCTCCCCCCCCCAAAAAAAATTAATTAATTAAAAAAAAATGTCTATAACATTATTTTCTAAAAAAAGGAACATTTTTTCATTCATTCATTCATTCATTCAAAAAAAAAAAAAAAAAAAAAAAAAAAAAAAAAAACAGTGATTTTTTAAAAATTTAAACTAGTTAAAAAAGTAAAATTAATTTTAAAAATAAGTATTATGCATCGGTGTAAATTAAAATAAAATAAACCATTTGTGAATATTCTAACGAATACATTTGAAAAGAAGCCCCGCCAATGGCCGCGAGGTTCCGACTTCCAAACTGGTAGACGGTAGGTGCTGGGTTCGAACCCAATCGCGACTGTCGACCTAACCGTTCGGAGTTTTCCGTGGTTTTCTTTTAACCTTGCGTAAATACGGGTTAGGTTCCCTTAGAAAGACCCACACGGAGGGCATCCCACCCCTTATTGACTATATTCCACATTGTAGATAATTGGCCGACATAAATACAAACAAACATTTGAAAAGAAATCTTTGAAAAACTCAACAGATTTTCCCACTAACTCATAAATGACTTACTTTGTGCAAACTGGGGTAACTAGCTTTGGCTCAGTTAGTAAGGACTTATTCCGCTGTCATAAGGTCTGGAGTTAGATACTCAGAGGTAAATTACACAGAAAAAAAAATAATATAGCAGCTCAAAATCACTGGGAAATTTCGAATTCTTTGACGATTGATTGATTCGTTAATTAAAAAAATTAAATTATTATTATTAAAAATCAAACCTTGTAAAGGAAAGTTATCGCTTCTTCAAATGGAGTTTTCTTTTCTTTTATTTCCCAAAACGGAAAATCTACTAAATGAACGGCAAATGTCTGCCAACTTTGCTGCCAGTAGTTTTACCGTAAATTCACAGATTTTTTTTCTTAAAAGTGTGACTTGTAAGCTGCAAATTAACGGTAATCGTACAAACCCTGTTAGATCTCTGACAATTAAAATAAAATGGCTGATTTTAATGAATAATCATCAATATCCGGAAGTGTAAAGCATTTGAAGCTATTTTATATGTAATACAAAAGTTTAAGAATATATATAAAAAAGAATAAAAAAACATCCCCTTTTCTCTCCCAAAGAAAATTCCAAGCTTTACACGATTTTAAAATGTCAAAATGATTTGTGAAGGTGTTTCTTTTAAAAGGAAATCCGATGCTTTCATTTTGTGAAAAATCCTTTTACTTGATACATGAGCAAAATAACTTCAGAGGCTTTTGCGAGAAGAAAAACCTTATAAAGTGCGTTAATGTTTGAGATAAAAGCAACACATATTAAAAGAGTAAAAATATTTTATATTGCGTTGTTATAAAATTACGTAAGAAATCACTTATTATCCTCTTTATTAAATTTATAACAAACTAAGTGAGGAAAAAAATTAATTTAATTCCTGATAAATAATAATTACGTGACTTATTTTAAAGGAAGCAAAATGGTAATTTATGTATTTAATATTCAATAATTCCATGCGTAATTTCACTGCTGAAAATTAATTCAGTAGGGAAAAAATGCCCAGTTAAACTGGTGACATGAAGCAGACGGATTATTTAAATTAATTCTAAATTTTACTCTTACTTCAAATAATAGTAGGCCTCTAAAAATTAAAGAATCGGTAAAAAAGAATTATATTTAACTACAAATAAGGGGAGGGGGGGCTAGCTCCCCAATTTACCTCCTTTACTTAATCAATGAACCTTCAAATTTAATCAGAAAAACACCATATTAGAATAAACCGGTATACCAATTTTGAAGCAAATCGGCTTGTTCTCTCTGACAAACATATGTATCTAAATTAGGGGGAAATTGCCCCCATCCCTTCTTTATACTTAACCAATGAATTCATAAAAGCCATTACGATAGTGCATTATTAGAATGATCTTATATACCAAACATGAAGCGAATCGGATGTTTCTGTCAAGAGTTATCACGTTGCGTACATACATTCATACAAAACCAGCGGGCAAGTTAGCTCTATGGCTTAGATAGCTTGTGAACTAAAAATCAATTAAAATTGTGTTTATGAATACATTTTAATAAAGAAATCTATTTGAATGTTTAATAGGCACAATCGGCGACTTTATCAAGATCAGTGTTCATAAACAAACTATTTCCGCCAATATATATATATATATATATATATATTGTGCAGTGAGAATACATGCAGTGGTTCAGCCTCCTTTACGTTACACTTAAAGTTTGAAATGAGAAATAACAGTTTTAAAAATATACAGATCTTGGTCTAATACTATAAAGATTATATCCGGAATCTTTCGTTTGTCCCTGTAAATACTATCTGCTTTCCATTATACAGGAAATAACTTTTAGTAAACCTCAGTAATGTATATCAATCTGATAAAATTTGAAACAGTTTATTATAATTAAAACGAGTCCCATACAATGTTTCCCCCAGGACCGTTATGTAATAGAATATTTTTATGTAAATTAATAACAAATATTCTTTGCACCACAGATTGTTCAGAACTTATATTTTAGTTTATAGTTCATAGATACACACCAATTTTATGATGGTCTAGAGAATATAACATCTTTAAAATGCGCATATTTTTTCCTGTTGGCCGAAATGTAACGGAACACTATAACAGACCAAATATCATTCAACTGAATTGCCTGAAATTTAAAGTATACAGGGTGTATCTAAACTACTGGGCAAAACTTTAAGGGGTGATAGTACACATCAAGACAAATAATATTAGATGGGAAACTGAGGGTCCCAAACGTCTTCCGAAGGAGATAGGCGCCATCAAAGTTTAGGGTGAATGGGTGAATGGTGTTATGATCATTTGAATTTTGAACCTATCCACTCCCACAGAACACAATTCCGTTTGCGCTACTTAACCACAGCTTTTGAGCTCAAAATTTAAGTTTATGTCTAAACGTCTAAAAAAAATTAATGAGATGCAAAAAATAACGGTAAAAAATAGTTGTTCGTTACTCCAAACTCTAAAGCGCTATCTATTGGCATTTTTTAAAAATTTATCTTTATAATTTATTTTCAAGACAATACTGACATAAGGAATAGTTTTCGTGAAAACCGCAAAGGAATCGACCAATTTTTCCGTCTTTTATAATAATTTCAAATTTTGGACCTTAAACTTTGATGGCGCCTATCTCCTTCGAAAGACGTTTGGGACCCTTAGTTTCCCATTTAATATTATTTGTCTTGATGTGTACTATCACCCCTTAAAGTTTTGCCCAGTAGTTTAGATACACCCTGTATAATATATTTAAAATATACAATATATTTCTACTCTTTCGAACATAATAAAATTGACATGCATCTATGAAGTTTATACTAAAATATGCATTCTGTACAATGTGTGATACTAAGAATATTTGTTTTTCATTTACAGGGCCGCACAAAAGTATTCCATTGCAAAATGGTAAAGGGGGAAACGCTGTTTGGAGCACGTTTTAATTATATTAAACTATTTCACCTTTTACAAAATTGATATATGTATTTAAGGTTTACTAAAAGTAGGGCCCGACTTACGCAAGGGTAAGCGGGGAGATTACCCCGGGCGCCCCCCCCCCCGCATAAGTGTAATTAGGTTTTTATTAAAAAGTACCAAATGATTAAAATTAGCCAAAAAAGATCAAAGTTCTTATATTTTAAAATATTTAGAAAGGTAAAAGTGGTCCTCCTTCCTCTCTTTGCTATCAGTGCTCATTCATCTATGCGAAAAACAAACTACGTTAGAAAATTAATAATTAAAGTTTTATTATAACAACTTAGTATTCTATTGTTTTCAAAAGAAACTCTTTATTAACACTTTCCTCTTAATGTGGCAAGTGAAAACCATTAATTATGAGCAATTTGCAACACCTTATTTTATCCATCATATAACGTACCTAGGTAAGCAAAAAAAAAAAAAAAAGTTTGCACACAGAATAGATACTTGTGTCAACCAATCTATCATTTTTTTAATAATTATCCTGATGGTATATTTTTTTTAATTTGTAACTATCTTTTTGTGATACCATGTATACTGAGAGAACTGCACCAAGTGCAAAATTTATTCAGTCAAACCTCCCAATAAGGAACACCAATAGGACCGAAAATTTTGTCCCTTAAATAGAGTTGTCCCTTATTCAGAGTTTTTATTACAGTGAAACTTCTAAACAAAGGACAGCTATGAGACCGGAACTTTTGTCCCTTAAATAGAGGTGTCTCTTTTTCGGAGTGTGCCTTATTTGGAGGTTTCACTGAAGATATTTACAATAGATGTGAAGTTTAGTACTAACCATTTTCACATTATTCACAAAACATATTTTATCGATCGATAGAAGCCCCCCCCCCCCCAGAATGATGCTTGCCCAGGGCTCCTAATATCCTTAGTTGGACCCTGACTACAAGTTACTTTCGCTATAATAGAAAGCAGACAGAATTTACAGAGACGCACATAAGATTTGGTCTGCTGTACTGTATCCGAAATACTGCATACACAAAGATCTAAATATTTTTAAAACTTCGTTATCGTACGAACACACCTTATTTGTTATGAATATGGGCAATTTCCAACTTGTTTCTAGTAATCGTGGAGGACCTTCCGCTTTATTGCAAAATGAACTCTTTTAAAATATATAAAAGGCACTTTTATAAGTGCTCTTCAGTAGGATAATAACGCATACTGAATTCGAAAAACTACAAATGTACGCTACAAATCCCTCTTTTATTATGTTTCTTCACAATAAAATATAAAAATCGCTTCTTAATATCCAAATCCCTTAAGCCCGTATCAAATAACTTGTTCTATATTTAACCTGAGACAGAAATTTTGTAAATATATATTCCTCTGGCATTAACCTAAGCATTTAGATTCGAATAAAAGGGTGGATTCAGTAGGAAAAGAAACAAAGGATTATGTTCAGAGTATATCTGTATGAAAATATTAATTATTACTTTACTTGATACAAGGATGAAGTATGGATATAATATTCTGTGAAACTTTTCCCTTGGTTATAGTTACCTGAAATATTTATTTGACAATAATAGTTCATGATACACAAGGAGTATATAAATGAGTATCATAATTTACAACTCACTTCTTGTTAATCTTTCGCTTAGTCGTAGTAGCAAGAAAATTGCATTTTTTTCTAGTAATCCTGTCCGACTCTAAACCTTCCGCTTCATACGAAATGGTACTCTTTTATAATATATAAAAGCTATTTTTATATGCACTTTTCAGTGGGATAATAACGCATAATGAAGTCGGCAAACTACAAATCCCTCTTTTATTATGTTCTCTTACAATAAAACAAGAAAAAACTTCTTGATATCCAAATCCTTTGAGCCCGTATCAAATAACTTGCTCTATATTTAACCTGAGACAGAAATTTTGTAAGTATATTCTTCTGGCATTAACCTTAGCATTTCGATTCGAATAAAAGGCTGGATTCAGCAGCAAAAGAAAGAAAGGATTTAAGTTCAGAATATATCCGTATGAAATTATTAAATATTACTCTACTTTGAACAAGGATGAAGTATGGATATAATATTCTGTGAAACTTTTTTCTAGTCTATAGTTATTTAAAATATTTATTTAAAAATAGGAGATCATGATACACAAGGTGTATATAAATCAATATCCAAATTTACAACTGGCTTCTTGTTAATCTTTCACTTAGCCGTAGTACCAATAAAATTGTAGTTTTTTCTAGTAATCGTGTCCGACTATAAACCTTTCGCTTCATCCAAAATGGTACTCTTTTAAAATATGGGTGATTCTACGGTAAGAGGTTTCAAAAACGCAGAGGATTCAGCCAAAAAGGAAAGTTTGAGTTTGATCAAAAACCTTTAAATTATGATTTTTGTCCCGTTTATTTATTTTTTCATATAAGGGCAAGTCACTTTATAAATATTTAATAACTTTTTCTGGTCAGTGACTCGCTCCCCTGGCAGTTATCTTACCAGGGGAAATACGGCAGGGGAGAGACATTTTCATGTAAATTAAAAATTTTTAACTGACTGAATTAGTTTTTGGGTTAATTGTGTATTTCACTTTAATTATTACAATATTGTTTAATTAGGGAAGTAAATGCAATTGAATTAAATGAATATTATATGTTTTATGACTTACCAGAGGAGATACACGATCACCGTGCGAAACCACTACACCGCACGGTCGCGTCGCAACAACTAAAAATGGCGACGCTTAAATGGCTTGCGCGTTTAGTATTGCTAACTTCAAGCCGATAGTAGTCCTTAAGCGCTACTTCCGATATAGCCATCCTTGAATTTATATTTGTTTCAGCGGAACGAAATTTCACAGGGTAGATAAACAAAAAAAGCGGGACCAAAGTTAATTTTAAAAATTATTTGAAATTAACAAAATTATTTTATTTTTATTTTATAATACGTAAGTATAATTACTTAAATTCCAATTAAACATACTTTAGTTAAGCATCTGATGGAAAAAATATATGTATTGTTTGAAAGTTAAATTGAAACCGGCAAGGGGACATAACAGGGGTGAGACTTTTTTAGACTTTGTAAGAAATTTCAGAAAAATGTGTTTTAATTAGGCTTTCAATCGTGATGTTATTTAATAAAGTATATTAAGATGATGCGATTCATTGCAAAAAATAGCAACAACATTCTGAATAAAAAATCTGTTTCAAACGGATTGCCGTACAAATTACCTTTTAGGGTAGAATCACCCATATATAAAAGCTACTTTTATAAGCGCTTTTTAGTGGGATAATAACGCATACTGAAACCAGGAAACTAAAAATGTACATTAGAAATCCCTCTTTTATTATTTTACTTCACAATAAAACAAGAAAGTAGCTTCTTAATATCCAAATCCCTTGAGCCCGTATCAAAAAACTTGCTCTATATTTAACCAGAGACATAAATTTTGTAAGTATATATTCTTCTGGCATTACCCTTAACATTTCGATTCGAATAAAAGGGTGGGTTCAGAAGAAAAAGAAACAAAGGATTATATTCAGAGTATATCTGTATGGACATAAGGAATTCTCTAGAGAAAACATATTAAATATTACTTTACTTTAAACGAGGATGAATTATGGATATAATATTATGTGTTTTTTCTAGGTTATAGTAATTTGAAATATTTATTTGACAGTAGCAGATCATGATATACAGGCAGTGCCGTAGCTAAAAGGGTGCCATAGGCGGCTGAGCCCCCTAAAATATTTAGAGCCCCCCTCCCCCTGGAAAAGATCCTAAGGTACTAAATGAATTTATGTTCCAAAATTTCAAATGAAATCCTGTTCAAAAATCTAATTTAGTTTTGAGACAGTTTCAAAGCGTTCCAGAATCACTAATTGTATCTAAAATAAGTGTTTCAAAACTCCCTCATATTATTTGTACATATGAAGCTAACATGATGTTTAATTTTGCATCAGTTATACACTCAAAATTTTCATCATCATATGCTTTTCTTAGCATAAAATGAAGTTATTACAGCAATTTAATATGAAACATGGTACTTACAATGTGAATATGCATTAACTTATCTTTCTGCATGAGAGAGAGAAAAAAAATATGTGCTCCCCCTACATTCTTTTGATCCCCCCTTATTGTCCACTTCTAGCTACGGGCCTGTAAACATGGTGTATATAAATGCATATCATTCGCTTTATAGAGCTTATTAAAGAAAACGAACAAATCAAAACGAAACATGAAAGAAGAAAATCATGCTTCAAGCATAGATTATGAAGCATTTTCCAACATATTCAGATTAATGTAATAAAGTGTTCCATTACGTAATGGTAAAGGGGTAAACATTGGTTCGTGCGCGTTTTAATTACATTAAACCAGGCTTGTCCAATCTTTTAGTAACCAAGGACGCACCTCAGCTCTTGGCACTCAATGAAGGGCTCCATCAATCACTTGACTGAAATCATGTGGTAATACTATTGGAAAGTGATAGTATAAACGCACATCATAACATAATGCAAATGAATCTTACAACGATAGACAAAAGGCCCTACGGTTCTGGAGTTAAATATATTAAATTTGAAATTAATTCGCCCCTCAATAGGTTTAATGCGTTTGCACAATTTTTGAAAATATTTCTAATACAAAAATTAATGAATTTAAATAAAGCATTCTTTATAATGGAATTATACTTCTAAAAAATTTTTCAGGAAAGTACAGGAAAACTTCAAAAGGGCGCCAAGAAAATCTTCAAAAGGCGCCATGGCGCCCGCGGGCACCGCGTTGGACAGCCCTGCATTAAACTTTTTTATATTTTACGACATTTATGTACGTTTCTGAGGTTTACAAGTCAATTTCTGTATAATAGAATACATATGGTATTCACAGGTTAGGCGCATAAGATTTCGGATACTACACTACCTGGCCATTGATGAACGTCAGCTTGCGATTTTAGACATTTTGTTAAATATCTATAAAAATACATGAGTAATCATCCCGAAATTCTTAGTGTATAAATATAATTGAAAAGTCGTACATTTCCGAGAAGATTTTTTCCCGAAACTCCATTGGCGACCGTCAAAAAATTAAAAAAGAATAAATATATTTTGGATAACCCTGTCAAAACTAATGTAGCAAAAGCGATCAAACTGCAGATTGTGATTAAGTGGATTATTTTGGATTATTAAATATATTTTGGATAACCCTGTCAAAACTAATGTATCAAAAGCGCTCAAACTCTAGATCATGATTAAGTGGATTATTTTAATAAACCTTGTTCATTTTTATGTCGATAGCTTGTATACTCGTAGAAAAAATAAGGTTTTTATAAAAACAGTTTCAAATTTTTCCAAGATTTTTGCTTATAACATTAATTAACAGGGTTCTTAAAATAAAATAATATTATTTTCTGAAAATATGTCAAACAACATTGCACACAATATCCTGTAATCAGAATTAAAAAATAATAAAAATTGTACGAAAAATGAGTAGCTTTACTAAATAATTTTTCACTGCTCATACGTCAACGTCAAAAGAATAAGTTGTAAATCCGTTATTCCCAAAATGAAGCAAAAACAAGAAGAGTTGTACCCATATAGAAATTGATTAATGTCAATATAGAATAAACAACATGGGACGTACTACTACATTTGGATAAAACCCCTCACTTTTTTGCTTCATTTTGAGAACAACGGATTTTGTGCTTATTCTGTAGACGATCACCTTCAGAATTTTCAAGCTATGATTTTGCGACTTTTACAAAAGTTGCTTTATACATTTAGCTAACATAATATGCAAAAGAAGTTTTGATATCGTGACGCATGCGCAATGAAGAATTATTTAGTAAACCTACTCATTTTTCATACAATTTTTATTATGTTTTAATTCGGAGTGCAGGACATTGTGCGCAATGGTTTTGCCATGTTTTCAGAAAATAATATTATTTTATGTTAAGAACTCTGAAAATTATAAGCAAAGATCTTGGAAAAATTTAGGTCTGTTTTTATAAAAACCTTAATTGTTCTACGAGTATACATTCTATCGACATAAAAATTAACACAGTTAAATTCAATAAGCCACTTAATCATAATCTACAGTTTGAGTGCTTTTGCTACATTAGTTTTGACAGGATTATCCAAAAGATATTCATTCTCTTTTAAGTTGTTCACGGTCCTCTATAGAGTTTTGAGAAAAAAATTCCACGGAAATGTTTGCTTTGTACTATTATATTTATACATTGAAAGTTTCAGGATAATTCCTCATGTATTTGTCTAGACATTTAACAAAATGTCTAAAATCGCAAGTGGACGTTCATCAATGGCCATGTAGTGTATACTCTATTCGAAATGCTGCGTACTATTGTACGAAGATCTAAACATTTTTGAAACTTCGTTATAGTACAAACGCATCTTTTTTGTTATGCTTGACGGGGAATTTCCACTTGTTTCTAGAAATCATGTACGACTATAACAGTTCTGCTTCAAGCAAAAATATACCGTTTTAAAATTTATAAAAGGTACTTTCAAAAACGAATTCCAGTAGAATAATATTGCTTACTAAAATCGATAAACCACAAATGTACACTACAAATCCCTGTTTTATTATGTTCTTCTACAATAAAATAAGAGAATAGCTTCTTGGTATCGAAATCCCTTGAGCCCCGTATGAAATAAGTTGCTATATTTTTAACCGCAGACAGAAATTTTATAAATATATATTCTTCTGGATATATTACTTATTATATTCCTTATTCCTATATATTCCTTAGCATTTCGGTTCGAATGAAAGGCTGGATTCAGTAGGAAAAGAAACAAAGGATTATGTTCAAAGTATATCTGTATGAACAAAAAAGAATTCTATAGAGAAAATATGTTAAATATTACTTTAAACGAGGATGAAGTATGGATATAATATTTTGTGACTCTTTTTGCTAGGTTTTAGTTACCGAAAATATTTATTTATTTTACAATAGCAGATCATGATATACAGGGTGTATATAAATGCATATTTTTCGGCTTTATAGGGCTTATTAAAGAAAACTGAACAAAACAAAACGAAACATAAAAGAAGAAAATCATACCTCAAGTATAGATTATGTAGCACTTTCTAACATATTCAGAATAATGTAATAAAGTATTCCATTTTACAGTGATAAAGGGACCGTTTAATTTTATTAAATTAAGGCACCTGTGCCTAATATGGACTCCCTAATGAAAATTAATTTTTTTCACCCCCATGTACATATGATAGGACTCCAAAAGTGTATGACAATGATCCCTGGACTGTTGACTATCATTATTAAAATTAGCGACCTTGTAACTATTCCGGTTTTATTTAAATTATAAAAACAAAAAATGTTAACAAATGTCCATATAAAGAAACACCAGTCCCTATTATGGACAGGCGCCTCCTTATTGGCCTACTACACAGGGTGTAGGGAAGAGCCACTCTTCTATAGAATTTAAGAGGAGAGGAGATAAAAAAAAATATATCTTAAAGTATTGCGGGATAGAGCACAGTAAATATCTTCAGAACATGCACTTTAGAGCGAGGGGTCATTTTCGGTTGTGGCTCTTCGAAGACCGATGCAAAGCACCTCAGTTACTACAAAATATTATGAAATAATGAAGTTGGTTTTGCTTAGCTTTCTATTTTTGTTAATCTGAAGATTCACCTACTCTACTTCCAACGTGGACATAAGGTGTCCATATTGGGAATCGGGAGTAGTTTTATTAGATCTTGTAATAAATAAAAAAAAAAAATTAAAGCAATATATGCAATAGCAATCGAAAATGTGTTTTAAAAACTTTCTAAAACACTCCACTTTTCTATATTTAAAGCAATTTTACAATATCTAATAAGAATTTAAACTTGCTTGTAATTACGATCAGCACACCACGGAACAACAAGTTTCCTTCTAAATGGCGAACAGCGCGCTTTTTTGTACTTTCCAAGTTTAATTATCTTTTCAATTGCTTTTCTTCACGGATATGTAGCACTATCTCTCTATCAAAATTGTTATTTTTAAAAATATTAGGGGTGTCCATATTGAGAGCACTGTTCATATAGGGTACAAATACCTTATTTCACATTTTACGAAATTGATATACGTTTTTGAGGTTTACTACAAGGTAATTCCTGTATAATAAACAGTATATAGTACTTACAAGAACGTACATAAGATTTCGGCCACTATATTCACTTACTCTATATTAAACCAGAGACAAAACTTTGTAAGTATATATTCCTCTGGCATTACCTTAACATTACGATTCGAATGAAAGGCCGGGTTCATTGGAAAAGAAATAAATGATTAAGTTAGAATATATCAGTATGAAAATTAAATAATATTTTTTGAAACAAGGATAAAGTATTGATAGAGTATTCAGTTAGTTTTTTTCCAGGTTATAGTTATGTGAACTATTTAACGGACAATAGCGTATAATTATATACAGGCTGTATATAAATGAATATCCAAGTTTTCAGCTTACTTCCTGTTATTCCTTCCCTTAGCCGTAGTATCAATAAAAATTGCAGTTTTCTAATAATCACATGCGACTTTAAAACCTTTAGATTCATCCAAAAATGTACTCTTTTAAAAAATATAGAAGGTACTTTTATAAGCTCCTTTAAGTAGGATAATATCGCATACTGAAATTATAAATTATAAATGTACACTACAAATACCTCCTTTATTATGCTCCTTCACAATAAAATAAGAAAATAGCTTTTTAATTAAACGAAACAAAACAAAAAGAAACGAAATAAAAAAGAAGAAAAACGTGAATCAAGCATAGATTATGAAGCACTTTTGAACATATTCAGAATAATTTAATAAAGTATTCCATTGCACAAAGTTACAGAGGCAATAATGTTTCGGGTGTGACTTAATTACAATAAACTAGTTCACATTTTACCAAATTTATATGTTTCTGAGGTTTACTACAAATTGATTTCTATATATTAGAAAGCATATACAGTTGAACCCCGTTATAGCGAACCCGGTTTATAACGAACTCCCGGATATAACGAACGAAAATGTTGGTCCCGCTGTTTTCCTATTGTATTTAATGTTTTTTTTACAGTTTTATAGCGAGCCACCGGAATCTTGAAGATCGGTTATAACGAACTTTTTTTCTAGTCAACCATGATTTTTTTTTCTCTTTTTACTTTTCCGCTGATGTGAAAAAAGGTTTTCTACTCTAATTTTATAAGAAAATGCATGCCGGCTATTAACCCATTCGTGCCCACGACCTTTTGCGCAAATTTTATTCGGTTGGCACCACTATTTTTAAAAGAATTAAGTTTAGTTCATTAATTACGAAAATGTTTCAATTAAATAAAATAAAGATTGTTGTTCTTTTTTTACCGGTGTCAAAAACAGTGCTACATGCACCTTTTGAAGCGTCCCTAAAAAGGAACGCTAGGCACTAATGGGTTAAAACATGGTATAAATTAACGATAAGTCTTTTTATTATACAGTAGTAAGAGCTGCATTCTTTCTCTTTTATGGTAGCCATTCTGCAAGTGTGACCACGCCCACCCGCAATTATTTTCCATTACTCCTGTCATAGCTCTTTAGTAATGCATTCAACTAATGTATTTAAGAATAATTCGAGATATTGCAGCAATGAAAAGAACGTCTTCTTTGAAGCAAGCAATAGTCAAAAGCTTTTTTCCTTAAATTATAGTCTCTGGAGTTCACAAGATGATGTAAAAAAAGGAAAATTTAAATGATAAAAAAGTAAGCAAACAAATTAAAAATAAAACTATTTTGAACGCTCCAATAATTAGTGTTAGTCATACTAAGCCTGGATAAAGTGTAAAGATTTTACTATAGTCAGGATCATTCCTTAAATTGTTTTCTCATTTATCTTAACTTTTATCCGAACTAGGGTGGGTCAGGAGTTTAGTTAATCGGCTCTATATTGTATTTCTATTTGTCCTCCTTTTTAGTTAATATATTTAGCATTGTGGCAGTTTAATGTAATCAATTTTAGTCAATTTAATTCATTAATGATCACATCTAATAGAATTTGCGTTTTTTTTTCTTAATACATCCTTACAGAACATACAGGTATCAGGTAGTTATATGCATATTTTGTAAACTCTAACATTTTTTAACGGTTCGGATATAGCGAACCACCGGATATAGCAAACAAAAACTTCGGTCTCTTGAAGTTCGTTATAACGGGGTTCGACTGTAGTATTTACAGGGATGCGCTTAAGATTTCGGATACTATACTGTATCCGAAATACGGGTACACGACATTTCGGTCCCGCCATTTCGGTCCCGCCGTTTCGGTCCCGCCGTTTCGGTCCCGAGACATTTCGGTCCCGAGACATTTCGGTCCCTGGCCATTTCGGTCCCGAGACATTTCGGTCCCTGGCCATTTCGGTCCCTTGTTATTTCTTTACCGGCCACCTTATAACTTGGTTTCTGATTCATGAAGGCCTACTAAATGCTGTAAGCTCAACATTGTTCTGGCTTTTTTTAAATATTTTTATTCTCCTGCCCCCCCCCCCTTCCCTCAAATTTTATACAAAGCTGAATATAATAGTCCAATAAGTTTAATCTATTGTAACTCGTGATAATAAAATCACACCAAGTTGAAAATTTGATTAAATAATGTTATATAATTTTACACTGTCTTTATTATTATTATTTAAAATAATGGATATTTTAACTTTTATCATATATTCTTTGTATTAGGTATTTTATCTATACAAAAAACTAAAATACATATTTTATTGATTGTTTTAGCACACTTTCTTAGAATCTTTAAATTAGTGATTTCCTAACTAGGCGTGCTACGAAAATTTTTTGTTTAAAAAATAAAAATGCCCCAACGACCTTTTTTATGTAATAATTATTGGTTGCAATTTTTTTTATTTTTTTTATTTTTTATTTTTTTTTTTTTTTCACAGTTTTCTCACTTTATGAAGACAATTTTTGTGAATTAATTTTATTGAAAGTGGGTTTATTTCTTTGTAATAAAATGATTATTTTTCAATTTTATATAATAATGTAATTATTATTTTAAATAATTTTATTTTCAAATTTTAACTGACAAAACTAAGCTTTTTTAATTTATCGTTTATTTATTTATTTATTTATTTATTTGCATTACCTTTTCACTCCCACTTTCACAGAAAAAAAATTGACAATTCTTATTTTAATTTTACTATTGATTGAATTAATAGTTTTAAATTTCAGTATCTTTAAATATAAAATAAATAAACAGGTAAACAATAAGTTTCAGTTTATAACTACTACAAAACATAATGATAAATTGAATATAAAACAGATTATTTATTGAGTTTATTTAAAGTAAAATTCGAAATGCGTATTAATAATTTTATCAATTTAATTAAATAAAGATTCATTAAATTAAAAATACATATATTTAATAAAATATTAATTTGATTTTAATTTTAAAATCACTAACTGTTTTGAGATTTAATTTATAGTAATTATTCATCACCATAAGTTTTTATTCAAAAATTATTATTATTTCAAAAAAGGAAATTATTATTATTATTATTATTATTATTATTATTATTATTGAAAAATCAGTAACGTAACGTAATAATTAATTAAACATAATAATGCAACACTGTAACAATGCGTAAAAATATTCCTTAACAGTGTTAGGTAACATGCAGGTCCAGATGCAGATTTAAATTTTCTGAAACAAAGTTATAGTTTACAGTTCGCAAAAAGCAATCATATATTAATTAATTATTTTTAAAGAGTAAGAAAAATATCATAAACTAACCAATAAATGAATAAATAACATATTTATTTTGAGAATCCTTATAATTTTTATATATCCTGATGAACTTGATAACATTATAGTAGCTGAAATTTAAAAAATATGTTTTTTTCATTTTTGCTGTAGTAAGAGTTTTAAACTAGATTTTAAACAAGTAATTGATAAATAAGTCACTTAAACAATTAATAGTTAAAATAATTTTGAATTCTTATTAATAAATATGTTTGATAAAAATAATTTAATTTAATTTTTTTTTTAATTTAACAGCATAATTATTAATGCTTTAAAATTTTCTAAGATTATGTTAATCATTTAATAAAATAATGTATAACATTAAGTAAGAAACAAATCAAAACCGAGTGCCGGGAATTTTTAAACACTTATAATTTTTTATGTTGGTGTTCCTATAAAATTTGAAATATATGCATATAAGTACCAGCTAAGTACTACTATTAATCACTTTTAAGCAAAAATTCTGCATGTCAATCAATTGTCAACGCCCATCTGAACAAATAGTCATCTTTATACAAGATAGCTAGAAAAGCTAGGTAGTTAGCTTTATTCTACTTATCTTGATCTTTATACACTTGTCAGATGAAATCCCTCATTCTATAATACAATGTCCTTTTTACTGTGGAGTTCAAATGCGGACGGACCTCCCAGATTTGACTTGTGTTTATTTCGCTCATAGTTTTTGAATGTAATAAGCATAAAAAGTGTTTAATGTATTAAAAAGGATTTGTAATTCCTGCATTGTTATATGTAAAAAGGTTGTTACACGTAAAAAGTTATTTCGTAGCAATAATTGTCATATGTAAAAAGATTAACGCAAACTTTTAAATAGTTTTTTTAATAGCGAAATAAAATAATTATTTAAAAAATAAAATGTTTTAGTCAATCCCGATGCAGAACTTAAAAAATAATATGGCTTTATCACAATTCCATGTTAAAAAACTCTTAAAAAATGTTAAATGCCATAATCTAAAAATGATGTGCCGTTAAATAATAGGATGAAATAAAGATTTCTAAAACTATTTGCAGATTTTTTTTTTACTATTAAACACATATTGTACAAATTATATGCAACTGAAAATGTGTAGGCCATGGACATTTGCTTAAACAAATTAAATTCGACTTATACGTGTTTTTAAATTACCAGATCTTCATGATTGAGGAACTTCTATATAAATCCACAGAACAATCCTCCCCTCACTCCTGAAAACAATTACTTCTGTCATATGGAATTTGCATGGCGTTTGGATCCGCTGCAATATGTTTGAGTTTGGATCTGAGTTATACGTGTAAGCGGTTTTTGGGTATTTGTTACTTCTAATTCATCGCATTACACTAAAACTTTATGTGGCTTTCAGTTAAAAAACCAGTGTTGAATTCAGACACTTTTCTCCGGGAGGGGCTTCTGTGGCTCCGGGGGGATTACACTTTTTTACCACTGAAAACACAAAATCTTAAAATTTCCGGGGGGGGGGCATTGATAGCTCTGGGGGGAATGACCCGCCCCTGAATTCAACACTCTAAAATGTTCCCTATAAAATTATGTCAGACATTTCCCGTGCACAAAATTTCAGCTTGCTGGAGAAGGTACCGAAATGTCTGAGGACCGAAAAGTCCAGGGACCGAAATGTCTCGGGACCGAAATGGCCATGGACCGAAATGTCTCGGGACCGAAATGGCCAGGGACCGAAATGTCTCGGGCCCGAAACGTCTCGGGACCGAAATGTCTCGGGACCGAAACGGCGGGACCGAAACGGCGGGACCAAAATGGCGGGACCAAAATGGCGGGACCGAAACGTCCTGCTACTGCATACTATCAGACCAAGACCTAAATATATTTAAAACTTTGCTATAATACGGACGCACCTTATTTGTTCATCGTAGAAGGGCAATTTCCGACTTGTTTCTAGCAATCGTGTACGACTGTAAACCTTCGGCTTAATCCAAAAATGTACTCTTTTAACTTATATAAAAGTTACTTTTATAAGTGTCTTTCAGTAGGATAATAACGTATGCTGAAATTGATAAACTACAAATGTACACTAGAAATTCCTCTTTTATTACGTTCTTTACAACAAAATAAGAAAGTAGCTTCTTGATATCCAAATCCCTTGAGAACCGTATCAAATAATTTGCTCTACATTTTACCTGAGACAGAAATTTTCCAAGTATATATTCTTCTGGTATTACCTTAACATTTCGATTCAAATAAAAGGTTGGATTCAGTTAGGAAAAGAAAGAAAGGATAATATTCAGACTATATCAGTATGAACTTAAGGGATTGTCTAGAGAATATATATTCAGTATTACTTTACTTAAAACAAGGATGAAGTATGGATATAAAATCCATAACTTTCTTCTAAGTTATAGTTACCTGAAATATTTATTTAACGATAGCAGATCATGGTATACAGGTTGTGTATAAATGAATATCCAACTTTACAGTGCTTATTAAAGAAAACAAAACAAAACCAGTCGGATCTGGTAATAACAAAACTTTGTATCTTTTATTTGTTAATACTTTAAAATTCTATTTCACCTTGAAAAAATTAAATGGCAATCCGTGCACAACATGGAGATTCTAATGAATTAGAACTTCGTGCATTAGTTCATAAGATATCTTATCGCTAAAGTCCCATAAATCAAGCAAAATGCAGCATAGTAGCGCAGCTTGTTGGATGATTTATATCGAAACCAAATCTGCAACAACTGAAGTCAACATCTAATTGGCGATCAATTTCCGACATGTTTATAGTAATCGTGTACGACTCTATAGTTTTCGCTTCATTCAAAAATGTTTTCCTTTAAAAAATATAAAATGTAATTTTATAAGCGCCTTTCAGTAGGTTAATAACGTATAATGAAGTCGTTAAACTACAAATGTATACTAAAATCCTTCTTTTATTATGTTTCATCACAATAAAATAAGAAAATAGCTTCTTGATATCTGTATCATATAACTTGCTCTATATTTAATCCGACCGAAATTCCGTAAGTATATATTCTTCTGGTACATACAGCATACCTTAACATTTCGATTCGAATAAAAGGCTGGATTCAGTAGGAAAAGAAACAAAGCATAAAGTTTAGAAAATATCAGTATGAATATATTAAATATAATTTTACTAGAAACAATTACACTATTTGGGGCGCGTTTTAATTAAAATATTTCACATTTTACGAAATTGATATATGTTTATGACGTTTACTACAAGTTACCTTCTGTATAATAAAAGGCAGATATTATTTATTATTTACAGGCTCGTACATAAGATTTCGGCCACTATACTGTATCCGGAATGCTGCAATGTATTACTCCAAGATCTAAATATTTTTAAAATCTTCGGTATAGTACGAACACATCTTATTTGTTACGCATGACGGGCAATTTCCGACTTGTTTTTAGTATTCCTATTCGACTATAAGCCTTCAGCTTTATCCAAAAATGAGCCCTTTTAAAATACATAAAAGCTACTTTTATTAGCGGCTTTCAGTAGGATAACAACGCCTATTGAATTCGAGAAACTACAAATGCACACTATAAATCCCTCTTTTACTATGTTCCTTCACAATAAAACAAGAAAGAAGCTTCTTGATATCCAAATCCCTTGAGCCTCGTATCAAATAACTTGCTCTATATTTAACCTGAGACAGAATTTTTGAAAGTATATATTCTTCTGGTATTACCTTAAGATATCGATTGGAATAAAAGATTGGATTCGGTAGTTTTGGAAACAAAGGATTATGTTCAGAGTATGACTGTATGGATACATCAAATATTTCTTTACTTAGGATGCAGTATTGATAGAGTATATCATATATTGATATAATATACATGATAATAGCACATCATGATGAACAAGGTGTATATAAATGAATGTCCAAATTTACAGCTCACTTCTTGTTAAACATTCTCTTAACCGTATTAACAATAATAATTGCAGTTTTTTCTAGCAATCATGAGCGATATAAACTTTGCGCTTCATATGAATATAAGGGATTCTCCGGAGAAAACATATTAAGCATTACTTTACTTGAAACGAGGATGAAGTATGGTTATAATATTCTGAGAAATTTTTTTCTAAGTTATAATTCTCTGAAATATTTATTTGATATTTGAAAATAATGATAGACAATGTGTGTATAAATGAATATCAAAATTTACAACTCTTGTTACATTATCTTGTTATATCTTGTTAATCTTTTCCTTAACAGTAGAATGAATAAAAATTACAATTTTTTTCTAGTAATCGTGTACGACTATAAATCTTCCATTTTATTCAAAAGTTTAATCTTTTAAAATATATAAAAGCAACTTTTATTAGCGGCTTTCAGTAGGATAATAACGCCTGTTGAATTCGAGAAAATACAAATGTACACTATAAATCCCTCTTTTATTATATTCCTTCACAATAAAATAAGAAAAAAGCTTCTGATATCCAAATCCCTTGAGCCCATATCAAATAACTTGTTCTTTATGAAACCTGAGACAGAAATTTTGGAAGTATATATTCTTCTGGCATTACCTTGATATTTCGATTGGAATAAATATGTCTGTATGGATACATCAAATATTTCTTTACTTAGGATGCAGTATTGATACAATATATCATATATTGATATAATATACATGACAATAGCAGATCATGATGTACAGGGTGTATATAAATGAATATCCAAATTTACAGCTCACTTCTTGTTAAACATTCTCTTAACCGTATTAACAATAATAATCGCAGTTTTTTCTAGCAATCATGTGCGATATAAACTTTGCGTTTCGTATGAACTTAAGGGATTCTCCGGCGAAAACATATTAAGCATAACTTTATTTGAAACGAGGATGAAGTGTGGATATAATATTTTGAGAAACTTTTTTCTAAATTATAATTTCTGGAATATTTGTTTGATAATAGGAAATCATGATAGACAGGTTGTGTATAAATGAATATTCAATTTACAGTTCACTTCTTGTTACCGTATTAACAATAATAATTGCAATTTTTTCTAGTAATCATGTGCGATATAAACTTTGCGCTTCGTATGAACATAAGGGATTCTCTGGAGGAAACATATTAAGGATTACTTTATTTGAAACGAGGATGAAGTGTGGATATAATATTTTGAGAAACTTTTTTCTAAGTTATAATTCCTGAAATATTTATTTGATAATAGAAAATCATGATATACAGGGTGTGTATAAATGAATATCCAAATTTACAACTCACTTCTTGTTAATCTTTTCCTTAACCGTAGAATGATTAAAAATTACAATTTTTTTTAGTAATCGTGTACGACTATAAATCTTCAATTTTATGCAAAAGTTTGCTTTTTTTAAAATACATAAAAGCTACTTTTATCAGAGGCTTTCAGTAGGATAATATCGCCTATTGAATTCGAGAAACTACAAATGTACACTACAAATCCTTCTTTTATTATCTTTCTTCACAATAAAATAAGGAAAAAGCTTCTTGATTTCGAAATCCCTTGAGCCTCGTATCAAACAACTTGCTCTTTATGAAACCTGAGATAGAAATTTTGTAAGTATATATTCTTCTGGCATTAATCTTAGCATTTCGATTCGAATAAAACACTGGATTCAGTAGGAAAGAAACAAAATGATTATTTCAGACTATATCTATATGAACATAAGGGATTCTCTAGAGAAAACATATTAAATATTACTTTACTTGGAACAAGGTTGCAATTTGGATATAATATTCTGTCTCTTTTTTTTCTAGGCTATAGTAACCTGAAATATTTATTTGACAGTAGCAGATCATGATATACAGGGTGTATATAAATGAATATCCAATTTTCCAGGTCTTATATAAGCCTCTGAGCATCTTGCAAATGGGTAAAATTGTAACTTTGTTTTTTGTGCATTTTATTTTAAATCCTGAGATTGTAGGATTCTTTCAGCATTATATAAAAAAATTAATTGCAAATATCAATGTAATCCTTGAGAGAAGTAACCACTTAGCTTATCAATAATTTTGAAAAAACTTTCAAGCAATGTCTATTTTTATCATGTCTTTTACAGAAATTTTAATCTTTAATCACCGATTTTCCAAAACAGAAAATTTTATCTAATTGAATCGGAAAAATGCTCGGATTAAACAACAAAAAATTTACAATAAAATATTTCTTGTGATAAATTATAATTAGAGTTTATATGCGAGTACGTGGTATGGGCAAATCATGATAGGCAAAAACAGGTTGCCCGTGTGCATTTTCAGAAAGAATCACGTTTTTAGCACCTTATCGCCAGAACAACGATTGGCGCGGAGATGAAGTCAATGCTACTCACCCTTTCTTGTTTGTGACGGCAAACGCCTAGCGAATAGCAACCCTTCCTGCTGCAAAGAGATCACGCTTATTGTTCATTTGTTTTTTTCCGTAAATGCTATCAAACAAAGACTATAATATGAGGAAATGTTATTCACCGCTGTTTACGATTAAAACATAGCTTAAAACAAAGAGCTTTTTCAGATTAAAATGCTTTAAATTTCACAGAACATCTAAACATATTTTTTTTCTCAATTAAACATTATTTCCTTAACTCGCTATGTTCAAAGAAATTGAAAAGTTAATTAAAAACAGTAGTAAAGATTCTCTTGTAATAAATATAATTCTATTAATCATATGTTTTATGACACATTTGAATTTAGTTTATTTTGTGTTTGGCGATGCAGCTAGCTGAACGTTCTCGCTTTCGCCAACTCGCCAAGGCTGGTGCTCAAAACGTGATTCTTTCTAAAAATGCTGCCCGTGTACAGGGTGGCGAATGGTCAGGGAAAAATACAGTCAGAAAGAGTAATTAAATACCACTACTTTGTTAAAGAAATTTTAAATCCTGATAGGCCTTGTTGAATTCTTTTATATTATTTGAAGTATTTTCTATAAGAAAATACTGGTGCATACCTCTTTTTATGATTGTGTTTTTCCCTGGCCACTCGCCACTCTAGTACAACACACGAGCAAAATAGGGAAGCGGTTAATTATTCGCGTAATTTTTTTTTCCAAGCCCAAGCTCGCACTCTGATTGATTGTTGCTCTCGGCACTGTTTTCATGTAACTTGGCGATAATCATACTTGGCGTAGCGATAGATGCTTCCGTCGAGGAGTTTGATTTGCTTCCGAACCGAGCACAAAGTAACTTTTCCCGTTTTTTAATAAGTAAAGCATTAGCCATTTTATAAAATAACACAAGATAATAATACACAAGAGCACAAAATGAAGGAAGAATAAGAATGAGTAGGTTAGGTTTTAGGTTTACTCTTTCGCTTACGAGCGAAGTATTTTTCGCCAAGTATGGTTATCGCGAAGTTACGTGAAAACAGTGCCGAGAGCAACAACCAATCAGAGTGCGAGTTTGGGCTTGGAACGACGAAGGTGCTTGGAAAAAAAATTCGCTAATTATTCAAAAATGTATTAAAAATTTGTCAAATCTATATAATTATATTATCTTAAATATTGCTTACATTGCTGTGAATTCTGGAGTTTAGCGAACGAAATATTATGTTCCAAACACTTAGAGGGAAAAAGAAATAAAATACAACCTCGGGGATATAGGCCCTCCGTGGCGGACTTTTTAAGGGTTCGAAGAAAATCGCGAAATCTCCTAATGTTTAAAAGGACGGGTGCGATTGAGTTCGAACACCACAACTCCCGTTTACAAGTTTCGAGAGCAGAACTTTTCATCCATCGATGGGGCAAAAGTAATACAGTAATTTAATTAAGTAATTATTGTATTAAATAAAGTATAATTTATATTATTTAATTAATTTGTACAGTATTTATCTAAATTATATAAATTCGAAAGCAATTGGAACTGTATTAAGAAATACATCGATTTTTTTCAGCTCAGTTTAATTCTGGAATGTGTATATTTTCTGAATAATTCATGATAGCATTACATTTTACGAAGATATCAGTTATAATCCAGAAAGTAAATTCCGTTTTAAATTTTTGTCACGAAAGAGCTACAATCGTGATTTGAAGCATGCACATCCAAGTTTTGACATGATGGAAAAGTATATATGAAGTTATTTTTGCATAGATGAGTATAGCGTCGACTGCATGTTAAGCGAATAAAATGTTTTAAAAAATTGTATATCCCTTCACATGCAAGTTAACATCTTTCATCCTATTTTTGAATGCTAGGTACATTAATCCAATTGGAAGTTGCAAATAAATTTTCGAAGTTTATTGACAAAATGCGATTACTCGGTACCATGGAGTTAGATTGGAAATATTTATGAAGGACGTAAACAATCACGATGAAGAATGAACTGGGCGGCCGATCCTGACCGCCAACGATTTGCTCACGAAAGTTGAAGAAAACGTTACGGAGAACTAAATATTTACCATTACTACATTGGCAATGCATTTTTATTAAATATATCGCTCACTTCTTTCTTGATTGCCAATGATTTGCTTACAAAAGAAGAGAAGGGTACCGAGAACCAATAATCACCATTATTACACTATCAATGCATTTTCATTAAATATATCGCTCACTTCTTTCTTGATTGCCAATGATTTGCTTACAAAAGGTGAAGAGAAAGGTGCGGAGAACCAAATATTCACCATTACTACCCTGACAATGCATTTTCATTAAATTTATCGCTCACTTCTTTCAATATTGTTAACAAATGATTTGCATCACAGGCGGCATATTTCTATGACAAGGGCATACAAAAGCTCGTGCCACGCTATGATAAAAGCTTTAACAATAATGGTAACTGTGTCGAAAATTAATGTAACAATTTTCTTCATTAAACAATAATTTTTTTTCTAATAACCGTTTTCTTTTGTTTTATTTCTTAACAGAAGTTACTTCCTGGATTATTTGATATAAATAATATAATGAAACCTTAATAATATATAATAAAACGAATTATATACACACACATATATATATACACATATACCGTATTTACTCGTGTATACCGCGCACCCCATACTTAACAAGAAAAAAGGACGATTTTTTAAAATCTCGTATATAACGCGCACCGTAAATTTGATGTGCAAATGAATGAATGAATAAATGAATTTCAGTAAATAAATTTGAAACAAACAATCAGACCAAAAGCAAGGCGAATATATATTTTTAGACTTCGGGTAGGGAGTGAATGACGAGGGGGCAGGAGTGAGTAATGACGGTAAGACTTTCTAAACAGCATTTATATAATGTTAATGCATGAAAAAATGCAAGGAGTGAAATAAAGATGCAGTGATACTTCAGTTAAATAAGATTTTATAAATGATTATATCTTCTTTGAATACATTTCTTGATTCATATTTATGGCGTGTGATTACATGTAGCAGTAAATTTATTCCGTGTATAACGCACACCTACGAATTTTGCTCTATTTTTTTTTCTTTGAAAAAAAAGTGCGCGTTATACACGAGTAAATACAGTATATATAATTCTTACAGTTTAGGTGACTGGTTGGAAAAAAGATGCTAAAAGAATGTAGTAATTTGATAATTGAAATTGCGTGTAATGGGAACTATATTCTGATACATATCGAGTCCAGTTCAGCTCCGTTTAAATGCGTATTGTGTACACTTTCATCACGTTTCGTGATAGCATTACATGGTACGCAAATATACCGGGTGTCCCAAAAACGACTAATGGATTTTAAAATTCAATAACGTGCAAACGGTGACAGCTATTTAAAAATTTTTTGCAGGAGGGTTATGTATAATGTCAGGAGTTTTTTTACCGTAATTTTTTATTTTAGTTCGCATCTCAAATAATAGGTGGCGCTGACGGCGATTGAAGAACAGGTCGACGCTCACTCAGTGCTGATCACCTGGCCTTTAATCGCCGTCAGCGCTACCTATTGTTTGAGATGCGAACTAATATAAAAAAAATTACAGTAAAAAAAGTCCTTACATTATACATAACCCTCCTGCAAAAATTTTTTTAAATAGCTGTCACCGTTTGCAAGTTATTGAATTTTAAAATCCATCAGTCATGTTTGGGACACCCGGTAAATAAGATAATGTAACCTTAATAATACATAATGAAAAAAAATTTTTTTTATAAAATATAATTTTCAAATAGGTCTAATTGATGTTCGAAGGGCATTTGAATAAAATATGATTTCGTAAATCCTCTAAAATTAACACAGACGTTTCGATTAACAATTAATCATTAAAAGTGATTTTTACTATATTTAAAAATAAAAATTCTAAAAATGTTAATTTAATGTAAATATTTCTTATTTTCTCAAATTTCTTAAGAATTTTAATGGCGAAAAAGCAATAATGTAAACTGCTATTTTTTTTTTTTTTTTTTTTTTTTTTTTATATATAGAAAAAGTGTAATTCTACAAACAAATTTATTAACAGTAAAATATATTGTGCTTTTTAATTTAAACATATTTATCTTAATGTGGTTTATTTAAAGTAATAATTTTTTTCCATGAATAATTTGATAGGAATTTCAAAATTATTTAATTAATCCAACTAGAAAAATTTTATTACATATATTTCACTAATTTGTCCACATATAAGTGAGAAAATTTCTTTAACGAGAAAATATGAATTTAAAACCTCTGATATTTTAAAAATATTTACGATGAAGATAATATGAAATCATTGATTTATGGTTCGATCTTTTATTATTTTCTTTGATTATGTTCTTTAACATTTTAAAGGCTCAAATTAATAATCTGAGGCATTACTAGTATAATATTAATAAATTAAAAAAAAAAAAGATTTTTCGTGGAAATTTAAGGGGGCTCAGGGCTTGAAAACTTTTCAAAAAAAGCGATTGTTTTAATGATCTATTTTGATTATTCAATTAATTCTGAAGTCAGTGAGAAAAACCGCATAAAAATATTTGCATTTTTAACGGAGTTATAAGTATTTATGTATCAACACTTTCAAAGCCGAACCTATATAGTTTCAACTTTAAGTCGCGTTTTCTCAAAACTTGATTTTTGGCGACTCTCCGTTAGATTTGAAAAAACCAATTTGATGGAATGGCTTATTTATTTATTTATTTATTTTGCACGCATATAAAAACATTATCTATAGAATAAATTAATATATTTTAGATAGTTTAATATTTTGAATATTTTTAATGAAAAAAAATTGTATTTTCTAGGGGTTTTTTTAGTCTTGAAATTTGAGTTTTAATGATGTTTTTTTTTTTTTTTTTTTTTTTTTGAGTGATAGTTATGTCCTTAATTCATTCTGTAGAGTTAAGTTTCCTGATCATTTTATAGCAAAATTTAGGTTCTTATGCAAACGTTATTTCAACGTTAAGATATTTTACGTATGGTGATTTAACAGATAATATTTTTTTCGAAAATTGTGTTACATAAATTTTGCTATATTTTTTATTATATTGCATTGAAGTGCTTAATTTTATAATTTTATAAGACTACAAACATACCTTTAAAATATCAAAAAGTTTAAATTAGTTACATTGAATACTTCTGTTTTTATATGGACTCGAAGCGAGAGCTCTATTTACATGTTTTTTCGTATCGATCAAACCCTGAGCCCCCTTAAAAAGAAATAATTTGACTGACAGCATTTCGCTATATCTTTAATGTATTTTGAATTACTAATATTCGGAAATAGTAACCTATGCTTTTAAATACTCGTTTTTTTTCCTCCAAACGCAGCTCTTAAAACTTTTAATGACCCCCAAAAGGAATAATCTAATAAAATAACTGCAACAATCAGTCACAAGAAAAAATATTGCTAATTAATATTAAGTAAATTATATAAAAACCTATGATATTTAAAACAGAATAACGATGAAGATGATATTAAATTATTGATATCTATAGTTCTTTTTTGTCCCTTAAAAGTTCTTTAAATTTTTAATGACACAAATTTATAGTCTGAAGCATGAATAATATAAAATTAATAAATTAAAAAAAATTTCTCGTAAAAACTAGAAAAAAACTTAAATAGTTAGACAGTATTTTGCAATATCTTTAATACATAATTAACTAATTATGTTAGAAAATATTACCTTATACTTAAAATTTTTTTTTTCTCTAAGTGAAGCTCTTAAACATTTTATTGCCCCCCCCCCCCTCAAAATAACAATCTAATGAAATAACTGGAATATATTAATCAGTCACAGGAAAATATATTTCCCATAAGTAAACTAATTAATAATTTGGAAATTATGAAAACATACTATGATATTTAAAACAGAATAGCGTTGAAGATGATATTTAATTATTAATATGTATAGTTCTTTTATATCAATGAAATTCTTTAACATTTTAACGCGCTAATGAAAAATCTTAGATTAGATTAAATAATAATAATAAAATTTGAAAAATAAATCATTGATTAGACAGCATTTCAAAATACAGTCGACTCTCGTTAATTCGAACTCGTCGGGACCACAAGAAATGTTCGAACTATCCGAAGTTCGAATTATGGAAAAATACTTAATATGGTACTATTACAAAGGTTATAATGTTTTTTTTTTTACTTATTTCGTCTGTTATCATTAGAACATCACTTAATATTAAATTAGAATGTATAAATGCATAAACTAATTAAAAGATTAGAAACAAGCACGATGGAAGAACAATTTAAAGTGTCACTGATGGACAGACAGGGCTCTAAGAAAGTGGATATGAAATGCATTGTATTATATGTATACTCGTTCGGAACAATTTTCACAAAAATCTGAGAAAGAAAGTTATTCACATGATCTGAAATCCGTGAGAAAGAAAAGAAAAATGAAAAATCGGATTTCTCGTTAGTTCGAATTAAACGAAGTCAAGAGAAAATGAGTTCAAATTAGTGAAAATTTTTAACGTTATTTTGCCATTGAAAATTTCGGGACTTCATGTTTAATTCGAATTAAGCGAAGATTCGAATTATCCGATTTCGAATAAACGAGAGTCGACTGTACCTTTAATATATTTCAAAGTAATAATAACGAATTCTCTCTGCACCAGAGATTGTTTAAAAGTAGTAACTTATATTTTTAATCATTTTCTTTTTCTCTAAACAAATTTCTTAAAAAATTGAATGGCATTCAAAGAAACGAATTAATGCAATTATGTGCAATGTATTAATCAGTCAGAAATAAAAAGGTTTTCCATTAATAAATTAAATAACACATAGTAAATAATAATGTTAATAAGAAGGGGGGATGTCTGGTTTCCATTCCTGTAATATCACTCCCCCTCCCCCCTCCTTTTTCTCCTTGATTTGGACTCGTCCAGTGGGAAGAGACATATGATTGGTCTCCTTCTGAGTGCGCGTGCCAGTTTACTTTTACTGTTGCTTTGCGACGTTTCATGGTCAGTTCGCCTTAGCGGCGAGCTCAGATGCACGGTTTATTTTATTTTATTTAACGATGTGACTTTCTTTTACGTTTTACACTTTTTTAGCACTGATGATGGGACTTTAGAAGTCCCGAAACGGCTGTATGCTTTTAACATCTTTTATTTTATAATATTTGTGCTCTTTAACGTTGTTTATTTATTTAGTTAAATATTGTTAATAATAAGGTTTTTGTGTTATTTTTAATGGATCACTTAAAGCATTTAAAAATAAATTGACATAGTGAACAAGTCGGAAATTGCACGTCTAACGTAGCAAATAAGGCGCGTTCATACAATAACGAAGTTTAAAAATACTCAGATCTTTGTGTAATAGTATACAATACTTCGGAAACACTTTAATAGCCGAAATCTTTTGGGTGTCTCTGGAAATACAGTCTGTTTTTTATTATATAGGAAGAAACTTGAAGTAAACCTCAGCAACGTATATGTATTGCATAAAATGTGAAACAGCTCAGTATAATTAAAACGCCCCGCAAGCAATGTTTCTCTCCCCCATATCATTATGTATTGGAATGTTTTTGTGTAGATCTGTAAATGAATAACGAATACTCTTTGCACGCAGATTGTACAGTATGTATATTTTAGTATATATTTCTCAGCTGCATATCAATTTTATGATGTTTTGAAGATTGTAACATCATTACCCGTATCATTAACCACTCTCATTGACCATTCCTATCTCCCTTTGTAATAATAACGCAATATTTTTTATTATCTATTATTATTTTTATATATTATTTTTAATTAAACTATTGATCTTTTCATAAAATTTGAAATGACTCGACAAAATCATGAAAAAATTATATATTTCAAGTTTCAAATAATTCGCTTGGGAAGTTTTTGTTCAGTTATATGCGGACAGGTGGACAGACAGACGGATAAGATAATGACGACTATACGTGCTATACTAAAAAAATCTGTAAAGTTACTAAATTTTTTCTAGTAAACTTGTATTTCAAGAACTTTTCATATAACGATAACAGCAAAATTTCATGTAACCGATGAAGGTTACATGAGTTTTTGCTGCTACCTTTACATGAAAATTTCTGGAAATACAAGTTTACTTGAAAGATGTTAGAAACTTTAGAGTTTTTTTTTTTACAATGTACGAATTTACATAATTATAAACAGACCTAAAAATGAACTAAAACTATGATATTTAAAATATAAAAGTGGTGAAGATAATAGCAAATTATTTCTACGGATAGTTATTTTTAATGGTATAGGGAACTTCTTTAACGTTCTAATGAACACGAAGGAATAATCTGAGATATGATTAAAAAATGGTAATGGTGTCTTTTGAATTTTTATTTCAGTAACTGAGAAATTTTTATTAATCAAGAAGCATTTCGCTATGTCTTCAATTCATTCCAAAATAATAAATTTAAGAGGCATTAATTTATACTTTTAGAATCATCTTTTGTTCTAAAATGAAATAAAAAAAATATAAATGGTCCCAAAGGAACAATCTAATACAATAATTGTAAAATAATAATTAGACAGAAATAAAATCATTTCCCATAAGTAATCTAATTAATAATTTTCAAATTATGAAAAAAATGATACTTAAAAGAGAATAGCATTGAAGATGACAACAAATTAATAATATGGATAGTTATTTTTTTTAAACTATGAATGAAGCTCTTTAATTTTGTAATGGCTAAAATAAATAATGTTAGCTATGTAAAATAACAATAATGTATGTATTATAAAGTTAAAACATCTTTAACCAAAGGAGTTGGAACAATGTAGCTTTATATAAATGTGACAAGTACACTGTAAAAAAAAAGGTCGATCTACTAAAAAAATTTTAGTGATCCTTGTAATTACTAAAAAATTTTTAGTAATCTTACTCGGTTACAAGGAATCTGTAAGAATTACTAGAAAAAAGCTAGCAACGAATAGAGTTAATAGTTTTACATTTTTAATAGCTATTACTAAAACTCCCTTGGTGTGGCCGTGATAGCCTAGTCGTCATAGCACCGAACTCCAGACTGAAAGTTCCTGGGTTCGATGCTGACCGCCGCTAAATATGCACCGAATGTAAATAAAGGGATTTTGAAAATCCTGTCGTAGCAATTACCATGGGTAATGATCTCTGAACTTTCCCTACCCTTTAGAAACATGTCAAAATAGAGCAGGTAGTAATGTTTGGTGCTGCCATCTATTGCGGCTTTGCCGAAAATCTTCCGTTTCAGAAGTCTGTCTTTTTACCCACTGGATGCAACTCGAAGGAGGTTCCTGCCCTTAGGGCACACGTAATGGTTACTAAAAATAATTTTGGAGCTATTACTAAAATTTGCTTGGTGGCTCATACTAAAAAGTTTTAAGTCAGTTATACAAAAAATTATTTTGTTCAGTTTACAAAAGAAATGTTTGCTTCACTTGCAAAAAAAAGTTTGTAATGGTTACTAAAAAATTCTGTGGAATACAAATTTACTAAGAAATTTTTAGTAACCTCTTGAATTTTTTTTTTACAGTGTAGAAAACTTCAAACTAAAATCAAAGAACTTACAGCAGACATCAAATAGAACAAGAGAACCACAGCTTTGACCAGATTATGCAGCAAAGAACCTATACAGATCGATTTTAAAACGTACAGAATAATTTATTCATAAAAAATTTAATCAACCCTTTATCTACCGAATTATTTATCAAGAAATGGCTTCATATAAATAATTGTCTTCTTTAATATCTGAAGATATACTGGAATTTTTAAATAATAATAATGTGAAATTTAGAAGTGTTTTTTCTTGCAAAGGGTAAAATTGTAATGTTGTTATTAACTTTATGTTTTAAATGTTAAGAAAATACACTGTAAAAAGTGTCAGATGTTTTTGAATATATAAAAATGTACTGTAATCAAAAACGAAAATATACAGTAACCTTTTCTAACTGACCCAGGTTTTCAAAAACCGTTCCTTTGCCTTCAAAAATCCCAGAACACTATTTGTTTTAGAAATTTATAAAAAATAATTTTTATTAGGTGTCCGTCCTTTTCGGAAACGTTTCTAAGTAGCTTTTACAGTACAATAATCACTTTTCTCAAATCAAAATATCACTTTTTCGGATGCTACCAATTCATAGGAAAATATTTTGATATTCAGAGAACATGTTTAATAGACAAACATACAATTTTAACAGCATTACCATTAATAATTAAATTAATATTATTTTTTTACAATTGCATGCCCAAAATCAGTTATGCAATTGAAAATGTTTACTTGAGAATTGATAGAATCCGAAAAAGTGATATTTTGATTGGAGAAAAGTGATTATTCTACTGTAAAAGCTACTTAAAAACGCTTCCGAAAAGGACGGGCAGCTAATAAAAATTAATTTTTATAAATTCTTCTTTAAATTTCTAAAATAAGTAGTTTTCTGGGATTTATAAAGGTAAAGGAACGGTTTTCGAAACCTTAGGTGGAGTTAGAAGAGGTTACTGTATATTTTCGTTTTTGATTACAGTAAATTTTTATATATTCAGAAACATCTGACATTTTTTACAGTGTATGATTCTTTCAACATTATAAAAAAAACTTTATTATAAGCATTAATGTAATCCTCCAGAGTATGAATCATTCTTCGATGTATTGAAAATTCCTTAAATCTATAGAATTATAATATTTTAAATATTGCTCATATTGCAGTGAAAACTGGAGCTTAGTATACGGAATATTAAGTTCCAGACGCTTAGAGGGTTAATAAAACTGATTAAATATATTAATATTTATGTATATTGTTTGTAAAATATTTACAAAAATAATCAAATTGTATTTCGATTCAAACAGATTATTTTCCGATTTATTTTTTAATTCCCTTTTGCTCTCATATGCATCAAACTGGCAAATTGTCTTATTCAGAAAGTACTCAAGGTGCTGTAATTGTCGATTCTTTGATAAATGCAGAAAATATTGCAAAACAAGAAATCAAAAACGACATTTTGACCTGATTTTTCCGAAGCGGCAGATCTGGGAACGAAAAAAAAGGGTCATACTGAGAAGATAATTGTTTATAAATGGAAATTCTAATGAATTGAGCGTAAAATGACATCACACGGCACCTTATAGGTCTCTTCAAAAATCCCCTCAGCAAGTTTCATGTTCACTTTTAAAAATGTGTCTGAAATTGTATCGGAAAATTTCGAGCTGTTGATGGTGGAAAAGCATTTTTTCGAATACACTCTTAATTAACCAAAAATACTCATATGGAAATATTACAATTCTTGTAAAAAGCAATGTACTTAAATGTATTATGATCATCTCTGTACATGGAAAGGCTTTTAGCAACGAAAATATTGCATAAAACTTTTCTCAAATCAAAAAAAGATATACCTATGAAAATAATTAAGAAAATCACCTCTTTTCTAAAATATTTAAATTCGACTGTTTTTCTATTCTATCTAAATTAGATTTAGTAAAATATATTTTGTCTGAAGAAAAAGAACTCTTATTAATAGACTGATTAAGTACAGTTTTTTTTTCTTAAAATTTTCACAATAGTACTTATAAGTACCGTTGGTAGATGAAGGGTTAATATACATTATCTGGGAAGTAATAGAAGTATTTTTACAAAGTGAGAATATTTGCAATAATTCAGCGTCCCACGAGTTACCTAAATTTTGGTAAGAGATGCTAAGCAATTTTAGCAACAATAGAAGAAAATAATTCACGGTCAGAAATACCCATTTTCATTTTATTTTTTGATTGCACTGATTTACTTTATCCATGAAGTCTCGTAATATTGTTTTCCACGCTCTTTGTTTTTAAATTTGGGAAAATATTATAATAAAAATTTTGAAAATGTCGCCGATTGTGAAACAAAACATACGTCATTCTAAATAAAGGTATTTTACTACTTTATAGCAACTTCTATTCTAGTTTGTTTAAAATAGTAATACAATAGAGTCCCTCATTCCGCATAGCTTGGGACCAGAGATTTTGCGGATTTTAGAATTTTGCAGATTGCTGCTCATTGCTTTGTTTATATTTTTTAAAAAGTAATTTGTGATGTAATTAATAATGAAATCAAAAGTATAATGAATGCTTACAATGTACTAAAACATTAAAATAAGTAATAAACTAAAATAATAAAAATTTAGATAATTTTTTAAATGATTAAAATACCAAAAGCAAAGGTCAAGTTAATAATCAATAACGTACAATTAAATATTGATTATAAAGATGAAATGTGTTTTTCCTAAATTATTCAATGGCACGTGCCTTATAAAGGTACATTACTAATTCACATCAGGATCATAAAATAATGAAGCTTTATTTTAGGTTTAGCCAGAGTTAATAACTAAAAAAGCTTGATTAGTTCATTAATATATTCCTAAAATTGTGATTACCAATGATATCAGCAATATCTTGATTTCTTTCAGAAATAAATTGTTATTTCTTCCTGAATTCAATAACCTTAACAAAAATTACAGATTAAAAAGTATATGGAATTGATATAAAACTATAAAAGTCAAATTTTGCATCTACATCTGAACTGAATTTTTCATTGTTTACATCCGTAAATTATGTGCGGATTTTAGGGAGTTGCCGATTTAAAGGAAGTCTACTGTAATAAAATAAAATAAAATTCTCACAGTGAGTAATAAAAAAAACCATCGGTCAGACAACATTTTACAATATCTTTAATATAAATTTCGAAGTAATAATATTTTTAAATATTAACTTATAGTTTTAAATATTTTTCTTCCTAAACAAAGCTTTTAAAATTTTTAATGAAACCCAAAGGAAAAAACAAATGAAACAAGTACAATATTTTAATCAGTTAGAAATAAAAAGTTTTTCCATTAGTAAATTAAGTAATACGTATTAAAAATGAATTAAAACCTATGATATTTAAAACATATCGGTGAAGATAATATCAAATTATTACTATGGATAGTTATTCTTAATGGTAAAATGAAATTCTTTAACATTCTAAGGAACACAAAGGAATAATGTGAGATATGATAAAAATAATGTTAGTATTGTTTTTTTCATTATTCGATAAATTTTAATTAGTCAAGAATCATTTGACAATGGCTTATACATATATTAAAATAATAAAGTTAAGGGACATAAATTCATATATTTTGAAACATCTTTTGTGCTGAACTGAAATTCCTAAAAATTTTAATGACACCAAAGGAATAATTTAATGAAATACATGTAATCTATTAATAAGGCAGAAAGAAAATATTTTCCATAATTAAGTTATGTAATAATATGTAAAATATGAACTAAAACCTTTTATATTTAAAACATAAGAACAGTAAAGATGATATTAAATTATTAATATGGAAAAAATGTTTTAGGAGACGGTGGATGTTAATTTTTTTTTAATTTTTATCATAGCAATATGAAATTTTGTGCATATATACATTTCACCAAAAGCATGTAGGACACCTTCAAAAAAATTTACCATCTTATTAAAATTTTTAAATAAAAAAAATAAATTTTAAAACGAAAATTTAAAATGCCCCTTGTGTATTAATTTTTGAGATAGTTTTTTTGCTTTTGCAATTTTATCACTTAAACATCTATTATAAACAAATTTATGTAAGAATTTTTAAATTTCATGAATAGTCAATTTTTTACAGATTTTTTCCAAATTCCATATCGATTTTCATCAAAATATTGCCTTTTAATAAGTAAAAAATCAAATTTGACTATCTTAATGAAAACTAATTTTAAAAAGCTTACACAATTTCTTTCTAAACAATATCAGGATAGTTCCTTATCAATTTCATAAATATTGACCAAAATTTGGGTGGCAAGAAGCACTTCAAAAATCTAAAAACGCTGAAAAATTACTTTTGAGAAAAACAGATTTAAAGAATATAAATACATTTGCCTTTATTATTTACTCCTTAAAACCTTCATAAATGATATTTTAATAAGAAAAAACTGTTTTCTCACTATTACACCTCAGAAATAGACCTTTTTTGTGACGATTTTGAGTAAATAAAGGTCCACTGTCAATTTAAAAATTTATTGATGAACGTAAGTAATTTTTGTAATGATTTTTCCTAGTAACTGAGAAATAATAATTAGTCGGACAACATTTCACAATATTTTTAATATATTTCAAAATAGTAATTTTATGAAATATTAAATTATACTTATGGATAATTCGTTTTTTCGTGGAAGAAATTCTTATTTCTCTGGTCTTCCTGAGACACATATGGGGTTCCTTTTTTAAATTGCAATATTTGAATTTTTTTTTTTTTTTTTTTTTTTTTTTTTTTTTTTTTTTGCATTTTCTAACAAAGTTGAAAAAGGCATATGCATTCGGCTTGACAGTCTGTCGGTCCACGCTCTAACTCCCGTAAATATACTCGGGTTTTTATGCAAATGATAAGGTTTATTTACGGTCACCAAAGCGTGTTTGGTAAGGCATATGATGTGTGTACGATTAATGGTCCATTTACAGGGACACTCAAATGAATTCGATTACATTTTGGTATCTGTAGAAAAATAATTTAGAGAGGTATTTAAATGTCACTAAGCAATTTCAAATGTATTGAAACTGATATAAAACACTGAGTTCCACTACGATCACGCTAAAATACAGTATTCATAGCATTTTTTATTACATTACAGCGATACACAAAAGAAGTCGCTTACAGTACTGTCTTTGCGTAATAATTGCTGGAGAGTACGCTTTAAAATTCGGTATGTGCTTTTAAATTTAATTAGATTTTTACATATTACTCTTTATATATAAATTTTAAACCTCATATACAGGGCTGCATAAAAGTATTCGTAAACCCTTCTCCTTATTAGAGGAAATTGCTGAAAGGGAATTTTTAACTGAAATATATATATAGCTTAAATGAACTAAATTTTGAATGCATTTTTTTAATTCATACAAATTCCTATATCATATACGGGACTTCTAAAAATTCAGATAATTTTCCAATAGTAGATGGAAACAGCTGAATTCGGTTCTGAAATGCGTTACATATTTCCAGATGGAGAAATGTGACGTAATATTTTAATTTTATAAGCGATGCAGTTTTGTTACATTATTCTAAATATGTCGGAAAGTGCTTCATAATCAATAATTTTTTTCTTTCTTGTTTCTTTTTCGTTTTAGTATTACCGTTAAATCCTAAATATCATTAAGGGATAATTTGTAGCATTATTCACAATTATTTCTTTATTGTTTTAGAAGGGAAATGGGCTAATTTTTTTATTTACTTTATTTTTAGAAGTTGCTTAATGTTTCGGCAAGATAAAATTTTTTATATTATTCTTTAATCTTCCCTTAATATATACGTGCTTTCAAATTAATTTGAAACATAACAGATTCCTTACAAAATGTGGAAGTGTTTTGAGCCTCGTGTTTTAACGCCCCCCCCCCCCAAAAAAAAAAAAAAAAAAAAAAAAAAAGAAAAAAAGTTTTTGCACATGATTTATGGTGATATTATACAGAAGTATTAAAAGTTAGAAAAAAAATTCTCTACTTTTTTAATAATTTGGTGACGGAGAATTAAACATGCCAATAATTCGAAAGGAAAATTTACTGAAAAAAATAGCATATTAATCAGTCAGAAAAAAAAAGATTTTCCATAAGTAAGTTAATAAATATTAGTAAAATGTGAATTAAAACGTATGGCATTTAAAACATAATAAAGTTTAAGATGATATTAAGTTATTAATATTGAATTTTTTAACGGTTTAATGGATTTCTTTGTCTTTTTCTTTGCCAGAGATATGTATGAAATAGTTTGAATAATATGTTTTTGGATTTTTCCCGGTAGCTAACAAACTTAAGTTAGCTAGACATAAGACGTAAAAATCTTAAATATATTTCAAATTAATAAAATTAAGAAACATTAATTTACCTTTTTGAATATTTGTTTTTCTTTAATTTAAGCTCTTAAACATTTTAATGACATACAAAGGAACAACCTAATGAAATAAGTACAACATAGTCATCAGCTAGAAAGAAAAAGGTCTTCCATAAGTCCTTTCCTTAACTAATACTTTTAAATATTTCTTTTTTCTCTGAATAAAGCTCTTAAATCTTTTAATGATACCCAAAAAAAACAACCAAATGAAACAAGTATAATATATTAATCTGCCAATGAATTAAAACCTATAATATTTAAAACATAGTGATGATACTGTCAAATTATTATTGTTGATTGTTATTCTTTATGGAATAACGATCAGGTATATTGGAGTTCTCTAACATTCTAATGAACACAAAGAAATGATCTGCGATATTATTAAAATAATTTTAATAGTGTTTTTACGTATATTTTTCAGTATTTGACAAATTTTAATTATTTAAGAAACATTTCTGAATGTTTTTAATATATTACAAAATAATAAAAGTAATATCTATTTATTTATGTTTTTGGAAAAATCTTTTGTTCTTAAATGAAATTCTTGAAAATTTTAATGACCCCAAAGGAATAATCTAATGAAATAATCGTAATATATTAATCAGACAGAAAGAAATAAGATTTTCTATAAGAAAATTAAATATTAATTAGTAAAAATATGAAATAAAACCTTTGATGTTTAAAATATAACAACGTTGAAGATAGTATTAAATTATTAAAATGGAAAAACTTTAATGGATTAAGGAGGTTCTTTAACGTTCTAATGAGCAACGTAAGTAAATATTTCAAAGATTTTTTTTCTCAGTAATTGAGAATTTTTAATTAGTCGGACAATATTTCGATATATTTTAATATATTTTAAAATAATAACAATAAGAAATATTAATTTATACTTTTGGATAATTTTTTTTCGTAAAAGAATTTCTTAAATATTTTAATAATCCCAAAGGAACAATTTTCTGAAAAAACTGCAGAGTTTTATTCATACAATTTTTTCTTTCCATAAGTAGGTTTATTAATAGTTAGTAAAACATAAAGTAAAACATATGACATTTAAAATGTAATAAAGTTTAAAGTGATATAAATTTAAAATTTTTATTTTTTAATGGTTTAATAAAATTATTTAATTTTTTTTTCTTTTTGCCAGAAAATGATATTTTGAGATGCAATTAAAAATATGTGAATAATATTTTTAATAATCTTTCCCAACAACTGATAAATTTTAATTAATCAGACAATTTTTCGTAAGATCTTTAATAAATTATTAAATTAATCATAAAATATTAAATTATTATTATGGAATTTTTTTAATGTTTCAATTAAGTTCTTTAACAATCTAATGATCAACGTAAAAAGTTTTTTAGCGATTTTTCTCAGTAACTCAGAAATTTTAATTTATCGGACAGCATTTTGCAGTATATTTAATATATTTCAAAATAACAACGTTAAGAAATGTTAATTTATACTTTTGGATAATTCGGATAAAAGAAATTCTTAAACACTTCGATGAATAATTAATCGGAAAATTTTTTCGTAATATCTTTAATATATTCCAAATGAATAAAGTTAAAAAATATTAACTTCTTTATATTTGTATTTTCTTTAAGTTCTTAAACATTTTAATGACACCCCTAATGAAATAAGTACAATATAATAATCTGTCAGATATAAGAAAAATTCCATTAGTAAATTACCCCGTAATACGTATTAAAAATGAATTAAAACCAATGATATTTCAATGGTGAAGATAGTATTAAACTTCGGATAGTAATTCTTTATTGACTTTTTTAATTTTTATTGACAAATTTTAATTAGTCAAGCACCGTTTCGCAATGACTGGTATATATTCCAAAATAATAAAGTTAAGATCTATTTATTTATATTTATGGGAGCATCTTTTGTTCTTAAGTGAAATTGTTAAAAATTTTAATGACCCCAAAGGAACAATCTAATAAAATAATTGTAACGTATTAATCAGAGAGAAAGTAAAAAAAATCCATAACTAAGTTAAATAATCATTAGTAAAGTATGAAATACAATTTACGATATTTAAAATATAACAACGTTGAAGATAAAATTGAATTATTTATTTGGAAAATTTTTAATGATTTAATGAATTTTTTTAACATTCTAAGGATCAAATAATAATTTTAATGATTTTCCCCACTAAATAAAAAATTTTAATTAGTCGTTCAGCATTTCGCTTTTTTTGATACATTTTAAAACAATAATGTTAAGAAATATCAGTCTATACATTTGGAAAATTCTTTTTTTTTTTCCAAAGGAGATTCTTAAACAGTTTAATGACCCCAAAGGAACAATTTACAGAAATAACTGCAATATATTATTAAAAAATGATTTTCCATATGTAAGTTATTTAATATAAGTGAAATGTGAATTGAAACATATAATATTTAAAACATACGTTTAAGTAACATTTAAATCGATAGTAAATTAGTACTATTGATTTTTTAAATGATTTAATGAACTTCTTTAAATTTGTATTTAATAGAAAATGATACTCTGAGATAGGTCTAAAATAATGTGAATAATATTTGAAATGATTTTTCTTAGTAACTGAACATTTTTAAATAGTCAGGAAATATTTCATATATTTAATATATTTCAAATTAATAAAGTAAAAAAAATAACTTACATTTTTGGATATTTGTGTGTTCTTTAAATTAAGTTCTTAAATATTTTCACGACCTGTAAAGGAACAATCTAATGAAATAACTGTAATATAATAATCTGATAGAAAGAAAGATGTATTCCATGCGTACGTTAATTAATAATTAGTAAAAAAGGAATTGAAATCTATGATATTTAAAACGTAATAACATCGAAGGTAATATTAAAGTATTAATTAAAGGATTTTTTATGGTATAATACAGCTCTTTATCATTATAATTTCACAAAGACATAATCTGAGATATTTCTAAAATAATGAAAATATTTTTGAAAATATTTTCTCTCTGTAATGGTGAAATTTTAATTAGTCAGAACACATTTAGAAATATCTGCAATATTTTCCAAATTAATAACGTAAAGAAAGATTGACTTATACTTTTGCATAACTCTTTTTTTTAATAAATGAAGTTCTTAAAAATTCTAATTATCTGATAGGGACAACTTAATGAATGAACTTTAATGTATTAATCAGTCATAAAGAAAAAGATCTTCCATAAATAAATTAAAGTATAAATATTTAGTAAAATAAGAATTAAAATCTATGATATTTAAAATATTATAATGCGGAAGATAATATTAAACTATTATAGAGTACTATTACGAGTAAGAGTATTTTTCTTATAATGCAATGGAATTCTTTAATTTTCCTACGGCCGCAAAGGGATTGTCTGAGATATGATGTAATTATTATTTTAACGATTTTTCTGAATAACTTCGAATTTTTAATTAATATGACGTCATTTCGCAGTATCATTTATGGCTATTTCCATGAGTACTTATAGACAAAGTTACATGCTATGATTTTTTTCTACCAATTTTTTAGAAAAGAATAATGACATATTTTATAGGAGATATTAACAGAATAAGGACAAACAAGCTCTTAGACATTATCGGTTGCAAATATGCATAGCAGTTGTCAGTTATTTAACTTGCTCTACAAAAATCCATGGAATCAGCCTAATATAGACTAAAATAATAATATTAATAAATATAAAGGTATATGTTTGAATAACTCTATTTTCCCTAAATGGAATTCTTGAACAGTTTAATATACCAAAAGAAACAATCTATAATGGCAAATTTTAATTGGAAAAATGATTTTTTTTCAATATCTTAAATTTATTTCAAAATAATAATATTACGAAAAATTAATTTATACTTTTGGGAAATTCTGTTAATCTAAATAAAATTCTTAAACATTTTAATATATCAAAAGAAATAACATAATGACGCAACTGTAATATATTAAGCAGAGCGAAAGAAAAATGTTTTCCATAAGTAAATTAAATTAAAGTTGATAAAATATGAATTAAAACTTGAGATATTTAAAATATATAGAACATTGAAGATGATATTAAAGTATTATTATGAAAAATTTTAATGCTTTAAATAAGTTTTTAAACATTCCATTGACCAACGTAAGTATAATTTTTTTTTATAATTATACCCCGTAAATAAGAAAATTTAAATAGTCAAATAAAAGGTTTCAATACCTCTAATATAATCGAACTGTTAATATATTCCATATTAACAGATTAACATACATTATTACCGTTTATATTACATTAACATAATTTAATATATTCCAGAATAATAATGTCAAGAAATGTTAATTTATACTTTTGAATCTTTTCTCCCTAAATGAAATTCTTAAAAAAATTAATGACCCCAAAAGAACAATCTAATGCATAACTCCAATATATTAATTAGTTAAATATATATGTATATATAGTACTCAGCAAAAGTTTAGACACTGGTGTTATTTAACCTTTAAATAAAAAATAAGAACTCTTGAGTTTTACAAATGGCCATACTTATTTTTAAATATATTTTAAAGATTTTTCGATGAAAATAATGATTATAATATAAGATTATATTTAATTTAACTGAAAAAAGTAAAATTTGATATTGCAAAAGTTTAGACATTTTTTTGATTTTTTGCCAACTGTTTACAGTCAAATGTATATTTCAAAGTTATCATGTCACATGTCTGAAGTGTTTAAGTATACCTCGATATAACAACAGTTAGTGAAGATGCCGCGAGCTAGAAATATTCAGTTGGATGAGTTAATTGAAGTAGGGAAGCTGAAATGGAAAGGGAAGACTGTTGCAAAAATTTCAGCTTCATTGAATCGTTCAAATAGGTATGTCTATGAAATATAGTCTTAGGGTGACTCTTTCAAAACAAAACATAAATATGGAAGTCCTTGTGTGATCAGAAAATGAGATGACAAAAAGGATCCACAAACTGGCATTTACACAAATGATGATTGCTATTCACATTAAAGTCAGGACTTTCTGTGTTGACTTATATGATTCGTTCATGAATTAAAGAAAGAGGTAAATTAATTTACATGAAAATTATAAAACAACCAGCTTTGAAATCTCATTACAAATTGGCGAGAATGCAATGGACTTGCAAACATACGTCATATGGACCTAAACGTTACACTATGATGTTCAGTAACAAAAAAAAGTGGAATTTGGATGGCCCAAACGGGTGGGAATACTATTGGAACGACTTGCGTAAAGAGCCTGGGACTTTCTTAAGTCGACAAAAGGGAGCTGACTTTTTAATGATTTGGTCCTAACTTTGCTGTAATGCTCGAGTATATCTGGAGATATTCAATGGTTGCCAAGTAACACAAGACTACGTACATATGTTGGAGAACAATTTTTAGTCATTTGGGGAACTTTTAGCTGGTCTAAAGTATGGATTTTAACAAGATAATGTATCGATTCATGCTGCTTACTAAACAAAAACTTCATTTAACTCTGAAAATACAACTGATCACAACTGGCCGGTGTGTAGCCCTGATCTGGACCCAATCGAAAACCTTTGTGCCATCATATCGCGTAAGGTTTATGCAAATTTTTGCTATACTTTTCTGTTAATGAGCTTCGAGCTACTGTTTAACATGTTTGGTACAAAATAGATCCCCAAGTGATGCAGCATTTAGTTTCTTCGATGGAAAGTCACATTCTTGCACTAATTGCATACAACGTGCGTGCCGCTCGATTTTAATTTGTAGTTATTTTTCTGTAAAGATACAGATTGTCTATACTTTTGGCACAATGTTAATTTCCTTTTTTTGTCATTATATATTATGTAAAAGGTAAAATTTAAAATTTATTGTTTGTGAATAAAGGATAAGTAACAAGTAATGTATGACAGATGAATTACAAAAATTCGTTACATACTTCTGAATATAGAAGCGTAATCGTTCATTGTCTAAACTTTTGCTGAGCACTGTAAATAGATCAATTATTCATTAGAAAAAGGCAAATTCAAACAAATGTTATTTAAAATAAAAAAAAGTTTGCGATAATATTACAATAATGATATAAATAAGTTTTTTTCTTTTTTTTTTAAATGTGATTTTTTTTTCTTTTTTTTAAGTAGTGAAATAATTTTTTATAACTTTATAAAGGTCAGAAAGGGATAGTTTGAGATATGTCTAAAATAATGTAACTATGTATATTTTTAAATATTTTACTCAGTGCTGGAGAAAACTTAATTAGTGAGACGACGTTTCTCAATATTTTAAGTATACTTCAAAATAATAACGTTAAGAAAAATCAATTTTTACTTTGGAAAATTCTGTTAACCTAAATGGAAATTCTGCAATATTTTAATATGCCAAAATGAACAATCTAATGATATAACTGCAATGCATTAATTTGTCAGAAAGAAAAACATGATAATATTAAATTATTAATATTATCATGTCAGTATAGGCCGTGAATTTTGATGGACTGTAGTGCCGAAGGTTTTTTTTCATTTAATTCTCATTCATACAGATAAAATATTTAACAATGGCTATAAACTTATTTAATTCGCCTAAAACTAATGAGAAAATACGGCTTAAAATCTGTAATAAATATTTCAATAATAAAACAGAGAAAGCATTAACATTTTTTCCTTTTTTTTAAATTCAAGCTGTTGAAATATTTAAATGTCAAGAAGAAGTTAATTCAATATCAAAATATAAACTCATTAGAAAAATAATCTTTCAAAAGCAAACATACATATTTTTAGTGAAATGTATTGCTTTCCTTGAAAAACATTTCTTACTTTAAGAAATTTATAAGTTAATTCTTTTGAATAGATAAATAGATTTGCTTCATATTGTAGTGAATAACGTTTTCAATTAAAGCTTAACATTCTATTGATCAGTTAAAAAAAAAAAAAAAAAAAAAAAAAAAAAAGTCACCTAAAGTAAAAAAAAGAATATATATATATATATATATTCTTTTTTTTACTTTATATATATATATATATATATTTATATATATATATATATATATATACATATATTTTAAATTTGGAAATTAATATCGAAAGTAAAAATGATGTTTTTGTCCATACTCAAAATGGATGACTTTCTACATCCACAATTTTTTAATCAGTCAACTTGATTTTTTAAAAAGTTAATCATCACTTAATTTCTTAGTGAAATAAGTAGGTTCTCTTTTAGGCGCGTTCGTAATTATGTAAATACGTTGCACCTATAGTTGTCGTTCAGTCCGTCCGCCCGTTTGTCTGTCCGTCTGCCCGTCCACCTATAACAACGCAAAAACTACCCAACCGAATCGTTTGAAATTCAAAATACACAATTATTACATAATTTTGTCGAGTCATTTCATATTTTATGAAAATCGGATGCATAGATCAATTACAGGGACTATCAAAAGTATTGCGTTACATTACGGTCAATGGGGAAAAAAGTTTCAAATGCATTTTAATGCTGTGTTACACTCTTTCGAACATAACAAAATTGATATGCATCTATAAAGTACATATTATAATATACATTTTGTATAACCTGTGGTGCAAAGAACATTTAATATTGATTTATAAGGCCACACAAAATATTTCTTACATAATGGTATAGGGAGAACATTGTTTGTTGCGCATTTTAATTGTAGTTAACTATTTAAAATTTTATGAGATTGATATATGAGAGTGATATTTTTAAAACTTCGTTATCATACAAATGCACCTCATTTGCTACGCTTTACGTGTAATTTCCAACTTGTTTTTAATATTAATGATTACTTTGCTTTCCTTTGAAATTTTAAGAAACAAAATTTTTGAAAATTTACGTTTTATTTTGAGTAGATGGCATTTCACTAAAAATGACAGTTAAGTTTTGGGGATTTAACAATGAAAAACCTTTTTTTATTCCACTGTTCTCAATTAAATATACGATAAGTTACCATGACAACTGCTATTTTTTTCGGATGCTTGAAATATTCGTTCAGATGAAAGGTTGATAAAATTTTTGGGTTTTTTTCATTTAAAGAAAAAGCAGAAAACACAAGAAAAAAAGCATAAATTTTGCATAAAAAATGAAGTTGATTGAATTATTGTTGTCGAGGTATTTCAATTCATTTTTTCCACACTTTGCAACTTTTCATGACTCTGTATTTCATTCAAACTTCAATTTAAAAAAATGTATTAATTGAAAATGAGGCACTTCATCCGACGCAGTGAACTGTTATTTAATAGGCTTATCATTTTTGGAGTTATAAGAATGTTTCTTTTATTATTTGATTTTGAAATCCACTAACTATAAAAAAAAAAAACTATTGCCAAACTATAAGATTAACTGGGAATAATTGCTTATCGTTTGTGCCACATTGATTTACCGTTAAACACCTTACATGTTTTTATATGTCATAGAGTGATTTAAATTTGACGTTTAATTTGTATTTTATTAAACTTTTGCTAATTTATTTGTATTTAAAGTAAAAATTACGCTAATTTGTTTTAATTTACGAGTAGTTTGACAATTTATATAATTTGTCAAATTGAGTCGATGGGGAAATCAAGTAGTACCCGCAATTCAGTAATAAAGCTTTACTATTGACAAAAAATATTTAGATATACGTTTAAGTTTTATTGCAATGCATTTTATAAACAGTGAAACATGTTTTATTTTCATTTTTTAAATTATGCATATCCATGATGGGTAAGTGTTACTTTGCTCCCCTCCCTCAATGACTATAACAGTACTTTACTTTACCAGTAAATAGCTTTTTAAACTGAAATAACAACCAAAAAGCAGGAGCGTCCAATTAAAAGGCATTAAAGTGATATTAAGATTTAGTACATCATATTGATGTAACAAAATCAATTCAATAATGTTATGCCTATTTATTCTTTTAATACGGCTGAAAAATCATAATTAATCAAGAGAAGATAAATTTTTTAATATTTTAAAATAAAATAACATAAAAATATTAACTTACTCATTAAAGTTTTGTTTTTAAGTTTTACTATATGACATTATTAAAATTTTTAATTTGTCACAAAGCAATATTCAAGGTAAACGATTCAACAGTAAATTATTAATTTAGCAGAAAAAAAACTTTCCATTTACTAAATATGTTCCGATTAAAATATGGCGATCACAATTTAAAATACGCTTCTTAATTTATTCAATTAACTCTTAATAATGTTTAAGTGAAAAATCATATTTGCTTTCTAATTTATAATTGCAGCTTTCAATTGAGTCCTCTTCGTGTAAGGAAACACATCAATATATTGATCTATTAATTTCTTTGCTGCATCTAAGACAATTATTTTTCTCTTAATTGATCAGGAAACATTTATGAGATCTTTTCTTTAAAAAAAAAAAAAAAAATATTTTACAGTAATAACATGGAAAAAATATTAGATTACTTATTTATGTCTTATTTTTTTAAATGAAACTATTAAAATTTTTATTGGTTATTTTTATAAGAATAAAGAAATTAAAAAATGAATCTCTTTGAAAAAATAATTTATCCTACGCAAATTTGCTTTTATTGAAACGTCTTTTTTTTAATATATTTTATTTTAAGTAATTTATATATAGATAACGTTTAAGTAATTACCAAAATTAGTTATTTAATTCGTGGGAAGATTTCTTTAATAAATTGTACTTCACTGGTTTATTAGGTTGTTGCTTAAATTAACTTTTCTGAAATATGCCTTATAGAAATGATCTACATATCACAATTTAAAAAAGAATGATTTAATTTATTTAATAGAAATCATGTGTTTCTTTACTGCTTATTTAAAAATTTCTTAAGTAATCATTGAAATATCCATTTTTTTAAAAATAGAAATATTGCTAACAATATTAAACTTAATGAAACATCTATCTATATCTATATTTATATCTGTATCTATATTTATCTGTCTAATTCGTGTTAAAAACAGATCAATAACATGAACTTCTTTAATATATCTTAGGCAATTAATTTTTTTTATTAATCAGGAAATATTTATGAGTTTTTTTTAATACAATACAGTAATAACGTTGAAAAAAATAGTAGATTATTTATTTAAGCATTTCTTTTTTTTTTTTTTTTTTTTTTTTTTTTTTCTTATAGAAACTGTTAAAAATTTATCGTGTATTATTATAGGAATAAATTAAATAAAAAATTGAATTTCTTTGAAAAAAGATATCCTATGCAAATGTGTTTTTATTGAAATATATTTTTTTCTTTCTAAGAAATATGCTTTATTCTTAGCAATTTATTGGCAAGTAGCGTTTAAGTAATTACCTAAAATTGTTATTTAATTCATGTAATAGTTTAAAATTTTTACTAATTGATTTAGGAAGATTACTTTAATAAAATGTACTTCACTAGTTTATTAGTTTTTTAATAATAAACTTTTTTAAATAATGGCTTCTAAATATAATTTACATAGTGCATTTTAAAAGAGGATTAAACGCAATGAAACATTTTTTCTTCTTTTTTAAAAAATATATTTTGTTTTAAGCAATTTATTGGCAAATAGAGTTTAAGTAATTAACTAAATGTGTTATTTAATTTATTTAATAGTTTCAAATTTCTTTTAATTTGTTTAGGAAAATTCTTTTAATAAAATGTATTTCACTGGTTCATCAGTTTTCTTTAATATGTTTTTTCTAAATAATGCCTTCGAGAAATAATTTACATATTGCAATTTAAAACAAGTTGGAAATTGCACGTGAAGCGTAGCAAATGAGATGCGTTCGTACGATAACAGAGTTTTAAAAATATGCAGATCTTGCTGTTATAGTAGACAGTACATCGGACACAGTATATTGGTCGAAATATTGTTTGCGTTTCTGTAAATATATAGGAAGAAACTTTTATTACACCTCAGCAACGTATATCATATTCATAAAATATGAAATAGTTTAAAATAATAATAATGATAAAAAAAAACCAAACAATGTTTTTTCGATAGCATTATGCAGTGGAACACTTTTGTGTGGTTTTCTAATTTAATACTAAATATTCTTTGTATTACAGATTGTACAGAATGTATATTTTAATATATATACTTCATAGGTTCATGTATTCTGTTATATTCGAATGACTTCAATATAATTAAAATGTATTTGAAACATTTTCCCCCATTGACAATAATGTAACAGAATACTTTTGATTGTCCCTGTAATTGATCTATGCATCCGATTTTCATAAAATTTTAAATTACTCTACAAAATTATGTAATAATTATATATTTTAAATTTCAAACGATTTGGTTGAGTAGTTTTTGCGTTGTTATATGCGGACGGACGGACAGACGGACGGGCGGACTGAACGACAACTATATGTGCTACGTATTTACATAATTACGAATGCAGCTAAAAAAGGATTTAATTTATTTAATAGAATCATATGTCATATTTTTCTCCCACTAAATAAAAATTTTGTTATGTAATCATTCAAATGTCCTATTTAAATAATTAAAAAATGAAATATTGCTAATAATATTAAAGTTATATAAACACATATATATTATATGTATTGAAAGTTATTCTAAACATAAAAAATATATAAAAAAGTACACACAGAGTTCGTCATTGGAAGATACATTATTCGTTTGAGGTTCAGTTCAGTGTGACCAAGTTTCCGTAGACGCCACAGGAAATAAAATTGTGAAGCGAATAAGTAAATAAATAAATAATGACTTTTTATTTATATGCCTTGAAAAGGATTTGGAAAAGCAGAATTGGTAACTAAGCCGGACACTGGAGATGCACATGTGCTAATAATAAACAAAAGTTATATCAATGGTCTGTAAGAAGAATGCTTTCACTGCTAATGATAAAGAAATGTAGCTTCTAGTTCTACACTATTAAAAATAAAGGTGACAAACCAGTTGCATTTGGCGTCTTGCATCATTAAAAAGGTGTTACCATTTGACACCCGCGAAATTGAAAGTCTGTTTTATCCCTCACTGGATGATTCACGCTAATTAGGGTGCCGCGCAATGCATACCGTTGGAATATTTTCATCCCTTACAAGGAAGGTCTCCATTGGGGGCATACTCAGAATTTTTTGAAAAAAATACGGATTAAACTACTCATGTAGGTAATAAAGAATCAGTGAAAATTAGCGGCGGAATTACATTATTAGATATGTAAAAAAATAAAATAGTTTGGAATAATTGGCGTGAAAAGCTGAAAGCGACGCGGGATCTGGCGAGCAGTGCATTTCCTCGCCAAAAGCAGACGATTTTAACGAATCTGAAAATTGATTTTAATTAACTTCACTGTTAAAAATCTGCAGCATTTACTGCAACGTCACTCCACTACTTTTATAGAATATCTCTCTTCTGACCAATGAGAAAGCTCCATAGCACGGGGAATTGACCGTGTCATACACTGTTAAAAATCTGCTGCATTTTGTTGCAACGCACTCCACCGCTTGTATATAATATCTCTATTCCAACCAATGAGAAAGCTCCATTTCACGGCCAAGTAACCGTTTTCTATACAAGCAAGGGAGTGCGTTGCAACAAAATGCAGCAGATTTTTAACAGCGTACTTTTCAATTTGGAACAATTTTAATCAATTTAATTGCGTTTTAAATGATAAAATATATTTATTTCATTTTGTTTATAAGTACATATAAACGTATATGACAAAATTACACTTAAAGTAAAGTAAAAATGCAAAACTAAAATTACTTAAAATAAACTTATTTAAATAAATTGAACATAGAAAGTTTTTTCTTTAAAAGATATTCGAAGCGTAAAAGCGTATTTTTTAAAATTTTGTTTTTTCGCCAACCGGAGATAAATCGCCAAATAAACGAAATTTTTATTATTTTTTTACGGACGTTATAATGAGGTTCCGCCGAAATTTTTTTTATAAACATATGTAACTATATGAGAAGAACATTCTGTAATTTTTTCAGATTTTTCTGAGTATGCCCGTATGGAGACCTTCCTTGTTAGTCATATGCGCAATCTCTGTGATGTCTGTCCTTCCCTTCAACTCGCCGTCACTGATGGATCATATCAGCAATTTCTCTCTACGAAAACTATCACCGCTCATGCTCTATCCCAATTTCGATTAGAACTTCGGATGGAAAACTTTTGGCGAGCTTTTTATATAAAACAACTTTTGAATTTCAGGGCATTTGAACATTTCAGGGAGACATTGAAGGTGAGCTCGATGGCCAAATTGTTAGAGCGTTGCGCTTGCAATCAGATGCTGTGGGTTGGAATCCTTCACGGGAAAAAAGTCAGTTTATAATTGTGTTTTATTATTGGGCACTCTGGATTATGGGTGCCATCTTTTCACCCTAAATAAAGGTGCCATTCTGGCTCCTCTAGGGGTGTCACCAGTGAAACAAGCCTTTCACCCCTAAAAGGTGCAATGTGTCACCTGTAGTTTTAACAGTGTAGTCACTGACCTAGCTCTAGACAATGTTTATTTCTGACAGGTCAGAGGAAAAAGCTTCCTAATGTTCTCGATTCAACCACCTGATTCAAACTTAAGAATTTTGTGAAAGCCTTTTAAAGATAGTTGAAAATTCTGAAAATTATAATCAATAGAATGAGCTCAAAATCTTTTGTTTTCAAAATGACGCAAAGAGATATGGGGCTGTATCCATATATTCGCAGATTAGTATTGATATAATATACACCATATGCACGTACTACTATATTTGAATACAGCCTGTCATCTGTTTTCTTCCTTTTGAAAGAAGCGGATTTTGAGACTATTCTATAGACGATAATTTTTAGAATTTTCAAGCTATTTTATGGAGACTTTGACAAAAGTTGCTCCATGCATTTAGCTAACACATCCTGCATATTGGATTTGGATTGCTTTCAGACATGCGCAGTGAAACATTGTAAAGTAACTTGTCGATTTGTAAAACAATTTTTATTATCTCTAATTCTAATTATAGGGCAGTATGTACCATGTGTTTTGTCATATTTTCTGAAAATAACATTTTTGTATGTGGAGTTTACTAAGGGGAAGGAGAGAGCCGTAATACTGAGCAAAAGGCTAGCTCCAATGTTTTGTCGCAATGACTTATCCTACACTGTTAGAAACAAAGGTGACAAACCGGTTGCATTTGGCGCTCAGGCGTGAAAAGGTGTTACCATTTGACACCCACGGGCTTGAAAATGTGTTTGGGGTGCCGTTGGGTGTTTCACGTTAATTAGGGTGCCGCACACTGCATACCGTTGGAAGATTTTCACCCCTTAGTCATTTGCGCATGCTCTGTGACGTGTATCCTTTCCTTCAAATAGGTATCACTGGTGAAGGGCCGAAACTAGAGGGGGGCAGAGCCCAGGCAAGTGCCCCGGGCGCCAACAGAACAGAAGGTGAAGGGGGCGCCAAATTCAGATTTTCTTTGATGTGTTTGTTATAAAGAATGCATATATGTGGGGGGTGGAGGGGCGCCAAAATCCATGTTTGCCTTGGGCGCAGAAAAGGCTAGTTTCGGCGGATCAACACAACAATTTTTTTCCTACGATGACTATCACCGCTATACACTATCCCAATTTTGTTTAGAACTTCGCTCGGCTAACTTTAGACGAGCTTTATTGTATAAAGCATGCTTTGAATTTCAAGACAATTGAACATTTCAGGGAGACTTTGAAGGTGAGCTCGATGGTCGAGTGGTTAGAGCGCTGAGCTTGTAATCAGACGTTGTGGGTTCGAATCTTACGAGGGCCGAAAGTCCGTTTGTATATTTTTTAAATTTTTATTATTGGGCACTCTGGATTAAGGGTGCCATTTTTTCACCCTAATTAAAGGTGCCATTTTTTCTCCTTTAGGGGTGTCACCAGTGAGACAAGCCTTTCACCCTTAAAAGGTGCATTGTGTCACCATTAGTTTTAACAGTGTATATTAATTGTTTTAGTTTTCCTTGCAAGAAATGGCGTTGCTACAAACATATTGAAAATTTAATGCAGGTAACAAAAAGTATTATAATTGATAAAAAGCTTCGTACAGTCAGTCATAAAATAAAAGAGATTCCAATTTAGTCAAAAAAATTATCGCAAAAACAAAACGCAAATACTATACTAAAATTATATTATCTTCAATTTATCAAAAAATAAATAAATTTTAGAGTTATCGTCACAGTGAAATTTAACTAAAGTGCAATATTTTCAATACACTATTTTAGAAATTTTACTTTAGGGTACCAAACAAGAAATCATTCTGCCAAATAGTTTAAAAATTATGGCTGGAACACTTAAAGTTATTTTCAATTGTAGTCGTCTTAAGACGGATTGGAACGCTGGTAGTTTATAAAACATAGCTCGAAAATTACTTCTGGGAATGAGCTGTAAATTTTGATTTGCATATTTAAAGATCTTAGAAAAATTGATTGCTATTATAAAATTCGTGCATTAAAGTTCATATTTCTTTTTTTAATTAATTTAAACATATTTAAATATTAATTTATGTTAGTTTAAATTATTTTTAAGGATATTTCCCAAAATATATAAACTTATTTTTAACTGAAACCCATTTATCTATGATCCAAATATGTTAATCCAAATTTATAACTCATTATGCCAATTTTTATTTCATGTTTAAAAAATCTTATTGAAATTATTATTAAAAGAAAATATTAGTTTATTTATGAAATAATTCATGTTAAAGAGATGGGATGCTCCATCCTTTTTTAAATTTATTTCTTTTTTGCCGTCATTTTATTATTTTGCTCATATTTTTATACTCATAAATTAGACTTTAGATACATTTTTTATACTGCCATTTTGGTACAATTCTCACTTACGTACATGTTATGGATAAAATTGTTTTTATGACATTTTCGTGATTGATGATTGCACTCATATATCTTTCAGATAAAATCCCCTTTTTTCTTTTGAATCGAGTTTGATGTGGCACGTTAAAAAAGTATAAATATATATCATTGCAAGTAAGTCCAAACGTGAAACTCTCATTGTTTATTTAAAAATGCGATTATTTTTATTTTGTTTAATAAAAATACATAAATGTTCGAAGTTTCTAAAATAATATATAATACAGAACAGAAAAATTAATCTTATGTAGTTTTTTACAAACAAAACTTAATTTTATTTTATTTCATAAGAAATTGTTTTATTTAAAAATTAAACTCATTTTTACTTTCTTCTTTCTTTAAACGAAGGAAATTTTTGAAACCCAGTTTTCGACACTTTACACGCTTTAGGGGTCAGAGAACCTAAAAAACAAGTTTTTAGAAAATATTTGTCTGTCAATCTGATCGTCCTTCTGGATGTTACAAAAAATTGTGGACGTTGTATTTCAAGAACCAATGCACGGAATTTCACAAAACTTAAGATTCAGTTAGATCCTCATATAATCTGGAGCTTATTAGTTTTTGGTGCATATCACCAAACAGGTGGTGCTGCAATGCTTCATTTTTAACGATTTTTTAAAAAGTTCTATCTCAAGAAGTAATGAACGGATTTTCTTTAAACTTCAGATTATGTTAGCCTTTAGCACAATATAGTGTTGATTGGTTTTTGGCGCAAATCGCCGAACACGTTTTGCTGATATGTGGCAATAATCATGATTATCGCACTAGCTCTATCTTAGGAACTAACTTACAATTTTTCATCAAACTTCAGATTAAGTTAGTCCCTGATATTTATTAGTATTGCTTAATGTTTTGAATACACCGCTCAACAGATTATCTCTAAATTATATTACGATCTCTGCAATGATTGTATCTCAAAAACTAACCTACGGATTTTCATCAAACTTTATATTCAGTTAGAACTTGACATAAATTGTCGCTAATCAGGTTTTGGTGTAAATAACCTAAGCGGTGACGCTGCTATGTTTCAATTTTCTGGAAGAATTAACATGTATGAGATGAAGACTGTATTGGAATTGACACCTTTTACTCGTTTAAGATATGTATGTATTGATAAAAATGTTTATTAATAAAGATTTTTTTGTATTCTAGCGCATTGTTAAATAATTAAAGAAAACTGTTGCACTTATTTTGTTAGTATAAGTTAAATAAAAAATTTAAATTTCCAGACCCCAAGAAAAACGGTAATGTTAAAAGCAAAGTAAATTAAGATATAACTAGTCAGATGTGACAATCCCAAAAATTTCTTCACTCTTATGTATATTAATACTTCCTAAAATATGTAGCATAACAGCGCCGCCGATTAGGTGGTCCAAACCAAAATATAGTAAGCATCAACTTATGTCAACTTATAACTGAATTTGAAGTTTGATGAAAATCCGTGAGGTAGTTTTTGAGATAGAATTACCTCATAATCTTTAAAAAACAGCATAACAGCGCCACATATTGGGTGATGTACATAAAAAAATAATCAGGATAAATGTTTTATCAGGTACTAACTTAATCTGAAACTTGGTGAAAATCCATGCATTAGTCCTTGAAATATATTTATTGCGAAATCGTGAAAAATGCAGCATAGCAGCGTTATCTGGAAGGTGATTTACACCAACAACTAAACAACACTAATCTATATCAGGGACTAACTGAACACTGAAGTGTATTAATTCTTGAGACAGAGCTATTGCGAAAATCACGAATAATGCACCATAGCAGTGCCACCTGTTGAGAGATATATACCAAAAACTAATAAGATTTAGCTTATAGTGAGGTCTAAAAGAATTTAAAGTTTTGTAAAATTCTGTAAAATTAGTTCTTGAGATAGACGGTCCACAAAATTTTTGTCACATACCGACAGACTCACAGATAGACATTTAAAAAAACATATTTTGCGGGTTATCTGCCCCTAAAACGTGTAAATCCATAGAAAACGGTATTTCGATAATTTCTGCGAATCAATACCTATTTCTTGTAAATATAGAAGAAAGTAAAAATTTTCATGATGATTAAATTGCTCAGAGATAGTATTATTCTTAGTAAGGACTAAAATTTGTCAGTCATTCTGCAATTTTTATGCATAAAAATTATACGAACTAAAATTCATTTATTTAACCAACAAATAAATGCAACCGTTAATAGGTAAGGATTGAATTGTGGTGAATTTTAATCCCAAGGTACTATAACGAAGACATCGTTAACCCTTTATCTACCAAATTATTTATCAAGAAATTGATCTTTCTCTATAATTATCTTCTGTAATATATGAAAGTATACCGAAATTTTTAGATAATACCAGTGCGGAATTTAGACATGTTCTTTTAATTAAAACTGATTAAATATATCTGTAGTTACAATATTTACAAAAATAATCAGATTAATTAACCAAAATTATTCTTTTGAAAATATCACAATTCTTAAAAAAGCAATGTGTTTAAATGCATTATGATCCTCTCTATAAATGGGAACGCTTTTGCAGCTGACTATATTTCATATAATTTTATTTAAAGAAAGGAAAGAAATATCTATAAAAATGAATAATAAAACTACCACTTTTTGAAAATATTTAGCTTCGACTGCTTCTTTAGCCTATCTAAATTTGATTGAGAAGAATATTTTGTGTGGAAAGAATAAAAAACTTTTATTAATAGACAGATAAAATAAGTTTTTTATAAGGTTTTCTTCAATGGTACTTCAAATTACCGTCGGTACATAAAGGGTTAAAAAAGTATAAAAATGTTTTTTAATTTACATTCTTGTGTAACTTACGTAAAAAAGAATCAACCTTAAAAGTATATTGTGAAAAGTTGAGCTTAAGTTTACTATTTTACTAAGTACGTAGTATCTGCACAGTTTAATTATCGTAAATTTGAAATATAATTTTGTAGTTTATAATGAACGATTATCTAGGTTTACAGATAAAATTCCCTCTAAATTTTTGAATCACGTTTGATGTTTAAGTTAGAAATTATAAATATTTTTCATGATAGTGTGTCCACTCCTGAAACGGACATAAATTGTTCTGTATGTTAGCAGCTGCATTTATAAGTACTTTAAGTCTTTACTTTATCTTTTCTAATTTTCTTTATATTTGTACTAGATATTATGTTTTACAATACTCTTTATTGAAGCTTCATGCATCGTATTACACGGAGGTTTCTTTGCAGAAGACAAGTGTGCTCATAATATGATAAATACAGCTTAAATCAAATGGGTAAAATTTGAAGTTTTAAGTATGCGTTATACACCGGAAGATATGGTATTTCTAGAGCACATTATTTTGTGTAACGTTTATTATAAATTATATATTCTGTGAAATAACTGAAAATATAAATTTATTCTTACTAAATTCAAAAAACTTTGTTTATATTTTATAGTTAATTATTTTATTTGCATTAGGATCATATTTAAAGAAAATTATAGGAAATTTGATAGTAAAAAAAGGAATGAAATTTAAAAATACATTGTTTTTATGAGAAGTTAACCTCTTGAGGACGAGCGACGCGTATGCGTGCCTCAAAAAGCTTAAGAATCCGTGTTTATCCCCGCCAGTAAAATTTTAATTTCAAATTTTTCTAACATTAAAAATTTCGTAAAAGTTTGTCGTTGCGAAGGAGTTAATAATCAAAGGAATGCAATATTTCACCTTGATTTAAACACAAAATACATTATATGAACTTTAAAAAGTTCACCGTTGTACTTAAAAGGTGACAAAAATAATAAAAATGATATTACAAGATAAAAGTATGCACTTTATTTAAAACTTCATAGTATTTTCAAGCCTTTTCAGGCTCTTCATCAGAGAATATTTTAATAAGTAATTGTTTATTTATATAAATACGTCGTTTAATAATTCAAGAGCCATCAATTTTTGAAGTAGATGTAATAGTATCTTGGATTGAACATAAAAAAATATTATTATTTAGTGCAAATCTATTTATTTTATTTTATTACATCACTCTGTTTTCATAGAGGCTCACGAAAAAGGCAGGCTACGGCTGTGTTATTCTTCGTACCTTTTTGTTACAGACCAATGGAGTCAGGTGATGCTTGAAAGCATAAGTACAGGCACTGAGCTCGATAATAACATGGAGAGTTAACTCCCTATTCTGATGCATTGAATCCAGCGGTCGGCACATGAATACAATGCCAAAGATTTTCCGTCGAAAATCTTTGTCAAAACATAGATTTCCTCCCCTAGAATAAATAGTATGGTGTAGATTTTTTCAAATTGAATTTTCTTTTAAAATTAAGACGAAATTCCTGCAATTTTCACCGCTATATATATTCTTTTGTTAAAAATCTAATGACTTTAAATTCATCGCAAATTTTCAATTTGATATTAGTGAAAAAGGAAATTTTTGTTTAACTCAACAAAAAATACCGAAACATTTGCTAAATATTGCTCATAAAAATTTCACAAACATATAGAAAAAAACAAAAAAAAAAAAAAAAAAATAAAAAGTTTACGATAAAGCTTCAAAAAGTGCTTGTAATATTAAGAATAACAGAGGATTTATTACTTGCGCACATTGGAAAGTGTGACGCGGGCCCGGCTGAAAGTGGATCGGTTGGCTCGGCGAGTAGACCCCCCATATTAAGTATGGAGCTCAGTGAGTACAGGTGTAAGAAAAGGTGATCTTATCACTCTTTTGGTCTGCACTGTAAAAAAAAAAAAAAAAAAAAAAAAAAAAAAAAAAAAAAATCTGTAAAGGTACTAAGCTTTTTCTAGGAAACTGGGATTCCAAGAACTTTTCCTGTAACGGTAACAGCAAAAATTCAAGTTTCAGAATCAGTTACATGGATTTTTCCTGTTATCGTTACATGAAAAGTTCTTGGAATCCCAGTTTCCTAGAAAATGTTTAGCACCTTTACAGATTATTTTTACAGTGCTTAAGAAAAGATACCTGTGATGTTCAGCGGTAGCGTATCTTTTTCGTTAGCCTCGGTTTTTATACGTCCTTTCTAAATGCGTAACTGGACAGTCAAAGTAACTGTGTTTCATATCAAATTAGGTTAAAAAAATATTTATCTGCCGTACAATGAATTTTAATACATCACTTTTCACAATTTTTCAGGATTTATTTGCAGAATATTGAAGTATAAATTAGGCATATTGTACGGTAGGGCGTCGTTATATACTTGAGAGTTTTTACACGAGATTTCTATGAATTATTAGATAGTGGCTACGTAATAATTGGATATTGGGAATATGATTTTTGCATGATCAAAATTTATTGTGATATTCTGATTAAAACTTAAACGAGAGACAGCTGTGGGTTGACGACGAAATTTTATACCTGTTTTTTGGTCTTTGTTTTTTATCTTAGAGTTGTTTTCTTTTGGTCATTTTTATGCATTCCATTATTGTACTGCTATCATTTCTAAAAGGAATGCCATATACACCAGCTAATTCATCTTTCTATGTAGGATTTCTTTTCGTACAAGTTAACTTTTTTTAAAAATTTTGTTGAAGGACAGGTTTTTAAATTTATATTGTGTTTCAGTAGAGCATACCTTGACTTTTCATAGAGACCAGGTTCATAGTTAAACATCTAATTATAAGTTAGTCAAATGTATCATAAATTACATTTAAAAATATGGATTCAAAATACATACAAAATGCTAAATAATACATCTACAAAACAACACAATAAAAAATATCTACGTTTCGTATCTCATCTGCGAACGTCATCAGTAGAAAAATATCAGGGTAATTTTTTATCCTTATGATGTTCGCAGATGCGAAACGTATATATTTTAAAATTTATTGCTTTCTCGGCGTACCATTTACATTTTGTATTTATTTTGAATACACATTTTTAAGTTAAACTTCTTATACATAATTTGTTTTTGGCTTTATTTATATATTTTCAGGAAATTTGAATTCATATATAAGTTAAAGAATGAGGAAAGGATCGTTGAAAGACTAATTTCTTCAGCGATATCTCTGATGGCATTAATCTCAATATTTATCTGAAAATTCTTTAAAAGCTCGTCAAAAAAAAAAAAAAAAAAAAAAAAAAAAAAATTGTAAGCTGCGATTTCAACAATCGCACCTTACAAATTTGTGAACTTTAAAAAGTTTATATAATATATTTTACTTTGTTGTTTAAAATAATTTCCTCGATAATGTCCTTTCAACAGTAATATTTTATTTTTCCAAAACATTATTCTAAGATATCAACAACAAAACAACTTCTTTCATCAATATTTCCTTCAAGAAATATTCTTAATGGTGAAGTGTGCGACATTCATCTTATAGTTGATAGGTGTACAATAAATAGGAAATGATGAAAATTTCGGAAATAAGTATTCTGAGATAATGTCCAATCAATCAAAAAGAGCATATGTGGTACGTTTCCTGTTGACACTGTTTTGAAATAATAATTTATAGTGATTTAAAGACTGCTATAAAAGAAACTTTAAAAAAGTAGTTTATCTATTTTAGAATAAAAAAATATATATGTTCATAATATAGATGTTTCTAGAACACAAATTAAAAAGTTTAGGTAACATATTTTACATTGTTCTTTAAATTAATTTTTGCAATAATGTCTTTTCAGAAATAATATTTTATTTTCCCAATACATTATCCTAAAACTTCAACAACAAAGCAACTGCTATTCATCAATATTTCGTTCAAGAATTATTTTTAATGGTGAACAGTGTGAAATTCATTTTATAGTTGAGAGGTGCACAAAAATGGGAAATGGTGAAAATTTTGGAAATAAGTATTCTGAGATAATGTCCAATCAATTAAAAAGATCATATGTGGTACATTTCCAGTTGACACTGTTTTGAAATAATAATTTATATTAAATTAAAGACTCCTAGCAAAGCTGGCAGTTAAAGATAGCATATTAATTTCGTTGCTTGTAACAAGTTATTATTAACTATATGTTCTCAGCAATATCGCTCAGACTAATCCCTCTGAGGGAAGTCCTAGTATAATATTTATTACATTGTTCTTTGAATAAATTTCTGCTATAATGTCCGATCAACAATAATATTTTCTTTTCCCAATACATTATCCTAAGACTTCAACAAGAAAACAACCGCTATTCATCAATATTTCCTTCAAGAATTATTCCTAATGGTGAGCAGTGTGACATTCATCTTATCGTTGAAAGGTGTACAATAAATAGGAAATGGTGAAAATTTCGGAGTTTTCGAGAGTTTTCGAAATAATCGAAAGTTTTCGAGAAACCATCTAGTTGCCGCTGGCATCAAACAGAACAAAAAAAAATGATCATTTCGATGAAAGAAACATACAATCATCTTTATTCAAAGATCGTTTGCAATGCAATTGCAACAAATGTATAATTTATACGAATCAATATTTCGTATAAATTGAGAATATGAATGCTATTTGAGAATATAAATGCTATTTGAGAAGATGAATGCTATGAGAATAATGCTTTGCGAATATGAATGCTATTTCTGAATTAAAGAACTTTTGATAAAATCTAGAAATTTTGAATATTACTTTAACAAGCACGTTTTATACTTTATTTTTGTTTTTTTAATTCAAATGGAATTTTTTTAAACAGTTTTAGAGTTAGAAGAGATAAATTTTGAAAACGTTGCTTATAAATCGACGCGACACGCTATAATCTACATCATCCTAAAAAAAATAATATTATTAAATTTTTTTTTATTTTATGGTAAGATACTATGGCTATGCACAATAATTATTTCGACAAATCACAAGTGAGTCTAAAATCACACATACTAAAAAAATATGTTGATAGCTTTCATTTAAACAAATATAGCTAAATTTGACAAAATCTTCTTTTTATAACAGGCAAAATCTTATGTTTAAAAGCGCATGATAAGTGCCGAATGTAATTAATCTCATTTAAATATAAGGTACCCTGGGGTAATAACGCCACGTTAAGGTTCTACCAATTTTCACGGCTTAGTTTTAGATTGTATTTTTCAAACAACTATAGGATCTGATACAGCAACTCATTGACTAACTATATAAAATAAAATAATTTAACAGATATGTATTCATAAAATGTAATGGCGTTTTTTCCTGACCTATGCTATTTGGCGTTATTACCCACCTATATGGTTAATAACGCCATGCAAACAAAACTATGAAATAAGATGGAATAATTGCATGTAGATAGCCCAATTCTAAAAATACAAACTGTACAAACTTAGAAATTGACAATTTGCATTCTAAAATATTGAAAATGTTCAATTTTTGTGAAAGTGTAAGAAATATAAAGGTGTGGTGTGGGAGGGGGGGGGGGTGAGGCAAATGAATATCAGACAGTGAGTTTCTTTTTGCTTAAAAAGGACCATTTAAATAGAAATATGAGAAACATTGTACAGTTTTAACTGTGTTTATTTGAATCAGTATTTAGGATGTAGCTCGGCCACTGTAGGCAATCAACCGGGGTATTAATGTCAAGGATTGGCGTTATTACCCCGGTATAGTTATTGCGCAGTACATTTTAAATTACAAATTATCTCGAGAAGATATCCTAAATCTTCAACAACATTTTAAAAGTACATGAAATGCACTACAAATTTATGTAATTAACAAAGTATTTCCGGATAAAAAGATCGTCTTCACATATACAAAACGTATTTCGCAAATTTTCGATCAAGCGTTAATTTTAGTTGTTTGTAAAAACAATAAGACCTAAAAATGAAACAAATTAACTTGAAGCTGTTTTTTGCGATTTATATGACTCAAAAACCTTCTGCGCAGAGCGCATGTGTGTCATTTACCTGATTATTTCATAATTATGCAAAATATAAGCACTTGGCGTTATTACCCCGCCTGGCGTTATTAACACCAGGGTACCTTAAGTACTTTTAAAAAGTAATAAGTATTGCATAACTTGTGGCACATTAAATGTGATTGCGCTGTCGACAATTCTGACGCAATATTTTTTAAAAAAGAAAACAACATGATCGGCACATACAAAATGAGCCAAAAGTTAAAGTTACTGAAAACTAAGCAATAAATACAGTTATGGATGTCACTGCATCAAAAATCACGTGTATTTAATAAAATATTTTATTTTGTGAAATGAAAAAAACGATGTTATGAAACAAATAACAGTAAGTACCTAATTTAATTTTTAATTTTATATAAATTTAAATCATCTATTAAAATCCTAATAAATACGATAAGACATATAATACATTCAAAGTATTTCTGGTGACTATTATATTCACGAAATATTTGTCTAAAATAAAGGAAATATAAGCAGTATTTTTTATGTGAGAGATATTCACTAAATAATTTTGAGAGTTTACAATCACAGTCAATCGCGTACATATAGGCATCATTGTAGAAACTAAACAAGTTATAAATTCAACGTGTAGCGTAGCAAGTAAGGTACGTTCGTACGATAACGAAGTTTAAAAAATATTCAGATCTTGCTGTTATAATAGACAGTACTTCAAATGTAATATTAATGGTCAAAATCTTGTTTGTGCTCGTGTAAATATACAGGAAGGAACTTTTATTACACTTCAGCAATGTATATCATATTCATAAATTGTGAAATAGTTTAATATAATAAACACAGGACCTAAAAAATGTTTTTTCGAATAGCATTATGTAGTGGGATACTTTTGTGTGGCCCTGTAATTTAATAATAAATATTCTTTGCATACCAAGTTGTCAGAATGTATATTTTAATGTATATATACATACGTACACACACATACACACACACACACACACACACACACACACACACACACACACACACATATATATATATATATATATATATATATATATATATACTTCATACGTTCATGCATTTGAAACATTTTTCCCCATTGACCGTAGTGTAACGGAATATTTTGGATTGTCACTGTAATTGATCTATGCATCAAATTTTCATAAAATTTGAAATGACTCGACAAAATTATGTAATAATTGTATATTTTAAATATCAAACTATTAAAATGCAATTGAGACTTTTTTCCCCATTGATCGTAATGTAACGGAATAGTTTTGATTGTCCCTGTAATTGAGATATGCATCCAATTTTCATAAAATTTTAAATGATTCGACAAAATTATGTGATAATTATATATTTTAAATTTCAAACGATTCGGTTGGGTAATTTTTGCGTTGTTATATGCGGACGGACGGAATGAGAACTATAGTAGGTGCTACGTATATACATAATTACGAACGCACCTAAAAAGAGAAAAAAATTGACTTTGTGGATCTAAAAAGTTAAATAAATATCATCATGCACGTCCCAATATATGTAAATGAATATCATCATAATCCTATACATATGTACAGATATAATTTCTGTAAATATAGCAAAAGCGGGTTCAAGGAATTTTTTTAAAATGTAATACATACCAAAATATCCATAATTCGATTTATATCATGATTAAAATATAATCCTTATACTCTATGAGTTCAAAAAGTAAACAAAATAGATTTAATCTGTATAATTTTAAAATCATTTTAACTAGACCTTATATATTTTCCAAAAATTTTCTTATAGAATCCAAATATTTAATAATTTCATTTCTAATGCTAACTTTTTCTTATTTTGTAGGACATCGAGTCATATGAAGTAAAGCGATTCGAGAAATATAAAGAAAGAAATGCAATTACAAGTTGAAAATTTTTAATCAGTATAATTTAACTTACTCATTTAATCTCTAAAAATTGCACATTTTAGATAATTAATTATCTCCCGAATGATGTATTTCGTCATTTTTTAAAAAAGATTTCTTCGCAAATTTCATCTTCTAACCCTTTTCGCTCATTATTTCAAATGAAACATTCGTAGAAAGTTTTAAAAGAATAACTTGTATAACTGCTGCGAGAAAATTTGTGTTTAGATATATTTTTAAAGCTTAGAGCGACGATTCAGATTTTCAGGAGCAATTTCTAGTTTATTTTTGTAATATATGCCTTAATGGTGCATTTCATTAAGAGATTTTAAATAGTCAAAGACGTCATTTATAACTGAATAAGTTCTGGAAAAAAATCATGAAATACATTTTTTAAAAACTATGTTGCTTTGAAAACCTTTTTCTTGAACGTTTTAAATGTGCAATATTTCATAGAATTCTATTAAATGAAATCTTCGATAGTTTGAGTTTTATTAGTTTGAAAATTGTAAATATATTTTTTTAAAGTCATTGGTTGAAAAGATTATTTAATTAAGTTTAGATAGAGGAATTAGCCTAAAAAATATTACAAAATTTAGATAATTAATTATCCCCCGAATGATGTATTTTGCCATTTTTAGAGATTTAAGAAATTTAATCTTCCATTCATTTTTGCTTACTTTTTATTGAAACAGACGTAGAAAGATTTAAAAGAATGACATGTGCTGTGGAAAAAAATTTCTTTAGATATATTTTTAAAGCTTAGAGCGACGATTCAGATTTTCTACAGCAATTTCAAGTTTCTTTTCGTAATATATGTGCTAATGGCGCATTTCATTAACAGGTTTACAATCATTAAAAAAGTCGTCTATAACAGAACGAGTTCAAGAAAAATGTTGTGAAACACATTTTTAAAAAACTTTGCTGCTTTGAATACCTTTTTCGTGAATGTTTTAAATGTGCAATAACTCTTACAATTCTATTTAATGAAATCTTCGATGCATTGAGTTTTATTTGTTTGAAAAGTATAAATGTTTTTTAAAAAAATCATTCGTTAGAAATATAATTTAATTAAACTTAGATAGAAGTATTTAAAAAATATATATATTGACGTTATGAAAAAATAATACGTACCATATAATTTTTAATAACTTATTAGAAATTTCAAATCATATAATTGAAATAAAATATAAAAATATTTTTCAGTGATAGTATTAATTTCGTAGACATAGCTGTTAACTATAGCAGCAAACAACCAAAATTAAAAATTCAAATTATATTAATATTTCTTAAATGTCAATGTGTACGTAATCGAAAAGAAATGTTAAATAATAATAACAAACTTTACAATTTATCACACGCCTTACAGACAAAGGGGCCTCCGTGTCTGAGTGGTCAAAGCACGACGCCGCGTATCGCCTTCGAGCGTAGGAGGTTGGGGGTTCGAATCCCACTGGCTCCATTGCACTCACTCTGTGTGGAGCTCCTGGTTGTATTTCGCTTTTGTTGTAAAATTTCCTTATGCTATTTCGTCCCTGTAATATTGACGATGATTTATAAGCAGGCTTCATGTAGAGCACACAAATCAAATGTATGTTGTTCAAGAAACAGTGTCAAAGAAGTAATTTTAATCGTAAACGCATAAAATTGACATGTCCTTTTGTTAAAAAACCGTGAAAATAAATAGCGTTTTCATCTTTTTTTAATACAGGCAGATCGTTCTTGAAGGTGTTGAATTTCCAGAAGCGACAGTTTAAGGATAGTCGTCGTGAGATTATATTAGCTTTCAGCTCAATAGGCTTGTGTAATCAATGATTTGTATTTAAAATTCATTAAAATCACGGTTTAATCACTAATTTAAATTATCTGTTTAAAATTTTTTACAAATTAGTTAACAGCCAAGAGTAATTTAAACAATGAGAAGCAAAAAGACTTTTGACCACAACGGAAAATAACCGGCAACTTATCCCAAGCGAAAACAACCGGCATTTTTCTCCCAAAAAATTTCCCAAATCTTTCCCATATTTCGACGCTAGAGTACATCGGCGTGCGCACCTGTTGCTAGGGACGGTGGTAGGAGGCGTTGACTTATATATTGACATATAAAGGATAAAAAAAAGCGTTGCGTGCAATTGAAGGGACATCATGTCTGTTTGGAAGATTCACCACGATAACGCGCAAAGCCACACCTCCTTCACCGTGAACGCTTACCTGGTTCGGCTGAACGTTCCAATTATCCAATTATATAGTGATTTTAATTATGACAGATTTCACAGGGATAGAAATTATCAGGATTATAATAGATTTGAAAATTTTTATGAAAATTTCAATCATAGTCTTCCATGGAATAGGGATTCCTCGGATAGAAGCTATAATAACAGAGATGACAGATCAGGGGTTGCACGCTACGATGCATATTATGGAAATCGTAAACAATCGGATGAACATATTAGAGGGCGAAATGACTATTCCAGGGATGAACCGCAGCATGACAGAAATAGAAATTCAATTCAGGAAAAAGAAAATAAGAGAGATGTTTCGGACAGACACAAAGGGAAAAGAAAGTCCAATTCGGGAAACTTTTAAGGGAATCTGCAGTTGTAAATAATAGTCATAAGAAAGACCCCGGTAGATTCCCGATAAGGGGGAATAAGTTCGTGATTGCTAGTGTGAATTCAGCGGGAAAGGATAAACTTCCCATCATTGCATTACAGATTTTTGGGTTAAAAGTTGACACGTTGCTGGATAGCGGGGCCGCAGTTTCGCTTTTATCACCGGAGGTTTTAGAGGCGCTCAAACAAACGGATGCAAAAATTAAATACTTGGCGAATAGGGTAACAATCCACACATTCGATAACTCAGTCATACCTTTTCGGCAATGTATAAAAATTACATTTAAAATTAACAATGAGTTTGTGACAGGAACATTTTATGTTACATCTCATAATTTTCAAGGGGACTATAAAATGTTGCTAGGTTTTGATTTCTTGAAAAAAAATAGAATGATTTTAAATTTTGATAAGAAAACACTAAAATTAAAAAATACGGAAATTGCCCTGGAACCGCAGGTTATGAATAAGGAAATAGTTAATATAAATAGTATAAACAAAAGGGGGGCGGAAGTGAAAAATGTCATAAAAGCGGTACGCACAAATATTACCAAAAGGCATTTTAAAGGAAGTGAAGTATTTGCGTGCATGGAGAAAGAAGCACATTTACACCCAGGACAAACGAAAATAATATCGTTGAGATGTCCGGAGGCGGTCCAGCCTAATCAGCTGATTTTAATTGAACCAACTGAGGAATTTAAAAATTTATTTACGGAATGTTCAGTTCATGAGGTACCAGTCACTAACAAAATTAATTTAATTATAACAAACAATACTGAAGATAAGATTATAATTAGAAAGGATACTAGGGTCGCACTGATCAGTTCGGATTTTGTTAGTAAAAATAACTTAAAGCTTAATGAGATTGAAGAGGGAGAAATTTATCAAATTAATAATCTAGATTTACAAGAAGTTAGGGCTTTGAGAGAAGCGGAGCTTGACAGATCGGATTTTAATTTAGATCATTTAACAGGTGATTTTAAACAAATGATAGAAGACTTATTGATGAGTCATGCACATGCTTTTTCGAAGTCCTACAAATCTTTGGGTCAGTCTTCATTGGTATCGCCCAAAGTACAATTAAATCACAATTTTCCTATTCAGCATAAACCATATAAGACGCCTCAGGCAGTTAAGCAGTATGCGCAGGAAGAACTACGAAAATTGCTAGAGGCGAAAATAATCGAAAAATCTGATTCGGATTATGCATTTCCGGTATTATTTGTAAAAAAAAAGGCACGGAAAAAAATTTGGTTCGCTATAGAATGGCGGTGGATTACAGGACGTTAAACGAGATTTTAGAGGGGTTTCCATATCCGGTACCGGACGTAAAAGATGTTTTACAGGCAATTAGTGGAAAAATTTTTTATACAACATTAGATTTGCATTCGGCTTTTTTCCAAATTAATTTACGCCCGGAGAATCGTCACAAATTAGCATTTGTGACGGAGTTTGAGAAGTACGCCCCTTGCCGTCTAAATTTTGGGCTTAAAATAAGTAGTACAAAATTCGCTGAACTTATGGATAGGGTCCTGGGACACTTTCCTAAGGACAAAGTAGGATATTTTATAGATGATGTGGTTTTGGCCGAAGACAGCCCGGAGGGAATGGCACAGTTGTTAAAGGAAGTTTTGGAAACTCTAATTGATCACAATTTAACAGTTGAACCCTCTAAGGTGCAAATATGTAAACCGGAAATTGAATTTTTGGGTTTCAAAGTTAATAAAAACGGATATGCCCCATCAGAAAAAAACGTGGGGAAGGTACAACGATTAACTAGACCTAAAAATAAAAAGGGGGTAAAGTCACTTTTAGGTTTGGCAAATTATTTCAGAACTCTTATTCAAAATTATGCCGATATTGTCAATCCTCTAGTCGAATTGACTAAACAAAATGTAAAATTTAAATGGACTGAGGAGACGGAACAAGCATTTTTAAATATACAAGAGGCAATCGTGAGCAACCCCACCCTTAAACCGCCAAAATTTGACAGGGAGTTCTTTTTAATAACTGATGGTTCAAAGAAAGCAATATCAGGTGTCCTTGCGCAGGAAGATAATGGGTACTTAGTCCCTATTGAATTTTACGGTAGAAAACTTAAGCAGTCAGAAAGGGCTTATCCAAGCATGAAGTTCGAATTATTGGCTATTCATGACGCAGTTATGCATTTTAAACACATGCTGTTAGGGCGAAAATTTACTATTTTAACGGATAACAAAGCTCTCCCATATCCGCTGAAAATTGAAATGCAGTCGGATATAGTGGCTAGATGGATTTTAAATCTCAGCGACTATGACTACAATATCGAATACATCGAAGGGAAAATTAATCCTTTGGATTTTTTGTCTAGAAACTTAGTAAATAATATTACTAGTAGCAACGAGTTACAGAATAACTTATTCAAAGTAAATCTTAACTTGAGTGAAGAGAACATTAGAGCCAAGCAATATGAGGATGAAAAATTAATCACAATTATAAAAAAGGTTGAGTCAAAGAAAAACAACAGAATAACAAAAAAGTATAATTTAAACGAGAATAAAACGCTGGTATTAAAACAAAACGGGAAATATCCAGAATTAATAATCGTACCGGACGAGCTTAAGTTTACGGTTATGGCGGAGGCACATGGACCCCATTTTGGTTTTAGAAAAACATACGAAACTGTCAAAACTCGTTTATTCTGGTACGGAATGTACCAAGATATAAAAAATTATTGCACGAATTGCGTAAGATGTAATTGCAGTAAGCAGCATCAGACGATCAAAGTACCACTTGAAAAAATGGAAAGAAATTTACAAATCGGAGCAAGTCTACAAATGGATATAGTAGGTAAATTACCCATGACCCTCAGAAAAAATTGCTTCATTCTGACTATCATAGACGCAGGCTCTAGATTTTTAGAAGCAGTCCCTTTACGAAATGTGGAGTCCCAAACTATCTTGAACGTTTTAAATAGGTACTTCGGAGACTACGGCTTGTGTTCCAAAATAGTTACAGACAACGCACAATATTTTCGCAGTGCGCTTTTTAAAGAATATTTGAAGACACTAAATATAGATCTACACCCGACAAGCGTCTACAAACCTTGTGGGAATGGTCTGGCTGAAATCATAAATAAATCGATTAAGGCATCCTTGGTGGCAATGTCCAATTCCACTCTTGAGTGGGACACCAGACTCGAATATTTTAAACTTAATTATAATACCACGATCCATCGAGCACTAGGTTATTCTCCTTCAAAATTATTCTTTGGTAGAGAAATTAAAAATCAATTTACGGTATTAAGTGCTCCGGATTTAACGTGCACTCAAGCGTTCGTTAAAAATAGGATAGAACATATGAGGGCAGTTCACCGGCAAGCCATAGCTAACCAACAAAAAATTATGGCGGAATATATCAAAGAAAATGATCTTCAGGAAGTTAAAAAGTTAGACGTGGGTCAAGAGGTGTACGCAAAAGTAATTGGCAAGCCTAGGGCTTTACACCCTCGTTTTGAAGGGCCTTTTGTGGTAGTAAAAGTTCTTCGACACAATAATTATGTGCTCCGTCTGAAAGACAAAATAAATGGGCCAACAATACGTCGACACGAGGCAAATTTATATAAGATAAGGTGGATGAACGCATTTCCTCTTAAGATTAATTATTGAGTGAATGTAAAGATAACTTAGATAGTCAGATTCATTGAAAATTTTGAAATAAAATTATAACAATAATATTAATAATTACTTCTTTCAAAAGTGGTTTTGTTTGGGCGACACAGGGAGATAATACCTCTTTATATTTAAAGGCGAAAAGGGAACTTAGTTAAAAAAAAAAAAAAAAAACTTTTGCATAACTTTATCTTTGGCGGGGCAACCAACATTGGGGGTTTTGGGACTTTGCATGTAAAAAATTCTTTTGCGGGCAGAAGATTTTGATTTACTTGGCCAAGGCATGCGGGGTCGTGAACTATCATTGTTTTTATTTGCTCCGAGAAGGATAGATTTCGAAATTGGGTAAAAGGGTTTGGAAGTAAATACATTAATAATAGTGATACAAAAAAATAAAACGGATATATAATAAAAGGGGTATAATAATAAGGATTATATAAGTAATAAGGAGACATAATGTAGCGTTGGTAGGATAAAATAAATAAATAAATCAATAAATGTGGTAGCTTTTTGTTTTTCCCTCCCTGTTTGGTTTCAAATTAGTTAAAAAAAATAAAAATAAAATAAAATAAATAAATAAATAAATAAATAAATAAATAAATAAATAAAAATTTCTTTATATCAGCACATAACAAAATGCTTATAAGGCTTACACAATGGATTACTTGTAGAGTTTGACTACTAACAAAATTTTATTGAAGTATATGGTTTCCGCGGTCATCAGAATGACATAAAATTTTAGAAATTGGGATTTTTTTTTGAGTGGACAGGTTATATTATATATATAAATGTTATATAAAGAAAAAGGGTAAAATTGGTCTTGTAAGATTAATTTTTCAATGTGTATAAGGAATGAAGCAAAAACAACAGCACTTACTATAAGTTTTGAATAGTACTAAGGGTGAAAATCATCCTGCACAACAGAATTATAAATATAAAAAAAATTGTGTGTATTGATTTTAGATTGAGATAATGTGAATGGTATAAAATGTGTATCATATATAAAAAAAATTATAGTGTAGCATATAAATATGGTGATGCATTGTTTGTGCGTTATGATAACAGCCATATTTGTAAATGGAAAAATGAGTCAGAAATGTGTTCTTAAACTATTTCAGTAACTAGTTTTGGACATAATAACAGCTTTAAAATAAATGAATAAATAAATAAATAAAATACATATATATATATATGTATAGATATTATCATTGCTTTATTATTTCGGAAATTCGCGTTGTTAGGTTAAATTATGGGAACAATATAAGTATTGATGCATAACGCAGAGAAGAATCCTCACACATCAACAACCTCCCAGCAGGGGAGTTAAGCAAGTAGCAATAAAATCAGAGACTGCGAATCATGGTGTTACGTAACCTGAACTTTCTTTACAGACATGGACAAAAAAAATCTAGGCATTCTACGAGGATCATTTTATATTGTGATGTACAGAATTAGACAACTGATGGCGTTGCAAGTGTTCAATCACAAACAGACTTTGAAACAGTGATTTATCTTTCAGGATCGCCGAACACTTATAAAAAAAAAGAAAGAAAAAGAAAAGAAAAAGTACTCTTTTGTCTGTTTGTTTCTTTTTTTTCATTTAGTTGGGGGGGGGAGATGCTGGGAACATAAGCATCCAGCAATCTTCCGAGATTTATAGATATGTATATAAATGGTATATTATACATATTGTATCCTTTGACGTTCTTGTATAGTGATTGTAAATACTAGTGTATGTTTAACGCTATTCATGTCAGGAGCAAGGCAGACCCCTATCTCAGCTGGCATCTAGAAGGCACCAGTTTTGGCTCTCGCATAACAATCGCTTGACATTTACGTCAAGAATGGTTTATTGGTAGATTTACAAGCCAATTAAGCGAGACCGCACACGTTTTTCTAGTTGAGGCTCCCGGTCATTTTTCCGGCTAGGAGCGAGTGGCAGACAAGAGGGGCCAGCCCCCCACGCTCGATCAAGAAGCCAACGATTCTGCTTCAGGAATAGGCCGGGGGAGAGACTGAATGGTCATTTTTCGGGCAGATTGAATCGAAGGGGAGTATTAGCCACGCCCGCCATGAAAAAAAAAAGAATATAGATTTTTTTCTTGAAGAGTTCAGATGAAAAAGTTCGCTCCCAGATGCGAAGATTTTTTATAAGAGAAGCGTGAATAATTCCAAGGAGGACCTACCAACATAGCCTGTGATCCGAAAATGATGTCCGCCAGTGATGATGTGTGATAGCCTGTGATCCGAAAATGATGTCCGCCAGTGATGATGTGTGACCGCCTGTGATTTCTCCGAATGCGAGCCTTAACTGAGTGCTGGGCACGAAATAATATGAAGGTACGGTTTTTCTTATAATTTATATTGTTCCCAAAAGGTTTAGGGCAAAATGCCAAGTAGGGGGTGCACGCTCCAATTGGTATTCAAGATTAGAGTATTAAAACCAATAATTATACAAGTAGAATTAATAGTTTTTTTTGTTTTTTTTTTATTTTATCTATATTGAGAATAATGTGTCTTGTGACGCACCGACAATTTGTAAAATAGTTGTAAATAAATTTATATGTTAGTTGTTAAAAAATTGTTGGTATCTTTTCGACCCTGAGTCTTATTTTATTTAATTCTATTATGATCTGATTTAAAGTTATGTTTTATTTACGATCCATAAGTTAATTCCATCTTCAAAAACAATCACAACGCAATTTGGTAATGAAGGCAGTTGCCTCACTTATATCGAAGGGATTAACCAGGATTGAAACGAACGATCACTGTTATTTTTGTATTAGATATTAAAAAATTGCATGAGTTTGCACTATGAATACTTTAAATTAAAATGATTAGGAGTGACTAGCATAGTTCATTCAAGGATTTGGGTTATGCTGACATGTCGAAATAAAGATTTCCGTTACAGGAGCCCAGTTCTGTCCATTTATGCATTAAAACGTATTTTTCCTTTATGTGACTCTGTAAGGTACCTTTAAGGGGACGAGGGACCTTTAAAATCACTTTTTTCTATTTTTAAAATTGCGCTTTAAATATTATTCAAGGGTACATTATATGCATTATAACATATATTTATCACAAAAAACATGTAAAAAAATTTTTTTTTGAAAAAAAAAATAGGGAAATTTGTGTAATATTTTAGATTTAACGAGAACTTTTCAAAATGTCCCATGCGCATTCCATATCAATGAAAATCTCCAATATTATTTATACAAGTTTGATTTACATATATAAATAAAACTGTGCATGGAATTTCATATAACTGAATATAAAGCTGAAAAAAGAAAATATTTCTAATTTTTTCTGAAATTTTGAGCATTTTTGAACTTATTTTTACAATAAACTACCTATAACTTTTACAAATATTTTTACTTTCAAAAAACCATGAACAGTTTTATGACACATATGGAGATGAATAACTATAAAAAATTTCAAAGCATTCAGAGACAAAATAATGCGCATGGAGCATTTTGAAAAGTTCTCGTTAAATCTAAAATATTACAAAAATTTTAATATTTTTGTCAAAAAGAATTTTTTTTTTACATTTTTTGTGATAAATATGTGCTATAATACATACAATGTACTTCAATAATATTCAAAGTACAATTTTAAAAATAGTACTCAAAAAGTTATTTCCGGTTGAAATTTGGACTACATCTTTGGTTTTAGCTATCGCTGAATAAAAATAAAGGCATTTATGTTATTTTAAATGTTTTAACTTTAATTTTAAATAATAAAAGAAATTCGAAATTTTTCACAAGTATAGCGATTTTAGGGTATGGATGTACTTTAGCTTCTAAACATGACTATAATTTCGACGTTTACATCATCGAATAGAAATGAAATGTACTTTTAACTATAAACTGCATTAAAACTGTATAACAATTTAATGTTTTTATTAGTACTAATAGAATAATTTTTAAGAATTAATATTATTAAATGTATTTTTAATTATTATATTAATTATATTTTTAATATATCTCTGACACATGCAGCCTTATTCGGAAAGATCAACCCGTTTGCTCTGAAAATTATACAAGTAGTTCAGCATTTGTTCCCGGCTAATGTTCCATTAAAAAATTCAAACTTAATAAATAAATAAATTTATCTATCTAAAAAAGGTACTTCGCCGTGTGTGGTACGATTGTGTGTCTGTGTGCGATGGCAAGAAAAATCTATATGGCACGCACAGATCGGAAAATTTGTATGACGGTAGTCAAGGCATGTCTAGATGTTGCTTAAGCTCACAATTTTATTTTGTTTTTATATTTAGATGAATTTTAATTAAAAACGTGTTAATGTTCCTAACGTGTAAACGTATGTAAAACTATGTTAACGTGTAAATTGTTCATGAATGCACGTATATCTGTGTAATATACGAAAATATTAGACCTTATGTACACTATACATAACCTTATATTTTGGGATCTAAAATTTCAACTAAATAGTTTTATGTTCAAAAATAAATATTCATGATGAAGACATTGATATACTTGATATGTTTTTATTTTTTTCAGCATATTTGTTACAAGACAACAAAATAAAGAACACTTAATTTATGAGAATCATAAATCGGTTTAAATTTTATGCACTACATGATATATTTCTGTTAGTGTTTTTTTTCATATTCTAAAACGGTGTGCGCAATTTATCCAAGGAACTTGTGTATTCTAAATAAATACACTATAAAATAAAATTTCATTAAAATAAAGAAATTGTGACGGCAACAGTATTTTTTTATATTCATTTCAGTCACAAATTTTCATAGATACATCTGCAGCAGAAATCGAATATTTAATTTAAACAACACAAAAGCAATGCACTACAAGCAATAGTTACCGAATTGGCATACGAACTGAGGGACTACAGCTTTTCAAAGCACCACCATGACCATTCAGCTACTATTACAATTTTAAGACAAGTTTTAGAGCACCGATATTTATTATGTTTACATAAGTACACACATTTCTGTGAAATATTCTTATGCATAGTTCTGTGTAACTTTTTTTTTACACTTATAGCTGTATAAAATTCATACGCATTTTGTTTATAAATATGCAAAATATACCGATATTTGTGTAATGAATAAAATTTGTAAATTGACATTAATGCACAAAATTGGGTAAATCTCAATAATTTTCTAAAGGATGACAATTTGCATATTTCCATTACGCCCATAAAACCACATATATGCAGGAAAATGTTCACGAGTGTAAATAGTGTTTTCTGAGTGATGACAAAAGTATAATTTTAAAAATTGACACATATGTACGTGCAAAGGTTACTAATTCACCCCTTTATGTTTTGGAGTGTATGAAGCTTGCTGAAATATTATTTTCTTTTACTAGAAAAGGAAATTTATTTTCTAACTTTCAAAACTTAAAACACTTAATTTCCGTGCACGAAGTTTTACATTGTTTAGCTGCTTTTAATTGCCTCTTTACTTTCCAAATTTTTAAAACCACACTTTAAAGGCTAAATTTATTGGAAAGTTCTACTTCCTTGTGTTTCTATCGATTAAAACAATTGTAAAAGCTATATTTAACAGGAAATGACTTTTCTTTGTTTATGCTTTATATTATTTAAATTAATTGTTAATTTTCTGTTCAATTTTATAATTCATGTAGAATTGAGTTCCATAAAAGAGTTAGAAATGAAGTATATTATTTAGTTAAAAACTTATTTGAAAACTGCATGGTATCGAAAGCTACCTATACATTTTTTATAAATAAGGTATCCTGGGATAATAATGCCTTGTTAAGGTTCTACCGATTATTACTGCTTAGGTTTAATTTTATTCTTTCAGACAAATATAGGATCTCATAAGCAATTTATTAGCAATGTATACTAGAAAGAACATTTTAGCAGATATTTAGTCATGATATGTTATGTCATGTTTTTTTGACCAGTGCTGTTTGGCGTTATTATCCACGTAGCTAGGTAGTAATGCCATGTAAACAAAACTGTAAAATAAGATGAACTAATGACATGTAAATTGTCCAATTTTTAAGATGCAAATTTTACAGCCCTATAAATTGTCAAATACTAAAAAATTAGCAGTACTTAGTGCATACGAATTTCTCTTCATTCTTTCTGGTTTCAACAATGACAATAATGCTCTCTCAAGCATAAAATAAATAGTAAACTCAATTTGGATGGAGTTCAAAAATTGAAAAGAATCAACAAGAGTATATTACGCCAGTAGATTGCGTTATTAGCACAGTATTCTTATAGCGCATAATATACTACACTAAAAAACTATATACTAAACTACAAACTACCTTGCGATCACATCCAGAATTTTCCACAACATTTTGAAAGTACGTGAACTACACTACAAATTTATATAATAAACAGAATATAAGCTAATAAATATATTGCCTAATAGCCTTTTGATCACAGAACTCAAGTGGCAAATTTTAGATCTGGCGTTGACTTTTGCATGTTTCTTCCAACAATAAGAACTACAAAGTGAACAAATCAACTTTAGCAGTTGTTTGTGATTCGGATGACTTGGAACCCTTCAGCGCAGAGCCCGCATGTGCCATTTTCTGGATTCTTCCATAATTAAGCGTAATATTAGCACATGGCGTTATTACCCCCCCCCCCCCCATGGGGTTATTATCACAGGACACGTTAATTTAAAATGAACAAATAACTTTTTAGCAGATGTCTTCAAGAAATAAGGGCCTATTAGTGCATAACATGCTTCAGGTATGTTATGGAAACACTTAGGTAATTTAAAAGTTTTCTATTAGACCGAGAAGCGGCAGCACAGTCAATAACTTCATCGAGTTCAGGGATAAAAATTTAGGTTTAATTAAATATGGATTTTCGTATTAAAATGCAATAGGTCTGTCATGTCATATCTTGGTGCAAAACTCCTAAAGAGCCGAATTTAGTAGTTGATTCATAGGTTTAACATTATGTTTTCCGGTTCCTAATCCCCCATGCTTTAAAATTTCTAGTTGAAGGAAAGCACATTGGTAAACATACGATCTAACGCTAAAATCGGCATTTTAGGTAGTTTCCGTCAAGATATGACTTGGCCGATCGACTGCGTTTTAGTATGCAAATAGAAATATAAGTAATCCTAGATTTTCACCCGTAAACTCGAGGAGGTGATTGTCTGTGCTCTCCTGCTCTATAATGTTTTAGATGATTTTTTAGGGATCTGTTTGTCTGCGGAATGTGTTAAAACAAGATAAAAAAACTAATAACCATGAAAGAAACTCTTACAAGATTGTCACGCTTCAAGAAACAGACCAAATATCAGTATTTTTTTTAATAAAAAAACTACCAATAATAAACACTCGAAATTTCGCTCTTTTTAAAGGAGATTCTCCGTAAAAAGTACTGGTGCCGAAGAATTTTCTGGTCTGGAAATTAGCTGAAACTTGGCAACCCTGTCTAAATGGAAATTTACAAATCTGTATTTAAAAGGAAAGCGTAAAATAACGCATACACAGCAGACCAAAAGGAGAAAATCCAAAAAGGGTCATTCCATGTCAATTCAACCAGACCTTGTAACCCGACCCACAGGGATTTTGATGAAACTTTGTGTACACACTAATTCTATCATGAAATGATTCCATCAGAAATTTTTCCTTCCTAGACCTCATACTTTGTGAGATATGGGGGGTCCAATTCTTGGGGTTTTCTCAAATCGCACATTTCTGAGTCTGTATTTTGAGGTTGCAGTTCCATCTTCAAAAAATTGTTTCTCTGGATCTAAAACGTGAATCATCTTAAGAATACCACTGTAAGAATACAAAAAGATGCAGATTTTAATAAAAAAATATTTAAAAATTTTACTTGTAATATTTAGGATAAAAAAATTAGCCAAAGTTGAGAGTTATGGTTATTTTTCCAAATTTTTGTGACTTCACCAAAAAGGCTGTACACAAAAAGGCAAATTAAATTTGCAATTTCTTTTGTTTTAAATAAAATTTTATACTTTGGGCTTTCTATGTATGAAATAAAAATAATGTGTTTCGCATGGCTTATGCAAAAATTTTGGGTACTTTCTAATTAGCCGGATGCATATTTATTTTTACATATTACATATGCAAACAAAAAGGCAAATGAAATTTCCAATTTCTTTTTGTTTTAAATAAAAGTTTACACTTTGGGCTTTCTATTTGTGAAATAAAAATGATGTCTTTCGCATGGCTTATGCAAAAATTTTGGGTACATTCCACTTAGCCGAATGCATGTTTTATTTTTACATATTACATATGCACACAAAAAGACAAATGAAATTTCCAATTTCTTTTCGTTTTAAATAAAAGTTTACACTTTGGGCTTTCTATCTGGGAAATAAAAATGATGTATTTCGCATGGCTTATGCAAAAATTTTGGGTACTTTCCAATTAGCCGGATGCGTGTTTTATTTTTACATATGTACATATGTATAGAACTATATAAATGCAGATGTATTATACATGTACATATGTATGTATATATACAGTATATTGATATATATATGTATAACACGGGTGCCCGTCTAACGGAAAAGTACCAAATTTTGCCTTGTTTTGAGAATCTGCACCAATTAAGAGGGAAAAAAATCTGACTAAGTTTAGCAGTGGTACTTATATAATTACTGGAATTTCTATGAGTTATTGAATTTAATGTTATTTGATGCATGTTTTTTTAATTTGCAAAGTAAAATTTAGGCTTTATTTTTCTGATTTAAAAAAATCTGTAATATGTTTCCCCATTAAATTTAGTGAATGGTCCATATATTTCATTTAGTTATTTAATAATGGCCATTTTTTGCTAATATCTAAAGAATCTCTTACTTTTATTTTCAATAATTAAACTCAAAACAGATTTTTTTTTTTTTTTTTTTTTTTGTACAGTATAAAATAGATAATTTGTTTCTCCTCACATTTCCATTCTTTCTTTCGAATGCTTATATATTAATTATTTGTGTTTAAAAAATGTTCAAAACCTTGTATTTCCTGTCCTTGGCTATTTTTAATCAGTTTAAATATTTATATTGGCAAGTTTAAATACACAATTGTTAACAGAATTTAAATTTGTTTATATAGTCTGAAAGATTTAATTGCACCTGCCTTGTATAAACACCTTCTGATAAAGGCAGGGTAATGTTCGTTAGTATGAAAGCAGATGTTTTGAAATCAATTTAATAAAATTATTGTCATTCTGTTGTTTCTTATCATAGAAGAATGATCTAACTTTTACTGTGCTACTAAAAATATAATCTGATTGTTACATACTTTATAGTTTATGATATGTATAAATATTTTTTTGCTTTATTGTTTTAATATGGAGCCTGATATTAAACCTTCTACTAGTCTTCAGGCTTGCAGTATTGTAATATTAACTGGTTTAGAATGTCACAAAACTAGCTATAGAAATAACAGAGAAATAGACTACATTGATAATCTCTGTGATTCAGAAAAAGAACTTTTAATAGTTAGGACCATTGCATTTATAAAACAAAAATTAAGTGAAAACCGTTTGATTAATATATGTGAGCATCACAGAATTTCGCTCTTATTGAAATATGAATTATATAAATGTGGAGATCCATTTAAGCAACGTAAAAAGCAAGTGAAAAAAACAATTAGGGCAGTAAATAGAGATTTATATACGGCCGAAAAAGTAAACCAAATTTGAAAGTTATGATTATTTTTCCGAAATTTTGTGACTTTATGAACAAGTCTCTACACAAAAAGGCAAATGAAATTTCCAAATTGTTTTAGTATCAAATAACATTGAATTCAGTAAATCATAGAAACTCCAGTAATTATTTAAGTACCACAGCTAAACTTAGCCAGATTCCCCCCCCCCCCTTAATTAGTGCAGATTTTCAAAACAAGGTAAAATTTGGTACTTTTCGGTTAGACGGGCACCAGTGTTATAGATATATATATCAATATACTGTATATATATATACATATGTACATGTATAATACATCTGTATTGATATAGATCCATACATATGTACATATGTAAAAATAAAACACGCATCCGGCTAATTGGAAAGTACCCAAAATTTTTGTATAAGCCATGTGAAAGACATCATTTTTATTTCACAGATAGAAAGCCCAAGGTGTAAACTTTTATTTAAAACAAAAATAAATTGGAAATTTCATTTGCTTTTTTGTGTGCATATCTAGTATGTAAAAATAAAGCACTTATCCGGCTAATTGGAAAGTACACAAAATTTTTGCATAAGCCATGCGAAAGACATCATTTTTATTTCATAGATAGAAAGCCCAAAGTGTAAACTTTTATTTTAAACAAAAAGAAATGGGAAATTTCATTTGCTTTTTTGTGTGCATATGTAATATATAAAAATAAAGCACTTATCCGACTAATTGGAAAGTACCTAAAATTTTTGCATAAGCCATGCGAAACACATCATTTTTATTTCATAGATAAAAAGCCCAAAGTGTAAACTTTTATTTAAAACAAAAAGAAATTGGAAATTTAATTTGCCTTTTTCTGTACAGCCTTTTTCGTGAAGTCACAAAAATTTGGAAAAATAACCATAACTCTTAACTTTGGCTGACTTTTTTTATCCTAAATATTACAAGTAAATCTTTTAAATATTTTTTATTAAAATCTGCATCTTTTTATCTTCTTACAGTGATATTTTTAGAATGATTCATGTTTTAGATCCAGAGAAACAATTTTTTGAAGATGGAACTGCAATCTCAGAATACAGACTAAGAAATGTGAAATTTAAATCCCCAAGAATTGGACCCCCCATATCTCACAAACCATGAGGTCTAGGAAGGAAAAATTTCTGATGGAATCATTTCATGATAGAATGAGTGTGTACACAAAGTTTCATCCAAATCCCTGTCGGTCGGGTTACAAATGGGGGAAAAATTGGTTGAATTGACATGGAATGACCCAAAAGGAAGATTCGGCGAATAATGGGGAATTTGTCTTTAAAATTTATTTTCAGTTTTTTTCGCAATAAATTCCCACTTTATGAGCGAAAGTTTGTTTTTATTTATCAAGATATTTATTTATTTGAACAACATGCATCTGACTTGTGTGCTCGACATGAAAGTCTGCTTATAAGTCATCGTCAATATACAAGGACGAGATAACACAAGGAAATTTACATCACTAGAGAAATACAACCAGGATCAAGATATACAAGAGAAATCCACACGAAGTGTGTGTGCATGGAGCCAGTGGGATTCGAACCCACAACCTCCAGATTAGCAGGGTGGCGTCTTAACCACTCGGCCGCGGAGGTCCATCAAGACATAAATATTCTAACAATGCGTAGTGAAAGTAGTTCAACTGTCCATCAGTAAACAACAACAGTACAAAGCTTCATTTTCTTGTCATTCTAAAGTTTACGCGTGTAACTAATAATTTGGCATCACCATCTTTAACAATGTTATGTATTAAATAATATTAAATTAGTATTTTGAACACAATTAGAATGATAAAAAGATCGGAAATTGGCAATATTTTTGGCGATAGATATCATAATCCAGATAATACGTAAGTCCCTTAATTTTTAAAAGTATAAAAATACATTTCGAACATTATGTATTTTGGTGTTTTAAAGGTAAAAATTTACCAATATAATAACATAAGTATAATTAAAATTTAAAATAAAAAATATATATTTGTACAACATCTGAGTATATTCAATTTCATTGCTATCTCTATCTAATAAATTATAATTTCATGGTCTTTTTAGGATGTTTAGTAATTAGAAACTTCTTAGTTTTTTCACAAATTTAATAATATGAATATATGGTAATTTATTGAATAAATAATATTATTAATCATTAAGAAGTTAAACTAAGGTTGTGTTGATTAAAAAAAAACTGCTGCTCTGAAAAAGAAGAATTTTCATATTTGTTAACAACATACTTTTTGGAAAATAATATAATAAAGTAAGAAGAAGTGATAAAACTTTAGTAACACTGGAGAAAAACGGAAATAAAAAACTAAAGAATTTTTTATGCTGTTTTATTTCATAGACACCATGAATTTTTTTTTTAAATACGCTCTTCAAAAAATATGGTATGCATTTTTGATTTTAATGAAAGCAAAATTTAAAATTTAAATTCGACAAAGATTTTTAAACTTTCTGGTAAATAATTTTAATAATTATATTTATTTTCAATTTTCTTTCAACTTATAAAAAACTAATGATAAAACTTAAAATATTAAACTATTTAAAAGTAACTGTAGTTGAGAATAGTTGTTAGGTAATGTGTTTTATATCAGCGACTTTTAATTTTTCCTTTTTCATCCCTTAACTGTTTCATTCTTTTCATACCATAAACTAAAAATCGGGACAAAACATAAACTTTTTAATTTCTTAGATGTTAGCCTTATTTAATCGAAAAAGTCTGATAACTAATAAAGATAAGTTTACAGTTTATTGCTATTGGTAGCCAAAAGCTTTTAGTAATGTAACAAATGATGTTTTCAAGAAATAATATAAGGATATGTTCTCTTACATAAAAAAACAAGTGCAAGATTTGAAAGGATAACTAAATTAAGACATTTGCTGCCATCGACGCTTTAGCGCGTTCACCTCTTTGTATGTTTGCGACGCTTTCGACGTCCAGCGCCTGGAGCACTTCTTATTTTCGTATTCACAATCTACCTCAACATAAAAAGTCTCAAACGGTCGCTTAAGGCCCCACACTAGGCACAGAAAAACACCCGGATGATAATGTAAAGTCTATAGGAGCGTTCTTTTAAAATATCTCGTCCAAATTCTAATATTTTTACATGAATTTTCTGCACAAGATAGCTGAGAACTTTCCACAACCGGCCTGGTTTTTACTTTTTCGATTTTGCCTACATGTATTTTTTTATATTACGATAGTTTCAATTTCAGAACCGGTTTAAACCGGTTTCGAAAGTTAAAGTAATTTTTTTTTAAATAATCTGAAACCAAAACTGAAAAAGCACAAACTAGGCCAGTTATGGATCATCTTCAGCTATCTTGTGCAAAAAAAAGCATGTAAAAATATTAAAATTTGGGCGAGATATTTGAAAAGAACGCCGCCATAGACTTTACATTATCATCCGGGTCTTTTTCTGTGCCTAATGTGTTCCGCCTTAAATAAAATTCATGATATTATTTGATCGGACATTATCATGGACGGGTCTAATCACGATTAAAGGTGAATACTGTTTGTGCATTCCACTGAGGTTTTTCGTATAAACTCGGGGTTAAATTAGATGATGAAAACGAGCGTTAATGTGCTAGATCCTTCAATATTCTTATCAGTTATTTTTTATTGTAAATTTTCCTTTTTTTCAATTTGAGCAGCCATACTTATCGATCGGCCCGGTGACCTTTTTCGTGCGGCACGAGGCTCATAATCATTAATTTATTTTTGTATAATTAATTGAGATGAGCATAAAAAATTTACGAATTTCAATTTATATAGTTTCATGGGAAGATTATTATATATGTTACACGACAAACCCGATTTTAGGCCAAACTAGATTAGCCTAGGCGAAACTAGTTTATCCTAACGCCCATCGGATAAACTTGTTTTTCCTAGGCCAAACCGGTCTATCCTAACGCCCATCGGATAAACTAGTTTTTCCTAGGCCAAACCGGTTTATCCTAACGCCTATCGGATGAACTAGTTTTTCCTAGGCCAAACTAGTCTATCCTAAGGCCCATAGGACAAACTAGTTTTTCCTAGGACAGACTAGTTTAGCCTGCTGTTTATTGGTCTGAACTAGTTTATCCTAGGCCAATTCAATTTGGCATGATTTTATTGAATTCAATGATTGCCTCGGCGCCAACATTCTAGTTTGTCCTAGGCTGATCTAGTTCATCCTAGGCCAATGTAATTTTACGTGTTTTTAGCTCACAGGCGTCAAAGCCTGACAAATAAAGGGCTCGCAGGTTCTGTATGTATGTATGTACGCATGTATGTACGTATGTACGTAACGCGGTAATTCTTGATAGAAATATCCGATTTGCTTCAAATTTTGGACGTAGGTTCATTCTGATAAGATACTATTCTGATTAGTTTTGGGAATTCATTGGATAAGAATAAGGGGGGGGGCAAACGGGAGGCTAATCTTCCTCAGTTAATTTAGACAAATGAATTTTTCAAGCAGAATTATCAGTTTTCATTTAAAATTTTAGATATAGGATCATTCTGACAAGGCACCTCCGTGATTAGTTATGAATGTTTATTGGTTTATTGGATGTTTATTGTGGATGTTCAATGTTTAAGTGTAATTGGGCGAAATGGGAAAAGGTAATTCCCCTTACTTTATTTTTCAAGGGTGTTATTCTTTAAAAAAATAAGGCTGTAATACACAATTAGTGTAAACAGCCTGCGAATGCAAAGCCATCAGTTTAACTGAGCAATATTATTTTTAAAATTGATCCCGACTACTGCCCCATGGCTAACCTTTTGCAAAGTGGTTTTGCCATCATTCCTCTAATGTATCTTATTCATCATTCATATAATGTATCTTATTAGTAGGGTAGTAGAATACTGTTAGAGGTTTGCACGGGCCGGAATTTCGAGGCCCGGGCCTCGCTCGTCCCGAAGGAAAGTCATTTTGCCTTGATCCGGTGTAAAAATTAAAAGTTAACCCCGAACCCTGCCTGTACAGTAATCAGTGAAAAGAGACTCAGTCCGGCTCGATCTGGCCCTACTCAATTTCTGCAAAAAAAAATAAAAAAAATAAAAAAAATAAAAAAAGTAAATAAATAAATAAAAAATCAGATTTTACATCACATACAATTAAGATTCCTTTAAAAAAATACTGCATACATATTTATTGGATAAATGTACAATGTTTTTGTAAACAACGATGTGTTTGCAGTATGGAAAATACACAATGTATTATTGATTATTTTGATTCTTAGACCTTTCAATATTCAAATAGGAATTTAATAATTGATGTAGTTTAGAGCAAAAGAAAATAAATGAGAGTTATAAACATCGTAACTTTAGAATCTGATTAGCAAAATGTAGATTTGTGAATTCTTGTCATTCCATAAGACTTTTCTCAAATCCAAAAGAGGTATATCCTAACACATTTATGAACAAATTTCTTTTTGGAAATGCATAAGATTAATAGGTATTCTTATTCAGAAAATACGTAATCGAATGGCGTTAACCATTTTTTTCATAAAAGCGATGATTTTTTTTTTTGAGAAAATACTATTAACGCTATGTTTTGAATCGAATTTCCGGTTAAGATTTCACGGAAAAGAAAAACTTGACGCCGTGACAAGAATAGCTTATATGTCGACAGATAATAAATTTCTCAAAAATGTAAAACGCTGTTCGATTTCAAATTATGTTCAGATTCGATCTAGCTCAAATTTCAAACAATATTAATAACATAAATAATAACAAATGCAAGTCTCATCTCAGCACGTCACGAGTCTGCAAAAAAATAAATAAAATAAGCAATCACCTTATAAAATGCATCATGTCTCTACGGTGGGCATGTTAAATTTCTGTATTGATGTTATAACCAATGACTCTTGAAACACATTTATACTTATTCTAGTGAAAAATATGTTTTTTACCGTCGAAACCCGATTTTGAGCCAAGTTAGATTGGCCTGGTCCAAACTATTTTATCCTAACGCCAATTGGATAAACTAGTTTTTCCTACGCCCAACCGGTTTATCTAAATACCTACAAGTTAAACTAGTTTTTCTTAGGTAAGAGGGTTATCCTTCATTTTGTCCTTTATACTTAACTATTAAACACCTAAGACTATTCAGAGAATCACCTTATGAGAAAGAACCTATATCCAAAATTTAAAGCAAATCCGTAAATTCTGTGTCAAAAACCATTTATCTAATTTATGGGGGATTACCTACATTGCCTTTTCTTTTACACTTAAATAATAAAGGTCCACAAGTAATCACGGAGGCGCTTTGTCAGAATAATCCTATATCTAAAATTTTAAATGAAAACTGATGATTCTGCATGATAAATCCATTTCTCTAAATTAATAATGGGGGATTAGCCTCCCCTTCGCCCCTCCCCTTTTCTTATCCAATGAATTCCCTAAAATAATCAGAATAGTACGTTATCAGAATGAACCTACATCCAAAATTTGAAGCAAATCGGATATTTCTATCAAGAGTTATCGCGTTACGTACATACGTACGTACATGCGTACATACATGAGTACATTCATAGATACAGAACTTGTGAGCTCATTATTTGTCAGGCTTTGACGCCTGTGAGCTAAAAACACGTAAAATTACATTGGCCTAGAATAAACTAGATCAGCCTAGGACAAACTAGAATGTTGGCGCTGAGGCGGTCATTGAATTCATTAAAATCACGCCAAATTGAAATGGCCTAGGATAAACTAGTTCAGACCAATAAACAGCAGGCTAAACCAGTCTAGCCTATAAAAGTTAGACCAAACTAGTTTGTCCCATGGGCCTTAGGATAGACTAGTTTGGCCTAGGAAAAACTAGTTTATCCGATGGGCGTTAGGATAAACCGGTTTGGCCTAGGAAAAACTAGTTTATCCGATGGGCGTTAGGATAGACCGGTTTGGCCTAGGAAAAACTAGTTTATCCGATGGGCGTTAGGATAAACTAGTTTGGCCTAGTCCAATCTAGTTTGGCCTATAATCGGGTTTGGCCTGTAACATATATAACAAAAAGAGATTTTAATTGAAAATTGTATTAAAAGCCATTTCCTTAGTCAAAAGTTCTTTTTGCATGCAGTTGTTAATCTCCAACAATAGTAAAACATCATTAAATAAATTTTTTACTTTAAATTTCTGCATTTTTTTTTTGAGCAAAGTATAGATTTACTAGGGAAATTTTAGAAATGCTGCATTGTTATAATTGTATGTTTCATACCGATTATACAGCTAATACTGCAGTTTAGGGCTGAGTTTTTGCTGCGGAAAAAATTCACACCGAAAAAAATTATAGTGTTAATATTAAACAGAAGTTTATTATTTGGAATAGTGGTGTTAAAATTTTTGGTAATATTTCCTACGCAACAAATGTCCTATCCTTGTAGTAATATTAAATTTGTTATATTACATCGTTAGACCACTTTTGCTATTCAAAATTTTAAAAATCTTTTTACTAATGTGCTGCAGCCCGCCTAAAGTCTAAATCTTTCAGTTTTCAGCCTACCTAATGTTTGAAACTTATGTTTGCTGCCTGCGAGATAAAAAAGTTGAGTGACGCTGAATTAGAGTATTTTCGCGATTCAACTAAAGATAATTTTCTGTTTAAAAAAAACGGTGTGAAAAAGATAAAAAATTTAGCAAAAGGCTCTCGTCGCGAAGGGGTTAAAACATTGCTTTGTAATACGGCTTCTGAGGATGAAAATATCCATTTTAGTGGCAGCGAATGTGTTAAAGAACACATTTACCCAAAATGGTGTGAAATAACATGTCTCAGTGTATTGATTACGGTCTAAACAAAGACGAACTATATGTATCCACTCGGTGTATTGCCTGCAAATAATGGTGTGGACATTGAAATTGCGGAATAATTCATTGTAAAATACTTCGATATTTGCTTTATGGAACATAAAGAAACGTAAGGACACAGCTTTGTTTGTTTATTTTTTATATTTTTTTAAGTGTAAAGATGCAATTCCGTTGCTATGTATTGGTTTTTGGAATGTAATTTTTTTTTTACGAAACTAATAATATAAATATAATAAATGGTAAAAGTACACATACTGGCACAGAAATACAGTATAAATACGGTCTGAAAAACGTTAGAATTACGATCAGAAATACGACCTGAAAAAGACGAATGATGTGTTGCCACTCAGTGTGTTGTGCGCAACTTATAGTGCGGATACTGGAAGTACGGAGTAAACCATTGTAAAAAACTTCAATATTTGCTTTATGGAACATTGAAACTTACGTGCATAGTTTTGGTTGTTCATTTTATAATGTTTTTAAAAGTCGGGTTAATCCATTTAAAGTGGTCCAGAAAATATTTTTTTGGTAGCTCGACCATTTTTAAAAAAATCTTAAATTTTTTGTACAACAACCCTAACATGACGGAAGTTCAAAATGACCGTTTTTTTAATTTTACTATTTTTTGTTTGTACCTGGCGGCCATCTTTGTTCCATCGTGTTCAGCGATTTTCTCAGATACTAGGATACACAAAATTGTAAATATCTCGTCTTTTATTTTCCCAATTGAAATGGGGTTTGCAGCATTTTGTTCAGAATAAAATAGGCTAAAAGTACGGTTGTAGAATAATTTTGAAAAATAAATTTTTACGGGTGAAATTTTAGCACAAAATTTAAGATTTTTTCTAAAATCTATCCGTTTGCATGAGGAAATTTTTCATGTAAGGAAAACTGCCAACCTTACACAATTTTTTCTCCAAATAGGTCAAAAGTGCGTATACTCACACACGAAGTCCCAGATCTGGGAGTTGATTTATCTTTGCGAAAAAAAATTCCGAAATTCGTCAAAAATTTCAAAAATCGCACTTTTTAGGCTTTGATATCTCTCGTGGGGCACGAGATAAAAATCTGAAATTCTGGCCTTTGATAGTATTGTGTAGTAGTGTTATGCACAAAAAAATTGAAGAAGGAGATTTGACTACAAGCTGAGATATGACATGGACAATATGTGCAAACAATACTGCTAAACTATTGTAACCTACTATGTAATTGTTCAACAAGACTGTCAACCTTACACAATTTTTTCTACAAATAGGTCAAAAGTGCGTGTACTCATACACCAAGTCCCAAATCTGGGAGCTAATTTCTTTGCGAAAAAAATTCCGAAATTCGTCGAAAATTTCAAAAATCGCACTTTTTAGGCTTTGATATCTCTGGTGGAGCACGAGATAAAAATCTGAAATTCTGGCCTTTGATAGTATTGTGCAGTAGTGTTATGTACAAAAAATTTCAAGAAAGACCTTTGACTACAAGCTGAGATATGGCATGGTCAATATGTAAAAACAATACTTCTACACTATTGTAACCTGCTACGTGTTGGTTCATACCTACAAAATATTAAACTAATGGTTGATGATGCAAAGTTACAAAGATCATCTTCAAATTCTGTTTAAATCGTGATTTAAAGAATTCAGATTGTATGCTAAGCCAATGCATCATTTGTCCAGATGAACAAAACATACTGGAAATGCTATTCGTCCATTTCAATGGCTACGAAAATATTTTGGTTGATTGACCTTTTTTAAAAAAATCTGAATTTTTTTGTGCAACAACTCTAATATGAGGGAAGTTCAAAAAGACTATTATTTTAATTTTAATTCGTTAATTATTTTTTTTTTTTCTTTTGAGCATGGGCCCATCTTTGTTTCATCGTGTGCAGCTATTTTCTAACATTGAAGTTTGATATCTCTTGTGTGGCGCAAGATAAAAATCTGGAATTCTGGCTTTTGATAGTATTTTATGGTAGTGTTATGCACAAAAAATTTCAAGAAGGAGATTTGACTATAAGCTGAGATATGGTGATTAAAAAAGTGTTAAGAAATGCTATTACGAGTACATTAGGAGAAATGAGATTAGTCTCTTTTATTACAATTTTTACACAGAAAATATCGTTTGTTGAAAACTGTTAAATAATAAACATTTAATTTACTAAGATACTATATATGCTCAAGAAAGAGCTTAACACTATTTACGAGAGATGTCATGAGTTCGACCAGTTACTGTTGTTAAACTACCAGTCCATTAAACTATTCTTTCTCAAAATTTTATTTGAAGCCACCCAAGTCTTGTCATCCCTTGTCAACTTGAATGAAATTCTCTAGGTTTAATAATTGAAACCATGTCAACTCGATCAGTTACAACCCATTGTCTGTAAATTACTTTTTCTGAAATGTGTTCCGAGTAAAATTGTTGCAATAGCAATTCTAGTAGGTTTGTTCATCTGAACAAATAGTATATTGGCTTAGCATACATTCTGAATTGTTTAAATCATACAGAAGCATTTGAAGAAGATATTTTTAATTAACATTTAACTTTGTACCATAAATAATTAATTTAAAAATTTGGAGTTATGAACAATTACAGAGTAGGGTTACAATGGTTTGGCAGTATTGTTTTCACAAATTGTCCATGTCATATCACAGCTTGTAGTGAAATCTCCTTCTTGAAATTTTTTGTACATAACACTACTACACAATACTATCAAAGGCCAGAATTTCAGATTTTTATCTCGTGCTCTATCAGAGCCTAAATAGTGCAATTTTTGAAATTTCCGGCGAATTTCGGAATTTTTTCGCCTAGACAAATCAGATCCCAGATTTGGGACTTGGTGTATGAGTACACGCACTTTTGACCTATTTGTAGAAAAAATTGTGTAAGGTTGACAGTCTTGTTGAACAATTACATAGTAGGTTACAATAGCTTGGCAGTATTGTTTTCACATATTGTCCATGTCATATCTCAGCTTGTTGTCAAATCGCCTTCTTGAATTTTTTTGTACATAACACTACTACACAATACTATCAAAGGCCAGAATTTCAGATTTTTATTTCGTGCCCCACCAGAGATATAAAAGACTAAAAAGTGCAATTTTTGAAATATTTGACAAATTTCGGAATTTTTTTCGTAAAGAGAAATCAACTCCCAGATCTCGGACTTGGTGTACGAGTACACGCACTTTTGACCTATTTGTAGAAAAAATTGTGTAAAATTGACAGTTTCGCTTGCATGAAAAATTTCCTCTTGCAAACGGATAGATTTTGGAAAAAATCTTAAATTTTGTGCTAAAATTTCACTTGTAAAAATTTATTTTTCAAAATTATTCTACAACCGTACTTTTAGCCTATTTTATTCTGAACAAAATGCTGCAAACCCCATTTAAATTGGGAAAATAAAAGACGAGATAGTTACAATTTTGTTATCCTAATATCTGAGAAAATCGCTGCACACGATGAAACAAAGATGGCCGCCATGCACAAACAAAAAAATAGTAAAATTAAAATAACGGTCATTTTGAACTTCCATCATGTTAGGGTTGTTGTACAAAAAATTTCCGTTTTTTTAAAAATAGTCGAGCGACCAGTGCTGGACCACTTGAAATGGATTGACCCAGTATAAAGATACATTTCGGATATTCTGTGTTGGTTCTAGGAATCTTTTTTTTTAAACCTTTATAACATAAGTATAATAAATATTAAAAAGTAAAAGTACATATTTTTTCATTATCTAAGTATATTACATTTAGTTATTATTTACTGAAGATGCAAAAAATATAAGATTTTAATACTTATAATATGTTACTTTGTGACTTATTATTTAGGGTGTTTAAATAATCAAAATTTCTTAGATTTATACAAAATTATTAAATGTGGGATTCAATAAATTACCGTGAACCGGAGATTCACTGACACCCAGGGATAACTTTGTCATCTTGTAAGCGGACGGATTTATTAAAGTTTTATATATGTTTATTGGTGTGTTTTATACATGCAATTAATTCTCACTTTTCTTACATGTTTTAAGTAGTAAATAAAGACTGAGGACCTACGAAAAAACACCAAGGTGGCCGCCATTATCGCTGTTATTCTGAAGAGAATGTGACAAAGGCCGTGACAGCTGTCAGTAATAGCATAAGTGTAAAACTAACTGCCACAACATCCCCAATACCACGTAGTATTTTTGTCAATAAATGGCTTGGAAGACACACAAAATCTGTGGGTCATCCGACAAGTCTAAGTCATGACGAAGAGCAGTTACAAGAAATTGGGAGTCGTGAGAAACTAAAATTTTAACCAAACACGATGTTAAGATGGTACTTAAAAATACCTTAATCAAAAGAGCGTTAATATCCCTATATTGACCAACAATATTTTAGATGATGATATGATCAATGCTTTCACCCAGGGAAAAAAAAGTTGAAAAATCATACTTTTCGGAATTAATTGAAAAATTTAATTATTCAAATACTCCCCACTGACTTAAGGATTGTACGTTTTATTTTACACCGATACCATACATGATGATAATTAAAAAATACTTTGATTGGAAGAGCGTTAATATTATTATGTTGACTTACAACATTCCCGGTGATGATATGATCAATGTTTTTACACAGAGCAACAGTAGGAATATCACATTTTTTTTAATTAATCGTTCAAATACCCTTTGCCGATCTAACTGCTGTACTTTTTATTTTACACCGATATCTGAGGTAAACCAAACATGATGTTAAGATGGTAACTAAAAAATATCTTCATCGGAAGAGAGTTAATATTGATCATATGATCACCTGGAAAATTGACTGACAGTATCCCCACTAAAAATAATCTTAAGATTATCTTTAGAAATCACCACTTTCTACAGAAATGTGAAGAAAATTTGCAGACTTAGCTTTATCTTTAAAATATCTGCAGAATTTTTAAAGATATTCTTAAAAATATCTGCAGAATGGGCCAAATACCTTCTGATTTCCCACAGATTTTGGGCCAAAAAGCTATAGATTTTCTACAGATTTTTTTTAGTGGGAATTCCTGCGTATGATAGATTCAATGCTTTCACCTAAGAAAAACGTCTGAAAATCAAACTTTTCGAAATTAATCGAAAAATCTAATCGTTCAAATACCCCTAGATGATATAAGAGTTGTACTTTTTAATTTACATCTATAAGTCATGTAACTTTGTCAAAAATCGTCCATTGTGAGCATTTAAAGAATATTTGTAGACAAAATTAACCCAAAACCGGGGTAATTTTGCTACTTAAAAAAAAAATATTTTTCTTACAATACTTCTCGTATACATATGAATCCGCTTTGATGTTAAAGGGAATCATTAAGTCGATTCAAATGTATTTTTCTGAGACCCGAAATCGAAGAATAAAAATATGTTTGAAACGTAACAAAGTAGCCCCAATCGACGGTACTGTAAGTATTACTAATTTATTGAATCAATAGTACTAATAATCTATATATATTGCGCTAACCTATGCGGCACAAAAATCACGATTATTTGTTAATTGTTCAATGGCAACATCTGAATAAAACGCAAATCATCGATTATTGTGTAAAAGTAATTTAGAAGGATTTAGGGAAAGGTAAATCTAATAAATTTACAGTTTTCTCTTTCGCTGCAATTATGGAGTTTTAAAATATAATTATTTTTAGTTTTCTGTTACTTAAAAAAAACAACAACAAAATAAAAAATACTAGTCACGAATTTTAAACGTTTCAGTTTAAAATTAAAGTTATGCATTATAAATTAAATGAGTGTGTACTAGCTGGTATTGCGCTATTTCTATTTACAGCATATCAAGTAATTAATTAAAATCACTCTATTTTACATAATATAAAAAACTAATTAAAAACATTTCACTATATTAGGTTATTTGTAAAATAAAAGTAAATAGAACGCTTGCTACATATTAACAACAAACACAAAAATTTATTCTTTTCAATAACAAAAATATCGTTTGGCTTTTCGTTACCAAAACAGTAAAATTAATTTTGACAAGTGCATGGGGGCTAAAAGTGAAAGTATTATATTTTAAAAGAAATTAATGAAATACGAAAAAATGCCACGGGAAGATTGTTTAGAGAATTAGCACTTGTGCCCGGTCAATACAAAAATACCGAGTTTTTGAATATTAAAGCAGAATTTTCTGATTTGGCACACAATTGAGCAGGTAAAATTAAATTATGAATAAACATATTATGATGCAATCTTTAGTATTAATTTAAAGGAGACTAAATTGGTCGCCAAGAGCGGCTAGTCGATAGCAAATTAAAGTAAAATTATGTAAATTTTAAAATAAAACTATTAACTGCTACTCTGAAAATGATGGATTCCAATGCTTGTTAAGAAGATACTTTTAAGAAAATAATGTAACAAAATAAGAGGAAGCGATAAAACTTTTGTAACATCGAAGAAAAATGGAGATAAAAGACGAAAGAAAATTTTTTATGCTATTTTATTAGATAGAAAACATGAATCTTGTGAAAAAAAAATTATGCTCTTCAAAAAGATTTTAAATCTTCTTTTTTTATAATAAAAAATGTTTCAAAATTTAATGTTGTCTTAAAATTTAGTAGTGAATTTTTTTTTTTTTTACGATATTCATAAAAGTGTTTTTTGTTTGTATATTAATTTTAAATTTAAGTATTAAAACGCTAGTAATAAAACTTAAATTATTAAAATATTTTAAAATAACAACATATTAGTTGTTAGATTGTTATGAAATTAGCAGTTTTATTATTTATTTTTAATGAAGAAAAAGTATTATAAGTTATTTATGAAAAATAATATGTACAAAATTTCAAAGTAGGACTTAATTAAAGAATATGGTAATCTAAAATAGTATCAAATAATCTATCTTTATTTAACGATTACAGCCTGAAGAACTAGAATTATGTAATAGATTATTATCAGCAAAATTTGGAAGATAAGAATTTTGGAACTTCAAACAAAATGTAATGCAAAATCTTATCACAGTGAAACTTGTAATAATTCTAAATAACGTAAAATTACCATCATTTGTCAACACTCTTACACGGACCCCTAACCTACACGATGATTTCAAAATAGTGGCTATCTTAGAGTAGTGAAAACCACTGATTTCAAATAGTAAACTTCGCGTATTTTTAAGCATTCAATAAAATGGAAAATTCTTTTCCAAAATTGTGGATTTCAAATTCAAACAATAAAAAATTGTAAAAATATAGAAGCCAGTGAAAGCAGTTCTGTTTGTGTTAGCATGTACGTTTAATATTTAGGAGCATATCTGGTTAGCCTTCTGATATTAGTATCTTAGTAGCTGGCTTTCTGAATTGTCTAATACCATTGAATTACTTTTCAAATTTTTTCCACAGTTAATGATTTCATTTAAATTGTTTCATTTTTCCCTAATTTTCATTCGATGGCAGTACCAATGTTGAATTTACTTTAACTTCGAGAGTAATTCTTACAGCTCCGTTGGGACATTATAAACTTCCAAAAAGTGGGAAATGTTAATCTTTTTTTTTTAAACCTATGAAAATACAAAATCTTAATTTTTCCGACAGGTTATCTCATTGATCCGGAAAGGTAAATGTCCTCACATCCTGGTCACTTTCTGAATTCAACTCTATCTATATCTATATTATAAAGAGGTAAAGTTTGTTAATTTTAGAGGATAATCTCCGGAATTACGGAACCGATTTCAAAAGTAACGGTACCAAAATGATGGTGTTTTCTCCGAATCAACATAGGCTACATCTTATATCGATGCCACTAACCCAAAGGGGGCGCAGGAAGAAAAAACGTTTTATGAATGCGATTTAATTATTAATGATGGGTCTAGAAATATAAAATTTGTGTGTTAATTACTTATAATATATAAATGGTTTCTACGAACATTTCCTAAAAATACGAAACTTAAAAGGGTTGAAAATGCACGAAAAGTGTTCTATAAAAACGTTCTAAATTGCGAGTTTTTAGCAAACTCGGAAAATAACGAACCAATAAAAAAAACAATGAAGTCAAAATAATGGTTCGAACATAGACTGTATGTTATTTCGGTATCATTACCCCAAAAAGGGTGCAGGAGCCAAAAATTGTTCAAAAAATATGAGTTTTGTGTTACTGAAAGGCATAGAAACATAAAATGTGGCATGTTTATTACTTATAAGGTATAAATGATCTTTAAGAACAAAAACGAACAAAAAAAACTGTAGAAAACGAAATCAGTAAATACCTACGGCTGTAGTACAACCACCATATACAGTACATAATTTTTATGATATCATTCACATTTTAATTTTCTAGATCAGAAAACACATAGAACACAATTAACCTTTATCGGTTCTTGGGTTCCCATTTAGACTTCTGTTCTTTTACTTATGAAAACAAAATGTCTGATTTTTTTACATGTTTATATCACTTTTTAATAGCTGAATGTTTTTTGTTTTGAAAGCAAGCGAATAGATGCCTGCATATAAGCTGAATACCTCATAAAATAAATGTTATTTTCATCTGAGTTTGCAAAATGCCTCAAAATGTCCAAAAGACACTGTGACTAAGAATGTGATAAAATTTGATAAGTATTTAACTTAAATCTTTTTCAATAATTTGTTTTGAAGATTTGTAGATTTTTTACTCGTTTAAATAAATTAGTAACTCGTTTAGAGTATTAGAGAAACTATATACATTGTTTTAATGTCAAACTTCAGAATTCTAGGCGTTTTTGGGACATATAACATGTTTAAAAAGAATGTGTATTTGTTGATATAAATTCACCCTCTGAATTTATCATAGAACAAGTAGCATAACATTAATTACTATGTATTGAATATTAAAATTAATACAACATAATGAAAGTAATTATTAAAATAATAATCATGTAAAATGCATTTTACCAGATCAAATAAATAATTAAAAGAAACTTCATTCATAAAATGCAACAAATGCTACAACACAAAAAGTATATTTTTATTAATGTTATGTATATTTATATAAATATGCATTGCAGTAATAGATATGGAAATATCATTGCTCAATTTTGTTATGAATTATTCGGCTTTTATACAAGTTGTGTTAATAAATGCGTTTATGAATAGACGACATAAAATAATACAATCATATTTATAAAAGTTTTACTACCTATGACTTTTTCAATAACGAAGCTTTGAGTTTTTATTTTATTCATTTTTATGATATTCAGAAGTAGGAAATATTTTCATTATAGTTAAATGTGGCAGGATTATAAATAAATAAATAAATAAATAAAAATAAACTGAATATTTCTTAACAAAAACCATAGTTTGAAAGATAATTGTAAAATAAATGGAGATTCAAATGTATATCTAATGTAAATTTTAACATGAAAAGATATTGAAAGTAGATTTCATAGTAAAAATTAAATTTTATTTATATTAAGAATTTACGTCATCAAAAATAAAATGTGTATTCGCTAGCTTTTGTTATTTGCCATTGCGTTAATATTTTACCGCTCTGTTTCTTTTGTTTTTCGAAAGTTACACAATTTGCCTATATATAAAATCTTTGTAAAGCAGAAAAATATTTCAAACATTTAAAAAAAATTATTTTGTTGAAAATGGAAGTTCAGAAATTCTCCCTATTATGAAGTATGCGTTATTATACGAAATTAAGGCATCACAGACCGCGCAAAACATTAAAAGTGCATTTCACTTTCGCTTTACTAAGTAAAAAACAATATCAAATTGGTTCGTCAGGTTTCGTACAGGTAATACTGACCTCAGTAATGAGTATCTCGGTAACGTAGAATCAAATATAAATAACGACGAACTAAAATACGTTTATCATACGAACTGACAAACTCAACATATGTTGAATGTGATCTGTCTCAGATTGCCTACACTGTAAAAAAAAATCTGCAAAGGTACTAAACGTTTTCTAGGAAACTGGGATTCCAAGAACTTTTCCTGTAACGGTAACAACAAAAATTCAAGTTTCAGAATCGATTACATGAATTTTTCCTGTTATCGTTACATGAAAAGCTCTTGGAATCACAGTTTCCTAGAAAATGTTTAGTACCTTCACAGATTTTTTTTTACAGTGTATGAATTATCACTGAAATATAAAAAATAAAAAATAATAATAAGTTTAAATAAAATAATTTCAGATGTTTATATAAATTATTAACTAAAAATCAAATTTAGTTAAAATATTATCTTTATTGATAAAGAAAAAAAAAAGTCCGTTTTCGGATTGAATTGAGCCATTTTTTTTAGATATAATTAAAGATACAGATTGATACCCCCAATGTAAAAAATAACAGATATTTCTTAATCTACGATACAAAAATTTGCAATAATCACGATCGGAAATATATGACAACTTCTCCTGAGTCATCCAAGATTCCTAAAAGTGTTTCTTTATCTTTAGAGCCCCCAGAAAACAATTTATTTCGGAATTAGAAGAATTTACGAAAATATTTTTTTATTAGCTGCGCGTAATTGTCAGGAACGTTTCCTAGTAAGTAGCTTTTACAATGCATTAATCAGTTTCTCTGCACCTGGAAAATTAGTTTTTCGGATCCTATCAATTCTCAATGAAACATTTCCCGCTGCATATGCTTTTAAAACAGTTTCCGAAAACGATGGATACCTAATAAAGATTTAATTTATATATATATATATATATATTAATTTTGAAAATAAATACAGTACAAAGTCTGAAGTTTGGAATCCTCGGAACTTTATCAAGGCCTAATTTCGGATTAATTTAATAAATATAATTTCAGAATATAAATGTGACTTCTTAAGTAGGCATAATAAATTTTCATATATTAAAAATTTCACATAACATCTATTAATAATGAAAAAATGCATACAAAAATATACAGAAATACAAACAATATATACAATAAGCCCAACTGGAGTGAAAAATTAGCCAGAGCCAGAAATCGAAGCCGGAGCCATGGCATTCCAGATTATTCCTTTAACCACTTATTTTTCTGAGGATTTTAAAGGTAAATGAACGCTTTTCAGAATCTTCGATGACATGGAAGAAGTTTTTGTATGTTTTCGTACTTGTTTATAGTACACTTTTTAGATTAACAAACATCTGTCAGTTTTTACTATAAAGGTCGGTTATACAAAATCATTAGCTGTTGAATGCTCCATCTCTTTTTAAATTGTACACTGTAAAAAATATCTGTAAGATTACTAAGAATTTTCTATTAAACGGGGATGCTTAGAGCTTTTTGTGTTACTGCAACAAAAGAAATTTATGTAACACATACATACACTCACTGTAAATATATATATGTGTCTATATGTAAGGTTACAATTAATTTTTTGGAAACTGGGATGCCTAGAACTTTTCTTGTAACTGCAACGAGAAACATTATAGTAGCTATCCTGATTTACTCGAAATAATTATAACATTTTAACTGCCGACGAAATCTAGCGTAATCTCCAGTGTCTTATTTAATAACTTAATTCTATAATTAAATAAATTGATGGTTAATTTTCTGAGATTACAGTATTAAAACACACATGTTATGAGTATGCAAAACACGGCTCTGTTGGTTAAAATTGACGTGATGTAATGAAATTTCCCTATTTCTGTAATATGTTCAGGCATTCTCTAAAGGCATATCGTCACCTGAGAATAATAAGGTCCTATCTGTGTTTTTGAGAAAAATGACTTATCGACATAGGAAGGTTCTGTTTGTACCCAAGAAGGCATTTTTGTATAAAAATGATGTTATATATAATTTACATGTGACATTACAATTAAATTATGACATTATTTTAATCCAGAAATGCCCTCATAGATACAAATAGAACATTTCTATATAGGTAAGTATTTTTTTTTTTCAAAAACACAGATATAACCTTATTATTCTCAGTTAACGATATATATACGTCCGGTATATTTATAGGGTTAATAAGCAACAAATTTCTGAAGCTTTTACAAAAAATAATTTTGTAGATTTACAACTTTTCTTTTTACAATGTATAAGCTTCGCATCGAAGCATTTTTATATTAAAGATTGCATCCAATGTTCCATCAATTTATCTTTGCCAAAAAAAAAAAATAATATAAAAAAAAAAAAATAATTGTAATTTAAGAAATTACCCCAACCATTTGAAAAATGTTTCACTCGATACATTCATCTATCATTTTAAGCTAAATACCAGTTGTTTTATTGTGTATTATCCGTGCCACTGCTATAAATGACTTTATACATGCTGCAATTTGAAGGTACGGTTCGTTTAAGTTATATCACTCTATTGTCGCCAAGCATAAAAGTTGGCGACGAAAGAAACATTTCAAACTATTTAACATTGTTGGTGCAAAAGTAATCATTATTAAAATACAGCTTTGGCATATACTGTTATACTTGTAAGACTTTGGCATATATTGTTTGATTTTACAGAGCAGAATTTTGGTGATGGAGGTTTTAAACCAAAATCGATCGCAGCAGATGCATCTGTGAATGGGTCCATCAGACATCGAATCAAAAAAGTTTTTTCCCAGTTTTTCCCAAGCCGATTGCTTTTTAGTTTTCTTTTTAGGTGGTGGAAAATCAAGAGTAATAGCTATAACATTTTCCGGCTTGTTAGAATCACTATTGGCACTCAAATTTTCCTGGTTAGAACCGACCGATAGTAAAACGCCATGGCTAGTGGATTGGTCGCCCTGGCGACATGATGTTTTACAATTAATCGGTTCGGCATTAAATTGCTTCCTTTTTCGTGATCGCCTTTCAACACGTAATTGGTTTTCAGCGGCTCAATAATCTTTTGATTTTATCATTTTCTGCATTGAAAGACGTTTTTGCGCCAAACCAAATACAGTATTACTCAGTTATCCCGTCGACCAATTTCGCCAAATGATACGAATCGCCAAACTAATAAGCAACTTATACATGTTGACTGTGTTTAATATCATTGAATGCGATATTCACGTTCATTCATTTCTTTGGCTTCGGCTTTTTCCGTATCTGTTAATTTCCGTCTACCCATTTTTAAATTTGTTAGTTTTCTCCTTTATTACAATGATTTTAACCATTTTAATTTACTATTCAAATAAAAATTCTTCTAAAAGTAAAGAATTTAATTTAAATTCAAATAAAAACTCTTCTAAAAGTAAAGAAATTAATTTAAATTCAAAAGTGACCACATCATTCAAAAGTGGTAACATCATTCAAAAGTGGTAACATCATCGGGTCCATTCTCCCGAAAACAACAACCATTTTTCAAATGGTTAATAAAAAAAAAATAAATGAAAATAAAATAAAATAAATCATATAAAGTAGTTTATTTTCTAAATTATATATATAATTTTAATGTTAGTTAAGTACAATTCTAATCATAAAAGTAGTTTATTCATAAACTCTACACATTCAAGATTTTTTTTTATATCAAGATTTTTTTTTCTTTTTGTTTAAATTTAAAAACATAAAATGTAATGTAGCATTAAGCTTTTAAAAAAAAATCTATTATATTTCATTAATGCTATAAAATATTTGACGATAATAAAATCAAATAAATTTTGTAACTTAGATGCGTTTTTTTTAGATATTTCTCAATAAATATTAAATAGAATAACTTAATAACTAATACTATTTTTATGACTAGCAGCTTATTAAATATTCTTGTTATTACATAAAATAAATTTTCATGTAAAAATTTGAAATAAAGTAAATAGAAAAATTCTATGACATATCTATGTGTCACTTTTATAGCCCATGATTAATAAAACTCGGTACTGAAAATCGCAACTGTTTAATATATTTTTTAAGATATTGTTTTACGAGGCTTCAGGAGCATCGTGGTTAAACAAAAATTTATTTTTTAGCTTTATTTTGTAATTCGATTGAATGAAATATTTCTGAACATTTTGCTCTATTTTTTAAAGCTTATGTTTTCTATTATCTAAACCAGTTCTCATATATCTGAAGATTATTCCAGAAGTACTTTATTATACTTTTCTTTAAAGAGATTTATTTTGAAGTTCACTAAACATATTTTAAATTACATTGAAATATATATTTGGCTTGTTTTATTGGACTTTTAAGTTCAATATTTTACTGTGATTAGGCAGTATTATGTACGTAAAAAGTACTTGAAATATTGTAAAAAGATCTATGCGTCTATATTTGAAAACATTTTTATTTCACAGGCTATCAAAGCTTCAGAGCTTATGTGCCCGCCTGTTCTGTATGTTCGTTCGTATGTGCGTAACGCGATAACTCGTGATAAAAATATTCGATCCATTGAAAATGTTGTACATAGGTATATTCGATAAGGCGCTTCCTTGATTAGTTTTTGGAGTTCATTCGATATGTATAAGAGGGGGGAAAGGGGGCTTACGCTCCTCCCCTTAATTGATATGAATGGGTTTTTCATGCTGAATTATCAGTTTTCGTTTGAAATTTAGATATAGGATCATTCTGATGAGGCGCCTCCGTGATAAGTATTACGTGTTCGCCGGATAATTTAGCGATAAGCATTTAATAAGCATACATATTTCTGAAACTTTTGCAAAAAAATAATTTTGTTGATTTACATTTTATATATATATATATATATATATATATATATATTTTTTTATTTATTTTTTTTTACAATGTATAAGCTTTGCATCGAAATATTTTTATATTCAAAATTGCATTCCATGTTCAATCAACTAATATTTGTCAAAAATAAAATAAAATAAAATATTCACATGAAGTACTTTATTTTCTAAATTATATATATATATATGTATATATATATTATTGTTAGTTAAGTATTATTCTAATCACAGAAATATTTTATTCATAAAAATTATACATTCATATAAAGTACCATGGGGTAATAACGTCACGTTAAGGTTCTACCAATTTTCACGGCTCAGTTTTAGTTTGTATTTTTCAAACAAATATATGATTTGATACAGCAGCTCATTGACTATCTATATAAAAAAATAATTTAACAGATATGTATTCATAAAATGTAATGGCGTGATTTCTTGACCAAAGCTATTTGGCGTTATTACCCACCTATATGGGTAATAACGCCATGCAAACAAAACTATGAAATAAGATGGAGTAATTGCATGTAGATTGCCCAATTCTAAAAATACAAACTCTACAAACTTAGAAATTGACAAATTGCATTCTAAGCTATTGAAAATGTTCAATTTTTTGTGAAAGTGTAAGAAAAATAAAGGTGGGGGGGAGGAAGGATGAGGCAAAAGAATATCAGACCGTGAGCTTCTTTTTTGCTTAAAAAAGACAGTTTTAACTGTGTTTATTTGAATCAGTATTTAGGATGTAGCTCGGCCACTGTAGGGTATCAACCGGGGTGTTAATGCCAAGGATTGGCGTTATTACCCCGTTATAGTTATTGCGCTGTACATTTTAAATTGCAACTTATCTCGAGACGATATCCAAAATATTCAACAACATTTTGAAAGTCTATGAAATGTACTACAAATTTATGTAATTAACAAAGTATTTCCGGATAAAAAAAAATAGTCTTCACATCACAAAACGTATCTCGCAAATTTTAGTTCAAGCGTTAATTTTAGTTGCTTGTAAAAACAATAAGACCTAAAAATGAAACAAATTAACTTGAAGCTGTTTTTTTGCGATTTATATGACTCAAAACCCTTCTGCGCAGAGCACATAGGTGTCATTTACCAGATTATTTCATAATTATGCAAAATATTAGCACTTGGCGTTGTTACCCCGCCTGGCGTTATTACACCAGACCACCTTATCATTTTTTTGCTTTAATTTAAAAAACACAAAATGTAATGCAGTATTAAAATTTTGTAAAAAAATCTTTTATGTTTCATGAATGCTATAAAATGTTTGAAAACAGTAAATTTCTTAAATTAGATGTTTTCTTTCTTAGATATATCTCAATAAATATTAAGCAGAACTATGTAAAATTTAATGCAATTTTTATGACAAGCAGTTTATTAAATATTCTCGTTAATACATGATGTGATTGTATGTGTCTCTTTTATAGCCGTTGATTAATAAAACTCGGTACTGAAAATTGCAACTGTTTTATATTTTCCTAAAATTTGAAAAAAGTTTTTTATGAGTTTTTATTTTTTTTTCCTAAATTTTTCATGAGGTTTCAGGCACATTCTGATTAAACAAAAATTTGTTTCTCTCTTTATTTTGTAATTTGCTAAATATATTGCTGTATTTTTAAAGCTTATGCTTTCTATTAATCAAACCAGTTCTCATAAATTTGAAGATTGTTTCAGAAGTATTTTTTATATTTTGCATTGAACAGCCTAATTTTGAAGTTCACTAATAATGTTTCTAAAATACATGGATATATATATTTCTTTATATATTGTTTATTTTATTGGATTTTTAAAGTTAATATTTTACAGTGATTTCCCAGTATTATGTTAGATTAATTTATAACACGAATAAGCAATCGGTAAATGAATTATCACAGATGTAAATTTTCTAAGTGTCTAAAGTCCGGACCAGGATTCTAACCAGGGATGTATTGTCTGAAGCCGCCAATGCTTTTCCAGCCGAGCCATCCCAGACGAATACTGGAGGACTAATTCACCCAACTAACCTTAACGATCACACAATCATTTTATAAAATAATCTAATATAATTTCATATGCAGCGCTTTCTGCAGCTCCATATATTGACCTTCGATTCATTGTGTTAAGCTGATTCATAGTATCAGACCAGATTGTATGATCATTAAGGTTAGTTAGGTGAATTAGTTCTCCAGTAATTGTCCGAGATGGCTCGGATTGAAAAAAATTGGCGGCTTCAGTCAATACATTCCTGGTTCGAATCCCGGCTTGGACTTTTTTCACCCACTTGGAAAATTTACGTCTGTTACAGTATTATGTTTCTTGAAAGTGCTCAAATTATTGTCAGATTATCTGTGCGTCTATACTTGAAAATACTTTTTATTTTCAAGACCATTGTTCTATTTTTCATGTTCACTCAAGTATGCCTTTCATTTTACTGTAATGTTCAAGCTTATGTAAATATTTTTATAATAATTTGCACACAAGGTTGCAACTGTTTTGTATTACTCTAAGTGTATTATTTTATGAGGCTTTTGGCACATTGTGGATAAAGAAAAATTTATTTCTAAGCTTAATTTTGTAATTCGATGTAATGAAATATTGTTCCAGTTTTTAAAAAAAGCTTATATGCTTTCTATTATCTAAACCAATTCTCATGAATCTGAAGATTATTTCCGGAAGTACTTTATTATATTTTACTATAAACTGGTTTATTTTGAAGTTCACTGATGATACTTCCAAAGAACATTAAGGTATATATTTATTTAAATGGATTTAGTTTATTGTTTCTTTAAGGCTAATATTGTATTGTGATAAGACAGTATTGCTTGTGTGCAGGTACTTGAAAATTGTAAAAGGATCAATGTGTCTACACTTGAAAATGTTCGTTATTTTGATGAACACTGCATGAGAAACTGAAATTTTCGTAAGTTTACAACATTTAGAACGTTTTTTACACCGAGTATGTTAATTTAACTTCATGTTGTGAAAGACTTTTTGGTATATTCGTTTCATGTAACAGTAACTAGAAACTTTCTTGTATCTATACCGGATAACGGATAAACTTTTAATGATTTGCAAAATGATTTTTGCAGCTTTTACAAAAATTGTTTTCGTAGATTGACAGCTTTTCTTTTTCCAATGTAATAGCTTCGCACGGAAACAGTTTTATATTCAAAGTTTCATCCAATGTTCAATTGACTTTGTCACTAAATAAATAAATAAATAAATAAATAAATATTCATATGAAGTGTATCACTTTTTAAATTATGTATAATTTTTATTGTTAGTTAAATATTTTTTTTTATCATAAAAGTATTTAATTTTAAAAGTATTTTATTCATAAACAGTTTACATTCATATATCAAGATTTTTTTTGCTTAAGTTAAAAAAAAAACATAAAATGTAATGTAGCATTAAGTTTTAATAAAACCCACTTTATTTGTTATTAATGCTATGAAATATTTTAAAATAATAAATTCCAGTAAACTTCTTAAATTAGATGTGTTTTCTAGATAAATCTCAATAAATACTAAATATAACTACGTAATATTTAATACCATTTTTATGAATAGTAGCTTATTAAATATTCTCGTTAATACACAAAATAAATTCATATAAAAATTTTAAATAAAGGTAAACTTACGAAGCTATAACATTGTGTCAGTTTTATAGCCAATGATTAATAATCCTCGATACTGAAAATTGCAACTGTTTTAGATATTTTTTAAAGTTATTGTTTTATGAGGCTTCAGGCACATCGTGGTTAAACAAAAATTTATTTCTAGGCTTTATTTTGTAATTCAATTGTATGAAATATTGCTGAACATATTGCTCCATTTTAAACAAAAAGGCTTATTTTTTATATTATCTAAAGGGACCGTTCAAGTATTACGTAAGCATATTTTTTGTCATTTTGAACCCCCTCCCCCCCTTGTAAGAAAATATAAGCAAATGCTAGACCCCCCCCCCTTTGCTTACGTAAGATTTTATGACAGTTTATACATCAATACTTCTTGACTTATAAAAAGTTACCAATCAATTACATTATTAATCCTACAAATTTATATAGGCATATAGGGATTGTGATATCAAAATTTATAAAATGGTTTTAATATATTGTTGCTTATTGCATTAAACAAACCACAGAATACAAAATGGTTTAAATATATTGTTATTTAACACTTTGAACAATAAAACAAGATATACAAGAAGTCTTAACTTACTTAGACATCATAACTAAAATTTTTGACATGAATCATATAAATGTTGGAAATCAATTTGGTGTTCATATTTTAATCTGATGTCCAGGATTCTTGAACCCATGTTTCATCATTGTCTGTTATAAAGTTTTCACTGGAACAGTGGCCTGGGATATTGCAGGTTTCCGGTCCTTGTTTGCTTGTTTAATTGAACTGCAGTTGCTTCGTTGTTTAATGCTTATGTAAGAATTGTCGTGACCCCATCCTTCCCCTTTTGTGCTTACGTAATACTTGAACGGTCCCAAACCAGTTCTCATAAATCTAAAGATTATTTTTCTTAAGTACACTTCACTTTAAACTGGTTTACTTTTAAGTTCAATAATAATATTTTCAAAATACACTTAGGTATATATTTCTTTAAATGGATTTATTTTATTTTATTGTTTCTCTATGGTTAATATTTTATTGTGATAAAACAGTATTGCGTGTTTGAACGTACTTGAAAATATTAAAAGGATCAATGTGTCTATATTTGAAAATGTTCGTTATTTTGATGAACACTGTATAAGAAACTGAAATTTTCGTACGTTTACAACATTTAGAAAGTTTTTTTTTTTTTTTTTTACATCGAGTATGTTAAATTAACTTCATGTTGTGAAAGAATTTTTGGTACATTCGTTTTATGTAACTATAGCAAGAAATCATCTTGCATCTATAACGGGTAACTGATAAGCTTTTAATAAGCAAAATGATTTCTGTAGCTTTTACGAAAAGTAATTTTGTAGATTGACAGCTTTTCCTTTTGCTATGTAATTGCTTCGTACGGAAACGATTTTGTTGTCAAAATTCCATCCAATGATCAATTAACTTTGTCAAAAATAAAATAAAATAAATATTCATATGAAGTAAATAATTTTTTTAATTATGTATATTTTTATTGTTAGTTATGTATTTTTTATCATAAAAGTATTTTATTTTAAAAGTATTTTATTCCAAACACTATAGATTCATATATCAAGATTTATTTTGCTTAGATAAATAAATAAAAAAAATGTAATGCAGCATTAAGTTTTAAACAAAACCTAAATAAAAGCCACTTTATTTGTTATTAATGTTATGCTATTTTTTAAAACAATAAATTGCTGTAAATTTCTTAAATTAGATGTGTTCTTTTTAGATATATCTCAATAAATACTAAATATAACTATGTAATATTTAATACTATTTTATGACTAGCAGCTCATTAAATATTCTCCTTAATACATGAAATAAATTTTCATGTAAAATTTTAAATAAAGTAAATATAAAATTACGAAGATATACCAATGTCGCATTTTTATAGCCAATGATAAATAATCCCCGATAATGAAAATTGCAACTGTTTTATATATTTTAAAAGTTATTGCTTTATGAGGCTTCAGGCACATCGTAGTTAAACAAAAATTTATTTCTAGGCTTTATTTTAAAATTCGGTTGTATGAAATACTACTGAACATATTGCTCCATTTTTTTAAAGCTTATGCTTTCTATTATCTAAACCACTTCTCATAAATCTGAAGATTATTTTACAAGTACTTTATTATATTTTACGTTAAACATCTTTATTTTGAAATACACTAATAATATTTCCAAAATATATCGAAGTATATATTTTTTAAATTGGTTTATTTAAATGGTTTATTTAACTGGATTTTTAAGGTTAATACTTTACTGTGATTACACAGTATTATGTGTCTTAAAAGTATTTGAACGATTATAAAAGTATCGATGTATCTACACTGTAAAAAAAAAAATCTGTAAAGTTACTAATATTTTTCTAGTAAATTTGTATTCCGGGAACTTTTGATATAACGATAACAGCAAAATTTCATGTAACGGAGGAAGGTTACTTGAGTTTTTGCGGTTATACCGTTACATGAAAAGTTCTTGAAATACAAATCTTCTAGAAAAATCTTAGTAACTATACAGCTTTTTTTTACAGTATATATTAAAAAAATGTTTTTTTTTGTATTTTCGTAAACATTGTCCTTTATGCTCATGTTCACTTAAGAATGTATTTCATAGTAGTGTTATATTCAAGCTTATTGGAATATTTTTTTTAATTTGTACGAAAATTACAACTATTTTATATTTTTCAAAAGTTATTATTTCATGAGGCTTCAGGCTCATCGTGGTTAAACATAAATATATTTCTTAGCTTTATATTGTAATTCGATTGAATGAAATATTGTTAAACATATTATTTTTTTTAAAAACGTTTATGTTTAATACTAACTAAACCAGTTCTCATAAATCTGAAGATAATTTCGGAAAAATATTTTGCGTGCCTTAAACTATATTTTGCTTGAAATAGCTTTATTTAAATGATCAGTAATAATATTTAAAAAAAAATAAACCATATATTTTTTTAAAAATTGGTTAATTTTATTTTATTTTTAAGGTTAATATTCTACTGTGATTAGACAGCATTATGTGTATCGAAAGTATTTGAACTATAGTAAAAGGATCAATGCATCTATATTTGGAAAAGTTTTTGTTATTTTCACGAACATTGTTCTTTATTTTCCTATTTACTCAAGAATGCATTTCATGTTAATGCAATGTTTAAGCTTATGGAAATATTTTTTAATAATTCTATCAAATCGATACCGATGATTTACCGATAAACATTTATACAGTATAGAGATCTCTGAAGCTTTTACAAAAATTAATTTTGTAGATTCACAGCTTTTTTTTTTACAATGTATAAGCTTCGCAATGAAATATTTTCATATTCAATATATTGCATCCAACGTTGAATCAATTTATCTTTGTCAAAAATTAAATATAAAAGAATATTCACATAAAATACTTCATTTTCTGAATTATATATACATATTTTTGGTAATAAAGAATTATTTAAATCATAAAAACACTTTGTTCATAAACACTATGCATTCATTTATTAAATATTTAAAAACAGTGAATTCAAATAAATTTCTTTATTTAGATGCTTTCATTTTAGACATTTCTCAGTAAATATTAAAAAGAATAACTTAATAACTAATACTATTTTTATGACTAGCAGCTTACTAAATATTCTCGTTAATACACGAAATAAATTTTCATGTAAAAATTTGAAATAAATAAATACAAAAAATTACGCAGATATATCTGTGCCATTTTTATATCCCATAATTTATAAACCTCGGTACTGAAAATTGCGACTGTTTTATATTATTCGAAAATTAATATTCTATGAGGTTTTGACATATTGTGGTTTTATAAAATTTACTTCTAAATATCTAAGGCTTTACTTTGAAATTCGATTGAATGAAATATGGCTAAACATATTGCTCCATTTTAAAAAAATGCTTATGCTTTCTATTATCTAAAACAGTTCTCGTAAATCTGAAGATTATTTCATAAGTACTTTATTATATTTTGGTTTAAATAGCTTTATTCTGAAGCTTACTATAGTAATATTTCCAAAATATATCGAGGTATATATTTATTTAAATTGATTTATTTTATTGGATTTTTAAGGATAATATTTTACTGTGATTAGACAGCGTTAAGTGGGTTAAAAATACTTGAAATATTGTAAAAAGATTGATGCGTCTTTATATAAAAATGTTTTTTTTTCATGAACAATGTTTTCTTTTTCATGTTCTTTAAGAATGCATTTCATGCTAATACAATGTTTAAGTCTATGGAAATATTTTTTTAATAATTCTTTCGAAGTACTTCATTTTCTAAATTATACGCATATATATTATTTTTTAATTGTTAGTTAAGTATTATTCTAAACATAAAAGTATTTTATTCATAAACACTATGCATTCATATATGAAAAAGTATTTATTTGGCTTACATTAAAAAACATAAAATATAATTTGCATTAAATTTTAATTAAAATCTTTTGTATTTGATTAATGCTATAAAATGCTTGTAAACATTAAATTCCAATAAATTTCTTAAGTTAGATGAGTTCTTTTTAGATATTTCTCAATAACTATTAAATAGAACTACGTTATATTTAATACTATTTTTATGTCTACACTGTAAAAAAAAATTGGGAAACTTACAAAATTTTTTCTAGTAGAATTGTATTCCAAGAACTTTTTATGTAACGGCAACAATAAAAATTCATGTAACAGATACAGATTTGCACTTTGAATCAAACAAATTTTAAGGTTACTAAGAATTTTTTTGGGAAATCGTATTCCAAGAACTTTTTAAGTGACGATAACGAGCATTATAGATAAAATTTTAGTAAAGTTACCAAAATTTTAGTAAATTCTTTTGTAAAATTACAGATGGTTTTAGTTTTGCTTACAAGTTTTGTAGATTAACATCATTTTCTTGTACCGTGTACACATAAAATTTTAGTAAGCATAAGAGATTTCGGTTAATTTAGATTACTAAGGTTACAGATTTTTTTTACAGTGTAGCAGCTCATTAGATATTCTCCTTAATACATGAAATAAATTTTCATGTAAAAATTTCAAATAAAGTAAATACAGAAATTACGCTGTGTGTCACTTTTAAAGCCCATGATTAATAACACTCGGTACTGAAAATTGCAACTGTTTTATATTGTTTTATGAAACTTTAGGTAGAGGTCTGCACGGGCCGAAATTTACAGGCCCGAGCCAGGCCGGAAAGTTAAAATTTTGGCTCGGGCCCGGCCCGTCCCGAACCAAAGACATATTGGCCCGACCTGGCCTGGCCCGAAAGTTAAAATTTCGGCCCGATCCCGGCCCGGCCCGAACGAAAAAAATGTTGGGACGACCCGGCCCGGCCCGAGAGTTAAAATTTCGGCCCGAACCCGGCCCGGCTCGGGTGAATTTCTACAGAACATTGATCTTTACTCTAACGGAAAAGTTCAGACCAAAAAAAAAACTTATCTTAGTCTTTTATTTTCTTCTATGTTTATAATCTCTATTTATGCAGAAATGCCATAGGCTGCGATATTTACGCTTTTAATGAACCTTTGTTTGTTGTATGTAAATGTTTCAGTTATCATTAGTATTATTAATGCATAAAAAAAACTAAAAAATGGTATATGGTAAAAGTAAAATCTTCTAAGACACTGAAAAAAAAAATACGTTTCCTTCTTACAGATGTAAATGTTTAATATATATATTTCTTTCGCGTATTGTTTTATTCATTTTGCATGAACAGTTTAAAAGAAATTTGCAGTTTCCAGTTTAAACAAAAATTCCGTCATAATCATGTTTTTTTTTTTTTTTTTTTTTTTTTTTTTATGTGTTAAATTCTATTTTAAGACGCCTAGTGATCTACGATTCTTTAAAAAGAATAAATTCTAATGTTTAATTGTAGAATAATGACGACTTAAAAGTATATGTCTAGCTATAAAGTCTCTATAAAGTCGGCCCGGCCCGATACTCCAGGGAAAAAAACTAAGGCCCGAGTCCGGCCCGGCCCGAATGCCGTTAATGAAAATCGGCCCGAACCCGGCCCGCGGGCCGGTCTGGGCTCGGGCTTTGGGCCGAGGCCCGGCCCGTGCAGACCTCTAACTTCAGGCACATCGCGGTTAAAGAATTTTTTTTTCTTATTTTTACTTTCTTCTATCTTTACAAGAAGAAAGTATTGGATTCATGAAAATTTTCGACATCCGGTTTTCGACGGATTTATACGTTTTAGAAGGTCCTGAAGACGTTTTGACTATTTTTAGAAAATGTCTGTCTGTGAGTCTGTCCGTCTGTCTGTCTGTCTGTCTGTCTGTATGTGACAAAAAATTTGTGGGCGCTCTATCTCAGGAACTAATGCTCTAAATTTAATAAAATTTTATATTCAGTTAGACCTTGATATGAATTAGTGCCTATTGGTTTTTGGGGGAAATTGGCCTGCAGGTGGCGCTGCTATACTACGTTTTTCATGATTTTCAAGATTGCTATATCTCAAGAACTAATGCACAGAATTTCACGAAACTTCAGATTCTGTGACCCCTTGATATACATAGACGCTGATTAAGTTTTGGTGTAAATTGGCCAGCAGGTGGCGCTGCTATGTTACGTTTTTCATGATTTTCATGATAGCTATATCTCAAGAACTAATGCGCAGAATGTCACCAAACTTCAGATTCCGCGATACCTTGAGATACATAGCCGCTGATAAGGTTTTGGTGTGAACTGCCCTATAGGTGGCGCTGCTATGCTACATTTGGTACGATTTTTGCGATAGCTATATCTCAAGAACTAATGCAGAGAACTTCATCAAATTTTAGATTCTGTTACACTAGAATATATAACATAATTAGACACTGATTACATTTTGGTATTAACCTTGCAACAGGTAGTGCAGCTATGCTGCATTTTGCACGATTTTTCGATAGCTATATCTCAATAACCAACGCACAGAATTTCATTTAACTTGAGATTTTGTTACAAAATGACATATAACATAATTACACGATGATTACGTTTTGTTATAAATCCTTCAACTGATGGTGCTGCTGTGTTATATTTTACACGGTTTTTTTTAAACTAGCTATATCTCAAGAACTAATGCACAGAATTTCATCAAACTTCAGATTCTTTTACACCATAACATAATTAGACGCTTTTTTACGTTTTGGTATAAATTGTCCAAGATATGGTGTTGCTGTTCTACGTTTTGCAAATTTTTTGTTATAACTATATCTCAAGAACTAATGGACGAAATTCCATCAAATTTCAGATTTTGTTAGGTCTTGACATAAATAGATGCTTATTAGGTTTTAGTATAAATTACCCAACATGAGGCACTACTAACAAGGAAGGTCTCCATACGGGCATACTCAGAAAAATCTGAAAAAATTACAGAATGTTCTTCTCATATAGTTATATATGTTTATAAAAAAATTTCGGCGGAACCTCCTTATAACGTCCGTAAAAATATTATAAAAATTTCTTTTATTTGGCGATTTATCTCCGGTTGGCGAAAGAACGAAATTTTGAAAAATACGCTTTTACGCTTCGAATACTTTTTAAAGAAAAAACTTTCCATGTTCAATTTATTTAAATAAGTTTAGTTTAAGTAATTTTAGTTTTGCATTTTCACTTTACTTTAAGTGTAATTTTGTCATATACGTTTATATGTACTTATAACAAAATGAAATTAATATATTTTATCATTTAAAACACAATTTAAATTGATTAAATTTGTTCCAAATTGAAAAATACATTGTTAAAAATCTACTGCATTTTGTTGCAACGCACTCTCTTTCTTGTATAGAAAACGGTTACTTGTCCGTGAAATGGAGCTTTCTCATTGGTTGGAATAGAGATATTATATACAAGCATTGGAGTGCGTTGAAACAAAATGCAATATTTCACAAGCTACAACACCGCTAAAAATCTGTACCATTTTCTGCAGCGTCACTCCACCGCTTTTTATAGAAAGCGGTCAATTCACCGTGCCATAGAGCATTCTCATTGGTCAGAAGAGAGATATTCTATAAAAGTAGTGGAGTGACGTTGCAGTAAATGCTGCAGATTTTTAACAGTGAAGTCAATTAAAATCAATTTTCAGATTCGTTGAAATCGTCTGCTTTTGGCGAGGAAATGAACTGCTGGCCAAATCCCGCGTCGCTTTCAGCTTTTCACGCCAATTATTCCAAACTATTTTATTTTTTTTACATATCTAATAATGTAATTCCGCCGCTAATTTTCCCTGATCCTTTATTACCTACATGAGTAGTTTAATTCGTAATTTTTTCAAAAAATTCTGAGTATGCCCCCAATGGAGACCTTCCATGTAAGCTCATTTTCTCAGAATATGAATTAAATTTTGCGTTTTAAGCTTTTCGGATACCAGAATCTCATTAGGCTAGGTGAAATGTTCCGAGGAAATTCGATAGTGGGTAACTTTGGAGTCACCACGATTTTTTTTTTTTTTTTTTTTTTTTTTTTTTTTTTTTTTTAAATAAGGTACCCTGGGGTAATAACGCCGGGCGGGGTAATAACGCCAAGTGCTTATATTTTGCATAATTATGAAATAATCAGGTAAATGACGCCCATGTGCTCTGCGCAAAAGGGTTTTGAGTCATATAAATCGCAAAAAACAGCTTCAAGTTAATTTGTTTCATTTTTAGGTCTTATTGTTTTTACAAACAACTAAAATTAACGCTTGATCTAAAATTTGCGACATACGTTTTGTGATGTGAAGACTATCTTTTTATCCGGAAATGCTTTTTTAATTACATAAATTTGTAGTGCATTTCATGTACTTTTAAAATGTTGTTGAAGATTTTGGATGTCTTCTCGAGATAATTTGTAATTTAAAATGTACTGCGCAATAACTATATCGGGGTAATAACGCCAATCCTTGACATTAATACCCCGGTTGATTCCCTACAGTGGCCGAGCTACATCCTAAATACTGATTCAAATAAACACAGTTAAAACTGTGCAATGTTTCTCATATTTCTATTTAAGCGGTCCTTTTTAAGCAAAAAGAAGCTTACGGTCTGATATTCGTTTGCCTCATCCCCACCCCTCCCACACCATACCTTTATTTTTCTTACACTTTCACAAAAAATTGAACATTTTCAATAGCTTAGAATGCAATTTGTCAATTTCTAAGTTTGTAGAGTTTGTATTTTTAGAATTGGGCTATCTACATGCAATTATTTCATCTCATTTCATAGTTTTGTTTGCATGGCGTTATTACCCATATAGGTGGGTAATAACGCCAAATAGCATTAGTCAAGAAAAAACGCCATTACATTTTATGAATACATATATGTTAAATTATTTTATTTTATATAGATAGTCAATGAGTTGCTGTATCAGATCCTATATTTGTTTGAAAAATACAATCTAAAACTAAGCCGTGAAAATTGGTAGAGCCTTAACGTGGCGTTATTACCCCAGGGTACCTTATTAAAATGTACTTATGAGATAGAAGAAAGTTTTGGGATTGACACATCCAACTAGTTTGTTTTGTAATTGGATTAAATGAAATATTGCTGAACGCATTGCTCTATTTTTTAAAAAGAAAAAGCTTATGCTTTCTATTATCTAAACTAGTTCCTATAAATTTGAAGTTTATTTCAGAAGTATTTTATTATATTTTACTTTAAACGACTTTATTTCGAATTTCACTAAGATTATTTACAAATATAGTATAACCCCGATAATTCGGATTAATTGGGACCAGACCCAATCCGGATTATTCGGAGAATTAGAAAAAAAGGAAATAAAATGAAACATTCTTACAGAAAATCACCATTATATTAAACTTGTTGAATATTTACAGATAATAAAAATGTTTACTTTGTAATAAAAAAGTTTGTAAACCTGTGCCAGTTTTCTATACCTTTTGAGAGCCATACAGTCACGCATCCGCTTGATCATAAGTAGTTCGTTGGGTGTAGTTTAAATAAGTGTTTGAATAAGAAAAGCTTAAGGTACTCTTCTGAAAATATTTCAAAAAAAGTGTTTTTTTTAAATTCAGAATGCGGTCATGAAACAAGTTAATTTAAAGTAAATTAGCTAATCAGTTCTCAAACGTGAAAAAAAACCACCAAACCAATCCGGATTATCCTGAGATTCGGATTAACGGGTTCCGAATTAGCGGGGTTCTACTGTACATCGAAGTATATATTTCTTTAAACTGGCATATTTCTTCAATTGGATTTTTAAGGTTAAGATTTTAATGTGATTAGACAGTGTTGTGTATTAAAAATACTTAAACTATTGAAAAAGATAGATGCGTGCGTCTGTATTTGAAAATGTTTTTTATTTTCATGAACATTTTTTTTTTTCGTGTTTGCTCAAGAATGCATTCCATGTTACTGTGAAGTTCAAGTTTATGGAAATATTTTTTAATAATTGTGATGAAAGATATCTAATGATATTTGAAGAAAAAAATTTATTTGTTTGATAAATTAAATTTTATTTGGGGTTAACTTGTTTCTTATTTCCGGTGATTGTACTCTTTTATTTAACGTAATTTCATTTCTGTCGACTACACTGTAAAAAAGAAACAAAAAAATCTATAAATTTACTAAAATTTTTCTAGTAAATTTGTATTTCAAGAACTTTTCATTCAACGATTACAGCAGAATTTCATGTAACTGAGGAAGGTTAATTGAGCTTTTGCTGTTACGGTTAAAAGCTAAGTTTTTGGAATACAAATCTACTAGAAAAATCTTTGTAACTTTACACCTTGTTCACAGTGTAGGATAGTATTTCGTAATATAATTTTAAGTTACTTTCTAATATGCTAGAATTTTAAAAAACTGTGCACAAATATATGTCCAATTAAAATGCACCATTTCAATATTTTTATAATTTAAATACAAGATAACAATTTAATACACACAAATGATAAATGTCCAATTATTTTTTTATGCTTATCTTTAATAGTTTACCTCTTACAATATCGCTGGATTTAATGATGCACCAAGAATGCCAACTGACTCAAAAGCTGCAACAACAAAACAATTTGAACACAAACATGTAGAAAAAATATTGTCTAGAATGTAAAGTATTTTTAAAAATAAGCTTTAATAAATTACTTGTATAATATTAATTAAAATATAATTATATGTTTAAAAATCAATTTAGAAATCTAGAATAGATGGTTTAAATGACACTTTTCCTGTTTCTATATCATAAAAAAGAAACCGAGCAAAATTTAATTTTTTTAATAAATTCATTAGCTTGCGCTTTCTACAAAATATAAAAAAACAACAATTTTTCAATAATCAGGTTAGAAGACCACGCCAACGGACGCTCTTCGGAAAAACCATGAATTCCAGCCATGTTAGTGTGATGTGTGATAGTTAGTGTGATATTCAAGATAGACAATGAATGCTTTAAAAAAAGCTTTTTTTTTAAAAGTGTTTTTATTTGTATATTTAATTTAACTTTCTTTTTTTAATTACTGCTATTTAAATGTGCTACATTGATCATGGATAGTGAAAAAAAATAATAAAATTAGCAATATCTTAAGGACAAATACTTTTTACTAATTTCAAGATCAAATATTTACATGCGTTCTTGTTAAACATTTATGCAAACATAAACTTCAAACTAATTACATTAAATAACAAATTTGTTTAAAATAAGTAAAGAAGAATTATTAAGTATTTGATGAATTTTTAATCTTTTTTTAACTTATCTTTCAATAAAAGCTTTCCACTTACAAATAATTTGTTTTTTGTAGTTGTTTATTTGTTTGTATTAACATTTAAATGTAAAAGAAAGTATAATATGTTCTATTAGAATTATTTCTTTAATAGCAAAATACATTTGAAAAGCATAAAAAATCTATTATTTTAGTTAACAATACTTTAAGAAATAATGAAAGTAAAGATTGAATGAAAGTAAAGATTTTACCGAAATTTTTTATACATCCTCAAAATATATAGTACAAAGAATAGCATTTCAAATTTTACTTTAGATATTTTATAAATATTTATTATAACTGAAAATCTCAATAGTATAGGTTCGCGTTTTATAGTAGAAAACAAGTTGGAAATTGCACGTGAAGCGTAGCAAATGAGGTGCGTTCGTACGATAACGAAGTTTTAAAAATATTACTTTCATTTATCAATCTCATAAAATTGTAAATAGTGAATTACAATTAAAACGCTCATCAAACAATGCTCTTCCTATACCATTATGTAATGGAATACTTTTGTGTGGCCTTGTCAATCAATAACAAATGTTCTTTGCACCACAAATTATGTAAGATGTATATTATAATATGTACTTTATAGTTGCATATAAATTTTATAAAGTTCGCATGTGTGTAACACGATTAAAATGCATTTGAAACATTTTTCCCATTGACCGTAATGTAACGGAATACTTTTTATTGTCCCTGTAATTGATCTATGCATCCGATTTTCATAAAATTTGAAATAACTAGACACAATTATGTAATAATTATGTATTTTAAATTTCAAACGTATAGAATATATTTGAAACTTTTTCCCCATTGACCATAATGTAATGGAATACTTTTGATTGCCCCTGTAATTGATCTATGCACACGATTATCAAAAAAATATGAAATAACTCGACATAATTGGGTAATAATTGCGTATTTTAAATTTCAAACGATTAAAATGCATTTGAAACTTTTTTCCCCATTGACCGTAATGTAATGGAATACTTTTGATTGCCCCTGTAATTGATCTATGCACACGATTATCAAAAAATTTGAAATAACTCGACATAATTATGTAATAATTGCGTATTTTAAATTTCAAACGATTAAAATGCATTTGAAACTTTTTTCCCCATTGACCGTAATGTAATGGAATACTTTTGATTGCCCCTGTAATTGATCTATGCACACGATTATCAAAAAATGTGAAATAACTCGACAGAATTATGTAATAATTGCGTATTTTAAATTTCAAACGATTAAAATGCATTTGAAACTTTTTTCCCCATTGACCGTAATGTAATGGAATACTTTTGATTGCCCTGTAATTGATCTATGCATCCGAATTTCATAAAATTTGAAATGACTCGACAAAATTATGTAATAATTATGTATTTTAAATTTCAAACGATTCGGTTGGGTAGTTTTTGCGTTGTTATATGCGGACAGACGGACGGACGGACAGACGGACGGACGGACAGACGGACGGACAGACGGACGGACTGAACGACCACTATAGGTGCTACGTATTATATAATTACGAACGCACCTAAAAATAGAATGTAAAAATGAGAGAAATACATTTTTTCCTATTTATTTAGAAATCTACCATAAATTTTTGAAGACATAAGTACTCACATGAAAAAAGCAAATAATTATATTTTTAGGTTAAATGGCTAATTATACTGCCCAAGCTGCTAATTGGCAACAGTAATATTTTAGTGTAATTTCAATTTTATATTTTACGCAGAAAATAATAAGTTTTTAATTATTTTCAAATAAAAAATATTGCTCTTTATTTGCGGTGTGAATGAATTATTTAAATTTTTTTAGAACAGATATTTCTTGTCCCTGAAGCAGTTAAGAATAAAGAAATCTTAAAGAAATAATAAAATACTCTCTATGTACTCAATAGCATTTCGGAATTTTATTTCAACCACGTGGTCTTTACTAGTACGAAGAAAGTTTTAAGCTAAACAATCTAAATCCTACTATTATCAATAAATATTGGAGGATTACCAAGAAGAAATATGTTTCCTTTCTTACGATGTAAGACTATAAAAATAAAATCTTCTGCTTTATCCCTAAACTTCCTCAGGGAAAGATTATGAGACTGCATGGTTTGAGTGAGACTATAGATCTGTTCTTTTATATTATGCTCGAATTTTGAGAGTTCAAAAATAAGCCGTAAAAACATGTCAGTGTGTCAGCATAATCAACCATTTTATCTAAAGGGAAATATTGCAATTTAATTATTATGTATTTTGAAGCAATAAACTGATTTAAGATTTATCATTGTTAATTAAACCTTTCTTCAACCAATTTAGTGATCAATATTTTTGAAAAAAAAAAAAAAAAAAAAAAAACCCTTCAAATAATGCCTAATTTTTTCATGTGCTTTACAGAAATTTTTGCCTACTTTAATCAGAAATTTGCTGGGATTAAATAATACAAAATTTGCAATAAAGTTTAACCAGTAAGTATAACAAACTATGGTTGGATTCGCGTACATGGTACGGTCAAATCATGATTGGGAAAGACATGTTGACCGAAGGAAGCGACGACGCTTGGTTAAAAGAGGGAAGAGGTTAGTTCAATGCAATTGTAGTTTTTTTTCATCCAATAAGATATAAAAATTGTTCTTATTCATTTATAGCTGGATTTGTGAAAATGAGAATTAAAAACTCAGCAAACAAGACTTACACTTTAAGAATTTCTTAATACAATAAATAAATTAGTCATCTGATTGAGTGGTTACTCAAATTTTTGTGAGAGCTGAAATATCTTACAGTCAATCACGGTAACTTTGCTCCACTTTACGAAACTTATCCATTCTGCTATTGTGGATTCTTGACGAATTATTATCAATAAGCTGCCAAACGCACACTAGTGCTGCTATCCATATTATGAGAGCAAAACTTTGTCTTTAACTTAAGTTATGAAGCATATTTATTTTTTTTTCTTGGTCCATAGGTACCCTGATGACACAAAGTTACTTTGACTGTATACAAACGAACTTTAACTCTTTATCTACGAAATTATTTATCAAGAAATTGCTTCACATCAATAATTGTCTTCTTTAATATCTGAAGGTATACTGGAATTTTTAGATAATAAATACTAATGTGAAATTTAGAAGTGTTTTTTCATTAAAACGTATTAAATGTATCGTTATTTATAATTTTTTTGTAAAATATTTACGAAAATAATCAAATTAATTAGTCAAAAATACTCTTATGGAAATATTACATTTCTTATAAAATCAATGTAATTAAATGTATTATGGCCCTCTCTGTAAATGGAAAGGCTTTTACCCGGTGTTGCCAGTGGGCTACTTTTTTTTAAATTCAGATTTCTTAATTCGCACCACTTTTTTGAAACGGCAAAATCCCGTTTGTTTTCGCCTTTATTAAAATGTCATTAAATAAGGCGCATTTTACTAAATCAAAAAACTGGTACCAGTCAAAAATTTGAATTAAAAAAAAGTAGCCCATCTGGCAACACTGCTTTTACCGTCGAAAATATTTCACATAACTTTTTTTCAAAGAAAAAAAAAAAGATATACCTATGAAAATGATTAAAAAAATTACCTCTTTTTAAAAATATCTTCGACTGTTTTTCTACTCTATCTAAATTAGATCGAGTAAAGTATATTATGTGCTAAGAAAAAGAACTTTTATTAATAGACTTATTAAGTGAATTTTTTTTATTAAATTTTCCACAATTGTACTTATAAGTACCGTCGGTAGATAAAGAGTTAAGGCAAAACTACGTTTTCCAGTCATACATCTTTAGAGCAGTGCAGCAGCTTCATTTGGAGCTTCCTGTCAAATAACTTTGTAACTTTTCTGTTGATCAGTATCAGCAATTAGTGTTGGCGTTGAAGAAAACTGTGCCGCATACCCTGAATGATAGTGCCTGGTATGGGAACAACTACTGCATCAACATTTCTATAGCTCTACACCTATGTATTATACTTAATTAATTACTTACATGTAAATTAATAAGATACAGTAAAACCCCGATAATTCGGATTAATTGGGACCGGACCTAATCCGGATTATCGAAAATCCGGATTATCCGGAGAATTAAAAAAAAAATGAAATAAAATATAACATACTAACAGAAAATTACCTTTATGTTAAACTTATTGAATATTTGCAGACAGTAATAATGTTTACTTTGCTTAATTATTCCAAAAACATGTCAGAAAAAGTTTTTTTTATTTAGAATACGACGATGAAACAAGTTAATGTTATGGAAATTAGCCAATCGCTTCTCAAACTTGAAAAAAAAAATGACCAAACCAATCCGAATTATCCGGAGATCCGGATTATCGGTGTCCGAATTAGCGGGGTTCTACTGTATATATATTAATTTTACGCTACATTATGAATTTTATATTAACTGCATTTTGACTACCATCCATTAGTTAATAAAAGTCCTAAAGGTGATATGAAACGCTATATACTGAATAAGTCGGAAATTGCACGTGAAACGAAGCAAATGAGGTGCGTTCGTACTATAACGAAGTTTTAAAAATATTCAGATCTTGCTGTTATGGTATACTGTACTTTGGATACAGTACAGTGGTAAAAATATTTGTATGTTTCTGTAAGAACTACCTGCTTTTTGTTATACAGGAAGCAACTTGTATTAAACCTCAGCAACCAATATCAGTTTCATAAAAGGTCAAATAGTTTAATATAATTAAAACACGCCCCAAACATTGTTTCGCTGTATACCATTATGTAGAGGAATACTTTTGTGTGGCCCTGTCATTAATAACAAATATTATTTGCATCACAGATTGTATGAAATGAATATTTTAGTATATACTTCATAGATTCTTGTCAATTCAATTATAATTGAAAGAGTGCAGCATCATTAAAATAAACTTGAATCTATTTTGTCTTATTGATCGTAATGTAATGGAATACTTTTGATTGTCCCTATAATTAAACTATACATCTAATTTTCAGAAAATTTAAAGTGATTGGATACAATTATGCAAAAATTATGTGATTTAAATCTCAAACGATTTGGCTGAGTAGTTTTTGCTCTGTTATATGTGTACAGACGGAAGGATGGACAGACAGACTGAACGACGACTATAGATGATGCGTATTTATATAATTACAATCACACCTAAAATATTCAGATCTTGGATTAATAGTATACAGTATTTGGGATACAGTTTAATAGCCGAAATCTTTTATGTGTCTCTGTAAATACTATCTGCTTTTTATTATACAGGAAATAACTTGTAGTAATCCTCAGAAACATATATCAATTTCATAAATGTTAAATTATTTAATGCAATTAAAACGCGCACCAAACAATGTTCTTCCTATACCATTATGCAATGGAACACTTTCCTGTGGCCTGTAAGTCAATAACAAATAATCTTTGCACCACAGACTATACAGAATGTGTGTTATAGTGTATACTTCATAGAAGCATATCAATATTATTATTTTTGAAAGAGTGAAACACTATTAAAATGCACTTGAAACTATTTTTCCCGTTGAACATAATGTAATGGAATGCTTTTGATTGTAATTGAATTATGCATCCGATTTCATAGAATTTGAAATATGTCTACAAATTTATGTAACATTTATATATTTTTAACGTTACGGTTGGGTAGTTTTTTCGTTGTTACTTGCGGACGGACGGACAGAAGGATAGGCGGGGGACTGAACTATAATTATAGGAGCTACGTACTTACATCCTAATTAAGAACACACTTAAAAAGGGAAAAAGGAGAAAAATGTACACTTAAAAAAAAAAAATTCCCAAAATATATATCCAGTTCCTTCCATATTTTTAAAAAATTTTAATCGCATCACAACCGGGATGAAAATTTATTCAAAAATGCATGAAAATTGTAAAAAAAAAAAAAAAAAAAAATATGTGAGCTTTATGAAAAAATACAATTAATTTAGAATTTAAGGTTTTCACCTATGGAAACATTCATCATTTTTATAATTAGGATCGTAGTAGTTATTTTTTCTTACATTACATTTACCGTATTTTCGGGTGTATAGCCCGCACCCCGTGTACAGCCCGCACTCCTAAATCGAACACTTCAATAAAAAAAGTTCGTGTATGAACCGCGGAGATGCATCAGTGTATAGTCCGCGGGCTATACACCATTCACGAACGTATATTTCGATCAGTGTTCGAAGTTGGAAGCCATTAAAGTATATACGCGCGTATAAGTAGAGAAATTTTAGACAAAAAAAGAATTTCAAAGTTTGGAGGGTCGACTTATACGCGAGACCTTAAAAAAATTTATGAATAAGATATCGAAAAATAGTTTGCAAGGAATCGCTGCTGCAGCACCCCTTTGTGCTTGTAGAGTACAAAATCCAAAACCTGGAACCTTTCCTACCTTGACAATTCTGAGTTTAAGATCATTTTTAGTTTATTTCTCAAAAAAAAAATTACCCTGCCCTGTTGCAAAGAACAAAAAAAAGTGTGTAATTTATGTCATTTCGGAATGATTCAGAGGAGTCTATCTCTTTCGGAACGATTCCGATAAATCATTCCTTTTCAGAGTCGTTTCATAATTGAACGAGTCCTAGGAATCAAACCTTTTCGGAGTTGTTTCATTTCGGAATGTGTCCGAGGATTTCATCGATTCGGAATCGTTCCGAAAAGGACGGATTCTTTTTTTGTAGTCTGGAATCCTTTCTTTGGTTCAACTGCCGGAATCGTTCCTCAACAAATGACACATCTCTACTTAAAAACTGATTACATTTTACGTTGAAACGACTTATTCAGCAAAAAGTAAGTTTAAAATAAGTAACATGTTATACTGTTGTTTTTACCCTCTCAAATCAAGAGCAAATTTCGTTCGAGCGTCATTATTTCTTGCTGCCGGTTAGTGCAATACTTGGCGATAGTTGCGACAGCTCTTCCAAACCCAGAAATAACTGTATTTAAGCAGTAAAAAAAAGACTTTACAAACAAAAGAGAACTCTATATTTCGCGGCATAGCGAAAAAAATTACCAATTTCGATGTTTTTTCAAAATTATTTTAGGTTTGAAAATTGTAGAAAAAAAAATCATGATTTCCAATAAAAAAAAATTGTCTAACCCGCACCGTGTATAAGCCGCAGCGGCTTTTTCGAAGGTTTTTTTCTTGTATAAGCCGCGGACTATACACCCGAAAATACGGTAATTTGAAAGCTTAATGTTTTGTAAAACTTTCTCGAATACGAAAGTCGAATTAAGTCACGTCTGGCTTTTCTCTCCATTATATGATTATAAACTTTCACATTATTTTCATATTAATTAAGTTTACTACATTTTTCGAGTCTTCTATACATTTAAATCGACTTATACATTAATATTAAGATATTGACAAGTAATTTAACAACATTATATCTTCTAATTGGATACAAAAAATTGATATTTTTAAGTACAAAACGATAAACTCAAAAAATTAGTTTCATCCGTTTTGACAACTATAATTTCCGAAAAATCCTATAATCTTTTACACATATTGTTACATACACAATAGAGCGTAAAATATTTTCTTTGCTATATATTCTTCCGTGTATAATTTAATTTACTCTAAACAAAACCAGACTTCAGAAGCAGAAAATTCGATTTTATTTCATTCTGATTTTTCTCTAATCTTTAAGCATCTAAATTATATTTAGATAATGCTGCATGTATAATTTAAATAAATTATGCAGTACATTTAGAATGTAGTAATATTTACTTTCCGAAACGAAACTAAAGTGTTGTTATGCGTTTATTATATAGTTAATGACATATGTAAAATGACATACGAGAGAATATTATATCATTAATTGATCATATAATTAACAAAAATATATGATCTAATTGGATACAAATAAGTGCAATTTTTAAGTAAAAAACGATAAAACCAGAAAATGATTGTCATACATTTTGATAATTATAATTTAGCAAATATTCTTTAATCTTTTACATATATTATTACACACGTAATTGAATGTAAAATATTCTCCTTGCTATTTCACTTTCAGTGTATAATTGAACTTACTTTTAGCAAAACCAGTCTCCATAACAGAAAATTAGGTTTTATTACACTTGATGTTTTTCTCTGAAACTTAAGCATCTAAATTACATATAGATAATGCTACAAATGTATTTTAAATAATTTATGCAGTACATTCAGGTTGCAGTAATATTTACTGTCGCAAAAAAAAGTGTTGTTATGCGTTTATTATATGTAATGAATAATTATGTAAAACAAAATGCTAGAGAATATTATATGAATATTTAGAAAAAAAAATAAATAGAGAGAGAGGCAGTTAGTGAGTAAAAGTTTCAATTACTTCCATATTTATTAAATTTATTACATCTTTCAAGTCTTCTATACATTTAAACAGACTCTGACAATAATATTAAGATACTCACTAACAAGGTGACCACCAGACATGGTGCTCACAGATTTCGATGATTTCAAAGTATGTTGTAGGGGTCACACCACTAACTATTCTGGTGAAAGGGTTCCTTCAAATGGACCTTGGTTTTTGAGAAATTGGGGGTCAAAGTTCAGCGTATATTTCAAATACTTATTAGTACCAACAGTGCATGTCAATTCGCGCCGTCGTGCCAAAGCACGTGTCTGTGGATCAAAAGGTTGTGAGTTCGAATCCGTCCTCGGCGTCTATTTTCTTTTTTTACTTATATTTATATTTTTTACTTGTTACAAATTTTAAGCAGAATTGAGAATTCTACAGCTTTGAACCTTTTGATATTTTCTGAAGAGGACAGTTTACTTTTTCAATATTTTATTATTAATATTATTTCAAAAAATATGGCTCAACTGGTGAACTGACTGCAGTTCAGGGTTCAATTAAAAGTACACTTTGCAACAAATAATAAAATAAAAATGCGTATTTAATTAAAATTTTGAAAAAGTATAAGAAAATTTTAATATTTTAAAATCTCCACAATTTTAAATAATAATATTTTTAGATTAATCAATCACCCCCTTTTTTTTTCCAATTGTGTATTACACAATACTGTGCATGGATTTTTAGATAATGTAATGCTACATTTAATATATATTTTTATTTGATATAAGTTGTGCAAAGTGGTGAAATCTAACACATCTTCATATATACTTTTATTAATAACAATTATAATAACAATAACGTTAAGTCTAATTTCATGCGCATATTCAACACATATATAACAATCAAATTGTACAAAACATTTTAAATATGTGTATCAAATACAAAAAAAGCCTTAACATTTTAGGTAGATTTCGTATGAAATACTACCTATTGCAATCGCACCAGTTTATACAGGGTGATTCATGAAAGATGGGCAGAACTTTAAGGGGTTATAGTACACTTAAAGACAAATAATATTAAATAGGAGACTAAGGGTCCCAGACGTATTTCCAAGGAGATAGGGGGCATTAAAGTTTAGGGTCCGAAATTTCAAATGATTATAAAAAATGGAAAAATTGGTCGATTCGTTTGTGGTTTTTGCAAAAATTTTCTTTATGCCAGTATTTTCTTGAAATAAAATTTTAAAGTTCAATTTCAAAAAATGCCGATAGGGGGCGCTTTAGACTTTGGAGTAACAAACAACTATTTTTTAACGTTATTTTTTGTATTTCTTTAAATGATTTCGAAAGCTTAGACTTAAACTTAAATTTTGATCTAAAAATCTGAGTCCTAACGAGTAGTTAAGTAGCGTAAACTGAAATTTGAAATTTGAAACCCTTCTCCCCCCCAGAACAAAAATCAGTTTTTCCCGATCTTTGTGTCGTAGATTAGGCTCTAACTACTGCCGCGTTTTGCTAAAATTATTCTTTATGTCAGTATTTTCTTGAAAAAAAATTTTAAAGAAAAATTTCAAAAAATTCCGATAGAGGGCGCTTTAGACTTTGGAGTAACGAACAACTATTTTATACCGTTATTTTTTGTGTCTCATTAAATGCTTTCTAAAGCTTAGACTTAAACTTAAATTTTCAGCTCAAAATCTGAATAGCTGAGCGTGGTTCAGTAGCGAGGGGAGGGGGTTCAAATTTCAACTTCTGAACATAGTTCAGTTTGCACTACTTAACCATGCCCAACGATTCTGTGCTGTGATACGCGGCTAAAATACACCTTTCGTCAAGGACTGCTTAGTCGGAATTCACTAATAAAGGCACTGGCACAGTTGGAAACGTCGCTCATGCAAACGTTAAAGCTCCATTCCTGACGCTAGTCACCGGGTGAAGAAGGAGACAGAAAGTATGCAAATGTCAAATGGGGAAGAAGAAGAACACGTATGCAAAATTTCGACACGATTCAGGCATAAAAACCACTGAACGGTGAGTCAAGTGTAAGTCGCTGTAGTAATGAATCGGAAGATGGTGCCCTTCACGAATAAGGACAAGGCTGAGATGCATTTAATTTACGGAGCGGCAGATGGAAATGGTGCAGAGGCACAACGAATGTACGGAGAGCGATTTCCCAACAGGCGGTTGCCTAACCGCAAAACTTTCGAGCGCTTGCACAGACAGTTGTGTGAGACGGGATCATTTCTTGCTTCCCGGTCGAATGCAGGTCGTGCAAAAAAGGACGAATCAGTAGTTGTTGCAGAAGCCATTCTGGATGTAGTAGCGGCGCAGCCAAGTACAAGTACACGAACAGTGGCTAGGCAGGTGGATACCTCACAGTCCATGACTTGGAGGGTACTGAAGTATGAACATTTGCTCCCGTTTCATGTGCAACGAGTCCAGAAACTGTCTCCAGGGGATTATCCAAATCGTATTGAATTCGTCCGCTGGTTTCTGCAGCAGAACGCGCTAAATCCACATTCTGGACGAACTGTGCTTTTCACCGATGAATGTACCTTCACACGTGAAGGTACATTTAACACACACAATGCACATGTATGGGCGGATGTCAATCCACATGCTACGTATCCACATGCTCATCAGAGACGCTTTTCCATCAATGTTTGGGCAGGAATCCTCGGAGACCACCTAATCGGACCGTACCTTCTTCCTGAACGCCTCAACGGTAAAACATACCTCACATTTCTGCAACATGTGCTGCCAGACCTGTTAAACGTTGTTCCTCCACGCATCTGGCGGGTCATGTGGTTCCAGCACGATGGAGCGCCAGCCCATTACGTACGAGACGTCCGCACCTATCTGGACATCACATTTCCGAACAGATGGATTTGTCGAGGTGGTCCTGTTGCTTGGCCTGCTCGCTCGCCAGATCTTTCACCCCTCGATTTCTTTTTTTGGGGACAATTGAAGGCTCTTATGTATGATACACCCATTGAATCCCCCGAGGAACTGGTCGCCAGACTTTCCGCCGCTGTAGGGGAAGTGCTCGAAAAGCCTGATGTTTTCGCGAATGTTCGCCGTTCCATTCTTCGCCGTTGTTCTGCGTGCATAACCTCTGGTGGTCACAATTTTGAACATTTATTGTAATTACATGTTAATAAATATGCTTTGGTAACATAATCCTAATTTGTGTCTTTTTACCTCGTATCACAGCACACAATGTGTGGACATGGTAAACTGAACTGTGCTCAGGAGTAGAAATTTCAAACCCCTCTCCCCAGAAACTTAACCACGTCTAACGATTCAGATTTTGAGCTGAAAATTTAAGTCTAAGCTTTAGAAAGCATTTAATGAGACACAAAAAATAACGGTATAAAATAGTTGTTCGTTACTCCAAAGTCTAAAGCGCCCTCTATCGGAATTTTTTGAAAATTTTCTTTAAAATTTATTTTCAAGAAAATACTGACATAAAGAATAATTTTAGCAAAACGCGGCAGTAGTTAGAGCCTAATCTATGACACAAAGATCGGGAATAACTGATTTTTGTTCTGGGGGGAGAAGGGTTTCAAATTTCAAATTTCAGTTTACGCTATTTAACTACTCGTTAGGACTCAGATTTTTAGATCAAAATTTAAGTTTAAGTCTAAGCTTTCGAAATCATTTAAAGAAATACAAAAAATAACGTTAAAAAATAGTTGTTTGTTACTCCAAAGTCTAAAGCGCCCCCTATCGGCATTTTTTGAAATTGAACTTTAAAATTTTATTTCAAGAAAATACTGGCATAAAGAAAATTTTTTGCAAAAACCACAAACGAATCGACCAATTTTTCCATTTTTTATAATCATTTGAAATTTCGGACCCTAAACTTTAATGCCCCCTATCTCCTTGGAAATACGTCTGGGACCCTTAGTCTCCTATTTAATATTATTTGTCTTTAAGTGTACTATAACCCCTTAAAGTTCTGCCCATCTTTTATGAATCACCCTGTATATATATATATATATATATCTCACTTTTTTATGGACACGATAACTTCTATATTTCTTCACCAATCTCCACCAAACTGGTACATAAAATCAAAGGGGATAAAATCTCGGCTAAGTTCGTTAATGGACAAAATCGGACCAAGGGGGTCGAAATAGGGGGCGTTTTTGTGAAAACAGAAAAAAACCCATAACTTCTTAATGAAAATAGATATCGAATTAATTTAAAGTTTATATTACTTCTAAATAATGGGCCAAAAGTTTATGCATGACATATTTTTGATAAAGTTGAAAATGGGCTCAAGGGGCGAAAAAAATAGGGTTTTTGGGAGAAAAAAAAATCATAACTTTGTCAATTTCGCAGCTATAAAATTCAACTAAATTTTTTATAAATATTCTCAAAATTATCTAAAACTTTTGTATTTGCAAGTTTTTGATAGGACTAACTCTTACTAGTAAAAAAATTAAAAACGAAAATAAAAAGGGGTTTGGAAAAAGAAAAAAATCCATAACTTTGTCAATTTTTAAACTATCAAATCCAATTAAATATATTTTACATCTTCTCAATAATACCTACAACTTTTATTTTGACAAGTTTTTTATAGGACCAATTCGTATAGCAAAAATAAATTAAACAAAAATTGGAGTTGGAGAAAAAACCTCTAATCCAAACTGCTTACTTTCTGAATCGTTTTTTAAATTCATTCTTTAGTTTAAACGCATGCAAATGGCAGATCCTCTTATTTAGGAACTATATAATGTGAAACATTGGCAAGTTCTTTGATATTGATAGAATATATTTCAAAAAAGGCTGCCAAAAAGGGTATTTTGAACAGAATTTCCCAAAGTGACCGTGATAGGACATTTGAGTAAGTTTTCAAATAACAAATTGCGTTTTTTCTGACTCATTTTTAAATCCATTTTTACTCTCAAACGCATCCAATTTACAAGTCCTCTTATTTAGGAACTGTATAATGTGACGCATTAGTCAATTTTTTCAGAAAGACAGAATATATTTCAAAAAAGGCTGCCAAAAAGGCTATTTTGAACAGAATTTCGAGAAGTTATGGTGATTGAAAATTTGAAGAAGCATTGAAATAACAAATTCCGTTTTTTCTGACTCATTTTTAAATTTAGTTTTGCTCTCAAATGCATCCAATTGACAGGTTCTCTTATTTAGGAGCTATATAATGTCCCGTATTGGTCAGTTTTTTGATAAAGGCTGAATATATTTTTAAAAATGCTGTCAAAGTAAGCACTTCGCGCAAAATTTCCCGAAGCTATCATGATTAGGAATTGAGGTTGTATTCAAAATTGGTTATTTTATAACTCATTTTTAAATTTCATTTTGCTCTGAAACGCATTCAATTGACAGTCTTTTGTTATTTAGGAACTATATAATGTACCGTATTAGACGATTTTTTAATAAAGTCAGAATTATTTCAAAATATGTTGTCAAAATGGGCAATTGATCCGAATTTAGCTTAAGATGATTCTGATAAAACCAGTTCTTACAGAAAAATGAAATTAAAAATTTTTCAAAAGAGGACAAATAAAGTTGTTAAACTGGGTTTATCTGTAATCAAATTTATTTTTTGTTGTTTAAATGAGCACTCTTCGAAATCTACCTACGCCTATAGGCCAAGTCGACAGGGATTTTTAAAACATGAAAGCGAAGTAAATATAAACATAGAGGAAAAAAAAGTTTAAAGTTATCATTAGTGTGGGAATTGCGTTAGGTGCATTAACAAAATTTACAACATGTCAAGATATGATTGTCGTATGGATGAAAAAGAGGTTTTAAAATATTCACAATTAAACAGGCTTTCATTTAATGTTTCAAAACAAAAATCGATTTTTTGATCAATTTTGGGGTAAACTGTCCCCTTAAGAAATTAAGTTTATGTTTATGAACTTTTAGAGAAAATCAGTATTTTTTACCGAATTTTTTAATCTAAACGCAAATAAATAAATAAAATTGAAATAAAAATAAATGTAATCTGTCTTTTCTTATTTGTGCAAACGATAAATTTTGTTGAGATTGAAGTTGTGAGATAAATGTGTTTACAGAAAATTGGAAAATTGAAAATTTGGATAGCTGGTAACAACTTGCATTTTAGCATTACTGTATTAATATTTTATTACTCTTTCGAAGATATGCATTACTTGAATTATCTAATCCTATAAACGTTTAAGGAATTTCACGCGAAAATTATTTTGTATTATTTATACAAAAAAGGATAAATTTGCATTTAAAGTACTATACAATAAAATAAAAAAGCGATAGAAAAAAATCATTATTTCAGAATTGTGCATAAAGTAAAAAATATAGATAATATTTAAGAAAAAAAAAGTTCTAGGCTTAAATTAGTTTTGCTGTGTTATCAAAAGAAATATTAGTTTAAAAATTGCAGAAAAAAATAAATTTTCATGAAAAAATTCAAAAATGTAAATGCAATTTATTAAGAAAATATAAAAGTTGTAGCAATTTCTCTAGTAATAAAAATACTTAAAATTTGTAACGTGTAAAAATATAAATATAAGTAAAAAAGAAAATAGAAGCCGAGGATGGAATCGAACTCACAACCTTTCGATTCACAAAGACGTGCTTTGGCACGACGCCACGAATTGACATTCAGATGTTGTACAATTAGGTATTTGAAATATACGCTGAACTTTGACCCCCAATTTCTCAAAAACCAAGGTCCATTTGAAAGAACCCTTTCACCAGAATAGTTAGTGGTATGACCCCTACAACATACTTTGAAATCATCAAAATCTGTGAGCACCATGTCTGGTGGTCCCCTTGTAAGACTAAAAACCCCATATGCTGAAATTAACAACATTATATAATCTAACTGAATACAGATAAGTGCAATTTTTAAGTACAAAACCATAAACTCAGAAAACGATTTTTGTCTGTTTTGATACTTGTAATTTCTAAAAAATCCATTAACTATTTACCTATATTATTATAAACGTAATTGAATGTAAAATATTTTCCTTGCATTTTCTCCTTCCGTCTATAATTAAGTTTACTACTAACAAAACTAGTCTCAAGAAGCAGAAAATTAAGTTCTATTACACTTGAGATTTTTCTTTGAACTTTAAGCATCTAAATTACATTTTGAAATTGCTGCATGTATTATTTAAATAAATTATGCAGTACTTCCAAATTGCAGCAATATTTACTTTCAGAAAAGAAACTAAGTCTTAGTATGTGTTTATTATATAATGCCTAATTATTTAAAATGACATGCGGGAGAATATTATAAGTAAATTTTGAAACAAGGAAAAATATAGAGGCAGTTTTTGAGTAAAAGTTGCACATTATTTTCATATTTATTAAATTTACTACTTTTTTCGAGTCTTCTATATATTTAAATTGACTCATACAATAATATTAAGATACTGATTAAGAATAAAAACAGAGGACGTAATTAACAACATTATATGATCTAATTGGATACAGATAAATGTACAATGTTTTAAGTAAAAAACGATAAATTCAGAAAATGATTTTGATCCATTTTGATATATATGTTACAGGCCAAACCCGATTTTAGGCCAAACTAGATTGGCCTAGGCCAAACCGGTCTATCCTAATGGCCATCGGACAAACTAGTTTTACCTAGGCCAAACCGGTCTATCCTAACGCCCATCGGATAAACTAGTTTTTCCTAGGCCAAACCGGTTTATCCTAACGCTCATCGGACAAACTAGTTTTCCTAGGCCAAAATAGTCTATCCTAAGGCCCATAGGACAAACTAGTTTTTCCTAGGCCAAACTAGTTTGGCCTAACTTTTATAGGGTAAACTAGTTTAGCCTGCTGTTTATTGGTCTGAACTAGTTTATCCTAGGCCAATCTAGATTATCCTAGGCCAATTCAATTTGGCGTGATTTTATTGAATTCAATGACCGCCTCAGCGCCAACGTTCTAGTTTGTCCTAGGCTGATCTAGTTTATCCTAGGCCAATGTATTTTACGTGTTTTTAGCTCACAGGCGTCAAAGCCTGAGAAATAATGGGCTCGCAAGTTCTGCATGTACGCATGTATGTACACATGTATGTACGTACGTATGTACGTAACACGATAACTCTTGATAGAAATAATGTAATTTGACGTTGACATGTTATTATCTCATTAGACTACCAAAGCCTGAGAAATAATGTGCCCGTGGATTCTGTATCTATGTATGTACGTAAGTACGTAACGCAAAAATTCTTGATAGAAATACCCGATTTGTATCAAACTTTCAATATAGGTTTATTGTTTATTCTTATGAGGAGTTTTTCTGTTTAATTTTGGGAGGTCATTGGAGAATAATAAGGGAAAGGAAGATCGAGAGGCTGATTCGCCACTTCCCTTAAATCAAATAAATGGGTTTCCATGCATTATTAGCATATTTTATAATAAAAAAATTAGATATAGAAGCATTCTGATGAGGCGCCTCCATGATTAGTTGTGGATGTTCATTGTTTAAGTATAAAGAGAGGGGGAAATGTAAGTAACGCCCCATAATTTATGTAAATGCTTTTTTCAAGCAGAATTTGCTGATTTGCTTAAATTTTTGAAATAGATTCATTCTGGTAAGGTGCTTCCCTAATTAGTTTTGGAAGTTAATTGATTAAGAACAAATGGAAGAAAGGGGGACTCCCGCCTATTTTTGTCAAATGGGTTTTTCATGCAGAATTAACCGATTTGCTGCAAATCTTTGATTTCTTCATTCTGATGAAGCGCTTCACTGATTAATTTTGGTGGTTCTTTGGTTAAGTATAGAAGGGAAGCGTACAATTTATTTCCTTAAATTAGATAAATTAGATAAATTAGTTATAATACAGAATTATCCAATTTGCTTAAAATTTTGGACATGAATTCATTTTGATCAGACGCTTCCTTAATTAACTTAAATATAATGGGGTAGTGGACGATTTATTGCCTTCCTTAAATTAAAAAAATGGGTTTTTAAGCAGATTTATCTGATTTGTCGATTAAATTTTGAATATAATTTTTTTCATAAGGCGAATCCCTGAATAGTTTTGAGGGTTTAATGATTAAGTATAAAAGGAGGAATGTAGGATTACCCTCCTTAAATCAGATGAATGGTTTTTGAGCAGAATTATCTGATTTGCTTCAAATTTTGGATAATTGTTCAATTTTATAAAGTGTATCTGCAATTAGTTTTGGGGTTCAATGGTTAAGTATAATTAGGGGAAATGGGAAAAAGTAATCTCCCTCACTTGTTTTTTCGAGGGTGATATTTAAAAAAAATCTGTAATACACAATTAGCGTAAACAGCCTGTGAATGCAAAGCCATTACTTTAACAGGGCAATATTCTTTTTAATATTAATCCTGACTACTGCTCTCTAATCTTGTGCAAAGTGGTTTTGGTATCACCCCTGTATAATGTATTTTATTTGAAGGGTAGTAGAATACTGTTACAGGGTGTCACGGTCCAGGAATTTCGAAGCCCGGTATAAAAATTAAAAGTTCAGCCCGACCCCTGCCTGTAAAAAAATCATTGAAAAGGGACTCAGTCCGGCTCGACCTGGCCCTACTCAATTTCTGCAAAAAATTCAGATTTTAATTCACATACATTTAAGATTCCTTTAAAGAATACTGCATACATATTTATGGATAAATTTACAATGTATTTTTAAATTACGATGTGTTCGCTAAATGGAAAATACACAATGTATTATTGATTATTTAGATTCTTAGTCCTTCAATATTAAAATAGGAATTCATTAAATAGTTAGAATAAAAGAAAAAAAGGAGTGTTATAAACATCATAACTTTTGAATATGTTTGTAAATATATTTTTCTATCATTCCTTAAGGGTTTTCTCAAATCCAAAAGAGCTACATCCTAAGACATTTATTAATTAATTCCTTTTCGGAAATGCATAAGATTAACAGGCATTCTCACTCAGAAAATATGTAATCGAATGGCGTTAACCATTTTTTCATAAAAGCGATGTATCTTTGAGAAAATACTATTAAAGCTACGTTTTGAATCGAATTTCCAGTTGCGACTTTACGGAAAAGAAAAACTTGACGCCATGACAAAAATAGCTATATGTCGACAGGTAATTAATTTCTCAAAAATGGAAAACGCTGTTCGATTCCAAATTATGTTCAGCTGCGATCTGGCTCGAATAATAATAATAATAATAATAATAATAATAATAATAATAATAAAAGCAAGCTTATCACAGCATGGCCTGAGTCTGCAGAAAGAAAAATAAAAATAAGCGAACACCATGTCCAATGTATCATGTCTCTACGGTGGACATGTTAAATTTCTCTATTGATGTTACAAGCAATGGCTCTTGACACACATTTATGCTTATTCTAGTGAAAGATATGTTTTTACCGGCCAAACCCAATTTTGAGCAAAATTATATTAGCCTAGACCAAACTATTTTATCCTAACGCAAATTGGATAAACTAGTTTTCCAATGCCAAATTTATTTATCTAAATGTCCATAGGATAAACTAGTTTTTACTATGAAAGTTGGTAATCCTTCACTTTTTCTTTCATACTTAACCATTAAACTCCCCAAAACTATTCAGGGAATCGCTTATCAGAAAGAACATACATCCAAATTTGACGCAAATCCGTAAATTCTGCATCAAAACCATTTATCTAAATTATTGGGGGGTTACCTACATTGCCCCTTTTTTTACACTTAAACGATAAACATCCACAACTAATCACGGAGGCATCTTGTCAGAAATATCCTATACCTAAAATTTTAAATGAAAACTGATAATTCTGCATGAAAAATCCATTTCTCTGAATTAACAATGGGGTATTTGCCTCCCTTTCACCCCCTCTTAATCTTATCCAATGAATTCTCAAAACTAATCAGAAAAGTACCTTATCAAAATGAAACTACTTCCAAAATTTTAAGCAAATGGAATATTTTTACCAAGAGTTATCGCATTATGTACATATGTACGTACATACGTACAATCATGCGTACATACATGCGTACATACATAAATACAGAACCTGCGAGCTCATTATTTCGCGGGCTTTGACGCATGTAAGCTAAAAACACGTAAAATTATATTGGCCTAGGATAAACTAGGTCAGCCTAGGACAAACTAGATCAGCCTAGGACAAACTAGATCAGCCTAGGACAAACTAGATCAGCCTAGGAAAAACTAGATCAGCCTAGGACAAACTAGAATGTTGGCGCTGAGGCGGTCATTGAATTCAATAAAATCACGCCAAATTGAATTGGCCTAGGATAATCTAGATCGGCCTAGGATAAACTAGTTCAGACCAATAAACAGCAGGCTAAACTAGTTTATCCTATAAGAGTTAGGCCAAACTAGTTTGGCCTAGGAAAAACTAGTTTGTCCGATGGGCGTTAGGATAAACCGGTTTGGCCTAGGAAAAACTAGTTTATCCGATGGGCGTTAGGATAGACCGGTTTGGCCTAGGAAAAACTAGTTTATCCGATGGGCGTTAGGATAGACCGGTTTGACCTAGGCCATTCTATTTTGGCCTAAAATCGGGTTTGGCCTGTAACATATATAATTTTCGAAAAATCGTTTAATCTTTAACATATATTATTACAAACTTAACTGAGTATAAAATATTTCCCTTGCTATTTTTCCATCCGTGTATGAAATAATTTACTCTTAACAAAACTATTCTTCAGAAGAAGAAAATTTTGTTTTATTACCGTTGAGATTTTCCTCTAAATTTTAAGCATCTAAATTATGCTTAAATAATGCCAAACGTATTATTTATATGAATTATGCGGTACTTTGAGATTGTAGTAATATTTACTTTCGGAATAAAAACTGAAGTGCTACTATTTGTTTATTAAAAAAATAAACTTGCATATTTCTAGAAGGAAAAATAAATTACGGAGTTAGCGCAATTACAGATAGAATCATGATTAATTAAATAAAATGTATTTTCTTTATTCCAACAAAATTTTTTACGCTGATGACACTTACGCATATTAAAAGAATCATATTATGATATTATTATTATTTTTTTTTTTGTAAAGTGGCAACAAAAGAATTGTAAACAAATAAAATTAATTGTTAAATTCGTTATTTAAAGAGTTATTTGAATTCGAAGGTTGCAAGTTAAACCAAATGAAAAAAAATATATTACTATTATGGTGTATGTAGTATTATTTTTAAATAGTTTGCCGTTTAAACTGTTTTTGTGTATAATTTAATTTACTCTAAACAAAACTACTCTCCAGAAGCAGAAAATTAGATTTCATTATACTTGAGATTCTTTTCTAAACTTTAAGCATCTAAATTATGCTTAGATAATGTCACACGTATTATTTATATGAATTATGTGGTACTTTGAGATTGTAGTAATATTTACTTTCGGAATAAAAATTGAAGTGTTACTATGTGTTTATTACATATTGAATAATTATGTAAAATAACATGTGAGAGAATATTACAGGATTATATGAACATATAATTAGCAACATTATATGATCTAATTGGATACAGATAAGTGCAATTTTTTAGTACAAAACGATAACTCCAGAAAACGATATTCATCTGTTCTGATAACAATAATTTCCGAAAAATCCTTTAATATTACAAACATTGATATATGCGTAAGTGATTGAAATTTATTTTCCTTTTTATTTTTCCTTCCTTGCATAATTTAATATCATCTTAACAAAACTAGTCTTCAGAAACTGAAAATTAGATTTTATTACACTTGAGAACTTTCTCTAATTTTTAAGCATGTAAATTACATTTGATAATGTTACATGTATTATTTAAATAAATTATGCAGAAGTTTTAGTTTGTAGTAATTTTTACTTTCAGAAAAGAAACAAATGTGTTAGTATGTGTTCATTATGTAATGAATAATTGTGTAAAATGACTTGCGATAGAAAACTATATGTAAATTTTGAAAGAAGAAAAATATATACAGTTCGTGTCAAAAGTTTAAGCACAATAGCAATTTTAAAATAAAACTTTACATATTCACTTTATTCAAATATCTTTCTTGTATATGTTAATAATGTATATTTTAACACCATATTCATTGAAATTAACTGTTAAATTTCATTTCAAAGCATGAAGCTTAATAATAGAACAAAAATAACCGTGTCAAAAATTTAAGCACAAAATCGTTTTTATGCAAATTTTACAATCTGACGTAAGCGGTTGCGCACGAAAGCAATTTCTGTGTGTATAAGTAGCAATCCGTTGTTGATTTTGAGCTAGTACATAATGAAAAGTCGAAAGAATTTTCAAGGGAGGAGGTGATAAATATCTGGATTGTGAAAGCAAAATGTAAGTCTGCTTCTGAAATTGCAAGTGCATTAAAAAGATCAAAACGAGGTATTTATCAAATTTTTGCTCGAGGGAATGATTTCAAACGAAAAATTCGTCCAGGAAGGCCGCGAGTAACTAGTTTGCATGAAGCAACCACATCAGAAATTTGGCTTCAACTGGTAATTACTCCATTTCACAAGTAAAACATGCAGTTGGAGGGCAAATATCGAAAAAAAACTGTTCATAGAAGATTTTTGGAATTCAAATACATCAAATACCGTAAAATGGCTCCATTACCGTGTCTCAAACGACCTCATAAAGAAGCTAGATTACAATGGGCCAAAGATCATATGTCATTTGGTGAAAAGTGGCTGAATGTCATACTGAGTGAAGAAAAAAAAATGAAACCTCGGTGGCCCTGATAGTTTTAAGTACTATTGGCATGATCTCCGCCAAGAACGTAGGACTGTATTTGGCTGATAACATAATGGTGATTCTGTAATGGTATGTGAGGCTATTTCTTTCAATGGTCAGACATCTCTAGCATTCATCAGTGGTCGTGATAATTCTGAAAACTACCAAGACACGCTTGCCAATCATTTGCTTCCTGCTGCCGGGGAGAAATATGGTTATTTCAGCGTGATAATGTTTCGATCCATACCTCAAACTCTACTTCATCATGGTTTAAGTCGAAAAAAAGTGTCTTTTTTCAAATAGCCGGCAATTAGTCCTGATTAAAACCCTATAGAAAATATGTGAGGTATTCCCACTCATGCATTTATCCAAATGGACTGCAGTATTCTTCAGTTAAAAATTTTAAAGATGCCATTCAGCACCCTTGGTTTAAAATTGAACCAGAAACAGTACCGAATCTCATTTTATCGATGGAAGATCGTATTTAAAGTAATTTAGCTGAAAGTTGCAATACTCAAGTATTAGTAATTTCTTTTATTCTTGTTCTCTTAAAGACTAAAAAACTACTGTGAAGTTTTGACACACTTAAACTTTTGACATACTCATTTATGTTGTTTTGATAAATTATATTATTTAAGATAAATTTTATAGCATAAATCTGTTAACTATCTTTTTAAAACTAAAATTTTTAGGTTATGTTAAAAGGAAAGAACATTCACACATTAATACAATTTTATTTTGAAAATTTTATTTTAAACTTTTGAAGTGCACTGTAAAGGCAATTATTGAGTAAACTTTTTAAAATTATTTCATGCTTACTATATCAACAACATTTTTCGAGTTTCCTACACATTTAAACCGACTCATTCAATAATATTAAGATACGACAAAGAGTAAAAGCATATGAAGTAATAAATATAATTGGATACAGATAAGTGCAATTTATGACACACTCACACAAAATAAACCTCGGCAAAGAGTCTTCATCCGTTTTTATAACTATAATTTCCGAAAAATCCTTTAATCTGTTACGTATAATTCTTACATACGTAATTGAATGTAAAATATTTTCCTTGCTATTTATCTTCCCTTGTATAATTTAATTTACATTTAACAAAACTAGTCTCCAGAAGCAGAAAATTAGATTTTATTACATTTGAGATTTATCGATAAACTTTAAGCATCTAACTTATATTTAGATGATGCTACATGCATTAGTTAAATAAATTATGCTGTACTTCCAAATTGCAGCAATATTTATTTTTGAAAAAGAAACTTGCTTGTTATTACATGTTTATTATATAACGAATAATTATGTAAAATGACGTGCGAGAGAATATTGTATGATACATGATCATATAATAACAATATTATATTATCTAATTGGATATAGATAAATGCATGTTTTAAGTACAAATGCTAAACTCAGAAAATGATTTTCATTCGTTTTGGTAATTATAATTTCCGAAAAATATTTTAATCTTTTACACATATTCTTACATATGCAATAGAATGCAAAGTATTTTCCTTGGCATTTCTCCTTCCGTGTATAATTTAATTTACTCTTAACAAAACTAGACTCCAGAAGCAGAAAATTAGATTTTATTGCACTTGAGATTTCTCTCTATTCTTTAAGCATCTATACAGGGTGAGTCATAAATATCGAAACAATAGGCTATCTCCTTAAATATTGCCCCTAGACCCATACTTCCAATTGCAAAGTTTCATAAAAAAAGGTGAATTTTTTCATAAGATAAATTGCAACACCATGGGGGGTCTATTTAAAAAAATACGAAAATTAAATTTTTATTCGACCCCCAGAGGATAAAACTTCCAATTGGAAAAATTTTCCTTATCCATTCCTGAATTGAACAAAAAAATTCATCTCGATATCTACAAATCTCCGAAAGATATTAAAATCCAAAATTTTCCAAAATTCCTGACTTACACCACTTAAGCATACCTCTGAGCGTAGCAAAATCAGTTCATTTGAAGTACAATTTAGGGATCGACCATAAATTTACGTATTGTTAAATGTCGATCCAAGACAATACTTTTAGATATAAAATAAAAGCGTATAAATTTTTGCTTTAAACTACGTTGAAATATGCTAGATGTCTGCAATATTTCGGCCTTGGCGTCAACCTCGTAACTGGCACGACCCACTGACCGGACTGCCTTATTAAACACCAAATAAAAGTGTTATTATATTAAATGATATTAATTAAACTTTCATTAAAAGTGTCTTAAAAACTTATTGGCGCAGGCAATAAGTTTAGTAAATATACTAATAGCGATAATGACGTTTCTATTAGCGGAATCATTGGAAATATATTTAAAAAAATTACATAGAAATATTTTCTAAAATATACTTTATACTACAGTTAAACCGCAATAACGGACACTCCCGAATAGCGGACACCTCTATTTAACGGACTATTTTCCAATCCCCACTCTCAAAACCTAAATTTTTGTATGTTTAACCTCTGAATAACGGACATTCCGAATAGTGGACACTATTTAAGGCGATAAGGATGAAAAAGTATTTTTTAAGGAGAAAAAAATGAAAAAAAAGTAAAAAGGCTTCTAAATTTATCAGGGAATTTTGTGATCACAGATAAATGAGCTGGGGAAAATCCCCCCCCCCTCACGTTCAGTGTTGAATTGAAGGGATTGCCCAGGAGGGACATCTTCCAGAGCATTGAAATATTCCCCGGAAAAATGAGATTTTATGCTTTTAACAGTCAAAAAGTGCAATCCCCCTCCCCGACCGGAACTCTATAATGTCCAATAATACCACTTTGAAAAACAAATTACATGTAATCGCAAGCAGAAGTTAACTTTTGTAACTGGATTTTTTCACAAGCATGTAATAAACAGTGGATAAAGGTGTGTACAATTTTATTTCAATCCCATTGCTTAAAAAATAATTTTAATTTCTGATTAATAATATAACAGAGGTTTTAGGACACATAAAAGTCAATTAATGAAATGTTAAGCATTTATTAGCAGTTTTTGAATTTCTTTGGTTTTTCCAATAGCGGACACCTTCGAATAGCGGATAATTTCTGCGTTCCCGAGGTGTCCGTTATTTAGAGGTTTTACCGTATTCAATTTCAAAATTTATGATGGTTTTAAACCTATTTTTGCTTTCTTCTATCTTTACAAGAAGAAAGTATTGGATTAATGAAAAGTTTGAATTCCGGTTTTCGATGGATCCACACGTTTAAGGCTCAGAGATACCGAAAAACATGTTTTTATGAAATGTCTGTCTGTGAGTTACAGCAAAATGAAACAAATATGAAAAATCATGCGTTAAGCATAGATTATGAAGCACTTTCCAACACTTAATGAAATCTTTAACAAAACTTTGTTATTTAGGGAAATAATAGTGTATAGCCAAATATACCCAAATATGTATTCCAGTACTTTTGAATAGCCCTGTATTTCATATGTCAGTTGATATAATGGGAAAATTTAGTTAAGCAAGAAAATACCCAGTAGCTTGAAATTTCTTTTTCAGCAATTCATACTATTAGATGGAAACATACTTGAATACTTTTGTTTAGCCCTGTAGTTTACATTGCACCATTATTACACGTCAGCATTAGGCTAAAATTTATTGTAAACTAAAACACTTTTAAAACAACTGAAATCATATTCTCATAAATCATCATTCATAGGCGTCCATGTACCGAATACTTTGCGTGGCCCTGTATATCCTTTTATCTATATTCTGCAAATATTTCTCAGTAAATTGAATGAAGTTCAGAGTAAAAATGCATAGCTTATTTAAGAACGACGTTTAAATAATTTACGCTCATATTCAGTAACGTTGGTGAGCTCTTTTGGGTAGCCCTGTATATCAACTATAATATTTATACACACCATATAATGTGAATATATTTAGCGAAATATAAACGCGCATATCATAATTAAAATGCATTTCATCCCTCCATCAGCCATCATCGGACACATATACGGTACTTCGGAAAGAATATACTATTTGAAATCTTTTGTATGGCCCTGTAAATGCTATGTACTTTATATTATGCAAGCCATTAGCGTATAATTTATATTAAGCTTCAGTGACATATATCAATTTCATTATACATAAAAAAGCTTAATATTGTTACGAATTTTGTAAATAGTTAGTGTTTGTACTGTAAAATAATGTAAATAATCTTATTAAGCTCCATTCCTTTACTTATATTAGTTTTTGTTACATTGTCTCTGTTATCAAGCAAACTTGTCCATTATTTTCACTGTATGTCTACGGCAGATTGGCGAAATAATGAAGATATCGCCAAGTTGGCGTCACTTTTGGCGACTAATTTTGGTCGCCAAATTTGGCGATATATCGCCAAGTTGGCGACAAACTTGGCGATTGTTGGCGATGGTAACCCTTTCCTCTCTGGTAACCCCCCTTAGATATACTGATACATTGTTTGTTGTTCCGTGGATTTTTTCGAGTAGGTTCTAGAAATTTCTAGCACATGCTCCGAACCTATATAAGAAGAGAAGCGATGCGAACTGTTGTTATTATTTACCAGTCAGTCATTGAGTGAGCTACTAGAGATTGTCCAAGCAAGTTTGCTTGATGTATTGAGTTTTATCTACGTTGTTTTGAATGTGATATAGTGTTGAGACATTGTATAAAGAGTCTCTGCGACCTATATTTGTATTTGTTCGATAGATTTAAACAGTTATTTTGGAATATCTTGTAATATTTGTGAGTTTCGAAGACTCTGTTGTTCTGAAGATCTGTAAATAAATTATTTTGTACTTTTCTAAGAGAAAAGAGTTTGAAGTTGTCTAACCATAAGATCGAAAGAACCCTATATACGCTGCAACATTTGGTGTCAGGAGTCGGGATCTTATGGCGAAAACAAGAACAATGGACGGTCAACTGAAAGAACTGTTAGAAGCTATTAATGGAATAAAGGCAGAATTGACGAAAGGCCAAGAAGAGTTGGCGGTAAAGATGAATAAAGGCCAAGAAGAGTTGGCGGAAAAAATGAATAAAAACGAAGAAAGAATGGAACAGTTGACAAATAAAATTGATAAAGGCCAAGAAGAGTTGGCAGAAAAAATGAATAAAGGCCAAGAAGAGTTGGCGGAAAAGATGAATAAAGGCCAAGAAGAGTTGGCGGAAAAGATGAATAAAGGCCAAGAAGAGTTGGCGAAAAAAATGAATAAAAACGAAGAAAGAATGGAACAGTTGACAAATAAAATTGACAAATGCCAAGAAGATGTGACTGAAAAGATTAATAAAGGCCAAGAAGAAATGAAGAAAACTTTAGAAGAAAAGTTCTCGTCGGTAGAGAGAAGAATAGGCTCGGTAGAAGAGAAAATGGCGAAAGTAGAAGAGAAAATTCAGAATGAAGTTTGTAACTTTGAAGAGAAAATCAGTAACGTTGAAGAGAAAATCAGTAACGTTGAAGAGAAAATACTAGGTGAAGTAGATGAATAGCTAAATAAAAGAGTACAAGAACTCGAGAAGAAGCTTTCAGCGTCCAGTGGTAATTATGAAGAATTTAGGAATCCGCCTGCTTCTCCCGTGCACATCAAACTGTCGACATATGACGGAAAGAGTTCCTGGCGAGTTTATAAGACCCAATTCACCATTGTAGCCGAAGCGAACAAATGGAGTGACGAGGTGAAAGCTTGTCAGCTGGCAGCATCTTTAAGAGGAGAAGCCGCCGACGTGCTGCAAACATTGCCCGATATGACGCAACTCAATTTTGAGACTTTAAGTTGTGCACTTGAAATGAGATTCGGCGAAAAATTCTTCAAGGATTATACGAGAATACAAATGAAGAGCCGCCATCAAAAATCGAGTGAAACCCTTCAAGAGTTTGCCTCGGAAATTGAACGGCTTGCAAATTTAGCATTCATTGACTGTCCAACAAATGTACGGGAAATGTTGTCACTGCAATATTTTGTAGACGGAATAAAAGATCCAGAAGTGCAGAGAGCGGTACGAATGGCAGATGTACAGGATTTAAAGGCTGCACTACTATATGCCTTAAAGTTGGAAGCAGCTACACAAGCCAGCCGAAGAGATCGTCATTCAGTTCGAGGGGCAACGGTGAACAAAAGCTCAGACACTGAGAACGACGTCTTGAAAGAAATTAGGAAAATAAATCAAGAAATTGAAGCTTTAAAATACGGAAGAACAAGTTCAAGAAGACAGAATCTCACGTGCTGGGGATGCGGTGATACAGGACATCTCCGAAGAAATTGCCCCAAAATCCACGAACGTGAGATAAATTCAAACAGTCAGCAGGGAAACTAAATTTTGGCCATCTCGCGGGGCGGAGGTTGCCAGAGAATAAAAAGCCCCACCTGAAGATCCTCCAGATATCAAAAATGAGTGGCGGTGATAATGAATTATATGTGATAGGCTTTATTAACGGAATTCAATGCCGTATGATTGTCGATACAGGAGCCAATGTGACAATAATCAGAGAAGATTTGGCTCGAAAATTGAAATCTAAACTCATCTGGACTCCACCATGCATTACCCTGCAAACTGTGACGGGCGACAAGATTGGCATATATGGAAAGGCCAATTTAACTATCAACTTTGGAGGAACGAAATATTACCATACGGCATATGTGGCTGACATAACAGATCCTTGCTTAATCGGACTAGATTTTCTGAAGAAGTTTCACTTCAGACTTGATTTCAAAAATAACAAAATGATCTCAAAATTTGAAGAAATAAGTCTTTTTGGATTAAATAACGAAATTGAATGTAAACAAATAGTAATAGCCAAAGAAGACATTAATCTAGATCCAAGAACAGAATTTTTAGTTCCAGCTGAAATTAAAAATGAAACTAATTACCGATTTGGCCATATAGATTATCCAGTAGACAATAGTACACAAGCAGGAGTATTGGTGGCTTCTTCTGTAGTAAACCTCTCGAAAAAGACCATTCCAGTCAGAATTGCTAACATCAGTGATAAGACGAGGACTATCAAGAAAGGAGAGGTGATAGCATCATGTGCTCCTGTGACGTGCATAAGTCAAAATTCCAATCACTCTCAGAAATCTTCAGATAATTTAGTCAAGGATTTGTTACAAAATACGGACTTAGATCCAAACCAGAGAGATGCTGCTGAAAGTTTAATTAGAGAATTCCAAAGTTTATTTTCCCAAACATCTAAAGACTTTGGACGAACTAAAATGGCACAACACCGAATTGACACGGGAGATCACTCTCCTATTAAACAGCACCCTAGACGATTACCTTTTGCCAAGCAAGAAGAGGTGCAGAACTTAATTAAAGATATGGAAGAAAATGACGTCATCGAACCATCGACAAGTCCATGGGCGTCTCCCATTGTATTAGTAAGAAAGAAGGATGGTTCAACAAGATTTTGTGTAGACTACCGCCGACTGAATGACGTCACTAAAAAGGATAGTTACCCTCTACCAAGGATCGACGACACTCTTGACACACTTGCGGGCAACACTTGGTTCTCGACTTTAGACTTGAAGAGTGGTTACTGGCAGGTAGAGATCCATCCCGACGACCGCGAGAAGACTGCCTTTACAACGGGACAAGGATTATGGCAGTTCAAGGTAATGCCTTTTGGTCTATGTAACGCACCTGCAACTTTTGAACGCCTAATGGAAACGGTTCTTCGGGGACTGTCATATGAGGCATGTCTTGTTTATTTAGACGATATCATAATCATAGGAAAATCTTTTGATGAACATCTGAACAACCTCAGGCGGGTGCTACAAAAATTAAAGGAAGCTAATTTGAAGTTAAGCCCTTCGAAGTGCAGTTTGTTTCGTAATGAAGTCGCCTACCTTGGACACATCATTTCGGCGGAAGGAGTTAGGACTGATCCGGAGAAGATATCGGCCGTGAAAAATTGGAATCGTCCAGCAGATGTTTACCAGCTTCGAAGTTTTCTAGGATTATGCACCTATTACAGAAAATTCGTCAAAGGCTTCTCGATGATTGCAAGACCACTTCATAAATTAACAGAAGCCAATCAAAATTTTATGTGGACACAGGAATGTGACGCTGCTTTCGAAAAGCTTAAGGAGGCCTTGACATCCACTCCAATTCTGTCGTATCCTCAAATCGATAAACAGTTTATACTTGATACGGATGCAAGCAACGAAAGCATTGGCGCTGTACTGTCCCAGGAAATCGACGGCCAGGAGCGTGTTATCGCCTATTTCAGCAAGTGCTTGTCAAAGGCCGAGCGAAACTACTGCGTAACAAGAAAAGAGCTTCTTGCTGTAGTGAAAGCCATAGACCACTTTCATCACTATCTTTATGGTCGAAAGTTCCTGATCCGAACTGATCATGCTTCTCTAACTTGGCTATTGAATTTTAAGAACCCTGAAGACCAGATAGCCAGGTGGATACAAAAGCTTCAAGAGTACGATATGGAGATACGCCATCGAAAAGGCTCATCACATGGAAATGCAGATGCTCTCTCAAGAAGACCCTGCTCAGAGAATTGTAGATACTGCGACCGGGCTGAGAAGAAATTTAATGTCAAAGGTCCTATAGTAAGACAAGTTACAACTGGGTCTACATCATCGCAAGATCCGTCGAGTGACGAGAGCCTGCGTAAAGATCAACTTGCTGATCCTGAAATTAAGCCAATTCTAGAGCTGAAAGAGGAGTCCAACAGGAAGCCCAGCTGGCAAGACATGGCCCATTACCATCCTACGACTAAACGTTATTGGGCTCTCTGGGATTCCTTACACTTGAAGAACGGCATCTTGTACCGAAAATGGGAGTCTGACGATGGAAAGACATGTAGATGGCAACTACTACTCCCTAAGTCGAGAATTTCTATAGTCCTTCAAGAACTGCATGGTAGTCCCACAGGAGGTCATTTTGGTGTAATGAAGACCCTGCAAAAGGTTCGAGAGCGTTTCTACTGGAATAATGTTCGCAGTGATGTAGAGAAGTGGTGTCGAACTTGTGACACCTGTGTAGCACGTAAAGGTCCAAAGAGGCGCACCCGTGGGCGACTGCAGCGTTATAATGTAGGAGCTCCTTTCGAACGAATTGCACTAGACATCCTGGGTCCTCTTCCTAGAACATCTGATGGAAATAAGTACATCCTCGTTGTCATGGACTACTTCACTAAGTGGCCTGAAGCCTACGCCATTCCTAATCAAGAGGCGGTAACAGTAGCAGACATACTAGTTCAACACTGGGTTTCCAGATATGGAGTTCCTCTTCAAATCCATTCCGATCAAGGAAGAAACTTTGATTCGACTGTGTTTAAGGAAATGTGAGGACTACTCGGCATGGACAAAACTCGAACTACACCTCTACATCCTCATTCGGACGGCATGGTGGAGCGTTTCAATCGTACCATCCTAAAGAGCCTCTCTCTCTTGGTGTCTAGAGACCAACAGGACTGGGACAAGAAATTGCCTCTTTTCCTGCTTGCCTACAGGAGTGCCACTCATGACGCCACTAGTTACTCCCCTTCTCAAATGCTCTTTGGTCGTGATCTTCGTCTGCCTGCTGATCTTTTGTTTGGCCGTCCTGCTGATGCTCCTTCATCGCCTGAGGAATATGTCGATAAACTCCAGGCGCGGATTGAGGAGATTCATCGTCTAGCGAGGAACCGAATCGGACTGCCAACGGAAAAGATGAAGACACGGTACGACACAAAGGCAACAGGACATGAGTTCAACGAAGGTGACAAAGTTTGGTTGTGGAATCCGATCCGTCGTAAGGGACTGTCGCCAAAATTACAAAGAAACTGGGACGGTCCTTACATAGTCGTCAACAGGCTGAATGACGTCGTCGTACGCATACGAAAATCGCCACACGCCAAACCCAAGGTCGTACACTATAACCGGCTAGCCCCTTATTTTGGCCAAAGTGATTAGAAATTCAAAACTAGAATTTTAGACCATGGTCATGAAAGTCACTTTTTGTAAATATGTAAATAGTAATTAGTTCTTATTTATGTAAATTTTATTATTATTGTTATTATTTATTTATTTATTTATTTGTTTATTTATTTTAAGTGTTCTCCTCTAACTCAAGGATTGCACTGCCCGGGACGTGCAGTCTTTGAGGAGGGGGTAGTGTTACGAATTTTGTAAATAGTTAGTGTTTGTACTGTAAAATAATGTAAATAATCTTATTAAGCTCCATTCCTTTACTTATATTAGTTTTTGTTACATTGTCTCTGTTATCAAGCAAACTTGTCCATTATTTTCACTGTATGTCTACGGCAGATTGGCGAAATAATGAAGATATCGCCAAGTTGGCGTCACTTTTGGCGACTAATTTTGGTCGCCAAATTTGGCGATATATCGCCAAGTTGGCGACAAACTTGGCGATTGTTGGCGATGGTAACCCTTTCCTCTCTGGTAACCCCCCTTAGATATACTGATACATTGTTTGTTGTTCCGTGGATTTTTTCGAGTAGGTTCTAGAAATTTCTAGCACATGCTCCGAACCTATATAAGAAGAGAAGCGATGCGAACTGTTGTTATTATTTACCAGTCAGTCATTGAGTGAGCTACTAGAGATTGTCCAAGCAAGTTTGCTTGATGTATTGAGTTTTATCTACGTTGTTTTGAATGTGATATAGTGTTGAGACATTGTATAAAGAGTCTCTGCGACCTATATTTGTATTTGTTCGATAGATTTAAACAGTTATTTTGGAATATCTTGTAATATTTGTGAGTTTCGAAGACTCTGTTGTTCTGAAGATCTGTAAATAAATTATTTTGTACTTTTCTAAGAGAAAAGAGTTTGAAGTTGTCTAACCATAAGATCGAAAGAACCCTATATACGCTGCAACAATATATTTAAAATATGTCACACACAATTCCCCCTTTTACCATTATCTAATGGAATTCTTTTGTGTGGCCCTGTAAATAAATAATAGCTACAATTTCACCTTCTATTTTATAGAATGCATATTTTAATATGTTTGGCAAAGTATAACATCTTTAAAATTCCTTTGAAACGATTTTCCCCCATAGGCCGTAATATAATGGAAAACTTTTGATTCTCTTTGTAGATTAACTAATCATGGTAGATACTTCATTTTCAATAGGGTTCGTGCTAGGGTAAACCTTAATAACGTCCTAAAATTTCATGGCAATCCGAGTATATTAACGATTTTCCCCCATAGGCCGTAATGTAATGGGAAACTTTTGATTATCTCTGTAGATAAACTAATCATGGTAGATACTTCATTTTCAATAGGGCTTGTGCTAGGGTAAACATCAATAACGTATAAAAATTTCATAGCAATCCGAGTATATTTACGGAAGTTAGAGCGCGGACAGACGGACAGACGGCCAGACAAACCGAATGCATAAGCACTTTTCAACTTTGTTGGAAAGTGCTAAAAATTTGAAATCGACGTGATAAAAAATAAGGTTTAAATCAACTGACGCATTTAAACAGTAATTAAAGAAGGTGAGAATGCCAAAATTTAAACAAAATGTGAAATCGAAACTATACAGCATTTAAACGTTAGGAGCCCATCTTTGCTCATCTTAAAACTAAATGCACTTTTCTGCATCAAATGTTTTTATTTCAGTATTTCTCGTTTTTAAACTGACATAAATCAATAACCGTCGGTTACGGTAACTTTTCAGCTCAGAAAATTTACTTTTAAAAATATGATTTGTTTACAAAATTTGCATTTTTTTTTAATATTGCTATTTTAAATACTTTTATTCTAAAAAAATATTATTTTAATTGCTGAATTAAAATTGAAAATTAGACATTTTCATTTAATCAAAAGAAAAGAATTCAAGGCGACAAATAATATTTTGAGTTATAACAATTTTAATTTACTCTAATTTTTTTGAAAAAAAAAAATATTAAGAACTCTTATTATGTGATAATGCTTACAAATTAAATGGTTAACCATCACAAAACATTCAAAATTCCAACTTTATAAATAAATAAATAAATAAATAAATAATAAAGTTTCCTGGACCCATTACAGCAACATTGTTTCTTCAATTACACGCATTTCAATTTGTGTCTGATCCCTTGAAACCTCAAGATTTATTAAAATTGTCGTAATTCTCTGAGTTTTGAAGATATCAAGATGAATTTTTTTTGTTGTTGTTCAGTTCAGGAATGGATAATGAAAAATTTTCTAATTGGATGTTTTATCCTCTGGGGGCCGTATAAAAGTTTAATTTTCGTATTTTTTAAAATAGACCCCCCCATGGAGCTGCAACTTATCTTATCAAAAAATTCACCTTTTTTGATGATTTTTTGCAATTGGAAGTATGGGTCTAGGGGCAATATTTAAGGAGATAGCCTATTGTTTCGATATTTATGACTGACCCTGTATATATTGTTAGGAATTGATAAATTAAGTTATCCCAGTTTATTCACAGAAAATCGTTTGCATATTTGCAATTGTGATATTTAATTTATTTATAAGACGCGACTCGTTGCTATGGAAGCGAAGCTGTTTTTTCGTCTGCTTTGCTTTTTATATTTTTTATCTTACGAGATGAGTTAAAAGTTTAGATAAAAAAGTTGGCATCAATTTTTGATGGAATGAAAAAGAATTTTTTTCATTTCATTGCACATTTCAATAAATAATTTATATTACTTCAGAGAAGTGTTACAAAAAATTATAAACAAATAACATTGATAAGTTTCGGTTCCACTGATAAACACCATAATAAAAAAAGATATATATATATTGACGTTTCCCTTATGATTATGATTTAAATTTTTGTTTTTGCTTTATTTTATTATGAAATTTTATCATGATTTCAATTATGAATAAGGTTCTTATCAGATTCGAACCGAAATATGTCAGTTATTTGTTTTTAATTATATGTAAAACCTCTTTCATGTAATATAGATTGTTCAATAAAATGTTTATTTAAAAAATGAAGTTCTTAAAATCTTGCGATTAAATTTGATTGATTTAATAAACTTTTTATCATAGATGCACATTTTTAAAGCAAGGCGTTCTTAGTTATATTAAATATCATTAAATAGGGAAAACTTTTGCTGGTGATTGTAGTAGCACATTAATTTTCCATTATAATAATAAATCCATGGTAAAGTTATAATTTCACATTTTTACTTTTGATAATTTTTATTTTCTACTATCATTAAAAGAAGAAAGTATTGAATTCATACAAAATTTCGACTTTCAGTATTTGTTCAATTTGTACGTTTTAGAAGGTCCTGCACAGGAATGGTTGTTTTTTAATCTGTCTGTTACTCTGTCATTTTTTCAAATCTGTATGTGACAAAAATTTTGTGGGCGCTCTATCTCAAGAATTCACGGAAGGTATCCCAGAAAACGTAAATTAACAATTAGACATTGATATGAACTGGAAATATTTAGATTTTGATGCATCACTCTGAGCAGGTGGCACTACTATGACACATTATTCACAATTTCCACAATAGTTTTATCTCAATGGTTAACGCACGGATTTTCAAAACTATAGATTCTCTTAGGCGTTGATACAATTAGATGCTGATCAATGGCGCCAACTTATATGGGCCAGTGGGGCCCGAGTCCACCCAATAATTTTGAATCGTAGTGTACCCAATCTTCATTGCTCTATTTCGTTACTTATTTCATTATTATTTTATTATTTTTTTTTCTTCCTAGAACAAAAATTATTTTTCCGAAGATCATGTGTTTGAATTCTCCGACTGACACCCATAAATCTCAAATGACTAAAATTTTTTGCCACATGATTAACTTTTCAATTTGTAATCATCCTCATGATATAATGATATTGCAATGAATATTATTATCTTTATAATGAAAAACGCTCTAGAATATTATTTAATAAAATTACAACTTTATTAAAACGCAATAGCTTGACTTAAAATTCTCATCTTTCACCGGCTGTCTATCCTTCAAAGGAAAACAAACTGATCGTGACATTTTACCAAAATATTTTTGAGCCAACCCAATATTTTTCAAAAGTTGGTGCCACTCATGCTGATTATGGATTAGTTCAAATCACTCAACAGTTGGCGCTGTGATGCTGCTGCCTTATTCATGATTATCGCAAAAGCTCTATCTTAAGAATTAATGCGTGAATTTTCATTCAAACTTCGGATTCAATCAGTGCCTAATATACATTAGTGTTGTTTAGTTACTTGTGTAATTTGCTTGACAAGTGGAGATGCAATTCTGCATTTTTCACAATTTCGCAATAGCTGTATCTCAAGAACTAACGCATGGATTTTCATTATATTTCAGATTCAGTTAATACCTGACAAAAATTTATCCCGATTTGTTTTTGATGCAAATCACCCAATACGTGTCACTGTTAAGCAGAGTTATTTAAATATTTTGCGATAGCTTTATCTCAGGAACTAAGGAGTAAAATTTTATCAAACTTCATATTCAATTCGAGGTTCATAGAAGTTGTCGTTGATTAGATTTTGGTGTAAACACCTAACCGGTGAGGCTTCTATGTTTCCTTTTTCAGGAGCTATTAACATGTTTAAACAGTTAAAAATGCCTCATCTTACAAGTAATTTTTTTTTTTTTTGCACAAATTTTCACCGTTTTGTTTCAGATTTTCTGGTAACAGTTCTTAATAATTTTTTTGTTAAATTTGATAACGTTTATCTAGTTAATTTCTAAATTCATAAACAACAGCTTTCAATTCAATAAAATATTTAATATAATAATTCAATAAAATATTTAAACTAAAATTTTGAAATGTATTTAATAAAAAATATGTGCTTGGTAAAAAAAAAGAGAAAATAGTTGTACACTTTTTCAGAAAGTGTCTAACGTTAGAGAAAAGTTAAATTATACTTTTAAACTTCTAACTAGAATGGCTGTTTTGTATTTCATTAAAACTTTGAATTAAAATTGTAAATATTTACTTTGTCGGAAAACTTTCTAAGAAAACAATTTCATATTCGATTTAAAATTCTGGCAACGAAGAATAAAGATTAGAAATTGTTATGCTTTTACTGTATAACTTTTCGAGTAAAACTTTTATCTAATTTAGGTTTTGTTGATTTTCACTAAACATTTAAATTTAATAAATAGGATAAATACGTTCGTTTAAAATATTGTTTCAGATATCATTTTATTATTAAAATGAGTTACATCATATCTTAAAATATACAATTCAACATGTTCAGCTAAAATCACATTTTTATGTTAGAAGAATAAATACTAATAACAATAAGCAATCTAAGTATGCATGTTTATACCTAATAATCATTCATATTAAAAACATGTGATCTACATAGTCTAAGAAACTTCAGAATTATTGAGATAAAATCGTAATTTTCAGAAATTTTACTTTGCGTACTACTAAGTATTTGCAGCTATAAGTTTAAATACACAATAGCAAAATATTATTTCTGGCAATTTTAATTACTTGAATGGAATTCAGGGGTTATTATATATAAATTTAAATAAATGGCTCAAAATAAACGATATATCTCATACATGAAACAATAAAACAGTATTAACAAAAAAGAAAAAAAAATAAAATAACAGAAAAATATTGCAATTTCGATAATATTGAAAATGCTATTAAACCATTTAAGTAAACGAACGCATCACAATTATGATAATCTGTAAACCAAATAGGATCAGTGTTCTTGCTGTTGCTCGCTATTGCGCCAAATCGCGACTAAATTCTTCATTTGGCGAGTAAAAAGCGATTAGATTCGCAAAATTGCTAGTGCTCAATTTTTGCTTTTTCTTTCTTTACTTTTTTCATAAGTATGCATCTATGTATATATTTGAATATATACATATTTTTAATATTTGTAGCGGACAGTTGAAATTAGATTAATAAACAATCGCTGTCGCAGTTATAAAAACTTTATTTTAGAAAAACGTTATTTTAGAACATATTGAAAAAAGAAGGTACATTAAATAATTTTTTTTTTTTTTTTGTACTACACGGCGAAATTATTTTGCTAATACTTTTTTCATTTGGCGAATGTTTTTTATTTTTAACTAGCCAAATTACTAACGTTCGTAAAATGTCAGCGAGAACACTGAATGGGACTATGTAAAGTTTTAGGTCACAATAAACTCTGCCAACTCCGATTTGATCCTTGAATGATTCTGGATACAGTGTTTATACATATTTACGATATTGAGCCATGTCTACTCCTGTTACAGTTTAATTATAGACAGTAGAATAAAAAACAGTAAAAAGAATATTGTCCAGGTAAACTGATGGCATAGAGCTCACAGGCTACGGATACTAATTGTACATTACAGCCTTATATTTTCAAGGGTTATTTCCGTTCGAAAAAAAAAATAAGAAGGGGAAACAGTTCTCTCCTTTCCACTTTTTTTTATACTTAATCATTGAATCTCCTAAACTATCAAGGACGTGCTTTATCATATAAAAAATCTATATGCAAAATTCAGAGCAAATCGGATAATTCTTAATAAAAACCCATTTGTATAATTTAAGAGAAGTTATTCCCATCTTTTATACTTAACCATTAAACTTCGAAAACTATTCAGAGATTTGAACGAAATCTTACAATTCTGCTTGAAAAATCCATTTATACAAGTTAAGGGGAAGGGCATAAGAACCCCCGTTCCCCCTGTTTATACTTATTCAATGAACACCTAATAACAGTCACGGACTCGCCTCATCAGAATGATCCTATATCTAAATTTTGAACGAAAACTGTTAATTCTGCATGAAAATCCCGTTTATACCAATTAAGGGGAGGGACATGAGCCCCCCGTTCCCCCTCTTATACATATCGAATGAACTCCAAAAACTAATCAGGGAAGCGCCTTATCAGGATATATCTATATACAAAATTTCAAGAGAATCGGATATTTTTATCATGAGTTATCGCGTTACGCACGCACGAACGAACGAACGAACATACATACATACATACAGAACGGGCGGGCACATAAGCTCTCAGGCTATGATAGCCTGTGAGCTAAAAATACGTTCTAGTGTCTTCTTTAGGAGCATGTGTTCCAGGTAGTGTCATAATTTTCTAAATGCATAATTTTTCCTTAACTAAAAGATAATTTCTAGGTATCACAAAGAAATACCGTATTTACTCGTGTATAGGGCGCACGCGTGTATAAGGCGCACCCCTAATTTATGAGTAAAAATGGCGATTTCTTAAAATATCTTATATAACGCGCACTATAAATTTTAGACGCTAATGTAGAATGACTAAATGAATTTCCGTAAAAAAAAGTCGAAACAAACATTACACCAGACCAGAAAACAAGACGAAAATGCATTTTTAGACTTCGGGTTGTAAGAGAATGATGGGAAATAGGAATGAGTGACGGTAAAGAGTATTGCTAATTAGCGTTTAGATAATGTCATTAGCTCTGTTGTATAAAAAACTGAAAGGAATTAAATAAATATGCAGTAATATTTCAATTAAGTAACATTTTCGAGTTTTAATATCTTCTTTAAATAATTTCTTGTTTCATATGTATATCGTTCGACTGCATCCAACAATAAAAAATTATTCCGTGTATAAGGCGCACCTAGGAATTTTGCCCTATTTTTTTTAAGTGCGCCTTATACACGAGTAAATACGGTATATGAAAAAAAAAAAGAGTTACCATTGCAATAGAATATTTTGTTCTTGCTTTATTTACGGGGATTTTTTTTTAGCCAAAAGTTTTTGTACCATCTACCGTGCACTCAATTAAGCTCGTGTTATCCCTGCTTTGATATATTGCATAGTTTTCTACTAATATTTTCACAGAAAGAATCATATTTCTGTAATTGGGTTTGTTAATGCCCATTAATATACCATGAAAATGAAATTTTTATGTACCTGATATTATTACGTGATTTCTGTGTTTCAATCTTAAACTAAATGAAACATACAGAATATTTTAATACACAGTCAAAAATATCGTTTAATTATCTCAATATCATGCAAATATTTTTTTTCTACAAAAGGCTGGCCCTACATACATACCTAAATATCTTAGGTATGTCTTTGCAAATATGTTATCTGCACTTACAAGTATGATATTTTCGAATGTTTACCTCATTGTTTTATTCATTTTTTGATGCTGTTCATTAGTCCAAATTGTTTTTTATTTTTAGTGAATATTTGGTTTTATTCTGAATTTTCTATATTTCTCGAGTTTTATTTTTTCTTATTGTAAAGAATGCCTAGCGATATTCCAAACGTGTCCAATGCGGATGAATATGTAAATACAGAATGTGGTAGAGTGTCGGTAAATGTCCTTAATTTCTGGTTTAGTAATACTAAGTTATTTTTGTGCAGTTGGAAGCTAGTTTTAGATAGCAGTTTTAGTCTAGCAGGAATATTCGTTCAATAAATTAAATTTGATAAACGGGTTAGATTCCTTCGTTCGATGTTGAAACATTATCGTAGCTTTAAATATTCTTCGTACATCGCCGGAGAATCCGTTCAATGCTCATAAAATATGCTCATTATCGGAATTTGAAGTTTCACAGAATTGGAAAATAAAGACATTCCTTCAGTATTTAGAACTAGGTGATAGGTTCTCCTGAATGTTGTTGTTTAAGATGAGAGTATTAAGTGAGAGTCCTGTTGACCATTTTTTTATGTATGGCTTTGCAGGTTACCGGTGTCGGTGCAAACAATTTTCTCAGTCAGCTCTGAGAGTTTAAATTAATTAGCGGTAATGGCAGATAAGATTTATCTGCCGCGAATGCACGCAGGTTGGTGTTAATACCCGGTGTTTGCGAGGGCCTGAATAGGTGAGGTTTAGTTAGATGAAATTGCAGGTTGAGGAATTTTCAAATCTAGTTTGTTCTTGTCTTACATGACCTAGAAAACCATACATCGTTAAAAATTTGACCCTTTTGCTACATCATTACTTTACCGCTTTTATAGAAAACGATTACTTTACCCTATGGAGCATTCTCATGGGTCAAAAGAGAGATATTCTATAAAAGACATGGAATGACAATGGAGCAAAAGGGTCAATTTGTTTTTACAGTGTACCGACGGAAGTTCGAAGAATACAGCACGTAAAGATGGATGACTATGTTGGTATTATTTTCAGTTTAGGAAAACGGCACGAATGTTGTTTCTCTATGCACATAAATATAAAAAAATAATCTTCGTCGCAGAAGTAGCGATGGCTACTGTATATATGGGCTTGAATTCCAAACTTTATGTTAATAATAAAATTACGCAACCCATCTTTTTAATAGACATTGGTAGTGATATTTCATATTTTTCTAAGTCGTTTTCGATTAAGGATACTAGTCAGAACGATTTCAGATTGTATGATGCTAATGATACTAAAATCTGCACTTAATATACTAAGCTATTTATTTTGGATCTTGGATTCAAAGGCAAATTGCAATCGCGGATTATCATAGTTGTGGTAACTAAACCAATTTTAGGTAACCTTTTTTAGCAACATTTTGGTTTAATGATTGATTTAAAAAAGCGTTGTTTATTAGACACGGTAACTAATATTACTGCTTGTGGTCGCACAAGTCTGTGTGATGTCGCAGTTTTTAAGATAATTCTTTGTAATTCTGTATGTATCGATTTACTAAAAATGTATAAGGAGATTACTCAATTTAATAATGCGGTTAATATGACAGTAAATTAAGATCCAGTACATTTTATATGGGCCAGTCTATTTCATATGGTACCTAAAGACTTGTTAGATTGAACACTGACAGGGGATTATAGAGAGTTTAATTGATTTACAGTGCAAACACATTGACCATTCTTCACATTCAGGATTTTACATATTTTTAAACATTAAAAAAAAATATTTTTAAAAGAGTATCTAGTCTATCATAAAATTATGGTCGATTCTACCGATATCCCGAAAACTGCTTTTATAACTCCTTTTCGTTTACTTTAGTTTCCATTTTTAAACTATGGCTTATCTTCTGCGGTACACATGTTTAAACTCTTCACAAATGAGGTCCTTCGTAGTTTACATTTTTTCTTTCTTTATCTCGATGACATCTTACAAGGAAGGTCTCCATACGGGCATACCCAGAAAAATCCGAAAAAATTACAGAATGTTCTTCTCATATAGTTATATATGTTTATAAAAAAATTCGGCGGAACCTCCTTATAACGTCCGTAAAAAAATTAATAAAAATTTCGTTTATTTGGCGATTTATCTCCGGTTGGCTAAAAAAACGAAATTTTGAAAAATACGCTTTTACGCTTCGAATACTTTTTAAAGAAAAAACTTCCTATGTTCAATTTATTTAAATAAGTTTTGTTTAAGTAATTTTAGTTTTGCATTTTTTTGTCATATACGTTTATATGTACTTATAACAAAATGAAATTGATATATTTTATCATTTAAAACACAATTTAAATTGATTAAAATTGTTCCAAATTGAAAAATACACTGTTAAAAATCTGCTGCATTTTGTTGCAACGCACTCCCTTGCTTGTATAGAAAACGGTTATTTGGTGAAATAGAGCTTTCTCAGTGGTTGGAATAGAGATATTATATACAAGCGGTGGAGTGCGTTGCAACAAAATGCAGCAGATTTTTAACAGTGTATGACACGGTCAATTCACCGTGCTATGGAGCATTCTCATTGGTCAGAAGAGAGATATTCTATAAAAGTAGTGGAGTGACGTTGCAGTAAATGCTGCAGATTTTTAACCATGAAGTCAATTAAAATCAATTTTCAGATTCGTCAAAATCGTCTGCTTTTGGCGAGGAAATGCACTGCTCGCCAAATACCTCTTCGCTTTCAGCTTTTCACGCCAATTATTCCAAACTATTTTATTTTTTTACATATCTAATAATGTAATTCCGCCGCTAATTTTCAGTGATCCTTTATTACCTACATGAGTAGTTTAATTCGTATTTTTTTCAAAAAATTCTGAGTATGCCCCCAATGGAGACCTTCCTTGTTAGTTGCGAATGAAACTTACGCAAAGCACATAATGCTGTTGTATGAAGTTTTCTGGCAATTTCTGAATTATTGTGTTATAATTAACACACAAGAGAATATTTTATCAAAATTGCTTAAATTTTATTTCATAGTAATATTTTGATTGAATTTCAAAAGAATATATTAAATAGTCTTCACAATAAAGGTGATTTGATAAAAAAAAAGTAAATAAACATTAAACTTTTGTTTTGCATAACAAACTTTACAAAAGATACAAGTTGTAAACAATAACTGTTTATCTGAATGCGCAGTTAATATTGAATGAAAAATTTACATTACTACTGGATTAAACTAAACACTAAAGCAAACTAAAATCAATTTCAAAGGAGCACGCACTTCCAATTTCAATTACAAAAGGGAGATATAAATTAATTGAAAATGTTTTCACATTTAATTATATAAATATCATTATGCGAAAGTTTATTTACATAAAATAAAGTTCACAGCATTAAAGTGAAAAGTAATTATTATGATAATTTTTATTGTTTCACAGCAGCATATTTTGTTGTTTATTATAATATCGTAGACAAATTGTATTCTCTCTTTGTTCTAATACTAAAAGCATTATAAAACGAGAGCATAATTTTAAAATCAGAATTATCAGATATGGATAATATTTTATTGTTAGTGGAGTTTTACTGTTAATATTACATTTAACTGCATTCAAACAAAGGATTACGTACTTCTATCTTGAAATTTATTGAAGAGATTGAAACTACTGTAATGTATTTTCCAATTTCTTTATAAAAATATTGTAACACAAAATTTTATTCTGGTAAATGCAGCATCAGTTCTGAAAGAGAAAATCTCATCATGAGTGATTTTAAGCTACTATATTATTTTACGCAATTATTATTATTGTACAATTTACTTCAAGCCGTCCTGAGGATTGAACTCCAGACCTTTAGGCAGCGGAACAAATCCTTACTGACTGAGCTAAAACTGCTGATTCCGGTTTGTACAAAAAATGTCCATTATGAGTTAGTAAGAAAATCTGTTTTGCTTTTTAAAGACTTCCTATCAAATATATTCTTTAGAATATTTGTAAATGGTTTATTTTAGTTTATTTTGGACTTATGCATAATATTTATTATTTTTTTAAATCAATATTACAATTCAATATTACAATTCAAAATTACAAACAATATTACAACAATTATTTTTTTAATTTTTTTTTTTAACTAGTTTAAATTAAAAACAAATCCCTGTTAAAAATCTCTCTTTTTCTTTGAAGGAATGAGTGGAAAAAAAATCTTTATTAATTTTTTTCAAAAATAATGTTATAGACAATCTTTAAAATTGTCTTACTCTATTAATTTATTTATTTATTTTTTGGCTAATTAGTTAAAAGATTTTTTTAGTTAGAAATAAGAGAAAAATAAAAATAAAAAATGTAATTTAAAAGATATTTTTTATGTTTTCATTATTTCATAGCGCCAGTCAGGTTCGAACCCACCAACTGCACTCGCCGGCGATTAGCGGTGTGGTGCTTTGACCACTTGGACACAGAGCTCCTCCCAGCACGGAATGTCTCCGTTTTTTGTTTCTATTTCCATCCGTTTCGTTATTTTCAGGAAATATGGTTTAGCTTTCTGATTTTTAACAGAAAATGCCCTTTTGTTGTGAAAAGGGACTTTTTCTGTGAAATTCAGGGAAACAATATTCGTGAATTTCAGAATTCTTTTTAACAGTGTAACATAAATAATACGATTCTCTTATTGAGAATGTCCCTCGATATTTTTGCAGAATCGATCAACTGCAGAGCAATGCGACTTTCGCCAAAGATTCCTACTTTTAATAATAGTCTAAAAGTCTTTTTAAAATAGTTAGAAAATTAAAACTTTATTTACCAATGAGAATAATTGTATTACAACTGATACAGTGAAATTACGTACCTAATGATATTTGAAGTTACTCGAGTTACTAGAACATTGTTATATCCGTTTTACTATGTTTAGTTTAATCATATATCAGACCAGATGTCATAATCAGCAAGGTTCTCTGATCAAGAACGGCCAACTGGATTTATAAATGGTATATCAGTTGCAGTACACTAGTTTTCGCACAGTTGCTTTCGCCAAAAGGTTCCTGGTTCGAATTCTGCAATGGTCATTTTTTCACACAATTAAAAAGTTACTCATTATATGATTATTTAACAATTAAAATAATTCAATTAAAATTAATACAGTATAATTACGTATGTAGCGTTTCATGAAACTTCATTACGAGTCTGCTTATAAAATATAGATTTTGGGGACACTTCCCGGTTTGATCAAACACCAAAAAGGGTTGATCATATCCCTACAAACGATTATAATTTAAATGGCACCATTTCGAGTCTCGTAATTTCATTAAGTGAGCGGGTTACTTTTTGGAGTCAGCTCTAAAAATATCAATTTTAATGGCCACCTTTTTTTTTTCTTTGGCGGGGTAGTAACTTTGTCTTTCATCAAACGCTAAAAATGGTTGATAAAATCATTACAAACTGCTCCAAAAATATCGATTTTGGGTAGTATGAAAGTTTTGTGTGTGGAATTGAAAAAAAAAATAATAAAGACAGCAATTAAATATTTAAATTTTAAACTAAAATCCAACTATACTGGATTTACCCTATATAAGGTATGAGATTTATATAAAAAAATATAAACGTGCATACCGAGTTTTAAAACTCATTTCCAGTAATTATAACTCAAATGCAGTACAGTAACACATTTCTTTGTGCGTTTCTGCAAATGAACGACAAATGCTTTGAAAGCCCTCTAGTAGCCATCTTGTAGTGAAATTCAGTGGTTTATACTAATTTCAATACATTTGAAATAGCTTAATGTCATTAAAATATTCTTCAAACGATTACCTCCATATACCATAATGTAATAGAATTCTTTTGTGTGCTCTGTAAATGAGTTATTAATTCCACATACGTCATATACAATACCAAACATGCTTTGGTAACCATAAATAATATTTAATTATTGTGTGTAAATCCGTCTATATCTGCGGAAGTTAGGCATCGGAAAGCCGGACAGACGGTCAGACAAATCGAATACATACATTCTTTTCAACTTTGCTGGGTAACAAGTGGTCGAGAGGTTCTGACCTCTCAACTGGTAGACGGCAGGTGCTGGGTTGGAACCCAATAGTAGCCGTTGGCCTGACCGTTCGGTGTTTTACCTGGTTTTCTCCGAACCTTGGATTTCCTTGCGTAAATACGGGTTAGGTTCCTTTAGAAAGAATCCCACGGAGGGCATTGCACCACTTTTGGACCTATATTCCACGTGTTGATAATACGCCGTCATAAAATAAACCAATCAAAACCAACTTTGCTGGAAAGTGTTAAAAGAACAAAAAATTACATTAAAATTATTGCATGTATTCACACAAACAAAACATCATGAATTCTTCATTACTCAAAAAGAATAATACATAAAAACATTTTTCTGAATGAAAATCAAATTCTAATCGATATATGCTGTATGTATATAATAAAATTTGACATTGAGTAACATTGAAATATCATGACATAAACTTCTGTTAAATTACTCACAACGGGCATAATTTTTAATCATTTTTACATTAATCTAAGAGCAATTATAAACATGTTCAGAGACATAAATATTTAGAGAATAGATTTAACATTAAATTAAACTTAATTATTTTATGAACTATAAATCTCACAAGGGTTTTTATTTTAATGGTTTATTCTTAATGCATTGTAAAAGAAACTGATTATATATTTTTTAAAAGATAATATTAAATTAAAAATAATAATTCTGTTGTTTTAATTCAAAATTGCTGATATCTACTGTATATATATATATATATATATATATATATATATACATATATATAGTATATAGATAGATAGATAGATAGATAGATAATCAAATTAGACATTTAGATCAGGCTGCTTATAGCTTATAAAAATTCAATTCTAATATGTATATGTTGTTTGCATATAATTAAACTTGATGTGGAATAAAACCAAAAAATTAGAGCATGAACTTTTATTAAATTATTCAAATTGGGCATAAATTTTAATACTTTTTTTGTTATTGTAAGTCATTAACAAACATGTTCACGGACATAAAATTCTAGATAATGTGAAGATCTTCTACATTAAATTTTGCTTAAATATTTTATGAATTATAAAACTTTTATTATTTTTTATTTTATCAGTTTATTTTCAAAGCACTGCGAAATAAAGGTAGTATTAAAGTGAAAATAATTATTCTAGCTTCAATCAAAATTAATGTTATCTAATCTTTATATATATAAATCTTCTGTGCGTGTGTATGTCACTGATGTCCTCCTAAACGACTGGACCGATTTTAATGAAATTTTGTGTGTGTGTTCCAGTGGATTCGAGAATGGTTTAGATTCACATTTCGTCGAAATTGATTTAGCACTTTTTTAGCAATTAGGCAAAAACTAATAGTTAGTGATTTTTCACTAATTAAAAGTGTTGAATATGTTGGATGATTACAGAGCGGACGGAATGTCCGAGCGGTCTAAGGCGCCAGATTTAAGCTCTGCTTCTTGAAGAAAGCGATAGCGTGTTCGAACCCCTCTCCTGACAAACGTGTATTCTTTATAATAATATTTCCTGTGTTAAATTTATGATTAACCGACTTCAGAAAATCGTTAATTTTTAACTAAATAGGGAAAAATAAACTTTTCTATCAAAAATTGAACCGACTTCAAAAAATACTGAAGAGTGAAAAATAATTTCCTTACATAATTTTAATAAGAAATTAAATTAAGAGCGTTGTGTTTATCGTGCGTATTACTATATTTATGTGCATTTATTTGATTTTCTGGAGTCGGTGCCAGGAACGACATCGTCTGTCGGTGACAGGACAACGTCTGTCGGGTCAGCTAGTATTTCTATATATATAATGCAATTGGGAATTTCATCCTGGATGCTTATAATTTATAAAATTTAAATTCTAATCCGGATATGCTGCGTGTATATAATAGGTATTTACATAGAGTAAGACAGAAATATCAAGGCACAGACTTCTAATAAATTATTTAAAGTGGGCATAAATTTCAATTCTTATTTTTCAAATTATTCTAACAGCGTTAATGAACATATTGAGGGATATGAAATTAAAAAAAAATGTGAAAATATTTTGCATTAAAGTTAATTTTAATATTTAACGGATTATAAAGCTTACATTAGTTTATATTTTATAGGTTTATTTTTGATGCATTGCGAAATAAACTGATTATATTGAGGAAAGAGAAGATAATGTTAAAATAAAAATTATGATAGCTTCAATCATAAATAATGATATTTATTATGCATATATTGTGCAATTGGGAATTTCGTTCCTGCTGCTTATAACTTTAGCTCTGTTGAATAGATTTTGGTGGGAATTGCACTGCTAATTAGATCATTACTATGGAAGGATTTAGTACATAATTATTTTATTCAGTGCTGTTAAGGCATAGGTCAATCCCATATATATATATACATATAACCATTAGTTGTATTACAATATATTAACCATTGAATTAAATAGAAAATTACCACACTAATCATGGGGGGAAAATAAATATATAAAATGAATAAGAATGGAATTTGCAGAACCAAAGCAGAATTGTCAAGCCCCAAATACTTTGAAACTGCAAATGATGATTGTGGTTTCATCTTCTTAAATATATATATTAAATATATATATATATATATATATATATATATATATATATATATATATATATATATATATACTGGGTGTCCCAAAAATTACTGATGGATTTTAAAATTCAATAACTTGCAAACGGAGTCAGCTATTTAAAAAAATTTTGCAGGAGGGTTATATATAATGTCAGGAGTTTTTTAAAGGATTTTTTTATTTTAGTTCGAATTTCAAACAATAGGTGGCGCTGACGACGATTGAAGGCCAGGTTGACGTTTCACTCAGCACTAATCACCTGGCCTTCAATAGCCGTGAATGCCACCTATTGTTTGAAATTCGAACTAAAATAAAAAATTACGTTAAAAAAACTTCTGACATTATACATAACCCTCCTGCAAAAATTTTTTAAATAGCTGTCATTGTTTGCAAGTTATTGAATTTTGAAATCCATCCGTCTTTTTTGGGACATCCGGTATATATATATATATATATATATATATATATATATATATACATAAAGATTGATCTTTTATAAAAAGTCGCTGTTTAAAACTGTCAGATGTTATTTCAGAAAAAGTTTCAGTGCATAAAATGTTACACTACTTAGTTATTGCATTATGGGACAATCTGATTATTACTAATTATCATTAAAGACAGTCAAAAACTTCATCCGTATCTTCAAAAATAAGTAAGTCAATGTACAATTTACGTGATAGCGCTCTTTTTCACATCAATTTAATAAAATAATGTATAGTTTTACTTATTCTTTAACTTCAAGCTATGGAAAAAATATTTAAATTTTGATAGTTGATGGTAAAGGCATAGTAAATTTTGAAATGTGAACATGAAAATAACTGTGACGTTCATTAAACCTTATAATTGATTGCTTTCTATGTAAATAAATCTTTATTTTGTTCAGTTTACTTTGTGCAGTTTTACTTTTTTTAAAGATCGTCCGTTTAAGGGGGCTCAGAAATTGAAACCTTTTCAAAAAATCGACTTTTTTTATGATCTAGTTTGATTATTCAATTAATTCTTAACTCAATGCAAAAAAACACATAAAAATATTAGCATTTTTAACGGAGTTATAAGCATTTATGTATCAATACTTACATAGCCGCATCCATATAATTTCAACTTTAAGTCGCGTTTTTTCAAAACTTGATTTTTGACGACTAACACCAAGATTAAAAAAAAACTATTTGATGGAAAGGCATAATTTTTTTTCGCATGCATATAACATCATAATCTAGATTATGAATTAAGGATATAACTATCACTTAATAAAAACAGTATTAAAAAATCTCTCAAAGTTGAAAATTAAAAAAAAACCCTAAAATTTTTTTTTTCTTTTACATTAAAAATACTCAAAATATTAAACTATCTAAAATATATTAATTCATAATCTAGATAATGATGTTATATGCATGCAAAAAAAAAAAAAAAAAAAAAAAAAAAAAAAAAAAAAAAAAAAAAAAAAACTAAGCCATTCCATCACATAGTTTTTTTTTAATCTTGGTGTTAGTCATCAAAAATCAAGTTTTGAAAAAACGCGACTTAAAGTTGAAATTATATGGATGCGGCTATGAAAGTGTTGATACATAAATGCTTATAACCCCGTTAAAAATGCAAATATTTTATGCGGTTTTTTGCATTGAGTTAAGAATTAAATGAATAATCAAATAAGATCATAAAAAATTGATTTTTTGAAAAGTTTTCAACCCCTGTGTCCTCTTAATAAAAAGTACAAATGTTTGTTATAAAACCAAAAAACCGAAAATAGCTATTTTTAGTTATCGGCAAGGCAGGGAATCACACCAGGGTCAGTAGTCCTTGTATAAAAAAACAACTAAGTTAAAATATTGACAGAGTAATTTGTACATAATTTATTTATTTTAATTACCGCAAAATTAAAATAGCTAAAAAACGAAAAAAATATTATGAAAATTTTACACCTTAATAATGCTCTCAATAACGCAAAAAAAAACATCTAAATACAAATGTAAAGTGAAAATATGTCTTGTTAAAACATGAACTTGTAACACGATGTTTATTTAATATATTTTATAAAGCAATTCGGACATACGGGATTTTGAAGTATGAAAAAGGCATAAAATCAAAACTAAATATTTCAAAGCTCTGTACGAAAATGACAATTTTCATGTAATTTTGACTTTTGCAAAATCATATTTTGCAAGTATAATGTGTCAATTTGAAAAATATTTTTATACGTAAATCAAATATATGTATCACAAAAACACCAGTTTTAAAAGAATTTCCAGTGCAAGGAAAACATTTGTTTATTTAGGCAATCTGCGATGTATATTATAAAATGAATTACGATCAAATGAAAGGGTATTATTAAAACTCATGAATAAATGCAATAGATTGTCGTGATATATACTATATGTATGTTTTTTGCTTTAAAATTGTTAACGCGATAAAACCAAAGCGAAATATACTCGGCGAAACATAAAATTCGCGAGTTTTAATTAATAAAACTAAAATATAAAATGCTGATGTAAAACGAAATAAAAAATGAGGATTATTTCAAAATTGCGAATACTGAACTTGATTATTTGCGAATTTTATTTTACATCTATGTAGTGTATTGGTAGCCCCAAATTCGTATTAATTTGCTTTTTCATGGCTAATATGAAGATGAAACCACACATTTCATATGTAGTTCCAAAGTATTTGGGGCTTGACAGTTCTGCTTTTGTTCTACAAATTCCATTTGTATTCATTTTATTTATTTATTTAATTTTTTCCTATTTTCAATGTGGTAACTTTCTATTAAATTCAAACGGTTCATATATTGTAATACAATTATTGGTTATATGTATATATATACCGGGTGTCCCAAAAATGACTGATGGATTTTAAAATTCAATAACTTGCAAACGGTAACAGCTATTTAAAAAATTTTTGCAGCAGGATTATGTACAATGTCAGGAATTTTTTTTATTGTAATTTTTTATTTTAGTTCGCATATCAAACAATATGTGGCGCTGACAGCGATTGAAGGCCAGGTCGAAGCTTCATTCAGCATTGATCACCTGGCCTTCAATCGCCGTATGCGCCACCTATTGTTTGATATGCGAACTAAAATAAAAAATTACGGTAAAAAAACTCCTGACATTATACATAACCCTCCATTTTTAAATCCATCAGTCATTTTTGGGACACCTGGTATATATTACAAAGGAAACGCACTTTCTTTTACCAATTCCATGAACTATGTTACACTGATAACTTTTCTATTGTATAGTCTGTTGTATTATGACCTGAGCCTATGAATAAAATTTTGGTTTAGATTTCAGAAAGTTCTCTGTGAAAAGAAATTTTTTATGAAGACAGCTGTTTTCTTTTTTTAAGGCAAAACTTTCAGTCTTTAAAAGGTATGGCTGTCAAAAAATGGCTTACTTTCATCATCAAAATAATATAATTACATTACAAATAATGAAGATAATTAAATTAGTATTATTGTAACCTTCTCACTGATAAACATGTGCTAATACATTCATAAATCTCCAGGTTTCACTGCAATAAAAGCAATATTCAAAGCAATATAATTCTATTCATTTAATGGATTTATTATGCATTGAACAAGGATTAATACTCTCAAGGATTATATTCATATGAAGTACTGGAAAGTACTGATACAAGACAATGTTGGAGTCAAAAGTTTTAGAATCAATAATTTTTAATAAAGAGCTTGATTAAATATCCAGTTATGTATAGGGTGATAATAAACAGTTCGACTTTTTTAGCCGAATCATATTCTTCGGCCGGAGTCTCCTTTAACAGTCAGTGCTCAACTACTTCTATAATTACATTTTATATTTTCTCTGCGCCGAATGTTCTGAGTTATTTATTTCTTAATTGGTGATTCTTCACACACGTCGCAGGCTATGTTCATGGGAAAATGGTGACGCAGACTGAAACTAGAAGTAAGGTGTTTCTATGCGCTTGCTTCCTACATTGACATACATATTCGTAATGAAGTTTATTTTTTAATATTTTTTACAACAAGTCGCATACATACATATATTATTATTATTATTATTATTATTATTATTATTATTATTATTATTATTATTATTAAGCTGTACATACTATTTTCTTCGCAATGTTTTAATTATTGAGTTGCGAATAAAACTACAAATCCTTTGTTTTATTGGCATACAGCATTCATTATATATGTAAAAATATAAAAATCCTTAAAACGTACAATTTTGGTACTTATTCGTGACTTTCATCAGGAAAGTAAATCTGCGTCATGAGATTTACATTCGTTAGGATGGTCACGGGTGTGTGCCCAAACTAGCAGATTTTAGTATTTTAGCATTTTTTTTATGTCTATAATAAATCTTGTAAACCAATATAGCAAAGAATTTCTAAAATTATTCGCAATTCATGAATTTAAACATTGATTATTTATGATTTAATGGTGCAAAAATTTTTATATGTACCCCTTTAAAAGTAGAAAAAATGGGCAATTTAGATTAAATAAATTGCAGAAATGTCGATAAAGATTGCTTGCGTATGTGAGATAGGTTGTCAGAAAATATGCATGAATATTTACTTCGCTCTAAGCCCTAGTATCGTTAAAACTCCAAATTCCCTAGACTAAAAAAAATTTTTTTTTTTACTTTATTTTTGAAAACAAAGTTTTAGTTAACATTTTTTAATGAAATATCTAACACACACTTTTAAAATATAAGATCAACCTTGAATAAAAGTAAATAAAAAGGTTTTTAAAATATTTGAATGTACAATGTTTGGCGTAAATAAAGATATAAAATAAGTCGTTACTGTTCAGAACTGTTACTTTATTTAAATTTTATCATGATATAAGCAAATTTTATTTATCCTTTTTTTTAAATTAAACTTTTACATCAATTGAACCAAATTTATTATTTTTGTGCTTTTATTACTCGATTTTCTGAAAACGATTGTTTGCATTCAGATAAAAATCTAAGTTAATATCTTCTAAATACATTAAAACAATTTAACATAATGCATAGCCTAAATGTATGTGCAAAATTTGTTGGATAAAATTATAAAAGGAAAATATGGGAAATTTTAAACATTAATACTGTTTTTTATTACTCATTTTATATTTAAGATAATTACCAGCACTTAGTAGGAAATGGATATTTTATTATAAAACAGAAAGTAAATCAAACACAAGACCAAAGGCTAAATGTACTCAGAGCAAATAAATATATATTTGTTTGCTACTCCCATGTCCTAAGTCATAAATCTTAGTGGGAACTCAAACATTTTTATATTTTTATATAACACAAGCTTCTATAGCGCCATATCCGAAATTGCTGTTAAACAAAAATTTATTTCTTGACTTTATTTCGTAATTGGGAGGGATAAAATATTGCCACACATATTGTAGTGCTTTAAAGAAGAAGTATGTTTTCTGATATCCACGTTATCCTCATAAATTTAAAAATTAGAAACTTTTCTCTCTATGTTTTATTATTTTTTCCTTTCCTTTCAGGAGAGCTTATAATATTTTTGAATAAAGTTTTTTATGCGATAGTTTCATTTAATGGTTAGATTTTAATGTTATAATCCTGCATAAATCTTTTTTAAATAGAAAACATTTATTTATTGATGTTATTTCGTAATAGAACGGGAGGCTGAAGCACAGAAATCACCTCATTGAGTTCACGAATGGTAATATAGGATTAATTGAATCTCGATTCGCATATTAAAACGCAATCCGTCTGCCAAGTTATATCTTTGTGGAAAACACTTAAAAACCCGATTTTAACGGTTGATTGATTTACCATTCTGCCTTCCTGCACTCAAAAGTATAAAAACAAGGAAGATTCGGAGCAGGAAATCATAATGGTAAACCTACGAGTGAACCGCTAAAATTGCGGTTTTAGCTGTTTTCCTCCAAGATATGACTTATCACACCGACTGCGGGTTCATATGTCAATCAAGATTCAACTAATCCTAGATTTTCCTCCTTGAACTCGATGAGGTAATTGTCTGTGCTGCTATCTCCCGGTCTATATTTAGATTGAAAAAGAACATTACTAAACATGCTGTATTGCTTTAACCCCTTAACGCGCAGTGTTGCCGGGTCGGCAACACCTAAAGTTCCCCCTGCTTGGAGACATAAAAACTCCGTAAATATTTCAAAAACTGCTCTAATGGCTACTTTAAATCTTTCTTATGAAATCTAGATGGCAGCACCACAGAGATCAAACTCTACTGTTTTTAAATAATAGGTAAAATGTTTTACTGTAATACGCGTTTCACAGCAATGTTCTTCTCACTGCGCTTATCAATGCTTTACTTATGGGAGTTTACCACTTGGGCAACAGCTGTATAATTAAAATGGTTAGTGCAATCTTTACAAAACAATACCTGTGTTCTCCTCTAGGCCTAAATAGATTGCCTATTATTTTTCTTTAAATTCCAACTTTAAAGAGTAGTGCGCCGGAAAGGGTGAAGTATCGTTTTCCTGTTATCAATGCAACTCAAATAAATTTAAAAATTAGAATTTTTTTTATTCATTATACTTTTGGATTTTTGATTTTTATTAGCGAGACCTCATGATACATTTGAATGACATTTTTAATAACGTACATTCTTTTAAAGATTAGATTTTAGTTTTATAATGATGTATGCAGATTTTCTATGATAGTCTTAACGATAACAAAGAATTTCCGAATTGGAATGTTTTCTTATTTTTTAAAATAAATCCTTAAAGCATAAAGTCTTAAGAACTTTCATGATAATATATCATTTATTCATGGAAAATATTCCAATTAATATGTTCAGATAAAAGTTTATTCTGTTTATTTTTCATAATTCACTGAATACTCGAATTTAACAGAAAATTTGTGAAATATTTTGGTTATAAATTTTGATCTAATTTATTTATGACAAATTATATAACACACGTTTATAAATAAAATTCCAGTTGTCTAGTTTATACTTTTGCTTTTAAAATTTGTAGTATACCAGGTATGTCACAGATAAGAAGAAATATTTTGCAGATTTATTGCGCTGAAGTATATTCCTTTTCTGAAAGCTTATGCACTAAAGTAGTATACTAGTAGTTGCTCACCACTATTGTTGAATATACATCGTTAAACAAACTTTCCTCTTTAATCTTTCCTCTTAAATTGTGACTTCTTTCATTCATTTTTTGAGCACATAATGTGTGACAGTAATATTCTGATTTAAGGTATCTGCACAACTTCGAAGTGATTTTTGAGATATCCTCTTGTTATCCATCTTTTATAATGACATTTATTTTAAACTTTGAAAAAAATATAAAAATTTTAGCAATTATCCAAAAATATTTTTTTAAGAATAAAGTAGTCAAAATATCAAAAATTGACATTGCGGCAAAACGTAATAACTCAAAAATAAAACATTATATTGACATTTCGTAAATTGTATAATAAACAGAATATCTTTCACAAGGGATTAGACAGAACACATTACAATCGCATCTTTACACAGTAAAAAATTTTTGTAACATTACTCAATAAAATTGGCGACAGCCTTGTGGCGTAATTTAAACATGTATTACTTGTGTAATATTACTATGTTACACTTCGTCACTTGAGAATAAAAAGGTTCTATCTGTGTTTTTGAAAAAAATTCTTACCGATATAGAAATGTTCGATTTGTATCTATGAAGGCATTTCCGGATTAATATAATATAATGTTATGATTGCAAGATCATATGTAAATTATATATAGCATCATTTTGATACAAAAATGCCTTCATAGATACAAATAGAACCTATCTATATCGATAAGTCATATTTTTTTCAAAAACGCAGATAGAACTTTATTATTCTCAGGTGACAACCTGTTTTATCGGTTAAAGTGCTCCATAAAATTGGTTGGTTGATTTGGGTTTAATGGCGCAAAATCCCTTAAGAGACATGCTATATTCTAGTCATTTATAGTCAGAATATATTCTTTAAAAAAATGCTGTGAAAGTGGGCATTTGAGCCAAATTTAGCTTAAGAAGATTCTGATAAAACCGGCTCTTACAGAAAAATGAAATTAAAATTTCTTCAAAAGCGGCCAAATTAAAATTGTTAAACTGGGTTTTTCACTAATTACATTTTATTTTTTGTTGTTGAAATGAGCACTTAACGAAATTTACCTCCGCCTATAGGCCAAGCCGACAGGGATTTTGAAACTTTAACAAAAGTTGCTCTATACATTTTTTTTTAACACAAAATTCAAATGAATTTTTTATAGAGTTAACGAATGTGCAGTGAAAATTTATTTAGTAAACCAGCTCATTTTTCATACAATTATTAATATTTAAAATTTTGATTACAGGGTCTTATGTACAATGTCGTTTCTCATATTTTCTGAAAAGAACATTGTTTTTTATTAAGAACTCTGCAAATTATAAGCAAAAAAACTTGGAAAAATTTGGGACCGTTTTTATAAAAACCTTAATTTCTCTACGAGTGCACATGCTATCCGCATAAATATGAACACAGTTTATTACCATAAGCCACTTAATCATAATCTGTAGTCTAAACTCTTTTGCTACATTAGTTTTGAAAAGTTATTCAAAAGATATTCGTTCTTTTTCAATTCTTTACGGCCCCCTATTGGTTTTTCAAAAAAAAAAAAAATCTTTTCGAAAATATATGACTTGTACTATTTTGTTGATACATCTGGAGTTTCAGAGTCATTCCTTATGTATATTTCTAAATATTTAACAAAACGCCTGAAATCGCAAGTGTAAAGATTTTTTTTTTTTTTTTTTTTTTTTTTTTTGCTGTGACTGTATTATAATGAATGTAGTCTATTTCTTCAAAATACATCTGCAAAATAAGTACAGAAAATTTCGTAGTATTTCATGTATATATTTTTTTTATTTAAGATGTTTTGCGTATAGTAAAAATCTGAAAAACTTGATTTTGAGAAAAAGCTTAACATAACTTTTAAACACAATTCGAAAACTGCAATAGCTGTAAATTTAAATGCTGTAACTTTGGTTATAATTAATATACATACACAATTTAAGCAATTTTCGATGTATAAAAGAGTCGATTTTAATTTTATTTCATAATGAAAAAATATATTGAAAATTAATTGACTGCAATCAATATATTGCAAAATCTATAAATTGGGCAAAAATTACATTTTAAAGGTGCTCGGATATTTTAAAGGGGTACAATAGTTTTTTTTAATTTTTTTTTTAATTTTTTTCTTTACAATATTAACTTTTCTGATGTGTGTAAAATATGTTCCTGAAGACATTTTGGATAATTGAAGTTATTTAAGACGTTAGGGGCATCTCAAAGGCAGGTAGTTAGTTTTCTCTAAATTTATGTTTTTGATCATACGGCGCGGCGAAGGATAGCGTTTAAACTAATAAAAATATTTTTTTAATGCCGGGTTTGAAAGGTAATATTGTCTCGCTGTAAAGAAATATTTCGAGTTTAGAGTTAAAAAAATTGCTGCTAAAAGTTTTTTTTAACCATCTAAGCGCTTAGCACGTATTTTTTACGTTTCTGAAAAACAACTTTATTTTTTTTACACAAAAATGTGTTAAACAGAATTGTATTTTGAGATGTATATCAAATAAAGGGGTATGAAGTCTATTATAGAAACAAACAGGCAAAGAAATTTTTAATTAAGTTTAAGGAAAGTCCTAAAGACGCTCGGGGGGGGGGGGGTAAATTTTATTTTAAAGGTTTTTTTAAACAAGTTGTAAAATGAATATTTAAATAAGCCAATGTTCAAACATGCGCTTTTTTAAAAAACCTCTATAAGAATAAAGTCGAAAACTATTACTTTTTTTTATTGTTATAGTTTTTAATATTTTTTTCTTTGCATTCTGGTATTTACATGTCTAAAATATTTTTGCAATGCATTCAAATATTTTAACATAATCAATAATGTATATCTATCTGTAAAAAATAATGCTGATAGATCTAAAAACTAAATACATGGATGTTAAATCATTACTAATGGTTTTATTACCCATTTTGTGTTTAATATATCTACTAACAATTAGTAGAGAATAAATATTTTTAAAAAGTCGAATACAAAACCAATGACTAAATGAACTCTGAGCATATAAATATATATATACTGTTCCTCTTATAACCTACATCATAAATCTTACTGGAAATGGAAAATATTTCTTTTTTTTATGTAACACTAGATTTTATAGCTTTTTTGGAGAAATTGCTGTTAAACAAAAATTTATTTCCTGACTGCATTTCGTAATTGGAATGGATGAAATACAGCTAAACATATTGTGCTGTTTTAAAGAAAGAGTTTTTTTTCTGATATCTACGTGACTCTTATAAATTTAAGGATTAGAAAATACTTCCTTTTGTTGTATCTTTGGCCTTTTTCATTTCTTATGGCAAGAACTTATAACATTTTTGGATGAAAGTTTCAATGAGATACAATATTTTAATTATTAGATTGTAAATGTATAATGATGAGTGAAGCATTTTGATGGTAGTCTTTGTGTTAAAAAAATAAAATACATTAAAAATAAATAATGATGCATCAAGTTTGATTATCAAATACTTTTACAGTACTATAATAAAACATACTTTTTAATAAAAGGACACATGATACCTGAATAAATAATTTGTCAAATGCGCAAAATACTTGAAGACTTAATTTCTGCGGTATTTTTCTAGTACATGATACTTTACGTTTTTTAAAAGGGCGTAGCGCTACCCAGCCATCACAAAGTGAGATTTGCAGCCAAAAGATATAAACAGCTATAAAAAGAGCTGCCATGCTTGTTTATTGTTACTCAATGTTTATTTATACGCATATATATATATTTGGTCTATGAATATAAATTTTTTTATCAAACTATTGTATCAAACGAGTGATTAAACGATTTATTCTGTTTCACGGTTATTTCTCCTACAATAGGAAAATATTGACGGAGAAATTAACACCGTATTTATCCGTTTGTTCCACAAGTGTCAAAACTGATTTTAGAATTTTAAAATAAGAATAAGTTTTCGAGGTATTAATTTTTTTCTGTCTTTAATAATTTATCAATTATGATAACATAATTACTTTATTTTTTCGAGGAAATGAAATGACAGTGGAAAATTAAAGGGCTATTCTTCATTCCGTCATTTTTGATTTAAATTTAAATTATATTTTGATTCAATCGATTATGAAAAAATATTGTAGTTAAAATATATTTTTACTTTCTTCTATCTTTAATAGAACTGTAATCGATTTTTTTTCAATTTCCGGTTTTCGACGGATTTACACGTTTTAGGGGTCAGAGATTCCAAAAAATATGTTTTTTACAAAATATCTGTCTGTCTGTGTGTCCATATGTCACCATTCTATCATCAAAAAATGTATGAAGATATGCATAGAATAGAACCAATATTTTTGTGATTGTTTGATTGATTGATTTTTGAAATATTCGGCCTGAAGGGGGCGCTGCAATAGTGATTTTTGTGCCATTTTCAATGTCGTACGGACAAAAAGGGCATGAAGTTATGCATCGAATTGAACCAAGTTTTTTGTGTAAGTGTATGGCTATAGCTAGTTGATACTCCCTGAATTTGAAAAAAATTCACCGGAAGGGGGCATTGTAATAGCAATTTTTGTGCTATTTTCAATATTCAACTATCTAAAAGTGTAAGAAGTTATGGATGGAATTGAACCAAATTTTTTTTTGAAAGTTTATGGCAATGGCTAGGTGATTCTCAATGAATTTGAAAAAAATCACCGGAAAGGGGGCGTTGTAATAGCGATTTTTGAGGCACTTTCAATATTGTACCACCTAAAAGTCTATGAAGTTATGCATTGAATGGAACCAAATTTTTTGTGAAAGTATATGGCTATGGCTAATTGAAGTTATGCATCGAATTGAACCAAGTTTTTTGTGTAAGTGTATGGCTATAGCTAGTTGATACTCCCTGAATTTGAAAAAAATTCACCGGAAGGGGGCATTGTAATAGCAATTTTTGTGCTATTTTCAATATTCAACTATCTAAAAGTGTCAGAAGTTATGGATGGAATTGAACCAAATTTTTTTTTGAAAGTTTATGGCAATGGCTAGGTGATTCTCAATGAATTTGAAAAAAATCACCGGAAGGGGGCGTTGTAATAGCGATTTTTGAGGCACTTTCAATATTGTACCACCTAAAAGTCTATGAAGTTATGCATTGAATGGAACCAAATTTTTTGTGAAAGTATATGGCTATGGCTAATTGGTCCAGCCTGAATTTAAAAAATTCCGCTGGAAGGGGATCGCTATAATCACGATGTCTGTGCCATTTTCATTATTTTACCATTAAAAATGTGTGAATTTATGCAAAAAACTGAACTAAAAGTTTTGTTTATGAATATTTTTGGGTATGGCAAGTAGGTCCTCCCTAAATTTGAAAAAAGTCTGCCAATCATTCTATTGTCCATCGGCTCGTGCAGAGACGGAAACTCGTTTTTACTCCGATTAATTGACTGAAGGAAAAATTTAAGATGAAAATCGAAGTTCGTATAATATTAAATTAAAATTATTAAAGCATTAACGTGTGTAATTATTTTTAAAAGATTAAAATGAGATAAAAGAAAGTTTTGAGATTGGAAATCCAACTAGTTTAGGAAAATTTAAAAAAAATCAAAGTTATATATTTTTTTGTCCTCTTAGGCAAATTGAAATTGTAAAGTGGCATAATTTAAAACTGAAAAAAATATATTAAAAGAGAATTAAATGGTCACATGTTAAAATCAGGAAAATAGAAAAATATGAGTAAATATTAAAAAAAAATGAAGAAAAACTTTATGATGTAATTATTACATGTACATTAGGGTGGAGCGAAAAAAAATTTTTTTTGAAAATCAAAAACGGGTAGGTGCCAAAAGTTGCCTTTATACTAGTACATCAACTGCGTGAAATTTTACCGCTGAAAAAAAATGGCTTGAGTCTGCGCTTTTGCTCCAAAAATCGAAATTTTGGGTAAAATTTGTCATTTTTTGACATTTTTTCAAAAAAATTAAAAAATTCCTACAGAGCTGGTTAGTATTTAAAAGTGTTGCTTAGACCTTTATATTTATCTGCTTAACATATTTAAACTATAAAACAATATGTTTATTCCCTATAGATGGAGCAAAACAGTCAACTTTTAGTAAGAAAACAGCATTACCACTCTATTGGGTCATACAACGAATTGTTGTTTTTAATACAGCTCTTGTTTTCAAAACTACCTTGGACATGCGTCGTGGAGGTGGCTATATTTCCTATACCACCCGGCCCAACTATTCGATCATCTTAGTACAGTGTTTTATTTATACATTGATTTGTGATTTTCTTTATAAAAATTTGGCATTTTTTCGATGCTTCCACCTTGTTTATCTGTTCTTTGCATCCACATGCTGCTGTAACTATCTTCAGGTATATTTTTACAGTTTATACAAAAAATGACAAGCAGAGTAATGCACGGGAATCTATTAAAGGCATCTATTCGGCCATCTATTATATTTATCAAACTTACATTCAGTTGATGAATAGTGATTGGAAGTTCTGTTACCACAACATTTTTTCAGTCAATTGTATTTTTTTTTTACGTAATGATGTGCTTCAAAGATGATTTCAGATAGTTCAACTATAAATATGCCATCATTTATTCTACTTTTGCATTTTTTATATGTTGAGAAGCGAGCTGTTTAACGTGATGGTGATCATCAGCGAGAATTGCAATGAAAATTTGTTCTCCATGTGTAAAGCAACCGCTGTTGTAAATAACTTTTTTTTTGCATTAGTTTTATGCCGTTTTCTAAGTGTTTTCGTGTCCAGGTAATTTCCTATTAACTTTTAGATCTTCTTTTTATGAGTGGACAACATTTGATGGTGAAATGTCCTTGGCATAAACATATAATGCATAGTACTTTATGAGGGAATGTAAGGATTCTAATCGACTATAAGTGCTCATTTAAAATTAGGAGAATTTTATTTGTTACTGTGAACCATTTTGCATAGGGTAAGCTTAGAATTGTGTATAATATTGAATCATTCGCTACTTCAACTCCAGTGAATTTCCTCTGCGCCAGTTATTAGAGAAGTCGATATAAAACCTTCTAAGCTACATGGATTCACCGGATTAATAAGGAAAATCTTTCCCTAAGTACTATTCACTTCCTATTGTAATTTTTTTTTTTATATATATATAAAACAGAATAATTTTGAAAAATTATTTTCTCAAATTGAGAAAAAGATACTCAGAACAGACTAGAAATTTCTGTCAGAGATTGCAAAGCTAATTTATAAGGAAAGCTATTTCTCAGAAAGAATGGGGAATAGGAGTTTAGAAAACATCTCACACAAAAGACAGCTCATAAAGTTAATAAAATTTTCCGCGTTATATAAGCACAGATTGACAATCAGCGTCTATATGTTCACTCACAAAATGTATAATCCAAGTTTATATCGCGGGATGTTTTATCCAAATGTACTACACACCTAAATAATAGATCTAAAATCTTATTAGAAATTACTAGACTATGGAACAACACAGGAAACGACATAAAGCATACTAAAACTTCTTTAGAAATATTGTTGTTTTACTCGCAAATTTTGTTTGCAATCCTCTGTGACGATCGTCATAATATTAAGCAGGCAGCTTCTCAAAATATATTCAATGTAATAAGTACAGTAAATGATGACATACTAAAAATTGAATTCATACAATCAATTTTTAGGAAAATCATTATATATAAAATGTAATTGATTGAAAAAATGCTGTGGTAACAGAACTTCCAATCATAATGTATTAATTGCATGAAAATTTAATGAAGATAATAGACTGCTGAATAGGCTCAATTAAGAACATACCCAATACATTACTCAGCTTCTCTTCTGTTATACATGGTATAAAAATATACGTGCAGCAGATCACACCAGCAGTCCAAATCATCCAAAGTCAGTGAATACAAAGAAGAGATAAATTACTTTGATATATCGAAATCTTATACTTGTCTTCGGGAAAAGAGTAACAATTCAATGCATAAATAAAACACTGGGCCTAGATGATTGGGTAGTTGAGACGGGTGGGATAATGTAACCACCTCTAATGAGTTATATACACAGTAGTTTTGAAAGCAGCTAGGTAAGAAATTCATTCAAAAGAGCATTTCGTTGTATGCTCCAATAGGGAGGCTAACGCTGATTTTTCAGAAAAAGTTGTCAGATTTGCTCCAATTATACAGGCTACAGATATTGTTTTATAGTTTAAATATGTTAAGCAGATAAATATAAAGGTCTAAGCAACACTTTTAAATACTAACCAGCTCTATAGGAATTTTTTAATTTTTTTGAAAAAATGTCAAAAAATGACAAATTTTACTCAAAATTTCGATTTTTGGAGCAAAAGCGCAGACTCAAGCCATTTTTTTTCAGCGGTAAAATTTCACGCAGTTAATGTACTAGTATAAAGGCAACTTTTGGCACCTACCCGTTTTTTATTTTCAAAAAAAATTTTTTTTCGCTCCACCCTACTGTGCATTACTACTTAATTTTTCTAAGATGAATAAGCTAAAGAAAAAGCGTACACCACTACGTTCGTCATTTACCAGAACTTTAAATGTTTTGAATGAAGAAATTAACAGCGAGTCATTAGATAAGGGTAAAATTTCAGACGATTTTAGTAAATTAGAAAATTTGATTCATGAAATTAAATCTATTGATGAAGCTATAATTGAACTCATGTTAGATGATGATAAATGCGATGAAGAGGCTATTGAAAATGAAGTAGTGGAAAATGAAAGTTATTCAGATCAATTTATTACCATTAAGCGTAAAGTTAGGGAAGCATTGGGTACAAATAAACGTAATCAAGATGATAGTGAAAAAAGCACAGATCACGGTTATTCCAAATCAAAGCATTATAAATTACCTAAACTAAATATTAAGCCATTCGATTCGCAGTTAATGAATTATCTTTCATTTTGGTCCCAGTTTCAGAAAATTCATGAAGACATAGATTTGGATAATAGTGACAAATTTCAGTATCTTATACAATCGGTAGAACCTGGAACCAGTGCCAGGCGTTTGTTAGAGAGCTATCCAATGACCGCAGTTAATTACCCCAAAGCTGTCGAGGCATTTCAAGAACGTTTTGGGAATAAAGATTTATTAATAGAAGTGTACGTAAGAGAATTCCTAAAATTGATTGTAGCTAATGTACAGGCGCAAGGCAAAGATAAACTTCCGTTATCAGATTTATTCACGAAAGTCGAGGCATATTTAAGATCTTTAGAATCAATGGGTTTAAGTTTAGAAAGCAATTCGGCGTGGCTCTATCCCATGATAGAATCTAGCTTATCGGAAGATGTATTAAAAGCATGGCAGCGATATAATATTTCAATCACATCAAACGTTGTTAGTAATAATAATACATTGTCAACAAAATCAAATATAGTAAGTTTGATGGAATTTCTGAAACAAGAAGTTGCAAACGAGGAAAGATTCAAACTAGCCAAATCGAGTTTTATAGAGCTGGGCTCTAAAGACAAACCTAAAGAAAAGTTAAGAAAAGCAGAAAGTAAAATACCTACTGCGGCAGGGCTATTTAGCGCAAAAGAACGCCTTTGTTTATTTTGCAGTAAATCTCATGAAAGCAAGGACTGTGTTAGGGCTAGATTTCTTTCCTTTAATGAACGGAAGGCCAAAATTAAGAATAAAAATTGCTGTTTAAAATGTCTTCGTTTTGGTCACCACGCTAAAGTTTGCAAAGTTTTTATTCGTTGCCACGTTTGTTCTAAACCCCATACCGAGTTATTATGCCCTGAAATTTCAATGTGTAAAGAACCAGAAAATACAGTTAAGACCCCAGAAGTTATTCAAAGCACCATAGCAAGTAAGCAGTGTTCTGCTGAAGTAGCCCTTATGACTTTAGAAATAGTTATTAAAGGTCGAATAACAAAGAAAGTACGAGCGTTACTTGATTGTGGGTCGCAAAAGAGCTATATTTTAAAAGGTACAGCTGAAGAGTTAGGTTTACAACCCATTTCTTCTGAAGCTATTGTACACACTTTGTTTGGTGGTACGCAAACAGAAGCTAAATCTCACAATAAATTCCAAGTTGAGTTAAGTTCTTCTGATAGACAGAAACAAACGAAAGAAGTCTTAGAACTTTTGGATCAAGATATAATTTGTAACTATATTCCTCGGATACCAAAAGAATCAGTAATTAAAGAGCTTAAACAAAATAAACTATGGATCACAGATTTAGGAGCAGGAAGTCCAAAAATTGAAATTTTGATTGGAAGCGATTACTACGGACAACTTCTTACAGGTCGAGTAAAACAGTTAAAGAGCGGTCTTACAGCAATAGAGACAAAGTTTGGATGGACACTTTGTGGTCGTTTAGAAAGTACATCACAGTCTTGCCTAAATTATGGAAATATGTTTATCACGAACCTAGCTTTAAAAGATATGAAGATTCCAGAATTATGGAAGTTAGAGACAATTGGTATAACAGATCCCTGTCAAACTTTGTCTAAAGCAGAAGAAGAAGAACTCGCTCATGATAATTTTATAAAAGAAGTTGATAGAAATATAGAAGGTCGCTATATTGTAGGTCTTCCTTGGATTAACGGCAAACGTGAGATTCCCTCAAATAGACACATAGCTGAACGAAGATTGATAAATTCAACAAAGAAATTAAAATCAATGAAAATGTTTGAAGAATATGCTAAAGTTTTCTATGAATGGGAAGAAGAAGGCGTTATAAGTAAAGTACCAGATGAAGCACTCAAGATTCCAGGACATTTTTTACCTCATCATCCCGTCATCAAACCAGATAGTCTTACTACAAGTGTTCGACCAGTTTTTGATGCATCGTGTAAGGTAGGGAGGTCTCCTTCTTTAAATGATTGCCTCTTTAAAGGACCAAACCTCATCGAACAAATTCCTGCAGTGTTAATAAGATTTCGTGAGAAAGCTATTGGGGTAGTAGCCGATATAAGAAGAGCATTTCTTCAAATTGAAGTCAAAGAATCAGATCGGCATTTCTTGCGATTTTTATGGTGGAAGAGTCCTGACGAATTTCAAGTTTATCAACACAATAGAGTAGTTTTTGGAGCAACTTGTAGCCCATTTTTGCTAGGTGCAGTTATAAGATATCATTTGAGTAATGTTGATGAAGAAAACAAACAGATAGCTGAGAAGCTTATGAAATCATACTATATAGATAACTGCGTTACTTCAGTCGACAATGTGCCTGAACTAGAAAATTTTATTTCAAAATCTACAGAAATCATGGCTGATGCGAAAATGGAATTAAGAATGTGGGAATTCGGACCAATTAAAAGTGAAGACAGCAGTTTCCTTAACGAAAAGAAGGTGCTCAGCAAAAATGTAACAACGATAGTTCCGGTTTTAGGGTTGAAGTGGGACACAATGGAAGATAGTTTGAAGATCGCTCATAAATTTAGTGATGAGATAGAAAATCTGTCGAAAAGAAAGATATTAGCTGTAACCCAGGGGATCTTCGATCCAATAGGATTTTTAGCCCCAGCATTGTTGCCAGCAAAACTGATAATTCAAGACGCCTGGTCAACGAAATTAGATTGGGATGCTCCACTTCCAGAAGAAATCCGGAATAATTTTCAAAAATGGTATAGCGAACTCAAGTATTTGAATGACGTGAAGATAAATAGACGTGTAGGATATGGTTGTAAAGAAAAATGGTCTATTCATACATTTTGTGATGCAAGTTCCAGAGCTTATGCAACAGCAGTTTTCTTACGTTGTGAAGATAAAGACGCAGTCTTTGTACAACTTTTAGGAGCTAAGTCTCGTCTTGCACTAAAGAAAAATGTAACCATACCACGTTTAGAGCTTCTTGCTTGTATTTTAGGAATAAGGTTGACTAAATTTGTTTTGAAAGCCTTTAATTGTATTTCCATACCAGTAAAGTATTGGACCGACTCTTCGACTGTTCTCGCTTGGATTCGAAGAAATGATCAATGGGGAACGTTTGTAGGCAATAGAGTTAGAGAAATTTGTAAATTTTCCGAATCTCAACAATGGAACTTCGTACCTGGTCATCTCAACCCTGCTGATCTCCCTTCTCGCGGATGTAGTCCTAAACAGCTGCTGAAGATGAGATGGTGGGAGGGACCAGAATGGTTGAAGTTATCAGAAGAAAATTGGCCACATTCAGAAACAAGCCCCAACGAAGAATTAGTAATGATGGAAAAGAAGAAAACTTCAGTACCTACTCTTTTATGTTCTAATTCACATGAATTTATGATATATAGTAGAATTTCAAAATTTGGTAGATTTATTAATGTCGTATGTTGGGTGAAGAGATTCATAATGAAGTGCAGAAACAGAAATATATGTTTTCCATCAGAATTGTCAATTGAAGAAAAAGAAGATGCGGAAAGGTCGCTCTGGTCAATAATACAATCTGAAAGTTTTGGTAATACTACTGATGCAATAAAAGGATTAAAGGTTATGAAAGATCAAGAAGGTTTGTTAAGAGTAAAAACAAAGATATTAGAGCGAGATGACGAGTTTTCTTTCAGATATCCAATTTTATTACCATCGAAACATCATGTAGTGAATTGTCTGATTCAAGAATGTCATTTAAAGAATTGTCATGCTGGATTTCAAACAGTTGGATCCATTTTAAGAGAAAAATATTGGATGATTTCTTCTAGACGCAGCATTAGAAGTCAATTGTCTAAGTGTTACAGATGCAAAAGATACTCTGCAAAACCACATACTACACCTCCAATTCACCCACCTCTAGATCGAATCAGAGATTCCAAAGTTTTTGAAATTGTTGGAGCTGATCTTTTTGGCCCTCTTTTCGTAAAGCAAAGATCCAAAGTTTGGGTTGTACTTTTTACATGTGCAGTATATAGGGCAATACATTTGGAACTTGTATCCAGTCTCTCAACGGAAGGATTCATTCAGTCACTTCGAAGATTTATATGCAGGAGAGGAAGGCCGACTACTATATACTCTGATAATGGCTCAAATTTTAGAGGAACCAATAACCTTTTAAAATCATTGTATTGGAAGGCAATAGTTTCTTCGAAAGAACTGTTTCCAATTAATTGAAAGAACTGTGTCCTATTAGTCATCCATCCAGCAGCAGCTTGGTGGGGTGGATGGTGAGAAACAGTACAACTAGAAGTGGTAGAGTAGTACAGAGACTTCTGAAATGACTTTTTCTAGAACTCTGAACTGACTTTTCTAGAACTCTAAATGTTTCATTATTATTTTATTATTGTTTAGTTATTATCTTTATTTATTTGCATATTTTTTATTTTGAATTAGGGCTTAATTTGATCAAAAGTGATCTTAAGTTTAATTTGGCTTCCGCCTAAATTAAAGGTGGGAGTATGTTAGGAATTGATAAATTAAGTTATCCCAGTTTATTCACAGAAAATCGTTTGCATATTTGCAATTGTGATATTTAATTTATTTATAAGACGCGACTCGTTGCTATGGAAGCGAAGCTGTTTTTTCGTCTGCTTTGCTTTTTATATTTTTTATCTTACGAGATGAGTTAAAAGTTTAGATAAAAAAGTTGGCATCAATTTTTGATGGAATGAAAAAGAATTTTTTTTAGAGAGAAGGTTTATATTTTTTGTTTGTCGTGCGTGTCTTGAGTTTTATTGAAGAATTATGTTAATTTTATGAAAAGGCACGCAGAAATGCATAAAGGATCATCTTTCCAGTTTTTAGTATGATGATCAAAAATTATCAAGGTAAAAGCATTTATATTTTGTACATATTATACATTTTGTACATAGTATGTAAATAATTTGAATTCAATATTTCTTTATTCTATAATTCTAAGTATGTAATAAAATTTTTAAAAGGAAAATTCAAGAATATTTAGAAGATTTTTGAACCCAAATAAGTTTTGATTGTTTACAGAACATATATTTAGATTATTGTACATGTATTATTTAAATACATTATTCAGAACTTTCAGATTGTACTGATATTTACTTTCCAAACGAAACTAAAGTCTTTGTATGTGTTTGTTATGTAATGAATAATTACGTAAAATGACATGCGACAGAATACTATATGTAAATTTTAAAACAAAGAAATATATAGACGTAGCTATTGAGTAAAAATGTATCTTTTATGTATCTTACGCGTTTGAGGCAGATTAATCCATTTACTTAATTCTTTTCCGTTCAATAAATTGAAAATAGCGGATACACACCACTATTATTTAAAAAAATATTCGTAAAATTTAGTCTAAACATTTCCGCCTTTCAAAAGTAGGAAAATTTTCTGAAAAATAATAGTGGTGTCAAAAAGCTTTAAATGATGCAATAAGCAAATTCGTCTTGCCCGAACGCCATTCGAGCAAATCAGTTAAGGGATTGACGTCTTTGATCCTTGGGTCCTTATTCCGGGAACCCTGTTCTTTTACTTCTAAAAATTTTAAATGTCTGATTTTTTTTTCATTTCTACATCTTTTCTTAATGGCTGAATGTTTTTTCGTTGAAAGCAAATAAATAAATGCCTACATATTAGCTGAATCTACCATAAAGCAAATTTTATTTTCATCTAAGTTTGCAAAATGCCTAGAAAAATTAAATAAACTGAGTGACCAACATTGTAAAACTTTTTCATAAATATTTAACTTAAATCTATTTCAATATTTTTTTTGAGAATTTGTAGATTATTTACTAGTTTAAAGCTCTTATATTTGTGATTTCATCAATATAGTTTAATGATTATTTCATTGATGTTTTGAAGGGTTTTGCAGTTTTATATCCATATTTTTTAACCTAAGTTACTAATTAACTAAAGGATAAATTTCACACAAGATATTTTCTTACCTTAACCAGAAATTTAAAAATGAAGAAATTAAGAAATTTAATTTGCCAACATGTTTATACAAATCTAACATAAAGAGCTTTTTTTTTCTTTTGAAACGATAGATCATAGAATAATGATAAAATAAAATAGTTGACAGTCGTAGCCTATTGAAACTACATCCACGCAATTTTCCTATAGACTATAATGCAGAACTATTTTTTCTGTAGCAGTTATTCCACATTAAATCTCAATAGAAATTACAAGGCAATTCAAAAATAAAAACACAGAAAATCACATTGGTGATAAGAAAAACAGGGGCAACCAAACTGAAATCATAAATACGTTTCAAGACAGTATATGCTGCTACATTTTTCAATATGCTATGTTTAAAATGAAAGATATACACAAAAAATGAAATTTTTCTGCAAAAAATTTGAATATTTTATGAACAATATCATATATATAGTCCTACAAGTTTCATGTAATATTTAAAAAAACCTTTGCATGTAAGCCTAACACACATAAAGTTGGTTACATTACTTTTCTTTCTCGATAAAAAATATTGTTTATCAGTATTTGAGATTTATAATTTATAAACTAACTGATCATAGACAAGGTGATTAATTTTGTTTTCTTTTTTTACAAGTAGAGCTGGAAAAAAATTACTTTTTGTTTATTGGATGAATAGTTACACAACAATCTTGTTAATTTCAACATAAAAATCCTGTAATTTGACATTTGACAATGATAAACGAAGTTTCTCAGTTGAAGTTCCGGGTTGGGTATTTTTTCGCTCATTTGTAACAATTTAATTCATAACATAATTTCAGCAATCAGTATGGTTGAGTTAAAAATAATAGAGTAGTTACGTAAAGTTTTGACAATATCGGTCAAAGAGTTTTGAGTTCCAGACCTTCTTGGGCATATTTTGTTCAGTTGAGATAACTGATTTCGTATACAGTCGTACTGGTTTTTTATATGTATAAGATCGAAAGTTCGCGATTTTCATAGTATTGATTATACAAAGTGTTTATGTGTTATCTAAATACCGCAACTCGCGAAATCTTTTCAAGATTTTTGGTAGAGTGCATGAAAATAAAGCTTAAAATGTTGCTACGTTAAATGTGAAGAAATAAATTATCAATATATATTTATATATACTGATTTATTATTTCACTTTTAATTATTAAATACACGAACTGTTCGTTTTTTAAACCCACGACTAGAACTCTGGTACAATTCTTCATCGAAAGTGGTGTTATACTGAACTTGGTATTTTCCGAAGTTGTACTTCAGCGTTTACTTCTACATTCTCACTAAGATTGGCATTCACTGGTTTGTTATTTTTTACTTTCAATTAAAGTTCAAAATATTATTAATATCTGATTTAAATTCAAATTAAATAGTATGTGTTTAGAGTTTGGAGTTCCTTGGAGACTGGTCTTTGAAATTTCACAATATACTTCAAATTTCCGATCATCAGTTTTAGTCTGAAATACCATTGTGAATACACAATAATCTAACTCAGACAAATTTATAGCATATTTCTCTAAAATTTACAATGTTGTCTCATGGGAGCAGTAGATTTTCGAAGTAATTTAAGGTTTGTGTCAATGTCGTTTATCACTTGTTCATTTGGTAAATACAGCTGAAAATATACTAAATTAGGTATATGTTCCAATTGATTTTTGTTAAAACAAAACAATATAGAATACTTGAAAACACGATATGTTAAAGATTTGATTTGTATTTAAAATAATGTGTATGTTTCTCTTTGTTTCTCAGATTTAAAATAAATTTTAAAACAAATCTTGCTAAAATTTTACAAAATAAGAACAACCATATAATTTATAGATGCTGTTCTTTCAAAATTTCTTTGGAGACTTTAAATCTTTTAATTTCACAATTTACTTCAAATTTCCGATCGCCAGTTTTAGTCTGAAATACCCATTGTGAATACACAATAATCAAACTCAGACAAATTTATAGCATATTTCTCTGAATTTTACAATGTTGTCTCATGGAAAGGGTAGCTTTTCAATGTAATTTAGGGTTTGTGTCAAATGGCGTTTATCGCTTGTTTCTTTGGGTAAATATAGCTGAAATATATACTGTAATAGATGTATGTTTTATTTGATTCTTGTTAAAACAGAACAATATAGATATCTAAAAACACGATATGTTAAAGATTTGATATGTATTTAGAATAGTGTTTAAGCTTCTGTTTTTTTTCTCAGATTTAAAATATATTTTTAAACAAATACTTGCTAAAAATTTAAAAATAAGAACTACCAAATAATTTATAGATGCTTTCTTTCGAAATTTCTTGTAGACTTAAGACTTTAAAATTTCACAATTACCTTCAAAATTTATGATCGCCAGTTTTAGTCTGAAATACCATTGTGAATGAACAATAATCTAACTCGGACAAATTTGTGGCTTATTTCTCTGAATTTTGAAATGTTATCTTATGGGACCAGTAGCTTTTCGATTTAATTTAATGTTTGATTAATTTAAGGTCGATGACAATGGAGTTGTTAATTGACGGTCAGTGACGTTTATCGCCTATTGCTTTGAAAATATAGCTGTAAATATACCGTAATAGAGGTATATTTCATTTGATTTTTGTTAAACGACCTAATATAGGATACTTAAACACACGATATGTTAAAGATTTGATATACAGTAATCCCTTAACATTCGCCAGAGTTAGGTATCCGAAAAGTTCCTTGATGTCAAAATCTCGAATGTTGAAATTATTTTCCTGTGCATAAAAGGGAGTTAGGTTTTATTTTTTTTTCAAATGGAAAAGAGCAATTAAAGATAAATATAAAATATATGACGCAATGAAATTTTCACCTTGCTTTTAACATAAAATATATAATATGACATTTAATATATTAAATTTCATATTATATATTATTTATTATTTATTATTAATTATTTAAGGTTTACTTAAAAGGCGATTAAAATAATAAACTATATATGTTAATAGTTATTTTTATTTAAAAACATCTTAGTTCTTTCAAGCCTTTAATCAGGCTCTTCCTCGGAGAATATTTCCTTTATTTATACAAATACATGATTCCGTTTTGAAAATGGAATCATGCATTTTCAAATGTAAATGTAAATGGAATCATGCATTTTCAGATGTAAATGTAAATGGAGTAATGCATTTTTAAAACGGAATCATGTATTTGTATAAATAAATATTTTCTGAGGAAGAGCCTGATTAATGGCTTGAAAGTACTAAGATGTTTTTTAAATAAAATTAACTAGTAACATCTATAGTTGATTATTTTAACAGCATTTTAAGTAAACCTGAACATTTTAAAGTTCATATTATATATTTTATGAGCAATTGAAGTTAAGAAAAATGTTTTTTTTTATTAAGCATGATACATTATGCTTTGCGAATGCTTTAAATGAATTTGAATGATTGTAAACATAGTGTACATCATTTATTTGCTAGTTTATGCTGGAAAAAAATTTAGTCAGATGCGATTTTTTGACAGAAAAGATCTTCTGTTTATGAATTTTCATGTAAGTAAAAGTTGCGGCTACTATTTCTATTTAAAATTTAAGACGCCTCACTGGTCAATTTTATTGTTTTTTATTGCTTTTTTCAAGAAGTCGTTGTTGATGTTTTAAAATTATCCCGCCAATGTTTTGCAAAAAATATTTCACCTGCAATAAAAATTTGAATTTTTAGAAAATATAGAAAATAAAAAAAATTGACTGCATAAATAAAGAAAATTACTGATCTATATTTTAAGCCAACAGAAGAGCTTAGGTTCTTGTAACTCAGGCTGTGCAATAATGCAGTCTACTGTACACAAATATGCGTCATCAAACAGTTCATAAAATTGGTAAATTTGGTAAGATTCCAATACTTCTTCTATATGTTTCTTATCTTATACATGTTAAGTACAAAAATCACAGTACAAAACAAAATGGCAATTTATGCCAACCACCGGGATTCTAGAGGTATAGAATTTACCTGCATTAGTTCTTGAGACATGACTATCGCTAAAATTTTGAAAATCCTGTTTACATAAAGCATAATCATCAACAAATTGAAAACTTGAATCAATGTCTAACTGAATGCAATGTTAACTGAAAATTAATGCATTAATTCTTGAGAAAGAAGTACTGAGAAAATCGTGAGAAAAGCAGCATAGTATCGCCACATGTCGGGGATTTGCTCAAAAAAAAAGACAATCAGTTTCATAATATACTAAGGACTAAATGAATCTAAAGTTTGATGAAAATCCGTGCTTTACTTCTTGAGATAAAGCTAATGTCAAAATCGTAAAAAAAATGCACCGTAGCAGCGCCACCAAATTTACGCCAAAACTATACAGCACCAATTTATATCAGGGAATAAACGAATATAATTTTTTATCAAATTCCGTTGATGATTTCTTACAACAGAGCGCCCGCAAAATTTGTGACACATTCATATAGACAGACAGAGTGACAGACGGACATTTTGTAAAATTAAGTTTTTCGAGATCTTTGACCTAAAAAGGTGTGAAATTTTGTAACTAATGTAACGCCTTAATATTAGATGCAATTTGCTCTATTTCTCAAAATATCAGTCACTGATTTCAGTAATTTAGATAAATTTCACATAATATAATATATTAATGGAAATAATATGTTATATATCATATAAAGGTCCCCTTCCTAACTCCCAAAGTGGCAGCTCCTTTTGTACTTGCACAGCAGATTGCAAATATCCGATCGTCTACTTTATTCTGCAATGCCGCTGCGAATAAACTGTAATTAAACTGCTGCAAAACTAAATGTACATTTTCCGAAATTCTGAAACGTTATCCTATGCGAACAGGGACTTAATGTCTAATAATGTGTTTTCTCTTAATGCTAATATATATTGCATGGTCATGTCGAAATATCGTTTTACTTTAATATAAAAGGCGTATATTTTATATGACAAGTGTCAGTCCAATTGCATTTAAAATATCTGAATACCGTATTTACTCATGTATACCGCGCATGCGTGTATGACGCGCACCCCTTACTTTACAAGAAAATGAGGTGATTTTTAAAAATCTCGTATATAACGCGCACCACAAATTTCGTATGCAAATAAATGACCTGCCAAATACTGAGATAGACTAGGAAACAAGGCGAAAATACATTTTTTAGATTTCGGGTAGGGAATAAATGACGAAGGATAGTAGTGAGTGAAAGCAATGAGAATTGCTAATTAGCGTTTAAATAATTTCATTTATGTTTTTGCATAAAAAAGTGCAAGGAGTGAAATAAAGATGCAACAATACTTCTATTAAGTAAGATTTTCCTATTTTTAATGTCTTTGAGGGATGATTGGTGCCGGTTGGTTTTGATCTGAGGACCTCGTGATCAGGAAGCGAGTGCGTTAACCGTTGAGCAAAAGGCCAAGCTAGTTACTCGCAGGTAGTAACTCGCTATATACTGATCGAGATCGTTACAGAGTATGCCCCCAGTGAGAAAGACGTATTACTGACGTCTGACGAGCGATATACACTCGTGATGGAATGCTGTCGTACGCATAGTGTGATGCGAGGACAGGCTTTTGCGTTGAGAGATTTTGTGTGGTGCTGCCATCTGTTGATGATAAGGTGAGTTGATTGTTGTGCGCTGTAAGTTGATGATGAGAGAAAGAGAGTTGCGTGCGTGTCCAGGGTCACCAATGAAGGAGATTTGGTGCCTGTTGGTTTTGATCTGAGGACCTCGTGATCAAAAAGCGAGTGCGTTAACCGTTGAGCAAAAGGCCAAGCCAGTTACTCGCAGGTAGTAATTCGCTATATACTGATCGAGATCGTTACATCTTCTTTGAATACATTTTTTAATTCATATGTATATCGTGTGATTACTTCAAGCAGTAAAACATTATTCCGTGTATAATGCGCACTTACAAGTTTTGCCTTAATGTTTTCAAAAAAAAAGTGCACGTTATACACGAGTAAATACGGTAGATGTAATATAACATACTTGTACAATTATCTGAATCTGCCGGTGTTAAACATGGCGGTCTTCCAGGTAAAATAAAGCAAAATTAAATAATATTTCAATCACAATAATGGAGCTTTCTGCATTCTGGTCAATAAAAGATTGAAAATATAATAAGAAAATATGACGTTACTGTGTCGCAACAAAAGTAAAATCCCTCAATTTTAGCAATCAGAATGCACGTTTTCTTTGACGGATGTGAGAGTTTAATGTATTATTTTAAATACAGTCTAAATTTTAAAGAAAAAACATGTCAGTTAGAAACTCTAAAATCATATTGATGGTGACAACGGCCAAATCCATAAATTGTGTTTTTACTGAAAATGTTCTTAATTTCAAAAATTGCCCTATTTTATTTTTTACATTGAAGAAAAAAGTACTCTCAAATGAAATTTATTTTGAAAATTTTATCTCGGTTTTCTGATTTTTAATGGATTTTAAAGCATTTTTCAGACATTGATATTTTATGTGCAAACGAATTGCTATAGATGAACTCATTTAGACTTACCGCAGCATTATAAGGGGAAAAAACTTGTCGATGAATAATTGTGGCATAATATTTATCATATAAATCACTCCGGATTAAATATTACGAATATTTTAGCTTATAAAAAGTGGTGTCAACCTATATTTTCAATTTATTGTACGTAAAAAAAAGAATAATTTAATTGGTTAAAGTATGTAGAAACAATGATTATTCATTAAAAATATGGACCAGTAAGAAATTTCCCAAGCAAATATTTACGTAATAAAACACTTGTACTAGCATAAAATTAACACGTTCGCTGCTGCTTACATGAAGATGTGATGATAGTTAATGCCGCACTGTATAAGTACGTTTTTCCGATTTACTTTTTATAACAAAGAATCAGTGAAAGATTTTTCCACGCCAACGCGTGACTGGCTATTGGACATCACGCGCTGGCGCGTGATTGGCCCCTTAACGTTGGCGCCATATCACGCGCTTTCGTTTGAGCGGCAGCGAACGTATTAATATTTTCTAGTAATTTGAAAGTTTAAAAACATTAAATAGTCTGAAAGTATTATTCATTAGAAATTTGTTGGTGAGATTTATCTGTTAGAATTTCCACAAATAACTTCAAATTTCCAATCGCCTCATTCATTCTGAAGCACCCTTGTGAATAAACTGTAAATTAACTAGGACGAAACTAAATGCGTATTTCTCTAGTTCTGCAAAATTTCTTAAAAGAGCAATAACTTTTAGTTGAAATTTATATATTCTCTCAATGGCAAAGTTCCATTGTATATCTGTTTCGAAATGTCGTTTTATTTTACTATAGTATGAGAATATTTTATTCGACATATGTTAGGACAGTTACTGTTGAATAACATAATATTTAAATGTTAGATAATTCTAATCGGTGCAAATGCATTTGAAAATTTGTGAAGAAACAATATATAAGAAACAATTTACTTATAAAAATATTTAATTTTCGAAAGTTACATAGTTGTCTGCAGATATGTTTAAAAAAATATGTTCTTATAATTGGTATTAGAACTAGTGCGTATAAAGCAATTTCGGTACTTCTAGGTTATCCCGTCGACCAGTTTCGCCAAATTATACAAATCGCCAAACTAATAGCCAAATTATACATGTTGACATAATTTTTATTTTAAATAACGAAAAAAAAACAAATAATTAGTAGAATATTAATAAAAATAGTAATAAAAAGTCGATATAAAAATCACTTAATGACATTTTAAGCACGTGAATCGCATTTAATGACATTGAATGTGACATTTACGATCATCCATTATTGGCAATTAATCTTGTAGTTTGGCGATAATTTTTTGGTCGACAGGGATAACCTAGAAGTAGCGAAATTTCAAAATAATATATTTGTATACAAAAATGTGACTTTGTGGTAGTTTACAGTTAATGTAAGCTTTTTATTCGCACTAGTTCACTGTTAAACAATTACACTTAACCTATTTAAAAGGTTTTTAAAAGGAGCAATATTTTACAGAATATATACGGACAGTTACTAAATTATCTTTGAATAGTAATTATTTTTAATGCATTTAAATTAAACATACAAATAGAGTTACAAATATTAAAGCAATTGCAAAAGCATGTTATCTTAAAAATATAGGCATAAAATATAAAGTATGAAAATTCATTTACATTTATATATTGTGAAAAAAGTCGTTTTTAAATCTCAATGTACTATAAGTAAAGTGTAGAAAATAATTTTTCATGCAGGCTGTAACTTTTAATTTTTAGACAGTGTACATTTTTGACAGCAGAGTCTTTTATAATTGAGCATAAAATGAAAGTTTCTAGTAATTTAAAAGTTTAAAACGATTCATTAATCTGAAATTCTTATTCTTTAGAAACTTCTTGGTGAGATTTATCTGTTAGAATTTCAACAATAACTTCAAATTTCCAATAGCCTCATTCATTCTGAAATACCATTGTGAATAAACTGTATTTTAACTAGGACAAAACTAAATGCATATTTCTCAAGTTTTGCAAAATTTCTTAAGGGAGCAATAACTTTCAGTTTAAATTTATATATTCTTTCCATGGCAAAGTTTCATTGTATATCTGTTTCTTAATTTCGTTTTATTTTACTTTAGTATGAGAATATTTTATTCGACATATGTTAATACAATTACTGTTGAATAACAGAATATTTAAATGTTAAATATTTCTAATCTATGCAAATTCATTTGAAAACTTGTGAAGAAACAATATATAAGAAGGAATTTATTTATAAAAATATTGAACTTTCGAAAGGTACATATAGCTGTCTGCAGATATGTTTTTTAAAAATATGTCGTTATAATTGGTATTAGATATGGTTTTACGTTAAAACTAGAGCGTATAAAGCAATTTCAAAACAATAAATTCGTATACAAAAATGGAATTTTAACTTAAAGATGCCAGAAGAAGTAGTAGCCTACACTTAATGTACGCCTTTTATTCCCACTAGTTCACTATTAAACAATTACACTTAACCTTTTTAAAAGATTTTTAAAAGGAGCAATATTTTACAGAATATATACGGACAGTTACTAAGTTATCTTTAAATGGTAATTGTTTTTAATGCATTCAAATTAAACTTGATAGAGTTACAAATTTTAAAGCAATTGCAAAAGCGTTTTATAGAAGAATATAAGCATAAAATGTAATGGGTGAAATTTTGTTTACAATGACATACTGTGAAAATATCATTTTTAAATCTCTATGTACGATAAGTTAAATGTAAAAAATATTTTTTCATGTAGGTTATCACTTTTAATTTTTCGAAGCGTACATTTTTTATTGCAGAATCTTTTATGATTGAGGCTAAAATGAATAGCGTAAAATGGCTATTTTCTAATAATTTAAAGGTTTAAAAGTATTCAATAGTCTGAAACTGTTGTTCTTTAGAAAATTCTTGGGGATATTTATTTGTTAGAATTTCCACAAATAACTTCAAATTTCCAATCGCCTCATTCATTCTGAAGCACCATTGTGAATAAACTGTAATTTAACTAGGGCAAAACTAAGTGCATATTTCTCTAGTTCTGCAAAATTTCTTAAGGGAGCAATAACTTTTAGTTGAAATCTATGGATTCTCTCAATGGCAAAGTTCCATTGTATATCCCTTTCGAAATGTCTCTATATTTTATTATAGTATGAAAATATTTTATTCGACATATGTTAAGACATTTCATTGTTGAATAACAGAATAGTTAAATGTTAGATACTTCTAATCTGTGTATATTTATTTGAAAACTAGTGTTTGTTGTGTCAACAGATATAAGAAACAACCTATTTATAAAATTTTTGTACTATCGAAAATTGCACATAGTTGTCCACAGATATGTTTAAGAAAATTTATGTTATTATTACTAGTATTCGATATGGTTGTATGATGAATACAGGATATATAAGAAATTTCAAAATAACATATTTGGATACAAAAGTGATACATTATTTTGAAGTTACTAGAGTAATTTCACCCTATCCTTAAGTGTACGGATTTTGTTCGCACTAATTCAAACAAGTATTAAACAATTACTTGAAAAAAATTTTAAAGATTTTTAAAAGGAGTAACTTTTTTGCAGAGAATATACGGACAATTATTAAATTACCATTGAATGATAATTTTTTTATGCATTCTATTAAAACATAACAGAATTACAAATATTATTGAAATTGCAAATGCGTTTTGTAGAAAAAAAATAAATACCAAATGTGTAACATAATATTTTTTTTACAGTTACATAATTTAAAAATATCTTTTTTTAAATCCCTATGTACAATAAATACAATAAAACTAACTTTTCATGCAAGTAAGGTAGCCTCAATATCTTATTATTCATACCTCAAATATCTTACTATTAAAAAAATTCTTAAAATCTGTTGTTATTTTAGATGATCCGTTTCGATACAGTACTGTTCTCAAATTATCAAACATAGTTGGTTGATTGGTTGGTTGATTTTTGACGTCCGATTATCTGCGCTAGGGATATAGGACCAGGGGGGGAGTGCCCTTCGTGGGGGTCTTTCTAAGGGAACCTAACCCGTATTTACGCAAGGTTCGAAGAAAACCACGAAAACTCCGAACGGTTAGGCCGACAGCCGCGATTGGGTTCGAACCCAGCACCTGCCGTCTACCAGTTGAGAGGTCCCAACCTCTCGGCCACTGGTGGGGCATCAAACATAGAGACGCGTGTTGAAGCTCTACCTGAGAGACAACAATAGTCGCATTTTCAATGTTCTGCTGTAGATCTTGTAATGTGTGAGGGTTCTTTGAATTGAACAAACTTTTAATTTGCCCTAATGTAAAAACATACATAGAGAGAGCATGCGATGTATGTAGCTAGGAACTACTGCTGCAAAAAAAAGTCATTTGTTATAAATTTTGCGTTTAACGCTGAAATTGCAAATGGCAATATTAATAGAACTAGTTTTAATAATCTCAAATATAATCATTAAGTTTCAACGTTTGAACACATAATAATTAAAAACACATAACAGACGTATACGTTTCGCGAGCACCAGGCTTCCTCACTGTTCAAGTGGTAAAATGTTTAAAATCAAAAATAACCGCTCATTTTAATTCATGTAACCCCCCTTCTCAAAAAGCTTCTGCTTTTCTTTATTTGATGATTAGAGCTCACTTAATTTGTTCAGATAATAATTCTCTTAATGAAGAGTTAAATTACATTAGATCAGTTGGTATAGATCGCGGTTTCAGTTTATCATACATTAACAATTTAATTTCTCATAGTTTCAATAAATATGTCGATGATCCAGATTCTTCTGCTACACCAGTTTCTTATTCTAATCTAATTATTTCACCGTTTCATCATAGCATTAGCTTTAAAGTTGCTAACATTTTAAGACATTATGATTTCAAATTGGCATTCAAACCAGTAAATAAATTAACTTTTTCTCAATTAAAGATCAGATTTCTCCTCTGGATTATTGGGGTATTTACAATATACAATATCAGTGGGTTTTTTTTTCTACATTGGACAAACCAAATTTAAACCAGAAAAAAAGTCTCAGAACACATAGATTATGTTAAGAGAAAAGAGTTGAAAAATTCTTCTATTGCTTCTCATTGTTGGGGAGGATTGGTCATAATTTCAATTTTACCTCAGCCACGATTATCCAAAAATGCACTACTCCACTTGACTTAGAATTTTTTGAAGCACTCCATATCAATAAAGTAAAAAACTCCTTGGTTAATGATCCATCTAGCGTACCGTACATCACAACTTTCTGGTTAGATTTATCATGTCATGAAACCTCATTTCCGGTTTGATTATATTGGTTACTGAAGCTTGAAGGTATTTTGGTACTGTGATTGCAGTCATTTTGGTGTCTGACTTGCTGTCAGTTTCGGGAGGGGAGGGGTTGATTTCAAACATTTTACCGCTTGAACACTGAGGATCGAGCCCTGGTGCTCGCGAAACGTATACTTCTGTTATGTGTTTTTAATTATTGTGTGTTCAAACGTTGGATTTTAATTATTGTAACTTTTGGTTCACACAAGGTTTTTATTGATTAATCTCAAGTATCTTACTATTGAAAAATATACAAATTTGTTGTTATTTTAAAGAATAAACCATTTAAATTGCAAGATAAAAGAAATTTAGAGAAAAAAAGCATTTTAAATAAATTAAATACTGGAACAAATACACAGCAAAGCATAAACATTGGAAACACCTAAATAGATTTTGCTTTGTCTTAATTTTTTTTTTTTTATCAAAATTCTTTTACTGATTATAAAAGGAAAAAAGTGACCTTGTTATATCTGATTTCTTACAATACGTTGCAACTTGAAGTTATTTCTTAACCACTGGATGTACCAATTCCAAACGAATCTCATATATCGCATTATTTCAAAAACTTTATACAACATTTTTGAGAGACTATACTATTTGAAATCTTTTGTGTGTCCTGTAAATGCTATGGACTTCGTATTTTGCGTGAAATAATTTATATTAATTCTGAGCGACGTATATGAACTTTATTATGCATGAATAGTTTAATATAATTATCATATGTCATACACAATTTCCCCTTTTACCATTATGTAATGGAATCCTTAAGAGAGGTCCCGTAAATGAAGAATAACCATTAATTACATGGCATATTTTACAGAATGCATATTTTAATGCACTTTGTAAATGCATATAAAATTCAATATGTTTAACAGGGTGTAACATCTTTAAAATTCATTTTAAACGATTTTTCTTCATAGGCCGTAAAGTAACGGAAATCTTTTGACAGTCCCTGTATTTATGCTAGAAATTTCATTTGCAATAGGGTTCGTGCTAGGATAAAGGTCAAAACTTCCAAAAATTTTCAGGGCAATCCGAATATATTTTCAAGAGTTAGAGCACAGATAGACGGCAAGACATACAGAAAAACCAAACAAATAACTTTAACAAAACCAAATAACTTTTCAACTTTGTTGGAAAGGTTAAAAATAAAATTTGTTTAGGTAAGAAAAATAATTCAATTGTATATGATTAAATCCCGCAGTTTGAAGGATATTTTTATATCTGTGGAAAAATCAATACTTAAAAGAAATATTTAAATCAATATTTAAATAAAAATAAATATTTAAAACAAAGGCCCTGATATTAAAGTGTTTTTTGAGAAAAAAATAATAATAGGAAGAAAAAAACGTTTTTTATTTAAAAAATGGCTCTTGGATCATTTACTTACAACGCCCATGGTTACATACATCTTTTATGCCACACATTTTGTTATTCTGTATTGAGCTAAAAAAAAAAAAATAAAAAAAAAAAGAATTGATATCTCTACTTAAAAATTATTATGCAAGACGTTGCAGTCTTCTGTTGCATAAAGATAAGAAAATACAGAGTTTGAGTGAGGAAAATGGCATCGTAAAATAAAATATATTAAAAGATTTTTTTTTTTTTTTTTTGGGGGGGGGGATTTATATTTTCATTTTATAGAATACAAAAGAAAATTAAAGGATTATAAGCAGCGTATTTTTAAAGCTTAAATTTAAAATATTATAAAATCATAATGTTTATAAGGTAGTTTCATATAATTATTATTTTGCAGTTAATAATTTAGATTTTTTATACTTTTAATTACAACACCATGTACTCCTAAATAAGGAGTACATTTTTACTACAGTTTTATTATCAGGATAAGAATAATATAATGTCTATAATGAGTGGTATAAATGTGTTGAATGGATTTATCTGTTCCAAATTTACGTTTATAGAAAAGTAAAAAAATTATAAACAACAAAGTTTGTTTTAGGCAAGAAAAATAATTTAATTATATGTGATTAAATCCTGTAGTCATTAAATTAGAAAGATATTTTTATATCTATTGAAAAATCAATACGTCGATATTTGAAATAAATTCAAAAGCAATGATATTAAAGCGTTTTTTTATATAATAGGAAGAAAAATAGCGTTTTTTTAATTTAAAAAATGGCTCTTAGACAATTTACTTACAACGCCCATGGCTACCTAAAACTTCTATTTCACACATTTTGTTAGTCTACATTGAGCTCAGAAGAAGAATTGATATCTTTACTTAAAATTGTTATGCAAAACGTGGCAGTCTTCTGTTATGCAGAGATAAGAAAAATAGAGTATTTCAGTAAGGAAAATGATGTCGTAATATACCATATATGAAAAGTATATTTTTGTTTCGGTTTTATGCTTTCATTTTTTAGAAAGAAAAAGTAAATTAAAGGATTATAGACAGCGTATTTTTTAAGGTTTAGAACTAAAATATTATAAAATCATAAAGGTAATAAGGTAGTTTAAGGTAATTATTATTTTGCAGCTAATAATTTAGATTTTTATACTTTTAATTAGAAAATCATGTACTCCTAAATAAGGAGTACATTTTCATTACAAGTTTTATTATCAGGATAAGAAATTTTAAATGTCTATACTAGATGGAATAAATGCGTTAAATGAATCTAAGTGTTTAAAATTTATGTTTATAGAAAAGGAAAGATTTATATTAAAGAAAATTCTTAGGCAAGAAAAATAATTCAATTGTATATGATTAAATCCTACAGTCATTATATTTGAAAAATATTTTTATATCTGTTGAAAAATCAATACGTCGATATTTAAAATAAATTCAAAAGCACAGATATTAAAATATATTTTTGAAAGACATAATAAGAAAAATAGCGGATTTTATTAAAAAATGGCTCTTGGATCATTTACTTACAACGTCTATGGCTTCATGAATCTTTTATGTCACACATTTTGTTATTCTACATTGAACGCAAAAGCAGAATTGATATCTGTACTTAAAAATTATTATGCAAAACGCTGCAGTCTTCTGTTACACAAAGATAAGAAAAATAGAGTATTTGAGTGTGGAAAACGATACCGTAAAATACAATATATGAAAAGTATATTTTGATTTTAGTTTTATGGTTTTATTTTATAGGACGAAAAAGTGAATTAAGGGATTATAGGCAGGGTATTTTTTTTAAGCTGAAAACAAAAATATTATAAAACTTATAAACTTAAAATGTTATTGCACCCATATTGAATTAATATGCTATTTTTGAGAATTAGAATTTCCTAATATTGACTGTAAATGGAATCCAAATAATTTGATGTTTCGTAAATGTATGCATAAAATTTTTTTGCATAGAAATTTAAAAACTTTATTCTTTCTTGTCAGCCAGATATGCCTTTCTACTAAGCAGTAAAATACACTAAATATTTATAAGTATTTAATATCGTAAAATCACTATCTAATAAGTATATTTTAGTTACAAAAAATATCGAATTTAGAAAATTAATGTAACTTTGTATTTATATTTTATTCAAAATTAGCTACAATAAACTCATTTATATATTAACAAAAAAATATGTATTAAATATCACGTATATACATTTCATAAGTGTATAACAAAACAATATATTTCATAAGAAATTGTTGCAAAACTGTAGAAATAAAAAAGTAGATATTTCTTAATCTAGAGGAATGTAATGTGATCCCATAAGAAAATGTACAGTAGTCTCTCTACATTTTATTCTCGATGTACCTAAAACGTTTGTTATCTCTATAAATATCGTAAATTGATATATTTTAGAGATTTAAAGAATCTTAAACAATGTTTCTACTTATGTCGCTAACTTTTGGAAATTTTTTCGATTGTTTTTTATAGCATATTAGTAAAACATCTTTATATAATGTCGATTCTCAAAAAAAACAAAAACAAAAAAACAAAAAACATAAACATTTTTTCACGGACAAATGTGATGAATCGACAGCAGTGAAACTAACATTAAAATTCTTATACAGCCGACTCTCGTTAATTCGAAATCGGATAATTCGAATCTTCGCTTCATTCGAACTAAATATGCCCGAAATTTTCAATGGCAGAGTAATGTTAAAATTTTTCATTTATTTGAACTCATTTTCTCTTGACTTCGTTTAATTCGAACTAACGAGAATTCCGATTTTTTATTTTCTCTTCTTTTTCAAATGAATAACTAACTTTCTTTCTCTGATTTTTGTGAAAATTGTTCCGAACAAGTATACATATAATCTAATGCATTTGATATCCACTTCTTAGTGCCCCGTCTGTCCATCAGCGACCCTTTAAATTTTTTTTCCATTGTGCTTATTTCTAATTTTTTAATTAGTTTACGTATTTATACATTCTAATTAAATATTAAATCATATTCTAATGATAACAGACGAAATAAATTGAAAAATACAATAACATTAATTCCATTGTAATAGTACCATATTAAGCATGTTTTCATTTCATATTTTTCATAATTCGAACTTTGTATAATTCGAACATCCCTTGTGGTCCCGACAAGTTCGAATTGACGAGAGCCGACTGTATATTAGATCAGAGATTATTATAGATACATTAAGAGGATACAGTACCTTTAAATTGGTCAAAATATTGCTTTGCTTTCTTTTTTATTTAATATTAAGTAAATATTAGTTATTTACTTAAGCTAAGTTTATAGTTATTTAAAAAAATGTTTAATTTGAGAGTTTGTTGAATTTTCTTCATTTTTTTTTATATACACGAGGGAAAAAAATTATATTGAATGGAACATTTCATCTATTCAAAAATCCAAGCATAGTTTATTACTATAGTCTAATGAATGTAGAAAAATTTAAAGAAAAAAGACTTATAAATGTAGTAGAAATTTTTAAAAAGTTAACTATCTAACTAAATAAATAAATAGATAAATTACCTTAAAATAGGCTGTTTTACAAGATTAAAAAGAATATTTAATTTTTAATAGTAAGTACTGTGCCACCACATATGCTACAGTATTATTCAAAATTGAAAAGAAAAGTTTCAAAGGTACCGTGACCCGATATTTTCTTTTATTTGTTATTGTTTGAACGGATACGTTATAGTTGTTTTCCAAAGAGAACTGAAGTATTTATAAAAAATAATAATAATAAAACTAGAATAAAAATTCAAAATGGCAATTTTTGAAAAATCTGCTATCATTTAGCTTGATTTTGAGAACAACTAGAAACCAGCCCACTCTATCGCCGATATGTTTCTCAATTTCCACGACATTTCACTAGCTTTTTCAGACGTATTCCGCAATAGAATCGACTATTAAATTATTTTAAAAAATTCGTTATTATTTGCGCTTGAGAAGATAAAAGTATTCAGCTGTTCATAATTCCTCCGGAGTTTAATATGTTTATATTCCCATTTGCACTATATTTTTTAGACTTCATTTTCTAAACTTTTTCAGAAATTGATGTTAAATTTCGTTGAAAACCCTTAAATGATATAACAAGAAAACAAGCAAAAGTTTTTCGATCCTTTAAAAAAATGCCTAAATTTCCATGTATGTGATATTCTTACACAGATAAATAAGAATATTGTACAATGTCCATATATTTGTTTGCGTAAGCGATGTTTATTTTGTGCTATTTATTTTACATGATACGACCAAATATTACTTTTTCTTTTCGATTTTTCCTGTCCATAATCGTCGTTGATAAATATGCGTTCAAATGCATTCCTTAGAATGCTGAAGTTGCTGAAGAATCAGAGAAACATACATTCAATATTCGATAAAATGTATAAATTTGAAAGTTTGTGGTGAAGATTGACCATAAAGTGTGAATAGACAATTTTAAATATTTAACATGTGATAATCACATTGCTAACAATTCGTAGAACCAACATAGTGAAAAATGTTCAAGTTTGGGGTCGAATCCGGAACCCTTGGAATAGCGCTCCAAATGCTCTACCATTTAAGCTACGAAGATGATGACCAGCCTGTCATTTTTCACTTTAGATTTTGTTGGTAAGGCTGTAACTGCAGCACAGGATGATAAGGTTTACATGAGCACACAAACCTCTGGCGTAACATGAGACACAAACAACCCAGCATTGGTGAATACATCTTTTTTTTTAAATTATTATTATTATTACTTGTGCTGCATTTGCAGCCTTACCAATAAAATCTAAAGTGAAAAAGGGCAAGGTGGACATCGTCCTCGTAGCTTAAATGACAGAGCACTTGGAGCGCTAATCCAAGGGTTCCGGGTTGCATTTTCAGAAAGAATCACGTTTTGAGCACCAGCCTTGGCGAGTTGGCGAAAGCGAGAACGTTTAGCTAGCTGCATCGCCAAACACAAAATAAAAGTTCAAATGTGTCATAAAACATATGATTAATAAAATTATATTTATTACAAAAGTATCTTTACTACTTTTTTTTTTAATTAACTTCTCAATTTCTTCGAATATAGCGAGTTAAGAAAATAATATTTTTAAATTGAGAAAAAAAAAAGCCTGTGTTTAGATGTTCTGTGAAATTTTAAGCATTTTAATCTGAAAAATCTCTTTGTTTTAAACTATGTTTTAATCGTAAACAACGGTGAACAACATTTCCTCGTTGCTTTCTATGATAACATTTACGGAAAAACAAATGAACAATAAGCGTGATCTTTTTGCAGAAGGAGGGGTCGCTATTCGCTAGGCGTTTGACGTCACAAACAAGAAAGGGTGCGTAGCATTGACTTCATCTCCGCGCCAATCGTTGTTCTGGCGATAAGGTGCCCAAAACGTGATTCTTTCTGAAAATGCTTCCGGGTTCGATCCCCGGCGAGGACATTTTTCACTATGTTGGTTCTACGACTTGTTAGCAATGTGATAGTTACATATTCAATAATTTCAAGCGTAATTCCACTGTTGAAAAACTTAATTATAATTAAAGAAAAACGATGTTGGCATTATTATTTTTGAGTTAAAAATTAAAAAAAGAAATGTGTAAGTGAATATACGATGCAAAATCTATTGTCAAAATATAAAACTCACTTAAAATAACTTAGGAAGCTCTATGTAAACTTTTCTTGAAATATTTTTTAAAGCTACATTCAGATTTCAACGATTTTCCTTTTGTATTTAACAATTTTATGGATGTCTGAAAATGTTCTAAAATAAATATTTAAGAAACTTAAAAATTAAATATTTAATTTTGTGCTCCGAATAAAAGTAAAAATTTAAATAACGAATGTATTTACTTTATCAAAATCAAATACCAAAGCAAAAAACAAAAAAAAAAAAAAAGAAAAAAGAAAAAAAGAAAAAAAAGAAAACAGGCTGTAAGAATAGACTAAATGAATTAATTATCAAAACAAATATTGAGTTTATATATAGATATAAGTATTTCGTTTGAAAGAAATCTGTGAGAATCAAAAATTATTAAATTTTATTAATTAAACTGGAGATCTTTTTCATATAGCTATTAAATAAATTGAATATATCTTAAATCATGCGTGAATTCAAAATTTGAGAAATTTGTAGTCATAAAAACGTATTTCGTCTGCTTAATTAAATTATTATTTGTTCAAACGTGATTTTTTTTCTTTTAATGGTTGGAATCTTCAAGACATGTACTTATTTTTCAAATTAATTTCATCTGCTAAGTAAAGTATGCATTTAAGATCAAAAGAATTGTATTTGAATTTTAATAACATATATGTAAAATAAGTGTTTTTAATTTTGTGAATGTCATTCAACTATTAATGATAATTAAAGTTTAATAGAATTAGTTCAATATTTATTTTCATTATGATGAATGGCATTTTAGAAGCCCTTATCGTTTTTATTGACAAGAAGTAAGTATGCATGAAGTACCTTATGTTAATCGATAAATAAGAAAGTCTGAGAGGAAAAATTCTGAGTTAGAACCGTTTTGAAACAGAAATGATATATTACTATATACAGTTTTAATTAATTTTAAGCTGTGAAATTACGTTTGAAATTATTGAACATTTAATATGTGATTTATCACTTGCTCACTAAGCGTAGAACCGACAAGGTGAAAAATGTCCAAGCCGGGCATCGAAACCGGAATAGCACGAGTGCTCTGCCATTTAAACTAGGAGGATGATGCCATCTTGGAATTTTCATTCCCATATATTGGTAAGACTTCAGCTTGAGTACAAGATGGAATAGTCTGCGTGAGCACACAATCTTGAGGAGTAACATGGCACACAAATAAATCCAGCATCGGTGAATACAATTTTTATTAATTTTCAGCTATGTAATTACGCTTCAAATTATTGAACATTTTATACGCGATTTATCACTTACACAATTATTATTCCAAGGATTTGGGTTCGATCCTCGTGTTGCACATTTTTCACGCTGTTGGTTCTATGCTCAGTTAGCAAGTGATAAATTACGTGTTAAATGTTCAATTATTGCAAACGTAATTTTACAGCTGAAAATTAATTAAAATTGTATATGTGTTCACCGATGATGGGTTTATTTGTGTCTCATGTTACGCCTCAAGATTGTGTGCTCATAAAGACTATTCCATCTTGCGCTGCAGTTACAGTATAAATATAACGTAAATAATATAATTAACATATATAAATATAAAACAAACAAAAGTCTTTTGATCCTTTAAAAAAATCCCTTAATCTCCATGAATGTATGTGCTATTTTTACGTAGATAAATACGATTGCTGTACAATGGCCATATATTTGTTTGCGCAAGCGATGTTAATTTCGGGCAATTTATTTTACATGGTTATTCCAAATTTTATTTTTTCTTATTGATTATTTTCTTTCCATAATCGTCGTTGATAAATATTCGTTCAAATGCATTCCTTAGAATGCTGAAGTTGCTGACGAATCAGAGAAACATATATTCAATTTTCCATAAAATGTATAAATTTGAAAGTTTGTCGAGAAGATTGACCAGATAGTGTGAATAGACAATTTTAAATATTTAATATGTGACTATCACATTGCTAAAAAGTCGTAGAATCAACATAGTGAAAAATGTTCAAGCCGGGATCGAACCCGTAAACCTTGGAATAGCGATCCAAGTGCTTTACCATTTAAACTACGAAGATGATGTCCAGCCTGTGATTTTTCACTTTAAATTTTGTTGGTAAGGCTGCAACTGCAGCACAAGATGATAAGGTTTACATGAGAACACAAACCTGTGGCGTAACATGAGACACAAACAAACCAGCATTGGTGAATACATCATATTTTTTAAATTATTATTATTATTATTACTTGTGCTGCATTTGCAGGCTTACCAATAAAATCTAAAGTGAAAAATGGCAAGCTGGGCATCATCCTCGTAGCTTAAATAGTAGAGCACTTGGAGCGCTATTCCAAGGGTTCCGGGTTCGATCCCCGGCTTGGACATTTTTCACTAGGTTGGTTCTACGGCTTGTTAGCAATGTGATATTCAATAATTTCAAGCGTAATTTCACTGTTGAGAAATTAATTATAATTAAAGAAAAGTGATGTAGGCAATATTATTTTTGGGTTAAAAAATAAAAAGAAGGAATGTGTAAGTGAATATACGATGCAAAATCTATTGCAAAAATATAAAACTCATTTAAAATATCTTAGGAAGCTCTATGTAAACTTTTCATGAAATATTTTTTAAAGCTACATTAGATTTCAATGATATTTCTTTTGTATTTAACAATTTTAAGGATGTCTGAAAATGTTCTAAAATAAATATTTTAAGAACCTTAAATATTTAATTAAATATTTAATTTTGTGTTCCGAATAAAAGTAAAAAATTAAATAACGAATGTACTTACTTTATCAAAATCGAATACCAAAGCAAAAAAAAAAAAAAAAAAAAAGTAAGAATAGACCATATGAATTAATTCTCAAAACAAACATTGGAGTTTATATGTATGTTTAAGTATTCCGTTTGAAAGAAATCCGTGAGAATCAATAATTATTAAATTTTATTAATTGAAGTGGAGATGATTTCATATAGCTATTAAATAAATTGAACGTACCTTAATTTATGCGTGAATTCAAAATTTTAGAAATTTCTAGTAATAAAAATGTATTTCGTCAGCTTAATTAAATTATTGATTGTTCAAACGTGTTTATTTTTTCTTTTAATGGTTGAATCTTCAAGACATGTACTTATTTCTCAAATTCATTTCATCTGTTAAGTAAAGTATGTATTGTAAATCAAAAGAATTATAATTGAATTTTAATAACATATATGTAAAATGAGTGTTTTTAATTCTGAGAATGTCGTTCAACTTTAAATGATAATTAAAATTCAATAAAATTAGTTCAATATTTATTTTTATTATGAAAAATGACATTTTTAGAGCACTTATCATTTTTTATTGAGTATGCATAAAGTTTATTACGTAACAGGTAAATAATAAAGTCTGAGAAAATAAATTCTGAATTAGAACAGTCTTGAAATCAAAAATGATATCTTGCTATATACAATTTTAATTAATTTTCAGCTTTGAAATTACGCTTGAAATTATTGAACACGTAGAATCAACATAGTCAAAAATGTTGAAGCGGGGGGTCGAACCCTGGACTCTTGGAATAGCGCTCCAAGTGCTCTATCATTTAAGCTACAAGGACGATGTCCAGCCTGTCATTTTTCACTTTAGATTTTGTTGGTAAGGCTGCAACTGCAGCACAAGATGACAAAGTTTAAATGAGCACACAAACTTGTGGCGTAACATGAGATACAGATAATTAATAATTTTTAAATAATACGTGATTTATCTCTTACTAACTAAGCGTAGAACCAACAGGGTAAACAGGGTTGAACATTTTTATGTTCAAGCTGTTGATCGAACTATGACTTAGGCTTTTGTTTCATAGATTCAGCCTCCATTGAATTTTCTAAAATTTAGAAAGAGATGCTCAGAAAAATAAACAATAATAGCTTAAAATAATTCACTTACATACCTCTATTTTTATTAAAGCACTTGATGTGAGCGTGTAATGTTTGTTTACCAGTTTAATTAAAAAATTTTTGTTGAAATATTTTTATCATTATACGTCGTTAAAAACTCGCTTTGTGAGAGATAACACATGTAGTCAAGAGCACGCTTGTCTAATCTTTCGCATCTCAGATTTCGACAAACAATGAAAAGCATCATTATTAGCATGGTTCAAAACATACAAGAGAACCATCTTTTAATATTAGTAGACATATATATAAATGCTAATGAGACGTAATGCCCTTACAGATCTTAAACGTTTTGTTTTAAAATCAATAAAGCAACAATAAATTGTAATAATTTTCAAATTACACAATTTCTGCTAAGGGTTATTTAAAATATTTTTGAATTGGGATTTGTCAGAGAATGAAATGTCATCAATTATTCAAATAAAATGGTAATCAGAGGTATTTTTAGCTTTTTAGGGTGACGCAAATACTCTGCATAAATAACATTTGTTTTTGGAGATGTAAATTTGCCATTATAAAAAAGAAATATAGTAATGGGTGGTTCCAAACAAAGCACCTGAAAGCGCTTTTATTGATGGAAATCTTTTCACAAGATTTTTGGGATTTTTTTTTAACAAAACTATTAAACAAAAGTTTCAAAGATGTGCAGGAAAAAATACTACCTTTATACCGTCTTATAAAACAGGCAAATACTCAGTAAAACAATGTCTATAACAATAACAAAAATGCCGAACTTTCGTGCACGAAGCAGAAAAAAACTCGCTTTTTTTGTACATTTCCCGGCATTTATTAATTCCTATCGGCATAATTTACATAAAAAGATTTGTAAAGCATAACTGTACATTAGTAAAGAAATAAAACAACACATGATTAGTTCAAAAAATAAACTGATGTGTTGTCACATTTTTTTAACACGTAGCGTACGTTATAATTGTTGATAAGTTAAATACATTTGTAGGAGATTTTTGAAACATATTTCATGAAAATTTGAAGAATTTTAAAGAAAGTTTTCTTTACAAGAGAATTGTATTAATAAAATACTAGTAACGGGGAACCTTTATAAAGGTGCCATGGCGCCCGCTGCCGCCGCGTTCGACAGCCCTGTCTAGAGTAAACATGTTTACATGTCTTTCAAAAATACTTTTGTAAGTTTTGTTAGATGATTATGTGTGATTTTCTTATTTAATATTTTTTATTCATGCATAGTTATAAAGTAGTGCAAGGTATTTACAGAATATCACAAAAAAATATTATTATTGTAATTTAGATATATATCTTCTTCTTCTTCATATTCCTTTTTTTCCTTCAAGAGTTTAATGTATTATAATTTCATGACAATATTTCAGCAATAAAAATATCATACGAGAAATTTTGATGACTTTTACAAATATTGTTTGCAAACATTTGACAAAAATTATAAATTAATAATTACTATTGTTTATAAATTACAGTATAAGAAACATGTAGGAATGTAAATTAAATTTTGTTAATAAAAATATTATGCAATACTAGAGGTCTGAACAGGCCGGAAGTTCCAGGCCCGGGCCTGGCCCGGCCCGTTTAAATTTTTATATTTTAAGCCCGGTGAAAACAGGAAAGTCAGGTGATCAGTGAAAACAGGCCCGGCCCGTTTTGGCCCGTTACAATTTCTACGATTTCTAAAAAAAAAATTAAATTTTTTTCATATAATTAAGATTTCTTTAAAGAATACTGCATACATATCTATGGAATGATTTTACAGTATATTTTACAGGAAATACACATTAGCAACATTAGTGATTACTAAGATTCTTAGGCTTTCAACTATCAAATAAAGATTCATCAAAAAATTAATAGGGCTTAGAATAAAAGAAAAAAGAAAGAAAGTTAAAAACATTGTAACTTTTGAAGATGTTTAATAAAAGAAGATTTATAAAAATATTTCTATATCATTTTATTAAAGATTTTAAATCCAAATTCATTCTTTAACTCAAATATGCGCCTTTCTGACACATTTCTAAATTCATTTTTTTCTCAGAAACGCACAGCAGGTATCTTTATTCAGAAACTATATAATCAAGAGGCATTATCCGTTTTTTTTTATACAAGCAATTTAAGAATACTGAAAGGAAATAAATTATTGTTACAGTTAGCATTTTCAATAGAATTTCCGGAAGCGATAGCATGGGAAGAGAGAAAAACCTGCAACAATTTGAGAAACTATTGTATCTGAACAAATTTATGCAAGTATTTTATTCATCAAAAATGAAAAATGCTATTCGTTTCCAAATGCCTTCAATAGTCAGGCCTATCACTTTTATATTTTTACAATTAAAAATTAATCTAAAAATGTGTCAAACTTTCGCGTTATTGAGAAATTAATTTAAAAACCATCAAACTTTCGCGTTATTGAGAAATTAATTTAAAAACCTCCAAAAAGTATATATCCAAAGATTAACCTAACATAAGTTCTTTATCGCTGTTAATAATTTTACAAATCATGTTGTCTGCCCTACAGATCTTGAGAACAATTAAGTCTTGTTCCGGTCCGGCAAGTCTATATGTAGAAAAATAATGCAAGCTTGATCTCGGCCCGGTATGAGTCAGCTAAAAAATATTAAAACGGGTTACACACAATTTAACTCTCCGATGCCGATATTACACTGTACAAGTTGCATTTTTATATTTATATTTATATAAACTAGTATGGCTCGTGACGCACATTTATATTTATTCTCGTTAAAACCATTTGCGTTGAAAATAGATCATATTTTATCGTTTCTCCTTAAATCTCCAGAACGGTCCGGCAGGCCCGAAATTTTTTTTATCGGCCCTGCCCGGCCCGTATGACCCGTTCAATTTTTTTGTCGGCCCGGCCCGGCCCGTTGAGAAAACTATTCTGATTCTGCCGGCCCGGCCCGTTAGAAAATTTGAAACGATTCCGCCGGCCCGGCTAGGCCCGGGCCGGCGGAATCGGTATTATCGCCGAAATTTCACAATTATTATTATAATCCCAGTCATGTGACTGTCATAAATGACTACGAGCTGATTCAATTGCTTTTCACATAAAGAGGTTCCCATTTTGATAAAAAATAAAAATTATTTTATAACAGTTACCATGATTTCAAAGAATTCTTGATACTTTTATCCCTCATAGCATGCATAGTCACAGTGACGTCACTGTGAGTCACTTTGGTCACATCACATCTGTGACCAAAATGCCACTTCTCAGTGACGTCACATTGTGACTGAGATGTGACTTTTTAAAAAATCTTCAGAAAATTTTAAAAATTCTTCAAAACATGTTATTTACTTTAAAAAATACGTTTCTGACAATTTAAATATCGTCGCTTTTGTAACAGTTTCGTCACAATGTCACAAATGACACATTTTTCACAAATTTGTCACATTGTGACCACTTTGTGAAGTGGTCACAAAAGAGCTCTAAAACGGCCATAACGACTTCACATTTTAGTCACTGTGACTTCACATCGACGTCAAGTGACGTCACATCGACGATCGATGGTCACAAAGTCACAATGTAACTTCACAACGACGTCGCAGTGACTTCATCATGATTTACGGGATGTTAGCCAGGTGCAAATTTTGCCTATAGCATTTTCAACTCACCAAGCATTTTTCTTTTCATTTTTGCGTGGTAAATTAAAATAATATTTTGATGTTGATTATTAATATCGTGGCTTGTGGTACTATTTAATATTTTTTCTTTTCTCTTCATTAAAAATAGAAAGAAAGAAAGAATAAAAAAAAGAAAGAAGTTAAATCCATGAATGTTAGATGTTTCAATTTTAAATGAAAGTCTCGTGTTTTTAAATGGAGTGAGTAAAAGGATTATATTTTTAATGAAATACAAAAAAAAAAAAAAAAAAAAAAAAAAAAAAAAAAAAAAAAAGGGATGGGATGGGAACAATATTTGGCGATTTATCACTTGCGTCACACAAACATAAAAATGAAGCGTTCTTAAAATCTTTATTAGAATCTTCAATTTCGCGAAAGATTTGCAAGTAAACTGAACTATGGAAAAAGGTAACACGATACATTGCTTAGCATACGTTTAAGGAAAATCAAACTAATCGCCAAGGGCGGCAATCTAGCCTATATTCTCGCTGCGTAAAAGGGTTTTATTAAAGTAGTTCATGTAATATATTTGGATTTGTTTCTCAGTTCGAAATATTTGTATCAATATATGTCTTGAAAATATCACCATTTAAGTGATGAAACAGGTAATAAAAAATAAAGATATAATAAATATCTTTATTTGTTAGAATAAAGGTATACATATGCTTTTTACATGAACTTTTATAGCTTTTTGCTCGTATTAACTTAATTTGATGATTTCAAAATATTTGTTAGATATTTATTATAATATCTTTATTCTTTATTACATGTTTCATCACTTAAATGGTGATATTTTCAAGACGTATATTGATACAAATATTTCGACAATTTTTTTAAAATGTTACTGAGAAACAAAAATCCAAATACCACATCAACTGCTGTAATAAAACCCTTTTACGCAGCAAGAATATTTGGCGACTAGTTTGATTTTCCTTAAACGTATGCTAAGCAATGTATCATGTTTCTTTTTTTCATAATTCAGTTTACTTGTTCAATCATTCGCCAAACTGGTAAATTCTGATAAAGAAATTAAGAGCTCTTTGTTTTTATGTTTGCGTGACATGAGTAATAAATCGCCAAACATTGTTCCCGTCACATTTTTTTTTTTTTTTTTTTGTGTATGTATTTCATTATGTGTGAAATACGACAGTCATTTATGAAATTTCAATTTTATCATGTTTGAAAAACTGAAAATGGTAAAACATGTCATTAAAGTGTAATGTTTATGTTAACTCTGTTTTCTTATCTCGTTTATTTTTAGAGCGATTTTTCATGTCAATATTTTTTACTCTTTTATACCAGTACTGTTAAAAGTGTATTGGAAAAGTATTAAATGCAAATTAAAAAATGATATTAAAGGTTCTTTAATAAGGATAACTTGTCTATTAAGAAATAATTCTGATGCATTTATTTCAATTTCATACGACTATTTTCAGCATTCTGCATTTATCTTCCAGCCTTCTTATCTTCCTTTTTAATTACTTTAATCCAACAATGTATCATTTACTATTATTTTAACACAATCTAACTGATTGGTAAAGTTATCATACGAATTGAATGTTTCCAACTGAGCGAAAAATTGCCCAGGCCCGGAATCGAACCCGGATACTTGGCTTACAAGGCCAATGCTTTACCTTTACCAATCAGTTAGATTGTGTTAAAATAATAGTATATCTACGTATCCATCGTTCTATGGAGTTCCATTACCTGCGGTTTATTCTGCCGAGCTGTCTAAATGACAGATCAGATATTATTGCCAATAAGGTTATCTGAGCGAAAAATCCCAGCCGGTTATCGCCCGGTTAGCTTAACAGGTAAAGCAATGGCCTTGTAAGCCAAGTATCCGGGTTCGATTCCCGGCATGGGAATTTTTTCGCTCAGTTTGAAACATTCAATTCGTACAACAATGTATCGTTTAAAAATGTTACGCAACATAATAATAAGTGCTAAACAATATTAACACATTCTCCAGGATTACTGTAAAGGATTTTAATACTATAAGTATGTGTGTTTATCTTTAGGAAATTTGTACAAATTATTTAATAAAATTACGTATCAACATAGTTTTTTAATCAAATTTCCATCTTATCATATCTGGAAAGTAAAATTTTTAAAGCTTGTCTTTAAAGAATAATGTTTATGTGAAATCTAATTGGTTATCCCGTTTCTTTTAAAAGCGCCTTTTCATGTCAATATTCTTTACTTTTTTATATCTGTACTGATAAAAGTGTATTGGAAAACCATTAAATGTAAATTAAACGATACATTAAGGGTTTTTAATAAAGATAAATTGTCTTTTAGATAAGAAAGGTTTCCGATGCATTTATTTAAATTTAACACGGCTATTTTCAACACTATACATTTATCTTCCATCCATATTTTTTTTGAAAATTACAACAAGAAGAATTGTATCAAAAGGAATTAATTGTTTTTTATCGCCTAATATTACTTTAATATCAGCGTTGTTTTTGAGGAATTTGGTATGTTTTCACCTGCCTCATTCGGTTTATTCTGTTCCGTCATAATTAATATCTCAATTATTTAACAATTCATAGTTTTAAAAAAAAGTTTTTTTATAAGTTATGAATTAGGTAATAAAATATGTTTTTTAAGTTGTATGTGTAAAATAATTATTGACTACATAATAATGGTTAAATAATATTAGCATATTCTGTATGAATGCTTTGAAAATTTTCAATACCATAAATATAAGTAAGTTTGTAAAAGTAATGTACATCTTTAGTTATGCTCTCGCTGCGCAACAAGGTTTTATTAGCAGAGTTGATGTGTCTTCGGATTTTTCTTTACACTATCATTTAAAAAAAGTTGCCGGAATATTTGCATGGGCATACGTCTATATAAAGCATCACCATTTGACTGACGAAACATGTAGATTAGAATGAAGGTATCTATATGTTTTTTTTTTTAAATTCACTTTTATCGCTTTTAGCAAGTATTAATTTAATTTGATAATCTCAAAATACAATCGGTTCTCGTTAGTTCGAAATCGGATAAATTGAATCTTTGCTTAATTCGAACCAAACATTAAGTCCCGAAATTTTCAATAGCAGAATAACGTTAAAAATTTTCATTTATTCGAACTCATTTTCTTTCGACTTCGTTTAATTCAAACTAACGAAATTCTGATTTTTCATTTTCGTCACTTTCTCCAGGACTTCAGATCTTTGAAATAACTTTCTTTCTTTTATTTTTATCAGAATTGTTCTGAATTAGTCTGCATACAATCCCATGGATTTGATACCTGCTTTTTTAATATGGCGTCTATGAAAGTGTCATTAATGACACTTCCACTCCTCCTTGCTTGAATTTGTTCCTAATTTCTTAATTAGTTTATGCATGTATACCTCTTTTAATTTAATATTAAGTCATATTCTTATAGTAACAGACGAAATAAATCACAAAACTAATATAACATTGATTCACTTGTAATAGTAACCCTTTAAACATGTTTTCTTCTCATACTTTCCATAATTCGAACTCTGGATAATTCGAACATTTCTTGTGGTCCCAACGAGTTCGAATTAACGAGAGCGGACTGTAATTGTTAAATAAATTAACAGATACTCCAGAAAAACTATAGTTTTTTTAAAAATACCATTATTGTTATTATTATTTTTATTCTTGTAGACATTTAGAAAATGTGAAAAAAATTATCTAATGAAATCACTTTTCAAAATACGACAGTTATTTATGAAACCTCAATCTTACCATACTTGAAAAACGGAAAATGATAAAGCATGTTATTAAGGCGTTTACGTTATTGTGTTTTTCTTTTTTATAGAGCTTTTTTTCATGCCAATATTTTTTACTTTTATACATCAGTACTGATAATATTGCATTGGAAAATCATTAAATGCAAATTAAAAAATGATATTAAAGGTTCTTTAATAAGGATAAATTGTCTATTAAGAAATAAAATTTTCCAATACATTTATTTCAATTTTCACACGGCTATTTTCAAAATTATACATTTATCTGCCATCTAATTTTCATTTTTCTTAATTACTTTAATTTAACAATGAACCGTTTAAAAAAAGGTGAAAAATATTTTGCTAATTTATGAACTAGGTAATAAAATTTGTATTGAGTTGTATATGTAGAATATATATTGGTAACATAGTAACTGTTAAACGGCAATAAATCATTCTCTAGGAATGCTTAAAAAATTTTTAATACCATACATATAAGTATTTTTTTTAATCTTTAAAAAATGCGTACAAATTATTTAAAAAAATCACGTATCAACATAACATTTTTTATCAAATTTTTATCTTATGATGTGTGAAAAATGAAATTTTTAAAGCATGTCATTAAAAAATAATGTTTACTTTAACTCTGTTTTGTTTCAAAGAGCTTTTTCATGTCAATATTTTTTACTTTTTTTATATCAGTACTGATAACAGCTTATTGGAAAACAATTAAATGTGTATTGGCTTATGATATTATGGTTATTTAATAAAGATACATTATCCTTTAGGGAAGAAGTATTTCCAATGCATTTATTTCAATTTCATACAGCTATTTTCAGCATTTTGCATTTATTTTCCATCCAATTTTTATATTTTTAATTACTTTAATCGAACAATGTATCGTTTAAAAAAATCAAATGTATTTTCCTAATTTATGAAGTAGGTTATAAACATGAATTAAATTGTAAATGAAAAATAATTATTGGCAACATAACTATTAAACAATATTAACGTTTTCTCCAGGATTGCTGTAAAGAATTTTAATACTATAAATATAAGTAATTTTGTTTATTTTTAGGAAATTTGTACAAAATATTTAATAAAATTACGCATCAACATAGTTTTTAAATCAAATTTCCATCTTATCATGTCGGCAAAGTGAAATTTTTAAAGCTTGTCATTAAAGAATGTTTACGGTAAATCTGATTGGTTATCTTGTTTATATTGAAAGCGCTTTGTCATGTCAATATTTTTTACTCTTTTATATCAGTACTAATAAAAGTTTATTGGAAAACCATTAAATGTAAATTACACAATGATAAGTTTCTATAAAGACAAATTGTCTATTAGGTAAGAAATATTTCCAATGCATTTATTTGAATTTCACACATTTACTTTTAACATTATGTATTAATCTGCTATGCTATTTTTTATTTTTTGAAATAACATATTATTATAATTCAACAATGCATGGTTTTAAAAAAGTCAAAAGTATTTTGTTAAGTTATGAATTAGGTAATAAAATATGCATTAAATTGTATGTATAAAATAATTTTGGACAACGTCGTAATAATTATTAAAATATATTCACACATTCTCCAGGAATTCAGTAAAAATTTTTAATGTTTTAAAAATAAGTACTTTTGTTTAAAGTGACGTACATCTTTAGAATATTTGTACAAATTTATTTAATGAAATTACGAGCCAAAAATTGGTAGCGTTTGTATCAAATTTCAATATTATCATGTTTGAAAAACTGAGAAAATGTTAAAGGATGTCATTAAAGGTAATGTTTACGCAAACTCTGTTTTGTTATCTAGTTTAATTTTATAGTATTTTTTAGTCTCTTTTTTATGTATATATCAGAACTGATAAAAGTGTATTGGAAAACCATTAAATGTAAATTAAACTAAGATATTAGAGTTCTTTAAAAAAGATAAATTGTCTATTAAGGAAGCGATGTTTCCAAGGCATTTTTTTTTTCAATTTCATGTGTCTACTTTTAACATTTTGCGTTTATCTTTCATCTATTTTTATTTTTTGAAATTACTTATTATTATTATTTAACCATGCATAGTTTATAAAAAGTCAAAAGTATTTTGCTAAGATTTGAATTAGATAATGAAATATGTATTAAGTTGAACGCAGTGTTCTCGCTGTCGCTCGCCAATGCGCCAAATTGCGACTAAATTCTTCATTTGGCGAGTAAACAAGCGATTAGATTCGCCAAATTGCTAGTGCTCAATTTTTGCTTTTTCTTTCTTTTCTTTTTCGTTTTTCATGCATATGCACATATATATATATGTATTTAATATATACCATAATTTTTTTTATTTGTCGCGTATAATTGAAATTAAATTGATAACAATCGCTGTCACAGTTATAAAAACTTAGGTTATTTTAGAACACATTGAAAAAAGGGGTACATTAAAGGATTATATATATATATATATATATATATATATATATATATATATATATATATATATATATATATATATATACTACGCGGCGAATATATTTGGCTAATACTTTTTTCATATGGCGAATGATTTTTATATTGAATTAGCCAAATTACTAACGTTGGTCAAATGTCAGCGAGAACACTGGTTGAACGTGTAAAATAATTATTGACAACAAAATAATTGTTTAACAATATTAATACATGCTCCAATAAAGCCGTAAATTTTTTTAATACCACAAACATAAGTAACTTTGTTTGAAGTAACACACATTTTAAAAAATGTGTACAAATTTAAGAAATCTCGCATCAAAATACGGTAGCTTTTCCATCAAGTGCCAATCTTATCATGTTTGAAAACTGAAAATATTAAAGTATGTCATTAAAGGTAATTTTTACATAAATTCTGTTTTGTTATCTCGTTTATTTTTAGAGCGCTTTTCATGTCAATATTTTTAAGTTTTTTTATATCAGTGCAGATAAAAGTGCATTGGAAAACTGTTACATGTAAATTGAACGATGACATTATGCTTCTTTAATAAAGATAAATTGTCTATTAGGTAAGAAAGGTTTCCGATGCATTTATTTCATCTTCGTACATCTGCTTTAACGTTAAACACTTATCTGTCATCTAATTATTTATTTTTTTAATTACTTTAATGTGATCGTTTTTAAAAAAATCAAAAGTATTTTGCTAAATTATGAACTAGCAATGAAGTTATGGACTAGCTTATGAACTAGTAACAAAATATGTATTATTTTGTACGTAAAATAATTATTGACAACATAATAAGTGCTAAGTATTATTAATACATTTTCCAAGAACGCTGTCATTTTTTTATAAATATAAGTAATTTTGTTTATCTTTAGAACATGTGTACAAATTATTTAATAAAATCACACAACAGCGTTGTTTTTTCATCAAATTTCAATCTTATCGTATCTCGTAAGTGAAACTTTGTAAAGTAAGTCATTAAAGAATAATGTTTACATTGAATCTGTTTTGTTATCTCGTTTATTTTCAGAGCGCTTTTTCATGTCAATATTTTAAACTTTTTTATATCAGTGTTGATAAAAGTGTATTGGAAAACCATTAAATGTAAATTAAACGATGACATTAAGGATCTTTAATAAAGATAAATTGTCTATTAGGTCAGGAAGATTTCTGATGCATTTATTTCAATTTCATACGAATACTTTCAATATTATGCATTTATCTTTTCTCCTATTTTTATTTTTTGAAATTACTTATTATTATAGTTCATCCATGCATCATTTAAAAAAAGTCAAAAGTACTTTGTTAAGTGTTGAACTAGGTAATGAAATATGTATTTAGTTGTGTGTGTAAAATAATTATTACCAACATAATTACTGTTAATCAATATTAACACATTCTCCAGGAATGCTCTAAAAAGTTTTAATACCATAATATAAGTAATTTCGCTTAATTTAATGAAATCTTTAGAAAAATTGTACAAATTTTTTAATAAAATTACGTATCAACATAAATTTTTCATAAAATCAATTCAGTCTTATCATGTCTGAAAAGTTAAAATTTTAAAGCATGTCGTTAAAGAAAAATGTTTGCATTAAATCTGATTGGTTATTTCGTTTATTTTCAGAACGTTTTTTCTTGTAAATATTTTTTACTTTTTAAAATATGATCTGATAAAAATGTATTAGTAAATCAATAAATGTAAATTAAACGATATCATTAATGCTTTTTAATAAAAATAAATTGTCTATTATGAAAGAAATGCTTCCGATGCATTTATTTCAATTTTCTAAACTATTTTCAGCATTATGCATTAATCTGCAATACTATTTTTATTTTTTGAAATTACTTATTATTACAATTCAACAATGCATGGTTTAAAAAATGTTAAAACTATTTTGGTAAGTTATGAACTAGATAATAAAATATATAATAAGTTGTACATGTAAAATATGTATTGACAGCATAATAATTGTTGAGCAATATTACCACATTCTCTAGGAATGTTGTAAAAACTTTTAATACCACAAATAACAGTAATTTTGTTTAAAGTAAGGTACATTTTTAAAATGTGTGCAAATTTATTTAATGAAACCACGTGTCAAAATAGGATAGTTTTTTTCATCAAATTACAATCTTATTGTGTTTGGAAAGTGAAAATTTTATAGCACGTCATTAAAGTGCGATGTTTACGTTAACTCACTTTCGTTATCTGGTTTATTTTCTGGGCGCTTTTTCATGTCAATATTTTTTGCTTTTTTATATCAGTACTGATAAAAGTGTATTGGAAAACCATTAAATGTAAATTAAACGATGACATTAAGCTTCTTTAATAAAGATAAATTGTCTATTAGGTAAGAAAAATTTTCGATGCATTTATTTCAATTTTTTGCGTTTACTTTCAATATTTTGCACTTATCTGTTTACCAATTAAATTTCTTTTTTATGTTAAGAAAATACATTTATTGGTTACATACTGCATATATTTTATCTTATATCATATTGCATTAAATTTTATCTTATATGATATTCCATTAAGTTTTATCTTCCAGTTGTCAGTCCATGATGAAATTCCATTAAAACTGACATTTATTATTACTGAAAACCTCAGACAATGTTTTAAAAAACTCTCTTGTCTGATAAAAAGAATTTAGATTGCGTTTATTATTATTATTATTATTATTATATATATATATATAAATTTCGAAAAATTCATGCTTAAATTTTATACAGAGAGTTAATAAAAATAGCATTTTTAAAAAATGATTAAAATTCAAAAGTTGTTTTAAAGATTTATAGGGCTTAACGGATTTTTCAAATGCAATATTAAAATTCTCGTAGATATTAGATTAATTTATATTATTTTTCGATTTATTCTGTTGAGCTGATCGAAAGTATCACAGCATAATCTGTGATCGTTAAGGTTGCTTCGGTGAAATATTCCTCCAATATTCGTCCGGGATGGCTAAATTAAAACAGCATTGATTGTTCAGCCAATACATCCCTAGGTCCAATCTTGGTCCGGATATTTTCCACTCTCTTGGAAAATTTAAAATTGTTATATTCATGTAGATAATTTATGTCAACTGAATGAAAGAAAAGACATTTATTGCTTGCATACTTTTCTATACTAATTGACTAAAAAAAAATGACTAATTGACAATTAATTGACTAAATAAATTAAATGTATATGATTAAAATTATTCATCATACAAATAATTAGATTAACATTTAAAGATTAAATTTTAATAGCCGTGAAATATAATTAAATAGTTTTAAACGGATAAAAGAAGGTTGGATTTTCGGTACTTTTATAACATTTAATACATTTATATTTTACATGTTTTATACCAACCGGACTTTATACTAAATAAATTTCCCTATATGAGCAAAAATTGCTCTAGCTAATACGCGAACGCAGAAATTTAAATTAAAATAACCGCACTCTTAAAAGAAAGAAAAAAAAAAAAAACGTTAAATTTATTGGCTCTAGTGGTGCCGTTATTTTTCTTTCAATTGACGAATATTCGTTTTTTTTCTGCTTCCCTATAGCTAAAGGATTCGTCAATTCAAAATAGGCGAGAAAAAACTAAAGTGAAAAATGCTGCATTTTAACCAGCCGTCCCATCGTTACGCAGTGAGTATGCTAGCACGGGGCACAGCAGCAAAATCCTGTGAAATAAATGTGTTCGCTACAGATGGGCGTGGCATGATTAGTTTCTTTAAAGGATTTTTTTTTAAGTTAATTTCAGGAAGATTTTGTATTTAAAGAGGTTGTGGCTGGGTTTTTAAAAGAAAAAAAAATCAATTTTAATACATTTACGTAGATTGCTAGAAGTAAAATATGAATGCTATATTTTTATTAGATAAGATTTTTTCTTAATAGTATTGATTTTTTCCTTTTAATTTTTTAACAAACACATTTTCTAAATGTATTCATTTTATATGACAAGTATATTTTAATATTAGTACACTTTAAATGCAAATATTTATTTACAGTGCTCAGAGAAAGTTTAGACACTGGTGTTTTTTAATCTTTAAATAAAAAAAAATACGAACACTTGAGTTTTACAAATGGCTATACGTATTTTTAAATACATTTTAAACAATTTTGGATAAAAATAATGATTATAATATAAGATAATATTTGATTTAACTGAAAAAGTAAAATTTGCATATTGCAAAAGTTTGGACACATTTTTGATTTATTGCCAACTGTTCATGGAAAAATGCAAATTTCTAAATTATGATGCCACATGACTGAAGTATTTAAATATACCTCGATATTAGTGAAAATGCCGCGAACTAAAAATATTCAGTTAGATGAGGTAACTGAAGTAGGAAAGCTGAAATGCAAAGGGAAGACTGCAGCAGAAATTTCAGCAGAATTGAATTGTCCAAAGTGGTCTGTCTATGAAGTATAGTCTAAGAATGACTCCTTCCAAATAAAACATAAATCTGGAAGATCTTGTGTGACCAGAATATGAGATGATAGATGGATCCATAAACTAACATTTACAGAAATGATGATTGGTAATCACATTAAAAGTAAATCAGGACATTCTGTGTCAACGGACATGATTCGCAGATGAATTAAAGAAACAGGTAAATTAATTTACATGAAAATGATAAAACAATCAGGTTTAAAATCTTGCTACTAATTGGCGAGAATGCTATGAACTTGCAAACATACGTCATATGGACCCAAATGATACGTTATGATATTCAGTAACGAAAAAAAAAAAGTGGAATTTGAATGGCCCAAACGGATGGACATACTATTGGCACGACTTGCATTGAGCCTGGGAACTTCTTAAGTCGATAACAAGGAGGTGACTTTTTAATGATTTGGTCCTCACTTTGCTTTAATGCTCGAGTATATCTGGAGATATTGAATGGTTGCCAAGCAACACAAGACTACGTACATACCTTGGAGATTAATTTTTAATCATTTGGGGAACTTTTAGCTGGTCCAAAATATGGATTTTAGCAAGATAATGTGTCTATTAAAATAGCTAATAAAGCCTTTGAGCAAAAATGTTTAAAGATAGAAAACCAACGATTATAAATGCACAAATAAAGTATGAAAAGGAGCAAACAGCCGTTTCGAATCTACTATGGAGATTCTTCATTAGTGCAAAACTCAGCGAGCTAGCTATCTTAGTTTTGCGTTTTCTAGGTCGCTGAGTTTTGCAATGATAAAGAATCTCCATAGTAGATTCGAAACGGCTGTTTGCTCCCCTTTCATACTTTATTTGTGCATTTATAATCGTTGGTTTTTTATCTTTAAATGCGTCTATTCATGTTGCATACAAAGCAAGAACTTTGTTTATCTTTGAAAATACTACTGATTTCAATTGGCCGGCGTATAGCTCTGATCTGAACCCAATCCAAAACCTTTGTAACATCATGCGTCGAAAGGTTTATGCAAAATTTTACTATACTTTCCTGTTAATGAGCTACGAGTTGCTATTGAACATGTTTGGTACAAAATAGACCCCTAAGTGACACATCATTTAGTTACTTCGATGAAAAGTCACATTCTTGCACTAATTGCAGACAATGTAAGTGCAACTCGATTTTAATTTGTAGTTATTTTTCCGTAAATATACAAATTGTCTATACTTTTGCCACAATGTTAATTTCGTTTTTTTTTGTCATTATATATTATGTAAAAGGTAAAATTTAAAATTTATTGTTTGTGAATAAAGGATAAGTCACAAGTAATGTATGACAGATGATTTACAAAAATTCGATGACTACTTCGGAGTACAGAAGCGTAATCGATCATTGTCTAAACTTTTGCTGAGCACTGTATAAACACCTTTGTAAATTCAACTTTATTTCATTTAATTCAACTTATCCAACTTCAAAAAGTAAATTCTGGGTATTTTTCAATGAATGAGAAAAGTAATTGTTATTTATTTTTAAATTCAAAAACATTTTTTTAACTAAATTGGTCATTTTAATTTATAGAATTATTGGTTTTTCATAAAAAAAAATAAATTCGTATTTATTATTAATAGATTTCTAAAGAAAAATTTTACAGAATCATATAAAATTATGGCCCGTTTTTTCTATAAGCTAGTTTAAAAGCTGTAGAATTACCAATAGAAGTTTAATAGAAATATCTGCCCTACAGACATTTCTACAGAACTTGTACGGATATTTCTACAGCTTTAAAATAATCTTATAAAAAAACGTTTCATAAGTCTATAGGATTCTGTAAAACTTCTATACAGGGTGTCCACTCTCAACGGTGGCCAAAGGCTAATTTCTAAATCTTTAATTATAGACATATAGTTCCAATTGCAAAAGTGTTTTAAAAAAGGTAAATAATTGTTTTTTAAGCGTTTGAAGTAAAAAAAAATAGTAAAAAGTTACGAAAATTAAATTTTTATACGGTCTCTCGGTCCTATAAGTGATATTTAGTAAATTTTTACCACTACTCTAACAAGTTAGACAAAAAAAGTTCCATTCCTCTACGATTAAAACTGACCGAGTAATAGCTGCTTAAAGTTAAAGTATATTTTTTGAGGCAAAATAGGGGTCAGTCACAAATTTACTGGAAATAAAAATAAATGCCAGACGTAAAATTTAACATTAAAATTCGGAGTAAAATAATTTTTACAATATTATTTTTAAATTTATGTTGATGTTTACATATTAAAGCAAAATATACAACATTTACTAAATATATAATTTAAAAAATAACAGAAATTTTGTTAAATTACATTATGAAAGGTACAATTTGTTACAAAATGATACCTATTTAAAACTCTATTAGCTTACTTAACCTAATAGAATTTAATGTACTTTTACAAAATAAATAAGTGGTACGCAACTAAAATCGTATTAACATTACATTGCTATATGATATTAATAAATTTGCGAATTGAACCTCGATCAGATATTTGGAGGTGTGGTAAAATTTGAATACAAATTTTGAACTATGAAAACAGACATAAAAAAAGTCATAAGTAAAATAAAAGCTTATAAAAATAAAATACCTTTTTAAAATAAAATCATAAAAAGAAACAACTTCATTTCCTTACAAAATAAAACACATGTAAAAATACAATTGAGGATGTTAATTTCAAAACTCACCTTATCGCTTTGTTTTCTCGAACACACTATATCAATCTACTCTAATGTAACACTATAAACGCCAAATTTATAATGTAAACCAATGGACGCATTTAGAGGTTTTTCGCGATTTCCTAAATTTTCACTTTTTTTCGGTAACGAGAATTTCGAAACTCAGTTTTTTAATTATTTTAACCGATTTAGAAGCTAATTAATTAAAATTAACGTTACCGTAAAACTTATATGGTGGCTGCGACATGAGTTAAATCGCTTTAAAAAGATTTCATTACCTCATTTAAAACATTTTTGTAATTGGAATTATATGTGTGTGACATACGGTTTAAGAATTAGCCATTAGACAGCGTTGGAAATGGACGACCTTTTTAATACTTTGGGCACTTATCGTGCGTTCCCTTAAAGCTTAGCGCAACTCATCCGTTTTCAGCTACAGAAAAGTGGTTTAAGTCATGAAATTCAAAGTTTTATAACTGGGTCAATTTTAGTGTTAGATGAATGGGACCTTTTTTGTGTTGCTTGTTAGAGGGATGGAAAATTTTTACTAAATATCACTTATAGGACCGGGGGGACCGTATAAAAATTTAATTTTCGTAATTTTTTATTATTTTTTTTTACCTAAATCGCTTAAAAAACAATTCCTTATATTTTTTAAAGCATATTTGCAACTGGATCTATATGTCTATGACTAACGGTTTAGAAATTAGCCATTGGCCACCGTTGAGAGTGGACACCCTGTAGAATTCTAAATGACATTTTCGTAACCAATAGGCGTACGTGCGAAGAATGAACGGAATCGTTTCCTTTTTCTTCGACGTTAGTTGAGAATTTACGGATCAAAAATGTTTTCTAGGAGTACGGAAATTTTTTGTTTAAAAATGAGGAATAATTTAGTGCATATTGACGAGTTTTTCAGATAGTGCAATGTCCGATGGATTGAACTGCTTGGACAGACAACCATCGTTCAAGTGTCACACAGGTTACCTTATTAGCAATAGCACCTGCTTAACCATGTAGGCACACCAATATAATATATCACAAGTACAGAAACATCATTAAACGATGGGCTATTATTAGATTAATTTTAAACACGATAATTCAATCGGTAAATCAATTATAACAGAAGTAATTTATTTCATTTTTCAATATTGGGTGAAAAAAGTCCGAGTACCTGCAAACACTTTTTTTTTCTCTATACGACGGACGGTGTAAAATTTGAAAATTTGCGATATTTAAAAGTTTAAAATTTTCAGAATTGAAAATTTTAAAACTGAAATTTTATATTTGTTTACTTTTGATCTAGGAATATTAATGTTTAATCCATGGCGTACGTAATATGTGACTCTTTAATTACGTAAGCCACGCTTTGATCTTCATAATAATCATGTTTTTTATCTTTATTTTTTTAAATATAGATTTTATTTCTCTTAAATTTTAATCTTTGAAAAAAAAGCCTTTTTAATTGATGTAATTTGTTTAGTTGTACTGATTTTTAACTTTTATTTTTGTTTTTAAATTAAGCTCAAGAATTTCCGTGAGTAGAGCGGGTTTAAGAGCTAGTTTGAATAATATGAAATAAAAATTAAAGTTTTCTGAAATTAATTTGTATTGTTTAGAATCCTTTAATTCTTATATTACACATTTGAAAAATGTTAATTTTAAAATCATTTTATATATCTATTATATTTACAATAAACAATGCAGTGCTTCTGCACGTATTCTACAACTAAAATTTTTAGAAAAACATACCAAAAAAAAAAATATATATTTATTTGTAGCAATGTGGAAATATAACATCATATTCTAAACGGGATTTAACAATATGAAACACGCATACGATAAGGATAAGAAAACAATGTTTATGTCGTTACAACAAACCGATAATGCACAAAAGAATATGATCCATGAATACTTACTATTCGAATCTTCTTTAAAAATGGATTAGCGGTTACTCAGCCACCTGTTTATGCTAGTTGATTTCAGAATCACTTTTTAATTTTTTAAAACAAAATAAATCTTTTAAAAAATTGGCATGCCTAAAGGAAGATTAGGAGGCAGATATTTCAATTTACAAGAAATGTGAGCGAAATTCACGTATTTTAAATCTTTGTAAGATTTATTCGAAATCTATGAGCTTAAAAAAAATATGATATTTTAGAGTAAGAAAAAGAATTCATATCACTTTTGCTGCATACTTAAATTCCATTCGCTCTTTTGCTTAAATTTTAACACTTTCCAAAAATTTTCAAAAGAAAAAAGGTACAATAACAAATTATCTTGTAATACAAATTATAGTCAAAAAATTTAATTTGAATTGTTATTAATTTTATGCTCAAAATTAAACAAAAACATGTCTTTTCGTTGAAAGATTCCTTTATAGCGATAAGTTGTGGTAAATTATGTTAAGTTCCGTATTATTTGTAATTTGTCTTTCATCTTCTTAATTTACTCTGAGAACTGAAATGCCAGTGGTAGTAATGCTACAGCTATTTACTTTATATGAAAGTAGCAAACCTTCCAATGTATATATAAATTTTTAAAAATAATACGTGAGAATCTCTCCTAGATTACAGGTTACAGAGTGCGGTTTTTTGTAGCTGAACATCAAACGAATATACTACATGACTATAAGAAATAAGTACGGAAATGTACACATTAAAACAGGTATACTGATGTTACAAAAAATGATTTGTCTCAATGTGTAAAAAAGGAGTATAAACTGCCAAATAATCACCATGGTGTTTCAATTTAAAAATACAAATTTTCCAGTGCAGCGCATTAAGCAGCTTAAGAGGTCACTCGACTCGCTGATAAAGACTCGAATAAATAATGTTAAGTCTAGTTTTTACTTTTTCGATTTTTATTTCAGATTTTCTTTTTTAAAAAGTGCTTTAACTTTCAGAATAGGTTTCAACCGGTTCAGAAGTTGAAACTATTATAATATTAAAAATTATATTCAAAATAGAAAAAGAAAAAAAACTAAGCCTGGGTGTAGATTGTTATAGCTATCTTATGCAAATAAATCATGTAAAAATATTAAAATGTGAGCGAAATATTTGAAAATTACGCCCCATGGACTTAACATTGTCGCCCGTGTATTTTTCAGCGAATCAAGTGGCCTCTTAAGTGTGGAAAATGCTGTCAAATAACTCAAAAAGATACAGTTAAACGTGTAACTATACTTACATATCTGTGCAACATAGAAAAAAGATGGATTTTGGCTAGATAGTACATAAATTTGTAGTTTGGGATGAAAACATTAAATTAAATATTTTTACGGTCGCAAAGTAAATATGCATGAATGAAAAACACGGAATGTTCAGAATATATGTTTTTAGATCACAAAATAGTATAACCTTGATTTACAGAAAAAAAAAAAAAAAAAAAAGAGAGAGAGAGAGAGAGAGAGAAACGAAAAAGAAAAAAAAGAAATGGTCGGCTGAATTTCTGTTTATTGTATGTCATATACGATTAAAGTTGCTTTGATGCCCTAAAATAATATAGTTTTAATGCCTGAATAGAATCTGTATAATCTGAATAAATTCGCTGTAAAATAAAATTTTGGAAAGCGCGGATATTGTAACTCGGGTATTAGTTTTGTGCTTTGTTGGATTTTTTTCTATTAATTTATTTCACTAAGTTTTGAGAGATACAGCTACATGAAGAGGAGATATTTACTATTTAATTCAATGTGCAGTAAACATGCAATACTTATCTAAATGTAATATGAACTTACGATCTGCAAATTTCTAAGCTATTAACTTAACCATTTAGCTACTGTTACACAAGCTGAAATTTCAAGCATCGTTATCTATTGCGTTCACATAATTACACACATATATGTGTAAATTTCTGTTCTTGCATATTTTATACTTAATATTGATACACATAAACTTGTGTAATATTCTGTTCTTACAAAAATAGCTTTGTAAAATATGTACACGTACTTATGTATTATATTACGTTCTTAAGATGTAACATTAACGACTACGACTCCAGGCTGTCTAATATACTAGTTAAAATAATGATGGAATATTAAAAAAAATAAAGGTATAATTTTGGCAATGATTCTCTTTTTAGGGCTCCAAAAATGAATTTTAAAAAAAAGGTCAAGTGCGAGAAGAGGAGTTCTTGAAGAACTCGCACTCAGAGGTTTCGGTAAATAAATATATGAATTATAAATTATGCTATTAAAACAAATCGTTGATGAAAGAATGCGCTTTTTAAAAGAATATATATAGTAGCTTTGGGTCGAGCCGTATGTACAAGAAGGTATATATGGGTATATCATAAAAGTTCAAGGAGGTATGAATTCTAAATAATAGCAAATATTACTAGCCTGTATAAGTTTTTTTAATCTCATCCTAATATGTTTTTTTATGAACTTTATTCGATACTTACAATGAAACTAGTGCATGTTTGAAATTTATTTGGACTTTCAAAAAACTAAATTCAACGTAGTAGTAACCTTTTTTCATAGTGTAGATAAAACAAAAGGCTTGCTCACAATTTAAATTGGACATTGTGCTAAACGAGTTTCTAAAGGAGTTCGCAAGCTTTCAACTCAGCCTTTTCCCGTGTCGCGTTTTTGCAGATATGTTTCTAATTTACTGTTAAAGACATGGCATAAAGAGAAATATACTCAATGTGAACTAGTGGCGAATCCTTTAGTATTTATGTTATTAATTCTAATTAAATTAAACTGTTTTTAATAATTTGAGATTTATTGCTTTTATATTTCTATCAGGCATTATATTACGCAAATATATTATCAAAAGTTGTTATCTAGGCTTAAAAAGCCGATGGTACATAGAATACACCATGCCAGTCGTTATGTAGGTCTGATTTGTCCGTGGTGTTAAAGATAATAACTCGTCTAATTACCGACGATTTTTTTAAAATTATCATCAACAATTATTTTATGCTTACGCTACGATAGGTATATTCAGCGATTCTTAGCATCTTTGTCGAATGCCTGCAGATGGAAATTTCTGTGCAATGGAAAATTGCTTTTTTTTTAAAAATATATATGACCTCGGATAATAGATATAATTTACCTGCAAGGTTTTAATTAACGTCTACTATCTTTAATTTTTTCATAATTTTAATTTCAGCAGTTTTGGAAATAGATGGAGGGGGGAAGAAGATTTCTGTGCTTTATTTTCAACGATATCTCTGAAAATATGCTGCCTAAAATTAAAAGAAATATATTTTTGAGGTCGTGTTACGAAAGCTTTCACAATTTTTCGAGAAATTTAATTAGCCTCCCTACATGTTTCCTAAATATGTTTGTGAATGTTTAATAATCTGTAAATGTGTGCGTCAATACTCTTTATCCCTCTCCCTCAATTTCAGCTTCCCACGTTTGACATAGTTTACGAATAAAATTGTTACGACAGATGGATAAACGAACAGATACAGGAGAGATCCTATAATGTTTCCGTTTTAACTTTTTAAATACAGAACACTAAAACCAAGCTTGTGTGTAACAAAAGAGGGTAAAAATTGTCGAAAGCTTGACATTTATTGCCAGGGTCGGTGCTGTGGAAATATAAGCTGTAGCTCAATCAAAAAATCCATATATCTTATTACTTTTATTATATCCATCTTTATGATATTATTATTTTGAAACATTTAAAGATCACCTTTTTCTTCATCTTACTAAGACTATCATTATTATTAACATATGAGTGTCAGGCTGTTTAGCTAAATTTTCATAAAAATTCTTATAAAGCAGCTATTAATTTAAATTTTCTTTTTCTGTATGTTTCTAAAATAGACATGAAGTAACTTTATTTTAATGCGAGGGCTTTCCAAAAAAAATACCCGTTTGTTCATGTAGACGATGCTATTGATCCCTTTAAAAAAATGGCAAAAGTGTCTAGATTAACATCGTATCTTTACGGGGGAGAGGGGATTGTGATTCCGATGTATTGTGTGAGTTTTCTGACTCTTTACAGTGATACATAAGATAGGAAATTCCGTGAAATGTGAAGTGCGATCCACTTTTTGTGTGCAGAAAACGTACTTCCAAGCGAAATTTATCGAAGGGTTACAGAAATGCATGGTAGGTTAATATTGGATAAGTCAAATTAAAATAGCAAATAAAGCCTTTGTGCACAAATGTTTAAAGATAGAAAACCAACGATTATAAATGCACAAATAAAGTATGAGAAGTTAGCAAATAGCTATTTCGAATCTACTATCGAGATTCTTCACCAGTGCAAAATTCAGCGAGGTAAAAAATAGCAAAACTGAGCAAAGAGACAGAGAGACGCAGGCTTATATACCCGCTATGGGAACAATCCCGCCTAAAGAAAAGCAACCAATGAGAAGAAATCAGCCAAAACAACTGGGTGGACAAGTAGCGACATCTATCGGAGAACAAGCAAAACAAAAACTAAAAAGCGAGTGAAAAAAATAACAAGTATTAAATTAAAGATTTCCAAATATTTGGAAAATAAGGAGTACTAGATAAGTCATTGACTAAGGAGTGAGAATTTTTTATGATGTGGTAAGCTTCCCAAAAATCAAGATCAAGAATGGAAGGACATTTATGGATGATGGTGGCTGAAGAAAAGTTAAACTTATGTTGTGAAGACCAACAATGTTGAGCAATAGAGGAATGTTTAAGCTCTTGATTTTTGACATACCTTTTATGTTCCATTAAACGAAATCCGAGAGCACGTTTAGTCTGATCAATATAAGAAAGACCGCATTGGCAAGAAATTTGGTAAATACCCCAGTTATCTAAGCGATCAATGGGGTGCTTAAGATTTGAAAAAGCAATTTTATTAACGGTAGAAAAAATAACATTGAAATCGAACCTTTTTAAAATTTTAGCAACTTGCTGACTGATTTTGGGGGAAAAAGGTCAAAACAACCAAAACATTGGAGTTTGAATTAAAGTTTTTTCTTTTAGATTTGGTGGATTTTGTCAATTTTCTATGAATTGAATCTATAATATTAGGGGAGTAACCACGATCAACAACAATAGCTTTTAGATAATTAAGTTCATCACTGAGTAACTGAGGAGTTGAACAAATATTGGAAGCCTGGAAAACAAAAGTTTTAAAAGTCGCAACTTTCTGGTTACGAGGATGAGAAGAATATCTGTGAGGTGGAAGACTGACCGTAAAAGGTTTGCGAAAGACAGTAGTCAGAAAATTATCTTCATTGCGAATAACAAGAACATCCAGAAAAGAAAGGCAATTGTTCGATTCAGTTTCAAAAGTAAATTGAATGCAAGAATCAATAGAATTCATGACAGAGAGAATATGATTTATATCTGAATTCACTTCAACTAAAGAAAAAATATCATCTACGTAACCTTGTATTACGTAGTATTACGTAATTCCAACATAGAATGGAAATTTTAAGACTTCAAACAATTTTATTTCAAAATAATGCATGTACAAATCGCATAAAGTCGGACTAAGAGGATTACCCATAGCCAAACCGTCAATCATACGAAAAAAATCCTCGTTAAATAAAAAAGTATTTTGAGATAAGCAAGCACGAGTTAGGTGAATGAGCTCCTCGATTTCGAAAAAGGAAAAATGAAATTCTCAGAGCCTTCTCTTGAGGCAATCTAAAGCACCTTCGACAGGAACATTAGTAAATAATGATTTAACATCAAAAGAAACCATCATGTGGCCTTGTGGCTTAAAACTGTGAAGTTTCTTAGCGAATTCAAAAGAATTCTTAACACTGAAAGAATTACTGCTTGAGAGAGGAGAAAATATGGAAATAAGATATTTTGCAAGTTTATAAGAAGCCGTACCGGTACTGGAAACAATGGGTCTAAAAGGAATGTCAGGTTTATGGACCTTAGCTAAAGCATAAAACCTGGCACGATGAGCAACTGAAGGAATAAGAGACCTCTTTAATTTAGCAGAAATAATGTGTGAAGACTTAAAGGCAGATTTGATAGTATCAATTTCATTAGAGGAAGGGTCTTTGTGGATATCCACATAGGGACCATCATTAATTAATATCTTTTGTTTTCCGGGCTTCCAATATTTGTTCAACGCCTCAGTTACTCAGTGATGAACTTAATTATCTAAAAGCTATTCCTGTTGATCGTGGTTACTCTCCTAATATTATAGATTCAATTCATAGAAAATTGGCAAAATCCACCCAATCTAAAAGAAAAAAACTTTAATTCAAAATCCAATGTTTTGGTTGTTTTGCCTTTTTTCCCCCAAATCAGTCAGCAAGTTGCTAAAATATTAAAAAGGTTAGATTTCAATATTATTTTTTCTCCCGTTAATAAAATTGCTTTTTCAAATCTTAAGCACCCCATTGATCGCTTAGATAACTGGGGTATTTACCAAATTTCTTGCCAGTGGTCCTTGCCAGGGTCTTTCTTATATTGGTCAGACTAAACGTGCTCTCAGATTTCGTTTAATGGTACATCAAAGGTATGTCAAAAAATCAAGAGCTTAAACGTTCCTTTGTTGCTCAACATTGTTGGTCTTCACAACATAAGTTTAACTTTTCTTCAGCCACCATCATCCATAAATGTCCTTCCATTCTTGATCTTGATTTTTGGGAAGCTTACCACATCATAAAAAAATTCTCACTCCTTAGTCAATGACTTATCTAGTACTCCTTATTTTCCAAGTATTTGGAAATCTTTAATTTAATACTTTTTATTTTTTTCACTCGCTTTTTAGTTTTTGTTTTGCTTGTTCTCCGATAGATGTCGCTACTTGTCCACCCAGTAGTTTTGGCGGCTTCTTTTTATTGGTTGCTTTTCTTTAGGCGGGATTGTTCCCATAGCGGGTATATAAGCCTGCGTCTCTTTGTCTCTTTGCTCAGATTTGCTATTTTCTAACTCGCTGAGTTTTGCACTGATGAAGAATCTCGATAATAGATTCGAAATAGCTATTTGCCACCTTCTCATATTTTATTTGTGCATTTATAATCGTTGGTTTTCTATCTTTAAACATTGAATAAGTCCTCTCTGAGGCACTGGGTTCGAAATTTCAAAAAGGAAATAGACTTTCCTCTGAAGTTTAAGTGTGATGTTTCTGAAAACCCTACATATAGACTTTGCACCATATGACTATCATTACTTCACTAAACGCAATGATTTTTTTCATGAGAGAATTTTTAAAGTGATTATGTCTTAAAAGTCACGGCATAACATTGTCGGGCTAGACATTTATAAGGAAGGCATAAAAAAACAGATTTCAAGATACGAGAAATGACTCAATAACGGCAACGACTACATTGGAAAAAGAATAAATGTATTATTTACATTTAAATAAAGTCTTTATGACGTCGTTTTCATTATCTTTAAGTACTTTCCTTCATTTTTCTTTTAATTATATGTAAATAGATATTATTTTTACACGCATAATTAAAATACAATTAAGTTGTGATTATTATTGTTATTATTATTGGCATTCCTATTGTTGTTATTGCTAATATTATTAATATTAAAGATTTTTTTATGATATTATTACTATGAGTCAGAATTTTTATAGATTTTTTTTTCAAAATTCAGAGTTTTATATTACTAAAATCTTATGGTTTGTGGGCATTGTAGGCGACTGCAAATCATACATGAATAAATACAGTACTTAAAAGTTTCGAAACACACTTAACTAAATAATAAATATATTATCTTCTTATAAACTACTTTTCCAAAAACAATTTATAGGGATGAAAAAAATATTTTTTCATGTATAACTAGATTTGTCAAAACAGTTTTGTATTTCATCACAGTCCGGAATTTAAATTGCAAATATTTATTTTAAATTCAGAAAACTTTCCGGAGAAACATAATCGTTCAAAAATTCTGGCAAAGAATATTAAAGATTAAAATTTTCATGCTTTTTCTGTTCATCTAATCTCGTAAAACTTTTATCTGATTTAGATTTTGTTGACTTTATCTTAAAGAATAAACTTTGAAAAATAGGATAAACTTTTCCTTTAGTGTTATTTCAGACAACTTTAGTTTTTTTTTGAAAAGGCTGTTCAAATGTAGAATATTCGGTTTAAATTTCTTTCCGAAAGTTAAAGGACATGGACTAACGATATTTTATTATACTTTATGCTATTATAACAAGAAATTATTCAAATAAACGTTCGGTATCATAAATTGAACTGATAGTTAAAAAAATTATGTAAAATTTTAAATTTTGCAAAGCTATTAAATATTTTTTTTAAATAAATATAACTTAATGCTTTGTGTGTTCCAATGCAAAAATTATTTTTTTAAATTTCAGGCTACTTTTCTTAAACTGCTCACTTTTGAGACAAATTTTACATGGCGCTACAAAAACCAGTTTAAAATTATTACAGTGAACCCTCCAAATAAGTGACACTCCGAATAAGAGACACCTCTATTTAAGGGACAGAAGTTGAGGTCCCATAGATGTCCCTTATTTGGAGTTTTCACTCAGTAAGAAACTCCGAATAAGGGACACCTCTATTTAAGGGACAAAAGTTGCGGTCCCATAGGTGTCCCTTATTTGGAGGTTTCACTGTATAAAGCATCTTTAATGATGCATCTTTCTATATAATGATGCTTCAAGTATGCACACATTTTTTTTTCAGTTTACATGTAATTTTAACATTTCTATAAGTATATAAATGAATGCAAATTGTGTTTTTACAGTGTCGCTTCCAGGTGACATCAAAAACGAGAAGGTTAAAAAGTAAAAAAGGCGCATTATAAAAACACACATGCGTTTATATGTCCATCTATGACAGCACTGTTTTCATAAACTATTTAAGAGTGTTCTTAACTGCTTTGCTGAACAAGCGCAAAACGTTTTGACACTTTTACAAATTAATTTTTTAACAGAAAGATATAAAATTGGAATGCCTGACTATGGAAGCGATTTCGAATCGAACTTATTTTTCCATTTTATGATCATTAAATTACCTATCAAGTTCTAAGCTATTTCGATCAAAAGATCACCCATTTTTCTCCTGCTTTTCGACCGGTTTTTCTGTTTCCGTCGGGAAATGTGCTCAAAAATGTCAACTTTGAAGGCTTGTTATGGAAAATCTATTGCGTTTTTTAAAAAACAAAAAATCGAATGTAATTAGACAGTTTCTGAATAACAACACCTGCTATTTTCATGCATTTCCGCACAAAAATAAATTAAAGCATGTCTCACAAATTTGCCCTTTTTGATTTAAGAACACCCTTAATGGAAAATTCAAACTTGGCAAATTTTAAAACCAATTTAAAATTCATGAAGTATATGTATAGGGCAAGCAATTTGCTGTTATACAGTGAGAGTAGACTTTAACTCTTTATCTACTGACGGTACTTATAAGTACCATTAAAATTGCTTATTATAAAATTCTTTTAATGAATCGATTAGTTGTAATACTATTTAGAATGCGTTACAAATACATTGCTTTATTTTGTTACTAAAACATAATTGATTACACAAAATAAAAAATATTTTTAAAAGGATCATTTCTGTTGCCTTTGTACATTTTCAGCTTTCCTGGCGTGAGGGAGAGGTTGGAGATTTTTTAATTCGGAAATATTTCTATACTTATATTGTAAGAACATGTTTGTACATTTTATAATTCTATAGGATACTAAGAAAACAATTTAAAATAAAAGATTTGAGTAGGGTTATAAATACTGTAAAACAATCCCTGTAAATTCAAATTTAATTAATCCTTCTAAATCCTCCAATCCTTCTAAAATACTTCAAACATTTATTAAATGGATATGTAAATATTTTAATTTAGTGTAAAAAATGTTCGTAACATGCTTTGAAATATAAAATTTTCATAAATTCATAATTCGGTAGATAAAGGGTTATAGTGCAAGCGTTTGGTTCGATGATAAATTGTATGTGTTAAAGCGATCCTTGTACTTTGTTTTTTCTTAATTTTCGTAAAAAATTATTTGGTTCTCGGAGTCTGTAGATCAAGATATTCTGGAATTTTATGCTAATTAGGACACACTAACTAGCTGTAGATTTAAAAAAAAAATTATTGAAATTTTGTATCGGCGGATATGTGGGTCGCGTCCTTGATAAAACAGCAACACAAGACCGTTTCTCTTGCCTTCCCAGATTTGAAGCTTGCCAGATGTCTTGAGAGATTTGAAATCTTTTAAAACTGTATAGTCTTGGAGCTGAAAGAATCAAACGCGATTGGCAAGAAACAATATCAAGCCCCATAGAACAATAAAATTATGTAGCAACAACGAGTTGTTGGCATTCAGTAACATTTACATAATTCGTCGAAAATTTGATTACCTTTTCAAAATCGTTTGAACAAGCAGTCTTCCGTCTGTAATATTGTTTCAAATAGAATATTTTTGCGTTTTTCATATCTCTAAAATTAATTGTAGATATTAAAGTGAATTTAAGACGCATTAGCGTACGCTAAATGTAGAAGCTCAACCTCAGTACTTTTCAAATTAGAATTAAATAAATTGTATTTAAAATTTAAATCAAACCATGTTTCTATTACCTTGTTGTGGACCTCATGGGTTTATCTCACATTTTGAAAATGACTATAAAAATTATTTTATAAAAAATGCCTGTATATCGTAAGGATCGTTAATAACGCCAAGTGCTATTATTTCGCGTAGATATCAAGGAATCTGGGAAAATGGCACTACGGGTTTTTGCGCTGAAAGGCTCTGGGTCATCGGAATCAGAATTAACCGCTAAAAGTTAATTTTTTATTTATGTAGAACTTACCGCTGGAATAAGCACACAAGAAACAGTGCCGATCAAAAATTTTCCAGGTAAGTTCTCTGAAGTGGAGATACGTATTGATTAGGGAAATACTTTATTAGATATTTTTGTATGCTATTTCATGAGTACATTATCTATTTGTGTACATTTCTTGTACTTTCGAAATGTTGTGAGAGATTTTGTTTGTAAACGCGAGGTAGCTTGTGCTTTAAAATATGCTGTGAAAATTTATACCGGGAAAACAACGCCATCCACAAATGTTGTTACACCAGTTCAATCTTTTCAGTGGCAGAACTAGATATTTTATCTATTTTTTTTTACTTTGAGCCCGTGAGACCATTATTGTCAATATTTAAGACTAAATAGGATAAGCAAAAATTTCCAATTCCTAAATGTTCCTATTTTTTTCATCTTAAAAAATAAAATATCAAATGATTACTGCTGTATCCTGATATAGCAATTATTGGTAAATAAAAGAAATTTGTTATTTTCTAGGGCTATAGAGCTTGTATATTTAGTGTTGGACAGTTTACATTCCATTATTCTGTTTTCTTTTATTTTTTTTTGCATATCGTTATTACCCACCTCCAAAGAGATTGGTAAAAAGATCTCTCCTTTACATACTATGAATACATATTTGCTAATATATTATTTCTTGTATACATAATCTGTAAGTACCAGTATTAAATCCTATATTTGTTTGGAAAAAAAAAATCTGTTTCTTTCTAATCACTGACTTGAAGAAGAAGGTATCGTATCTTACTTTTAAACAATTTCTTAAACATATAGTTCAGTAATTACATATAGGTGAGACATGCCTCCTTCGTGATGGGCCAGTAAAAGGCATTTCTACCATTCCCACTGAAGACAAAATGAGTACTTACAAAGTCATCCAGTACCAATACGAGTTCTACTATGGACTCTAAGCAATACGTCAAAAACAAATTCTTACAAAAAATAGTTGATTTGAAATTAGTTATAGCAAATTTAACTATCAATGGTGTTTATAAATAATATTGCTTACCTCGAAAGAGAGAAACAAGTAAACGACTTGGTGAATTTTATATCTCACCACTTCAAATATCTCACCACCTTCAAAAATGATAAACTTCAACGTAAATTACAGTACTGATGAAATTGTTTTAAGTATTTGGTTAAAAATTAAGATTTTTGCATTCTACAAAAATAAAATTGCTTGATTTACCATGTTTGGCATTTTAATGATCTAAAAGAAAAGTTGTTATAATTTTTTTTATTTAAACATTTGCTTTCCTTATGCCAGATATATTAAAAATTATTATAAAAATTACTTTTTGATAAATGCATTTCTTAAATATTATGATATTTTATTTTTCTTACTCAATTTAAGAAAACCAGAAGTTACACAAAAATAAAATTAACCATAGGCTATATTAAACCATGAAACAAATAAATTAATCTGGTATAAAAAATATACCAGAAATATTAAAAATAGAAACAAGTATTATTTTTAAATATAACTTTCAAAATTTATCCTATACCAAAGTAAATAATGAACATTAAAACGATTTTTGTGATTAACATTTCCTCTATAAAAATTTATTTATTGGAATGACATTATTTACATGCTTGGAAAAAATAGGTACTCGGAAAATATAAAAATATGGTTAAATATGGAAGGTAAGTATACTATTTAAATGAATTCATAGACTAAAATAATTATTAAATGCACATGTACACAGTGAATCAATAATTAAACAGTCAAACAATCATGTTTATATGATTTTATAAGTGACTCTTTTGAAACAGAAAAGTGACTAGTTCTATATTACATTAAATGAATTTAATTCTAATCTTTATAAGGAGCATTAAATTTCAACTCTTTTACTAATTGAAGTTTAAAATTTAAAATTTATATTTAACTCGATGATTTCTAGCATAATATATCTTCTTGCGATAAAATTTTTATCACTTTTCGTAAAAAAAAGTTAATGTTACTTGGGAATTTAAATGTATTTTTATATCTCTAACTAGATTTGTCAAGACTGTTTTCTGTTTCATAAAAGTACTGAATTTAATTTGCAAATATTTACGTAATTTCACAAATTTTTTAAAGAAAATAAATTTTATATTCTTTTCAGAAATCTGACAAAGAATTGTAGAGGATAACATTATTATCATTTTTCTTTACTTAAAATACCTTAAACGTTTATGAGATTTAATTTAATATTTCAACTTTATTTGAACATTTCAATTTGATAAAATGGCAGGTACGAACTTTTATTTACTGTTATTTACTGCAACCTTGAACATTGAAAGAAGGTACTTCATAATTGAAAATATTTTGTAAAAATTTCGCTGTCAAAAATAAATAAATAAATAAATAAATAAATAAGAAGAAAAAAAATGTCAAAATTTTCTCCCGATAAATTTAACAAAACAAAATAATTAGCCTTTTTTATTTTTTTTTAACTATATGTGTGCTTCTGAAAACTGTTCTCAGTTCTTTTTCAAACCTTTGACACATCTAAGAAATGGTAGTACTTGATCATCCCGCAGACCAATTTTGCCAAATTACACAAATCGCCAAATTATACAAATTGACATAATTTTTATTTTAAAATCTGGAACAACGAATAAACTAGTAAAACATTAATAAAAATACAAATAAAATGACGAAATAAAAATCATTTGGTTACATAACATACACACGCAACAAGTTTAATGTCAAGTGAATGTGGCGTTTACGGTCAACCAATTATTGGCATTTAATCTCATAGTTTCGCGATATTTTTTTTTTTTTTTGGTCGATGGGATAATCAAGTAGTGCTTATAAAACACAATAAAGTTTTCGTAAGGAGACAAAAAAGGTGTTTCTTCCTTTGTTTTTTTGCTTCTAAATTCAATTAAGACGAATAAAATTCCGCAACGTATTTTTGTTTAAAAGATTATGTAAAATTCTACCCTTCTTTCAGAATATTTATATATTTTTTAGAAAACTACATTTTGCTTCGAGAGCTCCTGGCCCATTGTACAGTGGCCTCTCTCTAACTGAACAACTATAAAATGTTAACGACCCGGTATTATAAATACATTTTCACGGTCCCGGCGGAAGTCCATAGACTTAACAAAAGATGAACTCTCTGTATTCTGAACACCCTCTAATCCGAACACGCCACTATTATGAACGCTACTTTTGGTCCCCATTTCTACTCTAAATTCAAATTCTGATCATGGAAATTCTCAGAAACTATTACAGATGAATAAGAAGGTTCAATAAACTTGATTAAAAAATAATCAGACAAAATCATTGCTAGATTGTAAGTATATACTTGAAATTGCAATTTGTTTGAATACTTTAATTTGTTTGATAGAAACTTCAGTTAAATGTTGGAGCATCTGTTGTCACATTCTTGTCAGCCGCCTGCTGTAACAGAAGCCATTTTATGATTTTTTATTCGAAAATGTAAAAAATTAATTTTTGATTAGTTAAAGACAATTGCGGTAAGTTAAAATAACTTACTTCTATTGTTCTTATTTCAAATAATAATTCTATGCAAAATATTTTTAATAATAGTTTAAGCTTAACATTCAAACATTGTTTTTTGAATTTTAGACTGAATTTGGAATTTTGGATTGATTTCTTCGATGGATCAACTACTGAGAAAATGGCAATTAAAGAAACTGTATGCTTATAATTTTGTTGCTATTTTCAGCAGATTTCATTTTTGCAGATGATAAGCCGTTCATTAACTATTTAAGCGGTCTAACTGGGTTTTTCTGTCACATTGTTTTTGGATTCAAAGGTTATTTAACACAAAGTCGATATTAATGTTAATTTTTTGAATTGCATATGATAAATAAATATCGAAGATTATAAAATACTAATCTCCATATCAATACTTTCAGTAGCTTTTATTTTATGAAGTGTTAAACATGCATATATAATTCTGCAGGACGCTTAAAGAGTTAAGGGTTGTAGAAATCATATTAGTTTACTTTTAAAACTTTAAACATAGGAAATATAATAAAAACCCCATAGAACCGACCTTATTTAATCAACTACCGGCCCGGTTACTGTACATAGTAGTAGTAGTAATGCATTTCCAATCTCCCTCTATACTGAACACCCCCATGATCTGAACGTTTTTGGTCAGGTCAGAATTCAGAATAGAGAGAGTCCACTATATTTTGCATTGTTCTGCCTTATAGTTGCACATTTCAATAAATAATTTATATTACTTCAGAGAAGTGTTACAAAAAATTATAAACAAATAACATTGATAAGTTTCGGTTCCACTGATAAACACCATAATAAAAAAAGATATATATATATTGACGTTTCCCTTATGATTATGATTTAAATTTTTGTTTTTGCTTTATTTTATTATGAAATTTTATCATGATTTCAATTATGAATAAGGTTCTTATCAGATTCGAACCGAAATATGTCAGTTATTTGTTTTTAATTATATGTAAAACCTCTTTCATGTAATATAGATTGTTCAATAAAATGTTTATTTAAAAAATGAAGTTCTTAAAATCTTGCGATTAAATTTGATTGATTTAATAAACTTTTTATCATAGATGCACATTTTTAAAGCAAGGCGTTCTTAGTTATATTAAATATCATTAAATAGGGAAAACTTTTGCTGGTGATTGTAGTAGCACATTAATTTTCCATTATAATAATAAATCCATGGTAAAGTTATAATTTCACATTTTTACTTTTGATAATTTTTATTTTCTACTATCATTAAAAGAAGAAAGTATTGAATTCATACAAAATTTCGACTTTCAGTATTTGTTCAATTTGTACGTTTTAGAAGGTCCTGCACAGGAATGGTTGTTTTTTAATCTGTCTGTTACTCTGTCATTTTTTCAAATCTGTATGTGACAAAAATTTTGTGGGCGCTCTATCTCAAGAATTCACGGAAGGTATCCCAGAAAACGTAAATTAACAATTAGACATTGATATGAACTGGAAATATTTAGATTTTGATGCATCACTCTGAGCAGGTGGCACTACTATGACACATTATTCACAATTTCCACAATAGTTTTATCTCAATGGTTAACGCACGGATTTTCAAAACTATAGATTCTCTTAGGCGTTGATACAATTAGATGCTGATCAATGGCGCCAACTTATATGGGCCAGTGGGGCCCGAGTCCACCCAATAATTTTGAATCGTAGTGTACCCAATCTTCATTGCTCTATTTCGTTACTTATTTCATTATTATTTTATTATTTTTTTTTCTTCCTAGAACAAAAATTATTTTTCCGAAGATCATGTGTTTGAATTCTCCGACTGACACCCATAAATCTCAAATGACTAAAATTTTTTGCCACATGATTAACTTTTCAATTTGTAATCATCCTCATGATATAATGATATTGCAATGAATATTATTATCTTTATAATGAAAAACGCTCTAGAATATTATTTAATAAAATTACAACTTTATTAAAACGCAATAGCTTGACTTAAAATTCTCATCTTTCACCGGCTGTCTATCCTTCAAAGGAAAACAAACTGATCGTGACATTTTACCAAAATATTTTTGAGCCAACCCAATATTTTTCAAAAGTTGGTGCCACTCATGCTGATTATGGATTAGTTCAAATCACTCAACAGTTGGCGCTGTGATGCTGCTGCCTTATTCATGATTATCGCAAAAGCTCTATCTTAAGAATTAATGCGTGAATTTTCATTCAAACTTCGGATTCAATCAGTGCCTAATATACATTAGTGTTGTTTAGTTACTTGTGTAATTTGCTTGACAAGTGGAGATGCAATTCTGCATTTTTCACAATTTCGCAATAGCTGTATCTCAAGAACTAACGCATGGATTTTCATTATATTTCAGATTCAGTTAATACCTGACAAAAATTTATCCCGATTTGTTTTTGATGCAAATCACCCAATACGTGTCACTGTTAAGCAGAGTTATTTAAATATTTTGCGATAGCTTTATCTCAGGAACTAAGGAGTAAAATTTTATCAAACTTCATATTCAATTCGAGGTTCATAGAAGTTGTCGTTGATTAGATTTTGGTGTAAACACCTAACCGGTGAGGCTTCTATGTTTCCTTTTTCAGGAGCTATTAACATGTTTAAACAGTTAAAAATGCCTCATCTTACAAGTAATTTTTTTTTTTTTTGCACAAATTTTCACCGTTTTGTTTCAGATTTTCTGGTAACAGTTCTTAATAATTTTTTTGTTAAATTTGATAACGTTTATCTAGTTAATTTCTAAATTCATAAACAACAGCTTTCAATTCAATAAAATATTTAATATAATAATTCAATAAAATATTTAAACTAAAATTTTGAAATGTATTTAATAAAAAATATGTGCTTGGTAAAAAAAAAGAGAAAATAGTTGTACACTTTTTCAGAAAGTGTCTAACGTTAGAGAAAAGTTAAATTATACTTTTAAACTTCTAACTAGAATGGCTGTTTTGTATTTCATTAAAACTTTGAATTAAAATTGTAAATATTTACTTTGTCGGAAAACTTTCTAAGAAAACAATTTCATATTCGATTTAAAATTCTGGCAACGAAGAATAAAGATTAGAAATTGTTATGCTTTTACTGTATAACTTTTCGAGTAAAACTTTTATCTAATTTAGGTTTTGTTGATTTTCACTAAACATTTAAATTTAATAAATAGGATAAATACGTTCGTTTAAAATATTGTTTCAGATATCATTTTATTATTAAAATGAGTTACATCATATCTTAAAATATACAATTCAACATGTTCAGCTAAAATCACATTTTTATGTTAGAAGAATAAATACTAATAACAATAAGCAATCTAAGTATGCATGTTTATACCTAATAATCATTCATATTAAAAACATGTGATCTACATAGTCTAAGAAACTTCAGAATTATTGAGATAAAATCGTAATTTTCAGAAATTTTACTTTGCGTACTACTAAGTATTTGCAGCTATAAGTTTAAATACACAATAGCAAAATATTATTTCTGGCAATTTTAATTACTTGAATGGAATTCAGGGGTTATTATATATAAATTTAAATAAATGGCTCAAAATAAACGATATATCTCATACATGAAACAATAAAACAGTATTAACAAAAAAGAAAAAAAAATAAAATAACAGAAAAATATTGCAATTTCGATAATATTGAAAATGCTATTAAACCATTTAAGTAAACGAACGCATCACAATTATGATAATCTGTAAACCAAATAGGATCAGTGTTCTTGCTGTTGCTCGCTATTGCGCCAAATCGCGACTAAATTCTTCATTTGGCGAGTAAAAAGCGATTAGATTCGCAAAATTGCTAGTGCTCAATTTTTGCTTTTTCTTTCTTTACTTTTTTCATAAGTATGCATCTATGTATATATTTGAATATATACATATTTTTAATATTTGTAGCGGACAGTTGAAATTAGATTAATAAACAATCGCTGTCGCAGTTATAAAAACTTTATTTTAGAAAAACGTTATTTTAGAACATATTGAAAAAAGAAGGTACATTAAATAATTTTTTTTTTTTTTTTGTACTACACGGCGAAATTATTTTGCTAATACTTTTTTCATTTGGCGAATGTTTTTTATTTTTAACTAGCCAAATTACTAACGTTCGTAAAATGTCAGCGAGAACACTGAATGGGACTATGTAAAGTTTTAGGTCACAATAAACTCTGCCAACTCCGATTTGATCCTTGAATGATTCTGGATACAGTGTTTATACATATTTACGATATTGAGCCATGTCTACTCCTGTTACAGTTTAATTATAGACAGTAGAATAAAAAACAGTAAAAAGAATATTGTCCAGGTAAACTGATGGCATAGAGCTCACAGGCTACGGATACTAATTGTACATTACAGCCTTATATTTTCAAGGGTTATTTCCGTTCGAAAAAAAAAATAAGAAGGGGAAACAGTTCTCTCCTTTCCACTTTTTTTTATACTTAATCATTGAATCTCCTAAACTATCAAGGACGTGCTTTATCATATAAAAAATCTATATGCAAAATTCAGAGCAAATCGGATAATTCTTAATAAAAACCCATTTGTATAATTTAAGAGAAGTTATTCCCATCTTTTATACTTAACCATTAAACTTCGAAAACTATTCAGAGATTTGAACGAAATCTTACAATTCTGCTTGAAAAATCCATTTATACAAGTTAAGGGGAAGGGCATAAGAACCCCCGTTCCCCCTGTTTATACTTATTCAATGAACACCTAATAACAGTCACGGACTCGCCTCATCAGAATGATCCTATATCTAAATTTTGAACGAAAACTGTTAATTCTGCATGAAAATCCCGTTTATACCAATTAAGGGGAGGGACATGAGCCCCCCGTTCCCCCTCTTATACATATCGAATGAACTCCAAAAACTAATCAGGGAAGCGCCTTATCAGGATATATCTATATACAAAATTTCAAGAGAATCGGATATTTTTATCATGAGTTATCGCGTTACGCACGCACGAACGAACGAACGAACATACATACATACATACAGAACGGGCGGGCACATAAGCTCTCAGGCTATGATAGCCTGTGAGCTAAAAATACGTTCTAGTGTCTTCTTTAGGAGCATGTGTTCCAGGTAGTGTCATAATTTTCTAAATGCATAATTTTTCCTTAACTAAAAGATAATTTCTAGGTATCACAAAGAAATACCGTATTTACTCGTGTATAGGGCGCACGCGTGTATAAGGCGCACCCCTAATTTATGAGTAAAAATGGCGATTTCTTAAAATATCTTATATAACGCGCACTATAAATTTTAGACGCTAATGTAGAATGACTAAATGAATTTCCGTAAAAAAAAGTCGAAACAAACATTACACCAGACCAGAAAACAAGACGAAAATGCATTTTTAGACTTCGGGTTGTAAGAGAATGATGGGAAATAGGAATGAGTGACGGTAAAGAGTATTGCTAATTAGCGTTTAGATAATGTCATTAGCTCTGTTGTATAAAAAACTGAAAGGAATTAAATAAATATGCAGTAATATTTCAATTAAGTAACATTTTCGAGTTTTAATATCTTCTTTAAATAATTTCTTGTTTCATATGTATATCGTTCGACTGCATCCAACAATAAAAAATTATTCCGTGTATAAGGCGCACCTAGGAATTTTGCCCTATTTTTTTTAAGTGCGCCTTATACACGAGTAAATACGGTATATGAAAAAAAAAAAGAGTTACCATTGCAATAGAATATTTTGTTCTTGCTTTATTTACGGGGATTTTTTTTTAGCCAAAAGTTTTTGTACCATCTACCGTGCACTCAATTAAGCTCGTGTTATCCCTGCTTTGATATATTGCATAGTTTTCTACTAATATTTTCACAGAAAGAATCATATTTCTGTAATTGGGTTTGTTAATGCCCATTAATATACCATGAAAATGAAATTTTTATGTACCTGATATTATTACGTGATTTCTGTGTTTCAATCTTAAACTAAATGAAACATACAGAATATTTTAATACACAGTCAAAAATATCGTTTAATTATCTCAATATCATGCAAATATTTTTTTTCTACAAAAGGCTGGCCCTACATACATACCTAAATATCTTAGGTATGTCTTTGCAAATATGTTATCTGCACTTACAAGTATGATATTTTCGAATGTTTACCTCATTGTTTTATTCATTTTTTGATGCTGTTCATTAGTCCAAATTGTTTTTTATTTTTAGTGAATATTTGGTTTTATTCTGAATTTTCTATATTTCTCGAGTTTTATTTTTTCTTATTGTAAAGAATGCCTAGCGATATTCCAAACGTGTCCAATGCGGATGAATATGTAAATACAGAATGTGGTAGAGTGTCGGTAAATGTCCTTAATTTCTGGTTTAGTAATACTAAGTTATTTTTGTGCAGTTGGAAGCTAGTTTTAGATAGCAGTTTTAGTCTAGCAGGAATATTCGTTCAATAAATTAAATTTGATAAACGGGTTAGATTCCTTCGTTCGATGTTGAAACATTATCGTAGCTTTAAATATTCTTCGTACATCGCCGGAGAATCCGTTCAATGCTCATAAAATATGCTCATTATCGGAATTTGAAGTTTCACAGAATTGGAAAATAAAGACATTCCTTCAGTATTTAGAACTAGGTGATAGGTTCTCCTGAATGTTGTTGTTTAAGATGAGAGTATTAAGTGAGAGTCCTGTTGACCATTTTTTTATGTATGGCTTTGCAGGTTACCGGTGTCGGTGCAAACAATTTTCTCAGTCAGCTCTGAGAGTTTAAATTAATTAGCGGTAATGGCAGATAAGATTTATCTGCCGCGAATGCACGCAGGTTGGTGTTAATACCCGGTGTTTGCGAGGGCCTGAATAGGTGAGGTTTAGTTAGATGAAATTGCAGGTTGAGGAATTTTCAAATCTAGTTTGTTCTTGTCTTACATGACCTAGAAAACCATACATCGTTAAAAATTTGACCCTTTTGCTACATCATTACTTTACCGCTTTTATAGAAAACGATTACTTTACCCTATGGAGCATTCTCATGGGTCAAAAGAGAGATATTCTATAAAAGACATGGAATGACAATGGAGCAAAAGGGTCAATTTGTTTTTACAGTGTACCGACGGAAGTTCGAAGAATACAGCACGTAAAGATGGATGACTATGTTGGTATTATTTTCAGTTTAGGAAAACGGCACGAATGTTGTTTCTCTATGCACATAAATATAAAAAAATAATCTTCGTCGCAGAAGTAGCGATGGCTACTGTATATATGGGCTTGAATTCCAAACTTTATGTTAATAATAAAATTACGCAACCCATCTTTTTAATAGACATTGGTAGTGATATTTCATATTTTTCTAAGTCGTTTTCGATTAAGGATACTAGTCAGAACGATTTCAGATTGTATGATGCTAATGATACTAAAATCTGCACTTAATATACTAAGCTATTTATTTTGGATCTTGGATTCAAAGGCAAATTGCAATCGCGGATTATCATAGTTGTGGTAACTAAACCAATTTTAGGTAACCTTTTTTAGCAACATTTTGGTTTAATGATTGATTTAAAAAAGCGTTGTTTATTAGACACGGTAACTAATATTACTGCTTGTGGTCGCACAAGTCTGTGTGATGTCGCAGTTTTTAAGATAATTCTTTGTAATTCTGTATGTATCGATTTACTAAAAATGTATAAGGAGATTACTCAATTTAATAATGCGGTTAATATGACAGTAAATTAAGATCCAGTACATTTTATATGGGCCAGTCTATTTCATATGGTACCTAAAGACTTGTTAGATTGAACACTGACAGGGGATTATAGAGAGTTTAATTGATTTACAGTGCAAACACATTGACCATTCTTCACATTCAGGATTTTACATATTTTTAAACATTAAAAAAAAATATTTTTAAAAGAGTATCTAGTCTATCATAAAATTATGGTCGATTCTACCGATATCCCGAAAACTGCTTTTATAACTCCTTTTCGTTTACTTTAGTTTCCATTTTTAAACTATGGCTTATCTTCTGCGGTACACATGTTTAAACTCTTCACAAATGAGGTCCTTCGTAGTTTACATTTTTTCTTTCTTTATCTCGATGACATCTTACAAGGAAGGTCTCCATACGGGCATACCCAGAAAAATCCGAAAAAATTACAGAATGTTCTTCTCATATAGTTATATATGTTTATAAAAAAATTCGGCGGAACCTCCTTATAACGTCCGTAAAAAAATTAATAAAAATTTCGTTTATTTGGCGATTTATCTCCGGTTGGCTAAAAAAACGAAATTTTGAAAAATACGCTTTTACGCTTCGAATACTTTTTAAAGAAAAAACTTCCTATGTTCAATTTATTTAAATAAGTTTTGTTTAAGTAATTTTAGTTTTGCATTTTTTTGTCATATACGTTTATATGTACTTATAACAAAATGAAATTGATATATTTTATCATTTAAAACACAATTTAAATTGATTAAAATTGTTCCAAATTGAAAAATACACTGTTAAAAATCTGCTGCATTTTGTTGCAACGCACTCCCTTGCTTGTATAGAAAACGGTTATTTGGTGAAATAGAGCTTTCTCAGTGGTTGGAATAGAGATATTATATACAAGCGGTGGAGTGCGTTGCAACAAAATGCAGCAGATTTTTAACAGTGTATGACACGGTCAATTCACCGTGCTATGGAGCATTCTCATTGGTCAGAAGAGAGATATTCTATAAAAGTAGTGGAGTGACGTTGCAGTAAATGCTGCAGATTTTTAACCATGAAGTCAATTAAAATCAATTTTCAGATTCGTCAAAATCGTCTGCTTTTGGCGAGGAAATGCACTGCTCGCCAAATACCTCTTCGCTTTCAGCTTTTCACGCCAATTATTCCAAACTATTTTATTTTTTTACATATCTAATAATGTAATTCCGCCGCTAATTTTCAGTGATCCTTTATTACCTACATGAGTAGTTTAATTCGTATTTTTTTCAAAAAATTCTGAGTATGCCCCCAATGGAGACCTTCCTTGTTAGTTGCGAATGAAACTTACGCAAAGCACATAATGCTGTTGTATGAAGTTTTCTGGCAATTTCTGAATTATTGTGTTATAATTAACACACAAGAGAATATTTTATCAAAATTGCTTAAATTTTATTTCATAGTAATATTTTGATTGAATTTCAAAAGAATATATTAAATAGTCTTCACAATAAAGGTGATTTGATAAAAAAAAAGTAAATAAACATTAAACTTTTGTTTTGCATAACAAACTTTACAAAAGATACAAGTTGTAAACAATAACTGTTTATCTGAATGCGCAGTTAATATTGAATGAAAAATTTACATTACTACTGGATTAAACTAAACACTAAAGCAAACTAAAATCAATTTCAAAGGAGCACGCACTTCCAATTTCAATTACAAAAGGGAGATATAAATTAATTGAAAATGTTTTCACATTTAATTATATAAATATCATTATGCGAAAGTTTATTTACATAAAATAAAGTTCACAGCATTAAAGTGAAAAGTAATTATTATGATAATTTTTATTGTTTCACAGCAGCATATTTTGTTGTTTATTATAATATCGTAGACAAATTGTATTCTCTCTTTGTTCTAATACTAAAAGCATTATAAAACGAGAGCATAATTTTAAAATCAGAATTATCAGATATGGATAATATTTTATTGTTAGTGGAGTTTTACTGTTAATATTACATTTAACTGCATTCAAACAAAGGATTACGTACTTCTATCTTGAAATTTATTGAAGAGATTGAAACTACTGTAATGTATTTTCCAATTTCTTTATAAAAATATTGTAACACAAAATTTTATTCTGGTAAATGCAGCATCAGTTCTGAAAGAGAAAATCTCATCATGAGTGATTTTAAGCTACTATATTATTTTACGCAATTATTATTATTGTACAATTTACTTCAAGCCGTCCTGAGGATTGAACTCCAGACCTTTAGGCAGCGGAACAAATCCTTACTGACTGAGCTAAAACTGCTGATTCCGGTTTGTACAAAAAATGTCCATTATGAGTTAGTAAGAAAATCTGTTTTGCTTTTTAAAGACTTCCTATCAAATATATTCTTTAGAATATTTGTAAATGGTTTATTTTAGTTTATTTTGGACTTATGCATAATATTTATTATTTTTTTAAATCAATATTACAATTCAATATTACAATTCAAAATTACAAACAATATTACAACAATTATTTTTTTAATTTTTTTTTTTAACTAGTTTAAATTAAAAACAAATCCCTGTTAAAAATCTCTCTTTTTCTTTGAAGGAATGAGTGGAAAAAAAATCTTTATTAATTTTTTTCAAAAATAATGTTATAGACAATCTTTAAAATTGTCTTACTCTATTAATTTATTTATTTATTTTTTGGCTAATTAGTTAAAAGATTTTTTTAGTTAGAAATAAGAGAAAAATAAAAATAAAAAATGTAATTTAAAAGATATTTTTTATGTTTTCATTATTTCATAGCGCCAGTCAGGTTCGAACCCACCAACTGCACTCGCCGGCGATTAGCGGTGTGGTGCTTTGACCACTTGGACACAGAGCTCCTCCCAGCACGGAATGTCTCCGTTTTTTGTTTCTATTTCCATCCGTTTCGTTATTTTCAGGAAATATGGTTTAGCTTTCTGATTTTTAACAGAAAATGCCCTTTTGTTGTGAAAAGGGACTTTTTCTGTGAAATTCAGGGAAACAATATTCGTGAATTTCAGAATTCTTTTTAACAGTGTAACATAAATAATACGATTCTCTTATTGAGAATGTCCCTCGATATTTTTGCAGAATCGATCAACTGCAGAGCAATGCGACTTTCGCCAAAGATTCCTACTTTTAATAATAGTCTAAAAGTCTTTTTAAAATAGTTAGAAAATTAAAACTTTATTTACCAATGAGAATAATTGTATTACAACTGATACAGTGAAATTACGTACCTAATGATATTTGAAGTTACTCGAGTTACTAGAACATTGTTATATCCGTTTTACTATGTTTAGTTTAATCATATATCAGACCAGATGTCATAATCAGCAAGGTTCTCTGATCAAGAACGGCCAACTGGATTTATAAATGGTATATCAGTTGCAGTACACTAGTTTTCGCACAGTTGCTTTCGCCAAAAGGTTCCTGGTTCGAATTCTGCAATGGTCATTTTTTCACACAATTAAAAAGTTACTCATTATATGATTATTTAACAATTAAAATAATTCAATTAAAATTAATACAGTATAATTACGTATGTAGCGTTTCATGAAACTTCATTACGAGTCTGCTTATAAAATATAGATTTTGGGGACACTTCCCGGTTTGATCAAACACCAAAAAGGGTTGATCATATCCCTACAAACGATTATAATTTAAATGGCACCATTTCGAGTCTCGTAATTTCATTAAGTGAGCGGGTTACTTTTTGGAGTCAGCTCTAAAAATATCAATTTTAATGGCCACCTTTTTTTTTTCTTTGGCGGGGTAGTAACTTTGTCTTTCATCAAACGCTAAAAATGGTTGATAAAATCATTACAAACTGCTCCAAAAATATCGATTTTGGGTAGTATGAAAGTTTTGTGTGTGGAATTGAAAAAAAAAATAATAAAGACAGCAATTAAATATTTAAATTTTAAACTAAAATCCAACTATACTGGATTTACCCTATATAAGGTATGAGATTTATATAAAAAAATATAAACGTGCATACCGAGTTTTAAAACTCATTTCCAGTAATTATAACTCAAATGCAGTACAGTAACACATTTCTTTGTGCGTTTCTGCAAATGAACGACAAATGCTTTGAAAGCCCTCTAGTAGCCATCTTGTAGTGAAATTCAGTGGTTTATACTAATTTCAATACATTTGAAATAGCTTAATGTCATTAAAATATTCTTCAAACGATTACCTCCATATACCATAATGTAATAGAATTCTTTTGTGTGCTCTGTAAATGAGTTATTAATTCCACATACGTCATATACAATACCAAACATGCTTTGGTAACCATAAATAATATTTAATTATTGTGTGTAAATCCGTCTATATCTGCGGAAGTTAGGCATCGGAAAGCCGGACAGACGGTCAGACAAATCGAATACATACATTCTTTTCAACTTTGCTGGGTAACAAGTGGTCGAGAGGTTCTGACCTCTCAACTGGTAGACGGCAGGTGCTGGGTTGGAACCCAATAGTAGCCGTTGGCCTGACCGTTCGGTGTTTTACCTGGTTTTCTCCGAACCTTGGATTTCCTTGCGTAAATACGGGTTAGGTTCCTTTAGAAAGAATCCCACGGAGGGCATTGCACCACTTTTGGACCTATATTCCACGTGTTGATAATACGCCGTCATAAAATAAACCAATCAAAACCAACTTTGCTGGAAAGTGTTAAAAGAACAAAAAATTACATTAAAATTATTGCATGTATTCACACAAACAAAACATCATGAATTCTTCATTACTCAAAAAGAATAATACATAAAAACATTTTTCTGAATGAAAATCAAATTCTAATCGATATATGCTGTATGTATATAATAAAATTTGACATTGAGTAACATTGAAATATCATGACATAAACTTCTGTTAAATTACTCACAACGGGCATAATTTTTAATCATTTTTACATTAATCTAAGAGCAATTATAAACATGTTCAGAGACATAAATATTTAGAGAATAGATTTAACATTAAATTAAACTTAATTATTTTATGAACTATAAATCTCACAAGGGTTTTTATTTTAATGGTTTATTCTTAATGCATTGTAAAAGAAACTGATTATATATTTTTTAAAAGATAATATTAAATTAAAAATAATAATTCTGTTGTTTTAATTCAAAATTGCTGATATCTACTGTATATATATATATATATATATATATATATATATACATATATATAGTATATAGATAGATAGATAGATAGATAGATAATCAAATTAGACATTTAGATCAGGCTGCTTATAGCTTATAAAAATTCAATTCTAATATGTATATGTTGTTTGCATATAATTAAACTTGATGTGGAATAAAACCAAAAAATTAGAGCATGAACTTTTATTAAATTATTCAAATTGGGCATAAATTTTAATACTTTTTTTGTTATTGTAAGTCATTAACAAACATGTTCACGGACATAAAATTCTAGATAATGTGAAGATCTTCTACATTAAATTTTGCTTAAATATTTTATGAATTATAAAACTTTTATTATTTTTTATTTTATCAGTTTATTTTCAAAGCACTGCGAAATAAAGGTAGTATTAAAGTGAAAATAATTATTCTAGCTTCAATCAAAATTAATGTTATCTAATCTTTATATATATAAATCTTCTGTGCGTGTGTATGTCACTGATGTCCTCCTAAACGACTGGACCGATTTTAATGAAATTTTGTGTGTGTGTTCCAGTGGATTCGAGAATGGTTTAGATTCACATTTCGTCGAAATTGATTTAGCACTTTTTTAGCAATTAGGCAAAAACTAATAGTTAGTGATTTTTCACTAATTAAAAGTGTTGAATATGTTGGATGATTACAGAGCGGACGGAATGTCCGAGCGGTCTAAGGCGCCAGATTTAAGCTCTGCTTCTTGAAGAAAGCGATAGCGTGTTCGAACCCCTCTCCTGACAAACGTGTATTCTTTATAATAATATTTCCTGTGTTAAATTTATGATTAACCGACTTCAGAAAATCGTTAATTTTTAACTAAATAGGGAAAAATAAACTTTTCTATCAAAAATTGAACCGACTTCAAAAAATACTGAAGAGTGAAAAATAATTTCCTTACATAATTTTAATAAGAAATTAAATTAAGAGCGTTGTGTTTATCGTGCGTATTACTATATTTATGTGCATTTATTTGATTTTCTGGAGTCGGTGCCAGGAACGACATCGTCTGTCGGTGACAGGACAACGTCTGTCGGGTCAGCTAGTATTTCTATATATATAATGCAATTGGGAATTTCATCCTGGATGCTTATAATTTATAAAATTTAAATTCTAATCCGGATATGCTGCGTGTATATAATAGGTATTTACATAGAGTAAGACAGAAATATCAAGGCACAGACTTCTAATAAATTATTTAAAGTGGGCATAAATTTCAATTCTTATTTTTCAAATTATTCTAACAGCGTTAATGAACATATTGAGGGATATGAAATTAAAAAAAAATGTGAAAATATTTTGCATTAAAGTTAATTTTAATATTTAACGGATTATAAAGCTTACATTAGTTTATATTTTATAGGTTTATTTTTGATGCATTGCGAAATAAACTGATTATATTGAGGAAAGAGAAGATAATGTTAAAATAAAAATTATGATAGCTTCAATCATAAATAATGATATTTATTATGCATATATTGTGCAATTGGGAATTTCGTTCCTGCTGCTTATAACTTTAGCTCTGTTGAATAGATTTTGGTGGGAATTGCACTGCTAATTAGATCATTACTATGGAAGGATTTAGTACATAATTATTTTATTCAGTGCTGTTAAGGCATAGGTCAATCCCATATATATATATACATATAACCATTAGTTGTATTACAATATATTAACCATTGAATTAAATAGAAAATTACCACACTAATCATGGGGGGAAAATAAATATATAAAATGAATAAGAATGGAATTTGCAGAACCAAAGCAGAATTGTCAAGCCCCAAATACTTTGAAACTGCAAATGATGATTGTGGTTTCATCTTCTTAAATATATATATTAAATATATATATATATATATATATATATATATATATATATATATATATATATATATATATACTGGGTGTCCCAAAAATTACTGATGGATTTTAAAATTCAATAACTTGCAAACGGAGTCAGCTATTTAAAAAAATTTTGCAGGAGGGTTATATATAATGTCAGGAGTTTTTTAAAGGATTTTTTTATTTTAGTTCGAATTTCAAACAATAGGTGGCGCTGACGACGATTGAAGGCCAGGTTGACGTTTCACTCAGCACTAATCACCTGGCCTTCAATAGCCGTGAATGCCACCTATTGTTTGAAATTCGAACTAAAATAAAAAATTACGTTAAAAAAACTTCTGACATTATACATAACCCTCCTGCAAAAATTTTTTAAATAGCTGTCATTGTTTGCAAGTTATTGAATTTTGAAATCCATCCGTCTTTTTTGGGACATCCGGTATATATATATATATATATATATATATATATATATATATACATAAAGATTGATCTTTTATAAAAAGTCGCTGTTTAAAACTGTCAGATGTTATTTCAGAAAAAGTTTCAGTGCATAAAATGTTACACTACTTAGTTATTGCATTATGGGACAATCTGATTATTACTAATTATCATTAAAGACAGTCAAAAACTTCATCCGTATCTTCAAAAATAAGTAAGTCAATGTACAATTTACGTGATAGCGCTCTTTTTCACATCAATTTAATAAAATAATGTATAGTTTTACTTATTCTTTAACTTCAAGCTATGGAAAAAATATTTAAATTTTGATAGTTGATGGTAAAGGCATAGTAAATTTTGAAATGTGAACATGAAAATAACTGTGACGTTCATTAAACCTTATAATTGATTGCTTTCTATGTAAATAAATCTTTATTTTGTTCAGTTTACTTTGTGCAGTTTTACTTTTTTTAAAGATCGTCCGTTTAAGGGGGCTCAGAAATTGAAACCTTTTCAAAAAATCGACTTTTTTTATGATCTAGTTTGATTATTCAATTAATTCTTAACTCAATGCAAAAAAACACATAAAAATATTAGCATTTTTAACGGAGTTATAAGCATTTATGTATCAATACTTACATAGCCGCATCCATATAATTTCAACTTTAAGTCGCGTTTTTTCAAAACTTGATTTTTGACGACTAACACCAAGATTAAAAAAAAACTATTTGATGGAAAGGCATAATTTTTTTTCGCATGCATATAACATCATAATCTAGATTATGAATTAAGGATATAACTATCACTTAATAAAAACAGTATTAAAAAATCTCTCAAAGTTGAAAATTAAAAAAAAACCCTAAAATTTTTTTTTTCTTTTACATTAAAAATACTCAAAATATTAAACTATCTAAAATATATTAATTCATAATCTAGATAATGATGTTATATGCATGCAAAAAAAAAAAAAAAAAAAAAAAAAAAAAAAAAAAAAAAAAAAAAAAAAACTAAGCCATTCCATCACATAGTTTTTTTTTAATCTTGGTGTTAGTCATCAAAAATCAAGTTTTGAAAAAACGCGACTTAAAGTTGAAATTATATGGATGCGGCTATGAAAGTGTTGATACATAAATGCTTATAACCCCGTTAAAAATGCAAATATTTTATGCGGTTTTTTGCATTGAGTTAAGAATTAAATGAATAATCAAATAAGATCATAAAAAATTGATTTTTTGAAAAGTTTTCAACCCCTGTGTCCTCTTAATAAAAAGTACAAATGTTTGTTATAAAACCAAAAAACCGAAAATAGCTATTTTTAGTTATCGGCAAGGCAGGGAATCACACCAGGGTCAGTAGTCCTTGTATAAAAAAACAACTAAGTTAAAATATTGACAGAGTAATTTGTACATAATTTATTTATTTTAATTACCGCAAAATTAAAATAGCTAAAAAACGAAAAAAATATTATGAAAATTTTACACCTTAATAATGCTCTCAATAACGCAAAAAAAAACATCTAAATACAAATGTAAAGTGAAAATATGTCTTGTTAAAACATGAACTTGTAACACGATGTTTATTTAATATATTTTATAAAGCAATTCGGACATACGGGATTTTGAAGTATGAAAAAGGCATAAAATCAAAACTAAATATTTCAAAGCTCTGTACGAAAATGACAATTTTCATGTAATTTTGACTTTTGCAAAATCATATTTTGCAAGTATAATGTGTCAATTTGAAAAATATTTTTATACGTAAATCAAATATATGTATCACAAAAACACCAGTTTTAAAAGAATTTCCAGTGCAAGGAAAACATTTGTTTATTTAGGCAATCTGCGATGTATATTATAAAATGAATTACGATCAAATGAAAGGGTATTATTAAAACTCATGAATAAATGCAATAGATTGTCGTGATATATACTATATGTATGTTTTTTGCTTTAAAATTGTTAACGCGATAAAACCAAAGCGAAATATACTCGGCGAAACATAAAATTCGCGAGTTTTAATTAATAAAACTAAAATATAAAATGCTGATGTAAAACGAAATAAAAAATGAGGATTATTTCAAAATTGCGAATACTGAACTTGATTATTTGCGAATTTTATTTTACATCTATGTAGTGTATTGGTAGCCCCAAATTCGTATTAATTTGCTTTTTCATGGCTAATATGAAGATGAAACCACACATTTCATATGTAGTTCCAAAGTATTTGGGGCTTGACAGTTCTGCTTTTGTTCTACAAATTCCATTTGTATTCATTTTATTTATTTATTTAATTTTTTCCTATTTTCAATGTGGTAACTTTCTATTAAATTCAAACGGTTCATATATTGTAATACAATTATTGGTTATATGTATATATATACCGGGTGTCCCAAAAATGACTGATGGATTTTAAAATTCAATAACTTGCAAACGGTAACAGCTATTTAAAAAATTTTTGCAGCAGGATTATGTACAATGTCAGGAATTTTTTTTATTGTAATTTTTTATTTTAGTTCGCATATCAAACAATATGTGGCGCTGACAGCGATTGAAGGCCAGGTCGAAGCTTCATTCAGCATTGATCACCTGGCCTTCAATCGCCGTATGCGCCACCTATTGTTTGATATGCGAACTAAAATAAAAAATTACGGTAAAAAAACTCCTGACATTATACATAACCCTCCATTTTTAAATCCATCAGTCATTTTTGGGACACCTGGTATATATTACAAAGGAAACGCACTTTCTTTTACCAATTCCATGAACTATGTTACACTGATAACTTTTCTATTGTATAGTCTGTTGTATTATGACCTGAGCCTATGAATAAAATTTTGGTTTAGATTTCAGAAAGTTCTCTGTGAAAAGAAATTTTTTATGAAGACAGCTGTTTTCTTTTTTTAAGGCAAAACTTTCAGTCTTTAAAAGGTATGGCTGTCAAAAAATGGCTTACTTTCATCATCAAAATAATATAATTACATTACAAATAATGAAGATAATTAAATTAGTATTATTGTAACCTTCTCACTGATAAACATGTGCTAATACATTCATAAATCTCCAGGTTTCACTGCAATAAAAGCAATATTCAAAGCAATATAATTCTATTCATTTAATGGATTTATTATGCATTGAACAAGGATTAATACTCTCAAGGATTATATTCATATGAAGTACTGGAAAGTACTGATACAAGACAATGTTGGAGTCAAAAGTTTTAGAATCAATAATTTTTAATAAAGAGCTTGATTAAATATCCAGTTATGTATAGGGTGATAATAAACAGTTCGACTTTTTTAGCCGAATCATATTCTTCGGCCGGAGTCTCCTTTAACAGTCAGTGCTCAACTACTTCTATAATTACATTTTATATTTTCTCTGCGCCGAATGTTCTGAGTTATTTATTTCTTAATTGGTGATTCTTCACACACGTCGCAGGCTATGTTCATGGGAAAATGGTGACGCAGACTGAAACTAGAAGTAAGGTGTTTCTATGCGCTTGCTTCCTACATTGACATACATATTCGTAATGAAGTTTATTTTTTAATATTTTTTACAACAAGTCGCATACATACATATATTATTATTATTATTATTATTATTATTATTATTATTATTATTATTATTATTATTAAGCTGTACATACTATTTTCTTCGCAATGTTTTAATTATTGAGTTGCGAATAAAACTACAAATCCTTTGTTTTATTGGCATACAGCATTCATTATATATGTAAAAATATAAAAATCCTTAAAACGTACAATTTTGGTACTTATTCGTGACTTTCATCAGGAAAGTAAATCTGCGTCATGAGATTTACATTCGTTAGGATGGTCACGGGTGTGTGCCCAAACTAGCAGATTTTAGTATTTTAGCATTTTTTTTATGTCTATAATAAATCTTGTAAACCAATATAGCAAAGAATTTCTAAAATTATTCGCAATTCATGAATTTAAACATTGATTATTTATGATTTAATGGTGCAAAAATTTTTATATGTACCCCTTTAAAAGTAGAAAAAATGGGCAATTTAGATTAAATAAATTGCAGAAATGTCGATAAAGATTGCTTGCGTATGTGAGATAGGTTGTCAGAAAATATGCATGAATATTTACTTCGCTCTAAGCCCTAGTATCGTTAAAACTCCAAATTCCCTAGACTAAAAAAAATTTTTTTTTTTACTTTATTTTTGAAAACAAAGTTTTAGTTAACATTTTTTAATGAAATATCTAACACACACTTTTAAAATATAAGATCAACCTTGAATAAAAGTAAATAAAAAGGTTTTTAAAATATTTGAATGTACAATGTTTGGCGTAAATAAAGATATAAAATAAGTCGTTACTGTTCAGAACTGTTACTTTATTTAAATTTTATCATGATATAAGCAAATTTTATTTATCCTTTTTTTTAAATTAAACTTTTACATCAATTGAACCAAATTTATTATTTTTGTGCTTTTATTACTCGATTTTCTGAAAACGATTGTTTGCATTCAGATAAAAATCTAAGTTAATATCTTCTAAATACATTAAAACAATTTAACATAATGCATAGCCTAAATGTATGTGCAAAATTTGTTGGATAAAATTATAAAAGGAAAATATGGGAAATTTTAAACATTAATACTGTTTTTTATTACTCATTTTATATTTAAGATAATTACCAGCACTTAGTAGGAAATGGATATTTTATTATAAAACAGAAAGTAAATCAAACACAAGACCAAAGGCTAAATGTACTCAGAGCAAATAAATATATATTTGTTTGCTACTCCCATGTCCTAAGTCATAAATCTTAGTGGGAACTCAAACATTTTTATATTTTTATATAACACAAGCTTCTATAGCGCCATATCCGAAATTGCTGTTAAACAAAAATTTATTTCTTGACTTTATTTCGTAATTGGGAGGGATAAAATATTGCCACACATATTGTAGTGCTTTAAAGAAGAAGTATGTTTTCTGATATCCACGTTATCCTCATAAATTTAAAAATTAGAAACTTTTCTCTCTATGTTTTATTATTTTTTCCTTTCCTTTCAGGAGAGCTTATAATATTTTTGAATAAAGTTTTTTATGCGATAGTTTCATTTAATGGTTAGATTTTAATGTTATAATCCTGCATAAATCTTTTTTAAATAGAAAACATTTATTTATTGATGTTATTTCGTAATAGAACGGGAGGCTGAAGCACAGAAATCACCTCATTGAGTTCACGAATGGTAATATAGGATTAATTGAATCTCGATTCGCATATTAAAACGCAATCCGTCTGCCAAGTTATATCTTTGTGGAAAACACTTAAAAACCCGATTTTAACGGTTGATTGATTTACCATTCTGCCTTCCTGCACTCAAAAGTATAAAAACAAGGAAGATTCGGAGCAGGAAATCATAATGGTAAACCTACGAGTGAACCGCTAAAATTGCGGTTTTAGCTGTTTTCCTCCAAGATATGACTTATCACACCGACTGCGGGTTCATATGTCAATCAAGATTCAACTAATCCTAGATTTTCCTCCTTGAACTCGATGAGGTAATTGTCTGTGCTGCTATCTCCCGGTCTATATTTAGATTGAAAAAGAACATTACTAAACATGCTGTATTGCTTTAACCCCTTAACGCGCAGTGTTGCCGGGTCGGCAACACCTAAAGTTCCCCCTGCTTGGAGACATAAAAACTCCGTAAATATTTCAAAAACTGCTCTAATGGCTACTTTAAATCTTTCTTATGAAATCTAGATGGCAGCACCACAGAGATCAAACTCTACTGTTTTTAAATAATAGGTAAAATGTTTTACTGTAATACGCGTTTCACAGCAATGTTCTTCTCACTGCGCTTATCAATGCTTTACTTATGGGAGTTTACCACTTGGGCAACAGCTGTATAATTAAAATGGTTAGTGCAATCTTTACAAAACAATACCTGTGTTCTCCTCTAGGCCTAAATAGATTGCCTATTATTTTTCTTTAAATTCCAACTTTAAAGAGTAGTGCGCCGGAAAGGGTGAAGTATCGTTTTCCTGTTATCAATGCAACTCAAATAAATTTAAAAATTAGAATTTTTTTTATTCATTATACTTTTGGATTTTTGATTTTTATTAGCGAGACCTCATGATACATTTGAATGACATTTTTAATAACGTACATTCTTTTAAAGATTAGATTTTAGTTTTATAATGATGTATGCAGATTTTCTATGATAGTCTTAACGATAACAAAGAATTTCCGAATTGGAATGTTTTCTTATTTTTTAAAATAAATCCTTAAAGCATAAAGTCTTAAGAACTTTCATGATAATATATCATTTATTCATGGAAAATATTCCAATTAATATGTTCAGATAAAAGTTTATTCTGTTTATTTTTCATAATTCACTGAATACTCGAATTTAACAGAAAATTTGTGAAATATTTTGGTTATAAATTTTGATCTAATTTATTTATGACAAATTATATAACACACGTTTATAAATAAAATTCCAGTTGTCTAGTTTATACTTTTGCTTTTAAAATTTGTAGTATACCAGGTATGTCACAGATAAGAAGAAATATTTTGCAGATTTATTGCGCTGAAGTATATTCCTTTTCTGAAAGCTTATGCACTAAAGTAGTATACTAGTAGTTGCTCACCACTATTGTTGAATATACATCGTTAAACAAACTTTCCTCTTTAATCTTTCCTCTTAAATTGTGACTTCTTTCATTCATTTTTTGAGCACATAATGTGTGACAGTAATATTCTGATTTAAGGTATCTGCACAACTTCGAAGTGATTTTTGAGATATCCTCTTGTTATCCATCTTTTATAATGACATTTATTTTAAACTTTGAAAAAAATATAAAAATTTTAGCAATTATCCAAAAATATTTTTTTAAGAATAAAGTAGTCAAAATATCAAAAATTGACATTGCGGCAAAACGTAATAACTCAAAAATAAAACATTATATTGACATTTCGTAAATTGTATAATAAACAGAATATCTTTCACAAGGGATTAGACAGAACACATTACAATCGCATCTTTACACAGTAAAAAATTTTTGTAACATTACTCAATAAAATTGGCGACAGCCTTGTGGCGTAATTTAAACATGTATTACTTGTGTAATATTACTATGTTACACTTCGTCACTTGAGAATAAAAAGGTTCTATCTGTGTTTTTGAAAAAAATTCTTACCGATATAGAAATGTTCGATTTGTATCTATGAAGGCATTTCCGGATTAATATAATATAATGTTATGATTGCAAGATCATATGTAAATTATATATAGCATCATTTTGATACAAAAATGCCTTCATAGATACAAATAGAACCTATCTATATCGATAAGTCATATTTTTTTCAAAAACGCAGATAGAACTTTATTATTCTCAGGTGACAACCTGTTTTATCGGTTAAAGTGCTCCATAAAATTGGTTGGTTGATTTGGGTTTAATGGCGCAAAATCCCTTAAGAGACATGCTATATTCTAGTCATTTATAGTCAGAATATATTCTTTAAAAAAATGCTGTGAAAGTGGGCATTTGAGCCAAATTTAGCTTAAGAAGATTCTGATAAAACCGGCTCTTACAGAAAAATGAAATTAAAATTTCTTCAAAAGCGGCCAAATTAAAATTGTTAAACTGGGTTTTTCACTAATTACATTTTATTTTTTGTTGTTGAAATGAGCACTTAACGAAATTTACCTCCGCCTATAGGCCAAGCCGACAGGGATTTTGAAACTTTAACAAAAGTTGCTCTATACATTTTTTTTTAACACAAAATTCAAATGAATTTTTTATAGAGTTAACGAATGTGCAGTGAAAATTTATTTAGTAAACCAGCTCATTTTTCATACAATTATTAATATTTAAAATTTTGATTACAGGGTCTTATGTACAATGTCGTTTCTCATATTTTCTGAAAAGAACATTGTTTTTTATTAAGAACTCTGCAAATTATAAGCAAAAAAACTTGGAAAAATTTGGGACCGTTTTTATAAAAACCTTAATTTCTCTACGAGTGCACATGCTATCCGCATAAATATGAACACAGTTTATTACCATAAGCCACTTAATCATAATCTGTAGTCTAAACTCTTTTGCTACATTAGTTTTGAAAAGTTATTCAAAAGATATTCGTTCTTTTTCAATTCTTTACGGCCCCCTATTGGTTTTTCAAAAAAAAAAAAAATCTTTTCGAAAATATATGACTTGTACTATTTTGTTGATACATCTGGAGTTTCAGAGTCATTCCTTATGTATATTTCTAAATATTTAACAAAACGCCTGAAATCGCAAGTGTAAAGATTTTTTTTTTTTTTTTTTTTTTTTTTTTTGCTGTGACTGTATTATAATGAATGTAGTCTATTTCTTCAAAATACATCTGCAAAATAAGTACAGAAAATTTCGTAGTATTTCATGTATATATTTTTTTTATTTAAGATGTTTTGCGTATAGTAAAAATCTGAAAAACTTGATTTTGAGAAAAAGCTTAACATAACTTTTAAACACAATTCGAAAACTGCAATAGCTGTAAATTTAAATGCTGTAACTTTGGTTATAATTAATATACATACACAATTTAAGCAATTTTCGATGTATAAAAGAGTCGATTTTAATTTTATTTCATAATGAAAAAATATATTGAAAATTAATTGACTGCAATCAATATATTGCAAAATCTATAAATTGGGCAAAAATTACATTTTAAAGGTGCTCGGATATTTTAAAGGGGTACAATAGTTTTTTTTAATTTTTTTTTTAATTTTTTTCTTTACAATATTAACTTTTCTGATGTGTGTAAAATATGTTCCTGAAGACATTTTGGATAATTGAAGTTATTTAAGACGTTAGGGGCATCTCAAAGGCAGGTAGTTAGTTTTCTCTAAATTTATGTTTTTGATCATACGGCGCGGCGAAGGATAGCGTTTAAACTAATAAAAATATTTTTTTAATGCCGGGTTTGAAAGGTAATATTGTCTCGCTGTAAAGAAATATTTCGAGTTTAGAGTTAAAAAAATTGCTGCTAAAAGTTTTTTTTAACCATCTAAGCGCTTAGCACGTATTTTTTACGTTTCTGAAAAACAACTTTATTTTTTTTACACAAAAATGTGTTAAACAGAATTGTATTTTGAGATGTATATCAAATAAAGGGGTATGAAGTCTATTATAGAAACAAACAGGCAAAGAAATTTTTAATTAAGTTTAAGGAAAGTCCTAAAGACGCTCGGGGGGGGGGGGGTAAATTTTATTTTAAAGGTTTTTTTAAACAAGTTGTAAAATGAATATTTAAATAAGCCAATGTTCAAACATGCGCTTTTTTAAAAAACCTCTATAAGAATAAAGTCGAAAACTATTACTTTTTTTTATTGTTATAGTTTTTAATATTTTTTTCTTTGCATTCTGGTATTTACATGTCTAAAATATTTTTGCAATGCATTCAAATATTTTAACATAATCAATAATGTATATCTATCTGTAAAAAATAATGCTGATAGATCTAAAAACTAAATACATGGATGTTAAATCATTACTAATGGTTTTATTACCCATTTTGTGTTTAATATATCTACTAACAATTAGTAGAGAATAAATATTTTTAAAAAGTCGAATACAAAACCAATGACTAAATGAACTCTGAGCATATAAATATATATATACTGTTCCTCTTATAACCTACATCATAAATCTTACTGGAAATGGAAAATATTTCTTTTTTTTATGTAACACTAGATTTTATAGCTTTTTTGGAGAAATTGCTGTTAAACAAAAATTTATTTCCTGACTGCATTTCGTAATTGGAATGGATGAAATACAGCTAAACATATTGTGCTGTTTTAAAGAAAGAGTTTTTTTTCTGATATCTACGTGACTCTTATAAATTTAAGGATTAGAAAATACTTCCTTTTGTTGTATCTTTGGCCTTTTTCATTTCTTATGGCAAGAACTTATAACATTTTTGGATGAAAGTTTCAATGAGATACAATATTTTAATTATTAGATTGTAAATGTATAATGATGAGTGAAGCATTTTGATGGTAGTCTTTGTGTTAAAAAAATAAAATACATTAAAAATAAATAATGATGCATCAAGTTTGATTATCAAATACTTTTACAGTACTATAATAAAACATACTTTTTAATAAAAGGACACATGATACCTGAATAAATAATTTGTCAAATGCGCAAAATACTTGAAGACTTAATTTCTGCGGTATTTTTCTAGTACATGATACTTTACGTTTTTTAAAAGGGCGTAGCGCTACCCAGCCATCACAAAGTGAGATTTGCAGCCAAAAGATATAAACAGCTATAAAAAGAGCTGCCATGCTTGTTTATTGTTACTCAATGTTTATTTATACGCATATATATATATTTGGTCTATGAATATAAATTTTTTTATCAAACTATTGTATCAAACGAGTGATTAAACGATTTATTCTGTTTCACGGTTATTTCTCCTACAATAGGAAAATATTGACGGAGAAATTAACACCGTATTTATCCGTTTGTTCCACAAGTGTCAAAACTGATTTTAGAATTTTAAAATAAGAATAAGTTTTCGAGGTATTAATTTTTTTCTGTCTTTAATAATTTATCAATTATGATAACATAATTACTTTATTTTTTCGAGGAAATGAAATGACAGTGGAAAATTAAAGGGCTATTCTTCATTCCGTCATTTTTGATTTAAATTTAAATTATATTTTGATTCAATCGATTATGAAAAAATATTGTAGTTAAAATATATTTTTACTTTCTTCTATCTTTAATAGAACTGTAATCGATTTTTTTTCAATTTCCGGTTTTCGACGGATTTACACGTTTTAGGGGTCAGAGATTCCAAAAAATATGTTTTTTACAAAATATCTGTCTGTCTGTGTGTCCATATGTCACCATTCTATCATCAAAAAATGTATGAAGATATGCATAGAATAGAACCAATATTTTTGTGATTGTTTGATTGATTGATTTTTGAAATATTCGGCCTGAAGGGGGCGCTGCAATAGTGATTTTTGTGCCATTTTCAATGTCGTACGGACAAAAAGGGCATGAAGTTATGCATCGAATTGAACCAAGTTTTTTGTGTAAGTGTATGGCTATAGCTAGTTGATACTCCCTGAATTTGAAAAAAATTCACCGGAAGGGGGCATTGTAATAGCAATTTTTGTGCTATTTTCAATATTCAACTATCTAAAAGTGTAAGAAGTTATGGATGGAATTGAACCAAATTTTTTTTTGAAAGTTTATGGCAATGGCTAGGTGATTCTCAATGAATTTGAAAAAAATCACCGGAAAGGGGGCGTTGTAATAGCGATTTTTGAGGCACTTTCAATATTGTACCACCTAAAAGTCTATGAAGTTATGCATTGAATGGAACCAAATTTTTTGTGAAAGTATATGGCTATGGCTAATTGAAGTTATGCATCGAATTGAACCAAGTTTTTTGTGTAAGTGTATGGCTATAGCTAGTTGATACTCCCTGAATTTGAAAAAAATTCACCGGAAGGGGGCATTGTAATAGCAATTTTTGTGCTATTTTCAATATTCAACTATCTAAAAGTGTCAGAAGTTATGGATGGAATTGAACCAAATTTTTTTTTGAAAGTTTATGGCAATGGCTAGGTGATTCTCAATGAATTTGAAAAAAATCACCGGAAGGGGGCGTTGTAATAGCGATTTTTGAGGCACTTTCAATATTGTACCACCTAAAAGTCTATGAAGTTATGCATTGAATGGAACCAAATTTTTTGTGAAAGTATATGGCTATGGCTAATTGGTCCAGCCTGAATTTAAAAAATTCCGCTGGAAGGGGATCGCTATAATCACGATGTCTGTGCCATTTTCATTATTTTACCATTAAAAATGTGTGAATTTATGCAAAAAACTGAACTAAAAGTTTTGTTTATGAATATTTTTGGGTATGGCAAGTAGGTCCTCCCTAAATTTGAAAAAAGTCTGCCAATCATTCTATTGTCCATCGGCTCGTGCAGAGACGGAAACTCGTTTTTACTCCGATTAATTGACTGAAGGAAAAATTTAAGATGAAAATCGAAGTTCGTATAATATTAAATTAAAATTATTAAAGCATTAACGTGTGTAATTATTTTTAAAAGATTAAAATGAGATAAAAGAAAGTTTTGAGATTGGAAATCCAACTAGTTTAGGAAAATTTAAAAAAAATCAAAGTTATATATTTTTTTGTCCTCTTAGGCAAATTGAAATTGTAAAGTGGCATAATTTAAAACTGAAAAAAATATATTAAAAGAGAATTAAATGGTCACATGTTAAAATCAGGAAAATAGAAAAATATGAGTAAATATTAAAAAAAAATGAAGAAAAACTTTATGATGTAATTATTACATGTACATTAGGGTGGAGCGAAAAAAAATTTTTTTTGAAAATCAAAAACGGGTAGGTGCCAAAAGTTGCCTTTATACTAGTACATCAACTGCGTGAAATTTTACCGCTGAAAAAAAATGGCTTGAGTCTGCGCTTTTGCTCCAAAAATCGAAATTTTGGGTAAAATTTGTCATTTTTTGACATTTTTTCAAAAAAATTAAAAAATTCCTACAGAGCTGGTTAGTATTTAAAAGTGTTGCTTAGACCTTTATATTTATCTGCTTAACATATTTAAACTATAAAACAATATGTTTATTCCCTATAGATGGAGCAAAACAGTCAACTTTTAGTAAGAAAACAGCATTACCACTCTATTGGGTCATACAACGAATTGTTGTTTTTAATACAGCTCTTGTTTTCAAAACTACCTTGGACATGCGTCGTGGAGGTGGCTATATTTCCTATACCACCCGGCCCAACTATTCGATCATCTTAGTACAGTGTTTTATTTATACATTGATTTGTGATTTTCTTTATAAAAATTTGGCATTTTTTCGATGCTTCCACCTTGTTTATCTGTTCTTTGCATCCACATGCTGCTGTAACTATCTTCAGGTATATTTTTACAGTTTATACAAAAAATGACAAGCAGAGTAATGCACGGGAATCTATTAAAGGCATCTATTCGGCCATCTATTATATTTATCAAACTTACATTCAGTTGATGAATAGTGATTGGAAGTTCTGTTACCACAACATTTTTTCAGTCAATTGTATTTTTTTTTTACGTAATGATGTGCTTCAAAGATGATTTCAGATAGTTCAACTATAAATATGCCATCATTTATTCTACTTTTGCATTTTTTATATGTTGAGAAGCGAGCTGTTTAACGTGATGGTGATCATCAGCGAGAATTGCAATGAAAATTTGTTCTCCATGTGTAAAGCAACCGCTGTTGTAAATAACTTTTTTTTTGCATTAGTTTTATGCCGTTTTCTAAGTGTTTTCGTGTCCAGGTAATTTCCTATTAACTTTTAGATCTTCTTTTTATGAGTGGACAACATTTGATGGTGAAATGTCCTTGGCATAAACATATAATGCATAGTACTTTATGAGGGAATGTAAGGATTCTAATCGACTATAAGTGCTCATTTAAAATTAGGAGAATTTTATTTGTTACTGTGAACCATTTTGCATAGGGTAAGCTTAGAATTGTGTATAATATTGAATCATTCGCTACTTCAACTCCAGTGAATTTCCTCTGCGCCAGTTATTAGAGAAGTCGATATAAAACCTTCTAAGCTACATGGATTCACCGGATTAATAAGGAAAATCTTTCCCTAAGTACTATTCACTTCCTATTGTAATTTTTTTTTTTATATATATATAAAACAGAATAATTTTGAAAAATTATTTTCTCAAATTGAGAAAAAGATACTCAGAACAGACTAGAAATTTCTGTCAGAGATTGCAAAGCTAATTTATAAGGAAAGCTATTTCTCAGAAAGAATGGGGAATAGGAGTTTAGAAAACATCTCACACAAAAGACAGCTCATAAAGTTAATAAAATTTTCCGCGTTATATAAGCACAGATTGACAATCAGCGTCTATATGTTCACTCACAAAATGTATAATCCAAGTTTATATCGCGGGATGTTTTATCCAAATGTACTACACACCTAAATAATAGATCTAAAATCTTATTAGAAATTACTAGACTATGGAACAACACAGGAAACGACATAAAGCATACTAAAACTTCTTTAGAAATATTGTTGTTTTACTCGCAAATTTTGTTTGCAATCCTCTGTGACGATCGTCATAATATTAAGCAGGCAGCTTCTCAAAATATATTCAATGTAATAAGTACAGTAAATGATGACATACTAAAAATTGAATTCATACAATCAATTTTTAGGAAAATCATTATATATAAAATGTAATTGATTGAAAAAATGCTGTGGTAACAGAACTTCCAATCATAATGTATTAATTGCATGAAAATTTAATGAAGATAATAGACTGCTGAATAGGCTCAATTAAGAACATACCCAATACATTACTCAGCTTCTCTTCTGTTATACATGGTATAAAAATATACGTGCAGCAGATCACACCAGCAGTCCAAATCATCCAAAGTCAGTGAATACAAAGAAGAGATAAATTACTTTGATATATCGAAATCTTATACTTGTCTTCGGGAAAAGAGTAACAATTCAATGCATAAATAAAACACTGGGCCTAGATGATTGGGTAGTTGAGACGGGTGGGATAATGTAACCACCTCTAATGAGTTATATACACAGTAGTTTTGAAAGCAGCTAGGTAAGAAATTCATTCAAAAGAGCATTTCGTTGTATGCTCCAATAGGGAGGCTAACGCTGATTTTTCAGAAAAAGTTGTCAGATTTGCTCCAATTATACAGGCTACAGATATTGTTTTATAGTTTAAATATGTTAAGCAGATAAATATAAAGGTCTAAGCAACACTTTTAAATACTAACCAGCTCTATAGGAATTTTTTAATTTTTTTGAAAAAATGTCAAAAAATGACAAATTTTACTCAAAATTTCGATTTTTGGAGCAAAAGCGCAGACTCAAGCCATTTTTTTTCAGCGGTAAAATTTCACGCAGTTAATGTACTAGTATAAAGGCAACTTTTGGCACCTACCCGTTTTTTATTTTCAAAAAAAATTTTTTTTCGCTCCACCCTAATGTACATCATTACAAATGATGAAATTATTTATTTAAGTTAAAAAGTAACTTAGACTTCAAATCTAGTATTATAATTGAATTTATTATTTAAAATTTGCAATTTTTCAATTAAAAATTATTTTTTAATATTAAAATTAAAATTAAAATTTTAAATAAATAAATTCTTCTAAAATGAAGTATAAGTTAAAGATACATTAGTTTCATGTTATTATAAATATTTTTGCTAAAAACTTGCGAACTTACCAATAGATTTGCTAAAAACTTGCGTTTAGTAGATGCAAATGAAGAATTTTTTTTAAAAAATCAAGATTAAACACTAAAAAATAAAATAAAATTTCAATGTAGAGAATCAAAAATGTTACTTTAATAGAAGATTTATTAAGTTCTCTATATTAAAAATATTATATATTTATGTATCATAGGTACTGAGAAAAAAAAAAAACGAAATGTTGCTAAATTGCATTAGCAGGTAAAAAGTAAGGCTATTGAGAACCCTTAAGCCTTTTTGTTAGCTGTTATACAAATTTCTTAAGTTCGATCTTAATTTTTCACACTATTTATTGTATACTTCTTAGACGCCTTAAATTTTTATACAGTGCGATATAATTTAATAAATTAATTACTTAAAAATTTACTTCATAAATTTTTTCGTTCAAAATGATCAAAATTATGGAAGGTATTTTGTTCCTAAATACAGCGTAGTTTGCAATCTCATAATGATTAGATCAGGGCGCGAATTTTCCACTCGCCAGCTAGTAAATATTTGGTTGGCGAGTAAGTTTCATCTTTTAAAATGTTTTGCTTTAAATCAAACTATACACAGAGATACAAGGAAGTACTTCAAACTGAAGCGATGGTATTTTTTTCCAAAATAAGTAAAACTCCTTTGTCGCCTATTTCATCGCTTTCCTACGGAAGAATGAAATTCCCTTGTCTGCATTCATCCCCCTCCCCCACTTTAGTACCGCGTACGCACCAATACCGAATCAGATCGCTCTTCACTCCTGCTCGAAGAGATTCAAGTTTCGTCACCTAAACGCATCTGTTTGAAATACGGTAAAAAATATACGTTCTCCCTCAAATTTTTTGTTTCTTTCGATTTAGCATTTTTTTTTTTGTTCAGCGGTAGTTGGCGGCAGAACCCGATTAAGGTTGTAGGGTACCCAAGGTCCAGCATCTTTTCGGGGTCCCCTCGCAGCAAAATGTTAGCTAGATCCTCCCTCCCAACCGGAGTATTCCAAAGGTATATTGTCATACGGTTGCCAAGTTAATCAAAATCATTTCTGGTTTTTTGAAAAAATATTTGCGTACAATGCAATATTAAAAAAATCTTCCAAATCATTTTATTAAATTTGGGCTCTTCTCAGAAGCGGGCCCAAAGCCACGGTTTAGTTGGCCTGTACCGTAATCAGGCCCTGGTTGGCGGTAATTAAAATGGTGTTCTAGTTGATTTTTTTTATTTGCCATGAAGAAAAGATAAAGGAATAATATAAGAGTCCTTTTTTACTAAAAGTCACTTTAATGAAAAAGTAGATATTGTATTGGCAGAGTGGGCAGAATTTAAATTTATGTTCAAATTACTGACAATGAAAGAGATGCTGGAGAAAATATACACTGAAAAATGTTCAGCAAGATTCCCCAATTTGTTCCAGATCCTAACATTTTGTACTGTTTTACCAGGAAGCACAGCTTCGTGTGTGAGAGGGTTCAGCGGTCACAATAGACTCAAGACTGAGACAATGAACGGTTTGCTTAGAATTTCTGTTAATGGACCCACCTTGACAAAGCTTGAGCACTTGATAAGTGATATTTCAGTGTAGAAATACAGCGATACGCAAACCTGAAGTGTTAATAGTACTGGAACGTACCATTGATATGTACTTATGTAACCAATGAAACCGTATGGCAAGCTTATTTTAAGTTAATGATATTTTTTTCTTTTTGCAGTAAATATGTTCCGCAATTTTGTATATTAATTTCTGCATTTTTTTCGATCACTAGAAAGTTTTTCATATTACATCTGTTAATATTTAAAAAATATCCCATATTTTTCATAAATATAAAATATTCTGGATTTAACAGACATCTCCTTCTAACAATCGTCAGTTTAAATTAAATTTGTCATTTCAATATTTAATATTACATTTTCTGCGCAGGTGTGGGGGCTGACGTTGATGTCTGAATGAATATAAAATAGAGGCGAGTAAAAATTTTAGACTGGCGAGTACCTTTTAAGCTGAAATTTCATGCCCTGGATTAGATACTACAACTTTCTACATTCTTTTAATTAATTCGTTTTATAAAAATAAAAAATAATATTTAATGATTAAAGTTTAAATTTGTATAAGAGTTTTGTTTGTTCGTCCCAATTTTTAATTAATTTTATACGATTAATCGAAAATTAATTTAAATTTGCCGAATCTGCATTCTGTGCAAAGTCTTTATAAAAGTAAATACCATTCATGCATAAACAAAGTCTTTATAATTTATTTCACACTTATTCATTAGTTTACCCACTTAGAATTTTCAGTATTTGTGCAAAGTGATCTCATTATATTTTCTCAATATAATAGAGATTAAATATTTATTTTGGAAAGTATCCTTATTAAATTTTCTAATATAAATTCTACTAACCTCATTTATCTTTATGACAAACACCTTCAGGACATACTTGCCTTTATGATCGGGCTCGACAATATTATGTTAGAAAATACTTGTAGTAGCTTGTTATACATAAAAAAGGAGTTATGGAACACATGAGTTCTAATATTAGAGGAATTTAGATTTTGTGCAAGGAATAAATGTTTGTATTAAATTTAAAATTGTAACACTCGGGTTTCCGTATATGAATATGCATTTACGGGATATTTAATTCTGAGTATTTCATCCTCTTTTATAACAAGTTATGTATATATTTCATTAAAAGCTTAAAGCTATTAGGTTGACACAAAACAGTAAATGTTAGTTTTATGAAGTTTTTTTTTTTTTAATTTTTATATTTCATAATAAAATGAGCACAATATTAATAGCATATAAAACACAAACAGGATTAATTTGGTTGATTTTTGTCGTCCCATTATCTACACTACGGATATAGGACCAGGGGGAATGCCCTTCGTGGGGGTCTTTCTAAGGGAACCTAACCCGTATTTACGCAAGGTTCGAAGAAAAATCCCCCTCCCCCACTTTAGTACCGCGTACGCACCAATACCGAATCAGATCGCTCTTCACTCCTGCTCGAAGAGATTCAAGTTTCGTCACCTAAACGCATCTGTTTGAAATACGGTAAAAAATATACGTTCTCCCTCAAATTTTTTGTTTCTTTCGATTTAGCATTTTTTTTTTTGTTCAGCGGTAGTTGGCGGCAGAACCCGATTAAGGTTGTAGGGTACCCAAGGTCCAGCATCTTTTCGAGGTCCCCTCGCAGCAAAATGTTAGCTAGATCCTCCCTCCCAACCGGAGTATTCCAAAGGTATATTGTCATACGGTTGCCAAGTTAATCAAAATCATTTCTGGTTTTTTGAAAAAATATTTGCGTACAATGCAATATTAAAAAAATCTTCCAAATCATTTTATTAAATTTGGGCTCTTCTCAGAAGCGGGCCCAAAGCCACGGTTTAGTTGGCCTGTACCGTAATCAGGCCCTGGTTGGCGGTAATTAAAATGGTGTTCTAGTTGATTTTTTTTATTTGCCATGAAGAAAAGATAAAGGAATAATATAAGAGTCCTTTTTTACTAAAAGTCACTTTAATGAAAAAGTAGATATTGTATTGGCAGAGTGGGCAGAATTTAAATTTATGTTCAAATTACTGACAATGAAAGAGATGCTGGAGAAAATATACACTGAAAAATGTTCAGCAAGATTCCCCAATTTGTTCCAGATCCTAACATTTTGTACTGTTTTACCAGGAAGCACAGCTTCGTGTGTGAGAGGGTTCAGCGGTCACAATAGACTCAAGACTGAGACAATGAACGGTTTGCTTAGAATTTCTGTTAATGGACCCACCTTGACAAAGCTTGAGCACTTGATAAGTGATATTTCAGTGTAGAAATACAGCGATACGCAAACCTGAAGTGTTAATAGTACTGGAACGTACCATTGATATGTACTTATGTAACCAATGAAACCGTATGGCAAGCTTATTTTAAGTTAATGATATTTTTTTCTTTTTGCAGTAAATATGTTCCGCAATTTTGTATATTAATTTCTGCATTTTTTTCGATCACTAGAAAGTTTTTCATATTACATCTGTTAATATTTAAAAAATATCCCATATTTTTCATAAATATAAAATATTCTGGATTTAACAGACATCTCCTTCTAACAATCGTCAGTTTAAATTAAATTTGTCATTTCAATATTTAATATTACATTTTCTGCGCAGGTGTGGGGGCTGACGTTGATGTCTGAATGAATATAAAATAGAGGCGAGTAAAAATTTTAGACTGGCGAGTACCTTTTAAGCTGAAATTTCATGCCCTGGATTAGATACTACAACTTTCTACATTCTTTTAATTAATTCGTTTTATAAAAATAAAAAATAATATTTAATGATTAAAGTTTAAATTTGTATAAGAGTTTTGTTTGTTCGTCCCAATTTTTAATTAATTTTATACGATTAATCGAAAATTAATTTAAATTTGCCGAATCTGCATTCTGTGCAAAGTCTTTATAAAAGTAAATACCATTCATGCATAAACAAAGTCTTTATAATTTATTTCACACTTATTCATTAGTTTACCCACTTAGAATTTTCAGTATTTGTGCAAAGTGATCTCATTATATTTTCTCAATATAATAGAGATTAAATATTTATTTTGGAAAGTATCCTTATTAAATTTTCTAATATAAATTCTACTAACCTCATTTATCTTTATGACAAACACCTTCAGGACATACTTGCCTTTATGATCGGGCTCGACAATATTATGTTAGAAAATACTTGTAGTAGCTTGTTATACATAAAAAAGGAGTTATGGAACACATGAGTTCTAATATTAGAGGAATTTAGATTTTGTGCAAGGAATAAATGTTTGTATTAAATTTAAAATTGTAACACTCGGGTTTCCGTATATGAATATGCATTTACGGGATATTTAATTCTGAGTATTTCATCCTCTTTTATAACAAGTTATGTATATATTTCATTAAAAGCTTAAAGCTATTAGGTTGACACAAAACAGTAAATGTTAGTTTTATGAAGTTTTTTTTTTTTTAATTTTTATATTTCATAATAAAATGAGCACAATATTAATAGCATATAAAACACAAACAGGATTAATTTGGTTGATTTTTGTCGTCCCATTATCTACACTACGGATATAGGACCAGGGGGAATGCCCTTCGTGGGGGTCTTTCTAAGGGAACCTAACCCGTATTTACGCAAGGTTCGAAGAAAACCACGAAAACTCCTAACGGTTAGGCCGACAGCCGCTATTGGGTTCGAACCCAGCACCTGCCGTCTACCAGTTGAGAGGTCAGAACCTCTCGGCCACTGGTGGGGCAACACAGACAGGAATATTATTCAAAACAGAATTTTAATTTTGCATTGCAAAATAAAAGTTGTTGTACTATTAATTTATTTTTAATATTTAAAAACATTTTTTTTACTCTCTGATATTTGAATTGCGAACAAGATTGAGTTACATACTACTTAATTATTTAAATATCGGTATTGTTTAATTATTGTTCGAAACCTATCGTAAGCAGAAATATGCAGAAAAAAAGGCTAAACAAAGGCATTGAAAGTAAAATTTGGCAAATTTCTGGCAATAAAAATGTGCAGGGGATTCTGCATTGATAGAAGCATTTTTACATTGCTTCAAATAAACTGATATTAATGAACATTATTATTATTATTTCACGGCAACACCGAATATTTACACTTTATGGCTTAAAGGGTAAATCACTCGCCGTGTATTTTAAAAATGTTATACTATTTCATACATAGAAATGTTGATACTGAATTTATAATGAACACTGCTGAATCACAAAAAATAAATTATGGTAATTCTGCCAGGGAGATGTGCACTAAAGTAGAATCTTTCGTGCTTAACATTTGTTTGTACATTTTTAAGAACACACAAAAAATGCATTTTGTTACGGTACTGATTTTGAGAGATAAACCCCATAGGTGCATTTTCAGACGCGGTGTATGCTTTAAAGCATAACCGAATTCTATTACACATTGTATTATGCATAACTTCAATAATTCGCATGCAGAGAGTAGAAAAAGTTGCTGTCTGAATTCTGTTTTAAATTGAAGCATTCTTAAATGCCAAGGTCCGTTTTCCATGATTTTCTAAACAAGTTGTTGTTGAAGCTTTAAAGTTTTTCACATAAATCTTAATTTGCAATAAAATTTTAAATTTTAGAAAATTTAGCAGTTTTTTTTCTTTTTTTGGGGGGGAGGGGCTCAATTTTTTTTAAAATTCTCCGAATTACACATCTATATTTGGCATCAAAACAAGGGTTGAAATATCGGATCTTAGACTTTAACGTATAAAGCAGTTGTCAAGTGTCAAATAGTTTACGGAATTGGTGAAACAAAGCGAGTTTATTTTGTGAAAAAATTTACTTTTTAATCAAAATTCGCGAAATACCCAATTTAGACATTTGCGAATGTTGAAAAAATTCTCATTTTTCCTTTCGCCGGTAATCAAAACCTGAGAATGTTAACCCTTTCAGGTCTGGTGTACTATTAATTGTGCATGTATTTTAATTGAATATTATTTTTTCAGCAAATACTCAACTTACTGTTTACATCTACTAATGTTAGTATATGTCTACGCATTTTCTATATACTTTCATTAATGTTAATGTATTTAGTAATAATAAACATGTGCTTAATTCTCTGTGCACCATTAGCCATTTTTTAATTTCAAACATATATTTTACGCTTTAAATTTAAAATAAATGTTACATTACAGAAAGAAGTATGTGTAATAAAACGCAAAATGTATTAATAAGTTGTAATATCAATTAAATGTTGTTGTGATATAATATTTTCTGAACATCTCTAAAAACTCCTACTTAGCGTATTCCGTCGCAGGAATATGGATTGAACAGCTCGCAAAACAACAGCATTCGGTATGCTTCAGACAATGAAATATTCGTTTAATTCTAAATAATCTATTTGGATAGCAAGTGTTATTATAATTAACGTAAAAGTGATTTCTTCTGAAAATTTGAAAAAAAAAAAAAAATCGGATCTGAAAGGGATATTTGATTACTGTATTTTCAGAGTAAGAATCGCTGATAATTCCGAAATCAGTGTCAAAAATTTCCATAAAATAATTTTATTTAGATCATATAATGGACACAATGAGAAATGTCACAACCAATTAATTGGATTAAAAAGTACATAGTATAGTTTTTCAGAGAAATCCTGTATGAAAAAATATATGTAATTATATATATATGCAGAACCATTATACAATACTACAATTCAACATCAAAATATGGAATAACCCATTAAATAAGAAACTACATAAAAACAGAGGTGTTTAAAAATCTATAACTCGGAAACGGTGATAGATAGAAACATGAAACCAGTGGTGTGTTTATTAAAAAAATCGTAAGAATCTTATACATAAATAAAAAAATTAGTCAAAAATAGCGTTCATAGATGGCGCTGAGAGCGTTAAGACCTTCTACAGAGAGTTACGAAGCATTGAACGACCAGCCGTCGAAGCGAGTTTTGAATCCTCATTGTAAAAAATTTGACCCTTTTGCTGCATCATCACTCCATCGTTTTTATAGAATATCTCTGTTTTTACTAATGAAAATGCTCCATAATGCAGCGAAGTAATCATTTCCTATAAACGCGATGGAGTAATGATGCAGCAAAAGGGTCATTTTTTTTTTTACAATGAGGATTCAAAACTCGCTTCGACGGCTGGTCGTTCAATGCTTCATAACTCTCTTTAGAAGGTCTTAACGCTCTCAGTGCCATCTATGAGCGCTATTTATTACTAATTTTTTATTTATGTATAAGATTCTTACACCAATGAACCAATGCAGTAAGATAAGAAGTACCTACTGGAATCGTCTTGCTTCAGTTTATTTTCCATCGAAGTCGATGAATCGAATGTCTGATTGCATAGATGTTGAGCAAGTAAAATGGAATTTCAAGAAATTCCGGGGTATTGGGATGGTCGATTGAGTCATAGGGTAAAGTGGTCGAGAAAAGCCAAGGGCCATACTTTTTTTAAAATCTAAATTAGATAAGATCCTAAAAAAATTTTAGGGAAATATCGAAAAAGATACAAAAATAAATATAAAATAGTTAAATTTAGTAAAAATAAAGGATAAAAAATAATAAAAATATCATTAAAGAAAAATTTTGCAAAAAATATCATAGAAAAGTAAGGGGTACGATGAACAACTTGATCAGCCAATGAAATTCAAAAGATTCTTACGATTTTTTAAATAAACATACTATTAGTTTCATGTTTCTATCTATCATCATTTCCGAGTTATAGATTTTTAAAGTAAGGGGTCCTTTGAAAAACACCCTGTATATATATATATATATATATATATATATCATATTCTTAATTCCGACATTCTTACATCTAATTTTTCACAAAACCAGTAAGTGTTGTCACGCAGATATTAAACATTTTTTTCAAAAAGAAAGATAAATATAACCAAGAAACAAAACACATGCAATATCTATGTAAACAAACTTTACATTTTCAAGATCAGTAATTATACACGTAAAATTCATACATTCTATAAAACAAATATTCTGCAAGAATAAAAATAAAAGAAATATAAGTAAATAAGAAGTATGCATACCATTAAATATTAAATTGCTTTTCGCTTTTGATAAAGTTATTTTTTAATAAGTGCTTGCCGCTTTGAATTACTTTATCTCTTTAAGAGCTGAAAATGCATTTCCATTTACATTGTAAAATAATAAATGAGTTTCGCTTTTTGTTTTTTGAATTAGTTTTTTTTTTTTAACTAGATAATGTCATGAATTCTATTGTTTCGATATAATAAAACTCGAAAAAAAAAAGCTTATTTTAAGTGAAGCAAAAATGTTTTAATGGAAATGTTTGTATCTTGTCGAAATACAATATGCGGCAAAGAAAAATTTTCCTTTACAAATTATGTGCTACAAATGAAAATTTTATTTGTAATTTTTTTTCAAGAAATAAATTATCGTAACAGGAAATGCCGGAAATTGAGTTTTGTGTGAAAAAATAAATACAAATAACCATATTTCTTTCCATTTGAAAGAAAAACCAGGTAATTTTATAAATAACAGATAATAAAAATAATAAATGTTAATTTATTAAACGTGTTATTACATTAGCATTATCAGAGGAAAATTCATTTGGTACAAAAATGTAAATTTGTGTTTTTCTGTACTTCTTTTGAAAGTAAAAATAATTTAAATAAAAATATAACGGTATAGAAATGCGTTTTGTGTTGTATTTAAAATTTTATAATGTTGTTTTTTAATAACTGTATTCTTGAAAAAAATACTGTACCTTTTAAGTGGATTTGTATAATTGCAAAATAAACAATAAAAGACTCAATATGTTTGTTCCATTTTATAAGCAAACGTAGAATTCAGTGACGTATATACAAATTTCTAAATATATTGTTATGAATTTTGTAAATAGTTAGTGTTTGTACTGTAAAATAATGTAAATAATCTTATTAAGCTCCATTCCTTTACTAATATTAGTTTTTGTTACATTGTCTCTGTTATCAAGCAAACTTGTCTATTATTTTCAGTGCGTGTCTACGGCAGATTGGCGAAACATTAAAGATATCGCCAAGAACGCGTCACTTTTGACGACTAATTTTTGTCGCCAAATTTGGCGATATATCGCCAAGTTGGCGACAAACTTGACGATTGTTGGCGATGGTAACACTTCCCTCTCTATGGTAACCCCCTTTTAGATATGCTGATACATTGAATGTTATTCCATGATTTCTGGAATATTCGAGAGGCCTGTGGAAATTTCCAGTACATGCTACGCGCCTATGTAAGGAGAGCAATACCAGCTGTTGGGGTTATTATTCATCAGTCAGTCATTGAGTGAGCTGCGATTGTAAGCAAGTTTGCTTGAGTTTTCTCTACATTGTTTTGAATGTGATTTTAGTGTTGAGACGTTGTATAAAGAGTCTCTGGGACCTACATCTGTATTTGTACGATAGATTTGAACAATTATTTTTGAATATCTAGTAATATTTGTGAGTTTCGAAGACTCTGTTGTTCTGAAGGTCTGTAAATAAATTATTTTCTACTTTTCTAAGAGCAAGAGTTTGAAATTGTCTAACCATGAGATCAAAAGAACCGTATATACGCAACAATTTTTGGTGTCAGAATTCGAGATCTTATGGCGAAAACAAGAGCAATGGAAGAGCAACTGAGTGAGTTGTTGAAAGCTATTAACGGATTAAGGACAGAGCTGACCAATAAAATCGACAAATGCCAGGAAGAGTTATCAAAAGGCCAAGAAGAGTTGGCGGAAAAAATGAATAAAGGCCAAGAAGAGTTGGCGGATAAAATGAATAAAAACGAAGAAAGAATGGAACAGTTGACAAATGAAATTGACAAATGCCAAGAAGATGTGACTGAAAAGATTAATAAAGGCCAAGAAGAAATGAAGAAAACGTTAAAAGAAAAGTTCTCGTCGGTAGAGAGAAGAATAGGCTCGGTAGAAGAGAAAATAGAGGAAGTAGAAGAGACAATTCAAAATGAAGTTAGTAATGTTGAAGAGAAAATGGAAAGGAAAATGGCGGAAGTAGAAGAGAAAATTCAGAATGAAGTTTGTAACGTTGAAGAGAAAATCAGTAACGTTGAAGAGATAATAGGTGAAGTAGATGAAAAGCTAAATAAAAAAGTACAAGATCTTGAGAAGAAGCTTTCAGAGTCCAGTGGTAATTATGAAGAATTTAGGAATCCGCCTGCTTCTCCTGTGCAAGTTAAGCTGTCGACATACGACGGAAAGAATTCTTGGTAAGTTTACGAAACCCAATTCACCATTGTAGCCGAAGCGAACAAATGGAGTGACGAGGTGAAAGCTTGTCAACTGGCAACATCTTTGAGAGGAGAAGCCGTCGACGTGCTGCAAACATTGCCCGATATGACGCAACTCAATTTTGAGACTCTAAGTTGTGCACTTGAAATGAGATTCGGAGAAAAATTCTTGAAAGATTATGCGAGATTACAAATTAAGAGCCGCCATCAAAAATCGAGTGAAACCCTTCAAGAGTTTACCTCAGAAATTGAACGGCTTGCAAATTTAGCATTCATCGACTGCCCAACAAATGTACGGGAATGCTCTCACTGAAGTACTTTGTAGACGGAATAAAAGATCCCGAAGTGCAGAGAGCGGTGCGAATGGCAGATGTGCAGGATTTAAAGGCTGCATTACTATATGCCTTAAAGTTGGAAGCAGCTACACAAGCCAGCCGAAGAGATCGTCATCCAGTCCGAGGGGCAACGGTGGACAAAAGCTCAGACACTGTGATCGACGTCTTGAAAGAAATTAGGGAAATAAATCAAGACCTTGAAGCTTTAAAATGTGGTAAAACAAGCTCAAGGAGACAGAATCTCACGTGCTGGGGATGCGGTGGTACAGGACATCTCCGAAGAAACTGCCCCGAAGTCCACGAACGTGAGATAAATTCTAACAGTCAGCAGGGGAACTAAATTTTGGCCATCTCGCGGGGCGGAGGTTTCCAGAGAATGAAAAGCCCCACCTGAAGATCCTCCAGATATCAAAAATGAGTGGCGGTGATAATGAATTATATGTAATAGGCTTTATTAACGGAATTCAGTGCCGCATGTTTGTCGATACAGGAGCCAATGTGACAATAATGAGAGAAGATTTAGCTCGGAAATTGAAATCTAAACTCATCTGGACTCCACCATGTGTTACCCTGCAAATTGTGACGGGCGACAAGATAGTCATATATGGAAAGGCCAATTTAACCATCAACTTTGGAGGAACGAAATATTATCATACGGCATATGTGGCTGACATAGCAGATCCTTGCTTAATCGGGCTAGATTTTCTGAAGAATTTTGGCTTCAGACTTGATTTCAAAAATAACAAAATGCTCTCAAAATTTGAAGAAATAAGTTTTTTAGGATTAAATAACGAAATTGAATGTAAACAAATAGTAATAGCCAAAGAAGACATTAATCTAGATGCAAGAACAGAGTTTTTAGTTCCTGCTGTAATTAAAAAAGAAGCTAATTATCGATTTGGCCTTATAGATTATCCCGAAGACAATAGTACACAAGCAGGAGTATTGGTAGATTCTTCTGTAGTAGACCTCTCGAAAAAGTCCATTCCAGTCAGAATTGCTAACATCAGTGATAAGACGAGGACTATCAAGAAAGGAGAGGTGATAGCATCGTGTGCTTCTGTGACGTGCATAAGTGAAAATTCCAGTCACTCTGAGAAATCTTCAGATAATTTAGTCAAGGATTTGTTACAAAATACAGACTTAGATCCAAAAGAGATGGACGCTGCGGAAAATTTAATTACGGAATTCCAAAGTTTATTCTCCCAAACATCTGAAGACTTTGGACGAACCAAAATGGCACAACACCGAATTGATACTGGAGATCACTCACCTATTAAACAACACCCTAGACGATTACCTTTTGCCAAGCAAGAAGAGGTGCAAAATTTAATTAAGGATATGGAAGAAAATGACGTCATCGAACCATCGACAAGTCCATGGGCGTCTCCCATTGTATTAGTAAGAAAGAAGGATGGTTCTACAAGATTTTGTGTAGACTACCGCCAACTGAATGACGTCACTGAAAAGGATAGTTACCCTCTACCAAGCATTGACGACACTCTTGACACACTTGCGGGCAACACCTGGTTCTCGACTCTGGAGCTGAAGAGTGGCTACTGGCAGGTAGAGATCATCCCGACGGCCGCGAGAAGACTGCCTTCACAACGGGACAAGGTATATGGCAATTCAAAGTAATGCCTTTTGGTCTATGTAATGCACCTGCAACTTTTGAACGCCTTATGGAAACGGTTCTTCGGGGGCTGTCATATGAGGCATGTCTTGTATATTTAGACGATATAATAATCACAGGAAAATCTTTTGATGAACATCTGAACAACCTCAGGCGGGTGCTACAAAAGTCAAAGGAAGCTAATTTGAAGTTAAGCCCTTCAAAGTGCAGTTTGTTTCGTAATGAAGTCGCCTACCTTTGACACATAATTTCGGCGGAAGGAGTTAGGACTGATCCAGAGAAGATATCGGCTGTGAAAAATTTTAATCGTCCAGCAGATGTTCACCAGCTTCGGAGTTTTCTAGGATTATGCACCTATTACAGAAAATTCGTCAAAGGCTTCTCGATGACTGCAAGACCACTTCATAAATTAACAGAAGCCAATCAAAAATTTATGTGGACACAGGAATGTGACGCTGCTTTCGAAAAGCTTAAGGAGGCCTTAACATCCACTCCAATTTTGTTATATCCTCAAATCGATAAACAGTTTATACTTGATATGGATGCAAGTAACGAAAGAATTGGCGCTCTACTGTCCCAGGAAATCGACGGCCAGGAGCGTGTTATCGCCTATTTAAGCAAGTTCTTGTCAAAGGCAGAGCGAAACTACTGCGTAACAAGGAAAGAGCTTCTTGCTATAGTGAAAGCCGTACACCATTTTCATCACTATCTTTACGGTCGAAAATTCCTGATCCGAACTGATCATGCTTCTCTAACTTGGCTATTGAATTTTAAGAACCTTGAAGGCCAGATACCCAGGTGGATACAAAAGCTTCAGGAGTACGATATGGAGATACGCCATCGAAAAGGCTCATCACATGGAAAAGCAGATGCTCTCTCAAGAAGACCCTGCTCAGAGAATTGTAGATACTGCGACCCGGTTGAGAAGAAATTTAATGTCAAAGGTCCTATAGTGAGACAAGTTACAACTGTGTCGACATCATCGCAAGACCAATGGAGTGATGAGAGCCTGCGGAAAGATCAACTTGCTGATCCTGAAATTAAGCACATTCTAGGGCTGAAAGAGATATCCAACAGGAAGCCCAGATGGCAAGACATGGCCCATTATCATCCTACGACTAAACGTTATTGGGCTCTCTGGGATTGCCTACATTTGAAGAACGGTATCTTGTACCGAAAATGTGAGTCTGACGATGGAAAGACATGTAGATGGCAATTACTACTCCCTAAGTCGAGAATTTCTATGGTCCTTCAAGAACTGCATGGTAGTCCGACAGGAAGTCATTTTGGTGTAATGAAGACCCTGCAAAAGGTTTGAGAGCGTTTCTACTGGAATAATGTTCGCAGTGATGTGGAGAATTGGTGTCGAACTTGTGACACCTTTGTAACTCGTAAAGGTCCAAAGAGGTGCACCTGTGGACGATTGCAGTGTTATAATGTAGGAGCTCCTTTCAAACGAATTGCTCTAGACATCCTGGGTCCTCTTCCTAGAACATCTGATAGCAATAAGTACATCCTCGTTGTCATGGACTACTTCACTAAGTGGCCTGAAGCCTACGCTATTCCTAATCAAGAGGCGGTAACCGTAGTAGACATACTGGTTCAACGCTGGGTTTCCAGATATGGAGTTCCTCTTCAAATCCATTCCGATCAAGGAAGAAACTTTGATTCGGCTGTGTTTAAGGAGATGTGTGTACTACTCGGCGTGGACAAAACTCGAACTACACCTCTACATCCTCAATCGGACGGCATGGTGGAGCGGTTCAATCGTACCATCCTAAATAGACTCTCCCTCCTGGTGTCTAAAGATCAAGAGGACTGGGACAAGAAATTGCCTCTATTTCTGCTTGCCTACAGGAGTGCTGTTCATGAGGCCACTGGTTATTCCCTTTCTCAAATGCTCTTTCGTCGTGATCTTCGTCTACCTGCGGATCTTTTGTTTGACCGTCCTCCTGATGCTCCTTTATCGCCCGAGGAGTACGTGAATAAACTCCAGGCACGGATTGAGGAGATTCATCGTCTAGCGAGGAACCGAATCGGATTGGCATCAGAAAAGATGAAGACACGGTATGACATAAAGGCAACTAGACCTGAATTCAACGAAGGTGACAAAGTTTGGTTGTGGAATACCATACGTCGTAAGGGACTGTCGCCAAAATTACAAAGAAACTGGGACGGCCCTTACACAGTCGTCAACAAGCTGAATGACGTCGTCGTACGCATACAAAAATCGCCACACGCTAAACCCTAGGTCGTACACTATAACCGGCTAGCCCCTTATTTTGGCCAAAGTGATTAGAAATTCAAAACTGGAATTTCAGACCATGGTCATGAAAGTCACTTTTTGTAAACATGTAAATAGTAATTAGTTCTTATTTATGTAAATCTTATTATTGTTATTTATTTATTTATTTATTTGTTTATTTATTTTAAGTGTTTTCCTCTAACTGAAGGATTGCACTGCCCGGGACATGCAGTCTTTGGGGAGGGGGTAGTGTTACGAATTTTGTAAATAGTTAGTGTTTGTACTGTAAAATAATGTAAATAATCTTATTAAGCTCCATTCCTTTACTAATATTAGTTTTGTTACATTGTCTTTGTTATCAAGCAAACTTGTCTATTATTTTCAGTGTGTGTCTACGGCAGATTGGCGAAATATTAAAGATATCGCCAAGTTGGCGTCACTTTTGACGACTAATTTTGGTCGCCAAATTTGGCGATATATCGCAAAGTTGGCGACAAACTTGACGATTGTTGGCGATGGTAACCCTTCCTTCTCTACGGTAACCCTCCTTTAGATATGCTGATACATTGAATTTTATTCCATGGTTTCTGGAATATTCGAGAGGCCTGTGGAAATTTCCAGCACATGCTACGAGCCTATATAAGGAGAGCAATACGAGCTGTTTGGGTTATTATTCATCAGTCAGTCATTGAGTGAGCTGCGATTGTAAGCAAGTTTGCTTGAGTTTTCTCTACATTGTTTTGAATGTGATTTTAGTGTTGAGACGTTGTATAAAGAGTCTCTGGGACCTACATCTGTACTTTTACGATAGATTTGAACAGTTATTTTTGAATATCTAGTAATATTTGTGAGTTTCGAGGACTCTGTTGTTCTGGAGGTCTGTAAATACATTATTTTCTACTTTTCTAAGAGCAAGAGTTTGAAGTTGTCTAACCATAAGTTCAAAAGAACCCTATATACGCAACAATATATACACTTGTTAACTTAACAATTTTGATTTTTTTTTTTTTTTTTTTTTTTTTTTTTGCAATAGTCAATGCACATTTTTGATTTGATTTTTTTTTGAACAATATGATTATAGATTAGGTGTCACCAGAAAACAATTAAAGGAAATTAATTTCTGTCCAAAAGATTAAAATCTGTCCAGTACAATGATATGGATGCTGGGATTCCTAGATAAAAAAAAAACCTGAGTACCGCTATTTTCTTATAGAATACGTGGATTTAATTAAATGGAAATTTTGTCCTTTTGAATTAGATCTATTTTTTATAAAAAAAATATCGGTATTATACTTGGAATATAATGTTACCGGTATGAATCTTGCAATAGTCGCGTAGTAAAAGGTACCAAAAATAATCGCAAACTTATATGAGATGACAACAAAAATTACAGCAACATTGTGTAATTAAGGGGGGGTTTATTTCATTTTAAATAGTGTTTTCATCTTATCATTTTCGAAAACTGTTTCCCCCACTTATCGAAATTTAAATTCATTTTTCGTTGCACCGCTATACAAGAAGAAAATTCCGCTTTAAGGAAGCCGTATATATTTTAAAATTAGCTATTCTACCTATTCTTAAATGTATGAATTTTTTTGTTTCATTTAACACCTGTCTATCCTCAAAAGAAAAAAAAAATGTTTTAAGAAAAGTGTTTCAAAATACACCATGGATCCACATTCGTGGACCTTCATTCTTTATAGTTTTAGCTCACAGGCTAGCATAGCCTGTGAGCTTATGTGCCCGCCCGTTCTGTATGTATGTTCGTTCGTGCGTAACGCGATAACTCATGATAAAAATATCCGATCCACTTGAAATTTTGTATATAGGTGTATTCTGATAAGGCGCTTCCCTGATTAGTTTTTGGAGTTCATTCGATATGTATAAGAAGGGGTACGGGGGGCGCATGTCCCTCCACTTAATATATATAAATGGGTTTTTAATGCAGAATTAACAGTTTTTGTTCAAAATTTAGACATAGGATTATTCTGATGAGGCAATTCCATGACTACTATTAGGTGTTCATTGAATAAGTATAAATAGGGGGAACGGAGGTTCTAATGCCCCTCCCCTTAATTTATATAAATGGGTTTTTCAAGCAGAATTGTCAGATTTCGTTCAAATCTCTGAATAGTTTTAATAGTTTAATGGTTAAGTATGAAAGAGGGGAATAACTCCTCTTAAATTATATAAATGCTAAATGGGTTTTTACTAAGATTTATCCGATTTGCTCTGAATTTTGGATATAGATTTTTTTATGATAAAGCACGTCCTTGATAGTTTAGGAGGTTCAATGATTAAGCATAAAAAATGGGGAAAGGGGAGAGCTGTTTCCCCTTAGTTTTTTTTCGAACGGAATTAACCCTTGAAAATATAAGGTTGCAATGTACAATTAGTATTCGTAGCCTGTGAGCTCAATGCCATCAGTTTAACTGGGCAATATTCTTTTTATTTTGATGATACTTGAAACCGAATTCCGAAACCGATTTCCGAATGATATGCTTCGATATCTAATATTCGAAATAATGTATGTAAATGAAAATTCTTGCTCTGAAGTCGAATTGGAGAAGATATAGTTCAGTAATGAAGAATAATATTATATTAATATTCAATAGAGCATAAGTTAAAGGAATTTTTTCTGCACTTTTTCTTGAATTCAGAATTACGTTTCACGGGCGGAGAAATGGACAACAGGCCTTTGAATTACTATCGCTGTTTTATCCGTGTCAAATGTTTCTCTCTAACACAAATAATAAATTTCTCAAGTGTCCGAGTACAAGTGCTAAAACTGATTAGATCAGAAGAGTCAATTTTGTAAAATGTATTGATCCGAAAATCACCTACACTGAAAAATATCTGTCAAGTTATTAAACTTTTTCTAGGAAACTAAGGAATCCTAGAACTTTTTATGTAATGGTAATTGCAAAAATTTATATAAGTAATTCTGTTTCATGAATTTTTGCTGTCACTATTACATAAAAATTGCTAAGAATCTGAGTTTCCTAAAAAATCTTTTGTAACTTTAAAGATTTATTTTTACAATGTGCACTAATATGAAATAAGAAAAATAACATTGTAAAGAAATCGTATATATATATTTAAACTATCGTTATTCCTTTTAGTTTTAATCGTCTCTCTTTTTCTTACTACTGTACACATTTACAATATAATTTCCTCACGGTTTAACCTGGGCTGCCAGGGTAAATGATGCCAGTATAGTAGTTTTATATAGAACGTATGTAAAATTTGTTTTTAATGGAAACACCGAATACAATGTTTATATTTAAAATCTTTTCTTAACATGCACACTAATTATATTAAACACATTTTTGGTATACATTCTTATTAACTTTCTCTCTCACTTTTACTACCAGCTAATATTTTTACGTTACATTTTCTTCACGTTTTAACCCGGTATACACGGATAAATGATGCCGTCATACTGCTTTTTTTATTGGATGTGTGAAATTTTTTTTTCATTAGAAAAACTAAACATGTTTTTTTCATTTAAAATCTTTTCATAGCATGCACACTAATTTCATCAAACACTCTTTTGGTATACTTCTTTATTAGCTTTCTTTTTTTCTTTTACCTACCACTTCTACATTTTTCAAATACAATTTCCTCACCGTTCAACACGGATATTCGGGTAAATGATGTTGATGTCCTGCTTTTTATGTAGAACGTGTGTGAAATTCCTTTTTAATGGAAAATCAAACATAATTTTTATATTAAATTTTTTAATATGCACACTAATTACACTAAGCACCTTTTTGGTATATTTTCTTGTTAACCGCGAGTCAGCTGTTAATTGCCGGCGACTATGATCACCGAAAATATAGTGAATTTTTTAAGAATGTCTTCATTCAATAAGGCAGAAATTTCTTTTCAGAGTTCTGGTACCGAAAAACGAATAATCGTCATAGATGTCAGTTAACCGAAGCATAATATTTTTGCTAGACTTTTTCTATGTAGGGGAAGGTGGTGTACCTTGGAGGGATGTGTACCTTGGAGGCACATTGTTTGTGCAGCCACCTTGAGTGATAAATTTAAACTAAAATATTATTTGCATGTATTTGTTACTAGAGGCTCATGAGAAGTTCTTCTATTATTAATCAACACACTTTTTGCTGCTGTAAAAAATAAAGTTTATTTTCAGTACCAAAAAGTTACTTTTCAAGGACATATTCTTTTTCTTCCATAACTGTAAGCATCAACTTTTGTTTTAAACTGATTATCACAAGTTGAAAGGCAACTTTTCAGCTACATTTATGTATGCTTGAAACTGGCTAAATCTAAAATATGAAGATGTTGAAACCATTTTTGTAAAACACTTGCTTGTAGTGTACCTTGGAGGTAGCTAATGTTGTGTACCTTGGAGGTACCTCCAAGGTACACACCTTCTAAATTTATTAATAATTAAGAGTAAAATTTGTTAGAAAGTATTTCTTTAGTTTAATAACCAAAGTACTGGGCTGGTCAAATGGGCCTAAGTTTAAATGTTAGGCTATTAAATTGATGAAGCCTAAGTAAAAATTCAAAATCAAAGTTATCTAAGCCTAGTATTAAACATTGAATAAATATTTTAATAAATATATAAATTAAAATATTATTATAAATAATTATTTATATATTATTAATATTTTATAAATAATATAATATAATAAGAAAAATAAGAATCGTAAGAAAGAAAAGAAAACTTATAAGAAAGTACCCATAGTAAAGAAAAAATTTAACGCTGACTTGGAGTCAGAATCGGAAGAAAATATAGATGAACCCTCTTACGAAGAGTCTATTCAGTCAGAAGAAGAATTTGATGATTTGGAAGATCCAGATTTTGAAAACATTACAGCTGGAGTTTTTATTTTGGTACAACTTAGGGGTAAAACTACTGTGAAACACTTTGTAGCATAGGTATTAGAAGTCGGTGACCCATTTTTAAAAATTCAGTATTTAAAAAAGACACAAACTCACAAAAATTCACAAGGGAAGATAAGAATATTTACGAGTTGGATAAATCAGATGTCTTTAAGATGCAACATCCCATTGCCACAGGAGGTTCCGTAAGACAGCTTGAAAAATTTTCATTTGGTATAAATTTAGATCACCTGAATGTGGAATAGAACTAAAGATGTTAGATATAAAGAGGGGGTGTTAAACAGTGGTTATTTGTATTTGAATAAACTTTATTTTATGGCTAAACTGTTCAAACTTTATTACTTCAGTTATATGAACGATTTTGTGTTCTTAAAATTGTAAATTTAAACTAATTAGACTTATATTAGCCTAAAGTTGTCTTATATTAAATCATATTACTGTAAACAAATAATAAATCAGCTTTCTTTCATGCTGTGTAGTACTTAATCTGTTAAAAACAAATACCTCCAAGGTACACCATACCTACCTCCAAGGTACACCACCGGTGGTGTACCTTGGCTGTATTGTAAGCAATTTTTAAAAAAATAAAAAAGTAGTGAAGAAATATATTTGGACATTTCAGAAAAAAATATGTAGCAGTTAAGATCCTTAAATTTTTGAAAAAAATTATTTTACAGATATTTTCCAAACACTTTTTTTGTAAAAAATCAAAGTTTGAAATTACCTCCGAGGTACACCACCTTCCCCTACTATAAAGCATCTTCTTTATAAAATGGGGGATTTTTTTTATCCTGAATATGATTCCAAATTTGTTTTTATGATGCTATTTTTATGTATTTAAACAGTCATAAAATATTTTATCTTTTTTTATGTATACCAAAACTCAAAGAATAGCACTAAGATGCTCCCATTAAATAAATATGCATAGAGTTGTTAAAAAAGAATATTAACTTAACCGTTCCTCGGAACAAAGAAGTATGAAAATTTATACCAAACATAAAAACCTATTTAGAGAAGTTTAACTTATGTTTATTTATTATAAATTATTCTTACTTTTGCAATTATTGTTATTTTAAGAGCCGAGTAAAATATAAGTTTCTAGATATAAATTCTTCCTTACGATAGTAACTGAATTATCTTTTAGCTAAGCTTATCTCATGAAGCAGAAATTAGGATCTTTAGCTAAGGCTAAACCTGTTGTTTAAATAATTCTGTAATAATATCAGAAAACCAACTTAGTGGAATTAGCCTGTTTTTTGTTTAATAACTATTTGTGTTTGATGACGCTTGAGCAACTGCACTGCTAAGTATGATGAATCAGGTATATTACACTTATTTACAGCTGTTTATTGCACACCCATAGTTGCATTCAATAAGGCAGAAATTTCTCTTCAGGCTTCTAGTAACGAAAAACCGAACAATCGTTGCAGATGCCAGCTAACCGAAACATATTTTTTTTTCTAGTCTTTTTCAATATAATGTAAAGTATCTTCCTTATAAAATAGAGGATTTTTCCATCCTGAAAATGATTGTAAATTTGTTTTTATGATACTATTACTGTATATCTAAACAGTTACAGAATATTTTTTCCCTTTTTAGGTATACCAAAACTCAAAGAATAACGCTAACATGCACCCTTTAAATAAATATGCATATAGCCATTAAAAAGAATATTAACTTAACCTTTATTCGAAACAAAGAAGTATGAAAATTTATGCCAAATATAAAAACCCATTTAGTGTGGTTTCACTTACGTTTATTTATCATAAAGTATTCTTTTCTTTGCAATTATTGTTATTTTAAGAGCAGAGTAAAGAATAATTTCTTAGATACATATTCTTCCTTATGTGAGTAAATGAATTAACTTTTAGCATAGCTTATCTCACGAAGCAGAAAATTTGACATAACTGCATTTCAGTGTTTTTTCAAATCTTTAATAGGAAATTGCTTCTAGCTAAGACTAAATCTATTATTTAAATAATTATGTAATAATATCAGAAAACCTGCTTAATGGACTTCGCCTGTTTTCTGTTTAATAAGTATTTATATTTAATGACGTGTGTGCAACTATATTACTAAGTATTATGAGTGAAATATATTACACTTACATATAGCTGTTTATTGTACACCCGTAGTTGCATTTATTTGATGTGTTTATATTGAGGTATATGTCGTGATGTATTTAGAAACTGGATGCCACATTAAAAAATAATGTATAAAAAATAAGCAAGAAAAATGATGCATCTTGCAAAAATTCATTTTGCATTTTATTCGTGGAATAGTTTTGTCAGAAATACATCTTCCTAAAAAAGAAAATTTCATAAGTGTAGTTATAAGGAAATTCCGCTTCATTATGCTACAGGTCCATTCGTGAGCACAGAATGAGGGTGAATTGTTGAAAAGAATAAAATTATTCAGTTTTCCAAATCTCATCAACGCAACGTCTTCATTCTTTACTGATTTACACTTTTATGCACGTTTTTACTCCTGCGTGCAGAGCTAGGTATTTATTAAACTAAACTCATGCAAAATTTCTTTTGCCACTACTGAGAAATTTACTTTTGCTGAGTTGTATCACTTTTTTGCGCGTAAGTGATATTTCTATCTTGTTATTTTGAGAGATATTTTACTATTTTATGTAAAAATGAAGTACTTCTTTATATGTTGTATTGTCTATCAATAATTCCTACTAATGCATGAAATTTGGGAAAAATCTAAAAAAAAAATTTTTAATTTTATAATTAGAATATTTTTGACTTATGTTAATTTTAATAATATTTTGTAAATTATATTTGGAATTTTAGACGTAACGAAGATGGATGATTTATCATTCAGCTTATGGATGTTATTAATATAATGAATACAATTTATACATTGACATCCCATCCACACAAATTATTAATATTCCGCGAATTGCGCACAGTAACTTATTTACTGGTTAATGATGACAAAAAAAATCTTGTACTATATTTTAAATTAAAATAAAATTCATAGTTTTTCTTCAATTAGAAATGAATTTAATTTGAGACAAAGAGGATGAAAGCTGCATTTAATACATATTATTGATGATTGTATTAAATAAAACATTTTTAATAAATTAAAACACATAACAAATAGGGTAATATTGAGTGTTTCTAAATGAATATCGGGGTTTTAACGTTTGGTAGTATTTATTACATAAAACTTAAAGAGCAATTCAAACAGTTTTCAATACGAGTTTACAAGTGAGGACATTTCATCACAGGGCACACATGAAGTCGGTAGCTCAGTTCTTTCCAAATGTTTATTAGTGTTTGAGGGATCATTCTTGCAAAATCTGCAATGGTCATCTGGTAGTAAAGGCGCATGCACACGATCCTTTTTGACTCGCCTACTTCCACACACAGAAGAAATAACATTGCGTCAGATAAAGTAAACGTCTGAACAGAGTTTCTTTGCTAATCAATTTTTGAGAAGAACTGAGATATCGACTTGATGTGTGCCGTGTGACGAAATTTCCTCGCATTTAACACTTCTAAGCTTGTAGGTAAAACTATTTGAGTTGCTCTTTCATTTAATATCTGAATTACAATTTTAAGTTTTATGTAATAAATGCTACTAAGTGTTAAAAACCCGATAATCATTTAGAAACACCCCGTATAATTAAGAGCCGTTTTTTGATAATTTCAATAATACATTGTTAGCGATAGGGGGTTTACAATAAAATTACCTTTCTATGGTTAAAATAATAATTTGTAAAATAAGGTATTTTTAACAATATTCTAGTAGAAATTTAGATACAAAACAAACATTGGACAACTTTAATGTAAATATTTAATGTATCTATCTCACATCTATCAACAACATCGGTATCCCATTTATGGATTTTATTCTGTGTGAGGGATAATCAACAATTCATTTACGATTGCATTCGACGATTCGATGTTGCTATGGCAACTTTCTTCTAGTTAGCAGCTAAATTATAGTTACTTTATGTGTAATATTTTATGAATTATGTACATAAAAATCAGCGATGCTAAAATTGGTTGCACAAATATCACGCCTCTTTCCGGTCAGCACTCTATTTTGTAGGGAAAAAACAAAAGGAATGAGCAGAAAAATAATTTAAAGTAACTGAATACAAAGTTATAAGAATAATATAAAATTAGTTGGGCGAATAAATATTATAATGAAGATAGGAAAATGATATACAGAGCATAAAAGTCTTATTTGTTTCTCTGTTTTAGTTACTAAACTGTTTGTTTGAGAGACATACTTCTACTTACAATCAAGTTTCAAATGATTTTCTATGTGTTTTTCACATAGCCAAACATTAACTGTAAAATAAAATTTTGTAAAACTTTTACATTGTCCCTGGTTTTTAAGCATTCTGAACCGAAGACCAATAATCATGCACTTACAAATAAAAAAAAAAGCAAACAAACATGCTATTCGTTTTTAATAAAAACTTACTGAAATATGATTTACTTTTAAGGAGCGTATGAAAAAACTTTGTTCATCGTTTAACAATTGCTTAAGTTTCCGCTGAAGTGATACTCCCCTATCGCGAAATTCCATGTTAGCCTATGGGAAACCTTTTAAGCGTAATGACTCATTACGCTTCAAAATAAATTTATTAAATATACCAAATACCAAAATGTACGTAATATAATTATTAAAATACCGTTTCACTCATCAGAAAATAAACGCTAGATGGCGATGATATGCTATTTCTAAAAAGAGTCTATTTAAATTTTTAGTACATAAAAAATAATCATAAACTTCGAAATCTCCATTATATTAAAATTTATCAGCTTCTAAAGATACTTAAAATTTGGATAAAGAATTATTTAAAAAAAAGTCATCGGCAATTGACGGTACATCATCGGCGTGTGACGTCAACTTTAAGACGATGAAAATGGTATTTTAATAATCATATTAGGTGATGAGATTTCACTCTTCAAACTTTTCCCATAGGTTAACACCGGATTTCGCGATCGAGAAATTCCACTGCAGCGGACCTTTAACTGACAACAAATGGAGAGAAGACCTTTAAGAATAGCATATCACATTAAGAACCCATACCATTTGCTGAAAATGACGCGGTTGATAATGTTAAGTCTATGGGGGCGTTCTTTTCAAATATCAGACTCAAATTTTTATATTTTTACATGATTTTTTTTCTACATAGAACAGCTGAGGATGATCTACAACCGGGCTAGTTTTTACTTTTTCAATTTTGAATTCATGTGGAAAAAAAACTTTAACTTTCAAAACCGAAAGTTTGAAATTAAATGTAAAAAATATACACAATGTAAAAAATATATAATCAAAATTGAAAATGTAAAAATTATTCCTGATGTAGATCGTCCTCAGCTATCTCATGCAAAAAAAAAAAAAAAAAAAGAAAAGAAAAATCATGTAAAAATATAAAAAATTGAGCGAAATATTTAAAAAGAACGCCCCCACAGACTTAACATTATCATCCAGGTCTTTTACAGTCAGTAGTGTGGGCTCTTAACATCCTAGTCCTGACCAAATATTACGAAGGACCACAAAAATAAATTTAAAATCACTATAAAACCTCTCCAAATATGCATCTGTACAAATATCGGTGCATATGATGGGTAATCATATATGATAAATGTAAAAAAAAATTTAAACAACTCTAGGTGCATTTAAATAAATTTAAAAGGAGTTCTTTAGTGTCGCGTACAGACGACATCAGGATTGAGGGGATTAAAAGCCTACTTCGACCCGGGCAGAAGATAATTAAACTATTTAAATCAGTAGGAAACGCTATTGTAAAAACGAAATTAAACCGACCAATTTCTGCCAATACCTGAAGAATTTGCAACATCATCAAAAACAGGATTATCCGAAACAATACCGTAAGCCTAAATTCCATTGTAAATAGTATGGATACTTCTTAGCAAAGGGCCCTGAAAGTATTTAAAAACTTTCTAGGCCTGCATAGTTAACGGTTTTTCTAGAGGCAACATTTGTCAAACGATACCAATTTAAAGAAATTGAGTAAATGTTTAAAATTTTTAAGGTGCGCCACGAGGAAGGTATTTTCTGGTGCGATGAAAAAATCTTCCATCATCGAAAAGGCACACAACCATTCTGAAGCATTTTTCTTTTTGGTAAAACAGTTTAAAATTCATATATTTATTGAACGAAACTTTCTGAGCGGGTGTAACACTCAAACTTCACTTTTTTTATGAATCTACATATTTGCGATTTTTGCAAAGCGTAAAAAGTGCAATGACTTTTTTCTTTAAATATGGAGTTGATATCCATGAAAATTTACGAAAAATAACATGAACTGCAGTGAAACCATTTGGCGTTATTTTCAATATGAACATTGAATTCTTAAAAAATTAGGTTTTTTTTTTAAGCTATCTTTAATTTTTTATTTATTTTTAACCAAAAATAAAGATTTGTCAAACCACTGAGATATTTTAGAATATCAGCAAAGTGTTGTATATTACGATTAGTCAGAAATTACGTTATTATTTTTTAATTATTATTATTATTATTATTATTATTATTATTATTATTATTATTATCTTGTTGAACCGAACTCAAATTTAAGTAACCATTGCACTAGTTATTTTGTTTTATTATAGCAAACGAAGCTCGCAGTTTAAATTGATTATTTTTAGAAAATCATGCTTGGAAATAATTTAATGTCACTGAATTACAATTTCAAACAAACTTCATTAAAATATATACATTATCCCTATTCAGTGTTGTAGTAAAAAAATATATCAGTTTATGCAATTTAAAAAATGTAATGATAAGCAATTAAAGCGAAATCGTATTAATTTTCGTTGTACATTTCTGAAAATACAATTGATTTTGAGCAGTTATTCAAAATGGCATAGCATTTTTTTGATGAAGACGATGATGGATGCAATAAAAGATAATAGGACTTTGTTGCCAGTAAGAAAAAATAAAATTTCAATTTAACATTAAATATTACCTTTCAATTTTGCGTTCAAAATAATTTAATACCTGAAAAAAATTTAACTGCAATTCTTTTTCCTATATCATTAAACTTTCTTTTAAATTTTATATTAATGCATCAGTCTGCTTACAAATAAAAGAAACCCATTTTAATATAAATACTACTTATTAAGAATTAATGGCTTCTTTAACTGTGCCTACTATCATTTGTACCTTAAATTATCTATAACAACTTGAAATGAAATGTAAAAAGTAAAATAATTTTACTTAAAAAAAAAGCCTTTTTTATATTTTATTTATTTAAAAGAAAATGGCGAATAATTTTACTTTCTACGTTTCAATTAAATAAAGACCATAAAACAATAATTTTTGTTAGCCTTCAGATTGTATCATTTTAGTAAATAATTCTCTTACTCCATTTTTCTGAAATATTTCAATTTTAAAGTTTCCTCTGGCAACTATTAAGGTATCAATAATAATTTCTCACTTTTGACAAAGATATTGCTTGTGTTTTAAGGGAAAAAATGCGGGCATAGTAATATAAAAAAATCACATATTTCCAGTATTATATAAATGTATATTCAATATTCTCTACATAATATATTCAATATAATATAAAGCTTTTAAGTCTGGTGTATTTTCGCATTAAATTTGAAAAAAGAAAATAGATGATTAAAAGCTGCACTTCTACACTGTTAAATTTTTTCTCTGAAATTACTAAGAATGTACGGGTAATCCCTTATCTTAAATCTTATGTAAAATTACACAAATTAGAGAAACAGAGATTCTGTTAAGTAACAGAGAAATTATTCGGTAAATTTACAATAGACTCTTTAAAATAATATCGTTAAAAAGAAACAAATATCGGTATTTGTATTTTTAATGGTAATAATTCAATTTATTTTTCAAAATCCGTACATCACCCAATTTTACAAATGCCTGAAAAGAAAATGAATTTTTCGACTAATGTTAAACTGTAAATAAATGCTGTATCATTTATTTTTTTGCGCAATTTTTTTTAGCTGTCCTGGGATTTGAACCAGAGACCTCTTGACCATTGACGATCTGAGGAGGTACTGAGTTGGAGGAAGCTTTGTTACGTCGTTCAAAATATGTCTTTCATGATATAGCAGGGAAAAACCGATAAAAAATATCATTAACACTGAGGAGAATATTTTTCACTTTCTAAATTAATCTTTAAAAAAATATTCTTTAAACTATTTTTTTTCTAATATTTCTAATGCAATTGTAAAAGATTTTAATAGCGTGTATTTAATATTTTTTTTCATTAAAATAGGGTTTGATGTTTTAGCATTAGTTTCATTATAAAGTTACACAAATAAATGAAGCAATAAATAAGCAGTATTTCTATGAAAAGAAAATAAGAATGATAAGAAAAGTAATATAAGAAGTTATAAGAAAAATAAGAAGTTCAGCAATAAATAAATTAATGAAATACAAATTTAAGACATACAATAAAATTACACGTTTAAACTTCCTATAATTATCACAATGAGTCAGACTGCTCTAAATAGCTATCTTTAGCAATTTTTTGGGGTATTAACTCCTGGCTAGAGGCCAATACCAAAATATTGCTTTTTATAATTTTCAGTACTTCTTTTAAATACTTTGTTTATTTTTCATATAAAGCTTTATTCATCTTTAAAAAGAGTTATTTTATTACAGAAACACTTAATAGGATTTTTAATCATTCAAATAAAATTAATTTTGAATACGTGTATAGAAACTAATTAAAATAAAAAACCATCATACTTTAAAAAAATTATGAGTATTAATTTAATTAAAACAAAATGTTTATTTAATATTTGAATCGTCATAAAGAAAAACTAATTAATGGCACTCGAAATGCATTCAGCGGGTTCTTGTCCTACGTATTGGTTTTACTCAAGTGCTATCCTTAAATTTTGTAATTAAAAATATGTTTGTTTGATCTTTTCGATTTATCATTAATTTTTATTAATAACTTAAATGAACATTGACAGAAAATATCTTAAGTCATGATTTAATTAGGTCGTGAATGTTACCGTGACTGACATTTACCTTTAATTTGAAATAAGTAAATAGTAATTCATTCCTTGGAAAAATTAAATACAATTATCAGAAAAATTGAACTTATTCCTTTGAAAAATAATTAAAAAACGTTTCTGTTGCAGAAGAAAATAAACAAATTAACAATTAGTATTTGTACATTATTTTAGTGTACTGGCATTTATTTGGACATTTTTAGTGCAAAAAATAAACAAAAGAAAGTTTTAAAAAGTAAGTTTTTCAATGATGTAAGAATTTTACTAAATATGCTGTCCTTCGTGACTACCGTTATATACTAGAATTATAAGAGTATCTGGGGCAATTGAACACACTAGGTAACCGGGCTGATAATTAACTAGCCGGAGTTTTAAACCAACTAAGGTGTCAAGCAGTTAGACCGGGCTGTTTTATAAAAACTCGTTGATTCCTTTTAAGTTTTCGCTTTTTGAACAATGCATCCTAATATCTATCCCTTAAAACAACGTGTGTAAAATGAATCATAACTTGTCTTTGCTGCGATAGGCTGTCGAAAATTTCGTCTTCGTTTTTAAAAGTCAACGTCAGATTCGCTGAACTTTATCATCTTTTTATTAAAGTACTGTAAGTACTTTTATTAAGCAAACATTTTTTTAAACATTAGACATACAACTGTATTAATATTATTATGTATCTATAGGTATTTTTTTCATGTTTCAAATGTAAGGTCGGTCTCCCAGTTATCCCAATAATTTTTCAAGAATGGGGTAACTGGGGTATGTATCAGGGGTCACTCGACCATATTGGATTCAATTACGCCAATAGTTCTAAATAATTGTTTTTGGTTTCTCTTACCGCGGAAAATTAATTTTTCAATTATATTTTTTTACTTACAATGCAGGAAATTAATCTATATAAAATCTAAATTTAATATCTTCATAAAATTCTATTATAAATTTTTTTAAATGCATATTGTGGGTATAAAACCAAATTTCTTAAGTGAGAAGCCAAACTTTGATATTTTACGATACAAATGAAGAGGTGTATATAAGACAAAGTAGCATTATTAGAAAATTATCGAAACAAATAAAAAATAGTTCTGTTTGGTATAAAAACATGAATGCATTTTCCACAGGTTTATTGGAACATCGCACTTTGATTGGGACAAATAATAAAAAAAAAAGAGAATGATTTACTTGCATACTTACGTAGCCATTTGTTCATAGATTTATCTCTTTTTTTCCGTAAAATATCAATGTAACTTCAGTACTTATTATCAAAACTAAAGTACACATGTACTCACTTAATTCCTATGCTTTTGGTATAAATAAATCTAATAATTTTACATTTAGTGTTTTGTGTAAACATCTTGAAAACAAAGCTTTTCCTTACATCACTATTTAGTTGATGTATAATTTATATGATATGCCTGATTTAATTATTTTAAAGTCGATTATACCTTTTCAAAAAGGACCTGATACATCATATTTAAAAGCAGAAACGTGTGTGGTTGACAAACTCTCCTGGGTCCTCTCTGGTCCATAAAAATGGGGCAACTGAACACACAAAATAAGAAATGTTAAACACACGCACATTTTTAGACATTAAATTTTAACTTTTAAGAATTCCGTCTGATAGTGTGAACCTAACTGAACACATTTACAGAGGTCCAAACTTTAATTCAAATAAGCATTAGCTTTTGGGAAGCTGTATTGCCAGAATTTCTATAGTCGCATTGTAAAATCATGGCCCAGGAACCCCACGTAACCCAAATTCAGATATTTTATTTCAACGACTCAATTATTCCATTCTAAAAGATCAATATTTGATTAATGTCAGTATTTTCACATTTTACAACACAGTAAAAGTCTTAACCCTATGGGGAAGAGCGACAAAGTATTCGTCCCAAAAGGCTTAAGAATCCTTGTTTATTCCCACCAGTAAAATGTTACTGTAAAATTTGCCATACTGAATCGGAGCATTTTGTCGATATAATAAGGCACAAATTTCTGTTTTAAAAAACTGGTGACAAAACATTAAAAATTTCGCAAAAGGTTAACGTCGCGCGTCGCGAAGGAGTTAGTGTTCGCCATGTATACTTGTCTACCCTATACTTATCAATGTAGCACTTTCCAACAGAATTGAAAAGAGTTTATAACTGCACTTACTTTAACAGTATGACACACTGGATGTCTGTCCGTGCTCTGAAACTTATAAATATGTTCATGTTTCTATGTAATTTTAGTATGGTATTAGAATTAGGTATTATAACATCCGGATTGAAAATGAAGCTTGCAGAATTTTTTGTTCATTTGTAGGGTCACACAAAATTATCCCCGCCTCCCCACTAAAAAAAAAAAAAAAAAAAAAAAAAAAAAAAAAAAAAACATGCCTGCAATTAAAATCTTGTTTCAAGCGCAAATCAGCAATGTCGCATCATTTAAAGAACAGTGAAATCTATGTGCATTTCTGAAGTGCACTAAAGAATGTTTTATGCAAAGCCAAAGCATTTATTATTCATTTACAGAGCACGAAAAACATTTATATCACATAATGTTATATGGAGATAAACTGCTCACAGTTTAATCATGTTACACTATTTCAAATATAATGAAATTGATATACAGTACTGACTACAAGATATATGCTGTAGAATTTGAAAAATTTTAGTTTTGGAAATGAGTATTTAAACGTATAAAATGTGTATGCAATAAAAAAAAGAATGTTTCTTTCTTTTTCTTTTCAAAGTGAATTTCCTTAAATAGAAAATTTTAATGTATCATGTAAAGTTATAACAACTGGAAACATTTAAATATATATTTCCAAAGATTTTATGACAGACATAAAAATTAAGAAGTTAGGTAAACTAATAACTCATATGAGAGTATGTAGTAAGTAATAAATGAGATCAAAATATTTATATTTAAATGGATCTTCATTTAAATTGATAGCAATTTATTTTAACACAAAATTTTCTCTTTGTTTAAGTATATTTCAAATTTATCTCACATAATTTAGATAAAATAATCTAAGATTTTTATTTGCTTAAATTAGCACATTTTCCACTCATGCAGAAAGTAACTGTGAATAGTTTAATAAACAGCTTGGAAAAGATTTTGAAATGTGATCTGGCTGAAAAATTGCAGTGCGAAGATTTAGTCCCAGGATAATTTTTTAGAGCTTACAGATATATTATTCGAGAAAGAATTTTCTAATTATTGGAAAAGAAATTTAAAAGTTTAAAATGTGCATGCTGTTAAACACGGAAACATGATTATTTTTTTTTCAAAAATTAATTGTTTTAAATTTCCAAAATTGCATTAAAAATTTTAATGTATAATTCAACAAATGGAAATGTGTATGTGTTTATTTACAAAAATAATAACTAATAAGTTATATAAACTCATTACTCATAAGTGAATAATTAATAACGATTGGTGTATATATCTATGTATAATTAAAATATTTATTAAATTGAAACCAATTCATTTGAACTCAAAATATTCTAATCAAATTATATTCTTTGTTTAACCATGTTCCAAATTTACATCACATTATTTAAAAATGATTTAAGGATTTTATTTGCTGAAATTAACACATTTTCCACTCATGAAGAAAGGAACTGTAAATAGTTTAATAAGTAGCTTAAGAAAAGAATGTGAAGTGTGTTCTGCCTGAAAAATTGCTTTGCGTAGCTTTGGTCCTGGGGTAATTTTTCAGTGCTTACAGATATACTATTCTTCAAAGAAATTTCTAATTCAGGGAATTGGAATTTAAGAGTTTAAAATGTGCATACTATTAAACAACGGAACCATTATTATTATTATTATTATTTTCAAAATTGTTTATCTTCGCATTAAGAATTTTAATGTATCAATCAACAAATGAAAGTGTGTAATTATTCATTTACTAATCATAATAACTAATAAATGAGATAAATTAATAAATTATAAATGAGTAACTAATGAGTGATATATACAGGGTGAGTCATAAATATTGAAACAATAGTCTATCTCCTTAAATATTGCCTCTAGACCCATACTTCCAATTGCAAAAATTCATTAAAAAAGGTGAAATTTCTGATAAGATAAGTTACAACTCCATGGGGGGGGGGTCTATATGAAAAAATACGAAAATTGAATTTTATAATATAATATATATAATAACTTTTATACGAATATAACTTACGAATATAACTTTTTATTAAAGAAGAGCCAAAGGCTGTGATATATTTATTTTATCAATAAATCTCGGTTTATATCTAAATGTTTCACGTATCCAATATTTTAATATCGCTAACCCATATCCCGTGCGTTGGAGACTTTGAAAAATGTTACACAGTAAAACCTTTTAAGACGGAATCACATAGGAAAGAAAAAATATGTAATACACAAATGCCTTTCCTAGGAGGGTTAAATTGAGTTTATTTTTTCTCAGGTATTATTGTTTTCATTTTGCATGGATCAACATATTTTGTCTTTAAGACAGAATTACGTCATAGGCAGATTTTTTTTAGGCTCAGGGGTTAAAAACTTTTCAAAAAATCGATTTTTTTCGTTTGATTATTCAATTAATTCTTAACTCAATGCAAATATATATCCTTAATTCATTCTATAGAGTAAAGTTTCCTAGTCATTTTAAAGCAAAAATTAGGCTCTTAAGTCAATTCAGTTTTAAAATATCTTGGTGTTGGTGATGTAACACATAATTTTTTTTCGAAAATTTTGTTACATAAATTTTGCTATATTTCTTATTATATCACATTGAAGTACTTCAGTTTATAATTTTATAAGACTACAATCATACCTTTAAAATATCAGAAAGTTTCAATTAATTACACTGAATACTTCTGCTTTTATATGGACTAGAAGCGAGATCTTTGTTTACATGTTTTTCCGCATCGATCAACCCCTGAGCCCCCTTAATGTTTTAATATACTATTCTTAAAAAATAAATTTTAAAGGTTTTTTTGTTTGTTTGTTTGTAAAAATAAAAGCGATTTCAAAACCTATGTGGTTTTCGTAAAAAAAAAAAACTTATTGGACCAAATTTTACTTATTTCATGCACGTATTAGGGCAGTCATAGACAGTGATTCTAATACAGATTGTTGGAGACCGGGATTGAAAATTTCGTCCAGTGCAGACTTTATTAAAAGTTAAGAATTGTTGAAGAAAAAAAGTACAAACTTGAAACATGTCATTTTTAATTATTTTAAATTAGTTTTGTTTCGGGAAAAATTGAAAAAGGATTTACTTTTGAAAATAAGATTTTTTTAAAAGTTTTATTATTATTTCAATAAATATTTTTTATAGTTCTAAAATTAATAATGAAAACAAAAACCCCGAAACAAAACTAAGATCATATTTTCATCATTAATTAAATGGAAAGAAATTGAAATCCGATAAATAATATTTGAAGTTATAACATTTTTAATTATCCCATTTAAACCAGTACTAATCATATGAAATTTTTATAAATTTTATGATAAATTTTAGGATGTGATTTACTTAGCAAATTATATAGCTAACCATCACGAAAAAAAAAAAAATCAAAATTCTTACTCAAAAGACAGTTTTTTACGCGTTTCCAAGAACTGTTAAAGTAACATTGTCTTTTTAATTGCGCACATTTCAATTTGTGTCGAACCCCTTAAAACCTGATGAAGTATTCAAACGGCTATAACTCTGCGAATTTTGAAGATATGACGATGGAATTTTTTGTATATTATTCAGGACTGGATAAGGAAAGTTTTCCTAATTGGAAATTTTATCCTACATTGACTGTATAAAAGTTAATTTTCGTACTTTTTCAAAAAGACCCCCATGGAGTTGCAACTTATCTTATCAAAAATTGTACCTTTTTTAATGAATTTTTGTAATTGGAAGTACGGGTCTAGGGGCAATATTTAAGGAGATAGGCTATTGTTTCGATATTTATGACTCACCCTGTATATATATACCGTAATTTCGGGTGTATAAGCCGCAGAGCAAACAATTCTTTTTGGACCCAGAAATTTTATTTAGTGATTGAAGACAAATATTTACGGCGATTTGACTAGTTAAATTCGTTTTTAAAAAAATTCTGGGTCCAAAAAGAATTGTTTGAGCTGCGGCTTATACACCCGAAATTACGGTATATATATATGTGTGTGTGTATTTAAATGAATCTTTATTAAAATAATAGCAACTCATTTGAACACAAAATATTCTCCTCAAACAAATCTTTAATTATGTATAATTTAATTTTCTCACAGGATTTAGAAAAAGTAATCTTAGATTTTTATTTGCTTAAATTAACACATTTTACATTCATGCAGAAAAAAGCTGTAAATATTTTAACAAATAGCTTAAGAAAATAATTTGAAATGTGTTCTGTCAGAAAAAAGTTTTTGCGTAGTTTAGTCTCAAGGTAATTTTTCGGTGCTTACAGATATATTATTCTTGAAAGAATTTTCTAGTTCTGGGAATAGGAATTTAAGAGTTAAAAATGTGCTTGCTATTAAGCACGGAATCACTATTTTTTTTTCATCTTTTTTTCTTTGATTTAAGAATTTTAATGTATCAAATAACAAAGGAAAATGCATAATTATTTATTTACTAAACATAATAAATAATAATTCAGATAAACTAATAACTCATAAGTGAATAATTAATAATTGATAAGTGAGATCAATATATATATAAATGGATCTATATTAAAATTAATAGCAACTTGTTTTAAAATAAAAAATATTTTCATCAAACAATTCCTTGTGTATACTCCAAATTTATCTCACAGAATTTAGAATAATTAGTTTTTAAAATAATCTAAGATTTTTATTTGCATAAATTAACATATTTTCTACTCATGCAGAAATGAACTGTGAATAGTTTAACAAATTGCTTAAGAAAAAAAAAAAAACTGAAATGTGTTTTGGCTGAAAAATTGATTTACGTAGACTTAATCTCAGAGTAATTTTTCAGTGCTTACAAATATATTATTCTTGAATGAAGTTTCTCGTTCTGGGAATAGAGATTTAAGAGTTTAAAATGAGCATGATATTAGGCTCAGAACCATTATTATTTTATTGGAAATAGTTTTTATTTGCATTAAGAATTTTAATGTATTATTTAACAAAGGAAAATATGTAATTAAATATTTATTAAGCATAATAAATAATAAATCAGATAAAGTGATAAATCATAAGTGAATAACTAAAAACTAATAAGTTACGTTATATACATATACCGGGTGTCCCAAAATGACTGATGTATTTTAAAATTCAATAACTTGCAAACGGTGACAGCTATATATAATTTTTTTGCAGGAGGGTTATGTAAAATGTCAGGAGTTTTTTTACCGTAATTTTTGATTTTAGTTCGAATTTCAAACAACAGATGGCGCTGACGGCGATTGAAGGCCAGGTGATTACTGCTGAGTGAGTTCAGTTTCAGCATCGACCTGGGCTTCAATTGCCGTGAACGCCATCTATTGTTTGAAATTCGAATTAAAATCAAAAGTTACGTTAAAAAAACTCCTGACATTATACATAACCCTCCTGCAAAAAAATTTTAAGTAGCTGTCACCGTTTGCAAGTTATTGAATTTTAAAACCATCAGTCATTTTGGGAGCACCGGTATATATATATATATACATATATACATATATATACATATACAGGGTGATTCTAATTTTTTTTTTACAATAAAAGAGGGGTGATAGTACACATCAAGACAAACAATATTAAATAGGAGACCAAGTGTCCCAAACTTTTTTCAAAAGTGATAGCCAACATTAAAGTTTAGGGACCAAAATTTCAAATAAACATAATAAACGGAAAATCGGTCGATTGATTTACGGTTTTCACTAAAATTATTCTTTATCGGCAATTTCTTGAAATTAAATTATTAAGATAAATTTCAAAAAATCCCGATAGAGGGCGCTCTAGACTTTACAATAATGAACAACTATTTTTTCCGGTATTTTTGGCATCTTATTAAATGTTTTCGTAAGCTTAGACTCAAACTTAAATTTTGAGCTCAAAATCTGAATAATTGGGAGTAGTTATTAACATAAACTGAGCTGTGTTCAGAGGGTTCAAATTTCAAATGATTATAAAAAACGGAAAAAATAGTCGATTGATTTGCGGTTTTCACTAAAACTATTCTTTATGTAGGTGCTTTCGTGAAAAATAAATGATAAAGATAAATTTCAAAAACTGCCGATAGAGGGCGCTTTAGACTTTTGAGTGATGAACAACTCTTTTTTGGCGTTATTTTTTGCATCTTATTAAATGCTTTCGTAAGCTTAGACTTAATCTTAAATTGTGAGCTCAAAATCTGAATAGTTGGGAGTGGTTAAGTAGACAAACTGAACAGTGTTCAGAGGGTTCAAATTTCAAATGATTATTAAAAAAAACTGAAAAATTGGTCGATTCGTTTGCGGTTTTCGCTAAAACTAATTTTTAAATCAACATTTTCTTGAAAATAAATTTTAAAGATAAATTTCACAAAATGCCGATAGAGGGCGCCTTAGACTTTGGAGTAGCGTACAACTATTTTTAACTGTTATTTTTTTAATCTCATTAAATGCTTTCAAATGCATAGACTTAAATTTTGGGCTCAAATTCTGTTTCGTTGTCAGTGTTTAAGTGGCAAAAAATTGAATTCTGTTCAATGAGGGGGGAGGGTTAAATATCAACTCCTGAACACACTTCAGTTTGCACTTCTTAACCCCTCCCAACTATTCAGAATTTGAGTTCAAAATTTAAGTTTAAATCTAAGCTCCCGAAAACATTTTAAAAACTTTTGCAAGCATTTAATTAGAACCAAAAATAATGGTTAAAATAAATTGTTGGTAACTCTCAAGTTTAAGGCGTCCTCTAACAGAATTTTTTGAGATTTATATTTAAAATTTACTTTCAAGAAGATACTGACTTAAAGAATAGTTTTATTTTAAACCGCAAACAAATCGACCAATTTTTCCATTTTGTGTAATTATTTTAAATTTGAAATCTCCCTCCCCCTTAAAAACAGTTCAGTTTGCGCTGCTTAACCACTCCCTACTATTCAGATTTTGAGCTCAAAATTTAAGTCTAAGCTTCCGAAAACATTTAATGAGATGCAAAAAATACCGGCAAAAGATAGTTGTCCGTTACTCTAAAGTCTTAAGCGCCCTCTATCGACATTTTTTGAAATTTATCTTTATAATTTATTTTTAAGAAAATACCAACATAAAGAATAGTTTTAGTGAAAACCGCAAATCAATGAACCAATTTTTCCGTTTTTTATAATCATTTGATATTTGAACCCTCTGAACACAGTTCAATTTGTGCTACTTAACCACTCCCAACTTTTCAGATTTTGAGCTCAAAATTTAAGTTTGAGTCTAAACTTACGAAAACATTTAATGAGATGCAAAAAATACCGGCAAAAAATAGTTGTTCGTCACTCCAAAGTCTAAAGTGCCCTCTATCGGCTTTTTTTTTTAAATTTGTCTATATAATTTAATTTTAAGAAAATGCCAACATAACGAATAATTTGAGTGAAAACCGCAAATCAATTGACCGATTTTTCGTTTTTTTAATGTTTATTTGAAATTTTGGTCCCTAAAATTTAATGGCGGCGATCTCCTTTGGAAAACGTTTGCGACCCTTGGCTTCCTATTTAATATTGTTTGTTTTGATGTGATTATCACCCCTCTTTTATTGCAAAAAAATTTAGAATCACCCTGTATATATAAATAAATAAATAAATAAATAAATAAATATATATATATATATATATATATATACATATACCGGGTGTCCCAAAAATGACTGATGGATTTTAAAATTCAATAACTTGCAGACGGTGACAGCTATTTAAAAAAATTTTGCAGCCGGGTTATGTACAATGTCAGGAGTTTTTTTTTTAACCGTAATTTTTTATTTTAATTCGCATATCAAAAAATAGGTGGCGCTGACGGCGATTGAAGGCCAGGTCGACGCTTCACTCAGCACTGATCACATGGCTTTCAATCGCCGTCAGCGCCACCTGTTGTTTGGTATGCGAACTAAAATAAAAAATTACTGTAAAAAAACTCCTGACATTATACATAACCATCCTGCAAAAAGTTTTTAAATAGCTGTCACCGTTTACAAGTTATTGAATTTTAAAATCCATCAGTCATTTTTGGGACACCCGGTACATATATATGTTTATATATATATATATATATAATGAGTTTTTATTTAATTTACATTCATTCATTTAAACACAAAATATTCCCATAAAACTATTCTTTATTTAAGCATTTTTTAAATGTATATCACGTAATTTAAATAAATAATTTAAAATTTTTATTTGCTTAAATTAACATATTTTCTACTCATGCAGAAAAAAACTGTGAATAGTATAATAAGCGGCTTAAAAAAAGAATTTGAAATGTGTTCTGTCTGAAAAATTGCTTTGCGTAGATTTAACCTCAGGGTAATTTTTTAGTGCTTACTATTCTTGAAAGAATTTTCTAGTTCTGGGAATAGGAATTTACAAATTTAAAATGAGCATGCTATTAAACACGGAACAATTTTTTTTATTCAAAATTGCTTTTTTGTTCGGGGGGGGGGGGGTATTATAAATTTTAATGTATAATTTAACAAATACAAATGTGTAATAATTTATTTATTAAGCATAATAATTCATAAATAAGATAAACTAATAGCACATAAACACGAGTAACTAATAATTTAGAAGTGATACCGACACATATATTTGAATGAATCATTATTAAATTAAAAGGAATTCATTTAAATATAAAACATTCTCATAAAATTTTCTTCTTTTCAGCACATACTCTAAATGTAAATCACATAATTTAAATAAAATAATTTAAGATTTTTGTTAATTTAAATTAACATATTTTCCACTCATGCAGAAAGGAACTGTGAATAGCTTAAGAAATAGCTTAAGGAAAGAATTTGAAATGTGTTCTGCTGAAAAATTGCTTTGCGCAGATTTAATCTCAGAAAAATTTTCCAGTGCCTAGCGATATATTATTGTTGAAAGAATTTTCTAGTTCTTGAAATAGGAATTTACGAGTTTAAAATAAGCATGCTATTAAACACGAGGCCATTTTTTTTAATTGTTTTTTTCTGCCTTAAGAATTTTAATGCGTTATTTAACAAATGAAATTGTAATTAATTATTTACTACGCATAATTACTAATAAGTCAGATAAAGTAATATATCATAAGTTTTATATATATATATATATATACATAATTTCTATTTAATTATTGGCAATTCGTATGAATACAAAATATTCTCATCAAACATTTCTTTGTTTAGGTATACTCCAAACTTATCTCCCAAAATTTAGATAAATAATCTAAGATTTTTATTTGCTTAAATCCTTAAATTAACACATTTTCTACTCATGCAGAAAGGATCTGTGAATAGTTTATCAAATGCATTGAGAAAAGAATTTGAAATGTGTTTTGGCTAAAAAGTTGATTTGCATAGTTTTAGTCCCAGAATAATTTTTCAGTGCTTACAGATCTATTATTCTTCAAAGAATTTTCTAGTCCTGGGAACAGGAATTTAAGAGCTTCAAATAAGCATTTTGTTAAACAGGGAACCATTGTTCTTTTTTTTTCAAAATGGTTTTTATTTGCATTAAAAATATGCATCATTTAACAATTGAAAATATGTAATTATTTATTTATAAACACAATAACTAATAAATCAAATTAGCTAATAACTCAAAAGTGAGTAATTAACCATTTAGACGCTGAATTAAAATCGCAATGTAATTATAATTTTATTTTTCCTATGTTGCAGCTTCAAATGTCTTAATTTATGCATACAAATTTAGAAAACAGCAAAAAATAGATTTCTGCAGTTTTTTTTTTTTTTTTTTTTTTTTGCTATTTTTATTTTAATGTTCGCATTTTGGAACGTGATTATTGATTGACAATCTATGCAAATATAAATATAACAAATTATTTTCCACTATATGCTATTGTATATTGTTCTTGAGTATTTTCTCGAATTCCAAAAATATTTAGATTCCTAGTGGTCAAATGTAAGTAAAATAGAGAAAACGATAAAAGCAAATAATATACTTTTATGCAAGTTAATGAATTTACATGCGTTCCTTAATCACTGTGGTAATTGCTTAAGCATAAATATTTTCATTTCAAAAGTTCAAATTAACCTTATATTTTACAGGAAAAATAAGGACATCGTTATTATCTTGGAAAATATATGTTTTGTATTACAAATAATGCAATGTTCCCATTTGGGAACATTGGCGTTTAAACGGTTTATAAATGAGATCGATGCATATCTATACATACGTACAATTAAATGAATCTTTATTAAACTAATAGCAATTCATTTGGTCACAAAAGTATTCTCATCAAATTACTCTTTGTTTAAGCATACTCTAAATTTATCTGTCAGCCTACAGGTAAAATAATCTAAGATTTTTATTTGTTTAAATTAACATATTTTCGGCTCATGCAGAATGGAACTGTGAATAGTTTAACAAATCACTTAAGAAAAGAATTTGAAATGTGTTCTGCCTGAAAAATTGTTTTGCGTAGATTTTGTCTCGAGGTAATTTTTCAATGCTCGCTGAGATATTATTTCTGAAAGAATTTTCAAGTTCGGGGAAAAAGAATTTAAGCGCTTAATTTATATATGCTATTAAACAAGGAGACATTCTTTTTCTTAACTGAATTTCTTTTAATTAAAAATTGTAATGTATTAACAATTGAATTATGTCGCTTTAAAATGACAGTAATTTAATGACAGTAATTTTAATTCTTAATTGAATTTCTTTTAATTAAAAATTTTACTGTATTAACAATTGAAATATGTCGCTTTAAAATGACAGTAATTTTAATTACTTAAAGAAATTACCATAATTACACTGGTATTAGAAAACAAACTCTAACTGTGAAACAAGTATGTTGGCCGTATAGATCTGAAATTAGTTAAATGAATAAGGTATCCAAACTGTTTTATTACACAATTCTTTCTAGAAACATGTTTCTGATAGTAACAAATAGTGTTATATTGTTAAATTTATTTCGAAAGTATAAAAATGAAAATATAAAAAAATTCGTAACTAACAAATCATGGAAAAGTTTTAATGACATTTGTCTTTTTAGCGTCTTACCGTCTTCCTTTCAATCGTGTCCAGCAGTATGTCCTAACATATTTTAATTGCCAAGTGTTATTACTTTGACCTTTCTGGCAAAATCAATTGAAAAAATGTACTTTGATTTCCAAAATTGTACAATGGCTGAACTAATTCTTTGAAACTTTGTATAAATAGCTTGTCTGAAAAGTATTCGACCCCTGGCTGAAAAAATGTATAATTCACTTAACACAAATATAAACCTAATCACCTTCAAAGTAGGCCCCTTACAGCACCATACACGTAGCTCACTGCTCTTTTAACTGCCTGAAAGATTTCTAGGAATTATTTTTAATAGGTGTTCAATTCCGTCACGCCGTCGCGTTCTGTATATTTCACCTGTACTCTCAAAAAGGGATAATTTTAATTTAATAAAAATCCAGACGTCACCTGAAACCATGTGGTGAGAGTAAGACAGTTGTCGATCGATTGGAATTTCATGTTTCATCAAAAATGTCTGAATCCGTTGCAATGAATGAGATGCAACATTGATGAATTTTGTCACCTGATTAGAAATAATATTGCTTCGAAAATCACCAAGCGTTTTACAAAATTTGATCCAGCACCTTTGTTCAACAAATTCAGTCATCTTAAAAATGATCAAAATCCGACGAAGACGTATGGCAGCACCTCACTCGGTAGCCAGCAGGCAGGGACTGGCTCAATGAAAGTCAAGGGAAAAATTCAAATAAATTGCTTCCTTCCAATGGGAACCAGAGACGACACCTAAGTATCGTTAGTACGAGCGGAGAAAAGTAAGATGGGATACATATCAGATAGACCTCGTATATTTAGATTACGAGTTCGACCACAAGCTGCTTTTTAAGCATACGGATTTAATGAATTTCAAAATTTAATTACTTAAATGTATAACTGAAATCTAAAAATTGATGTTATAAAAATTTTGTTGGTGTACTTGCTGGAAAAATTAAGAAAAAATATTTCACATTTAAAACATCTAATAGAGTTTTCTTTCCAAGAGAATTTTCAACCATGTTCTATCCACCTAAATTATGTTGCTTTATAAGAATATCATGGTATGGATCATTTGGTAATTTTAAATTCAACAATTCTATGCTTATATAAATTTCCTTTTGCAATCATTGAGAAATGGATCAGTATGAAATTTCATGATCACTAAATACATCGATTCACACACATTGGATTTATCTGTCATGTAACTGTATATCTTGATACACTTACAAATAACTTATGAAAAAGGTTATAAACCTTTCATATCTCAATGCACACTATTGTTTGCAGCTCTCATTTTGCTCCGGAAATCTCAAAGTTTCATCTTATAAAGCTTCTGACCCTACTGTCCTCTTTTTATGTAATAATAAAAGTACTGACAGTTAATGTAGGTAAAATGACAGATAACTGACATTTTGTCTTTTATAATTTTGTAAGTCCCATCGCAATACTTAGACAATGCCTTTCTCAGATTTTTCATTTTTACGATTTGACATCAGAATAATAGTTTAGAAGTGCTCACAAGGAAGGTCTCCATACGGGCATACTCAGAAAATTCTGAAAAAATTACAGAATGTTTTTTTCATGTGGAAAGATATGTTTGTAAAAATTTTTTTGGCGGAACCCCAATAGAATGTTCGTAAAAAAATAATGAACATTTCATTTATTTAGCGATTTGTCATCGGTTGGCGACAAAATATTATTTCAAAAAATGCTTTTTTTTATGTCAAATTCTTTTTAATGTAAAAATGTTTCATCTTGAACTTGTTTAAAGAAATTTTATTTATATAACGTTTGTTTTGTCAGCTTTAGTTTGTTTTAACTATATTTTGGACATAATGTATTTAGAAAGAAAATTAACTGTTAAATTTTATGAATTAAAACTAAATTTAAATTAATTAAAATTGTTTCAATCTCAAAATTAACTCCAATCTAATTGAGCTCTGTCGATTCAATTTTGCTGCTATAGAAACAAAAATGTCTCCGATATTGAAATGCATTACTGCAGCATTCTTCATCTGGTCTTTAGTTCGTCATACGCTTAATAAATGTATGAAAAAATACTTTTTCAATATGAGAGTATTTTTTATATTAGAAATTATTTTTAAAGTGATAAAATTTAATAACTGCAGCATAAGCATCAGAAATATGTGATATAAAATACATATGTGTGTCAAACTCTCTCATTGTTCAAATTTAAATTCATTAAATACTATTTACACGTATTCTAAAATTTAATTGAAAAGTTGTATTAAAATCGTTTGCTTATGGCGAGGGAAATTGCTGCTCGCCAAATCGTGTGACACTTTCATCTTTTCGCGCCAAGTACTCGGAAGTATTTTATTTTTTTTACTGAATTTTTTCTGTAATTCCGCCGCTAAATTTGACTGATCCTTTATTACATACATGAGTAGTTTAATCAGTAGTTTTTTCAAGAAATTCTGAGTATGCCCAGTATGGAGACCTTCCTTGTCAGTGCTTACATCAGTGAGCGGTGGACATTATACTTCGTATGATGTAAGCGTGTACTTTGATGGGATTTTTGGAAAACCCCTCCCCCGTCTAAGGAAGGCTAAGGGGTGTCGAAAGTTCTGGAACATCATCCTATATCTCAGAAGCCGTTTAAGGTAGCAGCGTTAAATTTCAAAAATTAAATCTACTAAAAAATAATTAAATAGGTATTTCAGCGATTTTAGAAATTGCTCCCCTGAAGTGGTTAAAAGTAAGGGGTTGAATAATTTAGAATATTTGGCACATGTCAGCAGTCGCTTTAAGTAGAAGCTTGAAGCGGCAAAAAATAAGTCTAATTAAAAATTAATTAACCCTTTCCGGCACACTGTGCCCGGTCTGGAATACCTAATTTTAATTCCAAACTTGCAAATGGTACTAATAATATTTTAGTAAAATTTTGCTTTTACAATAAAAGCTTGAATTAAAAAATTCAAAATATCTAAATATTCGTTTGTGAATTCCGATGTCAGTCAATAATTTCTCATTTTACTACAGATTTTACCCGTACCGGAAAGGGTTAAAAAGTTGTTTGAGCGATTTTAAAATTTCCGTCCCCAAAGAGTTAAAGTAGGGAGTTAAAAATTCAAAACATTTTTTGGATCCGTCTTGTGACATATCATTGGAAAATCCTCGGGCCGCTCTTCAAATTATGAACTAATCTGACCACACCGCAAATCGCAACCTTTCCGGGGGTAGTTTTCGGAATTCTTTGAAACTGTAGCTTTTATCATTACAGACGTGATTTTTTACGGGAACCTCTGATAAATATTAGTTATACTATTATAAAATTTCAAAGAAAGAGGACGGTTTTATACCAGTGAAACGTGATTGTTGGAACTCTAGGGAGGGGGAGGGATTTTCTAAATTCGGTCTACATCCTTCATGTGGTATATCACTGATATCTCCCTGGCTATTTTGTCAAATTATACACCTTCAGCGCTTCTGAGAAATTTCGCCTTATCTCAGCAGCAAGTTTAAGTAAAAGCGAGAAATTCAAAATAACACATCTACTAAAAAATAATTAGGTACTTCAGTCATTTTAGAACTGTTTTGTCTATTATGTTGTCAACATCGACTTTCAGCAGGATAATGCAACATTATACGAATGAAACAAAAATTATGGATATTTGACTAAATATTATGTTTTTTTAATAAATCTAGATGTACTTCGTTTGATTCAAGAATCATTTAGAGAAACCACCAGCGTAGAGGGCGAAGATTGCTGGTACTACATAAAAGACAAACAAAATATTTAAGTTATAAAACGCATAACGGACAGTTTTCGACGTCACTAAACTAATAAAATGTCGATATTTACAAACTCGAACCGAAAGGAAAAATAGGGTCTATTACTTTATGGATTATTAGAAGAAAATGAATGCTGTTTTTTTAAGTGTAAAGGAAATTTTTTGTAACCGTCCGCAAGTGGTAAGTATACAATAAGCAGTATTCGTGTGACGTCGCTGCTGGTAAAATTGTGATTTTTATTGCCTCGAAAAAATAGAAGAATAAGGTCCACACAGTTGCAAGTTACTCTTTATGAATTTTCGCCAATAAAAGAAAAAGTCCCATAATTCTTTTGAGCTATTCTGTGTATGATCTTTGAATTTGTACATTCCAAATAACATGCAAAAATATCGTTAAATTAAGAAAATAAAGAACCACAATTGAAAACGTCCTTCCAGAAATTATTGTTTATATATACCACCTTTACAAAATTCTCTTATGTGTCTCTGAAAATGAACGATAAATGCTATGTACACAGGTCTCGTCTATGTACACAGGCTAGTTACACAGTAAGCATCTTCTTATGAATCTCATAAATTTCAGTATGTTTGAAATATCGTCATCATTAAGATGCACTGTAGGCGATCGTTTTTTTTAGTCCATATAGTAACGAAATTTTTTTCAGTGCCTTGTAAATGAACTATACATGCTACACACTTCATTTTCAATTACAAATATGTGATAGTAAACTTTAGTGACATATATTAATTACATGAGCATCCCAATATATTTATGTAATTTAGGAGACGACCAGACATTTCAAATTTATAAACAGTATTTCAACTATGTTCAAAAGCTTAAAAAACGTAAAACTTGCATAAATTGTCTTATTTAGAAACAAATTAACTAAAATCTAACTGAACAAGTAAGAAAAATCATGCGTTAAGCTTGAATACTTTTGTTCAGCCCTGTAGTTTACATTGTACCTTTATTACACGTCAGCATTAGGCTAAAATTTATTGTAAACTAAAATACTTTTAAAACAACTGAAATCACATTCTCATAAATCATCATTCATAAGCGTCCATGTACCGAATTCTTTGCGTGGCCCTGTATATCCTTTTATCTGTATTCTGCAAACATTTCTCAGTAAATTGAGTGAAGCTCAGCGTAAAAATGCATAGCTTATTTAAGAACCACACTGTAAAAAAATTTGCGTAAGGTTCCTAAGAAAACATGTGGCAGCTATTCTGTCACAGGTTTTCCCAGGAATTTAATCCAAAAAATGCCAGGAAACTTACATATGCCAGGAAAGTCCAGAAATCTATAATCTGGAATGTTACTCATGAAATATCAGTTATGTTTCACCATTCTGAAAAGTCTAGAAACCTTTTATGTGTAACGTTACTCATTAATTTTCTGTTAGGTTCCACCGTTCTGAAACCTACAATCTGAAACATTACTCGTGAAATCTCAGTTAAATTCCTCCATTCTGAAAAGCTCTGAAACCTATAATCTGGAATGCTACTCATAAAATCTCAGTTAAGTTCCACCTTTCTGAAAATTTCCGAAATCTTTAATATGGTATGTTACTCATAAGATCTCAGTTAGGTTCCGCTATTCCGAAACCTATCATCTGGAACATTACTCATAAAAATTCATTTATGTTCCTTCATTTTGAAAAACTCTGAAACTTATAGCCTGGAACTTTACGCATATAATCTTAGTTAAGTTTCTTCATTGTGAAAAGATCTGAAACATTTCACGGAATACGGTAAATGTTCCTGGGATATCCAGTGGCAGCAATTCTGCCACAGATTTTCACAGGAACTTTACCAAAAATTTGTTTGGAAAATTATGCAAATCTGAAAAGTTCAGAAATCGATAATCTAGTATGTTAAGGCCCTTTTTCAATAAGTTACTTCTAATTTCTAGCATGATATTCAAAGAGTTTTAAGATGCCTTAGAGTTAGAGTTAAGTTTTGTTCTTGAACATGATACAGATTAATGAGTTAGTAATCTTTGTTGAAAATATAAACGATGATTACACAGCTGAAAGTTAAACATTGTATTGAAAATATTTCTAATTAGTTGTTTTCGTTTTTCAGTTGATAACACAAATCTAAAAAAATATGCAGGATATCTATGAGTAAAATCTATTTTTAAATCATGGATATATTAAAATTACTTTTACAAAAATAAATTAGTTAGAATATTGATGCAAGGATAAATTATGATAAATATATACTTCAGAAACAGAAGAAATATCTAAATGAGTGATATTGTTCTGTGATATACAAAAAAACATGCTTAAGTTTCTCCACTTTTATATCAAGCTCAACATACCAATTTGAAGGTGTAAATTAAGAGTTAGTGTAACACAAAGAATACATTTTTGGCAAAATCTCGTACAAAGCAATTGTGTATTTTTAAAAAAACCTCTAGATAACTTTGCCATATTATTTAATAATTTAAACAGAATATCAACTTGTCATTTGGCTAGTACAACAGATTAGTCATTTAGCATAAAATGGTATGTTTAATCCACCAAAGCATTCTAAAAAAATTTTTCAGTATCTGAATATCTGCTCTTTTTGGGGAAGTATGTGGTCATTCGACGCTTCCCCCTCCCCCTTACCCCACTATCTTCATTTAAATTGGATCAATTACTTTTGATAATTCTATTCCTTAAATAATTAACATAATATCACAGAAATCAATGAAAAAACGGTTTTTGATGCATCTGCTATACAGTACATAATTATTTTAAAAGATTATCCGAACCATTAAGGTTTAATTACACAAATTTTCAAGGTAAGTTAAAATATGCACAAATTTGTGAAAGAGATTTTAAAGTTATATTCAAAAATAACTTCTTAATTGTAATTTAAGCATTAGCATCTTTAAAGAGATTCATTCATTCATTTGGTTAAAGCACAAAATTCAATTTCAGATGTCAAAAGATACAAGGGAAAAAAGAATAGCTGCCGAAAGAAGATAGCCTTTTTTTTAAAAATTGAAAATCTTAATGCAGTGTTTTCCTGATACTTCAATTAAAATATATTTCTCAATTTGATATTATAAATTCCTGTAAATGACTTATCTGAACAATTACCTATCACATAATGCTTTTTTAGAATCTCTTCGACTTAAGATATCGAGAATATTATGCAATTAAAAAAGAATGTAGTCAAAAATAAAAATTCACAGAACTTTCATAATATACACAAAACTTTATTGATATTAGGGTTAAAATTACAATCTAGAATTTTATCACAGTTTGCTTAATTTTTCACATAAAGTAACTACTTTTCGAGGAACTACACTACCATATTTCAACTTCAACAATTTTAGTTCAATAAAAGCGTAAGTCCCAGTGCCTTTGAGAGAATATTTTATATTATAATAATAATATAAAGAGATTGTCGAAACTACACTCTGTACAAATTCCACACCTTCAATTAAAAATTTATCTTCTACTTGCTTTCGTTCAGCTGTAGAGGGATTGTCTGTGTATCTGCAGATTCTCAAAGCTAAATGGTTCAGTAACTCACTTTTTTCTGTCCACTGCAAGCAATCTTCATTTAAAACTTTAGTTGAAGCAGAAGAAAAATGATGTGAAGGAATCTGAAAATCCTCGCGCCATGAGTGCTTTAATATACAAGTGACTGCTAATATTTAAAGAGCTGCTTTCAGTACTCGAATTTAATTCTGCTGTTCCAAAGTCTCCTTTTGTTTCTGTTAATGAGCTATCGTTACATTCAGATTCGATTATTTTCCAAGGTGGCTACAAAGAAACAAAAAGCATATTATATGTTTTATTTTTTATGCATAAATTATTGGATGCAATATTCTTTATTCAAATTCTGGAAATATCAAAATGTTTATTGGAAAAGTTATTCTCATTTGCAAAAACACTTTGTATTATGCATTAGCTTGAAATATAGAATTCTTGAATATGTGTCCTACAAAAGGCTGTAATAACAATACAAAAAGTACTACAACTACTTTTGTATATTCCCAGAATGTTTTCCAAAAAATAAAAGAAGTTTCAAAATATTCAATACATATCTTTTAAACAGGGCTTTTTTGCAAGTGCATTGTTGTCATGTTGCGCATGGCCAAGAATGAATATCTATGAAATATACAGGGATTTGTTCCATTTTTAAAAATGTATTGCAATATTTTGGATTTTAGGTGAAAAATTTGAATTTATTAGATAATAATTGGTTTATATATCGTTTAAACATTTTATTCTCAATTATTTATTGATTTTGTAGAATCTCCAATCAGTAGTGTAACTATAGTTTTGAGTCCTCTGCAAAATTTTCCAGAAGGCCCCCCTGGAATATATATCTATTTCTCATAACAAAACGGGATTCCCGTTTCGTGACCCGTCTTGCGGGTATGATTTTTTTACGCGCAGATCAGGTTGGGAGTACGCAAAATATATATTCGTTATTCAATACAAAATGACTCGTTCTTAAAATCCTAAAATGATCAACCGTTTATGACCGTTTCAGATGTTTATTTTTCACAATTACTTCCAAGCCCCTTCCGCCCGCCCCCCTACGTCGCAGGGTTTTGCAGATCTCAGTTTTGCCACTGTTCTCGATATTGATATACAATATAAGTTCATTTACGCTTCTTTATTTACATATCTTTTTTGGTTAGCTCCGTGCACTAAGCATAAAATTAGCAATTTCCATCGTCGAGTAACACTAAAAAACGTGGAGATAAACTTTACCGTCCTGAGTCTGCAAACTTGATGAGTGCTACTCGCAGAACATGATGGTTGTAAGATATATCGACAGCAGGGATGAAAGGAGAAAAATTCATTTATAATTTTCAGAGTCAAAATTAACGATTATTGCAAACACTAGTAGAAAGTAGATAACTATTTTTGGTTCAAAGGTTGTTTCACGGCTGGTGGGAGGGGATAGTTAATTTCGAAGAGATCATTTTTATCCGAGTTAATTATGCATACTATTATACAGTATGAAATATTTAAAACTGGTGTCGTAGTTTAGCTTAAAAAAAAAAATCCAGAAACGTGTAACTTTAATGCCTAATACTGAATTTTTTTAAAATTTCTTTCTCCGACTCATTATACAACATGATTAAATTGATTTATGACAAAATTGATTTTGGAACGCAATTCCAAGTCAATCTTACTTTTAATGTACTTAATCCAGGAATCTCACTCCTGTTAAAATTAAAGAGTGTCAATTGGAAAAATCTGCTAAAAACAGCTAAACCCGAAATTTGGATGAATCTGAATTATATAAGACCCATGTTCCTGCGCAAACTCGCTTAAATTTATTAAATAAATTCCACTTATTTGGTGAAGCTGATTATTTCGGGTTTTGGTGGGTTCTAGATCAAATATAAAGTGACTGATAAGCACTCCCTTCCCTCTTAAATAGGCTTAAATAAAAACTTTTGTTTAGAATTATCCATTTTCGTTGAAGTTTGGGTGTCAATTTATTAGAAAATTAGGCGAGATTAATCAAATCAACAATGTTAGGTCAAGTATAGGTGAATTGTAAAAGAAACCCTTCCTCTCTAACTAATTCAGCTTTACATAGAATTTTCTTGTCGAGAACCAATTAGTTTCAAATTTCGGTCTCCTTTTATTAGAAGGATAAATTACACCTTTAACACGTTGAATTCCACGTCAGTCACGGTTGACTGTCACTGAACTTTCCGCTTACTTAATTATATCCTTTAAAATCCTTATCCTCTAAAAGGAAAATTTTAAATAAATTTTCAGCAATTCCTTAAAACAATATAATATTTAGTTTTATATTACAATTTTACGCTGTCGGTCACGGGCAACTGATGCGGCTGAAACGGAAATTTTAATGTCAGTCACCGGTGAGTGACATGGTAGTTAACGTGTTAATACAAGGGTTTATAGGTCACATATTTTTTTTTTTGGGGGGGGGGATAGAATCATCCACTTTCATTTTTTAATTGCATTTTCCTTGCATAAAATTATTCGAATAGTTTCAAATTTTGGGTACATATTCAACAGGAGGGTGGATTAATCTCACGGATACTTAATTATATTTCTTAACTATCATAATAATTGCAGCAAAATTTTAACTTCCTCCGTACACTCCCTTTACTTGGAACACTCATAAAATTTGTCCCGATGTTTTATAAAAGTAATGTTGTGAAATTTTCAAAATGCATTTGCTAACCCTGTCAAAATAAAGATGCTAAAAAAATTGTCAGATTTAAAATATACTGAGGGATACTGATAAAGTTCAGCAAATCATAACAATAGATACAATAAGATTTAAATTCAAAGTGATATTTTGCGCTTTAAATATGGAAGTAAGCTTTTGCATGTTAAGTACGAGTTTATTTTTCAGGTTTCTTCTCAATTCTTTTGATAATAAATAATTCGATATGCTTTTTTTAAGCTACTTTTGGAAGCCTTTTTAGAAAGGTATTTCCAGAATTCCTGTTTCTAATATACTAGTTAATATGGATTTAAGTTTGTTGAATTATATAACATTAAACTTCTGTTATTTTAAATCAAATCACAGAAATCCTCGGTGTTACTCCAACCCCTGTTAATGTGGTTTCGAGTACTTTTCCTATTCTTTATGCAGCTTTATGTTAATTTGAAAATTTTTAATTTTGAAAATTATTTTATAAGCGAGATTTAGAAGCCTTCGATTGCGTGGATTTTAGTTGGGCTTTGAAAGACTTGCTAACGCGCATTTCCGTGCTCTTGTTTTTCAATATGGACATAATGCGTATTTTAAGTTTGAGTACATAGTATATTCAAATTTAGAAATTAAGTTTGAGAAATCCTAGATGTTACGCCGCCTTTTAACGTGGATTCAGAGCAGTTTTCCTAATGTAGCTTTTATTTAATAAATTTTAATATTATTTTCTAAGACTTTTAGATGCCTGTTTGCGTTGATAGACTATAACTTCGGGCTTGTCAATTAACCCCTCTCCCCCACAATACACACCCGCGTTAATACGGATTTCCGAGCTCATTTTAAATATTGTTAGTTTGACTACGGTAATTTCTTACTTATATATATTTCTGTTAGATACAATTTCAGTTTTCAGTTGAGTGTAATCCTACCAAATGGAAATTAAAAAATATTAATAAGCTATAATGTTGATAATTAGAACTGTACGAACACGTCATATGATTTTGTATGAAGTGTTTGTGACTTTGTTAATGGTCAATAATTAAAAATCTGAGTAACTGGCCAGTGGCCAATGATAATTTTTATCCATATTTTGCATCAACATACAAATGAAAGATTGCTGTAAATAATTATGCACAGATCTGTATAATAAAGACATCATACATACACGTAAAGTATTTCAATTATTCAGAATTTTTAAAAAAGAAAATAACATTAAAAAAGTATGCCTGACAAAATGTTAAAAAATTCAGCACAATAATTGAAATATTGACTTTCTTAAAAACCTGATAAAAATCCAGCAATTCTTAATTTATGTAACATTTTTTTAAAATTAAGATTGTAAATTGATACTATAAAATTTTGTTTAGTTTTCACGAAATCCTTCATTTAATTTACAGAAAGTTTTTAGCTTATGATAATGTGCATAGAATTTTTATTTAATATATAAGTCTGATTATGCATATAAGTTAAATTGCTTAAATACATACTTAAGTGCTAAGCTAAATAACATTTTTAAATGGAGGATTATGTGACTTACGACAACTTAATTAAACATGCAATTTGCATTTAATGCACTATATAAAGAATACCATACAAACTTACCTGGTAGTTATTTAAATTCTAATCCACAAATTGGGCCCTTTTTTAAAGAGTTTATTGGTTAGTTAAATGAAACAGACATAGTTACTTTACGTGAATGAGATTATTTCATCGTTAAAGTTCAACATTCGGCAGGCAATTTAGGGAAATTCTACAAATTTACGAAACATGGGGGCGCTATAAAAAGAACGATGTGTATTTGATCGAAAATCTCTGAGAAAATGTTATCAATAAAGAAAAATACTTACTGTTTCGTTAAAAATCGAATGCCTTATTATATAGCATTTGGGATTCATGAATTAAGATTTTAAGTAAAAGAACATTACAGTACTTATGGATGACATTTAGGCACAATAACGTTGCTACAAAATTAGCAATATTTTCTAGTAAGCGACTTAAAATTGTACCTTTTCATCCTCTATAGATACATGTAGCTTTCAGATTCCAAAGAAGGGAGGGGAGAGGGGGGGGACAAAATTTAAACATTTCTTTACTGATATTACTTTGATTCTACGTTATAGACCCAATATTTTGAAAACAAAAATAGTTGCTAGAGCTTCTACCCTTTCCCCTTTATGCATTGACTTTGTTTATAATAATTTTTATGCTAGATTTATTGTTTTAGGAAACAGTCGAACCCACTTAAGACGTGATACCAATCAATACCTGAATTTACTCTAGTTCCAACATCACCAGAATCGCTCTTACAACAAATGTAAAAAATTTTCATTTAATATAAGATAAAGTTTTCATCCCTCGGACAACAGATCTCGCTTACGACGCGAATGCATATACCTAGATATTAAGTTTTTGATATGAACATCAAACTATTTCCGAATATAATCGCTTTATTTAATGACAGAAATATTACTACTCGGAAATAGTGATAGACATTGTAAAAAAATCTTCTAAACTGACACTTAAATTAAACGAATATTACTAATCAAAAATAGTAGGTATTAAATTAATTAAACTTAATTAAACATGATTAATTAAACATGAAATTTGCATTTAATGCACTATTTAAAGAATACCATACAAACTTACCTGGTAGTTGTTTAAATTCTAATCCACAAACTGGGTGCTTTTTTTAACAGTTTATTGGTCAGTTAAATGAAACAGACGTAGTTTCTTTACTTTAGTGAGATTATTTGATCTTCAACGTTAAAAATTCGAGAGGCAATTTAGGGAAATATGCTAAATTTGCGAAACATTTGGGCGCTATAAAATCAATGGTGTCTATTTGATCGAAAATCTCTAAGAAATTGTCATCAATGCAGAAAAATACTTAGTTTCGTTAAAAATCGAATGCCTTATTATATAGCATTCGGGATTCCTGTATTAAGATTTAAAGTAAAAAAAAAAAAGATTACCGTACTTATGAATCACATTTAGGCACAATAACCTTGCCACAAAATTAGCAATATTTTCTAGTAAAAATCTTAAAATTGTACCTTTTCATCCTCTATAGACATATGTAGCTTTCAGATACCAAAGAAGGGAGGGGAGAGGGGGGGGACAAAATTTAAACATTTCTCTACTGATATTACTTTAATTTCATGTTATAGACTCAATATTTTGAAAAATAAAATAGTTGGCTAGAGCTTCTCCCCTTTCCTCTTTAAGCATTGACTTTGTTTATAATAATTTTTATGTTAGATTTATTGTTTTAGGAAACAGTCGAACCCACTTAAGACGTGATACCAATTAATACCTGAATTTACTCCAGTTCCAACATCACCAGAACATCGCTCTTACAACAAATTTAAAAATTTTCCATTTAATATAAGATAAAGTTTTCATCATTTGGACAAAAGATCTCGCTTACGATGCGAATGCATGTACCTAGATATTAAGTTTTTTATATGAACATCAAACGATTTCCGAATAGTATTAATCACTTTATTTAATGACTGAAATATTACTATTCTGAAATAGTGATAGACATTGTAAAAAAATCTTCTAAACTGACACTTAAATTAAACGAATATTACTAATCAAAAATAGTAGGTATTTCATTAATTAAACTTAATTAAACATGATTAATTAAACATGAAATTTGCATTTAATGCACTATATAAAGAATACCATACAAACTTACCTGGTAGTTGTTTAAATTCTAATCCACAAACAGGGCGCTTTTTTTAACAGTTTATTGGTCAGTTAAATGAAACAGACGTAGTTTCTTTACGTTAGTGAGATTATTTGATCTTCAACGTTAAAAATTCGTAAGGCAATTTAGGGAAATATGCTAAATTTACGAAACATTTGGGCGTTATAAAAACAACGATGTCTATTTGATCGAAAATCTCTAAGAAAATGTCATCAATGCAGAAAAATACTTACAGTTTCATTAAAAATCGAATGCCTTATTATATAGCATTCGGGATTCCTGTATTAAGATTTAAAGTTAAAAAAAAAAGATTACCGTACTTATGTCAATTTATTAGAAAATTAGGCGAGATTAATCAAATCAACAATGTTAGGTCAAGTATAGGTCAATTGTAAAAGAAACCCTTCCTCTCTAACTAATTCAGCTTTACATAGAATTTTCTTGTCGAGAACCAATTAGTTTCAAATTTCGGTCTCCTTTTATTAGAAGGATAAATTACACCTTTAACACGTTGAATTCCACGTCAGTCACGGTTGACTGTCACTGAACTTTCCGCTTACTTAATTATATCCTTTACAATCCTTATCCTCTAAAAGGAAAATTTTAAATAAATTTTCAGCAATTCCTTAAAACAATATAATATTTAGTTTTATATTACAATTTTACGCTGTCGGTCACGGGCAACTGATGCGGCTGAAACGGAAATTTTAATGTCAGTCACCGGTGAGTGACATGGTAGTTAACGTGTTAATACAAGGGTTTATAGGTCACATATTTTTTTTTTTTTTGGGGGGGGGGATAGAATCATCCACTTTCATTTTTTAATTGCATTTTCCTTGCATAAAATTATTCGAATAGTTTCAAATTTTGGGTACATATTCAACAGGAGGATGGATTAATCTCACGGATACTTAATTATATTTCTTAACTATCATAATAATTGCAGCAAAATTTTAACTTCCTCCGTACACTCCCTTTACTTGGAACACTCATAAAATTTGTCCCGATGTTTTATAAAAGTAATGTTGTGAAATTTTCAAAATGCATTTGCTAACCCTGTCAAAATAAAGATGCTAAAAAAATTGTCAGATTTAAAATATACTGAGGGATACTGATAAAGTTCAGCAAATCATAACAATAGATACAATAAGATTTAAATTCAAAGTGATATTTTGCGCTTTAAATATGGAAGTAAGCTTTTGCATGTTAAGTACGAGTTTATTTTTCAGGTTTCTTCTCAATTCTTTTGATAATAAATAATTCGATATGCTTTTTTTAAGTTACTTTTGGAAGCCTTTTTAGAAAGGTATTTCCAGAATTCCTGTTTCTAATATACTAGTTAATATGGATTTAAGTTTGTTGAATTATATAACATTAAACTTCTGTTATTTTAAATCAAATCACAGAAATCCTCGGTGTTACTCCAACCCCTGTTAATGTGGTTTCGAGTACTTTTCCTATTCTTTATGCAGCTTTATGTTAATTTGAAAATTTTTAATTTTGAAAATTATTTTATAAGCGAGATTTAGAAGCCTTCGATTGCGTGGATTTTAGTTGGGCTTTGAAAGACTTGCTAACGCGCATTTCCGTGCTCTTGTTTTTCAATATGGACATAATGCGTATTTTAAGTTTGAGTACATAGTATATTCAAATTTAGAAATTAAGTTTGAGAAATCCTAGATGTTACGCCGCCTTTTAACGTGGATTCAGAGCAGTTTTCCTAATGTAGCTTTTATTTAATAAATTTTAATATTATTTTCTAAGACTTTTAGATGCCTGTTTGCGTTGATAGACTATAACTTCGGGCTTGTCAATTAACCCCTCTCCCCCACAATACACACCCGCGTTAATACGGATTTCCGAGCTCATTTTAAATATTGTTAGTTTGACTACGGTAATTTCTTACTTATATATATTTCTGTTAGATACAATTTCAGTTTTCAGTTGAGTGTAATCCTACCAAATGGAAATTAAAAAATAATAATCTATAATGTTGATAATTAGAACTGTACGAACACGTCATATGATTTTGTATGAAGTGTTTGTGACTTTGTTAATGGTCAATAATTAAAAATCTGAGTAACTGGCCAGTGGCCAATGATAATTTTTATCCATATTTTGCATCAACATACAAATGAAAGATTGCTGTAAATAATTATGCACAGATCTGTATAATAAAGACATCATACATACACGTAAAGTATTTCAATTATTCAGAATTTTTAAAAAAGAAAATAACATTAAAAAAGTATGCCTGACAAAATGTTAAAAAATTCAGCACAATAATTGAAATATTGACTTTCTTAAAAACCTGATAAAAATCCAGCAATTCTTAATTTATGTAACATTTTTTTAAAATTAAGATTGTAAATTGATACTATAAAATTTTGTTTAGTTTTCACGAAATCCTTCATTTAATTTACAGAAAGTTTTTAGCTTATGATACTGTGCATAGAATTTTTATTTAATATATAAGTCTGATTATGCATGTAAGTTAAATTGCTTAAATACATACTTAAGTGCTAAGCTAAATAACATTTTTAAATGGAGGATTATGTGACTTACGACAACTTAATTAAACATGCAATTTGCATTTAATGCACTATATAAAGAATACCATACAAACTTACCTGGTAGTTATTTAAATTCTAATCCACAAATTGGGCCCTTTTTAAACAGTTTATTGGTCAGTTAAATGAAACAGACATAGTTACTTTACGTGAATGAGATTATTTCATCGTTAAAGTTCAACATTCGGCAGGCAATTTAGGGAAATTCTACAAATTTACGAAACATGGGGGCGCTATAAAAAGAACGATGTGTATTTGATCGAAAATCTCTGAGAAAATGTTATCAATAAAGAAAAATACTTACTGTTTCGTTAAAAATCGAATGCCTTATTATATAGCATTTGGGATTCATGAATTAAGATTTTAAGTAAAAGAACATTACAGTACTTATGGATGACATTTAGGCACAATAACGTTGCTACAAAATTAGCAATATTTTCTAGTAAGCGACTTAAAATTGTACCTTTTCATCCACTATAGACATATGTAGCTTTCAGATACCAAAGAAGGGAGGGGAGAGGGGGGGGACAAAATTTAAACATTTCTCTACTGATATTACTTTGATTCCACGTTATAGACCCAATATTTTGAAAACAAAAATAGTTGCTAGAGCTTCTACCCTTTCCCCTTTATGCATTGACTTTGTTTATAATAATTTTTATGCTAGATTTATTGTTTTAGGAAACAGTCAAACCCACTTAAGACGTGATACCAATCAATACCTGAATTTACTCTAGTTCCAACATCACCAGAATCGCTCTTACAACAAATGTAAAAAATTTTCATTTAATATAAGATAAAGTTTTCATCCCTCGGACAACAGATCTCGCTTACGACGCGAATGCATATACCTAGATATTAAGTTTTTGATATGAACATCAAACTATTTCGGAATAGTATTAATCGCTTTATTTAATGACAGAAATATTACTATTCGGAAATAGTGATAGACATTGTAAAAAAATCTTCTAAACTGACACTTAAATTAAACGAATATTACTAATCAAAAATAGTAGGTATTAAATTAATTAAACTTAATTAAACATGATTAATTAAACATGAAATTTGCATTTAATGCACTATTTAAAGAATACCATACAAACTTAACTGGTAGTTGTTTAAATTCTAATCCACAAACTGGGTGCTTTTTTTAACAGTTTATTGGTCAGTTAAATGAAACAGACGTAGTTTCTTTACTTTAGTGAGATTATTTGATCTTCAACGTTAAAATTTGAGAGGCAATTTAGGGAAATATGCTAAATTTGCGAAACATTTGGGCGCTATAAAATCAATGGTGTCTATTTGATCGAAAATCTCTAAGAAAATGTCATCAATGCAGAAAAATACTTAGTTTCGTTAAAAATCGAATGCCTTATTATATAACATTCGGGATTCCTGTATTAAGATTTAAAGTAAAAAAAAAAAAAAAAGATTACCGTACTTATGAATCACATTTAGGCACAATAACCTTGCCTCAAAATTAGCAATATTTTCTAGTAAAAATCTTAAAATTGTACCTTTTCATCCTCTATAGACATATGTAGCTTTCAGATACCAAAGAAGGGAGGGGAGAGGGGGGGGGACAAAATTTAAACATTTCTCTACTGATATTACTTTAATTTCATGTTATAGACTCAATATTTTGAAAAATAAAATAGTTGGCTAGAGCTTCTCCCCTTTCCTCTTTAAGCATTGACTTTGTTTATAATAATTTTTATGTTAGATTTTTTGTTTTAGGAAACAGTAGAACCCACTTAAGACGTGATACCAATTAATACCTGAATTTACTCCAGTTCCAACATCACCAGAACATCGCTCTTACAACAAATTTAAAAATTTTCCATTTAATATAAGATAAAGTTTTCATCATTTGGACAAAAGATTTCGCTTACGATGCGAATGCATGTACCTAGATATTAAGTTTTTTATATGAACATCAAACGATTTCCGAATAGTATTAATCACTTTATTTAATGACTGAAATATTACTATTCGGAAATAGTGATAGACATTGTAAAAAAATCTTCTAAACTGACACTTAAATTAAACGAATATTACTAATCAAAAATAGTAGGTATTTAATTAATTAAACTTAATTAAACATGATTAATTAAACATGCAATTTGCATTTAATGCACTATATAAAGAATACCATACAAACTTACCTGGTAGTTGTTTAAATTCTAATCCACAAACAGGGCGCTTTTTTTAACAGTTTATTGGTCAGTTAAATGAAACAGACGTAGTTTCTTTACGTTAGTGAGATTATTTGATCTTCTACGTTAAAAATTCGTAAGGCAATTTAGGGAAATATGCTAAATTTACGAAACATTTGGGCGTTATAAAAACAACGATGTCTATTTGATCGAAAATCTCTAAGAAAATGTCATCAATGCAGAAAAATACTTACAGTTTCATTAAAAATCGAATGCCTTATTATATAGCATTCGGGATTCCTGTATTAAGATTTAAAGTTAAAAAAAAAAGATTACCGTACTTATGAATCACATTTAGGCACAATAACCTTGCCACAAAATTAGCAATATTTTCTAGTAAAAATCTTAAAATTGTACCTTTTCATCCTCTATAGACATATGTAGCTTTCAGATACCAAAGAAGGGAGGGGAGAGGGGGTACAAAATTTAAACATTTCTCTACTGATATTACTTTAATTTCATGCTATAGACTCAATATTTTGAAAAATAAAATAGTTGGCTAGAGCTTCTCCCCTTTCCTCTTTAAGCATTGACTTTGTTTATAATATTTTTTATGCTAGATTTATTGTTTTAGGAAACAGTCGAACCCACTTAAGACGTGATACCAGTTAATACCTGAATTTACTCCAGTTCGAACATCACCAGAATCGCTCTTACAACAAATGTAAAAAATTTTCATTTAATATAAGATAAAGTTTTCATCCCTCGGACAACAGATCTCGCTTACGACGCGAATGCATATACCTAGATATTAAGTTTTTGATATGAACATCAAACTATTTCCGAATATAATCGCTTTATTTAATGACAGAAATATTACTATTCGGAAATAGTGATAGACATTGTACAAAAATCTTCTAAACTGACACTTAAATTAAACGAATATTACTAATAAAAAATAGTAGGTATTTAATTAATTAAACTTAATTAAACATGATTAATTAAACATGAAATTTGCATTTAATGCACTATATAAAGAATACCATACAAACTTAACTGGTAGTTGTTTAAATTCTAATCCATAAATTGGGCGCTTTTTTTAACAGTTTATTGGTCAGTTAAATGAAACAGACGTAGTTTCTTTACGTTAGGGAGATTATTTGATCTTCAACGTTAAAAATTCGAGAGGCAATTTAGGGAAATATGCTAAATTTGCGAAACATTTGGGCGCTATAAAATCAACGATATCTATTTGATCGAAAATCTCTAAGAAAATGTTATCAATGCAGAAAAATACTTAGTTTCGTTAAAAATCGAATGCCTTATTATATAGCATTCGGGATTCCTGTATTAAGATTTAAAGTAAAAAAAAAAGATTACCGTACTTATGAATCACATTTAGGCACAATAACCTTGCCACAAAATTAGCAATATTTTCTAGTAAAAATCTTAAAATTGTACCTTTTCATCCTCTATAGACATATGTAGCTTTCAGATACCAAAGAAGGGATGGGAGAGGGGGGGGGGACAAAATTTAAACATTTCTCTACTGATATTACTTTAATTTCATGCTATAGACTCAATATTTTGAAAAATAAAATAGTTGGCTAGAGCTTCTCCCCTTTCCTCTTTAAGCATCGACTTTGTTTATAATAATTTTTATGCTAGATTTATTGTTTTAGGAAACAGTCGAACCCACTTAAGACATGATACCGATTAATACCTGAATTTACTCCAGTTCTAACATCACCAGAACATCGCTCTTACAACAAATGTAAAAAATTTCCATTTAATATAAGATAAAATTTTCATCCCTTGGATAAAAAGATCTCGCTTACGACGCGAATGCATATACCTAGATATTAAGTTTTTTATATGAACATCAAACTACTTCCGAATAGTAATAATCGCTTTATTTAATGACAGAAAGATTACTATTCGGAAATAGTGATAGACATTGTAAAAAAATCCTCTAAACTGGCACTGCTGATTAAATAAGGCGAAAATTACTAATCGGAAATAGTAGGCATTTGGAGAAAAATTTGCGGTACTAAGATCGAGAATTTCTTCAAACAATCACTGATAAAATAATTTCGTAAAACGATCACTGGTCGAATTTGAAAAAATAGGCTTCAAAATGCACAATAAGATGGGCATACGCACTTTCATTCCAAAGTTAGTTGGTCTAGATCCCATAGTCTTTTTCTTCAACTGAGGCAACAAAATGAATCACACGCAAAAAAGTAGTTCATATGGAAATAAAGACCAAGAAGAGCCGTTAGAGTCTAAACTGGGAAAAAAATATTCGAGATTCACAATTAAATGCGTAGTTAAAGCTTCGGTAAAAATTAGTGACTCTAGTTTCCATACTCGATTTATAACTAAGTGAGCAAAATAATAAACACACAAAAAATTAGTTTTTTTACATGTAAAATATGTCTCTAGAGCTGTTCAGGGCAGAATTCGAATAAAAGCTTTGAAATGCACAATTACAAGAGTATACGCACCTTCGTGTTATTTTGTTAAAGCGCAAGATCTCGTAGTCTTTTCTCAACTGGGATGATAAAATGGCATACACGCAAAATAACGATTTTTCTGTAATTAATATACCAACTACAAAATAAGGAATATTACACAAAAAACATATATAAAATTTCACAGATTATCAATGATTTCTATTTTAGAATAAATCCGAAAAGTTACACAAAAGCTCAAAAAGTATGCCTACTAAAACTAAGGAATGTTACACAGAACATTTCACAGTTTATCAGTAATTTCCACTTTCTCAACTATTCTGAAAAGTTACACGAGATTGTGGAAGGTATTACACAAGATTTCTCGGTATTCTTATATGAGCAGAAATAATCCGAGACAACCCAGGAATGTTACACAGTAAATGCCAAGAACATTGCGCAAATTTTTTACAGTGCACGCTTAAATAATTTACGCTCATATTCAGTAACGTTGGTGAGCTCTTTTGGGTAGCCCTGTATATCAACTATAACATTTATACACACCATATAATGTGCATATTTTTAGTGAAATATAAACTCGCATATCAAAATTAAAATGCATTTCATCCCTCCATCAGCCATCATCGGACACATAAACGGTACTTCGGAAAGAATATACTATTTGAAATCTTTTGTATGGCTCTGTAAATGCTATGTACTTCATATTATGCAAGACAATAGCGTATAATTTATATTAAGCTTCAGGGACATATATCAATTTTATTATACATGAAAAAGTTAATATATTTAAAATATGTCACACACAATTCTCCCTTTTACCATTATCTAAAGGAATTACTTTGTTTGGCCCTGTAAATGAATAATAGCTACATTTTCACCTTATATTTTATAGAATGCATATTTTAATATGTTTGACAGGGTATAACATCTTTAAAATTCCTTTGAAACGATTTTTCCCCATGGGCCATAATGTAATGAAAAACTTTTGATTCGCCCTGTAGATAAACTAATCATGGTAGAAACTTCATTTTCAGTAGGGTTTGTGCTAGGGTAAACCTCAATAACGTATAAAAATTTCATAGCAATCCGAGTATATTTACCGGAGTTAGAGCGCGGACAGACGGACAGACGGACAGACAAACCGAATACATAAGAACTTTTCAACTTTGTTGGAAAGTGCTAAAAATTATAAATTGCTCTGGTAGATCCAGTATTAAACAAGTAAGAAAAATCATGCGTTAAGCATAGATTATGAAGCACTTTCCAACACTTAATGAAATCTTTAACAAAACTTTGTTATTTAGGGAAATAATAGTGTATAGCCAAATATAACCAAATATGTATTCCAGTGCATTAGAACAGCCCTGTATTTCATATGTCAGTTCATATAATGAGAAAATTTAGTTTAGCAAGAAAATACCCAGTAGCTTGAAATTTCTTTTTCAGCAATTCATACTATTAGATGGAAACATACTTGAATACTTTTGTTCAGCCCTGTAGTTTACATTGTACCTTTATTACACGTCAGCATTAGGCTAAAATTTATTATAAACTAAAACACTTTTAAAACAACTGAAATCACATTCTCATAAATCATCATTTAATGGCGTCCATGTACCGAATTCATTGCGTGGCCCTATATATCCCTTTATCTATATTCTGCAAATATTTCTCAGTAAATTAAATGCACTTAAGCGTAAAAATGCATAGCTTATTTAAGAACCACGTTTAAATAATTTACGCTCATATTCAGTAACGTTGGTGAGCTCTTTTGGGTATCCCTGTATATCAACTATAACATTTATACACACCATATAATGTGCATATATTCAGCGAAATATAATCACGAATATCATAATTAAAATGCATTTCATCCCTCCATCAGCCATCATCGGACACATAAACGGTACTTCGGAAAGAATATACTATTTGAAATCTTTTGTATGGCTCTGTAAATGCTATGTACTTCATATTATGCAAGACAGTAGCGTATAATTTATATTAAGCTTCAGTGACATATATCAATTTTATTATACATGAAAAAGCTTAATATATTTAAAATATGTCATACACAATTCCCCCTTTTACCATTATCTAATGGAATTCTTTTGTGTGGCCCTGTAAATGAATAATAGCTTCATTTTCACCCTATATTTTATAGAATGCATTTTTTAATATGTTTGACAGGGTATAACATCTTTAAAAGTCCTTTGAAACGATTTTTCCCCATAGGCCGTAATGTAATAGGAAACTTTTGATTCGCCCTGTAGATAAGCTAATCATGGTAGAAACTTCATTTTCGATAGGACTTGTGCTAGAGTGTACGTCAATAACGTCCTAAAATTTCATGGCAATCCGAGTATATTAACGATTTTTCCCCACGGGCCGTAATGTAATGGAAAACTTTTGATTCACCCTGTAGATAAACTAATCATAATAAAAACTTCATTTTCAATAGGGTTCGTGCTAGGGTAAACGTCAATAATGTCCTAAAATTTCATGGCAATCCGAGTATATTAACGATTTTCCCCATAGGCCGTAATGTAATGGGAAACTTTTGATTCGCCCTGCAGATAAACTAATCATGGTAGAAACTTCATTTTCAGTAGGACTTGTGCTAGGGTAAACGTCAATAACGTCCTAAAATTTCATGGCAATCCGAATATATTAACGATTTTCCCCCCATAGGCCGTAATGTAATGGGAAACTTTTGATTGTCTCTGTAGATAAACTAATCATGGTAGCTACTTCATTTTCAATAGGGTTCGTGCTAGGATAAATCTCAATAACGTATAAAAATTTCATAGCAATCCGAGTATATTTACGGGAGTTAGAGCGCGGACAGACGGCCAGACGGCCAGACAAACCGAATACATGAGCAGTTTTTAACTTTGTTGGAAAGTGCTAAAAAGGAAGGTTAAAGAATAAAATTAAACGCATAAATAAAAAGGCATTGAATTTTGTAACTGAATTTAGTATTCGCTTAATAAACGTGAAAAAACTTAGCATGGGCTTAGTCGCAAAGAAAAATATTAAATGCTTATTCAATGAATATCGAGGAAGATGTTTCATTAATTCTGGAAAAAAAGAATACTATGCAAATTAACAGGGTGTAGTAGAAGGTACACTGTGCCCATTTTTCTCCATTTACACATTTTTTATTTAAGAATCCCTTTATGCATTCTTTTCCAATTAAAATCTTATACGAGGGTTTTCCGAAATCCTTGTTCATCCATCATATTATCTTTGGTCGTATTCCACCAAAATATCTGAAAAACCTGATCCTCCACACACATGCGCATTATGTGATATATATCATCTATTATTATTTAAAAAATGTACTCTATTTACATGAAGGAGATCTAATAGAGTACATGTAAAGAAGCAATGCATTTTCTTCTTTATAACTAAATTAATTTTGTTGTTCCTTTCCAACACTGTAAAGCAATTATATAACGCAGCTGCCTCCTCCAATTTTATGGAGTATTTTTTTTCGCTTAAACAATCTATTATTTAATCATATATTACTAGTGCAATACTACAATGTTACACCGGTTATATCCGTTAAAGTACTTCATAAAATTGGTGGCAAGAAGGCTGCCACCAATTTTATGGAGTAACGTTACATAATTTTTTTTACAGTATTGGAAAGGAAACACCAATGCAATCAAATTTTTGATCTCAAAATTTGATTGCATTTGATATTAGGATACACATGAAATGCAAATTAGATATGCATTTGAATATGCATATCAAATTGCATATCAATATGCAATCTGATAAGCATATTGATATCAAATATAAATGGCATATTTGATATGCCATTTGTAACTGGCCTGATACGGCAATTTCATAAATGGCATGTCAAATCCATTTTTAAATAGGTCTGATGTGTCATTTTGAAAATGGTAAATCAAAGCCCCAATATAAGGGTTTAATATGCTATTTTGTATGTGCATATCAAACATACCCAATCTTTGTTTTCTTTTTTTCAATAGCAATACTTAAGTTTAAAACCACAAATAAATTCTGCATCTTTCAATTAAACTAAAAATAAATTTTCATAAAATTTGTAGGAGAAGTTTAGAAAAATCATTATTCTTAACTGAGCTTATTTTCAGGGCTACATCCAAATTGAAATCTGATACTCGATTGTATAAATTCTACAAAATATCTATGTCATTTTTTTTAATGCATTGTTTCTATTTCCCTTGGTGAATAAGCTTGAACGAATGACAATCAAAATGTTTCAATGAAATAAGTAAAGTATTATTTTAAATTATGCTTTTCTGTCTATCATACACGGCCCTTTAAACTAGCATGTTCATTTTTTTAAATTGTAAATTAAAAACTAATTGGAAATTGAGAATTTGCATAAAGCAGTAAAGCAGGACATTATATAAAAATAAATCTACGAAAAAGAAATTGTAGACTGCAGATAATTCTTTTAATATTAATTGCATGATTCATATAATATATTTATTAAATTACAAGTTGAGTATTTTTACGTCTCGGAATTTTAGTATTGTAAACACTTACAAAAAAATAAATTTCGCTTTTTAGCATGGTTTGAACCACAGATTTATAATACATTGGCAAAATTGGGTGTTGCCAATAAAAAACAATTTTTAGTGTTGCTTTGATTCTGTATACAACATCTAAGAATAGGCTTTTTTTCAATAAGTTTATACCAGTAAATTTCTTCTATTGCAATTAATTGCAGAGTTATTAAGGTATATACGAATGTACAATTACAGTCATATTGTTAAAGTGATTAATTAAATACTCTCATGAAATATATTCAAGCTAATTTATAATGTTACATGAATTTCAAAATAATATGTAAATAGCTATTTAGATATTTTTATTGATCTATATCGTGAGATGAAAGAATGTTATATTTAATTATCCTTAACTGTGATTTCGTTAATCTAATGATATATATTGAAATTTGCATTTATTATTCAAGCAAAGCTATTATTAATCCCCTTTATGTAGTTCTTTGAATAAAGCTTGCATTTAAAATGGGATACATTAACTTTAATATACATTGAACAATTTAAAATTGTTGGCTCGATAATGATTCATTAAATTATAGTTTTATCATTATTCTGCCATTTCGTAATTCTAGGAAGGAATTTTTAATTGTCTGCATTGAATTTGTTTGGAATTTGATGTCTTATTTTGGTACGTAGGATCGTTTAAAGATAAGAATTTATAATTTCGATTAAAGTTAATCGATATAACAAATAAATTCAGATAAAACGCTATTCTCAAAATTAATATCTTCATTTTGCATTCATTACATTCTAAAGAGACTTTTATTGAATATTTATATTAAAGAATAGATTATTACATTATTCGTGCCGTAGAATATTATAAATATAATAATAAAAAATATAATTATGAATATTATAATAAAAAAAAATGTTTATTAATTGTACAATTTAACTGACGGAATAAAATGGCAAAAACTTGTGCTCAATTCAAATGCTGAATATCCATTTAATTTTTTTTTATTAGGGGCCTTCTTTTTACTCCTTTAAAAACATAAACTAAGAAGTACATTTACTATTAAAATACAAAAGAAAAAAGTCACAAATTGCCCGTCAAACGTGGCAAATAAGATGCTTTCGTACTATAGCTAGTTTTATTAATATCCAGATTTTGCATTAAATGTAACACTTTTATGAAAACCGCATGGATACAAAATTTACAGCGATATATATATTAAATTCAGTGATGCGATTAAGATGTACACATCTTAGAAAATAATCACCATAACAAAATAGATTCGATACTTATCACGGGATATCATTGAATTAATTACCTATCATATTATTTAAAAGAAGGAAGAAAGTTTTTATTTGTATCTTCTGAAGTTTAAATTCGATTTTCATAAAAGTTGAAAAGACTTGATAAAATTTTACTATGATTATATATTCTAAATTTTTAATCATTCGGTTTCGGAAGGTTTTGCGCCGTTACATGCGTAGGCGGACTAGAACGACAACTATAATGCAATAAACCGGAAGCTGCAACTCAGATAATCACCTCATTGAGTTCACGGATGCAAATCTAGGATTAGCTAGATCTCAATTTGCATATTAACACGCAATTGCTTTGCCAAATCATATCTTGAAGAAAAACATCTAAAAGCCCAATTTTAGCGTTGGCCTTTAAGGTTTACCATTGTGTTTTCCTGCACCCAAAAATATAAAAACATGGAGGATTGGGAACAGGAGAACATTATTGTAAACCTATGAGACAACCGCTAAAATCTGGTTTTCAGTTTTTTTCTCCTATATGACTTGGACAGACCGTTTGCGTATAGAACGCGAATCGAGATTTAACTAATCCTAGACTTTTATCCATAAATTCGATGAATTGATTGCCTGTGCTGCCGTCTCCTGCTTTATTAGGTTCTATAATATTTATCACTATTTTTCTTGAAAAAAACTTTTGATCTTACAATGCACACTGTATATCACTACTCTTCTTTAAAGGCTTCTATAAAACTAACTGCTGTCTATACAGTTTACTACACATTTATTTGATTACGAATTAATCTAAAATATCCGTTTGACTTCTAAAAGCAGGAAAATGTTCAGTCCTTAATTTTAGTTTTAAAGAATCAAGCTAATTTTACATAAATGCATTAGATAGATTGAATGGAACCAAGTTAAAGAAGATTCTGAGATCTTCTTAATCTTGAATTTGAATAAAAATTTCAAATAAATGTGTAAGTTATTGCGAAGTAAATAATGAAATTTTTGCAATGATATTTTATGAAAATTCATTTTCTTTTAAGTTGAATGAGATGCGTTCGTAAGCGTTTATTGGATTTTTTGTCAATGACGCCATATGTACTTAATTTTCGTTTCGAATTATTTTGCATCTAACTAAAATTTTAATTTAAAAAATAAACCTTACTCGGAACATCTCTTATTATATTGCCGAATGTTTAAAAAAGACACTGCAAAACTATGAGGTAATTCGCTATAGTAAATGCACTTCCGGTCACATTTCTTGATGACATTAATTTTAAAACAGAATTCCCTATGCAGCATATATTTATTCCCTATAGAGTTTCACCATACTATTAGAAATGGTACAAATCAGAGTGCCACATGATATTCAAACAAATGACGCATGTAAAACTTTGTTACAGATTTGTATTGTCTTGTTTTGTGAATATCACTATTTTATAATAGCATCATTCTGTGTCCTATTTAATGGTAGAATATTTATTAACTTTTTGTCATTAAATAATTCATACGTTAGTATTAGCAAGTAATGGTATTGGAAAATCATTGCAGATGAATCCCTACTCATAGTTGCCAACTTTTACGCATTTCTCCTACCACAAAAATTTTGTAGTAAATATTGTCTTATTTAATCGTCAAAATCTTATGATTAAACAAACAGAAAATCTCTGTACAATTTTAGTGGTAGCAAAAATCCGGCAGCTATGTCTACTCAATATTTTCTCCTTAAGATGTATTTCATTAAGTTTGAAGGGAATTGTACTTATTCTTCAAATTATTAGAAGGAATATATCTTTGTACTTTTATTAACATTACATTTTAATAATAAATCAATTGTTAATCAATTCAAAATTAACGAACTAAATCTTGTTAATTTTTATTTATGCAGCAAAATTTTGTACTGTTCTTAAGTTGTATTATCATGTATGCGTATTTCCCATTAGTAATCATTTTCTATTTAATAGTGAAAACTTATTTCTACGATTAAATAAGATTTATAAAAATAGAAACATATTTTGCGGTAAAAACAAATCTGACAACTGCTTGTGTTTGATAGGTATATTTTAGTTAATCTTAGAATTTTTATTAATTATATACTATTTAATGAAGTGTTGATAACTATTCGAAAGTAATTCCATATAGCATGCACATTAGGAGCAATTTTGACTTTTTCCTGGTATTATCTTGACGTGACAAATTTGACTAGGGAAATACTTAGTGAATTTCCTTCATAGTAGACCACCACCCACTTTTATATATAGTCTGTGGTGAAATTGATTCAAGGCTGCCTTTAATTCACGGAATTGAAGAGACCAAAAAATCTCTCTGTTGAGAGAGTACTCATCTTTTGGGACTGCATCCCTTCCACAAATTCTATTCGATTCGCACCGCTTTTTTTAAACGTTTTAGTTATCAAATACTTAAAAAGACTCTGCTTTATAAGAACAAACATCACCATTATTTATTAATGGTGGTAAATACTGTTCATGCATACTCTGACGGTGTGTATATGTCAGTGTGTACGTATCAATTCACCTGTTGGTGTTAAAAATTATATTGCGACAGTTGTAACCAGATCGTGTGGTATGAGAAGCTTAATAGTTTGCACTAAGTTTCCAGCATTTTTGACAAAACAAAGATAAAATTTCTTCTAGCTTGCAAATGTATTGCAGTACTTTAGTCACGACATAACTAAATTTTCTACATAGTTGCCGTTGATTTCAATAAATTTAAAACAGCAAGAGATAATCTTGCATGGCAGATTAGAAGCAAGTTCAAACAACGGTGTTTGCCTTCTCTTGCTGCAGTGTTGTTATAAACTTTCAGTTTTCTCATAACGAACTTTTTGCAACGTGGCAGGTTTGCAAAGCAAGTCTGTCTACTGCAAATGCTTTGCAAACTAAAATTGATATATGGGAGTGTTAGTAATATAAGAAATATGTGAAACGAAGTTATTCGATTATATAACATTGGTATTTTAAGAATGTGTCGACGTTTATCGTTGAGCATGACAGATATTTTATTGATAAAGTTGTAGTAAAATACGCCGGTAGATTCAAGTTTCCAAATTGAGTAGATTGCTTTTAACAATGTAAAAAACTTTAATTCTTCAGTTGTATTAAAATAAATAAGTAAAACCAAGTTATTCACTCTCAGTACAAGATTATTTTATTTTTCTAATAGTTAAAACACTGGCAACTGGGAAAATACTATTGGATTAAAAACCATGCTGTTTGTAGTAGATGGGATTACATCTTAAACAATAGTCTCGACTTGCTCTTTCTTCAGGTGCAAGCGATGGAGGTTCTTCCATTATCAAACAATCAATCTTTTTTTATGTCCCTTTTATTGATTAAGCATTTAAGGGTGTATTCGAAAAAAACACTTTTCCACCTACAATAGCTGGAAATTTTCTTATACAATTTGAGACACATTTTTAAAAGTAGAAACATGAAACTTGCTGAGGGGATTTTTGAAAAGACATATTAGGTGCTGTGTGATGTCATTTTCTGCTCCATTCATTAGAATTGGATTTATAAACAGTTACTTTCTCACTATGACCCTTCTTTTTTCGTTCGTAGATCTCCCGCTTCGGAAAAATCGGTTCAAAATGCCATTTTTGATTACTATTCTTTGCAAAATTTTCTGCCTTTATCAACGAATCGACAAGCACGGCACATTTTGTACTTTCTAAATAAGACAATTTGCCAATGGAGAAATTGCACGTTTTTCAATTTGCCTTGCATTTTATAGAGTACAAACGAACGAGCATTTTGATACCATTTTTACATTTTTTTGAAACTGGAAAAATCCATTAAATTAACTTTAAAAATGCAGTTTTTGTTTCGGCGGGAAAAAGCCGCATCACGTGACGAAATCGGTTTTGACGTCACTGCACATGTAAACAAACCTATGCCGTATTTTCCCTTGTACTTTTCTATGAGGATAGCTTGGGTTACGCTGAATGATTTCTTTCTTTTCTTAAAAAGTCTTTGTAGAACAAAGTAAAAGCATTGTAAATTGCTGTAATAAATAGATAATATTGTGAATTCGAGAGAGATTTTTTTCAGTCTCGTTGTTCTAAGGATTTTCATTTTAAAATATCGATACAAGTTTATACAGGGTGTCCACTCTCAACGGTGGCACCATATAGTTCCAATTGCAAAAAATGCTTTATAAAAGGTAAATAATTGTTTTTTAAACGATTTAGGTCAAACAAAATTTTTACTAAAAAATTACGAAAATTAAATTTTTATACCGTCCTCCGGTCCTATAAGTGATATTTAGTAAAATTTTTCCATTACTCTAACAAGCACTGCAAAAAAATCCCATTCATCTAACACTAAAATTGACCGAGTTATGAAACTTTAAATTTCATGCCTTAAACCACTTTTCTGTAGCTGAAAACGGATGAGTTCACTAAGCTTTAAGGGAACGTACTCTAAGTGTCTAAAGTATTATAAAGGTCGTCCCTTTCCAACGCTGTCTAATGTTTAATTCCAAACCATATGTCACAGACATATAGTTCCAATTACAAAAATGTTTTAAATGGGGTAAAGAAATATTTTTAAAGCGATTTAACTGAAGTTGCAACCACCATATAAATTTTTCGGTAGCTTTACTTTTAATAAATTAACTTCTAGATTGATTAAAATAATCGAAGACGTGAGTTTCAAATTCTCTTTATCGAGAAAATCAAATTTTAGGAAATTGCGAAAAACCTTTAAATGCGTTCATTGGTTTTCATAATAAATTTGGATATTGTAATGTTATATTAGTGCAGTTTGGTATAGACTGATAGAGAAAACAAAAGCGATACGGCAAGTCTTGTAATTAACTTCCTCAATTGTATTTTTACATATGTTATATTTTGTAAGGAAATGAAGCTGTTTCTTTTCACGATTTTATTTTAAAAAGGTGTTTTAATTTGATAAGCTTTTATTTTACTTATGAATTTCTTATGTTTGTTTACTTAGCTCAAAGTTTGTATTCAAATTTTAACTCACTTCCAAATATCTGATTGAGGTCCAATTTACAAACGTATTTATATCGAATGACAATGTAATATTGATACGATTTTAGGTGAGTGTCATTTATTTATTTTATAGGAGTATACCAAATTATATTAGATTAAGTAACCTAACAGAATTTTAAATACGCATCATTTTGTAATGAATCGTGAATGTTGCTTTTCCTAATTTAATTTAATAAAATTTCTGTTTTTGTTTTTTTTTATTATATTTTTAGTACAAGTTGTATATATTGCTTTAATATGTTAACATCAACATAAACTTAAAAATAATATTGTAAAAATAATTTTACTCTCAATGTTAATGTTAAATTTTACATCTGACCTTTATTTTTATTTCCAGTAAATTTGTGACTGACCCGTATTTTCCAGCAAAAAAGATGCTTCAACTTTAAACAGCTATTACTCAGCCAGTTTTAATCGCAGAGGAATAGGACTTTTTTTGTCTAACTAGTTAGAGTAGTGCTAAAAAATTACTAAATATCACTTATAGGACCTGGGGATCGTAAAAAAATTTAATTTTCGTAATTTTTTACCTAAATCACTTAAAAACAATCCTTTGCCTTTTTTAGAGATTTTTTTACAATTTTTTTTAAACCCAAATCACTTAAAAACAATTCTTTGTCTTTTTTAGAGCATTTTTGCAATTGGAACTATATGTCTATAACTAACAGTTTAGAAATTAGCCATTGGCTACCGTTGAGAGTGGACACCCTGTATTACAATTGTATTTTATAAAAATAACATATTTTTCTTTTTCATATTAATATCTCACAATAATTAATTTCACAAACTGGTTCAAATAGTATTTCTTTCATTATTGAATAGGTCTGGACAACTTATAAAAAAGTTTTCTTATTTACATTTTATATTTGAAATGAGAATTTATCCTGCTTTCGTTAAATGTTTTATCTTTTCGATTGTTAAATAAGCTATTTTTGAATCGGAAAACAGATAAATTCAGAGTGAAAGCAATTTTTTCAGCTAGCTTTAAGGTAGCCTTACAGAATCTTTACATAATTATACACAAAAAAAACTAATATTTTTCGAAAATGTTTAACGTGTACAAAAAATTACAACTAATTATTTTAAATACTGTCGGTTTTATGAATTCCATCACACTTTGAGATTGAAAATTTTATACTTTATAAACCTGAAGATTACAACTCAGTATTTGGTTTATGAATTCTATTTTTATGTTTGTTATAAATCAATAGTATTTTAACAGAAGTTAATATTACCAAAAGAGAGAAACAGGAATCCCCCGACATACATAAACAATGCGCTCTGTAAACTTTTACGTAACTTGAATTTTACATAAGTCAAATTTGTAAATTGCTCACAATTTTGTAAGAAACTGAAATATTTATTATATATAATGTTTACACATAACTATTATAAAATAAATATCATAAAATAATTATAAACGTTAATAAAACATGCTAGTATGTTCACAAATCCAATGTTTGAGATTTATTACATAACTGCAAACCTACATAACTCGCATAATACATAAGTCAGGACATGTCTAAGATTGTAAGAATGAAACATCTTTGAATATTTATTCATAATCAATAAAAGCTTTCTTTATTCTTTGGCTTTATGTTAATTTTTATTTCTAAATTAATACCCAATCCATAACCGATTATGTGTAATGTGATGTCCACTTTCAAAAGGGAAAATAGTGTCATCCTCAAACTGAACATTGTGCTCAAATTCTGTAGTTTTTTGTAATACAATGCTTTTTTAGGTAGATTTCGTATGAAATATTAGGTAGATTTCCTATGAAATACTATCTATTGCGGTCGCTCCAATGTTGGATTTTCATAAAAATGTTTGCAGATCTACGCCGATCGTGACCTCTAGACCCCAAAACTACCATTAGTAAAAAAATTTATATCTATCTATCTATCTGTCTATCTATCTATATACACTATCTACCAAAAAGTATTTGTACACTTTCAGTTTTTGACATTTTGTCAAATATTTAAAAATATACTGGTCGGATTCTTCTGGAACTTCAGAAATATAAAGATTATGTTTCACTTTATATTTATTTACATTCATTTGTAAAGCGGGTAATTAGGGGGCCGGCAAAAAAAGAAAGAATAATAGAAATATTTGGGATCGCCCTGTACATGAAAATGCACGAAACGACTTATCGCTTTAGAATACAAATATATGAATACAGTAGAATATGTACACTAATTTTTGTGAGAATAGCATGTATATTTATGGCGATAGAGCGATTTTTTTGAAAAATTCAAAAAATTCTGGTATGTTTTTTGTTTATATCATGCTGGGTTTTTGACCAAATTTAACGCAAATTTCAGAAAAATTGGCAAAATGCAGTAGAAAAAATGTAGCGCAATTGGAATATAAATATATTAAATATTTTATGAAATATGAGTAGTTGTATAAAATAATTTTTATCTGCGCATGCGCGAACTAGAAAAACTTTTTTTTTACATCATTTAATAGTCAATTCTATGGAGTGACTTATAAAAAAAATCCAATCAAATATCGTGAAAATTCAAAAAGATATCATTATTTTAGTGAGATGCTTTTACTCTGCTCTCTAAAAACGGCTGAATCTTAAGGGATTCTCCACAAATTGACATTTTTTAATAACTGACTTAAAAAAAAAAAACTAGTATTGAATTAATACAATATCTAATACAATATTGCTGCTAATAAGTACTTGACAATTGTGATAGAAAAGAAAAAGAGCTTTATTCGCATTCAGGGCCAAAACTAAGAGAGGGTTGGGGGAAAAGGGCATGTGCCCCGGGCGCTAGGATGAAAGTGTCCCAAATGTACATTTTGTTTGGCGATTTTTTCCATGTCTATGTTTAGCATGATATTGTCAAAATCGTCGCATTCAAAGCATTTCTCCTATACCAAAGCATAGAAGAATCTAATGATGATGGCTTAAAGATCCCGCATAAAGCAGATTTTTTTTTTTCGTTTTGATTCGGTTTCACGATTTTAAGGTATCATTTTTTTTAAACAAAGCAGACTACTTTAATCAATATTACATATTTTAAGTTTTAAAATAAGTCGGCTATTAATAAATTAGAAAATTTTTCTTTGCAAATACTTTTGCAGATGCTTTGCAAAGAAGAAAAGGGAGGGGGGGGGGAGTTCACCAAAATTCATTGAAATATAAATATATTAAATATTTTCTAAAATGTTCTATGTCATACAATATTTTCAACTAAATATAAAGCCACATTCAGAAAAATTCGCAAAATGTAGTAGAAAGAATAAGGTGCTATTGAAATATAAATATATTAAAAGTTTTCTAAAATATGAGTATTTGTATGAAATATTTTTTAATCAGCGTATGCGTGAACGATAAAATTTATCATTTTACATAATTTAATATTCAACTCTATGGAGCTACCCATAAAAAAATCCGATCGAATTTCGTGGAAATTCAGAAAGTTATTGTGGATAGGAGTGAACTGATTTTCAATTGGTCTCTGAAAGCAGTTGAATGACGTCAGATCTTACGCAAATTGCCAAATCTCCATTTACGTTTTTTACTGGTGATTTACTTCTTTTCTTAGATAATTACCAGAACGAACCTATTCCAGGATAAAAATAATTATAAAAAATCGAAGCATTTGTGTCAAATCTACCCATTGATACATAATTGATAATGGCTCTTATGCAAATGCCGATATCTGCGATCCTGAAATACGTCAAGTTCTCCACTGTTAAATGTGGTGTCGAAAACAACACTGACATCAATCGCATGCATGATGCCAAGAAGAACAGAGCTGTCTGATTTTGAGAAAGGTGTGATCATCGGGTACCACCGAAATGGCCGATCTTTAATCGACATATCTAGCGAGCCTTATTACCCCAAAACGACTGTGGCTTATGTGATTAGAAAATGGAAGCTGAATGATGATTGTCAGAATGTGGCCAGAGTAGGCAGACCGACGAAACTGGGAGATAGAGACCGCAGGGTTCTGTCTAGAGAAATTCGGAAGAACCGCAACCAACCAATGTTACACATACGCCAAGAATTTCAACAAGCTTCAGGATGTGTTGTTTCCTTGAATACCATCCGTAAGGAAGCTCATCTGCTTAATTTTTATAGCCGTGCTGCCGCCCGTAAGCCTTTAATCACCAAGTCCAACCGCGCAGCTCGGTTAAGTTGGTGCAAAACACGCCAGCAATGGACTGTACAGCAATGGAAACAGGTTCTCTGGAGTGATGAATCAAGGTTCACCCTCTACCGTTCTGATGGTAGGGTCTGGGTCTGGCGTCTGCCTGGAGAACGCCTCCTACCAGAATGTATTGTGCCCACAGTTAAATTTGGCGGAGGGGGAATTATGTTCTGGGGTTGTTTTTCCTGGTTTGGACTAGGACCCTTGGTCCCAATTCATGGTAAGCTCAATGCCGATGCCTACTGTAATATACTGGACAACAGTGTACTTCCTACGTTATGGCAATACTATGGATTGGACCCATGTTATTTCCAGGATGACAACGCAAGCTGCCATGTAGCGAGGTCCAGCATGGATTGGCATGCTGATAATGGAGTGCATCGACTCGAGTGGCCTGCCCAGAGCCCAGACCTGAACCCAATAGAGAACCTCTGGGACGAGTTGGATCGTCGAATTAAGGCGGGTGACACACGCCCCAAATCAGTAAAAGAGCTTACCTGCCTTGTGCAAACAGAGTGGAATAAAATACCATTAAATGTAATACAAGGACTAGTTGAGAGCATGCCCAGGAGAGTCGCAGCTGTAATTGCCTCTTGAGGAGGATCTACAAATTATTAAATGTGAACAGGGCCAAAACCAGTCTTTTTTTCCCGAGGCAAAAGTGGATTTTGAAGGTACCCCTTTCCCCCTCCTTCGCAAAGCATATTTACTAAGAAAATTTCTCCAATTTATTAATAGCCGACTTATTTTAAAACTTAAAATATGTAATATAAAATAACGTATTCTGCTTTATTAAAATACTCCAATTTGATACTTTAAACCGAATCAAAAAAATTCTACTTTCAACAGGATCTTTAAGGCCCTTGTCCCTGCCCGCGAAGACACTGCTGAGATAATGCTATTCCTGTGGGGAGGCATTTTTCTAATAACTCTTTCGCATTTTGAAATTTTCAATTTTTTTTTTTTTTTTTTTTTTTTTTTTTGCATTGGATAGCGGAAGTCCCTCTCAAAATCGCTCCTTGACTACTTTTTCGATTTGAGTCATAGATATTTTTTATAAAGTTAGTTTCACTTTCAGAACCGCTTTTGGAAGTGAAAGAAACATTATAAAAATATCTACGCCAAAATTGAAAAAGTAATCACGGAGCGATCTTGAAAAGGACTTCCGCTATCCAATGCAAAACATATTATTTAAAAATGTCCAAATGCAAAAGAGTTAGAAAAATGCATCCCCATAGGAATAGCATTAGCTCGTGAGCATCTTCGCGGGTAGGGGCAGGGACCTTAAGCCATCATCATTAGATTTTTTTATGCTTTAGCATAGCCCAGATATAATAATTTTAACAATATTATGCTAAACATAGCCATGAAAAAAATCGCCAAACGAAAGATACATTTGGAACATATTCATCCTAGCGCCCGGAGCACATGCCCTTCCCCCCCCCCCCCCCCCTCTCTTAGTTTTGGCCCTGAATGCGAATAAAGCTCTTTTTCTTTTCTATCACAATTGTCAAGTACTTATTAGCAGCAATATTGTATTAGATATTGTATTAATTCAATACTAGTTTTTTTTTTTTAAGTCAGTTATTAAAAAATGTCAATTTGTGGAGAATCCCTTAAGATTCAGCCGTTTTTAGAGAGCAGAGTAAAAACATCTCACTAAAATAATGATATCTTTTTGAATTTTCACGATATTTGATTGGATTTTTTTTATAAGTCACTCCATAGAATTGACTATTAAATGATGTAAAAAAAAAGTTTTTCTAGTTCGCGCATGCGCAGATAAAAATTATTTTATACAACTACTCATATTTCATAAAATATTTAATATATTTATATTCCAATTGCGCTACATTTTTTCTACTGCATTTTGCCAATTTTCTGAAATTTGCGTTAAATTTGGTTAAAAACCCAGCATGATATAAACAAAAAACATACCAGAATTTTTTGAATTTTTCAAAAAAATCGCTCTATCGCCATAAATATACATGCTATTCTCACAAAAATTAGTGTACATATTCTATATACATATATTTGTATTCCAAAGCGATAAGTCGCTTCGTGCATTTTCAAGTACAGGGCGATCCCAAATATTTCTATTATTCTTTGTTTTTTTGCCGGCCCACTAATTACCCGCTTAACAAATGAATGTAAATAAATATAAAGTGAAACATAATCTTTATATTTCTGAAGGTCCAGAAGAATCCGACCAGTATATTTTTAAATATTTGACAAAATGTCAAAAACTGAAAGTGTACAAATACTTTTTGGTAGATAGTGTATATATATATGTGTATCTCACTTTCTTATGGACACGATAACTTTTTTAGTTCTGCTCCAATCTCTTCCAAATTGATACATAAAATCAAGGAGTATAAAATCTCGGCTAAGTTCGTTAATGGGCAAAATCGGTCCAAGGGGGTGAAAATAGGGAGAGCTTTTGTGAAAACCGAAAAAACGCCATAACTTCTTCATTAAAATAGATATCGAATCGGTTTAAAGTTTATATTACTTCTTAAAAATGGGGCAAAATTTTATGTATGACAGATTTTTGATAAATTTAGAAATGGGCTCAAGAGGCGAAAAGAACAGGATTTTTGGGAGAAACAAATTCATAACTTCGTCAATTCGCAAGATATAAAACCCAACTAATTTTTTTATAAATGTTCTCAACATTATCTAAAACTTTTGTATTTACAAGTTTTTGATAGGACTAGTTCTTACCGATAAAAAAATTAAAAACGAAAACAAAAATCCATAACTTCGTCAATTCTTAAACTATCAAATCTATTTAAATTTATTTTAAATCTTCTCAATAATATCTACAACTTTTGTATGGACAAGTTTTTCATACGACCAATTCGTATAGCAAAAATAAATTAAACAAAAATAGGAGTATCAGAAAAAACCTCAAATCCAAACTGCTTATATTCGGACTCGTTTTTAAATTCATTTTTGATTTTAAACGCACCCAAATGGCAGATCCTCTTATTTAGGAACTATATAATGTGATGCATTGGTCAGTCTTTTGATAAAGACAGAATATATTTCAAAAAAGCTTGCCAAAAAAGGTATTTTGAACAGAATTTTCCGAAGTGATCGAAAATTTGAGAATGTATTCAAATAACAAATTGCGTTTTTTCTGACTCATTTTTAAATCCATTTTTGCTATCAAACGCATCCCGTTTGCAGTTCCTCTTATTTAGAAACTATATAATGTGACGCATTGGTCAGTTTTTTGATAAAGTCAGGATATATTTCAAAAAAGGCTTCCAAAAAAGAGTATTTTGAACAGAATTTCCCGAAATAGTCGTGACAGAAAATTTGAAGAAGTATTCAAATAATAAATTGCGTTTTTTCTGACTCATTTTTAAATTCCGTTTTGCTCTCAAACGCATCCAATTGGCAGGTTCTCTTATTTAAGAGCTATATAATGTGCCTTATTGATCAATTTTTTGATAAAGGCTAAACATATTTTTTAAAAATGCGGTCAAAGTGGGCACTTCGCACAAAATTTCCCGAAGTGATCATGATTAAGAATACAGGTTGTATTCAAATTACAAATTGCTTTTTTTTTGGACACATTTTTGAATCAATTTTTGCTTTCAAACGCATTCAATTGGCAGTTTTTTGTTACTTACGAACTATATAATGTAGGACCATTCCATGAAAAAAGGTAAATTAATAGTCATTTTAAAAAGTTTGTGTAAATAAATATGTTTGGTATTTTCTGAATGGTAACATGTCAAATTTTATGTTTTGAGTAAGAATTTAAAGTTTGTCTTTTGTGGATTGGCAACACAACAGTTTAAAGATGGCGTGCATGTGCAAGCAAGTATGTTGAGTTTTATAATGCATTTTGAGTGAGTATTTTGTAGAAAGAAAATCCAATGAAACTTTTGAAATCAACATTTTAGGTAAGTCTAATATTCATTCTTTTTATTTCACTAAACTTAAAAATCTAGGATAATTTCAAATAATTATTACAGCACACACAAAAAGCTTTGTTTCTGTGTCCCACACGTGACACAAAAGATGAATTTTTTAAATTAGGAGAAAAAAAGAACTCATTTATTTTGTTTAACTGGCATTTCTAAAGCAGTTTAGTGTAGTACACTTATCCTATGCTAGTTAAAAATTTGGGCCAAATTTTTATTTGGAGAAAAATATAAAAACAAAACTGTCCTGCACGTGACACCTTACGAGCAAGACGATTATTTTTGTTTTCTGAATGCTAAATAGAGATTTATTATAACATAGTTTTAACAGTTTAATAATTATTTTGTCCTAAGAACATATTCTATGTAACTTAAACGAAATTAAGATTTTTTTAAAACATTTTTTATGATAGTTCCATTTTTTCTTTTTTTATGTGGTGCTAATATTTTTTATTTCTATTTTTTTATAAATTTATTTTAATAAAATTTGAACACTTCGATGGTTATTTTTATTATAAGAACATATTGTTTTCTAGTAAGAATTGATCTACTTAATTTATAGGGGTTTTTTCTATGTAATAAGAAGAGTCATGTGTTTAAGAACTTGTTATTATTCTGCAGAAAAAAAATAATAAAACTGCTTATTTATATTCTGTTTTTCTAAGTTAAAATAGAATTTTAAAGTTCAATGTTTCTATGAAATTAAGTAAATTTAGACAAAAGCATTTATAATTAATAAAGTTTGTTATTTATTTAGCAGAAATGGAAAGATCTAGGTCTACTAGGGCTAGAAGAATGAAAAAGGTAAAGGAGAAAATGGTGCTATGAATTCTCCAGGAGCAATTATATTAAACATCTCTTTAGAAACAGCAACTTCTTTTAAGATGGGTGAATGGGTAGTTGTAAAATATGATGGCATTAATTATCCTGGTGAAATTATTACAAGCACCAATCAAGTGTCTGTCATAATAAAGAGTGGTAAATTCTACAAATGGCCACAGTATCCAGATAAAATTCTATATTCATTTAAAGATGTGGTAAAGAAAGTATCAACTTCCACTGTAACAAAAAATAGAGGTTGTTTCAAATTTATGGAAAACTTTTGAGTTTCTGTTTATACATTTACTTTATTTTATGTTTAAAAATGTCAATTTGAACATTTATTTTGTACAAAAAAAAGTTAAAATAAATATTTTTGTATTGTAAAATGTATAATATGTATTTTCTTTTTTGTATTCCTTTATTTTCTGATTTTTGAAAAGGTTACTTGAATGATATTTGCAAATGTCCCACACGTGACAACCGTGTCCTGCACGTGACACTATACGTTATATTTTTTTTAGCAGTTTAAAAACTTATTTTTCAAAAAATGATGTTTATTTCATGAACATTAGACCTTCTAATATATATTTTTTCTTTTGAAATTGCAAAACTAGTAGAGCAGAAATGTTAGCTGGATCATAGAGCAAATTACAAGTGGTTGACTTCAGATGTCCTGCACGCCACGCATGCAAATTAATTAATAACTAAATCATAAAACCATTTAGGAAAAATCTGTCCCTGCCTGAGATATTGTTATACCATATATAAGCTTACAAAAATGTGTTTATTCCTGTTTCTGAAGAATTTTAAGTCCTATAGCACAATTTTGGTGGAGTTATGGTGTCTGATTGTCCCGCACTTGACAGTGGAATGGCCCTGTACCGTTTAAGTCGATTTTTTAATAAAGTCATAATATATTTCAAAATATGTTGTCAAAATGGGCATTTGATCCAAATTTAGCTTAAGATGTTTCTTATAAAAGTTCTTAGAGAAAAATAAAATTAAATTTTTTTAAAAAGAGGCCAAATAAAGTTATTAAACTAAGTTTATCTGTAATGAAATTCTATTTTTTGTTGTTGAAATTAGCACTCTTCGGAATCTACCTCCGCCTATATAGGCCAAGCCGACAGGGATTTTCAAAATGAAAATACTATTTTCTTTAACAAGATATTCAAAAAATTTTCATTGTTATTATTATTTAAAAAAAGTTAGAGCATTAAGAAAAAACTTATGTGTTTAGAGTCTGATAAATGTTAAGCAGGACATTCTGAGAAACTACATTTCAAACAAATAAAAACTACTACATGGATTCAAAAGTTATTCGTACGCAAATAATATTAAAACGGCAATTAAATTATTTGAACACTATTTTATTTAACTTAACTTGGTTTCGAATGTATTGATAGGATGTGCATTTGATTTTTAACCTACTTTCAGATAAAATAAGAAATATAAGAAATATGCACTAAGGTATGCTTTCAGTGACAATACATCGTTTTAATATTTTTAGAAGTTAATTATAAATCAATATATTAATTTTAACGGGTTTTTCTGTCAGCCCAAAACAGTTTATAAATTGTCGAATTCTCTTTGTCATTACAAGCTGCAACAACATTGAATTTATTATGCTCTTAACCACGGTCGCTCCCCCCCCCCCCCCAAAAAAAAAGCCAAATGGCTGTGAAGCTTTATAGACCATAAAGTAGAAAATATAAGTAAAAAATAAAGAGTCCCTTTTTTACATACGACTCGTATCAATGATTCGTATCAAAATTTAATTTCGAAATTCTAAGTGATAGTTTAAATTATGCTTTGCTTTTTTTCCATATATTAAAACAGAAATAGAGCAATTAATATTATTTTTTCAAAATAAATTCATAAGCCTACACTTTATATCAAATGTAAAAAAAAAAAAAAAAAAAAAAAAAAAAAAAGCCGTGAATTTTTTTTAATTAGGTTCGATAACAATGCCAAATTATCGTATTATATTGGGCATTTTATGAAAATAAAAAATAAAAAATGAAGTGCAATCATAAAAATGAGGCGTGATTATTAAGATAATTTTTTTTTACTTTAATACTTATTTTTAAGTAAGCACATAAAAAATAAAAGACAATATTTATAAATTTAGCACGTAAATTGTTCTATGGATACGTAATTATTATTGAAAATAGTTAATTTAAAATTTTATTCGATAAATCAGTATTAATTTTTTTCTTTTCTCTCTTTTTTTTACGCTATTGTTCAAAATTAAATTTTCTCATAATAAATTCGAGTTAATTTTTATCTGCAATATAACTTGCACAGCACGTAATTTTATTCATAACAAAAAGAATTATTAAGCATTACAATGAATTAAAGAAATAATACATTTCAAAAACTAGATGACGATTTTACTTACGATTTATTTTTTAATTAAACTATCATTCTTTATTTTTTGAAGTAAATCAGAGTAAGTAAAAAATAAGTGTGCCTTTTAACTTTACTCCTTGTATCTTTACCCACATGAAATGCATTTTTTATGCCCTTAAAATAAATTTGAGAGAAAAAAACTATTTCCAGAAGATATAATTTTGTATTTTATAACCCAACTAACTTTAGCCCTTTTCTAAATGAAAATTAATGGAAATGTATAAATTAATAGTACATTATATTTGGATATGTTAATTAAATAAGGTTTTGACTCTAATATGACTTTGTTTTTGTGTAAATGAGTCTTTAAAAGATGTTTATAGTAGATAACAAACAGAAGGCAATGGAAAAAAGCTTTCAATCACAATGCAGACGGCTAGGAAGAATCCGCGTTTCATGTGTAGTGACGTCAAACGAATCCCGTCCCGTTTTCGCATCACGTGGTTTTGTTTTCATTTTAACGGTGTTTAAAACTACAATAACTAATTATTTAAAATTATTTTTACAATTCCGAGTTGAATTTCGAGGAATGTAAGATGGTCTTCATCAATTAAACATAAAAGAAAGCATAATTTAAGATGAATGCAACTTCCCCATTACATGCGTTTGCTAGCGAAAATGAATTTAAAAATAAATCTGAAAATAAGCAGTTTAAATCAAAATACACCCTTAAAACAATATTTGTAAGGAATGTTTTGTTACATGTTACTGCAACTGCGTACAGAGACCAGCAGTGTTTAAAATAAAGACTAGACAGATAAATTAGAATTCATTTTAAACTGTATTTCATGCCTCAAATGTGTCTTGCAGTTGGAGAGAAAGAACATTTTTTTTTAATTATAGTCGTACGAACCTTAGTTAATAAACCGCGGGAATTTTGACAAATTATGTCGTAAATCTGATGGAAAAGACTTTAAACTGTATTATATGGAAACACAGATATTCGATGGCTTTCTTAGAATAACTTTTGAATATGTTAACGGAAGTACACATGGGAGTTTTTTGACTAAAGGAAATTTAATTTTCTGAAAGCTGTACATGAAAAGCAGAAAATATTCTTAAAATCAAAAATATATAATTTGTTATGGATTTAAATTTTTATTATTATAAATATTTACATTTTTAATATATTTAAATTATTTTTTGCTTCAGGCGCAAACCAGAAACAATGTAATTGCAACGTGCAGCTCAAAAATATAGGACCTGGGGAAACTACTTTTGCAATATTTATTTTGTGGATCCTATTTAATACTTAATTTTCTTTTACAATCTAACAGTCATATATATAATCTTTCTTTTAAATTTATATAAATAAACGTAAAAAGAAGTAATAGTCTTAATTAATTATTGGCTTTATACTTAACAATCAAATTTCAGTCAAGTTTATTCATTTTAAATTCTAAATAATTAGTCATGTAATTTTTTTTATATTCTTAATAAATTCAATCATTTCTTAATTAATTCATATCAAGTTTAAGTACTTAAAAGTAAAACTTTAACGATAAGTGATTCTGCTTCTGCTTTTCTAATAAACTTATAATAATATATTTTATTTATTTAGCATAATATTTAAACATTTTTATTAATGATACTATTGCAGATGACTAAGTACTGTTAATAAAAAAATATAATTTTTATCAAGATCCAGTTTCAAAATTTCTTAGTAAACTAATTATCTCTCCTTAACAAATTCTTTTATGTGAAATATTCATGCATTGCCATAAAAAAAAAAAAAAAAAAAAAAAAAAAAAAAAATTGAAACGTTTGAATTCAACTGAGTTCCTCTTTTTTATAACATTTTTTTTCCAATAATTTTCATGTAATTTTCAAAGGAAATATTTTCTCCTTGAAATTCAATAAAACTAATCAGTAATGAATGACATCGAAAGTAAATATTCTATAAGTGAAATGTCAATAATTTAAGAAAACGCTATGTATATGTACTGATTATTAATTAAGTTTCAATTTAATTGAAGCATGTAAAGTCTTATATTAAATTGATATCAAAAGGATATTTTAACAATTTTATCTTAAGAACACATAAAACATCTTGACAAGTAAAACGAAACAGTTTTTGCGAAATACTTAACATCACATATTTCAGATAAAAATAAAGATAAAAATGTTTTTTTTTTTTTTTTTTTTTTTTTTTTTTTTTTTTTTTTTTTTACAGTAGAAGTACTCTCTATAGCTCATACGTGAATGAAAAGAAATTAATGTAATACATAAATTAGTTTTTAAGAACTAATTAACTTTTTATGAATTTTTTTGAAAAATATATCCGTTCGGTACATATTTAAAAAAACTTTTTTAACATATTTTTTTAAAAATTGTTTTGGCGTCAGAAAACATACTATTTGAGAATAATGGGAAGCAATTTTCGTTTTGGCTGGGAAAGAAAATAAAAATTATTTTACTTAAATACTTTGAAACTCCTCAAAAAAATAAAATAATAAAATAACAACACATTTTTCATTATTTAAAAAAAATACTCAAACATACAATATTAGATTTTTTGCAAGAAAAAACAAACTATTTACAAATTTTTGGATTCAATAGTACCAGAATCGTTTAGCTTATTTTTTAATATAAATTAAAAACTAAAAGTTTGAGCCTTCTATGTTTAATTCCGTGTTTTAATCTCAATCAGATCCACATTCACCTACTTGGGAATTTAGAACTCACAAGGTAGAACCCATCAAATTTTGACGAAAGAAAATATTCCTACTCTACTGAAATTAAAATTATGAAAAAATTGGAGGCTAGAAATATTTATTTAAACCTTTCAAAAAAACTACAGTGATTACTCTAGATAGATTAGTTTTTGAGAAAAGTACACTTTTCTGTTACACACAAATTTAAATTTTTAGCAAACGCGTTGAGGAGAGTTGAAATTACTCATCGTCTCAGAAGTATAAAAACATTTTTGATAATGATTTCTGAAAAAATTCATTGGTAATTAGCCGAGATATTAATACTTAAACACAAGGACGGTTTGGACAAAAATAATGACGGGGGAGGTGTACTCTGAGTACCATCATCTTTTAAATCCTTAATTTTAACATTTGTGTGATGCAATACCTAGTAGCGGTATAAAAGCAAAAAAATCCATATTGTTACAAACATACTAATTCAATTTGAATTAATCATAGTGTTTAAGCATAATTTGAACCAAGGATTTGAAATATTTTATTACTTCATGTAGATTTCTTCTGTGAAGTCTCTGAATTTAAGATATTTATTGGTCAAGCTAGTTTGATTTTTTTTTTTTTTAATCTGGGAGTACTGTTTTTAAAATAAAATAATTAAATTTGTTGTCGCCAAAAAAGTGAACTTTGTTAGAAAGTTAAAAGGCTTTGGGAAAATATTGTGTACTGAGTATAGAATCATATTGTCTACAGTTTATGACACGGAAAAAAACTGGAATTTTATTCAAAAAATGTCGTCCCGAAGGATTAGAGAAAAACCACTAATGAAGAGAAAACACGGTTTGTTAGATTTCCTCCCCCCTCCTTGCAACATACAAAATTTCAGTTTAAATAACTTTCCTTTTTGATGTTTATTTTTAATATTTAGTTTCTTTATCACATAATTATTACTTGGTTATTAATTGAATTATGAGTAACAGCACCATTAAAAATATCAAAAATGTTTTGGATATTCTATCAAAAATCGGCCAAGTCTCATTCCGACGATGCCGGATTTTCGAGCATCGCCTTTCGAGCAATTTTCGCCTTTTTTTATTTTGCTTCAACTTTCCGAAAGTTATTACTGTCGATTTCGATTGAATTAGGGCAGAGCACCCTTTTTTGATTAAGTATGTGGTTTATGAAGCTAATGCTATGATGCATTTTGTTTGTTAAATTTTAGTCATTTCATTCGATATATAATTTTAACTCGAAAACATTCAATTATTCTGCTGCTCAATGCTCTGAACGATTTTAATTGTTTATCAGTATTTTATTTATTTTATTTGAAATACTGAACGACGCTGCATATGAAAATTAATCTATGTTTACAAATTTTATTTAGCCCTTTTCATTCCAATAAATTTTGTGTTTTTGGTATTTGCTTTTGTAACAAGGTTTATAACAATTGAATGAAATTGTTTAATGGAAAATACTGTGTGATTGTATATAAATGGGATAAACTGAGCTTACTGGAAATTGAATACAAATGTCGAATGACAAGTTGTGAGTGAAAAATGCAATGCGTTTTGAATAAATATTATTTAAATCAAATATAATGATAAATTTTATTGAATGATAAAATGTTCACATATTTATCAATAGAACTTTGTTTAAAGTAGCAGTTAAAATGAATGCATTTTTAATATAAAGGGAGTGCATAAAAATTTAATAAATTCAATTATAATGATTAATTCATTGAATTTGAATATTTTAATTTATATATAGAGCAAACAATTACGTAAGAGTTTAAATTTATATTTTTTATTAATGAAATAATGTATGAAAATGTATAAAAATTATTTTTAATAATATAATTATATGTAAAATATTCATTAAAGAATTAACATTTTAATCCGAATACTAATTTTTAACATTAATAAATTATTTTTTAATGGTTTTATGAAGACTTCATATCGCAATAAAAGTTTCAAAGTCATTTTGTAAAGAAAACAAGGAGAAAAAAATATATTTATTACCTTTGTAACCCATGTTATACATCTTTGTATTGGAAAAAAAAAAAAAAAAAAAAAAAAAAAAAAACAGATAAATAAATAAAAGAATAATAAAATATCTTTTTATAGAAATTTTTATTGTACTGTTCCCGCATGTTTTTGAGAGAAAACTTTATTTAATAGAGTATTCAATGAAATTTATAATGCAATTTTCTTGTTTCATAATTTTTTTAAACTAAGTATTTTTTCGCTATTCACTTTTTGATAACTTTTCATATAAACTTACTTATATACACTTTAATTCATATTTTCGAACAATCTATCTGTTCTTTTTAAAATCTATTTTAATTTAATAAATTGAAATATGTTTCTAAGATATCAGAAACGTTGTAATTTATTTTGATAAGACTGAAAATTAAATGTCTCAAAATAGATGGTGTTGGTTTGTAGTGGAATTAAATTCGAAGGAAATTTTTCTTCTTACAAAATACTATCAGATCGTTTTCATCATCCAATACTAAAAATGTATACTTTTAAAAACTTTGGCAGTTCTTTTATATTTCCTCTTAAAATAATTCTATATTAGAAAATTCGTAAATTTTACTTTTTTACTGTTGCTTTTATTATACTTGTTTAATGAATACCAGCAAATTATTTTTATTATTCTCTACAAAAAGAACAAAGGCATCTTTATCAATAAAGGCAGTATTTGTAATTTTAGTTTCATATTTATATATTTGTTTTACATAAGTTTTATATTAAATTTTTATTCATTGTTTTAAACGTCCAAAATTTTCGTTTCAGTTAAATGTGAAGCAAGCAAAACATTTTCTTTAGGTAATTTAAAAAAAGTAAATCTGGTCAAGGAAATATGACTCGACTAAGAAAAAAAGGCTAATTTTTAAAAAATATTTTTAGCTAACAAGATAGTGTTAAATGTAAAATTTTTATTTTCAAAATTTTTATTTATTTTGAAAAATGTTACTCAAATAGTGAACTCATTACATTTCAATGTTAGAAAAATGTGCAATTTACAATTTAATTAATTTTTCCAATTAGTTTTTCGGCCCCACCAGTGGCCGAGAGGTTCTGACCTCTCAACTGGTAGACGGCAGGTGCTGGGTTCGAACCCAATCGCGGCTGTCGGCCTAACCGTTCGGAGTTTTCGTGGTTTTCTTCTAACCTTGCGTGAATACGGGTTATGTTCCCTTAGAAAGACCCCCACGAAGGGCACTCCTCCCCTGGGCCTATATCCCTAGCGTAGATAATCGGCCGACAAAAATAAACGAAACCAAACCAAACCAATTAGTTTTCAGCAATGAAATTACGTTTGAAATTATTGAATGTTTAATACGGGATTTATCAATTGCTAAATAAGCGTAGAAACCAATAGAATAGAAGGAGTCCAAATCGGAGACCGAACCTGAAATTCATGGAATAGCGCTCCAAGTGTTCTACCATTTAAGCTAAGAGGTCGATGCCCAGCTTGGCAATTTCGACACCCATAGGTTCGTAAGGTTTCACTATAGCATAGGATGGAACAGTCTTCACGAGCATACAATTCTGAGGCGTAACATGAGACACAAACCGGCCTCCGTGGCCGAGTGGTTAAGGTACTATGCCGCAGATTGATTGCTAGCGTAAGAGGTTATGAGTTCGATTTCAGCTGGCTCCATTGCACATACACTTGGTGCGGTGCTCCTGATTGTGTTTCTCTCGCGTGGTAAAATTTCCATGCGTTATCTTTTCCCTGTATATTGACAATGACTTACAAGCAAGATTTCAAGTCAAGCACATAAATCAGATGTACGCTGCTCAATAAAAGAAAATAAATAAATAAATGAGACACAACAAATCCAGCATAGGTGAAAACATACACAATTTAATTATTTTTTTCAATTAACTTTAACCAATGAAACAAAAGCATAATTTCATTCCTCCGGAAAATAAATATAAACGGATTAAACATTTTTGGTACCAGAACGTTTCATCAAATTGCAAACTAATTTTAATAGCATCCAGTATACCCTCATTAAAGTAAAGAATGACGAAAATTCTATAAAGGGGATGCTACAGAATTCGTGAAAAATATCGGAGAGGTGATAGCATGCATCCATACTGAAAAAATAAATTTCTCAAAAATTAGTAAATTAAGGCATTCATATCGGATTGTGTACGTTTGGATAAAAAATGAATCATGCTTTCTCAATTTTAAAACATGGCGTGTTATCAAACCAAAACAAAATAATAATTTTATACACTGCAATAGTTCATTTCATTCACGACGTCATAAAAATATCTATTAATGCAAATATTTAATGTATTGTTTTTTAATTAATTTAAAAATGCTTGCAAATAATGCTTTAGTCATAAAATATCTTGATAATAATTTCGCTATTTTTCTTAATCTATACTAATAAAATAAAAATAAAATCGCACTGTCTGTGTGTGTGTGTGTCTGTGATTTACCGCACGTTGAAGTCTGAAAATTTAGGTGAAGATTGTCAAAGTCAGGTCCTAATGCACTTGAGGCTCAATTTTTTAATACTTTAAGGGTCAGGGCCCCCCGACCTCTTAACATTTTTATCACTAAATTATTAGTAACTTGACCCATTTTAAACTAATCTTTTTCGTTTTAAAGGATTTATCGCCACTTAGTTATTCGCGCCTTTTTACTTTTCAGTTAACTCATATCCTATGCTTAATTTTGACTAATTGTACATTTAATGTGTTAAGTAGTAAGGATTTTTAACTTTTCCATGATAGAGCTCTGTTTTTAATTATCAGTTGTTTCGTTTTGGGTCCCGTATTATAGCTACCTTAAAAAAAGTCCAATTAAATAGCTTTTTTCCCAACAAGTTTTTAGATCATCCAGTTACTTTCATAAACGAGATAAAAAGATATAATTTAGCTACCACGAATTTTGAATAATAATAAATTTTATAAGGCCCTTGGTGCCATTTATAAAATGTCTGGAATCGCATGCAATTTTCTTTAACATAATTCTAGTGTCCGCCGATTATTTTAAAAACTACTAAAAATATCTCTATAATCAACTATATATCATTATTATTGTAATATTATTATTATTATTAATATTATTATTTGTGCTTTATATGAATTTTAATTGGATAATTTCAATTTTTGTATAAAAGTATATCTTTAATTAATCCTGTTTAGGCTAATAAACTTTTAATTGATAATCAAATTAAATTTTTTTATATTTCAATGAAAAGAATTTATTATTCTCAAAAATACTTTACAAGAAAAAAACTATATACAATTTTGCTAATTAGCTCATTTGTTTTATTACCCTCAATATTCAGTCCTTCTTATTTGTTTTTAAACAACGTCATAAATAACCTAGTTAGAGAGACAGTCAACGCACATTTATTTACTGATTTTAAACACATACTCGTTTCTACCAAATTAATGTATTTCCTGTTGTGAATCCTTATCATTCCTTTAATTATGTATCTCCTCTGACTTTTTTGTCAAGAAAAGCTCATATATTAGAGAGATTATTCCCCTGCCAATATTTTCCTCGTTTATCTTTACCTAATTTCAAAAACGTTGTAATTTATCCTAATAATTACGAAGAAAATTTCAAAATAGGAAAATATGTGGTTTTGGTGTTGTTTAAAAAGTGTAATTAATTTAAGAGGTTTTTATAAACGATTGAAAAAGCAAGACTACTATTTATTACTATTTATTATTATATTAAGTTATGCATATTCAAATTCATGATGCTTACACACTTATGAACATGAAAGTATAAAGATGAAAAAAACAGTCCTTTTAATGAAAATATTTCAACGGTAAAAACAATTTTCAATTAATTTTATTTTTAGCTTTAATCTTAAGTTTTTTTTGTGCTTATTTAAATATTAAAGTATTTGTAGTGAGTGAATATGTCTTTATTAATTATAAGTGTTTGCTTTGTACTGTGCAGACAGTATATTTCTAAACACATGTTTATATCTTTGTCTGAAAGGTAATTTGTCTAAGAAAATAGGTAAGAGTGTGTTTGTAATTTTTCAGCAATGAAATTATGTTTGAAATTATTAAATGTTAATGTGGGATTTATCACTTGCCAACTAAGCGTAGTAAACGACAGAGCGGAAGAAGTCCAAGTCGGGGACCGAACCTGGAACCCTTGGAATAGGGCTCCAAGTGCTGTATCATTTAAATTACGAGGTCGATGCCAAGCTTGTCATTTTTTAAAACCCATATGTTGGAGAGGTTGTACTGCAGCCCAGAATGGAATAGTCTTCATGAGCATACAATCCTGAGAGCAGTGTTCTCGCTGGCGCTCGTCAATGCGCCAAATTGCGACTCAATTCTTCATTTGGCGAGTAAACAAGCGATTCAATTCTCCAAATTTCTAGTGTTCAATTTTTGCTTTCTCTTTTTTTCTTTTTCGTTTTTCATTTATATGCATATATATTTAATATATAAATATTTTTAATATATTTGTAACGGATAGTTGAAATTAGATTAATAACAGTAGCTGTCACAGTTATAAAAACTTAGGTTATTTTAGAACATATTGAAAATAAGGAAATACTTTGAAGAATTAAAGTCTTTTTTTTTCTTTTTTTTCTGCTACACGGCAAATCTATTTGGCTAATACTTTTTTTCATTTGGCGAATGTTTTTTATTTTTAATTAGCCAAATTACTAACGTTGGCCAAATTTCTGCGAGAACACTGCCTGAGAGGTAACAAACCGGCCTCCATGGCCGATTAGTTAAGATACCATGCCGCTAATTGTTTGCTAGCGTATGAGGTTATGTGTTCCATTTTCGCTGGCTCCATTACAGATACTCTTTGTGTGTTGCTGCCGGTTGTGGTTCGCTCGTGTGGTAAAATTTCCTTGTGTTATCTTTTCCCTATATATTAACAAAGACTCATAAGTAAGATTTCAAGCCAACACATAAGTCAGGTGTATGTTGTTCAATAAAATAAAATAAATAAATGAAACACAACAAACCCAGCGTATGTGAACACATACACAATTCAATTAATTTTTCCAATGAACTTTCACCAATGAAACAAAAGCTTAATTTCATTGCTCCGGCAGATAAATATAAACAGATAAAACAAAATTTTCGGTACCAGAACGTTTTATCAAATTGCAAACTAATTTCAATAGCATCCAGAATATCCTCATTAGTGCAAAGAATGACAGAAATTCTTTATACGGAATGCTACAGAGTTCGCGAAAAATCTCGGAGAAATGATAGCATGCATCCACACTGAAAAAAAAAAATTCTCAAAAATTAGTAAATTAATGCATTTATATCGAATTGTGTACATTTGGATCAAAAATGAATCATACTTTCTCAATTTTAAAACATGACATGTTATCGAACCAAAATAAAACAATAATTTTATACACTGCAAAAGTTTATTTCATTCACGACGTCATAAAAATGTCTGTTAATTCAAATGTTTAGTTATGCACTGTATTTTTAAATAACTTAAAAATGCTTGCAAATAATGCTTTAGTCATTAAGTATCTTGATAATAATTTCACTATTTTTCAGAATCTATAATAATAAAATAAAATAAATCGCACTGTCTACGTGTGCGTGTGTGTCTGTGATGGCTAGAAAATTTTACCGCACGCAGAAGTCTGAAAATTGTTCAAGTCAGGTCCTTATGCACATGAGGCTCAGAATTTTAATATTTCAAGAGTCAGCGTCCCCATGCCTGTTAAAAAAATCTTCATTAAATTGTTAGTAACTTGACCCCGTTTTATTAACTAATCTTCGTTATTCGCGCCTTTTTACTTTATAGATTATTCATATCCAATGCTTAATTTAAGATTAATTGTAGATCAGATATGTTAAGTACTAAGGATTTTTAACTTTATCATGATAGAGCTCTGTTTTTAACTATCAGTTGTTTCGTTTTGGGTCCCTTATTATAGATCCCTTCTTTTTTTCCCCACAAGTTCTTAGGTAATCAAGTTACTTCATACACGATATAAAAATATTGTTTAGCTACCACGAATTTTGAATAATAATAAACTTCTTGAGGCCCTTGGTGCAGACTTTTTAAAAAATTATTCGAATTGCGAGCAATTTTCTTTAACATCGTTCTAGCGTCCGCCGATTATTTACTAAATTATAGCTTTATACTCAGCTACATATTATTATTATTGTAATATTATTATTATTTATTTAATATTATTATTTGTGCTTTATACGAGCTTTAATTGGTTTATTTCGATTTTTATATAAAGTATATCTTCAATTAATCATATTTAAGCAGATAAACTTTTAATTAATTATAATCAAGTAAAAATTTTGATATGTCAATGAAAAGAATTTATAATTTTCAAAAATATTTTACGAGAAAAACTATGTACGATTTTGCTAATTAGCTCATTTACCCTCAATATTCAGTACTTCTTATTAGTTTTTAAACAACGACATAAATAACCTCGTTAGAAGGACAGCCAACGCAGATTTGTTTACTGATTTTAAACATTTACTCGCTTCTTCCAAAGTAATGTATTTCCAATTGAGAATCCTTATCACTCCTTTAATTATGTATCTCCTCTGACTTTCTTGTCAAGAAAAGCTCATATATTAGAGAGAATATTCCCCTGCCAATATTTCCCTCATTTATCTTTACCTAATTTGAAAAAAACGTTGTAATTTATCCTAATAATTATGAAGAAAATTTGAAAATAGGAAAATATGTGGTTTCGGTGTTGTTTAATAAGTGTAAATAATTTAATGGTTTTTTTAAACGATTGATAAAGTAAGACTACTATTTATTACTACTTATCATTATATTAACCCTTCTTTGTATGAATTATTCTTTTATAATTGTGTTTATATTCTTATATTAAGGATTAGACATCAGAAATTTTTAGGTAGATTTTTAACCTTATATAGAGATTTTTTAATCTTTACAGGATTAATATTTGTACATAAATATGGTGGTTTCTAAGAACTTAATTCATTTTTTTTAAAGTTAAATGAAAGGTGATGTAAATTTGCATCACTAGGCAAAGAAGGGTTAAGCTGTGATTATTCTAATTCATGATGCATAAACACTTATGAACATGAAAGTATAAATATGAAAAATAAAAATAGTCCTTTTAATGAAAATATTTCAAATGTAAAAACAATTGTCAATTTATTTTATTTTATTTTTTATCTTAAGTTTTTTGTGCATGTTTAACTATTTGTGCCATTTAAGAATTTTTAGTGAGTGAATATGTGTTTATTACTTGTATGTGTTTGTTTTGTACTCTGCAGACAGTATGTTTCTAACACATGTTTATATCTTTGTCTGAAAGGTAATTTGTCTAAAAAAATAGGTAAGAGTGTGTATTTGAATGTCAGTAAGATTATTTGTATGGATTTTTTAGTATCTTGTAGGATCAATGTTTAAACATATTTCCATCTATTCTCCTTATTTCCCTTATTTTCTATATTAGTAATGTTAAAAGGCAAAAGTATGCAATTATTATATTTATATATTAAATTAAATTTCAAACAGCTCGATTGGATAGTTTTTGTACAGTTATAAGCGGATAGACGGTATGACAGACGAACGGATCAGAGGACGACTATAGCTGTTGCGCATTTATATAATTACCTAAACACACACAAAAAGTCACACCTTTTTTTTTTTTTTTTTTTTTTTTTTTTTTTTTTTGTAAAATGAATATTATTTTGGTATAATGAAGAACTTTTAACACAGACCATCTCGTTTTCAGCATAATAATAGATCTTTGATCAAGCTTAATTAGCTCTTGAATTATATTTTTTAATTATTTATAACAATAAAAAGAATGGGAGGTGTTACTGAAAAGAATGAATCAGATGAAAAAATATTTTACAAGAAACAACTGTACACAATTTAACCTAATTAGACCATATATTTTGTCCCTCGCAATGTTTATTACTTTTATTTGCTTTTAAACATCATGAATAACCTAATTAGAAAGACAGTCAACGCATATTTATTTACAGATTTTAAACACTTACTCGCTTTTTCCAAAATAATGTATTCCAGTCGAGAATTCTTATCACTCCTTTAATTATGTATCTCATCTGACTTTTATGTCAAGAAAGGATTACATATTAGAGAGATAGATTATTCCCCTGCCAATATTGCCCTCATTTATCTTTATGTAAATTGTGAAAAGTTGCAATTTATCCTAATAATTGCGATGAAAATTTCATAATAGGAAAATGTGGGGTATCAGTGTTGTTTAATAAATGTAATTAATTTAATAGGTTTTTATAAAGTACTGAAAATGTAAGACTACTAATTGTTACTATTTATTACCATATTAAGCTTTAATTTATCACAAAAACAATGTATATTCTAAGTCATGATACATACACACTTATCAACAAGAAAGTATAAAAAAAAATAAAGAAAATAACCCTTTAAAAATATTTCACAAATAGTACAATTTCAAATTAATTTAATTAATTAACAATTTTAAATTTATTTTATTTTATCATTTATCTTAAGTTTATTGTGTCTACACAGATATTTAATAGAATTTTTAGTTAGTGAATATTTGATTATTTCTTGTAAGAGTTTGCTTTGTACAATGCAGACAGCGTATTTCTAAACACATGTTTATACTTTCATCTGAAAGGTAATTTGTCTAAGAAAAAGGGTAAGAGTAAGTATTTGAATGTATGTAAGTATAAATGTTTTTAGAATATCGTATGATCAGTATTATATATATAAAACCCCTCCGTGTATAACAATTCCGGGGTCAACCTATCCACGAGAAAAAGAAACTCATTCACCAATGAAAACGTTTCATAGTCGTAATGGGCCGTTCTCATTGGTCAGATTTACAGTGAGAGCTGTAAATGACGTCACTACATTTTACTTCGCTTTGAAATCGTTTTACGATTTCAAAAACACTATTTAATTAAAACTTTTTATTTAAGCAAACCGCGGGTGCGTTTTAAATTTCATTATAATCCCCACCCCCATCTACCAGATAGTTTTGCTATTGTTTTTAATGCAGATTTCTGTTAAAATTTTCTTTCTTTCTTTTTATTTATTTTATTTTATTTTTTGTTAGATTTTTCCCTTTCCAAGTTTAATCACTGTATTTATCAAAATTGTTTCAGCCTAAAGTGGCTATGATTGACCACAGTTGTTGTAATTTTTTATCATCCTTTAAAAATGGAAACACGTCATTTTGACGGGATATCTTCTAGTGTAAACATATTTGAATATACGTGGTTTATCTTATTAACTAAGCGCAGAAACCGGTAGAGTGAAAATTGTCCTAGCCAAGAATCAAATATGAGTCTTGGAATAGCTCTCCAAGTGCTCTACCATTTAAGTTACGAGGACGATGCCCAACTCAAAATTTATGACATCCATGTGTGGTACGGCCGCACTGCAGTGCAAGATGGAACAATTTTTATGAGCACACAATTCTCAGGCATAACACGAGAAACAAACAAACCCAGTACCAGTGGATATATATACAATTTAATTTAAATTATTAGGGAATTAACTAAATTGTGTATTTGCATAAATTCTTCAATTTTGTTCTTTTCTAAATTTGTAGCACTAATCAACAGAATTCTGTAAAGATTATATGCATTAAATTAAATTTGAAACCATTCGATTGGTCAGTTTGTGCATAGTTCTAGGCGGTCAGACGGTGTAACATACGGACGGTTCAGAGGATTACTATAGATGTTACATATTTGTATAATTACGAACACACGTAAAACGAAAATCTCATTTTTTCTTGCTTTTTGGTAAAATGAGAATTATTTCAGAATAATGTAGAACTTTTAAATTAGAACATCTCGTTTCTTTGCATATTTGATCTTTAATCAATCCTGATTAGTTCTTTAGTTATAATTTTTAGTTATTTATAACAATATAAAAATGTGATGCGTTATTGAAGAGAATTTGTTAATTTAAAAATCTTTTACTAGAAGCATTTTGTACACAATTTCACTAATTAGCTCATTCGTTTTATCGCCTTCAATATTTAGTACTCTTCGTTTGCTTTTAGACAATGTCATAAATAAGCTAGTTAGAGTGACAGACAACGCAGATTTATTTACTGACTTTAAACACTTACTCGTTTCTACTAAATTAATGTATTTCCGTTTGAGAATACTTATCATTCCTTTAATTATGTATCTCGACTGACTTTTTTGTCTAGAAAGGCTCATATATTAGCAATATTATTCCCCTGCCAATATTTACCTCATTTATCTTTTCTAAATAAAAAAATATATACTCTAATTTATCTTAATAATTACTAAGAAAAGCTCAAAATAAGGCAATATTTTGTTTGTAACTTAATAAGAGTGTACTTAGATTATTAGGCTCGTTAATGAAATTTTAAATTGCATAATAATTTATTTTTTAATGATATTTAATTTAATTTAATAATTTAATTTTGAAAAATTACAAGACTATTAATTGTTAGCGTTTATTAATTTATTTTGTTTTAATTTATCGTAAAAATAGTGCATATTCTTATCCATGATACAATGAAACTTATTAACAAGAAAATGCAAAAAGATGAAGAAAACAATCATCTTAGTAAGAATATTTTACAGGTAAAAACACTTATAAAGGTTTATCTCAAGTCTTTTGTTGTTTCTGTTTATATAAATATTTGTTAGAGATTTCACTCTTTAGATATTGTAATATTGTAGAATTTTAAAGTAAGACCAGTTAGTTTTTAAAATTTAGTAGTTAAGTTTTTTGTTTGATTTTTTACCGTAGACCTTTAATCAAACATGATTAGGTATTTAATTATAATTTTTAATTTTTCATAATAACATAAAATATGATGTGTTACTGAAAAGAAGTTGTTTCGCTTCTGTATTGTGATCTTGTAACATCGCCTTGGCGACAAACACAGCCCATGCCAATTATACGCCAATCGGCAATTTAGTGTAACCCTGCTCACGTGTTGTGTGACGCAGTGGATTGAGAGAAACGGTCTCTTAGCAACAGGCTCTGAATGCTGCAACAAGCGGCGACTCTAACAAAATAAACATTCCATTAAATTTACAGTCTACTTGCTTTTTCTTTTTAATTTAGTTTTTCTTTTTAATTTAGTACACCTCCATACATTTTGGTCCTAGCGACCCGGAGGTATGATCGAGCCAGCCTATTGAGTTAAATAATTGAATTTATCGAATTTCGTCAACAAGATGAATAATGTCGCAAACTGAAATAAAAGCGTTGAACAGAAGGCGAGGGAATATCAAGGCCCAAGTCACTAGAATATTTAACGCTACGGATGGAAAAACCTTTAATTTATCCGAATGGAAAGCCCACCTGGACTTACTGTCGAAAACAGAAGAAAAGTTTGAAGCTCTTAAACTAGAGTATTATAGAATAATAGAGGAAGAAAAGTTGGAAGAAACTGAAAAAACACTCAGTCAACTGGACGAGGATATTCTAAAACTAGAGGTAAGCTTAAAATCCTCTATTAATGCTTACTATGAAAATACTGATTCAAATAAAAAATCTATTGAACAGGACCAAGCTAAAACGTCTAGCATTAAGCTACCTAGGGTCATATTGCCGGTTTTTAGTGGCAGAATTGAAGAATGGTCCGTATTTAAAAGTACTTTTAATGAGCTTATTAATGATAATTCAAATTTAAAAGATAATGAAAAATTATTTTTCTTCGGTTCTGCTTTGACTGGTGAAGCGAGGAGTTTGCTTACACCAGATGAAAATTATGTTTCACTTTTCAATGCGTTAGAACAAAGATACGAGAATAAAAGAGTTATGGTAGATTGTCATATAAAGAATATTTTAAATCTTTGTGTAATTAAACAAGAATCCGCTAAGGATCTGCGCATTTTGTTAGATAGGGTAAAGAAGAATTTAAGGGCTCTAAAGATCTTAAAGTATGATAGAGATAATTTCTCGAACTCAATTTTGCTGAATATTATTCTAAATAAACTAGATAACGAAACTCGTAAACAATACGAACTAACATTAAAGGATAATGAAGTGCCTAATTTTGATGAATTTTTAGAGTTTCTTGAGCGAAGATGTCAAATCTTAAGTGGTATAAGTTCTAATGTATCCTCTAAATATACTGCAAAATCCTTATTCATAAAAACAAACAAACCTCAAAGTAAATGTTGCGTAATCTGTAAAACCAAAACCACCCCTTATATCATTGTGTTAAATATAAAAACATGAAGTTAAGTGAGCGAATTAACCTTGTTAAGAAAAATAAACTTTGCTTCAATTGTTTAAGTTCAGCCCACCTCATTAATTATTGTAATTCAAAAAGCACCTGTCATGTTTGCAAGAGCGCAAGCCACCATTCATCATTACATAATTATACAACACCAGTAAACAATCCTATAAACAATCTCCCAATACATGAAACAATAAATAGCAATTTTGTTTCGGAAGATTTATCACAAAACAAAACTACTACTCATTCATTTTTTTTCATATGAAAATGATAATAATAAATCTGTTTTAATTAGCACTGCAATAATTTATTTGACAGATGTAAATGGCATCAAAATTCCTTTCAGGGCAATATTAGATTCCGCATCGCAGAATTGTTTTTGTACATTTAAAGCAGCACAAATGCTAGGATTGAAAAAAGAGAAAATAAATATTCCTGTAAGTGGAATAAATAAATTGCCTATTTACATTAAATCTAGAATCAAATCAAAGTTTTCAAATAAAATTAATAGTGCCAGTTATGATATTGAGTTATTAATCGTTCCAAACATTTGTGACTTCACGCCCTTGAAAAAGATAAACATATCAGATTTAAAAATTCCAGCAAATATTTGTTTAGCGGATAAACAATTTAAAATTCCAAGCAGTGTGGCGATAATTATCGGTGCTGAACTGTATTTTTCTCTTTTAAATGAAGAAAAAATAAAGTTAGGCAATAATTTATATTTGCAATCAAGTATTTTCGGTTATATTGTATCTGGTTGTATTTATGACAAAACAGTAAATAATAATAATACTAATTATTGTTTCTTAACAAAAAATCTTGAAATACTTAATGACACTTTGAAGTCTTTCTGGGAAATTGAAGAAATACAAAATTTAAAACCCTGTAACAGTGAAGAATTAGAATATTGTAATGATCATTTCGATAAAACGCACTTCAGAAAACCGGATGGTAGGTTTGTGATCACGATGCCGTTTAAACCACAGGTTTTAGAACTCGATTTGGGAAATTCCAAAAATCTTGCTTTGAAAAGATTAAACTCTCTGTGGCAACGTTTAAATCGAGATCCTGTTATGAAAAATTTATACACAGAATTTATTAGAGAATATAGAGATTTAAATCACATGCATGAAATAAAAGAAAACACGAACTTTAATGATGGCTATTACTTACCACATCACGGCGTTTTACGACCCTCTAGTAAAACCACAAAACTACGCGTCGTTTTTGACGCTAGTGCCAAGTCAACCAACGAAAAATCTTTGAACGATTTATTATGTAAGGGTGGAGTTCTGCAAGATGATCTTTTTTCGATATTAATTAGATTTAGAAAGCATATTTATGCTTTTACTGCGGATATTAAACAAATGTTTAGGATGATAGAAATAAATCCATACCAGTACAAATATTTAAAAATTTTGTGGAAAGACAGTATGTCATCCCCGATTAAGGTATTTCAGCTAACAACAGTTTCGTATGGAACATCTTGTGCCCCCTACTTAGCCATCAAAGTATTACAGCAATTAGCTCTAGATGAGAATAAGGAATTCCCGTTAGCATAGAAAGTTGTTTCGAAGGACTTTTATATGGATGATTGCCTATCGAGTTAATCCAATTTAGAAGAATTCTGATTAATGAAATCGCAATTAACGGAACTCCTCCTAAAGGGAGGGATGGTTTTACACAAATGGTGCACCAATGAGGTCCAATCTACTAATAATCACGTGTTTCCCCTGGACAGAAATTCTGAAGAAATAACTGTTAAAGCATTTGGGATGTTGTGGAACAGTTTCAATGATACCTTTAGGTATAAAGTTAATATTAACACAAAGAGTGATTTCACAAAAAGAGATGTACTTTCGCAAATTGCCCGCATTTATGATCCTCTCGGTCTCTTAGGGCCAGTGATTGCTAAAGCAAAAATATTCATGCAGGAGCTATGGCTTCTTAAAATAGAGTGGAATAAGAAGCTGCCCTCTCATGTTGGCAAACAATGGAAAACCTTCCTCGAAAGTCTTAAAGAACTGGAATCCATTGAAGTGCCAAGATGCTTCCTAGCTGTGAACCAATCAGTGGTGCTAAATGGTTTCGCCGATGCGTCTTCCAAGGCTTATGGCGCAGTGATATACATGCAAACATCTAATTCTAGTGAAACCATGAGTCACTTATTATGTAGCAAATCCCACGTGTGTCCAACCAAACTAATAACAGTGCCACATCTCGAACTCTCAGCATGTCTTCTTCTGGCTAAATTCACTAACAAGGTCTTAAATTCATTAGACAAACAAGTAGCTTCAATCAATTTGTTTTCTGATTCAACTATTGCTTTAGCTTGGGTAGACACTGCTCCTCATCTCCTGAAAACGTTTGTAGGAAACCGCGTTGTGCAAATTAAGGAACAAACTAAGGACTTTCCATGGTTTCATATTCCGTCAGAACACAATCTAGCTGACTTGATAACAAGAGGTGCAAGTGTGGAAAACCTGTCTTCTAAGCAGTTGTGGTGGCATGGCCCGCCTCTTTCAATTCTTGGAGAAACAATAGCAAAAACTGACTCTAATATAAGTGACATTAAAGATGAACATTATTCTAGTGAGCTTAAAGCTCCCAGCAACTTGACATTCGCTATTCATACTGACTCTAATTTGTGTGATAATTTAATTAATCTTAGCAATAATTTCCAAAAATTAATTAGAATTTTAGCTTATATTTTCAGATTCATACATAAATATAAAAAAGTAACATCTGCAACTGGCCCTCTGTTGCTGGAGGAATTAAGAAAGGCAGAGAATTATTTAATAAAAGATATACAGGTAAAGTATTTCAAAATTGAAATTTCGGCCCTCCAAACGGGATCTTCGGTTCATCGCGCAAGTAAGTTAAAATTCTTAAATCCCTTTTTAGATGGAGATAGCTTATTGAGGGTGGGAGGAAGACTAGCAAAATCAAATTTGAATTTTGACCATAAACACCCCATTATACTTTCGGCGAGCTGTCGCTTGACGAAATTAATCTTTCAATATTATCATAAACGAGATTTTCATGTAGGACCCCAAGCTCTTTTGAACACTGTGCGTCAAAAATATTGGCCACTTGGTGGCAGAAATAATGCGCGTAAAATTGTACATGAGTGTTTACAATGCTTTAAAATTAAACCTATAACGGCTAGTCAAGTGATGGGGGATCTCCCTCCTGAAAGAATAGTGCCCAGTTCCCCATTTTCAAATGTGGGATTAGATTTAAGTGGGCCTTTTGAAATAAAATAAAAAGGTCAAAGAAAGGGTACTTTTCAGAAAATCTATGTTGCCATATTTGTATGTATGGTCACTAAAGCTGTACACATGGATTTTGTCTCAGACTTAACATCCGAGGCTATAATAGCAACTCTAAAAAGATTCTTCGCTCGTCGTGGGAAAAGCTCTGTAATCTTTAGCGACAATGCTACAAATTTCGTTGGGGCTTCAGCAGAACTAAAACGTTTACGCAGACTTGTTACGAGTGATGAAGTTTCGAACTTTTTAGCTTCTGAAGGAATTAACTGGAAGTTCTCCCCTCCTAGGGCGCCAAATTTTGGTAGACTTTGGGAGGCAGGAGTCAAATCTTTCAAATACCACTTAAAAAGAGCTGTGGGCTCAGCTCAGCTCACGATCGAGCAATTCCTGACAGTTATCATACAGATAGAGGCTATTTTAAATTCGCGACCACTTTGTCCTTTTGTCAACAGATCCTGAAGATCTTCAGGTGTTGACTCTTGGTCACTTCCTCATAGGAAAGCCTCTTAATTTAATTCCAAAACCCAATTTAAATGAGGTCAAAGATAATTTGCTAAATAAATGGCAAAGGACTCAAAAATTAAAGCAGTTAATATGGAAACGTTGGCAGAATAATTATCTGAGCCAGTTACAAGAAAGAAACAAGTGGCTATTTAAAAAGCCTAATATTCTGCCAGGAATGCTAGTTTTGCTTAAGGACTCACAACTACCCATTTGCACTTGGTCACTAGGCCGCATTAATAAGGTTTTCTCAGGCGCGGACAGGATAGGGTAGTTGAAGTTCGTACCGCTAAGGGTAATTTTAAACGACCTATTTCAAAAATAAGTATATTACCCATTGAGGACAGCATCATAGATCCTAAACTTTAAATGTGCTTTATTATGTAATAATTTTTCATGTATTATTTGTGTTTGTTTGTTTATTTATTTATTTTGCTTATAATTTGTATCATGTTGTGTTATTATTTGTATTGCATATGTATCTTGAAATATAAAAATATTTCAACGCCGGGCGGGATGTTCCGCTTCTGTATTGTGATCTTGTAACATCGCCTTGGCGACAAACACAGCACCACGCCAATTATATGCCAATCGGCAATTTAGTGTAACCCTGCTCACGTGTTGTGTGACGCAGTGGATTGAGAGAAACGGTCTCTTAGCAACAAGCTCTGAATGCTGCAACAAGCGGCGACTCTAACAAAATAAACATTCCATTAAATTTACAGTCTACTTGCTTTTTCTTTTTAATTTAGTTTTTCTTTTTAATTTAGTACACCTCCGTACAGAGGTTATTAATTAAAAATATTTTGCGAGAAACAACTGTGCACAGTTTCACTAATTAACTCATTTGTTTGATGCTTCTAAATATTTAGTACACTTTATCTGCATTTAGACAACGTCATAAATAATCAAAATAGAATGACACAGGGCAGATTTGTTTACTAATTTTAAACACTTACTCACTTCTTCCAAAGTAATGTATTTCCAATTCAGAATTCTTATCACTCTTTCAATTATACACTGTAAAAAATCTGCGCAACGTTCTTGACATTTACTGTGTAATGTTCCTGGGTTTTCTCGGATTATTTCTGCTACTACAAAAATACCGAGAAATCCGGTGTAATATCTTCCACAATGTCGTGTAACTTTTCGGAATAGTTGAGAAAGTAGAAATTACTGATCACATGTATAACGTTCCAAATATTTTCTGTGTAATATTCCCTAGTTTTAGAAAGCATAGTTTTTGAGCGTTTGTGTAACTTTTTCGGATTTATTGTAAAATAGTAATTATTGGTAAGCAGTGCAAAGTTATATATGTTTTATGCGTAACATTCCTTATTTTGTGGTTGGTATATAAATTAAGGAAAAAATCGTTATTTTGCGTGTATGCCATTTTATTATACCAGCTGAGAAAAGATTACGGAATCTTGCACTATAACAAAATAACACGAAGGTGCGTATAACCTTCTAACAGTGCATTTCAAAGCTTTTACTCAAATTTCTGCCTTGTACAGCTCTTGAGCTATATTTTACATGTAAAAACCAATTGTTTGTGTGTGTATCATTTTGTTCGCTTAGTTATGAATCAAGTATGGAAACTAGAGTCACTAATTTTTACTGAAGCTTTTACTACACATTTAATTGTGAATCTCGAATATTTTTTCTCCAGTTCAGACTCTGAAGACTCTTCTTGGTCTTTATTATCCATATGAACTACTTTTTGCTTGAGTTGTTTGTTGCCTCAGTTGAAGAAAAACATTGTGGGATCTAGAGCAACTGACTTTCGTATGAAAGTACGTTTTCCCATCTTATTGTGCATTTTAAAACGTATTTTTCCCAATTCGACCAATGATCGTTTTACGAAATTATTTTATCACTGATGTTTTACGGAATTCTCGATCTTAGCACCGCGAATTTTTCTCCAAATACCTACTATTTTTGATTAGTAATATTTGCCTTATTTAATCAGCAGTGTCAGTTTAGAGGATTTTATTACAATGTCTATTACTACTTCCGAATAGTAATATTTCTGTCATTAAATAAAGCGATTATTACTATTCGGGAATAGTTTGAGTTTATATTAATAACTTAATATCTAGGTATATGCATTCGCGTTTTAAGCAAGATTTTTTTTTCTTTTAAGGGATTAAAACTTTATCTTATACTAAATGGAAAATTTTTATATTTATTGTAAGAGCGATGTTCTGGTGATGTTGGAACTGGAGTAAATTCAGGTATTAATCTATATCACGTCTTAAGCTGGTTCGACTGTTTCGTAAAATAATATACATAAAAAATTATTATAAACAAAAACAACGCTTGAAGGGGAAAGGGGAGAAGCTCTGGCTAACTTTTTAATTTTTTCACAATATTGAGTCTATAACATAAAATTAACCCTTAAGCGGTAACCATGGGTCACTAGTGGCTCGGTCAAATATTCTTTCCTTGCTAGCTTAGACGAGAGAGTGGGGAGTGGGACTAAACTACCCTGAAAAAAATAGTACACTAGTAGACTATTAGCTCCCGAAACGCCGATGTTTTAGTGCGTTCACATCCGACGTAAGAGCCAGTCAAAATTTCGAAAAGGCACGAGTGACCCAGGGTTACCATTTGCGTTGACGAAAAGTGTAAGGTAAGAAAAAATTTGTTTGGTTAGGAATTGATGTTTTTTTCATAAAAAAGAAAGCGATGTGCATTTTGTGACACAAAGAAGGACAAAAAAACCTTTATTTGCTGCAGAAAGTGTCACAGACCTGTGTGCGAGGAACACAGACATCAAATCTGTTTCGATTGTTTATAAATGATGATATCAGTGTTGCTGTAATTTTTCATTATTATATTTTTTGTTTAATTAAATAAAGTTTGATAATTAACATCATTTTCATAAATAAAATTGATTAAAAACTAATAAAATTTCTATTTCATTGTATATTGTACCTATTTATAAGTTAAAAAAAGTCATTTTTATGCTCAAAACTTAAGCATTTTTTTATTTATACCGGCTATTTTTATTTTTATTGTGAAGGTACCATTCTTGATCTTCAATTTCCCGTTTAAAACAGCAAAAAATGTCAATTCTATCCAAAATTATGATTTTTTAAAGAAAATGTGCATTTTTCACATTTTTATTTGTTTATTTAAACATATTGTTTAAACAAATTAATAAATCAGCAATATTGTGACTGATTCTTGTTCAAGCGTAGTTGATGTAATATCATGATTTTTTTAGAATTTTTAAAGCACTTTAAACCACTTTTTACAGCGCTAAGCACGAGTGACCCATGATTACCGTTTAAAGGTGCCGAAAAACACGTTACCGTTTAAGGGTTAAAGCCATATCAATAGTGAAATGTTTAAATTTTCTCCCCTCTCCCCCCCCCCTTCTTTAGTATCTGCAAGCTACGTACGTCTATAAAGGATGAAAACGTACAATTTTAAGACACTTACTAGAAAAAATTACTATTTTTGTGGCAAGGTTATTGTTCCTAAATGTGACTCATAAGTATGGTAATGTTCTTTTACTTAAAATATTAATACATGAATCCCAAATGCTATATAATAAGGCATTCGATTTTTAACGAAACAATAAACATTTTTCTGCATTGATAACATTTTCTCAGCGATTTTTGATGAAATAGACATCGTTCATTTTATGCCCCCCCCCCCTTCTATGTTTTCTAAATTTGTCGAATTTCACTAAATTTCCTCTCGAATGTTTAAATATCAAACAATCTCATTAATGTAAAGTAACTATGTCTGTTTCATTTAACTGACCAATAAACCGTTGAAAAAGGATTGAATTTGTGGATTAGAATTTAAACAACTACCAGGTAAGTCTGTATGGTATTTTTTATATATTGTATTAAATACAAATTTCATGTTTAATTAAGCTATCGTATGTCGCATAATCCTCCATTTAAAAAAAATTTTAACTTAGCACTTAAGTATGTATTTAAGATTATCAAAATCGAACAATATGCTTGTTTTTAAAATTTTTATTCAGAGAGACTTAGTGTTTATCTCGTTAACAGAATATAACCTCATGATTATTGAATTTACAATAAGTTTATGATGGAATTTCTGGAAAATTTTGTGTTGATTGAAAATCTTGTGTTAAAATATTTATTTTAATGTGGTTAAGTTAATTTTATTAACATTATACCAATCGGTAGCTTAAATGCAATCTCCGATTAAAACATTGAGTTATGAGCTTTTTAAAATATTTATACTTAAAATATTTATTTTAACACGATAATTTGTTTGATTTTTAAATTGAAAAAAAAATTGAAGAATATTTCTACATTTTATTACATGTACAATTTAACTTATATGCATAATGAGACTTATGTAATATAAAAAAAAATAATATGCATATTATTATAAGCTAAAGACTTTCTGTAAATTAAATGAAGGATTAAGCAAAAACTAAACAAAATTTTATAATATAAATTTACAATCTTAATTTAAGGAAAAATATGTTAAATAAATTAAGAATTGCTGGATTTTTAGCTGGTTTTTAATGAAGTCAATATTTTAAGTGCTTAATTTTTTTAAATTTGTCAGGCATACTTTTTGAATGTTATTTTGTTTATAAAAATTCTGAATAATTGGAATACTTTTACGTGCATATATGGGTGATTCTCAAAATAGGGGACGATTTCAAAAGTGAAATCTTAAAAAAATTACTGTTAGCAAAATTTCTGAAAAAAATAGGTGTTGTTAATATAGTATTATGTATACTTTACATGTAGTCAGCAGAGCTAAATATTTAAAAACTAACTTTAAAAAAAATAATTAGTATTTTTGGGCCATGCTAATGACAAAACAAATTGTATGGAATAAATATATTAAGAAATTTTTATTTTCTTCCTGTTTAAATATTTTTTTCTCTATTTATTAGCCTTCCTTTTCAGCAAATTGTTTCCAGTTTTACATATATACATATAAGGAGTATAAAAACATTACCAAAGATCAAACTTTGTTTACATGAGCAACATTCTGACACTAACAATGTAAGAAGCTGTCTTAGTGATTTTCTGACAGATTTAATGCATATTTTAGGGATAATAAATGTAATACCTAAATTTATATGTAAAATTAAACTTTGTAAAAGATACAACATAAGCAATGGTTACATTTATGCACATAGGAGTCTTTAGCATGGACAGAAAAACCATGCTAATGACACTGATATTTGTCCATGCTAATGACAAATTTTAATTTAAATAAGATTATGAGCCATAATATAATCACAATGCAATAGTCCTTTCTGGGGCTTTTTTAAACACAAAAGTTCTATGAAAATAAGTAAAATAAAAATTTTAATTACAAAATAAACATGAAAATTAATATCCATTCTAATGACATACAATTGATGTATTCCCCTAATATTCAACTTCTATTCTTAAAATACAATACATGGTTCTATTTTCAGGCTGTGATAAAATGGCTACTTGTTGCCATGAAGAAACTTTATATTTTCAAACTATTGTCATATGTGAAAATGAAATTTTGATTATTAACCAGCTGTTATACTATGACCTTGTTCCGAAAATAGAATATGGAGGACAAACTTTAATTCTTTTTTTATATATTAAAATTTTATTTTTAAAAAGAAATTTATTGGATAAATCCTCTCCTTGATTAATTTAAAGAAAGAATAACATTTGTTTTATTTTATAAACATGATATTAACTCTTTAAAAAGCTAGTAAATACAAGGCACAGCTGATGTGGACATCCATGCTAATGACATTTTGAACATTTATTCTGTTATTTTAAGGTGTTTTTAACTAAAAAGTGAATAATTCTTCAGTGCAAAAAATGAATAATGACAAACATATCTAAATATAAAAACATGACAGAAAACCTCTCAAATTTTTTGTATGCCGAAAGACATAATTTGTCCCCTATTTTGAGAACCACCCATATCTTTATTATACTGATCTATACATAATTACTTACAGTAATCTTTCATTTGTATGTTGGTGCAAACTATTGATAAAAACCTGAGAGGTACTCAGATTTTTAATTATTGACCATTAACAAAGCAACGAACTTTTCATATAAAATCGTATGAAGTGTTCGCACAGTACTAAGTATCAACATTGTAGCTTATTATTTTTTTAAATTTCCTTTCGGTAGGGTTACATTCAATTGAAAACTGAAATTGTATCTTTCAGAAAAATATGTAACTAAAAAATTACCGTAGTCAAATTAACAATATTTAAAATGAACTCGGAAATTTGCATTAACGTGTGTGTTAGTGTGGGGAATGGGGGGGGGGGTTGGTAAACCCCAAATTAAATTCGTACGTAAACAGGCATGCTAAAGTGTAATAAAATAATATTAAAATTAAAATTTATTAAATAAAAACTACATTAGAAAAATTGCTCTGAATCCACGTTAAAAAGCGGCATAAAATCGAGGATTTCTCAAACTTGATTTCTAAATTTGAATATATTATGTACTCAAATACGCATGATGACCATATTGAAAAAAAAGAGCTCGAAAATCCGCGTTAGCAAGCCTTCCAAAGCCCAACTAAAATCCACGCACTTCTAAATCTCGCTTCCAAAATAATTTTCAAAATTAAAATTTATCAAATTAACATAAAGCTGCAAAAAGAATTGGAAAAGTACTCGAAACCACATTAACAGTGGACGGAGTAACACCGAGGATTTCTGTGATTTGATTTAACCTACGAGAACTCGCGCATGAGATTTTCTTTCACCATCATGCCTTTTTTAAGACAATTTTTAAGGATATTTTTCATTTTAATACAATTTCAAAGTGTGATTTCGATTACTTTACCTCTTTTTTGAATAAAAGTACTAAGCCAAACAAAAAATTTGATATTAAGTGACTGTAAAGTAAAAGAAAAGAATTGGGCACCGTGAAAGAGATTCTCCTAGCGAATTCTGCCGGGTTAAAATAACACAATTTTAATGTTATATAATTCAACGAACTTAAATACACATTAACTAATATGTTAGAAACAAGAATTCTGGAAATACGCTTCCAAAAAGGTTTCCAAATGTAAACTAGCTAATCGAATTACTTTTAACCAAAATAATTGAGAAGAAAAGTGAAAAATAATTTTAAAGCGTTAAATATCAGTGTCGGACGTTCCCCTCAGTCCACACAACTTTGAAGAATGTCCGTGGTAGATATAGCTGCCACCACCGATATTACTAGGTGATATCGGTCACCCACTGTGAGATTGGTGTAAATGAAGACTTACGCTAGTAACCGAATTATCAGTTTATTAAGAATATATGTACACACAAAATACGCTATTTACAAATATATACAACTACAACTCGGATATAGGTGATCCGGTTCAACATTAAATTAGATACCGTAAAGATTGGTTGTGTACTATTCCAATTACACTTTCCACCTCACACTCAATACACGTTAAATTCACTTTTTTGGAGCTCAACCTTGAGTCTCCCAACACAAGTATACTGGGCCTGCACTCCTTAGCCCAGAACACTAAACACCAGGACGTGTGTGTCCTTTGCGCACCAGAAAACGCACACTTTACGCTCTTCCACACAGAGCAACCTCTAGGTACGAAACCTAGGTACCGAATCAATCATCTGAGGCAAACTTGCCCTCTCCAAATCACTGCTTTCCCCCACATAAACCCCTTTGGAGCCTCCTCATTGGACACTCCATTCTTTTCTTGCTTAGTGGCATGCTACTAATCTGCTCACCATCCGCATACTTCACTGACAGGCGGACATGCCTCTCAGCTATCTCTTTTCTCTAACACCCCACCTGTAAAGGATTAGCTGGCAATTCCCCTTTCCACGAAGAAGGAATGTCACCTTGGAAATTCTGTACACAACCATACAATATGAGATATTCAAATAGAGAAAGAGTAGACATTACATTCTTTAGCACAGGTGCTATCAGATCCTGATACCCCCCACCTTAGCGGAAAATATGCCTTTTAGGGGCTAATTTTCCCCAAACATATAGTAATATCGCAGAAGAGTTCAATAGTCTCTTTACAGATTTCTTCATTATGCTTATTACATAGGTATTTCCAGGTGTCTGAACACTATCTACTGACATCTCTACTGAACCTTGTACCAATATTAATATTACAAAAACAATACACATGTTAATACAATATTACAAACACACAAAAAAAGATATTTACACACCCACACAAAAAAAAAATTAAATGTGTGACGACATCCCTTTAAGTTTGTCCACTATTGGGTCGTTGACGCCGATGGGCTAACAACTGCTTGTTCTTCCCAGCTCTTTCTATGTAGCCTGGATATTGCGTCAGCATTTAAATGTTGAGCTCCTGGGCGATGAGAAATACTCAGGTTCCAGCGTTGCAAGGCAAGAGCCCATCTAGTGAGTTTGGGTGATCTTGGAGTTGTTTAGGTGAGAAATTTTAATGGATTATGATCCGTAATGATCTCAATTTGAGATCCATAGGTCCATTTTTCAAACTTTCTCAACCCAAAGAGAACACTCCAAGCCTCTTTCTCTATACTCGGCCAAGCACGCTGAGCCCCTGACAATTTCTGACTGGCAAAAGCTATTGGTTTATACTGACCCTTTTCATCTTTTTGAGTAAGACAACATCCTACTGCCAGGTCGGAAGCATCTGCGTGGAGCTGATATTCCCGGCCTACGATAGGTGTAGCCAAACTCGTCACTTTACATAACTCATCTTTAAGAGTATTAAATGCTTTTTCTGCCCTCTCATCCCATGGTACAGTATTTTTAACCTTCCCTTTAGTCAATTCGGTTAAAGGTATAGCAATTTCGGCATAATTTGGAATATAAGATCGGTAAAATCCCATTAATCCCAAAACAGATCTAACTTCCTTTTTAGTTTTTGGTCTCTTTAGATCCCTTATTGCTCCTATTTTTTCCTCATCAGGTGCATGCGTTCCACCCCCAATTACATGTCCTAAAAACTTAGTTAATTTCTCTCCAAATTTGCACTTATCCAATCTAATCGTAAAATTTCTCTTTTTCAACCCTTCAATGACAGCCCTAACATGTTCACAGTGCTCTTCCCAGGTGTCGGAGAAAATGATGACATCATCAATATATGCTTCCGCATACCTTCGATGACCTTGAAGAACCTCATTCATATCTTTCTAAAACGTGGCAGCCGCCCCTGATAATCCAAAAGGCATTGTACGCCACTGATAAGTTCCATTATGCGTTGTAAAAGCTGTCAAATGTTTACACTCCTCAGCCATTTTAATCTGCCAATAACCCCTCAATAAATCAATTGATGATAAATACTTAGCCGCCCCTGCGGTATACATGATTTCTTGAGAATCTTTCATCGGAAAGGTTGGCACCTGAGTTACCGAATTTAATGCTCTATAGTCTATACAAAGCCTAACAGTTGCGTCTTTTTTCGCCACACCAACAACTGGATGACTAATTTCAGCATTTGACACTTCGATTTGATTTAATTCTAATAACTCCTGAATCTGTCTATCTACTTCCTCTTTGTAAGCTACTGGTACGCTATATAACTTTGGCTTTTTCCTTTCCACCCCCGGTTTAAGATCAATACGGTGTTCTCCTACATCCGCTGGTCGTACAGGACCCATAAACACCTCTTTATTTTCCCTCAAAATAGACTTTATATCTTTGACTTGACTATTAGATAACTTTTTTATTTCGAACCTCTCTATATCTCGTTCTACTTCCTGATCCCGGTTCAAAATAGGAATTTCCCCAACTTCTCCAAATTCCTCATCACCCTCAAAAACAATATTAACAATATTACATTTAGCAATAAATTCCCTTATTTTATTTTGGTGCACATGCTTCCTACTTCCGTCGGCTAAGTCAACTATAAACGAATGCTGATTTCGTTTTTCGACTATGGTTGCCGGCCCTTGCCACCTAGAATATAATTTATTAGTTGAATCGGGGATTAACAATATTACCTTATCGCCTACTTCAAACGTTTCTTCCTTAGACCTTAAATTATAATGGTAAGCCATTCTATTTTGTTGTACCTCAGACGATAATTTTGCCTCATTTGCAGCTCTTTCTAAACGTCCCCTAAGCTTATTCAAATACTCATGAATCGGCGTAGTATCTAACTGCGCCCCCTTATTTTCTCCTGCCCAAGATGACTTAAGAATCGATAAAGGACCCTCCGGCGCTCTGCCATATAATAATTGGAAAGGTGCGATTCCCGTCGTAGAATTTGGGACTTCCCTATACGCCCATAATACAAATGGTATTTGTTCATGCCACCTTTTCCCTTCTTCTCTAATAGTATGATGTAACATACGTTTAAGGGTCTGATTAAATCGTTCCACAAGCCCGTTAGACTGGGGATACTGTGGGGTCGAAAATCTAGGACTAGCACCTAGCCTTTTCTCAAATTCTTTCGTTAAGTCGGCAGTGAAATTGGTTCCATTATCACAGGCAATTATATTTGGTATTCCTGTCCTCATAAATATTTGAAGTAACGCATCACACGCGGTTTTAGCACTTAAACTTTTTAGAGGGATCGCATCCGCCCACCTGGTATGTTGATCAATTAACGTTAGTATATACTGATGCCCTTGGGAACTTTTAGGATCAATAGGCCCAATTAAATCAACATTAATTACCTGAAATGGAAGTTCCGGAGGCGACACTGGGGAAATAGGAGCTCTATCATTTACTTTAACCCCTCTAGTCAATTGGCACTCTAAACATGACTCACAAAATTGTTTAGTTGCTTTCGCCATCCCCTCCCAATAAAATGAATACCTGATTCTCTGTAAAGTTTTCTTGGCAGCATGATGCCCTCCAAATACCGAACTATGCGCTAATTTTAGTATTTCTTCACTTCTTACTTTGGGTACTACTAATTGCGCTATAATTTCGCCTAATAATTTCTCTTTATGATACAATAAACCATTTACAACATAATAATCCCCCTTATCCATTTTAGCTAATTCCCAAGCTTTCTCTAATTTCTTACATTCTAATTGGGATTTCTTAAACATATCTGAATTGCTAACAATAGCTTTATTATCTTTCTCCACTTCCGTTTTTTCCGTATTCTGAGTTTGTACATTTTCTGATTTCGCTTCTATTGCGTAAACATTACAATTATCGTTACTCATATCTTCCTTTTTACTCGAATTATCAATAATAATTTCCGAAATTTCTAATTCTTGGGCCTCTAGCAATGGCTCCTCGCGGTTGACACCTGACAACTCATTAATCACTTCGGGATGTAAAATTACTTGCTCATTAATATTATCAGTCACTGCGTAAAGTACTTCCTGATGAATTATATTAGTTTGTCCGAATTGCGGAATAGCTAACGGTAGTTTAACCAACGGCGATTTAACTGCTTCACCGAATAACCCTTGTAAATAAATACTAACCGCTCCTTTTAATTTCTCTTCCGGTACCAAATCTTTATGAACCACACTAATTTCACATCCAGAATCAACCAATCCCTTTGCTTTTTGCCCATTTACACTAACTTCAATTTTCTCGAGTTTATTTAATTTCTCACCAATAACGTTAGTTCTCTGTTCGGCCTTTGCCGATATTCTCGCCACAATAGCTCCATTAGGTAACTCTTTGCTTTCTTTTACCACAACCTTATGTACACCCGCTTTCGTATCTCGTCCTTTATTACCATTATTTCCCTCATTACCCACTTTATTACAAAAGCGTTGATAATGACCTCTCAAACCACATTTAAAGCATTTAGGAGCTGAAGCATCACTAGGTTTCTTAAAATCTATTTTCCTATCCGAAAGAGAATTAGTCTCATTACTCCCATTTTGACTCCAATTATTACTAACTTTGTTATCATCCCTCGGTCTCATTTTTTCATTGTTTACGTGCCTATCTTTACCTTTAAAACTTTTATACGTAACGGCGTAAGACTTATGTTTAGAGTCAAAATAATTGTCACTTTCTTTAGCAATTTTAGAAGTTTCTAACCATTTATCTTGGTGAGTTAACCCAATATATGACGCGGTATCCTCATCTAACGTACTTACTAATTTATCAGTAACTATTAACTGGTTGACCTTTTCATAAGAGTCAGCACCTCTAATATTACAATAATTTTCCCATGTCGCTATTAACCCTCTCATTGACAAGCCCGTCTATAGACGTTCCCTAAGCTCCAGGTTTCACTGCAATGCAAGCAATAATTAAAATGATATAACTCAGTTGATTTAATGGATTTTTAATACATTGTGCAATGATTAACACACTCAAGGATAACTTTCATATTCGTAAATAAGATTTTTCTATAATTTTGAAAGAATCATATTTTTTTAGCAATTAAAACAATATGCTGAGAAAACAACATTACAATTTTGCCCTTTTGCAAGTCTGTCAAAGGTTTAAACGCGATACAAATAATACATGAGTTTCATTCTGGTTTCTCTTAGCTTTCTTAAAATTTTCCAAACATGCCTTCGGTGTCGGCTCATGTTCCCTTAGAACTAACTCCTTTAATTCCTCATAATTCTCCATTTGTTCCGTAGTCGTATAAATTAACAAATTATCCGCCTTATCTCCTAACATATTTAGTAGAATTTCGGCCTGCTGGTTTTCCGGTACATGTTTAGTTTTGAATGCCCTTTCTAAGCTGTTAAAAAATAAATTCCATCCCTCAGTCCCTTCTGGTACTTTGATAGATAGAGTTTTAACACTTTTGATAAATTTTTCTATGTTACTTTCATTATTAGATTCCCTAGACCCATTGAAATTATTTGCTGATCCTTGAACTCTTAGCCTTTCCATTTTTAATTCATGTTCCATTCTTAATTTTTCCCTTTGTAACTTTTCCTGTTTTTCTTCGCTCTCTAATCGTTCTGCAACAATAGCGTCAGATAATTCCTTAATAACCCCCTCGTCATATTCATCACTGTCCATTATCTTTTTCTTAAGCTGAATTTTGGTATCATCTTCCGGGAATTCAACCCCCAACTCTTCAGCTAGCACCTGAAGATCTACCTTTTTTAGTTTCAATAAGAAAGCCATACCTTCACCGATTCTTATTACCACCCTACAATAATATTTAAACCTAACAAATCAATATTTCCTAAATTTTTAACTTAGGACAGATATTTCTCCACTCATTATACTAATTAATACCCTTCAGATAATCAATACATTTCATTTCTAATTAACCTACTGAATACTCTAATTTTTCCCAACAATTGATATCACACAATTTACTTCCAATAAAACAAAAGATAAAACAGTAATTCAATTTGACTACTATGCAATATAGATTCCAATTTATACACTTAGATAACAACACACAATTTACATAAAAATACTGATACGTTGAAATTGAATAGAAGTATTGGTGTCAATCAAGAAATCCACATAAAGAAAAATTGTAAAACATGCCTATATAAATTTCTACAATTATCCTCACTAAAATATTTCCGAACTCAATACTGGTTCTTACACTTAAAACAAATATACTGAAAATCTTTACTTTTATTTTTCCTCACTATGGCTCTTTTTGAGCCTTTTTTTTTCTACTAATGCTCTCTTTTGGGCCTTTTTTTTTCACTATGGCTCTCTTTTGGGCCTTTTTTTTTTCTCACTACTAGCCAATTAAAATTCTAAACAAATGTTATTATACACTCTTCAAACTTAAAAAAAATGTTGCTCCATTTAAATATTACTTTAACAATAATTTAACTTTAAGTAAATTCAATTATTCCTTCCAACTACTATTACCACAATTAATAAAAGGAAATATATAAAAAGCCAATATTAGCTCAAGTTATTATGACCTTTCCTTAAAACAATAGCCAATATGTTTATTAACACTTTATAGGTAGGGAGTATTGATAAAACACATAAATAATATAGACAATTTACTTAAATTACTATTAATTATACAACAACAAATTTTGGTTCTAGATGTCAGCAGAAAGATATGATCAAAACACCTTACCTTATACTTTCTTTGCTGGACTACTTTTCTAATCACAGGTAGCTCCACGATGTAGCGGTAATATGGCACAACAGTTCAGTTTAGTTCTTTTTAATAAAGATACGCACAACCCTTTAGTCCACACTAGACGATATGGCACGACACTTTATCACACACTCGACGATCCGGCACGATACTTTAGCATACAGTCGACGACCCGGCACGATACTTTAGGGCACATTCGACGATACGGCACGACACTTTAGCATACAGTCGACGACCCGGCACGATACTTTAGCACATACTCGACGATACGGCACGACACTTTACACACCTTCGACGATATGGCACGACCACACAAGAATTCCACTGGATACTCCGGCATTAACAGACTGCAACACGGCTCGCTGGTCACTGGTTTCAGGCGATTCTATCCCACCACTGCCACCAATTTGTCGGACGTTCCCCTCAGTTCACACAACTTTGAAGAATGTCCGTGGTAGATATAGCTGCCACCACCGATATTACTAGGTGATATCAGTCACCCACTGTGAGATTGGTGTAAATGAAGACTTACGCTAGTAACCGAAATATCAGTTTATTAAGAATATATGTACACACAAAATACGCTATTTACAAATATATACAACTACAACTCGGATATAGGTGATCCGGTTCAACATTAAATTAGATACCTTAAAGATTGGTTGTGTACTATTCCAATTACACTTTCCACCTCACACTCAATACACGTTAAATTCACTTTTTTGGAGCTCAACCTTGAGTCTCCCAACACAAGTATACTGGGCCTGCACTCCTTAGCCCAGAACACTAAACACCAGGACGTGTGTGTCCTTTGCGCACCAGAAAACGCACACTTTACGCTCTTCCACACAGAGCAACCTCTAGGTACGAAACCTAGGTACCGAATCAATCATCTGAGGCAAACTTGCCCTCTCCAAATCACTGCTTTCCCCCACATAAACCCCTTTCGAGCCTCCTCATTGAACACTCCATTCTTTTCTTGCTTAGTGGCATGCTACTAATCTGCTCACCATCCGCATACTTCACTGACAGGCGGACATGCCTCTCAGCTATCTCTTTTCTCTAACACCCCACCTGTAAAGGATTAGCTGGCAATTCCCCTTTCCACGAAGAAGGAACGTCACCTTGGAAATTCTGTACACAACCATACAATATGAGCTATTCAAATAGAGAAAGAGTAGACATTACATTCTTTAGCACAGGTGCTATCAGATCCTGACAATCAGTTTGAATTTAAATTTTATTACATCTATTGTTATAATTTGCTGAACTATTTCAGTGTCATTCAGTATACTTTAAATCTGAAAATTTTTTAACATCTTTATTTTGACAGGGTTAGCAAATGTATTTTGAAATTTTCACAACACTACTTTTATAAAACATCGGGACAAATTTTATTAGTGTTTGAAGTGAAGGGGGAGTATGGGGGAAGTTTAAAGTTTGTTGCAATTATTATGATAGTTATAATAGGGGGTGTGCCCTTCGTGGGGGTCTTTCTAAGGGAACCTAACCAGTATTTACGAAAGGTTCGATGAAAACCACGAAAACGCCGAACAATTAGGCCGTCGGCCGAGATTGGGTTCGAACCCAACACCTGCGGCCTACCAGTTGAGAGGTGAGAACCTCTCAGCCACTGGTAGGGTTGAAGTGAGGGGGAGTATGGGGTAAGCTTAAAGTTTGCTGCAATTATTATGATAGTTAAAAAATATAATTAAGTATCCGTGTGATTAATCCATCTTTTTGTTAAATATGTACCCAAAATTTGAAGCTATTCAGATAATTTTATGCAAGGAAATTGCAATTTAAAACAAACAAAATGAAAGTGGAGGATTCTACCCCCCCCCCCTTTCAAATATTTAAACTATTAATCCTTGCATCACCACGTTAATTGCCATGTCATTCACCAGAAACTGACATTGAAATTTTCGTTTTAGCCGCGTCAGTTCCTCGTAGTCGACAGCGTAAAATTATAGTATAAAACTAAATATTATATTGCTGTAAGGAATTGCTGAAAATTTATTTAAAATTTTCCTTTTATTTTACTAAATGATATCATTAATTACACGGGAAGTTCAGTGTCAGTCATCCATGACTGACGGGGAATTCAACGTGTTAAAGGTGTAAATATCCTTCTAATGAAAGGAGACCAAAATTTGAAACTAATTGGTTCTCGACAAGAAAAATCTAGGTAAAGCTGAACTAGTTGGAGAGGGTTGTTGTTTGCACTTGACCTATACTTGACCTAACATTGTTGATTTGATTTGTATCGTCTAATTTTCTAATAAATTGATACCTAAACTTCAAGGAAAATGGATAATTCTAAACAAAATTTTTTGTTTAATCCTATTTAAGAGGGGAGGGGTTGTTTACCAGTCACTTTATATTTGATCTAGAACACACCAAAACCCGAAATAATCAGTTTCACCAAATAAGTGGAATTTATTTAGTAAACTTAAGCGAGTTTGCGCAGGAACATGGGTTTTATATAATTCAGATTCATCCAAATTTCGGGTTTAGCAGTTTTTTTGCAGATTTTGTCAATTGACGCACTTTAATTTGCTCAGGAGTGAGAATCCTGGATTAAGTATATTAGAAGTAACATTGACTTGGAATTGCATTCCAAAATCAATTTTGTCATAAATGAAATTAATTATATTGTATAATAAGTCGGAGAAAGACATTTTTAAAAATTTCAGGATTAGGCATTAAAGTTACACATTTCTGGGATTTTTTCTATTTCAAGATAAACTACGACCCCTGTTTTAAATATTTCATACTGTAAATTAGCATTCGCAATTAGTTCGGATAAAAAAAAAGATCGCTTGGCAATTAACTGTCCCCTCCCACCAGCCGTGAAACAGCTTTTGAACCAAAAAGAGTTATCTACTTTCTTTTTTAGTATTTGGGATAATCGTTAATTTTGACTCTAAAAATTGTAAACGAATTTTTCTCCTTTCATCCCTCGTATCGATATATCTTACAACCATCATGTTTAGCGAGTAGTACCCATCACGTTTTCAGACTCAGGACGATAAAATTAATCTCCTTTTTAGTGTTAATCGACGGTGGAAATTGCTAATTTTATGCTATAGTGCTGAGATAAACTGAGGTCCGCAAAACTCTGCGACGTATTGGGGGGGGGGAGGGAAGGGGATTGGATGTAATTGTGAAAAATAAACATCTTAAACGGTCATAAACGTTTGATCATTTTACGATTTTAGGAACGAGTCATTTGTATTGAATAACGAATGTATATTTTGCGTACTCCAAACCAACCCCGTTTTGTTATAAGAAATAGATATAGATTCTAGAGGTCCATGTGGAAAATTTTGCAGAGGACTCAAAACTATAGTTACACTACTGATTGGAGATTTCGCAAAATCAATATATAATTGAGAATAAAATGTTTCAACGATGTAAAAACCCATTTTTATCTAATAAATTCAAATTTTTCACTTAAAATCCAAAATATTTCAATACATTTTTCAAAATTGAACAAAACCCTGTATATTTCATGGGCATTCATTTTTTACCATGAGCAACATGACAACAGTGCACTTGCAAAAACTCCTTGTTTAAAAGATATATATTGAATATTTTGAAACTTTTTTTATTTTTTGGAAAACATTCTGGGAATATACAAAAGTAGTTGTAGTATATTTTGTATTGTTATTAAAGCCTTTTGTAGGACACATATTTAAGTATTCTATATCATTCAACTAGTACAAAGTGTTTTTGCAAATGAGAATAACTTCTCCAATAAATATTTTGATTTTTCAAGAAAATGAATAAACAATATTGTATCCAATAATTTATGTATAAAAAATAAAAAATAAAATATGCTTTTTGTTTCTTTGTAGCCACCTTGGATAATAATCAAATCTGAATGTAATAATACTTCATTAACGGAAACAAATGAAGACTTTGGAATAGCAGAATTAAATTCAAGTATTGAAAGCAGCTTTTTGAATATTAGCAGTCACTTGTATGTTAAAGCACCCATGGCACGAGGATTTTCAGATACCTTTACATCATTTTTCTTCTACTATAAGTAAAGCTTTTAATGAAGATTGCCTGCAGTGGACAGAAAAAAGAAAGTTACTGAACCATTTAGCTTTGAGAATCTGCAAATACACAGACAATCCCTCTACAGCTGAACGAAAGCAAGTAGAAGATAAAATTTTAATTGAAGGTGTGGAATTTGTACAGAGTGTAGTTTCGACAATCTCTTTATATTATTGTCTTTATATTATTATATAAATATTTTCTCAGAGGTACTGGGACTTACACTTTCATTGAACTAAAATTATTGAAGTTGAAACATGGTAGTGTAGTTCCCCGGAAAAGTAGTTATTTTATGTGAAAAATTAAGCAAACTGTGATAAAATTCTAGATTGTAATTTTAAACCATAATATCAATAAAATTTTGTGCATATTATGAAAGTTCTGTGAATTTTTATTTTTGATTATATTATTTTTTACTTGCATAATATTCTTGATAACTTAAGTCGAAGGTATTCTAAAAAAGCATTATGTGACAGCTAATTGTTCAGATAAAGCCATTTACAGGAATTAGTAATATCAAAGAGAGAAATGTATTTTATTTCAAGTATCAAGAGTACACTTAATAAGATTTTCCATTTTTTTAAAGGTTATCTTCTTTCGGCAGCTAAATATTCTTTTTTTCCCTTGACATCTGAGATTGAATTTTGTGCTTTAACCAAATGAATGAATCTCTTTAAATATGCTAATGCTTAAATTACAATTAAAAAGTTATTTTTGACTATAATTTTAAAACCTCTTTAAAAAATTTGTGCATATTTGAACTTGCCTTGAAAATTTGTGTAGTTAAAATTTAATGGTTTGGATAATCTTTTAAAAGAATTATGCATCAAAAGCCGTTTTTAATTTGATTACTGTGATAGTATATTAATTATTTAAGGAGTAGAATTATCAAAGGTAATTGATCCAATTTAAGTGAAGATAGTGGGGTAAGGGGGGGGGGAAGCTTCGAATAACCACATACTTCCCCAAAAAGAGTAGATATTCAGATACTGTAAAAAAAAATTAAGAATGCTTTGATAGATTAAATATACCATTTTATGCCAAATGACTAATCTGTAGTATTAGCCAAATGACAAGTTGATAATCTGTTTAAACTATTAAATAATATGGCAAAATTATCTAAAGATTATTTTAAAAATACACAATTATTTTGTACGAGATTTTGCCAAATATGTATACTTTGTGTTACATTATCTCTTAATTTACACCTTCAAATTGGTATATTGAGCTTTATATAAAAGTGGAAAAACTTAAGCATGTCGTTTTGTAGATCACAGCACAATATCGCTCATTTAGATATTTCTTTTGTTTCTGAGGTGTATATTTATCCTAATTTATCCTTGCATCAATATTCTAACCAACTTATTTTTATAAAAGTAATTTTAATGTATCCATGATTTAAAAATAGATTTTATTCATAGATATTTTTTATTTTTAGATTTGTGTTATCAACTGAAAAATGAAAACAACTAATTAGAAATATTTTCAATACAAAGTTTAATATTCAGCTGTTGCAGTCATCGTTCATATTCTAAACAAAAATTACTAACTCATTAATCTGTATCATGTTCAAGAACCAAACTTAACTGTAACTCTAAGGCATCTTACAACCCTTTGAATAGCATGCTGAAAATTAGAAGTAACTTATTGAAAAAGGGCCTTAACATGCAAGATTATAAATTTCTGAACTTTTCAGATTTGCATAATTTTCAAGACAAATTTTTGGTAAAGTTCCTGTGAAAATCTGTGGCAGAATTGCTGCCACTGGATATCCCAGGAACATTTACCGTATTCCGTGAAATGTGTCAGATCTTTTCACAATGAAGAGACTTAACTGAGATTTTATGCGTAAAATTCCAGGCTATAGGTTTCAGAGTTTTTCAAAATGAAGGAACATAAATGAATTTTCATGAATAATGTTCTAGATGATAGGTTTCGGAATAGCGGAATTTAACTAAGTTCTTATGAGTAACCTACCATATTAAAGATTTCGGAAATTTTCAGGAAGGTGGAACCTAACTGGGATTTTATGAGTAACATTCCAGATTATAGGTTTCAGAACGGTGGAACCTAACAGAAAATTAATGAGTAATGTTACACGTAAAAGGTTTCTATACTTTTCAAAATGGTGAAACCTAACTGATATTTCATGAGTAACATCCCAGATTTTATATATTTCTGGACTTTCCTGGCATATGTAATTTTCCTGGCATTTTTGGGGTTAAATTCCTGGGAAAACTTGTGGCAGAATAGCTGCCACAAGTTTTCTTAGGAACCTTACGCAAAATTTTTTACAGTGTACATCTCGACTGACTTTTTTGTCTAGAAATACTCATATATTAGAAAGATTATTCTCTTGCCCATGTTTCTCTCATTAACTTTACCTAAATTGAAAAATGTTTTAATTTATCCTAATGATTACAAAAAATTTTTCAAAATAGGAAAATATGTGTTCTTACTGTATCTTAATAAATGTAATTAATTTAAGAATTTTTTTTTATAAACGATTAAAAAATTAAGTTCGTTTTCTTACATTTTATTACTATATTAACCGTCTAAGTGTTTGGAACGTAATATTCCATTTACTAAGCTCCAGGTTTCACTGCAATGTAAGAAATGTTTAAGATAATATAATTCTATAGATTTAAAGAATTTTCAATGTAATGAAGGATGATTAATACTCTAAAAGATGTTATTTATATTTGTAATTAAATTTTTCTTATAATCTTGAAAGAATCATATTTTCTGAGCATTTAAAATTGAATGCTGTAAGAACAACATTACAATTTCATCCATTTGCATGACGCTCAGAGGGGCTTTAATTTATCTCTAAAATAGTGCATAATCTAATTGATGATGCATACACACACTGTATCTATTCTGACTTTTTTGACACGAAAGGCACATATATTAGTGAGATTATTTCCCTGCCAATATTTCCCTTATTTATTTTCACCTACTTTAAAAATGTTCTAATTTATCTGGATAATTATGATGAAAGGTCTAATTAGGACAATGTTTTTTTTTTTAAATGTAACTTAATAAGAGTGCATTTAATTTAATAGGCCTTTATAAATTATTGAAAAGAAGACCACCAATTTTTGCTATTCATTACTATATTACACTTTAATTTAAAAAAATAGTGTATATTCTAATTCATGATACAAACTTAGTTATAAACAAGAAAAGATGAAGAAAACAATCTATTTAATAAAATTTTTTCAAAAGTAAAAACAGTTACAAATTATTTTTATTTTACCATTTATGTAAATTTTTTTGTTGTTTGAATTGTCTTAAAAATATTTTAGAAACTTTTTAGTGAGGGAATACATGTTTATTACTTGAAAGTGTTTATGTATGTAAAAAGATGTGTTTATCTTTGCCTAAAAAGTAATTTGTCAAAGAAAAAAAATGTGAGAGTGGATATATGAATATCAATAAGAATGTTAGTAAATATGAAACTTTTTAGAATATAGAGTGATTTATATTGAAATATTTGTATATGGTCTCCTTATTGTTGTTCTTTTCTACATCTGTACTACTAATCGGCGAAATTCTGCAATGATTATGTATATATTTAATTAAATTTCAAACCATTCGATCGGATAGTTTTTGAGCAGTTGTGTGCGGACAAACGGTACACTGTAAAAAAAAAAAGGTCTATTTACTAAAAAAACTTTAGTGATCCTTGTAATTACTAAACAATTTTTAGTAATCTTAGTCGGTTACTAGAAAATCTGTAAGAATTACTAGAAAAAAGTTAGCAACGAATAGAGTTAATAGTTTTATATTTTTAATAGCTCTTACTAAAACCCAGTTGGTGTGGCCTTGATAGCATAGTGGTTATAGTAACGGACTCCAGGCTTAAAGGTCCCGGGTTCGAAACTTGCCAGCGCCAAATAGACCCCGAATGTAAAAATCCTGTCGGAGTGCTGTTTAGTGCTGCCATCTATTGTGGTTTTGCCGAAAATCTTCCGATCAGATGTCTGGATGCAGCTCGAAGGAAGCTCCTCCGCTTCGATTGCACGTAATGGTTGTTAAAAGTAATTTTGGAGCTATTACTAAAATTTGCTTTGTGGCTCATACTAAATATTTTTAAGTTAGTTATACAAGAAATTCTTTTGTTCAGTTTACAAAAGAAATGCTTGTTTCACTTGCAAAAAAAAAAAGTTTGTAATGGTTACTAAAAAATTCTGTGGAATACGAATTTACTAAGAAATTTTTAGTAACCTCTTGAATTTTTTTTTATAGTGTATGACAGAAGGACGGATCCGAGAATGATTATTGCTGCAGCGTTTATATGTAATTACGAATACATGTAGAAAGAAAATCTCATTTTTTTTTCTTTTGTAAAATGAGTATTATTTTAGAATAACATTGAATTTTTAAATTAGATAATCTTGTTTTTTGTATTGCAGTAGACCTTTATTCAAGCCTGATTAGGTCTTTAATTATTTAATTTTAAATTCATGGTAATCAATCTAGAAAATGTGCTATGTTATTGAAAAGAGTTTAATAGTTTAAAAAAATCTTTTAGGAGAAACAACTGTAGAAATTTCACTAATTAGCTCATTTGTTTTGCACTTCTCAATATTTTGTACTCTTTATTTGCTTTTAGACAAAGTCATAAATAACCGACTTAAAAAGACAGTTGGCGCACATTCATTTACTGATTTTAACCACTAACTAGCTTCTTCCAAATTAATGTATTTCCAGTGCAGAATTCTTATCACTCCTATAATTATGTATCTTCTGTGACTTTTTTTGTCTAGAAAGCCTCATATATTAGACAGATTATTCCCCTGCCAATATTTCCCTCATTTATCTTTTCCTATTTTTAAAAATGCTCTAATTTATCTTAATAAATACGAATAAAAGTTCAAAGTAAGGCAATATGTGGTTTCAGTGTAGCTAATAGAAAGACTATTTTTTTAGACCTATTTAATTTAATAAAGTCTTGTAAAAGATGGAAAAACCAAGCCTATTAATTTCTACTTTTTATTACTATATTTAAATGTATCTATTTTTCAATAATAATACTTTAATTTATTATAATAATAGTATATATTCCATTATACATAATTATGAGTGAGAAAACATAAAAGAATCATGCAAATAGACATTTTTTCTCATTAAGAATATTTCAAGCTAAATAAATAAATAAATAAATAAATAAATAAATGTAATTCATTTTTTTCTTTTATTCCAAGTGCTTTGCTATTAATGTATCCATAATACATATTTCATAATGTTTAAATAATTGCTTAGACTATATAAAAAACTTTTTCTAGGAAATTCGGATTTCTAGAACCTTTAATTTAACGGTAAGAGCAAAATTTTTATGTGACAATCGGTTATTTAATTGAAAGCTTTAGGTTGTTAGATCCGGGGAAATTTCCAGTAAGACAATACTGGTGATTGTATGCCTTAGAAATTGTTAGATATTTTCTATCGAAATTTTACATGCTACGATCCAAAACCCGTCGAATTCAAAGAATGAAAATTCTTAAAAAAAACTGATTGAGTGAAATTATAAAAAATTAACAAAAATAATTACTGAAATTACTCAGTGCTATATTGGCTAACCTAACTCTTAAAATGAATATTATTTTTAACTAAAACTTAATTTCAACTTTTCAAGTTATTCAAAAATTGAATTTCATTTCTATGTGTATCAAAATTGATCATTAGAAGGCTGAAGCCAAATGATTAAAAAATTAGCCTTGTCTTTTAACACGTTTAGTGCCACATTAGTCACCATTAATAGTCTAAAATATGTCACAAAACTAAAAGAATTGTTTTGCTTTAAGTAATTATTAAGAATATATAATTCTCTAACGAATAAAAGTTAAGAAAATTTTAAATAAGTTTTTAGTAATTACTTAATACACATATATATTAGTTTTATATATTTTACACTGTCAGTCACCAGTGATTGACGCGGTCTAAACGGAAAGTTCGGCGTCAGACATCATGAAACTCCAGTGTTAAATATATGCATAAAACATTGTTTTTCTACAAAAATAAAATTCATATGTCGAAACCATTTACATTAGATTCATTCATTAATTCATTTTAACAATATCCATAAATATGTTTATGTTACGAAATTAAGTGAAAACTAATTTTATTCAATTACATCGCATTCAGACTTATGATGTTTCGCTGATATTTCGGTAGATGTCTTGTATTACTATTTCGAATATAATGTTAATTTTCTTTCTACCAATCACAAATAAAACATATCATTAATTACATTGCGAAGTTTAGCTAGCATCTGAATCGTTTTCTACTAATAAGATTATGCAAAATATTAGAATAATTGATGAAATGCACGAAATTAAGACCCAAACAATTAATGATTTCTCTTACGATATCTTGTTGTAGATATTTCTGTTCCGCCTCATTCGTCGAATTAGCAATGAAATAAAGGCTTGTATATTGCACCTTTAAAGATAAATATGTTGTGTGGCTGATGTTATAATTTGTTACAAATATTTGTTTTCCTTTTTTCTTTAGTTGCAGTTGTTAATCTAATAACATGAATTTGAAATATTTTATTTAGATTAATTATGAAGAAAAAATCGTATTTCGAATTTCGATTGATTGTTTAATATTATTTAGTAGAACGTAAATTTGATAATATGATTTTATGAGACATATGGAAATTCTACGGTGTTGACATTTGTTGTTAATAATTCGCCAAAAGAATAATTAAACTTTGCTTATCCACTTCACCGTCTGCCCCGAGATATGTCGGGGGTTAAAGCATTGTTTCCCCATACCTGTTGCCGGATAAGTGGAAATTCATTTATTCATTAATATATTCTTACATTTGAAGCTGAAATCAGGTCTTGTTTGTCAAATCATGTTTTTTTTTTATTTTATAAAAAAATTATTAATAATAATGGGAACATTGTAATGATATTTTAATTTGATATGCTTAACATTTTGAATAATACCACGACGTCACAAGAATGCTTCAAATCATCACTATTATGGAATAGATGCTCCGGAATTTTAGAACATCACTAAAATAGTAGTATAAACTATGTAATACTAACCAATTTACATTGACCGTTTAGCACTTTCTATTTCTCACCTGATTTTATTTAAACTATAGTTAGTAATTAGTTAGAAAGTCGTTCAAGTGACTTCATTGTTTTCAAATCTATGAACGAAAATCGGTAAAGCATCGTATAGATTCCTTGTGCTTTTTCTATATTAGTAAATAAATGTATTAGTATTCTGTTTTCCCGAAGCACTGTACACGTTGATATACGCACTAGGTATAACATGTATCCTGTAAACATCTATATTTAACATTATAATATACTTTGGAAAAATAACAATCAAAATTGGTTCAGCAGAAAATTCAGGCCAGATGACTAAAAAATCAGCCTTGTTTTTTTAAATGTAAAGATAAAACATTATTTTACTACAAAAGTAAAATTCATAAGTCGAAATTATTTACATTAGAATAATTTATTTTAACCTTATTGATAATTGTTTATGTTACGAAACTAAATGCAGACAAATCTAATTTAATTATATAGCATTCAAATTTATCATGGTGTTACAAAGATATTTTCGCACTTGTTTTGTATTACTGTTTGGAATATGGTGTTCATTTTGTTTCTGAGAATCATGAAATAAGTACATCATTAATTTCATTACAAAGTTTAGCATGCATCCTAATCACGTTCTGCTAATAAGATTATGTTAAATATTAGAATAATTGATGAAATGCACGAAAATAACACGCGAATAATTAAAGATTCCTTCCACGATATCTTGTTGTGGATATTTCAGTTCACTCCTTAGTCGTCAAATCGTAATAATATAAATGTTTATATTCTTGTATTTTTAAAGATAAATATTTTGGGTGGATGCTGTTTCAAAGTACTATAAATGTTTGTTTTGCTTTCTTTTTGTTGCATTTGTTAATCTAATAATATAAATTTAAAATATTTGATTTATCTTAATTAAGAATATTCACCTTTTTTATTTGGATTGAGTGTTTAATCTTATTAAATGGAACTTAAGTTTGATAATATGACTTTAAGAGACAGATGAGGAATCCATGGTACAGACAATTCTTGTTGATGATTCGCCAAAAAAATAATTAAATTTTGCGTATTGTAAATACTGAAAAAGGGAAAAGTTGTTTTCTATTTTAGATACAAGATAAATGAGGATTTGTATGCCTTGATTTAGTCATTAAGATAATATTTCATTTGAAGCTGAAATCAGTCTTTGTTTGCCAATTTTTTTTTTCTATAGTCATAAACAATTATTAGAAATAATGACGAGATTGTAATGACATTTCAATTTCAATCGTTTAACATTTGAATCATACCATGACGTCACAAGAATGCTTCAAATTACTACTATTATGGAATATATGCTCCAGAATTTCAGAACATCAGTATAATGGCTGTATAATCTATGTAAAACTAACCAATTTACATTGCACATTTAGCTATTTCGATTACGCATCTCATTTTATTTATACTAAAGTTAATAACTTGCAAACTTCTTTCAAATAACTTCATTATTTTCAAAGCTAAGAACGAAAATTGGTAAAAAAAATTCCGTGTCAGTCGATGTGTTTAATATATAAATAAAATTAAAAAAATTCTACAAAAATAAAATTCCAAAGTCAAAAACATTTCCATTAGAATAATTATATCGACAATCGTTTATGTTACGAAACTGAGTGCAACCAAATCTAATACGATTACATCGCATTCAAATTTATTATGATGATTCTCTAATATTTCGGCAGTTGTTTTGTATTACTATTTGGAATATAGTGTTCATTTTCTTTCTAGGAATCACGAAATTTGCACATCATTAATTACATTACGAAATTTAGCATGCATCCGAATCGTTGTTTGCTAATAAGATTATGTCAAATGTTAGAATAATTGATGAAATGCAGGAAAATAAGACACAAATAATTAAAGATTTCTACCACGACATCTTGTTGTGGATATTTCTGTTCATTCCTTATTCGCCAAATTGAGATGAAATAAATATTTATATTCTTGTAGTTTTAGAGAAAATTATTTTGGGAGGATGCTGTGTCAATTTATTATAAATATTTGTTTTGCTTTTCTCTTTGTTGCTATTGTTAATCGAATTATATAAATTTGAAATATTTGATTTAGATTAATTAAGAATAATTACTTTTTGTATTAGGATCATTGTTTAAACTTGTTAAGTGGAACTTAAGTTTGATAATATAACTTTATGAGACAGAAGACACTTCGACGGTGTTGACACTAGTTGTTGATTATTCGCCAAAAATAATAATTAAATTTTGCGTAATGTAAATACTGAAAAAAGGGAAACTTCTTTTCTATTTTAGATATAAGATAAATGAGGATTTGTATGCCTTTATTTATTCACAAAGATAATATTTCATTTGAAGCTGAAATCTTTGTTTGTCAAATCTTGTTTCTTTATTCATAAACAATTATTAGTAATAATGATGAGGTTGTAATGGCATTTTAACTTAACATGTTTAACATTTGAATCATACCATTACGTCACAAGAATGCTTCATATTACCACTATTATGAGATAGATGCTCCAGAATTTCAGAACACTAATATAATGGCAGTATAATCTATGTAGGACTAATTAATTTACATTGCACATTTAGCTATTTCGTTTATTTTATCATTATTTTAAACTGAAGTTAATAAGTTGGAACTTTCATTCAAATGGCTTCATTTTTTTCAAAGCTAGGAATGAAAATTGGTAAAGAAAGTTCCACGTCAGTCGATGTGTTTAATATATAAATAAAAAAATGTTTTTCTACAAAAACAAAATTCCAAAGTCGGAAACATTTCCAATAGAATAATCATATTGATAATTGTTTATGTTACGAAACTGAGTGCAAACTAATCTAATAAGATTACATCGCATTCAAATTTATTATCATGTTTCTTAACATTTCGGCTATTGTTTTGTAATAGTATTTGGAATATTGTGTTCATTTTCTTTTTAGGAATCACGAAATGTGCACACGATTAATTTCATTGCGACGTTTAGGATGCATCCGAATCGTTGTCTGCTAATAAGATTATGTCAAATATTAGAATAATTGACGAAATTCACGAAAATAAGACACAAATAATTAAAGATTCCTCTCAGGATGTTTACTTCTGGATATTTAAGTTCACTCCTCATTCGTCAAATTGCAGTGAAATAAACGTTTGTAATCTTGTACTTTTAAAGATAATTGTTTTGTGTGGTTGCTGTTTTAATTTATTTATTATAAACTTTTGCTTTACTTTTCTTTCTGTTGCACTAGCTAATCTAATAATATCAGTGTGAAATATTTGATTTCGATTAATTAAATATTCAAATTATCGCTTTTCGTATTTCGATTGATTGTTTAAAGCCCCTGTCCTAGCTCGAGAAAACGCTCGCGAGCTAATGCTATTCTTATGGGGAAGCATTTTTCTAATAACTCTTTCGCATTTTGACATTTTTGAATAATTTTTTCTACATTGGATAGCTGAGATGCATGCCGACAGGGCATCTTTTTTAATTTTTCGATTTTGTTTGCAGACATTTTTTTAAAAAGCACTTTCAGTTTCGAAACCGGTTTTGAAAGTGAAACTAAGTTTGTAAAAAATATCTGCAACCAAAATCGAAAAAGTAAAAAAGGTTCGCTGTCAGAATGCATCTTAGCTGTCCAATGCAAAAAAAAAAAAAAAAAAAAAAAAAAAAAAAAAAAAAAAAAATTTAAAAATGTCAAAATGCGAAAGAGTTATTAGAAAAATGCTTCCCCATAGGAATAGCATTAGCTCGTGAGTGTTTCCTCAAGCGAGGACAGGGGCCTTAATACAATTATAAGGAATTTAAGTTTGATATGTAAGATGATTTTATGAGACAGATGATACATCGACTGTGTTGACATTTGTTGTTGATAATTCACAAAAAGTGTAATTAAACTTTGCGTAGTATAAATAATAAAATATGTATAGCTAAATGAAGGGGGGAAAGTTAATTTTTGTTTTACATACAAGGTAAATGAGGGTCTCTATGCCTTTATTTATTCATTAATATATTGTTTTATTTGAAGCAGAAATCAGCCCTTGTTTGACAGATTTCATTTTTTTCCTTCATATACGATTATTACGAATAATGAGGACATTGTAATGACATTTTAATTTGACATGTTTAACATTTTAAATAGTATCATGACGTCACAAGAATGCTTCAAATTACAACTATTATGGAATAGATGCTCCAGAATTTCAGACCATCAATATGGCAGTATAATCTATGTAAAACTAACTAAATTATTTTGAATTTTTACAACTTTCCGTTTCTCAACTTATTTTATCTAAATTAAAGTTAACAAATTTCAAATTCCGTTCAAATGACTTCATTATTTTTTAAAGCCATGAACAAAATTCGGGTTAGATTCTCTGTATTTTTACTGTGTTAGTAATAATTGTGTTACTATTCTGTTTTCCCCAAGCACTGCTTACATAGACATACATATAACTAGTGTAAAATGTTTACATGTAAACTTCTGTATAAACCTCCCCAGTTTCGAGACAAATTTTAAGTGGCACTAGAAAAACCAATTTAAAATTATTATAAAACATCTCCAAATATGCATCAGTATGTATATCGATTATTCTTATATGAACACACCTATTTAAAAAGTCTAGATGTAATTCTAAAAATTCTAGATGCTTTTAAATTAATTTAAAAAGTAGTTTTTAATGTTGCTTCCGGCCGACATTAGGATTGAGGGAATTTAAACATTATAAGAGAGCCTTCGTACAGGGATTTTCAACAAAATTTATTGCGATTTACTATTAAATAGCTGATCTTAGAAATGCACTATCATTTGTAGAAAACATAGAAATAAGTATAACTTTTAGATATGACATTTATTTTATAAAAGATTATTACAGATTAAATTACGACATTTATTTTTCTCCTATAAGGTACATTTGGAAATATTTTCTTGATACTCAGATGAGTAAAATGATAAAAATTCCATTCTTCTAAGACGAAAAATCTGCGAGTTTTATTAATTTACGATATTTCAGAAGTTATATGTTTTTAAAAATTTCTGAAGCTTACGGCACTGCACTAAAAAATTGCTTGCGCGTTTTTCTTTCTTTTGCGTCGGAATTTTTTTAAAAGTATATCATAAGTTAGTATGTTTTGGTAGTAAAAGAATCTGATTTTTTCTTTTTTTTACAATTTATAGCATTTAATAAGTATTACTAAATATAGATTTATTAACATGACGTATAAAATTGAAACATCGTGCTTTAATATGCATACATCTCTTTTTAGAACAAATACCTTGTATAAAAGCTATACTTCATTTATAATTTCTTTGTAATTGAATATATGTTTTTATAATCAGCGATATTAGTGGTAATTGGTATGATTGTTATTTTTCAACATGAGGTATATATTTTTGTACATGCGTGAGTACAAAACATAAAACACCCTATAATGTTGTTTTGTCCTATAAAATTCAAACGTTGAAATTACTCCGACGATAAAGATTTTTTCATAAACTTTTCTAATCTAGTCGATAACTGCTTATGTTCACAAATTGAATACTGGTACATATAATTTAATTAAATGAAATGTAATTTTATTATAATGTTTGTTTTATATTTCAACTGTTGTTTTATGTTATGAGTTGGTAGGCGATAATCTTTTCTTTCAAGAAACTGTGCCAAATTCTGATAAATAATTTTACTGCATAGTTTTGTAAGGTTTTGTGATTGTTTCTGTTAATAATATTGTGTAAAAATTTGCATAAATTATTTATATACACGCTAATTGATGAAAATTTCCATTAACCATATCTTGTGAATATTTATGATAATACATTTGTCGAGAGACTGGAGTAAATGATAGTAATTTTGTGCATTTAAAGATAAATATTAAATAGTATATTGGTCACTTGTTCTTTTAACATTCTGTAAAAATTATGATAAATTTGTTTTAATATTCTGTATTCTCTTATTTTCTATAATCTAATAGTATAATTATTGATTCAATATCTATTTTTGTTAAGAAGTTATGGAGTATTTTTTTACTTTTCACAGAAACCCTCCCAATTTCCACCCCCTTGGTCCAGTTTTGCCCATTAACGAACTTGACCGAGATTTTATGCTTCTTGATTTTATGTAAAAATTTTGACGGCGATCTGAGCATAATTATGGAAGTTATCGTGTCTAAAAGAAAGTGATATATATATATATATACTTTTTTTGCTGGTGGTAGTTTTGGGGTCTAGGGGTCATGATCGGTGTAGATGTGCAAAAATTTTCAGAAATTCCAACATGGGAGAGAATGCAATAGGCAGTATTTCATACGAAATATACCTAAAAACAAAACTTAAATATTTCTAATTTGAAAGGATTATACTTAAAAAACTGATTAGTTGACAGCTTTTCATATAGTAATCTATTTATATAATTGAATATAAGGAAATGTATTTAAATTAAGCTTTATATTTAAGTATTATAATATTCTTTAAATATCTTACGTATAGTTTCGTTATTCGTTGAAATGAGATATTCTTCTACGTTCAAGGTATTGTGTAGTAAAATGGATAATTAAGAGTACCTCATAGATTCATATATATCTGTATCATTTTCTGCTAATAAGATTATTCGAAATGTTATACAAATGGATGAGATACACGCAAACGAAGCCACGAATAATGAGAGATTCATTCAACGATATCTTCTATTTCATATTTTTGTAAATTTTTGTTTGTGCAATTGTAATTGGATAAATGTTTGCGTTTTTCTGTTTTTAACACTTACCAATACAGATGAAAAATTTATTATTTCAGTCTGTCTGTTTGTTGTCTATTTGGCGTCAATCTGTTTGTGTTATAACTATAGTTATTCCACTTTTTATAAAGGTGTATTCCAATCCAAACTGCTTATTTTCTGCTTTATTTTTAAATTCATTTTTGCTCTCAGACGCATCAAACTGGAAAATTCTCTTATTTAGAAAGTATACAATGTGTCGTGTTTATCGAATTTCCGATAAATGTAGAAAATATTGCAAAATAATGCTGTCAAATATGGCGTTTGAATCGAATATTCCGAAGGGAGAAATCTTCGTACGGAACCCTCTGTACGAGTATAATACTCGAACTTGACTGCTTATTATATCTATGTAGTATAATTTTTACCGTATTATGAAATGAAAACTAATATAAAAATACGTGTGGCACTCGAGGGCTGCCGCGGTAAAGCAATAGCTTTACCGCGGCATAGCATTTTTTATTAACATTCATTATTGCATAGCATTTTTTATCAATTTATGCAATTATAATTATTTATTTATTTTTTATTTATGCATTTTTTTTTTGTCTTTGATATTAATTCAAGTTACACTTTTTGAGCGTGATGACCGATAAGAAAACAATTTTTTTTATTGAATAAATGAGAAGTCTACCGAAGTCTGCCGAAGTCTGCCGAAGTGCCGAAGTCTGCCGAACTGAAACGACGTTAGTCGGAGTGTTAGTTTTTTTCACGTTAAGGAATTTCTAGATTCGGTCGCCGCGCTCAAAGCCCGCGATAAAAGCTATGCAATAGCTTAAAAATATGTTAAACAATTTTTTATCTTTTCATTTATCATATACAATAAAGATTCACTGGTATTCCGACAAGTATTTTCCAGTATTTCTATCTGAATGTCTCTTGCAATGTCGTACATTCTATTTCAATATGTAATGTAATTTTGTGCATTTTATCGCAGCAATTCAAGTCACTCATTGCAAATGCTCATACTAATTTTATCCGCATAATACATTCTTAAGAGTTGTTACAAACTGTCATATATAAAATGTCATATACAAAATGTCATAACCAATATTAAATTAAGTAATACAGTTTATTTTAATTTTTATTTATCACATGCAAAAAAATAATTTACGTTATCTTTTAGATAGCATGTAAATTTCTCTAATGAATGTTTATTTTTTTTTAAGATTCTTTAAACACATAAGTGTAATTTTTATCTTTGAAAAAAAAAAAAAAAAAAAGAAATTCTCATTTTATTTTTCAAAAAGAAGTCTAGTAAATTTTTCGTCACGTACTTTATTTCAAAACAATTTACTAATCAGCACGTGAGTTTTGAAAATAATCTAAAAAATAAGACATATAAGAACCCAGAGAAGTTTTTTCTTACTCTTTAAAGAAATTAGTTTTAGCAGATGATGAAGTTCCCAGTGCTAGTAAACTTTCTGGGTGAGTTAATTTAAAAGGAGAGCGTGATGTTTTTCCTAATATTTTAGATGTGTTTGTAACTGGCTTTTAAAATAACATTTTCAGAAATAAAGTTTGAGAAGGGAAAAATGTTTTACATGCAACATTTTTTCGAATATATTTTTAATAAGCCAATAAATATAATTTTCTGCAGGTTTTTCGCGAAATTTGAGTAATGCGTATACTTTAAGTGTCAGACAATGCAATTTAACTCTATATGTCAGAATATTTACGGTTAAATGTAAATAATTCCTGCGGGTTTTAAAATGATTTACTTAATTTACAAAGCTAAATTCTTTGTCTAATTATACAAATAAGCTAAGTGAAATTATTACCTTACGTAAATTTCCTTCTTTGCTCAAATAGACTTTTATAAGGCAAGCAAGTGGTTTTTGAGAACAGTTACTTTTTTGCGCAGTGACGTGGTGATACTAATTTTAATGATGTTATTTCTCTACATTGTCTTCAAATCCCATTTAGTAGAGATTTGTTTTTTGTATATTCTCATCAGTTTTGTAGTAAGTACAATCTATAAAAAAAATTCGATGACTCTATCAAGTCAAATTAGGAAATAAAGCAACAGAGCCATTATAAGAATATGCCCCACGTAGGAGCATATGGTCTAGGGCAAAAAGTTCTTTCTGGCAGTAGATAACAGACTAGCCAATTATAGACCTTCACCCTTCTTCTACCTCCTGTAAATACTTCCCGTATTCAATGCACCTAGCCAACCATTCAGTCTGACTTCTACATTTCTCTTTAAACCTTTTATTGTGAACACTTTACGTTGGCGAACTCAGTACGCTTCCCTTCTAATTATGTCAAAAAAAGCTTCAGCAGCTCCTGAAGATTAATTCGTAATTCACAAGAACTTCACATGTAGAGTCCTTTAACAGTGAATCTGGTAGAGATAAATCTGAGTTCATCAAACTTTCTGATCATGAACCGAACTCAAAAATTGATGGATATATCTAAAAAATTTAAGTAGAGGGTGGAATAATAATCTGGCGTATCCCATACACCTCCTCTCCAAAATTGCACTGTACGCAAGTCCCTCAAACTAAATTTTAATAGTCCTAATATTAAATTTTTGAATTTGAGACCTGCGATTCGATTCATTTAATACAATAGTGTTTCACCCATTGCTCACTATTCAAACCATAAACAATTTGTCAAATTCGAATGAATTAACAATTCTCTTATTATATTTCTTATTCTACTCTCGTATTCTGTCATCACGTTTGCATGCAAAATATAATAAATGTGAACAAATGTGACATTTTTTTATGGAATTGCTATGCATTAAATGGTCAAAACTATTAGATTCTTATTAAAGGATTTTTGTCTTGCTCAGTTCCTTTTACAGAAAAGAAAACTGATAAAATAAATATTTTTACGTAGAAATTTTCTGAATATAGATTCAAATTTTTACCTACCCATACGCGTTGTATAGGGTATAATAGAGGTCTGCGCGGGCCGAAATTTTCAGGCCCGAGCCCAGTCCGGCCCGTAAAAAAGTTAAAAATTCGACCCGAACCGAGTACATTTCTACAGAACATTGATCTTTACGCTTACGGAAGAATTCAGACCAAAAAAAACTTATCTTAGTCTTTTTTTCATGTTTATAATCTCCATTTATGCAGAAGTGCCTTGGGCTGCGATAATTACGCTTTTAATGAACATTTGTTTGCTGTATGTAAATGTTTCAGTTATTATTAGTATTATTAATCGATATTCCGTGTAATGGAGACATAAAAATCTAAAAAATGGTATATGGTTACAATAAAATCTTCTAAGACGGAATCGCATTGGAAAGAAAAAAATATGTTTCCTTCTTAGCAGATGTAAATGTTTAATATATTTTTCCTCGCGTATTGTTGCATTCCTTTTGCATAAATGAACAGTTAAAAAAAAAAAAAAAATGCAGTTTCCAGTTTAAAAGAAAATTTCATCGCAATCATTTTTTTTCGTGTGTTTAGTTCTATTTTAAAACGTCTAGTAATCTACGATTCTTTAAAAAGAATAAATTCTAATGTTTAATTGTAGAACAATGACGACTTAAAAGTATATGACTTTTTTTCAAAATTTTTTTAACCAAGCCAAATTTTACTGATTTATGAATAGACTTGGACACGTTAAGAAAAGGATTTTCATGCGGCGTGATTGAAAAGGAACTGATTATTTTGGTCCGTGAAGACTAAGAAGAATGAAATCAGTCTCGGCTTTGTACGGAAAAAATACGTTAGACCCGGTCCCATATTCCAGGAAAAAATTAAAGCCCGAGCCCAGCCCGGCCCCAATGCCTTTAACCCTTTAACGATCACAGCATTTTCATTGCTAAGATGTCAAAATAAATGAATGACACCGGTAATTAAAAACAAATATATTTCTAGATAAGAAAACGTGATTTTTCACATACAAAATAAAAGGGATATTTCTAGATAAAAATACCGGTGTCAGTGTTGCGTATCGGAATAAAAATTTTGTGGTTTCGTGGCGAAACCAATGAACGTTAAAGGGTTAATGGAAATCGGCCCAAAGCCCGAGCAGATCTCTAGGGTAAGTCTTGCAATCGTTTTGAAAGTCGAAAAAACGTTTTTTGACGGATTTACAGGTTTAAGGTACTGGAGATTCCGAAAAATATATTTAAAAAATTCATTTGCCTGTTTGTGTATCTTTAAAAGCTCTTGAGACTTGAAATTTGGTGTGTACTTAATATATAATAATGGAAAAAGCCTATTTAATGTCAGTAGCCTTGATATTACAGAACTATTTTTTCGGACACTCGAAGTATTCATTTTAATGAAATATGTATTTTTTTTTATTTTAAAGACTGAATGTAAAAGACAATAAAAAACATTTTGCATCAAGTTTTGCATCAAGAACGAAGTAGGTCGGATGGTTAGTTGCCGAGACATTTGTAATCCTATTTTCCACATTTTTCAATTTTTCATGAACCTGTATTTTAGTCAAATCTCAATTCAAAGATATATTTTAATTCGATATGAGGCGTTTAATCCGACGCAGTGAACTGTTATTATATGATTATTATTTTTGCTGTTGTGAGGGTAAAGTTTCTTTTACGCAATTCTGTGCTACTTGATTAATCCGTCGACCAAAAAAAACTATCGCAAAATTATAAGATTAAATGCCAATAAAGCTTATCGCAAAAGTCGTATTCACTTGACATTAAACCGTTAAGCGTGTTTGTTACGCCATCAAGTGATTTTTAATTCGACGTTTAATTCGTATTTTTATTAATCTTTTACTAATTTATTTGCTTTTTTGTTATTTAAAATAAAAATTTTGCCAGCTTGCAGAATTTTTCTGTTCAAATTTTACTTTGGAATTGCGATGCGTTTTATAAATAGTTTTTACATGTCTTATTTTCGCATTTTATATTATGCATATCCATGTTGTATAAGTATCACGGTGGCCTCCGACGACTAGTTTTATTTGAAATTTATTAAAAACTTTATATTTAAATGAAAAGGGAAGCAAACGTATGAAGTCTATCAGTTATAATCGGCTTTTATACAATGTTTAAAAAAATTTTTTTTATTAAAAACCAAAAATTCAAACTCGCCTTTTCATTTATACAATTAGTCACATTATGCATACAGATGTTTAATAGTTGTAACCGTAATAAATTTAAATTCTAAATTGTTAATATTCAGAACTTAAAAAATTGTGAAATCTGAACTATCTTAACAAATCTCTAATAACATTTACAATTCCGATCACTTTGGTCTAGTTAACATTTGATTTTCGAATTAGGCAAAGGAGAATATATTTTATACCTTTATCGCATATTTTAAACAGTTTTGTTCCACGACATATGATAATCTTCTAAAGATGTTTAGAATATTAGATGAATGTATCTGTACAAACATCTTTTAAGGAGTCTTGTGATTTTTAAACTCGCTGAGAAAAACATCAAAAACATTGAAAATTAATGCTAACTCTGTCATTCTAAAGAGTCCCAAGTGAGGATAGATAAATATTGCCCTAAAAGAAGAAAAAAATCAGCATTTATTTTTGGATATCGATTGTGGGCAGATAATAGCTGGCAAACAACGAAATAATAAAATTATTTAGAATGAATTCTTATTTATCATAAAAAAAGATTTTTTATGAATGATAAAATATATGAAAAATAACTTATGCATGAAAGATTTAATTCTAATCTTTATGTTAACGTTAAAATTTTCTCGTTTTTGTTTGTAAAACATGTTTTTTGAAAATAAAATTATTTATACACTTTGTTAAGGCGAAGAACTCCTTTCGGAGCGTGGGTAATTCAAAAAATGTTTTTGTACATTTTAGTTCGTGATTTTATTATATTTTCATAGATTAATAAACATTGATTTTTTAAAACTGTGTTTGCGTAATAATTTAGATAATTAACATAATTCTTGATAAATCATTAAAAAAAATTATCAACATTGTTTTGAATGGTTTTGCATTTTACAAAATAGGTTTATGTTTTCAAGAAAAATACATAAATACATTTATCTGTCTATCATTTACTTTTTTCGATTTATTTATGCAATTTCTACCTATCTATCTATCTATTTTATTTTATTCTTAAATAGACGATACAAAAAACCTGTCAGTTGTAACAGAAGGAAAAAAAATAAAACATAAATTTTACAATGATCTAATAATAGAAAAATACACATTTTATGCATATGTATTACAGCTTTCATTCTTAGGTAAACTTTTTTCATATTGCATTTTTCATTTTCATTTTTCCATATTTTATTTCATATATGTTTTATTTCATTTAAAAACACATCATTGGTTAAACACACCATATACAACGGCACTATAATACAAATAAAACAATTATTTTTGATCCAAATAAGCTGCAAAATACTTCGAAACTAATCATATAGACAGTGAAAAGTTTTGTAAAACAGTACATATATTATTCCGAAAACTATTTTCACAAATCAGAGATAAAACGTATTCAAACGCGGATTTTCAAAAGTTTGTTATGAATACAGTGCAATAAATTTGACTGCAATATTTATCTGTTGTTTTCAGAAACTGCTTTTGTTTTTAAAAATGCTTTACGTAATCAAAATAAAGTCATGATGCATATGAAAAATTTATATTATATCAAACATAGGAACAAAATTGAAAGTTACATAAATTTTCCTCATGCAATAAAAATACTATATGAGGTTTAACAGAATTTACGAACAAGGTGGAAGCACAACTTGTGATTTTTTATAATTTAGTACTACGCCCCGATGATTAAAAAATAAAAAATAAAATGTGAAACCCGTCGAATTTCGACTAAAGAAATGTTTCATTAATTTACAACTCACCAAAAATTAATTAACAGACTTGTAAAACATGAGAAAGCACATCTTATATTAATTAGTCTAAATAGGTTAGGTTAAAATAAGTATTATTTTAACCTAAAGATCACTGCTATTCAATAAATACACTCTAAATGTTTGTTAAACTTCGCTGGTTTAACAGTTGCTTTATTATTTACTTGCTTATTTTACAGTTGCTTTATTTTTAAAGTGAATTATTTCCATTTTTAAAGATTTTCAAACACGATAGAGTGAAAAAGATGCACTTCTGCTAAACATGTTTCAATTTTAAAACGTAAAATACACACTTTTTATTTATATAAAATGACGTTATTTGTATCCGCTAAAGAATTCTACATTAAATTCTAGTTTTAAAAAACAACTATGGTAAAGTATGCATATGACGTCACTATCGCAGAATAATATACAAACACAGAAAAAACGATGTCGTAAGCTCAATGAAAAAAAATCGGCTATCTAATGATTCGTATGTCTTCATTTATTTATAATACTAACATGGATACTTAAACTTAAATATAAATTATCATGGAACCAATTCTTTTTCTTGATTCAAGGTATAAGTGCAACTGGTTGAGAAAAAATTAGGAAAATCGTTCAGTTGAAAACCATTGCGGCCTTCGAAATTTCATTTTTTATTTAATTCCGATATTGAAAAGGATTGGAATATAAATAATTGATCTGTACATTATAAGGATTATTCATTTAATTTGAAATAAGTTATCTGTAGATTATCAAACTTATTAGAAATACAAAAAAAAAAAAAATGTCTGTAGAAATAAGAAAAATTTCAAGTGTTTAAATTGAGCGTTATTTATAAATTATGCAAATTAAACTTTTTTTAACTCAAATATTTTTTTACTTAATTATTTCAGTGTTAGTTATTCAGATTTTTTTTTTAAGATCCACACATCATGTGTTCACCATTTTTGTTAAATTGCAGAAATTCAGACGGAAGGATGGAAAGATGGAAAATAAGATCAGAAGGCCAAAGCTAAAATCAACACGGTTCGAGAATAAGAAATTTAAATGCCTAAAAAAATAGAACCTTTGGACATATTTCGACATTCGAGGTATCATAATGTACAACTTGAGGTTACTAAGAGATAGTGATCAGAATTACTGCACTAGCTTACCTGGCTGCGGAGAAAATTAGTCAACCATGGTAGAGCTCAAAAGAGCAGTGATTATCTCCACGAACGTGTCCGGTTATACCAATATTATATATATTATTCTATTATCAGGTTTAGAAGCTCATAAGTTTGGCAATAAAATAAACTGTGAAGAGAAATATATTTAAAAAAATCTTTAGTGAATGCAAAATACAAATAAGTGATGACGCCGCCATTTTACCTACTGTTATGTCACACGAATATTGCCCATTGATCCATGTTTTGCCAGAAATCATTAATTTATGTTTTTTTCAGAAAAGCACTTACTTACATTCCATTTTTTAAAACTAGTTGTTATGAGAAAATAGCAAAAAGATATACAAGGTGATCAGAAAGTCAGTATACATTTGATAAATTAATAATTCACTGAATAATGTAAGTAGAGAGGTAAAAATTGACACACACGCTTGGAATGACATGGGGTTTTATTTAACAAAAAATAAATAAAAAGTTCAAAAAATGGCCGACAGATGGCGCTTCATGTGATAAGAAAATCATTAATTAGCATAACAAATTACGACAAAGCAAAGACGATGTTCTTCAGACCAAATGCTTAACATGTCCACCGTCATTCCTCAACAATAGCTGTAGTCGAGGGACAATGTGCACAACACTGTACAGCATATCTGAAGTTATGTTGTGAAATTGGCGTAGGATGTTGTCTTTAGCATCCCTATTCATGTCGGTCAATCGCGGTAGACTTGCGACTTCATGTAACCCCAGAGCCAAAAATCACACGGAGTGATACCTGGGAATCTGGGAGGCCACGCATGAGGAAAATGGCGGCTCAGCACGCGATCATCACCAAACTACGAGTGCAAGAGATCTTTCACACGTCTATGAATATGGGGTGGAGCGTCATCCTGCATAAAAATCGTAGTTTCCAGCAGATGTTTATCAGCCAGGCTAGGGATGATGTGATTTTGTAACATATCGGCGTACCTCTCATCCATCACGGAAACAGTTACAAAACCAGAATCACGACTTTCCTGGAAGAAAAAAGGCCCGATAACGGTAGATGTGGTAAATCCACACCACACAGTGACTTTCTCGTCGTGCAATGGAGTTTGTACGAAAGTTCTGGGATTTTCGGTAGCCCAAATTCTGCAGTTGTGGGTGTTGACAGACCCTCGGAGTGTGAAATGGGCTTCGTCGGTCCATAACACGTTAGACAACCAATCGTCTTCTTCCGCCATCTTTTGAAACGCCCACACCACAAATGCTCTTCGCTGCTCAAAATCGCCGGGTAACAGTTCATGATGCCGCTGGATTTTGAACGGATAGTATCGGAGGGTACGCCTTAGTGCTTGCCCAAACAGTACTGTATGGAATGCCAGTGCGACGTGCAACATCACGAGCACTCACTTCTCCATGCGTAGACGAACCCGCTACAACCTCCATTTCGTCCTGAACAGTCTGAGCAACATTAGCACTTGTGGTCGGTCGGCCACTACGGGGTCCATCGTCTAAACAACCTGTGGCTTCGAACTTCGACATCATTCTCTTCACAGCTGCAATTGTCATAGGACCTTTACCCGTTGGAGTACCCTTCGTATGGCGATAGGATCGTAAAGCTGCAGTAGCAGATTCCCCTTTCTGATAGTAGAGCTTCACTAACAATGCCTTCTCTGGTAACGTCAACATGCTGCGATTGCTGGTGCATCTGATTCTCTGTCTCATTGACAGCGCCTTTTATACACGATTCTCAAGCAGCGTCACTGACGTTTTGCTGTGCAGCGCCATCTGTCGGCCATTTTTTGAACTTTTTATTTATTTTTTGTTAAATAAAACCCCATGTCATTCCAAGCATGTGTGTCAATTTCTACCTCTCTACCTACATTATTCAGTGAATTATTAATTTATCAAATGTATACTGACTTTCTGATCACCCTGTACTATTCTACTATTTTGCAATTATTTTTCCTTTACCTTCTATAAAAATGGAGTTCTTCACTTATCACCATCACGAAAATAATACAGTAGAACCCCGCTAATTCGGACCCCGTTAATCCGGATCTCGGAATAATCCGGATCGGTTTCGTAAATTTTTTTTTCCAAGTTTGAGAAGCGATTGGCAAATTTCCACAACATTAACTTATTTCATCGCCGTATTCTAAATAAAAAATAAAACTTTTTTTTTTTTTTTTTTAATCTTTTTGGAAGAATTGAGCAAAGTAAACATTTTTACTGTCAGTAAATATTCAATAAGTTTAACATAAAGGTGATTTTTTGTAAGTATGTTTTATTTTATTTCATTTTTTCCTAATTCTCCGGATAATCTGAATTTTCGAGAATCCGGATTGGGTCCGGTCCCAATTAATCCGAATTATAAGGGTTTTACTGTATTACAAACTACAAATAAATTAATATCTCAAATATAAATTGAAATACAGATTTGAACAGACTGTAGTTTAAAATATTATTTTCCGATATGAAAGTGCAAAAATTGAAAATGTTCGACTCTTCGAAATTAAAAAAAATGCAATAGAGCTAATAAATTTTTAACTGTAACATCTTTTTAACATCTGCTTCATTTTACGTTGGCTTCAGTAACGTAAATTTATTTTTCAGTGACGGCATCGTAATTGCTGCCTGATAGAAATGGAATATCGGGGCTAAAAAAAATTAAAAATTAAATATTAGCTATCAAAATCAAACTTATACAGTACCCGTTCGTATAAACCCACCTAAATCAACCACATTTCGTTCAATAAATATTGGTCGCTTCAAGGAGAGGGCTCTTAATGGTAGCCCTGTTTAAATCTAGATTTTAATTGTTGAAAAAAAGTAACAATTTATGTTATTTATATTGATAAAATTTATTTTTCACATTAGGAAAATATATAAAAATTTAAGAGTCAAATCAGAAGTTAATTACTGCAGAATTTTAAAAAATGTGAATACCTTGGCGTTTGCTTTGATTTTTTCGGTTTTATCTTTCATAACTTTTATTTCCAAGTATTTTCGATGTTCAGTAAATAAATACAATTTTTTTTATACGGGAACGAATAACGGCTATTTCAATACTTTATCTAATTTCTTTGAGCGTTTCCTGACAAAATAGGCCAGAGGAGTTTATTTACCGTTATTCTTAATTCGTCACAAATTTAAATTCCTTATCTAAAAAGGCACGAATACATTTTAAGTTACTGGAATAATAATAATAATAATAAACGTAGTTTAGAAATTTGATGGATAATGTGCTCTTCGGAATTATTTTTTTTAATAAAACCTTCTTCAAGCATCCAAAGAAAAACGAAATTTTTGAATTTTCTTTAAAGAAATTATTTGTTAAAGGAAGGATTTCTACTGAGATACTCTCTGTATGGAAGTAAATGCTATTGAGCCTATGAGAATAAATGTCTTTTATGAAAAAATGGTCGGTGCTCGGTCAGGGAGGTGCTCGCACAGAGGATTTCACTGTATTTTATACTTAATTTTATGTACAAATATTTTTTAATGTGCAAGATTTCCTTTAGACATAACAAGCGCTGCACGTAAAACAAAAGCTTGCTTTTGATTCCACTGTAAAAGGAGACAAATACACCCTCATAGCAATCATGGTCACAGTGACGTCACAATGACGTCACTGTGAGTCACTTTGGTCACATCACATCTGTGACGAAAATGCCACCACTCAGTGACGTCACATTGTGACTCAGATGTGACTTTCTAAAAAAATTTTCACAGTTCGTCACAATGTTAATGTCAAAGTAGTCACAAATGACACACTTTTCACAAATTGGTCACATTGTGAAGTCACAAAAAAGCTCTAAAACGGCCATAACGACTTCACATTTTAGTCACTGTGACTTCACATTGACGTCACGTGACGTCACATCGATAATCGATGGTCACAAAGTCTCAATGCGACTTGACAACGACGTTGCAGTGACGTCACCATATCTTACGGGCAGTCAGCTCTCATTAATTCGAACTTGTCGGGACAACAAGAAATGTTCAAATTATGGAAAGTATGATAGGAAAACATGTTTAAAATGGTACTATTACAAATAAATTAATGTTACAGCATTTATTAGCTATTTTTGGGGTGTTATTATTAGAATATGAGTTAATATTAAATTTAAAGCTATACTTAAATAAACTAATTAAGGGATTAGGAACAAGCACAAACGATGGAGAACGGAAAGGATGGAGGTGTTACTGATGGACAGACGGGACACTAATAAAACGGATATCAAAAGTATGGGACTATATGTATACTAGATTAGAGAAATTCTGACAAAAATAAAATAAAGTTATTTCAATGATTTGAAGTCCAGGAGAAAGTAAGGAAAAGTAAAAAATCGGAATTCTCGTTAGTTCGAATTAAACGATGTCAAGACAAAATGAGTTCGAATAAATGAAAACTTTTAACGTTAATCTGTGATTGAAAGTTTTGGAACTTCATGTTTAGTTCGAATTAAGCGAAGATTCGATATATCTAATTTCGAATAAAGGAGAGAATACTGTATTTCTTAAATTAGGAAAACACAATATAAGCGGATAAAAAGAAAAGAAAAAATCCTTGATAGTTAGTTATAATTTCCAAAATTACTCTTCGTGTTTAGAAATCTCAGAAATCAATATATTTTCAATGTTTAAAAAATCGTTCAGATAAAAAAATGGTTTAATATATTGCTATTGACTTTTGGAAAAGTTTCGGAGTCGATTCTGTAGGGTAATAATTGGTTTTCTTCTTATGTTTTTCTTCTTTTTAAACCAGGAATGTTCTTGATATCGGATGTTTACTAATTCTCAAGCAATAATTTCCATGTTCAACAAATATGTTTTACACAAAAACACAATAAATTTACAGTATATGGAAATTATATAAATTATATATTTATTCATTTAAAGAAATTCATTAAAATAAATGTGATTTTCTTACTGTGCTTTGCATGTCTAAATTCCGTTATAAAAATTGAAAATGTTGAAACCTTAAACATATAGTGTAACTCAGAAGTAACACATTTTTTCCCATTAAGTGCTTTCTATTGGTCTTTTGATGAACAGCTATGTCTTAGGTACGTTTGATAACAGACATTTAAGGGATGCGGCGGAGGGGGAAAAGAAATCCGAATCGTTTCTCCAATTTGTAAGCCTGCTCTCTACCAGGCTCAACGAACAGCCGAAATCCATTTGTTAGTCAATCGTTTTGCTTACAGTTTTAAAAAGTTTTTTTCTTATTTGTATTTATTGATTGTACAATGTTTTTATTTATGCTTTAGTCACTGAAAGCATTATAAGAATCCGATTATAGCTGTTTAGTACAAAACACAGAAATCTATAATGTACACTAAACTTTAGTAATCGAAGCACAGCTAAAATAATATCTATAATTAAAAAATAATTAACTTTTTGAAATTAACTAATAATGACTATAAAATAGATAACTATAAATGAGAATTATTTAAAAAAATGTCTAATTTCTTTTTTTTCCCGTCCACCAATTTCGCCAAATTATACAAATCCCCAAACTAATAGCCAAATTATAAATATTGACATAATTTTTATTTAAATAAGAAAAAAACAAGTAATTAGTAGAATATTAATAAAATAACAAATAAAAAGTCCAAATAAAAATAAGCTAATGACATTTTAAACACGTGAATCGTATTTAATGTCATTGAGTGTGAGATTCACGATCATGCATTATTGGCATTTAATCTTATAGCTTGGCAATAATTTTTTAGTCGACGGGTTAACCTAGTAGTACCTAATATACAAAATGAGGTGTTAAAATATTTAGTAAAAAAAAAAAAAAATATATATGTAATTTCGTCTGTAAAAATACATTCATTATCAAATTGGCATATAATCTTAAACACAAAATACTTAAAATGAATAATGCTTACTTAACAGGCGATTAAATAATCAATTATAGATGTTAAAAACTGATTTTATTTAAAAATCTTAGTACTTTCAAACCTTTTCCATACAGGTTCTTCCTCAGAGAATATTTTCTTTTATAAATACAAATAAATAGCCTGTTTATTTAATCGCCTGTTAAGTAAGTATTATTCATTTTATGTTAAAAGCAAGGCGAAAATTTCATTCCGTCAGATATTTTATATTTATTCACAAAATAATTTTTTCATCATTACATTGACTTTCTATAGTCTATCAATAATTAATATGCAAATAATGTACTTCCATTTCCTCTAGAGTAGAATCAAAATGATCTTTCTATTATCTAAGAAAATTCTGAGGCGCCGTTTACCTTGCAAAACAGTTTTTTTCCTACAGTGTCTCACAAAAGTGATGGAACACTTGTGCTTTATAAAAAGAAACTGCAATAAAATAAATAAACAAACATGTGCAAAATTTTTGTGGGTGTGTTTCATATTTAAAGTTAGTAACAATTATTACATAACATACATTTTGTCAAAATATTAAAATATTAATTTAGTAAAAATACAATTGTTCAGAACGGAGCAAAAAATGGCTCACATAAGTGATGGGACACGTACTTTTCCATCAAATATTTATCCAAAAATTTTTCTTTTTAAAAGGTTTTAATATTTTGTTGGATTTCCTTTTACTTTTAAAACATGATTTAATCTTTTTGGGATGGATTCGACTAATTTTTTGTGATTTCTGGAATAATTTTACCCCATTCTTCTTGAAGCACCGATTTTAGTTGTTGTTTTGAAGAAATGGTGTGTTTGCGAATTCTTCATTCCAATTCTTGCCAAATATTCTCTATGGGATTTAACTCTGGAGATTGTGGTGGTGTTTTTATTATTTCTGGACAGTTATATAGCAGCCAGAGTCAAACGTTCAGAGCAGTGTGCTTGGGGTCATTGTCCTGGTAGAATTTAAAATCGTTATGAAGGTTCAATTTTCGTGCTGAAGATTTCAAATTTTGCTTTAAAATATCAATATACTTGTACTGATCCATTATACTGTCAATAAAAACAAGATTACCAACTCCAGCGGACGACATACACCCCCATACCATAACTCCTCCTCCACCATGTTATACTGTTGGTACCAAGTTCTGTTTGCGAAATTCTTCCCTGGGTTTTCGCCACACCAAGATTCTACAGTCAGAACCAAATATATTAAATTTACTCTCATCAGCAAATATAACTTTATTCCAGTAATCAGAATTCTTATTTATGTTGGATTTTGCGAGAGCTAGTCTGAGTTTTCTATTCTTTTCACTTACGAAGAATTTTTTCCTGGCTACTCTACCGTGATATCCAGCAGATCGAATTACCCTTCTAATAGTCTCAGGATTAACAATTATTCCATATAATGCTTGTAAATCAGCAGCAACTTTTGAAGTACTATTTCTTGGATTTTTTCTTATATTTCGAACTATAATTCGCTTTATTCCATTGGATAGCTTTGATGGTCGGCCAGGTCTTCTTTTATCCTGAATTATATGATTCTTTTTATATCGTTTAATGATATTGAAAACTGATGAACGACTCAAGTTAACTGTTTCAGCAGTTTTTCTAATAGATTTTCCACGTTCAATATGCAAATTAATAACTAATTTTCGAATTTCAGGCGAAGTTTCTTTCGTTTAGCATTCATGGCTACACAGAGCTAAAAAACACAAAAATTCCAAAACAAACTGGAGAGAAATACTGTAGACGATTTTATAAATTATTGCCAATTGCTTTTAAGTAAAAATAATACCCCAAAAAATATTTTTATTGCTTATTTCAGACGATTTTTGTTGCATATATAATGGTGTCCCATCACTTATGTGAGCTGTTTTTTGCTCCGTTCTAAACATTTGTATTTTTATTAAATTAATATTTTAATATTTTGACAAAATGTATGTGATGTAATAATCTTTACTAAATTTAAGTGTGAAACACACCCACAAAAAAATGTGTACATGTTTTTTTAATTTATTTGATTAGTTTCCTTTTGTAAAGCACAAGTGTCTCATCACTTAAGTGAGACACTGTATTTCTTTGTTCACGACAGCAAACAAAAGAAAGACTTACTGAAAGAGTTAAATTAATGACTTGTTTTTCCTTAAATATATTAAATAAAAGACAACGTTTTAAAAACAAAAAATGCATTTCAACCATAATAATAGTTTACAAAATGACAGCTTAAGATATTTAGTAAAAAAATATGTGATTTCATGTGTAAAAATACATTCAATAATAAATTGTCACACTTTCTTAAATACAAAATACTGTATTCATCATTATCCTGACTATCTTTAATCTATCAACGTTTGATATTCAAAGAATGCACATCCATTTCCTCTAGAGTATTATAATAATGATCTTTCTTTTATCTAAGATAATTCTCAGGCGCCATTTACCTTGCAAAACAGTTTTTTTCCTATCATTTTGTTCACTTCAAAAAACAAAAGAATGTCTTACTGAATGAATAAAATTAAAGACTTGTTTTTATTTCTACAACGGGATGTAAATTGGGCCTCACAAATTAAAGAATATAAAATATGTGGAAACTATATATAATTTTTTAATAAAAATTGTAATACAGTTTTATGAGTTTTATGAGTTTAATGAGTTAAATTAATGACTTTTTTGTCCTTAAATACTTTAAATAAAAAACAATGTTTTAAAGACAAAAAAGTATCTATACACCATAATAATAATTTACGGTACTACTCTGTTATCCCGTCCACCAATTTCGCCAAATTATACAAATCCCCAAACTAATAGCCAAATTATAAATATTGACATAATTTTTATTTAAATAACAAAAAAAGTAATCAGTAGAATATTAATAAAAATATTATTAAAAAGTCCAAATAAAAATAACTTAATGACATTTTAAACACGTGAATCGTATTTAATGTCATTGAATGTGACATTCACGATCATTCATTATTGGCATTTAATCTTATAGTTTGGCAATAATATTTTAGTCGACGGGATAACATAATAGTACCTAATTTACAAAATGAGGTGTTAAAATATTTAGTAAAAAAAAATATGTAATTTCGTCTGTAAAAATACATTCATTATCAAATTGACATATCATCTTAAACACAAAATACTTAAAGTGAATAATGCTTACTTAACAGGCGATTAAATAATCAATTATAGATGTTAAAAACTGATTTTATTTAAAATTCTTAGTACTTTCAAACCTTTTCCAAACAGGTTCTTCCTCAGAGAATATTTTCTTTTATAAATACAAATAACTACAAATAAATCGCCTGTTTATTTAATCACCTGTTAAGTAAGCATTATTCATTTTATGTTAAAATCAAGGGGAAATTTTCATTCCATCATATATTTTATATTTATTCACAAAATAATTTTTTCATCATTACATTGACTTTCTATAGGCTATCAATAATTAAAATGCAAATAATGCACTTCCATTTCCTCTAGAGTAGAATCAAAATGATCTTTCTATTATCTAAGAAAATTCTGAGGCGCTGTTCACCTTGCAAAACAGTTTTTTTCCTATTTCTTTGTTCACGACAGCCAAAGACTTGCTGAAAGAGTTAAATTAACACTAGAATCGCGGGACTTTCGGTATACCTAGAACCGCGGAGCGGGTCAATTTGACCCGAGATGGAAAAGGGCGTATTATAAGGCCCAAATACTTAATTTCATTTATTGAAAGATTATATTTTCTTATAATAATTAACATTTCTTAGTATTTGCGATATGTTTTGCACATAAAGTCAGCAGAAATTATCCACATTTCACAAAATGCCATTATTCAAAATTACATTTCATTAAGTATGATGAAAATATATTGAAGAAATATTGAACATGTATTTTAAACATAAATAAACTTGGACTTAATAAACTATCCATAAAAAATAGATTATGCCATTCAAATAAGTAAAATAAAGATATAAAATCTAAGAATAATTTTAAAAAGTATACAAAATACAAATTACTGACTAGATTTACTGATTTATCTAATCCGTGTTGTTGTATGCATTGCTTGAAAAACATGGTTAAAGATTTTTCATTTTATCCGAAACGTGTGGCTATATTATTTTTTGAACGATTACCTTTAGTTTAATTTTAATTTTTTAATTGTGATATTAAATTCTTTTATGGTTAGTTTGTGTTTTTCATAGATTTTAGTTTTCTTCTTGCCCAAATGACAAGTTTTTTTTTTCTTATTTTTTAAAGAGGTGGGAAGGGGAGAACTAACAAAATGTTTTTGTACGTTTTCAACTAAATCCTGAATACATTGATGTATGCTAATACACTTATCGGTTACAGATTTGCATAAAACCCAAGCATTGATAGTAGAAAAATTCAAAATATTGTAGCAATACATAAAATTGCATTCATCGGCCTTCTGTAAGAAGCAGACTTGACATAAGTAGACTTCCTGTCATCTGAATAATCACACAGCTACACTGATTTTAATTGCGTTGCAATAATGAAGAGTATTTATTATTTTTTAGAACATTCTAAAATTTCAACAGTTGGATGCAGACTGCAAAGCACCAAATATTTTTACCCCTTTCTTCTTGGTAAGCAGTTATAGTGATGTCATAAGATGTCTGCTGATGTTAGAAGAATAGCTGCATGCAATTCCGATTTTGACATTTTAAAAGATATTTGTATTGCGCGTCTTCGGCGTTTTTCAATTTCTGTAAAGCTCGTTCAACATCTGTAAGCAACTAAAACGTGATACCATACTGAATTTATCTCGTGTTTTAGACATGTACTGAGTAAACCTACTCAAAAATTTTGAAAGAAGTGGTCACCTACGCCTATGTTAAGTCCTTTTATACAGTTAGTCTTGTCGTTTTCTTCTTATCATTTTTTTATTTCCAGGCATGAATGCGTAAGTTATTACTTATTTATTTTTCAGATTTTCACAAGCACAAAGTTCAAATTTTGTCACTTTTTGTTCAAATTTGTGATTATTTTTTTTTATATTCGATTTTTTTCCCAATAAATATCGCAAACTTTCGTTCAATACTGATAAATTTTCATCTATATTCCAATGGAAAATTCCAACAATGTTAAAAGTATAAAAAGAGTTATCATCATTTTCATTTTCCTCATTATAATTTAATTTCCTTTATTTAGAGGCAGGTACTCATCCTCAAACATTTGCATTATCCGTCATTTTCATATAATAGTTGCTAGCATTACAAAGCTTCTTAAACGGTAATAATAAGACATCGGAAATCTTATCTATACTTTCAATAAGTGCAGAAAAAAATTAACGTCAATGCTACTTCTGAATATTTGCTGTAATTTTCCACTGCAATCATACATTATTACATCAAGAATATAAGATTTTGTTTGAAAATTTCACTATCCCCTATTCCAATTCTGCCTATTAGAGGTATTAGAAATGAGGCAGGTATACTTTCTCATTATTTCCAAAAAAAAATGCATCTCTGTTTTGTCATTTATACGAAAAAACTAATTACGGGTCAAATTGACCCGCTTCGCGGTTCTAGGTATAAGTAGTTATAACTGAAAAAAAATATTTATGTTATTCGATATTAAATACGAAAAGTTGTTGGTTACCTTAAAATATTAAAAGTCAGAAAAGGAAATTTTTTTTTAAAGAATACTTTTCGCGCGGCGAGAAATTAAATATCAATTTGGGTCAAATTGACCCGCCCCGCGGTTCTAGTGTTAATGACTTGTTTGTCCTTAAATACATTAACCCTTTCAAGGGCGGTGGCTAGAAGGTCTAGCCACCAACTTTAGAATTTTTGTTCAGAGTGTGCAATGTCTACAAATTATAGCCACCTGTATCAAAAGCTAGCCAATACTTATAAAATTGAAATAGAGATGGCAGCACTAGCACAGCTTTCAAACATAATGTGCCTAGAATTTTTGAAATGATTACATTGAGAGAAAAATTTTCGAAGCTTCTTTTTTTATGTTTTTCAAAATTTAAATATGTATCCAAAAAACTTTGGTAGTGTAAATATACTGGAATGCACCTTTTAAATGCATTAGAGTTCCACACAACCTAAGATAAATAATTTTAGTTTCATTTTTCAGAAGGTTTTCCATGTGGCTAGACGTTGTAGCCACCACACTCTTAGGACATTTATTGCTCCGCTGGGGGAATGGGGCCTGCGTTTGTCTCTCTTTGAGATAAACAGAGAGGGAAAATTTGGGCTGTTGCAGGTGGTGAATATAAACAAAGGGGAGTAGGGGAATGTAAATAAAGCTGTCAACTCTCAAGTTGTAAGAGGCTTTCATAGGGAAGGGGTTTAGTTTTTCTGTTTAGAGCTCAGACTGAAGTTGTCTGTGACTATCGCTCTTGTATCATACTTTTTCGAGCATTCATTTCTGTAGAATTCTAATTCAGTTTATTTCCTTTTACAAATACTATAATGCCTAGAAAAGGCCTATCGTTAGATGAGGCTATCGCTTTGTTTGAAGAATTACCTTCAGATGGTGAATCTGATACATCTGAAAATAGTGACAATGAGGAAGAATATATTCCAAATTTACTTCAAGAAGAAATTCCTTCCAGTTCTGAAGATGAGCAAAACAATGAATTAGAAGGTCCTAGTAGTTCCAGAGGAGGTGTAAATTGGAGCAAAAGTTTCAGAAGCCGCTCTGTTCCAGAATTCGTTGAAGAAAGTGGTCCTGCCCCTGAGATCCTTGGTGTTGAAAATCCAACTCCACTTGGAATATTTCTAATGTTCATTACCATGAAATTACTGGAAGATTTAGTCTTTCAATCCAACTTATATGCTACTCAGTTGGGAAAATCTTTCACTCCATTAGATATTGAGGAATTGCTAAGATTTATTGCAATAAATCTACTCATGGGAATAAAACACTTACCAAGCTATAGAGATTATTGGTCCAGCTCTCCCGATTTGCACGATCAGTATATATCCCAACAAATGTCTGTAAAACGTTTCGGGTGGATTTTGTCCCATTTGCACATCAACGATAATTCTATGCAGCCAAAAAAGGGAACTGATAATTTTGATAAGTTGTACAAAATACGGCCTTTTATAAATCATTTATCGGAAAAGTTTCTTTCGTTATATCATCCCTCTGAAAAACAAGCCATCGATGAATCAATGGTGAAATTCAAAGGACGTTCTTCTTTGAAACAGTATTTACCAAAAAAGCCTATAAAGAGAGGCTACAAAGTATGGATGCGTTGCAATGAAAACGGTTTTGCTAGCCAGTTTGAAGTTTACACAGGTAAGGTTAGCAATCTTGTAGAAAGAAATTTGGGAGAACGAGTTGTTCGCACTTTGTGTGAACCAATATATGGAAAAAACCATAAACTATTTATGGATAACTACTTTACTAGTTATAACTTGTTCAAGTTTTTAGAAACAAAAAATATATTTGCTTGTGGGACAGTCAACATGACAAGGATAAATTTACCAAAAAACTTAAAACCTGACAAAGACTTGTCAAGAGGAGAGTTTGACTGGGCGTCAAGTGAAGACGGTATAATTTGCCTTAGATGGAAGGATAAACGAGGTGTATGCTTGCTAACTTCTTTGGAAAATGCAACAAACATTACAAGTGTGGAGAGAAAAGACAGAGATGGACAAATAAATCAGGTATCATGTCCTCAAGCTATAATAGATTATAATAAAAACATGGGATTTGTGGATAGGTTTGATCACCTGAAAAGTTTATACCAAATTGACAGAAAGAGCCATAAATGGTGGCACAGACTTTTTTTCCACTTCTTAGATGCAACAATTGTAAATTCGTACATAATCTACAATATGCTTCCTGAAAAAAATAGTGATTTTCAAACTATGAAAAATTTCAGGCGCGAAATAATTCGAGAAATGTTGTTGTTGGGTGCAAATAAAACCCTAAAGAAACATTCCCTAAGTTCCAAATCTGTTCCTGTAAAGAAGCACAAACCATACATTTCTAAAGATGAACGAACGGAAAATGCAAAACACATTCCTGTGAAAACGGAAAAAGGCTTGTATAGAAGATGTGCTCTTTGTAGCACAAAAAAGGATGTTCATAGATCTCGATGGTTATGCAAAGAATGCAATGTGCCCCTATGTATGCAAGCGATAGGTGTTACTTGTTTTCAAAAGTTTCATACGAAGTAGATTATAGTTTCTTAAAACATTTTGAACTGAGTTTGAAACTGTTTACAAACTAATTTTAAATAGATTTAACATTTTAAGTGTTTTTATTCTTCCATTCATATTTTGTCAATTGATTATTTTGCTATAAAAGTAAGTAGTTCTATTTTATATTATATAATTGATCAATGACAAAATTCATTATTATATTAATATTTTATGGCATTTTTTATTACTTAAATGTGTGAATTTCTGTTTTCTAAAGCAAAATTGTTTACAAATTATTTTTAAACTGATTTAATATTTAAAAAACTTATAAGTATTATTGTAAGCATAATTTGTGAATAAATTCCTTTGTTTAAAAAAAAATAAAGTAATTGCGTTATATAATAGTTGCATTATATAATAAATCAAAATTTATCATCATAATTACATTTTAAGGGCAAAATTATAATTTATATTCCTTAAATATGTGAATATTTGTTTTCTGATGTCAAGTAAAAAAAAATACCTAAGTGCGCGGTGGCTAGAACGATTAGCCACCACCCACAAAAAAATCCCCACATTAGGAAATTTTTTTTTCGCCAAATAAGGCTTAAAATAGATGTGTAGTTTATGATATATATGTAATTAAACAAAAATACAATCATTTTAACTTCGTGCCCCTGAAAGGGTTAAATAAAACACAGCGTTTTAAAAACAAAAAAATGCATGTAAACTATAATAATAGTTTACAAAATGAGAGTTTAAGATATTTAGTAGGAAAATATGTGATTTCATGTGTAAAAATACATTCATTATTAAATTGGCATACCATTTTAAACACAAAATACTTTATTCATCATTATATTGACTTTCTATAGTCTACCAATAATTATTATTCAAAGAATACACTTCTATTTTCTCTAGAGTAGAATCAAAATGATCTTTTTATTAACTAAGAAAATTCTCAAGTGCCGTTTACCTAGAAAAACAGATTTTTTTCCTATTTTTTCGACAACGCCAGAAAACTAAAGAATGACTTACTGAATGAGTTAAATCAATGTCTCGTTTGTCCTTAAATACTCTAAATAAAAGACAACGTTTTAAAAACAAAAGAAGCATGTACACCATAATAATAGTTTACAAAATGACATCTTAAGATATTTAGTAGAAAAATATGTGATTTCATGAGTAAAAATACATTCATTAATAAATTGTCTCACTTTCTTAAATACAAAATACTGTATTCATCATTATCCTGACTATGTTTAATATATCAACGTTTGATATTCAAAAAATGCACTTCCATTTCCTCTAGAGTACTATCAAAATGATCTTTCTTTTATCTAAGATAATTATCAAGCGCCATTTATCTTGAAAAACAGTTTTTTTTTCTTATTTTTTTTATTCATGTCAAAAAACAAAAGAATGTCTTACTGAATGAATTAAAGTAATGACTTGTTTTTATTTCTACAAGGGGATGTAAATTGGGCCCCACAAATTAAAGAATATAAAATATGTGGAAACTATATATAATATTTTAATAAAAATTGTAATACAGTTTTATGAGTTATGAGTTTTATGAGTTTAATGAGTTAAATTAATGACTTCTTTGTCCTTAAATACTTTAAATAAAAGACGACGTTTTAAAAACAGAAAAAGCATGTACACCATAATAATAGCTTACAAAATGACATCTTAATATATTTAGTAGAAACATATGTGATTTCATGTGTGAAAATACATTCATTATTAAATTAACATACTTTCTTAAATACAAAATACTGTATTCATCATTATCCGGACTATCTTTAATCTGTGAACATTTGATATTCAAAGAATGACCTTCCATATCTTCTACAGTACAATCCAAATGGTCTTTTTTTTGTCTAAGAAAATTCTCAGGCGTCGTTTACCTTACAAAATAGTTTTTCTACTTTTTTACTTACCCATCATACGTAGTATAGGGTAAGTCTTGCAATCGTTTTGAAAATCGAAAAAATTTGTTTGACGGATTTACACGTTTCAGATAGTGGAGATTCCGAAAAACATATTTTTAGAAAAAAAAATTTGCCGTCCGTCCGTCTGTGTGTCTGTGTGTCTGTCTGTCTGTCTGTCTGTAACCGCTCTATCTCCCGAACAAATCGAGATAGAGACTTGAAATTTTGTATGTTCTTAGTATGTAAGAATGGGACGAAGCCTATTGAATATCAGTAACCTCGATTATCCGGAACTATTTTTTCGGACTCTCGAAAAATTCGTTCTGATGAAAGGTACATAAAAATTTTCGAATTTTTTTATTTTAAGGAGTGGATATAAAAGGCAATAAAATAACACACATTTTGAATAAAGAACGAAGTCGATCGGATTATTAGTTGCCGAGATATCTGTAATCCTGTTTTCCACATTCTTCGATTTTTCATGACCCTGTATTTTATTCAAATTTCAATACAAAGATATATTTTAATTGGAAATGAGACGCTTAATTCGACGCAGTAAATTGTTATTTAATATGATTATTATTTTTGGAGTTATAAGGATGTTTCTTTTACGCAATCTAGTACTACTTGAGTATTTTGGCGTTTTATAATTTGTCGAAATGGGCTCATCAGCAATTCATTGATAGAGCATTACTATGCATATTAAAATTATTTAAATGCATGTTTAAGTTTTGTTTTGGAATTGCAATGCATGTTATAAATAGTTTACACATGTTTTATTTTCATATTTTATATTATGCATATCTATGATGGGTAAGTGTTACGGTGGCCCCCAACGACTAGTTTTTATTCACGCCAATTAAATAAAGAATGTCGTACTGAATGAAATAAAGTAATGACTTGTTTTTATTTCTACAAAGGAATACAAATTAGGCCTCACAAATTCCAGAATATAATATATGTGGAATCTACATTTTTTAAATATAAAAATTGCAATACAGTTTATATAATTAATACTTATATTTTCAGATTGACAAATAATACCGTCACGAAAAACAACTTCATGCGAAAATGTGAAGTTAACGTTCAAATTATGCTTAGAAATTTATTAGAAATATATATATATATTATATGAAAATATTTTAGCATTAGCTTAACGTTAAACGATAACAACTGAAGAAATAACCAATAATTTCGCTTCTTATAAAATACTGTTTAGAAAAACTTTGATAATGTGTGTAGTTCGGTTATATGATTATTAAAGGGAGTAGTACACTTCGTCGACAATCACTTCGTCGACATATCATTTCGTCGACACCACTTCGTCGACATATCGTTTCGTCGACAGTTTCATTTCGCCGACATAGCATTTCGTCGACAGGTAAATTCTAAGGATGTCCTTCTATTTTCACATGAGTTCAATCAAAACGATCTTTTTATTATGTAAGAGAATTTATAGGCGTCATGTACTTTGCAAAACAGTTTTTTCTATATTTTTATTTGCATCAGTAAAGAAAAGAATTGATGACTGAGCTAAATCAGTGGCTAATTACGGATAACAAATAAATAACAAATTTAACAAATAAATAAGTACTCGCCGTTTACTTCAAATATTTAATTACCGAAATGAAACGGATGTAAATTAGTATCAAGAATAAGAAAAAGGCCTAATAAATTTCTGAAGGAGGAGAAAAATTTCTTCGTATACGATGAAAAATATAAATTTTAAACCTTCACCATTCGTTAAGGCCTTCTGATCGATTAGACAATAGCCCCGTATCGTCTCTGGCGATAATAATCAGACACCTAAGTCGCTTTCCTTTTCCAGTGAAATTGCTGAGTTTTTAAGAAAATCTTAAATATTTAAAATAATAATAATAATAATAATATGTTTGAATATTATTCCTTGACCTACATAACTTAGGTTGCGTATGACCTCTCATTTCAGTATTTAGACACCATGAGTACAGACTGTACATCATTCTCTGTACAGTAATAGTTGGATGTTTGAACTGCTTTTGTCTGGTGTATCCAAATGATATAACAGGTATTAGGTCACAGGTGAGTTTTATAAAACAAACATGTTAAACAATATAGCCTCCTGGTTCTTACAGATTGTTTATGTAAGATCTCAAAAGTTTGTTTTATTGAGATTCCGGATTTTAGTTTAAAATATTTGAGACAGATAATACTTCAAGTATAGATGTTAAATCTAAATCTAATTTTTGACCTCTCTGTTATCTCAGTATTGATGAAATAGAAACAGGTTTAATAAATCGAGAGGTTTTCAATATAGTGGTACCCATTGGATATTTGTTTTAAGGTCCAACCCCCTCTTTTCACATCTATGCTGAAAGAAAAGAAAAACCCAAAATCAGGTGCCGACTTACAGAATATTGCTTGTAGCGCCATATATGAGATAATTGGAGTTTAAAACTAAAATAGTGAATCTAAATAAGCAAAAAAAAAAAAAAAAAGCATTTTACACAATTTTTCTGCAAGAGTTTTTTTTAAATAGCTGTCACCATTTGCAAGTTATTAAATTTTAAATTTAATCAATTCATATTAGGATTCCTATATGCCTACTGGTATACGGGGAGAGTCATAAATATCGAAACAATAGGCTATCTCCTTAACATCTTCAGACCTGGGGTACATAAATGTGTATCTTCATTCTTTTCTTCATAAACTCTAAACTGTTCAAATTTTTTGCATTTTTACTTTACTTCTTTACAGCTGAATGTTTTTTGCTTTAAAAGAAAACCAATAAATGTCAGCACTGATGAATATTACCTTATAAAATAAATATTATTTTCATCGGAGTTTCGAAAATACCTCTATGACATTGTGGCCAAGAAAGAAAGAACTATTCATGATTATTTAACTTAAATGCTTTACACTAAACATTTTTGAGGATTTGCTGATCATTTACTTGTTTGAAGCCCTTAATTTTTTTAATGCTTAAATTTATATTACTGATAGTTAAACTGATGTTTTAAGGAGATTAGTACTTTTATATCCATATTTGTAAACCTAAAGCACTAGTCTCCTAAAGTGCTGATTTCATAAAAATGACTCTTTCTGTCATCTATGGTGTCTTTTTGGTTATTCAAAAACAATAAATGTATATTTCAAGAGTTATTTTATGCTCAGATCTGAGGGGGTTAAATATTGCCCATATACCCATACTTCCAATTCCAAAAATTCATAAAGAAAGGTGAAATTTTTGATAAGATATAATTTGCAACTCCACTAAAATCAGATTTTCATATTTAATTAAAAGGAAATAAATTGAAATCCGATAATTATTGTTTCGAGTTATAACGATTTTAAATTATCCCATTTAAATCACTACTAATCAATTAAAATTTTTATAAATTTTATGAGGAATTTTAGGATGTGATTTTCTTAGCAAATTATATGGCTAACCATCACAAAAAAAGAAAAAAATCAAAATTCCAACTCAAAAGATTTTTTGAATGTTTTTTAGAACTTTTAAAGTAAAATTGTTTTTTAACTGCGAGCAATTCAATTTGTTTCAAATCCCTTAAAACCAGATGAATTATTTAAACGACTATGACTCTGCGAGTTTTGAAGATATGAAGATGCGAGTTTTTGTGTCTTATTCAGGACTGGCTAAGGAAAGTTTATCTAACTGGAATTTTTATCGTACGGGGGCCGTATAAAAATTTAATTTTCGTATTTTTTCAAATAGACCCCCCTTGGAGTTGCAGTTTATCTTATGAAAATTTCACCTTTTTTATGAATTTTTGAGTTTAGGAGTATGGGTCTAGGGGCAATATTTAAGGAGATAGCCTGTTGTTTCAATGTTTATTACTCACACTGTTTAGCTCTTCACCGACGAAACTAAGTCTGGGGGTTAAGAGGTTTATTAACTTATATGTATTATTTTTCTACAAAAAATCATATATACTCGTATGCTTTGTATTTAATAGCAAATTGCGTTTCCATAGTTGTTTTAAAATATGGGTATTGTTTTTGCACTTCCGGTTTTTAGTCGTCTACAGATACCAGTCGATTGTGGATTAAAATCTATCGGGTGTAGCGATGATGATTATTTTTTGCTTTGGATGCGAGTCGGTAATTGGGATAAATGTCTTTGGGAATAACCCGACCCGTTCAGAACTCGGGAGTAAATGATGGAGAGTGTTGTACCTTGGGACAGTTTTCACATTTCAATTTTTTACTTCAATGATTTTAATCCGATTTAAAATTTGAAGGCAGCAATTCAACACACAAACATTTATCTCTATAATATATTTTTAGAAATTCAGGCAGTTTGAAAATAAAAAAATGCCTTTCATTTAAAGTAAGGAAAATAAACTGTACCGGGACACTATATGTTGTACTTTGGGACATACTGCATAATTTAAGCAATAGGTATATAAGTAATTCAAATTTTTGTACAATAACTAATATAATATTTTGTAGAATAACAATAAAAATTTTATACCAATGAAAATTTTGTTTTAAGGAATTAGGAAATAAATTCAAGATTCCCCAGATACTATTGCAAGAAAGTTATCTATTTTCTTGATTTATTATTTCTATCACCTTTGTGGTATGATCATAATCAATATTGTCACCATCTTTAGTACTAGATAAAACGAGTTTATCATTAACAGATATAAAAGTACTGTATTATTCTGGAGGTGGTCTTTTCATTTTCTTGCTACATCAGTTTCAACTTTTAATAAAAAAAAACCTCTCAAAATGTGAGATTTTCCTTTTCTTATACACATATGCTTTTACAAGCTGCAGCTATGAAAAATGACAATATCGTTGCAGGGGGTTTGACATTTTGAGAATGTGAAGATAAACATACATGTGCTATGAATACATCTGATAACACATTTGCAGCTATTAATTCAACTGTTTCATTCAACATTTCAGTTGGAAAAGTTTTTTTAAATGCATTTCGATCAATTTCTACTACAACATATATTGTGATTGGCTAGCCAGGATGTGGTATCATCTATGCATTACCACAAGACTACTAGTATGTGGTCTGTGTCCCAAAGATAGTACAGCCAAGTTGCTGTAGTTTAGGTAAGGAATAGACGGGAGTTGTAAACAAAATAATTTCAACTTCCCGGCATTTCTCTATTGTAAAAATGGAACTATGGCTGTTATGCTATCCATGATTAACAACATAATACACTACATAAATGTACCCTTAAAACTGATTCAAAACCCTGAAAAATACATCAGAACATGTGCTCTTTAAAATATTGCATCATATGGAAAGAAAAAGACTTTTGGGAGTTAGCAGATTCATAGTTGCAAAATTCAGTCATTATAAACATACATCCAAGATAAAGTTGAGTTGTTTTATTCACTGTATGTCGCACGTTTTGAGGAATTTTCTGTAAAAAGTTATAATAATACGTTTAGTTATGCAAATTATTACAAACCATGCATTTATTACAATGTCCCAAGGTACAACATAGTTTACTGTCCCAAAGTACGTTCATCAAATGGCTTAAAAAATCAAAATGATGGTAAATCTAAAAGCACTATCATTATTCTCTCATAGCCCAAACATGTAAAAATCTTCTCTTTTATAAATAAAAATAAGTTACAATTGACTTCTTGTAAAAGTGAATAGTTAAAAAATGAAATTTGAACAAAGGAAAATATTTACTTTGGACTAGTGAAATTTTCTTTTTTTCTCCAAGTTACTTATTGATTGCTTCTGATGTTTTCTATTACAAGGAAGAGATCAGTGGGTTATTAGTAATTATTAGACATAAACAAAAGTTCATTGTTGCCAATAGTTTTTTTAGAAATTGTCAATGACCCGAGGTACAAGTGTCCCAAAATACAACACTCTCCCCTACAACGTTGCTCATATCCACTTCATCTAACTAACATCATATTTATATATACTATACGTATATTTATGGTCAGTAGTTTGCAATTATCATAATAATTATTGATAATTTTAAAAATACATTTATCTTATATTAGTTAAATGAAATGAACACTGTTTTCATCTACTTCTGTTTACTTTACAAATGAAATTGGAAAATTTTAGAAAAAACAAACAAAGACAGAATTTAAAAAAACAACAACATTTTTCTAAGAACGATATTTAATCTTACCAATCATAGAAGCAAAGCATTGAATTTCTTTTATAGAATGAGATCTTAGTTGCTTAAACCATTAATCAAATTTGTAATTCTTTGAATTGCATCATGTTTCTGACAAGATAGATTTAATTAAATTTATTCATTTCCGAAATGTTTAGCTGTCGAATGCAATGACGATTCTCTAATTTACATTTGAATGTCTAAGAAAAGTGCATGTAAAATCGTTCACTGTTCATTAGAATAAATGAATTTTACCAGTCAGTACATATGTTACATGCAAATTTTGTAAACAAAGAATCTTGTAAGATCAAATTCTTACTTCAGATAAACTTTAGTAGTGTTTCCATGCGTTTTGAAATCAATTACAAATAAGATACATTCTTTTTTTGTTTATTTAGAATGGATTTGTTTAATTTAAATTTGGAGATTTTAAATTATATATTGTTGTTTACAAACTTATTAATGATAATCGTAATTTTAAAGCATAACATTAAAAAACAGCATGTTCCTCTTTCTGGATCAGTTTTCATGAAAACTAATAATAAATAAAATAAAAAGTGTAAACTAAGAGGTAATTAAATCTATTGATACTTGATATGTAATTTATATAAACAAATTTATTTCGTATGCATGCAACTACAAAAATTACATGTAATTTTCTGCTTATTGTTTTAGTTATGTCCAAATAAATTGAATGCTTGAAATAGTTACATATTTAAAATAAATTTAAAAACGTTTTCGAACAATATTTGAACAATATATGATTCAATATCATCTATGCAAAGGACATCAAAATCCCCCGAACAAACATTATGGTTTGGTAATATAAATTAGAAAAAAATGTATTTATATAAAAAATCAGCGTGCATTGCTATCTAAATTAAATAAAGGTTTTGCTCAAAGTAAAAATTAAAATGCAGAAAAAATATAAAAAATACCTTGCTTTATGCGAACTGTATTAATATGATAAAAAGTGATGAAAGTGTACATTCAATATTTGTTCAACTACATTTGCGCAAGTTACAATATTTATGCAAATTATACTACCGGATATCCTAAAGTGGACTGGCTGATCATTTAATAACTTCGAATCGGTGAGTTATTAAAAAAATTCCGCAGGAGAATTATATAAGATATCAAGAATTATTTTTTAATGAAGATTCACCTTTTTAGTTTAAAATAGTGGAGATAGATGGTGCTGAAAGCAATAGAAATTTGTTCTTAATCTGATTTTTCATTTCAATCTTCTCTCATTACTGTTGAGGCAGAAGAAGTTTAAATGTATCATATATGGAGTATATTTCAATCGCCAATGAATATTTTTTATTAGGTTTCACTCAATATAATGACCTTCCTTTTTTTGCATCTATGCTGAGAGAAGAGATATATGTTGTTTTATGACGGCCGATTATCTGCACGAGAAGTAAAAAGTCTGAGGAGTGCCCTCCATGGTGTTTTTTCTGAGGAAATCTAACACCTGAGAGAAGAGAGACCAGAAGTCGAGCGCCTATTTCACGAATTTTGCTTACAGCGCCATCTATCGTTGCTATTTGGAAGTAAAATTGAGAATCTTTGTTTTAAAAAAATCTGAATTTTATATAACACTTTTTCAAGAACTTTCTTAACAGCTGTCACCATTTGCAAGTTACTGAAATTCAATCGATTCATTTGAGGACACCCGATATATGCATAATGTGAAAACAGACAAATGTTTCATATACATTTTTTGCAGTTATGAATTACGTCAAAGAATTTAATAGTTTAATTGTTATCTAATTCGGTAAAACAGGATTCGCTATATCAATAAACAGGTGACAAGATCTGGATTGGACATTTTTTTTTGGCACACAAGGCATTGTTTGCAATGCCTTTTTCGTAGATTATGCAATGAAACATTTAATCCAAATATTCCATAATCTACGAAAATACAATTAAACGACGAACGAAAACATAGAATAACTTCCACCAAAAGAGTATTTGTTTTTTGAAACCTCACAATCTTATACATTTTCGAGATTTAAGTCAGCTATAAAATGAAAAATTGTTTTGCTACCATTTATCTTTTGAAAGTTTTCCAAATAGTTTTAATATTGTATTAAATCTTGTTTGCAAACCAAAATACCAGTTTTTATAATGCTTCGAATTCTAACTTAAACATTCTCGGCTGCGTAATTGCATGCGTATGCATGCCTGAGAACAAAATAATATTGAATTAAATTTAAATTAAATTAAATTTTAAAAGAATTAAATTTTAAATTTATTGAAAAATTTTTTAAACAAAATTAAAAAATTGAAATTAAATTTTTAATATTGAATTAAATTTTAATGTAACTTTTGCAAATCTATTATAGTTGTCTGTAAAATGTGTTTGTTCAACATGAAAATGTTTACTTCAGAATGAAGAGCATCCGAAAAACGTATATGCCAGTCTGGGATAAACGTTATAAAAACTACTCGGAAAAGTTCATGAAAATAGTGGTTGTAAAATAACCAATTTAACACCAATGCCTGCCGAATTAGATTTTAAAAGGTTTTGTATTTAAACCTAAACATTTTTTATGCCTGCATTTCAAAATGGCGACTTTGCCAGGCATGCCACAGGTTTATGCGTTAAAAATGATCAATTACAGACTGAGGAGATCAGTAAATAAAACTTGCATTGTTATGAAAAAATATATCATTAAACAACGAAAAGGGAAGACAGATAGCTGAAAAATTAACATGATATTTTTCAAAGACTTTATCAGAAGTTTGTTTGTTAATAAGGTTTTCAGAAGTCAGTTGTAATGAGAATATGTCTCACTATGATACAGAAAGTTGTGAGAAATTACATCTTCAATTTTTCATAGTATCTCTTCTAACTCTTCGTAAAAAAACTTTTATTCGAAGAATCGAGGAAATTACATAAATATTACTTGCTTTTATAAAAAGAATGAGATATTATAAATAAACACGGGTAACTATCTGCATAAAACTATTATTTCGAGAAAAAATAACCCTCTCCGTTCTGTTCATCAATACGTGATTGATCGCTGAACGCAAGCCTGTTCAATTACACACATTTCGAAAGACTGGTGAATTTTGTACAATACTTTTCAATGCATTTTACATGCCCGGATGTCAAATTATGACAATCGTGTGCAATTCATGATGCGCTCTTAAGAGAAATTATTTTTACAATTATATTCCGTAAACCGAGGATACGTTGACACCTTCTAGGTAGACGCGTTTATTATTCTTTTGCATACATTTATTAATGTGTTTTACTCAGGCTATTAATTCTTGCATGTCTTACAGGATTAAGGCAGTAAGTAAAAAATGTGAAACTACAAAAAAAAAAAAAAAAAAAAAAAAAAAAAAAACACCAGGGATCCGGCATCATCGGAATTACACTGAAGATAATGATAGAAACGCAGTGGCAGATGTCAATAATAGCATAACAAAAAACTAGCTACCACAACATTCTAAATACTACGTAGTATTCTCGTCAATAAGTAATTTGGAAGAAGTACCAAATAAACAGTCGTCTGACCATTTTTACATAAGAAGCAGAGTGACTGATTTCCATGGAATGGGGAGTCGAACCTGACAGTTGTTTTCCTTTAACCTAGCACAATGACATGATGGTAGTTAAAAAAACACCTTAATTGGAAGTGTGTTAACATTACTATGCTGACTAACAACACTCCCGGGGATTATATGATAAATGCTTTCATCCAGAGAAAATAATGTTAAAAAATCATATTTTCTCAATAATTCGTAAAATTTAATCGTTAAAATACCCTTAGGTGATCTAATGCGTATACTTAGGTATTTTGCACCCATATCTGAAATATCTTTGTCATAAATCATGTATTGTGAGCATTTAAAGCATATTTGTAGTTAACGAACATGCTTCATGACGATGATTTGTAAATGACGAAGTTACCCAAAACCCGAAATAACATTGTCATAAAATTTTTCTTAATTTTTTCTTAGAACACTTCTCAAATGCATTTTGAATCCGCTTTGATGTTGAAGAAAATCGTTAGGTCGATCCACCTACATTTTTTTACACCCGAATTCGAAGAATTAAAAAAACTAGTCGTTGGAGGCCACCGTAATACTTACCCATCATGGATATGCATAGCACAATATATGAAAACATAACACATGTAAACAATTTATAAAATGCATTACAATTCCAAAACAAAATATAAACGTATATTTAAGTATTTTTAACACATAATCATGCTCTAGTAATGAATTTCTGATGACCCAATTTCGGTAAATTGTATGAAACGCCAAACTATTCAAGAAGCACTGAATTGCGTAATAGATACATCCTTATAACTCCAAAAATTATAATCATATTCACTAACGGTTTCTTGCATCAAATTAAGTATCTCATTTCCAATTAAAATATATCTTTGAATTGAAATTTGAATGAAATACAGGGTCATGAAAAATGAAAGAATGTGGAAAATAGGATTAGAAATATCTCAAACACTAATTATCCGATTGACTTCGTTTTTTATGCAAAATTTTTGTTATTTTATTGCCTTTTACGTCCATTCCTTAAAATAAAAGAATTCGAAAAATTTTATGTACCTTTCATCAGAATGAATTTTTCGAGAGTCCGAAAAAAATAGTTCCGGATAATCGAGGTTACTCATATTAAATAGGCTTCGTCCCATTCTTACATACTAAGCACATACAAAATTTCAAATCTCTATCTCAATTTGTTCGGGAGATAGAGCGGTTACAGACAGACAGACAGACAGACAGACAGACACACAGACACACAGACGGACGGACGGCAATTTTTTTTTTCTAAAAATATGTTTTTCAGAATCTCCAGTGTCCGAAACGTATAAATCCGTCAAAAATTTTTTTTCGATTTTCAAAACGATTGCAAGACTTACCCTATACTACGTATGATGGGTAAGTAAAAGAAAGTACAAAAATATGCCTGAATCGTGATAAAGAAACCCCGGTTAACGGTTATTCATTGTTCTCAAAAACTTATTTTTGAAATAAGAAAACAATTCTAAACCATTTTATAGTGTATACTTGAAGGCTGGTATATTGAAAATATATGCTAAATATATGAAAATTGATTTTCAAAAGGCATCAGTTACTTGTATTTATAAAATTACAGTAAAACAAAATCGTCTTCAATTTAAAACTTTTAGAATTTGGAATTCAGTTTTACAAAATAGAATTTGAAAATTGTCTGATGTGATCGATTGAATTTTATTTAAATTGAATTCCGAATCCCCCAGAAAATATTCAATACTTCGAAATTTAGTTCAAAATAAAATCGTAGGAAAAAGAAAACCATATTGGTTTTCGAAGTAAGTAAAAGTATCTGACATTTTTAATGAAAGTTTTAGTATGTATGGTTTCTCTTCTTGCGGGAATTAATAAAGTTTAAAATGATTATTTTCATGATAATTGATCTTTTAATACAGAGCTTAAAGTATTTTAAAGGGCAGTGTATCGAAAAAAATCTGAAAAAAAAGCTTTAAATTTACTCTTAATTAATATAGGGGAAAAAGTGTATTATTAAATCATATAAACGTCTTTCTAATTGTATATATTTTATAGTGTAGTAAGAAATAGGAATAGATTAGAAAATATAGTATTTTTTCTAACGCTTCAAAATAATATCATGCAATAAATAAATAAAAAGAACTTCAAAAATATTAGAAAAAATTATTTGCTTTTCAATAAAATAATACGATATCATATATATGTGCGAGTACTTATCTGCTTAAACCTGTTATTTTGAGGGAACGATCGCCCTCCACACCGTCAATAGGCACTTGACCGGTGCTTGCTGGACTTGTTTATATATACATACTTTCAAAATTAATGCCAGTTTCTAAAGTATGTTTAGCATCTTTCAACTCATTTTGCGCTCCCAAAATTGACATATGACAACTGTGTGTGATTTATACACTGTGAAAAAAAAAAATTCGTGAGGTTACTAAAAATTTTTTAGTAAATTTGTATTCTACAGAATTTTTTAGTAACCATTCCAAACTTTTTTTTGCCAGTGAAACAAACCTTTTTTTTTTTGTAAACTAAACAAAATAATGTTTTGTATAACTAACATATAAATATTTAGTATGAGCCACTAAGCAAATTTTAGTAACAGCACCAAAATTATTTTTGATAACCAATACTCATAGATCCTTAGTAGCTATTCCAAACGCAATTTTAACAAGTGAAACAAACATTTATTTTGTAAACTGTATAAATGAATTTTTCGTATAAAAAACTTAAAACTTTTTTGCGAGAACCATCAAACGTGTTTTGTTGTTGACGTGTGCCCGAAGGGCAGGAGCTTCCTTTGAATTGCATCCATTGGGTAAGAGGACAAACTTGCAGCGGTAGATTTTCGGCAACGCCTCAATAGACGGCAGCATCAAGCATTGCCACCTGCTCAATTTTGATATGCTTCTGAAAGGGAGGGAAAGTCCTTAGATTATTACCCATTGTAACTGCTACTACAAAATTTTCATAACTCTTTATTTAACAAATACTTACACTGCATATACTCCGTGCGTCTTTGGTGGTGTCGAGCATCGAGCCCGAGACATTTGAGTCTGGAGTTTTGTGCTATGACCACTGGACTATCTTGGCCACACCAAGTGAGTTTTATTAATAGCTATTAAAAATATCAAACTATCAACTCTATTCGTTGCTAGCTTTTTTCTAGTAACTCTTACAGATTTTCTTGTAACTGAGTAAGATTACAAGAGATTTTTAGTAATTGCAAGGATCACTAAAATTTTTTTAGTAGATCGACCCTTTTTTTACAGTGAATGCCCCGTTATGGATGTCGTGGGATTTATGAATTGTGCATATCTGTTGTGTTTAAACGCACATATTATTACAATGGAAAATTCTCAGTTCAACAAATTTCTTTTTGATGCAACGAAAAAACTTTGAATAATTTTACAATGTATATTTAAAGGCTAGTATATTGTGAATATGTGGTAAATATTTTAAAATAAATTTTCAGAATGCATCTGTTACTTGTATTGATAAAATTACAGTATTACAAAAATACGTTTTCAATTTAAATCTTTCGGAATTTGAAAGTCAGCTTTCCAAAATAGAATTAGAAAACTGTCAGCTGTGATCGAAAATTTTTATTTAAATCGAATTTCAAATCCCTTCAGAAAATATTCAATATTTCGAAATTTACTTAAAAATAAAATCGCAAGCAGAAAAAAAAAAAAACTATATTGGTTTCGAAGTACGTAAAAGTATCCGCAAAATTTTAATGAAACTTTTAGATGCACGGTTTCTCTTCTTAAGTGACTATTTACAATTTGCAATGATTATTTCATGACATTTGATTTTTTGATCTAGAATTCAGAGTATTTTAAAGATCAATATATCGAAAAAATCCGAACAATAGTTTTATGTTTATTCTTAATTAATAAAGAGGAAAAGAAAAGTGCATTATTAAATGATATAAAAATTTTTATAATTGTATATATTTTAGAATGTTATGAGAAGTAAAAATTCATTAGAAAAAAAGTTACTTTTTTAACTCTACAAAAACATTTTATGCGATAAAACAAAAAAAAAAAAAAAAAAAAAAAAAAAAAAAAACAAAAAAAAAAAAAAAACACTCCAAAATATAAGTGAAAGCTATTAGATTTTCATTAAAGCAATTTTATATAATAAATATGTACAAGTAATCATCTGTTCAAACCTATTATTTGAGAGTGCGTATCGCCCCCTGTCGTCCACACCATTAATCGATGCTTGACAGTTGCTCGCTAGACCCATTTATATACACATACATAGCAGCCAACTTCAGGCTTTTTTTAAATTAAATAAACACACTTTGACCCGGAATTTTTTTTAAGCAATTGTGCTTTCCTAAAGTAACATAATTATTTGAACTTCTTTAATTAAATAAATTTCTGGATTGAAGTATAATTATTGGATTTTTAAAAAGCCGGAGGTTGGTATGTCTGCACATACTTTCAACAAGGAAGTTATATTTAGTACCTTTCAACACATTTTGCAGTCCTTAAATTATGACATGACAATCATGTGACAATCGTTTCCGATTTATATGGTCCGTCATGGGTACCGTGCGATTTCTGAACTGTGCACATATGCTGTGTTTGACTGCACATATTGCTACATTGCGATTATTCTCAGTTCGCAAAAACTTATTTCTGATGAGAAGAAAATTTTTTAACCATTTTACAGTGTATATTTTAAGGCTTGTATATTGCAAATATACGGTAAATATTTTAAAATGAAATTTCAGAATGCGTCAGTTACTTATATTGAAAAAATTAAAGCAATACAAAAATGAGTCTTAAATTTAATATTTTTAGAATTTTTAAGTCAGTTTTCCAAAATATAATTCGAAAACTGTCTGCTGTGATCGATAGAATTTTATATAAATTGACTTCTGAATCCAGTAGAAAATATTCAATACTTCGAAATTTAGTTGAAAATAAAATCATAGGAAGAAGAAAACCATATTGGTTATCGAAGTAAGTAAAAGTATCTAGAGATTTTTAATGAAACTTTTAGAATGCATTGTTTCTTTTCTTAGCTGACTATTTAAAATTTTCGAAGATTATTTTCAAGCCATTTGATCTTCTAATCTTGAACTTAAAGTATTTTAAAGTGCAATACATGAAAATAGCTTTTAGTTTACTCCTAATTATAGTGTGTGTGGGGGGGGGTAAGGGGGGAGGGGCATTAGTAAATGATATAAAATTCTTTATAATTGTATATATTTTAGAGTTTTATGAGAAATAAGAGTTGATTAGAAAAAAAAATATCTTTTCTAGCGCATCAAAAAAAGTTCATGCGTTAAATTAAAAAAAAAAAAAACACTCCAGAAATTTAATTAGAAACTATTAGCTTTTCTTTCAAACAATTTGATATCATAAATATGTGCGAGTACCCATCTGCTTAACACGTTCGCTGCCGCTTACGTAAAGATGTGATACTAGATAATTCCGTATTGTAGAAGAGTGTTTTACCCAGAAGCCGATTTACTTTTTATAACAAAGAATCAGCGAAAGATTTTCCCGTGCCAGCGCGTGACTGGCTATTGTACATCACCCTACATACCGCGCTGGCGTGTGAGTGGCCCCTTACCGTTTGCGCAATATTGCGAGCTTTCCTTTGTTAAACCTATTATTCGGATAAACGATCGCAACCTGCCGTATACAACATTAATCGGCACTTGACCGGTGCTCGCTTGACCCGTTTATATACAGTGCTCAAAACAATTAAAGGATATTTGAAGTTTATATAAAATAAAGATATAAACGAAAATTTTTTTGCCGAAAATAGAAGAAGATAATCACAAATGCAAATTTTTCTGGTTTTCAAACTGTGGAGTATGCAAATTTTGAGTTCGACGTCAAAAACGTCGCTTCAGCGGCAGCGAATGAAATTTGACTTTCAACTGGATAAAAGAGAATGAAGACAAGGATGGTCGGCATTCAGTGATTGCTTTTTTTCGATGAGTACGATGTCTCAGCGAAGTCCTTTGACAGATTCAGAAGCTTGGAGAATTGTTGGTAGGTTAGAAAGGCGGCCAAACTCAAGCCAAAGTAGCTCAAGCCATTGGAGTGTCACAAACTGTTATTTCCAGGATCTGGAACCGTTTTTAGGAGAGTGGATGGGCAGGCCGAAGACCAGAGCAAGGTCGTAGACGGGCAACAACGCCCAATGAAGATCGGTATTTAGCGTTAACAACTCGGAGACACCGAAACATGAACGCTACTCTTCTCCAACAACACCTTCGCTCGGCTACAGGCACCACGATTTCAACTCAGACTGTCCGAAACCGGCTCCATGCTGTAGGTCTGTATGCTCGCTGACCGAATGGTATGTGTTAGATTAACATCAAGGCATCGTCGCGACCGCAGGGAGTGGGCAACCGAGCATGTCAACAGGAGGAGAAATGAATGGAGCAATATTCTGTTTTCTGACGAGTCCCGTTTTTCCGTGCATCCGGATAATAAGCGTATTTTCATCTGGAGGGACCGTGGCAGTAGGAATAATCCTGCGTTCGTGCAGGAAAGTGTCAGATTTGGCGGTGGAGGAGTGTTGGTGTATGGTGGCATCTCCATTGACGGGCGCACTGACCTCTACATCATTCGAGATGGCGCTCTGACTGGTCGCCGATATAGGGATGAGATCCTCAGACATATTGTAGTCCCTTACGCTGCAGCAATCGGAGATAACTTCATTTTAATGGACGATAACTGCAGGCCACATCGTGCAAACCTGGTGGAGGATTTCCTTTTCGAGGAAGGAATCGTTCGAATGGAATGTGCAGTGTGTTCTCCAGACATGAATCCAATCGAGCACGTTTAGGACGCTCTAGGAAGACGAGTTTCTGGCCGCCAACAAGCCCCACAAACTCTCCAAGAACTGGAAAGAGCTCTTCTGGAAGAGTGGGGCAGAATACCCCAACTCGTCATTAATAGCCTCATTGAGTCCATGTCTCAAAGGTGTTCAACGTTGCTGGCCGCCCGTGGAAACCATACCCCCTACTGAAAATGATTTTCTTTGAAGAAAACACCTTTTCTTATTCTTTTTTTCTCATATGCACAAATTGTGTTTTTTTCCTTTTGTACACAAATGCGCAATAAATTGCATTTTTTTCTGCCAAACATGTGTAATTTATTCTCATATAACCTACTATGTCTGTCGACCATGTATCAATCAGCTAAAAAGTTTCCCAGATACAAAATCCACCTAAAACTGCAATATCCTTTAATTGTTTTGAGCAGTGTACATATAAATTATAGATGGTAAAATATGTTTAGCATTTTTCAACAGATTTTGCATTCCCAAAATTCGACATATGACAATCGTATGCGACTTTTATGCTCCGTTATGTGTGTTGTGTGATTTATGAATTGTGCCCATATGTTGTGTGTAAAAGCAATTATTGCTACAATGCGATTATACTCAATTTGCAAAAACTTTTTTTTTTATGTGAGAAATCATTTTGTGTTATTTTACACTGTTTATTTGAAAGCTGATATTTTGCAAGTTTAAGGTAAATATTTTAAAATGAATTTTCAAAATGTATCAATTATTTGTGTTGATAAAATTGTTGCAGTAATACAAAAGAGCATCTTGAATTTAAATATTTTAGAATTTGGAAGTCAGTTTTCCAAAATAAAATTTGAAAACTTCCTGCTGTTATCAATAGAATTTTATTTAAATTGAATTCCAGATCCCCACAGAAAATATTCAATACTTCGAAATTTAGTTGAAAATAAAAACACAGGAAGAAGAAACCATATAAGTAAGTAAAAGTATCCGCAAACTTTTAATGAAACTTTTAATATGCATGGTTTCTCTTCTTAAGTGACTGTTCAAATTTTCCAATGATTTTTTTCATGACATTTGATCTTTTAATCCAGAACTTTGAGTATTTTAAAGTGCAGTATATCGAAAAAACCCGAACAATAGCTGTAAAATCACCTCTAATTAATTGAGGGAAAAAGGTGCAATGTTTAATCAAATAAAATTATTTATAATTGTATATATTTTAGAGTGTTATGAGAAATAATAATTGATGTGAAAAAAATGGTAACTTTTCTAACGTTTCAAAAATATTTATGTTCTAAATCGTAAAGAAATATAAATAAAATGCATATAAATATAAATAAAAACACTAAAACAATTAGATATCTTAAATATGTGCGAGTACCCATTTGCTTAAATCTACTATTTGGGCGGAACGATCAATGTCTGCCGTTCACAAATCAATCGGCCCTTGTCCGGTGTTTGCTAGATCCGTTTATCTACAAATACTTTCAACAATAAATTCCATGTTTAGTATCTTTCAAAGCATTTTACATTCTCAAATTTCGACACATGACAATCGTGTGCGATTCATACGCTCTCCGTTATGGATGTTGTTTGATTTATTATATGTGCATATCTGTTGTGTTTAAATGCACATATTATTACAATATGAAAATTCTCAGCTCAGCAAATTTCTTTTTGATGCAAGGAAAAAACTTTGAATCATTTTACAATGTGTATTTAAAGGCTAGTATATTGTGAATGTATGGTAAATATTTTAAAATGAATTTTCAAAATGCATCTGTTACTTGCATTGATAAAATTATAATAATACAGAAATGCGTCTTCAATTTAAATCTTTTAGAATTTCGAAATCAGTTTTCCAAAATAGAATTTGAAAACTGTCTGCTGTGATCGATAGAATTTTATTTAAATTGAATTCCGAATCCCCACAGAAAATCTTCAATACTTCGAAATTTAGTTGAAAATAAAATCGTAGGAAGAGGAAAACTATACTGGTTTTCGAAGTTAGTAAGAATATCTGAAAATTTTTAATGAAACTTTTAGTATGCATGGTCAAAATAAAATCGTAGGAATAAGAAAACCATACTGGCTTTCGAAGTAAGTAAAAGTACAGGCAAAATGTAATGTAAGTTTTAGTATGCATGGTTTCTCGTATTAAGTGACTATTTATAATTTCCAGGGATTATTTTTATGACATTTGAACTTTTAATCTAGTACATAGATTATTTTAAAGATCATGCAGTGTATCGAAGAAAATCTGAAAAATATCTATAATTTTATTCCTAATTAATAGGGGGAATAAGAAAAAGGCATTATTAAATTATATACAATTATTTATAATTATATATTTTTTAGAGTTTTATGAGAAATAAGAATGGTATAGTTTTTAATGCTTCAAGAAATTTTCAGGCGATAAATCGAAAAAACACTCCAAAAATATAAGTAATAACTATTAGCTTTTCATGAAAACCATTGGATATTATTAATATGAGCGAGTACTCATCTGCGTAAACCTATTATTTGAAGGAACGATCGTCCCCTGTCTTCCACACCATCAATCGGCGCTTGACCGGTGCTCTTTAGAACCGTTTACATACACATACTTTCAACAATAAATTACAGTTTATAAAATGTGTTTAGTATCTTTTACCCTCTAAATGCTTGGAACGTAATATTCCGTTTACTAAGCTCCAGATTCCGCTGCAATATAAGCAATATTTAACTTAATATAATATTTTATGTTTAATGAATTTCCGATACATTTTACAAAACGTAATGCTCTCAAGAATTACATTCATAGTTGTAATTAAGTCTTTTTAGGTGCGTTCGTAATTATGTAAATACGTAGCACCTATTGTTGTCGCTCAGTCCGTCCGTCTGTCCGTCTGTCTGTCTGTCCGTCTCTCTGTCCGTCTGTCTGTCTGTCCGTCCGTCTGTCCGCATATAACAACGCAAAAACTACCCAACCGAATCGTTTGAAATTTAGAATACATAATTATAACATAATTTTGTCGAGTCATTTCAAATTTTATGAAAATCGGATGGATAGATCAATTACAGGGACATTCAAAAGGATTCCGTTACATTACGGTCAATAGGGAAAAAAGTTTTAAATGCATTTTAATCGTTTCAAATTTAAAACACATAATTATTGCGTAATTTTCTCGAATCATTTCAAATGTTATGAAAATCGGATGCATAGATCAATTACAGGGACAATCAAAAGGATTCCGTTACATTACGGTCAATGGGGAAAAATTTTCAAATGCATTTTAATGATGTTACACTCATTCGAACATAATAGAATTGGCATGAATCTATAAAATATATACTAAAATATGCATTTTGTACAATCTGTGATGCAAAGAATTTTTATTATTAAATTACAGGGCCACACAAAAGTATTCCACTACTTAATGCTAATCAGGGAAACATGGTTTGGTACGTGTTTTAATTATATTCAACTATTTCACATTTTATGAATAAGATATACGTTGCTGAGGTGTAATAAAAATTAATTCCTGCATATTTACAGAAACGTAAAGATTTCGACTACTATACTGTATCCGGAGTACGCTCTACTATATCACAACAAGATCTGAATATTTTTAAAACTTCGTTATCGTACGAACGCACCTCATTTGCTACGTTCACGTGCAATTTCCAACTTGTTTAATATATAATGTTGAAAGAATCATATTTTCTGAGCATTTAATATAAAATATAGGGAAAAAAGCATTTAAATTTTACCCATTTGCAAGATGCTCTGAGGACTCAAGGCATTTTGCATTCCCAAAATTTATCGTATGACAATCGTGTGCAATTCATATGTTCCGTAATGAATGTCGTGCGATTTATAAATTGTGTGCATATTGTAATAATTCGAATATTCGCATTTCGTAAAAAATTATTTTTGATGCGAGGTAAAATTTTGAACCATTTTACAGCGTATATTTTAAGGCTGATATATTGTAAATGTATGGTAAATATTTTAAGATGAATTTTCCGAATACATCGGATACATGTATTGATAAAATTGCAGCAATACAAAAAATGTCTCTTTAATTTAATTATTTTAGAACTGAAAGTCAATTTTCTAAAATAGAATTTGAAAACTGTTTGCTGTGAACCATAGAATTTTATTGAAATTGAATTCCAAATTCCCCAGAAAATATTCAATACTTCGAAATTAAGTTGAAATGAAAATCGTAGGAAGAAGAAAACTATGTCCGTCTTCGAAGTATAAAATAGTATTAGCAAATTTTTCATGAAACTTTCAGTATACGTGGTTTTTCTTCTTAAGTGACTATTTGAAATTAGAAATGATTATTTTCATGACATTTGATCTTTTAATCTAGAACTTAGAGTATTATAAAGCATAGTACATCGAAAAAGAAAACAATAGTTTTAAGCTCAGTTATAATTAATAGTGGGCAAAGAAACAGTGCATTATTAAATCATAAAAAATTCTTTATAATTCTATATATTTTAAAGTGTTAGGAGAAATAAGAATTGCTTAGAAAAAAAGTCAATTTGCCTAATGCTTCAAGAAAATTTCAAGAGATCAATCAAAAAATCACTCCAAAAATATAAGTACAAACTATTAGCTTTTCATTAAAACAATCACATATCATGAAATATGTGCCAGACCTTATTTGCTTAAACCTACTATTTGGAAACGATCGCCCCTTGCCATCCACTCTATCAATTGGCGCTTGACTGGTGCTCAATTAATCCGTTTATATACACATATTTTTCAACAATAAATTCCAGTTGATAAGTTGTGTTTAGTATCATTCAACGCACTTTGCTTTTCCAAATTTCGACATATGACAATCGTGTGCGATTCATATGTTCTGTTATGGGTGACTTGTGATTTATGAATTGTGCACACATCTTGTGTTTAAGTACACTTAGGGTGGAGTGAAAAATCGAAAGTTTGAATTTTGATTTTGGATAGCAGCCAAAAGTTGCCTTTTAGTACCTCTAATACACGTGCAAAATTTCATGAATTTTGAAAAATTTCTTGAGTCCCCTACCAGGACGTTTGTATTTTCATTGATTTATACGATAGAATCTTAACATAACTTGTACATTAACAGGATTTTTTGGTAAACTCGTTTGATATTTTTATATTTTAAATATTTAGTGTAATTCCTTTTATCATTTTCAAACTTTAAGTCTTTATATTTAAATTTTTGAAACGATTTATTGAGTTTTAAAAATTGTATGTTGTCATTTTTACTGTCAAAATGAGTATGTGTGTGAGCAAATCGAAGTTTACCATTACCAGAAGTTGGTGATTCTTCAAAACTAAATAAAGCTGTTTTGCCAACAATAGCAGAATGCTATAAAATATTATTATTATACAAAACAATAAATAAAACATAGCAGTAATTGTACAGTTTCGCCAAAATCAGAGGTAAAAAAAATCCTAAGAGAAAACATCGAAGCATCATTTATTGTAGTTTCCCAAAGACGTATTGATCAAATGATAGACAACAATTTTTCTGAATATCAGCTCATTCAATTCCCCAAAATCAACGGAAATTATGGAAAATTGGAGATATATGGAAAAACTATAATTGAAAAACTTAATCTCTGATTTTAAGAGTCAAATGAATTGTATTTGGGATACATTGCACCATCTTTTGGACCAGGAAAGATCATTGCAGGAAGTATTAAAATATTGCACTGAAAAACATTTAATCCTTGATAAATTTATGGCAATAGGTTGTGACGAAACAACTGTAAACAGTAAGATAAAAAATCATGCTAATAGATTTTTTGAAACCAAGATTTAGTCGTCCATTGTAGTGGTTAATATGTCAGCTTTCTGCAAACGAATTGCCACTAAGTCATTCAACTTGATAAACAAAATAAAGGCTCACGAGCTTTTCCTGTTCTAAATGGAAAGTCATTGGATCAATGTGAACAATAGACAGTTATAGAAATTAAAAAATAGCTGCTCTCATCACAGAGAAATGAGTGTAGACCTAAGTGTAGACCAAAATTATTTTTATGACATGTGCCAAACATTTGCATCTGTTTAATGCTCCTCAAATCTGGTAAATCGTAATCCAGCAAGAATGTTGCACTCTAAATGATTGACAACTGCCAATTGATTACTTGGTTTGCAGATTGGAAGGCAGATTCATCCCAAAACCTGAGGATTATGGCTGAATTTGTAATGAACGTTCATCTATGTTGTTTCAATTCAAGAAAGATTCTTCTTGCAAATATAGAATTCAAAATGGTTTTTTTTATATAAACAATTAAGTTGTTTTGTTATTTGAGGAAATATTTAAAGAAAACTCTCAATCCCGTTATTTAACAAAATGTATACTTCTGTCATTGAGATGAAAATTTACATGAACGATAACTGATAAAAAAAATCATGTTGGAGAATTTGGATTCCGAAGAATATTGAAGATGAAGGATATTATACGTTCTACAATAAGACATTTTATATTCCAATATTGAAATTCAGTGTTACAAACTATATATACATTATTAACTAGCAAGAATGTGAAATCACCCCACATTCTTAAACGATTACCAAAAGAGAAACTGGAAATTCTCAGAAAAAAATCGAAAGTTCCATCTTTTCAATTGAAAAATTTCCCTGTTAGATTCAAGTATTCGAAAGATGCGTAAACTTAGTTGTTAAAGCTCCATTAGCGGCTGTAGTAGTAGAAGCAAGAACCGTATATATACGAGCAAACATCAAATCACGAAAGGTAATACCTAATTTTGATAACTAAGACCAATATAAATTAGAGTGAAATGAAAGATCGTTTTACAATACATCGTATATATTCTTTTCATTTTATTACTATATATTCAGAAAACTGCATTTCCTTTATATTTAGAGAACTATCTTTCATGTGCATTCGAAAAATAAAATTGAAATGCATGTCTAATTATTGTGTTTTTTCTTCTCTGGGACAATACGATTCACATTTTAGGGTTTTATTCGCGATTCAAAGAGTTAAAACAAAACGATACTTAGATCATTCACAAGTAATACTTTAAGAAGTCATTTTTGTGGGTTATATTACTGAAATCAGAAATTTAGTTTAAAAAAAAAGTTGATTAATTTACACTACATTGTGAAATCTTGATTTTCACATAAAAAGAGCATAATCTTTAAGACCTGGTAGGGAACTAAAATGAATTCCAAATGAAATGAAATTTTAACCGTCTATTCAGTGTGCCAAAAAGCAACATTTTAGACCTATCCAAAGAAAAAATTCCGAAAAAAAATTTTTTTTTGGTCAGCTACACTACATTGTGAAATCTTGATTTTCACATAAAAAGAGCATAATCTTTCAGAACTGGTAGAGAACTATAATGAATTCCAAGTGAAATGAAATTTCAACCGTACATTTAGTGTGCCAAAAAGCAACATTTTAGACCTATCCAAAGAAAAAATTCCGAAAAAAAATTTTTTTTTGGTCATTTACACTACAGAGTGAAATTTTGATTTTCACATATAAAGAGCATAATCTTTAAGAGCTGGTAGGGGACTAAAGATGAATTCAAAACGAAATGAAATTTTAACCTTATATTCAGTGTGCCAAAAGGCAACTTTTTAGACCTATCCAAAGAAAAAATTCCGAAAAAAATTTTTTTTGGTCTTTTTCACTCCACCCTAGTACACATGTTGTTACAATGCGATTATCCTTAGTTCGCAAAAAATTATTTTTGATGCGAAGAAAAATTTTAAACCATTTTACACTGTATACTTAAAAGCTTGTATATTACAAATGTATAATAAATATTTTTAAATGAATTTTCAGAATGTGTCATTTACTTGTAGTGATAAAATTACAGTAATACAAAAAGAAAATGCCTTCAATTGAAATCTTTTAGAGTTTGGAAGTCAGTTTTCCACAATAGAATTCGAAAACTGTCTCCTGTCATCGATAGAATTTTATTTAAATTGAATTTCGAATCCCCCTGAAAATATTCAATACTTCGAAATTTAGTTGAAAATAAATTCGTATTGGTTTAAGAAGAAAACCGTATTGGTTTTCGAAGTAAGTAAAAGTATTCGCAAATTTTTAATGAAACTTTTTTCATGAATGGTTTCTCTTCTTAAGTGACTATTTAAAATTTCCAATGATTATTTTCATGACATTTGATTTTTTAATCAAAGAGTATTTTAAGGTTCAGTATATCGAATAAATTCGAAGAATAGCTTTGAATTTATTCATAGTTAACTGTGGGGGGAAAAGTACATCATTAAATCATATAAATTCTTTATAATTGTATGTGTTTTAAAGAGTTGTGAGAAATAAGAATTGATCAGAAAAATTGTGACTTTTCTAACGCATCAAAAAATTTCATGCGATAAATTGAACAAACGCTCCAAAAATATAAGTAAAAACTATTAGCTTCTCATTAAAACAATTAGATATCATATATATGTGCGAGTACCTATCTGCTTAAACCTATTATTTTTGATTGATGATCGATCTCTTTCGTCCACAGCATCAATCGGCTCTTGACCGGTACTCGCTAGACCCGTTTATAAGCAGATACTTTCAATAATAAATTCCAGTTCGTAAAATATGCTTAGTATCTTTCAACATTCCAAAAATTGACATATGCCAACAGTGTGTAATTCATGTGTTCCGTTATAAGTATCGTGTGATTTATGAATTATGCACATGTGTTGTGTTTAAAAGCACATATTATTACGATGCGATTATTCTCAGGTCTAAAACACTTATTTTTGATGTGATGAAAAATTTTCAACCATTTAAACGACTAAATTTGAAGGCTGGTATATTGCAAATGCATGCTAAATATACCAAAATGAATTTTTTAAATGAATCAGTTACTTGTATTGATAAAATTACAGTAATACAAAAATGAGTTTTCAGTTTAACTCTTTTAGAAATTGGAAGATAGCTTTCCAAAATAGAAATTCAAAACTGTCTCTTGTCATCGATAGAATTTTATTTAAATTGAATTCTAAATCCCTCAGAAAATATTCAATGCTTCAAAATTTAGTTGAAAATACAATTGTAAGAAGAAGAAAACCATATTGATTTTCGAAGTAAGCAAAAGTATACACACATTTTTAATGAAACACTTAGTATGCATGGTTTCTCTTCTTAATTATTTAAAATTTCAAATGAATATTTTCATGACATTTGATCTTTTAACCTAGAACTTATAGCATTTTAAAGTATAGTATATCGAAAAAAATCAAAACTTTAGCTTTTAATATATTCCTAATTAATAGTGGGTAAAAGAAAAGTGCATTATTAAGTGATATAAAATTCTTTATAATTGTATATATTTTAGAATGTTATGAGAAATGAGAATTGATTAGAAACATATGATAACTTTTTTAATGCTAAAAAAAAGTGATAAATCGAAAAGAGATGTAAATAAAATATATATAAATATGTATAAAATTCATTAAAACAATTAGAAATAAATATGTGAGAGTAGACATCTGTTTAAACCTATTACTTGGGGAAACTATCACTCTCTGCCGTCCAGAAATCAATCGGCCCTTGACAGGTGCTTGCTAGATCCGTTTATCTACAAATACTTTCAAAAATAAATTCCATTTGTTAAGTTGTGTTTAGTATCTTTCAAAGCATTTTGCACTCTCAAATTTTGACAAATGACAATCGTGTGAGATTCATATGCTCGGTTATGGATGTTGTGGGATTTATGAATTGTGCATTCATGTTGTGTTTAAATGCACATATTGTTACAATGAAATAACTCTCAGTTCTAGCAAAATTATTTTTATGCGAGGGAAAAAAATGAATCATTTTACAATGTATATTTAAAGGCTGGTATGTTGTGAATATATGGAAAATATATTAAGATGAATTTTCAAAATGCATCCGTTACTTGTATTGATAAAATTACAAAAATACAAGAATGCGTCTTCAATTTAAACCTTTTAGAATTTGAAGTCAGTTTTCCAAAATAAAATTTGAAAACTGTCTGCTTTGATCAATAGAATCTTATTTAAATTGAATTTAAAATCCCCCCACAGAAAATATTCAATACTTCGATTTTAGTTCAAACTAAAATCATAGAAATAAAAAAAAATATTGGTTTTCGAAGTAAGTGAAAGTTTCCGCATTTTTTTAATGAAACTTTTAGCATGCGTGGTTTCTCTTCTTAAGTGACTATTTAAAATTTCCACTGATTATTTTCATGACATTTGATCTTTTAATCTAAGAGTATTTTAAGGTTCAGTACATTGAAAAATTCCGAAAAATAGCTTTACATATATTCACTGTTCACTTTGGGGGGGGGGGGGAGTGCATTATTAAATTATATAAAATTCTTTATAATTGTACGTGTTTCAGACTTTTGTGAGAAATAAGAAATGACGAGAAAAAGTGTTATCTTTTCTAATGCTTTAAAAGATTTCATGCGATAAATCGAAAAAACACTCCAAAAATATAAGTAAAAACTACTAGCTTTTTATTAAAACAATAAGATATCATAAATATGCTATCAATCTGGGCTTGACCGATGCTCACTATATCTGTTTATAGGCACATACATTCAACAATAAATTCCAGTTGGTAAGTTCTCTTTAGTATCTTACATTCCCAAAAATCGATATATGGCAATCGTATGCGATTCATATGTTCCGTTATGAGTGTCGTGTGATTTATGAATTTTACGCACGTGTGTTCAACATCACATATTGTTACAATACGACAGTTCTCATTCCGCAAAAACATATTTTTGATGCGAGTAAAATTTTTGAACCGTTTTACAGTGCATACTAACTGGCTGATAAATTGCAAATATGTGACAAATATTTTTAAATGCGTTTTTAGAATACATCCGTTACTTGTATTGATAAAATTACAGTAATACAGAAAATGAGTTTATAATTTAAATCTTTTAGAATTTACAAGTGAGATTTCCAAAATAGTATTTGAAAACTGTCAGCTGTGATCGATAGATTTTTATTTAAATTGAATTCCGACTTCCTCAGAAATCTTTCAATACTTCGAAATTTAGTTGAAAATAAAATCGTGAAAAGAAGAAAACAATATTGGTTTTCGAAGTAAGTAAAAGTAATCGTAAAATTTTAATGAAACTTCTAGTGTGCATGATTTCTCTTCTTAAGTGACTATTTAAAATTTCCAAAGATTATTTTCATGACATTTGATGTTTTAATTTAGAGCTGGAAGCATTTTAAAGTGCAGTATACCGAAAAAAAAATTTATTCAATAGCTTTAAGTTTACTTTTAATTAATAGAGGGGAAAAGAAAAGTGCAGTATTAAATGGTATAAAATTATTTCTAAATGTATATATTTTAAAATTTTATGAAAAATGAGATCTGATTAGAAAAAATGATATGTTTTCTAATGCTTGAAAAATTTTCATGAGATAAATAAAAGAAAACACTCCAAAAGTATCCGCAACTTTTTAATGAATTTTTAAGTGTGCATTGTTTATCTTCTTAAGTGACTATTTAAAATTTCCAGTGATTATTTTCATGACACTTGATATTTTTATCTAGAACTTGTATTTTACTCAATCGTATATATCGTCTTGTATATCGAAAAAATCCGAACAACTGCTTTATCTTTACTTCTAATTAATAGCGGAGAAAAAGAAACTGCATTATTTAATTATATGGAATTCTTTATCATTGTATATATTTTGGAGTGTTATCTGAAATAAGAATTGTTTAGAAGAAATAGGGTAAAGTACCCAGTGCTTGATAACTTAAGCAGAATTTGTATTTAAACACTTCATTATAACCTTGCCTTTCAACTTGGTGGAATACACTCCTTAGATTGTTTCATTTCAAAATTGTAATTGTTAAAGAAAAAAATAATAATAAAAATAAAACAAAATAGAATTGTTTTAGTAAAATAAATTACAAATTTAAAATGTCATATCCATATACCCAGTTTTTGATATGCTGTATCCAGTGTTTGATAGCTATTTTAATATGTGTTAATCATCAGATATTTTCTTTCAAAATAGCCATTTAAAAAGTTAACAACCATTATACTTAGGTTGCACAGTCAAATGGAATTTAAAGAAAAAGATTAATTAGATTAATAAACATAAATATTTCTGTTTATTAATTATTCATACAAAGAATTTTTCTTGGTTACCTTTTTAATTTTTGTTTTTGTTCCAGGCCAAAAAAAATTCTTTATAGGGGAGAGAACTTATCCCCTTGTTAATAGCTGGAGACAGGACTTAAGCAAATTCGTAAAATCAGAAATTTGTCTACGGGAAACAGCCCCGACAGGTCCATCAAGAAGCATAAAATTAAGTTTTCTATCTAATACTTTATGAATTACAAAATTCTTTTAATTTAACAATAAAATTAAAGATCTCGATCACTGGAAGATTCACAAACCAGTGTTTTATAATAGTTATCAAACACAAGATAAATTGAAAGTTTTCTAAGCCAGTAATTGAAAGTGTCCTCTCTATTTTACGGTTAGGGTTAGAAAATAAAAACTTGGACCACAAAACAATAATTAAAGCTTTACAAAATAGTATGTTCCATTATTACCCAGTTATTTAAATATCAAGGATAAAAATAGATTTAACAAAACTTACCCCTCAGATTTCTAATAACAACTGACTGTAGTGACTGCAAAACCCCACACCAAATTTTTTAGTAGTTAAATTCGAAAACAGTGTCTCAAAGAAAAAGAAACAAACTTAGATGTATATGAAGAAAAAAAAGGTATGAACTATCTCATGGAATGAAAAATAAATGTTTATTTTGTCTGTAAACCTTAGAATAAGTAATTGTGTTGAAAATTATCAAACATTGGGTGGCTATCAAATACTGGGTATTTTACCTTAGTAACTTTTCTTACTCTTCCAAAAATTTTCATTCGATAAATCAAAAAAACGCTGCAAAAAATATGTAAAAACTATTAGCTTTTCATTAAAACAATTAAATATCATAAATAAGTGCGAGTATTACGTCAGCTTAAAACTATTACAGTGAAACCTCCAAATAAGGGACACTCCGAATAAGGGACACCTCTATTTAAGGGACAAAAGTTCCGGTCCCAGTCCCTTCGTATAGGACGAGTAATGTATTTACCTCTGAATAAGGGACACTCGATTTAAGGAACACTTGAAAATGCGATGAAAGGAGCTGGTTTTTGCATTTCAGATAATGAAATAGCCAGAGATGAAAATAAAAATACAGATTTTTGTGAGCTTATCAAACAGACAGGCAGTCATGTTGATAGAGATCCATATGACTCGATTGATGCGCATTTATTTACCCACAGTGTTTTTATCCCATCGAAAGTAATGCTGAAAGTTGTAAGGATGATTATGAAAGTGAAGAAGAAATGGAAATTGTGAAATAAAGAACTTTACAGATGCTTTAAAATATGCAAAGTTCCATCCTTTTTTAGTAAATGCTGCTGATAATGAAGGACTGAAATTTATAAGTATGGTAAATGAGCACTTGAAAGATTTGTAATGAAAAATTGAAAGCTGCGAAAGAATCACTTTTGATCGATTAAGTAAGATTCTTTTAAATGTTAATGCACTTTTTGCATGTATGAAATATTTGTGTAAAAAATGCAGATCAATAATTCTACAAATCTTTTAATGAAGTAATCGATTAAAAATTTCAATTAATTGAATCTCTATTCTTGTTGTGTCTGATTAATGCAATTTATAACCTTCGGGTACATTTAAACTTCACCTTTAATTTAATGTTATATTTTATGTCTATATAAAAGATTAATTTGAAAAAAAAAAGAAAAAAAAAGAAAAAAAAGAAAAAGAAAAACTCCGAATAAGGGACACCTCTATTTAAGGGACAAAAGTTCCGGTCCCATGGATGTTTCTTATTTGGAGGTTTCACTGTATTTGAGGGAATGATCTCCTCTTCTGTCCACACCGTCATTCGGCACTTGACCAGGTCTCACTAAACCCGTTAATGAACTCATATTTTCAACTATAAATTCCAATTGATAAGTTGTGTTTAGTTTCTTTCAATGCATTTTGCATTCCCACATGTTCACTTATGACAATCATGTGCTATTCATATGCTCTGTTATGGGTGTCGTGTGATTTATGTATTGTGCACGTACGTTGTGGTTTTAAGCACATATTGTTACAAACCAATTATTCTCAGTTCGCAAAAAAATATTTTTGATGCGAGGAAAATTTTTGAACTATTTTGTAGTGTATATTTGAAGGATGATAAATTGCAAATGTATGGTAAATATTTTAATATGAATTTTCAGAATTCATACGTTACTTGTATAGATAAAATTATACAGTAACACAAAATTGCGTCTTCAATTTAAATCTTTTAGAAATTGGAAGTCAGTTTTCCAAAATAGAATTTGAAAACTGTCTGCTCTGATCGATAGAATTTTATTTAAATTGAATTCCGAATCCCCCAGAAAATACTGAGTACTTTAAAATTTAGTTCAAAATAAAAAAAATACAAAGAAGTAAAACATACTGGTATTCAAAGTAAGTAAAAGTATGTGCAAAATGTAATGAAACTTTTAGTATGTATGGTTCCTCATCTTAAGGGCGATTTAAAATTTTCAGTGATTAATTTTATGTCATTTAAACTTTTAATTTCGGACATAGACTATTTTAAAGATCATGCGGTATATCGAAAAAATCTGAACAATAGATATAAGTTTATTCCTAATTGATAGAGTGGACAAGTAACATGCATTATTAAATCATACAAAATTCTATATAATTGTATGTATTTTAGAGTTTTAGGAAAAATAAGGGTTGATTAGAAAAAATTGTAGAATTTCTAATGTTTCAAAAAAAATTTCAAGCTATAAATCGCAAAAACACTCCAAAAATATTAGTAAAAACTATCAGCTTTTCATTAAAACAATTAGATATCATTAATATGGGCGAGTACTAATCTGCGTAAACCTATTATTCGAGGGACGATCACCCCCTGCCTACCACACCGCCAATCGTCTCTTGATCGGTGCTCGCTAAACCCGTTCATGTACACATACTTTCAACAATTAATTACAGTTGGTAAGATGTGTTTTATACCTTTTACCCTCTAAGTGTTTGGAACATTGTATCCCGTTCACTAAGCTCCAGATTTCACTGCAATATAAACAATGTTTAACGTAATATAATTGTATATGTTTAGTATCTTTCAATGCATTTTGCGTTCCCAAAATTCAACATATGGGAATCATTTGCGATTGAAATGCTCCGTTATTGTTGTTATGTGATTTATGATTTGCGAATTTATGTTATATTTAAATGCGCATATTGTTAAGATGCAATTATTTTCAGTTCGCAAAAACTTATTTCTGATGCGAGAAAATATTTTTAGCGATTTTACAGTGTATATTTTAAGACTGGCATACTGCAAATACATGGTAAATATTTTAAAAGGAATTTTCAGAATGCGTCAGCTACTTGTATTGATAAAATTACAGCAATAAAAAAATACGCCTTAAATTTAAATAATTTAGAATTTGTAAGTCAGTTTTCAAAATAGAATTCGAAAACTGTCTGCTGTGATCGATAGAATTTTATTTAAATTGAATTCCGAATCCAGTAGAAAATATTCAATACTTCGAAATTTAGTTGGAAATAAAATCGTCAAAAGAAGAAAACAATATTGGTTTTCGAAGTAAAGAATTTTTAATTAAACATTTTCTATGCATGTTTTCTCTTCTTTGGTGACTATTTAAAATTTCTAGCGATTATTTTCATGACATTTGATCTTTTAATCTAGAACTTAGAGTATTTTATAGTGAATTATATAAGAAAAAATCAGAACAATAGCTTTAAGTTTAGTCCTAATAATGGAGGGGGGGGGGGAAGGTGCATTATTAAATTATATAAAATTCTTTATAATTATGTATATTTTAAAGTGTTATGAGTAATAAGAATTGATTAGAAAAATGATAACTTTTCTAACGCATCAAAAATATTTCATGCGATAAATCGAAAAAACACTGAAGGAATATAAGTAAAAACTATTAGCTTTCTTTAAAGCAATTTGATATCATAAATATGTACGAGTAACTATCTACTCAAACCTATTATTTGAGGGCGATGACTCACCCTCTGCTACCCGTACTATTATTCCACTCTTGACCTTAGACTCTAGACCCCAGATTCTTCTCTAAACCCGTTTATATACTCACACGTTCAACAATAAATTACAGTTAGTAAGCTGTGTTTAATATTTTTCAACGCATTTTGCATTCCCAAAATTTGACATATGACAAACGTATGCGATTCATTTGCTGTTTTATGAGTCTCGTGTGATTTATGAATTGCGTACCTATGTTGCGTTTAAAACCACATATTGTTACAATGCGATTAGTCTTAGTTCGCAAAAAACTTATTTTTGATGTGAGGAAAATTTCAGTGCATAATTGAAGGCTGGTATATTGGAAATAAATGGCAAGTGCTTTAAAATGAATTTTAAGAATGCATCAGTTACATGTATTGATAAAATTACAGCAATTCAAAAATGCGATTTCAATTTAAATCTCTTAGAATTTGGATGTCAGTTTTCCAAAATAGAATTTGAAATCTGTCTAATATGATCGATAGAATTTCCTTTAAATTGAATTCCGAATTCCCCAGAAAATATTCAAAACTTCGAAATTTATTTGAAAATAAAATCGTAGGAAGAAGAAAACGTTATTGGTTTTCGAAGTAAGAAAAAGCATCCGCGAATTTTAATAAAACTTTTAATATGCATGGTTTCTCTTCTTAAATGACTATTTGAAACTTAGAATGATTATTTTCATTGCATTTGACCTTTAATCAAAACCTTAGAATATTTTAAAATTCAGTATATCAATATATATATATATGTATATATATATTAGTAAAACAATTCATAGCAAAACAAAATGTAAAAGCTTTGATTTTTTTGTTGTATTTTAAAATGGTCTTTATAAAATAATGATGTACAAATTTAGATAACTATTTTATATTAAAGTAGCTAAACCACATTTTAGTATTAAAGTCTATAGACCACGATAATAAATAATTTTTTGGTTTTTTTGTTTGTTTGTTTGTTTGTTTTGTGTTAACATCGTTGTATACCTTCGAAGCTCAATAAAGCTTTGATGGAAACAAAAGAGAAAATTACTTTATAGTAGTGGAGTTTTGTAATTCATATAATGAAAATAAATTATTGAATATTGATTTTCCAACAAAGAATGCCTGGACTAAATATTATAATAATACGAATAGCTGTTTGCAGAATGTTACCTTATTCTTAAAATCAGTGAAAGTTTTTTAGTGTGAAATTCTTTTTCATGATTTAAATTAGTGATGGGCGATTCTCAAAAATTTCCTATTCAATAAAAATCGTAATCGTAAAAAAGCGCATTCGATAAAGTTATCGATAAATTTCGAGAATCTACAATCGAGATGTTTTTACAATCGATTATTAAAATCTTTGTTATTAAATGTTTAAAAAGCATAATTTAATAGATACATGGAAACTGAAAACAAATGAATTCAAAAAACAACAACAAACCAAAAGGATGTTATAATGGAGCCGCAATAGTAGAAAAGTCATGTAACGGCGTTCCTTGGTTTCAAAAAGTTGTAAAGTCGCGATTAGCAAAATGGCCAAAAAAAAAATAATCAAAAGCACTCCTAGTAAAAGAACATGAACTAAAAGGATATTAAAAGTGATCAAAATCTTTTATTGATTTTTGTACATCAATTGAGATACGATCTACAATTCTCCCATTATTAGAAGACTCTCTATTGAAATTTATTAAACGGACCACTCGGGGGGGGGGGGCAAAGTAATGCAGGAGCAATGAAAATGCATAATATGAGTAAATGGTCATTAGGCTTTCCAACAATACTTCGCATGATGGGTGTGGGTTAAATTTATTAAAGAGTTTCCCGCGGGGGCAAAGTAAGGCGGGATGAGCGCAGGAGATATACAGAGCTTTCTAATGATATATCACGAAAGAGGAGTCAACAAAAGATATAAAAACACTACCCTTAGAATTCCAACTATTGCAACACCCGGAATACAGCCTGTCCTCACAGTTTGTGAATTTTTCATACATTATAAATTATATATTGGAAGTCTCTATAAAAAAAATCAGATCTGAATTCACAAAAACGAAATGATTTCAAAAAAGTTTGAAAAGCGCTTTTGTAAGGAGGCCAAATTGAGGAAAAGAGAAGAAAGATTCATAATATGAAAGAGTGGTTTGAAAACTTCCGCTGATATATCATGTGACGGGTCCATAAAAAGCTTCATATTTACTCCTCACTATTCCACTATTTTTTTTCTTCCTTGAATACATCCGGAAATCACGCAGCCTCGCTTTTAAATGTTTATATTTAATAAAATATTTTTACCAAAGGGCTCCATCAAAAAATCCCATTTAAAATGAAATTTATTCTTAAAATAGCTACGATTTAAAAAATTCACCCCTCATCGCTCCCCTCCCCCCTGCGGAAGTTCAACCCCAGAAGGAGAAATGTTCATAATGTGAAAGAGTGATTCGAAGAACATTCCAATAATCAATCACATGAAGGGTCCAAAAAAAGTTTGGAATTTACTCCTCACCCGCAGGTTTAATTTTTCTTAACAGAATACATCCGGAAATCACGCATCCCCCACTTTAAAATGTTTATAATTAGTAATTTTTATTAGAAGGTTCCATCAAGAAACCACTTCTAAAATGATAGTTATTCTCGAAATAGCTACGATTAAAAAAATTCACTCCTAGTCGCCCCTCCCCCCCGAAATTAAACTGCAGGAAGAGAAAAGTCCATAATAGGAAAGAGTATTCCGAAACCTTTCCTATGACATATCACATAACGGATCCAAAAAAAGTTTGAAATTTACTCCTCACCCGTGGCCGTAATGTTACTTTTTCTTCCCAAAATGCACCAGGAAATCACGCAGTCCCCATTTTAAACTTTTGTATTTATGAAATAATATTTAGCAGAGCGTTCCTCTGAAAACCACATCTAAAATGATATTCATTGTCGAAATAGCTAAAATTAAAAAAAAAAAATAAATAAATAAAAATTACCTTTTTATCGCTACACCTCCCCCTCCTGAAATTCAATTCCAGGAGGAGAAATATTCGTAAAATGAAAGAGAGGTTCGAAAAAATTCCGATGATATATATGTAACATGACGGGTCCATAAAAGAAGTTGAAATTTACATATCACCTGTGGGTTCACTCATTTTTCCCAGAACACACCTAAAAATGACGTACCCCCCACTTTAAAATCTTTATATTTAATAAGTTATATTTACCGAAGAGTTCCATAAAAGAAACCTCCACATCTAAAATGATATTTATTGTCGAAATAGCAGCGGTTTAAAAAATTCACCCTCTTATCGGTTTCTCCCCCCCCCCCTTCCTCCTGAAATTCTACTCCAGGAGGAGAAAGATTCGTAAAATGAAAGGGAGCTGCCAAAACATTCCGATAATGTACATATAACATGACGGGTTTTTTAAAAAAAGGTTTGAAATTTACATGTCACCCGTGGGTTCACTTATTTTTCTTAGACTACGCCTAAAAATGATGCAGCCCCTACTTTAAAATCTTTATATTTAATAAATAATATTTACCGGAGAGTTCCATAAAAAAAATCCACACCAAAAATAACATTTATTGCCGAAATAGCTAAGATTTAAAAAATTCGCTTCCCCCCTCCCCTCCTCCGCCCCTTAAAATTCAACTCCAAATGTAGAAAGATTCATTATATGAAAGAATGATTAAAAGAGCTTTCGTATATGCCTCTCATTTCAGCAAATTTCATCCCGATAAAGTCAGGCATAACGAGAAAATCATTTCATCGCGATGAAAATTAACCTCGATTGAAATAGGTTTATCGAAGGACTTGTAACTTCCAGATGAAATTTAACCTTGATAAAAGCGGCATTCCGAGAATCTTGTGGTTTGCTGATGAATGCCTTTTTCTATAAGGATAATTTTCGTTCTCGCTGAGCAGAGAGATGACGAGCTTTATCGAGGAGCGTTTTGTCGATGAAGCTTTGTGAAATGAAAGTTTTATCGAAAAACGAAGTACAGAAAGAAGCATGAGAATATGACAATAACTTGTGAAATGAAGACCTAATTTTCAAAGTTTCTGGTATTTTAGTCTTACCATGCTGTCACGTAGGTGGTACCCCCCAATAAATATTATTTATTTAAAAAAAATTCAAAGAGGGGGCTGGAGAGGGGACGAACATACGTTTAAAACTGTAGCGATTTCTACAATACCTATCAATTTAAGTGTTTTTTTTTTCATCGAATCATTCGATAAATATTATTTATCGAATGTAAAAAAAATTTAAATGTCTGCTGCAGGAAATTGGGGGCGAAAGGGTTGGACTGACGGAGGGCAGGGGAGGGGGACAATTTTCACTTTTTAAACCCGTCATATTGTATATCATCTTGAAGATCTCGAATTACTCTTTCATATTATGATGCTTTCTTCTCCCCCTTTCCGAATTTGGTTCCACGGCGGGAGGGGGGGGGGAGGGTTGGCATTTTTCGAAGCTTTTTGCGTTTTTATCATTTTAGATCGAATTTTTTAATTGAAAACGTCCTTAGGCGTATTGGAAATTTTTTTGAGATGGAAAAAAACCATTGAACTAGCTGTAAGAGTCAAGGAGCTTTGCGGACAAACTGTACCGCCCTGAACTGACTCTATTATGAACATGCTCGGCTGAGAACCAACTCTATTGCCAAGGACTAACCCCATGGCTTTGCGTGAACTGTCACGGATAGAATATTGTGCTAAATTCAAGTTTCTTCGGATTTCGAAAAAGGTGGCAACGGCAGAACGGATGAATGATTTTCTGGAACTTTCGATGAGTTTAAAATAAAAACCGTAAATTGTAGTATGAGATATAGATATGTAATAGTGATTTTTTTTGTTAAGAAAGTGAATATACTCGTTTTTCTTTGTGGTTTTGTGTCGCGATAAATAAAGATGGAAAATTATATTGTATTCTTCAGTTCAAGACTTAATATGTATTCATCTTCTACAGATTATTGTGTTTTTAAATGAACTAATCTACAGACCTGTGCAGCGGGAAGTTTAGTCTAGCCACATTCTTACTGTAACCTAGGCACAAAGTTCCCTCTTTGTGGACCTCTTCCAAAGGTGAGGGGCTTGACCCGCCCCCTCCCCTTTAACATACACTTTAAAATTTTGCTCATTTTTTCTCTACCAATTTTAACTTAAAAGTTTAAACTATATGGCACAAGCAGACCCCCCCCCCCCCTGTTGGTTATTCACCAACATAATTTTGCTCATTTCTTCACTTTATTTCAATTTTTAAAAGGCTATAACTTTGCTTGTATGGAAGCTACAGCGGCGAGAAAAATTATAGCATAGCTAACTTTTCGTCGCCGCACTTTTTGCAATTTTACGGTTTTCCCCATAGCACCGGGGGTTTTTTTGGGGGGGGGAAAGGGACCAGGGGGGAGTTGGCTTTTTTAATTTTTTTATGTAATATGTTTATTGAAAGCTTATGCTTCATACATTACCAATTTAGCATAAAAAAGTTCCTCCCGTCATTCTGGGTCACGTTACGGACCCATAATGGGTTGAAATTTAAATTTCTCAAACTTCGAAGTTTTCGCTAAATCGGCATCTGGAAAACATCGTGCCAATGTGGTGCGTGTAACTGCTGGGACTCTCGCCTCCTCTCGCGTGTAGGCGTTAATTTACCGCGGTTACTTGGTCCTTGTATTTCCTGCACAATAAGATATTTCCTGACGATTAAAAAAATACACACGTAATTGTTCAAGTTTTAACTTCTGTCGGCAGTTCCTTTTATTTTTTTTTTTTTAAGGATTTTGCAATAAATAATATTTATAATATACATGGAATTTAGAAAAGCAAGAAGTGTTTGTTTGGCATGTGACCACTTATTGATCTTATGCACCTCGATTTTATATATTTCCCCCCCCCACTCCGTTACCTTGGGGGGGGAGCAGTTTTCAAAATTTAACGTTCAGTTCGAGATTACGTTCGGTTGTTCGTTTAATTCGAGATTTTTTGTTGTTGTTGTTGTTTACAAAACCAAACGCTGTGCGGGCACACTGCGTTTGGTATATGATGCCTTATACAGCGAGGACCCAGTTCGAGATTTCATATTACAAGTTTACGTATAAGTTAGAGACACCAATGAAAGGAGGGGCTCACTAGCGAGTGAATCCGTCCTGTCTTTATTAACACCGACTCATTCACCTGTAGTAGACTCTTGATAAAATTGAATCCTGTATGGTATAAAAGCAATTGCAAACTGGAGTCATCGAGAAAACATTTACACAATCGAAAGTTATCGAGATGTTCATACAATCGAGAAAATCGAGAAAAACTTCTCGTTATCGCCCATCACTAATTTAAATATTCAATAATAATAAAAAGAATCATAAATATTATTCTTAAAACAAGATAAATATATAAATAAAGATTCAATTTTTATGTAAAAATAAATGAAAGATATTTTAAAATCCAAATTTCTAGATACCTGTAATAAATAACTTCCTGAATATTTGATTTGAGATCCATTAGTTCTACATCTATATATATAAATACTAAGCTGTAATTATATTAGCTTTTTTTGTAATTAGCTTGATTTGTAATTAGCTTATAATTATTTTTTTAATGAAAGCTGTTTATATGTAGATGTGCTCATTTGGCTAATTTTTAATTTATTTCAGTTTTTATATTTTATTTTTAATTTTAAAAGCTTTTTCGCGATATTTCTACAAAGCAGTGGAAACAGGTTTAGCTTTTCTCATTATAATAAAAATTTATTTTGTTTTATTACTTTCCACCAATCAGGAGCTTGATCTCATCGTTGAATGTGTAATTGCATTTCAAAGAAAAAAAATAATGTTTTCGTAAAATTTAATCCTGATAAAATGATTGCACATAATTATTCACTAATCGCAGACTATTTACTGAGTAATATTATTAAGTATTATGTAAATAAAATAACACAAAATAAACTTTAATAAAATATAATATCTAAAGCGAAATTTTGTCGATGGAGAAAACGTCGTCACTCAGAAACCAAATAAATTCGTTCAATGAATATAATATACATTGTTATAGCTGTTTCAGTGATAATGTCATATCAATGACTTTTATTCCTGCATCTAAATAAACTGAACTCCTATTTATTTAAAGGTCTGTGGTGTGCACGAATGAAAATATTTTTATAAATTGTGCCATTTCTATTTAATTATAATAAATATTTTATAAAACTAAGAAGTTTTTAAATAACTGCATAAATCACGGCTTTTATTTCAGAAAATACGAGTGTTTCTGAAAGTGTAAATGATGTCATATTAGAGAAAAAAAGAATAAAACCTGTGATATGCCGGTATTACGATATTTCTATTTTACATAATATCAAAAATTAATTAAAATCACTTCGTTTTATTAATGTATTATTTAAAGTAAAAATAAATAAAATGTTTTCTGCATATTAGAAAGAAACACATTTTTTTTTCTTTTTAAGAACAAAGATATCGTTTTTCTTCGATACCATAACAAAAAAAAATAATTTTGACAATTTCATGGAGGCTACAAACCAATAAATAAATTTATTTCAAGTGCTGTAAATGTGTAGTTGGTTGGTTATGCAGTTTAGTAACTCCCTGTTTCTATTGCAATTAAAATGTTTTATGGATTTTATAATTATTGTACAGTAACCAAGTGATATTTAAACGGAGAAAAAAATAAACTATGCAGATAATATTTAATTCATCTTCTGAAGTAATTACATTAACTTTCAAAATAATTTAACATTTAAATAATGTTTAAGGTTTAGAAACCGCATTAAAAAAATTGTAGCTGAAATTAAGTCCAACATAATAATTTATGAGTTGTTTTAATTATTTTTTGTTATTTTCTGAAGTTTGTGTATCTTTATCATAAAAAAATATATTATCCCTATTTTAAGAGATGGCAATTATTTCAGCATTTTATTGTGTATATAAGACTGATATATATAACAGCTAATATATATTCTTTTCCGTGAAATTTTGACGGATACAGCTAATGTATATATAAATTACGCATCATTTTAAACATTTTTGGAGAATGAAGCCGAATAATAAAAAAAAATTGCAATCCTTAATGCGAAAAGGTTTTATTCAACAATTGTATCGAAGGAACAAAAATTATGATGAATATAAAATTTTTTGAATGGACAATCCAAAGAGTATAATGTTCTTTGCGAAACTTTGCATATTTTTCGCTATGAAACTTTTAATGATTAAATATCTTCATTTTAAGGTATCTACACACTTTTAAAACGTTATTTTCGTTCAAAATATCGATTTTTCAATTTTGCAATAACATTAAAATAAATATTTTAAATTATCAAATGATGCTTAAATTGTGTATGTATCCTAATTAGAATCAGAGTCAAATCTAAAAAAAAAATCATACCTACACTGTAAAAAAAAAGAAAAAAAATCCGTTAAATTTACGCCAAAAATTGCTGGCAGAGATGTTGCCGTATTGTTGCCGTATCGGCAGAGATGTTGCAGTTTTTGCCGTAAAAATTGCAGTAAAATTAGATGTAATAAAAAAAAATTACATCGAATGCAGCAATTTTTTCGGAAAAAAGTTGCGGCAACATTGCTGCCAACAGTTTTTGCCGTAAATTTAACGATTTTTTTTTTTACAATGTATTACAGATTTTGAATCGTGTTTAAAAACTATTTTGAGCTTTTTACCTAAAATGAAGTTTTTCAAATTATTACCAGAAACAAAACATCTTATAGCGAAAAAAAGAAAAAAAATACATAAAATGATTCGTAATTATGTTTTATTCTTTTATAAAACTTTCTTGAACACTGTAGAAAAATCCGGTAAATTTACGGCAAAGAATGTTGGCAGCAATATTCCCAGCAGTAAAACTTGCATTAAATTTAGACGTAATAAAAAAAATTTCATCTAATTTTACTACATTTTTTACGGCAATTTTTTGGCAACATTGCTGCCAGCAGTTTTTACCATGATTTTAACAGATTTTTTATTATTTTGTTTTTATTTTTTTATTTTTTTACTGTGAGAGAATAGACTGCACACATGATAATATATTAATTGGTTTAATATTTACTATGGTATAAGTAACAATTGGGCAATGAATTTTACAATTTTTTCATTACATCTGTAATTTAACTTCCACAGCATCTGAGGTACAGAATGTTATTATAATAGGAATTGCGTATATCCTAGAGAAATTTATTTTCTTTATTACGAAAATTACATAATGCCAATACATTTGCTTGTTTTTATGTTACTGTGTTTTGCATAAAATCAAAAGTTGAAAAGTGCTTATGCGTTGCTTTTGTCTGTCCACATTCTAGCTACCCTGAATGTTCTCGAATTTTCATGCAATTGAAAAGACGTGCTATTTAGGGTCACCAAAAGATATTTAATATTGCATATGAAGTATATGCGATTAATGATCCATTTACAGGGACACTCAAAATAATTGAGTGTTCCTGATTACATTATGGTATATAGGGGAAATATCATTTGGAGAGTATTTTAATGATATTACTAATTTAAAATGTATTGAAACTGACATAAATCACTGGGTTTCACTATGATTGCGTTGAAACAGGGCATTCATTGCATTTTCTATTATTTTACAGGGACAAACAAAATAAATCGTTTACGTAATTATAATAATTGCTGGACAATACGTTTTAAAAACCGATATTCGCTTTTAAATTCAATCGTTATTTGCATGTTACTCTTTATATATAATTCTATACCTGAAACAAGGCTACACAAAAGCATTCGCATACTATTCTCTTTATTAGAGGAATTCTCCTTATCGAAGGAGAATTTTTAACTGAAATATATGCGTCTCTTAACCCTTTGACGGTTAAAGCACTTCTATTTATAAAATACAAAAATGATTGAATGACACCGAAATTTAAAAACAGATTTATTTCATAATACATAAATGTTATTTTTACGTTCTTTGTAAAATTAAAATTTTCATTTAAAAATTCCGGTGTCAGTATGGCATTTCGCAATTCAAATTAAGTGGTATTCTGGGCGCGTATACGCGCTTATAACCACGAAAGGGTTAAATGGCTAAATTTTGGAATGCATGTTGTTAATAGATACAAGTCTCTATATCATATACAGGCTGCGAAAAAAAAATCTAATAGATTCCCAATTGTTGATGGGAATAGCTGAAATTATATTTTGGAATGTATTAAACGGTGCAGTTTTGTTACATTATTCTAAATGTTCGAAAGAGCTTCATTATCTATGCTTGAAGTGTGATTTTTTTTCTTTTTTTATATTTAAAATGTTTATTCTGTTTTATTGCTAAGATATTTATATTTTTGAAAAGTTTTAACGTGATATGAAGCGAAAATGAAAAGAAATAAAAAGAAATAAAACTATCACTTCCGAAAGCTTTTATTTGCTTATAAAAATAAATTAAACATACTTTAACAAGCAACACTCTTGATTCTATAACAAATCTCTTTCATAACAAATCTCCCTACTCTTGATTCCATTCCTTGTAACAAGTAATTTATTTACCAGCCATAATTTCCACACGTATGTATACAGTATTCGTAATTTTAAACCTTCGAAGAGAATTCAAGCAGTATAGTAAAGAAGCCCTGGAATCCCCGAAGCGGAAAATATTTATTAAAGATTGATGTTCAAGGGACAGTGATCAAGCTCGAAATAAATTTCTTTGAAAACACACTCCAAGGAGTTTTATATTATTTGTGAAATATTCGCGTTATTTTCCATGAAAATCTTTTAAGGATTAAATATCTTCGAAATAATTTATTCTTTTTCCTAAACCGATTGCTTTGCAAGAAATTTTAATGCAACAAAATAAAGTAATAATAATTAATTAAAATATGATTACATAACTATATTTAAATAAATAAGATAAATTAATTTAAATATGATTACATAATTATATGTACTAAAATTAAGTAATAGAAATCAATTAAAATATGACTATGTAACTATATAATAATCTATCAAAATGAAATAATCATTCGAGATCGAGGCGTAAAAATATTCAGGGTTTGTGACACATATCGATGGATATAAACAGTGGCCACTGTGAAAGGTGCCCAATTTCTCATTTCTGAACCACTAGTCACATATATATATTTCCAATTATAAAATAAATAAATAAATTATGTTAAAAATCATTACAAATTCCCTTTAATCAATAACAAAAATTTCTTATAAAATTTCGAAATGTAAAATTTTTATATGGGCTATAAGTGATATTTAGTGAATTTTCTTCATTACAGTAAAATGTAAAACAAAAAAAGAAAATCCCATTAATTGACATTAAATTTGGCGGAGTTATGAAATTTTGAATTGCATGACTTACACCAATTTTCTGCATCTGAACACAGACGAGTTGAATCAAGCTTCGAAGGATCGGACACAAAGTGCTTAAAGGTTAATTCCGCTTGTGCATTTCTGTATTGCAGCCGAAAAGCATCACCAAGAATACGTTTTAAAATAACTGAATTTTTATTAAATTTTTGAAACAATACAATATATCTTATAATATTATAAATGTTTTGTGCAAAAATGAGTTAATTTTAACTAAGAAAGACAAATCAGAAAAAAATGGTTTATTGTAAGAAATTTTCAAAAATATTAAATATTTATCAAGAATTAAATAAATAAATAAAGATTTTATTTTCAGGTAATAATAAAAAACGCATTTTCTAACTTTCAAATCTGTGGATAACTATAACAAGTGCTTTCTTCAATAATTTATCTCATAGCCATAAATTTCATATGTATATATGCAAGAGACATAATTTCAAACCTTTATAGAAAATGAAATCCGAATAGCAAAGAAGCTTTGGAATCACCGAAGGGAAAAGTTTTATTAAAGATCTGTATCAAAGAAACAACGATTATGCTGACTATAAATTTCTTTGGAAAGACAAACCAAGGAGTACTATGTTGTTTGCGAAATCTTTGCATGATTTTTCATGCGAACGTTTTAAGGAATAAATATCGCCAATATAAATCATTCTGTCTCCTACAGAGATTTAATTGAGAGAAATTTCATAGTAATAAAATAAAGTAATAACAATTAATTAAAATATGATTACACAGCTTTATAACAAAATAAAGTAACATAAATAATTAAAGATATGATTACATAACTAATTATAAAACAAATATGTAAATTAACTGAAATTTGATTATATCTACCCTATATATATAAAATTCTCATGAAAAAAAAATATGAAACGATTTTATACAACGACTGATTAAACGACTGATTGTGTTTTACTACTATTTCTGTTAAAGTATGGAACATTTAGCGTTGAATGTAACATCGAAGATCCGTATTGATACTCAGATTTCGAAAATAATGTTATAATTTTAAAACATTAATTAATTTTCGAAACTTTATTTTTTTCTAAATTAAATTAAATTTCTATAGTGACATGGCAACAAATTTATTCCATTTTTTGGGAAAAAGGGAGGCAATCGGAAAAATTATAGGGGTTATTAGATTTCTTATTTTTCGTCAATTTGAAATGAATGGTTGAAATTATCTTTTATTTCAATCGACAGTGAAAGAATAATGTGATTACTTTATGTTTTTCAGGAATATCAAGGGGAAAAATAAATAAAAATCAGATTTTCTTTCCGTCGTGAAAAGTGAAATTATGAAACTAAAAAATCAATTTTAAAATAAGATTCATCAATAAATCATGGCAGGTCAAAAATAGAAAATAAGGAAAATTAAGTGTCAATCCGTAAAGATAATTTTTAAAAATGCACGAAAACTTTAAAATTATAAAATTTTTATGTGCGAAATTCATTTAAATTGGATAATTACGCCATATCTAAATTTTTCAAATATAAAATATGGTCATTATTAATGTGAATAGACCGAAATCTTTCATTCAGTACGAGGCTATGAAAATTGCTATTTTATCTATGGACAATATCCCTTTGGGATCAAAATTGGTAAAATGGCGATTTTTATAGCCTCAAGCCGAAAGAAATAATATTTAACATTTCTTTATGGGTTATTAGATGGAAATAATTGTTAAAATACAGATATTCTTTTTAATGTAAATGAAATATTCTATAATTGTCTGTATTTGGTGAGTACAATAAGAAATATTCGAGTAACGTCACTAAAGGTAAAAATGCGGTTTTTATAGCTTCGAAACGAAATGAAGTATACAATCCATTGTGACGTCGCAGAAATATTTTTCATTTTTACGCGTGTAAAGCTTTTAATGTTGAATGTTAGACTATACTCGGAAATCTCAATTATCATATTCCCAAACACTTTTAAAACAAATAATATATGTACCCATTAATATTAAAAGAGAAAAAAATAAAGAAATAAATACATACTACATGAGAAATGCATACAATAGTGAAAATTACGTCATATGTTAAAATATACAAAAATTACGTCATATGTTAAAGCGACACATTTAAAAGGTTTTCATTTTGAAGAATTTTAATGTGACGTCTTGTTATAAATGTAGTTCGTTTTATTTTGTATGAATTAGTATTCGATAAATATATATTGTAAAACCTAGTATTCTTATATTAAATAACATAAGCAGCACACACAAAGTAAAGTATACATGACGGTGGATTAAAATAAATAAAAGAATATATGAATAATTTATATATGTTTCTGAAAATATCTAAAACACGATCAATACATACATAGATTATAAATTTGAAAATTTCTAAATTCAATGCTTTTCAATAGGATGGTTCTGAAAGCTTTTCCCAAGCAGACGAAGTTTTTAACTTCAAAAAAGAAGGATATTGCCCATAGTGTTGTTGGAAATGTTAGAAAGATAAAGAGAATTTTGACCTAATCATTTTTACAAGCTGATTTATATAAGTGTGGTTGATCTTACTTACTGATCCTGAAAATCGCCATCAGTTGCTATGAGAGTGATGGATGAGGGCACTGTAATAAAAAAATACTACATTCAAACGGTAAAATGGCAACCTGATTCCAGAAGATAGCCAGAGCCATAATAATAATGTTCGTCAATGTTTCGTAACCTGATAATATTTTGTAAACAGGACACATTACTATGTTTTTGTAGTCTGTGAACAACACTGAATGGGAGTTAGCGGGCATAGTTGGCAGGGGGCAGAGCTCCCTAGTAAATAAATAAATATGTATCGGTGAAATAATCATTCAAGAAATAGGCATAAAGTATTCAGGATTCGGTGATATATATTAATGGATATGAGCGATTGACCAATGTCAATGGTGTAGAATGCTTAATTTCTAAAATGCTAGTCTCAAGCATATGATCCCAATTGAAGAAAAACAAGATCTTAGACATTATTTCAAATTTGTTTTGATGAGAAAAAAATTTCTCATAAAGTTTCGGAATTTCAAATTTTTGTACGGTTTATAACTGGTACTTAGCAGAAATTTCCCGTTATACTAAAAAAATAAAACAAAAAAATCTTATTCATTGAACATTAAACTAACCGAGATATCAAACATTCAACTGCATGACACACTAATTTTCTGTAACTGAACACAGATGAGTTGGGCTATGCTTCGAGGGATCATGCACTGAGTACTTAAAATATTACGAAGATTTCTTTCTCGTGTACATTTCTTTTTCGGCGAAGAGACTCACTTAGAGTAAGTTTCCAGATAACTTTAAATTTTATTAGGTTTTAGAAATGAATTACAAGCTTTCTTATAATAATATACATGCTTTTTGCAAAAATTAGCTAAAATAATTTTGCTAATATAGACAAAACAGGTCTATTTTAATAAATTTACAAGAATGTTAAATATTTTCCCTGAATTAGATAAATAAATGAAAATGTTATTTTCATATAAAAATAAATAACACATGATCTTTTCTAAAATCTGAATCTCGGGATATCTATATAAATAACTTTCAGAATATTTTATTGAGTGTCATAAATTCTACATGTATGAATACATTAGACATCATTTTATGCCTTTCGAGGATTTGAAAACCAAATAGCAAAGAAGTTTTGTAATCCCCGAATTGAAAAGGTTTTATTAAAGATTTGTATCGAAGGAACAATGATTATGCTGAATATAAATTTACTTGAAAAGACAGGATAAGTAATAATATTTCGTTTGCGGAATTTTTGCACATTTTCATGTGAAACTTACGTCTTAAACGTCACTTTCGATCAAAATATCGATGTTCTATTTCTGAAATAATATTAAAATTGATTTTTTTAACTGTCAAACGATGCTTAGTTTCTGTTTGAATCTTAATTATAACAAGAGTTATAGCTATTTAAAATTAAAGATATTACAGCTCTTGAATTGTCTTTAAGGAATGTTTTCAACTTTTTCCTAAAATGATTTTTTTTCTGTCCTAACGATTTATAATACTTCTAAAGCATGGGCCAAATGTTTATGCATGGCAGATATTTGATAAAGTTAAAAAAGGATTCAAAGGAAAAAAAAAAACAGGTTTTTTGGGATTAAAAAAATTCATAACTTCGTCAAATCTGAAGACATCAAATTTAATTATTTTTTTTAAATGTTCTTAATATTTTTTAAAACTTTTGCACCTACAAGTTTTTGATAGGACTAACTCTTACTTAAAAACAAAATTAAAAACCAAAACAAAAAAGGGGTGGAAAAAGAAAAAAAATCATAACTTTCTCAATTTTTCAGATATCAAATCTCATTAAATTTATTTTACATCTTCTTAATAATATCTACAACTTTTATATTGACAAAATTTTTATAAAAGCAATTCTGATAACAAAAATAAACAAAACAAAAATAGGAGTTAAAGAAAAAATCTCAAATCCAAACTGCTTATATTCCGACTCATTTATAAATTCATTTTTGGTTTTTAATCGCATCTAAATGGCAGGTTCTCTTATTTCAGAACAATATAATGACGCATTGGCCAGTTTTTTGATAAAGGTAGAATATATTTCAAAAAATGCTTTCAAAATAAATATTTTGGGCAGAATTTCCAAATGAAAAATTGAAAAGTAATCAAATAACAAATTGCTTATATTCTGACTCATCTTAAAATATATTTTTGCTCTCAGACGCATCCAATTCACATGTTATCTCATTTAGGAACAGTATAATGTTCCATATTGGTGAGCTTTTTGATAAAATTAGAATATATTTTTAAAAAATGCTGCCAATGTAAAAAACTCCCGAAGTGATCGTGATTGATAAATCGAGAATGTATTTAAATGACAAATTGCTTATTTTATGACTAAAATCCCATTTTTGCTCTCAAACGCATTCCATTAGCAGTTTCTCTTATTAAGGAACTATAAACAATCTAATTCATTAACCTTTGACAATAAAGTTCGATGAATGAATTCAGAACGACCGATCTGGCAACACTGGCGGCACAAAACGCTGCTCCTGCATTGAGGCAAGTGTTGACCATCTTCCCCCACCGTTGTTCAGCTGAGAGTCGTTTATGTTCTGTGTAAGACGTGATTTACTAAGTGCTTGTTCAGTGTGTTGGTTCTTAACTGAGAACAGGAAAATAGACGAACAAAAGATCAGTTTAAAGTTTGGTTTAAAGCTTTTGCAAGACATCGAAAGAAATTCATGAGAGGTGGTGCAAATTGAACATCCACCATACTCGCCAGATCTCAATCTCCAGATTTCTTCCTATTTTCACAACTCAAACTCTCTTTGAAAGAAATTTGACCAAGTTGCTGACATCCAACAAAACGTGTCGAAGGTTTTGAACTCCATCCCAAAAGAAGACTTCCAGCGATTTTCCCAGGACATGTAAAACAGATCTCAGCGGTGCATAGTTATGGGAGATGACTATTTCGAAGGATGATATGGTAACTTTCGTTAATATTTCATCTACATTAATGTTACAAGACTATTCACCGAACTATATTGTCAGAGGTAGTAATATACCGTATTGGTGATTTTTTCATAAAGCCAGAATATATTTAAAAAATGCTGTCAAAGTGGGCATTTTGCCGAATTCACCTAAAATGATTCCAATAAAACCAGTTCTTATGGAAAAATGAAATTAAAAACTAATGAAAAGCGGCCGAAAGTAGTTGTTAAACTCGGTTTACCTGTAATCATATTTTATTTTTTGTCATTAAAATAAGCATTAAACTTCGAAATCTACCTCCGATCGCCTATAGGGATTTTTACCCAACTGAATCGTTTAAAATTTAAAATATATAATCGTTGCATAAGTTTGCCAACCCATTTCAAAATTTATGAAAATAGGATGCATAGTTTAATTTACGTGGACAATCAAAAGTATTCCGTTACATTGCAGCCAATGGGAAAAAACAGTTTCAAGTGCATTTTAATGATCTTACACTCTTTCGAACACAATGTAATTGTACGCATCTATGAAGTATATATTAAAATAAACATTATGTACAATGTAGAGTACAAAGCATATTTATTATTAAATTACATGGCCACACTAAAGTATTACATTGCATAATGGTGTATGGAGAAACATTGTTTGAAGGGCGTTTTAATTATGTTATGCTATTTCGCATTTTACGTAATAGATATACTTTTCTGAGGTTTACTATAAATCACTTTCTTTATAGTAAAAAGCAGATAGTATTTGAAGGGACGTATATAAGATTTCGGCAACTACACTGTATCCGAAGTACTGCATGCTAATATGTCAAGATCTACATATTTTTAAAACTTCGTTATAGTATGAACGGATATAATTTGATATACTTCACATGCAATGTACAACTTATTTGAATAAATGTCATCCTAAAACATTGATTTAAAGAGAAACATTAACAAATTTTAAACAAATATCCCCTGCGAATTTTAATATTTTCATTTAAATATATATAAAACGTTCTAAACCTTTATAAGAATGAACTCCGCATAAAAAAGCATCTTTCTAATTAACAGAGTAAAAAGATTGTATTAAAGAAGTGTGTGAAAGGAACAACCATTATGCTGAATATAAATTTCCTTCAAAAGACAATCAAAGAAATAGGATAGCATTCGCTAAACCTTTGAATGATTATCCTTGAGAAACTTTATTGATGGAATATTATTGAAGGAATAGTATATATTATTCCTTCTCTTAAAAGGATTGTTTTGCCAGAGCTTTCAGTATCACAGAATTAAACTATATTATTTATAAAAATAAGATTATGTAACCAAATAATTAAATATTGGTAAAGTAATCATTCGAGAGAAAGGCGTAAAATACTCAGTGTTCAGTTATACATAGTAATGATTATTCAAGGTATCCACTGTCTAGGTATGTTGTACTTAATTTCTAAACTGTTAGTAATATAGTTCCATTTGCAAAAAACGTTTTAAATGAGGTTAAAAAAATAATTCTTATAAAAACTTTTTTTTTTAAACGCTACGAAATTTAAAATTTTATGGGGTACTATAAATTACATTTAGAAAAAACTTTCTATTACACTAACAATTAAGACAAAAAAGGTTCAATAAATCTTACACCAAAATGAGTATGAAACTTTCAATAGCATGAAAATTATCAGTTTTCTGAATCTGAGCACATATGAATTGATCTATGCTTGGAGGGATTGTACGCAAAGTACTTAAAATATTATTAGTTTATTAGTATAGAGATTTGTTGTTATAGAGTACACTTATACATTGGAACAAAAGAAAAACAGTTACAGTAAGTTTAAGAATAACTTTAATTCTTGTTAATCAAGTTTTAGATAGAAAGAAAAAGCAAGAAAAAATGCACTATGGCTTTTAATAATACAAATGTTTTATGCGAAAATTAGCTAAACAACTTAACTTAAAAAGGGAAACACAGAAAACAAAACAACTTATTTTAAGAAATTTTCAAGAATCATAAATATTTTTTAATATTGATTATAAAATCCGAATCTCTGGGTAGAAAGTAATTTCCTCAATGTTTTATCTGATAACCACAAATTCCATATGTATATATACATTAGGCATCATTTTAAACCTTTCAAGAAAATGAAGTCCGAATAGAAAAGAAGCTTTGCGATCCATGAAGTGAAAAGGTTCTATTAAAGATTTGTATTAGCCAGGAACAAAGATTATACTGAATATATATTTCTTTGAAAAGACAGACGAGGTAGTATAATGTTATTTGTGAAATCTTTGTGTGGTTTTCTATGTGGAACATTAATAAAATAACTTCAACTTTCTGCTTTCTTCAATTATTTCTGCAATAATGTTAAAATCGAATTTTTTAACTATCGAATCATGTTTAAATTGTATTTGTATCTTAAATAGAGAAAAGTTACAGCTATTTAAAGTTACAGCAATTACAGCTTTTGCAATTTGTTTAACATATATTTTTACTATTTTTTTAGCTCTCTCCCAAAATAAAGTTTTTCGAATTCTTACTATAAGCAAAACATCTTATAGAAAAAAATTAATTATGAAATGTCTTTAAATTTTGTGTACTGTTTTTTATACTGTTTACAAAAGTTTATTGCGGGAATCGGCTACACTCATGACAATAAACTTAATGGTTTTACCTTTACAGTCGTATAAGAGACTATTTTTAAACGAATTTTATAATTTTTTTCATTATATCATACTTTAACTTCCACAGTATTTGAGATATAGATGCTATTATAATGCGAATATCTATGTCATTTCAGAATATTAGTTTCTTTTTGAATTATCGTGTTTTCCGGAAAAAGTTTTTCAAAAGTTGTTTAGTTTCACATAATTTTAACTATTTTTCATTTAAAAAGATTATTTATGTGTAATTGTTAAGACATTTACATTTTTTTCTATTTTTTAATTTAAATGTCATCATAAAAAATGGTATAAAGAGAAAATCTCAAAAATTAAAAAAATATATATCCCCGTCGAAAGTTTTTATTTTCATATAAAAATATGTAAAACATTTTCTAATAACCAAACCTCTTAAAACATATGACAAATAACTTCCTCAATATTCTATCTGAAGACTATAAATCCCATACGCATATATACATTAGACATCATATTAAACCTTTGGAAGAATGAAAGTCGGATAGCAAAGAAGCTCTGTAATTCCCGGCGTAAAAAATTTATATTAAATATTTATATCAAAGAAACAACGATTACGCTGAATATAAGTTTCTTTGAAAAGACAGTACAAGGAATTTTAGATTCTCTTCAAAATCGATGCGTGATGCGTGATTTCCCATGAGAATGTTTTAAAAATTAAATAATATAGATTAGTCTCTATCCTAATGTGATTGCTTTGCAATAATATAATTACTTAATTTTCAATATAATAAATTAAGCAATAATAATTAATTAAAATAGGATTGTATTTAGCTACAGTTACATAGTAATCCAATGTCTCTGTATAGTTAAAATTTTAGACATACATTCATAGTTTTAGTTACACATTCATCCAATAATCATTCCAGAGAAAGGTGCAAAATATTAAGTGCTCGGTGATATATCAATGGATATATATAGCTTGATATATATGATGATATATAACCGATATATATTTTTTAAATATCATGTTTAATATTTACGATATTTGATATTTATTATATTTATTCGCAAAATTTTGTGTATGATAATTTTGTTACTTTGAGTGAAACGAAACTGTAGATAAATTTATCAACTTTTATTTGTTGTGCCATTCTGCTTATAAAGAGCATATAAGAACTCTTGCCTCTTATGAATTTTTTAGACTATATATATATATATATATATATATATATATATATATATATACACAGTTGGGGGACAACATAATACGAACACCTGTGAAAAAATATGATGTATTTCACACCTGCAGTACAGTCGCGCCACGTGCCACAAAAGTCTTTCATCTAGTGAGCGTGAAGAGAAAGGTATCAATCTCTGACTAATAGTCACCTGCGTTGCATGCGTCTATCGAACTATCTGTGAAGGATGAAATGTCAGACCTGTCACAGTTCCAAAGAGGAATGATTGGCGGAGCGGGTTTAAGTGGAGCATCGGTTACGGAAACAGCAAACCTTTTAGGGGTTTGCAAGGGGTACAGTATCAGCTGTTATGACAGCGTACGCGAAAGAAGGTAACACGAAATCCTTAAAGCACAACAGTTGCCGAAAGTCCAAGCTTGCTGATAGGGATAGACTAGTCTTGCAGCCCATAGTAGCCCGTAAGAGCAAGAAACTATCATTCGAGATAACATTCGAAATGAACAGCCATTTCCAGGACACCGTTTCAACAAAAACTGCCAAAAGGGAACTTTATGCTGCGAGCATTTATGGCAGAGTAGCAATTCGAAAACTCTTGGTGACAGCAACTAAGCGACGCCAGTGCGACGCCAAGCGACGCCAATGGTGCATAGACCACAACAGTGGCAACAGGTAATATGGTCAGATGAATCGTTCTTCACCATATTTCAGACGAGCGAACGCATTTATGTCTGGAGAAAGCCCAATGAAGCGTTTAATCCTGAATGCCTCATGCCGACTTTGAAGCATGGGAGTGGCTCCATTATGGCATGGGGTTCGATATGCTGGCGTGGTCTTGGGCCACGTGTGCATGGGAGACTCCACACTGCATGGGAGAATCAAATCCAATCCCTATCTGAGCATTCTAGAAGATCATGTCCACCGTTTTGTCCAGGCTGTATTCCGTGGAGAGCAAACGCTTTTCCAAGACGACATCGCCCCTATCCACACTGCCTAGGTGGGTTCAAGCTTGGTTTGAATAGCATGAAGATGAAATTGCACATATATCCTGGCCCCCTCAGTCTCCGGATTTGAATATTAGTACATTTATGGAAATATTTGGAGTCCAAACTTAGTTCCTGATTTCCTCCTCCATCCTGCCTTTCGGAATTAGAGACCGTTCTGCAGGAGGGATGGCTTAATATATCTTTAAAAATTGTCCATGACCTTTATGCATCTTCCCACACGCCATTAACCGTTTAAACGTCAGTGTTCCCAAATGGGAACATTGCATTATTTGATATACAAAGCATATATTTTCCAATATAATAATGATGTCCTTATTTTTCCTATAAAGTACAAGGTTGATTTCAAGTTTTGAATTTTATTTTATTTTATTTTATTTTATTTTATTGTTGTTTAAGCATTTATCACAGATAAAATTAGTATGCAAATTCATTATTTGCATAAAAATATATTATTTGTTTTTATCGTTTTCTCTATATTACTTACATTTTACAGCTAGAATCTAAATGTTTTTGGAATTCAAGAAAATACTCAAGAACAATATACAATAGCATATAGCTGAAAATAACTTGTTATATTTACATAGATTGTCAATCAATAATCATGTTCCAAAATACGAGCTCTAAACTGAAAACAGCCAAAAAAAAAAACTGCAGAATTTTTTTTTGTTATTTTTTAAATTTGTATGCATAAATTAAAACTTTTGAAGCTGTAATATAGGAAAAACAAAATTATTATTGCATTGCGATATTAATTCGGCGTGTAAACGGTTAAATCTATACGCATGTCAAAAGGTGGTCCAAACTTCTGTTAATAATGATTTTTCATTATTTCATAGGTGTTCGTATTATTTTGTCCTCCATTGTATATGTGTGTGTGTGTGTGTGTTATACATATTAAATGAGTTAAATTTCTTATAGAACCAATATTAATGTTGGACAATACTCAATTCTTAACAACCGTTGCAGCATTGGAAAAACGACGTTATTTGGAAAAATATTGTAAGAAAATCTTTTAAATGTTTTCCATACACAATATTTTTTTTCAATATTTATAAAATTTATTTAATATATAAAAACCTTGTATATATCTTTATTGACGAAAAGCTTTATAGACAAAAATCATAAATAAATACTATATAAAATGATGATAATAATAATAGTATCAATAAATAAAATTTTCTATAATTATATAAACAAGTGTAAAAGTTCATCACATTTGTTGTCAAGATTATACATATAGTTTGGCAGATACTCTCACACTATGAGGGCAAAATTCGACCAAGAATTCTTTAAGGCTTGAAATAAAAAATATTGAGACTGAAAATATATTAAAAATTATTAACTTATTGACTGCTAAAATATACTTCACTTAGCATGAAAAAGCACTTTGCATAGACTAGCACTTTGCATTTCACTTAGCATATTCGAACAGCTATTGAAAGCAAATCTGTCTAATTAAAATATTAAAAGTTTTATTAAAATCTTTATTATAAAAATTTTATCTTCTTTGGTTTAGTTAAGTTTAAACTACACAATTTGAAAGCGGATAAAAGGGCAAAAATCAAACATTCACTGTTTTCAAACTCATGATCTTCAATGTTGTTTTGTAAGTGGGAAGAAAAAGAAAAGCCATTTCAAATATTGTTTTATTAAGTTTTCATGCTATGTGCAATGTGTTTTAGTTTCTAATTTACATGCATCCAGAGCTATTTTTAATCATCATTAAGTTGACTACAGTGATAATATTTGATAAATAGCCAAAATATTAGAACTTTTTTATATTTTTGAAAATATAATGATATATACGAATTTTGAAAATGTTAAAAAACTTTGTTATACGTAAGAAATAATTATACAGAATTATACTTTAAATTTTTTTTAACGAAAAGACACGCATTAATTTAAATAAATAATTTCTAGCTTTCAAATCTCTCGATACCTAAGCAAAAAGCTTCCTGAATAATTTATCTAAACACGATAATATTCACACTTAAATATACGTTAGACATCTTTTTAAACCCTAATAAATAATGTAAGCGGTGTATAGTATTAGAGGAAAGTGAATTTAAAATTCTCATCATATGAAAGAAACTTACCAATTATGGAAGTTAAAAAAGCTTAATTAACAATTTGCTTTCTAGAGAACAATGATTTTGCTTTATATAATTTTCTTTGAACAGACAGTCCAAAGAATATAATATTTTTTAGATAATTTTCTGAAATTTGACATTTGGAAATCAGTTTTTAAGATTCAATATTTAGAAAAATAATTAAAGTAATTCACATAAAATTTTAAATATAATTAATCTAAATGGAGGAAAACATTACGACAAATATGAATATAATTACCTATTAAAAATTAATTAAATAGGATTTTATTAACATATAAATAAAAGACTGTAAATTAATTCGATAAACATCAAAATGTAAACTTTTTTGTATATTTAAAAAGTTATTACATATAAATGAAATTGAAGGATTTCCTTTATTCTTTAAATTCTTTCGTATTAAAATAAATAAAACATTTTCTAATATCTACATTTATCAATACCCATAACAAGTAAATTTCCAAATAATTTAATTTATGATTGTAAATTAAATGTGCATACATAACTTAGAGATCGATTCTAACATTTGGAAAGTAATGAAAACTACACACTGTCAATAATTTTGTAATAGTTTGAAGCTATTTTTGCTGCTCCAGCAACTGGAACTATAAGATGATAAAATCTTGATTCAACATTTGGATCCCAGGTTCCACTGGAGTGAGATTTAACTATCGTATTTTTGCAGCTACTGCCGCACCAAAAGTTGTCTCAATCAAATACAAAAATTTTAACAGTGTGTATAGTACTAAATAAACAGAAAATAAAGTTTACAGTATAGCAAAGAAGGTTTGCTTTCCGTGAAGTGGAAAGGTTTCACGAAAGATTTCTTGCAAGTGGCAACAATTTTGCTGAATATAATTTTCGTTGAAAAAATACTTAAAGAGAATTATATTCTTCAAAAAAAAAAAAAAAAAAAAAAAAAAAAAAAAAAAAAAAAAATTCACGATATTCCATGTGATAATTGTTATAATCATATGACTTGAACGCAAATTATTTTTTTCACAAATGTGATTGTTTTGTTAAAAAATGCCATGGTAAATATATTAATTAATTAATAAAAAATAATTAATAATAAATTAATCTATAAATTTATAAATTAATAATAATTAATTAAATTATAAATGTATAACTGTACAATTCACTGATGTTAATATAATTTATTCTAGAGCAATGTTTAAAATATTACATACTTTTGTTATTTACAGAAAATAATTGTTCAAAATTTTACTTTAAAGATTTTTAAACAACCAATCTTTCTTTCGTATTAAAACAAATAAAACACATCATGGAATCCGGATCTCTTGATACTTATAATAAGACATTTTCTCAAAATTTATCTAAGTGTATCCTTGTGTCAATATACTTTAGACATCACTTTAAAACTCAAGAGAGAATGTAAGATTTACATATTATTAGACGAAATTAGAATTTGAAGTTCCACTATGTGAGAGAATCTTAAAAATAAGAACATGAAAAAAGAGTTATAAGCTATTTGTTTTGTAAGGAACAGTGATATGGCTATATATAGCTTTTTTCTTTTTTTAACAGAAAAATAAAAGACTATTATAGTTTTCTGAAAAATTTTGTATTATTTTCCATGTTGATATCAAATTTTGAGCTTTAATGACTTAAAAAGGAAATAAACTAAAGTGCTTAGAAATTAAACTAAAATGAAGGGAGGAGGTCTTAAACAAAAATATGAATATAATTACATAATACAAGAATAAATAAAATATGATTGTATTGGAATATAAATAAATAATCGTAAAATAAATCATTCAAGATCATGGTGCACTGTAAAAAATGTCAGATGTTTCTGAATATATAAAAATGTACTGCAATCAAAAATGAAAATATACAGTAACCTCTTCTAACTCACCTAAGATATCGAAAACCGTTCCTTTACCTTTAAAAATCTCAGAAAACTAATTATTTTCGAAATTTAAAGAATTTAGAAAAATTAGTTTTTATTAGCTGCCCGTTTTTTTCGGAAACGCTTCTAAGTAGCTTTTACAGTACAATAATGACTTTTCTCAAATCAAAATATCGCTTTTTCGGATGCTACCAATTCATACGAAAATATTTTGACAGTCAGAGAAAATGTTTAATAGAAAAACAAGCAATATTTACAGTATTAACATTCATATAAAAATTAACATTATTTTGCTACAATTACATGCACAGAATCAGTTATGCAGCTAAAAATGCTTACTTGAGAATTGATAGAATCCGAAAAAGTGATATTTTGATTTTAGAAAAGTGATTATTGTACTGTAAAAGCTACTTAGAAAAGTTTCCGAAATGAACGGGCAGCTAATAAAAATTGATTTTTATAAATTATTCTTTAAATTTCGAAAACAAATAGTTTTCTGTTATTTTTTAACCGACTTCCAAAAAGGAGAGGAGGTTATCAATTCAACGCGTATGTATTTTTTTTTATGTATGTTCACCTATTACTCCGAAACTATCCAACCAATTAACTTGATTTTGGTGTTAAATGAGAGAGCTTGCTCTCGAATTGGTACCACTTTCGTTTCATAGAAATTGGTCCAGAACTTTTTTAGTAATAAGGCAAAAACTAATAAAATTAGTGATTTCTCGCAAATCAGTAGTAATATGGATGTCGAATAAACTTACCGATGCCGGGATGGCCGAGCGGTCTAAGGCGCTTGATTTAAGATCTGGTTTTCGAAAGACAGCGTGGGTTCGAACCCCACTCCTGACGTACGTGTATACAATAATCTTTTCCGTATTATAATTTTTAAATATATATTTAACAAGTTAAATACTAATTATGCTATTAGGAATATTATGTATTTAACAGTTACCACAGAGTATCAGAGATTTTTTATTAACTCAATACTTTATCAGTGAAAGAGTACTCAAAAAGAGAATAGACTTGCGAAAAGTAACATGACATTGAATAAGTTCTCTGAAGCGAATGAAGTCCGGACAGCCGAGCGGTCTAAGACACCAGATTTAATCTCTGGTTTGAAAGAGAGTTTCGGTTCGAACCTCACTCCTGACATATGTGTATAGTATACAAAAAAAATTTCCGTGTTATATATATTTTTAAGTGACTTCAAAAAAGGAGAGGATGTTATCAATTCGGCGCGAATGTATTTTTAACCAACTTCAAAAAGGAGAGGAGGTTATCAATTCGACGCGTATGTATTATTTTTTTTATGTATGTTCACCGATTACTCCGAAACTATGCAGCCGATTAATTTGGCTTTGGTGTTAAATTAAAGAGCTTACTCTCGGATTGGTACCACATCCATTTCATAGAAATTGGTTCAGTAGTTTTTTAGTAATTAAGCAAAAACTATTAAAATTAGTGTTTTTTCGGTAATTAAAACTGTTGAATTAGTTCCTACAATGAGTAAAGTCAGGATGGCCAAGCGGTTTAAAGCGCCTGATTTAAGCTCTGGTTCTAGAAAGTGACAGTGGGTTCGAACCCCACTCGTGACATACGTGTGTACGATAATTTTCCATATTATAAATTTTAACCGACTTCAAAAAGGACATGAGGTCATCAATTCGACGCGTATGTATTTTTTTGATGTATGTTCACCGATTACTCCGAAACTATGCAGCCGATTAATTTGGCTTTGGTGTTAAATTAAAGAGCTTACTCTCGGATTGGTACCACATCCATTTCATAGAAATTGGTTCAGTAGTTTTTTAGTAATTAAGCAAAAACTATTAAAATTAGTGTTTTTTCGGTGATTAAAACTGTTGAATTAGTTCCTACAATTGAGCGAAGTCAGGATGGCCAAGCGGTTTAAAGCGCCTGGTCTAAGCTCTGGTTCTCGAAAGTGACAATGGGTTCGAACCCCACTCGTGACATACGTGTGTACGATAATTTTCCATATTATAAATTTTAACCGACTTCAAAAAGGACAGGAGGTCATCAATTCGACGCGTATGTATTTTTTTGATGTATGTTCACCGATTACTCCGAAACTATGCAGCCGATTAATTTGGCTTTGGTGTTAAATTAAAGAGCTTACTCTCGGATTGGTACCACATCCATTTCATAGAAATTGGTTCAGTAGTTTTTTAGTAATTAAGCAAAAACTATTAAAATTAGTGTTTTTTCGGTGATTAAAACTGTTGAATTAGTTCCTACAATAAGTAAAGTCAGGATGGCCAAGCGGTTTAAAGCGCCTGATTTAAGCTCTGGTTCTAGAAAGTGACAGTGGGTTCGAACCCCACTCGTGACATACGTGTGTACGATAATTTTCCATATTATAAATTTTAACCGACTTCAAAAAGGACAGGAGGTCATCAATTCGACGCGTATGTATTTTTTTGATGTATGTTCACCGATTACTCCGAAACTATGCAGCCGATTAATTTGGCTTTGGTGTTAAATTAACCACTTAACCGTCTGCCCCGAGATAAGTCGGGGGTAAAAGCACTGTTTCCCCATACGCTTCGCCGGTTAAGTGGTTAAAGAGCTTACTCTCGGATTGGTACCACATCCATTTCATAGAAATTGGTTCAGTAGTTTTTTAGTAATTAAGCAAAAACTATTAAAATTAGTGTTTTTTCGGTGATTAAAACTGTTGAATTAGTTCCTACAATTGAGCGAAGTCAGGATGGCCAAGCGGTTTAAAGCGCCTGGTCTAAGCTCTGGTTCTCGAAAGTGACAATGGGTTCGAACCCCACTCCTGACATACGTGTGTACAATAATTTCCCATATTATAACTTTAACATATATATTTTACAAATTAAATACTATTTATGCTATAAGAATATTTTGTATTTAACCGTTAGGACAGAGTATCAGAGATCTTTTATCAACTCAATACTTTATCAGTGAAAGAATGCTAAAATAATTGACTTGCAAAAAATAACATAACATTGAATAAGTTTCCGATCCTATTCCGTATTACAATTTTTAACCGACTTCAAAAAGGAGAGGAGGTTATCAATTCGACGCGTATGTATTTTTTTTTTTTAACCGACTTCAAAAAGGAGAGGAGGTTATCAATTCGACGCGTATGTATTTTTTTATGTATGTTCACCGATTACTCCGAAACTATGCAGCCGATTAATTTGGCTTTCGTGTTAAATTAAAGAGCTTACTCTTGGATTGGTACCACATCCATTTCATAGAAATTAGTTCAGTAGTTTTTTAGTAATTAAGCAAAAACTATTAAAATTAGTGTTTTTTCGGTAATTAAAACTGTTAAATTAGTTCCTACAATTGAGGGAAGTCAGGATGGCCAAGCGGTTTAAAGCGCCTGATTTAATCTCTGGTTCTCGAAAGTGACAAGGGGTTCGAACCCCACTCCTGACATACGTGTGTACAATAATTTTCCATTTTATAATTTTTACATATATATTTTACAAATTAAATACTAATTATGCTATTAAGAATATTTTGTATTTAACCGTTAGCACAGAGTATCAGAGATCTTTTATCAACTCAATACTTTATCAGTGAAAGAGTGCTAAAATAATTGACTTGCAAAAAGTAACATAACATTGAATAAGTTTCCGAACCTATTCCGTATTATAATTTTTACATATATATTTTACAAATTAAATACTAATTATGCTATTAAGAATATTTTAACCAACTTCAAGAAGGAGAGGAGGTTATCAATTCATCGCGTGTGTATTTTTTTAATGTATGTTCACCGATTACGCCGAAACTATCCAACTGATTAATTTGGTTTTGGTGTTAAATTAAAGAACTTACTCTCGGATTGGTACCACTTCCATTTCATAGAAATTGGTTCAGTAATTTTTTAGTAAACGGGCAAAAACTATTAAAATTAATGATTTTTCGCTAATTAAAACTGTTGAATGTGTTCCTACCTTGGAGTGTAATCAGGATGGCCGAGAGGTCTAAGGCGCCTGATTTAAGTTCTGGTTCTCGAAAGGGAGCGTGGGTTCGAACCCCACTTCCGACATACATGTATACAACAACCTATTCCGTATTGTAATTTTTACACATATATTTTGCGAATTAAATACTAATTATGCTATTAAGAATGTTTTGTATTTAACCGTTAGCACAGAGTGTCAGAGATATTTTACCAACTCAATACTTTATCAGTGAGAGAGTGCTAAAATAACAGAGTTGCGAAAAGTAATATGACGTTGAATAAGTTCATCAAATAGATTGTAGTCAAGGTAGCTGAGCGGTCTAAGGCGCCTGATTTAAGCTTTGGTTCTCGAAAGGGAGCAGGGGTTCGAACCCCACTCCTGACATGCATGTATACAATAACCTTTTTCCGCATTATAATTTTTACACATATATTTTACAAATTAAATACTAATTATGTTATTAAGAATATTTTGTATTTAACCGTTAGCACAGAGAATCAGATATTTTTTATCTCCTCAATACTTTATCAGTGAAAGAGTGATAAATTAATAGACTTGAGAAAAATAACATGACCTTGAATAAGTTCCCTGAGTTGTTTGCAATCAGGATAGCCGAGCGGTCTAGTGCGCTTAAGTTAATCTCTGGTTCTCGAAAGAGAACGTGGTTTCGAACCCCACTCCTGCCTTACATATATACTAAACCCTTTTCCGAATTATTCTTTTTACACATATATTTTACAAATTAAATACTAATTATGCTATTAAGAATATTTTGTTTTTAACCGTTAGCACAAAGTATCAGAGATCTTTTACCAACCCAGAGTACTTTATCAGCGAAAGTGTGCTACAATAATAGACTTGCGAAAAGTAATATGGCGTTGTTCACCGCGCAGATTGCAGGCAGGATAGCCGAGCTGTCTAAGGCGCCCAATTTAAGCTCTGGTTCTCGAAAGAGATCGTGGGTTCGAACCCCATTCCGGACATCCATGTATGACATAGAGTATTTTTCCGTATTATGATTTCTTTAACCGACTTAAAAAAGGAGAGAAGGTTATCATCAATTCGACCGCGTATGTACTTTTTTTTTAAATATATGTTCACCGATTACACCGCAACTATCCAACCGATTAAACTAAGTATTACGGTATAAATAACTAAAAAGTAAGAAATAAAATAAACTTTTTCAAAAAAAAAAAAAAAAATAACCGACTTCAATCAACGCTCTAAAAAGAGTTAAATAATTCTTTAAAATACCCTAATGATGAATTGTTATCTAATAACCACACATCAGATATCATGTACCGACAAAAAAAAAAAAAAAAATGGTTATAAGTTTAATACATAGAACTTAATATCCAGCAAACATGGTTTTTCGACAGAATATTTTTTACAAGAGATTAATTTACATATTTTTGATTTAATTTATGAATATATACATATAAAAAGTAATGAATTACTTTTTGAAGTTGGTGCCAAACTATTGTAAATATAGTGAGAATTGTGGTTATATTATGCCTAATACCATAAATAAAATGGTAAAAATCATTATTGATTGTGATTGTTTGGCACCAACTTCAAAAAGTAATTCATTACTTTTTATATGTATATATTCATAAATTAAATCAAAAATATGTAAATTAATCTCTTGTAAAAAATATTCTGTCGAAAAACCATGTTTGCTGGATATTAAGTTCTATGTATTAAACTTATAACCATTTTTTTTTGTCGGTACATGATATCTGATGTGTGGTTATTAGATAACAATTCATCATTAGGGTATTTTAAAGAATTATTTAACTCTTTTTAGAGCGTTGATTGAAGTCGGTTATATATTTTTTTTTGAAAAAGTTTATTTTTTTTCTAAGTATGTTCACCGATTACTCCGAAACTATGCAACCGATTAATTTGTTTTTTGTGTTAAATGAAAGAGGCTAATCTTCCATTGGTACTTCTTCCATTTCATTGAAATTGGTTCAGTACTTTTTTAGTAATTAAGTAAAAACTAATAAAATTAGTGATTTCCCGCAAACTAAAAGTAACATGGACGATGACGAAGCTCGCCGAATGGAGTGCAGTCAGGTGGCTGAGCGGTGAGCAGATTTGATTTCTGGTTCTTGAAAGAGAGCGTGGGTTCGAGCCCCACTCCTGACGTACGTGTATGGTTTACAGTGATTTTTCCCGCATTGTAATTTTTATTAACTGACTTCAAAAAATCGTTAACTTTTAACTAAAAAGAGAAAAATAAACTTTTCTACCAAAAATTGAACCGACTTCAAAAGCTACTGCAAAGTGAAAAATAATTTTTTTACAGAATAGTATTAAGAAATTAAATTAAGAGCGTAGTATTTATCATGCGTATTATTATATTTATGTAGATTAATTTGATTTTTTGAAGTCGGTGCCAGCCAAGCCAAGTTCAAAATTAAAATTAATTATCCAATGCAAATCGTAAAAAAACTCGTAGATACTTGGATGCGTGTCTATTGGAATATTACATGTAACTTGGCTTGGCTGGCACCGACTTCAAAAAATCAAATTAATCTACATAAATATAATAATACGCATGATAAATACTACGCTCTTAATTTAATTTCTTAATACTATTCTGTAAAAAAATTATTTTTCACTTTGCAGTAGCTTTTGAAGTCGGTTCAATTTTTAGTAGAAAAGTTTATAAAGGTAAAGGAATGGTTTTCGAAACCTTAGGTGAGTTAGAAGAGGTCACTGCATATTTTCGTTTTTGACACAGTACATTTTTATATATTCGAAAACATCTGACATTTTTTACAGTGTGTAAAATATTTTTGTCATGCATAGAAAACAACAACATAAAATATTTTCTAAAGAATTTCTCTTGTTTTGAATTCTTTCGCATTAAAATAAGTAAAACATTTTGTAGCATTCAAATTTGTGGAATACCTGTAACAAATAATTTTCTTAATATTTTATCTCAGGACTGTAAATTATAAATACATATATATTTTAGACATCAATCTTTCAGAAAGAATGAAAAACAAGTACGTTATGGTACCCGGACTTACATCCCTTTGACTTACCGCATTCCGCATTTACGCCGTATATTTGGAAAAAAAAACTTTCTTTTATTAGACAAACTTTGAAATTTTTTAAAGGTTTTCTTTTCCATGAAGGGAAACTTCAACACGACTGTTGCATGAAAATGACGGAGAAATAAACAAAATTCACAAGAAAACACTTAGAAAACGCACTCTGCTGTTACAAAGAAATTCCAAGTGATAAAAGAGGAAAATTACGGGTTCAAACTTCATTGCAAGATTTTTTTCACATCGTCGAATACTTAAACTACGGCTCCCGAATGGCCCACGAACTGAACAACAAAATCTTTTAACAGAAAGTTTCGTAGTATGTATCTACAACATTTGCCCAAATATTAACCTTGGAATGTGATTTCTGTGCAATGTCCAAGAAAAATTTATGAAGATAATAATTCTAAGAAAATATTGATGCTCAGTTCGTGGAATATTTGGAAGTCTTGTTAAAAAATGAAGTAAAACGTTAAACTCTAAATTAAAAACTTATTCATTTATTGAAAATTCTTGTATTGCAAACTCACTTTTTTTGCTAATGTTAAATGTATGTAATACAGTAATCTCTTAACATTCGAGCATTTCGCATTCGCGAGTTTTGATAATTCGCCAAATAATAATAATAATAAACGGGCCATATTTCAACATTCGCGAACATTTAATTTGGTTATTCGCGAATTTTTTTCCACAAAGAATTTTTTTTTTAAAGTATTCTCTCTTTGTTTTACTAATCCCAAAAGAAACTGGGCAGTTTCATTACACTAGACAGCCTAAGTTCCCAAAATTTACCTCTTGTATTGAAGAAAAATTTAGATCAGTAATTCAAAGAAATTCATAATATAAATTGATTCTAAAGACAAAAATACCATAAAAAGCTAAACTTTTATTGCAGTTAAGAATATATCTGCAAAAGTTAAATGGGAAATTTTAAAATTACAAGAACAACGAGTGGAGTAAGCAATAGCATACTGTCCTTATAAGATGAGCAGTTACAAATTTAAAAGAAAATTCGAGAGCACAAATTTTCCTCTTCTGGAAATTCATATCTATATTATATCAATATTTTTTCTCGTATCATATATCGGTAATTTTTCTCAATCATTAGTTAGCAACTAAACCTTGTACAGCATGTTTATAATTATTTTGATTTAATTACAGTATGTATTTTTTAATGCTTAATATATTTTGACATATTAATTATTTTTACCATTAAAATAAAATCTTAAAGCCTACTCCCCCCTTATGCAAGGGAAGATATGGTCTCAACATTTGAGATTTTGATATTTACAGAGGTTTATGTGAACCTAACCCTGACGAATGTTAAGCGATTTCTGCATATAAATACAATAGATTGTGTTCCTTAAGGTTGCGAGAATTGTTATTACTTATTCTTTTTTGCTTACCTTAAAGTAACTCGACTTACGACAATAGTCCTGAAATGAATTACTGACGGAAGTCGAGGTATTACTATGTAGTATTGATGATAATAAAGTTCTGAGTACAATAAAACAGCTTTTCAATCCCAGAAAAAAAAAAGGTTTCATTAAAGACTTGTTTGCAAGGGACAGCGATTATGCTGCATATTATTTTTCCTTGAAAAAAGAGTTAAGGTATCCGTTTACTTTCGGAAGTGATTTTCTGAAACTTTTCTAATTTCTTCTTGTTATCCATTTTTGAAATTGACATTTGCTGTAAAACTTGGCTGTAAAAAAGGCATTTGTAAAAGAAGTACAGAAAATGTCTTAGTTATTTCCTGCTTATTTTTTTTTTGTTTTAGGATGTTTTGCATGTAGTAAAAGTCGTTAAAACTTCATTTTGTTAAAAAACTAAAAATATCTTTAAAACATAATTCAAAAGCTGTAATTGATGTAATTTTAAATTGGCTTTTACTGGGGTTCTATTTAAGTTACAGTCAATATTTAAGTAGATTTCGATAGATAACAGGTTTGATTTTAATTTTATTGGAAAATTGAAAAATTTATATTTTGATCGAAAATTACGCATTAAAGGTGTTCGGATACTTATAATGTGAGACACGAATAGGGCGCCATGCGCACTAACATTAATTTTACTCTAACATTTTATACGCACTTATTTTCTGAAACTAAATTTTATCTTAGTAATTGAATACCTTTTAATTGATATGTTTGGTAAACCTGTTCAAGAATTTCACAAAATTTAGAGATAGCTAAGTTTTTAGCTCACCAAAATTTTGCGTTTTTCACCTAATCCCTTAACTGGTTTCCCCGAATGGCGTTCGGGCAAGACGAATAAGCTTATTTCATCGTTTAATGCTTTTTGACACCACTATTATTTTTAAGAATATTTTCATACTATTGAAAGGTGGGAATGTTTAGACTAAATTTTACGAATATTTTATTTAAATAATAGTGGTGTGACTCCGGTATTTTCTATTTATTGAACGGAAAAGAATTAACCATTTAAGGGGTTAAAGACCCCATTAACAACTAAAATACTCTAAAGATTCAGATTTAAAAAATTGGCGACAAATTATCAATATAAGATCATATGTGGCGGACAGTTAAAAACATATTTTCAGAATTTTTTACTGAAAAATTACCACAGCTTCAAGGTCAAATGTTATAACCGCAGAAACAAAATATGGTCTGCTTGTTTCTTGAGCATAATCCAATGAATTTGAATTTCAAATTTCATAAATATTGATCTGCTAATTTTCGAGGAAATGTGTGTGTCAAAAAATCTGTTCTTGTTATTCCTGTAAAAATTGTTAGGAATAAATATTTTGAACTTTAAATATTCCTTTTCTCAAACTGATTGTTTTTCGAGAAAATCGAAAAAATTCAGTATTACATATTTTTGTTGTACATAGGAAATAATTATATAAAATATTTCTTTAAAGATTTTTAAACAAATGTCTTTTATATAAAATTAATAGAACTTGTTATATCATCCAAACCTCTTGATACCTGAAATAAAACACTTCGTCAATATTTTATCAAAGTGCCGTAATATTCATGCGTAAATATACTTTAGACATTATTTTAAATCTCAGGAAAGAATAAAAGCTGTATTAAAGGAAAGATAATTTGAAGTTCTCATCATGTGAAAGATGTTTAGCAATCACGGATGTTTAAAAGTTTTATTATAAATTTGTTTTCTTGGCACAGTGACTTTTGTGGATATTTAATTTTCTCTGAATAGGTAGTTCGATAGTTTTCAGGAAATGTTTGCATTATTTTTCATGTAAAAATGAATTCTTAGGTTTAAATATGCTAAACTTATTCTTAAAAAAAATCTTTAGACTAAAAAATGCTTAGAATTTAATAGACAGGGTGACTTAAAAGTCTTGCCATGATTATAATAATTTATTAGAAACTAACCGTCAGTATAAAGGTATAACGTATTGTTTTATTGGATAGCCCATTTTAGTATTTTTTGTATAATAGATGGCACTACTACTCCTTGAAGAGTGACTCAAGGAATGACGTCTATGCAAGGAAGGCCTTTTTGGCCGATTTAGCATAGATTCAAGAGAAAACTCCGTGGGTGATTTGGTTTTATGAAACAAAATCACCCATTAAGGCGCAACATTAGGCACAGAAAAAGACCTGGATGGTAATGTAAAGTCTATGGGGGCGTTCTTTTCAAATATTCCGCTATCAAATTCCAATACTTTTACATGATTTTTTTTATACAAGATAGCTGAGGACGATCCACAACCGGCCTAGTTTTTATTTTTCAGGTTTGGGTTCAGATTTTTTTTAAAATTACTTTAACTTTCGAAACCGGTTTAAACCGGTTCTGAAATTGAAACTATTGTAATATAAAAAAATATATAAACAAAATCAAAAAAGTGAAAACTAGACAGGTTGTGGATCGTCCTTAGCAATCTTGTGCCAAAAAATCATGTAAAAATATTGAAATTTGAACGAGATATTTGAAAATAACGCTCCCATAGACTTTACAATATCATCCGGGTCTTTTTCTGTGCCTAGCGTGGAGCCTTAAGACGCACCACTTGTTACTGAAAAAGACACGAATGATAATGCAAAGTGTATGGGGGCGTTATTTTTAAATATTTCGCTCAAATTTCAATATTTTTACATGATTTTTTGCATAGGATAGCTGAGGACGATCTACAACAGCGCTAGTTTTTAATTTTTCGATTTTGGTTTCAGATTTTAAAAAAAGAGACTTTAAATTTCAGCACCGGTTTGAACCGATTCTGAAACTGAAAATATCTTAATATAAATGAATTAATCCCTTATAGTTATGGTGCTTAACGGATTAAGAACCATCTGACGTGGATTTAATCGTAAATCAAAAAAAAAAAAAAAAAAAAAAAAAAAAAAAAAAAAAAAAGATAGAATGGTTTAAAAAAATAGCATCCACTTAGGTTTTTAAGTGTTGTTAGACATGTACGTTTGAAAAAACAAAAAAAGATAACATAAAATTAAAAGATATTGTAAAATTAAAAGAAACATAAAGAAAAAAGCTTAGATGTTTCATAATATTTGCATATCCAACAATATTTTCTTCTTTCGAGAATGGGAATCAGTTTAGCCATTCATCGCAAATAACAATAATTTTGATGAAAATGATGACTTACTTAACTTATTTATTTTTCCCAAATATTCAAAGTAGTTTAACCCTTTTACTGTCGTAAAAATGTTTGTGCAATAATTACAATCTGGACCCATGTAGCAATACATATTAATACCAAAATACTAATACAGTGAAACCTCCAAAGAATGGATACTCCGAATAAGGGATACTCCGACACCTCTATTTAAGGGACAAAACTTCCTGTTCCACTCCCTTGGTATAAGAGTGCAATGTATTTACCTCTGAATAAGGGACACTTGATTTAAGAGACAGTTGAAAATGAGATTTAAGGGACGGGTTTTTGCATTTCAGATAATAAAGTAGTTTGAGATGAAAATGAAAAGGCAGATTTTTGTGAACTTATCAAACAGACAGACAGTCATGTAGATTCAGAGACACATGACACAATTAGTGAACATTTGATTTGATATCAATGCATTTATCCTCATTGAAATTAATGCCGAAAATCGTGAGGGTGATTAGGAAAGTGGAGATTAAAAGAAAATTGTGAAATAAAGAACTTTACAGATGTTTTTAGGTTGTTCTCAAATCCAAAAATGGCAACTTTAAAACATCAGTTTTAATTTATTTTTATTCGGAAATACCTGAAACTCGCAGGTGCTGTTGTTCAGTAATCGAGCTTTTTTTCGATTTTTTGTAAATGCAATGGATCTTTCAAAAAAAATATTATCAAAGTGGGCGTTTTGAACTGAATTTTCACGCAAAAGAAGAATAATTATTCAAGAAAGGGTAAGTAAAGTCTTTGCCACTTGATCAAAATTGCTTATAACTCAATAGTCAAAATTGAAAACGCAGTTCAATTTAAAATCGCTTCTATAGTCCAGCGTTCTAATTTTATACCTTTCCATTAAAAAATGAATTTGTAATAGTGACAATATGTTTTGTTCTTACTGAACAGAGCAATTGAAAGATTTCCTGCCTTAAAATATGCAAAGAAATTCAATACTTTTTTTTTCTTTTGGTAAATACTGCTGGTAGTGAAGATCTAAAATGTATAAGTATGGTAAAAGAACACTTAAAAGGTTTGCAGTGAAAAAAATGGAAATTTGGAAAACAATCCCTTTTGTTTTATTATTTCAAGTAAAATCCTTTTAAATGTTTTTATATTTTTTACATATACACTGTTTGCATAAAAATACAAATCAATAATTCTGCAAATCATTTAATGTTTTTGTTATCAAGTGGAAATTTTAATCAATCAATTCAATTTTGTTCCTTTTGTGTCTGATTAACGTAATTTATACACTTGGGATGCATTTAAATTTCACCTTTAATGCTTTGTTATTTTTGTTTTCTTCTGAACGATAAATTAAAAATCATACAAAAAACTCCGAATAAGGAACACCTCTATTTAAGGGACAAAAGTTCCGGTCCCACAGGTGTCCCTTATTTAGAGGTTTTACTGTATATGTAAAATAATAGCAATAATAATAATAAATATTTTGACATTCAATAATGTTTGTATAACTAACAAGATTATCCCTCCTTCAAGAAAGATATCTGCTTATTTATTCACTGGAAGAAACAAGTTCATTGATAAGAAACGAAAACGTAGCTAAAGTTCTTTTTTTCTAGAAAAAAAGATCCCGAAAACTGAACCGAAAAATGCCATGCATAGAAATCTAATTAGAAGTCATTCTTTAATTCTCTTCTATTCTTTATTATGAAAATGGTCAAAGTTAAATTTAATCATATCTTTAATAAATAATGTTTTTGAATTGGCATATTTGAAGAAATAAGAGGTAAAATAGTAAAAAGAAGCAAACTAAGGCATTTTATCATATTTGCCAATGCAGAAAAATATAGCGGTAGCTTTCATCATCGACTGAAAAGTCAAAAATTTATAGCTAAGAAAAAAGTTAAATTTTGTTTCAATAATTAACGTTTTAAATTGGTAGATTTGAAAAATAATGATATTAAATAGGTATTTAAAGAAATGTAGTCTCGATAACATTTATGCGATTTACAGACATCTGATGAGAATTTTAATTGCCATTCTTAAAATAACAAGTTGGAAATTGCACGTGAAACGTAGAAAATGATGTGCGTTCGTACGATAAAAAAGCATTAAAAATATCACTCTCACATATCAATCTCATAAAATTGTAAATAGTTAATGTAAAATGAGCACCAAACAATGTTCTCTTTATACCATTATGTAATGGAATACTTTTGTTTGGCCTTGTAAATCAATAACAGATGTTCTTTACACCACAGATTATGCAATATGCATATTATAATATGTACTTTGCAGATGCATATAAGTTTTATTATGTTCGAATGAGTGTAACACCATTAAAATGCATTTGAAACATGTTTCCCTATTGACCGTAATGTAACAGAATAATTTTGATTGTCCATGTAATTGAACTGTGTAACCGATTTTGATAAAATTTGAAATAACTCGAGAAAATTATGTAATTATTATGTATTTTAAATTTCGAACGATTAAAATGCATTTGAAACTTTATTCCCAGTGACCTAATGTAATGGAATACTTTTGATTGTCCCTGTAATTGATCTATGCATCCGAATTTCATAAAGTTTGAAATGACTCGAGAAAATTGCAAAGGCTTCTCGATGATTGCAAGACCACTTCATAAATTAACAGAAGCCAATCAAAAATTTATGTGGACACAGGAATGTGACGCTGCTTTCGAAAAGCTTAAGGAGGCCTTGACATCCACTCCAATTCTGTCATATCCTCAAATCGATAAACAGTTTATACTTGATACGGATGCAAGTAACGAAAGCATTGGCGCTGTACTGTCCCAGGAAATCGACGGCCAGGAGCGTGTTATCGCCTATTTCAGCAAGTGCTTGTCAAAGGCCGAGCGAAACTACTGCGTAACAAGAAAAGAGCTTCTTGCTGTAGTGAAAGCCATAGACCACTTTCATCACTATCTTTACGGTCGAAAGTTCCTGATCCGAACTGATCATGCTTCTCTAACTTGGCTATTGAATTTTAAGAACCCTGAAGGCCAGATAGCCAGGTGGATACAAAAGCTTCAAGAGTACGATATGGAGATACGCCATCGAAAAGGCTCATCACATGGAAATGCAGATGCTCTCTCAAGAAGACCCTGCTCAGAGAATTGTAGATACTGCGACCGGGCTGAGAAGAAATTTAATGTCAAAGGTCCTATAGTAAGACAAGTTACAACTGGGTCTACATCATCGCAAGATCCGTGGAGTGACGAGAGCCTGCGTAAAGATCAACTTGCTGATCCTGAAATTAAGCCAATTCTAGAGCTGAAAGAGGAGTCCAACAGGAAGCCCAGCTGGCAAGACATGGCCCATTACCATCCTACGACTAAACGAGAAAGCTAAATGAGTGCTATTTTATTTATCCGCTTGTATGTAATATTATTATCCAAATTTTGAAAAAAAAAATATGCAAATAAATGATTTCTGATAAAACATGGAGCTATTATAAATAAAGAAGTGAAGATTTGTGAATCATCACATTTCCGATTTGTTTTGCCGAGTGTCTTGAATATTGTTTTTGTTGCGTTTGTGTAATATTTTGTCCTAATGACGTATTATGCAAACTTTTCTATTGTTTAAGACTTGATCCATAAAAATGAAATGCTTTTAGCGGATGCAAATAACGTTTTTTTTTTATATAAAAAAGCAAATGATTTTAAAATGATCGAATTAAAATACTACGAGAAGTGCGTATGTAAATTTTGGGACGATGAAAATTATGACGGGTTTAGATTTCACATGGAAATTCTATGATTTATGAGAATTTGAATTTTTTTTCATTTGCTTTATACCAAACACAAGCGCCTCATTTGATAATTTCATCATAATAACTGATCTTTGTTATACTTTACTTATTACGATTTAAGTTTAATTTTAATAATTTGAACAACTAAGTTTTATAGAAATAGTTTTTTTTTCTCTTTTTAGCTTAAAATAATATTTGTTTGAGAGGTAGTCTGGTCAATCTAAAGATGCCTTTTTGCATTGATTTATAGTAAGCCCACAGGGCTTATTATAAATCAATGCAACAGTTCCTTCCTAAACATTTTCTTTCGTCGAAATTCGACGGGTACCACCTCGTAAAAGTAAAAGCAGGAAGAAGATAAATCTGAAACCAAAATAATTCAAAGCGCAGGCATACTAATTTTTAGGCATACTGATTTTTAATATAATTATACATGTTACTTTAAAAATCGAATAATATTATCAGATAATTGACTTTTCTTGTTACAGCAATACATAATTGATGTTTCCTTAAAATGACAAATTGACACAATGATTCATTATCATTATGTCAATACAGAAAGCATGGAATACATTTTAAAAATGAATTTAAAAAAAATAACACCTTTGGATCTATTTATGGTTTTTTATACAACTAATAATAATAAAAAATAAATATGTTAATATAGAAATTATATACAAATTCATACTTTTTAATTCACAGTTTTATTCTTTAATAATAATTACAAGTATATTTATAAAACATAAAAATTAAGAAAAACAAATGTAGCGCATTCCGGTATCTAACTCAGGCCCACTGGTCAAAGAGCAAGCACTATAGTAATTGAGATACGATCAACAACGACCTTTCTTTAAAACAAAGTATTTAAGTTGTGTCATGATATAACCCCCCCCCCCCTTCCTTCTCTATTTCTCAAGAACTAAGGAACATTGTATAAAATCCATTGAACCTGAGGCTAAGGGAGTATCTGCCCTATAACATATATTAAGGTAATCAAACTCTGTTATTTTCAAGATTGTCCAGTCCCTTGTTAGATATTACATAATATTTTTACATCCAACATTATTTTTCTTCTGAGAAATCAATAATTGGATCCATTTGTCACATTTGTAAAGACATAAATTTATCAAAATGCTATAAAGAACGACAGATTTCATTTATTTATACTAATAAGCAATAAAAATCAGTCGATTCAAATTAGATATTATTCAAGACATATTTATGTATACATTATATTATAATAACTAAATATTTATTTTAGATTTGAATCCTTGTGATAAAATGTGATAAAAAAGTCCTTCTAGTGTCTGGTTCAACATACTCATCTTAGAAATCGAAAAGTTAAGAAATCTCGACTATAAAAAATAATTAAATAAGCGTTATTTTCTTCATTATTATCCATAGTGTTTAAAATTCTTTAATTAATATCTTTATTCAGGCTCAATAATTAGAATCATTTAATTCGAAGTTTAAAAGAAAAATCAATGCAGTCTAGGAGAAAAAAATATAGTTTGATATTTCATAATATTTGCACAATTTATAAAATTCTAAAAAGATTCACTCAGGTATATTTGTAAAAACCATTTATACAAAATTAAAAAAAATAAAAGTAGATTTTAGACGTTCAATAGTGTTTGCATAGCAAACAAGATTTCCATCAGTCAAGTAAAAAAAAAGCAAAAGTAAAAGTTTAGCCATTCATAGGAAACGCAGACTATTAATGGGAAACAAAAAATCGGCTAACTAATTTTTTTATTATTACTAGTATTAGACTAGAAACAAGAACTTACAGACTGGTTTCTGAAATCACACTCATTGGAGTTAAATAGATGAGTATAAGGATTTTGTTTTTATGCATTAAGTAAATATTATTCTTTTTAAAATGGAATTGAATTAGAAGTTCGCATATGGTATTCATATGTGTTTTTTTTTAAGTTTTAACACATAATGTTTTATCTGTTTTAAAAATTAAACTCCTGCATTTAATTTTATATTTTCAGGTATTTCTCGCTATTTTATCCGCTATGAAAAAAATTTTAATTAATATCTTTACTCAGGCTCTATAATTAGCATCATTTAATTAGAAGTTTGAAAGAAAATCAGTGCAATATAGGAGAAAAGGATATAGTTTGATATTTCATAATATTTGCGTAATCAATAAAATTCGATAAAAATTCATCCAGGTATATTTGTAAAAAAAGTTTATTCAAAATTAAAAAATATAAAAGTAGATTTTATACGTTCAATAATGTTTGAATAGCTAACAAGATTTCCTTCTCTTAAGAGTAGAAATCAGTTTAGCCATTCATGTCAAACGTAGACTATTAATGACAAACAAAAACTCGACTAACTAAACTTTATTATTATTATTATTATTAATCTAGAAACAAGACCTCCCAGAATGGTTCAAAAAATCCCAGTCACTAGCTGTTAATTAGATGAGTATAATGATTTTGTTCTTTATACATAAAGTAAATATTAGTCTTTTTAAAATGTAATCGAATTCGAAGCTCGCATATGGTATATACAGTCGAACCTCTATATAACGAAACTCCATACATCGAATTTCTCCATATAACGAATTTTTAGTAAGAACGGTCCCCTTTTCGCATGATTACATTAAAAACAGACTCTATATAGCGAAATATCTATCTCCATATAACGAATTTTTTCATAAATTGATCTTAATTTATTCAGTTTTAAAAAAGCTTCGAAATCATATGGAATCAATTTCCCATCACTTATGTTTGATTTATCGTTCAGTGGAGAGGTTTTTTTTTATAAATATTACTTCTCTCCTTATTCTTTAAATCTAACAAGTTCATCCCACCTCCCACACACCTTTCAACATCCTTCTCAAAACACAGTCAATTGAATTGTTACATATATAAGAGAGGAATCAATGAGAGCACATAAGAGAGACCTTCAAATGGAGGAAAATATCAACTACAATTTTTCATTCCTTGCTAAAATTTGAGAATTTTTTTTGAGAGCGTAACAATTGTAATTTTAAAATCAAAACAACAAAAAATTACAGATTTCTTCCTCTGAAATTTATGTAAGTCTTCCTCATTTGATTTTCATTAAGCTTTCAAATAAATGTCTTTTCTCTTTTTTGAAACTGCTTAAATAAGTAAGAAATAAAATGTTAGGTTAATATATACTTTTAAACATTTCAAATTCTTAATTAAAAAGATCAAAAATAATATTTGTTCAAAATTTACACATTAAATACTATTTTTAACATCATACTCTATACATCGAATTTCTCTATATAACGAATTTTTTACTGGAACGATGGATTTCGTTATATAGAGGCTCGACTGTATATGTTTTTTTTTTTTAAGTTTTAGCACATAATGTTTTACATCTTTTAAAAATTAAACTCCTGCATTTAATTTTGTATTTTCAGGTATTTTTCACTATTTTATCCGCTATTTTAAAATTCTTTAATTAATATCATAAATAAGGCTCAATAATTAGTTTCTCTTAATTAGAAATATAAGAAAAATCAATGCAATCTAGGACAAAAAGATGTAGTTTGATATTTCATAATATTTGTACAATTAATAAAATTCTAAAAAATATTCATCCAGGTATATTTGTAAAAACAGTTTAAGGAAAATTTTGTAAAATAAAAGTATATTTTAGACGTTCAAACATGTTTGCATAGCTAACAAGATTTCCTTCTATCAAGAGTGAAAATCAGTTTAGCCATTCATGGGAAACGTAGAATATTAATGAGAAACAAAAACTAGGCCAACTAAATTTTTCTATTAGTAGTATTAGTATAGAAAAAAAATCTCCCAGACTGGTTCAAGAGGTCCCACGAACTCGTTAATTGGATGAGTATAAGGATTTTGTTTTTTATGCATAAAGTAAATATTAGTCTTTTCAAAATGGAATGGAATTAGAAGTTCTCATATTTTATTCACATATGTTCCTTAGGTTTTATCACAATTTTTTTTACCTCTTTTAAAAATTACACTACTGCATTTTATTTTATATTTTCAGGTATTTTTCGCAATTTTATCCACTATGTAAAATTATTTAATTAATATCTTCGCTCAGGCTCAATAATTAGTTTCTCTTAATTTGAAATATATGAAAAATCAGTGCAATCTAGGAGAAAAGTTATAGTTTGGTATTTCATAATATTTGCATAATTTATAAAATTCTAAAAAGATTCATCCAGATATATTTGTAAAAACAGTTTATGCAAATTTTTAAAAAATAAAAGATATTTTAGACGTCCAATAATATGTGCATCGCTAACAAGATTTCCTTCTGTCAAGACTGAAAATTAGTTTAGCCAATCATGGTAAACGTAGACTATTAATAAGAAACAAAAAACAAGATCTCCTAGACTGGTTCAAGAAATAGTAAACACTGGATGTTAATTAGTTGAGTATAAGGATGGAATCGAAAAATGGAATCGAATTAGAAGTTCTTATATGGTATTCATATATGTTCCTTAAGTTTTATAAAATATTGTTTTACGTCTTTTAAAAATTAAACTCGTGCATTATTTTTTTTTTTTGGGGGGTATTTTTTGCTATTTTATCCGCTATGTAAAATTATTTAATCAACATCAGCTCAATAATAAGTTTTCCTTAATTAAATATATAAGAAAAATCAGTGCTATCTAGGAGAAAAAGATATAGTTTGATTGTATTTTCATAATATTCGCGCAATCAATAAAATTCTAAAAAAGATTCAATCAGGTATATTTGTAAAAGCAGTTTATACAAAATTAAAAAAATTAAAAGTAGAGTTTAGACGTCCGATATATATATGTTCAATCAGATATATATATATGTTTGCATAGATAACAAAATCCTTTCTGTCAAGAGTGAAAATCAGTTTAGCCGTTCATGGGAAACGTAGACTATTAATGAGAAACAAAAACTCGGCTAACTAAACTTTTATTTTTATTATTATTAGTCTAGAAACAAGATCTCCCTGGCTGATTAAAGAAATTCCACACACTGGATGTTAATTAGATGAGTATAAGGATTCTGTTTTTTATGCAGAAACTAAATATTAGTCTTTTTAAAATGGAATTGAATTAGAAGTTCGCATATGTTAATTTTAAACGTGGTATTATATATGGTATTTTTTGTAAGTTTTTTAAATTTTAGCACATAATGATTTACCTCTTCTAAAAATTAAACTCCTGCATTTAATTTTGTATTTTCAGTTATTTTTCGCTATTTTATCCGCTATGTAAAATTATTTAATTAATATCTTTACTCAGGTTCAATAGTTAGTTTCTCTTAAATGGAAATATAAGAAAAATCAGTGCAATCTAGGAGAAAAAGATATAGTTTGATATTTCATAATATTTGCACAATTAATAAAATTCTAAAAAAGATTCAGCCAGGTATACTTGTAAATACAAAATTTTAAAAAATAAAATACATTTTAGACGTCTAATAGTGTTTGCATAGTTAACAAGATTTCCTTCTTCAAGAGTGAAAATCAGTTTAAGCTTTCATGGGAAATGTAGACTTAATGAGAAACAAAAACTCGGGTAACTAAACTTTTTAAATTATTATTAGTCTGGAAAGAAGATCTCCCAGACTGGTTCAAGAAGTCCCACGCACTGGAAGTTAGTTAGATGAGAATAAGGATCCTGTTCTTTATACATAAAGTAAATATTAGTCTTTTTAAAAATTGAATTGAATTAGAAGTTCGCATATGGTATTTAATGTATGTATTTTTAAGTTTTAGCACATAATGTTTTACCTCTTTTAAAAATTAGACTCCTGCATTTGATTTTGTATTTTCAGGTATTTTCCGCTATTTTATCCACTATGTAAAATTATTTCATTAATATTTTTACTCAGGCTCAATAATTAGAAATATAAGAAAAAACAGTGCGATCTAGGAGAAAAAAGATGTAGTTTGATATTTCATAATATTCGCACAATTAATAGAATCTATACATATAATAAAACAGTAGGACCCGGTGTGTCTGTACATTGAAGATAATTGACAAAAATGGAGTCAGGGCGATAAAAGAAAACCAATGAAACACAAAAAAATTTTTTTTGAATTTTTTGTCTGTCTGTCTGTCTGTCTGTTTGTTCGAGGTTATCTTCGTAACTACTGAATGGATTTTTATGCGGTTTTCACTAATGAAGAATGCACACTCCCGGGCAGTGTATAGGCTTTGTTTCATCAAAATCGGACAACAGACAAAAAAGTAACAAAAAGAAACAAAAGAAACTATTAGGTGCGCTGCTCACGTTTTTTAGTACATAACGTTTTTTAGTACATATAAAATCCAATAGATGTCACTGTGCGATTTTAAAACGCGCTATCGTTATGTTTTCGCCAGTCTACTTAAGTATGAGAAAGTTTCAAGCTGGCTGTCGTTCCATGTGGTTTAGTCGGTAGAACGTCAGTGCGCCATACTGATGGCCCGGGTTCGATTCCCAGCATGGAATTTTTTTTCACTATGTTGGCATTAACGCCTATAAGCAATTAAAAGAATTTGAAATATTGTATTCAAGGCGAATTTTCTCTCTGGGAAAATTTCCTTGCATTAATATGTCAGTGTAATTTTTTTTTCGATTTAATTTTTTTTTTTTCGAAACTTTGTTTTTCTTAAAAAATTACAGTAAATATTTGATATTTCCCAACGTTTTTTGAATGATCGACTTGCTTTTTTTTTTTTTTAATTTATGTCTGAACCTTATCTAACTACTTCTTCAAGATTTCTTTAGATAAACCGACCAGCGTAGCGGGCGAAGGCCGCTAGTTCTAAATAAATTCAGCCAGATATATTTGTAAAAACATATAAAGTGAGAAATGTTAAGCTGGGCATCGTCCTCGGAACTTAAATGGTCGAGCACTTAAAGCGCTATCCCAAGGGTTCCGGGTTCGACACCAGGGTTGGACATATTAAACTAAGTTGGTTTTACGCTTAGTTAGCAATGCAAAAATTCACGTATTAAATATTCTAGATTTCCAAGAGTAATTTCACTGCTAAAAATTATTTGGGAAATTGATTAATTTTAAATATGTATTTGTAAAAACAGTTTATGCAAAATTTTGAAAAATAAAAGTAGATTTTAGATTGTTAATAATGTTTGCATAGCTAACATTACCTTATATTAAGAGTGAAAATCAGTTTAACCATTAATAGGAAATGTACACTATTAATGAGGAACAAAAACTCGGCTAACAAAACTTTTTTATTATTAATAGTCCAGAAAGAAGATATCTCAAACTGGTTCAAGAAATCCCACGCTCTGGAAGTTAATTAGATGCGTATAAGGATTATGTTCTGTATGCATAAAGCAAATATTAGTCCTTTAAAAATGGAATCGAGCAGTGGCAATGGCTAGAGCACTTGGAGCTCTATTCCAAGTGTTCCTGGCTCAATTCCCGGCTTGGACGTTTTTTACTAAGTTGGTTCTACGCTTAGTTAGCAATGCGAAAAATCATGTATTAAATATTCTAGATTTTCATGAGTAATTTCACTGCTAAAATTATTTTCGAAATTGATTAATTTTAAAGATATATTTGTAAAAACAGTTAATGCAAAATTATGAAAAATAATAGTAGATTTTAGACGTTTAATAATATTTTCATAGCTAACATTACCTTATATTAAGAGTGAAAATCAGTTTAACCATTAATAGGAAACGTACACTATTAATGAGGAACAAAAACTCGGTTAACAAAACTTTTTAGGTGCGTTAGTAATTATGTAAATACGTAGCACCTATTGTTGTCGTTCAGTCCGTCCGTTTGTCCGTCCGTCCGTGTGTCTGTCCGTCTGTCCTCATATAACAACGCAAAAACTATCCAACTGAATCCTTTGAAATTTAAAATACATAATTATTACATAGTTTTGTCGAGTCATTTCAATTTTTATGAAAATCGGATGCATAGATCAATTACAGGGACAATCAAAATGATTCCGTTACATTACGGTCAATGGGGAAAAAAGTTTCAAATGCATTTTTATCGTTTGAAAATTTAGATACATAATTATTACATAATTTTGTCGAGTTATTTTAAATTTTATCAAAATCGGATGAATAGTTCAACTACAGGGACAATCAAAAGTGTTCCGTTACATTACGGTTAATTGGGGAAAAATGTTCCAAATGCATTTTAATGGTGTTATACTCATTCGAACGTAACAAAATTGATATGCATCTGTAAAGTACATATTATAATGTACGTTTTGCATAATCTGTGGTGCAAAGAATATTTGTTATTGATTTACAAGGCCACACAAAAGTATTCCATTGCATAATGGTATAATGAGAACATTGTTTGGTGCGCATTTTAATTGTTATTATTTACAATTTTATGCGATTGATATATGAGAGTGATATTTTTAAAACTTTGTTATCGTACGAAAGCACCTCATTTGCTACGCTTCACGGGCAATTTCCAACTTGTTTTTATTATTAATAGTCCAGAAAGAAGATATCTCAGACTGGTTCAAGAAATCCCACGCTCTGGAAGTTAATTAAATGAGTATAAGGAATCTGTTCTTTATGCATAAAGTAAATATTAGTCTTTTAAAAATGGAATCGAGCAGTGGAAATGGGTAGAGCACTTGGAGCGCTATTCCAAGGGTTCCTGGTTCAATACCCGGCTTGAACGTTTTTTACTAAGTTGGTTCTACGTTCAGTTAGCAATGAGAAAAATCATGTATTAAATATTCTAGATTTTCAAGAGTAATTTCATTGCTAAAATTATTTGAGAAATTGATTAATTTTAAATATATATTTGTAAAAACAGTTTATGCAAAATTTTGAAAAATAAAAGTAGATTTTAGACGTCCAATAATGTTTGCGTAGCTAACAAAATTTCCCTCTGTCAAGAGTGAAAATCAGTTTAGCCATTCATGGAAAACGCTGACTTTTAATGAGAAACAAAAACTCGGCTAACTAAACTTTTATTATTATTATTATTAGACTAGAGACAAGATTTCCCAGACTGGTCCAAGAAATCCCACGCACTGAATGTTAATTAGATGAGTATAAGGATTCTGTTTTCTTTATGCAGAAAGTAAATATTAGTCTTTTTAAAATTGAATTGAATTAAAAGTCCGGATATGGTATTTATATATGTTTTTTAAGTTTTAGTGTTAATATTTTGCCTCTTTTAAAAATTAAACTTCTGCATTTAATTTTGTATTTTTAGGTACTTTTCGCTATTTTATCCGCAGTGTAAAATCATTTAATTAATATCTTTGCTCAGGTTCCATAATTAGTTTCTCTTAATTAGAAATATAAGAAAAATCGGTGCAATCTAGGAGAAAAAGATATAGTTTGATATTTCATAATATTTGCACAATTAATAAAATTCTAAAAAGATTCATTCAGGTATATTTGTAAAAACAGTTTATGCAAAATTTTGAAAAGTAAAAGTAGATTTTAGATTTTGAATAATTTGATAAGTAAAAATTAAAAAACGTGTATTGTTTTGCTTACATACAAACTGGTAAATCAAGGTCTAATTGAGCTTAAAAACCTAGCATCCTCTTAAACTATATTTTTTATATTGTTTATGTATAAAGTCATTTTTTAAAAAATAAGATTCGAGTTAGCAGTTCTAATGTAATATTAATGTATGTTCTTTAGGTACATGTCATTCTACTTATTTGATAATTCTATTAATTCATTTATTAATAATTTTTCAGGGAATAGTTGACCATATACTTTCAAAAAAAGTAAGAAAAATCTTTCGTAAAACACAAAGCAATCACAATACTAGATTACAATTGGAATATTTATATTTATTTTGATGCATCTCTAGTTTTAAGAATAATCTTAATATCACTGTTATTATTTATGGACTTTGTAACCATTGTATTTAAATTTTCCATTGTATTTAAATTTTTGTCTGTAACTCCATAGGTGTGTAATTAAACTATTAGAATTATCCCATATTTTTATTTATTCTGATTAATGAAATACAGTTACCGTTGTATTTAAATTTACCATTGTATTTAATATTTTGTCTGTAACTCCATGTGTGTGTAGTTAAATTATTAGAATTATTCCATACTTTTATTTATTCTAATTAATGAAATACAGTTTCTGTAATGACTCTATAAAGAGATAATTTTTTTAATCTCATCTATTTTATTCAATTTAACAAAACAATTAAAAAAGGCATAACACTTTAAAAATATATTTTTAAGCATGTTTTTTAAAGAAGTCTTTTCTCTATATTCCTTTACCGAATCGCCGACCACAGCCAATTGCAAAATGTCCGTGAAAATAGCACAAGCAATCCTACAATAGAGACAACTTTGATTCCCCACAAAGAATTAAATTGAAAAATCAATTTATCTCACCTATTTTGTTAAATTTAACCGGACAACTAATAAGTTCATGACACTTAAAAAAGATATTTTTAAACATGTTTTTTCGAGTAGTAGTCTTTACTCTATATTCCTTTGCCTAATTACCGACAACAGCCAATTGAATAATGTCCGTGAAAACAACACAAGCAATCCTACAAGAGAGACAACTTTGATTCCCCACAAAGAATCAAAGTCAAGAATCAATTTATCTCACCTATTTCATTATAATTAACAAAACAATCAAAAGTCTCAAGTCACTTAAAAAGATATTCTTAAACATGGTTTTTAGAGAAGTAGACTTTTCTCTATTTACTTTACCAAATCGCCGACAACAGCCAGTTGCATAATGTCCGTGAAAATAGCACAAGCAATCCTACAATAGAGACAACTTTGATTCCTCACAAAGAATTAAAATCAAGAATCAATTTATCTCACTTATTTTATTAAATTTAACAAAACAATTGAAAAGGCTGTGACACTTAAAAAAGATAGTTTTAAACATTTTTTTAGAGAAGTAAACTTTTCTCTACAGCTCATATTCAAAATATTAGAATAATTACCTTTTTTTTAGAAATTGAAAATATCGTTTGGTAATTTAATGTCTTTTAATGAAAATATGCAAACGATATTTTTATTAAGAACTTATTGTTGATTAAACTTACTTGTTATCTTAAATTTAATATCATTTTTGAAAAGATTAATTGCAAAAAAAATTATTTTGAAAAGTCAAAATATTAGAATATTTATTCAAGTGGTTCAAAATATGAGAATATTTCACATTAATTCTCCTTTAATTATTACCAATTCTTAACTGATGGCATCATTGATTAAATTCAGACTATTTTATTTAAAATCAGTATTCTTTTTTGCAGTTTGTTTCTTTTTCGTCTTAAAATGGGCCGTGTGAGTGATATTCCTGAATCTACTAAACTTCGTATGGTTGATTTGTATCGGCACGGTAAAAGTTTTTCAGTTTTTCGAAAAATTTCAAATAAAAATAAGGGAAATAATAATCAGATATTTCTGATGTCAAAAAATAAACCCAAATTTATAATAACATAAATCACAGTAAAAATTATATGATATCCCCATTTAAAAAAGTATGTGATATAAATCATTTTACATTGAAATATTGAAAAAATATTATGAAATACTGAAAAAAAATGTCATACCTGTTCTAGATACATGTTTTTATTTACTTCTCTAAACAAAACTGGAATATTTTCTCGTAAAATGACATTTGGACATATTTGCAAGATTTCGAATGCATTTGCACTTGAGATTTTATGCGCTGTCAAAAGGGGCGAATGTACTTGTAGACATTTTGCATTTGCTGTTTTAGGGGTTTAGAAAGAAAATATGAACTTTTATTTGTACACTCAAATGTTTACTAAATACATTTCATTTTGAAAACGACAACATTTCTTCTTATTTACAAAACAGGATAACAACATGCGCACATTTTGACTCCTTTATATATTTTGAAGTATGTGTACGCGTAAACTCTTTTTCTCTTTCGTTTTTGAGTTTATGATTTGGATTTGGATTTCGATGCGAAATGTTTATGTTGGCTCTGTGCTTCAAACGTTAAAATGTAAAAAGTAAAAACTAATCTATCAGGTTTTTGGAATATTTGTGATTTTTTTACGTAATTTGTGAGACGTTAAGGCAGTTTTTAAGAAAAATGATTTATGCAAAAAAAATAATTTTTAAATTCTAGTGTTAAATTCACCTTGAGTAAATAATTGCAATTCATTTAAAGTGTCAATAAAATGCGCTAAACTTGCTTTTAGGTGCCAGCATAAAATATAAAAACACTTTTAAAAAACACAAAAATACCTTAAAAATCCATTAAAATCTAAAAGTTTTCTACCAAATTCACACGATCATCTTCAGTGATTATTTAAATGTTGTTATTCCTGTTTCCGCTTATTAGTCGATCAGAAACTATTGTAATTTTATTGTGGTATGGAACATAAATTTAGAGAGTAAAAGTATTCAAATTTTAACAAAACACATTTGCACTGCCGATAAGGAGCTTTCGTTCAAATAGTTATCAGGAAACCATTAATAGCACAAGACAACAACAACAACAACATTGTTTTGAGAAACACCGAAAATACTGGCGATAAATATATATCAATAAATAAAAACTTTGTTAAATCACCATAAAAAAAAAATTAAACAGGACGCGTTTCGAGCTGCAAAATTACTGCTCGTCATCAGCTGATCCAAACACGTGTCACAACGGACAGAGTGGAAATAACAGTGAAATAAAGAGGGAGGAGATTACACAGAGTGTGACAGGTGGCGCTGCTTGTCACAGCCAAGGAGGAAGAAAAAAGTAAAGATAAACTCAAAGAAGGAGGGAGGAGATTACAAAGAGTGCCCCAGGTGGCGCTGGCTAAAAGAACACAGGTGGCAGAGAAAAACTAATAAAAGATAAAGAAAACAATTGGAAAATAAATAAAATAAAATAAATAAATCAATTAAAATAAATAAATAAATAAAAATCAAAATAGAATAAAATTAATTAATTAAAAATGATATAATAAAATAAATAAATAAAAATAATAAAATAGTAAAAAAAAAAAAAAAAAAAAAAAAAAAAAAAAAAAAAAAATTGGATGAACATCAGAGGTACATTAAAAATCAGGAATTATCTAGGTCTTCCATTGCTTCTCACTGTTTGTCTTCCGGTCATTATTTCAATTTTTCCATGGCCAGAATTATCTATAATCCTGCCTCTCCTTCTCATTTAGATACTCACGAAGCTTATTTTATTTATAAAAATTGTAATACTCTTTTCAATGATCTCTCTTCATCCCCCTCCCTTTCTCCTGCATGGAAATTACTTTTGTAGTTTTTTATTATTACTATTTTTTTTTTTTACTATTTTATTATTTTTATTTATTTATTTTATTATATCATTTTTAATTAATTAATTTTATTCTATTTTGATTTTTATTTATTTATTTATTTTAATTGATTTATTTATTTTATTTTATTTATTTTCCAATTGTTTTCTTTATCTTTTATTAGTTTTTCTCTGCCATCTGTGTTCTTTTAGCCAGCGCCACCTGGGGCACTCTTTGTAATCTCCTCCCTCCTTCTTTGAGTTTATCTTTACTTTTTTCTTCCTCCTTGGCTGTGACAAGCAGCGCCACCTGTCGCACTCTGTGTAATCTCCTCCCTCTTTATTTCACTGTTATTTCCACTCTGTCCGTTGTGACACGTGTTTGGATCAGCTGATGACGAGCAGTAATTTTGCAGCCCTGTTTAATTTATCTTTTTATGGTGATTTAACAAAGTTTTTATTTATTGAACAACAACATTGGCAATAATAATAATAATAATAAATTCTGTCTGATGCTTAGAATATTTTAACGAATTCTTAGGTAATTTCATCTGATAAATTCGAAAATAATTTTTGTTTTTATCATAGTACATATGTCCAATTTGCTGCATTACATTGCATAAAAATATTTCCAACAGTGTATATGGCCTGATTTAGTCTTTTAGGAAATTAATTATTTAGAAAATTTTTTAGAAACATAAAACAGGTTTCTTTCGTTAACAAAACTTGGCAACATGTTACTAACAAGGTTTTGTAGTTTTCACTTTTATGATTCCCTAGGAAATTTTGCACTACTTTCTTAAAGTTTCGCCAAAGCTAATGTTTCAATCTCGTGCTTTGTTTTCACGAAATTTGTATCTTTTATGAGATTACAGATAATTTGTCCATCAAATAACCATGCTTTAATATATTGAATTCATACTTATAAACATCATGGTTTTTTGACCGACACATAATGTATAAAAGAGGGATTCACATACTTTAAACATGACGTGATAAATCGAAATCAAGGTCATATTTGTATTGAAGGTGCTAATTTCGTGAAGGAATAGTGTTTACTTCGTAAATGCCAAAATCATTTCTTCCCAATGTAACTTACAATATAGTTTCTAACGATACATTAATGTAAAACCAATAAAGTTAGGCAAGAATTGCTACATAGTACATGGACGCTTGTTGTGTTAAATTTTGAAAAACTTTTCCTTTTCAACTTATCTTCTATACTACCTTTCAATTATTTCTAGACAAATAAGTGCAAAGAGAAAAAACACCATTTAAAAATTCAGAAGCTAGCTTAAAACATTTGGGATTTTAAGTAATTTTAGATAATATGTATGCACTTACAAGCATTTTTAGTACATTTTATTTGTTCTTTATAAGAATTTTAATTGTGAATTAATCATTTTGAGAATTTTAGAAAGGTAATGCCCCAATCCAAAAGTACTAGGGCTTTTTTTCAAATGAAAGCTATGTAAACATAAAAACAGGATGGGGCGTGTACATCCACTGTTAAATTCAGAACAGCTGCAGTCATAAATATACTGTTTTTGTACAGTGATACTACTGTGTATGGTATCGTATGGGTACACGAGAAGACCTATTGCAAAATCAACTTGCGGCGAGCCTTAGAATACTCGCTTTTATCTCAAAACTGATATACTTGAAAACAATGAATTAAAAGATGAATAGCGTTCTTGATTCAATGTTAAGTTACGTCTCGCATGAAAAAAAATCCACATACTAGAAGCATTAAAAAGTTAAATATTCGTATCCAATCACTAAATTAAATGCACAACTAGATGCAATAAGAAGTGCAGCATTACAATTATCTGTATATTTACTAACGAAATTTACACATAAGGGAGAAAGGGATACGTGTGAACATGGAGCAGATGTAAATATCACTATTTTTCAATAGTTATTATGCGTTTTTTATTGGAAAAAATTACCTAAAATGATCGATCCTGTAGACACACAATAAAAATTTATTGAAGTTGTTTGACTTTTTGCTTGTCGCCAGTAGCCAAAGCACTGTTTATGTGTCTCTAAAGTAAAACCTCATTTCCAACTTGACAAGCGAATAACTTTATTTACTTATTGATATAATGAAACAAACTAAGCTTGAAAATTTTGTGACAGTAATGAAATGCCTTTATTTAGATTCAAGAACGTTTCATCGCACGAACAACGCCATTTTGAAAATCATTGGTGATAGAAGTAGTTTCGCAAAAAAATAAAAAAATAAGAGCTTTGAAAAAAATATCAGAAGACTTTGTGGATAATGAAAACCTGTGCAAACATAAAATGAAAGGAAAATGGATGTTCGTAAGCGTGAATTAATTTTTACTATCTTTACTAAAATTGCATAGCATCTCTTTCCAAATTTTATAGAAAATTTTTAAGTTATTCTATTTTATTTATTATAATTTTATATATTGAATTATTTCAGCTTTTCTTTGTTTCTGGGCTGTTACTGCAAGTGGTAATGATATAAAATATATTAAATAATAATATGAATAATAATATGAATGATAATATGATAATGAAAATAAGTAAGATTAGATAAAATTGTAAAATGTCCGCAATTCCATGTAAAACAGTTTAGTTAATTTATGTCATTATTCATCAATGTAAAATATTTATAAAAAAAAGATAAATTGTAATTTCTACTTAAATTTATAAACCTCTTTTTAAGTCTTTTTTTATTATTATTACATGCAATAAAAAGATTTTCTTGGAATATAGAACAATTATAATAAATAAAGAACAAAAAGAAATAAATTATAAACAGAAAAAAATAAAATCAATGAAACCAATTATATTCTAAGCTAATTAATATGCTTAAAACTGAATATTATCCTTGTTTTTTTATTAATTTTTTAAAACTTTTTTCATCATTCACGAACTTATTTTACATATTTTTTCACGAAAAATATAAACATAGTTGCTTATTTTTTCTTGTATAAGCAAATGAAAAAAGCAGTGCTAGGAAACAATATATTTTAAAGGTTAAACACATTTAAAGATTTAAATTGGTAAAATAAAATTACAATTTACCATAATGAATAAGATATTGATTTTTTCTCTTTTTCTATGCGAGATTTTTTAAAAATATTTCTGAAAAAGTCCTTTCAAGTGTCGTCTGTCCAGACATATATATGAATATGTAATTTTCAAATTCGTGAAAAAAATCTCAACCAGAATCCTCATGTAATGGCTTAAACGACCAACTCTCTACCATCTGAGATATTCCCGGTGAATCTAGAACATTAATTCACTTAACTAACCTTTAATGATCAAAGCATCTTCTCTGATATCTGAATAAGCTCAACAGAATAAATCGAATGTTTGTTTTGGAACTGCTTTAAACTCTGCATGCGTAGTTATATTAATAGATTATTTTTTTTACACAATTATTCAGTTGATGAACAAATCATGACCGTTGTAAATTTCAAAGCGGATGAAAAATTTTCACGCCAGGATTCGAACTTGGGATGCCATGGCTAAATTCGCCAATACTCTACGACTCAGTCATTCTAGAAAAATTTGGCCACCCAATTAATTTTTTACGTTCACAACATTTGGTCTGATATCTGAATCAGCTCAACAGAATAAATCAAAGGTTTGCTTTAGAACTGCAGTAAACGCTGCATGCGTAATTACATTAGATTAATTTTCTACCCAACTGTTCAGTTGGCGAAAAAAATTCCAACAGTTCTAAAGTTCTAATTGGATGAAACAAATCCGGGCCCGGATTCGGACTAGGGATATAATAGCTGAATCTACCAATACTCTACCGACTGAGCCATTTCGGTTAATTCTGGAGAAGTAATTCACTCATTAGCCTTTAACGATCACAACATCTGATTCAATATAAATGATGAATCAGTTCAGCAAAATAAATCAAATGTTTGTTTTGGAACTGCTGTAAATGCTGAATATCTAGTTATGTTAGAGGATTTTTTTACACGATTGTGAATAAAATTTGATAGCTGTAAATTTCAAAATTGATGAAAAAGTCCGCGCTAGGATTTAAACTAGGGAAGTCATGGCTGAATCCGCCTATTCTCTACCAACTGAGCCATTCCGGACTAACCTAGAGGATTAATTCATCCAATTAATTTTAACGATTACAGCATCTGGTCTGATTTATGAACAAGCTAAAAAAAAAATTGTAGATTTGTTTCGCGACTGCAGTAAACGCTGCATAAGTAAATATATTAATTTGTTACGCAGTTATTCAATTGGTAAATAAATCATGACAATTATAAATTTGTATGTTGATGAAAAAAATCAGGGCCAGGATTAAACGAGGAATCTCTTAGCTGAAGCCACCAATGCTCTACCAACTGCGCCACCCTTCACAAATCTGGGTGATCAAGAATTTTTTCATCGTGAACTAAGATAAAACAATTTTAATATGTAAAAAAAATTAATACTCAAAATAAAGAAATATTAGAAGAGTGATTATATTTATCCCCTCACCCTTCCTAAAAAACAAAGAACCATATTTATAATTTATAAAATCTAATTATTTTAAATAGATTAGCCAATTCTTATTTCTTCTATTGCATGCAATTAAATTTAGTTATTTAGTTTAATTTCAATTAATATTCCGACAAAAAAATATAATATAAAAAAATGCCGTAAAAAGCAATAAAATAAAGTTACTTTAAATTAACATTGTCGGATATAAGAATCATGATTAAATTTCAATATTGTCGTTGCTTCTGAAATTAAATTAATGTCTTTTTTTTGTTGTTGTTCATTTAAAGAATTTATTGCAGCAATTTAAAAAGAAGTTTTGATACAGAGTAATTTAATTTATACTTGTATTATTTTGTTTTATAACAAATGGGAAAGATATGATTAAGATAAAAAAAATCTTTTAAAGATAATAATGATACAGTGTTAGATATTATTAAAGAAAAAATACTGTATTAAATAAGACATTGATTTTCATTTCAAGTACCTAAAGGCTATATATTTTGTGAATAATTATTTCAGATTTCTTCAGGGTAATCAGAAAATACGCTTTTCAGAACTACTAAATGCATTTTAAACAAATGGTTTTAATATCTTCAAATAAAAAAACAATACATTTAAAACTGTTCTTACATTATTGTCATTATTTAATTATTATCTTTTAAAGCTATAAAAAAAGCATTAATCGAAGAAAATTGCCAGAAGTTGGATCATAGATTAGGATGCTTGTAATCTATTCAGAATATTATTTGTTTTTGCATTAAATTATTAGTATTTTAGAAATAAAAATAAGTGTTAAAATCTCAAGAAACTCGAAAGAAGTTTTAGTACTGTACAATAAATTGTATCCTGCAATTCGAGTTTTCGCACTATTTTGGACTTGGGGCTCCTTATTTGACGCCATTTCACTTTCATACTTTTAATTATGCTGTTTCTTAATTGTTCCAGAAAATAAATATAATAAAATTTTGTATGAAAAGTATCTAATCACTCCTTTTCTATCTCTAGGCTTCGGCATTCTGTGGGAGGTAGTCATGGTATAAAGCAGCGGTTTGTAATCTGGAGTACTCGTGTACCGGGAGGGGGGGGAGGGGGAGGGGGATTACGTGGCGGGCAAGCTAATGGTACGTGAAAAAAATATTAATAGCGAAAAATCACAAAAATTTACAAATAATAATATGATTTTTATCGACATTACATATTTGTGACAAGAAGATTACTAATGAAAAAAAATCATGTTTGCGATATCTTGTTGGATAAAGAGGGAAAGCGGTACATTTGAGAAATGGGGCGGGTTAGGAGAAATAGGAGTACTTTGAGATTAAAAGTCTATGAAAAGGGTACGTGGAAGAAAAGTGGTTGAGATAAAACACTGATATAAAGAGAAGAACATGTGTCTTATTTTATCTGATCTAATTTTTCTTATTACATATCAGTACTTTTTATTAAGTCAAACCCAAATGGAGAGAGTATCTTGCTGGCCGCAAATCTTCGGTAATTTAAGGACGCCAAATTGGAAAAGGGTCTCCGCCGCGCCGTTGAGGCAGGGGCTCTTCTGGTATCATGTCAGTGGTCTCGTTAAATCATATCCATATATTTTTGGACTCACTACGACAAAAGATTGACATTTATCCATACTTTCAAAATCAGAGTAGCTTACGCGCACCATATTGGAAAATGGCCGCCGTCGTTGCCAGCGGGTTTTGCGGTTTTATGTTCTGGTTTTATGTCATTTTCTAGCGGGCTTGTTAAACCATATATTTTTGGATTCACCATAATATCAGAATGACATTTATCTAAAATATTTACAAGAACAGAGTAGCTAATAGACACTATTTAGTAAAACATTCACTGATAAACAGGCTGATCCTAAAGATTTCCTTGGTTTTGTATGCTATTAAATTAATAGGGTGATTGAAAAGACAATAAGTAAAGATACGCAGGGGTCAAAAGCTACAATGAAATTCAGCCAAAGAGCTGCCGCAGTTAAGAGATATTTTTAAGAGATATTTTTTATTATAGGACAGAGACCAAAATGAAAGAACAAAAAAATGTACTTCAGACAAATCTGTTTTAAATCTAGATCTGTCTTTGAGGAAGATTCAAAAAGATGAACGTGATATCACTTATTTACAGAACATTCGATTATCAACAAACAGATAAATCTAGATATGGTAATAATTACAATTGGAGCAATAACAGTTACAGAAATTGTCGAAGACATGTTCAAAGATCATGAGATTGGTGTAGAAGCTTACCAAACTTTCCAGAGAGACTATCTGTCTGAGGACTTAAAGCCAGAAGGGTTTTCCATGCCTCCAAACATAAATAAACTAAATACATTTTCTGACTTGACGAAGAAAGAGAGTTTAAAGTTTAATAAACCAGAGTTTGTTTGCAAGACAAATATATATATATATATATATATATATATATATATATATATATATATATATATATATATATATATATATATATATATATATATATGTTTACTCAGATGACGATCATTCCACAGCAGAGAAAATTTGATATGAGAACTGCATATTACTACCATCTGGAAGATCCTTAGCGACACCTGATGGTTCAAAGCGGAAAACTGAAAAGGCAAACTGATGAATGTTATGAAAAAATTGCGACTACTGAAAGAATGCACATGATGGTGTTGTTAAGATAAAGGACGTAATGTGCTTTGTTAAAGCTACCATGGATATACAATCATTTAAAGAAGTAGCAAAGAATCTATTTTCTGAAAGATTATACATCCTAACAAAGAATAAATGTTGCACATACAGGCAGGTGTCAATAAAAACAAATAAACGAAAAATATGAACTGTTGGTGTTTTTATGCAAGTTTTCGTCTCCGGGGGAAACATCTGTACGAAAATAGAAGCAATTTTTATGCATTTCATTTCTAAAGAATGGCAAAATGAACATTATCTGAAAAAGTTGAATACACGAATGATGTAGGTTATCTACTGAGGAAAATTATATAATTTCACGAAATAAATAGTTGAAGAATTCACTTAATTGACTTGCTTCCAAGAAGACGTGATACGTAACTTTTATTTTGTGTACATCATGCTAAAGCACGGTGTCTGGATTTAGAAGTTTTATTGTCTCAAAAGATTATTTTAGATTAATCCTTTACACACTTATTCAGTTGTGGATTAAATAAAGGCCCGAGAAGGAATTAGAACCATGGATTTCACGGCTGAATCCGAGCCATTCCGGATTAAATCACCAAATTAAAATTTATCGATCATAGTACCATATCAGTTGTTATCAGAAACAAAATAAAATAACATGCAAAATACTTTAATATTAAAAATAATGAAATATTAAAAGAGTGATAATATCAATTTTTCGTCCAATAAAATAATAAACAAACATATTTCTAATTTATGAAATATTTTTCAATTATTTTAATTACATTAATAATTCCTTATTTCTTCTATTGCATGCAGTAAAATATAGTTATCTAAGTTTATTTCAATTGCAATTCCGACATAAAAATATAATATATAAAAAAGAAATTCTGTGAAAAGTAATAAAATAAAAATTACTTTAAACTAACAGTGTCAGATTTTAAAGATGTGATTAAATTCCAATATTGTCGTTATTTCTCAAATTACACCAATCTCTTTTTTTTTTCATTCAAGAAATTTATTGTAAATTTTGATACTGAGTAATTTAATTTCTTCTTGTGTTACTTTATTTTAAAACAAATGGGAAAGACACGATTAAGAAAAAAAGTCTTTGAAAGATTATAATGATACAGTGTTATATATTATTAAAGAAAAAAATACCGTATCAAATAAAACATTGATTTTCATTTCAAGTACGTAACGGCTGTATATTTTGTGAATGATTGTTTTAGATTTCTTGAGGGCAATCATAAGATACGCTTTTAAAAGTTACTAAATGCATTTTAAACGAATGGTTTTAATAATTTCATATAATAAAAACAATACATTTAAAACTACTCTTACATTATTATCATCATTTAATTGTTATCATTTTTTAAAGCTATTGAAAAAGCTTGAAATGCAGAAAAATGCCTAAAGTTATATTCTAGATTAGGCTGCTTGTAAACTATTTTGAATGTTATTTTTTTTTTTACATAAATTTATTAAATTATTTTAGAGAGAAAAAGTTAAATTCTTTAAAAACTCGAAAAAAAGTTTAAGTTTTGTGTGACAAAATTAATCTTGCAAAAGTAGTTTTGGCACGATTTCGAACTGGGACTATATTTTTAAGTTAGCATTTCCTTTTAATTACATTTTTAACTTTGCTGTTCCTTAATTGTTCCACAAAATAAATATAATATGTGGGTAGTTCAACAATTGTCCCTAGTAGTGGAACTGGGGCACATTGATACATCCCCTCTACTGCTCACAGGGTCATTATAGCAAGTTTCAAAACAGCCCCAAAAGATAAAGCCAATGTACACAACTACACACAGAACGTTTTGGCATGATTGAGTAGATTGTCGAAATGGTAGGGGTGATTTATTGTTTTTGTAGATCAAAAGTAAATTTGCGTTGTACAATTGAAATGGTATTATACAACTGCTCAAGAATTTTCAACCGAAAACAATACTCTCCCTGGCAAGTAAAACTATCCTTTATAAATTCCTCATTCTTTATTGTTAGGTAAATTATGAAGTGTTGGATTTGAGATTCATTTTATTCAAAATGGCTGTATGGGGCACATTGATACAGTCTATGTCGGGGCACATTGATACAACATAAATCCTTTCCTAGTTCATTTTTTCATTACCTTTTATTATTTTTTTTACCATACACTCCTTAATCCAACCATTTTCGCCAAAATATTATTAATATTAGTCGTCAAAATATTATTAATATTATTAGTATCGCTAATATTAGTTTTTATTGAAATGAAATACCTCTAATGTTTTATATTAGAACACTTTATAGTATTTTTGCAAACAGAAGACGTACGAATTTATCCAACATCTCGTGCTAGTCGAACTAATAAAAGAAAAGATGGCAGCCTGGCAAATCTTGAATTTATATCGATTTTTTAGAGAAAAAAGTATTTTCGAGATGAGAAATGTTAAGTAAGCGAAACAAGCTGCAGAACAACAAAGGGTAATTACATTATAAACAGAGTTTGTAATATAATTATACTTTATTGTCGGTTTATAAACCGATTTATAAACAGAAATCCTGAAGAGTGAGTTCGAATTCAGTTAAATGATATTTCAATAAAGAATATATAAAAATTGATGCCTACCTTGCTAGGCGTCTTCTTTAAAGATAATAATTTTCTTATTTGCTTAAGACAATCTTCAGTGTAGCTGGAAGAATAGTAAATTATTATTATATTCGATGTGTTCTTTAGAACAAATAAGATGTGCACTTCCGTTTTGGGAAAGATATCTTCTTTAATTACATAAATATGAAAACACGGCACAGAATACGTAAATACAAAAATAAGAAGAGTTTTAAATCTTGAAATTTAGAGTTATTTAAAAAGAAATATTATCGGAGCTGAAAATTTTGCTTCCGATTTTACAGTTTCAGGAAAAAGTCAACATCACCCGCTCAGAATCATTTCGGGAGGGAAAAAACAGCTCTGCAGGAAATGTGACGTCTGTGGAAAAATGTTTTTGGTGAATTCTTTTTCGTTTCAGGACAAGAGTTTCATAGTGCTGCCATCTTGCTTAGCGCTTTGGAAACAAATAAGTTTTTAATGAAGAAAAGTCTTTTTCCATTACCCCCACTTTTGTTTACAAAGTGCTCATGTTTCTCATTTGCTGAGATTTTTATGCATGGAATGTTGTCTTCATAGATCGCGATCGGTAAGGTTTGTGGTAGGTCTAAATCTGTCAACAATGCGAGTAACCACTCCAATTCTTGACAGGTATTTGAGACAGAAATATATTCTGCCTCAGTAGAGGACAGTGCCACACTGGTCTGTTTTCTGCTTGACCAGGTCAATAAGTTGTTGCCAAGTTTAAAGATATTACCGGTAGTTGACTTCCGGTCAGTTTTATCTGATGCCCAATCACAATATGCTGTTAAGACAGGCTCTTTAATTTTATCAACTATTAGCTTAAGGCCTCTAGTTGTTTTCAAATAGCGAATTACCTTTTCAACTGCTAGCCAATCTACTTCTCGTGGTTTTTCATTTCTTCTACCTAATATGTTCACACAGGCTGATATATCCGGTCTAGTAATGGTGGAAATATATAAGAGTGCCCCCACTGCTTGTCGATAAAGGGTATTATTACTCATTAGTTTACTATCAGGATCTAAATTAAAATAATCCGTATTCATGGGAGTATAAGTTGGTTTAGAATTTACTAAAATAGTTTATTATAAAACTTATTTCGATTCGGATTATTTCTCGGGTTATCATTTTGCATTTTATTCTTTAAATGATAACAATTTTCGTTTACATGGTTGTCTCGTTTGCAAAACGTGCAAAATTTCTTATTTCTAGCATTTTTATTTACTACCTTATATGCTGAGTCGCGTGAGCTCGAAACAGCTTCACGATTCTCAGATTTATTTATTGCTTTGTAAGCCGAATCTCGCGAATTTGAACACGCGTCTCTGTTTTCGCATCTATGTTTATATGCATCGATCAATTTATTTTTTACGTAATTTAAAGTTAGATCCGTCTCGCTGGCTTCTAACGCTGTAACCATCGGGTCAAAAGATCTAGGGAGCGAACAAAATATGAGGGCACATATATGCGAGTCGGAGATTTCCTCGCCAATAGCAAATAATTTATCTTTGATTGATGAAATGTTGTTGATATGGGAGATCATGTCCCCCCCCCCTCACTTAATTTTTGAGAGTACAATTTTCTGAGGAGAAAAAGTTTGGAAGAAAGGCTACTTCTCAAGTGAACATTTTTCAAAGCTTCCCATATATCTTTGGCATTTGCCAGATGTTTTACATGAATAATTTGAGAATCTTCTATACACAGATTAATAATCGATTTCGCTTTTATATAGTCTTTGTTCCATTGAGCAGTGACAGGATCCGGTGGGGATCTGTAATTACTGAAAATACGTTTTCTTTCTGAAGCAGATTTTCGAGCTTAAAGGCCCAATTACTGTAATTTTGATCGTTTAATTTTTCAATGAGGGCTACATCTCTTGTAGCCATTATATTAATTCAAATCAACATCAATCATTTATTCAACAGTCGTAATTATATATATTTTCAAAAAACTGTTTATGGTTTATTACTTTCAAATAAAATCATGGGCAAGCTTTTTTACTTATATACATAAGAACATCTCAGAACTCATAATCTAAAGAGTGAGCTAGAATTCAGTTAAATGATATTTCAATAAAGAATACATAAAAATTGATGCCTACCTTGCTAGGCGTCTTCTTTAAAGATAATAATTTTCTTATTTGCTGAGGGCAATCTTCAGTGTGGCTGGAAGAATAGTAAATTATTATTATATTCGATGTGTTCTTTAGAACAAATAAGATGTGCACTTCCGTTTTGGGAAAGATATCTTCTTTAATTACATAAATATGAAAACACGGCACAGTATACGTAAATACAAAAAATAAGAAGAGTTTTAAATCTTGAAATTTAGAGTTCTTTAAAAAAGAAATATTATCGGAGCTGAAAATTTTGCTTCCAATTTTACAGTTTCAGGAAAAAGTCAACATCACCCGCTCAGAATCATTTCGGAAGAAAAAAAAACAGCTCAGCAGAAAATGTGACGTCAGTGGAAAAAATGTTTTTGGTGAATTCTTTTTCGTTTCAGGACAAGAGTTTCATAGTGCTGTCATCTTGCGTACGCTTTGGAAACAAATAAGTTTTTAATGAAGAAAAGTCATTTTCCATTAAATCCTGTTATTTTTTTACATCTTTCCTAAAAAAGAAGATAATGCTAGGATTGAAGTACCAGATATCACAAAGTTACCGCAGCCAGCAATCAAACAAGGAACAGCCAGGACATCAAGTCATTATTCATTTAATTTTGATTGCTGTAATATTACTTACAAATAAATTGTGGGTGATTTGAATTTCTTTAATAAATATAGAATGGTTTATTAACTATTTTTTTATGAAAAGTATGCATTGGTATTATTTTGTCACTATTTTCCCCAAACGTATCAAAATGCCCCATGAGGTATATCAATCTGCCCCGGGGATGAGCACATTGATTGGATTATTTTAATTACATGAAAAATATTATATAAAACAACGTTTGCACATTTTTATAACACACTACACAAGTTTTGACACCACATAGAAAAAAAAACTTGAATTTTTTACTTTCTTTACACCAAAAAAATTTTTAGAAAAAAAAACTATCTATGTGCCCCAGTTCCCCCTTTATAAAATATTTGTACTGCGATGTTTATGTAGAATATCAAAGCCTAATATCTTACATGCCTATGTGCTCAATTTATGAAAAGTAGCTGCTGTTACTTTATTAACACATTTTTTCTATAATAATAATAATAATAATAATAATACAGAAGTTAAGTTACGGATAATCTTATGTTTACTAAACTCTTAAAAATAAACTACAAAATAATGTACTAAAATTACAGTAATCTTACAAGATTTTTATCTGTACCTCGAAATTACATAAGAAGTTCTAGGCATACCATACCAGTATCCTAAAAAGTTTTCAGTAATCTTAGTTTTTTTATTTATAGTTCAAATCTGTATCTTTTACAAGTTTTTTATGTTATCATCACGTAAAAAGTTCTAGAAATCCAAGTTTTTTAGAGCATTTTTTTTAACTTTACTGATTTTTTTCCACATTGCAACAAATCCATAGCTTGTCAATATTGCATAGCATCATTGTTATGAGAAATCATCAATTTTGAAACATGTGTATTTGGAACAGTGCATTTTAGTTAACAAAAAATTGTGCGAACTTTTGCATAGCTCTTGTGGCAATCCTCGTATTAACTGGAGGTTTGTTTTTAATATTATTAGGTATTCTCCATCGTTATAAGATTTTAGTGTTATATAATATGCATATAATTTCTACAGATACATATTTATGTCCTGCAAATCCGGTTTCATCCCTATAAATGTGATATATTGAGTTCGTTTAAACTAGATTCGATAGTGGGGATCAACATTTTACGCTGTAAAAAAAAAAAAAAAAAAAAAAAAAGTAATTTTACAGATATAAAGTTACGAAAAATCTGCATACTTACTAAACTCTAATCAGCTAACTACGCAAAAGAATATCTAAATATACAAAACTAGTTTTTATAAAACTATAGAAGTTTATAGCTTTACAAAATAATCTACTAATTAATTTTACAAAGTTTTTATCTGCAACTCGAACTGTAATTATATAAGAAATTCTTGGCACTTCTTACGTTATTAGAAGAATTTATAAGTAAAGTAGAATTTGGTAAATTGGTAAAGTAGAATTTAGAAATAAAGTAGATTCTAGGAAACTGAGATAATTCCTAAAAAAGTTTTAATAACCTTACAGATTTTTTGATTTACATTGTAAAAGTGTACCTGTTACATTGATTTTTGTTGTTGGCGATACATAAAAAATTCTGGAAATTTCAGTTTTTTAGAAAATATTTTCTAAGTTTACAGATTTTTTTTCTATATTGTAAAAATGCTTAGCTTGTCAACAGTGCATGGTACTTTTGTCATAAGAAATCATTAATTCTGCAACATACGTGTTTGGAAGAATCCATCTTAGTTAATAAAAAAAAAAATGTGCGAATTTTTGCTTAATTTTTATGGAAACCCTCGTGAATATGTATGTTGTAAAATTTTTATCTAACATTTTTTATAAAAAGCTCATTGCAACGTTTATAATATTTTTTTGAAATTTAACGAAATATAACGATTGCTTCTATGAAGAATTTAATATAAGTTACTTTTCTATTTTTTTTTAAACTTAGTATGATTGATTTTTTTAGTTCTGTGCACTGTAAAAAAAAAAGGTCGATCTACTAAAAAAACTTTAGTGATCCTTGTAATTACTAAAAAAATTTTAGTAATCTTAGTCGGTTACTAGAAAATCTGTAAGAATTACTAGAAAAAAGTTAGCAACGAATAAGAGTTAATAGTTTTATATTTTTAATAGCTCTTACTAAAACTCAGTTGGTGTGGCCTTGATAGCATAGTGGTTATAGTAATGGACTCCAGGCTAAAAGGTTCCGGGTTCGAAACTTGCCTCCGCCAAATACGCCCCAAATGTCTGTAGTGTCTCGTTAAGAAAGGGATTATGAAAATCCTGTCGGAGCAGTTAAGAATGTATAGTGCTGCCATCTTTTGCGGTTTTGCCGAAAATCTTCCGCTTAAGAAGTCTGAAGGAAGCTCTTCCGCTTCGGTTGCACGTAATGGTTATTAAAAGTAATTATGGAGCTATTACTAAAATTTGCTTTGTGGCTCATACTAAAAATTTTTAAGTTAGTTATACAAAAAATTCTTTTGTTCAGTTTACAAAAGAAATGCTTGTTTCACTTCCAAAAAAAAAGTTTGTAATGGTTACTAAAAAATTCTGTGGAATACAAATTTACTAAGAAATTTTTAGTAACCTCTTGAATTTTTTTTACAGTGTGGTTTTAAATTTTTATCACGTCACTCATAACAGATATCATAAAAAATCTTTTCAGTAAGTTTTTTTTTATTGTTTGAAAAGGGAAATAAAATGTCAGTTTCTCATTGCAGTCACGATACTAGAATAGTTCTATTTTTCATATTTTTATTTCGTTAAAAAAAAAAAAATTTTTTTTCCTCTCGTTTTTTCAAAAAATCGAACACAGTTCTTAGTATTTTAAAATAAATTTATATTCTTTTCTTAGAGTAATGTTTCATTCAAATAAAAATGAATAATGAACAGGAAGATGATTCATCAACTTAACCCAATTTTTACTTTCTGTTATCTTTACAAGAAGAAAATATTGGATTCATGAAAATTTTTGAATTCCGGTTTTTGACAGATTTACACGTTTTAGGGGTGAAAGATTTTAAAAAAGTGTTTTTACAAAATATCTGTATGTGAGTTTGTGGGTTTGTGAGTCTGTCTGTCGGTTAATATGTGGCATAAATTTTGTGGGCCCTCTATCTCAAGAATTAATGCACGGATTTCCTGTATCTTTCTTTCGATTCAGCAAGGCCTTCATAAAAATTGGATCCCATCAGTTTTTCGTGTATTTTGCCCAACTGGTGGTGCTGCTATGCTGTTTTTTACGATTTTTACAATAGCTATGTTTATCGAACTAAGGACGGATTTTCAGAAAATTTCAGATTCTGTTAGTCCTTGATGTAATAGGGATTTGATTACATATTTGTGTAAATCTTACAACAGGTGGCATCGCTGTGCGGCATTATTCATGATTATCGCAAAAGCTTTATCTCAGGAACTAATGCACTGATTTCCATCAAATTTTTAACTCAATTAGTCCCTAATATCATTTAGCAGTCTTTAGGTTTTAGAGTAAATCACTCAACAGATGACACTTCTATCTAGTTTTCAAACTAGATCTCAAACACTAATACACGGACTTCATTCCGCATACAGTCAAACCTCGTTTACATGAACACGCTTAACGTGATTTTTTTAAATATGAATTGTTTTCACAGTCCCCTATACAGACGAATATAAAGATTTGATACTGATAACATGAATTACTTACTGTTAACATGAACAAAATTTTTATTCCCCTTGAGGTTCATGTTAATGATGTTCGACTGTAGAAGAAAGTAAAAAATATGACGTGATGCTATTTTTTTCAAATACCACCTTTTATTAGTAATTGGTAGTATGATAGGAAAATAGGTGTTTCATGAATAGTATATAAAAAGTGTTTAAGTATGTCAATTACTGTATGAGCCCCTAACTAATATAAATTAAGAATGCAGATTAAATTTATCAGACTCATTATCATTATTTTTTCCCTCTGTTTCAAATGTGCTATGTAAAAATTCATTAATTTATTAATATTTTTTATTTAATAATTAATTTAATATCCCATGTAGCTTTACTTTTAAGGAAAATATGTTTTTTGAAAATTTCATAAAGTAATACATAACAAAAATATGTATATTCTGAAGTTCTTTTCAATACACTTAAAGCATGTTTTTATAGAAAAAATGAGCCAGACTAAATAAGTCATTCTTGATTGTGTCTAATGGTGTAGAACACCATTAAGTGGAAGATAATGAGTGAATTAATCGTGTTGAACTAATGTAAGAACAGTTCAAATGTATTACTTCACTGAAATTACAGATTATCTCAAAAAATTTAAGGATCAATTGGTTGATAAATTAATTAATCATTAAGGAACGGAAAATTTCATCACTAATTTTATCGTCGAGTAATTTATGATTATGATGTTCAGTATTGAATTCTTTTCAAATAATTATCAACATAAATTAACAATGGAGATTAACTTTGTTGGACGATTATAATATTTTCCCACGCTATATTCAATAAATTATGTAAAATATTTATTTATTTAATTCTACATCGTAATTTAGTATCCCTTTTAATATTTTACTTTTAAGAAAAATATGTTTTTTGAAAATTTCGTACCCTGATAATAATAAAAAATATCTTTTGAAATCATTTTATAAATTCTTAAAACATTTTTTATTAAAAAAAATGGGCCAGACTAAAAGAGGCATTCTTGATTGTGTGCAATGGTGTAGAAAACATTAAGTAGGCGATAACGTGTAAATTAATTGTGTTGAACTACTGTAAGAACAGTTCAAATCTAACATGTATTATTTCATTCAAATTGCAGATTATCAAAAAGGATTTCAGGATCAATTGGTTGATTAATTAATTTTTACAGAATAAAAGATTTCATCACTATATTTCATGGTTGAGTAACATAAATTAAATATATTTTCCCACGCTAAAATTTAAATATAACCGAATTATTATCAATATTTTTACCACTATGTTAAATGAGCCATGTAAAAAAATCACTTTTTCAATGTTATTCTTTATTTCCTAATTATTTAAGTATCCCATTTAAAGCTTTATTTTTAAGGAAAATATGTTTTTTTGAAGATTTCATAACGTAATGCATAAAAAATATATCTTTTGAAATTCTTTTAAGAACACTTAAAACCTTTTTTTTGTTGTTGAAAAAATGGACCAGACTATGTAAGTGATTCTTTATTTTCCGTAAAGGTGTAAAAAACATTAAATAGAAAATAATGAGGAAATTAATCGTATTGAACTAATGCAAGAACAGTTCAACAGTCTGACATGTATTACTTCACTCATATTACAGATTATCAGAAAACGTGTTTTTATTGAAAAAAAGAGACCAGACTAAATAAGTCATTCTCGATTTTCCGTAAAAGTGTAGAAAACAGTAAATAGAAGATACTGAGGGAATTAATCGTGTTGAATTAATGTAAGAACAGTTCAATATAAGACATGTATTACTTTACTCATAGTACAGATTATCACAAAAGATATCAGGACCGATAGGTTGATGAATCAGTTAATCATTATAGAACATAAGATATCATCATTAATTTGATTGTTGAAGAATTTAAGACTATTATGTTTCGTATTAAATTTGCATTAGTATAATTATCAACATAAATGAAGTATGCAGATTAACTTTTTCCGGCACATTATTAATATTTTTTCTCATTAAATTAAATGAACTGTGTAAAAAATCTTTTATTTAATGTTGTTCTTTTTTTTTATTTAATTCAGCATCCCATTTAAAGTTCTACTTTTAAAGAAAATATGTTTTTTGAAGATTTCATAATGTAGTACATAAATAAAATATTCTGAAGCTCTTTTCAGAACACTTAAAAGATGTTTTTAATGAAAAACTGGACCAGACCAAATAAGTCAGTCTTGATTGTGTGTAATGGTGTAGAAAACATTAGGAAGAAGATAATGAGTAAATTAATCTTGTTGAACTAATGTAAGAACTGTTCAAATCGAACATGTATTACTTCACTTAAATTACTTATTATCACAAAAGATTTAAAGACCAATTAGTTGATTAATTAATTAATCATTACAGAACAGAATATTTCATCACTAATTTCATGGCTAAAAAGAATTAGATTATTAGGTTCAGTATGAAATTTTCATTAAAATAATTAACAACATCAATTAAGAATACAGATTAACTTCATCCGTCATCTTCTATATTTTTCCCCGTTGAATTAAATGAACTATGTAAAAAATTATTTTTTAAATGTTTTCCTTTATTTTCTAATTAACTTAATGTCCCATTCAATGTTTTATTTACTTATTTATTTATTTTATTTATTTATTTTATTTTTTTGTAAATTTTAAACCGTGATACATAAAAAGTTTTATAAGTCTTCTGAAGTTCTTTTGACAATACTTCAAACATGTTTTTATTGAAAAATGCGCCAGACTAAAAATGTCGTTTTTGATTGTGCGTAATGGTGTAGAAAACATTAAGTAGACGATAATGAGTGAATTAATCGTGTTGAACTAATGTAACAACAGTTCAAATCTGACATGTATTTCTTCACCCATATTACAGATTATCAAAAAGTTTTCAGGACCATTTGGTGGATCAATTATTTATACATTACAGAACGGAAGATTTTATCATTAATTTCGTGGTTGATTTATTTAAGATTATTAAAATAAGTAATAAACTTTTCTTAAAATAATTTTCAATATAAATTAAAAATGCAGATTAGCTTTATACGATTCATTATCAGTATTTTTTCTCACTATCACATATAGCGTAAAAGCTCCTCAATACCTCCCCAGGACCTCCAAGCCATCCCATATTCCTCCTAAAACTAAAATGACAAGATCAGGACGTCCTGGGGAAGAGTCTTTTACGATATCCTCAGGAATGAGCTCCCAGTAACATCCCACGGAGCAACTTCCCAGGGACGCTACTCCTGAGGAAGTACCTGGGAAATCACTCCTGGGGATGTACCCGGTTAGTCATTCCTGGGGAAGTGCCCAGGAAGTCACAGTGCTGGCGCCATCTTATGAATGATTTTGGAATACAATACTCAATAGTTTTTTAATAAAATATCAAATGCAATTTAATAAGTATCGATTTTAATGACTTAATTTTATTTTATTAATTATTCGATTCCTTATTTATTAGCAAATTAGATAATTGTTATTAAATTGCTATTATTTTTAATTATTGCTGTAACTTTAAATCTTTTTAGTTAAATTAAAAATTTTTATTTATTATTTCAGTTACTTACTATTTTTATATACTATTTACTATTATATATCTTTTAAATCAAGTTTTGTTCATTTATCAATATTTTATTAATTATTAATAAATAACCTATTACGTTTTGCTTTATTATTATTTGTTTTATTAATTAAGAAATTAATTTAACTTGAAGTTTCTAAATTAATGCACGAAAATCTCTAAATAGAAGAAGACATTTCTGTATCATATATTTTTTCTGATATTTAGAGGTAAAGATATTTGTGCAAAAAAAAAAAAAAAAAAAAAAAAATTATTGTAAGTTTGTTTATGAGTATCCTTTAAAACCTTGTTATGAAAATTATCTAAATTGAGTCCTGATGCATCTTAATGTCAAATGTTAAATGTTTTTTTATATATATATATATATATAAATAAAAGAAGCAAAAATGTCCCGACGAAATTAGACATATTTATCACAGCACACAACACAAAATCAAAGATAATTCATTTAAAATGCTATATTTGGATTTAAAATGCATAAATATTGAGCCGCCCCCCCCCCCTCCCCAAACACATACCAATAAATAATTTATTTAAAAAGATTTTCTGTTCAGAAATATACATTCTTATAAAATCAGTTAAAAAATATATAAATTCACGCTAATTTAAATTTTAATTTAGGTTATTATCAATTATTTATCCAGTGTAATTTATATATGTATTGAAGATAAGAAATTGTTTTCTAAATAGAAGCATCAATTTAAATGTCATTTTTGAAGGTTTAATCTATTTTGTTTTGTTTATCATTAATATATTTTTTTAAATGTAAGTTGTACTTAATAACAAATTATTTTTCTAATATCTTTTATAGATTATCAAACATATTATTATTATTATTATTTAAATTCTGAAAGATAAAATGAAGTCTTTATTTTGAAAACTTCAGATATATAAATAATTTTTTGGTTCTGAAATTACAGATAAATATTTATCTGTATTTCCTAAGTAACAAATATTTTTTATCACAGTTTTTAACTGAATTGAATGGAATTTCTTCATAGCCGTTTGACCAAGTTCGGTGACAATGAGAATATTCTATCTAAGCAACTTTGCAATACCCCAAGTGACCTTCCCAACCTTCAGGCAGTCACCTTCCCAACCTTCCAACAATTGAATTTTCAACAAGATCATCCCGCCCCCCCGCCCCCCCCCTAGTCAGTTGTCAGCTAGGAATGCGTTTTGCGGTTAACTCAATGAGAGAGAGAGAGAGAAAAAAGTGCGATATTTCAAGAATTATTTCTGAATTTGTAAGAAAAAGCGTTTTACAAACAATTTTGTTAGTAAATGTAAAAGAAATATATACATACATTAATTTGGGATTTTTAAACAATAATTCGCTGATGAAAACATCTTATATTTTAAATAAAAATATCAGTTCTTTTAGGCTTTTTAAATTGCCTAAAATCTTAGTTTCTAAAATTACATGTAAAGAAATCGACAAAAATATTTCCCGTCTTTAATTAATTTTTTATGCATATAAAGATTTCAGACAATTTTCAAAGATAATTAAATGGAGATTTAAATGAAAAGTAATTTTATTTATAACAATAAGAAAATAAAATGATTTTGTAACAAATAAAAATTTTATTAATAGTTTCTATTTTATGTAACTCAAGCAGTGTTTCAGTGTAATGATAGAATTTTACAAATGATTTTCACACCAAATTCTGGTATAATAAAATTATACAAATTTGTACAATGGTGTGTTAGTGATGAAAATACAGAATTTTAATATTTTACTATGCTATAAAATAATACAGTGGTTTTACAGTATTTTTTAACCCCGCAACAAGTGGTAAATCTCCAAACATCTGTAACTCGTACCGTCGTATAAGAATTTCATAAGTAAGTTATTTAATTATTTGTTAATAAATACTCGCCAAAATATACCTAATCACTTTAAAACGAGTTTGTTGATTGATTGTATTTATGACGGCCAATTATCAACATGAGGGACATATCAAGGGAAGGGGGGTTGCCCTCAGTGAAGGTCTTTCTAAAGGATTTTTGTCGTCCGATTATCTACGCTAATGGGATATAGGACCAGGGGGAGTGCCCTTCGTGTGGGTCTTTCTAAGGGAACCTAACCCGTATTTACGCAAGGTTCGAAGAAAACCACGGAAAACTCCGAACGGTTAGGCCGACTGCCGCGATTGGGTTCGAACCCAGCACCTGCCGTCTACCAGTTGAGAGGTCCGAACCTCTCGGCCACTGGTGGGGCCCTTTCTAAAGGAACCTAACCCGTATTTACGCAAGGAAAAACAAGATTCGAAGAAAACCCCGGGAAACTGCGAACAATTAGGTCGACAGGCGCGATTGGTTACAAACTCTGCGCATCCCATCTACCAGCTTCGAGAGCAGGATCTCTTGACCATCTAGTAGGGTCTGAAATGTTTTCCAGCTGGATTTTTGTGCTAAGTTTGATATTTTTTTTTTTTTGTAGCTTTCGACATGTAGATTCCGAATATCTTAGGTGCCATTTTTATCTTACACATTTTCGAGGTTATTTTTAAGATGGCGTCGTAGATACGGAATCGGCATTATTTATTTATTTTCTTCAAATTCACTCGACCAGCTATAAACAATATAAGAAAAAAATAACTTGAAATGACATTTTAATATTTTGTTTTATTGCGCGTTCACATGTGACAGTCTCGTGATAAAAAAAGAAAAAAGTTTTAATAAATTTAGTGGCAACTTCCTTTTTTTGGCAATTTCAGAAGAAAGAAAAAATAAATGTTAGCTTGTTTTCATTAGTTGTTATTGCTATTATTTTTAGTTATTATCTCACCGTATGAATTGCGAAATAAATATAAGAACTATCAGAGCACAAAGGTATTAATGTGAGTATTATTTACATTTAAGATTTAATGTATAGTAAGAGACTTACTGATAGGATTAAAGTCGACATAAATCTGCTTTCCTGATACGTTTAGTAGAATTATTACAGCTGCCATTTGCTGACTTCTTTAAAATTTGTGGTACATTATTGATCAATGTCAAATTATATGTTTTACGGTTCAAGAAATTCAAATCTACAATAAAAAAAAAGCGTAAATTATTTTATTTATTATCTATAAATTTACTACAAAATTAGTAATATTGCCGATTTTCTCTTTAGCTGCAAGGTTAAAACTGTTTGTCTGGAAGATACTTACTAATAACTGTTATTGTGTTATTTTGTTTTTAATATAAAATGAATTGTATAGTGGTGGACAGTTATGTCAAAAACCTGGAATAGACAATCTCAAGAAACTGAAAGAATATGCTACAAATCGAACCAAATTCGGTGAGTCAAAGCTTGCTCCACTCTGTGAAAGAATGAATAAAATCTCAGCAGATGAGTACATTTTATCCCGATACCATAGTTCTTGCAATAAAGAAATTGTACACATTCAAAAACTACAGAGGTCTCAAAAACGATTTCACGAATCGTCACCCATGCCAGCAAAAAAGGGTCGTCCCTCAACGTCCTCATCGGAAATGGCTGATGATAGTAAAAATTCTAAATCTACGAGAAACATTGAACATGTTAAACAGAAGCGATGTATATTTCAATGTAAGACACCCAATAAGGGTGAATTGTTTTTTGTTTCAACCAAAAATATGGGACAGACATTCCTGTTTATTAAAGAAAATACAGAAAATAATAACATTCGTGCAGCTTTGTCAATGATAAATGAGACACTTGATTGCCATGCTTTGGATATAGCATATCACCGCGACTGTCTGCGCCATGACGAAAGGAGTTGTCAATGAAATATAAAAAAGAAAGAAGTTTCTAATAGTAGTGCTTACTTGATTACTGATATTGACATAGTGAATATTGTTAAGTGTTCTCTGTCGTCTGGATCAATTATTACAATGAATGAAGTTAATGAAAATTATAATACATTACTTTCTGGATATGGAATAATTAGAGCAAATGGAATACACAAGAAACACTTAAAACAACTGATAAGCACACATATTCCTGAAGCGGAATTTGTCATGCCTCATCGCGTATACGAAAGTGAACAAATAGTGAGCAAGCAATTATTGTCCGAAAAAGTGACAAATCTCCGCGAAACTTCAAATAGTGAAGAGGTAGATATTGAAGCCTAGCAAAAGCAGCAGCCATTTTAAGAAGAATAATTAGTTGCAGCGTTAATTGGAACTTTAGTGGTTCAATGACTGATTACGAGCCTCCTCTCAAGCTTTCTTCATTTATAAAATGGGTTATAGCAGGAACAAAAGACCGAAAGTTAACAGAAGATCGTAGTTCTGAACTGCACCGTTTATCAAGTTTGCTAGCAATGCTTTTCATAAATAACTTCCAGACCGACAGCCAAGTAACATATCAGCCAAAGTCAGAGTTTGGTTTTCAAAATAGAATTGAGACACCTTTGTCTGTTGGATTATCACAGGCTGTTCACAAAAAAACAAGAAGCAAAGAAATGATTAATATTATATCTCAGTTGAAAATTGGATCCAGCTATGATTATACAGTACAACTTGAAAAACGAATAGCTACAGCAGTTTCTGAACGAGTATCAAAAACAGGTGGATTTTTCATCCCACCATTTATCAAAGAAGGTGACAATGTAACGTTCGCAATAGACAATATTGATTTCCAAGAAAATACTCCTGATGGTCAAAGAACTCTACATGGAAATTTATTAGTTACTAGTGGACCCGACAGACGTTGTCCTGTCACCGACAGACGTTGTTCTGTCACCGACAGACGTTGCCTTCCAGGCACCGAAACCAGAAAAGCAAATAAATGTACTTAAATGTAGTAATACGCACGATAAACACTACGCTCTTAATTTAATTTCTTATTACAATTGTGTAAGGAAATTATTTTTCACTCTTCAGTATTTTTTGAAGTCGGTTCAATTTTTGATAGAAAAGTATATTTTTCTCTTTTTTGTTAAAAGTTAACGATTTTCTGAAGTCAGTTAATCAAAATTATAATACAGGCTATATTACTGTAAAGCATACACGTTTGACAGGTGCGGGGTTCGAACACGCGATCTCTTTCTTCAAAAGCAGAGCTTATACCTGGCGCCTTAGACCGCTCGGGCATTCCGTCCGCACTCTATTCATCGAACTTGTTCAACACTTTTAATTAGTATTTAGTATTTTTACCCCAATTTTTAAGATTTTTTTGTTCGGTAGATTTTTTTGTGCTGGGATTAATACGAAATCCAGACATATTCCTTTATATATATAGCACTTCTAATTAGCGAAAAATCACTAACTATTAGTTTTTGCCTAATTACTAAAAAAGTACTGAATCAATTTCGATGAAATGTGAATCTAAACCATTCTCGAATCCACTGGAACACACACACAAAATTCCATCAAAATTGGTCCAGTCGTGTAGGAGGAGTTCAGTGACATACACACGCAGAGAAGATTTATATACCGGGTGTCCAGTAAATGACTGACCCATTTTGAATGTAAATAACAAAAAAACTGTTTGAGATAAAAATGCGCGGCTTGCTGTATTGTTATTAGAATATAAATAAATTTTAAAATATGCACTTTGTTAATGTAATATAATAATATTTAAAATGATATCTCAGTCTCAAGACTGAGAAGGGGAAATATAATACAGATGGTTCAATCATAAATATTATTTTAAATCACTTTCCAACCAACGTACCCTATTTCTGAAGCTGATTCGAGAGTCGATTCAACATATAGATTCAGATTCCATAACATACAGATTCAGATTCAGCTGAAAATCTCATATTTATGAAAATTAGAGTCATGTCTGTATTCAAACAGCCTGTTACCGCCAGCGCGATATTTTTTTCCGAAATTTGAACGATATTAATAAAGTACATGTTTTAAAATTTATTGATTTTCTAATAACAATACCGCAAACTGCGCATTATTATCTCAAACCATTTATTTGTTATTTAAGTTCAAAATGGGTCAGTTATTTACTGGACACCCGGTACATAAAGATAATGATTCAAAATTTCAGGTTTTTGCGCCGACGATATCGCCAAAAAAGGAAAATGTGAATTATCTCACGAACTACTGGATTTAAACGAATTTGCTTAATACCATTCGATTCAGAATGAAAAAGTGCACTAAAATATGTTATCAGTTGAAAAATAACTACAAAAGCGGTATTTTAAAGAATTTTTTAAATGTTCGTTCTTTTTTCTACTCATCTTAGGGGTGGAATTTTCGAAAATCCCTTCTTAACGGCACTCGATGTTATAAGAAGTATTTTTACCTCAATTTTCGAGATTTTTGGTTCGGTAGATTTTTTTGTGCTGTGATTAATACGAAATCCTGACTTTCTTTTATATATATAGATAAAGATTGAAAATTTCAGATTTTAGACCCGAAGACATCGCCAAATTAGAAAAATGTGAATTATCTCATGAACTACTGGATTTAAACGAATTTGCTTAGTACCATTCGATTCAGAATGAAAAAAGGCACTAAAATGTGTTATCAGTTGAAAAATAACAACAAAAGCTGATTTTAAAGAAATTTTTATAAGTTCGTTCTTTTTTTTACCCTCTTTAGTGGGGGAAACTCGAAAATCCCTTCTTAGCGGCACTGGATGTTATAAGAAGTATTTTTACCCCAATTTTCAAGGTTTTTGGTTCGGTAGATTTTTTTGTGCTGTTATTAATACGAAATCCTGACTTTCTTTTATATATATATAGATAAGGATTGAAAATTTCACGTTTTTGCGCCGAAGACATCGCCAAATTAGGAAAATGTGAATTATCTCACGAACTGCGGGATTTAAACAAATTTGCTTAGTACCATTCGATTCAGAATGAAAAAATGCACTAAAATGTGTTATCAGTTGAAAAATAACAACAAAAGCCGATTTTTAAGGATTTTTTTTTAAGTTCGTTCTTATTTCTACTCATCTTAGGGGTGAATTTTCGAAAATCCCTTCTTAGCGGCAGTCGATGTTATAAGAACTATTTTTACCCCAATTTTCAAGATTTGTGATTCGGTAGATTTTTTTGTGCTGTGATTAATACGAAATCCAGACTTTCTTTTATATTTATAGCACTTTTAATTAGCGAAAAATCACTAACTATTAGTTGTTGCCTAATTACTAAAAAAGTACTGAATCAATTTCAATGAAGTGTGAATCTAAACCATTCTCGAATCCACTGGAACGCACACACAAAATTTCATTAAAATCGGTCCAGTCGTTTAGGAGGAGTTCAGTTACATACACACGCACAGAAGATTTTTATATATAAAGATAAGGATTGAAAATTTCAGGTTTTTGCGCCGAAGACATCGCCAAATTAGGAAAATGTTAAGTACCTCACGAACTACTGGATTTAAAAGAATTTGCTTAGTACCATTCGATTCAGCATGAAAAAATACACTAAAATATGTTATCAGTTGAAAAATAACTGCAAAAGACGATCTTTAAGTCTATTTATTTATCAGTTGAAAAATAAATACAAAAGGCGATTTTAAAGGAATTTTTTAAGTTCGCTCTCTTTTCTACTCCTCATAGGGGTAAATTTTCGAAAATCCCTTCTTTGCGGCAGTCGATGTTATAAGATTTATTTTTACCCCAATTTTCAAGATTTGTGATTCGGTAGATTTTTTTGTGCTGTGATTAATACGAAATCCAGACGTTCTTTTATATTTATAGCACTTTTAATTAGCGAAAAATCACTAACTATTAGTTTTTGCCTAATTACTAAAAAAGTACTGAAACAATTTCAATGAAATATGAATCTAAACCATTCTCGAATCCACTGGAACGCACACACAAAATTTCATTAAAATCGGTCCAGTCGTTTAGGAGGAGTTCAGTTACATACACACGCACAGAAGATTTTTATATATAAAGATAAGGATTGCAATTATCAGGTTTTTGCGCCGAAGACATAGCCAAATTAGGAAAATGTGAAGTATCTCACGAACTATTGGATTTAAACGAATTTGCTTAGTACCTTTCGATTCAGAATGACAAAATGCACTAAAATATGTTATCAGTTCAAAAATATCTACAAAAGCCGATTTTAAAGGAATTTTTTAAAAGTTCGCTCTTTCTTCAACTCCTCTTAGGGGTGAATTTTCGAAAATCCCTTCTTAGCGGCAGTCGATGTTATAAGAAGTATTTTTACCCCAATTTTCAAGATTTTTGCTTCGGTAGATTTTTTTGTGCTGTGATTAATACGAAATCCAGACTTTCTTTTATATTTATAGCACTTTTAATTAGCGAAAAATCACTTATTAGTTTTTGCCTAATTACTAAAATGTACTGAATCAATTTCAATGAAATGTGAATCTAAACCATTCTCGAATCCACTGGAACGCACACACAAAATTTCATTATAATCGGTCCAGTCGTTTAGGAGGAGTTCAGTTACATACACACGCACAGAAGATTTTTATATATAAAGATTAGTCAAGAGGAAAATGATGATAAAGTAGAAATGAATGATCCTTTAGTGATTCCCCCAAAACCCTCATTATCCAATATTCAAGTGTTATATAAAACAGTTCCAAATATTTGAGTAAAAACAATTACTTTTAGTAATTTTAGACTAGACAGTGACAATGGCATCATCAAGAATTATAAAGTTAGTGATTTAGCATGGTTTTTTTGCTGTTACGCTCACCGTGATGGCACTATGGAAACTTCAACTTCAAACACAAGGGTCTCAATCGTGTCAAAACTAAATAAAGTTCGAGAAAAAATTGCACTCAAGAAAGCTATTATGCCCACGTGGGCTTCATCGAATTCTGTTCTGCTTGAGATGCAAGAGAAGGGGGAAAAGAATAAGAAAACAAATAGTGCTGTAGTGGCTCCTTTAATGAGACTACCACCAACAGACATCAATGCACTTTACACAGTTATATGCATGGCTGAAGAAATTGCAACTTTAGTTCAGGGACAAGCAGCTAAAGTCATAATGACGATGGATATGGACTTGTATGAACGTGCTCTGAAAATTCAATTGTCCACCGGCAATCAAAAATGGCTGTTCCGAGTGGGAGAGCTTCATGTTTGTTTTGCATCTCTCCATGCACTAGGAAAGTACATTGACGGCAGTGGTCTTGATCTTATATGTACTGAAACTGGTCTTTACTCACCTGCAACAATTCGTCAGATTTTCAGAGGTAAGAAATACACTAGAGGCAGAGTTCCACATGACTATAGTTTTGGCATGTTACGACCTTCTCTTTGAAACATTGCCACATTCTACTGAGATTATTTCTCTGAGAGAAAAATGTAACTTATTACGTGAGAAATTGCATAATTGTGAAGTTGAAGCTATAAGTTTGTTTGAAGAGATCAAAACAGTAGATGGAAAAGATTGTCTTCCACATATTACACAATGCAGTGGTGACATGGCAAAGTTCCTACTGCAGTATATGAACCAATTTGGATCTTTGTTACCTTTCATCCATGCCAGTCGTCAAGGAGATTGGGCACTGCATCTCGCATCATTAGAGGAACAAATCAAATATTACTTTGCACATGACTTATTTCATTACGCCCGACACATTCCAGTATACATAGCACAGATGAAGGACCTTAAAACAACACATCCAGACGTATGGAATGCTCTTGAATCTGGTTGTTTTGCAATATCAATATCCAATGTGCCGTTTACGAAACTATTTTCAGATCAGAACTTGGAACAGAAAATCAAAGAGCTGAAGAACATTGGAGGGATTACTGGTTTGACTCAGAACGAAAGCGCCCTCGAAAGGTATTTCTTGTGTGCACCAGAAATATTACGCATTGTTTCAAGTTTCTTTGAAAAGTACTGCCCAAATGAAATATGTAAGCAGCCCATGAAACATTATCAACTTCAGACGTCCATGTCATTAAGAATTTTTCACAATGCAGCCATCATCAAGGAAAGCATTCGGAATCACTGTATAGGAAACCCGTTCCGAGATAATACTACACTAATGAATATCGCATCCTCTATGAAAGTTCCAGAATCTGCGAAGGATGATATTCTGAACCGTGACCAAAAAGGCCAATTGGAATTCGAAAAATTTGTAAAAGATAGACTACAGAGTGAACACGCTAAATTGTCAATTTGGCATCCAATGAAAAAAATGAAATCGAAAACATTCAGTACTTGGAACAAGAAGACTGCATTTAAGATTGGGGATAAATTAGTTAAAATTCGAGAAGATAGGCAACTTCTTGCTCGTTTTCTCGTAGTTATGCAATCCAGACCTCAAATGTCTACAAACCTAGAACATGCAATTGGTAATTACGAGTTTTCTATAATACCAAGATCATTGTTTTCTTCTGATGGGTATCTTCATATTCCATCTTACAAAAGTTCATTTATTGCAGAAATAGAGCAATACAATCGTTCTCACGTACATGAATCATTAGCATCCTCGATTACTTCTCCGCTAGAAAAAGTGTGCATTATAGATGGAATGAAAATTGTACAATCTATAAAAAAGACACCTGCCATGAAAACTTGTGAGGACTTTGCAAATGCTTTTACCGAAATCATTATAAAAATGACAAACAGATACACTGAGGGGAGAATAATATTTGATCAATACCTTGAAAACTCATTGAAGGAAGAAACTAGTAAGAAAAGATTAAAGGCAACAGAACCTATAAAATTTACTATTTCAAATAGTACCAATATATCTTTAGTATCATTAAATACGTTCCTTTCACACAATGAAACAAAATCACAGCTAACCAAATATCTTGGGAATAAGTTACTACAGGTTTTTGCTGTTAGCATCAAGAAAATTATTGTCGTTTTTGGCAATAAAACATACAGTAATCAAGCAAATGTTTATGATTCAAAGTTATGTGATCACACACATGAAGAAGCAGACACCATTATACCTCTTCCTTTACTTGATATAGTTAAATATCACGATAATTGTGAGATAGATGTATTTTCACAAGATACAGACATTTTCATACTGCTGATTGACTTGGTTTCAAATCATCTAGTAAACAGTGAAATCAATTTTGTTACTGGTCGAGGCAACAAACATAGGAAAATTAATATTAATGAAAGATGTAGAGCAATAGGTGATCATAAAAGCAAATGTTTACTAGGTTTACATTCATACACTGGTGGAGACTGGAGAGGAAAATTTCTGGGCATTTCAAAACAAAAGTGGATAAAAGTATATATCAGTCTTCCGTGGGATGATGATATTATAACAGCTTTTCAAGAACTTGGGGAACCTAACGTTGATCCATTATCCAATCTGTCGTTATTTCAAAAATTCACCAACTTGACTTATTTGAGAAATAGTAATTTTTCAAGCATTTCAGAGCTAAGATGGCACCTTTTCAGAACTAAAAGTTTTGAGGGAGAGAAATTAACACCAAATATTGGAGCACTGAAGCCACATATTCTACGATCCAACTTAATTTGCACCACTGGAAAGGGCTACAAAAATCCCCGACCTATTGTACCCCCACTTATTGGAAATGGTTGGGAAATAGATAGCGCAGGCGAAATTACTCCAGTCAAATCCCTGGAGTTACCTGCGCCTAAAGGCGTTATTGAACTTGTGAAATGCGAGTGTAAAAGAACATGTACAGTTGGGAAATGTTCCTGTTTAAAGAACTCTTTGGTTTGTACTACCCTTTGCAAATGCAGTGACTGCGATAATACAAAGGACTATCAATACCATCCCAGTGATAATAGCTATTCAGAAGAGGATACGTGATATCCCAGTAGTGTATATACATATAAATGCAGTTTTTAATAATTATTTTTAATATTTTCAGTTATTTATGTTGTTTCATTTAAATATTTTGGTTGTGTTTAACTGATTAATAAAACTGTAGTATATCCGATGTCTTTCATATGTTTGTAATTTATTTGCATCTTATCACTTAAAATACTTAAAAAACTCAATTTACTCCTAATTTTGTTTAAAATTTGTATTTCTTGACCCCGAAAACATATAGTTTGACATATTAGTCATTAATATTCAACAAATATTAAAGAAGTCATTAAATGGCAGCCATCTTGGATGCCACCGTAAAAATAACCCCAAAAACGTGCAAGAAAAAAAATGGAACCTAAGATATTTGGAATCTCCATGTCAAAATCTCCAGTATAAGACAAAAATATCAAACATGGCACGTCAATCCAGCTGGAGCTACATTTTACGACATTTCAAACCCTACTAATGTGTGGGGCCCAGAATGAAACTGCAACAATGAAATATTTCAAAGAGCAAAAAGTAGGAAAGAAAAGGCTTAAGAAAAGACTAAGCAAATTTATATATTTTTTTCATAAATTCGTATAATAAGAGCACCTTTAACCAAGCGTAAAAAGAAAAAATATCGATAAAAAATTCTGTAAAAATAAGTAAGATCGAGAGAGAGCAAAAAAGTTTCATTTTTTAAAGGATTTACTTAGATTTTATCTGTCAATCATAAAAAAAAATCAAGGTACATATCAAGGGATGAGGGTTGCCCTCCGTTAAGGTCTTTCTAAAGGAACCTACCCGTATTTACGCAAGGAAGTTAAAGATTCGAAGAAAACCGTGGAAAATTCCGAACGATTAGGCCGACGGGTGCGATTGGGTATAAATTCAGCACCTTACATCTACCATCTCCTGCTATTTTAATTTCTGGAAATAATATTTTTATTAACTAAAATTAAATTTTATAGGGGATATCATCAGAAACGTTTTGCATCATTCATTGTGTGTCAAAATATATAGTTCATAATCAATTTTATAACTACTGAACGATTTTAATGGATTTTAAGTATTAAAAGCTAAAAGGACATTTTTATCATTTAAAAATACAATTTCATTTAAAATTTTTAAATTCGAAGACATTTATGTTATAACAAATAATTATTGACAATTTATTTAGAGTTATTAGCTTAAATTTATTTCGAGTGTATGCAAAAGGCACAAAATATGAGGACATTTCCTAGTTTTAAGTTTCAAAAGCGAAGTAAAAATGCATCTATACATTAGAAACCTTTATTCCTTACTGACCCGACAGCATAACGGCCAGAGCGCGCTTCCGGAATACCAAGGTACTCGGGTTCAAATCCAGCCGGAAATATAAAGGTAAGAAATTTGTTCCTGAATAATCTCTGTATATGTAAATCCGTCTGAGTAAGAGAAAAAATAAAACATTCGCGTTTTCTCCTTAAAAAAATTAAATTAAATCATACCTTTAATTTTTTTTAACATATTAGTGACCTTGAAGTTTCCCGAAGTCCTCCTATATCACTTCCTCAAATCTTCCCCAGAACCTCCCGGGGAGGACCCTGAAGGAGGTCCTGGGGAGCGGGCCAGGATGCTGTAAAGCGGACATTTTCGGTTCCTGAGGACTTCCTGGTGACAATTCTCTGCATCCTCAGGGATGCCTGGGGGATGAGGGTCCTGGGATGTGAATCCTCCCCAGGACATCCTGGGGAGGCAAGAGTGCTATATGGGATAATAAATGAACTACAGAAAAACCGCAATAATTTGGATTAATTGGGACTAGGCCCAAACGGGATTATTCGGAGGATGAGAAAAAAAATGAAATAAAACATACTCACAGAACATCACATTTACATACTGAATATTTACAGACAGTAAAAATGTTTATTTAGTGATTATAAAATCTTCTGCTGTGTTAGTTTTACATAACTTTTGCGAGCCACATGGTCAAGCATCCGCTTGAGCATAGTTGGTTTGTTGGGTGTAGTCTCCACCTGATGTTAAAAATCATTAATTGATATAAATGATTTGTTCCTTCATTATGGCTAATAACTTTTGGTTGATCATCATTGATAATAGTGTTTTCGTCTGAATCATCTTCATTTTCAACTTCTTCAGTTGTACATAAAGTGATTATTTCTTTATCTGTAATAAGGACGCAAACTTCATTATTTTTTAGGCGTAAACTTCGTTACTTTTTGCTTCATTCAATTGCTAATGTCGGTGACATCAACATAACACTAACCATTAGTTTTTATTATTATTATAATTTTTTTTTACAGTCTCTCAAAAATTTTAATGCGTAATTTCCCTTTCCTTCTTGCCTATTTTTCCTTCTGTTTCAAACTTCCTTCTTATTCAAGAAATCAGAATTTGTAGACCATAAATTCTTCCACAACATTCGGAGAGTACTCTCAGCATTCTACTTGCAGACTTTAAGTGAAGCATCGTTGTTTCTTTCAAAGGTAACCTCAAAGGGTTTAAATGAAAAAGATTAAGGTATTCTTCCGAAAGTATTTCAGAAAAAACTTTTTTATTCAGAATACGAAAATGAAATAAATTAATGTAACCGAAATTTCGCTGATCGCTTCTCAAACTTTGAAAAAAAATTGACCAGACTGATCCATAAGAAAAATATCTTCTGAATTTCTTATCAAAACACTTAAAACATGCTTTTATTTTTAAAAAAACTGGCCCAAGATTAAATAAGTCATTTTTGATTGTGCGTAAACGTGTAGAAAACATTAAATCGAAGATAATGTGTCAATTAATCGTGTTGAACTATTATAATAAAAGTACAAATCTAACATGAATTCTTCCCTTAAATTACTGATTTTCACACAATATTTCAGGATCAAATGGTTGATAAATTAATTATGCATTAAGGAACAGAAGATTTCATCACTAATTTTATAGTTGAGTGATTCAAAATTATTGTGTTTAGCATTAGATTTTCTTTCAATCAACGTAAATTCGGAAAGCAGATTAACTTTACCTGACCCATTATTAATATTTGTTCCGTTTATATTTAATAAACTATGGAAAAAATTATTTATTTAATGTTGTTTTTATTTTACCAATTAATTTAGTATCCAATTTAACGCTCTTCTTTTAAGAAAAATTTGCTTAAAAATCATGAACTAATACATAAAATAATATCTTCTAAAGTCCTTTCAGAACACATAAAACATAATTTTATTGAAAAAATGGACAAGACTAAAGAGGTCATTTTTGATTTATATAATCATTTAAAAAACATTAAGTGGAAGATAATCAGTGAGTTAATCGTGGTGAACTAATGTAAGAACAGTTCAAATTTAACAATTGTATTACTTCACTCAAGTTACAGATTATCAGAAAACATTTCAAGACCAGTTGGTTGATCAATGAATTATTTTGTTAAAATGAAGTTTTTGTAAAATAACTATCAATTACAGCTAAAAATGTACATTTTGAAATTCTAATTTCCATTTACTAATTACATTATTTTTTTACTTATTTTAATCTATGGTATATTTTTATAATTACCCGTGAGAATTTTTATAAATATGTAAAGGTTATCACAGAAATATTAAAGCAAATTTTAAGAGAAGACTGAGAACATCACAAGGATTCAGACTTGAACAGAAACTCGCTGTCCGAAACACTTTTCTGACACGGTAATAACGCAAGAAAGTAACACAAGAAAGATAGGGAAAAAATCTTTACTATCCTTACTACAACAGAAAACTGAGAGAAAAAAGAAAATTAATGTGACAGCGATCGTCATCAAAGTAGGCGTTTGACCCCAGGCCGTGATTCATGAAAACGCATCCCCGGTGTATGGAAGATCTATTGTTCTCTAGAAAATACTGGGAATGTCCCGAAATTCCCCAGAAGCTGCACGATGAATTCAACAAGTTCCACAGTCCTTCCCAACATTGTATCGCCATTTTTGCAGCGCTAAGAATTATAAACATATTTTCTCTCCCTGTTCGTGTCATTTCTTGGGTTTTGTCTCGTCGCGCCGGTAAGCGTTTCCCGCCATGGGTTGCTATGGAAATCTGAATCCTTGTGATATCGCCTATATCCCTTTCAAGTTTGTCCCCATATATCTGGGACACCCTGTACAGTTATTTTTTTTTACATTTTGCTTCGTATCGAAATTGATTAATCACTAACTATTTTACATTAAACGAAAGCATTGCGTTTAAAAATAATAAGAAACAACGACTTTAAAAAATAATCTCTAAGAGGAACGGTGCCCTTCATGGGAGTCTTTCTAAGGAAAAATAGTATCTGTATTTACGCTAGGATAATGGAGAAAACCACCGCGTTCTACCACTGTCCTTATTTTTTAATTTTTTCTTCCACCTTCTCATTCTGGCATAACGTCTCTTCTTCCATCCAGTGCATGCATCTATGACGTATCTCCATCTGATGTCGTATGATTGGCTCTTAAAAGCAATTTAAAAGACAAAAGCAGTAAGTTCGCTTTCGGCAGGAGTTAAAAAAATTCAAAAGGTAGGTAACGCTTGGAACGCTAAATGTGCACCTATATATATAATATAAACACGGATACAAAAAATACTGTTATATGTACGAAGATGTAATCCCTATGGGTGGCGCTTTCTGTTTAAAAGATGAATACTAGCAGTCAGAAAAATGTCTTAATAGAGCTGTAAATTATTTCACTTTGTATGAATGTACACCGGATATATTTGTTTTGGAGAAAAATGGTGGAATAACTGCAATTGATACTATAAAATTGGTAAATCAACACGCAAAAAGATTCTTAAAGAAAACAAGAATTTCTAATCCATAATAACAGTTTTTTCTGTTCTTCTGAACCCAGTTTTCCGCTTTTCTGTTGCACTTTTGTTGCTGTTATTTATTTTTCTTTTTAGTAAAAGTAACATAGACATTTGTCTTAAAAAAATAAAAAAAAAGGATGTCGAATAACGGAAAAATCTCTTAGCACGCATTAGAAATTCTTCATGCGTATGAGAAAAAAATAAATCTGCATTGTATATACTTTCTGAGACCTCATTTATATTCTATAGAATATATTGAAGTAATGGGGATTATTTTTTGAGCTGGTCAAGGAATGTTTTGTTCTTCCCTAATATGGTCTAATGTTTATATAAAATAGCAATACGTATGTTTTTATATTAAGATATTTTTCATGAAAAAATATATATACTGATTGAAATGCTATTCGCAATCGTGAACAATCGAAAACAAAATGAACATGCAAAATTTGTTTTGTTAGATGCATTGGAACGTCGAATTTGCTACCCCAGAAAAGGTTCTTTTTTTATTAACATTTCTAGCCAATTTTATAATAAATGAAGCATGATTTTAAATGCTGTGTTTTATGTACTGTGACAGCATGAATTGTTTCCATATCTGATTAGTAGGTTATTTTTTATTTAAAAACGGATACTGCTTATATTTTATATTTTATATGAATTTATTAATAATTTAAATAACTAAAGGTATACTTTAAAGTAAAAATAAGCCTAGAATTTTTATTAAATGTAATGCACTGAAAACAAAAATTTTAAATAGGATCATTTTAGTGATAGATGTAAATTAAATAAACATAAAAATGTTAGTTGAATTTATCATTAACCTTCTTTAATTTTGTACTTTTTTATTGCACGATGGTTTATCAAAAATACCTACAAAATATACATTTTGAGGTTCATCTGATTCAAGCATTGAAAAAGAATTGATTGTGCATCAAAGATGGTGTTTCAGTTTAAATTTTGAAGTTAGATTAAGTTTTAATATACAGGGTGTTTCTAAACTCATGGTACAAACTTTAAGGGGTGATTGTACACATCTAGACAAACAATAATAAATAGGAAACTAAGGGTCCTAAACGTCTTCCGAAGGAGATAGGCGCCATTAAAGTTTAGGGTCCAAAAATTCAAATGATTATAAAAAACAGAAAAATTGGTCGATTCGTTTGCAGTTTTCACTAAAACTTTTCTTTATGTCAGTATTGTCTTGAAAATAAATTATTAAGATAAATTTCAAAAAATGCCAATAGAGGGCTCTTTAGACTTTGGAGTAACGAACAACTATTTTTTACCGTTATTTTTTGCATTTCATTAAATTTTGTTAGAAGCTTAGACATAAACTTAAATTTTGAGCTCAAAATCTAAATCGTTGGGAGTGGTTAAGTAACGCAAACTGAACTGTGGGGGGAGGTTCAAATTTCAAATGATTATACAAAATGGAAAAATTGGTCCATTGATTTGCGATTTTCACTAACATTATTTTTTATGTCAGTATTATCTTGAAAATAAATTATACAGATAAAATTCAAAAATGCCGATAGAGGGCGTTTTAGACTTTGGAGTAACATACAACTATTTTTTACCTTTATTTTTTGCATCTCATAAAATTTTTTTAGAAGCTTAAACATAAACTTAAATTTTGAGATGAAAATCTGAATCGTTGGGAGTGGTTAAGTAGCGCAAACTGAACTGTGTTCAATGGGAGTGGGGAGGTTCAAATTTCAAATGATTATAAAAAACAGAAAAGTTGGTCGGTTTTCACTAAAACTATTCTTTATGTCAATATTTCCTTGAAAATAAATTTTAAAGATATCTTTCAAAAAATTCCGTCAGAGGGCTCTTTAAACTTTAGAGTAACCAACAATTATTTTTAACCGTTATTTTATGTATCTACTTAAATGCTTGTGAAAGTTGAAACTTAAATTTTGAGCTCAAAATCCTCATCGTTGTGAGTAATTAAGTAGCGGAACTGTTGTGAGTAATTAAGTAGCGGAACTGTGGTCGAGGGGTGGGAAGGGTAACATTTCAATTCCTGAACACAGTTCAGTTTGCGCTTCTTAAACCCTCCCATCGATTTAGAATTTGGGCTCAAAATTTAACTCTAAACTTTTGCAAGCATTTAATTAGATACAAAAAAAGGTTAAAAATAGTTGTTGGTTACTCTAAAGTTTAAGGCGCCCTCTAATGGAATTTTTTGAAATTTATTCTTTAAAATTTATTTTCAAGGAAATATTGACTTAAAGAATAGTTTTAGCAAAAAATCGACAAATTTTTCCGTTTTTTATAATCATTTGAAATTTGAACCTCCCACCCCCTTTGAACACAGTTCAGTTTGCGCTACTTAACCACTCCCAACGATTCAGATTTTAATCTCAAAATTTAAGTTTACGTCTAAGCTTCTAAAAAAATTTTATGAGATACAAAAAATAACGGTAAAAAATAGTTGCACGTTACTCCAAAGTGAAAAGCGCCCTCTGTCGGCATTTTTAAAATTTATCTTTAAGATTTATTTTCAAGAAAATATTGATTTAGAGAGTAGTTTTAGGAAGAACCACAAACGAATCGACTAATTTTTCCGTTTTTATAATCATTTGAAATTTGAACCTCTGAACACAATTCAGTTTGCGCTACTTAACCACTCCCAACTATTCAGATTTTGAGCTCAAAATTTAAATTTAAATCTAAGCTTCCGAAAACGTTTAATGAGATGCAAAAAATAACGCAAAAAATAGTTGTTCGTTACTCCAAAGTCTAAAGCGCCCTCTATCGCCTTTTTTTGAAATGTATCTTTATAATTTTTTTTTCATCAAAATACTGACATAAAGAATAGTTTTATTGAAAACCGCAAACGAATCGATCAATTTTTCTGTTTTTTATAGTCATTTGAATTTTTGGACCCTAAACTTTAATGGCGCCTTTCTTCTTCGGAAGACGTTTGGGATCTTTAGTTTCCTATTTAATATTGTTTGTCTTGATGTGTACTATCAACCCTTAATGTTGGTACCATGAGTTTAGAAACACCCTGTATAGAAAATACTCAATTTGAATATTCCATCCTTATTTTTTTAACGGACATTTTTCTCTGTTTTTGGTGCAAACTACCGTGTGTCCCAGTGAAATAAAGCTACGGTGATTTTTTACCGTAACTGGAGACGAAGAAAACCGCATGAGAATTAAAAAAAATATATTAAAAAAGTCTATATAGAAATGCATATGTACAAGGAGTAACTCAATCCTTGTTCCACTTGGTTAGAAAAAAAATGAATGTATATAAATATATCCGCCTTGTTTATGTATGACATGGAATATACGGTGTGGCTTAACATTTACCATTCTCTGGTGGACAGTAACATCAATATTAACAAAGGCTTCAAAGATGGCGAACTTCAGGTCTGCCACAGAAGGCACACAGTCTGGCAGACTATTTTTGAACTGTCTGCCATTGCCATTTAAATCTCTACTGACGATACCCCAAACATTTTTCTTGGGGATTGAGATGAAGGTACAGATAGAGCCATTCAATTAAATGTCCCCAATTATTAAAAAAACATTTCTAGGAAGATTTTGCCATTTTGTGGGTGCGTTTTCATGTTCGAAAATCCATTTTAAGCCACCAATATTCTCTTCGATTGGAAATAAATTATTTTCTTGCGATTTTTAGTAATTGGTATTGAACAAGCGTCCCGAGGGAAAAGCCAGGTTAAGTTTATTATCATAGACGAAGCATCCCAACACTTCTAACAAGCCTCCACCGTGTTATCTTTTAAAGAAAATTTCCTCTCCTTTCCGCATGTCCTCTCAATAGAAAGCAAGGTCGTCTAAACCAATCAAACCATTTTTTTATCTCATCTGAGAATACAACCAGATGTACTTCCAAGTTTGATGGTATTTGGCCACTTCGACTCTACTTTACTTATAGATAGTTTCAACATTGGTTGGTAGGTGGAGGCTTACTAATGGTGTTTGGAGACTTTGACTATAGTGGTAAACTTAATCTGGCTTTTCACTGAGAACTCATATAAGCTACCGATTACCAAGAAATGCTAGAAAATCATTTACTGCCATTTGCAGAGAGAATTGGTGGCCTATTTTAGGCTTTCCAGCAGCACAACGTCCATATAACCCTTGCAAAATCACATTATTTTTTTTATTTGGATATTTGGGTGCATGCAATGAAATTGTCTGCCCTATACCCTCATCTCAACCCTGAAGAAAATGTTTTGGGTATCCTTTGTATACCTGCATATACAGTGCATATGCCAATGGATGACAATTTAAGTGTATAGCAGAACTGAATGCTAATACATGATTTTGATTTGAATACGAAATATGCAGTTAAATATTGTCTTTTTTCCCGACTTTTATCTCAAACAGCACTAATTCGATCTTCAAGCTACGTTATTACGAATGAATACAAAGTGAAATAATATAAATGGACTGCAATTAATCATAATATATATGTTTATCTCATTAAGTTTCATCTAAAAAACAACTTTACATTCAACATTGATAATTATTTGCTCGTTCAATTTCAAAAGGATATCATGTATTTATATAAATAACGAAAAATTTGTGGCAAAAATATTCTCTTATGAATAACTTGATTAAGTCTTGAAAGTACCAAAATATTTTTTAAAAAAATTAACTGTTAACATCTCTATTTTTAATTTTTTTTCATTGTCTTTTAAGTAAAATTGAACGTTTTAAAGTTCATATTATGCATAATAATAATAATAATTGTTAATATGAATATTTTAAAAATAAATTCTCTCACAAATTAGAAACATATATGTGATAAATACGTTATTTAACGAACAGAATTTCGATTTACATTAACTGAATTCAGATCTTTACGATATTAAAAGCATTTATTAGTGTAAAAATCTACCTATTTCATCTTAATACTTCATGTGCTGATTAATAGTCTCTTTCGTCATCTATGACGAGCAAATTAGTCTTTCTCAGTTCACATCATATTAATGTGAACATGTCATCTTCAATTACTTTCCTCTGGCGTCCTGATAAAGATGGAATAATTTGAAACATCAATTTTTCATCGAAAGTACCCAGGTGAATAAAGATTTTGAAATTAATATTACAAGGCGTGAAAATTTTCTTACTGATTTAGTGCTTTATTTTTATTTTTATATATTATTATTAATATTATTATTATTATTTAACTTAGAAAACTGTAATTGTATAAAACTTCGTATAATATCTTTTTGTACTATTGTTTTATAGTGATCTGAAAAGTAACAGTCAATGTACAATAGTCTAAAAAATATAAAAATTGAAAATCGTCAAAGAATCCGATCTACAAAATCATCTATCAATTAAACCGGGAAAATTTTTTATGACCACCCTGTATATGTGGTATATACATTTAACTTACAAACAGAATTTCGATACGCATTAATTGATTTCAGATCTTATACGATATTAAAAGCATTTATTAGTGTAAAAATATACTTATTTCATCTTAACACTTCATGTGCTGATTAATAGTCTCTTTCTTCATCTATGACGAGCAAATTAGTCTTTCTCAGTTCACATCCATATTAATGTGAACTTGTCATCTTCAATTACTTTCCTCTGGCGTCCTTCAAAGACTGTTGACTGGAAGATAAAGGTTGAATGATTTAAGACATTAATTTTTCAATGAACGTAGGTGGGTGAGGTAAAGATTTTAAAATTAATATTACAAGGATGAAATGTTTCTGTTGATTGCAATGTAGCTTATCAACATTTAACCGTAAAATGATACATCTGCTAAGTTTTTCGGTTGGCTTATATGACGTAACGCTATTTTTTAGTGATAGCAGTTTACTTGTTGCATGAAGATGTAGGATTTCAGAGGTTCAGAAACATAATAATTATTATCATTGTTGTTAATATGAATATTTTCAAAATAATTTCTCTCACAGATACGACATTACATTATTTTTTAGTGATAGCTCTTTACTTGTGCCCTGAACATATAGGATTTCATTGGTTCAGAAACATAATGATAATTATTACTGTTTTAATATGAATATTTTTAAAATAATTTCTCTCACAAATTAGAAACATATATGTAGTAAATATATTTATTTGACGAACAGAATTTTGATTTACTTTAATTGAATTCAATCTCATACGATATTAAAAGCATTTATTAGTTTAAAAATTTACATATTTCATCTTAATTCTTCGCGTGCTGATTAATAGTCTCTTTCTTCATCTATGACGAGCAAATTAGTCTTTCTTAATTCACATCCATATTAATGTAAAATTGTCATCTTCAATTACTTTCCACTAACGTCCTTCAAAGACAGCTAACTGAAAGATAAAGGATGAATAATTAAAGCCATTAATTTTTCATTGAAACTAGTTGCGTGAGTGACGATTTGAAAAATTAATATTACAAGGATGAAATTTTTCTGTTGAATGTAATGGAGCTTATCAATATTTAACCATAAAATGATACATCTGCTAAGTTTTTCGGTTGGCATATATGACGTAACGTTATTTTTTAGTGATAGCACTTAAATTGTTGCCTGAAGAGCAGGATTTTAGGGGTTCAGAAAATAATAATTATTTTTATTATTGTTAATATGAATATTTTAAAATTAATTTCTCTCACAAATTAAAAACATACATGTGATAAATAAGTTATTTGACGAACAGAATTTCTAATTACATTAATTGAATTCAGATCTTATCAGAATTTAGATCGTATCTTTCAGATACGGTATTAAAACATTTATTAGCGTAAAAATCAATTTCATCTTAATGCTTCATATGCTGATTAATAGTCTATTTCTTCATCTATGACGAGCAAATTAGTCTTTCTCAGTTCACATCCATATTAATGTGAACTTGTCATCTTCAATTACTTTCCTCTGCCGTCCTGATAAAGATTGAATAATTTAAGATGTTAATTTTTCATCGAAATAGCTAGGTGTGTAAAGATTTCGAAATTAATATTACAAAACATGAAAATTTTCATTCTTTTTTAGTGCTTCGTTTTTATGCATTATTATTATTATTGTTATTATTATTATTATTTAACAAAGAAAAATGCAAATGCCTAGAACTTCATATAATATCGTTTTGTACTATCGTTTTATCGTGATCTCAAAAGTAACAGTCACTCTACAACAGTCTAAGAAAATTTAAAAATTATAAATTATTGAAGAATTCGATCTACATAATCATCTATCAATTAAACCAGTAAAGTTTTTATGACCACCCGGTATATATGGTGTATACATTTAGCTTACAAAGAGAAATTCGATATACATAAATTGATTTAATATTTTATACGATATTAAAAGCATTTATTAGTCTAAAAATGTACCTATTTCATTTTAATACTTTATGTGCTGGTTAATAGTCTCTATCTTCATCTATGACGAGCAAATTAGTCTTTTTCAGTTCACATCCATATTAATGTTAGCTTATCATCTTCAATTATTTTTCTCTGGCGTCCTTCAAAGACTGCTGACTGTAAGATGAAGGTTGAATGATTTAAGACACTATTTTTTCATCGAACGTAGCTAGGTGAGTAAAGATTTTGAAAATTAATATTACAAGGCTTATATTATATTTTTATTTACCTTTATTTTTTTTAACATAGAAAAGTTTCAATTGTATATAACTTGGCATTACATCATTTTTATAACATGTTAATGATTATTTTAAAAGCATTTATTAGTGTAAAAATCTGCCTATTTCATCTTAATACTTCATATGCTTATTATTAGTGTTTTCCTTCATTTATGACGAGCAAATTAGTCTTTCTCAGTTCACATCCATGTTAATGTGAAATTGTCATCTTCAATTACTTTCCTCTGGTATCCTTCAAAGATTACTGACTGGAAGATGAAAGTTGAATGATTTAAGACACTAATTTTTCATCGAACGTAGCTACCCTAATAGCATGCATGGTCACAGTGACGTAACTGTGAGTCACTTTGGTCATATCACATCTGTGACCAAAATGCCACCACTCAGTGACGTCACATTGTGACTGAGATGTGACTTTCTTTAAAGTCTTTAGAAATTTAAAAATATCCTTCAAAACATGTTATTTACTTTAAAAAACATGTTTCTGGCAATTTTAATATCGTCGCTTTTGTCACAGTTTCGTCACAAAGTTAATGTCAAATTAGTCACAAATGACACATTTTTCACAAATTTGTCACATTGTGACCACTTTGTGAAACGTCACAAAAGAGCTCTAAAACGGCCATAACGACTTCACATTTTAGTCACTGTGACGTCACATCGACAATCGATGGTCACAAAGTCACAATGTGACTTCACAACGACGTTGCAGTGACGTCACCATGTCTTACGGGGATTTTGAAATTAATGTTGCAAGGCGGGAAATTTTCTTGTTGATTTTGCGCTTTATTTTTAATATATTTTTATTTTATTCTTTATAATATATAGAAAATGTAATTGTAAAATATTCCTCATAATATCTTTTGCACTGCCATCTTATAGCAATATGTTATATGCATATGTTATATGTATGTTATATATTATATGCAATATGTTATATGTATGCAATTATAGCAATATGAAAAGTAACAATGCTGACTCTTAATGATTAAAGAAATCATTGAGAATTATTTAAATAGCGGAGAGTGGGGATACTTGAGCATAGGGGATACTTGAGCCCTCCCCCCTATTATCTCTACAGTTGGTTAATTTTTCTTTCTAAAATTGGCAATATGGTAACATATTTATAGTTCTGAACATGTAAAAAAGAAATCACATACATTAGTACCATTTTGAAAGTATGGTGATTAATAGTTGTGTGATTAATAGTTGTGTGGTGATTAATTAGTTGTTTTTTCCCTATCAGATTTAAATATTTAGGTGCATGTTTTTTTTTTATCTTTTTCTAATCAAAGTTTTGTTTAAAGTTGCAACAATAGATATAAATTTATTAAGTATAATGTCAATTGTATTTTGAATCTAAAATAGTTCAAATAGCTGCATGCTTTACTTAGTAAAACTCTGATAAACAAAAATAGTGGTAATGGGGATACTTGAGCCACGGCTCAACCATCCCACTAGGGTGAAACCAAGAAAAAATAAAATTAAGTCCTTATATTCACTAATAGATTTTTTTTACTGGATAAAAAGGAGCATATTTTTTTTTCCTTATAAAATAATGACCTAGAAAAAAAAGTTTAAAAATAAATATTTTTTATTGAAAATATTCATTTTTTTTCATTTTGACTAACAAAATATCCTGTTTAGATAAATGTAAACATAGTTTTCAATTTAACATTTATTACATTAAAATAACTTTTTAAAATTGTTTTACAGGTCATAATTTCTAATACATTAATTGAAATTGTAAATATTGGAATTGTAACCTCTGTTACTGTATTTTTTTAAATCAAAGAAATGACTTCTTGGTCTCCAACAGAGGGCACAACTGAATTACACATGTGACGTTACAACCATTCTGAATTTCTTCTTCAAACATGTTACCAAAGAGTTCAAAATCTGTTTTGAAGGACTTTATGTATCATAATTTATTATTCTGTAAAATATTTGTGCAAATTAAAGCGAAAAAAATTACTTTTGTGGGTATTTTTCCACACTGACTCAAGTATCCCTTCACTTGGCTCATGTATCGCCATGAGGGGGATACTTGAGCTACGATGTAAATGAAAAAGAAAAAAAAATTATTAGACATAGAAAAATAGTTCAAAATTTACTGAAAGTGGTTTTCAATTGAAGAAAAAATATCAAAATTATATTTTCAATAATTTATTTTCTTCTAAGAAATTATAAAAAAAAAAAAAAAAAAAAAAAAATTAAAATTTAGAAATTGGCTGAAGTATCCCCATCTTCCCCTCATCAATTTGCATAATCATCTATCAATTAAACCATCTAATAGATGGGATAAAATGGCTTTCTGGCTCGACCTACAGATGCAGCTATGATTTCGAGGTTATGTACTAGTTTCACCAACAAAAAACAAATTAGGACTAGAAATAAACTTAGTTTAACAATTTTATTTGGCGTTTTTAACGCCTTTTATAATTACGTTTTTCACTAAGATCTGGTTTTATCAGAATCATGTTAATACGAAAATTTTTTATTCAACTTTTCTTATATTTTTACTTAGTTTATTATAAGAATACGTTTTATAAGAAGCTTATCAGTATAGAAGTTGTAGAAAATATTAAGAAGATTTGTAGTAAATTTAAGCGCATTTGATTATTTGTAAATTGAACAAGTTTGAAAATTTATCAATTTCTTCTTAATACTTCACGTGCTGATTAATAGTCTCTTTCTTCATCTATGACGAGCAAATTAGTCTTTCTCCGTTCACATCCATATTAATGTGAACTTGTCAGCTACAATTACTTTCCTCTGACGTCCTTCAAAGACTGCTGGCTAGAAGATAAAGGTTGAGTGATTTAAGACATTAATTTTTCATCGAACGTAGCTACTTGAGTAAAGATTTTGAAATTAATGTTACGAGGCGAGAAATTTTCTTGTTGATTTATTGCTTTATATTTTTATTTACCTTTATTTTTATTATTTTTTAACATAGAAATGTGCAAATGCATATAATTTCGTATAACATCGTTTTTTATGACAGCTCATAATTATTTTAAAAGTAAAAATCCTCATTCAAAAATCTAGGAAAATGTAATAATTAAAGATCATCTAAGTAATTGATCTACATTATCCTCTATGAATCAAACCAATTGATAAATGCAAAAAATTGATTCTGACTTGGTCTACTTATCGAGTTAGATTTCAAAACAAAGCTTTAATTTCACCAACAAAAACTGAATCAAGATTAGAGATAAACTCAGAACAACAATTTTATTTGGCCACTTTTTAGGAGTTTTTAGTTACATTTTTCTGTAAGAGCTGGTTTATCAGAATCATATTTATATGATGCATTTTTTTCAAACGCTATTTTTTTTATTTACTTTTGCACTAAGAATTGATTCCTTCTAAAACCTTGTGACTATAAATGTTGTAGATAATATTAAAAAAGATAATAATTAATTTAAGTGGATTTGATTACTTGTGATTTGACAAATGATTTTTTTTCTCTGCTTCAGTCTCACTTTTTCTTTTCGTTTTCATTTTTCTTTTCTTTTTTTTCGGCAATTATTGATCCAATCAAAAACTTTTTATCATAAAGATGTAAAGAGTACTGAGACAAATTTAATATATAATTATAATAAATTTAATTTAATTTGATATCTTGAGAATTCATAATGTTATGAATTTATTTCTCTTTAAAACACTATTTGTTTCGCCACTTCAACCCATTTTTAATTTTATCAAATATCTGTCATACATAAATTTGTGTCTTTTTTTCTAGAAGTAATAATAATTTTAGACTGATTTGACAATTGTTATTATTAAGTCGATACGTTTTTTTTTCTTTTTTCACAAAAACAATCCCTATTTCCTTCCCATTGGTCCAATTTTGCCTTTTAACGAATTTGACCGAGATTTTCTACCCCCTGGTTTTATGTATTAATAAGAGAATTGCACAGAATTACAGGAGTTATCGGGTCCACAAAAAATGGTATATATGTCCAGATAGATAGTAATTTTAAATTAGAGGTGATTTGATATTCTAGGAATTATTATTGATGTAGATAGGCAAAACGTTTTCAGTTTTCCCCACATATAGTAAAATGCAAGAGGTTGTATTTTATACGAAATCGACCTTGCACATCTTGCAAGTTATAGTTCATCCTCAAACGCCTTTCTTTCTAATATTGATTTATTGTTGCAAAATAATTATTTCATCGGGTTAAATCTTAAGAAAGAAACTAATGGAGAAAGACGTGTTTTTTAGTTTCTTTCTTAAGAAATTAAAAAACACATCTTTCTCTATTAGTTTCTTTCTTAAAATTTAACCGAATAGAAAGAAACCATAATATATACTATTATAATATGCATTTTAAAACAAAACTTAACCCATTTATATAAAATAATGTTATTATGATTAAAATTTGACCATTTCAAGAAAAGTATCTCCAAAATCAGCATAACATTGTTAATATGAAAGTAACTTATTATTTAATAGACTTGATAAAAATAAATTTTAAAACAAATAAGTACTTTTATGTATTCATAACGACATGTTGCATTTCTCTGACGGCAACATTGACAAGATCTCCAATGATACAAATATTTTTGAAAAAAAAATATTGAAAACTGGTAAATAACAATCATGTAAACTCATGTATAATGAAATTAACTACAATATTACTAATAAATATTTATAAACGCGAATTAATTTTGCCTGTTGTTTCAAAAATTTTCGGAAGCCACATGAACCCTGAAATATTATGTATGTTCTCATTGCGTAAAAAATCTCTATTGTTTCTTTAATAATGCATGGCAAAATAAATTTAACTAATTATTTAATTAATTATTTTTTAAATATTATTAATGCTGATAATAATGATGTTATTCTTTTAAAGATATTTAAAATTACAAAAATGTTTAACATTTAATATGTATATATCTATCGTCTCAATATGTTCTTTTATAAAAAATGCTTAAAATAAATACTTTCAAATTATGATTAAATAAGATATCAAAAGTGATTATAGCATAAAATAAACATTTGCCTCGCGTAAAAATCTAATCATTATTACTCTTAAGTGTTCTGATAAATCATACATTATTCATCTCTGATGAGTTAAGTAATATTTTTTAATTCATATTCATTCCAATGTCAGCATGTCATTTTCACTTAATTTTCTGCGACGGCGCACCGAGATTGCTGACAGCATGATAAAGTCGAGTAATTGAAGATAGTTTTTAAATTATTTTCCAATCAAGTAACAATTTTAAAATTGATGTTATCAAACGAGAAGTTCTGCTGCTAACTTAACCTATTAATAATTTTAATCTATACAAATGCTATAAAGAAGTAACTTTTGTATGTTTATACGGGTAATTTCTCGAAGTAAATTGATTACAAAAGTAATAAGATTAATTGAAAAAAAAAACAGATTGATAATGGTAGTCACTGATACAGTGTTAGCTATACTTTATGTCTGTGCGACTATACACATATGCACAAGGTAAAAACTGCGCTTGAATGGGATATATCACGGACAAGGAAAGACAAGTTAAGTGTTCCTTCCTCCTTCCAGATCAAAACACGTCAAGAATGAATATATTCAGGTTATATCCTGACTCGTCAGTAAGGATTCTCATGTCCAGTCTTCTTGGCTCCGTTGAATTTGACGACGGAAACATATTAAACGGAACTTATTGGAAGTTGGAGTGAGTGGGACACAAACTATTGTTCTTCTCGTACCCTTGTCAATCGATTTAATTAACATAAATAAATTGCAGCACTGAGTATTTGTTGCAAATTTAACTTCGTGAACATATTTTTTCTAATTATTTTATAATTTTTATGACCAATGTACACTGTAAAAAAAAGTGTCGATCTACTAAAAAAACTTTAGTGATCTTGTAATTACTAAAAAATTTTTAGTAATCTTAGTCGGTTAAAAAAAAATCTGTAAGAATTACTAGAAAAAAGTTAGCAACGAATAGAGTTAATAATTTTATATTTTTAATAGTTATAACTAAAACTCACTTGGTGTGGCCTTGATAGCATAGTGGTTCTAGTAACGGGCTCCAGGCTAAAAGGTCCCAGGTTCGATACTGGCCACTGCCAAATACGCCCCGAATGTATGCAGTGTAAGTACTCGTTAATAAAGGGATTATGAGTATCCTGACGGAGCAGTAGCTATGTTTGGTGCTGCCATCTATTGTGGTTTTGCCGAAAATCTTCCGCTCCAGAAGTCTGAATGCAGCTCGAAGGAAGCCCCTGCTCTTCGAGCCCACGTAATGGTTACTAAAAATAATTTTGGAGCTATTACTAAAATTTGCTTGGTGGCTCATACTAAAAATTTTTAAGTTAGTTATACAAAAAATTCTTTTGTTCAGTTTACAAAAGAAATGCTTGTTTCGCTTGCAAAAAAATGTTTGTAATGGTTACTAAAAAATTCTGTGGAATACAAATTTACTAAAAAATTTTTAGTAACCTCTTGAATTTTTTTTTTACAGTGTATATTAAATTTGTATGATTATATATGTTCTCACTAATGTTTCGTATTTCTTAGTAAATTTGTTTAGTCCTAAAAAAGACGTAAATAAATGATACTTTTATGAAGAAGGCTGTAGACAGAGGAAAGTAATTTTATTTCTGCAAAGTTGAATTCACACCAAAATGCGCGTCAAATTGTATTTCTTTATTTTTTTAATATGCAGTACATAACTTTGTCTTATTAAAGTTTTAGAACTGAAATTTTAGACTGAAAAAAAGAAGTAAATAAATAATATTATTACAAAAAAAAGCTTTTGGAAGGGGAAAGAAGATTTATTTCTACAATATTGAATTCACACCAAAATATTCGTAAATTTTTAGATAGAAATAAAAAAATGCAATTTTATAACTTTGTCTCATCATAGTTTTAGAAATATATTTTTTTATTTTTTTGTACAGTTCCTGATTAAAACTAAATGTTATAAATCGTATCCTTCCCATATCTTTGAACTGCTAAAAAATAATATATCTAGCAGTAGAACAGACATTGTTTAATATTTTTTGTCCTTCTAAAATGTTTGTCAAAATTATTATAATTCCTATCGTAAAATTATTATAAAATTAATTAAATTTACTGTAATTATTATCATTAATATTAAACAACATTTATATATCAATTTATATGTGCAACGACTATTGCATTACTTATAGCTTACAGGATTTACGAAAAAGATGAATTATAGAAAAACTTAGACAAATTTAAATATTTGCCTAGTGTAAAACTATATTAATCTTTTCTTAGAGATACGTTTGGCGATTAATATTCACATTCTTCATCTATGATGAGTAAATTAATCTTTTGCACTTCATGTCAATATTAATCTAAGTTTGTCATCGTCCGTTCCTTATATCTGACGTGAAATAAAGACTTCCCAATAGGAGAATACACGTTGTGTCATTAACGACTTCTAAAAAGGAGAGAATGTTATCAATTCAACGCGTATGTATTTTTTTTATGTATGTTCACCGATTACTCCGAAACTATCCAACCGATTAATTTAGTTTTGGTGTTAAATGAAAGAACTTGCTCTCGAATTGGTACCACTGCCGTTTCATAGAAATTGGTTCACTACTTTTTTAGTAATTAGGCAAAAACTAATATAATTAGTGATTTTTTGCTATTTAAATGTGTTGAATAAGTTCGGGGAATGAAAATTCGGGCAGACAAACTGGCCGAGCGGTCTAAGACTCCAGATTTAAACTCTTGTTCTCGAAAGAGAGAAAGAGTGGGTTCGAACCCCACTCCTGATATGCATGTCTAACATAACCTTTTCCGTGTTATAATTTTTACATATATATTTTACCAACTAAAGACTAATTTTGCTATTAAGACTATATTGTATTTATCCGTTAGCACAGAGTACCACAGATCTTTTATCGATTCAATACTTTATAAGTGAAAGAGCACTAAAATAATAGACTTGCGAAAAGTAACACGACCTGGAATAAGCTCGCCGAATAGATTGCAGTCAGGATAGCCTAGCGATCTAAGGCGGCTGATTTAAACTTTGGTTCTCGAAAGAGAGCGGGGGTTCGAACCCCACTCCTGACATACGTGTATGATATACAGTGTTTTTTCCGTATTATAATTTTTTTAACCGACTTAAAAAAAAAGTTGAAGAGGTTATCATCAATTCGACTATTATGTTTTTGTATGCATGTTCACCGATTACACCGAAACTATACAACCGATTAAACTAGTATTTGTGTTAAATGAAAGAGGTTACTCTCGAATTGGTACCACTTCCATTTCATCGAAATTGGTTAAGTACTTTTTTAGTAAATAGGCAAAAATTAATAAAATTAGTGATTTCTCACAAATTAAAATTAACATGGACATTGAATAAGTTCACAGAACGGAATACAGCCAAGATGGCGAAGCGGTCTAAGGCGCTGATTTAAACTCTGGTTCACAAATGAAAGCGTGGGTTCGGACCCCACTCCTGACATATGTGTGTACAGTAATTTTTTCCGTATTATAATTTTTAACCAACTTAAAAAAGGAGGAGGAGGTTATCAATTCGACGTGTATGTATTTTTTTCTATGTATGTTCACCGATTATTCCGAAACTATCCAAACGAATAATTTCGTTTTTGTGTTAAATGAAAGAAGTTACTCTCGAATAGGTACCACTGCCATTTCGTCGAAATTGGTTCAATACTTTTATAGTAATTAGACAAAAACTCATAAAATTATTGATTTCTCGCAAATTAAAAGTAACATGCACGTTGAATGAGCTCGCAGAATGGAGTGTAGTCAGGATGTCCGAGCGGTCTAACGCGCGATATTTAAGTTCTGGTTCTCGAAAGACAGCGTGGATTCAAGCCCCACTCCTGACATAGGTGTATAATTTGCAATATTTTTTCCGTTTTATAATTTTTATTAACCGACTTCAAAAAAGAAGGAGGAGGTTATTAATTCAACGCCTATGTATTTTTCTTTCTATGTATGTTCACCGATTACTGCGAAACTATCCAACCGATTAATTTTGTTTTTGTGTTAAATTAAAGAAGTTACTCTTGAATTGGTACTACTTCCATTTCATCAAAATTGGTTCAGTATTTTTTTCAGTAATTAAGCAAAAACTAATAAAATTAGTGATTTCTCGCAAATTAAAAGTAACACGGGCGTTGATTAAGCTCGCCGAATAAAGTGCAGTCAGGAAGGCCGACCGGTCTAAGGTGCCAGATTTAAGCTTAGGATCTCAAAAGGGGGCGGGCGTTCGAACCCCACTCCTGACATGCATGTATAATTTACAATATTTTTCCCGTATTATAATTTTTATTCACCGACTTCAAAAAATTGTTAACTTTTAACTAAAGAGAGAAAAATAAACTTTTCTACCAAAAATTGAACCGACTTCTAAAACTACTGCAAAGTTAAAAATAATTTTTGTACATATAATAGTAATAAGAAATTAGATTAAGAGCGTAGTATTTACCATGCGTATTATTATATTTATGTACATTAATTTGATTTTTTAGAGTCGGTGCCAGCCAAGACAATTTCAAAATTAAAATTAAATATCCAAAGCAAATCGTAAACGAATGAAGTTACATTTTTAACTAAATATTAAATCGTAAAAAACTCGTAAATACTTGGATGTGTATCTATTGAAAAACTACATGTAACTTGGCTTGGCTGGCACCGACTCCAAAAAATATACATAATTATAATAATTAATGTACATAAATATAATAATACGCATGGTAAATACTACGCTTTAATCTAATCTCTTATTATTATTATGTACAAAAATTATTTTTCACTTTACAGTAGTTTTAGAAGTCGGTTCAATTTTTGGTAGAAAAGTTTATGTAAGATATTAATATCTTCTGGAGTGTCACTGGATGCGTGACATTTGGAAAATTAATTTTATGAAACTTGAAATTCGGCTGCTGACTTAAAGATATACTTTTAAATTATTATAAATACATTAATAAGAAATAATCTTATTGTATATTTTTGCCTTCATCAGACGTTCAACACAGACTTGCTGGCTGGAGGATGCAAGTTGAGTAATTTTAAATTATTTATTATATTAAAAACTTAATTAATATTAATTAGTCCTGCACTATATAAAACAAGTCAGAAAAATCATATGTTTAGCACAGATTATGAAACAATTTTCAATTCAATACATCTTGAAATATTAAACAAAGCTTGGCTATCCATGAAAATTAGGTATTACTGATCATAGCGTAATATGTATTCCAATACTTTTGAACAGCCCTGTGTTTGATCTGTCGGTTGATATATAGACAAATGGGAAAAATTAATTTAGCAAGAAAACGCACCACTGATTGAAATTCTCCTTTCAGCAATTTATACTAGTAGAGGAAAACATACTTGAAATACCTATATTCAGAATTCTAGTTAACCTAGTACCTTTAATACAAGAAAGTATTTTGCTAAAATTTTGTTTAAATAAAAATAATATTTAAATTACTTTACTTTCCAGAAATCATCATTCCAAGGCAACCATGTATCAAATTCTGTGCGTGACCCTGTACATCCTTTTATCTATATTCTTCTAGCAATTATTAGTAGACTGAATACAATTCAACGTTAAGATGAATAACTTATTTTAAAACTACCTTTATATAAATTGCGCTCATATTCTTTAACCTTTCCGAGATCTTTTGTGTAACCCTTTATATCTAATTTCCGCAAGTATTAGCATTTATACTCATTATAAAATATTCATACATTTCGTGAAATGTAAAAGCGCATATCGTAATTGCATTTTATCCATCCAACAGCCATCATTCATAATATACAGTACTTCAGATAGAATATACTATTTGAAATCTTTTGTATGCCCTTGTAAATGCCTACTTCGTACTATACATGAAATAGCACATATTAAGCCTCAGCGACGCATATCAATTGGATTGTACTTGAAATCGTTTACCATAATTAAAATAATTCGGAAACGATCCCCCCCTTTATTATTATGTTATCGAATTTTTTGTGTGTTGCCCTGTAAATGACTAATAACTAGTCTTTTCAGTGCATGCTTTAAAAAATGCATAATTTAGTGCGCTTCGTTGATGCATATAAATTTGAATGTTTTTGACAAAGTGTAACTTCTTTAAAATTCATTTGAAACGGTTTTTCCCCATAGGCAATAAATTAATAGGAAACTTTTGACTCACCCTGTAAATAAAGTACTCATGGTAGAAACTTCATTTGCAATGGGGCTCGTTCCATTGCAATCCGAGTATATTTACGATAATTAGAGCACGGCCAGATGGGCAGACAAACCGAAAGCATAAACGCTTTTCAACTTTGATTGAAAGTGCTAAAACTGCACTTCATCCATCCAACAGCCATCATCCATAATATACAGTACTGCGGATAGAATATACTCTTTAAACTGTTTTGTATGTCCCTGTAAATGCTATGCACTTCGTATTATGTCTGAAATAACTCATAACAAGACTCAGCGACGTATATCAATTTGATCATACATGATTGGTTGGTTGGTTGATTGGGGTTTAATGGCGCAAAATCCCTTTAGGGACATGCTGCGCCAAGACCAAGTCAAAATAGGAAAAATAATTAAGAAAAAGGGATAAAATGCATAGTTAAAACCAATCACAAAGTCTAAAGTCCTCAGTTAAAATGCATAAAATTTCTTAAAATATAGACAATCCACAATAAATATATAAACACAACTTTAAAGTACACAAAAATTAAAAGAGTAAGAGAAAGAAACAATAAGGCAGGTGTTAAACACAAGGTGCAATTAAATAAAGTAAAAATAGTGCAGTAATTGTTTTTTAAAAACCAATCAAAACCTGACAAAAAAATTGTAAAAAAATAAAATGCTAAAACTAGTTAAAATTCTAAAACAGTAAGATAATGACACGATGACCAAATTGGAAAAGTACTACAGAAAACCTAAAATACAACTAAAACAAAGACCAATAAAAAAATTAATTTAACCAGGCACATACTCTTCAAAAATTGTGTTTTCGTCTGAATCCGAGCCACTGCCGTAAGACTCGGATTCCATAGCTTCTTGGACATAATGCTGCAGTTGTCTGGGATCTTTAAAATTTCTTTTGCATGGGCTGAGCGATGAATTTTGCAATCTTTTAACGACAGTCTTCCGCCGTGGGGTTGCTGGAGTTGGGGTTTTTATGGTATCTGATTGTTTTTTAAGCATATGTGATTTTTGTAATGTTTTTGATTTTGTAGCAGTTTGGATCCCAGCCTTGGTTCCTTCTTTCTGAACACCAGTTTTCACTATATGACTAGAGTTGGGTCGGACCGTGTTGGACTTAGGCGATATTTTTGTACAGGTTCCAGCTTTGATATTAGTTTGGGGATCAGATGATTTTTTGGATGGAGAATTTAATTTCTGTTCTCTTTTTTCTAAACCAATTATTTTAACCGGTTCTGTAGATGGTAGCCAGCGTTCTAATTTAGGGGTTCCAGACAATTTAGTAGGGAGACAGACATCACGTGTTTCTTTAATTGGTGTGCTAGTTGATTGTGATTTAGTAGATCTATTAGGTGGATATGAGGAATCAGTTTGGGTGCTTACATGTCTAACAGATTTTGATTGGTTTTTAAGTAAGCTGGAGTAAGAAATTCCGACAGATGGGGTTCTGGTTTCTACAAGTTTGCGAGCTTCAGGATAAGACAAATTTTGAGTAATTTTAACTGTGATAATTTCTTTTTCTCGGTTCCAATTAGGACAAGTACGGGAATATGCAGTATGATCTCCCTTACAGTTTGCACAACGTTCGTTTTTTTTACAATCTTTATTGTCATGGCCCACTTCTGCACAACGTGCGCAGGTAAGAGATCCACGACATGTACCATTAGTATGGCCGTAACGTTGGCATTTAAAGCAACGGAGAGGGTTAGGAATGTAAGGTCTGACAGGACAATTCAGGTAAGCGGCTTTGATTCTAGTTGGTAAAGTAGGACTATTGAAAGTGAGAATGACATGCTTTGTAGGAAGGATTTGTCCATTCCGACGGATAGTGATACGACGTGCATCAAGGACATTTTGATCTTTTAAATTTTCTAAGAGTTCATCTTTTGTAGAGAATAATAGGTCTGGTTCAGAGATGACACCTCGGCTTGTATTTAGAGATTTATGTGTTTGTACAGAAACGGAAAATGTGCCTATTGTAGAGCAATTAGTGAGAAACTGCGATTGTTTAGCTGTAGATACTTTTACTAGTAAATCTCCTGATTGTAATTTTTTGAGAGTGTGGCCATCCCCTAAGACAGACTGGAACGTTTTTGCAATGAGAAATGGCGATGTTTTTCCAAAGGAACTATCAGAGTGGCTATCAGTGCGTTTAATTATGAAATATCGAGTGAAAGCAGAATTCTGTGACATTTGTTGCTCTCTACAAGAGAGAGAAGGAGGAAGTGAAGTATTTCCATCCATAGTAGATAAAATAAAATTCAGACCCCGGCCGCACCACCCACTCCCGAGCCCTACAAGGGGATGCACATTCGTGCACCAGTGCTAACCAGGGCCCATACGGTCACAAGACAACCCTATGTCAGTCTCCACCCTTAACGAGATGACTAGTAGTTGCTCGATCACTTGATCCCTAAAGCCAGTGACAAAAGCCAGCTGACCAGCCGATTGATGCATACGGGACCAAATGCACCTCCCGTCTACCTGAAGCAGAGGCCAAAGCAGTGTGTTGGTTTCCCTCAACTGCCAGGATCCCCCTTTCCAGGGACACGGGTCGCCACGCACGGCCAACACGTGGGTGGTTTACAATTCTCCATGAGTCGATATACAGGATGTATCGGCTCATGCAGAATTGCCCTCACCTCCGAAGAGGAAACCACAATGAGAGTGAAACAAAGGGGAAAGGAAGACCAGAGAAGTAAGAGGAAAAGGAAAGGAGAAAGATCACTCAGGTGCCCCGGGGTTGTGAAGCCCGTGAATACCTAAAGAAGGTATCCCCCTGGGGGGTTGATCATACATGAAATCGTTTACGATAGTTAAGTATGTCGCAAAGAATGGTGAGATTTTTAATAATGTATCCCACCATAATCCATACGCATCACAGAATTTAAGGAGATTTTAAGTGTTTTTAAGAACAGAAATTTAATAAAATACAGGTATGAAGATAATTATTTTCTCTTTAAATTAGAGAAACATTACTTTACAAAAATACTGGCAATAGTTCCTTGAATGTCTTTGAAGCTTACGAATCCTGGCTACATTTAATAAAAGTACAAAATATGTCAGATGTTTCAACCACAATTGATTTCAATTCAAAAAATAAGTTTTTTTTTGTCAAAAAATATGTAAAATGAAGTCTTTAAATATTTAAAAATAAATATAGCTCAATAATAAAAACTCAAGTAGTAAAAAGAATCTTGATTATTTTTAAGAAATGTCTGAAATTTCAAGCTTGTGTTATTTCTACGAAAACATAAAAATGTTTTATTTTCCTTTGCATTTCAATTTTATCGCAAACCTTATTGTATAACAGATTCTGAAAAATGAAATCGAAAACAAATATTTTTTTCTTTTTTCGTGTTTAGTGTAAATTAATTAAGGTAAATATTATTTTTCGAAAATACAGGTAGCAGGTCCTCGAATGTATTTGAAGCATATAAAACCTGGCTACATTTGATACCAGTACAAAATGTGTGAAATGCTTCAAATTACAACTCAATTCCAAACTACGATTTATTACATAATAAATCATAATGATAATTTACATACATGATAATGCCTAGCCTTAATAAATAATTATTATGATTTTTACATAAAAAATCATAATGATATTTTACATACATGATAATACTTAACCTTAATAAATAATTATTGTGATTTATTATGTAATAAATCATAATGATATTTTGCATACATGATCATCTAAATTATCATTTTTATGGTAATTTACATATTTTTCTTCAAAAAATATGTAAAAGGAAATCTACAACTAATTTAAAATAAATATAATTCAATAACATCCAGTATTAAAATGAATATTGATTATTTATAAGAAATGTCTGAAAATTTAAGCTTGTGCTATTTCTACGAAAGCTTAAATAGATTTAAATTTCCTTGGCATTTCTGTTTTATCCTAAATCTTATTGTATAACAGATTCTGGAAACTGGAATCGAAAATAAATATATTTTGGTATTCTCGTGTTTAGTTTAGAAAGTTTTCTTAAAGTTTTAAATTTTCTATTGATTTCAGTTTCTTTTATTTTCAAATTGATCTCATTTCCGATATTTCCACATAGCGTGGTGATATACTATTTTGAAAACTTTCAAGTTTGTTATTTCAACTTTAAGAAAAGTAATTAAAGTAGTTCTTATGCAGTTTTCCATAAATCTTCTTAGAGTTAGATAAGGTTAAAATTTCACAATGCCGATGTTAAATGTGCATCACAAACTAGAAATTTATATTTCCCAAAAAATTATGCCGACTGAAAGGTTTCTTTTTAAATAAGGTTACGGTGGCAGAGGTTTTTACATATTCACAATTTATGTGGGAATAAAGGATGAAGTATTCAACAATGAAGGATAATAAACTCAAAGATTCGATTCCCGTGATATCTCAATCGAGACTCGTGTGATGAGGAAAAGAACGGGGTGTTCTATAGATTTCAGCCATGCCGAGTTCGGCCAATTTTTAATGCAAAGCTCAGGGAAGCTTGCTTATGATAACTATTATTCAATTCTACAGTGATATTTGAATGTTTTGTAAATATTTTATGTCTAATAAACCTTGTTTGTCCTATGAAGATTATTAGGTTTTCTTAAATAATAAGTTATTCACTTAAAAACCCACATTCATATATAAAACTAGTTACAAATTAATGTTAAATAACAGTAATAAAAGTATGCATTTATGTTTTATAGTGACTAAGAAAAAAATGTTAGATGTTGCTAAATTGCACCACCAGGTAAGAAGTAAAATTCCTCAGACCTTTTTCATAAGGCAAATATTATTTTATGAAAATTCTGTTAAAATGTTCTTGAATGCCCTTGAAGCGAACGGAATCTGGCTACATTTGATGCAAGTAAAAAATGTGTCACATGTTTCAATTACAATTGAATTCAATTCCCAAAATAAAATTTTAAAAATGATAAGAAGAAATCTCCAAATATTTAAAAATAAATATAATTTAGAAATAAAATACAAAATATTAAAAATAATCTTGATTATTTATAATAAGTGTCTAAAATTTTAACCTTGTGTTATTTCTGCGGAAACATAAATAGATTAAAATTTCCTTGAAATTTCAGTGTTATCTTAAACCATATTGTGTAACAGATTCTGGAAACTGGAATCGAAAATAAATATTTTTGTCTTTTTTCGTGTATAGTTTACAAAGTTTTCTTAAAGTTTTAAATTTTCTATTGGTTTCAGTTTCTTTTATTTTGAAATTGATCTGAGTTCCGATATTTAGATATAGCATATTGATATCATATTTTGAAAACTTTCAATTCTGTTATTTCAATGTTAAATAGTAATTAACGTAGTTCTTTTGCATTTAAAAAGAAAATCTTAGAGTTAGATAAAGTTAAATTTTCAGAATTCTACTGTTAAATATACATGATAAACAAAAACTATATACCCATTTAAATTTTTCTTCTTTAACAATTAAACGATGGTGGAGATTTCTACATATTCACATTTTTTATATAAAACTATTTACAAATTTTTATTAAACAAGTCAGAAATTTAATTTCAAAATTGGCAAATCGTTTTATAACTAGTTTTCTAAAAAGTGAAATCTTGGTGCAATAGCTGTTGTATTATTATGCAAAAATGCAAGAATTCAAAATTTACGATTTTAAATATTAAACTCAGTGAAACGGAAAAAACAGACTCCATCTTAAATAGGACGTAATCTCTAAGGTAACCCTTGAATCAATATTTATTATGGGAATTGAATTAATTTCACATGATAGGATATAACAGAATGAAAAAACTTTTATTAATACGTTTTTATTTTCTTCAATCTTTTAAAGAAAAAAGTATTGGATTCATGAAAATTTTCGAATTCCGGTTTTCGACGGATTAACACGTTTTAGGAGTCAGAGATTCCAAAATACGTATTTTTACAAAATGTATGTCTGTGAGTCCGTGAATCTGTCTGCATGTCCGATACAGCAATCTTTTAAAAATTCAGATTCCACCGTTTTTATGGAAAACGGTTATTAGTGTGTTGTATAGAGCATTCTCATTGGCCAGAAAAGAGATATTCAGTAAAGGCAGTAGAGTGACGCTGCAGCAAATGAGGATTATTTTTAACAATGTATGCTAGCAGTGTCCATACGCATCGCGGAATTCTGGGGATTTTAAGTGTTTTTATCAACAGAAATTTAATAAAATGTAGTTTTGATTATAATTATTTTCTTTTTGAATAAGACAAATATTACTTTACTGTTGTTTTAAGACAAATATTACTTTACCGTTACTTAAATTCTGTTAAAAGTTCCTTGAATGTCCTTGAAGGGTTATGACCACTGGCTACATTTGATAAAAGTTCAAAATATATCGAATGTTTCAATTCCAAAAATAAGATTTTTTTTTCAAAAAATATTTAAAATGAAGTCTCTCCAAATATTTAAAAATAAATATAGTTCAGTAATAAAATATCCAGTATTAAAAAGAATCTTCATTATTTATAAGAAATATCTGAAATTTTAAGCTTTTGTTATTTCTACGGAAACGTAAATAGATTTAAATTTTCTTGACATTTCTGTTTTATCCTAAACCTTATTGCATAACAGACTCTGAAAACTGGAATCGAAAATAAATAAATTATCTTTTTTGGCGTTTAGTTTAGAATGTTTTCTTAAAGTTTTAAATTTTCTATTGATTTTAGTTTCTTCTATTTTGAAATTGATCTGAATTCCGATATTTCGATATAGCGTGCTGATATCATTTTTTGAAAACTTTCAATTATGTTATTTGAAATGTTAAGAAAAATATTTAAAGTAACTCTTATGCCTGTTTTCTTAAATTTTCTTAGAGTTAGATAAGGTTAAATTTTCAGATTGCTAATGTTAAATGTATGTGAAAAAACTTGAATTTATACTTCCCAAAAAAAATAAACCTATTGAAATGTCAGTATTTTAATAAGGTTATGACGGAAAAGGTTTCAACATTTTCATATTTTATAAGTATAATTAGATACAAATTAATATTAAACAAATCAGAATTTGTTTTTCAAATTTGACAAATGAGGTGCTTTTGTATTATAATTAATTTTCCCAAAATTCAAAGTTTGGTGCAATGGCTGTTGTATTCTTATGCAAAAATGCGTGTATTCAAAATTTATTATTGTTTATAAATATTTTTGTCAGTGAAACGGAAATATTAGTCTACATCTTAAGGGGTCAGGTACCTTTTAAAGCACCCAAAAATAGATATTTGGAAAAATAGCTTATAATTGAATCAGATTCTTTAGGAACTTTTAGAAATAAACAGCGTTCAAAAATTCGATTTAGAAGAGAAGCTATATAGGTACTTCTAGGTTATCCCGTCGACCAAAAAATTATCGCCAAACTATAAGATTAAATGCCAATAATGGATGATCGTGAATGTCACATTCAATGACATTAAATGCGATTCACGTGTTTAAAATGTCATTAAGTGATTTTTATTTCAATTTTTTATTAATATTCTTCTAATTATTTGTTTTTTCGTTATTTAAAATAAAAATTATGTCAACATGTATAATTTGGCTATTAGTTTGGCGATTTGTATAATTTGGCGAAATTGGTCGACGGAATAACCTAGAAGTACCGCTATATTTAACACACTTTGAGATTTATCAATATGATTTAGTGGTGACTTAAATTTTAGTTTATTTCAAAACAGCGATTTTTGCCATTGAACGTACGATTTGTGAAAAATGGTTGCCTAATTTCATAAAACTTTCGCTGGATGTATTAAACCTATAGAAGCATAAAATGACCTATCAATTAAGTTTTTCAAGTGGCGTTTAGAATTTACGACTACTTTCGTATGAAAAAAAAAATGCCGTTTTTTAATTTCGTCTAGAATTATTTTTTTTTTTCTCTGGGTGTATAAACTTCATTTTTTTAGTCATAGGTCATTTCGAAAACATATTATTCGAAGGCTGAAATTAAGTTATGGCAATGTCAATATAAATAAATTTTTAATGAACTTACAAGTACAATTTTATTACATTCCTTCCATGTAATCACCAGCAAAGCTTATAACCTTTCGCCAAATGTCCGGAAATCGTTGTAGACCAGTGATAAGATCTTGATTTGTGAGCGACCGAGCGCCCCACTGCGTGGAGTACAGATGAAACTTCATGAAATCGGTGACTTCGGAGGGGTTCCTTCAACTTCGGAAACAGATCGAAGTCACAAAGGACTCACGTCAAGTGAGTAGGGAGGGTGTTGAGGAATGGAGGGCCGATCTGTGTTTTGCAAATATCCAATCTCAATCCGACCCGAATGAAATGCTTGAACCCATCGTGCTACTGTCCTATACGGTAAAGCATTTGTGCCACAGACTTCCACTAATCCTCGATAGCATTCAGTTGCATTTTTGGAACGGGCAACCTCGATTTTAAGCCACGACCGCTAATCGCATTTGAAAACATGCTTTAAAGCGATGGAAATGAAACACCTCACTTTAACAGCACACAACTACTTTTCTAAGCAGATCAACTGTTTTTTGCACTCATCACATCGACAACAGCGCCACCTCACCACCCCATATCCTATTTGTGCTTGTCCGCTCTTCTGCGAGTTTCAAGGTTAACTTGCCACTATTAATTTACAACCTTCGTATCTGTACTCATTAAAAAAAAAAAAAAAAAAAAAAAAAAAAAAAAAAAACATTGGTTTGTTTTAGCCATTTAAACGTGAAAAACCATGTACGCACAGCATCTAAGAATTATTCTTTCGTAGAAATTGTATTATCTTTAAAAATAAATAAAAAAATATTATGGATGCATATAGTTTTTTTAAACGAACTTAATTGATAACAAAAATCTTTCTTATTATATATTTACAGTTTTATAATTAACAGTTAATTAGATATGGAGTAACTGCCCTTTTTAGAGAGGTTGCTTTTTTGCGTATTTTGTTAGTTCAAAAGGTACTTCCACCTTAAGTCTGTAGTAAACACTATGATAAACCTTGAATCAATATTTATCATCTAAATTCAATTAGTTTTGAATGATAAGATTTATTAGAATGAAAAAAACCTTTTATCAATATTTTTCAAGTTTTGATTCGATTTTCATAAAATTTGAAATCGCTTAACAAAATTCTGCAATAATTGCCTATGTTTAATTTTAAACAATTCTGTCGGTTGCATTTTGCAATGCTATTGATGGGCAGACAGGTGAATAGATTAAATGGCGATTATACAGGGTGTCCAAGAAATAACGAGACAAACTTTAAGGGGAGGTAGAGGTTAGCACAAGGATTCATATTTACATAGCAACCCATTGTCGGAGGTATTGGCGTGGTAGTGATGACACAAAACTCAAGAAGGACAGGACTCGAATAAGAAGAGAAAATATCTTTATTATCATTAGTATAACAGAAAAGTAAGAAAAAATAACATTAAAAAAACACCGATCGTTATCAAAGTAGGTGTTTGAAATTACGACCCCGGGCTTTGATGGATGCAGGCGCATCTCCGGTGCATGTAAGATTTAATGTTCTTCAGAAAACACCAGGAATGTCCTGAACTTCCCCAGCAGCTGCAACGATGCGTACAACTAATTCCTAAGAACTTTCTAGTGTTATAACGGTACTTTTGCAGCACTAAGAATAATAAACATATTTTCTATCTTTGTTCGTGTCTTTTATTTCATCTGTTTTGTCACGTCACTACTGCTTCAGGAAAATGCTTTCGACCATGGGTTGCTGTGTAAATCTTAATCCTTGTGATGACCCCTACCTCCCCTTAAAGTTTGTCTTATTATTTATGGGACACCCTGTATATTCTGCGCATTTGTATAAATACGAAACAATGAAATAAAGTTAACGTGTTTAGAAGCTTTTTATAATATATACATGACGCATGATTTTTTTTTCATTTTTTTATGACTGCCTGTCTAAAAAGTCTTCATTTTCTTAACTATTACCTGATAGAAAGTTCCCATGTTTTTTGCTATTACAAAGATGGCAGTATATGCTCTGATTTTAATAAATTAAGAAATAATCCAAGAAACATTACTAATATCCATACGTCTTTGTTTAAGTTGATAAAAAGATTTAAATTAGGCGTGGGAGATTATGAATCTTGAAATTTAAGCCGCATATTCTATTATTATTTTATAGTAGTGTCTTCTAGGTTCACTCCAAATAGAAAAAAAAAATGCATTGATATTTAATAAATGCAGCTTCTTTAAACAAAAAAAAAAAAAAAAAAAAAAAGAAAGAAAAAGAAAAAGAAAAAGAAAGAATTAAAAAAAAGAACGCGTTTATAATCTTTCTCCTTCTGTTTACCATAAATGATTTGAGAGTATAAGAAAAACTTATGTTTCTTAATTTACAAAAAATGTACAATAATCATTAACAAAAATATACAATAACATCTTCAAAATCACACAAGATTCCGAAAATAGTTCATTTATCTATGAAAATTTAACAAAAGAAATAATCCTTGAAAAATAATTTTTTATTAGCTGTCCGTACTTTTTGAACACGTTTCCTAGTAGCTTGTACAGTGCAATCATCAGCTATCTCCTTCCAGGAAACGGATTTTATGGATACTATGCGGTCTCACGTAAAAAATTTCCTATTCAGCATACATGTTTAACAGAATAATCTGTAGAATGAACAAGATTAACTTTAAAATTAACATTCTTTGTTACAATGCCATGCACAATTCAAATATGCAGCTGAAATTGCTTGGATCAGGTCTAAAAGCATCCGATAAACTGATCTTCCGGCTGAAGAGAACGGATTAGTACATTGTAAAAACTTCTCGAAAACATTTCGAAAATTATGGGCAGTTAATAAAAAAAATACTATTTTAAATTATCCTTTAATTTTTGAAAATAGATTATTTCTGGAGAGTTCTAAAGATAAAGGAACGCTTTTTGAAATATTGAGTGATTTAGAAGCGGTTATCAAATAATTTTGTTTGTGTTTATCTAAAATTTCGTAGTTTGAGAATCATCTATGTTTTTTATAGTGAGCAGTATTTCTTGATAATCAGGACATTTGTTTTTAACCATCTGACCGATGAGCCAAAGGAAAAAATTTTAACGTTGTTTTCTCTTTAAAATGTTTTAAAATGCTAAAAAAATGTGTTAAACATGATATAAACTTTTTTATTATGTTCAGGCACATAAGCTTTAAGTATTAAACATGGCTTATTTTAATTATTTTTTTTAAACTAAAACTATATATATTGAATTATATCAATTTAACTAATGCTTCTGTTGCGGAGAAACCTACAGTTTAGTGAACGGATATATTAAATTGTGGTGGTTAGAAGATTAAAAATGAAAAAAAAAATATAACCAATTCAAATCAGAATAATTATGCTTGTGATCAATTGAGGAAATTCAACAAAGTATTTTAATATATTTGCTATTTAAATCTTGATGCCTAATTATGTACTGTTAATACATCTGCAAATTGGATTATTAATGTCAGAAACCAAAAATAAAGAATAAATAAATAAATATTTAAAGTTAAAACATATTATTATCCTTTATTATTTTTTACATTTTATTTGATTTTTCTCTGATAAACTAAGGGGATTACAGTATGTTTTACGAATTTACGGTTGAACTAATAAAAAATGTGATAAGAATAAGAAAATAATTAGATGAGATGGAAAACAATATGGTTTTTTATTACAGAAAATGTTATATATTTTTTTTAAAACACGTACACTTAAATCTGTATGTAGTTCTAGAAAAAATGTACTTTTATTTTTGACAAAAATAGATTTACATTTTCAACTAAACAAAAGGTTTTCTATTAAAAGATAAAAGAAAAAGTAATTTCATACCACTGTACCTACATATTATAAGTTCTTTTATTTTCTTTAAAAATAAATTTTATCGTCGCATTTTCATTATAAATGTGAATTGGTCAATACATTATAAGCCACTCTCCTATAACTGTATCATTTCATACATTATACTGACAGTAAAAAATATATCATTTGTTTGAACTGTGAATTTTGGCTCATCTCACTGGCATTTCACTAAAATAATGTTAATAGTATGTCTTATTTTATAATTCACTCATTGTAATTCTGAATTTATCGCGAAATTAAAATGTTGCATCATTATAAAAAGAAATTACTATGGGCCATTCCATGAAAACAGGTAAATTGATAGTCATTTTTAAAAATTTATTTAAATAAATATTTTTGGTATTTACTGATTGGCAACATGCCAAATTTTATGTTTTGAGTAAGAATGTAAAGTTTATCTTTTGTGGATTGGCAACACAACAGTTTAAACATGGCGTCCATGTGCAAGCAAGTATGTTGCGTTTTACAATACATTTTGAGTGAGTTTTTTTAATAAAGAAAATTCAGTGAAACTTTTGAAATCAACATTTTAGGTAAGTCTAATATTTATCGTTTATATTTCACTAAACTGAAATATATAAGATAATTTCAAATATTTATTACAGCACAAAAAGAACTTTGTTTCTGTGTCCCACACGTGACACAAAACATGAACTTTTTCACTTAGGAGGAAAAAGGAACGTATTTGTTTTGTTTAATTGGCATTTCTAAAGCAGTTTAGTGTAGTACACTTATCCTATGCTAGCTAAAAATTTGGGTGAAATTTTTATTTGGAGAAAAATATCAAAACAAAATTGTCCCGCACGTGACACCTTATGAGCAGGACGATTATTTTTGTTTTCTGAATGTTAAATAGAGATTTATTATAGCATAGTTTAACAGTTTAATGATTATTTTGTCCTAAGAACTTATTCTATGTAACTTAAACGAAATTAAGATTTATTTTTTTTTAAATTTTTATGATAGTTCATTTTTTTTCTTTTTTTTGTGTTGCTAATATTTTTTATTTCAGTTTTTAATAAATTTATTTTAATAAAATTTGAACACTTTGATGGTTATTTTTATTTTAAGAACATTTTGTTTTCCAGCAAGAATTGATCTACTTAATTTATAGGGATTTTTTCTATACAATAAGAAGAGTCGTGTGTTTAAGAACTTGTTAGTATTCTACAGAAAAAAATAATAAAACTTCTTATCTATATTCTGTTTTTCTAAGTTTAATTCTATTTTAAGTTCAATTTTTCTATGAAATTAAGTAAATTTAGACAAAAGCGTTTATAATTGATAAAGTTTGTTATTTATTTAGCTGAAATGGAAAGATCTAAGTCTACTAGTGCTAGAAGAATGAAAAGGATGAGAGAGAAAATGTCATTAGAAAATCCTAATTTCCAAAAAGAAGAAAATAAAAGGATCAGAAACAGCAGCTTCTTTTAAGATGGGAAATGGGTAGTTGTTAAATATGATGGCAAAAATTATCCTGATGAAATTACAAGCACCCATCATGATAGTGTTGAAGTGTCTGTCATGATAAAAAGTGGTAAATTCTACAGGTGGCTACAGTATCCAGATAAAATTCTATATTCATTTAAAGATGTAGTAAAAAATATATTAACTCCCACTGTAGCTAATAAAAGAGGTTGTTTCAAATTTCTAGAAAAATTTTGAATTTTTGTTTATACATTTACTTTATTTTATGTTTAAAAATGTCAATTTTAACATTTACTTTGTACAAAAAAAAGTTAAAATAAATATTTTTGTATTGTAAAATGTATAACATGCATTTTCTTTTTTGCATTCCTTTATTTTCTGATTTTTGAAAAGGTTACTTGAATGATATTCGCAAATGTCCCACACGTGACAACCGTGTCCCGCACGTGACACTATACGTTATATATTTTTTTAGCAATTTAAAAATTTATTTTTCAAACAAGAATGCTTATTTCATGAACATTAGACCTTTAGCCTCTAATACATACTTTATGTTTTGAAATTGCAAAATTAGTAGAGCAGAAATGTTATCTGGATCATACAGCAAATTAAAAAAGGTTGACTTCAGATATCCTGCACGTGACGCATGCAAATTAATTAATAACTAAATCAGTAAACCATTTAGGAAAAATCTGTCCCTACCTGAGTTATTGTTATATGAAATATAAACTTACACAAATATGTTTATTCTTATTTCTGAAAAATCTTAAGCCCTTTAACACAATTTTGGTGGAATTATGGTGTCTGATTGTCCCGCACGTGACAGTGGAATGGCCCTTTGCTTCTTGATAAAATCTAGTTTTTAACATTTTTTCAGCTATCCAACAATTTATATTATTTTAATTCAAAAACTTCAAACATTCTCAAGAATATTTCAAGTTCTGAAATCATCTTAATGCGATTTAAATGTCAATATGTTTTTCCATTCTAATGCTATATAACATGTAGCTTATTCTCCTTATGTATCTTATTCTAACAAAAAGCAATACTGACACAATAATAGATTTGAAAAGAATTGTTTGTCATTACACAGTAGCAAGTTATGGATAAATATTGCATCAAGCGAAGTCAGTTTACCTTATATACAAACTTAGATAAAAATGTTCTAAACATTTTTTCTGTGCGAACAGGAGGATCATGCAAGAGAATTTGAATGAAGATGAATTAAATTGTTATATAGGGATGACTGGGAAGAAAATTTGGAATTAGAAAATCATTAAATTTGGTCGTACTAGATAATATTTAGATGGGATGGGGGAAAAAATTCTGTTAAATGACAGGAAGTCATGTTTCGTACCAAATCTTTATCACAAATCCATTATCAAGGTGGCGAGTGGTCATGAAAAAACACTGTCATAAAAGGCATTAAATACCAGTATTTTATTAGAAATTAGCTTTCTTTAATCCCTTTATATTAAAAAAAATACTTTTCGTAAGAAAATACTGATAGTTTTCTCTCTCTCTCTCTCTCTTTTTTGACTGAGTTTTTCTCTGACCACTCGCCATTCTGATTATAAAAGATTCCATTACAATTTATACGCGTAAAAGTTTGTGTTACAATGATGCTGTATCTTTTAATATTCCTAAATTATGGTTAGAATTAATGAATAAATTACTCATGGAAATCCTGAACAGGAGGAGCCACGTTGCAAAATAATATTAGTTCATAATTTATTTTTAATTTAACGTTTTACAATACAGCGCGTGCGTTTGTATACATCTCATTGTGGCGTATCATTTTTATCGACCGTGAGACGATATGTATTTGTATTTTAAATTTATGGTTCTTATCTGAGGTGGAACTGAAACATTTTAAAACTAGCTTGTTTTTATACAAAAAATTTGAAATGACTCAACAAAATTATACAATAATTTATAATTTATAATTTATATACAACAATATACAATAATATATTTTTAATTTGAAACATGTCGGTTGGGTAGTTTTTGCGTTGATATATGCGGACAGACTGACGGACTGAACAACGAAAAGAAGTGCTACGTATTTAAATAATTATGAATGTACCTAAAAAGAAAAAAAAGGCCATGACTTGACAAATTTGAAACGGCTGGCTCTGTTAAAACGTTCTTAGATAAATAAAATTATCTTTCTATTTAACTCTCATTTCCAAAAGATAAATTATATTCTCCAAAACAACTAATTTTAAATAAGGCTCTATAATCTAAATTAATATGAAATGAAATCCATTATTAAAACAGACAATCATGAAACATATGTTTTCCTACAACAAAGTGTATAGCTATGTTTTAATATATTACACTCAAACTAAGTTTTAATAAGCCTAAATTATTACAGAATATGGTAATTAAAATTTTATTGAACAAGAAATGAGATTTAAATGTCTTTATTTTAACAACATTATTTTTTATACAGAACTATTCAAAAAGAAGTATATGATCCATGTTTAAAAATTCACTTTAATTTTAAATTTTAAAATATTAATTATCCGATCTAGAATAAATATTCAAATATGAAATAATCTGCATTAGACGCATAGTTGGTGCTTTTAAAAATTGCTTTAGAGATTATTCGGTTTCTTAAATTAATCACAGTGCGAATTATTAATTAAATTCAAGACAGAATTTACCGCTTCAATAGTTATATCTTAAAGTACAGTCTAAAAATTAACACAAAATACCTTTTAAATACATTTAGCAATTATTATCATCTTTTTATTCGTGTAATTTATATTAAGTCTCTTTAAGTATCGCATTAAATTCGTGTTTCATATATATATCTGATTCGGATAATATTAAATAATTTCTATTTACAAATCCAATAGATCATTTTTTAGACATTCATACTGTGTAAATACTGTTTCTACACCGTCATTTAATTAATTTTCATATTATTAAGTGAAATAGATTTCTTCTCAATATTAATTGAAATAACGGTTTGGTTTAGTTTATTTTTGTCGTCTGACTATTTACACTAGGGATATAGGACCAGGGGGGAGTGCCCTTCGTGGGGGTCTTTCTAAGGAAACCTAACCCGTATTTACACAAGGTTCGAAGAAAACCACGAAAACTCTGAACGGTTAGTCTGACAGCCGCGATTGGATTCGAACCCAGCACCTGCCGTCTACCAGTTGAGAGGTCTCAACCTCTTGGCCACTGGTGGGGCTGAATTAACGGAGTACTATTTTTATGTAATAAGCAAAAGCAGATCACAACCCTTCATTTTTTCATCATTTTACTAGTTTAAAATTTAGGTAAATCATGGGTAAGTTAATTTTAGCTTATCTGGTAAGAGTTATTACTCGATAAATACATGTTAGAAAATTAGTATGTATGTATTGATTTAAATAAAAATTTTTGAAATATTTTTATTTTAGAAATAAACATTATTTCCAAATTACCCGTAAAGCATGGTGACGTCACTGCAACGTCGTCGTGAAGTCACATTGTGACTTTCTGACCATCGATTTGTCGATGTGAAGTCACAGTGACTAAAATGTGAAGTTGTTATGGCCGTTTTAGAGCTCTTTTGTGACGTTTCACAAAGTGGTCACAATGTGACAAACTTGTGAAAAATGTGTCTTTTGTGACTAATTTGACATTAACACTGTGACGAAACTGAAACAAAAGCGACGATATTTAAATTGCCACAAACATGTTTTTAAAAGTAAATAACATGTTTTAAAGGATATTTATAAATTTCTAAAGATTTTTAAGAAAGTCACATCTCAGTCACAATTTGACGTCACTGAGTGGTGGCATTTTGGTCACAGATGTGATGTGACCAAAGTGACTCACAGTGACGTCACTGTGACTATGCATGCTATTAGGGTAGCATGGAAATATGCATGATTGTGCTTAACCCTTTATGACTCGTCGGTATTTTAAAGTCCAATCTATCCCAATTTAAGAGGGAGCGCAGATACATATTAAAGTAATTTACATTTATTGAGTTAAAGTGCTGAAAAATATTTGTGACAGTTAACCATATGTTTCGTAAACGAAATCACATGATTAAACTTATCAGATTTTTTTTTTAAATTAAAATTAAAAATTTATTTTTAAGGGTGTATTTCGATTCAAACTGCTTACTTTCCGATTTATTTTTGAATTCATTATTGCTCTCAAATACACTAAACTTTCAAAATCTCTTATTTGGAAAGTACACAAGGTGCCGTGATTGTCTATTCTTTGATAAATGCAGACAATATTGCAAAAAAAGCAATCAAAAACGGCATTTCGAACCAATTTTTTCCAAGCGGGAGATTTGGGAACGAAAAAAAGGGTCATACGAATAAGGTAATTGTTTATAACTCAAATTCTTATAAATTGAGAGCAAAAAGACACCACACGACATCTCATACGTCCCTTCAAGAATCCTCTCAGCAAGTTTTATGTTTCTACTTTTAAAAATGTGCCTTAAATTGTATCGGAAAATGTCGAGCTGTTGAATGTGGAAAAGTGTTTTTTCGAATACAGCCTTAAAATCGCTATAATTCGAAATATTATTTGTAGAATTTAAATTTTTTTCATGACAATAAACAGAAATATATAAGTTTTAATTTTGTTTCAGCATTTTAAATAATATTAATTTAAATAAAAATTAAAAATATTTAAAGTCAGAATTTAAAAAAAGATACAAGTTAAAAAAAAATCATGTTCTCAAAAGTAAATATCTTTTTTTTTCAAATTTGCTGAATGAAACAATAATAATAATAATAAATAATAACAAAACATGCTTCAAATTTCATCCATTTATCTCTTACAATTCTTGAATTTAAATCCAAAACATGGTGAAAAAAACCATCGTGAAAGAACACACGTTTTCACAATAAGTCATTTCCATAACAGTTATTATTTAAAAGCAACAAAATGGGAAAAAATATTATTTCCTCATCTACTTTAAATAGATACAGTCGGCTCTCGTTAATTCGAAATCGGATAAACCGAATTTTCGCTTAATTCGAACTAAACATGAAGTCTTAAAATTTTCAATAGCAGAATAACATTAAATATTTTCGTTTATTCGAACTCATTTTCTCTGAACTTCGTTTAATTCTAACTGACGAGATTCCGATTTTTAATTTTTCTTTACTTTCTCCCGGACTTCAGATGCTTGAAATAACTTTTATTCTTTTATTTTTGTCAGAATTGTACCGAACAAGTATACATATATTCCCTTGCGTTTGATATCCGCTTTTTTAATGCTCCATCTGTTCATCAATGACATTTCCACCGCATTTTCGTTTGTGCTTGTTCCCAGAGCTTGATTATCAACGGGCACTCTCCCACCAGTAAAAAGAATTTTTTCCCCTATTTCATGACAGTAATTTTGAATGCAAAGGGCATTTAAACAAAGCGAAAATTTCTATAAAATTTTATTGATAAGAGAATGTCCTGTTAGTAATAAGGCCCTGCTTGTTCCTAATCCCTTAATTAGTTTTTGTATTTATGCTTTTCAATTTAATATTAAGTCATATTCTAATGATAACGGCCGAAATATACTTACAAAATACTATAACATTAATTTCATTGTAATAGTACTCCTTTAAACATGCTTTCCTCTCATACTTTTCATAATTCGAACATTTATTGTGGTCCTGATGTGTTCGAATTAACGAGAGCCGACTGTATATGATTTAAGCGTCATTTTAATAAAGAAGTAACAGGGGAATTTTTATTGCTATAATTTTTGTTTAGAAAATTTGAAGATTTTTGTGTTTCGGGCCCCCCTTAAACGCACTCTTTAAATGAATTCGCAATGATAATTTTGGGATGCAATTGTATTACAACCTTTGAACATCACTATATACACTGTGAAACATTTGTGTAATGTTCCATAAAATTGGTGTCCATTTTATGGAATAGATTTTACACTTATATAATGATGTAATTTAATCCTTCATCTATCGCATTATGAATTCATGAAAAATTTACATTCTAAAGCAGTTATCTTAAATTGTTTAAGGGAGACCCGAACCAAATTTTCGACCAAAAATCATCAAAAGTTAATTTTTTTTCCCTCAGAAAACGATAAAATACATATTTGGGAATAGCCATGCAAAATTTCAGAACTCGGGGACACTTGGAACAGGTAGAAAATGAGCTTTTTAAATTGTACTCACTATAGAGTTTAAAGGACTAGCGGCCATTTAAAACGTGTTTTCCTGAAAATGACTTTTTTCATATTTTGCCTAAGTTCAAAGTACTAAGGCTAAGTGGTAAAATGATTTAGAAACAAAGTGTTTATGTTTTTAGAATCTTAAAAAAAAATTGCAACAAAAATAAGGAGAGATATTTTTTTTTAACTATTTCTGAAAATTTTACATAAACTGGTAAACATGAAAATTATAACGAATTTAAGGAAATTTACCATGCGTATTTTTTTAGCCGATTAAAACAGAAAATTAAAAATATCTCTCCTTAGTTCTTTTCTATATACTATAACACTATTTAAGAAATTTTAGTAATACCAAAATATTGAAAATTGAATGAGGAGTAGTAATTTTAAAAAGTGTATTTTTCCACAAAAAAATCATAAAAATCCCCATAAAAAATATACTTTTTAATAAAAAGTGGATTTTTTTGCTAATTATTCTTTACAGGAAGATTCTTAAATAGTACACCAAAATTCATTACTTTAAAATCAATAATAAAAATTTTGGGTTTTTTCTTACGGGTCTCCCTTAAACTAAATTAAAATAGTTACATAATCAATTAATTGGTTTGAAGGATTTTAGAAGGATTGAAGCATTTAAAAGGATTAAATTTGAATTTAGAGGGATTTTGTTCAATCTTTATAACCCAACTCAAATCTTTTATTTTTAATTATTTTTATAGTATTTTGTAGAATTATAAATTGTACAAACATGATGTTCTTACAATATAAATATAGAAATATCTCCGCATTAAATATTCCCCATCCCCCTTCCTCAGCGCCAAGAAAGCTGAAAAGATTCAAAGGCAAAAGAAATCATGCTTTAAAAAATATTTTTCTTTTGTATAACTAATGACGCTTTTGGAACAAGATAAAATAATGTATCTGTAACTCATTCTAAACAGTATTACAACTAACTGACGTTTTGAAATAAATTTATAATTAGTTATTTTTTTGATATTTATAAGTACCGTCGGTAGATAAAGGGTTAAAAATATATTACTGATGTAACATTGTAATGTTACACAATAATCTTGGTTAAAATGCACCATAAAATTGGAGGCATCAAGGTTGCCACCAATTTCATGAAGTAACGCCACAGAAATGATTTATAGTATAGCAAGCGCCGTTCCACTAAATCGAAAATCAATTTGTATTTTATTTTGGAGTGTATGAGTGTCTATTTTTATTCCATATTGTTGTCTGACATGGTATCTCTCAGTTTTGATTTATTCATTAAAATATTCCTAATCTAATAGTTTTATAGTTAAAATACATTTTGATATGTTATTTGCATAATTTCCATCCATTAAATAAATAGACTTTATGTATAAAATTTCAAGATTATTACCAGTCTTCAAAAATTTATGATTTTTTTCCCAGCACCTACACTAAAAATTGCTAATATCGATGAAAAATTTTACTTAAAATTGAATAATATTTTTATTTAGACTGCATATGTTTTATCACACAAACGATCACATTGTCAAGACCCCTTTCAACAGGAACACTTTCACAAAAATATTTTTTAATAAGAAATTAGAAATGATATCATGAAACTTCAGATTATAATCCAAACCAAATGAAAGTATAAAATAAAATAATAATAGATCTTTGTGCGCTTGAATTAAATTCTACTGATGTTTCTAAATATGCGCAGTAAATTTTTCCAAATATCAGAAATTTGAAAATTCTCTAATATTTCTGTATAAAAATTATAAATTTTTAAAAATTATAAATTTTTAAAAATTATTTTATCATAAAAAAGTCCATCCGGCAATGCCGGGAGGAAGAGGTAGCTTTCATATACTTATATATTTATTTATTTATTTTAAAGTAAGTTACATTGTCCAAAAATACTAAGCTCAAATTAGTGGAAATAATCTTATGAAATTAGTGATTTTATAAGATTGAATACTAGTTTTTGTCAAGACTGAATATTAATAGGAATTTTTAGAAATTAGTCATCTTTTATTCAACTTGGTTTTATTTTAAGCGATTTAGAGAGTCAGCAAATTCCACGATATCATGAAGTGTATGTCATTTTAAAGCAACATGGTGGATTGTTCAGATCAGACCGTTTCAAAATGTCAGCCATAAGCAAAATTAAAAGTGCTATAACTCAATCATTTTTTAAGATATAGACAAAATAAAAAGTGTTATGGAATCGTTGTTTTAAGTTTTAACACGTAAAAGGAAAATATTTTTCAAATTTTAATTTTTTCGCATTTAATTTTAAATTTTAATTTTTTTTAAAAATTTAAAATGGCCACCATTTTGAAATAAAATGGTGGATGATGCTGGCCAACAAACTCGGTCGAGAAATTTGTATGTACTATGTACATACCAAGTTTCATTGAAATCGGTTCATAAATACGCGTGTTATTACGTGACAAAAATCAGATCGTTTCAAAATGTCAGCCATAAGAAAAATTCAAAGTGCTATAACTCAATCATTTTTTAAAATATAGACAAAATAAAAAGTGTTCTGGAATCTTTGTTTTAAGTTCTAACACGTAAAAGAAAAATATTTTTCAACTTTTAATTTTTTCGCATTTAATTTTAAATTTTAAATTTTTAAAAAAAATTAAAATGGCCGCCATTTTGAAACAAAATGGCGGATGATGCTGACCAACGAACTCGGTCGAGACATTTGTATGTACTATGTACATACCAAGTTTCATTCAAATCGGTTCATAAATACGTTAGTTATCGCATGACAAAAATCAGATATATATATATATATATATATATATGGTTATATATATATATATATATATATATGTCAACATTTGAACGGAGGGTGGTTTTGGGGTCTGGGGGTCATGATCGGTGAAAATATACCAAAATTTTCCGGAAGTGCTTTCCTCCGGACGGCTGCAATAGGTAGCTTTTTACTTTTTGTAATGAAAGCTACCTAACAATTCACTTATACGTATGGCAAGCAGAGAATTTAAAGATACATATAAAGAACATATAGTAAACATCTAATACAACAAGAGGATTGCAGCTTTAGCCATATTATATGGCAAATTATCTAGATTAATTTAGAAGAATAGCACAATATATCCATCAAGATTTAACCCATTCGGGTCTGTGTACTATTATTAGTACATGTCTTTTCATGGAATGTTATTTTCTTTAATGAAATACTTTTGCTACTATTTACATGTAGTAATATTTGTATATGTCTACGCATTTACTATATGGCTTTGTTTATGTTAAGGCGTTTAGTAATAACAATAATCATTATTATTTACTTAATTCTGTTTGTGATTTATTTTAAACATATATTTCAATCTTAAATTTTTAAATAAAAGTTACTTTCATGAAAGAATCGTGTGTAATAAGGGACAAAAAATATGAGAAACTTGTAATATAACGTTAAATATTTTTTGTAATAAGGTACCCTGGGGTAATAACGCCACTTTAAGGTTCTACCAATTTTCACGGCTCAGTTTTAGATTGTATTTTTCAAACAAATATATGATTTGATACAGGAACTCATTGACTATCTGCATAAAAAAAAATAATTTAACAGATATGTATTCATAAAATGTAATGGCGTGATTTCTTAACCAATGCTATTTGGCGTGATTACCCACCTATATGGGTAATAACGCCATGCAAACAAAACTATGAAATAAGATGAAATAATTGCATGTAGATTGCTCAATTCTGAAAATACAAACTCTACAAACTTAGAAATTGACAAATTGCATTTTAAGCTATTGAAAATGTTCAATTTTTTGTGAAAGTATAAGAAAAATAAAGGTGTGGTGTGGGGGAGAGGATGAGGCAAAAGAATATCAGACCGTGAGCTTCTTTTGCTTAAAAAGGACCGCTTAAATAGAATTATTGGAGACATTGCACAGTTTTAACTGTGTTTATTTGAATCCGTATTTAGGATATAGGTCGGCCACTGCAGGGAATCAACCGGGGTATTAATGCCAAGGATTAGCGTTATTACCCCGTTATAGTAATTGCGCTGTACATTTTAAATCACAAATTATCTGGAGAAGATATCCAAAATCTTCGACAACATTTTGAAAGTCTATGAAATGTACTACAAATTTATGTAATTAACAAAGTATTTCCGGATAAAAAAAATAGTCTTCACATCACAAAACGTATCTCGCAAATTTTAGATCAAGCGTTAATTTTAGTTGCTTGTAAAAACAATAAGACTTAAAAATGAAACAAATTAACTTGAAGCTGTTTTTTGCGATTTATATGACTCAAAACCCTTCTGAGCAGAGCACATGGGTGTCATTTACCAGATTATTTCATAATTATGCATAATATTAGCACTTGGCGTTATTACCCCGCCTGGCGTTATTACACCAAACCACCTTACAATACTTTCTAAACATCTCCAAAAATTAGCCCATTGACATATGAATTCTAATTCAATAGTACTCGAAAAAACAACATTCGTTGTCTTCTGACAACCAAATATTCGTTAAACAGTTACTCATCTATTCGGATATCTATTGTTAATGTTATCTATATTATAAAGGCCAAAAGTACCTGTGCGTAACGCATATGTCATTTTGCGAATAGCAACATTTTAAAATTTCAAATGAAATTTCGGTTTTGCATTTTTGTTATTGGAAATTTTTAAGCTTCTGAGCATCTCACAATTTCAATTTTTACACCATCGAGTATGGAAAAAAAATGTTCTTTCAAATGCAATTTCTTTGATAATTATGTTTTAATTTATTCTTGAGATAGTAGTTTTTTTTTTGTAGTTTTTAATACCGTTTTTCTAATTGTGGCAACAGAATAACTCAATTTCTATTAAAAGCAAAGGGGAAAAAGCCGAAAAAAGCAGATGATTATGATACCATTTTCTCATTAATCATTGGAACTTTGTCTTTTCACATGTAGGATTTAATCTTCACGGGGAGAAAATTCTATGATAAAGTCAAAGTGGAATAAATTTTGCAGTTTTTCATTTTACACTCATGTTCATAAATTAAGGATAATGCCAGTTCTAGCAAATAAATGTACGGAAACAAAACAAACGTGACTTATTCGTCAAGCCCATTTATTAAACAAAATAAAATACAAAAAAAACGATGGTATATGTATGATAGCATTCATAAAATCTACAATTCTTGTAGATAGACAACAATACAACAAAAATTACCCCCCTTAAAAAAACTTAGCATTATATGGTTGGTATGATGATTAATAAATTGTATGTCTCTCAGATGATCAAATACAGTCCACACAATGCCTAGGCATGTTGAGTATCAAATTATCAAGCTGATCTTGGGGATGATTACTCCACTCACCAAGCAATGCTCCCCGAAGTACCGGCACACATGTAGGAGGTGGTTGACAGGCTGAAATCCGTCGGCGAAGCATATCCAATACATACTCTTTCGGATTCAAGTCAGGCGAAAATGCTGGCCAATCCATATGGGTGATATCCTCAGCTTGAAGGCATTCATTTACGATGTTTGCTCCGTGAGGACGGGCGTTATCATCCATAAACACAAATTATGAGCCCATGGCACCCCTAAACAAACTTACATGTTGTTTCAGAATGATGTCCCGATAAATTTGGCCTGTCATGGTTCCAGTTTGAACATGTAGATATGTTCTGGAGCCCAGTGTAATTCTACCTCAAACGTGCAATCCTGCATCACCGTAACGATGTCGTTCAGTGATGTTGTCTTAGCGGTAACTGGTGCCTGGCGTTCTCTATATGAAAGTCCGACGTGAATCAGATTGCAAGCTAAACCTGGACTCGTCGGAAAACGTTACACAAGTCCACGTTGACGATGTTCATATTCCATATTCTCTACTCCAGGCTGACCGCAGGCGACTGTGAGTTGCCGTGAGCAGAACACATCAAACAGGTCTGCTATCATATAGACCAATATTTCCCAAACGTCTGTACACGGTTTGTCTTGAAACAGTCGTACCTATGGTTGAAGATAGCTGTCGAGTCAGGTCTCATGCTGTGCTCCATCTGCTTCTTTTGGTAGTTACTGCTAAATAACGATCTTCATTCATGGTTGTAACTCGGGAACGACCTGTACTGTAACGTCTACTGACATTTCCATTATCTTCGAATCGTTGCCAAAGTCTAAAGGGGAACACTTTGGGAAATTTCAAGTTCCTCGGATACTTCCATCTAAGTACGCCCACATTCCAGACAACCGATAATTCTACTACGTAAAATATCATCCACGTGAGTTTTCTGTGTCATAACTGTTCGGTTTTGTCACTGAAAGGCTTAGAAAATGCTTGTTAACAGTTTTACTTATTTGCCACCGTTTCTTATAGACGCTTCTCTCACACTTTCGTCATTGTGACGTACTTTCGGCGCCATCTTCTTTTGGTAGTTACTGCTAAATAACGATCTTCATTCATGGTTGTAACTCGGGAACGACCTGTACTGTAACGTCTACTGACATTTCCATTATCTTCGAATCGTTGCCAAAGTCTAAAGGGGAACACTTTGGGAAATTCCAAGTTCCTCGGATACTTCCATCTAAGTACGCCCACATTCCAGACAACCGATAATTCTACTACGTAAAATATCATCCACGTGAGTTTTCTGTGTCATAACTGTTCGGTTTCGTCACTGAAAGGCTTAGAAAATGCTTGTTAACAGTTTTACTTATTTGCCACCGTTTCTTATAGACGCTTCTCTCACACTTTCGTCATTGTGACGTACTTTCGGCGCCATCTGGTGGCCTTCTGAAATTTCCATATTAGTCTTGAAGATGTGTGTGATAATTCTGCAAGTGAAATTTTTACTTTAGAGTTTGATTTCCATGTGATTCTGAATTATCCTTAATTTATGGACATGAGTGCAGAATACCAAACATACGAGCTTTAATTAATAACTTGATCGTAATAATAGATCTTTATTATATTTTACCGCTTACATTACGATTAAAGTTTAATTTTAATAATTCGTACAACTGAGTGTCATAGAAATAGTTTGTTAACTTTAGGTTAAAATAATATGCATTATGAGAGTTAGACAAACCAATATTAGATACATTTTTCATTGTAACTAATTTCGTAGGTTTAGTAAAAGTCAATGAAACAGTTCCTTCATAAATATTTTCTTTCGTCGAAATTCAACGGGTTCTACCTTGTTAACGTAAAAGCAATTTTTTCTAAAAACTGAAAAAAATTCTGACCCAAAACAGTTAATTTACCAGCAATTATCTAGTAATCAAAATTTTTGCGAAAATATCTCTATAAACCAAGATGTTGAAAATTTCCCTCGAGAGACTCCCGCGAAAGTAGCTATATAGTCGCTAAGGATGAAAAATATGTCCAAATAAGTAAAGTTATTACTTTTTTTTAAAATATATATATTTTTCAATCACTATTAACAATATTTACTTTAGTTTGGTTTATCATAAATAATTATCATACATACTTTATTTTCTTTCATGCTTTATCTCATACAGGAATCCAATTTTGTTTACTTTAAAATAATAAAATTTTATACTAAGTTTCTTTTTTAAATCAGAAATGCAGATTGATTCCTGAAATAAGCTTTGTATATTTTCTATAAATTTAATCCTAAATATAAAATGACTGAGATACTTTATCTGCCAATTAAATGTTGATTACCGTAAAAGGTTTTACGCATCGTTATCCTGCTTTCATGCTTACTTAATTCTTCCAGTGCGTGATTGGTTTTAATGATGTTGGAACACTGCATATTATTAATACTTCGTTACAATTTAATTACTTTATCTTGTCTTTGTTATAATTTGAGTTTAGTGCCAGTAATATTGCCAAAAATATATAAAAAAGAACATGATATAATTAAAATGTTGTTTATTCTTTTAGAAATTATTGCTACGTAATGCTTGATAATAAATTGTTTAAAATCATTTATACAAAGCTTTTGGCAAAATCTGAATCGAAAATATTATTGCTGGAATATTCTTGTGTTAAATCTGTTACAGAAATTTCTTAAATAAATATTTTGTGTATATTATATCTTACTATAATTAAATTTATAATAAAGCAACTTTTTTTTGTTGCTGTCATTCTCATTTGCTATAAAATTTATCCCTTTAACTGGTTTGCCCGAACGCCATTCGGGCAAGACGAATTTACTTATGGCATCATTTAAAGCTTTTTGACATCACTATTATTTTAAAGAAAATTTTCATACTATTTAAAGGTTGAAATGTTTAGACTAAATTTTACGAATATTTTATTTAAATAATAGTGGCGTGAATCCGCTATTTTCAATTTATTGAATGGAAAAGAAATAAACAGTTAAGGGGTTAATAAATTTGAAACATAATTTAAGCCCATATACGATGGTTTCATTTAGTAGAAACTTGATGTCTTTAAATATCAGTATATATATGACGACCTCAGAAGCCAAGGGGTACAAGTGACAAAAATTCGATTTGGAGAAAATTGAGTTTAAAGATAATAAACGTTAAATTTGAACATTAATAATAATTGATTGAATTGGAAAAGAAAACTGCCGTTTGTTTTATTGTGGTCCTTGAAATCTCATTTTAGTAACTATATAAAATGTAGAGTACAATTTTAGTGAAATTTATAATTAATCAATATTGATTATTATTCGGCAAAAGTGATCTATCCCGAAAACGATGTACATAATTAAAAAATCACTTATATTTCTTTACCTGATAATAAAAAAGCATATTTTCAGATCTTCTGTGCACCTAATTCAATTTTTTCGATTTTGTCACTTATATCCCTTGGCTTCTAGGGTCCTCATATATTTTTTCTTTTTTACCCACAAATACAGATTGATTATTGGGATAGATTGTATATTTTCTACAAATTTACTCTTAAATATAAACTGACTGAGATACTTTATCTGCCATTTAAATTGTGATTACCGTAAAAGGTTTTACTCTTCGTAATCCTGCTTTCATGCTTACTTAATTCTTTCAGTGAGTGATTAGTTTTAATGATGTTGGAACACCGCATATTATTAATACTTCGTTATAATTTAATTATTTTATTGTCTTTGTTATAATTTAAGTTTTGTGCCAGTAATATTGCCAAAAATATATATGTTACAGGCCAAACCCGATTTTAGGCCAAACTAGAATGGCCTAGGCCAAACCGGTCTATCCTAACGCCCATCGGATAAACTAGTTTTTCCTAGGCCAAACCGGTCTATCCTAACGCCCATCGGATAAACTAGTTTTTCCTAGGCCAAACCGGTTTATCCTAACGCCCATAGGACAAACTAGTTTTTCCTAGGCCAAACTAGTTTATCCTAAGGCCCATAGGACAAACTAGTTTTTCCTAGGCCAAACTAGTTTGGCCTAACTCTTATAGGCTAAACTAGTTTAGCCTGCTGTTTATTGGTCTGAACTAGTTTATCCTAGGCCGATCTAGATTATCCTAGGCCAATTCAATTTGGCGTGATTTTATTGAATTCAATGACCGCCTCAGCGCCAACATTCTAGTTTGTCCTAGGCTGATCTAGTTTGTCCTAGGCTGACTTAGTTTATCCTAGGCCAATGTAATTTTTCGTGTTTTTAGCTCACAGGCGTCAAAGCCCGAGAAATAATGAGCTCGCAGGTTCTGTATTTATGTATGTACGCATGTATGTACGCATGATTGTACGTATGTACGTACATATGTACGTAATGCAATAACTCTTGGTAGAAATATTCGATTTCCTTAAAATTTTGGAAGTAGTTTCATTTTGATAAAGTACTTTTCTGATTAGTTTTGGGAATTCATTGGATAACATTAAGAGGGGGTGAACGGGAGGCTAATTCAGAGAAAAAGAAATTCAGGTTAATTCAGAGAAATGGATTTTTCATGCAGAATTATCAGTTTTCATTTAAAATTTTAGGTATAGGATCATTCTGACAAGATGCCTCCGTGATTAGTTGTGGATGTTTATCGTTTAAGTGTAAAACAAAGGGCAATGTAGGTATCCCCCCAATAATTTAGATAAATGGCTTTGATGCAGAATTTACGGATTTGCGTCAAATTTGGATGTATGTTCTTTCTGATAAGCGGTTCCCTGAATAGTTTAAATTTTGGGGAATTTAATGGTTAAGTATGAAAGGAAAAGTGAAGGATTACCAACTTTCATAGGAAAAACTAGTTTATCCTATGGACATTTAGAGAAATATGTTTGGCGTAGGAAAATTAGTTTATCCAATTTACGTTAGGATCAAATAGTTTGGTCTAGGCTAATATAATTTGGCTCAAAATTGGGTTTGGCCGGTAAAAACATATATTTCACTAAAATAAGCATAAATGTGTGTCAAGAGTCATTGCTTGTAGCATCAATACAGAAATTTAACATGTCCACCGTAGAGACATGATACATTGGACATGCTGTTTGCTTATTTTTATTTTTATTTCTGCAGACTCAGGCCATGCTGTGATAAGCATGGATCGCAGCTGAACATAATTCGGAATCAAACAGCGTTTTCCATTTTTGAGAAATTAATTACCTGTCGACATATAGCTATTTTTGTCACGGCGTCAAGTTTTTCTTTTTCATAAAGTCGCAACTGGAAATTCGATTCAAAACGAAGCTTTAATAGTATTTTCTCAAAGATACATCGCTTTTATGAAAAAAATGGTTAACGCCATTCGATTACATATTTTCTGAGTGAGAATGCCTGTTAATCTTATGCATTTCCGAAAAGGAATTAATTAATAAATGTGTTAGGGGTTAGCTCTTTTGGATTTGAGAAAACCCTTAAGGAGTGATAGAAAAATATTTTTACAAATCTACTTTTTACTAAACATATTCAAAAGTTATGATGTTTATAACACTCCTTTTTTTCTTTTGTTCTACTATTTAATGAATTCCTATTTGAATATTGAAGGACTAAGAATCTAAATAATCAAAAATACATTGTGCATTTTCCATTTAGCGAACACATCGTAATTTAAAAATACATTGTAAATTTATCCATAAATATGTATGCAGTATTCTTTAAAGGAATCTTAAATGCATGTGAATTAAAATCGAAATTTTTTGCAGAAATTGAGTAGGGCCAGGTCGAGCCGGACTGAATCCCTTTTCACTGATTTTTTTACAGGCAGGGCTCGGGATGAACTTTTAATTTTTATACCGGGTTTCGAAATTCCGACCCGTGCAAACCTGTAACATTATTCTACTACCCTTCAAATAAAATACATTATACAGGGGTGGTAGCAAAACCACTTTGCACAAGATTAGAGAGCAGTAGTCAGGATTAATATTAAAAAGGATATTGCCCTGTTAAAGTAATGGCTTTGCATTCACAGGCTGTTTACACTAATTGTGTATTACAGACTTTTTTTTAAATATCACCGTCGAAAAAACAAGTAAGGGAGATTACTTTTTCCCATTTTCCCTAATTATAATTAACCATTGAACCCCAAAACTAATCACAGATACGCTTTATAAAATTGAACAATTATCCAAAATTTGAAGCAAATCAGATAATTCTGCTCAAAAACCATTCATCTGATTTAAGGAGGGTAATCCTACATTCCTCATTTTATACTTAATCATTAAACCCTCAAAACTATTCAGGGATTCGCCTTATGAAAAAAAACTATGTTCAAAATTTAATCGGCAAATCAGATAAATCTGCTTAAAAACCCATTTATTTAATTTAAGGAAGGCATTAAATCATCCACTACCCCATTATATTTAACCAAATGAAAAATTTATTAAAGAAGCGTCTGGTCAAAATGAATTCATGTCCAAAATTTTAAGCAAATTGGATAATTCTGTATTATAACTAATTTATCTAATATATCTAATTTAAGGAAATAAATTGTACGCTTCCCCTTTATAATTAACCAAAGAACCACCAAAATTAATCAGTGAAGCGCTTCATCAGAATGAACAAATCAAAGATTTGCAGCAAATCGGTTAATTCTGCATGAAAAACACATTTGGCTAAATTAGGCGGGAGTCCCCCTTTCTTCCATTTGTTCTTAACCAATTAACTTCCAAAACTAATTAGGGAAGCACCTTACCAGAATGAATCGATTTCAAAAATTTAAGCAAATCAGCAAATTCTAATTGAAAAAAGCATTTACATAAATTATGGAGCGTTACCTATATTTCCCCCTCTCTTTATACTTAAACAATGAACATCCACAACTAATCATGGAGGCGCCTCATCAGAATACTTCTATATCTAATTTTTTTTTATTATAAAATATGCTAATAATGCATTGAAACCCATTTATTTGATTTAAGGGAAGGGGCGAATCAGCCTCTCGATCTTCCTCCCCCTTGTTATTCTCCAGTGACTTCAGAAAATTAAACAGAAAAACTCCTCATAAGAATAAACCTATATTGAAAGTTTGATGAAATCGGGTATTTCTATCAAGAAATTTTGCGTTACGTACTTACGTACATACATAGATACAGAATCCACGGGCACATTATTTCTCAGGCTTTGGTAGTCTGATGAGATAATGACACGTCAAATTACATTATTTCTATCAAGAGTTATCGTGTTACGTACATACGTACGTACATACATGTGTACATACATGCGTACATACAGAACTTGCGAACCCATTATTTCTCAGGCTTTGACGCCTGTGAGCTAAAAACACGCAAAATACATTGGCCTAGGATAAACTAGATCAGCCTAGGGCAAACTAGAACGTTAGCGCTGAGGCGGTCATTGAATTCAATAAAATCACACCAAATTGAATTGGCCTAGCATAATCTAGATCGGCCTAGGATAAACTAGTTCAGACCAATAAACAGTAGGCTAAACTAATTTATCCTATAAGAGTTAGGCCAAACTAGTTTGGCCTAGGAAAAACTAGTTTGTCCTATGAGCCTTAGGATAGACTAGTTTCGCCTAGAAAAAACTAGTTTGTCCGATGGGCTTTAGGATAAACCGGTTTGGCCTAGGAAAAACTAGTTTATCCGATGGGCGTTAGGATAGACCGGTTTGGCCTAGGAAAAACTAGTTTATCCGATGGCCGTTAGGATAGACCGGTTTGGCCTAGGCCAATCTAGTATGGCCTAAAATCGGGTTTGGCCTGTAACATATATAAAAAAAGAACATGATTTAATTAAAATGTTAATTCTTTAAGAAATTATTGCTAAATACTACTACAGTAGAGTCTCTCTATAACGAAACTCCAACTTCCATCGAATTTCTCTATATAACGAATTTTTAGTAGGAACGGTCCCCTTTTCGCGCGATTACATTAAAAACAGTCTCTATATAGCGAAATATCTATCTCCATATAACGAATTTTTTCATAAATTGGTCTTAAGTTATTCAGTTTTAAAAAGCTTGGAAATCATATGGAATCGATTTTTTATAACTTATTTTTGATTTATCGTCAGTGCTGAGTTTTTTTTCTTTATTACTTCTCTCCTTGTTCTTTAAATCCAACGAATTCATCCCACCTCCCACACACTTTCCCCCACATCCTTCTCAAAACAGTGTCAATTGGATTGATACACATGTAAGAGAGAAATCAATGAGAGGCTCATAAGAGAGGCCTCCAAATAGTGGGAAATGTTAACTACAATTTTTCATTCTTTGCTAAAATTTAAGCTTTTTTTTTTTTTTTTTTTTTTTTTTTTTTCTTTGAGAGCGTAACAACTTTAAAATCAAAACAACTAAAAATTACAGATTTCATCGTCTGAAATTAATGGAAGTCTTCCTAATTTGATTTTCATTAAGCTTTTAAATAAATATCTGTTCTCTTTATTGAAACAGCTTAAATAATTAACAAATAAAATGTTAGGTTAATATATACTTTTAAACATTTCAAATTCTTAATTCAAAAGATCAAAAATAATATTTGTTCAAATTTCACACATTAAATACGATTTTTAACATCATTCTCTATACATCGAATTTCTCTATATAACGAATTTTGTACTGGAATGGGGGATTTCGTTATATAGAGACTAGACATTTGCTTGATAATAATTTTATAAATTGTTTAAATCTTCTAGGTGTTTGGAACATAATATTCGATTCACTAAGCTCCACGTTTTACTGCAATAGAAGTAATATTTAAGAAAATATAATTTTTTAAATTTAACCTTTTCGCGACGGAGACTTTTACGAATTTTTTTTTTTACATTTTGTCACCGGTTAAAAAAAAATGTACCTTATTAAATTGAGAAATTGCTCCGATTAAGTGAGCAAATTTTAAAGTAAAATTTTACTGGTGGGGATAAACAAATATTTTTAAGATTTTTGCTTCACGTATACGTGTCGCTCGTCCCCCAGGGTTTAATGCATTTTCAATAGATTTTCGAATGATCAGTACTCTCAAGGATTACAATTATATCTGCAATTAAGATTTTTTTTAGTATGTTGAAAGATTCATATTTTCTAAGCATTTAAAATAAAATACAGAGAAAACAATGTTACAGTTTTACCCATTTTCAAGACGCTTAGGGGTTAAAAACATTTATGCATAGCTGTTGGCAAAATATGATTCATAAATGTAATTGCTAAGATATTCTCGAGTTAAATCTGTTAGAGAAATTTCTTATAAAAATATTTTGTGAATATTATATTTTACTAAAATTGAATTTATAGTAAAGCAATTTCTATTTGTTAGAGTCATTTCCATATGCTTGAAAACTTAGTCCATATTTAGTCCAATTTAGTCCATATGCGATATTTTTCATTTAATAGAAACTTGATGCTTTAAATATCAGTAAATCTTTATTTTTCTTTTTTTACTTCTTAAATATAAATTCATTCCTAAAAGAAAAAAAAACTTTGCATATTTTTATAGGCTTAATCCTAAATATAAAATGACTGAGATATTTTTTCTGTCAATTAAATAGTGATAATCGTAAGAGTTATAAGCTTCATTATTCTTGTCTTCATGCATACTTAATTCTTCCAGTTCGTCAATAATTTTCATGATGTTGGAACGACGCATATGATTATTATTTCGCTACAATTTAATTACTTTATTTCGTGTTTGGCATAGCTTATGTTGAATGCTGCTAACATAAAGAGAAAGTACAAGATTTAAAGAATATGCAGTTTATTTATTTATTTTTTAATTTACGATTATAAAATTATCTGTGAAATTACAGAGAATCTAAAGGTAATATATTATCTTAAGTCAGAGATTATCAGAATTTTTCCAGTAATTTTAAATTGCTGTATCATTTATTTATTTATTTATTTATTTATGTAAGGTACCCTGGGGTAATAACGCCACGTTAAGGTTCTACCAATTTTCACGACTCAGTTTTAGCTTGTATTTTTCAAACAAATATATGATTTGATACAGCAACTCATTGACTATCTATATAAAAAAATTATTTAACAGATATGTATTCCTAAAATGTAATGGCGTGATTTCTTGACCAATGCTATTTGGCGTTATTACCCACCTATATGGGTAATAACGCCATGCAAACAAAACTATGAAATAAGTTGGAATAATTGCATGTAGATTGCCCAATTTTAAAACGAAAAACTCTCAGCTCTAGAAATTGACAATTTAATTTTTCAAAGTGCATTTAAAATATTTTATCAAAGATGCATAGTTTGGTGAATTTGATAGAAAAAATGTAAAATTCACTCTCCTAACAAGAAGAGAAAATTTTAAATTTTACCTATAAGACTTACAATTGTTTTGGAAATATCTGTATATAAAAGTACGCTGACGACAGCTACAAGATAGTTTCTGCAACCTTTGCGTGACTATAAAAATTAAAGGCCTGCTAAAATGTGGAAATACCAAACGATTTCTTATGCATTGTATGTTGATACAGTCTGATAACAGATTTTCTTCAGATAAACATTTCAAACTAATCTAATAACGAAATAAAAGTCTGGTGCAGAATCGTGAAAGAATTATTTTGGCATATCGGAATTACTGAAAAATATTTATAAGGTACCCTGGGGTAATAACGCCACGTTAAGGTTCTACCAATTTTCACGGCTCAGTTTTAGATTGTATTTTTCAAACAAATATATGATTTGATACAGCAACTCATTGACTATCTATATAAAAAATAATTCAACAGATATGTATTCATAAAATGTAATGGCGTAATTTCTTGACCAATGCTATTTGGCGTTATTACCCACCTATATGGGTAATAACGCCATGCAAACAAAACTATGAAATAAGATGGAATAATTGCATGTAGATTGCCCAATTCTAAAAATACAAACTCTACAAACTTAGAAATTGACAAATAGCATTCTAAGCTATTGAAAATGTTCAATTTTTTGTGAAAGTGTAAGAAAAATAAAGGTGTGGTGTGTGTGTGTGGGGGGGGAGGATGAGGCAAAAGAATATCAGACCGTGAGCTTCTTTTTGCTTAAAAAGGACCGCTTAAATAGAATTATTAGAAACATTGCACAGTTTTAACTGTGTTTATTTGAATCAGTATTTAGGATGTAGTTCGGCCACTATAGGGAATCAACCGAGGTAAAAATTTTCAAGGATTGGCGTTATTACCCCGTTATAGTTATTGCGCTGTACATTTTAATACAAATTATCTCGAGAAGATATCCAAAATCTTCAACAACATTTTGAAAGTCCGTGAAATGTACTACAAATTTATGTAATTAACAAAGTATTTCCGGAAAAAAAGATAGTCTTCACATCACAAAACGTATCTCGCAAATTTTAGATCAAGCGTTATTTTTAGCTGCTTGTAAAAACAATAACACCTAAAAATGAAACAAATTAACTTGAAGCTGTTTTTTGAGATTTATATGACTCAAAACCCTTCTGCGCAGAGCACATGGGTGTCATTTACCAGATTATTTCATAATTATGCAAAATATTTGCACTTGGCGTTATTACCCCGTCTGGCGTTATTACCCCAAGGTACCTTATTTATTTACAGTTTGTTTCTAACCATCCCGGGGAGACCTCTGACCCCGAAAGGGCATCTTACTGACTGAGTTATAGAAGCTGCTGACTCTATGTACAAAATACATATCTTTTATAATTAACCGAAAACGATTTATTTAATTTTGTATTAGAGCATTACATAATATCTATTATTTATTTTAATGAATTTTATTTTTTTAACTAGTTTAAATAATGAATAAAAAAAATTAATGTTTTTTTTTTTTATCGCAACAGTTTAAATCTAATTCATTTTTATAACAATAATAATATTTAAAAAAATTCGAAATTGTCATACACTGTTTATTATTTATGAGCTAATATTTTTAAAAGACTTTCTAAGTAATTAATAAGAGAATAAGAAGCAGAAAACACGTAATTTATTATTTGAAAGTGATTTTTTACATTTTCATTATTTTATTCATTTTGCATATTATGCTTTCAGAGGATTAATATTTTTATAGCACATTTTGCAATGAAATAATAAGAAGAACAATAGTAGTGTAATGACAATAACAGCTTCAAAATAATACGACGGAATTTACTTTCAATCATTCACTTTTTACAGAATTTGTTTTAACCCTTTCGTGGTTATAAGCGCGTATACGCGCCCAGAATACCACTTAATTTGAATTGCGAAATGCCATACTGACACCGGAATTTTTAAATGAAAATTTTAATTTTACAAAGAACGTAAAAAATCATTTATATATTATGAAATAAATTTGTTTTTAAATTCCGGTGTCATTCAATCATTTTAGTATTTTATGAATAGAAGTGCTTTAACCGTCAAAGGGTTAAACCGTCCTGGGGTTTGAACCGGAATCCTCTGGACTCTGCAATAGCATTACAACTTTAGAAGGCTTTTGGTGTATGACTAAAGGAAATATAAACTGATTGTCAATATAAATCTCCACTAACTCCGTGAAGTTGATTTTTTTCCTTTCAAAATTATTCTAAGTTTAAAGTAAAATCAATTTTTAAACTAAATTTTTATCTTTAATATTGCTAAAAAAAAAAAAAAAAAAAAAAAAAAAAAAAAAAAAAAAAAAAAGTAATTTTATAAGTGTGTATCTTGAATTACAAGTTTTAATAAAGATAACAATATTTTTAAATAAAGTCATGGAAATCTCTGCAGGGAATAAAATGTAAGATAATGAAAATGTCTGTAAAATGATCACTGAGAAACTCAATACAATGCATTCAACCAAGAACTTGTGTAAGTTTACAGAGAGTCTGGATTTTTTCTGTGTTTTTACAGAAATTTGTAACAGAGTATTCTACATTGTAATTAAATCTTAATCATTTTTAAAAATTCAATCAAAAAATTCATACAGATCCGTAAATACAAACTAATGTTAAAATGCAATTTTTGGATAGTTTTCAGTTAAATCCGATCATAATATATTATACAAAAAAATATTTTTTTTTCATTATATCTTGCTATAACCCAATTTAATGGAACGTATTTTTTAATGATATTTTCATTTGCGTGAAATCTTAGGTAAGATTTTGCCCATATGCAATACATTTTATTTAATTTCCTTTTAAAAGTAAACAAGAACATTTTACATCATTACTGTTAAAAATTTGCCACCAATTTTCGTTCGTTTTTCCATTATCCTTACTCCATTATCCCCCTTCATTCTTGGTTATTTATTTCAGTTAAAACGCTGAAATAAAAGTGCTTACTCTTTATCTCTGACTCTTGTCAACATCCTTGCTGATAAAGAGAAACTAACGTAACTGAACATTTAATTAATAAAATACATACATGGTGTTCACTCTCAACGGTGGCCAATGTTAACCGTTAGTCAGATACATACTTCATATTGCAAAAATGCCTTACAAAGGGTAAAGAATTGTTTTTCAAGCGATTTAGGTAAAAAAAAAAAGTTTTATTAAAAAATTACGAAAATTAAATTTTTATACGGCCCCCCGGTCCTATAAGTGATATTTAGTAAATTTTTTCCACTACTCTAACAAGTAATACAAAAAAAAAAAAAAGTCCCATTCATCTGTGATTAAAACTAGCCGACTAATAGCTGTTTAAAATTGAAGTATCTTTTTGCTGCAAATTAGGGGTTAATCACAAATTTACTGGAAATAAAAATAAACACAATATATAAACTTTAACATTAAAAATTGAGAGTAAAATAATTTTTACAATATTATTTTTAAATTTATGTTGATGATTACATATTTAAGCAAAATTTGTACTAAAAATATAAGTAAAAAAATAACAGAAAGTTTGTGAATTTAATTTATGAAAAACAATAGTCCCATTCGTTACAAAATAACTTAAGATTAAAATTCTAATAGATTACTTAACCTAACAGAATTTGGTGTAGTCCTATAAAATAAATGGTACGCACCTAAAATGGTATTAATATTACATTGTCATTGGATTAAAATAAGTGTGCAAGTTGAATCTCTATCCGATACTTGGAAGTGAGTTAAAATTTGAATAGAAAGTTTGAATTAGGGAAACTCACATACGAACATTTTAAGCAAAATAAAAGCTTATCAAAATAACACACCTTTTTAAAATAAAATCGAGATTTCCCAAAATTTGATTTTCTCGATAAAGAGACTTTTAAAACTCACGTCTTCAACTATTTTAACCAATCTAGAAGTTAATTAACAAAAATTAACACTACCGTAAAACTTACACGGTGGTAGCACCTTCAGTTAAATTGCTTTAAAAATATTTATTTTTCTCATTTAAAACATTTTTGTAACTAGAAGTATATGTCTGTGACAAATGGTTTAGGATTTAACTATTGGACAGCGTTGGAAATGGATGCCCTTTGTAATATTTAAGCACTTAGTATACGTTCCCTGAAAACATAGTCCAATTCATTCGTTTTCAGCTTCAGAAAAGTGGTTTAAGTCATGAATTGCCGACCCAGTGGCGTGGTTGGTAGCGGCAGCTGCTCCCACACCGCTGGTGCCCGGTTCGAGTTCGGCTAGTGGCATGGGTGTCTGAGTTGTCCCTTTGATGTGTAATAAATGTATGTAATGGATTTTCTGTAATAATAAAGTGTTCTGTATTTGTTTCTGTGTATTCTGGATTAATCGAGGCGACAGCCGTTGTAGCTATAGGCCTCAAAGCACTGCCCATTCAAACCAAAGTCATGAAATTTAAAGTTTCATAACTCGGTCAATTTTAATGTTAGATGAATGGAACGTTTTTTTGTATTACTTGATAGAGTGGTGGAAAAGTTTTACTAAATATCACTAATAGGACCGGGGGACCGTATATAAAGTTAATTTTCAAAAAATTTTAATATTTTTTTAACCTTAATTGCTTGAAGAACAATTTTTTACCTTTTTTAAAGCATTTTTGCAAATGGAACTATATGTCTATGACTAACGGTTTAGAAATTAGCCATTGGTCACTGTTGACAGTAGACACCCTTTTTTATTAAAAATTAGTAAAATAAAATAAATATAATAAAATAAATATTGGTAAAATAAAATAAATATATTAAAATAAAATAAATATAATTAGTAAAATAAATAATATAAGAACACTTTTAGTATAGGTCGTTGAAAATTATTAATACTATATATTTTTGATACTTTATATTCATTGATTAGGTATGTATCATGGTTTGTTATTTCTACATTATCAAGCAACAACTTTTCAAAAAAAATCGTAAAACTGATAGTACAGCTTATAATTCTCAGTAAACTCAGGGTAAATTATCTGCCATTTTTAGTTACAAATAGGAAAATGAGTTAATTTAAAATCAAATACGTCAATGCAGAATTAGGCGTCTTTTTATATGAATAGTAACGTACCGGATAGAGAATTTTATTTATTGTGATGGTCTTAGACAAATAATGATAATAAGAAATAATAATAAGAAACATTTTCAAGAATAAGTTTACATAATTATTTAAAAACTAAATATGTTAATTGAGTAACAAATAATACATACATTTAAAAGAAGAATTGTTAAAGTCAATCCCAAAACAAACAAATGATTTTTTTTAGATATAGCATTATAAATAAAATATAAATAATAAAGACAGGGTTCGTAGTCTGGAAGAACTTGTAAGCACCTTTTACCAGAATTTCGGTAATGTAACATTTGTTTTATTTAACGAAAACAAAAATTAATTTTCTTATGTAGTAACCAGGACTTTTGAAAATTCTGATACTAAAACAATTATAATCTTCTGAATTATTTGATGTCAACGAACCTTGTAAACAGAAAGAAATTTCGCTCGATCGGAATAAATCTCAAATATGATACTCCAAGCTTGAAGATAGTATAAGCATTTTATTTCACAAAGTTAGTAAACTGAATACAAATAATTTAATATTAGTAAGCATAAGCAGTGATTTAATGCATCGTTATAACGATATTACAAAGTAATTTATACTTGAGAAAAAGCAGAAACGAAAATTATATGCAATTCGTTTGTAACACAATTACTGTTCTGCATGTATGATTGATTTATCCCAGAAACAACATCAAGAACAACAACAAAAATCACTATATGCAGCGACTTAATTGTATTGCAATCGTCAAAAATAGAAGAAATTCGTTATTATGGTGATCACTACACAGCGTGTGTGATCGCTTCACACATATGAAAACAAAACAAAATAAAATCTCTGGGTGAAGGAATTTTATTGTATTTCAAGATTCCAAAAATCTATATATATATATATTACGCTAACGTATGTGGCACAAAAATCACGATTATTTGTTAATTGTTTAATGGCAACATCCAAATGAAACACATCTTATGGGTTACCGTGCCAAAGTCCTTTGGTAAGATTTAGGCTGTGATAAATTGGATTTATTTATGTTTTGTTCCGTCGCTGCAATTATGGAGCTTCGAAATATCTTTATTTTTTTCTTTTCTTTTTACTTAAAAAAAAGTTATGAATTTTAAACTTTTCAGTTTCAAATTAAAGTTATATACGAAATGAGTGAAAGGATTATATTATTATATTTTAAATAATAAGTGAAATACGAAAAAATGCCATGTGTATAATATTTGGTGATTTATTATCTGCGCGGATTTAGTATAAAAATACTCTGTTCTTGATTTATCAGCACAGATGTCATATATGCACCACATAGGAATGTTATTTTTGTGACTCCAATTTGGCGAAAACGTCGCTTTCAAATACCAGAAACATACATATTTTTAACTAACTTCTATTTCTTAAAAAGGAAATAATAACTAAAAAAAACTTTAGTTAATAATTATAAAATAAAACAATTTATTTCATTAAAAAAAAAGACAATAAAAGCAAACTAATAGTTTGTAATTAAATAAATTACAATAGCCGGGTTACCATGTGAGGCACATATAATTGCCATTTTGTTGCAATCGCGTGAATGTAGTGCGTGTATGTTAGATGTGTCTATTTCTCTAGCAGAATCTTTTAATTTGGCAAAAAATGAGCAGTTGAAATAAATTATAAATAAAATCAATATGATTTAATGCTTAGTATACATTCAAAAGGAGAACAAACTGATCGCCAAGGGCGGCAAGTACAAAAAAATTCCTTACTGTCATTATACTTATATTGCACACCGCAAAATAATCCTATGTTTTTAAGAATTTATTTCAATAATTATACAGTGAGTTGCCAAATTATTAGGGACAGTCATGGAATATAGGTTTTTTGTACAATATTAGGATATAATTTGAAAATAAACACTGTTTTTAAGTTAAAAAATCTTCATTATTATAGTTTGAGTATTCACATATTATTATATGAAAGAAAAAACCCAGCAAAAATAAAATATAGTCAATTTACCAATCTTAAGTAAAGAATATTAATATTTGGGGACATTTCCTTTAGCTTCAAGGAGTACTTCGATGCGTCTAGGCATGCTCTCTTCACAATTTCTGGCACTTTCTTTTATTTTAGGGTGATCATGCCATACATTTATTAGTTTTTGGATGAGTTGTACCTTGGTTGTAATCACATTTTTGGCGATTTCGCCTTGATGATCTTCCATAAGATTTTTGTGGGGTTCATGTCAGAGGAATTGCCAGGCCAAGGTAAAACTGGGATATTGTGGTCTTCCCAAAACTTTGAAATGCTTCTAGCTTTATAACAAAGCACTGAATCATGCATAAACATAAACTCTTCACCACTTGGGAACCATTCTTCAATTTGTGGAAGCAGCCGAGTTTCAAGAACATGCCTGTACTGGTCTTGTCTCATGATTACCTAGACATTGTAGAGGCGTCCAACTCTTTTAGCGCTTATGACAGACCACACCATTACTTTATCAGGGTGTTTAACACTACCCACGATGCAGTGGTATCCACGATGCATGGCGGTATTTTGCGCCTGGGCGTCGCCTGACAAAGCTGCTTTTATCGGCCAAAATCTCAAAAATTCATTCATCTGAGAAAAGACCTGAAAAAAATTAAATATGTTAATAATTTAGAAATAAATGACTTTAAATGATATAAATAATAATTATCTTAACAACTCACCTTACTCCCATCATCAAATGTGTTCTGTCAGTGTTCACGAGCCGAGGCAAAGTGCTTTTGTCAACTAGGGTTTCTTGCCTGGCCAATGCAAATCCTGTCAACCCTTCCTCCGCTAATGTCTACAGCACAGTTTTCTCAAAACTGGCATTACAGATTCTTGAATAATGTAAATAAGGAGTCCCATCTTTTTCTTTCTGTTTCCTAAACAGATATCCCTGATTTTTCTATCGGTATGTGGAGTTTTTATGCATTTTCTTCCACTTTTACCTCTTCATTTGGGTGGAAGTAGCTGGTTTTTGTCCAGATTTATTTTTATCCTGTTGACTACTGACTTGAAAACTGAAGCAAGTTCTGCTATCTTCCTTTTTAGAATGTCTCGTATGCAGAAGAAGAGGTTTTACCTCAGATTTTTTTCCTAAGGGACAAATCAATCCCTCAACCCATACTGAAATCATTAAAAATTAAAAATAAATTAAATCGTAAATAATTTTCCAAAAAAACAAATATCTAATCAATAAAGAAAGATAATACTCACATATTATTCTTAAGTTTTCAAAAAAAAAAAAAAACCCAAAGAATTTTGTTTAAGTTAAAGGAAAGCATGTTCCACTATTGCGTGTAAAAAGACTTAGCGTCTTTCCCGTTATTAAAATATTTATAGAAAGCAAATAAACTTTGTAACATACTAAAAGTACTTAAAAGTTGAGTTATAGAGGTATTGACAATGGTAAAATACATTCCTGCAACACTTAAACCATATACAGCCGCAGCCAAGGGCACCCAAAGTGTATGACTAGCAATAAATGTGTCTGTCCCTAATAATTTGGCAACCCATTGTAAGAATATGTTAATTTAATTGCATAAAATATAAGAATTTAAAAGCAGGATTTTTGAATTAAATCTCGAATAAAATTGTTTTTAGATATTGTACTTATAAATAAAATATAAATAATAAAGGAAAGGAATTTTTGTTCTGTTGGAATAAACCTTAAATAAGATATATTAGCCGAATTTCAACCGGATACCCTTTTCAAGTTTTATGCTTTGGGATATTTTTAAATTAAAAAAGTAATTTTTGCATTTCAAAATTTCTGTTGAAGGTAGTAGTTGCAGTTGATTTTAATCAAACAATATTTGTGTTGCAAATCAGGATACCAATTCATTTATTCAATCCAAAATACAGTGTATCTGAGAGAGAAGTTAACACTGGATTTCCGTTAATCATTTTAACCCATTTTTTAAAAGATATACATTAATTATCAGGAAAAATCATCAGAATCTATTCTAATAATATTACTAACATAATACTACTAAATACAGAAATTGGGTATCATCAGAGTACAAAATGCACTGAGCTCCATGACCAGGATGTAGAAACGTGATTGACAGTAGCAACTGACCGACAGTGTAAATTAAACTTAAGTTCAAAAATACATATATATTTGTTTTAAGAGCTAAACTAGGCTCTATAAAATCGTCTATTAATTGTAAATATTTTTATAATTTATTTTAAAAATTCAGTCAATATTTCTTTTAAACATATTCCTTTCTCGAATTCGACATATTTCTTCTCTTACTGTTATTAAGGAAAATGTTATATAGCAAAAAAGTAATTTTAAACAAGTAAGAATAAACATGCGTTAAGCATAGATTATGAAGCACTTTCCAACGCTTCATGAAATCTTTAATAAAACTTTGTTATTTAGATAAAGAAGCCAAATATAAAGTCAAATATGTTTCCAGTACTATTGAACAGCCATGGATTTGATCAGACAGCTAATATACATACTATATAATGGGAAAATTTAGTTTAGCAAAAAATGCCTAGTAGCTTGAAATTTCTCTTTCAGCAATTTATACAAACAGATGGAAACATACTTGAATACTTTGTTCAGCCTTCTAGTTTGCATGGTACCTTTATTACACATCAATGTTAAGATAAAATTTATTTTAAACTAAAACACTCTTAAAACAACTGAAATCACTTTCTATTAAATTATCATTCATAGGCTCCATGTACCCAATTCTTTGCGTAGCCCTGTATATCATTTTATCTATATTCTTCAAACATTTCTTAGTAAATTTAATGCAGTTCAGCGCAAAAATGCATAATTTATTTAAGAATCACCTTTTAGTAATTTATGCTCATATTCAGTAACGTTGGCGCTCTCTTTTGGGTAGCCCTGTATATTAACTATAGCATTTATACAGACCATATAATATGCATAAATTTAGTGAAACTTATACATGCATATCATACTTAAAATGCATTTTATCCATCCATCAGCTATCATTGAATACATATACAGTCCTTCGGAAAGAATGTACTATTTGAAATCTTTTGTGTGTCTCTGTAAATACTATATACTTTTTATTAGGGAAGGCAGTATCGTATAATTTATACTAAGCCTCATTGACATACAGCAATTTTATTATACACGAAACAGTTTAATATAGTTAAAATATGTCGCACACAAATTCCTCCTTTTATTATTATCTAATAGAATTCTTTTTGTGTCCCTGTAAATTAATAATTGCTCTATTTTCACCTTATATTTTATAGAATGCATATTTTAATGCACCTCGCAAAAGCATATAAATTTTAATATGTTTGACAGGGTATAACATCTAAAATTCCTTTGAAACGATTTTTCCCCACAGGCCGTAATGTAATGGAAAATTTTTGATTCTCCCTGTAGATAAACTAATCATGGTAGAAACTTAATTTTCAATAAGGTTTGTGCTAGGGTAAACGTCAATAACGTCCTAAAATTTCATGGCAATCCGAGTATATTTACGCGAGTTAGAGCGCGAACAGACGGCCAGACAAACCGGATTCATAAGCACTTTTCAACTTTGTTGGAAAGTTTTAATGAGTGTAGCTCGGTCATCTCCGCTAATATAACTTAAAGTCAGAAAAAAAGAAAAAAACATGATTTTTTTTAATTGAATGTAGAATCTGTAACCTAATATTGGAAAAAATATAAAATACAAATCTAAAAATGTTTGATAAGTATATTTATTAGCACTCCAGAAGCTTAAAAAATTCCTATACAACATTACTAAAAAAACTAATGAGTTTAGACTAAATCTATTTAGACGGAATTTATACTACACTCTTAAAAGCAATTAATCAAATTATAAAAAAAGGGGAAAATGCTCTTTTCCCAATATCCCTAATGTCTTTTCCACGCAACCCTATTTTTATTATTATTTATACATATTTATCTCCAAACGACGAATGAGCTCTGTCATCAGAACAACGAAACATAAAAAAATTTATTCCGTTAATCAAGTAAACATTGTTAAGTGCAAAAACATGACGTAGATATTTCACACTGATAAAATGTATCACCTAATCCAATGAAAAATACGAAATCCCCAATTCGCCTATGTAGTTTTTTTTTCCTTTTATAAACATTTATTATTTCTAATCATAAATAATAACAAATAAACTTTGGATTATGCTGTATTTTTTAGGACAAACATTATTGTTTATATTATAATCTATTTTGGAAAATATGTTATGATACTTTAGATTAAAAAAAATCTGATTTTATTAAATGTGTTTATAGACTCTATAAAAAGATTGAATTAATTATTTTTGTACAAATATTATTTTTTTTTAATTTGTCGCATAAAAGTATTTCGCTGATATTTGTGACGGGAAGTGAAATTTTCTTTCTGCTACTTGATAACGACCGTGGAACTATTATTAAGAAGTGACATGTCCTGAAATTATGGAAAATATGTTACGATGCTCTAGATTAAAAAAATCTGATTTTATTAAATGTGTTTATAGACTCTATAAAAAGATTGAATTAATTATTTTTGTAATTTTTTAAACAAATATTATTTTCTTTTAATTTGTCGCATAAAAGTATTTCGCTGATATTTGTGACGGGAAGTGTAGGTTTCTTTCTGCTACTTGATAACGACCATGGAACTATTATTAAGAAGAAGTGACATGTCCTGAAAATAGTGAAGCTTCACTTGTAACCATTTTCTCGCTGTTTGATTACCGTGAGGTCAAACTTCGAAGAGTAAAGTTAAATAAAAAAGTTCTTCTTATATAAACAGATTATTAATATGAAATTTTGCTCATAAGTAATCACTAAAATAGATTTTTATTGTTATTGGTGGGAGAATAATTTGTCAGTAGCCAGTCCCTACATTTCGGACATAGTTGCGATATCATAATATCATAGGCTTTGTGCTGTAAACTTTTCAAGGTATTTCCGTACTTTCCGTTTTATTACCCCACTTAAATCTTTTATTTTTAATTATTTTCTTAGTATTTTGTAGAATTATAAAATGTACAAATATAATGTTCTTACAAAATAAATAAAGATGGGGATTTTTCCGCATTGAAAAATCCCCATCTTCATCTCTCAGCGCCAAGAAAGCTGAAAAGATGCAAAGATAAAAGAAATCATCCTTTAAAAAATATTTTTGTTTTGTATAACCAATAATACTTTTGGAACACGATAAAGTAATGTATCTGTAACTCATTCTAGATAGTATTACAACTAACTGACGTATAAAAAGAATTTTATAATAAGTTATTTTAATGGTACTTATAAGTACCGTATAAAGGGTTAAGAACCTTCTATTTTGTTCATCTACTTTGTATTGTAATAGTATAGCTAGTTCAGCAACTTTGTATATACTAGGTATTGTTTATAATACCTTTGTATTCATCAAAACGATTTTTTGGTTCTTTTCAGTATGGTACAGTTTACAGTCTTAGTGTATTCATTGAAAACAGCTTTAGAGTTCCTGAAGTATTTCATAACGTACTTCATGTATTAAAATATACATACACATGTAAATAACGCCTGCATTCAAATAATAAATGTATATACAAATATTCTACAGACATACATACAAGAAACCCAACTGGAATGAAAATTTAGCCAGAGTCGGGTATCAAACCTATAACCTCAGCGTGCTTTGTATAGGTGTTGCAAATATCTTGTATTGTTGATTCCTTTTTCCACACTACTTTATGTAGAAAGAACCCGTCACTGACAACACTTGTTTGTTGTTGCAGATCTATATCTCCATCCGGTTGTTTAAATATTTTATGCATATTTTAACGAAAATATATCGTTCAACTCGTCGGTCCTCTAGTATGGCTATTTTTATATTTCATTTAATGATTATTTTTTCTAATTTTGTTCAAGGAGGAAAGCTAAATTATTAAATATATTTTTTTCAATCCGAAAATTTTTTATAAACAATCTTTTTCTGTTTCTATAAAAAAAAATCATTTTACTAGAAAATATGAAATTTAGATAAAACATTAATGTATATTACTTTTTAGGAAGATTTTCTTTTTAATTCCTCATTTAATAAAAATCATAATCATTAGGCAGAGTTTTCAAGAAACTTTTCTGAATTAAACGTTCTCGGAAGTCAAAATCTGATTTAGGCTGATGGACAAAAACTGAACTTTAATCAGTACTATTTCAAATTTCATGAATATGCAATTTAAGTGGATTTCTCAAAACTAGAATCTAATAAAATATCTTAAACGCTTACCTGAATTGAAATTGAACTGTAGTTAGCATAAAATATTACTTTTCTTAAAAGTATGTTTCAAAGTTTTAATTAAAGTTATAGTCTACGTTTTAATGAGTATGTTTTCCTGCATTTTATTTGACTTAAGAAAAGAACGTTTTAATTGTATTTAAGAAAAAAAAAATAACTTAACAAATTTATTATTTTGATCAATGATTTGATCTTAAATATTTAATATTTCTTTTATATATATATATTAAAGAATGTCAAATCTGATACTACAAAATAATTTATAAATTAAAAATTTGACCTAATTGTTTTTATGAAGTACTTATTTCATTTCATTTGTTATATTAAATTACCCTTTCAAATTATAGTGGATGGTTGAATTACACTGATAAAGAAGGTTTCTGTTTCTAACTAAGCATGTGGTGACTTTTATATTTTAGGTGGTGCTGTGAAAAAATATGCCATTAAAAAATTTCCATCACACACAGATTTTAAAAAAATTCAAAATCTTGAAAATCTGAGTATTTATTCAACAAATATATCTTATGAAATTTATCATTTGGTATTTTAGTAATGATAAACTTTTAAATAAACACTTATAAAACTTAAAATTAATATTTAAAACACTGAAAGTATGCATTGTTTATAAAATTTCAGAAAAATATAGAAGAATTTCTGTAAAAATAAGTGATATTAATAAGAAATTTCATACTTTATGTAGCGGTAAATGTATTATCTGTGGCTGCTTTATTATAGGCCATTGTTCCGAGTTATACTGACAATTTAAAGCATACATTAAGCCATTTATATCATTACAATAGCGTAAATAATATTTTCTTTAAAAAATGTCGAATATTTCTTATGTCAATCTCGATAAATATATATCTTTGTATTGTTTTTCAGTAGATTCCAACCTTGCAATTTTGATCCAAGTAATTCTGAGTTTTTCTTTGATGAATTTAAGTCTCTCGCAAAATCATTTAAGTCTTTTTGAGTTATTAGGTGTGGTTCTTCATTTATGCCAGGAGAACAGTTCATATCAGATGTAGAGGAAGTTTCAGTTTCATCAATTTCCATTTCTACTGCTGCATCGTCATATGTAAAATTCTCTGGAGGTTTCGGCATTTGTATATCACCATTATATAATGCTGGTCACATTGCTGAATATAAGTTTGGGTACTTGATTTTATGTTTATTTCTTGCAGAGAATCCTTTAATTTTTGCAATACATTAGTAGCAGTCAGTTATACGCCCAGGTCGAAATTCATGCTGGTATTTGTTTGCTAGACAAGCACCAAGTGCTATAATCCAACAAGTAAAATAGCATAAACTAGCATTACACATTGCTGGTTCCAGCAGAATTTCCAGCAATTCATGGTGTGTATTGGCCCACTTTGCTGGAAATAAGCATGAGATGCTTGCATATAGCTTGTCATGCTTTTGTTGTGCAAGCTAGCGATATAGCATGTGATGCTAGCTAGTATAATATAGCATAGAATTTCCAGCAATTCATGGTGTGTATTGGCTCACTTTGCTGGAAATCTAGCAGACATAGCAATACCTAGCAATAACTAGCATATTTTTGTTGCTGGTACAAGCATAAATTTTGACCTGGGCGATCCTTCGGCATGCGTCATATCATGGGTATAGCAAATGACATACACTTTTTTGTACCTTTCATCCACGCCCGGAGGTTTCTAGCACATCGTATACAACAAGAATGAGGTGCCCATTTCTTATCTTGTTCACCTATTTAAAATCAGAAGTACATATAATAATAAAAGAGCAGCTGAAGTCATTGTAGGCAAAATTACTGTGGATCCACAGTAATTTCCTGCCCAACTTTAAAACTCCTACTGTACACAAGAGGTCAAGGCGATCTGATTGGTCTAAGACTGGTCTGATTTATCTGCGATTATCTTTGTCTGTGAAATTTGTCTGCGATTTGGTCAATGTGACCATGATGATTCCTGTAATGATCGCTAAAGCAAAAATGTAATTGGTAGATTGGGTGAAAGAAACGTTTGTTTGTAAACATGCCCTTTCCTTATAGGCAGTCTTTTATAACGGCGTGAAAGCGCATCAATGCTTTTTCAAAGTTAGCTCCCCGCACACATAGAAAAAAGAATCGAGTTCATTAACGCATCCTCTAGACATGGTTTACATATTGTAGAGGAAAATGGAATAATTATAATCAAACTTTAATTAAAAAGTCTTACAGAACGAAGAAATAGTAGTACATTTGCCCTGAAAGTTTCAACTGTCATGGATTTGCGTTAAAGTCAAATACTGTGGGGGTGGCTAGAGCTGTCTGTTCAAGGTCGCTAACATAAAATTTATTAGGGGGACATCTGTTTCTGTAGCTTCTCTCTTGCTGTATCTTCTATAGCTGTAATAAGAAAAAGGAATGCTTGTGTGAATAAAATACATGAAAGAGAATAATGTAATGTAATTATAATGCCTATACGATGCCTACATATTCCAAAACGTATAAATGAAATTTCTCAAAATTGGAGGGTGATAGAAAATTTTTACAAACATATTCTTTTTCAGCAGCTTGAAATCTATAAGAAACATCCAAAGTATATAAAGAAACAGAAAATTCGTTAAAATTTGTTTATCAGTGATATTAATTATACTAGATTTTTTCTTATTGACAATATTTGATTAATGTTTTTGTAATGACAAAACTAACAGGTGAAATATTACAGATGTCAACAACCGGAAAAGGACTATCAGTGCGTAATGTAGCTCAGAGATGTTATGCTAACACTTAGTGATTCAAATGTTTTAATTTGTTTATGGTGAATTCTATTCTGTGAGAAATGTGTCAAAAGAAATCACAACAAAACAAAGAAATTTAGTCGATGCCTTGATTATGGTCAAGCAACATAAGGAGTATCTAAAAGGAAAGTGTAAAAAATTTATACATAGCATATCAAGAGCAGTAAAATCCGTAAAAGGAGGTTCGACGAAATATTGAAGAATTTGACTTAGAACATCTGTGTTGAATGTTTTCAAAAAAAAAAAAATTACTTTATGAACAAAAGTTTGTTTTCGCTTATAAACCCATAAGTAACCCATTGTCCATGTTTACCAAAAGTAGTTTAACAATCCCCAAGTAAACAATAGCAAAATGAAGCTTCGTGTTCTTCGCGATGTAAAATTTAGGCGTGTAACTAATGATTTGGCTAGCTTTTGTATGTCTATTGAGGTTTAGAATATCCCTGAAGATTGATATCTATAATGCTTGAATTTAACGGTCAGATGTTGAGTAGACCTTGGGTTCGTTTTTCGGGGTTTTGATTTTAAGTCCGAGCCCGACTGAACCCAAAAGATTTTTAATCTCCAGAGCCCGAGCCCGATAACAAAAATATACAAAACAAAACTACATGTTTAAAATTTTTTTCAAAAGTGGTATCTTAATTTCAACGTAAATTAAAAAAATTGTCATTGTTATCTTCAAGGTCCGATGACTTTATAGGGAAAGAGAAAACACTGATCACTTACTTTTTATTGGAATAACATGGTAATTATACCTACTGACGGTGGAAAGTGACTTCGAAAATGTTCAGCATCCTCAAAATGTTCATTGTACCCAAATATAGTCGTACGTGCCATATTGTGTATTCTACATTGACACTAATCAATGGATAAATGGCTACCTCTCCCTCGTCTATCTGCTTCATTTTGGGAATAACGGATTTTCACCTTATTATACCGATGATCACTTTCGAAATTTTTAAGCTATGTTTTTGAGACTTTCACAAAAGTTGCTCTATATATTTATCTAACACAATATGTAAATGAAATTTTGTTAGCGTTTACCCATGCGCAATGCAAAAGTACTTAGTATAATTACTAATTTTTCATACAATTATTATTATTTTTAATTCTTATTACAAGGTATTGTGAATAATGTTTTTTGTCATATTTTCGAAAAGGAACATTATATTAAGAACTCTGCAAATTAAAGCAAAAAACTTGGAAAAATTTGGGATTTTTTAAAAATAAAAATCTTACTTTCTCTACTCTCTTAAAAAGTCAGCCACAAAATAGCTCAAGTTGAGCTGAAATCCACTCATCTCAATGTTGAAAGGCAGCTTCTCAAAAAAGAGTTGAAATAACTCGAGTTTTAACCAATTTAAATGAAGTTTAGCTAGTTAAATAATCAATTTAGATCAAGAAGATTTAATCGTTTGAAAAACAACTCTTTTATGATCGAAAAAATTACAGCTCTTTCATGAGAAGCCAAATCAGCTCTTTCGTTTTAAGAGTGTACGAACATACATGCTATCCGCATAAAAATAAACACAATTTATTACAATAAGCCACTTAATTATAATCTAAAGTTTGGATGCTTTTGCTACATTAGTTTTGACAGGGTTATCCAAAAGATATTCGTTCTTTTTTAATTTGTTGACGGTCCGCTATGGAGTTTCGTGAAAAAAAATTCACGAAAATGTATGATTTGTAGTGTTATGTTTATACATTTAGAGTTTCAGGATAATTCCTCATGTATTTTTCTAGGTATTTAACAAAATGTCAAAAATCACAAGTGGACGGTCATCTTTGGCCATAAAGTGTATTAGTGCCTTTTAAAAAAAAAGACACATCTAAGTTAAACCCGATGTTTTTTTAATTTAAATAATGACGATTATAGTTTTATTAAAATTTATAAATCTAATTTTTTATTCAAACACAAATGAAAATTAATCGGGACCATTTACAAAACTTTCTTCTATCTCATACATGTTAATAGCAGTTTTATTTTCGTTTTTACAGTGCGAAAAATAACTTGCATTCTATGCCTATCATGAGGGATTTAAAGTAAAAAGTTGCTAAGCAACAAGAAATTATGTTAATTCCTAATTGACACAGAAGTTTGATGAAAATCCGTGCATTAGTTTGTGAGATAAAAGTACTGCAAATATCATAAAAATACAACATAGCTGCTCCACATGTTGGGCGATTGTCACCAAAACATAATCAGAACCTATAATTTTCAAGGATTAATTGATATTGAAGTTTAATTAGAATCCGTGTATTAGTTATCGTGATAGAGCTATTGTAAGAGTAATAAAAAAAAAACATAGTAGCCTTACTTGTTGGGCGAATGGCACCAAAACATAATCAGAACCAATAATTAGCAATTACTAACGGAAAGTAAAATCTGATGAAAATCCATGCACTTGTTGTGATAGAACAGTTGAAGAAATTGTGAAAAACTAGCACCATCTATTGTGCTATACCACAAACTAATCAGCACTAATTTATATCAGAGACCAACAGAATACAAATTTTATTAAATTCCTTGCATTATATAAAATGTCCATAAAATTTGCATACCAGACAGAGTCACAGCCTTACAGGTTCACAAAGAGAAATTCTGTAAACAACATGCTATTATGACTCTAATCCTTATTAATGTGTAAATCCCTTGAAAACCGGAAATTTTCATAAAACCAATCTTCTTGTAAAAATAAAAGAAAGTAAAAAATAATGCGCGGACAAGAATGAAAATTATGTTGCAACAATTCAAATAAATATCTATTAATGCACTTATATATATATATATATTAACTGAGGTATCATGAGACAAAAACTACGCCACATAATATACCATAAAGGAAATTAATTTACTGGTGGAATGTTTACATCTCGAAATGAAATATCACAGCTATTACTTTGCATTCCTGAAATTGTTACAAAACGAAACTACAGTTATTTCTGGTTTTTGTTTTAAAGAATGCACAGAATATCCTCTTGATGTGACATACAGCAGAAGAAGGTAATACATTCATTGTTTGCTATAAAAGAATACGGCAATTTTATAAATTCTTATGGAAAAAAGGCTACATAAACAACGTGATGAAAAAATATATAGAAATATTTTGGGTAGATTAATTTAACAGAAAGATTTAATTTTTTTTAAACCTGAAATTGAAAAGTATGAAAATATAATTTTTTGAGAAAAAGTTTATACTATTGTATAATTATTTGATAATAGCTTGAGTTGAATCATGAATCAGGAGTTTTTGCTTGTTTTAATGAATTTATCCTTAAAGATCTACTCAAACATGAAAAACTATTTATATTCGTACTGTTAAATGTAACCAGTGGTCTTCGCCCTAGCTGGTTGATGCCTGTTAACCCTCATGAATTCCAGCACAATCACAAACTTTCACTGAGTATCCATTTAAATTTAAACTTAGAGAATAATAACTTATGGTAAATATATAGATGTAACGTACACTGTAAAAAAAAATCTGTAAAGGTACTAAACATTTTCTAGGAAACTGGGATTCCAAGAACTTTTCATGTAACGATAACAGGAAAAATTCATGCAATCGATTCTGAAACTTGAATTTCTCCTGTTACCATTACTGGAAAAGTTCTTGGAATCCCGGTTTCCTAGAAAATGTTTAGTACCTTTACAATTCTTTTACAGTGTATGATACCATATACTATAAAAAAAGTCTGTAAAGGTACTAAACTTGTTCTAGCAAATCGGGATTCCTAGAGCTTTATAAGTATCGGTAACAGCAAAATCGCATGTAATAGAAACGGTTACATGATTTTATGCTGTTACGGTTACATGAAAAGTTCTAGGAATCCCAGTTTCCTAGAAAAAGTTTAGTACATTTACAGATTTTTTTACAGTGCTAATAGTACTAATATTTAAGCTTTTTTATCAGTTTTTTAATAACTATCTTGCTTTTATTCAATAATATAATTAATTCTATTGACAAAAAATAGTGTTTAATATTTTATAGGAAGATGTCTAATATAAATAGTTGGTGACAAGAAATGGCAGAATTTTGTAACTATACAAGATGTGTCTCTCTTCCTTTATATTTATTCTATCAGTGGCACATTCATAGACACGTTTATGAAAGTACGGGTATGTAAGTGCGTAGTTACATAAATTTAAAAATGAATGTACTTTTTTTATTGGAATGATTTACTCTTAACTATTATAAGTTGAGAAATAGCAAATAAATTATTTTTGAGGGGGAAATAAAAAAACAAACTAAACTAGAAAATGCTATAAAAGTTATAAAATAACAGCCGACTGACGTACATTTCGTTGCACAAACGGTGACATTTTCAAAATAATTTATGATAGAAATATGTTCGCAAAAAATTAAAAAGCAATATCTCGTAAAAAAAAGTTACTAGAATTCATGGATAATTCAAATCAGTGCAAACATAAAAAAATTAAATTGTATATATCCGAGGGTTAGTTAATTTCTATTGAAGTTACTGAAATTGCACAGCTATCTTTCTTAATTTTAGGTAACTCAAAAGACACTAAATCACCGCAAATATTCTCATTTTGTGCAAACAAAATATCTGTATTGAATCACGGATAATGGATGGTAAATAAAGTCTTGATAAATAAATTATTCTGCAATTTTTAAAACCGATCTGTAAAGGTTCCTTGCTGCATAATCTGACAAAAGCTACGCTTCTCTTGTTGTATTTGAATTTTGTTATATATTCTTTGATTCTAGTTACATATTTTTAAGTTTTCAACAAGTATACAATAAGGGAATCACAACTTTCGTCAGATTATGCAGCAAAGAATCTTTACAGAGAGATTTTAAAAATAGTAGAATATTTGACCGTCCAGATTTTTTTTAACCATCTTTTATCCGGGAATCAATAGCGATATGTTTACGAAGCAAGAATATTTGAAATGATTCATTCTCCATTCAATTTAGAAAGACATGCTATATAATTAAAAAAATAGTAGAAATTAAGTCACGTTTATAAATATTAAATTTTATTTTATTTTATGTTTGCATTGATTTGCATTATCTACGCAGTCTTGTGATATTGTTTTCCAAGCTCTTGTTTTTAAACTTTGGAAAATATTTCTGTTATAAATGATTTTGAAAATGTCACCGTTTGTGCAACGAAACATACATCAGTCTGAATAAATGTATTTCATAATTTGTATAGCGTTTCCTACACTGTTAAAACTAATGATGACACATTGCACCTTTTAGGGGTGAAAGGCTTGTCTCACTAGTGACACCCCTAAAGGAGCCAGAATGACACCTTTAATTAGGGTGAAAAGATGGCACCTATAATCCAGAGTGTCCAATAATAAAAAATTAAAAAATATACAAACCGACTTTTGGCCGTCGAAGGATTCGAACTCACAACGTCTGATTACAAGCTCAGTGTTCTAACCGCTCGGCCATCGAGCTCACCTTCATTCAGTCATAGCCGTAGATTTTACTTGCCGTCACAGAAAACAGAAAGACACACGTCAGAGCGCATGCGCATGGTTCCAGTCACCCGATGAGGTGCCACATTGCTGCCAATACGAAGTGTATGGCACCTTATTTAGCTCCAATCACCTGGTAAGAGACCTGTCGGCACTGCAACCACATGTCCAAGCCCCTATGGCATCCTAGGGTTCCAAATGCCCCGGGTTCCAATGGACCCTAGGGTCTTTTCACCTCCGGGTCCCAAATGGCACCGGTTTGTCACCTTCACTTTTAACAGTGTAGCTGAGTTTATTTCATTATAAGTGATTTTCATGCACATTTTATAACGAAAAAGGCCTTCAAGGAACTTTTTTTACGTTATTGTTTTGAAATTCTCTTCATTCGCAATATTTTAGCGTGATACAACAGAGCTCTTCTGCGCAAGCAAATATAGTTATCAGTATGAAACGCATTGCTGCTAATGTTATCCATATTGACTATGAGTAGGCGACGATCTAATTAAGAATACTTTGACTTTTCACGACAGAAAACACCCTACAAATAAGGGGACTATTTTACAAATTAGTAATGTTTGTTACCTTAGCAACATATTCAAATTTTGTGATTTGGGGGCAATATCTGCGAATATTACAACTTCTAAACCAAAAGAAAAATGTAAGACCGAAGAGAAAATAAATAAATAAATAAATAAACGCGCTTTTTGTGGCTTCAAAAGAAATCGGTATCGAAGAACTTTCAAAGCGTTGCTAAGGTAACAAACATTAGTAATGTTTGTTACCTTAGCAACATATTCAAATTTTGTGATTTGGGGGCAATATCTGCGAATATTACAACTTCTAAACCAAAAGAAAAATGTAAGACCGAAGAGAAAATAAATAAATAAATAAATAAACGCGCTTTTTGTGGCTTCAAAAGAAATCGGTATCGAAGAACTTTCAAAGCGAGCAAGTTTCTAAAAAGAAAATATTTATCAAAACAGAGCGTCTGTTTAAAATTTAATAGTTGACATACATAAAAAAAAATGTATGGGATGTTTTATAAAAGGTGTACAAAATTTTTGTAGGTGATAGTGCACACGGAAACTAACAATTTTCATCAAAGATTTGTGGTCGGAATTAAAACGCAAAGAGTAATTTGAACATTGAAAGCGTACTAATTTTACTTAATAGGCGTCAAAGATAATAATTATATAGATGTTTCAAGTTTAAAATAAGCATTTTATTAAATTTTCCAATAATATCGGCTTGAAATCCATCGCCAGGGAATATTTTTATTAATTGCTCTTTGATAAGTTAAATACATCATTTCGTATGGAAGCAGAGTCTATAATAATTAGATGTATAGTTATTCCGATATTGATGTTTTTGAATGAATGAGATAGCAATTAATAAAACTCTTTCCTGGAGAGGACCGCGTAGTTGCAGGTCGAAAATACTAGTATTTTTTTTTTTTTTTTTTTTTTTTTTAAAGAAAACTTACATTTTTAACTATTTACTTGTACATTATTATATAATCTTTGACACCTATTAAGAATAACGGTAACGATTTATTTAATGCTCGTATGTCAATTTTGTAATTCACTCAAGGTGAAAAATAGTATTTAAGATTATGCCTTTATTTAAACATTTTAGCTTTCATGAAAAATTGTTGTTGTTGATCTAAATATTTATTTTCTTAAAAAGGATAAAAAATGGCATGTTTTGCACAATGAACAAAGAATGTCTTTTTTTTAATTATTGCAAATTGAGTTAAGTAACTATGTTATAACTCTGAAATAATTTTAATCGAATACTGTGAAACATTGTAAAATATCATCTATTGCTACCTTCGTAACTGCAAAAAGTCAAATATTTTCCTAAGACAACTTTATAAAAGTCTTTTAAAAGAACATTTTTACAAAGAGACGCTTCACGAAAACTTAAAAGTTCTTTTGTAATAAATTAAGTGTAACACATTCGCTGAAGATAGATCAAAAGAATTTTTGTCTCAAATATATCAAAGGTGTTATCTTCAAAAACATACCTTACGAAGCATGTTTGCTTTACTTGTACTATAACAAACTTCTTGTCGTAATTCAAAAATAAATATTCTTTAAATATGAAAAGATAAACGATAAATAAAGCTATTTAAAAGAAGGGCTAAAAAGAATCCTTCCGTCCTTTAGCGATAGGAAATAACAGTTTCATTTTTTGTGATTATAAGAATATGATTAATGTTTCACAAGGAATCTAAAATCGATTATAGAGGATTTCAATTCTTAGTTGTGTTTGTAATAATGTAAATACGAAGCACCTATAGTCCTCGTTCGGTCCGTCCGCCTCCCCGTCTATCTGTCCGTTTGCATATAACAGAAAAAAATACTAAACCGAATCGTTGAATATTTAAAATATAAAATTTTTGAATAATTTTGTCGAGTCAATTCAAATTTTATGGAAATCAGAGGGATAGTTTAATTACAAAGATAATCAAAAGTATTCTGTAACATGACAGCTAATTGGAAAGAATAGTTTCAAGTGAGTTGTAATGATGTTACACTCTTGCGAACATAATACAACTGATTTAATTATTGAGTTATAAGCTTTTATGATCACTTGACAATACAATTTTCATCCAAGTTTGGACTGTTTTCTTCTCTCCTGCGTAAAGTCAGTTAAAACGCCCACTTTGGCATTATTTTCTGAAACAATTTATTGTATTTAGAAAAAAAAGGGAAGCTGAATGCAATTAGCTAGTTTCTGAACAATATCTGCTAATTCCATACATTTCCGAACAAAAATTAATTAAAGCTTGTGTCATAAAGTTACCCTTTTTGATTTATGAACAGCCTTAATAAACAGTTTATTTTTTACTTATTTTAATGCACGGTGAAAGTGTCATTCCACTCGAAACTTGTTCTCAGTTTTTTTTTTCTTAAGTATAATGCTATCGTTTCTTTCTGTAACATTTTCAATTTTTATGATAAAATTCCATTAAAATACATACTAGACATATGTTAAACCATTAATTTACTAGAAATCTTTACTGATGCATGAAAGGAACATCCGATCACTTTCATTAAACTTATCACTAAATCTAAAGTTATTAACGCAATTTCTTTCTTTCAAAGATTTTACGCTTAGTTAAGCTTGCTTCCTGACTGTTTAATTATTTCAGCAAGTGGTCGTTCTTATTGATGCTCCGCCAGAGTGATATTTCCGCTTCTGATCCTAATGGACTTTGACGAAAATCCATTAAAATTCATTTTCGAACTATAAGAAGTATCAAATACTTAATTTGATAAACAAAATGCTGATTGGCTCAAAAGATATACCATTGAATTAACTTTATTTCTTAAATATAATGTTAATGATATATTTTGTTCATCAGTTAAGTGATAATAGAACGGAAGGATTTCCGCCCAATTATTATTGCATTTATGCATACTTAATCTTTTCTCTGGGTGGTTGATTTTAAAGATGCAGGAACATGCTATAAACCTAATATTTCGTTTTCAAATATTTTAAAATCTCATAAACAAATCCAAATAACCTTTCCAACAAAAAATGCATCAAGTTTTAATTTGTGTAAAAAAGGGGAAAGATACATGAAGTAAGCATTCCATTTTTATTTTCTATTAATGTTATTCTTAATTTCTGGTTCACTGTAATACATGATGTGTTTTAAAAATGTATAAAAATGGGAGTGAATTTTAAAAATGTTTCCACTATTTTTATGTACTTAATTTATATGAGATTTAATCCGTCGAACTTCGACGAAAGAAAATGTTTTAGGAACTGTTTCACTAATTTATAATAACGTACAAAATTAGCTACAGTAAAAAATGTATCTTATATTGGTCAATTAAACTCCAAAAGAAGTATTATTTTAAGCTAAAATTAACAAAATACTATTTCTATAAAAGTGAGTTGTCCAAATTATTAAAATGAAACTTTAATCTCATATGTAATAAGTAACGCATGCTAAAGAAAAGTTATCAATTGAGGCTCTTATGCTTGGTAAAAATGAAAAAAAAAAAAAAAAAATACACGTTCATAAAATTTCACGTAAAATCTAAACCCGTCATCATTTTCATCTTCTCAAAATGTACATATTTTTCTTAAATTTTAAGAGAAAGTGGCACATTTCTGTTGCCACGATTACAAAATTCGCACAAAAACTATAAAAAAATCAATATCTCAAACATAAATTGAGATACAGCTTTCAAAGAAATTGCATTTAAAAGTACATTTTTTTCTCTATAAACCAATGTAAAAATTGAGAATGTGCAATGTTTAAATGTATAAAAATTGCAAAACCGAATTGCATGAGAAAGTGTTGTCATTCGCAAAATGACGTATAGGTTATGCACAGATACATTTGGTCTTTATAATATAGATAGATATGCAATAAAACATCTTTTAAAGCTCAAACATTTAAACACTGTAAAAAAACGGATGATTTAACGGAAGTATCACTGGTAATCTAGACGCCTGTACTACATACTGTTTTTAACGGAAAATTTTCCGTAAATTTGGGAAAAACTCGATAAAAACGGAATATTTTGGGGAATTTTTCAGTTAAAAAACAGTAAATATTACTGGCGTCTAGATTATCAGTAATACTTCCGTTAAATTGTCCGTTTTTTTTACAGTGAATCTTTAAATAATAGGTTTATTTTTAATATGACCATTTACGAAGAAATAAACCTTACACATTTATATCAAAAGAATTCGTAAAATAACTAATGTCGATTTTGGTATTTAAAATGTTGCACTTCACTCATTGGATACTTTCATAATATAATAAATATTTGGCATGTAATATATTTATATTTATTTATTTACTTTTTTGCAATAAAATAAAATTCCTAATTTCCATTTTTTTTTTCAATTTTCATTTATTTATTTATCATTTTTATTCTAAATTATACCTAAATCACATCCAGTCAACTAAGCTCCTCTAAACTCTATTTTTACGGAAATGACGCATATTAGTCCAGAGATGTCTTTTTAGTTGACAAGCATGAAAAATTTTGACATCCCTTAAATGTAACGAAATTTATGGGTGCGCAGTCAAACTTTAAATGATTGATGTTTCTGAAATTTCAAAAAATAAATAAATAAATAAATAAATAAAATAAATAAATAAATAAAATAAAACACGTAGAAAATTCTAAATATTTTTGAAGTAGTTTAAAAATGGATATGAAGTCGAGATGAATTCCCTCTACAATATATATTTTTAGGATTTTAATTTATTATTTGCAGTTTTTTAGTATTTAATTTTGTCTCAGAAAATCAGAATGTGATATAGTTAAAATGTTATATAGTTAAGATATAGTTAAAATGATTTCCCAGAAATAAAGTGAGAATGTAAACTCACCTTTTTGTTAGATATTTTCTTTAATAGCCCACACTACTGATTAAAAAAGACCCGGATGATAATGTAAAGTCAATGGGGACGATCATTTCGAATATCTCACTCAAATTTTAATATTTTGACATGATACTTTTTTGCATAGGATATCTGAGGACGATCCACAACCGGGCTAGTTTTTACTTTTTTTATTTGGTTATATTCTTTTTATATTAGGGTAGTTTCAGTTCCATAACGAGTGAAACCGATTCTGAAACTTAAAGTATTTTTTTTCTAAATATGACACCAAAATCAAAAAAGTAAAAACTAGGCCGGTTGTGATTTTCTTCAGCTATCCTATGTAAAAGTAATCACGTCAAAATATTAAAATTTGAGCGAGATATTTGAAAAAAACGCCTCCATAGACTTATCATCCGGGTCTTTTTTAGTCAGTAGTGTGGCGTCTTAACCTGAAATAAAGCTTATAAATAGCAAACCAATATTGGTTATACGGAGTTCAAGTCATTTTTTTTCATTTTAAAAATTCCAGTTTTCGTATTGAGACTATCTATTGAATCCTGTTCCAAAGCCAAGAATAATTTTGAAAAATGCCACTACTGTTGTAACGGTTGGGTACACGTAATAGGTGTAATTTGTGACGTGAGGGTGGTTATGTAGATGAAATGAAGACATAATTCTATATATAAGTTAAAAACCATAATTTATTTAAACTGAACTCAGGGAAAGTGGAGAGTCAGTTCACCAATTTCAATAACTATTCATGATACCAAGAGATTAAGTTGAAAATATACTCACAACCCTAGGCGTAGTCTCAGTTGAGGCACTTCAAACCAACTTCTCGTTCAGACTCCAGCTAAACACTAGATCAAAACTTTATAAGACAGCCCGTGGCAGTAAACACTCTTTATTATAAAAAATACTCAACGTGATTAAACTATCTCTTATCACCGGCAATTTTCCTAGATAGCTCCGCTCGTGATAAACTAAGTCGGCAAACGCTGTTGGCTATTTCACTCTAAAAACATTATCTCATTCACTGGAGGCTGATAATAACTCGATATAGCGCAATCCAATTCACCTTTCTCGCCTTCTCCTCACCACCGCACACTGCTTTTATACATTGCAAACTGAAGTCGATACTATAAATTTGCATATTACTTCTAAACGCGACATAACTGTAGAACCTAGGCGACACACATGCTCTAGAAAGTTAAAGTAAAATAAAGGATAGAGGTCGCTTCCGCGCAACACATGTTAAAACATTAACGTCACGATCTCAGAAAAATGCTAGATTGCCTTTATCACAAAGGACACTCCCTCACACTATTAGTGGTATTTCCCAATTTCTTTTGAGAATATTAGCTCAAAACCAGTAAAGTGCGATAGACATAAACGATAATCATGTTTGGTTAAAACGTTTCGATAAATATTAGTGAAGAAACGGGCGATTTACTCAAGTTATCTTTTTGAATAAATAGGGCTGCAACTGACGATTATTTTTATACTACTTTTGCACCACTATTAACAGTAAAATTTTACAATGTTTCACTTACGTATCTTGCCAAAGTGCATATGTAAGATCATTGTTTCAAAAATGTGAAACTAGATGGAATTAAAAAATAATTGCCAATGAAAGCTGTCAACTGAGAGAAAAAAGACTTAATCCGAGGTTCGAAGTCATAACATTTGCCTTGTGTGGTCAATGTTGCACCATTATAGCAACTTTTGCTGAGAAGGGATAGGAATATTTCAAACAGATAACCTTATTTATTGACAAAAACATCTAGTCTATGTAGACAGCGCCGCAGGTAATGAACATAAACGGTAGATAAGTAGATGTATTATTATTTTAACAAACACATTTTTAAGGTAGAACCGGTGTTATTCACATTAAGGTTATCTAAGCGAAATACGTTAGATTGTTGTCAGTGCAGAAAATTCAAACGGTAGAACATTGAGAATCTAAGTCAAAGATTCCATTTTCAAATTCCAACATGAACGCATTTTTCCTTATTGGGAAATATTGAATTCAAATGAAAACCTTACCAATCAGCATGGCAGAGTTTAGTATAAGAGTATAAGGGATTATTTATTTGATTTAAGTATTTACATTCTTAACACGCTCTAACTTAAATTGGTAACACAGAGTAGAAACATTGGCCCAGGAGATTAAATACGGCAAATACGTCGAAAAGAAAATATTAATATTTATCCTTAAAAATTTCCCCATGTGTTGCATCATTAATAATAATAATAATAATAATAATAATAATAATAATAATAATAATAATAATAATAATAATAATAATAATAATAATAATAATAATAATAATAATAATAATAATAATAATAATTTTTAATCTAATTTACGTATCAGTTTTAATAAAATGAAATGTATATCTTAGAATTGTCAGTTATTACTAGGATTTCCGAAAATACCATTCTACACATAAATTAAAGTAATGAAAAGGTAGATAAATATTCAAATTGTAGTGTATTCGAGCATCATTAAGTAAACCACTCACTGGAATAATTAACTAGGAATGAAGACAAGGATAGCGGAGCGTAAAACCTTTGCGGTAATCACCGTTTAATATTTTTAAGAAAATACTCCAGAAACTTTACGTTTAAGGATAAAAGACTGTAATTTCCTTCAACCTGTATATTTATTAAATTGATCTTTGAATCTTCTTTTATTTGAAAAATCATAATTTTAGTATTTTTTAACTAAATTTTTAATTATTACGCAATAATGGAATTTCAGAGAACACTATTCTATGCATAAATAAAATAAATAAGAGGTAGAAAAAAATCTCAAATAGTCGTTTGTTCGAGCATCATTAAAAATTATTAAAATTATTCACTAGAATAATTAACCAGGCATGAAGACAAGGATAACGGAGCGTAAAATATTTGCGGTAATCACCGTTTAATGTTTTTAAGAAAATACCTCAGACATTTTACATTTAAGGATAGAAGACTAAAATTTTCCTTTCAGTCTATATATTTGTTAAACTGACATTTGATTCATGTTTTATTTCCAAAATCATAATTTTAATCATTTTTTATTAAAATTCGAATTTTTGAATTTTTAAAATTATTATTGGATTTTTTCTAAATAGCTTCAACTTGTTTATATATATATATATATATATATAGTAATAGTATGAAATAAAATGTATACTTTTTAATCATTAGGTAATACTAGAATTTTAGAAAACTCTATTCTACGCATAAATAAGGTAAAGAAAAGGTAGAGAAATATTCGAATAGTTGTGTATCTCAGCATCATTAAGTGAACCACTCACTGGAACAATTAACCAGGCATGAAGACAAGAATAACGGAGCGTAAAACCTTTGCGGTAATCACTGTTTAAAGTTTTTAAGGAAATACTCCAAACACTTTAAGGATTTAAGAAATTTTTATGTATTTGTTAAATTGTACCTTGATTCTTCTTTTATTTCCAAAATCGTAATTTTGGTATTTCTAGGTATTACTGGAACTTCAGAAAACTCTTCAAAATTTTCTTAACTAAATAAAAAAATAAGTCTTTTTGTTTTAGACATAGATCGTGAGTTTCAAAACACGCCTTAATCAAAATTTAAAAATCCAGTTTTCGATGTCAACCTGTTTTATTGGTGAACCGACTTCAAAGAAACACTTCAATCTGCAAAAAAGTAGTTTTATCGTACATTTCATGCAATGCAAAATATTGATTTATGATGAAAACCAACTAATGTAATGAGAGTTTTTTCTGGATTTTCCAAAGTTTGATTTTACGGATAAGGCGAGTTTTAAAACTTCCGTCCTCATATGTTTTTATGGTACTACTTGGTTATTCCGTCAACTAAAAATCTACCGCCAAACTATTAGATTAAATGCCAAAAATGGATTATCGTAAGTGTCACATTTACTTGATATTAAGCACAATACACATGTTTATTACGTCATAAAGTGATTTTAATTCGAGTTTTTATTTCTACTTTTATTAATGTTCTACTTATTTGTTTGATTTTTCGTTTTCTTGCCTAATTTTTAACCAAAATTAGGTTAACTAAATATAGCTATTTAAATTTGGCAATCAGTTTGGAGATTTTTAAAGTTTGGCGAAATTGGTCGACGTGATAACCATGTAGTACCGTTTTTATTACTTAAAATAATCATTGCAGATAAAAATACTCGAATATGCTTAATTTCACTTTTTAAAACTTATTCTATAAATATACAAATGTATGAAATAATCTTGCTATTTAAAATGCACATTTCAGCTGTGAGAATTTATACAAATAAATAGCAAAATGCTTTAATAGAAATATGTTGTTTTTGTTGTTATAATTTTAAAATATAAAAGCATTTAATCTGACAAATATTTTCTATTCTTAGTTACAACTACCAATTCAATTTAAATATTTATATACATAAAAGAAAATCCTTTTTATCTAACACTTTTTTATTTTTTTCCTATAAAACTATGATTTTATTGATATTACATATTTGTACTGAAACAATGATTTATGTCATCACAACAACAAAAAACTTGACAAAATACATACTGCTAATCAAGCAAATAAACATCATCGAATTATTTCTACTTAACAAAAAAAGAATAATTTAATCATATGAGAAAAAAAATCTAATAAAAGATAAGCTTGGATATATATCTTTTTTGCATTTCAAATGCTCCAAATACATTGCGTATTAATCAATAACTGCAAGAAAAATAAAAGTATTCAGACTGAGAAATATTCTTTTTTATTGTATTAATAGCATAAAACCACTCTGAAGTCAGTTACTAAAAATAATCTAAAAAAATCTCTTTATCTAATACTCTTAACGTATTTTCCGTAAAAAACATATTTTTATTGTTACATATATACATGCATGACAAAACAATGAACTGAGTCATCAGAATAACAGTAACATGAAAAAACACATCCTGTATTTTAACAAATGTACTTTAGTGAAAAAAAAAAACTATAGACAATATATACAATTTTTTTTTTTTTTTTTTTTTGTGATGAAAGAAATTTGCTAATCAAGTGAAAGTACCAACTGCGGAAAAGCATTTCATGTTTCTTGTATGGAAATTTATTATTTAGAATCATAAGTAATAACAAATATGCTTTAGATAATGTGTTTCGTTTACTAGAAATATTTAAAAAAAATTTAGGGTTTATGTGCACTATAATTACATAAGAAGCGTACATATTCTATTTAGGTTATAAATATTAAATTTAAACTCTCTATTAGATATACGAGATGCATTAATCTTTTATATATAAATATTCTGAAATAAATGAGATTATCACATATAATGTATAAAAAAATCCCATCTTTGGAATTTTACCGCCATTATCAGGGTTCATGCTTTATGATTACCAATATTTCAAAATAGTAATAAGTTTATTTAACCGAAGCAAATTTTACAATTAATTAAAGCAAAAAATAACTGTTTAAATTAGTTGTAAGCAGAAGTAAGAACCGTGCGATAACTGTATCTATTTCAATTTTTATTAAATTATTTATCAATTATTTATGATATGTACATTTTAGCAGTCAGAAATTACACAAATAGATAGCTAAAACTCTCAATATATATATTTTGTTTCTCTTGTTATCATTTCAAAACATAAAAGCATTTAATCTGGCAAAAAATTTCTATTCTTAATCACGAATTACAACTACCAATTCAATTTAAGTACATATATAAAAGAGAAATCGCCTTTATCTAATATTTTCAATCTAAATATTTTCTATCTACGCATATATTTTTTCCATAACACAATTAATGTATTGTGACGGCTACATATTTATCCTCAAACAATAATTTATGTCATCGTAATAACAAAATCGTGAAAAAATACGTACTGCTAATCAAGCAAATAAATATCATCGAATTCTTTCTACTTAGCAAAAAAATGATAATCTAATCATATGAGAAAAAAAATACATTCGAGATAATCTTGAATATATATCTTTTTTTGCATTCGAAATAAACTAAACACATTGCTTATTTGACGATAACTGAAAAAGGGTATTCAGGCTGTGAAATATTATCATTCATTACATTAATAGCATACAATCGCTCGAAAGTCAGTTCCTGAAAATAATCTCTAAAAAAATTTCTTTATCTAATGCTCTCAACGTATATTTCATATAACTATATTTTTATTGTTATATGTACATATGTAACCCAAAACAATTAACTTAATCATCAAAACAACAGTAACATGAAAGAACATATCCCGTTTTTCAACAAATATATTTTAGTGAAAAAAAAAAAATTCAGCATATACATATTTTTGTGGTGAAAAAAATCTGCAAATAAAGGAAAAGGCAGATATGCATTTATTATTATTTTTTTGGCATGGAAATTTATTATTTAGAATCATAAGTAATAACAAATATGCTTTAGAGAATGATTTTCTTCTTTTAGAAGAAATATTATAAATATTTTTTAGGGTTTATATTTACTGTGATAGCACAAGAAAACGATACGTTCTATTTAAGTTATAAGTATTAAATTAAAACTCTTTATTAGCTATATAAAGTGCATTAATTCTTTCGATAAAAATATTCTGAAATAAGTGAAAATAAGTCTGAAATATCACATATAATGTTAAAAAAATCCCATCTTTGGAATGTCAATCCCATAATCAGGACTTATCCTTTACGACTACCAATATTTCAAAAAAGAAATAATCTTATTTAAACGAAGAAAAATACTAGAAATTTTATAATTAATTGAATCAAAAATTAATTGTTTAATTTAGTAGTGATCAGAAACAGAACCGTACGATGTCTATATTTATTTGAATTTCATTTCACTTACAATGTAATTTTATATATTATTCAATTATTATTTTATTTCTTTTACAAAATTACTTTTAAAATGCAACTTTAGTGGTACACTAATTGATATCATTGATAATATGCATATGTTTAACTTTTCAAAACAATTTATGTTTTTTTCAAACAGAAGTTAAACTTTAATTTAATGTTATATAAGGTGGTCTGGTGTAATAACGCCAGGCGGGGTAAAATCGCCAAGTGCTAATATTATGCATAATTATGAAATAATCTGGTAAATGACACCCATGTGCTCTGCGCAGAAGGGTTTTGAGTCATATAAATTGCAAAAAAAACAGCTTCAAGTTAATTTGTTTCATTTTTAGGTCTTGTTTTCACAAGCAACTAAAATTAACGCTTGATCTAAAATTTGCGAGATATGTTTTGTGATGAGAAGACTATTTTTATTATCCGGAAATACTTTGTTAATTACATATATTTGTAGTACATTTCATGGATTTTCAAAATGTTGTTGAAAATTTTGGATATTTTCTCAAGATAATTTGTAATTTAAAATGTACTGCGCAATAACTATAACGGGGTAATAACGCCAATCCTTCGCATTAATACCCTGGTTGATTCCCTACAGTGGCCGAGCTACATCCTAAATACTGATACAAATAAACACAGTTAAAACTGAGCAATGTTTCTAATAACTCTATTTAAGCGGTCCTTTTTAAGCAAAAAGAAGCTCACGGTCTGATATTCTTTTGCCTCATCCTCCCACCCACACCACACCTTTATTTTTCTTACACTTTCACAAAAAATTGAACATTTTCAATAGCTTAGAATGCAATTTGTCATTTCTAAGTTTGTAGAGTTTGTATTTTTAGAATTGGGCAATCTACATGCAATTATTCCACCTTATTTCATAGTTTTGTTTGCATGGCGTTATTACCCATATAGGTGGGTAATAATACCAAATAGAATTGGTCAAGAAATTACGCGATTACATTTTATGAATACATATCTGTTGAATTATTTTTTTATATAGATAGTCAATGAGTTGCTGAATCAAATCATATATTTGTTTGAAAAATACAATCTAAAACTGAGCAGTGAAAATTGGTAGAACTTTAACGTGGCGTTATTACCCCAGGGTACCTTATAAATATTTTTTAGTAATTCCGATATGACAAAATATAATTCTTTCACGATTCTGCACCAGACTTTTATTTCGTTATTAGATTAATTTGAAATGTTTATCTGAAGAAAATCTGTTATCAGACTGTATCAACATACAATGCATACGAAATCGTTTGGTATTTCCACATTTTAGCAGGCCTTTAATTTTAAAGTCACACAAAGGTTGCAGAAACTATCTTGTAGCTGTCGTCAGCGCAATTTTATATACAGATTGTTCCAAAACAATTGTAAGTCTTATAGGTAAAATTTAGAATTTTCTCTTCTTGTTAGAAAAGTGAATTTTACATTTTTTCTATCAAATTCACCAAACTATGCATCTTTGATAAAATATTTTATATGCACTTTGAAAAGTTAAAAATTTTTACTTCAAAAATGACTAAAATCATAATAGAGATTTTACAAATTAAAGATATGCATATTTATTTAAAGCTTCTTAGTACTTTCAAGATTTTCCAAGTTCTTCCTCAGAGAATATTTTAATAACTAATTTCTGTTTATTTATACAATTAGGTAACTTCTTTTCTAAAAACAAGAGAGCCAATAATTTTTACAGTCGAAAGTAGAAGTATTAGTTTCTTGGATTGATCTTAATTAGAGAAAATGTATGTTATTATTAATTATAATTCCATTTATATCTGATTAGAGATATTTATTGGTGATAATTATTTTATGCCACTTTTATTTTCAATTCTAATAATTATTATCTCTCTCAATTTTAAAACAAAGGTACTTATTTGTGTAAATATATAGCAATTACTTATTAAAACATTATCTGATGGAAAGCTTGAAAACATTAAGAAATTTTGATAAAATGCACATTTTTTATTTGTAATATATCTTTCATTCAGTGGTATGCAAAGGGAAAACTGCGTCCTGGGAGAAGTTTTGATTTGATGCCCCCCCCCCCCTTTCTGACATTTGCCTCTGTAACAAGTATCACAAAATTAAAAAGTGGAAAAATACAAATTAATTCTATTGAATGCAATAATGACATTCATATTAGAAATTTAAAAGGCTTAATTATATCAAATAAATAATATAAGAGAACATTGCATAAATATTTTGGCAAAGGAGATCTGGAATGTACATGTCGAAAAAATCTATCTAACACTACAGTATAACTCCTTTGGATTCCAAGAAAGAAGCAACATGCTAATTAAAAAAAAATATGTTTTTTTTTTTTTTTTTTTTTTTTTGTTTTTTTTTTTTACTAAAAAATCCTAACATGTTTATATATATGCATATTTATATTAAAAGAAGAAGAAACGGTGATGTTAATATAAGTTTTACCCCCCCCCCTCAATTTTCATGCTCGGATCGACTGCCCCCTTCGCCCCAACTTCGCAGGGCTCTCCTTTTTTTAGTTTAGTCCCCTTTTAACTAAAACAACAAACATTTTACAATACAAATATTATATTTTATATTTGAATCAAAGTGACATATTGCGTTTAGTATTATAATATTATTATGTATCTTTGAATTTTATGTATTTTACAAGTATTTCGGAACAAAAAACGAATAGGCGTTTTTTTAGTAAAGAAAATCTCCGAAAACTTACGAATTTCAAAATATCATTTCAAAGTATCACATCTGATTGAATTTAAATACATAAAAATTCATTTTTTATAATTAAATTCAATCAGATGCGATACTGTTGTACTTGTCAAAGCATAAAAAGAGTTATTTTAAATAAGTAGTTTTTTGAACACAGAAAGGTGTAAAAATTAAATAATTGTAGCTTTTTAAAAAATAATGGCAGGACTATTTCTTTATTGTACTTTTAATTTCAATTTTTTAACTTTTTTAGTTAACATGTTAAGAAAATAAAGCATATTTTATTGTCTTTAAGTCACCTGTTTTCGCTTGACGTTATTTGTTGTTTGACGTTATTTATATATACATTTTAAGTAATATGGACACTGGCAAAATTGCTATCATTGTTATAATCATTGCTCCAACTGCCATATGTTTAAAGCCCTATACATATGTCTTACAGCGCTAAACTGTCGTGGATCTTGGCGAAATGTCACCGTAAGTGGCAACAAAAATATTGTTACTGTAAATGTGGCCAACTTGGCTGTATTTTATTTTGCAAATACACTGCTCAAAACAATTAAAGGATATTTGAAGTTTTATATAAAATAAAGATATAAACGAAATTTTTTTGCCGAAAATAGAAGAAGAGAATCACAAATGCAAATTTTCTGGTTTTCAAACTGTGGAGTATGCAAGTTTTGAGTCCAACGACAAAAACGTCGCTTCAGCGGCAGCGAATGAAATTTGACTTTCAACTGGATAAAAGAGAATGAAGACAAGGATGATCGGCATTCAGTGATTGCTTTGTTTCGATGGGTACGATGTCTCAGCGAAGTCATTTGACAGATTCAGAAGCTTGGAGAATTGTTGGTAGGTTAGAAGGGGGCCAAACTCAAGCCGAAGTAGCGCAAGCCATTGGAGTGTCACAAAGTGTCATTTCCAGGATCTGGAATCGTTTTTCGGAGAGTGGATGTGCAGGCCGAAGACCAGGGCAAGGTCGTAGACGGGCAACAACGCCCAATAAAGATCGGTATTTAGCGTTAACAGCTCGGAGACACCGAAACATGAACGCTACTCTTCTCCAACAACACCTTCTCTCGGCTACAGGTAACACGATTTCAACTCAGACTGTCCGAAACCGGCTCCATGCTGTAGGTCTGTATGCTCGCCGACCGATGGTATGTGTTAGATTAACATCAAGGCATCGTCGCCACCTCAGGGAGTGGGCAACCGAGCATGTCAACTGGAGGAGAAATGAATGGAGCAATATTCTGTTTTCTGACGAGTCCCGTTTTTCTGTGCATCCGGATAATAGGCGTATTTTCATCTGGAGGGACCGTGGCAGTAGGAATATTCCTGCGTTCGTGCACGAAAGTGTCAGATTTGGCGGTGGATGAGTGTTGGTGTATGGTGGCATCTCCAATGACGGGCGCACTGACCTCTACATCATTCGAGATGGAGCTCTGACTGGTCGCCGATATAGGGATGAGAACCTCAGACCTATTGTAGTCCCTTACGCTGCAGCAATCGGAGATAACTTCATTTTAATGGACGATAACTATGGGCCACATCGTGCAAACCTGGTGGAGGATTTCCTTTTCAAGGAAGGAATCGTTCGAATGGAATGGCCAGCGTGTTCTCCAGACATGAATCCAATCGAGCACGTTTGGGACGCTCTAGGAAGATGAGTTTCTGGCCGCCAACAACCCCCACAAACTCTCCAAGAACTGGAAAGAGCTCTTCTGGAAGAGTGGGGCAGAATACCCCAACTCGTCATTAATAGCCTCATTGAGTCCATGCCTCAAAGGTGTTCAACGTTGCTGGCCGCCCGTGGAAACCATACCCCCTACTGAAAATGATTTTCTTTGAAGAAAACACCTTTTCTTATTCTTTTTTTCTCATATGCACAAATTGTGTTTTTTCCTTTTGTACACAAATGCGCAATAAAATGCATTTTTTTTTTTTTTTTTTTTTTTTTTTTTTTTTGCCAAACATGTGTAATTTATTCTCATATAACCTGCTATGTCTGTCGACTATGCATCAATCAGCTAAAAAGTTTCCCAGATACAAAATCCACCTAAAACTGCAATATCCTTTAGTTGTTTTGAGCAGTGTATTTCGTTCAAAAAGAATGTTGACCTGTACTGGGAAGGATTTTTCTATAATTGGATTCCACGCATTATGACTTTTTGTTTCTAGTGAAATTTGCTAAATTCTAAAAGAACAATTAGTTGATTTTTTTTTTTAAATCATATCTACTCATCGTCTAATTATATAATACCATATCTGTTTAATTTTAAAATGTTATTCGAGCACTTCAGAAATAAATGCTTTTATACTGGGCAGAAGTTGAAGTGGTTAATACTGTTATTTAATATTATACTTTAGGTAAAACATTTCAATAATTATTAGTTTAAAAAATTATTTTAAATTAGTTTTAACTATTAGTTTACAATAAAAATTTTGAAAATTTTCCTCCAAGTCGAAGTTGGTGTTTGTGAGAAACATATATATATAGTTATAATTTTTTAAAACATTTATTATTCTTCCTTTAAAATGTTTATTTTCTAAATGTTTGTTTTTCTAAACACTGAGACAGTATAAATTTCTTTTTTTTTAAAGAAAACTTTGAAACTTTGTCTTGACAAAATTTTATTTCTTATTCTGTTTTGCGATAGTTTGCGACTTTGCTAAAAGTTTGAATACAAGAGACGATGTCAAACATTTCAATATTTTTGAATGTTTCGACTTAAATGTTTGAACGTTTTCTTTTCTTTTTTTTTTGTTTGTTTGCTTATTTTCAATTGATTAAAATGTCTGTGCTTATTTCTCGTATTATTATATTCCGGATTTTATTTTGCTGCATCACCAATATTTATATAAGTATTCATAAAAGCTGCAAAATTTTAAAATAAAATTTAATAACCCATTATAGTCTTATTGATGATAGTAATCAAACATTACTACTCTATAAATTGCAAATATTAATTCGCTATTTGTCAGCAATACATCTACAATAGCCTCAAACTAGCTGAATAAAGATCGATGGACTCACAGTAGTAAAAAATAATCTTGTTACAAGGCGGCTGTTATTAAGATGCGACACTAGTCACAGAAAAAGACCTGGATGATAATGTAAAGTCTATGAGAGCGTTCTTTTCAAACATCTCGCTCAAATTTTAATATTTTTCAAGGATTTTTTTTTTTTTGGCATAGGATAGTTGAGGAAGATCCACAACCGGCCTAGTTTTTACTTTTTCAATTTTGGTTTCAGAGTTTTTTTTAATACAGTCGAACCTCGTTAATACGCGAATCAGGGGTCCGATCAAAATTCGCGTATTAAACGGGTTCGCGTATTAACCAAAGGTGGCGAATTTTCGTCGAATGATCTATCTAATAACAATGTATGCGAAAAAACACATTTTTTGCCAATTTTTAGCTTTTTTTAGGCATAAAATGACATTTTATTTATTTTAATCATTATGTGCTTATTAAAAAGGGATGTTTGAAAGCTGAAAATTCAAAAAATGTTTATTTTCTCAAATAAAAATCCTATGTCTTTTCAAATTTAGATTTATTATGTTTTACACATAAAATGGAATAAGACGAACGCAAAAATTTCTGCGAACCATATTAATTAAAACATAGTTAACAAAATTGAAATCTTTGTTAGCTATACAGAACAGATAGATGTGATAATAAATAGTGTTCATAACCACAAAAAGTCAATTAAAAACTGAAGTCAATTACTGAAGTCAATAATGTCATAAAAATTACTTTTTAAAAAAATTGCTCTCAATTTTGGCTTGTTCGACATGCGGTCGCGCCATCACCATGATGTTTTCCGTCTCATTTAGATAGAGGTAAAGTTCACTTATTAAGGGTTTTTCGTCCGGTGACGATGCATATTGTCTTAGGAAATTGTATGTGTAAGTTTGGTGAATGGAGATGGAGCCGGAAGCGTAAATTCATCATATTCTTCCTCCTCATTCGGTTGGTCAGTCGCAGTTACATCGGCGATGATATCATACAGACCTCTAAGTTCGGTAACTAGATCTTTGTCGATATTAATGAACGTGTCTAAATCGGCAAAATTTTCCCCTACAGTTTCTTGAGCGACCAGCCAATTTTTTTTTAATATTAGGTTGTGAGGTCGGCACTGTGTAAATGATGTCAGTGCTACTTCCGAGACCCGCTTTGTGAATGCGATTTGTAATTGTTGTTGGTGTGACACTCGCCTATGCTGCGACGTGAATCTTGCAGCTTACTTTGGCGCTGTTAATTATTCTTTGTTGAATTGGCCGGTTGACACTAGTCGAATCTGGAGGTAGAAATTCTACTTCGACATTATTCAGGTCTTCGTTACATTTTAGATGCGCAGGGCAGTTGTTCACAAGCAATAACACATGGTGTGGTGCTTTTCTCATACGCCGATCAAAATTACGAAGCCGTGTTGTAAAAATGTTGCCCGTCATCCATGTTTTACGCTGGCTTTCGTACTGGCAGGGGAAATTCTTGACATTTTTAAAGCATCGCGGGTTGTATGATTTCCCTATGACCAGCAGCTTTAATTTATCTGATCCATTAGAGTTGGCACCGAGCAGAATAATAAGACGCTCTTTGCTCAGTTTGCCTTCATGACATGTTTCTAATTTCATGGCCATTGTTTTATTTGGCGTCAGCTTGGAAAAAAGGCCAAATTTGTCCACTTTGTAAATATCCCGACTTGAATAGTTTTCTACAAGCTGCGGAAGCACATTAATTTTCCAGCAGTGAACGTCTTTAGTGTTGACTGCAGCTGGCTCACCGCACACATGCTTGAATTTTATGCCGTACCGAGTTTTAAATCGATCCAGCCAGCCATTTGAGGTATTGAAATCTAGCAATCTCATTTTTGCTGCGATTTCAGAAGCTTTTTCTTGTATTAACAAACCGCTTACTGGGATATTCGTTGAGCGCGCTTAACAAACCACTCGTGAAGGGCCTTTTCCATGTCCTCAAACTTGGCGATTTTTATTTTTGTGTTTCTTTCTTCCTCCAACCACAGCTTGATTAACAATGGCATTCTTATTCTCTAACGAAGTCCTTTAAGTTGACTCGGGTATGCCCTTTTTCTTTGGAGAACGCAGACTTATTTGAGATATCTTGGGCACCGTATTGATTTATAGTTTTTAACTTCCCAGTGATGGAGAGAGCCTTTCGTTTAATATATTTTGCTCCTTCCGCCATAGTTTAGATTAGATTATAAAAGCATAGGTAGATATTGTAGACTAGATAATACTGGGAGTTACAAGCGATTGTCTTCTTTTAAAAACAACGTAGCACTGACGAAAGAGCGATTGGAAAGACTCACGTGATTGAACTGCGATCGTACCGCATGCTCCATCTACTCGTTCTACCGCTCTAGTTTAGGGGAGGGGTGGGAGTCACATAATTTATTAATAATGGGGATAAGTTCTTTTCATAAAAATTAACTGACTCACGCAGCTCGCGCCCGCGATGAATGAACCTTATATGAACTTCAAATTTGTATGATTTTATAAATTTAATTCCTTTTTTGTCTGCATTTGTATTTTAAATGACAAAAATCGCAAGGAAAGTATTGAATTGGAGAGCATTCTGATTTGAGTAATTTGATTTTCTGAGTCTATGCATACAGAAAGCGAGCGAAATCACGACAAAATACTGAGGTTTTGACTGATTTCAAAAAGTTTTGTATCAATTATTTTTTAATTTACATACACTATATTGCCATTGATTATTGGACACTTGCGATTTTAGACATTTTACTAAATATCTAGAAAAATACATGAGGAATCATCTCGAAACTCTTAGTGTATAAATATAATTGTATACGCCATACATCGCCGTGAAGATTTTTTACCGAAACTCCATAGGGGACCGTCAACAAATTAAAAAAGAATGAATATCTTTTGAATAACCCTGTCAAAACTAATGTAGCAAAAGTGCTCAAACTCTAGATTATGATTGAATGCCTTATTTTAATATACTGTGTTCATTTTTATGCAAATAGCATGCATACTCGCAGAGTAATTAAGGTTTTTATAAAAATGGTGCCAAATTTTTCCAAGTTTTTTCCTTATAATTTTCAGAGTTCTTAATTTAAAATAATATTTTTTTCAGAAAATAGGACAAACAACATTGCAGACAGTACCCTGTAATCAGAATTAAAAAATAATAAAAATTGTATGAAAAATGAGTAGGTTTACTAAATAATTTTTTACTGCGCATGCGTCAAAGATATCAAAATTTCATTTGCATATTATGTTAGCTAAATGTATAGAGCAACTCTTGTAAAAGTCTCAAAATCATAGCTTGAAAATTCTGAAAGTAATCGTCTATAGAAAAAGGACAAATCCGTTGTTTCCAAAATGAAGCAAAAAAAATGAGGGATTTTATCCAAACATCCCGTATTGTGTATTCTATATTGACACTAATCAATGAATATATGGATACAACCTCTCTTGTTTTTGCTTCATTTTGAGAATAACGGATTTTCAACTAATTCAATTGACGATTATTTTCAGAATTTTCAAGTTATGATCTTGTGACTTTCACAAAAGTTGCTCTATACATTTAACTAACATAATATGCAAATGAAATTTTGATATCGTTGACGCATGCGCAGTAAAAAATTATTTAGTAAACCTACTCATTTTGTACAAAATTTTCATTATTTTTTAATTCTGATTACAAGGTACTGTGTGCAATGTTGTTTGTCATATTTTCTGAAAAAAAATATTATTTTATATTAAGAACTCTGAAAATTATAAGGAAAAAACTTGGAAAAATTTGGGACCATTTTTATAAAAACCTTAATTACTCTGCGAGTATGCATGCTATTTGCATAAAAATGAACAAGGCATATTACAATAAGGCATTCAATCATAATCTAGAGTTTGAGTGCTTTTGCTACATTAGTTTTGACAGGGTTATTCAAAAGATATTCATTCTTTTTTAATTTGTTGACGGTCCCCTATGGAGTTTCGGTAAAAAACATTCACGGCGATGTATGGCGTATACTATTATATTTATACACTAAGAGTTTCGAGATGATTCCTCATGTATTTTTCAAGATATTTAGTAAAATGTCTAAAATCGCAAATGTCCAATAATCAATGGCAATACAGTGTATTCTGAAGTAGCGTCTCATGATAGGCTGAAGCATAAGTTAAAAATCTCTAACTACTGTATTTTTTAAAAATTTGAATTTCCATTAAAATTTTACAATGTGGTTTTATATATTCACCAAATGAAAACAGATGTTTTCCAAAGCAGACATAATGTTTTTAACTTTTGCGCAACGCTAGATCAGATTTCATTGGGAGAGTTTTGATTGGGCAGTCTTGTGCTAGCCTCGGTTCGGGTGTACAAATCTAGTCAGCGTGTAGTTTTGAGGGAAAAAATGCTCAATTTAATTGGGTTTAAATAATTGATGTATAAAAAATAAATTAAATAATTGTTGTACAACAAGCTTGGGAAAATATTTCATATAAAAATTCGTATGTTTAGAACTAAGCTCATTCGCGTATTAAACGTAGGTTTTTCTTTCTAGGGACTGATAAAATTTCGCGTATTAAACGGGTTCGCGTATTAACCATTCGCGTATTAAAGCGGGTGTTTTTATATGCGTAAGATAGGAGTATTTCAAGGAACCAAAGAAAATTCGTGTATTAAGCGAGTTCGCGTATTAAGCAGTGCGCGTATTAACGGGGTTTGACTGTACTTTAAATTTTAATACCGTTTTGAACCGGTTCTGAAATTGAAACTGTTATAATGTAAAACAAGTTGGAAATTGCACGTAAACGTAGCAAATGAGGTGCGTTCGTACGATAACGAAGTTTTAAAAATATTCAGATCTTGCTGATATAGTAGAGCGTACTTCGGATACTGTACAGTAGTCGAAATCTTTGTGTTTCTGTAAATATGCAGAAAGTAATTTTTATTACACCTCAGAAACGTATATCTTATTCATAAAATGTGAAATAGTTGAATATAATTAAAACACGCCCCAAACAATGTTTCCCCGTAGCATTATGTAGTGGAATACTTTTGTGTGACCCTGTAATTTAATAATAAAAATTCTTTGCATCACAGATTGTACAGAATGCATATTTTAGTATATATTTCATAGATTCATGCCAATTCTATTATGTTCGAATGAGTGTAACATCATAAAAATGCATTTGAATCTTTTTTCCCATTGACCGTAATGTAATGGAATACCTTTGATTGTCCCTGTAAATGATCAGTGCATCGGACTTTCATAACATTTGAAATGACTCGATAAAATTACGTAATAATTATATGTTTTAAATTTCAAACGATTAAAATGCATTTGAAAAATTTTTCCCCATTGACCGTAATGTAACGGAATCCTTTTCATTGTCCCTGTAATTGATCTATGCATCCGATTTTCATAACATTTGAAAGGACTCGACAAAATTACGCAATAATTATATGTTTTAAATTTTAAACGATTAAAATGAATTTGAAACTTTTTCCTCATTGACCGTAATGTAACGGAATTCTTTTGATTGTCCCTGTATTGATCTATCCATCCGATTTTCATAAAATTTAAAATGACTCGACAAAATTATGTTATAATTATGTATTTTAAATTTCAAACGATTCGGTTGGGTAGTTTTTGGGTTGTTATATGTGGACGGACAGACGGACAGACAGACAGACAGACGGACAGACGGACGGACTGAGCGACAACAATAGGTGCTACGTATTTACATAGTTACGAACGCACCTAAAAAGTATATAAGTAAAATCGAAAAAGTAAAAGCTAGGCCGGTTGTAAAAGATCCTCATCTATCCTATGCAAACAAATCATGTAAAATTAGTAAAACTGGAGGGAAATATTTGAAAAGAACGTCCTATAGACTTTACATTATGATCCGGGTCTTTTTCAGTGACAATTGTGGGGCCTTAACCCTTTGTTCTTCAGAGCTGTTAGCGGATGCAAGTCACTAGCCTGCAGTGTTGCTGCACCTGGCAGATGTATAGGTATATATATAAAGATGTATATATATAAAGAAATATGGGTGTTCCCGCAGAAAGACGACGATCTGATGAAGTGAAAATGATGGTACAAATAATGTAGATGGTCGATATTTCATTATTAATCATATCTGAAGGCATATTACTTCCCAGATTTCCGTGGCCGAAGAAAGTGGCAGACGTAATTTGATGAAAAGTGTTGTCATTTAAATAATCAAGAGCTGATGACATAAATCTTTTATTTGTTGCAATACTATACAAAGTTACTCCTTATGATATTAAACTCCGGTAATACGCAATTCAAGAAAAATGGAACAATCAAATCACCTCCTGGGCGTAAAATACGAAAATGCTCTTTATCCTACTATTTCAGTCATTAAATCCATTATCACAGTTAGACCTCTTGACTCTCTAAGTCAGTATCACCGTAAATATTAAAAGAATAAAAAAGGATCTGTGCAAAGCCGTCTTTGGAAAAACATCGCAACTCCGCAAAAAGTTCTAAAAATAATCGAAGAAGCATCGTAAATGCTTTAACAGTGGAAAAGTCAGTCGATTCTGAATCTTTTTACCCTAAAACTGTCTGATCCGAACTTACTCAGATTTTCTTGCCCCGCCTCCCGGCAGACTCAAGCATGTAAAGCCCAATCAAGGATACCAGTAACTATGTGTAGAAACTTTCTAAAACTTCCATTGGTCTTGAATAGGAGCTTGGGGGTACTTATAATTTCCCCACTAGCGGTAGAATATAAAATTACACAGGGGTGAACAGTCCAGGCGCAGACATTTTTGGAAACACCGACAGACGATAATTTAATAAAAATAAATAAAACAAAATTAAAGCTTTTGATAAATGTTTTTTATTCTAAAAAGGGGAAATGGATTAATGCATAGGTTCCCAACGGGGGCGGTATCGCCCCCCAGTGGGCGCTGGAGTCTTCCAGGGGGGCGGTGACGGGTCTAGGGGAAAATGGGGGGCGTTAAGACAGTCAAGGGGGGCGGTCATGACGTACCTACCGTTTTAAGAAATTAATATAATGAAACTAGTTGACCTGTCTCCCGAGTGTTGCCCGGGCGCATGATAAAAATCTTAAATTTAGCTTTAGATGATAATCTATGAAAACGAGTCTTCATTTTTATACCTATCTATAAATATGTTGTAAGGTTAATCTATCTAAACCTAAACTGTGGCAAATTTTGTATTTCAAAATGCCTGAATCCAAGAAGAAATACCATCAGCATGGTACTGAATATTTGAAATATGGATTTACGCATTCTACTACAAACCAATCATTACCTATGAGTTTAATTTGCCAAAAGGTTTTTACATATGAAGCCATGAAGTTTTCTAGGTTACGAGAGCATTTGAATAAAACGCATGCTGATAAAAAGGACAAAGATTTATCTTTTTTTTCAAGGCCTGGAAAAGAGATATTTAAAACAGCCAACTGTATCAAACCTTTTTGAATTGTCTTCTAAACAAGATGACGACAGACTATGAGCTTCATATAATATTGCATTGTTAATCGTAAAAGCGGAGAAACCACACATAATTGGCAAGGAATTAATCTTGCTAGCAGTGAAAAAGGTAATAGCAACTGATCTTCATCATAAAACACCTTCAGATATCATTAAAGAAATTCCTCTGAGTAATAATTCGATACAAAGAAGTATAGATGAAATGGCCAAAGACGTTGAAATATCATTCTGCAATTACTTAGACTTGCAAATTTTTATTTAACTCGACGAATCAACACTACCAAATGAAGAAGCACTACTCTTATCATATGTCCGATTTATAAAAAACGAAAAAATTGTATAGAATTATTATTTGCAAAAATTTGGAAACTGATACAAAGGAAGAATCGATATTTAACAGCATGAACATGTTTCTTCAAGAGAAGAAAATTCCCTATTCATAATATTTGTCAGCAGCTACTGATGGTATTGCAGCAATGATAGGGCATCATAAGAGTTTCATAGCACATTTGAAAGAAGCAGTACCAAACCGTTGTACCGCAGTGCCGTTGTACATTGTGTTATTGATCGTCAGTATTTGGTTTCCAAAAAGCTGAATTAACATACATATGCCATTTTATTACGTTATTACAGCAATGAATAAGATAAGAAGCAATTCTTCGCATGACAGATTATTTGACCAACTTTGTAGTGAAAATAACGAAGACAGCAATCGCTTGCTGTTGCATACAGAAGTCCGTTGGCTCAAGAAAGGTATCTGTCTGACTCATTTTTTCAATCTATTTCACTCAGTAATGGACTTTCTTTGAAAACAAAGATGTAAAATTGCTCGAAAATTTGATAACATTAAAAAAATTACATTGCTTATTTGACAGACCAGTTTAGAATATTCAGTGAAATCAATTTACAATTGCAAATTGATGAACTAAATTTCATTAAAATAAAAAATGTCATAGCTGCTTTTGTGAGAAAACTTGTTATGTTCAACCGAAATCTAGGTAGAGATCCTACATTAGCAACAGTTTCTGCAAAAGCAAGAAGATTTACTAGATTTACTAACTTATTGCCAACACTTGGACGCTCTTCATACCGATTTCCTTGAGTGATTCCAGGACAATTTAAACATGAACATACTGAGTTGGGTTTTAGATCTTTTCGCAAGTGCAGATACAGCAGAATCATCAAATTTAGAGGAGGAACTCATAGAACTCACACCTAAAGAAGAACTTAAAGTAAAATTTGGAAGTAGATACCAAGAATTCTAGCTTCAGATATCTATACCAGCTCTCTACCCTGAGTTGTGGGCAAAAGTACAAACAATTTGAACTGCTCTTCCGTCATTTTATTTGGCTGAACTTGGGTTCAGAGCAATATCTAATTTATTGACCCAGAAAAGAAATAGACTGGATGTCACTGAATGTGCTGATTTACAATTGCTGTTGACAGAATGTGAAGCCGACATTAACAAATTATTAAAATTCCATCAGCCTCAACATCTCATTAATATAATTTATTTCTTATTGATTTCTGTTCATTCACATTATTATTTGTGAAGCCTTTTTAATATTTTAAAGATGTCACAAATCTAAAAGTTGTTACATATAAAAGCACAGTTTTAAAATCTTAAAACTTCAAATATGATACGCTGAGTGCTTTCGATCAAAACTTGATTATCCTAGGAGCAGCTTTATTTACATTCGAGTTACATTAGAGTAGGAAAATGAATTTTAATACTTAAAAAAAACTTGACTGAGGATGATAAAGTTCTGATCGAAAGCGCTTGGCGTATGATATTTGAAATTTTAAGATTTTAAAACTGTTTTTTTTATATATGTAATAATATATTTTAGATCTTTCACGTATTAAAAGCCCCTTTTTAGCAAGTTTATTTAATTTTTTTTGTGTGTGTTTATTTAAAAAATTTTTACTTAACAATTTTTTTTTATGTTTGATATCATTTATGATAAAATTTTTATTTTGTGTTTTTTAATAAATAGACAATAATTAAATCTTAATTTTTATTTTGTGTTTTTTAATAAATAGACAAAAGAATAGCTATAGATAATATGCGACAATATTTTAATTGGTATAATTAAATATTATAGAAGAGAGTGGGGGGGCGTTGAAATATTTTTTTCTTCTAAAGGGGGCGGTGATCCATAAAAGGTTGGGAATCTATGGATTAATGGAATGATTTTAATATTTCGAAATAGCATAGTGACATTTAAGTAATACAATTGAACTCTTTTTAAGAAAATAAATAATATATTATGCTGAATTAAAGAAAAAAAGGGAACTTTAGCCGATAATTAAATATTAGTAGATTACGGAAAATAATAATGGAAGTATGTTCTTATAAGAATTTAGAACGAAATCGAAACAAGAAAATGGCCATATTATAAAATAATAATATAAATATTTTATTATTACATATATAATAAATATAGGCCATAAATATTTTATTATTACATATATATTCTTGTAAAAAATTGAAATTTACACCACAAAAATATAATGTTAATTCGATTTTATAATATTAAAAAAAAATCAAACGTAAAAATCAAAATTTTCTTGTAATATTTCAGAATTTATCTAATTAAATAACCAGGACGTACACAGCGTACGTCATTGTCGAATGTGAACATAGTAGCAAGATGTAACGCTACATTCGTCATAGAGCTCAAGATATTAAACTTATAGTACCAGCGTATCCCGTAGCATGATCTAACGAATACCGCTAAATTATATAGAGCGATTAAACAAGGCTAAGTGCTATAGAATCCACGTAAAAAGACTGGATCCAAAAATTCCCCATTAGAGCATATTTCGCGATTTATTTATTTATTTATTTTACGGCGGAGTTTTTTTTATCCTCTATCTCTTTAAATTATCTTACCGAATTGCGCCCCATTCTTGGTATTAGGTCACAGTTCATTGCCTCCTAAACGTGATCACCAAGGGATGTGACACAAGGATAATATAATTAAATTGATTGCACTGAGTATGTTTTGTAGCGTGATCCAATTTTAACAATGGAGCATAATTATGCAGGATGATTAGGATGAAATAAGTGAAGAATAATGGCTTCTGTGAAAAAAAAAAACTACCTTATATTAAAAAATTAATACCAGGGGTTTTTTATTTTCGGAATCTTTTATCCTCTATCCTGTTTCACCATCCTACAAAATCTTGCTGCATCATTGTGATAATAAGATAGTTGTAAATGGCCTCCTGAGCATGATCTTCCAAGAATTTAAACGACAAATAAGTCGGAAATACTAAGCGGATTCTACAGAGCAGGTTTTGAAGCGTGATCTAATTGTAAGAATGGATTTCAATTATATAAGATGATTATTATAAAGCAACCGAAAGACAATATATTCCGGGAAAAAATAATTAAAAAATTATCGATGTAGATATTTGGCGCTGTTTTTTTTTTCGATGGTTTTTTTTCGCCCTCCCCCATCTTGTTTATTCATTTTCAAAATTTTGCTGAATTCTTGTTATTAGTTTGTCTTTTATTACTTATGGAATGTCGTTCCGTAAGTATGGCGAATTCAAAGTGAGCAATATTAATTATTTTCCACCCAACAATTATGATTTGAAAAATATTTACTCAGATCTTTGAATAAGTCCGTTTAAGATTACAAAAAATATAATTTAAAAAATTAGAATAATTTAATGTCAATAAAGATCGGTTATTATGAAATGGGTTAAAATAGAATTTTCAAAAACATGATTTTTTGTATAAGAAATGATTTCTGATCGTAAATCTATATGAAGAAACATTGTGATCATTAATCCAAACAGTCATTTAATGTAAAAGTCTACCATGCAATGATTCAGAAAATATTTCCCTGAAAAAAAATTTAGTTTATGAAACAAAAGACTAAGATGTAAAACTAGCACTGGAACTCCTTTAAGGGGTCAGGTACCCTTTCAAGAATCCAAAAATCGATTTCTTAAAAAATAGCTTATAATTAAATATGATTCTTTGGGAACATTTGAAAACAAACCGCATTCAAAAATTCGCATTAGAAGAAGAGTTATGTTTAAAAAACTTTGCGCATTTCCTATACGATCAATGGGTGATTTAAACTTTAACGTCAATTTTCTCAAAACAGCGATTTTGATTATTGCGCGCACGATTTCTGGAAAACGGCTGCGTAGAATTTCACAAAATTTTCGCTGAATGTATTAAACGTATACAAGCACAAAATGACCTATTATTACGTTCCTCAAATTAGAAGTTTAGAATTCACAACTACTTTTGTGTAAAAAATATCTCGATATTTCAAAAAAATTTTAAATAATTTTTTGTCTCGATCTATAAATTTTATTTTTTTCATCGTAGGTCATTTTGAAAACTCATTATATCTCTACTCATAAAAAAAATCTTAGCTTGTTTTAGCCATTCAAATTTGAAAAATCGTGCGCTCAAGGCATGCAAGAATTATTTTTTCGTAAAAAATGTATTATCTTTAAAAGTAATTTAAAAATCATTACATATGTGTATACTTTTTTTGAGAACTTTAACTAATAAAATAAATCCCTCTTAATATGTGTTTTCAATTTTATACTTAAAAGTCAGTTAGATACAGAGTGACTGCAATTCTTACAGAGGTAATTTTTTCACGTATTTGTTTAGTTCAAAGGGTACCTGACCCCTTAAGCAGGAAAGTCTTTTAACTGTTACTAATACAGACGATCAGAGGCTGTCTCAATCTGCGTAAGTTAATAAATACCAGGCAAACATCTGTGTTAGTCAATAAGCGCCAAACATCAAAATAGCTGTTAGTGTATAAATACATACGAAAATTTTAACGAGATTGTCGCCAAAGAGAAGATTGATTCATATTTGGCTATCCATTAAAAATGTGGAATAAAAAGTCAAACCCATTTTTGCTTACATAAAATCTAACATATAGCATAATTAATGACAAATATCTATTTGCAAGTAGATGTGAAATATAATTTATGGTCTACTGAATGATAATAGTAGGCGCCAAATACCTTAAATTAATGTCGTTTTTTTATTATTTAAACAAATTTGTATGAAATAATTGTTTCTATAATAAAATATGAATAATGAATATTTATACCGGTGTAACAATTGCTCCTAAATTAGGAATAATATACCATAGAATAGATATTTTTGAATGCAAGTGTTAAACATAAGAAAATAAAATAAATATAGAAGACGGATTAATTTTGAATAGAAATACAATACGCATTTATGGCTTCGCCATAAAGAGATATGTGAAAAATGTTAAATGTAATCTTTTCAAATCTGCAATAATGAGAAATGCCCATTCAATTTGCACATTGAAAAATCATGATCGAACCCGGATGTCACCAAGTTGGTTCTACGATTAGTTAGCAAGTGATAATTCACGTCTTAAATATTCAGTAATTTCAGGCGTAATTACATAGCTGAAAATTAAAATATTTGTTTACGCATTCCGGGTGTGTTTGAGCCTCATGCTGTGCCTAAAAATTATGTGCTTATGAAGATTATTCCATCTTGTGCTGCAGTGTAGACTTACCAATATATAACAGAGAAAAATGTTAAGCTAGGCATATTCTTCGTAGCTTAAATTGTAGAGCGCTTTACAGCTGTTACAAGGATTCCGTTTCACGAAATTGGTTCCATGCTTGGTTAGCAAATGATCATTCACGTATTACTTATTCAGTAATTTCAAGCGTAATTTAACAGCTGAAAATTAAAATAATAATAAAAGTTTACTTAATGCCTTTGGCACCATTGGTGATGCTTTTAATTTAAACATACATTTCCACCCTTAAATTTGAAATATATTTGAAATTTCAGGCTGAATATTGATCAATATTTATGAACGACTTATACTACCACTAGTACATGTACGCGACATGTACGCTAAGGCCCGAACGATTTTATACCCGGTATACCTTTTGTAGATTGATCTAAAAATGAACTTTTAATGTTGAATTTATTTTGAAGTTTATAATGAAGATTTAAACGTCATATTCGCAAAAATTAAAGAGCGAAAAAAGCGAAAAATGTGTAATGTGTAAAATTCTTTACTTAACCACAACTAGCAAAACTTTAAAATATGACTGCGTTTACTGAGAGGAAAACATTCTTTTAATTTTGAAAAGTCCAAAATAAATCAAGAATTTTAAATATTTTATTCTGGAAATGTACTTTAGTAAAAAAAAAAAAATATTAGAATAATTTAAGAAAAAATAGAAATTTGGATATTTTTCTCTATTATTTTGACTGTAAATGTTTCTGATTTTAATGGATTTGTAATATACTTTAATGTATTTTAAATAATTTTATATTATATGCATGCACATAAAAGCAATTTTATTACATTTTATTTGTGTTTTATATGAATTATAATTATTTACTCAAAGTGAAATTAGTACTAGAATTCTAACATTCCTTTATCGAATCTAATATATATTTATTAACAAGAAATCTCGCAGTGAAAAAAAATCATCGTATCTGTCACCATCTACAACATGGAAAATTTACATAATGTATATACATAATGCATTTTTTCTGTTATCTGAAAAAATTTCAAGTAAGAATTATTAATACATTTCATCCACCATGGAGAATTATTAGTAAATGAGAAATGCTGTTAGAAATAATATTATTGCAATGAGTTCAAATAAATGGATCAGCAAACATTACTGTAAATCGATTAGTATAACTAGCATCAGCTGTTTCTAGACGGAATTAATTTGCGTAATTGTTAATTTGATTATAAATGTTTCCTAAACAATGGAATATTTCTTCCCGTCGTTCGGTTTTTCACTTGAAAAGAAATTTTACAATTTGTGTAAAATTGCGAAACAAATATATCTATGCATTTTTTGTGTGACTACGTTTGGATAATATGCCTGTATATTTAAGGCCCCACACTAGGTACAGAAAAAGACTCGAATGAGAATATAAAATCTATGGGGACGATCTTTGCAAATATCTCACTCAAATTTTAATATTTTTACCTGATTATTTTTGCATAGGATAGCTGAGGACGATCTACAACCGGCCTAGTTTTTACTTTTTCGGTTTTGCTTATATATTTTTTATATTATGATAGTTTCAATTTCGGAACCGGTTTAAACCGGTTTTGAAATTTAAAGTAATTTTTAAAAAATCTGAAACAAAAATTGAAAAAGTAAAAACTAGGCCGGTTGTGGATCGTCCTCAGCTATCCTATGCAAAAAAAATCATGTTAAAATATTAAAATTCGAGCGAGATATTTGAAAAGAACGCCCCCATAGACTTTACATTATTATCCTTTTTCTGTACCTACTGTGGGGCCTTAAGGTAGGGTCACGTGGGATATTATAACAAGGAGGTAATTGTGACCACATCCATAATGGAAAAAATTGTGTTTGGTCAAATTTGGTTTCACGCTTATACATTAACCTCATTCTGTATTTTTTTTTTTTTTTTAGATATTTTTATCACTAATCTTAGGCATTTTTGTGATCCAAATAGAAACTTTAACAAAGTCTACTAAAATTTTTGATAAACATATTTCTCAGTTTCGTGTTCTAATGATCATAATTATCACAAAGAAATGTGTGTAGTCATGTATAAAGAAGAAATATAGTAATCATAATTCCCTGTCTAGTGGTTCTTAATTACTGCAAACTAGTGTGATTGTGAGTTTTGGATGAGGTAATTATAACTATTCTTTTAACTTAATAAAAAAAAGGAGGCCATGATAATTACCTATTTACTCGTGTATAACGCGCACTTTTTTTCTGAAAAATATGGCAAAACTCCTAGGTGCGCGCTATACAGGAAATAGTTTTTTTTTTTTTACTACTATATGTAATCATCTCGATATGCGTACGAATCAAGAAATGTATTCAAAGAAGACATTAAAACTCGACACTCCTTGGCACTTTTATATACAGCAGACCTAGTAACATTACTTAAACGCAAATTAGCAATTCTCATTGCCGCCACTCACTGTTCTCCGTCATTCACTCCCTATTTGAAGTCTAAAAATGTATTTTCGCCTTGTATTCTGGCCTGATGTAATGTTTGTTTAAACTTTCTTTACTGAACTTGATTTGGTCATTCATTCACTTGCATATCAAATTTATGATGCGCGTTATATACGAGATTTAAAATAATCTCAGTTTTTCCTTGTAAAGTACGGGGTGCGCGTTACGTACGCGTGCACGGTATACACGAGTGAGTACGGCAAATCTTTTAAAATGTGTTCTTAAAGAGTCAAAGTTACATCCTATGTACTAAAAACATGACTTTTCTAAATAGAAAAAAAAATAATAACAATGATGAAAATGTATAAAGTGGACACAGTTACCCTTTCTGAATAATAACTTCTGCATAAAACATCAATCTATATCCAACAATATTGATTAAAAGATGCATTTATTTTTTTTAAATACGTCATAATTCGTAAAACGTTGTTACTACAAATAAAATCACGGGTAAATATCATAAAAGATTTAACATCCCGCGCCGAATACTTTCAACCAAATACGTCATTATCGTATTTTAAAATTGAATTTATGTGTAGTAACAACTTTTTACACATCTTTATAAGAAAAATAAATTCACCTTTTAACAAAAGTATTAATTTTAAATTGGTTTAACCGCAGGTGAGTGTGACACTATTATTATATATGTATGTGACATTTTCAAGTTAGGGGGCAGAAACATCATTGCCGGGTTAACTTTCTCCGCACAGAAGTCATGGCCAGCGAGAAAAAAATAAAATAAATGTAGAAGATCCAATAAATCACTCCTTGGCTGTTGCAAGTTCATTTATTCAACTGTAGTCATGATAGAGAGAAAAGATCCTTTTGCAAACGATCTTTTACCGAAATATCCAAAAAAATATTCCATCATTTACTAGAGCCAGCCGTACTCATGCAAGAGAGAACCCAAGAATCCTTCTTTTCCACCTCTCGAGGCTTCTTCTTTTAAATATAAAAAGAAAAATCTAGAACACTCTTTACTCTCAAACCATCATTCTTTTATGTAAACATAATTCATGCCCAGAGCCGAGATTAATATTTCGACAGACGACAATTTTATTTAAAAAAAATATTTTTTAACCAATTTATAATCGACTCAGAATTTTCAAATATCATAGGCAGACGATTTTTTATAGACGATTAATTTTAAGAGAAAAAGAAAAGAAATGAATTTATTGATATGCACAATATCAAATGTTGAATGAGGGAAAATAAATAAATAGATAAAATAAAATAATGATATTTTTTGAAAGGTATGGTTTTCGAATAAATTTCACAAGACTTTCTTAAAAAGGGTTGATAAAAACATAGAAAAAATGAGTTTTATTTGGAATATTAAGAAATAAAGTTTAATTAAGAATATTTTTAATTTAGAGCCATCTTTTTAAATTTACACATACTGGAATAAATGTTTTTTAAGGCGAATTAAGAATTTATATCGTTTCCATAAAGATTAACAGATTAGATCTAGAAACAAGTTTTTAATTTAATAAGTTGAAATAAGTACGGAATATTATTATAAGGAAATTAATATAGTATAAAGGTTAGTGTCGGACGTTCCCCTCAGTCCACACAACTTTGAAGAATGTCCGTGGTAGATATAGCTGCCACCACCGATATTACTAGGTGATATCGGTCACCCACTGTGAGATTGGTGTAAAGGAAGACTTACGCTAGTAACCGAATTATCAGTTTATTAAGAATATATGTACACACAAAATACGCTATTTACAAATATATATAACTACATTTCGGATATAGGTGATCCGGTTCAACATTAAATTAGATACCGTAAAGATTGGTTGTGTACTATTCCAATTACACTTTCCACCTCACCCTCAATACACGTTGAATTCACTTTTTTTTGAGCTCAACCTTGAGTCTCTCAACACAAGTATGCTGGGCCTGCACTTCTTAGCCCCGAGCACTAAACACTAGGACGTCTGTGTCCTTTGCGCACCAGAAAACGCACACTTTACGCTCTTCCACACAGAGCAACCTCTAGGTACGAAACCTAGGTACCGAATAAATGATCTCAGACAAACTTGCCCTCTCAAAATCACTGCTTTCCCCAACATAAACCCCTTTGGAGCCTCCTCATTGGACACATACTCCATTCTTTTCTTGCTTAGTGACATGCTGCTAATCTGCTCATCATCCGCATACTTCACTGACAGATGGACATGCCTCTCAGCTATCACTTTTCTCTAACACACCACCTGTAAAGGATTATCTGGCAATTCCCCTTTCCACAAAGAAGGAATGTCACCTTGGAAATTCTGTACACAACCATACAATACTAGATATTCAAATAGAGAAAGAGTAGACATTACATTCTTTAGCACAGGTGCTATCAGATCCTGACAGTTAGTTTTGTCGAAAAAAATTAAATTTTATAATATGTATTTCACATTTATCCATCTAATTATAAACTATTTCTTTTGTACTATCATATGATGCGTTATAAAATACTTCAGATTTTTTAAATTTATTTAAAATCAATATTCAGAAAGCTATTGCTTTCAATTTTCTTATGCGATTCAACAGTAGTAGGAGATATGTTCCTTCAGCTTTAGACCTCAAAAATTAAAGTTTCACTACATCTCGAAATATGACAATTGGAATGAAATTTAAAATTACACAGCCATGCTTTTGATATTCCATTCTATTTATGTAAATATTTAGCTAGGTCATAATTAACAATTTTTTATATACTAATTGATTAATATTTTTAATAATTAAAACTTATGATTTTGAACAAAGTAAATTGCGTATAACATGTTTAATTTCTATGAATGTATGCCACTGGAAACAAAAATTTTAAAGTGAATGAATGAAGATACGAGATTAATTTTGTCACGTGTATTTAAAAAAGTGACATTTCAAGCCTAAAATACCATTATCTCAAACTTTCTACCTCTTCTAGATCAAAATATATAAGCAACATGCTTTTCCGAGCTTGATCCAAGGAACCCAAATGAAATAGTAAAAATAGATGATTTTACAATTTGAAAAATGATGGTAGTGGTATTTTTAATATGTACTTGATTACTATTTCAAAAATTACATTCATATTTTAAACAAAATAATATTTCGAGTTTAAACAAACTTTTCATATCATAAACTGACTGTGATCATAGAACACATATATTGATTATTTTATACTAAGTGCACATAAATATATATATTAAAAAAAATAAACTTGTCTACAATCGATTTACGATCGTTTTTAGTTCCTAGTAATGTCTAACATTATAGTTTTTATTAGCAATATAAACTTCAGATATGTCTTTCTTATAGACTCACTGAATATCCTTTATTTATTTCTTCTATCTTAAGTTTAGGATTTGTGAAAATTTTCGACGAATTTATACGTTTTAGGGGGGGGGGCAGAGAACCCCAAAAGCTTGTTTTTACAAAATGTCTGCCCGTAAGTCTGTAAATCTGTCTGTATGTGACACAAATTTTGTATATTAATCCTGATTATTAATCCTGAGATGCTGTACAGCATATGTTCTGATCAGGTGGGAGTTTAGCGCAAGATCCTCAGCCATTAATTCCCAAGTGAGATTAATGTTCATTTATCGATCCCCAAAGGATGAATTTTTTTAATGTACTTTGTCAATGTCAAAATCCAGAATCAAACGGTGTGGAAACTGCAGTAGGCCGATTCATTGAGCAGTAACCTAATGTGTACCGACATTTATATTTATATTCTACATTTTACGCAGGTAATTAAGTTAAAATTCGTTAATCTATAGGGTGATCAAAAAAACTTTGACAAAATGATATGGCAAATCAGGCATACGACAAGAATAAAAAATCACATAGAAACATGGGGCCGCAAACAACTTATTGAGACACAAATACAGGGTGTTCCATCCTAACTCAGTTTGGGTTGACGGGAATAAGTTTCAGAAAACTGATATATTATAATAAAACATTTAACAGGCATTCTCTCCTTTGTTTTAAATCTGATAACACCAAACAGAAGTGGTATAAATTAGCAATATGCTATCCAGCAATATGCACTTGACGCCTCACATTTTGGACTGTGATAGTCATTTTATACAGTTAACATCGATTGCTTGAGCAATGTGTCTTTCCAGATCTTTTCGTAACGTTATCACATTTCATACAACACAATGTACACATCGTTGCATTTTCATTACATTTTTGTTATTTTCGTCGAAATTAATACTTTCAAAGCGGGTGTAGCTAGAATGAAACAACCTGTATTTGTGCCATTTTTGGTTGGTTCCCTGGCAGGGTGATCCTGATCCTGTATATAATAAAAGTCATGTGACTGCCATCAACGATTCCGGTTTGACAGATTAATTTTTTTTTATGCCAGACAATCATTTCTGCACTTTAATGTTAGCCAGTCGCAGTTGATAAGTCGCTAAAAAATGTTCTATCGACATAATTTTACCTGTATTATAATAAACAAAGTCCTTTGACTGTCATAAATAGCAATGAGCTGATTCTAATGCTTCACATGTGAAAGTTTTCGACTTTGATTAAAAAATTAAAAATACTTTTACGAATAAAACTTCATAAAAGTTGCCGTTTTATCAAAAAAATATTGATATTTTTATGTAAGCCAGTGGAAATCTCGCCAATAGCATTTTTTACATCATCATTTCGTATTTTTTCCCCATTTTCTACGTTTTTGATTGATTAAAACAATGCTTTGAAGTTGCAATTAAATATCACGGTCTGTCCCATTATTCATTATTTTTCTTTTATTTACTTTAAAAAAAATAAAGATGTGAAAGCCGTGAATTTTAGATGTTTCAACTTTAAATGAAAGTATCGTATGTTTAAATGAAATGACTGAAAGGATTATATTATTGAAATTCAAAAATATATGATGAGAGCAACTTTAGGCGATTTAGAACCAGCGCTCCATTAATATTCAATAAAGAGCTCTTAACATCTTCCTCAGAATCTTCTGATTTGGCGAAAGATTGAGCACGTAAATTGAATTATGAGTAACAGTAAAATGAAACATTGCTTAGTATATTTAAGGGGGACCAAACAGGTCGCCAAGGGTGGCCAGTTTATCAATATTAAGGAAAAATAAACGACAATTAAAAATATTTGATTCAATACATGCATTGTATAAAAGTGCCTAAAATATCAACAATTAAAAACTAGAATTTATTAAATAGTAAACTACTTTTTAAATACTGAATAAAAATACGTACATATAAAAACGCATTTGAACATATACTAAAATATATCAGTAAAATTGTGATTCTTTTAATGAAAATTTAATTTGTACATTCTTCAGAATTTTAGTAAAAATTTACAAATTATTCTCTTTACTAGTTAAAATAGAAATAAAAATATTTTACAATGGAATTGTCATCATGAGAACATTTTTCTTTAATCTAGCAATATTAAATTTATATATGTTTCAATATACCTTTTTTTTTTTTGCAAATTTAATTTTTATTTTTGAAATGAAAGTTGTTATAATTGGAAAGATTTTCTGGAGAATATTTTTTTAGTTAAAAGGACAACTAATCAAAAGTTTAATTAATCTTAAATGAATTGACAAAAATCATATTCTTTAATGAAAACTACACTGCTCAAAACAATTAAAGGATATTTGAAGTTTTATATAAAATAAAGATATAAACGAATTTTTTTTTGCCGAAAATAGAAGAAGAGAATCACAAATGCAAATTTTTCTGGTTTTCAAACTGTGGAGTATGCAAATTTTGAGTTCGACGTCAAAAACGTCGCTTCAGCGGCAGCGAATGAAATTTGACTTTCAACTGGATAAAAGAGAATGAAGACAAGGATGATCGGCATTCAGTGATTGCTTTGTTTCGATGAGTACGATGTCTCAGCGAAGTCATTTGGCAGATTCAGAAGCTTGGAGAATTGTTGGTAGGTTAGAAGGGGGCCAAACTCAAGCCGAAGTAGCGCAAGCCATTGGAGTGTCACAAAGTGTCATTTCCAGGATCTGGAACCGTTTTTTGGAGAGTGGATGTGCAGGCCGAAGACCAGGGAAAGGTCGTAGATGGGCAACAACGCCCAATGAAGTTCGGTATTTAGCGTTAACAGCGCGGAGACACCGAAACATGAACGCTACTCTTCTCCAACAACACCTTCGCTCGGCTACAGGCACCACGATTTCAACTCAGACTGTCCGAAACCGGCTCCATGCTGTAGGTCTGTATGCTCGCCGACCGATGGTATGTGTTAGATGAACATCAAGGCATCGTCGCGACCGCAGGGAGTGGGCAACCGAGCATGTCAACTGGAGGAGAAATGAATGGAGCAATATTCTGTTTTCTGACGAGTCCCGTTTTTCTGTGCATTCGGATAATAGGCGTATTTTCATCTGGAGGGACCGTGGCAGTAGGAATAATCCTGCGTTCGTGCAGGAAAGTGTCAGATTTGGCGGTGGAGGAGTGTTGGTGTATGGTGGCATCTCCATTGACGGGCGCACTGACCTCTACATCATTCGAGATGGCGCTCTGACTGGTCGCCGATATAGGGATAAGATCCTCAGACCTATTGTAATCCCTTACGCTGCAGCAATCGGAGATAACTTCATTTTAATGGACGATAACTGCAGGCCACATCGTGCAAACCTGGAGGAGGATTTCCTTTTCGAGGAAGGAATCGTTCGAATGAAATGGTCAGCGTGTTTTCCAGACATGAATCCAATCGAGCACGTTTGGGACGCTCTAGGAAGACGAGTTTCTGGCCGCCAACAACCCCCACAGACTCTCCAAGAACTGGAAAGAGCTCTTTTGGAAGAGTGGGGCAGAATACCCCAACTCGTCATTAATAGCCTCATTGAGTCCATGCATCAAATGTGTTCATCGTTGCTGGCCGCCCGTGGAAACTATACCCCCTACTGAAAATGATTTTTTTTGAAGAAAACACCTTTTCTTATTCTTTTTTTCTCATGTGCACAAATTGTGTTTTTTCCTTGTGTACACAAATGCGCAATAAAATGCATTTTTTTCTGCCAAAGATGTGTAATTTATTCTCATATAACCTACTATGTCTATCGACCATGTATCAATCAGCTAAAAATTTTCCCAGATACAAAATCCACCTAAAACTGCAATATCCTTTAATTGTTTTGAGCAGTGTATTACTAATTTCATGATTTTAAATTAATGCAATTCTGATGATTATTTCTGTGATTTAATAAAAATTTAAATGGAATTTTTAGTATACCATATAATAAACTTATACAGGGTGATTCTAATTTTTTTTATAATAAAAGAGGGGTGATAGTACACATGAAGACAAACAATATTAAATAGGAGACCAAGGGTCCAAAGGAGATAACTGTCATTAAAGTTTACGGACCAAAATTTCAAATAAACATAAAAAACGGAAAAATCGGTCGATTGATTTGCGCTTTTCACTATAATTATTCTTTATGTCGGCATTTTCGTAAGTTGTGTAACGTGATTCGTAAGTATGTTTTCGTAAGCTTAGACTCAAACTTAAATTTTGAGCTCAAAATCTGAATAGTTGGGAGTGGTTAAGTAACACAAACTGAGCTGTGTTCAGAGGGTTCAAATTTCAAATGAATATAAAAAACGGAAAAATTGGTCGATTGATTTGCGGTTTTCACTAAAACTATCCTTTATTTAGGTATTTTCGTGAAAATAAATTATAAAGATAAATTTCAAAAAATGCCGATAGACGGCGCTTTAGACTTTGGAGTAACGAACAACTCTTTTTTTGGCTTTATTTTTTGCATCTTAGTAAATGCTTTCCTAAGCTTAGACTTGAACTTAAATTTTGAGCTCAAAATCTGAATAGCTGCGAGTGGTTAAGTAGACAAACCTAACTGTGTTCAGAGGGTTCAATAGAGGACGCCTTAGACTTTGGAGTAGCGTACAACTATTTTTAACTGTTATTTTTTTTAATCTCATTAAATGGTTTCAAATGCATAGACTTAAATTTTGGGCTCAAATTCCGAATCGTTGGGAGTGTTTAAGTAGCGAAAAATTCAATTGTGTTGGAGGAGGTAGGAGGGTTAAATTTCAACTCCTGAACACACTTCAGTTTGCGCTTCTTAACCCCTCATAACGATTCAGAATTTGAGCTGAAAATTTAAGTTTAAATCTAAGCTTCCGAAAACATTTAAAAAGCTTTTGCAAGCATTTAATTAGAACCAAAAAATAATGGTTAAAATGAATTGTTGGTTACTCTGAAGTTTAAGGAGACCTCTGACGGAATTTTTTAAAATTTATCTTTATAATTTATTTTCAAGAAGATACTGACTTAAAGAATAGTTTTATTTTAAACCGCAAACGAATCGACCAATTTTTCCATTTTCTATAATTATTTTAAATTTGAACCTCCCCCTCCCCCTTAAACACAGTTCTGTTTGTGCTACTTAACCACTCCCTACTATTCAGATTTTGAGCTCAAAATTTAAGTCTAAGCTTCCGAAAACATTTAATGAGATGCAAAAAATAACGGCAAAAAATGGTAGTTATTTACTTCAAAGTCTAAAGAACCCTCTATCGACATTTTTGGAAATTTATCTTTATAATTTATTTTTAAGAAAATATCAACATAAAGAATAGTTTTAGTGAAAACCACAAAACAATGAACCATTTTTTCCGTTTTTTTAAATCATTTAAAATTTGAACCTTCTGAACCCAGTTCAATTTGTGCCATTAACTACTCCCAGCTTTCGGATATTGAGCTCAAAATTTAAGTTTGAGTTTATGCTTACGAAAACATTTAATGAGATGCATAAAGTACCGGCAAAAAATAGTTGTTCGTTACTTCAAAGTCTAAAACGCCCTATATCGGCATTTTTTGAAATTTATCTTTATAATTTAATTTCAAGAATTAGCTGACATAAAGAATAATTTTAGTGAAAATAGCAAATCAATCGACCGATTTTTCCATTTTTTATGTTTATTTGAAATTTTGTTCCCTAAACTTTAATGGCGGCTATCTCCTTGGGGAAACGTTTTGGAACCTTGGTCTCCTATTTAATATTGTTTGTCTTCATGTGTACTATCACCCCTCTTTTATTGTAAAAAATATTTAGAATCACCTGTATATATATATATATATATATATATATATATATATATATATATATATATATATACAGTTCTAAAATATGTATCAATTTCTGTTCTGAACAAAACAATTAAAAATTGTTGTAATTTATATTTTTACAGTTCAAAATTTTGGTAAGAGTTAAATTGAGATTCAGCATAAAAATAATAACAGAATACTCTATTCTTTAGATTTATATTTTCGAAAAAATTTTCTTATTCTAAAGTCCATGTCAACCGAAATCTTGTTTAAACGCTTAAGATATATATATATATATATATATATATATATATATATATATATATATACATGAAATATGAAAATATATATAAATGAATATAGATATATATATTCATGAAAGATGTTATGCGATGTATATATATAGGGAGAGATAGGGTGAGAGAATTACTTTTTGAAATAATAAGAATACCCAGGTAAAAATGAACTGCAGTGAAACCGTAAAAAAACTGCAGTTGGCAAACTGTGGTGATTTGGCACAAATAACTGAAGTTTTTTAAAGTCGAAATAACTACAAATGTACTGCGGTGAATGTGTAGTTGATAATTACACATTCACTGCAGTAAATTTGTAGTTGAAAAGCAACGAAAATTTAAAAAAAATTGGTGGCGTCATCTGTTGACCTTGTTAGAAACATTCCAAAGACCCACATTTCTAAGCTAGAATCAGTTGGATTCGACCCGGGGACCTCTAAAACATTAATCACACGCTCTATCCACTCGACCACGCAGACCTGTTTATGTGGGAGGTAATGAGTGTATTATGGGAGGCATTTCGGAAAGTGATTGTTTATCGCTGAAGATGGATGGGAGATGAAAAAAGTTTTGTTTTTCATCAAAACCATGAGAAATCATGTCAAACCATGAGAACCATCATCATGTTGAGTGATGTTTTTGATGAGATGAAGTTTTACGTGCTTTTATTTTATTATTTATTTATTATTTATTGCAAATTCCTTTTGTGCGTATTTAAAAGTTAATTTAATGTTTAAATAAATGAAATAAATCTCTTAGCAAATTAGTTAAAGCAAAAATTGGTTTCTCTTAAAAATGTAAAAAATAGTAAATGTTTAATAAAATAATTTTATTCTTGTTCAAATATTATTTGTCCAATTAATAAAATTTTATTATGAATTATAATGTAACGATAGACGTTGTGTTAATTTATGAAACACACATAAAATGGAAACACTTACTTTAATAAATAATATATGTAGTAAATTAATAACTTTTAATTAGAATTAAAAATATTTTATATATTTTGCTAATTAAGTAGAACATATTTTTTATTCTTGTGTTACAATAATAATTTGTACTTAAAAATATTTTTTAATTTAAGAATTAGAATTGAAAAGTATTTTTTCTTTTAATATGTTTTTTCTTTTTTTTCTTTTCTTTTTTCTTAATTTTTGAATAGTGGATTTTCTGAAATTTTCTTATAAATTTAAGAATATTTAACAAAATATGTGAATTTTAGAGGGTTTTCTGTTAATATAATTAAAATGTAATTAAATGTGTTAATTTAAAAATATATATCTATTTGTAAAATAGAAAAACTAATTTTAATAAAAAAAATAGATTCTTAATTATTTGAACTCTTTTTATGGTAATTTTTTACAGAGGGAAATTTTTGAATCTTTCTTTTAAATTTTAAATATAAAAAGATGACTAGATTTTTTCGTATTTTTATTGATTGTAAAATAATTTTAAATCTTTTTAAAAATGTTGCGTGATTTTCTTGTTCTTTTAATATGAATATATAATTAGAAAATAATCTCAATTAAGTCTCAAATTAAGTCTCGTCTGTCCTCCCTCTGATGAGAACGGACTGGTTTTTTTTTTCTTGCATGTATCTTGTTTATAGTTTTTAAATTGTTTATCGTTAATAGTTTACTTTTCAGATATGCACTCTATCCTTGAGATTTTGAACTTTCATAATATGAAATCATATGATTCATTTCATAATATGAAATATAATTTTTACCATTATATACGAGCTGCTTTAGGCCCAATGGTGCTGCTATTTTTCATGTTGAATTGAAACTAATCAGAAAATAAGTTCAATTAACTTACGAAGTATTTTTTTTTCTTTCTATGGTTAAGTTTAGAACGAATAATAATTTATAATAAGAGCTATTCAAAAAATTATTTGATGATTCAGATATTTGTATGTCCATTTCAAAATGAAGTAATTGTAAGTCCTTTTCAGTTATGAAAATGCAGGGGGAGGGGGGCAGGAAGCAGAGGAAACAAACTGCCCCTCCTTGGATTTTAAAATTAAATTAAATTAAATTCCTTTTTCTTCTTTTTTCAAAAATATAACGTAAATTTTTCGAGTAACTTAAAAAGAAAAGATATAGGGGTAGACTCATTGCCCCTCCATGGATTTTGAAATTTATTTATAATTTTTTTTCTCCTATTTACACAAACATAATAAAATTTATTGTTTTAGAGTAATTTAAAATAAAGAAAAGAAAAATTTTCCGTTGGGTGAAGGGGGCATAGATGACCCACTTTTCCTCCCTCGATTTTGAAATGTAACTAATTTTGTCCCCGAATTTTTAAAAACATATTAAATTTTAATCCTTTTTCTTAGCTTAAAATATAAGAGGAACTGAGAATTTTATGTTAGGGGGAGGAAGGTAGAAAAAAAACTGTTGGCCCTCAAAAAAAAAAAAAAAAAAAAAATATTTTTAAAAGCATAGTAAAATGTATAATTTTCAAGTAATTTACTATTAAAAATAAGAAGAAATTTCCCATTAAAGGCCTGCTGAGTAAAATGCACATTGCCCCTCTTATCTTTTGAATCTTAATATATTTTTTCTCTGACTTTGATTAACATAGCGTTATATATTCGTTCAGAGTAACTTAAAATAAAGGAACTAAGAAATTTCCGTTGTAGGCAGGGGACATAGATAGTCAACTATCATTCATAGTGATTTTGAAATGTAACTTAAGTGAAATTGAATTTTTTTCTCATAGCTTAAAATAATAAAGCAACTAAGAAATTTAAGTTTGGGGGAAGGAAGCATAGATAGGAACGCCCATGCCTGAATTAAAAAAAAAGATGGATTTTAACACATTAAAACTTATATTTTCCAAGTAACAAAATAAAGCAGGAACTAATAATTTTTTCGCTAAGAAAGTAAGTGGATGGGATGGGAAATTCCTAATTCGATTTTGAAGTATAATTGAAACTATTTTTCTCCGATGAAAGTCTCTGAATTTATCGGACACAGTTATACTAGAGGTACATTACAAAGTGTACTTCTAAATAACTTCAAATTAACTGCAATGATTCTACGGTTATAAAATCTTATATATTTTTTAATTTTTGATTATAAAATGACTTTATAAAATCTACAGTGTTTTTAAGGAGGAGAGGAGAACCCAAAAAACTTGTTTTTACAAAATGTCTGTCTGTCAGTCTGTAAGTCTGACTGTATGTGAAAAAAAATTGTGAACGCTTTATCTCAAAAAATTACGCACCAAATTTCACGAAATTTTAGATTCTGTTAGACTTTGATATAATCTAGATCTGATTAGTTTTTGGTGTATATCGCTCAAGAGTTTCGCTGCTATACAGCAGTATTCACAATTTCTACAATACCATATTTCAAGAACTAGTGCATGGATTTTCATAAAACATTAGATTGAATTAGTACTTGATATAGTATAGGGCTGATTACGTTTTGGTTCAAATCGCTCAACAGGTGGTTCTGCCATTGTGCATTTTTCGTGATTATCGCAATAACTCTATCTCAAGAACAAGTACACGAAGTTTTCTAAAATTTCAAAATAAATAAGTACCTTACATATATTAGTTTTGTTTAGTTTTGGGTATAAATCGCTATACAAATGACGCTGCTAGCAGCTTTTCTCACGATTTCGCTATAAATTTATCTCAAGAACTAATGCATGGATTTTTACCAAACTTCAAATTTAGTTAGTAGCTGATAAAAAAATTATCCTTAAAAGTTTTTGGTGTACATCACCTAAAATGTAGCTCTTTTATGCAGATTTTTTTAAAAAGATTTTGAAATAGTTCTATCTCAAAAACTAATAAACTGATTTTTATCAAACTTCAGAGTCAGTAATAAGTTGACATAAGTTGTTGCTGACTAGATTTTGGTTTAAACCACCTAACCAGTGCGGCATTTATCCTGCATTTTTCAGAAAGTATTGCCATAAATAAGATAGAAGAAAGTTTTGGTATTGCCACATATGATTATCTTTTAGTCACATAATGACGATTCTTCCCGACAATTTGGATTTTTGGAGAAAATTTTGAATAGTAGAATAGCCTGGTAAGTGAATTATTTTTGAAGAAAAGTATTTCGCAAAAAATAATAATAAGGTGTTTAATTTTGAAGAAATTTCGCAAAAGTGAATATCGTTTAACCAAAGGTAATTTAAAATTTAAGAAAATTTGAATTAATTAAGACCTTAAGGTAAATTACTATTTATGAAGCATATATGTTTTTTAAGTTATAAAATTTCTTTAAAAGCAATGTATACGCAAATTTAAGAGAAAACATACGTCTGAGAATGTGTTTAGGCAGTACGGAAAAGGAAAAAAAGATGTTAAGAAAATCAATTTTTGTATAAAGATAAAGAAGTAAAACAAAGACATAATATGCAAAATCTCTTAAAAATAGAATGTTTCATTATAAGTTGAACCGGGATTTTCGTTTAAAATTTACCAATATAAAGGTTGTAATAACGGTGTTTTTAACACAGTTTTCTCTGAAATATGATTACGTTGTAAAAAAAATGTGTAACCTTAACAATCTAAATTTATCAAAATCTCTTATGCTTACTGAAATTTTACATGTACACTGTATAAGAAAATGATGTCAATTTACAAAACTTGTAATCAAAACTAGAGACAGAGTATTTACTAAAATTTTATCGGTAACCCTCACTACCGTTACTTAAAAAGTTCTGAGAATATAATTTTCCAAATCTTAGTAACCTTAAAATGTTTTTGATTCAAAGTGCAAATTTGTGTCTGTTACATGATTTTTTATTGTTGCCATTGCATAAAAAGTTCTTAAAATATAACTCTATTAGAAAAAATTTGATTTTTTACAGTGTACCTCACAACAATTGCTAAAAACCAACACCAGCTGTTAATCATTAGTAGCATTTAAACAACAATGAGATAGACCTTCCATAATTCATAAGGAAGTGTGTATAAGGTAGTGTTTATAATGTACCTGATTGTAAAGCATTGCAATTCTAGCACATGTAAAATAATTTTTAAACAAAATGTAGTCTTTATGTTAAAATATCTACTAAATAATCGTAATTTTTGCTAAAGTTTTTGAATAAAACTTGGTTTTATTTGGCTTAAGGTGAGATAACATGAATGTTTCATTGTATTGTTGATGCATTTTTGAAAGTTTTTTCTTTTAAATTGGGACTTTTATAATTTGATTAGATTCATTCTCTTCTATATATTATTTTTTTATTCTGATACTTACATTTTAGTGTGGGATACACAAGTGATTTTTTATTTCTGTATGAAATCGAAAAGAAATACAAAGACAGGTCTTGCGAGCAAGTTGGGGTCTGCGGCACACAGTTTAAGAAGCACTCATTTATTGGATTAAAACCCTGATTTAATACACAAAATTTGCTTGTAGTCACATATATTAAGACACTTAAAATGGTTAGAACATGTGTCACTGCTAAGATATTGGAGAAGTGATTTTTAAAGCATTAAAATATGCATGCATCATTATAATTTTTACCCTGGTTTACTAAATAATTTTATAAATATTTCAAGATTAAAATGTACTATCTGACATTAAGTATAAATATAATATAACAATGTAAAGATTATATTCCTACCCCGTCACAGTTTTGAAATACTCATTCCTTAAGTTATAATTCCTTAATCAAAAATCTTTTAATTTTCTTGAATACGTAAATTAATGGAATCTTTAAAACCTGAATCTAAGGAAATAATTTCAAACTTACTTTAATTCAATCTAACTTGATTTGAAATTGGATATGCGCAAACCATAAAATCTTCTTTTTTTAAATGACGTTTAAAACTTTTAATTCAAGTTTTGGCTTAGGATTTAATAATATATATGCATTTTTTTCTAATGAAAATTAAAAAAGAAAAAATATTTTCAGAATCTTCAAGAAAATGTATACACATTTTTAAAAAGAATATTTTTATCCGTAATGATTTCTTTGAAATACTGTTTGTTTTTGGCTTACTTCTTTAAAAAAACTAATAAATATCTTACCATGAAATCGTCGATGATCTAAAAATACATTATTTTATATACTGAATCTATTTTAATTTTATTTACATATTCTAAAAATAATAATAATAAATTTTAAATTTCACTGATGTTAAATCTACATAATTTGTCATTCATATTCCGTATTTTAAGGTTTAAAAATGCAAAATAGGTTTACAAAATGCATTAGTAATTACACTATCACATTTGAAAATTACAGAGACGAATTTATAACAGATAAATATAAAATGTACCGTAACGTGAAAAAAAAAATATTTTGAGAAAAATATAAAACACCCTTTCCCCTGTATATCTGAAGTAAATGATTGTTTAAATTTTTTAGCTAGTAATAATCATTGTTAGAGAATTAAACTATAAATAAATCGTATATATAAATAAGCTGAAGAATCGGCTCAATTTTTAAAGATAAAATTTGAAAAATCAGTTTTTTGAAGCTATTTGATGTCTCAATCTAAATGTTTATACAAGCAATTTCTAAACATTCTGTATAGAAGTAATAACTATGGGAATGAAAAAACATACACTATTACATTTTTCGAATTCTCTCTCTTAGAAATGACTTTTAAAACTACAGTAATCGTCACTATTTTGAACATTATAGCAGTTATTTTGATTGAAATATTATAGTTACAATATTGTTAATAAACAAATTCTACAATATACGTACGGCTTAGTATGACAAATAGCTTCCAACTGTTGAAGGAAAATATTAATTATAGCATTTCATATACATTAATTAAAATATCACGAGACAATAATGATATATAAAATGTTCCATAAAGGAAAATGACTTAGTTATAGAATGCTTATATTCCGTAACGAAAAATTACCACCATTATTTTATATTCTTGAAATAATTACAAAAAGAAAACTACAGTTATTTCGGTTCTCTTATTTTAATTTATATACGAAAAAATCTTGTGATAAGGCATATAGTATAATAGAAGTATTACATTCATTGCTTGCTATAAAAGAAAATTTCCTTTTCCTGGTTCTTACTGAAAAAAAAAATAAAGAAAATGTTGAAACATATTGAAACACTTCTTTTCTGTATGTTTATTTAAAATATGTAAGAAGATATTTCAACTGTTTTTACGAAAGAAAATTATGCGTAATTTATATTGATATGGAAGAAAAATACTAAAAAATATTTAAAAAATACGATATAGCAATTGAAATAATCTGAGCTTAAAAACGAATGTGAAATTTATTGTCTAAATAAATCCACTGATTGAAAATTGACTCAATCGGGATAGCCTAATCTATTCTTTTTTCTTAAAAAGTGTACAATTGTATAATAAATACGCATATGGCGGGCTCAAATGTAAAATGCCAATCGCCTAATAATAGATTATGTTGTCAATAAACAAAAAAAATATTCTTGGGGTTTTTTATTTTATATTTTTTAGACAAAAAAAAAAAAATTATGTATTATGTTATCTATTACACTACGGAAATATTTTTTTTTTCTGAAAAGTTTAATAAATAACAGATAGTATACAATATACTTGAATAATTTTATACATATATATCATATATATTATAAAGCAGAAGTTCTGAAACTTCCAAACGAGTGTTTTCAAAAACTACCCGATGGATTTTTTTGCCAATTGTATCATTCGACAGGAAATATTTTTCCGAAGGTTTATGATTCAAATTTACAGGGATAACTCTGATTTTTCGTAGTAAATTTCGTATTTTTCGGTTATTTTTGACAAAAGGGTTGCCAGTAGCTGTTTTTGGCGAAAATTATAATTGCTAAAAGAATTAAAATGGCTATATCTATTAGAAATATTACAAATATCTTGCAAATAATAGCAGAAAATAAGTACTGATAATATTAATAATAATAAAGAAAGACCGCTTAAATGAGGCGTAATATTATAAAAATATATTTATCTTGAAAATGAAAAAAATATTTGTAATGCTTAAAAAATAAATTAACGCGAAATATAACAATTGGTTCAACTTTTGGCGACTTATCCCTAGTGTTAGAATAAAAACATGAATTTCAGAAATTGATTAAATGAATTTTGAATGATAGTTATTTCCCTTTTTTTATTTTCTTTCTCTTTTTTATCGAATTTCCGTATAATATAACTTACAGCAGAAAAAAGCAGATCTGATTGTAAAAGACACTGTATAAGTTGTGAGTTACTATTCGTTTTTATACCATTTTCATCTTGCTTTTGTCGCCAAAGAATGTGTTTTTAAGCCGAAAATGCGCTACTGACTTAATGCCTGACTTAGGTTCTTAATGGTCGCAATAATGTTTTTTTTTTTCAAGTGAAGATAATTTTTAGAGTATATTTAAATATTCAATCGTAAATTATATAGATATGAGTAGAACTCTTTTATTTCTTTTTGCAAATGTTTTCCTTGTTAATTTAATTTTTCTTGCGCCATTTCGTCGATTTCACTTACAGAAAAAATTTCAGTTTTAAAATTTAAAAACTGAAGAAGGAAAGATTACCCCATCGATTAAAAATCTACCCCCAAATTCCAAGATTAAATGTCAATAATGGATGATCGTAAATGTCACATTCACTTGACATTAAGCATAATATAAATACTAATTATGTCATCAAGTGATTTTTAATTCGACATTTTATTTCTACTTTTATATATGTTCGCTAATTTGTTTTTCGTTATTTAAATGAAAATTTATGCTAATCTATATAATCTGGCTAATAGTTTGGCGATTTGTATAATTTGGCGAAATTGGTCGACGGTATAACCAAGTAGTACTGAAGGAAAAATTTTGCAATTCAAAGTAAATGTATGCAATTATGCGTTATTACTATAGATAAATTCAACATTTTGAAATGAAAAATTCCCGCTGAATAAAATTTATAAGTCTTTTTTAATTGACCATTTCCTCTTCAATCAAACTTTCGCTATTCTCTTTCGCGCAGGCTAACAAAAATGTATTTTAAATATTTTTTAGATAAAACGTAAATAAAATTTTTCTATTTAAAAAAAAAAAAAATATTTTTAAAATCTAATTCTATTATTATGTGTCTTACAAGACAAAATAGAAGAATTACTTTTAAAAATGGTTTTATCTGTTAATTGCATGTTATTTGTTTATTTGGGTGTTTGAATTTACATTTCTCATCAAACAATGCGATTTTATACCAAGAAGGCATAAGCCGGAGCGATGTTCACAATTACTAAATTCTCTCACTCTCTTTTTGTGAGAGCATTTTTAGGATGTTTTTTTATGTTTATTTGTAAATATATATATAGCAGTTATAGCAAAAAAAAAAAAAAAAAAAAAAATGCGTATAATGTTTAAATTTTAGTATAAATGTCTTCCTCATCCAAACTGTAAAATAATTTAATTGCAACTTTTTAAAGTTTTGGCGCAGATGTCATATACGCACCACATTCGCACGATTGCAACAAAATGGCGATTTTATGCCACACATGGTAAACCGACTATGGTTGTTTATTTATTAATAGACTATTTATTAACTTTCATTTTGTTTTTTAAAGTAATATAAATCATTTTGTTGTATAGCTATTAATTAAACTTTTTTATTTATTATTTTTTTTTCAAATAATACAAAATAATTAAAAAATATTTATGAAATTGGTAACTAAAAACCAAGTTCACCAAATTGGCGCCAGAAAAAAATTGCGCCAATGTGGTGCATACATGACATCTGTGTCAAAGTTTTTTCTTATACATAAGTAGGTTGGTTGGTTGGTTGATTTTTGTCGTCCGATTATCTACGCTAATAGGATATAGGACCAGGGGAGTGCCCTCCGTGGGGGTCTTTCTAAGGGAACCTAACCCGTATTTACGCAAGGTTCGAAGAAAACCACGGAAAACTCCGAACGGTTAGGCCGACAGCCGCGATTGGGTTCGAACCCAGCACCTGCCGTCTACCAGTTGAGAATATACATAAGTAGGGAAAATGCAGTATAAATACCGATTAAATTTTTTCCCAAATGGAAATTTTGTCACGGATTTGGTCATATACTCATCGAGGTATCTCACTTGCGCCAAAATGGCATTATTTGCCTCATATGGTAACCCAGCTATAGTTGTTTATCTGATGATAAGTTGTTTATTTACTTTCATTTTTTTCTTTTTTGAAATGATATTTGTTGTTTTGTTTTACAGTTACTTTTTATTTATTGTTAATTGCTGTTTAAAATGATAGAAAATAATAAAATATACATAAATTTCTTTGGTATTCTAAAACGAGGATTTTGCCACATTGTTGTTGCAAGATAATCGTGCTAAACCTATTGCGTATATGATGTCTGTGTAGGAATCTTTTGTGAAATATAAAAAGTGTAAATTGGCTACTACTTGATTATCACGTCAACCAATTTCGCCAAATTATACAAATTTACGTAATTTTATCTTAAATAACTAAAGAGAAAATGCTTAAATACAAAAGAGCAAATAATTTTGTTTTCATTTTTCAGGAGGAAAATTTGCAATAATAAAGTAATTGTTGTAATGAGAATTTTAATGTTTTTTTTTTTTTTTTTTTTTTTTTTTTTTTTTTTTTTTTTTTAATATCGTTGGCAACTTGCTGTAACGAAAAATGTTTATTTTATTTTTATTTATTTTTTTCCTGCTATTGTTTTGAAAGAACTGGTTTTGTGAAAGCCATGTTAAGATGATATTCAAATTTTTGATCCCTTCCCAATTACCACCCCCTTGGGCCGATTTTGCACATTTGCAATTCCGACTGAGATATTAACCACCTCAATGTACTTGACGAGTTTGAAGATGATTCTTGCATAATTGTGCCTTTTACCGCGCGGACAAAATTTAATATATAAACTTTTTAGGTGGGGGTAGCTTTGGGTTCCTGGCTTCACATAATGAAAAGTTGTGAAGAAATTTTTCAGAAGTTGTACCATGGTAACGACTGTAATAATTAATATTTCTTCAGATAAGGAAAAATTTTAAATCCTGTTGCCATAATGGTCTCATTTCGCTTCCAAATGTGCACTGTTAGTAATAAACTAAAATAGTTACTTCTAAATAACTGGTTTTTGCGCAACGTTTAAGATAATTTAATATCACAATGGTGTCTAAATCGTTTTCAGCAATGAGCAAGGTGCTACTGGAGGTCCAAATTACTTAAAATACAAATTTAAATTCACCAGTTCGTTTCATCCACGGTTGATTTGGAAATATTGACCAGCGCAGCGACCATAGCCTGCTAGTTTTATATATAATTTTATACTTTAATATGTTATGTGCGTATAATATATTAAAGTATAATATGTTTTATACTTTAATATATTATTTAAATATATTTTAATATATTAGTATTTATTCTATTTCATTATTACTATTTCATTATAACAATTATAATTAAATATACACTTAATTATATTCTTCATGCACCATTTATCGTGAGCTAAAGGAGCCATTTCAATGCATTTTTAATTTCTTTCTATCTTTATAAGAAGAAAATATTGGATTCGTGAATTTTTTTACTTCTGATTTTGGCAGATTAAAAAGTTTTAAAAGGTCCTGAAAGTGAATTTGACTGTTTTTAGAAAATGTGTGTCAGTGAGTCTGCTTGTCTGTATGTGACACACATTTTAAGTGGTCTCTCTATCCCAAAAACAAATGTACGGAATAAAAAAGTTATATTCAGTCATTCGCTGATATAAATTGGTGGTAATTAGTTTTAGGTATAAATTGCCAACAGGTGGCACAGTCATGCTGCACTTTTCTTGATTTTTGAATAGTTCTAAGTCAAGTGCGCAGTCTTCCATCCAATTTTAGATTCATTTAGATTTTCACATAAGTTAAGTTAATTATGATTTTGTTTACATTACCCAATAGGTCGTGCAGCAATACTCCATTTTTTTCATCATTTCCATGATAACTCTATGTGAAGAAGGAATGCACGGTTTTTTAAACCTAACTTCATATTCAGTTAGACGTTGATATAAGTTGTTGCAAATCTGGTTTTGGTATAAATCACTCAACAAGGGACACTGTTATGTTGCAGATTAGTTATGTTCTAGATTAGTTATGTTCTGTTATGATCTAGATTTAGACCTATTTTAGCGATAGCCATATATCAAGAAATAATGCACACAATTTTATATTTTTTTGAATCGTTAATATTATTAGAATTTTTAAAATTAGAACTTTTGAAATATTATTAGAAGTTTTGAATCAAACTTTAAAGTATTAACATGCATAAGATCTAAACCGACGAGTTTAGAGTAATTTTTGCAACAGCTAAACTAAAGATATATCGTTCAGGAAGTGATGGAAATTTTAAAAACAGAATAATCAGTGTATTTTGCAAAGAAAATATTGTAGCGTATATGGGGTTCTTTTGATCTTATGGTTAGACAACTTCAAACTCTTGTCAGAAAAGTAGAAAATAATTTATTTACAGAACTTCAGAACAACAAAGCCTTCAAAACTCACAAATATTACTAGATATTCAAAAATAATTGTTCAAATCTATCGTATAAGTGCAGATATAGATTCCAGAGGCTCTTTATACAACGTCTCAACACTAAATCCCATTCAAAATAACGTAAATAAGACTCAAGCAAACTAGCTTAAACAATATCCTAGAAGTTCACTCAATGACTGACTGTTAAATAATAACCACAGCAGCCCGTATTGCTCTTCTTATATAGGCTCGCTGCATGTGCTGGAAATTTCTACAACCTTCTCGAAAAATCCACGGAACAACATTCAATGTATCAGTATAGCTATAGGGGGGGGGGTTACCAACAATCGCCAAGTTTGTCGCCAACTTGGCGATTTCTTTAATATTTCGCCAATCTGCCTTAGACTGAAAATAATAGACAAGTTTGCTTGACAACAGAGACGATGAAACAAAAACTAATATTACTAAAGGAATGGAGCTTCTTAATAAGATTATTTACATTATTTTACAGTACAAACATTAACTATTTACAAAATTCGTAACACTACCCCCTCCTCAAAGACTGCACGTCCTGGGCAGAGCAATCCTTGAGTTAGAGGAAAACACTTAAAATAAATAAACAAATAAATAAATAAATAAATAATACTAATTAGATTTACATAAATAAGAACTAATTACTATTTACATATTTACAAAAGTGACTTTCATGACCATGGTCTGAAATTCCAGTTTTGAATTTCTAATCACTTTGGCCAAAATAATTGGCTAGCCGGTTATAATGTACGACCTTGTTCTTGGTGTGTGGCGATTTCCGTATCCGTACGACGACGTCATTCAGCCTGTTGACGACTGTGTAAGGACCGTCCCAGTGTCTTTGTAGTTTTGGCGACAGTCCTTTACGACGTATGGGATTCCACAACCAAACTTTGTCACCTTCGTTGAACTCATGTCCAGTTGCCTTTATGTCGTACCGTGTCTTCATCTTTTCTGATGCCAGTCCGATTCGGTTCCTCGCTAGACAATGAATCTCCTCAATCCGTGCCTGGAGTCCATCCACGTATTCTTCAGGCGACAAAGGAGCGTCAGGAGGACGGCCAAACAAAAGATCCGCGGGCAGACGAAGATCACGACAAAAGAGCATTTGAGAAGGGGAGTAACCAGTGGCCTCATGAGTGGCACTCCTGTAGGCAAGCAGGAAAAGAGGCAATTTCTTGTCCCAGTCCTGTTGGTCGCTAGACACCAGGAGAGAGAGGCTATTTAGGATGCTACGATTGAAACGCTCCACCATGCCGTCCGATTGAGGATGTAGAGGTGTAGTTCGAGTTTTGTCCATGCCGAGTAGTCCACACATTTCCTTAAACACAGTCGAATCGAAGTTTCTTCCTTGATCAGAATGGATTTGAAATGGAACTCCGTATCTGGAAACTCATTGTTGAACCAGTATGTCTGCTACGGTTACCGCCTCTTGATTAGGAATGGCGTAGGCTTCAGGCCACTTAGTGAAGTATAGAGATGGGCAATATCGTTCCTTTTAAGGAACCGTTCCAGCCAAAACCGTTCACCAAAAGAAACGAGTTCTTTGGACTCGTTCCTATTGAAATCGTTCCGAAAAAAAGGAACGATTCCGACAAAGGAATGAATTCGAGAAAAAAGGACGATTTCATGAAAAAAAGGAACGAATCCGTAAAAAAAGGAACGATTCCGACAAAAGAACGATTTTGAGAAAAAGGAACGAATTCGAGAAAAAAGGACGATTTAAAAAAAAAGGAACGAATCCGAGAAAAAAAAGAAACGACTTCGAGATAAAAAGGAAGGAATCCGATAAAATATGATGGATTTTTTAAAAAAAAGGTTCCAAGGGAAAAAAACGCGTCCAAAACTATTTTACGAAAAAAGGGAACGAATCCGGAAACAGGGATAACAGATCTCGGAGCGACATGCAATCCCTAATATTTATTATTTATAACTAATTTATTTTCTTACGTATTCATTTTTTTCATATCATTTCTTATCGTTTGCTTTAATTTTTAAATATTTTGGACAGATCATTTTGTTTTTAAGAGTTCATTTTATTCATCTGTGTGCGCTATTAATTAGCATAGTTATTTCTAATCCCCATAATATAAGTATTCCCTGACTTTATGATTTATTGTATTAAGCATAATTCCTCTTGAAATTTTGCATTTGGTTGATCTTTCATCTATCGCTATAGTTTATCCATGAAATTTTACTGTAGCTTTGGTTTAGTCATCAGGCTGTTGCGGCGGTCTATTAGATTTTCAATGTAATCATTGCTTTCCCCTCCAAAATCTGTCGTCAAATGACCCTCTATTTATTTTATTATTTTTGCGTAGGAAATTTCTTTATTGATCCAATATTTGATATCGGGGTCTATGATTTGTTTCCTCTTCAAAATTTACCCTAACGTAATCTTTAACTTATATATCGGCCTTCGTAACCGGCCCGGCCGTTTTCCAAGTTGGTCCATTTCAGTACGATTCCTCAGGAATTGGGAATTTCGGAGTCTGCCCATTTCGAGAAAGCTTCCGATACAATTTCAGACACATTTTTAACCCTTTCAGGCACACTGTGCCCGGTCTAGGATACCTAATATTAATTCCAAACTTGCAAACGGCACCAATAACATTTTAGTAAAATTTTGTTTTTGCAACAAAGGCTTAAATTAAGGAATTCAAAATATCTAAAAAAATCGTTTGTGAATTCCGGTGTCAGTCAATATTTTCTTATTTTACTAACAGATTTTGCCCGTGCAGGAAAGGGTTAAAAATAGACACGTGAAACTTGCTGAGATGATTTTTAAAGAGATGTATAAGAGGCCGCGTGATTTCTTTTTTGTTCGCTCAATTCGTTAGAATTTGATTTATAAACAATTACTTTCTCAGTATGACCATTTTTTTCTTTCGCAGATCTCCCTCTTCAGGAAATTCAGTTCTAAACACCAACTTTGACAACAGTTTTTTACAATATTTTTTGCAATTGTAAAAAAAAAAAAAAAAAAAAAAAAAATGACAAGCACGGCGCAATGTGTACTTTCTAAGAAAGAGAATTGCCAGTTTGAAACGTTTGAGAGAAAAAATGAATTTAAGAATAAATCAGACAATAAGCAGTTTGGATTGGAATACACCCTTAACCCCTTCGTGACTCCTTCGCTTGTGTTTTTTTGGGTCAGGGAATCCAAATTTGTATCTTCTCAGCCAAAATTTCTCCCGGCAACTCCCCTCCCCCAATTTTTAATAAAATGCAACCCAAAAGAAAATTTAAAAAATTCCATTTTTTACTGTTTTAGCGAAAAAATATTTATAAATGTAAATGCAGACAAAATTTCCAAGAAATACGATGCATAATATTATGACGAGGATGAACGGGGAGGGGGGGAACATCGTTTGCTTTTTCTCTCCTCCGAACTTTCAATAATTCTTATTTTATGTATTTGGGTCATTGAATCCGAATTTTTTACTTCTCACCCCCTCCCCCCAGAAAAAAGTAAAATAATCGCCAATATAGGTTTTTTATATTTTTTGAGGCAAAATTATCTATAAATTCAGAAAGTAGACAGAATTTTCAACAAAGTACGATGCATAACATTATGACTTAGGATGAGTGGAGTGTGTGCGGGGGGGAAGCCTGCCTCACAGCGCTACGTGCACTAAGTTATGCAATTCCGCTTTTTCCAAAATTTGTGTACATGTGTTTGAGGGGGAGGAGTTGCCGGGAAAATTTTCCATTCAGCGATCCACAAAACATAAAATAAGTCTTTTCTAGAGCTACCATGAATTTTGCTAGGTATAGCCCCTATATGATCTCTATTGCCTTGACTCGTGCGACCAGGGTCGTCCAAAGAGAAAACTGTACCCGCGGCAAAGTCTCAATCTAGCGCTCCCCTAGTAAGCTGGGGGGGACCCCCAACTTTTTCTTGCGACAGGCCAAAAAATAACGTTGGTAGTATAATTTTGGCGAACCCTAAGTTTCCGCGATCGGGGTGACCGCCCCTGTCGCACCCCTCCTCTTTCACACGGGGCTGCAGACATAGGCGTAGAATTGTATGGGCCCATGGGGCTCGGGCCCCTCCAATAATATTTCCAGATGGGCTGTATTTTTTGGCGCCAACCAATATAGAAAAAATTCAAATTTTGAAAAGGGATTTTCCAGCGTATATTGCTTTCTAAAAAAAAAAAAAAATCTATCTATGAATTCGTTATTTACTTTTATATTTTATAAATAACTAAAACAACCAAAGAAAACTTCCACCCTATATTGCATGGCTAAAACGAAGCAGTCTCCATGGAATTTTTTTTCTTTCTTTCTTTATTGGACGGTGAACATGGTTTCTAGGAAGTATCACCTATTCTGATTCTAACGTGCTATACAGAGGGCAATAAATAAAGTAGACGATGTGTCCGATACATTGCGTTTTCTCAAACATACCAAGAAGGGGCCTTTTGACCTTAGATAAAAAGGTCTTAATTTAGAAGCTTCCAAGAACTCAGAAGATGGCAGGTGGGAGAGTATAGAGAGGTTTTGCTGCTGACCAAACCAAAACTGTCAGTTCAATAGTGTCTTTAAGGCAAAAATAGGTGAGAAAATTTCAGATGGACAAATATCTATTATCATTAGCTAAAGATATCAAGCCGTCTCTTGTAGTAGTGAATGATTCTCAAGCATTTAGTAGTTCCGATAAACAATAAGCATTCAATTATTCCTACTTATTATTTTAAATGTTTATTTTTGTGTTGTCAAAGTTATCTGATTAAAAGTCTTCACAGACCTGGCCGGGAACTCGAGAAAGCTTTCTTCCACTGACCGCAACTTAATAAAGAGCCTACATTAGAAGTCTGCACGAGCCGAAATTTCCAGGCTCAAGCCCAGGCCGATCCATTAAAAAAATGGCCCAGCCTAGCCCGTAATTAAAGTTAAATTTTGGCCCGAGCTCGGCCCGGTCCATAGAAAAAATTTAGCAGTCCGACCCCTCCCGATATAATAGCTAAAAACAAGGCCCGAGCTCGGCCCAGCTCGGAAAAAAGTTAAAATATTGGCCCGGCCAGAGGGAATTTCTACAGAACATTGATATTTACTCTTACGGAAGAGTTCAGACTAAAAAAACTTATCTTAGTCTTTTTTTTTTTCATGTTTATAATCTACACTTATGCAGAAATGCCATAGGTTGCGATATTTATGCTTTTAATGAATCTTTGTTTGTTGTATGTAAATGTTTCCGTTATCATTAGTATTATTAATCCATATTCCATGCAATGGAGACATAAAAACCTAAAAAATGGTATATGGTGAAAGTAAAATTTTCTAAAACGGAATCGCAAGAAAATGGAAAGAAAAAACCGATACTCCAGAAAAAAAAGTAGGGCCCGAACCCGGCCCGGCACGAAAAGATTAGTGACTAAGTTCGGCCCGGTCCGAACACCGTTAATGGAAATCGGCTCGAACCTGGCTACGGTCTCGGGCTTCGGGCCGAGGCCCGACCCATGCACATCTCTAGCCTACATCCCCCCTCTCCTTTTGAAAACTCCGGCTAAACCTGAACTTTAGTGTGTGTGTGTGTAGAGGAATTTTCAGCCCAGACCCGGACCGGACTGTTTATATCTTTACATTTATAGGCCCGGATCGTACAGAAATCAGTGAAAACAAGCCCGGTCCGATCTGGCCGGACACAATTTCGACTATTTCAATTGTTCCTATTTATTATTTTAAATAATTTATTTTTGTGTTGTCTAAGTTATCAGATTAAAAGTTTCGACGAACCTGGGCCGGGTCCGAAACTTGAACTCGGGATGAAACTTGAACTCCGCTGACCGCAACCTAATAAAGTAAGAGCCTACATCTCTCCCCCTCACCTTTATTTTTGCAAAATCAGGCTGAGCCTGAACTTCAATTTTCTTTGGTCGTGTCCAGAGGAATTTTCAGGCCCAGACCGTTCATATTTTTACATTTCTAGGCCCGGATCGTACAGAAATCAGTGAAAACAGGCCCGGCCCAACACAATTTTCAATATTTAAAAAAAATTCAGATTTTTATCATATAATAAAGATTTTTTTTAAAGAATACTGCATACATATTTATGGGATAATTGTACAGTATATTTTACAGAAAATACACAATAGCAACATTAATGATTAATTAGATTTTTAGACTTTCAACAGTCAAATAAGGATTCATTAAAAAAGTAATATGGTTTAGAAAAAAATAAAATAAAAAAAAATAAAGTTAAAAATATCATAACTTTTGAAGCTGTATAGTAAAAAGTTGTTTTATAAAAATATTTCAATATTATTTGAATTCATTTGTTATCGGAAATGCATATGATTAGCCGGTGTTTTTATTCAGAAACTATGCAATCGAATGGCGTTATCCTTTTTTTTATATAAAAGAGCAATTTAAGAAATTACACTGAATCAAATTTCCGGAAGCGACAGCACGGGAAGGGAGGAAAATCTGGAACCAGACAAGAATCTCTTATATTTCAACAAGTATATTATTTACCAAAAATAGAAAACCCTATTAGATTCTAATATTTCAAATCCCTTCAATAGTCAGACTTGTCAATTTTATGCCTTTGCAGCTAAAAATTAGTTAGAAAATGTGTCAAACATTCGCGTTGTTGAGAAGTGAATTTAAAAACCGCTAAGAAGTATATTACCAAAGATTACGCTAACGTAAGTTCTTTATCGCTGTTAATACTTTCATAAAACATGTTGTTTGCCTTACACATTTTGAGAACAATTAATGGTAGTTCCGGCCCGGCTCGACTATGTGTACAAAAGAAAAAAAAATGCAAACCTAATCTCAGGGCGTCAGGAGTCTGCTAAAAAAAATCAAGCCAGGATTAGACACAAAGTAATTGTCCGAGTACAAGTTACATTTCAGCATTGATGTCAAATTAGTATCGGCTCGCGACGCACATTCATACTTATTCTCGTTAAAGCCATATTCATTGAAAAAAGCTCATATCATATCGTTTTTGTTTTAATCTGTATAATGGGTCAGTAGGCCCTCTTTTTTTTTATATATATAATCAGCCTGGCCCTGTCCTTACGGACCATTTAATTTTTTTCTGGACCGTTAGAATATTCAGAACTACTCCTTCTGACTACGGGCCAGGTTCGGGCCCGTACAGACCTCTTCTCGTGTCAGTCTAAAATTTGGTTTAATTATTATAATTATTTCCATGTTCACATATATGTATCTAGCTGTACATGTGTGTTCATACGGACCAGCTTTTCCATGAAATATTTTTATTATATGACTTTTCTTTTGGAAATTAAAATCTTTGGAAATCTGAAATTTTTGGAAAGTTTAGTGTAAGTTTAGTAAACTTGTATATACTTGTATTAAAATCAAACAAATCGAGCACAACTTTTAGTTTTTTTCTGTTAGGATCTCCGAACAGATATTAATTAGTATATTTCTTTTGTAAGGGACTTGTGAAAATCTCTAAAGCTGGCTCTGACAAGCAGTCAGTGTAGAATTGATAATTTTTTTCTCTGATAGGAATTTCTGTTACTCCGAGGCGCCACCGAAATATGTTTTTGTGTATGTGTACGTGGGGGGCGTTTTTATTCTTAGACTTCAGTATAAATAAATGTAAAAAAAAAAAAAAAAAATGTTAGCGTTAAGGACTAGGAAGAGGGATTCTTTTACCGCCAGTATTCATCACTGGTTGTAACATAAAAATTCTCTGATTATGATAATGTAAAGGGTATTCATATGACTTAGTATTAGTACTACACAAATATTATCTGTAATCTAATCGTCAGACTCGCTGCATGCTATATTACATCAATTTATTCTATTGACTTAAATTTAAAAAAATAAAACAATATAATTTTCATTAATTTATTCTATTATTAATTCATTTGTACAATGAGCCAAAAAACTCAAACTTCTTATTTAATTATATCGAAAATGCATGGTGAATATAATGAATTTTTTCAAAAGGCCAAATATGCTGATTTAGTTGATGGTGTCTGTATCTGAATTTTTCTTCATGTGTTTATATATGTATAATGAAACCTACTAAGACTAAAACGGAATTAGAAGGCAAAAAATTCCATTTGTTGGGTTTCTGTCTTTGAAGGTGTAATTGCACGGTACTTTTATCAACGATACTACGGTATTTTTCTGATTAAGATAAGTTCCGGTTCACAGATTTTGTGATATTTACATATATCTGTATGTATTTGTTATATGTAGATTAAAACTTGCCAAAAAGGAACATGTCTATAACAAATATTTGCAACTTTTCATCTGGACTCCGATGGAAGGATTGCCACGCAATCATACTTATTATAGTCTGCTGGAAGCTATGAAAGCTATTATTTTGATCCTTTGCACTTGCTTTTTCAGAGATTTCTCTTTATAAATATTTAACCTCTGTAAACGAAAGCAGCCTATAAAAGGGTAATGTCTCAATCTGAAACATTCCATGGTCATAACAAAATTAATTCCTGAAAAAAATATCTGTTAAGGCGAAAAACCTGTCTAAAACGGAATTATCTCTTTTTTTTTAAATTTCGTCTTAGAAATTAATACTTTTTTGGTATTCATGATGAAATAATTAATTCCTCGTTCCAAAGGGTTTCAAACTCTCCCCTCTCCCCCCCCCCTGACTACGTCACTGAATGAGCCCCTCCAATAATTTTGAAACCTCTACGCCTATGGCTGCAGACGATACATTGCCACAGCGCATGTTGAGAGGCAGACGCCCTCCTCCAAGTTCATGCTACGTCATGATGTTACGTATCTTTTTTGTAGCAAATTTTGCCTGCTTTCTGATTTTCCTTTTTTCCAAAAACTTTTAATTAAATATATATATATATATATATATGTATGTATATATTAAAATTAATATTTTTTATTATAATACCCCAAATTAAACGTATTTTGGGTATCATTTTACCTTTTCTTTTTCTTTACTTTTTTTCTTTTTTTTTTTCTTTTCTTAAGGGAGGATTTTAGTGAGAAGTTAAAAATTCGGATTCAGCGATCCCAAAACATAAAGTAAATCTTACAGAAAAATTCGGAGGAGTAACAGGAGAGCGAAGACATATCATGCGATTGGTTAACTTCCTCAGTCCTGATGTCGCCTATAGGTGACACAAAAGAACATCCATTAAGTTCATTTAATGCAATCTAATTTAATAAATCTTTTAATTTAATTTAAAATTGTTAAAATTACTTACTTCTAGAGGTTTTTACTAAATGCGTGCATATTAGAGGCATCCATACATACTGATACATCTTTGAATGTGTTTTACAGTAATTTTAAACTAGTTTGTGTAGTCCTTCTTAATATTTGTCTCAGATTTGAGGAATTTAAGTGGAATTGCATAAAGTAATGCATGTAGTGCCGCGGCGCATGTTGAGAGGATTGCTTCCCTTTTCCCGTTCATCTTACGTGTCAATCATGCGTCGTATTTGTTGCAAATTTTGTATACTTTCAAAATTTCTGCATACTTTTTAACTAAAACGATAAAATAATTGATTTTTTTCTTAAATAACTTTTTTGAGAGGGGGGGAGGAGGGGGAGAATTTTATCAAATTTTAGGGGAGTTGCCGAGGAAAATTTTGGTGGGAAGTTGAAAATTCGGATTTAGCGAATTAAAAAACATAAAAAAAGCCTTTTTCCAGAATTATCGTGTGCTAGGTAGAGACCCAATACGGTCTCTATTGCCTGGACTATTGTTCAAACAGATTTTTCTCTGTGTAATAAATCTCAATGTAAGTTGATTAAAACAATCTTCGAGAGTTTCAAGATTGTTTTTTAATCATCTTCTTCAGGAGAGAAAAACAAGACGCCAAACTTATAAAGTGATACATGAGCGAGCGCTATTAGCTGGTCTTATTTTTCTTTTGACAAAGAAGATTCTCAAATTCAAATTATACTTGAGGAAAAATAGCATGAAACCGAAATATACATAAAAGTGCGTAACTATTAAAATAATCGAAAATCAGTTATCCCATTAAAGTGCAATTTTTATGACATGATGATGTATTTCTTATATTATTCAAAACCGTTTCAAATCAGATTTTTTTTCTTTTAATCTTGTTTTCCTTGAAAATTCATTATATATCATTTCGTATGATATATTTACCAATTAGAAAAAGTATTAGTGCATGTATCTAAGTCTATATGGTGTTCCATTACCTTCGGATCCTGGTACTTAATCGATAAAGCACGTTTAGGTTCTCTATTTGAATCCTAGCTGGGGCATTTTTCACGCAGTTATAAAAAATCAACTTCGAAAATTATTTCTTTTAGATCAATTTTGCATGAACACGTCAAATGGTATTGTAATTAAGTCACAGATGACAGTAAATAATTTGTAACAGACAATATGCTAAATGAAGTAAAATAATATACTTTTATTTTTCTAAACATTAAATTTAAGAGGATATAATGCGCAGTTGTAGTTTATTAAACGTTTATCCCCTCCTACAACTTTAATTTCTCTTTCTTTCGTTTCTCTTCGTCTCCTCTCCCCCCTCCGCTTTTTTTCATACATATTTGAAGGGTATTTGGGCAATATACTTTGCTTTAATAAATCAAAATATCTTATTTTAAAATAAAATCTGTTCTTTTCGGAATGGTTTGATTTCGGAACTAATCCGAGGAATCGATCTTTTTCGGAACGAGTGCTAGGAATCGTTCCCTTTCGGAATGGTTTCATTTCGGAACGAGTCCGATCAATCGTTCCTTTTCGGAATGGTTTCATTTCGGAACTAGTCCGAGGAATCGTTCCTTTTCGGAACGAGTCCTATCAATCGTTCCTTTTCGGAATGGTTTCATTTCGGAACTAGTCCGAGGAACGGTTCATTTTCGGAACTAGTCCGAGGAACCGTTCTTTTTCGGAACGAGTCCGAGGAATCATTCCATTTCGGAATCGTTCCGAAAAGGAACGAATCCTTTTTACAGACAGGAACCGTTCGTTCAGTTCCACCGCCGGAACCGTTCCTTTGGAATCGTTCCTCAACAAATGACACATCTCTAGTGAAGTAGTCCATGACAACGAGGATGTACTTATTGCGATCAGATGTTCTAGGAAGAGGATCCAGGATATCTAAAGCCATTCGTTCGAAAGGAGCTCCTACATTATAACGCTGCAATCGTCCACGGGTGCGCCTCTTTGGACCTTTACGTGCTACAAAGGTGTCACAAGTTCGACACCACTTCTCCACATCACTGCGAACATTATTCCAGTAGAAACGCTCTCGAACCTTTTGCAGGGTCTTCATTACACCAAAATGACTTCCTGTGGGACTTCCATGAAGTTCTTGAAGGACCATAGAAATTCTCGACTTAGGGAGTAGTAGTTACCATCTACATGTCTTTCCATCGTCAAACTCCCATTTTCGGTACAAGATACCGTTCTTCAAATGTAGGAAATTCAGAGAGCCCAATAACGTTTAGTCGTAGAATGGTAATGGGCCATGTCTTGGCAGCTGGGCTTCCTGTTGGACTCCTCTTTCAGCTCTAGAATTGGCTTAATTTCAGGATCAGAAAGTTGATCTGTACGCAGGCTCTCGTCACTCCACGGATCTTGCGATGATGTAGACCCAGTTATAACTTGTCTTACTATAGGACCTTTGACATTAAATTTCTTCTCAACCCGGTCGCAGTATCTACAATTCTCTGAGCAGGGTCTTCTTGAGAGAGCATCTGCATTTCCATGTGATGAGCCTTTTCGATGGCGTATCTCCATATCGTACTCTTGAAGCTTTTGTATCCACCTGGCTATCTGGCCTTCAGGGTTCTTAAAATTCAATAGCCAAGTTAGAGAAGCATGATCAGTTCGGATCAGGAATTTCCGACCGTAAAGATAGTTATGGAAATGGTCTATGGCTTTCACTACAGCAAGAAGCTCTTTTCTTGTTACGCAGTAGTTTCGCTCTGCCTTTGTTAAGCACTTGCTGAAATAGGCGATAACACGCTCCTGGCCGTCGAATTCCTGGGACAGTACAGCGCCAATGCTTTCGTTACTTGCATCCGTATCAAGTATAAACTGTTTATCGATTTGAGGATATGACAGAACTGGAGTGGATGTTAAGGCCTCCTTAAGCTTTTCGAAAGCAGCGTCACATTCCTGTGTCCACATAAATTTTTGATTGGCTTCTGTTAATTTATGAAGTGGTCTTGCAATCATCGAGAAGCCTTTGACGAATTTCCTGTAATAGGTGCATAATCCTAGAAAACTCCGAAGCTGGTGAATATCTGCTGGACGACTCCAATTTTTCACAGCGGATATTTTCTCCGGATCAGTCCTAACTCCTTCCGCCGAAATGATGTGTCCAAGGTAGGCGACTTCATTGCGAAATAAGCTGCACTTCGAAGGGCTTAACTTCAAATTAGCTTCCTTCAATTTTTGTAGCACCCGCCTGAGGTTGTCCAGATGTTCATCAAAAGATTTTCATATGATTATGATATCGTCTAAATAAACAAGACATGCCTCATATGACAGCCCCCGGAGAACCGTTTTCATAAGGCGTTCAAAAGTTGCAGGTGCATTACATAGACCAAAAGGCATTACCTTGAAATGCCATAATACTTGTCCCGTTGTGAAGGCAGTCTTCTCGCGGTCGTCAGGATGGATCTCTACCTGCCAGTAACCACTCTTCAGATCCAGAGTCGAGAACCAGGTGTTGCCCGCAAGTGTGTCAAGAGTGTCGTCAATCCTTGGTAGAGGGTATCTATCCTTTTTAGTGACGTCATTCAGTCGGCGGTAGTCTACAAAAAATCTTGTAGAACAATCCTTCTTTCTTACTAATACAATGGGAGACGCCCATGGACTTGTCGATGGTTCGATGACGTCATTTTCTTCCATATCCCTAATTAAATTTTGCACCTCTTCTTGCTTGGCAAAAGGTAATCGTCTAGGGTGTTGTCTAATAGGAGAGTGATCTCCAATGTCAATTCGGTGTTGTGCCATTTTAGTTCGTTCAAAGTCTTCAGATGTTTGGGAAAATAAACTTTGGAATTCTCTAATTAAACTTTCCGCAGCATCCATTTGATTTGGATCTAAGTCCGTATTTTGTAACAAATCCTTGACTAAATTAACTGAAGATTTCTGAGAGTGATTGGAATTTTGAGTTATGCACGTCACAGGAGCACATGATGCTATCACCTCTCTTTTCTTGATAGTCCTCGTCTTATCACTGATGTTAGCAATTCTGACTGGAATGGTCTTCTTCGAGAGGTCCACTACAGATGAAGCCACCAATACTCCTGCTTGTTTACTATTGTCTTCGGGATAATCTATATGGCCAAATCGGTAATTAGTTTCATTTTTAATTACAGCTGGAACTAAAAATTCTGTTCTTGGATCTAGACTGATGTCTTCTTTGGCTATTACTATTTGTTTACATTCAATTTAATTATTTAATCCAAAAAGACTTATTTTTTCAAATTTTGAGAGCATTTTATTATTTTTGAAATCAAGTTTGAAGCCAAACTTCTTCAGAAAATCTAGCCCGATTAAGCAAGGATCTGTTATGTCAGACACATATGCCGTATGGTAATATTTCATTCCTCCAAAGTTGATGGTTAAATTTGCCTTTCCATATATGCCTATCGTGTCGCCCGTCACAGTTTGCAGGGTAACGCATGGTGGAGTCCAGATGAGTTTACATTTAAATTTTCGACCCAAATCTTCTCTTATTATTGTCACATTGGCTCCTGTATCGACAATCATACGGCACTGAATTCCGTTAATAAAGCGTATCACATATAATTCATTATCGCCGCCACTCATTTTTGATATCTGGAGGATCTTCAGGTGGGGCTTTTCTTTATCTGGCAACCTCCGCCCCGTGAGATGGCCAAAATTAAGTTTCCCTTCTGACTGTTTGAATTTATCTCACGTTCGTGGATTTTGGGGCTATTTCTTGGGAGATGTCCTGTATCATCGCATCCCCAGCACGTGAGATTCTGTCTTCTTGAGCTTGTTCTTCCACATTTTAAAGCTTCAAGTTCTTGATTTATTTTCCTAATTTCTTTCAAGACGTCGATCTCAGTGTCTGAGCCTTTGTTCACCGTTGCCCCTCGGACTGAATGACGATCTCTTCGGCTGGCTTGTGTAGCTGCTTCCAACTTTAAGGCATATAGTAATGCAGCCTTTAAATCCTGCACATCTGCCATTCGTACCGCTCTCTGCACTTCTGGATCTTTTATTCCGTCTACAAGGTACTGCAATGAAAGCATTTCCCGTACATTTGTTGGACAGTTGATGAATGCTAAATTTGCCAGACGTTCTATTTCTGAGGCAAACTCTTGAAGGGTTTCACTCGATTTTTGATGGCGGCTCTTCATTTGTATTTTCGTATAATCTTTGAAAATTTTTTCTCCGAATCTCATTTCAAGTGCACAACTTAGAGTCTCAAAATTGAGTTGCGTCATATCGGGCAATGTTTGCAGCACGTCGGCGGCTTCTCCTCTTAAAGATGCTGCCAGTTGACAAGCTTTCACTTCGTCACTCCATTTGTTCGCTTCGGCTACAATGGAGAATTGCGTCTTGTAAATTGCCAGGAACTCTTTCCGTCGTATGTCGACAGCATGATGTGTACGGGAGAAGCAGGCGGATTCCTAAATTCTTCATAATTACCACTGGACGCTGAAAGCTTCTTCTCAAGATCTTGTATTTTTTTATTTAGCTTTTCATCTACTTCACCTATTTTCTCTTCAACGTTACTGATTTTCTCTTTAACGTTACAAACTTCATTCTGAATTTTCTCTTCTACTCCCGCCATTTTCTTTTCCATTTTCTCTTCAACATTACTAACTTCATTCTGAATTTTCTCTTCTACTTCCTCTATTTTCTCTTCTACTGAGCCTATTCTTCTCTCTACCGACGAGAACTTTTCTTCTAAAGTTTTCTTCATTTCTTCTTGGCCTTTATTAATCTTTTCAGTCACATCTTCTTGGCATTTGTCAATTTTTTTTGTCAACTGTTCCATTCTTTCTTCGTTTTTATTCATTTTATCCGCCAACTCTTCTTGGCCTTTATTCATTTTTTCCGCCAACTCTTCTTGGCCTTTATTCATTTTTTCCGCCAACTCTTCTTGGCCTTTATCAATTTTGTTTGTCAACTCTTCCAACAACTCTTCTAGTCCTTTGTCAATTTTATTCGTCAATTCTGTTTTTATGCCATTGATAGCATCTAAGTTCTTTCAGTTGTCCGTCCCTTGCTCTTGTTTTCGCCATAAGATTCCAAATTCTGACACCAAAAATTGTAGCGTATATGGGGTTCTTTTGATCTTATGGTTAGACAACTTCAAACTCTTGTCAGAAAAGTAGAAAATAATTTATTTACAGAACTTCAGAACAACAGAGCCTTCAAAACTCACAAATATTACTAGATATTCAAAAATAATTGTTCAAATCTATCGTATAAGTGCAGATATAGGTTCCAGAGACTCTTTATACAACGTCTCAACACTAAATCCCATTCAAAATAACGTAAATAAGACTCAAGCAAACTTGCTTAAACAATATCCTAGAAGTTCACTCAATGACTGACTGGTAAATAATAATCACAGCAGCTCGTATTGCTCTCCTTATATAGGCTCGCTGCATGTGCTGGAAATTTCTACAACCTTCTCGAAAAATCCACGGAACAACATTCAATCTATCAGTATAGCTATAGGGGGGTTAACATAGAGAGGGAAGGGTTACCATCGCCAAGTTTGTCGCCAACTTGGCGATATATCGCCAAATTTGGCAACCAAAATTAGTCGCCAAAAGTGACGCCAACTTGGCGATATCTTTAATATTTCGCCAATCTGCCGTAGACATACACTGAAAATAATAGACAAGTTTGCTTGATAACAGAGACAATGTAACAAAAACTAATATTACTAAAGGAATGGAGCTTAATAAGATTATTTACATTATTTTACAGTACAAACACTAACTATTTACAAAATTCGTAACAATATGTCTATTTTTAAAAATTCATATAATTAGGAGTTCTGCATAAGTAACGCTATCATTTTAAGGGAAAGGTTAGATTCGACATATCATAAGATTTTTTTAGGGCTGGGGGGATGTGTTCTGATATCGTTAACATTTCTTTTTTTCCAATTTCATTTGTGATTTTGCATTCATCAAAATAGTTTTTTTTGTATGTTATCTGTATATGAACGTACAAAGTTATTATTAAAATCAATAACTCATTATAAAATTATTAAATTCCGAAATATGAAACCCTCTAACGTTTGCATTCCTATTCCTCCGTCATACGTATATTGCATGTAAACACGCTGTTCGAGAAACCATATACGAAGTATGCTTGAAATTATACTTAAGTTTACTAGTAAATAAGAAAGAAAAAAATGTTGTTTACCTGTTTTGTTGATAAGAAGTTGTGTCTGTCCTACTCTGTGCAGGGCAATACTGCAAGAGAATATAAGTACTGTTGAATGCATTATGTAACAAAAAAATTTTATCAAATACTTTTAAATGTCAACTCTTTAGTAGTAAATGTTATTCGATGTATAAACTAATATTTTATCGACTTCTCATCATTTGAATTAATAAATGCAATTTAATCAATCAATATGCGAAAAATAAGTGTAACCATATTTGTATATCAGTCCAAACAAAAGATTATAATTTCGAAAATCTAAGAATATTTATTTATTGATAACGATATCATTACCAGAGGCACAGGAGGCAGTGGCGGGGGGTGATAGAATATAATATCATAAGATAATGTTATATATGTATAACCTCTTACTGTAGTTGATAACTTATTTTTTTATATTAAAAGGTACATTAGAGTTTTGTTACTGAAAGGAAAAAAAGAAAAAAACAACTCGCATGTAACAATCCCGTATCGTTATACAGGTATTGCTTTAAATAAATAAATTTCAAACTTTATTTAAACATATCATTGTTTTTTTAAATAAAAAAAAATTAGCGTTACCAGTGGGCAATCTAATAAAATATATTGAATATAAAAAAATTTATTACAGCCATTAATAATAATCAAATAATGTTTTTCAGCTTTATAACCCGGAAAGACCGGTTTGAATTTTCTTGCCTTTATAGAATAAATTTAGGAGAAAATAATGAAAAAGGATATTTATATAAGTTTGGGAAGATGTAATTGATATACTGTACATAATTAATAAATAATTTTCTGATTTAATTCTCTTTTTTTAAAAAGAATTTTGAGCCAAAATAGTAGCTTTATCTCTTAGTTAAAAAAAAAAAAAAAAAAAAAAAAAAACATTTGCCATCAAGTAATATAAACAACTGTGAAAAGTCAAATATTTTTCATAACTGTAAAACGTCAAGTATTTACACGAGCCAACTTTTTAAAATCTTTCAAAGGCACATCTTGACAAAATAGCTATAGAAAATAACTTAAAAGTTACGATGTATTTTTTTAAGAGACTCATTCACGAAGAAGAATTCGACGAATTTTATGAATCAAACTGATCAAACAATAATATTAGCTTACGGAAGGTATGTTTACTCAACTTCTATTATACAAATCTTCGGCTATTCATTCTAAAATAAATATGCTTGCAGCTTTGAAATAAAATACATAAATAAATAAATAAATGCACTTGCAAAAACTGTTAGCAAAAATATTAGAAAATGAATTTGCTTAAAAAATTATGTAAGAAATTTTAACAAAATCTATTTTATTATGAAAAGAATTGGAAAATTACTTAAAAATCTCAAAATTTATAGTTCAGAAATTAAAATAATACCGTAGTAAGTAATTTAAGAAATAGATAGAAACGTTTTAATGTAAACTAATTACAAATTTTGATACTTTGAAAAAATCAATGGTTAAATATTTGCAGCTTATATGAATGAGTGATTAAGTGTGCAAGCCGATATTGTAAGAGGCAGAAAGATGAAAACGAGACATAAGGAAAATGTAAGTAAACTGTTCTCAAATGAGAACATGACAAATATGAAAAAAGCAAGTAAACTGCTTATTTTTTCAAAAATAATTGCCATAATTATTCTGATCCCAATTCAGGCTGAGGGGGATACTGTGCGCTCAAATTTTCCTGTACTTCAGATATTCTGTTAAGATAGTATGAGTGGAACCGTATCTAATAGTCCAAAAGGCGACCTCACAAAACCCTAAGTCATCCCTAAGAAATATTCGTTTATTTTATGGAAGAGCAGTAATAGAGGAATCTTATGACCCATGCCTGCCGGAAGAGAAGTGGTGCATAAGCCAAAAATTAATACCATTAGTAGTTGACTCGTAGGCTTAGCATTGTGTTTTCCATACAATCAAAAGTAGGAAAACATGGAAAACTAGGTGCAGGAAAAAATAATGCTAAACCTACGAATCAACCGCTAGTGGTATTAGTTTTTGGATTATGCACCGCTTCGTTTCCTCATGGATCACTAGATTCCTCTGTTACTACTCTTCCATAGATTAAAGGATTTTTTCTTCTGCTCGATGACTTAGGATTTTGTGTTGTCGGCTCTTAAACTGTAATTCCCAATATGAGCTGAATGTCTTCCACTGTCTAGCGTCGGTTATTTCCGCCGCCGATAGAAGGGGCCATGACACACTCACATGCAAACACACGCTCACGTGTGATTCTGTTTTCGACATACAAAGCAGTCATTCAGGCATGAACTCCACTACCTGAGTCACTTTCCCAGTGATGTAGTCGAAAAAGCAACAGAAGGTTCTGGGCAAAGTTTATACGTTCAAGGCTAAGGATATACCTTACAATGTATATACTTTAAGTTTTTCCAGAATAAGAGAGCATGCAGTGCTCCTTAAAAAAGATCCAGAAGGTATACGGCGTCTACCATTGTACACTATGTGGCAAAAGGCGTCCGGGCACTTGCAGTTTTATAATTTTTTTAAATACCTAGAAAAATACAAGAGGAGTTATCCTGAAACTCCAGGTGTTTAAATATAATAGTACACATCATATACTGTCGTGAAGAATTTTTTCCTAAACCCCATAGCAGACCGTGAACAAATTGAAAAATGACAAATATATTTTGGATAATCGTATCAAAAACTAATATAGCACATTTGTAAAAATCGTAGATTATGATTATGTGACTTAATTGTAATAAAATGTAGTTATATGCAGTGTTCTCGTTGTCACTCACCATTGCTCCAAATTTCGATTAATTTCTTCATTTGCTGAGTAAACAAGCGATTAGTATCGCCAAATTGGTAGTGCTCAATTTTTGCTTGTTCTTTCTTTTTTCGTGTGTGTGTCGCTAATATTGTTGAATTGCACCGTACCGCGTACCACATGAATTACCTCTTTTTTTAATGATATTGATGCAACATAAGTTCGATTTAATATTAGCGAAAGCAACAGTAAGGATTATGAGACCGGCGGCAGAATGAAAAAAACCAGGTGTCAATGCCAAGCTTACAGAGGTTAATTTTAAAAGCGTCGAGACAGTAGAAATGCAAACAGAATTACTCTCATCAAGCGCCAAATAGGAAAAAAGGTTTTCTGTAATACAGCACCGAAATTAGCTGTTTACAGTTCGTTCATTACTATTTATTAGTGGAATGAAAAGTGTTATTGTTCGGTTATTTATTTCTGTCGGTTGCATGTTTACGAAATCTCATAGAAATTTTTAATAATATAATATATATATTCAAAATATTACATAGCTGCCTGGGATTGTCTTCGACATCCAAAAGCCACACTGGACATGGAAATGTACGTAACCAAAAACGACAACGAATATGTGCTTCTAAGAAAAGCCGAGGAATTCTAGAGAAATAAAAGTTTATTTGAATATGACATATTTTTATTTTTCCAGATTCATTGCGTGTAATATCATAAAATTCTGAATTAACTTAGGGAGTTTATTTTATAGAATTTAATGAGTTAAATCGGTTTTAGAAATTTTTTCTTGATTACGCAATATACTTAGAATATACATATATTTAACATAGTTGTAGCGGATAGTTGAATTTAGATTAATAACAATTGTTGTCGCAGTTATAAAAACTTAAGTTATTTTAGAATATATTGAGAAAAAGAGGGTGCATTAAAGAATTAAAAATAATTTTTTAGCGCTACACTGCGAATCTATTCGGCTAATACTTTTTTCATTTAACGAATGTTTTATTTTATTTTTAATTAGCCAAATTACTAACGTTGGTCAAATGTCAGCGAGAACACTAGTGATGTGTGGTAATTTCTGAAAGCATTGTGTGTGGATAGCTAGTAGATAAATCAAGGTTTTTATAAAAAAAAAGTCCCACGTTTTTTGCTTACAATTTGCAAAGTTCTTAATATAGAAACAGTTTTCTTCAGAAAATACGACAAATAACATTGTATATAATATCTTGTAATTAGAATTTAAAAATAATAAAAATTTTATGAAAATGAGCAGGTTTGCTAAAAATATTTTCACTACCTTGCGTGAACGCCATCAAAATATAATTTGCAATCAAAATATATATTATAAATCATATACAGGGTTGTGAAAATCAATCTGGGTACTTTTTTAAACTATTGGTAATATTTTCTGATATTTTTTTGCATATGTATCATTCGTTTTTTCAAGTGTTCAGTTAGGAAACCTTTATGCAACAGAAATCTGCGTAAAAATGTAAACTATCGCAATATAATGAGAAATAAATAAATGCAATATACGAAAATAGAAATATATATTTTAATAGAGATATACGAAAGTCCATTGCCATGAAAATGATACAATGCAATTTGATCTACAAAGACGAAAATTCTCACTAAAACTAAATTTCTCGCGATTCCGTATCAGCAAGTATTACTGTATATATATATTAAAAAAATAGCAATTGAGTATATTAACAGAAATGTTCACGGCTTACTGAAACCAGTAAAACATGCGACAACTGAGTCTCTCTATAGCGGAAACTAGTGTTAAACCTGTTTTCAAAAACTTAATTATATCTGCTCAACATCATAAAAATTTCTTGGACATTCATTGACTCAGTGTAATGCTCAAAATTATAAAATTGGCAGTAATTGGAATTCTATGGAATCAAACAGCGATTTTGACTTTTTGATGAACGCATTGCAGTTCAAATTATTATCGATTGTTTATATATAACGATCTTTCAATAACTGTTGCATTCAGAAGTTCGGTTCATAACACCCATTTTCACTGTATCATAAAAAAAAAAATTTCGAATTTAAATAAAAAGGAGAGATGTTAATCAATTTCTTAATTTCTGATCAAAAGCGACTACCTGAACTATAGTTACTAAATCTCCGTCTTTTTGCACACAAGTATTTTCTTAGATAAAATATTCTTAATTTAAATACACAGGATGTTCCAATTAAAGAAAAAACATTTTCTGTATTAAACAAGTTGGAAATTGCACGTGAAGCGTAGCAAACGAGGTGCGTTCGTACGATAACGAAGTTTTAAAAATATTACTCTCATATATCAATCTCATAAAATTGTAAATAGTGAATTACAATTAAAACGCTCATCAAACAATGTTCTCTCTATACCATTATGTAATGGAATACTTTTGTGTGGCCTTGTAAATCAATTACAAATGTTCTTTGCATCACAAATTATGTAAAATGTATATTATAATATGTACTTTACAGTTGCATATAAAATTTATTAAGTTCGAATGAGTGCAACAGCATTAAAATGCATTTGAAACATTTTCCCCTATTGACCGTAAAGTAACGGAATACTTTTGATTGTCCCTGTAATTGATCTATGCATCCGATTTTCATAAAATTTGAAATAACTCGACAAAATTATGTAATAACCATGTATTTTAAATTTCAAACGTATAAAATATATTTGAAACTTTTTTCCCCATTGACCGTAATGTAACGGAATACTTTTGATTGCCCCTGTAATTGATCTATGCATCCGATTTTCATAAAATTTGAAATAACTCGACAAAATTATGTAATAACTATGTATTTTAAATTTCAAACGTATAAAATACATTTGAAACTTTTCTCCCATTGACTATAATGTAATTGAATACTTTTGATTGCCCCTGTATTTGATCTATGCACCCGATTAGCAAAAAATTTGAAATAACTCGACAAAATTATGTAATAACTATGTATTTTAAATTTCAAACGATTAAAATGCATTTGAAACTTTTTTCCCCATTGACCGTAATGTAACGGAATACTTTTGATTGCCCCTGTAATTGATCTATGCATCCGATTTTCATAAAATTTGAAATGACTCGACAAAATTATGTAATAATTATGTATTTTAAATTTCAAAAGATTCGGTTGGGTAGTTTTTGCGTTGTTATATGCGGACGGACAGACAGACAGACAGACGGACAGACAGACAGACGGACAGACAGACAGACAGACGGACAGACAGACAGACGGACAGACAGACAGACGGACGGACTGAGCGACAACAATAGGTGCTACGTATTTACATAATTACGAACGCACCTAAAAAGCAGGTATCCAAAAACCCGGAGTATTGGCCGTTCTGCATAAACCCTTTTTTTCTCCCTTTCCTGTGTGTACGCCTCACCCGTCACTTGCTTCCATATATTCACATGCAAGAAATTATTGTCACAGTGTACTGACTATTAAAATCTAAACCAGGAATTTGGAATCACCTTGTACGGCAAAAAATTTTTAATTTTTATCCAAAAGGAGAATTTTTTTCTAAGTTGAAAAATATCGATAGTTTACGTAACAGTTTTCTAAAAAGAAACTGTATGTTTTGATATTATTAAACTCAATTAACACTTTATACGTAACTAATAAATTGTCTTATTGATTATTTTATTTACCAAAAAAAAAAAAAAAGAACCTATCACTTTTTTGAAAAAGAAAATTTTATTTAACTTTATTTTATTTTACTTTACCATTACAAACAGATTTATATTAATTCAATATTAACATCTAATCAAAACTGTCACATACGTTTGTAATCAAGATCAAATAAATGCTTGTAAACTGTAATATTTTGATATTATTAAACTCAATTGATACTTTATACGTAATTGATAAGCTTTCTTATAAATTATTTTAGTTATCAAAAAAAGAACCTGTCACTTCAATGAAAAAGAAAATTCTAGTATCGCATTATTTTATTTCACCTTACCTTTAAAAACAATTTTCTACCAATTCAATATAAACATTTAATCGACACTGTCACATACGTGCGTAATCAAGAACAAATAACTTAAATTTCCCACATTTCTAAAAATATAGAACATTTTATACACTTCTTACCCTCCCAGGAAAAAAGTATACGAAAGAATTCTACGACAAGCAATAAATAATTTATTGCCATTTTGAAGTTTGAAATGTTCATTTCCGTCTACGGAGTATTAATTTCCTTTCTGCGGATGTCTAAGATAGTTGAGGTACGTGGAACTCTTTTTGATAAAGTGTAGTATGGTTGTATGTGCTACGGTTTTGTAAAACATTTATGCTGGAAGATGTATATAAAAAAGGAATTCCGAAATCACATTGGTAGTAAAAAATAACTTGTTCACACTAATTCATTTATGTTAATGTGCGGAAAAGATTTGAATCATTGAGATATTCATTCAAAAAATTAGTAAATAAAAAGTTTTCATTGTTTTGGATTAAATACAGATTATTTGATACGTTTACTGCCTCACTGATTATTTTAGTTATAAGAAAAGAACAAGTTAATTCATAGAAAAAGAAAAACTATTTTTATATTTTTTAAATTTTATTTTATACTTAAAAATAACTTTCTATAAATTCAATATTAACGTTTAATCAAAACTGTAACATAAATACGTAATCAAGAACAAATAGCTGTTAAATTTTTCATGTTTTCAAAAATACAGAACTTTTTACACACTTTGTCACCCTCCAAGGAAAAAAGTAAGGAAAAGAATTTTACTACAAGCAATAGATAATTTATTAGATAATTTATTGCCATTTCAAGTTCGAAATGTTCCTTTCCGTCTACGGAGTATTAATTTCCTTTCTGAAAATGTCTTAAATAGTTGAGAAACGCGGAAAACTTTTAGATAAAGTGTAGTATGGTTGTACGTGCTATGGTTTTGTAAAACACTTATGCTGGAAAATGTATATAAAAAAGAAATTCCGAAATCACATTGGCAGGGAAAAAACATACACACTAATTCATTTATGTTGTGTGGAATAGATTTCAATTATTGAGATATTCATTCTCAAAATTAGTGATTAAAAATTTCTCAAGGTTTTGGATTGTATACAAAGTATTTGATATGTTTCTCTTACAATTAAAAAGTTTAATAAATATTCACTTTTATCCAGCAACATTATATTTGTAAGAGATGGTTTTAGAGGAGATGTTTTAAGATAAAATACAAAAATTTGTTAACTCTGTATAATGATTTTTTTTTTTGTAAAATTTTATATTTCGTGAAAATGAATGGCAGCTTCACCGATGTACGAAAACCAGTATGATTTAATTGATTAAAGTAGAGCAAAGAAAATAGAATATTTACTAGAAAAAGAAATTTGTTCTCTATTTCGCAAGATAGTTAGTTTTAGTAACAATTTCTTACAAGAAACCGTATTTTTTTATACTATTGAACTCAATTAACACATTATACGTAATTCATATATTGTCTCATTACTTATTTTAGTTACCAAAAAGAGAAACTGTCACTTCATTGAAAAAGAAAATTTGATTTTTACATCACTTTATTTTGCTTTATCCTTGAAAAAAACTTTCTATCAATTCAATATTAACACTTAACCAACACTGTCACATACGTGCGTAATCAAGAACAAATAACTGTTAAATTTCCAACGTTTCCAAAAAAATAGAATATTTTATACACTACTTCTCCTCCGAGGAAAAAATAAACAAAAGAATTCTACGAGAAGCAATAAATAATTTATTGCTATTTTTAAGTTCGAAATGTTCATTTCCGTCTACGGAGTATTAATTTCCTTTCTGCAAACGTCTAATTTAGTTGAAAGTGTGGAAACTTTTTGATAAAGTGTAGTATAGTTGTACGTGCTACGGTTTTGTAAAGAAATTTCGAAATCCCAGTCAGGGAAAAAAACATACACAATAATTCATTTATGTTGTGTGGTAAATATTTCAATCATTGAGTTATTCATTCTAAAAATTGGTGAATAACAAGTTTTCATTGTTTTGGATTGAATACAGAATATTTGTTATGTTTATTGCCTCATTGATTATTTTAGTTATGAAAAAGAGCAAGTTACTTCATAGAAAAACTATTTTTACATTACTTTATTTTATTTTACACTTAAAAACAGCTTTCATTAAATTCTATAATAACGTTTAATCAAAACTGTCACATACGTACGTAATCAATGACAAATAACGGTTAAATGTCCCACGTTTACAAAAATACATAACTTTTTATACACTCCCTTCTCCTCCGAGGAAAAAAGAAAGGAAAAGAATTCTACGACAAGCAATAAATAATTTATTGTCACTTTCAAGTTCGAAATGTTCATTTCCGTTACGGAGTATTAATTTCCCTTCTACGAATGTCTAAGATAGTGGAGAGACGTGGGGAACTTCTTGATAAAGTGTAGTATGGTTGTACGTGCTGTAGTTTTGTAAAACGTCTATCCTGGAAAATGTATACAAAAAAGAAATTTCGAAATCACATTGGCACGGGAAATTCACACTAATTCATTTATGTTGTTGTGAGGAAAAAATTTCAATCACCAAGTTATTTATTCTAAAAACCTGTAAAAAATAGTTCACATGGTTTTGAATTTTATACAGAGTATCTGATATGTTTCGCTTGTACATAAACAATTTCATAAATATTCATTTGCACTCAGCAACATTATGGTTGGCAGAGATGCATTTAGTATAAATAAATGAAGATAAAATATCATAAAATGTAAAAATTCTTTAACTTAGCATGATGATTTTTTTCTTTTTTCTTTTACATTTTGTGAAAATCAATGGTAATTTCTCTGATGGTAATTTAACTCACTTTAACAGTGATTCTCTTTATTAAAGTAGGGCAAAAATTTTTCAATATTTACCCGAAAAAGAAATTTGTTCTCTGTTTAAAATGAAGTTTCAGTAACAATTTATTACAAAGAAACTCTAATATTTTATATTATTGAACTCAATTTACACATTATACATAATTAATAAATTGTCTCATTGATTGTTTAAGCAATCAAAAAGAAAACCTGTCACTTCTTTGAAAAAGAAAATTCCATTTTTATATTGTTTTACTTTACTTTATCTTTAAAAGCAACTTTCTATAAATTCAATATAAACATTTAATCAACACTGTCGCATACGTTCGTAAGCAAGAATAAATAACTGTTAAATTTCCCACGTTTACAAAAATACAGAACATTTTATACACTTCTTCTTCTCCGAGGAAAAAAGTAAGCGAAGGAATTCTGTGACTAGCAATAAATTATTTATTGCTATTTTCAAGTCCGAAATGTTCAATTCCGTCTACTAAGTATTAATTTCCTTTCAGCGAATGTCCAAGATAGTTGACAGACGTGAAAAACTTTTTGATAAAGTGTAGTATGGCTGTACGTGCTATGGTTTTGTAAAACATTTATGCTGGAAAATCTGTATGTAAAAAAAAGAAATTTAGAAATCACATTGGCAGAGAAAAACATACACAGTAATTCATTTATGTTGTGTGGAAAAAATTTCGATCATTGAGATATTCATTGTAAAAATTTGTGAGTAAAAAGTTTTCATTGTTTTGGATTGAGTCCGTAGTATTTGATATGTTTATTACCTCATTGATTATTTTAGTTATGTAAATGGTCATGTTATATCAGAGAAAAAGGAAAACTATTTTTATATTATTTTATTTTATTTTATACTTAAAAACAGCTTTCTATAAATTCAATATTAACGTTTAATAAAAACTGTCAGATACATACGTAATCGAGAAGAAATAGCTGTTAAATTTTAAACGTTTCAAAAATAGAGAACATTTTATGCACTTTGTCACCTCTACTAAAAAAAAAGTAGCGAAAAGAATTCTACTACAAGCAATAAATAATTTATTGCCATTTTCAAGTTTGAAATGTTCATTTCCGTCTACGGAGCATTAATTTCCTTTCTGCGAATGTCTAAGATAGTTGAGAGATGTGAAAAACGTTTTGATAAAGTGTAGTATGATTGTACGTGCTCTGGTTTTGCAAAACATTTTTGTTGAAAAATGTATATAAAAAAGGAAATTTCAAAATCACATTGACGGGGGAAAAAAACGTATCACTAATTCATTTATGTTGTTTGTGGAGAAGACTTCAATAATTGAATTATTCATCCTATAAACAAGTGAATAACAAGATTTTGTTGTTTAAGATTTTATAAAGAGAATTTGGCATGTTTATCTTATAAATAAAATGTTTCATAAATATTCAATTATATTATATTCATAATTTCATGTTATAAGCACTGTCAGAGTGTTTATGAAATATTTTGAATTCAACAAAGGCCTAATAACATTTACAAAAGAATCTTGCTCAAGAATGAACAATGGGATTGTGATTACTATAATGATGATGAAGTTGTATGTGCATGATGGAATGACGACAGTGTCTTAACTGTTATAGTAAATAAAAAAGTACCTTTTCTAACTCAAATTATAACACAATATTCTCAAAAATTGAGGCGAGAATATTGAATCGAATTTATTGAATATATTGTATAATCAGAATATGGGTGGCGTAGATGTTTTGGATCATTTTCTTGAAACAAATCGTCCAATACATGAAAAAAAATGGTGATGGAATTTGTTTTCTGAATTCTAGCATGACTGCTGTTGCTGCTTGGAGACTGCATTGTTATACATTAGTCTAAAAAAGTCGTAAGCCATTCCGAGTTTCCTCGTGAAATTGCAACTATAGCCGTGAAAGTTTGATTTGATGAATTGAATAAAAATTTATATTGCAATAATTTATCTATAGACACACTCATACAAATAAAAACATACTTCTAACATCAAATCGTTTGAACTCAGTTTCATACAACTTTCTCATGTTTCACGTGAATTATTAATTTCGTGTTTTGATCCCTTTGGATATTACTTTAATGTTTAAAAGCAATGAAGGACTGAATGTAGTAGAAAAGGAAAGAGGGTTTAAGTGTGGAATATGTAAAAATAGCTTTGAGGAAACTGCTGGGAAACAAATTATACACTTTATTTCCAGAAACTGACACATAAAAATAAACATTTTTCAAAACAAATACTTCAAAGGTTTTGACTGTAAATCTTGAACATGGTGTGGTAGCGTTTCAGTCCGCATCGGTGTTGAGAGCGCGGATTCGAGAAAGGACAAAAAACTCCAAGATAAGGTAAGTTATTCTTGACACAAAATCCTTTTATTGAAGAACATCAGGAATGTAACAGGCTCTGGTCGACGGTAAGTCCCGTCGACCGCAGGAACGTAGAAGTATATCGCATTACATCACCCTACTAAGGATGAGAGCTGAATGATAAAAATACAATTTTTGAAGCCACTATTTTGGCGAATTACATTGGTATTTATCGCCAATAACGAACACCAGATGTACACTTTCGATGATAGGAGACATGCATTTGATTTCCGTTACATAGACTGCAATGAGAATGGTCAAAGTGTGAAATTTGAAATTATTAATGCCAAACGATAAAAGGGTGTATGTGGCACGAAAAACCGCGAGAACAAATTCATTACATAGGGTTAATTAAACTCCCACGGAATCAGAAGATGAATGAATTCTAATGAAATAAAATAAAAGGCAAACTTAACGCATCTGCTTCTTAAGCGAGTATCGTTTAACTATGAATAAAAACAGCCTAGAAATAACTCTTTAAAAGGTTGTTGCTATGGGAAAAATACAGTTACATCAACAAACGGATATACGTTGTTGTTTTAAAGAAACTATTTTAGAGATAACTGAAATTATATTTTAAAGGAAAATGGTCGCTAGCAACTGAATAGGATTAAAGGGATTAAAAATCTAGCTTATTAAATAAAGTTACATATTTAGTGAATATTGTAATTTTAACTAAGGAGGGAAACCCTTATTAACTAATATGTAAAGGGTAACGCCTTTACACATGGGTGTAGATTTTGGTTGAATCAGTTATTCAAAAACTGTATAAGTCAATTTTAAAAAAAGTTTTAAGCTGTTTTAAAATGTTTTAAACTGTTTACTTGACAAATGTTTGATTATTTAATAGACTTTTAGATGGTTCAAATATTTCCTACATTTTTAAATATATTTGTCGGTATTGAGTAAAATTTATTTTACAAAGGTTTAAAATCAAAAATAAATATAAAAATAAACCTTTGGATGTTTGCATTTAAGGAGATTTTTTTTCAAACATATAATACAAAAAAATATCTTTGCCAAGTTTTTATTGGATATTTCAGAAATCGGATAGAAACCATTAAAATCTGCATCTTGAGACATACATTTTCCGGTAAATGCATAATGCTAAACTTCTCCTGCGATTAAACATATCATACATTTCTCATTTTCGTGAAAAAATTATTAATACTGCATGATTAATTTTGAACTATAATAGATAACAATAAATTGTATTTTCATGCATTCTAAACATAGGATCTAATTAAATTTTATTATACAGAGATTTATCTATAGACACACTCATAACAACTCAAAAAATCTTCTAATATCAAATCGTTTGACACTCAGTTTCATGTAACTTTCTCATATTTCACGTGAATCATAAATTTCATGTTTTGATCCTTTTGAACATTACTTTAATGTTTAGAAGTAATGAGTGACTGAATGTAGTAGAAAAGGAAACAGGGATTAAGTGTGTAATATATCAAGAAAAGATTTGGAGAAACTGCTCGGAAATAAATTATAAACTTATATTCCAGAAACTAACAAGTAAAAGAAACATTCTTCGAAACAAATACTTCAAATTTTTTACTGTAAATTTTGAACATGAGTGTGGATTTTGCGTGGATCAGTTATTTAAAAACTATACAAGTCGAAAATTAAAAAAAAATTAATGAATGTAAACTATATTACAGAGAAATGCTTGATTATTTAATAAACTTTTATGTGTTTCCTTTATTTCATATATCTTTAAATACATTTGTCATTTATGAGTAACTTTTTTCATAAGATTTAAAATTAAATTTAAATTTAAATAGCTTTTGGTCTTTTCCGGTTATGAAAAATTATTTCCGGACATATACTAATGAAAAATTACTTTTGTCAAGTTTTTATTGAATATTTCTCATAACAGATAGAGATCTTTAAAATCTGAATCTCAAGACTTGAATTCTCTTGCAAACACACACCGATAAATTTCTAGTGCGGTGCGATGTAGTACATTATACATTTCTTAATTTCAGAAAAAAAATTAACACTGCATCATTAATTATGAGCTATGGCATAAAAAAGTATAAATTGTATATTCACGCATTCTTAATACAGGGTGTCTATAAAAGAACTCCAGGGTTTTGAGGCAAAATATTTTAATGAAATAAAAAACATATATACATGTTTTATTCATGACTGAAAAGCTTACATTTTCAAGTTTTTTTAACACTTAGTAAAGTACCATATGAGCCCCGTTAGTGGCACGGCAGACGTCTAAACGGTATTCTACCTCTTCCCATGTCCTGGCGAGCATGTCTGGGGGGACGGTTGCCACACAATTGACTATTCGTTCCCTGTTGATCTTGGTAATCCCAACTCCAGGCTACGTCTTTTCAACGATTTGTTAGGGCTTCGAAGGCATGAAGCTCGGATTCTGTCCACTTTCTGTTGAGACACACTCGGCCTACCCTGCGACTTTTGCTTCAAAACACTTCCTGTTTCCTTAAATGCACTGAACCATTGACGAATGGTTTTGTCAGAAGGCGGGTTAACACCATAGTTACGCCGAAAGTTTCTTTGTACGGTAACTACAGACTTCGTTTCTATAAGCCAAATAACACATTGAACCTTTTGTTGCGGAGTCGCCATCATTTCAAGATCAACGCCCTGCAGCGCCGCCAACAGTTGATGCAAACATTCCCAATTCGTATGAGTAAAATTTTTGAGGTACTCTTTTCAGAGAAATCGACTAAATTTTGCTATCTTTTATAGTTAGTGAGATATGAATTTTTAAAACCCCGGAGTTCTTTTATAGACACCCTGTATAGGATATAATTTACTGTAATCTATAGAGACTCATTAAAAAAATCTTCTAACGATAAATCGTTTAAACTCAGTTTCAAGTAACTTTCTCATATTTTACATGAATCATAAATTTCGTCTTTTGATCCCTTTGGACATTACTTTAATGTTTAGAAGCAATGAGCGACTGAATGTACTAGAAAAGGAAACAGGGATTAAGTGTGTAATATATCAAAAAAGCTTTGAAGAAATTGCTCGGAAATAAATTATACACTTCTATTCTAGAAACTAACACATGAAAGAAACATTTTTCGAAACAAATATTTCACAGTTTTCGACAATCAAAAGCATGAAGAGATGCTTTCACGGAACATTTTCTAGTAAAGTATCTTATCTGAATAAAGTCTTAAAATAACCTTTTTCTTTCTCAACAAGCTAAACAACCTTTTACAAAAGTTTATGTTTATCAAAGAATAACTAATATAAATTAAAAATGAAATTATACTAGGTTTAGTTTGTTTCAGAAACAATCCTGTACAAAAAAAAATAGCATTATATTTAAAAATACGCACATTGAAATTTAATTTTTTAAACTGTGTAGCATTTTTAAAATTATGCATCGATTGCTAGTGATTTGGCTGAATATGAATGCATAGGCTTTAGCAGTATACCTCTCCCTAAGGACTAGGTCTGACTACTGATAGAAAGATGGCGATTGTTAAAGGCGATTTTTTCAGCATGTGTATGTATAATCCCTTAAATTTTGAAAACAATAATTTTTGAAGTTTTTTTTCGCTTAATTTTCCTGACTTTAAACTACTCTTTAAAAAAAAATACTGTTGTTTAAATTTAAGGGACCGTGCTTACATTAAAAAACATTTCCGTCTTCGTCAGCCGCCATTTCTGTATTAGCGCACATGTATAATATCCAGGGGGGCGGTGTGCTGCGTAAGACAATGCATTGAGATTCAACCAAATCGTCGACATTATAACTTAAACGCAAAACTGTCATGCAATTACTAAAATTGTCAAAAACCAATAACCAAATTAACACAAACAATTAACAAAAATCAAAGTAGGCAAAAGTGCATGTTTAAGAAGTATTCTTATTATTTTTATTTATCTATTTATTTATTTATTTCTGGTCAGGGCTGCACATGTTATTATATTGATATTGTTGCGTTTATAGGGTTCTTTCGATCTTATGGTTAGACAACTTCAAACTCTTTGCTCTTAGAAAAGTAGAAAATAATTTATTTACAGAACTTCAGCACAACAGAGTCCTCGAAACTCACAAATATTTCTATATATTCAAAAATAACTGCTCAAATCTATCGTACAAGTATAGCTTTAGATCCCAGAGACTCTTTATACAACGTCTCAACATTTAATAACATTCAAAATAACATAAATGAAACTCAAGCAAACTTGCTAACAAACGCCTTGTTCACTCAATGACTGACTGGTAAATAATAACAACAACAGCTCGCATCGCTCTCCTTATATAGGTTCGTAGCATGTGCTGGAAATTTCTAGAACCTACTCGAAAAATCCACGGAACAACAAACAATGTATCAGTATAACTAAAGGGGGGTTGCCATTGAGAGTGAAGAGTTACCATCGCCAACAATCGCCAAGTTCGTCGCCAACTTGGCGATATATCGCCAAATTTGGCGACCAAAATTAGTCGTTAAAAGTGACGCCAACTTTGCGATATCTTTATTATTTCGCCAATCTGCCGTAGACATACACTGAAAATAATAGACAAGTTTGCTTGATAACAGGGACAATGTAACTAAAACTAATATTAGTAAAGAAATGGAGCTTAATAAGATTATTTATATTATTTTACAGTACAAACACTATTTACAAAATTCGTAACACTACCCCCTCCTCAAAGACTGCACGTCCCGGGCAGTGCAATCTCTGAGTTAGAGGAAAACACTTAAAATAAATAAACAAACAAATAAATAAATAAATAATAATAACAATAATAATAAAATTTACTTAAATAAGAACTAATTACTATTTACATATTTACAAAAAGTGACTTTCATGACCATGGTCTGAAATTCCAGATTTGAATTTATATTCACTTTGGCCAAAATAAGGGGCTAGCCGGTTATAGTGTACGACCTTGGGTTTGGCGTGTGGCGATTTTTGTATTCGTACAACGACGTCATTCAGCCTGTTGACGACTGTGTAAAGACCGTCCCAGTTTCTTTGTAATTTTGGCGACAGTCCCTTGCGACGTATCGGATTCCACAACCAAACTTTGTCACCTTCGTTGAACTCATGTCCTGTTGCCTTTGTGTCGTACCGTGTCTTCATCTTTTCCGTTGCCAGTCCAATTCGATTCCTCGCTAGACAATGAATCTCCTCAATCCGCGCCTGGAGTTCATCGACATATTCCTCAGGCGATGAAGGAGCATCAGGGGGACGGCCAAACAAAAGATCCGCAGGCAGACGAAGATCACGACCAAAGAGCATTTGAGAAGGGGAGTAACCAGTGGCCTCATGAGTGGCACTCCTGTAGGCAATCAGGAAAAGAGGCAATTTCATGTCCCAGTCCTGTTGGTCTCTAGACACCACGAGAAAGAGGCTATTTAGGATGGTACGATTGAACCGCTCCACCATGCCGTCCGATTGAGGGTGTAGAGGTGTTGTTCGAGTTTTGTTCATGCCGAGTAGTTCACACATTTCCTTGAACACAGCCGAATCAAAATTTCTTCCTTGATCGGAATGGATTTGAAGAGGAACTCCGTATCTGGAAACCCAGTGTTGAATCAGTATGTCTGCTACGGTTACCGCCTCTTGATTAGGAATGGCGTAGGTTTCAGGCCACTTAGTGAAGTAGTCCATGACAACGAGGATGTACTTATTGCCATCAGATGTCCTAGGAAGGGGACACAAGATGTCTAGAGCAATTCGTTCGAAAGGAGCTTTTACATTATAACGCTGCAATCGTCCACGGGTGCGCCTCTTTGGACCTTTACGTGCTACACAGGTGTCACAAGTTCGACACCACTTCTCCACGTCACTACGAACATTATTCCAGTAGAAACGCTCTCGAACCTTCTGCAGGGTCTTCATTACACCAAAATGACCTCCTGTGGGACTACCATGCAGTTCTTGAAGGACCATAGAAATTCTCGACTTAAGGAGTAGTAGTTGCCATCTACATGTCTTTCCATCGTTAGACTCCCATTTTCGGTACAATATACCGTTCTTCAAATGTAGGGAATCCCAGAGAGCCCAATAACGTTTAGTCGTAGGATGATAATGGGCCATGTCTTGCCAGCTGGGCTTCCTGTTGGACTCCTCTTTCAGCTCTAGAATTGGCTTAATTTCAGGATCAGCAAGTTGATCTTTACGCAGGCTTTCGTCACTCCACGGATCTTGCGATGATGTAGACCCAGTTGTAACTTGTCTTACTATAGGACCTTTGACATTAAATTTCTTCTCAACCCGGTCACAGTATCTACAATTCTCTGAACAGGGTCTTCTTGAGAGAGCATCTGCATTTCCATGTGATGAGCCTTTTCGATGGCGTATCTCCATATCGTACTCTTGAAGCTTTTGTATCCACCTGGCTATCTGGCCTTCAGGGTCCTTAAAATTTAGAGAAGCGTGATCAGTTCGGATCAGGAATTTTCGACCGTAAAGATAGTGATGAAAGTGGTCTACGGCTTTCACTACAGCAAGAAGCTCTTTTCTTGTAACGCAGTAGTTTCGCTCGGCCTTTGACAAGCACTTGCTGAAATAGGCGATAACACGCTCCTGGCTGTCGATTTCCTGGGACAGTACAGCGCCAATGCTTTCGTTACTTGCATCCGTATCAAGTATAAACTGTTTATCGATTTGAGGATACGACAGAATTGGAGTGGATGTCAAGGCCTCCTTAAGCTTTTCGAAAGCAGCGTCACATTCCTGTGTCCACATAAATTTTTGATTGGCTTCTGTTAATTTATGAAGTGGTCTTGCAATCATCGAGAAGCCTTTGACGAATTTTCTGTAATAGGCGCATAATCCTAGAAAACTTCGAAGCTGGTGAACATCTGCTGGACAACTCCAATTTTTCACGGCCGATATCTTCTCCGGATCAGTCCTAACTCCTTCCGCTGAAATGATGTGTCCAAGGTAGGCGACTTCATTTCGAAACAAACTGCACTTCGAAGGGCTTAACTTCAAATTAGCTTCCTTTAATTTTTGTAGCACCCGCCTGAGGTTGTTCAGATGTTCATCAAAAGATTTTCCTATGATTATGATATCATCCAAATAAACAAGACATGCTTCATATGACAGCCCCCGGAGAATCGTTTACATAAGCCGTTCGAAAGTTGCAGGTGAGTTACATAGACCAAAAGGCATTACCTTGAACTGCCATAATCCTTGTCCCGTTGTAAAGGTAGTCTTCTCGCGGTCGTCTGGATGGATCTCTACCTGCCAGTAACCACTCTTCAGATCCAGAGTCGAGAACCAAGTGTTGCCCGCAAGTGTGTCGAGAGTGTCGTCGATCCTTGGTAGGGGGTAACTATCCTTTTTGGTGACGTCATTCAGTCGGCGGTAGTCTACACAAAATCTTGTAGAACCATCCTTCTTTCTTACTAATACAATAGGAGACGCCCATGGACTTGTTGATGGTTCGATGACGTCATTTTCTTCCATATCTTTAATTAAATTCTGCACCTCTTCTTGCTTGGCAAAAGGTAATCGTCTAGGGTGCTGTTTAATAGGAGAGTGATCTCCCGTGTCAATTCGGTGTTGTGCCATTTTAGTTCGTCCAAAATCTTCAGATGTTTGGGAAAATAAACTTTGGAATTCTCTTATTAAACTTTCAGCAGCATCTCTCTGATTTGGATCTAAGTCCGTATTTTGTAACAAATCCTTCACTAAATTATCTGAAGATTTCTGAGAGTGATTCGAATTTTGACTTATTCACGTCACAGGAGCACATGATGCTATCACCTCTCCTTTCTTGATAGTCCTCGTCTTATCACTGATGTTAGCAATTCTGACTGGAATGGTCTTCTTCGAGAGCTCCACTACAGATGAAGCCACCAATACTCCTGCTTGTTTACTATTGTCTTCGGGATAATCTATATGGCCAAATCGATAATTAGTTTCATTGTTAATTACAGCTGGAACTAAAAATTCTGTTCTTGGACCTAGATTGATGTCTTCTTTGGCTATTACTGTTTGTTTATATTCAATTTCGTTATTTAATCCTACAAGGCTTATTTCTTCAAATTTAGATAGCATTTCATTATTTTTAAAATCAAGTTTGAAGCCAAACTTCTTCAGAAAATCTAGCCCGATTATGCAAGGATCTGTTATGTCAGCCACATATGCCGTATGATAATATTTGCTTCCTCCAAAGTTGATGGTTATATTGGCCTTTCCATATATGCCTATCTTGTCGCCCGTCACAGTTTGCAGGGTAACGCAGGATGGAGTCCAGATGAGTTTACATTTCAATTTTCGAGCCAAATCTTCTCTTATTATTGTTACATTGGCTCCTGTATCGACAATCATACGGCACTGAATTCCGTTAATAAAGCCTATCACATATAATTCATTATCACCGCCACTCATTTTTGATATCTGGAGGACCTTCAGGTGGGGCTTTTCATTCTCTGGCAACCTCCGCCCCGCGAGACGGCCAAAATTTAGTTTCCCTGCAGACTGTTTGAACTTATCTCACATTCGTGGATTTTGGGGCAATTTCTTCGGAGATGTCCTGTATCACCGCATCCTCAGCACGTGAGATTCTGTCTTCTTGAGCTTGTTCTTCCATATTAAAATATAGAAGCTTCAATCTCTTGTTTTATTTTCCTAATTTCTTTCAAGACGTCGCTCTCAGGGTCTGAGCTTTTGTTCACCGTTGCCCCTCGGACTGAATGACGATCTCTTCGGCTGGCTTGTGTAGCTGCTTCCAACTTTAAGGCATATAGTAGTGCAGCCTTTAAATCCTGTACATCTGCCATTCGTACCGCTCTCTGCACTTCTGGATCTTTTATTCCGTCTACAAAATATTGCAGTGAGAGCATTTCCCGTACATTTGTTGGACAGTCAATGAATGCTAAATTTGCAAGCCGTTCAATTTTCGAGGCAAACTCTTGAAGGGTTTCACTCGATTTTTGATGGCGGCTCTTCATTTGTATTCTCGTATAATCCTTGAAGAATTTTTCACCGAATCTCATTTCAAGTGCACAACTTAGAGTCTCAAAATTGAGTTGCGTCATATCGGGCAATGTTTGCAGCACGTCGGCGGCTTCTCCTCTTAAAGATCCTGCCAGTTGACAAGCTTTCACCTCGTCACTCCATTTGTTCGCTTCGGCTACAATGGTGAATTGGGTCTTGTAAACTTGCCAGGAACTCTTTCCGTCGTATGTCGACAGCTTGATGTGCACGGGAGAAGCAGGCGGATTTCTAAATTCTTCATAATTACCACTGGACGCTGAAAGCTTCTTCTCAAGATTTTGTACTTTTTTATTTAGCTTTTTATCTACTTCAACTAATTTCTCTTCAATATTACTAACTTCATTCTGAATTTTCTCTTCTACTTCCTCCATTTTTCTTTCCATTTTCTCTTCAACAGTATTAACTTCATTCTGAATTTTCTGTTCTACCGAATCTATTCTTCTCTCTAGCGACGAGAACTTACCTTCCAAAGTTTTCTTCATTTCTTCTTGGCTTTTATTAACTTCCTCCTTTAATTCTTCCATTCTCTCTTGGCTTCTTCTCATTTCTTCAGTCAACTCTTCTTGGCCTTTATTCATTTTTTCCGCCAACTCTTCTTGGCCTTTATTCATCTTTTCCGCCAACTCTTCTTAGCCTTTATTCATCTTTTCCGCCAACTCTTCTTGGCCTTTATCAATTTTGTTTGTCAACTGTTCCATTCTTTCTTCGTTTTTATTCATTTTATCCGCCAACTCTTCTTGGCCTTTATTCATTTTAGCTTCTAACAGTTCTTTCAGTTGTCCATCCATTGTTCTTGTTTTCGCCATAAGATCCCGACTCCTGACACCAAAATGTTGCGTTTATAGGGTTCTTTCGATCTTATGGTTAGACAACTTCAAACTCTTTGCTCTTAGAAAAGTAGAAAATAATTTATTTACAGAACTTCAGAACAACAGAGTCCTCGAAACTTACAAATATTTCTAGATATTCAAAAATAACTGCTCACATCTATCGTACAAGTATAGCTTTGGATCCCAGAGACTCTTTATACAACGTCTCATCACTTAATAACATTCAAAATAACATAAATGAAACTCAAGCAAACTTGCTAACAAACGCCTTGTTCACTCAATGACTGACTGGTAAATAATAACAACAACAGCTCGTATCGCTCTCCTTATATAGGTTCGTAGCATGTGCTGGAAATTTCTAGAACCTACTCGAAAAATCCACGGAACAACAAACAATGTATCAGTATATCTAAAGGGGGGTTACCATTGAGAGAGAAGGGTTACCATCGCCAACAATCGCCAAGTTTGTCGCCAACTTGGCGATATCTTTATTATTTCGCCAATCTGCCGTAGACATACACTGAAAATAATAGACAAGTTTGCTTGATAACAGGGACAATGTAACTAAAACTAATATTAGTAAAGAAATGGAGCTTAATAAGATTATTTACATTATTTTACAGTACAAACACTAACTATTTACAAAATTCGTAGCAATATTTAATGTACTGAAAACTACTTGACATAACGAATAGGAATCTTTCATTCAAATAAATTTTAATATATTCTGTTGTAATTTAGGTACAAATCGCTTTTTAAAGGCCTCAGCAGAACATACAGGGGAGAGGGGGCACGTTTGAGCTGGGAGCACCTTTGAACATTAAATATTTTCTTTCAAATAAATTGTTTTTTAAAAATGTTTATGGAAATACATTACTATTGCTTCAGTGCAATAAGTATACAAAACCGCACCATTTTATATGCACAATACTATCTAAATAAGATATGCATTTTTCACCCTCTTGAAACTAAACTTAAGAAAATAAAGTTATAAGAATTTTGTTGACAATTTTGTATGCCTAAAATTTTGATTTATTGTTCAACATTTTAATAAAAATGTAATCCTTAGTTTATAAGCTTCGTTTTATTCAAATTCTTCAGCCGAATGTAATGAACAGTTGTAACGTTGAACTAAATGTGATGGGGCATCATTGAACAAAAAAGGCTGGGGCACCATTGACTATCTAAAACTATGAAATAAAGAGTTGTTAATGTACCTAAATATTATTATTTTTGGAATTTTTTCTACATGAAAAGAGGTTAATTAAGAATATCAAAGAACATGGACTTATACTGTTATCAATACCTCCTTTCTGCACACATGCATTACATTCTCTAGATGTATCAGTGATGGGAAGTTTCAAATCAAAATTGATGATGGCGTTCATTTATTTGATCATTGCAAATCTCGGGTACACAATAATGATTCATGATTTTGCAGGTTTGTCTAACAAAGCCTATAATCTTTCTCTTCCCAAAATATTATTTTTGGTTTTCGTATTAGATAAAACGGAATTTAAGTCAGGTTTTTTAATAAAATGAGTAAATGAAAAATTTATAATTTTCCAGAAGCATTACATATAATATTGCTGTGTTTCATTGTAAAAGAGTTTTCACAACCAAACCTAACTGGAGGGACACTTTATGTTGTTTCAACAATGGTTTTTGACATCAACTTTGATAGATTTAAGTTTGGCTAAATAATAGAAAAAATATTAGTTTCAAAAAATTATAGTTTTTTAATTTTATTCATATTACTTTACATTTCTGAAACCTATGCAGCTTTTTATGAAAAGTCTGAATAGTTTCATATTTTATTCATTTGTTCAAATGTGACCCTTACTTACTCAAAGCTACCCTTTCATTGGGCAGGTTTGAACAGAAATCATTCAGCTTTTTAAATCCTCACAAAATTTGTAATTTACATAGAAAAATTTTAATTTCTAATTCATATGATGCTTTTATTATGTAATATTTAAAAAGCAAAAAATTAATTCATATAAAAATGGTATTGATTCTCTTAAAAAATGTTCAAACGTGCCGCCCTCTCTCCTACGCAAGTTATGTAAGAACGACAATGTCTTTATGCGTAGAAACTTTCAAAATATGCATGAATTCTTTGTGTCTGTCATATACGCATATTTTATTCTACCTACGTTACATATAGTAAATATGCTACAAATAAAGAACACGGCTGCCACTGCTTTTGTCAGTCAGATTAAACTTTCCGAAAAAATTTTCTCGGAATGGGTTTTGCAAATACCGTATTTTTTCTGGAATACATTTGAATAGTAACACAGAACAGACTAGGCTTAGTTTTTCTTATAAATATTAGATGAAGAGTTTCTTTTGCTGTTCTGCAAATTATGGATATTTTTTGAAGCATAAAAAAACCTCCTTTAAAAAAAATTTTTTTTTTCTTATTTGTAGCCTAAAATTATTCCTTGTGATTAATTATATTTTACGGGATGAAATGTAACTTTTTAAAAATGGAAAACAAAATAATTTCTATATCTTTAAATCCTGTATTATATAAATCACGAATACAGCCCTCCATTAACGTGGAAATTTTCAGTAATTACTGCACCGACAATGCCATTTTTGAGATTATCTATTGAATGCTTATGATTTGGCTAAACGTTAATGCATAGTCTTTAGCAGTGTACCGCCCTCGAAACACTCGGTCTGAGTGCCAATACAAACCTTGGCGACTGCCAAAGGCGATTTTTTTCCCGTGTGTATGAGCCCTCAAATTTTGAAATAAATAATTTTTAAGAGTTTTTTTCCGCTTAATTTTTATGAGAATAAACAACTCAAAAAATTCTTTTGTAAAATACTAGTGTTTAAATTTCAGGGACCTTGCTTACATTAAAAAACAAATTCTCCTTCTTCAGCCGACATTTCTGTGTTAACGCTCAGGCATAGTGTTCAGGGGATGGTGTACTGCTAAAGTCAATTCATTGACATTGAGACAAATCATTGTTACTCAAACATAAATGCAAAAATGCCGTGCAATTACTAAAATTATTTTAGCACGAACAAACTAAGCAAATATACATTTTTTAACTATTTGGAAAATAGTTGTTGTCCTCGGTAAAGAACTGGGAAATCTGAAGAATATCTGAATCTTTATATTGGTTAAATTTTGCACCTTTTTTTTATTTTATTCGTTTTCTTATTGGTCCATGTTCAATGACCAAAAATGAAATACTTCTGTTGCCTCGAAGATAAAAAAAAGTATTAAAAAAACTTAAAAAAATTAATAACTTAAAAACAAATTGAGATACAGGTTTCAAACAAATTGCATTTAAAAGTACATTTTTTTCTCTATACGACGGTGAAAAATTGAAAATGTGTGATGTTTAGAAGTTTAGAAAATTGCAGTACCGAAAATTGTAAAACTGAAATTTCACCCAAATATTGTATACGGTTCGTACAAGATTATTAATTTTTAATCCATGGAGTACGTAATATAGGAATCTGTTATTACGTAAATCACGTTTTGATCATCGTAAAAATGATGTTTATTACTATTATTTTTTTAATATAATTTTTCAAATAGTCGTTGTAATTTGTTAAATTATTTTTTTTTTCATTTTTTTTTCAGAATTGTACATTCTTAAATCAAAAGAACGAATTTCTAACTCAGTGAAGGAGCGAAATAGTTTGTCAAGATTTTCATTCCTTCTGAGAGCCAGCGTAATCGAAAAGTAATGTTTTGCGGAAAAAACTGGCCTGATAAATCATCTCTACTGGAGGACATCCTAGAACATTACAATTTAAAAGAAATCTAAACAATGCGACCTGAGATGAATGTCATTAGTTGCAATCCTGTCACATGATACATTGTTTGGCTTGGCGTTCATTGTGTATCGTCAATCCATTTTTTAAAAAGTAAATGAGATGTTTAAAGTTAATTCTAGCTGTATATGTTAGTGGCATGTTTCCAAAAGGGTCAAAAATCTTGCGAAAATCTTGCAAAGAAATCTTGCATACCTAAAGAATAGGAAGGACCACACTTTAACCACACATACTAATATAAATATACTTTATCCTTTTACACGAAAAATGCACAAAATAGGCGGTCGGTTTTACAAAAAAAAAAAAAAAAAAAAAAAAAAAAAAGGATTTTTCTCCTGCGGTACAGCCAGATTTTCCGAGCATAGGCTTCTGAAGAAACTTTGTTATATTTTTAGACTTTTACATTGTATATATTATTTTGTTGTTAATTTTATTACTTTCAAACAGAAAACATTCATTTCTATGATTTTTTTCTTTTTTAAAATGTAAATTTATACTAAAATATTTCTTAAATTTCATAGTATGTTCCAGTACAATTACTTTTGGGAAATTCTGAACAATTTACTATGGTCTATAACATACTCTTGAAAATATTATTCTGTTAGATTCAAGCTGTTTAATTACGTTGGAATTTACTTTATGTAAACAAATGTTTACATAAAGTTAAACATTCTTTACTAAAGTATTTTGCTATTCCTACAGATTAATATTTGTGGAACATAGATCCATGATAATTTTATTTTTATTTTTATTTAGTAATCTTATTTAAAAAGGATATACGTTCTATTTTTGTTAAAATATTTCACTATGTATTATACAAGTATTTATTAAATTATATTTACACAGACGTACACTAAAGGCTGAAATCTACATTTAAATATTTGCAAATGTACATTTAAATAGAAAATATTCACATTCTCCAGACAGTAGTAAACTTTATTTAAAAATAAATTATCTTTGCATATATCTGAATGAACATAAGTTATAAATGCTTGTATTTTTTGAATATTTTAATAAACGTAGAACATATATACTAAATAAAAAAATAAATAAATAATAATAATAATACAATTATGTATTCTTTATACTGCAAATATTTTTCAGTTTGATATATTGAAATATACTGATATATAATACCTTAATTTCCGCGGATTAAACAATTCAGTTTAAACCCAGAAATTGTAGTTTGTAATTGATGTCAAATATTTACCGCGATCTTATAAGTTACATTTTATTTTAAAAAAAAATCATTCTTTGATCTGCGAATTATACGCTGGAAATTACGGTATATAAGAAATATCTGAAGAAATTAACTGTTTTGTGTTAAAAGTAATAACGTCAAGCAACGTTAAAGTTATGTATATAATGTATGAATACAAGTAAGTATATCATTATAAAAAAATAGCACAAAATAATGCATCTTATGATTCTAAGTTGGGGAGGGGGGGGGAAATCTTGTCTTAATTTTAAGATTTTTTTTTCCAGTTACGTGGTCAATTTTAACAAAAGCAGAAATCTGCTAAACATAGTGTCTGATACGATAAAAGGAAATTTAGTTATATATTTCAATCATTTGAGGTTTAGCTTTTACAAACTTATACGTAATACAAAAAACTGTAAAAGTATTAAATATGAATTTTAATAGTATCATATGTGTGTTAAATTCCAATGGGTATAAATATTTCTAAATTTTTTCTTCAATTGTGACATTTTTAAGTATATAAATAGAAAAAACAAAAAAAAATTAACTTGAAATAAAAAAATTAATTAATGAGATATCTAAAACTAATCCAAATATACATTAAAAATATTTTTAAGAAATCGAAACTGTTAAAGAAAAAAATCTTTTTCGTATTAAATATCTTAAAAAATAAAATAAAAAGTATCAATGTCTAAAAAAAAAAATAAAAAAAAGCCTTTGACTATAATGATTTATTCAAAAATGGAGTGAAAAAATATCGTCTCAATTAGGAGTACAATTACTTCTGTCGATCAATTTAGTCCATAGAAGATTGAAAAAAATTCTAATCAATAAAGAATGAAAGTAAAAATTCCGAAAGATGCATGAATTTCAGTCTTATAGGATAAGTACATCTTCAGTACCGGAAAGGTGCTGAAAATAAGTATGTCTGACTTAAATAGCTAAATTTTTTTTTTTTTTTTTTTTTTTTTTTTTTTTTTTTTTTTTATTATTAAGAGAGTACACGTTATTTTATTGTTATTTTTTAAGCTGACAGTTTTGTGATCTAACGAATAAGCATCTTTCATTTAAGCGTATCATAAACATATTGTTCAAGTTTAAATATAGGACTCATTTTAAAGACCTCGGCAAAACATAATGCACAAGATATGTAGGAATGACAACGGCTTTATACGTATAAACCCTAATAGCATGAATGGTCACAGAGACGTCACTGTGAGTCACTTTGGTCACATCACATCTGTCACCAAAATGCCACCACTCAGTGACGTCACATTGTGACTGAGATGTGACTTTCTTAAAAATCTTTAGAAATTTATAAATATCCTTCAAAACATGTTATTTACTTTAAAAAACATGTTTCTGGTCACATTGTGACCATTTTGTGAAACGTCACAAAAGAGCTCTAAAACGGCCATTACGATTTTACATTTTAGTCACTGTGACTTTACATCGACGTGACGTGACGTCACATCGACAATCGATGGTCACAAAGTCACAATGTGACTTCACAACGACGTTCCAGTGACGTCACCATGCTTTACGGGAACTAATAAAATACGCATGATTTGTTTTGTGTCTGTCATGCTCGCATATTTTATTCTACCTACGTTACATATAGTAAATATGCAACAAACAAAGAATACTGCTTTTGTCATTCGGATTAAACTTTCCGAAAATATTTCGAGGAATGGGTTTTGAAACACAGAAACTTTTCTAGAAAGCATTTGAATAGTAACACAGATCAGCCTAAGCTTAGATTTACTTATAAATATTCGATGAAGAGATTTTTTGCTGTTGTGTAGATCATGAATATTTTTCTTTAAGCACAAAAGACTGCCTTTTTAAAAAAAAGTTTTATCTTACTTGTAACCTAAAATTGTTCAATGTGATTATTTATATTTTGCAAAAAATAACGAAATTTCTTTAAAATGAATAAAAATGATTTTTATGTCTTTAAATCTTTTATTAAATAAATCACGTTTACAACCCTTCAATAACGTGGATATTTTCAGTGAATACGGCCACGGACCATGTCATTTTTGAGATCATGCATTAAATGCTGATGATTTGGCTGAATATCAATACACAGTATTTAGCAGTACACCGCCCTCTATATACTTAAGTCTGAGTACCGATACAAAAAAGGCGGCTACCGACAGCGAATTTTCCGTGTCTGTATGAGCACGTTTTGAAAAAAAAATTTAAAAGTTTTTCTGAAATCAGACTAATAAAAGGAAACATATTTAATACATGTGTTTAAATTTAATTGACTGTACGTACATGAAAAAACAAATCTGTATTCGCCAGCAGTAATTTCTGTGTTCGCACACAGGCATTATATTCAGGGAGCGGTATACTGCGAAAGACAATGAACTGACATTCAACCAAATCATAATTTTTCAAAACATAAACGCAAAAATGTTATGCAACTACTAAATTGTTTTAACAAGAATAAACTAAGCAAATATGCATGTTTAAAAGAATTAATTCAATTTTTTTTAGTCAGAACTGTATTTGTTATTGTATCGAGAATTATTTGCTATAACGAGTAAGCATCTTTCATTTAAATACATCTCAATATATATATTTTTTAATTTATTTATAAAACAAATTTTAAAGACATCGACAAAAAATGACAGTTGCTTTATACGTAAAAAAATAACAACATAATTATGATTTTTTTGTGTCTGTGATGTACGAGTATTATATTCTACTTACATCACACATAATAAATATGTTAAAAATAAGGAACACTGCTACCACAGCTTTTGTCGTTCAGATAAAAATTTCCGAAAAGATTCGAGAAAATTTTCTCCGAATGGGTTTTGCAAACACAGTAACTTTTCTGGAATACATCTGAATATTAACACAGAACAGCCTAAGATTAGTTTTACTTATATATATTCGACCAAGAGATTTTTTTGCTGCTGTGTAGGATATGGATATTTTTCTTGAAGCATAAAATAATCCCTTTTAAAAAGTTTTTTTATTACTTGTAGCTTAATGCATAAAATATGATTATTAATTTTTTATGACATGCAATGACACTTTTTAGGTGCGTTTGTAATTATGTAAAAATGTAGCACTCATAGTCATCGTTTATTCGGTACGTCTAAGTGTTCGTCAGTCCGTCAGTCCGCTAGTAACAACGGATAAAGCACCCAACTGAATCGTTTGAAATATGAAATATATAATTATTACATAATTTTGTCGAGTCATTTGAGATTTTATGAAAATCAGATGCATGGTTTAATTACAGGGACAATCAACATTTTTTTCGGTCACTGGAAAAAAATAATTTCAAATGCATTTTAATGATGTTACACGTTTTTGAACATATTTACGAACCCACGTAAAAAGTGTTGTTGCATGCCATAAGATATAAATAAACAGCCTTTCCTGTTTTAGCGTTGTGGCATATTATTCAGGAGGTGATGTACTGCTATTGATAGTGCACTAACATTCAGCCAAATCATCGTCATTTAAAAGAAAAACGCAAAAACGTCATGAAATTACTAAAATTATCTTAACAAGAAGAAAAGTAGACAAATATGCATTAAAAAAAACTTTTTTAGCCAGAATTGTATATTTTATTATACTGATATTTATCATACTGACAATTATTTGATGAATCGAATAGGCATCTTTCATTCAAATATAACTCAATATATTTTGTTCATATTTAGGTATCAAGAGTATTTTAAAGGTGTCCGAAAAACACATACAGAAGATATACGTATAAGAACGAGAGTGGCTTTATACGTTAAACTAATAAAATATACATGAATTCTTTGTGTCTGTCATATATGCATATTTTATTCTACGTACGTAACATATAGTAAATATGCTACAAATAAAGAATACAGCTGCCACTGCCTTTGTCATTCAGATTAAACTTTCTGAAATTTTTCTCTGAATGGGTTTTGCAAACACAGTAACTTTTCCAGAACACATTTGAATAGAAGCACGGAAATGCCAAAGCTTAGTTTTACTTATTTGATGAAGAGATTTTTTGTTGTGTAGATTATATGAATATTTTTCTTGAAGAACAAAGTACTCCCTTTTATAGAAGTTTTATACTACTTATAGCTTAAAATTATTCCGTATGTTTATTTATATTTTACAAGATGCAACGAGATGTAACGTTCTTTTTAATGACATTAAATTAAATTACAAATATCTAATTTCAAACGATACAAATACTTTTTTCAATCCCCTGATCTTTCTATTGCAGGCCTTTAATATTTCTAACAGATTAAAAGATCAAATTTTCTTTTAGTAGCAGGAATATTAGAGAAAAAAAGATATTAATTAAATACAACTGGAAAACCCCCGGAGAAAATGATAGTTCTTGTACTTAATTTTTTTTAAGGGCAGCTACAAGTCTTTGTAAACTTTTTAAACAGATGTAGCTACTTTCAGAAATTACTAAAGTTATTCGCTTGTAATTTTATATCTATAGAATATGAAAAATTCCTAATAAAGCGAAGTCAACTTTTAAACAGGTCATGAGTTTTTTTAGAAAAAAAATCCACTAAACCATAACCTATAATAACCACTTTTAAAGAAATTTTTTTTCAAAGAAAAACATTTTATATATTTTTTTCTAAAAATGTCTGTATTAAATGTTCACTTACGACTGATCACGTATATGTGTGAAATATTCTAAAAAAATGAAAAACAATCGTATGTAGTAGTTTCCATAAAACAATATATATATCGTATTTCAAAAAAGCAACATTTCGAGAAAATCGAGTTTAATGTTTATGTGGGTTAAAAAGAAACTGAATTCTTAAATTTTTAAAATTTCTTGTTGCTTTAGAAACAAAATTATTATTTCATTTGAATGGGTTAAAATTAAAGACTCAAAAAATGCTAAAAAATAAAGTATTTTTTCACAAATTTAATTTTTAAATTAGGACTCCGGTTTCGCCCTTCTTTAATTCAAAAATCTAGAACTATGGAAAAAATCTGAAAGAAGAATTTTAACTTACGTAATTAAAAGATATGTGTCATAAAAAAATATTTTAGCAAAATTGTATCAATGCGAAATTTTGGAATTAAAAAAAAGAAAGAAAAAGGAAGAAGAAAAAAGAAAAAAAGAAAAAAAGGAACAACAACCAACTGTTCCACTGAAAAAACAGTCTCTTGCAGCTGGAAAGTGAAAAAATATAATTGTAACAGAAAAATTTTATCATTCTCAAACTTCCTAACATAGGGCTTTAACATGCACCAGATCTGAAAATTAACGCAGCATCAAACATGGTTCCGTTGATAAGTCTAATAGGATATTTGTAGTAAATATAACTTATAGAACTGGAGACCGCATAAAAATTTAACTATCGTAATTTTTAAAAGATATTTTTATCGGTCGAAATATCTTTTAAAATATTTCTGTATCTTTTTTTTACTTTTGGGTTTTTTACCCCCTTTTAAAACATATTTACAAATACAACTGTAAGTCTACACCTAACGTTTTAGGAATTGCTACTGGACAACGCTGAGAATAGATCCCTGAATATGGAATTTCAAAATAAATTTTTAAATTATGTTAATATTAGCAATTGACATGCCCTACAATTTCGCGTAAGTTCCCATTCATATCATTTCATCAACAATTAGTAATGTTTAGGTAAAAATAATGAAGTATATAAACAATATATTTGTCGATTTATTGAATTGTCAAACAAAGTCATCTAAAAATAAAATAGTTTTTATGAAAATTCATTTTTTAAAATAAATCGTGACATTAGATCGGAATGAAAGGGCCTCAAAATGGCAAAAAATTCTTCGTCAGTTAGTAAGATTCGGGTAAAAATAATAAAAAAAATATGTAATCAATACATAGAAAATAATTTGGGTGACAAGTACAATTATGTAAAAATACCACAATTTTCCATTAAATTCATTTTTTTTCAATCAATTGTAAGGTTAGTCGAGACGAAATGGTTGTATGATGATACCAGTATGGCATGGTGACGTCATGGCGACGTCGTTGTGAAGTCACATTGTGAGTTTGTGACCATCGATCGTCGATCTGACATCACGTGACGTCGATGTGAAGTCCCAGTGAATAAAATGTGAAGTCATTATGGCCGTTTTAGAGCTCGTTTGTGAAGTCACATTGTGACCACTTTGTGAAGTCACGGTGTGACAAATTTGTGAAAAATGTGTCATTCGTGACTACTTTGACATTAACATGTGACGAAACCGCGACAAAAGCGACGATATTTAAATTGCCAGAAACATGTTTTTAAAAGAAAATAACATGTTTTGACGAGTGTTTCTAATTATCTACAGATTTTTAAGAAAGTCACATCTCAGTCACAATGTGATGTCACTGAGAGGTGGCATTTTGGTCACAGATGTAATGTGATCAAAGTGACTCACAGAGACGTCATTCTGACGTCACAGTGACTATGCATTGATGAGGGTAGTAATTTCTTAAATGTATCGGTAATATTCAGAAAAAAAATTTAAATTATGTAATTAAAGAATTATTAAATTTATAGAACCGCTATAAATGACTCCTTTTTTTCAATAAGGTATAATATCAGTCAGTATGAAATATTGGCATGATGCCAGTAATTTCATAATAAATTAGTAAAATCCAGATAAAAGAATAAACTATTTAAGCGATTTACATATAGCATTATTTAAATCACAAATGCAGTCATATAAAAATACCACAGTTTACATAAAAACTCGTTGTTTTGTAAGTTCTAATATTGGCTAAACACGAAATGCTATCATTATTCCTGTAACTTATTTATCAAAACTTATAATTCAAATTTAAAATAACTAAGTATGTTACGACGTTACTAACAAATTTATTCAACCGACAAAGATAATCATGTAAAAATACCACTCTTTTTGTTTTTAAATACACACACACACACACACACACACATATTAATACATATATACATAAAGGGACGCCACTTATCCATATAAAAATTCTTGGCTCCTGTTAAAGATTCGGGAAACATAGAAAATGTCATTTCATAAACACAAATATATTTATTCCATGCAAAGCATTTTTCTTTACATACGTAAGCGAATAAATAACATACATTGATCTTGCATGCACAGCTAATAGAACCTGTCTGTCAAAAGCTTACAGTTTGACATTCAAATGCATATATTTTCTTTGAATATGTATTTCTTTACTGTTGAACCATTTATTTTAGCCTGGGTCTTTCTTAGAAATATAAATAGTTATACTTTAAAAATATATTGTTTAAAAATCAACTGAACACCTGTAACAACTTGTATTGTTTTAAATACAATTTTATTATAAACACGAACATGATATGCTCATATACAGGGAGTCTCTGGACTTCTTTGTAAAAAAGTTTGAAGGAGACAAAATCATATCACAATAAAACAATGTTTGTATAGGAAACCAGCAAACATTTCGACTGTAATTTATATAGATAAAAGTTTAGAATACCGCATACTAATCAGAATTTCAGAATCTAGATTTGATTTCATTATTAAACATGTAATTGGATACATGATATTTTAGATCGTATTCTTTCAACTAAGCGAGTGATTTTATGTAAAGGTTACTGACCGGCAGGTGGCAGCACAAATCAACGCTTCAGAGAGTTTACGGTAAAAATTCCAGAATTAATTAAAACTCGATAATCAGGTTAAAATGCAACTGTTCTGCCAAATCTTATCTTGGCGTGAAATACACGCAAATCCGATTTCAGTGATTGACTGGTAAGGATGTGTGGCACTGTATATTTCTGCACTTAGTATTTCTCTCTTCATAACTTTCGATGCCGGAAAACAAAATTAAAAACCAACTAAGAAACCACTGAAATCGTGTATGTAGGTGGCTTCCACCACGATATGACTTGGCAGACCAGACGCATTTTAATATGCAACAGTTGTAAATTGCATGTGAAGCGTAGAAAATGAGGCGCTTTCGTACGATAACGAAGTTTAAAAAATATTCAGATTTTGCTGATGAAGTATACAGTACTTTGAACACAGTATAGTGGTCGAAATCTTTGTGTTCCTGTAAATATACTTTAAATAAACACAAATAAACATTAAATTTAGAAACAGTTTTGTAACAAATTCGATTTAAAATATGGTTCTGTTTGACGATATAAATAAATTACTTGTACAACTTTTTGAAATGTAAACAATTGCAGTAAAAGCGAGATCTATTGAATAGCGAAGCTAGTAAGATTTGCCAATCCCAAAACATTTTTTGTTTCATTTATGCTTCAAAGTTCAGGTTTACTAGCACAGTACTAAAATTAAATAGCATTCTATGCCCATAATAGTGATTCTAATGATGTGGGTTCGTTAAATTATATGCACTTAAAAGGAGATATAAGCATCGCATCATTCGAACAGATGATTGAATTTCGACGCCCGCACTAGAGAAAAAAATATGCTTCTGATATCTGGCAACTAAGTTGTCTCTCTAGAAAAAATAATTCCATGTCATCCTTATAAATTCTACTTCCCTTTACTAAAGAGATCTAGAGTCGCCAACTAGAATTCAAGAACCTTTTCCTATATTCTCACTATCAAACTTATTTAAAAAAAAATTTCAAATAGATGAAAATACAAGTGGTTTGTTTTAGTAACTATAATACACTAACTATAACTTGGTATTAATAACTATAAATACTATAACATGCTACTGAAACGATTCAATAACGTTTCTTCTTCTACGAAACAAAAAACTAGAAATTCTAGATCATTTTGTATATTTAGCTTAGTAGTTCACCCTATTCACATTCTTCGGAAATCTATATTTCTAGTTTAAGGATTCAGAAAATGACTACCTATTCATTTCAGATTTCATTCTAGGTGAGTGAGGCATATTTTATTTTCTCAATGCACTATGTTAGATTTCCGCAACCAAAATTCCCAACCTAAAGACAACAAAAGCGGCCCCTGTTACGCTGTATACATCTTAGCCTAATAAGGATATATTCATGTGAAAGTGACACTGAGTATGAAGTTTTAATAAATTGAGTCCATTGTTTTTGAGACATAACTTAGCAAAAATCCAATAGAATTGCAGCATACCAACTCTACCAGTTATTTAATCATCAAAAAGACAACTAATCGGCACAAACTTATGTCAAGATCTAAAACAATAAGAAATTCGCACTAGCTCTCGAGATTTGACTATCGATAAAATCATGGAAAGCCTAAAAAATGCAGCAAAGCCGCGACACCTGTTGGGCGATTTACACCAAAAACTATGTAACACCAATTTATAGCAAGATATAATTGAGTCTGAAATTTGATGAAAATTTGCGCATTAGGTCTCGAGATAGAGCTAATACGGAAATTGTGAAATATCATTGGGAACAGCAGCACGATCTGTTGGGCTATTTATACGAAAAACTAACCATTTCGTGCTTATATAAAGGTACGACTAAATCTAAAGTGTTAATAAATTCCTTGCATTAGATCCATAGATCGAACACTCTTGAAATTTCTGTCACAGTTTGACTGATAGACTTTTTCTAAAAACAATGAAATCGTGTTTAGGACCTTCTAAAACACATCAATCCTTCAAAAACCGGAAATCGAATTTTCTTACAAATCCAATACTTTATTATGTAAATTCAGAGGAAAGTAAAATAACCAACTAAAACAATAAATGTAATAGCATGTTTATTTAACCTTTGTGCAACAAAGCTAATTTTCTATCACTTGTACGAAAAAATTAGTTTATCTAGAAGTAAGCGAAAATAAATATGTTGATATGAAAAAGAAACTACATTCATCGATTTTTTCGAGAAGTAATATCCCAAACAAAACAGGTTTAGAAATTGGTTTACTCATTACGTTATCTTAGTTTGACGAATACTATGGTTAATAGAAATAAAATATGCCATAGCTTGTATGAAACAGAAGTTGAGGAAACATTTTAACTATCTAATTATAGTATTAACATTTAGTTTTCTTTTAGACAATTTAGATATACCGGGTGATCCAAAAGTCAGGACGAACTTTAAAAATGAATAACTCGAAAACGAATCAAGATACAAAGATACGGTTTGCACCAAATGGATGGAAAAGAAACCGGATTTTGTGTGACAACGAAAAAAATAGTTTGCCGTTGACATCCAAAAAATGACACGGTAGTGTTTTTTGCACCAAAAGATGATTTGCAAATGAAAAAATGTTGACAATTTCCAAGTCAGCTTAGTTACAGTTAATTAGTACAACAGAAAATGTTCAATGTGCTGTCCCTCATTCATAAGTGCAGCTGTGAGACTAGGCACTACACCGTTCACAGCATTTAGTAGCATTTCTTGCTTTATGGCAGACACGTTTTGGCGGATGGCATCTTTCAATGCTGCTAGTGATGCCGTTGGTCGCCAATAGAACAATATTTTTTTGTTGTCACACAAAATCCGGTTTCTTTTCCATCCATTTGGTGCAAACCGTATCTTTGTATCTTGATTCGTTTTCGAGTTATTCATTTTTAAAGTTCGTCCTGACTTTTGGATCACCCGGTATATTTATAACAGGATATTTTTTAATATAAATTAATAGTTCAAAATGAAAATTTCGCGTATTAACAAATTTGCGTCATATGAATGTATACATGCATTTCAAAATATATATATATATATATATTAGAAATTCCGTATTCATGCCAGATAGTCTGAATACATTTTTTTACTTTTTTTCATAACAGACGCTTTCTTATTTCTTATAAAAATACTTTTATTTTGAATTTGCGGTATGCATTTGGAATTTTTCAAAACAAGAGTAATCCAATAAATGTATGCAGATTTGGTATTTGGTTATCCCGTCGACCAATTTTACTAAATTACGGAAATCGCCAAACTAACAGCCAAATTATACACATTGACATAATTTTTATTTTAAATAGCGAAAAAACAATTAATTAGTAGAATATTAATAAAAAACAAATAAATAATCGAAATAAAAATTTTATAATGTCGTTTTAAACACATGTATCGTATTTCATGTCATTGAATGTGACATTCACGATCATCCAATATTGGCATTTAATTTTATAGTTTGGCGATAGTTTTTTGGACGACGGGATAACCAAGTAGTACCCATATATGCACAAATGCTGCATTTGATTTACTTTTTTGTCAATTGGATATTAGGGCATTATTTTATCAATATTTTACAAAATTCCTTTACCGTAGTATAATTTAAGTTAGATGATAATCAATAGAATTGATAGCTCGTAATTCATTTTTTTCTGGTTAAATAAATAAATAATTGGGTGAATTATCATTTATATATGATAATGAAGATACTTGTATTCCACTGAAGCACTATCATGGCAAAGTACATAGCAAAAATCAGAATTTTTTTTTTATCTAAAAGTCAGTATGTTTATATTTATTTTTTGTGTGAAATTTCATAGAAATTCTTGTTGAAATCATACAATTGGTTTATTTCATTTCAGCTGTACTACTCCAGCCTTAAAGACATTATACTATTATGAATTAACAGTTCAAACATATCTACGACGTGTGTTCAATAAAGAAATATCATGATTTTTATACCAAGATATCCTCAATCATTTTTTAGTTTTAATGTTGTTTTATAAAGTAGTTAGTATTAATTGCACTGTATTTGCTTCACATTTTTTCACACTTCAAAGACAGTCTGGAAACCACTTTTTCAAATCATATATTGCTCGAAATTGCATCCGGTGGCCTTTCCAATTTTTCTAATGATGGAAAATATTTTTCACGAGGTGTTTCGTTATAAGGTACCCTGGGGTAATAACGCCACGTTAAGGTTCTACCAATTTTCACGGCTTAGTTTTAGATTGTATTTTTCAAACAAATATAGGATCTGATACAGCAACTCATTGATTATCTATATAAAATAAAATAATTTAACAGATATGTATTCATAAAATGTAATGGCGTTTTTTCTTGACCAATGCTATTTGGCGTTAATACCCACCTATATGGGTAATAGCGCCATGTAAACAAAACTATAAAATAAGATGGAATAATGGCATGTAGATTGCCCAATTCTAAAAATACAAACTCTGCAGATCTAGAAATTGACAAATTGCAATCTAAGCTATTGAAAATGTAAAATTTTTTTTGTGACTCTGAAAGAAAACGAAAGCTGTGGTGGTCGCGGGGGGAGGAGGAAAAAGAATATCAGATTCTAAGCTACGTTTTGCTAAAAATGACCATTTAAATAAAATTATTAGAAACATTGCAAGGATTATTTGAATCAGTATTTATATTCCCATGTATGCATTCTATGCGATAGAAAATATTGATTTTTTGTGAAAGTGAAAGAAAAAAGAGTGAGGGGGAGCTTCAACAGAATATTAACAACCTGTGTCTCTCTTTGCTAAAAAAGTCCCGCTTAAATATGATTATAAGAAACATTGCATGGTTTTAACCATTCATAATGTAATATTTTAATCATGTGAAGTTTTATAATAACTAGAGTTATATGTAATAAATATATTTGTTAAACCTTAACTGCTGTTAGCGTATGTGACATACCGCTGAGTTTTTCAAGTTTCAGAGTTTAACTTGCAATTTTTAGTTTAACTATTGATACCGGGAAAATTTTGTTTCATTTGGACTCCTATTACTATTTCTAGAAACTTTTGAATAGCTTAATTTTATATATAATAGTCCTGTATATAAGGTTCAATACAAAAATAATATTCTAAAAGTTAATTTAACGTTTTATTCATCGTTAGATTAAGCGGTCTGACAGGCCGCTCACAGTAAGTTATGCGACAGTTTTTGTCACAGCAGTTAAGGGTTAATACTATTATAGTAATCTAGCAAATAGTTTTTAACCCATAACTCCACACTAATGCGGATTCTCCAAACTTACAGTTAAATTGTCGACGTTTTAAAGAGCATGCTTTAATAAATTTTTAATAAATTGAATAAAATATTTGATTAAAAAATATTATCCCAAAGAGATCTCTTATTCAATTTTATACATAATTCATATGGTTATATATCATTATCTCTATATTAGCAACAAAATTAACCTTTAACTGCTGTTAGCAATCTGACTGAACACTGTACCCCCTCCCCCCTCCCCCCCAAAAAAATAGCGTTTAACTTGCATTTTCCAGTTTAACTATAGTTACAACTCAAATTCTCTTTCGTTTGGAGTTCTCGTAATATTGTTAGAAATATTTGAATAGATTAAATTTAATTAGAATTAATTCTGTACAAAAAATTTAGCGCAGGAACAGTATTCTATGATTTTTAATCATGGATCGCATTTTAACCTTTAACTAATGTTACCGGTCTCGTAGACCACTATTTTTCTTTTAATTTTTTAGTTTAAATTGTAATTTTCAGTTTAACTGCAAACACTACCGAAATTTTGTTTCATTTGAAATTTTAGTACTATCACCAGAGACTAAATGGGTGACTATTAAGTATAATACTCTTGTATAAAAAGTTTAGTACAAAAACACAATCCTATGAGTTATTCCCGCCTTTTATTCATCTTTCAATTTTGTGGTCTCACAAACCGCATCACATTCATACGTTACAATTTCTGTCACATCAGTTAAAGGTTAAATTTATAAAGTTTTGAAAAACCGAACGCTGAGAAAGCGGACAGTTAAAATTTCGAACTCAATTGAACAATCCAGTGGAAATTTAATAGAAACCTGATTTTGAAGATGTTCGAATTTGAATCTCGAAAACATTTTGATATAGTTTTATTTACAAGAGTTAAAAATTATTTTTTACATTAGTAAAAAAAATAATAAAAAAATAATAAAAAATAAAATAGAGAGATTATTTTTAAGTATCACCCCCCCTTAATCTTACCATTTCAACAATGATGATAATGCTGTCCCATATTAATATATAAACTCCTTCGGATATAATTCGGCCACTGTTGGGAATCAACCAGGGTAATAACGCCAATACCTGGCGTTATTACCCCGGGATACTTATTGCGCAGTAAATCCTAAACTACAAATTATCTCGAGAAGATATCCAAAATTTTCTACAACAATTTGAAAGTACATGAAATACACTACAAATTTATGTAATAAACAAAGTATTTCTGGATAAAAAATATAGTCTTCAGATCAAAAACCTTATCTCGCAAATTTTAGATCAAGTGTTAATTTTAGTTGCTTGTAAAAACAATAAGACCTAAAAATGAAACAAATTAACTTGAAACTGTTTTTTGCGATTTATATGACTCAAAACCCTTCTGCGCAGAGCACATGGGTGTCATTTACCTGATTATTTCATAATTATGCAAAATATAAGCACTTGGCGTTATTACCCCGCCTGGCGTTATTACCCCAGGGTACCTTATTCGGTAACTCATCACAGCATCCTCTACTTTTATTTTTTATTTTTAATAAATTTCCACGTCAACGTCCTATTTTCACTTTGGATATGAGGAGTCTCTGAATTAATCGCACACTAAAACGTTTCTTGTTCATATTTCTGTTAAAAATGCAATTGTGGCACGTCATTATAACTGCAGTTGTTTTGCAGTACATAAGAAATATGTAGAGTAAGTCACATATAATATCATTACCTGCTTTTCTCTCAATTTTTTATTCCTCTCATGATAATTCAGTTAGTTGTTAGATAATCATTTTTACCGTAATGCTTAATAAAATAAGGCACTCGTAAATCTCATTACGGTATTATTTATTACTTTTTATTCTTAAAATTTCGAAAAGGTCAAAATTAATTTCAAGACAGAATTCAATATTCAGTTTTAAACTGTAAGCATGGGAAATATCTATCACAGATATTTAAAATCTTGTAAAAGTTAAGGCATATAAAAAGATGCATTTTGCATAGAAATGACAAACAAGCGTATTTAGTGCTATTTTAACACAATCAAACTGATAAATTTACCATGCTAATTGAATATTTTCAAACTGAGCGAAAAATTGCCCAGACCGGGAAACGAACACAGATTTTTGGCTTACAAGGTAATGGTTTGCCGTTTAAGCTAACTGGGCGACAATCAGCGGGCATTTTTCGTCAGATAAATCACGTTGTCCAATAAAGTTATCTAAGCGAGAAATTTCTACCGGATGTCTCTCGGTTAGCTTATACGGTAAAGCATTGATCTTGTAAGCCACGAATGTGGGTTCGATTCCCGGCCTGTGCATTTTTTTACTCAGTTAGAAAATATTCAATACGTAAGAAACGTACGTATTTAATATAAAATCATAAGTCGAAATGTAATATTCTGTAATTATTCAATAAGAAAATAATTAATATGAACATAAAAAATGCTCACTGTTTGAGTTAAAAGAATAATATAGAAGTTGCATGTTTAAAAATTTGTATATACTTTATTTAAAACTTCTTAGTGCTTTTGGCTTACATTTCCTATGTTAATTGAGAGAGGTCCCTTACAATAGCCATAAGAATTGCATGCCAACAGTGATAAGACAGTTTAAGTACAAGTGTATTATTACTTGTAACAAGTGTATTATTAACATATTTACTGCATTTAAGCATCTTTTATAAACAGTGAGATTTTTTAGGTGCGTTCGTAATTATGTAAATACGTAGCACCTATTGTTGTCGCTCAGTCCGTCCGTCCGTCTGTCTGTCCGTCTGTCCGTCTGTCCGCATATAGCAACGCAAAAACTACCTAACCGAATCGTTTGAAATTTAAAATACATATTTATAACATAATTTTGTCGAGTCATTTCAAATTTTATGAAAATCTTATGGATAGATCAATTACAGGGACATTCAAAGGGATTCCGTTACATTACGGTCAATAGGGAAAAAATTTTAAATGCATTTTATTCGTTTGAAATTTAAAACATAAAATTATTGCATAATTTTGTCGAGTCATTTCAAATGTTATGAAAATCGGATGCATAGATCAATTACAGGGACAATCAAAAGGATTCCGTTACATTACGGTCAATGGGGAAAAAGTTTAAAATGCATTTTAATGAGTTATACTCATTCGAACATAATAGAATTGGCATGAATCTATGAAATATATATTAAAATATGCATTCTGTACAATCTGTGATGCAAAGAATTTTTATTATTAAATTACAGGGCAACACAAAAGTATTCCACTATATAATGCTATACAGGGAAACATGGTTTGGTACGTGTTTTAATTATATTCAACTATTTCACATCTTATGAATAAGATATACGTTGCTGAGGTGTAATAAAAATTACTTTCTGCATATTTACAGAAACGTAAAGATTTCGACTACTATACTGTATCCGGAGTACGCTCTACTATATCAGCAAGACCTGAATATTTTTAAAACTTCATTATCTTACGAACGCACCTCATTTGCTACGTTCACGTGCAATTTCCAACTTGTTTGAATCATAAGAGCATTTAGTATAAGAATAGTGAACTTTTCCTATCGCTTGCCAGTGCTTCCTCTGCAACATAATAAATATTTAACCGGTATAAACACAATTTTTATTTTGCTTACTTCAAAACAAATGATATATTATTGAAGCAACACACGATTTAAGGCAACAGAGTGTAAAAACATTTGATGGATTGATTGTTGAAATCGCTTAAAACAGTTTGAAATAGATGTAAATCATTTTAAAGACATAAATCTTTTATATACGAATAGAAACGAACAAAAATCTTTGCATTTGAGATAAAACTATTTTCTGTTGTGTTCCTTTCAAATGATATATTTGAGGATTACACATTTTAAAGAAGACTAAAGAAAAGTATTTGATGAATAGTTGTTTGAAAACGTTAATATTATTCGACATTGGTACATGCTTTTCTAAACGTAAGATTACAAAGAAACTTCACGATGCGATTTATCTTTATAAGAGGACAGGTAAGCCACTTTCAAGTCTTTAAATGAGAATTATTTATTTTTAACCGACTTCAAGGAGGAGGTTATGATTTCGGCCTGTATGTATTTGTTGTTCACCCATAACTTCCCTTAATATGAACCGATTTTGAAAATTCTTTTTTTGTTTCAAAGTGTAAGATGCCCTTGTGGTCGCATTTCAATTTCATCAAATTTTGGTGATTAGAACTTTTTAACAAATAAAAACATTAAAAATTCAAATTCTTTTTGATGCGGTCATCCAATTAGAAGCGTTCATTTTCAGGCTATTACTCTTATACCAATACGCTATCTTTTTATTTCAAAGTGCGAAGTTTTGACTAGACAATGATCGGGATCCAGATAGATTTTGTGCTCTTAGAGAAAGGAGATTGATCAATGTGAAAATTTACGCAGTTAGAAATCTGCAGCTGTAGCTACACTGTTAAAAATTAGAAACTTTGCTGCGTCGTCACTCCATTGCTTTTATAGAAAAATATTACTTCACTGTATTATAAAGCATTCACATTGGCCAAAATAGAGATATTCTACAAAAGCGATGGAGTGACGATGCAGCAAAAGTTTCAAATTTTTAACAGAGTACGTAATCACTCCATCATTTGTATAGATCTCTATTTTGATCAATGACAATGCGCCATCCGTTTGTTGATTAGAACTTTTTAAAAATGAAACTTAAAAATTCAGAATTTTTTCCGAGCAGTCGTCCAATTAGAAGTGTTCCTTTTTCATGCTGTTACGCTTACGCAGATACATGATCTTGCGAAATTTTGACAGGACTGGATTCACATAGATTTTGCTCTATTGCGAAATGAGATTGACCAATAAGAAAATTTACTTATTTTAAGCAACGACAATTTCGCAAAATATGCAGACTTCTAATTGGTCAATCTGTTTTCTTTAATAGCACGAAATCTACTGGATCCCACCCAAGTTCTCTTTCGCTGTTAGAAAAATGATATTGGCCAATTAGTAGCCTGCATTTTTGCGAACTTTTCGCTGTTTACTTCAAACAGTGAAAAGTCTGCAAAAATAAAGGCTACTGATTGCCCAATCTCGTTTCGCTAAATAGTGAAAAAAAAATTATGGATCTGCCACAGTTGCAGAGATGCCAGTTCTTTCCAATGTGCGAAATCCTAACTGGATCAATTCGCGTATACATCAAAATGGAAAATCTACATCGACGCTTATCGACATCGGAAATAGGTGCCAATAAGCTGAAAATCCACATTTAAAGTATCTATATACGATAGAGTGCAAGTGCCTGTGTATCAGGGTCCTTTCTATGCTGGATGCTCAAAGAAATTAAAGTGCATTCCTATTTATATCGACACTGTCTTGAGATTCAGACTCAGTTATCGAGTTAAATATCGGAATGCTTCCAGATTTTCTTCTGACGGAATTCCTCGATATCAATATGGTAATATACGGGGATATTTGATAGGTTAAGTCGAGTCTAGAAAAAATAAAATAGCGAAATATTTTGATGAGCTTGCCATTAAAGTGAAGCTAATTACCTTCTTGCCCTCTTATAATAGTACTCGTTCAAGCAACTATCGTCAAGTTTTGGAATGATAAATTTCCACATTTTGTGTAGTTTGAAAAACCGTGTCTGTCAAATCACAATCTGAACATGCACTGTTAAAAATATGAAACTTTTACTGCATCGTCACTCCTCCATTTTTATGAAAAACGATCACTTCACTGTATTATGGAGCATTCTCAATGGTCAAAATAGTAGATATATTTATAAAAACTGTGGAATGACGATGAAGCAAAAGTTTAAAAATTTTTGACAGTATAGAATGTTGCCACTCTCATATGGAGGTAGTCAAGTTCGTGTTATTAGATTCTATCTCAAAATACAAGCACCAATGCTCATTTCCGATGTCGTTATTGATGAATTAGGTGACTGCAGATTATTTATTAATAGTGCGCTTTTGGTAGCATCTTAATTTTTTTTTATGACTGAAAAAAGAGTATTTTAATATGTAGTAACGCATGGAAATTCTTTACTCTGCATTAACTCGTGGAAGCACTTTGACGCACTCTGATTGTGTAAGGACACTTTACTGATGAATTTTCAGCTTTTCGACGCTTTCCTTCGACGTTCGTAGATTTCAATGTGGACCTTAAGATTTGTTGGATGTAGTAAATTTCCGACGTGCGAGATCATTCCAAAGTGCTAAATCTTAATTGGACAAGTTCTCACATCCAATAAACCGGAAAGCCGCATCAATATCAACTGACATTGGAAGTACGTGCCTAAAATATAAAAATCCACTACTATACGTATTGTTCCGGATGAAAAAGTATTTCCATAAGTCAACGCACAATAATGCGCATTGGCATGTAATGCGAAATTGTCTTCAGATTTAGATATGGTTACCGGATTAGAAATTAGAATGTTTTTAAATTTTATTCAGGTAGAATTCCTTGATATGCAAATGACGATACACGGAATATATTGTTTAAGTGAAATGATTCTGGACAAAAGCGAGTCACCAAGCATCTTATTGAGTCGACCATAATCGTCGATCTTGAAAATTTTTAAAACGCATACAATCTAATTCTTTCAGGCAATTATAATTAAGATCTGTAATAGAAAATGCCTAGCATTGCTATACTTTGGACAAAAACGTCTGTCGAAGAAGTGTCTGGACATCGAATGTTTTCATTCTCAGGTAGAGGCAGCTAAGTTTCTGTTATCAGTTTGAGATTCCTCATACATCATCACTGTTCCTTTTCCATGCCTTTATGGGAATTAGATTGTACTGTTTGTCTGATGAAGAATAGTGCGATTGTTCATAAAATATTTCTTTTTTACTTTTTCTGACTGAATGTTGAATAATTTTGATTATACTCGGAAAACACTTTACTATACATTGATATGTGGAGTAATTTTGCGGTGCTTATATATGTAAGAAAGCACTTTGCCTCTCTGTGATGCGCAAGATCACTTGATAGATTGTCAGCTTTTCCAAAGCTATTTCCGAGATCCGTAAGAATCGATGTGGACTTTAAAGTTCGATGAATGCAGTAACTTTTCGAAGAGCGAGATCTTATCAAAACAACTTACCACATCCTAAAAATATAAAGATCCACAAAGATACCAGCCGACATTGTATGTTGCTCTCGAATAGTTGAAAATGAAATAGGAAATTGACCAGAAAATTGAATACATCAAAGTCCAGGAAAATTCATCATTTAGTCATCGCATTTGAAAGATGCATCATATGCCAGCACACATAGTTGACTATTACAGTATGAATAACTAAAAAGTAGGAAATAAAATAAGCTTTTTTCAAAAAAATATCAACCGGCTTCAAAAAAGCGCTAAAAAGAATTAAATAATTCTTTAAAATTCTCTAATGACAAAACGTTGTCCAATAAGCACACATCGGATATCAGGTACCGGCATGAAAACGGTTAAATTTAATATATATAATTTAATATCCACTAAACATAGATTTTAGAGAGAATATTTTTTACCAGAGATGAATTTACATAATTATGATTTAATTTATGAATATATACATATAAAAAGTAATGAATTACTTTTTGAAGTTGGTGCCAAACTGTCTTAAATATAAGAATTGTGAATATATTGTGCCTAGTAACATAACGAAAAGGGTTATCAATTGTGACTGTTTGGCACCGACTTCAAAAAGTAATTCATTACTTTTTATATGTATATATTCATAAATTAAATCATAATTATGTAAATTCATCTCTGGTAAAAAATATTCTCTCTAAAATCTATGTTTAGTGGATATTAAATTATATGTATTAAATTTAACCGTTTTCATGCCGGTACCTGATATCCGATGTGTGCTTATTGGACAACGTTTTGTCATTAGAGAATTTTAAAGAATTATTTAATTCTTTTTAGCGCTTTTTTGAAGTCGGTTGATATTTTTTTGAAAAAAGCTTATTTTATTAACAAATAGTTTTGTTGCTATCTACATGTAGTAATGGTAATATGTGTTTATGCATCCATTATATGACATAGTTCAAGTCGTTTATTATAATAATAATACATATTTCCTGAATCATCGTTGTACCATTTGCAATTCTTTTATTTTAAATATACATTTCACTTTTTAAATTTAAATTAAAGGTTACTTTCCGAAAAATTCAAATGTAATAAAGCGCAAAATCTGTGAGAAAATCATAATATCAGTTCATTTTTTCTGTAATACAATATTTTCTAAAGATATTATCTAAATTATTTCTTAGTCTATGGTTATATGAATGTTATTTGAATGGTACACAAAAGGACAATATTTGTTATCTTTCAGGCAATGAAATTTTTTTTATCACCAATAAGTCTATTTGTAAAACTAGTGTTAATGTTATTTATCTAATAGTATTTTTTTTTCAAAAAACTAATTAAAAATTTGGACCTGAGTGGGTTTTGTAAACTAATGAGATTATAAAAATTCATAAGTACATTTAGTACAACAACAACAACAACAATAATAATAATAATAATAATAATAATAATTAGTTTTATTCTACTTTTCTTATCGCATCAGTTCTGCGTCCTATTCAATATCATAAATATTTTACCTTTATAGACACAATTTTTCTTTTGCTTACTTCTAAACAAATGACATATTATTGAAGCATTACGCGATTTAAGGCAACAGAGCGTAAAAACATTTGATGGATTGATTGTTGAAATCGCTTAAAACTGTTTGAAATAGTTGTAAATCATTTTAAAGACATAAATCTTTAAGATACGATTAGAAACGTACAAAAATCTTTGCATTTGAGATAAATCTGTTTTCTGCTGTGTTCCTTCAAATGATATATTTGGGTACTACATATTTTAAAGAAGACTAAAGTAATGCATTTGATGAATAGTTGTTCGAAAACGTTTAATATTATTCGATTTTGGTACATATTTTTCTAAACGGAAGATGCAAAGAGACTTCATGATGTGATTTATCTTTCTAAGGGGACAGGTAAACTTTAACACTTTTGGATTTGGTGTGCTATTAATAATACAAGTCTTTTAAATGAGTATTATTTTTTTTAACAAATACCTTCGTTACTATATTAGATGTAGTAATGTTAGTACATGTCTATGCATTTACTATATGATAATAACAATAATAATAATAATAATAATAAATATTTCCTTAATTGTCTTTTCGCCGTTTGTGATTCCTTTATTTTAAACATATTGTCAGGTTCTGAGACCACCTCTGCTGAAGATTGGAATTTCCGTTATTTCTCTATTTTAATCTTTTGTGTATTGTACTGGCTGTGTACTAGAATTATCAAGGTGGCATTCTTTCTTTGGTGAAGGGAGAATTGACAGGTATTCCTGTACAGGTGGTGAGTGAGAAAGAGGAGATTGCTGAGAGGCGTGTTCATCCGTCAGGGATGTATGTGGATGATGAGCAAACAAGCAACATGTCGCTAATCAAGAAAGGAATGTGGAATGTGTCCAATGAATAAGCTCCAAAGGGGGTTGACATTGGGGAAACACAGTGATTTGAGAAGAGCAAGTCTTGTCTCAGAGGAGTGCAGTTCGTATCTGGGGTTCGTACCTAGAGAGTGCTCTGTGTTGGAGAGCATAGGCAGTGCGTATCTGGAGATCAAGGGACACAGAAGTCCTGGTGTTTAGTGATCTGGACCGAGAAGTTCAGGCTGAGTATCCATGTGTTGGGAGGTTCCAAAGTGATCTCCGATATAGTTACTCTAACGTGTATTGAGTGTGAGGGAGAAGGTGTAATTTGAACAGTACACAGCCAACTTTTTACGGTATTTAATTTAATGTTGAACCGGATCATCTATATCCGAGTTGTAATTGTATATATTTGTAAATAGTGTATTTCTTGTGTACATATAGTATAAATAAACTGTTAGTTCAGTTAATTGACAGCGTCAGTGTTCATTTACACAATCCTCACAGTGGGTGACCGATATGACCTAATAATATCGGTGGTGGCAGCTATAACTACCACGGACTTTCTTCAAAGTTGTGCGGGCTGAGAGGAACGTCCGACACATATATTTAACTTTTAAAATTTAAAATAAAGACTACTTTCCTGAAAGAGTCATTTGTAATAAAGCGCAAAAAGTGTTAGAAATTTGTGTAATCAGCTAATTTTTGTAACACAATATTTTCTAAACATCTCCCTTATCTTATTGTTTTGTGGATATTAACTGAATAGTACGCAAAACATCAACATTCGTTACATTCACGAAAGTGAAATATTCGTTAAATTCTAATTATTCTATTTGGATTTCTTGTGTTAATGTTATTAACGTAAAAATATTATGATTGGAACAAAAAAATCGGACAAAAAGGGTTAAATGCAGTAGAATATTAATTAATGTTTAATTTTTTCAAATATTTAAGGATATACAGTAAAACCCCGATCTATCGTTCTCGTATCCATCGTTTTCCCGCATTGGTCGTTTTATTTTTACGGTCTCTGCACAAACTATATTGAAATAATGTTAGCGAAACCCGCATTCATCGTTCTTCAAAAAGTCGGTTTCCCGCATTCATCGTTCTTCAAAAAGTCGGTTTCCCGCATTCATCGTTGTAAAAATTTCCTCATCACTGAAATGAAATTGCAAGTCATGCGAATTTATTTGAAACACAAAGTGGAATTACTTCTTTTATCCTAAAATAAGTCATTTGAGTTGTTTGTATTGATAATGGTGACAATAATGCAGATAAAGAGTGGTTGTATATAGAAGATTATGCGATTATGTTTCCACTGATCAAGATTTCGCGACATGTGATGTCCTAAACATAAGAGAAATGTGTGATAATGCAAAAAATTAAAATAACTGCGAAGAAGCAAAGGATAACGCTCATGCCGATGAAGCTGAACCATCACAGTCCTAACTCTGTCTAACGCAATTAAGACTTTTAAAACTGTATGAACTTTTATATACACACATGAAATTTAGGAAAATGGCCAGAAAAGTGTTTTATATCTTTAAAAAATTTTTTTGACTAAATAAATAAATAAATAAATAAATAAATAAATAAATAAATAAAATTGATTTTTCAAAATAAATATTAATTTTCTGTAACTTCGATTTATTTCTTTTACAGTTTAGTAAGCAACAAATTAGTATTTATAAGTACACAGCATACATTGAATGCATTAGAAAGGCATAAATATTGTGTTTTTTCATATTTTGAAGTTAATCCGCATTCATCGTTTTTTCCCCCGTACCCCTTGAAAAACGATGGATCGGGGTTCTACTGTATTTATATTGCAATATTCTAGACAGGAATATTGCATTTTGATGTTTGTTAAAGCTAGGGTAGATGTGACAGTATTGACAGTGATGTTTTAAACATTGACCTGCAGATTCATTACTACTATAAATTTAATAATGAATTTTACATATATATTTTTTATTTAATTAATTATTTATTTATCAGAGATGAATAAGCAAGCATTTCAGCCAAAAAATAATGGATACATTTTTTGCAACTTTTATAACTGTAATTCTGTAACCTTTTTATATTTAAATGGGAGTAAATGTAGAGCTGTAAAACTCATGAAAGTTCATACGTCTAAAGTTTTTCCTGTTTTATAACAGTCAAAAGCATTTGGCTTCAACATGATTTGCGATTTTTATATCCTAAAAAACTTTTAATGTATTGTGGTCTCTTTTTTAGTAAAATAAATCAGAAGTTAAAATTTTTTTATTTAGCAAAAGCCATTTAAAATGATATAGCTACAAATTTTACTGTCACAAAAGAAATCAAACAACTATTAAACAAGTACCCTCATAGCATGCATGTTCACAGTGACGTCACAATGACGTCACTGTGAGTCACTTTGGTCACATCACATCTGTGACGAAAATGCCACCACTCAGTGACGTCACAATATGACTAAGATGTGACTTTCTAAAAAAAAAATCACAGTTCGTCACAATGTTAATGTCAAAGTAGTCACAAATTGACACATTTTTCACAAAGTAGTCACATTGTGACGTCACAAAGTGGTCACAATGTGACGTCACAAAAAAGCTCTAAAACGGCCATAACGACTTCACATTTTAGTCACTGTGACTTCACATCGACGTCACGTGACGTCACATCGACAATCGATGGTCACAAAGTCACAATGTAACTTCACAACGACGTTGCAGTGACGTCACCATGTCTTACGGGTAGGTATTGAAGTAATTATTAACATTATGCACTATTTTTACTGAAACAGTAATTAAAAAATAATTCATGCTTATTATTTTCATAAAAAAACAAGTGTAGAATTCTTCCGAATATCAATATAAATATTTAAAAACGCTATACCAACGTATTTTTTCTACATAATCAACTGTTATATCTACTCTCAAAAATGATTTATTGCTTTCTACATGAAATTGCTTTGTAAACGGATACGTTTGAAACGTACATTTGATGACAATTTCTGTATTTCGCTGTCAGACAGTTATGATAAAATGACAAGTGACATTCCAATAATGATATCAACAAAGTTGTTGGTAATGAAGTCATTAGTTGAATGGATTTCAGCATTATATTTGGAAATGCCTTTTGGTAATTTTGAAATAAAAATTACGTACCCTTCGTATTTAAAGGACATACTTTAATTAAATCTGATAAAGATAACTTCGAATTCTTGAATAATGAAATATATAAAAATACAATTTAAAAATTGTAATACAATACATGTGTGTGTGGTGTGTTTCACTAAATAAAAAAAGGCTTTTTTTCAACTGCCTTTATAGGCATTTTAAACAATAGCTCACTGTGTAATAATAATACATTCATTTAAGCAATGTAATATTTGTGTATTTAAATTAATATGTGTATTTAAAAAAATAACGAAAAACGAATAGCAAACGAACGTTTCAGAAATTTTATATTTTTTCAATATAATTATTTTTTAGAAACTTATTACTGTTTTTCTTTTAGTCTTAAATAAAACTGAAAAATTCACAAGTTCAGCAGAACGATTTTGAATATTATTTATTTTAAAAATAGTTTTAAAAATAACATGACTAGATTCTCCATTGCCATTTGTTTATAACTATTCTGCTGAAACGTAAACATAAATTACCAGACAATTATTTTAGTCATTAGTAAAATTCATAAAAAATCATCTTTGAAATATTCATCGTCGTTTGAGAGACCAAACATCAATTCAATAGTTAGGTTTTAAAATAATTATAAACATAATGCATTATCAAAAAAAAAAAAAAAAAAAAAAAAAAAAAAAAAAATCACAATATTTTACGCTAACTGTTTTCATAAAAAAACTCCAACTATATCAATGTATTTGTTAAATATAATTAACCCTTAAGTGTACTTCAAAATGGTTTTTTGCTTTCTAGATCAAAGTGCTTTGTAAATGGATACGTTTGAAACGTAAATTTGATAACAGTTTCGTATTTTGCTGTCAGACAGTTATGATAAAATGACAAGTGACATTTCAATAATGATACCAACAAAGTTGTTGTTAATGAAGTCATTAGTTGAATGGATTTCAGCATTATGTTTGAAAATGCCATTTGGTAATTTTGAAAGGAAAGGCTGCAATTTATATATATTCCGTTTTTAAAGGACATACTTCAGTTAAATATGATAAATATAACTTGGTATTTTAGAATAATGAAACATAAAAATGCAATTTATATACATTAGTGCAATAAAACAATTTTTACCTCAATAAAAAAAAGTTTTTTTCGAATACTGTTATTAGTATTTTAATTAATATTTTGATTAATCTTTTAATTAATAATTTAATTAATATTTTAATTAATAATTAAACTATTTAGAAATAATACATTTATTTAAACAAAGTATATAAAATTCTCATGAGTATTTAAACAAAGAAAAAAACGTAAAAGAACTTAAAAATCTGAAATTACATATTGAGAGAAACTACAGTGATTGTACAATCTAGGCGTAATTTAAAAAAATAATCCATGTGTATTATTTTCATAAAAAAAAACAAATGTAGAATTCTTCCGAATATCGTTATAATTATTTTAAAACGCCATGCCAATGTATTTGTTGTATATAATCAACTGTTATGTGTACTTTCAAAAATGATTTATTGCTTTCTAGATCAAATTGCTTTGTAAATGGATACGTTTGAAACGTAAATTTGATGACAGTTTCTATATTTCGCTGTAAGACAGTTATGATAAAATGACAAGTGACATTCCAATAATGATTGACCAACAAAGTTGTTGGTAATGAAGTCAGCATTATGTTTGAAAATGATATTTGATAATTTTGAAAGGAAAAGCTGCTATTTACATATATTCCGTATTAAGGACATACTTCAGTTAAATCTGATAAAGATAACTAGGTATTTTAGAATAATGAAACATAAAAATGCAATTCAAATGATTAGTGCCATAAAACATGTTTTACCTAATTACAAAAAAACAAAAAAAGCTTTTTACGAGTTCTGTAATTCATATTTTCATTAACAGTGTACTAAAAGTAGAAGTAATACATTTATTTAAACAAAGCACTATAAAATTGTCATGAGTATTTCAACAAAGAAAAAAGAATACAAGAACTTTTCAAAAATAACACAATTTCTGAAATTACTTACATATTGATAGCAACCTCGCGTGTTCGATAACCACGCTAATATAGGCTTACGTTTTTTAGATGTTTTCTTTACGATGACGGTTATTCGGGGTACATGTTATTTAAAAGTTCTTTCTAAAGCTGTCCAACGCACACTAATATGATCAAAACTGTTTGATGCTTAATCCAACGCATTGATTCATTAAACCATCGTCTTGTTTTCAATAAAAGATATTAAAATATATCTTTGAATTGATTTTATAATAAAAATAAAAATCATCAGAAATCTATGATTGTGGAAAATAAGATTACAAATACCTTGGTTATTGATCATCCAATCAACATCATACTTTATGCAAATATGATTTATTTTACTGTCTTTTATTTTCACTTCTTAATATAAACAATTTCGAAAAATTTTATTTACCTTTCATCTATGTGAATAATTGGAGAGTCCGAAAAAAATAGTTCCGGATAATCGAGATTAGTGACATTAGGCTTCTTCCCATTATTAAATACTAAGAACACGCCGAAGTTCTAGTCTTTATCTCTATTTCTTCGGGAGATTTAGCATTTACTGACACATAGATTTGACAGATGCACAGACGGACAGACAGTGCAATTTTTTATTTCTAAAAATGTGATTTTCTGAATTTGTATTGTGTATAACATGTAAATCTGCCAAGAAAAAAGTTTTCGCTTTTTAAAACAAGTACAAAACATACCCTATAACACGTAAGATGGTTAAGTAATACTTTATACTACTTATGATTTGTTAAATAATATTCTAAGAATATTACTTAACATTTAAAATAATAAAAACACATAACACATAAAATAGAAATTAAAACAGAAAGTAGAAAATTTTCATGCTGGTATTCTCAGTGATATAATATAACCATATAAATCTTCAAATAATATTTTAAGTTCAGAGCCTATAGAAATTGCCACTCTTTATAATTTTCAGGTACAATAAGAACATCTAATGAAACATGTAAATTATAAATTCTTTAAGAAATAGCTGGATTGGAGAAACATCCTTAAGTTTGAAAAATTCTATTGAATAAGGTACCCTGGGGTAATAACGCCACGTTAAGGTTCTAGCAATTTTCACGGCTCAGTTTTAGTTTGTATTTTTCAAACAAATATTTGATTTGATACAGCAACTCATTGACTATCTATATAAAAAAAATAATTTAACAGATATGAATACATAAAATGTAATGGCGTGATTTCTTGACCAATGCTATTTGGCGTTATTACCCACCTATATGGGTAATAACGCCATGCAAACAAAACTATGAAATAAGTTGAAATAATTGCATGTAGATTGCCCAATTCTAAAAATACAAACTCTCAACTCTAGAAATTGACAAATTGCATCCTAAGCTATTGAAAATGTTCATTTTTTTGTGAAAGTGTTAGAAAAATAAAGGTGTGGTGTGGGGAGGGGGGATGAGGCAAAAGAATATCAGACCGTGAGCTTCTTTTTGCTTAAAAAAACCGCTTAAATAGAATTATTAGAAACATTTCACAGTTTTAACTGTGTTTATTTGAATCAGTATTTAAGATGTAGCTCGGCCACTGTAGAGAATCAACTGGGGTAAAAATTGCAAGGATTGGCGTTATTACCCCGTTATAGTTATTGCGCTGTACATTTTAAATTACAAATTATCTCGAGAACATATCCAAAAACTTCAACAACATTTTGAAAGGCCATGAAATGTACTACAAATTTATGTAATTAACAAAGTATTTCCGGATAAAAAAAATAGTCTTCACATCACAAAACGTATCTCCAAATTTTAGATCAAGCGTTAATTTTAGCTGCTTGTAAAAACAATAAGACCTAAAAATGAAACAAATTAACTTGAAGCTGTTTTTTGCGATTTATATGACTCAAAACCCTTCTGCGCAGAACACATGGGTGTCATTTACCGAATTATTTCATAATTATGCAAAATATTAGCACTTGGCGTTATTACCCCGTCTGGCGTTATTACCCCAGGGTACCTTATATTCATTTTGGTAAAACAATAGCTAAAATTTAGAAAAATTGAAACATTATTAAAGTTTAAACCTTTCATTCATCTATCTGTTTTATATACAGTGTGTCTCTAAACTCATGGTATATACGCTAGGGGGTGATAGAACACATCAAGACGAGTAATAGTAAATAGGAAACCAAGGATCCCAAACGTTTTCCAAAGGAGATAGCCGCCATTAAAGTTTGGGGTCCAAAATTTCAAATACACATAAAAAACGGAAAAATTTGTCGATTGATTTGCGGTTTTCACTAAAACTATTCTTTATGTTGGTATTTTCTTGAAAATAAATTATAAAGATAAATTTCGAAAAAGCCCGATAGAGGGCGCTTTAGACTTTGAAGTAAAGAAAAACTATTTTTTGCCGTGATTTTTTGCATCTTATTAAATGGTAAGCTTAGACTTAAACTTAAATTTTGAACTAAAAATCTGAATAGTACTGAGTCGTTAAGTAGCACAAACTGAACTGTGTTCAGAGGGTTCAAATTTCAAATGATTATAAAAAACAGAAAAATTGCTCGATTAGTTTGCGGTTTAAAATAAAACTATTTTTTAAGTCAGTATCTTCTTGAAAATAAATTTTAAAGATAAATTAAAAAAAAAAATCCGTTAGAGGTCGCCTTAAACTTGAGAGTAACCAACAACTAATTTTAAACGTTATTTTTTGTATTTAATTAAATGCTTTCCAAAACTTATTAAATGTTTTCGAAATCATAGATTTAAACTTAAATTTTGAACTCAAATTCTGAAACGTTAGGAGGGGTTAAAAAGCGCAAACTGAGGTGTGTTCAGGAGTTGAAATTTAACCCCTCCCCCTCGAGCACAGTTCACTTTTGCGCTACTTGAACACTAGCAACGATTCAGAATTTGATCTCAAAATTTAAATCTAAGCATTTGAAAGCATTTAATGAGATTTAAAAAAATAACGGTTAAAAATAGTTGTACGCTACTCCAATCTCTAAGACGCCCTCTATCGGCATTTTGTAAAATTTATCTTTAAAATTTATTTTCAAGAAAACACTGATTTAAAGAGTAATTTTAGCGAAAACCGCAAACGAATCGACTAATTTTTCCGTTTTTTATAATCTTTTGAAATTTAAACCCTCTGAACACAGTTCAGTTTGTGCTACTTAACCACTCCCAACTATTCACGTTTTGAGCTCAAAATTTAAGTTTAAATGTAAGCCTACGAAACCATTTAATGAGATGCAAAAATAACAGCAAAAAATAGTTGTTCGTTAATTCAAAGTTTAAAGCGCCCTCTATCGGCATTTTTCGAAATTTATTTTTATATTTATTTTGAAGAAAATACCGTCATAAAGAATAGTTTTAGTGAAAACCGTAATCAATCGACCAAATTTTCCGTTTTTTATGTTTATTTAAAATTTTGGGCCCCAAAGTTTAATGGCGGATATCTTCTTTGGAAAACGTTTAGGACCCTTGTATTCCTATTTACTATTACTCGTCTCTATGTGTTCTATCACCCCCTAGCGTATGTACCATGAGTTTAGGGACACCCTGTATAAAAAAGGAATTAACGGTATCACTGCTTTTGCCGTGAATGAATATTTTGAATCAAGAGTTGTTTTTTTTTTTTTTTTTTTTTTTTTTTTTTTTTTTTTTTTTTTTTTTTTTGCTTTTTTTTCACTAATATTAAGAAAAGTATTGAATACAAATATATAGTGTGTGTTTTTTAGAGGAATGTCTGATGAACACTCTGAAATATACAGCTGTTAAACTAAATAAGTGTTTAAAGATGTGTTAAGACTTCAAATCCCAATGTCGTCTAATAGGGACAGATGCCTTTACTTTTTTTTCTACACCCCCCCCCACACACACAGTGATTTTATTTTCAAAATCTACCATTATTACAGGAATGCCAATTGTTAAGATTCTCAATTATTTTTAGGCAACACTAACTATACATCACTTGTCATATTAATTAAAATGTTTGGAGCTAAGATGGAGCAACCTGACTTCGTGTAATCTCTTTCGACATAAAGTGGCATTAAAATGTTTACACCTTTTTTCTTATTACATGTGATAATTGATAAATTACATTACAATTGTATTTTATGACCAAAACAACTTATATCCGTGCTTACTACAAATTTGAAAATATGACGTGACACATATCGGTTGCACCCCAATAAAGAAAAAATGAAGGTGGTTAATTTATTTTTTATGTATTAAAAAATACTGGGAGGTAAAAAGTACGTTTACTTAGTTCGTTTTTGTTAGTCTAATTATAAACTTTAATTAATCTTATTTCATCAAACACGAAAACAGCAATCAGGTGGCTTATGAATATTTCATTTTGCCTCAACTTCTTCTCTCTTAAAAAGTCAGCCACAAAATAGCTCAAGTTGAGCTGAAATCCACTCATCTCAATGTTGAAAGGCAGCTTCTCAAAAAAGAGTTGAAATAACTCGAGTTTTAACCAATTTAAATGAAGTTGAGCTATTTAAATAACCAATTTAGATCAAGAAGATTTAATCGTTTGAAAAACAACTCTTTTATGATCGAAAAAATTACAGCTCTTTCATGAGAAGCCAAATCAGCTCTTTCGTTTTAAGAGTGTTCGCATCGCCAGGACTTTGGTTAATTTTTAATCATTTACCATAGGTTTAAAAAAAAACAGAAAACTTTCCTCGACTGTATTGCGAAAATGCGTTGATTAAATAAAATAAACTGTACAATAAAAATAACTATTGAGCATAATGAAAGATGTAGTGCACTTCTGTGGCACGTATACCAGTCTCTCGTCTCCATGGAGTTGATATTTCCCAATAAAACAGACACGAATGAAAACCAGTTTACAAGAAGGTCGCAATTAATGAATTTAGTTACCATTCAATTTTCCCCTATCTTTAATAGACGATCATGTTTTTATAGTCTGCGGTCCTAAAGCAGATGTTGACGAGCATAAGTCATTGGGAGTAGAGGTCACTAGTACTTAAAAAATAGTCTTATACAGTTATGTCGTGCTGCATAATCACTGGCCACATAAATTTGTTCAACTTAAAATTAATTAATATGCTTGTTATCTTATCGCAAATTTCATAAAAATTTTGTGTCTTGAAATACTTTCTGTTTTTAAAATGAAATTGTGAAAATCAAATTTGATTACTTATAATACATTTAATTAGATTTTTTTTAAATTTTTGTATGTCATATTAATGACATATTTTGACAATTATGACATTGCTAATTTTGTTTTTTATAAGATTAAAATGATAATACATTTAAGGATAATTTTTTATATTATTTTCTTTATTACTCAAATAAACTTTGTAATTAAATAGATTTTTAACGTATAATGTATGTTATTTTCGCAGAAACTTGATGAACTGGAATAATTAAAGCTGTAGTTGGTTTCTGATAATGACACTTAAAATATCAGATTTAATTACATTTTGATGACAAGAATGGGTAATTTCACTGCGACAACTTAGATATAAATTAACTTAAGAGCAGTAGAATATCCTAAATAATTTTGAAGGTATTGAACTATTGTAATTGATTTTATTGTTAGTATATTTATAGAGAAGTTTTCTGCTTACAAAAAATAATAACATCTTTTATATTTCATGAATACAATTCAGTGAATTTTTATAATTTTTCTTCTGTGATAAGTCTAATATGTTGAAGGAAATAATTTTACACATAATTGCCTTTAAAGCTATGTGCTAAAAATTTTAAATCAGTGCATTAGTTAAATAGGTTCATACATCAAACAATATCTTCAGTCACTGAACTCATTTCAAATTACTTTTTATGAAAATTAAGACCAATGAAGCATTTTTTGAACTGCTGCGTTACATTAATAGGATATTTAACTTTTGAAAAAATTAGTGAGAAATTAATTGAAATTTTAATATTAAAGATTGTCTTTATGACTTATTAACGAATTGTGGTTTGATAATATAGAAACAAACCTCTCGTGCACTATTTGAAAATAAAAATAAATGTAAAATAATTACCTTTATTAATTGTAAATGTTGAGTTGGTTACCTCAAACATCCATTAAAATGTTGTTTAAATTTATATTTAAAAATCATTTTAAATTTGTTAAAAATATATATTTAAAACTTCAAGTAAATTCACTTGCAATTTTCAAACAAAAAATACAAAAAATACTCTTACGCAAATTTCGAATTTAAAAACAATTTACCAAGAATATTTCTAAAATTATGTTTCTGTGAAATATATCATTTTCAAAAAAATTGTTTACACTGAAAACAAGTACTTTTCAAGTACAACATGAAATGCAAATTTTTAAAAACAAGTGAAGTTGCTGCATTTAATTTACTTCATCATTAATCTACTTCATTTAATTATTTGAAAAAAAAAACTAGTAATTTCACTGAACTGAAAACTGAAATATAAAGTATTTGCGGTACTTATGAAATTAAAATATCATTCAATATCATAAGAAGTGAAATATTGTCTGTAGTATCATTCGTGTCTTTTCCAGCTGACAAACATGTAGTACACTTACATGCAAAGAAACACTTTAAGTATGTATTGTACATTCTTCGATTTGGGACAAAAATGTTAATGAATTTTATGACACGACAATAAAATTAATTAATGAAAAAAGTTTTAGTTCCTTTCGCTATAACTACTGATTATTTTTGAGTATCTAATTTTAAAATGTACTTTAATTGATGACTTTCGGTAAATTAATTCAATGTTTTAAATATTATTTTGAAGATATTTGTTAAAATTTCTAAAATATGCGTTAGATACATTTATTAAGATTTGAAAAATTCAAGTGTATAAATAGTTGTCGTTCAAATTTTGTGGGACTGTAGAAAACAGGAAAAGAAGCCAACTTCATTTAGAAAAATATGCCCGTAAACGAATACATGAAAGTGTAGAAGACACTGTGTATCCGAAATTTCTGTTCACGCCAAAGCTTTCTGGTAAGCCCAATCGGTCGTCATTCGACAGATGAATTTGCAGAAGTAACATGAGTCATTATGTGCTTCGAGAATATGCCGAATTGCAAATATGCATCTAATGTATGGTGCAATGGCGAAAAGTGGTAAGTTAGTTGCACAGTTGTCCGCAGAATGATGTAATATAGCATCCTTCATGTAACTCTTCATGTATATTGGTTAATTCCTGTATCAGGGCAGCACTTGTAACTGGTGTAGTTCCACACAATTGTAGATTAACAACTGAAAATATTTTTTTCTTAGAATTGCGGCAGTTAGATTAGCGCTTTCCATACATTTCGACAAATTTATGACTGCTCTCCTCTATCTCATAGAAAGTTAATTGCATGGGTGCATATTAAGTTAACATATAGATAACCAAAAAAAAAAGAAAAAAAAACTCTAGCAATTTTTTTTGCGTTTTATTCTGCTGATAGGACTGTCATAGGTGTGTATTTCTACACACATTGTTTTATAAGTGTAGTTGCACGGAAAGTCACTTTATTGTGCTTTATGTCCATTAATGATCACAGAAGTGTGGTGGATTTGTGGGTGAGGTAAAATTACTTAACCTTCCTAACTTCATCTTACATTTTCATCTTAAGGGTTTTACATATTTATGCACGTATTTACTTCTGCATGCAGAGCTCAGTGCTATAACTTCATGTTACAATAAAATCATGCATTTGTCTCGCCAGCGAAATATACTTTTGTCGAGATGTGTTACTTTTCTTGTAGGTTAGCGATATAACGGTTTATGTTATCCTTGAAAAGTCATCTTCTCGAGTGACAACCGGCTGGCCTTATTAGAGAGTTTCTCGTGAGATCAGAAGTTGTGGATACACAGCGCCCCCTATAACGCCAGCCTTCCATTTGGACTAAAATTTCCTACGTGAAATTGTGTTCATTTGCTCTTTTCTACCTCCTTATAAATTTAAACGATTATTTCTGATACACCATGTATTATGTAATAATTAAGAGAGTACTTAACCTTCCTAATCTCATCCTATATCTTCATCTTAAGGGTTTTACATATTTATGCACGTATTACTTCTGCATGCAGAGTTCAGTGCTATAACTTCATGTTACAATAAAATCAAGCATTTGTCTCGCCAGCGAAATATACTTTTGTCGAGATGTGTCACTTTTCTTGTAGGTCAGCGATATAACGATTCATGTTATTCTTGAAAAGTCATCTTCTCGAGTGACAACCGGCTGGCCTTATTAGAGAGTTTCTCGTGAGATCAGAAGTTGTGGATACACAGCGCCCCCTATAACGCCAGTCTTTCGTTTGGACTAAAATTTCCTATGTGAAATTGTGTTCATTTGCTCTTTTTTACCTCCTTATAAATTTAAACGATCATTTCTGATACACCCTGCATTATGTAATAATTAAGAGAGATTTTTTTCATAAAACTTTATTTTAGCTGGCACAGCATTTCTTCTTCCTCTTTTAAGTATAAAAAAAATACTACAAAAAATGCATTGTTGAAAAATAAATTTTTTCAGCAAGAACTCTGTATAATAAAATAGAACTAAAATATGTAAATAAAGTTACAAAAACTCTTACTTTAAAAAATACAGAAATAAAACATGAATTTCTAATGCAGTTCTTAAGTTCTTAGTTCTTCTTTGCATACGAAAATGAAATATTAACTTGAAGAGAAAGTAGGGAATTTTGGTATACCATTTACTGAAACAATGCAACCAGTAACAAAAGCTAGTAAGGTAAAATAAACTTCGATAAAGTAATATAACCGTGCAAAACCATTCAAATAAAATATTTATATACATATTTAATAATTACAGAGAATTTTGATATTTAAGCTATCTTATATATCTTGTATAATATTTGTATTTAACAGATAAATAAAGTTATTTAACGACATACATAAACAAATATCAATAAAATGAAATAAAAGATGAGTAGAAAAAAAAAAACAAATTTTTTAAATATTTGGAAAATATTAAAAACCTGTGTATCATTTTATTTTCATTTAGAAATAAATGAAAAATTTTACAAACTAAAATGAATGATAATTTTTGCCCACACATTTTGTACAAAAAAAGGATGGGATTTATTTTAAATTGCGTTGTACATCAATTGTTGTATGTCCTGCCATTAAGCATATTTATAGTACACCCAAAATCTGAATTAATTACGTGCTTTTCAATTTTGAAATTACATTTTAGAGCGTGAAAAGTATTTTTAATTAATTTACAGGGTTACACAAAAGAATTTGATTTCAAATTGGACTTCGCAGAAAAAAAATGTAAACTTATATTAAAATGTTACATTATTTGAAACGTAATAAAAATAGTACGCATGATCTGTTAATTTTTCGTGCCAAGCAGAAGGACAAAGGGGTGAAATTTGCAAGCGGTACATATTAGCCCAGCCATTTTAGCAAAAATAGGGGAAAAATTAGAACAAAGCTGGATTTTTGCGTAGGTACTAGTTAGGTTATGTAGTTAAACATACTAAAAGTCCCTATCGATCCGATGCGAGCTTTCGCCGCCAGGAGGCACTAAAGAGCTTGAAAATTGTTTTTTGTGAATATCTCACGAACAATGGCATTTAGAAAAAAAGTTCAATTATAAAGTTGTGGATAATTTAATTTCCTATAAAAAGTGTCATTAGCATTTGTTTGTCACCCCAACGCTTCTCTGTCAAAAATATAAAAATGTGAACATAATTGAAAGTAGAATTATAAAAATTCGAAAAATCTGCTGCTACTTAAAAAAAAAATAGGTAAACAGATCTAAAATTCTCACCTTTGAATGGAGAAAGTAAATATATATTATACATTTATGCTTATTTTCACATTACTCTTGAGGAAAACCATTAAGCGCATTTTCTTTATTGTGGTTTCCCCGAGTAGGCATATTCCATTCCACTTATAGTGACTGACTTATTCCAGTTTCAGTCGTTTAAACGCTTTAGTAGTTCTTTGCACAACTTCAATTTCTACACACGATTCAGATTCGTCACTATCAGTATGTCTTTCTTTCGTTTTTGTGCTGCTTTCAGTATTTTTTGCTTGCCTTTCGATATCATCTCTGAATTCAAAAGTAGCGCTTCCCACCTCCCATGCAATGGGCAAGATACATGTCAATATCTTCCTGGTCTTCAAATTCAATTTTACTTGCATTATGACATGAAACTCCGCAGCAATTTATGCAAATATTAGAACATTTCAATCCAAATTATCGGCATCCACATCCTTTGGAGTAAGTACAAAAAATTGATTCAATAATATTTTTTGGTGCAGGCTGTAAAGTAGTTGGAATTGGAGACAAATTAGGTGCATTTTGGCAGCACCAGTTCTCAGGATGTAGTTCATTGCCCAATCGGTATTGTATGAATGTGATACTAGTGTTTATCATGTACTATTATGACAAACACGTAAAGTGGGCAATCTAGCTTCATCTTCGGTAGGCGGCAACGATGAAAGCCTTTTTTTTACCAATAGCAAGTTCTTTCTTGAAACATACATAACGGTGCTTGTTCAGAGAAATTTCTACTTTACCACCGTATAAATCAAGAAAAATAGTTTTTCCTGCCTCGGAAACTTCAAATTGGGATACTTGATTACTCTTTTAAATGCTAGCAGCTTGTATGTTATGATCTTCTTTTTTCAAAAAAAAAATTACTAACGACATTTTACCTTTCCCAAACATTGCTGATGTCGAGTCACAACCTGAAAACGCGTGAAGGAAAGTATATAATCTTTCAGAACAGCATTATTGTTAAGACTGTGCGATGAATACAGGGTGGTTGCAATTCTTTCTGGCTTAATAAAAAATATCTCTATCGCTAGAAGTGTTAAAGCAGTAAACAATACGAGCAAGTCAACAACATTGCCAACAACAGCAGTAAGCGCACTAGACATTGCTATTTCAATAATTGTTTTAACAATTAGTGTGTATGCATATCTTCTGCTTCTTTCGCTTCAAAACCATTCTCTATAAATTTCTCCATAAGCATAGATATGAGACGTGTCTTATTTTAATGATTAGATTAAAAAAAATCTTTGTTGGGATACGTTAGAGCTTTCTTTTCCTTTTATATAAAGGCTTCGTCTAATGTATGAGACGATAACACACATCTTTCCTTAAATGCAGACATCGGACTGTCATTTCTCAATTTTTCCTTCAATGGAGTAATTTGTGCGGACATTGATGGTTTTTCTGCAATAGATTTATTGTATAGTTTAATAGAATTCTTTCCTGTATAATTTTTCTACACTTTGGGTGACTACACTATTGTTTTTAGCCATTTCTTCAAATATTTTCTACATATGGTCACCTCTTTCCGAACTTGCTCACACAAGGAACTACAGCCCCTATTTTCCTATTTTTACACAATCTTTCGAAACGCAATCCTCACTGCATACAAGACATACTATTCTGTCAATCTCCATTTTTCGCTCACAATCAGCAATTAAGAGTCATTTTAAACTGTCACAACTATTTAACAATTTCTATAACATGCGTTGAAAATAAAATTATTCCCTTCCTAAAGTCTCACGCAGGGGCGTGCGAAGAGAAAACTGCGCCCGGGGGCAAAGCTTCAATTTTCGCCCCCAACTTTTTTATGTGACATGCCAAAAACTAGTTGGTAGTATAAATTTGGCTTCCCCTAAATATCTGTGCCGGTTGCGACCGCCCCCTTCGCCCGCCCCGTTTTCGTACGGTGCTGATCTCATAAAGAATTCTTCGTTCAGTAATATAGGGTGATTTCATACTAGCGAAATGAGCACTAAATGGAAATTAAATGCTGGAAAGGTACCTGCACGTGGTACATTTCACAAATGCAAAGAGATATAGGGTATTGGGTAATTACTATTGCACAAGCGCGCGAAAATGGCATACAGACAATGGTGGAGTGTTGGGGGGGAGGGAGGAATATTCAAAGTTGTTCCGTATTTTTTCTGTCTCTTCGCCGCGTTATGACTGTGCTTCCGCATTTTTTTAATAACGTTTACTGTATTTTAATTTTTGGCAGGAAAGGATTGGTGTGACAAAAAAAAAAGTTAATCATACTTTTTGTAGGAAATTAAATTATCTAGATCTTTGTAATTGAACTTTTTTTTCTAAATGCCATTGTTCATGAAATATCCACAAAAAAACGATTTTCGAGCTCATTAGTGCCCCCTGGCGGCGAAAGCTCACATCGGATCGATGGGGACTTTTAGTATGCTAAACTATATACCCTAATTAGCACCTAAGCAAAAATCCAGCTTTGTTCTAATCTTTTCCGCTATTTGTAAAAAAGGTGCTAAAATGACTGGACTATATGGTGGGGTCTATCTATTTTAGATTATCGCAAAAGTCATTTGCATTTGAGCCTTTGCAGAGCATGGATCCCTCATGAAGCAGGCATATGTTCGAAATTTGAATTACTTTTTCAGAATTAAGTAGACTGTCGAGCACAGATAAGCTATGCAACCTATACAAGCTATATTCGTGTAAAACTAAACAAATTGGATATTCAGAGTCTTTCCATGTTACAACAAGCCTACGGGAAGGAATCCTTGTCCAAGTTTCAAGTGTTTCGGTGGCACAAAGTCTTAAAAGGGAAAAGGAAGGACATCGATGGCGAAAAACGCGCTGTATGGCCATCAAGTTCTCGAACTTTAGGCAACGTTGTTAAAATATGAGTACTTTAGACAACGTTGTTAAAATATGAGTACTTTAGACAACGTTGTTAAAATATGAGCACTTTAGGTTTTTGATAATTGGATTTGTGTCCGAATGATTGCAGATACGTGTGGACTTACAGAATCGATCGTACATCAAATTTTCACGGAAGATCTTCAAATCTAGAAACTTTGCAGCAAGCTACTTATACAAATCTTCTGGTTTCTGGCAAAACACGCACTAGTGAAAAAAGATCATTTTGCAAAAATTCTGCTGGCAGTTGGGACGCCAATACGATTCCTGTTTTATAACGGGAAAATTTCTATAAATTTCAGAAAATTTTCCATTTTTTCGAATTTTTTCAGGAATTTCCGGAAATGTTTCCATTAACAACCGTCAGTTATACAAGCGTCCCCATTGCCATTAGGTTCTTCGTAAAATCGTCCGGTTTTTTACAGTGCAAAGTGGATATTCTGCTTTAACCACCATACCATTAGGCTCTTTTATCGCCTGAATTTTCTCTTTTTATTAACTCAGTTAAAATACAGCTTTAAAGGTCATCATTTTGATAATCTAGAGAACATGGAGAAAACCAGAACGCTCATTCTAACCAGCCTTCCGACTGAAGGGTGGCAGAATTGTTGGCAACGATGTATTAATGCAGAAGTAATCTATTTTGGAGAGCAAGACGTGCTTGTAGAAATATGTTTAAGCAAATATATTTTATGAAATCAGTTTCATTACTTTCAAAACTTGTTCCTGTATAACATTGAGAAGCACTAAAGAATACCTTCTGTTACGGGAAGAGTTTTTTTAGGCATAACAATTACCTTCCATTTACATGGGCACAAAAAATGTTGGGTACAGATATTATAAGCAATAAAGATTGGAAGTTCGTTTTCAGTTTTGTTAATTATATTTGGGACTGACTAATTTTTTGTGTACTGTAAGAAAATGAATAAAATTCATAAATATTATCCAAGTCTACACAAAAGACTTAATAAGTTTTAATATACATGAGGCTGAATTGCTTAAGAATATTTTTTTATTCATAAAATGCTGAAAATTCATAAATTTCAAAGTAACAAAACTTGACAAGTTTTTGTGCTAATAGAAGAATGGAATATTTCCTATTACACTTGATAAAGAAAGTGTTTTTAAATATTATTTTCAGAATACAAAGGGAAAATAAAAGTTTACGTTTTGTAACTTAAATAACAGACAAAAAAAAAGCCAGTAAGGTACACCTTTATTTTTGCCCAAAATTTTCGATAATGCAATTTTATTCGGCACTGTTCAGTTACAACCAGCGAAGTATCAACCGGGGTGTTTGCGGGTGACACCCGAGAAAGCTATTACATAGTTAAGGGCAAGGCAATCAGTGAGAAAATGATTACAAATAACAGCCTTCTTTATATTTAATGGCATATTGAATTTGGCGAGTGAATATGATTCACGAAATATCCGTTAATAGTAACAGATGAATATATTTTTTTAATTTAATGATACACACGTAGAATTAGTGTCCCTGTACATCTGCCAAATACTTACGTAGCAGAAAAATTTTAAAACCTGTGAGGAGCCTAAGAATAGACAGAATAATGACTAGAGTTCTTTGGCCTAATAATCTCGAAATATTAATAAATAAACAAATTAAAAGAAGTCTAAAACAGAACGGGCATATATTCCTTTTTATCGATGGATATGCGGTTGATTTCATGTGTCGGCGAAATAATTAAAATTTACATGTGAAAGTTGTCATTGCTGGAAAGAGATAAGTTATTTCTAGCCTTTATTTTTAACAGAGAAACGAACGATTTAAATAAAATTTTTATAATTGAATACAGTGAATTATAAAACGCTGGATTTAACAAGGTAAAAGACATTAATTTATGGAAACCCAAACACGAAAGTATTTCTTAGAACGTGAATTATTTGTTTTTATTAAAACGCAAAAAGAAATTCACTCTCATGGACTGACACTATATTAAACAAAATATTATAATGGTGGTTAATATCGCAGTAGCTCTATTTGAAGAACTAATGCACAATTTTTTTTCTAATAGTCTAGATTCAGTTAGGTTAGTTTAGGTTTCGATAAAAATCGATCTAGATGGCGAAGCTACACTGTAAAAAAAATCTGCAAAGGTACTAAACCTTTTCTAGGAAACTGGGAATCCAAGAACTTTTCCTGTAACGGTAACAGCAAAAATTCAAGTTTCAGAATCGATTACATGAATTTTTCCTGTTATCGTTACATGAAAAGTTCTTGGAATCCCAGTTTCCTAGAAAATGTTTAGTACCTTCACAGATTTTTTTTTACAGTGTATACTGAAGTTTTCATGATTTCGCAATTACTGTTTTTCAAGAACTAATGAATGGATTTTCATCAAACTTCAGATTCAGTTAGCACTTGATAAAAAAAATATACTGATTTGTTTAAAGTGTACATCACCCAACATGTGGCGCAGTTGTGCATATTTTTTTCAAGACTTTGCAATAGCTCTATTTCTAAAACTAATGCACGGGTTTTCATCAAAATTCACATCCAGTTATAAGTTACAAAAATTGTTTGTGATTAGATTTTGGTGTAAACCACCTAAACCGCTGCTATTCTGCATTTTTCAGGAAATATTAACATGCATAAGATAGAAGAAAGTTGTGGGATTGCCACATCTGACTAGTTTAGAAATGAATTCTTGGTTTGTTTTAAATTTAAAAAATAGTGGCGCACTACTGATATGTGGCTCACAATAGGTGTGTTTACCCTTTTAGTCAACAACGAAAAAGGATACCACATAGGATCGTAATGCTTCTGACTTCTATTTTGAATCTCTGTAAAATGACAAACACTGCTCTTCATATGGATACCCCTAATATATATTAAAACGCCAAGGTAAAAATTTAAAGGAATTTGGCATCTCTGTGTATGCTACATCTTTACAAATTGCAAACAAAAACCAGTTACTAGTGGTAGAGTAATAACAGGGAGATACACAATCTGAAATTGTGAAAGATATTTAAATGGGATACGAAACAGTTAAGAAAAAAAAACATGTCAAGTGAAATAAATGCTGTTTAAAATATAGTTAACATTTCTAAAAAATGCTTGTATTGTCTTACAGAGGGGATAAGTATAAATTAAACTGTACTCATAAATTAAAAAAATATATTTACTTTCGGTATTTAAAAAAATTGAGACGTATTTGTTTTAATTTTTCTTAATTTAAGAAAAAGAAACTAATGTAATACTTTATAGATATTCATATTCATTACTATATATGAGTTATAGATCTTCAAATATATAAATTTATTTCAAGAAAATGCCTTTGATGATATGCATTTTCGATGCTTCCTCTAAACAAGTTCCTGCTATGAATATTCTAGAAAATCTACATTTTTATATAAAATATGCATGTTGATCAAAAAACAGAAACCTTTTGATGTAAACTACTTTGAAATACTTGAAAATGTAAATCAGCGAAAACTAGAAAACTGTAATGAAGCAAAAATTTTGAAAAGTTTGCATTTATTTTAAACTTTTTGTCTTAAATTTCATGTTTCTCAGCACAAAAGTCTTTTGAAAGTAAAATTCGTCTCATTTGAATTTTATAACACTAAATGAATCAGCCTGTGCATGTTTTTGTTTGATTAGAAAGAATATTTTTGAGGATTCTGTTTAATACAGAAACGAAATATAAAAATATTCCTAAATACATTTAAATTTATCATTATTAAATTTTGAGAAAGTGTGTGTCTGTCCTAAGGCATTTTTTAATTAAAACAGCAATTGGATATAAACCATCAAAACTGATACTAAATAACGTAAAAGTTTTATATAAACGTGAAAATAACACCTTTCTGTAAATGTCCAGCTCTTTTATTGGTAACATAAAATTTTTAAAGAAAAAACCCATAAACACATAAAAATGTCAAAAGGTTTTACAACAAACTTATTTAAAGTATTTAAATGTAATAAAAAAATACCAATTATAACCAACCAAGTTAAAGGCGAGCTGCATGTTAATTATCCACGGATGCAGACAACGGACCAATTTCCACGAAATTAAGTTTCATATCCAGACATCAGTAACTCCAGGTAATTTACTTCTTCTCCTTTTTTTAAATATAAATACATTAATTAATGAATAAATAAGATTTGCTATTACAGTAGAAGATAACACAATTTTGTTCATAGAAATTTTTATTTTCTATCTGAATTTTATAAATATATAAAATTGTATAAATGTATGTAATTGTATTTATTTCTGCTATCAGGGCTCCCAAATGGTCCGCGAACTGAACATCAGTATTATTTAACAGAAAATTGTATGATACGTTTCTACAGAATTTGCGCTAGAATTACCTTCCAAAGGTGTTTTTTTTGGCAATTTGCAAGAAAAATCCAAAAGGAAAATTTTTCTAAGAAAATTCTGATGTTCAGTTGACGGACCATTTGGAAGCCTTGCTACTATTCATAATTTAAGGAGAAATGGATATGAATCACATTCACACATACGGAGATAAACCGTGATCCATGTATGCATAAAAGCAGTTGCCTTCACACACAAAATGATTCACTAAAAATTTGTGTTTTGTGTTATCTTTCTAATATTTTCGATACTATTCCTTAAACTGAGAAAATTCGTACTAATTATACAAATTAAAAGAGACCTGGCTTAGCTTCAGTGATAGCTCATTCACTTGTTACTTAAATACATGTTATACGTAGCTTTTATCGTAATCTGATTTATAGTATTAATTATTCTCGAAATTTCAATGAACTACTTCAGTCTTTTTTTTTCAATTTATGGACAAAAATACATTTTATTTCTGGTTGGTTCCAGATGGTGACCAATGGGCAATCGCCAAGCTTAGGCAAATAAATATCAAATGAGAAAATACAGCGCTTGTTTTGGATATTAATTTATGTGTATTTGTATATTACATAATTGAAGAAACCAATGTCTATTTTTCTTTTTAATAACATTTCATTTTTGTCCAGTAATCTGCATCCCCCCGTCCCCTGTGTTTTTCACTCTTGTGTCCTCGGAAGTTACTAACCCTCCCGGTGTTTGAAATTTTCACATTTAATTAAAAACATTTGTCGGAGGTTTTCGCCACAAAAAAAAAAAAAAAAAAAAAAAAAAAAAAAACTTATTGTGAGAAACACCATGGTTTAAAAACTTTACAGTTTTCTTTACTCTCCGAAAGTATTATTAAGTTCCTCAAATGTTAAAATCGTTTAAAAATAATCGGATGTAATATAATATTTGGTTGACGAACGCTTCTCTAGAAAACGGCACGTTCTTGAAAATTTCTTAACGCGTCTCGCTCAGGATTCTCTCCCCCCAAATTACACACACCCTTATTTTCAAAACAATTATTGAGCGTTATAGTCTGTCGGAAATATTCAAATATGCGACTTAGTTTAACATTTTAAATGGCATATTTTGAAATTTACCAATTCTGGGTGTCAAAAAGCAGCCCTAGATACATAAGTTTAAAACATATATTATATAATTTAAATTTTACTTATATATCTACAAAGAGCATATGCTTAAGAAATTGATATTTAATGCATTTAATAAATTTATAATCATAACAGTCTATTTTTGCTACATCGGTTTAGGAGAAACTATAGTGTCTAGTACGTTTTTCATTTTCTCATCATTTTAATAATGTTATTATTAAAAATATAAAGTTTTTTCGACAATTTATTCTCGTTTTATATGGGTTGTAGTTCCAAATTTGTATAAATTTGCTTTTTCATGGCTAATATGAAGACAAAACCATACACTTTTTTTGAAGTTCCAAAGTATTTGTGGGCATAAAGATTCTTATTTGGCTGTATAATTTTCGATTATATTCATTCAATTTTCTTAATGTTTTAATTAATGTACTTATCTGTACTTATTAATGTAATGAATCTGCCGCATTCTGGCTGGAGTGACAAATTTTTGACGGAGAATTTACGGAAAGGATTGCGGACCGTCATCGAACACTTCGGGCCAACTTTAATAACTCCTTGAGTGGCCACAAGTTATGTGTTTTTGGGTAGGTTTAATTTTTACAAATGCTGTATTTTTACAAATTTGATACAGTTAAAAGGAATGCCAATCTAAAAATTGTCTGTACCTTTTTTAATCAAGAACACATGTGCGACTTTTAAAATTAGGCTTTAAAAGGAATTATCTAATAAACAAAATAAGAATTCCCAAGAATGTAATTAAATTTTCACGATGAAATGTTCATATTAAAAATCAGCTAAAAAAGTACACATGGACGCATAAAAATTCAATCTAAAAATTCAATGAATTAACAGGCAACGAATAAAGTGCAGTACTTCCAGGTGACAGATTTCTGCAATTGAAACATTTGCTGTGAATTTGAATTGTTCTGTGTTCGAAGGATTAACTGTTAATGTAAATTAAAATGAGAATTTATCAATCGATTTTAATGGATTTTTTCATTTTTTACAGGTGTACGGGAATAAATTTTATAATATATTAAAAGATATTTTAATATGGCTGAGCAATTTTCGTTTTGTTAGGCCCCGTATAATTTAACATACGGCGTCTTATTTGATAGCATCAGTACATTTAGCATTCTAGTAGCGTTATAATTATATTTTCCGATACCCCTCTCTTATAATTTTTCGACGAAATTTTTTTGCGGTTTTTTAAAAGATTAGGTTTAAAGCTTGCATGAAATACTATTAATTAAAGTTTAATATTGTGTTTTAGTATTTAGCGTTCATTGCGGTCTTTTGCGAAAAACTAAACTGTTTCACGAGGAAAAAATTAAGCAATCTCGCATGTGTCTGTGACGTTCGAGTTTTCAGCTAGAGAACTCTATGACAGACAGAAGTATACTGAAATTAATAATAAAGATATACAACTGATTTAGTTTCATTTCATTAATTAAACTCGCAGACACCATGCGAGATAAATAAAATAGTAAATAATTTACTTCTCTTTAAATATGTTTTCCCTATTAACATAATAAATAACCCAAATTCGAATGTTTTGTTATTTTTGAAGTCTTATTACACATTTTAGGAATATTGTCATAATAATAATTACTGGGGAACGCATTTCTAGGGTAATTACGTCGATGTTAATTGATAGGAAGCTTGTTTATAGTTCGAGAAGCATGTCTAACTTGATTATCTTATAAAGTAAGAAAATTAGAACTTCGGCTGAAGATTATCTTCATTAATTACAAACAAATACCAAATCATTTTTATTCCTGTTAAAATAAATTAACTGCAACATTTCTAACATCAGTATTTATTGATTAAGTTCTAAAACACTTCATTTTCTTTTCAAAGAATTATGACAGGCCATACACTAAAAATAATTTTTTTAATGTATAGTTAGTTGTAATTTTTTTGTTTTTATAAATATATATACTATTATTTTCTTTATTTGCCAGGAAATTTTTCTCTTTAATTTCATATAGAAGAAAAATTTTAATTTATATGTCATCTAAAAACCAAGTTTAAATAGGAAAAATAAATATTTCACGTGCCTGCTGTTCAACATATACCCACACACGTGTTTAATTATATATGTATGTATATATACATATATATTTCATGTACAAAATTTATGTAAAAAAAAAAGATTGATTGGTACATTAATATGCATTGATTAAAGGTATGGGATAAAATATAATTAATATATTTTAAGATGTTATTAAAAGACAGGGAGAAAAAGTAAATACACCAAAAAAATGAAATACTCAAAAATGAGTAAGTCGATGTACTCATATCGAACTGAGTATGTTTGGATAAAAAATAAACACATTTGCTTTCTCAATTTTGAAATAGCATATGTTATCAAATCCAAACAAACTATATTTTTGAACCCAATATTGCTTTATCTCATTCATGGCGGCATAAAAGTTGCTTATTAATGTAAATTTATTATGCGCAGTATTTTAAAGTAATTTTAAAGTTTACTTGCATATAATGCTCTTGTCGTAAAAATCTTCGAGTTAGATATTTTACTTATAATTTTGCTATTTCTCTTAATAAATCATCAATTAAATATTTATTATTCATAATTTTGAGCAATAAATAAATACCAGCATATTTTCACTTTAATTTGTAAATTCAGGAGGCAGATAATTGTAATTTATATTTGAACACAACGATATGGAATCAAAAATAAGTACATGTGTCTCTCAGTTTTGAGAACATTTGGATCGGAGCTATTTTGAGTATGTGAAGTACTTAAAATTGAGTACTTTTTACTTAATTTTAAGAACCCATTTTTGTCAGTGTATTATAATAATTTTGGAATAAATTAATTAATGTACAATGTGGGATTTTTTAAATTATATTTTTATACAATATAATATAATTTTATATAATATTTATTATAAGTTGGTTCGTCGTAAGAAGGTTATTGGAATACGGTTTCTTAAACTAACATTCTGCATCAAAAATAAGTAAATAAATAAATAATAATAACGATCCACCAAAAATTCTCGAAAACATTATATTAAAAACATTTAGTTAAAATTAATGAAATTAAGTGTAAACAAATAAAGAGAAAAAGGAAACGAGATATCATCTACATCAAGATAATGTGTATACGATTATGCTATAATGTAAAATTTACTTAACAATATATGGTTCACGTACTGATCTTTATGTGACAAATCTTGACGTAATATTATGTTAATAAATAACACATTATCTGTTCTTAGTACGGATAAAATTGCTATGTATAGGAACAATTTTGTTAACACAATGTCTTAGAGAAGTTTTGCCGATAGAAGTTTTATTATTACCATTATTTGAATGCCTCCCTCCAAGTTACCCACTTGCCTCCCACCCTTGCCTCCTTGCCTCCCACCCTTGTATAATTTCTAAGTTATTATGGAAGAATAAAAAAAGAGTAAAATAAAAATGAAATAGGAATAAAAAATAAATATTTTACTTCAAGTATAAATACTACGCTATAAAGCACAATTTTTACTTTTTTTTATTTTTTTAATTTATAGTTAAATTATGAAGTATTTTGAAGTCCTTCAATAAAGCTCAATTAATGATGGTATTACAAATGACGTTTGTCTGAGAGACAAATTTCGTTTATGACCTTAAAGGTCTTCTTTTACAATAAAAGGACAATCCATTATTTTAGATTATTAGAGAAGTTTTGCTGATACAAGATTTATTATTACAATTATTTGAATGCCTCGCTCCTCCTAGTCTCTTTGTAAAATTTCTAAGTTATTATAGAAGAATAAAAAAGGAGAGTAAAATAAAAATGAAATAAGAATAGAAAATAAATATTTCACTTCAAGTAAAATTATTACATTATAAAGCAAAATTTTAACTTTTTTATTTTTTTAAATTATAGTTAAAACATGAAGAATTTAGAAGTCCTTCAATAAAGCTTTAATGATGACATTACAAATGATGTTTGACTGAGACACAAATTCCATTTAGACCTTAGAGGTCTTCTTTTACAATAAAAGGACATTTCATTGAGAAGTTTTGCTGATAGAAGTTTTATTATTACCTTTATTTGAATGCCTCCCTACAAGTCCCTTTGTAAAATTTCTAAGTTATTATCTATAGAAGAATAAAAAATAAGAGTAAAATAAAAATGAAATAAAAATATAAAATAAATATTTTACTTCAAGTAAAATTACTGCATTATGAAGCAAAATTTTTACTTTTTTATTTTTTTAATTTATAGTTAAAACATGAAGAATTTAGAAATCCCTCAATAAAGCTTTAATGATGATATTACAAATGACGTTTGATTGAGAGGCAAATTCCGTTTATGACCTTAGAGGTCTCCTTTTACAATAAAAGGACATTTCATTATTTTCCCAAAGAATTTCTTTTATCGTTCAACGTTAAATTTTATAGTAATTTTGAAATTCCTGAAATAAAGTACTATAATGATTTTAAAGGAATAAATTTCTAAAAATGTTTTATTTAATTATACTAAACTCTAAATTTTGCAATTGCACTGTTAATTCATTAGCTGTTCCATTAAGTAAGACATTTTCACAAACTTGCTGTATATAGGGACAATTTTTGTAATACAATGTATTAGAGATGTTTTAAAGATAAATCTTTTATTATTAATATTGTTTGAATGCTTCCTCTCTAGTCCTTTTTGTAGTTATTCTAGTCTGGTGAATAGAAATATTTTTTTTTCTTGTCGTATAATTACGATGCTATAAAATACAATCTTTACTTTTTTAGGTTTTTATGTTTTACTTTAAATTATACAAAAAACAAGAAGAATTTAGAAGTCCTTAAATAAAGCTTTAATGGTGGTATAAAAAATGACGTTTGACTGAGAGCCAAATTCCGTTTAAGACTTTTGAGTTCTTCCTTTACAAGAAAAATACATTATATTATTTTCTCAATGAATTTGTTTCATCGTAAAACATTACATTTTATTGTAAAATTGAGATTCCTGAAATAAAGTACTATAATGATTTCACACTAATAAATTTCTAAAGATGTTTTATTTAATTAATTTAAACGTGAAATTTTGCAATTACAGTGTTAATTCCTTAACTATTACATTAAATAAGGTGCTTTCATAATTGTTATGTACATATAAAAAGCATTGTGTAAAAAGAGTACAGTGTTAATTCCTTAACTATTACTTTAAATAAGGTGCTTTCATAATTGTTATGTACATATAAAAAGCATTGTGTAAAAAGAGTAATATGTATTTAAATTGGAAATGTTGTTTTAGAAAAAGTTTTAAACGTAGGAAAAAATGAAGAATTTAGAAGTCCTTCAATATAGCTTTAATGATGGTATTACAATTGACGTTTGACTGAGAGACAAATTACGTTTAAGACCTTAGAGGTCTTCCCCCTTTTACAATAAAAGAACATTTCAGTATTTTCTCAAAGAACTTCTTTTAACGTTAAACGATAAATATTATAGAAATTTTGAAATTTCTCAAATAAAGTACTATAATGATTTTAAAGGAATAAATTTCTAAAAATGTTTTATTTAATTATTCTAAACTTTAAGTTTTGCAATTACACTGTTAACTCATCAGCTATTCCATTAAATAAGACACTTTCACGAACTTGCTGTATATATAGGACAATTTTGGTAGTATAATGTGTTAGAGATGTTTTGATAACAGTTTTATTATTATTATTATTTCAATGCTTCCTCTTCAATCCTTTTTGAAGTTATTCTAATCTGAAAAATAGAAATATTTTTTTTTAAGTATAATTACGACATTATAAAATACAACCTTTACATTTTTACATTTTTATGTTTTGCTTTAAATTATACATAAAACAAGAAGAATTTAGAAGTCCTTAAATAAAGCTTCAATAGTGGTATTAAAAATGACATAAGAGTGAGTGCCAAATTCCATTTAACACACTTGCTGCCGATCACGCACGAGCGCGTAATGTGAGATGATGTCCAATCGCCACGCGCTGGCGCGGGAAAATCTTTCAATGAGTCTTTGTTATAAAAAGTAAATTGGCTTTGGAAAATCCACTTGTACTGTGCGGCATTAACTATCATCACATCTTCACGTTAGCGGCAGCGAACGTGTTCAGACTTTTGAGTTCTTTTTCAATAAAAAGACATTAGATTATTTTCTCAATGAATTTCTTCCATCATAAAACATTAAAATTTATCGTTAACTTGAGGTTCCTGAAATAAAGTACTATAATAATTTCACACTAATAAATTTCTAAAAATATTTCATTTAATTATATTAAACGTGAAATTTTGCAATTACAGTGTTAATTCCGTAACTATTACATTAAATATGACACTTTCAGAATTGTTATGTATATATAAAAACACTGTGTAAAAAGAGCAATAATGTACTTAAATTGGAAATGTTTTAGAAAAAGTTTTAAACGTAGGAAAAAATGAAGAATTTAGAAGTCCTTCAAAAAAGCTGTAATGATGGTGTTGAAAATGACGTTTGTCTGAGAGAAAAATTCGTTTAAGTCTATTGAGTCTTTCCTTTATAATAAAAAGGCATTTGATTATTAATAATTTGATTATTAAAGTACATAGTAATGTATATAAGATCCTGAAATAAAAAATTCAAAGAAAAAAAGAGATCCAAATTGGGTTGTAAGATTTCTCGGTATAGCAGCGTGTTCCAAATTAGAAATTTCCTTTGTAGCCTAAAATGGTTTTAAAAATCGACCTACCATTATTAACATTAAAACAATTAATACATCTGAGATAATGTATCCATTATATCTGAGAAGTTTTGATTGTTTTAATGTTATTAAGGATCTGCTCTATTATGAACCATTTTGGATTAATTACTATGGGAACATTACTGTACCATTACAGGAAAACCACTGTACCAGTATGGGAATACTACTGTGCCCAGAATTCTTACAACCCTGTTTGGGGCGTTTTTTTACAGTGCATGATGGTTTCATAGTAATAAATTTCTAAAAATGTTTTATTTAATCATAATAAACTTTAAAGTATGCAATTACACTGTTAATGTAATTACATTAATTCCGTTTAATACTTTTGAGTTCTTCCTTTACAAGAAAAATACATTATATTATTTTCTTAATGAATTTCTTTCATCGTAAAACATTAAATTTTATCGTAAACTTGAGGTTCCTGAAATAAAGTACTATAATAATTTCACACTAATAAATTTCTAAAATTGTTTTATTTAATTACATTAAACCTGAAATTTTGCAATTCAGTGTTAATTCCTTAACTATAACATTAAATAAGGCACTTTCATATTTTTTATGTACATATAAAAATCACTCTGTAAAAAGAACAATATGTATTTAAATTGGAAAGGTTGTTTAGAAAAAGTTTTAAACGTAGAAAAAAATGAAGAATTTAGAAGTCCTTCAAAAAAGTTGCAAAAATGGTGTTAAAAATAATGTTTGATTGAGAGCAAAATTCGTTTAAGTCTTTTGAGGCTTTCCTTTACAATAAAAGAGCATTTCATTATTTTCTGAATGAATTTCTTTCATCATAAATTGTTATGGCTCACCTTGGAAACCATGGCAACACGCCAGCATTGGCGTTGTCTTTAACCTCTTCGCTACTGGCGATTATTACAGTATTTTTAATTATTACTGAATTATTTCTTCTCTCGTTTGACTTCTGAGCGAGATTTTGGTTTTATTTTCATTAGCTGGATTCTTAGAATTCGAAACATATTATTCTTATTTCGAAATTTCAGTTATATTTGAGTATCATTAATAAAATGAGTCAAAACTGATGTACCCATTTGGGTACTCGGGGACTGAAGAGGTTAAATCTTTGTTGAATCGTTTGGCAGCAGCCGAACTAGTTTATTTTCGTTTGATTTGTTGATATTAGAACGTCGAATGTTTTTTATAGTAAAAACCTCTTTTATTTAGCTATTTTGTTAGCTAACATATTATTGTTAGTGATAAAGTTTATTACTTAGGTATGTAAAAGAATCATACTTATCATGGAACAACTAATTCGAGTGGTATTTGTCCACATTTTATTGGAAAAGATATTTAGAAACTGACTATGGTGTCAGGTCTGATTCAAGCTTGCAAATGCGTATAAAAAAAGAATGTTTTTATTAAACTTTTCGTATTATTTGACTATTTTTGCCTTTATATTAGATTTCGTTAAACTATACAGTCCATAAAATTCGACTTAAATCGATAAATTTTACAGTAAAGTAGTCAGTAAAATATATAAGTTCACCGAAAAAAAAAGATCTAAATTGGGTTGTAAGATTGCTGGGTATAGTAGCATGTTCCGAATTGGGAATTTCACATTGTAGCCTAAAATGGTTTTAAAAATTGGCAGATTATTAATAACATTAAAAGATATTTAGAAACTGACTATGGTGTCAGGTCTGATTCGAGCTTGCAAATACGTATATAAAGGAATATTTTTATTAAACTTTTCGTATTATTTGACTATTTTTTTCCTTTATATTAGATTTCGTTAAACTATACAGTCCATAGAATTCGACTTAAAGCAATAAATTTTACAGTAAAGTACTCAGTAAAATATATAAGTTCACAGAAAAAAAAAGATCCAAATTGGGTTGTAAGATTGCTGGGTATAGCAGCATGTTCCGAATTGGGAATTTCACATTGTTGCCTAAAATGGTTTTAAAAATTGGCAGATTATTAATAACATTAAAAGAATCAAAACAACTGAAATGATGTATACATTATATGTGTGAAATTTTGATTATTTTAATGTTATTAAGGATCTGCCCTGTTTTGATCCATTTTGGATTAACTAATATGGGAACATTGCTGCATCATTATGCGCAAAGTACTGCAACATTTTGGGAATACTATTGTGCCCTGAAATCTTACAACTCTGTTTGGGTCTTTCATTTTTACAGTGTATAATGATTACACAATTATAAATTTCGAAAAGTATTTTATTTAACCATATTAAAATTTAAAGTTTGCAATTACACTATTAATGCAATTAATTACATTAAATAAAACAGTTTTAAATGGATGCATTTAGAACATACTATATTTTAATTTATTTTAGCACTTATGCCTAATTTATTTTCTTCCCAGTGTAATTATATTTTCTATATATGTAATACTTGGCATATCTATGATTAGCTTTCGATAGCCTTAAATTACGTATAGTTACATTTATTGAAAAAGACGCTTATACAGTTTGATTCTGCAAATCGCAATGTTAAATATTTATAAAAAAAATATGTATTTTCCAAGATCATTTGTTATTTTTCAAGATTGACTGTTTACAGGTAGGTAAGTAATCAACTACCGAATAATAATAATAATAATACAGTGAAACCTCCAAATAAGAGACATTCCAAATAAGGGACACCTCTATTTAAGGGAGAAAAGTTCCGGTCCCAGACCCTTGGTATAGGACGCGTAATGTATTTACCTCTGAATAAGGGACACTCGATTTAAGGGACATTTGAATATGAGATTAAAAAAGGGTTTTTTTGCATTTCAGATAATGTAATAGTCTGAGATGAAAATTAAAATACTGATTTTTGTGAACATATTAAACCGATAAGCAGTCATGTTAATAGAGAGAAACATATGACACAATAAACGCAAATTTATTTACATACACTCACAATTAGTGCGTTTATTCCCCTTGAAAGTAATAGTGAAAATTGTAAAGATGAATATGAACGTGAAGAAGAAACGAAAATTGCGAAATAAAAAACTTTAAAGATGCTTTAAAATATGTAAAGCTGAATACTTTTTTCGTACATATTGCTGATAATGAAGGGCTAAAATCTATAAGTATGGTAAATGAACACTTGAAAGGTTTGTAATGGAAAATTGAATTCAGCAAAAGTATCACTTTTGATTGATTACTTCAAGTAAGATTTTTTAAAATGTTACTGCACTTTTGCACATCAATAATTCTACAATTTTTTTAATGAAGTAAATGATTGAAAATTTAAATTTATTAATTCTCTGTTCCTGTTGTGTCTGGTTAACATAATTTATAGCCTTTAAGTATATTTAAACTTCACCTTTTAATGTTATGTTATTTTTAAGTCTATCTGAAAGATTAATTTAAAAAAAAAGTAAAAACTCCGAATAAGGGACACCTCTGTTTAAGGGACAAATGTTCCGGTCCGGGTCTCTCTTATTTAAAGGTTTCACTGTAATAAAATCCTCCACAAATTAAGCAAATTCACATTTCTTTCATCAATAAAGTTAAAATAAAATCGAGTCCAGGCAAAGCTCATAAATAAAAAAGACAGATTGAAATGCTGCCTTTATGATTTAATAAATATTTAGTTATGGACAGTAACACCTTAATACTCTGAATAACGAAGTTTTTAAAAAGATTTCAGGAAGTGTTGGAAAGTGTTTCTTAATCTATGCTTAACTCATGATTTTTCTTAATTGTTTGTAATCGAATTTGATGTTTTACAATATCTACTGACACCTTAACATCTTATTCCCTTTGAATTCAAACGAAGCACCCAAAATTAGAGATAATGAAAGATGATTGAAATAATTAAAAATTCAATGCATTTTATTTTTGTAACCAGGCTTTCTAAGATATTTTTTTGCACAATTTGTAATAGAACTTATAGCATTAGAAATAGAAAGATTTTGTTTCTTAAGTACATCTTATAATTCGATAATGAGGGAGTAAATAAACTTTCAATAGCTTTTTTTTTTCTTTTTTCAAAGCCATTCTAGAAAAATATTAACTTTCTTTTTATATTAAAAAAAGGAAAAGAAAAAATTGAGCTTTGAAACATGCATCCCGTTTCTGGATATCATTTTTATACAATTAATTTTAAAATCATCATTCACAGCTGAAGCTTGGAAGTAATTAATATTTTAGATTGCTTTTCTGTCATCTGCAAGTCATCAAAAGCAGCGGGATGTCAAAATCAAATGTGTGCAGATGACAATCTTCTCTCGTTACTGATACGAGCCCATGAAGAAATATTTAATAACGAAAAATAAAAGAAGTAACTATTAATAATAATGACTATGTCAAAACAACTATATATTTGTATTTTATTATCCATAAAATATTTATCTCATGTAAAAGGTGACTGTTACTAGAGTTTTGTAGAAACTGTTGGACTGTTATTCCATGTGAAGACATGAGTAGGAAGTTCCTAAATAATAAATAAAGTTGAAATATTTACCTTTTTGCTTTGTTGTATTCAATTGGAACACATATTCTTCTGTGATGATTAAAAAACATTTATTCGAAGAAAATACAGTGGTATAATATGTTGCACATAAAACTTATAACACTTCTTTATACATATATATATATATATATACTACCTCTGACAATAAAGTTCGGTGAATGAATTCAGAACGACCGATCTGGCAACACTCGGGAAACGAAACGCTGCACCTGCATAGAGGCAAGTGTAGACCATCTTCCCCCACAGTTGTTCAGTTGTGCGTCGTTTATCTTCTGTGTAAGACATGCTTTACTAAGTGCTTGTTCAGTGTGTTGGTTCTTAACTGAGAACAGGAAAATGAACGGATAAAAGATGAGTTTAAAGTTTGGTTTTAAGCTTTGCGAGACACCGAAAGAAAATTATGAGGGATGGTGCAAACTGAACACCTACCATACTCGCCAGATCTCAGTCCTCCAGACTTCTTCCTATTTTCACGACTCAAACTCTCTTTGAAAAAGATTTGACCATATTGCTGACATCCAATCAAACGTGACGAAGTTTTGAACTTCATCTCAAAAGAAGACCTCTTGCGAATTTCCCAAGACATGTATAGCAGATCTCAGCGGTGCATAGTTATAAGAGATGACTATTTTGAAGGATGGTATGGTAATTTTCGTTAATATTTCACCTATATTAATGCTCTGGACTATTCACTGAACTTTATTGTCAGAGGTAGTATATATATATATATATATATATATATATACAGGGCGTTTCGCTACCAGACCGACAAACTTTGAGGGATGATAGTAAACATGAAAACAAACATTATTAAATAGGGAACCATGGGGCGCAAACGTCTTCTGTAGGAGCTAGCGGCCATTAAAGTTTGAGGTCCAAAATTTCAAACAATGATAAAAAACGGAAAAAAGGGTCGATTCGTTTGCGGTTTTCACTAAAACATTTTTATATCACGTTTTTCTTTAAAAAAAATTTCAAAGGTTATGTTCAAAAATTGTCGATAGAGGGCGCTTTAGACTTTAGAGTAACGAACAGTTACTTTTTACCGCTATTTTGTGTATGGGGTTGAAATTATTCTAAAGTTTAGACTTTAACGTAAATTTTAAGCCCAAAATCGGAAACATTGGGATTAGGTAACCAGCGAAAATTAAACTGTGAACAGAGGGGGAAATTTTAAACGCTCATAAATATTAGACAAACAAATCGATTTTGTTGCAGTTTGCGTGTAAGTCATTCCCTTGGTAATTATTTTATTCAAAATGACGTACAGTTTGGTGCCCTCATATTTTGATAGAGGGCGCTTCTGACACATCTCTGACATTTCAGAGGCATTACTCCTGCGTGTTTTACTACCAGACCATCATACTTCCAGGAAGTGTTAGGGATACAAAGACGACTTGGAATCACATAGGAATGTAACGTTGGAAATGCATTTTTTGCAAGTTACGGTTAAAGGAAGCAGAGAAAAAAGTAACAGGAACAGCAGAGAAAGAACGACACGTTAATGTGACAGTAAACAGTTTATTTAAAGGTTTTACGAGAAAAGGTGTTCAAAATTACAACCAGAAGTAGTCCGGTATGCTTGACAGCGGCGTCACGTGGAATTCCCGACGCTTTGAAAGTTTCCTGGCATCTCTGTTAGTTTTCTGGCAGCTACAGAAATACCAGCTGCGAGGTCGTCAACTGATGGTACGGGAGTCTCATACACCCAATTTTCTATTTGACCCCAGCAAAAGAAGTCCATACATGATAGATCCGGCGATCTGGCATGCCAATGAACCGAGCTACCACGACCTATCCACCACTGTCCATATGTTACTTTGAACTGTCGGTAAACGTCATTGGTAAAATATGGAGGAGCCCTATCGTGCTGTTCATCGTTCAAATACTTCATTCTGCTACCTTTGGAACCGGTTCGCGAATGATCACTTCAAAGTGAACTTTGCGCAGGCGCATTACCGTTTAGCGCTATCTACCGTCGCTGTCAAACTTGCCGGACTACTTCTGGTCGTAATTTCAAACACCTTTTCTAGTAAAACCTTTAAATAAACTGGTTTCTGTGACATTAACGTGTCGCTCTTCTCGCACTAACGTGTCTTTCTGTTTCTGTAACTTTTTTCTCAGCTTCCTTTAACCGTAACTTGCAAAAAATGCATTTCCAACGTTACATTTCTATGCGATTCCAAGTCATCTTTGTATCCCTAACAATTCCTGGAAGTATGATGATCTGGTAGTAAAACACCCAGGAGTAATGCCTTTGAAATGTCAGAGATGTTTCGGAAGCGCCTTCTATCAAAAAATGAGGGCACTAAAGCTGTACATCATTTTGAATAAAATAATTACCAAGTTAATGACTTACACGCAAACTGCAACAAAATCGATTTGTTTGTCCAATATTTATGAGCATTTAAAATTTCCCCCTCGGTTCACAGTTTAATTTTTGCTAGTTACCCGATCCCAATGTTTCCGATTTTGGGCTTAAAATTTACGTTAAAGTCTAAACTTTAGAATAATTTCAATCCCATACACAAAATAGCGGTAAAAATGAACTGTTCGTTACTCTAAAATCTAAAGCGCCCTCTATCGACAATTTTTGAACATAACCTTTGAAATTTTTTTCTAAGAAAAACGTGATATAAAGAATGTTTTAGTGAAAACCGCAAACGAATCGACCCTTTTTTCCGTTTTTTATCATCGTTTGAAATTTTGGACCTCAAACTTTAATGGCCGCTAGCTCCTACAGAAGACGTTTGCGCCCCATGGTTCCCAGTTTAATAATGTTTGTTTTCATGTCTACTATCATCACTCAAAGTTTGTCGGTCTGGTAGCGAAACACCCTGTATATATATTATTTTAGAAAAATAATGGAATTTTAATCCAACACCGCACTTTGCTGCTAACTGCTACCAGAGTCATAGAGCAACTAATTGTTCTGAATCTATTCCAGAAAAACAACAAGGAAAATTGTGTGATGCTGCTATTTTGTGGCAAGTTCTGCAAGAAAAGGGCAATTCACTCACATCTCTCCCGTTTTGTGATAGAATCTGACACCAGGTGATGAGCTGCAGAGTTCGAATTTCACCTTTTGCAACCGCTTCGTTATTACGAGTAGAATAACATTAAACTTATGAGCGCAAATAACAATATTTCAAAATATATCTACATTATAATTTTTTAATATTTTTTTCATTAAAAATTTTTAATTTTTATTAAAATAACTATTTTTTAAAGAAATTTAATTAAAATTACTATAGCGTTTTTTTTTTCTTTTTTTATAAAAAAGTTAAGTTTTATCTCAGAAATAATTAATAGTAAAAAATAAAAAGAAAAATCTGAAAAAAAAAAAAAGAAATCCTGTTTCCCCTAATAATTTTTCATGTAATTAATTTTAAAATTATCAATTACAACTGAAGCTTGGAAGTAATTAATATTTTAGATTACTTTTTCTGTCATCTGCAAGCCATCAAAAGCAGCGGGTTGTCAAACTCAAATGTGTGTAGATGACAATCTTCTCTCGTTACTGATATGAGCTTATGAAAAAATATTTAATAACGAAAAATAAAAGAGCGTGACTATTATAAATAATGACTTTGTCAAAACAACTATATATATATTTGTATTTTATTATGTCATAAAATATTTAAGCTGACTTAAAATTTGACTGTAACTACAATTTTATAGAAACAAAATCAGAATATCATTGTATGGAAATATTTGTTTTATATATTTATTTAAATATAGATTATGCCAGTGGAGAAATTAATTTTTGCAATGAAATGTTTGTGACCACATTTGAAATTAAATAATTTATTTAGTATTATAATTATAAAGCTTAAATAAGAGCATAATTCTAAGCTAAATTGCAAACGTTGAAGTATTATAATAGAAAAAAAAAACATTCATTTATTATATGAGCTGTTAAGTACTGAAATCGATCAACTCCACATTTTGAAAAATCTTAAATTTTAAATTTCAAGCACTTGACGTAGTCTTAACTTTTTATATTTATAATAATTTTCCTGAATAATAAAGATTAATATCACTGCATTATTAACAGTTTATTTCAGAGGCAAATTTCATTAACTTCCATACTCTAATAAAAATCGTTGCAATAAAGCAACTTGACTAAAACTTTGAGGCTTTTTATTAGATGCATAATGTGGAAAATGCTTTGCTGCGATTCAAAATAATTGTCAGTTAGAAATCCGTTAAAAATTTTCGGCTGGCGAACTCCCACAATTAAAAAAATCTTGACTGAAAGGACTGAAAATTCACAAATGATTGCCATTAAGGGGTATTTTAACTCATTTGGAAACCTAATTTTTTTAAATTTTTCGTTTTAATTTTAAGTTTTATTATTTTTTTTCATAGGATGATTGAGATCGATATTTAATATAGCTTTGTTATTTTTTTCAAATTCGATTGGAGATTTTTTTAATAAAGGTGCTTTCACTTTAAGAATGGGTTTCGAAACAAACAGAAATTAAAAAAAAAAATTAAGAATAGTCATATTAATTATTGACCTCAAGAAAAAAACCTCGTTTAAATATAATTTATAGTCAAACTTAAACGAGAAATTCAAAAACAACTTCCGCATTGACTTAACGTTACGGAGCGGATGTTTTCAAGTAAGTGAAGAGTCCGTTTAATAAAAGGGAATCTGTAGCTGGTCGACCACATATTTTAAAGCATGTAGATTCGCCTTTATTATATCCTAAAGATAGATCTGTAACAAAAAAATTAAGGAGAGACATGATGGTTCTGCTAAAATTCATTCCTGCTGTTAATTGTGATTACTATAAAAACTTGACAAAAATTCGAATGACGAGTCCACACATACACATGACCAATATTTACATAGTTGATGAATTAATCGCAAATAATATATTATTATAGCTCAGTCACCATTCATCTTTATTGAAAATCTGTTATAAAATATATCATAACAAACTTTTTCTGTAATAAAAATTAAAACAGTGAATTTAACTTTACTGCTTTTTTCAATTGCCCATTATATCAACTCGTTACATAAAAGTTTCAGCATCACTGACTATTATATTTTAGCTATTCTTTTTTACTATTTTTTTAAAATCTATATCTATATTTACGCATTCTGTAATGTATTTTTAATTTATATTATAAAGAGAATTTTTAAAAAAAAAAATAGCGTACATCATTTTATCGCATTTCTCATTTGTTTTTTGTTTTATGGAGTTAATCGATTTTTGTACTGACCAGGTCATATGGCTATAGAATCTTTCACCAATAGTCTAAAAAAATATCGAAATTTCAAAATGCAAACGTTTTATCTAACTTTTGGAGGCCAAAAAGAAAAAAAAGGAATAATTATATTATGAACATTAGACGCGTTTTATACTTTCTTTTGAGAATGCATAGCGTTTTAAACAGAACATTTTCATCTATAGACGCGAGTCAGTAGTTTTTCTTTATATACCATATAAAAATTTACAAGTTACAGCATAAAAATGTCATTTATTTAAAATTTCTTTTTATTCGATGTAATGAATCATTTATAATAAATATAAATGTGTATTCAAATAATAATATTACTTTTTATGTGTAGCCCATTTTTAGCAGTCATTTATGAGAAAGCATTAAGAAATCATTAAAAATAAATGAAAACTAGAAAGCAGATAACATAGCTCACTATGTGAAGTCAATAAATGTTTTTTAGGTATTATTTACGGAATGTCTCTCCGGTAGTTTCAGAACTCTCATTTGCAGGGGTGGGAAATACACCATTTTACTCGCCACTGTCGAGCGAACTTTCTGGCAAGGCGAGTGAATTCTTAGGTAGTCTCAGGGCTCCCAAATGGTCCGCGAACTGAACATCAATATTTTTTAACAGAAATGTTAATGATAGCTTTCTACAGAATTTGCAGTAAAATTGACTTCCAAAGTGGTTTCTTGGCAATTTGCAAGAAAAATATAAAAGGAGAATTTCTCTAAGAAAATTCTGATGTTCAGTTGGCGGACCATTTGGGAGCCCTGTAGTCTTGAAGAACTGTTCGCCGTAGAAGATCTGCAAAAATTTCTATTTTTTTTTACTATTTAGATATATTTTGCAACTTTTCAAATTACCACCAATGCAAACATGGTACTAAATTCTACTCCATAATAATCTTTCCTTAGTTGTAGTGTAATTTATCAATTTAATATAAATATACATGTTTGTAAATAAATTATAATAAAAATAATTAACTATTTTTGCAATCACATTTTACATAACAATTTTCAGTTTTACGTTGGATGTTGCTGGCTGGTAAAATAAAGCTTTGGCTGATAAGATTTACTGTAAATTCTTCACCCCTGAATCATTTGAATCATTAAACTGCTTTAAGGAAAAATATCAGTTTCATAAAACAACAATTTCTCTAAAATTCGCGAATACGATACACTATGATACTCTATGATATTCCATTAACGGTAGCAGTATGAAAATATTTAATGCAAAAGTATTAAATGTTACTTCACCATCAGGAAAAAAATCGACATGCAATTTCGACAGTAATGTTTATCGTAGATCGATTGAGTTGTTCTCCTTTGTTGATTATTGACAATTAAAATCTATGGGCGTAAAATGTAAATTTTTGTTGGAAGGCAAAGAAGAGGAAGAGTGGATCGTGTTCTGTACTTTGAAGAGCGATCTTACGGTTATAAAACTAACGTTTTCTCTTAGTTCAGACCACATACACACATGTTAAGTCAGAAATGATTTCAAATATCACATTGCGTCATTTATAAGACTTACCATGACTTTCATTATTGATGAACACTGTAGTGTGAAATCTTGGAGTCTTAATTGATCTTTCGTTTACTTTCTGTAATTTAAATTCAATTGCATATATTTTTACTATAATTTTTGTCAGGGCCTGCAGCAGCTGGATGTTTAGAAGAAAAATACTCCTGATATTTTAAAGACCTGATAAAATTATAAAGGTAATGTAAAGGTAATGATTTAGAAATTTTCACGTTTTTGAAAAGTTTGAAGATGAAATAATTTTAAAATTTGTTCACATTTCCTCAATTACATTTTGAGAAATAACATATATTTAAATACGATATAAAAAAAATCTACTTAGATATATTCGGGGTATGTTCGTAAATTTTATTCTGTGATTAATACAAACTAACATTTTTATAGCAATGTGTAATAAAAAGGGAAATATAAACAACATTAAAAAAAAGTCCTTTATTACTAAAAATATTTTTTGTTGTTTTTACAGTTTAAAAATGAAATCTATTATAATTTACCTAAGCAAAGATAAAAATTGCAATATTATTAATTTTAAAAATATTAAAAATTGTAAACAACAAATTCAAATAACATAATATTAAACAATTATTCACTTTATAAAATACTAAGTAAAATAATACAAATGAAAGGAATTATTACCGGAAAGATCTTTGAAAGAATAATCTTTGAATAAAACGAGAAACTATATTGTACGTCTGGGAATAAAAGAAATTAAAGCCATTTATAAAAAAGTATTTCTAAAGAAATTCTTGGTCTACCCATGTTAAAAAAGAAACTTCAGCTTAAGCAGCTTCAAGCACAATATTCAGATATAGCCAGTTTAAAGAAAGAGAAAAGTACTACTTGTAAACTTTCGAGACACATTTAATATCTTCTATTTATTTCCGCTCTACATAAAGAAAACATGTTGGAAATTGAAGATCAAACCTGGCAAATTGTATGCTTTGGTACTATAACTAGTTGTTTCAATTTGATTAAGTTTACTATCAACTTCATTAGCACTTCCAAGATTTTATACTTTATTTTATATAACTTAATAATTTAACACTAGAACCGCGAGAATTTCGGTATACCTAGAACCGCGGAGCGGGTCAATTCGACCCGGGATGGAAAAGGATTTATAAATATGCCCAAATACTTAATTTGATTAGTTTAAAAGATTATATTTTATTACAATAATCAATGTTCTTTAATATTTACAATGTATTTTACTCAGAGTCAGCAGAAATATTCTACATTTCAGAAAATGCTATTATTCAAGATTACAATTCATTCAGTATGATGAAAATATATTGAATAAATATTGAACATATATTTTAAACATAAATAAACTTAGACTTAGTAAATATTAAAAATAGACTATTCCATTCAAATGAATTTAGATATAAAATCTAAGAACAATTTTTAAAAATATAAAAAATACAATTTACTTACTGATTTATCTAATCCAATTTATTGTATGCATTGCTTGAAAAACATGGTTAAAGATTTTGCACGTTTATCAAAAACGCGTGGGTATATTATATTTTGAACAGTTATATTTAATTTAATTTTCATTATTTTTAGTTATGATAACAAACCCTTTTATGCTTAGTTTGTGTTTTTCACAGTTTTTAGTTTTTCTTCTTACGCAAATGATTTATTTATTTATTTTATTTATTATTTTTTAGGGGAGGTGGGGGTATGTAGAGGGGAGAAGTTCGCAAGAAGTAACAAACTATTTTTGTACGTCTTCAACTAAGTTTTGAAGAAATTGACGTATGCTAATAGATTTTGAGGTTACAGGTTTGCATAAATTCCAAGCATTGATGACAGCAAAATACAAAATATTATAAAATGCATTCATTGGCTTCCTGTAAGAAATAGTCTTGACATAAGGAGACTTCCTGTCATCATTGTAATCTTACAGTTACATTGAATTTAATTGCATTGTTGTAAAAAATTGCCTTAAGTATTTTTTAGAATTATTTAAAATTTCAATAGTTAGATGTAGACTGCAAAGCAAGAAAACAATTTTACACTTTTCTCCTTGGTAAATAGTTATGCTGATGTATAAATGAGATAGAAGAATCGTCGTATGCAATTTCGATTTTGACATTTTGTATTTCTCGTCTTGGGCGATTTACAGTTTCTGTGTTATTTGCAATTTATCTGGTATTGATATACATATAATGAATAAACCTAGTAGCAGATTTTGAAAGAAATAAGTGCTCGTCTACGCTTATGTTAGGCTCTTTTAAATAGTTAGTCTTGCAGTTTTTTGTCATCTTTTTTATTTACAGGTGTGAATGTGCAAGTTATTGTTTATTTATTTTTCAAATTTTCATGAGTATAAAATTTAAATTTTGTCAACTTTGTTTTTCAAATTATTAATTCGGTTTTTTATATCCGAATTTTTTCTGATAAATATCACAAACTTTCGTTCAATACTGATAAATTTTCATTTATATTCCAATGAAAAAGTCCAACAATGTTAATCGTATAAGCAGAATCATCGTTACTTTCATTTTCATCACTAGAATTTATTTTTCTTCTTTTATAGACAGATATGCATCCTCAACAATTTGCATCCTCAATAATTTTCAAATAATAGTTGCTAACATTCCAAAGCTTCTTTGGCGGTAATATAAAAACATCGACATCTTATTTTAACTTTTAATAAATGCTTTATAAAACTAAATTCAATTCTACTTCTAATTATTTGTTGTAATTTTTTTCTGCAATCACCCATTCTTCACATCAAGAATATAAAATCTTGATTGAAAATATTCCCATTCCCCCCTTCCGATTCTGTCGAAAGTCGCGACTACTCGCGGGTTAACACGTTCGCTGCCGCTTACGTGAAGATGTGATTATAGTTAATGCCGCACTGTAGAAGTGTGTTTTTCCCAGAAGCCGGTTTACTTTTTATAACAAAGAATCAGTGACAGAATTTCCCGCGCCAGCGCGTGACTGGCTATTGGACGTCACCCCTCATCACGCACTGGCGCGTGAGTGGCACCTTAACGTTATTAGAAGTGCGACAGATATTATTTATCATTACTTCTCAAAAAATGCATCTCTATTTTGTCATTTATCTGTAAAAACTTATTACGGGTCAAATTGACCCGCTTCGCGGTTCTAGGTATACATGGTTATAACTCAAAAATTATTTATGCTATTCGCTATTAAATACAAAAAGTTGTTGCTTACCTTAAAATATTAAAAGTCAGAAAAGGAATCGTTTTTTCGATGAATACCTTTCGCGCGGCGAGAAATTAAATATCGATTTGGGTCAAATTGACCCGCTCCGCGGTTCTAGTGTTAATATACTTACTTACTTTAATATATTTATATAACTTCGATTATAACTCGATATTTAAGAAGCTGATATAATTATAAAGATAATAAAAAGGTAAAGTATAAAAAAATTTAACATTTTGGAAAAGTTTGAAAATGAAATTATTTTCTAATTTGTTCACATTTTTCAAGTGCTTTTAAGAAATAAAATGTATTTAAAAATGTTACAAAATAATATTTGTACTCAAATATATTCGGGATATGTTAGTAAATCTCGTACTGTGATTAATATAAACTAAATATTTTAAAGCTCAATATGTAATAAAAGAATCAATATAGACAACTTAAAAAAATATATATTATTCCGTTTTCACTAAGAGCATTCTTTCTTTTTCACAATTTGAAATTTATTTTAATTAATTATGTTAAAAATGATAAAAATTAAAATATTACTTATGTATAAAATGTCAAAAATTGTAAATAATAAATATATAGAACATAATATTAAACTATTCATTTTATAAAAGACAGTAAAATTATACTAATAAATGTAAATATTACCGAAATGTTCTTCAAAAGATATATGTTGAATAAAAGGAGAGATCATATTGTGCTTTTAAGAATAAAATATTTTAAAGCCATTTCAAAAAAAAAATATTTCTAAAGAAATTCTTGGTCTACCTATGTTAAAAAATAAATTTCAGCTTAAGCAGCTTCAAGCACATTGTTCAGATACAGCCACCTTTAAAAAAAAAGAGAAAAGTATTACTTGTAAACTTTCGAGACACATTTAATATCTTCTATTTTTTCTGCTCTACATAAAGAAAACATGTTCGAAATTATAGGTCATATTTGGCAAATTGTATGCGTTGGTACTATGACTAGTTGTTTCAATTTGATTAAATTTACTATCAACTTGATTAAGTTAGCACTTTCAAGATTTTTTACTTTCTGATGCTATGCAGTTCTTTTTAGATTTATAAAACTTGTCGATATTTAAGAAGCTGATATAATTATAAAGTTAATAAAAAGGTAAAGTATTAAAAATTTTAACATTTTGGAAAAGTTTGAAAATGATATTATTTTCTAATTTGTTCACATTTTTCAAGTACTCTTAAGAAATAAAATGTATTTAAAAATGTTACAAAATAATATTTGTACTCAAATATATTCGGGATATGTTAGTAAATCCCGTTCTGTGATTAATATAAACAAAATATTTTAAAGCTCAATATGTAATAAAAGAATCAATATAGCCAACTTAAATATATATATATTATTCCGTTTTTACTAAGAGCATTCTTTCTTTTTCACAGTTTGAAATTTATTTTAATTAATTATGTTAAAAATGATAAAAATTACAATATTACTTATGTATAAAATGTCAAAAATTGTAAATAATAAATATATAGAACATAATATTAAACTATTCATTCTATAAAATACAGTAAAATAATACTAATAAAAGAAAATATTACCGAAATGTTCTTCAAAACATATATGCTGAATAAAAGGAGAGATCATATTGTGCTTTTGAAAATAAAATATTTTAAAGCCATTTAAAAAAAAAAAAAATATTTCTAAAGAAATTCTTGGTCTACCTATGTTAAAAAATAAATTTCGGATTAAGCAGCTTCAAGCACATTGTTCAGATACAGCCACCTTTAAAAAAAAGAGAAAAGTTTTACTTGTAAACCTTCGAGACACATTTAATATCTTCTATTTTTTCTGCTCTACATAAAGAAAACATGTTCGAAATTATAGGTCATATTTGGCAAATTGTATGCGTTGGTACTGTGACTAGTTGTTTCAATTTGATTAAATTTACTATCAACTTGATTAAGTTATCACTTTCAAGATTTTATACTTTGTGATGCTATGTAGTTCTTTTTAGATTTATAAAATTTGTTGATATTTAAAAAGCCGATATAATTAAAATTTTAATAAAAAGGTAAAGGTTTAAAAATTTTAACATTTTGGAAAAATTTGAAAAATAAATTATTTTCTAATTTGTTCACATTTTTTCAAGTACTTTTAAGAAATAAAATGTATTTAAAAATGTTACAAAACACGGTTTATTGAAATGATGTCTATGAAATGGTATGAAAACACTACCAACTTTGCTTAATGTAATTACTTTTATCATCCATTGAGCACAAACTTAGACTTACACTATCTTAAAAAAGTCCATAAGTGTTTTTTCGCAAACTTAGGTTTTTCGTTTTTTTTTTTTTTTTTTTTTTTTTTTTTTTTGCTTATTTTTTTAGACTATCAAGATAAAGTAGATGAACACAATCTGAATCGCCTTGCCTCTCCATCTACGAAATTATCTTCGTTAAGTATAAAATAACATCACTAACGTATGGAACGGTGTTTTTTATTAACGCATCATTTTAAATTTTGTCATTACTATCATCTTGCTGATTGCAATTTTTATGCGTTAAAATATTACGCGTTACAATAAAATATAAACAACATAAAAAATCATTTTTTACTAAAAATAAGTTTTGTTGTTGTTGTTTTTTCCAGTTTGAAAATGAAATTTATTATAGCTTAGTTAAACAAGGATGAAAATTGCAATATTATAAATTAAAAAAAATCAAAAATTGTAAACAATACATTCAAATAACATAATATTAAACAATTATTCATTTTATAAAATCGGCATCAATTATACAGCATCAATGATAACCTGTCGTTTATGTACTCTGAAATTGATTTGCTGTTGTCAATTTCTATCCAGCTACTTAAATTGTCAACAGAGATATCGAGATTCATAGCACTGACCGCAGACAAAGTCCCTCATTGTGTTTCACTGAAATTTTAAATTAATATTATTTTTCGTGGGACATACTTTTCGCTGCGTTAAATCCGAATTCGCAGTATACCGGGCCGGGTTATTTTAGGCTTCTACGGTTCTTGCTTTCGAATGATTTTTCAATTCATTTTTGTTTTGAAACGCAACCAATTGGCAGAACCTCTTATTTAGAGACTATATATAACTTGCCGAATTAATCTATTTTTATTTTTATATATTTTTTTTTATAAAAACAGAATATGTTTCAAAAATGTTATAAAAATGAACATAAAATTTGAACCGAATTTCAGCTGAAAACACAAAATATCTTCGAGAAAATAAATGTTTATAAATAAAGTTTTAATAAATGGAACAAAAAATAAAACCCCCCAGATCGGTAATAAATATCTTCAAAAATCACATCAGGAAGTTTCATATTTTTCTTTTAAAAATGAGTTGGAAAATTTTCAGTCTTTGAGCAAAGAAAATTGGTATTTTGAATATTCCTTTAACATGATTTCTGCAAAGAACACTTCTTACAAAAAACTGAAATTAATACAAAGAATATTACCCAGGTAAACTGATGGCATAGAACTCATAGGCTATGCACTCTTGTTGTAGATTACAGTCTTATATAATAATGTCCTTCGAAAACAAAGTAAGGAAGGAAATATCCCTCGTCCCCCTTCTTAATACTTATCCAATGAACACTCAATAGTAATCACGGAGGTACCTCATTAGAATGATCCTATGTCTAAGACTTGAACGAACTCTGATAATTCTGCATGAAAAATCCATTTACATAAATTAAGGGGAGGGGCATTACCCCCCGTTCCCCTTCTTATACTTATCGAATGAACTCTCAAAACTAATCAGGGAATCGCCTTATCATAATAAACTAATATTCAAAATTTCAAATGAATCGGATATATTCTCATGAGTTATGGCGATACGCACGGACGTACATACAGAACAGACGGGCACATAAGCTTTCAAGCTTTGATAGCCTGTGAGCTAAAAGCCCCTCAAAAGCGGCCTAATGAAGTTATTAAACAGGGTTTATCGCTAATCGTATTTTAATTTTTAATGCTCAAAATTATCACCTAACATTGAAATCTACCCACAATTGTAGGCCAAATCGGAAGGGATTATTATTATTATATTTTTTTTTACTAACAAACGAGATATCTAATCAAAAATTATTAAATGAAGCTTTTAAATCCATTCCGTGAAGTACTATTTATCAACAAACTGATACATTGTATCATGTAAGCAGTGTTAAAATTAACCCCAAATATTGTTATTAATTTATTCAACACAATTACGTAAAGCAACATTCTTATCTCGAAACATTTTTCTCAATAACTGTCAGATGGAAGGAAACTACAGTTATTGTTCGCCATTTTCCCAAAGTAAACTTAAAAGCTTTTAAATCAGCAACTCGAAATTTCCTTTAACTATATTGATTTTTCAGTTTATCTGCAAGGATTTCCTTATGAAAATTAATGTTGTTTACATTGATGCTAAGCTATTTCCTTGTAAAGTAAGTATTTTATTAACCGACTGAAAATAGAATAGCAAGTGTAGAGTTTTAAATAATTATAATACATTATATGTATGTATATATATACATTTTATACTGCATGTTGAATTAACAAATATGTATGAATAATTGTATAGTTATATTAATTAAATATATTAATATAATTTAATAAATAATGTTGAAAATTAACTTGAATCTAAGTGTCAATAATTTGGACAATACCTAAAATAACATTTCTAAGTGTATAAAGTGCATATATTAATTATCTATTTTATTCCTTCTTTTATCTTACATTAAGATATTGAATTTAGGTTAGTAATGTCAAATTAAATGAAATTATTTAGTTTTTAATTTTTCCCTTTAGTTTACATTTTTATCCTCTTTTTACATAGGGTAACATCCCCAGTAATTGGCAGGCACCAGTGATTGGCACATCCTACAAAAATGTCCTAAAAGAAGATTTATATCCAGTCTTTTAAAAATACAAGACCATTTACCAGTTATATGCTAATTTACTTTACAGATTATAACTTTGATTTATGCTACTAAATGACAATAGTGCCTAGAAAAGAGAAACATTTATGGCTGGTATCAAATTAGCCATTTTTGTTGCAAATGCTTCTTCTCTTGCTTAAGAAAGGCATGCATTTCAATTTATTATTATCGTATTTATAGTATATTTTAAATTTTAATTGACAACAGTTTTGTTTAGTTGAAAAGGTTGTTTATTTTTCAAAAATGTTTGCTTTTAGTGGGCAAAATAGGTGTACAGATATGCACTCTTTCATTTAAAAATATTTGCAAGTAAAATTTTATTTCTTGGTAATGAAAATAGAAGTAAGTTTAAAGACAAATCCTTAATGTGCCATTACTGGGGATGTTACCCTATATAAAAATTAGTGTCTTGAACGTTTTTTCCTTTTCTAACCATTTTAATAGTGTTATTGTTACTTATTTTCAATGTTTTTCTCCAGTTTATTATGTTTTATGTGTGTTGGTAACCACAAATTCGTACTATTTTACTTTTCATGGCTGTTGAGAAGATGAAACCACACATTTTATTTGTAGTTCTATAGCCTTTTGGGTCTGACTATAGTTCTGTCTGTCCGTGTGTCTGTGTGTGTGTCTGTATGTCTGTGTGTATATACGTGTGTATGTCTCTGTGTGTGTCCGTAGGTCGCCATTCTACCATTAAAAAGAGTATGTAGATATGCATAGAATTGAACCAAATTTTTTATGAATGTTTTTGGCTGTAGCAAGCAGGTCCTCCTTCAATTTTGAAATATTCCGCCAGAAGGGGGCTCTGCAATTGCGATTTTTGTGCCATTTTCAATAATGTACCAACCAAAAGTGTATGAAGTTATGCATTAAACTGAACCAAATTTTTTGTGTAAGTGTATGGCTATAGCTAGTTGGTCCTCCCTGAATTTGAAACATATCTGCCGTAGGGGCACTGCAATCGTGATTTTTGTTCCATTTTCAATATTGTACCAACCAAAAGTGTATGACGTTACGCATGGAATTGAACCAATTTTTTTGTGTAAATGTTTGCTATTGTCAGTTGTTTCTCCCTGAATTTGAAAAAAATCCCCCCCGAAGGGGTCGCTGCAATAGCGATTTTTGTGCCATTTTCAATATTTTGCCTCCTAAAAGTGTATGAATCTATGCCTAAAACTGAACTAAAATTTTTGTGTATAATTTTTTTTTGGTATGGCTAGTAGGTCCTCCCTGAATCTGAAAAAAAATCTGCCTATAATTCCATTGTCCATTGGCTCGCCCAGAGACGGAAACTCGATTTACTCCGATTAATTGACCGGAGAAGAAATTTAAGATGAAAATAAAAGTTTGTATAGTATGGAATTAAAATTATTAAAGAATTAACATGAATAACTATTTCTTTAAAATATTAAAATGTATGTATGAGATAGAAGAAAGTTTTAGAATTGGCACATCCAACTAGTTTTTTAAAGTCAAATTGTGCATAGCTTGAAAAATGGTCGCTAAATAAATGTTATATTTAACATTATCTTTATCAGTGAGATTTTGATATTTCATTAAAATGAATGAACTGGTAGATTGTTTTATGAATATAAATTCTTATAAATAAATTATATATATACATAAACTATGGTAAAAAAAAAATCATGTATTTTTTAAAGAACGTTTCTTTTTTTAAAATATTTATAAATATATTATGCACAATGAACTTACAGAAAGAATATATTCATGTATCCTTAGTTCATCCGCGTATTTCTTCATTTATTTAAAAAATATATCCCTGCGAATTTAATAAATATACAGCAGTAAAAAAAGTTTTTTAAAGTTAAAATTAGGTAATAAAATTATGAAATTATGTTTCATCCTTATGTGAAAATACAAAGGGCGAACAAGAGATTTAAATAAGAGATAAATTAATATTTTAAAAAGAATATAATTATTATAAGTTATTATTACAGTAATTTTCTATTGTTTCTATGTTCCATTGTATTATATGTCCATCTATAAATCGGAAAATGCAGTGAGGTAACAGATTGACAAGCTTTGAAAAATATTATAAAATATGGATATTGTAAACAATAGAACTATTACATCTCCAAATTAAATACTTATTTTAAATTAGTTTTTTTACTAAAAGACGGATGTTTGCATATAACAAGTAAACACACAGAAGAAATTCAGAGAGACAAAATTTATTAGTTTAGAAAAGACAATAAGTTTTTGTTTTGACTTTTGTAAACTAATAAAACTTGTCTCTCTCACATTGTCATATGATCCTGAAGAAGGCGACAGGATGGCCAAAACTTGTTGATTGTGGATTTTATTTTATTTTTAAGTGTAAAAAATAAAGAAACGTAGAAAAATCTGTTAAATACTAAGACCACCCCTGAAAAGATATCTACATATCAATGAAATTCTTAAGAAACCCGTTCTGTAGCACATTTTGTGAAAATGCTAATCTCCCTTTATATAGAACAATTTGTCCTGACTGACTCATAATCCATGCGCATCCCAAATAAGTGAACCTAGAAGTAAAACAGCTGGGAGAAAAGACTTCTTCTGAGAAAAGGGACATTTTTTTTAAATTCCCCTCCATCTTAAAGGGGGGTTAAAAAAGAGTTCGAAAATTAAAGATCATTTAGAACATCTCAGATATCGTTTTAGGTAAATGTGTGAAATTTCAAATTAAATGCACTTAAAGAAATATTTAAATGCATATTGTATCGAATTTAAAATTTGTACCACTAAGAAGGTTAAAGTTAGTGTTGAAAATTTTCAAACTTTTTTTTGGACGCGTCACGTGATATTTTTCGTGATCGTCAATTTTTTTCGAAATCGTACTATTTTTATCATTTCAGGTCTAAAATATTTTTTTATGATGTATAAAAAGTTCAAACAGGTGTATTCCGCGGGCGGGGGGGGAGGTATAGTTGGAATCCTGGGAGAACTTTTATCCCTATTACGAACCCCTCATACGATGAATCATTCAAAATTTCTGTGACCAATATTCCATGTTATACATCTCACTGATCTTCACACCACACTCTTCCAATGCTAGAAGCAAACGCCTTTTTCCAAATTTAGCCTCTCATGTCACATATCGTTAGAAAGCTTTGTGACCGCGAATCTATATAAAGCACTTTCCGTACCAATCATGGGGAGTACGTTTTACGTATTCTAGCAGGAGATCTTTTAATAATAGAAAATTATGGAACTAATTTCAGAAGACGAAGAAAAATCAGTAAAATATATTGATTCCATTAACCATAATTTTACTTCTTGTTTTTGCCAACAAGGATGCTTTTAATTCATAATTCTTTATCTATTTTACTGCTAATTGCCAAATAATTTTAATTTTTGATACTCAACCTCCGCAGTCTTGAGACAAATGTTACGAGAGAACACAAAAAACAGCTTATATTTATCTTCAGTATACACGCATTTATTAAAAATATCTAGAAGTAATTTTAACAATTCTAAAACATTTAAATGAGTTTAAAGTGTGTTATTTAGTGTCTCCAGGACGCGACATCAAAACTGAGGAAGTTAAACTCCCTTATCTTTTTATCCTAACTCGCGCTTTTTAACTATTTGAAACTAGAGGATGCCGTCACATGAGTTTTCCACTCTTGTGGATTGCTTATAGCCTTCCTTCGGAGTGTTATTTTTTAATTTCATTTATTTATGATTGCTATTTATTAATATAGGCCCTGTTTATATACCTGTAAAAACTATAAATTTAATAATTGATTATAGACATTCCCAATTTTAGATTCTTGGATGTAATGAATAATTTAATAATTGATTATAGACATTCCCGATTTTAGATTCTTGGATGTAATGAATAACTGTATCAATTGTGTTTTTTTAAGATGATGAAATTTTTTGATTAGTAAATTTTTTATAATAACCACCACTAGCCAAATACTTTACGTACAACGATTTTATCCGTTTTTCTTCCACTTTTGATAGTTTCAAGTTTGTTTTTGTTATTTTTTAAGTTTGCTGAAAAAATCCCTACGTTTTACTAAAAAGAGTTATACACATGCACTTCAAATGTGAAAACGGCTTGTTTCCTTTGAAAATGACAAAAATCGTGGGAGAGAGGGATATATTTACCAAATGAATTAGAAAGTGTAACCCTTCAAGATACCGTATTAACTTCGCATTCGCGAACTATTGTGTAGCAGTAATTCTGACCACGACATTATTATAGACTGTAAGTATCTGCATTATAACATTTTTAATTTTGTATATCTGCACTTTAAATTTTAATATTTTGTTTTATTTATTTCTTCCCTTTCTGAAAACTTTATTTTTGTAGGGTGTTCATTAATACAGTCTTCATGATCACCCTTGAATTGCTGGATGGTTTAATTTATTTTTGTTCTTATAGTTCAATGATCTTTTTCATTCATAATCATATAGATAGCTGTAAAATTAGTTAAACAGTGTTAATAGAATTAAATAATATGAAGACAATTCGCAAAAAATTGTTAAATTGATTACTTAATAATTTCTTTTAAAACAAATTCGTTCCCAAAACCATTACCGGGACATTCAAGCAAAGTTTAACATATAAAGAGACGATAGCGTGATAAAACCGAAATTAACTAATATCAATCAAAATCTTCAGTTTTTTTCTGAGATAATCGGACAACCTTATTCATAATAATAAAAACTATTAACATAATTACAAATGAGATAAAATAAAATCAGGTGAAAATTTTATGGACACTTAACATTATTACTCTGAAGAGCAATTAATTCAAACGCATCTATTTTAAATGTTAACTAAACAATGGATGAAAGGAATTTTCTATTTCCAAATCAGCGTGATTAAAAAATTTTCCTTTGAAAACAAGGTTATTAGTTTAAAAGCAATGAGTGGAATGCATTTAAGTATAAGTCTGTACTGTAACGTTAAATATCACCTTAAATTATTTTTATCCTTTATTTTCAAGGCATAAAATTACCATAAAACTTTTGTTGATAACTACACTTAAATTTTGGAAATGTATGCAGTAAACTATCAACGCAATATTATATATATATATATATATATATATATATGTATATATATATATATATCTGTATTGAGTGTTTATTAATATTTTAAAAAGAAATTACATTATCATTGTTGTGTAAAAAGATTAGCGTTTTATATAATTTGTATTTTTCATATTTATTTTATTTCTTTTAAAGGTTAGGAATGATGCCATACAATGGTCATAAAAATTTTCATTAGAAGAAATATCAAATTACGAAAATGTATCTAAAGTTCAAAGCGCTATATTATTGACATTTTAATTTTCAAAACAGGCGATATTGGATCTTTAATTGCAAAAGTTAAATAATCTATAAATAAAATAGTGATAAAAAAACCTGCATTTTAACTTTGTGTTTTGGGTTTCGCTGACTATAATTTACGCGACAACATTTAAATAAATTTTGAATTCATTAAGCTATTTAATTTTGAATTTCATTATTCAATGCATGGAATTTGAAGTTCCAGAAATAAAAATTTCATGTAGGCACACTTTTAACTACCAATTAATGCATTGTAAATATTCAAAGTTTAAACTTTTTTTTAATAACTTGATTATTAAAAAAGTGTTTTTAAACAAATAATAATTGTTTGTTTTTATACTTTTTATAAATTTGTCTTTTATAATTTTTATATATATTTTTTTTTATTTATTTTAAATGTTAAGCATAATGCAATGTATTTATGTTGAGGTTATTGATGAATTCCTATTATTACTGTATTACGTCTATAATGAAATTAAAATATTTAAAAATTGTTGAGTTTTCGGAAATATTTATTGTTATCTCAAGCATAGATGAAAAAAAATTGAATACAAAATGTTCAAAGTTCTTTCTTTCTTCAATATGGAAGTTATTAACTCAATTACAAATGAGGTAAAATAAAATAGTGGGAAATTTTTATTGGGATTTCTTTAAAAAGATGTTTACTGACACAAATCGATTTTAGGTGTTATATAAAGGAAAAAAAATCATGCTTCAAGCATAAATTATGAAGCACTTTCAACATATTCAGAATAATTGTAAATATTTTAAGATATTTGAAAGAGTATTTTTAACTGCATGAAATGCTTATTTATAAGAACTACTCTCATAATTATATACTTCAAACTGTCCAATCATTTGACTATTTTTATAACTAACGGTTATATACATGTAATCCTTATTCTGACCATATTAATATCTATAATACTCTCAGGGTTTCTTTATAATATTGTAAAGTAACTATTGTATGTTAAATGGTCGAAAGACTGAAGACTCTGTTGCAGATTTTTCGCACTGGATTTATATTTTGCACATATCAATAAGCTTTACATATGTATAGTCGGAAAAAATACAAGGACTATTTTTTAAGTAAGGGCTGAAACAAAAGATTTTTTTCAGATGCTACATATTTTCCTCTTTTTTTCAACATAGATGTCGAGCTTGAATATTTTATAACAAGTTTTTTAATATTCTGATCTTAGAAACCTGCCTTCTGCTTAGATAATCAAGAATAAGATCCTATAACATGGGAAAGCTATGCAGCATGATTCAAAACAAAAGATGCAGAATACTGATAGAGGAAATTTTGCTACTTCATGATAATACAAGGCCTGACATCGTGGATTAAACACGTACTTTATTGGACTCTTTCGGCTGGGAAGTTTTTTATCCCTCCCCCATATTAACTCATTGAATCATATATGTGTACGTTTGTATCAATTAATCTGAAGACGCATTTTTTTTTATTCCTTATTTACCTTTGTGCCAATTTAAATGTCGTGTCATGTTTAATTTTTCTGAATTAAATTTATGAAATAGAAAGTCTGCAAATTTAATTTCAATTTAATTTTGTAAGGAGTTTTTTCTCCACACATTGAAAATTAATTTTGAAAAAAAAAAAGGTTTTATGGCGTTGAAAGGTTCAAAATTTGAAAACAGGAATATAAAAAGTAAAATTACCAAAAGTTTTCAATTTTCCAAAGGCTAAATAAATGTTTATTATTATTATTATTATTCCTTAAAATAGAAGCTTATCTCCCATAATGAATCGTACAATACTATAAATTTCTTGCAGTTTATAAATTAATTGCACTATAAATTAATTCATTTTTAGAAAAAAATAATGATAATAAGTTATGACGCTAACAAGAATAGAAAAAGTTTTGATTTTAATATTATTTAAGAGACATGATAAAGAATCATTTTAAAATTTTACTTTAAAATACATAAAAAAGATCATATAAATATAAATTAAGATTTGAACATTTAGAAAAAGGGCAATTAATGTGACGAATGAAAAATCGATGCTCACTAATTAAGCCTGAGGTTATTTTTCAAAGTACTAGGAAAAGCTCTTTATAAAAACTTCTTCCAAATTCTTACGATTAAAGTTTAAGTGTTTCGAATTAATATGGCATTAGTCTTACTTTAAATTTTTTTTAAATGTGAAATTAGTTCCAAACAACTATTAAACTTCGACAAATTCCAATATTTTTCCTCTTTTGTATGTTTGTTTTTTAAACTAATTTTACGATTTTTATTGCAATAGCGCAAATCTTCATATATATTCAGTAAAGCTTCATGTTTAAATTATATCTATATATATGTATATGTATATATATATATGTATTTCTTTACTTTTGTACGAATTCAAATATCGTGTCATATTTAATTATTATTTATAATTTTCTTTTTTAGCGAAAAATTGTAAATAAATTTATTTATGAACGTTGGAAGGTTAAAAAATTGAAAAAATTATCCCGAATATAAATAGAAACACTACTTAAATTTTCAGTTTTCTATTAAGTAAAAAAACCTTTTTTTTTTCTTTTTCATTGAAACATATTTCTCATATTGAATCATATAATACAATAAATTTGTTACAATTTATAAATTAATTGCACTATAAATTAATTCAAACATTTTTAGAAAAAAAAGAAAAGATATGACTTGAACAAGAATAGAAAAACATTGAAACACTTAAAAGAGGTCATTTAAATATAAATTAAGAGTTAAACTTTTAGAAAACGTAAACAAATGTCACAAATGAAAAATTGCTGCATACAGTTTAAGCCTGAGGTTATTTTTCAAAGTACTGTGAAAAGCTTTTATAAAAACTACTTCGAAATACTTACAATTAAAGTTTGTTTCGAATCAGTGCGGCATCAATCTTACTTTACATTTTTTTAACTGCGAAGTTAGTTCCTAACAACTGGTAAACTTCGACCAATTTTAAAAGTATTCCTAATTTGTGTGTTTGTTTTTTAAATTTCTGTCTGCGAATTTTTATTTTGAAATGGCACATATTTTTGTAAGTGTTCAGTAAAGCTTAATGCTTAAATTATATCTGTATATATATATACATTTCTTTGTTTTGGTGCCAATTTAAAACCCTTGTAATATTTAATTCTCCTGAATGAAATTTAATACGATATCAAGACGCTATTAAGTTATGATGCTATCAAGAATAGAACAAATTTTAATTTCATTATTATTTAAGAGACATAATAAACAAATATTTAATAATTTTACATTAAAATATATTAAAAAAATCATTTAAATATAAATTAAGAGTTTCACATTTAGAAAACAGAAATTAGCATTTTCACATTTCACATTTCACATTTAGAAAATGAAAAATCTCTGTGCATAATTTAAGTCTGAGGTTATTTTTCAAAGTGCTAAGAAAAGGTTTTACAAAAAGTACTTCGACATTCTTACAATTAAAGTTTAAGTGTTTCGAATCAGTACGGCATTAGTCTTACTTTACTTTTTTTTTAAACTTCGAATTTTGTTCCTAACAACTGTTCAACTTCGACAAATTTCAAGAACTTACCTAATTTGTGTATTAGGTTTTTAAAGTTATTTCTGCAAATTTTTATTTTGAAATGGCGTAATTCTTCACTAGTATTCAGTAAAGTTAACTGTTTAAATTATATCTGCTTATATACATACAGGGTGAGCTATAAATATCGAAACAATAGGCTATGTCCTTAAATATTGTCCCTAGAACCTTACTTCCAATTGCAAAAGTTCATTTAAAAAAAGTGAAATTTTTGATAAAATAACTTACAACTACTCCATGTGGGATCTATTTGAAAAAGTACGAAAATTAACTTTTTATACGGCCCCCGTAGGATAAAAATTCCAATTAGAAAAACTTTCCTTATCCAGTCCAGAATAATACACAAAAAGTTGTTTCTTCATATCTTCAAAACTCGCAGAGTTATAGCCGTTTGAATAACTCATCAGGTTTTAAGGGATTAGACACAAATTAAAATACGGCCAATTCAAAAGACAATGTTACTTTAACAGTTCTAAGAAACATGTAAAAAATCTATCTTTTGAGTTAGAATTTATATTTTTTAGTAATGGTTAGCCATATAATTTGCTAAGAAAATCACATCCTGAAATTTATCCTAAAATTTATAAAAATTTCATATGGTTAGTATAGGTTTAAATGTGATAATTAAAAGTCGTTATAACTCCAAACATTATTTATCGGATTTCAATTTCTTTCCATTTAATTAAAGATGAAAATCTGATTTTAGTTTTGTTTCGGGGTTTTTGTTATCCAATATTAATTTTAGAACTATTAAAAATATTTTTTAACAAATAATATAACTTAAAAAAAATCATTTTTTCAAAAGTAAATAATTTCTCAATTTTGCTCGAAACAAAACTAATGTAAAATAATTAAAAATGACATGTTTCAAGTTTGTACTTTTTTCTTTAACAATTTTTAACGTTTAATAATTTAAAGACAAGAAATAGTCGGGAAATAAATTCATTATGCAGAAAAACAAAATGTACTGCTTTATTGCCCGCCAGTTATTTAAAATAATGCTTTTCTAAGAGGCAAATGAAATCTTTAAAAAAAATATCTATCACAGTTTCAAGCTTTTTTCGTCCTGGAGAGGCTGTTAAAAAATCTATATTCTGGGCCCAGACCGGGTCAGGACCGAAACGTAAATTTTTTCTCGCCTGTCCGGGTTTAATGTTTTTTCATACCAGAGGAGACTACTTCTTTCTTCCTATGTCTGCATGGATGAAATTTTCAATCCGGTCTCGAACAATCCGTATTAAAATCTGGTTATTAAAACCTCTGACTGTCCTAATATGTGCATCAAATAAATAATTTTTGGTCCAATCAAATTTTTTACAAAAACCACATAAATTTTAAAATCGATTTAATTTTCTAAAAAAAGAAAAAACCTTTATTATTACTTTTTTAAGAATAGTATATTTAAATGCTAAAAAAAAATCACAATAAAACCAGAGAAAAAAAATAATGCCTGTGACGGAATTCTGTCTTAAACAGAAAATGTGTTGTTCCATACAAAATAAATACAATAATACCTGAGAAAAAAATTAATTCCATTTAACCCTCCTAGGAAGGGCCTTTGTCTATTACGTATTTTTTCTTTCCTATGTGATTCCGTCTTAAAAGATTTTATTGTATAACATTTTTCAAAGTCTCCAACGCATCGAATATGGATTAGCGATATTAAAATACAAGTGAAACATTTTCATATAAATAGAGATTCATTGATAAAATACACATATCACAGCCTTTGGCGCTTCTTTATTAATAAAAAGTATAAATATGAAAAACGAAAAGCTATAATAAGTATTTTAGGTTAGAACTCTTCCACGCGAAACAACTTTTAACAACACTGAAGTAAAAAACTAAGTAGAAATTCGCGGATGAGCCGGGCTATGGTTCAAGCTAGTCCGGATTATTCCATGCCGGGCAGAACTTTTTCCCATATGGGTAGGTTTGCGACCAGTCCTAGATATTTCGATCCGTGCAGACCTCCAGTGCTAACGATCAATATGTTTTGAAAACATGTTTTGATTTAAATCAATACCCTGTTTTATTGTGTACAAAAAAGGGGCGCGGTCTTAAATCGACAATTAAAAAAGGACAATTTGTGGTCTATCTCTCATTTGCTTTAAAAATAAGTGAAAAACTCTTCGTTTACAGGCATAGTAAAGGGTTAACACACCTATGCCATATTTTGGTTGGTGCCTCGGATGGGTGATCAGGCATAGTAAAGGGTTGTAAGTCACGAATTTTGGAGAATTTTGAATTTTAATATCTTTGTGAGGTTTTCAGATACGGAGATGAAATTTTTTTGTTCAATCCAGGAATTGATAAAAAATAATTTCCTAATTGGGAATTTTGCTCTACAGAGACCGTATAAAAAATTAAGTTTCGTATTTTTTCAAATAAGCCCCCTCTCCAATTAGTTGCAACTAATCTTATCAGAAATTTCACTTTTTTATGAATTTTTGCAATTGGAAGTGTAGGTTTAGAGGCAACATTTAGGGAGATAGCCTATTGTTTCGATATTTAAGACTCAGCCTGTTTATATATATACATTTTTCTTCGCTTTTTTGTCAATTTAAAACTCGTGTCATATTTAATTATTATTTATAATTTTCTTTTTTGGTGAAAGCAGTGTAATGCAGACTATCTATACTAATAAAAGAACAAAACGCTCTGTCGTCTGTCTTTGTGTCTGCGATGGCTAGTAAAATCTACGGCACGTACGAAGCTCAAAAACTTTTTTGAGAGTAGCCCAATATCTCTCCTGATGAACCTGAAGCTCAGAATTTTAATTTTTTGATTAGTTTCATAGATATTAATTATGAAGCGGAACTCTTTCTCTTCAAAAAGTCATTTTTTTAACGTTCGGGGAAAGAAATCGTTTGCACATTCGCACAGACCCTTTTACGCACCTTGACGAAAGAAAAAGCATTTATCGACGTTTATTTCTGTTTTGTATCATTTTGTTTAAATCCAAATCAACCAAACTCCTCGGCGCAGTTAAACTTAAGAGAGATATTTCGAAAGATCATATATTTAGGTCCCAAATGCAATAATCAATTCGAAAAAATGCTGCAGTTAACCCTTTGAAAACCAATATTCAAAAATGGTCGTTTTTTCCTAAACTATTTTTCTCCCTTTTGTCAATGCCACTCCAGGGCGCAATTTTTAAGATATAAACAAACCAAAAAAAAAAAAAGATCTTAAAGTTGAAACTTTTTTCTAACCGATGGTGTAATTGGTTTTAAAATATTTGGATTTTAACCCTTTCAAATGCACTGGCAAAAGAAGGTCATTTTGCGACTCGCAAAAAGGATATTTTTTCCATGCTAAAATTATCTTAACGTGCATATTTCAATTCAATCTTTTAAAATCATCTCAATAGACCAAATTTATACTCCTTACAAAAAAATCGACACGTTCGGACGGATAGAAATATTTTGTACAAAATAAAATGTGCGAAAAATTTGATGAAATCAATAAAAAAACAGATCGTTTTCATTGCGGCTTTGACTTAGCAAAACATAATCCTATAGGTACCGGTAAACAAAAAACATATTCTTTAAGCTTGAAAACATTTTTATAATCTATGATGCAATCGGTTTTAAAATATAAGATTTAACCCTTTCAAATACACCGGCAAAAGGAGGCAATTTGCGACTCATGTATAGAATATTTTTTCTACGATAAAAGTATCTAAGTGTACATATTTCAGCCCAAACTTTTAAAAGCATCTCAACAGATCAAATTTACACCTTCTTAAAAAAATTTGAAACGTTCGGACGAGTAGAAATAATTTTTACAAAAGAAAAAGTGTGAAAAAATTGAGGAAATCAGTAAAAACCAGATCGTTTCATTGCGGTTTTGCCTTTGCAGGGCGCAATTCTATATCCGTCCTGACAAACCGAAAATATTTTCTTAAAGCTAAAACATTCGCATAATTTATGTTGCAATTTGTTTAAAAAAATATGAGATTACAATCCCCGGCTGTCCGTATTTTAGCACAATCTTTTAGAGCCTTTCAATAAACCAGATTTCCATTACCTTCAAAAACTTTGGAACTTTCATATGAATAGAATTCTTTTTTTACAAAGTAAAATGTGTGAAATTTTTTACGAATTCAGTAAAAACCTGAGTGTTCCGTCGCGGTTTCGTTCGCTTTCGGTTCGCATCGTTTCCAATAAATCAAATTACATAGAATACAAAATACCAAACAGCATGTGCTTTCAAATTCAATATCTTCTCGCGATTTTTCCATTTTAAAATATAAATTTTTACAAAATGGACTTAAAGATATAAAATCATATAAATTTGAGTTTAATTTAAGGGTCATTTTGAAAGCGAATAACTTATTAGAAAACTGAAGAACATCACGGGCCCGGGTAACGCAGGGCAGAGGACAGCTAGTAAATATATATATTATAAAAATACATTTTATAAATATAAGTTTTAAAATGTTGTATATAGTTTATTTATGAACGATGAAAAATTCAAAAATCGGGAAAAATGAATAAAACTATCAACATTATTTAAAATTTTGTTTTCCAAAATGTAAAAAATGCTTTTTTTCTTCAAATTGAAACATATTTCTCATAATGAATCACGTAGCACTAAAAATTCATTGAAATTTATAAATTAATTGATAAATAAATTAATTCAAAGCTTTTTAGAAAGAAAAATATAAATGTGACGCTATCAAGAGTAGAACAAGTCTTGACTTGAATATTATTTAAGAAACATGATAAACAATCATTTTACAGTTTTACATTGCAATACATAAAAAAGATCATTTAAATATAAATTAACAGTTTCACATTTAGAAAATGGAAACTACTGTCAGGAATGAAAAATCTCTGCTCACAGATTAAGTCTGAGTTTTTTTTTTTTTTTTCAAAATACGTAATGGGAAAAGCTTTTGTAAAAACTACTTCGAAATTCTTACAATTAAAGTTTAAGTGTTTCAAATCAACATGGCATCAGTCTTATGTTGCATTTTTTTTAAAATGTGAAATTTGTTTCAAACAACTGTGGAACTTCGACAAATTTCAAGAGTTTTCTAATTTGTACATTTGTACATTTTTTAAACTGATTTCTGCGAATTTTTATTTTGAAATAGTGCAATCGTTGATAAATATTCAGTAAAGCTTAATGTTTAAATTATATCTGTATATATATAAATTTTTATTCGTTTTTGTATCAATTCAAATGTCGTGTAATATTTAATTATTATTTTTTATTTTATTTTTTAACGAAATTAACGTGGACTATCAATTTTTATCAAATTGTATATAAATCTATTTATGGGCATCAAAAAATTAAAAAATCCGAAAAAATGAATAAAAATATCAACATGATTTAATTTTTTTTTTCCAAAAGGTAAAAAATACTTTTTTTTCTTCAAATTGAAACATATCTTCCTTAAAGAATCATATAACACTGTAAATTCTTTGCTATTTATAAATTAATTGCGCTATAAATTAATTGTAACCTTTTTAGAAAGAAAATGAAATGTGGCGCTATATAAAGATTAGAACAAGTTTAAGAAACATGATAAACAATCATTTTATAGTTTTACATTGAAATACATAAAAAGTATCATTTAAATATAAATTAAGAGTTTAACATTTAAAAAAAAGGGAATGTAATGTCACAAATGAAAAATCGCTGTGCACAATTTAAGCCTTAGGTTATTTTTCAAAGTACTAGGATAAGCTTTTAGAAAAACTACTTCGAAATACTAACAATTAAGTTTTAGTGTTTCGAATCATTGTGCCATTAATCTTCCTGTACATTTTTTAAAAATGCGAATTTAGTTTCTAAAAACTGTTAAACTTCGACAAATTTCAAAAGCTTTTCTAATTTGTGTATTAGTTTTTTAAACTTATTTCTGCAATTTTTTATTTTCAAAATAGCGCAGTTCTTCATAAATATTCAGTAAAGCTTAATGTTTAAATTATATCTGTATATATATATACATTTTTTTTCGCTTTTGTCAATTCAAATATCGTGTAATATTTAATTATTATTTATAATTTATTTTTTTAGCGAAAGCAGTGTAATGCAGACTACCAAATTAAAAAAAAATTGTATATAAATTTATTTATGGGTGTTGAAAAATTCAAAAATCGGAAAAAATGAACAAAAATATCAACATTATTTAAAATTTTGTTTTCCTGCCGGTAAATAATGCTTATTTTTTTTTTCTTTAAATTGAAACATATCTCCCATAATGAATCATATAGCACAAAAAATTCATTGAAATTTATTAATTAATTGCAAAATAAAATTATTCAAACGTTTTTAGAAAGAAAAAAGAAATATGATGCTGTCAAGAGTAGAACAAGTTCAGACTTGAAAATTAAACATGATAAACAATCATTTTATAATTTCACATTGCAATACATAAAAAAAAGATCATTTAAATATAAATTAAGAGTTTAACATTTAGAAAAAGGAAATTAATGTTACGAATGAAAAATCGCTGCTCGCAGTTTAAACCGGAGTTTATTTTTCAAAGTACTGGGAAAAGCTTTTGTAAAAACTACTTCGAAATTCTTACAATTAAAGTTTAAGTGTTTCGAATCAACATGGAATCAGTTTTACTTTACATTTTTTTTAAATGTGAAATTTGTTTCAAACAACTGTGAAACTTCGACAAATTTCAAGAGTTTTCCTAATTTGTCTATTTGTTTTTTTTAACTTATTTCTGCGAATATTTATTTTTAAAAAGCGCAATTCTTCTTAAGTATTCAGTAAAGCTTAATGTTTAAATTATATATGTGCACATAGATATATATTTCTTTACTTTTGTGCCAATTCCAATTTCGAGTCATATTTAATTATTAATTATTATTTCTTTTTTAGCGAAAACAGTGTAATGCAGACTACAAATTTAGAATAGTTGTATATAAATTTATTTATGAGCGTTGAAAGGTTAAAAAATCGGAAAAAATGATTTTCTTTTTACTTTTCTTAAAATTGAAATGTATCTCAAATAATAAATCATATAAATCTATAAATTTGTCGCAATTTAGAAATTATTGTACTATAAATTAATTTAAAAATTTTTAGAAAAACATGAAGAATAAATAATGTGATGTTATAAAGAATGGAAAAATTTGGTTTAAATATTAATTAAGAAACATAATAAGCAAAAATTTTATAATTCTATACTTAAATACATTTAAAAAGATCATTTAAATATAAATTAAGTGTTAAAGATTAAGAAAACGGAAACTAAAGTAGCGAATGAAAAATCGTAGATAACAGTTTAAGCAAGGGGTTATTTTTCAAATTACAAGGAAAAGCTTTTATAAAAACTACTTTGAAATTGTAGGAATTAAAGTTTAAGTATTTCGAATCAGCACGGCATTAGTCTTGCTTTACATTTTTTTAAAATGGGAAATTAGTTCCAAACAACTGTTAAACTTCGACAAATTTCTACAATTTTCCTGTTTTGAATGTTTGTTTTTTAAACTTATTTCTATGAATTCTTATTTTGAAATGGCACAGATCTTCGTAAATATTCAGTAAAGCTTTTTTAATTTTCTATATCTTTGTATATATATATTTCTTTACTTTTGTGGAAATTTAAATCTCGTGTCATATTTAACTCTTCCGAATGAAATTTAATAAATAGAAAATCTGCATTTTTTAATCTAGTTTAATTTTGAAATTATTTTTTCCCGAATTCAATACGTTCTATATTTTAGGCATTTTATTTTAAATGTTGAAAGTATTATGTATTAAAGTTTGCATATTGAAAATTAATTTTGGAAAGAAAAATATGGTATTTTAACCCTTTTGCTGGTTTGATTGATACATCCGAATTTATTTATGAATACATTTGTAGTATAATTTACAGCTGCATTTTTTAAAATAATTTTAGTCGACAAGTGAAATTCTAGATTTTACATGCAATCATTGTGTCATGATTCTGTCATTCTTTAGATTTTGAAAAGTGCGTACGTATGACAAGAAATCTGTTTTTTTACGATAACTGTTACAAGAAGAGTTTAATTAGCGCAAAGAGCTGTATATAGCGCCGTAGTTCAGAGACTTATGAAACTTTGGAGGTATCTGGTTTACGAATAAATTATTTCACTAGTGCAGTTTAAGTTACGTGTTAATTTAAAGTAGACTTTCCGACTAGCAATTTTTACCGAGTCATCTTCTGTGAGTATTCACTAATTCAATAAGAAGTTTATCATAAAAAATATCTTTTATAGCACGAAATTTATGAAAATGGTACAGCAAAAATAACTTTATGAGTAAATTGAAACTGGCAAAATATAGAACAACAATCTAAAATTATGCATATAGTAAGTCAGTAACTCTATGCAACTTAAACATGAGATAATGATGAATAATTACAAAATCTGTAGATAGGAAGTTCTAATGTAAAGTTTTTAATCCTGTTTCACAATTTAATTTTTCGGCATGCTTTCTATGAAATGGCAACATGCATTCACACGTTTGGAATTTTTTTTAAAAACAATTTAACACGAATTACTCTTTTAACACACACATACTCGTATCTACAAATTTCCCTCATATATTATTCGTTTTCATGATGTTTGTTACAATCTATAATTTATCTCATTCACTTTTCTCTGACGAGATAAATTTTTCAGCATGTTTATTGGGGAAATATTAAAAATTTTAATTAAGTCGCTTTTTTAGACTTTTCAACAGTCAAATGCTATATTAACTCTTTGCTATCAAGAGGTGACTCTCTCACCATTAGCGTTGCAACGTGTTTCGCTCAGGACACCACTAATGTCTTACAATTTCTTTTTTTATGTTTAATCGTAGTTAATTCTGCCATGATTAAGAAAATTACTTTAAAATACTGGTGACTAGAATAGAAGGATCCCCAATTTAAACAAGATACCTTGCAACGATAATAGTGAGAAAGAGAGTACCTTCTCCAGTGCAAAGGGTTCTTAATTTTCTTATATTTATAATGTTTCCTTTCTTTATAATAAATCGAAACATTTTTTTGAAAAAAATAAATATTTAGAAGATTTACTGCATACATCTTTTGGGGCATTTTATGAATTTTTAAACTTAATATTTTTGTCAACTATCAATGTTTCACACAGCTTTAAAAATGTAATATTGATTAACAGACAATCATAAATTTTTAACCGACAATTATAAACAGAAAGCTTCTTCCGCTACCAAAGCAGTTTACATAAAACTCCATATTAGAAACTTTTCCAGTATTCGGTGTGTTGCCATTAAAAGTGTAAAAAAAATGAAATATCAGCACATCTGAATGAATCCTAGATGAAAAAAATGTATTTATATTATTAAGGTTATCACTTAATGAAACTTATGTTTACGAGTAAAAAAATTGCTAAAATGACGATATTTTTATTACATCCCTTTATTAGTAGCATTGCAGTTTATCTGCATAATAGAACTAAACATTTTTAAACAATTTGAAATATACAAATTGAAGCCCCGAAATTCAGAATATTTAAATATTAATCAATTTTACAGGTTGCGTGTCTGATATATGTGTCAAGTAAATGTATGTTATCGCAAATTATTAGAATGGTTAATTAATAACTTGCCTCATTATTTTGGATTGAAGTACTATATATTACTTAATGAATAAATATTTACTCTTGATATCAGATTATGTAGAAAATAAGTTTTAATGTTTATTAACACTTTTGTTCTTGTCTTCTAATATATATACTTCTGAATGAAGTTGTTAATTTATTGACTGCAATGTTTAACACACGCGCATAAAATGGTTCATTATTTATGGAATTCACGATACGGAAAAACTAATGCGTGTTACATGTGATCATTCTTTAAAAGATATATCAAATGAAAATAGTTATTTTGTTCATTTATGTCCGAATTGAGTTATATTGAATATTTCACTTTACGTACTAATCCTGTCTGTCTTGGAGATGAAAAATGACAGCAATTTTACAAAATCTTCGAATATTAAAAAAAGGAGTAAACAAATGGTATCATTCATAAAAAATATTGTTTTTATATATTTTTATTTTTATAATATTACATTTATATTTAGTAAATATCATGTAATCATTATAATGAGCCGCATAACTCACCAATATTTTAACAAAAGTAATGTCATGCTTTTATTGAAACTGCGTAAAGTAATGTTCTTCTATATTTTAAAAATAAATTTTCTCATTTTGTAAAAAAGTATTATTCTCCATATTTAATGAAAGAAACTCTGTTATTAAAAAAAAGCCAGGTTCTATTTTTAAAGTGACGAATCTAAGACTCGCCGTCCAAAGGGTGAGTAGTACTCTTTGTTAAAGCTTTTAAATCATTATTTTATCTTGCATATAAAGTTTTCGAGGTCTTCCAATACTGCTGCGAACTGTTATATTCGTTTACCAAGCTGCAGGTTTCATAGCAATATAAGCATTATTTAAATTAATAAATTTCTACAAATATCATGCAGTTTTGAAACATATTGTTTAGATTAGTATACACAAGGCTTGTAGTCCTATACGCAATATTTTTTTATATCATTTAAAAAAAATTTTATTATTATTATTATTATTATTATTATTATTATTATTATTATTATTATTATTATTATTATTATTATTATTATTATTATTATTATTATTATTATTATTATTATTATTATTATTATTATTATTTCATAATTACCACCAAAGCTACAATTTTACCCTTTAAAAAGCTTACATTTTTACCCCATTTCTCAGTGATCAGGGGTTAAAATAAAAAAGAAATATTTGTTATCTATGTGATATTTCAACATGAAAGTCAAGTTGTCTATGTACTTCAGAAAAGAACATATATGAAAATTTCAAAACTTTGAGAAAAAAAGACAGCAGACAATCAAACATAAGACAACAACATCCTTTATTCAATAAGATTAAATATGCATAATAGTTTCTTGCAGATTCCATTTACAAAAATTCTTGAGACATGATTTTTTTAAAGCAGCTAATATCACCCCTCTTGTCCAGCGACAGAAATCCATATATATACATATTTTGTCAGAATGTATTATTATAGGCTATAAAATGATTAATAATTAATTTGTAAATACATATACTTCTAAAAGGGCTCTCAACATTAAAATGTTAGAGAAAAGTATAGAATTATTAATTCTATGAATATAATAAACAGATAAACTACAAAGTTAAGCATGTGCATGCTTTATTTTTACGTAAAGCAGAGCTTGTGTTTTTCTTATAAAGAATAAGGAAAAAAATTAAATTGATGTATTCCTGATTTTTCACGATATTTGACTAGCTTTGCTTTATGCCATAGAGTTAACTGCTAAATCACGAAAGAAAAAAAACAATATTTTGCACGGATGTGAAGAGAAAGAAAATAATTCATAAAACTCCTCGTGTTATCAAATGTTAAAAAATTTACATTCCACTTGCACTATTTTTTTTACTAAATTATGTAAAATTTTCTAAATCTAGCGTTAAATTTGATAGAAAATCCTGCATGATGTAACCAAAAAACATGCATAAAATTTTTTGAACTTGGAAAAATCGGTATATCTTCAAGAAAATGCGTGCTACGCTAAAAAAATAAACTGTCGAGTTACTAAACTTTTTCTAGGAAACATGCGTTTCTAAAACTTTTACGTACTGTAACGGTAACAGTAAAAAATCATGTAATCGTTTATGTACCAGGAAATTTTGCTATTACCATTACATAAAAAGTTCTAGGAATTCCAGTTCCCTAAAAAATATTTAGTAACTTTACAGATTTTTTTAACATTGCATTTTTACACAAGCGAATACCTATATTGTACAATATCATCATATTCGTAAGTTATAGTTACATATATTATTTCGTAAATTTTATTTTACAAGGCGATCTCAATTATTCTTCTTCTTATTATTATTTTGTTCTCTTTTGTTTATTTAATTGCCCTTTTGATAAAAGCGCTATTGTTAAATATGAAGTCTAACATAATCTTATTAAACCTGAAGTTCTAGGAATGTCCGACGAGTATTTCTTTAAATATTGGACAAAATGCTTAAAAGTATTTATATTTTCTACACTGTAAAACATTTAGCCTTTTTTTTTTTGCAGTGTTTGAACTATTATGAAAATCGTCTTTTATTGCAAAAGCAACACTTAAAAAAAGCATGATGAGTTTTTAGAATTTTATATCTATTGTAAATAGCTATACTTCTTCATATTTATTATCATTTCTGCTCATTTAAGATCAAATGTTCGTAAATAATCTCCAAAGACATTTTTTAAATATCCATGAAAGCTCTTGTTTCCGAAAGTTGGGTGTTTTAAATTTCCAAGCGAGCGAGCATTAACGAAAAGCATCGCATGGTTTGAAATCTTTTCCAGCTGTGACACTAATGAAGCATGCTCACAAGGAAGAATTTTTGATAAAATTTAAAGAATATTTCAATGTTAAAAGAAATTGTATTTGTATTGAGAATGTAAAGATGAATAATGTTGTACAATTTAAAAAAATCAATCATTATATTACACAATATACGGTTTGTACGGATATTTTTATGTTCTACTTAAAATATTGGTATTTATTATAAGAATGTATGTAAAAATGTAGTTCAAACACGCAAATTTCGCATTATTTGAAGACAGATTTTCTATAGGTACCGATTTATAGGTTAAATATTGGAACTCATAAATTTCCTGGCTTTTAAATTTCTTCCAGAATCTATATTAACCCAGCACCATTAAAAAATTGGTTTTTAATCAAAAAAAGGTTGTAAAACATATTTACTCTGCATTAAACAAAATTTTCCATGTTGACATTACTGTAGAATATTCTACACCATTCTATTAACCAACCTCAGCAGAAAAAAGATAAAGGACGTTTTCAATCCTGAATATTTCTATGACCGTTTGCATTTTTCAATTATAATATTATGATAGTTGTAAAAGCTTGTAAAAATAAAACAATATTTTGTATTGATTTAAAAATATAACATTTTTTAAAAAGAAATTATAAGCATCAAAAATTGAACAGCAGGTGCAACAGCATTGAATCATCCATAAAACAGAACCTCTTTGATAAATAAAGTAAAATATTTAAAAAAAATATGTTGTAACATATTCTTAAACTAAGTTCCTCAATATAAAGTTAATGTGTAATATTTTGCAAAGTAGGAGACATAAAACTTTAAAGCACATTCAAATAAGTTTTCTATATATATTAACTTTTTTTAAAAATAAATAAATAAATAAAACGTTTCGTAGTGGACAGTTAAAACAATAGTGCAGTTCTCAGGCAAATGTATAATTTTGTGTTAAAAGCATTTTTGTTAACAAAAGCATAGACTTCCTTTCAAAAAACATTCTTGTGCGGTTAAATAACGTTTGAAAAACAATAAAAATTTTTAAGTAAATAATAAGTAGGCAGAGAGGTAGGAGAACCTTGTTATTTAAAAGATGAGATAAAATTTTCGGCATTCATAGTGATCGAATAAAATTTGTAAGAAATGGATGTAGAATAGAATGGTTTTGAGATTACATTCCATTTTTAGGGAAACACACAATAAGTGTTATGTTCTGATGTTAAAGGTAATCAAAAAATAAGAACATACTTTTGGGGATTTTTGGAATTTCTCAAAAGAAAATTTTAAGTGCATGAATAAAGTAGAACATTTAAATTTGACAACATTTTTAGATACTTTGATAAAATGTTCAAACAGATTTTTTGTAGGAAATCATTTGATTAAGTATATTAGAACATACGCAGGATTGTAAGTTTTAACTCATGTTAAAAATCATTTGTATTTCATGTAAAACAAATTGCAGTGCCAGTAATTATTTAAGCATAACTCATAAACTACTTTGTTGAATTTTCTGTAATTCTCGATATAAAAATTAAAAAACAATTTCATTTACAACATTCATTGAACACAATTCATAATTATTGACGAAAATATTTAACAAATATTATTTTATTTGAAATTTGAAAAAATATAAAAAGCAATGCTTAATTTTTTTAAACATTAATCTATTTCTTAAAATTTCGAAAATAATAATTAAAATTAAAGTCTTTCCCGTCGTCTTAATTATTCTAAATAAAATACAAGCATTCCAAGAAATTACTGGTATAAAAAAACTTTGCAAATATAATTTTCTGAGACCGCTCGCCACTCTGTTAATATCTTCTAAAATATTTGACCGAATAAAATGCATCAAAAGAGTAAAATTGGATGCCAAAATTATGTTTATATATTGAATGTTTTAGAATTTGAAAAATTATTATAAGTTAATTTTTTTTTATTTACATTTTAAAAAGATATAATTTCCTGTAGAATGGTTATGTACATTTCTTCTGTCAGAATTTGGAGATTAAACTATATGAGGTCTTATCTTATTTCTTTCTACTATTGTTGAAATAGATAAATATAGATTTCTCATTTGTAATTATTCTTTATTTATTTTGTAAATCATAATAAAAATTAATTACCAACGTTTAAACTATAAAAAAATTATGTCAAATTTTGTAAAAGATGCACCATGTCCTCTTCATTCCTTAGACAAATATTACGTGGAACCGCAAAAATCAGTTTAAAATTATTATAAAACAATTCAAAAGATGTATTGATATATAGATATATATGGATTGATGCTTATGATGTAGATGTTTTATACGAATTCAATATTTCCAACTGAGCGAAAAATTGCCCATGCCGGGAATCGAAGCCAGATACTTGACTTACAAGGCCAATGCTTTACCTGTTAAGCTGAATGGGCGACACCCAGCTGGGATTTTGCACTCAGGTAACCTTATTAAACCAATAAGGTGACGGACCATATGTTATTAGCAATAAGGTTACCTAAGCTAAAAATCCCAGCTGGCTGTCGCCCAGTTAGCTTAACACGTAACGCATTGGCCTTGTAAGCCAAGTATCTGGGATCGATTCCCGGCCTGGGAAATTTTTCGCTCAGTTGGAAATAATCAATTCGTATTATAAATTTACCAATTAGTGTGATTGTGTTAAAATAATATTATATCTACGTATCCATCGTTATATGGAGTTCCATTACCTACGATTTATTCTGCCGAACTGTCTAAATGACTGGCCAGATGTTATTACCAATAAGGTTACCTGAGCGAAAAATCCCCGCCGTGTGTCGCCCACTTAGCATACCAGGTAAACATTCGCCTTGTAAACAAAGTATCTGGGTTCGATTCCCGGCCTGGGCAATTTTTCGCTCACTTGGAAATATTCAATTCGTATGGTAAGTTTACCAATCAGTGTGATTGTGTTAAAATAAATGTATGGATGTATCAATTTAAAAAATCTAGTCATTATTTTAAAAAATCTAAGAGCGTATATCTTAATATCAAGGATTTTATTTAGTATTTCCCTTACAAGAAACGTCAAGACTGAGGAGGTTAAGATATTAAATTATCAGATAAAGACTAAAAAAAATGCTTTTTAGCATTGATCAAGAATTCTTCCTGACATACATGAAGTCTTCGTGTTGTTTTGAAGCACCTTCTTTATATTTAAGAATCCACAGTTTTTTAAATTGTCTGAAATTTTGTTACGGAAGTATGCATCGTTATATTCTTCAAAGAGATGTATTTTCTAGGAATCTTTTAACAATTTGGTTTACAGCAGAAATCTTATTTTTGAAAGGTAGAACTATGCAATGCGATACTACATTTAACGTAATTATGTTTCATTATTTAACTGTTTAATTTTCAAACTAATGAACAATTTCCAAACTAATGAACAACTTCCTTTTTTGCTTTTTAAACATCCTTTCATTAAATGTTATCACTAAACGAATTTTCCTCATTAATTGTTTTTAATTGTATACAGTTCTGTTTAAATTGCTCTTATTTAAAACAAGAAAAATTCTAGAGCTTAATTGTATTTATCTATTAATTATTGTTATTATTATTAACTTTAAATTGTGAAAATAATTTTTCTGTTTTATTTAATTCTAGTTTTCCAATTTATAGTTTTAATACTTCTTTTCAAGTGCAAATAACGCTTTCGTATTTGTTAGATATCAATGATTACTTAAAACAGTCTAGAAGCATTTAAGGTTTTATTTAATTGAAAAATTATTGTACATAAATTTGGCACTTTATCAATTAAAAATTTGAATACTGTGTTTGCAATATAGGTTAGATAATTACATTTTAGATCCCACGGAAATGATATTGTGCATACAATTTAATAAATTTGAATGAAGCTCACTTTCGAAAAGATTAGACAACATTAAAATTGACAAAAGTACAATAGATAAAGTACAATAAAATTTGTTTTTATGACAACCAAAGACTTTTCATAACGGATAATTTTCAAGAGTTCTAGTTATATTTTTACTATTTAATGCAAGAGATATTTAGCAAGATTATTTTTTAATTAACAAAAACTTTATCTAAAATAAATACAGCAAATTTTATAAAGCATGCGGTAAGTAAAGGTACCAGTTTTGTTCTGATAATTGTATTTATAAGTCATGTTAATTTTTCGAGATGATTTTTGATGAAAATCATTTATCTATGATACAGGCAGTGGAATTCTTATAAATTGAAATAAAATTTATTTATATGAAAGAAAGTTTCCAAATCTCATTTTGATAAGGCAATCTATCTTTGAAAGGCCACTTCTCTTTGACAGAAGCTTAATTAGTATTTTCTACATAACAAGAATTTAGTTTAACTAAAGTTTTGAGCGAAATCATATATATATACAGAATTTCTAAAAATGTTTTCTATATATAAATTCTATGTATATTTCTGTATATACAGAATTTGTATTACAGTTGTATTGAACTGTATTTTTTCATTTGAATGAAAAGTTCCCCGGCCCGATATCGAAACCAATCCTTTTATACAGGGTGTATGTTGCCGCCAGAAGCGCCATCTATTGTTTATTCTCAAAAAGTGTTTCTTTTTTAATAACTTGAGTTGTGTTCGAAATGGCAACATAAATTGTTCTTTTTAGTAATGTTCGAGAGACCGATCTGAGGAGTTGTGTAAACATCGGCTCTCGTATATTTTATGTGATGTGAATAAAAGCTTATCGTGAAATTCAGTCCGCTGAGATATTTTTATTGTGTGTAGTGAACTTTAAATAACTGAGCGAAACGGCGGGTCCAGTGTATCTAAACTACTGGGCAAAACTTTAAGGGGTGATAGTATACATCAAGACAAATACCATTAAATGGGAAACTAAAGGTCCCAAACGTCTTTCGAAGGAGATAGGTGCCATCAAAGTTTATCGTCCAAAATTTCAAATAATTATAAAAAACAGAATAATTGGTTTATTAATTTGCGGTTTTCACTAAAACTTTTCTTTATGTCAGTATTGTCTTGAAAATAAATTATAAACATAAATTTCAAAAAACGTCGATAGAGGGCGCTTTAGACTTTGGAGTAAGGTACAATTATTTTTTACCGTTATTTTTTGTATCTCATTAAATTTTTTTGAAGCTTAGACATAAACTTAAATTTTGTGCTGAAAATCTGAATCGTTGAGAGTGGTTAAGTAGCGCAAACTGAACTGTGTTTAATGCAGGTGGGGAGATTCAAATTTCAAATGATTATAAAATTCGGAAAAATTGGTCGAATCGTTTGCGGTTTTCGCTAAAACTATTCTTTATGTCAGTATTTCCTTAAAAATAAATTTTAATGATAAATTTCAAAAAATTCCGTTAGAGGGCGCCTTAAACTTTACAGTAACCAACAACTATTTTCAACCGTTATTTTTTGTATCTAATTAAAAGTCTGTAAAAGCTTAGACTTAAATTTTGAGCTTAAAATCTGAATCGTTGTGAGTAATTGAGTAGCGAAAAAATTGAACTGAGTTCGAGGGGTGGGGAGGGTAACATTTCAACTCCAGAACACAGTTTAGTTTGCGCTTCTGAACCCCTCCCAACGATTTAGAATTGGAGCTCAAAATTTAATTCTAAGCTTTTGCAAGCATTAAATTAGATGCAAAAAATAACGGTTAAAAATAATTGTCGATTACTCTAAAGTTTAAGGCGCCCTCTAATGGAATTTTTTGAACTTTATCTTTAAAATTTATTTTCAAGGAAAAACTAACGTAAAGGATGGTTCTAGAGAAAACCGCAAACAAATCGACCAATTTTTCCGTTTTTTATAATAATTTAAAATTTTGGACCCTAAACTTTGATGGCGCTTATTTCTATCGGAAGACCCTTAGTTTTCCATTTAATATCATTTGTCTTGATGTATACTATCACCCCTTAAAGATTTGCCCAGTAGTTTAGATACACCCTGTATAAGATAGCCAACGCTTTTCCGATTGAATTAACTTTACCGAAAAATTTTCCCTGTCAATTTCATTCGAAATCGCATGTGATCAACCAGGTAAACTAGGATATATTGCAGATAACAGAACTCCATTAAACAATGCAAACGTTGATCACGTTTTATTTTTTAATAAATCATTTTGACTGGTAAATTTATCATACAATTCGACATTTTTACTTTCTTCTATCTTCAATAGAAGAAAGTATTGTAATCGAAATTTTTTTCGACTTCCGGTTTTTGACGGATTTACACGTTTTAGGGGTCAGAGATTCCAAAAAACATATTTTTACAAAATGTCTGTCTGTCCGTGTGTCTGTGTGTGTGTCCGTGTGTGTGTGTGTGTGTGTGTCTGTGTGTCTGTATGTCGCCATTCTACCATCAAAAAGTATATGAAGTTATGCATAGAATTGAACCAAATTTTTTGTGAATGTTTTTGGCTGTGGCAAGCAGGTCCTCCTTCAGTTTTGAAATATTCCGCCGGAAGGGGGCGCTGCAATCGCGATTTTTGTGCAATTTTCAATATTGTACCGACCAAAAGTATATGAAGTTATGCATCGAATTGAACCAAATTTTTTGTGTATGTGTATGACTATGGCTAGTTGGTCCTCCCTGAATTTGAAAAAAATCCGCCGAAAGAGGGCGCTGCAATCGCGATTTTTGTGCCATTTTCAATATTGTACCGACCAAAAGTATATGAAGTTATGCATCGAATTGAACCAAATTTTTTGTGTATGTGTATGACTATGGCTAGTTGGTCCTCCCTGAATTTGAGAAAAATCCGCCGGAAGAGGGCGCTGCAATCGCGATTTATGTGCCATTTTCAATATTGTACCGACCAAAAGTATATGAAGTTATGCATCGAATTGAACCAAATTTTTTGTGTATGTGTATGACTATGGCTAGTTGGTCCTCTCTGAATTTGAAAAAAATCCGCCGGAAGGGGGCGCTGCAATCGCCATTTTTGTGCCATTTTCAATATTGTGCCGACCAAAAGTATGAGAAGTTATGCATCGAATTGAACCAAATTTTTTGTGTATGTGTATGACTATGGCTAGTTAGTCCTCCCTGAATTTGAAAAAAATTCGGCGGAAGGGGGCGCTGCAATCGCCATTTTTGTGCCATTTTCAATATTGTGCCGACCAAAAGTATGAGAAGTTATGCATCGAATTGAACCAAATTTTTTGTGTATGTGTATGACTATGGCTAGTTAGTCCTCCCTGAATTTGAAAAAAATTCGGCGGAAGGGGGCGCTGCAATCGCGATTTTTGTGCCATTTTCAATATTGTACCGACCAAAAGTACATGAAGTTATGCATCAAATTGAACGAAATTTTTTGTGTAAGTGTATGGCTATGGCTAGTTGGATCATCCTGAATTTGAAAAAAATCCGCCGGAAGGGGGCGCTGCAATACCGAATTTTATGCCATTTTCAATATTGCACCACATAAAAGTGTATGAAGTTAGTTCTAGAACTGAACTAAACATTTTGTATATGATTATTTTTTGGTAAGGCAAGTAGGTCCTCCCTGAATTTGAAAAAAAAATCTGCTTATTATTCTATTGTCCATCGGCTCGTGCAGAGACGGAAATTCGTTTTTACTCCGATTAATTGATAGGAGCAGAAATTTAAGATGAAAATCAAAGTTGGTAAGGTATTGAATCAAAATTATTAAAGCATTAAAATGAGTAACTATTTTTTTTAATATTATAATGTATGTATGAGATAGAAGAAAGTTTTGGGATTGGCACATCCAACTAGTTTTCAATTGTGTAAAGACGTATCCTGGCCAGGAGTTGAAGTCATGTCCTTTGGTTTTGAATGTCAAAATTTAACCTATTGAGTTGCTTGAGTAGATAACCTCCCATAACAATAGCCTCGGTAAAACCTATTGTCATGTAGATAGCTCGACAGAATAGTAAAATCTCATTAATTATAAATAGAAGTTTTCTAATACGTCTATTAAAAACATTTAAAAAATATGCATTAGAATATTTAATTGCTATAAAGGACGTCAGATACTAATAAAAACATTAAAAGATCTTAATAATTTTTACATGTTTCGATTGAATTTACTGAATCATCATCAGAAAAAACTAAATATAAATAAACACAAAGATGGAAAAGGACAATAATTTATTGTCACATCATTCCACTTCTATTTCTCATGCGATTATAAAATGTACGTTAAATAAAAATATAAATAAGCTAAACTCAAGTCTTTCAAATATTTTTTTTAGTTATTTTTGGAATTTGTTCTTTCAATTCCTGTATTAATCTAATTTGAAGAGTTCCTTAGTAATATCTTAACTATAAATAAAATTTTTGAATTTTTTTCGAAGCATCATATTTTATTACCAAATTAATTTTACCAAATTGCATTAATTTTACCAAAAATCAAGACGAAAGTCGAATGATTATTTCAACATCCGAAAGGAAAGAAAACTAAGAACGTTTAAAGTATAAACAGCTTGATTACCTTAGTATCTGCTAAATGTATCAGCAAGTGTGAAAATATTTTGAAAATATATAGTTTAAGCACTTTAAATAATGGAATGATGGAATAAAATATCTAATTATAAAACGAAATAGATTCGTAAACAAGACACTAACAAAAATTTGAGTTAACTAAAAACATCTAGGAGATAAGTAATACTACCGACTTTTACGTACCTTATTTTTATCACTAATTACAATTTGAAGTAAAAACCTATTTTTTTTAATTTTTAAAATCATTTCTTCATTATACAAGCTACAGTTCCTAAGCATACTGATAAAACTAAAGTTTGCATATGGCACTCCTAGGGGTGAAAAGCTTGTCCAGTCAGCTATTCCCCTAAGGGAGCCAGAATTGCACCAGTAGGGGTGCCTTAAGGCACCCCATGGTACCACTTGGCACCTCAAAGGTACCGTATGAGGTGCCATGGGGAGCCCTAGGGCACCTCTCGGGGTGCAATTCTGGCTCCGGGTGTCGCTCACGGAACAAGCTTTTCACCCCTAGGAGTGCCATATCCAATCTATAGTTTTAACAGTGCAATTTCCCGTTTCCAGTTGTCTGGCTGCAATTTCCTGTTGCCAGTTTTCCTCTAGCTAATTTCTATTCTAATTTCTAGCTAATTTCTATTCAAATTTTCTAAACTATTTAACATTTCCGCTTCTCATTTCCATACATAGGAAAATTAACATAATCATTTGCGCTGATGAAGATCACTGAATATTTCTAAAACTAGTCTTCCGTAAGCTAAAACATCGTTTTATCTGCCCTATATTGTACTACGCCAAATATCTTGTTAATGTCAAATGATTAAATTTATTTTTACTGGGCAAAATATCGTCCTATAAGACGCTTAAAAAAGAATTTTAAAACAAGTTAACTTTAAAAAGTTTTGTTTATTATATTTGCAAAATGACTTACAGTGCATCATAGGCATAAAATCAATATATTGCAACTAAATTGAAAATCAATATATATCCAAATGTGAAAAATAGAAACATAAAACTGTGTTATAAATATCCATTATTAATTTTCCAATGTATATATTTATAAAGAAGGTAATTTTTGACTATCTCTATTAATCATATTTTTGTTCACAGAATAGTGTAATTGTGAAATTAAAATTCAAAATCGCTTCTGTTAAAAACTGGAATTTAAGTATAGTCATAGTTTAAGTGCTTACTAAAAAATAAGCTATAATTTTTAAGGAAATGTTTAAGGTTATATTATCACTTTTAAAAACCAAAAAAGTCAATATATTTTAAGACGAAAACCAACATTAAGATAAACCTTTTATCATTATTCAATTACATCTATCCTTTTAACTCATAACCTTTTTTATTAGAAACGTTCATAGCTAAATTGCTTTCAAAAACGAAAATATTTCATACGCTTTCTCTTAATCATTTATGATGCATTCGGTGTAACTGCTGTTTATAAGTTATAATACTTCCCATAAGCATTTCAATCCATTTTGTTTATGTAATTTGCATTTAAAATTACTTGGCATACTTAAAACTATTTGTTTTATTTGAATATTATGTTCCTTTTTAACATGATCTTAAATAATTTGATGCAGGAAATGGTTTAAAAAGATAAATTTATAATTAGTCTGGTGCAGTGTGAAAAGAAATTTAAACAAATAATAATACGGAAATTTAAAACTATTATTAATTCAACAGTTCTAAACTTTTAGAAACATTTGAACTTTTTGATAAGCAAGTCGTTTTGCACATTTTTGCATGTCTTTTTTTATTAGTTTGTTCTTTAACCCTCTCATGCATAAATTATTTTCATTATTCTTCATTATTCAAAAATAATCTTTTTGGGATAAATCAGAATCCATTACAACATAATTTTATTCTTGAGCGGTATGTTAGCTAATATCAGTCCACAATTCAGATGTCCATAAATGCATGCTCAAAATTGTTTTGCTTAATAATGGAATAACTATCTGTCGTCAATTGGGGCCCGTATATATGAGAGAGTTAAAAAAGGTGTCGTATTTCCAAAAAAATTTAAAAAATAATAATAAATTTAACCCCTTAAGGACGATTGACATGTATACGTGTTGCAAAAAGGCTTTATACTACGAGTTTATCCCCACCAGTTAAATTTTACTGTAAATACGTTATCTCATTTAATTGGAGCATTTTCTCGATTAAATGAGACACAAATTTCTGTTTTTAAAAATCATTGACAAAACATTAAAAATTTCGTAAAATACTCCCGTCGCGAAGGGGATAACATCTTAAAATGTACATAAATAAAGAGTAATATTGACTGTTTTTTCGACATTTGTAATTAAAAAATATGAACCATCAAAAATCTTGAGAGCAGACTTTATTCTGTGATTAATGTATAAATAAAGATTCAAATTTCGATAATACGTACATTTAGTATGCTACAATGGGAAATAAATATATAAAGAACGTGTAAAAAGATGTTATAAGTCTCCGACAGTTTTGGCGAAACGACTTAACATTCATCAGAGGATTTCAAAATTAATAACATTCCATATTGATGGATAGTTAAAAATGCTGCGAAATACTTGAGTATGACATACAATACACCTAAGAACAGTTGTATGCATTGGCCATACTCCAGAATCAAATGTTTTAAATCCCATTGGAATGTAAAACATCGTAGATTGTTAAACAAATCATCGGTACTTCAAACACAAAAAGGAATTTGTTTTCAGTATCGAATTTTTATAGAAGCTGAATATAGGATTCATATTGGAAATCCAAAAAAACTAAAAGTTTGGACGTGTAATAATTAACCACATCAAACAAAAATAGTTTTTCATAAATGGACCTTAATAAATGCAAATCCATCAAAACAAATTGTAGATTGTAATTACTATTTTTTCGAATATTGGTTCCATAATTCATAATTAATACCATAAAATAATAAAATTTGCAAACTTAATGTATTTATGCTTGGGTAATTTAGTATTATTGATGCAAAAAATAGCCCTTAGAAATATAATTTTAGGAGATATTAATAAAAATTAAATTTGAAATGTAAACAAAAGAATGTTTGATACGAAAATAAAAATTTTAAAATGTAATATTACATTAGAAGTACTAAATGTTGACTGTTTATAATTGAAAAATGTGTCATTAAAATGACTTGAAATTTGATGTCTTCGCGTAGTTTGAACTGAAGATTTGACTTATTTTGTTAAGATTGGAAATTACTATTGAAAAAAAAACACGATATTTCGTTTTCTTTTAATATGTATATGACCCCCTATATACTTTTTATATACATCATTTGAAAGTATACTTTATATCCGATAGTTTTACAATTGAAGCTTAAAGTAACAAGATTTTAACTTCCATAAAAATCATTTGTAAACCCCGTTGTAAGTCAATCATTTCATCATAATGGTAACCGAATCCTTCTGTGCTGGTAATAATTAAAAGGTAATCCAATTTAAAAATATTCACCCTATACTTTTGTACATGAAGTAATGTGTGTTTAAATTTTTTTTCCCTCAGAAATTATTCGACATTGTATTTATGGGAAACCCACTGGGTTCAATGTGTCAGAATAGAGCCTTAGTATTGCGAAGTGCGAAGCAAAAAGTTCTAGATTCGATTTGGAGCATGGACATTATTTTTCAATCAGAGAAGCTAATATTTAACATTTCTATTGAAGTAATAGAGATTAAAACAATTTTGTACTTACTTTTGTCTATATACACCAATTTTCCGTATGCAACGCAGGGGCCATTCTAATTAATGTAAAATTTATTTACACCTATATTATAATATTTTATTTTTCAACTTGTTTATTAATTTAAATTATAACTATTCTAAGAAATCTTTTTTAAGTGTTATAAAATAAGATTTTCAAAATAACTTATTTAAATCTTAATTTAATTTAACATTATAACTATTGTGAGACGTTATTTTGATGTCTACCATATGAATATGTTTTGGTTCAAACTAGAAATTTGATTACGAAACCCGTTTAATAGATACAAAAAAGAAAAACATTAAATAGCAAAGTTAAACTGTTTAAAACAAAATTCTGGTGTGAAACATTTTCATAAAAAAATGACTCAAATTTTCGGTAGTTCTAGTATTAATATATATTGTTATTGTACTTTTAAGAGCTAAAGAACAGACGTTAAATTAGGAGTCTGCCAATCATAATTTTTATTTGAATAAAAAATAATTCAATTCATGTTAACAACTCTCCACTGCATAAAACAATTTTTGCAGATAAATTGGAAAATCAATGTACTTAAAAGAAATTCCGAGTCGCTGATTTAAAAGCTTTTAAATCTATCCCAAGAAAAGAATTAGTGAATAAACATTGTTCTTTTCTTTCACATGACTGTTATTCGAAACAACCTTTCAGATAATAATGATGCTTTCAAATGATTAATGTTCCCTCTGTTATAAAATAATTGCAATTTATAAGTGTATAACTATGTTTAAGCAAAGATTTCAACAGGGTTTTATATTAAATTTCAAAATAATATTTTTTGAAATAATTTAAAAATAGCGAAGGCCTTTAAAATACTTATAATATTTACTTATATTATAAAAATTTAAACTTTTCACTATAGCTATTTTTATAATTATAAAGTTTTTTATACATTCGGCATATCTACCTGTCTGTCTACTCTCTAATTCCCTTAAATATATCCTGAATTTCATGCAATTGATAAACCTTCTTTAGGATTTCCACGGCATGCTTTGTATTGCATACAAAAGTATGTGGGATTAATAATTGATTTACAGCGGGACTCAAGAGAACTCTATTCAATTCTATTACTATATGGGGGGAAGTCGTTAAAAAAGTATTTGAATGAGACTACGTTCTTTCGAAATATATTGAAATTGATATAAATCACTGAATTTCTCAAAGATTACTATGGAATAGGGCATTCATAGAATATGTAGTTCATTTACAAGGGTACACAAAAGAAGCCCGTTACAGTACTGTATTTAAGCAATAATTTTTGGAATTTAATTTTAAAATTCAGTGTGCGCTTTGAGATTTAAATGATTTTTTCATATTACTCGTTGTATGTAAATTATGTACCTCATATAAGGGCTGCAAAAAAGCATTCATGTATCATTATACTTGCTAACGAAAACTGCTGAAGGGGGATTTGTAACTGAGGTGTACGTATTTCTTAATTGAACTAAATTTTGGCTTACCTGTAGTTAAGCGATACAAATCTATATACCATATACAGGGTTGCTTAAAGTATTAAGATAATCTTCCGAATGTAATTAACCCATCTGAATTTGGATTTTGAAATCAGATGTGTGTTGAATAATGGTTTAATTTTAGCTTATTAAACTATTCAGTTTTGTTATATTAATATGAATCTTTTGGGAACTGTTTCATAATCTGTGCTTGGCACATGCTTTTTTTAGCCATAAATGCATTAGGAGGCAGCATTAAGAGACATAATATTGCTGCTGCTTAGGTATATAGCTGCATAATTCCTAAACTATTTGTTCAAATATTTTCACACTTGGTATAAAAAGTTAAAAAAATTCGAATAAACAAAATATGACGTTATTATCATCTGTTTGTATTGAAAATGTTAGATTTTTTAATACATTATTCTATGTATAGATTAAAATAATAAATGAAGCCTTTATGGAAAAATATTTAAAAATAGAAAACCAACGTTCAGAAATACACAAATAATGTTTGGAAAAAGTAGGAAACAGCTGTTTCCATTCTACTACAAACATTTGTCATCATTGCAAGACATAGGTTGCTAGAAAAAACAAAGCTGAGCCATAAAAGGTCAATGTATAGGTCTTTTGTCAAATTCAAATGTAACATAATTAGAAATGTAACATAATTAGTATATTTTGCTCAACGATAAGTCGCAGTCACCTTTTTGCCCCCGATAATTTACAGAAAAATTAGTAGTGGATGATCTCTTTTAGTTACCTGATAATATAAATTATTTTATGAACCTTTCTTAAAAATAATTATTTACATAAATATTTAGACATATATATATGTACGCATATATTTATATAAAGAAGAGCTATGTGCAATAGGGAATGCTTTTTTATTTAACATTAATAAGAGCTAAACATAAATAAGATATAGAAATTATATAGAAATAAGCTATTAGATCTGGAGGCTGCAGCAAATGCAATCACCTTATCGAGTCCACGGCTGAAATTTAAGAACTAATAAAACTCGATTCGCATATAAAAATGCAATGCCAAGTCGTATCTTGGTAGAAAATACTAAAAAAAGCGATCACAACTCTTGACTCGTAGTGTTACCAATGTGTTTTCCTGCATCCAAAAGCATGAGAATATAAAGGACTGCAAACAGTAAAACACGATCTTAAACCTTAAGAGTCAATCGTTAAAATCGAGTTTTCATGTGTTTTCCACCAAGATATGACTTTGAGTACGTTTTAATATGTGAAACTAGTTTTAATTAATTCTGGAATTTCAGCCATAAACTCGAAGGGATGATTATCTGTGCTGATACCTTCCGGCCGCTATCTTATTAAAAACTTTCACATTAAAGAAGAATTGCCTGAAGTAGATAAACATTGTCTGGAACTTCAAAAACGTGGACAAAAAGGATATTTCAATCAAAAAAGTGGAAGCGTTTTTATAGTAAAGGGCCTATTTCATGCACCATTTTCCGCACTTTGCGTGTTTCTCTAAATGTCTCTTTTTTATAGAATGATGAAAGTTCTCCTAGGTCCAATAAATAATTTTATACTAAATAATTTTTTTTAACTTCGTAAGATCGATTTAATAGTTTTTGCTTTCGGATCACGCTTAGTTTTGAAAAAGCTCTATTGTGTAAAATGCGTTTATAGTGCTTCAAAACCGTTTAGTCTTGTGGACGCATTGTTGTAAGGCACTGAATTACTTTGAAATGATTTTAAATTACTCGTAATCATTTTACAGCGACAATATAGGCAATAGGGAATAGAAAAACGATTTTTCAACTGGAAAAAATGCTTCTTAGAAGTTACTAATGCATCTTAATATAAACTGGAAAAACATTACTCTTCGTTTGTCTCGCGTTTTGAAACGCCTAATCTACGCTGAAGCAGTGCAAGTTTTTATGTGTTTCTTCAGTATTTTCAACAATAAGTGTACGACATGTTTGTGACTGTATATATAATTATGTCTGTAAAATCACTCTTACAGATATACTGTTCGAGCCCATTTTACTTATATCACACGTAGTATAGAGTAAGTCTTACAATCGTTTTGAAAAAGAAAAACTTTTTGGCGGATTTTCAGGTTTTAGACACAGTAGATTCCGAAAATATACTTATAGGGGTGAAAATGCTGTCTGCCGGTTTGCCTGCAAATACCCTATCTCTCCAACAAACTGCGATAGAAACTAAAAAATTAGTGTGTAGTTAGTATGTAATAATGGGAAGAAGCTTACTGTATATCAGTAACCTCAATTATCCAGAACTATTTTATTCGGACACTCGAAATATTCGTTTTGGCTGAGAGTACATAAAAATTTTCGATTTTTTTCATTTTAACTAATGATTGCAAAAGACAGAAAAAAACCCCACAAATTTTGAATAAAAAATAAAGTCGTCGGATAGTTAGTTGCTGAGATATTTGTAATCGTATTTTCCACACTCTTTGATTTTTATGACCACGTATCCGACCCAATATACTATTAGTTATTATGTTTATTATTTTTTTAATTATAAGAATATTTCTTTAACACACTTCGGTACTACTTTATTATCCTGTCAGCCAAAAAACTATCACAAAGCTATAAGATTAAATGGCAATATAGGCTTATCGCAAATGTCACATTCACATCACTTTGTCATAAACACGATACACACGTGTATTATATCATAAAGTGATTTTTAATTCGGCGTTTTATTTGCTTTTATATTCACTTTTTGCTAAGTTATTTGTACTTCCCTTCTTTAAAATAAAACAATTACCAGTTTCTATAATTTTCCGAGTTGTTTTGCAATTTATATCATTTGTCGAAATGGATCGACGGGATAAACAAGTAGTACCCGAAATTCCGTAATAGAGCATTATTTTGTATTTAAATATTTAAATATACGTTTAAATTTTATTTTGAAATTGCAATGAATTTCATAAATATTTTACACATGTCTTATTTTAAAGTTTTCTATTATGAATATTTATGATGGTTAAGTATTACGGTGATTATTCCCAACGACTAGTTTAATATTAAAGTTGAGATTTTTAGCATGAAAAACCGAGTTTTTTAAGGATAACGCATTAAAAAAATAATAATCTCATTTTTAATCTGCATTTTTTAAACTGAACCGCTTTAATTATTTATTAAATCATACAAAAGTAAATTGAGTTTCAATGCTCTGTCATATAAAGCAAATTGCATCTTTTTACTTTTTCTACAATAGTAGATGATTTGGTTATTAATAATATTCATAATAAAGGATAATCATTTATTTTTAAATTGCCTCTAAATTCTATTGGTTTAAATCGAAGGACAATTTCAAATTGATTAAGATTCTAAAATAATGAAGAATTGAGATTCCGTGATGGTTGAGAAATTGCTTAACATTGATAAAAACTGTCGTTATTTCACAAAGAGAAAAAAAAAGAAAAAAAAAATGCTTTTAACAAAATTCTATCCAAATTCTTCCCCTTAAACTTTATTTGGAATCAGTGAGTCATTAGTCTTAGTTTTTTATTTGTCATTTTAGATAAAAGTCACTTTTAAACTTCTAATTTTCTAAAATTTTCTTCATTTACAAATACCTATAAAGATTTTCTCTCAATTTAGGATTAAAAACGAAACACCAGAATATTCACTAACATCTTATTTGTATTATCAAAGCTTAATTATTTAATTTTTTTACATTTGTGCATATGAAAATATAATTGGTATTATATGATAGATGATAAAATGTGAATTTTGTATTTAATGTTTAAGTAAATTATTTTTTTCAAATAAATCTGTAATATTTTCTGTAATATTTCTTATAAATTTTAAATTAAGAATTTTCGTTAACATATTCACTGTCGCTTACATGAAGATGTGATGATAGTTAATACCGCACTGCAGAAGTGGGTTTTTCCCAGAAGCCGATTTACTTTTTACAACAAAGAATCAGTGAAAGATTTTCCCGCGCCAGCACGTGACTGGCTGTTGGACATCACCCCACATCACGTGCTGGCGCGTGGGTGGCCCCTTAACGTCGGCGCCATATCATGTGCTATCGCGTGAGCGGCCGCGAACGTGTTAAATCTATTAAAAATTACAGTTTTGAAAATTATCTTATTATGTTTTCTACAATTTTTGTTGCAACATTTGAATTTATAAACATCTCTATATATTCGCATGAAAAACGGTCTTATGTCCAATTTTTGTCTTCTTTAAAAAACAAATAATATATTTTGCATATTGTTTAAATCGTTTTAAAAATTACTTTAAGAATATTCATTGCTGAATTCTGAGATTTCACATTTTTCTGTTTTGGAATTCCTTAACTCAATAGTTTTGAAAATAGTAATTGCAAGGTATGAGTTTATTAACAGATTTCAGTATTGCATATTTCTGAAACTTCCAGTTTCTTTAAGTTAAAAAATGTACCTAAAAGTTGCACTTTTCTATAATAAAAATATTTAACAATTTGTCTGAATTCTATGTTTGTAACTCTTGTAATTTTTGGCACGGTTTGTCTTCATTTAAAGTAAAAATATTTGTTACCTCAAGATATGGACAAATCAGATTTCTTTATTTCATTTGGCATTGCTTTACTTCCAGCAAATTGTGCATGATGCCACCTTCTAAAAGTATCTTTTTATGCTGCATTTTTGTAACATCTTTCTTGTTATTATGCTCGTTTTGCAGATTCTCGTTAACCATCAATCTTCGACTAAACAGTTTAGTACACAGTACATACAGTGGTCACGGAAAACCGCGAAAAACACAGTCAAGAAAAGAGAAAACTACCAGCATTTTCTTACAAAAAATACCTCAAATAATACAAAGAGATTATATAAACTGAATTTATCTTTACAAAATACTGGTATTTATCATCTATATTGACGGTGTTTTTATCTAACCACTCGCCACCCTGTGCAATCAACTTTAAAAGGCTTCCGGTATCATCTCAATTTTATGCCGAGTACATAGATACAACATGTGCATATAGATACAACATGTGCATATAGATACAACAAGTGCACATGTTTAGACAATATACAGGGTAGATTTCGAATACATTTACATTTAAATTCTTATTATGGTAAACGTATTTTGACATACCGCTTTATACTTTACTTTGAATGACAATAATGTCTTTTGATTTTTTGACGGGGTATTTTTGTCTATTTCGCTAAGACTGTTTTCAAAAATCTTTGCAGTAGTGTAGGTTGACATTTGGATAGCGTTCTTTTTAAATATCCAATTACGCAAAAAAAGAAAAAGAAAAAAAAGATATTTGACAGAAATATCAGTGAAGGGTATAGACCTTATAAATATTTCTTCTTGCGTTTTTGCTGAAAATTAAAAATGGATTGCGATACATTGCTCCTTGTTTGTATTCATGCAAATTAAAATATTATTGTTACTAGTTCATGCTGATAAAATTTATCCGCGGAGATTAATTGAAGAAAAAGAACTATTTCAATATTTTGAAAGTTTCTAAATTCTACATAGAAAAATATGGATCAATATGTTTTTATCTGAATTTCGATACATAAGTGATATCTAAAAGATTTTCCCCTATAATACTTTAACCTAAAACATTCTTTTTTTAACAAGTGAAGATATTTTAAAAACACACAATAAATATGTACCTAAATCAAGATAACTTTTATAGGTAACAATTCAATGACAGAAACTATAATGTAGCACATTTTTGTATTTTTAAATGTATATCTAGATTAACTATATTTGTTTTTTTGTATTGCACTAACGTAGCTTTCATTAATGAAATAACTTGTAACGTACATATGAAATACTGTAAATCAGACATTTTAGACTGGATCATTAATATCAATCATGCTGACTTTCAATTAAATCTGTTAATTCATTAGTGATGATAAACTGTAAAATTCACCCTTGAAAGTCAGCATAGTAAAATGTTGATAAATTTCACAGTAGTTAAGTATCTGATAAAATCTCAAATTCATACATATTATGACAAGTTATTAAAAGGATAAATTAATAATTTCTATTAACATTTACAACTTTAGTACAGTTTTACTCTATAAAATATTAGAAAGCGGCAATGAGTTAAATGTTAAATATCTATACTAACATAACAATGACAGAAATCCAGGCTCACTGATTGGCTAGCACATATAGAGCTAAAACGACGACAGTTAGGACATCGAAATTTGCACAGTTATTTTCTGTCATGATTCGGGAAAGCGGTATGAAAGGATTTTTAAAAAATCATACCAAAAAAAGAGTAAAATAGATCGACGATGTTTTCAGGTCATTTACCTTAATCCTTTGAAGGCAGTAGGATATGTTTTATCCCAGATAATTTAAACAAGATTCTAAACACAAATTTTTAATGAAATTTTATATTTTTAACTTTGGGTGTACCATGTTAAGAAATTGCATTTTCTTATTTGAAAATAAAATGTTTCGATATTTCCATAGATTTGTGATAGACTCGCCGGAAGAAAAGCCTAAGATGGCCGTTGCAGATAATGTGCTTTGCTTTGTAAATGAAAACTCGCCTTTACGTTTAGAGAGAATCCGGATTTTATTCCGAAAGATTGCGATGTAGCTACGTTTTTTAGAACGTTAGAACTACGTTTTCTATGAAAAATATTTTCGAAATTGAGGATTTTCAGCTGAAGTATTTTGACGAGCCGAAAAATTTTACCGTGATTATAGTCAATCTCATAAAAATAACTGGGATATCGTTCAAACATTCTTTAGTTACAAAGAAAATGAAATCTATCTTAAAGAGAATAAAATTAATAGAAAGCAAAAAAATGTTCGATCGAACTTTGATAATATCCGTTTACCATGTTTTTCTACTGGTTTAGAAGCACAAAACTCTAAAAAACTTAAATCTAACATCTCTAAAACTAACTTTGAAATCGAATTCCAAAATGACAGCGAATCTGATGCTACTGGTTCTGAATGGATAAAGATTACTCTGGCAACAATCGAAGATTGCTACTTACTGCAAATCAATAGTAAATGAATCAATCGCATTAGAAGCGATTACTGGAGAATAAAAAAGAAAACAAATTTCTGAAGCCAATTATGGTTAAGGATATTTCTAATAGAGAAAGTTTTACTGCTAAATTAGAACAAGTTTGTGATACCAATTTTGTTGTAGAAATAGAGGGGAAGTTTCCAAAAATCATTGCAAAATGTCAAGAATAAAATCATCAATAACCTAAGAAAAGAAACATTCCAATTCTACGTTTCCCAATATACATTGACGCATTTAAAATATGCCATTCGTGGTCTCCCGAAGTACTATAAAGTTGAAAATATTCAGGACGAACTTCAAAGTAGCGGATATGAAATTCTGAAAATAGTTCACAGGACTAGATCTGAAAACGGTATTTTTCATCCACCATTCTTAATATATCTTAAAAGAAATGAGAACTCTAAAAAGATACTAACTTTAAGATGTCTATTTAAAATTTGTCTAGAAGTAGAAAATTGCAAATCGCGTAGAAAGGCTGTACGTATACTGTGCTGGAACTGCCAGGCCTTTTTTTCACATTAGCACAGAGTGCTTCATGGACTCCAAATGTGTAAGATGTAAGGAAATTCACCGCTCCCCAGAGTGTATCAGAAAAGTTACTGAGGTGTCTGTTAATGAAGAAAAAATTGAAAAACTACTGTCGACGTGCTGAAATTGTGGACAACAACATTTGATTTTATACAATGGCTGTCAAAATTCTCCATTAAAACCGCAGTTTCGTAAGAAATTACGCGAATGTAGCTGAAAATAATAAGAAATAATCTAAAAAACGAAAAAAAAAAAAACCGAAAGCAATCATAATAAAAATAAAATTTCTCAAAGAGAGTCAATGATGCAACCACCAGAGCTGGTACAAATGTTCGAGGAATTCGTAAACGAGTTTTTTAAAATCTCTGAAAGGTTAAACAATAATAAAAACTGATTTGAAAAAATAATTTTTTCATTAGCTGATTATCTTGAAAACTACATGAAAAATTGTCTTACAAAAAAGATATAGCAAGGAAAACTCTAACTTTCATGTATGGCATTTATTAGATGCCCCACGACTAAATTCTCTGTGCATCATTGTTATGTCAGGAAAATTTGTAAATTTTGTTTATAGTAGCGTGTAATTTTTTTTGTTTATAATATTTCTAATGTTATTTTTTCTAAATTGTTAGGCTAATATGTAATTTGTGGTGTAAAAATATGTGGTCCTAATTTGTATTTTTTAATTTGAGGTAATTTCGCCATGCCTAAGCTTTCTATTGCGGCTGGGAATGGCTATCGTTGGGAAGGACTTCGTCTCCAATCCATGGAAAATTACTCCAATGCGCACCCTTACTACATCACTATCTGTATGACTTCGTTCGTGTTAAAATCTTCATTTGACGGAGGTTTGATACAGAGTTCCAGGGGTTTTTAACTGTGTCAGAAAACGTCAAATAAGAAAATCATTCTTTTTACAGTCTATTTCTACGAATTACAGACCTTATTTTCCAGAATGATGTTTTTTACTTCTTACGTCATGTATGAAATGAATGTTTTTAAATACGCTATTAATAATCAACTTGTAGTATACACCATTTTTAATAAACGAAAAAATACACATTTTCCTTTAAATATCAACAACTAAAAATAAGTAAAATGTTTTATTAAACTTAAGAAATTTTTAAACTTCAATGAATCTCTTTTTTCTATACAACTAATTATAATCCTATTGGATGAAAAGAAAAATAAAATAAAAATAAAAATTATGAGCACAATTATCTTCTTAGTTATTTTACATATTGATGATCACTCAGAAGGTTTAAAATGATATTATCATTTTTTTGTAAGAAAGTGCAACTAAATTAAATTGTAACTCGTATCATTAGTGGTACCTTCTTTTCAATGTAGTTCGCTGATAGAGAAATAAATAATAATTTTCTGCAAGTAAATGTATTCTCTGCCGAAATTTTTATTTAAAAATTTCGTTCATGCAGTAAGATTTACCATTTAATCATTTTACAACATCTTCTATCCGATGAAAAAAATCTGATTTTAAAATTTCAGATTCCAGATATTATTTAAAACTTGTGGTATGCTAAAATATTTCAGTCACATATCAATTAAATATCCAATTTGTAAAATACTAAAATTTAGAAAATTTTTCAAATTCTATGTTTTGCAAAGACATTGTGTGCTGTTTCGAAGACATGTTGATTCTGTTCCTTTTTTGGGAATTGTGTTGTATCAAATATTTTTAACTGGATTTTTATGTTTCATTAAAATTTGCATCATATTAAGCAAAGCTTAATTTTTCACTGACATCATGTATTACGTTTTTGTTCACCAATTAAGATTATTACATTTTCTTACAAACTAATTTATATCTTCAAAAAAGAAACTTCTGGTTATTATAAGTTCATTTCACATATATTTATCTTAAATTAGAATACACAAAAAATATTTATAATATTAAAAAACAAAATATATAGCTTTTAAATTACTAAAATTTGACAGCTTTAAGAATATCGATATTCTGCAAAGATAATTTCATGCTCTTTTAAGAACTTTTTGACCTTATTTTTCGTGGATAACTATACATTAAAAATTTTAATACCAAAGATATATTTAATAATTTCATCGTATTCTCCAATAATTATTTCACACTGCAAATAAAACTTTTTGAAAAGTTTCTTTACAATTCTATCGGAAATCGTCTTACAAGAGAATCTCTCTTTATTGTCACATCTGGCAATATTTTCTAGGTGCATTAATCGTTGCAATCTCGTTAAAGCTATATGAAATGTTCAATAAACTCAGTTCTCTGAACCAATAGGTATTTTCCTAATTTTAAAGTACTATTTTTAACCATTTACGAAATGCGTGCACTAAAATGGATTGACATGATATTAAACATTACATGCGTTGGTATATATGGATTTTCAGTTAAGAAATATAAAAAATTAGTAAAAGTTTTTAATTTTTGTTTCTAATGGAATAGATTAAGATCTTTTTAGGAATTTACGTAAGATGAAATAATTCAACAAACATTTTTTAAATGCGTGCTTATTTTTCTTGTAAAAGTCGATTATTTTCAATATTTTTACACATGTATGAATGAATACAAAAAAAAAAAAAATTAAAAATCAAAAATTGTATGTAATGAGAAAGCATACTTCTTCAAATATCAATAATAATATAAATATTAATTTGGTTGTATGTTTGGTTGTTAAGCTTAGCACATGCTATCTGTTTTCTGGTCTATGTATTACATTAGAATTACATAAATATTTGGAATTTATAAATAATTGATAGTTAAACTTTTGATAATTATAAAATTTAATACATGATATCAACTTTCCAGCGTTGTTAAGAATTTTTTTTTTATATATGATAAATGTTTTTTTTTTTTAACTTTGAAGCGTTTTTTAGACATGTTGTAAATTTAAGTACTAAAGCTAAATTAAGTACTGAAAATAATTTATAATTGAAACAGTTTAATACAGTATTTACGCATTTAATCCTATTAATTCTTATTCAATTCACACTGAACTTAAACCTTGACGAGCATTCAAACATTCGGAAAAATAATACCAAATATTTTTTTACATGATCTATATCATGGCTGGTAAATTTTCAAGGCGTGAAATTATATTATTTTACTCATCTGCTTAAAAGTTTCGAAAGCTTGCTTTTAAAAAAGAAAAGTTATTTTAAGTAAAAATAAATGAACTGAATTGAGACGAAACGTGTACTGTTAAAAGAGAAACATCATGTTTTAATCTAATATCTATATTTATAATATTCATCAATTTTAATTCTCGAAAAAAAAATCATAAGAAATGTGAACAAATTTTTGGAATTTTCATTTTTTTTCAATGGAATAAAATAGTCTTTTTGTATAGATTATACTGCATTTTTTAAAAATATGCACAGTACACATATTCTGTACAAAATATTTTTGCAGAACATACTAGCTTTCTAGAACTAATAATGTTAATTGAATTTTTCCTAACAATATAATTTTAAAAGAAGTTTGAAAGATTCATTAAAACAGTCCAGGAATGTCTCTGCACGAACATGCCTTATTAATGTCACAGCTTGGAAAGGTTTCAAGTTTAAAATTCTGTGTTTTAAAACAAATCTTCTGAAAAGTTTTCTAAAGATAACTTTCCAAAATAAGACTATTTATGGTGATTTAAAATATTCTGAGTTCATTTTAAAAAAGTGTACATTGAATTGGAGGAACATTAAAGTAAAAGTTAAAAGTGAAAATTTAAAATGACTTTCATATAGCCAAAATGCATACAAATAACTACTGTTTATGATTACAACTTTATTAAAAATTATAAAAAAAAGTTTTTAATTAACAAATTTGTGGTGATATGGTAAACGCATAAATTATATTTTATTTTTGAATGCATCGTTCATTCGTGTGGAATACCAGATCATCGAATAAAATACGACCCATTTTAAAAATTAATAATAGAATTGAAAGAAAACAATAATTTTATTTTGAGCATCAAATTAAGTAAAACTTGTTGAAATTCTTGTTCAAAACGCTCAGAAATTTAAATTTAATTGTACAGGTATTTCATCGTTATAAAATAATGGTTGCTGTTAGGAATCTTGTAGAATAATAGACTATAAATATCATTACATATTACACACATTTTTAATAAGGCATTATTTGATTCTTAGTTGGGAAATATGAATATTATATTTTCAATTAATTTTCTGCAAAAAAATTTTGCTTTTTTGAATAAAGTAGACTTTTTAAAACTTGTTTGGACTATTGTATATTTCTTAAATGAATCCGTTAAAATATATTTTACATGAAATTTTTTTTCAATACTCTATCACATAAATTTTGAAAAAGTTTAAATGAATGACGTAATTGCTCTTTTATGAAATTCGAAAATATTGTTTTTTTTTTTTTTTTTTTTTTTTTTTTTTTTTTTTTTTTTTAATAAATTCGAAATTTTAATTCATCGAGTTTTCGGCATTTCATTTAAAAAATAAATTTGATTTTTCGTATTAATCGGATCAATACGCATACATATAAAGAATAAACGAAATTTTCCAACTTTTGCGGATTGTGGGAACTAGCATGTTTTCGAGAAGTAAGAAAATTATTTGTTTAAAAATTAAGAAAAATTTACAAAAACGAATTTTTAAACCAGCATACGCAATTTAGAACACGGTAATCATTCTTTGACACCATGTATATTGTGTGGAATTACTATACATCTGACTTTTGATAGTGTATCGATAATCATTCACTAATACTTTCAATAGTAAATTTTGCATTATATAAGTTACACAATCTCCCTTTTAATGAAATTCTTAGTTTAAATAATATGGAAATTTGTATTTGGGGGAAATATTCCCCACTTTCCCACTTTAAAGAACGTACCTAGAAATTATTACAGGAAAACTTGCATTCCCGGCGCCAAAGATAAATGAAATTGAACAACATTTTTTTTCTTTTTTTTTCCGATACAGACTGATTAATTCTGAAATCTAGATAATATATAATCTAGATAATATATATATATATATATATATATATATATATATATATATATATATATATATATATATATATAAGACATATTCTTCTTTAACGTTATAATTTATCAAAGTATCATTTAATTAATGATATTTTATATGCACATATATATATATATATATATATATATATATAAGATCGTCGACTTGCAAAACTTTCAATTTCAGATCAATTTCCTTGATTATTTTTCATATACTTTTTATTTCCCATACGGAGTGATTATTTTACAATTTTTTTTCACAGCAACAGCATGTTTCGCATGTTAGTTGTCTGAAAGTTTTTTTTCACCAAAAGTCTATGGAAATTTATTACTGTTTAAAATAAAAAAGCTGAACAAATGTAGAACCATTCTACTCAAAACTATTTTTATCTTCTGCAATATACAAATGAGCGGGAATCAGAAATGTCTATGTGAAGAAATATATTCCAAAATCAAGATTTTATTTAATTATGATTGTGAAGTTGCGTACCTCAAAGATTAAAAAGCTAACTTCTAGGAATTGTAACTTAAGGAAATCCGGGCACATTTAAAAATAATTGTCATTTATTAAATTAAAATTTTGATTTTTTTGTAATGATTAAACATATCATTTGTAAACAATATCACTCAAAAATTCTCATAGATATATTTAATTAATTTTGTTAAAAAAGTGGGCTAGTTGAAAATCGTTATAACTCTAAATATTATATATATCATTTTTTTTCATTTAAGAAAAATGGAAATGTATATGTTTTAATTTCCAATCAGCATTTTTAAAATCCTTAATTTAAATAAAAAATTAAAAACGTTTAACGAAAAAAAAGTATGTCACTTTAAAAAAAATCATATAATCAAAAAAAAAAAAAAAATCTTTTACAAATTTGCTGTGTCAAACTTAATTTAAAACATTTGAAAAAAGTTCCAAGTTTTAACCATTTAACTTTAACGATTATTGATTTACAACTATTTCAATAGGAGAAAAGATAAAAATATCCAAACATAAAGTAAAACCCATTTTCCCAAGAAGTTTGCATGACAATCATACCTTGAAAGGTAGATTTAGAAAGCAACCTAAAACGAAAATGTTAATATTTCATGTTCCAGTTAAGAAAGAAACGTGATTGAAACGTCATTTTAGGCAGAAAATAGAAAAAACTGATAAATGTCATAATTTTGTTTTAGAAAATTTTAAAATGTTTGCATCTGCCCTGCCTTTATGTAAAACGAAATTTATGTTTCATTTACAGAGCCGGATAAAAAAGTGATGTATTTTGCATGGATTAAGTTAAATTCCTTATTATATTTAAGCTGAATTCCTCATTATATTTCTCTTTTCATTCCTATTATTATTCATAATTTTTTTTCTTATATATTGGAAAAGAATATAATTTATAAATTGTTCATAAACATTAATGCATTATGTATATTATATCCATAAAGATAATTTAAAAAAGTAACATTGTTTAAAGTAAGCAAGTTTAACAATAGAAAAACTTTTTTTAATTATCAACTCCAAATCACGGGTTGCCAGAATATATTCTAGATGAAACAAAATATTTCAAACGTTGAAAGTTATCTAGATACAATCTGAAAAGTTTCAAATCTAGCAAAATAAAATGTCAATTTTATAAAATTATGCTTCAAAATAAATTTGAGCTTACATGCATATTTCAAAATAGAACAGAATACAGATCCATGCAGTTTTTTAACCAACTTCCAAAAAGGAGAGGAGGTTATGAATTCAACGCGTATGTATTTTTTTATGTATGTTCACCGATTACTCCGAAACTATCCAACCGATTAATTTGGTTTTGGTGTTAAATGAAAGAGCTAGCTCTCGAATTGGTACCACTTAAGTTTCATTGAAATTGGTTCAGTATTTTTTTAGTAATTAGGCAAAAACTAATAAAATTAGTGATTGTTCGCTAATTAAAAGTGTTGATTAAGTTCTTTGTATGGAGTGCAGTCAGGATGGCCGAGCGGTCTAAAGCATGTGATTTAAACTCTGGTTTTCGAAAGAAATCGAGGGTTCGAACCCCGCTCCTGACATACATGTATACAATAACCTTTTTTCGTATTATAATTTTTACATGTACATTTTACAAATTAAATACTAATTATGCAATTAAGAATATTTTGTATTTAACCGTTAGCACAGAGTATAGAGATTTTTTTATCAACTCAATTCTTTATCAGTGAAAGAGTACTAAAATAATAGACTTGCGAAAACAACATAACATTGAATAAGTTCAACGAATAATTTGCAGTCAGGATAGCCGAGCGGTCTAAGGCACCTCTTTTAAACTCTAGTTCTTGAAAGAGAGCGTGGGTCCGAACCCCACTTCTGGCATACGTGTATAATGTACTGTATTTTTCCGTATTATAATTTTTTTAACCGTCTTAAAAAAAGAAGAGAATGTTATCATCAATTCGACGTGTATGTATTTTTTTATGCATGTTCACTGATTACACAGAAACCAGCCAACCGATTAAACTAGTATTTGTGTTATATGGAAGAGGCTACACTCAAATTGGTACCACTTCCATTTTATCGAAATTAGTTACGTATTTTTTTAGTAATTAGACAAAAACTAATAAAATTAGTGATTTCTCGCAAATTAAAAGTAACATGGACGTTGAATAAGATCGTCGAAAGGAATGCAGTCAGGATGATCGAGCGGTCTAAGGAACCTGATTTAAACTTTGGTTTTCGAAAGAAATCGAGGGTCCGAACCCCACTCCTGACATACAATAATTTTTCTGTCTTATAAATTTTAACCTATTTCAAAAAAGGAGGAGGAGGTTATCAAATCGACGCGTATGTATTTTTTTAATATATGTGTTCACCGATTACTCTGAAACTATCCAAACGATTATTTGGTTTTTATGTTAAATGAAAGAGGTTACTCTCCAATTGGTACCACTTCCATCTCATCGAAATTGGGACATTATTATTTTAGTAATTAGGCAAAAACTAATAAAGTTAGTGATTTCTCGCAAATTAAAAGTAACATGGAGTTTGAATAATCTCGCCGAAAGGTGTGTGGTCAGAATGGCCGAGCGGCCATAGCGCCAGATTTAAACTCACGCGTATGTATTTTTTTATATATGTTCACCGATTACTCCGAAACTATCCAACCGATTATTTGGTTTTCATGTTAAATGAAAGAGGTTACTCTCGAATTGGTACCACTTCCATCTCATCGAAATTGGTACAGTATTTTTTTAGTAACTAGGCAAAAACTAATAAAGTTCGTGATTTCTCGCAAATTAAAAGTAACCTGGATAATATCATGGATAATAATCTCGCCGAAAGGTGTGTGGTCAGGATGGCCGAGCGGCCATAGCGCCAGATTTAAGCTCACGTTCTAGAAAAAGATCGTTGGTTCGAACCCCACTCCTGACATGTGTATATAATTTCTTCCTTATTATAATTTTTATTAACTGACTCCAAAAAAGGTAGGAGTAGGTTATCAATTCCACGCGTATGTTACAGAGATTACGCGTATGTTACAGTATTTTTTTATGTATGTTCACCGATTACTCCGAAACTATCCAACCGATTAATTTGGTTATTATGTAAAATGAAAGAGGTTACTCTCGAACTGGTACCACTTTCATTTTCATCGAAATTAATTGGTTCACTACTTTTTTAGTAATTAGGAAAAAACTAATAAAATTAGTGATTTCTCGCAAATTAAATGTAACGTAGACGTTGAATAAGCTCTCCAAATGGAGTGCTGTCAGAATGGCCGAACGGTCTAAGGCGCTAGAATTAATCTGTGGTTCTCGAAAGAGAACGTGGGTTCGAACCCCACTCCGGACATGCGTGTATAATTTACTGTAATTTTTTTCCTTATTATAATTTTTTTAACCGACTTCCAAAAATCGTTAATTTTTCACTAAAAAGAGAAAAATAAACTTTTCTACCTAAAATTGAACCGACTTCAAGAACTACTGCAAAGTGAAAAGTAATTTTTTTACATAATAGTAATGAGAAATTCAATTTAAGATCGTAGTATTTACCATGCGTATTATTATATTTATGTACATTAATTTGATTTTTTGGAGTCGGTGCCAGCCAAGCGAATTTTAAAATTAAAATTAAGTATCCAATGCAAATCATAAAAGAATAAAATTAAATTTTTTAATGAAATATTAAATCATAAAAAAAAATTCGTAGATACTTGGATGTGTGCCTATTGGAAAATTACATGTAACTTGGCTTGGCTGGCACCGACTCCAAAAAATCAAATTAATGTACATAAATATAATAATACGCATGGTAAATACTACGATCTTAAATTGAATTTCTCGTTACTATTATGTAAAAAAATTATTTTTCACTTTGCAGTAGTTCTTGAAGTCGGTTCAATTTTAGGTAGAAAAGTTTATATATATAAACAGATAATTTTCATTATTTTTTCATACTTATATTGTTATGTATATATTTCACCTTATATTTCTAATTAGAGGATTATTTATAAATTTTTCTAAAGATTAACAAGTTTTGGATACAAATACTTTAAAAGTATCTGTAATCAAAATTGTTTGAAAATGAACTATTGTTTAAGGTAACAGCGAATTGAACAAAATGAGAACTCTTTTCATCAAAACTATTTTAATTATTTGAAATATGCAAAACACCTGAAACAGAAAACTGTAGATCAAGTAAAATATTCCAAAAGCTAATGTTTATATAAATACAATCGATAAAGTTACAAATCTAATAAAATAAAAAGTCAGCTTTTTAAAATTAGATTTCATAATAAATTTGAGATAAGGTGTATATTTCAAAACAAGACAGAATATAGATCCATACAATTTTTGTATATTTAAAAGAAATTTCTCATTTAATTGTTTCAAAGTTATAATATTATGTTTATATTTCACATTATATTTTTGATAATTGGATTATTTATAAAAATTTTCTCAGTATTAGCAAGTTTTGCAAATAATTTCCAGGAAAGTTTTCGTAATGAAAATCTTTTAAAATGTAGTATAGTTTAAGATATTATCCATGAACAAAATGAAAACTCCTTTCATCAAAACTATTTTAATTATTTCAAATATGCAAAACAACTGAAGCAGAACACTATAGATAAAGTAAAATATTCCAAAAGCTAATATTTATTTAAATAAAATCAATATGCAATTGCAAATGTAAAAAAATAAAAAGTCAGCATTTTAAAATTATATATAAAAATAAATTTGAGCTTAGGTTACTTATTTCAAATTAAAACAGAATATAGATCCATGGATATTTATATATTTGAGAGATTTTCTCCTTAATATTTTACTATTTATTGTGTTATATTTATATCCCAACTTATGTTTCTCACAAAAAGAATGTTAAAAAAATTTTTTTTCAACATTAGCAAGTTTTGCATATAAATTCTATAAAAGTTTCCAAAATCAAATTTTTTTGAAAATGTACTGAAAATGTACTTTTGAAAATACTGATGAACAAAATCTGAACTCTTTTCATCAAAACTATTTTAATTATTTGAAACATACAGAAGAGCGAAAGCAGAAAATAAGCTAAAGCAAAATAGCCCAATATCTAATATTTATTTAAGTACAATATGCAACAATACAAATTAAACGAAATAAAGTTATACTTTAAAAATTATAATTCAAAGTAAATTTCAACATATTTCTCAACAAAACAGAATACAGATGCATTCAGTATTTATACATCTAAAATTTGTTTTTCATTGTTTTTTCATATTTATAGTGTTATGTTTATACTGTACCTTATATTTTTGATAAGGGGATTTTTTATAAATTTTTCCTCAAAATTAGCAAGTTTTGCGTATAATTTCTGAAAAAGTTTCCGTAATCAGAATTGTTTAAAATGTACTTTTGTTTAAGATAATAGCAATGAACAAAAGTTGAACCCCTTTCATCAAAACTATTTTAATCTTCTGAAAAATGCAAATGAGCAGAAACACAAAACTGTAGGTGAAGCAAAATGTTTTAAAAGGGAATATTTAATTAAATACACTTCGAAAAGTTGCATATCTTACAGAATAAAATGTCAGCATTTTGAAATTATACTTTTAAATGAAATTGAACTTATTGGTATAGTCGATGCAAAACGAATTTACGCATTTTTTTAAAATAAAATTAAGTGACATTGTTAAGACGTTTTTTTGCAATTTAAAATGAATAATATTAGTTCGCAATATTATTGTTATTATTATTTGTGAGAATTTTAAGAATAATAATTTTAAAATCTTATGTAATTCCACTCGAATTTTTGAACATTTTATGCAAGATCATGGATTCTGATAAATTCCTAACATGCTCAACATAATGGTTTGGCCAATCAAAAAGATTTTAGCTTATATGAATGTCGATAGTCAAATTTAACCCTTCACTGCACGGTTTTTTCAACTGTTATGAAAAAAATAGTTTGTTTGTTCCAATTTTCGTCGACGACCCCTACCTACGACCCAAACAGGCCTAGTCTGTTGCGCGACAGCGTTGTCGCCGGCAGGCGACCACGGATAACGCCAAAATACTTTACTTACGATCCGAATAGAAACTCTTAATTATAGGACTCTTAATAGAAAGGGGACTCTAATAAAAAATAGGACTCTTAATGGAAAAGGAAAAAAAATACAAGACAAAATGAAACCGGACAAATTTAAAAGAAAAAGTAGACAAATTAAAGATATTGAGAGACGGTTAGCGGGTGGGTGGGGCTTTGAAGCTATCGACCCTCCCTGCCTTCATCCCGAACATATATTGATCTAATAAAGGGAAAAATAATTTAAAAAATAGATTTCAAATTTTCAGCTACAATTTGATATTTTTTGGTGCATACACTGTGTACACAATTAGTGTTTTAAATATTCTTATATTTTGCAATTAAATGGGCTTAAAATTGATTAATCTTATCCTCTAAACATTCTACAATTTGCTTTATATTAATATTTTTATGTATTCAGTAAAAACAATAAAAGTAAATTTGGCCGACCCTCCAAGCGTCTTACAAATGGGTAAAATTTTAATGTTGTTTTCTCTGTATTTTGTTTTAAATGTTCAGAAAATATATTTTTTCAACATTATTAAAAAACTTAATTACAAATATTAATTTAATCCTTTAGAGTATTAATCATTCTAAAATGTTTGAAAATTCATTAAATCTAAGAAAAATTATTATCTTAAATATTGCTTGAAACCTGGAGCTTAGTAAACTGAATATTACGTTCCAAACACTTAGAAGGTGTTTGATCGATATTTTTTTTCTTTCCGAAGGATAAATTTTAATTTTGTGTCACATGCAGCCATCTTACATGATAAAGTAAGTGTTGCTCCATTCTTTAGACAGTTCTTGATCAGTAACAGTGATCATATTGACCGAATTCATAACACATAGTGATAATCATTGAGTGTTTAGATATGTGCCATATATGGTCGCGGTGCACTAAAGGGTTAATTACTGGTCACAAACATGTGGAAAAAATATTTCTGAAAACGATACCCCATGCATCAAAATTTCGTCTGCTCTTCCTCGAACGAAAAAGTGGCAGATTCTCAGTCATTCGAAGAAATTCCTCTCGCCCAAGTTACATTATTTTACGGATATACCTAGTTATGCATTATACCTAGAGTACAAAGCAGAATAATATACAATAATAACAAAATAATGACAAATTATTTTATAAAGATTATTCAATGTTTCACAGTGTGCAGTTACTTTTCCAAATAGAAATATTTACAGAAACAGTCACGATTTTTTTTCTTTCTCTCTTTCTCCTTTAGCTGAACGAGATTTTTTTAGATTTTTTTCGGATTCCTTAATCTCCATTTCTACCGCTTCTTATTCTCTTCCCTTTTCACTTCTTCTCCATGTTTTCTCTTTTTTAGTTTCTTTTATCTTAAACTTATCAAATTCTAAAATTTTCAAATATTTTTTATCTAAATTCTTATATTATGCTTATATTTAACCAAATGAAAATATTAAGAATTCTTGTTTTGAGCTAATACTTATAGACGAGAAAGAGAGAGAGAAAGAAACCATATTTTTTTACACATCGCAGATTTTTAAGCATAAGGATGACATTCAAGAAATTTTCACAGAATGGTAAACGATATATAGAACAATATATGAGGCAATCTAAATTAGATTTTTAAGCATTTAATAATATAAAAATAAATCGCGTAAAATACATATAAAAGCATAGATGAACTTACTTTTCAAGCAGACCAAACATACCGAAAACGCATTTTTTTTTTTTTTTTTTTTTTTTTAACTTTGAGGTAGGTGCTACAGCTACTCGCCGGCATAACCTTCAATGATCACAAGAAACCATATAGAACACTTTATTACAGAATATCCAGTACGTACATTTTTCACAAGGACAACACAGACACCCATGCCGCTAGCTGGATTCGAACTAGGGACCAGCGGTGTGGGAGCAGCCTCCGCTACCATCCTACTGGGTCGGCACGCAATTCATCCTTGCCCGCCAAAGCCAAACAAACACTGATATGTTTCCATTCGTGAATCTAGATTAAGAGAAACGGATAGTTTTAGCGAACAAGGTATAAATCTATCGCGTTGGTTTTAGTGCTGTTCCCGAGACGAGATTGACCAATCACAAGTCTGCATGGGATGTAATTTTATGCTTCTTTCACCGTATTCAAGTGCAACTGCCAAAAGAGGATTTTTTTTACCGCTGGTCGTTTGATATCTTAGTAGATTAACGGTGCTTCTTCAATCTTCTAGAGAAATGGTAAAGTGAAAGTCAAATATACATTCAACGCATCATTATTTTACAGAAATTTTTAACAGTGTGGCTGCTATATGGAAAACCAACAAGAAGTCTCACATACTACTTTCTTGTCTAAAAATTTTATATCAAATAACACTAGTTTACAAAATAAAACTTTTTGTCTGTTGCCGCAAATTCTGTGGTTGATAATGTTCACTTATGAGTTGTTTTTGTCAAATCTAACCGAAAAATCTTTTGATCAGCTCGAGTTACTTTGTTTTTGATTTCTATCATTTAAGCATATATATTAATCGATAACAGGCGTATTTTACTGTGTTAAGATAAGTTTCTCAAGTTTTTGCGTCATGGGTAGTTCAAGGAGACGTTGTTTAAACAATCTAGATCATTTTTGCTATATATGCGGAGAACATGTGTTTAACAATTGTAAAAAAGTTATAGCAGAGTTGGTGAAAAATACCTATTTTGAGTATTTTGGGATCTCTTGGATAAAAATGAGAAGTCTTAGGCTTCCAATTGTGTTTGTAAATCGTGTGTGGAGTATTTAAGATTGTGGAAAAGTGGTAAAAGATGTGCCTTTAAATTTGGAACACCGACTATTTGGTGAGAACTACAAAATCATCTGAAATACTGTTATTTTTGTAGCGTGAATGTAAACTGTTTAAACACTAAAAATCGAGCTAAATGGCTGGCAGTACCCAAGTACTAGTAGTGTTCAATGCCCAGTGCAGCGTTTACCTGACTCATCAGAACCTAAAAATATATCTCAACAATTAGAACAAGACATTGAAGGACCAAGCTCATCACAAAATGATGTTGATTTGGAAGGTATGTCAAATGAGCCAAAATGCTTTTCCCAAAATGAGTTAGATGATCTTGCAAGAAATTTAAATCTTTCTAAACAATCTTCAGAATTGTTAGCATCAAGACTAAAAGAAAAAGTCCTCAGATACTAAAATAAGTTTTTTGGAAATAAAAAATCTGAAAATTATATTGAACTTGTACAAGACTTTCTGCTACAATTAAAAAATATGGTGTGCAGTGCAATATGAGCATAAAACTCCATTTCCTCCATAGTCATTTGGGAGTTTCTGACCTCAAACTGGTAGACGGTAGGTGCTGGGTTTGAATCCAATCGCGACCGTCGGCCTAACCGTTCGAAGTTTTCTGTGGTTTTCTTCGAACCTTGCGTAAATACGGGTTAGGTTCCCTTAGAAAGACCCCCACGGAGGGCAACCCACCCCATAGGGCCTATATCCCATAGCGTAGATAATCGGCCGACAAAATACACCACCATAGTCATTTGGATAGGTTTCCGGAAAATTTAGGAGATATGAGCGAAGAGCAGGGAGAGCATATGCATCAGGACTTACGCGTCATGGAAGAGCGCTATCGGAGTTTCTGGGATACGAATATGATGTCTGACTATTGTTGGTCTCTGATACGTCATTTTCCAAAGCCTACACATTGGAGAAGAGCTTTAAAACGAAGTTTTTTAGAACTAAATTATTAATTATTTTTTTAGTAAAGTTTTTCTTAATAAATACATGTTTTTTCTGTTTAGTACCTACATAGCTGAAACTCAGAAACTAGAGCTGATTAAAATATTCTAATTATATTTTTGAAAATAGCACATCATATGTAGTCAGCAACAGATAAAATTTTTTCGGCAACAGATGTACTGTAAACTAGTGTAATATATCAAATTTTAACAATATATTTTGCTATTCTTCCTCTAGTTGCCGAAACGTCAGTGAAGGCTTACTTTGGGGACACGAAATTTTTTTGTTCCTGTCTTTCTGTCTGTCTGTCATTCTGTCATTCTGTCAGTCTGTCTGTCTGTTCCGCGATAACTGACGTAAAAAGCATTTGATTGACTTGAAATTAAGCGGGCATGTTAGTGAGGCACTGGGATTAAGCTGTATAGTTTTTTGTTTGATTTGATTCGTTCGTTCGGAAAATATAGAATATTTTATTTTCCGCAATAATGCTTTTCTATGGCAAATCCAATGATTTTCAATTTTTTTTTTTCTTGAGAGAAAATGACACATTTGATTAATGGAATCCAATGATAAATGGATACTGAAATTTAACGGTTAATTTATTCGTATTGTTTTGAAATTTTATCTACGCATTTGTCAGATTTTTTAAATTATTACTGTAAATTTTGGAGATTTTTTATAAATGTGTTCCAATAATATAGACTAATTTGTTTTAGAGATTTACTTATTTCAAATGTATTTATTTCATTTTCTTTATTTTCTCTTAATGGTTGCTAAGCAACCATTCATCCTAATTCTTATCCATAATTTGAAAGCATGTACGAAAATTTAAATGAAGTCAACATCAAAACTGATGAATTAATTAATGACTTTGTATCTTTGCGTATAAATATAACATAGCCCAGAAAAGAACATAGGTTATGTTTTATTAATTTTATTCAAATATTTTCCTTTAATAATTCAAATTTCATTCTTTTTCATATACAATCAATAGAGACTTTTTAGATACAATTTAACCAATTTCCTTTATCGTTGCCAAAAAAAATTAAAATCTGGAGTAATTATTTTTCAACGGCAAAAAGATTCAATTGAGCAATTTCCATTCGAGAAATTAAACTAAGAAAAAATAAATAAATAGGACGTCAGAATTAAAATACAAATTGATATAGTACTTTTTGTTAAATATTAAACACGGATATTTGTTTCGTTAATAAGAGTTTTTCTGACAAAAATGGGGACATAATTAGAAGTAAGAGTAATAAAAAAAAATATATTTTTAACAAACATTTCGCTTGGTAAAATATGACGCCATAATTGAAATAAAACAGGTATTTTATAGTAGTTGTTAAAAATACAAGAAACATGGATGGATATCAATAACTCAAATAATCTGCTTTTTTTTTTATTTTATTCTTATAAATAGTTAGGTAATTTCAAAATTTTAAATTACAGTTTCCAGAAAGTTGAATTTTGTCCATAGTGTGTTTAAAAAAATGAGGTGAAAAGCTGACGTTGAGGCTCCTGATATGCAGATTTACTAGTGCAGGCAACATTTAAAAGAATTTGAAGGATTTTCTTAATTTATTTCCTACTTGATTTTACATGTTAAATGAAGGATAGAGTTTTAGGCATTAATATTCCCAAGCATTAAACGTAATCTTTGGATTTCAGAAATCGATATTTATTCTTGAACAGTTATGCTGTGTTAAGTTTCCTTGGTTTCGTACGATTAAAGTCATTGATTTTTGATAGGGAATCTCAATATTAGATTAATTTTAGAAACACGATTATTCAATTGGTAAATTAATTATAGATGTAAATTTGTGCATTTTTTCAATATTGGGTGAAAAAAGTCCGGGCCAGGATTCGAACCAGGGATGTATTGGCTGAAGCCGCCAATGCTCTACCAACTGAGCTATCCCGGAGACGAACACTGGAGGACTATTTCACCCAATTTTTCACCCAAAATTTGGGTGAAATAGTCCTTTAGTGTTCATGTCCGGGATAACTCAGTTGGTAGAGCATTGGCGGCTTCAGCCAATACATCCCTGGTTCGAATTCCCGGCCCGGACTTTTTTCACCCAATATTGAGAAAAAATGGAAAAATTTACATCCATAATTAATTTACCGATTGAATGGTCGTGTTTCTAAAATTAATCTAATGTAATTTCGTATGCAGCGATTTTCTGCCGTTCCATATATTGACCTTCGATTTATTCTGTTGAACTGATCCAGAGTATCAGACCAGATAAAGTGATCGTTGAAGTTATTTGGGTGAAATAGTCCTCCAGTGTTCGACTGCGGGATAGCTCATTTGGTAGAGCATTGGCGGCTTCAGCCAATACACATCCCTGGTTCGAATCCTGGCCCGGACTTTTTTCACCTAATAAAAATGGAAAAATTTAGAATCTCAATATTGTATTAAGATTATATATCGGATATTTACCCGAGTCTTCTATTTAGTGTCTTGTTATAACACTTGCTATAACTAATAGATTGTCAGCGTATGCGACGATGCTGAAATCTACCCTTTGAAGCAGAGTTCCCCAGAAAATTTTCCACGGGAAATTTCAAGATCTTAGATACCCTTGAAATCAATGTGTACAGTTGAAGAATTGGCAAATGTTCCTCTAACTGTTAGGTAGGACTTGAATTACTTTATATAGCAGTAAATTTACAGGAATCTCTATAGCTACGAATTTTTTATGTGTACACAATACAGAAAAGGATGTAAATGTACAAAAAAGTTTTTTTTTTAAAGCAAGAGAAATCTGTAGCATTGTATTAAATCTTCTCAGATTACGATAATGTTACCGGGATTTCATCTGTATTTCGGTTTGCAGCTACATTAAAAGTTCTGGGTAACTCTGTTTTTTAAAAACATCTTAATACCCTTACAGATTTTTTTATTTTCAATGCAAACATGTATATGTTACATGAAGTTTTCTTGTTATCGTTACATAAGGATTTCTAGGAATACCAGTGTTCTAGTATGTTCTCTAATGTTAATTAACTTCACCGATTATTTTTTACAATGTAGAGAATTCTTTATTTCTGAAAGTATGTTGGGCAGTAGATTTTGGTTCTATTACGATGGAAATAAACTGAAAAGTAAAAAAAATATATATTTTGTGATTTGTTGATATATTATAAACCGAGTATGAGTTTTTGGAGATTTTAACCCCAGAATTCGTAATCAACATATTTATGTATAAACTCTGTAACATCAAAGACAGCATTAAACAAGTTGGAAATTTCACGTGGAGAGCAGCAAATGAGGTGCGTTCTTACGATAACGAAGTTTTATATATATTCAAATATTACTGTTATAATAGGCAGTTCTTCGGACACACTATAGTGTTTTTTTTTTTTTTTTTTTTTTTTTTTTTTTTGCCCCAGTAAATATACAGGAATAGTAACACTTATTACATCTCAGCAACGTATATCACATTCATAAAATGTGAAATAGTTTAATATGATTAATACGCGCACCAAACAATGTTCGCCCTGTACCATTATGTAATGGAATACTTCTTGTGTGGCCGTGTAAATCAATAACAAGCGTTCTTTGCATCACAGATTGTGTAAAATGTGTATTATAATATATACTTCATAGATGCATATCATTTTTATTAAGTTCGAATGAGTGTTACACCATTAAAATGCATTTGAAAATTTTTTCCCCATTGACCGTAATGTAACGGAATACTTTGATTGTCCCTGTAATTGATCGATGTTTTCGATTTTCATAAAATTTGAAATAACTCCACAAAATTATGTAATATAATTACATATTTTAAATTTCAAACGTCTTAAATGCACTTGAAACTTTTCCTCCATTGATCGTAATGTGACGTAATTCTTTCGATTGTCCTCGTAATTGATCTATGCATCGGAATTTCATAAAATTTGAAATGACTCGACAAAATTATGTAATAATTATATATTTTAAATTTCAAACGATTCGGTTGGGTAGTTTTTCGTTGTTATATGCGGACGGACAGATGGAGGGACTGAACGACAATTAGAGGTGCAACGTATTTACATAATTACGAACGCACCTAAAAATCCATTAATTCTGTAACGGAAGTGAAAAAACTTCTTTAAATACCATAAAATAAATTGATTGCGCAATCGATTTATTTTATGGTGTTTAAATAAGTTTTTTCACTTCAATTATATAACACCAGCTTCAACTTTATTTATTAATTCTGTAACATTTACTTCGTTAAAAATACATTAAAATATACACATCCTGACAATTTCACTCAGTTTTTAAAGATAAATGGAAACGAACGAAACAAATTTAAAGTGGTACAATTATATTTCACTTTTATTTTCCCCTTATATGTTTTTATCAAATACAATGAAACTTATTGAATGTTCTGTTGTCAAACGAATTTCGATTAATGTTTCTTATTTGGAAAGTAAGAAAGTAACATAATTAGATTATTTTAAAACTTTTTCTAACTTTATATAAATTACATTTTCCTGAATAACATATATAGAAATAAGTAGCAAGTTTCGATATCCACGAAATTAATAACTGATTTTTATTAATTGCTAAAAAGGTATTTATATTCATACAAGCAAAGAAGAAATTTTATTATTTCATTAAATGACATTTGAAATAGCTAGCATAAAGATGGAATCAACGCCCGAATTATATATATAAATAATTTAAATTACTTCTTCATTGAAGAAATAACAACATATAGATTGCAATTAGAAATTACAGTAAAAGAATTCAGCAGTAATAACTAGTAATATTTCTTTCATATATTGTTTATATCAGTTCGAAAAGCTTAAGTCCTTTAAATTTTGCTTTAATGTCTTTGTACGAAACTTTTTCACTAGTAACGGGAGATTTTTTTATCAAGCAATATTAAGAGGAAATACATGGTAAAGTTAAAAAATGTCAGTTTCAGAAATATGCTATACAATTTATTTCAGAAATATCTTTCTTGTTATGTTGGTAGATATTTTTTTAATCCAAAAATGATTAAAGTTTAAAAGTAGAGAAATGCTATTTTAAATACTTTTTTTGATAGTATTCATTAAATCTGTAAATGTTTCTATTGTTTTGTGTCACATTTTTTCACTTTCTGAAATAAATTTATAATAGTTATTAATATGCAGAATTGTTAAGGAATATTTGACAAAATATCTTTATTTCTGTTCACGTTCTTTTTATAATTTAGTATTCCTTTTAGAATGAAATATTGCATTTGAAACTAAATAAAAGATTCGGCGGAATACTTAAGTTTAGCAAAATGTGCTTAGAATTATTTAATTCTAATCATAGTACATACCGAGCCTCCATTTAAAACGAATAATGTTTTACTCGTTGCTTTTTTTGTAGTTTAAAAAAATGCATTTCGCTGTTTTAGCAATATTTGAACCAAAGCAATATTTAAAAAAATAAAAAAAAACCTAAAAAAAACTCAAATGCGATTAGGAATTCCTGACTTCATTTTTTTTCAAACAAAGCAGAGTTATTGTTGAGAAATGTTTGGTAAAATATCCTCATTTTTGTTCACGTTATGTTTATTAATTGGGGTTCACCTTAGAATGAGGCGTTGTATTTAAAAGTAAATAACGTATTTTTACCGAGAATTCTTATATATATATTTTTTTCATTTTAATTAATACTATTGTTTCTCTTATTTTTCCAAATCTGTTTACGAAATTACTACTTTGAAATATATGTTTTATGTTCTAGTAAATTAGGACATATGATGTGACTTGTCAAATATGCTTTTTACATTTTATGTCTTGAAACTTTATTCGAATATTTGATGAAATAACCGCTACACAATATATAAAAAAGCTTTTTTGTAAAAAAAAAAAAAAAAAAAAAAAAAAAATGGTGATAATCTAAAAATAGTTGTTACATTTCTAAATGCACAAAAGTAGTTCTTGTAAATCCTAGTAATGTATATTATGAGTCTTTTTGTTGCAATCAAAAAGAAAAAAATGCAAAATTAGCATAAGAAAAAAAGAATAAAAATAACCATTAAAAAATTAAAAAATAAAAATAAAGATGATAATACAGTTAAAACATCCAAGTATTTAAAGTAATTCTAGCTATTTTTATCTGAGCCATTAACTTTGTCCTCTTTAGACTAATTTTTAACATTTAAAAGCAAATGAATGTAGTCAAAAAAGAGACAAAGGATTTAGTTAGTACGAAATAAGAGATGCTGAAGCTTGTTTCCAAAAACAAAAGTAAGACATAAAAAGAATTATTTTTCAGTCAAGTGTTTTAAAAAGTCAGGTCTGTCGAAAATATTCATTTAAGAAGATTCCGAAAAAAAGATATTCTTAACCTTTCTACCCTATCAAATTTTATATTCCAACTTGATAAAATATTTCGCATTAGAATTTGTTTTTAAATATACTAATCTTCCATTTAAAGAAGTTCTTATTGAATGAAGTTTTCCACTTGACGAATTTTTCTGTTGAACCTTGGTTTTTAACGCCATAATCATGTACATTAATCACCATTCTACAAAAAAATATATTCCTTATAATTTAGTTTCTTCCACTATCATGTGTCTACAACTTGTACAATTTTCAAATGGAGAGGTTACTATTGCGATGGATGTGAGAGTTTATTTCCGTGTATTGCTGGGAAACAAAATTTTTTATTTATTTAATTAATTACATCCGAAAGAAGAAATTCTAATAATTTTATATACAAATACGACAGAAAGCTGATTCCAATTTCACGAAAACGTTATAGATGTACAGATGTTCGGGTAGTTTCAAAAGTGTAAAAATATTTTATGAACAGAGTATTTTTAAAAAAAGACCTTTTTAAAAATTTCTTTTAAATTAAAAATTCCTAATGCTAAGAAGAAAAGTAGAAAACTATGCTAAGCTTAGGTTAATTTATCTCTCTTTATTACGTTTATTTTTAGATATTATTATAATTATTTTTATGCTTAAATTAAATTTGCTTTTAAAAAGTTAGCGTACAAACTGAAACACATTTTCCCAATACATCCATGTTATGTGTATTTTTAATTTTATGCATGAGAACTTAATTAGATAAATTTCATGAGCTTGTGCTTACATCTATTCAAAAAATATTCTTCATAGTAAAGTGTTTAAGTGAGAGGATGAGGATTTCGTTTAATGGACTTTTTACTGTACATTTAAGTTATTTATCAAGTTCTTTTTTTGTTTCTCTTATTTTGCGAAGAATATTCTGGTTTGAACCGAATAAAAAGAATTTTGGTTAAGGGTTGATTACGTCCATTCAGGAAAAGAAAAAGAGTAAAATTGTTTCAAGAAATAGGAGGATATTATAATTCGATCATATATCATGCCTAGTTGATGAAAGTAAAAACAATTTACATTTTTCGTAAAAATTTTACAAAACAATTTTAATTGATTACTGGATGCTATTAATGCTTATTGCAGATAATTGCAAATAAGACGTTTCAAAACTAATAGATATAGTGTATTTAATAGAAAATAGGAATACCTTTTCATTACAGTCAAGTTCACCTCGTTGCGGTAATAAATTCGAATAAAATAAAGCAGCTTATCGAGTAGTATATAGATGAGAAGATTGATAAATTAAATCTACTATAATCATCATCTCTTTGGTGGGCGATTTTTTTATTTTGCTAGAAAAATTATTTAAAATTTATATATCTGTCTGAAAATGTGAAGAATAAGTTTTAAAATAATTAAATTTCAAATTTTCAGCTAAAATTTGATATATTTTTGTATGTGACATATGTATACAATTAGGGTTTTAAATATTGTATTACTATATTTTGCAACTAAATGATCTTAAATGAACTAATTTTATCTACTCAGTGCTCTATAAATTTTTTAATAGAATATTTTTTAAGTATATAGAAAAAAATGAAAGTAAATGAAATATTTGCACTTACGCTTTAAAAATGTTATTGATTAAAAGCAAACTTCAATACTGATCAGCTAACAATATAGATAAAAACAATATTAGTCATACACATTAAGCACATTTACACCCAACTTTTCGAACTCGTTTTAACGAGTCATTTTCAAGGGATTTATATGTCCTTAACAGTGAAAAACGTACACTGTAAAAAAAAAAAAAAAAAAATCTGTAATCCTACACTGTAAGAAAAAAAAGAATTAAAGTTACAAAATTTTTTCCAGTAAACTTGTATTCCAAGAACGATATAACGATAACAGCAAAATTTCATGTAACCGAGGATGGTTACATGAGTTTTTCTGTTACTGTTACATCGAAAATTCTTGAAATACAAGTTTACTAGAAAAATTTAAAGATTTTTTTTTTACATTGTACACATGTAAAGTTGCCGAAATCTGTATGCTTACTAACATTTTATCTATGCACTGTACGAAAAAAACTGCAATCTACAAAACTAATTTTTATAAAGCTACAGAAATCGGTAACTTTGCAAACGAATCTACTAAAATTACTGTTACATTACTAAAACTTTATCTGTAACATGGGTTGCAGCTACATAAAAAAATCTAGGAATGCCGGTTTCCTAAAAAATTCTTAGTAATCTTGCAGATTTTTTGATTTTCAGTGTAAATCTGTATATATTACATGACATTTTGCTGTTGCCATTACATAGAAAGTTCAAGGAATCCCAGTTTCCTTGAAAACTGTTAATTACTTTATAGATTTTTTTATTTTTTAATTACAGCGTACCTACAACACAGTCACACCAATTAAACTGAAAGCATGCCATTTCTAATTCCTAAAATTTGGTTGAATATTTTGAAAGAAATGCTTTTGTAATGTTTATCTCGCTCTCTCTTTTATCTTTGATCATATTGCTGCAGGCTGCCAAGAGACTGCGCCGTGTAAGCCATACAAATTTATTCTTTATGTTCCTGTGATACTATTGAAAAGTGTTTTCAGTTTAATGTATGTGTTTAGGTTGTAGATACCTTTATCTCCGTTAAAGTCATGTAAATCCCCTGAAGATGACTCGTAATATTAGTTTGAAAAGTTGGGTGTAAATATGTTTTATGTGTGATTTGTATACATATTTCTTATCTATATTGCACGCTAATAAGTACTGAAGTTTGCCTTTAATCAATATAATAAAGTAAATCATACTTTATTATCTTGATTTTTTTGTCTAGTTCAGACAAGAACAAAATAAGTAGTATTTTAGTCTTTGGCTTGTTCCTGATCAGGGACAGAGATCATATTAGCCAAATGCATGTCACATAAAGACAATTATAATGTTTTTATGTATGTACATGATGTATGTACGCGGTACAGTAGAGTGTTACAATAAGTAACTCTTTACAAAAGTAATTTTTATTAATTTACATTCTCTTATCATAAAGTTAATAATCTTTTCACAATGTATAATAAACTGCATGACTAAAACGCTCTCTTATGTGTTCTTTATAAAATGAAATAAAATTTAAAAAAATGAAAAATGTTTTTAACATCTTGTCTTTATCATTGAATATTTTTTACATACTTTATTTAAATCTAATAACATGATTTTATAATAGTAAGTACCGTATTTACTCGTGTATAAGGCGAGCTTTTTTTCCAAAAAATTAGCGCAAAACTCCCAGGTGCGCCTTATACACGGAATTATTTTTTACTGTTGGATGCAGTCGAACGATATACATGTGAAACAAGAAATTAATCAAAGAAGATATTAAAACTTGGAAAATATTAATTAATTGAAGTATTACTGCATATTTATTTCATTCCTTTCAGTTTTTTATACAACAGAGCTAATGACATTATCTAAACGCTAATTAGCAATTCTCTTTAGCGACACTCATTCCTATTTCCCGTCATTCTCTTACAACACGAAATCTAAAAATGGATTTTCGTCTTGTTTTCTGCTCTGGTGTAATGTATATTCCGACTTTTTTTTTTACTGAAATTCATTTGGTCATTCTTCATTAACGTATCAAATTTATGGTGCGCCTTATATACGAGATTTCAAGAAATCGCCATTTTTACTTGTAAAGTAGGGGTGCGCCTTATACACGCGTGCGCCCTATACACTAGTAAATACGGTATTTTAAATGTCAGCATATACTAAAATGTTTATAGAAATTGTTAATAATGAACCACGTGTACGCATTTTTAGGTAGATTTCGTAAGAAATATTACCTATTGCAATCGTACCAGTTTATCTATCTATCTATCTATCTATCTATCTATCTATATATATATATCACTTTTTTATGGACACGATAACTTCTATAATTCTTCATCAATCTCCACCAAACTGGTACATAAAATCAATGGGGATAAAATCTTGGCTGAGTTCATTTATGGGCAAAATCGGACCAAGGGGGTCGGAATAGGGGGCGTTTTTGTGAAAACCGAAGAAAACGCCATAACTTCTTAATTAAAGTAGATATCGAATCGGTTTAGATTTTATATTACTTCTTAAAAATGGGCCAAAAGTATATACATGACAGATTTTTGATAAATTTAGAAGTGGGCTCAAGGGGCGAATAAAACAGGGATTTTGAGAGAAAAAGATTCATAACTTCGTCAATTTTCACGATATCAAGTCCAACTAAATTTTTTATATATGTTCTTAAAATTATCTAAAACTTTTATATTTACACGTTTTTGATAGGACCAACTTTTACCGATGAAAAAAAATAAAAACGAAAAGAAAAAGGGCGCTGAAAAAAGAGAAAAATCCATAACTCCGTCAATTTTTAAGATATCAAATCTGATTAAATTTATTTTACATCTTCTCAAAAATATCTACAACTTTTATATTGACAAGTTTTTCATAGGACCAATTCGTATAGCAAAAAGAAATTAAACAAAAATAGGAGTTGGAGAAAAAAACCTCAAATCCAAACTTCTTATATTCTGACTCATTTTTAAATTCATTTTTGATTTTAAATGCATCCAAATGGTAGATCCTCTTATTTAGAAACTGTATAAAGTGACGCATTGGTCAATTTTCTGATAAAGACAGAATATATTTACAAAAAGGCTACCAAAAAGAGTATTTTGAACAGAATTTCCGAAAGTCATCGGGACTGAAAATTGAAGGAAGTATTCAAATAAGAAATTGCGTTTTTTTTCTGACTCGTTTTTAAATCCATTTTTGTTCTCAAACGCATCCAATTTACAGATCCTCTTATTTAGAAACTATATAATGTGATGCATTGGTCAATTTTTTGATAAAGACGGAATATATTTCAAAAAAGGCTACCAAAAAAGGTATTTTGAACAGAATTTTCAGAAATCACCGTGACTGAAAATTTAAGGAAGTTTTCACATAGCAAACTGAGTTTTTTATGGCTCGTTTAAAAATCCATTTTCGCTCTCAAATGCATCCAATTTACAGATCCTCTTATTTAGGAACTATATACTGTGACGCATTGGCCAGTTTTTTGATAAAAATAGAATATATTTTTAAAAATGCTGTCAAAGTGAGTATTTCGCACAAAATTTTCCGAAGCAATCATGGTTAAAGAATTAACGATGTATTCAAACAACAAATCGGTTATTTTATGACTCATTTTTAAATTCAATTTTTTCTCAAATGCTTTCAACTGACAGTTTTTTGTTATTTAGGAACTGTATAATGTACTGTTTTGGTCGATTTTTTAATAAATTTAGAATCTATTTCAAAATATGTTGCCATAATGGGCATTTGAGCTGAATTTTTCTTAAGATAATTCTGATAAAACCAGTTTTTGCAGAAAAATGAAATTAAAAATTTTTCATAAACGGCCAAATGAAGTTTTTAAACTGGGTTTATCTCTAATGATATATATATATATATATATATATATATATATATATATATATATATCTTGACAAAGTGAAAAAAAAATATTACTATCTTTATGCAACCGGTTTTGTGATGCCTTGCGAAACCTGTGAGGATACACTTTTTTACAATTTTTTGATACCTGTGCTCCTCCCACCTTCTGAAGAGCAGGGAGTTTATTTTGTTTTGTTTTTTTGGTGTTGCTCTTTTGTGGTTCATTGTTGTTGTTTCACCCATTTTTACATTTTTTTCATCTTTTCATCATTTTTCATATTTTTCATAAAAGAGTATATATATATATATATGTGTGTGTGTGGGATTAAAGAATAAAGTATCCAGCAATAAAAGATAATAAACTCAATGATTTAATGAACGTGATATCCAAAATGAGACTCGTGTGATGATGCGTGGAAAGAACGAGGTGTTCTATAGATTTCAGCGGTGGCGAGTTTGATGGATTTTTAATCCAAAGCTCAGAGAAGCTTATTTATACTGAATATTATTCAGTTCTACTGTTATTTTTGAATGCTACGTATATATTTTATGTCTATTAAACCTTTTTTATCTTATCAAGAATATTAGTTTTTCTTAAATCATAAGTTAATCACTCAATATCCCACAAGTTTATATATATATATATATATATATATATATATATATATTGTTGAAATGAGCACTCTTCGAAATCTACCTCCGCCTATAGGCCCAGCCGACAGGGGTTTTTAAGCATTCATCCTGTACCTATGATAACTGCGACTGCTAACATATAGTTTTTGGATTATTTTTCTCTATTCTTACATATAGTACGATAAAATATATTTTATGAATGTGGTGAAGGATAAAGTTTAAATGCATATAAAATAAAATAATAATTACATATACTTTGTTATTATATACTTAAATTGGTACATATAAACTTATAACTTTATTTGATACTTATAAACAGATGAACTGCAGAAATTACAAAATTATTACACAAAGAATTTTTAATGCTTAAAAATATATTTATATATTTACTTTTTGTGTTTAGAAAAACCTGCTCTTGTACTAACTATAATTGATTGTTCTGTAATTTTTCCACTTTATTATCTATCTACCTCATACAAATGCAAGTAAAATATTTATATAAATTTATATAAAAATTTAATTAGCAGAAATTACTACACACAAATAATATGTATATAATTTTAGCCTTTTGTCATTCTTGCAATAGCAACAGAGTTCCCATTTCATATTTAAATGTATACAGATATATATGTATATATGCACATTCTAACATACGAAATAAATATGCATATGAATCTTTTTTATCTTTTATACAAACATCTTTTTTTACTGTCTACATCTTATATGGCAAAACATTTCTCTATAATAACAATGCGTACAGAAGCTGCTTTGTTACTTTTTGCTATGCATATATGGCATTCTCAGAAGAATTTCTTTCTTTGGATTCGGAAACTAAATATATTTATAGAAAATAATCTGACTAGTGAAAAAAGGGTCAATTTTGTATTACTTTTACTGTTTTTAGATCCGATAAATATTTTTTTCGGACGATTTCCATAGATTCCTTTTTGACTCTCTTCTAATTGTAAAATAGGGTTATCCCGTCAATAATTGATCAAATAAAGTCAGTGCGTTTATAATTATATTTCCTTCATTTTAAGTTTTGACGTAAACTAACATGATTGCTACAGCTCCTTAATGAGGTTCTTCAATGAATAAAAATTAAATTAATTGACATTAATTGCAAAATTATAAAAAAAATAGTTGTTTTCTTTGGTATTTTTATAAAGCTCCACCGAAGAAGAGATTGGGAAATTCACAAATGTAGTCTTTAAAACATCATTCTTGGGCTTTGATTAACAATGATTCATAAAAAATATTAATTGACGTAGTGAATATGAAGGTGGATTATTTTACCTTACAGCGAACATGTTTTCGATTAATCAGAAACTTAATATTTATATTTTAAAAATACATATATAAAACAGTTTACTTATTGTAGGCTGCAGACAACAATGCAGTTACAATTTCACTAAAATTCAAACAAAAAAATTATGACTAATGACATATATAAAACTCATTTTCGCCTAAAATGGCCTAATATTTAGAAAATATTTATCAACTCTCAGAAGGTTATCAACTATTGGCGTGGACACATTTTACTTAAGGAGCTTGTAATGGAATAGAACAGGGTTATCCAAAATGATTCATTTACAGAAGACTGTCTATTTATAAGCATATAAAATGACGAAAATTTTTATGTACGATAGATTTTTAATATCATTGGAAAGGAACAAAAAATTGAATCTATTGAAATCTATTTAAAGAACAAAAATTATAACTTCCTCAATTTATAAAGCTTATCGGACTAGAACCCACATAAAATTGTTTAGCTCTGTTTATCTACAATCTTGATTTATTTTTTCTTTGTGAAATTACAATTTAACTTCAAAACCTATTTGTGCCTATAAATCGAAGGAGTGGGTATTTTTAAATGGAAAATGATAATTTTTCAAAAGCTGTAGAACTTTAAGTATCTCAAAATAAATTTATTTGGTTAACTGTACTGTTAATAATTTTGTGATAGGTTTGACCAATGTTTTGTGCTCCACTTGGTGAAACCTTATAGAGATGAATTCTTGATCCAAAATCTTTAGCTAAGGTTCAACCGGAGCTCTAAATCTTGGTGTGAAATTTCATAATAAGATGACTGCAGTTGCTGCAACCAAGCATTATTTCAACCTGCAAAAAATGTTTAACAGTATGGTGAATGTGAGAAAGAAGTTTTTATTGCGACTTTATACTTTTATAAAATGATGTATGGTAATCCCTTAACGTTCACAATGGTTACGTTCCGCGAATGTTAAAACAATGGTCGCAAAACTGCTATTTTTATATTCTGTTCGCACGATTATTTTAAAAAAAATACATCTTGTATTATACCTGTTTTGCAAATTTTGTCAACGTGTATGTAAAAGAGTTTTCTTTTTAAAAAGTGGTGCGAATGTTGAAATGTTCCGAATTTACTATTTCAAAACTCGCGAATATTAAGGGATTATACAATTATTTTAACACAATCTAACTGATTGGTAAAGTTATCATACGAAATGAATATTTCCAGCTGAGCGAAACATTGCCCAGGCCGAGAATCGAACCCGGATACTTGGTTTACAAGGCCAATGCTTTACCTGTTGAGCTAACCGGGCGATAACCGGCTGCGACTTTTCGCTCAGATAACCTAAATGGCCATAACACCTGGTCTGTCATTTAGACAGCTCTGCAGAATTAGCCGCAGATAATGGAACTTCGTATGATAACTTTACCAATCAGTTAGATTGTGTTAAACTAATAGTATATCTACGTATCCATCGTTCTATGGAGTTCCATTACCTGCGGCTTATTCTACCTAGCTGTCTAAATGACAGGCTGGATGTTATGGCTAATAAGGTTATCTGAGCGAAAAGTCCCAGCCGGTTATCACCCGGTTAGCTTAACAGGTAAAGCATTGGCCTTGTAAGCCAAGTATCCGGGTTCGATTCCCAGCCTAGGCAATTTTTCGCTCAGCTGGAAATATTCATTTCGTATTAAGGGATTACTATACTTCATAATATAATGTTTACTTTAGAAAACATATAAATAAAAAAAGAACAGGTTGATATATTATAAGTGAACTATAACGTAGCTAGCTAAGCATAGCACCAGCAGAGTGAAAAGTTTCCAAGCCTGCCATCGTACCCGGAACACTTGGAATAGTTCTTTGAGTGCTCTACCTTTAAACTACGAGGATGTTGTCCAGTTTGGTAGTTCTTACTCACATATATTGATAAGGCTGAAATTGCAGAACAAGATGGAAACGTCTTCATGAGTACACAAATCTGCGATGTAACATGAGACACAAATGAGCCCAGCATATGTGAAAACATATATAATTTTCATTGATCTTCAGCTGAAAATTAATTGAAAAATTAAAAAAAAAATTATAACAGGTTGATATGGAACGATTTCTAAATAAGATGCTTGCAGCTGTTAAAAAGTGGTTCAATCTGCTACAGAAATTTTTCCGGTGTGAAGAAAAAGAGAATGAAGATTTTTGCAATATTATTATTTGTTTCTAATATATACTTATTAAAATATGATTTTAACATATAAAACAAATAGGATTTTAACAAAAGAACAAATTTATGTAGAAAGATGTCATTTATAAATGAGCTAAATTTATTATTTACGATAAATTCATTTAACTATTATAGAACATAAAAAAAATCATTATGTGGTGGTAAAAAATACATGTTAATTTCCGATTCAGTGGTACAGAATATATAAGAATCAATTTTCAAAATCTAAAAAACATGATAAAACCCAACTTTTGAAGGCCAGTACAATCTAATAACAGTTTCAAGTATATATCATTTTGTACAGAATTAAGGCTGTTAATTTTATTTATTTTATTTAACAAAAATTCTGTTTTTTCCTAATTAAATGTTTATTACAAATTGTACATTTTGCTTTAATATGTCAGAATGATTGAAGATTTTCCATTTAAATTGAAATGTTAATTTTACTATGAACCATTTTTGTAATATAACTGACGAAATTATTTCTACTAAATTTGTGAATGACTCCCAATATGCGGAAAAGAATATGCTCCAACTTTAAACAGTTCGGTCAATTTTAATCGCAGAGTAACGAGACTTTTTGTGTTTTACTTGTTATTAAAACAGGAAAAAATTACTATCTAAATATTATAGGTTTGGGAGACCGTATAAAAATTAGCATTTCATATTTTTTCTAAGAAATGCTTTTATTAACACAAACCAATTTTAAAATGTTTCTTTACCCCAATTAAAACGTTTTTGTAATATAAATTATATATGTCCGTAATTAATGGTTTACGGTTAAGCTATTGAACTCTGTTGAGAGTGGGCACCCTCTATATAACAGTGCATTGAAAACATACGATTAAACTAGTATAAGAAAATGTTGATCTATAAAAATGATTCAGTCATATATGAATGAACAAGAGCAGTCGAAGGCACTGAAATATTTTACAATAAAGTTCATTTATATCAGTAAAAAGAAATATTATGTCGTAATCAAATTCTATTTAAATCTGCACTAAAATCTGCATGTTTTTTAATTTAGAAAGTTAAGTATTGAATTTCGAATTTAATATAAATTTCAATGAATCAATATGAGAATTAACGTAAAAAAGCAGAGAAAACTAGTCCGTAAAGAAATTTAATTAAAGCGATATTTTTTTAATTTCTTATTTTTTTACTAATTTATTAAAATTTAAACTGTTAATCAATTAATGATATCGAATAAAAAAACAGAATTTAAAGTGCATAAAAATTAACAGTAGATTACCATTTTAACTCGTGTATGATATGCATTTTTTTCGAATGTATTGCAGATAAAAAATGAAGGCACTCTATACGTAGAATATGTACAGCAAATATATAAAACGATGCATGATTTCATTGAATATTGAAAAAATGAAGTCAAAAATTTCAAAGATTTTCAAGATTCCACGAATTTTTGAGTCAAATATTTTCAGTTACTGAATGCACATACTAAAATAAGATAAAACTAAAAGCAGAACTGAAAAATATAAAAATGTTTAGTTATAAAAAATGTAATAAAAACGTACAAAACTAGCTCATATACAATGCATTATTTTAATATTTATTAATTTTCTACCCTTATTAATTTCTTGTTTCTATAAATATAAAGGAATTCTTAAAAAAATAATTATTGATTGATTTGAGTATTTAAAAACTGATAGAAAAATTACACATATTCTTAATTACATATGGTGCACATTTTGTGAAATATCTGAACAAAAATCTTTTATTTTAACCCTTTGCATTTTCACTTATCGTCAATGTTTCAGGTTTCCCTCGTAAATCGGGACATCTAATGCTTTGGACACTACTACTATCTTATAATTTATTTCGCCATCTTTTATAATAGATTATTCAGCCGTTATTTAACGCCAAGAAAATTAGTTTAAACAACTGGTGTCCAGAGAACTTAAAGCACCCATTTAGGTGGAACACTAATGATCAGTGAAAATCACCACTGGAGCGTAAATGGTTAAGAATTACTATTATTGTTTTTCAAATAGGAAAATATTATGGAAGTATGTATTTTTATTTTTCACTTTTGTTCATGTGCGCAATATTTATTCAAAAACTAAATCCCTTTAAATGTTTTGAAAATATTTTAGTGAAAAAAATTCAAATCGGAAAAATTTCAAAAGATTTCCCCTTTTATAATTTTTTAGACACATAGGGAACACATAAAAAGCTTATGATTTTAGATAGATACAGTACTCACCAAAGTTTAGATAATGATCGATTAGCATCTGTACTATGAAGTTCAGATTAGTTATAGCTCAAGTACCACACATTACTCGTGGCTTATCCTTTAATTATAAACAACACATTTTAAATTATATAAGGTACCCTGGGGTAATAACGCCAGGCGGGGTAATAACGCCAAGTGCTTATATTTTGCATAATTATGAAATAATCAGGTAAATGACACTCATATGCTCTGCACAGAAGGGTTTTGAGTCATATAAATCGCAAAAAACAGCTTCAAGTTAATTTGTTTCATTTTTAGGTCTTATTGTTTTTACAAGCAACTAAAATTAACGCTTGATCTAAAGTTTGCGAGATACGTTTTGTGATGTGAAGACTACCTTTTTATCCGGAAATGCTTCGTTAATTACATAAATTTGTAGTGCATTTCATGTACTTTTAAAATGTTGTTGAAGATTTTGGATATCTTCTCGAGATAATTTGTAATTTAAAATGTACTGCGCAATAACTATATCGGGGTAATAACGCCAATCTTGACATTAATACCACTAAATAAATTTTCAAATAAATTTTCAATCATAAATTTTCAAATAAACACAGTTAAAACTGTGCAATGTTTCTCATATTTCTATTTAAGCTGTCCTTTTTAAGCAAAAAGAAGCTCACGGTCTGATATTCTTTTGCCTCATCCCCCCCCCTCTCACACCACACCTTTATTTTTCTTACACTTTCACAAAAAATTGAACATTTTCAACAGCTTAGAATGCAATTTGTCAATTTATAAGTCTGTAGAGTTTGTATTTTTAGAATTGGGCTATCTACATGCAATTATTTCATCTTATTTCATAGTTTTGTTTGCATGGCGTTATTACCCATATAGGTGGGTAATAGCGCCAAATAGCATTGGTCAAGAAAAAACGCCATTACATTTTATGAATACATATCTGTTAAATTATTTTATTTTATATAGATAGTCAATGAGTTGCTGTATCAGATCCTATATTTGTTTGAAAAATACAATCTAAAACTAAGCCGTGAAAATTGGTAGAACCTTAACGTGGCGTTATTACCCCAGGGTACCTTACTTTACATAACATATAATGATAAAAAATCAAAATTAACATTGTGGCAAAAGTATTGACAATCCGTATATTTACAAGAAAATAACCATAAATTAAAATCCAACTGCACACACATCGTTTGAAGTTAGTGATTAAATGTGACTTTTCAACGAAGAAACTAAATCCTCCATTATTTAAGGGTCTACTTTATACGAAGGGCGTTTAACAGCAACTAAAAATTCATTAACAGAAGAGCAACAAGAGTATTGTTAAAAATTAGCGTAAACCTTACGAGATATAATGTTCCAAATGTTTTCGATTGGATGCCCTATCTTCCTTAACTGCATGCTTTGGACCAGTAAAAAGTTCATCAAATGGCTGTAAATTGTTCTCCAATGTATTTATGTAGTCTCGCGCAGTTTTGCGACCATCATGTACTCCACAGAGACTTGAGCATTAAACAAAGTGAAGTCCAAATCATTAAAGAATCACCTCCTTCACTGTAAAAAAAAATCTGTAAAGGTACTAAACATTTTCTAGGAAACTGGGATTCCAAGAACTTTTCATGTAACGCTAACAGGAAAAATCCATGTAACCGATTCTAAAACTTGGGTTCTTGTTGTTACCGTTACAGGAAAAGTTTTTGGAATCCCAGTTTCCTAGATAAAGTGTAGTACCTTTACAGATTTTTTTTACAGTGTTGTAGATGACTAAAGAAAGTCGACGGCTTTTTATACAAGAAGTGCAAATATCATGCCCACTCATCTGGACTATCCACATTATGCATTTTTTACGTCACTGGAAATCATAATACACTACTTGTGTCCATATGACATATGTTTGCGAGCCCACCGCATTCTTAGCAATTTGTAGTGAGATTTCAAAGCTGGCTCTTTTATCATTTTCATGTAAACTAATTTTGCTCTTTTTTAATTCATCTACGAATAGTTTCCGTTGGCACAGAAAGTCGTGAATCATTTTTAGTGAGATTAATAATCATCATTTGTTTGGGTGCCAGTTTATGCATCCTTTTTGTATCTTCTTTCCTGGATACACATGAGGCCTTCCAGATCTATGTTTTGGTTTGAAAGAGTCACTCTTAGATATTACTTCATAAGACAGGAATTTTTGGACGATTCAATTTAATTTAAATTTCTGCAACAATCTTCCCTTTCTATTTTAGGTTCCATACAGAAATTACTTTATCTGATCAAATATTTCTAGCTCGCAGAATCTTTAATAATGCTAATGATGCTATTGAAGAAATCACATGTGTATTTCATGCATGTGACGTGTTAAGATTGAAATTTGCATTTTACCTTGAAGAGTTGCCAAAATCAAGAAATTGGCCAAACTTTTGCAATATGCAAATTTCACTTTTTATAGTCAAATTGAATACTATCTTACATTAAAACCATTAATACCACTTTAAAATGTTTAAAACATATTTAAAAATAAGCATAGTCTTTGTATAACCCAAGAATTCGTATTTTTTATTTAAAGGTTGAATACCACCAGTGTCTAAACTTTTGCTGAACACTGTAAAAACAAATTGACAGTTGAATAACTTATTTATAATAGAGCTTGTGATGTCGAAAGTAACATAACATCACATATTATTATTAGCTTCTTTTTTTAAATTTAAATTCTCAAATTTAAAATTTAAATTATCTTTCCCAATTTCAAACCAATTAAACATCATTTTTACTTTCTAAAAAGAATATATTTATCTCTTTCCTTTAAATTGCGGTTATGTAGATTTTCATGCTTAACCGAGGCCGTTAATAAAATAAATCAAAATCAAATCTTTTCTCATCCTAAACTTATTATCTGAGGTTGCATACTTTCGTTTGTTCAAAGAGTACATAGAATGATAGTTTAAAACCATATGCTCATTTGCGGCAATAACTTAATTCCTTTTCAAATTAACAGACATTACAACTCCTTTTTCGGCTTAAAATCTAAAGCTGTGTTTATATTGAAGCGGCGTCTGACATCTGTGTTATGCATATAGAAATATTTTTTCCCAGCAATCAGTATTGGCATGCATATTTGTACGCTGATATATTAATCGCCAAATTAACGGTCCGGTTGGCACGTTTTTAATTTAAACATTCCTTATGAACTATACGTGTGGGTTTACGATAATTTCAGGGGAACCAAATTTAGCTCGACTCATGTTGGCTAGGATTTCTGATGTTAAAAATTCATTCTATCTCTAACTGTCATGCTGTAAGGATGTAGAGCTCCTGCTTCTGTATTTTCACCAGGGGGTCACCCCGTGAGAGTGTAAGTTTTACCTCTCCTTAATAAATACCACATACATACTTGAGCATTTTCTTCATCGAGTCTCTCTTTCCTGTGTTATTGCTATTTTACGCAATGTAATTTTAATAGTCACGGCTGATTTTTAGATATATCAAGCAGTTAATAAACTTTAACTTCCAATCTTTAAAATATGAACGAAAATATTCGTTATAGAGCTACATAAACGAAATTGAGGCAAGAGAAAAGTAAATGGGTTAATTATCAATCATACAAATGAAAAGAAAAGAAAATGCTTTATATAGAATTAATATGCATTTTTTGATGAAACATCAATATTAAAAAATAAATAAAAAGTTGTATAACTCTTATTTTCTACTCGTATAATAAGCTTCATTATAGTAAGAAATTTAAATTCAATATATTTCTTTAGATTTTTATTAAAACACTGTTAACTAAAAAAATTTAAACATAAAAAAAAAAGACAGAAATCTGAAATGAAAAAAGTTATTTTAAAAGGCTTTTTTTGGATGTTTATGCTAATAATTTTTTTTAAAGTACAAAGACATTTTTAAATGTTAAATTTCTGATTATTTTAGTTATCAAAATATTATGAAAACAACGTGCAAGTTCGCAAAAAATAGCTTAATAAGACTTTTATAAATATTTAACCAAAAAGATTAAGCATCACAGCTCACACAAAGGAAGAAAAAATTATAAAAGAATTTTTACTTTTCACTTTTGTTTATATAAATGATACATTTTTTAAAGCACTACATCTCTTCAAATGTCTTTGAAAAGGCAATTTTGATAAATGAATACTAAAAATTTAGGAAAGCTTTCCCAACATTATAAATTGTTTCAAGGATATATTTCTTGATATATGGAACACTTTGCGATAGCATTTATGATTTTAGAAAGATAAGAAGATATAGAAAAAAAAGAGTTAAAAACAATGTGAGAGTTGAAGAGAAATTAAAATAATTTTAGAGATTACCGTGATCCCAGAGTGATAAAAAGATTTATTCATAAATGAGATAAAAGGTGTTAATACATAAAAATAATGAATTAATACATAAAAATGTAAACAAATTTCCAATACTTTGCAAATTGAGAAATAATGAGAGTTGTAATTTATATGTATTAGAATTTATTTTATGAATAAAAAAACAATATAAAATTTGATTAATCAAGTTAACTTTGGATAAACAGTTGACGATCCTATAATACTTTTGGTTAAACACGGCACATTATGAACAGTACATATGTAAATACGACAATATTTTGCCATTGTGTGTAATATGGATTTTAAAGTACAGCAAATTATAAGCCCTGAGCTTATTCACATTTTCTTATAAATTCCACTACTAAATTTACTTATGCACGGATTTATATCATACTATTCTATTAGAAATATAATCTAATAATTGCTATACATATGTATACAGTATTTTACTTTAGGGATTATACAGAGTGTACATAATTTGATAATAGTTTTTCTTTACTTCACAGCTTTCACTTTAAGTCCTTGCGAGTCTGATGATTTTAATGATGAATTTAAATTTAAAGATTATAGGTTATACATATAATCTTTAAATTTAAATTATATGTTTTGAACGAGACAAGTGTAATAAAAAAAATACTAGAAAAACGTAATATCTGCTAAGCACTGTTGTAATACTATATTTTACAAAGTTCTATAAAAAGACTTGCTTAACTTGTTATATGAATATTAATTTGATAGTACACAAATTAAGTAAAGTCGAGTATTTCAGACAATGAGATATTTTTTAAACATCAGTAAGTCAATCTGGATGGCTACAATTGACATAATTAAAAGAAAAACATTTTTGTTGTCAAAATGGAACAAAATTTGGATCCGAAAAAGGTATGAGCATAAAGTAAAAGAATTACATATTCATATAGTAGAGCTCAAAAAGATGTTTTACAAACGCAGTTACATGAGCATAAAGTTTCAATTCAAAAGTTAGTGTGCAAATAATGATTATAATTAATATTATAGTATTCTCAAATTTACCTTTCAAATTCATTACATGTCTGTAATGATACAAAGTTCATAATCTTATGGAAAATTTAACAGTTGTCATTTTTTTTACTTTCTTCTATCTTTACAAGAAGAAAGTATTGGATTCATGAAAATTTTCGACTTCCGGTTTCCAACGGATTTATACGTTTTCGAAAGTCCTGAACACGTTTTAACTATTTTTAGAAAATTTCAGTCTGTGAGTCTGTCAGTCTGTCTGTGAGTCTGTCTTTATGTGACAAAAAACTTGTGGGCGCTCTATCTCAAGAAACTAATGCTCGAAATTTAATAAAATTTTATATTCAGTTAGACCTTGATATGAATTAGTGCCTATTGGTTTTTGGTGAAAATTGGCCTGCAGGTGGCGCTGCTATACTACGTTTTTCATGATTTTCAAGATTGCTATATCTCAAGAACTAATGCACAGAATTTCACCAAATTTCAGATTCTGTGACCCCTTGGTATACATAGACGCTGATTAAGTTTTGGTGTAAATTGGCCTGCAGGTGGCGCTGCTATGCCACGTTTTTCATGATTTTCATGATAGCTATATCTCAAGAACTAATGCACAGAATTTCACCAAACTTCAGATTCCGCGATACCTTGAGATACATAGCCGCTGATAAGGTTTTGGTGTGAACTGCCTTATAGGTGGCGCTGCTATGCTACATTTTGCACGATTTTTGCGATAGCTATATCTCAAGAACTAATGCAGAGAACTTCATAAAATTTTAAATTCTGTTACACTAGAATATATTACATAATTAGACGCTGATTACATTTTGGTATTAACCTTGCAACAGGTGGTGCAGCTATGCTGCATTTTGCACGATTTTTCCGATAGCTATATCTCAACAAGCAGCGCACATAATTTCATCAAACTTCAGATTTTGTTACAAAATGACATATAACATAATTACGCGATGATTACATTTTGTTATAAATCCTTCAACTGATGGTGCTGCTGTGCTATATTTTACACGGTTTTTTTAAAAACTAGCTATATCTCAAGAACTAATGCACAGAATTTCATCAAACTTCAGATTCTTTTACACCATAACATAATTAGACGCTTTTTTACGTTTTGGCATGAATTGTCCAAGATATGGTGTTGCTGTGCTACGTTTTGCAATTTTTTTGTTATAACTATATCTCAAGAACTAATGGACGAAATTCCATCAAATTTCAGATTCTGTTAGGCCTTGACATAAGTAGATGCTTATTAGGTTTTAGTATAAATTACCCAACATGAGGCATTACTAAGCTCATTTTCTCAGAATATTAATTAAATTTTGCATTTTTTAGGCTTTTCGGATACCAGAATCTCATTAGGCTAGGTCAGGGAAATTCGAGGAAATTCGATAGTGGGTAACTTTGGGGTCACCACGTTTTTTTTAAATATTAAAATGTATTTATGAGATAGAAGAAAGTTTTGGGATTGACACATCCAACTAGTTTTCTTTTATATGCATTTTCCAAAATGGAAATAAAATATTCGATTAAAATTTAGCTCTAACAAAAAATTTTATTTAATTTTCTGGTTTGGTCATATTACTTTACTTATTGTTTTACATTCTTAATTGAAATTTCGCATTCTTATTGAAAGTCACGAAATACTGTTTAAAGTAATTAAATAAATAAATAATAACTGGAAAAAAGTTGTAAACTTCAGTTGAGTACAGTTACAGATAAAAACTTCAGTTGAGGTATTACTTATATATGTGTATATTATATGTATGCAATTAATCCAGTCTTACCGATTAAATTTTCCTCAAGCAAACATATTTATGTAGCTTTGCAAGCCTAATTTTGTAAATTTACAACATTTTTCTGGACAATATATCCACACAATGTTAGTAAATATACAGATATTGGAATATTTCACAAAAATTAGCTTTGTTGATCTTATTTCTTTACAGTGTAGATAGATACATACATATATAATCGATGGAAAAATAAATACTTATTTAAAAATAGATAGATAGAATATAAATGACAAATATCAAAATGCTGCATCATTTGAAAAAAAAATGTATTCTGATGGATGGATTAGTGAAAACTTCATTTTTCACTGCATAATAAATTGCTCCATGTATATACTTCATGATATGCAGAAACACATTTTGAAAGGATTTAAGATTTCAGAAAGATAGGAACAAGTTAATTTTAGACAGCTGAAAGAGTTATTTACATACATGCTACAAAACTGAAACACTGGAAAACGTTTACAATTTACCAGGAAAATTTCAGGTCGCATAGAAATTTATGTAGATTTACAAATTTAATTTTGTAAATTTACATATAAACCCCCACAATATTATTAAGCATATGGATTTTAGAATATTTTACAAAAGCTAGTTTTGTAGATTTAATTTTTTTTCACAGTGTAGTTATATAGATATATAAATGGTAAAAATATAAATATTTTCATACAAAAATATTGTTAGAATTTAAATGAAAAATATTTAAAGGCTGCATCATATGAGAAGAATATATTTTGATGGATGGTTTATTGAAAACTTACAAACTTTTCTCTACATTATAAATTGTTTCAGGAATATATTTCATGATATGCGGAAATAATTTGCGAAAGGATTTATGATTTTAGAAAAATAGGAACAAGTTCATCTTAGACAGCTGGACGAGTTATTTATATATGTGCCAGAGAAATGAAATACAGTAAAACATTTACACAAAAGTTTATTTCTGGTATCAAATTTGATGTATTTGAATTGTCTTTATTTATCAGACTTTGTAAATTTGAAATTGCATAAAATTCATTTATATTTCTAACAGTAGGACACTTATGGCAAATTTAAAAGTTATTTAAGTCTCATTCATTTTACATACAGTATTCGAAATATTTTACAAAAACTTGTTTTGTAGATTTACACTTTATTGTTTACCGTGAATATAGATCAATAGATATTTAATAGATAAAAATATAAATACTTATTTACAAATAGACAGATAGAATGTAAATGATAAATATTCAATGGATACATCGTATGAGAAGAATGCATTTTGATGGATGGATTAGTGTAAACTTAAATTTTTTTTTCTCTACATTATAAATTGTTTCAGGGATATATTTCATGATATGCGGAAACACTTTTCGAAAGGATTCATGATGTTACAAAGATAGGAACAACTTAATCTTAGACAGGTGGAAGAGTTATTTATATATGTGCTGCAGAACTTAAACACTGGAAAACTTTTACAATAACAAATTTTCTATACTGTATTGATTTCAATTGGATTTATTTATTAATTTATATAAATTCGAAATTGCATCAAATTTATTTATATTTATAAAACAAGAAATCTTATAACAATTTTAAATGTTATTTAAATCTGTTTTATTTTATATATACTTTTCGACAAAGACACAGGCACTCGATTTAATTTTAGCTCTTATAAACGATTTTATTTAATTTTTCCTTTAAGCATACTTCATTACGTATTGTTTTGCAGTCTTAATTGAAGTTTTACATTTCTATTTGAAATTCGTGAAAGGCCGCTTAAAGTAAATAAGCTCATGAATTCTAAAATAGAAAAAGATATTAAGGAAATAAAAACCTTATTTTAAATTTAAAAAGTTAAGTTGAGGTATTACTTATATATGTGTAAATTATATGTATGCAATTAATCAAGCTTACCGATAAAATTTCCTCTAGCACACAGATTTATGAAGATTTATAAATCTAATTCTGTAAATTTACATCTTTTTCCTGTACAATTTTACAAACTATTTTGGACTTTTATTCTGGACTATTTTACAAAAACTAGTTTTGTAGATTTACAACTTATTTTTTACAGTGTAGACAGATAGAGATATAATGGATAAAAATATAAATATTTATGTGCAAATAGATAGAATATAAATGACAGATATTCGAATGCTGAATCATTTTAAAAGAATGTACGTTGATGGATGGATTAGTAAAAACATACAAAACTTTTCTCGACATTATAAATTGTTTCAGGGATATACTTCCTGATATACGGTGATACTTTGCGGAAGGATTTATGATTTTAGAAATATGGGAACAAGTTAATCTTAGACAGTTGAAAGAGTTATTTATATCTGTGCTCCAGAGATGAAACAATATAAAACTTATATATTAAAGTTTATTTGTAGGAACAAATTTTCGGTAATGTATTGATCTCGAATGAATTTAATTTTCAGCTTTTGTAAACTCGAAATTGTGTCAAATATATGTCTAAAACCAGAACTCTTATGGTAAATTTAAAACTTTATTAAGTCTGTTTCGTTTTATAATGTATTTTTTAAAACAGACACAATTATTCGATTTAATTTTAGCTTTAAAAATGATTTTTTAAACATTTAATTGAACGGATTTCTTTAGCTATTGCTTTATATTCTTAATGGGAATTCACGAAATTCTGTTTCAAATTAATAAATAATAAAATGGAAAGAAGCAATGAAGATTAACATTAAAATCTTTTTTATGTTAAAAACTAAAAGTTAAGAGACTATTTATGTATGTTATATTTGTGTGTGAATGTGTGCGTATTTATGTGTAAATTGATAAAAATAAAACAGTTAAATCCATAAAATTTGTACATACATTAAGAAAAAAAATTACAAATATTCAAATTCTACATCACTTAAAAAGATCAATTTTAATTGACGGATTGATGAAATCTTACAGAAGATTTCTTGACGTTATAAATTGTTTCACACGTATGCTTTGTGATAGGCGAAAATACTTGGACGAAGGATTTATGATTTTATAAAGAAAAGAGCAAGTTAATCTTAGACAGCTGAAAAAGTTATTTATGTATGTGATACAAAAATGAAATAGAAACTCTATAAAACTTTTACAGAAATGTTTGCTTATATCTTTCAAAACAAAATTTTTTTTAGTATATACCATTGAATTTGGTTATCTTCTAGATTTTTCTAAATTTGAATGTGTATTAAATTTATTTATTCCCTAAAGTTCAATTTCTTATAACAATCTTTAAAAAGTAATTTAAACCTATTTTCTTTTATAGGTATTTTTCAAAATAGGGAAAGTTAGTTGACTGTATTTTAGTATAGGATATGTTAGTTTCTTATTTTTCAATTCATTTCTTTAGTTGTTGCTTTCAATAAAATTAAGTATTTAAAGGAACGCACGTATTTTTATGGTAAGTAAAGTATTTAGTGAAGTAATTAGTAATTAGTATTTAGTAAAGTAAGTAAGCATCTTTATATGTAAATTAAGAAATGCTGTTTAAAATAAATACATAATTAATAAAACCCTTAAAAATAAAGGAAATAAAGGACTTTTCTTAAGTTAAAAAAGGTGTTTTCTCCTTTGAAGACTATTTCGAAACCAAAATACATAACTAATTTATGTTTCTTCACTTCAATAAGCATATTTTTTATAGACGGCGTGTTTCGAAATATTTTAATAGTTTTAAAGACCTTGAAAGGTCATTTTGATGGATGAATTCTGAAAATTCAGAAAAGTTTGATTAACATTATACATTGTTTCAAAGATGTATGTTTTACGATATAAGGAATCCCTTTCCCAAACGATTCACGACGCCACAAAGATAAAAATAAATCATCATAGGCAGGTGAAGTATTACTTTATAACTTTCTTTGAGCATTAATATTTCTTTTTTGATGAAAATTGAAAGTTTTTCCCTAAAGAAAATGTAAAGCATTTCTTTATGCATTTTGAAAATTAGAGAAAACTGTTACTAAAAGTAAGTAAGATTAAAAAAAATCATATTTCGTAATTTTTTGAAACAAAAACATATTTCTAATTAAACTTTACACACTTCATGAAGCATAATTTATATAAACGTTATGTTTTGAAATGTTTTAACAATCTTAAATATCTTGAAAAATTCATTTTGATGGAGGAATTCTGAAAATTCACAAAAGTTTTACTAACATTATAAATTGTTTCAAAGATATATGTTTTACGATATAAGGATACACCCATCTAAAATATTTACGACTGTACTAAGATTACAATAAATAATCACAGACAGGTGATGTAGTATTTTATGTCCTTTATTTGTGCATTAATATTTCTTTCTGCTGAAAATTGGAAGTATTCACCTAAGGAAAATTGATTTTTTTTTACACATTTTGAAAATTATAGACAATTGTTACTAAAAGTAAGTAGGATTTAAAAAGAAAAATCATCTTTGGTAATATTTCGAAACAAAAACATATTTCGAATTTAAGTTTACACACTTCATGAAGCATAATTTATATAGACGGCTGCTTTGAAATGTTTTAACAATTTTAATCCTTTAATCGACCTGCAGATTTTTTCATTTATCTTTAATGATTCACAAAATAATAACAGAGAAAAATTTTGGTACGAAAATTTGTATTTGATAACTTTACATATCTTTTCATCTTACACAATTCAAAAAATTAGCATTAATGCTAATCTTGTGTTAAATCAACCTTTGACTTAAAATATTACGTGATGGAAAAACATGGTTAGGCCGTTTAAAGAGTGAAATATCTTGAAAAAGTCAATTTGATGGATGAATTCTAAAAACTCACAAAAGTTTTACTAACATTATAAATTGTTTCAAAGATACATTATTTACGATATAAGGAAACACATATCTGAAAGATTTACAACTCTACTAAGATTACAATAAATGATCACAGACGGAAGAGGTAGCATTTTATACCTTTTCTTTGGTCATTATTTTTTATTTCTGTTGAAAGCTGAAAGTTTTCACTTAAAGAATATTGAAAAGTATTCTTTACACATTTTGAAAATTAGAGACAACTGTTACTAAAACTAAGTAAGATTTAAAAAGAAAAATCCTCTTCGGCAATATTTCGAAGCTGAACATATTTCTAATTTAAGTTTACGCACTTCATAAAGCATAGTTTATACAGACGGTATATCTTGAAATTTTGCAACAATTTTAACCCTTTAATCAACATGCAGATGTTTTCATTTATGTTTAATGATTCATAAACAATAACTGAAAAAAGTATTGGTATGACGATATGTATTTGATAACTTTACATATCTTTTCATCTTATGTAATTCAAAAAACTGAACATTAATGTCAATCTTGTGTTAAATCAACCTTTCACTTAAAATATTACACGGTTAGGTCATTCAAATAGTGAAGTATCTTGAAAAAGTCAATTTGATGGATGAATTCTGAAAATTCACAAAAGTTTACTAACATTATAAATTGTTTCAAAGATATGTGTTTTAACTCTTTCCGGCATGGGTAAAATCTGTTAGTAAAGTGAGAAATTATCGACTGACACCGGAATTCAAAAACGAATTTTTTAGATATTTGGAAACGCATAACTTACGCTTTTATTGTAAAGATAAAATTTTACTAAAATATTACTGGTGCCGTTTGCAAGTTTGGAATTGAAATTTGGTATCCCAGACCGGGCACAGTGTGCCGGAAAGGGTTAAGATGTAAGGAAACACCCATCTTAAAGACTCGCGACTCTACTGAGATCACAATAAATGATCACAGACAGGTGAGGAAATATTTTATACCCTTTGTTTGAGCATTAATATTTCTTTCTGCTAAAAATTGAAAGTTTTTAGCTAAAGAAATTTCAAAAGCTTTTCTTCACACATTTTGAAAATTAGAGACAACTGTTACTAAAACTAAGTAGCATTTAATAAGGAAAATTATCTTTAGTAATATTTCAAAAACCAAAACACATTTCTAATTTAAGTTTACATACTTCATAAAGCATAATTTTTATAGAAGGAATGTTTTGAAATATTTTAACAATTTTATAGATCTTATAAAAGGCATTTTGATGAATGAATTTTGAACATTCACAAACATTTTACTAACATTAAAAATTGTTTCAAAGACATATGTTTTATAATACATGTAACACCCATCTAATTACATACTTCATAAAGCATAATTTATATAGAAGGTATTTTTGAAATATTTTAACAATTTTAAATATCTTGAAAAAGTCAATTTGATGGATGAACTCTGAAATCTCGCAAAAGTTTTACTAACATTATAAATTGCTTGGAAGATATATGTTTTACGTATAAGGAAACACCCATCTAAAAGATTCAGAACCCTACTAACAAGGAAGGTCTCCATTGGGGGCATACTCAGAATTTTTTGAAAAAAAAATACGAATTAAACTACTCATGTAGGTAATAAAGGATCAGTGAAAATTAGCGGCGGAATTACATTATTAGATATGTAAAAAAATAAAATTGTTTGGAATAATTGGCGTGAAAAGCTGAAAGCGACGCGGGATTTGGCGAGCAGTGCATTTCCTCGCCAAAAGCAGACGATTTTAACGAATCTGAAAATTGATTTTAATTGACTTCACTGTTAAAAATCTGCAGCATTTACTGCAACGTCACTCCACTACTTTTATAGAATATCTCTCTTCTGACCAATGAGAATGCTCCATAGCACGGTGAATTGACCGTGTTATACACTGTTAAAAATCTGCTGCATTTTGTTGCAACGCACTAAACCGCTTGTATATAATATCTCTATTCCAACCAATGAGAAAGCTCCATTTCACGGCCAAGTAACCGTTTTCTGTATAAGAAAGGGAGTGCGTTGCAACAAAATGCAGCAGATTTTTAACAGTGTATTTTTCAATTTGGAACAATTTTAATCAATTTAAATTGTGTTTTAAATGATAAAATATGTTAATTTCATTTTGTTATAAGTACATATAAATGTATATGACAAAATTACACTTAAAGTAAAGTAAAAATGCAAAACTAAAATTACTTAAACTAAACTTATTTAAATAAATTGAACACAAAAATTTTTTTCTTTAAAAAGTATTCGAAGCGTAAACGTGTATTTTTCAAAATTTCGTTTTTTCGCCAACCGGAGATAAATCGCCAAATAAACGAAATTTTTATTGTTTTTTTACGGACGTTATAAGGAGGTTCCGCCGAAATTTTTTATAAATATATATAACTATATGAGAAGAACATTCTGTATTTTTTTCAGATTTTTCTGAGTATACCCGTATGGAGACCTTCCTTGTAAGATCAGAATAAATGATCACAGACAGGTGAGATAATATTTCACACCCTTTCTTTGAGCATCAGTATTTATTTCTGCTGGAAATCGAAAGTTTTTAGCTAAAGAAAATTGAAAAGCTTTTCTTTACTCATTTTGAAAATTACAGACAACTGTTACTAAAAGAAAGTAGTATTTAACACGAAAAATTTTCTTTGATAATATTTCGAAACCAGAACATATTTCTAATTTAAGTTTACACACTTCATGAAGCAAAATTTATATAGACGGTATGTTTTGAAAAGTTTTTAAAATTTTAAATATATTGGAAAACTCAATTTGATGGAAAAATTCTGAAAATTCACAAAAGTTTTATAAACATTATAAATTGTTTCAAAGATATATGTTTTACGATACAGAGAAACCCCCATATAAAAGATTCACGACTTTACAAAGATTACAAGAAATGATAAGAGACAGGTGAGGTAGTATTTTATATATTTTCTTTGAGCATTAATATTTCTTTCTGTTGAAAACTGAAAGTTTTCAGCCAAAGAAAATTGAAAAGTTTTTCTTTATATATGCTAAAAATTAAAGACATCTATTACTAAAGTATGTAGCATTTAAAAAGAAAAAATATTTTTAGTATTATTTCGAAACCAAAACACATTTCTAATTTGAGTTTACACACTTTATAAAGCATTATTTATATAGACGGTATGTTTTGAAATATTTTAACAATTTTAAAGTTTTTATAAAAGGCGTTTTGATGAATGAATTTTGAAAATTCACAAACATTTTACTAACATTATAAATGAAATTGGTGAAGAGGTAATCTGTCCCTTGAAGAATATTTCGAAACCAAAAGATATTCATAGTTTAAGTTTACGTACTTCATAAAGCATAATTTTTATAGACGGTATGTTTTGAAATATTTTAACAAGTTCTTATAAAAGGCATTTTGTTTGATGAATTTTGAAAGTTCACAAACGTTTTACCAACATTATAAATTGTTTCAAAGTTATATATTTTAAGATATAAGAAAACATTTTTCTTAATGATTCACGACTCTACAAAGATCACAATAAATGATCACGGACAGGTGAGAAAATATTTTATAACCTTTCTTTGAGTATTAATATTTATTTCTGCTGAAAATTGGAAGTTTTCAGCTAAAGAAAACTGAAAAGCTTTTTTATTCACATTTTAAAAATTAGAGACAACTGTCACTAAACTAAGTAGTATTTAATAAGAAAAATTATCTTTAGTAAAATTTCGAAACCAAAACACATTTCTAATTTAAGTTTACATACTTCATGAAGCAAAGCTTATATAGACGGTTGTTTTGAAATGTTTTAACAATTTTAACCCTTTAATCGACTTGCAGATATTTTCTTTTATTTTTAATGATTCATAAATAATAACTAAAAAAGTATTGGTATGAAGATTTGTATTTAATAACTTTAAATATCTTTTAATCATATATAATTCAAAAAATTAACAATAATGCCAATCTTGTGTTAAATCATCCTTTCACCTAAAATATTACGTGAAAGAAAAACACCGTTAGGCCACTCAAAGAGTTAAATATCTTGAAAAAGTCAGTTTGATGAATGAATTCTGAAAATTGACAAAAGTACTTCTAACATTTAAAATTGTATCAAAGATATATGATTCACGATATAAGGAAACACATATCTGAAAGATTCACAACTCTACTAAGATTACAATAAATGATCGCAGACAGGTGAGGAAACATTTTATACTCTTTCTTTGAGCATTGGTATTTCTTTCTGCTGAAAATTGAAAATTTTCAGCTAAAGAAAATTTAAAAGCTTTTCTTTACACATTTTGAAAATTAGAGACAACTGTTGCTAAAAGTATGTAGCGTTTAATAAGAAAAATTATATTTAGTAATATTTGAAAAAAAAATTCTAATCTAAGTTTACATACTTAATAAAGCATAATTTATACAGAAGGTATGTTTTGAAATATTTCAACAATTTTAAAGATCTTATAAAAGGCATTTTGATGAATGAATTTTGGAAATTCTCAAACGTTTTACTAACATTATAAATTATTTCAAAGATACATGTTCCAAGATAAAATGAAACACCCATCTAAAAGATTCACGACTCTACTAAGATAACAATAAAGGATCATAGACAGGTGAGGTAGTATTTAATGTCACTTATTTGTGCATTAATATTTCTCTCTGCTGAAAATTGAAAGTTTTCAGCTAAAGAAAATTGAAAAGATTTTCTTTACATAATTTGGAAAATTAGGGACAAATCTTACTCAAAGTAAGTATTACTTAATAACAAAAATTACCTTTGGTAATAACTTTAACATATTTTTTGAAACATTTTCTAGAAACATTCTTTTAACCCCTTCAAGGGGCTTATGGTAACGCCTCTGTAATATTGAATTCTCTTCGGGAAAATCGAAAAATTTTACTTTAAAATAAGATAAAGCACTTATTAAACATTTTTATCGCCAAAGTTAAAAATATAAAATTTTATTAAATGTTTCTGGTGACAATTTCGTTTAAATTAAGTGGGATAAAGAATATTCCAGCGGCCCTCAAGCGTTAAAAAATAAATAGTTTTTTTTATGAAAAAAAAACAACAACAAAAAGTCGACAAAATATTTAAATAAATACAAATAGTATCAAATATAGACATGTTCGTAAGAATTATGAAGTCACCGATTTATATATGGCCACTTTTATTTAAAACTAAATTTGTGGGGTTTGTAATGAAATTTGGTAAAAACATTAAAATACTCCTGTACTATATCGATCTTTTCTTTTTAAGTTATAAAATTAAATATGCACAACGTTTGTTATTTCGAAGTTAAAATTTTGTAAAATTCCTTTGAAGATTTACTTGCTAATTTGATAAGTAATGATAATTGGGCCTTTTTTCCCCCTCACATTTTTTTGGCATTCTTAAGCAAAATGTGCGATGCAAGATGACATGATCTTTTTATTTTCGGCAGCAAACTTTTATTGAAAAATGAAAAAAAAACACCGAATAAAAATTAATGTAAAAATGTTGATTTTAAGTTTGCCAAACCTGGCGATTTTGGTTCGTATATGACAAATCAGTGGAGCAGAATGAGTGCATTCTATACGAAGATAAACATTGCATGTTTTATTACAAAATAATTTAAGCGTGTCTTTTTTATAACAAACCGTATCATAATAAAATACAACTAGCATACATTTTTTATCCTAACAATCTAACAGGTACAGAAGGATACGATTTTCACAAGTGAATTATCTATTTCTTACTCATTAAGAAAAAAAAAGAAAAACGCGCTAACACTGGCACATCTTGGCACATTGTGCCGAAATTAACATTTTGTAAGAATATATAATTTTAAAACTAAAGGGTTTAAGATTAAAACTTTTTAAAACCAGTAAAAGTAGATTTATTAGCCGTTTTACATGCTTCGTGTTTATGGGCAAATAAAGAAAAATCTTCCAAAATTACACAATGTATGACGTAATGAGCTTGAAGCGGTTATTAAATTTTTCATGCACTGTTTCTAACATGTTTTTTGTTATTTTACTTTACATATTTAATTCTAGTTTTATAAGAATGCCGTAATTAGATCTATAACTCTAGTTACTTAAAGGATACTGGATTGTGACACATTGAATTTTACATATTAAAATCTCTATAATTTTTTCTAAAGTGGACAGTTAGTAATCGTAAAATAATGCAGATTACAAAATTGAAAGAACCACTAACTTTCTACACCTAAAAAAACGCAAAATAATAACAATGTTTATATGGAGTGAAAAAAAGAAACGTTCCGGAATTTAAAGGAAAAAATAATTTGTTTAACATATACACACGTAGAATAAAACAGATAAATTAATTCAAATTTGTGTATTTAATTTAATCATCAAATTTTTTAAATTCGAATACTAACAGTATAAATCTTAAACTATGCACAGGCAAATGATGAAATTGAATATGATAAATTTTTAAAAGATTATAACGTAAATTAGCATAGAAATAAAAAAATATTTAAAAAAAAATAATTTTGCCATATTAAAGTGCATATTCAAAAAAATATTTTGCAGCATATAAATCAAAAGACACTTCAAACATTTTTTTTTGTGTAAAAGAAAAAACTAATAAGTACAAAAACCGGAAAAATTATTGGGTACAGCGCAAAATATTTAGCCGCTTCCAGGAGACTGACGATTGTAAATCTTCACTTATAAATAGTAATTACTAGCTGTTACCCGTGACCTCGTTCACGTAGCATAAAAAAAAGATAAACACTTTAATTAAACAAAACGTTTCATTAACAATAATTTAAAAAATATATAACACATATCTTATACCAAGCTATGCAGTAGTTTTTTTTTTTTTTTTTTTTTTTTTTTTTTTTAATAGGGGACTTAAAGAACTCAGTCAAATAAATGGAAAATGTGTTAGATAATATTAACGATCGCAAAAATGAAATTGCAACCATTTATACTGTAGAACACCTGTAACGCACCCCAATGGTACAGAAATCATGTTGTAGTGCACTTCAGAATTCCATATCAAAGAAAGAAAAATCATGTGTTAAACCTATGTAATAAACAAAAATATCCAACATTTCCATAATACATAACTTCGCCGGCCCATTCTTTTCTGCATCTGTGTATGTGATCTGTGTGCTTGTAAATATTCTAAAAAAAATGTTAAAATTTTGCTTAGTTAGAAAAAGTATAACGAAGATTAAAATTCACCTTTAGCAATTTCTAATAATAGACAGAAACGTACTTGAATTCTTTTGTACAGTCCTGTATATTACGTGCAAATAATTACACGACCGTATATTTAGCTTAAATTATTCAAGCAAAAAACCCGATTCAAATTATTGAATTCATATTTCCGGGACTCGCTATTGCACAGGTGACCATATATCCAGTTTATTGTATAGCCCGATACATGATTTATTTAAATTCTACAAACATCTCTTATTATACCAAATGTAGCTGAACTTCAGGATGCATTAGTTTTCCTTAAAATACATACTATAATTGAAAAAGCTCTTCAGCAATCTTTTCTAATAGGTTATACTTTGGATACAATATCTGAGATCTGGACACAGGTCCAAAATCTTTTAAGCGTCTCTGTAAATGAACAACAAATGTGATGCAAATCATACTTTACTGCAAGCATATTAGTAAATTTCAGTATTTATCATTGTATTGATTATCTCAGTATATTAATTTCATCATGTTTGAAATAGTGCAACGCAATTAAAATACGCTGGGAATATTTTTTCCCCGTAGACTATTATATTACCGAACATTTTTCTGTTATCTTGTAAAAGAATGTTAAACCTTTTCACCCCATATTCTACAGCAATCCTGTTTTAGTGCCCTTCAGAATTTGATATCAATTTCAATATTATTAAAATGACCTTGGTAAAATAACAGTATTAAAATATGCTGCAAATGGTTTTTCTTCACAGAGTATGATATATTGAAATACTTTTGAGCTCACTGTACGCACACTATAAGTACTATACTTAACATATTCGATAGTAATCATGTTCTTGTGAACCTTAAAAATGCATGTAAATTTCATTACATTTAAAATTATGTAACATTATCAAAATACACCACAAATGACTTTTTCGCCGTATATCATAATATAAAGTCTCCTTTTGTGTGCTCCTGTGATTCAGCTATATTTGCTACCTGGTTCATTTTCAATGCCGCACATGCTATAGCAAATCTCAATAACGTATGTTATTTTCGTATGAATCCCACTATATTTACTCAAGTTGAAACACGGACAAACAGACGGCAGACCCCAGGCACTCGGCATCCGGTATACAGACAGGTTGAAGTCGTAAACACTTTTAGACCATGATAGAAAGTGTCAAAAAGGGGATAGTTTCCGTAAAACGATAAAAAAAAAACAGAATTTTTGAAAATTTAAAAACTTATACTTTGTTTCAGATATGACGTTACATTGATATTTTTAAAATTCTTAATGGAAAGTATTCCTGTGACGTCACAATTGGTAAAAAGTTGAATTTTATAGCCTCGAACCGAAAGAAAGAAAAAGGTTCATTTTTATTGCGGATTAATATCTGGAAAAACTACTAAACTATTCATATTCTTGTAAAGTGTGAAGTTATATTCTTGTGAAGTCTTCTAAGTTTAAAAGAAATTTTATATAATCGTCTGCGTGATATAAGAAGAAAAACAGTATTCCTCTGACGTCACAATTGGTAAGATCGCGGTTTTTAACCTCGAACCGAAAAACAGAATAGGGTCCATTTATTTATTTCCTTTTCTTTTATCACGTGAAAATCTTTCAGTTGAAAATTACTTACAGAAGAGAAATAATTATTCCGGTTTTTTTATTTTTTGGCAACGAAAAAAGAAAGATGATTAAATATTATGGAAAATTTTTCAATTTATTCTGTACGAAAAATAGTGAAATGTTGAATTATTAAGAAAAATATTTGAATAAAATAAATAAAAATTAGCCTATGTTCATTTCAGACCAATAATCAATCTATATACAAAAATTTAAAGACATTAATCCATCCGTTTTGAAGCCAAGTTCATTCCAATTTTCGGACACACTTTCACATTTATAATATATATAAGGACTAGCTGTTACCCGTGACGTCGTTCACGTAGCATTAAAAAAAAGATAAACGCTTTAATTAAACAAAACGGTTCATTGACAATAATTTAAAATATATATAACATTTATCTTATAGAAGGCTATGCAGTAGTTTTTTTATAGGGAACTTAAAGAACTCAGTCAAATAAAAAGAAAATGTGTTAGATAATATGAACAATCGCGAAAATGAAATTGTAATTACTTATACTATAGAACAACTGTAACGCACCCCAATGGTACAGAAATCATGTTGTAGTGCATTTCAGAATTCCATATCAAAGAAAGAAAAATCATGTGTTAAACCTAGGTAATTAAAAAAAATATCCAACATTTCCATAATGCATAACTTCACCGGGACATTCTTTTCTGCAGCTGTGTATATGATCTATGTGTTTGAAAATATTCTAAATACAATGTTAAAATTTTGCTTAGTGAGAAAAAGTATAACGAATATTAAAATTCACCTTTAGCAATTTCTAATTATAGACAGAAACTTACTTGAATTCTTTTTTACAGTCCTGTATATTACGTGCAAATATGTATACGATCGCATATTTAGCTTAAATTATTCAAGCAAAAAACCCGATTCAAATTATTGAATTCATATTTCCGGGAATCGCTATTGCTCTGGTGACCAATCCAGTTTATTGTATAGTCCGATACATGATTTATTTAAATTCTACAAACATCTCTTATTATATCAAATGTAGCTGAACTTCAGGATGCATTAGTTTTCCAAATACATACGATAATTGAAAAAGCTCTTCAGCAATCTTTTCTAATAGACCATACTTTGGATACAATATCTGAGATCTGGACACAGGTCCAAAATCTTTTATGCGTCTCTGTAAATGAACAACAAATGCGATGCAAATTATATTTAACTGCAAGCTTATTATAGTAAATTTCAGTATTTATCATTGTATTGATTATCTCAGTATATTAATTTCATCATGTTTGAAATAGCGCAACGCAATTAAAATACGCTGGGAATATTTTTTTTCTCCGTAGACTATTATATTATCGAACATTTTTCTGCAATCTTGTAAGTGAATGTTAAATCTTTTCACCCCATTTTCTACAGAAATCCTATTTTAGTGCACTTCAGAACCTGATATCAATTTCAATATTATTAAAATAACCTTAATAAAATAACATTATTAAAATACGTTACAAATGGTTTTTCTTCACAGACCATAATATATTGAAATACGTTTGAGCTCCCTGTACGCACACTATAAGTACTACATTTAACATATTCGATTGTAACCATGTTTTTCTGAACCTTAAAAATGCATGTAAATTTCACTACATTTAAAATTATTCAACATTATCAAAATACACCACAAATGATTTTTTCGCCTTAGACCATAATGTAAAGTTTCCTTTTGAGTGCTCCTGTGATTCAGCTATAATTGCTACCTGGTCCATTTTCAATGCCGCATATACTATGGTAAATCTCAATAACGTATGTTATTTTCGTATGAATTCCACTATATTTACCCAAGTTGAAAAACGGACAGACAGACGGCAGACCCCAGGCACTCGGCATCCGGTATACAGACAGGTTGAAGTCGTAAACACTTTTGGACCATGTTAGAAAGTGTCAAAAAGTGGGTAGTTTCCGTAAAACGAAAAAAAAAAAACAGTATTAGGAAAAATATACTACAAAACTGTGTTTTAGGTGGCATTTTTGTATAATTTGTACATATATGCTCTGCATACCATAAACATTTATAGAAATTTATTATAAAAAACATTCTTAAAAGTGACAACATATTTTTACTTTTTAAGAGCTAAAAAAAATGTGCAATTAATATCCATTTAAAAACCTGTTTCCAGTACACTTTGAGCACATTATGCCAAATTGAGATATTGACTGAGGGAATGTATTTTCTCACAATTACATTAATCTTTAGATTTTAAGCTCGAAAATGCATTTTTAAAGTGATATTTATTTATATTTTCAGAATTGAACAATTTTCAGAATTAACACACAAAAATATTTTTTATTGATTAGTTGAGCTTTTCTTACTTTCTAAAAATGATAAAAAGTTTTTTCATTGATCATTACGTCATTTACAATATGTATAAATTGTTAATATTTATTAGTCGTTTAATATTACCTTTAAAAAAACTTATTTAATTGTAAAATTAAATATTAGCCACGCTCAGACGATAAACTTAATTTTCTTTAAATAATAACTTTTGATATCATAATTCAATATTATTTCCTTGCAACATCAGAGATATTTATTTTATTTTCAATATGTGACGTCACAGTCGTCTCTTTTTAGCACTTACTCAAAATTACATTGTGTTATTAAAAATGAAAACTTGAAAACTTATACTTTGTTTCATATATGACGTTACATTGATATTTTTAAAATTCTTAATGGAAAGTATTCCTCTGACGTCACAATTGGTAAAAAGTTGAATTTTATATCCTCGAACCGAAAGAAAGAGAAAGGTTCATTTTGATTATAAATTAATATCTGGAAAAACTACTAAAATATTTATATTTTTGTAAAGTGTGAAGTTATATTCTTATAAAGTCTTCTAAGTGTAAAAGAAATTTTATATAATCGTTTGCGTGATATAAGAAGAAAAACAGTATTCCTCTGACGTCACAATTGGTGAAATTGCGGTTTTTAATCTCGAACCGAAAAACAGAATAGGGTCCATTTATTTATTTCATTTTATTTTATCACGTGAAAATCTTTCAGTTGAAAATTAATTACAGAAGAGAAATAATTATTCCGGTTTTTTTATTTTTTGGCAACGAAAAAAGAAAGATAATTAAATATTATGGAAAATTTTTCAATTTATTCTGTATGAAAAATAGTGAAATATTGAATTATTAAGAAAAATATTTGAATAAAATAAATAAAAATTAGCCTATGTTCATTTCAGGCCAATAATTTACCTACATACAAAAATTCAAAGACATTAATCTATCCGTTTTGAAGCCAAGTTCATTCCAATTTTCGGACACACTTTCACATTTATAATATATATAAGGATAGTAACCGACAAATGCAATTCAACTTTAGTAATATAATATTCCACTCAAATCTGGACTAAAACACCAATATAAAAGATTGTAACAGACAATTGTCTAGTGTGGATGCCCATTCAAGAACGGTGGATAAAAATTATGTTTTTCACATGAACTTGAAAAAACTGATAAAAATAATCACTAATGTGGAAGCGTTTAGATGCGCAAAGTTCGGTTAATCTATGTTCTAATAAACAAACTATTAGCATTTACTATTAGTTTGTACCTTCTGGGTAAATCAGGCTTTGCGGCTAATATACCATAACAAAATTTAGAGTTCTTAATAAAACAAAATTTTACCAAATACGCAATAAAATTGCGTAATTTAAAATGTCTGCTGCAACTATTGAAACAATGCTAATAGTTAATAAATATTACTATTAGCACTTTTTCTTTTGTTTGTAAATTTCTGTTTCTGATTTCAATCTTCGGATCTACATCGACGACTAACCGGTCTCGGTGGGAGCGTCAACTCCAATGGAAGCTTTTGAAGGTAAGATTTGGCGCTCCATGCGTTACACTCTGTTTTGTTAAATATAAATGACGCAATATCATTTAATTTGACAAAATTGTGAATCGAGTTACTCCATGGTTACGAATATGAAAATAAAATGCATAAAAGATAAAATAACAAATGACGGGGAAAATTTAATGATTAGCTCATAGATCGAAGAATTATTGAATATGCTTAGTTATTTCTACATGGCCCGATAGAGTCAGGTCATGAAAACGGCTAGATAACATTATTTTTACAGCTTTTAAAAATTTCTTCTTACACATTTTAACAATTAAAAAAGTGTATCTTTTTTCAGTTTTATTCAATGACTGAATTAAAATGGCTTTTTATAATTACTCTTTCGTATTCTGGAATTTTTTTCAGTTCCTATAACAATTTATGATTTTTTTTAATAGATGGCATTTAATAATGTATTCGGAATATTTTTCGCTACCGCAGGCATCTTTTAAAAACTTCTATTGTTTCATTTTTTAACGTATTCTATGTAATTATACATTAACATAATGAAAATATTAATCGACCGAAATTCTAAATTTAAATAAATGTCACAGGTTTAATAAAATATTTGAAAACAATTTCTAATCAATTTTCTTATCAACGATGAAAATCCTAATAAGAAAATGATAAGCAAGCATTTCGAAAATAAAAAGTACAAAATTAATTTTCCTTTGACCTCCGGTTTTCTTAAAATAATGCATTAAGATGACAGTAAATTAACGTAATAACATAAATTAATTAAATTGCTTTAGCGTTTTATCAAGAAATAATTAAGATTGATCATAATGAAACATAGCACTAATGTTGTTTTTGTACTTAAAAAAAAAATAAGTATAAGTTAATTTTAAATTAAATTTTTTCATATGGTTTTTCATTAATTTTATGGCTTAAAAAAATGTTTCTTTTGATGTTGTTTCAAAATATTCTTCATTCATCAATAGTTTTATATCATAAAATTAGATATCTTTAGACAATGGTGGATTATTTAACACAGCACGGCATTTGTATATAAAGGTGTATTTTTTCAATTCATTTTCGGTCATTTTCCGATATGTTATAACGAATTATATGCAGCGTTTGTTTGCCGATAAAGAAAGTGAATTTCAAAAACTTTGCAACTTATTTATAAATTAATACATTGTTTTAACGTATTTTTATTGGAAATTGTTGAAAACGATGCAAAACATTTAATTTTCACAAATATTCAGCTTCATAAAAAATTACCATTTTTTAATATAAATTATAGCGATATTGAATGCGTTTCAAATCTAATAATCCGATAAAGGATTTAAAATTGCAGCATTAATGAATGTTATGATAAAATAACAGGAGAAGTTTCGGTGATGATCTCAAAGATCTTATTAACTTAGTTTATACTGCATTGACTTCAAACATTATTGAGTTTTTTCTTTCCGTATAAATATGATTTAATAAAAGTGGCAATCTTTGACACTTAAAAATAATATTTAACTGCAAAAAAGGGTGTCCTTATCTGCTTGGAACTGTTATAAATGCAATCATTTTTCAAATGTAATAATCTGGAAGGTAATTCAGTATTTTAATGTCAGTTTATTAGGGGAATATGATAGTTTATTTTTACTAATAGCCCCAAAACTATTAAAGGAATTAATTAGAGATATATATTTGTAGATTCAAGTGTAAATTAATTTCAAAATAAAATAATTCAGATGAATAATACAGTAATTCATTGCATTGACTTCTGTACTTTTATACTTTTATTGCAGTTAAGAAACTTTCTTTTTTTATGCATTTATAACTTGAAATTTTTTTCTATTAACAAATAAACAAGCAATCAAGTCGGATGTATGTATTAAAAAAAAAAGTGATATAAAGATAAGTTGATAAACGAAGAAAAACTAATCACCCTAAATAAAGTTTATCATTTACGCGGAAATACAAGAACATCTACGGAAGTTCAATTGTGAGCAGACAGACAGACAAATGGAATGTGTAACTACTTTTCAACTTTACTGAAAAGTGTTAAAAAGATCCAAAATATTTAAAATAATATTCAGCTTCAGAAAACTATATAATTTAATAACATAAACTGCAGTAAAGTTGGATGTGTTTGAAATCTAATAATCCGATAAAGGATTTAAAACTGCAGTCTCAGACTGTTATGATAAATTAACAGATAGCGTTTATGTAATGATATGTAATGAAGTTATTTTTAAAGTAGTTTACACGATTTTGACTGCACGCATTATTTCTCGAGATTTTGTACATTTTCAGCGTAAACATGATTTAATCGAAGTAGTAATCATTGAAAATTAAAAGGTAAAGTTTAACTGTCAAAAAGTTTGTCATTTTCTGCCAGAAACTTAAATTAAATATTACATGTTTAATAAAATATTTGAAAAAAATTTCTAATCATTTTTTCATCAACGATGAATATCTTAATAAGAAAATTATAGCCAAGCCTTTCAAAAAAAAAGTACAAAGTTAATTTCTTTAACTTAAGTTTTTTTTAAATAATGCATCAAACTGACAGTAAGTTAACTAAAGACATAAATTAATTAAGTAGATTTCACGTTTTATCAAGAAATAATTAAGATAAATTTTAATGAAACATAGCATTAATGTTGTTTTTTATTCTTAAAAAAAGTAATAAATAACTTTAGACTTAATTAATTTTAGATTAAATTCTTTCATATGTTTTTTCATTAATTTTATAGCATATAAAAATATTTCTTTTGATGTTGTTAAAAAAATACTGTTTATTCATCTACAATTTCATATCGTAAAATTAAATATTTTTAAACAATAGTGTGTTATTTAACACATCACGGTATTTCTGTATAAATGTGCAATTTTTCAATTTTTCAAAAATGATTCAAAACATTAAAATAATATTCAAATTCAAAAAGAAATATATCGCTTTATAATATAAACTGTAGTAGAATTAGATGCGATTCAAATTTGATAATCCTATAAAGGATTGAAAACTGCAGTGTCAGATTGTTACGATGAAATGACAGATAACGCTTCGGTAATGATCTCAAAGCTGTAGTTAATGTAGTTTGTAGTAAGTTCACTGCAAGCATCATTTCTGGAAATTTTAGAGCATTTTCTGAGTAAACAAGATTTAATCTGTGATTGTAATCATTGAAAGTTAAAATGTAATTTTTAACTGTCAAAAAATTTGTCATTGTTCTACCAGGAACTTAAAAATTTTATCACATTTCGAATATAATATTCTGGAAAACAATTTAGTATTTTAGTGTCAGATTATTAGTGGAATAGGACAATTTATTACTTTCTTCTAACTTTATAAGAAGAAAGTATTGGATTCGTGAAAATTTTCGAATTCCGGTTTCCAATAGATTTACACGTTTTTCGGGTCAGGAAGCTTAAAAAAACATGTTTTTACAAAATGTCTCTGTCTGTCTGTATGAGACAAAAATTTTTCGCGCGCTCTATAACAAAGTTCTAAGAATTAATTCATGGAATTTCCCAAAGGTTGAAGTACAAATTAATTTTGAAATAAAATAATTCTGATGCATAATATAGTAATTTATTGTTTTCCCTTTTATACTTTTATACTACTATAGAAAATGCCTTAAATGAAAATGTATTTAAAACTAGCCACTTTTTTTTCTGTGAACAAATAAAGCAAACAAGTCGGAAATAAGTATTAAATGAAATATTAAATAAGGACACATTTGCTAAATGAAGATCAACTAATGACCCTAAACAAAGTTTATAATTTGCGTGAAAGTTCGGATACGTTTACAGAAGTTACAGTGTGGGCACATGGGTAAACAAATCGAATTCCTAATAATTTTTCAACTCTACTGGAATATTTTAAATACGATGCAAAACATCTAAAATAATATTAAACTTCTGAAAGCTATGTCGCTTTATAATATAAACTGTAGTAAAATTGGATGTTTTACAAATCTAATAATCCGATAAAGGATTCAAAACTGCAATGTCAGATTGTTAAGCTAAGATGACAGGTAACGTTTCGGTAATGATCTCAAAGCAGTTATTAATATAGTTTATACTAAATTGACTGCAAGCATTATTTCTGGAAATTTTCGCACATTTTTCTGTGTAAACATGATTTAATATGTGATGGTAATCATTGAAATTTAAAAGGTAGTGTTTAAGTGTCAAATAATGTATCATTTTCTAGAAGGTAGTGTTATAAATTTAGTTATATTTCGAATATAATAATCTGGAAGCGATTTCAATATTTTAATGTTGGATTATTAGTGGAATATGAGTAGTTCCCAAAGCTGCTGAAAACATAGTTATGTTGAGGAGTATTAAATCTGGAAATTTTAAGTTCTTTTAATAATTGAGTTGCTAAATTATATGATATCTATTTATTGATTAAAGCAAAATTTTATATCAAAATAAAATGATAGTGGTTCATAATGTAGCTATTTTTTATTTTGGCTTTTATACTTTTATATCAGTATTTAAAGTTACACAAACGCATATGAATTTAGAACAAGTTTTATTTTTTCTGTTAGAAAAAAAAAAAAAACTAAAGTGAACAAGTTGGATGTATGTATTGAATATAAATAAATACAGACACATTTGTTAAATCAAATAAGCATATTTTTCAAATTTAACATTTAAATATTTGTATTTATCTTAAGTCTACAAGGCACCTCAAAATTAATATTTTGCTCATATATCATGCGTTTTTTTATATTTTTAATAAAGTAGTAATTGGTATAGAATAAAAAATATTAAGAAACTTTTATAGCATTTTTAAAAATTTCATTTAAACATTAAATACATTAAGTAAATATCATAATATTTCTCTTTTACTTTACACACAGTGTCCATAACGTTTTTGTGCATTTTTGAGAACATATTTCAACGTTAGACGTATTTTGTAGGTATTGTGAAAGAAGACATTTTATCTAAAGAAGAAGAAGACAGTTTTTCTTCATACCTTTGTGTATTTATTAATGTATGGCTAAAAGCTAAAGGACTTATTCAAAAAGAAGTTACATTCATACAAAAGTTATCAAAAAAAGCTGAAATCAACCAAATTTTTAAACTTTGCAACAATTTGTACACTATTTTTTAAATTCATATTGTTGTTTTCAGGTTTATTTGTAAGTATTTTTTTATTTTTGTATTTAAATAAGATGTTTACATTCACATATAAGAGCTGGTTAAATAATATTTCAGATAATTAATTTTGCGATTTTTATTAACTTATATAAAATTTCGCTTGAATTTCTGATTTTTTTTACTAAATTATTGGTTAAAGAACATAAGTAAAAACGTTGATATTTATATTTAAAAAATATATATATCAGCTTTTATTTGAAGTATTTATTTTATCGAGTGAAGCAAAAAAAGCCTTTATTTGAAATAATAAATTTCGCTATTAAGCTTTAGACTAATTTATGAATTTGAAGAGAAGTTATTAAAAAATATACATTGTTCACGAACTCAATTTCTGATACGCTTCAATTATTATTATAAACCTGTAAAAATTATTGTCATTTGAGAATTATAATTTTTCATAAACAATTGTATTTAAATAAATATATTCAGTCTAACAGAAATCTTCCTCTTGATAATAAAACTATACAGCTATGATACTAAAAATTTAGTTTATTTGATTGAATACAGTCTTATTTTTTTCAAGTACTGTATATTATGTGAATAGACAAAGTGCTCTCAGCTTTTTGTTATAAATTCCTATGTAAGTAGCAAACGAAAATAGATTTTAATAAATTAATGAAAGCAGTGTTCTTAATATACTTGTGATGAAAATTTAAAAACTCATTTTATGCATAGTTTAAAATCATGAAATAAAACGCTTTTAATTTTTTTAAATTTGCTAATATTTTGCATTTTAATAACTATTTTGCAATAATTAAGTAATTATTTTTGTATATAATATTTTCTAATTAAACCAACGTTTAATCATTTATTAGAAAGAAGTACAATATGTAACAAGATGTATAAAAAAGTTAGTAAAATAATAAAATGCATTTCTATTATTATTATTTTGAAATAATGCACGGATTTGGTACTTTCATAGTTGCGTTTTTTTTTCTTTTTCTTTCACGTATGTCTGCTTCTTATCTATGAATATAACACACCATATTTAACATAGTTTTTCTTAGATAAACAATTACTATTATTATTTTGTAATAAAATATCCCTTATTCATTCTCCACACAACAAGTCCATAAAAATCTTACTGTTTTAAAATAGGGGAATATAATAATTAGCATAAAGGTGCATAGGATATTTACTTTGAACGAGCATAAAAGAGAATTAATGGATAACGATAAAATAAATAAGGTGTATTTAAAAAAATTCTAGGTCCATGCCCTTCTTGAATATAAATAAGCACGGTTATGGCTCTTTTCTTATATAAAATTAGGCCATAAGAGATCTCAGATCGCAAAAAAATTATTCAAACTATTTTATTTTGAAAAAAATTAAATCATTCCAAGCTCATTTGTCTCCCATAGAATAAAAATAAGTAGTAAATAAAACAGAAAAAATAAGAAAAGACGCAATCAACCCCCATTCTCTCAGTAAGAAGTTTTGGGGATAAAGAAGTCAATATAGAATTCTTTTGTATTGCTCACGATTTCTTTTGCTATCTACAAATGTGTTTTGAAAATAATGTCGTTAATTGTTTTGAAATAGTGTTGAGGAAAATGATGTATCTAAAATAGTCTTGTGCCGCATAGCACTTTGTCACAAAAATAACCACACATAATAAACACCACACAATTTAGAACAATTTAAAACATCACATGTAATGCATTTTCACAACATTTTCTACTTGGAACATTTAAAATTACACAATTTCAAAATTAAATAAGGCGTAGTTTGTTTTATGCAAAAGAATATAATAGATTACTAAGTTGACTGGCTAATTTTTACCAATAATTATCAATAACTGACTTTCTGGAAATATTATGAAATTTGGCTTTTCGGGCATCACCTATACTCACATCATTAACAACACTTTTTGCAAAATATTATTTCTAGCACAACACATTCGGAACACATTAACAACATAATCGAAAACTATTTGAGTTACAAGTGTCAATATTGTCAATGTGATTATGCTCTGTTAGAGTCTCTAAACTGTTTCAAGAATTCGCAATTTAATATAATATATTTATGGAATTCTTCTTCCTAAAAGTTCTTGCGGAATAAAAATTAACTCATAATTGATTCATATCTGACACCGTTTAACTTTTAAATACATATATTACATAAATACATTATATTAACTTAAACTATTTACAGAGAAAATATTTACATAAGACTATTTACAAAACAAACAATCATAACTCTAATTAATCAATTACATCTTATACGGGAAATCGTCTTCATCTTACATTCTTTTTACATCCACTTAAAACTAAAAACATTCCATTCTCCTTTCTTCCGTTCAGTTCTTTTTTCTACTGCTTAAATCGTCTGGCTTCTTAGGAATTAATAGCTGCTTCAAAATCGTTTGCCTCACTGAAAGCCTTTTCGTCAGAGTTACGATGCGTAGAAAATAATATGCAGATCTATTAGTGGAGGAGATTTCCCATACATTAATCTTTTTTTAAATAAAGCTTATTTTATCATAAGTACGCAAGTACGGTACATCCGTAAGCGTCTACAATGGATCTCCTGATACGCTATCATATTTTTTTTCCTGATCCACAAGAATATATTATGCTGTTGTTCTCTTGTTTTTCTGTATTTTTCAGAACATTTCTTAAAATGTGGTGCCAAAAGGTTTCTATATTAAAAATATACTCTTTAATCCATTCATATCCCTCTTACAATCTATTTCTTAAAGTTCTTCTAAATAACTTTATTACTTGATCTGTAACACATATTCCTCTTTCGGAATCTTTTGTTTTTGGTTCCCTTTTGTAAAAATTGGAAATCAATATATTCATTTATTTCTCATGACATCGCGTCTTCTAAAAGATCCTGTTCTCCAAGAGAGTTAATATGCTTCCAATTCTTTTATCAGCGAACACTAGAAAATCAAAATTTACGGCACGACATCCGGATGGAATATTTCAGACAGTTATAGTTTCTAAGCTAATCAGTGATTGTTACGGATGTCAACAAACTCATCGAGTTTCGCCGCCAAGTGTCAAATTAAAGCATATGCCTTCAGCTTAGCAAAAAAAGAAATTTATTTTGATGTGTTGTTTTTAAATTTAAAAAATGCAAAAGGGATGTTAATCTTGAAGATAATAATTTTGTCTCCTTATCGTAATATAAAGAATATGAAAAAAAAAGTACTAATTGCATATTTTACGATGTGATATTGAAACTTGAAACAGAATTAACTCAATGAAATTGAAGAGCTCCCACTTTAAAGGACTTCAAAATACGTCAAACAATGCAAAATGTTCTCTTTTTTAAATTTATTTTTCCAGCAAATAAATCGTACAAAAATTATTTAAAGTTTTTTTTTTATCTGCGGTTTTTTTTCCCTGCTAGCTTCAATCGCACGTAACATATTAGGACGTCGACTTAAACAAAATTTAAATACAACGTCCAACATGAGTATATGTTCTAATTGAAGAAAATAAAATCCAGAATCATTCTGAAATTAAAAACTAAAAAATATTTTCCTTTCATGGCAACCAATGTAAATGATAAACACATACGATCAATCTCCCGCGACGTCATTGTCAATCAAAATTTGTGAGTATGTATGTGACCGTAATGTATCTTTCGCTGATTTGCTTAGAAACTGTAATCGTCGTAGCAGTATACACATTGGAAATATACATTCGGATGACGTACCATTTTCACCTTGCGGAATGCTTTTTGACCTCTGCATTTGTCACACAGCTGGACCTTTAAATTAATTACTGTTCTAGTTGAAATGTCCCTCGAAGGAAGATATCAAAAAATTAATGTTAATTTTTCCAAGTTTCGTTTTGTGATAAATTTTACATTTCATTTTCTGTAAAATCTTCCAGGGATTTTTAATTTTCATGTTGGTAATGTATCTTAGCACACACTTTTTTTCAATCGCCATTTTTGTATCATTTAATTTCTTTGAACATCTATTTTCTTTTACTTTCACGTATCTCTAAAATAACGTCATTTTTTTTTTCACTAGCTTAAAAACGCTTATTATTTTTTTTTTTTGTTTAATTCCTTTAAGAATGTATTGATTTACCGAGCTATCATATTTCCCTTGATTTTGGCTTTTCACTCAATATCTTAAAAACTATAGTGTTAATATTTTTATGTTGGTATGTAGTTACTTTGTCGCACTTTAAAAATATACATTTAACTTTATTCTCACCCTTTTCTAATTTTTTCCTTTAACGATTTTCATCAGTTGGCTCACATATTATTAAATTTTTGCGGTGATTAAATAATTATCGGATTCACAATCTGTACCTCTATATACTCTAACATCTGTAATTGTGATTATTGTACATTGCTTAGTTGTAATCAGATCCATAATGGATTTCTGGTTTTTCCATATTTGGAGCCATGGTCTGGGTGTCTAATCGCTATTTGTTCGGAGATTCAAATCTAACATTTTCCCAATATCATTACCAATTGCTTCCTCGTCATGTTCCAGTAACTTTATTTTCTTGAATTTTTCCTACCATTACAGTAAGATTTTCAAAAGACAGAAAAAAAACAATATTTCTCTTTTGTGTAATGTAGTTTTGATATATCTAATCATGGATCCCGGTATCTACTTTTTTTATTCCTTAATGGTATAGATTGTATATTATGGAGTAACAAGTGTTGAAAACAGACAGAGTCAATCAGCAATGAAATACTTATTTATTGTTTTATTTTGGATCTTCCAAGTTTACAAAATTAAAATTTACAGATATTAATAACGAAAAAAGGTAAACTACAGGTTTAATAAAAAAATAAACATTTTTAAAGGTTGCATTCAGGTATATTTTAGTAAGTTTTCGCCTACTCATCTTCAATGATTTTTCAGATTCTCATAAAATCAGTTCACGGATTTTGAAGGGAAATTAAAACTGTTTCTTACACAGATATTATGAAGACTTATATGTAATCTTCTAATTCAGATATCAGACAAGATTCTGTGATCGGCAAAGGTTATTTGGGTGAATTAATCTCCACTTTTAAGATTGCTCTGTCGGAGGAGCATTGGCGGCTTCTGCCCCTGCCTTCCAGGTTGAAATCCTGGTTAGGACATTTTTTACCTACTGGAAAATTTACAATTATTATGAAAGCTTCATACAGTTTTATCATTGCGTATTAAAGGATTGAACTTAGATTCAATTAAAGTTCTGGCAGGCAAGGTCTCAAAAAAGGATGAATTGTTTTTAGCCACAAATTTTCTTGGGAATCACAACTTGATTATTTCTCAAATGAAGCGTTCAATAAATAGACAACGCATAGCAAAACAAATTTAAGCCACATTGCAACATTTAATTTTGTGCTAATGTTGAATAGAATTATGCGTTGTAACTTTAACTTGTCTTTTTAACTTTACGAATAAAAACGCAAGATTTTTAATTTAAATGCATTTTCAAAAAACTTCGATTGCATATCGATTCAGATACATCCGTATTACACTTTCCCAATAACTACATTAACAAAATCGTTTTAAGTAATAAAAAAACGGAGTATCAAACAGAATAAAAACTTACAGAAACTTGAAAAGAAAAGACATTTCGTATTAAAAGCAACTAACGATTTTTTGCGAAATTTGAATAGAAAGAAGAGAAAGTTTACTTTATTTTAAAGGACATAGAGTAACATTTAGTAGTTTTCATAATGAAAATTCAAATGTTTCTCTTAAAAATCATTCCATTTCATCCCAAAATGTAATTATTCATTATATATTTTTTAAAATGCATTGAATAAAACATTAGTTATATTCTTAGTTTTAATAAAGTAAAAAAATAATATTCATCTACTTTACCAGAGTCAATTTTTCAAAAAGAAAAAAAGAACTTTTAAATATGTTCAATTCTTCTGATGAACTAGAAAAATTCATAATTCAAAAACCTTCCAAAATATTAATCAAAAAACCTCTTTGACGTTAAAAGTCATCAAAGAATTTAATTTTTTGAAGAGACTATAAGAAGATTCGGGAGAGCTCTTACATTAGAAAAGAGTTCTCTGATTTTTTTTTTTTTTGCTTTTTTTTTGATAAATATAAAATTTTTAAGTTAAATGTTCTCCATTAAAAATTCGATTTGCATTTTCGTATTTTTAAAAAAGGTGTATTACATTACACAAAATATTTATTTCAAATTAAAAAAAAATGTATTAATGAAATATTTTGGTTTCATAAAAGAAGGTTTTCTATTCCAAAATCATAAAATGGAATCATAAATTTATAATAACTTATTCTAAAAATCATTTGTTGTTCAAGTGCCAGTAGTATTTCAAAGGCACAAAAGAAAACCGTAATTAAAAACATTTACGAAATTCGATAAGAAAAGTTTCTCAAAATTAAAAACTATGAAATATTTTAATTTCAGCCTATAATAAATAAAATACATTTATTTATTTCACGTTTATTTATTAATATTTAAACGTGAAGAAACATTGTTAGAAATAACATTGAGAATACTAAAATTGGTTATTATTATGCCGAAAATTCACCTTAAAAAGCCTGACTAAAAAAAGTTCATAACGTATGAAGTCCCATTAAGCATATTTAGATTTAAAGGATAAATTTATATCACACATAATTTATAAATTAATTATTCGTCTACAATTCTATATCTCGTATATATAGTAACATCTCATAATTCCAAACATACACACTTCTCTAAACAACTGGATTGTAACGCATTTAAGACGCAAATCCCTTTAATACAAACGGAAAGATGTAATTTCTGTTTTTGACATATGTAAATTTAATTCTATAAATTATGGGATTAGAAACTAATTATGTTTTAGGGGAATTGTTTGAAAACGTTATTTTTCTGAAGTAGGAAAAATAATATTTTGTAAAACGAATTGTATGTTCTAAAAAATCAATCTTAAAAATGTTATTTTTTGAGGCATATGTAATTGCAATTTAAAATGTATATTAATTTTCATATAAAATGATATGAAATTCGAGAATTTACTTATGTTTTATGAAAAAAAAAACAGCGGATTATTTTAAATTGTTTAAATATTTTTAGTGATTGGTTGAAAAGAACATTGAATACATTTTTATCACAAGTAGAATAAATTACAGAACTTTTGTATTAGGTTTGTAAATGATATTAACAGTTAATAAATAATGTTTAATGTTTGTAAGTTAATGTTTTAATAAATACATTCTTATTAGATATTAACAGTTGTTGATAATTATTTCTTCCGTGCATATTTAATAATATTTAAAAGTGAACATGCATTATTTTAAATAACATTCAATGTAATAAAATTGTACATTATTATGCCAAAAAATGTTCCTTAAAATGATTACATAATAAAAAAAAAAAAAAAAAAATCAAAGGATACCAAGTCTTTCTAAACATATTTAGATTCTGTTGATAATTTTATTCACAAACTCTTCCAAAGTAATTATTCGTGTGCATTTTTAAATCTGCTATTTACAATAAATTCCCATAATTCCCAACATAACATTTCTCTAAATATTAGATTATAAAGCATTTAAGAAGCAAATCCGTTTAATATAAAGTGGGAGATGTAATCTTCTGTTTTTGATCGTAGAAAATTGAATTCCACAAGTTATGGGATTATATACTAAATGCGTTTCAATAGAATTGTTTGAAAATGTTATTTCCTAAAGAAGGAACTATGATATTTTGTAAAACGATTTATATGCTCAAGTCGAACAATCTCAGAAATGATATTTTTTGTGGCATTTGTTATTACAATTTAAAATTTATAATAATTTTCATATAAATGCTGTGCAATTCAAGAAATAACTTATGTTTAATTGAAAAAAGCAGTGCATTATTTTACATTGCTTTATGTGTTTTTAGTGATAGATTTGAAAGAACATTTGATACACTTTTATCACAAGTAGCTAAAAGTTTTGTGTTCGTTTTAAAAATAATATTAAACACTTGTTATTTCGTATCTATTTTCCGTGTATATTTAATAATATTTAAACATGGACTTACATAATTATAAATAATATTAAATATTATAAAATTGTGTATTATTATGTCAAAATGCACTTTAAAATGCTTAAATTAAGAAAAAATCAAAGGATAGCAAGACCCGTTAAAATAATTATACTCTTGTTGAAAATTATACACACACACTTTAATAAAATAAATATTCGTCTGTATTTTTAAATCTCTTATATACAGTAAGTTCTCATTATGTCTAACATAACCATTTCTTTAAATAACTGATTGTAACTCATTTAAGAAGAAAATCTCCTTAATCCAAAATGGAAGATAAAATCTTTTGTTTTTGATAGTAGAAAATCCAATTCCATAAGTTATGGGATTAGAGACTCAATATGTTTCAATGGAGTTGTTTGAAAATTTTATTTCATAAAAGAGGCAATATAATATTTTGTAAAACGATTTATATGCGCAGAAATGATATTTTCTTAGGCATGTATTATTACAATTTAAAATTTATAACAATTTTAGTATAAAATGCTCAGCAATTTGAGAATTAACTTCTATTTAATTTAAAAAACTGTGCTTTATTTTTAAATGCTTAAAGAATTTTTAGTGCTTCATTGAAAAAAAAAAAACCATTTGATACTTTTGTATCACAAGTGGCTAAATTACAGAATTTTTTCTTTCGGATTATAAATAATATTACACACTTCTCCTTTCCTATTTATTTTCTGTGCATATTTAATAATTTTTAAACGTGATCTTACATTATTTTAAATAGTATTCATGTCCCCCATGTCCCTTTAAACATATGTAGATTCATGTTGATCATTCCCTGTTGTGAATAATCATTTCATGTTAAACTAAAAATATGTATTAAAATAAATACGGATAGGCCTATTAAAATAAATAGGGATAGTTAAAAATAATATATTTAAAATACGCTTAAAAATTATCAACGTTTCGTATCGCTTCTGCGAACATCGTCAGGATAAAATAGAATGATGTTAAATGCAATTTTAAGTTTCAGAATATAAACAGATACATCCAAGAGTCCACGGAAATACTTGAGAGTGCGTAAACCTATTGTTTAATAATTGTACCATATTATGCCAGATTTTATGAATGGTATATGACAAAAAATCGTTACAAACGCGTTACCCGAGCTTAATGATCGTAATGGAAAATTTATCAAGATATGGATTCTAGCATGGAATTATGATTTTAGCTTCATGAAAATTGATTTTGCTCCCCTCATTTGAAAAATATAATCTTGGGAGGGCTGTACTGAGTTTTGACTGTGCAATATCTCTTTTATGCTCTTTAAATCTCTTTGAAATTTTTCGTTTAGTTTCACCAATATATACCAATCTTTCATTATTTGCGAGGATAACTGGAATTTCATAAACTCCTGCCGTTTGATGATTATGAATTTTATCAATATTGTTTCTAAGAATATGTATTAGATATGGAGGGGGTATATCTATTAATTTTATATTGAATTCTTGAAAAACCTGTTTTAATTTTTCATACATAATGAGAACATAATGCATAGTTATGTGTTTAATATAAGCTATTGAGAGAACGCTGAAGGAGGGGGAGCATTATATTGCCGAATAATCTTGTCAATATGCGAATCCTTAAAACCATCATGTAAAGAAACCTTTTGTAATAAAATCGATTTCATTCTTAAGTTGGTCATCTGAACAAATTCTATATGCACGTCGAATTCATAAACTCCTGCCGTTTGATGATTATGAATTTTATCAATATTGTTTCTAAGAATATGTATTAGATATGGAGGGGGTATATCTATTAATTTTATATTGAATTCTTGAAAAACCTGTTTTAATTTTTCATACATAATGAGAACATAATGCATAGTTATGTGTTTAATATAAGCTATTGAGAGAACGCTGAAGGAGGGGGAGCATTATATTGCCGAATAATCTTGTCAATATGCGAATCCTTAAAACCATCATGTAAAGAAACCTTTTGTAATAAAATCGATTTCATTCTTAAGTTGGTCATCTGAACAAATTCTATATGCACGTCGAATTCATAAACTCCTGCCGTTTGATGATTATGAATTTTATCAATATTGTTTCTAAGAATATGTATTAGATATGGAGGGGGTATATCTATTAATTTTATATTGAATTCTTGAAAAACCTGTTTTAATTTTTCATACATAATGAGAACATAATGCATAGTTATGTGTTTAATATAAGCTATTGAGAGAACGCTGAAGGAGGGGGAGCATTATATTGCCGAATAATCTTGTCAATATGCGAATCCTTAAAACCATCATGTAAAGAAACCTTTTGTAATAAAATCGATTTCATTCTTAAGTTGGTCATCTGAACAAATTCTATATGCACGTCGAATTAAAAACTGAAATGCAGCAATTTTATATTTAAAAGATAGATTGGCAGAAAAAGTATTACTGTATCTTTTTTTAAAGTTTTTCTTTACACAGAGAATGTGAAATGATTACTTTTCCGGTTAATCTGAACATCTAGAAAACCAAAGCAGAGTTTTGTTCTATTTCTAATGTAAACTTAATACTATTACTTATTCACATTCTAATGAAAAATCTGTAAATCAGGCAATGTGTGGGTCCATAAAATGAAAATGTCACCAATATATCTTAACCAACATACCGCCCGTAAGGCATGGTGAGGTCACTTCGACGTCGTTGTAAAGTCACATTGTGACTTTGTGACCATCGATCGTCGATGTGACGTCACAGTGACTAAAATGTAAAGTCGTTATGGCCGTTTTAGAGCTCGTTTGTGACCACTACACAAAGTGGTTACAATGTGACAAATTTGTGAAAAATGTGTCCTTTGTGACTACTTTGACATTAACATTGTGACGGAACTATGACAAAAGCGACGATATTTAAATTGCCAGAAACATGTTTTTAAAGTAAATAACATGCTTTGAAGAATTTTAGTAAATTTTCTAAAGATTTTTAAAGAAGTCACATCTTAGTCACAATGTGACGTCACTGAGAGGTGGCATTTTGGTCACTCTGTGACGTCATTGTGACGTCACTGTGACTATGTATGCTATGAGGGTATATGCAAATATTTGGAAAAATAATATTTTGTATTACGATTTATATGCTCAAATCAACGAATCTCAGAAATTTAGGCATGCATTATTACAATATAAAATTTATAATAACTTTCATATAAAATATTATACAAGTCGCGAATCAACTTATGATTAATTGAAAAAATACTGCATTATTATAAATTGCTTTCAGCGTATTTAGTGAATGATTGAAAGGAACATTTGATACATTTTTATCACAAGTAGCTAAATTACAGGTTTTGTGCGTTCGTTTTGTAAATAATATTAAACAGTTATCCTTTCTTATTTATTTTCCGCACATATTTATTAATATTTAAACGTGATCTATTAGTTTAAATAGTTTTCAGCATTATAAAGTTATACATAACTATGCAAAAATGTTCCTTATTCTTAAATTAAAAAAAGTTTCAAAGGATACCAAGTCACTTTAAACATATTCAGATTCCTATTAATAATTTTACTCACACACATTTGGAAATTAATTATTCGCCTATATTTCTAAATCTCATATATTCAATAATATTTTATAATTCCCACCAGAAAAAATTTCTCTAAATAACTGATTGTAATGTATTTAAGAACAAAATTACCTTAATCTAAAGAGGGAGGTGTAATCTTTTGTCTTTGATTATAGAAAATCCAATTCTATAAGCTATGAGATTAGCAATAAAATGAGTTTCAATAAAAATTTTTGAATTTTTTTTTCTTTTTTTTCTGAAGGAGGAAATATAATATTTTGTAAAACGATTTATATACTCAAATCAAACAATCTCAGAAATGTTATAATTGAGGTATTCATTATTTCAATTTAGGAGTTTTTAATGATTAATTTAAAGGAACATTTGGTTAATTTTTGTTACAAGTAGCTAAATGTATTATTTGTTGCGTTCGTTTTATAAATAATACCAAATAGTTGTAAATTCTTATTTATTTTCCATGCATATTTATTATTACTGAAACGTGAACTTACATAATTATAAATATTATACAGTATTATAAAATTGTGTATTATTATGACAAAAAAGCAGCTTAAAGTACTTAAGTTTAAAAAATGTCCAAAGGTTACGAAGTTTTTTAAACATATTTAGATTTCTTTTGATAATTTTATTCACACACATTTGCATATTAATTATTGGTCTTTATTTCTACATCTTATATATAAGATATGATCTCATAATTCTCAACATACATATTTCTCTAAATAAGTGATTATAGCGCATTTAAGAAGCAAATTCTCTTAATCCAAAGTGCGAGATGTAATCTTTTGTTTTTTATAATAGAAAATCCCATTTCATAAGTTATGGGATGAGATTCTAAATGCGTTTCAAAGAAATTGTTTGAAAATGTTATTTCCTGAAGGAGGGAAAATAACATTTTGTAAAACGATTTGTATATGCTAATCAAATAATCTCAGAAATTTTATATATTGAGCTATGTGTTATTACTATTTAAAATTTACAATAATTTTCATGTAAAAATGCTTTACAATTCGAGAATTAACTTATTCTTAATAGAAAAAAGCAGTGTCTGATATTGAAGTAACTTATGAGTTTTTAGTGATTAATTGAAAAGAACATTTAATACATTTATATCGCAAGTAGCAAAATTACAATATTTTTGCGTTCGTTTTATAAATAATATTAAACTGGTGGCCTTATTTATTTCTTTTCCGTGTATGTTAAATAATATTTAAACGTGAACCTATAATATTATAAATCGTACTCAGTATTATAAAATTATACATTATTATGTATAAAATAATACATTATATTCATTAAATGCCTTAATTAAAGAAAAAATGTCAAAGGGTACCAAGTCCCTTTAAACATACTTAGATTCCTGTTAATAATTGTATGCACACACATTTGTAAATTAATTATTCGGTTGCATTTCCAAATCTCATATTCACTAAATTCTCATAATTCCTAACATAAACATTTCTCTAAATAAATGACTGTAACGCATTTAAGAAGCAAATACACTTAATCCAAAGTGAGAGATTTAATCTTCTGTTTTTATTAACACAAAATTCAATTCCATAAGTTATGGGACTATAGATTGCATATGATTCAATAGAATAATTTGAAAATGTTTTTTCTTGAGGAAAAATAATATTTTGTAAAACGATTTTTATGCTCAAATCAAAAAATCTCAAAAATGATATTTTTTGTGGCATGCATTGTTACAACTTAAAATTTATAATAACTTTCATATAAAATGCTCTACTATTCGAGAGTTTACTGAAGTTTATCTGAAGAAACAATGGATTATTTTAAATTGCATTAAGAGTTTTTAGGGACTCACTGAAAAGAAAATAGAAGATCACTAAAAAGAAAATTGAATACATTTCTATGACAAGTTGAATACAGTACAGAATTCTTTGTGTTCGTTTTGTAAATAATATTAAATAATTGTTAATCCTTATTTTTTCCCATGAATATTTAATATTATTATTATAAGGGTACAAAGTCCCTAAACATATTTAGATTCTTGTTCATAATTTTATTCACACACACTTGTAAACTAATTATTCGTCTGCATTTTTAATTCTCATATGTACATTAAATTGTCATAATTCCCAACATAAGCATTTCTCTAAATAACAGATTGTAATGCATTTAAGAAGCAAATCTCTTTAATCCAAAGAGGGAGATGTAATCTGTTTTTGATGGCAGAACATCCAATTCCATAAGTTATGGGATTAGAGACTAAGCGTGTTTCAATGGAATTCTTTGAAAATGTTTTTCTGACCGAGGAAAAATAACATTTTGTAAAAGGATTTATATGCTCTAATCAAACAATCTCAGAAATATTATATTTTGAGGCATGCATAATTACAATTTAAAAATTTATAATAATTTTCATACATAATGTTCTGTAATTTAAGAATTAAAAATATATTATAAATATATTATAATATATTATAATATATTAAAAAATAGTGCATTATTTTAAATTGCTTTAAGAGTTTTTAGTTATTGATTAAAAGGAACATGTGATACATTTTTTCTCATAAGTACCTAAATTACAATTTTTTTGCGTTTGTTTTATAAATATTATTAAATAGCTGTCTTTTTTTATTTATTTTCCAAGCATATTTATTAAGAATTAAATGTGAACTTACACCATTATAAATAATACTGAGTATTATAAAATTGTATATTTTATTCCTTTATGAATAAAAGTAATTTTTATTCAACTGATATACATTAATCAACACATTATTTAATTACACCTATTTAGATTTCAGCTGACAGTTTTCTTAACATATATTCTCATAATATGTTTTTGACTATATTTCTGAATTTCTTGTATAGAAGTAAGTCCGAAAATTACTAATATAAACGTTTTTCTAAATATATATTTATTTTTTTATCCTCATACATCAAACAACAAGATATTTTAAATTATTTAATTATATTTATTTATTGTATTTATTAATTGTTCCATATTCTTTTTTCCCACTTATTCAAATAATATGTTTTTGTCTACATATCTAAATTTCATTTATAATAGGAGGAAGATTCCATAGATTCTATAATGAATGTATCTCTAATATAATAATTGTTGAGCCTTAACAAGGAAGTTCTCTAGAAATAGAAAGGGATGATTTACCATCTGTTTATGTATACATAATTATATACAGGGTGAGTCATAAATATCGAAACAATAGGCTAACTCCTCAAATATTGCCCCTAGACCCATACTTCCAATTGCAAAAATTCATAAAAAAAGGTGAAATTTCCTATAAGATAAGTTGCAACTCCATGGGGGGGTCTATTTAAAAAATTCGAAAATTAAATTTTTATACGGCCCCCGTAGAGCAAAATTCCCAATTAGGAAATTATTCCTTATCCATTCCTATATTGAACAAAACAAATTTCATCTCTGTATCTAAAAATCCCACAGAGATATTAAATACCAAAATCCTCAAAAATTCCTGACTTACACCACTTTTCCCTGCCTCTAAACTGACTCAATTTCAACGCTTGTTAGGGAACATTCACAAATTGCAATTTAATAAAAATCGGTGTAAGATACCACTTTTTCTTTGGACATAAAATAGCAGCGTATAGTATATTTTATGTCCAAATATACTATACGCTATGTGTATGTACTTTTATAGCTTTTCGTTTTTTATATTTATACTTTTTATTATTAAAGAAGCGCCAAAGGCTGTAATACATTTATTTTATCAATGAATATCTATTTATATGTAAATGTTTCACTTATATTTTAATATCGTTAATCCATATCCCATGCGTTGGAGACTCTGAAAAATGTCATACACTAAAACTTTTTAAGACGGAATCACATAGGAAAGAAAAAATACGTTATAGACAGATGCTCTCCCTAGAAGATGTAATTGGAGCTTATTTTCTTTTCAGGTACTATTGCATTTATTTTGCATGGATCAACATATTTTCCGTTTAAGACGGAATTTCGTCATAGGCAGATTTTTTTTTCACTGGTTTTATTGTATTTAATTTTTTTTAGCCTTTGAATAATCTATTTAAAAAATGAATTTTAAAGTTTTTTTTTTTTTTTTTTTTTTTTTTTTTGTAAAATAAAGATTTCAAAACCTATATGTTTTTCGTAAAAAATTCGATTGAGCCGAATTTTAATATTTTTTATGCACGTATTAAGTCAGTCAGAGACAGTGATTTTAATATGGGTTTTACCGAGACCGGGGAAATTTCATCCAGAGTGCACCTAAGTTGAAGGAAGTCCCATCCTTTATGAAAAGTACGCTAGGCCCGGCCTGGCGGTGTCGGGTCTTCAGAAAAAAATAACATCTCGGTCCTGGCCCTACCTGGGCCCCGAATACAGATTTTTTAACATCCTCTGGAGGACGATAAAAAGCATGAAGTTGTCAGAGGTAAATTAAAAAAAAATAAAAACTTAACCTGCATCTTAGAAAAAGTATTTTTTTAAATAACTGACGGACATTTAAACAATACACTTCGTTTTTCTGCATAATGAATTTTTTATCCTCTATTTCTTGTCTTTAAATTATTAAATGTTAAGAAGTTTTAAAAGAAAACAGAACTTGAAACACGTCATTTTTGATTTTTTTTACATTAGTTTTGTTTCGGCAAATTTGAAAAAAATGTTTACTTTTGAAAAAATTTTTGCTTTTGAAAATATGATTTTTTAAAAAGTTATATTATTTTTTCAATAAACATTTTTAATAGTTTTAAATTAATATAAAAAAACCTTGGAATAAAACTAAAATCAGATTTTCATCTTTAATTAAATGGAAAGAAATCGAAATCCGTTAAATAATGTTACTAGTTATAACGATTTTTGATTGTCCCATTTAAACCAGTACTAACCACATGAAACTTTTATAAATTGTATGAGAAATTTTAGAATGTGATTTTCTTAGCAAATTATAAGGCCAACATCACAAAAAAAGAAAAAAATCAAAAATTCTAAATCAAGAAATAGATTTTTTACGCGTTTTCTAGAACTGTTAAAGTAACAATGTTTTTTGAATTGTGCGCATTTCAATTTGTGTCTAATCCCTTAAAACCTGATGAATTTTTTAAACGGCTATAACTTTGCGAATTTTGGAGATATGAAGATGCAACTTTTTGTGTCTTATTCAGGACTGAATAAGGAAAGTTTTCCTAATTGGAATTTTTGTCCTACGGGGGCCGTATAAAAATTTAATTTTCGTAACTTTTCAGCTAGACCCCCCATGGAGTCGCAATTTATCTTATCAAAAATTTCACATTTTTTTATGAATTTTTGCAACTGGAAGTATGGGTCTAGGGGCAATATTTAAGGAGATAGCCTATTGTTTCTATATTTATGACTCACCCTGTATATGTGATAGCAAAGTCAATTCTATAAGTTATAGGATTATATATTAAATGTGTTCCAATGGAATGGATTAAGCATGATATTACCTAAAGTGCTAGAAAAAAATTGATATCAAAATTCACATTTTAATTTAAAATATAAGTGACATACTACGTTTTGAAGATTGTATTTTTAGAAATTAAAATTCGGATATAAGGAATATTTAATGTTATGCAAAAATATTAAATAATTCAAAATTTATTTTGTGTTCAATAATGAAATGTATATTTTGTTCTAAATATAGAAATTTTTAATTATTTTTATGTATTCTATACAGCTTGCATGTTTAAAATCAAGCAAAAATATAACAATAATTTCTTAACATTAAAGTTCTTTTATAACGCAACTATTTGGAAGGTATACCAAGCACAAGACCCTATTACGATAAAATCCCAAAAATACCTACTTTTTTTCTCAACTATTAAAACATTTTTTTCATTAATTTAAAATGATAATTTACTGGAATGATAAATAATCAAATTTGCTATTTTTTTATTTAAAAGAAACATTTTGTTTATATTTGTAGATCTCTCGTCGGCGAAACAGTTTCCATAATTCTTAACAAAAATATTTTCTTCATATATCAAACTCTTGAGCTTTAAAAGCGAAATCCTCTTAAGCTCAAATGGATGATATAATCTTCCATTTATAGATAATGGAAAATCCGATTTGATATCATGAATTAGATGCTAAATCAAGTTATGTCACTAGAAATTATAATAAAAGATTATAATGACCTATAATTTTTTTTAAATATTTCAGAAAACATTTTTTTTGTGAAATATACCAAGCATGTGATATTTTATAGATAAAATCACAAAAATACATATTTCTTTTCATTTATTAAAATCTTTTTATGGTATTTAATAATTTACAACAATATTTTATTGATAAATAATTAGAATAAAATGACTAATTTTTTGCACTTATTTTGAACAATAATAACCTATTGTTTATATTTATTGATCTCTTTTATACGATCAAGATTCCCATAATTCCTAACAAAAACATGTTTGCTAAATATCAGATTGTTAAGCATTAAGGGCCAAATCCTCTTAATCTGAAGTAGTGGATACAATCTTCTTTTTACTGATAATGGAAAATCCGATTTAATATTATAGATCTAAATGAATGTATTCCAATGGATTGAAATATATTTATATCAAAACCTAAATTTTTTTTAATGAAATATTTTACAATTTTCAGTCACACAGATAAAAATGTGCTTTATTTTGAAGTGTATGCTATTATAATCTAAAATATAATTATAATCGATAATTTATTTTATGCAAAAGTACCAAGTAATTCAAGTGCCATTTGAAGAACTGATTTCAAAAATATACTGATTTGATAAATTAGTCAAAAATGAATCGTTTTTTCATCATTGATTAGAGAAAATCAAGCATGAAATATAATCATAACTACACTGCTGAAAATTTGCAACAATTTGCTCCAAAGATATGCAAACAATTGAGCAATTGTGATCGCAGATCCTACAGAGAATTGCGTTTAATATTTCTTTCAAAAAAAAAAAAAAAAAAAAAAAACTTATCTTTTAATAATTAAATCCAAATTGTTATTATATTATTGTTAAATTCTTACATAAATGGTAGTACGAACAATTTTTTTAAATAATCATAAAATAAAGTTATTTATTTTAATCAAATTAAAAAATGTTGAACTCAAGTTAATTAAAATCCATAAATTTATATAAATAAATTTTTTCGAAAATCGAAAAAAAAATAGCCGATATATATAAAAAAAAATTAATTTCGAAAAACGAAAAAAATGTTTAAAAGATATTTAAATTCCTGAATAATTGATAAATCTCAATTGTTTTTAAAGTAGAAAGAAGTTGAATTAAAAAAAATATCATGAAAATCAAATGAAAGAGACCATAACAATATAAATCTTTAAATTAGCAAAAAATACGAAATTTTTTAAAAATTAGATCCATCTTAATATGAAAATTTCATCTTACAGTGCGAAGGATCGAACTAACAATCTCCAGTTTACTAGTAAGACGTTTTACTTCCAAGCTATGATGTCTAAACGCACAACGTTCAAATTAAAATATTCTTTTCAATGTAAATCTCAAAAATGAATGGATGATACTTGAAAAAAAATTATTAAATTAATAATTATTTTTTTAATTTTAATATTGTTTTATGTGAAACAAGTCCCCCATAAGTCCCCCGTTGCCCCTCTTATACATATCGAATGAACTCTAAAAACTAATCAGGGAAGCGCCTTATCAGGATATACCTATATACAAAATTTCAAGTGGATCGGGTATTTTTATCATGAGTTATCGCGTTACGCACGAACGAACATACATACAGAACGGACGGGCACATAAGCTGTCAGACTATGCTAGCCTGTGACCTAAAATCATTATACGTATTTCAACAATAACCCTTTGCTTGTATTTGTAGATCTTTTATAAGCGAGCAAGTTTCTGCAATTCCTAACGAAAACATTTTCTCTAAATGTCAGAATCTTGAGCATTAATGCCAAATCCTCTTATCTGAAGTGGGAAATATAATATTCTGTTTATAGATAATGAAAAATACGATTTAATATTATAGGATTAAACACTAAATCAATTTATTCAAATAGAAAAAAAGGTTAAAAAAATTCTCAATCCTATATATTTTTTAATAAATTTTACTATTTTCAATCGAACAGTAAAAATGTGTGTTGTTTTGAAGCATATGCTATTATAGAATAAAATATAAATATAATTTGTAACTGATTTCATCGAAAAATAGCTAGCAATTCGTTTTCCCACGCACAACTTGTAAAAATATACATCTTGAGAAAAATTGGATTTTTTTTCATTCACTAAATAATAAGTATGAAATAATAATCATAACTATACTGTTAAAACATAGCAGCAAAAAAATGACATTCCGCCGAATTTTATAAAAAGCAGTTGCGTAACATTAATTTAACTTTATTTTATTATAATTAAAAACGTAGTCCATAATTAATTTCATACAAAATAAACGATCAAGTTCGAGTATTTCTCACACTCGGAGGGTTCCGTAAAATATACATGTGTATTATTAACTCCTTGGGTGTGAGTGACTGCTATACGTGCAACTTAAATTTCTCAGAATGCTCGACTATTCCCGCTAGTTATTTTTTAATTGTTAAGGCATCTGCCTACATCAAATTGGCTGTTTTGGGGGAAATTTTCGAAATATTTTTTAGCATTTTATATGAATGAGCAATCTTTTACGATTCCAAATCTGTTTTAATTTTATTCCTTCTATTATTAGGAGAAGAGTTGTGGTAATTTCAATAAGCATCAAAATCGCAGTTTTGTGAAAATTTTCAATATTTTTTAATTCTTTTATAAGAAGGCACAATCTTTTCCGATTCCAAATCTGTTTAGTATTATTCCTACGCTTATTAGAAGGGGTTTCATTTATTATTCTGGATATTTAGAACTTTTACCTGCATTCGAAAAATTAGGAGTATCACTTGACAAAATTTAATCACAAACTATTTTTAAAGTTGATGATGAGGGAATAAAAAATTCAAAACGTCACTTGCTGTCCTCTGAAAAACTTACCAGGAAAACAAAAAGAGCTACTAAGAAATTAAAAAAGGTTAAATATAAAAAAAGGTTATAATATAAATGTGGTGCATTTTAAATATATAAATTAAATATAATAGATTTTTACAAGAAATTAAATCTATGCGATTGCTAGCAAATGATTTTTTTCGTTATTTCTATGTTCGATAAATTTCATTATTTAAAAAGTTCTGTGTGCTTTCCAAATCACTCACTATGCTCTGAAGTAGCATCAAAGCTATATGTGATAATTTAATTATTTTATAGGCACTCCAATATGAAAAAATGGTAATTTTTATTTTAAAAAAAGTATTTTTTGTATATTTTGAAATTTTGTGGTTATTTTTGGAGATATTGTTCAATGCACAGATAAGTGTAATAGAAGTGTGCAGCATAAAAGAAATTCAAATATATTTATTTGAATTGAGTGTACGCTGTCTGGCGTAAGCATGATATTTTGCTAGGAATAAAAAATTCAAATCGTCAATCGCTATACGCAGCAAAACTTACCAGGAAAACATAAAAGCTTCTAAGAAGTTAAAAATGTTTAAAAATAAAGTTAAGGAAGGGTTAGAATATAAATGTAATGCATTTTAAGTGTAAAAATTAAATATTGTAGTTTTTTACCTAAAAAAGAAATTTTTAAATGCGATTTCTGGAAAATCAAATTTTTCGTTACTTTCATGTGCAATAAACTTTATTACATAAAAAGTTTTAAAGATCTTTCGGTGAAATTTTGTAAGAATTTTTCCCTATCACTTAATTAACAAAATTCAGCTTATTTTTAATAGGACTTGCTTGCAAATGTGGAAGTTTTGGCTTTTTCCAGGTAACATTATTTTTTTCATTAGGAGAATGGTCCAAATCAGACTAAATGAAAATTTACCAAAATAAAATGCTGTCTTTGTGACATCCTTTTAATTAAAATATGAATAATTTTCATTTTATATTTAAGGGTACAAGGGACCTTTAAAATATTTTTTTATATTTTTTAAATTGCACTTTAAATATTATTGAAAGGTACATTACAAGCATTATAGCACATATTTATCACAAAAAATGTAAAAAAATATTTTGTTTCCAGAAAAATATGGAAATTTTTGTAATATTTTTAATTTAACGAGAACTTTTCAAAATGCTCTATGCACATTATTTTTTCCCTGAATGCTTTGAATTTTTTATAGTTATTCATCACAATATATGTCATAAAACTGTGCATGTCTTTTTTTTTTTTTTTTTTTTTTTTTTAATAAAGATAGTTTTAAAAGTTATAGGTAGTTAATTGTAAAAATAGATTCAAAAATTTTCATAATTTCAGAAAAATTTAGAAAATGATTTTTGTCTTATCTTTATATACAGATATATGAAATTCATTGCAAAGTTTTTTTTATATACGTAAATCAAACTCGTATTAATAATTTTGGAGATTTTCATTGATATGGAATGCACATAGTTCGAAAAGTTCTCGTTAAATCTAAAATAGTACAAAAATTTTCCTATTTTTTTCCAAAAAACTTTTTTTAATACATTTTTATGTGATAAATATATGTTATAATGCATATAATGTAACCTTGAATAATATTTAAAGTGCAATTTTTAAAATATAAAAAAATGATTTTAACGGTTCCTTGTCCCCTTAATAATGATTCTGGGCTCCATCATGTTTTTCTTTTCTGAAGAAATATGAAATACCCTTTTAAACTCCTAGTTGTCTTAAGCAGGTCATTTTCCTAAGATATAAAAATGATTATGTCAATTACATTCTGTTAAACAATTACTGAAGTTTATTGCGATACTGTTATCTATAATATATTCTATAAAGTAAGGTAAATTATTGTTTCTTACAAACCTTTATCGTTAATAAAATATACAATATTTTAATAAAAGCAACAGCTGCAAATGAAAAATAAAGATTATTAAAAAATAAAAATAAAGTAAAATAAACACTTCATTCACTATTTTTTAAAAAGTTAGTTCAATTTAATTAAAATTGTTGTAAAATATTTTTCATAAATTCAATCAATATACTAAATTTTTCTACATTAATTTAAATATCTTTCGTTTAATTATTGGTGTTATTTGTTGCTGAAGAATCGTTGAGTTATCTGATAAACATTAAACAGTTTTAAACACGTGTTATTTTCCCAGACAGGAAGATGTTTATGTTAGATAGTTTTTATTTAAAAATTTTTTAAAGAAAAAAACTGTTATTATTAAGGATGTGTTTTGTTAAATAAGAAAAAATAATGTTTTTCTGAATACAGAGATTTAGTTATGCATGCAGTCATTTATAGTTTTAAACTAAGATGGTGCATATTGATAACAAACTTTATTGAAAAATTATTAAAATAATTAATTATTCTTCAAAAAATGTAAAAAAATAATTTAAAATTCATTTTAATCAGTAAAAGCAAATAATTTTAAAATAATGAATTTTTTTTTGTCCCAGACTCACCCATTAAATATTTTATTTCAAAAATTAAATACTGTTTTTATGACATTCTTTTAATTAAAATATGAATAATTTTCATTAAAACCCATTAACTGGTAAATTCTTTTCAGTTCAATAAATTGAAAATAGCGGATTCACATCACTATTATTTAAATAAAATATTCGTTAAATTTAGTCTAAACATTTCTGCTTTCATCCTATCTATGCAATCAGCCATTCGACTCATCGACTTCGACGAAAGGTGAACTGGAGCATAACGACTCCAGTAGGCACTTCTACTCATACTGCATTGGTTCATTGGTTCAATAGTATGAAAATTTTCTTTAAAATGATAGTGGTGTCAAAAAGTTTTAAATGATGCAATAACTAAATTCGTCTTGCCCGAACAGCGTTCGGGCAAACCAGTTAAGGGGTTATATTTAATAATGATTCCGGGCTGCATTGTGTTTTTCCTTTCTGTCAAAATGTGAAATACTCTTATAAAATCTCCGTTGTCTTATTCATGTTATTTTCCCAAATTATAAAAATGTTTTGGCTAATTATATCATGTTAAATAATTACTGAACATTTTTACGATGTTTTTATTCATAATATATTTTATAACGTAATGGAAATTATTCTTTCTTTTAAACCGTTAGCCTTACTGTAATGTGTTTTTTTATTAGTAAAACAGTAGCTGCAAATGAAAAATGAAGATTAAAAAAAAATTAAAATCTTTATTCATAATTTTGAAAAAAGGTAATTCAATTTAATTAATATTCTTGTAAAACATTTTTCATAAATTCAATTAGTATAGTAAAAACTTCCACAATAATTTAAATATCTTTTGTTGAACTGAATGGGTGTGTTTTTCCCTGACCATTCGCCGCCCTGAATATGATTGAGTTTTTAAAATATTTTACTCATTCTCCAAACTATTTCACCCTATCTTTAATATGATTAGTTTACAAATGGGTAGGTGTAGGTTTTTTCCCAGGTGTTGTTAATTTTTTTATTAGAAATATAATCCAAATTATTTTAAACAAAATTTCTCAAAAATAAAAACACAATTTTTACAGACATCCTTTTAATTAAAATACGAATAATTTTCTTTTCAAGACTAATAAAAATTCTGAACTCTATTATGTTTTCCCCTTCTGAAGAATGGTGAAGTGTTCTTATAAAATCTCATTTCTATTATGTATGTTATTTTCCAAAATTAATTTATTAATTAAATTAAAATTATGTTAATTACATTCTGTTAAACAACTACTCAACTCTATTACGATGCTATTATTGATAAAATATTTTATAAAGCAGAGGTATTTCTTTTAAATCTTTATCGTTAGTAAAATATACAATATTTTACGTAAAAGAAGCAACTGCAAGTGAAAAATGAAGATTATTAAAGATATTACTAAATTCTTCATTCACATTTTTTTTAAAAAGACATTTCAATTTAATTAAAATTTTTGTAAAATATTTTTCATAAATTGAGTCAGTATTCTATATACTTCCACATTAATTTAAATATTTTTTGTTGAATGATTAGCGTTATTTGTCGCTGAAGAATCAATGAGTTTTCTGATAAAAATTAAGCAGTTTTAAACACATGTTTTTTCCCCAGACATGAAGATGTCTATGTTAAATAATGTTCATTGAAAAATATTTGAAAGAAAAAAAGTGTCATTATTAAGGTGTTATTTTATTAAATAATGAAATAAAAATTCTGAATACAGATATGTAGCTTCGTATGCAATCATTTATATTTATAAATAAAGCTCTTGCATATTAATAACAAAATTTATTCAAAAATTCGTAAATAAATTAATCATCCTTCTAAAAATGTAAAAAATACTTAAAACTTTCATTGTAACTAATAAAAGCGAAGAAAAAAAAATTAAAGTTTTTGTCCCAAACTTCTCCAATACATAATTTTTTTCAAAAATAAAAGTACTTTTTTTGTGACATCCTTTCAATTAAGATATGAATAATTTTCTTTTCAAGACTAATGAAGATTCTGAACGGTATTATGCTTTTCCGTTCTGAAGAATAGTGAAGTATTCTTATAAAATCTCAGTTCTCTTGTGTATGTTATTTTTCCAAGGTATAAAAATGGTTTTGTCAATTACATTCTATTAAAAACTACTGAATTTTATCACGATGTTATTATTGATAAAATATTTTATAAAGGAAGGTAAAATTGTTATTTCTTTTAAATCTCTATCGATAGTAAAATTTACAATATTTAAAGTAAAAGAAGCATTTGCAAGTAAAAAATAAAGTTTATATATATATATATATATATATATATATATACATATATATATACATAAAATAAACATACAATAAAACATATATACATAGATTGAATTTGTGATTTTTTTACAATGTTTTTAATTAAATTGAACTATCTTTTTAAAAAATTGTGAAAGAAGAATTTAGTTACCTTAATTTTAGGTGTATAAGCCGTGAATCAAACAATTCTTTTTAGACCCAGAAATCGTATTTACTAATTGAAGACAAATATTTACGTCGATCTAAGTAGTTACATTTGTTTCTTAAAAAATTCTGGGTGGAAAAAGAATTGTTTGATCCGCGCTTATACACCCGAAATTACGGTAACTAAATTCTTCTTTCACAAATTTTTAAAAAGATAGTTCAATTTAATTAAAAACATTGTAAAAAAAATCACAAATTCAATCAGCATAAACATTTCAATGAACAATTTTATTTTACTTGATAGGTGTGACGAAAAATTAAAAACAAATATTGACATGTTTCGATTCCATCTTATAAAAACCATAATCATAATAAAAATAAAATATCTTTATAAACTTTTATTTAAATTTATAAACTCCATCTATATAGAGTTTATAAATAAATTCCTCGTGAAAGCTTGAATAGGATGAACCAAGTTAAAAATTAATTTTGATCATGGTCTATTTTTAATTTATTATTTTTACAATAGTGCACGTGGTTTTTAATTTACATCGCATTGCCGGGAGCCGTTTGTATTAACCGTGAAACGATTAGTATTTTTATTTTTATTTTTATTATGATTATGGTTCTTATAAGATGGAATCGAAACATGTCAACATTTGCTTTTAATTTTTCGTTACACCTATCAAGTAAAATAAACTTGTTCATTAAAATGTTTATATGTAAAAGGTGTGTGCTGTAGATTTCATCTTCTTATAATATAACGACGACGATTTGTAGAGATAATTTTAAAGATGATAAAATTCTAAAGGGTGTATGAAGGCAGAGGACACAAATAGCCGTGAATATCAATAACACCAGGTTCTTTTAATTTTAAGTAAATACTTTATTAATCCTTTTCGATAATGGGAGGCCCCCATGCAGAGAAGTCGAATTAGACTTGCCGGAAGCTAGCGAGAGCCTGAGATGATTACACGATACATGTGCATCAATTTGATATCGCCAATATATCCGCCAAAGGGGTTACATTTGGCGCATTCTCTGAAAAGTTTTTTTTGTATGAACTATACTATTTTGGCATAATTAACGCGCAATTTTGAATATGAGGTATATGGAAACGGATTTTTAATTGAAGACAATACAAAGGGCATATGGATTATACTAGAATTTCATGATAGCGGGATAGCAAGCCAAATAAGGAAACGTTTATATTTTTGCACAGTTAGCAAATGCTAAAAAGAGAACGGGAGGCTATCTACAATTCTATATATGGTCATGGAATGATATCGACATGTAATGAAACTGAAAATTAAGGCAGATGGCTTCTAACGGCTAACTTAGAAGGGATCTCATATAAATTGCAACAATAAAGATAGGGAATGTATTTTTACTGAAAAAGATAAATTTTCGTTACCTTTGAATACAATTACGTTTATATTGGATAGATAATGTATTATTTGAATTGAAAAAGGGGGGTTTTATTTAAGTTAACACCTGATAGAAATGGTGAATAAAGGTATGATAAGGGAAAATAGCTTAATATATGATATGGATATAATTTGTATATTTTAGTATCTTGTGTTTTAAAAATCTAAAAGATTTAATAACTTTTTATGTCAATCGGTATAATAAATGCTGCTACATTAATTTAAATATTTGTTGGTGAATGATTGGCGTTAATGGTTGCTGTTCTCTGATAAAAATTAAGTAGTTTTAAACACATGTTCTTTTCCCAGATATAACGATGTCTATGTTAAATAATTTTCATTGAAAAATATCTCGAAATAAAAAAAGTGTTATTATTAAGGATCTATTTAGTTAATTAAAAAAAAAAAGTTCATCCAAAGATTTAGTTTTACATGCAGTCATTTTTTATTCATGAAGTCCGTGCATGTTGATAAAAAATTTTAATCAAGAATTCTTAAAATACATAACTATCCTTCTAAATATGTGTAAAAGTAATTTAATTCAACTGACATTTCTCTATTACTTCTTCATAATTCCAATTAAATGAAAAAATATGGGTCTCAAATTAAAAAAAAATAATTTTAAATAAAAATACAGATAATAAAAATACTGTAATATAATAATAAAAATATTGTTTTAGTGACATCCTTTTTAATTAAAATATGAATAATTTCCATCTTAAGTTTAACAGTGATTCCGGAATCCATTACGTTTTTTTCCCTTCTTGCGAAATGTGAATTACTCTTATAAACTCTTATGCATGCTATTTTCCCAGTATATAAAAAAGTTTATGTCAATTACATTCTGTTAACCAATTACTGAAATTTAGAACGACGCTATTATTGATAATAAATTGTATAAAGCAAGGTAATTATGGTTTTATTTACACCTTTATCTTTAGTAAAATATGCAATATTTTAAGTAAAATAAGCAGCTGCACGTGAAAGATGAAGATTGTTAAAAAAATAAATAAATAAACTCTTCATTCACATTTTTGAAAAAAAAAAGATAGTTCAGTTTAATTAAATTTGATATACGATTTTTTTTTTATAAATTCAATCAGCATACTAAATGCTTTTGCATTAATTTAAAAATATTTTGTTAAATTATTGGTATTATTTGTTGCTGAAGAATCAATGCGTTCTCTGATAAACATTAAGTAGTTTTATACACATGTTCTTTTCCCAGACGTGAAGATATCTATGTTAAATAATTTCCATTGAAAAATATTTTAAAGAAAAAAAGTGTTATTATTAAGGATGTATTTTGTTAAAAAAGAAAAAAGTATTTTTCTGAATACAGAGATATAGTTATGTGTGCAATTATCTATATTTATAAACGAAGTTTGTGCATAATGATTACAAATTCTATTCGGAAATTTAAAAAAAAATAAATTATCCTTCTAAAAAGTAGAACACAATTTAATTCAATTGGGATTTCGCTATAAAATCTTAATGAAATCCATTTATTTAAAAACTATTGGTTTTAATTAAAAAAAGTTAAAAAAGGAAAGAAAAATAAATAATATTTAAATTCAATTCCTATATATATATATGTATACAGGGTATCCAATAAATGATTGGCCTATTTTAAACATTAAAAAAAAACGGTTTGAGATGAAAATGCGCAGTTTGTATTAGAGTCTATTTGAGATTATTAGAGACTATTGTCTATATTGTTATTAGAAAATCAATAATTTTTTTTAAATGCATGATATTATGCACGAAAAATTTCTTAAATTTCAGCCAAAAGAGGGAGCTGGAAGCATCAGGTTATCAGAATACAGACATTACTCAAGTTTTTATAGGCATGAGCTTTTCGGCTCATTTTGCACAGTCGAATCTCAGACGACAGGTTGAATCGTCTCTCGACTCAACTGCAGGAATAGACTCTGTTGCTTGGAAAGTGATTTAAAATAATATTTATGATTGAATAATGTCTATAATACTTAAACACCTCAGTCGTGAGATAAATATCACGTGGAACTACAAATACTAGTTTAAAATTACTATAAAACATCTCCAATGGAGTATCAGACTACAAATGAATGTTTATGGTATGGAAATATTAATTTAAAATTTCTGGAAGTAATTTTAAAATATTTAGAAACATTTAAATTAATTTAAAGGATGTTATTGTATATGTCTCCAATTGACATCAGAACTAAGGAGGTTAATAAAAAGCAGCAAAATACATGTTTTAATAAGCAACAATTTTTCATACGTTTGCCTTAAATCAGTTCTACTCATAACATATTTTACAAACCGCTTAACTGATTTTTCTTTTTTATGCACAATAATTTGAAAATATGGTATAAACACCGCTTTTTTACGCTAAAATAATCGTAATATTTAATCTAAACATTTCTTGTATTAAATTGTATAAAGTTGCATTAACAAAATCAGTGGTATCAAATTGCTTTAAGTGATAAAGCAATTAATTTCTTACGTTACTTTCTCCATCGGTATCAATTTTTTATTATGTTTAAGACATGATTTCTTATAGATGAATTCTTTTATATAGGGTTTAATAATTTTTTATGTGCCGATTTATAAATCAGTACCCTGATTTTATTTTCGACAGGGGATTTGGCAATACTATTTGCGTACCACTGTTACAATCACTTAGCTCATTTGCCCGTACTTCGTACGGGCATGTAGATTTTGCTCAATCCATCTCCTACACTTTTTTGGCAACACTAATTTTTTAAATACAATTTCGTGCTATTTAATGGAAGAACTGTTTAGGTTAAATATTACGATTATTTTAGCTTAAAGTAAGATGCGTTTATCCCATATTTTCAATTTATTGTCCGTAAAAAAGAGAATCAATTAAGTGACTAAAAACCATATTCTGAATATAATTTAGTTATAGTAAATGTGCAAAAAATTGTAGTTTATTAAATGAAATGCGTAAATCTAACACTTCTACACTGTTAAAAATATGCAACTTTAGTTTCGTGCTCACACCATTGCTTTTATAGAAAGTGATTACTTGATGATATTATGGAGAAATCTCATTGCTCAGAATAGAGATATTCTGTAAAAGCGCAGGAGTGAATATGCAACTAATCTTGCAGATTTTTAAGACTGCAATTTGTAAGAGTCAATTTTATAAATGATTTAATTAAACCTTCGTGTATTACTCTACATCCATATGAAAAAGAACTTAAGTTCGCTTGAACATGATTATAACAAGCAAAGCTATTAACTGTTAAATTTTTATTTTAGCGTACACAATCAAAATTATCCTTGAATTAAACGATTTTCTTTATTTCTAAAAAACACGAATAAATTCGCTTTGTTAAAGCATTCCATCCTCACCACCGCGAAAATTCAGACAACTGAACAATCTAACGTGCATTTTATTCAATTAGTCAATCAAAAGATAAATTAACGTCAAAACACTGTAGTCTTTTATCAACATTAACATAAAAAGCAGGATTTTTACACATTTCTCTTTTCCTGAAAAAAAACATGAAATATTTTTAAATCTCCGACACTGAAATTCTTCCGTTAAAAGATAGAAGTTTTTTTCAAATAGCAGAAAAAACGTTTCCAATCGCAAGTTTATTCAAGCAACTGCTCTACGTAGAAGTATTTCATATTAAGACCAAAATTTTTACAGATGTCCATATTCTAGCTAAAAACGGAATATTCATAAATCTTATATCACAATTGTATCAAATTTGTCTGTTAAAAGATGAAAATTTCTTCAAATAGCCATCGAAGAGCATTGGCGATTTGTATTGCTTGTACTTTTGAATTTTTGGACGAAATTGTTTTGAGAATTTACAGTTCATTCTTTTATATAAATGTGGTACTTGTAAATAAAGAAAATATTCATCGATTATAAATTGATTATTAAGTAGTAGTTTTGCTTACTGCTGTTTCGTATTAAATACGAAAGTTTTTGATATGTCTCTTTCCTTCTGAAATGTGAAATATTCGCAAATCTTCGATCACAATTTCATTCAACTTTCCTGTCAAAAGATGGAACTTTCTTCAAATAGCAGAAGGCGTATATCGGCGATTATTCTTTTTGTACTTTTGTATTTCTTGTCCAATTTATTTTGAGTGTATAGTTGAACCTTTTATACAAAGAATACACTTGTGAATGACGAAAAAAATGTTTATTCAAAGATTATAAAATTACTATTAAAATTGCTGATAAAAAAATATTAATACAGTTCAATTAATTTTCATTACAGTACTTCATAACATACATTCAGTCAAAATATTAATTTTTTTACTTCATTTAAAAAAAAAAAAATGTTGGAACATTGATGTTTTTCTAACTGTCATAACAAGATTAAGCTAATCTCCCCAATAATAATTTTGTAAATAGTAATCTTCTCAAAAGAGCGAATCAAAAATAAAATTACTTGAACCAATTTAAGGTTTATTCGATTTAAAGAAAGTAGCATCGGTAAATAAAGTACAGAGTGCGTCATAAATTCGCGCAAACTTTAAAAATCAATAATAAAAAAAATAATGCTCGAAATTTTTTTGGTTTGCGTGCGTATATTCAGACGAATTTTGGATTTTTTTTCCATGGGTAATAAAAAATTATTCCAAAAATAGCCAATAGGTGGCGCTCACAATCAATATTCAGACGTTTCATGATATTCAAGCAAACACAAACAAATAATGAAACAAATCACAATAACATGATAATGTGCGTTTAATTTAGGGTAGTAAAAGATGCTCAACACGTCCACCACACCGGTATTAGGTGCATCAATACGTCTGTTAAAGCTGAGTGTGGCATGTCGGCATCAATGCCATCGACGATCCGAGGAATGACATCATTAATTTCCACCCGTAGTATCCGATTCAATAAAATAGAGCTTTCTTGCAACTTAAGTCCTTTCTTCGCGCGAAACTTTCGTAATGCAATAGTTGTGGATTCACTATTCTTGTAGAAAAGTTCGAATGACGAATCCATTTCTAAGCAGGTGTTCATTTCTTGCCTAATTTGTATAAAACACTTCAGCATGATATGAGAGCGCCCTCTATCGGTCACTTTTGGAATTAATTTTTATCATACATGGATAAAAAATCCAAAACCCGTCGGATCACATTCGCGCAAACCAAAAAATTTTCCGAACATTACTTCTTTTATTATGAATTTTTAAAGTTTGCACGAATTTATGACGCACCCGGTAAATATCACTCACCTGCAAGGGATAAAAAAGAGACATCTCACAAAAAAGTCATTTTGCGTTTTATTCCACTAGGAAGTCTGTCATAGTTGTGTCTCGCTACACAAACAGTTTCATAAGTGCAGCCATACGAAAAATCACTTTACCGCACAATATGTCCTTTTGCAGGGAGGAACAATTTTCAAATACCATCCTACGTCTTCAGTAGGGTTTTATGTTTTTATATTGGTTTTTATTTTTACTCGCATAGTTTAATAGTATAATTTCACAGTAAAAGCTTTCTCATTTTATTTTATCTCTCCTGTGGAATGTACTTTACTTTTTTTTGAGCGAACAATATCCTTTGTAACAGACAGTATTTTAAAAATAAGAAAATAAAAAAGTACATATATGTATTTTAATTAAGTTAAGTACAAATATTTATTCAACAAATTATGAATAAATAAAGAAATAAAAAACATGTTTAAACAAGATACATATATGTGGAATGTTTTAACCATCTAATTGTTTGGTATGTAATATTCCGTTCAATAAGCTCTAGGTTACACTAAAATATAAGCAATATTCAAGATAATATCATTCTATAGATTTAATGGAATTTCAATGCATTGAATAATGTTTAAGACATCTCACAGAATTATATTTTCTTAGCATTTAAAATAAATTAGAGAAAAAACAACATTACAAATTAATTTTTTTGCAAGAGCGTGAGAGGTTTAAAAACAAAAATGAAGTTAAAAGATGATTATTAATTTCCTCATATATTTTCTTTACATAAGTATATATTAGTATATTTAACTGTTATATACATTTTTGTTCGTAGCATAGTTGATGTCAAACCATGCTAACGAAATAAGAAGCACATTTACGAGTTAAAACTGTATAGAAATTTAAACACATGTTATATTCCCAAGACATAAAGATAACTATGTTAATTACTTTTGATTGAGTATAAAGTAAAATTAATTAAACAAACCAATTCTCATTCATTTTATTTTAACATTACGAAATGTTATTTTATTTTTGACAAATAGGGTCCAGAAATATTTGAGTTAAATATATTTCATGAATATTTTCTGCAAAGTATTTACAATAAAATTTGCAAATTTCTTGAAAGCTAAAAGATATCCAGTTTAATTAAATTTTGCGTTACTACAAAATTTTTTTATTCAAAGTTATATTTTAGAAGAACTTCCGTTATATGTTAGCAATAGTTACTATTTTGCAAAATAAATTATGGTTCAGTTTTTTTAGATAAATGTGGTTTCTTTGGTAAATTTAATTTAAATGGTAAAGGAAGAATATTTTTCTGACTAAGTACAATGAAAAGAGTTAAAAAAGAAGCAATAAAAATTAAACTCAAAACATATCCCTTTTATAAAACAACAAGCTGGTTTACATCAATAGTGACTTATTTTAATTTTATCTAATTAAAATACTCTTAAATTTATTACCAGGTAGAGAATTTTTTAAAATAGAGAGGATTGGGTCTTTTAAAATGTTTGCTAAAAATGATTGTCTTTAATTTGAAACAAAATGGAAATTGAAAAAATGTAATGAACTCCAAATTATTAACTTGATTTTTTTTATTATTATAATATGAATAATTTGTAATATAATGCAGTCAAATTGATAAACAAATATTCTTTAATCAATATTTTTTAAATATCTGGACTAAAAGTATCTTCAAATAACAAAAAATTCAGTTTTGAAAAGAAAAACTTGTTTATAACAGCACGAACGGATCGGTACATTAATGAAGTTTAATGAGAGTGCAGCATCAATTCAAGCACAGTTTACCATTTCTTTTTATTTCAGGAAGGAGATTTCAATCATTGAAACAAGAATGCTCGCGATGATCTGTTGTTTTTGACGATGATTATATGAAGGCCGTAGTCCAAATTAATCCAACCAAAAGAATTCGAGAAATCACGAATATGTTGATCATTCCAAAATCGTTCTTAACTTTCGTTTTTAATCGTTCTGAACAAATTGCCAATGAGGTAAAACGCGATAAGCGGGTACCGCACGAGTTAATTACAACTTATGCCCAACAATGGACCATACATAAGGTACACACGTGCTGGCCTACAAAACACTACATCACCTTCAATTTTTACCAAACTTCTTCCCAATCGACTACCACTTCCTTAAACACATAGATAACTTCATATGAGATAAAAGTTTTTCATCAATCAAGATGATGTTGTAAACACCTTCCACAAATTTATCGCCATCTGAGGCCTTCGTATTTATGTTACGTGGAAGCACTAAGCACGTTTCTCGATGGCAAAATGTATTGACTGCTAAATCCATTATTTTGATTTTATTTAAAATAATTAGTTAGAGAAAAGTTATAGCGATTTACATTTCAAATAAAAAAGTGATGTATTATTTTTGCAATAATCTAATAAACAATTGATAATTATAAATCTACCATTTTCATCCGATGACAGTATAATTGTTCGATTTGTATTTTATGTGAAAACCTGTTTCAATGTTACTTAACGTAATGCAAACAAAGGTAACAGTGCAAACATTTCTTGAGTTTAAATTCTTTACAAATGACGTTGTTCATAGATTCGGTTATATAAAAACAAGCCATATTTTGTATTATCAATAATGAGAGCGCTCTTAATGATATGGTTGACTTTCGCCATTAAATTTTAATATTGATCGGATGCCGGCAACAAAGAAATTTCCTTTTATAGAGTTTACGGATGAAGTTCCAGAATTAGTTAAACTCACTTACTGTCAAATATTTTAAATATTTTTGGAATCAATTTTTTGAAATATCGAAATTTTAAAAAATTTAGTAAAAAATATTTGACAGTAAGCTTGACATAAGCCAAAAATCTTGTTCTCTTCAAGTAATCTAAAACAAAAAAATGTCAAATCAAGCATTCTTTACAATCAGAACACAATCTTTTCAAAATATTCATCTATCGAAACTTATATACATATATATATTTCTTTTTTAAAAAAAGGTTTTCTTCGGAATTATAGAGTTTTCATTTTTCAAGATGAGGAAATGTAGAAAGTAAATTTATTTGTGTTTTTTCTAAAAAAGAGCTAAATAAATTAGCCATAATCTTAGCTTCTTTGAAATAAGTACACTGTTAAAAATAAATCTGTGAATTCCAGGTGAAACTACCGGCAGCAATGTAGCCGAACTTTCACCGTTCCGTTAGTAGATTTTCCGTTTGGAAAATAAAAGAAAGGAAAACTTCCGTATGGAAAAGCGGTAACTTTCCGTTACAAAGTTTGATTTTGTAATGATAATAATTTAATTTAAATTTTAAAATTAGTGAACCGGACATTCGTCAAAGAATTCGAAATTTCCGAGTGACCATATACTTAATTTAAATCATTTTTAATCATTATTTTTTGCATAATTTATTTCAAGCCATCCTGAGGATCGAACTAGGGACGTTTGCGTAGAGGATCAAGTCCTTACTGATTCAGCCAAAGCTGCTGATGCCTGTCTGTACAAAGTATGTCTTTTATGAGTTACTGGGAAAATATGTTGTGCTTTTCAAAGATTGCCTTTCAAATATATTCGTTAGAATATTCGTAAGCGGTTTATTTTATTTTATTTTAGAATGATGCATAATACTGATTATTTTTAAAACAAATTTTAATTTTTTAACTAGCGTAAATAAAATAAAAAATCATTGTTTAAAATCACAATTTTTTTTTTTGAATGAATGTATGAAAAAATATTTTTTATTCATTTTTTACAAAATTTAGATAATTTTTTGAAATTATCGCGCGCAATTTATTTATTTATTGGGAGGCTAATTAGTTAAAAGATTTTTTTAATAAGAAATAAGAGAAAAATAAACAGAAAAAAATAATTAAAAGGGACTTTTCGTGTTTTCATTATTTTATGGGGATAGTGGGATACGAACCCATAATCTATGCTCCCTGACGTTTAATGGCGTGGTGCTTTAATCACTCGGCCACGGAGATCCCCGGGAAACGGACTGTCTCCGTTTTTTGTTTTTATTTCCATCCGTTTCGTTAGTTTCAGGAAATATCGTGGAGTTTTCAGATTTGTAACGGAAAAAGCCCTTTTGGTGCGAAAAAGGATTTTTTCTGTGAAATTCAGAAAAAATATATCCGTGAATTTCAGATTTTTTTTAACAGTGTAGTTTTTTAAATTGTAAAATTATATATTCAAGTTTACTTTTTATATGCATTTTTTGCAGCGTACAGAATATAAACCACAAGGCGTGAATAAATACGCATTTCCGTTAGCCATTTGGGGGAAATTATTTATGTAAAATCCTTTTTAAGATAATTAAGAAGCAAATTGTTTTTTAGCCTCAAATATGAAAATTCTTAGTTTATTATTATTTATATTTATAATGTTATTAGTCTTTGTAATTTAATAAATATATTGTTTTTGTAATTCCTAAAAACTTTAATTGTAATATATAATATACAATTTAAAAGTTTTCTTTAGATAAATTTTGACAAAATGTATAATTATCCACATTATGTTATTGCATGTATTATGCATATTGCCATATGCATACCATTAAGTACGTTTATATTTATCAAATAATTAGAACTTTAGCTTAATTTTTTTTCGCCTTTTTCAATTCATTTTACAATATTTTAAAGTTACTTTACGAAGAAATTTGAGAAAAAAAATCAATCACAAATGAGTTCAACTGGTTTTAAATATTTTATATGTCAGAACTAATTTGATGTAATTCTAATTGGTAGAAATGCTCATACGACAATTGTCTTTATGTAAAACTTTTACATTTAATATTCCCCAAAACCGGTTTCAAAATTAACATTTATTCGAATTCAACAAATAATGGACTTTTCATTCACTTTGACATCGCTATTGATACGTCACTTGTCATTTTTTCATAATCATTTAGCAACGCAATCTTCAACTAAACATTACACTTCAAATTTATCTATTTTAAAAGCAAGTTGAATTGCAAAGTAATGAGTCATTTTAGAAGATAATAATAGAGTTTGAAATACGTCGTAGTGCTTTTAGTATATTTTGACAGAGCAATTATGACTGTGTAATAGAAGTTCCTGTACATTCTTTTATAAAATACAAATTAAATGAAGAATATTTTATCAGACTATTTCATTATAATTTCCACCATTGTATAGTTACACTTTGTACCGCTTATGTTATAAACGTCAGAACTAAGCGGATGTATTTCCATTATATTAGACATTCTATAATGACAACTGTCTTTATATAAAGCTTTTACATGTAATATTCCCCAAAGCCAGTTTCAAATAGAACGCTTCAACAAATAACGGCGTTTTCAATAACTTTGACATCGCTATTGAGACGTCAGTTGTCAGGTTATCATAATAACTTAACAGTACAATATGGAATTCTTCAAATATACATTACATTGGAAATGTACCCATTTTAAAAGCATGTTGAATTTCAAAGTAACGAGTCATTTTAAAAGTTAATAATAGATTTTGAAATGCGTCGTAGTGCTTTTAGTATATTTTGACAGAGCAATTATGACTATGTAATACAACTTTCTGTACATTCATTTTCAAAATACAAATTAAATGAAGGATATTTTATCAGACTTTTTCATTAAAATTTCCACCATTGCATAGTTACAATTTGTAGCGTTAATGTTTTAAACTGAGCGGATATATTTCCATTATATTAGACATGCTATATTGACAACAGTCTTTATGTAAAGCTTTTATGTGTAATATTCCCCAAAACCGTTTCAAATAGAACACTTATACCAATACAACAAATAACGACGTTTTCAATAACTTTGGCATCACAATTGAAAAGTCACTTGTCAGGTTGTTATAATAACATAACAGTGCAATGTGGGAATTCCTCAAAGAAACATAACAGTGCAATGTGGGAATTCCTCAAAGAAACATAACATTTCAAGTGTACCCATTTTAAAAGCAAGTTAAACACAAAATAATGAGTCATTTTAGAAAATATTAATAGAGCTTGAAATACATCTTAGTGCTTTTAGAGTATTTTGACAGAGCTATTATGTCGGTGCTAATAGAAGATTTTGAACATGCTTTTACATTACACATATTAAATGAAGAATGTTTTATGAGATTATTTCATTAACATTTATTGTATATTTACAGTTTGTACTGTTAATGTTATAAACTTTAGAACTAAGCGGATGTAATTCTAATAAATAGAAATGCTCCTATGAGAAATGTCTTTATATAAAGCTTTTATATGCAATCTTCCTCAAAACCAGTTTCAAATAGAACACTTATACCAATTCAACAAATAATGGCGTTTTCAATAATTTTGACATCGCTATTGTAATGTCACTTGTCAGGATGTCATAATAACTTAACAGTGCAGTGTGGAAATCGTCAAAGAAATATTACGTTTCAAATGTACCCATTTTAAAAGCAAGTTCAACTTCAAAATAATGAGTCATTTTAGAACATACTAATTGAGCTTGAAATACGTCATAGTGATGTTAGTATATTTTAACAGAGTATTTATGACTGTGCTAATAGAAGATTCTGTACATGCTCTTGCAATAAACATATTAAATCAAGAATATTTTATTAGGGTAATTCGTTGAAATTCCGACATGCTTTTAAAATAGCCATGTTAAATAAAGAATATTTTATGAGATTATTTCATTAAAATTTATTGTATAGTTACAATTTGTACTGTTAATGTTATAAACTTTAAAACTAAGCGGAAGCAATTCTAATACAAAAAATGTTCTTATGATTATTGTCTTTATATAAAGGGTTTACATTAAATATTCCCAGAAACCAGTTTCAAAATGAACACTTATTCAATTCCACAAAAAATGGCGTTTTCAGACACTTTGACATTGCTATTGAAACGTCTCTTGTCACTTTTTCATAATAATTTAGCTACGCAATCTTCAACTAAACATTACATTTCAAATTTATCCATTTTAAAAGCAAGTTGAAATGCAAAATAATGTGTTACTTTAGAAGATAAAAATAGAGTTTGAAATGCATCATAGTGCTTTTATATATTTTGATAGAGCAATTATAACTGTGTAATAGAAGTTTCTGTACATTCTTTTACAAAATACAAATTAAATGAAGGATATTTTACCAGAATATCTGATTTAAATTTCCACCATTGTATTGTTACAGTTTGTACCGTTAATATTTTAAACTTCAGAACTAAACGAATATATTTCCATTATATTAGACATGCTATAATGATAACTGTCTTGATATAAAGCTTTTACATGTAATATTCCCCCAAAACAGTTTCAAATAGAACTCTTGTACCAATTTAACAAATAACTACGTTTTCAATAACTTTGACATAGCTATTGAAACGTCACTCGTCAGGTTGTCATAATAACTTAACATTGCAATGTGGAATTTGTCAAAGAAACTTTACATTGCAAATGTGTCCATTTTAGAAGCAAGTTGAAATGCAAAATAATGAGTCATTTTAGAAGATACTAATAGAGCTTGAAATACGTCATAATGCTTTTAGAATATTTTGACAGAGCTATTATGACTGTGCTATTAGAAGATTCTGAACATGATTTTACAACATACATGTTAAATGAAGGATATTTTATGAGATTATTTATTAAAATTTCGGCTATTAGATATTTACAGTTTATACTGTTAATCTAATTAACCTTAGAACTAAGCGGATGTAATTCTTATAAATAGAAATGTTTTAATGATAATTGTCTTTATATAAGGCTTTTATATGCAATATTCCTCAAAACCAGTTTCAAATAGAACACGTATACCAATTCCACAAATAATGGCATTTTCGGCAACTTTGACATCGCTATTAAAACGTCGCTTGACAGATTATGATGATAATTTCAAAGAATGTAGAAATCTTAAACGAAATATTATATTTCAAATGTACCAATTTTAAAAAGCAAGTTGTATTGCGAAATCATTTTAAAAGATACGAATAGAGCTCGAAATATGTCATAGTGATATTAGTATACTTTGATAGAGCAATTATGATTGTGTTAGAAGTTTCTGTACATGCTCTTACAATAAACAGATTCCATCAAGAATATTTTCTCAGACTCATTCATTAAAAATCAGACTATTGTATGATTAAGTAGATAAAATTAATTATTTTAAACTCATTTAGTTGCCAAAATATAGCGATAGATCGATAATGCATGTTATACAATTACAAATATTATGCTTTTTATTACATTAAATATGCTTGTTTTTTATCATATAATTACAAAAAAGCTCATTTTTTTTCAGGATTTTTCTAATTCATTTTACAACATTGTAAAGTTATTTTAAGAAGAAATATGACAAAAAATAAATACCGTATTTACTCGTGTATAACGCGCAGTTTTTTTTTCAAAAAAATTAGGGCAAATCTCTTAAGTGCGCACTATACACGGAATATTTCTTTTACCTTATTTGCTCGTGTATAAGGCGCACTTTTTTCAAAAAATTTGGGCAAAACTCCTAGGTGCGCCTTATACACGGAATAATTTTTTACTGTTGGATGCAGTCGAACGATATCCACATGAAACAAGAAATTATTCAAAGATGATATTAAAACTCGGAAAATGTTACTTAATTGAAGTATTTCTGCATATTTATTTCATTCCTTGTAGTTTTTTATACAACATAGCTAATGACATTATCTAAACGCTAATTAGAAATTCTCTTTACCGTCCCTCATTCCTATTTCAAGTCATTATTTTACAACCCGAAGTCTAAAAATGCATTTTCGTCTTGTTTTCTAGTCTGGTGTAATGTTTTTTCGACTTTTTTTAATGAAATTAATTTAGTCATTCTTCATTAGCGTATAAAATTTATGGTGCGCCTTATATACGAGATTTTAAGAAATCACAATTTTTACTTGTAAAATGAGGGTGCGCCTTATACACGCGTGCACCCCATACACGAGTAAATACGGTACTTCATATGTAATCACACGATATACATGTGAATCATGAAGCGTATACAAACAAGGCGTAATCATTCGGAAAATCTTACTTAATATTAATACTGCACCCTTCTTTTTACTCCTTGTACTTTTTTTTAATAAAACAGAGTAACATTACTTAGATATTCTCACTGCATCATCCAGTCCCTACCCGAAGTCGAAAAATATATTCTCGCCTTGTTTTCTGCCTGATGTAATGTTTGTTTCGGCTTACTTACTAAAATTCATTTAGTTATTTATTCATTTGCATATGAAATTTACGATGCGCGTTATATACGAGATTTTAAAAAATCACCATTCTATCTTGTAAAGTACGGGGTGAGCGTTATACACGCGTGCGCGGTATACACAAGTAAATAGGTAAATAAATAAATAAATAAATAAATAAATAAATAAAGCAGAAATGCGTTGGTTTAGTTTAAAATATTTTAAATGTCAGAACTAAGCAAATGTAATTCTAACTGGTAAAAATGTTCCAATAACAGTTGTCTTTATATAAGTTTTTTACATTTAATATTCCTTAAATCCACTCACAAATGCAACGCTTATACCAATTCATCAAATAATGGGTTTTCAATAACTTTGACATCAAATGTATAATATGAACTTTAAATTGTTCAGGTTTACTTAAAAGGCGATTAAAATAATCAATTATAGATGTTATAATAGTTAATTTTATTTAAAAACATCTTAGTACTTTCAAACCTTTAAACAGGATCTTCCTCAGAGAATATTTTTTTTTATTTGTATTTATAAATTATTATCTTATATTTGTATTTATAAAAGAAAATATTATTTTATTTGTTTATTATTATTTTATATGCGTATTTATAAAAGAAAATATTGTCTGAGGAAGAACCTGTTTAAAGGTTTGAGAGTACTAAGATGTTTTAAAATAAAATTACTTATTAACATCTATAGTTGGTTATTTTAATCGCCTTTTACGTAAACATGAACATTTTAAAGTTCATATTATATATTTTGTGTTAAAAGGAAGGCGAGAATTCATACTGTCATATATTTTATATTTATTAACTTTGACATCGCTATTGAAACGTCACTTGTCAGGTTTAAACAGCGCAATATAAAAGTCGTCAAAGAAGCATTACATTTCAAATATACCCAATTTAAAAGCATGATGAACTGCAGAATAACGAGTCATTTTAGGAAACACTAATGGAGCTTGAAATACGTCATAGTGAAGTTAGTATATTTTGACGGAGTAATTATGACTTTGTTAATAGAAGATTTTGTACATGCTCTTACAATAAACATATTAAATCAAGAATATTTTATTAGGGTAATTCGTTGAAATTCCGACAATTGTATAATTAAAGATGGTAGGTGCGTGTTTATTCAATGCTCTTACATGGTTCGTACGGAACTTGGAATTTCATGACCAAGAAATGTTTCTCTACAGGTATTTTCTTATATAAAATCTCTGATTAACTAAGACAAATTTTCGCATTTTTGAACTACGTTTATTTTTCTATTTAAAAAAATGCTATTCCACCTATAAAATAACGGTACCCGTACGAACTATGTTTTTACTCTATCATATTTTACATTTAAAATTAATACAATCACATTGTTTAAAATATATGGAATTGTTTCACAAAATATTTTATTTTTATGAAATAGCTTCCAACCATCATCTAAGAAATATGTTTACATTTATATAAAATCATATAAAAATGTAAAAAATAAATAAATATTGAAGTTATATCGTGTAAACAAAATTTTCAATCACTGGTAAGTAATTTTTTTATGTAACACTTCATTGCACCCGTTTCATGGCTGCACAATGCATAAAAAACATTATAATTTTCATTATATGCCATGAATTTGACCACTCTTATTACTTTTTCTGATCAGGGACAATCCAAAGAATAGAATAATGTTAATTTTCCATATTACATGGCTGCCTATGACGAAAAATTTGAATATATTCTTCGGGGGAGAAAAATCGATCAAACTAATAAGTCATTTTAATTATAATTAATTTTTCAATTAATTTTCAGAAGTGAAATTACGCTTGAAATTGTTGAATATTTAATATGTGACTATCACGTTGCTTACAAGTCGTAGAATCAACTTAGTGAAAAAATGTCTAAACCAAGGACCGAACCCGGAAACCTTGTAATAGCGCTCCAAATGCTCCATCATTTAAGCTACGTCGACGATGCGCATCTTGTAACTTCTCACTTACATTTTGTTGGTAAGGCTGCAACCGCAGCACAAGATGTTAACGTCTACATGAGCACACAAACCTGTGGTTATTTGTGTCTCATGTTACACCAACCTTATCAACAAAATGTAAGTGAGAAATGACAAGCTGCGCATCGTCCTCGTAGCTTAAATGGTAGAGCACATGGAGCGCTATTCCAAGGGTTCTTGGTTATGTGATAGTCACATAATGATGATGATGCAATGTGAAAGCAATGTGATAGACACATATTAAATAGTCAAACTAATAAGGTAAGTTTTACTTTAATATTTTTCATTGAATACTTAAAAATATTAATAAATGAGGTGTCCAGGAGCCAAGGGGTACAAGTGACAAAATGTCGATTAGGAGTAAATTGAGTTTAAAGATAATTGATGTTATATTGAAACAACAATAACAATTGACTAAATTGAAATAGGAAACATCTGCTTGTTGCATTCTAATATTTGAACTCTCATTTCAATAACTGTTAAAAAAAAGAGTACAATTTTCTTTAAATGTATAATTAATCAATACTGTTTGTTTTTCGAAAAAAGTGGTTTATCTCTATAACTCCCCAAATAATCAGAAAATGACCTATATTTCTTTACCTGAAATGAAAAAAGCATATTTCCAGATACCCTGTGCACTTAACTCATTTTTTTTCAATTTTGTCACTTATACCCCTTGGCTTCTGGGGCCCTCATATATAACAATTCAGAGTATTAAGCAGATAAAATTAAATATTTTAAGCTCATTTAGTTGCAAAATATAGCAACAGAATAATAATAAATCTTATATTATTACAAATGTTATGCAGATTCCCATATTAAATACGATTACATTTTATCAATAATCACAAAAAAATGCTTGTTTTTTTTCAGTCTTTTTCTTGTTTATATTACTATACTTTAAAATTTTATTACCAAGAAATTTGAAAGAAAAAAAATTCAAGCAAAAATCAGTTCAACTAATTTAAAATATTTTTTTTTAAGTCAGAACTAAGCTAATGTGATTCTAATTAGTAGAAATATTCTTATATCAATTTTCTTTATCAAAAACTTCTCCATTTAATGTTACCCAAGAACATTTTTCAAATAAAAATGATTTAGTCCAATTCAACAAATAATATCTATTTCAATAACTTTGACATCGCTATTTAAACTTCACTTGTGATGTTATCATAATAATTTAACAGAATAATACTGAAATCTTTAACGAAACATTGCATTTGAAATGTATCCATTTTAATAGCAAGTTGAATAGCAAAATAACGAGCCCTTTTAAAAGACATGAATAGAGCTTGAAATATTTCATATTGCTTTTATTATATCTTGACAGAATAATTATGACTGTGCTAATAAAAGCTTGTGTACATGCTTTTACAATGAACAGATTACATCAAGAATATTTTCTCAGACTCATTCATTAAAATTCGGACTATTGTATAATTACAGTTTGTTGGAGCCAGCTCATTGTATACTTCTTACTCTATTATATTGCACATTTAAAATTAATGCAATCACATTTTTTATGAGATTCTATAAAATATATGGATATGTTGTTGAAAACATGTTATTCTCATGAAATAGCTTTTAACAATCCTCTTAGAAATGCGTTTACAATTATATAAAATAATATAAATAGAGAAATAACAATGTGCATATATCGTGTAAACATTTTTTTCAATTCCTGGAAGTAATTTTTAAAGTAAACTTTCATTGCACCATGTGCTATATGTGCATATACATGTTATCATAATAATTTAACAGCATAATATTGAAATCTTCAACGAAACAATACATTAAATGTATCAATTTATGAAGAAAGTTTAATTGAAAAATAACGAGTCCTTTTATAAAATATCAATGGAGCTTGAAATATGTGATTCTAACTGGCAGAAATGTTCTTATAGCAATTGTATTTATCAAAAACTTTTCCATTTAATGTTGCCCATGACCATTTTTCAAACGGAAGGCTTAATTTAATTCAACAAATAATGTTTGTTTCAATAACTTTGACATCGCTATTGAAACTTCACTTGTCATCTTATCATAATAATTTAACTGCATAATATTGAAATCTTCAATGAAACATTACATTTGAAATGCATCCATTTTAAAAGCAAGTTGAATTGCAAAATAATGAGTCCTTTTAGTAGATATGATAAGAGCTTGAAATATGTCCTATTGCTTTGATTATATCTTGACAGAGCAGTTATGACTGTTATAGAATTTCCTGTGTATGTTTTTACAATAAACAGATCAATTTAACAATATTTCTCAAACTCATTCATCAAAACTCGGACTATTATATAATTACAGTTTGTTGGAGTGAGCTCATTGTATACTTCATACCCTATTATATTATATATTTAAATTATTAAAATCACATTTTTTTTATCAATAACATTATGATTTTATGAATTTTTTACATTTTAAATAAATTTTTTCAACTAAATTAGAAGATTTTCATAATAATTTAATAAATTTTTGAAGGATTTAGAAGGATTAATTAAATTTGAATTTACATAAATTTGAACTCCATTCAAATCTTTTATTTTAAATTATATAAAATGCATAAATATGATGTTCTTAGAATATAAATATAGAAATATTTCCGAATTGAAAAATACCCATCCCCCTCCCTCAGCTTCAAGAAAGCTTTAAAGATACAAAGTCAAAGAAATCACCCTTTTAAAAATATTTTTGTTTTCTATAACTAACAATTCTTTTGGAACAAGATAATGTAATGTATATGTAACTTATTCTGAACAGTATTGCAACAAATTCACGTATTAAAAGAATTTTATAAGAAGTAATTTTAACTTACTTTTAAATACCGTCGGTAGATAAAGGGTTAAATTAATAATATTTTCTCAGATTCATTCATTAAAATTCGGACTATTGTATAGTTACATTTTGTTGGAGCGAGCTCATTCTATGCTTCTTACTTTATTATATTATACATTTAAAATTAATGCATTCGCATTTTTATATGAGATTCTTTAAAATGTATGGGACTGTTTTAGAAAATATGTTATTATCATGAAATAGCTTTCAACAATCCTCTTAGAAAAGCGCTTACAATTATATAAAAAAATAATGTGCATATATCGTGTAAACAATATTTTCAATTTCTGTAAGTAATTTTATAAATAACCTTTCATTACACCATGTGCTATATGTGCATATACATGTTATAGTAATAACTTAATAGCATAATATTGAAATCTCCTACGAAACATTATATTTTAAATGTATTCATTTTAAAAGCAAGTTGAATTGGAAAATAACGAATATTTTCAGAAAATATGAATAGAGCTTAAAATGTGCGATTCTAACTGGCAGAAATGTTATTATAGCAATCGCATGTATCAAAAACTTTTCCATTTAATGTTACCTATGGCCATTTTCCAAATAGAAGGCTTAATCCAATTCAACAAAAAATGTCTGTTTCAATAACTTTGCCCTTTAATGTTCCCCCAAAACATTTTTTCAAATAGAAGGGTTAATCCAATTTAATAAATAATAGCTATTTCAATAATTTTGACATCGTTATTCAAACGTCACTTGTCATTTTATTTAATTTAACAGCATAACATTAAAATCTTCAAAGAAACATTACATTTGAAATGTATCCATTTTGAAAGCAAGTTGAATTGCAAAATAACGAGTCATTTTAGCAGATATGAATAGAGCTTGAAATAACGCATATTGCTTTTATTATATCTTGACAGAAATTATGACTGTGCAATAAAAGCTTCTGTGCATGCTTTTACAATAAACAGATTAAATTAAGAATATTTCTCAAACTCATTCATTAAAACTCGGACTATTGTATAGTTACAGTTTGTTGGAGTGAGCCCATTGTATACATCTTACTCTATTATATTATATATTTAAATTATTAAAATCACATTTTTATGAGATTCTTTAAAGTAAATGGAACTGTTTTAGAAAATATGTTATTATCATGAAATAGCTTTCAACAATCCTCATAGAAAGAACTGTTTTGTTGCAACAACTAAATTGTGATTACTATTGCCCCTGCAAAATATTTAGACGAAATTGTGGTTGGACTAACCAAATAATTTTATTAATTCAACAAAATTTTGTTTATTATTTGGTCATTTCAACGAAAAATATTTGTGGGGGCAATAGTAATCAAAATTTAGTTGTTTCAACAAAAAATGCTTTCCGTGCTCTTAGAAATGCGCTTACAATTATATAAAATTTTAAAAAAATGTAAATAGAGAAATATTGTTATGCATTTATCGTGTAAACAATATTTTCAATTCCTGTATAAGTAATTTTATAAGTAACCTTTCACTGCACCATGTGCTATAGTATGTGCATAGACATAAAAACATTATCATTTTTATTACATGTTAATTTTGTCAATATGATCACTGTTTCCGATAAATAAAAATCCAAAGAATGGAATAATACTTATTTTTTTAATATAAGATGGCTGCCGAAAACGGAAAAATAGAATTTGTTTTTTGAAAAAAAAAATCGATCAACCTAATATGCTACGAATTACTTTCATGTTTTGTTTTATTGAATACTTAAAACATTAATATAAATAAAATTGCGGAGTATTAAGCAGATAAAATTAATGAATGTAAGTTGCAAAACATATCAATAGACTATTTTAAAACCCTATTTGTGTACATATGGCATACAGTATAAAATGTCAAAATTTAACTGACTAATAATTTTAAATTTTTTCTACTGACAAAAAATTATCCATTGATATGTATATTTAAAAACTGAAACAGGATTTAAAATATGGCAGTGAACTTTTTATTATAATTTCTAATGTATACATATCCAAGTATCATACACTTTTATTTCTTTTAATCCTAAATCCCTTCACAAATGTACTTTCTAGCCTAAGATTAACGTCATTAAAAGGATTTATAATTATTCTTATCATTTTGAATGCTTTTACCCTTTATGTCCCGATGACACTTTAAAGTACCACAGTAATCTATTCCAATTAAATCTCACTCTTGGAATTCAATCGCATTTGTACTTTTAAGTAATAATAGTAGATACTTCTCTTGCCATCACGGCATAACAATCAAAATTTTAGTAAGCTGATTATTGTCCCAGAAGCTACTTCGGTGCATGTGAATCTCAATTTTGCCTCCATCTTCTTGTCTGACTTGGTATCCTCAACTTGTCTTTAGGAACATCGTAAACTTTAAAGGTAGGCTATTATATTTTTGCCTTCTTTTATTTTAACTACTTAATAGATAAATTTTTTTGAAAAGATTTTCAAATAATGTTTATTTTTTTTAATGTCTTCTAGAGATTTTTTAATATTTTATTACCACTTTTTCGAAAAATAAATTTTTGCCAAATTGAATCAAAAACATGCTCGATTAAAATGATGCAAAATGTACAGTAAAATTTTTCTGGGGAGAATAATAAATTATGATTAGATTATGGATGCCTGTACGTGGAATAGTCTGATCATGGTTGGCAAAAGTATATTGCCCGTACGGCATTCGAACAAATTTGGCAATTTTTTAATAGGGTGGATCGAAAAATCGAAATTCGGATAATCGAATCGGCGCGGGGTGCAAAAGTTGCCTTTTTTGCATACTAATTCACATATGTTTTTTTTTTATCAAAATCCATTCATATCTTCCGGTGCCCCAAACGTCTCAAAAATAGTTAAAAATTGAAATTTTTATAAATTAATTTTTTTTTTGTTTATTAATATTTTTTAATTTATTTTTGGCGCGGGTTGCGAAAGTTGCCTTATATATATATATATATTAGTTCAATCTTTTTTTATATATATAAATCCATCCATATCTTCCAGTGCCCCCAAGAGCCCCCAAAATAGTAAAAAAATTGAAATTTTTATAAAAATTTATAATTTTTTTTTTTTAATTTCTTTTAAATTATTTTATCAGTGGGATAAAAAAGATGCATGTTATAATATATTAGCCTGCATCCAAATAATTTTCGACTTTGATAAATTTCTTCCAATGCCCCAAACTTTTAATTATTTGCCGAAAATAGAGTTTCATGCAAATTTTGATCTAAAAAATACAAGTAAAATTAACAGTTAAAGAATAATTTATCTAACGTAAAACGTAGATCGAGAGGATGAGAAATCGTTTATCGTATTTTATTAAATGTATAAAAGAAACTTTATATATTTTATTATTTTGAAGACAACATAGATAGAAGAGTTCTCAGCAATGATCAGCAATATTTATATGATATTTGCATAGCAATATCACGGGGTGAATGTGGTTCTGATCTGGCATCAATGAAACCTGGTCTAGTTTATCACTCAAGATGGCTAACAACTGCGTGTAGAATTTTAAGCGCATAAGTGGCTACAAAAAATCCTTTTGATAATCTCATTACTCTTACAACATATATTATGAAGGTATATGCACCTGTATGGTTTCCTGTCAAAACAAAGCCATCCATAACTGAAAGAGCGCGTCATATTTGGAAACTTATCACATATTCTTCATATTTGAACCCAATTTAAGAAAGATCGTAGATGCTGTTATTCAACGAAATAGTTTTTTTTGCCACCTTGAAAATTTGCTATTGTCAATGCTCACAAATAATAGAGAGCATATCAGATCTTTAGCAATGCGAAAGCTAATTTGTGCTAGAAATAAAAAGAGAAAATCACCAAAAGTGAGAATTTTCAAAGTACCCCAAATAAACTTCAAAGCGAAGGATTATTTTGAATTCATTGACTGGCAACCAGCTGGACGTTTTGAACCACCTCTTTTGATGAATGTGCCTTGCAAAGAAATTGAGAATATGATAAAAGTTGTAAAAACGAATGAATGGTCAAAATATCCATGCCGTACCCAAGCGGTCGAAAGATGCGTTCGACTAGTGTCTGAGGCATCAGAAACTGTATCTGGGCGAGAAAAGAGACACGGTTTTATATTGAATAGAATAAAATCAGGAAGCCATTTAAAACACTTTGATACCAAAAAAGATTACAAACTTTAAAAATATGTAAATTTTCAAACTGAAGGATGTAAAACTTTTCTCTGCGTAAGTTCGATTTTATTAATTTTTATGATTTAATGCTTTGATTTTTAAATATATATGTCGCTTATTATTGTTATTAATTAAACTGTTTTCAAAAATTGCAAGTATTTTTTGTAAATTATGATTCTTAATACATTTTTGTAAAAATTTAAATTTTTAATTATAATTGGTGCATCAAAGATGTGAATGGATTTTGATTAAAAAATATATATGAGAACTGCAGAGTTATGTAGTATTGTAATAACAACTTTCCAACCCAGTGCCAAATGAATTTCAAAAAGTAAAATAAAAAAAATAAAATAAAATAAAACGAAACAAAAAAAATTTTTTTTCAAGAAAATTTCAATTTTAAACTATTTTTGGGGCGCTTGGGGCACCGGAAGATATGAAGGAATTTTATTTAAAAAATATGTAAGCTATGATAGATAAAAGATAGCTTTTGCACCCCGCGCCAAAAGTAATTAAGAAAAAATAAATAAACAAAAAAATATTAAAAAAAAATCATAAAAAACTCAATTTTTAATTATTTTTGGGGTGCTTGGGGCACCGGAAGATATGAATGGATTTTAATAAAAAAAAACCCTGTAAACTAGTATGCATAAAAGACAACTTTTGCACGCCGCGCCGATAGTGATTTCTAAAAAAAAAAAATTTCCTATACTTTTCGATCCACCCTATTGTTTAAATAGATTATTTGACAATATGGTATGTTAAAAATAATTAGTTTTCCGTTCGCTTACTTTACGTAGCATTTTTCAAAGCATCACTTTTTAGTAATATTGAGATTATGTTGCAGACGATTTTTATTTCGATTATTAAGTTTAAATACATATGATATCTAAAAATATGCATATTTCTTAGGGATGTGTGGTTACTAGATAAATGGATTCCGATAGAGTGTAAGTGGATAAATATCATGACATACGTATGCCCTGATAAGGCATAATGCAACAAATATGTCATTTTATTTTTAGAACTGTTGCTATTTTTTATTAAACAAAATGACAATGAAAAAATAGAGGTTAAAACATAATCTAAAATAAAAAAATAATATTGCCCACTTAAACTGATGGCATTGATCTCACAGGCTACGCATACTAATTGTACATTGCAGCCTTACATTTCGAAGTGTTTATTCCGTTCGAAAAATCAGAACTCAAAAGTCTGCATAAAAACCCCATTTATTTCAATTAAGGAGAGAGGCATGAGCCCCCGTTCCCCCTCTTTATACTTATTCAATGATGACCTAACACTAATCAGGTAGGTGCCTTATCAGAGTAATTCTATATCTAAATTTTAAAAGATAACTGATATTTTTGCATAAAAAACCCACTTATATAAATTAAGGGGAGGGGCATGAGCCCCAGTTCCCCCTCTTACACATATCGAAAGAACTCCAAAAACTAATCAGGGAAGCGCCTTATCAGAATGTACATATATACAAAATTTCAAGTGATTCCGATATTTTTATCATGAGTTATCGCGTTACGCACATACGCACATACAGAACGGACGGGCACATAAGCGCCCAGGCTTTGATAGCCTGTGAGCTAAAAATCTGTTAGCATTTTATGAACTCATTAGAAATTTCTATTGGTAAAAGTTTTAAAAGTTCTTTTAAATATGCTTTCCATAGGATGACAGCCACAACTGTAGAACATTCTTCTAAAAATGAAATGCTCAGAGATAATGCATAAATAAAATCATCATCTAGTCAAGTATACATCATAGACATTTTGCATTCATGTTTGAAAAGTAACATAACTCAAAAAACATCGTTTTAAAAATCGTTTTTCAGGAAATACGAAAAACAGCTTTCGGGATATAAAAGGTTAAAGCCATTTAAAAAAATAAATCTGTCAGCTGGTGGCTAGAATTTCATTGCACTTCCTTGTATTTTAGGTGATTGGTAAAGGCGTCAAAAACAAATGGACTGGGAGCTATAACTGGAAAAACGCAGTTTTTTAGTTGTGACAATTTTGAAAAAGGAAGTGCAATATATACTATAGATAAATATATGATGAGGCACATTAAAATAATAAGAGAAAATTTAATATAGTATTATTTTTATAAGTCTCGATTTTTGTACAAGCGCTATGACCCAGCAATATTTTAAAGTGCAGCAACAAGTAATTAACCGTAATTAATAAAACAAAAAAATTAGTGCATATATGTCCTAATATAATGAACGAAGAATGTATGATAGAAATAGCAAAAAACGTTTTGAGTAGATAACTTCTTACTCTCATAAATTGGGATATAAAGGGTTAAACAACGTGTCAATGAAAAATTTCTCATTAAATTTTGAGAAAGCATATTAAACTTGAATAATACAATGGACTCTCGTTAATTCGAAATCGGTACTAAACACGAAGTCCCGAAATTTTCATTGTCAGAATAATGTTAAAACTTTCACTAATTCGAACTCATTTTCTCTTGACTTCGTTTAATACGAACTAAAGAGAATTCCGATTTTTCATTTTTCCGTTTCTTTCTCACGGATTTCAGATAATTTGAATAACTTTCTTTCTTTGATTTTTGTGAAAATTGTTCCGAACGATTATACATATAATGCAATGCATTTGATATCCATTTTCCTAGTGTCCCTTCTGTCCATCAGCGAAACCTGAAATTTTTCTTCCATTGTGCTCGTTTCTAATCATTTAATTAGTTTATGTATTTATACATTCTAATTTAATATTAAGTCATATTCTAATGATAACAGACGAAAAAAGAAAAACACTATAACATTAATTCCTTTGTAATAGTACCATATGAGGCATAATTTTATTTCATATTTTCCATAATTCGAACTTCGGATATTTCGAACATTTCTTGTGGTCCCGACGAGTTCGAATTAACGAGAGTAGACTGTATATAGTTTTTAAGTTATAAAGAAATAAAAATAAAGTTGTTTAAATTTTAAAGCTATAGCAGAGTAATAATGAAACTTTTTAAGGGAAATATTTAGATCCCTTAATAATTTTTTTAACAATATTTAAATTTCAAAGAATTTACTGGTATAAAATATACTAAATATATAAATTAAATAAGATCTTATATTAAAAGTATATCTATGTACTTTTGCACACAAAGTCTATTAGCAATATTTGGGGAAAGTAATTTTTTAAAATATTAAAATGATTTATTATTTTTAAGCTTGAAATACACTTGAAATTTGCAGTGATTTAAAAACTGTTCTTTAGCCTCTTCACTTTCTGTGGAACTGTAAATTCTTTGGAAAAGTCGTTTCGTATCTTAAGATTTATGTCTTTGAAACGATTTAGAACGGTTCTAAATCTTTTCAGCGCTCCATCATTTTAAATGTTAAGAATTTTCTCTGTTACAAAACTTTAAAGTCTTCAAGGAAATACAGTGGAATTTCCATTTAACGAAGTCTCATCGTTACAATTTGATTCACGAATTTCGTATAATAAAATACACATTTATAAAGTGAAAATACACATGAAATGAAAATTTGGATTGAATAAATGTATTTTAATTCGGAGAATATTTTTTTTTCATGCAATGTATACATATAAGAAATTTTGATTCGAATAATGCCTGGAAAAATAGATAATAAAGAAGAGTTAGCAAACTTGAAGCATTACGTACATATCCACTATTTTTCTCAGTACTGAAATTCGTCAGCTAAAATAAATATCTAATGAGTCTGTTGTTCAAGTTCGATAGGGTCTCAGAGTGATATATATTTATATATATATTATTATTATTTGATTTTAATATAAGCTTAACCAAAAGTATAAAAACAAATATTAATACTTTAACTATTAGTCTTTTATTGTAATAATTTTCTTAAATATTGAATATCCAAACTTACTTGAAAAACTTTTATATACGAAATATTAATGCAATGCAAAGCCAGGCTGCTTTTTTTATTTCCCACAGATAAAAAACAAACTAGTATTAAATAAAATTTGTTTCAATTAACTAAATAAAAATAACGAATTCTGGTCGACGACATCATTATCTTAAATATAAGTTATTTAATTCAACATTTTGTATACTGAGTTAGTTCACTTTTGTTAATATTTACTTTAATGCTTGATTTAACTAGGTTACATTTTTTATTGCTGAAGCTAGTTAAACTTACTGATTTAATTTGGTAAGGACATTATTTTATTTAATAACATATTTTCTTTGCAAATCAATGTTATTTATGTTTATAATTGTGCTATTTTAGATTTCACTTAATTTAGCTTCTCAACCAGCATTTTTTATGCCCATTTGAGATGAGATTGATTCGGGACAAACACAAATTTAGTTTATTTATTATTATTATTATTATTATTATTTTACTTTCTTAATTTACAATTTATTATAAAATTCATTTTGTAATTATTTTTTCGGACATTCAATTGGTTTGGATAAGTACCCAGCATTTATTTCATTCTGAAAACATATAACAATATGCAATGTACAAGGGCTTAAAACCAACGATTAATGAGGCCAATTTATTATTTCGATAATGTATTTTATTTCAATAAGTTAAAGTAGCACTGTATCATTCATGGAATATTTCAAGGTACCACAGGTTCCATTGAAAGTAATTGATATCACTTTTTTATCAGATCTTCTCTTCGTAATTTTAATGCTTTGAGGAATTCAGTTGACATTGAAAATGAAGATTACTCTTCTTATAGGAAAAGCGATTAGATGTATGATTATTTCTTTTGGCATTTTTGCTGAATTTAGAATATTAATAAAGTTCAGTGTACGAGTATATTTAAAAACTCTTTCGTATTACTTATCTTTTTAGCAATTTATGGATTCTTGCTTATATCTTTTCGACACTAGTGAGGTAAAGTGTTAAATAGACGATGAATATTTGTAATAGTTAATGCGAAAACATTAATCTGCAATAATTTCATTAACATGATACTATAGCAAAGATATCTGTTTTACAATAGATATAATAACAATGAAATACAAATAGAGAAACAATATTAGTTTTAGATATTAGGTCTATGATTATTTCTTTTATTTCTTTTATTTCTGTATGATTATTCTTAGATTAAATGTATTTTTGTCTGAATCCTAATACTTAAAATAAGAAATCGCTTTAAATATAGAATTTTACATTAAAAATAATGATAATAGTCGTGGGTGCCGCATTGGTAAATATAAACTTAGTACAATTTGAAAAACATTCTCATAAATCTTTTGAGATATTATCATTATTATTATTATTTTGTACTTATTAGATCTGAAAAAAAATGTGTAACTAAAATTCGTGCAATTCTGAAAAGTTATGAAGAATGATTTCGGATAAACGTAGAGCTGTTATAAACTATATTTAATTTTAAGTATGTATATTAATGTTAGAAACATATGAAAGATATAAATGTATATATAGCGGATTTATTTATTTATTGGTCAACATTTTTTTGGTCTTATTTTTTCTTATTTTTCTTTTTGCTGATCTTGTGTGTTAATCTGAGAAAGTGGCGTCTTATGCATGCGTTTCTCCAAACATTTTTTAAAGACAAGATCGTCCATATGAAAATCTTCAGCGGATACAAATGATGTATTTTTATATATCATAAAACCGTGTGTTTTAATCTTAAAACTGAAATATGTTTTGTACTATCGATATTTATAAGCTTTCTTTTTTTCATCGCAGACGACACTAAACTCTGAAAAATCAGAATTCTTATTTAATATTTTCTTTTATTCTTCTGTTTATAATTTCATGATTTTAAGAAAGTTATTTGTGAAATACATATGCAAGTTCTATGATATTAAAAATATGCCCTGAAAATAATAACTGTTATCATAGATCATTAATATTTTTTAAATAATGTTTTAATGTCTATAATATTGAATTTCTAAAACAAAATTCATTCATGAAAAATATCAGAAAACTGTTTTGTATTTGATAATGGTATGTTGGAAAAAGCTTTTAATAATTGATTTTTGTTTAGCAGGAAGAATTCTGAAATTGTAGCTATTATGACAAACCATAAATGAACATGAAATAATAATTTAATAGTGTTACAACATAGAACCATTTTTTATTAAAAAAGATTTTATTTCTTTAGAAAAAAATAAATATTTTCTTTTTGATCTAATAATGAACATTATTTAGTCTAATAAGTTAAGCTTAATATGAAACAAGATAGGAAGAAGAAAGCAAATGATTTATTTCGATTCACTTGAAAAAATGTTTCACTGACATATATCATGCATAATAATAAAGTTACATGTACGAAAATCGTTGCATTTGTGGTCTTGCTCACATTAAAATTAGTTAATAAGGTAAAAATTTGAAATTTAAATACCAAGCTTTCTATATACGGATATTGTTTATCTTGAGCAAAAAATTAGCTAGACAATAAGCTTAATATTTTTACTGTCTACACCGTAATTTAAACATAACATAAATTATTATTTTTTTTTTGTTTTTTCCTATACAATATTAAAACTATTACAATTTCAGTATTTTATGCATTTTTAAAAATATCAATACAAATTTCATATCCATTAGACGAAATCAATGTATATACAAGTAATTATTTTCCTTAAGATTTCAAATTTAAATTTAAATACCAAGCTTTATATACCCCGCTATAATTTATCTTGAGGAAAAAATTATCTAGCCAATAAGTTCAATATTTTTAATGCCTACATCATAATTTAAATTTAAACATAACATAAATTTAAATTTCTATTTGTTTCTCACTATAGATTATTAAACCTATAAGAATTTCAGCATCATAAAAAGTTTATTAAATCCAATTGATTTTTAAATCACCAGATTTTAAAACATTCACCTTTTATATAAACATTTTAATAAAAATTTTTAATTTTACTTAAGAAAGATGTTATAATAAAAATAAATGACATTGACATGCTTCGGAACCGTCAAATAAGTTCCATAATCATAATATAAATAAAAATAAAATTTCAGAATATTACACGGTCAATACAAATGACACGCGACAATGAGATATAAATAACTAACAAAAAACACAAAAACACGCGCTCTATTGTAAAAAACTAAATTAAATATAGACCATGATCTAAAATCTAAATAAAAATAAAATTTCAAAATATTTCATAATCAATACAAATGACACGCGATAATGAGATACAAATAACAAAAAACACGCACTCTATTGTAAAAAATTAAATTAAAATATAGACCATCATCTAAAAGAATTTCCAACATGGTTGTTCCCATTGAAGCTCTCACGAGAAATTTACTCATTAATTCTAACCATAACTTAGGAATAATAAAAGAGACGGTATTGTTGCAAACCAGATTTTTACGCATATAAATTTCAATGGACTTTCTTATAATAGATTTACGGTAACAATTAGATATGAAACATAATTTACTTTCACTAAACAATATTTTTATCTCCTCATTTAAATATGTTCTTGATAAGGCAGTGTTAGTACGCCCAAACTTAACATCATATTCATGCTCCCCTTTTCTAATTCCAAACTTTCTCCCAGTCATGCCTATGTAATAATTTAAGTCACCATTTTCAGTAATATAAGGTATTTCATAAACTCCAGCAAGATCATCATGTCCTATAGGATCCACTTGCTTATTAAGTAAACACCTTAATTTTGGTGGAGGCGTTGTAATCAATTCAATATTGAACTTTTTAAATTTAAATTTAAATTTCTCAAAACTGCCTTTCAGATATGGAAAAGAAACTCTTTTAAAATTATTAGGATCACTCCCTTTGTTGAATCTTTCAGTTAACCCTGGATATTGTTGTTTAGGCTTTAATTTTCTATAATAATTTATTAATTTATTGATACTACTTATTTTTTACCCTTTAGAACATGCAATCTCCTGGATATTACACAACTCTTCATTTAAAAATTCATCAGAACAGACTTTAAACGCTCTGTCAACCATGAAACGGAAAGTAGAGAATTTATAACAAAAAGGTGAGCAAGCGTAATTCGAAATAATGTGTTGGCTACTAATTTTCTTTCTATAAATTGATCTTTTCAAAGAATCCCCCTCCCTAATTAAAAAAGTGTCTAAAAACGGTAACTACAGTTCGCTTCTAATTCATATGTAAATTGAATATTTTTATCTAATTTATTAACTTTATCAACAAAATTAAGAAAAGAATCTACCCCCCATTCCCAAACCAAAAAAAAAAAAAAAAAAAAAAACATCATCAACATACCTTTTCCAAAATATAGGAACTTTATCAAAATTTTCAAAAATTCTTTTTTCATGGGGTCTCATTTTGAATTCCGCGAGAAAACACGAAATTGGAAAACCAATCGAAACCCCATCTTTTGTTCATAAATTTTCCCATCAAATGGGGGCTCCAATTAGTTCTTCCATTTCGGGTTTTCTCGCGGAATTCAAAATGGAACCCTATGAAAAAAGAATTTTTGAAAATTTTGATAAAGTGCCTATATTTTGGAAAAGGTATGTTGATGATGTTTTTTGGTTTGGGAATGGGGGGTAGATACTTTCCTTAATTTTGTTGATAAAGTTAATAAATTAGATAAAAATATTCAATTTACATATGAATTAGAAGCGAATTGTACTTAACCGTTTTTCGATACTTTTTTTAATTAGGGAGGGAGATTCTTTGAAAAGATCAATTTATAGAAAGAAAATTAGTAGCCAACACATTATTCCAAATTCCGCTTGCTCACCTTTTTGTTATAAATTCTCTACTTTCCGTTTTATGGTTGACAGAGCGTTTAAAGTCTGTTCTGATAAATTTTTTAATGAAGAGTTGTGTAATATTCAGGAGATTGCATGTTCTAATGGGTATAAAATAAGTAGTATCAATAAATTAATACATTATTATAGAAAAGGGAAGCCTAAACAACAATATCCAGGGTTAACTGAAAGATTCAATAAAGGGGGTGATCCTAATAATTTTAAAAGAGTTTCTTTTCCATATCTGAAAGGCAGTTTTGAGAAATTAAAATTTAAATAAAAAAAACTTCAATATTGAATTGATTGCAACGCCTCCACCAAAATTAAGGTGCTTACTTAATAAACAAGCAAAATTAAGGTGCTTACTTAATAAGCAAGTGGATCCTATAGGACATGATGATTTTGCTGGAGTTTATGAAATACCTTATATTACTGAAAATGGTGACATAATTATTACATAGGCATGACTGGGAGAAAGTTTGGAAATAGAAAAGGGAAGCATGAATCTGATATTAAATTTGGGCGTACTAACACTGCCTTATCAAGAACATATTTAAATGAGAGGATAAAAATATTGTTTAGTGAAAGTAAATTATGTTTCATATCAAATTGTTGTGGTAAATCTATTAAAAGAGAGTCCATTGAAATTTATATGCGTAAAAATCTTTTTTGCAACGATACCATTTCTTTTATTATTCCTAAGTTATGGTTAGAAATAATGTGCATATTCCTCGTGAGAGCTTGAATGGGAAGAACCATGTTGGAAATTATTTTAGATCATGGTCTATATTTTAATTTAATTTTTTACAATAGAGTGCGTGTTTTTTGTTATTTATATCTCATTGTCGCGTGTCATTTGTATTGATTGTGAAATATTTCGAAATTTTATTTTTATTTAGATTTTAGATCATAGTCTATATTTTAATATAATTTGTTGCAATAGAGCGCGTGTTTTTTGTGTTTTTTTTTAGTTATTTATATCTCATTGTCGCGTGTCATTTGTATTGACCGTGTAATACTTTGAAATTTTATTTTTATCTATATTATGATTATGGAACTTATTTGACGGTTCCGAAACATGTCAATGTCATTTATTTTTATTATAACACCTTTCTTAAGTAAAATTAAAAACTTTTATTAAGAATTTCAGCATTTTATGCATTTTTTAAATATCAATACAGATTTCATGTCCATTAGATGAAATCATTGTATATACAAGTAATTATTTTCATTAAGATTTCAAATGCCGTCAGAAAAATATTTTTTAAGGTTAGAGTGTAACAACTCAGGTATCATTCTTAGAAAATACTTATACAAAAAGTAAAATAATAATAATAACAATAATCTAAACATTTTTTTATTTTATTGCAAAAAGTTAGAAGATGTAGCTATTATATTTTCTTAAATTACCCTTTTATAAAAGGATAGTTTTTATCCCTTCATTTGTTTCCTTGGAGAACTCTTAAAGAAATTGATGACGTTTTTCTTATAAGATTCCACGTAACATAATTTAATTCCTTGCCTAATTTAGTTTACAACAAAAATGTTATGCTTTTTGTTAACGGAAAAGCAATCAGGTTTACCCATTATTTGCTTTCTCATCTTCTGACGGAATTGGAATTGCAAAAAAAATAAAAACAGCAAATATGCTGAAATAAATTTTTGCATTATTTATCTTTTTCATAAAGCTATGTTCTTATGTTTTTATTAATTTGAATCTATTTAAAGGTGCAATCTGGAAACAGTTTATCAGGAAAAGAAAAAAAAAAGAAGTACCTTTAATCTCACATTAAATCTATATTGATGTTAGGCATAGATATTTGGAAAATAATTCCTACTTAAAAATGATTTGATTACTAATATAAACAAGTTTAATGCTTCATGTGTTTTTATCTTGAAACTATAATTACGAAAATTGTTGTGTTTATGATCTTATTAAGTTATGTTTTGATCTCATTAGTAAATAAAGTTAAATTTTTAAATTTAAATATCAACTTTCTATATACTGCTATAGTTTATCTTGAGCAAAAAAAAGTATAGTTAGACAATATATTTTATATTAATAATGTCTACAGCATAATTTTGTACAAATTTAAATTTCTCTTTGTTTTTTTCAATATACTATTAAATCTATTATCATGTCATCATTTTAAGCAGTTTTTAAAATAGCAATACAAATTTCATGCCATTAGATAAAATCAATGTATATACAAATAATTATTTTCATTAAGAATTCAAATGCTATTGGTAAAATAGTTTAAAAGATTGTAGTGCAACAACTCATCTACCACACATCATTAATAGTAACTATTCATTTGGGATGTAAAAAAATAAAAGCAAATCATTATTTTTTATTTTATTGAAAAAGTTCGAAGATAAAGCTATTATATATTCTTAAATTATTGTTTATAAAAAAATAGTTTTATCCCTCCATTTGTTTCCTTCGAGAACTCTTAAAGAAATTGACGACGTTTTTCTTATACGATTCCACGCAACATAATTTAATTCCTTGCCTAATTTAGTTTACAACAAAAATGTTATTCTTTTTATTATCGGAAAAGCAATCAGGTTTACTCATTATTTGCTTTCTCATCTTCTTGCGGAATTAGAATTACAATAAAAATAAAAACTGCAAATATGCTGAAATAGAGTTTTTGCATTATTTATCTTTTTCATTAAGATATGACGTTATGTTTTTATTTATTTGAGTCTACTTAAAGATGCAATGTTGGAAACAGTTTATCAGGAAAAGAAACAAAAGACGTACCTTTAATCTTATATTAAATCTGTATTGATGTTAGGCATCGGTATTTGGAAAATAATTCCTATTCAAAAATATTATGATAACTAATATAATCAAATTTAATGCTTCATGTGTTTTTATGTTAAAACTATAATTACGAAAATTTTGGCGTTCGTGGTCTTGTTCACATTGACATCAGTAAATAAGATTAAATTTTTATATGTAAATAGTAAGCTTTCTATATACGGCTATAGTTTATCTTGAGCAAAATATTAGTTAGACAATACATTTTATATTATTAATGACGACAGCATAATTGTGTATGAATTTAAATTTTTCTTTGTTTTTCCCTATATACTATTAAATCTATTATCATTTCACCATTTTAAGCAATTTTTTAAATAACAATAAAAATTCCATGTCCATTAGATAAAATCAATGTACATACAAATAATTATTTTCACTAAGAATTTAAATGAAATCGCTAAAATATTTTAAGAGGTTGTAGTGCAACAAGTAATCTACCAAGCATCATCCATAGTAAATATTCATTCGGGAAGTAAAAAAAAAAAAAAAAAAAAAGAGCAAATTATTTTTTTTTTATTTTATTGCAAATTTTTGAAGATGTAGCTATTATATTTTCTTAAATTAACCTTTGATAAAAGGATAGTTTTATCCTTTTATTTGTTTCCTTGGAGAACTCTTAACGAAATTGATGACTTTTTCTTATAAGATTCCAAGCAACATAATTTAATTCCTTGCCTAATTTAGTTTACAACAAAAATTTTAATCTTTTTATTATCGGAAAAGCAATCAGGTTTACTCGTTATTTGCTTTCTCATCTTTTGGCGGAATTGGAATCACAATAAAAATAAAATCTGCAAATATGCTGAAATAGATTTTTGCATTATTTATCTTTTACATTAAGTTATGGCATTATGTGTTTATTTTTTCGAGTCTATTTAAAGATGCAATGTTGGAAACAGTTTATCAGGAAAATAAAAAAAAAGATGTACCTTTAATCTCATATTAAATCTGTATTGATGTTAAGCCTCGGAAAATAATTCGTTATAAAAAATGTCATGATTACTAATATAATCAAGTTTGATGCTTCAAGTGTTTTTATCTTGAAACTATAATTAAGAAAACTGTGGCGCTTGTGGTCTTGTTCATATTGACATTAATAAAAAAGATTAAAGTTTTAAATGTAAATAACAAGCTTTCTATATAAGGCTATAGTTTATCTTGAGCAAAAAATTAGCTAGACAAAACATTTTATATTATTAATGTGTACAGCATAATTGTGTATAAATTTAAATTTCTCTTTGTTTTTTCTTATATACTACTAGCTGACCCGCCCGGCGTTGAGCGGGTCCGTATTAACAATATTAAACGAACTTGAAATTTTTATGATTTTATCATTAACTGGAAGCATGCAGAAATGCATTGACTGAAATGCGTCGCAGCTTACTTTGTGAAAAATCCGTTTTAAAAACAACTAATATTAAGCTCTAAAAATACTTAAAATGAGCAATGAGAAACACGGGAAGGAACATGTATCCAACGATTGCGTTATTTTCGTGTTAAATTGTTGATATTTACCCATAAAAATCACTGTTAAATCACGTAACTAATTATTTTTTTTCGCATAGAAATCCCAAGTGAAATATTTTGAATTTCAAACTAATTACAGTTGAGTCTCTCTATAACGAAACTCCATACATCGTATTTCTCTATATAACGAATTTTTAGTAGGAACGGTTCCCTTTTCGCATGATTACATTAAAAACAGTCTCTATATAGCGAAATAGCTATCTCCATATAACGAATTTTTTCATAAATTGGTCTTAATTTACTCAGTTTTAAAAGGCTATCATATGGAATAAATTTTCCATCACTTATTTTTGATTTATCGTCAGTGCTGAGTTTTTTTTTTTTTTTTTTTTTCTTTTTTTTTTTTTTTTTTAATATTACTTCTCTCATTGTTCTTTAAATCCAACGAATTCATCCCATTTCCCACACACCTTTCCACATCTTTCTCAAAACAGAGTCAATTGGATTGATGCACATGTAAGAGAGGAATCAATGAGAGGCACATAAGAGAGGTTTTCAAATGGAGGAAAATGTTAACTACAATATTTCATTCCTTGCTAAAATTGAGCTTTTTTTTAGAGCGTAACAATTTTAAAATCAAAACAACAAAAAATCACAGATTTCTTCGTCTGAAATTAATGCAAGTCTTCCTTATTTGATTTTCATTAAGCTTTCAATTAAATGTATGTTCTCTCTTTTGAAACAGCTTAAATAATTAAGAAATAAAATATTAGGTTAATATTTACCTTTAAACATTTCAAATTATTAATTCAAAAAATCAAAAATAATATTTGTTCAAATTTCACACATTAAACACGATTTTTAACATCATTCTCTATGCATCAAATTTCTCTATATAACGAATTTTTTACTGGAACAGTGGATTTCGTTATACAAAGACTCGACTGCATATCACTCTTAAATCCGACTATACCGTGAATGAAATCGATACGCGATGATAAAAGATTGGTATATAGTATTATAATTTCAGAGCCATTTAACAAAAGTGTATATTTTTAATCAAAGCATGCGTAAGGTTGACTCTGTGGACAAATTCCTAACCGTTAACTTTTGTACCGTAACCGTAATCTGTGTGTAACCTAACTGCGACTTAACAGTATCCTACCGTAACTTAAAAATAACATAAATGTAACTTAGCCGTCACTTTATTGTAACCTATTCTTATTCTAACCATCACATAAATGCAATTTAACTTTAACCTAACTTTAAATTAACCGTGATCTAACTGTAACCTAACGTGAAATTAAATAAAATCAAAGACTTACCGTAATGTAATTGCAACCTAATCGCAACCCAAATGTTACCTAACCATTTATTGAGTTCATGTCCATGGAAATTATTTTGTCTTGTTCGGATCTGGTTATGATTCATTAGAATATTTTCGCCGGGTTCAGATTTGGTTCGATTCAGGTTTCAGGTATTTTTTGAAATTCGATTTAAATGTTCGGGACGGATTCATGTCCATGGAAATTATTTTGTCTTGCTCGGATCTAGTTATGTTTCTGTGAAATATTTTTGTCGGGAACAGATTTGATTCAATTCAGATTTCGGCGTTATCTTCAAATGGAATTTTTTGGGTTCAGGTCTTCCTGTGTGTCCACGGAAATTATTCTGTCTAATTCGAATAAAGACATGCTTCACTGGAATATTTTTGTCAAGTTCAGACTTGGTTTAATTCAGATTTCGGTTTTTTCTTCAAATGTAATTTTTGGATTCGCGTTTTCTTGCGTGTTCAAGGACATTATTCTGCCTTGTTCGAATAAATACATGCTTCACTGGAATATTTTTATCAAGTTCATTTCAGATTTCGAGATTTTTTCAAAGAAATTTTTTAGGTTCAGATTCGGTTCATGTGCATGGAAATTTTGTCTTATTCGGATCCTGTTACGGTTCTTTGGAATATTTTTTTCAGGTTCAGATTTGGTTCGATTGAAATTTCAGGTTTTTATTCAAATAGAATTTTTAGGTTCGAATCTCGTTCATGTCCACGAAAATTATTTTATCATACTTGAGTCCGGTTATGATTCTTCCTAATATTTTGATAGGATTCCGGTGTGGTTTGAGTCAAATTTCAGGTTTTTTCAAATCGGATTTTTTAGGTTCGAGTCGGGTTTATGTCCATGGAAATTATTTCGTCTTGCTCGTATCGGGTTATAGCTCTTTGGAATACTTTTATCGGGTTCAGATTTGGTTCAATTCAGATTTCGGGTTTTTTTTCAAATGGAACTTTTGGGTTCGGGTCTTCTTGCGTGTTCACGAAAATTATTCTGTATTGTTCGAATAAGGAGATGCTTCATTGGAATATTTTTGCCAAGTTAAAAAATGTAACCCTAAAATCCGCTACATTAAGTCCAAATAAGCACCAACAAAACCATGTGCTTTGACACGCCGATCAATTCAAACTGGTTTAAACCCGTATTTCTTTGTTTATTACCTTTTAAACTATTATTGAATAGATGACTAAAATTTCTTTTAAAAAATAACGTTTTGTGCCATTATTGTCTGTAATACACGATCGGAATGCATAAAAGATACAAATATGTGAATCATAGGCAAGAATTATGTGATTATTTTTATCATATGACTTTGAAATATCAATATAGAAGCATCATTTAAGATTTTGCTTGAAAAGTTAACATTCTTTCGCTAATATTTTAAAATCGTCTGCACTCTGAAATCTAGATTTTAGAGTAATATTTGTTATATTTAAGTTTTTACACATGATTTTAAAAGAAAGTTTTTATAAATTTTTTTTATATATTGGCATAGAATTATTAATATGTTGTTAAATCATAAACATTTTTCATCCACGTTATAAAGTATTAAAAAGTTCTGAAAAAAAAAGAAAACTTTTAGTAATACAATTTTTTGTTCAAATCAAATGTTTTCAATATTTTATTTAATTTTATTTTGACATTTAATTATTTCGAATTTATCAATTTCAATTATTTTAAAAGCAAATATTTTTTTAATAAATAATATAATAGAAAAAAGACCATTTTAAAAAATTCGTAGAAAATTTTCTTCGTAAAATATGCTTCAGCTGTAATTCATTTCTTTCAATTCGTCTTATTAATACAAAATCCCTTCCACATGCTTTTGTTTGGGACATTAAAACTTGAGCGATAAATGGTTTAATATTGCAACCCTTTTTTCGGTTTACTTCACCACCACCTATCTTTTTCCTCCATGGTTTACAACCGCTGTGATAAAAAATCATCATTTAAACTAACAGTTTGCCAGTCTATGAATTTTAAAGGTCTGTTCCAGCTTTTAAAATTATTTCAGCGAAACTTTTATGCAACCAACCAACCATAACTAAATGAAAGGAAAAAAAGAAGAAAAAAGGCGATTTTTTATGAGAGTGATCTTTGGAATTTAATTAATTACTCAGTTAATAAATAGAATTTCGAAATTCTGAAGCTCAGGTGCATCAGGAGAGATTTGGGGCTACTCTCAAAAACATTTTGGGCCTCGTACATGCTGTAGATTTTGCTAGCCATCGCAGACACACACACACACAGACAGAGCGTTTTGTTCTTTTATTAATATACTAGCTGACCCGCCCGGCGTTGCCCGGGCCCGTATTAACAATATTAAACGAACTTGAAATTTGTATGATTTTATCATTAACTCGAAACATGCAGAAATGCATTGTCTGAAATACGTCGCAGCTGACTTTTAAAAAATCGGTTATAAAAACAACAACTAATATTAAGTTCTAAAAATACTTAAAATGAGCAATGAGAAACACGTGAGGGAAGATGTATCCAACGATTGCGTTAGTTTCGTGTTAACGTGTAGATATTTACCCGTAAAAATCACTGTTAAATCACGTAACTAATTATTTTTTTCGCATAGAAATCCCAAGTGAGATATTTTGAATTTTAAATTAATTATATCACTCATAAATCCGACTATACCGTGAATGAAATCGATACGCGATGATAAAAGATTGGTATATCTATATTAATAAAATAACAAATCGCTCTGTCTGTGTGTGTGTGTGTGTGTGTCTGCGATAGTTAGCAAAAACTACGGTACGTACGAAGCTCAAAATTTTTCTGAGAGTAGCCCAATATCTCTCCTGATGCACCTGACGCGCAGAATTTCAAAATTCTATTTATTAACTGAGTGATTAATTAAATTCCAAACCTCACTCTCATAAAAAATCGCTTTTTTTAGCGTTTTTCCTTTTTATTCTCTTATGGTTGGTTGGTTGCATAAAATTTTCGCAGAAATAATTTAAAAAACTGGGATTGACCTTTAAAATTCATAGACTGGCAAACTGTCAGTTTAAATAAGGATTTTTTTTTATTATTATTACAGCTGCTGTACGCCATGGAGGAAAAAGATAGGTGGTCGCGAAGTAAACGGAAAAAAAGGTTTGCAATATGAAACCATTTATCGCTGAAATTTTAATGTCTCAAAATAAAGCATGAGGAAGGAATTTTGTATTAATAAGACGGATTGGAAGAAATGAATTACAGCTGAAGCATATTTTACGTAGAAATAGTAATTTTTTAATAGTTTTTTCAATTATATTATTTATTAAAATAAATATTTGCTTTTAAAATAATTGAAATTGGAAAATTAAAATAATTAAATGTCAAAACAAAATAAATAAAATATTGAAAACATATGATTTGAAGTAAAAAATTGAAGTAAAAAATTGTATTACTAAAAGTTTTCTCTTTTGTTTTTTCAGAAATTTTTAATACTTTATAACGTAGATGAAATATGTTTATGATTTAACAACATAGTAATAATTCCATGCCATGTATTGATGAAAAGATTCTTTTAAAATCATGCATGAACACTTAAATAATAATATTAATCTAAAATTAGATTTCAGAGTGCAGACGATTTTAAGACATTAACGAAAGAATGTTGATTTTTCAAGCAAAGTCTTAAATGATGCTTCTATAATGATATTTTAAAGTCATATGATAAAAATAATCAAATAATTCTTGCTTATGATTGATCTAATTGTATCTTTCATGCATTCTGATCGTGTATTACAGGCAATAATTGCACAAAACGTTATTTTTTTAAACGAAATTTTAGTCATCTATTCAATAACAGTTTAAAAGGTAAAAAACAAAGACTAAGAAATACTGGTTTAAACCAGTTTGAATTGATCGGAGTTTCAAAAGACATGGTTTTGTTGGTGCTTATTTGGACTTAATGTAGCGGATTTTAGAGTTACATATTTTGCGTCAATTCAAGACATTATACTGCCACTCTATTAATTTATTTTTACTATATGGTTTTACGCATATTTTTGGCATTTCGAACATTAGAATGTATGAGTCATTAGCTGTGTTGCTGTAAAAAACATTACACACCACTTTTCTATGAGTTTATTTTTTTAATCATTGATTAAATTTAAATGTGTTCTATTCAATTTAAAATTGTAATATGGCTTTAATTTGTTTTTAAAACAAAAATAAAATAGCTGTTTGGCGTACAATTGTTTGTATCCGCAAATGATTTATTCACCATAATAAATTATCAAATAGCAAAGTACATTATTTATCAGAAATAACCATAAAAAGAATAGTAGTAAAACTGATTACAACCTTAATGATTAGACTAATTTAAACGTAACCCGATCCCAACCAGAAAAAAAACAGACTACACTCCGATCCGTGATACGCAAAATTTCCATGAGTATAAACCCGACCCTGACCTAAAAATTCTCTTTGGAAAAAACTATGGATTTTTTAACTGACCCGAACCAAATCTGAATCCCGCAAAAATGTTTAAGTGAAGCATAACTCGATTCAAACAAGGAAAAATAATTTTCGTGGGTATGAAACCTGACCCGAACCTAAATATTTTCTTGAAAAAAACCCGAACTATGACTCGAACGAAATCTGAAACCGGTAAAAATATTCCAGAGAACTATAACCCGATCCCAGCAAGACAAAATACTTTCCATGGTCATAAACCCGACTCAAACCTAAAAAACTCCGTTTGAAAAATCCTAAACTTTGACCCAAACCACATCTAAATCTGACCAAAGTATTCGAAAGAACTAAAACCGGATTCGAGTAACACAAAATAATTTCTGTGGACATGAACCCGATACGAACCTAAAACTCCCATTCAAAAAATACCTGAAATGTGAATCGAAACAAATCTGAATCTGACAAAACTATTTCAAAGAAACGCAACCGGATCCAAACAAGACAAAATATTTCCATGGACCTGAACACAATCTGAATCCAAAAAAATTCTTTGAAAAAATCGCGAATTGAACGAAATCTGAACTTGGCAAAAATATTCCAGTGAAGCATGTCCTTATTAAAACAAGACAGAATTATTTCCGTGAACATGCAAAAAGACCCGAACCCAACAGTTTATTTTTAATCAACTGATGATCAACTTATATTTGAAGAAAATACCCGAAATCTGAATTGAACCAAATCTGGACCTGACAAAAATATTCCAAAGAACTATAATCCAATACAAGCAAGACGAAATAATTTCTATGGACATAAACCCAACTCGAACCTAAAAAAATCGATTTGAAAAAAACTGAAATTTGACCCAAACCACATCTATATTCGACCAAAATATTCGAAAGAATCATAACTGGATTCGAGTATGACAAAATAATTTCCGTGGAAATGAACGATATCCGAACCTAAAAATTATATTTTAAAAAATACCTGAAATTTGAATCGAACCAAATCAGAGCCTGATAAAAAATATTCCAAAGAATCGTAACCGGATCTGAATAAGACAAAAAATTTCCATTCACATGAACGGAATCTGAACCTAAAAAATTTCTTTGAAAAAATCACGAAACCTGAACTGAACCAAATCTGAACTTGAAAAAAATATTCCAGTGAAGCATGTTCTTATTCGAAAAAGGAAGCATATTTTCCGTGAACACGCAAGAAAAACCGAACCCAAAAATTCAGTTTGAAGAAAAAGCCGAAATCTGAATTGAAACAAATCTGTTCCCGACAAAAACATTCCAAAGAACCATAACTGTATCCGAGCAAGGCAAAATAATTTCCATGGACATGAATACGACCCGAACATTAAAACTCAATATAAAAAAAAAACCTAAAATCTGAACCGAACGAAATCTGAACCCGACAAAAATGTTCTAATGAATCAATCATAACCAGATCCGAACAAGACAAAATAATTTCCATGGACATGAAACCAATATATGGTTTGGTAACATTTAGGTTGCAATTACATTACGGTAAGTCTTTGATTATATTTAATTTCCCTTTAGGTTACAGTTAGGTCACGGTTAAGTTAAAGTTAGGTTAAAGTTAAATTGCATTTATGTTATGGTTAGAATAAGGATATGTTACAATAAAGTGAAGGGTAGGTTACATTTATGTTATATTTAATTTACGGTAAGGTACTGTTAAGTCAAAGTTAGGTTACAGGCAGGTTATGGTTACTGTACAAAAGTTTACGGGTAGGAATTTATCCATAGAGTGAACAATACGCATGATTTGATTAAAAATAACACTTACTTTTGTTAAATGGCTCTGAAATTATAATACTACATACCAACATTTTAGCTACCAGCGAGTATCGATTTCATTCATGGTATAGTCGGATTTAAGAGTGATATAATTAGTTTGAAATTCAAAATATTTCACTTAGGATTTCTATGTGAAAAAGAATAATTAGTTACATGACTTAACAGTGATTTTTGATAAATATCAACACTTTAACACAAAAATCACGCAGTCGTTGGATACATATTCCCTCCCGCGTTTCTCATCGCTCATTTTGAGTATTTTTAGAGCTTAACATTAGCTGTTTTTTAAACCGATTTTTCACACAGTCAGTGGCCACGTATTTCAGACAATGCATTTCTGCATGTTTCGAGTTAATGATAAAATCATACAAATTTCAAGTTCGTTTAATATTGTTAATACGGACCCGGGCAACGCCGGACGGGTCAGCTAGTAGTATTATAATTTCAGAGCCATTTAACAAAAGTGTATATTTTTAATCGAAGCATGCATAATGTTGACTCTGTGGACATATTCCTAACCGTAAACTTTTGTACCGTAACCATAATCTGTCTGTAACCTAACTGCGACTTAACAGTACCCTACCGTAACTTAAATATAACATAAATGTAACCTAGCCGTCACTTTGAAATATCAATATAGAAGCATCATTTAAGATTTTGCTTGAAAAGTTAATATACACTAATATTTTTTACAATTTTTTTTTAAGTTTTCGCGCATGATTTTAAAAGAATGTTTTTATAAATATATTTTATATATTGACATAGAGTTATTAATATTGTGTTAAATCATAAACATTTTTTTCATCTACGTTATAAAGTATTAAAAAGTTCTGAAAAAAAAGAAAACTTTTAGTAATACAATTTTTAGTTCAAATCAAATGTTTTCAATATTTTATTTAATTTTATTTTGACATTTAATTATTTCGAATTTATCAATTTCAATTATTTTAAAAGCAAACATTTTTTTAAAATAAATAATATAATAGAAAAAAGACCATTTTAAAAAATTACTATTTCTTCGTAAAATATGCTTCAGCTGTAATTCATTTCTTTCAATTCGTCTCATTAATACAAAATCCCTTCCACATGCTTTTGTTTGGGACATTAAAATTTGAGCGATAAATGGTTTAATATTGCAAAACTTTTTTCGGTTTACTTCACCACCACCTATCTTTTTCCTCCATGGTTTACAACCGCTGTGATAAAAAATCATCATTTAAACTGGCAGTTTGCCAATCTATGAATTTTAAAGGTCTGTTCCAGCTTTTTTAATTATTTATGCGAAAATTTTATGCAACCAACCAACCATAACTAAATGAAGGGAAAAAAAGAAGAAGAAAGGCGATTTTTTATGAGAGTGATCTTTGGAATTTAATTAATTACTCAGTTAATAAATAGAATTTCGAAATTCTGAAGCTCAGGTGCATCAGGAAAGATTTGGGGCTACTCTCAAAAAAATTTTGAGCCTCGTACATGCTGTAGATTGTGCTAGCCATCGCAGACACACACACACACACACACATAGACAGAGCGTTTTGTTCTTTTATTAATATAGACTAGCTGACCCGCCCGGCGTTGCCCGGGTCCGCATTAACAATATTAAACGAACATGAAATCTGTATGATTTTATCCTTAACTTGAAACATGCAGAAATGCATTGTCTGAAATACGTGGCCACCGATTGTGTGAAAAATCGGTTTAAAAAACAGCTAATGTTTAGCTCTAAAAATACTCAAAATGAGCGATGAGAAACGTGAAAGGGAATATGTATCCAACGACTGCGTGATTTTCGTGTTAAAGTGTTGATATTTATGAAAAATCACTGTTAAGTCCCGTAACTAATTATTTTTTTTTCACATAGAAATCCCAAGTGAAATATTTTGAATTTCAAACTAATTATATCACTCTTAAATCCGACTATACCATGAATGAAATCGATACTCACTGGTAGCTAAAATGTTGGTAAGTAGTATTTATAATTTCAGAGCCATTTAACAAAAGTGTTATTTTTAATCAAATCATGCGTAATGTTCACTCTATGGATAAATTCCTAACCGTAAACTTTTGTACCGTAACCGTAACCTGCCTGTAACCCAAATTTGACTTAACAGTACCTTACCGTAAATTAAATATAACATAAATCTAACCTAGCCTTCACTTTATTGTAACATATCATTATTCTAACCATAACATAAATGCAATTTAACTTTAACCTAACTTTAACTTAACAGTGACCTAACTGTGACCTAACGGGAAATTAAATATAATCAAAGACTTTCCATAATGTAATTGCAACCTAAATGTTACCAAACCATATATTGGTTTCATGTCCATGAAAATTATTTTGTCTTGTTCGGATCTGGTTATGATTCATTAGAACATTTTTGTCGGGTTCAGATTTCGTTTGGTTCAGATTTTAGGCATTCTTTGATATTGAGTTTTAATGTTCGTGTCGATTCATGTCCATAGAAATTATTTTGCCTTGCTCGGATACAGTTATGGTTCTTTGGAATATTTTTGTCGGGAACAGATTTGTTTCAATTCAAATTTCGGCTTTTTCTTCAAATGGAATTTTTGGGTTCGGGGTTTCTTGCTTGTTCACGGAAATTATGCTGCCTTGTTCGAATAAGGACATGCTTCATAGGAATATTTTTTTTTAATTTCAGATTTGGTTCAGTTCAGATTTCGTGATTTTTTCAAAGAATTTTTTTTAGGTTCAGATTCGGTTCATGTGAATGGAAATTTTTTGTCTTATTCATATCCGGTTACGATTCTTTGGAATATTTTTTATCATGTTCCGATTTGGTTCGATTCAAATTTCAGGTATTTTTTCAAATAGAATTTTCAGGTTCGGATCTCGTTCTGCCTACGGGAATTATTTTGTCATACTCGAATCCATTTATGATTCTTTCGAATATTTTGGTCAAATTTAGATGTGGTTTGGGTTAAATTTTAGTTTTTTTTTCAATTCGAATTTTTTAGGTTAGAGTTGGGTTTATGTCCATAGAAATTGTTTTGTCTTGCTTGGATTGGTTTATAGTTCTTTGGAATATTTTTGTCAGGTCCAGATTTGATTCAATTCAGATTTCGGGTTTTTTCTTGAAATATAACTGTTGAAGCCGGGTCATCTTGCATGTTTACGGAAATAATTCTGCCTTGTTCGAATAAGGACATGCTTCACTGGAATATTTTTGCCAAGTTCTGATTTCGTTCAGTTCGCGATTTTTTCAAAGAAATTTTTGGGGTTCGGATTGTGTTCATGTCCATGGAAATATTTTGTCTTGTTTGGATCCGGTTGCGTTTCTTTGAAATAGTTTTGTCAGATTCAGATTTGGTTCGATTCAAATTTCAGGTATTTTTTTTAATGGGAGTTTTAGGTTCATATCGGGTTCATGTCCACGGAAATTATTTTGTCTTACTCGAATCTTGTTATGGTTCTTTCGAATACTTTGTCAAATTTAGATGTGGTTTAGGTCAAAGTTCAAGATTTTTCAAACGGAGTTTTTTAGTCGGGCTTATGACCATGGAAAGTATTTTGTCTTGTTGGGATCGGGTTATAGTTCTCTGGAATATTTTTATCGGTTTCAGATTTCGTTCGAGTCATATTTCGGGTTTTTTAAAGAAAATATTTAGGTTCGGGTCAGGTTTCATGCCCACGAAAATTATTTTTCCTTGTTTGAATCGGGTTATGCTTCACTTGAACATTTTTGCGGGATTCAGATTTGGTTCGGGTCAGTTATTAAATCCATAGTTTTTTCGAAACAGAATTTTTAGGTCAGGGCCGGATTTATACTCACGGGAATTTTGTGTATCACGGATCGGAGTGTTGTCTGTTTTTTTTTTCTGGTTGGGATCGGGTTATGTTTAAATTAGTCTAAACATTAAGGTTATAATCAGTTTTGCTACTATTCTTTTTATGGCTATTTCTGATAGATAATTTACTTTGCTATTTGATAATTTATTATGGTGAATGAATCGTTTGCGGATACAAACAATTGTACGCCAAACAGCTATTTTATTTTTGGTTTAAAAACAAATTAAAGCCATATTGCAATTTTAAATTGAATAGAACACATTTAAATTTAATCAATGATTAAAAAAAATCTTAGAAAAGTGTTGTGTAATGCTTTATACCGCAACACAGCTAATAACTCATACATTCTAATGTTCGAAATGCCAAAAATATGCGTACAACCATATAGTAAAAAGAAATTAATAGAGTGGCAGTATAATGTCTTGGGGTGACGCAAAAAATGTAACTTTAAAATCCGCTACATTAAGTCCAAATAAGCAACAACAAATCCATGTGCTTTGAAACTCCCATCTATTCAAACTGGTTTAAACCAGTATTTCTTTGTTTTTGCTTTTACCTTTTAAACTGTTATTGAATAGATGACTAAAATTTAGTTTAAAAAATAACGTTTTGTGCCATTATTGCCTGTAATACACGATCAGAGTGCATGAAAGATACAATTAGATCAATCATAGGCAAGAATTATTTGATTTTTTTTATCAATTGACTTTGAAATATAAATATAGAAGCATCATTTAAGACTTTGCTTGAAAAATCAACATTCTTTCGTTAATCTCTTAAAATCGTCTGCACTCTGAAATCTAGATTATAGATTAATATTATTACTAAAGTGTTTATGCGTGATTTTAAAAGAATCTTTTCAGGAATTATTAATGTGTAGTTAAATCATAAACATATTTCATCTACGTTATAAAGTATTAAAAATTTCTGAAAAAAAAAAGAGAAAACTTTTAGAAATACAATTTTTTACTTGAAATCTTATGTTTTCAATATTTTATTTAATTTTGTTTTGACATTTAATTATTTTTAATTTTCCAATTTCAATTATTTTAAAAGCAAACATTTATTTTAATAAATAATATAATAGAAAAAACCATTAAAAAATTACTATTTCTTCGTAAAATATGCTTCAGCTGTAATTTATTTCTTCCAATCCGTCTTATTAATACAAAATTCCTTCCTCGTGCTTTATTTTGAGACATTAAAATTTCAGCGATAAATGGTTTCATATTGCAAACCTTTTTTTTTTTTTTTTTTCGGTTTACTTCGCCACCACTTATCTTTTTCCTCCATGGTGTACAGCCGCTGTGATTAAAAAAAAAAAAATCCTCGTTTAAACTGGCAGTTTGCCAGTCTATGAATTTTAAAGGTCAGTCCCAGTTTTTAAAATTATTTCTGCGAAAATTTTATGCAGCCATCCAACCATAAGAGAATAAAAGGTAAAAAAGCTAAAAAAAAGCGATTTTTATGAGAGTGAGGTTTGGAATTTAATTAATTACTCAGTTAATAAATAGAATTTTGAAATTCTGAAAGTCAGGTGCATCAGGAGAGATATTGGGCTACTCTCAGAAAAATTTTGAGCTTCGTACGTACCATAGTTTTCGCTAACTATCGCAGACACACACACACACACACACACACAGAGCGATTTGTTATTTTATTAATATAGATTAAATCTATTATCATTTCAGGATTTTAAGCAATTTTTAAACTATCAATACAAATTTTATGACCATTTATTTCATGACCCATCAATGTATTTACAAATAATTATTTTCACTAAGAATTCAAATGATATCGCTAAAATATTTTAAGAGGTTGTAGTGCAACAATCCATCTACCAGACATCATTCATAATAAATATTCATTCACGTAGTTGAAAAAATAAGAGCAATTTTTTCCTTTTATTTTATTGCAAAATTTCGTAGATGTAGCTATTATTTTTCTTAAATTATCCTTTGATGAAAAGATAGTTTAAAAAAAGTTTTGAAAAAAGTTTTACTTCTATTTTACAGTTTGAGATTTTTGCTATTTTTAATCTTGAAGTATACAATTTGTAGATATTTCTAACTTAATACTGAAAACTGAGGTAATTTTCAGTAACGCTGCTAAATATTACAACTTAATTATTAAAAGATAAAAAAATACAACCTTTTCCTCCATTTTATAATATCAGATTTTTGTTATTTTTTAACTTTGAAATTTATGATGCAAAAAGACAAAAGTATCCGTTAAGCATATATTTTGAAACACTTACCAACACATTCCAGATTTCGTACGGATGCCGTTATTTTTCAGGACATATATCAGAATTTTTTATATTAGAAAAGGGTAATCTAATTCAAACGCGCAAAATTTCGCTTAATTGAATCAGATTAATTAGCTTAATTTCGCTTATCGAATTTCGATAGATTTTTTATATGAAAATACTGTTGCCAAATAGATTTCTGATTCCGAAATTACAGGAAGTGTACGAACTATGCTTTCAGAATAATCTAACAAATCTAACAAAATCTAACAAAATATTAAAAAAGAAACAGTTTAATAAGTTAATAACTTTCCCCTCCCCTATACCATTATGTAACGTAATACTTTTTTGGCTTCCTGAAAATGACTAATAAATACATTTTGTATATATTATTTTTTTATACATTATTATTTGTATAATATATTTGCCATATTCTAGAAAATGCATATTTTAGTGCTCTTTATAAATGCATATCACTTTCATCCAATGTTTGGAGGGATATAACATCATTAAAAAGCTCTTTAATTTTTTTTTTATCCCATCGGTCGTAAAGTAATAGAATATTTTTTACTGTCCATTAATTTTAACTCTACACTAGATTTTACTAAAATTTGAAACGACTGATCATAATTCTGAAAAAAATATATATTTAAAATTTCAAACGATTCGGTTGGGTATTTTTTATGCTGTTACAAGCGGACAAACATACGGACGGACGGATCCCATGACGAGTATAGTTGCTACGTATTTATATAATTACGAACGCATCTAAAACACAGTTGAATTTAAAAGAGCATTCCGAAATTGATATCCAGAAATTATTATCCAGAAATTGTTACTCCAAGACAGTTATTATAATCAATTTATTTTGTGTGTCCCTGTAAATAAAAAAATGCTATGAATACCAATTATAACAAAATCGTAGTGAATTTTAGTGATTTATATCAGTTTCAATACATTTGCAATAGCGCAATGTCATAAAACAATGCCTAATGTCTGCAAAACATTTTTCCCCGTAGACCATAATGCAATGGAATTCTTTTGGGTGTCCCTGCAAATGAAATGTTAATTCGAGTATACTTCATATGCTATAGCAAACATATCTCCAAAACCCTAAATTAGGTTTACCAATTGCATGATAATCCGAGTATAATCAAGGGAGGTAGAGCGTGGACAAACAGCTAGACAAAACGAAAGCATAAACACTTCAATTTTTTTGGAAAGGGTTAAAAATAAAAATCATTTTCGGATTTAGAGTTAAAAAATACATAAAAACAGATACCAAGAGTTAAAAAACACAAACATCTCCTCTGATTTTTCTCATCAGATTTTTATTTTTTTAACACTTTCGAACAAAGTATAAAAGTGTTTATGCATTAGGTTTGTCTATCCATCTGTCCGTCTGTCCACGCTCTTACTCCTATAACTATATTCCGTTTATCATGCAATTGATGGTTATTTAGGATCTCCAAAGCATGCTTGGTATTGTATCTGAAGTATGTAGGATAAATAGTTCATTTACAGGGGCATTCAAAAGAATTCCATTACATTATGGTAAATAGAGATAACTCGTTTGACGAGCATTGTAATGAAATTACACTATTTCAAAAATAATTAAACTGCTATAAATCATTCAATTTCACAACAAGTACGTTTTAACAGGGCATTTATAACATTTTTAATTCATTTATAGGGACACACAAACAGGAATTGATTATGGTAGTGTCTTTGAGAAATAATTGCTGAAAAATGGGTTTTAAAATGCAATGTGTGCTTTGATTATTTTTTTTTTTTTGGCATGTTATTTGTAATAAATAAATTTTATACCCCCTAAACTGTGCTTCACAAAAGTATTCACGCACAAGTTTCCTTATTAGAGGAAATTACATTAGGAGAACTTTCAGTTGAGGTCAATGTAAATCTTAAGTGAAGTGAATTTTGGCATGCATGTTGGTAATAGATACCGGGTGTCCCAAAAATGACTGATGGATTTTAAAATTCAATAACTTGCAAACGGTGACAGCTATTTAAAAAATTTTTGCAGGAGGGCTATGTATAATGTCAGGAGTTCTTTTACCTCAATTCTTGATTTTAGTTCGAATTTCAAACAACAGATGGCGCTGATGGCGGTTGGCGGCCAGTCAACGCCGAGACTTACTTCATTCAGCTTTGACGCAAAAGAAGGAGATTAAGGCTATGGAGTAAGTCTCATTCTACAGTACAGTCTTGCTCTCAGGCACCGATTCTGGACACATTCGATATGATTTCAATGGAATGCGTTGTTGCCATGGAAATAACAGATTGTTCGATAGTGGAATACAGCGTTTAGAAGTGGAATACATTTCGCAATCAGTTTTTGAGTTTGCAGAAGATTTTCGTTTATAAAGTTTTATTTTCCCGGATTAAATTACTTTTTTATGGCACGATTTAAAGAATATTTTATGCATCATATTTTAAAACTAGATAAAAAGATTTTTTCAATTGGATGATTTTTGTTATATTCTTAAGAAGTTTTAGATCTTTTAAGAAAATTCGTCAGTAGATTTTTATGATTCTTCAAAAAATAATCATGAAAACTGTTGATAGTACATTATTGTGTAAAATAACTACCAAAAACAAATATTATAAGTTGCCTTGTTTAGCCCTTTTCAATAGGATTAGTCTATCGTTGCATTTAAATAGAAAAAAATAAAATAAATGGGAATTAATTAAAATTTATTTTCCCGGATTAAATTACTTTTTATGGCATGTTTTAAGGAATATTTTAGGCACCGTATTTTAAAACTACACTGTTAAAAATTTAAAACCTTTGCTGCATCGTCACTCCTCCACTTTTATAGAAAGAGATTATTTTACTGTATTATGGAGCATTCTCATTGGTCAAAATAGAGATATTCTATAATAGCAGTGGAGAGACGATGCAGAAAAAGTTTCCAATTTTTAACAGTGTACAGTCGACAGCAAAATAAGTTGAGCGCCGGACCCACCGCAGAATTTTACATTTTCACGTTTTGCGAAAAAAAATATATATATTCAAAGTTATAGAGAATAAATTGTTAAAGTAATATTTTGGTATATTCTCCCTCCCCCCTCCTCCAACGTTGGTAACATCTCAAACGCAAAAAAAATATGGGTCGAAGGAAATTTTCCTTCGACCCATTTTCTTTTTTAACTCTTCCTGAACAGAAATATTCGAAACAACATTGCGTTTTTTTTTTTTTTGCTGAAAAAAAATAATCATTTTCTCAACCTATACACTGAGCCATCATTTCTCCCAATAAAGAAAAAAAAGACCAATTACCGCGCATCTCTCTTTCCATCATCATCACCACCATCCATCCATCCATCCATCCTGTTATTATTATTTTTTTTTTCGTTACTCGTTGAGGAGAGGATGCGGCGGCGGTGGCAGAGACACGCACTTACGGATATTTCCCACCCTTAACTTTTTTTTACCCCTTCCTCCCTTCTTCTTCTTCTTCTTCTTCTCAAAGTGGTTTCTTCTCGCATTCGCTCTTTTTTTTTTACTCCCTCCCTCTCCCGTCGTCCTCCGGTTCGCTGCGCTCGCTCATCATAGTCCCGCCTCTTCACACACATACACACACACAAAAAAATAAATTCGTTTCGTATATGTGGACAAGTAACCTGGACGCGTGCTTTACTCTCTCTCGCTCTCTCGCCAAACGCGCACACAACGACGACAACTATCATGGCTTTCTGCATCCAGTACAAACCGAATCCTTACCAACATTACGTCTTGACCGGGTTCGTGGGATTCGACGAGTCCCTCTACTGGTTCACGTCCAACCTCAACCGCATCCTGGGAATTTTTCATCGCGACTACAGCAGCGTGCGCGTAAGACACGTGGCCGCGACTCTGAAGGACGCGTTGTTGCCATCTTTCCTGTCACAAAACGCGTCGAGAAAACACGTCACGAGTCACGAATCCGCGACCAAACTCTTGCTGGCGAGTCCCGTCGAAGCGGTCCAGGAATTTGCTCGAAAACTGGATTCGCCGGAAACGTACGTCCGAGTGTTGGCCGAGCACGATCCCGCGGATTTCCAGAATCTCACCCAACTGATGATCGTGAACGAAATGACCATCACGGACATGTTGACGCTCGACCTGTTTTTCGTGTGGTTTACTTTTTTCAAAAAAAAAAGCGGTCGACAAGTTGTACAAGACGCACGTCGATAGCACGACGGAAGAAGAAATCCTCTTGCGGCAACAACCTCAGTCGTTACAAGTAGTAGTAGCCGAACCGCAACAACAACAACAACAAATACGACAACCAGACCCACAATCGCAGCAGCAACAACAACAGCCGCAGCCGCAAAACAGTGTCATGTCGACGAATCCGGTCGCAAAGACTGCTCCCATGGATTATGCTAAAATATTGAGATATAATACAGAAGGATATCCCACAATATTATTGCTAACGTGGAAAGGTACCACAAAAAAATTTTACTGTCTTGAAAGTAATGAAATAATACCCCGAGTCATAAAAGTACATATATAAACTGAAAAAAAAAAAAAAAAAAAAAAACTTCTCCTGAGGAGGTAAAAAAATGGGCTAAAAGAGTCGTGCGTGTAAAAACAAAGCACGACTCTTTTAGCCCATTTTTTTGCAAACAACTCATGATCAACGTTGGCATCTTTTTTCTCGTAATAATTAAAAATAACTCTGTTTGAAGAGGCAAAAGAGTGGGCTAAAAGAGTCGTGCTTGCATAGCAAACAAAAAAAAAGCACGGCTCTTTTAGCCCATTTTTTTGCAAACAACTCGTGACCAACGTTGGAAACTTTTTTTTCAATAAAAAAAAATTAAGTGTAAAATAAAAAGATCTATGATTCAAAACTCTATATATAAGCGCAATTCTTTGTTTTTACTTTTAATCTATTGTTTTTTTTTATTTACAAAAAAAATTGCAATCAGACTCATGTTGGAATCACGACTTTAAAAAAAAATAGTAATCGATTGATACCTAACCTTGAAAAAAAATACATAATAGTTGTTTCATCTTGTTCTTTCCCCCCCTTTTACTTTCTTTAGAGATGATGTGAATAATTTATTCAACTTTTGAGTATGCGAGCGAGAAACACACCTCTTCCTCTTTGCCTAGCAAACGGGTTTTCTTTTTCCCCTCCTACTTCTCCAATCGTTACTGATGTGGAATTTTTTTTCTTTAGTAACATGTGCGCGCTGTTTTCGACTTTGATTCTCTCATTTTTTTTTCTACTCACTTGCGTGCGTGTGTATCCTCCACCACCACCCCTCGTTTACCGAGAGAGAAATCATAGACTATAAAACAACTCGCTCGTCGGGGTTTTTTCTTCATTCGCGTGCGAACTAATCGAGAGCCCCCCTCCAAAAAAGATGCTGTTTCAAGTGAGTTTCGACAAAACGAGTGGTAAATTGTGGGGTGTGATCGGCAATAAGGGAAACTTGTACTGGGGAGCCGTTTCTGTGGCTAGATACTTGAATTATCGATCTCCCTATCACTTTGCTCGCAATCATTCGACCACCAAAGTGAAAGACATCACCAGCGAGTACTGGACTCGGGGTTTGGAAAAATCTCTTTTGAAATTGCAGCTCTTCACGCACAACCACGCGCTATACGTGTTCGAACGTTGCAAATCGAAACGAGCGCAAGTCGCCTTCAAAAACCTGAGCGGCAAAGAGTTTTACGTTCGGGTGAAAAAAACTTTTCAGTTTCCAATCGCCCAACTCTGCTCTCGACGCGATTCGGATGCAGTCGAATTTTACCAATGGATCCGCGCCTACAGTAAGGCTTTGAATGCCGAGGAAGAAGATACCGCCTCCGAAGCCGCCGCCGCCGAAGTCGCTCGACATCTCAATGGGGAAGACGACAAAGACGAGGAGGAACCCGGTTATTCGAAAGAAACCCCTACCTACCACGTATCGCCTCCTCTGAGGATTTCTCCTATTGCGAGTCCTAATCCCGTTACTGCTGCGAATCCAGATTCGGTGATTGCACATGCTAAATCTGCCGCTGTGGCTATCGAACCCGTTTCCATGGATACTTTCGCTACAGAGAGCCGATCGAGCGAATATCTACCCACGTCTCCTCCGTACCCACCACCGCCCAGTCCGGTACCCGATCCTCGCGGCGGCGGCGGCAGTCAGTTTTCTAACTTGTCGACTTGCGTTCATTTGAAAGTCAGTGCTAATTCGGCTTTCGAACCCTACACTCCGGCCGATCCGCCTTACAATTTCACAGAAGGGGAGCAAGAGGATGATGACGACGACGATGATGATGATGCTGCTGCACCACCATCACCACCACCACCACTAACCAAACGTCCCGAACCTTTAAATGCGTTGCCTCCGAAAAAAAGATTTCGTCTCGTAAACGACAACACTTCGGAAGAAAGCGTCATGATTTGGCTTTCCGGTTTTCCACCTAAAAAATTGATTGTACTGCACGGAAGCTCTGCTCAAGAATTTTTACCCAAGGACTGAAAAAAAAAAAAACCTTCTTATGCTGAATATTTAGTGTTGAAGTACAAAAAAATGGGCTGAAAGGGATATTTTTCCCTTTCAGCCCATTTTTTTGTATCAATTTGCTTACCAATATTGGTTTTCGAGACTTTAAAAAAAATAGAGATACGAAAGTTAATCTCCCTCTCTCCCCCCCTCCCCCTTCCCCACGTGGTGCGACAAGAAAAAAAAAACAGGAGGTGGAGCTTCCCTCTCTCTCTCTCCGCGCACGCACACTCATTCGTAAGAGTAATACTTTATACTTCTCGGTTCTGTTCATTTTTTTTTGTTCGTTTGGTAGTCAACATGTTGTTTCGACTCCATATTTCGAAACGTTGGTACTTTTTCGACATTTTAGGAGTAGTCGGAAACGACGGCAAAGTGTATTTTTGCACTTCGGATATAGCCCTGGCCATAGGACAGAGTTACGGATGGCGAGTCTCGATGGCCACCTGCCAGATGAAAGACGTCACGAACGCGTGCAAATTGAGATCGGACACTTGGGTGATTGAACATTCGGCCCTGCTCGATTTGTTGAAATCGGAGCGAGAAGGATCGGTGTATTATGCCCTGAGATTCGGGTACGTGAAAGAAATCCAGAACGATGGGAACAGTCCTCCTGTGCTCCAACAAACTTTTGACGAGAAAGAAGGTATACCGTTTGACACTTGGATACAAAACTTTAAAGAAAAATGCGCCCAAGAAGAGGCGGAAAACAGAACAATCGATGATGAGAACTAACTTTTTTTTTAAATAATTATGAAAAAAAAAGTTGCAAAAAAATGGGCCAAAGATTTTGGGGGTGAAAAAAAAATCCCCAAATCTTTGGCCCATTTTTTTGCAACTTATTGGTTTCCAATATTGGGAGGCGATGTCATACTTTACTATTTGTAAAAAAACATTAGCATGCGTATATACAATTTTTTTTACTTATCGCTCAATCATTTTTTTTTTAATAGTTCATCTTCGTCAAAGTACTGCGGACTCTTATAATGAAACATTGCAAAAATAAAAAGATGATTTTTCCATGTTAAAAAATTTCGATGTAAAAAAATATAATTCATTTTTTTTAACCACTTGTACACAGTGTAAGTTTGTGTATGTGTGTGAAATAAAGACATGAGATTTGTAATTCAATTTTTTTTTATTTTTTTTTCTAAACAGTTTACAAAAAACAATTTTTTTTAACATAACATTTAACCAATATTGGTATGTCGTCTGTCGTAAAAAAATGGGGGGGTCGAAGAAAAAGTCTAGAATCCAGACTTTTTCTTCGACCCCCCATTTTTTTTACTCTTTCAACACCGATTTTTTCGGTTTGAGAAAGATTGGGGTGTTTTGTCAGTTTTGTCGCAGCAGCACAGGTCCATAGTTTTTTTTGAAATCCTCAATCCACTGATGATACTGTATCCCATCTCCCGTTTCGCATTGCTTGATGATGAAAAGTTTCAAGTTGTAATCGTACGGCAGGTCTGTCACATAGCCGTATTCGAGCGTTCGCACGAACCGCTTGGAATGCGACCACGGGAGAAACCGGAGCGCATCCAGGACGTCTCGATGTCCCATCATCATCATGGTTTTAGGAAACGGTGGTTCGATCACAATTTCTTCCAGACGTTGACACGGCAGCCAAGTGGTGCGCCGCATGGACGCGGGAACGAACCGGGCCACGTCGTCCACGGAATAATAAACTTGTCCGTCGTGGTCTCCCAACACGCCCATGACGGTTTCGGTCCTTTCATTCAATTTGATTTGGATTTTAAAGAATGCCATGTTCTCTGTCTCTCTCGGGAGGAGGAGGGGTAGTAGTAGCGACGGTAGCAACAGCTATGAGAATGAAAAGAATTTTTTTCGATCGTTTATATACGACTCGGTTCAGAGTTCCCAGCTTCAAAAAAAAGATACCAGTCACGTACTGTCCTTGGAAGTTTAGCCACGAATGAAAGAACAAGTTTTTAGATGCAAATTGAAACGGTTGGAGTCTTGTTGTTTTTCCCTCCCCCTTCACCCCGCCTCTCGACTAAAGCAAAAGAAAGAGTGGGGTGGTGGTTACTTTGGTCGATGTCGTCATCTTTTTTTTTCTCTGATCAATCTGATAATTCGGCGCCGCTCAACTCGCTTGCATCTCTGAAGGACATGACTCGCATGCGTCTATGTAATTCACGATAACGTTCAGGGGTGAAACTTGTTTCGTAATGATGCAGAACGTACCACAAATCAGCCGATTTCAAATTTTCGCCACATTTAGGACATCGCATGTCATCATGAGTTTCCAAATATTTTTTCAAACATTTTCCGTGTACTTTATGATCACATTTTTTCAATTTCGATCGTCGCCTGACACTTTGAGCACAAAATATACACGATTCCATCGAGCTGGGCTTCCAGAAAGGTTTGAAATGCTGACGCTCGAAGCCTCGCGTTCAATATATATACTATCCAAAACTTTTATTTATTTATTTTATTTTTTTTTTTCAGTTTCCGAGACACCAAGTTTGGGAAATTTCTGTTGGACGATACATTTTTTTTTGCAACGGTCACTTTGTAAATAAGGATTCGAAATTCAATATTTGATAGAATTTAATTTTTTTTTGCAACGGTCACTTTGTAAATAAGGATTCGAAATTCAATGTTTGATGGGATCATGCCTCAACTTGTACCTAGAGGCGATGCCCACCGAAGCCTTCCATTTGTGGCAGTTTTTCGATTTGCACGACTGGCAGTCTTTCACTTCGATGGCGTCCAACAAGACGACTTGGAGTTTCTTCAACTCTCTGGCGTACGATTTTCGAAGGTCGCAGCTTATTTTAAAACTCTGTTCGTCCATGCAGTTGAGAACTCTGACATTCATTTCCGAAATTTCCCGGAAAAGAATCGAGTTGTTGAAAGATTTTTCGAAAGAAGTGCTCGTGACGCCGTTGGTGAGAGTGAATCCGTTGCCTCCTATGGCTAGAACTGCCGCAATCTTTTTGTGTCGATAAACTCGTGTCTTCTTCTTTTTCTTCTTCTCCTCCTCCTCCTCCTCCCCTTCGAGTCTTGTCGTCGCGGACCCGTGCTCCATCGGATCGAAAGGGATGCCGTGCAGACGCGAAATTCCCGCGTTCGCTCTCCACAGGGGACACGATCTTCTTTTGCAGTACATGCAGGGTTTCACGGGAAAGGGTTTCAGCCGATACACGCGGAGGCGAGGCGACGGAAATTTCGCCAGGCTTTTCTGGACGGCACCGTAAGTGTATTTGTCGAAACAGTGCAGCGTTCTCACTCGCATTTCGTCCAACTCTTTGGCCAGGAAGGCGGACGTCGAAGCTTCTCGAACGAAGACGCAGTGGACTCCGTTGTCTAAGGCGAAAGTGTTGTCGCGAATGGCTATCACGGCAGTTATCTTGTCGTGTCGATAGGTAGATTTCGGGCGTTCCACGGTCTTTCCGGGAGGAGGAGGAGGTGTCGTCGTCGTCGGCGGCGGAGGAGGAGGAGGCAGGTGGTCGCGGCGAAGTCTCTTCTCGGCCGCAAGTCTTTCGGCTAGGCGAAGAATGGGTTCGCAGACGGCAAGGCGAATTTTTTTTCGAGCTGGCGTCTCAAGAGCAGCAGCAGCAGGAGGAGCAGGAGCAACAGGAGCAACAGGAGCATTGGACGCTTCTTCCATGGCGAAGAGGGAATGGGAATTTGCTGATCGATGGCTCCTATTTATACTATCATAATCCGTAAATTTTTTTTTTTTTAACAAGGTATATTTTCTATATCTTTTTTACAATTTGCTCTCGGAAACATTTTTAAAGTAACTCTCAAATAAAAAATGAAGAAGGTCAAAGGTTAATGACCTCTATAGTTTTTTAATGTTACGCGTTATGGGTGTTTGGAGCTATGGGCGTATTTATCACACTGATAAAATATATATCATAACCTTCTGGCTTTTTTGATGGTAAACTTTGTAGTCTCCTAAAATCTTCATCGCTGCAATTTTTGGTGCATCTTTTACATTCAATGTGCTGAATGGTGTGCCTTACAATCATCTTTGCACAGTATCCGTGATAATAATGTCCGCATGCGAATAAAAACATCTCTGTTGGATGTATGACGGTGCTACAAATGTTGCATATCATATCCATAGGAAAAGCCTTCTCGCATACTTCCACTAGTCTTTTCCCGTAATTCGTTGTATGAGGAACAGTAACACGCGTTGGAGTAAAGCTTGGAGAACGACACGCAATTCGAAAATTAAACGACATGGTTAATATGCTTTAAACTTTTTGTATGTATAATTTTTTTTTTTACATTTGTTCTTCTCGAATTCTGTTTTCGATCCACTGCTCGGTTTCTGCAAGTCTCATTTCGTCAATATGTGAAATATCCCTACACGTCTTGCATCTCGTTAAACGTCCAATTTTATAAACACAAGTTTGATGATAAAAATGCCCACATTTCATCATAAACAAATAAGTAAGTTTTATAGATTTTTTACACAGCCTACATTTAAGATCGGGTAAAGCATTTTGAGGAATTTCTATTGTATTAAAAGTTGAAATCTCCATAAAAATCGCATAGGCAAAAGAGGATGGGATGTAGATGGCAATCTCCAAGCGAAATGTGACTTTAAATTGATCAAGAACTGCTATTTATATGGTTAAATTTTTTTTTTTTTTTTTTTTTTTTTTTTTTTTTTTTTACAATGTATTATATTTTTATAGTAATATTTCATTTCTTTACATCAAACGATCTTGCGCATTCCTCCCAACCACCGTGGTCTTCTATCCACGGTTCACATTTTTCGATTATTAATCTTGAAAAACAATCATACATTACATCAACAATTGATTTAGGTGAATTTTTTTCCATACACATGACAGTCAATTCTCCGATGAAAACAGAAAAAGCTATTAATCGGCTCCAAGCTATACCATCGGAAAACAATTCATCGGCAATACGTAATAACATAGAATTAATAGTATTTTCATCCACTTCCTGTATTTCTGTACACAGGGTTCTTATTTGCTCAATATATTTATCTTTAAAAGCTTCCAAAATTTTTTTTATTTCTTCAAAGGCAACTATCTCTTTTTTATTTAATGTATTTATCGCATCGAATTCATAACGATCACGTATTAGATAAGAAAATATATTTTCAAGAAAAAAATGCATCCTGAGGATATCTTTTTTCGTATAACTTCTTACACGTTTCCGTGCCAAAACGACTGATGTTTCGGAGCGATCATCTATACATACTTTCAAAAAAAAAAAAAAATTTTGAGAGAGAGAGAGAGAGAATATCATCAGGGATTCTTAAACCATTTTGTGGCACGTACGCGTGTCGCTCGTCCCCAAGGGATTAAAGCCGTTCCCTCACCCAGTCGGCAAAAACGACGCATTCAGTTCTTGAGCAGTGAGCCATCTTTTTCTCATTTTGCAGTTTTTGATGGATTCCGCAACCATTTACCACGATATATTTTATTGGATGGGAAATTTCGTCAAATTTTGGACATTCGAAATCTTCTAAGTTGACGTACGGAATGCCCAATTTTATCAACACGTCTTTTTCGATATGCCCTCCTTTGAACGCCACGATATATTTTTGTTCTGTTTTGTGATTTTCGTATTCCACTTTTACAATTGAATTAAAAAATTTGATGTCAAAAATATCTGTCTCGTTAGGCAGGGATTGAAAAGACAACCCGTGCACGTTATTTGTACAATAATTTATAGTCTTCCACTCTTGGGGGGTCACTCGATTTACCAGATGATTCAATTTGAATTTGTACGATCCGCTGCGTCCGTCTGTCAAGGAGGCATATCCCATCTCTCTGCAGTAAAATTTTTTGTCGATGCAGAATCCACCAAAATCGATCACGAGGCAAACTTCCGAAAGACTCATGGTAAAACAAGTTCCAAGTTTTCTCGGTGGCAAGCTTGAACTCCTACTTATACATACCTAAAAAAAAAAAAAAAAAAAATTTTTTTTTTTTTTTTTTTTTTTTTTTTTTTTTTTTTTTTTAGGTGTGTATAAGTAGGAGTTCAAATCTTTCCATTTTTCCGCGGCACTCGCCCGAGATGGATTTTTCGCTTTTCGAAAGACCGTGTTACCAAAAATGGACCCATCAGCGTCTACTGAAACCTTTCGTATGGCCGGCAATCTTATGTGATTTTCGGGACAAAGTATTATGCAGACGACGACTTTCTACGTCTCCGAAAGATCCCGAATTCGAGTCCGACGCCGCGGCTGATACTGCCGCTTCTGCTGTTACGGTCGACGAGGATCGATCCGAACCCGACACTCGCAGCGAGGAATCCTCGTCCCGAGACCTGCTCGTCGTCGACGTGAGCGAGGAAGAGCGGAAAGAATTCATCAACATGTACGGTCCCCTTTCGCCACCTCCCGCCGAAATCTCCGACGAGGCGTTCGTCCGGAACGGGCAGAGAAGGCCAAGAGCCGATTCCAGATGGCGGGGTTACCATCGGAGACTCGGACTCGGACGAGGCGAAACAACTCGAAGATGGAGGCGTTACAATTCCCGAAATTATCGTTACAATAATTATAATTCTCAAAAATATCATTATTATAATTATTCTGGACAAACTGTCGAGACAAAGAGGTGATTTCAGACGACGCAGGGGGGGGGGGAGGGGAGGACAATCTACCATCAAAAAAACTTGTGACGAGGCGAAAAAAAAACTCGCAAATGTAACCTTACAACTTTTTTTTTGTAATCTAAAGCAATTGTGTCTTCGCAACAATGTACACTTGAATGTAACATTTATAGATATATAAATAAATATATTATTTAATATTTTAAAAGGTTTTCGTGTGTTTTATTTTTTTCTTTCCAAGCTTATAAAAAAAGATATCTCACAATTAATTAAGTCAGCGTATGACTCTTCAAACTGTCATTAGTAGAGGATATTGAGAAAAAAAAAATTACGGTTCAGGTAAATATTTGATTGTGCGTCCGTTACATTTATAAAAAATCGCCGGTGAAAAATTCTCGGGGATCGTTTCAGGTGGTTCAGCGTGCTTTATGAATGACGATACGAATGAATCGTCTAAAACTGGACTCCTGTATAGATTTTCAAACACCGTCACTTTAAACATCTCTAACCAGACGAAAAATGAGCGGTGGTTTTCTTTCGTCTCGGTTATCACTACATAAGTAGGATCTTTTAAATTTGTAACATTTCCTCCGGGATTCACTGCCACTCGGGTACCTGGGCTGTTTATTTTCTGTTCAAAGTCTCGCACCGTACTCCTTCTCGCTTTTTTGAGCAAAAAACTAAAATTGAAATGAGAAATTATCCGTTTCCGTAAGAAATCGGGACCTACGTTATCCAAAGGCCCCGTAACATCGCGTACTTTCTTATCGCTCAGTCTTCTCGCGTAGGATCTGCTGTACCCCAAAACGGCGGCGACGTCCTTACACAGCCAATAAACGAAACAATCTGAACCGATAATCCCGGTAAGATAATGATGAGGGATCGAAGACTTTCCAGGAATATTGTAGACGACCACGAACGACATGGTGGCAACGAGAGATTGACTCGAAATAAAAAAGAGGGATTAGCCACTCGATTTTCTCAAAGTGGTACCGACACGTTAGTAGATCTTGACTCTGCGAATCTCCCGGCGAAAAGTCACTTTAGATTTATCAAGAAATCCCATTTATATTAAATTTTTTTTTTTTTTTTTTTTTTTTTTTTTTTTTTTTACCATTTGGATAAATGGTTGTTGTTTTCGGTCGTGCAGACCCCCGTGCGTCCGCACGTTTGAAATTTTGCTATTTTATGCGAAATTCTTTACTTTCAGAAGAATTTGTTATTGAATAGAAAAATCAAAATGTTTAAAATCATTATAATAAAGAATAAACTAACATATTTAAAAAATGGTTAAACGAAAATTATCAGATATCGAAAAAGCCGAATCCAAAGAAAGACGCCGTATGAAAGATCGTCTTAGAAAGCAAAAAGCTAGGTCTTCAAACGATTATCTAGCTCATGAAAATCAATTACGAGAGGAGCGACGAGAACGTAAAAGGAAACAATCTAATATTGAACCGACTAATTGTAAACGACCATGCCTGGAGGGGGACCAATCCACTAGCCATGGTGTTTTACAATCGGTCGGTTCTAACCAGGGGAGTACAATTAATGATTCTAAAAACCCGGAAAAAGTATTACCTATTACCCTTTATTCTCCACCACCTCAAAAGAAAACTAAAAATAAAGAGGTAAACAAGAGGAAGATTAACATCAAGGGATTACCTTAAGGGTAATTACCTTAAAGGAGAAGTAGTCAGTAATTTATATATATATATATATATATATATATATAATATTCGTTATACAATCATAATTGTTTTAAATTTGTTACAACCAGCTCTCAGAAATTTTTTTTCAAGTAGCTCCCAAATAAAAAATGAAGGTCAAAGGTCAAAGGTCAATGACCTATATAGATTTTTAATTTTACAGACGTCAGAAAAATTGCAAAGAGCATGCAAAAAATAATTTCATCTTCTTAGGGTTTTAGATTTTTACTGAAGATAAAAAAGATTTATGAGTCAAAATTTACTTTAATTAACATGTCAGAATAAAGAGGTAAACAAGAGGAAGATTAACATCAAGGGATTACCTTAAGGGTAATTACCTTAAAGGAGAAGTAGTCAGTAATTTATTTATATATATATAAATATATATAATATTCGTTATACAATCGTAATCGTTTTAAATTTGTTTCAACCAGCTCTCAGAAAAATTTTTTTCAAGTAGCTCCCAAATAAAAAATGAAGGTCAAAGGTCAAAGGTCAATGAACTATATAGATTTTTAATTTTACAGACGCCAGAAAAATTTGCAAAGTGCATGCAAAAAAATAATCAAAACTTTATAGTGTACAAAAAAAAAAATTGTAATTTGAGAAATTACAACAACCATTTAAAAAAAAAATCTATTAAATATTACAAACTTTTTTTTTTACATAAAAAATATATTTATTTACAACTATAAATATATATTTATTTACATTGTTACTAAGTTACATTGTTCTACCCGATCCTCGGTCGGGACGGCGTGTTTTTTCGCTCTTATTATTTTTTTATTTTGTCTTTTGTTTTGTTCTTTTTTCGCCTCTTTGCGTCGAACCGATCCTCGGTCGTGGCGGCGTGTTTTTTCGCTATTCTTTCTTTTCTTCGTTTTTTGTTCATTTTTCGCCTCTTTGCGTCCACCCGATCCTCGGTCGTGGCGGCGTGTTTTTTCACTCTTCTTTCTTTTCTTCGTGTTTTGTTCTTTTTTCGCCTCTTTGCGTCGAACCCATCCTCGGTCGCGGCGACGTGTTTTTTTCGCTATTCTTTCTTTTGTTTGATATGGAAAGGGTTCCACAGTCACGTCCACCTCATCCCTGGTCGCGGCGGCTTTCGCCAACGCATCTGCCCGATCGCTGAGGACGTGACCGGAGTGAGCTTTGATCCAGTGCATAAAGACTTTAATTTTATTTTTTGTGATGAAATCTCTGATCTGATTGGCCACTCGATGTCGTCGAAGACAGGATCTCTCGATGAATCCAATCGCCGCTCTGGAATCCGTATAGATATCCAGTTCGCCGACACCCCTCTCACGTGCGTCCATCACGGCCTCCTTGATCGCCTGGAGTTCGGCCGTAACTATGCACAGACCGTCGAAAATTCGGATTTGTTTTTCCGCGACGGTCTGTTGGTCGGACACGGCGGTGAAGGCGCACCCGGCATGCTCTTTCCGCTTGGATCCGTCCGTGTAATACGAACATGACGTTCGCGGAATGCGATCCTTGATAAACGGGATCCGATCGAAATCATAAATACGACAGATTTCGGAGTAGTTGACGCCGGGCTCGTCAGAGACGGCAATTCTCCACCATCGGTATCTCGAGCGAAGTCGCCGCTCGCCTTTATGTTTTTTTAACTTTTTCTTCGACTCTCGATGCTCGCCTTTATTTTTTTTCAACTTTTTCTTTGACTTTTGCACCCGAGACTGTCGCCGCTCGACTTTAGTTTTTTTTAAATGTTTTTTTGACTTTTGCACCTGAGACTAGCGGCTCGACTTTCGGGTTTTAAAATGTTTCTCAGACTCTCGGCCTCGCTTCGGTTTAGAAATTTTCAAACGCTTCTTCGGCGTCTCGAGTGCTCACTTCCGCGGATCGTCTCCGCCGAGGGGCTCTACGGACGTCGCAGGGTTTACGAGACCTCGGGACGCCTAGGGTGCACGTTTCGGGGAGTCGTCTCCTCGATCGTCATCATCATCATCATCACCAGCAGCAGAAGCAGGAGTAGCAACAGCAGCAGCAGCATTGGACTGTAAAAGATCCCGGTCTAGTTTAAGGGAAACGGAAGTTTCTAGCTCCGGCGAGGACGCGTTCGAAAGTTTTTCGAGAGTGAAATTTTTCACCAAGGTCAGATTGTTCTCGGAATCAGGAAAGGAATCTTGAAAAAACGTGGCCATGTCGACGAGTGACAAGAGGAGGCGTCGAATGAGACACGACTGATGCGCAGGATAATTTTTATATCCTACATGCTAAAAAAAAAAAAAAATTTTTTTTTTTTTTTTTTTTTTTTTTTTTTTTTTAGTCGGGGTGTCCCCGGGCTCTCAGAAAATTTTTTCAAGGAACTGTCAAATAATAAATGAAAGTCAAAGGTCAATGACCTCTTTAGACTTTTATATTTTTTACTGACGCCAGAAAAAAGTTGAGTCAAAATTTATAATAATTAACACGTCGAAATAAAGAGGTAAAGAAGAGAAAGATTAAAACATTAAGGGATTATCTTAAGGAGAATTACCTTAAAAAAGTAATCAATATTTTATTTAAAAAAAAAAAAAAACATTTTTTTTTTTTTTTTTTTTTTTTTTTTTTTTTTTACAAAATAACTACCATGAACACCCCTCTTTGGAAAAAAAATCACACGAAATATTTTAAAACATAAAAGTTTTATTTATTTACAATTATAAATACATATTTATTTACATCGCTATCAGGACACAATTCCTTTAAGCAAAACATTGACTGCGTGATAGATTTACATTTTTATAACAATTTTTCGATTTTAAATCTGCACAAAGGGCACGTGTTTTTTCTCTCGAACCATGTTTGGATACAAAGTTCATGAAACTTGTGAGTGCAAGGAAGTTGTTTGGGCTCCTTTTGAAACTGGATAAAACAAATGGCACATTCATCTAGGTTTTTATCCACACTCGTCGAAACACTTTCATTGATACGATTCAATATAAATTCTCTAAAAAATTCATGTTTTTGAAATAAAACGTCCATTAATTGAAGAATCATTTCATTACGCCATAGAAACTCAGGATCCTTGGGAAGGTGAACCTTTTGTTTACAATGGCTCCTTTCGTCGTCTTCATTTTCCCGATACGGACAATCATCGTTTTCTTTACACCAATTCGCTAGGCACGCATCGTGGTAATAATGAAGACAGGGTAACAGTTTAACCGCCTCCAAAGGACGAAACTTGATTTTGCACAAGACACACGTATCGTTTTGAGCAAGTTGCGAGTAATCTATTGGGATCGTGGGTATGGCATTATAAATATGCCATTCAACAGCAGGTCTTTGAAATAACTCGTGTATAATATAGGCCATCGTCATTGCATTAGACTCAAAACAGCGTAGCACATTATTCAATCTCTGTTTCCGTGGACCACGTAATATGTAATTGGTTGATGTTTTACCCAAGAAAGGGTAAAAAGAATTTTGCAAATTGTCACTATCGGAGACTTCTACACTAGTCATGTTTTGTAAAGGTGTGAGACGATTATGCAAACTGTTAACTTTATAAGGCTTAAACTTTATGTGGCATAACTTCATATGGCCGAGCGAAAACTGACTATAAATGGCTCAAAAATTTTTTTTTTTTTTTTTTTTTTTTTTTTTAATAACTTTTAGCAAAGAGTTTGGTATTCTGATGCGAGCTTTTTTTAACACACAAGACGGAAATAATTTCAATGTTCTAAAAAATTTTCAAAGTAAATATTACAAACTTTTTTGTTTGTATCACATCAGTCTCTAATTTTTTATGATTCATCGTTTCTTTTCAGTTTTCTAATGATCTTCATCAAAGTTTTTTCTAAAATCAAATCAGTTTTTCTCATTCTCGGTCTCGCGTAGCTGTGCGGATGGTATAGTATCGTACATATAGCGCGCAACTCGCGCCAATGGAGGGGAGTGGAGCAGGCGTAGCACGTCAGCGTAGGCTCGGGTGTTTTTTAATCTTCTTTAATTTTGTAGATGATACATCCCGCATGGAATTCGTGGCCGCAGCGTCTCAGTATAATTCCGGACCCTCCTCTCCGCTTTCTGCAGTACACGCAGCATAATCTTCGAGACAAACACTGGCCAGCGACATCGGGCACTGGGGCACGCTCATCGACAGCAGCCAGTGTTGTCTCCGCCATCTCCGAACGAAAAGTGACTGCGGATTAAAATTTAATAATCAGATTAAAGAAAAAAAAAAAATTGACATTTTTAACGCCTACGTCACGTAATGTATCAATTAAATGTTAAAATTGACTCAAAATAACAACTATATATTTATATTTCATATATTTATATATATATGTGTGTGTATGCATATATTAATGTACTTATATGTATATTAGTTGGAAAAGGCAAAACATAAGCATAACATAGTATTATTAACCGTTAAACCATGTACATTTGGAGAGAGCATCCAAAGCACGTCTTCCCTCGTCGAAAGCTGAAATCCAACTGACGGCAAAACCAGTCAATTTTTTTTTTTTTTTTTTAATAATTTAATATAGCTATATTATATAGATAATATTATAATATAGCGTGATTACATATTTTATAATGTCGATATATATTTATTTATATTTAAAAAAAAAAGAAATTTTTTTTTTTTAATCATGCCATTTGCACGCTATCTGTTTATTTTGAGTCATGCCCTCATGGAATTTTAAATAGTATCTTTTGATTCACTTTTTTGACTCCATCCCTTTTTGTGACGACAACCCATGAACTAAGCCATAGATTTGTTTTTTTTGTAAAACACTATAAATTTGGGTGAGGATAAAGATTTACGGAAACTTTTAAAAGAAAATAACAGTCTTTTTAAGCCGTATGCCTTGGGTACCTTTTGTGTGATTGTTTTGTTGTTGATTGTTTTGTGTGATTGATTTTGTTTTGTGTGAGAGAAACCTGATTCTAAAAAAAAACACATCGCTTTCAATGAATCTTAATATTTTTTAACATTGGATTGTTTCTCTTGACTGGATCCGTTTCAAAATGTCCAAGATTGGCAAAGCCTTTTTCGCAAAAAAAGGGGTTGAAGGAAGCTGCTGTGGCAACTTCCTTCAACCCCCTTTTTCTGCTGAGAAAGAAACACACCTTTTACAACAGAACAACCTTTATTGAGGAATCTTTTTTCATACAGACATGGACCAGGTTACGCATTAATGGTTTGTGTCTGTCCTTTCGACCTGATAATGACTTTCGTCGCTGGTATCTTGTCTAGGATAATGGTAATACTGGAATCCTGAGGGAAGCTCGGTGCAGTGTCCTCCGAGTCGCTGGAATCGCTGGAGCTGCAAGTGGCGACGGAGGGGGAAGATCCTCGACTCTTTGGCTGGGGCGTGTAGGAAGGTGACGCCGGCGTGTAGGAAGGCGTCGCCGGCGTGTAGCAGGGACTGTAGGGAGAGTAGTCCGGCGAGGCCGGCGTGTAGAGGGGCGACGCCGGCGTGTAGCAGGGACTGTAGGGAGAGTAGACCGGCGAGGCCGGCGTGTAGCGGGGCGAGGCCGGCGTGTAGCGGGGCGAGGCCGGCGTGTAGCAGGGACTGTAGGGAGAGTAGACCGGCAAGGCCGGCGTGTAGCGGGGGCTTGTGGCTGAGTGGACTGGGCTCGTGGGGGAACAGGCAGGCGAGGCCGGTGAGTAGGTTGGCGAGGTCGGTCTACGGCGGATGAGGTCGTCGATGAACTTCCGATAGGGAATCGCATCCGCTGCGGTCGAATAATGGAGCTTATACACCCCTTTTTCTTGCGAAACAGTGACTCGAAATTCCGATGTGGGTGTGTGGGCTGGCGATGCTGGTGTGTAGTCTGGGCTGGTGGGTGAGTAGGCAAGTGAGGCCGGTGGTCGTCTCCGGTGGATGAGGTCGTGGATGACCATCCGAAAGGGAATCGCATCCGCTGCGGTCGACTGATGGAGCTTATACACTCCTTTTTCTTGCGAAACAGTGACTCGAAATTCCGATACGACCGTCTCGAAGAGTTTTAAGGAAGGAAGCATGGACAGCAGGTCGATCAGGTAATAATGCGACACAACTTTACGCCGCAGCCAACTCAACGGGTACTGTTCCAGGGCCTCGTCGTCCGCCACCTCCTGGACCGGGGCTTGGCCCTCCACGCCTTCGGGCCTTCTTAAAAACTCGGCGACGGAGGTGTCGAGCCAAAAGAGCATGTCTTTTCTCCCGAGGAAGCCCCATAAAGCGGGTTGAGCGGTGAATTGCAGCTGGATCATCATGGTGAGACTGAATCTGGGTGGGAGAAAGAAGGACGTTTTATAAGAGAGTGGGACTCCGCCTCTCGCTCGTTTCCAATCCAAAATGACGTGGGTGGTGGTTTTGTTTCATACAGACATTAAAAAAAAAATTAGCTTTAGTATCTATTTTTTTTAAAGTCTCGAAAACCAATATTGGTAAGCAAATTGATACAAAAAAAATGGGCTGAAAGGGAAAAATATCCCTTTCAGCCCATTTTTCTTGTACTTCAACACTGAATATTCAGCATAAGAAGTTTTTTTTTTTTTTCAGAAATTTGAGTTATATTATGTAAATTAGATTTAATATGCCTTTATGGATCCATACTCCACATAATAATGATTCTGTTTGAACTTGTCTAAAAACGATGTGCTTGTATCATAATGTTTATCAAAAACTGCATATCGATACCATGCTTGACAGTCGTATATGTCACACATTTCTTTAAAAATTACAAGTCCACGGATAGTATGATATCCATCTTTAGAATACTCAAATGAATATATCAAATACACATGTTTCTCTGGGTAAAAAACGGGTCCTTTAGAATCTGAGTTTGAAAAAAACACCCAGCGACTAGACAACATAATGCTTTTGAAACCAAAAAAAATTTAATGATTTACGAATCTTCTTACAATCAGTCTATCATAATGTAGGCATTCAAGAGTTTTTAACTTATATATATTTAAAAAAAAAAATTTTTTTTTTAGTTTAATTACATATTTTATAATGATATAATATAGCGTGGTTAAGTGATATACTATAGCCTGATATAATATAGCGTGATATAATATGCATGATTACAAAAAAAAAAAATTTTTTTTTTTTTTTTTTTTTTTTTTTTAACGCAAAATTTATGCGTTACATTTTTGGTAGATTGACAAGAGTTGGTTTCGGTCGAAAAATGGAAAAGGAAGAAAAAAAATTTTTTTTTAGAATTGTGTCCCACCATAACCACCCGCTGCGATATTCAAACGTATCGCAACGCCACAATTCTTTTTTTTAAAAAAAAGATGTTTTGTGCCAAAAATGGCCCTTCGATTTAATGAAAGGGTCTGTTTACCGAAACAAAATTTTTTATTTTTTAGAATTGTGTCCCACCATTTACCACCTGCTGCGATATTATAATCTATCGCAACACAACTTATTTTTAAAAATAATTTATTGATAGGCATTTAACCCAAAAAAATAAAAGTTTGCTCTCGTTAAAAAAAAATGAATCGTATGCGTCTGGATGAAATATCCAGATGATGATGATGATGATGATGATGATTTTTTTTCATTTTTCTACCTCTCACACTCTCTCTGTTACAGACAGGTGAGAGTAAAAACTCATTCGGTCCCTCGTCACAGTCCGATGTCGAAAGGTCGCTAAAACGACTTACGAACCTCCCTTAAGAGGCACCTGCTGCGCGCGACCCCTCGACTCGTCCCACACGCGCTCCCTACTCAGTAATTTTTTGTTTTTTTTCGGGGTTTTCTTTCGTCTCCACCTTCATTCCTCCATTATCTTTTTGATCCAGGCAGTCCGTATTCCTTCATCCGGAAGTTCCGAAGTCCCGAATCCGTCCAACGTGACTCTACACCACGGGCCATCCGCAATGGATATCTACAGCCACCTGAAGCAGCCTTTACCGTGTATGCAGCAACTCCATCTATGACCTCACAGAAGCAGTCCTAGTGCATAATCGACCGAGGACTTTCGGTTTGCTTCGGAAGCGATGAAGTCACTAATTCTTCAGTCAGGAGTTCGACTTCCTTTTTTTTCTTAATTCAAAGGAAAAGCCGCCTCTCGTCTCGCCGCAAGACCACACGGCATATTTTCCGCCGATCTGTGAGAGGCTCAGGCCATCCATGGAACCGAGTCTACGGTACGGATCCAAGTCAGTCCACCGCATCTGCTGCAGGAATCGGCCGCGCCCCGTGACGCGACAAATTCCCACACCAGGGTTCCGGGCCGGGCACGCAAGGCAACCACACGTAAAGCTACTCTCAGGATCGTTGCGTGCGAGACGAGAAGACCTGACCGAAAAACCAGGATTCGGAAACCACTTCCTCCGGAAACTTTCTGCCCTTCTCAAAAAACGGCGGTGGAGAAAAATGGAGGGTGGAAAAAACCCCCAAAATGCCTACTTGCAATAATTCATTCCTTACAACCCCCACACACGCGAAATAAAAAATGGGAAAAAAAGAAGAATTTTGATGCGAAAAGCATCCTGGAAAAAAAAAGGAAAAAAGGGGGCAGCCCTCGTCATCTCAGCCTACGATCTTTACCATTCTACGTCATCTTGGATCACGCACTGTGGGACAACACAAAGAATTGCTCGGATCCGAATTGCCCCCTTTCTTCTTCTTCTTTTCACCCCCCCCCCTCACGGATAAGTTTTTTTCTTTCTCAATTACAAGAGCAGACTTTTAAAAAAGAAATGCACTTTTGTGTTCCAATTTCTTCTCGTTCAAGTCATTTTTTAACACTTCTTTTTTTTTCTTAAAACTCAAATTTTTTCGTTACATTTTTGGTAGAGTGCTAAGAGTTGGTTTCGGTCGGGAAAAAGGGAAGAAAAAAAATTTTTTTTTTTTTAGAATTGTGTCCCACCATAACCACCCGCTGCGATATTCAAACGTATCGCAACGCCACAATTCTTTTTTTAAAAAAGATGTTTTGTGCCAAAAATGCCCCTTCGTTTTGATGAAAGGGTCTTTTTACCGAAACAAAATTATTCTTATTTTTTTTAGAATTGTGTCCCACCATTTACCACCCGCTGCGATATTGTAATCTATCGCAACTCCACAATTCTTTTTTTTTATGTAAAATATATTTTTGTGCCAAAAATGCTTCCCCCCTCTCCGTGGCAAGGGGTCTTTTTTTGCCGAAAAAAAGATCAATGATAAACAATAACAAACTCGCATTTAGTTCGAAGGTGAAAAAAAAACCACGGAAAAAAAACCTTCGAACCTTTCTTCAAAACAGGTTGACGGAGGGTGCCGTCTATCTGTTTTGAGGGGGGAAGGGAAAAATGGTTGTGGGGAAGAGTCGACTCTTTTTTTCTGTGCGCCCTATATTTGGGAATAAGAAAAAGAAATGACACAAGACACAAAATATAAGACAAGACACAATATATTTTTTATGAAATATACTTTATTGGACCTGAAAAAAAATAAAAAATAAAAGTTTGCTCTCGTTAAAAAAAATGATTCGTGTGCGTCTGGATGAAATATCCAGATGATGATGATGATGATGATGATGTCTTTTTTCATTTTTCTACCTCTCACACTCTCTCTGTTACAGACAGGTGAGAGTAAAAACTCATTCGGTCCCTCGTCACAGACCGATGTCGAAAGGTCGCCAAAACGACTTACGAACCTCCCTTAAGAGGCACCTGCTGCGCGCGACCCCTCGACTCGTCCCACACGCGCTCCCTACTCAGTAATTTTTTGTTTTTTTTTTCGGGGTTTTCTTTCGTCTCCACCTTCATTCCTCCATTATCTTTTTGATCCAGGCAGTCCGCATTCCGTCATTAAAGTCAGACTCCGGCCGACCGAAATCAGACTCGGTCCAGTTGGAGACACCGTCCAACGGTTTCCGACTCCGTCCAACGTAACTCTGCTAAAAAAACGGGGCACCCAATTCTGTCAAACAACTTAGGGTAACATGGATTTAGGCCCGACTTTCGGGCTTTACCGTTTCTAGCGTCAACTCGAGCATTTACTCCTGAAGCAGTACACCTGGACGTTTCGCCATCCACTACTAAGCCCAAGGACTTTCGTTTCGCTTCGGAGTCAATGGAGTTGTTAGTTTTTCAATCAGGCATCCGACTTCCTTTGTTACTTGATAGATATTTTTTTATTATTCAAAGGAATGTCGCCTCTCGTCTCACCGCAAAGCCATCGGCATATTTTCCGCCGATCTACGAGAGGCTCAGGCCTTCCATGGAACCGAGTCTACGATGCGGATCCAAGTCAGCCCACCGCAGCTGCTGCAGGGATCCACCGCGCCCCGTGACGCAACAAATTCCCACACCAGGGTTCCGGGCCGGGCACCGCAAGGCAACCACACGTAAAGCTACTCTCAGGATCGTTGCGTGCGAGACGAGAAGACCTGACCGAAAAACCAGGATTCGGAAACCACTTCCTCTGGAAACTTTCTGCCCTTCTCAAAAAAACGGAGGTGGAGAAAAATGGAGGGTGAGAAAAAAACCCCAAAATGCCTACTTGCAATAATTCATTCCTTACAACCCTCCTCCCCCCACACACGCGCGAAATAAAAAATGAGGAAAAAAAAGAGAATTTTGATGCGAAAAGCATCCTGGAAAAAAAGAGGATAAAAGGGGGCAGCCCTCGTCATCTCAGCCTACGATCTTTACCATTCTACGTCATCTTGGAATAGAAACCGCGCGCTGTGGGACGACAAAGAATGGCTCGGATCCGAATTGCCCCCTTTCTCCATTACCCCCCCCCACGCGGATAAGTTTTTTATTTTCTCAATTACAAGAGCAGACTTTTTTTTAAAAAAAATTACCTTTGTGTTCCAATTTCTTCTCGTTCAAGTCATTTTTCCAACATTTGTTTGGAAGATGTTGGTTTTGGTCGACAAAGGGAAAGGAGAAATTTTTTTAAATTTAGAATTGTGTCCCACCATAACCACCCGCTGCGATATTAAAACATATCGCAACGCCACAATTCTTTTTTTTGAAAAAGATGTTTTATGCCAAAAATACCCCTTCGTTTTAATGAAAGGGTCTTTTTACCGAAACCAAATTATTATTATTTTTTTTTAGAATTGTGTCCCACCATTTACCACCCGCTGCGATATTGTAATCTATCGCAACCCCACAATTATTTTGTTTTATGTAAAATATATTTTTGTGCCAAAAATGCCCTTCCCCTTTCCGTGGCAAGGGGTCATTTTTTGCCGAAAAAAGGACCAATGATAAACAAACTCGCATTTAGTTCGAAGGTGAAAAAAAAAACCTTCGAATCTTCTTCAAAACAGGTTGACGGAGGGTGCCGTCTACCTGTTTTGAAGGGGGGGGTGGGGAAGAGTCGACTCTTTTTTTTATGGGTTGGGGTTTGTTGTTGATGTTACAGTAGCTGAAAAACAAAAGTCATTTTTAATTGAATGTACAATGTTCATAACCTACGGCTTTCCAAATACTCTTTTTTTTGTGCGCCCTATATTTGGGAATAAGAAAAAGAAATGACACAAGACACAAAATATCAGACAAGACACAATATTTTTTTTTGAAATATACTTTATTGGTAGGCATCTGAACCAGAAAGTTTGCTCTCGTTAAAAATGAATCGTGTGAGTCCGGATGAAATATCCAGATCACGATGATTTTTTTTACCCCTATTTTTCTGTCTCTCTCTCTGTTATAGACAGACGAGAGAGAAGCGCGCGCGCGCGCGTAGATATAAAAAACTCATTCGTTTCCCTCGTCATAGTCCGATGTCGAAAGGTCGCCAAAACGACTTACGAACCTCCCTTAAGAGGCACCTGCTGCGCGCGACCCCTCGACTCGTCCCACACGCGCTCCCTACTCATCAATTTTTTGTTTTTTTTCAGGGTTTTCTTTCGTCTCCACTTTCATTCCTCCATTATCTGATTGAAAAAGACAGGCTGATCCGTCATCGGGAAACCCGTACGTCTCCGAACCGTCCACCTCGACTCTACACCACGGGGCATCCACAATGGATATTTACACCCACCTGAAGCAGGCTTTACCGTGTATGCAGCAACTCCATCCATTACCTCACAGAAGCAGTCCAGTAACTAAATCGACTAGGACTCTCGTATGCTTCGGAAGCGATGAAGTTGCTAAGGTTCTTCAAATTAGGCCATCGACATCCTTTGATAGATATTTTTTTAATTCAAAGGAATGTCGACTCTTGTCTCCCCGCAAGACCACACGGCATATTTTCCGCCGATCTGTGAGAGGCTCAGACCATCCATGGAACCGAGTCTACGGTGCGGATCCAAGTCAGTCCACCGCATCTGCTGCAGGAATCGGCCGCGCCGCGTGACGCGACAAATTAACACCCCAGGGTTCCGGGCCGGGCACCGCAAGGCAACCACACGTAAAGCTACTCTCAGGATCTGCGTGAGAGACAAGAACAACCTAAAATGGAAACAGATATTCGGAAACGTTCCCTGATGGACCAGTTACTGCCTCCCCCAAAATGACCACGGAAGTGGAGAAAAATGGAAGGTGAGAAAAAAACCCCAAAGTACCTACTTGCAATAATTCATTCCTTACAACCCTTTCCCTACCTCCTCCCCCCTCCACGCGAAATAAAAAATGGCGAAAAAAGAGAATTTTGATGCGAAAAGCATCCTGTTAAAAAAAAGGAAAAAAGGGGGCAGCCCTCGTCATCTCAGCCTACGATCTTTGCCATTCTATGTCATCTCGGACCGCGCACTGTGGGATGACACAAAGTATGGCTCGGATCCGAATTGCCCCCTTTCTTCTTACCCTCCCTCTTATTTTTCTCAATTACGAGAGCAGACTTTTTTTTAAAAAAAAAATGTACCTTTGTGTTCCAATTTCTTCTCGTTCAAGTCATTTTTTTTTCTCAAAACTCAAATTTATTCGTTACATTTTTTTGGTGGATTTTTTATTTCCAACTCAAAGTAGGGATGTACTGTGGAATACAAAAATGAGCAACGTTAAAAAAGCACTAAATGTATAAGAAATTGCCGACCCGTCTCCCCCTCCCATGAGGCTTCACAGACCGGGTTGCTCAGCAATTTTAGGAACCATTTCTTTTTAATGAAATGTGCGACGGCCGAAGAAAAAAAAACCCGCGCTCTAACCAAAAAAAAATATTCTCGATGTTTTCACCGCTAGTACCAGGACCCTAGCGGACTTTTATCTTCTCGCGCCTGGTTTCGAAAAAAGATGGATTGCCGACCCGTCTCCCCCTCCCATGAGGCTTCAGAGACCGGGTTGCTCAGCAATTTTAGGAACCATTTCTTTTTAATGAAATGTGCGACAGCCGAAGAAAACCCGCGCTCTAACCAAAAAAAAATTCTCGATGTTTTCACCGCTAGTACCAGGACCCAAGCGGACTTTTATCTTCTCGCACCTGGTTTCGAAAAAAGATGGATTACCGACCCGTCTCCCCCTCCCATGAGGCTTCACAGACCGGGTTGCTCAGCAATTTTAGGAACCATTTCTTTTCAATGAAATGTACGACAGCCGAAGAAAAAAAACCCGCGCTCTAACCAAAAAAATTCTCGATGTTTTCACCGCTAGTACCAGGATCCTAGCGGACTTTTATCTTCTCGCGCCTGGTTACGAAAAGATGGAAATGGATTTTGAGTGCGTGTGTTTAACAAAAAAATGTAACGAATACATTTGAGTTTTTTTTATAAAAAAAAGTTGAGTTAAAAAAAAAAGAAATTGGAAATGAAAGATACATTTTATAAAAAAAACACTTACTTTTTCCATGATCCGGAATGGAGCGAAGAGACTTTGAAGCGGAGAGTATTTGGAAAGCTAATTACGCGAAAACTACATTTTTTTTAAATTTCCGTCTGAAAGGAAAATGATTTTACCGAAACAACATAATAGTAAATTGAAAAAAAACAGGCGTATTTCTATAAAAAACACAAGTCCCGCGACACACCAACGTTAAAACGGTTAGGTTTCCAAAAATTTTACAAGTCCGCGGCGAGAGGCGTCGTTCCAACACCTCTGATGTTCGAGAGCGGGAGATTCGGGAAAAAAACACAAGTTCCGCGAGACACCTTCGTTAGCACCGTTAGGTTTCCAGTGTCCAAAAAATTTACAAGTCCGCGGCGAGAGGCGTCGTTCCAACACTTCTGAAGTTCGAGAGCGGGAGATTCGGGAAAAAAACACAAGTTCCGCGAGACACCTTCGTTAGCACCGTTAGGTTTCCAGTGTCCAAAAAATTTACAAGTCCGCGGCGAGAGGCGTCGTTCCAACACCTCTGAAGTTCGAGAGCGAAGCGAGAGAAACGGAAGAGCAGCCGGCTTGCAGCGCTGTCAGATGCCGACTGATCTGGCGAGCCAATGTCACTCCCTTTTATACCCAATCCAGGCTGAAAAAAAAAAACTTTTTTTTTTTTTTTTTTTTTTTTTTAAGAGCGTACAAAATATTTTCAAAGTGGAAAATTATTTCAAAGTTCGGTTTCAGTCAAATATTCAGAAACGTACAAATAACAAAATTTTTCAAAGTCGAAAATTATTTCAAAGTTCGGATTCAGTTAAGTATTGAGAAATATAAAAAAAGAGGAATATTTTCAAAGTTTTTAACATAGTCGAGCATGAACACGAAATATTTTCAAAGTCTCGTGTCGCGAAAAAAACACAAAGTCCACAAGCATGTCGATTTTCATCAAAGTCCCGATTTCTGAAAAAGTTTCAAAGTCCGAAGTCAGTTTATAGTGCGTGTGAAATATTTTCAAAGTTCGGCAAAATTTTACAAAGTCGGGAATTATTTCAAATTTCGGCAAAATTTTACAAAGCCGGGAATTATTTCAAAGTTCGGCAAAATTTTTCAAAGTCGAGAATTATTTCAAAGTTCGGCAAAATTTTTCAAAGTCGGGAATTATTTCAAAGTTCGGCAACACTTTTGAAAGTCGGGAATTATTTCAAAGTTCGGCTTCAAGAGAGAGAAACGGAAGAGCAGCTGCCCGGCAGCGCTGCATGATGCCAACTGATCAGGCGAGACAATGTCATTTCCTTTTACATCCCTGAAAAAAAAAATTTTTTTTTCGCTTGTCTTTAAGGTGTGTTTTCAAACAAGTCTCTCTCTTATCGACGTGCTCTCCTGTCTCTGCGGTTGTCGCGCCATGTTATCTAACCTGTAATGCATCGTTACGTGCAGTTAAGTATTCAGAAAAGTAAAAATGAGGAATTTTTTTAAAGTTTTTAACATAGTCGAGCATGAACACGAAATATTTTCAGTCTCGTGTCACGAAAAAAACACAAAGTCCACAAGCATGTCGATTTTCATCAGTCTCGATTTCTGAAAAAGTTTCAAAGTCAGTTTATAGCGCGAGTGAAATATTTTCAAAGTCGAAATTTCAAAGTTCGGTAATTATTTCAAAGTCCGACAAAATTTTTCAAAGTCGAGAATTATTTCAAAGTTCGGTAAAATTTTTCAAAGTCGAGAATTATTTCAAAGTTCGGTAAAATTTTTCAAAGTCGGGAATTATTTCAAAGTTCGGCAAAACTTTTCAAAGTCGGGAATTATTTCAAAGTTCGGCTTCAAGAGAGAGAAACGGAAGAGCAGCTGCCCGGCAGCGCTGCATGATGCCAACTGATCTGGCGAGACAATGTCATTTCCTTTTACACCCCCTGAAAAAATTTTTTTTTTTTTTTTTACACTTAAGGTGCCTTTTCAAACAAGCCTTCCTCTTATCGACGTGCTCTCCTGTCTCTGCGGTTGTCTCGCGATTTTGTCCTTACCTGTAATGCATTGTTACGTGCAGTTAAGTACTCAGAAAAGTAAAAATGAGGAATTTTTTCAAAGTTTTTAACATAGTCGAGTATGAACACGAAATATTATCAAAGTCTCGTGTCGCGAAAAAAATACAAAGTCCAAAAGCATGTCGATTTTCATCAAAGTCTCGATTTCTGAAAAAGTTTCAAAGTTGATATTTCAAAGTTCGGGAATTATTTCAAAGATCGGCAAAATTTTATAAAGTCCGGAATTATTTCAAAGTTCGGCAAAACTTTTCAAAGTCGGGAATTTTTTCAAAGTTCGGCTTCAAGCGAGAGAAACGGAAGAGCAGCCGCCCAGCAGCGCTGCATGATGCCAACTGATCTGGCGAAACAATGACATTTCCTTAAAAAAAAAAAAAATTCTTTTTTTTTCGCTTGTCCTTAAGGTGTGTTTTCAAACAAGTCTCTCTCTTATCGACGTGCTCTCCTGTCTCTGCGGTTGTCGCGCCATGTTATCTAACCTGTAATGCATCGTTACGTGCAGTTAAGTATTCAGAAAAGTAAAAATGAGGAATTTTTTCAAAGTTTTTAACATAGTCGAGGATGAACACGAAATATCTTCAGTCTCGTGTCACGAAAAAAACACAAAGTCCACAAGCATGTCGATTATCATCAAAGTCTCGATTTCTGAAAAAGTTTCAAAGTCTGAAGTCAGTTTATAGCGCGTGTGAAATATTTTCAAAGTCGAGATTTCAAAGTTCGGTAATTATTTCAAATTCGGGAATTATTTCAAAGTTCGGCTTCAAGCGAGAGAAACGGAAGAGCAGCTGCCCGGAAGCGCTGCCAGAAGCCAAGTGATCTGGCAAGATAATGTACTCCAAAAAAAAAAAATTTTTTTTTTTTTGCTTGGTATTTAAGGTGTGTTCTCAGACAAGTCTTTCTCTTATCGACGTGTTCTCCTGTCTATGCGGTCGAGTTTGAACACGAAATATTTTCAGTCTCGTGTCACGAAAAAACACAAAGTCCACAAGCATATCGATTTTCATCAGAGTCTCGTTTTAGTCCATAATTTGGTTATGTTCGGAAAGAGTTTGGTACTCAGATGCGAATTTTTTTACACAAGTCGGAAATAATTTCAAAGTTAAAAAGATATTCTAAAAAGATTTCAAAGTCCGGAGTCAATTTATAGCGCGTGCGAAATATTTCCAAAGTCAAGATATCAAGCAGCAGCAGCAGGTCTTGACTCCACCGTGTCCGAGCGAAAACTGACTGTAGATCGCTCAAGAGCTTCATATTAAAAAAAAAAAAACTTTTTTGACTAGTTTTGTCGTCAGTTGGATTTCAACTTTCAACGAGGCAAGACGTGCTTTCGATGCTCTCTTCAAATGCGGACAGCGGCATCGAGTAACCGGGGCGCATGGATATAAACAGCCGCAGCAGGTGTTGACTCCACCGTGTCCGAGCGAAAACTGACTGCAGATCGTTCGAGAGCTTATTTAAAAAAAAAAAAAAAACTTTTTGACTAGTTTTGTCGTCAGTTGGATTTCAACTTTCAACGAGGCAAGACGTGCTTTCGATGCTCTCTTCAAATGCGGACAGCGGGATGGAGTAACCGGGGCGCATGGATATAAACAGCCGCAGCAGGTCTTGACTCCACCGTGTCCGAGCGAAAACTGACTGTAGATCGCTCAAGAGCTTCATATTAAAAAAAAAAAACTTTTTTTGACTAGTTTTGCCGTCAGTTGGATTTCAGCTTTAGACGAGGCAAGACGTGGTTTCGATGCTCTCTCCAAATGCGAACAGCGGCATCGGGTAACCGGGGGGCATGGATATAAACAGCCGCAGCAGGTCTTTTCACTACCGTATCCCAGCGAACACTGATTGCAGATCGCTCGAAAACTATCCATTCCACAAAAAAAAAAAAAAAAAAAAAAAAAACTTTTTTGACTAGTTTTACCGTCAGTTGGATTTCAGCTTTAGACGAGGCAAGACGTGGTTTCGATGCTCTCTCCAAATGTACGCGCTTGAATGCTCAATAATACAATGTTATACTAATGTTTGCTTTATAATATACTTTTCCAATTGATATAAATGAAAAAACTCCTCTCGAGACTTCTCACACCAAAGGCAAAGTGACCCGAAAGTTTCATATGCGACACGACCCAGATCGAGTTGAGGTGACCACTGGTCAGCGGCGACTGCGGGGGGAGGAACACGGACATCATGAACAGCAGCCGCTCTTCGACTCCGCCGTCTCCGCGCGAAAAGCCGGCTCTCTGCAACGCACGGGCACACGAAATCGAGTCGAAGTGACCGCTGGTCAGCGCGGTCAGCCGAACGAACGGGACCTTTCGATTCTCCGGCTCATTTCAGAAAGTTTGACACGCGACACGACCCGGATCGAGTCGAGGTGACCACTGGTCAGCGGCAACCGGACGGACACGGACATCAACGGCAGAGGCCGGTTCTCGACTCCGAGCGAAAGGCCGACTCTCTGCAACGCACGGGCACCCGAAATCGAGTGGAAGTGACCGCTGGTCAGCGCGGTCATCCGAACGAACGGGACGTTTCGATTCTCCGGTTCATTTCAGAAAGTTTGACACGCGACACGACCCGGATCGAGTCGAGGTGACCACTGGTCAGCGTAAGTCTCGTGTTTTTTTTTTTTTTTTTTGAATAAATCAAATATAAAATATTTTCTAAATGTGTTATTCAGAAACGAATCAATGTATTATAAAATAGTTTCTAAATAACTCATAACTTCTTCTTTGTGTCAACAAAAAATCTAAAGAGGTCATTGACCTTTTTGACCTTCAGTTGTTTGATCGGTGTTGGTATTTCCTAAACGATGCAGTAGTTGTTAACTGTGTAAAGACTCAAAATATTACGTCATAAATATTTAAGTAAAAAAAAAAATTTTTTTTTTTTTTGTGCAAAATGTTATAAATACTTTGAGTCGTACCCCAAATTATCCTTTTGTCAGATTATTTTCTGTCTCATCGTACCGACCGCATCATGCCGCCTTGTCAAAACACATCTTCGAAAAACAATTGCAGGGATTTAAGGCGTTATTGGAATTTTCTTAATCGAAACCCCACCTCCTTCCATTGTCCTCTGTGTAACGATATCATCACATCCATCCAATTCGAATATAATTGCTCCTTATTACACGGTTTAAATTCCAAACTCTGTTGCGTCTGGTGCCTGGGGGAAACTTCTTGGTCGAGCAAACAGAAACGCGAGCACGTCGATCACATGATACAGTGTTGGCGAAAATTCTTAAAACTGAAGACTTCGCCGCAAGTCGTCGATTCACCACCGCCAGAAAGTCCCACTCTCGAGGCAAAACCGAAACCCGTTCCCTTCGACGCGAAGCCCATGGCCCAGGCCAAGTGTCTGTTCGACCGCGCGTTCGACCCGCCACCGCGCGCTTACGACCTCGTCTGGCCCATGCCCCTGGACCCGAACCTCCTGACTTTCGAGGACGAGTCTCTCGACAGGGCCGTCTCCTGCGTCCGAAAGTACCTGGAACTCGGAAACTCCGTCGAATGGTTTCACGCCATGGTCCGAATTCCCGCGTTTCAGGGGTTTCTCGAAGCCGTGGACAGGGACGAAGGCAGGACTCGCACCCTCACGTTCTCGTGCTGGTGCGACGGCGGCGAGCCCTCGGAGGCTCGACTCAGGCAGCACAGGCACATGATAATAGTTTCCTCGACACCGGGACACTTTCTCAGAGACGTGTGGGCGAAAATCGAGGTGGGAGAGCGACGGCCCCGCAGAAACTTCAGGTGCCTGTACTGCAAACCCATCGACTCGGCCATGCAACTCGTCCACACCATCGGCTACCTGTCCAAGCGCGAGTCCCGGTGCAACTTCTCGGGCGCCGAAAACAAAAAGGGTGCCGAAAAACTGAACCACTTTTACTGTTTCGAAGGTCTCCCGAAAGACTACCGGCTACCGCTCGTCCTGCAGTGGGAAGGCGGGCTCACGAGCCTCCTCGACTTGAACTTCAAACACCTGAAACGGGACAAAATGGTGCAGGCGGACTTGGATTTCTACGAAAGCAAATGGCGATTCAAAATAAAACACATTCCCGGAATCACGCTGAACACCGTCCTCCCGGTCTCGAAAGAATTTCAACCCTGCCGCCGGGGTCCCACGGATTTTTTTCTCCATCTCACCGAAGGTCGCAAACTCTTTTTCGAACGCAACCCAGATTTAAAGGAACTCGCTCGGGAAGCCTGGCTAGAAAAACAAGCCCAGATGGGCAATCTCTTTCACTACGTAGTGGGGGAAGACCACTGGACGCCCCGTCCGTATCTCCAGTCCCTGATCAACGAATTCAGACCCATCGTCGATCGAAACAAAGACCTCGAATCCGAAAACGCGGGGCTGAAAGAGGAAGCGGCCCGATGGAAACAGAGACACGCGGAGGACGTCAAAACACTGACGGACAAATGTTCTGCGTCCAGCGACAAAATTGGCGAGTTGAACGACAAAGTACACCAGCTGAACGACAAAATCCATCAGTTGAACGACGGAGAAATCGCGAGACTGAAAAAAGAGCCCGGCCAAGCGGAAATTAAAAATGAAAAACTCGAAAAAGTGCTGGGCCAAGTGCAAATCAAAAATGAAAAACTCGAAAAAGAGCTCGGCCAAGTGCAAATTAAAAACGAAAAACTCGAAAAGGAGCTCGGCCAAGTGCAAATTAAAAATGAAAAACTCGAAAAGGAGCTCGGCCAAGTGCAAATTAAAAATGAAAAACTCGAAAAGGAGCTCGGCCAAGTGCAAATTAAAAATGAAAAACTCGAAAAGGAACTCGGCCAAGTGCAAATTAAAAATGAAAAACTCGAAAAAGAACTCGGTCAAGCGAAAATTAAAATCGAAACGCTCAAAAGGGAAAACGAGGAATCGAAGCAGGGGGCGAAAAGACCTAGAATTTAAGTTATTTTTTTTTCATTTATTTATGGGAGAGTTGAGTGGTATAAAAGGCACTAAAAAAAACAAAGATTTAAGCCGTGAGGCGGTCACTGCGCTCCCGCATCACGGCTTAAATCTTTGTTTTTTTTAGTGCCTTTTATACCACTCAACATTTTTTTTGTACGCATATTTATCTGAAAACATATCAAAAATCAAACGATTTTTTTCAACATCAACATGTAATAGAGAGTTCACACTTTCGACATTAGGAAGTTCAGCAACACTGTACACAGAGTTGTAATTTGATTTATTTAATAATTAGTTTATAATTTGACCTTGGTTCAAGGTCAAAGGTCAATGACCTCTATTACATGTACAATTTTCTTTGCTTCCCCCCACCGAACCCGAAGTGACAATTTGAAACTCATCAAGTATCGAAGAATCCGTGATTTGCGAATTGCGAATTACACAGAGTTAATTTATAACTTGACCTTGGCTCAAGGGCAAAGGTCAATGACCTCTAATACATTTAAAATTTTCTTTGCTTCCCACCGAACTCGAAGCGAGAATTTAAAACTCATCAAGTATCGAAGAATTCGTAATTTGCGAATTGCGAATTGCGAATATGTAAATGACCCCATCAGCGGCCGCGAGGTTCCGATCTCGAAAACTGGTGGACGGTAGGTGCCGTGTCCGAACCCAGTCGCTACCGTCGGCCTGACCGTTCGGAGTTTTCCGCGGTTTTCTTCGAGCGTCTTTTTTGCGCGAATACGGGTCAGGTTCCCTTACAATTGAATTCCCTGACAATTTGAAACTCATTAAGTATTCAAGAATTCGCACATTGCGAATTCGCAACTTGCGAATTGCGAATTGTAATATGTAAATGTCAACATGTCTAAAAATAATTTTTCATGTTTTTGCTTCTCACCGAACCCAAAGTGAGAATTTAAAACCCATTAAGAGTTCAAGAACTCGCACATTGCGAATTCGCAAATTGCGAACTGTAATATATAAATGTCATCATGTCTCTAAAAATAATTTTTCATGTTTTTTTCTGAAACCTTGAAGATTTAAAATTTTCATAAAAAAAAAAAAAAAAATTTTTTTTCAATTTTAGTATAAATATCAGTCCGCGCATCAGACTAGCCTCATTCGACATTGCCACTCGTCGAGATGGCCCCGTTATTCCAATATTCTCCGTTTTCTTTACCTGCCTCGGACATTGACTTTTCAGTCTTGGAAGACTGTTTCATTCCCGAGGATGCAATCTGAAACGTCTCGCACAAGAGTCTCTTCGACTCCTTTCCCGACTCCGAGAGCAACCTGCCCTTGTTGAAAAGTTTCGCCTTGGAACAACCTACGAGCACGCCGCCTGTGCCAGAACCTTTCGTTTCCCCGAAACTGGTCCGGGATTTTTTACTGCCCACTGCTCCTTCTCCTGCTGCTGCTGCTGCTCCTGTTGCTGCTGCTCCCGCTGCCGCTGCCGATCCCGCCGCCGTCGCTCCGGGAGACGGCGACTCCCCGAAGCGAGAGCCCGAGGCGCCGCGACCGCCCGAGTCCGAGAAGCGAGAGCCCGAGACGCCGCGAGGTCTCGCGAACTCCGAGAAACCTCTCGAAATTCCTAAAGCGAGTCGCGAACTCGAGGCGTCGCGATCGCCCGAGAAACGCGTTCGGAAAGCGAAATCGCGCGGCGGCGAGACCGAGAAACCTTTCGAAATTCCTAAAGTGAGTCGCGAACTCGAGGCGTCGAGACCGCCCGAGAAACGCGTTCGAAAGGCCGAGTCGGGATTCGAGACCGAGAAACCTTTCGAAATTCCTAAAGTGAGTCGCGGACACCAGGCGTCGAGACCGCCTGAGAAACATTTTCTAGTATCTGAATCGAGCGGAGAGACGAAGAAATCTTTCGAAATACCCAAACTCAGCCGGAAAACCGAGACGCCGCGACCGCAGGAGAAACGCGCTCAAAAGACCATATCGGGCGGCGAGACCGGGAAACCTTTCAAAATTCCTAAACTGAGTCGGATATCCGAGGCGTCGCGACCGCAGGAGAAACGCGTTCAAAAGACCATATCGGGCGGCGAGACCGGGAAACCTTTCAAAATTCCTAAACTGAGTCGGATATCCGAGGCGTCGCGACCGCAGGAGAAACGCGTTCAAAAGACCATATCGGGCGGCGAGACCGGGAAACCTTTCAAAATTCATAAACTGAGTTTGAAAAGCGAGGCGTCGCGACCCGAGGAGAAACATGTTCAAAAGACCATATCGGGCGGCGAGACCGGGAAACCATTTAAAATTCCTAAACTGAGTCGGAAATCAGAGGCACCGCGACCCGAGGAGAAACATGTTCAAAAGACCATATCGGGCGGCGAGACCGGGAAACCATTCAAAATTCCTAAACTGAGTCGGAAATCAGAGGCACCGCGACCAGAGGAGAAACATTATCGAACATCTGAATCGAGCGGAGAGACCGGGAAACCTTTCAATATTCCTAAACTGAGTTTGAAAACCGCGGCGTCGCGACCGCAGGAGAAACACGTTGGAATATCTGAATCGAGCGGCGAGACCGGGAAACCATTCAATATTCCTAAACTGAGTCGGAGATCCGAGGCACCGCGATCCCCGGAGAAACATTTTCGAACGGCCGAATCGGGAGGAGGGGGGCGAGACCGGGAAACCTTTTAAAAATATCCAAAGTGAGCCGGGGCATTGCGACCTAAACTGAACCCAGGCTAGACACTGGAGTTTTGTATTAAAAATTTTTTTTTTTTTTTTTTTTTTTTTTTTTACACGTAATTTATCATAAATATCAGTCCGGGCATCAGCCTCTCCTCATTCGACTTTGCCACACACCAGCAACAATGGCACGTTTACCCGATTTTCCCTGCTATTCTTGCCATTCTGACGTTTGTTGTTTGGACAGGTCGGTGGTCAGAATGGATTACATTTTACCAGATCTTTTTGCAGAATCTACACTGTAAAAAATTTTGGTCTCGAATCACGGTGGTTATACCGTCAACTTTGTGACACTTCCTTTTACCGTAATTTTACTGGACGGTATATATACCGTAAAATACTTAAAGTACATGTACCGTGATTTAACTGAACATAAATTTAAATATTTTGTGGTATATGTACTGTAAAATATTTAAAGTATATGTACCGTAATTTAACTGGACGGTATATGTACCGTAAAGTATTTAAAGTACATGTACCTTAAAAAAATATCGTTACAGCATATATACCGTAAATTAAATATATGGTATATGTACCGTAAAAAATATTTTTACAGCACAGATACCGTAAATTAAATGTACGACATATGTACCGTAAAAAATATTTATACAACATATATACCGTAAATTAAATGTGCGGTATATGTACCGTAAACACATTTGTAATCAGTATGTGTACCGTAAATGAAATATACGGTATATATACCGTAAAAATACAGGATGATCCAAAAAAAACCCTCCCACATTTGACAGGTTAAAAAAAACAAAAACCGACTCTAATGAGAAACTTATTTGTTAAAAATATACAAGGTGGTCATAAAAAAACTTTGCCGATACATGGAGCTCTAGCGGCCAGTCCGCTCAGCCGATCGAATGAAATTTCAGATATAGCTATTCAGAGATATGAGCTCGAGATTCTGTGAACGGCAACAAAATGGCGCTCACGGTTACGGTTAAAGTTACAGAAACTCGAGAATTTCCAATGGCAACACCCATTTTTTTCTTCGCAAAATGCTCAGTGCATGCGAAAACCCTAAACAACGTTGGAACTGTACGTGTATCGCAAGAAACGGACATGTTATGCACGCACAAAAAACCGTTCTGGGAATCCTTCCCCCATAAAAAAAACTCGATTGGGGCGCAAGAAGGAAATCTGCATACGACGCAGAGTCAGTACAGTAATCTCTGATTAGAATACAGATCGGGGAAACTAAAACTTTTATTAAAACATTTTCCACATGGGTGCCATCACAGGCACAGCACCCATGTGGAAAATGTGTAACCAAAATAAAAGTTTTAGTTTCTCCGATCTGTATTGTAATCAGAGATTAGTGTACTGACTCTGCGTCGTATGCAAATGGCTCCTTGCGCCCCAATCGAGTTTTTTCTATGGCGGGGAGGATTCCCAGAACGGTTTTTGTGCGTGCATAACATGTCCGTTTCTTGCGGTACACGTATGGTTCCAACGCTTTTTAGGGTTTTCGCATGCGCTGAGCATTTTGCGATGAAAAAACATGGGTGTTGCCATTGGAAATTTTCGAGTTTCTGTAACTATAACCGTAACCGTGAGCGCCATTTTGTTGCCGTTCACAGAATCTCGAGCTCATACCTCTGAATAGCTATATCTGAAATTTCATTTCGATCGGCTGAGCGGACTGGCCGCTAGAGCTCCGTATATCGGCAAAGTTTTTTTATGACCACCCTGTAGAATAGATATGACGAGAGTTTAAAATGACTATTTTTCAGAAATGACTTCTGGTAAGTGTCCTCCATTGCGAGCAATATACATTTCAAGACGATGTCTGGAATCTATCATCACGACTGCATCATCTTGTGGGAGAATTGCTACTTCCACCTGAATTACTCTCTTGAGGTGAGAATGAGTGTAGGTCTTGTCTCAAGATTGTCTCAAGCAGAGGTAGCCGCTTCCACTAGACATAATATGTTAGGGGATGATATATTTCAGATATTGTCTAGAAATTTATATTGCTTATAATGGATAACACTTACCAATCATCATTTCTAAAACATAGTCATTTTAAACTCTTGTCATACCTATTGCCTATTTTAAAACAAACAAGTTTCTCTTTACAGTCCTTTTTTGTTTTATATTATCCTGTCAAACATAGGATATTCTTATGTGTTATTCTGTAATCAAAATCGACGAATATACATGGTAAGCACAAGTCTTACTCTTATTATATAAAAACTTATTTTGGCGAGAAATATTAGATATGTGAGGATACATTTAAATATTTTGATAAAAATTTTAATAAAACCATTTGTAGATCATCAAGTTGTGCAAAGATATGTGTGCTGGTAAAAAACAATATATATTATTTTTTATAAATATTAGATTTTCTGTATTTCTTAATGAATATTTTTTTTCTTTTTGTTTTTTGTCATTACGTACAATTGTTAAAAAAAAAATTATGGTAAAATGTAACTAAAAACAATGAATTTGAATTACACTCACATAGCTGCCAATTACTACACCTTTTCTACATTTATTTTTTATACCACTATTTTAAAATAGTTACTGCTGTCACATTTCAGGTTTAAATATACAACGAAAATTATTATTTTAAAATAGAGGTATAAAGATGCTATAAAAGTAGTATGCACTTAGAGAATTAAAAAAAAAATCACAAAAAAGTGTTTACATTTGTGACCGCTATGATAATGTGAGATGATCTCTGATAAAATAAAATGCTAATATTAAATTTCTTTCTTACATTTCTATAAATTATTAAAACTGAAAAAAATTAATAGATCTTATATTATTTTTATTAAATAGTAACAATTTATTAAATTTTATTAAATATTAACAAATAATTCAAGAGTACTGACTGCCGAAAAATTATTTCACACTTCTTTTGTTGTTTCACAGACATAATTATAAAAACTAAAGGATCAGAAGGGCGTGAAGAGAATACAAATCACATACACTTTCAAAAAATAAAGTAAAATTAATAAAAGTGGTTAAAATTATACATATACATTAATATTCTTGTTACTTACTTGGAAATTAGGATTTTTATTTTTATTTTCTCAACATACAAATCTAAAATTTCTTACATTCATTTAAAAGTTTAAGAATGTCACTGTCTAACAAATCACCACTTTTTAATTTTTTTAATGGAAATGTGCTATTATATTATTCTTGCAAGAATTGATATGTAATTTATAGCTTATAATCTTAATAACAAACTTTATTTCTCCCTACAGATCAAGAAAAGTAAAAACTAGTTGTCGTGGGCAAAATTGCTTATAACGCGAAAAAAAGTTAATAAAAATGAAAAATGTATTTTCCTTCCAAATATTTAAATAGTCAAGACTAAATTTATACATTCATGCTTAAAAATAAGTTTAAAATTGTATAAAAACTTTGCATTGTTAAGGAGAGGGTTTGAGAATCATATTAAATTTACAAATATAAATGTTTTAGAACATTTACAAAATAAATTAATATCATTATGATTCAGACATATTTAAAACCAGCAATTAAAATATAAAAATATATTTATTACAACGATTAAATTACATTAATACACTATATCATGGTGCATAGTTATAATATTTATGTATACAATTTATTTTCATCTACACAGTGTGTCATTTACATTTATATACAAGTTCCAATAGTTTTGCCCACTTTGCTGTATTTTGATTATCCACCAATTGATTATTTGTAGTTTGTACCACACACAGGATTGACCAACATCAAGTACCTTAAAGAAAAAGATTCATTCAACATGGGTATAAGCATTAAAATAAATTATTAAAGAAAATACAAAAGTAATTTGTAGAAATGGTTTCACAAAATCATCTTAAGAGGTTATTTCAATATTCACAAGAAGTAACAAGAATGCTAATATTAATCCTATGGGACCGTTATTTTCAATTTTCTCGCTTTGTTTTTAATATATATATATATATATATATACATACAATAGATGAAGATGATCTACTGGGCTACTTTTCATTTTCCTATTTTAGTTATAGATTTTTTATATATATTTGGGTAGTTTCAATTTCCAAACCAGTTCTGTAAGTGAAGGAAAACAAAAAAAAATGTCAAAAACTAAAATCTAAAAATTAAAAAACTACCGCAGGTACATCGCCCTCAGTTATCCTACACAGAAATTACTGAACAATATTTATATCCATGTTAACCCATTTGTGCCTGAATTATTATCTTCGCTAAAATTCGAATTTTGCATTTTCCCACCGCTTTAAAAGAAAGAATAACTTTTATCTTAATTTAGCGAGGATTTCGCCACCAAAATGTCATCCACATTAAAAATCCAAACTGCTATATCTCAGGCGCTTTTTAAGGTAAAGACAAAGCAAAAAGTATTCCGTAATTCATTATTAATATCAAACACTTTAGAATCCTTCCTCAATTTCTAAATTTTTCCTTGTACATCATTATACATTTAAAAGATTTTTGATATACTTAAATGGACACTATTTTGAAGATTGCATCTGATACTGCCCAACAAACTTGGTCGAGCCATTTCTATGTACTATGTACATACCAAGTTTCATTCAAATCGGTTCATAAATACGATAGTTACAGCGTGACAAAAATCATATATATGTCAACATTTGAACGGAGGGTGGTTTTGGGGTCTGGGAGTCATGATCGATGAAAATATACCAAAATTTTCCGGAAGTGCTTTTCTCCGGACGGCTGCAATAGGTAGCTTTTTACTTTTTCTAATGAAAGCTGCCTAAAACTCTAACAAACAATTGAAACTAGTCGTTGGGGGCCACCGTAATACTTACCCATCATGGATATGTATTTGAAAATAAAACATGTGAAAACTATTTATACAATGCATTGCAATTCATAAACAAAATTTATATATTGTTAATATACATAGTAATGCTATATTGAAGAACTGCTGATGTACCAATTTCGACAAATTATATAAAACGCCAAACTACTCAAGTAGTACCGAACTGCGTAAAAGAAACATCCTTATAACTCCAAAAATAATAATTCTATTAACTAACAATTGACTGCGTCGGATTAAGCGTCTCATTTCCAATTAAAATATACTTCTGAATTGAAATTTGAATGAAATACAGGGTCATGAAAAATCGAAGAATGTGGAAAACAAGATTACAAATATCTCGGCAACTAATAATCCGATCGACTTCGTTCTATATGCAAAATGTGTGTTATTTTATTGCCTTTTACGTCCATTCCTTAGAACAAAAAAAATCGAAAATTTTTATATACCTTTCATCAGAACGAATTTTTCGCAAGTCCGAAAAAAATAGTTCCGGATAATCGAGGTCGCTGATATTAAATAGGGTTCGTCCCATTCTTACATACTAACTACATACAGAATTTCAAGTCTCTATCGCAATTTGTTCGGGAGATAGAGCGTTTACAGACAGACAGACAGACGGACGGCAAAATTTTTTTTCTAAAAATATGTTTTTCGGAATCTCCATTATCTAAAACGTGTAAATCCGTCCAAAAAAATTTTTCGATTTTCAAAACGATTGCAAGACTTACCCTATACTACGTATGATGGGTAAGTAAAAGTAGAAATGCACAATAAAATTTACGTACTGCACCCTGTGTAAAAAAAAAAAAAAAAAAAAAAATCATTTAAAAATATTAAAAGGGGGGGGGGGCAAGAGGTCTGTAAATAACAATATTATAGAATTAATATTTAGATTGAAAATTTCTTACCGAGCCTAGTGTAGGCTATGTGTTTAAACAAAAATGGAATTGTCGGAAATGAAATCCTTAATTTAATACATTCTCTCAACAATGCACACATTATCAAGTAATTGTTATTTATTCAGTTAAAATTTTGAAATTTTTTTCTGATGGTTTACCATATCATTTTGAAACAAAAGCACGTGACATAATTTCTCATAATGTTTTTTTTTTTAATTTTTAAATTTAGTAGTTATTAAAAAGTGGGGTAATTTAAAATCGTTATAAGTCCAAATATTATTTGTAGAATTTCTTTTCATTTATATAAACAAAAATATATAAGCTTTAATTCTGATTTAGGAATTTTAAAAGCATTAATTTGAATAAAATTAAAAAATATTTAAAGTAAAATTTAAAAAAAAAAATGTAATTTTTTAAAATCATATTTTCAAAATAAATTTTTTTGTTTTGAAATTTGCTGAAGCAAAATTAATATAAAACAATTGAAAAAGACTTGTTCCAAATTTAAACAAAGGTTTTTTTTAACCGTTATTGGGTTAAAGTAATTTAAATACAAGAAATGGTGAAAAAACTCATGAAGAAAAAAAGCATTTTCACAGAAAGTCATTTCTATGAGAACGATTGCTTTGAAAACTAGATTTTAAAAAGAAACCAAAAAGAAAAAAATCATATTTCTTGTTACAGTTAAAATAGAAACAAGGTTTTAAACATAATTTTAAGCAGAATTTTTAATGTAATAAAACTGTTTAATAAAATTTGAATATTTTTGTTTCCCGCACCCCCTTAAGCACCGAAAGTTACAAGTCGCAGCATAAAATTAGCCGCGTGTGGCATCTCGCGACTGTGAATCTGTAATTATAATGAAGGGCAGGGTATGAAAAGAAGTCAATTAAAAAACTCAGTTTATTTGGAGAAGAAAAGAGGAATTAAAATGGAGGAATGTATGAAATTAAAATCTAACTAGAAATAAGTAAAATGTATGCGTTTAACAATGATAATACTGAGACGCTATTTTAGCTAGATTATGTGTGAGTTAAATGTACCTACAAATAAAATTATGCTATTAGTAATAACTAAAAGTCATTATATTATTATTACCATTATGGGTTTGAAATATTACAAGAAATGTATCAAGCCTTTGATTAAAAAAAAAAAAATCAAATATCAACTTTGTGTTTGATTTTATTTGTTTTTCAAAAATTAAAATAAGAAACTATGATCAAGATTGTGCAATAAAAAAATGCTGATACTCAGTCATATCCACTATTTTTTGCAATCACTATTCATATTGCAAGCCTTATAGCAGAAAGTTAAAGAATGGAGACGGGTGTTACAGATTTTCTTTTCTTCTTTGCAGATTATTTTTTCATCAAACATTTCTTTTGTTTTAAGTTATATTTAACATTTTATTACTGAATGCAAAAATGTAAGTTAGTTATTAACAGAACTGAATAAAACGCGTAAAATCGTTAAAAGTAAATGTTTAATTAACGCTGCAATTGCAAAACATTTTACCTATGGATTATTTTCTGCCTCTGTAATATCTGCCGCAGACAATCGAGAATTTTTTTTGCTACTGGGTATCAGGTCCAAGTCTACTCCTCCACCATACTTCAAAAATGAAATTGGGAAGCCATATTCCTTCTCCATTCCAAATTTTCTGTTATTGAAAATAAACATATATAATTTCTTAACGATTTAAATATACCAAATGAAAAAAAGTCTTTATACCAGCCATTTTATTAATATACATCAATATTTTTTTCTGGATTGCTTGTCAAAAACTGTGAAAACATGTTTTAATTCCAAAAATTTTTGAAGATTTTGGACGATAATGACTATGAAAATAAATAAATAAATAAAATACCAGAGGAAGACCCCTAGCTTTTCCGTCATATTAAAATTACTCATTATCAAAAAGTAAATGTGTTTAAAAAAACCCGAAAATATAATAACTATATTCTTATAATTCTCTAAATAATCAATTTGAAAAACAAAGAAATCACACAAGGATTGGATGTGTAAGAAACTAAATAGTTATACTGTAAATCAATGATTTTTACTGTTATTAATATTTTATCACAAAAATTACGCAGGCTGATTTCGAAGATCTCAAATAGATGATAATTATAATTTACACTTCCCGTAAAATTTCTAATATTGAGAACGTGTGATAAAATATGGATTGGTTGGACCTCTTTGTTTTAAGACAGGGGTGCAAAAGTCTGTGCCAATTGCTCCTATGCTCTCACTACTAACTTTTTTTCGTCTTGTATCATCTAATAATTTGTATAAATTTCTTGCTAGAATGCTATTAAATTTTACCCCGTGGTGAGTGATTGCCCCCCGCTGGTGCCTAGATTTTTACACCAATGGTCTAAAATCTAAATATGTAAAACTGTTAATTTTGAATGTAAACTTACTTAATAAGGCACAGTCAAAGCGAAATTTGGGGCCTATTTAAAAAAAAAAATTCATTGAATAATAGGCTCTTTCACAAAATATGACATTTCATTATTTTTACCATCCCAATAAAAAAAAAAAAATCCCTGTCGGCTGGGCCTATAGGCGGAGGTAGATTTTGGAGAGTGCTCATTTCAACAAATATATATGTATATATATATATATATATATATGATTAGAGATAAACCCAGTTTAATAACTTCATCTGGACATTTATGAAAATTTTTTAATTTCATTTTTCTGCAAAAACTGGTTTTATCAGCATCATCTTAAGAAAACTTCAGCTCAAATGCCCATTTTGACAACATATTTTGAAATAAATTCTGAATTTATTAAAAAATCGACCAAAACAGTACATTATACAGTTCCTGAACAACAAAAAACTGTCAGTTGAATGCATTTGAGAAAAAAATGAATTTAAAAATGAGTCATAAAATAACCGATTTGTTGTTTGAATACATCCTTAATTCTTTAATCATGATTGCTTCGGAAAATTTTGTGCGAAATACTCACTTTGGCAGCATTTTAAAGAATATATTATATCTTTATCAAAAAACTGGCCAATGCGTCACAGTATATAGTTCCTAAATAAGAGGATCTGTAAATTGGATGCGTTTGAGAGCAAAGACGGCTTTTAAAACGAGTCAGAAAAAAACGCAATTTCTTATTTGAACACTTCCTTAAATTTTCAGTCACGATGATTTCGGAAAATTCTGTTCAAAATACCCGTTTTGGTAGCCTTTTTTGAAATATATTCCGTCTTTATCAAAAATCTGACCAATGCATCACATTATATAGTTCCTAAATAAGAAGATCTGTAAATTGAATGCGTTTGAGAACAAAAATGGATTTAAAAACGAGTCAGAAAAAAACACAATTTCTTCTTTGAATACTTCCTTAAATTTTCAGTCCTGATAACTTTGAGAAATTCTGTTCAAAATACCCTTTTTGGTAGCCTTTTTAAAAATATATTCTGTCTTTATCAGAAAATTGACCAATGCGTCACTTTATACAGTTTCTAAATAAGAGGATCTATTATCATTTGGATGCGTTTAAAATCAAAAATGAATTTAAAAATGAGTCAGAATATAAGCAGTTTGGATTTGAGGTTTTTTCTCCAACTCCTATTTTTGTTTAATTTCTTTTTGCTATACGAATTGGTCCTATGAAAAACTTGTCACTATAAAATTTGTAGATATTTTTGAAAAGATATAAAATAAATTTAATCAGATTTGATATCTTAAAAATTAACGGAGTTATGGATTTTTCTCTTTTTTCACCGCCCTTTTTCTTTTTGTTTTTAATTTATTTCATCGGTAAAAGTTGGTCCTATCAAAAACTTGTAAATACAAAAGTTTTAGATAATTTTAAGAACATTTACAAAAAATTTAGTTGGACTTGATATCTTAAAAATTGACGAAGTTATGAATTTTTTTCTCTCAAAACCCCTGTTTTTTTTCGCTCCTTGAGCTCACTTCTAAATTTATCAAAAATCTGTCATGCATAAACTTTTGGCCCATATTTAAGAAGTAATATAAACTTTAAACCGATTTGATATCTACTTTAATTAAGAAGTTATGGCTTTTTTTTCGGTTTTCACCCCCCTTGGTCCGATTTTGCCCATTAACGAACTTAGCCGAGATTTTATCCCCTTTGATTTTATGTACCAGTTTGGTGGAGATTGTTGAAGAATTATAGACGTTATCGTGGCCATAAAAAAGTGATATATATATATATATATATATATATATATAGATAGATATATAGATAGATATATAAACTGGAGCGATTGCAATAGGTAGTATTTCATACGAAATCTACCTAAAAAAAAGTTTACCAGAAAGTAAATTTTTAACACAAAGACCTAAATCCGATTCAATAAACTCTCTCTGTGTGCAAAAAAGACAAATTAAAAAAGTATCACTCCAGAAATTTGACTTTAACTGGGCGCTTTTTTTTTCTAGAGAGGAGGGGGGGATCAAGAAACGCCGTAATTCGCATTTATTCAGCGAAGTATTTGAATTATAGGCTACACATTTTTAAGTATTTTTTAATTAGTTTAATGACACTTATAATCGTATAACATGCGGAATCACAAAATACCGAATCGACTATTTAATCAAACACTAGTTTTAATGACATTTAATTGACTTAAAATTTAATAACTAACCCAGTTTCTCACTAGTGAAAACATAAATACTGTAATAACACATAGATATGAGCTGCCAGTGAATTTTTTTAATCAGATTTGCAAATATGCCAGCTGAATTTTAAAAGGGCCATATCAACTAATGTATTCTGATTTACATTGACTTAATTTCCTCTCCCCCCCCCCTCTTTTTACTGTGTTCTATGAAATTAAACAGGACGATGACTCTAATTTTAACCCGAGAGGACGCGCACAGAGCCTAAAAGACCCTGAGTGCGTATGGTTTTTACAATTGTAACCACTAATTTTTTAAAAGTAATCTGCAACTTATTTTATCACAAAATTTGTATGAATTGTTTCCGTCTAAATAAAGTAGTTGTTATAATTTGATTTTATTGGTGACAAAGTTAAGACCATTCATACACTGGGAAAGGACGTGTTCTCCCGGGTTAAGAGCAACTAATGCACTAGTCTTTTTTTATAAACATTTAAAACCAAAAAAGTCTTAATGTAAACATCATTTCTCACTATTTTCAAAATTAGTATTATGAATGGAATATGCATGAATATGCATGCTTTTAAATAGCAACTAAGGTGCAAAACAATCATAGTTTAAAAAATATATATGTATATCTTTGTTTAACTCAGATTCTTTTTATTTAAATCAGGTTTTTATGATTTTTTTTCGTGTGTTAATATACTATGTTTTCAAACTTTAATTAATTAATGTTATTCAAGTACGGGATATATTAGTTAGTACTAGTTCTAATATTAGTAATAAATAGTACTAATATTTATTACAATATTAGTTAGTAATGGAGAATGGGATAGAATAGGACAGAAATTTTTCCTCATGACGTATTATTCTAAACATCAATCACAATACTAGATGGAGGCAGTGGCGTAGTTAGTAGGGGGCAGGGGGGGCGGTCCAACCCGGCTGTCACCCAATATTTATTTGAAAATAAATATTTATAATCTTACACCATTTGGAAAAAGAATTCTGAAATAAAATTAAATTTCTAGCGTACGACGAAATAGACTTAATTTTCATTTCTAAAAGAAGTTGAAATTTTATGCAGACTGGTGTGTTTAAATAAGATATTTGCACCAGGGAACAAAAATCTTATCTATCCAACGAGTGGATAACAAAAACAAACTTTAAAAGAAAGAATTTTCTTCGACATACAGACACCACATTGATTTAAGCGGATTATGGGTTAAGTAAAAATTCCCCCCTCTGTTTTTAGGTGCGTTCGTAATTATGTAAATACGTAGCACCTATTGTTGTCGCTCAGTCCGTCCGTCTGTCTGTCTGTCCGTCTGTCTGTCTGTCCGTCTGTCTGTCTGTCTGTCCGTCTGTCTGTCTGTCTGTCCGTCCGCATATAACAACGCAAAAACTACCCAACCGAATCGTTTGAAATTTAAAATACATAATTATTACATAATTTTGTCGAGTCATTTCAAATTTTATGAAAATCGGATGGATGGATCAATTACAGGGACAATCAAAAGGATTCCGTTACATTACGGTCAATGGGGAAAAAGTTTCAAATGCATTTTAATCGTTTGAAATTTAAAGCGTATATTTATTGCATAATTTTGTCGAGTCACTTCAAATTTTATGAAAATCGTATGGATAAATCAATTACAGAGACAATCAAAAGGATTCCGTTACATTACGGTCAATGGGGAAAAAAGTTTCAAATGCATTTTAATCGTTTGAAATTTAAAACGTACATTTATTACATAATTTTGTCGAGTCATTTCAAATGTTATGAAAATCGGATGCATTGATCAATTACAGGGACAATCAAAAGTATTCCGTTACATTACGGTCAATGGGGAAAAAAGTTTCAAATGCATTTTAATGGTGTTACACTCATTTGAATATAATAGAACCGACATGAATCTATGAAATATGTACTAAAAATACATTTTGTATAATCTGTGATGCAAAGAATATTTATTATTAAATTACAGGGCCACACAAATGCATTCAACTCAATGATGTTATTCGGGGAAACATTGTTTGGGGGGTGTTTTAATTATATTAAACTACTTCACATTTTATGAATAAGATATACGTTAATGAAGTATAATAAGAATTACTCCCTGCATATTTACAGGAACACAAAGATTTCGACCACTATACTGTATCCAAAGTACGCTCTACTATATCAGCAAGATCTGAATATTTTAAAACTTCGTTATCAACGAACGCACCTCATTTGCTACGCTTTACGTGCAATTTCCAACTTGTTTTTCTCAATGCAGGGCAAAAGGTAAATGAGAAATGATATGGTCATTTGTTATAATAGCGTACAATTGTGAATGAAAAAATATAACGGATCGGTGTGTGTGTGTGTGTGGGGGGGGGTGACACCATGGTGGCTGGCGGTAACACAATTTACATCCGCTCTGGGTGTCACCTATCCTAGCTACGCCACTGAGATGGAGCAATGACAACCAAATCTTCAGTTGAAAAAAGTTGCTTTTCAGCATAAACTTAGATTTGTATAAAAAAATTGTTTATTAAAAAAATAAATTTGCTTACTATAATTTTAATATTTGAAGTATATTAATGACTTGTTTACCTGTAGCTGTAATAGTTCCCCTCTTTAGAAAACCTAATATTATACATTATCCATAATTTTAACTAAACTTAAAAGCAGTTTAATATAACAGAACATAATGGGAAGGAATGGGACCTGCTAGCAAAAGGAGGAATGAAATAAGTCGATTTCCTTCTTTTGAATAAGATAAATGTAAATTACTAATATTACGCATATATTCTAGTAAAAATGATTAAATTTAAAAGGAAATAGTTGAAATATTGAACAGAAAATATTCAAAATTTTGTAGATGTCAGTTTGCTATTTTAAACACAATTTAATCCAACACGCACTTTTCATTAACAAAGTAATTCATTTTCCAATTTTTATATAACTTAGCCAAAGAAATGAATAACATACTTTTAAGAAAAAACAATTTAAAACATGTATAGTTCAAATTAGTTACTAATTATGTAAGTTAAAGGAAAACAAGAAATACAGCCGATTAACTTACTTAAATAAATAACTCGGATCTCAAGTTCTCCATTGCCCGAAATCAACAAACTGACGCCATTAGATTTGTTGGTTGGTTGGTGAATACTGAAACTTATGCTGCTACCCGTAAAGAAGGCGTTTGCCTCGAAAATCTGACAACATTACTTCGGCCGAAAGCAAATTTTCACGCTTTGTATTATCTTACCTATAATCAGACATTTTCAAAGAAAATGTTTTGCTCAGTCAATATTTACGATGGTTTTACTAGAAACAAGAATGATATATTAATTTTTTTATTAGGTGTTGTGTACATATAACATTATTCTTTTAGGGGGGAGGGAGGGTCTGGCACATGATATCGTAAGATATCTCTAGGTTAAGGGGGGGATTATCCTTTTGATATCGATATCATTTTTGACCCAATTAGAATTATCTCTTTTTCTCTGTAACGTGGTATTTTGTTCAAAATAGTACATTATCTTTTTTTTTTGTTGTTAACTATTTTTGTTTGAATAAAGCGATATTTTATTAAATTATCTTCAATTGAATCAATAAAGTTTGCGAAAAATAAATTTAACCCGTTTTGTATGTTACTCAAAACAAAAGAATTTAATTCTAAAAAAAATTTTTACACTTTGATAACGATATCATTACCGGGGCACGGAGTTTGATGGAAGTAACGTATGATATCTAAAGGGAGGGAAAGGGTCCAAAATTACCAAAAAGTAAATAACGTTATATTTGCAATTAGCTCCTTATTGGTCGAATGGAATTTTTGTAAATTAACCGCGTTTCTATAATTTACTTGAAATATGGTAAAGTGAGTGCAAAATCAGGGAATAGGGAATCATTATTTTACAGACATCTTTAACAGAGCAAGGTCGACCCATCCGATGGATCATACTGAGTCGGGTAGGAGGCATCGACTATTTCTTTTAAAAACATCAGTGGTAGTGTTTGCATCAAAATTCCACTGATGACCACTGAAGTAACAGGAAAATATCATTCAAGATCTAGTCTGAATAATTTATCCAAGCCGGACTGAAGAGAGATCGGGGGAGGGGGGATTGTCTAAGATTTGAAGACATATGGATAAGACTGTGAATTAACTTTAACTGTCTAAATGGTTTTTAATGTTTAATTTTCCAGAATTTGGAGGGAGAGATTGAGTTACCGAATGAGAGACCTTTCTTTTAACAAAAATAACAGTCTTGAAATATCAGTGTTGAATTAATGGGGTGCCCCAGAGGGCCCCCCCAGTGCAATAAAATGTCCCCCCCCGGAAAAATAGATTTCTTGTGTTTTCACTGGGAAAAAAGGTTTCATTCTCCCACCCTCCGGAGCCCCAGAAGTCCCTCTCGGAGAAAAGTGTCTGAATTCAGTACTGAGCCATATGGGGAAAGAGCGTCGAGTGAGATAGGTTCTAAAATTTTGATTTGCGATTTTTAGAGTTTTTGAACTTTACCACCTTTTTAAGGATTAGATCAACAGAATTGTTAATTACGAAATTCCTGAGCTCATAGAGATTGGGGTCTGAGTTCGATAAAATTCTAACAACGTAAGGGAAAAAGATTTTTGAATTTTAGTTATTTATGAGGTTGGTAGAGGAAAGGGGACCGGTGTTTGCAGTTTTACTGGTGGTTTAAGCGTAAATCTAAGCCAACTGACTGTTTGGTATTTTATTATTTTTTTCTGATAAGGATGTATTTTTTTCTAGTTTTATGATAATTTTGTCTAAATTTTGAACGTGGTGATTCGCGGGGGATGGGTCTTTATAGGCCCCAAAATTTCACCATCTGAGCACACACGATACGTTATACCATTTCATTTTTTTTAACAGACAACTTACTAGCCGCCGATCTTCATTATTTGAGAGAGGCGACGTTCGATACATTAGAATTGTAGAGAACGTGGACATGCGTGTTACTAGTGTGTCGCTGAATAAGGAAAAATAAAAAGGTAAAACGCATCGTGTTGCCCAGCTTGGAGTTTTCAAAAAAATAAGCAGTACCATATTTCGGTGCTTCTCTTTATTTTACTTCATGAATAGACTCCACTTTGAAATTCCACCACGGAAATTTTTAACATTGTATTATTAGATTTTTTTTTTTGAAAATTTTTTTAATTTCAAATAATTTTTAGCTGAAAATTTTCTTATTTGTCATACCTAAAAAAAAAAAAATTATTAATGTCATAATTTTTAAACCCAAAATAAATTAATAAGACAAATATATAACAGTAAAGAAGAAGTTTATTAAGAACTAATGCAAGTTAAAAATGTAATAAAAATACATGCATAATAGTTACTTTCACTTAAAAATAGTTAAAATGTTACATACTTCTTTGTTCTGCACGTCCGGTATGAGGATCCAACTGAATGAAACACAAAGAGCATACACAAAGGTGAACAAACCCTTTTAACACATAAGAATATCATTGGTATATACAGGGTGTCCCTAAACAAATGGTATATACGCTAGGGGGTGATAGAACACATCAAGACGAGTAATAGTAAATAGGAAACCAAGGGTCCCAAACGTTTTCCAAAGGAGATAGCCGCCATTAAAGTTTGGGGTCCAAAATTTCAAATACACATAAAAAACAGAAAAATTTATCGATTGATTTGCGGTTTTCACTAAAATTATTCTTTATATTGATATTTTCTTGAAAATAAATTATAAAGATAAATTTCGAAAAATGCCGATAGAGCGCGGTTTACACTCTGAAGTAATAAAGAACTATTTTTTGCCGTGATTTTTTGCATATCATTAAATGGTTTCGTAAGCTTAGATTTAAACTTAAATTTTGAGCTCAAAATCTGAATAGTTGGAAGCGGTTAAGTAGCAAAAAGTTTTACTGTGTTCAGAGGGTTTAAATTTCAAATGATTATAAAAAACGGAAAATTGGTCGATTGATTTGCGTTTTTCACTAAAACTATTCTTTATGTCGGTATTTTATTGAAAATGAATTATTAAGATAAATTTCAAAAAATGCCGATAGAGGGCGCTTTAGACTTTGGTTTGACGAAATAATCCATCCTAATACTATTTTTTGCATCTCATTAAATGGTTTCGTAGGCTTAAATTTAAACTTAAATTTTGAGCTCAAAATCTGAATAGTTGGGAGTGGTTAAGTAGCACAAACTGAAGTGTGTTCAGAGGGTTTAAATTTCAAACGAAATGGAATACTATAAAAAAGAACAGAAAAATTAGTCGATTCGTTTGCGGTTTTTTCTAAAACTACTCTTTAAATCAGTGTTTTCTTGAAAATAAATTTTAAAGATAAATTTCACAAAATGCCGATAGAGGGCGCCTTAGACACTGGAGTACCGTGCAACTATTTTTAACCGTTATTTTTTTAAAACTCATTAAATGCTTTCAAATGCTTAGATTTAAATTTTGAGATCAAATTCTGAGTCGTTGCGAGGGTTTAAGTAGCGCAAAAGGAAACTGTGTTCGAGGGAGGGGGGGGGGGGTTAAAATTTCAACTCCTGAACACACTTCAGTTTGCGCAAAATGTTGTTTAAATCTAAGATTTCGAAAACATTTAACAAGTTTTGGAAAGCATTTAATTAGATACAAAAAATGACGGTTAAAATTTGTTGTTGGTTACTGTGAAGTTTAAGGCGTCCTCTAACGGAATTTTTTGAAATTTATCTTTAAAATTCATTTTCAATAAGATACTGACATAAAGAATAGTTTTATTTTAAACCGCAAACAAATCGACCAATTTTTCCGTTTTTTATTATCATTTGAAATTTGAACCCTCTAAACACAGTTCAGTTTGTGCTACTTAACCACTCCCAACTATTCAGATTTTGAGCTCAAAATTTAAGTTTAAGTCTAAGTTTACGAAAACATTTAAACAGATGCAAAAAATAACGTAAAAAGTAGTTGTTCGTTACTCCAAAGTTTAAAGCGCCCTCTATCGGCATTTTTTGAAATTTATCTTTATAATTTATTTTTAATAAAATACCGACGTAAAGAATAGTTTTAGTGAAAACCGCAAATCAATCGACCAATTTTTCCGTTTTTTATAATCATTTGAAATTTAAACCTTCTGAACACAGTTAAGTTTGTGCTACTTAACCGCTTCCAACTATTCAGATTATGAGCTCAAAATTTAAGTCTAAGCTTACGAAACCATTTAATGAGATGCAAAAAAAGTAGTTTTTCATTACTTTAAATTCTAAAGCGCCCTCTATCGGCATTTTTCGAAATTTATCTTTATAATTTATTTTCAAGAAAAGACCAACATAAAGAATAATTTTAGTGAAAACCGCAAATGAATCGACCAATTTTCCGTTTTTTATGTGTATTTGAAATTTAGGACCCCAAACTTTAATGGAGGCTATTTCCTTTGGAAAACGTTTGGGACCCTTGGTTTCCTATTTACTATTACTCGTCTTGATGTGTTCTATCACCTCCTAGCGTATATACCATTTGTTTAGGGACACCCTGTATATTCAATGGTACATAATATTACAATTACAATTGCATGACTATGAATAAGTAATTAATTAAACTAGTTTAAAATCATAGAATTTCACTTCTATGAATTGTATAATTCTCCAATAAAAATTAAGGATGGATTTGACATCATTCAGTATGATAGATTAAAAGTTCCCACTAGAAACACGACATCTATTCAGGCCGTCGAGAACCGTGACGGGCCCAGAATCAGTCACCCCCCCCCCTTACACAGACACGCAAGACACATAAAATGCATGTGAATCTTTAATAAAGCCTCGTCTACTTTGTAGACTACTTTAGTCATCTTTCATAAATTACATTATTTATTTTCTTGTAGTTAAAGATAATAATTATATATTCTAATAATTATCTATTCTTCTTTAATACTATTTAACAAAAGTAAATACATTCCTTTCTTTTTTTTTTTTTTTTTTTGTTACATTATGGTATCTATAAAAATTATAATAAACAGTGTGTATTGCAGGAGTTGTGACCCTTTGAGATTTTTGCACTCCAAAAGAAGTTAACGGCTGCACTCCCCCATCTCCTCAGACCTGCGCGCATTTACATAGCAACAACAAGAACATCGCTTGAGAGAATGCCGTACACCGAGGCGAGGATGCCATATTTTCCCTTACTGAAATATAATTAATTTCAGTATAAATATCGCCTTTTTACTGAAAAACAATCATTTTATGGTATAAATACCGTTTATAATTGAAATAGCATAGAAATTGGTCATTTTATGGTATAAATACTGTTTATAATCGAAATAGCACAGAAACTGGTTTTTTTAATGCCTAATATATCTTAGAAATACGGTACTCATACAGTAAAGAATGATAACAGTAGACGTACCGTAAAATTTAGGTACATCTATTGAAATGCTACGAAAATTTTTACAATGTCGTTTTCCTTATTGAAAGATAATTATTTTACGGTATAAATACCGAGTTTTTACGGAAAAATTATAATTTTACTGTGTAAATACCGTTTTTAATCGAAACAGTACAAAAAACTGTTTTTTACACTTAATATACCTTAGAAATACGGTATTCATACCGTAAAGAGTGAAAATGGTAGAAGTACCGATAAATTTACGGTACATCTACTGGAATTTTACAAAAATGTTTTACAGTGTATATATCTTGCAAATGTGAGCAATGGTTCTCATCTGGACCACTACAAACCCGTGGATTTTTCAAAATTAAATGAAATTGAATGGATGATGTATACTACAATTTTAAGAATGCAAGGACGTTTCTTTCAAAAACATCCCTTCAAACTCAATGTCAGTATTGAAGAAGTGAACGTATTATCGGATATTCGTCCCATCTTAGAAAGAAAATTAATCGAAATTGTTAAAACTACTTTAGAACTGGGAGAGTTTAACATACTTCGCCACGAATTGTCGTCGGCCGGAATATTACCAATGCCCTATCAATGCATTGTTTTAGAATGTCTCATTGTTGCAGGAAAATTTACAGTACTCTGTATGCAAAAATTTGAAGATCAAGTTGATGTAATTTATCAGGATGCGCTAAATGTGTTGCTGAGATGTTTTGAGGAAACCAATATTACATCGTGGATTCTCCACATCAGTAGGGTCATGCACCCGTTCGGAACGGTAGGCTATGCATGTTTGTCATCGATTAAATCATACATTATAAAATCATTATTTAACAAAAAAAAAAATTTTTTTTTTTTTAACGTTTATGTGGCATAATATATTTATTTTACCTCTCCATTCTTACCGACAGTAACTTCTGTTGTTTCAATATGAATCATTATGAAAGGTTGTTAAAAGATTGGGATACTGTTGAATTGGAGGATTTGGAATTAAAAATAGGTGTTAGAATGGAATATCCGTCTTTTAAAAAAGAAGTGTCTTTGGAACTATTCGAGTTGAAAAAGAAAATAAACTTATTGGAAGGAGAAAAGAATTTGTTGGAAAAGAAACTTGCTGAAGCCAGATACGCCCACCGTCTATGTTGTGGAAACGGAACTTTAATACTCAAATGTGAAGCGGAAAGGTATCTGAAAACGGGCAGTTTCTTTGTTTGAAATATGACAAGTGATATACAAACATGTAAAAATTACAAGTCGACTAGTTTTTTTAACAAATTGTTTGACACAGTTTATCTATTAAAAAAAAAAAAAAAAAAAAAAAAAAATTTTTTTTTTTTTTTTTTTACTGCATAAATAGGAGTCGTTTATGAGTTTAAAGTCACTTTCCGCTTAGAGATGACAAAGTTATCCTCTACCACCGCTGTTGTCGCTCCTGCTGTCCATGTATACTAGTTCGACTTTGACTCAACTTTATCCAATTTTTGAAACTCGCTATCCGATCGAAATTTTGCGTTATTTTATTAAGTCTATTCTTTAAAAAATTATGTACTTTTCATCAAAGTTTTAGTAAAAATCGATATAAAGTTCATTTTTCTACTATAAAAATTATGTTTATTGTTTTTTTATTATTATGTTGAAACCAATGTTGGTGATCAATGTGATGCAAAAAATAGGGATCAAAAGGTTGAAAAGAATTTCTTTTTCAACCTTTCGATCCCTTTTTTTGCCGCCTTCAAAAGCGAAACAGACTGTTGAATGAAAAAAAAAAATTGTTTTTTTCTCCTTCTCGCCAAAGGTAAAAAGGAAAAAAAATTTTTTTTCCTTTTACCTTTGGCGCATTTTGTTTACTTTTTTCCTATTTCAATCCCCTGTTAAAGATTGATAAGTGGAAAAAAAAGTTTTTTTAAAAGTCTTTGATTATTGATTAAAAGTTATTTGTTGATGTTGAGCTGCTAATGAAGAAGGCGTTGGAATTCGTTTTCCAACACCCGAATGTATGGGTGGTACATTCCCAAGTTATAGTACAGATTGGATTCCACGAAATAACCTCCTTCTAACAAACTGAATTGCTGATAACCGATTTGTTGAATGGTTTTGTGTTTTTCTTCTTCGGCTTTGGCTTCGGCTTGTTGTTGTTATTGTTGTTGTTGTTGTTGTTGTCTTTCTTCTTCTTCTTCTTCTGTTTCCACGTCCCAGATGAGCGACCGATAATTTTCGGCGACTCGAAGCTAGATCGGAGACAGTTCCGTCAGGACGCGGGTGCAGCGACAGACTCGAAACAGGGAAGCGCAGGAACATTCGACCAAGAGTCTGTGGTCCGCGGTCAACGTCACGTGGAAATGGCTGAGACGACCGGACGTCACCGGACGCCTCGAATCGATCCGGATCTCGACTTCGGTCCAGTCGTAAAATTTCATTCTGTAGGCGTGGCGGCTCCGCGGGAAATGCGGGGAGCGACCGACGACGATGTATCCGTAATTTTTCAGGTGATAAGTGAGCAGCAGCGATCGATCCAAGCACATGAAATCTCGGAAAAAAACATCGAGGTGTCGTTTCATGCGATCCACGGGCCCGCAGTAGTAGTGAGTTTCGTATTTCTCGTTGGGATTGTATCCCTCCAAATAATAGTGATGGATGAACACGTTCAAATTTTGCGGATCGATTCGAAGACACAGGCGATGCGACCAGTTGGTGCGAGCCGCGTATAGTCCGGGTCGGATGCCTCGCAACAGATCGTACAGGTACTCTTTCGAAAAAGGGACGGGACGCGACAGATAGGCCGCGCGGTCTTCCAGATAAGGTCGAAATTCCGGCATGCTCAGCAGACGATAGATTTTGTCGTGCAGCGGAACGTAGCGCCGAAAAATCAAAAACAGGATTTCGGGGGGCAAGTCGAACAGATGGACGACGGTCGCAGAAGTGGATTTCATTACCGCCGCCGCACCAACAGGAGGAGGAGCAGCAGCAGCGTTTGCAGGGACGAGAGGAGCAGTTGCAACAGTCGCCATCTTTTTCGAAATATAAAACTGACACGGGACTGACAATGTTAAATAGTTGAGGGTCTAAAGAAAAAAAAAACAAAAAGAGTCAAACCATCTCCCATCCCTCTCTCTCTCTCTCTCTGTCTCTCTTTCCACCTCCTCCGAATATTACACACACAGATACAGAAAGAAAAAAAAAAGAAAAAGCAACTCGTAACCAATGAAAGAGCGAGCAGATCTTTGACCATCGAAACGGTTCAAGTTTTTTTCGTTATCTCACTTTCCTCCACCACCACCATCCTCTTCTTCCCCTTTCAATTTTTTTTTCTCTGTGATTTTGTTTTTTTTCGAGTGTCGATGTCTTCAAGCGAATCTAATCGGGATGTTAGAGGGGGAGGGGGGAAAGATGACTTCAAAAATTTTTTTTCGTTTGACACGTATCCAATGTTGGTACTGAATGCGTCGCAAAAAAATAAGCCAAAGGTTAAAAAACAAAAGAAGTAAAAAAAAGAAATTGGACCAAGATCCAAACAATTTTTTTTACTCCTTTCTTTTTTTAACCTTTGGCTTATTTTTTTACCTTTTCCCGAGGGAAAAGAATGCATAAAAAAACTTACTTATTTTTTACGAAGAGGTTCGTCGTCATCCTGTTGTTTCTGTTGCTGCTGATCTTCAACCCCCGCCTCTCTCTTTTTCTTGTCTGCTGCTTCTTTCCGCTGTTGCTGTTCTTCGACCCAAGCGGCTTTGTTTTCAACTTTCCAATTTTTTTCGAAAGCGGACAATACGTTTTACTCGACAGGGCCGCGGAAAGCACGTGACGCCCGTCTTTTTGCAAACGAAACACTTGTCGACCGGCCAGGGGAATACTCGGGACCCCCTCGGGATGGTTCCAAGTCAGGGAGGAGGAGGAGGTTCTGAAATTCGTTTCGAATCGAAACTCGAAAGGGGACAGGACTCGAACGCGAGGATCGCAACGGCGACACGTGCGATGCAGGAGGCATTCCACCGTGATGGTTCGGTCGTCCGAAAAGAGAACCGAAAAATGCGCGCTGCCGCCGCTGCTGAAATCTCTCATTTCGCGTTTCTGTCCCTCTTCGATCATGCAGGTCGTGCCGTCGTAGAAGCGCATCTGAAAGAGACGGGTGGGACGACGCGGGGAGGAATGCTCGATCAGGACGTATCCGTGACCCGGGAGATGGTAGGCGAGCAGGTGATGAGGGTGATAGTCCACCAGAAAATTGCTCAGGTTGGAATGCAATTGCGCGAGGGTCGCCCGATGACAGGCCACCACGCCGACGCGGGACTTCTGCTGCCAGTGATGCCGAAAAAGCAAAGTTTGTAAGATTTCGGATGGAAAGAGCACGTAATGATGGAGAGAAACGTGCAGCGTGCTTTCGTCGATCTGCAAACGGAAGCAGTGCGTCCAGCCCTCTCGGGCCGCGTACCATCCGGGACGAATGCGACGCAGGAATCGCAGATACGCGTTGGAAAAAGGAGCGCCTCGCGGTATGCGGTAGGCCCCGCGACACCGGACCAGAGTTCGAAATTCTTCCATTTTAGAAAGCACGTGCAATTTATCGTGCAGAGGTATGTAGTTGCGAAAAAGTGTTAACAAGATATCGGGATGTAAATCCGTGAGTCGGATAGGGGAGAAGCGGGAGTAGTATTAGTAGTAGAAGAAGACATAGACGTGGATGTTTCCGCGACCGCTGCCATTTTGCCCTCTCTGTCTCTAATCTTTGTTCGCAAAAAGATTTCCCTTTTTATTTCATCTTCTAATTCTTCTAGTCGACATTCCGCGTGTTGTTTTCTTAACCCCCCCTCCTCCTTTTCCTCCTCCCATCCATTCGATGCACTCGAGCGAGCGAGCGGGCGGACGTGTGGGCGCGTCCAGTCGGCTCTCAAGGCTAACCGGCGGCGGCTCGGTTACTTCGGCATGCAAGGTCAACGGATGTTATTCTTTTAATTCTGTTTTTTCGTTCCCATCTCAAAAACATTTTTTCCCTCAAGGGCATGCATGCCTTTGTCAACTTTCTCACGAAACAGGATGGGGTTTTTTTTAGTTGTTGTTTCCCTCCCCCCCAAAAAGGTATGCAGACTCTTTGTCTTTGTCTTGTCGACCCAACTCTGCGTTTTTATCTTTCAGAGAGAGATTAAATGAAAAACACAAAGTTTAGTAGTCCGGTCTTTTTTTTGATTTGAAAGTATAGCTATTGAATCTCTTTCTCTCTTCTCGAGCCGAATGTCTTTTCGCGTGAAATTGTTAAAAGAAGTGAATGAAAAATTTGGTGCGGCGATACACTGTCACGTCACTACAAACGGCACGGTGTATTTTCGAAGCATCGATCTCGAAAGATTTTTGGGACGTCCGCTGGTTCGGTCCTTGAGTTGCGAACGAATTTGCAACTACCGGTGTGGCAGAGGAAGCAATAGTGAAAGCGGCGACGGTGTGGAAATGTACGCGCTGATAAGAAAATTGATCAAATTGAAAACGGGCAAAAAATTATTAGACTTTATCACCTGGGGACGCGTGGTTCCTCGAAAACAGTGGTCGAGACATCGGGGATTGACGGAACCCTGGTTGCTGGTACAGACGAAAGACGCGACGACGGGAAGCAGCTTTTTAGACTGGTTGCACCAGTTTAAACGAGAGCAAAGAGAACGTTGTAAACGACTCGGTTTACGAATTTGAACCGAGAGAAAAAAAAACTTTTTTTTTCCTCGGTTCATTTTTTTCCTTTTTTTAAAAAGACTTTTAGGTTACCAATATTGGAATAAAAAAAAACACTTTAACATTTTTGTGCCATAATCAATAATGTACAATTAAATATTCATTATAGAGATGAAATGTGTTTTTTCCTAAATTATTCAATGAAACTTGCCTCATAAAGGTACATTACTAATTCACATCAAGATCATAAAATAATGAAACTTTATTTCAAGTTTAGTCAGATTTAATAATTAAAAAAGCTTGATTAATACATAAATATATTTGGTAAGATTGTAATCATCAATGAAATCAGCAATATCTTTATTTTTTCTTAAATAAGTTATTCTTTCTTCATGAAAAAACATGAATTCAATAACCTTAACAAAAATTACAAATGAAAAAATATATGGAATTGATATAAAGCTAAAAAAGTCAAATTTTGCACCTACATCTGAACTGAATATTTCATTGTTTACATCCTTAAAATATGTGAGAATTTTAGAGAGTTGCGGATTTAGGATATATATATATATATACATGTGTATTGTATAGTACAACTTTTTACAAGTCTCAAAATTTTAAAAGCGTTTGCCCGTTACTCCCGAAAATGAAGCAGAAAGATCGTTTTTTCTTTCATTCTATCTGTGCCAACGTTGGTACTCTGTCGCAAAAAATTGCGCCAAAGGTTTTAAAAGAAATTGGATAAACCAATTTCTTTTTAAAACCTTTGGCGCAATTTTTTGCCTTTCCCTTTGAACAATCTGATGGAAAAAAATTCCATCAGCAATATATGGGAAAGATTTTTTTTTCTTTCATTCTATTTTCTGTGCCAACGTTGGTACTCTATTTGTTGCAAAAAATTGCGCCAAAGGTTTTAAAAAGAAATTGGATAAACCAATTTCTTTTTAAAACCTTTGGCGCAATTTTTTGCCTTTCCCTTGAACAATCTGATGGAAAAAAATTCCGTCAGCAATATGGGAAAGATTTTTTTTTGGTGGGGGGTTGGTGATGAAAAAGTTTTTTATTCCAACAAGCTTCTCAATCGTTCGTTTCTTCTGGCAATGACTTCGACTTCTAACGAGTTATAAAACTTATAATTAACGTGATAAGTCATTTTGGATTCCATGTGGTTTTCGTCTTCTTCCAGTCGAAACTCTTGCACTCCCACTAAAGGCACGGATTCTTGTTCGTTCCAGTTCAGACTGCTGAGATTTGGCGAAACTCGATAAGTGATCGGAGACAGTCTTTGAAATCGCGTTTCGCAGTTACAGTAATAGGGCGAAGGGGTCATGCATTTGACGTGGAGGGTTTTGTTGAGTTTCCATTTCACTTTGAAATGAGTGTCCAAGCGCCATCGACAGTAGATTTGTTGCCAGCGACCGGGCAGGATCTTGACTTCGCTCCAGTCGTAAAACCGTAAGTTGTGGTAGCCGTTTCGTGAAGCGGTCGAGTCGATCAGTACGAGTCCGTAGCCTTCCAGACGATACATGAACATTTTGGGCTGCTGCTGCTGCCGCGGAAGGGGGGGTCTGGATGCCGTCTCCCCCTCGTCCTCCTCTAGATACTGGAATTGCGTCAAGAAACTTTTGATGTTTTGAAAAACGCGATCGATGGATCCGCGAAAGAAACTTTGGTGCAGGACGGCGGGTTTGTAATGGCCTTCGAATCCTTCGAGGAAAAAGTGATAGATTGCGAAATTCAGGGTTTCGGGCTCGAGGCGAAGACAGAATCGATTGGTCCAGTTTCGTGTGGCGAAGTACCAGCCGGGTCGGATTCGGCTCAGCCGTTGCAAGTACGCGGTCGAAAAGGGCACGGGAGACGAGAGGTAAGCCGACCGGTACGTCAAGATGTGATGAAAACGTATTTCCATAAAATCAGTAAATATTTTTTCACAGATGGATCGATTGAAAAAAAATAAATGTAAAAGAAGAAATATAAAAAAAAACTCAAATAATGTTGGTGCAGATTTTGATAAACTATTTAAAATGTGTGATAAAAGCAGAAAAAAATAAAAGAAATATGGGAAAATGTATAATGATAAAAGAAATTTACAATGTAAAACAAGAAAATAAAAAAAAATCATATTGTGCTGGTGCAGATTTTGATAAACTATTCAAAATGTATAATGATAAAAGAAAATTAAAAAAAAGAAATATGGGAAACTATTCAAAATGTATAATGATAAAAGAAAATAAAAGAAATTTACAGTGTAAAACAAGAAAAATAAAAAAGAATTCATATATTATTGATAAAAATTTCTATTATTCGTGGATTGAACATTTTCGATGTCATAGTTTCTCTAAATCTCGTCTCAATTGCAACTTTGTGAATAATTGACTGAGATTTTGAGAAATATATGACATGGAAAATCTTCAATCTAAGAATAATAGAAATTTTCAAAACAGTTCCTTGAAGCCAAGAAGAAATTTTACGAAATAAAAAAAATCCAAAACGAGAAGAAAAACTTAAACTTAATCTTGAAATTAAAACGTACCGCATTGTCCAAGTTGATTTTAATCGCTCGTAAAATAAATCGAACATCGCATCTAATATTTAGCAAGAATGAAACGTGAACTCATTGAGAATCTATATATATATATACCGTCAACCACGCGTACCTCAATTACACAGTGAAACAAACAGTTACACAAATAAACGAATCAATTATTAAATTGTTTAAATTATCGAAAAAATGACGCAATACTAAAATTGAAATGCAGTCATCACAAATGTATGAAATCCGTAAAGTATAATGTCATAGCGTTTAAATAATCATCGAAGACAAAACAGTGTTAAAAAATTGACTCTTTTACTACATCATCACTCCATCACTTTTATAGAAAACGATTACTTCATCCTATCGTAGAACAGTCTCATTCGTCAAAAGAGAGCTATTCTATAAAAGCAGAGGAGTGACGATGCGGCAAAAGGTTCAAATTTGTTAAAGTGTATTTGTAGCCAGATTGAAAAAAAAATTGTTAAATATGTAATATTTCCTAATGGCACATTATGAAATTGAAATGCAGTCATCGCAAATGTACTAAATTCATAAAGTATGACGTCATAGCGTTTGAAGACGAAACATTGATAAATGATAGCAGCAAAATTTCCCTTAAATAAGTAATATTTTCTCATTGTGCATTCTGAAATTTTCTGTGAGGGGTCCGGCGCTCAAATCTTTTTGCAGTTGACTGTAGGTCAAGATATCTTGCTACAATCTTGCTTTTACACTATAAAAATCTGCTGCATTTTGTTGTATACGCACACCGCTTGTATAGAAACGGTTACTAGATTGTATTATAAAGCATTGTTTTTGGTCGGAAAAGAGATATTATATACAAGCGGCGGAGTGAGTATGAAGCAAAATGCAGCAGATTTTTAACACTGTGGGGCCTGATTCTGAACTCATTCGATATGATTTCAAAGGAATGCGTTGTTGTCATGGAAATAACAAATTCTTCTATAGAAAAATACAATATTCAAAACTGAGCATGAATATAACAATCTAAATCGAGCTAAAATTTCTTAGAATATAACAAAAATTATCAAATTAAAGAAATCTCTTTATCTAGTTTTAAAATATGATGCATAAAATATTCTTTAAATCGTGCCATAAAAAGTAATTTAATACGGGAAAATAAAACTTCCTACACGAAAATCTTCTGCAAACTCGAATACTGCTTGCGAAATTTATGCCCACTTCTTAACGCTGTATTCCACTATCGGACAAACTGTTATTTCCATGGAAACAACGCATTCCATTGAAATCATATCGAATCAGTTCAGAATCGGGTCCCACAGTGTTAAAAATCTGCTCCATTTTGCTTCATACGCATTCCGCCGCTTGTATATAATATCTCTTTTCCGACCAATAACAATGCTTCATAATACAATCAAGTAACCGTTTCTATACAAGCGGAGTGCGTATACAACAAAATGGAGCAGATTTTTACAGTGTAAGAGCAAGATATCTTCACCTACACTGCTAAAAATTGGAAACTTTTGTTGCATCGTCACTCCACTACTATTATAGAATATCTCTATTTTGACAAATGAGACTGCTCCATAATACAGTGAAGTAATCTCTTTCTATAAAAGTGGAGCAGTGACGATGCAGCAAAGGTTTCAAATTTTTAACAGTGTAGTTTTAAAATATGGTGCCTAAAATATTCCTTAAATCATGCCATAAAAAATAATTTAATCCGGGAAAATAAATTTTAATTAACTCCCATTTATTTTATTTTTTTTCTATTTTAATGCAACGATAGACTAAACCTATTGAAAGGGGATAAACAAGGCAACTTATAATATTTGTTTTTGGTAGTTATTTTACACAATAATGTACTATCAACAGTTTTCCGGAAAACTTTTTGAACATGCATAAAAATCTACTGACGAATTTTCTTAAAAGATCTAAAATTTCTTAAGGATATAACAAAAATCATCAAATTGAAAAATCTCTTTATCTAGTTTTAAAATACGATGCATAAAATATTCTTTAAATCGTGCCATAAAAAAGTAATTTAATCCGGGAAAATAAAACTTCCTAAACGAAAATCTTCTGCAAACTCAGAAACTGCTTGCGAAATGTACTCCACTTCTGAACGCTGTATTCCACTATCGAACAATCTGTTATTTCAATGGCAACAACGCATTCCATTGAAATCATATCGAATGAGTCCAGAATTGGTGCCTGAGAGCAAGACTGTACTGTAGAATGAGACGTACTCCATAGCCTTAATCTCCTTCTTTTGCGTCAAAGCTGAATAAAGTAAATCTCGGCGTCGACTGGCCGCCAACCGCCTTCTGTTGTTTGAAATTCGAACTAAAATCAAGAATTGCGGTAAAAAAACTCCTGACATTATACATAGCCCTCCTGCAAAAATTTTTTAATAGCTGTCACCGTTTGCAAGTTATTGAATTTTAAAATCCATCAGTCATTTTTGGGACACCTGGTACAAATTTATGTATCGTTATCAGGGTGTTGCAAAAGCTCGGAAAATTTTCTTAATGTAGATGGGAACAGCTGAAATTGGGTTATCAATACCGTTATACAATTCCATATGGTCCTAATACTTTACCAAGTATTCGACAGTTCCTTCGATATCGTGAATATCGATGTTTTTTCTGTTTTATATGAAGACTTGGTGAGTGTTGTAGTTTCGGGCGCTGAGTTTTTAAACTCTTTGGTGCATGAAAAATTCCAAGCTGTGTGAACTGATAAGACCTTTTTTCCATATTCTGTTTTGATTTATGTTTTTTTTCTTTCTTCTAAACTATTTCTTGAGATTTGTCGCCTCAGTGGCGTGGTCAGTATCGGCAGCTGCTGCCACGCCGAGGGGTCCTGGTTCGAATCCGGGTACGGACATGGATGGTGTGTTGCCCCTTTGTAGTGTAATAAAATATATGTAATGGATATGTGTAATAAAAATTGTTCTGTATTGTCTCTCTTTCTGCGTATAATGAATCAATGGAGGCGACAGCCATAGCAGCTATAGGCCTCAAAGCACTGTCAAGTCAAGTCAAGTCAAGTTTTTTGAGACTATACGTACGAATGTACGCATTTTTGCAGCGAGATGTTAAAAAAGGAGCATTTATGTAGATTTCCATGTTTGTTTTTGTCTATTAAATGTTTGTTTTTTGGAATATAGTTGTTGACTGAAGAAAATGCTTAGAATTAAGATGAGATAATCCAAATAAAAGCAAAAGAATCCGCGGTAAGAGGTTTAAATGAATAGAGATATTAATACTTTCTACAAAACAACGAGAAAATAGATCTTGGCGAATGAATACAGTCTTATTTTTATTTATGTACTGCACTTGTATTAAGCTTTGATGTTTGTTTATGGAGACGGTAAATTCAGCAACTTGCTACAAGTTGTTAATCTATGTGCAAAGCATAGCAAAATATATGCATGCATATTTAAAATACTTACCGCAGTTTTCCAACAAGGTTGAAAAGTGTTTATGCATTCGGTTCGTCGGTCCGTCCGTCAGTTTGTCCGACATTTCATCTGCCCATGCTCTTACACGCGTAAATAGATTCCGATTTTCATGCAGCTGATTAAGGTTATTAAGAGTCATCAAAGAATGTTTGATATTGTACATAAAATATGTAGGATAAATAGCTCATTTATAGGGTCACTAAAAATAATTCCATTATATCATGGTATATGAGAAAAAATATTTGATGAGTATTTTAATGAGATTATGCCATTTAATAGGTAATGAAATTGATATAAATTACTGAACATCAATACGATTACGTTTTAATAAGGCCTTTATAGCATTATTTTCATTTACAATGGCACTCTAAGGTATTTCATGACATTATTGTATATGGTGAAAAATCGTTTGAAGAGCATTTTAATGAGATTACACTATTTCAAATCCATTAAAATTGGCATGAATCACTGAATTTCATTGCGATTACGTTATAGCAGGGTATTTATAGCATGTTTTATTAATTTACACGGACACACAAAATAAATTTATTATAGTATTGTCTTATAGTAATAATTCTGGGAATGCAGGTTTTAAAATACGATTTGATTTTTTTCTTTTGCATGTTATTTGTAATATATAAATTCTGTATCTCATATACAGGGCTGCATAAAAGTATACATGTATAATTCTCCTTATTAGAGGAAAAAAACTGAAGGGGAATTTTGAACTGAGGTATATGTATATCTTCAGTGAACTAAATTTTGGCATCCATGTATTTAATGAATAAAAATTTATATATCATCGATAGGATGCTGCAAGCATTCGAATAAATTTCCGAATGTAGATGAGGACAGCTTAAATTAGGTTTTTCAATGTGTTATCAGCTTCCATATGGTTGAATTAGACTGAACATTTTAATCTTTTAAACGGTGCAGCTTTGTTACATTATTCTGAAATCATTAGAATGTGTTTTATAATCTGTGTTTGGCGCATGAGTTTTCATTTTTTGTTTAGTTTTTATGAAATTCGTTAATTTTCACACTTTAAATGTATTATATTTGGCTAATCCTGTTTCCCTTCATCCCTATGGACAGCCTGGATATTTAAACTGCAGTTGACAATATTTCGTGTATAACGTTTTCTGTTCGAATGTTTTCTTCCGTTATTTTACGAGTTCATTTTCGATACCATTTGCTAACGATTTTAAAGAGATAATACTCAAAGAAATAAGAGAAAATAAAGGTAGAGTAACAATGATAAAATGGTGGCTGATTTGAATTTTTGGTGGCTTATGTAATCAAGCATTTTTATGCTGACATTAAAGTCTTAAGATTTAAAATTGGATGGTCAGTTTTGAATCAAACCGATTTTATTGGGTCACAAATTTATATTATACATATGTAAATGTTTGGAATGTATAGTGGGTTAGTTCCACGTTTATTTTGTTATTTCAAGGCGTGTCTGATTACACGTTTACTACATATAAACGTGGATTTAATCTTTTGCCTATGTGAAATAAAATAATTTGTTTGGGAAAAACAATAAAGGATTTCGAAGAAATACGGGATGCCTGCAAATATAATTATTATTTTTTTAATTTATGTATATATAATTAACTGAACGTCGTACCAAACACGTCTTACCATATTCGGTTAGCACCAAAAGACATGGGAATAGTTATAAATGTTGCAGAAGAAAAGAGTTTAAAGGAATTTTGGAATATATTTACTTGTCACAAACTTTGCAATATTTAAAAGTTTTTTACGGTTCGAAATCGGTTCAACATATAATTTGTTATTTCTTTCGTGATTTTTTAAAATGTGAACGGATGTCTGATGAAATTTCAGTTAACATTGAAATATTTCCATTTCGAAGTTACACAATCCCATAATTTTGTTATTCTTTCTTAAACCCCCATTAGGATATTCTTGGAATCTCGGATTAAAACACCAGTTTTAATATCGCACGGTAAACCACTTGAGTAACGTCACACCATAAAATGGGTGGCAGCTCTGCTGCCTCCCATTTTATGGAGCAAACTTGCTTTCTCCAATTTTAAGGAGTATTTTATCCGATATAACCGGTGTAACATCGTAATGCTACACCAATAATATGTGTTACATTACACCATTATATAGGTGAAAAAAAATTACTCCATAAAATTGGAGGCAGCAAAGCTGCCACTTATTTTATGGTGTAACGTTACACAAATGTTTTACAGTGCGTCATTAGCATTAAATTAACAAAAGTATAACGCTGTTAAAATGATTAATGTCCTTTATTAAGAAGGTCAAAGAGTGACTATAAATTACAACTTTCCAAATTGCATTTTACAGAGTGAATAATATTCGGGAAATTATTTCACGTGTGTAATAAAAATAAAAGATGTAATTTTCTGCAGTTTTAAGGTATAAGTTTCTTGTAGCGTAAAGCTATTTATTCTCCTTTTTTTTCATTTAAGAATAAAATATTCTTTTAATTCATGTCTCTCAGATTTTAGTTTTATTTGATCAAAACCATAAATTACATAATATGACAATAGAATTTACCATTATTTTTAGTATTCTCTTTATTTACAATATCCAACTATTTAGTTACTTTTTTTTATAAAATCAATGCAAAATATAATTTTTTCTCGTATAGAAAAATTAATTCTACTATGCTATTAATTACTGTACCATAACATAAACACTGACTATTCTTGTAAATAAAATAAATTTCGAGTTTCTATTTCATTAAAATTTGATAGAACGCATGTTTAACATTGTTTTCGTTTTTTAAGCAATATTTACAATAATTAAGCATTATTTTTATTTTTGTCTTTCATGTTTTTTTAAAGATTTTTTTCCCGATACTTTTTTAAAAACTGTTTTGGGATCAAATTAATCATAGTTAAAAGATTATATGATGAAACATCAGTTTAAAAAAGAAAATCTTAGCAAAATTCAAATATTTCACAATAGAATCTGGCAAATAAGATTAATTACACAGATCGATCATCAAACATTGTACTCGAAAGTAAAAAAAAAAAAAAAAAAAACTGGTACTAATGAAAGAAATATTTTTTAGGTCGACGAAAACAAATTGATTTTTTACCGAGGTGAAATGTACTCTTATATAATTATTGTAGTTTTATAATCCATAATATAATAAATACTTTAAAATTGATATAATTTTTTCACCAAACTTTTACAGAAGTTTTTTAAGAGGGTTTTTCTTTATAAAACATGATTATTTAGGAATTAAATTTCCGTTATTTTGCACATCTATATATTCCCAGCTAAAAATAATATTAATATTATGTGAAGAAAATTTTCTTTCTTGAGAAATTTTACAAAAATGTGAATAAATTTTACATATGTAGCTTTACCTTAAAAATATCTGCAGAATATTGTAAGATATTATTAAAAATATGTGCAATATAGGCCAATTAGATACAAATTTTCTAAGGATTTTTGAGTCAATTGCCTACAGATTTTTTACAGATTTTTTTTTTTTTTTTTTTTTTTTTTTTTTTTTTTTTAGTGGAGTTTCTACCAGGATACTACATCTTCGTGTAAATATGAAAGAGATCTAAAAATGCAGCAATCAATGGGTAATATTGAAATACATTTGCTCAGGCATAAAGCATTTGCTTTCGTCTTCACCTTGTACAGCTTTAGCACAAATGAAAGAGCGGATTTTGAAAACGTATATTTTAAAAATATTACACATATTATGATTAACTAACATGAAACTTAAAAAATAAATAAATCCAAGTTCTTTTTTTTATTATTGGCCGGGGAAGAGTATTACAGATATTCAGCGTGCAAACTTTTCGTAACATGATTAACGCCAAATCTTTAATCCACGTATTTGACAATTTTAATACATATCTTACGTAATATAGGATAAATCTTGCTATCGTTTTGAAAATCGAAAAAAATGATGAATTTACACGTTTCAGACAATAAAGATTCCAAAAATCATATTTTTAGGAAAAAAGGCCGTCCGTCTTTCTGTGTGTAGTCTGTAAACGTTTTATCTCTTGAATAAATTAAGACAAACACTTAAAATTTGGTGTGTACTTAGTATATAATAATGGAAAAAGCCGGTTGAATATCAGTAACCTTAATTATCCAGATTCATTTTTTTTCGGACTCTCAAAGAATTGCTCCGATGAAAGATACATAAAAAATTTCGTTTTTTATTTTTATTTTATTTTGGGTTATTGGTTGTAAAATACAATAAAAAATATAAATTTTGCATAAAGTATCAAATAGATCGGATAATTAGTTGTCGTGGTATTTATAATTCTACTAGCGGACCCGACAGACGTTGTCCTGGCACCGACACCAAAAAAATCAAATAAATGTACATGAATATAATACGCATGATGAATACTACACTCTTAATTTAATTTCTTATTACAATTACATAAAGAAATTATTTTCCACTTTGCAGTAGTTTTTGAAGTCGGTTCAATTTTTGAGAGTAAAGTTCTTTTTCTCTCTTTAGTTAAAAGTTAACGATTTTCAGAAGTCGGTTAATTAAAATTATAATACAGAAAAAAAATATTGCAAATCATACATGTATGTCAGGAGTGGGATTCGAACACACGATCTCTTTTTTTGAAGAAACAGAGCTTAAATCTGGCGCTTCAGACCGCTCGGCCATTCCGACCGCACTCTGTTCAGCGAACTTATTCAACAGTTTTAATTAGCAAGAAACATTAACTATTAGTTTTTGCCTAGTTACTAAAAAAGTGCTGAATCAATTTCGATGAAATGTGAATCTAAACCATTCCCGAATCCACTGGAACACACACGCACAAAATTTCTTTAATTAGGTCCAGTCGTTTAGGAGGAGTTCAGTGACAAACACACGCACAGAAGATTTTTATGTATAAAAATTTGCATTGGATACCTAATTTTAATTTTGAAATTGGTTTGGCTGGCACCGACTCCGAAAAATCAAATAAATGTACATAAATATTAAAATGCGCATGATAAATACTACGCTCTTAATTTAATTTCTTATTACAATTATATAAGAAAATTATTTTTCACTGTGCAGTTGCTTTTGAAGTCGGTTCAATTTTTGAGAGAAAAGTTTATTTTTCTCTTTTTAGTCAAAAGTTAACGATTTTCTGAAGTCGGTCAATTAAAATGATAATACAGAAAAAAAATATTGCAAATCAACACATATGTCAGGCGTAGGGTTCAAACACACGATCTTTCTTCAAGAACCAGAGCTTAAACCTGGCGCTTGAGACCGCTCGGCCATTCCGTCCACGCTCTGTGCAGCGAACTTGTTAAACACTTTTAATTAGCGAAAAATCATTAACTATTAGTTTTTGCCTAGTTACTAAAAAGTACTGAATTAGTTTTAATGAAACGTGAATCTAAACCATTCTCGAATCCACTGGAACACACACACAAAATTTTATTAAAATCGATCCAATCGTTTAGGAGGAGTTCAGTGAAAAACACACGCACAGAAGATTTATATATATATAAAGATTTGCCACACTTTTACATGACCTTGCATTTCATTGAAATATATATTTTAACTAGCTGTTACCCGTGACGTTGTTCACGTAGCATTAAAAAAAGATAAACGCTTTAATTAAACAAAACGTTTCATTAACAATAATTTAAAACATATATAACTAACACATATCTTATGGGAGGCTGTGCAGTAGTTTTTCTTTATAGGAGACTGAAAGAACTCAGTAAAATAAAAGGGAAATGTGTTAGATAATATGAACAATCGCGAAAATGAAATTGCAACCACTTATACTGTAGAACAACTGTAACGCACCGCAATTGTGCAGAAATCATGTTGTAGTGCATTTGAAAATTCCATATCAAAGAAAGAAAAATCATGTGTTAAACCTAGATAATAAAAAAACTATCCAACATTTCCATAATACATAACTTCGCCGGCCCATTCTTTTCTTCAGCTATGTATATGATCTATGTGTTTGTAAATATACTAAATACAATGTTAAAATTTTGCTTAACTAGAAAAAGTTTAACGAAGATTAAAATTCACCTTTACCAATTTCTAATAATAGACAGAAACGTACTAGAATTCTTTTGTACAATCCTGTATATTACGGGCAGATATTTATACAGCCGCATATTTAGCTTAAATTACGTATTAAAAAAAAACGATTAAAATTATTGAATTCATATTTCCGGGAATCGCTATTGCACAGGTGACCATATATCCAGTTTATTGTATAGTATGATACATGATTTATTTAAATTTTACAATCATCTCTTATTATACCAAATGTAGCTGAACTTCAGGATGCATTAGTTTTCCTTAAAATACATACGATAATTGAAAAAAACTCTTCAGCAATCTTTTCTAATAGAACATACTTTGGATACAATATCTGAGATCTAGACGCAGGTCCAAAATCTTTTATGCGTCTTTGTAAATGAACAACAAATGTGATGCAAATTATACTTAACTGCAAGTATATTGTAGTAAATTTCACCATTTATCATTGTATTGATCTCAGTAATTTAATTTCATCATGTTTGAAATAGTGCAACGCAATTAAAATACGCTGGGAATATTTTTCCCCATAGACTATTATATTGCCGAACATTTTTCTGTGATCTTGTAAATGAATGTTAAATCTTCGCACCCCATTTTCTACAGAAATCCTGTTTTAGTGCACTTCAGAAACTAATATCAATTTCAATATTATTAAACTAACCTTAATAAAATAACATTATTAAAATACGCTGCAAACGGTTTTTCTTCACGGACCATGATATATAGAAATACTTTTGAGCTCCCTGTACGCACACCATAAGTATTAAATATTCGATACATGTACGAAAATACACTTAAAATATTCGATAATAACCATGTTCTTGTGAACCTTAAAAATGCATGTAAATTTCATTACATTTAAAATTATGTAATATTATCAAAATACACCACAAATGATTTTTTTGCCTTAGACCATAATGTAAAATCTCCTTTTGAGTGACCCTGTGATTCAGGATAATTGCTACCTGGTTCATTTTCAATGCCTCACATGCTATGGCAAATCTCAATAACATATATTATTTTCGTATGAATCCCACTATATTTACTCAACTTAGAACAGAAACAAACAGACGGCAGACCTTAGGTACTCGGCATCCGGTATACAGACAGGTTGAAGTCGTAAACAGTTTTAGGCCATGTTAGAAAGTGTCAAAAAGGAGTTTAGAATAGAATAGAAGAAGGAATAGTTTTCTTAAAAGAAAAAAAACTGTGTTAGGAAAAATCTACTACAAAACTGTGTTTTAGGTGGCATTTTTGTATAATTTGTACATATATGCTTTGCATACCATAAAACTTTATAAAAATTTATTATAAAAAATGATTTTGAAAGTTACAACATATTTTTACTTTTTAAGAGCTAAAAAAATGTGGAATTAATATCTATTTACAAACCTGTTTCCAGTACACTTCGAGCACATAATGCGAAATTGAGATATTGACTGATGGAATGTATTTCCTCACAATTACCGTAAATCATTAGATTTTAAGCCCGAAAGTGCATTTTTAAAGTGATTTTTATTTATATTTTCAGAATTGAACAATTTTAAGAATTATATCGCAAAAATATTTTTTTATTAGTTGAGCTTTTCTTACTTTCTAAGAATGATAAAAAGTATTTTTCATTGATCATTACGTCATTCACGATATGGATAAATTTGCGTTATAAATTATTAACATTTTCTAGTCATTTAATATTTAACCTTTAAAAAACTTATTTCATTTTAAAATTAAATATTTATATTAACCACGCTCCGACGATAAACTTAATTTTCTTTAATAATAACTTATGATATCATAATCCAATCTCATTTCATTGGAACATCAGAGTATATTTATTTTATTTTTAATATGTGACGTCACAGTTGTCTCTTTTTAGCACTTACTCAAAATTAAATTGTGTTATTGGAAATGAAAACTTGAAAACTTGTACTTTGTTTCAAATATGATGATACATTGATATTTTTAAAATTCTTAATGGAAAGTATTCCTGTGACGTCACAATTGGTAAAAAGTTAAATTTTATAGCCTCGAACCGAAAGAAAGAAAAAGGTTCATTTTGATTACGGATTAATATCTGAAAAAACTACTATTATAAATATTTATATTCTTGTAAAGTGTGAAGTTATATTCTTGTAAAGTCTTCTAAGTGTAAAAGAAATTTTATATAATCGTCTGCGTGATATAAGAAGAAAAATAGTATTCCTCTGACGTCACAATTGGTAAAATTGCGGTTTTTAACCTCGAACAGAAAAACAGAATAAGGTCCATTTATTTATTTCATTTTGTTTTATCACGTGAAAATCTTTCAATTGAAAATTAATTACAGAAGAGAAATAAATATTCCGGTTATTTTATTTTTTGGCAACGAAAAAAAGAAAGATGATTAAATATTATGGAAAATTTTTCAATTTATTCTGTATGAAAAATAATGAAATGTTGAATAATTAAGAAAAATATTTGAATTAAAAAAAATAGCCTATGTTCATTTCAGGCCAATAATCTGTTTTGTAAACAATCAAAACTTCATTATTTGGGTTCAAAAATCTTCTAAATCTTCTTGAATTTTTCTTTTAATAAATTTTATTACATACTTAGAATTATAGAATAAAGAAATATTGAATTCAAATTATTTACATACTATGTACAAAATGTATAATATGTACAAAATATAAATGCTTTTACCTTGATAATTTATGATCATCATACTAAAGACTGGAAAGATGATCCTATATGCATTTCTGCGTGCCTTTTCATAAAAAATAACATAATTCTTCAATAAAACTCAAGACATGCACTACAAACAAAAAATATAAACATTCTCTCTAAAAAAATTCTTTTTCATTCCATCAAAAATTGATGCCAACTTTTTTATCTAAACTTTTAACTCCTCTCGTAAGATAAAAAATATAAAAGCAAAGCAGACGAAAAAACAGCTTCGCTTCCATAGCAACGAGTCGCGTCTTATAAATAAATTAAATATCACAATTGAAAATTTGCAAACGATTTTCTGTGAATAAACTGAAATAACTTAATTTATCAATTCCTAACATAATCTATCTGTATACAAAAATTCAAAGACATTAATCCATTCGTTTTGAAGTCAATTTCATTCCAATTTTTCGGACACACTTTCACATTTATAATATATATAAGGGTTGGAAATGAGACATTTCATTCGACGCAGTAAACTGTTAGTTAATAGGTTTATACACTCCTGGACAAAATTATAAATTCAGAATTTTTTTTATTTGCTTAAATCATAATATAAATAAGCTTAGCTTTACATTAATAAAATAATGATAAATATTTATAATAAGGCATCTAAATTTAATATAACTCATAAATAAAATGGAATAAGTAATTTAAATAAGAAAATACATAACTTAAAAAAAAATAACATTATGTGAAACCTGGACAAAATTATGAACTCAAAGTTATAAATTTCTATATTTTGGCATATTTGATATAAATAAATGCATTTTTTGATAAGAAAATAATAAATGGAGTAATTATGGATCAATACATTTCAATACATCAATGCATATTTTAATTTTTCTCGTAAAATAACATTATATGAGACCTGGACATAATTATAAACTCAAAGTTATGAATTTCAACGCTCTAGTATTTTTGATGTAAACACATTTTGTGATAATAAATTAATAAATGGAGTTATTAGGGACGAATATATTTCGATACATCAAAGCATTTATATATATATTTTCAAAAAATATGAGTAAAATAGAGATATAGTACATGTGTAAATTGAAAACATAAAATTATAGAGGCTAAGAAGTGAACATACTTTTAAATCCTGGTGCAAAGTATTAATGCATGCATTCAAAAATGGGTTGAACCGCCATTTTTCTGAATGACTTCGAATATACGACTCGGCAAAGATTGAACATTTTTTTCAACTGCTCCATAGACAACTGGTTCCAGGCTGAAAGTATAGCCATATTTAAATCATTTGTGTTTTGATATCGCGATAGACTGTTCGAACGATTGCACTCCAGAAAATTTTAATGGGTTTTTGATAGGTGCGGGCTGGCTAATTCAAGACATTTACATACCTATCGCTGCAGCCACTCCTTTATACTTTTTGCAGATTGTATTGCTGCATTATCTTGCAGAAATACCCAGTTTTCTCCAGCAATCAACGGTTCATATGGCAAAAGATTATTGTCCATTATTAACTGGTAGTGTTCTGCTTTTTTTCCATTAAGAAAATGCAGAGTAATTTTACCATTCTGAGAAAAAACAGTATACGCCATCACTGATTGTTCACCAAAGTTTCGATTAAAGATATCCAATTCTACAGCCTTGATATCGTTCCAATTAGTATTTTATGCCACCTGGGCCCTCTAAATTAAACTTTTTGTCTAACCAGATGATTGTGCTCTACTATGTTGTCTATGGCATGTACTCTTGTGGAAAATGAAGATTGGGTTTCATGTGATGTTGATACAAGTGTTCATGTGATGTTGATACAAGTGTTCATGTGATGTTGATACAAGTATTCATGTGAACCAAGTTTTGGTTCAGCTTTCATTTTCTTCTATTTCATATTCGGCGCTCGTTGAAGAATTCGTCTGACAATTTGAGAGCTTACATTTAGCTTTAAAGTATTTAAATCGGCTAGAAGAATCTGTAGTACTAAATGCTGTTAGTCACATAAATCTTCGATTTCTTTCTGTATGTTTTGAGGTCGACCACTCCGTTCTATATACAAAAACCATATTAATAAACCATATTTAACGAAATTGTATAACTAAAATTATAAAAATGCATTGATGTATTGAAATATATTCATCCCTAATAGATTTATTTATTAGTTTATTATCACAAAATGCATCTATTTATATCAAAAATACTAGATTGTAAAAATTCATAATTTTGAGTTTATAATTTTGTCCAGGTTTCACATAATGTCATTTTATGAAAAAAATTAAAACACATATTGATCTATTGGAATGTATTGATTTATAATGACTCCATTTATTAGTTTTGTATCACAAAATGCATTTATTTATATCAAATGTGCCAGAATATAGAAAATCATAACTTTGAGTTTATAATTTTGTCCAGGTTTCACATAATGTTACTTTTTTTTTAAGTTATTTATTTTCTTATTTAAATTACTTACTCCATTTTATTTGTAAGTTACATTAATTTTAGATGTCTTATTATAAATATTCATAATTGTTTTATTAATGTAAAGCTAATCTTATTTATATTATGATGTAAGCAAATTAAAATTTTCTGAGTTTATAATTTTTTCCAGGACTGTAATTTTTGGAGTTATAAGGATGTTTCTTTTACTACTTCATTATTACGTCAACCAAAACACTATAGCTAAACAACAAGATTAAACGACAACAATTATTTATTGTAAATGTCACATGCACTTGACATTAAATACGTTACAGTTGTTCGTATATCATCAAGAGGTTTTTAATTTGACGTTTTATTAGTATTTTATTAATCTTTTACTAATTTATTTGTTCTTTCGTTATTTAAAATAAAAGTTATGCCAATTTGTATAATTTACGGTTAGTTTGGAGATTTATATAATTTGTCAAAATGGGTCGACGGGATAATAAAATAATACCCACAATTCCGTAATAGAACATTATTATGTATTCAAATACTTAAATATATGTTTATGTTTTATTTTGGAGTTGCAATGCATTTTATCAATTGTTTAACTAATTAAAAGATTAATAAGGATGTTTCTTTTACTACTTCATTATTACGTCAACCAAAACACTATAGCTAAACAACAAGATTAATCGACAACAATTATTTATTGTAAATGTCACATGCACTTGACATTAAATACGTTACAGTTGTTCGTATATCATCAAGAGGTTTTTAATTTGACGTTTTATTAGTATTTTATTAATCTTTTACTAATTTATTTGTTCTTTCGTTATTTAAAATAAAAGTTATGCCAATTTGTATAATTTACGGTTAGTTTGGAGATTTATATAATTTGTCAAAATGGGTCGACGGGATAATAAAATAATACCCACAATTCCGTAATAGAACATTATTATGTATTCAAATACTTAAATATATGTTTATGTTTTATTTTGGAGTTGCAATGCATTTTATCAATTGTTTAATCGTGTTTTATTTTGAGATTTTATTTTATGCTTATCTTCAATGGGCAAGTATGACGGTGGTCCCCAGCAACTAATTTCAATATCAACAACTTTTCATGCAGCACTGATGCATTAAATGGTGGTACAATTCCAACAATGGTTCATAAATGCTGCATCATTTACTGTTGCTACACATGATACCAATAATTTACCCCAAGAACTTCTAATTGATAAGAACGAAAGCTATACTGTTTTACACTATGATCTGGTTCTCTCGCTGGCTGGCGGGGAGCCTTCCGTTCGATGCTAGACCTTTTATTTTGCAAATTTCAAAACTTTAATTATTGATAACAAGGAGATGAGGGCAAATAATTTATGCGTTTAAAAAAACGTTTTAATATGCCCTTTCGATTTCTATTTATTTAGATAATTTTCATTATTACACTATTAGGGTCTACATCTGTCTTTATTTACAATGTTGGTGAATTAAAAAATTTCGTTAATGGATTAATAAAAAATTGTCATTTTTGTTACAATGTTGTTAAACTTGTTTTTTATTTTTTCAGTTTTCATCTAAATATCAATATTTACAAAAACCCTGTAAAGAGAAGTTTATTAAGGGAAAATGTTTCTTTATTTTAGCCTTTGTGACTCAACAATACCGATTTGATAAAAAAATACTCACTTGTTAGAATATATCAAATCAAGTATGTAAAAAATAATGAAAAATGGTACATAAAATTAATTAATGTATAGCAATTAAAAGGTACTTTCTTTACAGCTTCTACACTGCTACAAATGACGTAAGTTTCATTATTTACGAAAATGAAAAATAATCTTCAACGAAAATATGCAATAACCTTTTCCGAGTCACCAACAGATCGAAAAGCATCCTTTAATCTTTAGAAATCTCACAAAACAATCTATACTTTAAAGTTAAAGTAGAATTTATAAATAATTTTTATTCGCTTCGTCATTTTTGAAAACGTTTTCGAGTAGATTTGCAGTACATGTTTATAAAATAGAAACATTTCAGCACATAAATTTCCCATGTAAATCGAGTACTGATATAAGCCACTTAAAAAAAATAACATATAATTAACCTTTCGTCTACCAGACGGGTCCATTGGACCCGACAACAATATTTCTGGTGTCAATGGTAAAATGAGAAATTGTCGATTGACACCGATATTTATAAAGGACTTGTCTAGATATTACGAATTCCTTAATTTAAGCTTTCATTGTAAAAGCAAAATTATATTAAAATATTACTGGTGCCGTTTGCAAGTTTGGAATTAAAATTAGGTGTTGCCGTAGATAAATGGGTGTTTTGTCTGGTAGACGGAAGGTTAAACATATTGGAAAATGCAAATTGTGTATTTTAACACCAGAGATAGTTAAAGTTTTCAATGCATTATTTCCCATGTATATATATATATATATATGTGACATTTTAAAATGAGAAACTCGAAACATCTTCACGGGTTCCTCTTTTTCAAAAACACAGAGTTGTGGCAAGCGAGGGGGAAAAATAAAATAAATGTAGCCACTTCATTGAATTCGCATTGGCTGCTCCAAAAAGGTTTATTCAAGTGCAGGGATATATAGCGGAAAATACTCTCTTGCAAGCAGTCTTAAAAGAATCCACGAAAGAAGAAAAAAAAATATTCCATCATAAAAACATTATTCCGCCGTTCGTTCTAACCAAACCATCCGATGAAAAAAAATCTCTCCGTCATCACCTCTCAGCTTCCTTCTTAAATCTAAAACAAAACATCTAGTATATTCTATAGTCTCTAACCATGAGTTTCACATGAAAGCAGAATCCATGTCCAGCGTCAAGATTAATTTCATTCAGAAGATAATTTTTATTTAAAAAAATTATTATTTAACTAATTTATAATCGAACGTTGAATTCGATATCCTGCAGACGATATTTTAAAACAAAAAGAAAAGAAAATAATTTATTAATACGCACGAATATCAAACGTTGAGGGTGGAAAATAAATAAATAAAAAGAATGATATTTTTTGAAAGGTAAGGTTTTGGAATAAATTTAATAAGACTTTCTTAAAAAGGGTTGATAAAAACAGGGAAAAAATTAGTTTTATTTGGAATAATGTTTAATTAAGAATATTTTTATTTTGGGCCATTTTTTTATATTTACGCATATTGGAATAAATGTTTTTAAGGCTTAAAAATTTTTTTTTGTATTGTGGAATGGTGAAAATAAACAATTACTTGTCTGTATTTAGCAAAAAAATTTTTTAACAATGTACGGAAATTGTGAATTTCATAAAAAAGTAGTTGGAAAATTGCTTCTATGCTTTCTTTTATTTTAATGAAAGGAAAAAAACCCTTTTATTTAAAGAAAAATATTTCAATAAGCAGTTTCTGTTTGTTTCTTTTATTTTAATTTGTCAAAATAGTATCTAGATTTTTTTTTTAAACATGAACTTGTGTTTTGTTGGATCGATACGAAATACTTGTTTTATCAGATGTTTACAAGCAATTACACTAGGAATGCTTCAGGGGAATGCAATTGAATTATTTTTTTTTTGTTAAGGAAGATATATTTCTGGCTGCAACAGGAAGACAAACAAGATTAAAAATAAAAACTGTAGCTGCATTTGTTAATATGTAAAAAAAAAAAAAAGTTTTCTACAAAAGTACTTGCTGAAAATTAATATTTTAAATATCCACTTTTAAATTTCTCTTTGACATTTTATCAATATATACAGGGTGATTCCAAATTTTTTTTACAATAAAAGAGGGGTGATAGTACACATCAAGGCAAACAATATTAAATAGGAGACCAAGGGTCCAAAACGTTTTCCTAAGGAAATAGCCGCCATTAAAGTTTAGGGACCAAAATTTCAATTAAACATAAAAAACGGAAAAATAGGTCGATTGATTTGCGGTTTTCACTAAAATTATTCTTTATGTCGGCATTTTCTTGAAATTAAATTATAAAGATAAATTTCAAAAAATGCCGATAGAGGGCGCTTTAGACTTTGGAGTAACGAACAACTATTTTTTGCCGGTATTTTTTGCATCTCATTAAATGTTTTCGTAAGCTTAGACTCAAACTTAAATTTTGAGCTCAAAATCTGGAGTTGGGAGTGGTTAAGTAACACAAACTGAGCTGTGTTCAGAGGGTTCAAATTTCAAATGATTATAAAAAAAGAAAAAATTGGTCGATTGATTTGCGGTTTTCACTAAAACTATTCTTTATTTAGGTATTTTCGTAAAAATAAATTATAAAGATAAATTTCAAAAATGCCGATAAAGGGCGCTTTAGACTTTGGAGTAACGAAACACTCTTTTTTGGCGTTATTTTCTGCATCTTATTAAATGCTTTCGTAAGCTTAGACTTGAACTTAAATTTTGAGCTCAAAATCTGAATAGCTGGGAGTGGTTAAGTAGACAAACTTAGCTGTGTTCAGAGGGTTGAAATTTTAAATAATTGTAAAAAACGGAAAAAATTGGTCGATTCGTTTGCGGTTTTTACTAAAACTAATTTTTAAATCAGTAGTTTTCTTGATCAATCAGTGTTTTCTTGAAAATAATTTTTAAAGATAAACTTCACAAAATGCCGATAGAGGGCGCCTTAGACTTTGGAGTAGCGTACAACTATTTTTAACTGTTATTTTTTTAATCTCATTAAATGCTTTCAAATGCATAGACTTAAATTTTGGGCTGAAATTCTGAATCGTTGGGAGTGTTTAAGTAGCGAAAAACTGAATTGTGTTCGAGGAGGAAAGAGGGTTAAATTTCAACTCCTGAACACACTTCAGTTTGCGCTTCTTAACTTTTCATAACGATTCAGGATTTGAGCTCAAAATTTAAGTTTAAATCTAAGCTTCCGAGAACATTTAAAATGCTTTTGCAAGCATTTAATTAGAACCAAAAAATAATGGTTAAAATGAATTGTTGGTTACTCTGAAGTTTAAGGCGCCCTCTGACGGAATTTTTTGAGATTTATCTTTAAAAATTATTTTCAAGAAGATACTGACTTAAAGATTAGTTTTATTTTAAACCGCAAACGAATCGACCAATTTTTCCATTTTCTAAAATTACTTTAAATTTGAACCTCCCCCTCCCCCTTGAACACAGTTCAGTTTGTGCTATTTAACCACTCCCTACTATTCAGATTTTGAGCTCAAAATTTAAGTTTAAGTCTAAGCTTCCGAAACCATTTAAAGAGATGCAAACAATAACGGCAAAAAATAGTTGTTCGTTACTCCAAAGTCTAAAGCGCTCTCTATCGGCATTTTTTGAAATTTATCTTTATAATTTATTTTTACGAAAATACCTAAATAAAGAATAGTTGTAGTGAAAACCGCAAATCAATCGACCAATTTTTCCGTTTTTTATAATCATCTGAAATTTGAACCCTCTGAACACAGCTCAGTTTGTGTTACTTAACCACTCCCAACTACAGATTTTAAGCTCAAAATTTAAGTTTGAGTCTAAGTTTACGAAAACATTTAATGAGATGCAAAACATACCGGCAAAAAATAGTTGTTCGTTACTCCAAAGTCTAAAGCGCCCTCTATCGGCATTTTTTGAAATTTATCTTTATAATTTAATTTCAAGAAAATGCCGACATAAAGAATAATTTTAGTGAAAACCGCAAATCAATCGACCGATTTTTCCGTTTTTTATGTTTATTTGAAATTTTGGTCCCTAAACTTTAATGGCGGCTATCTCCCTAGGAAAACGTTTGGGACCCTTGGTCTCCTATTTAATATTGTTTGTCTTGATGTGTACTATCAAACCTCTTTTATTGTAAAAAAAATTTGGAATCACCCTGTATATGCATATACAGTCAACTCTCTTAATTCTAACTCGTCGGGACCACAAGAAATGTTCGAATTATCCGAAGTTCGAATTATGGAAAGTATGAAACGAAAACAGGCTTAATATGGTACTATTACAAAGATATTAATATTATAGTGTTTTTATAATTTATTTCGTGTATTATAATTAGAATATGACTTAATTTTAAATTCGAATGCATAAATAAATTAACTAATTAAAAGATTAGAAACAAGCACAATGGAAGAAAAATTCGAAGCGTCACTGATGGACATACGGGGCACTAAGAAAGTGGATATCAAATGCATGAAATTATATGTATACTCGTTCGGAACAATTCTCACAAAAATCAAAATAGAAAGTTATTCAAATGATCTGAAATCCGTGAGAAAGAACCGAAAAAAGAAAAATCGGATTTTTTGTTAGTTCGAATTAAACGAAGTCAAGAGAAAATGAGTTCGAATTAATGAAAAATTTTAACGTTATTCTGCCATTGAAAATTTCGGGACTTCATGTTTAGTTTGAATTAAGCAAAGATTCGAATTATCCGATTTCGAGGTAACGTGAGTCGACTGTACATAGACACAGAATACAAATGACAAAATTTAGATTATTAGACAAACAAAGTAGTAAATTTGACTTCTAACGTAATTAATTGAATTAAAGTATAATACTGTTGCTTATTTCATAGCTGTGTCTTGTTTTAGAATTCTGGATGAAAAAAGTAGAGTACAATATTTTTTTAATTTAACTAGAGATTAATAAGATTAAGCAGTTAAGTAGTTTAGCTTATGTAGTTGACTTCATGAGCTCACAGTATAATTAAAAAAAATTACTTTTCTTTACTTCCGAACAAGTATCTTTATTTAAAGATATCTATGCACTTACCACATTTTTTCATTTTTTTTTCTTTTACCCGCTTCTTGAGTCGTCATACATAATTTTCAAGTGAGACCAACATCTCAATATCTTTGTAAAAATACATGAGTTTATACGCACATCTAAATAAGGAAATTGTCTTAATTTTTAATTAAAAAAAATCATATGGATACACATGATATGCTATTTAGAGTATGTATATTTATAAATTAGACACTAAATGACCTTTAGTGGTTAATATTTGATTTAATTCTAATAATGAAAAACTATGCATATTGGATTCATTATTTGAAACAAAATAATATTCGATCATGATCAGTTACAAAATCTATATTGCAAGCAGGTATCCACGGGAGGATTCTTTGGAGGGTGATCGCCTCCCCCCCCCCCCCAAAAAAAAAAAAAAAATCCGAGTTTGATTTTAAAAATTCCCGAAATGAAAGGGAAAATGTTTTTTTTTTTTCAAAAAAATTGTTTTTTTTTTCACACAATTTTTTTGAAGCTCAATGCATTCAACAGTGTCCAGAAGACATTATGCCATCACGAAAATGCGATTCTTCAAGTCCTACAAAAAAGTCGTCGGCATTAAATTCTACTTGTACACTGTTAAAAATATCGTGAAAAATTACCTCAGTTTTTAAAGGCAATTTATTTTCTGGCTAATGACAACATTTTAAAAACGCTCATGGATCATTCACATTGGCCTTAAAATAGATATTCTTTAAAAAGGGAGGAAATTTTTAACAGCGCACTTTCGAGCAAAATCGTTTTCAATCGTAAATGTTTTTAGACGTGGGAATAGGTGGAAGTCACAATGAGCCAAATCAGGCAAATAAGGTGAACTTTGCAATATACTTCAACAACTTTGCATGAACTTTATCATACTTCAGTTCCTTCAGATTTCATTTAAAGAAAGGGCATCTGGTGTTACTGTGGGTTAACAAGAAAATCCTGTCCGTTCTTTATGATCCCTAGACGATTTCGCGTTTTTTGAGGCAAGCCCGGAATCGACTTCCATAGGCTGATCCTAGAATCGTCCCAGAACTTCCATTGGGTGAACTCTTCGGTAAATCTCGGTGACTCTGGGAAAACGCTAGCTAATATGATAGGACATCAACCACCAATTGAAAGAGAGGAAAACTGAGAGAAGAGTGCGTGCCTTGTAGAGCAGAACAGGGACTCTCTAGTGTCAACAGGACTCGCACGATCGACATGTAGCATCTCCCATAGTTACTATCGGGAGAGGTCGTGGACACTGCCTGGTGTGCTCCCTTCGCCATGTGGCTCATCCCCTGTGTCCGCTGCAGTTGGGATTGTAGCGAACCAAGGTGAGTAGTTATTTCAGCTGCCCCATCCACCAGAGGACGGTCGCCGTGGGAAAGTGGAGAGGAGCTGGTTGCCTGATACGTGCCATTCTCCCTGGCAGTCTATCGACTGACAAGTTCACCTCCAGGATTCTCTCCATGAGAGAACCACCCGGATGATACCCGGTTAATACGTAGGCGCATCGTATCTCGGACAAACTCTCGGTCGAATCTAGTTCTTGCGTATTTGTGAGCAACTGGAGTTTACTGCGCCCTGTGAAGAAGATCTAGCAGTTACTCAAAGTAACTCTCACGCTATTAACACCCGAGCTGGGAGTCACTTCGGCATCTTCAAAAGGATGTTTTCCAGTCAACTGGAAGTGGCAAAAGGTACCTTCTTCTTTTCGAGAATTGATCCCAAGGCACATCAAGGAACACTCGTGGTATCATGGCGTGATGAGCTATGGTAGTGTGTGGTGGGGCCTTAAATAATCATTAAGACACTGGAAAAAAAAGAAAGTGGCGAAAATGGTTGAGATCATGAAAAAATTCCGTTAAATATTTCAAAAACTTAATTAAACACCGCAAAAACAATTTTATTTCAAAATTTAAACATTATATGAAAATTTTTTGCCGTTCTCTATTCAACGAATTCTCTATATAACGAATTTTTTGACGGAACGATGGATATCGTTATATATAGATTCGACTGTATTACACATTTTAGTAATGCTAACGGTTCAAGAGAAAGAATAATTTGCATTACGTTATAAAACATATTATAAATAGAAACATCGTAAAAATGTTCAGTAATTGTGTAACATAATATAATTGCCAAAATATTTTTATATTTTGAGAAAATGAAATAAATAAGGGAACTGAGATTTTATAAAAGTACTTCACATTTCAACAGAAAAGAAAAACACAATGCAGCCCAGAATCCTTATTAAACTTAAAATGAAAATTATTCATATTTTAATTAAAGGGATGTCAAAGAAACAGCATTTTTATTAAAAAAATATTTAACGGGGGAGTCTGGGACATAAAAATCTTCATTATTTTAGTATTATTTGTTTTTATTGATTAAAATGAATTCTAAATTATTTTTTACATATTTTGAAGGATAATTAATTATTTTAATAATTTTTCAAAAAAGTTTGTTATCAATATACATGAAAATTTGAAATTTAGACGATAAATATATGTATATTGCAAATTAATTTTTTATTTTCTAACATCCTTCTAAAACAGTCTTCTTATTGATATGCAATGCGCAGTATACGATATATTGTAAAACTGGAGCATTTTTAAATGCATGTGCATGCAAATGTCCCGAAAAAGTGATTTTATTCTGTATAGTAATTATTTCTTATTTAGAAGTCAGAAAATTTAAACACATATTTTAAAATGCTCTCTTCGACGTAGATAATGAAAGAAATTTCTAATCTTAAAACCTCTTTTAATCATACTAATATATAAATCATGCTCCAATTTTTATTACAAATTTTTAACAATTTACTGACGCATTGACGTAAAATACCTATTTTTCACCTGTTTCATAAAAATTTAAATAAATCACTTATTGTGAGCTGTTTTAAATCTTTGACTTATCCACAGAAAATTTATTACGAACATAAATTTCAAGAGGGTCTTTATTCAATAATTTTGTCAGCCACGTTCTGTTTGCTGACATAAGAAGGAAAATAAGTTGAAAGCTTAATGTCAAGAAGGGCTTAAAAATGTCAGCTTTGTAGATTTTATCCGAACCTTTTCAATAACATTTTCAAAATTATATCGAAAGCATTACATTCGCACATTTATTTTCCAAAATATATTTCAAAATGTTTATATTTTATTTTGTTCCTATTTACCTTTGAGTTTAACGTCTATTATTTTTCTTTTATATCGAATTTTTTGAAATATCCTCCTTTACATATTTTCTATATTATTTTTACTTAATTTAAATTGTTTAGATTAAGGGTTCCCAAACTTTTAGACTGACGTATTACGAAATAGAAGTTTATTTCCGCGTACCACCAAAAGAAAATTTCAAATCTAATGTAGAAAAATAAATGTAAAGCGTATGCTTTTTGTGTTACAAACATATACTCATGTCCAAAATTAGGTGGACAAACATAAAATCGGTAAAAAACTGAATGAACTATTTACTGGGTTGCCATGAAATTTGAAATTTGGCATAGCGGTATATTACAACAGGAGAAAGAATATAGCAGCATAACAATATGGAAAATAATTTAATTTTGACTTGATATACAAGGTATGGCAAAAAGTTAAATTATGAATTAGAAAAAAAAATATTTATCTCAGGCAAAGTCTACCTAATATGGAATGTGACCACTGTATACTGCTATACAAGCGTCATGTCGAGCTCTCATACTATTTATGGTGGGCCAATAAATGATTGGGGCAACAAAACGCATTCTTCCAAAAATGCGAGTTTTAACTCTTGGCGGGTCTGGTAGTGTGTGTGGGGGAGAAGTGTCTTGCACTGTGCAATAGCTCTTCCAAGAACATCTCAAATATTTTCAATAGATTAGAGGTCTGAAGACCTCAATGGCTAATTCATACCGTGGATATTCTCTTCTTAAGCAATATCATCAGTACTGTTAAACGTCCGTGGTTTCGCAATATCGTACATAAACATGAAGCTTGGGTCCGCAGCAACCAAGAACAATCTCACATAGGCTTCAAGAAATCCCATATTTAACATTCCAGTTGTGTGTGTTCAATTAATGCATTTAACCAAGGGAAGACGTAAATGAAATCACACAGTGTTTTTAATGATGATAATTTTCTTTTAAAAAAACGATATTATCCCTATGAATTGGCCCTCGAGTCCTATTGAACATGTTTCGAATAACATAAGAAGAGCCATTGCACAGAGCTGCTATTCCCACCCACCCACACATACCTACCAGGATCCGCTAGGAGTTAAAAAAATTTTTAAGAATGGATTTTGTTGTCACAAATATTGATTGACACATTCGTAAACAGAGTTCGTTATGACACTTGTATAGCAATGCACGGTGCTCACACTTCATATTAGATAGACTTTTCATGAGATAAATGATTTATTTCTGATTCATGATTTAACACTTTTTGACATTTGGTGTTTCTTATTTCCCAATTAAAATATTTCCCATATTCTTATGTTCCTACATTTTTTCTCCTGCTGTTATATATTGTTCCGATATACAATTGCAATTTCCGATACAGCAATTAGTTCATCCGTTTTTACAGATTTTACGTTTGTGACCTTAATTTTTGACATGAGTGTAGATTAACTTACAGGCCATAAAAACACTTTGTTAAACATAGAAAAAAATACATTTTAAGTCACCTTGTTCGTCCTTTTTTTTCTTTTTGTTATATGAATATTATAATTATACCAATAATAAAATACATAGAAAATTTAATACGTTAATAATTTACATAAGAAATTACATAGATTCTGAAAATTAAATGTATATTAACGGGAGAACGACGATCTAGAAGTAATATTAACAGCTGCAATATAGTAATAGAAGAAAGCATTTTCTTTATTTTCATGCAGGATAAAATGTCATCTCAACATATATCGAGGAATTAGTTCTATTTGTCGAAAATTTCTAATCGAAGTTACATTAAAGTAAGAGAAATTTTTTTTTGTCAAAACAGTAATAGCAGAGAGCAGGCAACACTGATCCTATCAACTGACAAATCAAAAATTGGTGATGGGGACTGAGCCACTTATGAGTGTCATATACTGTATTTTTTATACTATTTCATACAAAGAACCGCACTTTCACCGAACTGCACGCAACAATACTGGTACGTGAACCAGTTTGATAACCCCTGATCTTGATACATACGAAATGCATTTCTGGCGATGAAAGTAATATAAATATTTTTTGATATTAAAATAAATTTTAACTTGGGGGCTTATACCGACGGGGAAGAGGGAGAATGTATGGCAAGAGTTTCATACAGGCAAATATATATATATATATATATATATATATAATAAAAAACGCATAACAGGTTGAAATTTCTCTTTCAATATTTTACATTACAAGTTCGAAAAAATAACTTAATTCTTTTGCTCTGTAGTTTACTTAGAGCCATAATTACAAGCCACTATTTAGCTGAAATTTAAATCAGACTAAAACATTTTTAAAACTGCGAAAATCACATTTTCAGAAATTATCATCCGTAGACAGTCATGTAGATGGCGGAAATCATGAAAAAATCATACGTTAATCATAGATTATGAAGCATTTTCCAACATTTCCTGAAATCCTTAAGACAATTTTGTTATTTAGATAAATAACCAAATAAAATAACTAAATAAGATGACACTTTACATTTTCGAGAAAAGATATAACATTTGAAAAAAATATTTTTAGTTCTTACCGTCGTCAGCCAAATATGTATTGCAATTCTTTTGGACGGCCCTGTATTTCTGTAATTTTACATGTCTACTATAAAATGGGAAAATTTTATTTAATAAAATAAAAAACGCGCACAAGTTGAAGTTTCTCTTTTAGAATTTTATATTACTAGATGGAAAAATAATTTCATTATTTTGTTCTGAAGTTTAACTAGTACCTTTATTACACGCCACTATTTAGATGAAATTTAAATCAGACTAGAACACTTTTAAAACAGCGAAAACTACATTTCCAGAAATTATCATCCATAGGCATTCATGTTTCCAATTCTTTGCGTGAACCTGTATCATTTTACTTATATTTTACTTTTCTCAGTAAACGAAATGCAGTTCAGTGTAAAATTCATAATTCATTTAAAAACCATCTTTAAGCAATTTACGCTCATACTCAGTAATATTTACGAGTTAGTTTGTGTAGCTTTCTATGTTAACTCGAGAAATTATACACAGAAAGTAGTATGCATACATATCGTAAAACTTAAAAGCGCATATTAAAATTAAAAATACATTTCCTAACAATATCGCTAATATATAGCTCTTTGGATAGAATATACTACCTGAAATCAATTGTTGCCGTAGCAAAATCTATATACTTCATATTATACATGAAATAACTTATAGTAAGTCTCAGCAATGAATATCAATTTTGTTATACATGAAATATTTTAACATAACTAAAATAGGACAACCCCCCCCCTTTATACAAATTATGCAACAGAATTATTCTGTGTGTCCCTTTAATGAATAATAAACATATTTGAACAGCAAATGCTGCAGAGTGCAAATGTTGGTGAACATCATAAATACGTATCAATTTTTTTAAAGGTTACAATTTCTTTAAAATTCATTTTCAACGATTTTTTACAATTGGCCTGAATGTAATGGAATAGTTTTGATTACCCATGTAAATAAACCAAACATGCTGCTAACCTCATTTTAAATAAGGATCATGTTATGGCAAACGTCAATAAGATCTAAACATTTCAGGGCAATCCGTGTATATTTAAGAAAGTTAGATCGGAGACAGACGGAAAGGCAAACCGAAGTCTTTTTAATTTTGTAGGAAAGTGTTTAATAACTTTGTTGGAAAGTATTAAAAATGTTATACAGACTAGAAATATTTTACATTATTTAAGCTTCGTTTTAAACTTTTATGGTACACCCATTCATATATTTCTAGTATACAGAACTCTACCCACTTTACGCTGTATAGTTTTTTACATAATGTTAATACTATTTCTTTTCAGCTAATTTTTTAATAATACAGTTTAATAATTCATTTATTTATTGTAAGGAATCCTGTTAGCTTTGGTAATACTTGCACTTGATCGTTTATTTTATTTATTTGTTAATAATGGCTATTCTGATTATTGTATGTTTGCTTTTTCCATTTGTTTATTTTTTTTAAAGTAATCTAAAAAGGTCCCACATTGAAATTCATTTAATGTTTACGTCATCTTGTAAAAAAAAAAAAAAAAAAAAAAAAAAAAAAAAAAAAAACAGTATCAAAATTTTCAAATGGTAATGATTAGAGCCGAAAATATACGGATATATATAAATATTATATCTTACAGAAAAGTCTTGTACTAATCATTTTAGAGAATAACACTTTATTTTCACTTTATTCTTACATCCAATATTAGGATTTCTTCATATTAGTCACTATTTCAAAGTAGCAGTGATAAACTTTTAATAACAAATATTCTTATTATAGGGTATTTACATGAGTCTCCAATTAAAATTACACTAATTATTTTTACTCTTATTTTCGAGTACAATTTTTTCTGACTAATAGTCGTCACATTTCCTAATAATCGAATTTTGTGATTCTATGACGTTTGGACAACTATTCGGAAATGGTGATATTAAAAAATGAGGACTCACTAAGTACTTTGTAATAATCATTTTGGTTTTCGATCGAGATTTTGTTTTCTACCTAAATGATAAAAATTAAAATTGCGTCGAAATATGCAACAAATTTATCGATTTATACTGGATACATAAATTTAATATTCCTGATAAAAATGACGTATATTAATCTAAGAGATGACACGTTGTGACAAGCAGGAAATATTTTGAAGTCTTTCATATCTCACAAAATTAATATGTGTTCTGTCAAACTTAAAATGATAGATTTTCGACAAATTTCAAGCTTTGAAAAATATGTATCAAATTTCAAACTTTGGGGAATATTTTTTAAAAAGATGGAATATCATAGATTGATTGTTAGTAAAAAATTTTTTCTAATATTTCAATATTATAAATAAAGTAACAATGCAGATGAATAAATAACCAAATATAATCTATGTAAAATATTCAAATTTCCTTGGGAACACATTCTGAACGTTTTCGTTCCTAAGCATGTGCGAATTAAAATAAACGAATAAATATTTTTATTTGTTAGTCTAAAAATATAAAAAAAATCGTTATGCGAGAAATTTATCGATTTATAGCAAATCCGCAAATTTAATAATCTTCATAAAAATGACACACATTAATCTAAAAGATAACAAGCAGGAAATAATTTGACGTCACAAAATTAATATTTGTTTTGTCAAACTTAGAATGAATAATGTTTGACAATATTCAAGCACTGAAAAACATATAAGAAATCTCAAAAATTGGGTAATATTTTTTCAAGGTGGAATGACAAAGACTGGTTGTTGGTAAAAAATATTTTTTTAGATTTTAATATTATAAAAAAGGATTAGAGGCTTTTTTGTTACGTTTTTGCACTGATAAATAACAAAAAATATATATAGAGAGAGATAATACAGATTAATCGATTAACTCTTAAAAACACATAAAACCTATGTAAAACAGTCAATTTTTCTTGGAAACACATTCTGAACATTTTCGTACCTAAACATGTTAGAATGAAAAAGTAAAGACTTAACACGCGAACTTAAAAGTATAAAAATATACAGCGCAATTAGCAATTTATAGCGAATCCACAAATTTAATCTTCTTTACAAAGATGACATATATGAATCTAAGAGATGACATGTTAGGTGACAAGCAGGAAATATTTTGACGTCTTTCATATCTCACAAAGTTAATATGTGTTCTGTCAAACTTAAAATGATTGATGTTCCATAAATTTTAAGCACTGAAAAACATATAAGAAATCTCAAACTTTAGGGAATTATTTTAAAAAATTTGGAATAGCACAGATTGGTTGTTACTAAAAATATGTTCTTAGATTTAAATATCATAAATAAGTCGTTATTTAAGATTTCGCATTGTTAGATTACAAAGTAAACTTAATACCGATGAATAAGTCCACCTTTAAACTATATTACCTATATAAAACATGTGAATTCTCTTGGGAACACACTCTAAATGTTTTCATATTAAAACATGTGCGTAAAATAATAATTTAAAAAAATCACTTCTTAGTCTAAAATAATAATATTAAAAAAATCACTTTTAGGTGCGTTAATAATTATGAAAATACGGAGCACCTATAGACGGCACCTATAGTCCGTATATAAAAACTCAAAAATTACCTAAACGAATAATTTGAAATTTAATAAATATAACTGTTACAGAAATTTATTGAGTAATTATAATTTTATAGAAATTCAATAAAATGCTAAAAAGATATTAATTAAAGTTATTAATTAAAGTTTTCTCCATTCTAATAAATTCTATCATATGTAATTATTTAATGAAAAACCCACGATAAATAATGATTCTAGGTTGCTATGGTGATTACATTCTTTTTTAAGATGAAGTCATATTATTAAGGTATTGCTGATTTTAATGTATAGAAACGTACATATATATAAATATATAATGGTAATGTATGTTATATTTATGCAATATTGCATAAGTGTATAAGTGCTAATGTAGAAAAGTCTGAAAATTCATAAAAAATATTTATACTAAGATCGCACCTCATTTTTCACGTTTGGAATACAATTTCCAACTTATTTACACTTGAAATATTACTAAAATGCAGACATATTGTTACAAAAAAAAAGCTTGGTTGTTCTAAATTTAGACAATTTTGAAAACATAAGTTACTCAGTTACTCATGGATGTTCAATGATATCAAGTTTAAACCAGTCTTCATAGAAAGAATTTATTATTAAACTGCAAATTTCCAATTGCGGATGTAACAGATTTTAAAAATCAATTTACTTAAATATTTCAGTTTTCAAAAACATTTTTAATTTAATAGAGAAATTGCACACATTTTAAATAGACCATTAAATGTTGCGAATACATTTTTGCGCTAAAAATATGCTACTGATACTCGAGTGCGATGCTACAATGGGTACTAAACACTCGCTCCACCAACTTTCTCCCTAGTGATGTCAAATTTAATTGTCGCCGGATAACATGTTTTGTCTTCAATGTAGAGGTCGAGTCATTTTTTCACTACAAATGTCACGAGTTTTGTCAAGTTGCGTGCAGTTTTGCTTCTCAAAAAGACCCAAGATTAATTCACACACACATATACCGCATTTACTCATGTATACCGCGCACACGTGTATAACTCGCACACGTGTATAACGCGCACCCTCAATTTTATAAGGATAAAAGACTTTTTTAAAAAAAAAATATCGTATATAACTCGCACCATAAATTTAACATGCAAGTAAATGAATAGCCAAACCAATGTAAGTAAAGAAAGTTGAAACAAATATTACGTTACGCTAGGATACAAGGCGAAAAAACATTTTTAGACTTCAAGTTGATAGTAAGTGACGGCAATGAGAATTGCTAATCAGCATTTAAACAACTTCGCTGGCATTTTTGTATAAAAGAGTGCAAATAATGATATAAAGATGCGGCAATGCTTCTATTAAGTAAGATTTTTCTAGTTTAATTGTCTTCTTTGAACACATTTCTTAATTCATATTCATATCATATGAATACTTAGAGCAGTAATTATTCCGTGTATAACGTGCACCTAAGAGTTTGGGCTTAATTTTTTGAAAAAAAAGTGCGCGGTATACACAAGTAAATGCGGTAAACATAAACAACACAGAAATAAGCCTGTCGTTGATATGTTTTCTTATTAAATTGGAATGGCTAAAATTATCATGATTTTGGATTGTATTTTAACTCTAACAGTTTATATAAACTGATTTTTCAAAAAGCGTCCTGAATATTATTTCCGATTCGAGATCTGCATCTGCTCAGGTAACCACGGCTCTGGTTAGAGTGATTGGATTCGCGTCTGGTTGACTCCAATTGTTTCGCGTTCCAATAGATTTCAGATTAAATCTTGACACTAAAGCGAAGTTCGGTGTAATTCTATTTTACAAATGAATAATCATAATTTAAATTTGAAAGAGTCTTTTTACATTCTAATTTTCACTTTATTGCTGCCATTATTGTAGACTGTTTTTAACTCACAGGCTATCATAGATTGAGAGATTATGTGCCCGCCCGTTCTGTATGTATGTGCGTACGTTCGTACGTAACGCGATAACTCATGATAAAAATATCCCGTCCACTTGAAATTTTGTATATAGGTATATCCTGATAAGGCGCTTCCCTGATTAGTTTTTGGAGTTCATTCGATTTTTATAAGAGGGGGAACTGGGAGCTCATGCCCCTCCCTTAATTGATATGAATGGGTTTTTCATGTAGAAATATTAGTTTTTATTCAAAATTTACACATAGGATCATTCTGATGAAGCGCTTCCGTGATTGTTGGTATTAGGTGTTTATTCGATAAATATAAACAGGGGAAATGGGGGTTCTAATGCCCCTCCCCTTACTTTATATAAATGGGTTTTTCACGCAGAATTGTCAGATTTCGTTCAAATCTCTGAATAGTTTTGGAAGTTTAATAGTTAAGTATATAAAAGAGAAAGATAACTCTTCTTAAATTATATAATTGGATTTTTATTAAGAATTTTCCGATTTGCTCTAAATTTTGGATATGGATTTTTTATATGATAAAGCATGTCCCTGATCAGTTTAGAGAGATGAGGATATGATTAAGTATAAAAAGGGGAAAGGGGACCCCCCTCCTTAATATTTTTTTTTGAACGGAATTAACCCTTGAAAATATAAGGCTGTAATGTAGAATTAGTATGCGTAGCCTGTAAGCTCAATGCCATCAGTTTAACTGGGCAATATTCTTTTTATTTATTTTAATTAATGTATTAATAATGCATTTTTGTAGTCAGTTTCTGTTGGAGTTTAAGTTGCATTTTCTAGTGTGGGTTGGATGCAATCTAATACTCGCAGGAATCTACTTCAGGTGGAAAATAGTATATATGAGTATGAATGACTTCTTACAGGCATACTTTCTTTATAAATTATATCATTAAAAACGTGGATATAACAACAGGCTATTTTTCAATAACTATATTATACTTTAAATAATTTTTCACTGATTACGCGTTTTAGTTCATATTGGATTGAAGTATTTTGAGTTCCGGTTGGGTTCCTGGGTGGAAAGCTGACGAAATATTTTTTGTTGGCCCCCCCCGGATCATATGGTTATGGTAATTTTATTTACTACATAGGCAGGATTGTAGTTAGATGTATAACTTGCCAGCTTGTTTTTGCGATAAGCTCAGGCTTACTGAGTTTTGGATAGTTATTTGTTAACAGATTCTTTGCGGTCAATGTCCCTGAACACGAACTACGTTTCAGAAAATTTTCGTTATACATTATATCTGCAGTAAAGTTCTTTCATATATATACGTTACTATTTTTTAAAAAGAAGCAGGGTAATATCATGTAACGCTCTGAATTGTTTAGAATTTTTTTCTTTGTGGATTCGTTCCGTGTGTAAAGATTAGTTGACGTCTGAGGTCTAACTCATTCACTGTTTAATTCATTTCTGAAGCATATCCTTTGAGAAGATGCGAAATTTTTTGTTTGATTTAACAACAGTCTGGTCTAACTGCTACAATTAATCTCAGTTTAAATATCACTGTCATTGTTTGAAAAAATAAAATCATATTACATTAGTCTAAAAGTTCAAAATTCTAATTTTTTAAACTTGTGTGTAACATTAGTTTATCCTGATGACAATCACAAAAGTGATTCGAAACGTAGATTTTAATATTTCAAATGTCTCTGTGAGATTACTTTGTAAAATTACTGATTTGTGTACCATTCTCAAACATTAGTTTATCCTGATGACAATCACAAAAGTGATTCGAAACGTAGATTTTAATATTTCAAATGTCTCTGTGAGATTACTTTGTAAAATTACTGATTTGTGTACCATTCTCAATGTTGTATTTAACCTTTTACACGCCAATGTTCCATAAATGGAACATCAACTTCAAAATTCTGCAAAAAATTCATTTTTATTCCTATTGCCCTGTAAAAATTAGTATTTGAAAAGAAAGTATGACTTGATTTTTTGGCGTTGATTTTACGTTGATAAAATAAATCATGTCTTAGGGAAAAAATCGTAAATTAGGACTTTTTTCAGACTTTTTGTTGGGTAAAATTCAAAAATTCATAGAAAATTCAAAATTTAACAAATATTTTTATAACTAAGTGAGATCAAGTAAAAGTAATCATTTTATTAGTAGAACACAAGTTATTAAAAAAAAGATTGATTTTTATTGTTTATTTTAGATAAGAAATGTGCATGTTCCATAAATGGAACATTGGCGTGTAAAGGTATATTTTTTAACATGATAAAGTCTTTTGGTTGCAATGCATATAAGTTTTGATAAAAAGTTTCTGGATACGAGGTGGTTTAGCAAGTGTCGACAAAAGATGGTTATGACATTGATATACTTTATTTCTCCCCCCCCTCCATACCCTGTCCCTTACCCTCCCCCTCCCCCCCCTTCTCTCTCTTCCACACTCGTTCTTCCATCTGAAGTGGATTACTCATAACTGACAGGGAAAACATGTTTGTTGATAGTTAGACATTGTTTATGACTCAAATAAGCTATAATGGAACTTTGGAAAAAAGTGTGAGAAGGAATTCATATGATTTTACTTTACTCTGCGATTTCCTTCATTTAGAATACCTCATACAGACCAGATGTCTCTTTCAATCCATTTCTAACAATAGAAGAGGCACTAGAATATTTTTATGAATTAGCAGATGATTCTGAAGAGGAATTCATTGACATTTGTTAATTACATTATCTGTACCATCAACACAAAGAAAATGTGTTGTATGCTAGAAGAACACAAAAAAATGTTTTGAATGTGAAAAAAAGACTACATGGAGATGCTTCTCTAACTATCATGGATAATAGATCAAATGTAGGACACAAAAATTAAGGAATATCTATCTATCTATCTATCTATCTCTATATAATATTTAATTTTTGGTAATTTTTTTTCTCTTTTATATTTTTTTAGATTTTGATTTATTTGATTATTTTGCTGTAAATTGTAGTACAGACATTATTATTATTATTATTATTATTATTATTATTATTATTATTATTATTTTCCATTACATTTTTTGTATATATTTCTTTTTTTAATTTTGATAAATAATTCTAAAGATGCTTTCCTACAGTGAGTACTGCCCATCATCTATATAATATATTATTTAAGCAAGTGGGAAAGTTTTTTTTCTAAAAGTTTTGTGGGGTTTGAGCATTTTTGCTGGAATAGTTACTGAAATCGCAAGTAAAATGAAGGCTCGATGGGCGAAGCCCGGCTATTTACCTGCTTAAATTGTGTTATTACTGAAAAATGCCTATACATTATCTATAATCATGAAAAAAATGTGCACAGAAATAGAGATTTTAGTTTAAATGTTGTTAATCATACTTTATAAAAACATGTGAAAAAACTAAGTGTTTCCCGCCAATGTTCCATTTGTGGAACATGCTATAAATCATACACAAAAAATTTTTTTCAAGAAAAAAAATTACTCATAGTGCTTATGTTTGAGTTTTAATGGGATTTTTACCAATAAATAATTTGCGTTACCTTTCGATCATAGTGCGGCGTTTAAAAGGTTAATTTGATTTCATAGTTTTAAGATATCAGCTTTAAAATTAATGTTAATAGGAATGTTATTAATTTAGCATGTTTGCCTATAAATTATGGTCTTTGAACAAAAAATATTTACTTGAATATTGATGGCATTCGAATAACAAATCACTCTTTTTAAGATAAACGATTAATGCTCATTAAAAACTAATGTGTAAAATTTTCAAAAATTAATAGTAGCTCAAGAAACTTTTTTTTAATACAGTCACAAAAGACACACGCACCTTATCACCTTATTTATTTTATTTTGTTTTGAGATCAATATATTCTATACTTTTCGATAGTAATTTTTGATGCACTGTTTTAAGTGCATGATCTGAGAGAAATCTTCTACTGTGTTTATATATTTAATTTGTTTATTTATTATTTTTAAACCGCCCTTTCGTTTCGTTCTTCGCAAAATGTCTACGCTAAATACAAAATAAAATTATAATTTATAAAAATAAAAAATTCTAGGCAGTAGCTGAAGTCTAGATATCAGAACTATGAAGCATTGTATTCTGTACTGCTGTATTATAGGTTTTTTGTTAAATTTAACAAAGGGTAATTACTGATGCACAGAATAGAATTCAGAAGAAAGATATCCCTTTGACAAGACTTCCTGTTAAATGATATTCTGATAAATGATTTGAAATTTTTTAATTTTTCAACTATTTAAATATTTACATATTCATATTTAGACTTCTCGTTAAGTGTTTACTTTTGGTCACATTTATATTTAAAACTAATTTCATCATAGATGTTGAAGCATTTATGAGAAAACTTTTTTCACTTTTTAAAATACATGATTTTCCGCAAATAATAAATACTGATGCATTAGAATTTTGTTGCAAACTTACAGAAGATGTTTGCACATTTTCTAATGGTTTTGGAAGAATAATATTTGATACTGTAAACAAAATATGTAGACAAATGTAAAAAAAAATCTTTAAAAAATTATATAAAAATGAAATGAAAAAAAAATAATACCAACATGTTTGCTATGTTACATAATAAGGTATTTGTACCCTATATGGACAGGGTTCTCAATATGGACACTCCTAATATTTTTAAAGGTAATAATTTTGATCGAGAGATGGCTCAACATTTTCGCGAAGAAAAGCAGTTGAAAAGATAATTAAGGCTGAAAAGTGTAAAAAAGCGGATTTAGGAGGAAACTTGTTGTTTCGAGATGTGCTGATCTTAATTACTTGTAAGCTTAAATTCTTATTAGATATAATAAAATTACAATAAAATGTTCAAAAGTGGAGTATTTTAGAAAGCTAATAAAACATATTTTCGATTGCTATTGCATATTTTGCTTAAAAATATTTTCCTTATTCATTTGATACAAGATTTAGTAAAACTACACCCGGTTCCCAATATGGACAGCTTATGTTCCCATCGACTATAGCTGTAAGAAAGAAGAAAAATCAACGTTGCCAAGCAATAAATTGAAAAGGCATCAAAGTAGTAAAATCTTTGTTCAACAAGATGCCATTTGAACAATCTCCAAAAAACCTTCCTCCAAAAAACCCTTGCAGAAAATTAAAAGAAGCCCCCCCCAGTAGGATATCTGTTGGCGAAATCGTAGGTAGCATTGGTATGACTTCCTGAACAAAGGAGATTTGGTACTGCTTCTTTTGCAGTATTGATGATTTTTCAAACATGCGGCCATGCATAACATGTGGCAGATATGTTCATGAGGATTGTGTGGGACTTACTGCCCATGGTGAAAAAGTTTCTATTTGTCCATGCTGTGAGGACTGAGTAATAACAGATGTAAATTCGCAGACAGATGCAATAAAGCTAAGTAAAACCAACAATATTATTTCATAATATTTACTAGTAACTAAGGGGCTTTGCATGGGTCTTAGAAGGGTAAAAACCGAGAATGACCCCCCCCCTTTCTAAAATGCATGTTATGAAGATATTTACTGTCCCCCTCTTATTCCGAATACTTTAAGATACATTCTTTTTATTCCCTCTCCTCTAAAATCCCTTGGAAAAGTGGCTATTCCATACACACTGTGTAGAAAGTGAATAAGGAAACACCCGTCCATAATAGGGACAGGTAGTTCCTTATATGGACACTTGTAAACATTTTTTTGTTTTTATCATTTAAATTAAACCAGAACAATTACAAGGTCACTAATTTTAATAATGATAGTCAATAGTCCAAGGATAGTGGTCACATATTTTTGGAGTCCTATGACTTGTAGATGAGGGTGAAAAAATACATTTTCCTTAGGGTGTCCATATTGGGGACAGGTACCTTAATTTTAAACAGCTATAAAAATATGATTAAAAATGTTTAAGAAAATGTAGCGCTTATAATGTCCTTAAAAGAAAACAGAAATATATTAAAAAAGATTGACAAAGTGATTTTAATATAATTGTTAAATTAAAACTCAAGTTTCGCATAGATTTCCTTACTAGTTAAAACAGTAAATAACATCTTTTTAACACGATTTGAATGGTATTTTACATAAGAATATTTTACAGTAAACAGAAATTTTCTACACCGAATTGTTATATGTATTTACATTTGTTATATAACTTGATTTAGGAGATCTTTTAAACATTATTTTAAAGCTATGTTTATTAAACTTTTCTGAGTACTTACTCGAATAGCAAGTAAATGAATCGAATATTTTTTATACAAGAAAGTAAAAATGTTTTTAAACTTGTGTAGTTATTTACCGCATTTTTCTAATAAGTTTGAGGATAATTTTTTTTAAATTGTGTTTTTAAATCACAAAAAACATTTTAACTCATCCGTATATTCAAATTTTTACAAGAATTTACATAATGTAGGCGATTTTGCTTTTTCTCAAATGTTTTTAAAAATAATAAGTTTTAGCAAGCTGCATTTTAGCTGTATTTTATTTCTTCAAAAAATAATAACAATAATAGATAAATAAAAAGTGAATGCAATCATTGTTGCTGATTGGGGTGCGGATATGTTATTGCTGTTTGAGAGGTGTATAGTTCTTATAAAAAAGCTATTTTAATTGAATTTTTGTAAATAATTATTGCAAAACGAAAATTTAACTGTGTTTAATAAAATTCATGAAAAATGTAATTCAATTAACATAAAATGTGGAATAAGTTTCTTTTTTTTTAACTTCTGTTTTAGTAAGTAAATGATATGAATTACATAATATAAAAAATATGAATTTTTGTATTTAAATATATGATGTTATATGTGAAAAAACTCATGTTTTTTAATCTATGTAACTATAATAAAACTTCAAACTCAAATCCAATAAAAAATCGTTTGGCTTCATCCCAAAATAAAATCCAACACAATAATTGTTAGTTTAGGTGAAAAATGTCTTCATGTTATTACTATTTTAGTGGTCAACAACTTTTATAAAACGTTTTATAAAAAGTTTGTTTTAAACGAATTCTTCTAAATAATATCTTTTTTTTAAACTCTTTTAAATTTAAAATTAGAAAAGTTTTTCTTTTTCTTTTTTTCCAGACTTCCTCCAAAGTTTAAAAATGAATCTTCTTAACTATTATTGTAACTTTTTTCTTTAATAAAAATTTAGTATTAAAAGAACTCATTCAAATAAAGTATTTTTCGAGCATAATAGTTAACTTATAAATGAGATATTTATTTAAATAGTTTTATTCAAATGAGAGTTTCTCTAGAAAGTTGCATGAAAAAGATAATTTGACTTCAGTGAACTATGAGAATCCAACCGATAGACTTTTTTTTGTAATTTTTTTATCTTAATTTAAATTCAAAAGAGAATTTTAATATAAACGAAATTACATAATCGAGAAACAGTTCGAATTTCTTTATTTAAGTATTCTGTGTACAATGTAAACTAGTCGTTGGGGGACTACCGTAATACTTACCCATCATGGATCTGTATAATATAAAATATGAAAATAAAACGCAAGTAAACTATATATAGAATTCATCGCAATTTCAAAACAAAATTTAAACGCATATTTAAAAAAAATTATATACATAGTAATGTTCTATTATTGACTGCTGATGAGCCAATTTCGAGAAATTATATAAAACGCCAAAATTCTCAAGTAGTACCGTATTGCGAAAAAGAAACATCCTTATGAGTTCAAAAATAATAATCATATTAACTAACATTTTACTGCGTCGGATTAAGCGTCTCATTTCAAATTAAAATATATCTTTAAATTGAAATTTGAATGAAATACAGGGTCATGAAAAATCGAAGAACGTGGAAAACAGAATTTCACATATCTCGGCAACTAATAATCCGATCAACTTCGTTCTTTAAGCAAAATTTTTGTTTATTTATTTTCTTTTACATCCAGTCCTTTAAAAAAATTTGAAATTTTTTATATACCTTTCATCGAAACGAATCTTTTGAGATTCCGAAAAAATAGTTTCGGATAATCAAGGTTACTGATATTAAATAGGCTTCGTCCCATTCTTACATATTAAGTACATACAAAATTTAAAGTCTCTATCTCAATTTTTTCGGAAGATAGAGCGTTTACAGACAGACAGACACACAGATGTACGGACGACAAATTTTTTTTTTCTAAGAATATGATTTTTGGAATCTACAGTAAATGAAACGTGTAAATCTGAAAAAAAAGTTCGATTTTCAAAACGATTGCAAAATTTTACTACGTAGAATGGGTATGATGGGTATATTAACCAGCTTTTTACTTTCCCTATACTACGCATGATGGGTAAGTAAAAAGCGAAATGTTTTTAACTTAACGAAAACTTAGACTTACACTTTAAAATTTATTGATAAAAAACAAATCCAATACTCATCAGCGTATTATGTAAATAAAAAAAATATTAGTCACACATTAAAAACATCTAGGCCCCCACGTTTGAAACTAATTCAAACGTGGTTTAATTAGTTTCAAACTAATGAAACTAATTAGTTTGAACTAATGAGTTGAAACGAACCATCAGCAGGGGATTTTTTTTTACCTCTAGGGTTCATATGTTACACTCAACAAAGTCATAAACATTGAACTGAATACCTTCCTGCATAAGATTACAAAACACCAAAAATAATATTGCATTGGATATAGTGTCCTAAACTGGCAAATTTTAACAATATCATCGAAATTTGGAGAAAAAAAATCAAAATTATCTTTACAAATGCTTTTTTTCATAACGTTTTACCAAACTTTAGAAACATTAAATGAAACATTGTCATTAGAAACTTAGCCTTCCTCAGACTAATTTCTATAGATTATTTTATATGTGTCATAAAAGAATTGGAACAAACAGTGGCGGTTAAAAGTTCCCGGCCAGTTAGTTTCTTTGATTTATTTACCAGAAGGTTTCAGCAAAAAAGAAGAACAATTGCTACAAAAGTTAGGAATATGTCAATGACCTCTGACCACGTCATCATTTTGATAGGATACTGTGGACGCTTCATGCAAAGGGGTAAAATTCGAAGTTCGCGTGTGCAAAAGTTTCCGGCCACTCAGCATTCCTTAGCTTTTTTTCTATCGGTAAAGTGTTTTTGGTCGTGTTTGTCAATGAATCAACATGAATAGCATATCTTAAATTCAAAATTGAAAAGTTCAACAAATATTGTCCGTAAATGAGTTGTTAATTTGTCACTAAAGGACTAATCTTCTCGAGGTATTGCGGTAAAGTTATCGATCGGTAAATCAAATGTAAACGATATTTAAAAATTATATAAAGATGGTCGTGGCCTTCAGGACTTTGTGAGGTCCGGAAGATTTCAAAAGATTACAAGTCTCGTTGACAGAATTATTAAGAGAAAAATAATTGATGACCCTCATAAAAATTACGGCAATTTACAAAATGAAAATATTGTTGAAATAAGTCGGTCTACCGTGTCAAGGTTCTGACGTGATACGGAACTTTAAGGATTTGTCGGTGTTCAAAAAATTTTCTTAGGTAAAAAAACATAAATGTACCAACTGGAGTTTTCCAAAAAACACAAAGTCTGGTATAGTGAAAACTGGAAGAAAGTACTATTTTTCCATTAATATAATTTAAAACTTTTTTGGAAGTGATGGCAAACACTACGTCCGATGATCTAACAACAAAAAATGTGGTTCAACATATGTTATTCCTACATTAACGCATGGTGGAGTACACGTTAATATGTGGGGAGTATTTTCTTCAAAAATCGTCGGTCCGTTATTTAAAATCCAAGGCAAGATGAATAATGTAATGTATGAGGATATCTTGCAAGATTATTTTCTGACTTATTAGAGGAAAATTTTGGTCGCAACTATTTGTTTTAACAGGATAACTACATAATGGATGCATGCAAGCCTTGGCAAGCAATGGTTTTCGCACAAAAAAATTTCGTTTTTGAAATGGCCCGCCCGAACTCCCAACATGAATTCAATAGATTATCTTTGGAAAGAAGTTGACAAACGTCTGCCGAACTATAAATGTTCCAACTCAGCAGAAAACTCCCAAAAATTGCAAGAAATGTGGAAGAAACGTACCATAGAAGAAATTTAGCCGTCGATTGTATGAATGTTACGTTACTGCGCCGTAGAATTTATTTCTAAAGGTAATAAAGTGCTAATACAATAAAATACTAATTGTAAATGTTGTTGATCGCTGTAGTTTTCTATTACATTTTTTTTTTTTAATTTGCGAAGTTGGTTGGAAACTTTTGAGAACATGCGTTTTTGTGTGTACTTAATTTTGTCAATTAAATTTATTGATATTTACATGCTATTCCACAAGTAAGTTCCTAACTATTATGTCAACAAAATGTATAAATATCACCTCTTCAAATGGGTATAGTTACAAATTAACTGAAAAATTTTTGGTGGCCTTAAACTTTTGACCGCCACGGTACATGCTGCCATGCAACGCTAATCTAGATAGACTATAGACTGTCTATTAAATTTTCAAATCCTTTTTGTGTTTTAAATATGTTCCAACATATTTGACAATTTATTTTGAATTCAATTTATAGGGCCGAATAGCCGTATGGCTTTCCGTCTGTTAACTCTCTAAATCACGTAAATATACTCTAATTTTAACCGAACCAATATATGTTAATGATGTTTACGATGGCATGTTCGGTAATGAATATAAAGTGAGGAGCTTTAATAATTCGATTACAGAGCCATTCAAAATAATTCTGATGAATTTTAGTCAATGGAGGAAAAATCATTTGTAAAGTATTTTTAATGATCTTACGTTTTTCCAATATATTGAAATGGGTATAAATCTCCGAATTTCAATAAAATATGATTACTGCAGAGTAAGCATTCATAGCATTTGTCGTTAATTTACAAGCACACATAAAATTAGTTACATAATTGTCTTTGAGGAGAAATCGCTGGTTTCAAGTCTGTTTTCAAATTTGGTATGCACTTTTAAATTTAAATTAGCGGAAATTGCTGAAGTAGAATATTAAACCCAGGTATTTAATTCCTGTTAAATGTTTGAACGAAATCTCGGGTTAGACTTGTAGTCGGACACCTGTATTTATGATTGAATATAAAGATAGCCCCCACCGTTTCTACACAAAAAAATTCAGTTTAGTGAACAGTTCTTTCCCACAAAGTATATAAACGCGTTAGAGAATCATCCTATATTTAAGAAAATAGTATAGTAGTAGTGTAATATTATAGTGTATTATAATTTAAAATTGGGAATTTTTTTATAAATTTTTCAAACCTGCAAGACGTAAGATTTTTAAAGTTTTTTTTTTTCGAAAATACCATTACAATAAAAGTCAAATATCTTTTGCGAGCTGAACTACCGCACTAAGTTTGCACATGCATTAGAGTCCATAAATAAATTTAACATACTGAACGTTAAATTTATTTATGGACTTAAAAAAAAATCACACTTGAATTGAACATGCGCATGTTATAGTATTTTATAAATTAGGTATTTTCAAAAATGTAACTTTAGCAGGTTTGGAAAATTTATAGAAAAATTGTAAATAGTAAAATAAAATGCACTTCACTATTACGGTATAAAACATAGTATAATTTCCTTAAAAATAGCCTGATTTTCTAATGCATGTACAAACTTAGTGCGGTAGTTCAGCTCGCAAAGCAGATTTGACTTTTATCGTAATGGTATTTTCGAAAAAAAAAAAAAAAAAAAAAAAAAAAAAAAAAAAAAAAACTTTAAAAATCTTAAGTTTTGCAGGTTTGAAAAATTTATAAAAAATTTCCCAACAGAAACTTTTAAAACTTCCATTCAAACATAAGAAAATACATTCGTAAAATTGTAACCAGAAACAGAAAAGCTACTTTTTATGCATGAGTAATATAGAAAGAGAAATCTAATTTCCTCATACTAACATATTTATTTAAACGTTAAATTCATTTTAAACCACTGCTATAATATGATTGAAAGTTGCTTTAAGAAAGATAAAGTTTTTTAACTTTTTCAAAATGAAAAAAAAACATACAAAATGATTTTAAAATAATTGTTTTATAAAAATACACGTTTTATGTTTGTTTAGATTGTCTACACAGTTAAAAGAGTAAATAACATTTTTTTAAACATGATTTGAATGAAGATATTTACTTAAGCATATTTTACACTAAGCGGAAATATTTTACTTTAAACTTTTTCGCGTATTTACATTCGTTAAATTACTTGCTTTAAGAGTTGAATTTTTTTTCGGAAGCTTTCTTAATAACCTTTGTAGATACTTGCTGCAATAGGACAGTAAATTCTTTTAAGAGAAAGAAGTAAAAGCTGTTATTTTTATTTTTATTTTAGTTTCTTTCCCTATTTTTCTGCAAAAGTTTTAAATTAAAGCATTTAAACTATTAATGGAACATTTGTAGCACACAAAAAGCATTTTAACGGTTCCGTCTAATAATACTTTTAAAAAACTGTACATGATAAATAGTTTACATTTTCTTTAAAAAAAAGTAAATTTTAACGAATTTTGTGAAGAAAGTTGTTTAGTTTCGGCCAAAAATAAAAATTAATACAATCATTGTTATTTAAAAAAAATGCTTTTTTGTTTTGTTATTATTTGAGCCGTTTACAATTATTATAAAAAGTTAATTCAATCGAACTCTTGTAAGTAAGCGCATAAAAAAGGAAAGATAATTCCTTAGAAAAATTTAGAATTTATTTTTCACGGTCTATTTCTTTTTTGTGGAAATGTTAAAAAATAAATCGTCTTAACTATAATTGTAACTTTTTTGGTCTTAATGAAAATTCAGTACTAATGGAATTCGTTCGAGTAAAGGTATTTGTTAGAGCATAATAGTCGACATCTAAACGACAATTTTATTCAAACATTTTTCTTAAAATAAATGATTTTTAGGAAGTTGTATGAAAAAGTTAAATTCACTTCACTAAACTAAGAAAATTAGTTTGCGTAGGAATCATTTTCGGTTTTTAGATTTTGTTGAGTAAATTTATTTTCGCATTAATTTCATTCCAGAAGAATAATCTTAGTATAAATAATATTAAATAATCTGGAAAGAGTTTAAATTTCTTTCCTTAAATAAGTCGCGCACAATGAGGAATAAAAAAGATTGTTTTTAAAATGTTTTAATCCGTGAAACTATAATAAAATTTCAAACAAAAATATGCAATAAACTTTTTGAGTTATTTCCAGTCCGAAAAAATTTCTTTTTTTTAAACCCTCTTTTGCGCTTAACACTTAATAAAGAAATATTTTTTCTGTTGAAGATTTGAAGAAACATTTAAAAAAATTAAAATTGTTTTGCTACCAGGATTTTCGAAAATATTTCCGAGTATATTTTATTATGTAATAAACAGATTACTTTTTTTTTGGCATATATGTGTTTCAAATGCTGTCAATTTTCATTCAGAAATTTTCATGTTCAATAAACAGTACAGATAAACATAATAAACCAATTACATACACTGTATTATTATTTATGTTTTATGTTTTAATTCACATTGAAGTTGACATTTTTATTGAATAATTCACAGTATATTAAAAACTTACATTCAGATTTTTTTAAAGTTGATACATAATGCATTGTAGAAATTAAACAGATATATTTTAAAAACCAGTAGCGCCAAATGAAACTTTTTCGTAGAGATATATTAATTTTGAAGATTAACAAATATTTGTTATTTTATTAATATTTATTAATTTTTTATTTATTTATTTTTATTAATATTTATTAATATTTATTATTTTATTAATGTTATTTCCCTTATTATTTGTTATTTTATTATAATAAGGGAACCGTGGCAGAAAAAGGTATTAAGTTCAAAATGTCTTTTAAAAATCGTCGTAATATCAAAAGGATTAACTACAAAAGCTGTAAATTTTTTTATGAACATTTAATTTTGTAATCGAGATAGCTACAAATCATTAAAATTTAATAATACTGTAATAAAAAATATATATATATATTTTTTTTAGATGTCATTTGCCCTTTCTGTCGCTGGTATAGGGCAGGAATGAACGGGGTGGTAAGTATAGGTAATTATGAAAAAACATCGAAAACCAAGTGAGAATGGAAAAAAGTGTGCTTTATATTTATTTAGGTTTAAGGACACATGGGACATAACAAGTTTCACATGTTTGCGTGTTTTGTCATCAGTCTAAAAAATAAAGCTAAAAGTTTAGGGAGGTAAATAATTAGGCACCTAAAAGGTTATGGTGTTAGAAGGTTTTAAAAATATATATTTTAAGCATTGCGGGTATATATATATATGTATATATATTGTTAAATTTATAAAAAAAAATGTATTATTTAATGCTTTCTTACATTTTTAAAAAATTCCATTTTAAGTAAACAGTTAAAACTTTCCAAAATTGTGTAACCAAGTGGTAATTTAAAAAAGAAACCTAATGTTATAGTTCCGAGGTTGTTTCTTTTAATAATGAAAAAAAAAGTTCTTAAATATTTTTAGAATTTCTAGAAAGTTTTCTAATAAAATACATTTAATTTATTTTTTTAACTCTAATGAAAAATGCTTCTATTACTTTCAAATATTCTGCTTTATGACAGGCTAACAAAATTTATTGTGTTGTATTCCACAGTTTTTTTTATAAAAAAATACGGAACATACATATTGTTAAAAAAATATGTAAAAAGATAATTAGTTCTGAAAATCTAACAGTTCCAATGATATACTAAAACAGTTTATTTTATACATTAAACTGTCCAGTCATTCAACAGTATTTTTGACACATTATTTTTTGCCACTAAGTACGTCTGTTCCGACCATAATATAGGGAAAATATTGTTGGAATATAAGATTAAAAATTTTCGTGAGACAATATTTAGAGGTTGTTTTTCGTGAAATTTGTTCAGAATTTTACAGTTTTGTTAAAAAAATTTAATATATCAGTATATCTATTGCCATTTTAAGTTCCAGAGTCTAGAACACGGAATTATTGTCATAAAAATCTATCATCCAGTGAGATTGCTGAAATTTTGATAGCCATGCATGCACTTCATGCCTCTTTCCTTTTCTTCAAAATACTATTGCAAAAGATGGAGACTACCAAGACGGAACTTTGTAGGTTATTTTCAAATATCTTGCCTTCGTTTAATATTTCTACATAATTTTTTTGCATAGGATAGCTGAGGACAATCTATATCCGTGCTAGCTTTCACCTTTTCGATTTTGGTTATTTTTTAATATTATGATAGTTTCAATTTCAAAACCGATTCCAAATGGTTCCGAAATTTAATTTTTATAGAAAAAAACTGACACCAAAATCAAAAAAGTTAATCGAGCCCAATTGTATATAGTCTTTAGCTATCCTGCGTAAAAAAAGCATGCAAAAATATTAAAATTGGAACGAGATATTTGAAAATAACGCTCCCATAGATTTAACATTAATATCATTTTTTGCGTCACTAGTATGGGCTCTTAAGCGCGGGTTCATACGGCATTTACATTACGACGAAGATATATTTTGAAGGATAGTTTGATGTTTTTGTAATAATCTTACTGATGCAGGCCTGCCACAGGTGAACCTGGCGCAATTTTTTTTAACGGAAAACATTTGAAAAGGAAATAAACTTAAAGCTTTATATTAGAATAATTATGGTGTAAAATGAATGTAGATGCTTTTGTCTATGGCAGCCCTGTTGAAAAACCTACAGACCTGTAGAAAACATTGCTAATATTTCATTATTTATTGTTTATAATTAGAGCTAAAAGGTCTGAAAAAAGATCACGTATAATCTCATACATTATGTGTAGTAAAACTTAAACTCCATTAATGAGAAAATAGTTTAAATGTTCATAAGTTTGTTGAATGGATAAGAAAAAATAAAACAATTTTTATTAGTTAAACATACTAAGTTTATAATCAGTAAAAATGTTGATTCTATTTTAATACATGTTAAAGATATAACATTTTGTTTTCTAAGGATATTTTCATATCGTTCCTTTTATAGATTTTCCTTATCACAGTCGAAAAGTTTTAAAAGTTATCCTTGCTTACAAGCGGAAATATTTTATTCCTTAAAAACTTTAAACATTTTATTGCTGACAATGCGCTTCAAAGCTCTTAAGCTGAAATTTTCCCTTGTAACATCTGAAGACCAATATCTTCAGAAAACGGTTTGATATTTTTTTTAACAAAAACTTTACAGGAAATTTCTTGAAAAGATTTTTGAGGGATATATTTATCTATAATTAATGCTCCTTTTATTTATTTATTTAATAAATAGATATAAACATAGAAATAGTTTTTAAATACAAGGTTTTATAAAAATTCAATTTTATTTTCCAATTTAATGACTTCAATTCATGATTTTTTTATACAATGTTTTAATTTGGTATAGTACCGATCTTGAAAATAAAAAAATTGCCACATTTTCTTTTATTTTTTCAAAAGTGAAAGGTAATGAACTATATATTTTTTTGTCAATACAGAATAGTATTAATTAGTATGAAATTATTAATCTAGCAAAGAATAATGTTAAAATATGTACTATTGAAATCTTGATTTTTAGGTGCATTCGTAATTCTATAAATACATAGAATCTATTGTCGTTAATTTCGTCCGTCAGTCCTCATATAACAACGCAAAAACTTGTAGAACATCCTATTTTTCTAAAATTTAAATAAAAATAATTCTTGTATTTAACACAAATGCTTTATTTAACGAAAACAAAACTAAACTAACTAGAATTTGAACAAAAAAAAAAGACAATTAATTTTTTGATAATTTAAAATCATGTTGACGATTCTGTACACTGTGAAAAATCTTGTACTAGTTTGAACCAAATTTTGGTGCTCAATAGCTGCCGCTGTAAGATGGTGAAACCTTGAACCAATATTACGAGCTCTTGTTGAAGCATACACTGTTAAAAGTGAAGGTGACAAACCGGTGTCATTTGGGACCCGGAGGTGAAAAGGCCCTAGGGTCCATTTGAACCCGGGGCATTTGGAACCCTAGGGTGCCATAGGGGCTTGGATATGTGGTTGCAGTGCCGACAGGTCTCTTACAGGGTGATTGGAGCTAAATAAGGTGCCATACACTTCGTATTGGCAGCAATGTGGCATCTCATCGGGTGACTGGAACCATGCGCATGCGCTGTGACGTGTGTCTTTCTGTTTTCTGTGACGGCAAGTAAAATCTATGGCTATAACTGAATGAAGGTGAGCTCGATGGCCGAGCGGTTAGAACGCTGAGCATGTAATAAGACGTTGTGAGTTCGAATCCTTCGACGGCCAAAAGTCGGTTTGTATATTTTTTAATTTTTTATTATTGGACACTCTGGATTATAGGTGCCATCTTTTCACCCTAATTAAAGGTGTCATTCTGGCTCCTTTAGGGGTGTCCCCAGTGAGACAAGCCTTTCACCCCTAAAAGGTGCAATGTGTCACCATTAGTTTTAACAGTGTAGTTTCAATATTTGGAACGAGTTTAAAATAGAAAGCTCCAAATGTTGGAACTGAATTTCACCATCTTATGGTGGCAGCTAGTGAGCAACAAAATTTGGTTGAAAGAAGAGCAATTTTTTTAACAGTTTAGGATGTACCATTTTCTATTGTTTAATGTCTAAAAATTGTCTCTTTTCCCAACTTATATTATTTAATAATCATATTAATAAAAGAATTGATGTTTTTAATGGAAATTCATTGAGTCATATTTTGTCAACATTTATAAAAATTTTAGCAATATTTGCACTAAAATGTATCCTAAATTTAGATTTTTTTTATGTTACCAATATCGCACGGAACACGCTAAGCCATAATTTTTCCATATTTTTTCTAGTGTGCTAAACACATGCCATGTGTGTTTTCACCGTGCAAAGTGCGTACACTCCTTAAAAAAACCCCAAAAATATGGCACCTATATTTTAAAAAAATTATTGGACATTTAAATCTGTTAATTTGCAATCTTTTCATTTAATTACAGAATCATTAATACTTTTCCCGACCTAATATGGCAAAAATTCTATTTAAATCTTATAGCAGCACTAAATGATTTTTCGACATAAAGTCTCCATTTAAAACATAATAATTATTTCTGATGAGCAAAAATATTGTGGCAATAACTGTCCTTAATATAATTAGCTTACACATTGTTTTGTATTCAATTTTTCGTAGTAGAAGCTGCAGTAGTATGTATATCTCTATTCATAAACCAGTTTTATAATTGGTCGGGACAATTTATGCATTTAATTAATATAAGGATTTATCAAAATGTTAAAATGATATTCTCCTCATCCTCTTCGACATGCAAACATTTAACTAATATGCAAATTGTGAATTCAGATATTTATAAATGTAAGAAAATAAGTTGAAACTCGTGTTAATCAATCGAAGTGATAAAAAGTATTTTAAAAACATTATGAAATATACTAAAATATGATTGGTGTTTCGAAAGAACTGAGTCTTTCTTCGTCAGGCGAAAATAAAACCTGCGTCTACTATGGAAGCAGCGGCACGACACAAATAGAAAAATGTAGGAAAGGGAACAAGCTGAAGGAATAGCCAATAGGAAAGTAGAAGGCAACAACAGTACAATTACAGAACAGTAAAATCAAACAGTACAACGGATACAGTGAAAAAGGGAAGGAAGAAGCAAAATAACAAAAAGGAAAAAATGGTAATACACACACATATGAGGGCTCAATTTAAAAAAATTAAATATATATAGTTACACACACATACACACACAAATATACATCTATTTATATCGTTTATGTTTAAGTTTGAAAATTGTAATAAATTCCCTTTCCTTGCTGTTTTAGTTCGTGCTCTGATTTTTTTTTTTCGAATTTGCATCCTTTAAGGAGGAGCTGAAATACTTAAAAGCTGTTGCTGCTAAAAGAAGTTTCAATCCATCTATAATTCATATTGCTGTAAATAAATTCAGTAGACCGCCTGATAAATCCACTCATTCTGATTCTATTAAAAGTAAACCTGATAATTCGGTCGTCCACTTCCTTTATCTACTTTTATATATTTTTAAATAAGCTAAAATTTTAAGGACTTTCAATTTTATTGTTATCTTAAAACCTGTTAATAAATACAAATTTCCTTCCACAAAATCTCCTGCCTTTTTTCTTAAAAAATGGGGAATTTATAATGTCCCTTATAATGGCTGTTATTTCTCGTATATAGGTGAAACTGAAAGAAATCTTGAAATCCGCATAAAAGAATACTCTGATTATGTTTGGTTATGTTTTAAGAAATTTCTAATTCTTTTGTTGGCAAGCATTCTTGAGATTCCGGTCATAGTTTTAAATTTCAAACTATTAAATTTATCTGTAATGTCAACAGTACATCTGAATCGGATTTTGTTGAAAATTTAACTATTTATGCTCATAGGAGGTAGAAATTTGCTCATATAGGCAAATTTCTACCTCCTTTAGCACTGACGACGGTACGCTAAATGCTACCGAAACAGGTCTGCTGCTTTTTTAATATATTTGATGCTTTTTAACGTTGCTTACTTTTGTATTCCATTGCATTGCAAAAGCTCAATCTGAATATTATTTATACCTCGTATTCTACTTTAAAGACTCCTTTTGAAAGTGTGTATTTAATTTTTTCACTAAAAGATTGTCCTACAAGTCCAGGAACACTCATTCAAGACGGATGAAACTTCGAATGCACGTCAAGCAGAGAATTTTTTTTGAATTGGCTCTTATTTTTCATAATAATTAATTACAATTATTATCTGAAATTATTTTCGTAAAGTATGTTCTTGTAGCTAATGTTTGATGTAATTTTTTTAATCAAAATCATTCAAAAGTTATGATTTATCAATCCTTGAATATGTGTACTATCAGTAGTACAATGGTCTTTAAAGAAATTAATTTTACTAAAATAATCGCATTGTATTTATTAATTTCTAGAAATGATATTTGTAGAAACTTAAGTTGAATATTTCTATTTGTATCAATATTTCTCATTACTTTTGTCATATATTATTGTTATGCGATATTATTAACCTATAAGATGTAAAAAAACAGTTGAAAGCGTTGGTTTTTAAAAAACTAAACAATAATCTTCGTGAAACGAGGTCGTCTAAGTAATTTATCCACCATGGCTATTCCTTATAAAAAAGTTGAAACCATCACTTAATCCAATTGAGGATGTAAAATATGACAATATTGGCCATATGGCAGGGAGAATTAAAATAGCAACAAAGATGAAAATTAGGAGGATGTAATTTTAGAAAAACATCTTTTTCTGAAAAATGCAACGCCTATTTAGGCTTCCATGGTGACAAAAATTGCTTCAAAACTTTTCATACCAAATCATAGAAGTCACCAGAATATACAAAAAAAAAAAAAAAAAAAAAAAAAAAAAAAAAAAAAATGAAATTTTTTTATTTTTAGTTTTTTGCAAATTTTACCCAGTTTTTTCTGTTTAGAAGTGTAAATTGGGTGTCATTTATTGCGAGTTATATAATGCCAATTGCATATTTTAAAATATATCTTTCAAAATTTCAATTTGAAATTGTATTGCATTTATCTTTTTCAGCGTATTGTACTAATAATAGAATACCTGCGAATGACAACTTGTTCCTCGAAAGACCACATTTCTATTAATAATACATAATGTAATTCCTTAAATAACTGTAATATTTTAATAAAACTTAATTTTTGCCTTTCAAAGCAATACTTTTTTCTGTTTAAACAAAAAAAAATTGTTTTGGAAAGTAAAAAAAAAAAAAAAAAAAAATCGGACTCGAAAGGATTACCGTAATTTCCGGTGTATACGCCGCGGATCAAACAATTCTTTTTGGACCCAGAAATCTTATTTAGTGATTGAAAACAAATATTTACGGCGATCTAACTAATTATATTTGTTTCTTAAAATATTCTGGGTCGAAAAAGAATTGTTTGATCTGTGGCTTATACACCCGAAATTACGGTAATTGAATTCCTGCAAAATAGCTTTTTTCTTAATTATAAATAAAGTTGTTTTAAAATTCCGTTGTCTGTCATCAATTTGAACACTTAAGCAATGAATTTGCTCTGTGCCGCAAAGGGTTAAATGCAGTTTTATTTAAATTACCTTTAATATGCAGTATTAAAATAACAATGTATAAAATGTATTAGTTTTAAATGATTTTCTTAAGATTTTGGAAAATACCTTTACATTTTTCATGTACAATTTGTATGGGACTTTCAGATTTATAAATGGAAATTCTAAAATAGTATGCTGAAATATGATGATGAATAAAAGTAACTTTATCATCTCTAAATTTTAAAAAAATGTTTTATGCAAAATTTTCATTATGTTTCAGGTAATATCAAAGCAGATACAACCCCCTTCCTCCCCGCCACGCACAATGACAAAGAAATAATAATGATATTTACAAATAGTATAAAATAAAAACAGCTATATGTTACTGCAACTTAAATAATTACTTTTATTTCGTTTGTCCACATTAAAAGTATGCTAAAAGATGTGCATATCGCATCGTTATCGATTTAGTATTAAAATTAATACATTTCCTTCACATACTTTGTATATTTAAAGAGATAAACGCGTAAATATTTACTTTATTGTAAAATACTCCAATTTAAGGAAGTTTTTTGTATTTATGTTTATTAAATAAATACAAAGTAATAAAAATTGTATGCGTTTTATTATACTAGTAGTATAACAACAGTTTCTTATATAAGTTAATGAACACTTTGCTATATTACTTATTGTATTTCTAGTATTATTTTTTTAAATGTAGTATTAATACGACGGTGGATAAAAAAAGGCATAGATTATGTTTCGCATTTTCATTTTAACAACATTTATCAAAATTTTTAAATGTTGATTGTGACACATAACTTTAAATTAAATCCTATAATAAAATTTGCAAGTCCTTATTTAAATGTATCACAAATTCTATGCATTATTTTACGAAAATTAAATCCTTTGCATTTTTACTCTAAATATTTTAAACAGACACGCATTTTTAAACTTGAAAAATGTCTACAATGGATATGATTTTACACGTGAATAACTTTAGATAAAATTAAATCATTTGACTGCGGTGAACAAATTTCGCTGAAAGAATTTGGATTTTTACATCTTAGAATTAAAATCTGTGAAGCTGTGTTTGTAATTTGCTGTATTTGATAAAAAAAAAGAGGTTTTAAGTTTTAATGCCGTCGCTGATGCGAAAATTTCAAAATTATGTAACAAATATTTGATTTCAAAATTTTCATTTTAAGAATCCTTTTATATTTAATATACAGGATTGTCCTAGTTAAAGAATGAGTAATTAGAGCTGAATTATAAAAAGATATACACTATATTGCCATTGATTATGGGACACTTGCGATTTTGGACATTTTACTAAATATCTAGAAAAATACATGAGGAATCATCTCGAAACTCTTAGTGTATAAATATAATAGTATACGTCATACATCTCCGTGAAGATTTTTTACCGAAACTCCATAGGGGACCGTCAACAAATTAAAAAAGAATGAATATCTTTTGAATAACCCTGTCAAAACTAATGTAGCAAAAGCGCTCAAACTCTAGATTATGATTGAGTGCTTCATTGTAATACATTGTGTTCATTTTTATGCAAATAGCATGCATACTCGCAGAGTAATTAAGGTTTTTATAAAAATGGTCCCAAATTTTTCCAAGTTTTTTCCTTATAATTTTCAGAGTACTTAATATAAAATAATATTTTTTTCAGAAAATATGACAAACAACATTGCGCACAGTACCCTGTAATCAGAACTAAAAAATAATAAAAATTGTATGAAAAATGAGTAGATTTACTAAATAATTTTTTACTGCGCATGCGTCAAAGATATCAAAATTTCATTTGCATATTATGTTAGCTAAATGTATAGAGCAACTTTTGTGAAAGTCACAAAATCATAACTTGAAAATTCTGAAAATAATCGTCGATTGAATAAGCTGAAAATCCGTTATTCTCAAAATGAAACAAAAACAAGAGGGGTTGTATCCATATATTCATTGATAGTGTCAATGTAGAATACACAATACGGGATGTTACGACTACTTCTGGATAAAATCCCTCATTTTTTTTGCTTCATTTTGGAAACAACGGATTTTGTCCTTTTTCTGTAGACGATTACTTTCAGAATTTTCAAGCTATAATTTTGAGACTTTTACAAAAGTTGCTCTATACATTTAGCTAACATAATATGCAAATGAAATTTTGATATCTTTTACGCATGCGCAGTAAAAAATTATTTAGTAAACCTACTCATTTTTCATACAATTTTTATTATTTTTTAATTCTGATTACAGGGTACTGTGTGCAATGTTGTTTGTCATATTTTCTGAAAAAAATATTATTTTATATTAAGAACTCTGGAAATTATAAGGAAAAAACTTGGAAAAATTTGGGACCATTTTTATAAAAACCTTAATTACTCTGCGAGTATGCATGCTATTTGCACAAAAATGAACACAGTGTATTAAAATAAGGCATTCAATGATAATCTAGAGTTTGAGCGCTTTTGCTACATTAGTTTTGACAGGGTTATTCAAAAGATATTCATTCTTTTTTAATTTGTTGACGGTCCCCTATGAAGTTTCGGTAAAAAATCTTCACGGAGATGTATGATGTATACTATTATATTTATACACTAAGAGTTTCGAGATGATTCCTCATGTATTTTTCTAGATATTTAGTAAAATGTCCAAAATCGCAAGTGTCCCATAATCAATGGCAATATAGTGTATATGTACTAGTGCAAATCCAACGCCAGTTTGTATAAAATATATTGATCACTTCTCCATCGGACATTTTTTTTAAATCTTTTGACACCGGTTTTTAAAATCAGAAATCTATGTCTTATTAAATAGAGAAAGTGCGCCGATTAAATAAGGTAAATTTTACAGCAAAATTTTATTGGTATGGATAAAAAGAAGGATTCTCAAGCCCTTTTTGCGGCACGTACACATGTCGCTCGTCCCCAAGGGGATAAGACAACAAAAAGTAATGGATTTACAAAAAAAAAAAAAAAAAAAAAAAAAAAAAATGTTCTTTTTCTCTTGGATATCATTAGTTCCTGAAGGTGATTTGGGGTTCTAATAAATAAAAAACTTCTAAAGTTATTAGAGATGAAATATGTATAGAAAAATTTGAAGCCAAAAATGTATTCCGAAAATTGTGAACAATTCAGTTTTTAAATTCGCGACTCTATTTGAAAAAAAGTATAAATTCTAATGAATTTGAACCTTGTTACTGTTGCTTTTCTTGTTTGGGCCAAATGATTTGAGCGATAATCAACTTCAGGTTGCCGTTTCAACTATATATTTAGAACTCTGTAATTCGCTGTAGTCAACCTAAATAAAGAGCACTGGTACTAAAAAAATGGTTTATAATTTGGGAGAAATAAAAGAGAAATAAAAATTGTAAAAAGAACGAAATAGTTTATGCATTTAACACTTATTTAAATCGTATTAAGCACTGGGAAAGCCAACGGCGGGAGTGCAACATAATTGATAATGATACATTTCTTCAATTTAAGACTTAGAATTGTTTCTTAAAGCACAATTTCTGCGTTTTGTTTTCTTTCTTTTAAAAAAATCTTAAATTGTGGTATTCACTACAGTTAGCATTCTGCTAAAATAATTGGTCACTAGCCGAACACCTTCAAAAGACTACAGCGCTACTATTGACGAGAAGACATAAGCATTAACTCGCTGCGCTTGCTAACGCATTTATAATTGTTAGTAAGATTGAAGAGATCAAATGAATATTACTCACTCAATTTTTTTAAAATGCAAAAAAATGGCTTTAAGGGAGATATGAAAATTTCAATCATAGTATATTTTCACCCATATCTTCATATTAATATATACCTATTTAAATAAACAAAACACAGGAGTAAAATTATTCATTTGCAAAAATTCATTAGTTAACTGGATATATAATCCACAACATTAACTTTATGATAAAATATAGTTTAGTAAATGTAAAAATTTAAGCAGTACAGTCATTTTATTCTTCAGCAAAGTGTGGAAAATATACATTTTCCATGCGGTAACATTCACTTACTATGTTAAAACACAAAGAGTGTTTGTTCCTTTCCAATAGCTTTAACTTACAATATAAAGAATGTCCGTTCAGAGACTTTTTTAATATATTTATATCTTTAGAAAACCCTGTTTTAGACAATTTCACAGGAATATATTTAAAGAAATCATTCAAAGGAAAATGAAAAATTTACATATTAACTTCTCGTTGAGTATAACTACAGAGTGTTTTATATGTTATGAAAATTTATGCAAGAATGTGTACTTGTAAAAGAGCAGAATGCCGCTTTTTAAATTGGTTGATGCTTTTTTTTGTTGTTCTAGATTCATTTTATTTTAAAAGAAGGTATGAGAAATAAGCGATTTTCCATGTGATACCTTTTACTTATGCGAAAACACAACGAGATTTTTTGTTGAAATTTCTTTTTTCCAACCTTTATCTTAAAATATAAAGAATTTCCGCTCAAAAGCTTTCGGGCACACGTCAACGCTGATTATTTTAGTTTACTTCATGACTGTGCCAAAGTCAACAAGCTCTCGGCAATACATCGGATTAAAATGAGTTCATGCACGACTGAAAGGAGTTATAATGCACCCAATTGAGTGTTTACACACCAAACTTGATACAATACCAGCTGAAAGATTTTCAAAAATAAACGAGATTATTACTCCCACTGTGATGTATCATGTGATAGGTGGTGATTCAAACTTAAATGAAGGAGTTGTCGTGTAACAAATCATATCTATTTTTAATGCCGATAAAGCGTCAGCCAGCGAAACTGCAACAACAGCCACAAAAATCCCCGTACGTGCCAATAAGAGAATTATTTAAATTACTGTGAAATTTCCATCGATTGTCAATTTACGTAAGTTTTTAAAAAATATATTTTCATTTTGTTTATCCCTTTTATTTTTTTTAAGAAAAGATTATTATACAATTGTCCTTTTAGATTTATTTATTAATTTGTTGTTACTCATAAAGGATCGAAATACGCATTGAATTCTAATCTTTCTATTTGATATTTATTAAAGTATATATATCTTTTTAACCATTTAAATATATTTTATATTTGCGAATTAAAGATTTTCTTCTTTACTATTGCGTAAGCCAGATAAAATGAATTGCGATTGATTACTTACTGAAATTTCTAGCTTAGCTAAAATAAATAAATAATAGCTCTATTAAAAATATTAATATTCCACTAAACAATAGAAATGGTCAAAAATGATTATACAATTTATGAATAAATTAAAAGCTTTATATTTAAGTAAATGAGCAAGATAATAATTAATTTATGGAGAATGTAATAGGATTAATGATAGATGTTATTAAAGAATAGGAAATTAGGGAATATACCGGAAACATAACAAAATAAAAGAGAAATATCACGAAGGAAAAGTTAATTAAGGTGGTCTGGTGTAATAACGCAAGGCGGGGTAATAACGTCAAGTGCTAATATTTTGCATAATTATGAAATAATCTGGTAAATGACACCCATGTACTCTGCGCAGAAGGATTTTGAGTCATATAAATCGCAAAAAAACAGCTTCAGGTTAATTTGTTTCATTTTTAGGTCTTATTGTTTTTACAAGCAACTAAAATTAACGCTTGATCTAAAATTTGCGAGATACGTTTTGTGATGTGAAGACTATTTTATCCGGAAATACTTTGTTAATTACATAAATTCGTAGTACATTTCATGGACTTTCAAAATATTGTTGAAGATTTTGGAGATCTTCTCGAGATAATTTTTAATTTAAAATGTACAGTGCAATAATTATAACGGGGTAATAACGCCAATCCTTGTCATTAATACCCCGGTTGATTTCCTACAGTGGCCGAGCTACATCCTAAATACTGATTCAAATAAACTCAGTTAAAACTGTGCAATGTTTCTAATAATTCTATTTAAGCGGTCCTTTTTAAGCAAAAAGAAGCTCACGGTCTGATATTCTTTTGCCTCATCCTCCCCCCCCCCACACCACACCTTTGTTTTTCTTACACTTTCACAAAAAATTGAACATTTTCAATAGCTTAGAATGCAATTTGTCAGTTTCTAAGTTTGTAGAGTTTGTATTTTTTGAATCGGGCAATCTACATGCAATTATTCCATCTTATTTCATAGTTTTCTTTGCATGGCGTTATTACCCATATATGTGGGTAATACCGCCAAATAGCATTGGTCAAGAAATCACGCCATTACATTTCATGAATACATATCTGTTAAATTATTTTCTTATATAGACAGTCAATGAGTTGCTGTATCAAATCATATATTTGTTTGAAAAATACAAACTAAAACTGAGCCGTAAAAATTGGTAGAAACTTAACGTGGCGTTATTACCCCAGGGTACCTTATATAAACATTTCAATAAGTAAACAATTTTATTTTACTTGATAGGTATAACGAAAAATTAAAAAAAAAATACTGACATGTTTTGATTCCACTTATAAGAACCATAATCATAATAAAAATAAAAATAAAAATAAAAATACGAATTGTTTCTCGGTCATTACAAACAGTTCGCGACAATGAGATGTAAATTAAAAACCACCCAGCTAGAAAAAGTTTGTAAAAAAGGTGTAAAAAAAAAGTGCACAAAAAGTGAGCGTATTTGGCACCTCTGCTTATACACAAAAAGTACAAACTGAATTGTGGACAAAAAGTGTATACGTAAATTTTTCACTTTTTATGCACAATCAGAGGTGCCAAATACGCTCACTTTTTGTGCACTTATTTTTTATACTATTTTTGTATACTTAAATTGTTCACTTTTTATGTACAATCAGAGGCGCCAAATACGCTCACTTTTTGTGCACTTATTTTTTTATATTTTTTTTGTATACCTAAATTGTACACTTTTTATGCACAGAGGTGCCAAATACGCTCATATTTTGTGCGCATTTTTTGTGCACTTCTTTGCATACTGAATAGCCCTAAATTGTATACATTATGTGAATAATCGGAAATGCCAAATACACTGATTTTGTGCACTTTTCCTTTTACATACCAAATAGTCTTACACTGTACACTTTTTATACATAATCAGAGGTGCAAAGAAAAAATATACGCAGGTTTTTTTTTTCTGCTAAATAATTAAAATCTGCAGAAATTAAACTTATATCTATAAAAATGCATACAAATTTTAGTGTGAACAAAAGCATATATTAAGTAAATAAACCTGCAATGAAAATTGAAATATCATAAAAAATGCTCAGTCAAATAATTATTTCAAATCTACAGGGGAAAAAAAATCGTTTGGCAGAAAATTTTGAAAAGGACGTGACAATTGATTTTACTTTAGTTATCGAATGATAATTCTGTGTGTGCTTGTTAAAATGCAAAACATAGAAAAAAAAAAAAAAAAAAAAAAAAATGCAAGTAAAAAATTTGTAAAGGATGCTTCTATTTGTTTAACATTAGATTTTAAGAGTTGTCACATAACTAGTTGTAGGCTCATCAGGATAATTCCAAAAAATCCCCGCCCTAACAGCCGCAGGTAGATCTAGATTTTGAAGGTACTAACTACTAAATTTATCAACAAAAACTAAATGAAGATTAGCCATAATCCTAGTTTAACAATTTTATCTGGTCATTTTCCTTTTTTTTCCCCAACTCTATTATTACTGTAAAATCCTGATTGTAAGCATCCCTTCATACTTTCAAGCAGTTTTCTCGCTGTTGCTCGCCAATGTGTCGAATTGCGATTAAATTTTCAATTTGGCGAGTAAACAAGCAATTAGATTCGCCAAATTGCTAGTGCTCAATTTTTGCTTTTTCTTTTTCGTTTTTTCATACACATGCATATACAGTAGACTCCCTCAAATCCGCACAGCTTGGGACCAGGGGTTGTGCGAATTTTAGAATTTTTCGGATTTCTGGTCATTGCTTTGTTTACATTTTTTAAACAGTAGTTTGAATGTAATTAATAGTACATTCGCAACTATAATGAATGCTTACAATATAATAAAATATTAAAATAAGTAATGAACTAAAAATAATAAAAATTTAGATAATTTTTTAAATGATTAAAGTTCTAATAGCAAAGGTGAAGTTAATAATCAATAGTGTATGATTAAATATTCATTATAAAGATTAATATTCTTCCAAAATTATTCAACAAAACTTGCCTCATAAAAGTAACTTACTAATTCGCATAAAAATCATAAAATAACGATTTTTTTTTCAAGTTTAGCCAAGCTTAATAACCAAAATATCTTGATAATGCATAATATACTTGGTAAGAAGATTGTAATTACCAGTATAATATCAGCAATATCTTGAATTTTTTCAAAAAAAAAAAAAAATATTTTCTTTATGAAAAAACATGAATAGAGTATTAAGAAAATTACAAATTAAAAAATATATGAAATTGATACAAAACTAAGAAAAAATCACATTTTGTCCCAATATCCAAACTGAAATTTTCATTGTTTACATCCATAAAATATTTTAGAGAGTTGTGGATTTCTGGTTTGTGGATTTCAGGAAGTCTACTGTATATATATATATATATATATATATATATATACATAGATATTTTTCATATTTGTAGCGCATAATTGAAACTAGATTAATAACAATCGCTGTCACAGTTTGAGTTACACAACGAATCTATTTTGCTAATACTTTTTTCATTTGGCGAATTTATTTTAAATTCGCCAAATTACTAATGTTGGTCAAATGTCAGCGAGAACACTGCTTTCAAGCATTTTTTTTTCCACACTCACATATAAGCCCCCCCCCCCCCCTACCACACACACATCTCTTTTGTGGTAAAAAAATATTTAAAAATCTAAGTGTTAAACTGTGTGTTTAACACTTAGTATAACACTTTCATAACAAGTACTCACTGGAAACTTTTTTAAATTATTTATTGCTATCAGATAGTAATATCATATTTGCTCATAGGCCGCAATAAAAACTGTTGAATGTAAACATGCAATTATTTCATTTATTTTACCTATTACATGTATATTTATAGAAATTTATCAAAATATTTAATCTAGATTCAGTGACTTAGTGAGAACTTGAGCTAGTTCATACACAGGGTGCATAAAAGTGCTTATTTTTTAGTACTCCTATTTCTGAATTTTCCTTATACTGTTAAAGGAATGAAAACCCTATATAAAAATGAAAAACAACGGTATATACTGATTACAGCACTGAAGTGTAATAAATATTATTTTTAATGCATGTTGCTGATATTCAATTTCTGTTCTCGGAGATGCATACAATCCTCTCAAATATTATTTTTTTACTTTGCTTTTAATGAAAAAAAAAAAAAATCCCAAAAGGGACCTTTTTTTTTAAGAATGACCCATATGCATATATTTACAGTAGCACTCCGGTTATCCGAAAATTGACTTAACCAAAAGATCTTAAAATTCCAAGTCCTTTTTAAATGTAAAAAATTTTACTATCAACACTATTTTTACCGATGTCAATTGACACCTTTCAACATATTTTGATTTATGATTACTGTTTTAGTTGTAAGTTTTGCACCAAAACAATTCCGAATCATTTTTAATACATTGAAATTTGTTTTAATTAGCTTTAAAAATTAGAAGCAAAAATCAGAACTTTGAAAGGTGCTTTTGGACACTAGTAGAAATAGTGTTAAAAAAACATGTTTTTTTTATAAAATAAACAGAGTTAACTTACTCATTTGGTCAATTCCATAATTTTGAGCACTTTATTATATATATATATATGTAAAATACTTCATTATTTTACATAATATGTTGCGATTTTCTTTTGATTTTCAACTTTGTATGGTTTCAATGCTGATTTATCACGACACCTTTTAAATAACAACACATTTGTTGCTGCATCTTCTTGTACTTCAATATATCAAAGTGACACATTTTTGATCTCAGTAGCTTCATTGTGTGTAATCCTGTTCCATATCTAGCACATAATCTGTAATATGTTACAACATTTTTATTACAGCACTGTACTTACTATCAAGCTTTTCACCATAAGCTTCACAGTTATTAAAAAAATCCTATGGAACGCCGGTTATCCAAAACAACCTATGGAACATCGGTTAATCGAAAATGCTTTGGTCCCATACTTTTAAGATAAAGAACCATGGGTGCAAGTTTGAAATTTTGCCAAGACTGAAAATATTTTGAATTCCCCCCTCCTAACTGGGCCTGAGTGAACACCTACACACACACACATAGCTTGCATTTTTACCCACGACCCTATGATGAAATCCCGCCCCCCCCGATCTTTAGCCAAAATTTGCTACTTTTGACAAAAATTCAGACTTGGTACAGCCTCAGAAAAAAAAAAGCTGAAGTTTCAAGGACATTTGACAAAATTAGCACTTTTCTGTAATTTTTTAAGAAAATTAGCGTTTTTTTGTGAACTTTTTAATTTGCATTTATCCATGATCCTTTAGAGATATTCATAGTTTTTCTCACCCTTTTTTGACAAAATTCAAATATTTTCCATGATCTTTTGAGAAAATTTGCATATTTACTGCGATCCTTCGTCAAAACTTGTGTATTTTCCACGATCTTTCTTCAAAATTTTCGTATTTTCTGCTACGTTTTGTCAAAATACACTTTTTTCTGCGATCTTTTGAAAAAACTCTCGTATTTTTTACGATCTTTCTAGAAAATTCTCTCATTTTCTGTGATCTTTCAACAAAATTGCGATTTTTCTTCCATCTTTTGACAAAATTCACGATTTTCCTCCGATCTTTCATCAAAATTAGCGATTTTCCGCTACCTTTCTACAAAATACTTCTACTTACCTCAATCTTACAACACATTTCTCATATTTTTCATAATCTTTTGGCAAAATTTACATATTTTCTGCGATCTTTCGGAAAAATTTGGATATTTTTTGTGATTTTGAGGAAAAATTTGGATATTTACTGCGATCCTTTGGAAAAATTCACATATTTTCTGCAATCTTCTGGCAAAATTCGCATATTTCTCCTGATCTTTTGACAAACTCTATATATTTTCCTCATTTTTTTTGACAAAATTAGAACATTTCTTTGACCTTTTGAGAAAATTAGAGTATTTTCCATGATCTTTCCACAAAAAGTACAGTATTTTACCACGATCTTGGACAAAAAGTAGAGTATTTTTCACGATTATCTTAGAAAATTAGAGTATTTTCGTAATCCTTTAACAAAAGCCGCAACTTTTTCCATAATCCTTTGACCGAAGTCACGCTTTTCTGAAATCGTACGATGGAAAGAGTTACCTCCCGCATTCCTTTGAAGAAAATACTTTTTTTCCAGGATCGTTTGAAAAATTTATAGGTTTTTTGCACAGTTGCATTGGTTTATAGCTATTGCAGGTGACGTGCCCGGGCAGGGATCGAACTGGAGATCCCAAGCAGAGCCTGATTACTAACGGGGCACTCTCTCACCAGAAAAAATTTATAGAAATTTTCGTCTTCTTTAAACGCCCTTTTCATACAAGATTACTGTCATGAATAAGAAAAAATTCTTTATTTCTTTTTCCTGGTGGGAGAGTGCCCCGTTAGTAATCAGGCCCTGATCCCACGGCCAGAAAGCGAGCGTCTTATCTGCCGAGCAAAAGGCTAGCTCGATCGCTTCCTGCGAGAAACTCGTTTTATTGACCGCGCAAGATGGCCGCCACACTATAAAAATTTTGAGAATTTTCTTGATTGCCTTTGTAAAAATTGCGAATTTTCTCGATCGCCTTTGTAAAAATCGATAATTTTGTCGACAAGATTCAAAAAATCATAAATTTCGTCAATCGGCTTCGTAAAAATCACGTATTTTGTCGATCCAATTCGTAAAAATCTTATTTTTGTTGTCAAACAAGAAAAAAATCGATAATTTTGTTGATCGGCTGTGGAAAAGCTGTGAATTTTACCTGTCGTGTGAAAAAAAAATTGCAAATTTCATCAATTGGCTTTGTAAAAGTCACGAATTATGTCGATATAGCTTTGTAAAACTTGAGATTTTCATCAATCGGTTTCGTAAAAATCATAAATTTTATTGATTAGGTGCAGAAAAATTGTGAATTTTGGCAACTGTCTTTGTAAAAATCACGAATTTTGTTGATAAGTGCAGAAAAATTGCGAATTTTCGAGATCGCCTTTGTAAAAATCGATAATTTTGTCGACCAGATTCAAAAAATTGCAAATTTCATAGATTGCCTTCGTAAAAATCGCACATTTTGTCGATTTATTTCGTAAAAATCTTATTTTTGTTGTCAAACAAAAAAAAATCAATAATTTTGTTGATCGGCTGTGGAAAAGTTGCGAATTTTACTGATCATGTGAAAAAAAAAATGAAAATTTCATCGATTGGCTTTTTAAAAGTCATGAATTTTGTCGATTGCTTTGTAAAAATCACGATTTTCGTTAATCGGTTTCATAAAAATCAGAAATTTTATTGATCAGATGCAGAAAAATTGTGAATTTTGGCAACTGTCTTTGTAAAAATCACGAATTTTGTTGATTGGTGCAGAAAAATTGCAATTTTTTTTAATCGGCTTTGTAAAAATTGATAATTTTGTTGACCAGACTCGAAAAATCACAAATTCCATCGATCAGCTTCATAAAAATCGCACATTTTGTCGATTCATTTTGTAAAAATCTTATTTTTGTTGTCAAACAAGAAAAAATTGATAATTTTGTTGATCAGCTGTGAAAAAATTGCGAATTTTAACAATCATGTGAAAAACAATTGCAAATTCCGTCGATTGGCTCTGTAAAAATCACGAATTCTGTCGATTGCTTTGTAAAAATCGCGATTTTTGTCAATCGGTTTCATAAACATCAGAAATTTTATTGATCAGACGCAGAAAAATTGTGAATTTTCGCAACTGTCTTTGTAAAAATCACGAATTTTGTTGATTGGTGCAGAAAAATTGTAAATTTTCTTAATCGGCTTTGTAAAAATAGATAATTTTGTTGACCATACTCGAAAAATCACAAATTCCATCGATCAGTTTCATAAAAATCACACATTTTGTCGATTCATTTTGTAAAAATCTTATTTTTGTTGTCAAACAAGAAAAAATCGATAATTTTGTTGATCAGCTGTGAAAAAATTGTGAATTTTACCAATCATGTGAAAAACAATTGCAAATTCCGTCGATTGGCTCTGTAAAAATCACGAATTCTGTCGATTGCTTTGTAAAAATCGCGATTTTTGTCAATCAGTTTCATAAACATCAGAAATTTTATTGATCAGATGCAAAAAAATTGTGAATTTTGGCAACTATCTTTGTAAAAATCACAAATTTTGTTGATTGGTGCAGAAAAATTGCAATTTTTCTAATCGGCTTTGTAAAAATAGATAATTTTGTTGGCCATACTCGAAAAATCACAAATTCCATCGATCAGCTTCATAAAAATCGCACATTTTGTCGATTCATTTTCTAAAAATCTTATTTTTGTTTTCAAACAAGAAAAAATCGATAATTTTGTTGATCAGCTGTGGAAAAATTGCGAATTTTACCGATCATGTGAAAAACATATAAGATAAACAAAAAGATATAAAAGAACCCATTTTGAGAACAGTGTAACCTTTTTTTTTTAAATTACTGTCCTACCCAGCAGCAGAAAATTCTCCAAGTATCTGCGGCAGATACTTCAGGGCCAAAAAGTAATCTGCAGGTGAAATATTTTTACAATTGAAGCATTTATTAATCAAACAGTCACTTACCTGTGGTGTATTTAGTCCTAATTTTTTAAATGTTTATTAACAATATTAACTTTTTGATATAGTAAGTAATAAAAACTAAACATGACATGAAACAAAATAAAGGTTTAATGATAAAGAATCTGCAAAAAAGAAAAAAATCTGTGATGCCCATCTCACGTCCCTTTTAGCTCACAAAACACTTATAATTTAAGGGGGAATTAATTTTTATTTTTCATAAGAATTTCCATTTGTTTTGAAAAACAATCTAAGCATGTAGTAAATGTCAAATAATCAGCAAATTAAATAAATATCAATGATTAAATTAATATCAATGAATAAATTAACATCAACAATTAAATTAATAATGTGTGGTTGTTATTACAAACAATAACCGCTGATAATTCGGAAGCTAAAAATAGAGCTGTCTAATTCGGAAAGATTTTCAAGTCGCTGCAAATTCACCAACTTGCAGCAAAAGGCGAAATTTTTTTTCGATCCCGACCGATTCTACAGGGTTTGCCTGTGCTTACAAATGACTGTGTCATTTGAAACTTTCACAGAGATACTTGTGAAAAATTAACTTTGGTATAAGCGCTATAATTTAAATTAGAAATAATAAAAATAAAAAACGACGGGACACGCGGTATCCGTTACGTTCGTTTCTCTAGCTAACTTCGCGGTCGAGTGACGTCACATGTAAACACACCAGCTCCAAGTCTCTGAGTTGAGAAGTATTAATGCTTCTGGTTCCTGGTGTTGGAAAGATCGCTATAGCTGTACATGCGAGAATAATAAATTAATTAATAATTATTAAACAGGATTCGTCTGATTTTTGAAAGCGCAAGTAATTTTCATAATAATTGGAAGCTACACCTGATAAGGGAAAAGGGCAAATTGTAAGCTCGTTGAAAAAGTGGAGTTTTTGTGCGCGTGTTGTGAGCATGGGTGTGTGTGTGTGGGGGGGGGGGTCCACTTCACTTCCCCCGATTTTGAAACTTAATTATTTAATTTTTTTTAAATTTTGAAAAACTTCGTAAAATTTATTCTTTTCGAGAAATTTAAAATAAAAGAGGAAGTAAGAAATTTTCTGATAGGGGGATGAAAGCATGTGAGAGCAATTGCCCCCCCCCCTTCTTTTTAAAATTTGATTAATTAAAATTTTTTTCTCTTATTTTGAAATTCGTAGTCGAATTTATTATTTTCGAGAAACTTTTAAAAAAAAGAAAAAAATTAAAAATTTTGCAATGGGGGAAGGGGGCATAGAATGGCTTTTGCCCCTCTCTCGATTTTGAAATTTAACTAAGTTTTGTTTTTCTCCGATTTTGAAAAACACAGCAAAATTTATTCTTTCTAGGGGTAGGCACATTTTGTCCTTAACAGGATTTTGAAAATTAATTAACTATTTTTTTTTTTCGTTTTGAAATGCCCAATAAAATATGTTTTTTTTTCAAGTAATTTAAAATTAAACGATTTTTATGGGGAAGAGGTCATATGAGAGTCATTGCCCCTCCCTTAAGTTTGATTTAAATATTATTTAGTCTAAAATACAATTGAATTTTATTTTTGAATGATTTTGCAAAACATAGTAAAATTATGTCTTTTCGAGAAATTTAAAATAAAAGAGAAATTATATATTTCCGTAAAGTTAGAGGGTTTTACTAAAAACATTACCCCTCCCCTAAGTTTAAAAATTTATAATTAATCAAAATTTCTATTTTTTCTTATTTTTAACACATTCGATGCCGATCACGCGCCAGCGCGTGATATGGCGCCAACGTTAAAAGGCCGCTCACGCGCCAGCGCGTGATGTGAGGTGATGTCAAATAGCCAGTCACGCGCTGGTACGGGAAAATCTTTCACTGATTATTTCTTATAAAAATAAATCGGTTTCCGGGAAAACCCCACTTCTACAGTGCGGCATTAACGGTCATCACATCTTCAAGTAAGCGGCAGCGAATGTGTTAAAAGATAGAATTTATTTTTGTTAAGCAACTTAAAATATAAGATAATCTCAAGGAAGTTTCCGGTAATGAAGCGAGGGGGGTAGTTTCATTACCCCTATTTCTGGATTTTAAAATTTAAATAATTAAATTTGTTTTTCTTCAAATTTGATAAGCATACTAAAGTGTATTTCATTTGTTTACCTTAAAATTAAAATCGAACTGAGAATTTTCTTTTATTGAGAAAGGGCCCACAACCTCACGATTTTGAAATTTAATTAACTCATTTTATTTTGGCATATTAAGACATAATCCAATTTATTCCTTCCGATCGAATGCAAGTTAAATACAACATTAGTTTACCTTGGAAAATTTTCCCAAATTTAGAAAAGGCACCACGCATGGATATAATAATCCCTGTAATGAAAAAATCTAATTTTCACATCCATAAAAAGTAGTACATAATATTTGCAAAATTGGAATCTATGATTAAAAAAAAAAAAAAAAAAAAAAAAAAAAAAAAAAAATAAGTTGCAAGATTTTTGCACACACGGAATATTTATTTATTTTATGCAAAAAAAGTGCACCGTTTTTGATAACTTATAATGTTCACTTTTTTGTATACATAAAACATGAAAATATTTTTCACAAAAAGTACATACTTTTCGGAGTATTCAAAAATATTCACTTTTTGTGTACAAATTGTGTACAATCTAAACTTTTTTGCAAACAAAGTGTAAACTTTTTTTAGCTGGGCACGCGCACTACTGTAAAAATAATAAATTAGAAATAGACAATGATCAAAATTAATTATCAACTTTGTTCTTCCTATTCAAGCTCTCACGAGGAATTTATTTATAAACTCTAACCAATTCATTTTTTCGCTGCACCTATCAAGTAAAATAAAATTGTTTATTTATTGAAATGTTTATATGTAAAAGGTGTATATCTTAATATCTTGTGATTTAAATATCTAAAAGATTTAATAACTTTTTATATATAGGTATATACAGTGCTCAGCAAAAGTTTAGACACTGGTGTTATTTAGTCTTTAAATAAAAAAATACGAACTCTTGAGTTTTAAAAATGGCTATATTTATTTTTAAATATATTTTAAGCATTTTAGAATAAAATTAATGGTTATAATATAAGATAATATTTAATTTAACTGAAAAACGTGAAATTTGCCTATTGCAAAAGTTTAGACACTTTTTTGATTTTTTGCCAACTGTTCATGGATAAATGCAAATTTCTAAGTTATGAAGTATTTTAGTATACCTCTTCATAGCATCAGTTAGTGATGATGCCGCAAGCTAATAATGTTCAGTTTAATGAGGTAATTGAAGTAGGAAAGCTGAAATGGAAAGGGAAGAGTGTCGCAGAAATTTCAGCAGCATTGAATCGTCCGAAGGCGTCTGACTATAAAGTATAGTCTAAGGGTGACTCCTTCAAAACAAAATATAAATCTGGAAGACTTTATGTGACCAGAAAATGAGATGACAAAAGGATCTATAAATTGGCATTTACACAAATGATGATTGCTATTCACATTAAAAGCAAGTCAGGACTTTCTGTGTTGAGGGATATCATTCGTAAATGAATTAAAGAAAGTGGTAAATCAATTTACATGAAAATGATAAAAAAATCAGCTTTAAAATCTCGCTACAAATTGGCGAGAACGCAATGAACTTTCAAAGATACGTCATTTGGACCCAAGTAGTACGCCATGATATTCAGTAACGAAAAAAAGTAATATTTGAATGGCCCAAACCGGTTGAAATACTATTGGCACGACTTGCGTAAAGAACCTGAGACTTTCTTTAATCGACAACAAGGAGGTGACTTTTTAATGATTTGGTCCCCAATTTGCTTTAATGCTCGAGTATCTCTGCGGTTATTCAGTGATTGTCAAGCAACATAAGACTACATACATACGTTCGAGATCAATTTGTAGTCATTTGGGGAATATTTAGCTGCTCTAAAGTATGGATTTTAGCTAACTAATGCGCATATTCATGTTGCATACACAAAAAGAACTTTGTTTAATCATGAAAATATTACTGATCTCAACTGGCCAGCGTGTAGCCCTGATCTGGACCCAATCGAAAATCTTTGTAACATCATATGTCTTAAGTTTATGCAAATTTTTGCAATACTTTTCTGTTAATGAGCTTCGACCTGCTGTTAAACTTGTTTGGTACAAAATAGACCCCCAAGTGATGCAGCATTTAGTTTCTTTGATGAAAAATCACATTCTTACACTAATTGCAAACAATGTAGTTGCAACTCGATTTTAATTTGTTGTTATTTTTCTGTAAATATACAAATTGTCTATACTTTTGCCACAATGTTAATTTCGTTTTTTTTTTTTTTTTTTTTTTTTGTCATTATATATTATATAAAAAGGGAAATTTAAAATTTATTATTTGTGAATAAAGGATAAGTCACAAGTAATGTATGACAAATGAATTACAAAACTTCGGTACATACTTTTGAATATAGAAGCGTAATTGATCATTGTCTACATTTTTGCCGAGCACTGTATTGCAAATAAAAAGAAAGAAATATTATCCTTTATTCATTATAACATCAGTATATTTCAAAAAAATTATAATTAAAAAGAAATCTTTCGTATAGTAATCATTAAAAAATGCAATGTATAATCTTGCAATTAAAAAAATAAGAAATTTGTGTAAGTAAATATTAATTTCTGTTTACACGGATTTTAAAAATATATTCCTGAGAAACTCTCTAATGATTTTCTGAAAACATAAATAGATAAATAAAAACATATTATAGAATACATCACGGTATTGTTATACATTTTTATTTAAAATATATTTTCATTACAAATTATCGACATGAAATATTTAAACTCTGAAAAATGTTTAATTTACAAAAGATACATTATTTAATCCTAATTTAAAATATAGTTTAATAATTTGAAAATCCTTACTGTGCCAATATTTAAAGATAAGAGTCATTTTATTCTTAAACAAAATGTTCAAAACAAGGAATTTTCCTTGTGATTAACTTCAAATTATGTGGAAAAACTCTCTACGTAGTTACTTATTTAAACTACTTTTCAAATAGCTTTATATTAAAATTTAAATAAAGAATTCCCACAAAGGTTTTGTTATATATTTACATCTTCAGAAAATTATTATATCCATTAAAGCATAGCCATATGCTGAAACTTTTGAAATATAAAACAATTTTTTACAATACATATCTCGTTTTTTAAACAGTAGATTGTACATTACATACTATATGTAAAATTTACGCAGGAATGATTTTTTTTAATTATACATAACTACTAAACCAAACCAAGCTAACACTGTTAAACCTAGTTGAAGGTTTATAATTTTTTATAAGCATTCATACTTCAGATGATTTTAACCTGAAATATAATTGTATTCAATGTTACTTCTTCTTAAAAGTTATGTATTTAGTTTTATATAGTAAGTTTTAAATATTATCGTTTCCTTGTTCTAGATATTAATTAATAAAAAAACTGTTCAAAAAGATTTTATTGGTACTGAGAGGATTAATGATGCTCGTTAGAAGACCGATGAGTACAACATAGAGGAAAAACTTTTTAAGTAACAATTTTAATAGATTTTTGACATTTAGATTTTTTACAATTGAAACAAAATATTCTAAAAGAGCAATGTCACCTTTGGTGAACGGCAGCAAAGTGTTAACATTTGGCATATGTGCGTTTTTGAAAATGAAAACGTTAGTACAGGTAACTCATCAATATTTTCAATCACTGCCGTATCTTTTCTATTGAAATCAATAAATGTTTGATAACTATGCAATCAAGTTATGTTTTTTAGGTGAAAGTACACTGAAAAATAATCAATAATTCTTACATAAAAATATTATTACATAAAAAATCTACATGCCTATTAAAATTTTATCTGTACATTGTACTGTAAAAGATGAAAGTATATGCAAAACTAATTTTTGTAACGCTACAGAAATTTGCAACTTTACAAAGAAATCTATAAAAATAACAGCTATATTACTAATATTTTATTTGTAACTGGATTTGCACATGTATAGAAGGTTCTAGGAATCCCAGTGTACTAAAAAATTCTTACTAACCTTACAGATTTTTTGATTTATGATGTAAAAGTGAACCGGTTACATGAGTTTTTGTTGTTTCCATTACATAAAAAATGTAGAAATATCAGATTCCTAGAAAAATTTTAGTAGCTTTGCATTTTTTTTCACAGTATCTTTATTGAAACATTTTACTGAATCAAATATGCAAAGAAAATTATTTTGTATCACGTTTAATTGTTTCTGTAACATGTAATCAAATTTCAGATTATATTAAACTATTTAATAACAAACCGATAAACTTTATTTAAATTTAGAAGATTAAGTAAAATGTTCCTTTGCAATATAATGCTATTTCAAACTTTCTTATTCATAAAATACTTGAAATTTTAGTTCAGAAGATTCATATTTTTCTGTATTCGACGAAGAACCGAATTATTATATTATTATTTTCTCCCTCATAATCTTCTGTGAACTAATATAGACACATTTATAAATACAATAAAAAAATTCCTTCAAACAAACTGCCATCGCTAAACTTAAACTCTTTCATTGTGAAGAAAGTTTGTTATAGAGAAATCAGCTTAGATTCAATTTGTACAATAAAATGCACATGCTTAAAATGAAAAATGCACATAAAATGAAAATATTAGAAAAATGCCTTTTATTTCGGTCAGTATTTTTTTTTTTGGTGTAATCAATAGACATATTAGAAAAAATTAATTGGCTTGTTTAAAACAAAAACAAAAATTAAGAAAGAAAACGTAATAAACATAGATAAACAGTACTATTTCATTTTTTTTTAGCATTTCAAATACTTAACTTTAAGGCTGAAACATTACTTAGTACACATTTCTTATTAAAAAAATATGCTTTTTATGAAAAAAACCAGATTTTTATAAGTATTTGAACAATTTAAATGTAACATTTTCGTGAAGCTAGGATCCTCATTTTATTATATCGAAAGCTTTTAGCATTTTTTCTTTTGAATGTAAACGATTAAATAAATAAAAAATTTAACTTCCATACAATTTTCTAAAAGCAAACATCCTCTGAACTCAAACAGCCATCGCATCAAACGGACCAAAATTTGGTTGAAACTAGTGGAAAATCTTTAACAGTGTACAATTTTCTGAAACAAACTCAAACATCCATCGCAACAGCAAATTCTTCGTTTGAATACTGTATACGCATGAAAGTTGAATAAACATCGTTATATAGAAAGTATATTTTTGTAAAATGGACATTAATTTACATTTTAAGAGCGTTGAAAGTAAAGGTTCAGAAGAACATTTTGTCAACCATATAACTTCGATAAATTGGCATTTCCTTGAAAAGAAGTTCCTCTATATTATTATTACTAGCGAACTATGCCCGCTAGCTGGGCCACTTTTTACAAAGGAACCTCGATATTAAGCAGTATATAATAAGCAAAAAAATTCATTTAATAAGCAAGTCTTGGTGTTAGAATCCTCAAGCACAAAAAAGTAAATTAAAGAGCTATGGTTGTTATGCGCCCATTATCCCGTTAAAAATATGTGATTTCGCATGGTGGGTGCTACGCGCACTTGAAAAAGAAGATTGTGGATCGGAGCCATGGTCGCTTCGCACCCATCGTCCCGTTAAAAATATTTGGTTTTGCACGGTTGGCGCTGAGTGCGCATAAGACATTTTTTCGTATTTTTTGGTTTATCAGAAGCAGACTTTTACGCAGATATGTATCTGCGATCTGAATATGTAATCAGTTTTTTCTACTTTAAAAACTGTCTGCTTGATAGTTTAAGAAAAAACGCGCAAAAAAAGTTTCGGTATATTTTCTCTGCAGCGGCTTGTTTTATTTCTAAGTTCAATATTTTAGTGAAAACTACGGTAAATAATCGACGACAAGTCAAAAAAATTGATGCGGAACAAAGCGCACTTAGCGCGGGGAGAAAAAGAGGTTTTCGGCTGGTTCTTCTTTTGGCGCTCTTAACCAAAGGGGAAAAGTTCTAGTCATTCACTGTTAGGTGGCGCAGTGCATCTGCTTGGGAGCTCTTTTTGGGAAATGAGATGTTTTGCGTTTCGTTTCCCGAGGGGTTTTTAAGTCATAACTTTTTTTAATTTTGGTCCCACGGTCTCGAAAATGCCCGAAATGACTTTCCCGAAATTTTTCGAATCGAAAGACACCTCTTGCGACTTCCAACTCGCCCGCGTTGCGAACTGTAATCGGCTTCAAGCAGACAGACAGACAGAGTCGCACGGATTTTATTAGTATAGACACTAGCGAGCTACGCCCGCTAGCTGGGCCACTTTTCCCAAAGGAACCTCGATATTAAGTAGTATATAATAAGCAAAAAAATTATTTAATAAGCAAGTCTTGGTGTTCGAGTTCTCAAGCACAAAAAAGTAAATTAAAGAGCTATGGTTGTTATGCGCCCATTATCCGGTTAAAAATATGTGATTTCGCACGGTGGGCGTTACGCGCACTTGAAAAAGAAGATTGTGGATCGGAGCCATGGTCGCTTCGCACCCATCGTCCCGTTAAAAATATTTGGTTTTGCACGGTTGGCGCTGAGTGCGCATAAGACATTTTTTCGTATTTTTTGGTTTATCAGAAGCAGACTTTTACGCAGATATGTATCTGCGATCTGAATATGTAATCAGTTTTTTCTACTTTAAAAACTGTCTGCTTGATGGTTTAAGAAAAAACGCGCAAAAAGGTTTCGGTATATTTTCTCTGCAGCGGCCTGTTTTATTTCTAAGTTCAATATTTTAGTGAAAACTACGGTAAATAATCGACGACAAGTCAAAAAAATTGATGCGGAACAAAGCGCACTTAGCGCGGGGAGAAAAGAGGTTTTCGGCTGGTTCTTCTTTTGGCGCTCTTAACCAAAGGGGAAAAGTTCTAGTCATTCACTGTTAGGTGGCGCAGTGTATCTGCTTGGGAGCTCTTTTTGGGAAATGAGATGTTTTGCGTTCCGTTTCCCGAGGGGTTTTTAAGTCATAACTTTTTTTAATTTTGGTCCCACGGTCTCGAAAATGCCCGAAATGACTTTCCCGAAATTTTTCGAATCGAAAGACACCTCTTGCGACTTCCAACTCGCCCGCGTTGCGAACTGTAATCGGCTTCAAGCAGACAGACAGACACACAGAGGCACACGGACTTTATTAGTATACTCGCGAGCTACGCCCGCTAGCTGGGCCATTTTTTCCAAACGAACCTCGATATTAAGCAGTATATAATAAGCAAAAAAATTCATTTAATAAGCAAGTCTTGGAGTTCGAATCCTGAAGCACAAAAAAAGTAAATTAAAGCGCTATGGTTATTATGCGCCCATTATCCCGTTAAAAAATGTGTGATTTCGCACAGTGGCGCTACGCGCCCACCGTGCAAAGGTGGCCCACCGGCCTACCACCCACCGGCCTACGCGCCATGGTCGCCATCGTCCCGTTAAATATATTTGGTTTTGCACGGTTGACGCTGCGCGCCCATAAGACATTTTCTCGTATTTTTTGGTTCATCAGAAGCAGACTTTTACGCAGATTCTGAATATGTAATCAGTTTTAGCTACTTTAAAAACTGTCTGTATGATGGTTTAAGAAAAAACGCGCAAAAAAAGTTTCGGTATTACAAACTACAAAAGACTGCTATAAAAAAAATAAGTAATTTCATTAATATCACAGACAACATAACTAACAAATAATTATGGCAGCTCGTTTTCCGTTTGTACTAACAAAAATTAGTATTAATCGCGTAAATCTTAGGTTACACAATATTCTTGTATGCTACCAAAAAGAAAAAGTATGAAAATAAACAGTGTTTAACATTTTTTACCAATTAGTTCTTTTTCAAAGAACCGAAACGAAAGAAAAAGTCGTTTTCCCGGGAGAAAAAAGAGGTTTTCGGCTGCTTCTTCTTTTAGCCAAAGGGGAAAAGTTCAGGTCGTTCACCGCAAGGTGGCGCAGTGTTCTGCCTCAGAGCTCCGTTTGAGCTCCGTTTGGGAAACTAGACGTTTTCCGTTCCGATTCCCGACCGGTTTTAATTCATAACTTTTTAAATTTTGGTCCCACGGTCTCAAAAATGCCCGAAATGACTTTCCCGGAATTTTTCGAATCGAAAGACACCTCTCGCGACTTCCAACTCGCCCGCGTTGCGAACTGTAATCGGCTTCAAGCAGACAGACAGACAGAGTCGCACGGATTTTATTAGTATAGACACTAGCGAGCTACGCCCGCTAGCTGGGCCACTTTTCCCAAAGGAACCTCGATATTAAGTAGTATATAATAAGCAAAAAAAATTATTTAATAAGCAAGTCTTGGTGTTCGAGTTCTCAAGCACAAAAAAGTAAATTAAAAAGCTATGGTTGTTATGCGCCCATTATCCGGTTAAAAATATGTGATTTCGCACGGTGGGCGCTACGCGCACTTGAAAAAGAAGATTGTGGATCGGAGCCATGGTCGCTTCGCACCCATCGTCTCGTTAAAAATATTTGGTATTGCACGGTTGGCGCTACGCGCCCATAAGACGTTTTTTCGCATTTTTTGGTTTATCAGAAGCAGACTTTTACGCAGATTCTGAATAATCTGTTTTTTCTACTTTAAAAACTGTCTGCATGATAGTTTAAGAAAAAACGCCCAAAAAAAGTTTCTGTATATTTTCTCTGCGGCGGCCTGTTTTATTTCTAAGTTCAATATTTTAGCGAAAACTACGGTAAATAATCGACGGCAAGTGAAAAAAATTGATGCGGAACAAAGCGCACTCAGCGCGTGGATAAAAAGAGGTTTTCGGCTGGTTCTTTTTTTTTTGCTTCTCTTACCCAAAGGGGAAAAGTTCTAGTCATACACCGCAAGGTGGCGCAGTGTATCTGCTTGGAGCTCTTTTTGGGAAATGAGTCGTTTTGCGTTCCGTTTCCGGAGCAGTTTTTAATTCATAACTTTTTTAATTTTGGTCCCACGGTCTCGAAAATGCCCGAAATGACTTTCGCGGAATATTTGGAATCGAAAGACACCTCTCGCAACTTCCAACTCGCCCGCGTTGCGAACTGTAATCGGCTTGAAGCAGACAGACAGACACACAGAGGCACACGGATTTTATTAGTATAGACTATTATTAACTATTTGGAAAATAGTTGTTGTTCTCGGTAGAGAACTATGAAATAAGAAGTATATCTGAATATTTTTATCGCTTGAATTCCGCAACTTTTTGATTTTATTCGTTTTCTGATTGGTCAATTATTAATGTCCAAAAATGGAATACTTAAGTTGCCACAATGCCAAAAAAGCAATAAGATCTTTAAAAAATAAAAATAATTTGAAAACACATTGTGATAAAGATTTCAAACTAATTTCATTTAAAAGTGCATTTTTCCCTCTTGGAAACGGTGTAAAAATTTAAAATGTGCAATACTTGGAAATTAAAAAATTTTTGGTTCCGAAAATTGTAAAACTGAAATTTTATGTTGGATTCAGGAATATTTTAGGTTGGATTTAGAAATATTGATGTTTAAAGCTTCTCATAAAAAATGTGAATCGTCCAGAAACATGGAGTTAAGAACTTGGAGTTAATAGTCTTATTAACTCCATCGAATAAAAATTCACATTTTAAACAGTTAAAGATGTATATTAAAATATTACTGGTATTTATCATTGTTCTATGAATATTAATGTTTGATACATGGCATACGTAATATAGGTCTCGTTATGATCATCATAAAAATGTTTATTATTATTATTGATTTAAATATGGAATTTATTTATAAGTCTTTGAAAATATCATCTTCCAAATAGTCATTGTAGTTTATTAAAACACAATTTTGTTATTATTATTATTATTATTATTGCTTTATAGATTCGCAACCATTTGCTTTATTCACATCATTTAAAGTTTCAATTTCTATTTTTTTTTTTTTTTTTTTTTTTTTTTTAATATAGAAGCGCCCACACTGTAAAAAAAAACGAACTGTAGAGTTACTAAACCTTTCATAGGAAATTTCGTTCCTAGAAATTTCCATGTATGTTTTCCATGTAATAGCATCGGTTGCATGAATGTTTGCTTTTGCCATAAAATTGTTTAAATGCCATTTATATTTTAACTTTTTTACAAAGTATCGTTTCTAATGTTTCTGAAAAAGAATCAATGGCTTTTTTCAATGTTTTGTTTCTTTTCTTAGATATATAAAAATACCGATCAGAAAATGTTGAATTTTCAAAACCTTTTAATCAACGAAAAAGACATTCTTCCTTTGTAAAATGAAATACGTAGTTTAAAAGCTTTAAGCATTTTACTACACAAGTATTTAAACAGCAGAAGTTACTCATATTATTCTTAAACAATGTATGCAAAACGCCGCGATTTGTGCGATTAACGTTAACTGATGTGAAAACACTTCAGCAAGATTATTGGTTTAAACTTCCCTTCCAACAGCTTTAAATTAAAATTTATATAAAGATTTTCCGTTAAGCGGTTTTTTCTACAAATATGTGTATCTTAAGGAAATCAGTAAAGAGTTTCACATTAAAATATTTACCGAAACAATTCAAATAGAAATTAAATATTTTCTTACACATTTCTCATTTTTTTTTGGAAGGAAAGTAAATTATGATATTTTATGTAAAATATTAAAGAACTGCGAAAGCGTAAAAAAAAATATTTTTAAATGTATAATGTAGAAAAAAGAATCATTTATATTTTTAGAAACTAGCACTATTCACTGTTTTACTAAGCATTTTAAGTTCTGATATAATATGAAACCAATATTGCAAAAAATTGGGAAAATTTATTAAATTGTAAACCAAGTATTAAAAAGTAAACATAAAATTTAAAAAATAATAGAAAACAAATAATCATATAAACTTTATTTAAAATATACTTTCTTATAAAATTTCTCATCTGAAAAATTAAATTTACCAAATCCTTTAATGAACGATTGCATTGAAATGCAATATAAAATAGTGTAATTTTTTTAAATTTTTTCTTACAGAAATATTTAAACAAGAGAGCCATTTTATTCTTAAAAAATGAATTTAAAAAAGACGCTTTCTATGCTATTAGTTTTAACTGGTGTGAAAACACTTTCACCAAGATTATTTCTTTAAACTTCCTTTCCAATAGCTTTAATTAAAAATTTATTTTTATAAAGAATTTTTGTTAAGAGGCATTTTTGTACATCTATTTATGCCTTTAGGGAATAAAGAGTCTCATATTAATATATTTACCGAAATCATTCAAAAAGAAATCAAATATTAAAGGTTTAATTATAGGCGTTTTACATATCCTTGGGCGTCAGATGTCATATTATGACACTTTATGTAAAATATTAAAACAATTGCAAAAGTGCACATTTTTTAAAATTTGCTACATGTTAATATAAACTAAAATTAATCATTGTTATACTTCACATTTTAACTAGTGGTATACCATAAAACAATATTTTAATAAATTATGAAAATTTATAATTTTTATAATATTTCAATAATTTAATAATTTAATAATAATTCAATAATTTTTATAAATCATTTAATAAATTATAAAATTTATTGGAATTATCCATGAATTAATGCAGACAATTAAACGTTAAAAAATTAGAAAGATTCAGAAATCATTGTCCATGCCTTTGTTTAAAATATATTTTCTTATAAAAGTTTCTGTCTGATAATATAAAATTCGTAAAAACTGTTAATCAACGAAAAATACATTCAAAACAAATTTACATTAATACAAATTTTACATTAATATAGTTTTAAATTTTTAAATCTTTCACAAAACAAATATTTAAACAGCAGAGTCATTTTATTCTTAAACAATGTGTGCACAAAAAGACGTTTTCTATACGATTAGCTTTAACTGATGTGAAAACACTTTCAACAAGTTTATTTGTTTAAACTTCCTCTCCAATAGCTTTAACTTAAAATTTATATAAAGAATTTTTGTTAAGAAACGTTTTTATATATCTATTTATATCATTAGGATTCAAATGTTTTACATTAAAATATTTATCGAAGTCATTCAAATCGAAATTAAATATTTACTTAGACATTTCTCATTTTCTTGGATGAAAGATAATAAGTTGTGATATTTAATGTAAAATATTCAAAGAGCTGCAAAAACGCACAAAAAGAATTTTTAAATGTACAATTAAACAAAAAACCTTATGTTTTTAGAAACTAGCACTATTCAGTGTTTTACTAAACATTATAATTTCTGTTATAACATGAAACCAATATTGAAAGAAATTGGGAAAATTTATTAAATTATAAACCAGGAATTAATAAAGAAAATTAATTAAAAAAATAAATAGAAAAGTTATCATAATATAAAAATTTATTCAAAATACATTTTCTTATAAAATATCTGATCTGAAATCTGAAATTTTTCAAATCTTTTAATGAACGAATTCATTTTACTTACCCATCATACGTAGTATAGGGTAAGTCTTGCAATCGTTTTGAAAATCGAAAATTTTTTTTGACGGATTTACACGTTTTAGATAGTGGAGATTCCGAAAAACATATTTTTAGAAAAAAAATTTTGCCGTCCGTCTGTCTGTCTGTCTGTTTGTAAACGCTCTATCTCCCGAACAAATTGAGATAGAGACTTGAAATTTTGTATGTAGTTAGTATGTAAGAATGGGACGAACCCTATTTAATATCAGCAACCTCGATAATCCGGAACTATTTTTTTCGGACTCTCGAAAAATTCGTTCTGATGAAAGGTATATAAAAATTTTCGAATTTTTTTGTTCTAAGGAGTGGACGTAAAAGGCAATAAAATAACACACATTTTGCATATAGAACGAAGTCGATCGGATTATTAGTTGCAGAGATATTTGTAATCTTATTTTTCACATTCTTCGATTTTTCATGACCCTGTATTTCATTCAAATTTCAATTCAGAAGTATATTTTAATTGGAAATGAGACGCTTAGTCCGACGCAGTTAATTGTTAGTTAATAGAATTATTATTTTCTGAGTTATAAGGATGTTTCTTTTACGCAGTTGGGTACTACTTGAGTAGTTTGGCGTTTTATATGATTTGTCGAAATTGGTACATCAGCAGTTCTTTAATATAGCATTACTATGTATACTAACAATATTTAAATTTTGATTATGAATTGCAATGTATTGTATAAATAGTTTTCACATGTTTTATTTTCATATACATATCCATGATGGGTAAGTATTACGGTGGCCTCCGACGACTAGTTTAGGTTGTAATAAAAATATAGTGTAAAAGCGTTTAAACTTTTACAACACAATTATTATACAAGAGAACCATTTTATTTTTAAACAATGAGTTCAAAAAAGACTTTTTCTATGCGATTAGCTTTAACTGGTGGGAAAACACTTTCAGCTAGATTATTTGTTTAAACTTCCTTTCCAAAAGCATTAAACTTAAAATAAATATTTAAAATTTCCTTTAAGAGACGTTTTGATATATCTATTTATATATCTCTAAAGAGTTTCACATAACTATATTTACCGAAACCATTCAAATAGTAATTAAATATTTACTTAGACATTTCTCATTTCCTTCAATGGCAGGTGATATGTTAGGGTATTTTATGTAAAATATTCAAAAAACTGCAAAAGCGTAAGAATTTTTAAATGTACAATAAAAAAATCATTTATGTTTTTAGTTCACTAATTATTGTTCTACTACACTTTATAACTTCTAACTATGAAATCAATATTGCAATAAATTGGGAAAATTTAATAAATTATAAATCAGGAATTTAAAAAAAAAATAATGGAGAAACAATCGTAATTTAAAACTTTATTTAAAATGCACTTTCATATAAAATCTCTGATCTGAAATATTAAATCTTTTAAATTTTTTAATGAACGAATGCATTCTTAGGTTGTAATATAAAATATCGTGTAAAAACATTAAATCACCCACAAAACAAATATTTAAACAAGAGAGCCATTTTATTTTTAAAAAATAAGTGCAAAAAAGACGTTTTCTACGCGTTTAGCTTTAACTGTTGTGAAAACACCTTTAGTAAGATTATTTGTTTAAACTTCCTTGACAATAGTATTATCTTAAAATTTATATAAAAAATTTCCGTTAAGAGACGTTTTGATACATCTATTTATATTTTAAGGAAATCATTAAAAAGTTTCACATGAATATATTTACCGAAATCATTCACATAAAAATAAGGCATTTACTTAAACATTTCCCATTTTCTTCAATGGCAGATAATACATTATGATATTTTATGTAAAATTTTCAAAGAACTGCAAAATCGTATAAAAAAGAATTTTAAATGTATAATTAAAATATTCCTTTATATTTTTAGAAAATAGCACTATTCATTGTTTTACTACACATTATAACTTTTAACTGTGAAACCAATATTGCCTTAAATTGGAAAAATTTATTAAATTATAAACCAGGATTTAAAAAGGAAAAACAATTATAAAAATTATAAAAAATAGCAAGGAACAAGGTAATCAGTAGAATGGACCGCCTAGTTGCCAGGTAACTTTATACACAGTGTCACATTGTAAACCGTATTGCATGGGCATTAGGGAACCATAAGAAAAACAAAGAAATGAGTAGACCTGGCTGGAAGCTACAGTTAAGAATAAAATTAGCTAAAAATAATTAAAAAATATAATATCAGTTAAAATATAAATTTACAAAAAAAAATATAAGAAGAAAAGCAGTTAAAAAAAGAAAAATGTCTCATTAGTACTATAAAGGCAACAGAATAAAGCTACCGGGGGGAAGGGTGCCCTAGTGATGGGCTATTCTCGAAAATTTACCAATCGATAAAAATCATAATCATAAAAATAAAAATCGATAAAAGTCATCGATTAATTTCGAGAATCTACAACCGAGATGTTTTACAATCGATTATTAAAATCTTTGTTATTACATGTTTAAAAAGCATAATAGTAAATACATGGTAACTGAAAACAAATGAATATAAAACACAACAAACCGAAAGGATGTTATAATGGAGCCACAATAGTAGAAAAGTCATGTAACGGCGTTTCTTGATTGGAAAAAATTTTAAAGTCGAGAGTAGCAAAATGGCCAAAGAAAAAATAATCAAAAGCACCCTTAGTGGAAAGAACATGAACTAAAAGATACTAAAATTGATCAAAATCTTTTATTTATTTTTGTTCATCATTTGAGATACGTTCTACAATTTACCAATTATTAGAAGACTGTCTATTGAAATACATTAAACGGACAACCCGGGGGGGGGGGGCAAAGTAATGGAGGTGTAATGAAATGCATAATATGAATAAATGGTCATAAGGCTTCCCAACAATATATCACAATATGGGTTAAATTTACTAACGAGCTTCCCGCGGGCGTAAACTGAGGGGGAGATGAGCACGGGAGGCATATAAAAAAAGAAGGTAATTATAGCGTTTTCTAGTGATATATCGCGAAAGAGGTGTCAAAATGTAGTATAAAAATGTTCCCCTTAGAATTCCAACTATTGCAAGACCCGGAATAGACTGCCCTCCCTGTTTGTAATTTTTACATATATTATAAATTATATATTGGGAGTCTCCATAAAAAAATCCGATCTGAATTCACAAAAACTAAATGTTTTCAAAAAAATTTGAAAAGTGCTTTTATAAGCAATACAAATTGAGGAAAGGAAAGGAAAGATTCATAACAGTGTTCCGAAAACTTTCCGATGATACGTCATATGAAGGGCTCGTAAAAAGTTTGAAATTTACTCCTCACTACTCCATTACTTGTTCTTCCCAGAATAAATCCGGAAATCACGCAGCCTCGCTTTAAAATGTTTATATTTAATAAAATGTATTTACTAAAGGGGTCCATCAAAAAACCATATCTAAATGAAATTTATTCTCAAAATAACTATGATTTTAAAAATTCACTCCCTCATCGCCCCCCTCCTTTCTGCTGAAATTCAACCCCAGAATAAGCAACCTTCATAATATGAAAGAGTGGTCCGAAAAACATTCCAATAATTAGTCACATGAAGGGTCCAAAAAAAATTTGAAATTTACTCCTCACGCCTTTAATTTTCCTTAACAGAATACACCCGGAAATCACGCATCCCCCCACTTTAAAATGTTTATAATTTTTGTGTTAATAATTTTTATTAGAAGGTTCCACCAATAAATAATTTCTAAAATGATATTCATTATCCAAAAAGCTATAATTTAAAAAATTCACCCACTTATCGCTCTTCCTTCCCCTCCTCCTGAAATTTAACTCTAGGAGGAGAAAGATTCGTAAAATGAAAGAGATGTGCGAAAACTTTCCGTTGATATATATAACATGGCTGGTCCCCCAAAAAAGTTTGAAATGTATATGTCACCCGTGGGTTCATCCATTTTCCCAGAATACACTTAAAAATGACACAGCCCCCACTTTAAAATCTGTATATTTAATAAATAATATTTACCGGAGAGTTCCATAAAAAAAAAAAACTCCACATCTAAAATTATCACTCCCCCTCCTCCCCTTAAAGTTCAATTTCAAAAGGAGAAAGATTCATAATATGCAAGAATGGTTAAAAAAGCTTTCGTATAGGCCGGTCGTTTCAGCAAATCTCATCTCGATTTCTAGTAAGATGAATCAGCATCTCGAGAAACTCGTTGCTTCACGATGAAAATCTATCTCGATACATCTCAGGTTTATCGAAAGACTTGTAGAAGACTTGTAGAAGAGTTATCGAAGAATTTCTACCTCGATAAATGCAGCATCTCGAGATACTTGTGAATACCTTTTCCGATAATGATGATTTTCGTTCTCGCTGAAAATAGAGATGAGAAGGTTTATCGAGAAGATTTTTGGTGATGAAGCTTTGTGAAATGAAAGGTTTTTAGAGAAACGGGGTACAGTAAGAAATATGAGTATATGACAATAACTTGTGACATGAAGACCTAATTTTCAAAGTTTCTCGTATTTTAGTCCTACCAATCTGTCACGTACCGGGAACCCTCCAATAAATATTATTTATTGAAAAAAAATTTCAAAGAGGGGGCTGAAGAGAGGACGAACATATGTTTAAAACCGCATCGATTTCTACAATACCTATCATTTTAAGTGTGGTTTTTTGATCAAACCATTCGGTAAATATTATTTATCAAACATAAAAAAATAAAGATCGGATTGCAAGAATTTGGGGGCGAAAACGTGGGCCCACGGGGCGGGGTGAGGGGAACAATTTTCTCTTTTTTAAACCCGTCATGTGGTACATCATCTTGAAGATCTCGGATTAATCTTTCATATTAATACTTCCCCCCCCCTTCCGAATTTGGTTTCCACGGTCGGGAAGGGGGGGGGGCAATTTATGAGCCATTTTGAGTTTTTATCACTTTATATGGAATTATTCAAGTAAAAACGTTTGTAGGCGCATTTGGCCCTTTTTTTGAGATGGGAAAAAAAAAACATTGAATTAGTCACGTTGTTAAAGTAACCTTGGCACATTGTTTTAAAGTTCTCTCTTTGAGGGCCTCTTCCAGGGATGAGGAGCTGGACTCTCCCCTCCCCTAACAAACACCTTAAAATATCGCTCATTTAATTCTCTACAAATTTTAACTTAAAAATTTAAGCTACATGGCACCCTCGGTGCTGTAGAGCCCCCTGTCGGTTATTCACCTAATTTTGCTCATTTCTTCACTTCATTTCAAGTTTTAAAAGGCTATAACTTTGCTTTTATGGGAGCTAAATCGAGGCGAAAAATTATAGCATAACTAACTTTTCTTCGCCGCTCTTTTTGTAGTCCCTAAGCAACGTTTTTTTTCTTTTTTTTTGAGGGGGCAGGGGGGGGGCGTTTCTCATATTTTATGTATTATATCTATTGAAAGCTTACGCTTCATACATTACAAATATAGCATAAAAAATTTCTTCCGTCATGCAGGGTCACGTTACGGACCCATAATGGGTTAAAATTTAAATTTCTCAAACTTCTACGAATTTCTCAAAATCAGCATCTGAAAAAAATCGTGCCAATGCTTATATGGTTGGAAAAGCTTGTAACCACTTATTGATGTTATACACCTTCGGCGAGCCTCACTCCACTTTGCCCTCTCAGGAGCACTTTTCTAAATTTTGCCAGTACTCTTCATGTGATATATATTTCGGAAAAATTATGCCCACTTATTCATACTATGCAGTTCCTATGCCCCTTTCCTGACCTTTCACACCCCAAAGGATCCAGTCAGAGGTGCAGAGGTTCGTTCGGTTCGAGATTTTTTTTCTTTTTTTTTTTCTTTTTCAAGATTTTGCTGTGTGTGCACACCACATTTGGTATATGATGCCACAACGAGGATGATATACAACGAGGACCCAGTTCGAGATTTCATATTACAAGACTGCTTTTAAATTAGAGACACCAATGAAAGGAGGGGCTCACTAGCTGGTGAATTCATCGTGTCTTTATTAACACCGACTCTTTCACTTGCTGACGACTCTTGATAAAATTGAATCCTGTATGGTATGAAAGCAATTTCAAACTGGAAACACCGAGAAAAAATTTACACAATCGAAAGATATCGAGATGTTAATACAACCGAGAAAATTGAGAAAAACTTCTCGTTATCGCCCATCACTAGCAAGCCCCATAGAAAAGTATTATTCAATATAATACATTATTTAAAGTATAATCTCTTATAAAATTTCTCACCTGAAATATTGAAACTTCCTAATCTTTTGGTGAACGAATACATTCTGCAGTTGTAAAATGAAATCGAGTACAAAAACTTTTAATCTTTTACTATACAAATATTTAAACAGCGGAGTCATTTTATTCTTAAACAATATGTGCAAAACCAAACATTTTCTATGCGATTAACTTTAACTCATGTGAAAAGACGTTCAACAAGATTATTTGTTTAAAATTCCTTTCCATTAGCTTCAGCCTAAAATTTATATAAAGAGTTTCCGCGGGCTTTTATACATTTATTTATATCTTTTAGGAAATCACTAAAGAGTTTCACATAAATATATATGCTGAAACCATTCAACTAGAAAATAAATATTTACTTAGACATTTCTCATTTTCTTGTATAGCTGATGATACGTTGTAATATTTTATGTAAAATATTAAAATATATTCGAATGTATGCATGCATTCTTTAAAAAAATTCCTTTGTGTATTCAAACTAGCCTAATCATAATTTTATAGCATTTTACCTACTAGTATAATATAAAAACAATATTGCAATAAATTAAAAAAATATATTAAAATATAATTTTTAAATTAATAATAGTCCAGGCATTTGGTAAAAAATAAATGCAAGTTTTGGTTTTTGATTCCCTTTATGTTTTTTGGGTCGCTGAACACGAATCTGGCATTATCCAACAAAATGTCTACCCGGAAACACGTTTTTTTGGCAAAAAACGTGCCAAAAACGGCTTTTTTTCGTTTTTTCTATATAACTTCAAAATTATGCATTTTACATAAAAGTCATCAATACATAAATTAAAGAGCACAAAATTTTCTACATTTTATGTACTTAAAGTTTTTTTCTATGATCAATGGTTTAGCTGTGAGAGAGCCGCAAAAATGGGTGTGAAAAGCAAAAAATTCTGAAAAACGTGAATTACAGCACCGTACGTCGATGAAACATGAAAAACAAACATTTTACACAAATTTTCCCCACTAAATAATACTAAACATATTATTATTGACTATATTTTATTAATCTGATGTTCATTGTTTCTTTCATAGCTAAAAAATTAATAAAAATGAGCATAGCTGTGATGAAAATCTTTGCTAATACAAAATAATAATCGTAATAATTTCTTAATTTGACTTTTAAATAATGTAAATAAAATAAATAAAACAGGCTTTAACTGATCCCATCTGCACTTTCCCCCTTGATTGAAGGGTGCAAGTGGGAAATAACGTTGGTCAAGCGCCCACCCCCGCATCCCATGTCCACGCTCAGTAGAATATTCCTCCCCCCCTTCCTCGCCAGTCTCGCTTCTGTTAGAAATATGCGTTGCACAGAACACTAGCTTATCAGGCGGACACATTCCTCTCAGTTTCCATATGAAACTGTTTACTTATAATTTAGTAATTCACTGTTTGTGTCTGCGTGAATATAGTGAACATCTAAGGTGATTTTGCGCTATGTCGCTGTGTTTTTTTTTTGTGACTCTCCTTCAAAAGAGGGGTCAGTGAAAGTTCGTCGAGGTGTTGCAGCGTTAATCAAGGCAAATACAGAAAGAAAGGATGGAAAGGCAGTTTTCCTCAAGGGGAAAGCCTCAGTAGATGTACAAAGTATTAAGTGTAGAAAAGCATACGTAAATGAACGGATGATTACTGCTTATGTGAAGAAGGTTGAGGAACAAAGTGCTAGCACTTCTCAAATTTTAAGATCATCAACTCCCCAGTTTAATTTTCGAACTAATTGTTTTATATGTGGACTGCGCATTTCGGAAGAGTTCATTGAAACACAAGCTAAAAATCCACCAAGCGAACGCAATTCTGTATAGAGTGTGCGACACATGGGATTCAAAAGTACAATTTTGAAAGCAGCAAGAGCTCGCAATTATGATTATGGGCAGGCTATAATTCAGCGCATCGAAACAGTGAATGATTTGATCGCAGCAGATGCTCAATACCACATCAATTTTTTTAAATATATTTATAGAAGGCCAAAGGTCCAAGAACAGAAGAAACGTTTGCCGAGGCAATCGACAGAGCAATGCAAAGTACATACGATTACCTTGAAAATCATGATGATGAGTGTCAATTCTCCATGGAAGAGCTAATGAAACAGGTTACAAGGAATTATCAACCTGATATGAGAACTGTAAAGTTTAACCTCATTGAGAGATATGGAGACGACATACTGATCACAAATAATTAGAAAAAAAGTCGATTGTGTGTTTCAAGAATATAGGAGGGAAGATACTGACTAATGCATGGTATCAGCAAACATGTAAATCTGATCGAGATGAGAAGCTGCGAGTGGTTGGAGCAGCAGCTAAAATTATTTGCGAAGATATCAGACAGAATATTTGGTTAGGGAAACTGCAACAACATCACAGTTGTGTGTCAAGACGAAGAAGATGAGCTAGACTTTGAAGCCGATCTGTAAATGGATTGCCCACACAATGAATCATAGGTCCCAATGAAAAAGAAAATAATCATGCTGCAAGGTATCAAATATTTTCTATTAAAAAAATTAATTTATAATATTGATAGTTATAAAAACACCCACTAATTCCATTCGTCTATTTTCTATTTTGTAGGTGTCGGTGAAGCAGGGACCCTCAAGTAAAAGAAAGCGAAATTAGTACTTTCTTTTTTAAGTAAATGTACTTACCAATGTGCATAATTATTTATAATTAAATAATAATTCATAATGAGTCGTCGTTTTTATTGTTAGCAACTTCATTGTAAAATATAGTGTATTATAATATCTTGCGTATCATTTAAAGACAATCTTTGCGAAAAATGGTCTGTTTTCATGTTAAATCTATGTACAGTGCCATAAATCCTATTTTCCTGATTTCTTTAATTTTCACACCCACATTTTGAACTTCTAGAACTTTAAGAATTGGAATCCGTGTCAGCTTTTATATAGTAAAGCATGTTTTAGTTATTTTATTTACATTATTTAAAAGTCAAATTAAGAAATTATTACTATTATTATTTTGTAGTAACAAATGACGATTTTGATCACAAATATGCTCATTTTTATTTCTTTTTTAGCTATGGAAGGAACAATGAACATGAGATTAATAAAATATAGTCAATAATAATATATTTAGTATTATTAAGTGGGGAAAATTTGCGTAAAATGATTGTCTTTCATGTTTTATTGACGTACGGTTCTGTAATTCACGTTTTTCAGAATTTTCTGCTTTTCACACTCTTTTTGCGGCTCTCTCACGGCTAAACCATTAATCAAAGAAAAAACTTTAAATACATAAATTGTAGGAAATTTTGTGCTCTTTAATTTATGTATTGATGACTTTTATGTAAAATGCATAATTTTGAAGTTATATAGAAAAAACGAAAAAAAACCACATTTTTTGCCAAAAAAAACGTGTTTCCGGGGAGAAATTTTGTTGGATTATGCCAGATTCATGTTCAGCGACCCCAAAAACATAAAGGGAACCAAAAATCAAAACTACACCAAAACTTGCATTTATTTGTCCTTTTTGAGCACTTAATGCCTAGACTAATAATAGGAAGGTGATCTATTCATGCATTAAACATGATTATAAATATGTGGAGAACCGAATATTTATAGGATGGACAAATATAGTGCCTGAGAGAGAGTATGATCACACTGTTAAGTCATGTTAATTTCATATAGGAATTATTTTTTCGGATAGTACCTTTGATATTAAAATTTCCTTAACAGTTTTGTTATGGGTTTATCATTTGTAAAAACATAATTTTACTACTACATTTCAAACAGTCACATTATTAATTAAATTAAAACAGTATTTACTCTATTTTTTAAAATTATTCCTCTATTCCTCTATAATTTTAACTCGGTCATAATGATTGGTAAAATTAGCATATGAATTTAATTTTTTTCAACTGAGCGAAAAACCTTGGTCATTTCCATTAAATAAAAGAACCCTGTACATTGGATTTAAAATGCAAATGCTCTACTATTTGAGCTATCTGACCTGCCAATTGACGGATATATTTCTATGAAATAATCTTAAGGATATTAACTTATGGTCTGTAATGTAGACAGCATTATAAGCTGCAGGAATATTTTTATCAACTACGGCTCGCCGAAGAATAGGTAAAATCACAATTCCATTCACCCAATTATTGAATCAAATTATAGAATTCAGGAAAAATTTATATCAGAGGAAAGAATAAAATTTTATCCTCTGAAAAATCTTAATAATAACTAGGCTTAACGATGATAATACCAAGAAAAAATACATCAGGACAATTTAAACAGTTGTGTTAATAAGACAAGTTCTTCACTGATTAACAAACACTTCTTTGTGGTATGGTGATATGGTGATATACTGATGTACCGGGTTCAATTCCCGGCACGGAATCTTTTTCACTATGTTGGCATTAACGCCTATAAACAAGTACAGAATTCGAAATTTGATTTTCAATTTAAATAACTTTAATAAATTTATCATTCGTCACTTTTAATTTTTTAATTAATCCAGCTCTGTAGAAAAAGACTACATTTTTAAAAAACTAATGCACAAATTCGCACATTTAAGCGGGTATTGCGATGATACAAAAACGATTTATGTATGTGTGGAAAGTGCGTGTAATTTACAAATGCACCGTCTGGTCTATCAATTTCAACATACATATTTTTGTGTATTTTAATAGCACATTAAGCAGTCTAAATATCTAAATTGTTTTAAGATTATTTAGAAATACATAGTTTAACATGTATGAATTGCATATGAGTACGCACATATCTGTGTAATAAAGAAAACTGTTTATATTTTCCATACATTGTACAAAATCTCGTAGTTTGAGATGTAAATTATCGCAATAATTTTTCTTTCTTTCCTTTGAATAATACGAAAAAATAATTAAAAATTAAATCAAATTTTACTTATGTACACTTCAAAAATATATAAACGTTTTACTTGCCTTTTCATGCTCACAAATATATTAGAAATTGAGATTTATATTAATTAATGATACTTATACGTAATAAGCGAAAAAATCATATTTTACATTAAAGTTAATATTCTCTCCAGTTAGAAACATTTTCTTATATTCAGAAAAATGTCCTTTTAAAGGAATTCCTCCATTTAATCACAAAGAATTTATCTCAAGGTATTAAGAAGCTAAAAAAAAAAAATATCTTCATATACGCTTCTCAATACTTAAAATATTTTTTTAATCAAAAAGGGAAAGATTGAAACATTCATTCTTGATCTTGTTTAATGATGTAGAAAGTATTAAGTACTAGATAATGACTACATTCTTTCAAAGTATTCGGAAAAAAGAAAATGTATTATTATGTTCTAAGAGCAGTTTATTCCCGATGTTTTAATTTAGTATTATTACAAACACTGAAAAACTTTTTAAGTGCTTATTAAAATGATTTATGAACTTTTAGTACTTCTCAGTTTTATATTTACTTATACCAGAGCAATAAAAAATAATAAACGAAACAATAATATTATTATTTAGAATAATAATAATAATTACAGTAACAAATAAAAAACAAATAAAAAAGGAAGATGAAAACTTAGTAAGGTAAAATGATGAAAACTTAGTAGGAGAAGTAGAATGATGATAATAATAATAAATAGTAATAATAAATATTAATAATATATTCAAGTGCATTAATACACTATTTCTGTTTTTACATTATATTTCTTTAACTACTTCGCTCATTGTGTACATATATATTTCCGTTTTGCCAAATTTTATTAATGGTATTCGAACATAATCGAAATTTCGACATCAGATATGTTTTGAAGTCTGAGATCCAAATAATGCAAATAAATCAAAAATCTGGTTCTTAACTCAAATGAGAGAAGCAATATTTCACAAATAATGAATAATATTGCAATAATACTCATTAGCGAAGAGGATAACTAAAACATTCTTTTTAAAAATGTACACCTTTGTTACTTCTTCTGAATTTACAAATGTTATTACAAGTATATATTAGGATAGACTAAATGAGAAACGGGAAAGGAAACAGAAAAAAAATTACAAAATATATTCCAAACATAATCTCCGAACCCATGTAAGTAGTTGTCGAACTCCTTTATCAAGCAGTGAGTACCTCATTCATAGAAATCCTTAGACTGAAATAGACATTGTTCATGATTTCGTTGTTCGAATAAATTATAAAAAAGTCATATGGTAAATGATCCGAGTTATAGGGTGGGATTTTGAACGGTGTCCATGGAAACATCATTAAGATTCCCTGCCAAAACGTTGTTGTCGCTCGTCTACGAATCATTGACAATGCATATTATCTGTATACTGTCGTTTTCACATGAAGCACTTCGCAACTACTGAATTATGAAAAACACTCTGTAGCTCTTTTTAGGGTTTCCTTCATCTGACGAAACCCTATTCGTTCTATTTTGTCACTGAATCCGTACACCGAATCTATGTAAGTGAGAGCGTTCAAATTTTGTGTACTTACCGCTAAATACCCCTTGTCACACAACAAATCATAAAAGTTTGAAAAGGACTTTTATTTTAATTAAAATATTTATTTTAGTATCATCAGTTCATTTTTGTTCTTGTTTTCGCTTCTAACTGTTGACAAAGTTTAAATAGATATACAATTATTATGTATATCTAGGCTATATTGAATTTTTGTTGGGGGAAGGGCAGTGCTGTCTTTTTCTTTAGATAAGCGTATTTATTGCAATTTGAATGTGTTTTTTTTTCAATGAGTACTAATTTAAATATTATTACTTAACATGTAAAAGTGAAAAAAAATCAGGGAGAGGAGGAGTGCTTATTAAAATGGTTTTCGTGTAAATAGTAATTACAAGTTCGTATTTAAAAATCCCTAAAAATATCTCTAATATAAATTAATTGGTTAAATAAATCACGTGAAAAACGTGTATTCGTTTTTATTTTGTAAATTAATTCCAGAATTATATTTTTTGGCACGGCAAACCACATGGTACATAAAAAATGATATAATTTTTTTTTTATTAGGATTTGATAATTGAAGTGCAATTTTTTTTAAATTATTGATTTTAAAAATTTGGTACTTTCGCATGCGGATGTTATTTTATGTGCTGATTCATAAAATCTAAATAATAATATTAATAAAATAGAGCGAGATCACAACTTTCCCATTTATGAAAAAATAAATTTTAAACTTATAGAAAAGATGCTATTTCGCGCAGACAATTAACGGGAATTTATTAAAATTAGAAAAACTAAATGATCGCTTTTACACTTTGACATAGTTTATAATACATAATATAAATTTTATAAATTTAAGATATATTGAATTTTTGTTGGGGGAAGGGCAATGTTGTATTTTTCTTTAGATAAGCGTGTTTATTGTAATTTGAATGTGTTTTTTTTTCATTGAGCACTAATTTAAATATTATAACTTAACATTAAAATTTTGTAAAAGTGAAAAAATCAGGGAAAGGAGTTTCGTCCGAGAATTGGCTATTTTCTAAATTTTGTTAAGTATGAGAAAACTGCAGAATCAATCGCTTTAAACTTTGACATATACTTTATAACACATAATAAGAAGAAAAATAAAGTTTTTTGAAAGAGATATTAAACGAAACCCTCTGTGTTATTTGTGATCACACTTACCCACTTTTTTACTCAGAAATATTGCAAATGAAGATGATTAACAACAAGGAAATGCCTGGAGTAAAATATTTTTGGCAGACCACCAGCGCATAACATATGCTGCTGCATAGGGCAAGTCCATTTCTGCCGTAGGTGCTTTGTTCTATCTTTACACAAAATTTCAGCATACACATATTAAAATAAACCATTTTTATAAGCACTTTTCCGTTTTCATTTTATGCACCTTTACAGTATAAAATGAAATAGAGTATAAAATGAAATACAGTATAAATAAATATATGAAAGAATAGAAAGAAAATGAAATGCAGTATAAAATGAAAAATAGAGTATAATATTGTTAGATTATGTAAGTTTTAAGCTCTTATCAATATAGATATTTCGGCATTGTTTCACAACAATGCATAATGCATTATTGTGATACCTACGTTTTCATCAGATTACTAAAATTCTCATCTTCTTCTTATTATTATTATTTTTCTATGTTTTAAATATATATATACTGAATAACGGATATTTTGGTAGAAAGGATTTTGTCCGCTATTTGGAAGTGTCCACTTTTCCGAGATAGAAACGTACAAATATTTAGGTAAAAGGAATTGAAAAATTGTGCAGTAAATAGAGCTGTTCACATTTCAAAAGTGCTGTTATGGAGGTTTTACTGTACACACATTTAATAAATTTGGTTTAATTCTGAAAAAATCTAGCGACCTACAAATGGAGAGATATATAAATACTCCCGGAAAAGAATCCTTGGAAGAAATAGTTGTTCATGCATTTGAAATGCTCTTTAATTATTATTATTCAAAGAAGTCATCGGATTGGTTTTAGATTTTTATAACTTAAAGTTTCTCACAAATTCTCAAATTATATTTTTCTTTTAATAACATGAAAATACAAATTAAACAAATATGTATGTATATTCAAAACAAAGAATAAAAATTAAAAAAAAATAAAAAACTAAACGTTTTTCTGTAATATTCACATGTGTAATAAAAATGCGTTTAATAATAATTATTATTTTTTATTTTGATATTAATAATCACATAAAAAATAGTTTACCATTTAAATTATCTTTTTTCTATCAAAGTTAATATTTTCTTGAATTAAAAATGTTTACTCACATTCCTAAAATTCCTTATTAAATGGGATTTCCTTCTTTTTCTTTAATAACAAAAATTTAAGAAGTTAAAAACACGCATATTGATAAATTTTATCCATCATTAAGAAAATTTTCTATTTTCAAAAAGGAGAGAGTTGAAACATTAATTCTTGATCATGTCTAATGACGAAGAAAGTATTAAGTACTAGATAATGACTGAACTGCTCTCCTTGAAATTTGTCAGAAAAAGAATTTTAAATTTGTTAATATATGTCTTAAGAAAAGTTCTTTCCTGTAGTTTTAATTAAGCATTACTAGAAACACTAAAAAACATTTTAAGTGCTTATTAAAATGATTTATGAGTAAATAGTAATTACAAGTTCGTTATTTAAAAATCCCTAAAAACATAAACACTAAAAAATTATAAAATATTATATAATAATAATTATATTCAATGTACACTTGATATTTAAGATATTTATTAAATAATATAATAAAATTTCGCTATGCCACGTTTTCACCAATAAAACTAAATAAATGCGATAAAATTCATTTCATTAAAAATTTAAAAAATGCAGCTTAAACATTTTCTGTTTTCTTCTAATATCTTTATTTAATCATTTATTAATCATTAAATTCTAATCAATGTAATTAAGTTTTCAGTAAAAATCTCAAAAAAATTATAAACTCGTAAGTGGAGTAATTCTAACAGATTAAGTATTGAAATAAATAAGATGTAACGATATGAAAGTAGATATTTGTTTCCAGCAGGAAAATTATTTTTTGTACTTGGATTTGCGAGCAAATATCAATAAAAAATGTCAATGACGTCATACGATGCATTGTAAAATGCTACATTTGAGTTGCAGAGACTCGACAATTGCTGCATAAAACATGTTTTTTAAAGAAGAAAATAATGATTATATACATTGCAAGTCCATTATTCTCTTGAAGTATTAGAATTAAAAGTACGCTAGAGGTCGCAACAAACTGTAGAATTTTTTGTATTACTCTGTTTGCTTTAGTACAGTTTCTAAAACGCAGCGCCTTGTACTACCACCTTATAGAAAAAATATCGACTTCAGTTGTTTTGATACTACTAATGTACTAATTGTACTTATCTGTTGAAATAAAAATCTAGTCAACTACTCTTTTAAGTAGATTTCGTATGAAATACCACCATTACCGACCCCCCATAACTTCTTAGTTATAATACAGCGGGGTAGAAAAGACCGGGCCAGGATTAGAACCAGGCATATATTGCCTGAAGCGTCAATGCTCTTCCTACTGTGCCATCCCGGACGAATACTGGGGAACTATTTCACCAAGCCAACCTTAACGATCACAAAAAACGTAAATAAATTTTGAAGAACTGAACAAGACAGATCATATAAATTATATATCAACTAAACAGCACTTTAAGGTAAACCGTTGATATCAAAGTGTCTAAAAAAGTACCAAATTGAAATTATTGTATTTATCTATATAAAAAACATAAAAATTAAGTAAATAGTTTTGTGTTTTAGTATAGGTAATAAGTAGAAAGTAGAAAGTTACATAGGTATCTTATAAAAAATTATAGCAAAGAAATATGTATAATTTTTGTGTACGAAAGTAAGAATCTATTTTTATATTATTATATATAGTATAGTTTTTTATATTATTATATATTTTTATATATAGTTAATAAATGAGATAGATCTGTGGAGAGTGTAACTAAGTTTTTATATCGAACTGAATTTTTTTTTATTGGTTTTCATATTAAAAATTTACTTTTTTCTAAAGTTTTGATGTTTGGCAATATCACATAAACTTTTTCGTTTCTTACCCACTAACACGCTTTTTTAAAATTTAACTATCCATATTTATTAAATTATTATGTAATTTCCGTTATTGTAATGAGAAAAACTATTGAAAAATTAATTTTCGATAGTAAGAAAAACACCAATTTTTGAAAAAATTATGGGGTAACAGAAAAACCGGGCTAACGTTTGAAACATGAAGTAAATACGCGCAGGTTCCTAATATACAAACGTAATCTTAAAAAAAAAGATTGTTTGATTACAGGAGTTACCACATTTTAATAAAGCGCCAAGAAAGTTCGATCACATTGACATTGTTTTTTATAAAACAAACCTAATTTTTCGCGAACCAGTCACAGAAAAGATAGTTATGATTGTGATGACATACGTTGTTTTAAAAAGTAGAGATTCAGGGACATTGTTTACAAAAGCTAAAATTTAAAAGATATTGACCGTTTTTATTACATTGGCTATGTCTTCGTGGGTTTAGTTACCCCAGCTTACCTTATGCATAACAAACTAAAAATTCAATTTTATTTTTTTTTAAACTCTGTTTTAAAATAGTTGAAGATTCCATAAAAAAATCAAAAATATCGAAGCATCTGGACAAGATGTAAGGTTTAAAATTAATAAATATTTGATAGCAAATTAATTATGGGTCATACTTATTACACCATTTTACAGAAAATTCATAGATTAATGTTTTCTTTTGCAACTTACATTTTTTACATTATAAATCTTACATTTTTTTCATCGTTATTATTTATTATAATATATTTATCAGGTCTTGTTTTCATTATTTCAGGGATGTTTTTTCAGTTTTTCTTAGCTTAAAATAAACCTTTTGCAATGGTTTCAGTCTTTTCGGTGTTTTCTTCTGAAGTCCAGAATGATTATAAAAATAAAAATGAATAATATTAAAAATGAATAATTATTTTTATTTCTCTTTGTAAAAAATGTGTAATATGTATTTATAATTAATTTTTGAATAAAAAAGTAACACTTTACTGGTACTTTATATTGTTCAAACCTTACTTTTTGCGAAAAACATTTCAATTGAATTTTCGCCTCTGTTTGAATGAATTTTCAAATATAACTGGGAGAATATCCGAAAATACGAAAATTGCGGCCCTCACAATAAAATTCCTGTTTAATCTTGTACATTCCAATTTATTTATTTATAATTTTAATAAATTTGATCTTACAAGTATTTTTAAAATGCATTACATTTTTCATACGACAAATGAAGCAATTAAAAGAGTTGAAGTTGGAGAATGTCATTTTTCAATCATGTCACACTGTGATATGTGCAATGTAAATTGCCTTCTGCTATACTATACAAATGTGTTTTCCTTGTTATTTAATTTTTAATTTATATTTATACCTTATAAAACACACATATATATATGAGAAAGGTAACCAATTTTTATTTAGAATTAATTTTCCGTTATTAAAAATAATTGTAACTGAGAATTAATTTCATTGTTCTGGTCTGCTCATTTTACTTCTTTATTAGGTATAAGGAAGTAATTCTTAAGTAATTCTTCACTGAAGAGTAAGTCTTCTTATTTTTGACATAATTCAAGCATAAGTAGTAAAATCATTCTATCAGCAAGATCTTTTATGTATTACTTTGAAAGTAAAGTGTTTGTCAAAATTCAGAATTTATAAAAATTAAGTATACTTTTTTATATTATTTTCATGGCTCCCATAAATTAACATAAAACTAAACAATACATGGAATCTGAGCTATATGTAAAACATGTTTCTTTAAACAAAATTAAAAGATTAAACCTAAAAAAAACCGAGAAATAAAAAAAAATAGAATGAAATGTTCATTATCTTGCTATACGTTTGCCAAGAAATGACACATTATTATATAAAAATTAATTTATTACATTACTTAATCTCTTTAAAATGTAACAATTTTACATGGGAAATTCTTCATTTTTGAATAAAAAATTATTTTACATCTTGAAATTTTCAATTGTTTTCAATGGATAATTTCATTAACTCAGGTAAGCAATATCTCAAATTTTGGGATATATACCGAACTTTGCAATATTTCATTATTTTCTTTTCTTATTATTATTAGGTGCAACATAATAAAAAAACAACTTGTATTAAAAAAATCTTAACATACAAGCATTAATATATTTCGAGCTTCCACTACAAATATTAAATAAAAAAGTTAGAGAAAGTAAATTCTATAAGAATCGGTAATTAGTTGGGGAATTAATATACTTTTAAGCTATAAATGTAAAGAATATATCAATTATGTGAAAGAAAAAAATATGCGGAAGTAAACACAAGGCATTACAAAAAGGACGAAAAATAATAAACATTTATAAGTAAGAACTTTTTTGTTCAATAAACTTGTCTGCGTAGAAAATCACATTCCTTTCAAACTTTCAGCGCATTCAATTTCAAAGTATATTTCGTAGTCTTTATTCAATAGCTTATTTCTATAAGTGAAAATTCTTTCGGAACTTTCTTCTAATAAAATAATTTTCAAAAGAAATTCAAAAACTATTTCTTTGGACTTTTTGAATACATGAAATTATGGAATTTCTGGATATCTTTTTTTATGTATAGTTAAAAAACTTTCATTTATATATAGAAATGATTGAAATAAAAAGACAAAAAAGTCGTTATTCGAAAAAGAAAAATCTGAATAGAATTCTTATTTAAAGATGACATATAATTATTTGACAATGAATCCTATAGTTTAAATATTAAATAATTTTGAAAGTAGATGTTACAAATATGCATTTTGAATTTATAAAGATATGAGAAAATGCTGCATTCACACATAAAACTACAATATTGTATTGACATATAAATACAGGATGAAATGCGCAAGCATATATAACTCGGAAAAAGTAGAACTAACCGCATACTTTAGTTGATCGTTAAAGAAAAAATTGACATAATTTGACAAAAATTTTATTTACACACAAGAACAAAGACATTATGACCAAAAAACTAATATCGTGTTGGCCCATCTTTGACAACCACCGCAAAGCAACTGCTAACTGCTTTAGTATGGATTCCGAAGTTCTTTGTAAATGATCAGTGATACATTGTATTAGCAGGGCTGTCACAGGCGTCTATTTTTATAGTTGGTTCGCACCAGTATTTTTCTGGTAGAATTTTTTTAATATATTTTTCCTTGCAAATGTTATCAGAGTTTGTATAAAGGATTTCTGTTTTAAGAAAGTGGTGCCAGTTAGAATTAAAAAATAGTCGCCTGTGGCAGCCCTGTTCAAGACGCAGCTATGCATATGAGGGATATTCCAAAATGGTTGTTTTTGAGCTCTGGACTGCCGTTTAATGGCATCCGAATTGTGTTCTGTCGCATAAAAATCCTTTGAGTTAAGTGAACAGGATGTTAAATGGATTTTAATATTACGTTCCTGGAACTATTCGAGTACAATACGAATCCTTTGACATGGAGCTTTCTTTTGCATTAAAAATCCATTTCCATTTCCAAAGAAAAATAACATATACCAATGTAAATGACTCCATGATGAATTCCAGATAGTCCATGGCACTCATTGTCTGTTCTGCAACAACAACAAATCCAATTTTCTGTTTGAATAGTTAAAAAATTTTGTTTCAACCCCACTTTATGATTTTATCCAATTTTCCCTTACACGATGGCTCTTGTTAGCATTTCAAAAACGTTCAATTTCTTGAATTACTTAATATAAAGTGCGGAAGTGTTTTTCTTTCCCTTTCAAATAATTACATGCCATCTTTAAATAAGAGTTTTATTCAGATTTGTATCGAAGAACGTCTTTGTTATCTTTTTATTTCAATCATCTCTATATAGAAATGAAAGCTTTTTAACTATACATAAAAAGAAGAGAGCCAGAAATTCCATAATTTCATGTATTCAAAAAGTCCATAGAAATAGTTTTTGGATTTCTTTTGAAAATTATTTTAAAAGTGATTGGACAGTCCCTAAATAAATGTTTTCGCAAGTATAGACTTTCAATCCTTCTAAGTCAGCCCAATAGTAGTCTTGAGGGCCAAGCGATAAGAGTTGCTGGCGTTTTACAGTATAAAGAATCAGATATGTTATTAGAAGAAGACGAGATAAGAATTTTCACATATATAAATAAGCTATTGAATAAAGTCTACGAAATATACTTTGAAATTGAATGTTTAAAGGAATATGATTTTCTACGTTGACTCGGTTATTGAACTAAAAAGTTCTCCCTTAGAAATGTTTATTATTTTTCGCCCTTTTTGTAATGCCTTATGTTTACTTCCGCATATTTTTTCTTTCATATAAATAATATATTCTTTGTATTTATACCTTGAAAGTATTTTACTTTCACAACTATAAACTCATTCTTATAGAATATACTTTAATTAGCTTTTTATTGAAAATTTTTATAGGAAGTTCGAAAAAAATTAATGCATATATATTTAGTTTTTTAATTACAAATTATTTTCGTCAGTGTGAAGCATCTAAAAAGAAAAAATATACATAAACGGCGGTAGTGTTTTTCTTACTCTTCCAAATATGCTATCTTTAAATAAGAAATTTATTCAGATTTTTTTTTTCGAAGAACGGCTTTGTTGTCTTTTTATTTCAATCATTTCTATATATAAATGAACGTTTTTTTAACTATACATAAAAAGAAGATAGCCAGAAATTCCAAAATTTCATGTATTCAAAAAGTCCAATGAAATAGCTTTTGGATTTCTTTTGAAAATTATTTTATTAGAAGAAAGTTCCGAAAGAATTTTCGCTTATAGAAATAAGCTATTGAATAAAGACTATGAAATATATTTCGAAATTGAATGCGCTGAAAATTTCAAAGGAATGTGATTTTCAACGTAGACAAGTTTATTGAACTAAAAAGTTTTCTCTTAGAAATGTTTATTAGTTTTTGTCCTTTTTGTAATGCCTTATGTTTACTTCCGCATATTTTTTCTTTCATATCAATAATACATTCTTTACACTTATACCTTAAAATTATATTAAACAACTGTAATCTGATTCTTATAGAATATGCTTCATTTATCCTTTTTATTAAAGTTATCACGGGAACATAAATAAAAATATTAATATATAAATATGTATTCAGGTTTTAAAAATATAAATTCTTTTCTGTATCGTAATATTAATTATATATATTCTATAACGAAAAGAAAGAATCTATTTTATAAATAAATATTTTGATTATAAGACGTCGCTGCATTAATAACATTTAAAATACATTAAAAATTGAAAGTTGAAAAGTTGAAATACATGTGATTATCTACGTAGACAATTTTATTGAACTAAAAAGTTCTCACTTAGAAATGTTTATTATTTTTCGTCCTTTATGTAATGCCTTATGTTTACTTCCGCATATAGTTTATTTCATATAAGTAATATATTTTTTACATTTATACCTTGAAAGTATTTTACATTCTCAACTATAAACTCATTCTTATAGAATATACTTTCATTAACTTTTTTATTGTACATTTATACTTGAAGCTCGAAAAAAAAATAATGTATATATATTTATTTTATTAAAGACAAATTATTTTCGTCAGTAAGATGCAGCTAAAAACAAGAAATATATATATATAATAATATAAGAAAGAACAACTAAACGTAGGAGGCTGCTCATGACGATTTCTGTTTCGTTAATATTGCATTGCATTTGTATATAAAATCTACAAATCTACTACAGCTGTATCTCAAACCTGCATATTAATATTTAAAGTATTATCTATCCTTGAAGACATTCATGACTAAATATGACTCACTGGGTAGATAAGTGTTGTGTGGAATATTAGGAGGACACAGGATTATATATACTTTTAAAATCAGATTTTGGTTTTTCTTTTATTTTAAACATTTTAAAATATGAAAAAAATCATATTTTATTCAATTAGTAAATTTGTAATTTCCGCGCACTCTTACTTTTAATCTACATAATTTGAAGCTTTAACCCTTTAACTGACAAAGCATTTTCATCACTAAGATGTTGAAATAAATGAGTGACATCGGTAATTGCGAACAAATATATTTCTAAGTAAGAAAAAATGATTTTTCACAAGCACAATAAAATGGATATTTTAAAATTAAAATTCCGGTGTTGCTGTTGAATATTGAAATTAAAATTTTGTGGTTTCGTAGTGAAACCAATGTATGTTAAAAGGTTTGAAAGACTAGCCAAACATGCATTTGTTTATAGTCTGCATGCTAAAATAATAATAAAAAAACTCACCTATTATTATTATTATTATTATTATTATTATTATTATTATTTTTATTATTATTATTATTATTGTTGTTGTTGTTGTTGTTGTTGTTGTTATTATTATTATTATTATTATTATTATTATTATTGTTATTATTATTATTATTATTATTGCATTTAAAACACACGATTTTTTTTAAATTCTTGAATTTCCATATATTCTATTAAAACTTAATTTTAAACAAAACTATTTGTGTTTATTTTGGTTTCAATTTAAAAATAAGTGTTTTGTGATTCCATTTTCTTTAAAAAATTGTTTTCGATATGAATAATATGCATAATTTTGAAAGATATGCGCATATCATTTAATGATTTGAATTCATTCATTAGTGAGATGAAGTTTTAGATTTCAAATATTAATTTTCTACAAACACCATTTATGTTTATAGATTACATACTTATGAGTATATACTTTAGACAGAATGTGGAAAAAATATCTTAATTGCATATTTTGCATGTTTTGGAACATAAAAAAGGCCATGGCTTTGATCGCATCGACAAACTCAAATGCTCTGTCTATTATAAGTAAATCGAAAATTACAGTCTAACGCAAACATTAAAGTAAGTATTAAGGTACCCTGGTGTAATAACGCCACGTTAAGGTTCTACCAATTTTTACGGCTGAGTTTTAGTTTGTATTTTTCAAACAAATATATGATTTGATACAGCAACTCATTGATTATCTATATAAAAAAATAATTTAACAGATATGTATTCATAAAATGTAATGGCGTGATTTCTTGACCAATGCTATTTGGCGTTATTACCCACCTATATGGGTAATAACGCCATGCAAACAAAACTATGAAATAAGATGGAATAATGGCATGTAGATTGCCCAATTCTAAAAATACAAACTCTACAAACTTAGAAATTGACAAATTGCATTCTAAGCTATTGAAAATGTTAAAATTTTTGTGAAAGTGTAAAAAAAATAAAGGTGTAGTGTGTGTGTGTGGGGGGGGGAGAATGAGGCAAAAGAATATCAGACCGTGAGCTTCTTTTTGCTTAAAAAGGACCACTTAAATAGAATTATTAGAAATATTGCACAGTTTTAACTGTGTTTATTTGAATCAGTATTTAGGATGTAGCTCGGCCACTGTAGGGAACCAACCGGGGTATTAATGCCAAGGATTGGCGTTATTACCCCGTTATAGTTATTGCGCTCTACATTTTAAATTACAAATTATCTCGAGAAGATATCCAAAATTTTCAACAATATTTTGAAAGTCCATGGAATGTAATACAAATTTATGTAATTAACAAAGTATTTCCGGATAAAAAAATAGTCTTCATATCACAAAACGTATGTCGCAAATTTTAGATCAAGCATTAATTTTAGTTGCTTGTAAAAACAATAAGACCTAAAAATGAAACAAATTAACTTGAAGCTGTTTTTTTTTTTTTTTTTTTGCGATTTATGTGACTCAAAACACTTCTACGCAGAGCACATGGGTGTCATTTATCAGATTATTTCAGAATTATGCAAAATATTAGCGCTTGGCGTTATTACTCCGCCTAGCGTTATTACACCAGACCACCTTATATGCATAAGAAATGGGCAAGGAGCCGGAGGAGCTTGTCCGAAAGCAATAATTTGAAGTTGAAGCCCCACCTTCGTCTCAGATCCAAAAAACATGTTGTGTAATCACAACTTCATCTCAATACTGAAAGCTATGTTAACTCTCTTCCGTTTAAATTCATATCACTAATTTTCAGCTTATAAGGTAAAGCAAAAGAGTACAGGTTAAAACACATCATGTGTTGATGCGCAGAATTTAGATATAGTAGAAGATAGTGCAAATAATAACGACCTTCTATATAAATTATAAAGTTTTATAATGGTAGTGGTATATCAGGGGTATAGTAATATAAAAGTAAAACATTAACATTGATTTACTTGGGAGAAACATTTGAATATGTATTATCGAGTTTATCTGATTGTAAGTTTAGAACATTTTTAGTGAATCTTTCCTAAATGAAATTTTTTTTATTTTTCTTTGTTTTAATTATAAGTTACACCATTTTAAGTCACGTTGGAAACCATTAAAAATTATTGTATAATTTAAAACCGTGTAATCTGAGAGAAAAATTAAACATACTTGGAAAATGCAGATTTTTTTAAATCTTTTAATTTCCTTCTTTTATCATACGTTGCTTCAGGAAGAATTCATTAAAAAAAAACTAGTTTAGTTTTTCTTATAAAAAAGTAAAATTATTCTTTTATTTTACATAACTTTTCAATAGAATTACAAAAATGTTTACTCTTTAAGACTAAATTTGTGATTGTCAAATTGGTTTGTTTACAAAGAAGAATAAGTTTGTTTTATGAAAAGAAATATTACAAAGAAAACGCCAGACATTTTGAAAAGAACCAAATAAATAATAAACATTCAACGCGAGAAGTTTTTTTAGACGCATGAACTCAACGTGAGAATTCTTATTCTTTCCCAGCGCATTCAATTTTAAATTGTATTTCACTTCTTTATAAAATTTGGTATTTTTAAGTAAAAATTTCTTTCGAAACTTTTGACAATTTTCTTCTAAAGATTGTGGATTTCTTTGGATTTTTTGCGTGCAATTATTTGCGGATTTTTAAGGTTGTGTTTTTATGAGCTTATCAGTTTCTCCTATTAATCTTTCAAAACTGTTAAATATAAAAAAAATGAAAATTTGCAGATATATACGATAAATGTATCATAAACACAATGAAGATAAATATTTTTTTAAAGAAAAATTTTTAGCACCCTGCTTAATGTTGAAACTAGCACAAAATATTTATGTTCAAAATTTTTATGCCATCAAAAACTACAGATATCGATAAAGGCATACCTTTTGTAGACGTACACATGACGAAATTGTGATTGATCGTAAAAATTTGGTTAAATAAAATCTTAATTTTAAATGTTTTTTCTTCAATTTTACATTAAAATTTTATTCATACGAAAAGAAATTTAATTCATAGATTAAGAAAGGCGTTTCTATCTACTGCAGTCAGATTTTAAAAGATCAAATCTATCTATAAAATGCACTTGCGATAATTGTGATTCAGAAACCCTAAAAAAGGCATTTCATGCCAATTTTAAAAAGATCCTACTGCATGGATTTTCATGTGGCTTATATTGTTAGACAATATTCAGGGATGTAATTGATGTAATGCTTCCTTAAATATTTCTTTACCGAATCCTACTATGAATTATCAACTAAAATTGTGGGTTTTTAACATAGACCATCCAGACATGAGTCGATATTGCTTTAAAAGAAAAGATATTTTGTTTAATTAAAAGTTCGTTTGGAAATATCAAACACAATAGCGAATGAATATGTATGTATTTCAAATTTTATTTTATTGTAATATTGTGCAAATATGAATTTTTCAGTTTTTTAAATAACCGTTTTGGAAATTAGATTATTTTCTGTAAGAAATATGTAGAATGACATATGAAAAATTAAATGTAGTTTAGAAACAAATTTTTAAATTTTTCACAAAACAATATCTGACAATTCTCTCCGAAGGAAAAAGAAAGATTTAAAGAATTTTGATCGGAAATGTTGTAGTCTAAGTACGATTTAGCGAAAAAAAAATCTTTAAAAGTTTATTTTAACCGATTCGAATTTCAATTTAATTTTAACCATTTGTCTTCCACATATATACTTGTTAATATAAAAAACCTTTTAATGTCATTTATTTTATTGTTAAATCATGTTCTAAGATTTTGATATTTAATTTGAGCTTAATTGAAAATATTTATGGATATACACAACTTAAATTCAAAGATTAAATTCTCCATTTTCTTGACTTTTGAAATGAAAAAAGTTTGAACGTTTCAAACATGTAAAACATAAAGGATAATTAAGAACTCTCAACTAAAAAAAAATAATTTTAAATTAATTTGTTCAAGAAGTTACCATTATTTTATTTTTTTTTATTGATGTTATTACACGCTTAAAGTATATTTCAGCCATTCTCCTGAAACGTACTAATTTATTAAAATAAAGAATTATTTAATGACATCCACTTTTTGTGTAAAACTTTAAAACCTTTTATGAAATCAGATTATGCATTTTTTTTTTTTTTTTTTTTTTTTTTTTTTTTTTTTTTTTGTTAAAAGACGAAACTTACAGCATTGATAATTAATATTGTTTGTTCCGCGTTAATGTGCTTACATAATTCAAAGTATGTATTTTTTGTAATAAATTCAAAGTTATAACTAAGCGTTTTCAAATCCAAATTATTTTCTATTGAAAATAATGAAGCAGATGTACAATAAATTTAAAAATCGCACTCTTCTTAATTTTTGAATATTTTCTGTGGACTTGATTGAAATTGAAGGGAAAAAATAACGAATTCCTATAATAGTTAAATAAATCATAAATAATTTTATTCATGAATTTTCTTAAACTTTGTGAGTTGTTATTTAAAGTAAATTTCAAATCTTTAATATATTAATTTATCAAAAAGATAAAATCTTTAATAGCATACTTCGCATATGTAATATTTTAAAAGCACCTAAAAATGAACTTTGGCCTTTTTTAATATGTTGCATGATGATACGCAAGCATTCATACTTAAAACTTCTTTTTTCTGCTTGAATTTGTTACAAAGGAAATGTCTAACTTATCTTTCTTTATGCTTCATTCAAAGTCATTTAAAGTAGTCATGTATAATTAACAGAAACTTAAATATCTCATTTTCTTTCTTGAAGAACATAAGTTCTGAAAAGTACATCTGAATAAAAAAAAGAAAAAATATGAAATAAATTAATATTAGAAGGATTAAAACGGTAAATAATTTTCTGCAGAGTAATTACCATTAAGGTTTTTAATGGTGACTGATTCATATTTAAAAGAGCTTTCAATCATGCATCTTCTACGTATTCAATTTTAAATATCGAAAAATATTTAATGATATACAATCTGAATGTGACTTCTTAAAAATTTCTAGTAAAAGAGCTTTTGAATTTTCCAAAAAAATTTCCATTCATATTATGAAATTTTAAGTACTTATCCTTAAAATTACTTTTTATTATTTCCTATATTCATACATTTTTTATGTTCTTTTTTTCACGTAACAATGAAAGTATCAAACAGTACTTTAGAAAATAATTTTCTTAAAATACATATATTGAATATATGTGTGAAACATACAAAGAATTACTTGGCATTATGTTTTAAACAGAAAATATTGATGATAAATATGGAAAAATTATTTAATTTTTTATTGAAAATAATTTTTTATACTATTTTTAAAATAAATGTAATGACTTAACTTGAAAATAAATATTTAATTAAAAAAATATGTTTTCTAATAATGAAAAAGAAAATCGGAAACTAGTTTTCAGCTGGTATCTTTCATGATATCTCATTAATTTTTGTATAAGTTACACTCTCTTTAAAAATATATAAATGTTATTTTAATTAAAATAAAAACACTTTTTAAACACTTCTACTAATTAGAAGTAGAAGAAAAATGCTATTAATCTTTGCTTATGGTTGTTTGAATATACCTTAAAAAAGGAATTTAATTAGATCATTTATTTTCTTAAGTATGATAAAATTACGAACTATCAATACGAATTTTATAAAATTAATATATATTTATGAAGAAATAAAACAAATGACTTTTGCAAGATTGTCAGATAGTTTTAAAATATCTATCATTATGAGTAAAAATGCATACATATATATACACTTACTAGTAATGTAAAGCTTTAATAATTCATATTTATGTTAGTAATGAAATTAAGAATTCTTATAGTGTCTTTAATTAATATATTATTATTATAGGTGCAGATTCACGGTCGCTAGTTTTTACGTGGCAAGTAAATGTTTTGACTTGGAAAATAATTTTCAGCGTCTAAGTCAGCTTCTTTTGGCAAATTTCGCAATTTTTCTGCGATCATTTGACGAAAATCGTGGTTTTTTTTAGAAATTTTTTGACGAAAGTCGAGGCGTATTGTGCGAACCTTTAATAAAATAATCTTTTTTCTGCGATCTTTTGACGATATTTGCGATGGTTTTTTCCCCAGTTGTTCTGCATTATTGCTTATTTTTTTAGGAACTAATCTGTGATGCACTGAAAAAAAATATACCGCCTTCACCTAGAATGAATAGTTAGTCTTTTTCTGAATACCTAAACTGGAATTATAGATGACCGAAATATGCGAATAAGTTGAACTACTAAGCTGAATAGTCTAAATGACCTAACATTTTTAGTCTCTTGTTTTCAAGGTGACGAAACGATGTTGACTCGTCTCAGTAACGAGAAATTATAGCTTGATTTCGTAAATAGTTTCAAAAACTAGAACTTACTAAATCAAACCTCTTGTGTTCGCATCTATTTGCTGAGATTTTTAAATGAATATTACAACGAGAATAATGGAAAATTCTCTTGAATTCCTGTAGTATATTCTAGAACTCTCATATAATGGCAATTAGAATTTATAAGGATGACATGGAACTATTTTTTCTAGAGCCACAAATTAGATTCTAGATTACAGAATTGTATTTTTTTCTCAGTGTAGCGACTGACATATTTGGGTTTAGTAGCCTCTAGATTCATTAAAATTTTGCCAGTCAGCATCTATAATTTTCTCTGAACTTTTCGAGATGCTTGTTTTTACATGATAATATAAATTAAAAAAAAATTATGACGAACCAGCACACGGATATCTTCTTTTTCCCCAAATAGAACATGACAACCGAAGTACTAATGACTCATGCGACAAATAAAATACAAGAAGCCTGGTATTGAAGCCGATACTACCGCCATTAGAGCATAACACTCTTATATGATTGGTCATTAAATACCGATTAGTTTCTTTATTTTAAGCTTAAAAAAAGAAATGGCGCATGCATTTTTAGTAATTCTACGAGCAAAATATGCTCGTGTCATGGCTCCCATAGCCGACTGTCTAAAAGCATACTTCTCTCACGTGTTGATCGGATTTAATTGATTTCATTGCACATATTTTGTGTGAAGTTCTCTTATGTATTTTTGTCGCTCCATAAATACTCTGTAATAAAGCAGTCATCCTATATATAGAAATTTGAAAAAAAAATCAATAAATTGAAATACGTAAAAGAGAAGTGTCAAATTTTGTCTATTTTTAATGATTATACAGGTAAAGCTCAATTGAGAAAAACAACCATGAAAAGTCTCAAAGGCCCACCATGGAAATTTTTATATGCAAACGTTAAAGGAAACTCAATATATTATTCAATAAAGGAGATTAATTTTTAAACGGAGAAAACTGTTTTTGATGGAAGGGCCTAAACTTAATAGTGTATCTAATGATAAAAATAATATCATAATTAATATAATCCTCGTTTCCTCAAAGAAATCCACTAATTCATTTTTCTTTCTATAATTCCAGAAACTCATTTTTGAAATGTATGCTTTATCTTGTATTCTGGTTCAAAATGTATTATTTTAATTCCCTTTCTAAGATTTAAAATGATGTCTAAAAGATACATATACGTTAAACTCGGATAAATTAATGTAGAGATTACTTAAAACAGAATAACCGAGGTTTGGAAGATGTAAAATGTTAATATATTTTAAACCTAAAAAATTTAAATCTGTAACATAATCAAATCCTTCATTAATTTTACCCATTATAAAGCATAACAATTTAAAAATCTTATACATTTTTTAAAATCTTATATTTATAGGTACTTTTGTCTTTTATTCATCTGATAACAAATTACATATTGTGTATAGAGTGCATATCTGTATTCGTGTTCTATTTATGATCTGTTATAAAGCTGTCATCTTATGTATAAATATTGGATAAAAAAGCCCTAAATTGATATAAATAAATAAGAAAAATAAAAGAAAAAGTGGCAAATTTTGTATGTTTTCAATGATTATACAATAAAGATTGGTCGAGACAGCAACCATGGGAAGTTTCAAAACAAAACCCTATATATTTTAATATGTAAATATTAACGGAAATTCAATATATCATCCAATAAACGAGTTTAAAGTTTAAAGGGAGACAATTTTTATGACGAAGTCCAATTTTGATTCAAATATTCAAATCTAATAAATTATTTTCTCAACATAACAGTGTACATAATGATCGATATAGTAGCGTAATTAATATAATCCTTGTTTCCGGAAAGAAATCCACTAATACATTTTTCTTTCTAGAATTCCGGAAACTCAGATTTAAAATGTGTTCTTAATCTTCTGTTTTCATTTACACTAGCTAATCATCGAGTGTCGATTTCATTCACGGTATAGTCAGATTTAAGAGAGACATAATTAGTTTGAAATTCAAAATATTTCACTTGCGATATCTGTGTGAAAAAGAGTATTTAGTTAAGTGACTTAACAGTAATTTTTAAGGATAAATACCAACACGCAATAGTTAGACATAGATTCCCTCCCGCGTTTCCCATTGCAGTCATTCTGTGTCTTTCTGCAGCTAAATATTAGGTTTTTTTTGTTTTTTTTTTAACCGATTTTTTAACACAGTCACTGGCCATGTATTTAATATAATGCATTTGCACATATTTTGAGTTAAAGATAAAATCATAGAAATTTCAAGTTCATTTAACATTATTATTAGAAACCCGGGCAACGCCGGGCGGGCTAGCTGGTCGTCCTATAAACGAGTATAAATTTTAAACGTAAAGGAGTCTTTTTTACGGACAGTCAATTTTGGTTCAAAAATTCAAATTTAATAAATGATTTTCTCAACATAACATTGCACATAATGATCGATATAATAGCGTAATTAATATAATCCTTGTTTCCGGAAAGAAATCCACTACTATACATTTTTTTTCCAGAAATCTAGAACTCATTTTTAAAATGTGATCTTTATTTTATATTCTCTTTTACAATTTATTATTTTAATTCCTTTTCTAAGGTTCAAAAAGATGTCTAAACAACAGATATACATAGAATTTATAACTCGGATAAATTAATGTAGAGGTTACATAAAATAGAATAACCGAGGTTTGGAAGATATAAAATGCAAATATATTTTAAATTTTAATAAGTAATGTATTCAAAGATTTTAATAAGTAATGTATTCAAATCCTTCTTTAATTTTATGCATTCTGAAGCATAATTGTAATAATTAAGATTTACATTTTGACCTCAAGAGAAATTTGTTTAAAAATTTTTAAAGTCTTATAGTACATCTTATTCCTCTTTATTCATCTGTTTACATGGTACATATTTCGTATAGAATTCGTTTCTGTATTCGTGTCGTTCTATACATGATCTGTAATAAAGCTGTCACCTTAAATATGGATATTTAAAAAAATATTTTAAAAAATCTTGATATATTTAAAAATTGACAAAATTTGTATATTTGCATTGATTATACAAATAAAGATCAATCGAAACAACAACCATGGAAGTCTAAAAGCAAGACCTGTAAATTTTTATATGTAAATGTTAAAGAAATTCACTATATCTATACTAATAAAAGAACAAAATGCTCTGTCTGGTTGCGTGCGTGTGTGTCTGCGATGGCTAGCAAAACTTTCAGCACATACGAGGTTAAAAAATTTTTTTAGAGTAGCCCCAAATCTCTCCTGATGCACTTGAGCTTCAGAATTTCGAAATTCCAATTATTAACTGTGTAATTAATTAAAATCAAGAGGTTACTCTCATAAAAAAATCATTTTTTCCCATTTTTTTTCTTTTTTGTTTATTTACGGTTGGTTTCGCAGAAGAAATTAAGAAAGCTGAGATAGAATTAAAGAAACCAATTTGAAAATTTGACATTTCAAAAGTGTCTGTTTTTTTCCCAAAGACCTTTAAAATTCATAGACTGCCAAAATGAAAGATTAACTTAAGATTTTTGAACACAGCTGTTGTACCCCAGATCGTTGGTACTTCGTACATTAGAATGTATGTATGCTTAGCTATGTTGCAGTAAATATAAATATATACATATATAATACGATTCTTTTTTAGCAGTTTTTTAAAATCATTGATTAAATTTGAATGCATTTAATTTAATTTAAAATTTTATTATGACTTTAATTTGTTTTTAAAGCAAAAATGAAATGGCTGTTTGACGTACAATTGTTCGAATCGGCAGACGATTCATACACAATAATATATTATCAAATAGCAAAGTAAATTATGTATCAAAAATAGTCACTGAAAGAATAGTAGCAAAACATAATGTTTAGGCGTATTAACATATAACCCGATTCCAACCCGAAAAAAGACAGACCATACTCCGATACAAGCAAGACAAAATTCCATGAGCATAAATCCGACCCGAACCTAAAATTCGATTTGAAAAAAACTATGGATTTGATATCTGACCCGAACCAAATCTGAATCTCACAAAAATATTCAAATGAAGCATAACCCAATCCGAACAAGGAAAAGCAATATTCGTCTATATGCAAACCCGACCCGAACCTAAAAATTTTCTTTGAAAAAACCCGAAAAATAACCAGAACAAAATCTGAAATCTATAAAAATATTGCAAAGAACTATAACCCGATAAGAGCAAGACAAATTATTTTTCATGAATATAAGCCCGACTCGAACCTAAAAAAATTCCATTTGGAAAAAAAACTGAAATTTTATGCAAACTACATCCGAATCCGATCAAAATATTCGAAAGAACCATAACCGGATTCGAATAACAGAAAATAATTTCCGCAGACCATGAACCCGATCGAACCTAAAAATTCCATTTGAAATATACCTGAAATTTGAATCGAACCAAATATGAACCTGACAAAAATATTCCAAAGAACGATAACCGGATCTGAAGAAGACAAAAAATTTCCATGAATATGAACTCAATCCGAACCTGAAAAATTTCCTTGAAAAAAGTCTCCAAATCTGAACTGAACTAAATCAGAACCTGACAAAAATATTCCAGAGAAGCATATCCTTATTCGATCAATACAGAATAATTTCCGTGGATGCGCAACCCAACCTTAACCTAAAAATTCCATTAAAAAACCCTAGATCTGAATTGATCGAAATTTGAACCCAACAAAAATATTCCAAAGATCCAAAACCGGATCCGAGCAAGACAAATAATTCCCCTGGACATGAATCCGACCGGAACCTTAAAAATCAATTTGAAAAAATATCTCAAATCTGAATCTAACCAAATCTGAGTCCGGCGAAAATATTCCAAAGAACTATAACCAGTTCCGAACAAGACAATATAAATTCCATGGACATGAACCCAATCCGAACCAAACAATTTGTTAAAAAAAAATCCCGAAATTTGAACCAAACCTAATCTGACGCTGAAAAAAATATTTCAATGAAGTATAACCTCATTCGAACTAGGTAAAATAATTTCCATGGAAGTACAAACCAACCCGAACCTAAAAATCCCATTTGAAAAAAAAAACACGAAATCTGAATTGAACCGAATCTAAACTCAACAAAAATATTCCAAACAACCATAACCGGATCCGAAGAAGACAAAATAATTTCCATGGGCATGAATTCAATCCGAACCTAAAATTCGGATGTTCTACAAAACATAATGCGTCCCGTGGCTGTGGAAAGTGAAACTAAGTACTTTGTAGCGCTTGATGGTTAAGATATTTTGTTTATAGTTAGGGTTAAATTAGAATTTGGTTACAGTTTGGTAACAGTTAGGTTGCAATTACGTTCCGGTGAGTTTTAGGTTTTATTTAATTTCCGGTTAGGTTACAGTTAGGTCAGGCTAGGTTACAGTTAGGTTAAGGTTAAGTTGCGGTTAGGTTATGGTTAGATTATGGGTAGGTTATGATAAGGTGACGGCCAGGTTACATTTATGGTATATTTAAGTTACAGTTTGGTTACTGTCAAGATACAGCTAGATTACAGATAAGTTATGATTACAATACAATTAGTTTACGGTTAGGAATTTGTTCACAGAATGAACATTACGCATGTTTGATTAGAAATATAAACTTATTTTTGTAAAATGTCTCTAAAAAATTGTAATACTATATACTAACCTTTTAGCTAATCATCGAGTATCGATTTCATTCACGATATATTCAGATTTAAAAATGATATAATTAGTTTGAAATTCAAAATATTTCACTTGGGATATCTATGTGAAAAAAAGTATTTAGTTAAGCGAGGTAGCAGTAATTTTTAAGGATAAATACCAACACGCAATCGCTGGACATAGATTCCCTCCCGCGTTTCCCATTGCAGTCATTTTGTGTCTTTTTGTAGCTAAATATTAGTTTTTTTTGCTTTTTAACCGATTTTTAACACAGTCAGTGGACACGTATTTAATATAATGCATTCACACATATTTTGCGTTAAAGATAAAATCATAGAAATTTCAAGTTCATTTAACATTATTATTAGGGACCTGGGCAACGCCGGGCGGGTCAGCTAGTCATCCAATAAACGAGCATAAATTTTAAAGGTAAAAGACTCTTTGGACAGTCAATTTTGGTTCAAAAATTCAAATCTAATAAATTATTTTCTCAACATAACATTGCACATAATGATCGATATAATAGCGTAATTAATATAATGCTTGTTTCCGAAAAAAAAAACCCCACTATTATGCATTTTTTTTCTAGAATTCTAGAACTCATTTTTAAAATGTGATCTTTATTTTCTATTCTCTTTTACAATTTATTATTTTAATTCCTCTTCTAAGATTTAAATTGATGTCTCAAGGATACATATACTTAAAATTTATAACTCGGATAAATTAATGTAGAGTTACTTTAAATAGAAAAACCGGGGTTTGGAACTTGTAAAATGCAAATATATTTTTAAACTTAAAAGATTTTAATAAGTAATGTATTTAAATCCATCTTCAAATTTATGCATTCTGAAGCATACTTGTAATAATTAACATTTATGTTTCGACTTCAAGGGAAATTTTTTAAAAAATTTTTTTTGTCTTATACATCTTATTTATATACTTATATTTATGTATACTTTCCTCTTTATACATTTGATTCCATCGCACATATTTCGTATAGAGATCGTTTCTGTATTTGTGTCGTTCTATACATAATCTATAATAAAGCTATCACCTTGAGTATGGGTATTAAAAAAGCAATATATTGATAAATTTTGAAAAAAGTGACAAATTTTGTTTATTTGCATTGATTATAAAAATAAAGATCAATCGGGAAACAATAACCATGGCAAGTCTCAAAATAAGACCTGTAAATTTATATATGTAAACGTTAAAAGAAATTCAGTAAATCATACAATAAACGAGTTTAAATTTTAAACAAAAAATACTTTTTTTACGAATGATCAATTTCGGCTCAAAAATTCAAATCTAATAAATGATTTTCTCAATTTAATTTCATACCTAATGACCAAAATGGTAGCGTTATTAATATAATCCTTGTTTCCTGACAGAAATTCACTAATACATTTTTCCTTCTAGAATTCCAGAAACTTATATTTAAAATGTGCTCTTTATCTTCTATTCTCATTTACAATATACAATTTTAATTCCTCATCTAAGATTTAAAATGATGTCTAAATGATACACATACATAAAATTTATAACTCAAATAAATTAATGTAAAAGTTACTTACAACTGGATACCCGAGATTTGAAGATGTAAAATGTAAATATATTTTAAAAATAAAATATTTAAATATTTAATATATTCAAATCGTTCTTCATTTTTATGCATTTTAAAGCATAATTGTAATAATTAAAATTTACATTTTAAACCTCAACGGAAAATTGTTTTTACAATTTAAAATCTTATCCATCTTATTAATAGTCTTATATTTAATTATACTTTCGACTTTATTCGTCTGATTCCATGGCACACATTTCCTATAGAGTTTCTTTCTATGTTCGTGTAGTTCTATAAAATAATTATAGTAAAGGTGTCACCCTTTGTATAGATATTTGGAAAAAAAAATAAATTGATGAATTAATAAATTAATAAATGTTAAAAAAGTGAAACATTTTGTATATTTTCATTGATTTTACAAATAAAGAGCACACTAGACATCAGCCATGGCAAGTCTTAAAGCAACACCCTGTAAATGTTTATGTGTAAACGTTAAAGGAAGTTCAATGCATTTTTCTATAAACGAGTTTAAATTTTAAATGGAGTATACTTTTTTTGACTGACTGCCAATTTTCGCTGAAAAATTCAAATCTAATAAATGATTTTCTTAACTTAATGATGTACATAATGATCAAAATAATAGCACAACTAACATAATCCGTGTTCCCGGAAAGAATTTCTTTAATATCTTTTTAATTCTGGGATTCTAGATACTCATATTTAAAAAGGGGTTCTTTATCTTCGATTCTCATTTACAATATATTATTTGAACTTCTTGGCTAAGATTTAAAATGATGTCTAAATGATACATAAGTATAAAATTTATAACTCAAATAGCTTCATGTAGCGGTAATTAAAAATGAAAAAATCGACGTTTGGTACATGTAAAATGTAAATATATTTTAAACTTAAAAGATTTAAATATGTGATACATTCAAATCCTTCTTCCATTTTATGCATTCTAAAACTTAATTACAATAACGAAGATGTATTTTTTTACCTCAAGGGAAATTTCTTTTAACAATTTTAATGTCTTATACATCTTATTAATAGTCTAACATTTACATATACTTTTGTCTTTATTCGTGTGATTCCATGTCACACATTTTGTATAATGTTCTCTTCTGTAGTTGTGTCGTTCTATAAGTCATCTGTAATAAAGCTGTCTCCTATGTACAGATATTGAAAAAATACTAAATCCATTTACCGTATTTTTGTATAGCCCGCACCCGGTGTATAACCCGCGGAGATGCATAGGTGTATAGTCCGCGGGCTATACACCATTTACGAACGTATATTTCGACCTGGGTTTTAAATTAGAAGGCATTAGTCATAATTTTTAACACAAATTTATCAAATTTTTTCGTGATGCATAATACCTACAGTAATTCGGCTAAAAAATTGAGATTATCAGCACCGTAATTTTCAGAAGAAATGCCGCGGCGTTTACGTGTTTTAAGATAAAATTTCAAGCGATGCGGCGTTTACGCGCATTTTTTTTTCAAACAAGCGTGAAAAATTTTCTGAATTTTTCCGAAAAAAAAAAAATCGGTGATGAATTCAAAATTTCGGACATAAAATGTATACGTATCTTAGGTCATTGGTTCCCAAAAGGAACGAATCCTCGCAATCGGTCCGAAATGCACCAACTCCGAAAAGGAACGATTCCTCGGAGTCTATCTGAAATAAAACGACTCAGGAAAAAGTCGATTCCTTGAACTCGTTCCGAAATGAAACGACTCTGTTAAGGAAAGATTTCTCAGAATCGTTTCGAAAAAGACCGACTGCTCTGAATCGTTCCGAAATGAACACACACTTTTCTTTTGCTCTTTGCAACAGGGCAGGGTACCAACTCCGAAAAGGAACGATTCCTCGGACTCTATCTGAAATGAAACAACTCTGTAAAGGAACGATTCCTTGAGAACGACACAATGGGGTGCTGAAGCACCGATTCGCTAGCAAATTATTTTCTGATATTTTATTTATAGATTTTTTTAAAGCTCTCGCGTATAAGTCGACTCCCCACTTTGAAGTTCTTTTTTTGTCTAAAATTTCACGACTTATACGCGAGTATATACGGTAGCTATTATAGATCTATCAGTGCAATACTTGGCGGTAGTTGCGACAGTTCTTCCAAACCCAGAAATAACTGTATTTAAGCAGTAAAAAAAAAGCCTTTACAAACATGGGAGAATTCTCTAAATTTCGTGGCATAACGAAAAAAAATTACAAATTTTGATGTTTTTTTAAAAAATTTTTGTGGTTTAAAAGTTGTAGAAAAAATATCACGATTTCCAATTTAAAAAAAAAAAATCTTTGTATAACCCGCACCGTGTATAAGCCGCATCGGCTTTTTGGAAGGTTTTTTTCTTGTATAAGCCGCGGACTATACCCCGAAAATACGGTATATATATAACGGGTGTCCCAAAAATGACTGATGGATTTTAAAATTCAATAACTTGCAAACGGTGAAAGCTATTTAAAAAAATTTTGCAGCAAAATTATGTACATTGTCAAAAGTTTTTTTTTTTTTTTTTTTTTTTTTTTAACCGTAATTTTTTTAGTTCGCATATCAAACAATAGGTGGCGCTGACGGCAATTGAAGGCCTGGTCGATGCTTCACTCAGCACTGATCACCTGGCCTCCAGTCGCCGTCAGCGCCACCTATTGTTTGAGATGCGAATTAAAATAAAAATTTACGGTAAAAAACTCCTGCCATTGTACATAACCCTGCTGCAAAAATTTTTTAAATAGCTGCCACCGTTTGCAAGTTACTGAATTTTAAAATCCATCAGTCATTTTTTTTACACCCGGTATATATATATATATATATAAAAGTTAAAAAATTTTTATATTTTCAATGATTATACAAATAAAGATAAATTGAGACAACAACCATGTAAAGCCTCAAAACAATACCTTGTAAATTTTTATAAGTAAACATTACAGGAAATTCAGTATATCATCCACTAAAAGAGTTTAAGTATTAAACGGAGAATACTTTTTATTGCCGGAAGGCCACATTTAGTTCAAAAATTTAAATCTAATAAATGAATTTCTGAATTTAAATAAGAACATAATGATAAAAAAATAGCATAATCAATATAATCCTTGTTTTCTCTAAAAAACACGCTAATGCATTATTTTCCCTAGAATTCCAGAAACTCATATTTAAATTTTTTTATCTCTGCTATTCTTGATTAAATATACTATTTTAATTCCTCCACTAAGATTTAAAATAATATCTAAAGGATACATATACATAAAATTTCAAACTCAAATAAATTAATGCAGAAGTTACTTAAAACAGAATAACCGAAGTTTAGCATATATTAAATGTAAATATATTTTTAACTTAAAATATTTAAATGTGTAATGTATTCAAATTCTTTTTTAATTTTATGCATTCTCAAGCATAATTGTAATAACTAAGTTTTACATTTTGACCTCAAGGGAAATTTGTTTTAACAATTTTAAAGTTTTATACATTGTTTACATGTAATTTTGTCGTTAGTTCTAGAACTGCTTAATTGTTACTTGTTTTATTTTTGTTCTTTATATTTTTTAACGTTTATATGCAGTTCTATAGAAGCAAATCATTATTTGTTATTAAATTCAAATTGGCATAATATGTTTGTAATAATGCAATAGACTTCACGATAAAATAATTCCTAATAAAAAAATAGATATATTTATAACGATAATTTTTAGCAATAAATTTTTGATTTAGATATACAGGGTGTCCAGCGAATAAGTCTCTGATTTCCAAATTATTTTTTTTAGGCAGCTGTAAAAATGTTTTAAAGAAGTTTTGATCGAACAATATTTGTAAAGATTGCATTCTGGTGGCAAAGAATAATTGACTTGACATTTTTAGGTAGCTTTCATTACAAAAAATAAAAAGCTACCTATTGCAGCCGTCCGGAGGAAAGAACTTCCAGAAAATTTTGGTATATTTTCGACGATCATGACCCCCAGACCCCAAAACCACCCTCCGTTCAAATATATATATGTATATATCTGATTTTGTCATTCTGTAACTAACGTATTTATGAACCGATTTCAATGAAAATTGGTATGTACATAATACATTCAAATGTCTCGACCGAATTCGTTAGCCAGCATCATCCGCCATCATGTTTCAAAAAGGCGGCCATTTAAATTAAAAAAAATACATTTAAAATTAAATGCGAAAAAAATAAAAGTTGAAAAATATTTTTCTTTTATGTGTTAGAACTTAAAACAACAATTCCAGATCACTTTTTATTTTGTCTATATCTTAAAAAATGATTGAGTTATAGCACTTTGATTTTTTCTTATGGCTGACATTTTCAAACAATCTCATTTTTGTCACGTGATAACACGCGTATTTATGAATCGATTTGGATGTAATTTGCTGTGTGCATACTACATAATGAAGCCTGGACCGAGTTCGTTAGACAGTTCCATCCGCCATCTTGTTTAAAAATGGCGGCCATTTAATTTTTTTTTTTATTTAAAATTTAAAATTAGATACAAAAAAGAGAGAAATTAAAAAAGATTTTTCTTTTATGCATTTGACTTTGACACAAAGATTCCAGAACATTTTGTGTTTCGTCTGTATCTGAAAAAATGGCTGAGTTATAGCATTTTAATTTCTAGTGTTGCTCACATTCTGAAATGAACTGATTTTCGTCACGTGATAACACGCGTATTTATAAACCGATTTGGATGAAACTTGATGCGTACATAGTACATACCCATATCTGGACCGAGTTCGGTGGCCATTTATATCCGCCATCTTGTTTCAAAATGGCGAAATATTATTTTTTTTTAATTTAAATTTTAAAATTGGGTGCAAAAAAGTAAGGAATTGAAAAAGATTTTTCTTTTGTGTGTTTAACCTAGATACAAAGATTCCAGAACATTTTCTCTTTCATCTATATCTTGAAAAATGGCTAAGTTCTAGCACTTTCATTTTCCAGTGTGCACATTCTGAAACTGTGTGAAATTGGTCACGCGATAATACGTATATTTATAAACTGATTTGGATGTAACTCAGTGTGTACACAGTACATACCAATGTCTTGACCGAGTTCATTGGCCAACTTCATTCGCCATCTTGTTTCAAATGGCGGCCATTTAAGTTTGTCAAAAATCTTTTAAATGTATAATGATGTACAAACAAATATTAAGAAATTGAAAAAAGGTTCTTTCTAAAGTATTTACCTTAATAATAAATTCCGTAGTATTTTTTGTTTTGTCTTTGCCTTAAAAAACGCCTGAGATATAGCAGTTTGAATTTCTAATGTGGGTGAATTTTTTTAAATCAATTTGCCCACGACAGCACTCGTATATATTAATCGATTTTGATATGAGTGTGCATGTGCTCATGAATTAAGATTTCAACCAAGATCATTGTTTTTTTTATCGTGGAATTTGGCTAAATCGCTGAAAATAACACCAGGTTGAATAAAATATGACTAATTTCTAAAAAATCCTATTAATATTCAGAATAAAAAAAAAACTAGTATTCAATCTTATAAAATCGGGTTCCACTAATTTGATCATCGTGTGTTTGAATAATACAACTTAATTTAAAATAAATAAGTATATGGAATCTACCTCTCCCTCCCGGCATTGCCGAAAGGACTTTTCTTGTTTCAGATTGACTAGACGATTCAATAGAACTTATCTACATTATGATTGAGAATGAATATTTTTTACCAAAACTGTAAATCAAATTGTCATGTTTAAGAATGATTTTGGCCTGTTTATGTTTATGTTTATTATTTCTATATTTTTTGTTAATTTCTGCAAATTACTTCTAAAACTTCCTTATTTTTTTCTCAGTATATGACGAAAAATCTTTATATCATTAAATAAATGTCATACAATAAAAAAGTTGCTTTTTTTCCAGTTGGAGCGGATAATATAATTTAAGTTCACGTATGGAGATTTATGCGTATCAGAAAAGAAGCCTTTTTTAAGCCGTGCCTTAGGAACTCCTTAGATTTTTTAAAATTATGCCTGAATGTCAAACATGTGACGAGTCAACACCTAGAATGAGTCTATTTATCAGAGGGCGTGGTTTAACGGCTCCAACTAATATATCAGCTCGTTGCACTTCTACTACAATCACCTTATGCACATGATCGGTTATGAACATGATCGGTTGTTACAGAGAATTCCTGTGTCACCAACTTCTTTGGAGATATGCGGAAGTGTTTCACTCTTTTACATGTGCTCCATAAGTCTAGTGTTGATTTGAGTTGACTAAAAGAGAATAATAATTACGAAAAAAAAAAAAACAAGATGTTAGAAATTATTAAAAACAATTTTATACTATATGGCTTTATACATGTCTTATATCTACGGTTTAGGGGAACTAGTACTTAATTATGAATATTTTTATATATTTCTTTTTTCATTAGTTTATTTTAATTATTAGTTTCGGCACGCATATTATAGCAAAAATATGATTGAGGACAGCGAAAAAAATATATACATTTGCTGCTCTAACATATAGAAGATCCTTTGTATTTCTGATAGTATTTTACTTTCATGGACTGTTTATAAATACCAAGAAATAATAAAAAATACCGCTGATTTAGCTTTCGTGTTTTTATAAAATAAAATCTATATAAATCATACAGCAAAATAGTCCTTTTAAATGAATGTTTTTAAATTCTAAATATCACGTTTTTTAATATTTTATCAGTCAACAAGTTGGAAATTGTACATCAAACGTAGCAAATGAGGTGCGTTCGTACAATAAATAATTTTATAAATATTCAGAGCTCGATACATTAGCTGTTAAAATATTATGCAAAAATGACTGAATACAAAAATTGATGTAATTATACATATTCAGTTCTGTAATGTAAAAATAATATGACTTCATCTTAAGTAGGACTTAATCAACATGGCAAACATAATAACTATTACTAACAGAACAATAACTAACGGAATAATTACGTCTATTCGAGAATAATAGCGTTAAAATGCGTAACTCATTCGAAAACCACTTTTAAGATATTTTCATTCATACTTTGAAAAATTTATAGATTCTGTTGTGTTACCCTGTATATGATCTACAGACAAAATCTAGTTAATTTAAATCTACTATTATAAGTAAAACTGCACGTCCAGCAAAAATCTGTAACATACAGTATTTATGGTACAGTATATAGTATTCAAAATCCTTTGAGAGTCCATGTAAATATTGTTAGGACTTTCTATTATACAGGAAATAACTTATAATGAGTCTCAGCAATGTGTATCAATTTCATTATACATGAAATAATTTAATATGAATGAAATACGCCGAAAACAATGTTTTCTTATACATCACTATGTAACGGAGTTCTTTTGTATAGCTCTGTAAATGAATTATAAAAATTTTTTGCACCACATATTGCACAGAATAAATACTTTAGTACATTTCTGTAAATGCATATCAATTTTAGCCTGCTTCACTGCCTGTAACACCATCAAAATGAACTTGAAACATTTTTCCCATTGACCGTAATGTAACGGAATAATTTGGATTGTCCATGTAATCGAACGATTCATCTGATTTTCATAAAATTGGAAAAGGCACGAGAAAATTATGCATTAATTTTATATTTTAAATGTGAAACGATTCGGTTGGTTAGTTTTTAATTTGTTATATGTTGACAGACGGACAAATGGATGAAAGGATTGAAAGATGACTGTAGGTGCTATGCATTTACATAATTAGGAATGCGCTTAAAAAGAAAAAGAAATGTTTTTAAATTGTAATTTGATTGAAAAATGTATCTCAGATTATAAATTTTCATTCAGTAATATATACCAATCTTCGTTGCTTGTCTGCCTTCGTCACATATCATTTGAGTTATTATGGGACATAAGATTCTTTTTATCATTTGAATTTGTCTGACATTAGCGTATTGTCAGTTTTTGATTTTTACGAAAGCGGCATCGTTCTAAAGTGAAAAGAATCAAGTAATCTTTAGAAACTATATTCCCGACTTCAATAGTTTACGTGATTTCTCTTTCTATATCGGAAGAAGAGAAATAAAGAAGTGAAAAACAGCGATCCAACGTATATATATATATATATATATATTAAACCATGCATTGCAAAAAATAAATTGCTGATATTACAGTATTATACTGGTAGCTGGAATGCGCATTTATCATTTGAATTTGTCTGACATTAGCGTATTGTCAGTTTTTGATTTTTACGAAAGCGGCATTGTTCTAAAGTGAAAAGAATCAAGTAATCTTTAGAAACTATATTCCCGACTTCAATAGTTTACGTGATTTCTCTTTCTATTTCGGAAGAAGAGAAATAAAGAAGTGAAAAACAGCGATCCAACGTATATATATATATATATATATTAAACCATGCATTGCAAAAAATAAATTGCTGATATTACAGTATTATACTGGTAGCTGGAATGCCAGTATAATAATGTAGAATCGACAATTATACCGTTCAATAACTATAATAACCATAAAATAAACAGAAAAACGGGTTATGCTATTTATTAAAAATTAAAAAAATTATGATGTATAAACAAACTTTGGTTTAAAAGATATATATAATAGCAATTAGTATTTAAAATACGGATTAATTTAAATATTAAATTAAATTTTGTAATTTACCTAAAAAAGATTAAAACTTATAGCAATAATTAAAAATAATTTTAATTTAATAACAGTTATCTAATTTGCTGAAGAATAACAAATCAATTAAGTAAAAATATAAAAGTTACTAAAATAGATCCCGATGAAATTGAATTCTTCATTTAAATAAAAAGCAGTTGAGTATTATAATCCATAATCCCTCATGAGATGGCGCCATCACTGCGGCTTCTTAGGAATATCCCCGGGCATGTCTTCCCAGGTAATTCCGTTGGAATGGTTTCCCAGGTACTGCCTCAGGAGAAGCGTTCTTTAGAAGTTGTTCCATGGGACATTTCTGGGAGGTCATTCGTGAGAAAATCGTAAAAGACTCTTCCACAGGATGTCCTGAACTTGTCATTTTAGTATTAGGAGAAATTTGGGATAACTTGGAGCTCCTGAGGAAGTACTGAGGGTAGCACTTTCGTGCTATATGAAAGATGTCACATTCACTTGACATTAAACATGTTACACATGTTTGTAATGTAATCAGATGTTATTTAATTTTGCTTGTATTTTTATGAATCTTTAACTAATTTATTTGATTTTTCGTTATTTACAATAAAAATTATGATAATATTTGTAATCTTTGATCATTTTGGTGCTTTATATAAAATGTTTAAATGCGTCGACGGGATCATCAAGTAATACCCACAATTAAGTTTTGAAGCTTTACAATGTATTAATAATACTTAAATATACATTTAATCTTTATTTTGGAATTTCAATGTATTTTATAAATAGTTTCTACACGTTTAATATTCATACTATATACTATGCATATCCGGGATGAGAAAGTATTACGGTGGCACCCGAGGAATAGCATGATTTGCAATTCTTATTTTATTTTTAAAAAAATTATTTAATATTGTTCCTTCAAAATTATTTATCCTTAGTCAAAAAATGTTCTTAAACAACAATGCTTTTTATTTTAAATTAGATGTCTTAAGTGTCATAAAAACTTCATTGTAAAATAAATGTATAATAAAGACAAAAAAAAAAGCTTTATATGAAGTTTAGAAGTCATACTTAATATTTCAGACACAAAATCATGTAAACAAAAGTTAATGTACATATTTATTTTAATAATTTCCATTAAAAAGAGTCTGTGATGTAAAATTTTATCTTAAAGAGTCATGTGTTTTTTACCAATTCAAAATTCCAAGTCGTAATTATTATTTAAAACGCTAAATCATCTAAACAAAAGTTCATAAGTATATTCATTTAAGTAATGCCCATTAAAGGTGAAAGGTTTTAAAAAACAAGATCTTTTTATCTAATCACATTTCAAATTTTATATCGGAGAAATCACAAAATTTATTGTTACTCATTAAATTCTCAACATCCTGTTATGCACTACAGTAACAAAAAAAGCAATTATCTTTAAAAAAAAAAAAACTTATGTTATGTAACACCAGTATGTTTCATCTGTATAGTAAAGAAAGTAAATAAATATTCTAACCATTTCATAAGAAACATTTTAATAATATATTTTAAACATTTTTCTTTATAATTCATGTTTTATTTTTTCACTTGTGCAGTTTTCTAGCGATAGCTGCAGTCATTATAATTATTTAAATTTACATCGCAGAATATATCATTCAAATTAAGTAAAGAAATATATAAATAAAAGAAAAAACAGTGACTGGAAATGGCATTATAAACGACACAATTTTAGTTGTCGAATTGCATTGAGCAAAAAAAGCGAAAAAAGAAAGAAACATTTTAGAAATTGTTCGTGAAGCGTATCAAATGAGGTGCGTTTGTACTATAACGAAGTTTTAAAAACATTCAGTTCTTATTATCATAGCATACAGTAATTCTTATACAGTATATACGTGGAAATATTTTGTGCTTTACTGTAAAAATATATGAAGTAACTTGTATTAAACCTCAGCAACGCATATAAATTTCATAAAATGTGAAATAGTTTAACATAATTAAAACACACTTCAAACAATGTTTCGCGGTATACCAGTATGTAGTGATATATTTTTGAGTGGTCCTGTATATAAATAATAAATATTTTTGCATCGCACATTGTAAAGAATGTATATTTTAGTACATACTTCATAGATTCATGTCAATTCTACAATATTTGAAACAGCTCAACATCATTATAATGTAATTGAAAATATTGTTTCTATTTTTTGTTATGTAATGGAATACTTTTGATTGTCCCTTTAATTAATGTATAGATTACATTTTCATAAAATTTAAAATGACTCGACATAAATATGCAACAATTATACATTTTAAATCTCAAACGATCTGTTTGGGCATATTTTGCTCTGTTATATACGGATAGACAGACGGACTGATGGACAGACGGAACGACGACTATAGGTGCTACGTATTTATATAATTACGACATTTCTAAAAATATTCAGATCTTGATCAAATAGTATACAGTATTTTGGATAGAATATAATAGCTGAAATATTTTGTGTGTCCCAGTAAATACTATTTTATTTCTATTATACAGAAAATAACTTGTAGTATTCCTCAGCAAAGTATATAATTTTTTTAGAATGTTCAATAGTTTAATACAATTAAAACGCGTACCAGTCAATATTCTTTCTATAACATTATGTCACGGAATACTTTCGTCTAGCTCTGTAAATCAACAAAAAATGTACTTGGCACCACAGATTGTACGGAATGTAAGATAAATAGCAAAATTTTCAAGAAAATCCAATTCAGAGGTACCTCTGAATTGGATTTTCTTTAAGATTTAGCAATTTATATTAACCGTGAAGTTATTGTTAATGGCAAATTTGATTCTAAATTGATTTCTATATCCTGGAAGAACCTTTTCAGCACTACCATATAATTGTTACCATATATCTGTACCTGTATGTACTTTTATTGTACTTTTTTTCATTTGAGCTCTTTATGTATGCATGTTCATTTTTAAAACTACATTCCTATTTATTTATTTTTCTTTTTAATCTTCTTGTTTTCGTTTCGCTCCTTCAATGTGCTAGTCGTACGGTTTGATTATACTCTTCCGTAACTAGCTGTTGCTTTCTACTTTCCTATTGGCTGTTCTTTCAGCTTATTCCCTTCCCCGCTTTTTCATTTCAGTCGTGCTGCTGCATCATAGTAGTCAGACTTTTTTTTTGCGCCTGACGAAGAAAGACTCGGTTCTTTCGTAAGGCGTCTTTTGCGGCGCTTTTTTAATACATTTTATGGTTTGTTTAAGAAGTTTTTTTAACAGTTTGATTAATTAACACCAGATAAATCTTATTTGCTTACAACAATTAGTAATTGTTATTTAAAACACTAAATTATCCAAATAAATGTTTATAAAACTAAATATTAATCTAAATAAGGCTCTTTATAGGGAAAAGGTTTTATTAAACAAGTTCGGCATCTCAAATCACATCTCAAACTTCATCGCTCTGAATTACAATATTTAAGGTTATTCATTAAACTATCGTCATCATGTTATGTACTATCATAACAAAAAGAAATTATCGTAAAATTACTTATGGTCTGGAACATTATTCATCTGTATAGTAAAGAAAATAAATAATTATTTTAACCATTTCATAAAAAGTATTTTAATAACATACTTTAAACATTATTTTGGTATAATCCATATTTAATTTATTTCATTTGTGGAGTGTTTTAGACATAAATGAAGTCATTATATTTACTTAAATTTACATTGCAGAATACGTCATTCAATATGCGAAGAAAAAAATAAAAGGAAAAAGAATGATTCTTTAATTAAAAATGACATCATAATTGCAGAAATTTCGTTGTAAAATTGTGTTGAACGGAAAAAAAAATGTATGTTTTGGTTTCTTAAAATTTCAAATTCAAGCAAAAAAAATTTTTGTCTTCTTTTGCTGCTGTTATTCTCTTTTTACAGAACTATTTAATAATGTTCTTTCATTATTATTTAATTTGTTCTTATATGATAAAGCTTTTCATTAAACATCTAATACATGATGTATTTTAGAATAAATATTTTAAGTTTCATAGAAAATTCTTCGAAAAATCAAAGTATACTGAAGACTAGAAATCTTTATTTAATATTTAAAAATCATATCTAATATTTAAAACACTAAATGACATAAGCAAAAGTTAATGTACATATTCATTTAAATAATTCCCATTAATAGTGTCTATGAAAAATAAATTCACATATGTATTCACATGTAAAATTTTATCTTATAGATTTATAAATTTTTTACCCATTATAGACTCCATTCCAAGTGTTGAATTAACCAAACAAACGTTAATAAAACTGCATATCAATTTAAATTATGCCCATTAAGGAGGAAAGTTTTTGTTTTTAATCGGAATTTCTAATCACACCTCAAACTTTATCTCTCCGAATTAGCAATATTTATTATTACCCATTAAATTTTACTCATCCTGTTATGTACTATCATAACAAAAAATTATCGTAAAAGGACTTTTGTAGTGGAACATCAACATCATTCATCTGCATAGTTAAGAAAATAAATAATTACTGTAACCATTACGTTTGAAATATTTTTATGATATATTCATCTAAATAATGCACATTAAAGAGAAAAGATTTTAAAAAGCAAATTCATTTTATCTAATCACATCTCAAACATTATCTAGTAGAATTCACAAAATTTATTGCTACTCATTAAATTCTCGTCATCCTGTTATGTACTATCATAACAAGAAGCAATTATCGTAAAAGGGTTTATGTCCAGGAATATTAACATTATTATTCTATATAGTAAAGAATATAAACAACGATTTCGTACTTCATAAGAAATATTTTGATAGTATATTTCAAACACTATTTTAGTTATTAATGCATGGAATTTTTTTCCAGAGAGAAAATTCGCCTTGAATATAACATATCAAATGAAAATCAAATTTTGAATTGCTTAAAAGGCGCAAATGCCAACTTAGTGAAAAAGATTCCATGCCGGGAATCGAACCCGGGCCATCAGTATAGCGCACTGACGTTCTACCGACTAAACCACATGGAACGACACCCAGCAAGGAACTTATCACTATTACTTGTTGGCAAGGCTACAAACGCAGCATAAGATGGAATACAATTCGCGAGCCAATGCAATTCTGGGCAATAGCCCAGATAGGTTTAAGCAATTCAAAATTTGATTTTCATTTGATATGTTATATTCAAGGCGAATTTTCTCTCTGGAAAAAAAAAAATTCCATGCATTAATATATTCAATCGATGCTGGATAAAATTTGAGTTTCGTGATTGCCCCAGATCGGTGGCTCGCGAATTGTATTTCATCTTGTGCCGCGTTTGTAGCCTTGCCAACAAGTCGGGTGTCGTTCCATATGGTTTAGTCGGTAGAACGTCAGTGCGCTATACTGATGGCCCGGGTTCGATTCCCGGCATGGAATCTTTTTCACTAGGTTGGCATTTGCGCCTTTTAAGCACTTCAAAATTTGATTTTCATTTGATACTATTATAGTTAATGTATACTTTTACTTATTTAAAAAAGAGTGTGTTTTTCAAACTGATGTAGTTGATTATATTCATTAAATTTATATTTCAGAATTTGTCATAAGAAAGAAGTAAATAGAAAAAAAAAGAAAGAAAAACAACGATTTTTTTTGAGAAATGAATAGAAGGGATAGAACATTTATAGTCATATTATGTATATATAAAACAAAATGTAATTAAATCAGGATGACACATTAGTCATTTTGATTGTCATCCCATTAGGATGACAATTCATAACAATTAGCCATCGCTGCACAACAAATGGCTAATTGTTATCACTAATTTTTTTCCTATGTCTCACCTTTTCTTAATGCTATAATTTCAGTGATTTAATAAGTCGAAGAATACAAATAAAATTTAGTGGTGACAATCAATCTCTTGGAGAACAGTGCTTGCATCCTTGATTTAAATGTGGTTGCTTAAAATTTAAAATCCGTACCATTTTTATATATTTATATATTTTGTATTATTATATTTTTACGAATTAATTAACATTATTCTATCATATTTATTTATTCCCAAGGAAAATGTTCTTGTATGATTAAGATTTTTAATAAACATTTAAAACGCAATTTCTTAATTCTTAATTATTATAATTAATATTATGTATATTATTCTTAATTATTATATTATAATTCTTAATTATTCTTAATTCTTTAATTATTTCTTAAAAAATATATTTTAAGCTTCACGGAAATATCTTTATAAATAAATATATCATAAAGTGTAAAAAATTGTATTAACATTTTTTAATTAACATTTATTAATTGATACATAAAATCAAGCAAAGAAAAGTTAATATACAAACTTATTTTAGTAATGCCAATTAATGCTTTATCTACTGAATTCTGAATTCATGAAAATTTTACATTCTAAAATCTTTTATGTAAATTGTTTAAACTAAATTAAAAAAAAATATATAATCATAAAAAAAATGATAAAATTTTGAAGGATTGGTGGATTCAGAAGGATTAATTAAATTTAAATTTACTGGGAGTTTGTGCAATGTTTATAACCCCACTCAAATCTTTTATTTAAAAGTGTTTTCTTAGTATTTTGTAGAATTATAAACTGTACAAATATGGTGTTATTACAATATAAATATAGAAATATTTCCGTATTGAAAAATCCCCATCCCCCTCCCTCAGTTCCAAGAATGCCGAAAAGATACAAATTCAAAAGAAACCATCCTTTAAAAAAATTTTTGTTTTGTGTAACCATCCTCCAACCCAATAATGCTTTTGGAACAAGATAAAGTAATGTATGCGTAACTCATTCTAAACAGTATTACAATTGATTAGAGTATTAAAAGAATTTTATAATGAGAAATTTTGATGGTACGTATAAGTATCGTCGGTAGATAAAGGGTTAAACAGAGTCTAAAAATAATTGACGTATGTATTCACATTTAAAATCTTATCTCATAGATTATTATTATAGCACTCAAAATAACATAGATAACACTCAAACTCGAAATTATTATTTGAAAATCTAAATTATTAAACAAAACTTAATAAGCATATTCATCTAAATAATACACATTAAAAGAGAGGGTTTTAAAAACAAGTTCAGTATCTCTAATCTCATCTCAAATTAAACTAAATATAACTAATTAAAATAACTAAAATAAATGTATAATGAAGACAAAAAAGCTTTATTTGAAATTTTGGAGTCATACTTAATATTTTAGGCACTAAATCTTGTAAACAAAAGTTAATGTATATATTTATTTTAATTAATTCTTTTAAAAAGATTTCGTAATGTAAAATTTTATTTTAAAGATTCATGTGTTTTTTAGCAATTCAAAACTCCAAGTAGTCATTATTATTCAAAACGCTAAGTCATCTAAGAAAACCTTCATAAGTATATTCATCTAAATAATGCCCACTAAAGAGAAAAGGTTTTAAAAAGCAAGTTCTTTTTATCTAATCATATCTCAAATTTTATATCGGAAAAGTCACAAAATTTATCGTTGCTCATTAAATTCCCGCCATCCTATTACGCACTGCCATAACAAAAAGCAATTATCATTAAAGGACTTATGTTCCGGATTATTAACATTATTCATCTGTATAGTAAAGAGTATAAATAACAATTTTAACTGCTTCGAAAGAAATATTTTCATAACATATTTTCAAAATTATTTTCGTAAAACGCATAATTTTACTTATTTCAATATCAGAATGTTTAGGAAATGGATGAAGCAATTATATTCATTAAAATTTATTTTGCAAATATGTCATTCGAATTAAATAAATAAAAAAAAATAATAAAGAAAGAAAAACAACGTTTTTTAAAAAATGACTTTAGAGTTGTTAGAAAATTTATAGTCAAATTATGTATAAAAAATTGTAATTAAATTCAGGACGCAAGTTCTTTCTACCGTTAAATTTTTATACTATTTCTCACCTTTTTTAATGCTAAAATTTCTAATGTTCAATAAGATAAAGAATACGAATAAAATTTGTTGATGAAAATTAGTCATTCGTTGCGTAGCACTTGCAATACCCTGAATTAAATTTAGTTGCCTAAAATTAAAAAAAAATCCTGCCTGTTTTATTTATTCATATATTTTTTGTTATTCTATAGTGGAAGAATTAATTAATATAATTTCCACACATTTATTTATACCCAGTGATTTTAAAAAAATTATTATTAGATTTCAAAATAAACGTTAAAAAACATGATTTATTTTGAAGAAAACACTTAAAGTTTTATGGAAAAATCTTTATAGCTGAATATATACTAAAATTGAAAAACTGTGTTAAAAGTTTAAAGTAGAATTTAATAAATGAGACACGTTATCATGTACATAAAAGTTTGTAAACATATGCATTTTAGTAATGTCTATTAAAAAGAGCTGAATTTGACGTACACTGTAAAAAAAAAAAGGTCGATCTACTAAAAAAACTTTAGTGATCCTTGTAATTACTAAAAAATTTTTAGTAATCTTAGTCGGTTACTAGAAAATCTGTAAGAATTACTAGAAAAAAGTTAGCAACGAATAGAGTTAATAGTTTTATATTTTTAATAGCTCTTACTAAAACTCAGTTGGTGTGGCCTTGATAGCATAGTGGTTATAGTAACGGACTCCAGGCTAAAAGGTCCCGAGTTCGAAGCTTGCTACCGCCAAATACACCCCGAATGTCTGTAGTGTCTCGTTAATAAAGGGATTATGAAAATCCTGTCGGAGCAATTAAGAATGTTTAGTGCTGCCATCTATTGCGTTTTTGCCGAAAATCTTCCGCTTCAGAAATCTGGATGCAGCTCGAAGGAAGTTCCTCCGCTTCGGTTGCACGTAATGGTTATTAAAAGTAATTTTAGAGCTATTACTAAAATTTGCTTTGTGGCTCATACTAAAAATTTTTAAGTTAGTTATACAAAAAATTCTTTTGTTCAGTTTACAAAAGAAATGCTTGTTTCATTTGCAAAAAAAAAGTTTGTAATGGTTACTAAAAAATTCTGTGGAATACAAATTTACTAAGAAATTTTTAGTAACCTCTTGAATTTTTTTTTACAGTGTATGCATTGACAGGTAAAATTTTATGTAATAGATTTATGTATTTCTTACAAATTCAAAACTACAACTCATAGTTAGTATTTCAAGAGCTTAATTTTCTAAACAAATCTTTAAAAGTACATTCATCTAAATAATGCAAATTGAAGCGAACATTTGTTAAAAAACACGTATATTAACTCTAATCACATCTCAAACTTTAATTTGTAGAATTCACTGAATTTATTGTTAATCTACCTATCTTTAAAAAATTAATTAACTGTAAACTGCAGTGACAAAAAATTTCACATAACTACTGTGAGCGGGTTGTCAGACCGCTTAATCTAAAGATAAATAAAATGTTAATTTAACTCTCAGTATAGTATTTCAGTATTAAACTTTACATTCAAGACTATTATAAATAACATTCAGCTATCCAAAAGTCTCTAGAAGTATGTATAACGCTGCAAACGAAACAAAATTTGACCATATCTATAGTTAAACTGATAAACTTGAAAATCTCAGCGCTCTCTCTGATCTCTAACTGCAGTTATGGATAAATGAAACTCCCCCTTATTTGTTTATATTATTCAGATTTTTAATAAATGTTTAGAACGTGACTTATTTTAAAGAATATATTTTAAGTTTTACGAAAAAATCTTTATAAATAAATATGTACTGAAGTCGAAAAAACTGCAATAAAAATTTAAATATAGTGCTTAATATTTGAGACACTAGATCATGTAGCATAAGTTATTATATATATATATGTATGTATGTATATATATATAGATGCATTTTAGTAATGCTCATTAAAGTGATTCTATGAAAAATAAATATGACGTTTGTATTTACAGGTAAAATGTTATCTTAAAGATTCACATATTTTTTACCAATTCAAAAACTGTAACTCACAGTTATTATTTAGAGCTCTAAATAATCCAAACAAAAAATAATAATCGTCATATTTATCTATATAATACCCATTAAAGGAGTAGGTTTTAATAAACAAGTTCAGTATCTCTAATCACATCTCAAACTTTTATCTCGTTGAGTTTACATAATTTATTGTTGCTCATTAAATTTCCATCATCTTATTATGTACTAGCACAACAAAATGCAATTATCGTAAAAGAACTTATGTCCGGGAAAATTAACATTATTCATCTGTAGAGTAAAAGATATAAATAAAGATTTTAAGTACTTCATAAAAAAATTTTTATAAGATATTTTAAACATTATTTTATCATAATGCTTATTTTTACTTATTTCAATACCAGAGTGTTCTGGGAATGGATACAGCAATTATTTTCATTTAAATGTATGTTGCAGAATAGGTCATCCAAAAGAAGTGAATGAAAAAGAACAAATTAAGAAAAACAACGATGTTAGTTTTGTTCTTATAGTCAATAGAACATTTATCGTCAGATTTATTTAAAAAAGTAATTTTATTTAAAAAAGTAATTTAAAAAAGCATTTTTAAAAAAGTAATTAAATCAAGGATGCAAGCGAAGCTTCAGAAATGGCTAATTGCCACTTATTTTTTATACTATATCTCATATTTTTAAATGAAATAATTTCTAAGATTACACAAGACGAAGAATAAGAATAAAATTTAATGGTGACAATAACCCGCTTGGAACCTAGCGCTTGTATGCTTAAATTAAATGTGGTGGCATAAATTTTAAAAATTCGTGCCATTTTTTTTTATTTATATACTTTTTATTTCTATATTTTAAAGAATTAATTGATATAATTCTCTCACATTTCTTTATACCCAGTAAAAATATGTTCTTATAATATTAAGATTTTTAAAAAACGTTTAAAATATGATTAATTTTAAGGAAAATATTTTAATTTTTCTGTAAAAAAATCCTTATAAATACATGTATATTACAGTCGAAAAAACTGTATTTAAAATTTAAAAGGCGTACTGAACACTTGAGACACTAAATCATGCAAGAAAAATTTAATACATAAAATCATTTTAATAATGCCCATTTAAAAAAGTCTACAAAGACGCATGTATTAACATATAAAAATTTATCTCATAGATTCATATATTTATTACCAATTTAAATGTCGAACTCGCAGTTATTATTTCAAATTCTAAATTATGCAAACAAAAATTAATAAGCATATTCATCTAAATAATACTTATTAAGGTAGAAGATATTAAAAAACAAATTTGGTATCTCAAGTCACATCTCTAACTTTATTCACCAAATTTATTGTAACTCATTAAATTCTCGTCATCCTGTTATGTACTAACATAACAAGAAGCAATTATCGTAAAAGGGCTTATATCCAGAAACATTAACATTATTCATCTGTATACTAAAGGAAATAAATAACTATTTTAAGCATTTAAAAAGAAATTTTTTTGACAACCTGTTCAAAATATTACTTTAACATAGCTCAAATTTTACTTATTACAATTATGTAGCATTTGAAACATAAATGTGGTCATTATAGATAAACTGATATCACAGATAGTGTCATTCCAAAAAAAGAAAAAGAAAGAAAGAAAAAGAAAAAAAGAAAGAATGAAAGAACTCGAAAAGCAGCAATAGTGTTTTAGAGATGGCTGCAGTAATTATATTCATTTAAATTTATATCTTAGAATATTTCATATAAAATAAGTAAATAAAATAAAAGAACAGAAAAAAGAATTTGTTTTCGAAATGACATAATAATCGAGGATGCATTTATAATCAGATTACGTAGAACAAAATTAAATAATAATAATAATAATAAAATAAAAGTTGAAAGTTGAAAGTGATTTCCAAAAATTTTATATATACATAAAGAATTTTGTTCTGTTAAAGAGTTAAAGGATTATTTGATAATCATTAACTGTTTTAAATAAATATTATTTTAAAGAATTGATTGATATCGTTCCTATCTTTTAATTTTTACTCAAAACGATGTGCTTTTATATGGTAAATCTTGTTATGTGACGTTTAATGCATTTTTTATTTTAAAATAGATATTTTTATTTTCTTTGGATATGTATTATACAAATGAATATATATTGAAAAAGAAAACTCTTTTTCTGAAAATTTTAATTCATATCTAATATACCAGACACTAAATCATCTAAACAAAAGTTAACGCACCTGTCCATTTAATTAATGTCCATTAAAGTTAGTATATGAAAAATAAATTTGACGGTTGTATTTACAGATTAAAATTTAACTTATTAAGGATGCTCCGGTAGAGATGTGGTTTTTAAATAGGCAACGCTGTTTCTGGTCACAGGCAATATGACACCTGACAGATGGTTTGTGCCTAGTATGTTTTGTCATTTTACCATTAATGGACTTACTCTTGAATAAATCTTGCAAATTGTACAAAATACCATTAGTTTATTGTAGAAGACTTGAATGGTCGCTTAGTTTTGCGTAATGGAGCTGGGAACTGGCCTCAATAGTCATGTGATCATATGTAAATGAATTCTCTTCCATGAGGATATAGTCCAAGACCCGACCGCAAAAAACCCTAAGCCATCGAGCACAAGATAAAATGGTTTATATTATGGAAGAATAACCATAAGGAAATCTAATGATCTATGTTTGCCGGAAGTAAAGTGGTGCATAAGCCAAGAATTAATACCACTAGTGGTTCACTCGTAGATCTATTATTGTGTTTGCTGTAAAATCAAAAGTATGAAAACATGGAAAACTGAGTGCAGGAAAACAAAATGCTAACCCTACGAGTGAACTACTAGTAGTATTAATTTGGGGCTTAAGTACCACTTCACTTCCGGCAGTCATGGACTATTCTTCCATAGCACAAAGAATTTTTTCTTGTGCTCATGACTTAGGGTTGTGCGGTCGGCTCTTGGACCAATATGTGAAGTTAATGTCTACATCGATAAACCACAGATTTTGTAGCGGTTCGGAATAATCATCCGTCACGTTATACGTCCCCAACTACTTAATACCGAGAAATTTGGACTTGCAAATCGCGCTTCAAGCCTTGGCACCAATATCCCTGAAATAAATTTGAAACATTAGTAACATAAATTATTTATTTAATAAAATTCATGTCATGGCCTTCAACATTCTTGTTATAGGATGAATTTTATTTTAAATGTATATAGTACCTCTACAAAACACCTTTTTGATTCACATATTTTTTACGATATCAAAAATTCGTGACCATTGTTTTATTTTTTAAACTAAAAGAATAAAATTATCGTGTGAGATCTTACATATAGGAACGTCAACACTTTTTCTTCTGCATAATAAAACAATTAAAATTAATTTTAAATCATTTCTTGATAAAAAGTTGAATATTTTATTTTGAACTTTTATTTTACACAAATGCATATATTACTACTTTTATTATGCAATATCTTAGAAGATGAGCTAGAAATTGTATTTCAATTCACTTCACGGAATATGATTTTCGAAAGAAGATTAATAAAATGAACGAATTTATTATTTAAAAATGTCATTTAATTAAATAAAAATTGTAATAGAAAAAATACACAGAATAATATTAATAATAAAAAAAATTGTGGATTACAAAAACTAAATATTTATTTAATTATTTATTTTTATTATACTACATATAATACTTAATATTTATTCCATAGTTTTATTCAGAGCTAAGAAATTTTAATATTTATTAATTTAACTTAAAGTGAAACATACTGGGATTTTTTATAAGATGGCAGCATTAACAAATTATCTATGCGATATCTAAAAAGTATTTGTTTATCTGTATGCGAGTCTCAAATGACCGGTTAACCGAACGCGTTTCAGACCAAAGTCATTCATCAAATCTTTCACAGCAAAGAGAAAAAGACAAAAGTAAATTTGTAGTTTTGTTTCCAGGCATAACTTCAATACTCAAACCAGTAGATTTTTAAACTACTCAAGCCTCCAAATGTTGTTTGAGAAAGTCATTGCTGCACGTGCACATGGTTGTAAACAAGCATTAGAGACACAAAAATTCCGTGAATATTTCAAAAACTACTCTAATGGCATCTTTCTTATAAATCAATTAAATCTTTCTTCAATTAAATCTTTCTTCAATTAAATCTTTCTTATGAGTTCTAAATGGCAGCACCACAGAGATCAAACTCTACTGTATCAAATAATAGGTAACATGTTTTACTGTAATACGTGCTTCACAGCAATGCTCTTCTCACTGTGCTTATCAATGCTTTACTTATGGGAGGTTACCACTTCGGGAACAGCTGTATAATTAAAATGGTTAGTGCAATCTTTACAAAACAATACCTGTGTACTCTCTAGGCCTAAATAGATTGCCTAATTTTTTTTCTTTAAATTCCCACTTTAAAGAGTAGTGCGCCGGAAAGGGTTAATGAAAGTTGCATTCAAAAACTATACAAAGAAAATATGGAGAATGCCGTGTACACGATGGTAGAATCTTGGGCTTCTGTCGGAGATGCTTACCCTTTCTTAAGCTTAGAATAAGTTTTTTCCATTGAATGAACCACTGCATCACTGCATCTGAAATTTCACCAAACATTGACTTTGTACCAGACTTAGATGAGTTGACTCACGAATCTTCAGAGTTTAGCGATCATAAACATAGAATTATTCTAGAATGGTTCGCATATGATGTAGGTGGACACCACTTATTGATGGATGATCAAATCCTTTCAACTCTCAGAGAAGACCAAAGCCTTTCCGAAGACCATAAAATGAAGAGGTCTTTAGTGGTCAAGAAAAAGAAAAAATACATCCCATGAGAAAAATTTGCAGTGCCTAGTAATAGCGTTGAAGTAGTAGAACAATAAAGTTGGTGTGAAAAGAGGTTTGTTTCTTTTCAATTGCTTTCAGTAACAAGTTCAAGATATTTAACAGCAAGTGCAAAGGTTTCATCTGTAGCAAAATAATTTTGGATTTATTTTCTTAAAATGTAGACTTACGCTACTGATCTTTGTTTTTCCTTCAGATTTTTTTATTGCTTTAATTTTTGATAGTTTTCTAACTTCTTGTTGCACACATTATAGTACAAAACAAATGCATATTTTTTTTTTTATTATTACTGTTCCTATTTTTCACTATGATCGTATAACTCGAATATGTTTTATTTTCTTTGTTTGTTTTATTTTGTTTTGATTTGATTTTTCTTTAAATCATCATTCACCCGAAAGTCCTTGCACACAGATAATTAGTAAAGATAATCGATTCTCCTTTGTATATACTAAAATGAAAACTTAATTTTGAAACTCCAAGACATAGTTACTGTTTCAAACACAAAAATCCCTGTCGGCTGGGCCTATAGGCGGAGGTAGATTTCGAAGAGTGCTCATTTCAATAATATATATATATATATATATATATATATATATATATGATTAGAGATAAACCCAGTTTAATAACTTCATTTGGCCGTTTATGAAAATTTTTTAATTTCATTTTTCTGCAAAAACTGGTTTTATCAGAATCATCTTAAAGAAAAATTCAGCTCAAATGCCCATTTTGACAACATTTTTGAAATAGATTTTGAATTTATTAAAAAATCGACCAAAACAGTACATTATACAGATCCTAAATAACAAAAAACTGTCAGTTAAATGCATTTGAAAAAAAAATTGAATTTAAAAATGAGTCATAAAATAACCAATTTGTTGTTTGAATACATCCTTAATTGTGCGAAATACTCACTTTGACAGCATTTTAAAAAATATATTCTATCTTTATCAAAAAACTGGCCAATGCGTCACAGTATATAGTTCCTAAATAAGAGGATCTGTAAATTGGATGCGTTTGAGAACGAAAATGGATTTTAAAACGAGTCATAAAAAACGCAAATTTGCTATGTGAAAACTTCCTTAAATTTTCAAATCACGAAGACTTCGGGAAATTCCGTTCAAAATACCCTTTTTGGTAGCCTTTTTCAAAATATATTCTGTCTTTATGAAAAAACCGATCGATGCATCACATTATATAGTTCCTAAATAACATGATCTGTAAATTGGATGCATTTGAGATCAAAAATGGATTTAAAAACGAGTCAGAAAAAAAACGCAATTTCTTATTTGAACACTTCCTTCAATTTTCAGTCACGATGATTTCTGAAAATTCTGTTCAAAATACCTTTTTTGGTAACGTTTTTTGAAATATATTCCGTCTTTATCAAAAAACTGACCAATGCATCACATCATATAGTTCCTAAATAACAGGATCTGTAAATTGGATGCGTTTGAGAACAAAAATGGATTTAAAAACGAGTCAGAAAAAAAACGCAATTTCTTATTTGAATACTTCCTTCACTTTTCAGTCCCGATGACTTTCGGAAATTCTGTTCAAATTACCCTTTATCGTAGCCTTTTTTGAAATATAGTCTGTCTTTATCAGAAAATTGACCAATGCGTCGCTTTATACAGTTTCTAAATAAGAGGATCTACCACTTGGATGCGTTTAAAATCAAAAATGAATTTAAAAATGAGTCAGAATATAAGCAGTTTGGATTTGAGGTTTTTTCTCCAACTCCTATTTTTGTTTAATTTCTTTTTGCTATACGAATTGGTCCTATGAAAAACTTGTCAATATAAAAGTTGTAGATATTTTTGAGAAGATGTAAAATAAATTTAATCAGATTTGATATCTTAAAAATTGACGGAGTTACGGATTTTTTTCTTTTTTCAGCGCCCTTTTTCTTTTCGTTTTTAATTTTTTTCATCGGTAAAAGTTGGTCCTATCAAAAAATTATAAATACAAAAGTTTTAGATAATTTTAAGAATATTTACAAAAAATTTAGTTGGGCTTGATATCTTAAAAATTGACGAAATTATGAATTTTTTTCTCTCAAAATCCCTGTTTTTTTCGGCCCTTGAGCCCACTTCTAAATTTATTAAAAATCTGTCATGCATAAACTTTTGGCCCATTTTTAAGAAGTAATGTAAACTTTAAACCGATTCGATATCTACTTTAATTAAGAAGTTTTGGCGTTTTTTCGGTTTTCACAAAAACGCCCCCTATTCCGACCCCCTTGGTCCGATTTTGCCCATTAATGAACTTAGCCAAGATTTTATTCCCTTTGATTTTATGTACCAGTTTGGTGGAGATTGGTGAAGAATTATAGAAGTTATCGTGTCCATAAAAAAGTGAGATATATATATATATATATATATAGATAGATAGATAGATAGATACACTATATGGCCATTGATTATTGGACACTTGCGATTTTAGACATTTTACTAAATATCTAGAAAAGTACATGAGGAATCATCTCGAAACTCTTAGTGTATAAATATAATAGTATACGTCATACATATCCGTGAAGATTTTTTATCGAAACTCTATAGGGGTTTGTCAACAAATTAAAAAGGAATGAATATCTTTTGAATAACCCTGTCAAAACTAATATAGCAAAAGCGCTCAAACTCTAGATTATGATTGAATGCCTTATTATAATACACTGTGTTCATTTTTGTGCAAAAATCATGCATACTCGCAGAGTAATTTAGGTTTTTATAAAAATGGTCCCAAATTTTTTCCTTATAATTTTCAGAGTTCTTAATATAAAATAATGCTTTTTCAGAAAATATGACAAACAACATTGCACACAGTACCCTGTAATCAGAATTAAAAAATAATAAAAATTGTATGAAAAATGAGTAGGGTTACTAAATAATTTTTTACTGCGCATGCGTCAAAGATATCAAAATTTAATTTGCATATTATGTTAGCTAAATGTATAGAACAATTTTTGTAAAAGTCTCAAAATCATAGTTTGAAAATTTTGAAAGTAATCGTCTATAGAATAAGGACAAAATCCGTTGTTTCCAAAATGAAGCAAAAAAATGAGGGATTTTATCCAAATGTAGTAGTACATCCCGTATTGTGTATTCTATATTGACACTAATCAATGACTATATGGATACAACCCCTCTTGTTTTTGCTTCATTTTGAGAATAACGGATTTTCGACTTATTCAATTGACGATTATTGTCAGAATTTTCAAGTTATGATTTTGTGACTTTCACAAAAGTTGCTCTATACATTTAGCTAACATAATATGCAAATGAAATTTCGATATCGTTGACGCATGCGCAGTAAAAAATTATTTAGTAAACCAACTCATTTTGTATACAATTTTCATTATTGTTTAATTCTGATCACAGGGTACTGTGTGCAATGTTGTTTGTCATATTTTAAGAAAAAAAAAATATTATTTTATATTAAGAACTCTGAAAATTATAAGGAAAAAACTTGGAAAAATTTGGGACCATTTTTATAAAAACCTTAATTACTCTGCGAGTATGCATGCCATTTGCATAAAAATGAACAAGGCGTATTACAATAAGGCATTCAATTATAATCTAGAGTTTGAGCGCTTTTGATACATTAGTTTTGACAGGGTTATTCAAAAGATATTGATTCTTTTTTAATTTGTTGATGGTCCCTATGGAGTTTCGGGAAAAAATCTTCACGGAGATGTATGACTTATACTATTATATTTATACACTAAGAGTTTCGAGATGATTCCTCATGTATTGTTCTAGATATTTAACAAAATGTCTAAATTCGCAAGTGTCCAATAATCAATGGCCATATAGTGTATATAAACTGGTGAGATTGCAATAGGTAGTATTTCTTACGAAATCTACCTAAAATTATGGAAAATGCATACTCACATTTTTTTAATCAGAAAGGATTTTGGAAAACATTTTCTACATATCCATCCATGTCTAAATCTTTATCAAGGTTACTTTATTCTAGTTGGTAAATTTCTTATCATCTAATATGTTTTTTCATGATATACTAACTGTACTACTAAATGAACTACTAACTGTAGCAGAATTTATGTTTTGAACATCCCTATAATTCATATAAGTAGCAGAGAAATTAAAATGAAGTTTTAAGTATATTTTTGTAATATTTTAATCATTTATTTTATTATCGTATAATAATAAACAAATTTTGAAAAAAGTTTTGAAAATTTGTCAAAATCTCTTCTTAATACAGATACATACTGAAGAAGAAATTAAAACATCAATTCATAATTACTATTGAATGACTAAACACTATTGAACACTATTGAACACTAAATGATTGAAACAAAAGTTAATATGACCATTCATTCAAATAATGCCTTTTAAGGATAGGAGGCTTTTAAAACTAAATCCTGTCTCTATTCACATGTCAAACATAATCTCATAGAACTCCAATAATTTATTCTGTTTCGTAACTTTGACGTCATCGAGTTATAAAGAGCATAATAGAACGCAATTATCGTAAGTGGACTTTTGTTTTCAAGCATCAAATTATTTATTTTCATTGTTAATATATGATAATTAAATTTATAGTAATTTCTTTAGAAATACTTCAATACATATTTTAAGCATAATTTTGGCATAAAGAAGTATACTTTTTTTACATTATTTAGTGTAATACAAGTAGATGGAGTACTTATGCACTTTTAATGTTTTATCATTAAATATGTTTTATAAAAGCAGAAAAGTAACAAAAGGAATATTTTCCTTTATTTCAAAATTGCATTTCGATTAAAAAGGGTTTTCTAGACATGACATTGTATTGAAGCTTTTAGCTTTTAATGTTTATTGTAAATAATGTAATGATATAAAATATAATTTATAGAATATTATAATATATTTAATTTTTAATATATGTAATATATTTTTATAACATATTCAATTTAACCTTCTGCAATTTAATTTTCTAATAAATATTTATTGCATGTTTTACCTGTTTTTATTTTTACACATGAAATGAATATTATTTAATAAAGAGTTTTACAGTATACGTTAAATAATTTGCTTTTTATTTAAATTACATTGCAAGATATATATGAATAATGTTAAATGTAACATTTGTTTGTAAAATCTAACAAGGGGACCACCAAACATGGTGCATACAGATTTTTATGATTTCAAAGCATGTTGTAGGTGTCTTACCACTGATTCTTTTCTTGGTTTTCAAATTATTTCGAAAATTTATGCTTAATGTAATGTTTAATGTTTTAATAACCGACGAACTGGAAGTAATATCTTTACATTTCATATAAAATTATGCAGAGATTAAAGAAATATTTAAAAAAAAGAAAAGAATAAACATATTATAAGAAGAGAATACTGAAAAAAAAAATTTAAAAATATATCAAAATATAATGCGCAAAGACTTACACTGTATATTTCTTTATGCAGTACTTTCAGAGTCAAATGTGTACCTATATACACATCTGTGTACTTATTTTCATCCACTAAATATTTCATAATCTATATACGTCTTTAAAAATCCACATAGTTAAGAAACCATTTGCATAGTTAAGAAATTAAACATAATTTAAAAATAATTTAATAATAATTTAATTAGTATTTTTTACTAAGTTAATGGAATTTTACTTTGTGTTTAACAGAAATTTAAACATATATTTAAATTTTCCTCAAAAATTATAGATTATATGTATATATTTATTTGTAAATGCACAGTTATAGTTGATAATTAAAAAAAATTATTATTTAAGCAAAAGTCAATCTGCATATTCATTTAAGTAATAGCCAATAAAAGGAGAAAGCTTTGAAAATAACTTTTGCATTACTATTCACAGCTCAAGCTTTAGGGATAGGATTAGTGTAAATTATCCCAACTAGTAAATTTCTCGTAATTGTTTTATGCGCTAATAAAATAGAATGCGTGAATCCTTCAACTACATATTATTTTGTGTATTTCTTTAACGATCGATTCAGTACCTATTTATTAGGGTGTATCACGAAAAACTTTTTTTTTAATTGAAAATTTCAAGTTGATAAAAAGTTATTATTGTGATCACATATTTTCCTTTCTTTCTTTTTTTTTAATTCAAAAATATTTAGGTTTTTCGGAATGAGGGTGAGTTTTAAACTTACTGGCTAAATTGTAGATTATTGTATATATATATATATATATATATATATATATATATATATATATATATATATATATATATATATATATATATATATATATTCATTTATGAATATAAAATAATTTTTTGTGATCACATATTTGCCTTTCTTTTTTCTTTTTTTTTCTTTTTTTTTATTCAAAAATATTCAGGTTTTTCGAAATGAGGATGAGTTTTAAACTTACTGACTAAATTGTGGATTATATATATTCATTTATGAATATAAAATATTTTTTTTAAAAATACAAAAACATAAAGTTTAGATAGGTCTTTAACATTAAAAAATATTTCCTTTCTGTCATTAATTTTATAAGTGTCACGGAATCTAATTAAAAATCTTTTACTAAATATCAAGATTTTCAATTGATTTTGATTGATGGTTTAAAATTTATTCCAGGTTACGTTTTACATCTGAAAACTTCCAGATATCATACAAATAAAATGTATGTTAATTTTTAATTTGTGTTGGCTCATGACATTAGGAGCAATTTTTAAAATAACACACACACACACACAAACACACAAATAAATTTAAAACCTAGAAAGTGTAATATTTAATTGAAAATGTTTAGAAATACAATAGTTAAACATTGAATTTGAAACATATTATTCAAAATAAATCTCGATTTCATTGTTCGTTTTTCTTAATAAGTTAACTTGATGGTTGTACACAGTGCACCAGAAGAGTAAACATCGTATTAAATCTGCAACGAAAGTTTTTTTTTTTTTTTTTTTTTTTTTGGCTGGTTGTAATGTATAATTCTTAATGCACTGAATTACAAATATCCTTCTTAAAAAATAAAAAATTAAGTTTATCACTTTTGTAGTAAAAAAAATTAGTGAATTAATGCAATATATAAAAGTTTTTCTTGTTTTTTATTCTTGAACTGCTGAAGTTGCAGATCTGAAGTGTCGCTTCGTTTCAAACATTGTAAGGTATTTACCGTCCAGCAATCTTGAGCTAATGAAGCCATCTCTACTTAAAAACGACAAATGTGCTTAGATCTGTTGTAACCTTCTTTAGAATTCTCTAAATTGTCTGCTTGTTTATGAAAAAAAAATTAAATTCATTGCTATTTTTAGTTCTTGAGTCAACAAACAACTGAATCTCTTGACGTTAGCTAGCTCACTTCAAGTTAGTTATTAGAGCTGAATCAGTTACTATAACACTGGTCAACAGCTGTTTTGGTGCCGGGGTATTTTTAGCTGATTTTATATGAATTTGATGCCCTGAATTCAAATATGGCATTAGTTTTTCTCCATCAGCTCAGTTTTTTAAGATAAACAATTTTTTGTGAAATATATGTTTCATTATTTTAAGGTAAATCTATGTATTAAAAAATGTATGTAAAAATAAAGTAAATACAGGATTTTTATTTTTTATAATTCACAAATGTTAGTTTTTATTATTATGATATACACATATTGAAATAATAATTTTTTAATTATATTGTACAAATATTTTTACTCACAAAAATAGAGAAAAACATCACTGATGAAACTGATACTCATTGAATGCTTCGGAAGCTTCTTTTCCGTGACATTCTGGAATATATTTTAGAACAGTGTCTTTTTAAACGTAAACTGTAATCTGAAACCCTTTGCATATCTCATCTTTTTTGGTAGCAGTCCTCCATAGTCTTAATATTGTGGTGAAATCTTTCGGGATGTTTATCACTTGTGCCTTCTTTATTTTCAAGAAAATGCTCTAAGTGGCAATGTAAATAGTGCACTTTAATGCTTCTAGTACACCCAAGAGATTTAAAACTATTATGCTTTTCATTTACCAGTTCTACATAGATTTCTCCTTTGCATTTGCCCGGAATGTTTTTGTGAACTGCCACAAAAAAAGTCCAGGCTTTTTATTCAGCCTCATTCGTTGAATTTACGAAAGCAGGATCCTTAATCAGTTGTCTTATTTGTTGTTCGTTAAACATTCCTGCTTTAATATCTTCATAACTCAATTCGGGTGTTTTTAACTTATATATGCAAATCATAACCCGTTCTTATGGAGAATTTACACAAAATGCTTCATAGGACAGAGCTTGATATGCAGTGCAGAAAGTATGATTTTCTTTCGCCCAACTAAAGTGTTATTAATGACATTCCTTTCTCCAACATTCATGTTTTCTTTCTTAGGCCTCTCTTTTCTAATCTAGTGGTGTGTTTTATCCCTGCTATCCCAAAAATAGAAAAACAATAGTATTTTGTGTAACTTCTTTGCTGTCCAAGGACAATCATCTGGAGAATATTTAGGAAGAACCAATTTTTCTAACAGTTCTCTAAATTCATAACAAAATACAAGATTGTTTTATTAAGAGAAGTAGGGTAGTAGACAATTTTGTCTTGTGTGATAAAATGTAAGTTTGGCTCTTTGTTCTAATAAATTTTTGTCTTTTAATCTTGAAACCAACCAGTAATTCAGAAGCTTTTTTTAAAACATTGAAATCTCTTTTGAAATCATTTAAACCAACCTGGTTGAAAAATGTAGGCATTGATGACGTCTCCGCATAATCACTGTTACCTTCACAGCTATCTAAAAGATGATCACAAGGACAATATTCATCCTCACTAAGCTCTGGTAGCTGATGAAACGTTGGGATCGGTAGTTCCTCTGAGTGAGGAAGTGGGGGTCTTGAAGACACCAAATCAGGATAAGTTTTCTTATTACAATTGTTTCGATTAATTCAAATAGTATTCCAGTGCTAGGTAGAAATAATAGTCATAGAAATAGTTTTGGAGTTCTCTCCAAACCATTGGTAAACCGAATTTGAGACTTATTCTCTTCCGTCAGCTCACTGTCATAAATGCTCTGTACAAGTTTTACAGACCTGTTGCGGTGCGCAGATTTTATCCTGATCACCAAGTCTAACCCCAAAGTATCCAAGATAAGCTCTCTTTACAAAGTCAGTAACATATTTTCTGTGTTCTTTCAACTTTTATTCTCCGCATATGTAGCAAAACTTATCTGGATGATTTATACATTTTTTTCTACTTGAACTCATTTAAATTCCATTGTACAACGCAAACACAACAATCTACAACACTACGAGTTTTACGTTAAATTGATACGAATTCTACCTTAAACACAAATATCATGGAAGTTCAAAAACTTTAGAAAGTCAAAGAAAGCCAGTTTTGTTTCCATGGAGCAAAATCTGAAACTAACCTTATCTCTTGGAGGCTTTTACATTTGGCTTTATGGATGAGCTGCGCGAAATCATAAGGATGCGCAGGTCTTCAGTTTTGCTTGCACATTTCTTTTTTTCATGATCTTGTGGTATTTCAACGTCCCTCTAATCGCCTTGAGCGTCGTTACAGGGCTATGTATTATAAGGTCAGTTTAAGTGTTCAAGGTCACTTTAGTTCTAAAAAATCTTTAGTTCGCTTTGCATATCTAAAAAAGTAGAGCTGATAGAGAAAAACTGATTGCATATTTGGAATCAGCGTCCCAAAAATATCCAAAATCAGTTGTAAAATCTCAGGCACCAAAAAAAAATATTTTTTTGTAGGCCTGTGTAATAGATTGCCAGTCAATAAGATGGATGTAGTCTTTAGCATCATAATTAACTTGTGGTAGTTTTAAAACTCTCTATGAATTCGGTTTGTCAAGAATTTTCAATCATTTTGCTTGCCAGAGATCTCATATGTTTTCGAGAATCAAACAACATTCCCATATTCTAGATATATCCTAAAGGCGTTTCTCTGTAGAGTTGATTGAACAACAATCTTAAATTTGCGTCCTAAGTACTTGATATACTGTACTCTTTTAAAAACTCTGGAGATGGGTAATTAATACTAGGCTGACATTTTATGTTAAATCATGATAAGCATAAACGTTCAATTTTTCTCCCAACAAAAACTTGGAATCTCTCTCCACATTCCCGCCGCATTGCGAGAACGAAACTCTAAGTTACCATAAAGAGTTCACCCTTTTGACACTCAAAGCGAAGGCTGTTGGATTGAAAATTTGGAAAAAAGAACAATGTAATGTCGAGTCTAGTAATAAAAGAAGTTTATGGCTTAGAAGCATTAGCAAACTTAAAATAAGACATTTTAATTCAATACAATTTATCCGCCAGAAACACTAGAAGCTGTTGCAGTACAATAAACCCAAAAGCTTTAATTGTTATCTCATGAATACAGTTACATTTCATCTATTTTAGTACTAATGATACTATGTCTTTACCAGAATCACTGTCTGGAGTTATGTAACCAAAGTATGTTGAACATGGTTCTTCTATATCCATCAAGATAACTTATAAAGATAAATAGACAATGAAATCGAGATTTTCTTTGATTAATAATTTTCTAATTCAATATTGAACTATTGTATCTGTAACCTTTTTCATTTAAAAATTACACTCTCTAAGTTTTACTTTTATTTATTTATTTTGTGTGTGTGTGTTATTTAAAAAAAGTGTTTCTAATGCCATCAGCAAGTTATTAAACTAATAAACTAATTAAAAATTAATGTAAGTTTTATTTCCATGATATATGGAAGTTTGCAGATGTAAAAAGTAACCTGGAAGGAATTCGAAACTATCAACAAAATAAATTGAAATTCTTGCAAATTTGCTAAAATAATATGAATTTAATTACATTCCAGGAGACTTATAAAATTAATGACAGAAATGATTTTTTGTTAAATGTCAAATGCCTATCTAAACTTCATTATTATTTATTGTACTTTGAAAAGAAAACAATTATTTATATTTATACATTAAAAAAGTATTGAAAATTCTACATTTTAGGCCAAAAATTTAAGCTTCATCCTCGTTCCAGGAGATCTAAATATTAAAAAAAAAAAAAAAAAAAAAAAAAAAAAAAAAGATATATGATTACATTGACAACTTTTTATCAATTGGAAATTTTGAGTTAAAAAATAAATAAATAAATAAATAAAGTCGTGATACGCTTTACTATATATACATTTATGTATGCATTTTCATCTTTGAATATTTAACGGACTAGTTATGCATTAAAACATAAAAACTATTCAGTTGTGCAGTAAAATTAATCTTGATTTAAAAACTATTTTTTATTTATTTCAACTTCGTTTTATCATCTACACAAATTTAATTGTATATTTAAATTTTCCACAAAAACTAATAAATAATATTAATATATGTATTTGAAAATGCCGAGTCATAGTTAATAATTCAACCATTATATTATGTAAACAAAAGTCAATCTGCATATTCATTTAAATAATGGCCATTAGGATGAGAGAGTTTTGAAAATAACTTTTGCATCCCTATTCACAGCTCAAACTTTAATGCATAGAGTTCGTGTAATTTATTCATACACGTAAATTTCTCGTCTTTGCTTTATGCACTATTAAAATAGAATACAATTAGGGTAAGATAACTTCTAAAAAAGAAATAACATGAAGCAACCACACTACGTTAATTTTTTTTTTCTTTTTTGGAATGGCATCAAAATTTAGTACATATTTTTATAGTCTGATAAAACAAAGTCAGAAAGCACATGTATTTTTCAAAAAATAACATTGATATGAAATTATGAATTATATTTTTTGTAAAATTTTACATTATACATTTGCTTAGTGTTGGCTTTATTTCATTTTTTTATACTAGAAAAAATACTGTTACGAATTCTGGGTTTGTGTAGCTGATAGCCAAAATCAATTAACATAATCTCAAGTAATATAATTATTAATGATTTCGTATTAGAAAATGGAAATACAGCAGTAACCGATTACAGTAAATCATTACATACAGAATTCAAAAGTATAGTTCAAGTATTAATTGTGAAAATTTTACAAATATATCTCATTCTAATTGACTCGTCTAGTTGAAAAACTTGCCATCTCCAAACAATAAAATTTTAAAGAAAAAGCTGCTACGTTTAGCTAAAATTAGATTGGAACCAAAATTATTTATTTTATAATCATTATGACAGTATATTTCGAATCAGAAAAAAAGTTGCAGGAATATATGAGAGAAAGATACTATTGTTTTGAGAAAGATATTATACTTTTTGGTTTGGACTCGCCGCCTTTGCAACTTGCGTTGGAGTTAGATGGTTTTTCAATAAACCAGAAATTAGTTTTTGCAATTTTTAATGTGACATAGAATGTTTATGGGCAGTAAAAACAGAAAAACTTTCTGTTCAGGTTTTTTTTCTTTTTTTTATTATTATTATTATTATAAAGAAGCATTGAAAAGAAATGAGTATTAGTAAGTATTTCATGAAAGCCCGCAGCTGGATTTGTTTTGATTACCAGTACGGCAATACTTGCAAATAAAATTAATTCCAAAAGGTATGAAAATGTAGCACAAATGGTTCCAAATTTATAAATCACAAGTTTAGGAATACTGAGAAATCACTGGAGTTATAAACAAACTTACATGAAGAAGTTGCTATTGTGTGCTGATAGACACGTTCGGCATGTATAAGCATGTTATTACATTAAAAACAAATTTGAATGAGCGTGATGAGAGTAAAGTATTCAAATATGCTATTTTTAATGCTACTAAAATATCAGTTAATTTTGTATCCTGTTATCACCTAGGGACGTGCGTAAATTAATAATTTTAATGCATTTAAATTTAAAGAAATAAGGACAATTTAAAATTTTGGTGAAAAGTGTAGATATAAAAAAAGGAATTTGTTACAAGACCATTTAAAAAAATTTCTACTTTTCAATGCACCAAAAGTAAGTTCTGTCTATTTTAAGTGCAACAAAAGACTGTTCATTCCCCATCCACAATTTTCAAAATGCGATTCTTTTTAATTTAATGGAAGAATATTTCATGGATTATTAATGCATTAAACAATTCTTAAATTTTTCAGAAAACAATTCGTTATGTTTTATGAAGGGAGGTATGAGAGCGCAGAACAGTATTTTGGCGTAGTGCGTATTGCATGTTTATTTGCCGCTATTTATCACGACGTGTAAGATAACTTTGAAATTTATCCTTGTTCCTTTGCATGTCGTAGATTCACTTTACCTCTTCACTGATAGAGTAGTAGATGCTTTTTCTACAAACTTACAGTATTGGAGAAAACAAAACTAAAATATTAGAAACTTTGCTGAACCAAGGTGAGCAGTAAGTGAGAGAAAACACGATAATGATAATCTAATCAACAAGCAAGAAATTATTGTGGGGAGATGTAGATAAGCCCCTATTAGCGGATATGAAGGCGGCCGGTTTTGAAACTCGCCGACTGAAGGATTTGGTTGTTTTTGCAGCACACTGTGATTTTCAAATACGTATAGTACAGGAATTTCACATTCTTTCGCATGGTTTATTGTTTCTTCATGGTAGATACGTTTACATAGAACTTAAAAAAAGATGCAAAAATAAAACAAATTTTCCAATTTTGAGGAGTTGGCCTATTTTGCAACTGGACTACAAAATTGTATTATCATAGTTTGGTGTGTTTTTAAGCTTTTGTGACAGACTGTGACATATAATTTTTATGTTCAACAGTCAAAACAAAGAAGAATATATATAATTTTTTATATAATAATAGTCCATTTTACTTCAAATCTATCGGTTCTTAGATTTTGGAACATAAATTACTGTCAAAATATTAGGAGAAGAATTATTTTGAGACATAAAAATTAAAATTGTTTTACAGATTTAATTTTAGCCAATATATTGGCAAAGTAGTTTTATTACGTATTCCGATTATGCAATGCATTCGTAGTCAATGAAATTGTTATATATATTCAAAAATCTAATCTAAATATGTAATTGCGTTTGGAAAAAATGAAGATTGAAGAATTAAGTTATAAAAGTATGTATAAAAGGAAGATGTAGCTTTCATATACTTATTTATTTATTTTAAATTAAGTTATATAATTCAAATATACAAAGCTCAAATTAGTGGAACACGATTATATAAGATTGAATACTAGTTTTTGTCAATACTGAATATTAATAGGAATTTTTAGAAATTAGTCATCTTTTATTCAACCTGGTTTTATTTTAAGCTATTTATGGGGTCGCCAAATTCCACGATATCCATTTTACAGCAACATGAGGGTGAAAAGAAACCAAAGAGCTTGGTCGAAATCTTAGTTCATGTGAACATTCAAACTCACATTGAAATCGATACAACAATATACAAGTGCTATCACGGGAAAATTGATTTAAAGAGAAAAAAAATATCACCCACGTTAGAAATTCCAACTGCTATATCCCAGGTGTTTTTCAAGGTAAAGACAAAAAAAAATACTCCGGAATTCATTATTAAGATAAATAGTTTAGAAAGAACCTTTTTTCAATTTCTAAATTTTTGTTTGTACATCATTATACATTTAAAAGATTTTTGACAAACTTAAATGGCCGCCATTTTGAAACAAGAGGGCAGATAACGTTGGCCCGTAAACTCGGTCAAGACATTGGTATGTACCATGTACACACGGAGTTATATCGAAATCAGTTTATAAATATGCGTATTATCGCGGAAGAAATTTCAGACCGTTTCAAAATGTCAACCTCACTGGAAATTGAAAGTGTTAAAATTCAGTCATTTTTCAAGATATAGATGAAACAGAAAATGCTGTGGAATCTTTCTCTGAAGGTCAAAACACAAAAGAAAAATCTTTTTCAATTTCTTACTTTTTTGCACCTAATTTTAAAATTTAAATAAAAAAAATAAATATTCCGCCATTTTGAAAAAAGAAGCGGTTGGAACTGGCCAACGAACTCGGTTCAGGCATCGGTATGTACTATCTACGCACTAAGTTTCATCCAAATCTGTATATAAATACGCGTGTTATCACGTGACGAAAACCAGATCATTGGAAAATGTGAGCAACACTAGAAATTCAATGCTATAACTCAGCCATTTTTTAAGATACAGACGAAACGAAAAATGCTTTGGAATCTTGAATCAAGGTCAAATGCATAAAAGAAAACTCTTTTTCAATTTCTCACTTTTTTGTACCTAATTTTAAGTTTTAATTAAAAAAAATTAAATTGCCGCCATTTTGAAACAAGATGGCGGATTGAACTGGCTAACGAACTCGGTCCAGTCTTCATTATGTACTATGTACACATCAAGTTACATCCAAATTGATTTATAAATACGCGTGTTATCACTTGACAAAAATCAGATCGTTTCAAAATGTCAGCCATAAGAAAAATTCAAAGTGCTATAACGCAATCATTTTTTAAGATACAGACAAAGTAAAAAGTGTTCTGGAATCGGTGTTTTAAGGTCTGACACATAAAATAAAAATATTTTTGAACGTTTATTTTTTTGCATTTAATTTTAAATTTTAAATTTAATTTTTTTTAAATGGCCGCCATTTTGAAACAAGATGGCGGATGATGCTGGCAAACGAACTCGGTCGAGATATTTGTATGGACTATGACCATATATATATATATATGTGTGTTTGTATCAACATTTGAACGGAGGGTGGTTTTGGGGTCTGGGGTTCATGATCGGTGAAAATATACCAAAATTTTCTGGAAGTACTTTCCTCCGGACGGCTGCAATAGGTAGCTTTTTACTTTTTGTAATGAAAACTACTTAAAATATTATGCTGAAAATACAACATAAGAATATCATTTAGCCTCAATAAAGAAATTCTTATCGAAGTAAACAAACATTATTTATGATAAATATTATTAATCAAATTAAAACATATGATGCATTCCAAGGTACGTCGACAATTTTTTCTTTTACACTTTTATAAATATACCTACATTGAAAAAGAAGACTGTTTATTTAAAAATCTTCATCCATCTTAAGTTATTACTCCAACTTAAAATAATGTAAGGAAAAGTTAATACGCACGTTAATTTTAATGATATCCATTAAAGTTTGAAGGGTTTGAAAATAAATTACGTGTCTCTATTCACCTGGTATTCTCCATCTAATTTTTATAACTTAATCAAACAGGTAAATTAGCCGTCAACCTTTTATTTTCTGTCGTAATATAAGGCACTTAAAGTAAGATAATTTAAATTTTAGAATATCAACATTACTCATTGGAAAGTAAAGAAATTAAATTAAGTTTTAAAGCACTTCTTTAGATACACATTAATATTTTTATGTGTTCATAATTGTATAAATACATGGTACCCATTGCCGTCATCTGAATCGTTTGTCCGTCTGTTCATCCGACCGCATTTAAAAGTTTAAAATGAAACAACCGAAAGATTTGTAATTTAATATAATAATCATTTCAGAATTTCGTCGACTAATTTAAATTTTTTTGAAAATCTAATCATAAATTAAAAACAAAGATTAATAAATGTTTTTTAGTCTACTAAATCATGTCATACATAATTAATTTCATAATATCACATGATGGACAATGATTTTGAAATGCCATGGTGGTTTTATCCTATTTGAGATTGCATTTCTGTATGATTGAGTTTATTATATATAATGGTAACAAATTTTGTATTCATGCATTTTTGCATAAAAGTTGTACAGCTATTGCACCAAGATTCGACTATTTATAAAAGTATAATTATAGCATCATCAGCTACATTTTACGTAATATTTCTGACTTGTTTATTTTAAGTGCTCATGGGTTTAAATGAGTCTAATATATTGACACAGCTTATAATTATTAGAATCGACGGATTTATTTCATACATATAAACTTACGTATTTGAATGTATCATGACATCATTATTTATAATTGTTTTATTATACAATAATACTGATCATTGATGTAAGCATTTAAAACCCCCCTGAAATTTATTCTATGAATTTTTGTTTTTTAGTAATTGGAAAGATTTTATAAAAATTAATAATTAATAATAGAAAGAAACTAAATAATAAACATACTTGCTTTTTCAAGTTAAATTTTTAAAATAACCCAGCACACAATAATATAAATTTTAAAACTACAAGTGTATTCTTTAGAAATATCGATTATCATCTATAGTAAATTGCATTTATGCTTCAGTGCTCATTAGGAAATATGCATCACACCAATTAACATTTCACCTTCAAGTTTTGCAGAAATATTAGGCTGTTCTTTTAAATTAGCGAAACTAATATTTAAAATATTGAGTAGAAATCATTTAACTTATATATGAGAGATTTCTGAATCAATAAGTTAGTGGTAAGGACTAGTCCTGCATATTTTCTGAAATCATAAGTGAATAATGTTTAAATATAAATATAAATTTAAATATATAAATGATTAAATAATAAAGAAATTTACATTTATTTAACTGCACGAAAGAAAATTACGATTAAATGTCTTTGATAAGCAAAAATACTAAGATTTTTAACTTCTTTAAATAAATTAAGACATAAATTTTATTTCACTTTCAAAATAAAGCTGTTTTACCAGAAAAATTTATTGAATCTTAAATCAGCAAAAAATGGCTAGTCAAAGAATCGAACCCGGGCTTTTGTTACACGCGTTTATTGTCTGCTATCTTTCACATTCGGGATTAGTTTAGGCAAACTAATTCATGCATATAATCTACAGGCCATAACAGTCAGTGTGGAACATCAATGGTGATTAATATATCAGTTAATATCATCAGCCTGAGATTTCGTCTATTTCGTGTTGCAATGTAAAAGAATAATAACTATTCTTTACACAGCATGTTTTACAGAAAACATACTTTAGTGCATTTCATAAATGCAGAGAAATTTGACTATGTGTGACAGGCTGTAACAACTTTAATATTTATTTGAATTTTTTTTCCATAAGCCGTAATGTAACGGAAAATTTTCACTGTCTCTGTAAATTGATTAATTCTGGTAGAAACTTCATTTGCAATAGGGTTCCCCGTGCTAGGGTAAATTTCAATAACTTCCAACAATTTCATGGCAATCCGAGTATACTTTGAAGGAGCGCGGACAGACGGACAGACAGACAGATATACCGAAAGGATATACACTTTTCAACTTTGTTTTAAAGTGTTAAAAAGTAAATTTAAAATAGCATTTCATCTGTTCTAGATCAATCTAATCGGAAGTTGCATATCAAGCGTAGCAAATGGTATTCATTCGTACTATAAGGACATTTTTAAATTATTTAGATCTTGCTGTTTATGTGTCCCTGTAAAAACTACAATGCTGTGCAAAATTTAAGGACGAGCCAAAAAAAACCAATTTTCAAGGGATTTTCAAGCGATAATATTCACGCGAATATTGAAAAGGAAGTAATATAATTCGAATAATTACTATCCCAACAAAACATCTCGTCAATATAGCATCTCATTCAGGTCACGTATGGTGACAAGAGTAATAGACACTACAGCGAAACAAAAAATAGGAAATTCCGTATGTCTCTTTTATGAATAGCAAATGACTGCTATATGTAACTCCATTGGCAGGTGACTGCGACTGTTGCTTTTTGTCGAGTCAACAGGTTAATTTACTATGTCGTTTTATTGAGACTTTCATGTGACTGTCATTTCGGGACTTAATTTTAAAGTCATTGTGAATGTTGCTTTATGATAAATCATGAAATAATGTCACATTAATTTCACATTGTGACTTTTTGTCACAAGACTTTGTCAAATAGTGACAGAGACGCTACTGTGAAGTAACTACTGTGAAAAGTAGTAAAAAGTTACCATGTGACTTTAATGAAACATTATTGGGTAATTTATCATAAAGCAACGTTCACAATGACTTTGAAATTGAGTCTCCACATAAGAGGTCACACAAGAGTCTCAATGAAACCACATTGTAAAGTTTCCTGGTGACTCGCCACAAAGCAGCAGTCACAGTGACCTGTCAGTAGAGTCACATACAGGGTGTCCACTCTCAACGGTGGCCAATGGCTAATTTCTAAACCGTTAGTCATGGACATATAGTTCCAATTGCAAAAATGCTTTAAAAAAGGTAAAGAATTGTTTTTGAATTGTTTTAGGTCAAAAATTTTTTTATTAAAAAAATACGAAAATTAACTTTTTATACGGTCCCCAGGTCCTATTAGTGATATTTAGTAAAAATTTTCCATCACCCTATCAAACGATACAAAAAAGGTCCCATTCATCTAACATTAAAATTGACCGAGTTATGAAACTTTAAATTTCATGACTTAAACCACTTTTCTGTAGCTGAAAACGAACGAGTCGAACGAAGTTTACAGGGAACGTATGCTAAGTGCTTTAATTATTAAAAAGGGCGTCCATTTCCAACGCTCTCCAATAGCTAATTCCTAAATCTTTTGTCACAGACATACAGTTCCAATTATACAATTTTTTTTTTAATGAGATAAAGAAATATTTTAAAGCAGTTTAACTGAAGGTGCTACACCGTATAAGTTTTTAGATAATGTTAATTTTTATTAATTAACTTCTAGATTGGTTATAATAGTTTAAGACGTGAGTTTTAAAATTCTCTTTATCATGAAAATCAAATTTTGAAAAAATAGCGATTTTATTTTAAAAAGGTGTGTTATTACTAACCCATCATACGTAGAATAGGGTAAGTCTTGCAATCGTTTTGAAAATCGAAATTTTTTTTGACGGATTTACACGTTTTAGATAGTGGAGATTCCGAAAAACATATTTTAAAAAAAAATTGCCGTCCGTCTGTCTGTCTCTCTGTCTGTCTGTCTGTCAGTCTGTCTGTAAACGCTCTATCTTACGAACAAATTGAGATAGAGACTTGGAATTTTGTATGTAGTTAGTATGTAAGAATGGGACGAAGCCTATTTAATATCAGCAACCTCGATTATCCGGAACTATTTTTTTCGGACCCTCGAATAGTTCGTTCTGATGAAAGGTATATAAAAATTTTCGAATTTTTTTGTTTTAAGGAATGGACTTAAAAAGCAATAACATAACCCTCATTTTGCATATAGAACGAAGTCGATAGGATTATTAGTTGCCGAGATATTTGTAATCCTGTTTTCCACATTCTTCGATTTTTCATGATCCTGTATTTCATTCAATTTTCAATTCAGAGGTATATTTTAATTGGAAATGAGACGCTTTATCCGACACAGTTAACTGTTAGTTAATAGAATTATTATTTTTAGAGTTATAAGGATGTTTCTTTTACGCAGTTTGGTACTACTTGAGTAGTTTGGCGTTTTATACAATTTGTCGAAATTGGTACATCAGCAGTTCTTTAATATACACTGTAAAAAAAAGGGTCGATCTACTAAGAATTTCTAATAATAATCTGTAAGAATTACTAGAAAAAAGTTAGCAACGAATAGAGTTAATAGTTTTATATTTTTAATAGCTATTACTAAAACTCACTTGGCGTAGCCTCGATAGCATAGTGGTTATAGTAACGGACTCCAGGCTAAAAGGTCCTGGGTTCAATGCTGGACAGCGCCAAGTACGCCCCGAATGTATGTAGTGTAAGTACTCTATAATAAAGGGGTTATGAATTTCCTGTTGGAGCTGATCGCAATGTTTGGTGCTGCCATCTATTGCGTTTTTGCCGAAAATCTATCGCTTCAGAAGTCTGGATGCAGCTCGAAGGAAGCTTCTGCCCTTCGGACGCACGTAATTGTTATTAAAAATACTTTTGGAGCTATTACTAAAATTTACTTGGTGGCTCATACTAAAAAATTTTAAATTAGTTATACAAAATATTCTTTTGTTCAGTTTACAAAAGAAATGCTTGTTTCATTTGCAAAAAAAAGTTTGTAATGGTTACTAAAAAATTCTGTGGAATACAAATTTACTAAAAAATTTTTAGTAACCTCTTGAATTTTTTTTTACAGTGTAGCATTACTATGTATATTAACAATATTTAAATTTTGTTTATGAATTGCAATGCATTGTATAAATAGTTTTCACATGTTTTATTTTCATATACATATCCATGATGGGTAAGTATTACGGTGGCCCCCAACGACTAGTTTTGATAAGTTTTTATTTTGCTTAAAACGTCAGTATGTATGTTTCCTTAGTTCAAAATTTCTATTCGAATTTTAACTCGCTTCCAAATATCCGAACAAGGTTCAATTTGCACTCTTTTTTATATCCAATGACAATGTAAAATTAATAAAATTTTAGGTGCATATCATTTATTTATTTATAGGACTATACCAAATTCTGTTAGATTAAGGAATCTACTAGAATTTTAAATATGTCATTTTGTAACGAACTGTGTCTGTTGCTTTTCATAATTTAAATTAACAAACTTTCTGTTATTTTTTTACTTATATTTTTAGTATAAATTTTGCTTTAATATATAATCATCAACATAAATTTAAAAATATTATTGTAAAAATTATTTTACTGTCAATGTTTTATTTTAAAATTTATATCTTGCGTTTATTTTTATTTCCAGTAAATTTGTGGCTGACCCCTAATTTGCAGCAAAAAAGATGCTTCAACTTTAAACAGCTATTACTCGGTTAGTTTTAATCGCAGAGAAATAGAACTTTTTTGTATTACTTGTTAGAGTAGTGGTAAAAATTTACTAAATATCAATTATAGGACCGGGGGACCGTATAAAAATTTAATTTTCGTATTTTTTAATATTTTTTTTTAATCTAAATTGCTTGAAAAACAATTCTTTACCTTTTTTAAAGTATTTTTGCAGTATGAACTATATGACTATGACAAACGGTTTAGAAATTAGTCATTGGCCACGGTTGAGAGTGGATATAAGGTACCCTGGGGTAATACCGCCAGGCGGGGTAATAACGCCAAGTGCTTATATTTTGCATAATTATAAAATAATCAGGTAAATGACACCCATGTGCTCTGCGCAGAAGGGTTTTGAGTCATAAAAATCGCAAAAAACAGCTTCAAGTTAATTTGTTTCATTTTTAGGTCGTATTGTTTTAACAAACAACTAAAATTAACGCTTGATCTAAAATTTGCGAGATACGTTTTGTATATGTGAAGACTATCTTTTTATCCGGAAATACTTTGTTAATTACATAAATTTGTAGTGCATTTCATGTACGTTTAAAATGTTGTTGAAGATTTTGGATATCTTCTCGTGGTAATTTGTAATTAAAAATGTACTGCGCAATAACTATACCGGGGTAATAACGCCAATCCTTAACATTAATACTCCGGTTGATTGCCTACAGTGGCCGAGCTACATCCTAAATACTGATTCAAATAAACACAGTTGAAACTGTCCAATGTTTCTCATATTTCTATTTAAGCGGTCCTTTTTAAGCAAAAAGAAGCTCACGGTCTGATATTCTTTTGCCTCATCCCCTCCTCCTACACCACACCTTTATTTTTCCTTTTACAACACACCTTTATTTATTACTACCTTTGATTATCATTTCTGCCGCATAGTTTGAAGACAAATTAGCATTCTCTTTAAAATGTTAACGACACATAATTAAAATATTCACGAGAATACGTTCATTAGGCATGTGAGAACTTTGTTAGAAATCAGTGAAATAATGGGGAAATCTGGCTATCATGTTTTCTAAATTTACGAATATGAAGTATCAGTGCATAAGTTTTCGTGAAAATGGGAAAAGATTTTAAATGAATGATAATAATGAAACTTTCTATAATTTTAAGTAAAAGCAGAATAACATGATTCATACAGCATGAATGTTAGTTTTAAATTTAAAAAATAGTTATTTAATAACTTTAAAATAAATCAAAACTATTTAAATTTACCTAAAAGCGTAAAAGCAAGACTTTTATTTTTTGGATTTTTATTTTATTTTAGCGACTTTTTTTTTTGTTTAAAATGTTCTGCATTATTTTTAATTATGTGGATCAAAATTGTCTTTTCAAAAGTTATGAAAAAATACCTCGTGTAAAATGTATAATAATTTTTGGGGAGAGAAAATACATTTCATCATCAATCAATAACAGTTCAGCGTGTGGATAAGGTGTTGTCGCAATTTGTTTCTGTCACAATTAGACGGTACAAATTCTTGATAAAAATCTATTTTTTGTATAATTGTTTAACCCTTTCCGTCGCGGACAAATTCTGTTAGTAAAAGGAAAAATTATCGACTGACACCGGAATTTACAACGACTTTTTATTTTATTTTAGCGATATTTTTTTTTTTTTGTTGTTTAAAATGTTCTGAATTATTTTTAATTATGTGGATCAAAATTGTCTTTTCAAAAGTTATGAAAAAATACCTCGTGTAAAATGTATAATAATTTTTGGGGAGAGAAAATACAGTTCATCATCAATCAATAACAGTTCAGCGTGTGGATAAGGTGTTGTCGCAATTTGTTTCTGTCACAATTAGACGGTGCAAATTCTTGATAAAAATCTATTTTTTGTATAATTGTTTAACACTTTCCGTCGCGGACAAATTCTGTTAGTAAAAGGAAAAATTATCGACTGACACCGGAATTTACAACGACTTTTTATTTTATTTTAGCGATATTTTTTTTTGTTGTTTAAAATGTTCTGAATTATTTTTAATTATGTGGATCAAAATTGTCTTTTCTAAAGTTATGAAAAAATACCTCGTGTAAAATGTATAATAATTTTTGGGGAGAGAAAATACAGTTCATCATCAATCAATAACAGTTCAGCGTGTGGATAAGGTGTTGTCGCAATTTGTTTCTGTCCCAATTAGACGGTGCAAATTCTTGATAAAAATCTATTTTTTGTATAATTGTTTAACCCTTTCCGTCGCGGACAAATTCTGTTAGTAAAAGGAAAAATCATCGACTGACACCGGAATTTACAACGACTTTTTATTTTATTTTAGCGATATTTTTTTTTTAATGTTCTGCATTAATTTTAATTATGTGGATCAAAATTGTCTTTTCTAAAGTTAGGAAAAAATACCTCGTGTAAAATGTATAATAATTTTTGGGGAGAGAAAATACAGTTCATCATCAATCAATAACAGTTCAGCGTGTGGATAAGGTGTTGTCGCAATTTGTTTCTGTCCCAATTAGACGGTGCAAATTCTTGATAAAAATCTATTTTTTGTATAATTGTTTAACCCTTTCCGTCGCGGACAAATTCTGTTAGTAAAAGGAAAAATCATCGACTGACACCGGAATTTACAACGACTTTTTATTTTATTTTAGCGATATTTTTTTTTTGTTTAAAATGTTCTGCATTATTTTTAATTATGTGGATCAAAATTGTCTTTTCTAAAGTTATGAAAAAATACCTCGTGTAAAATGTATAATAATTTTTGGGGAGAGAAAATACAGTTCATCATCAATCAATAACAGTTCAGCGTGTGGATAAGGTGTTGTCGCAATTTGTTTCTGTCCCAATTAGACGGTGCAAATTCTTGATAAAAATCTATTTTTTGTATAATTGTTTAACCCTTTCCGTCGCGGACAAATTCTGTTAGTAAAAGGAAAAATCATCGACTGACACCGGAATTTACAACGACTTTTTATTTTATTTTAGCGATATATATATATATATTTTTTTTTTTTGTTTAAAATGTTCTGAATTATTTTTAATTATGTGGATCAAAATTGTCTTTTCTAAAGTTATGAAAAAATACCTCGTGTAAAATGTATAATAATTTTTGGGGAGAGAAAATACAGTTCATCATCAATCAATAACAGTTCAGCGTGTGGATAAGGTTTTGTCGCAATTTGTTTCTGTCCCAATTAGACGGTGCAAATTCTTGATAAAAATCTATTTTTTGTATAATTGTTTAACCCTTTCCGTCGCGGACAAATTCTGTTAGTAAAAGGAAAAATCATCGACTGACACCGGAATTTGCAACGACTTTTTATTTTATTTTAGCGATATTTTTTTTTTTTGTTTAAAATGTTCTGAATTATTTTTAATTATGTGGATCAAAATTGTCTTTTCTAAAGTTATGAAAAAATACCTCGTGTAAAATGTATAATAATTTTTGGGGAGAGAAAATACAGTTCATCATCAATCAATAACAGTTCAGCGTGTGGATAAGGTGTTGTCGCAATTTGTTTCTGTCACAATTAGACGGTGCAAATTCTTGATAAAAATCTATTTTTTGTATAATTGTTTAACCCTTTCCGTCGCGGACAAATTCTGTTAGTAAAAGGAAAAATCATCGACTGACACCGGAATTTACAACGACTTTTTATTTTATTTTAGCGATATTTTTTTTTTTTTGTTTAAAATGTTCTGCATTATTTTTAATTATGTGGATCAAAATTGTCTTTTTAAAAGTTATGAAAAAATACCTCGTGTAAAATGTATAATAATTTTTGGGGAGAGAAAATACAGTTCATCATCAATCAATAACAGTTCAGCGTGTGGATAAGGTGTTGTCGCAATTTGTTTCTGTCCCAATTAGACGGTGCAAATTCTTGATAAAAATCTATTTTTTGTATAATTGTTTAACCCTTTCCGTCGCGGACAAATTCTGTTAGTAAAAGGAAAAATCATCGACTGACACCGGAATTTACAACGACTTTTTATTTTATTTTAGCGATATTTTTTTTTTTTTTTTGTTTAAAATGTTCTGAATTATTTTTAATTATGTGGATGAAAATTGTCTTTTCTAAAGTTATGAAAAAATACCTCGTGTAAAATGTATAATAATTTTTGGGGAGAGAAAATACAGTTCATCATCAATCAATAACAGTTCAGCGTGTGGATAAGGTGTTGTCGCAATTTGTTTCTGTCACAATTAGACGGTGCAAATTCTTGATAAAAATCTATTTTTTGTATAATTGTTTAACCCTTTCCGTCGCGGACAAATTCTGTTAGTAAAAGGAAAAATCATCGACTGACACCGGAATTTACAACGACTTTTTATTTTATTTTAGCGATATTTTTTTTTTTTTTTTTTTTTTGTTTAAAATGTTCTGAATTATTTTTAATTATGTGGATCAAAATTGTCTTTTCTAAAGTTATGAAAAAATACCTCGTGTAAAATGTATAATAATTTTTGGGGAGAGAAAATACAGTTCATCATCAATCAATAACAGTTCAGCGTGTGGATAAGGTGTTGTCGCAATTTGTTTCTGTCACAATTAGACGGTGCAAATTCTTGATAAAAATCTATTTTTTGTATAATTGTTTAACCCTTTCCGTCGCGGACAAATTCTGTTAGTAAAAGGAAAAATCATCGACTGACACCGGAATTTACAACGACTTTTTATTTTATTTTAGCGATATTTTTTTTTTGTTTAAAATGTTCTGCATTATTTTTAATTATGTGGATCAAAATTGTCTTTTCTAAAGTTATGAAAAAATACCTCGTGTAAAATGTATAATAATTTTTGGGGAGAGAAAATACAGTTCATCATCAATCAATAACAGTTCAGCGTGTGGATAAGGTTTTGTCGCAATTTGTTTCTGTCCCAATTAGACGGTGCAAATTCTTGATAAAAATCTATTTTTTGTATAATTGTTTAACCCTTTCCGTCGCGGACAAATTCTGTTAGTAAAAGGAAAAATCATCGACTGACACCGGAATTTGCAACGACTTTTTATTTTATTTTAGCGATATTTTTTTTTTTTTTTTTTGTTTAAAATGTTCTGAATTATTTTTAATTATGTGGATCAAAATTGTCTTTTCTAAAGTTATGAAAAAATACCTCGTGTAAAATGTATAATAATTTTTGGGGAGAGAAAATACAGTTCATCATCAATCAATAACAGTTCAGCGTGTGGATAAGGTGTTGTCGCAATTTGTTTCTGTCACAATTAGACGGTGCAAATTCTTGATAAAAATCTATTTTTTGTATAATTGTTTAACCCTTTCCGTCGCGGACAAATTCTGTTAGTAAAAGGAAAAATCATCGACTGATACTGGAATTTACAACGACTTTTTATTTTATTTAGCGATATTTTTTTTTTTTTGTTTAAAATGTTCTGCATTATTTTTAATTATGTGGATCAAAATTGTCTTTTCTAAAGTTATGAAAAAATACCTCGTGTAAAATGTATAATAATTTTTGGGGAGAGAAAATACAGTTCATCATCAATCAATAACAGTTCAGCGTGTGGATAAGGTGATGTCGCAATTTGTTTCTGTCCCAATTAGACGGTGCAAATTCTTGATAAAAATCTATTTTTTGTATAATTGTTTAACCCTTTCCGTCGCGGACAAATTCTGTTAGTAAAAGGAAAAATCATCGACTGACACCGGAATTTACAACGACTTTTTATTTTATTTTAGCGATATTTTTTTGTTGTTTAAAATGTTCTGCATTATTTTTAATTATGTGGATCAAAATTGTCTTTTTAAAAGTTATGAAAAAATACCTCGTGTAAAATGTATAATAATTTTTGGGGAGAGAAAATACAGTTCATCATCAATCAATAACAGTTCAGCGTGTGGATAAGGTGTTGTCGCAATTTGTTTCTGTCCCAATTAGACGGTACAAATTCTTGATAAAAATCTATTTTTTGTATAATTGTTTAACCCTTTCCGTCGCGGACAAATTCTGTTAGTAAAAGGAAAAATCATCGACTGACACCGGAATTTACAACGACTTTTTATTTTATTTTAGCGATATATATATTTTTTTTTGTTTAAAATGTTCTGAATTATTTTTAATTATGTGGATCAAAATTGTCTTTTCTAAAGTTATGAAAAAATACCTCGTGTAAAATGTATAATAATTTTTGGGGAGAGAAAATACAGTTCATCATCAATCAATAACAGTTCAGCGTGTGGATAAGGTGTTGTCGCAATTTGTTTCTGTCCCAATTAGACGGTGCAAATTCTTGATAAAAATCTATTTTTTGTATAATTGTTTAACCCTTTCCGTCGCGGACAAATTCTGTTAGTAAAAGGAAAAATCATCGACTGACACCGGAATTTACAACGACTTTTTATTTTATTTTAGCGATATTTTTTTTTTTTTTTGTTTAAAATGTTCTGAATTATTTTTAATTATGTGGATGAAAATTGTCTTTTCTAAAGTTATGAAAAAATACCTCGTGTAAAATGTATAATAATTTTTGGGGAGAGAAAATACAGTTCATCATCAATCAATAACAGTTCAGCGTGTGGATAAGGTGTTGTCGCAATTTGTTTCTGTCACAATTAGACGGTGCAAATTCTTGATAAAAATCTATTTTTTGTATAATTGTTTAACCCTTTCCGTCGCGGACAAATTCTGTTAGTAAAAGGAAAAATCATCGACTGACACCGGAATTTACAACGACTTTTTATTTTATTTTAGCGATATTTTTTTTTTTTTTTTTTTTTGTTTAAAATGTTCTGAATTATTTTTAATTATGTGGATCAAAATTGTCTTTTCTAAAGTTATGAAAAAATACCTCGTGTAAAATGTATAATAATTTTTGGGGAGAGAAAATACAGTTCATCATCAATCAATAACAGTTCAGCGTGTGGATAAGGTGTTGTCGCAATTTGTTTCTGTCACAATTAGACGGTGCAAATTCTTGATAAAAATCTATTTTTTGTATAATTGTTTAACCCTTTCCGTCGCGGACAAATTCTGTTAGTAAAAGGAAAAATCATCGACTGACACCGGAATTTACAACGACTTTTTATTTTATTTTAGCGATATTTTTTTTTTGTTTAAAATGTTCTGCATTATTTTTAATTATGTGGATCAAAATTGTCTTTTCTAAAGTTATGAAAAAATACCTCGTGTAAAATGTATAATAATTTTTGGGGAGAGAAAATACAGTTCATCATCAATCAATAACAGTTCAGCGTGTGGATAAGGTTTTGTCGCAATTTGTTTCTGTCCCAATTAGACGGTGCAAATTCTTGATAAAAATCTATTTTTTGTATAATTGTTTAACCCTTTCCGTCGCGGACAAATTCTGTTAGTAAAAGGAAAAATCATCGACTGACACCGGAATTTGCAACGACTTTTTATTTTATTTTAGCGATATTTTTTTTTTTTTTTTTTGTTTAAAATGTTCTGAATTATTTTTAATTATGTGGATCAAAATTGTCTTTTCTAAAGTTATGAAAAAATACCTCGTGTAAAATGTATAATAATTTTTGGGGAGAGAAAATACAGTTCATCATCAATCAATAACAGTTCAGCGTGTGGATAAGGTGTTGTCGCAATTTGTTTCTGTCACAATTAGACGGTGCAAATTCTTGATAAAAATCTATTTTTTGTATAATTGTTTAACCCTTTCCGTCGCGGACAAATTCTGTTAGTAAAAGGAAAAATCATCGACTGATACTGGAATTTACAACGACTTTTTATTTTATTTAGCGATATTTTTTTTTTTTTGTTTAAAATGTTCTGCATTATTTTTAATTATGTGGATCAAAATTGTCTTTTCTAAAGTTATGAAAAAATACCTCGTGTAAAATGTATAATAATTTTTGGGGAGAGAAAATACAGTTCATCATCAATCAATAACAGTTCAGCGTGTGGATAAGGTGATGTCGCAATTTGTTTCTGTCCCAATTAGACGGTGCAAATTCTTGATAAAAATCTATTTTTTGTATAATTGTTTAACCCTTTCCGTCGCGGACAAATTCTGTTAGTAAAAGGAAAAATCATCGACTGACACCGGAATTTACAACGACTTTTTATTTTATTTTAGCGATATTTTTTTGTTGTTTAAAATGTTCTGCATTATTTTTAATTATGTGGATCAAAATTGTCTTTTTAAAAGTTATGAAAAAATACCTCGTGTAAAATGTATAATAATTTTTGGGGAGAGAAAATACAGTTCATCATCAATCAATAACAGTTCAGCGTGTGGATAAGGTGTTGTCGCAATTTGTTTCTGTCCCAATTAGACGGTACAAATTCTTGATAAAAATCTATTTTTTGTATAATTGTTTAACCCTTTCCGTCGCGGACAAATTCTGTTAGTAAAAGGAAAAATCATCGACTGACACCGGAATTTACAACGACTTTTTATTTTATTTTAGCGATATATATATTTTTTTTTGTTTAAAATGTTCTGAATTATTTTTAATTATGTGGATCAAAATTGTCTTTTCTAAAGTTATGAAAAAATACCTCGTGTAAAATGTATAATAATTTTTGGGGAGAGAAAATACAGTTCATCATCAATCAATAACAGTTCAGCGTGTGGATAAGGTGTTGTCGCAATTTGTTTCTGTCACAATTAGACGGTGCAAATTCTTGATAAAAATCTATTTTTTGTATAATTGTTTAACCCTTTCCGTCGCGGACAAATTCTGTTAGTAAAAGGAAAAATCATCGACTGACACCGGAATTTACAACGACTTTTTATTTTATTTTAGCGATATTTTTTTTTTGTTTAAAATGTTCTGCATTATTTTTAATTATGTGGATCAAAATTGTCTTTTTAAAAGTTATGAAAAAATACCTCGTGTAAAATGTATAATAATTTTTGGGGAGAGAAAATACAGTTCATCATCAATCAATAACAGTTCAGCGTGTGGATAAGGTGTTGTCGCAATTTGTTTCTGTCCCAATTAGACGGTGCAAATTCTTCATAAAAATCTATTTTTTGTATAATTGTTTAACCCTTTCCGTCGCGGACAAATTCTGTTAGTAAAAGGAAAAATCATCGACTGACACCGGAATTTACAACGACTTTTTATTTTATTTTAGCGATATTTTTTTTTTGTTTAAAATGTTCTGCATTATTTTTAATTATGTGGATCAAAATTGTCTTTTTAAAAGTTATGAAAAAATACCTCGTGTAAAATGTATAATAATTTTTGGGGAGAGAAAATACAGTTCATCATCAATCAATAACAGTTCAGCGTGTGGATAAGGTGTTGTCGCAATTTGTTTCTGTCCCAATTAGACGGTGCAAATTCTTGATAAAAATCTATTTTTTGTATAATTGTTTAACCCTTTCCGTCGCGGACAAATTCTGTTAGTAAAAGGAAAAATCATCGACTGACACCGGAATTTACAACGACTTTTTATTTTATTTTAGCGATATATTTTTTTTTTTTTTTGTTTAAAATGTTCTGAATTATTTTTAATTATGTGGATCAAAATTGTCTTTTCTAAAGTTAGGAAAAAATACCTCGTGTAAAATGTATAATAATTTTTGGGGAGAGAAAATACAGTTCATCATCAATCAATAACAGTTCAGCGTGTGGATAAGGTGTTGTCGCAATTTGTTTCTGTCCCAATTAGACGGTGCAAATTCTTGATAAAAATCTATTTTTTGTATAATTGTTTAACCCTTTCCGTCGCGGACAAATTCTGTTAGTAAAAGGAAAAATCATCGACTGACACCGGAATTTACAACGACTTTTTATTTTATTTTAGCGATTTTTTTTTTTTTTGTTTAAAATGTTCTGCATTATTTTTAATTTTGTGGATCAAAATTGTCTTTTCTAAAGTTATGAAAAAATACCTCGTGTAAAATGTATAATAATTTTTGGGGAGAGAAAATACAGTTCATCATCAATCAATAACAGTTCAGCGTGTGGATAAGGTGTTGTCGCAATTTGTTTCTGTCACAATTAGACGGTGCAAATTCTTGATAAAAATCTATTTTTTGTATAATTGTTTAACCCTTTCCGTCGCGGACAAATTCTGTTAGTAAAAGGAAAAATCATCGACTGATACCGGAATTTTCAACGACTTTTTATTTTATTTAGCGATATATATTTTTTTTTGTTTAAAATGTTCTGCATTATTTTTAATTATGTGGATCAAAATTGTCTTTTCTAAAGTTATGAAAAAATACCTCGTGTAAAATGTATAATAATTTTTGGGGAGAGAAAATACAGTTCATCATCAATCAATAACAGTTCAGCGTGTGGATAAGGTGTTGTCGCAATTTGTTTCTGTCCCAATTAGACGGTGCAAATTCTTGATAAAAATCTATTTTTTGTATAATTGTTTAACCCTTTCCATCGCGGACAAATTCTGTTAGTAAAAGGAAAAATCATCGACTGACACCGGAATTTACAACGACTTTTTATTTTATTTTAGCGATATTTTTTTTGTTGTTTAAAATGTTCTGCATTATTTTTAATTATGTGGATCAAAATTGTCTTTTTAAAAGTTATGAAAAAATACCTCGTGTAAAATGTATAATAATTTTTGGGGAGAGAAAATACAGTTCATCATCAATCAATAACAGTTCAGCGTGTGGATAAGGTGTTGTCGCAATTTGTTTCTGTCCCAATTAGACGGTGCAAATTCTTGATAAAAATCTATTTTTTGTATAATTGTTTAACCCTTTCCGTCGCGGACAAATTCTGTTAGTAAAAGGAAAAATCATCGACTGACACCGGAATTTACAACGACTTTTTATTTTATTTTAGCGATATTTTTTTTTTGTTTAAAATGTTCTGCATTATTTTTAATTATGTGGATCAAAATTGTCTTTTTAAAAGTTATGAAAAAATACCTCGTGTAAAATGTATAATAATTTTTGGGGAGAGAAAATACAGTTCATCATCAATCAATAACAGTTCAGCGTGTGGATAAGGTGTTGTCGCAATTTGTTTCTGTCCCAATTAGACGGTGCAAATTCTTCATAAAAATCTATTTTTTGTATAATTGTTTAACCCTTTCCGTCGCGGACAAATTCTGTTAGTAAAAGGAAAAATCATCGACTGACACCGGAATTTACAACGACTTTTTATTTTATTTTAGCGATATTTTTTTTTTTTTTTTGTTTAAAATGTTCTGAATTATTTTTAATTATGTGGATCAAAATTGTCTTTTCTAAAGTTATGAAAAAATACCTCGTGTAAAATGTATAATAATTTTTGGGGAGAGAAAATACAGTTCATCATCAATCAATAACAGTTCAGCGTGTGGATAAGGTGTTGTCGCAATTTGTTTCTGTCCCAATTAGACGGTGCAAATTCTTGATAAAAATCTATTTTTTGTATAATTGTTTAACCCTTTCCGTCGCGGACAAATTCTGTTAGTAAAAGGAAAAATCATCGACTGACACCGGAATTTACAACGACTTTTTATTTTATTTTAGCGATTTTTTTTTTTTGTTTAAAATGTTCTGCATTATTTTTAATTATGTGGATCAAAATTGTCTTTTCTAAAGTTATGAAAAAATACCTCGTGTAAAATGTATAATAATTTTTGGGGAGAGAAAATACAGTTCATCATCAATCAATAACAGTTCAGCGTGTGGATAAGGTGTTGTCGCAATTTGTTTCTGTCACAATTAGACGGTGCAAATTCTTGATAAAAATCTATTTTTTGTATAATTGTTTAACCCTTTCCGTCGCGGACAAATTCTGTTAGTAAAAGGAAAAATCATCGACTGATACCGGAATTTTCAACGACTTTTTATTTTATTTAGCGATATATTTTTTTTTTGTTTAAAATGTTCTGCATTATTTTTAATTATGTGGATCAAAATTGTCTTTTCTAAAGTTATGAAAAAATACCTCGTGTAAAATGTATAATAATTTTTGGGGAGAGAAAATACAGTTCATCATCAATCAATAACAGTTCAGCGTGTGGATAAGGTGTTGTCGCAATTTGTTTCTGTCCCAATTAGACGGTGCAAATTCTTGATAAAAATCTATTTTTTGTATAATTGTTTAACCCTTTCCGTCGCGGACAAATTCTGTTAGTAAAAGGAAAAATCATCGACTGACAACGGAATTTACAACGACTTTTTATTTTATTTTAGCGATATTTTTTTTGTTGTTTAAAATGTTCTGCATTATTTTTAATTATGTGGATCAAAATTGTCTTTTTAAAAGTTATGAAAAAATACCTCGTGTAAAATGTATAATAATTTTTGGGGAGAGAAAATACAGTTCATCATCAATCAATAACAGTTCAGCGTGTGGATAAGGTGTTGTCGCAATTTGTTTCTGTCCCAATTAGACGGTGCAAATTCTTGATAAAAATCTATTTTTTGTATAATTGTTTAACCCTTTCCGTCGCGGACAAATTCTGTTAGTAAAAGGAAAAATCATCGACTGACACCGGAATTTACAACAACTTTTTATTTTATTTTAGCGATATTTTTTTTTTTTGTTTAAAATGTTCTGCATTATTTTTAATTATGTGGATCAAAATTGTCTTTTTAAAAGTTATGAAAAAATACCTCGTGTAAAATGTATAATAATTTTTGGGGAGAGAAAATACAGTTCATCATCAATCAATAACAGTTCAGCGTGTGGATAAGGTGTTGTCGCAATTTGTTTCTGTCCCAATTAGACGGTGCAAATTCTTGATAAAAATCTATTTTTTGTATAATTGTTTAACCCTTTCCGTCGCGGACAAATTCTGTTAGTAAAAGGAAAAATCATCGACTGACACCGGAATTTACAACGACTTTTTATTTTATTTTAGCGATATATTTTTTTTTTGTTTAAAATGTTCTGAATTATTTTTAATTATGTGGATCAAAATTGTCTTTTCTAAAGTTATGAAAAAATACCTCGTGTAAAATGTATAATAATTTTTGGCGAGAGAAAATACAGTTCATCATCAATCAATAACAGTTCAGCGTGTGGATAAGGTGTTGTCGCAATTTGTTTCTGTCACAATTAGACGGTGCAAATTCTTGATAAAAATCTATTTTTTGTATAATTGTTTAACCCTTTCCGTCGCGGACAAATTCTGTTAGTAAAAGGAAAAATCATCGACTGACACCGGAATTTACAACGACTTTTTATTTTATTTTAGCGATATATTTTTTTTTTTTTGTATAAAATGTTCTGCATTATTTTTAATTATGTGGATCAAAATTGTCTTTTTAAAAGTTATGAAAAAATACCTCGTGTAAAATGTATAATAATTTTTGGGGAGAGAAAATACAGTTCATCATCAATCAATAACAGTTCAGCGTGTGGATAAGGTGTTGTCGCAATTTGTTTCTGTCCCAATTAGACGGTGCAAATTCTTGATAAAAATCTATTTTTTGTATAATTGTTTAACCCTTTCCGTCGCGGACAAATTCTGTTAGTAAAAGGAAAAATCATCGACTGACACCGGAATTTACAACGACTTTTTATTTTATTTTAGCGATATTTTTTTTTTGTTTAAAATGTTCTGAATTATTTTTAATTATGTGGATCAAAATTGTCTTTTCTAAAGTTATGAAAAAATACCTCGTGTAAAATGTATAATAATTTTTGGGGAGAGAAAATACAGTTCATCATCAATCAATAACAGTTCAGCGTGTGGATAAGGTGTTGTCGCAATTTGTTTCTGTCACAATTAGACGGTGCAAATTCTTGATAAAAATCTATTTTTTGTATAATTGTTTAACCCTTTCCGTCGCGGACAAATTCTGTTAGTAAAAGGAAAAATCATCGACTGACACCGGAATTTACAACGACTTTTTATTTTATTTTAGCGATATTTTTTTTTTTTTTGTTTAAAATGTTCTGCATTATTTTTAATTATGTGGATCAAAATTGTCTTTTCTAAAGTTATGAAAAAATACCTCGTGTAAAATGTATAATAATTTTTGGGGAGAGAAAATACAGTTCATCATCAATCAATAACAGTTCAGCGTGTGGATAAGGTGTTGTCGCAATTTGTTTCTGTCACAATTAGACGGTGCAAATTCTTGATAAAAATCTATTTTTTGTATAATTGTTTAACACTTTCCGTCGCGGACAAATTCTGTTAGTAAAAGGAAAAATTATCGACTGACACCGGAATTTACAACGACTTTTTATTTTATTTTAGCGATATTTTTTTTTGTTTAAAATGTTCTGCATTATTTTTAATTATGTGGATCAAAATTGTCTTTTCTAAAGTTATGAAAAAATACCTCGTGTAAAATGTATAATAATTTTTGGGGAGAGAAAATACAGTTCATCATCAATCAATAACAGTTCAGCGTGTGGATAAGGTGTTGTCGCAATTTGTTTCTGTCCCAATTAGACGGTGCAAATTCTTGATAAAAATCTATTTTTTGTATAATTGTTTAACCCTTTCCGTCGCGGACAAATTCTGTTAGTAAAAGGAAAAATCATCGACTGACACCGGAATTTACAACGACTTTTTATTTTATTTTAGCGATATATTTTTTTTTTTTTGTTTAAAATGTTCTGAATTATTTTTAATTATGTGGATCAAAATTGTCTTTTCTAAAGTTATGAAAAAATACCTCGTGTAAAATGTATAATAATTTTTGGCGAGAGAAAATACAGTTCATCATCAATCAATAACAGTTCAGCGTGTGGATAAGGTGTTGTCGCAATTTGTTTCTGTCACAATTAGACGGTGGAAATTCTTGATAAAAATCTATTTTTTGTATAATTGTTTAACCCTTTCCGTCGCGGACAAATTCTGTTAGTAAAAGGAAAAATCATCGACTGACACCGGAATTTACAACGACTTTTTATTTTATTTTAGCGATATTTTTTTTTTTTTTGTTTAAAATGTTCTGCATTATTTTTAATTATGTGGATCAAAACTGTCTTTTTAAAAGTTATGAAAAAATACCTCGTGTAAAATGTATAATAATTTTTGGGGAGAGAAAATACAGTTCATCATCAATCAATAACAGTTCAGCGTGTGGATAAGGTGTTGTCGCAATTTGTTTCTGTCCCAATTAGACGGTGCAAATTCTTGATAAAAATCTATTTTTTGTATAATTGTTTAACCCTTTCCGTCGCGGACAAATTCTGTTAGTAAAAGGAAAAATCATCGACTGACACCGGAATTTACAACGACTTTTTATTTTATTTTAGCGATATTTTTTTTTTGTTTAAAATGTTCTGAATTATTTTTAATTATGTGGATCAAAATTGTCTTTTCTAAAGTTATGAAAAAATACCTCGTGTAAAATGTATAATAATTTTTGGGGAGAGAAAATACAGTTCATCATCAATCAATAACAGTTCAGCGTGTGGATAAGGTGTTGTCGCAATTTGTTTCTGTCACAATTAGACGGTGCAAATTCTTGATAAAAATCTATTTTTTGTATAATTGTTTAACCCTTTCCGTCGCGGACAAATTCTGTTAGTAAAAGGAAAAATCATCGACTGACACCGGAATTTACAACGACTTTTTATTTTATTTTAGCGATATTTTTTTTTTTTTTTTGTTTAAAATGTTCTGCATTATTTTTAATTATGTGGATCAAAATTGTCTTTTCTAAAGTTATGAAAAATACCTCGTGTAAAATGTATAATAATTTTTGGGGAGAGAAAATACAGTTCATCATCAATCAATAACAGTTCAGCGTGTGGATAAGGTGTTGTCGCAATTTGTTTCTGTCACAATTAGACGGTGCAAATTCTTGATAAAAATCTATTTTTTGTATAATTGTTTAACACTTTCCGTCGCGGACAAATTCTGTTAGTAAAAGGAAAAATTATCGACTGACACCGGAATTTACAACGACTTTTTATTTTATTTTAGCGATATTTTTTTTTGTTTAAAATGTTCTGCATTATTTTTAATTATGTGGATCAAAATTGTCTTTTCTAAAGTTATGAAAAAATACCTCTTGTAAAATGTATAATAATTTTTGGGGAGAGAAAATACAGTTCATCATCAATCAATAACAGTTCAGCGTGTGGATAAGGTGTTGTCGCAATTTGTTTCTGTCCCAATTAGACGGTGCAAATTCTTGATAAAAATCTATTTTTTGTATAATTGTTTAACCCTTTCCGTCGCGGACAAATTCTGTTAGTAAAAGGAAAAATCATCGACTGACACCGGAATTTACAACGACTTTTTATTTTATTTTAGCGATATATATATTTTTTTTTGTTTAAAATGTTCTGAATTATTTTTAATTATGTGGATCAAAATTGTCTTTTCTAAAGTTATGAAAAAATACCTCGTGTAAAATGTATAATAATTTTTGGGGAGAGAAAATACAGTTCATCATCAATCAATAACAGTTCAGCGTGTGGATAAGGTGTTGTCGCAATTTGTTTCTGTCACAATTAGACGGTGCAAATTCTTGATAAAAATCTATTTTTTGTATAATTGTTTAACACTTTCCGTCGCGGACAAATTCTGTTAGTAAAAGGAAAAATTATCGACTGACACCGGAATTTACAACGACTTTTTATTTTATTTTAGCGATATTTTTTTTTGTTTAAAATGTTCTGCATTATTTTTAATTATGTGGATCAAAATTGTCTTTTCTAAAGTTATGAAAAAATACCTCGTGTAAAATGTATAATAATTTTTGGGGAGAGAAAATACAGTTCATCATCAATCAATAACAGTTCAGCGTGTGGATAAGGTGTTGTCGCAATTTGTTTCTGTCACAATTAGACGGTGCAAATTCTTGATAAAAATCTATTTTTTGTATAATTGTTTAACCCTTTCCGTCGCGGACAAATTCTGTTAGTAAAAGGAAAAATTATCGACTGACACCGGAATTTACAACGACTTTTTAAGAAATTAAAAACTCTTTAATTTAAGCTTTTGTTGTAAAAGCAAGATTTTATTAAAATGTTAATGGTGCCAGTTGCAAGTTAGGAATTACAATTAGGTGTGTCCAGACCGCACAAACTGCGCCAGAAAGGATTAAGGCAGGTTACTTAACAGTTTGTTTTGGAATATATTTTTGAATTGTTATTTAAAATTTATTACCACAAAAACAAAACTGTTAAAAATTTATATGATTATTATGAATTTTCTAGGAAAGTGCGATGCCCATAGTATTTATGAAACTGCAACGAAAGAAGAATAGATCTATCTATTCATGTCATGACACAGTTCATGCAACAGATACACGTTTGTACTATAAAAACAAAAATCTGTAAGGTTACTAAGAATTTCTAGTAAAACTGCGCTGCTTAGATACTTTTACATTTAAGTAAAACAAAACAATCAAGTTATTTAGTAGGATTATTGATAAAATTTAATAGCATACAAATTTCTCTAGTTTTACTAACCAGTTTTTTTAGCCATACTTGTTTTGTCTGCATATTTTACAGGTAAAATTTAAGTAAACATACAGATTTCTGTTACAGTTAAAAAAAATATTTTTCTAAATTTACATATTTTTTTAATCATACATTTTTACAGTGAAGTAAAAAAATTGCATTTTTAACATTACTTTATACAACAATATCAGGATTTTTAAACATATGGTATATTTTACAGGAGTTAATAACCTAACATTTTGTTTGATAAATGATTATTTAAAAATAAATTCCTCTTTATATCACCAAAACGCATTATTGTTGTAAACCTAACTAATTGAAATTCGTTTGCTATTATATTGTAAAACAATTTGGAAATTGCACGTCAAGTGTAGCAAATAGGGACGGTTGTACTTGATCTTGATATAATAGTATACAGTTTTTCGGATACTCTATAGCATATAATACATGTGTTAGCTATCTATCATAGAGAAAGTAACTTGTAACAAACCTCAGTAACGTTTATCCAATACATAAAAAGTGAAATAGTTTAATGTAATTAAAAAGCACCCAAAACAATGTTTCCCTCTATACTGTTTTGTAATAAAATACGTTTATGTGGCCCTGTAAATGAATACAAAATATTCTTTACACGACAGAATGTATATGCTAGTACGTATTTCTTAGATGCATTTCAATTTTATTATGACCAAAAGAGTGTAAAATCCTTAAAATGCACTTGAAACAATTTACCCCATTGGCATTAATGTAACGGAATACTTGTAATTGTTCCTACAATTAAGTTATACATCCGATTTTAATAAAATTTGAAATAACTTGACAAAAATATGACAAAAATATATTTTAAATTTCAAACAATTCAATTGGGCAGTTTTTTCCCTGTTATATGCGGACGAATGGACAGAGAGACAGCCAGACGGAAGGACTGAACGATGACGACTATAGATACTATGCATTTACATAATTCCAAAAGCTTCTAAAACGGTTATTTTTCACAATTACATTTATTATCATTAACTAAAAGAAATTATTAAATGTAAAAATAGTCAGTGGACCAACATCAGATTTGCACCACTAAACTATTTGTATGTGTTTTCATAAACAATGTCAAAATTTTCGATTTTCTTTTATTTAATAAAAGAAAACCGCCACTAACCATTTGAAACACATAACTATGAAATATCTCTTTTATCCTATACTACTTACATACAGCCAAGAATAAAATATCTAAATACAGGGTGCGTCATAAATTCGTGCAAACTTTAAAAATCCATAATAAAAGAATTTTCGATTTGCTCGAGTAAAATCAGGCGGATTTTGGATTATTTTTCCATTTACAATGAAAAATGATTTAAAAAATAACCGATAGAGGGCAGTCATACGCAACATTGGGTTGTTTTATTCAAATCAAGCTAACAGAAATAGACAATGAAACAAATCATAATAACTTGACAGTGTGCATTTATTATAAGGTATGTTGTGGTGATGCGTATTAACGCAATTATTAAATTCACATGCTTTAGTAGACTGTAACATACTTTATTTTAAGATATTTCGAAAACGTTGCTTGCTTTTCAAGCAAAAACGAAGCAACAACTAAGAAAAAACACAGACAATTTGCGTTTCTATAGTTACATACATTAGCGGACTTATGTGATGCCAGATTCCAAACATAAATTACAAAAAACTCTAACATACCCCCGGACATTGAAGGGTCAACTTCAATAAATTATACAATACAAAATATTAACATTTCAAATGCTTAAGTAATATGATACAATACAACAATTTTCCTTTAACAATGAAAAATACAATTATGAACATACAACAATAGGAAAACTATAACTAAAAATACATAACAAAACCCCCTTTTTTTTACATTTCGTAATTAATTTTCTGAGACTTGTTGTGGCAATAACGCAATTTTTGAAATACTTCTTTTAAGTATTCCCCTAGCGGTTTTAACTTCTACAATCCTAATCTTACCATCTGCACCTGGGAAAATATTTATAATACGTCCTAGTAAGTATTTATTTGTAGGGAGGTCATCTTCCTTTATCAACACTAGGGTTCCTATGTTAACATTATTTTTTTCAAATTGCCACTTGGAGCGTTGTTGGAGAGTATTTAAATACTCTTTATTCCAACGATTCCATATCAATTGGATGTATTTTGAAATTCTATGCGATCTAGATAGTCTATTTTCGTTAACATTAATTAATTCTGGTTCAACGATGGCTGTCATAGGCCTTCCGATTAAGAAATGGCCTGGTGTCCGGGTGGACCTCCAAGTCATTCACGTCTGAAGACAATGGAGTGATTGGCCGTGAATTTAATATAGACTCTATTTGAGCAATTACTTTTAATAACTCTTCGAACGTTAGCCTTGCATTACCTACCGTTCGTTTTAGATGATATTTTACCGATTTTATTCCTGCCCCCCACAACCCGCCAAAATTAGGTGCTCTGGGTGGAATAAATTTCCAAATAATGTTCTCTTCTAACAAATAATTCGCTAACTTTTCCTCAGGATGTCTTAATAAATTATGAAGTCTCTGTAACTCGGCGTTAGCATCAACAAAATTTTTTGCATTATCTGAAAAGATTACTGCGCACCTTCCGCGCCTAGCAATGAACCTTTTTAAGGTGGCAATGAATGCATCCGTTGTCAATTCTGACACTAGTTCGAGATGCACAGCTTTAGTTACAAAGCAAACAAAGATTGCCAAATACACCTTATTAAGAATTCCCTTTCTCTGTCCTTTATATTTTATAAAAAAGGGGCCACCAAAATCTGTTCCCACGTAATTAAATGGTGCGCTAGGACGTACTCTCTCTCTGAGTAGGGAACCCATGATTTGTTGTATGGTTATCGGGTTGCTTTTACTACAAGTTACACACTCATGCGTTATTTTTCTAGCTAAATTTCTTCCCCGTAGCGGCCAGAATTTTTGCCTCAAGTAGCATAACAAAGCTTGTGCACCTATATGAAGATATTTTTTATGATAGTAAATTGCAATTAGTCTACACAATTTACCCTTAGCTGGCAGAATATATTGATGTTTTTCAGAAAACTTTAGGTCTGCATTAGCTAAACGCCCTCCTACTCTTAGCACATTATCTGCATCTAAAAAGGGATTTAACAATCGCAATTTACTTTTCTTTGAAATTTGCTTAAATTCTATGAATGCAGTATATTCTGCCTTAAATTCAACCTTTTGAATTTCCCGAATTAAAAATATTTCTGATCGTGATAATTCTTCTATACTTACGTGTCCCTTTCTTTTTTTCAGCTAATTTTCTTTTGCGACTTTTGCGATATTTTAATTATATTATGTGCATACACGTACTCAATTTCGAAAATATTGTTAAAATATTAAGTGCAGATACCATCTATACAAAAGATTTGTATACACATCTTCATACAAATGGACAGGTTTTTCATACAAATTAACAGTACACACCTATGCTTATTTTATTAATATTCAAAATTTTGACTTTAAAATAATCCATTATGTATATGTAAATTGTATTTATTAGAAAAACGTCGGAGAGCTATAATTATATTTTTTTCTGAAAAGATGAATTACGATGCATATTTTAGTATTAAAGGAGAAAGTGTTGAAAAAATCATTAGACTACCATACATTTATTTTACTTAATTACATGAAAAACAAAATAATCTTAAAAGTTGGAAGACATTATCATTTTTATATTGAACAAAACTAATTTATAAAATAATATTCTGTTACAAAAGGCCACTTTATTTCTTACTTATTTAAAACAATGATAAGATTTTTTTAACGCAGACAATGTCCTTTAAAAATACACTTATTTTCACTAGGAATAACAAACGATGATAAAATAAATGATTAACTGAGAAATTTGGATATAGCTTAAAATTATTAGTTTTATAGCAGCAGTAGATGGCAGTAAAAAGTTAAATATTTTCCGTGTGCATCCGAAATAACGATTATCGTTGTTTTAAATAACATTGACGTCCATTAGCAACATATATCACACTAATTATCTATTCAAATGTAGATTTACGAATAAATTAGCTTCTTCTTAAAATTTCTAGCGTATGATATTTAAAATATTTACGTGGAAATATTTTAGAATGTATACTAAAGGAATGTCAAAGAAAATTATAGTAATAGTTGCAAATAAATAGGTATGATTCTTAAATATATGAAATGACAATATAAAAAGTTTGATAAATTATCAAATGTATAATCAAATTAAGATACCATCATAAGTTTACATATAAAATATTTATGTGTAAAATACGGGATACAATATGTCATATATAAGCGACCTTTAATTTATCAACCGTTTATCCTAGACATTTAGTTTCAATTAGTACAATGTTACAAATGAGGTAAATATTTGTGTTGAAGCATTGTTTAAAGTTTTAAAAAAATCCATTTTTTAAAAATTACGAAAAATTACTTTTTTCATCGTCCCCCAATCTCTTTATTTATATTTAGTAAATGTTAACACATATCACACCAGGTACAACACAAACTGTACTATAAAAATTGACACAGTTATTAAATTTTAAAATTTGAGACTTTTACACACGTTTTTCTTTCACTAAGGGATAAGTGAAAAAAATGAATTAAAATAACTGTAGATTGCAATTAGGATGGAACATCCTATTTATGCCGCAGTTTTTGTATTTAGTCAGTATCATCAGAAAAAGCCTATTTCATCTAAAAATTTTGCTTTATACATAGGGGTCGTATACAAATCGAGGAATGAAACATTGAATTTAAATTAAAAAATAAATATGAATTTATTATCATATCAGAAAATGGTCAAATAAAGTATCAAATGCTGGAATCTACTAGTGATACTGCTGAAAGTTTTCTCCACCCCTGGCAAAGCACTATATAATACGTGAAAGTACAAAGTCCTGCACAGTTTGGAGCATAACATGTATATGTAACATATGTAAGGTAAGCAAGGATGATGCACTCCAAAAAGTAGTAGTAGTCTCAGTCATATAAACCTGCGCCTTGATGTAGCTCCATAGGTTATATCATTCTTTTATATATCATGCTAAACTAACATAATAAGCAAATTGTTTCATAGTTACCTCATATGTTTTATTCTAAAAACTGTATTACCTCGAAAAAATAATTTTCCATATCTTGCAAACTCTAGTTATGAAAATAAAAGGTGAAAAAGGAAAAGAAACAACAAGGTTTTTATTGTAAATTAAATTTCCGAACGTATGCATTGCACATTAGTTTTATTTCTTTAACTAATGGAAATATTCTAAAGGAAGAACAAAAGTATTTTGTTGTATTCAAACTCTAGAATACGCAACAATTAACAGTTTTTTAAAATGTTCATCTCATGAATCCTTATGCTACATAATTTCGCCATTGAAATTTATTTTTATATGACAATTGTTTAGAAAAAAAACTTTGAATATAAATAAATAAATATAGTACTTAACTTAAAATTGTTATTCTGTGATAATTGAAATACAAACTAGGAATACAAACTAAATATAACAAGCTTAAAAAAAACCTTTTTTCATTATATACTAGTAAAAGTGTAAAAAGAAAAAAAAATCGTGAATAAGAGGGTTTGCGTGAATAAACCTTTAGCAGTTGTAATTTTTCTTTTTCAGGTTTTGCAATCTTTTCTTTGTAAGATTTTGAAAGGAATTTCTCACTCAGGAATACAATTTAAATGTAACAATCTTAGGGAAAAAATCCTATTTTATTATACAGGGTGATTCTAAATTTTTTTTTACAATAAAAGAGGGGTGATAGTACACATCAAGTCAAACAATATTAAATAGGAGACCAATGGTCCAAAACATTTTCCAAAGGAGATAGCCGCCTTTAACGTTTAGGGACCAAAATTTTAAATAAACATAAAAAACGAAAAAATCGGTCGATTGACTTGCGGTTTTCACTAAAATTATTCTTTATGTCGCATTTTTTTAAAATTAAACTATAAAGATAAATTTCGAAAAAGCCGATAGAGAGCGCTTTAGACTTTGGCGAAACAAAAAACTATTTTTTACATCTCATTAAATGTTTTCGTAAGCTTAGACTCAAACAAGGAAAACAGTCAACGTTAAATATACATCAGTGGTATGCATTTTTATTCTAAGTTTAAAACAAAATAGCAAAAGGAATTTTCTACATATAAAATAACAAAATAAACATTCCAATCTGTGTTATAGAATTTAACTTAAATTTTCTTTATATACTTCCAGTACAGTTAATAAATGATAAATTTCATTAAAGTTGTAAAATGGTGTAGAAGAGAAGATAATTGTAATGTACTTTTTTCTTTTAAAAGAATAAAAATTGGATATTTTTATTATTTTTAACTTATGTTGTATTTTATTCGCATAATTATGCATATTGTATGCTAAAGTAACATAATGATGAAAATGTTTTATGATTATTTCATATGTTTATATTAAAAACTGTATTTTCTCGAAATAATATGTTTTTTACCTTTCTTGCAAACTCTAATAATGAAAACAAAAGGTGAAAAGGGAAAAAAACAATATTGTATATGAATTTTTCGAGTGTATGCATTGTACATTATTTTTATATCTTTAAATTACGATGGTATTCTAAAAGAGAGTCAAAAATATTTTCTTGTATTAAAACTTGAGATTGCATAAAAAATTGACATTTTTTAAAAACATTCTTTTTGTGAATCCTTATACAGCGTAAATTCACTATTGAAATCTATGTATACAGAATTTCTAACAAATGAAAACTTTGAATATTAATAATAAAGAAGTGTAGTACTTACTTTAACATTGTGATGATAGAAAATGCAAAATATTTTATTAAAAAAACTTGAATAAGAGAGTATACGAGAATAAACCTGGAGCAGTTGTAATTTTTTTTCTTTAGATTTCACAATATTTTCTTCATCTGATTTTGAAAAACGTTTCTCAAGCAGGAATGCAATATAAAATTAACAAGCTTCGAAAAAAAATCTTTTATGATTTAACTTTCAAATATTAAATTTTTAAATCCATACAATGATGTTTCCTGTATAATTTAAAAGGTGTTTTAAAACAAGATTGAAAGTTTTTTTCAAATCCAAAAACTTGAGCAAATAAGAAATTTCTAAACTTTATAAAAGCTTTTTTTATTATATTTTTATTTTACAATTCCTCAGTTATCTTTTCTGGTATAAACTAAAATGTTGAATAAAAGAAAATGAATGAATTTTTATATGAAATCCTGTACACTTTCATGATTAACAGAGAGAGAGAATAAAAATCTAAAATATGAAAAAAGTCAACGTTAAAACAAAAGTCATGTATCAGTTATGTGCATTTTTTTCAAAGTTAATCAGAAACTAACAGAAGGAATTTTCCATGCATAAAATAACAAATGAAGCGATCCAAACTTCCGGCTTAATTCCAGCTTAATTGTTTTTGCATCGTTCCAGTACAGCTGATAAAAAATAAATTTCATTAAAACTGGTATAATGGTGCACAAAAGTAGAATATTTTGCGCACTTTTATAATTTTTTAGTTTCATATATTTATGCATACCATGATGATTTAAAACACATTTAACGGCAATTATCTCCACATCCCTAATTATTGTGATTGTAAAAATACAACAACAGATTCCAGAATTTAATTATGCGTCTGTTTTTCAAGTATATCTGTACAATGTTAAAAAAAAGTATATTTTACGGAAGTATTATCGGTAATCTGGACACCAGTACAATTTACAGTTTTTTAATGGAAAAATTTCCGTTTTTTCGTGTTTTTTTCTGGAATTTGCGGAAAGATTTCGTTAAAAACAGTAAATTGTACTGTCGTCCAGATTACCAGTAATATTTCGGTAAAATCGCCCTAGAAAATAACAGGATTTTTTTTATAGCCGCCATGTTTATTTTTAGAACAAAAAATTGTTCAGCGTATCAGGTGGTGAATTAAAAAATTATGTTTATGCACGACTAAAACATATTGTATAATCATAAAAACCAAAAATATTTTTCCTATATATTATATTTTCGAATTTATTAATTTTATGCATTGTGCATCATTTTTATTTCTTTAAATTACGAAAGTATTCTACATGAAGACCAAAGTATCTTCTTATATTCAAACTTGAGAATGCATAAAAACTGACAGTTTTTTTTAACATTCTGTTCATGAATTCTTATGCTACAAATATCTTTATAGAAGATCTTTTTTATAACAGAAAACTTAAGAATCTAGTACTTACCTGACTATTGTTGTGTTGTGATGATTGAAAATGTAGGGAGAAAAAATTTGAATAAGAGAGTGCAAGAAAATAAACCTGGAGCAGTTGTAATTTTTCTTCTTCGGATTTTTCAGTCTTCTCTTTGTAGGATTTTTGAAAGAAATTTCTCTCTTAGAAACACAAAATAAATGTAACAAGCTTAGAAAAAAATATTTTTATTATATATTCAGCATTCAGATTTACACAATAGTGTCTTCTTTATATTACAAAAGGTGTTCTAAAACAAGACTGAAAGTATTTTCAAATCCAAAAATTTCAGAAAATATTAAATTCAAAAACTTTATAAAATATCTTTTGATTATATTTATGTTTTAAAGTTCCTCATTTTTTTTTTTTTTTTTTTTTTTTTTTTTTTTGTATAAAACGAAAATGTTGAATGAAAGGAAATGAATTATTTTTTATTTTAAATCCTTTTCACCTTCCATGATTAAAACAGAAAGAATAAAAATATGTAATATGGAAGTAGTCAATGGTAAACCTGTATTAGTTTCATGCTCCATTTTTAATTTAAATAGAAAATAACAAAGGGAATTTTCCACGCATAAAATAACGTTCAAGCATTCCAATCTGTGTTATAGAATTCAACATAAAATTTCTTTATATACTTCCGGTGCAGGTAATAAATAATAAATATTATAAAAATTGGTAAGATTGTGAGAGGAGAAGAATATTTTACGCACTTTTTTTAGTTCCAAAATATAAAAAATTGAACACGTTAACAAACTTGTGTTGTATGCATATGTATACATAGGATGATTCAGAAAGCATTTAACGGCAATTATTTTAGATTATTATTTAGAAAACTTTTTTATAATAGAAAACTTTTATGATAAAAAGTTTATTAAATCTAATAGATTTTTTAAATCGTCAGATTTTAAAAGATTCACCTTTTATATTAACATTTTATATAAAAGGTGAGCAGAAAACTTTTAATATAAATAAAGTAATGTAGTAAATACCTTAAAAATAATATTCTGTGATAATTGAAATTTCTCACTCAGGAATAGAAATCAAATATAGCAAGCTTAAAAATAGACTTTTTCATTACATACTAGCAAAGCCTATAACGAAAAAAAAATCTTGAATAAGAGGGTATACGAGAATAAACCTTTATCATTTGTAATTTTTCTTTTTCAGGTTTTGCAAACTTTTCTTTGTAAGATTTTGAAAGAAATTTTTCACTCAAGAATACAAACTAAATGTAACAATCTTAGAAAAAAAAAGTTTTTTATCATATATTAAACTTTCAAATTTATATAGTGGTGTCTCCTGTACATTACAAAATGTGTTCTAAAACGAGATAGAAAGTCTTTTCAAATCCAAAAACTTGAGGAAATATGAAATTCGTAAACTATATAAAAGGTTTTTTGATTATATTTATATTTTTAAAAATCCTCAGTTTTCTTGTTTGATATAATATACGAAAATGTTGAATGCAAGGAAAGGGGTGAATTTTTATGGTAAATCCTGTACGCTTCCATGATTAAAACAGAAAGAAAAAAAAATCTGGAACAGGAAAGTTGTTAACGTTAAACATGTATGAATGGTATGCAATTTTATTCTAAGTTTAAAATAAAAAAGCAAAAGGAATTTTCTAGATATAAAATAACAAAATAAAAATTCCAATCTGTGTTATAGAATTCAACACAAATTTTTTTTATATAATTCCGGTACAGTTAATAAATGATAAACATCATTAAAAATAGTAAAATGGTGCAAAGAGAAGAGAGTTTATATGTACTTTTTTTTATTTTAAAAGAATAAAAATTGAACACTTACATCATTTTTTGCTTATGTTGTACTTTATGCACATAATTATGCATATAGTATGCTAAAGTAACATAATGATGAATATGTTTTATGATTATTTCACATGTTTACAATAAAAACTGTATTTCATCGAAATCATGTGTTTTTTAGCTCACAGGCTATCATAGCCTGAGAGCTTATGTACCCGCCCGTTCTGTATGTACGTGCGTAACGCGATAACTCATGATAAAAATATCGGATCCACTTGAAATTTTGTATATAGGTATATCCTGATAAGGCGCTTCCCTGATTAGTTTCTGGAGTTCATTCGATATGTATAAGAGGGGGAACGGGGGGCTCATGCCCCTCCCCTTAATTGATATAAATGAGTTTTTCATTCAGAATTAACAGTTTTCGTTCAAAATTTAGGTATAGGATCATTCTGATGAGGCAATTCCGTGACTGTTATTAGGTGTTCATTAAATAAGCATAAACAGGGGGAACGGGGGTTATAATGCCCCTCCCCTTAATTTATATAAATGGGTTTTTCAAGCAGAATTGTCAGATTTTGTTTAAATCTCTGAATAGTTTTGGAAGTTTAATGGTTAAGTATAAAAGAAGTGGATAACTCCTCTTAAATTATATAAATGCTAAATGAGTTTTTATTAAGAATTATCCGATTTGCTCTGAATTTTGGATATAGATTTTTTATATGATAAAGCATGGCCTTGATAGTTTAGGAGATTCAATGATTAAGTATAAAAAGGGGGAAAGGGGAGAGTTGTTCTCCCTTCTTAATTTTTTTTCGAACGGAATTAACCCTTGAAAATATAAGGCTATAATGTACAGTCAGTATGCGTAGCCTGTGAGCTCAATGCCATCCGTTTAACTGGGCAATATTCTTTTTATTACTTTTCTTGATATCTCGAAAAATGAAAACAAAAGGTGAAAAAGGAAAAACACGATATTTTTTATTGTATATTAATTTTTCGAGTGTATGCATTGTAAATTATTTTTATATCTTTAAATTACAATGGTAGTCTAAATTAAAGCCAAAAATATTTTCGTGTATTAAAATTTCAGATACCAAAAAAACTGGCATTTTTTTTTTTGTGAATCCTTATACTACGTAAATTCACTATTCAAATTTCTTTTTATATAATCTTTTTATAAAAGAAAACTTTGTGTATGAATAAAGGAATGTACTACTTACCTTAACATTATTATGCTGTGATGATAGAAAATGCAAAATATTTTATTAAAAAATCTTAAATAAGAGAATTTGCGAGAACAAACCTGGAACAGTTTTTTCTTCTTCAGATTTTACAATCTTTTCTTCGTATGATTTTGAAAGAAATTTTTCACTCAGAAATACAGAATAAACGTAGCAAGCTTAGAAAAAGACCTTTTTTTGTTACTTTAAACTTTCCGATTTATACAATGGTTTGTTCTGTATATTACAAAAGGTTGTCCAAAACAAGATCGAAAGTCTTTTGAAATCCAAAAATTTGAGGAAATATGAAATTCTTAAACTATATAAAAGGTCTTTTGATTATATTTATGCTTTAAAAATCCCCAGTTTTATTGTTTGGTATAGTAAACGGAAATTTTGAATGCAAGGAATGGGATGAATTTTTATGGCAAATCCTGTACGCTTCCATGATTAAAACAGAAAGAATAAAAATCTGGAATAGGGAAGTAGTCAAGGTTAAACATGTATCAGTTGTATGCATTTTTATTCTAAGCTTAAAACAAGATAGCAAAAAGGAATTTCCTACATATAAAATAAGAAAATAAACATTAGAATTCAACATAAATTTTTTTATATAATTCTGGTACAGTTAGTAAATGATAAATTTCATTAAAAATAATAAAATTGTGTAGAAGAGAAGAGGATTTTTGTGCACTTTTTTATTTTAAAAGAATAAAATTTGAACACTTTTATCATTTACCTCTTATATTGTATTTTATGTGCATACTTATGCATATAGCATGCTAAAGTAACTTGATGAAACTGTTTTATCATTATTTCATGTGTTTATAGAAAAAACTGTAAATAATATAAGTATATATATATATATATATACATATATATTAACTTTCTTGTGAACTCTAATAATGAAAACAAAAGGTGAAAAAGAAAAAAACAATAAATTTTATTGTATACTAATTTTTCGAGTTTATGTATTGTACATAATTTTTATATCTTTAAATTACGATAGTATTCTAAAAGTAAGTCAAATATATTTTCTTGTATTAAAACTTGAAATTACATAAAAATTGACGATTTTTTAAACATTATTTTCTTCAATCATTAAATGACGCAAATTCACTTTTGAAATTTATTTTTATAGAATTTTTATAAAAGAAAACTTTGAATATGAATACAGGAATGTAGAACTTAAGTTAACAATGTTATGCTGTGATGCTGGAAAATGTAAAAAAAATAAAATATGTTTAAAAATCTTGAATAAAAGAGTATACGAGAATAAACCTGGAGCAATTGTAGTTTTTTTTTCTTCAGATTTCAAAATCTTTTCTTCGTATGATTTTGAAAGAAATTTCTCACGCAGGAATGCAAAATAAAAGTAACAAGCTTCAAAAAAAAAAAAAAAAAAAAAAAAAAAAAAAAAACTCTTTTATGATTTAACTTTTAAATATTAAAATTTTAAATCTATATAATGGTGTTTCTTGTATAATTTAAAATGTGTTATAAAACAAGATTGAAAGTTTTTTCAAATCCAAAAACTTGAGGAAATAAGAAATTTCTAAACTTTATAAAAGCTTTTTTCATTATATTTTAATTTTACAATTTATCAGTTGCCTTTTTTGGTACATTGCTCGACATTGCAAATGCAACACCAAGAAGGAGTTGTCAAAAAGTGATGAAATTTGGGAAAAGGACAAAGACAGCAAGGAGCATTAAGTTATCTTTATTTCAAAATGATAGCCAGAATACAGCACGAGAACGGCGTCGGCTCAGTAGGGTGTAGGACCACAGCGAACAGCGATTACGTTTAGGCATAGAGTCAATAAGAGTGCGAGTGGTGTCCTGAGGGATGGCTCTGCATTCCCTTTCAACCATTTGCCACAGTTCGTCATCTGAACGAGGCAGAGGCCGAGTCCGCAAACGGCGTCCAATCACATCCCACACATATTCGATTGGTGACAGGTCAGGAGAGTACGGTAGCCAGGGAAGCATCTGAATACCTTGCAGAGCATGTTGGCACATGCGAGCACTGTGTGGTCGGCCATTATCCTGCTGAAAAATTGCATTAGGCAGGCCCTGAAGGTAGGGGATTGCCACCGCCCGCAGTACATTATCCAAGTATCGTTGAGACGTCATAGTGCCCTGAATACAAACTAGAGGTGACATGGAATTATACGCAATAGTGCCACAAACCATTATTGAACGTTGTCGCGAGGTGGTGCGTTCCACAGTTACTGCCGGATTCGATCTGCATCCATGTAGACGCCACACACTTATGCGGCGACTGTCACAGGATAAACAGAAGCGTGACTCATCTGAAAACACGACGTTTCGCCATTCTGTCATCCACGTCGCTCTAGTCCGGCACCAATCCAAACGTTGGTGTCTATGCTGTTGAGTCAATGGCAGTCTTAATAGACGCCGTGGGTGCAGGCCATGTTCAACCAATCGACGGGAAATGGTTCTGGTCGACTCGGAAACATCCAGGGTATCTTGCACATGCTGCAGAATCGAGATACAAGTGACTTGTGAATCCGTAACAGCTGGTCGGCGAATGCGTCGATCCACTCGTGCTGACGTCACTCTGGCTGCACCTGCACCCCTCAATCTTGCCACATTTCCTTGTTCCAGCCATGTTCGCCACAGCCGATGCACCGTGCTCGCATCCATGTGGTTGTCAGCTGCGATTTGACGTAAGGACCACCCCCCCCTTCACCTACCTCTTCACCATATCTCTCGTAAAATCGTCTATCTACTGGAATCGCCTTCGTTGGCGGCGGCCTGGCATTCTCTTCTATACACGTTTACTCCTAGACAAAAACAAAATTTTTTTGATAATTTGTCTGGCAGAAATAACAACACGAATATTGCCCATTCTGCAAGTTATTTCCCTTATATCTTACATCACGTGCATCAGAGACTGCGCATTTCACATCATTCGCATAACTCAGTGACGAGCGTATTCTAAAATTTGCATAAATTTCTGACCACTCCTTCTTAGTGTTGCATTTTCAATGTCGAGCAGTGTATAAACAAAATTGTTGAATAAAAGGAAAGGAATGAATTTTGTATTTAATACTGTACGCTTCCATGATTAAAAGAGAGATAAAAAATCTAAAATATGGAAGTAGTCAAAGTTAAACCTGTATGAGTTGTGTGCATTTTATTTTTTCAAATTGAAATACAAAATAACAGATGGAATTTTCCACGCATAAAATAACAATACTGTGTTATAGAATTAAACATAAATTTTCTTTATATAATTCCGGTGCAGTAATAAATAATAAATATTATTCAAAGTTGTAAAATGGTACATAAGAAAAGAATATCTTACGCTTTTTTTTCTAAGTTTCAAAAAGTTAACAATTGAACAAGTCAATAAACTTATGTTATATATATATATGTATACATATGATGATTCAGAAAATATTTAAATGCAATTATTTTAGATTATTATTTAGAAAACTATTTTATAACATAAATCTTTTAATGTAAATAAAAGAATGTAGTATTTGCCTTAAAATTATTATGGTGTTATGATTGAAAATGTAAATAATAATAATAATAATCTTGAATAAGCACGTATACGAGAATAAACCTAGACCCTTCTTCATATTTTTAAATAATTTCTTTATAAGATTTTAAAAGAAACTTCTCACTCGGGAATACAAAGTAAATGTACAAGCTTAGATAAAAATATAACTTAATTTACTTTCAAATTTATTCAATGGCGCATTCTGTATATTACAAAATGTGTTCTAAAACAAGATAGAATGTAATTTCAAATCCAAAAACTTAAGGAAATATGAAATTCGTAAACTTTATAAAATGTCTTTTGATTATATTTATGTTTTAAAATTCCAAAGATTTCTCTTTTTTGGTAAAAACGATAATGTTGAAGAAAATGAAAGAAATATTTTTACGTTAAATCTGTACGCTTCCATGATTAAAATAGAAAGAATAAAAATATATAATAACGTATTATATACAGTAACCTGTATCAGTTGTATGTCTTTTTTTTAAGTTAAATACTAATTAACAAAAGAAATTTTCCACGCATAAAATAACAAATTACACGTTTCACTCTGTGTATAGAATTCAGCTTAAGTTTTAGTATATAATTCTGTTACAGATAATAAATAATAAATTTTATTAAAAGTGGTAAAATGCTGTATTATTGAAGAGAATTGTTACGTACTTTTAGTTTTTTCTTATTTTGATTTAAAAATAAATAAAAATTGAACGCTCTTAGCATTTATGTCTAATGTTCTATTTTATTCGCCTTTTTATGACTATAGTATGCTAAAGTAACATAATGAACAAAATAATTCAAGATTATTTCATATGTTTTATACTAAATGCTGTATTTCTCGTGTGTGTCTCGAATTAATTATTTTGTTTTCCTACCTTACAACTCTACCAGTGAAAGAAACAGGTAAAAAGGGAAAATAATCTACAATATTTTTATTGTTTCTTAAGTTTTCGAACGTATGCATTGTGCGTATTTTTTTCCTTTGAACTATAAAAGCATTTTAACCTTCCGTCGGGCGCGCCGTTGTAAAAAGTACAACATTCATGTTCTTTTTTCTTTAAAACAATATTCAAGACATAATGTGTGTTAATAACCATTTGCATTCGTTTATTGGATCACTTTACCCAGTTCATGAAAATTATTTGTATTTCAGATTGCGCAATTAGCTGCACCCGTCATTTTAATCTGTTAACAGTGCATGAAATGAGCAAGGTTTATCTGTAAGCAGCCTTCAAAAAAGTAAATTTTATGTTTGATATTAGAAGCGATTTATATAGATGAAATATAGGATTAATTCTGTAAATCTAAAATTAATTAATTATTGTTTAGTAATTCCTTATTGCTTTTTATAATTTGTGATTGTAATAGCAAGTGGCTTCTTATACATCTAAACTTTTGCTTTAATATGTTATAACAAAATAAGTGTGTTGCGGAATACTTTCATAAAGTGTGATCAGAGATAACTTATATGATATTTGTAAATAAATTTATTTGTAAAATTAAAATAAAGCAGCAATATTTGCTTGTCTTTGCCTGTTATAAAATTTACAACGCGCGCTCTCTCATGTGATGAAAATTTGCGCGCCCGGCGAAAGGCTAAAAAAAATCCAAAAGTATTTTCTTATATTCAAACTTGAGAATATATATAAATTGACAGTTTTTCAAAACATTCTTTTGGTGGATCCTTATGCTACGTAAATTCACTGTTGAAATTATTTTTCTATAGAATTTTTTTTTTATAAAAAGAAACTTTGAATATGAATAAAGGAATGCAGTATATCTTAAAATATTTGTGCTGTGATGATTGAAAATGTTAAAATAGTTGAATAAGAGAGTATACGAGAATAAACCTGGAGCAGTTGTAATTTGCAATCTTTTCTTCGTAAGATTTCGAAAGAAATTTCTCACTCAGAAATACAAAATAAACGTAGCAAGCTTACAAAAAAACTTTTTTTTATTATACATTAAACTTTCGAATTTATACAATGGCTTGTTCTGTATATTATAAATGGTGTGCCAAAACAAGATCGAAAGTATTTTCCAATAAAAGGAAAGAAATGAATTTTTATATTAAATTCTGTACGCTTCCATGATTAAAAGAGAGAGAATAAAAATCTAAAATATGGATGAAGTCAACATTAACCCTGTATCAGTTGTGTGCATTTTTTTTTTTCAAATATAAATAGAAAATAACCGAAATACAAAATAAAAACGTAGCAAATTTAGAAAAAAACCTTTTTTATTGCACATTAAACTTTCGAATATATGCAATGGTTTGTTCCGTATATTACAAAAGGTGGTCCTAAACAAGATCGAAAGTATTTTCCAATCCAAAAACTTGACGAAATATGGAATTCATAATATTCATAAAAGGTCTATTTATTACATCTATGTTTTTGCATAACAGTTTAATGCATAATGCGTCAAGCTCTAAATATTTATGAAATTAATTGTTCTACGAACGCACCTTATTTGCCACGTTTCACGTGCAATTTCTACCTTGTTTTTTTTACACGTTAAACACAAATAAATAAAAGCAATTTTTAATTCATAAGATAACAAAATAAACCTTCCACGTTCTATAACACAGATGATATAGAACTCAACTTAAATTTTCATTATATGATATCGGTACTGATAACAAATAATAAAATTTAAAAATTGTAAAATGGTGTGCAAGAGAAGATAACTTTCACGCACTTTTAGTTTATTTTTCCTGTTTTGATTTCAAAAGAATAAAAATAGAAAACTTGGACTAACTTTTGATAAATGTATATGAATGATTCAAAACATATTTAATGACAATTAATCTCTAGTCCCCTGATCAAAGTAACTGATAAAATACAGCAATTTATTTGTAGAATTTCGCTATGGTATTTGTTTATCAAGTGAATCTGTGGATAATAACAAGATTTTTTTTTATATAGCCTCCATTTCCGATATTTATCTTAAAAACAGAAAATTCCCAAACGTATAAGAAGAAGAATTAAAATATAAACTAAAATTAAATATATTCGGGACGTATGTAGAGGTCGTGGACGGAGATAGACCGCTCACCGCGGTGGTTATACTGAATAAAATGCATGACTAAAACATATCGTATATTGACACATTGTTTATAAAAATATGCATATATATCTGTGAAATTACATAGAATCAAGGGGTAATTCATTATCATAAATCTTATGTAAAATTATTATAAAGACAGAGATTTTGTTAAATAACAAAGAAATTATTCGGTAATTTTACAAAAGACTCTGTAAATTAACGTCGTTAAAATTCACATTACTCTCTACATTTATTTTCAATGATAATAATTTAATTTAGTTTTCAAAATTAGTAAATCACTCGATTTTAAAAAAAAATTGAACGATTGCATCACTTATTTTTTACACACTTTGTTTCTAGTCATCAAGGGGTTTGAACCCGAGACTTCTTAAAGGACGAAGTGCATGCTATTAATGATCTGTAGGAGTTGTTGTTATGTTGTTCAAAACATGTCTTTCATGATTCAGCGTTGAAAAAGAGATAAAAAAAATCGCACTCGACGAGATGATTTTTCACTTTCTAAATTAGCCTAACTTAAATATATATATGCATATAATACAAAATAATTCGCAAAATAACTTTACGCGTGTGTATTTTGAATTACAAAGTTTAACAACGATAAAAATTTCTTTAAACAAAGACATGTAAATCCCTACAGGGGACTAGATATAACATAAGGAAAATATTTGTAAAATGAGGAATGAGAAACTCGATACAATGCATTTAAACGAGAACAAGTGTAAATTTACGGAGATGCTCGCTTTTTTTTACTGTATTTTTACAGAATTGTTTAAGAGTGTATTTTTATTTATTGTTTGAACTATTATTTTTCCAATACTAAAGGGTCAATCCATTTCAAGTGGTCCAGCACTGGTCGCTCGACTATTTTTAAAAAATCTGAAATTTTTTGTACAACAACCCTAACATGATGGAAGTTCAAAATGACCGTAATTTTAATTCTACTATTTTTTGTTTGTGCATGGCGGCCATCTTTGTTTCATCGTGTGCAGCGATTTTCCCAGATACTAGGATACACAAAATTGTGAATATCTCGTCTTCTATTTTCCCAATTGAAATGGAGTTTGCAGCATTTTGTTCAGAATAAAATAGGCTAAATATACAGTGGAAGAAAAATTTTGAAAAATAAATTTTTACAGATGAAATTTTAGCACAAAATTTACGATTTTTTCCAAAATCTATCCGTTTGCAAGAGGAAAATTTTCATCCAAGGGAAACTGTCAACCTTACACAATTTTTTCTACAAATAAGTCAAAAGTGCGTGTACTCATACACCGAGTCCCAGATCTGGGAGTTAATTTTTCTTTGCGAAAAAAATTCCGAAATTCGTCAAAAATTTCAAAAATCGCACTTTTTAGGCTTTGATATCTCTGGTGGGGCACGAGATAAAAATCTGAAAGTTTGGCCTAAGATAGTATTGTGTAGTAGTATTATGTACAAAAAATTTCAAGAAAGAGATTTGACTACAAGCTGAGATATGACATGGACAATATGTGAAAAAAATACTGCCAAACTATGGTAAACCTACTATGTAATTGTTCAACAAGACTGTCAACCTTGCACAATTTTTTCTACAAATAGGTCAAAAGTGCGTGTACTCATACTCCAAGTTCCAGATCTGGGAAATGATTTCTCTTTGCGAAAAAAATTCCGAAATTCGTCGAAAATTTCAAAAATCGCACTTTTTAGGCTTTGCTATCTCTGGTGGAGCAGGAGATAAAAATATGAAATTCTGGCCTTTGACAGAATTGTGTAGTAGTGTTATGTACAAAAAATTTCAAGAAAGAGATTTGACTACAAGCTGAGATATGACATGGACAATATGTGAAAACAATACTGCCAAACTATTGTATGTAATTATTCATACCTCCAAAATTTTAAATTAATTATTTATGGTATAAAGTTAAATGTTAATTACAAATATCTTTTTCAAATGCTTCTGTGTGATTTAAACAATTCAGAATGTATGCTAAGCTAATACACTATTTGTCCAGATGAACAAATCTACTAGAAATGCTATTGCAACAATTTTACTCGGAACACATTTCAGGAAAAGTAAATTACAGACAATGGATTACAACTGATCGAGTTGACATGGCTTCAGTTTTTAAAGCTAGAGAATTTCATTCAATTTAACAAGGGATGACAAGACTTGGGGGGCTTCAAATAAAATTTTTAGAAAGAACAGCCTGATGGACTGATAACAGTAATTGGTCGAACTCATAACATCTCTCGTAATATTGTTAAGATCTTTGTTGAGCATATATAGTATTTTGTAAACTAAATGTTTATTATTTAACTGTTTTCAACAAATGATATTTTCTGTGTAAATATTGTAATAAAAGAGACAAATCTCATTTCTCCTGATGTACTCGTAATAGCATTTCTTAACATTTTTTTAATCACCGTATCTCAGCTTGTAGTCAAATCTCCGTCTTGAAAATTTTTTGTACATAACACTACTACACAATACTATCAAAGGCCAGAATTTCAGATTTTTATCTCGTACTCCACCAGAGATATCAAAGCCTAAAAAGTGCGATTTTTGAAATTTTGGACGAATTTCGGAATTTTTTTCGGAAAGAGAAATCATTTCCCAGATATGGGACTTGGTGTATGAGTATACACACTTCTGACCTATTTGTAGAAAAATTTGTGCAAGGTTGACAGTCTTGCTGAACAATTGCATAGTAGGTTTACAATAGTTTGACAGTATTCTTTTCACATATTTTCCATGTCATACCTCAGCTTGTAGTCAATTCTCCTTCTTGAAATTTTTTGTACATAACGCTACTACACAATACTATCTTAGGCCAAACTTTCAGATTTTTATCTCGTGCCCCACCAGAGATATCAAAGCCTAAAAAGTGCGATTTTTGAAATTTTTGACGAATTTCGGAATTTTTTTCGCAAAGAGAAATTAACTCCCAGATCTGGGACTCGGTGTATGAGTACACGTACTTTTGTTCTATTTGTAGAAAAAATTGTATAAGGTTAACAGTTGCCCTTGCATGAAAATTTTCCTCTTGCAAACGGTTAGATTTTGGAAAAAATCGTACATTTTGTGCTAAAATTTCCCCTGTAAAAATTTATTTTTAAAAAACTTTCTATCACTGTATATTTAGCGTATTTTATCCTGAACAAAATGCTGCAAACCGCATTTCAATTGGGAAAATAGAAGACGAGATATTTACAATTTTGTGTATCCTAGTATCTGAGAAAATCGCTGCACACGATGAAACAAAGATGGCCGCCATGCACAAACAAAAAGTAGTAAAATTAAAAGAACGGTCATTTTGAACTTCCGTCATGTTAGGGTTGTTGTACAAAAAATTTCAGATTTTTTAAAAATGGTCGAGCGACCAAAAAAATATTTTCTGGACCACTTGAAATGGATTGTCCCATACATACTATGTATAATCAAAAACTATAAACATTTTATTAATATTTTAAACAATTAGATGGACGATAATTCAAAAATCGTTGAACTGTCAGATGAAACATATGATAATTTGATTAATAGTATGGATGGAAACTCAAGATTAGTCATGTATACTACAGTAAAACTATAAAAATAGTATTTATATTTTAAACAACTTGATGGACGATAATTCAGAAGTGCAAGATGGAACATATAATTTGAATGATACTATGGAAGGTCTAAATCAAGATAAACCATGTACACTATGTACCATTGAAACTATAAAGATAATATTTATATTTTAAGCAACTTGATGGATGATAATTCAGAAAGCGTTGAAATGTAGGACGAAACATAATTTGATTAATAATATGAAAGGACTAACTCAAGACTATGTTTATTTATTTATTTATTTATTACTGCTATTTATACAATACACTGTTATTAATATACATTCCTATTCATTATGAAATCATGGTAACAAAATCTATGATTGTCTAAAAAATTTCTTACAATATGCATGTTTCCCAAATTTCCTTTTTTGATTATCTTGTGATAAATTGAACTCTTGTGCAATTAGATTAAGTAACTATCCTAAATACATAAATTTCATAATTACATAACTTAATTCAGTACTTAAAAAGAATACTATTTACATGATGTAAAATCAATTTCTAGATAAGGGGCTATACTATGAAATATTCAGTTCTAAACATTCAATTTTTCGAAGTCTCCAATCTGATCCGTGACTGTTAAGTTCTTCAAATGATTGGTTAATTTTTGAATATCCCTCATCAATATGATTTATAATGCTATTTTCGGCAAGATCAGTATAACAGTCACTTCTAAAATAAGATGTGATTGTTTCAATATCACCTTCACCTCTTTCACGTTCGAACAAAATTTTGCTAATCATAAACCATTTAATTGCCTTTTTTTCTCTTATCTCGCTTTGAAGATTGTATTGTAACTCAAGTTTCAAATTAGTTTGGAATGTAACTAAGCAACTTTCTTCATTTTTCTCAGGATGAAAAGTTAGAGTTTTAAACAGTCCGAAAGCTGATATTTGATGTTTTATTCCTTTAAACTCTACAATGGGTAAAGGTATTTCACTGATAACAGGAACAAGACGTTTTTTAGTATGGTGTGTACGTAAATGTTGATTTAATTTTAATTTATTACTAAATTTTTGTTTACACTGATCACATGTATACTGTAGGTTTTGATGCACTTTCAAATGTCGGTTTAGCTTATTTTCATTTGAAAATGTTTCGCTGCATTCATTACAATTGAATTGAGGTCGATTGTGTTGGACTTGATGAATTTTTAAATGTTGATTCAGCTTATTTTCACTTGAAAACGATTTACCACATTCATTACATTGTAATTTTGGTCTGTTGTGAATATGCTTATGCTGATTTAATCTATAACGATAGCTGAAGATCTTCTCACACTTTTCACACTTAAACAATTTTCTGTTTGAATGTGTTTTCATATGAGTTATTAGAGCACATTTCCTAGTAAAAGATAATTTGCAACTTTCACATACAACAGGTGATAGAATATCATACATCATCATTAGGGTGGATCGAAATTTTTTTTTTCACAGTGTCAAAACCTACCTATGCGGAAAAGATGTTCTCTTGGATGGAGATTAAGAGAAAAATAATTAAAAAAATTAACTATAAATTTTACTACTGCCACAATGAGGTTGAATTTCGAAAAAAAGTGAAAAAAGATCTAATTTTGGCTAGATTTTTTTAAATTCAAAATAATAGTTTAAAGAATTATCCAAAACCTACCTATGCGTAAAAGATGTTATATTATATGCTGAGTATGAGAAAAATAATTAAAAAAATTAATTTCAAAATTTAAATCTGCCGCAATGTGGCTCAAATTTATATATTTGAGCATTTTTACGGTAAAAAAATCAACTTTTTTTTTGGAAAATAAAGTATGAATTTTAGACATTTTTATCATTTATTGCACTGAGGGGTTATTTAATTGATTACAAGATAAAAACTTTAGTTTCTTATGTAACAGCTTCATTAGTGTTAAACCAAGAAAAATCATCAACATTGCAATTGGCGATAATGACGTTCGGTATTGAAAATCGACAAGAAATTTTGTAATTCAATTCGATTTTCATAAAACTGTCTCCTATGTATGGTACATACACAGCAGAAATACTTACGCGACTCTTTTGATTATTTGTTTTGTAGAATGAGCGTTGCGTGAATAGATATTATTGATAGTAGATGTTATTGCCACTGGGATGATTGCTGGATTTACATATTCCTTCTGAAATCATGTCCTTACTAAATACGTCAGTAAGTGGAGGTTCGACACATTTTCCCATTTAATTAAATCTGTGTAATCCGTCGCAAAAGGTCAAAAAGCTGGTAAATGGAAAATATAGATATCTTTTAATGTAATGATTAGGATTACAGCAGACCGTTTAATTTCACTCGCGCGCTTTTAGAATTCATATACTGACATAAATAAAAATACAAAAAGCTTCTAACATGCTGCGAATAATCTTTCTATTTCACCAGTGAAACATTTGTGCCCAGCCGCGGTTCCATCCACGCTGCAAAAAGATGACATAGTGGAATCTCATTGGTGTGTAACTAGCACAAAAACCATTGTAGTGCACGCTTGAAGACCAGTTCCATATTTCGAATAACACATGCTTTAACATCTATGTTAACAGATATTCCGTCACAACGGATCGCAACCAACTTTGTTACATGTATATTATTGTTAACCTAGGACAAAAAAAGGTACGTCGTGTTTTAAAATTTTTTGGTACTCTTTCAGAATTTATATATATGTGGCCGATGTATTCGAAACACAGTTCTTTTTTCAAGCTCAAGACTGCTTCTATTATGATTTTTCTTATGTTGTTTTCTAGTGATGTAGTCTGTCTTTACACCCATCAAAGTTTAAAGAAAATAGCCATGATCATAATCTTTTACAAATGACTAAAGAGAATGCCTAAAACGATGGAGTGGTCTTTGGTTTGTTTTGTCATGCCAATTTTTTTCTGTCAGTAGCATTCGATTCATAGTTTTGTGAGATAATGCCCACATCTTGAAGTGCACCAGACACGATGGCAGCACCTGCTTGGTTGGAAGTGCCCAAACTGTCCAATATTCTGATGATGTGACACCTAGCTCGGCAGCATTTTGGCTTTTCAATGATAGCTGATGATGCAGAAAAGTGAGTTTGCTTTCAATACGTCGGTTTAGTTTACACTCAATATTCATATTCATATTCAAATCTTTGAACTGAAAAAATAGGCAGTATTTTCGGAAATGGTCCAAAAGGCTGTAGTAGATTTCAGTATCTTATTTTGTTTTACAAGAATTAAGAAGAGCGCAATATTTGTCGTTAAACAGTTTAATTTTTCTTAAGCTCTTTGTTGAGCATATATAGTATTTTGTAAATTAAATGTTTATTATTTAACTGTTTTCAACAAATGATATTTTCTGTGTAAATATTGTAGTAAAAGAGACTAATCTCATTTCTCCTAATGTACTCGTAATAGCATTTCTTAACATTTTTTTAATCACCGTATCTCAGCTTGTAGTAAAATCTCCTTCTTGAAATTTTTTGTACATAACACTACTACACAATACTATCAAAGGCCAGAATTTCAGATTTTTATCTCGTACTCCACCAGAGATATCAAAGCCTAAAAAGTGCGATTTTTGAAATTTTCGACGAATTTCGGAATTTATTTCGGAAAGAGAAATCATTTCCCAGATATGGGACTTGGTGTATGAGTATACACACTTCTGACCTATTTGTAGAAAAAATTGTGCAAGGTTGACAGTCTTGCAGAACAATTGCATAGTAGGTTTACAATAGTTTGACAGTATTGTTTTCACATATTTTCCATGTCATATCTCAGCTTGTAGTCAAATCTCCTTTTTGAAATATTTTGTACATAACGCTACTACACAATACTATCATAGGCCAAACTTTCAGATTTTTATCTCGTGCCCCACCAGAGATATCAAAGCCTAAAAAGTGCGATTTTTGAAATTTTTGACGAATTTCGGAATTTTTTTCGCAAAGAGAAATTAACTCCCAGATCTGGGACTCGGCGTATGAGTACACGTACTTTTGATCTATTTGTAGAAAAAATTGCGTAAGGTTAACAGTTGCCCTTGCATGAGAATTTTCCTCTTGCAAACGGTTAGATTTTGGAAAAAATCGTACATTTTGTGCTAAAATTTCCCCTGTAAAAATTTATTTTTCAAAAACTTTCTATCACTGTATATTTAGCGTATTTTATCCTGAACAAAATGCTGCAAATCGCATTTCAATTGGGAAAATAGAAGACGAGATATTTACAATTATGTGTATCCTAGTATCTGAGAAAATCGCTGCACACGATGAAACAAAGATGGCCGCCATGCACAAACAAAAAGTAGTAAAATTAAAAGAACGATTATTTTGAACTTCCGTCATGTTAGGGTTGTTGCACAAAAAATTTCAGATTTTTTAAAAATGGTCGAGCGACCAAAAAAATATTTTCTGGACCACTTGAAATGGATTGACTCTAAAACTAAGTCGGTTCGTTGAGTATACATCAGCGTGTTCGAGCTTGTGTATACGTTTCCTAAAAGATAGTTAATCTATTTCAGATGGGTTATATTTTACTTTTTTATGGCAAACGGAGACTTTTAAGGGGGGTTTTAGTTGAGAATATTTATATTTTTTAATTTATATTTTAATAATTTAAAATATTAAGTGGAATTTGTTTTTGTATTGTTTCAAAGAAAAATATTATCTGTGAAAAATATCGTCCATCAAAAAAGTTCAAAATAACGCATTTATTTGTTAATTTAAATTATTTAAAAAGTAATATAATTAATTAAAACAATAAATACAATTAATTAAAAAATGTAAATGCAAATTAATGTTCGTAATTGCACATTTGATTTAACACATGTATCCATTAATCCAGCTTTGACTCTGATATTTGAATAGGACTTAATATTCATAGTTAAATTGCCAATGTCATTAATTACCATCAGTGATCAATAGAAAAAATACAAATGCATGATTTCAATCAATATATTACATTCTTACTTCCTAAATTTGAGTACTTAAAAATCCCTTTTTTAGACTTCAGTAGAGAAAAAGTAAAGGTTAGAAAAAGAAATATCGTGAAAAAATTCTTTTTGTACTACAACAAAGAAAAATAGAAGGCATTTACTTTCGTTTTTTATGAATTTAACAAAAAAGCTTTTTTCTGATCTAAGCATTTTTACAGATTCCATAAAAGAATACATTTTCATGTGTTTCTTTTTTATAGTGATTAAAAAAAGAATTATTTTATAATATAGGCATTTTTAAAGTTTCAAATTGACATATTTATCATTAGTTTTTATGTTTATTTTTCTGCCTTCGTTAAATTTCTACTTATTGTTCATTGCATTTAATTCTCAATATACATTAATGTTCGTTTCTTAATACATATTTTATCTTATTACACGTGTCTTTTATAAGAAAAACATTATATGATAGTATGAATTTATTTTTTTACCTTCTAAAATATTTAACACAAACAATATTCATAAATTATCTTAGTTCAAATTGATAGTTTTAAATATAGGGCAGTTTCAGAGATAATTTAATACTATGATCCTTTGACTGACCTGAAGTTTTTATTTGTGTCTTTTAAATAATATATATATATATATATATATATATACGTATATATTTAAAAAATAGTTGTTGTATCTCTTTTGATACGCGGAACAATAGAAAAAATGCTAGGACCTTTCGCAATTAAATTGTCAAAGCAATTAATTACCACATGTGAGCCAAAAATAAAAAAATGCAAATGAATGATTACTATTGAAAATGTTACGTGCTTACTTTCTAAATTTAATTATTTAAAAATACCTTTTATTGACTTTAGTAGAGAAATATTGAACGTTAGTAAAAGTAATTTTGAGAAAAAAAAATTTCTTTTACCACAATGTAGAAAAATAGAGGTAATTTACTTCCGTTTTTTATGGATTAAAAAAAAGCACTTTGATGCTGTAAGCATTTTTATAGAGTTCATAAAAGAATACATTTTCATGATGTAATCTTTTTTATGGTGATCGAAAAAAAAATGTTTTATGATATAAGCTTTTTCGTTGTTTCAAGTCTAAATATTCATCATCTATTTTTCTGTCCTCGTTGGATTTTTACTTCTTGTTTCATTACATCTAACTGTCATTTATGTACTTTCATGTGCGCTTCTTAATACTAAAAAGAAAAACATACATATGTTAAATATGTATTTATTTTTTTTCACCGTCTAAAATATTTAACACAACCAATATTCATAAATTATCTTCGTTCAAACTGATAATTTTAATTAGTGTTTAATTCAGAGATAAATAATCTTATGTTTTTTTGACGAATCTAAAATGCTTATTTGCGTCTTTTAAATCATAAAAAATATTTATTTAAAAAGAAGTTCCTGTATTTGTTTTGATATGGTCAACAATAAAAAAAAATATTACCAGCAGCGGCGTTCAAAAGGTAATTACTGTGCAGTGAATATTTTCCCCAGAATGTAAACAGATGTTGCTAGTTGATACAGAGGTTGTGAAGATAGACGATGTAACTTAGGTGACGCGTGGAACTAAAGGAACTAAAATGGCAAAATGTTGCATCACTTTTTCCAAAAATTTGTATCACTTGTGCCAGTTTGACAAGGTCAAGTGGAGCCATCCAACGCAAAGGCCTTTGCATGTTAAGTTATGGAGTCATCCTATACTCCTGACTAACATTATCAGACATAGGTGCAGATTCATGGCCTCCAGGGGTAGATGCGATGTCTTTTTTTTCATTTGACGACAAATGTTTTGCGTCTAAGTAGCCATCCTTTGATAAATTCCCCGTTTTCCATGCGATTTGTTGACGAAAATTGCGTTTCTTCGCACTTTTCGGATAAAAAACACACCTTTTTTGCAATCCATTGAATGGAATCGCGTATTTTTAGCGATCCTCTAACGGGAATTGCGCATTTTTAACGCTCTTCTAACAAAAGTCGAGTTATTTTCCACGATACTTTGAGAAAATTCTGGGTTTTATAGAGATACTGAACTAATAATATTGAAATATTACAATTGTAACTATCTTTTGAAATATTCAGATGTATGAGATCTAAGAAAATTTTAGGAGAGCACATCAAACAAGTTTTTTTTTTTTTTTACTCTCGTAGAACAGCAACTTTAATACAGAAATGCATATTGTTATATCTTTCCAACGTGTTCTTTTGAAAACAATCATTTTAATTTGCATAAGGTAGTATAATTTTCTTTTTAAATTTACAATTTCTATATATTCTCATAGTTCAACATATGAAAATTCAGCTTATGCTGTTTTAGAATAACTTCCATAACATATAGAAATAAAATATAAAATACGTTCAAAATATTCATGTAAAATAAAACGAAGTTATTGTTTTTCTTATCTATGCTGAGATTTATAAGAAAAGAAGCAAAATGCATTTTATTTATGTGCATAGCACTTTTCTTTTTTCCTTCGAATAATTCATCATAAAGCATTACATATCAAGAAATGAAAAAAAGAAAGATAAATACTTCACAAAAGCATATAAAAACATATGTATCATTCTGCATCAAAAAATAAAAGAATCAAGCTGATAATAATATATTCGTTAACATATGATAGAAAAGATACCCCAATGCCATATGTTTGCAACAAAATCAATATATATCAATAAATATAAAAACTGTTAAATCACCATAAAAAGAAAAAATATACAGGACGCGTTTCGAGCTGCAAAATTACCGCTCGTCATCAGCTGGTCCAAACACGTGTCACAAGGGACAGAGTGGAAATAACAGTGAAATAAAGAGGGAGGAGATTACACAGAGTGCGACAGGTGGCGTTGCTTGTCAGAGCCAAGGAGGAAGAGAAAAGTAAAGATAAACTCAAAGAAGCAGGGAGGAGATTACAAAGAGTGCCCCAGGTGGAGCTGGCTAAAAAACACTGGTGGCAGAGAAAAACTAATGAAAGAAAAAGAAAACAATTGAAAAATAAATAAAATAAAATAAAAATAAATAAACCAAATAAAAATAAATAAATATCAAAATAAAATAAAATTAATTAATAAAAAAAAAAGATATAAGAAGAAAAAAGAAGATATAATAAAATAAATGAATAAAAATAATAAATAATAAATAATAATAAAAAAAATTAATTAAATAAAAACTAAAAATAATTATAGTAATAATAATAAACTACAAAAGTAATTTCCATGCAGGAGAAAGGGAGGGGGATGAAGAGAGATCGTTGACAAGAGTATTACAATTTTTATAAATAAAATAAGCTTCGTGAGTATCTAAATGAGAAGGAGAGGCAGGATTAGAAATAATTCTGGCCATGGAAAAATTGAAAAAATGACCGGAAGACCAACAGTGAGAAGCAATGGAAGACCTAGATAATTCCTGATTTTTAATGTATCTCTGATGTTCATCCAATCTTTTCTTCAACGCTCTTCTGGTCTGACCAATATAACCCAAATTGCAAGAGCAAGGAATAAAATAAACACCCCACCGGTTCTCAACAGGAATAGGATCTGTCAAAGACGAGAATTTAATTTTGTTCATAGGTTTGAAGATAACTTTAAAATTGAAACGAGAAAGGATTTTAGCTATTTTGAAACAAAGAGGAGAATAAAAAGGTAGAACTATAGAATTAATATTAGACGAATTATTAGAATCAGTAAGAAGACGTTTAGGCTTATTAAATTTATACAGAGCTTTGTCAATCAAAGAGGGATTATAACCACGAGTGAGGGCAAGAGATTTGTGGTAACTAATTTCCTTATTTAGAGCAGAAGAGTCAGAAGAAATCCGAAGTGCTCTGTAAACAAAAGTATAAAAGGAAGCCACTTCATGCTGTGGAGGATGGTTAGAAAAAGCATGCGGAGGTAGAGATACAGCGAAAGGTTTTCTATAAACAGAGGTAGAGAACCGATCAGGGTGTTTAGTAACTAAGACATCGAGGAAAGGAAGAGAATCATTCTCTTCGACTTCAAGAGTAAACTGGATGCAAGGATCAACAGAGTTGACAAGAGAAAGGAGATTTTGGAGATCCAGCTCAAAAAGAATTAAGATAAAAGTATCATCAACATACCTACACCAGAAGGGAAAATCAAATAAACTGAAGAGTCTTTCTTCCACAAAATGCATATAAATGTCACATAAAAGAGGAGATAAAGGATTGCCCATGGCTAAACCATCCGTTTGAACATAAAAGGAATTTTTAAATTGGAAAGCAGTTTGCCTAACACAAATACTAACTAATTGCAGGATCTCGTCAATCTCGATGGAAGAGCAATGGAATTCGCGTAGCCTTCTTTCCAAACAGTCAATTGCTCCTTGAACAGGGACGTTAGTGAAGAGGGATTTAACATCTAAGGAAATCATTTTGTAATTACAAGGAGAAAGGCGTTTAATTTTATCAACAAAGTCAATATAATTTTTAACAGTGTGAAAATTAGTGGAAGATAAAGGAGCGAGTAACTTAGAAAGGAACTTGGTAAGTTTATAAGAAGCAGTACCAATATTAGAAACGATAGGGCGAAATGAAAGAGTAGGTTTATGGACCTTAGGAAGAGCATAGAAATGAGCACAAGTAGCTATAGAAGGAATGACCATACGTTTAGTGTTATTATTAAGAATGACAGACTTATTAACGACCTCCTTGATATCAGAAAGGTGTTTAGTAGAAGGATCTTTCTTTAATTTAGAATAAGGACCGGAGTTTAACATAGATTCCACATGAGAAATATAATCTGACTTATTGAGAAGAACGGTTTGACCGCCTTTATCAGCCTTAGTAATAAGAAGGTTAAGGACAGAATTAAGTTCACTGATAGCAGATTTTTGAGAAGAAGAAAGATTAGATTTAACTGAAGATTTATTAGAAGAAATGACGTTAGCCAAAAGGTAGCGAAGAGAATCAAGTTGACCAGGAGAAATTTTACTATTTTTGAAAGAATGTTCAATCGGAGCGATTAAATTCGGAATAGAAGGTTTGGAAACGCGCGAAAAATTCAAACCAATAGAGAAAACATCACGTTGGGAATCAGTAAGAGAATGAGACGATAAATTGACAACATAATTTTGCCGAAGAGGAGAGATACCAGGAGCAGGAGAATTAGAAGTCAGAAGTGACGAAAATTTTTTATCCAATATAGCACTGTGAAATTTAGATTTGTAATCAACGTAGGCAAAATTCCGTTTCTCAAGAAAAGGGAAATAAATAACAGATTTACTTAACAGCAAACGTAAAGAATATAATTCATATTCAATGCACGAAAGAGAGTGCCGAACATCTTGAATAATGGCTCTAAGAACAGCAAACTTACTCCTGGTGAAGGCATTTTGAACGCGAAAGGATGAAGGAAGCTTGTAAATAATATTAATGAACTTAGGAACAATGTGTGAACGTTTACACCTTAAAAGAAAATTAAGCCTATTCAAAAACCTAGCCCGCTTCAAACGAAGATGCTTGAAACGATTAATAAGCGAAGAACCCATAACAAGAGAAAAGAAACAAGGCCAGAAATAATGGTAAAAATAAATAAATAAATAAAACAAAATTAAATAAATAAAAATAAATAAATAAAAAGAAAACACAGTAAAAATAAATAAAAAAAGGCAAAAAAATTCACTAAAAAACAATACACATAAGAAACAAGAAGAAAGAAAAAGGACTTACCATGAACACGTGGAAAGCAGGAACGGTGTAGAAACCCAAAATAGTTAAACAATACTGAGAAACACCGAAAATACTGGCGATAAATATATATCAATAAATATAAAAACTTTGTTAAATCACCATAAAAAGAAAAAATATACAGGACGCGTTTCGAGCTGCAAAATTACCGCTCGTCATCAGCTGGTTCAAACACGTGTCACAACGGACAGAGTGGAAATAACAGTGAAATAAAGAGGGAGGAGATTACACAGAGTGCGACAGGTGGCGTTGCTTGTCAGAGCCAAGGAGGAAGAGAAAAGTAAAGATAAACTCAAAGAAGGAGGGAGGAGATTACAAAGAGTGCCCCAGGTGGCGCTGGCTAAAAAACCCTGGTGGCAGAGAAAAACTAATGAATAAAAAAGAAAACAATTGAAAAATAAATAAAATAAAATAAAAATAAATAAACCAAATAAAAATAAATAAATATCAAAATAAAATAAAATTAATTAATTAAAAAAAAAGATATAATAATGGTGATTTAACAAAGTTTTTATGTTTATTGATATATATTTATAGCCAGTATTTTTGGTGTTTCTCAGCAAAATCAATATATATCTGATGTACACATGCATATACATATATACATGTTGATATGGAATAAATGGTACAAAAAGGCGAGCGACATTAAATTTATGTAATGGATCTATTTACACAGTTAAAATACATAAAATGTACGGGGAATTATGCAAGTTTTATCTGGCAACAACGAAAAGTCTTTTATTATAAAAACTTTCATTGGGTACTCTGTTACACAAAATGGCGACATCTGGAAATATTGTATTTACTCGTGTATCATTTTTTTTCAAAAAATAGGGCAAAACTTCTAGGCGCCCTTTATACACGAAATAATTTTTTACTGCTGGTTGTAATCACATTATATACATATGAGTTATGAAATGTATTCAAAGAAGATATAATCTCTCGGAAAATCTTACTTAATTGCAGTAATACTGCATCTTTTTTTTATCTCCTTGCACTTTTTTCTACAACATTGATAGTGTTATAATTTAAACGCTAATTTGCAATTCTCACTGTCATCATTCAGTCCCTACCCGAAGTCTAAAAAATTTATTTTTGCCTTGTTTTCTGCCTGATGTAATGTTTGTTTCGACTTTCTTTACAGAAATTCATTTAGTTATTTATTCATTTGCTGTGCGCGTTACATACGATAGTTAAAAAAATCGCCATTTTTTTCTTGTAAAGTACGAGGTGCACGGTATACAGGAGTAAATACGGTAGTATATTAGAATACGCTAAATCTACATCTGTTCTCATTATTCAGAGGCTTTCTGATTAAATTTCTAAGATCAATTTTTAAAAGAAACACCTCATCCTTGCAACATCATAACGTGGATGAAAGTATATGGTAGTAAAAGTGTGGCAGTATTCGTAATATATCAATATCATTTTCCGTGTTGCGAGATTGGGCCCGCATAGAACATCTTTAGAAACTTATACATTTTAAGTGTCGTTTTAAATTTTTATTTCAAAAAGAAATTTTTGTCGGATATTTGTGTAAAAAATGTTGTGCACCCTCTTGAAAGAAACTAAAACTAAAGGAATTTACAGCGTATGCACGATTACAATATACACGGTTAGCTTACAGTTTGGTTACGGATATGTTACAGTAAGGGTAAGTTAAGATTAGATTTCATTTATGTTATACTTAAGTTTTAGTTAGATTACCATTACGTTGCAAATAGTTTATCCTTGTATTAGTGCATTAATCTGTAGGTCATGAGTGAAATGTAAGCAAACATTATATTTAATCACTGATTTCTGATTTCCACCATAATACTATATCCGGCTATCTATAAATTTTCTTTTACTAATGCCTAAATAACAAGTTGGAAATTGCACGTGAATCGTAGCAAATGAGGTGCTTTCGTACGATAACGAAGTTTTAAAATATTCAGATTTTGCTGATATAGTAGAGCGTACTTTGGATACAGTATAGTGGTCGAAATCTTTGTGTTCCTGTAAATACAGGGAGTAAATTTTATTATACTTCATTAACGTATATCTTATTCATAAAATATGAAGTAGTTTAATATAATTAAAGCCCGCCCCAAAAAGTGTTTCCGCGTATAACATTATTTAGTGGAATACATTTGTGTGGCCCTGTAATTTAATAATAAATATTATTTGCATCACAGATTGTACAGAATGTATATATTAGTACATACTTCATAGATTCATGTCAATTTTATTATGGTCAAATGAGTGTAACACCATTAAAATGCATTTGAAACTTTTTCCCCATTGATCGTAATGTAACGGAATACTTTTGATTGTCCCTGTAATTGATCTGTGCATCCGATTTTCATAACATTTGAAATAACTCCACAAAATTATGTAATACTTATACGTTTTAAATTTCAAACGATTAAAATGCATTCGAAACTTTTTCCCCATTGACCGTAATGCCACGGAATACTTTTGATTGTCCCTGTAATTGATCTATGCATCCGATTTTCATAAAATTTGAAATGACTCGACAAAATTATGTAATAATTATGTATTTTAAATTTAAAACGATTCGGTTAGGTAGTTTTTTTGTTGTTATACGCGGACAGACGGACAGACGGATAGACGGACGGACAGACAGACGGACAGACGGATGGGCTGAGCGACAACAATAGGTGCTACGTATTTACATAATTACGAACGCACCTAAAGAGGTTTTTAACATTATCGTTTTAGATTAGAACTTCGTAGACACGACACATGAAGTTAGGTGAGACAGGACTAATATGATTTCTTAATAATTCCCTTGACTTTTGGAAGACGATGTATTGCAGTAAGGAAAATCTGAAATGTTCCAAATGGTTGCTTGACTCTCTCAAAGAGAACCATGTGCATTGAATTTTACAAAATTTGTGTTCCTTCCCTTTTAGATTCAATAGCTTTTTAATCCTTTTCTTTTGATTAATCTATAAATCACTCTATGTAATGCGAATCTATGGAAGCGAAACACAGTTGCAATGCTAATGCTCTGAAAAAGGCTTCGTTTCTACTTATGATTTTCACCTAGTTGAATAATAAAGGATTTATTTATTTATTTATTTTTTAAATAAAAGAAACAATTTTGCGGTTGAAAGAAAATATGACGTTAAATGAAATAATAGCTTAGTTCTAATGGATTTTATATAAACTGTACAGTTTTCAGTTTCGTTATTTACGTTACATTTTATTTATATCTTTATCTATTTTATATTTTATTTAAAATAGAATGGCAATTGCTTGTCCTTTGCAGATTTGAAATCTGTTTTATCCATTTATATATTTGAAGAGATTAAAGTGACAATAAGATAACTTTTTCTGTATGTGCATAAGTATTTAGAGAAAAAAGTATTAGATGAAAAATTTCTTAAAAATGCAAAATAATAATAATAATAATAGTATTAATAATAATAATAATAATAATAATAATAATAATAATAATAATAATTTTTGATATTTCTTAAACAAAAAAGATAATCTTAAAACGTTAAAGAGAAAGCAAAAAATTATTATCCTGAAATTTGCAAACTAACATATTCTGTAAGAAACGTTAGTGCATCATAGATGGTTTAGATTTCGCTAATGAATTTTTAAGGAGAGTAAAATTGCAGCAACATATTTCAACATATTTTATACATTCATTTTACATTACATCAAATTCTCTTGAAGAGTAACTATTTTGCTTGAAAAACCAGAAACACGGATTTGCTTGCAGCATTATTTTACTTCCATCAAACATGAAATACAGAATCTCCTATAATTCATTTCGCATTTCTTAGAATAAATAATAATAGAAGAAATCATATTAATAATGTTAATAATAAATTAAAATTCATCAAAATCACAGAGATTGTGTATTAAACTAAAATTAAAAACATATTAAAGCACTTAAAACATTTTCACAAGGACATTTCGGATTAATTCATAATCCCTCATCGGTTATTCAAAAGAAAAATTCATTAAAGCATTAATGTGCAACATTCAGAAAAAAATTACAAATTGTCAAAATGAAGATTACATTTAAAATAAAACCGAATATTTTTTTGGCACAGATACAGCCTCATTTATTGCCAATAGTACAAATCATATTAATAATAAATTAAAATTCATCAAAATCCCAGACATTGTATTAAACTAAAATTAAAAACATATTAAAGCACTTAAAACATTTTCACAAGGACATTTCGGATTTCCGGAAGTAATTTGATAGACACTACTTCGAATAATCGAAATTTTTAGATACTAGAGAACTCATCAATAAGTGCACCAGTTTTAGTGCACCAAGCTTAAAAAAATAAGTAAATAAATAAAAATAAATAAACGATTAGCGTAATTGCTGCAGACGGATCTAATTTAAAAATATGGTCTGTGTTTTTCGAATTGTGACAAATATATTTTAATCAGCTTTATCTGACTTCTTTTCATAGGTAATTCTAAAAAGATATTTTCTGTGTTTAGCCAACGCATATTTTCTTTTCTATTGTATACGGATGTTAAATCTTGTTAGGTATTTTTCTGTTTATTTTGCGTAGTTTATGCTGTTCATGCTAAGGCTCTGCTCTGCACATTTACGAAGTCAATTTCATTTGTATGTATACTGTAAAAAAGAAAAATACAGGTGTAAAGTTGCCGAAATCTGTATGGTTACTAACACTTTATCTGTACACTGTACAAGGAAAAAAGTAAATCTAAAAAACTAATTTTTGTAAAGTTACACTTTACAAACGAATCTAATAAAATTACAGTTATCTTACTAAAATTTTATCTGTAACTTGGGTTGCAGTTACAAGAAAAATTCTTGAAATCCCAGTTGTCAAAAAAAAAAAAAGTAACTTTAGAGATTTTTCTATTTTCAGTTCAAACCTGTATCTGTCAAATGAATTTTTGCTGTTACATAAAAGTTTTATGAATCCCAGTTTCCTAGAAAACTTTTAGTAACTTTAAAGATTTTTTTTACAGTGCAGATATAATTGACATGCATTGCTATTGTGATGAAAAGCAATCAACCAGTTTTTCCCGTTTTCTTTCTAAATAAACATAGAATCTTTCCGATAGCGGTGTGAATTCTTTAATGTTATCTGATTTTCAGTAATTCATCACAGAAGGTTGTTGATGGGGAAGAAACCGATTACAGTTTAAGTTGTGCGACTTTTGTAGAAAATTGAAAGCATGTTTGCTTTCTTCGGCTTATAAATATTAATTTCTGTAAATTTCATTATTTTTTATAAAAATGCATAGCTGCGAACTATCACAATTTTGTGTTAGCACTATTTACGTATCATAATCTTTACCATATTTAGTCGCAGAATTCTGTAGTTACTTAACATTAAAAATTAGGAAAGGATTATTATTTGCAAGGAGTGATAACTAAAAACTGGAGTAGTTTATAGCTAAGTACAGTAAAACCTCGATTATCGGAAATAATTTGATAGCCACTACTTCGAATAATCGAAATTTTTAGCTACTAGAGAATTCATCAATAATCCTCTAGATAAATATGTAGTATCGTCATTGAACTGTTACTATGACTTAATTTAACTTTGAAAAACTAAATTAAACTTATAAAGGAAAATAAATTTATTTCTAAAACAAAACCTTTAACTTTTACTAAATTTTTAAAACTTTTATTAATTTTCTCCGCGTTTATTTTCATTTCATTGACAGTGGACACGTCAACGTGAAACTCCTTTGCAAGTTTTGTCACAGCTTCTCCCGATTCTAGTCGCTTAACGATATCATATTTCTCCTGTATGGTTAATACAAGTTTTTTCTCTTAATGGAAGCCATGATAAAAATAACTTCTGTATAAAAAAATAAGAAAGGCAATACGTATGCTATATGTGATAGCACTCAAGAAAATTCTGATCGGAAATGTAACAGCAGAAAAAGAAAATAAACAGAAATTCTGGCCAGCTGCTAAAGTTGACCATATCTAAAAGATCGCCCTAGTAAGGGTAGAAAAAGAATAGCAAACGGTTTTCAATCCTTTCTTCCTTTTTCATTTTTTGGAAGAGAATCGTCCACAAAGGGTAAGTGACACTAAGTGGCTCCTCCCCCTTTTCAAATTTTGCTGCAATGAAAATTCCGTTGTTCTTGAGATGACAAAAGAGGTTAAGTTCTTTGAACTTGGTTACAATCAGAGGGCGCAATAACATTCGATTGTTCAGGTACTTGGCAGTATGACCTTCCAAACTTTGAAATATAATGTGTTTTTTGTTTAGAACAGGGACGTTAGGAAGAGGGGAAATGTACACTAATACCGAGAATTGAGCGTGGGAGGAGGAATTCTAAACAAGGGAATTCCAAAATATTTATCTGCAGTCGCAGTTTGGAGAAGACGGCTTGCATACAAATGGAATGTGGGAAAACCCCCTGAAAAATGCATGTTTGCTAAGTGAAAATTTTGGATGATAGTAGAAAGGGGAAAAAATGCAGAAGAACCGACTTTGGTTAATAGAGAGTTTCAGTTAATTGAGGTTCTACTGTATTTGCTGATAAATATATTTGAAATTTTTATTTTTCTAAAGAAAAACAAATGTTTTAAATATTGCAAAGAAAGTGCGAAATATAAATAAGGAGACTGCAGTGACGGGGAAAAGGCAGAGGGCAGTACAATTACTGGTAGCGACGAATATTAGACACAGGTACTTATTATATTCGAAATCAAGCTCTGGTGCGTAATAGTAATTGTTTATATACAGAGACGCACAAAGGGACTCGGTTTCAAGACGGATCAAGATATGTCATGACGGATCCGAAAAAAAAAATCTTTATAATATGCTATTGGATATTATATCATACTGTATGCCAATGAAGGACATTTTTTGGAATTATTTTGGAATTATTTATGGAAATATGTAGAAAGATTCTTCATATGTGTCTGCTATAGGCAACAATCTCTTTTTAACACTTTCCAGATTATGAATTCGGTTTCTCTGTTTGTCGGCCTCTGTATAGGGAATAACTGTGCGTTACTCCGTCTGTTTTTCCTTGGTCGAATTCGTGTAAATATAGTATATAGTCCGAATGCCAATAACTGATATTTTTTATTGGAATTTATTATCAATTTAGAATGTTTTACACAGATCTTCGGTAATAAAAATTGAATGTTCAGCAGTTACCATTCATTTACAGGTATATATATGTGTATATATATGTATATATATATACTTTAATAAAATAAAAGGAAAAAAAGTTACACTTTGGCGTATGGGTAAAAACCTTTTGAAGGGCGTTTTAATGATATTGCACTGTTTTCAATGCATCAAAATTTATATATATGACTGAAGTATTGCATAGGGTTCTAACTATATGATTTGGCGAGCGAAGAATTTATTTTTCATTTATAGAAACACACAAAATAACATGGGCACAGAAAAAAATTAGTAATAATTGAACAATTTAAACCAATAAACATCATTTGGTGTAAGTGCATTTTCAGTTTTGATATGCTTTTTAAAATTTAATTATGATTTAAATATTATTGGTGTGTAAAAACTCTACAGATGATGTAAGTGACAACACAAAACAACAGCATCCATTTATTGGTATTAATTGCAGAATGAAAAATTTCAGCTGTGCTATGCGTTTGGCTGAAATTTTTTTTAGCATACAACAATAGAAAACTTACCAACATGTAGATGAAATACAGGGCGGCATAAACAAACCGTACATTTTCCCGACTATTTATGGTAAAAACAGAAAGTGGATTTTCAAATGCATTCTGCCTTTTCCAAATTGTTCATTTAGCCATCATATTTCACTTTAGTTAACTATTAACTTGTGTTGTAGTATTTTGGATATAATGGGATATGTTTCAAAATCTTTGTAGGATCTATAATTATTTGTTGTTGTTTTTCACACAAATTATCATACAACATTTACGCTTAACAGTACGGCGGGACAAGAGAGCATTAAAAGCACAGCTTTTAAATTATAGCAATTCATTTTTCTTTTTACTTGGTCAGAATTTCCTTCTATTAAGTAACATAAAGATTTTACATGAAATGTATAATATGAACTTTAAAATATTCAGGCTTACTTGAAATGCGATCAAAATAATCAACTATAGATGTTAAAAGTTAATTTTATTTAAAAACATCTTAGTATTTTCAAACCTTTAATCAGGTTGTTCCTCAGAGAATATTTTCTTTTATAAATACAAATATAAGATTTCGTTTTGAAAAATGAAATTATATACTGGTTCATACTGGTTGGTTCTTATATACTAGTATATACTTACCGGGTGTCCCAAAAATGACTGATGGATTTTAAAATTCAATAACTTGCAAACGGTGACAGCTATTTAAAAAATTTTTGCAGGAGGGCTATGTATAATGTCAGGAGTTTTTTTACCGCAATTCTTGATTTTAGTTCGAATTTCAAACAACAGATGGCGCTGATGGCGGTTGGCGGCCAGTCGACGCCAAGACTTACTTCATTCAGCTTTGACGCAAAAGAAGGAGATTAAGGCTATGGAGTACGTCTCATTCTACAGTACAGTCTTGCTCTCAGGTACCGAGTCTGGCCACATTCGATATGATTTCAATGGAATGCGTTGTTGCCATGGAAATAACACATTTTTCGATAGTGGAATACAGCGTTCAGAAGTGGGCATAAATTTCGCAAGCAGTATTTGAGTTTGCAGAAGATTTTCGTTTATAGCTCCTCCCATACCGCTGGACCCTGGTTCGAGTCCAGCTAGCGGCATGGGTGTCTGTGTTGTCCCTGTGATAATGTATGTACCGGATATTCTGTACTAAAGTGTTCTATATGGTTTCTTGTGATCATTGGAGGTTATGCCGGCGAATAGCTGTAGCGCCTACCTCAAAGCAAATAAATGTAAATGTAAATGTAAACTTTCGTTTAGGAAGTTTTATTTTCCCGGATTAAATTACTTTTTTATGGCACGATTTAAAGAATATTTTATGCATCATATTTTAAAACTAGATAAAGAGATTTTTTCAATTTGATGATTTTTGTTATATTCTTAAGAAATTTTAGATCTTTTAAGAAAATTCGTCAGTAGATGTTTATGAATCTTCAAAAAATAATCATGAAAACTGTTGATAGTACATTATTGTGTAAAATAACTACCAAAAACAAATATTATAAGTTGCCTTGTTTAGCCCTTTTCAATAGGATTAGCCTATCGTTGCATTAAAATAGAAAAAAAAATAAATGTGAGTTAATTAAAATTTATTTTCCCGAATTAAATTACTTTTTATGGCATGATTTAAGGAATATTTTACGCACCGTATTTTAAAACTACACTGTTAAAAATTTTAAACCTTTGCTGCATCGTCACTCCTCCACTTTTATAGAAATAGATTATTTCACTGTATTATGGAGCATTCCTATTGGTCAAAATAGAGATATTCTATAATGGCAGTGGAGTGACGATGCAGCAAATGTTTCCAATTTTTAACAGTGTAGGTGAAGATATCTTTCTACAATCTTGCTACACTATAAAAATCTGCTGCATTTTGTTGTAGACGCACATCGCTTGTAAAGAAACGGTTACTTGATTGTATTATGAAGCATTGTTATTGGTCGGAAAAGAGATATTATATACAAGCGGCCGAGTGCGTATGAAGCAAAATGCAGCAGATTTTTAACACTGTGGGGCCCGATTCTGAACTCATTCGATATGATTTCAAAGGAATGTGTTTTTGTCATGGAAATAACAAATTCTTCTATAGAAAAATACAATATTCAAAATTGAGCATGAATATAACAATCTAAATCGATCTAAAATTTCTTAGAATATAACAAAAATTATCAAATTAAAGAAATCTCTTTATCTAGTTTTAAAATATGATGCATAAAATATTCTTTAAATCGTACCATAAAAAGTAACTTAATACGGGAAAATAAAACTTCCTAAACGAAAATCTTCTGCAAACTCAAATACTGCTTGCGAAATTTATGCCCACTTCTTAACGCTGTATTCCACTATCGAACAAACTGTTATTTCCATGAAAACAACGCATTCCATTGAAATCATATCAAATGAGTTCAGAATCGGGCCCCACAGTGTTAAAAATCTGCTGCATTTTGCTTCATACGCACTCCGCCGCTTGTACATAATATCTCTTTTCCGACCAATAACAATGCTTCATAATACAATGAAGTAACCGTTTCTATACAAGCGGAGTGCGTATACAACAAAATGCAGCAGATTTTTACAGTGTAAGAGCAAGATATCTTCACCTACACTGTTAAAAATTGGAAACTTTTGCTGCATCGTCACTCCACTGCTATTATAGAATATCCCCTATTTTGACAAATGAGAATGCTCCATAATACAGTAAAGTAATCTCTTTCTATAAAAGTGGAGAAGTGACGATGCAGCAAAGGTTTCAAATTTTTAACAGTGTAGTTTTAAAATACGGTGCCTAAAATATTTCTTAAATCATGCCATAAAAATAATTTAATCCGGGAAAATAAATTTTAATTAACTCACATTTATTTTATTTTTTTCTATTTTAATGCAACGATAGACTAATCCTATTGAAAAGGGCTAAACAAGGCAACTTATAATATTTGTTTTTGGTAGTTATTTTACACAATAATGTACTATCAACAGTTTTCATGAAAAATTTTTGAACATTCATAAAAATCTACTGACGAATTTTCTTAAAAGATCAAAAATTTCTTAAGAATATAACAAAAATCATCAAATTGAAAAAATCTCTTTATCTAGTTTTAAAATATGATGCATAAAATATTCTTTAAATCGTGCCATAAAAAAGTAATTTAATCCGGGAAAATAAAACTTCCTAAACGAAAATCTTCTGCAAACTCAAAAACTGCTTGCGAAATGTATGCCCACTTCTGAACGGTGTATTCCACTATCGAACAATCTGTTATTTCCATGGCAACAACGCATTCCATTGAAATCATATCGAATGAGTCCAGAATTGGTGCCTGAGAGCAAGACTGTACTGTAGAATGAGACATACTCCATAGCCTTAATCTCCTTCTTTTGCGTCAAAGCTGAATGAAGTAAGTCTTGGCGTCGACTGGCCGCCAACCGCCATCAGCGCCATCTGTTGTTTGAAATTCGAACTAAAATCAAGAATTGCGGTAAAAAAACTCCTGACATTATACATAGCCCTCCTGCAAAAATTTTTTAAATAGCTGTCACCGTTTGCAAGTTATTGAATTTTAAAATCCATCAGTCATTTTTGGGACACCCGGTATATACTGGGTATGTCTAAACGTGTAAATTAACACATTAGGATATCAATATAGGAATTATGAAATTTAACAAAATTCTAACCATTGTTTGTAAACAGAATGAAAGACGTTCATAAAATATGTATTTTAACTCATTACCCGTAAAGCATGGTGACGTCACTGCAACGTCGTTGTGATGTCACATTGTGACTTTGTGACCATCGATTGTCGATGTGACTTCACGTAACGTCGATGTGAAGTCACAGTGACTAAAATGTGAAGTCGTTATGGCCGTTTTAGAGCTTTTTGTGACGTTTCACAAAGTTGTCACAATGTGACAAATTTGTGAAAAATGTGTCATTTTTGACTGATTTGAAATTAACGTTGTGACGAAACTGTGACAAAAGCAACGATATTTAAATTGCAAGAAACATGTTTTTTAAAGTAAATAACATGTTTTGAAGGGTATTTATAAATTTCTAAAGATTTTTAAGAAAGTCACATCTCAGTCACAATGTGACGTCACTGAGTGGTGGCATTTTGGTCAGAGATGTGATGTGACCAAAGTGACTCACAGCGACGTCACTGTGACGTCACTGTGACAATGCATGCTATTAGGGTATGAATTATGCCTTGTTACATTTGAACTGCAACTGTTTGAATAATAAATCACAAGGTTTTTAATCTTTTATAATGTTTTTTTTAGTATATAAGACACAGTATTTTAAAATTATAGTTACTCAGTTGCTTTCACAAGGAACGGCATTATGTAACTAATAAAAAGAAAATGTGGCATACTATCAGCTTAAGCTGTGCTATGTCAGTGCAAACACTTTGACTTGCGTCACGGAGAGAAATTGTAAAATAATAACGAAATTCATTTGACGCAGTTAATGTTTTCTTACTGTTTAAGAGGACGGTGGACATTTTATTTTAATTTTTTATCATAGCAATATGAAATTTTGTGCATATATACATTTCACCAAAAGCATATAGAAAATCTTCCAAAAAATTCCAAACTTATTAAATTTTTTAAATATTTAAACGCAATTTTAAAATGCTCCTCCTGTCTTAATTTTTCAGATATTTTCTTACTTTGCATTTTTATCACTCAAAACTCTATTACAAACAAATTTGTGTTTTTTTAATCCGTTGAATAGTTAATATATTACAGGTTTTTTTTTTCTAAATTCCATATCGATTTTCATCAAAATTTTGCACTTTAATAAGTAAAAAATTAAACTTTGACTATCTTAATAAAGACGAATTTTAAAAAGCTTACGCAATTTCTTTCTAAACGATATCAGGATACTTTCTTATTAATTTCATAAATATTGATAAAAAATTACCTCGCAAGAAAGATTTCAAAAATCTAAAAACGCTGAAAAATTAGTTTTGAGAAAAACAGATTTAAAGTATATAAATGCACCTTTTTTATTTGCTTCTTAAAACCGTCATAAATGATATTTTAATAAGAAAAAACTGTTTTGGCACTATTATACCACAGACTTAGACATTTTTTGCGACGATTTTGCTCAAAAAAAGGTCCACTGTCCCCTTAAATGAAAAAAAAATCGCTTTTTTTTTTGGTTGAATGACTGGTGGTTTTACAAGTTGCTGATGTATTTTTAAAAGGAATAAGAATAGTATCTTATAATACTTATTCAATTTACTTTGCGGCAAATAATCTTATGCAACATCTAATTTTCATTTAATGACAAAAACAATGATTTCTTTAAGAAAGAATTTCTAGCATTCTTAAAATGCCATTACGGAAATTGAAACTTTAAAACAGAAGAATGTATTTTCGGTTCTTTATTTTTAAAACTGGACATTAAAATATACAATAGTATGTTATAAAGTGTGGAAATTTAAAATAAAAGCTTAAAATTGTATACATGAGATATGTTTTAGCATTGATATTATAGTAGCGTAATTTCCTGTGTATAATCCGAGGATCAAACATTCTTTTTTCGACCCAGAAATTTTTTTAAATAAAATGTGACATTTTCGATCAAAGTAAATGTATGATTTCAATTACTAAATAAAATTTCTGGGTCCAAAAAAGAATTGTTTAATCCGCGGATTATACGCTGGAAATTGCGGTAATATTTTACAATTTAGTGGTATATACTTTTGATATGTATGTTTATGATATGTCTATTATCTTTGTTTGATATGTTTCTTTTTGAAATATATGCAAATATAATTATTTTTTAAATTATTTAAGCTAATTAATATGATAATTAATTTAAAGAAGTACATGAAAAATATTTTGTTTGTCTCTTATTATCGGTAGCAATTTAATTTAAATTTGACTTCTTATTGTGCTGAAATTTCTTCCGAAACATGGTTGTACATGCAAAACAGAATATTTGCACGTTCACAATAAACTTGTAGACTTGTTATGCATGAAATATTTTTAACTAAATAATAATAATAATAAAGAGTTTTTGTTTGTAAAATAGATTTATACATAAAAAACTAAATTAATTTAAAATATTGCTTAATTCGTAAATTAAAATAAATTCAACATCTATGAATGCATATCATGTTGAACTTTAAACTGTTTTGCATTAATACTAATAAAAAAAACCGATTCTGATGTAATATGTTATAAGATTTAAAAAACTACTATTAGACTTACTACTGTACAAAAATAAAAATAACATACTTTGTCATGTTTTTCATTATGTCAAAACCAGAAATTTCTTTAGAAGAATTTTCTCTTCTGAAAACCATAAAAGAATTGTCCAAAAATGAATTTTGCACTTAGTCACAAAATAATTTTTTTGCTGTACTTCACAAGCATTACTGAGGTTTGTATGAAGTTTATATTTATGCAGCAGTATATATGGTAGTATGTCATAAATGTTGTTATCACAGATAAATGTGGGAATGAGCTGGAGAAAATCCCCTCTCCTCCTATGTTTATCTGTGATCACCACACCCCCTCCCTCGGATGATTTCAGATTCTATGTTTTTAAGAAGCAGAAAAATACAGTAAAAAATTATACATGTTTTATTTAATATTTTTTTTAAGGAAAAGATTATTGAAAAGGATTAAAACTACTGCCAGAGTTAAAACTTCACATTGAAAAACAAATTACATGCACAATTTTATTTCAATTTTATTGCTTTAAAAATTATTTTAATTTCTGGTTAATCATATAATAGAGGTTTTAGGGCATATTAAAATCGACTACTGAAACATTAAGCATTCATTAGCAAGTTTTCTATCTCAGGTTTTCCCAATAGCGGACACCTCCGAATAGCGGACAATTTCTGCGCTCCCAAGGTGTCCGTTATTTAGAGGGTTTACTGTATATATATATATATATATATATTCAAATATTCCTTTTAATATAATATTGGCATGTTTTAGAGTGTCTTACCTGCAGTGTAATCTATGAAATCCAATACACAAACAATCACTATTATTCCTTTTGTCGCAACTTGGGAGTATATAAAATGGGGAAGAAGACATGATACTGGAGTTTTGAATGCCGGAATTCGGATGTCACACAGACACACGTTATGTATATATACATGTGTGTATGTGTATAATATGAAATATAATATAAAAATATTTTCAGAGATTATCACTATAAATAATGTTTAAATGAAGTAAACCTAATAACAAAACCATTCAATAATGCATTGATATTGATGATTAACTAACTCAAAAACACAACATAACTAACTAAATCTTGATCAAAAGCAACCAAAATATGTACACAATCTCCAATTTTTTTTTGCGATTGATCCAATATTGCTAATTCTATTTGATTGTCTTGTCGTCTTTAAGTTTGCTATATTGGGTTATTATATATTTATTGTAGATGTTGAATTGTAGTATTATATAATGGTTATATATACCGGGTGTCCCAAAAATGAATGATGGATTTTAAAATCCAATTACTTGCAGACTGTGACAGCTATTTAAAAATTTTTTGCAGGAGGGTTATGTATAATGTCGGGAGTTTTTTTTACCGTAATTTTTATTTTAGTTCGCATCTCAAACAATAGGTGGCGATTGAAGGCCATGTGATCAGTGCTGAGTGAGGCGTCGACCTGGCCTTCAATCACCGTCAGCGCCACCTATTGTCTAAGATGCGAACTAAAATAAAAATTACGGTAAAAAAACTCCCGACGTTATACATAACCCTCCTGCAAAATTTTTTTAAATAGCTGTCACCATTTACAAGTTATTGAATTTTAAAATCCATCAGTCATTTTTGGGACACCCGGTATATATAAGTATATTGAAATTTTTAAACTTCAGATTTTTCATTGGTCAAATAAGAAAATGACAATTCCAAATTTAAAATAGATTTCTACCAATAATGAAAGACAGAAAAAAATCTTTCAAAATACTTCTACAAATATCGCTCAAGTTAACATAAATACGTTTAAACATAATTTATTTTATATGCTTTTAGAAACTAAATAAAAATATGATCTTCATTGGTCCAAAACGTACTTCAAAAAGACAATTTGTAATAATTTTTATCAATATTTCAAATGTGTATGGACTTAAGGCTTTTAAACTTGATGAGAATTTTATTGAATATTTACAGTTACCCATGCATTTTTTTTTAAATGAGATATTGAATGACATGTTATTTACTAACGGCTAATGCGTTTTTAAGGAGGATAAAATGACAAAAATCTTTATTTAACTCACATTGGGAGAAAAATACTTGTTCACAATTAATTTTTTGTTAAATGTGAAAAGAATTGGATTTATTTCCCTAATTCAATTATAAACTTCCAGAATCTCTAAATTTACATTAAATCACTTTTTTTTTCAAAAATTAAAACTATTTGTTTTAATTTTTATTTCTAAAACTAAATATTTGCAACATAAATAAATAGTTATTAAAGTTTTTACGAAAACTTTTTCACCTAATATAAGAAAATAATATTTCATTGAAGATATAAATTTGCAGTTTTCTTAAGTTATGCATTTTATACGTGAGATCTGAAGTAATTGGAAAAAGTATAAGTGAACTTGCATTAGTGATTGTTCCGTAGACTTTTTCGCCAATTTCAACTTTGTTTCTAAAAATGTACCGGAAAGAAAAACGGAGGTGTCCTGTTACTTCACTAATGTGGTCGAGAAACCTTCAAAGTCAGCTAAATGGTAGATCTCCGTTGTAAGATCTCCGTAAGATCTCCGTACTTGTAATGTGATGCAAGTTAGGAGAAGTTAAGTTATACGGGCGGCAAAAAGACCGACGCGCGACTACTGACGGGTTAATAAAATAAAACTGGAAGCTTTTGTTTGATTTTTTGGGATTTCGAACAGATTTGTTATTTTCATATTTCTTGAAATTTTTCTACTCAGACCATTTCCTTAGTCAATTTTATGATGAATGATTCTTAAATATAATTTCATTCGAATACAAAATGAAAGTCAATTTTTTTAGGAGGAAAGATACAATACCCACTTAGTACTTACACCATTCCATTATAAAATGTCAATTTAAATACTGCAATGTAACTAAAGATGGAATCAAATGGATTTCAAAACTCTTTCATTTTAAAAACCAAATTTTAGCACGCTGAAATAATAGGTTTATATTTCAAAAAGTTTCAAATTATGAAAGTTATTAGTATTCAATAAAATTTCTTATACAACAAATTAGAAGTGCTGCTTCTAATTAAAATGTAAAATTCTAAAGATCCAAATAACAAATCTAATAAGGAGGATTAAAACGATTAATTAAAAATATATATTCAGGTTGTTTTTAGACTTCACATGAATGTGATTATTCCTGAGAAATGGAAAACTGAATTTTTTTTTTTATCTTAGGTACTTGCAAAATCCATCTTTAGTTTTATTATTAATATTATTATTATTATCATTAGCACAAAAAATCTTTTAATGAAATTTAAACTTTGGCTCACATATGCGCTTTTTAAAAATATCTGTTTTGTCATTAATTATTAACTTCAAAACGTATTAGTATGTTGTACTATTACAAAATTTTCTTTTTTATAAATCTGATCAATGACATTATTTGAATTGCACTATAAATTAAATCGATTTTGTAAACTGATTTTTTACACAATGTATATTCTCGTATAAAATGCTAAACTTGAAGATTCATTGAATAATATACATCTAAACAATTAATGATTTTATAGTAGTAGATTTCGAAGAAATCGAATTTTTGCAATTCTTTTTAAAGATTTGAAAAATGAATGAAAACTGTTTTAAATATTCAAATACATTTAAAAAAAACGAGTTAAGATTTTAATCGCAGATGTCTTGGCTGAAGCCGGTTATTCTTAAGCTTTTCGGGACGACCGTCTTTTACAATTTTTTAATTTTTTTATCATTGGTTTTTCAGAACAGAAATTTTTACCTAATTAAATCTGGAAAATTCTTGAATCAAATAAAGCAAAATTTACAATAGAAATTTATCGAAGATAATAATCAACCATTCCGAGCATCTTATGCGGCACGTATGCCGGTCGCCCATCCTCAAAAAATTAACCGACTGAGACATTCCGGACGAATATGAAGACAAAATTCACCCAACTAACTTTTAACTATTTAAAGATAGAAAACCAGCGATTATAAATGCACAAATAAAGTATGAAAAGAGGAGCAAACCCTTTGCTCCCCTTTTCATACTTTATTTGTGCGCTTATAATCGTTGGTTTTCTATATTTAAACATTTTTGCACAAAGGCTTTTTTTGCTATTTTAACTTTTAACTTTTAATCTCTAAACTTGGAAATTTACAACTGCTGTGATTTACGTATAAAAACATTTCATATTTATTTACTTAGAACAGGTGTCACGAATAAACATTAAATTAAAAAGTTGACATGTTTCGGTTCATTCATAAGAACCCTATTCATAACACATAAAATCAGTAGAAAACTAAATGACACTGGATATAAATATAATTTAAAAACCCAAAACACAAAACATTGTGCCCCCTATGATCGTGAATAGCCATTGCCACCACGACATATAAATTATAATCATAAAAATATAGTTTTTAAATTATATTTATATCCAGTGTCATTTAGTTTTCTACTGATTTTATGTGTTATGAATACGGTTCTTATGAATGAACCAAAACATGCCAACTTTTTAATTTAATTTTTTTTTGTGACACCTGTTCTAAGTAAATAAATATGAAACGTTTTTATACGTAAATGGAAAAGGTGAAGTGATTTTGTTTTAGTTTTTAGTTTTGAAAAAACGAAAGCTAACAACAGTTTTAACATTGCTGTGATTTATTTACCAAATGAATAATACTTTCAAAAATTACTATAACAAAACTTAATTAAAATTGATTTTTGTCATAAAAATTTGAAATTTGTCATTTCGTTTGTGCTTGTGTACATAAATTGGTGATATCAGTATCATCATAAGTATCATATAAACTAATCATCGATTTGCGATAGCCATCCCATGATTGAGTTTCAATCGAAACTAATTAGTATCAATCCAGGAACGAATAGATCTTCATATGGAATGTCATCGTATTTTACACTGTAGTTCGTGAGTTAGAACGTCCGCGAAATTTGTCGAGCATATAGAGAGAGACACAGACACCATAAATTAATCAAAGTGTGTTCCAGGGCGTGTGTCAGAACACATGTCAATTTGCTGAAAACCAAAAAAAATTTTTTTTTTAACAGACTCTATTTTTTTTCTTTCAGAGGTAAAAGAAGTTAATGAGTGTGGGTAGAAAACAACAAAATTTTTATTTGAAGACAAGTCTCGTTGTGAACCTACATGAAATGTGGGAGCTTTAATCACTATTCACTCAGCAACCGAGTTTCCCTCGGTAATGTTAAGTCTGCAGGCGTTTGATACATTCTTAAACTGAAAATATCTCCTCAGTGAGTTAATAACTTTAAGTTCATTTTTTCAGTGTTTTCTTCTGAAAGCATGCCACTTTTTTCCCTAGTTGTCAAAACATTAAGCATATTGAGCTTAAAATTATCCCAAAAACTAACGAACTGGAAGTAAAATTTTAACACATCATACAAAAATATGCATAAATCTTAGAAATATATTTTTAAAAATGAAAAAAACTGGAGAGATACTTTAAAAAGAAAGCACTGAAGTTAAAAAGTATGATTTCCAGAGGAGATATTTTGAATATAACAATGTATCAAGCGTTCATAAACTTAATATTATCGATGCAAATTCGATTGCTAAGTGACTAGCACCCTTGGGTCTATTTCCTTGTAAACTACTTGAGCGTTTGTGATGAAATTAGTGATCAGTATTCACTGGATTATGCTCAAAACTTATGGTTGAAACTTTTCTTCTGCGACTTTTTTTTATAACAATCAACACTTTTCATACTTTTTTCCAATTGAAACAAAATCTGAAACTAAATAGTTGTTTTTTAATGTCTGCCACATTTACTCGAACATTTATACTATACCACCAAATTTTTAAAATTTAAATTGCTCGACTTTTCAGTAATTAATTCGAATTTAGCCGAAATGTACAATTTTTAGGAAATTTAAACAATATAACCACTTCTAACTTGAGGGAAATTCTTTTACAGTTTATCAAACTCATGAACTAAATTATTTATAAAAACATGCATAATATTTAGTTACATATAACAAATTAGTGTAAAATTTTACACTGAAATTAATGTCAGCGAGCGTGGCATTCAGTTTTTATTTACCCACAAAGCATAGCATACGATAAGTCTGGTAATCGTTTTGAAAAAAAAAAAATGACGGAGTTTCAGACACTGGAGATTCCGAAAAATATATTTTTAGAAAAAAAATTTGCCTTTCGCCTATCTGACTGCCTGTCCAGTATGAAACACTCTATCTACCGAATAAATTGATATAAAAACTTGAAATTTGATTTATACTTTGTCTGTATTAACGGTAAGAAGCTTGTTGAATATCAGTAACCTCGATTATCCGGAATTATTTCATTCGGACTCTGGAAATTTTCATTCTGGTGAAAGGTATATAATAATTTTTTTATTATTTTAAAGAATCGCTGTAAAACGCAATAAAACACATAAATTTTGCATAAAGATTGATGTCAATTGGATAAGAAATTGCTCAGATTTTTTTAATTCTATTGTCAACATTCTTCGATTTATACTTAGTATGTAATAACGGTAAGAAGCTTATTGAATATCATTAACCTCAATTGTCCGGAACTATTTTTTTCGGACTCTGGAAATTTTCGTTAGGGTGAAAGGTACATAAAAATTTTCGATTTTTTTATTGTTTTAAAACATCGCTGTAAAAGACAGTAAAATACATAAATTTTGCATAAAGAATGAAGTCAATCGGATAAGTACTTGCGGGGATAATTGAAATCAAATTTTCTACACTCTTCGATTTTTCATGTTCCAGTATTTCATCAAAACTTCAATTCAAATATATATTTTAATTGAAAATTAAATACTTCATCCAGTTACTTAATAGGTTTACCATTTTTTGAGTTAAAAGGATGTTTCTTACACTACTTTATTATTCTATCGCCAAAAATCTATCTCCAAACTATAAGATTAAATGTCAATAATTTACCTTAAATGTTGTTTTAAGTTGACATTTAACAGGTTACATGTGTTTGTATGTCATCAATTTTTTTTTTAATTTGACGTTTTATTTGTTTTGTAATTAATCTTTTACTAATTGTTTTGTTGTTTCGTAATTTAAAAAAAAATTATGCAAATATGTATAATTTACGCGTTGGGATTTATATAATCTGTCGAAATCGGTCGATGGAATTATCAAGTAATACATCCAATTCACTAACAGATTATTACTATGGATTAAAAACATTTAAATATACGTTTAAATTTTATATTGGAATAACAATGCATTTTATAAATAGTTAACACATATTTTGTTTTCGTGTGTTATATTATGCATATCCATTATCGGTACGGTAGTCCCCAACGACTAGCACTATTTCCTTTCTATTTTTACTATTTTTTATTTTGAAGTATTAAAATTATTTTTAAGGTGTAACATTCTAAAATGCTTCTGAATATGCTGTAAAGCATAATAATTATCACTTTAATCACTTTTATTCCCCAACAAAGCAAATGATGAGATCAGCTAGAATACAAAGTTCTGTTGTAATTAATGGAAGTTTGTTCCATCAAGGGAGCAGATATACTTACACAGCAATTTTATTCTATTCTCACATCAAACAAAAGCAATTTGACTTGTATTGTGCTGATTTTCTAATTATTAATTCATTTATGCAGCAGAAAGGGAATGACAATAGAAAATGTCAATACAATTTGGTACTTTATTTAAAAATTTTTAAAGTCAGCAGTTTTCCAATATAGAAACTATCAGTATGTTGCATTCATTTTGTTTTGTTATGTAATACGACATTTATGACATGTTAATTTATTTGTTATTTAAAAATTCATTTTCACACTTAATTGTAATAATTCTAAAACATAATATTAAAACAATTAATAAAAAAGGTTTTTAAACTTATGTAATTACATAAACACTTTTAACATACACATGTTAATTTTTTATAAATGTAAAATATTTATTAAATGATTATAAATTTTAATTAATTTTAATCAGATAAATATAATTTCACCATTATACTCAGAAATATAGTCAGTTGGGCGTTAATCATTTTTCCATAAGAATAAGACTGGTTTATATATTTTTTATCATTTGAAAGTTTCTTTTGTCTTTATTTTCTGTCTTTATGTGTTTCACATACCATGCGTCGCTCTATGTTTTGCATAAAAAAATCTGCTAATGTGTCACCATATCGAAATAAAATATTTTAAAAAGATGAAATAGGTAAACTGTAAAAAAAAAAAAAAAAAATGCTTTTATGGATGCTGTGCTGGCAATCGGGACGCCAGTAGAATTCAGTGATTTTTAACAAAAACAATTGGTTAATTCCAGAAAAGTTTCTTCTTTTATTCTGAATAAGCGGGAAAATTTTTTCGTTAAAAAATAGTTAATGGAACTAGTGCCCCGATTGTTGGCACAATCTTCCGATAAAATTGTCAGTTTTTTTTTTTTTTTTTTTTTTTTACAGTGTAGATCACGACTTAACCCCTTAACGCGCAGTGTTGCCGAGTCGACAACACCTAAATTTCCCCTGTTTAGAGACACAAAAACTCCCTGAATATTTCAAAAACTACTCTAATGGCTACTTTAAATCTTTCTTATGAGTTCTAGATGGCAGCATCACAGAAATCAAATTCTACTGCTTTTAAATAATAGGTATAAAACATTTTACCTATGTTATTTTTACTGTAATACGCGCTCCACAGCAATGCTCTTCTCACTGCGCTTATCAATGCTTTACTTATGGGAGGTTACCACTTCGGCAACAGCTGTATAATTAAAATGGTTAGTGCAATCTTTACAAAACAATACCTGTGTACTCCTCTAGGCCTAAATAGATTGTCTAATTTTTGTTTTCTTTAAATTCCAACTTTAAAGAGTAGTGCGCCGGAAAGGATTAAGCTATCTACTGCCCGACAAAAACATCATTCTGAATATTCCTATCTTTATACCCATATAAATTGTCCGTGAATTATACTGAAATTACAAGTAGTAAATTTCCTTTATGAAAGGTGTAGATGCAAACTTCACATTCTAAACTTAACCTGTTTTTGAGTGAAATTGAAAAAAAATATTTTTAATATACATGATAGACTTGCAGAATAGTTTTTGCGATATTTTTGTTGCTAAAACAACTACTTGAACATAGTCCTAATGTTGTAATAAATTTGATAAATCTGAACTTAAGTTTTATGTTTTGTTATTTTATGAAAATGTGAGTTTTGAAACAATATTTTATGAGTAATTTTAGATCTAAAACAAAATATTAGTTCAGATTTAAACAACAAAAATCCAACATTTTTTTCGATATTTTTTCATTATTTAATTCTGAAAAGTAATAAACAACAAATGTCAAAGCGCAAAAAAATATTAAAAATAATCTGTGTAAAAATGTTACTATTACACATGACTCAACTTCTAAACAATCTACTATTCTTACTATTATTATTAAAACTACTATTTTTTTACACTTCTTTTTGCTTTTTTAAACATTAACGCAATTTACTTCGATTATTGTTTCACATGTTGGTTTATTCCAATTTTCAGCAATTTGTTTAGGTCAAAATTTATTCATTACGGTAAAACCGCTATTAAAGTTCATTTTCTCTTGAAAAAACGAACATGGTGATATGAATAATTAAATACCTTTTTTGGGAACAGCACCTTTGAGTTTCTTGAAACAAAGTTATTGTCTTTTTTAAAGTATCAAAACACAAATATTATGTAATTAAGACCATTTTTTATTCTCAATTTTCAGGCTTTATTTTGCAGTCAAAATTTATCAAACATAAGTGTCAATATATGATACTACAATCTGCTCTAAGATGTGTTTTGGAATCGCTGGTGTTTTCCAGTAACAAATAACACCATTTTTTTGTATTGAATGAGGCTGAGTAACATTAATGTGTGTTTTAAAGATTAAAATTTTCCTTGAAGAAATGAAATATTACAAGTGGAAGAATGCTGTGATTACAAAATGTGGATTTATTGTTATTTTCTGATTAAAAAAATAGACTGTAATGCTAAGCTTAACAGTGTAAATGGTTTTGTTATTTAATGTGCGAGATAGAGCAGGTTGGGATAAGTTGTGTGGAACTTTGGGGCATGTTCAAAAGTACCAAAAGGATCAAATGCTTCTTACATAAGGAAAAACGGCCATAACCAGTTAGAATTTTCATTAAAACCTTTTACAGGCCAATGTTCCCAATTGGGAACATAAGTTTGAAAATTTATTAAAAATTAAATTTAATCAAAATCGTCATGGAAAAATTAGCAGAATTAGTAAAAAGATGACTTGATTTTTTAAAATAGAATTTACATTCCAAACATTAATGAGTAAATCTAGAGAAAATCTTAAAAATGACCAATGACCACTGGAAAATGATCAGACATAAAAATGATTTTTTGAAATAGATTTTTCGAATCAGATAACTTGATGTTTTGAAATAGAGGTTACATTTCTATCATTTATGGGGAAATGTATAAAAAATCATAAAAATGACCAATGGCCACTGGAAAATGACTGCCGGAATTGACCAGTGTTCCCAATTGGGAACATCTGAAAATTATATATATATAAAAAAATTCCATCGTATTAATGACTAATATCTCTTAACTAAAGCATTAGAAAGCATAATGTGCAAAAAAATAACTTAAAATATGCTTGGATCTGAATTTGGCCTGTAAAAGGTTAAGCACTGGGGATGAGGAAACTGCACTGAAAAGACAATGTGCGAAAGATTTATATCATTAGAATTTGCTGAACATCAATTTGTTCGCATGTAATACAAGATCTGTTAAAGAAAACACGTGTTACAATTCAAACTATTAAAACTTTTAAAGTTTAAAGTATTTCATGTTCAACCAAAGATTTATAGTTCAAGTAAACATGTTCCTCAAGTAAACATAAAATTTTGCATGTATTTTTTTTGTTTAAAATTAGGGTCCCAACCTGCTCCATATGGTACGACAAATAGATTGGTTGGTGGTTATAAAGCTTTTTTGTTTTCTTTTCATTATTTTCCTAGGTGAGATATTAGACTATTATGAGGTTTATTTATACAGGAATTTTTATACTATATGTCTAATTATGTGAAAAGAATAAATATAATTAAAATTTAGAAAAAAATATTTACTGAAAAAAGTCCCAAGTCTCCCCCCCCCACACACACACACTCCTTTCCCTATAGCTTCACCATTCAGAAGTTAAAATGGAGGAAACTTTGATGCATATGCATCTTATTTTTTAGTACACCTTATGATATGCATGGTCACTTAATTACATTCCAAAGAAAAGTTTATCTTCTAAAGATTCACATAATTATGATTTTGAAAGAAAACTAATTAAAACTTTTATTCACTGTATGAAAGTGTAACCTAAAATCGATGAAAAATTAAATTAATTAGTGATTTGAAAAGATTTTATTTAATTAAAATATTTAAGCATAATTTCAGTTAATCCCAATATAGCTTTGAAGATTTTATTTTACTGAATATATATCCACAAAACAGCTCCAGTGCTTCATTTTAAAAAATTATTACAATTCGTTAAAATGAATCCATGAATTAATTAATGAAACGTTTGAATTAGTAAAACCTGAGTATAAACATCAGAGTATAATTGATGCTTCACATTAATAAAATGAATAGAAATGTAATACTATTTAATTAATCGCATTTACATATATTCCAATGACGGTTTTTTACTCTAACTAATAACAGTATCATTTAATTTCAAATCATTCAATACTCAACAGTTTAATTAAATTCAAAATCAAAAGTACTCAATTTGATGCATAATTATATGTATGCATCTTTTTTTAATAAAACCTCTTGTGAAACTCGTGGTTACTTAATTACAATTCAAAGAAAAGTATATTTCCTAATAATTCACATAATTTCGAGTTCAAAGGAAAACTAATTAAATCTTTTATTGAATGTATAAAAGTGTATAATAAAATCGATGAAAAAATAAATTAATTAGTGATTTGTAAAGATTTTATTTAATTAAAATGTTAAAGCACAATGTCAGTTAATCCAAATACTACTTCTTTGAAGATTTTATTTTATTGAACAGATATCATTAAAACAACTTCAGAGTTTCCTTTAAATATATATATATATATATATATATATATATATTACAATTCGTAAAAAGAATCCATGAAATAATCAATGAAGCACTTGAATTAGTGAAGACTGTGTATAAGTATCCGAAATATTTTGTGTATCCTTGTAAATACTGTCTGTACTCTATTATACAGAAAGTAACTTGCAGTAAACCTCAGTAAAGTATATCATTTACATAAAATGTGACACCGTTTAATATTATTAACACACGCTGAAAACCATGTATCCCCTATACCGTTACGAAATGGAATATTTTTGAGTAGCTCTTTAAATGAATAACACATATTTTCTGCATTAAAATTTGTACAGGATGTATATATCAGTATATACTTCATAGTTATTATAAATTTTATTACGTTCGAAAGAGTGTAATATCATTAAAATGCACTTGAAGCTATTTTTCCCATTAGCAGTAATGTAATATTATTAATGTAAGTACCATTAGCGGTAAATTTGATTTTCCCTGTAATTTAACTCTACATCCGATTTTCTTAAAAGTTGAAATGACTCTACAAAATTATGCAAAAATTATAAATTTTAAATTTCCAATGATTCAGTTGGGTAGTTTTTGCTGTGTTATATTCGGACGGACTGAATGACGACAATAGGCGCCACGTGTTTACTTATTAACGAACGCACCTGAAAATTAAGTAATATGTAATACGAAATTTCTGTTTTAAATTTAGTTCAAATGTTTATATGATTTTTTATGTTTAACGTTTTATTGATAATCAAAATTTTAGTATGTATGAATAATTTTGAGAAATTCCAATGTCACGGGGATTAACCAACTGGAAATCAGGAATTAGATTTTAATAAGGGAGCATTTTAAATATTATATTTTATCAAGACATTTAGCTATAATTTTATAAGCATTAAAACACTAAGTAATGTTCTACTTAAAATATATAGCAAATATTAAAAATCTCCAAAGCAAATATTACAAAATCTTCAATTGTATAATATAAAGTTTCTGGAAACTCACATGACATGTAATTTTTATTAAAGTACTAATAAGCATTTTCAGAAATGTTTGATGACCAAGTATATATTTTGTGTATCACAACTCTATTATTCATATTATACCAGACTTAATTCAAACTTTAAATGAAATTCGATACCAAATTACAAGACATTTGTATTATATTAAATAAGAACTACAGTTCAAAATTATGAAATATGAGAATCACAATATGAATTTTAATAATTTGCATCATTATTGTCGTATTAATCTTACATTGTAAAATGTATTACAAGTTTCGCTCATTGGAATGCTTAATAAACATAAACATAACATTTAATTTGCAATAATTTCAAATTCTCAACGAAGTAATTATCTTGTTACAAAATACATATGCTGGTAAATATCTTTCTATTATATATTGACATAAAAGTTTATTTAAGGCAATAGAATGCATATTAAACATAAACATAGCATATAATTTGCAATAATTTCAAATTCTCAACGAAGTAATTATGTTGCTACAATATATATATGCTGGTATATACCTTTCTATTAAGTATTCATAATTATTAAATCTAAATTTTTGTTGAAGGCTGTAATGCATTATAATTAATACTTATATTATTAAGCATTTCTAATATTTATAGCATTCTTCTAACTTAAGCGAATAAAGAAACTTCAAATAAATTTAAATAAAGATTTATAGTTTCAATAAATTTAAATTCATCAGTAAGCTAATATACAGGGTGACCACGCTTCAGTGAATTTTTAGAAAAGTAAATTCATCGTCACCAGTAATTTATTGCAAAAAATCTTTATTTAACTCTTTCGGGTATGATTTTTTTCTGGTTCTAGAAAAAAATTACTTTAACCTTTAATAACAATTAAACTAGCTATCTAAATAGATTAATTAGAGAGATTAATTAGACGAATACTTAATTGTTTGAAACATAACAAATGCTGATGCTTTGCTTTCTATTGTATTTACATTCATTTTACAATAGGCTAAAGAAGCGTTTTTAGAGATATTTAAAAAATATTATAATGAAGCAATATATTGCAACAAATACTATACCTTTCCAATGTTTTTTGCGTTTTATTACATATGATTCTTTCAGGAAAGTAACCTTTATTTTAAATTTAAAAAGTGAAACATCCCCAGTAACCAAACAATATTGGACCAATATTGGCTACATCTTGGAGCAATATTGGAACATTGGTGCAATATTGGCATGAAATATTGCTCCAATAGTGGGGTCTTTACATTTTGCCTTTATTTGACCAATATTTGCAACCAATATTATGCCAATATTGGGGTTTCATTTGAAATATTGCCAATAAAATGCCAGTATTGGTTAAATATTGGAATTCCATTGGAAATATTTTTAATATAACGCCAACATTTGTACAATATTGGCGTTTTATTGGCAATATTTCCAATGAAACCCCAATATCGGCATAATATTGGCTGCAAATATTGGCTAAATAAAGGGAAAATGTAAATATACCAATATTAGAGCAATATTTATATATTATTGGCAATAATTTCCAATTAATGAAATATTGGTACAACGTTGGAACAATATTGGAACAATATTGGTTTGCTACTAGGGATATGTTCAAAATATTTGAATTATAAACGGCTAAAAAAGAATTGAGCAAATATTTATTATTATTATTATTATTACTAAATGCTTAAACATTAGTAAAGGTATATAGTATATACATAGACACATACTAACATTTCTACATGTAAACAATAACAAAAGTATTTTTCAAATTAACATAATACTCTATTAAAACACATGTATTTCAGACCCGAAAAGGGTAAATAAAGCGAAATGTCGTGCGATCTAGATATAGTTTTAGTCTAGATATAGATTTATAGATTAATCTAGATATACATTAAAACTGGATTATACATTTATTATTAGTTTAGAAATTGATTATTATATTAGAGAGATATCAGAATTATAGATTTTAATCTAGATATAGTTTTTTTTATATTAAAATACGGACTTTTGTCTGAAAAATTCCCTAGACCGTGGCAACCGATCTATCAAATTAACACCTTGTAATAATATATACATTTTAATTATTAACATGTGTAATTTTAAACTTAAAAATGTAGCAAAAATAGATTTTAATAAATGAGTTAAAAATTAATTTATAAATTTGAATTATCTCTCATAAATATATTTTTAAATTTATACTGTTTGATTATTTTTGGTTAGTTTAAATATGACTTATTTTTCAATTACGGTCGTTAACGCATTTTAATGAATTCATTATTCTAATATTTTATTTCTCTTTTAATATTTATATGTAAATATATTAATCTAGACTTAAATGTAAGTATATTCATCTAACAATTTTCGATATTTCCCTTTTTATTAACTTTTAATTAATTAATTCTCATTTGGAAGGGTTTTTAAATTATAGTCGCGTGAAATATTTTTTAATTTGAAGAAAAAAAATTTCTTTGATCACTTGGCAACAATTTAAAATAATATTTTTTTCAAAAATTATGTGAAAAATGTCTCTGAAAATGATGAAAATTTGGGTTGAAAATGGAGATAAATCCTCAACACCAGAGTCGAATTAAAAAAAAAATATCAATACAGTGTGCACACTTCGAACGTCTAATATATAAAATGATCTAAAATTATTTAAATTATTAAACATAGATTCTGCTCCTATGAAACTTTTTTAATGGAACGATTTTGACCAAATTTAACATAAAATATCTCTTAAAATAACCACACGATTTAAAAGTTGTCTACAACAGTGTGTTTATCAAACGTTTCTCTTTAATACCATCAACTCTGATATTTTTCTGTGTGATGTTTTCTTAATATCAATGAAGAAATACACTAGGGCACAAAAAATTCATTGTCATCGAAGGTGACAGAGTAAGTTACTTTTTTCGAAAAGAGAGATTCGTCCTACAATCCCGTATATATATCCGTATATATATTCCGTATATTATTGTCAGATAATATTTTTATTATAAATTACACATACCGTATTTACTCGTGTATACCGCGCATGCGTGTATAACATGCATCTAGTATTTTAGAATGAAAAATGGCGATTTTTTGTATCTTGTATATAACGCGCACCATAAAATTGACATGCAAGGGAATAAATGATTAAATGAATTTCAGTAAAGAAAATCGAAACAAATGTTACGTCAGGCTAGAGAAGTATAAATAAAAAGTTCTAGGTTTACAGAATCTTTTTTTTATAGTGCAAATCTGTATGTATTACATGAATTTTTGCTGTTACCGTTACATAAAATGCAATAACAGCAATGAGATTTTTTTTAAATGTTTAAATAATGTTACTACCGCTTTTGTATAAAAAAGTGCAAGAAGTGAAATAAAGATGCAGTAATGCTTTTATTCAGTAAGATTCCTGTTTTTATTTATTCTATGAATACATTTCTTGATTCATAGGTATGAAGAAATAATAGTGACTTAAATTGAACTTAGGTAGAAAAATATATTTAACTGCCGTTTCATCTAATTTATTATTATTTGGGAGCCTTGTTTGGATAACTGAAGATAAAATTTTATTAATAATTTACGTTTGTCCCAAAAGTTTAATTAAAATTCATTACATGATGTATTTTACTTAGCTGTTTTTTGAAGACTGTATGTGATAGGAACATGGTTATTTGATTGAAATATGTCCAGTTTCCAATTTCTTATACGAAACTGTTTTGTTGCAATATTTTTTTTTTTTTTTGAAATAACTCGTAACATTTCAATAATTATATATATATACACATACATATATAAATGTATATATATGTATATATGTATATATATATATATACATATATGAATATATATGTATGTATGTATATATACATATATATGTATATATGTATATATATGTATATATATATTATATACATCATTTATTATTTTTTGAAGTACTATAAAATTGTAATTAGTTATCATTAGACCCAACCAAAAGAATGCATAAATTTATTTTGTGTTCCAATGTTTTTGCATTCCATATAATGCAAAAATTTTAAGATGAAATGCTTCAAATTATGTTTAATAAAACAAAATAATGCTGAATTAAAATTTGAATATATATTTTTTAAAACCTGGAATAAATGTTACTACATAATGAAACTATATTGCAAGATAAACACAAAATATGTTGCATTCTCGCATATTTGTTCGTTCTGCAATCGTTAAAAATATGCATTTTGTTTGAGCGAAGTGGGATTCCAGTTACACCAGAACGCTATTTTAAGAGAAGTAATAAAAATTTCCAAATTCAGCGTGAATAATCGCCTCTAATAAAGCATCTAGACGTTTTCAGAGAAATTAAATATTTAAAATATAAAGCATTGTTAGTTTCTTTTAGCGTAAAATAAGAAAGATAGTTAGGCATTTTTCTTTTTTCGTCTTTGAGAGATTCTATAGATAAAAATGTCAAAATATACTTATTAAAAAAAACTATTCGACAAAAACCAGGATTTCCGAAATTAAAAAACTTAGCTGAAAATATTTTTTTAAAACTGTAATAGACTTTTTTAAATTTAGTATATTTTTTTGGATTTCCTAGTTACGAAAAAGGTGTTTTTATATGAAAAATATGAAAAATGCATTATAATAAAATTTTTAAATTTATTAAAATAAAGGATTTTGTATTAGACTCATGACTGAAATTAATATCCGCAAAAATCACAAATATTTCGTACTTAGAGTAGCTTTTTTACATCTGATAATTTTAGTAGCTTAACTGCTTTGTTGAATTAAATGGTTGTTAAATTTGTTATTCATTATTACTATTTTATTGATCCGTTATTTATTAACTGAGATTTAATTTAATTGTAGAATACTAAAAAATGCTGAAGAGTTAATATTATTTTAATCGAAAAAGGTTTATTTTGAGTAATAGGACTACACGTGACAGAGATATGACCACAGGTGACCGATCACTTGCGATTTTATACGTTTTGTTAAATATCTAGAAAAATAGATCAGAAATTATCCTGAAACACCAGCCGCATATATAAAAAATAGTACAGGTTATACGTTATTGAAGATTTACTTTCCCAAAACCCAATAAAGAAAGTCAACAAAATTGAATAAAATATGCTTTAAAATAAATACTAACCGACTTCAAAAAAAGAATCAAATTTGGCGACGACTTGGCGCTAACGCATATGAAGGCAGACTTTAAGTTGCAAGATATTTATATTAATTAATCACAGTTTGATGCTATATTATCTTTAATAACACTTCTTTCCATGTATGATTAAAAAAAAAAAAATTCGTTTAAAATATTTTTGTCTGCAGCCATTTAAATATGATTTATAGAAACGGAAAAAGCCGGGACAAACGGTTAAAGGGTTAATACGCTTGTGATTTGAAAACGATTGCAAGAATAATTTGTGCCAAATCATTATTTTTTTAATCAAATTTACATTTTTTTATCTAAAAAATTTCTAATAATCAGAATTTAACAAAATTAAAATGGGACCACATTGGTATCTTATACTTTAAAACAAAAAACGAATTATCAAAATCGATTCATATTTAAAGAATTTATGAGTGAACAAGAAATACATACAGGTCGAAATCATGACCTACTCCTTGAAGTCGGGTAAAAATAACGAATAACTTTTGATTTATCTTGTGAAAATTAATGTGATAATAGATTTCAAATGATAGTTTATGATTAAGTGACTTCCTATAGTAAACTTTGTTCCTTTTAATGAGTTGAGCATTTATAACCGTAGAGAAATTATGATTTTCATAAAAACAGCCCCGAATTTTGCCGCATTTTTGCTTATAATTTGTAGATAAATGTTGGGTATGCATTTAGTTTCATATAGTTTTAAAAAAGCACATGCCCTCTATATTTTGTAAAATGAATACGCGTTTTAATTAACTGGTTTGAAATAAACATTATCATTAATAACAAAAAAAAGAGAAATATGTAATATTAATTATAATGCTGAAAACCAAACAACATAATTTTATAAGAAGTTGAAATTATTCAACATTTTGTAAATTTGAGTTAAAGAACAATAAAACAAATCAGTGACCTTTTTTTGTATAAGACAATATGCTTTTCATTTTGCAGAATAATCTCTCCATCTCTTCAACCTTATAAGTTCAACCGAGGAAGCTGTTGGCAACTGCTCAACATAGCGTAGTGCAAGCTCTGATGTTGTTACCTCTTTCATATATGGAGTTTTACTAGTGTCAATTTGATCTAGATCATCAGAAGAATCGACTACATCAGTTACAGACCCAAATATATTTCATGCTTAAAATCTTTTTCAGACTTAAATATTTTTCTACAGCTTCAGTAGCGATCAGTTTTCATCCCACAAGCTTTTTAAAACGTTTATACAAAACGGTAAATAGATCACGATCATATAAACTTCTTTCAGTTTTTTCCAGATTTCATGGGAGTTCCTTCCATTTCAAATAGTTCCTAAATAAGCAGTTTTCTCCAAAACTTTATTAGTGTTTATCTATAAATCAAAATAGTATCATCTCCCGAGCTCAAAAAAATCAGGAGTTTTCTTCTGTAACTTATTTTGAAACTTTCTTTAATGCCTTGATCTATTGGCTGTACGGGGGACGTTATGTTTAGTGGAAAAAAGGCTTCGATTTTTTTTCGCTTTTTAATTCATATTCCCTTTGATGAAATGGTACATTGCATAGCAAAAGAAGTGATTTTACTGGCAATATCTTTTTTTATCATAAATGCTTTGTGACGGATGAAATAAGCAGAGAAGGAAACCACTAGTTAAATAGCTCTTGATTCATCGATGTAGTCTTTGAAGAGCGATAGTAGATGGGAAGAGATTTCATATTTACATTTTTTAAATGCTCTATGATTATATTATATACTGATTACTATGAGTGGTAGCTTATGTGCTTCAGTAGCATGTATGCACAACAATACAATTATCATGTGTTTGATTTTCGTTAAGCCTGGTGCAGCAGCTTCATTCTCAAAGGTTATAGTACTAGACGATAACATTTTGTAGCACCGACAGGTTGCATCTGGATTATAAAAGCATTCTTTTTTCAACCGTTTTTTATATCCGGTTCAACCGTTTTTTATATCGTGTTTTCGGGCATTTCTTGAAAAAATCTTACCGGTAAAAGCGAAGTCTCGATGCTGGAGGAATACCCACTGTATTTTGATAAAGTTTTATCAGTGTTAATATGACGTCAGCATTTTTCACGGATATGTATTTGCTTTATAAAATAGATTTGTTCCAGCTGGTTTGATTCTTTAAAGGAGTGTTTAATCAACAGTAAACAATTAACAATGACTTCTTTAAACATAAAATATATATAATTTTCACTAACAGTAAGAGGGTCTGGGACACGAAGATCTTCGAATTTTATGAAAACTTCCTAATGCATTAAAAATTTCTTACTTTTTTCAGCTTTAATGGCATTTAAGTCATATTTCTATCGTATCTGGAGCAGTACATAATACTTTTTTCGCTTTGGTTTGTTTTTAAAATCTAGCTTTTAAGCAATGGTTGTTATGAGCTGTTATGATTTCTTGTGAAAATTAATTATTTTTTTCATGATGGTTTTTTCAACATTTGTCCTATTTACATTTTTACAAGTCAAAAACTTTTAAAGATAAATGTTTCATATGTTGAACATGCCTTTATTAATGGTTTTACTTTAAGTTTTATTCAGTAAATTGGAAAAAATCTTTACTATTAAAATATGATTTTGTAAAGAGATACATATATATATATATATATATATATATTTAATTTTAAATTTAAATACTTTTAATTTTCATTTAAATTAATATTTATAAATTGCTGAATCAAAAAATAATCTTATTCATTTTTGCTTATATAAATGAAAAAAAAAGAAATAAGGTACCTGTGCCTAATATGGACACCCTAAGGAAAATATATTTTTTTCACCCCCATGTACACGTGATAGGACTCCAAAGGTGTATGACCATGATCCCTGAACTGTTAACTATTATTACTAAAATTAGACACCTTGCAACTATTCCGGTTTAATTTAAACGATAAAAACAAAAAATGTTTACAAATGTCCATATAAGGAACCAGCAGTCCCTATTATGGACAGGTGGCTCCTTATTGATCTACTACACAGGGTGTATGGAAGAACCACTCTTCTATGGAATTTTAGAGGAGAGGAGATAAAAAAATATACCTTAAAGTATTGCAGGGAAGGGTAGGGCACAGTAAATATCTTCAGAACTTGCATTTTAGAAGGGGTCATTTTCGGTTCTGGCTCTTCGAAGACTTATGCAAAGCATCTCAGTTACTACAAAATATTATGAAATAATGTAGTTTGTTTTGCTTAGCTTTCTATTTTTGTGAATCTGAAGATTCACTTGCTGTACTTCCAATGTGGACATGAGATGTCCATATTAAGAATCGGGAGTAGTTTTATTAAATCTTGTAATAAATAAATAAAGGAAAAAAATAAGCAATATATGCAAAAGCAGTCGAAAATATGTTTTAAAAGCTTTCTAAAAAACTCAACTTTTCCATTTTTAAAATAATTTTACAATATCTAATAAGAGTTTAGACTTACCTGTATTTAAGATTAGCACACCACGAAACAACAAGTTTCCTTCTAAAAGGCGTACAGCGCGCTTTTTTGTACTTTCCTGGCTTAATTATCTTTTCAACTGCTTTTCTTCACGGACATGTAGCGTGATTTCTCTCTCAAAATTGTTACTTTTAAAAATATTAGGGATGTCCTTATTGATATCACTGTCCATAATGGGTCCAAATACCTTATTATGTTGAGTTATAACGATTTTATCTTACCCTATTTTTTAATTAATTTTAAATTTTATTTAAAATTTATGAGTAGTTTTATGATGTAGTTTTGATTGCAAATTATAAGATTAACCATCACAAGAATCCTCAAAATTTTAATTCAACAAAGAAAAAATACTTAAAAATGTGTGTCAAACCTCATTAACTTAAAAATAAAAATACATTTTGTACACACTGCGGTATTATAACTCATTTAAAGGTGAGACATATCATATGTTTCCATAAAACTGGTAATACATTTCTAATTAATATGACTTGCTATATAATCGTAACTTATAATTTTTCAATTATAAAACGTAAGTTTTTCATAAAAGACTAATCTTATCCAGTAAGTAGTGTCAATATATCGTATCAGTTTCATTTTACAATTAGGAAATAATCTGTCTAAAGATACTGTAAGTTGAACTTTAATAATATTTGTGATAAAATATAAGCATAAAAATAATTTTATTGTAACACTGCTGAAAGAATACATAAAACTACATCTTTAACTTATTTTAAGTAGCTTATATTCAGATAACGTAGAACGTCTCCACTGAACTGCTTTAAAATATGTTAAATGAAACAAACAAATGCTGTATTAAAATGTGAAGATATTTTCAAGAAAACATGAAATAAATGTTACCAATGGGAGAAAATATAGCACAAGTGGAACAAAAAGATGTTTAAAGAATGTTTAGTGTTTCTCCATATACCTATAAATATGCATTTGCGATTGTCCAAATGGAATTGCAGTTCACAAAACTGTTCTAAAAAAAGGCAATAGGAAAGTTAAAGTAAACTATATGGATGTTCACATCTGAAAATGAAATGAAGGATTTTTAAAAGAATAGTATGTTTGGAATATAAAAAAAATTTAAGAATTTTTTTATATATTTAGATTATTCGTTTTTCGTCTATTATGGAATGCATTAAACAGTATATTTGTGAAAATTTTTGAATTATAAAAAGTAAAAATTCTGAAAACAAAATTTTTTCTTAAAGTTGTTATTTAAGATAAAATACATTTATTACTCAGTTTATTATTTAAAAGAATGATATCTGGAGATTTTGAGAATCTCTGTCTAACACAAGACAATTTGAGATTACAATGACAATTTTATCATAAGGAAATTCAAATGATTTACGAATTTGAATATTTTCAGATAAGAATATTTTCAGAAAGAGTATATTATGAAAATCTACCGTTTGATCACGATACCAAATGTTTTATAATGTTTTATAAAATATTCTTAGTGAATAGTGCTTTATCTTTTCTTGAAAAATAAATGCAAGGGGAAAAAAGATTATAAATAAAAGGAACAAGGACATTCTTACTTTTTTATTTCTTTCTTTTTTCTTTTTTCTTTTTCTTTTTCTTTTTTTAAATTTGTATTTGTAATTTATTTGCTGTATTGATTCAATTCAAGCAAGGTATTTTAGTCATACATAATGTTTTTCTTTTTTTAATTTATTATTTTAAAGAACGTATTTTTGTTATTAAATGCTGCCACATATTGTTCGAATCGTCAAAAAATGATTGCATGGCTGAAAAATACGAGAATGTATTATGGACTGCGCTCTAGTACTAAATAAATTTTTTTCAAGTTTGGACTACTGTTTCCTTATGTACATATGGGTTGCTATTCCAACAAAACCAAATGTTTGCCGGAATTGAGATTTTAAATTCAATCTCACGGATTATAAAATTAAGCTTTCGATCGAGCACTAATATTTATTTTTATAACAATTAAAGTGGATTTCCCCGTTCGTATTAAAAAAATCATCAATGTCTGATATTTTTATTATGCATTATTAGCCTCCTATGCTATTTTTTTCAGACAAGCTAAAAAGTGTCGTGTCAAAAATTGTGGTCCACTTTTTCATAATCTGGACGTTAAAACGAGCCATTCATACAATCTATATATTTAAAAGACCTGGCTGTTTTTTTAGTCATCAGCCCTGAATTTTCTACTGAAAAGATTTTGATAATTATTTTTTTAAATGAAAGCTATTTATTTGTAGTTGTGCCCATTTTAGCTATTTTTAAATTTATTTCCATTTTTATATTTTATTTTTAATTTTAAATGCTTTTTACGATATTTCTTCAAAATGGTGGCAACTCAGTTTAGCTTTTCTCTCGATAATAAAAATTTATTTTCCATTATCGCTTTCCACCAGTCAGAAACTTTATTTCATCAGTGAACATGTCCTCGCATTTAAAAGAAAAAAGTTAATTGCTTTCGTAAAATTTAACCATAATAAAATGATTGCGTATAATTATGCACTAATTGAGATAAAAAAAAATATATATTTACTGAGAAATAATATTAATAATGTAAATAAAATAATTTATGATAAAAATTAATGTCTAATGCAAAATAAGAAAAAATTCAAATGAGGAAAATGATGTCATTCAGCAAACAGATAAATAGGAATTACAATATTATTATGGATGTCTTTTTCATATTACTAATAACAGTAACTTTTAAAAAACATTTAAATAGAAAATGACGTCACTATTTAAAACATCACATTTTTACTCATAACGATATTACATTTCAATATTACTTTTCATTATGAACACTGAGATTCAAATTTTTACTTTCAGATGATTTCAGTTAGTGAAAATAATGTCATAGTAAAAATGAAAATAGTTTTTTTTTTTAATAAAACTATTTTTCTGTGAGTGCATATAAAATAAAATTTCTGAATTTCGCCGGCACTCAGATTACAATTTTAACTGAAGATGTGCGAATATTTGCATGCAAAATTCTAACTGGCAAACTTGACATTAAGTTTGGAAATATATTTATTATATATTGATTCAATAATGTAATTACTTTTGTTTTTTTTAAAACCAAATCGATCGGGTCTTTTAAACATTTCATTCGTCGAATTCGACGGGATTCCACTCGTTTTATTGTTAAAATGCATTTCCTTTTTCTCAGAGTATAAAAAGCGTTTAAACTAAAGAAAAAATACTTTTTTGATGATTCTAGTCAATGAAGAAGTAGCACGTCAAATTGTATCTCTTTATTACTCCGCAATTCCAATGTCTCAGAGAGAAATTGCTAACCAATTGGGTATTTCACGCCGTTCTGTTTGCTATTATATAGATAAACACAAGAAAAATGAAGTTATTTCATTGCATTCTAAACGGGATCGCCCTTCTAAAAGACCTCTATTGATTGTTTTCCTAATCGGAGTGAGAAACTGAATTCTGCAATGGCAGAATCTACATTCAACTTGTTATTTATTTTTTATTCTGCATTATTATTTTTTGAGAAAAAAGTTTTAATATTAATCAGGATTTTTACATCCTTTTAGCACACAAATGTAGAATGTAATTTTAATCAGTTATTCAGTAGCTGTTTATGTTTTAATTGCAAATTTATATTTCACAGGCAGTGTTACATATAAAAATTACGATTTAGTAATTTTTTCTATTTTACTCCAAGTTTTTCTTGTTTAGAGTAGCTGTAGTCCATTGTAATGAAGAAATAGATTTTCCTAATTGTTCCTAAACGATTCGCAAACTAATGGTCTTCGCAAAACTCTAACAACAGAATAATTTATTTTCCATTTCATATTATTATTATTGCATGTGTTAGCTTTTCCGACAGATCTTTTATATAATTTTCTGTCCAATTCAAACTTTTTTTCCAATAAATTATTTGCTTTGAATAATTTAATTACATGGAAGGGAAACAGATCACCAGTGACAGAAAGTTGAAATTTTTATTATCCTTGAGCGTATGTTTCATATCTTAATAACGTTTTAGTTATTTTTTTATTGAGACGATGTAGCACATATATTAATCAATTTATTCCCATTCTTTAGGTGAATTGTTTTTCACTTTGACAAAATACGTATAATATTTATAGTATCATCATCGTTTGGATATCGATTATAGCAATCGCTTATATCAGTCTTTTAATGATAGGAATAAAATAATAACCCTTTCCCGAATAATAAAAAAAATCAAATTATGTAATATAATCTATTTTAAAAATTTTCATGCACCAGATGTAATTGTATGCATAGATGAAAGCAATCTGTAAAACGATATTCCATTATATTTTATATTTGTTATGCCTATTTATTTAGTCGAAAGTTTTCTAATCACCATTTTTCAACAATGGAATAAACAATATATTACAGGTCCTGGAATTTTATGATTTGGTACGAGTATTTCCTTATTAAAATCTAATTAATTATGTCGAAATTTTGCTTATTTGAAGTAAATTTATTTTTCTTTAAAGAATACTGGTATTATACCAGGAAAAAAGATTTCCGTACGAAATCTGTTAATGTAGAGCGAATTAATACTATACTTTAAAGAGCCAGCTACTTATCTTTCTAAATGAAGATGGAAATATTTAATAGTTTTTAAGTAGTCGTACATAGTATTTAAATTTATTACATCTTTTCTATTATTCTACATATGCTGAATATAGCAAAAAAAAAACAGCACATTAATACATATCCTGATTAACATTATTACTCTTATTTATTAATAATCACTAGATTATCCTCTTAACATTGAGCCGCATTATTCTGCAGTTATTTTTTTAATGCATTTATCTATATTGACACTGTCTATGAAAAATAAATCATATTTCGCATGCTTTTTCAAAAAAAAAAAAAAAAAATGCCGATTTGTATTTATGGCAATTACAATATGGAAAATTCAATCAAATGAAGAAGCATGTATAGAGATATATGCGAGTTTCCATAAAATAAATACAATATGTCTTCCATTTAACGAAAACCCACCGTTTTATTTAAACACTTCGTTATGAAAAAAATTGTTAAATACAAATGAATTGAAATGCATATATTTATTTATAATAAAATGAATATCACCAAAACGGAAATATTGAAAAAGAAAATTTACTTTATTTCGTGCAGTAACTTTTTGTATTATGTAATGTAGATACTTGAGCAAATTTTAATTTGAATTATGTCTAAAAAGAAAGGTATAATAACATAAAATAAAGAAAAGTAAATTAAAAATGAAGCGTAACGGTTTTTTTCATGAGTATTTGAAATTCTATACAGGGTGAGTAATAAATATCGAAACAATAGGCTATCTCCTTAAATATTGCCCCTAGACCCAAACTTCCAATTGCAAAAATTCATAAAAAAAGATGAATTTTTTGATAAGATAAGTTACAACTCCATGGGGGGGGGGGTCTGTTTTAAAAAATACGAAAATTAAATTTTTATACGGCCCCCAGAGGATAAAACTTCCAATTAGAAAAAATTTCTTTGTCCCTTCCTGAATTGAACAAAAAAAAATTTCATCTCGATATCTGCCAATCCATGAAAGATATTAAAATCCAAAATTTTCCAAAATTACTGACTTACACCACTTAAGCATACCTCTGATCGCAGCAAAATCAGTTCATTTGAAGTACAATTAAGGGATCGACCATAAATTTACGTATTGTTAAATGTCGAACCAAGACAATACTTAAACTTTTAGATATAAAATAAAAGCGTATAGGTTTTTGCTTTAAACTTCGTTGAAATATGCTAGGTGTCTGCAATATTTCGACCTTTCCGCCAACTTCGTAACTGGCACGACTCATTGACCTATGACGTCTTATTAAAAGTGTTATCAAATTAAGTGATATTAATTAAACTCTCATTAAAAGTGTCTTAAAAACTTATTTGCGCAAGAAATAAGTTTAGTAAATATAGTAATAGCGATAATGACGCTTTTATTAGCGGAATCATTGGAAATATATTTTAATAAATTACATAGAAATATTTTCAAAAATCTACATTATACTACAGTTAAACCGCTATAACAGGCGCTCCCGAATAGCAGACACCTCTGTTTAACGGACTATTTTCCAATCCACATTCTCAAAACCTAAATTTGTGTATGTTTAACCTCTGAATAATGAACATTCCGAATAGTGGACACTATATAAGGCGATAAATGATGAAAAAGTATTTTTTTAAGGAGAAAAAAATGAAAAAAAAAAAGTAAAAAGGCCTCTAAAATTATCAGGGAATTTTGTGATAAATGAGATGGGGAAACCCCCCCCCACGTTTAAATTTGAATTGAAGGGTTTGCCCAGGAGGGACATCTTCCAGAGCATTGAAATATTCCCTCGGAAAATTGAGATTTTATGCTTTTAACAGTCAAAATTGCAATCCCCGACCGGAACTCTATAATCTCCAATAATGTCACTTTGAAAAACAAATTACAAGTAATCGCAAGCAAAAGTTAACTTTTGTAACAGGGTTTTTTCACAAGCATGTAATGAACAGTGGGTAAAGGTGTGTATAGTTTTATTTAGTCCCATTGCTTAAAAAATAATTTTAATTTCTGATTAATCATATAAAAGAGGTTTTAGGACACATAAAAGTCAATTTATAAGATGTTAAACGTTTCTTGGCACTTTTTGAATATCTTTGATATTCCCAATAGCGGACACCTCCAAATGGCGGACTATTTCTGCGTTCCTGAGGTGTCCGTTATTTAGAGGTTTTACTATATTCAGTTTCAAAATTTATGAAGGTTTTAAACATATTTTTGCTTTCTTCTATCTATACAAGAAGAAAGTATTGGATTCATGAAAATTTTAAATTCCGGTTTTCGGTGGATTCACACGTTTTAGGACTCAGAGATACCGAAAAACATGTTTTTATGAAATGTCTGTCTGTGAGTCACAGCACAATGAAAAAATTTGAAATCGACGTGATAAAAAATAAAGTTTAAATCAACTGACGCATTTAAACAGTAATTAAAGAAGGTGAAAATGGCAAAACTTAAACAAAGTCTGAAATCGAAACTATACAGCATTTAAACGTTAGGAGCCCATGTTTGCCCATCTTAAAATTAAATGCACTTTACTGCATCAAATGTTTTTATTTCAGTATTTCTCATTTTTAAACTGACATACGTCAATAACCGTCCGTTACGGTAACTTTTCAGCTCAGAAAATTTACTTTTAAAAATATGATTTGTTTACAAAAATTACTTTTTTTTAATATTGCTATTTTAAATACTTTTATTATTTTTAAAAATATTTTTTTAAATGCTGAATAAAAATTGAAAATTAGACATTTTCGTTTAATCAAAAGAAAAAAATTCAACGCGAAAAATAATATTTTGAGTTATAACAATTTTAATTTACTCAAATTTTTTTGAAAAAAAAATATTAAAAAGTCTTATGATGTGATAATGCTTACAAATTGTATGGTTAACCATCACAAAACATTCAAAATTCCAACTTTATAAATAAATAAATAAAATAAATGTTTCCTGGACCCATTACAGCAACATTGTTTCTTCAATTACACGCATTTCAATTTGTGTCTGATCCCTTGAAACCTCACGATTTATTAAAATTGTCATAACTCTCTGAGTTTTGAAGATATCAAGATGAAATTTTTTTTGTTCAGTTCAGGAATGAATAAGAAAAAAATTTCTAATTGGATGTTTTATCCTCTGGGGGCCGTATAAAAATTTAATTTTCGTATTTTTTAAAATAGACCCCCCATGGAGTTGCAACTTATCTTATCAAAAAATTCATCTTTTTTTTATGAAACTTTGCAATTGGAAGTATGGGTCTAGGGGCAATATTTAAGGAGATAGCCTATTGTTTCGATATTTATGACTCACCCTGTATATATATATATATATATATATATATATATAAATCTATAATATTGTTTTGAACACGTTTCTTGTACAAAATATTGTGCATAACATTTCTCGCACTTATGTATGTATTTGAACAATTAATCTGTAACATTTTCAATAAACTGAATTCCCTCTGTTCACTGTTCTTTTAAATGAAAATCATTAAATATGTAAATTATTTTGTTTTCATACAATCAACTGAAAAAAGTTCACACATCCAATACAACAACTTTTACATTTAAATGTTCTTCCTGCACGGAAGTGGAATAAAACTTCGTTATACAGAATATATTTTTTGTAATCTAAAGATTAATTTGCATGACAATGATACTCAAGATCAAGGTTCAGCAGAAAATTTCTTTAAATAGAAAATTGCCTTATAGAGAAGTATGATAGTATAATTTACTAGAAGCTACGTTGAAAGCAAATTTATGCTTCTTCTTTAACGCGTTCACGCCAGCGCGTACTACCGGTGGCCGGCAAAAAAGCTTAAGAATCTTTATTTACCCCCACCAGTAAAATTTTACTGAAATAGCCTTATTTAATCGGATTATTTTATCTATTTAATAAGCCACAAAATTCTTTTTTATAAAAACTGATAGTAAAACATTAAATTTTCAGTAAAAGTGCCCTGTTGCGAAGGGGTTAAAAAATTATGACTCCTGTTGTTAAATTTTTATTCAATGCAAAATATGGAGTATTTCTGTAACAAATATACCTCATATAAAGAGTTTAAATTAAATATAGATACAACTTAGTAAAATATGGTGTCTTACATTAATGTACATTTTAGATAAAAAACAAGTCTATATGGTGCACTTTTCGACGAAATTAGCACTTGAGCTCTTTATAAAGATTTTCAAATCTAAAAATTTCTTCCATGATATTTTCTTCCTAATCCCCTAATTCTGAGTTTAGAAAAAACAGCACAATGTATTTGCTTTCCTCAAATCAGTTGGTTTGATAACATATCCCTAAGGCGGATTTTGGGAAAAGAAAGGGCTTTATGTTTATCTTTAAATGTAAGAACGCAGAAACATTTTACTTAAAAGTAATCCTTAAATATTTATTGCTGAAGATACCATTAAATTGTTTTGTATTTAAATTGTCTTTTGAAATAGTAAAGAACCATGTCGCTGAAATAAACTTCGGCATTTTTTTTTCTTTTTTGCTGCAAGATTCTTTCGAATTTAAAACAGTTTGCATATTACAGAAGATGCAAAGTCAATAATTTAAAAATGTGTCGTATTATTTACAAAATAATTTTTAGTATTGTTATTTAAAAATAAATAAATGAATTAAATTTTTGCGTTTCTACTTAGAGATTTTGATAAAACATTTTTTTTTGTCTTTTTTGCTGCAAGATTCTTTTGAATTTAAGACAGTTTGCATATTACAGAAGATGCTATGTCAATAATTTAAAAATGTGTCTTATTATTTATGAAATAATTTTTAGTATTGTTCTTAAAAAAAAATTAAATATTTATGCTTCTATTTAGAGATTTTGATAAAATATTTTTTTTATTGAATGACTCATTTCTTTTTAAAAAATGTTCTACTTTCATAAATATGTTTTTTAAACTAGTCACATACAGTCGAACCTCGTTAACATGATCCTAAAGGGGAATCAAAATTTTGTTCATGTTAGCAGTAATTCATGTTTGTATCAAATGTTTGTATTCGTTTTTATAGTGGTCTGTGAAAGTATGTTAAAAGTAATTCACATTAAGCCGTGTTCATGTTAACGAGGTTTGACTGTCTGTATAAATGACGTAGAGTTACTTTTTGTAGTAATATTTGTAAAATTACATCACAAAATTTCTGTCATCAAATAAAATAATATTAAATATTCTGGTTTAATAACGCCACTGTCGGTAATAACACCATCTGCTAATATTACTCATATTTAGGAAGGAATCCGGAGATGACACCTACGGATTCCGTACAAAAGAACTTAGAGTCGTCTGAACCAGAAACAACTGCAAAAAAGATAATTTCATCATTTTTTAAACTCTATCGCTGAAACCAATACGTAAGTATGAATGACAAATCTAAAATTTTCGAGATAGTTTCTGTAATCTGAAGAAAATATATTTCTTAAGAAATACTTTGTTTATTTCTTTAACTTATAGTGTATTTCGTGTACTTTTAAAGTCTTGTGGAAAATTTTAGATGAGCTTGCGAGGTACTTTGTAGTTTAAAATATACATCGCAATAAGTACACCATGGTAATAACGCCATCCACTTCAGTTATTACTCCAGTTGATACTTTAGGTACAATATTTTTTTTTAGTTTGTCTGTGAAAGTTTTAACTAGAATCTAAATATGTGTCTAATTAAAGAATTAATAACTTCAGAGCATTTATCTTCGCAAAGTGTGCTTGGTTAGCAGTTATTATTATTTTTTTGGAATTATATGATTCTTAGATATATTTGGTCCAATAGATAGTATAAATACGACGGTATAAGTGAGAATCTTTGGTTTTTGTGCGATCATTTCCTTGATTGAAAATTCAACTCTAAATTAAGCTTCGACGAGCCATCGAATGTTGTTACATGTTTGGAGCAAGCTGAGTTCATCTTCTGTTAAGCTTCTAAGTACAAATCACATAGACATTATATTTTACGCCACTGTTAGTATTAAGGTAGACATGGTTATCTAAGTAATTAGCATTATAATTTGGTCATTGTTAACTTAACTATCCTGCGGCACCATCTTTACTGTACTTTTTAACGATATTTTTCAGTTATATTGTGTCTTTTGGCTAGTTTCTTAACTGATAGTTCAGAAGCGTTCGTCGCATGTATTTTCGATTTATTTTTAGAATATTCTTTACTTGATGCATACTAGGAAATTTTACCAGTGAGAATCAACAGACTGTTATAAAAAGTAGGTTATGGTTTTGATTAATACAGTTATGTCACTGTTATAAATGAGTTTCACCAGATCTACTAATTAATGTTTATGTAGAAAAAAAAACTAAGTGTAATAGGAGATAATGACAATTAAGTGACCCATTGATAATTTTTTAATGTTTAATTTTTGTATTTTCTGTAATTATTAAAATTATTTTGCGTAATTCGCAAATTTCCGTAAAGTTATATGCATGATTACCTTTACGATAGGTTGCAAATATATAGTCGTCATTAGGATATAGTTCTAATGCTTAATACTGACAGATTTAGAGTGACAGAGGATAATTGCAACTATATTATTTTGAAACAGATTCGTAGCATTCTGTACTGAATAAAAAGGTTTTATTAATAATAATAAAAAAACTTGTATGAACTAAAATTTATAAAACATGCATGTGTATTTTTTTTTACAAAACAACAGTTTTTGACTATTGGCTATGGGTATTGTCTAGGGATAATGGCTATAAGATAACTGTTGTTTAATATATTGAATATTATTAGCATACAAAAAATATATTTAAAATGATACTGTATTCTTATATACACTGTTAATTTTTAGTAAAAGAAAAAAAAATTATCTATGTCGAATTCTATTGAAAGTGAGGTTAAAGTGTTAGTTATATTTTATGAAATATTACGTATAGTCACATACATTCTAAATGTACACTTATTGGGCTTATAAAACCTATTAAAAGAAGTATTACTATTATTTTTTAAATGATCAATATTTTCAATTTTTTACCTTTTAGAAAAATATCATAGATTCGGATTGAGATATATTATTTTTAAATTTACCAAATAAACTCAAATACTTCAGTGTTAAAATTATAATTTGATTAAGGAGAGAAATAAATAATTTGCAAAGTAATCTTTAAAGTTTGGAGAATATATAAAACAATTTGCACCCTTTAAAATATCACAGTTTGAAGGAACGGTATCTATTTCAATTACGAAATAAAACCAAGATAAATTTTATCCAATTGCACTCTTTGACAGGAACCATAAAATCTTTTGTTACGAATATAAATGCCACCATTTTCAATCTAGATTTATGAGTCGGTTATTGTAAAAGCTAGAATTAAAAAGTAAATCTTCATGTGTTTTAGATATTATTTGACTTCTTTTGTTTTAATCATTTAAAATGTTAAGCTATAATCATTATAAGTATAGTTAAAAATTCTGTTAAGAAATAGTAACAAAACTAAGAATTAGTAAGAATTATAAATATATGTGTATATATATATATATATATATATTAATACCAATGATCATAGAAAAATGTACACGACTGACTGTAGAAAAATTTTTAATACAATAGTTTAGAAATACTTTATTGTATTCATATGTAATAGTCTTTAATAAAGAATTAGAACAGAGTTTATAATTCAGCAGAATATCAACTTTTGTGTCGCTTTCTTGAACCATTTTAATAAAAGACCAATAAACATTCTATTGAATATTGAAGTTTGTTTAATAATACTTTCACGATTATAACTATAAAAATTTAAATAAAAAATTTGTGTTTGAAATTGAGTTAACTGAATAGAAATGCAGTTTTTTCATTTATAATAAAATATTCTTCATTCAGGAATTTAAATCAGAAATTTTACTTTTAAAACTTTGCATTACGCCTTTCTTTAGAATGGTTATTTTTAAAAATAAGATATATTGATATAAATTGGGATTAGAGTGAAGGTAAGAAGAACTTAATTATTTTAATGGTAAACATAATGCTCGCACTTGGTTTAGACTGAAATTAAAAGTTTTATTAAGAGATGTTAAACTTATAACTATAGCTGCAAAAATATCAAAAGAAATGAAGGTAAAATAATGCACAAAATTTTGTTTAATTTTCTTTTGAAAGAATTTTAATAGAGTATTCTTTAAATTCCACGAAAAATTGTTAAAAATTTAAAATAAAGAGATCATTTATTTACACTTTAATTGTTTCATAGAAATCCGAAATAAGTCATATATTTAACAGTATCTACTTTCGCTTTCTTTTGAAAAATAAAATCTTCATGTCGTTCATGCAGAATTTATAACTAACATTGAAATTTTCAATGCATGCACTCAATTTTGATTCAGTATTTTAAAATATTTTGATAATTGCTTTCCTTCGGATCTCAAGCGAAGTGTTATTTGCTGAAGTAGGATTGGGGAATTTCTGATGTAAAATTTGAAGTTCATAGCATCAAATACTTTCTTCTACCTTTACAAGAAGAAAGTATTGTATTCGCCAAAAACTTCGAGTGGATTTATTTGTTCCAGAAGGATCTGCATAAGATTTAATATTTTTTTGAAAATGTCTGTCGGTGAGTCTGTATGTATGTGACAAATGTTTTTGGGCACTCTGTCTGAAACAAATAATTCAGGAATTTTCACCAAGCTATAGATTTATTTAATCTTTAATAATAATAAAAAAAACTGGTGCTGATTATTTTTTTGTGTATATCTCCCAATAGGTTGTACTGCTATGTTACATTTATGTCGGGTCAATCCATTTCAAGTTGCCCAGAAATATTTTTTTGATTAAATTGATTTTGGATATATTTTTGATTAAAAATGATGAATTAATAAAAATAAAATAATAGTCATTTTGAACTTTAGTCATGTTAGGGTTGTTGTACAAAAAATTTCAGATTTTTTAAAAATGGTCGAGCGACCAGTGCTGGACCACTTGAAATAGATTGACCCTGTCGTTTTTAACCTTATCTCTATCTGAAGAAGTAATTTGCAGATTTTCATCTAACTTTAGAACCTGTTAAAGTTGGAGTTCAGTACTTGTTTATGAAGATTTGCTCTATATCGCCCGACAGATTGTGGTGCTATGCTGCATTTTTGACGATATCAACAATAACTCTATCTCGAAAAGTAACACACAGATTTTTCAACAAACTTTAGATTTAGTCAGAAATTGACATACTGATTCGGTTTTTGTGTATATCGTACAACAAGTAGCACTGCAATGCTGATTTTTTTTACGATTTTCACAAAAGTAAAGTTCGAAATTTTTGCTAGTTCCACTGCCGTCAAAAACGGGACAAAGGGACAATAAAAAAAAATGAGAGTGGCTTTTTAAATCTGAACATAAATGTACAGCTAATCCTTTGTAAAATAATTATTTAAATAAGGGAAACTCTTTAAGCTCTTTTCGGAAGGAATGCTATACAAAATGGATGTTCCATATGTTCAAATCTGAAATTTCATTTGATCACTTGGTATTACACCTTAAACAATTTCACTGCATTAACTAAACACAAATATCTTATATTGTAATATGTGTGACAGAGAAATCGCTAGGGACCGACGATAAATTACGTTTTGGAGAATTTTTTTATTGAGTATTTGAAATTATATGGAATAAATTTCACAGGGACTATGAAATTTTTAAGTTTCTGGCAGAATTCTGAGTTACAGAATACCGCTTCACAATATTTTTTAATCAAAAAATAATTTTGCACCCATAAAAACGAAACAGGGAGGAACCGAAAAAATATTCTGATTTAGAAAGTCTTTATAGAGATATTTTAATTTTACAGCTGAATTTGCTTCGCTCTTTTATACAATACTTTCACTCTATATACAATAACGGATAACTTAGCACTAAAAAGAATTTAAAAATATTTATGCATAATAAAAAATCATGGTATTTTGCATCCCGTACAGGGTATCATAAGGACGGATTTTGGCATCTGAAAATCAAGACATTGAGCGTGAATCGGGACACTTGACAACATTGATTTGAGTGCTCGCAAAAATTGTATCCGACAACACAAGCAAATATACAGGTAGATAAACAGACAGTTAAAAAAATATTAAATCTTTTATGCGATTTCTAAATTTTATCAATTCTCTGGAATCAAAAGTCAAAATTTGTGATGAATCTCACGTTTTCAATTGTATAGGTGAGCTATTAACAGCCTATGATCGCGACGCACTGGTGGGTCATGACCATCTGTTTTGGTGGATTGACGACAATGAAGCTTTACTGCAAAAATATAACGTATAGGTCATTTGTTAAAAAAATAACAAATAAAATATTTTACAACCGAAATAATTTTGAAAACTATTAACGAAAGGAGAACCTTCGTCAGAACACAATATTTCCTGAAGCAATCAATACATATTATGTTAACACCACATTTAAATGTGGTTAACACGACATGCTTCTGCGAACAAGCTTTTTCTAGTTTGCTGTTTCTATCTTGAAAAACAAGTACTGAAACATACTGTTGTAGAAAGTGTCTCAAGGTTAAAATTAACCCGTTTTCTGATATTAGATTTTTTTCGTCGGTGAACAGCAGTATAAAAAATATCAGTGATTATAAAGCTGTGTTTTGATAATGATAGCTTTTTTAATACAATTTATGTTCAGACAATTAATGAACTTACACACATTGGTATAACCAATTCCTCATTTATGTTCATAGTGCACAATTTGTATGAAAATGTTCCTTATCCATAGGATAGGATAGACATAGACGATGTCTTATAGAGATTGTATAAAGAAAATATCTATATACATCAAAATATACAAATAAATGGTTAAAAGGTGTTGCAAAAATATAGCTATTATTGATCTATTTTACCTGAGATCTTTCGAATGCCCATGCATTCATTTTCAAAGGAATATAAAATAAGATTGATTAGAAATAGGAAACATAAAAAACAGTCCGCGTGTATAAACAAAGTTACGATGAATTCATCGAAACACCAAAGATATTGTCCCAAAGTGTAGGAATATTATATGAAATGACGTCAATACAAACAGTATCTTTGTTAAGCAAAATTTCGAGGGATTCACGGATAATGGAGGAGTAATGGTTTGATGTTGAAAAGATTATTTTAGCTTTGTTAAAATTTATCCAATATTTTATTTTTGTTGCATTCTAGATAAGGCTGTACTTGGCTTGTTGTTTTGTATATCCGAAAAATGCTCTTTCAAACTTTCAGTTCTTTTATATTCCTTTGAAAATGAATGCGTGGGCATTCGCAAGATGTCGTAGGTAAAATAAATAAATAACATCTATATTTTTGCAGCACCTTTTAACTGTTTATTTGTATATTTTGATTTAATAACAAGGTGTAAAATTCCATTAATACAGTGACTCATTGAATATTTATCTATGTACAATATTTCCATAGAGATGTAACATGCACAGTCATACTAGTTGGGTTGCGAGTTGTTTTCGTTAACGCTTTTAGCGTCCTGTAGAATTTTTTATGCATGTTTAACAATTCATAAAATTACTGTTTTGAAGATTAATAGTATGAAAATTGATATTTGATAACTCTACATAATATTTTATCATATGCTCTTCAAAAAATTAGCATTATTAACAAAATTGTGTTAAATCAGCCTTCAAATGTAAAAGTTATGTGACAGAAAAACATCGTTAGGACACATAAAAAATTTTAAAGGTGGGTCGGGTACCAATAAAAATTCGGAACTACTGGTACAGATAGAAGAAAGTTATATTAATATATATGTTGATCCAATTACCTAAGAATTTAGTTAAAAAAAACTTGTAAACGCCAGTTTTTTAAAGCTATTTTAGCTCTTCTATTTTAAAGCATTTATATTATTTTTAAAGTTCAACATTTTTGATTATTACTGAATATGTTGGAAAACATAAAAGTTATAAATTTAATCATTTTATTAACCAACAAACCAAACGCTGAGGTCAGCTGGAATGCAAGCATTATTTATATTTAATTAAAGTTGGTTCCATTAAGCGATGAAACATACTTACACAGCAGTATACAAATATTTTTATACTTAATCCATTCTCTCTTCAAACAAAAGCAATTTCACTTATATTGCGCTAATTTTCAAGTTATTAATTAATTTATTTGTAGCAGCAATAAGAAAATGTCAATAAAAATTGTTAATGCAGTTTGAAACATAACTTTAAAATTTTTACAGTCAGCATTTCTGAAATGTAGACATGTCAGTTTGTTGCACTCATTTTGTTTTGTGGTGTAATAAGATATTTAGCACATGTTAAGTATTCTCTATTTTAATTTTTTTGCGCAATTAATTATAGTAATTATAAAAGATAAAGTGTTGAAAACATTTTACAGAAAGATTGGGAAATAAGGGCATAGATAGAAGAAAATAATAAGTGTATACAGAGGTAATATAGATTCATATGCATATATATGAGTATGCATATGTAGATATACATGCATGGATTTGTATATTCGTATGCATGTTGATCTGAATACCTAAAAATTTATTTAAAAACTTGTAAAGGCTAGGTTTTTATTTATTTATTAATTTATTTTGCTGCTTTATTTTAAAGCATTAATATTGTTCTTAAGGGGGCTCAGGGATTGAACACTTTTCAAAAAATCAATTTTTTTATGATCTAGTTTGATCATTCAATTAATTCAGAACTCAATTCAAAAAACCGCATAAAATTATTTGCATTTTTAACGGAGTTATAAGTATTTATGTATCAACACTTCCATAACCACACCCATATAATTTCAACTTTATGTCGCGTTTTCGCAAAACTTGATTTTTGACGACTAACACCAAGATTTAAAAAAAAAACTATTTGATGGAATGGCTTAAATTTTTTTTGCATGCATATAACATCATTATTATGAATTTATATATTTTAGATAGTTTAATATTTTGAGTATTTTTAATGAAAAAAAAGTTGTATTTTTTAGGGGTTTTTTAAGTTTTCAAGTTTGAGAGATTTTTTAATAATGTTTTTTTAAGTGATAGTTATATCCTTAATTCATTATCTAGATAACGATGTTATATGCATGCAAAAAAAATTAAGCCATTCCATCAAATAGTTTTTTTAAATCTTGGTGTTAGTCGTCAAGAATCAAGTTTTAAGAAAACGCGATTTAATGTTGAAATTATATGGATGCGGCTATGAGAATGTTGATACATAAATGCTTATAACTCCGTTACAAATGCAAATATTTTTATGAGGTTTTTTGCATTCAGTTAAGAATTAATTGAATAATCAAACTAGATCATAAAAAAATATCGATTTTTTGAAAAGTTTTCAACCCCTGAGCCCCCTTAAGGTGTAACATTTTATATCATTACTGAATATGCTGGTAAACATAAAATTTATCAATTTAATCATTTTTACTTTCCGGCAAAGCAAACGCTGAAATCAACTGGAATGCGAACTTTGGTTGCAATTAATTAAAGTTGTTTCCATGAAACGAGCAAATTTACTTATTTAGCAGTTTTATTTTTTTCTCTCTTCAAACAAAAGCAATTTGACTTATATTGCGCTCATTTTGAAATTAATATTTCATTTATCTGTAGCAACCCTAAGGAATTGACAATAGAAAGTGTCAATACAATTTGATACATAATTTAAATTTTTTTAAAGTCAGCAATTTTCAAATGAAGAAGTTATCAGTTTCTTGAGATCAATTTGTTTTGTTGTGTAATATAATATTTTTCACACGTTAAATATTTTCTACATTAAAAATTAATTTTCACAATTAATTATAATAATTATAAACATAAAAGTATCGAAAACTTATTACATAAAATGGTTTTAAACTAAAATGTTTTCTGTAATTACTTTTAACATGTAGGAACACATATGAAAATGTGCTTATTGTGTAATACTAAATATTGTAAATTTAAAAAGGTATTGTAAATACATAAGTGTAAAATAAAATATACAGTGTAATGCAATCCATTTTGTAAGAACATAAACGCAATAAATTTCAAATTGTTAAAATCAGATTAATTAAACTTATATTAATTATATAAATACTATGTGATTCGCAACTAGTATGCATTGAGTGGATTTTTTTATACGCCAGTAGGAAAACAACAGTACGGGGACAAGCGCAGGCGGCACTGCGGCACCGTGCCGCCTGCTGTGCCGCCTGCGGTGCCTCCAGCTGTCCCTGCTCAGTCGCTGGGATGAAGGGACCGTCCCTGCTCCCACCATCTCACCGCCGCCCTCCTGCGCCTCCTAGTGGAAAAAAGGAACATTCTATTATAACAGGATAGGTGATCAACCTTCCCTAATTAAAAATATTATCAATCACATCTCAACTCGGAATCATACTATATGATGAAGATTAAATTTATATTTGAATTTTGAACAACCATAATTTTAATGAGTATTATTAATTAAGCGAAACACCGGAAAAATATCAGTTTTTAACCATTTTATTTAGATTTCTTCAACTACAAGATGAGATTATCAATTTAACTCAAGAAATTTAAACATATATTTGAATTTTGCTTCATAGGCATCTTAATGAGTAGTATTAATTAAGTAAAAACAATAGAAAATATCCAGTTTTATAGAAAAAGACTGATTTCTTACGATTTTTATCAACTATATGATCAATGTAACGACTTAAAAGTTGAAAGTTAAACATGTATCCTAGTTTTTCAACAGCTATAGTCTTAATGAGTATCGTTAATTAAGTAAAAAAACAATGGAAAATATCAAGTTTTATGGAAAAAGACTGATCTCTTACGATTTTTATCAACTTAAGAGAGAAAACTTAAACATACATTTCAGTTTTTCAACAGCTATAACCTTAATGAGCATTCATAATTAAGTAAAAAACAATGGAAAATATCGATTTTTATAGAAAAAGGCTGATTTCTTACGATTTTTATCAACTGCAACATCAGTGTATCGACTTACAAGTTGAAAGTTAAACATGCATTCTAGTTTTTCAACAGCTATAATCTTAATGAGTATCGTTAATTAAGTAAAAAACAATGGAAAATATCAAGTTTTATAGAAAAAGACTGATTTCTTACGATTTTTTCAACTCAAACTTCAGACTATCAATTTGGTAGAAAGAAATTTAAGCATGCATTCGAGTTTTAGGCAACCATTTCCTTCATGAACATTATTAATTAAGCAAAACAACAGAAAATATTAAATTTTTAACTGATTTCTTCATATTTATTTATTTTTTTATATATATATATACATAAAATCAGAATACACAACTTAAAATAGAAATTTAAACATATTTTTTAATTTTTGAACAGTCGTTACCTCAAAGAATTTCAATAATTGAACAATTAACAAAGGAAACTAATGATTTTTTAACGAAAAAAGACGAATTAAACGAATTTGGTTAACTTTTACTCTAAATGGAAATTTCATCATACTTTTATATACTAACTAAGTAGAATTTTAATGCATAAACGAACACATTTCAGTAAATATTCAACGCACACGCAAATATGAAAACAACACCTGCTTCTTGTGACGTCATATTGAAACCAAAAGTTATTCCTCCGAAGTCCCTCACCATACCTTTTCACCCCCATCTCCCCCAATTTTTTACCTTAGGTAGGGAAATGGACAATGCAATGACCTCTCATTCTTGTATATTTAGAAGTCTGGGAGAAAAAAACAGACATTTTATACACTCCAATTTCATAACAGTTACCGCAATATCCCAAAATTTGAATTTTGGAAGACATAATCAGTATAATTAATTAAACAAAATAATAAAAATATTATTTTTTAAGGTGAAAAGGTGAATTTAAGCGAATTTGATTAGTTTTACAATAGTCTTTTGAACAACAACTTGGAAATATAGATTTCTAACAGAAGAATTAAACGTATATTTTAATTTTAACAACAAAAACTTAACAAGTATCATTAATTCAACAAAAATAAATATCAATTTTAAAGAAAAGACGAATTTGAATAATTTTACACTAGTATTTTCAAAAGCAACATAGAAATATCAATACTTATTCACATATTTCACTTATTCACTGTATTCAGTACTATATTTAATAAATATGGATACAATTTAAGAATTTTCTAATCTATAATTAAATATTAGCTGTATATTTAATGTTACCCATGTTTTCAACATTAGTTCACAATCGTGAATTTTGTATTTTAAATACCATGTATTCAGGTTCAGATTATTTTCACTTGAAATCATACAGAATTTTTTAACAGAGTTTGTTTTTGAAATCATTGAAGCAACTGTATTTAATATTTTTAACACCAATTTTCTAAGATTTTCTAACATTTTCCGATTATACATTCTTCAGAAGTACATTTCTAAATGTTACAATCACTTTACATATCGAAAAGATATCATTGAAGCAACTGTATTTAATATTTTTAATACCAATTTTCTAAGATTTTTTAACATTTTCCGGTTATACATTCCTCAAAAGTTATTATTACGTATTCTAAACAATAGAAAATATTAATTTTAAGAATAAAAAGACGAATTTAAACAAATTTTATTAGTTTTACACTATTTTTTCTCACCTCCAACACGGATATATCAATTTTAACAGAAGAATTAAACGTATATTTTAGTTTTTAACAACAAAAATGTAATAAGTATCATTAATTAAACAAAAATAAATATCAATTTTCAAGAAAAGACAATTTTTTACACAAATTTTCAACTTTGAAATACATTTGCTTACATATATTGTTACAGTATATTACTAAACTTAAACTTTTTAAAAAGTTTGAATGTCTTTACAAAGGTTCATACTTATATTTTTCACGTCTTGACTGCATTCGAAATCTTACAACAAAAGTATACTTTTATTATTATTATTATTATTATTCTAGAAAACCTAAAAAATCGTTTCTTGCTGCTTTAGACACTTGACATATTAAAACTACTCTACCCATATAATTAATCAAATTAGGACATGATTCATCTTACACTTCAAAATTTCTGAATTTTTACAATACTTATTTTCATCAAACTTTATTCTTGATCCTATATATTTTAATAGCACAGAATTTTAACATCTGTTTTTATCTACTTATCAAAAAATTATTAAAACACCCAACAACATTTTCCAAATATGAATATTATCTTTACAAATTTAATAATGCAAAACATACACGAATACAAAGTTTAATTTTTACAAACATTTCATATTTCAAATCAAACTATTCGAAATTTTCACAACATAAGAGCAAACATTAAACGAACTTTTTAACATTAATATTGCTTACATCTTTTCATCATAACTTTTAACTATGATAATTATCCATTTTTAGGTTGATTGTCGAAAAACTGTAACTGAAATTACATAAACTTAATGTAAAAAACCATGTTCTCACACAATTTCTTGAAATTCAACAAAGAATTGACTATTAATCCAATACTTATCTACTTCAATCTCGACTTTCGATAGTATATAGATATTGCATCATTACATACTTACAACTCTTTTCAAACGTTTATCAGAAAATCAAGTCAATCAAAGTCTAGTAGTTATTACATACCTGTTCCTCAGAAATATTACTATCATATGAAACAGTAAAGAAAATTAATAGATATTTAATATTTAATAATTTCATACGTGAAATTACTGCTGAATAAGAATACTAATAATCAAAAAAATCAACTGTTGGACAAAAAAATAGTACAGATTACCGAAAATTCAAATAATTTTTTCTACAAAAATTACAAAAATTAACAAATGAATGACAAGTTAGAGAAATAACTAAAAAAAAAAAAAAAAAAATAATGAACATATTTACAAATTTATTAAAATCACACCTTTTTCTGGATTACAAACCACAATTTCTTGAAAAATTTAACACCGAATTTGTAAGATTTTAATCCTAGTATTACATACACTCAATAAATATTCAAAATTAACAAAAAAATAATTTTTTAGTCTCATCAATAAGCAGAAATTCTATATTAAAAGAATATTTTCATAGTAGTACTTATAAAAATGAGAGTTTACAAACTGATTTTCATAATTTTATCACATTTAAACTTAATATTTTACATAAAACATTATTTAATCAAATTTTATGCTTTCTAATTCAGTAAAATTCAATACTTTTTTAGTTTTTAAACCAATACCACAATATTTATTTACATCAAACTTGATTCTTCACCTTTTATATTTCCACATTACACACGTGAGATAAATACTAACTTGGATCAGGAGTTGAAGTCCATTCGATTTTCATCATGTACGCATTGCTCCTACACGAAATTTCTTACTGCTATAATCATCTAATGTATTAAAACTAATCTACTCATATTTTTAATCAATTCATCAGATGTTTCATCTCGCACTTCTGTATTATCGTGCATCAAGTTGCTTAAAATATAAATACTATCTTTATAGTTTTAATGATATATAGTATACATGGTTTATCTTGAGTTAGCACTTCCATAGTATTAATCAAATTATATGTTTCATCTTGCACTTGATCTTAATGATTTCATCTTGCATCTGAATTATCGTCCATCGAGTTTTTTTTAAAATAATAATATATTTATAGTTTTTGATTATACATAGCATGTACGAATACAATCTTTAATTTTAACATTTCATATTTCAAATAACCTATTTCCGAAACCAAGCTATGTGAATTTTACCACAATGCTTATTATCATAGAATAATTTGTGTTTCACACTTTTCTAAAAATTATCAGATATGTACCCCTCAGAGAAATTACTATCATATGAATAAATGAAGAAAATTTAATTTATATTAAATGTACACGAAATTGATTGCAATATACATGTATTTAATAAAAATAAATAAATAAGCGATTATTTATACATTAAACCTTTACTAAATATATATTTCTTTCATTATACAGATGTTTCAACAAGATGAACCAAAACAGCAGCAAACTTCAGAAATTAATGATCCGAATGATTCATCCCTAGCACATGTAGCGTTAACGAATAACAAATATGTGAGTACTTATATGAGAAATACTAGAATTCGTATATGAAACGTAATTAGAGTAAATACAAAATGATTTGTCTTACTACCTACACTTTAACAAGTGCTTTTTACCTATATTATTGAAGAGAATCCTAACTGTGTCCATTTATTTCTATTACAGATGTGCTCTATTTGTTACAAACACTTCTTAAGTAAATGGAATTTAATAGAACATACAAAAATCTATACAGGTGAAAAACCTTACACTTGGAAAGATTACCATAAATGCTGTTTTCAAGGAGACGTGAATCAAAAATGCACACATCATCATATAAAGCATCGTCAGATATATGTAAACTTAGCGAAGATATTCAAAAATTAGTCAGACTTTTGAAGAATTTAGAAATAAAGGAAGATATTTAGGCTATTTATCCATCCTATTTTCACAACACTTACCACAATATCTCAAACTTAAAATTTGGAAGACATACACACTGCTGAAAAGTAATTTTGTGATTCTTCTAATCAGTATGAATGTATAGATATTATTTTGCAGTGTATTCTTTAAATACTCACATTAAATATTCTTTTATATGCATATATCGTTGTGTTTATTTTTCTAATACCTATTACATTAATGAAATACATAACATTTTAAGTGAAATAACACTCTCACAACTTAAAAAATGCATAAGAACATACAAAAAATAAGCAGATGTATGAAAAAATATGCATGTTTACAAAATAATTTCATTGTTTTCTAGAAATATTAACAAAAAATATTTACAATATGAAAAAATTGCAAAAGTGAAAAGAAAAAACACAAATGTAAAAACAAAAACCACAAAGTGAAAAACTCATAACAAAGTTTTTGAAAAAAATATTTACAACAAAATTTTTTTTTACAAAAACCAAAACTTACAAAAATATTTTTTTCAAAAATTTTTTTTTTCAAAAACATTTTTTACAAAAAATTTTTTTTTCAAAATAAGTTTTTACAAAAGTAAAAAAAAGAAAATCACAACGTTAAAAAAATGAAAAATTTTTGCTAAAAAAAAAAATGTAAAAAAATTGCAAAAAAAGTTGCAAAAATTTCAAAAAAAGTTATGAAAAAAGTCTCAAAAATTTTGTTGTTTTTAATAGCAAATACAATGGTAACCAACGAAATTTTTGAAGCTTTTTTCATAACTTTTTTTGAAATTTTTGCAACTTTTTTTGCAATTTTTTTACATTTTTTTTTAGCAAAAATTTTTCATTTTTTTAACGTTGTGATTTTCTTTTTTTTACTTTTGTAAAAACTTATTTTGAAAAAAAAATTTTTGTAAAAAATGTTTTTGAAAAAAAAAATTTTTTGAAAAAAATATTTTTGTAAGTTTTGGTTTTTGTAAAAAAAAATTTTGTTGTAAATATTTTTTTCAAAAACTTTGTTATGAGATTTTCACTTTGTGGTTTTTGTTTTTACATTTGTGTTTTTTCTTTTCACTTTTGCAATTTTTTCATATTGTAAATATTTTTTGTTAATATTTCTAGAAAACAATGAAATTATTTTGTAAACATGCATATTTTTTCATACATCTGCTTATTTTTTGTATGTTCTTATGCATTTTTTAAGTTGTGAGAGTGTTATTTCACTTAAAATGTTATGTATTTCATTAATGTAATAGGTATTAGAAAAATAAACACAACGATATATGCATATAAAAGAATATTTAATGTGAGTATTTAAAGAATACACTGCATAATAATATCTATACATTCATACTGATTAGAAGAATCACAAAATTACTTTTCAGCAGTGTGTATGTCTTCCAAATTTTAAGTTTGAGATATTGTGGTAAGTGTTGTGAAAATATGATGGATAAATAGCCTAAATATCTTCCTTTATTTCTAAATTCTTCAAAAGTCTGACTAATTTTTGAATATCTTCGCTAAGTTTACATATATCTGACGATGCTTTATATGATGATGTGTGCATTTTTGATTCACGTCTCCTTGAAAACAGCATTTATGGTAATCTTTCCAAGTGTAAGGTTTTTCACCTGTATAGATTTTTGTATGTTCTATTAAATTCCATTTACTTAAGAAGTGTTTGTAACAAATAGAGCACATCTGTAATAGAAATAAATGGACACAGTTAGGATTCTCTTCAATAATATAGGTAAAAAGCACTTGTTAAAGTGTAGGTAGTAAGACAAATCATTTTGTATTTACTCTAATTACGTTTCATATACGAATTCTAGTATTTCTCATATAAGTACTCACATATTTGTTATTCGTTAACGCTACATGTGCTAGGGATGAATCATTCGGATCATTAATTTCTGAAGTTTGCTGCTGTTTTGGTTCATCTTGTTGAAACATCTGTATAATGAAAGAAATATATATTTAGTAAAGGTTTAATGTATAAATAATCGCTTATTTATTTATTTTTATTAAATACATGTATATTGCAATCAATTTCGTGTACATTTAATATAAATTAAATTTTCTTCATTTATTCATATGATAGTAATTTCTCTGAGGGGTACATATCTGATAATTTTTAGAAAAGTGTGAAACACAAATTATTCTATGATAATAAGCATTGTGGTAAAATTCACATAGCTTGGTTTCGGAAATAGGTTATTTGAAATATGAAATGTTAAAATTAAAGATTGTATTCGTACATGCTATGTATAATCAAAAACTATAAATATATTATTATTTTAAAAAAAACTCGATGGACGATAATTCAGATGCAAGATGAAATCATTAAGATCAAGTGCAAGATGAAACATATAATTTGATTAATACTATGGAAGTGCTAACTCAAGATAAACCATGTATACTATATATCATTAAAACTATAAAGATAGTATTTATATTTTAAGCAACTTGATGCACGATAATACAGAAGTGCGAGATGAAACATCTGATGAATTGATTAAAAATATGAGTAGATTAGTTTTAATACATTAGATGATTATAGCAGTAAGAAATTTCGTGTAGGAGCAATGCGTACATGATGAAAATCGAATGGACTTCAACTCCTGATCCAAGTTAGTATTTATCTCACGTGTGTAATGTGGAAATATAAAAGGTGAAGAATCAAGTTTGATGTAAATAAATATTGTGGTATTGGTTTAAAAACTAAAAAAGTATTGAATTTTACTGAATTAGAAAGCATAAAATTTAATTAAATAATGTTTTATGTAAAATATTAAGTTTAAATGTGATAAAATTATGAAAATCAGTTTGTAAACTCTCATTTTTATAAGTACTACTATGAAAATATTCTTTTAATATAGAATTTCTGCTTATTGATGAGACTAAAAAATTATTTTTTTGTTAATTTTGAATATTTATTGAGTGTATGTAATACTAGGATTAAAATCTTACAAATTCGGTGTTAAATTTTTCAAGAAATTGTGGTTTGTAATCCAGAAAAAGGTGTGATTTTAATAAATTTGTAAATATGTTCATTATTTTTTTTTTTTTTTTTTTTTTTTTAGTTATTTCTCTAACTTGTCATTCATTTGTTAATTTTTGTAATTTTTGTAGAAAAAATTATTTGAATTTTCGGTAATCTGTACTATTTTTTTGTCCAACAGTTGATTTTTTTGATTATTAGTATTCTTATTCAGCAGTAATTTCACGTATGAAATTATTAAATATTAAATATCTATTAATTTTCTTTACTGTTTCATATGATAGTAATATTTCTGAGGAACAGGTATGTAATAACTACTAGACTTTGATTGACTTGATTTTCTGATAAACGTTTGAAAAGAGTTGTAAGTATGTAATGATGCAATATCTATATACTATCGAAAGTCGAGATTGAAGTAGATAAGTATTGGATTAATAGTCAATTCTTTGTTGAATTTCAAGAAATTTTGTGAGAACATGGTTTTTTACATTAAGTTTATGTAATTTCAGTTACAGTTTTTCGACAATCAACCTAAAAATGGATAATTATCATAGTTAAAAGTTATGATGAAAAGATGTAAGCAATATTAATGTTAAAAAGTTCGTTTAATGTTTGCTCTTATGTTGTGAAAATTTCGAATAGTTTGATTTGAAATATGAAATGTTTGTAAAAATTAAACTTTGTATTCGTGTATGTTTTGCATTATTAAATTTGTAAAGATAATATTCATATTTGGAAAATGTTGTTGGGTGTTTTAATAATTTTTTGATAAGTAGATAAAAACAGATGTTAAAATTCTGTGCTATTAAAATATATAGGATCAAGAATAAAGTTTGATGAAAATAAGTATTGTAAAAATTCAGAAATTTTGAAGTGTAAGATGAATCATGTCCTAATTTGATTAATTATATGGGTAGAGTAGTTTTAATATGTCAAGTGTCTAAAGCAGCAAGAAACGATTTTTTAGGTTTTCTAGAATAATAATAATAATAATAATAAAAGTATACTTTTGTTGTAAGATTTCGAATGCAGTCAAGACGTGAAAAATATAAGTATGAACCTTTGTAAAGACATTCAAACTTTTTAAAAAGTTTAAGTTTAGTAATATACTGTAACAATATATGTAAGCAAATGTATTTCAAAGTTGAAAATTTGTGTAAAAAATTGTCTTTTCTTGAAAATTGATATTTATTTTTGTTTAATTAATGATACTTATTACATTTTTGTTGTTAAAAACTAAAATATACGTTTAATTCTTCTGTTAAAATTGATATATCCGTGTTGGAGGTGAGAAAAAATAGTGTAAAACTAATAAAATTTGTTTAAATTCGTCTTTTTATTCTTAAAATTAATATTTTCTATTGTTTAGAATACGTAATAATAACTTTTGAGGAATGTATAACCGGAAAATGTTAAAAAATCTTAGAAAATTGGTATTAAAAATATTAAATACAGTTGCTTCAATGATATCTTTTCGATATGTAAAGTGATTGTAACATTTAGAAATGTACTTCTGAAGAATGTATAATCGGAAAATGTTAGAAAATCTTAGAAAATTGGTGTTAAAAATATTAAATACAGTTGCTTCAATGATTTCAAAAACAAACTCTGTTAAAAAATTCTGTATGATTTCAAGTGAAAATAATCTGAACCTGAATACATGGTATTTAAAATACAAAATTCACGATTGTGAACTAATGTTGAAAACATGGGTAACATTAAATATACAGCTAATATTTAATTATAGATTAGAAAATTCTTAAATTGTATCCATATTTATTAAATATAGTACTGAATACAGTGAATAAGTGAAATATGTGAATAAGTATTGATATTTCTATGTTGCTTTTGAAAATACTAGTGTAAAATTATTCAAATTCGTCTTTTCTTTAAAATTGATATTTATTTTTGTTGAATTAATGATACTTGTTAAGTTTTTGTTGTTAAAATTAAAATATACGTTTAATTCTTCTGTTAGAAATCTATATTTCCAAGTTGTTGTTCAAAAGACTATTGTAAAACTAATCAAATTCGCTTAAATTCACCTTTTCACCTTAAAAAATAATATTTTTATTATTTTGTTTAATTAATTATACTGATTATGTCTTCCAAAATTCAAATTTTGGGATATTGCGGTAACTGTTATGAAATTGGAGTGTATAAAATGTCTGTTTTTTTCTCCCAGACTTCTAAATATACAAGAATGAGAGGTCATTGCATTGTCCATTTCCCTACCTAAGGTAAAAAATTGGGGGAGATGGGGGTGAAAAGGTATGGTGAGGGACTTCGGAGGAATAACTTTTGGTTTCAATATGACGTCACAAGAAGCAGGTGTTGTTTTCATATTTGCGTGTGCGTTGAATATTTACTGAAATGTGTTCGTTTATGCATTAAAATTCTACTTAGTTAGTATATAAAAGTATGATGAAATTTCCATTTAGAGTAAAAGTTAACCAAATTCGTTTAATTCGTCTTTTTTCGTTAAAAAATCATTAGTTTCCTTTGTTAATTGTTCAATTATTGAAATTCTTTGAGGTAACGACTGTTCAAAAATTAAAAAATATGTTTAAATTTCTATTTTAAGTTGTGTATTCTGATTTTATGTATATATATATATAAAAAAATAAATAAATATGAAGAAATCAGTTAAAAATTTAATATTTTCTGTTGTTTTGCTTAATTAATAATGATCATGAAGGAAATGGTTGTCTAAAACTCGAATGCATGCTTAAATTTCTTTCTACCAAATTGATAGTCTGAAGTTTGAGTTGAAAAAATCGTAAGAAATCAGTCTTTTTCTATAAAACTTGATATTTTCCATTGTTTTTTACTTAATTAACGATACTCATTAAGATTATAGCTGTTGAAAAACTAGAATGCATGTTTAACTTTCAACTTGTAAGTCGATACACTGATGTTGCAGTTGATAAAAATCGTAAGAAATCAGCCTTTTTCTATAAAAATCGATATTTTCCATTGTTTTTTACTTAATTATGAATGCTCATTAAGGTTATAGCTGTTGAAAAACTGAAATGTATGTTTAAGTTTTCTCTCTTAAGTTGATAAAAATCGTAAGAGATCAGTCTTTTTCCATAAAACTTGATATTTTCCATTGTTTTTTTACTTAATTAACGATACTCATTAAGACTATAGCTGTTGAAAAACTAGGATACATGTTTAACTTTCAACTTTTAAGTCGTTACATTGATCATATAGTTGATAAAAATCGTAAGAAATCAGTCTTTTTCTATAAAACTGGATATTTTCTATTGTTTTTACTTAATTAATACTACTCATTAAGATGCCTATGAAGCAAAATTCAAATATATGTTTAAATTTCTTGAGTTAAATTGATAATCTCATCTTGTAGTTGAAGAAATCTAAATAAAATGGTTAAAAACTGATATTTTTCCGGTGTTTCGCTTAATTAATAATACTCATTAAAATTATGGTTGTTCAAAATTCAAATATAAATTTAATCTTCATCATATAGTATGATTCCGAGTTGAGATGTGATTGATAATATTTTTAATTAGGGAAGGTTGATCACCTATCCTGTTATAATAGAATGTTCCTTTTTTCCACTAGGAGGCGCAGGAGGGCGGCGGTGAGATGGTGGGAGCAGGGACGGTCCCTTCATCCCAGCGACTGAGCAGGGACAGCTGGAGGCACCGCAGGCGGCACAGCAGGCGGCACGGTGCCGCAGTGCCGCCTGCGCTTGTCCCCGTACTGTTGTTTTCCTACTACTTACGCCTTCCCTAATTTTAAATGATAAGAAAAAACTTTTCCAGAAAAAGACGCGACACAGAAGAAGGTTTGTTGCTAATTTGTGTCCTACTTTCGAAATTCACTTAGTAGAAGGCCGACTCTAAACTTTGAACAACAGTTTTGTTTTAGCTGCACTGTTAAAAAAAAAAAAAAAAAATACTGCACCGAATTAAAATTTTTAAAAGACGAAATAAAGTAGTTTAAATATGCACGAATTTTATTGTCAGTACCATGTTAAGTTCATAAAAAACAAATTAGGATAATATTAGAAAGGAAATTGATATAGACTAGCAATATTTGATATTATTTACCTTCATATCTCTTTGAACTTCTATAGTATATCTATAGAAAAGTATATATAGACAGTCATACATTTCTAGTACGAGGGGTAATCCAAAAAAAAGTTTACAAGGCAAAGGAAAAAATATTTACTAACAATGAAGACAAGATACAAATGGGAATCAAGAGACACATCTGGCCTTTACTTTTCCACATAGTCGCCAAACCTGTTTAGGTATTTCTCAGAACGTTCGACCAACTTATTTATCCCGTCTTGGTAGTAATCAGGACCCTGCTCATTGAACCATTTCTCGGCAGCTTTTTTCACTGCATCGTCGCAGGTGAACCGTGTTCCGGATAAGTTTCGCTTCAACACCTGAAAAAGGAAATAGTCACTTGGAGCCAAATCGGGGCTGTATGGGGTGTGATTCCAGACCCCCCCCCCACACACTTGAACCTTTGCAGCAATTCCTGAGTCTGGCGAGCTGTATGGGGGCTGGCATTGTCATGCCGAAGAATGACTGTGGATTTCTCTGTGAATTTCGGATGCGGCCACATTCTTGGCCCATAAGAATCGAATTACGGCTCGCACCTCTATGCGAGACCACTTTTCTGAACGTAGTGACATTACTGTCGCTCTTTAGTGTCTGCTTACTGACGCTATTTACTCGTAAAACCGCTGTAGGACAACTAGCGACATCTGACAACCACCCTGGGTGGAAATATTCGCTCCATAATTATTACGTTTGAAATGCTTCTTCTTGTAAACTTTTTTTTGGATCAACCTACGTATATACATCTTTTCATAACTCTATATTGTATAATTTTTTTACAAAATTCTACAGACAAAATGCTACTTCATGAATTACAAATCTTATTATTCTTATAGCAACAGCTTTTTAAATAATACAGTTAATAAGTAATATATTTATTTTAGGGAATCTTCTAAGCACGAATTATACCGCAGTTGACTATTTATCTACCCTATATACCTAAAATCATAAATAAACGAATTTATGAAACGAATTTGTCAAACGATTTAATGAAACGATTGATTGAATGACTGATTTTGTTTTACAGAATTTTTTTCCAAAATATCTAATATTATGCGGATAAAATTAACACCAAAAATAAATGGTGGCAATATTTGGTGGCAACTCAACGACTTCATTTTTGTAGAATCAAGGAACGAAAGGAAAAAAGATATTGATTATTACATTTTCTGTTATTTCTGTTATTTTCAGTGTGAAATTGAGATTATATTTTCTTTCAATCGATAGTAAAAAAAGATATTGTGATTAAATCATGTTTTTAGAAAACCTTCGCAAAATAAAAGCTTTTTTTCCCATTTAAATCATCAGGAATCAGTTCTTCTTAAAAAATAAAGATCTTTTGTAATGTTACAATTTGACATATTTTTCATTGACATAAAAAAAATCCATTTTTTTGGTGGGCAAAAGAGGAAGGGGATTCTTGGATTTCTTACTGTTGTCGTTGTGAAATTAAAGAGTAACATTATTAAAAAAGAAGAAAGTTTTAAAAATAAGAATTTTATTATATGCTTTAAAAGCTTAAAATGGAAAAAATTACGTCAAAATATTCACACTTAATATTGTAGAAAATACGAAAACTTTAAAATAATAAAATTATTGCACGCGAAACGAATTTAAAGATTATAACTGCGTCTTATGTAAAATGTCTAAATATTACACATCGTCATAAAATGACAGAAAAAATTAAATTATTACAAGAGGAAAAACTTTTAATGGTGAAGATTAGGTCATATTTTTAAAGCTGCAATATTATTCCCGAATACTTTTCAATTAAGTAATATTTGTACTCGTGAATCTTAAACGAAAAAAATATATATTAGAAGCATGATAAATGCATTTACTAGTGAAACTTATGTCATATGTAATATATATATATATACATATATATTTTTTATATAAATACTTTTATAGATACAACCAAAGTAATTCAGACAATACCATTCAATAAACCAATGAAACCAGTATTTTAACAATCATATTATTGAAAACAGTTGAAGCTTAAAGTAAAATAGAAGGCAGATTACCAAAATAATTAATACAGATAAGTATATTAGAATAATATCAACTAAATTCCAATTTTAGTAAAATCCGAAGTTATAACAATGGTAGATATTTGCAAAAAGTATGAAAGAAGCAGCAAGAATAACAAATTGAATAAATACATCATTTCATGCGCTGTGCAGTATTAAAGTAATGTATTTTAATTTTTTTTTTTTAAATAAGGTTAATTTATGCCAAAATAGGCGGTATTGTCTCAATTACTTTGGTTGTATCTATAAAAATATTTATATGTATATATATACAGGGTGTCCCAAAAGGTCGTTTACAAACTTAACATGCTGGTCTGTCATATCATGATGAACAATATTAAATAGGAAAATAAGGGTCCCAAATGTCTTCCAAAGGAGATATGCGCCATTAAAGTTTAGGGTCCAAAAATTCAAATGATTATAAAAACAGAAAAATTGGTCGATTCGTTTGCGGTTTTCACTAAAACTATTCTTTACGTCAGTATTTTCATGAAAATAAATTATAAAGATAAATTTCAAAAAATATCGATAGAGGGCGCTTTAGACTTTGAAGTAACGATAAACTAGTTTTTACCATTATTTTTTGCATCTCATTAATTTTTTTTAGAAGCTTAGACATAAACTTAAATTTTGAGCTCAAAATCTAAATCGTTGGAAGTGATTAAGTAGCTCAAACTGAATTGCGAAGGGAGGCTCAAATTTCAAATGATTATAAAAAACGGAAAAATTTGTCAATTGATTTGCGATTTTCACTAAAATTATTCTTTATGTCAGTATTATCTTGAAAATAATTTATAAAGATAAAATTTAAAAAATGCCGATAGAGGGCGCTTTAGACTTTGGAGTAATGTACAACTATTTTTTTCCGTTATTTTTTGCATCTCATAAAATTTTTTTAGAAGCTTAGACATAAACTTAAATTTTGAGATAAAAATCTAAATCGTTGGGAGTGGTTAAGTAGCACAAACTGAACTGTGTTCAATGGGGGTGGGGAGGTTCAAATTTCAAATGATTATAAAAAACGGAAAAATTGGTCGGTTTTCGCTAAAACTATTCTTTATATCAATATTTTCTTGAAAATAAATTTTACAGATATCTTTCAAAAAATTCCGTCAGAGGGCGCTTTAAACGTTATAGTAACCAACAACTATTTTTAACCGTTATTTTTTGTATCTAACAAAATGCTTGTAAAATTTAAAACTTAAATTTTGTGCTCGAAATCTGCATCGTTGTGAGTAATTAAGCGGCCAAAAATTGAACTGTGTTCGAGGGGTGGGGTAGGTAACATTTCAACTCCTGAACACAGTTCAGTTTGTGCTTCTTAACCCCTCCTATCGATTTAGATTTTGAGCGCAAAATTTAAGTCTAAACTTTTGCAAGCATTTAATTAGATTAAAAAAAAAAGGTTAAAAATAATTGTTGGTTATTCTAAAGTTTAAGGAACGCTCTAACAGATTTTGTTAAATTTATCTTTAAAATTTATTTTCAAGAAAATATTGACATAAAAAATCATTTTAGCGAAAACCGACCAATTTTTCCGTTTTTTATAATCATTTGAAATTTGAACCCCCCACCCCCACCCCCACCCCCATTGAACACAGTTCAGTTTGCGTTACTTTACCACTCCCAACGATTCAGATTTTCATCTCAAAATTTAAGTTTATGTCTAAGCATCTAAAAAAATTTATGAGATGCAAAAAATAACGGAAAAAAATAGTTGTACGTTACTCCAAAGTCTAAAGCGCCCTCTTTCGGTATTTTTTTAATTTTATGTTTATAAATTTTTTTCAAGATAATACTGACATAAAGAATAATTTTAGTGAAAATCGCAAATAAATTGACCAATTTTTCCGTTTTTTATAATCATTTGAAATTTGAACCTCCCCCCACAATTCAGTTTGAGCTACTTAACCACTTCCAACGATTTAGATTTTGAGCTCAAAGTTTAAGTTTATGTCTAAGCTTCTAAAAAAGTTTAATGAGATGCAAAAAATAATGGTAAAAACTAGTTTATCGTTACTCCAAAGTCTAAAGCGCCCTCTATCGACATTTTTTGAAATTTATTTTTATAATTTATTTTCAAGAAAATACTGACTTAAAGAATAGTTTTAGTGAAAACCGCAAACGAATCGACCAATTTTTCTGTTTTTTATAATCATTTGAATTTTTGGACCCTAAACTTTAATGGCGCATATCTCCTTTGGAAGACGTTTGGGACCCTTAGTTTCCTATTTAATATTGTTCATCATGATATGACAGACCAGCACGTTAAGTTTGTAAACGACCTTTTGGGACACCCTGTATATATATATATATATATATATATATATATATATATTCGTGAATTTTAATGTCACGTGATATGGTGTAAAAATAGTGGGAATTGCAAATCTGTTTATGTATTACATCACTTGATTCATCATAACTACAGGTAAATGTAAGCACAAAATACTTTTGTTATATCTTGTAGAAATGGGACATTCAAAAGCCAATCCGACTAACTCCATTTTTTTATAGAAATTCAAATACTTACATGATTTGGTTGAATTTTTCCTATATATCTACACAGTGCTTATGCATTACCCTTGATTATAAGACAGTAAATGCGTGTCTTTAAAAAGTGGTATAAAAAATAATAGTAACTTTTTAAAAAAAGAAATCACTTTAAATGTTTCAAATGAGCATTTTATTTGATGAAAATAGTGGGATTGACTTCTGAACGCCATGCATTATAGTCGATAAGTACATACAAGAAAATTATGGTATTCTTATTAATTAGTTAAACAATGTATATTGTAAAAAGAACCTAAAAATATGCATGATGGCGTATTAAAATAGAGAAAATTATTCTTGAATAAGCTATACCTGCTTCTGAAAATATCTAAAACGCAACCACAGCATAAAATGTAAGTGTATTGTCCTTCTGAAAGCTCTTCACAAGCAGGCACAGATTTTTTACGCGAATCTGAAGGAAGAATAGTGGTCATCGCGTCTTTATAAGACAAAAAGATAACGACATTTTTTTAAACAAACCACTTTATATAAGCTTATTTTCACAGTGGAATTAATGTTAATTATTAGTCTTAAATACAGTCGTCAATTGTTAAGAAAACGATGGATGAAGTCAAGGAAACTGAAAAATATCACTTTAAAACGGAAATGCATGGCAAACCGATTACAGAAGGTAGCTGCCATTACATTGATGCTCTCATTCAATCTACCATAACTTGGTAATTTTTTTAACCATGCACATTATTATGGTTTTAGAGGTTGCGAAACCTCAACGGGGGTTGGTGAGAGTATTTCACTGGGTGCTGAGCTCCCTAGTTAAAATATTTTTATATTCGAAAGTATTATATTCGATATTCGATATGGCGCATTTATTTTTATATTCGAAGATTAAAAAAAAAACTTGAAAATGTGCAAGATGTGTATAAGTGCAATTTTAAAATATGAAAGAACATTGCATATTACTTCTTATTTTGATCATAACATTTTTTTTTTCTTGTATTTATAGTAAAAAGTTTGAAATTAATCATAACAAACCAAATCGAAAAAAGAATACAAATATTTGTTCAAAAATAAAACAAAAATTTTAATCAATAACTGGAGAAATAGCTTAAATTGTGTTGTAATTGAAACTCCATGTAATTAAAACTGAAATCTGTAATATAACATAATTTAAGAATTCTTAGTTTTCGGTATGAAATTCATGATTTGATTGTTGGACACTCAATAAAAAATGTATTATAATATAATTGATGTTTCACATAACTATAAATGCTTATACATGAAATACCATTAATTATTCTTGATTACATATGTTTCAGTAGCAATACTTTAAACAAACTAATAACAGTATATTTTAATTTAAAATCAATCGATAGACGACAAATTAATTAAATTCGAAATCAAAATAACTCAACTTTATGTATATATATCTTATTTTATAAAATTTTCTTATTGAACCAATGGTCAATTAATTATACTACAAAGTAAAATTAATTTTCTAAAGATTCATATAATTATGTCTCCAAAAGAAAGTTAATTAAATCCTTTATTGAGTGCATAAAATTGAACCACAAAACTAATAAATAAATAAAATAATAAGTGATTTTACTAAGATTTTAATCAAGTAAAATATTAAAGCGTAATGTCAGTTGATCACAAAATCTCTTTGAAGATTATATTTCACTGAATAAACATCCTTAAAATAGCCCCAAAGTTTCAAGTTTCATTAAAAAAAATTACAAATCGTTAAAATGAATTTAAGAATTAATTAATTAATCTTTTGAATTACGGAGGTCTGTTCTCTTTCAGACTTTTCTGCTTTTTTAATTTTGGAAAAGTCTGATATTAAAAGGGTCAAAATTTTGCTTGAATTAATATGAGCCGCAGATTAACTATGTGAAAAAAATAATAATTAAAATATCTCTTGATTTTTTATACATTAAATATTTAAATAAGTTAAACAAAAAAAGTTATATAAAAATATTTATCAATGTTTCTCAGAATATCAGTCAACTTAAAATGTAAAAAGATATTAGATAAATTGAAAAAGAAAATGAAACATTAAACTACAAAAAATGTAAATCTAGAAGACTAGTTTTTGCAGAATCTTCCAAAATTCGTATGTTTACTAAAATTTATATCTCGTTTCTGTACAGAAAAAATGCGTTAATCTATAAAAATACATTTGTAAAGCCACAAAAATATGTAAACTTGCTAAAATTTTATAGGTAACCCGGGATAATTATATGATATATATATGTATATTTTGTGTGTGTGTGAAATTACATAAAACGTTCTAGGCATCCCAATTTCCTAACAAGTTTTAGTAACACTACAGATTTTTTGTTGAACAGCGCAAACGTACAGTGGTGGCCAAAATTGCAGACATTTTAGGTAGCTCATTACAAAAATTAAAAAACTATTGCAGCCGTCCGGGAAAAGACCATTGGTAAATTTTACTATATCTTCGTCGATCATTAACCCTAGATCCCCAACATCCCCCTCCGTTGAAATGTTGACTTACATATATATACTACATATATAGATATATCTATAAATAGTAATATATATATCTGAATTTTGTCACGCTGTAACTGCAGTCAGTCTCCAATTTGGATGAATTTTTTTATGGTCATAATGGAAGTACTTATGTCTCGACCGACTTTGTTGACAGCTTCACCCACCTTCTTGTTCCATAATGGCGTCCATTTGATTCTTTTGAAATTTTCATGCTTTTAACTTTGTATATTTAAAAAAAAATTCCTTTTCACAAAATGCAAACTTTTATATCTCATTTTAAACAGAATATTAGAAACATCAAAAGACATTTTAAACAGTCACACAATGTAAGTTAATAACATAGGTCATATTAAAAAAAAATTAGAAAACATAAAAATTTCCATAAGTGTCCACAAATTCAAATGGCCTCCATTTGGGACAAGATAGCGGTTGAAGAAGGCCAACGAACTCGGTAGACACATTATTACATCAACTGTGCACATAAAGAATTTCATCTAAGTCGGTTTATAAATTCGAGAGTTACAGCACGAAAAAATTCAGATATCTCTATCTATCTATCTATATATATCTATCTATCTATCTATATATATATATGTAAGTCAACATTTCAACGGAGGGTAGTTTTTGATGTAGGGGTCACGTCCGACAAAAATACTGCTAAATTTCCCATAGTGGTTTCCTCTGGATGGCTGAAAAGTGTATTTTTTTTACTTTTTGGAATGAAAGCTACCTAAAAGCAGACACGATTTTGGGCACCGCTGCATATCTGTTACATGAATTTCTTTTGTTGGAAATACATTAAAAGATCTATGTATCACAGTTTCAGAGAAAATTTTTAGAAACTATATAGGTTTACTTACAGTATAAATCATTAGACTATGTTTGCCATTAATGTGCTTTTTAGAGTTATTATTTTTTTAAAATACCATTTTTTATTCATCCTTTTTTCACTTATTTGAATCCTTTTTTAATTATTATTTTTTGGTATTTTCATTACTTGTGTATTTGTATATGGACTACAATAACTAGCATTATTCACCCTGTCAAAGAACTAATTATGTTCTACAAGTTTTCAATACCAGATAATTCCCCAATTTTTTATACCTTTTTTCTCTTATATAAAGTTTATTTAAAATATTCACAATAAAATTTCATTTACGCTGAAATAACGACTGAACATTACAAAAATTTGAATGAAAAGCCAATATTTTGAAACTTTTATCTTAACTCACAAAATATTGTTAATGAAAGGACGGAATATTTGTTACCAATGTACTAAAAAAAAATCATAAAGTTATTAAGCTTTATGTAAGAAACTGGAATTTCTAGAACTTTTTCTGCAAAGATAGCGACAAAAATTCGTGTTACCGATTCTTTTACATGAGTTTATGCTCTGTTATCGTTACGTAAAAAGTTCTACGAATCATAATTTCCTAGAAAAAATTTCATAAGTTTACAGATATTTTTTTTTTTTACAGTGTGCTAAGTGCATTATTTAAATTTCAAATCTTGAACGTTTGGAAAAAAATTCAAAAACATGTCGTCAATAATAACATTGCCAATACAAAGAAATTTACATAACTTTTGACTTGATGTGGAAAAATTCTGAAGAAAAAGTAACTCAAAATTATATATCACCTTTCCATTTATATGAAATTAACTGTAACGATAGTTTTCATTCGCTTTTCTAAATTCTTAGTGTTCCATAATATCAAAAATCTCAACTTTCATTTGCTTAAACTTTATTTGAAACATATATTCACTGCTAAATATTTATATATTATGACTCCAAAAAACTGGTGGCACCATAGTAAGTCTAATTTTATGGAGTAATTTAACTTACATAACGTCGTAATTTAAACTGATATAACTTCTGTAATATCTATATTATAAAGGCCAAACGTATCTGTGCGTAACGCATACGTCATTTTGCGAATGGCAACATTTTCAAATGCAATTCGGTTTTGCAATTTTCAGTACTGCAAATTTTACATTTGTAAACATCGTACATTTTCAATTTTTACACCTTCGAATAGAGAAAAAAATTTTCTTTTAAATGCAATTTGTTTGAAAGCTGTATCTCAATTCAATCTGGAAATATTATTTTTTTTATTATTTTTAGTACGAATTTTGAAATTGCGGCAAAAGAAATGCGCCATTTTCTCTTAAAATTGATAAAATTGAAATGTGCACGTATAAATTTTGAGAAAATGAAAATTATGACGGGTTTCATTTTACATAAAATTCTAAAATCGTGTCAATTGATTTTTTTTTTCATTTGCATTTATAACTAATATAAAAGCCTCAATTGATAACTTCGTCATAATAACTGATCTTTATTATATTTTGCTGATTTCATATGCGGTTAAAGTTTAATTTTTAATTTGGACAAATGAGTTTTATAGAAATAGTATATTTTTTTCTTAATGTTAGCTTTAAATAATATTTGTTAATGAAATAGACTGACCACTGTAAGATGCATTTTTTACTATGGTTAATTTTGTAGGTTTATTATAAATGAATGAAACGGTTTCTTCTTAAACATTTTCTTTCGTCGAAATTCTACGGGTTCCACCTTGTTATATTAATTTCTAATATTGCACCAGTTAAATCGGATAAAATATTCAGCAGAATGGACCCAGTATGGCGGATACCAATTTCATGGAGTAACGTTAAAGAAACTGTTTACAAAGTAAATCTTACATTTAATGCAAATCATAACATAAAGTAATGTATTTATGGAAGTATTAAATATTTTTATTGAGACTCTGTATTTATTTTTTGTTTAAGTTTTATGTTTGTAAAAACTCGTAAAATAGTAATTAGGGTTTCGTTCATCTGACGATACCCAGTTCGTTTTTTTATTCAGTATGTCCATCTGTCGCAAACTTCGTATAGAAGAACTTTATAAGTCAGAGACTTCAAATTTTGTGTACTTATAGCTGAATACCTTGTTTTGCACACAAATCATAAAACTTTGAGAACATTTATTATTTTAATTAAATTAATTTTATCAATGCTATATGTTTATTTTTGAAGGTTTAAATTTTAAAAGAAAACCGTAATTTGAATGTTTTAAGTGTCGACATCATAGTATTTCGCATTTTTTTGCCAATCTAAGGGTTTATATTATTAAGGTTTCGTTCATCTAATGTTCAAAATATTTTTTGAAATTCAGTTTTATTTCCATTTAAAAAACTATTGTGATTTAGAAATGATACAGCATTTTTAATTTTTTAATAAATTTCTGTCGCTTTTTGAAATTTAAAATTTTATTTATATCTAGTTTTTTTAATTTTCATGAAGTTTGGAGTTTTGGATTTTATTTAAATAATTTTATTTGAAAAAATTAATTTGATTTAAAAAAATAACCACCTTTTACAATTATTTTAAAATTAAATTTGTTTGTATTACTATCTATGTAAAATTTTTTTAATCATAAATTAATATTTTTGATTTATTAATTAAAGTGTAAGATGTTTTGAAAGATATATTAAACAAAACTCTCTGTGGGTTTGAGCTCACACTTACCCACTTGATTTTATTTAAAAGAGCGGCAATGAAAAATTATGTAATATTCTATTTTTTTAAGAGACAGAGTATTGCGAAATCACTTAAAGACGAATTCTCTTTAAATATATATTTGGAAAATTATATAACCATTCCTTTTATCTTAACCGAATATCTTAAAATTGACTCGATGTATTTAAAATTTAGTAATACGTAAATAGTAACTGCTATTGAATGCATATTTCTACATAAAAGAATTTGTGTTTAATCATTACTAGCAATTCTAAGAGTTATGTAATATCTAATACATAATGTATACGTATTTTATGTATCTCAAATTTAGTATAAATATTTATAACGTCTCATGTGCAATCTAAATTCAAATACATATGAATAATGTTTAGAATTTCTAATATCGCAGGAATTGACCAATTAAAAATCAGTTATTAGGTGCGTTCGTAATTATATAATACGTAGCACCTATAGTGGTCGTTCAGTCCGTCCGTCTGTCCGTCCGTCTGTCCGTCCGTCCGTCTGTCCGTCCGTCCGTCTGTCCGCATATAACAACGCAAAAACTACCCAACCGAATCGTTTGAAATTTAAAATACATAATTATCACATAATTGTGTCGAGTCATTTCAAATTTTATGAAAATCGGATGCATAGATCAATTACAGGGGCAATCAAAAGTATTCCATTACATTACGTTCAATGGGGAAAAAAGTTTCAAATGCATTTTAATCGTTTGAAATTTAAAATACATAATTGTTACATAATTTTGTCGAGTTATTTCAAATTTTATGAAAATCGGATGTACAGATCAATTACAGGGACAATCAAAAGTATTCCGTTACATTACGGTCAATGGGGAAAAGTTTCAAATGTATTTCATACGTTTGAAATTTAAAATACATAATTATTACATAATTTTGTCGAGTTATTTCAAATTTTATGAAAATCGGATGCATAGATCAATTACAGGGACAATCAAAAGTATTCCGTTACATTACGGTCAATGGGGGAAAATGTTTCAAATGCATTTTAATGGTGTTACACTCATTCGAACTTAATAAAATTAAAATACATCTATAAAGTACATATTATAATATACATTTTGTATAATCTGTGGTGCAAAGAACATTCGATATTGATTTACAAGGCCACACAAAAGTATTCCATTACATAGTGATATAAGAAGAATATTATTTGGTGCACATTTTAATTGTAATTAACTATTTAAAATTTTATGAGATTGATATATGAGAGTAATATTTTTAAAATTTCGTTATCGTACGAACGCACCTCATTTGCTACGCTTCACGTGCAATTTCCAACTTGTTAAAAATTAATAATGAAATATTTTAACTGTCTAATTTTAACAAGGAATTTAGTTGTATCTTTATGCACTTTAATACAATAATTGAAGTTTTACTTAAAGTATCCATAACAAATATTACACTATTTTTCATTGTACAACATCTATATTTTAATGATGTCACTCGAAAAATATTTTTAAAGTACCAGTAAGCGTTTGAGAAAGTTTTAACGACTCTGCAAATATTTTGTGCGTTGTAATTATCTTATACATACTTTTTCTTTTTTAATTTAAGCTTAATATAAAATTAGATACCAAAGTAAAAGCAATTGGTATTATATTAAATATGATCTACAGTTCAAAATTATGAAGTATATGAGAATAATAATATGAATTTAATAATATGGATCATTCGAGATATATTAATCGAACATTGTGAAATATATTACAAGTTTAACTCTGTAAAATACGTAATGAATATAAACATAGTATTTAATTATTTGTAATAATTTCAAATTCTCAACGAAGTAATTATGTTGTTGTAATATACATATGTTGCTTTAAACGTTTCTATTATATATTGAAATGTATTTCATCTAAAATTCTAGTTAAGGTAATAATACAATGTAATTAAAACTTGCATTTATAAGTATTTAGAACATCTATAAAATTAAGTTTCTTAAGAGAATAAAGAAACTTGATGTAAGTTTAAATAAAGATTAACTGTTTCAATAAATTTAAATTCAGCAATAAGCATATATTGCGAATTAACAACTTGTAATATTGCACTATTTTTAATTGTTAAAAGGTTTACATTTAAACTAAAAAAATAGTAACAATAAATTTATTTGACTATTTACATGTTACAAATCCACCGGAGTTATTTCAAATTAAATAATAATATTCTAAAAGTGCATGGTCTATAAAACGTCATCATTGAACTTTTCAGGTATTATTTCATATTATGCACCTTATTTTTTATTTAATTTTTATGACTATTTTGCTTTCGTAACCATCGAGTAACTCGAACAATAATTTTGGGATGTTAAATGATACTGCATCATTACACATTGAATTTCCATTGTTTTTCCTATAATGCATGGATGTATGTATTGGAGGGAAAAATTATCCTACTGTCTTTGGAATTTATTTGGTATTTTCTGTCTTTGAATTCTTTTTAATATAACATTAATAGAGCTGTGGGCAGTGTTCTCGCTGTAGCTTGACATTGTGCCAAACTGCGGTTAAATTCATTATTCAGCGAGTACACAAGCGATTAGATTCGCCAAATTACTAGTGCTATTTTTTTTTTCTTTTTCAATCTTTTCTTTCTCTCCGTTTTTTTTCTTTTCATTTCTTCTCTTTTGAATTTTTGTTTTATGTTTTATTATGTTCAGTTGCACCGTACTGTGAGAATGGAAACTATTTAAAAGTTTCTTAAGCTCTCGTTGCAGAACAATGAATTTAGCAGTTACCACCGACTTCATCTATAAAAAAGATCTGCAGATCTTTTTTATAGATGACAACTTGATTTTTCAGATTCATTTTGTGTAATATTTTAAAATTCTTAATTAACATAAGAAGTTTTATTTCATAACATTTTAATGAGTTAATTCGGTTTTAGAATATTTTTTTTTCTTGATTACGCAAAATATTTAGAATATACATATTTTTAACATATTTTTAGCGGATAGTTGAATTTAGATTAAAAACAATTGTTGTCACAGTTATTAAAACTTAGGTTATTTTAGAACATATTCAAAAAAAAAAAAAAAAAAAAAAGCTTGTACATTAAAACATTAAAATCATTTTTTTACTGCTACACAGCGAATCTATTTGGCTAATACTTTTTTCATTTGGCGAATGTTTTTTATTTTTAATTAGCCAAATTACTAATGTTGGTCAAATGCGAGCGAGAGCACTGGCTGTGGGTTTTCTGTTACATTTAATATCAGCTAATCAGAATTAAAAATGAGCATGCATTGCTCCTTTTTAGTTTCTTATATCTTTAAAAAAATTATTGGATTAGTAAAAATTTTCGCCTTCCGGTTTTTGACAGATTTACTCGTTTATAGGTCAGATATACCAAAAAACATGTTTTACAAAGTATATGTCTGCAAATCTTTATGTTTATATGTGACACAAAGATTGTGGACTCTCTGTTTCAAGAACTAATGCACGGGATTTAATAAAAAAATTATATGCAGTTCGTCCCTGATTTATTTTGGTACCGAATAGTTTTTGATGAAAACTGCTCAACAGGTGGCGTTGTTATGCAACATTTTTTACGATTCTCCGCGTAAGTCCTTTCGCACTATTCGTGCTTCTCAAAGACTAATGCAGGGATTTTATCAAACTTCATATTTAGTTAGTCATTGACATAAATTGACATTTTCTACATTTTGGTGTAAATCGCTTCATAGATGTCACTGCTACATAGAATTTTTCACGATTACCACAAATAGCTCAATTTCAATTTCTAATGCACGGATTTTCATTAAACTTCAGATTCTTTTAGTCTATGACATAAATTGATGTTTTCTACTAATTGATATAATTAGTTTAACACATAGCGTTGCTATGCTGCATTTTTCGCCCCTATATCTTGAAATAATGCTCGGATTTGCAAAAAATTTCAAATTCGGTTATTCCTTAATATGACTTGGTGTTTTTTACATTTTAATATAATTCGCCCAGCAGGTCTCAGTACTATGCTGCATTTTTAAGGCATTTAGCTATACCCCTATCACAAGAACTAATGCAAGGATTTTCATCAAACATCAGATTCAATTAGATATTTACATAAGTTGATGCAAATCAGATTCCCCCCATCAAGCGCCACTGCTTTGATGCATTGTGCATGATTTACGTTATGTTAGAGATAATCGTATCTCACAAACTAATGCACGGAATTTCATATCATTAGAATTCCTATGATGGACATACACTGCTATTTAATTTTCGCACTGTGATAGCGAATTTTGAAATGATATGGATGAGGTAGAAGAAATCTTTCGGATTGCTACATCCGACTACTTTTATACTTAACTTTCTTGTTTGCCATTCAAATGAATTAAATCATTGATCCATCTGTTGTAATAAATGATATTGCCCGAGTGATTCTTAAAATAATTTAGGTCGATTTTAGCTCAAATGGTAACCTTTAATTTTGGAGTACATTTGCGCTAAAATAGACCCAAATCACTTTGAGAATTACTTAGCATTTAATAAAATACTATTTATTAGAGCAGACGGATCAAAGAATTACTGTATTGGTATGACAAACGTGAAATTTAAGCATAGGAAAGCAGAACCACGAAGCAGCTATTAACCTCTACGGGACGAGTATCTTTCACATAATTTTTATCTTTTATCACCAGTTTTGTATAATTGGGAGAAAAAATGCTCGAATTTAATAAAGCAAATTTTAAAATAAAAATTTACCAATGTAAAATAAAATAAAATTTTACTTTTGAAAATAGTCAAGGATTTTCAACAAATTATGTGGCACATATACCGGTTGCTCGTATCCAAAATGTTCAATATAATAGAAAAATCACAGCGCTATGAAAATTATATTTAAAAAAGAACATCCAAATAAATTTTAAATCCAATAAAATTATTTTTCCTCCAATCTATACTTCCGTCCATTATAACAGAAACCAAAGAAATTGTAGGAAGCTAAATCTCAATATGTCTCTCAATGCAGCATCATTTATAATACCAAAGATGTATCTCGAACTGCTCAATGGGCAAGAAAAAAAATAAGTATCCAAGTAAAGATAAATAGCGTGCATAATATGAAAGAATACGTAGAAAATTGAATGACAGCTTTACATAGTCCATTCAATTTTTGAAAATTTTTATTTGTTTTCGAAATAACTCTGGTGAAAGTGAAGCATGTAAAACGTTAAGTAAATTATTTTTGCTGTTTTATATAGTTTTGAATTAGATCTTTGGACCAAAAAATTTAAATCATTAATTTCAACTCATTCCCTCCGTAGCACATTTCGTCATCGAGTGCCAATGTTTGATCGGGTAGGAAATAATTAAAAAAAACCTAGCTTCATTTGCGTTATAAACGTCTTTTGGAACATTCTTTTAAATGAGTTCTTTCATCTTGTTTAGCTGCTATTCATTTTTGTTGTTTTTAGGGACAGACTTTATATTTCTTCTGAATTTTCTGGTGTTGTAAATTTCCTGGAACGTTATTATATGGCAGTACCAAAAACGCACAAGCCTATCACTACCAGCTTTAAAAAGATTAATTCTCCCACATCATTACAGATTTCCATACTTGTATATAATAAAAGTCCATTTATTATCTTTAGCCCTCATCTTTCTAACTATTTTAACTATTTTAAAACATCAGCATCAATGTTTTCATTTGTCACAACTTTCAGTCGTTTTTGCTATGGGGGGGGGGGGGATTGTATTTGAATTTATAGCATCTTTAATCTAATCCCTCTTCTTCAGGATCGTTGCAACTGTAGATTGTGATAATCCGCATTTCTTAGCTGTATCAACCTGCTATTTTACAAAATCTGTTATTTATTATTAAATATATAAATTTTGTCACAGTTTGTTTTGATAAAAACATGTGCATTAAAAATAGTCGCAATGTCATTTTAGTTTAGGAACAAATGATAATAATGATTTTGTTGCATTAATGCCTCTTATCTTATAACAAAATTGATCATGTGACTATTTTTTATACATAATTTTAGACTATAACAAAATATTTTGAAATAAACAAGATCAAAATGTGTTTGGTTAAAAAGATCCCCTTCCGTAAGTTTTTTTTAACATTAACAATATGCAAAGGAGATGCCCAGATGTAGATATTCTGTCATTTGTGATTTCACTTTTACAGCCAGCATATTTGTATTATCAACCCTATTTACAAGATGCTCCACATTTAATATGTGTTAAATTTTTTAGTAATCATTTTAATAAATTATAAGATGGAATGGAACTAGTTACTAAATGTTGATGCATTTGTAAAATCGCTTATTTTTTCAGTAATTTAATCGCAGAAATAAGCTAAATTGAAATAAAATGAAAATTATTGTATCCACTGTTTACAAATTTTAAAAACTATGATAATTTAAAATGATTATCCTTTTGTATATTCGCTTTTAGATTAAGTATTTGTATTCATCCTTCTATATATAAATAAAGTAAAGATTTGGAAATGTGCGAATGAATATCTTCGTAGATACCGCGAAATCGCATCGAAAAAGTTAACGCGGTTTTTTTAAACAGACTGGCATCTCAGAAATTACAGTGCCGAAAAACTCGAACATAGCACAGATGGACGTATAAAGAAAATCTAATGTCAGATATTCAAAAATTGTTTGATGTGTACGTTTGAACCGAAACAATCAGCGAAAACTCGTTCGATAAAAAAAAAAAAAAAAAAAAAAAAATCCTTTATTTCATGCCCTTGGGTTGACAAAATGAGAGACGAAAAGCTTCCGGATGCAAATTTTAAGCAATAAAGTTTACTGGTGATTTTAATAAGGGTCTCCATCTCAGAATCTGAGAGGCGTAAAAAATCGAAACTTTGACATACAAACGGAAAAAACAAAATCCCCATTCCCATATTCTAAAAATTATACATATATCTTAATTATTATGTATTAATTATTATATCATTAATTAGTTTATTTCTATTAAACGTTCCTTTTAAAAGTCAGTTGCATGTTTTTCTTTTATAGTATCATTCTTCAGAACGATTAATAATGCATAAAAACACACCACAAATAATTACTTATTCAATCTACTTATTTATTATAAAAGTGCAAATAATTTAGTTACCACTATTTCGGAATAGTAATTTCATGAAATATCTTAATTCATGCTTAAGGCCAGCATCTCCTCAAGTAATATATCAACTGATAGTTTCTTTACCATAGTATCATCGAGGTGCAATTTTGTTAAGAATAGAGTGCGCTTCCTGGTTGTGGAATGTGGAAATTACAGAACATGATTTTTTAAACATTAGAAATCGAACAAGGCAATCTGTTTTACATGTTAAGATTGTTTAATATACACATAATAAAAATTATAAAAAAGACTGGAGAGATACATTTGAAGGGTCGGAGCAGGACTTCAAACAAAATTAAGAAATTTAATATGGAGGTCAGTTTGAAAATTTAAGATAGTTTATTACTCATAAAAAAAACTGGAGGTGCGTGGAAAATTGTGGCGGAGCGATGGTGCGCATTTTTACCAAGTGGAATCTAAAAATTGAATGCATGAAAAATGAGAAATTCATTGAAGCGATTCCGAATGGAAACGCGAAGCAATTACGTCTGGAATTGGATAGAAAATAAGGATATCTTTTAGACACTCAACGGAATCATGAAGCAATTACGCGAGGGTGTTGGTGAGCGTATTGAGCAGGGGGACGGTAACTCCTAGTCATTCCAAAAAATCATAAGAGTGCACAAAGAAACAGGAAAGATGAAATTAGATCCGTGGTATTTAAGCCCCACACTGTCCAGTCAAATTGCACTGAACTGCGTTTTTTATTTCAATAACATGCATTATTTAAATTGATACAATTTTACACATTTTGTACAGTTATAAAACTAATAATAATTATTAATGCATTCAAGCTTTATCTTCAAGAATATAAAGAAGTAATTTAAATGAATATGAGAATAAAACATATTTCCTAGTGATTTAAAAAATTAGAATGTAAACAATATCAATATTTTGCTGGTTGCGGGATTGCCAGATGGTAAATTGCTGTTTATTGGTAGCAATTGTAATCATAGTTATACGTCTTATATATTGTCGTCTCCTTCTCCGTTTTGTTTGACCATCTTTCTGCATATCACAACATACAAACTATCGAACCGAATGTTTTAAATTTTATGTATATAATTGTTACAGAACTTTCTCATTTAAAATTTTATAAAAATCGAATAAAAGCTTAAAGAAATATTAACATTTTTTTCTATATGGCATTAAACCATATCATACGTAAATAATTCAATGATATCGAATGCCAGGTAATAACTCTTAGTTGCATAGTTATTACTTCCTTCAATATATAGCCATACTGTATCCGCATTTTTTAATGTAACGTAAATAACAGTAATAAATTTCGTATTCAAATATTCTTGCATATGAGTGCAATAGCTATTTCGCCGAGCTTTACATCTGAATATCTATATAACTAGTTATAGTACAAAGCAGCTCATTTGCCACCTTTGATATGCAATTTCAGACTTCTTCAAATAACATTTCAGTTTTCGACATTTCCTTTTTTAAAACATTATTATTCCAAAGTAAAAATAAAATGGAATCCAATAACTTTCATTTAAAATGGACGCTTTGAGAATTTGGAATAATTTAAATTCAGTTGCAAGATAATACTGTGTATAAATAAGTTTATTTTCTATTTTACAATTTTCATATTTCATTTAATGCAAAAATTCTCTTTTGAATTGTTTTAAATTACATGATAAATAAAATATACTAAATCTTTATGAGAATTCAAAGATATCTTCAAAGAATCGTGGAATATATGTCATCACTAGGGAAATAAGTATCTTACATGTAGAACAAAAAGAGATGTTTTCTTGCATATTCGCATTTCTCAAAAAATCGCTCTAAATATATATTTGCTGTAGTTCAAGTAAAAGCCGAATTGCGTCTCCCAAAAGAAAATTGACAATGAGAACTTGAAATCAACTATGTATATTCACACCTGATAAAGCATTAAATTATTTATAAAGAATTATGTGTTTGGACTACAAACCTTTATTTATTCCTTGTTGTAAGCAATTGAGAATTAATCAATTGGGTGTTATTTTTAATTTAACGCTTTATTTTTAGCAAAGATTATAGAGAGACTTAAAAAAGCCCTAAGGTATCAGATTCATCTGAACAGTTACAATAAAATTTGTTTATTGCCTAAAATTGACATTTTTCTTTTGTGTAAATTAGAAAACTAATAGTATATTTGTTGTTTACTATAATCATTTTTTAAATAGAAAAAAAATATATTAATTTTTGATTTAAAAATAAACATTAATTTATATGATAAAATAAACAATAAAAATGCATGTATCAGACATAATTTATGTAGGGTCTTTCAATATTAATAGACTATTTATGTACTCTTGTATAAGTGGAAGAATTTGCGAGAAAATCTGCGAGGAGAAAATGGAGGGGGGGGGGGGAGTCAAATTATACACGAGTAAGTAGAAAAATATTTTTTCGCAGATAATCTTCTAATGGGCAAATCTTTTAAGTATTCAATTATTGGTCTAGGTTGAAGAAATTGATAAAAGCGGACAATGGCCATTTCTTTGATATTGACAAAAAAAGATCAGCAATGTCACTGTAATTGTTCTTCACCATTTTCTCTTGCAATAAACGTCCCTTCAATAATAAGATTCTTTTCTTTCAGTATATTAATCCTCCCCTAATTAAATTAATATTATTCTACAAATATAATCCAATTTTAAGAATTTAAGTTATGATTGATACGTTCTAGGCTTATAAGCATATACGTAACAAAAAAATTATACCATGATAGAAAATCCCTCTTAATTAACATTTAAATTAAATTGCAGAGAAAAAACTTTACAATTCTGCTCTTTTGCTCGGCAGTCAGGGGGTTAATGCAATAAAATTTTTTAGAAGATTATTGCGTTCCGAACTCTGTTAATCTGTTTGTTGCTGAAGTTAAAATAATTCTACAAGTATTCATTCACTACTTTTAAACAAACAAAATGACATCATAGATGACAAAAGAACGACATTTTCATATATTAATACCTTAAAGCTAGTAATTTAGGCTCAGAAGTTTTGATCTAAAATTACAAATCCCTTTAACACGCGAATTTAATTATATATAATTTAAATTCACACATTTACAAATTTAAGGACTTTAAACATGTAAACGATATACTAATAATATAAAACATCACTTTAAAATATTAAATTATTTTTAATCGCTGTAAGTGATTTATTAAAATAACATATAATACCTTTTAGTTTTACATGTTTTGTTGCTCTGACGGCATTTTTTTTCAAAAACAATAAATGATCATTTATTGTTTTTGAAAAAGTTGCCGTTAGAGCATCGAAACATGTAAAACTAGAAGGTATTATATGTTGTTTTAATAAATCACTTATAGCAATTAAAAATATTTCGGTATACTAATAAAAAAAAATATATATATATTATAAGGGTTTAAGTTAAACAAATAGGAAATTTCTCAATTTCTTTGCCACACTGCCTTGATAGTATTTTTCAAAGTTAGATGAAAATAGCATTTATTTTATGAGAAAATCAGCATAAATATTGCCTTTTATTGATTTCATTAAAAAAAAAATAAGCTATTAAAAAATAAAATCAAACTGTAAAAAGAAAAAAAAAGGAATCAACTAGTTCCTTTTTAGGGGGGAGGGGATAGAGATCTGTTTATGTTCATACAAGTACGAAGTTTAAATACATGATCATATAATAATACATCTGCAGTATATTTTGCTCAGAAGTGCGCTGCAGACCAGATGGGATTGAAAATATGGTTATTTGAACATAATATGTACGTTTTCTATTTTTTATGCAAAAATGTCAAGTTAATATGCATTTTTTATTTAAAAAAACACGCAATATTTTAACTAAGCATGCGTATTTCTTTAAAATATATATAATGACATTAAGAACATTATTCAGTACTGTCTTCTCGTTATTGCCGAACTAAACAATTAAAACACTTTAAAGCAGTAAAAAAAAGGCAACATCTTTAACTTTTATTTTAAAAAATACTATATAATTATAATTATTTATATATAGATCCAACCAAAAGAATGCATAATGCCATAACGCCCAATCCAAAGTTGCGGGTGTGACATTTACACAACTTAATTTAGTCACCAGCAAAAAAACATTTTGAGCACTGGTTTCAATTTGTATGAATTTCAATGTAGACCACTTACACATACATTTATCCAAATCTGAAAATTGTCCGATGTATCACTTATTTATAAAAAAATAATAATTTCCGCCTGTTGCGGGTGGGACAGAAAAAGGACATGCATTTTCATCTTTCAGTGCAAAAATTCAAAACTCTGTGAGATATGACAACTGACTGAATTTTTATATATTAGACAGTAATACTTAAATAATTATTCTATGAAAAAATTAAATTACTTACTCAATTCTTGCTTTTGTGGAAAATATTCAAAATTTTCGTTGAGGGTGTGACTTGTATAGCCAATAAAACAATGACATGCACAAATATTTTCAAGGCAGATTTCTTTAATTAAAGAATTAATCAATATTGCAATTAGAATATCTAGAGAGGAAAAATATTAAAAAAAAATCATTTCCAATCTTGAATATATAATTTCTGGTGGTGGTAGCTTTTTTTACAAAAATGCTCTTTTTTTCCTAGGATCCATCTGACTGACTGGGCCAAATATGCACGTTTTCTTAAATTTTTTTGAAACATTTTAATTCTATATCGTCACCATCCATTTGTCTTATTTGTCCATCAAAGTTTTCACTTTTTTAATGTGGAGAATAAAACATTTTCTACAAAATCTCCAACTGCACATTCATCTTTGGATATTATATCCTTGTCACAGTATGGATACATCTAACTGACTGAGCCAAATGTACACATTTTCTTGATTTTTATTTCGATACTCTTATTCTATAATATCCCCATTGATTTGTCTTATTTGTCCATCAAAATTTTCACTTTTTTTATGTGGAGAATAAAACAACTTCTACAAAATCTCCACCTGCACTCTTATCATTGGATATTATATTTTTGACAAAATATGGTAACAAACAAATTCTCTTGTGATCACTTTCTGAACTTATTGCTACATTAATTGTTCCTACGTCAATAAGAACAACATCATGATGTATCGATTGAATGTTGAGCTCCGATTGTGCTTGATGCCAGCATTCATGAAGCATTTTCACAATATCTTCTGGAATTTCACATTCAGCATCACATTCATAAGTTCTTTTATATTTTTTAGGACTTTTTCTACACACATGGCAAAATCTGAAGCTGAATTTATAGTTGCAGAGCGTTGCTAATGTTACCATTTTTTTGGCAACTGCACCAACCTCATCGACAACTCCTTTACCATGAGAAGAAATGCAAAAAGATTGCCACCCTTTACCATGACTTTTTAAAATAGTATCTTCTTTTCTCTCCTTGCTTTGTCTCTTTCCTTCTCTTGTCGTAAATATGCGTCATATTTAAAAGGGTTTCCCTTAATCTTTTTTCAATGATATCGTGATCTTTCTGTACTCTTCATTCTCTGCAAAAGAGAAGAAATTAATGTGTAAACTGAATAAATATAGCACTTCCAGTCCAAAAATATAAGCTTAAACGAATTTTTAATAGTTATCCCTTAAAATTTTTAAGGGGTCAGGTACCTTTGATCGATGAAAATAGAAGCAAAATTTGCGTACAGTATTGATCTCAATATCTTTAAATCTATCGCTTTTAAAAACTTCAAATTTTTAACACATATTTAAATAATCTTCCTGTAACTGTTACAGGTCATAGAATATTTTTATGCCTTCACCATAAAATAAAATTAAAAAATTATAAAAGGTCTTTTTTTCTCGAAGAAAAATCATACATAGTCTTGCGCGCAGCTTAACATGCATAAAAAATATCATAAAGACCTAAAACGAATCATATATATTATAAAGCAGAAGTTCTGAAATTCCAAACGAGTGTTTTCAAAAACTACCCGATGGATTTTTTTGCCGATTGTATCATTCGATAGAAAATATTTTTCCGAAGGTTTATGATTCAAATTTACAAGGATAACTCTGATTTTTCGTAGTAAATTTCGTATTTTTCGGTTATTTTTGACAAAAGGGTTGCCAGTAGCTGTTTTTGGCGAAAATTATAATTGCTAAAAGAATTAAAATGGCTATGAGATCTATTAGAAATATTACAAATATCTTGCAAATAATAGCAGAAAATAACTACTGATAATATTAATAATAATAAAGAAAGACCGCTTAAATGAGGCGTAATATTATAAAAATATATTTATCTTGAAAATGAAAAAAATATTTGTAATGCTTAAAAAATAAATTAACGCGAAATATAACAAATAGTTCAACTTTTGGCTACTTATCCCTGGCGTTAGAATAAAAACATGAATTTCAAAAATTGATTAAATGAATTTTGAATGATTGTTATTTACCTTTTTATTATTTTCTTTCTTATCGAATTTCCGTATAATATAACTTACAGCAGAAAAAAGCAGATCTAATTGTAAATGACACTGTAAGTTGTAAGTTATATATTCGTTTCTATGCGACTTTCATTTTGCTTTTGTCGCCAAAATCATGTGTTTTTAAGCCGAAAATGCACTACTGACTTAATGCCTGACTTAGGTTCTTAATGGTCGCAATAATGTTGATTTTTTCAAGTGAAGATAATTTTTGGAGTATATTTTAATATTCAATCGTAAATTATATAGATATGAGTTAATATTTTAAAAAAATTGAAGAAAATATTTAAATTTTAACTTTAGTATGAATTTTTGCCACACATATATATTGTAAAATAATGTCATACTTTTTCAAAAGTTTTTCACCGTAATTTTGAAGAATGTGATCAACGAATATAACCCTTTTATTTCTTTATGTAAATGTTTTTTATTGTTAATTTAATTTTTTTTTAGCCATTTCGTGAATTTCACTTACAGGAAAAATTACGGCTTTAAAATTTAGAAGCTGAAGAAGGAAAGGTTATCCCGTCGATTAAAAATCTACCGCCAAATTCCAAGATTAAATGTCAATAATGGAGGATCGTAAAATGTCACATTCACTTGACATTAAGCATAACATAAATATTAATTATGTCATCAAGTGATTTTTAATTCGGCATTTTATTTCTACTTTTATATATGCTCTGCTAATTTGTTTTTCGTTATTTAAATGACAAATTATGCTAATCTATATAATCTGGCTAATAGTTTGGCGATGTGTATAATTTGGCGAAATTGGTCGACGGTATAACCAAGTAGTACTAAAGGAAAAATTTTGCAATTCAAAGGAAATTTATGCAATTATGCGTTATTACTATTGATAAATTCAACATTTTGAGATAAAAAATTCGGTACTTCTAGGTTATCCCTCCGATCAAAAAATTATCGCCAAACTATAAGATTAAATGCCAATAATGGATGATCGTGAATGTCACATACAATGACATTAAATTCGATTCACGTGTTTAAACTATCATTAAGTGATTTTAATTTCGTTTTTTCATTTGAATTTTTATTAATATTCCACTAATTATTTGTTTTTTGCGTTATTTAAAATAAAAATTATGTCAATATGTATAATTTGGCTATTAATTTGGCGATTTGTATAATTTGGAGAAATTGGTCGACGGGATAACAGAGAAGTACCAAAAATTCCTGTTGAATAAAATTTACAAGTCTTTTTTAATTAACAATTTCCTCTTCAATATTTCTTCAATAAATATAACGCTATTTATCTCTTTCGCGCCAGGCTAAAAAAAAATGTATTTTAAATATTTTATTAGATAAAACGTAAATAACATTTTTCTATTTTTAAAAAAATATTTTTTTAAATCTAATTCTACCTCTATTTGTCTTACAGGAGAAAATAGCAGAATTACTTTTAAAAATTGTTTTATCTGTTAATTGTATGATATTTGTTAATTTGGGCGTTTGAATTTACTTTTGTGACCAAACAATGCGATTTTATGCCAAGAAGAGATAAGCCGGAGCGATGTTCGCAGTAACTAAATTCTCTCACTCTGTTTTAAATATGTGAGAGCATTTTTAGGATATATTTTTATGTTTAAATGTAAATATATAAATAGCAGTTATAGCAAAAAAATTGCGTATAATGCTTAACTTTTAGTATAAATGTCTTCCTCATCCAAACTGTAAAATAATTTAATTGCAACTTTTTAAAGTTTTGGCGCAGATGTCATATATGCACCACATTCGCACGATTGCAACAAAATGGCGTTTTATGCCTCACATGGTAAACCGACTATAGTTGTTTATTTATTAATAAATTATTTATTAACTTTCATTTTGTTTTTTAAAATAATATAAATCATTTTGTTCCATAGCTATTAATTAAACTTTTTTATTTATAATTTTTTTTAAATAATAGAAAATAATTAAAAAATATGCATGAAATTGGTAGTTAAAAACGAAGTTTTCTCCAAATTGGCGTCAGAAAAAAATTGTGCCAATGTGGTGCGTACATGACATCTGTGCCAAAGTTTTTTCACTATGCATAAGTAGGGAAAATGCAGTATAAATGCCTATTAAAGTTTTTTTCCAAAAATGGAAATTTTGTCACAGATTTGGCATTTACTCATCGAGGTGTATCTCACTGGCGCCAAAATAGCATTATTTGCCTTATATGGTAACCCAGCTATAGTTGTTTATCTATTGATAAGTTGTTTATTTACTTTCATTTTCCTTTTTGAAATGATATTAGTTGTTTTGTTCGACAGTTACTTTTTTATTTATTGTTAATTCCTGTTTAAAATGATAGAAAAAAAAATAAAATATACGTAAATTTCTTTGGTATTCTAAAAAAAGGATTTTGCCACATTGGAGTTGCAAGAAAATCGTGCTAAGCCTATGCGTATATGATGTCTGTGTTGGAATCTTTTGTGAAATATGAAAAGTGTAAATTGCCTACTACTTGATTATCACGTCAATCAATTTCGCCAAATTATACAAATTTACATAATTTTATCTTAAATAACAAAAGAGAAAATACTTAAATACGAAAGAGGAAATTTTTTTTTTTCATTTTTCAGGTGGAAATTTTGCAATAATAAAGTAATTGTTGTAGTTTGAATTTTAATGTTTTTTTTTTTTTTTTTTTTTTTTTTTTTTTTTTTTTTTATCGTTGGCAGCTGCTGTAACGAAAAATGTTTATTTTTTTTCCTGCCATTGTTTTGTAGGAACTGGTTTTGTCAAAGACATGTTAAGGTGGTATTCAAATTTTTGAACCCTTCCCAATTACCACCCCCTAGAGCCGATTTTGCTCATTTGCAATCCCCACTGAGATATTAACAATCTCAATGTATTTGACGAGTTTGATAATGATTTTTGCATAATTGCGCCTTTTATCACGCGGACAAAATTTAGTATATATATAAAGTTTTTAGTTAAGAGTAGCTTTGGGTTTCTAGCTTCACATAATGAAAAGTTGTGAAGAAATTTTTCAGAAGTCGTACCATGGTAACGACTGTAATAATTAATATTTCTTCAGATAAGGGAAAAATTTAAATCCTGTTGCCACAATGGTCTCATTTCGCTTCCAAATGTGCACTGTTAGTAATAAACTAAAATAGTTACTACTTAAAAGCAGGATTTTGTCCAACGTTTAAGATAATTTAATATCAAATGTACAAGATAATTTAATATCACAATCGTCTCTAAATCGTTTTCAGCAATGAGCAAGGTGCTGCTGGAGGTCCAAATTGTTTAAAATACAAATTTACACTCATCAATTTGTTTTATCTACGGTTTATTTTGAAATATTGACCAGCACAGCGGGAATAGCCTGCTAGTTTATATATAAAGAAAAATAGTCAATAATCAAAATGACGAACCCCAGTTACTTTAAATTCTGTCTTTGTATAAAAAATACATAAAAATATGAAAAATAACAAAATTTAGCACTTTTTTTTGTAAATAATAATTCATAACTTGAAAAATTCATACACAAAAGTGATAGTAGTTCGTCATTTTAAGCATTTATATGTTATTTAACTTCTGTAAAAATTTCATTAAATTCTACCCAACCATTTTCGAGCAATCATGCGCGCAAGTTGAAAAAATAGCATTTTGAGAAAATCCAATTTAAAGATAAAATTTCTTTTTAAAACCTATCTTTAGATATTTAAGTATACTTATATTTATTTACTTACCTAATTGTATAAAAACATAAATTCAATAAGTTTCATTATAAAAAAAATAGTAAATAGTGTGCTATAAACATGCAAAATGAATATAAATACACAAATAACATATACTGATACAACATTTTTCTATATATTTATTCATTATTTACAAAATTTTTACATGCAACTTGTAATACTTCATCATTTTCAACATTCATATGCTATGTAAGAGATGTTAATTTTTTATGACATTTTAGACAATCATTTCGGAGAAATCATGCGCGCAGTTGAATCGTAAACGTAAAAACGAAAATAATTTTTCGTCACATCGTTCTTCTAAGTAACCATTCATTATCTAATAAATCCTTACATGACACTGATAATGCTTCGTCATTTTCAACATTTGAAAGTTTTGTAAGAGCTGTTAATTTTTTATAAAATTTTAGCCAACAATTTCAGAGAAATCATGCATTCTATTGAATCGTAAACGTAAAAACGAAAATAATTTTTCCACATATCATTCTTCTAAATAACCATTAATTATTTAATAAATCCTTACATTACACTGATAATACTTCGTCATTTTCAACATTTGAATTTTTTTAAGAGCTGTTAATTTTTTATAAAATTTTAGCCAACAATTTCGGAGAAAACATGCGCGCTATTGAATCGTAAACGTAAAAACGAAAATAATTTTTCCACATATCATTCTTCTAAATAACCATTAATTGTTTAATAAATCCTTACATTACACTGATAATACTTCGTCATTTTCAAATTTCGGAGAAAACATGCGCGCTATTGAACCGTAAACTTAAAAACGAAAATAATTTTTCCTCATATCATTCTTCTAAATAACCATTATTTAATAAATCCTTACATGACACTGATAATACTTCGTCATTTTCAACATTTGAATGTTTTGTAAGAGCTATTAATTTTTTATAACATTTTAGCCAACCATTTCTGAGAAATCATGCACGCTTTTGAATCGTAAACGTAAAAACGAAAATTATTTTTGTGAAAATTCAATTGAAAGAAAAGATTGACTTAGGAACATATTATGAAACATAATTTTTAAATATTGCAGTAATTTATATAATTATTTACTTATCTTATTATTTATACACATGAATTTAATAAATATTAAAAAATAATAAATATTGTGCACTAAATCAAGAAAAATAAAAGTAGAAATAAAAATAAAATTTACCTTTACAAGGGCAATACTGCATCATCTGTTTACTTAGATTATTAGGTTGATAAACTTTTTGTAGAATGTAGAAATTGATTTACACATAATAAATAAAAAATAACAGATGATCTTTTAATTATATGGGCACTTGTCGCATCATTTTTCATCATACTGCCAATAAATTAGAAGACTTGTGAAACAAAAATTTATAAATTCATGCTGATGTTTTCTATTGCATGAAATAAATAAACCTTTTAGAAATTTGAACACTAATTTACATACATATACTTTGATAACTCTCATCTCATGGGATAACAGATGGAAAAAAACATTGCTCAAAGATTTTGACAAAACTTAACACATTTAAAAAGCACCGGCACTGTAAATTTCACCTTCCTCCAAGAGAAATTTTTCTTTCTGAGCAATTTCTTTCATTCGCTTACTTTTTCTTGCTTCTTTTGTGTTTTGGAGAAAGCGTAAATTAGAAGTTGCAATCCTTTAGTCGTCTAACTCTTTCAAACACTCTTTCATATTCGAACCATACCGCTTAGCTCCATTTTTCCAGCAGATCCATCGTGGTTATTGAGGCAATCGTTTTCATGGGGTTTTTTTTTCCATGAATTATATTCATGCGTCCTTTTTTTTAGTTTCCATGCATTACGACTTGCAAAATGAGGAAAGGACTTCAGTATCAATAACTTTGCCGCTTTTGTCACCGATGACAGTGCACACACCTATTCGTGAAGTGTCACCCCGAGTTTTCCATGTACCACTGATGTTTAAGTATGAAGAATCAGTCAGAGTTACTTCTTCTGAAGCTGCAGATATCATAGATTTTTCTGCGACAGATGCGAAGCATTTCTGTAGCACCTTTATCGCAGCATTGTAAGATTTTTTGGAAACCGGTTGAGCAGATTCATGATTCCACAAAACAGTTTCATTGCTGCATACCCCAGTCCAATTGATCTAATGGCGTAAATATATAGTTAATTTCTGAAATTTTGTTATTTTCGCCGATCTTCTTAGAATTCTTAAATTTAATAACTTCAGCACAATTTTCACATAAAATCGAAATTTTAGATGATAAGCCACATTCAATTTCTTCTGTTATACTTACTTCACCACCACAAGCTTTACAGCATAAAAATTTTTCCAGAATGAAAAACATGTGACTGACATCCATAATACGATATCCATCAAAACTAGAATTATATTCAAACTCCTTGTTTACAGAAAGGTTTCTCTGTGAAGCACTGTTATTCAGTGAATCACTTTCACCTTTCGTCAGCTTTTTAGTGTGTATATTGCCAGTAAATTTCCTTTTTTTCGGTCGTATCCCAGAAGCCCTTTTAGGTGTGTTTTCGCTAAGAACTTCACTCATTGTTGCAGAAGATTATTAACGAAATAAATAATATTAATTTAAAGCTAAAATAAAACTTATCCGCAAAAAAAATTACTATAAAAACAATCAAAAATTTAGAATTGAAAGAGTAAACAACACAACGTGCATAGATTTATCGCTAAATCGAGCTAAATAGCTTGGTATCTAAAGCTGAAGTAGCAGTTGCTAATTTCTGCTTGATTTCCTGAAAGGAAAGGAAAAATAAATAACCACAGAGTAAAGAAAAATAAGAGTAGAAATCCTTGAATCTTATCAGCTACGGCGGCCGGCGCCAGCTGCGTGTAAATGTAAACAAACAGTCTAGCCCTTTAAATACCGCTGTTTCATGAAAAGAGGCCTTACTATTTTGCCCATAACTTCGTTTCTAATGAGAATTTTTTTATGGGGTTTGTTTTAATATGCATCTAAAAGATTATACTTTCATATAAAGCAATAAAAAAAATCGAAATTTTGACCATTTGAAAGGTACCTGACCCCTTAATTTTACATAAAGTTAATTATGTTAAATTTTGGTTAATTTCAAACTGACTATATACATTTTATGCTAACTTAATAAACATTTTAAGAGTTTCTATTATTCTTAATTCTACTTTTTATTTAATTTGAATTAAAAGAGAAAATAATCTTCCCCTAATATTGATTTACTTATTTTAAAAAACTAAATATATATATATTAGATAAATACTATCAAATAACAAAATTAAAAATATGTATATAAAAACAAAACAAAATTAACAAATTTAAAGAAAATTGCTAAAATATTGTTTCGTAATTTTCTTTTTTTAATTTCTATAAAAATCTTACCTTTTACATTAATTTCTTAATCATATATCACTAATAAATTTTTTTTTTGCAGTAAAGCAACAATTTTATCAATCCAAACTGAATAAATCAACTGCACACAGTGTCACATGCTCAGATGATGCAAATTTTTATTTATTAACTGGAATTCCCTCTATTAAATCAAAGGATATAGTTAAATCTGCCAAGTACATGTTTTCCAGCATATTATTATTTTATAAGTTTACATATAATTTGTTCAAATATGCATTTGTAATCAATTTTAAAAGACGTTGCGGGTGTGACTTTAATTAAATGTCACACCCGCAACAGGGACATGTCACGCCCGCAACGCTCAATAATTATAATTAAAATATTAATTAATTTATTTTGTGTCTGTAATTCAAAGTATCGTAATAAACTATTTTTGAATATAAAGTTTCATAACTTTAAATCAAAAAATATTTTTCTGCAGAGATATAAATGTAATTTTTTGTTGCGGGTGTGACACACTAATTTAGAGTAATTAAATATGCTTACCTTTTCTAATAAAGATTAGTGAACACTTCTCTGCAAACAAAAACTCTCAATAATAGCTGTCAGATCATATATATCCAAGATTGGAGATTTTCAGAATGTTTGTTCAGCTGTACGATACCATGAAATGTAAAGATTTTTGCCGCAGTCTATTTTACAAAGGTATAGTGTCACTTTATTAATTAAAATAAGTATGTTAATGACAAAAATTTAATTATTTTTTGATAAAATATGAAATAGTACACTCTTAACAGTTAATATGCAAAATTTCAATCATATTTAAAGAAATTTAAATTTTCATCCTCATGTCCATTTTTTCGTGGATTGGGCGATAAGTTAATATCCAAAGAAATCGTCAAATATTTCTTCTGATACAGTGTTTTTTTTTATTTCTGATAATTTTAGTGGTTTAACTATTTTGTTCAATTAAATGATTATGACTTTGTTATTTATTTTTATTATTTTTTCTTTATTTATTAATGAATGCTAATAAATCCTGAAAAAACTTAGTGTAAACTGGTTAATTTCTCGTAATCGGGATACACGTGATAGAAACATAAAAATATATATTTTAATTATTCTTGGAAAATATTTTAAAATAATACAAAATCAGTAAGTTGTGATAAAGTTTAAAACATAAAAAAGCTGAAACATCATCTTTCCTGTTCAATCGTATACAAATTTTGCAATGTTTAGAAGTTCAAAATACCGCAGCAAAAGATATTTTAGGCCGGTGTTACCCCTGTTAATGTGACGTCAGTATTAACATAGATTGATGCACAAAAAAATGTGATTGCTTTTTAAAATAGATTAGCGCCTGCAAGCAAAATTCGTTTAAAAAATATTTAACCAAAATTTTAACATTAAATTAATTTTTTAAATCATAAAGTAGGTTTGATTTTTATTAATTTTAATTAAAAATATAATACAGATTTTACGTGCTGTGGCATAATAGCTATTTTCTTAAAAAATACTGATATAATGCCTACATGTTATGGCCTTTTGTATAATCCGAACTTGCAAATTCTCAATTGTAAAATATAATCTTTTCACAAATATCTACAGTTGGTAGTAATAAGAATAGTAAATACTTATTAGTGTCATCACATTTCATCTGATTTTTAACAGTTTGGAAATTGTCTTTTTAAAGTAACAGTAACTTGATTTGCAAAAACATTTCCTATAAAAAATCTCGAAAAGAAAGTAGTAGATTTAATGAAACACAGCTAAAAGAATAGATAAAATAACTTTTTTTTTTTCATAATTTAAATCTTTTATATTCATATAACGTCAAACTTCTCCGCTGAAATGCTATAAAATATAGTAACCAAAACAAACAAAGGCTGCTTTAAAACGTGAAGGTATTGTCAAAGAAACATGAAATAAATGTTACCAATGAGGGAACTATAATACAAGTGGAACAAAAAGATGTATCTCGCGTATTTGGTATTTCTCAGTATAACTATAAATATACATTTACGATTGTCCAAATGGTATTGCAGTTCGCCAAACTTCTATTACAAAATAAAGAAGACAATCGAAAAGTTGAAGTCAACCGTGAATGTTCCCATATGATATAGTACTGAAATTTTTTTTTAATAATAGTATGTTTAGAATATAAAATTCATTTTAGTTTATTTGTATATTTATATTTTTTCATTATTCATATTCTATTTATATTATTATGCATTAAATAAAATATTTTTAGATTTTTTTTAAACATAAAAAGTAAGAAAACAGGACATTATAAAAATAAAAATAATTCATAAGAATCGTTATTAAACATGGAAATATTAAGCTTAATATTTAAATATACCAATGTTGACTCTTTTAGAAAATCATTGGCGAACAAAAATATTAAAAGTAATAACTGCAATTAAAGATTGATTATAAACGATATTTGAGCGATTTATTAATTAGATATTTTAGCGAAGAGTGTATTATAAAAACATACAAATTGATAACGTTAATAAATATCTTAAAAAATTATCTAAATGCTTTATGAGAAAAAGTGCACCCTTTCTTCTTGTCAATATAAATGTAACAATTTTTTTTAAATAAAAGAAATAATGATAAATTCTTATTCATTTTCTGTTAAATACTGTAAAATTTCAATTACGTTATAGATTTTTAGTTACATATATTATTTTTCTTTTTAATAAAATCACCACAAAGAACGAACAGTTATTTTTATTTATTTATTACTGTAATATACTTATTATGTATAATGATTAATACATTGCTTACTATAATTACTTTAATATGAATACTTTTCGAATCACCAATCAATGTTTATATAAATTAAAAATACGATAAAGCACCCCGGGCTGCTCTCGAACTTCTAAGTAAACTCATTAAGTCACGACAACGGTTTCTTTGTGCACCGAATTATCGGCAGCTTTTCCATCATAACCGAATGATCACCAAAATGTAAACTGAAACTTGAAATGAGATTTTGAACTGAAACTACTCGAAAACAAAGCAGAACTGTAGGTTGAACACACATATTTATCGTTATAGCAAAAAAAGTAAATTCTCAAAAAAAAAAAAAAAAAAAAAAAAAAAAAAAAAAAAAAACATTGTTTTAGTTTACGATTTATTATCACCATTTGTGCGCAAAGTAATGCATAAGTTTTTGTCAGCCATTTCTTTCTCAAGTTTCTTTCTCATATAGGTTTTGTATTTCAATGCTATAGGAAAGTTTTTTTTTATGTTTTGGCACACAAAAGTTAAAAAATTTTTAACCAATTATTCTGCAGCTCATTTTGTAGATGAATACTTTAATATGTAAATGCGTAGCTTCTATAATTATCTTTCAGTCCGCCCGTCCGTTAGTCTGCCTATAAAAGAGCAAAAACTATCTAACCGAATCATTTGAAATATATAAATGTGGTATAACTTGTCGAGTCATTTCATAATTTTATAAAGTGTGGATGTATACTTTTATTACGAGAACAATCAAAAATATTCCGTATCATTAACGGCCGACGGGAATAAAATCGAATCAAGTGCATTTTTATTGTGTTACACACTTTCGAACATAATGAAATTGGTTAGCATCTATGAAGTATGTATTAAAATGTATACATTCTGTACTATCTGTGATGCAAAGGACATTAGTTATTAATTTACAGGGCCACACAAAAGTATTTCATTACATAATGGTATAGGAGGAGTCATTGTTTTGGGGAATTAATTATGTTTAATAATATTAAACTAGTAAATGTTTCATCAAATTGATATACGCTGCTGAGGTTTAGTATATGTTATTTCCTGTATGATAGAAAGCAGATAGTATTTACCGGTACCCCACTAAAAATAATCTTAAGATTATCTGAAGAAATCGGCACTTTCTACAGAAATTTTACAGAAATCTGAAGAAAATTTGCAGACTTAGCTTTATCTTTAAAACATCTGTAGAATTTTTAAAGATATTCTTAAAAATATCTGCAAAATGGGCTAAATACCTTTGAATTTACCACAGATTTTGGGCCAAAAACCTGTAGATTTTCTACAGATTTCTTTTAGTGGGGTATACAGAAAAGATTTCGGATACTCTAGATTATCCGAAGTACTGTATACTATTACACCGAAATCTGAATATTTTTAAAACTTACACACAAACTTACGGTACAAACGCACCATACTTATGTTAACATTCACGTGCAATTTCCAACTTGTTTAAAAAAAGACATATATTATCTAGATGTTAGTGAATCACTCACAGACTAATGTTGTTCAAACAGTAAACGTTAACAACTTATTAATAAATCTTCCCGTACATAAATAATAATATTTCATGTGTTAGATTTTTTCAACAGACTTTTTAATCATTTACAGTCAAATGTAAATGGAAATTTGTTTTTTAGTCTTTGAGTAATTAAATTAAACAGAAAGAAACCCATCAATAGTAACAGAAAGTTTAGAGATTATTGTCCTTGAGCATCGTCTACGATATAGCCGTTAATCACTGGTTACATTTAGTTTGGGATATTTTGCACAAATATGTGAAGCTACACTGTAAAAAAAATCTGTAAAGGTACTAAACATTTTCTAGGAAACTGGGATTTCAAGAACTTTTCATGTAACGATAACAGGAAAAATCCATATAACCGAATCTAAAACTTAAGTTTTTGTTGTTACCGTTACAGGAAAAGTTCTTTTAATCCCAATTTCCTAGATGAAGTATAGTACCTTTACAGATTTTTTTACAGTGTATTACTTTATGTATTTTCATGGAACCACGGGATTCTGAAGAATATGTTTAACTTCATATTAATCAGTGGTGATTTTATCAGAAAATAATTTAGAAGTCTGACAATATAAAACAAGGAAAAATAATAATATTTGGGATCACCTTGTAAAATAAAATCCGCAAAATGATCCATTGCTAAATCCTACAAATATGTGGATATTGTACAATATGTGAACTCGTTTGTATAAATGTGGCATGTATTTTATTTAAGTATATCGAATTTTTTAAAAAAGGTTAAAAAAATATATGCATGTTTTTCTTTACATCAAGCAGAAATTTCTACCAAATTTAGTGCCAATTTCAAAACATTTTATAAAATGTAATAGAAATGATATAGTGCTATTTAATGTAATTATATTAAACATTTGATAGAATTGAGCAGCTGTAATATTTTTATTCATCTGTACATGCGCGCATGATAACAAATATGTTTTTTGCGACTTCTGAGTCATCTCTGTGGAGGGACATATGTAGCCAGTAAAACATCAAGAAAATTCAGATGGATATAGCAGATACACTGAGCTAATTTTTTATTGCTCTTTAAAAGTTTCTGGTGATAATATATTTTCACAAACTGTCGTTTTTTTATTCACTGTTATTCATCAAAGAAGTTAATATTTAATCCATGTTAACGAGTGCATTTATAAAAATTGCTTAGATTTTCGTACTTAATTTTTCTGGGAATAAGCTCGTTCTGGTGGTTATTGAGCAAGAACTAAAGCATCTATAAAAAATGAATGAATTAAAAAAAAAAGAGAATTCATGGAAAACTCCTTATTATTTAGCCTTTTTTATAAAAAAACTAAAAATCAACCCACACTATCCCCGATAACTTTTAGTGAATTTTTACGATGTTTTTGGTGCGTTGTGTGTGATTTTTACCATTATATTATTTTTTATAAAGAGAATTTTTTGTCGTGTGCGCATGCGCAGATAAAAATGTTTAATGAAACTAATCATATTTTATAAAATGTTTAATAGTACTATTCCAATTGTAGTATATTATTTCTACTACATTTTGCCAAATTTTCTGAAACTGGCGTTAAGTTTTCTCGAAAACCCTGCATTATGTAAACATAAAACTGACAAGAGTTTTTTCAGCTTTAAAAAAATCGACATATCGCCATGAGAATATGACAAATGAACACCCATATTGTACAATATTCACACATTTCTAAGCTATAGTGACACATTAGGTTTTGCATTAGATTATATAGTGTGATCACAATTATTAATATATTTTTTTAACCGCCTAATGGCCCTTATGGTTCATTCAGTCATGATAAATATAAAGTCAAACAGATTCATCCTAATCCTAAAGTCCCCTCCCCCCCCTAAAAAAAATAAAATCCCACAGGCATGTCTTTAAGTATTTGTTAAAATGTTTAATATTGAAAGTGTCTGGTGATTAATGGCTATGCAGTATATAAAACAAATTTATAAACGTTTCCTAAAGGCAGTTTCACAACAACATGTGAGGAACATTTTTTTAATTATATTCACTTTTCAATTTTAACACTTTGAGGGGCCAGAAATTCTCTTTCTGTAATATTGAATTCAAACTGGAAAATTTGAATTTCCTTCATCCTATATGATAAAAGAGACACTTTACAAGTTTTTCTTCATCAGTTATCAAAGAAAAATTCCGTTGAAAGTTACTAGTGGAAATTATGATTAAAATTATGTGGGATACATTATATCCCACAAAATATTCTAGTTATGACTGTGACTTGCTTTTTATTTACTTTATATGTTCATTTTAAATGCGTGTTTCTGATGAAAATATTTTTCGACGTTTTGAAATCAGGTTAAATATGCACGTAACTTTCTAATATGAGGTGTCTATTATTTTCGTAAAACATTTTGAAGTGTAATTTAATGTACATAAAAAAAAAATAATAAATAAAAAATGAAAAAAATTAACATTCACACAGTGCACATTCCTAGCGTGTTAAAAATTTCTGTAAAAACGCATTTAAAGAAAAGACATTATTTATAAATTAGCATTATTTATCCATTAAATGCATTCGATTGAATTTTTCAATCATCATTTTACACATTTCCCTTTTTTTTATATCTAATTTCCTACAAGGATTTTAATGTCTTCATTTAAAGATATTTTTATTTTTGTTAAAATCCGTAATTCAAAATACACATTTTTAAAATTCTTTTGAAATTTATTTTTATTGTTAATAATATTATTATTTTACTCAGAATAATTTAAAAAAGAGAAAATTACCTCATCAAAATTTCCTCATCTTTGCACACATTAGTAATAGCTTCTGCAGCTCAACCACTCAGTTTTTGTACGGTCATGAAGTCTTCGGTTCAAACCCCAGAAGGGCTGGACACATATTGTGTAAGAGCTTAATAATACAGAATTTCAAATTTATTTGGAAAGCTCAAATTATCTGAAGATTGAGTAATTCATTATTTTTAAAATCTAAATTAAATTATTATCATGAAAATTAAATTTACAGAGTTATGAGTATTTTAAATGATGTTAATTTAGATTCTATACGATATTTACCGATTAATTTCTCCTTTTTTTCAAAATCTCTGTTTATCTAATCTTCGGAATTTTACATAAGACATAACCCTTTAACTGATTCCTTTTTTTATGTACAATAAATTAAAAATGTGATTAAACACCAGTTTTTAAACTTAAATATTCGTTATTTTTAGTCTAAAAATTTCTGAAATTAAATAGCATGAAATCGTACTTTAAAAAAAATTAGTGGTGTCAAAAAGCTTTAAATGATGAATTAAGCAAATTCGTCTTGCCCGAACGACGTACGGGTAAATCAGCAAAAATGTGTACTAAATCGGTTCTTGTATTCTTTATAAAGATATTCAAATCTGAAAATTTCTTCGATGCCTTTTTCTTTCTAATACTCTAAATCTCAGTTTGGAAAAAATGCACAATATATTTGCTTTCCACAAATCAGTTGGTTTGGTAACACACCACTAAGGCGGATTTGGAGAAGGAAGAAAGGCTTTATGTTTGTCTTTAAACGTAAGAAGGCAGAAACAATTTACTTAAAAGTAATCTTTAAATATTTATTGCTGACGATACCGTGTTTAAATTGTCTTTTTAAATTGTAAAGAACCATGTCACTGAAAAAAAAAATTGGTCTTTTGTCTGTTGTTATTCAGCAAGATTCTTTTGAATTTAAAGTATTTGGTAAATTATATAGGTTGAAAAGTGAAATAATTTAAAAATGTGCCTCATTATTTACCAAATAGGTTTTTAGTACTGTTATTTAAAATAAAGAATGAGTTAAATATTTATGCTTCTGTTTAGAAAAGTTTTATATAATAATGCTTTTCTACATTTTCGTATTTGCACATTGAATGAAACTATTATTTTTAACATTTTAAAATGTGATTTAATATACATAAAAAATAATAATAAAATTCATATAGTACATTTTTCTACGTAATTAGTACTCCACTTTTTTATAAAGATATTAAAATCTGAAAATTTCTTCGATGACTTTTTCTTTCTAATACTCTAAATCTCAGTTAAAAGAGATTGCAAAATATATTTGCTTTCCTCAAAACTTTTGGTTTGATAACACACCTCTAAGGCGGATTTGGGGAAAGAAGAAGGTTTTATGTTTGTCTTTAAATTTAAGAAGCAGAAACAATTTACTTAAAAGTAATCCTTAAATATTTATTGCTGACGATACCATTAAAATCTTCTGTGTTTAAATTGTCTTTTGATATTGCAAAGAACCATGTCTATGAAATAAACTTTGATATTTTGTCCTTTTTTTCAGCAAGAAACGTTTGAATTTAAGTAGTTTGTAAATTAAACCGGTGGTAATATGAATAATTCAAAAATTTTCCTCTTTATTAATAAAATAATTTTTTGTACTGCTATTTAGGAGAAATAAATGAATTAAATATCGATATTCCTATTTAGAAACCTTTATATAATATTTTTTCTAGATATTCGTATTCATATATGAAATGGACCTTTTTTTGCATGAAGCATTTTAAAGAGTGTTTTAATTTATAAAAAAATAAAAATAAAAATTTATGTACCACTCTTTTCTACGAAATTAGTACTTCATTTCGTTATAAAGCTATTCAAATCTCAAAATTTCTTTCATGATATTTTCTTTCTAACACTCTAAATCTCAGTTTAAAAGAAATTCACACTGTATTTGCTTTCCTCAAATCAGTTGGTTAGATAACACATCCCTAAGGCGGATTTGGGGAAAGAAGAAAAGGCTTTATGTTTGTCTTTAAAAGTAAGAAGGCCGAAACAATTTACTTAAAAGTAAGCCTTAAATATTTATTGGTAACGATACCATTAAAATCTTTTGTGTTTAGATTGTCTTTTGAAATTATAAAGAACCATGTCACTGAAATAAAATTTGGTAGTATGTCTGTTTTCTTTCAGCAAGATTCTTTTGAATTTAAAGTAGTTTATAAATTATATAGGTTGAAAAGTAAAATAATTTAAAAATGTGCCTCATTATTTATCAAATAGTTTTTTAGTGGGGAGAACTGGAACCCATTCATACAGCTTTTTTCTAAGAATTTTTTTGGTGTCCAGAAAATGGAAATTTCAATTTATTTTTCCGTGTTGTGTTAGCAAAATTTGTGAAGTAAGGTATAAAAATGTACAATCTCTGTTTTATACAGTATTTTTACATGTAATTTAGAAAAGTCTAAAACAAGTCGTTTGTATCAATGTGCCCCATCCCCGGGGCAGATTGATACACCTCATGGGGCACTTTGATACGTTTGGGAAAAATGGAGAAGAAATAACACCAATGTATATTTTTCATAGAAAATGAGTTAGCAAACAATTTAATATTTATTTATAGAAATTCAAATTACCAACAATTTATTTATAAGAAATATTTGCAATCAAAATTAAATGTATAATGATCTGAAGTTCTGGCTGTTTCTTTTCGGATTGTTGGCAGTGGTAACTTTGTCGTACCTGGTACTTCAGACCCAGCATTATCATATTTCTTAGGAAAGACGAAACAATTTCCAGGTTTTCTGTTTATAAAGAAAAATAATAAAGGATAATTATATTAAAATTATAGTATATAGTATAATTCTTCAGACTGTAGTATAATTATTCCTTTCTGTGATGCAGCTTATTTCTCTTATTTAACATTTCTGATGTCGAAAATACATTTTTCTCCAGAGAATCGATATAAATTTGAGATTTGCCAGGCTGCCCTCCTTTTCTTATGTTAGTTCTACTACAGTAGTAAGTTCGTACATCCTCTGTTTGCAAAAATACTATAAAATTTTCTAATATAAAAAATTGGAGCTATTTCACGTCAATAAAAATTATTTTTAAAATTTTTTGTCGGGAAATGGTTAGATTAAGGAGTGTATGGTAAAAATAATAATAAAAGGTAATAAAAAATGAACTAGGAAAGGTTATAGGTTGTCTGTAGCTATCATGCCGCACATGTACGTATCAATGTGCCCCTGCGTAGACTGTATCAATGTGCCTCATACAGTCAGTTTGACTAATATAAATCTCAAATTCAATGCTTCATAAATTACCTAAAAATAAAAAATGAGGAACTAATAAACAATACCTTTACTTACCAGGGAGAGTATTCTTTTCGGTTGAAAATACTGAAACTGTTTTATAATACCATTGCAATTGTACAACTCAAAATTACTTTTGACCTACAAAAACAATAAATCACCCGTCCCATTTCATGAAACTTCTGAGTCATGCCAAGACATTCTGTACGTAGTTGTGTACACTAGCATCATCTTTTGGAGTTGTTGTAAAACTTCCTGTAATGACATTGTGAGCAGTAGAGGGGATGTATGAATGTGCTCCATGTATCAATGTGCCCCAGTTCCCCCTACTGTTATTTAGAATAAAGAATTTGTTAAATATTTATGCTTCTATTAAAAAAATTTTTATATAATAATGCTTTTACTAGATCTTCGTATTCGCACATAGAATGAAACAATTTCTTTTTAAAATTTCGAAGTTTGATTGAATGTACATTAAAAAATAATAAAAAAATTCATTTTCTCCCTTTTTCATATTTTAAAATTTACTTCTCTACGAAATTATTACTCCACTTTTTTATAAAGATATTCGAATCTTCAAATTTCTTTCATGATCTTTTCTTTATAATACTCTAAATCTCAGCTAAAAAAGAATGCACAATGTATTTGCTTTCCTCAAATCAGTTGGTTTGGTAACACATCCCTAAGGCGGATTTTGGGGAAGAAGAAAGGCTTTATGTTTGTCTTTAAGCGTAAGAAGGCAGAAACAATTTACTTAAAAGTAATCCTTAAAAAATTATTGCTGACGATACCATTAAAATCTTTTGTGTTTAAATTGTCTTTTGAAATTGTAAAGAACCATGTCGCTGACATAAACTTTGATATTTTGTAAAGAGGCACAAAATGTAAATTTTTATAAAAAGTATTTATATATGTGGATTAAAGTAGTTATATAGGTGGCAAAGTGAATAATTTAAAAATTTGCCACATTATTTATAAAATATTATTTTAGTATTGTTTTTTAGAATAAATAAATGAATTAAATATTTACCTTTCTAATTAGATAATTTTTATGTTTTTTTCTTTTTTTAAGATATTCGTGTTCGCACATTGAGAACATTACTTTTATTGACATTTTTGCTGAATCAGTTAAGTATTTTCAAATATCGTGCTACTAATTTTATTAGTAATATTGATCTTATTAAACAGAGAATTTTTATCATCAAATAAGAGAAAATTACTATTAAAAAGTAGAGTAGAGTGATTTTACAGCTATAGAACATTTTTTTTATACTTCGACTTTGGTACTTTGGTGGTCCGTCTTTATAGAACAAGTAGATAATTTTATTTATGTGCTATATAAGAGTAACTGCATATAGTGTATAGGAGAATGATCTCGCATAAGTGTAAAAAAAAAAAAAAAAAAAAAAAAAAAAAAAAAAAAAAAAAAAAAAAAAAAAAACACTAATTTACCTGTACTAATGAAAAGTTATTTTTTAATTTTGTACAACATATTGAGTAAATATACACTTATTTATATATGCTACCAAATTTTTAATCATGTGATTTAAAAAAGGTTTGTTGCGATAAAACATTAGTATTAAAGATCAAAATAAAGCATTAAGTGCGATGAGATTCCGAAACTACAGGGTGGTCATAAAAAAACTTTGCCGATATATGAAGCTCTAGCGGCTAGTCCGTTCAACCGATCGAGGTAAAATTATAGTTATTCAAATATAGCTATTCACAGGTATGAGCTCGAGATTCTGTGAACGGCAACAAAATGACACTCACGGTTACAGTTATAGTTACAGAAACTCGAAATTTTCCAATGGCAACACCCATTTTTTTTCATTGCAAAATACTCAGCGCATGCGAAAACCCTAAAGAGCATTGGAATTTTATGTATATCGCAAGAAACGGACACGTTATGTACGCACAAAAAACAGTTCTGCCAAAATCCCTCCCCCATAAAAAACACGATTTTAGCGCAAGGAGGAAATTTTCATATGAAACAGAGTCAGTATACTTATCTATGAATGCAACACAGATCAGAGAAAAGAAAACTTTTATTTGATTACACATTTTCCACATGGGTGCCATCACAGGCAATTACACATTGCATGGTAGCGACTGTGGACAATACAGCCGAACGTTACATCGCATGAGGGATGTTTGTAATCTCACATTTGATATAATCTTTAAAATACGACAAAATTTGCGGATTGCACAGGTTCACTCTAGATTTTAGATATCCCCAGAACCTGAAATACATAGGAGTGAGGTCGGAGGATCGCGGAGGCCATTGATGTTACCAGTTAAGGTGAAATGTGCCTCGTCTGTTCATAATATGCGAAGAGACCTATCGTTATCTCCATCATATTGGATAAGAAACTTATTAACAAAGTTTTATGTTGTTGATGGTCTGTCACTTCCAACTTCTGGGCGCCCTGGTGCCGGTAAGGAAACATGCGGATTACAGAGCGCAGTAACTTTAAGACCATTGATTTCGGTATATCAGATACACGAGATGCACCTTTTGTAGTTTGCATGCGCCCTCTGGCTCCTATGTGATGCACTTTCATAACAGTATCCACAGGAACAGTTGGTAGTCCGCATCGCGGACTATCACAGGTGCAGCTAATTTCTTCGAATTTCATTACTAAATCACGAAGAGCTTGTGAAAAGCATAGGCCACGTATTTGGCGATGGTTTCGACGGTAAACGCGACAGGTTTTCGAAGCATTCATCTCATTTTGATTATAGTTTTACCAACTCACCATGAACGAAGTCATTTTGTTGGCATCTGCGAGCTACGACTAAAGAACTAACCTTCCCACCCAACTTCTTATACGTTTTCTATGCTGACTATCTGGCAAACGACATTCCGTGATTGGTATTTTGTCTCTGTCATATTCAAATTTTCTTCGTGCGCCTTGGTCGTGTTTTTTTTTTTGGGCCGTTCGTAGAGCTCATTTTGTGCGAGCATAACGTGTCCGTTTATCGCAATAACCATACCGTTCCAACGCTCTTTAGGGTTTTCGCATGCGCTGAGCATTTTTCGATGAAAAAAAAAGGGTGTTGCTGTTGGAAAATTTCGATTTTCTGTAACTATAACCGTAACCGTGAGCGCCATTTTGTTGCCGTTCACAGAATCTCGAGCTCATACCTCTGAATAGCTATATCTGAAATTTCCCCTCGATCGGTTGAACAGTCTGGCCGCTAGAGCTCCATATATCGGCCTCCATATTATGACCACCCTGTATATTTAACAATTACTAAATTTGTAAAAAAAAAAAATTAAAATTTACACATTTTTTGTATTTACAAATCCCAGTTAAAATCAAAACCATCATAGCTAATGGTGGTAATCTATATTCTGAAAATTCAAATTAAATGTACCGTTGACATACTGAAGTAGATTGCAGCATGGGATGTGTTCATTTTTAATCTAGTTAGTTTCCTCGCATTTTCAAATATTTAATTAGATAATTTTATCTTTTGTTTCACAGAACAAATTGTGTAATAGCTATTTTATAATAAATATCAGTATCTTATTCAAAATTGAATTCCTTATTCACTTTTGTTCTGTAGACAGGAGAAAATTTAAATTACGAAGTTTTTTATTTTTTAACTTTAAATTTTGCAACACATTTAGTAATAATTATAAATGTAAAAAAAAAAAAAGGTTTTTTTAAAAACACATGGTTTTAATGGTTTTAAAAACATAGTTTACCTTTTATTTTACTAAATGAATTGTGCAATAACTACTTTATAATAAATATCAGTGTCATTTTCGAAATAGAATTTTTTATTCACTTTTGTTCTATAAACAGGAGAAATTTTAAATTACAATTTCTTTTTAGCTTTAAATTTTGTAACACATTTAGCAATAATTATAGATGTAAAAAAAAGCTATTTTAAAAACATGGTTTAAAGAAAATGTTATAACTTTTTTTGTTTTACCGAACAAATTCTGCAGTTACTATTTTGTAATAAATGTCAGAATCATTTTTTTTATTTCCTTATTTAGTATTGTGCAATAAACAGTAATAATTCTAAACTATAAAGTTTATTATTTTTTTTAACTTTAAATTTTTAACGCATTTAATAATAAAAATAAATGTAAAAAAGGTTATTTGAAAAACGTGATTTCATTAAAATTCACTAAATTGTCAAATATATATAATTTTCTTTTAATGCGCAATACAATTTCGCAATATCTCTCTAATTTGATCAAAATCAGTCCATTCTTTAAAACCATCCTTTAGTGAATTTTAATAAAAAGTCATTTTTTAATTAAATATTAATTTTTTCATATCAAACCACATTAGAAAGGAGTTCCTTAATTATTAGGTTTCAGTACTGTCAACCTTAGTCGTGTTTTTGCGATATCTTTCAAAAATAGAGAGCAGTTGGGGACAGGACATCTTTTTTGATCCCAATAAAGATCGAATTTTGAAAAACACTGAAACATGTGTTTATAAATTTTAATTTTACTATAGAAGTAGGAGCTTTCAAAATTTTATTTTAATATATTTGTGGGTATAGGGGGGGGGCATGAGTTTTTTAAATTTTAGATTTGTCCTGCATTGTCTACATTTAGGAAAGAAAAAAAATCAATTCACAATTCATGCATTGCAATCTATAATACATATATGGATTCCACATTTTGAAGCTTCATATAAACATTAAATGGGTGAGAAATAGGTTACAGTATTTTATTGTCACATAGAAATATATAAACATAAATTTAAGTTAAACGAAAGCGTGGAAAAAAGAAAAGAAAAAGATCAATCATCGTATATTACATTTTGCTTCGATCTTTTGAAGAGTAAAATTCAATTTCGTTTCGAATGACGGAAATATAGGGAATAAGGCATATAATTTAGAAAATATAATGTACTCTTCTGAAACTCTCATGTAAAATTACAAACTATCTTTTTATTATTATACTTATAACCAAATTATAATGAATAGCAGCTATTTTAATAAATCTTTCATGAGATGTGTAGTCAAAATAAAAATATAGACTATTGCAGCGGTCGCAGCGTCCCTAAAATTTTCGCTGCTTCCTACCACATTTTTAAAACGATAATATTTATTGTACAATTTCATTGTAAATGTTAAATGAATCTGGCAGAAAATTTTTCTATTGAAAATACTGGTAGAGAAGTGCAAAAATTTTAGGGACGCTGCGAACCCTGCTATTGTGCAGAAAAACTGCTCTTTTTCATAAATTAGGGTAGATATATTTTTGTAAAATATTTATATAAATAAAAATTTTATTATTTAACTAATTTCGTTTTTTAATTTATCAAAATTTTACTTTATTATAGGCGTATAACATGCATTTACAAATTTCGATGAATTTTCGTTTATCAAATTTGAACCTTACATTTCAGGTTGGTTGGTTGATTTCTGACGTCCGATTACCTACGCTAGGGATATAGGACCAGGGGGTAGTGCCCTTCGTGGGGGTCTTTCTAAGGGAACCTAACCCGTATTTACGCAAGGCCTTACATTTCAGGATATAGGTGAATATCACAAAATGTCAGATTTTGTCCATTTAAGATACTAAATGTATCTATAAAAAACAATTCAAAGCTTGAAGAGGTAAATTTATTTTTTATTAGATAATAAAGGATTTTCCATGTAAAATTACTAAATTTTGAAGTACATAAATAATAAGTATGCTTTTTATGCATTTTTTGGCATATTTATGCCAGGATTAGGCCAATTTTATTCTAAAACATCTTTTATGTTCTTCTTTTTTTAAGGTCTTAAGTATTAACGTTTTAATTTTGTCTAAAAAATATGTTTTGAATAGAGAAGATCAAATTATATGCATTGCTCAGTTTTATTTTTTAAAATATGGAAACCAAGAAAATGACATAATAAAAGTATATTCAACTTTTACAGACTTTAATAGCATTTTTTTCCGAAGCAACATCTAAAAGATTTTGCTTGTATCTATAATTTTATCATTTCCGACTTAAGCTATGTCAAGAATAAGAAACATTACTCCTATACTGCTGTGCTACATTTATGCATGATAAAGAGCTAAAATGCAAGCCGAGAATATGGCATTCATTTTCAGTGAATACCACATTTTAACTATGAAAAATTATTTATAAAATACAGAACTTGTTACCTTCTTCATACATTTACTTTATACATAAATATTAATTCGAAATTTAAAAATCTAGAAAAATATATTTATACAGTACAGCAGAAGGCCTATTAATTTACATACATCACATTGTGGCATGCCAGGAAAATGACAGTCTGAAATTTAAAGCCTTTTAATTGATTCATTTATGTTATTAGGAATATAATGTTTCTATAAATACTTCAAAGGATATTTCCTATTAGAATGTATCAAATGAAATTGCTTAAACCTTTCCGGCACACACAATTTCTGTTCGACAAATATAATATTGTTGACTGGCGCAGAAATTTACAAACAACTTTTTCCGCAAATCTAGCTAAAACGAAAATAAACCAAATAAAAGAAAAATACAACATTATAGTATTAATTAAAACTTAACATCGAATTTTTACGATCATTAACTTACTTTTTCCTGAAAGTGCTTTACGTTGGGTAAATAAAATCAGGCTTTTTCATTATATTGACTTATCCACCAAACAACATAATTTTCATTATGTTAGAACAATATTTCTTTTAAAAAGAAAAGTATGTAAAATTCCAAGAAGTACTTTATTACAAAACACTTTTGTTTACCACATGATACAAAAAATGCCATTAAAACAATTTTTTATATAAAAAGCCAAGCTCATTTTCAACGTAATTGTATGAATAAAACGAATTCTACTTTAATAAATGTTTAAATTGCATTTCACTCGTGTAAAAAATGTATATTTAGCAAAATAAATACACAGAACTTACTTTCTTTATTAAAAAGTTAAATACAAAATCATTTATTACTTAAAATAAGTAAATATATCTAAGCAAAAAGTATTTATTAAGCAGGAAAAATCTAATATAATTTAAAAAGCTAAAAACATGCAAAATCTTATTTTATTTAAATTTTTGTTATTAGCGATATTTTTTTAGCATTCTTTCTTAAGTTTATGTTTATTTTTATCACACAACAATTTTCTTCACAATCTATGTATACCAACTGATGCGAATTTTCTTAACAAATATATTTTCAGTATTTTAGAAATTGTTTTATGGAAAGCTTCCGTATAAATTAGACACGATATCCATTGGAAATTACATATTGGCAAAAATTGTGCTAGTTGCAGCAATGTGTGTAACATAAATGGCAAGGTACTTTAGGGCCCAATGGATTTTTGTGTTAAATTGATTCTAAAAATATGTGTATTTATGCAGTTATTACTTCATCATATACTTTTGCAAATAGTACTTGACATTTTTTCACGTAGCTGGATTTTATTTATTATTATTTTCGTTTTAAAATAATAGAAAATAACTAATATACATATATATGTGTGTGTGTTACTGTATTTGAAAAAGAAGTTTTCACATACAGTAATTGTGAACAATATTCTTTCCAGTGTTCTATAGTTACATTTTCAATAGCTTCATGTGTATATGCTAATAATTTTGACATGCAAATATCTCCTGTCACATTGCGTTTCCGGATAGTTCAGTTAAAATTGGCGACAGAAAAAACTCGCGCCAACATGGTGTATACATGACATGAAATCTGTGGCAAAAAAGTATCAGATTGTTGCAAATTATTTGCAAAAAATGTTATGATTCGTTTTTTTATTATTATTTTACTATTAATAAATGTATTTTTATTGTTACATATTTTTAAATAATATTTTTTACTACATTTGTCTTTTTATAACTTATTTTAATATAATAGTATTCCAATATAATATTTTAGAATATATGATTGAATGACAAAATTTCAGTGGGGGAAAATGACATATCCGTGATGTTTTAATAAGTAAACACATCCCTCCCGAGATGATACGGACTTCCCTATTTTCGACATAGACTAGCCTTTTCTGGTCATGCGCAGTTCGCTTCAGGTTCCTATCAAACGTGGTTCATCAGTACTCTTCATACGACGATTTATTCTGGTAGGTAATTTTCATTTTCATTTTTAGCAGTTTCAGGAAGTTAATGTTCATTTTGTGACATTTTTTGCGTACGACCTCATCTTGATCTTGTGCTAACATTTCCCAATTCCGAAAACATATTATAAATCTAGAAATTTTCTCTTTAAAACATTTTATTTCATAATCATTTTTTGATAGATCGTTAATATACACTTGAACTTATTATTCCATTTGTAAAAATATCTTATGCAATTACTTTTCTATAACGTTGCAATATACTTATAGATCACTAAAAAAAATCTTCGATCACTTTATTTATTAAACAACTTTAATAATTTTTTAGCTTGCTTAAAAGGAAATTCTCAAAAAATTATAAAAAAAATAGTAAATGTTAATGAAAAAATTAAATCAATGTTCCATAAAAAATAAGAAAAGAACAAGAATGTGATTACTAATGTTTTATACTGTAAAGACATGTTTTCTGATGAGGAAATAACTTAATTCGTTTTTTTTCTTATTGCAACATTTTTTTCACATTTATTTCGCGTTTTCTATGCTTTAAAAATAACTAATAAAAATATTTCATTTATTATTTGTCTTCGAAAATAATTGCGTCATCATATTTTTACAGTATTTGAAAACACGTTTTTCGGAGTATCAGACAATAAATTTAACAAAAACTATATTTAGTACTATTATTATCTAAACAGCTGTATGTCACAAGCTTGACTAGATTTTTTATTTTTTTTGTAGGAGTTACTAACTCAGAACTAGAAATAATAGAGCGCAAATACATAATTCTTATAAAATGAGTCAGCATAAAATTTTTCCAATAAAAAAAATCTCTACAACACTAGAAATAAACCAATCCTATGTAAGCAAACTTATTTTCTTTAAGTGTTTGTTGTACCGATATAAAGAGAAACAACTCGGAAATTCCACATCAAGCATAGTATATAGGATGCGTTCGTACAATCACGAAGTTTTAAAAATATTTAGATCTTGGTGTAATAGTATGCAGCACTTTCGATATAGTATAGTAGCCGAAATCTAATGTGCGTCCTGCAAATACTGTTTGCTTTTTATAATACAGAAAGTAACATATAGTGAAACTCAACAACTAATATCAATTTTGTAAAATATGAAAAAAATTAACCTAATCAATTTCTCACCAAACACTATTTTCCCCAATACCATTATGCAATGGAGTACTTTTGTGTGGCTCTGTTAATCAATAACAAATATTCTTTGTACTAACCGTCGTACAGATTGTATATTTTAGTATACATTTCATAGATGCATATCGATATGATTATGTTCGAAACACTGTAACATCACTAAAATACATTTGGAACTATTTTTCCCATTGGTCGTAATGTAACGGAATACTTTTGCTTGTTCCTGTAATTAAATTATGTAACCATTTCATAAATTTTTTAATCTTTGATGTCGTAACAAATCCGAGAGTAAAAACTCATTCAAATGCATTTTAATTCAGCTTAGGAATTAGTGATCTAATCCGATAATACCGACATCTTTGCCAATCGTGAATGCAATCGTTTTTGCAGAGTCGTGAAGTGGTTGAAATGAACTCAAAATATCGGTGTTCCTTCGTGAGGTTATAAGGCGTCTGCATAGCTTTAATCTTTTTTTGACAAAATTGAGCTAAAACAATTCCCATCTTATGTTGAAGCACAAAGCTTACTGCAGCAATCATAGTGGGTGTTTAAAGAAAATTAGAAGCAAAAAACAAGCATAATACGGGAACTTCAGGCATAGTGAGATGTTTACACGATGAAACATGTTTTTCGTAGTATCAGAACAATAACATCAATAAAAACTTCATTTAATTACTATTATTATCTAAACAGCTATACGTCACAAGCTTGACTAGATTTTTTATTTTTTCTTATTGGATTTACTAACTCAGAACTAAGAATAATAGAGCGCAAATGCATAATTCTTATAAAATGAGTCAGCATAAATTTTTCCAATTGAAAAAAAATCTACAAAAAATTTCGGTGTTTTTCCATGAAATGATAAGGTTCTGCATAGCTTTAATCTTTTAATGATAAAATTCAGCTAAAACATTTCCCCTTTTTATGTTGAAGCACAGATCTTACTGCGGTAACCATAGTGGGTGTTTAAAGAAAATTAGAAACAAAAAACTGGCATCATACGAAAACTGCAGTCATAGTGACATATTCACACGATGAAAATCGTACAAAATCGCTAAAAAGCTGCTTATAGATGTTTTGCATTTGAAAATCATGCAGCATTTGTGTTTTCAATAGATGCTTCTGTTTTTTGATTCACTTTCAAATATACAATTCATGACGTGGCGCAATTCTGATTAGTAAAGAACAAAGAACGTCACGCGAAAAAGTCAATAAAAATAATTCTGCAAAGAATAATGCCAGAAACGCAAATGAACCAAAAAATGAGGCTTAAACAAGAAATTTCATGGTGGGAAAAACTCTGGAATAAAAATAAAGTAAAAGTAATAAAAAAGAAATATCTCTTTTAAAAACTTTCGAATTCACAATAAATAATAGAATTCAGTCATAAATGGCGGGGCATTTTAGGAATAAACTAAAAGCTTTATTATTATGTTAAATGAGTAAGATAATAATTAAATTAAGGAGATTTTAATGGAATTAATGATAAATGATATTGAAGAATAGGAAGTTAGTGAACATACCGGTAATTTAGCGTAATTAAAAGAAATTAAAAGGAAATATCGCGAAGGGAAAATTAATAATATAACATATATATTATAATAAATAATAATCTAAATTTCATGAATATGTTTTTTGAGCATCAGGTGCATAATGTATAAACAATGTATAAACAAAAAAACAGTGATCATTAAAATATTAATATGAAACAACATAAAAAGTCACCAGCAGAATATAAGCCATAACTCATCAGCAGGCGGGATGGCTTTAAACAATCCTCCCACCACTGAAATATAAAGCATCAGCAGCAGGTTTATATTTCCATGGTGGGGAGAATGTTTAAAGCCATTACGCCAGCTGATGAGTTATGGCTTATATACTGCTGGTAACTTTTTATGTTGTTTTATATTAATATTTTAATGTTTACTTTTTTTTAAATTGTTTATACATTATGCACCTGGTGTTTAAAAAACATATTCATGAAATTTAGATTATTTATATGTTGCAATTATTAAGTGCTGCTTTAGTGCCTATATTCGCAATAGTCTACATGCTTAAAACAAATATAAAATAAGTATTATATATATATATATATATGTGTGTATGTAGGCTTGATTTGTTTCTGAAAAAAACATTATTATAATACATTTTTTATAATATAGACAAATTTTATTACGTTTTAGGATCTTGCACTGATAGTTTATTAACCCTGAGGAATGAAATGTAACATTAAAGTTTCAGAACTGTACTATTATAAAAAATGGAACGATAAATTATTTACAAGTGTTTTATTTGTTTTTTTTTATTAATCTACAGCATTGTTCTTACTTAATATTTTAAATTTTTACTAGCATTTTTTGTTGTACAGACATTTTAATACATAACATGTTATTATTATGCATGTTAATAAAATATGATTGTAAAATATGTTGATTTAGTATATTATTCTTTTCACAGTATAATCTTAATAAATTAAAGTGACTTAAAGAAAAATTGTGTACTATGTTTTCGTAAAACCAGCTGATAATTAAAAATCTAGAAATTTCCAAATCTGTTTATTGTAAAGAACATAAGTTTAATAACTGCATGTTAATTTTTTTCCTATATGTAGATGTCTATTTTGTAAAATCATAAGTAATTGTTGCTTTTCAAGCAACAATATTTAGATGAACAAGTGAAATTCAAATCGCAAAAAAGCAACAATATTTTTTTCGATCACTGAAAAAAAGTGTGTGTGTGGGTAGGGGGTGGGGTTGGGTGTGGAGGATGGAATTTAAATATCTAGACATGAGTATTAGACATGTTACTATTTAATATAAAACAATTCCTTTTATTTATTTTTTTAAATGTGAGGAGAAAAAAAGGCAAAAAGAAAAAACATACCAATTAGATTAACAAAACATGTTTAACATTTTTCGATACATTTCTAATGCATACATTGCAATATAATTTATAATAACAAAAATATAAGGAGATGTATAAATAAAGATAAAATATTGTTAGATTTAAAGCATTTAAAATTTTGAACTGCATTTTGAATGCATTATCAGCATCTGTATTGTGTGTTGCTAGTTGCTACTAACGTAGAAAATTAATTGCTATTTAAACACTATTGCGCATTTCTGAAACAACAAAATAAATGAATGAATTTTATGAGCTGTAGAATTCATCACAAATTTATTAAATAATGTATAAAAAATGCTGTAAAGTTAAAAATAAAATAAACATTAATTCAAAATTATAATAATCTCAATAAAATTATAATAATTATGGTCATTTTCTATCATCATCCTCATGGAAGTAATTACATTACTTTTAAAGTTTTAAAGAGCAGAGTAAATCCATACTGAATTAAAAAAAATACTTTTGGCTCCGGAAAATAAAGTAAATCATATTTTTCATGGGGATAGTACTTTTTTTTAAATCTTAAAAGGGTATTTTTAAGTCATTTTTGTAAAAGCACGAGAAATATTGTAAATTAAAAATTCTATGAAAAAAAAAATCTTCAAATTTTAGAAAATATCTTTTACCACAGTATACTTCACTAGTTAGCTGACTACATTTATCTTTTTCAATGGAACATTTATTGAAGTGTACGTAATACTGTTTATAGTTAGATTATACACTTCTAGGGAACTGCAAGAAGTGTATGCCACCGATTTTGACGAAAGTGGTATCTCGAAAACGACTCATTTTCGAAGGGTAGCTCTATTGAGTTTTTTACTTTTCAAAATGATATCTTTCCAACGACATAATTTTCGTCAAAATCGAGACAGTTTTATGCGGTCCTCTGTTAGGATGACCAGGCACCTACTTGCCGAGTTAACTCAGCTTAACGGCTTAAATACCTGGTATCTGGGCAGGATTTGTTCTGATATTTATTTATTATTATACATAGAATATAAAGTATCAATTTTAAAAAATCGGTTAATTCAGAATACGCATGGAAAGTTTCAAATGTTAGAAATATGCAAATTTTCAATTTTGAAAAAAAAACAATTTTAAGTTAAAAACAAATCTTCAAAAATACATACAGTTTTTACAAATATTAAAACGTAAACCTCTAACAAATCTTCAGAATTGAAGAATTCTTTTTAAATTATACAGTTTTGAGCTTTTAGTTTCATAATTCTCGAAAAGAAAAATATCTTTTTCTTCGTCAATTTTGGATTTTGAGTGTCCACTATCGCCTTATTTTATGCTTTATTATGCAACTATTGCTTAATTAATTTTAAAAAGCAAGCTACTTTACTTTACGCCAGAGTTCATTACTTAACAATCTGCACATAGAATATTATTTTTAGAGGATGAAATGCTAACATTCTTAGGACCGACAAAGAAACAGCATATTTTCTATTGATGCTTTCTCCTAAGATTTTTTTCGCGATTTCTTCGATAGCGTAAATTGAATCCATTTACAATTTAGAATTCGTATTTTACATAAAATTGTGCTCTATATCGCTTTCAGATCTCGATTTTTACTATTTTTTAATCAAGGGAGAACAAAAAGTTTTTTACTTATTTTTCGATATGTGTTTTTATTATGTTTTTTCGATATGATTTTTGAAACATCTGCAACTTTTATGAAAAATGTTATTATTTTCAAGTGATTTGCTTAGTAGAACATTCTGAGGGTAATTGTTTTCGGATTATGCCACACTGTTATAAAAAAAAAAAATCTAAAATTCACGGATATAATTTTCCCCCAACTTCACAGAAAAAATCCTTTTCCGACAAAAGTGCATTTTCCGTTAAAAATAAGAAAATTTCGTAATATTTCTATAAAATAACAAAATTTCCGGAGATGGAAGGAAACAATGGAGGTACTCCGTCATCTGCCGCAAATTTATTTTGAGTGTTTACAAAACTGACATGTTGCTGCGCAGAAATGAAATAAAGAATATTGCCCAGTTAAACTGATGGCATTGAGCTCACAGGCTACGCATACTAATTGTACATTAAAGCCTTATATTTTCAAGGGTTAATTCCGTTCGAAAAAAATTAAGAAGGGGAAACAGCTCTCCCCTTTCCTCTTTTTTTATACTTAATCATTGAACCTCCTATACTATCAACGACATGCTTTATCATATAAAAAATCTATATCCAAAATTCAGAGCAAATGAGATAATTCTTAATAAAAACCCATTTAGCATTTATATAATTTAAAAGGAGTTGTCCCCCTCTTTTATACTTAACCATTAAACTTCCAAAACTATTCAGAGATTTGAACGAAATCTGAAAATTCTGCTTGAAAAACCCATTTATATAAATTAAGGGGAGGGGGGGGCATTAGAACCCCCGTTCCCCTATTTATACTTATTCAATAAAAACCTAATAACAGTCACGGAATCGCCTCATCAGAATGATCCTAATCTAAATTTTGAAAGAAATATTAATTCTGCATGAAAATCCCATTTATATCAACTAAGGGGAGGGGCATGAGCCCACCGTTCCCCCTTATACATATCGAATGAACTCCAAAATCTAATCAGGGAAGCGCCTTGTCAGGATGTACCTACATACATAATTTCAAGTGGATCGGATATTTTTATCATGAGTTATCGCGTTACACACGAACGAACATACAGAACGGACGGGCACATAAGCTCTCAGGCTATGATAGCCTGTGAGCTAAAAAAACTCAACGAAAGAACTATGGCTCTTTTGCGAGACTTGTATCGTGCTGCTGAATTACAACTGTATTGCTTTTTCTCATCGAGGTTAAATATTTTTATATTTCTTATAAACTCTATAATACTTTCAAAATAACGAATGTATACCATTTACTAAGGGAAAGTTACCGCATCTTCAAACTAGGGACTTCAACTTAAATTTAAGGAATTTTGCCTTCTTTTATTTCCCAAAACGGATATCTACAATCGTAATAGAAAAAAGTCTGATAACTTTGCTGCTAGCAATTTTACCTTGAATTCACCGAGTTTATTTTTAACAGTGAATACATATTCATATACAGGATCAGGCTAGTTAATTATAACCAAGTGGTAATTGTGAAAAGCGACATAATGGAGGAAATTAAGTATGGTAAAAACAAACTTTAGGTTTAGATGTCAACCTATGTATTATTCATTTATGTTATCCATTTTAAATATTTTTTATCACTAGTATGAAGCATATTTGATATCCAAATAGCAATTTGAACAATGTCTATATTTTTGATATTCTTAATTACCCCAAACAAATGTGTGTGGGCAAGTATAAAGCAGAAATATAGTAGTTATAATTTCCTCACTACTGGCTTAATTGCCCCAAACTTTTCAGATTGCGACTTTTTGATGAGGTAATTTTAACAATCCTTTTAACTTAAGAAAATGAGAAGGTTTTGAAAGGAGTTATTAAATAATCAAAGTTTCTTCATATGTACTAAAAACACCATTTATCAAAAAAAAAAAAAAAAAAGTGAAAAAAGTAACATTGTTGAAAGCGTGCAAAGTGTTCTAATTAACCCTCCTGATTCTAATTTTTATAAGATTAAGAATTTATATTGAAATTTTTTTGATAAATGATAAATTTTATATGAACTAATATTAATAAGAGTACAATGTATGCGTACTCTTAAATGAAATTTTAGCAGAAGCTATGAATATATTTTAAACTGCCGTAAGGATATTAGTCTATTGATTATTACAGGAGAATTTCAAGAGAAAAAATGAAAATTGTCTCAGTATAACTTTCAGACATTTTTAGAATCTTTAAAGGGTTAACATTCTACACTGAAAAATACATTTCATAATAGAACAAACTTGTACAAAACTAAAATTGATAAAAATACATACATATTCCTAAAATAATAATAATAATGATAATAATTTCTGTTTTGTCGACCACCTTGCTGCAATGATATTTTTACAAAATAAAAATCTTTGATTACTGACTATCTATATTTTTAGACCTAATTGTTCAGGAAATGGTTCAGTTACTTTCTGTTGAAAATGCGGTTAAAAGACATAAAATCAAACTAAAAATTATCGTTATTGGCTATGAAGATTCACATATATTCATATATTCCTTAAAATTACAATTATGCGTAATTGTCCTTATAAGAATTTTTTTTCAAAATGAGCTATATTTCCAATTTCTATACTTTTAACAATATTAAAGTTTCGGATTGAGATAGTTCATGCATATTCTTTTTAAGTATATCAGACAATACTAGGTACTTCTATGAAATTATTTTGATAGATTTATAATTCGATAAAGGATTGAAAAAATGGTTAGTAAAGCAATCTTTAAATTTAGGAGAATAGTTTTGATACATAAATCAATTTGACCTCAATAAGAATATCAAAGTTTAAAAGTAGTGTATCTATTTCAATTACGAAATAAAACAAAAGTATAAATTTTAGCTCAATTGCAGTCTTTGACAGGAACCGTAAAATCTTTTGTTACAAATATAAAAGCAACCATTTTCAAACAAGATTTATGAGTCACTTATTTTAAAATTTAGAATTAAATAGTAAATCGTCATATGTTTTAGAGAATGTTTAACCTCTTTTATTTTATTCATTTAAAATATTTTGACGATAGTACTTACAAAATTCCATATAGATCTAGTTATGAAATGAAGAGTTGTTGATAATTATAAAATAATTTTTACATCAAATAATTATAATCGTAGAAAAATGAACACGTCTACCCTGTAAAAGAAATTGTAAAGTTACTATAATGATTGTACGAAGCTGGGATTCTCTGAACATTTTATGTGATGCCAAAAAAAATAATAATAAAATAAGTAACAGATAAGCGTTTGAAGTGCAAATCAAAAAATCTCTATGGTTACTAAAAATTGTTTTGGAAACTGAAATACTTAGAACTTTTTATAAAACTACAATCCAGGTTACAGGTGAAATTTTAATGAGGTTGCTGTAATTTTTGTTGATAATTTCGTAAAACTATAGGTTTCTGTACCTTTATAAAAATTAGTCTTCTGGTTTACATTTTTTCTGTACAGTGCACCGATAAAAGTTTAGTAATCATACAGATTTCTGCAGCTTGGCATTTCTAGAATTGTAGTTTTTTTTTTTTTTTTTTTTTTTTTTTTTTACAGTGTGACTGTAGAAAGTTTTTTTTTAAATACCATAAACTGAAAATTCTTTACTGATTCTTTATTTTTCACAATTACTCAAACTCATGCACCTTCTATTATTAAAAATCCCTTTAACATTTCAGTTTTCTTTCCAATATGATAAAACATGCATCTTTTTCTCATTCTTATTTATTTAACTTCATAGTATTTTTTATGTTAAAATTATCACTTAAAAACTGATTGTTGAGGATAAATTATAATTCTGAGTTTTAACGCTAACGGTGAAGGAATCTAGACAAAGTAAATTTTACGGTGCGTATTATTGACACATACTATCCATTTTCATTCTAGCATTTTTAAATTTTAAATTAAAAATCAAATATTTATATTAATCGTGCTCAGAATATTAACCGGAACATGTCGAATTTTAAATAATAAGATTAAATGCAATAATACAACCCCATTTTTCTTCGTCATCAAATATTATGCATTCTATTATCCAAATATTAGGTCATGTTCGACTCCTTTTCTTACTTATTCAAAACTCATGCACTTTGTGATTTTAGAAAAACTTAAAAATTTCCGTTTCATTAAAAAAAATGTCGATTGATTCTGGTAGGAAAAATTATGAAATTCTGAATCATAAAAAATATTTTAGTAAAATTAATAAAATTTTGTGTATCTAGAAATCAAATACTATTAGCATATTTATAAGTTACACTTCATATTTTTTGCGAAATTAATTAAAAAGATCATCTATAAATAGTTCAACAGCAACCAATTTCTAGAATTTTTAAATTTGCGATATTAAATTTTAAATATTTTTAAAAAAGATCATTCTGTATTGAAGTTCCTGGTTTATCATAAAATTCTACACTCATTAAACTGTGGTTTTTTTATCATTAAAAATGTACTAAGCTTAAAAATACTAAAATTTAAATATTCTTATTCTCTAGCGTTTGAATCCATTGTCCGTATTTTAACTTTTTGAATGGAAATATTTCATAGTTCATTTACATACTATTAAAATTCAAGATTATATATATGTATACGCTAAATGTGTCTCATTAATAGCATGTATCTAAAGATGTTGTCTTTTTTTTAAATTCTCAAAGTTTTAGACATAAACAAATGAGCGCAATTTCCTCAGTTTATTCAAATGCAACTGTCATATAACTTTTTCCTTAGTATGTTATCAAACAAATAAAAGGAAATTACACCTATCTTTAAAACGTAAACTGGAGAATATTTCTCCCGCATCTAAACTTGAAATATTTATTGTTACCAATAAGATAAATATCTGTTATCTTTACATTCTCTCTTGTAATGCTAAAGAAAAGCGTTTTAGAACAAGCATTTAAATTCATGCTTTTTGTCAAATTTTCTTTAAATTACATAATTGTTATTGTTTATAAATGAAAAATGCATTGGTGTTAGTTTTGAAAAATTATCTATTGTTTGTTTAGAAGGACATTTTTGTTTGTTTAAACCACATTTTGTTTTTTTCCTTATTAAGTACTTAAAAAATCCCACAAATTCACCACGATAAAAATACGCTGGAATTTGTCTTATTTATAGGATGTATCTTAAGATTTTTAAAATCCCACGTATTCACGACAGTAAAAAATACTTATTAATAGCAAGTATCTTATTATTATTATTTTGCTTGTTTAAATCACATTTGGTTTTCCTTAACTTTCTACTTTAAAAATCCACAAATTTACGCCTATAGATACATTCTTGAATATTTCTTATTAATAGCATGAATCTAAAAACGTTCCCTTTTTTTAATTCTCAAAGTCTTAGATATAAATAAATGAACGCAATTTCCTTACTTTATTCAAATCAATCTGTCAAATAACTTTTCCCTTAGGATGTTATCGAGGAAAGAAAAGAAAATTACACTTATTCTTAAAACGTAAAAGGGAGAATATTTCTCCTGCATCTAATCTTGAAATAATTATTGCTCAATAAAAATCTTTTATTATTAAATTCTCTCTAGTAATACTAAAGAAATGCGTTTTAAAACAAGCATTCAAATTCCTGCTTTTTGTCAAATTTTCTTCAAGTTACATAATTGTTATTGCTTATAAATAAAAAATGTGTTGATCTTAGTATTGTAAAAAATATCAATTGTTTGTTTAGAATGATTTTTTATGAATTTTTGTTTGTTTAAACCACATTTTTTTCTTATTTAGTATTTAAAAAAATCCCACAAATTCACGACTATAAATATACATTTCAATTTGTCTTACACCGAATTAATATCGCAATATAATTTAACTTTTTTCCTATACTACAGCTTCAAATGTTTTAATTTATGTACACAAATTTATAAAATAACAAAAAAAGTATTTCTATAGTTTTTTTTGGGGGGGGGGAGGGGGGGAGGGGGGGGTCTGTTTTCATTTCAGTGTTCGCATTTTGAAACATGATTATTGATCGACAACTTATGCAAATATATCAAATTATTTTCCACTTTATGCTATTGTATATTGCTCTTGAGTATTTTCTCGAATTCCAAAAACAGTTAGATTCCTAGTGATAAGATATAAGTAATATAGAGAAAACGATAAAAGCAAATAATATATTTTTTATGGAAATATATGAATTTATATTTTCTTTATACCTGTGATAAATAGTTAAACATATTTTTTTTTTTCAAAAATTCAAATAAACCTTGGGATTTTATAAGAAAAGTGTGGACATCACTATTATGTTGGAAAATATGAGTTTTTTTTTAATTACAAATAATGCAATGTTCCCATTTGGGAGCATTGGCATTTAAACAGTTAATAGAATGTAACTAAAGATTTTTAAAATTCCACAAATTCAGGACTATAAATATACGCACGAATCTGTCTTATTTATCGCATGTATCTATTTTTTTGTTTAAATCCCATTTTGTATTCCTTAATTTTGTACTTTAAAAATCCAGGAATTTACGACTATAGATATACGCTTGAATTTTTGTTATTGGTAGCACGTATCTAAAATCATTCTCTTTTTTAATCCACAAAGATTATATATAAATAAATGAACGCAATTTATTTACCTTATTCAAATCAATCTGCCAAATAACTTTTCCCTTAGGATGTTAAAGTAGAAAGAAAAGAAAATTACACTTATTCTTTAAATGTAAAATGGATAATATTTCTCTTGGAGCTAATCTTGAAATATTTATTGCTACCAATGCAGTAAAAATCTTCTTATTTTAAATTCCTTCCGGTAACACCAAAGAAAAGCGTTTTAAAATAAGCATTAAAATTCCAATAAAATAAGCAATAAATGCTTTTTGTCGAATTTTCTTCACGTTAAATAATTGTTATTGGTTATAAATAAAAAATGTGTTGGTCTTAGTTTTGAAAAAAAATATCCATTTTTTTTAATTGATATTTTTTATGGTTATTTTGTTTGATTAAACCATATTTTGTTCTTTCTTCTTTAGTATTTAAAAAATCCCACAAATTCACGACGATAAAAATACACTTGAATTTGTCTTATTTATAGAATGTATCTAAAGGTTTTAAAAATTCCACAAATTCACGACTATAAATATACGCACGATTCTGTCTTATTAATAGCAGGTATCTATTTTCTTTTTCTTTAAATCACATTTTTCTCTTAATTTACTACTTTAAAAATCCACAAATTTATGTCTATAGATATACTCTTGATTTTTTCTTATTAATAGCACGTATCCTAAAGATGTTCTCTTTTTTAATCCACAAAGATTGAGATATAAATAAATAAACGCAATTTATTTACCTTATTCAAATCAATCTGCCAAATAACTTTTCCCTTACGATGTTAAAGTAGAAAGAAAAGAAAATTACACTTATTCTTTAAACGTAAAATGGATAATATTTCTCTTGGAGCTAATCTTGAAATATTTATTGCTAACAATACAGTGCAAATCTTCTTATTTTAAATTCCTTCTGGTAACACCAAAGAAAAGCGATTTAAAATAAGCATTAAAATTCCTGCTTTTTGTCGAATTTTTTTCAAGTTAAATAATTGTTATTGGTTATAAATAAAAAATGTGTTGGTCTTAGTTTTCAAAAAAATATCTATTTTTTTTTTTTTTTTTAGATTGATATTTTCTATGGTTTTTTGTTTGTTTAAACCATTTTTGTTCTTTCTTCTTTAGTATTTAAAAAATCCCACAAATTCACGACGCTAAAAATACATTTGAATCTGTCTTATTTATAGGATGTATCTAAAGATTTTAAAAATTCCACGAATTCACGACTATAAATATACGCACGATTCTGTCTCATTAATAACAGGTATCTATTTTCTTTTTGTTTAAATCACAGTTTTTTTCTTAATTTACTACTTTAAAAATCCACAAATTTATGTCTATAGATATACTCTTCATTTTTTCTTATTAATAGCACGTATCCTAAAGATGTTCTCTTTTTTAATCCACAAAGATTGAGATATAAATAAATGACTGCAATTTCCTTACCTTATTTAAATCAATCTGTCAAATAACTTTTCCCTTAGGATGCTATCGAAGAAAGAAAAGAAAGTTACACTTTTTCTTTAGATGTAAAAGATGAAATATTTCTCTTGGAGCTAATCTTGAAATATTTATTGCAACCAATACGATTAAAATCTTTTATTTTTAAATTCTTTCTCGTAATACTAAAGAAAAGCATTTTAAAACAAGCATTCAAATTTCAGCTTTTTGTAAAATTTTCTTAAAGTTAAATGATTGTTACTGTTTATAAATAAAAAATGAGTTGGTCTTAGTTTTGAAAAGAAAAATATCTATTTAAGATGAGAATGATATTTTTTATGAATTTTTGTTTGTTTAAACTACTTTTTTTTCTTATTTAGTATTTAAAAAGAAATTCCACAAATTCACGACTATAAATATATGCTTGAATTTGTCTTATCCTCTTCAGACCGGAGAATAAAACAACTCTACAAGTATAGAGTTATTGCTTTTTCATTATCAAAATAACACCATAGATAACAGAAAGAGTCATTTTTATCAATTTATTACTTTAGGGGACTTGTAATTTAGGTTTACAAACATGGATATAAAAGTACGAATCTCCTTAAAACATCAGTTTAACTATCAGTAATATAGATTTATGCAATAACAAAATTAGGGTCATTAAACAAGTAAATGATCACCAAATCCTGGACACTTTTCATTGTAAAGCATTTAAGTTAAATAATCATGAATATTTTTTACTTTCTTGGCCACAATGTCTTGAAGGTAATTTCGAAACTCGGATGAAAATAATATTTATTTTATGAACTAATATTCATCAATGCTGACATTTATTGGTTTTGTTTCAAAGCAAAAAACCTTCAGCTGTATAGAAGTTAAGTTAAAATGTAAAAAAATTTGAACAGTTTAGTTTTTATGAGAAAAGAATGGAGGGACATATTTGTATACCCCAGGTCTGAAGAGGTTATTAATAGGATGTATCATTTTTTTTTTGTTTAAATGACATTTTGTTTTACCTAATTCTGTACTTTAAAAATCCACAAATTTACGACTATAGATATACGCATGAATTTTTCTTATTAATAGCACGTATCTAAAGACGTTCTATTTTTTTATCCACAAAGATTGAGATATAAATAAATGAACGCAATTTCTTTACCTTATTAAAATCAATCTGTCAAATAACTTTTCCCTTAGGATGTTATCGAAAAATGAAAAGAAAATTACTCTTATTCTTAAAACGTACAAGGGAAAATATTTCACCTGCTTCTAATCTTGAAACATTTATTGTGACCAATACAATAAAAATCTTTTATTTTTTAATTCTTTCTCGCAATACTAAAGAAAATACTTTTAAAACAAGCATTCAGATTCATGTTTTTTGTCAAATTTTCTGTAAATTATATAATTGTTATTGTTTATAAATAATTATAATGTTATTATTATAAACAATGTTATTGTTTATAAATAAAAAAATGTATTGGTCTTTGTTATGGAAAAAATATCTATTGTTTCTTTAGAATGATATATTTATGAATTTTTGTTTGTTTAAATCACATTTTGTTTTTCTTATTTAGTATTTCAAAAATCCCCAAAATTCACAACGATAAAAATACGCTTGAATTTGTCTTATTAATAGAATGTACCTAAATATTTTAAAATTTCCACGAAATCGAGACTATAAACATACGCACGATTTTGTCTTATTAATAGCATGTATCATTTTTTTTTCTTTAAATGATATTTTAGTTTTCCCTAATTTTGTACTTTAAAAATACACAAATTTACGACTATGTATACATGCTTTAATTTTTCTTATTAATAGCACGTATCTAAAGACGTTCTCTTTTTTAATCCACAAAGATTAAGATAAAAATAAATGAACGCATCATTTACCTTATTCAAATCAAGCAGTCAAATAACTTTCCTCTTAGGATGTTACAGTAGAAAGAAGATAAAATTACACTTATCCTTTAGACGTAAAAGGAAAAGTATTTCTCTTCGAGCTAATCTTGAAATATATACGGCTACCAATGGGAAAAAAAAATCTTCTAACTTTAAATTTTCTCTGGTAATACAAAGGAAAGCATTTTAAAACAAGTATTCAAATTCCTGCTGTTTGTCAATTTTCCTTCGCCAAGTTACTTTGTTGTTATTGTTTATAAATAAAAAAAAAATGTGTTGCTATTTTTTTTTTTTATTATCATTCGTTTTGAATGATGTTTATTTTTACAAAAATAATTGCTTAAGTCAAATTTTGTTTATTCTTATCTAGTAAATTAAAATTTCCTCAAAATGCAATATTATAAAAGAAAATCAAAAAATTCTGAAATCTGTTTTAAAAACGTATTCTGAAGGTTTATAACCAGGACGCGGCAGCATCGACAATCATCTTATCGAGTTTAAGGCTGAAATACCAAAGTTATTTATTATTTGCATATGAAGTTAGTTGTTATTTGCATATGAAAACGCAATCGGTCCTCCGAGACATACTTTTTTGAAATCTCCTGAAAACTCGATTATAGAGGTCATATTATAGGTTTACCATTATGTCTTCCATCTTGAAGTCTTCCAAGCTTTCAAAGAGTTTGATGTCAGGGAAATCACAATTGTCTGAAAGATCACTTTAAGCAAGGTGTTGCTCACATACTTAGAAGTGAATGGTACATTTTCTTTTTTTTTAATTCTCTCTCTCTCTATATATATATATTTATATAATATATGTAATTTTTACATAAAATATACATGTATATATATGTAGGATCTAGGGAGCGGCACAGAAATTACACCGTCAACAACTTCTTGGGCTAATTGCTGCAAACGGAAATCATCTAGTTTCTGGAAAAAATAAAATGCACGAATTTTGCCTTTCTAGCACTCTTTTATAAGGTACGCTGTTTTTTTTTTCAGACACCTTTGCTTCCCGGTTTCAATTGTGACCCCAACTGCAAAAGGATTTTATTCAAGAAGATACCACACAAAAAAATATTTTGTTGTGGTCAATGTCTTGATTGCATCACGAACAGTGGATTCTTATACAAAAATAAAGGAGCAATGAGTGAAGATTGTTTAAGGAGGATGGCAATGTAAACATTTATCTGTATAATAAATAAAGGCATAACGCCCAGAAAGTTTCTACTGCGGGCAACCACACATAGTGTTTGGCCGCTCACACGGGAGACTCCCCCTAGTCAATGTCTTTGTTACGTATCAAAAATTTTATAACACTCAAGAAAGAGGTGACGCATGAGAAGAAAAACAAGTAAGTTTGCAATTTTTTTTTAAAGTTATACTTATTTAAGGTTCAATTTTAGCATATAAAGAAAAGTTAAAGGATCTTATTTTCTCTTGAAATGTAAAGTTTTTGAGATACGAAAATTTTCTAGTTTAACATCGAAATTTTTTAAGGGCAATGCTGTTGGAACGTTCTTATCCTCTAATCTAGAAAACTATCTTTTTCTATGCTTTAGTTCTTTAGATTCAGTTCTTAATTAATCATCATGCAAATGGTCAGCAATACACAGAATTTTTGTTGGAATTCTGATCCAAGTTGCATTATTTTGCATGTCTAATTTACATTGTTTTATCATTGCTAATCTTACCGTCAGCGATGTTTTTATGGAAAAAAATTGTAACCAATAGTCCCCGTAGAACAAACCCTTAAGAACCAACACTACTGATTGCAAAAGACCAGGATGATACTTTTTCAATTTTGATTATTTTTTTATATTAGGATAGTTTCAATTTAATAACCGATTCTAAATGTTAAAGTTAGTTTTTTTTCTGAAACCAAAATTGAAAAAGTAAAAACTGGGCCGGTTGTGTATCGTCCTCAGCTATCCTATGCAAAACAAATCACGTCAAAATATTAAAATTTTGAGCGAGATATTTGAAAGAGACGCCACCATAGCCTTTACATTATCATCCGGGACTTTTATAATCAGTAATGTGGCGTCTTAAAAGCTGTGCAGCCTGAACATCGTAGCAGAGCAGTTGTCAGAAATCTGGTACGTGTCACATGTAATGTAATATACTGCTACTAAACCTCTAGAAAACATGCATATGAAATGTTTGAGATCCGTTACTGGCAACATAAATATATCTGAGGTTTAGATTTGTTATTTTGTTTAATATTAAATATAGACCAAACTTTGAGCAAATGAGTCAGATCTTTCTAAAATCAAACAATAAATACAGTTGAAGCTTTTACGAAGATTATTTTAACAGTGCAAGCTTTTTTCTTTGCTCATATATGTCTTTCATATTTACAAGCCATATCTTCAAATATACATACATAATTCATACCAAAAATTATATATTTTTTTTTACTGTGCAATATGTCATTATTATTTAAAATATTTTATATTTTAAATAATTAATATTTATTAAAAATTATTATAATTATTAATAATTATTATTATTATATTTATTAATAATGATTATAAAATAATTATTTATTTTTTATTGCATAAGATTTTACAAAACAGAAACATGTCAGGTTTTTGTTTATAAAACATGTTCTATTAAAAATTTCACGGTATCTTAGCAAAATATCTTCCAAAAATATTCCTTAAGTGGAATTTTCACATTATTAACATTTTGCTAATAAATTACTGACAAACTTTAAGATATAATGAAAACTATTCATGAAGACATACTACAGCTGGCTCGTGTCTTATACTTAGAAACTATTTTGTTTATAAATGAAATTATATCAGAACGGCGTTTATTGGATGCGTCATATATTGACGTGAAAAATTTTTCACTAGAGAAAATATACAGATGTTTAGTTATTTTCTTATTGAATTTATAATTTGAATTAAATTTCGTTGCAAGGGCGCTTTTGATTTTTAATTGAAGTCTTATTATTAGCTAAACGAAAAGTAATCAATATTTTTATGCAAACAGTTTAATAACCGTAGTTTTAATTTTTAATAATACGATTTATACCTATTTACATTGAAACTTCTATTTAACCAAGTCTCATTGTTACATGTAAACACTTCTTTATGAAGAATATTCGCTAAAAAATCAACAGACATTGATGAATTTGTATAATGAAATTCACATACATAAAATGAAAAATACACATTAAATGGAAATAATGGATAAAATGTATTTTAATTTGGAAAGTAACTCTTCTTTATGCAATGCAAACTAACTGGAATATTGTCTATAAAAGACACATAATACTGGGAGGTGAACCCCCCTTAAAAATTAGAGTACCTTTTCTCTTTTTTAATTGCATTCCAAATACTTAACTTAAAAAGAAATCTGTAATATTACTCTACAAAATTCTTTTATAAAAACACAATGTTCATAAAAAAATTTTCACTTCAGTAACTATCCGAAGCATAATTCCGTTACATTTTGATGAAACTGGAATCCCTATATTATATCGAAAATTTTAGCATTTTTTCGAAAGTTAGCTAGTAATTGATACTTGAATTAAGCTTCTTAATGTCTAAATTATAACTTTTTTTTTATTTTATGAAATATGTCCTATCGAAAATTTCACTTTATTTTAGGAAAATGTCTTTTAAAAATATTCTTAAAGTGCAATTTTCACATTATTAATATTTTATTAATAAATTACTAACAAAATTAAGACATCATGAAAGTTGTTTATAAAGGAATACTGCAGCAGGCTCGTGTCTTATACTTAGAAACTATGTCGCTTATAGACGAAATTCTATTGTAATGGCGTTTATTGGATGCTTCATATTTTGACATGAACATTTTTTTCGAAGGGAAAATAAACAGATGTTAATTTATTTTGATATTAAACTGATATATTGCATTAAATTTTGTTGTAAGTGATTCTTAATCGTTAATTACAGTATTTTTATAAATTATAAGGAAGGTAATTAAAAATTTTTATTCAAAACTTTTAATAACCAATTTTTTTTTTTAAATTTTTAATAATAGATTTATACCCAGGTCAAAAATCATACTATTACCAGCAACAAAAATATGCTAGTTATTGCTGTGCATTGTGAAACTTTATGCTTTAAATTGTTAGCTAGCATCAAATGCTATGTAGCTTGCTTACAGAGCAATAGCATTGCAAGCTATGTACACGCATCTTATGCTTATTTGCTGTTTAAGCTGCTTTCAAAGCATGCAGAGGTAGGTATCTTAACATACTATAATTTGCTTTTTTATGGTAGCCAGCATAATATGCTATGCAACCAGTCTAAAGAGAAATAGCATGACAAGCTATATACAAGCATTTTATTCTTATTTGCTGTCAAAGCTGCTTCATAGCAAGCAGAGTTAGATACCTGAACATGCTATAATGTGCTTTTTTATGCTTGCCAGCATAATATGCCATTCAGCCAATTTAGGAAGTAATAGCATGACACACTATGTACAAGCATTTTATGCTCATTATCTTTTTAAGTTTCTCCCAAAGCATGGAGAGGTAGGAATATTAAACCGCTATTATATACTTTTTAACGCTTCCTAACATGATATGCTATGCAGGCAGATTAAGTAGAAAGCAGCAAGACGCACTATTTGCCAATACAATACTCTAATTCACTAAACAAGAATTGAAAAAAAAAGTTTGCTAGTTAAGAATTTTTGTTAGAATACCAGAACCCAACTTTTAAGTAATATTTTGAAAAAAAATGATGGATTGTACAGAATTAAAGCATAAAGGGTAAATATATATTGAATATTGCAAAAGTATACCCTCTTTTAACAATCTATATTTTCTATGCTTTCATATCAGTGCACATTTTATATTTCAAAACTGTACACATTCAATGCATTAAGTACATATTTGATGTTTACAAATTATGTGCACATATTTTTGAATAAAATACGTGTGTTTTCAATGTTTGCAAAAAATGTGAATTTTTATTAAAAAAAATAAATTGTACAGTAAAAACACTGAAAAACGTAAAATAAAAATATTTTACTGAATTTAGAAAGCTGGGCAAAGAGGAAAAATTGTCGTGGCACCTCAAAGTTAATGAAACGTTGCTTCTTAAACTGTTTGAAATAATGTTTTAACACACAAACTTAAAAAAATAATAACAATTAATTTTTAAATTCCCGGCCTTCATGTAATGGAAGAAAAATCACAGCTTCAATTTCTTTTAGTATTTAATTCTTTTACGTTATTCGAAAACATTAAATTTTCTGTTTTTTTTTATTTTTAAATAAGAATAAAAAATGTGTTTTTCAAATTTCAAAATCAAGAGACGGTAGATCTTGGCGTTGGGCCACTACAAAGTAAATTCAAAACTTCCGTTGTCCACCCGTTTGAGATAAAATTGTATCACATAAATCTAAAACAAAATGAAAATTAATTTTCATGGATGATTTTAGGAAATAGGTGTCTTCCCCATCATAAAATTCTAATCTGTCGATTTTGCTAGTGCTTACTTAACTTAAGTTGTCAAAAATAATAGTAAAAATTGTTTTTCAAAATCGGTAAAAATAAAATTTTGTCACTTAAATTTCAATATTCAAGAAGTACTTTTTCATTTAAAAAATATGTTTATAACAATCGATTTAAAAATATGTATAACTGAGTTCTCCCCCTCTTACTAATAAACATTACAGTTTTAAAATCCCCCATCTTAAACAGAATTTACCTTAAATTTATTCTATCAAAAATACGCTTTAAAGTTGTTTTTTTCTCTGCAAAAAATAATTCAGAACATGTTCAATCTATCTATTAAGCAAAGAAAATCTTTTTAATAACTATGTTGAATTATATTAATCAATTCATATTCTAATTATTCATTAACTATTAAAAAATATAATAATAAATAAATTTATATTAACAATGTATTTATTTATATATAACAATAAATAAATATATATTATTAATTGAAACTTCGAGGATTTGTAACTGCACCGATAAATTGACCCTTTACTGTATAAAAATATTAACACACAGTGAATCAACTTCGTCAACCATCACTCGCAATTACAGACGTCAAGACAAGTCACCACTGGCAAGGTGAGTAAAACGCGCGCCTCTCAAACCTCAGGTAAGGAGTTCTACCCTCGGGAGGGGAAAAAGAAAATCCCATATAGTTTCTCCCGACAATATCTAAGGTTGCTTTTGGTATTGTCAGAAGATGGCAACACTAGCGTCTTTTTTTAACTAGCAACTGATGCTAGAATAGCAAAAATTAAAAGTAAATGATAATAATGCTAGACTAGCAGAAAATACAAGCAAGTGATGGTCTTATTTGCTGCTAGACAAGCAACATATTCAACCAACACCTGCTGGATTATGTATGCTAGCCAAGCAATGGGCCAATACACATCATGACTTGCTAATAATTCTGGTGAAATCAGCAAATATGTTATGGTATTTTATACTAATTTTCTTGCTGGGATACAGAAAAATAAATGCTTGTCTAGCAAACAAATACCAGCAGGAATTTTACCCTGGGTATTTATATATAGTAATGCTACTATTTAATGATTCTATATTTGTTTTTACTACACTTAATTTTATCCATTATGGTGGTGGTGGTGGTAACCTTTTTTTAATGCAATGTAGACTAACTAGAATAATGTCTAAAAGACACATAGTGCTGACAAGATAACCCTTTTTGATGTTGCTCGCAACTCGCATCTAGACCTGGTTGTTTTTTAGCCCTTCACATAAAAGTTGTAGAACCGATAAACATTCTCCGTTAAAATCACGAGGTGGAACCCGTCGAATTTCGACGAAAGAAAATGCTTAGGAAGGAAGTGTTTCATTGATTTATAATAAGCCCACAAAATTAGCTACAGTAAAAAATGCATCTTAGATTGGTCAGACTAACTCTCAAACAAATATTATTTTAAGCTAAAAAGAAAAAAAATCTACTTCTATAAAACTTAGTTGTCTAAATTATTAAAATTAAACTTAAGTCGCATATGTAATCAGTAAGTGTAACAAAGATCAGTTATTATGATGAAATTATCAATTGAGGCTCTTATGTTTGGTATAAAGCAAATGAAAAAGAAAATTTTTCCAAATTGACATGATCATAGAATTCCCATGTGAAATCTAAACCCGTCATAATTCTCATCATGTCAAAATTTACATACGCACTTCTCTTAGTATTTTAATTTGACCATTTTAAAATCATTTGCTTTTTTTTATATAAAAAGACGTTATTTGCATACGCAAAAACAATATTCAAGACACTCGGCAAAACAAATCGGAAATGTGATGATTCACAAATCTCCACTTTTCTATTTATAATAGCTCCATGTTTTATCAGAAAACATTCATTTGCTTTTTTTTTTCAAAATTTGAAAAATATCATTACATACAAGCGGATAAATAAAATTGCACTCATTTAGCTTTCTGATACGAACTGAATAAATGCGGTGGAGTCACTCGAATATTATTTAAAATACATTTTTGTGAAGAGAAATTGTTGTATCTTTTGTAAATTAGGTTTTCAATAAACTAAAAAAAATATTTAATTGATGAATAAAAACGCAATATAACCAAAGTTTATCGGATTTTATGTCAGACGATTTCTTTTTTCATGATATTTTTATTTCAGTTTTTATCAAATTTAAGAGAAAATTGCGTATTTATGTTGCCACAATTACAAAATTCGTACTAAAAACTATAAAAAATTAATAACTCATAAACAAATTTAGATACAGCTTTCAAACAAATTGCATTTAAAAGTACATTTTTTTTTCAATATGATGGTATAAAAATTGAAAATGTGCGATATTTAGAAGTATAAAATTTGTAGTACTGAAAATTGCAAAACTGACTTGCATGTGAAAGTGTTGCCATTCACAAAATGACGTATGCGTTACGCACAGATACGTTTGGCCTTTATAATATAGATATTTTATGAATTTTTATACTTTATTTTTATTGTTTTATGTTTGTTTGTTTATTTCATGCCTAAAGTGACTAAATAGCGAAACATGGCGCTATGAACTTTTCGCTTGCCTTATTTTGGGGCTATGACATTCTGCTAGGATTGCCAAAAAATGTGAATACATTGAAGCACTTTTTGAAAAGCAATTTTGTAACTTTTTGACGGAATGTTTGAACTTTTTTGATATTTTACATTTATTATTAAGCAATACATATTTTAAAATATTCATCATAAAAATAATAATAATACAAAAAAATAATAATCCGATAAGTGGCCTCGATAAAAGCATTTTCTGTAAGTTGTGCTGCTACAATATCAAAAAATATGTCTGTAACGGAAATTTTTATTTTCTGTGAAAATCAATTATAAAAATACAATATTCATACAAATTTACGCATTTTAGCAAAGCATCCCAATAATACATCTGTAACATTTTCCTAAAACTAGAATAGCCTTCTTAATTGTATCGGAAATTTTTAGCATTTCTTCTTTTGAGTAAAAATAATCAAATAAATGAATATTTTCATAGAATCCGCTGATATGAATTTATACATCCATCGCAACGTCCACGTTTGAATATCCTACACGCACGAAAATGTAATAAAATTCGCTATGTGGAATATATTTTTCGCAATACAGCGATTAATTCACATGTTAATGGTATTCAAAGTCAAGGTTGAACAGAAATTTTCATTAAGTATAAAACATCCTCAAAGTACCACTGTATTTGCTATATGTCTTGTGATATTTTAGTTAAGTTATTAAATTATTTGTTTGAGAAAGAAGACTCCGCAATATCATGGCTTTCAAAATATATCTGTTGTAAATGTTCACCGGACTTCAGTTGGTATGTAAATAAATGTCACTCAAGCATGTATTTCATTACCTGGGTAAAAGAATATGTTATAATTCTGTAGAAAACCCGATTTTTGCAATAGTACTTAACAGATGTTTGATACTGGAAACAACATCACTGTTTTCACTCGAATCATTTTTCAGCGAAAGTATATTATCAACATTTTGTCGATTACGTTATGCTATTTTGTATTTCAACAATTACCGCCTTTCCACATTTATTTAGCACATTTCGTACAACATTTAGACATACATCAAAAACTACATTAAAAAAACAAAACATGAAAATAACAAGAAAACATTATTTTTTATTTTATTTATTTTTTTAAGTATGAAAAGAGAGACAAACCATCGGAAATAGATTATTTTCCATTAGCAACAACAACAAAAGACCTATTCGACTCATTCGATCTGTTCCCAAATATGGACATAAATGTAGATAAAACAAAAAGATTTGAAAAAGCAATTTTGTTAACAGGAGAAAAAATAACATTGAAATCGAATCTTTTTAAAATTTTAGCAACTTGCTGACAGATTTTGGGGAAAAAGGGCAAAACAACCAAAGTATTGGAGTTCGAATTAAACGTATTCGTATTGCTTTACGAATTTCGTTTTCGGATTTCGTATTGGTTGTTTTGCCCTTTTTCCTCAAAATCAGTCAACAGATTGCTAAAATTTAAAAAAGATTCCATTTCAAAGTTATTTTTTCTCCTGTTAATAAAATTGCTTTTTCAAATCTTAAGCACCCCATTGATCGCTCAGATATTAGCAATGAAGATAATTTTCAGACTACTCTGCGTCTTCTCGTTGGTTGTTTTCCCTTAATCGGGATTGTTCCCGTAGCGGGTATATAAGCGTCCGTCTCTCTTTCTCTTTGTTCAGTTTTGCTTTGTATAGCTCGCTGAGTTTTTTGCACTGAAGAAAAATCTCGATAGTAGATTCGAAACAGCTGTTTGCTCCCTTTTTCAGTCTTTATTTGTGCATTTCTAATCGTTGGTTTTCTATACTTTAACATTTTTTCTTGAAGGCTTTATTTGCAATTTTATTGTATGTACTTTTCATCAGAATGAATTTTTAGAGAGTCTGACTAAAATAGTTTCCGATAATCGAGGTTACTGATATTCAATCGCCTTCTTTCCATTTTGTTTCATACTAAGTACAAACCAAATTTCATGACTTTGTCTCAATTTTTTCGCTAGATAGAGAGTTTACAAACAAATAGACGGGCGGTAATTTTTTTTCTTCTAAAAATATGGTTTTCGGAATCTACAGTGTCTGCAATTTTAAATCCAAAGAAAAAAAAATTTTTTTTTCAAATTTCAAAACGATTGCAATATTTATCCTATACTATTTATGATGGATAAGTGAAAAAAAGGAATGGGTTTTCCATAAGATAACAAACAACAACAACAACAACAAAAAAGGAATCGTGATTATCATATATTTTACAGAGTCTAGGAACGGTCTCTTTTTATTTTTTATCAGATAGCATACATGAACATCTTTTTGAGAGGAGTTTGTTCTGGACCTTCAAAATTGCAACGGAATTTTCATGCGAATTATCAATGTTTTTTCTCCTGATAATTCTGTCCACAGGAATAGTAATTTTCCGGGGTCTCCCGGACCTCTGAAAGTCCTGAAAGCCATGGCCATGTTTATATACATTTTAAATATCGTTTACATTCGATTTTACCGATCGATAACTTAGCCACAATATCTCAGGAAGATTGGCTTTTTAGCGACAAACTAATCACTCATTTATGCACCGTAATTGTTGAACTTTTCAAATTTGAATTCAAACTATGCATTTTGCTATGCACTTTGATTCATTCATAAACACAACCAAAAAACACTTTAAAGATAGAAAAAAAACCTAAAGAATGATAAGTGGCCGGAAACTTTTGAGAACATAAATTTTCTTTTATACTTAATTTTGTCAAGTAAATTTATTGATATTTACACGTTCTTCTATAAGTAAGTTCCTAACTAATATGTCAATAAAATGTATAAGTATCATGAATATTCATACTTCTACTAAGCGTAATACCAACACAGTGAAAAATGTCCAAGCCGGGAATCGAACCCGGAACCCTTGGAATAGCTTTTTCATTGCTGAAATTAATCGAGAAATTGATTAATATGATAAATAAATGTGATTTACCGATACTGGGTCTATAGCGTCTCATGTTACGCTACAGCTTGTGTGCTCGTGAAGACGGATCTAGTGCTGCGATTTGCAGCTTAGCCAACATATGAAGTGAAAGGTGCTGAGCTGGGTATCGTCCTCGTAGCTTAAATGGTAGAGCACTTGGAGCGCTATTCCAAGGGTTCCGGGTTCGATTCCCGGCTTGGACATTTTTCACTGTGTTGGTATTACGCTTAGTAGAAGTATGAATATTCATGTATCTTAAATTTCAGGCGTAATTTCATTGCTGAAATTAATCGAGAAATTGATTAATATGATAAATAAATGTATAAGTATCGCTTTGAGATTCCTCTTCATATGGGTATATTTACAAATTAACTGAGAAAGTTTTGCTGGCCGGAAACTTTTGACTGCCACTGTATATATGAAACAAGAAATCATTCAAAGAAGATATTAAAACTCGAAAAATGTTACTTATACGAAGTATTACTGCATCTTTATTTCACTCCTTGCAGTTTTTTATACAATAGAATTAGTAATATTATTTAAACGGTAATTAGTAATTCTCATTAACGACACTCACCCCTACTTCCAGTCATTCACTTGGATACACGAAGTCTAAAAATGCATTTTTGTTTTATTTTCTGGCCTGATATAATGTTTGTTTCGACTTTCTTTACTGAAATTCATTTGGTCTTCATTTGTATATTAAATTCATGGAGCGCGGTATATACGAAATTTAAAAAAGAAAAATGCATTTTTTCTTGCAAAGTACAAGGCGCGCGGTATACATGAGTAAATACGGTAGTTTTCACCCTCTTTTAAATATTTTTTGTAACTTAAGATAAAAGTTATCTCAATGATAAAATGTATAAAGCATTTATATTGCCTAATCAATCCAATACGACAAATTTCAAATAACACCCTTTTACACAAAAAGTTTAGGAGAGCGTTAAGAATAGTAGAAAGAGTTTTGTATCATTTTTTTTCTTTTACAGGAAAAGAACAAAGAAAATAAAATAAATTGCTTAAGTAACATTATATCTTTTAATAGTTCAGCTTGATATGCCACATAACCATTAAAAAAGTTACGTTACTCTACACTACAAAGACATGAGACGGTTAAAAAAGAAACTTTCTTTCGTAGAAAAGTTAATTAAAGCTTTAACTTCTTTTGTTTCTAAATTTAAACGAGTCTTTTTGTAGTAATGCTAGAAGATAGAAGAATAAAATGGATTTCTTTTAAATAAAAGATTTAAGATATCACGTTAAAACTTAACAATATTTTAAGTTTCTTTTTCACGATTTCATTTGTGTTTTTATTTAATATTTAATTAAAGAAATAATATTTCATATATGTTTGTATATAATTTGTTTTAATATTTAATTAAAGAAAAGTCATTTCGAAATTTACTCTCTTTTTTTTTTTTAATTCTACTTAAATTTTAACTTTTGTATGGCAATACAAATTCTAATTGTAAATATAGGGTATACGGCAAAAGTAACAAATTATAACTGAAAATTTGAAATTTATATTATTATTTTTTTTCTGCTTTTCCTATTATTAGAACAATAGGTATATTTAAAATATTTTTTTCATAAAAATTAAGAAAAATATGTGAGTGGCTGTGACAGGTTAATAAGAATGAATTAAAATCGATATGATATCCGTATTTAATGAAAATAATAAATAATTTTATTATTTAATACATAAATTATTATTTTACTAAAAATAAGAATAATGCGTAATTTACATGCTTTCCAATTTCCTTGAGATATTTTTGTGTCACTTAAAAGAGAAGTTATTTTAATGACAAAATGTAAAAATCATTTTAACTGCCTTACCAATCGACTGCGGCAATTTAAAAATAACACTCTTTTACACAAACTTTTAAGAGAACACAAAGCGTAGTAAAAAGAGTTCTATTTCTTTTTTTACAAAAAAGAACACTAAATATAAAATGAACTGCGCAAGTAACATTATATCTTTTAATAGTTCAACTTGATATTTCACATGGTCATTATGAAAATTAATTTACACTACACTTCAAAAGACATGAGACGTAAAAAAAAGAAACTTTCTTTCGTAGAAAAGTTAATTAAAGCTTTAACTTCTTTTGTTTCTAAATTTAATCGAATCTTTTTGCGGCAATGCTAGAAACTAAAGTATAAATGGTATCTTTTGAGTAGAAGATTTTAGATCACACTTAAAACTCAACAATGTTTTAATTTAAGTCTTTTTTTTTTAATTTTACGATTTTTTTATGTTTTTGTCTCACATAATGTTGATTTTGAAAAGAATGTCATTTTGAAATTTACCCATTCTTTTTTAAAATATATTTAAGTTTTACCTTTTTGTTGGACTTTAATAAATTCTACTAAATCATATTTCAAATTTTCCCAAGTAACTATACATCATTTGGACATTCAATCCGACATTTCTCATAATTAGCAAGAAATATATTCTACGCTGCACAATAGTTAACATGCGAAGTTAAAATAATAATATTGTATATTACAATATTATATAAAATATATAATATATAAATACATTTTATATAAAATTTATATAAAAAAGAATAGAATAAAATGTATAATATAACAGAATAATTTATATATATATATATATATATATATATATATATATATATATATATATATATATATATAACGTTTATATATATATATATATATGTTACAGGCCAAACTAGTCTATCCTAACACCCATCGGATAAACTAGTTTTTCCCAGGCCAAACTGGTCTATCCTAACGCCCATCGGATAAACTAGTTTTTCCTAGGCCAAACCGGTTTATCCTAACGCCCATCGGATAAACTAGTTTTTCCTAGGCCAAACTAGTCTATCCTAAGGCCCATAGGACAAACTAGTTCTTCCTAGGCCAAACTAGTTTGGCCTAACTCTTATAGGATAAACTAGTTTAGCCTGCTGTTTATTAGTCTGAACTAGTTTATCCTAGGCCGATCTAATTTATCCTAGGCCAATTCAATTTGGCGTGATTTTATTTGATTCAATGACCGCCTCAGCGCCAAAATTCTAGTTTGTCCTACGCTGATCTAGTTTATCCTAGGCCAGTGTAATTTTACGTGTTTTTAGCTCATGGGCGTCAAAGCCAAAGAAAAAATGGGCTCACAGGTTTTGTATGAATTATGTACGCATGTATGTACGTATGTACGTACGTATGTACGTAACGCGATAACTCTTGATAGAAATAATGTAATTTGACACGTTTTTATCTCGTCAGCTACCCAAGACTGAAAAGTAATGTGCCCGTGGGTTCCGTATCTATGTATGTACGTAAGTACGTAACGCAATAATTTTTGATAGAAATATTCGATTTGCATCAAACTTTCAATATAGGTTTATTCTTATGAGGAGCTTTTCAGATTAATTTTGGGAGGTCATTGGAGAAGAATAAGGGGGGAGGGGACGAGAGGCTGATTCGCCCCTTTTCTTAATTCAAATAAATGGATTTCTATGGATTATTAGCATATTTTATTCAAATTTTAGATATAGGAGTATTCTGTTGAAGCGCCTTCATTAGTTGTGGGTGTCAATTGTTTAAGTATAAAGGAAGGGGAGAATAGGGGTAACGCCCCATAATTTATGTAAATGCTTTTTTCACGCAGAATTTACTGATTTACTTCAAATTTTAGAAATAGATTCACTCTGGTAAGGCGTTTCCCTAATCGGTTTTGGGGATTAATTGAATAATAATAAAGGGAAGAACGGGGGAATCCCGCCTAATTTTGTTAAATGGGTTTTTCATGCAGAATTAACCGATTTCCTGCAAATCTTAGATTTGTTCATACTGATAAAGCGTTTCACTGATTAATTTTGGTGGTTCTTTGGTTTTTGGTCTGAACCGGCAATTTATTTCCTTTCTTAAAATATATAAATTTGTTATAAAAAGAATTATCCAATTTCTTAAAATTTTGGACATGAATTCATTTCATCAGATGCTTCTTTAATTAATTTGGGTCTTTTCTTATGGTTATGTATAATGGGTTAGTGGACGATTTATCGCCTTCCTTAAATTAGATAAATGGGTTTTTATGCAGTATTATCCGATTTGCCGTAAATTTTGAATATAGCTTATAGTTTTCTCTTTAAAAGGCGAATCCCTGAATTGTTTTGAGGGTTTAATAATCTATAATAATAAAGAGAGAAGGATGTTTGTCTGTCAGCGCTGTTCTGAAAAGACTGCTGCACGTAGAGTTACAAAATTTGGAGGGAAGGTACTTTTTTACATGTAGTTTTGCATCTCGAAGCCCGATTTTCGATTTTTTGTTTAGATTTTTTTAAATAATTTTTTAGACGATTTTTAGCGTTATTTTTGCGGTTTTATCCCATTAATGAAAAAAATACGGTTTCATTCTTTTAACCCAAAATAGCATTTTTTTTTCTCTTTTCAACAAAGTTTATTCGGAATTTGTACAGCGATTTTTGAATTTTTAACGAATTTTTAATGCGATTTTTAGTGTTTTTTCTCATTTTGCGGCTATTTTTTGAGATTGATAAAAAGAAAATCGTTTTAAACTTTTAGCCTAATGCCCTAAATTTTGTGTTTGTTACGAATTTTAGATTTTAACGATTTTTAATGCTATTTTCAATGCGATTTTTAACGTTTTTTAAAGATTTTTGCGTTTAGCATCTATTTTTTTCATAGTTGATCTATCAAAAACTTGAGCTGTTGAGAATGCAATAAGTAGTATTTTTTTGTGAAATCTTCCTAAAATGTCAAAAATTTAGGTACCACTATTTTCGAATAGCAATTTCATAAACTATCTTAAATTCTTGCTTAAGACCGCTACCCCCTCGAGTTATACATCACCTGATAGGTTATTTAACAGAGTATGGTTTTGATAAAGTTTTTGAAGAATAGAATGCTCTACCTGGTGATGGAAAATGGAACTAATAGAACGCTATTTTTTAAAATCTATAATAATAAAGAGACAAGTTTGTGTGTGTGTCAGCGCTGTTCTGAAGAGTCTGCTGTAACTAGAGTTACAAATTGTGGAGGGAAGGTACTTTTATACATGTAGTTTTGCACCTCGAAGCCCGATTTTCAATTTTTTGATGTATTTTTTAGGCGATTTTTAGCGTTCTTTTTGCAGTTTTATACCATTAGTGAAAGAAATACGGTTTCATTCTTTCAACCCAATATAGCATTTTTTTTTCTCTTTTCAGCAAAGTTTATTCGGAATTTCTACAGCGATTTTTGAATTTTTAACGAATTTTTAATGCGATTTTTAGTGTTTTTTCTCATTTTGCGTTTTTTTTTTTTTTTTTTTTTTTTTTTTTTTTTTGAGATTGATAAACAGAAAACCGTTTCAAACTTTTAGCCCTAAATTTTGTGTTTGTTACGAATTTTAGATTTTTAATGCGATTTTCAATGTGATTTTTAACGCTTTTTCAAGATTTTTTGCGTTTGGCATCTATTTTTTCATAGTTGTTCTATCAATATCTTGAGCTGTTGAAAATGCAATAGGTAGTATTTTTTTGCGAAATTTACCTAAAATGTCAAAAATTTAGTTACTGGTGGTGAAAAATGAAACTAACAGAACGCGATTTTGTTAAAATTTGGAAATATAACAATGTGATTTATTTTAAATTTTAAAATGGTTTATAATACATGATAAAAAATGTAAACAAAGAATGGTGTGACACATTTCAGGGTGCGTGAAAGGAGGGGCGCGAACAAAATTAGGAAATGTAATAAGGAGATCTGTTTTACACTTTAAGGTAGTTTATAACGCATGTTAAAATTTTTAAAGTACTGGCGATGCTCTGGAGAGACCGCTGCACAAATATATGTATGAAATTTTACACCTTGAAGGCCGATTTTCAGTTTTTTAATTTAATTCATATGCGTATTTTAGTGGGTTTTGAGGCGATTTTTCCACATTAGGGAAAAGGAAAGCGGTTTCATTCTTTCGACCTAAATTAGTGAATTTTGTTCTCTTTTCAATATAATTTATTTGGATTTTGTGCAACGATGCTTGGATTTTTAGTGAATTATTTAATGTAAATTTTGCCGCTATTATTCGACATTAGTAAAAGGAATTTTGCTTAAAACTTTCAGGCTGATGTATTAAATTTTAGCTGTTAAGATTTATGAATTTCAGCTAATTTTAATGCGATTTTTCGAAATTTTTTGTGTTTAAAGTCGGATTTTTGTCATTCATGAGAAATTTCCAATTACAACGTTTTACCCTATTAGAGTAAATTTTGACCCCTGTGATTTTTTAATATTAGTGATTTTTAATGCACTTTTCAATGCAATTTTTAGAAATTCTTCGAGTTTTATGGTGATTTTTTGATATTCGGAAGTAAAAATTGATTTCAAACTTTTAATCTAATATAATTTTAGAGATTTTTAACGCGTTTTTTCAAGAATTGTTATTTTCCGTGTCGATTTTTTATTATCTATAAAGGATTTCCTTTTACTACGTGATTATCCTGTCGACCAATTTCGCCAAATTATATCAATCGTGAAACAAGCCAAATTATGCAAATAGATGTAATTTTTATGTTAAATAATGAAAGAAAAGATAATTTAGAAAAAACTTTAATACAAATACATATAAAAATAAGAAGTAAAAACTACTTGATGACGTAACAAACATATCTAACATGTTTAATGTCAAGTGTATATGGAATTTAAGATCCGCCATTATTGTAGTTTAATCTTATGGTTTGATCCAGATAGTTTCTTGGTCAACCGGATAATCAAATAGTTCAGATTTCCGATTAGAATGTTTTATCCGTTTGATGAAATTTTGATTACTGCGATTTAAAAAATAACTAGCGATATTTAGTGCATTTTTCAATGCGTTTTTTAATGTACTTTTTAATGCGATTTAGTACTATTTTTTTCGATCCCCACCACAGTGGTGTTTTAACAATTAAAAAATTATTTTGGTTTCAAACTTTTAGCCTAATATAGTAAATTTCACCATTTACCTTTTTTAATTTTGTCGATTTTCAATGTGATTTTTGATATATTTTTTGTTCTGCGTCGATTTTTTTGTTATTCATGTAAAAAAGAATGGTTGCTACGTTTTACACGACTAGAATATTTTTTTATTCACGGGATGTATTTACATTTAGCGATTTTTAATGAATTTTTCAATGGTTTTGTACTGGTTTTTTGAATCTCACGGCTATTTTTTGAAATTTCGAAAAGGTTGATTTTTGTCGTCCGATTATCTACGCTAACGGGACATAGGACCAGGGGGAATGCCCTCCGTGGGGGTCTTTCTAAGGGAACCTAACCCCTATTTACGCAAGGTTCGAAGAAAACCACGGAAAACTCCGAACGGTTAGGCCGACAGCCGCGATTGGGTTCGAACCCAGCACCTGCCGTCTACCAGTTGAGAGGTCCGAACCTCTCGGCCACTGGTGGGGCTGAAATTTCGAAAAGGAAATTAATTTCAAACATTTACACTTCGTTTACGAATTTTGAAATTTAGTGATTTTTTAATGCAATTTTTAGCAATGTTTTCATTATTTCTCACGCTTTGCGCCGATTTTTTCATTTGTATTTAAGAAATAATTCAGATTACACTATTTTACTCTATTAATGTAAATGTTGTCCCCCGCTATTTTTAAATTTGAAACGATTTGTAATGAATTTTTGAATACAATTTTTGATGTTTTCGAGTCCACAGCGATTTTTTCACAATTGGAAAAGAAATTTTTAAATAATTTGTAGCTTAATGTAGTAAATTTTGACATCAATGATTCAGATTTTTTGTGTATTTTCATAAAATGTTTAGCAAGTTTTGTGTCAGTATTTTTTAACTAATGAAAGAGTTCAGATTTCAATGTTTTGTCCCATTATGGTAAATTATGTCCGCAGGAATTTAATATAAATGTTTATCTTACTATGGCAAATTTTGTCCGGATTTTTGAATTTTACGGATTTTTAATCCGTTTTATAGTGATTTTTCAAGTTCTGTGACAGTTCTTGACATCGGTAAAAGAGTTTCGGTTTCTAACTTTTAGCATAAATAGTACAATTTGTTCTCCACGCTTTTATGAATTTTGCCAATTTCTAATGCGATATTCAATGTAATTTTTAGTTAGTTTGGGGGATTTTAGGTGTTCCGTGTTGACTTTTCCTTATTCATGAACGATTTCCGATTACAATATTTTCGACTGAATATTAAATTTTTACAGCCATGACTTTTAAATATTCAGCGATTTTTAATATAGTTTTCGATACGATTTTTAGACTTTTTTTAAGTTCCTTGGCGATTTTCTGCCATTCAGAAGCCAATTTTGATATCAAACATTTTGTGTAATGTAGTTATGTTTCGAATGCAATGTTTTATCTCTTAATATGATTTTGGCGTTCCATGGCTACATTTTGTAATTTATGAATGATTTCGATCATAACCCCCCCCCTCCCTCGCCCTGCCTTAATATTATTTTTTTAAGCATTGACTTCCAAATATTTAGCTATTTTTAATGCAATTTTCAATGTAATTTTTAGCCATTCTTCAAGTTCCGTGGCGATTTTGTTACATCCGGAAATCGATTTCGATTTCAAACTTTTTCGTTAATATGGTTAATTTCTTGATTACAATATTTTATATTATAACAGTGAATTTTTACCCTAGGGATTTTTTAATGTTTTACGACTTTCATTACAATTTTCAATGCAATTTTGGGGCTTTCTCAGTCTTTTTAACATTTTTCAAAGGAATTCGATTTTAAATTTCTAGACTAATAAGAGTTTGGTTTCAAACTTTTATCCTTTACGGTAATTGTTTTGCTCTCTTATTTTGATCTACAGCAATTTTTAATTCAATATGCTTTTTTTTTTTTTTTTTTTTTTGAGTTCACGGCGATTTTTTTCAGATACGGAAAAGGAATTCGGTTTTTAATTTCTTCGCTAATATGATAAATTTTCTCCTGTGCGATTAAAGATTTTTATTGCGATTTTTTAGCAGTTTTTTTTCGTATTTCATTGCTTTTTACATTATCAAATTAATTAGATTCAAAACATTTATCCAAGTAGAGTAAATTTTGAGTTCCGTGATTTTTGAAAATTTTGCCATTTTTAAAGCGATGTTTACGTTTCTTCGCGACCCGCTTCGATTTTTTAGAGGTTCAATTTTTGGCCGAATTTATTAAATTCTGATCTCTTTTCTTCAAAGTTTATTCGAATTTTGAAACACAATTTTTGAATTTTGTTTTATATTTTTATGAGATTTTTAATGTTTTTTGCGATTTGTAAGATTTTTCCACATTAGTAAAAATAATCCAACTTCAATTTTCTAGCCCATCTAGCCCATTTGTTTTTCAACGAAGTTTAGACAAAATTCGTACAGCATTTTAAAAATTTTTCAAGGTTTTTATTATGATTTTTAATGTTTTTTCGCAATTCTTGCTATTTTTTGATGAACCTGGGCAACGCCGGGCAGAACAGCTAGTTAAGTATAAAGGGAGAAATGTGGGATTACCCTCTCTAAATCAGATGAATGGTTTTCTGAGCAGAATTATCTGATTTGTTTCAAATTTTAGATAATTGTTTAATTTTATAAAGCGTATCTGTGATTAGTTTTGGGGGTTCAATGGTTAAATATAAGTGGGGGAAATGGGAAAAAGTAATCCAGCTTACTTTATTATTCGAAGGCGTTATTCTAGAAAAAAATAAGACTGAAATACACAATGACTGTAAAGAGCCTGTGAATGCAAAGCCATCAGTTTCACTGGGTAATATTCTTTTTAATATTGATCCCGACTACTGCTCCATTGCTAACCTTGTGCAAAGTGGTTTTGTCATCACCATTATAATGTATTTTATTCGATGCGTTGTAGAATACCGTTAGAGGTTTGCACGGGCCAGAATTTCGAGTTCCGGGCCCCGCCTTTCCCGAACGAAAGTTATTTTGCCGTGACCCTGTGTAAAAATTAAAAGTTCAGCCCGAGCCCTGCTTCTACAAAAATATGTGGAAAAAGACTCAGTCCCACTCAATCTGGACCTATCCAATTTCTGCCAAAAATTCAGATTTTACTTAACATACAATTAGGATTTCTTTAAAAAATACTGCATACATACATATTGGATAAATTTACAATGTATTTTTAAATTACTGGGTGTTCACAGAATAAAAAATACACAGTATATTATTGATTATTCAATTTCATAGACCTTTCAATATTGAAATGGGGATTCATTAAATAATTAATGTAGTTTAGAACAAAAGAAAAAAAATTAGAGTTATAAACATCATAACTAAACTGTTCAGTAAAAAGTAAATTTGTGAATATGTTTCTCTGTCATTCCTTAAGACTTTTCTCAAATCCAAAAGAGCTACATCCTAACACATTTAAGAATTAATTCATTTTCGGAAAGGCATAAGATTAACAGGCATTCTCACTCAGAAAATATGTAATCGAATGGCGTTAACCATTTTTTCCATAAAAGCGATGTACCTTTGAGAAAATACTATTGAAGCTACGTTTTGACTTGAATTTTCGGTTACGACTTCACGGAAAAGAAAAACTTGACGCCGTGACAAGAATAGCTTATATGTCGACAAGAAAATAATTTCTAAAAAATGGAGAACGCTGTTCGATTCCAAATTATGTTCATCTCCAATCTGGCTAGAATATGCAATAATAATAATAATAATAATAAATGCAAGCCTGATCTCAGTTGGCACGAGTCTGCCGGAAAAAAAACCCATGTAAAATGCATTATGTCTTTAGGGTGGACAAGTGAAATTCCTGTATTGATGTTATAAGCAATTACTCTTGACACACATTTATACTTATTCTAGTGAAACACATGTTTTTTACCGGCCAAACCCGATTTCGAGCCAAATTAGATTAGCCTAGGCCAAAATATTTTTTCCTAACGTTAATTATATAAACTAGATTTCCTACGCCAAACTTGTTTATCTATATGTCCGTAGGAAAAACTAGTTTTTACTAGGTAAGAGGGAAATCCGTCATTTTCCCTTTATACTTTACCATTAAACCCTCAAAACTATTCAGGAAATTGCCTTATCAGAAAAAACCTATAAGGGAAATTTGAAGCAAATCCGTAATTTCTGCGTTAAAAACCATTTATCTAAATTATAGGGGGGTACCTACATTGCCCTTTCTTTAACACTTAAACAATAAACATTCACAACTAATCCCGGAGACGTCTTATCAGAATAATTCTATATCTAACATTTTAAATGAAAACTGATAATTCTGCATGATAAATGCATTTCTCTAAATTAACGGTGGGGGATTAGACTTCCGTTCGCTTACTTTATTCTTATTCAGTGATTTTCCAAAACTAATCAGAAAAGTATCTTATCAGAAGGAACCTACATCCAAAATTTGAAGCTAATCGGATATTTATATCAAGAGTTATAGCGTTACGTATATCCGTACGTACATACGTACATACATACAGAACTTGTGAACCCTTTATTTCGCTGGCTTTGACGCCCGTGAGCTAAAAACACGGATAATTACATTGGCCTAGGATAAACTAGGTCGGCCTAGAACAAACTAGATCAGCCTAGGACAAACTAGAACGTTGGCGCTGAGGCGGTCATTTAATTCAATAAAATCACGCCAAATTGAATTGGCCTAGGATAATCTAGATCGGCCTAGGATAAACTAATTCAAACCAATAAACAGCAGGCTGAACTAGTTTATCCTATAAGAGTTAGGCCAAACTAGTTTGGCCTAGGAAAAACTAGTTTGCCCTATGGGCCTTAGGATAGACTAGTTTGGCCTAGGAAAAACTAGTCTATCCGATGAGCGTTAGGATAAACCGGTTTGGCCTAGGAAAAACTAGTTTATCCGGTGGGCGTTAGGATAGACCGGTTTGGCCTAGGAAAAACTAGTTTATCCGATGGGCGTTAGGATAGACTAGTTTGGCCTAAAATCGGGTTTGGCCTGTAACATATATATATATATATAAACGTTAATTAAATTTTTAACCTTATATGTTTCCAATTCAATCCGAGATCTTTCAGTGATAATGTTAGAAATTGAAAGAATAATTATTATTTTTTCAGGAATTCAAATATTTTCTACTCTTTTTCAAATATTTTTGTGTAATTTAAAAATAAATTTATTTTAATGACAAAATGTAAAAAAAAAACATTTTTCTGCCTAATCTATCATCTGCGACGATTTTCAAGTAAAGCCCTTTTACACACACACACACACACACACACACACACACACACACAAAAAAAAAAAAAAAAAAAATGGCGAACGTAAAAATAGTAAAAATAGTTCTGTATATTTTTTCCTTTTACAGAGAGAATACAGAAAAGGAAACAAATTGCTCAAGTAACATTATATCTTTTTATAGTTCAGCGTGATACTTCACGTTGCCATTAAGAAAGTTACTTTACGCTACACTATAAAAGACATAAGACATTTAAGAAGAAACTTTCTTTTGTAGAAAAGTTAATAAAAGCTTTAACTTCTTTTGTTTCTAAATTTAATGGAGTCTTCTTGTGGTAATGCTAGAAATTAAAAGAATAAAAGGTGTTTGTTTTGAATAAAAAAATTACATTTCACATTAAAGCTCAAAGATGTTTTAATTTAAGTCGTTTGTTTTTTTCTTAATTTCACGATTTCATTTGTGTTCTAAATTTCATTTAATGTTTATTTAAAGAAATACTATTTTGAAATTTACTTTTTTCTTTTTTTTCATATTTCTTTATCTTTTTTTACTTTGTTTATGTCTATTTTTTTAATGAACTTTAAAAGAAAAATGCTACTAGATCGGATTTCAAATTTTCTCTAATACATATTTTGGATAATCAACATGATATTCCTTATAATTAGCAAGAAAGATATCCTACGTTGCAAAATAAGTAACATGAGAAATTAAAAAAAGAGTATATTAAGTATAATATAATATATAAATGTACATTATATATTATATAAAAGATTTTAGATCTCACATTAAACTGAACAATGATTTAATTAGAATCTTTTTTTTTCATGATTTCGTTTGTTTTTTGACTTAACTTAACACTTATAGTAAAGAAAAGTCATTTTTAACCTTATTCTTTTTTTTTTATATATTTAAGTTTTAACTTTTCTGTGAGCTTAAGAGGAAATATCCTACAAAATAATATTTAAATTTTTATCAACTAATAATATATCATTCAACATGATATTTCACATAATTAGCAATAAAAATACACTACGCAACAGTTACCGCACGAATAATATATATTTCAAATTACACCCTTTTTACACAAACAGATTAAGAGAACATAAATAACAGAAAAAAGAGTTTGATTTTTTTTTTTTTTGTTACAGAAAAAGAACACAGAAAATAAAATAAATTGCTCAAGTAACATTATATCTTTTAGTTGTTCAGCTTGATATTTCCCATACCCACTAAGAAAGTTACTTTACACTACACTATAAAAGATTTGAGACGCTTAAAAAGAAACTTTCTTTTGTAGAAAAGTTAATTAAAACTTTAACTTCTTTTGTTTCTAAATTTAATCGATTCTTTTTGTGGAAATGCTAGAAACTAAAAGAATTAAAGTGATTTTCTTTTGAATAAAAGATTTTAGATCTCACGTTAAACTCACAATGTTTTAATTTAAGTATTTTTTCTTAATTTCACGATTTCATTTGTGTTTTAATTTTCATTTAATGTTTATTTAAAGAAAAGCCTTTTCTATATTTACTCTTTTTTTTTTTACTTTTATTTAAGCGTTAACATCTGAGTGAACTTTAGAGGAAAAAATCTACTAAATAACCTTTGAATTTTTTTCAATTAAAAAACTATAGCTTTTGGACCATCAACATGATATTTCACATAATTAGTAATATGTATATTTTACGCTGAAATAAGTAACATGTTATATTGGATAAAGCACTCCATAAAATTGGAGATTGCAATGCCTCCACCAGTTTTATGGAGTAACATTATACAAATGTTTTACAGTGTTTAAATCACATTCAAATTCAATTTATGAGTTTTGACAAACTTAAAATTTCTTCTTTAATTTAAAAACAGTTTATTGATATAACTTTCAAGTAAAATAAATAACCGATACTTTGGATAAAAGCGTGAGTACTCTCTTGTATAACTTGGGAATGTGCAGTATTGTACTATCGTCACTAAACAACTTCAAAAAATCAGTTATGCCATCTGTTGATAAGCAAATCTAAATCACTGAAGGAACTGATAGTCTAATAATAAACAAATCGAAGATAATTAAATATGTAATGGAAATTACCTTTGTATTTTGTATTAGTATATTGTTTACAAATACAATAAATATGAAATTGAAAACTCTAAAATTACCTTATCTCTACTAAATCTAAAGAAGTTCACCAAAAAATACCGCATATTTGTTTCAACGTAATGTAATCATATCCTTACATCATTTTTAACTGTAGCTAAAATTAAACTCTGTTTTGTGGTCGGATAATTCTTCTTTGTAACTGCTGTTTTACACCGCGCATTCTTACTCCACCTTATCCTATACTTTATGTCGTTAGTTTGATCGAGTCTCAGTTATGAATTGATGTTTAAATTTCGATTGATTTCTATTATTTCATCAAACATGATAAAAAATAGGTTTATGCTTTCATGTTTTATAACATACACACACACATATATATATACATATACGTAATAAAATTGAAGTGACATGTACAAAAATAATATGGGATAATAATAAATAAATAGATAAGTAAACAAACAAGATAAATAAAAATGCATAAACCATAAATATACGTGAAGCATACAGATTCATCAGAAGTGCTATTCATGATAATTCACAGAAAAGCTATTACGTCGAATTTTCTTAGTAATATGCTTAAAAAGACAAAATTAACCACCTGATAGCATATCTGGACACCAAAATCAGTTAAAGGTATTGCATAAAAAAGAAATTAATTAATTAACAAACGAAATAAAAAAGAAAAAATACAGGATTTAAAACTTACTAGAAAAACAAATCCACCCATTACAAAAATAAAAATTATACACTGGCGGAAAGTTTTGCATTCAATCACCAGCTTAGCTAAAATGAGTCAATAAAAACCAAAATAACCCATGAATACTAAGAATAGCGCTGCCAATCGTGAAGACATAACGGAATGTAGACCTACCATTGAAGTTTTAGAAAACTGCATCATACTGTGCTTTATTTGAAAAACTGAGGGGGATGCATAAAATCATACAAAAAACCCATATCAAGAATTTGTAGAAATATGGAGCAATAAAAGTAAGTAATAGAATCAAGCTGTAATTAAGAAGTAAAAGAAAAAGAGTAAATTAAAGAGTGCACGTTAAGTTATTCAAAAACAAACAAGAAAACAAAATACACCAAAGAATAGCCATATCCATAAACTTCCTGTCAGACGTAAGCGACGCAATAATTATATTCTTAAATGTAATGTTAATTTTTTAACGATAATTATTTCTTGCATCATAAACGTATCAATTGCGTCAGTAATAGAAGAAAATTCAATAATTGATATAAACTATTGTCTATAATTAGATCTTTTGAGATTAGTAAATATTTGAAAATTTAAAATTATTAACTTCATAAAAATGATTGCATATAATTTTTAATATAAATATTCTAATTAAAAGAAAACACTAAATGTCATAGTATTTTATAATTTAATTAGTAAAGAACAACATTAACTACAATAGATGAATAAAATGCATTATTAAATTTTAAAACGTTTCAAAAACATTTTTTAAATAATTTAAGAATATGATATTAATATCAGAAATTTGAAAAATGTTAGATAAATCTAAAACATTGGGTATGGAGATTTATTATTTAAAAAAATATATTATTGTTGTTTTTCTTCTTTCAAAAGTTTAACATTCTAAATTAAAACTTGTAATGTGCTAAAAGAAATTTATCCAGTATAATTCTGTTGTTCAATCTGAAATCTTTCGTAATGTCATTGTAATCATATTTTATACTTCCTCTAAAATAATAATAAGAAATTATGATGCCATTCTTTGTAAAAGATTATACTTAGAAAGTTAAAAAAAACAGAAAAAATTGCACGCAATCATTTTAAATTAATGTTTTCATTTTCTCTGAATGGATCCATGAATCAAGATATCTTTGCATCAACATTTGAAATTTAAAAGATTGCACGACGAGATTTCGTTTTCGGAGCAGTGGCTAATTAAAATATTTCACATCAAAGTATCATAAGATGAAATTAGTATTTATCAATCACTTTTTTATTCTCAAAAACCATGCGAATTAAGTTCTGGTTAATTTTTTGCAAAGAAATTTTTGTTAAATACTTGTTAAATCGTTTCTGTTCCAAACCATTACATGTAAAAAGAATGTAAGAAAGATTGCTTTTGAAATCAGGAATTTTATATTAAACTATAAAAAGAAATCAGTCTATTGCCATAAAATTAAATATATATATATATATATATATATATATATATTTATATATACATATATATATATATATATATACAGGGTGTTTCAGAAATGACCGGTATATTTGAAAAATCAATAAAAACTAAACGGGCCGCGATAGAAATACACAGTTTCTTGCAATATGCTTGGGACAACAGTAAATTTTCAGGCAGACAAGTTTCAAAATTAGTTAGAATTTTGAACAACAGATGGCGCTGCACTCTAGAAAATTCTAAAATACTATATTTTCTACACATCCATATCAATGATATAGCGTAGTCTCTGAACAAAATCACCAGAAACCTTTGTAAACGTGTCAGCAAGATGGCTTCACATGCAGAAAAGATGTTACTGATTCAGTTATTCAATTGTTTATGGATTGTGGCGGTACACCTGGTCTTTCAAGTCAGAAATCCTCTGTTCTAAGGAAAAAACTGTTTTCACAGCAAACTTGCAATCTGTGAACCGCACACGCTTACATCAGAAAGTACCTTTTTTTAAACGACTATACAAACCGTCTGTCTATAGATATTAATTCTTGTGATTTTAATAATTTAAAGAAAAACTTTTTCTAAAACATTTCTGCCTCGTAATCTCAGTTATAGTTAAAAACATTCATGAAAAGTAAATCTATGAAATAAATCTTGAAAAATCTTCTTATAGCATTTATTTTCGTTTTCACAAAATTTTTCAAATGCTGAAATGGAAGAATTTTCTTTAAAATTTTTCAAATAATACAAAAGAAAACTTGTAGAAATTCCAAACTACAATCATTTATGTAGCTTCTTATGGATCTCACACTTCCTGTTTTTATTCAGGTAATAATAGATGTATTTTTATTCTGTCTGCACCATAAAGTTTCCTTTTGTCAGAAAACTTTTATAAAAATATTTAAAAAGTAATATTAATATCATTTTATTTTCACCATAAAATTACACAGAAGCAATTGATAAATATATATTTATAACTGTGAAATGAAATTCTATTTAAACGAAAGATAGAATATATGTTTTTCGTGAGGTGATCATATTTTATTGTTTTACGATTGAAAGCATGTAGTTTTTAGATTTATATATTAGATATTTAGGTATAAAAATTAAGTATTTATAATAAACACTTTTCTCACAACAAATAAACTTTTTCTTGCTCTTTATCGAAAGGTTGACGACAATGCATTTTTTAAACTTTCAGCTTACCCTGTAAAAAAAGGGTCGATCTACTAAAAAAAGTTTGTGATCCATGCAATTAAAAAAAAATTTTAGTAATCTTACTTGTTACTAATCTCACTTGTTACAAGAAAATCTGTAAGAATTACTAGAAAAAAACTAGCAACAAATAGAGTTAATAGTTTTATATTTTTAATAGCTATTACTAAGACTCACTTGGTGTGGCCGTGATAGCCTAGTGGTCATAGCACCGAACTCCAAGCTGAAAGGTCCCGGGTTCGATGCTGGACACCACCAAATACGCATCGAATGTATGCAGTGTAAGTACTCGTTAAATAAAGGGAGTATGAAAATCCTGTTGGAGCAGGTAGCAGTGTTTGTTGCTGCCATCTATTGCGGCTTAGCCGAAAGTCTTCCGCTTCAGAAGTATGTGCAGCTCGGATGTTATGGATGCAGCTCGAAGGAAGCTCCTGCCCTTCGGGCACACGTACTGGTTATTAAAAATAATTTTGGAGCTACTACTAAAATTTCCTTGGTGGCTCATACTAAATAGTTTTAAGTTAGTTATACAAAAAATTCTTTTATTCAGTTTACAAAACGAATGTTTGTTTCACTTGCAAAAAAAAGTTTGTAATGGTTACTAAAAAAATCTGTCTAATACAAAATTACGAAAAAAATTTTAGTAACCTCTTGAATTTTTTTACAGTGTAGTTAGACCAGATCAACATCCCCGCATGCGTTTCCCGACTATTGGCAAAGTTAAATGTTAATTATAATATAACCTATATTTATCCAATTATCTTTTGCTATTAAGATTAATTTAAAATTTTTTAATTTGTTTTATATTTTTCTAAAATAAAAACACTAATAAAAGCGCTAAAAATTATCATTAAATTAATAACATTTAAAATAATATTTCCCTAATGATAAATTTTCTGTAATATTTCCCCCAATTCAAGCTAGGAAACTTTATGCTGAATCTCCCCACATTCATTTTGATTGGTTTATTTTTTTTGGGGTGTAGGCCAATTATCTACACTCGGGATAGAGGCCCTGGGGTTAATCCCCTTCGTTGGGGTCTTTATAAGGGAACCTAACCCGTATCTACGCAAGGTTTGAAGAAAACCACGAAAACTCCGAAGGGATTGGCTGAAGGCCGCGATTGGGTTCGAACCCGGCACCTGCCACCTACCAGTTGAGAGGTCTAAGCCTCTCGGCCACTGGTGGCGCCCATTCGTTTGAAACACCTTTTAAATATCTCACTGATATTAGGCAACTTTTAATCTGCAAGTATTATATAACCAATTCTGTTGAAATTTGTTTAGCTGCTAAAGTTAACTTTTTTTTTTTTATTTGATGTTTAGAATTTTTTTAAAAATTATAAAGTTAAAAAACGTATTAAAAAAATCTCATTATAATACAATTTTAAATTAATATTTTCTAATCATAAATTAATTATAATATTTTACCCAATTCAAACCAGAAGACTGAGTAATCTACCTCTCCACATGCGTTTTGAAACAACCTTTAAATACCTTTCAAGTATTGGATAAAGTTTAACGTTCAAATAAAATTTAGCATAGATTAATCAAATTTTGTTTCGCTACTTCAGTAAATTTAAAATTTTTAAAATGTTAGTATACTATTATTTTAACACAATCAAACTGATTGGTAAATTTACCTACGAATTGAATATTTTCCACTGAGCGAAAAAATTGCCAGGATGGGAATCGAATAGAGACCGGGCAAATCCTTTACTGGCCTTGACATTTTTCAACTCAGTTGAAAAAAATGAATTCGAGAATGATAAATTTATCAGTCAGTTTGATTGTGTTTAAATAATAGCATATCTGCGTATTCATTTTTTTATATGGAGTTTCTTTATCTGCGCGTTATCAGTCGAGCTGTGTAAATAGCAGACAAGTTATTTTTACTAACAAAGTTATATGATTGAATAGCCGGCGGGCTATTCAAACTCCTACAACCGGCGTGTCGAAAAATATTTCTCGTTTGTTATTCTGTTATTTTAAACGGGGGGGGGGGGTAAAATAAAGTATTGGCCTTCTAAGCCAAGGATCTGGGTTTTAATCCCGGCCTGGATAATTTTTTGCTCACTTGGAAATATTTAATTCTTATGTTTAGTATTTCTATGAAATTCATAAAACTAATGATGTAATAAAATATCTCACTATTTTGATAGAATTTAAAATTAATATTTTGAATAAATGATTCATCATTTTTAACATTTTTCCAAATTCAAGCAAGAATATTATACTAAAATTTTATGTTAAAGAGAGTTTTAATTCCATTTAATATTATGTTCATTAAATAATAGAGAGATCAATATCACAATTAATGTTCATTTGTTAAATTTTGCAGTATCTCTACTTCTTTTCTTTCTACTAATTCCCCACTTAAAATAAAATTTAGTTGTCATCTAAAAAGAAAGCTTCTGTATTTTACAATACATAGATATTTTTGTAAATAAACATTTTAAAACGGAATGGATTAATCATTAAAAATATAAAATTAAATCACATCACAATATGGGTACAGAAAAAATTACAAATCCATTTTTTAATGTAAATATGAAAATGGGAAGTTTTGACTATGCTTTGCGTTTAAGTAAATTAACTTTTTAATATTATGTAATATGCATGTAAATCCATAATCATATACAGGGCTGCACATTTTTTTTTTTTTTTTTTTTTTTTTTTTTTTTTTTTTTTTTTTTTTTTGTAACAATAATAAACAAAGAAATCGGTTTTTTTTCTAAATGTGTCATGTAATTTCTAAATAATTTATTTCGCTCAAAATGTTGATTTTATATATTATTTTTTATTGTACACGTTCATTTTAAAGATCTAGTTTTCGTTCACCGATGAGTAAGGTTATGTATTTGTTAAAAATACATTCTTAGAAGTTAAATTTTATGGTGCAATTATTCAGTATGTATTTATAATAGCAAGAGTTTTAGCTATATAATATTTACCAGACAAATTAAACAAACTGAAATTTTAAGAACAGCTGTTCAGTTTTATTTCTTACAAATCATTGGACCATGCCGGTCTCACTAATACAACTTTGACACGCTTGCTTAATGCACACAAAATATTACAAAAAAATCTTTTTAATAAAACAGTAACATAAAGAAATGCGCTGGATATTTCGTTATCTGTTTGTACGTCTTCTTGAGTCGCAAAAACGATGTCCTATCACTTGGAAAACATGAGCAAGACTGAAAGGAAATTAGAAAAAAAAGGTGATGTTAAGGAAAATAATCAATAGAAGAGCAAAATGCATTCAGCCATTCACCAAAGAGAATATCCTATAAGGAAATTGCTTACAAAGAAAATTCTAACGCAAATTCTATAAAGGTAGAAAAAGATATATTATAGAAAATTGCAAGTAAGTATAATATTTATAACAAACGAAAAAAAAACTGTACAAATTTAATAATAAATGAAATAGATGAGCTGATAAACAAATGGAGATAAAATACAGATTAAAAATTAATAATTCACTCAAATATTAAATTAAACGAAAAAATCAATAATAAGTATATATATATATATATATATTACAAAATTAAAAAAAAAATATCGCCAAAACTAACCTTTGTACTATCTTAATTTTCTTATAATAATATTCCGTACGTACTTCAAATTATTAAATTAAAATCTTCTCTCTAGATCTAATCTGTCAATCTTTATGCAGACGATATAAATTCTTAATTTGCCTTAAAAAACATTATTCCAGTATGCGTAAATTTAAAAAGATGGCTCTAAATTAAAAATATTCTTAATTAAATTTTATTTCTTAATATTCCAAATAAAACTTATTTCTTCTATGTTTTTATCAACCCTTTTTAAGAAAGTCTTATTAAATTTATTCCAAAACCATACCTTTCAAAAAATATCATTATTTTATTTTATCTATTTATTTATTTTCCCTCCGTCAACCTTTGATGGTGTGCATATCAATAAATTCATTTATTTTCTTTTTCTGTTAAAATTAATCATCTATAAAAATCGTCTGCCTAAGAAATTCTGAGTCGATTATAAATTGGTTAAATAATATGTATTTTCTTTTAAATTAAATTATCGTCTGTGGAAAATAGTCTCGTAGCTGGACAAGAATTCTGTTTGCATAAAAGAATGATGGTTTGAGGCTAGAGAATGTTCTAGAATTTTCTTTTTAGATTTAAAAGAAGAAGCTCGAGAGGTGGTGGGAGAGAGAGATGAGAAGAAGGATTTTTGAGTGCGCTCTTGCATTAGTACGACTTGATGTAGTAAAGCATGGAATATTTTTTGGATGTTTCGGTAAAATATCGTCTGCAACAGGAGCTTTTCCCTCTATTATAGCTACAGTTTAATAAAATGAACTTGCAGCAGCCAAGGAGTGATTATTTTGATCTTCTACATTTATTTATTTTGTTTTTTTTTTCTCGCTGGCCATGACTTCTGTGCGGAGTAAGGGAAACCTGGAGATGATGTTTCTGACCCCCTAACTTCAAAATGTCACATATATATACCGGGTGTCCCAAAAATGACTGAAGGATTTTAAAATTCAATAACTTGCAAACGATGACAGCTATTTAAAAATTTTTGCAATTAAAATTTATTTTATTATTAATTTAAATTAAAAAATTGCAGGAGGGTTATGTATAATGTCAGGAGTTTTTTTACCGTATTTTTTTTATTTTAGTTCGCATCTCAAACAATAGGTGGCACTGACGGCGATCGAAGGCCAGGAGATCAGCGCTGAGTGAAGCGTCGACCACGTCCTTATAAGATATCAGATACACCCCCCCCCCCAAAAAAAAATACACATAAGATATTAAAAGATAAATATTTAAAGAAAAAATAATACTTCAATAATAGATAAGAATAGATAAGAAAGATACGAAAAGCTATGCAATAGCTTAAAAATTATAAGTTCTTCTCAATTTCAGAAATAAAATTGTCTTTTGGAGTCTAAAATTAAATGTATGCTTTTTAGGGGACTTCATAAATATGTAAACATGAAATACCTATGCTCGTCGATCTGTCTGTCCGTCTGTTCATCTGTACATTCAAGTGTCTGTCCGCAAATAACAATGCAAAAACAACGGAACAGAATCGTTTAAACTTTAAAATATGTAATTTATGCATAGCTTTGTCGAGTCATTTCATATTTTATGAAAATCGGATGTATAGTTCAATTACAGGGGCAATCAAAAGTATCCCGTTACATTACGGTCAATGAGAAAAAATAATTCCAAGTGCATTTTAATGATGTGCATTTTAATTACAATTTCGATCATAATAAAATTGATATGCATCTCTAAAATATGTACTAAAATAAACATTCTTTACAATATGTAGTGCAAAGAGTATTTGTCATTTATTTACAGCTTTATACGAAAGTATTCCATTACTTAACGGTATACGGGGAAACATTGTTTGGGGCGTCCTTTAATTATATTAAACTATTTCCCATTTTATGAAATTGATATACGTTCCTGAGGTTTACTACAGGTTACTTCCTGTATAGAAAACGAATAGTATTTACAGGGATACATAAATGATTTCTGGTACTCTACTGTATTCGAAGTACTGTATATTATTACACCAAGATCCGGGTATTTTAAAAACTTCCTCGTAGTACTAACTCACCTTATTGCTACGCTTGACATGCAATTTCCAATTTATTTCATGTATGGGATGACATTCAAGTGATTATCGAATATTTTCATTCGTCTTTATATTAGTTTTTCGCAATTTAAAAAAAGTCTGTGTTTATTTGCAATATATAAACGGCCGGGATACAAAGCATACTTTTATACAATCTCTACTGTGCCTTATAGTAAACCATTCATAGTAAAGTGTACAAACGTACAAAAAGTTAAACCTATTACCATAATATCTATTAAGCTTCTTGAGGTACACAGTTTTCTTGGCTATGGGTCCTCAATGATAACTAACCTATACATAATATATAAACCTCTCAAGTGGTCAGTGTATCTCGGGATACTCACTGTTTAGTTTTCACATAACACTCTATTCGATTTATTCACTTTGAAGAGATAGAAAATGACAGATCTTTACTCAGCCAGAAGTTAAACACTGGACTAGTGAGGGGTATCTACAAACGCTAACCATTAAATTATCGGTATTCGTTATGACTGAATGCCGTATTAATCTATGCTTATAAAGGATAGTACCAGATTCTACTCTAAATGGTATAATTATAGACAGATTTTTGTTTTCGAAGTTATGCACGTGTAATATTCTTTTCATAGATACATTGAGAATTGTCTGTTAAAAGGGGCGATTTTGGTATATGCAGGTACAATTTTAACAGGATTCACAATTTGTATAATTTTTAATTTAGAAAAGTATGCCAAAACTTTTAATTGACTTTTTGGATATGTCAATCCTAAAACTTTCTTCTATTTTATACGTGCATTTTAATATTTAAAAAATAGTTACGCAAGTTATGCTTTAATAGTTTTATTTCAATACTATACCAACTTCGATTTACATCTTGAATTTCTGCTTCTTTAAATTAATCGGAGTAAAACGAGTTTCCACCTCTGCACGAGCCGATGGACAATGGTATGATATCAGATTTTTTTCAAATTCAGGGAAGACCTTTATGTCATACCTAAACATAATCATACACAATAATTTTATTTCAGTTCTATACATAAATTCATACCCTTTTTAATGGTAAAATAACGAAAATGGTACAGACATCGTGATTATAGCGCCCTCTTCCAGCGGATTTTTTTTTCAAATCCAGAGCTGACCTACTAACCATAGCCAAACACTTACACAAAAAAATTCGTTCAATTCTGTGCATAACTTCATACATTTTTAGGTGGTACAATATTGAAAATGCCATAGAAATCGCTATTACACCGCTCTCTTCCGGCAAATTATTTTTCAAATTCAGGGACGACCAACTAGCCATAGACAAATTCTTACACAAAATATTTGGTTCAATTCTATGCATAATTTCATACAGTTTTAGGTGGTACAGTATTGAAAATGGTACAAACATCGTTATTGCAGCGCCCCTTTCCGGTGGATTTTTCATAAATTCAGGGAGGACTAATTAGCCATAGCCATACACTTACACAATAAATTTGGTTCAATTCAACACATAACTTCATACAGTTTTAGTCGGTAGAATATTGAAAATGGCACAAAAATGGCTATCGCAACGTCCCCTTCCGGCGGAATATTTTAAAAATGAAGGAGAACCTGTATGTCACAGCCAAAAACATTCACAAAAAAATTGGTTCAATTCTATGCATATCTTTATGCACTTTTCGATAGTAGAATGGCGACATACGGACTGACACACAGCCATATGAACAGACAGACATTTTGTGAAAACATGATTTTTGGAATCCAGGACTCCTCAAACGTGTAAATCCGTCGAAAAGCAGAAGTAAAAAAATTACGATTAGAATAATTTCTTCTATTGAAGATAGATAAAAGAAAAAAATGCTTTGATAGGCAAAAAATAGTCAAGATATTTTTTTTTATTTACATATTGCATCTAAATTATTATATTAGAATTCATAAAAGTGAAAATAACAAATTTATTTAATTTTTTTAAATAATATATTTGTTCTGGATAACAGAAATGAGTTATGCAAAATGACTATTGCTTGAATCTCTGTTACTGATCTTTCTGAATATTATAATTAATTATTTTTAAGGGAATGTGTAGAATTTGTTATTCTAAAAATTGCGATATAGCGGTATAGAAATAGAATAAAATATAAAATTAAACCAAAATTAAAAATTGCTAATATTTTACATAAATCATTAAATTAACATTTCTGAAATTCTTGTTCCACAACATATTTATTAATGTAAATTTATTGATGTATTCGAATCTTATATGGCATCCGAGAATTCCAATTTTCATATTTGAATACTTCAGAGTGCAATCATACTCTAATATCTCAATCAATTACCAAAAATATTTAGTTTATACACCCACAAAGACGCAGTGGAACTTGAAATTAATTTTCAGAATATGTAGTCATCTGCTTTTCAGAAATTAAGAATCCATTAAATATTGCTATCTACATTTTGAATTATGATATGCGTTCTTATTTTAAATTATAAATATTTAAATCGCTAATGGGACTTTTTATGATTATGCGCGTTTTTTTCTTTTTGAAAACTGTTTAAAACTTAATCTTAAGAAAGTTCTTATTCTGTTATAAATGAAGATAAAATAAATGAAAAAATAAATAAACAAAAATAAGACATTGCAACTGTTCCCAACCAGTTGTCTGTACAGACTTACCTCACAGAGCCCTATTTTGTGAAATTGTGATGTTTTCCTTATATAGTCGAGCCTCTATATAACGAAATCCACCGTTCAATCAAAAAATCCGTTAAATAGAAAAATTCGTTGAATAGAGAACAGCAAAAAAAAAAAAAAAAAAAAAAAATTTAATGTTTAAATTTTGAAATAGAATTGTTTTGATGTGTTTAATTACGTTTTTGAACTGTTTAGTGTAATTTTTCCAGAATTTCAAACATTTTCGCCACTTCCTTTTAGTCAGTGTCTTATTGTTTAATTTCAAAATTATTTACTTTGACAGAAAGATTTATGCTTATCCTAAAAGAGATTGCGTGCAGATATAGTAGAAGATAACACCAGCACAGATGACATTTAGTAATAAATCTTCTTTCAGATGATCTCTCACAACAAAAAATTCTCTGAGTCTACAGAAACAACAAACATTCACTCCACACTTTAAAAGTAATGATAGTTAGTTTAGGTAAACGAATTCCTGCCTTACAATCCAAATCAAGAAACAAACGACATTTTCAAGACGACAATGGAATAGTTTTATCTTTTAGGATGCTTTTTGATTATTGCAAATTTCTCTAGTAGCAAGCAAATGTTTCAATCTTTTCCAAAAACGTATTCTGATCTTGGCTGAAAGAAAGTTAAGTGTAACCATGCAAAAAGGATGTTTTTTTTTGGGTGGGGGGCAGGGGGGAAGTTGAATGCCTTTTTTTAGACATAAGGATTAAAGTAGGGGAATGAAGCTATGAATTATAAACCAGAAATCAACGAGAAAAAATTATTCCTCAAATAATTTGAAGCATTTTCTGAACATATGAAAGGACATTTTTGACAAAATTCGTTAAATGGAGATATATATTTCGCTATATGGAGATTATTTTTCATATAATCATGAAAAAAAATGACCGTTCTACAAAACATTCGTTAAATAGAGAGTTTCGTTGTAAAGAGACTCGACTGTATTTGTGAAAATTCCAGTCATAAATTTGTGAAATTTAAACTGTCGATGTATTCAGAAAATATGTTTTTTGGTGAGTGCAACTGTTTATTGACGGTCCAGATTTTATATTTAAATAATTAAATTTGTGATAAGTCTAATTTTAAGGGGTGAATGTTCTGTAAAAGGTTTATTTAAGACAAAAATAGTTTTTGTGATTTATTTTGTAAAAGATCCTTTGAAGAAACTAAAATTTTCCTAAACATATCTTTGTCAATTTTCACAGAATACTTTTTGTTATATAAATTGAATTTTTATAGTACGTAGACATAAGGTCAAAATGTTTTAAGTGATATCTTAATTATTACGAAAATATGAGCAAAACGGTCTGTTCATCAAAAATTCTTAAATACATATTTTCTTGCTGCTCTTGATATTGGTGAGAACGTATTGGACTATTTGAAACATTAAACTCAAATATTTATGTCAGTATATTATTTTTTCTTCTAAAACTTTAAATCGGTTTCTAGAAAATGTATTTTTCGGAACAATTTTTATCATTTATGAGTAAAATTTACTATCATTCGTTCATCTACGCACAATTTATTTTTTCGAGGGTCATCAAATAATTTTTCAAATTTATATATATATATATACACACACACACACACACACACACACACACACACACACACACACATATATATATATATATATATATATATATATATATACATATATTAATCAATTTCAAGGTCAAAATTTTAGACGAATAATGATTCATTTTTCAAATTTTTGTTATTTTACGAAAATTTCTAAATTTAAGCTAACGAATCTTAACCATATTCTTATTTTTTAGAAAGAAACTGTTATTTTAATATTTTTTTGTTAAGTTAGAATGCTGCCCATCGAGTCCGGAGTTTTTAATACAAGTGAACGCGGCTACAAGTTTTACAACTCAATTGTAACCAAATATAATTGAAAACGTGCAGCAGGAACTCAGCGGCACAGAAAACCACCTCATACAGTTCACGGCTTTAATTATAGGATTAGTCAAAACTCGATTCCCATATCAAAACATAGTCGGTCTTGGCGGACAATGACTGAAAATTAGATTTTAGCGTTTGACTAGTAGGTTTATCATTACGTTTTCCTGTAATCAAATTAATAAAAACATGGAACACTGAATGGAGGAAAACACTATGATAAACCTACGAGTCAGACAATAAAACTGGGTTTTCAGGAGTTTCCCACCAGGAAATGATTTGGCAAACCGACTGTGTTTTAATATGCAAATCGAGTTTTTACTAAGTCTGGAATTTCGGCCCTGAAATCAATGAGGTGATTCTTTCTGCTGAAGCCTCCCGGTTTATAATAACTATCGCATTTTAAGAAATAAAAAAAACCGCGAAATTATTAGTTTTCCAATTAATTTTATGTCTTTCCTAAAGATAAATTCCAAAATATGTCAATTTTTGGCCAACGAGAACATACAAAATCACTAAAGGTAGACCGGGACATATTTAAAAATAACTTTCATTTATTGATTTAAATTTTTTTGTGATGTTCAGCACTATATTTTTAAACAAATTTCATGATAAAACTTCTAATAATTAAAAAAAATGTATTATTATTATTATTATTATTATTAAGTGGGATAATTTAAAATCGCTATAACTCGAAATATTATTTGTATATATATTTTTTTCATTTAAATAACAGAAATAACAGGTTTTAATTTTGATTCAGTATTTAAAAATATATATTAATTTAAAAAAAATTTAAAACATTTAATGAAATTTTTAAAGTGATGTAACTTAAAAAAATCATATTTTTTACAAATAACAGTAAATCTTTTTTTTTTTTTTTTTTTTTTTTTTAATTTGCCGAATCAAAATCAAAGTAAAATAATTTAAAAAGACATGTGCCCGATTTGAACCATGCTATCGTTAATGGTTCTTGGGTTATAACAAATTAGATTTGAGTAATGGCAAAGAATCCATCATGAAGAAACATTCATTTTTACAAGAAATCTTTATCATGTCAACCATTGCTTTAAAAGCTATATTATGAAAACAAATCAAAACAAAAAAATAATGTTTCCTGTTCCAATTAAGATCGATACATGATTTAAACGTCATTTTAAACAAAAAATAATCGAGACAAATGTAGGGGAAAAAATGTGTAAAAAAATAAGTGTGAAAAAATAAATAGAAAAATTATTTTAGAAAATTTAAAGATTTTTGTGTCCCGGATCCCTTTAAGGTTGTTTTTAAATACAAAGTTCTATTTTTGACATGTTTCGGATCTATTTTGTTTGCAAAAGCATGGAACACATAGATGTTTTTCCTCAAAACTATGTGATGGAATTGCGTTTACCATTTTTATCTAAATGCAAAATATCGTTTGAAAAATGTTGTCATATACTTCATGTTTCGAAACGAATTTTGAAATATGATTGAATATCGCCTACTGCTCTATCTGACTATTATAATTATTTCTCATTAGAAAATCGAATTATAGAATTCGTTATTCTAGAAATTGCAATATAAAAATGAAGTAAAATATAAAATTAATACAAAATTTAAAGTTATTAATATTTTACATAAAAGACAAAAATAAATTTTCCAAAATTCATTTTTCCCAATAGTATTCGTTAATGCAAATTTATTAATACATTCGAGTCTCATATAAAACCCGAGAATTTAAATTCTGTCATTTGAATAAATCATTACGTAGTCATGCTGTGGTATTTCAATTAATTACCGGAAATAAATACTTCATACACCTAATCATTCCGCCATTAGAATTGGAATTTAACTTTAAAACAGAAATATGCAGTCATTTGACTTTCAGAAATTAAGAATTTTTTTCATTATAGTAATAAATTAATCTTATCGTATTAAGTTTATTACAAATTATGATGTACGTCTCTATTTTAGATTATAAATATTTAAATTACGTATGATTTTTTTAATAACTATGCGCATATTAATTTTGATTTTTAAGATGTTGTAAAATACTCTAATAACAAAATTATCTAATAAATTCCGTTATTGTCAATTGTTCGGTTGTTAAAGCAATTAAGTAACAAAAACGTTGCATATGTTCGCTATATAAAATAAAATAATAAAATAAAAATAAAATTTTATGAAATTAAATTATTATAATGTGTAGAATCATTGTAAAAATGATCTTAAAGTATATAGGAATGTGTATAAAAATTATGAGCACAAATACAAGCATGCGTACATCGCCTTTTCAAGCAATATGCATTTAGATGTAGCGTCAGGGAGAAACTCAGAAATACCTGTTTTCTTTGCTGTTTGATGTATTTGTAAGAATCTATTGAGTCATTTTGAAAATTCAACTCAGTTATTTTTGTTAGTTTTTTTTTGTAATTTTGAATGCAATTTTCTGGAAACATCTGGAATTTTTCAATATGGATATTATGCTAACAATTTTGAACATTTTTGGATAGAATTTTCTCTACGCACAGTGAAAATCCATAAGATACATCGGATCACTTTAAAAAATTTCCTGGCGAAAAATTACTTTTTTGTCTTCATATTAACGCACTTTTCTTATTTTTGAAAATGTTCAACATTTTAAACGATTACCATTGTATAAACATTATTTTACAGTAAAAAAATTAGATGATTTTTTTTCTAAAGAAAGTTAGAAAGCTGTCTATTGAGACCGGAATTATTACTGCGGGTCTACGAGCCAGGGTTGGCTTTTTTTTTATTCTGTAATTTTACGTTCTCACCAGAAACTCTGTATTGTATTGCTTTGTTTATTTAATGACTGATTTTTTCTCATTTTTACTGTTATACAGCTAGATATTTCTAACAATATTAAATGTGTTATTTCTTTAATGTATGGTATCTGTAAAGAGTCTTTTTTATGTTGGGGCACCCCCATGTATTCGTCTTTGCGTTTTTGAAACTAACGGAACGTTTTTCTTTTCTAACAGCTTTTTTTCTTTCTTTTTTTTTTGTAAATTTTCTTTTTTCTTATTATTTTATGTATGCTATATTTTTTCGATTTATGTTAGCTAATTTTATTATTAAATGTGGCTTCCAGTCACGTCAGCTCATTTCTTTGTTTTTTTTTTATGGCTCCCTTATGCCCATGTAATACCGTTTACAATTTTACACTGGATATAATATTGTACCATTCTACAGGTACCTTGCTCTTTGTTCCTTATTTGTAAAGTAAATTTTTTTCTGTCAAAATTTATAATGCGAATTAAATGAGTTTTTAAATTGAATATGGAAACCAAATCGTCAACCTAGCAACATAGGTTTCAGGATGCAACGTAATATGTGACCCAATTTAACGGCAGTCTCTTAAATGCTTGAAAGAATTAAAAAAATATAGAAATTATTAATCTTTCAATTAACTTTATTCAATTCTAAAAAGAGAAACTCCAAAATATATGTAACATTTTTGCTGCGGTAAACACATATAGCCTCTTATAGTGGCTTGCAAATGCAAAAAGTTACTTTCTGAAATATTTCTGAAATCGTTTTCTTCGGAAACGCATAAAATCATTAACTATTGTTGCAGAAAAACCATGTAACAGTCTGGCGTTTTTCATTTTTATCAAAAGGTAAGTATCTATCAGAAGATATAGTAAAGTTTGGTGTTATAAAACGAATTTGTTCAATGACACAAAGGTTAGAAACCTGACGTTACTCGAATAACTTCATATGCAAACTATTAGTAAAAAAATAACAAGTCGGTAGTAACACGGTGCGTTCGTGCTATAATCTTCTGTTTGTCCCTGTACATACTATCTGCTTTATTGTACTGGAAGTAACCTTTAGTGAAACAGCAGCTACGTATATCAATTTCATAAAATGTGAAACAGTTTAATATAAATAAAACGTGTCCCAAATTATGTTTCTTCTTATACCATTATGTAGTGGATATTTTTGTGTATCTCTGGAAATTGATAATAGTAATCTTTGTACCTCACATTATAGAGAATATTACATTTTCGTATATACCTCATACATAAATATAAATTTTATTATATTCGAAAGTGTGTAACATCTGTAAAATGCACTTGAATCTATTTTTTTTTTCCGTAATGTAACTGAATACTTTTGATCGTCCCTGTAATTCAGATATGCATCCGATAATCTCCAAATTGAAAATGAATACATAATTGAGCAAAAAATACATATTTTAAATTTCAAACGATTTTATTGGATAGTTTTTGCGTTGCTACATGCGAACGGACAGACGGACAGACATAAAGACTAAGCGACGACTTTAGGTGCTACGTATTTAATTTATTACGAATGCACCTAAAAACGCCATTTGGTTTTAATATTTTTTTTTTAAGTGTGAAGACTGGTAATTTTATGTCTTAAAGGTTAAACTGTCGTGTTATAAGTTGCATGACATTCATAATAATACTGTGCTAAAGCTTTAATTTTATAGACTAAAAACAATCTAGTTTAGCCAAAAGTTTCAATAAAAATAGTTTTTGGAAAACTTTGTATTTTTAAATCATAATAACAAAAAAACTTACTGTCAGCTGCTAATTAGTTTCATGACGGATAGTGAGGACACGTAAATCAATTTAAGTGGGTTCGCAATACAAAAATCTTCATTTTTTTTAAAATTACATCTTCAATATATTTTTCAATATATATATATATATATATATTTGCTTAAAATGGCATTTAAATTACGAATCTATCTTAAGTGAAACAAAAACTATTATTTTTTTCATTTTGTTCTGTTTTAAAAATATAGTTTTCAAACAATGGCTTTTATAAAAAAGATGTCTAGCAATAATGCGTTTTTGTTCTTGGTGGGGTTTTTCACCATTTCCTCCATTTATAGTGTTATAAAACAAGAATAGTAAAAGATAAATTGTTGCAATTTGGAAGATTTTTTTTTTAGATTGTTTTCTTCATATTTGTTTCAACAAATATGTTGACTTTTGTTTACTTTTGTATATATGTTTTATGTAAATATTTTTAATTTTTATTTAAATTAATATTTCTAAAAATGCTGAATTAAAATTGAAATTTATGTATTTCTGTTTAGTTACATGAAAAAAATTTAAATTCTGCAAATAAAATTTAGAGTCATAACGATGTTAAATTACATCACTTTTCCGGAATATATTTTTAAAATAAAAACAAAATCTGAGAAGTTTTGTCACGTGCTTTTGTTTACAAATAATATGATTAACTGTTACAAAAAAAAAAAAAAAAAAAAAAAAAAAAATAGGATTTTAACTCAATAAATAAAAATTATTTTAAAATGTGTCCCGAATCCCCCTTAAATCGAAATTTATGGTAATTTTTTTTTATTTATTTATATATTTTTTTTTTATTGCGAATTGCATGATTCAGGTTTGAACTTAAAACATCGCAGATTCTTTTCAATTGAGGCGATTTACTAAAAATACTATTTTTTTTTAATTTTTTAACAATTATCCGAGCATTGATTAGTATATATATATGTGTGTGTGTAAATTAAGACGTAAATTTTATAATTATTCTTATCGTAGAACAAAATAATTGATAACAATCAAGATTTGTTGCGAAATTCGTAGGATATAAGGGAAATTTTAAAAGTAAACACCCGATAAAATTAATAGTGTTGCAGATTCTCGGTTGCCTTCTCGGCAAAGCGCTCTGGGAAAATAGATGTTTGAAAAAAAAATTCTGGGAAAATAGAGAACGCGCTATTATTTTATTTTTATTTTTTTATTAAAAGGAGAGGATAAAGAGTTTTTTAAACGCTCTTTTTCATACGGCAAAGTTAAATAAAAAGAAAGAATTAGATTAGACATATAATCTTTTCAGTAATCATATTAAAATATGGAAAATCTCTCATTCTTTAGTTTTTTCTTTTCTTTTCTTTTTTTTTTTTGTTTTTTTTTTGTTTTTTTTTTGTTTTTTTTTAGTTTGATTTAAAATGTATTGAGCGGATTCGGATCGGATTACGAGATCTTTAAATCGTTTAACTACATTGACGTTAAATAGAATTATTATTCCCAAACAATACGGCATAGAACACCACTGTCAATGCAGCAATTTTGTTCCAGATGTAAAGTTACTGAAACGATCTATGATACAATACTATAAGTTCAATTTAGTATTCAACATATCATATTTTGTAGTTGTTTATTCACATTGTATGTGTGTAACAAAGGTCTTTACGCATTTCACTGTTAACTACCGTATCTCAGATTACAATCAGACTGTAATGTATTATTCAAAATTCATGTTGGTAGAGTACTTTGATTTCAATTGAGGTTTCAGAAATTTATTATTTGAAATTATTTAATCATGTATGGGTTTGAGATATTTGTATCTGTTGATTAAATTATTATGAATATTTTATGTATAAATTCAATTATGTTTACACACTTTTATCTTTGTATTTTTAAATGGAATTGATACTAAATAAAATATTATGATTGTCAGTTTTCAGCGGCATACGTTTTATTCAGATTAAAATATTAATTCTAAACATAAAATTAAAATGTAAGATCAGTATAACTTAACATATCTTAAGGTTAATTTAGAATGATACTGATGAGCCAATGCAATTTTTAGTGATTAGAAGATTTGCAAATAAAAGATGCTCAAATTGAAAGGCTTCTGGTAAATAAGAATGTTGCATATTAAAGAAGCAGTAACAGTTGATGGAATCATTTACAAAAGAATTAATGTTAAAAAAATTTTATTTTTTAAGATATACTGGAGATATTTGATATTTTTTCTGCTTTACTGTCCCTGGGTCCCCAATCAGGGAACTCTGTTTTTTTTCTTATAAAAAACCAAAATTACTTTTTTTTCGTTAAAAGCAAACGAATAATTGGCTGCATTTAAAATGAATCCCTCGTAAAATAAAAGTTATTTCCATCCGATTTACAAGAAGTCTAAAACTGCCGAAAAGACATTGTGACAAATAAATAAATAACTTTTCCTAAGTATTTAACTTAAATGTTTTTCAATCAAAACTCACTTCTTTCCTTTTTTTGTCCAATTACAGTTTATTTTCAAGTGTTTCGTGTGGGTTTGAATAGAATTGCGAAATCTTTTAGTCTTTTTATGTTATGTCAACGTTAAACAGAATTGTCATGCCCAAACAGTACCGCGTAGAACACTACTATCAATGCAGAAATTTCTCCCCATGTATAATACTACTGAAATGACCTATGATACGATACTATTCAATTTAGTATTCAATTTATGTTCAATTTAATATTTAATTCAACGTATCATATTTTGAAGTTATTTTTTCATCTTGCAGATGTGTGGTAAAGGTCATTACGCATTCCACTGCTATCTGCCACAGTTCAGATTACAATATGAGCATAATGTATTATTCAAAATTCATAATACTACCTCTGACAATAAATTTCGGTGAATGAATTCATAAGGACCGATCTGGCAACACTGGGGAAACAAAACGCTGCACCTGCATAGAGGCAAGTGTACACCATCTTCCCCCACCGTTGTTCAGTAGAGCGTCATTTATGTTCTGTGTAAAACGTGCTTTACTAAGTGAGTGTTCAGTGTGTTGGTTCTTAACTGAGAACAGGAAAATGAACGAATAAAAGATCAGTTTAAATTTTGCTTTTAAGCTTTGCAAGACACCGAAAGAAATTCATGAGGGATGGTGCAAATTGAACATCCACCATACTCGCCAGATCTCAATCCTCCAGACTTCTTTCTATTTTCACGACTCAAACTCTCTTTGAAAGAGATTTGACTGACATCCAACGAAACGTGACGAAACTTTTGAACTTCATCCCCAAAAAAGACTTCTTGCAAATTTCCCAGGACATGTATAGCAGAGCTCAGCGGTGCATAGTTATAGGAGATGACTATTTTGAAGGATGGTATCGTAACTTTCGTTAATATTTCATTTACATTCATGCTACAGGACTATTCACCGAACTTTATTGTCAGAGGTAGTAGTAGAGAACAGTGATTTCTATTTAGGTTTCAGCAATTCATTACTTGAAATTATTTACTCATAAATGTTTGTTTGAGATTTTTATATCTGTTGATTGGATTATTACGAATATTTTAAGTATGTTAGTATTTAATTTTACACAATTATATCTTTGTATTTTTAAATGGGATTATTGCTATAACTAATATTATGTTTATCAGTTTTCATCGATATGTATTTTATTCAGATGGAAATATTAGTTTAAAACATAAAATTAAAACATGTGATCTTTTATCATACATAACTTTAACATTTCTTAAGGTTACTTTAACTTTGGCACTGATTAGCGAGTGAAAGCTTTAATTTGTGCACGATTTGTAAATAAAATATGATCAAATTGAAAAGCTTCTGATAAATCAGAATGCGGAATATTAAAGAAGCAATAACAGTTGATGGAATCACTTACAAAAGAACTAATGTTAAAAAATAATATTTCTCTAAAGATCCACTAGAGCTATTTGAGATTTTTTATTCTCTTCTTTTCTAGGTCCCCAATCACGGGCCTCTGTTCTTCTGCTTATAAAAACCAAAATGAGTAATTTCACATGAAATCAACTAATAAAAATATTTTTTTTATGTTAATGTTTTATATTGTACTATTTTTTTACCTTTCTGTTGTACTTACTTATCAGATTAACATTGTGAAGTTAAATTTTTTTTTCAACAATTCGTTTTAAAGTTATAAATTTTGAAATTTTTGAAAATGTTATAAAATTTGTATAGTTTTGTAATATTTAATCGGTTATAACTTCTAAACTATTTGATCTAGAGAATTAAATTTGCATCATTTTTCTCAGTTTTTATGGTGTTTCATAAGATATATAACATGACCAATTTCGGAGTGAGTCCCTAGTGAGTCCAATATATAACATGACCAAGTTACTTATTTTTAAAAAAATGTAAATTCGTTTTAAAGTTATAAAGTTTGAAAATTTTGAAAATGTTATAAAATTTGTATAGTTTTGTAATATTTAATCGGTTATACAGCCTGACGCAAAAGTTTAGACAATGAAGAAATTCTTACATACTTTGAAAAAATATTTATTCAATTTTCAAATCACTGCTTGAAATTAATGTGCTGTACATATAAACAATATTTATAACAAAGAAAAGTGGAATTGTGCATATTGCAATAAATTAAATGGTAACAAAAATAAACTGCTGTCTCAAAAGTTTAGACACAAATCAAATAAAATCGAAATAAACAATTTTTAAAACCTGGTTGCGTATTACGTAACCATGCTTCTGTATTACGTCAAATATACGAGATTGCAACGAAGAAACTAAATCTTGCATGGATCGATATCGTACCATGCATCCTCAATAGATGTCTTAAGTTCAGAAGAGTACTGCCTAGTGTTGCTATAAACTTTGCGACACATGATGTTCCAAAGGTTTTCTATAGAGTAAAGATCTGGGCTACATGCTGGCCAGTCAAGAACTCTTATATTATGGTAATTAAACCAAGAGTTTGAATGTTTTGCAGTGTGAATTGAAGCATTGTCTTGCTGAAATTCCCACTGAGGACCCCCTAGAAGCTCAGCAAATGGCAGTAGGTTTTCTTCTAATGTCTGTGTATAATGCTGTGAAATTTGACGACCACTGGTGAAGGTCAGAGATACTTGTCTATTATAGCAAAAGGCTGCCCAAACCATCACCGAGCCCCCTCCTTGTCTTCGACTAAAAAAACGTCGAGGTTCCTTCCGCAAGTCATGCCAATACGATAAACAACCATCTGGACCATCCAGATTCCACTTTTTTTCATCGCTAAATATGACTGACTGCCATTTCTCCCGATATGACATATGCTTTCGAGCCCACATCATTCTTTATAACTTATGATGTGGCTTCAGAGCTGGTTTCTTCTGCATTTTGCTATAAACGATTGTTCCTTTTTCCAAAATTCGTCTACGACTCGTATCTGTAGCGGTTAACTGCAACCAAACTGTTTATATAAACTTGATACAGGAACTCTATTTTCTAATTTAATCTGAAATCTACAACTCAACTCTATGTTACGTTTTCTACAATTCAACTCTATGTTATGTTTTTCTACAACTCAACTCTATGTTATATGTTTTTCCTACAACTCAACCCTGTGTAACCAAGATACTTTTTGCCTGTAACCGTAATGAGACTCACTCTGTCCTTCCCGCTTACCTGATGTCGCTTGGAGCTTGGAGCTCGTCTTGTCAATCTTTTTTTGTGAATTAATATAATGTCTTAAGTTTAGTTTTGTCCTGGATTTTATTTTATGTGCACCTACAGCAGCTCCATCTCTCCATCTACCAGCATTTCAAACAAAATATGTGGCTATCTTACCTAGCCACCAAAGTGGTGACTCTGAAAATGAAACGCGCCTGCTGATTGGATCCGCTCGCTAATCTTACTTCATCATTGAGCGGAGGCCTAGGAACTACTGAAATACAACATATATAGTTCCTCAAGATATCATTTTGACCATCTGTGGTCATATTATCATAAAATAAATAATTTTACCGCACGTGTGTACGTAATGTGCAGGATCTTGCGTCAAGGTGTCGGTGCACCGTAATTCTATCGTGATGATCGGTAAGTCCCATTATTCATAATATCCTGTAATCACGTTAATTTTCTATAGTAGCAAAAAAAAAAAAAAAATTTTGTCAATCATGCTAATTTCTGAATTAAATTCTTTCGCTCTGTCACTGGTGCTCTAATTCGGCTCAATCCTATAGCGTGTAGTAACAATTTTTCTCCTCTCAATGCATTGTATATAAGTTATTTTGTGTTTCTATTTTGTGTATTTATATATATTCTCAATCATGCCAGACGATACTTTGAACGAAAGTGCTAGTCAGGTATCTCATGTAGGCGTTAAACCACCTCCTTTCTGGAAGACGAATCCATCATTATGGTTTTTTCGCCTCGAAGCCCAATTTGCATTGGCTAAAATCACTTGCGAAGTTACAAAATTTAACCACGTGGTCGCGGCTGTTGACGCCGATATTTTGATCTCCGTGAGTGATATTATTACTAACCCTCCGGGCGATCGACCTTACGAGGCGTTAAAAAAACGATTGATCGATTCGCATTCCGAGAGTGAGGAATCGCGGATCCGCACATTGTTGCAGGGGGTAGAGATCGGCGACTTACGCCCATCTCAGTTGCTGGCTCGCATGAGGACCCTGGCTGGCACTACCGTAGGAGAACCACTCTTAAAATCACTGTGGCTTTCACGTTTGCCCACGACTACACGCAGTATTGTGGGTGCACTGAATGAGGATTTAGCAAAACTGGCTCCTGTTGCTGATAAAATTCATGACTTAGCTATATTTCCCCAAATAAACTCAGCCTCTAATGTTCCAAACACCTCAAATGCTCATACTTCGTCCCTTGAGTTACAAATTGCACAGTTAACTCAACAAGTTAGTGAGTTAACAACCAAAATTAATCAGCGGGGCCGCCCAAGAGAGAATTTTCAATCACGTGATAGGAATTTTCGGCGCAGCCGATCCAGAAGTCGTTACAAAGAACCTGCCAATAATCATTGTTTTTATCATACAAATTTTGGCTCTAAAGCTAGAAAATGCTCAGCTCCCTGTTCTTTTCGCACGGAAAACTAGACCGGCGATCGCATCAGGGCCATAATCGCGACCGCCATGTTAATCGCATTCTTTTGGCCGACCCTACCTCAAAATTAAATTTCCTCGTCGACACTGGGGCTGATATTTCAGTTTTGCCAGCAAATTTTTTTAAACATAGTACTATTGACGAGGGTTTAGTACTTTATGCTGCAAACGGAACAAAAATTCAAACATTTGGCACAAAACGTTTGACCCTGGATTTAAATTTGCGAAGAAATTTTACCTGGTCTTTCGTCATTGCAAAAGTGAATCAGCCAATCATTGGTGTTGATTTCCTCAAAAATTTCAATTTACTTGTTGACGCCAAGAACAATTGCATAATTGACGCAGAAACTCTGTTGTCATCACATGGGAAAATTGCCAAAGTTTTACCTGGGAGTAGTACCTTAAGCGTACTTCTCGGCCCTACCAAATTTGATAAAATTTTATCTGAATACCCTGATTTGACTAATCCTTCACGTGCAAGCAAGGAAAATAAAGCTCCGCATATTTATCATCATATAGAGACTAAAGGTGCCCCTGTCTTTTCTAAACCGCGTCGATTATCGCCGGAACTCTTCAAAGCAGCTCGTCAAGAATTTGAGTTTCTAATGGCACAGGGCATTGTACGACCATCAAATAGCCCGTGGGCAAGCCCCCTACATATGGTTTCCAAAGCTGATGGTAGCTGGCGCCCATGTGGAGATTACCGTCGTCTGAACGCTTCCACTATCCCTGATAGATACCCATTACCCCACATTCAGGACTGTACGCAGCTATTTCATGGGAAGCAAATTTTTAGCACATTAGATTTGGCTCGTGCTTACCATCAAATTCCCGTTTATCCCGAGGATATCCCAAAAACTGCCGTAACAACCCCCTTCGGCCTTTTTGAATTTGTATATACCCCTTTTGGTTTAAGAAATGCTGGCCAGACTTGCCAACGTTATATCCATGAAGTCTTAAAAGGATTAGATTTTTGCATTCCATACTTAGATGACATCCTCATTGCATCCAACAATGAGGAGGAACATGAACGCCATCTCCGACAGGTCCTTGATCGCTTGAGTCAACATGGGCTAAAATTAAATCCGGCAAAGTGCATTTTAGGAAAAACTTCAGTTTCTTTCCTTGGTTGTCTCATAACACCTTCTGGTGTTCAACCACTCCCCCAGAAAACTCAAGCTATAGTAGACTTCCCTAAACCTCAAACAATTGTTGATTTAAGGCGATTTTTAGCTATGATAAATTTTTATAGACGTTTCATCCCTCATGCTGCCCGTACCCAAGCCCCTTTACACGAACTGTTAAAAGATTCTAAAAGGAATGACAAACGTCTTGTGCCGTGGAATGATATTTTGACACAGGCTTTTGACACTTGTAAAAAAGACTTGATAAACTGTGCAACTCTTGCGTACCATGCCCCGCATCAACAGCTGACCTTAAGTGCTGACGCTTCGGATATTGCTATTGGTGCAGTGTTAAATGTTGTAGATGATAACAAGTTATTACCTCTCGCCTTCTTTTCACGTAAATTGAGCCCAACCAAGCAAAATTACAGCACCTATGACAGAGAGCTCCTTGCAATTTATTCGGCTGTTAAACATTTTAGGCATACATTGCAAGGAAGGCATTTTATAATTTACACCGATCATCGTCCATTAACATTTGCATTTTCTAAAATGTCTGACTCGAGTTCCCCTCGTCAGCTCAGACACCTAGATTACATTTCTCAATTCACAACTGACATTCGGCATATCTCCGGATCCCAAAATATCGTGGCCGACACCTTATCTCGCATAAATGAGATAAAATTGTCCTCAGCAGACTTTGCATCCATGGCTGAAGAACAGGCCAATGACACTGAATTGACAGAATTATTGTCCAATCTTGACACATCTCTTAAGTTTGAAAAGCTGCATGTTTCTCCGGAAATTACTTTATACTGTGATATCAGTACTGGAAAGATACGTCCATACGTACCACAGAAATTTCGCCGCATAGTATTTCAAAGTCTCCATGATTTATCGCATCCTGGCATCAAAGCCTCCCAAAAACTTATTCAGCAAAAATTTGTTTGGCAAGGTATGGCCAAAGATATTGCTAATTGGGCACGCTCTTGCATGAGCTGTCAGAAATCAAAAGTCCAACGGCACACACATAGTCCACTACAACAATTTCCTGCAACATCTGAGAGGTTCGCACATGTCCATCTTGACATAGTGGGACCGTTGCCACCTTCAGAAGGGAACAGCTATTTGGTCACATTTGTTGACCGTTTTTCCCGCTGCCAGAAGCTATACCTGTGAAAGACATTACCGCTGATACCATTGCCAGAACCTTCGTAAACCATTGGATTGCAAAGTTTGGTGTTCCAAAGATCCTGACCACTGATCAGGGACGTCAATTTGAGTCCCTCCTGTTTTCGTCTCTAAGAAGAATCTTGGGCATTCATCGTATCAGGACGTCCCCATACCATCCAGCGAGTAATGGCCTTGTCGAGCGCTTCCATCGCAGCTTGAAGCAAGCTTTGAAATGCCATAACCAAGCCCGATGGACAAAATCCCTACCAATTGTGCTTCTAGGTTTCCGCACCTCATTCAAGGAAGACCTTAAAGGTACCTGTGCCGAAATGGTGTATGGATCTACACTATCTCTACCTGGTGAATTTTTGCAGCCTTCAAATACCTCAGAACTGTCTAGCGTTGATCCTGCAACTTTTCTCCAGACTCTGTGTGACACCATGCACCAGTTAACTCCAGTTCCCACATCTGCACATACCAGAAAAACTCCTTTTGTGCACCCTTCTCTGGAAACTTGCACACATGTCTTGGTGCGCAATGATTCCGTAAAACCTCCATTAACACAGCCATATAATGGACCTTTTCGAATAACCAATCGCACTGCTAAACATTTTACTGTGCTTATTAATGGTAGAGACGCCGTAATTAGTGTGGATCGCCTCAAACCGGCATTCCTTCTTCAAGAGGATGTCACACCTGCATCTCCAGTGACCATTCGTAAGGACCCGCCAGCTCAGAGTGTAACTCATGACGACCCTGTTCCAGTGACACCACCTGCGCCTTCTACAACTACAACTCGTTCTGGTAGAACTGTGCGGTTTAATCCCCGCTACCTGTGAAAGTGTCAGTACCTATGGTACTTGGGGGGGAATAATGTAGCGGTTAACTGCAACCAAACTGTTTATATAAACTTGATACAGGAACTCTATTTTCTAATTTAATCTGAAATCTACAACTCAACTCTATGTTATGTTTTCTACAATTCAACTCTATGTTATGTTTTTCTACAACTCAACTCTATGTTATATGTTTTTCCTACAACTTAACCCTGTGTAACCAAGATACTTTTTGCCTGTAACCGTAATGAGACTCACTCTGTCCTTCCCGCTTACCTGATGTCGCTTGGAGCTTGGAGCTCGTCTTGTCAATCTTTTTTTGTGAATTAATATAATGTCTTAAGTTTAGTTTTGTCCTGGATTTTATTTTATGTGCACCTACAGCAGCTCCATCTCTCCATCTACCAGCATTTCAAACAAAATATGTGGCTATCTTACCTAGCCACCAAATATCCTTTGATACAGAGAGTCCCGATGAGCTTTGAACTCCACGTAAGCTCATTTGTTGAGTACTCGCTAGTCTTTGTATCAGGCGATCCTCTCGTACATTTGTCACACGTGGCCTCCCAGACCGACATTTTGCTTTATATTCGGAACCACTCAATAAAACTCGATAAATAGATTTTTTTGACCTATTAAGAATAGCAGAAATTTCAGAAACGCTCTTTCCTTCACCTTTCAACTGCCAAATCCTTGAAACCTCATTCACTTGAATTTCTTTAGCTCTCGGCATGTCGACTATGAAGCGCAATCGTTTGCAGAACTTGAGTACTCCAAATTTGTGACATCATCGATTCTAAATTTGCATATGCCAGCGAATATTCAAAGAAATTTAGAATAGTGTCTAAACTTTTGCGACAAGCACATTTGAATTTTTATGAAAAAAATTAGTATTATAGCAAATAAAACGACTGTCTTTTGTACATAGCATTTTAAATCAGTTTTTGAATATATTTACAGGTTTTTGTAATTCTGACGTCATAATTCTACATTTTAAAGCTGAATGACGTCATTGTCTAAACTTTTGCGTCATGGTGTAACTTCTAAACTATTTGATCTAGAGAATTAAAATTTGCATCATTTTTCTCAGTTTTTATGGTGTTTCATAAGATATATAACATGACCAATTTCGGAGTGAGTCCTAGTGAGTCCCTAGTGAGTCCAATATATAACATGACCGAGTTACTTATTTAAAAAAAATGTAAAAAATTTATATAAAACAATCAAAATTGGAATTTTTGATTTTCTTAAAAAAAAATATATATTACATTTAACACCCTTTTAGCCCTTTTATGCCAAATTTTATGATGGTACTTTTATAGTATCACGCAGAAAAAAATATTTTTTGTATCAATGTTCATGTAAATCTGTAATAAAAAACAATTTAAGGTATGCTGCACAGTTTAGCCCGAAGTGTTACTCACATGGAAAAAAAATACAAATTGGAGAAATTTAAGAATAGCCTGTTTTATTAAAAGACAAATAACAAATATTAGATTTTTAACAAGCAAATGTTTTTACTTAACTCAATTTGGCACAGTGGAGCTCAATTTTTAGATCTTAGTACAAGTATTTTTTCTTCTTATGTAAAAATTGACCTGCTGTTGACATTTCATCTTTGGGTACTGTGTATGTTCTGCCTGTTGCAGTGACTGGATGCAGTTTGCATAAAATAAAATGTGTTGGTACTGTCAAAATGTCTGCTTTTCTAGGATAAGTGAATGACGGAGATGGTCCTTTTGGATGAAGTAAAAAAACTTTAACGTCTTCTTCAACCTGATCTTTTGCGAGAGCACATGCCACCCACCACTCATTCTCACAGGCACAAGCAAAATACCCCACAATTTCTTTAAACAAAACGTGTTCATCACTAGGACTAATCTGAACTTTATGTGTTTCCATAATGTCATATAAAGAGTATATATTCGTTTGGACTTTGTCTTTATCAAAAGGGATGAACGCATGAAATTTTTGAGTCCCAACAACTGCCCCAACTTCATTAAATCTTGATTTTAACACCTTTTTTTCTTCAACATGTTCCTCATTAGTCACATAAAAAAATTGACAGAGAGTATGTTTCTCACCCCCCCCCCCCAATGAAAAAGTTTAAAAGGTGACAATATTTGGTAGTCTGTTGGACTTTGGATGCTGGCTTTAGCAGCGAGCCGCTTTATTGTGCCACCAACTCCACGCATACACCTTTACCATGTGCCGTTGCATAAAAATGCCACTTGGCCTCAATCTCATCAAAACCTTCTTTATGGTAGTAAAGATAAAAAAAAAATTCTTGCAGTTTTTGTATTGAGCTGCTCAGCCATCTGAAAAGTAGTATGGCATCTTCAAGTGGGGAAAATAGCTCTCAAAAATTCTATTAGCTTTCTCAGGAAAACATGTACAAGGACTGTGTTGTGTGTTAAGCAATCTGAGATGAATACTATACTCTCATGAAGTAGAATCTGATTGATTGTTTCTTGGTCTTTGTAATAAACGACGACTGGATGCACAGAGTCCATAGGATTGTTCCAGTCTTATTGAACTCTACATTGAGATTTTCTTTCATTAACTCATTTATTACCAATTTATTCCTTTTTTAAACACAAAATTTCATTAAAAGTAATATTAAATTAAGAATAGTTTAAAAAAATCTATTAAAATTCCAAGAAAATAATTTAAAAAAAGTATTTAGCTTATAAATTATACAAAATATTAATTATCTTAATTACTTTTAATTTTTACTGTTATGTGTTAAACAAAATAATAAAACCTAGCGAAATATATACTAAAATTTTATTTGATAATTGAACTTAACCTTCATGAATGAGAAATATGAACATTGAAAACAAAAATAGACTACCTTTATAGTCAATTTGCTTTTTAACATAATATAATGATATTTTTTTTTACAGAAATTGGCCGATCATTGGTATAGAAAATGTTTTTTTCTTTATGATACCATAAGAGTACCATCATGAAATATGGCATAAAAGTTGCTAAATGGATGTTAAATATAATATATTTTTTCCAACAAAATCAAAAATTCCGATTTTGAATTTTTTTTTAATTTTACATAATTTTTTTACGGAAAAAATAGATTTTTAAATAATTTGGTCATGTTATATATCTTATGAAACAGCATAAAAAACTGAAAAATATGACTTAAATTTCAACTTTTTAGGTCAAATAGTTCTCAAGTTACAGCAGATTAAAGATTACCAAACAATACAAATTTTATTAAATTTTTTAAATTTCAACAATTAATAACTCAAAAAAATGGTTAAAAAATTTTGCAAATTTGTATTTCTTATCTACTATTCTTGTACAACATCTGAGTCAAAAATTATGAAAATCCAAAGACATGAAATTTTGTCCATTGGTTGGTTTCATATGGAATGACCCGAATGTCTTTTTTTTGTGCGTTGAAAGCAAATGAATAAATTAACTGAATCTTGACTGAATCCCTCGTAAAACATACGTTATTTTCATCTGAGCTTACAAATGTCTAAAAATGCCGAAAAGACAAAGTGATCAAGAAATTGATAAAATTTCATAAGTATTTAACTTCTATCTTTTTTAAATAAAAAATTACTCCTTTCTTTTTTACGCAGGTGCAATCTGCTTTGAGATGCGGGATCGGATCAGGTTGCAAATTATTTTAGTCGTGTTACGTTACGTTGACGCTAAATACAATTATCATGCCAAACATTTACAATACTATCAATGCATAAATTTCTTTCCATATACAATATTACTGAAATTACATATGGTACGATACAATGGGTTAAATTTAGTATTTAATTCAACATATCATATTTTGTAGATATTTATACATATTGTATATGTGTAACAAAGGTCATTAGGCATTTCTCTGCTAACTTCCAAAGCTCAGATTACAATCGGAGCATAATGTATTACTCAAAATTCATAACAGTAGAGTACAGTGATTTCAATTCAGGTTTAGCCATTTATTATTTGAAATTATTTAATCATATATGTTGTTTGAGATATTTGTATCTGTTATTTGGATCATTACGAATATTTTATATATGTTTGTATTTATTTTCACACAATTTTATCTTTATTTTTGTAACTGGGATTGTTACTATTTCTAACTTTATGATTTCCCGTTTTCAGCAACACGTATTTTATTCAGATTGAAATATTAGTTCAAAACATAAAATTAAAACATGTGATCTTTTATCATTTAACATATCTTATTTCTTTTAACATATCTTATATTATATCAATTTTGCTATATTTTCAGAAAACATTTTTCCCTATATAATTTGAACTTATAATAAGGTTAATTTAACGTTGACACTGATTGGCGAGTGAGGATTTTAATGCATATACGATTTACAAGTAAATAAATGTTGAATATTAACCCGGGAGAACGCGCGCTTACCCAGGGTATGAATGGTTTTAACTTTGCCACCAATAAAATCAAATTATAACAGTCATTTTATTTTGACTGAGGTAATTCTTACAAATTTTGCGATAAAATAAGTTGAAGATTACTCTTAAAGAATTAGTGGTTGCAATTGCAAAAATCATACGCATGCCGGGTCTTTTAGGCCCTGCGCGCGTCCTCGCGGGTTAAAGAAGCAATAACAGTTGATTTAATCGCTTGCAAAAGAACTAATGTTAAAAAAACGATTTTGTAAAGATCCACTTGAGTTATTTGACTTTTTTCTTTTCTTCGGTCTCTAGGTCCCCAATCAAGTACCACTGTTCTTTTAGGTGTTTTTTTTTTTTTTTTTTTTTTTTTTTTTTTTGTATCATTTCATAATATCTGAATGATTTTGCGTTGAAAGCAAAAAAAAAAAAAAAAAAAAAAAAAAAAAAAAAAAAGTCTGCATCTAAGCTGCCATCCCTCGTAAAATATCATCTCGGATTACAAAATATCCAAAAATGCCCCCCCAAAAAAGGGTAACCAAGAAAGTGATAAATTTTCATCAGTATTTAACTTAAATCTTTTTTTCATTAAAACGTTTTAGGATTTGTAGATTGTTTAATTTTCTTTAATTTGTGATTGCGTCAATTTAGATTAATGTCTATTAAATTGATGTTTTAAGGGAGTTTATAATTTTAGATTCATAGATCTATACTTTTGACTCTAAATTACTAAGCGCTTACAGTATTAATTTCAGAAAAGATATTTATTCTGTCATTTACAATATAATTTTGTTAAAAAAAAAAAAAAAAAAAAAAAAAAAAAAACAGGAAATAGTATTTGCGTTACTATTTTAGCTTCTGAGCTGAAGAGGTTAAAGCTTCAACAGTAGGTGAATTTCAAATTTATCATTAAGCTATATAGATAAATAAAAATTGCAGCAATTTAACAAAATAAAAAAATAACTGGATTCTAAACAGGTTTGTTTTTAAGATAAAATAAAGTACTGGTAAATATACTTATGAATGTAGATTGAAATTATTCCAGTTATTTCTAAATAAAATCACATGTTTATAACACCCGTTTTATAGCTGCCATCACAATAGTTCTTGTCTATTTAACAGCCCATGTTATTCAAGCACGAAACATTCGAAAGCAAATGTGAAACATTTTTGGGCGTTCTTTTCAAATTTCCTGTTTGCATTGTTATATTTTTAAATAAACTTTTTTCATTAAGTAGCTGTGGCCGATCTCTAAACAGTATCACTTTTTTACTCTTTTATTTTTTTTTCGAAAGAACTTTTTTTAACATCCTACTTTTATTTTCTGAAATAAAAAAAATTATCTTATAATAAAATAAACCTGCAACTAAAATTAAACGCCTAGAAAGAGCCGTTTTAAAGATCGATTTAAACTATTTTGTTGGAAAAAATAAAAGAAAAGAAAGTAAAAATATTAAAACTAAAAATATTATATTAAAAAAACGCTGTTAAAACATTATTATTAGATTTCCAATATTTTTTTCACCCAGTTTGGGCTTTTTACAGAGATTAAGGTTGATATCCCTATTTTATTGATGTTTTTCAAAAACACTTATAAGTTTAATATTTTGAAAATTGCAATACAGTAAAATAAATCCGTTTATACTAGAAAGACGGTGATCGGTCATTTTGACAGCTGGCAAATGAATTTACTTCCATTCCAACCAGAAAATTCTTTAAAATATTAGTTTAAGAGATTCAAAGACATAATAAATAAAATAAATAAATCAAACTGTTTTAAATAAAAAATTCTGCTTTGAAATATTTTTACAAAACTTTAGAAAAATTTCTTCCTCTTTCTAGTGTTAATATAAGACAAAAGTAATTTTGCCAGCAGTTACGTTGCCGTAAAATTGCAGTAAAATTAAATGTTTTTTTTTTCTTTTGTAACATTTAATTTTGCTTCAAAAACTTCTGGCAACACAGCTGCCAGCTATTTTTGCCGTAGGTTTAACATTTTCGTTTGTTTTCTTTTTTTCTTTTCTTTTCTTTTTCTTTTTTTCGTTTTGTTTTGTTTACAAAGTAGAAAAATTAGTTTATTATAACTATAGCTATCTTAAGTCTACAGCTCGTTTTTAATATATATAATGAAAAATGTGACAGGTCAAGCATACAGCTATTTTGTTTGGAGAATACAGCATAAACTAGAACACAGCACCATACGCATAATATACGCATAATCTATGTAGCATAAAACTATTTCCAAAACTTTTTCGAGCACTATATGTTTTTCGTCAGAAATCGCATATTTTGTTTGGACTCTTTTGGAAGCAGAAACTACGCGCAAATATTTATTATCGAAGTATTTTAGGTAAATATAATAAAATTCACCCCAAAAAAGGAGGTATACATTCAGCAAAATTAGTATGTATACAGTATTTCGAGTAAATATATGGGAGGGTACGCTTCGAAAAAGCTTGTAAAATTACGAATACATTAACGCATCTTAGATTTAACCGAGTACAATGAGATCAGAAAAAAATATTTTTATGGTGCAAAAGGCAATAAAGTGCAAATTCGTGAAAAATAACTAATACATATTATTTTGAAGTGGCATCAGTTTAAAGTAAAATGCAATTTTCCATCCAAAAATTATTTTACATAAAATCACACAGAAAAATGAGAGATTGAAAAAAATATGTTGCGATTTTCTCTTTGAAAAATGAGAAGTTATGTTTCTTCGAAAATATCTTATTAATTAAAAGAAAATTAGTGAATCAAGAATATCCTATGATTTTTAAGCGCTTTTCTGCAGATAAAAAATAAAAAATCAGAATTTTCTGTTGAAAAATATCATTATTATTATTATTATTATTATTATTATCAACATCATCATCATCATCAATACGAAGTGAAACTTGGCGAATTTTGTCGAAAGAAAATGTTTAAGAGGATATTTTTTCTTTATCAATTATATATTTATATGATTTTTTGTATCGCAATTTTTTTTAATTATTATTTTTTTAAAGCTTTTATTACTTATTTTGTCATAGTAGCAACAGAAGTATTCCATTTTGGAACATTAAACATGGACCAATCAGAAAACAAATAAAATAAAATAAACTGAAGTATTCAATTTCTGGACGTTAAACATGAACCAATCAGAAAACGCATAAAATAAAAAAGTTGCAGAATACAGCCAACAAATAGATTCAGATATACTTCAGATTTCCCCGTTCTCTATCGAGGACAACAACTATTTTCCAAATAGTTAATAAAACTCATCAGAACTAATTGGTGTAGCCAGTCCTAAGCCTGGATAAAGAGTGAAAGTTTTAAAATAGTCAAGAATAACTCTTAAGGGGATCCGGGAAACAAAAATCTTTAAATTAAAATATATATATATATATATTATATTAAAAATATCTCCATTTTTGTATGCTTAAAATGCCGTTTAAATAATGTTTCTATCTCCATTAAAAAAGGAAATATTATATTTTTCGTTTTGGTTTGTTTTCAAGCAATTTCCAGATTGTCATGGAAATGACTTCTTGTGAAAATGCATTTTTCTTCATGATTGGATTTTTCACAGTTTTTTAGATTCAAATTTTTATAACTCAAAAAACTTTAAAAATACATCTTCAAACTTGAAACATGTCTTATTTGGATTGTTTTACTTTAATTTTAATTCAGCAAATTTGAAAAAAATATATTTACCTTTCAAAATATGATTTTTTGACTAAAACATACGTATATATATATTTTTTAATTTTTACTTTAAATATCTTTAATTTTTTTTAAATATTAGTTTTAAAAATATTGAAACAAAATTAAAATTTCGATATTTCTGTTTATTTAAATAAAAAAAATATTTAAATTATATAAATATTCTTTTGAGTTAGAACGATTTTAAATTACCCGGATAGTTTAATAAATTTTAATTACTTTTTAATTATGAGAAGTTTTATTATACCGTTTAATTTACAAATAATACGTTTAATCTATGCAAAAACATTCAAAATTTTAATTCAATAAATAAAAATTATTTTAAAATGTGTCCCGGACCCCCTTAAATTATCTGCATAGTTATCCGAACTTTTGCTTATCCGGAGTAGGGTCGGTGCCTACTTATACCGAATATTGACGATTTGCTGTAACATTAATTTTTTCTATAATTCGGTGAATTTATTTTTAAACACATTTATTTCTAGGATAGTTTTTTTTTAACCCTCTAAGCGTTTGGCCCGTAAAATTCCGTACACTAAGCTCCAGGTTTCACTGCAATATAAGCAATGTTTAAGATATTATAATTCTATAAATTTAATCAATTTTGTAAGCATTGAAGAATGATAAAGACTCTCAAGGATTACATTTATATTCCTAAATAAGATTTTTTATGTAATATTGAAATAATAATATTTTATTAGCATTTAAAACAAAATGCAGAGAAAACAACATTACAATTTTACCCATTTGCAAGACGCTTGGAGGGTTAAATATTAAATATTTTACTTTCAATAACGCAATAGACTTAATTTATGTAGTCAAACTCTTATTCAATAATTAAATTACAAATATTTTCAATGATTAATTTATAATTTAAAAAAACCTTTTAATCAGTTACTTTAAAAACTTCAATATCATATTTTGCTTGATTCATATTTTGAGAATAACACTTAAAAAACTCCATAAAATACGAAAAATGTTACTTTAATTCTCCATTTATTATCATTCAAATGTTTTGGTTAATGTACTATTTAAATAGAACTTTGCGTGTAAAATTTCAAAAATGCATTTAATAATAATGCCAAAGCATGAAGTTTCATATGTAACACAAATAGTATTATTATATTTTAATGAACATATAAATTCTTTAAAATGTAATTGATAAAGAATTGTGCATCGATGTTTTAGAAATCTATAACCATATGACGATAAGGAATTATACTGAATGAAAGCCTACTAAAATTGTTTTGAATAAGCCAAAACCTGTAAGGTTATCAATATGTCATTTTAATTAATACTGAATAGCATTCTTATTTAAAATATACTTTACTGTTTGTTGAAATATATTTGTAAATAGTAGATTAAGCAATTATCTTATTCTAAATTTCTAATTAAGTCATTTCCAATCATTTCTATATAATAGTTTAAAAAATTGTGCATTAAAATGTCATCGAATTTATAATGTTATCATCCGTCTTACATTACTCAGCAGATCATGTTAATCGGATTTCGGAAATTGTTTAATTGAAACGTTTTCAATTTCAAAATTATATTGCTGAAGTAAAATTACATGTGGTATTTTAATCAAAATACATAATAAATATTCTTAGATTATTCCAATCTAAATGTACTGTTTGATTATTTCATGTCAAACTTTATAGAGTTTCAATTCCAATAACCAGTATCAATATTTATAATAACTAGAAATTAACTAAAGTTTATTTACATAAATTTAATAACTGTGCTTATAAAATTAAATTTTTCTTTTCTGGGATATAAATAATTTTATCAACTATTATTATAAATAATATGTAATCTCAATATAAACGCATTTTGATTTCTTTTTTTTTTTTAAATAATTGTTACTTGAATTTATAACTACTAAAAAACTAGTCCTTTCGGCTTAATCGAAAGACTGGGTATTATTATTTTTTTTATTTACTTTCTAACATACTTTCAACAAAATTACCCATACACTTTCCAAATCCATTTTATCTATAATAAATTTGATTGTTAAAGAAATTTAATTTAAAATTCGGTCTCAAATTGTTACTTAAATTTCTAAATACTATAAAACAAATGTTTTCATCTCATTTTGGCGACTAGATTGATTTTTTTTATTTGGTTAAGGTGTGTATAATGGATTTAATAAGAGATTCAACAACTTGGTACTATTATTTCTCAACTTGCTACTGCGACGAGAATATTTATTTACAGGCTAAGTTTAGATTATGTAAAAAGAAAACTAAAAAAAAATTAAAGTTAAAAAAATCTGTTATATTACCAAAGCTCTTCTTGAGAGCGGAGACATCTTTCTGAGACATCATCTTAGATATCTTTTTTTTTTGTCATTTTCTCATAAAAAATATTGTAATTAAAATATTTCAAATTATGTAAATGAAAAATTTCTTGTAAAACGAGTGTTTTTAATAAACTATATTTAATTTCAAGTATTCATATTAATATTAGAAACAAATGAAAATATATGAATCATTATAAGCCGATTTTGTTTACCGAGTTTATGACATTGATTTTTGAGGATTTGTATATTAATCCACAATAGTGACGTCTTACAGTTTTTTTAAGTTGTTTAAATTTTTTTTTAATTGTTCTTAATGATTAATTATAAATGTAGAATTCTTCAACAAATACAGAGAATTTCATTTTATATAAAAAAAGTCTATATTTTAAATCATAGAACTTAAATATTTTTGTAGATATACATCATTTTCACTGTAGCGGCTGGGAAATTCTTCATAGTCTGAAATGCTCTACTTCTGAAATTCATGCATTTGAACCATACTTTGATAAAACGGAAAGTTTTATAAAATCATTTTTCGTAGAGTCGTTTTCTTTAATATAAAGTAATATTCATTCAACAGTTAGACAAATTGATGTAAGATAAATCATTCACTAATGATTCTATGAAACAGAGTTCTTAACAGCTATACACTGTAAAAAAAATTCTTTAATTCTACAGACGCTAATTTAGAGAAATCACTCTGTTTACTTAAATTTTAAATTGATAGAAATCAATCTGTTTAATGAAAATTTATCTGAGTATTGTATAAAAAATACAGATATAAAAAACTTTTTTCGTAAAGCTGCAACAAGCTATAGCTTTACAAAAGAATTAGCTTAGATTACAGTAATCTTAATAATGTTTTATCTGTAACCATAGTTATTGTTACGTGAAATATTTTAAGGATAAAAGTTTCCTAAAAAAATCTTAGTAGCCTTATAGATATTTTGATTTGTGGTAATAACTTGCATCTGTTATATGAATTTTAGTTGTTGCCGATTTATCAAAAACTTTAGGAACCCTAATTTCTTAAAAAATAATAATAACTTTAATATATATATATATATATATATATATATTAATATATATATATAGAATGAAAACAAAACTTTGAAGGAACTTTTAAAACATTATTATAAGTACTTTCTCTTAAAATGGTATTAGATAAAAACTAAATTTTTATAAAATTCTTGTAAAAAAATTCCGTTTTCTTTTGTTGTTTTATTAGACCTGTACATTTAGTGTAAGTTGAAAAATAAAATATTCTTAACCCGACTTTTTACTCTACACTTAAATAATTTTATAATTTTTCTCTTTACACGGTGGTTTTATAAATACACCTTAATGCATAAATTACCAAACTTCAAAGTTTAGATGTCACGAAAAATTCATTTTATTATGAAAGGTCATAATTTATGACAATAAACAGTTAAATCTTTGAAAATGCACTAAATAAAGATATGAATATTTAAATTTATTCGAAACTTCCTTTAGAGTGATTTGGGAATTCTGTACTGCGATTTAACGTCGGATTTGCTTTATATGAGCGGTAATACTTCAAAGATTTTAAGGAAGAATGCAAAGGCTTTTAGTGAAACATGAAATATGACCTGTAATTTTATTCAAAACAGCTAAGAATAGAATTTTCGTATGAATTATTTATTAAAAGTAAATGCAGCTTTTAGTGTGTGTAAATTCTTTGATTATAAACCATTGTATTCCAGAAAATTAAGTCGAACTATTTATCATAACTCTCTTAAATAAATATTGTGCTATATCTTATTGCAAATAAGTTGTTCAAAAACATTAATTAAATATTTTTAAAACATTTTACGAAGTAAAATAAATAATTATTCGCAATAAAAAAGGACAAAACTTTCAGATATTGCCATAGCAAGTTTTAATAAGATGAGAAATTTTTATTGAATAGACACATGAATGATCAATATAAATTAAAATGTTCGTTTTAGCACAGTGTCCACTGTAAAAATCTTGACTTAGTTTGAACCAGATTTTGGAGTTGTGTAGCAGCAGCCATAAGATGGTGCAATCTCGTACCAACATTTGGTGATTCCCATTTCAACCTTGTTCCAACTATAGGTACTATGTTTCAAAAGGAGCTCTAATTTTGGTTCAAGATTTCACTATCTTATAGTGGTAGCTATTGATCACAAGAATTTGGCTCTAACCAGGAGATTTTAAACACTCTAATCTTAGTGTCATTTTATTTTATTTATTTATTTATTTATTTTTAAGTCAAAAAATTTAAAAAATGGTAAATTTGCTTAATCAGCACGTGAATAAGAACGTTTTCATGTCAGCCAGTTCTTAAGGAAGAATGTTATAGCTTTTAGTGAAATATAAAATTTGACATGTAATTTTGTTCAAAATTACTAAGAATAGAATTTTGGTATGAAATGTTTTCTAAAATTAAATTTATCTTTTGTATGAGTAAACTTTTTGATTATAAACTATTGTATTCCTAAAAATTAAATCGAACTATTAATCATAAAGTTTACTCATATTATTTTCAACGTTAGAACACCAGAATATTCGTATTCCAAGCATACCGGTTTCGGTAGCATATAGCATACCTTCCTCAATGCTAAAGATAGTGGAAATTTGCTGATATATATACAGGGAGGATGGGGATTCAAGCGACAAGTTTCTTGACCAATAGGAAAACAGAGGATCCTAGGCAACAGCCAATAGGAAAACAGAGGATCTTAGGCAACAGCCAATAGGAAAACAGGGAATAGCTAATAGGAAAATTGGGTGGAAAATGGAAAAGATATTGCGAGAATTGCATTAAAAGATTAAGAAAAATTAGTTTTAATGTAATATTTCCAACAGTCTGATAATGGTGGAATAGCAAAATCACAATTAACGAGATTAGGAAGATTTTTATGGATATGGAAAGCTTCAAGGAAGTTAAGTTCTTGTATAGAAGTAGGTTTAGTTAGTATCTTAACCGAATTGAAGTCAAAAGCACGACTCGTCTCCCAGTAATGTTTTGCGATTGAGGATTTCTTGATTTCTTGTTTTTCAATATATTGCTTATGTTCTTTAATACGAAATTTTAGACTGCGTTTGGTTTGACCAATGTAAGAAAGACCACACTGACAATTAATATTGTAAATACCCCATGAATTTGATAATTCAACAGGATCTTTAAAGTTGGAAAGGGTGAGTTTATTAGTAGGAGTAAAAATTATTTTGAAATCGAACCGACTAAGAATTTTAGCAATGGAAAAACTTGATTTTGGAAAGAAAGGTAAGACAATGCTAATATTGGGACGAGTAGAAGACTGACATGGGTTTGAGGAGTGAGAGTTTGTTAATTTAATTTAGAAAGGGCAGTATCAGTAATAGAAGGGTTGTAACCTCTATCAAATGCAATTGCTTTAATGTATTGAATTTCATTATTGAGAGACTGAGAATCAGAGCAAACATGAAGAGCACGATTTATGAATGTGTAAAAGGCGGCCATTTTTTGACTTCGAGGATGACATAAACGAGCATGGGGGGGTAGAGAAACAGCGAAGCTTTTTCGATAGACAGATGTAGAGAAGCCAGTTTCACTGCGAGTAACAAGGGTGTCCAGGAAAGGGAGTGAATCATTATTTTCAGTTTCATACGTAAATTGGATATTGTTATCAATAGAGTTCATGATGCTAAAAATGTCCTCAATATTGTGAAGAGAAGTGTCAAGTAAGGTGAATGTGTCATCAACGTACCGAATCCAGAAAGGGAAAGAGAATTTATCAAAAAGTGAGCATTCAAAATAGTGCATGTAGAAATCTGCAAGGATGGGAGACAGGGGCGAGCCCATAGCTAAACCATCAATTTGTCTGTAAAAATTACCTTGAAATGAAAAGGTGGTTTGACAAAGACAAGTACGTGTAAAGGAAATAAGTTCTTGAATTTCGAAGCTTGAAAAATGACATGAGCCATTTTTTGACTAAGACAAAAAATGGCCGCCTTTTACACATTCATAAATCGTGCTCTTCATGTTTGCTCTGATTCTCAGTCTATCAATAATGAAATTCAATACATTAAAGCAATTGCATTTGATAGAGGTTACAACCCTTCTATTATTGATACTGCCCTTTCTAAATTACAAAACTCTCACTCCTCAAACCCATCTCAGTCTTCTACTCGTTCCAATATTAGCATTGTCTTACCTTTCTTTCCAAAATCAAGTTTTTCCATTGCTAAAATTCTTAGTCGGTTCGATTTCAAAATAATTTTTATTCCTACTAATAAACTCATCCTTTCCAACCTTAAAGATCCTGTTGAATTATCAAATTCATGGGGTATTTACAATATTAATTCTAAGTGTGGTCCTTCTTACATTGGCCAAACCAAACGCAGTCTAAAATTTCGTATTAAAGAACATAAGCAATATATTGAAAAACAAGAAATCAAGAAATCCTCAATCGCAAAACATTGCTGGGAGACGAGTCATGCTTTTGACTTCAATTCGGTTAAGATACTAACTAAACCTACTTCTATACAAAAACTTAACTTCCTTGAAGCTTTCCATATCCATAAAAATCTTGCTAATCTCGTTAATTGTGATTTTGCTATTCCACCATTATCAGACTGTTGGAAATATTACATTAAAACTAATTTTTCTTAATCTTTTAATGCAATTCTTGCAATATCTTTTCCATTTTCCACCCAATTTTACTATTAGCTATTCCCTGTTTTCCTATTGGCTGTCGTAAGCCGTGTCCGTGTATGCCATGGTGCCATTTGATGGTTTTGTGGCACCCTTTTAAAGATTTTCTCTGGCTGAGAGTTTAAAAAAATAAAAATTTCTCTTAAAAGAGGTTTTATTAAAAATCCTTGAGATTTGTTTTTGAAATCTCCGCAAAAAAATCTACCGTCTTTCACGCATCAAAGTTTAAAACGTACTAAAAATAATCAGATTGTATTTCTTCATTAATTTAAAATTATTTTTTGTAAAATATTTTGAAGAAATTATGACGAAGGGAATCGATAAAAGTTGGCAATAATTATTTTAATATGTTAAGAAATAAAATATAGAAAAAAAAAGCTCCCTTCACCCATCTTTTGTGCAGTTTTGCTTTTTTTGTTATTATTACTGATGATATTTTACTGGCAAATTGACTGTTTTAAAAGACGGAAAATGAGATAGTAAGGTGGTCTGGTGTAATAACGCCAAGTGCTAATATTATGCATAATTAAGAGATAATCTGGTAAATGACACCCATGTGCTCTGCGCAGAAGAGTTTTGAGTCATATAAATCGCGAAAAACATCTTCAAGTTAAATTGTTTCATTTTTAGGTATTATTGTTTTTACAAGCAACTAAAATTAACGCTTGATCTAAAATTTGCGAGATACGTTTTGTGATGTGAAGACTATTTTTTTTATCCGGAAATACTTTGTTAATTACATAAATTTGTAGTACATTTCATTTACTTTTAAAATGTTGTTGAAGATTTTGGATATCTTCTCGAGATAATTTGTAATTTAAAATGTACAGCGCAATAACTATAACGGGGTAATAACGCCAATCCTTGGCATTAATACCCCGGTTGATTCCCTACAGTGGCCGAGCTACATCCTAAATACTGATTCAAATAAACACAGTTAAAACTGTGCAATGTTTCTAATACTTTTATTTAAGCGGTCCTTTTTAAGCAAAAAGAAGCTCACGGTCTGATATTCTTTTGCCTCATCCTCCCTTCCACACCACACCTTTATTTTTCTTACACTTTCACAAAAAATTGAGCATTTTCAGTAGCTTAGAATGCAATTTGTCAATTTCTTAGTTTGTATTTTTAGAATTGGGCAATCTACATGCCATTATTCCATCTTATTTCGTAGTTTCCTTTGAATGGCGTTATTACCCATATAGGTGGGTAATAACGCCAAATAGCATTGGTCAAGAAATCACGCCATTACATTTATGAATACATATCTGTTAAACTATTTTTTATATAGATAGTCAATGAGTTGCTGTATTAAATCATATATTTGTTTGAAAAATATAATCTAAAACTGAGCCATGAAAATTGGTAGAACCTTAACGTGGCGTTATTACGCCAGGGTACCTTATATGCTGCCACAAACCTGCGGAATTTTAGATAATATTTATCATTTTCTTCTTTTAAAAATCTATAAAATCGTGCAAAATGATTTTATTGAAAGATATTTATGACAATCTCTTCTTAAGTACGAATGGATTTGTCATTAAATCATGCCTTCTTCCTTTTTTACATTTTAAAACAGAAAATTTGAACCTTTAAAATAAATCAATGAGAGTTTTTTTTGTGGAAAAAAACTAGCAATAACCCTGGCTACCTTTTTATTTCCATAAATGGCGAGATTAAATTTTCTGTTTCTTTCCAGTTTCCTATTAAAAAATATTTAAGATAAATATTCGCAATTTTTTTTCTTTTTTTTTTTTTTAGTGGAGTTTTACATTTTTAAGGGTGTTGTAACTACTTCAGCAAAATGTATCCCTTCCAACTTTGAGAAACGTTAATGAATACGCTCTTGATTGTTTGCCAAAGCTGAGTTTTGAAATTGCTATTATTGAATTATGCTATTTGCTATTATTGAAATTTTCCAAATTTCAACAATAGAGGTCACTATTTACATGTCCCTATGTTTCAAATATGCGTTTTTTTTTTTAACATTTTTAGAGTAGTTTTGACGTTGTAGCACTTAAGGGGGCTCAAGGGTTGAAAACTTTTCAAAAAATCGATTTTTTTTATGATCTAATTTGATTATTCATTGAACTTTTAACTCAATGCAAAAAAACGCATAAAAATATTTGCATTTTTTACGGAGTTATAAGCATTTACGTATCAACGCTTTCATAACCGCATCCATATAATTTGAACTTCAAGTCGCGTTTTCTCAAAACTTGATTTTTGATGACTAACACCAAGATTAAAAAAAAACTATTTGATGGAATGGCTTATTTTTTTTTTTGCATGCATATAACATCTTTATGTAGATTATGAATTAATATATTTTAGAAAGTTTAATATTTTGAGTATTTTTAATGGAAAAAATGCTGTATTTTTTAGGGTTTTTTTAAATTTTCAACTTTGAGAGATTTTTAATAATGTTTTTTTTTAAGTGATAGTTATATCCTTAATTCATAATCTAGATAATGATGTTACATGCATGCAAAAGAAATAAGCCATTCCATCAAATAGTTTCTTTTTAATCTTGATGTTAGTCGTCAAAAATCAAGTTTTGAGAAAACGCGACTTAAAGTTGAAATCATATGGATGCGGCTATGTAAATATTGATACATAAATGCTTATAACTCCGTTAAAAATGCTAAAATTTTTATGCGGTTTTTTGAATTGAGTTAAGAATTAATTGCATAATCAAACTAGATCATATAAAAATCGATTTTTTGAAAAGTTTTCAACCCCTGAGGCCTATTAAATGATGACTCCCAACGGAAAAAATATTTTTCAAGGTTGTTTCTTTGAAAGCAAATCGAAAGTAATATGAAAAAAAGACAAAACATTTCCTGTTTCAAACAAAGTTCCTGTTCTGACAAGTGCTGCCGCATGTTATCGAAATTTGGAACTAATAAACTTCATTCGCTTGAAAATTATTTTCATCGTAAGAAAAAGTCCTAACTGTATTACTGTAAATCAATTACTTTATTTTATATTGAATGTTAAATTGTGTTAGGGAGTTTTGGGACACACTATATTGGTATACATTTTCAAAATTTATTTTATTTTTTAAGTTTAGTACTTCTATTTCCCATCAAGATATTTGTCGTCTCATAGAAACATAAGTGTCAAAAGAATAGTTGTTGTAAATCTAACATGAGAGATAGAGATAAATCTAAACATACATGGACTGTTTTTAACACAAAGGCGACTCCTTTGACCCGTACACATAACAATGTGTACGGATATATAAATAAAATATAATAGAAAATAAACAAGTGAAATAAATAGTTTGTCGAACATAATACATTTGATTTATAAACGAAATGTATTTTACATTTGAAATATTATATATTATTGCTTTTTGACTTAAAGATAACATCCTCCGACAAAATAAATCTACGTATGGATAATTACACATATCATTTAACCTGATTTTATTTACATTAGATATTTCAGAGACTATTTATCTATGAAATGCTAAATCAATGTTTTTAAAGCATTTTACAGTTAAAGTATTTTAAATTTTAAGTGTTCTTTAATATACAGAATGTCTCAAACAGAGTCTCTCTGACATAATCTAAAATTTAATGTAATATCAATTAATTATTGTACACTGACGGAAAAAAAAATCCCAACACCAAGAAAGACTTGTGTTAGCTAAGCGAAATTTTGTAGGTGTGTTTATACATCTGAAAGATGACATTGATTTAAATTTCATGCTTCGCACATAAGTGTGGCGCTAGTAGCGCCACTCACAACTTCAAAATCAGGTTTGCTTTAACACTAGAACCGCGGGACTTTCGGTATACCTAGAACCGCGGAACGGGTCAAATTGACCCGAGAAGGAAAATGATATATAAATATGCCCAAATACTTAATTTGGTTATTTAAAAAGATTATATTTTCTTATAATAATCAATATTTCTTAGAATTTACATTATATTTTACCCATGAAGTCAGCAGAAATTACAAAATGGTATAATTGAAAAATATATTTCATTAAATATATTGAAGAGATACAACAAGAGAAACATATTGAAGAGATATTGAACATATATTTTAAACATAAATGAACTTGGCATAATATACATTAATAAGAAATAGATTATCCCATTTAATTAATTTTAGATATAAAACTTAAGAATAATTTTTAAAAATATAAAAATTACAAGTTTCTTGTTTTACTAGTCTATCTAATCCTATTAAATCTAATTCTATTAAATGCATTGGTTGAAAAACATGGCTAAAGATTTTGCACATTTATCAGAAACGCATGGGTACGTTATATTTTGAAAAATCATCTTTATTTTTACTTTCATATTTTTAATTGTGTTAACAAATTCTTTCTATGCTTAATTAGTGTTCTTCAACGTTTTTAGTATTTTTGCTTGCCGAAATGACTTTTTTTTTGGCCGAGAAATAACAAATTGTGTTGAATAAATTGACGTATGCTAATAGATAATAAACTTATACAAAAAAGTATACTAACTAATTTTAATTATATATTATATTAACTAATTTTATATTAACTAACTTTCCCGTTACAGATTTGCATAAAACCCAGGCATTGACAGTAGCACAATACAAAATATTATAAATTGCATTCAGCGGCTTCCTATAAAAAGTGGACTTGACATATGCAGACACAAAGCTACACCAAATTTAGTTGCGTTGTAGTTAACAAGTGTATTTATTATTTTTTAGAACTATCTAAAGTTTAAACAATTAGATGTAAATTGCTAAGCAACAAAGCATCTTTACCCTTTTCTTCTCGGTAAACAGCTACGCTCATGTGTAAATGTGTTAGAAGACCAGCCGAATGCTATTCCTATTTTGACATTTTTACAAAGACATGTATATCTCGGCTTGACATTTTACAGTTACTATTAGGACAGTTTTTTTTATCAACATCTGCAAGAAACGAGAATGCGATACGATATTGAATTTATCTGGTTTTGTTAGACATATACTGAGTAAACCTACTCACAAATTTTGAAGAAAATAAATACTCATCTACGCTTATTTTAGGCCCTTTTATATAGTTAGTCTTGCAGTTTTTTTTGTCATCTTCTTTATTTCCAGGTGTGAATGCGCAAGTTATTGCTTATGTATTTTTCAGATTTTAATGAATATAACGATGATATTTTGTCACTTTTGTTCAAATTCTAAATTCTTCTTTTTTTATATCCAATTTTTTATTTGATAAATATCATAAGCTTTCGTCCATTACTGATAAATTTCCAACTATATTCTAATGAAAAATTCCAACAAAATTAAGAACATTTGCAGATCATCGTTACTTTCATTTGTGTTATTAGAATGTATTTTTCTTCATTTACAGGCAGATATTCATCCTCAACCATTTGTATTCTCACTCATTTTCAGATAATAGTTGCCGATATTCGAAAGCTTCTTTGACAGTAATATTAAGATCTCAGAAATCTTATCTGTGTTCTCAATAAACTCAGAATAAAAGCAACTTGAATACTAGTTCTAAATATTTGTTGTACCACTGCAATAATCTATTATTCAAATCTATAATATAAGATCTTGATTGAAAATTTTCCCTATTCCCCCTTGAAATTCTGCATTTTAGCGAAATTGGGAGTGAGGCAGACATACTTTCTTATTAGTTCCGAAGAAAAGCATCTCTATTTTGTCATTTATGCGTAAAAATATATTACAGGTCAAATTGACCCGCTTCGCGGTTCTAGGTATAAGTAGTTAAAACTGAAAAAAATATTTATGTTATTAGCTATTAAATACGGAAAGATGTTGTTCACTTTAAAATATTAAAAGTCAGGAAAGGAAACATTTTTTCAATTAAAACTTTTTGCGCGGCGAGAAATTAAACATTGATTTGGGTCAAATTGACCCGCTCCGCGGTTCTAGTGTTAAATGAGTGCTGTAAAGTTCGTGAGCATTATTTATCTTCAACATTTTGACGAATTGAGTTGAGGTTGATCATGAATGCCTTTAAAAAGACGAAGAAGCCATTATCATCAGCTCTCGAGTTGGAAAGAGGTCGTAAAGTAGGGCTACAAGAAAGTGGATTTTCTTTCCGCGATTTTGCAGAAAGACTTGGGCGGAATGTATCCACTGTGCATGATTGTTGAGAGTAGTGGTCAAGGGATGGTATTGCCACAAGAAGACCAGGTTCCGGGTGAACACGTGACACTACTGAGAGAGAAAACCGTCGTATTCGGCGTACGGCTGTGGCACATCGTACTGCGTCTGCGACAGAAATTCGAGCTGCAGTTGGTACCACAGTGGCACAACGAACTGTTAGAAATCGGTTACTTCAAGGACAGCTCGATGCAAGGCATGCATTCCACTGACTCTAAGTCATTGCCGCTTGCGACGTCAATGGTGTCAAGCCAGAGCTCAATGGAGGATGGAGTAGAGGTTTGTTATGTTTTCCGATGAAAGCAGGTTCTGCCTTGGTGCCAATGACGGCCATGTGCTGGTCAGAAGGAGCCCAGGGGAACGTCTGCAACCAAACTGTCTGCGGCTTAAACACACTAGACCTACAATCTGGGGTCATGGTCTAGGGAGCAATTTCCTATGACAGCAGAAGCACTCTCGCTGTTCTTCCAAGCACACTGACTGCAAATGTGTACGCCAGTCTGGTAATTCAGCCTGTAGTGCTGTCATTCAAGAAAAGAATTCAAGAGGGGTTTTCAGCAGGATAACGCTCGCCCTCATGCCGCTGTTATAACGCAACACGCTCTACAGAGTGCCAACATGTTACCTTGGCCAGCGAGATCACCAGATCTGTCTCCCATTGATCGCGTATGGGATATCATTGGATGAGAACTCCAGTGTCATCCCCAGCCAGCATTGAACATCACGTATTGACACAGCTTGTACAACAAGCATGGAACTCCATACCACAAAGTGACATTCGGCACCTGTATGACACAATGCATGCACGTGTGCAGGCTTGCATTCGAAATTCTGGAGATTATAGCGACTATTAATGTAACGGCATTTCACCTTTGAGATTAATTTTATTGACCTTAAATTAACCTGTGATCTCGAAAATCTAATCAATTAAACATGTTAACTCGACAAATGCACTGTCCAGATTTCATTACTCTACAATAAGTTTTTCTTGGTGTTGGGATTTTTTTTTCCGTCAGTGTATAAGAATGCGCTTTGGGCTACTACGCACCTCACAAATAAACGTTTTCTTGAAGTGAGTGAAAAGAATTGTTCCAAACTCCGATATTAGAGGGCGCTACTTGTCCGCGTGTTTGAAAGGTGCATTTTTTTTCAGATTTTCGGATAAGTATTGACGTTGTGCCATTTAAATGATGAAAAAAAAATCTAATTTTGTTGGTTGATACTTTGAACAATAATCGAAAGTAATCTGAAAAATAGAAAAATATCATGTTTCAAACAAAACATGATGGCAAGGTCCGCCATATATTATCGAAATTTGGAACAAATTAATTTCATTCGCTTGGACATTACTTTCATCGTAAGAAACAGTCCTAACTGTATCACAATTGCTTGATTTTATATATATAATTTTATTATGTGTCAGGGACATTTAGGGCGCACTGTATATGTACTTTATTTCAAAAACAGAATTTTTAAAAGTACGATACTCCTATTTCCCTTTAAGGTATTTGTCTTATCGCAGGAACAAATGTGTCAAATCAATAATTTTTGGAAATCGTAACATAAGAGAAAAATCAAAATACATGGCCCGTTTTTGGCACAAACACGAATGTATTGATCCTTACACCTGACAATGTGTATGGTTATATAAATAAAATATAAAATAAATAAATTAAATGAACTAAATAAAACTTTTGAAAAATATATAAATTGTCCGACATAATACATTTGATTTATAGACGAAATGTATTTTATTTTATTATATTATAAACTACTGCCTTTTCTCCTAAAGACATCATCCTTCGACAAAATAAATTTACGAATGGATACTTTCACAAATCATTTAACATTTTCTAAGCATCGTTAGATATTTTAGAACCTATTAATCTATGAAATGCTAGTTCGTTGTACTTTAAAGTATTTTAAAATTATGTTTGATATTAACTTAGTATATGCAAAAAATATTCAAATCTTTTGAAATATTACATCTAATCTTGAATGGACAGCTAAACATATGCCTTAAGTTTTACACGAGATACTTTTCTGAAATACAGTGTTAACAAATGGACAATTTGCTGTTAACTCTGTCGCAAATAATCATATAAAACATGTTGGTGGCAACAGGCATTTAGAAATAACATTTGATTATTGAGGTTATAATTAAATTTTGCTTATTTGGTTTCCTGCGTATAGAAATTTTACCAAATTAGTACACTGTAAAAAAAAATCTGTAAAGGTACTAAACATTTTCTAGAAAACTGGGATTCCAAGAACTTTCCATGTAACGATAACAGGAAAAATCTGTGTAACCGATACTAAAACTTGAGTTTCTGTTGTTACCGTTACAGGAAAAGTTCTTGGAATCCCAGTTTCCTAGATAAAGTGTAGTACCTTTACAGATTTTTTTTTACAGTGTAGTTTTTCAAAAGTAGCACCCAGGTTTGACAGCATATTGGATTTTTAGGTAAATTTTATTATCAAACTATAACCATTTCTTCAAGTGTTTTAACAAGTGCCAAAGTTTAAAATATGGAGCTTCTAACGATAAATTCATTTTTAATCTTTGTAAAACTTATTAAAAATGTGCAGTTTCGTCACCATATCTCAACAAATGATTGTTAGAATAAACTAAAGCTTTAGATTCGGTATTTGAATCAAAGCGATTACCTTACCTGTAAGAGTACATTTCATATTTCCGCTTATATTCGTAGGCATACGTTTTTATGTTTTTCACACATTTCATTTTTTTTCGTACATACATAAAAAAATTACTTAAAAGAATGTTAATAAATTCATTTATAGATCTCTCATTCCATTCGCTTTCACTCTTCTTTTAAATAAAAATATTAAAAATAAACAAATGAAATAAACGACACTTTTGAAAAATATAAATATTTTCCGACATGATACATTTAATTTGTAGTCAAAATGTAATTTATATTTCTAATATTATATTTTAACACCTTTTCTATTAAAGATAACATCCTTGGACAAAAACAAATTATGGATGTATAACATCACAGATCATTTATTCTTATATAAGCGTGATTAGATAATTTAGAACCTTTTTATGCATGAAATGCTAGATCATTGTATTTTAAAATATTTTAAAAATATGTTTAATGTTAAATTATAAATTGCTAAAAATATTCAAATCATTTGAAATATTATGTCGAATCTTGAATGGACTGCTAAACATGTGCATTTAATTTTACTCAAGATACCTTTAAGATGAGTTCGTAATTATATAAATATGCATAGCACCTGCAGCCGTCGTTCAATCCATCTCTCCGCATTTAACAAAGCAAAAACTATTTGACCGAATCAGTCAAAATTTAAAATATATAATTATTGCGCAATTTTTTCGATTTTAAATTTTATGAAAATCGGATGTATAATTAACTCAATTACCGACAATCAAAAGTATTCCGTTACATTTCGTTCAATAGGAAAAGGTGCATTTTATTGTTGTTACACTGTTTCGGACATAATACAATTCACAAGTATTTATGAAACATGAACTAAAATATACATTCGGTACAATCTGTGGGGCAAAGAATATTTTTTTATTCATATACATGTCCACACAAAAGTATTCTGTTATATAATGGTATACTCTCAGAAATAAAACTCTCACTTTTGACGATTTAGAAATCCTTGAGCGTTATTAAGTCGTTTTTGTCGATCATTTCTTATAAAAATCACGTGACTTTTAATGAAAGGTGATCTCTCAAATATTATACAAAAGTATTTTCATAATCATGGCCAGACTTGATGAATTTTAAGTATCAAAATAATTTCAAATAATTTCAGATAATTTCAAAATTCCAGGATCTTTTTTTCCTTTAAGAAGTATATTCTTTTTTCACTCAAATTAAAAATATACGTAATTGATCCCTTTGTCCTCTATAAACAGTAAATTGTTAAAATCTTCACCACCTTCTCAAAGTAGTAAAACATCTCCCAATAGACACTACATAGTTCGTTATTTCTCAGCAACAAACAAAACCAATCCATATTCTAATCATTCCTTGAGAAAATAAAATTTTTCTAATTAGTTATTTAATCAAGCCATATTAAAATTATCCATTAACCATACGAAAATCATAACAATAAATTCACTAGTTTAATTAAAACTTGCAAGATTTATAACAAAATCGATAAAATTAGAATCCACGTTATAAAAATTTGAACACACAGTGTAATTCCCTATATGCTTTTATAATCACGACTCTTCGAGCATTCTGTGGCTAGAAGCTACAGAACGAACTTCCACACTGAAAGTTGTGATATCGAATCACCGTATGACGTGTATTTTTTCTTCTGTCAATAAATACAGGAGCTTCTAAAAGATTCAATAGTTCGCACCACTAGCCCTTTTTTGACGAAACTTTTGTTGAAATTGGTTTCGTCAAGCTAGTGAAGAAAGCAATTTCATCAATTTGACGAAATATTCACTCGGAGCATTTCCCACGAAATGGCTTCATCGAAAACGAAGAAAATTTCGTGAACTCTGAGTATCCATTTCTGAGTGCGTATAGGAGGAAATATTGTTTCGGATGCATTTTATTTATATTAAACTATTTCACATTTTATGAAATTAATATACGTTACTGAGCTTTGCTATAGGTTAATTCCAATGTAATAGAAACTATTTAGTATTTACAGGGAGACACGAAAGGTTTCGAATACTGTATTGTATCCGAAGTATATTTAAAAACTTCGTTGTAGTATGAACGCACTATACTTGTTAAGTCTGACGTGCGGTATCCGACTTGTTTGAAATACATATCTAACAAATGGATAATTTGCAACTAACTCTTGCGCGAATAATCATATAATACGTACATGTGGCAACAGTCAGTTAAAAATAACATCTGCTAATTAAGGTCATATTTAAATGTTCATTACGGTGTCTTCTGATTTTAGAAATGTTACCAAATTAATAATAATAAAAAAATCAGAAGTATTACCCTATTTTGACAGAATATTGGATTTTTGTTAAATTTTACCTTCATATTCTCAAACGCAAATCATTCATTCAAGTGGTTTAATAACTGCCAAAGTTAAAAGTCTGGAGTTCCTAACGATAAATTAATTTTTAATCTTTGTAGATCTAATTCAAAGATGTCCAGTTTTGTTCGAAATATCTTAACGAAAACTTGTTAGAAGAAACAGAAGCCTTAGATTCGCATATTTGAAGCTTCTACAAGGATATATCTTCACCTCTAATGGTACAGTTCATAATTTTGTCTACATTCCTAAATGTACAATTATTGTTTTCCAATTTCTTCACTATTCACATTTCACGTTTATGTGTGTTTGTAATTACGCAAATTCGTAGCACCTATAGTCGTCATTCAATTCGTCCGTTTGTCCGCATATAGCAACGAAAAACTACCCAACCTAATCGTTTGAAATGTAAAACTGATAATTATTGGATAATTTTGTCTTGCCATTTCAAATTTTAAGAAAATCGGACATATAGTTCAAATACAAGGCCTATCAAAAGCATTCTGTTACATTACGGTCAATGGGGAAAATGGTTTCAACTGCATTTAAATCATAGTACACTCTATACATATATGCAATATATATTAAAATATACATTCTGTAGAATCTGTGGTGCAAATAATATTTTTTATTGATATACGGGGCCACAAAAAAGTATTATTACTACATAATTGTTTAGGGGAAACATTGTTTCCTCCTAAATAGTCGGTATGATATAGTTATACTAAAATGTTTCACATTTTATCAAATTGAAATACTTTGCTAAGGTTTACTGCAAGTAAATTCTTGCATAATAGAAAGCATTTAGTATTTAAAGGGACAGACAAAATATTTCGGATTAGCTGACCTGTCCGGCGTTGCCCGGATCCGTGATGTTATTCAGTTTCCAAATGTGTTACTTGTTTTCTAAATGACCCTTAAATTAAACTCAAATTTCTATTATTTTATATCTTTAAGTATATTTTGTCAAAATTAATATTTTTAAATGGAAAAATCGCGAAAAGTTATTGAATATAATGCACATGCTATTTGGTATTTTATGCTTATGTAATTTGATTTTTTGGAAACTATGCGTACCGAAAGCAAACGAAATCGCGACGGAACACTCAGGTTTTTACTGAATTCGTAAAAATTTTCACATATTTTATTTTGCAAGATAATAATTTATCCATACGGAAGTTCCAAAATTTTTGTAAGTAATGTAAATCTGGTATATTGAAAGGCCCTAAAAAGATTGTGCTAAAATGCGGATATTTAGTTACTTTTAGCGTAGGAAGAAGTATTCTCCATGAGCCGGGATGTGATTCGTGTTTGCAGTGTATTTGAAAGGATTATATCTCATATGTGTTTTATTTAAACAAATTGCCCCTTAGATTATAAAGTGTTTTAGCTTTAAGAAAATATTTTCGGTTTGTCAGGACGTATAGAATTCCGCCATGCAAAGGCAAAACCGCAATGAAACGATCTGGTTTTTATTGATTTCATCAAATTTTTCGCACTTCTTATTTTTTAAAAGATATTTCTACTATGTTTTAAATTTTTTAAGAGGTATAAATTTGGTCTATTGAGATGCTTTTAAAAGATTGTGCTGAAATATGTACGCTTAGATACTTTTAGCGTAGAAAAAATATTCTATCCGTGAGTTGTAAAGGGACCTCCTTCCGCCGGTGTATTTGAAAGGGTTAAATCTTATATTTTAAAAGCTGATTCCATCATATATTATAAGAATGTTTTGAAGTTTTAAGAATATGTTTTTTATTTGCCAGTACCTATAGGATTGCGCTTTGCTAAGGCAAAACCGCATAAAAAACGATCTGTTTTTATTGATTTCATCAAATTTTTTACACATTTTATTTTGTAAAAAAATTTCTATCGGTCCAAATGTTTCGAATTTTCTGTAGGGAGTATAAAATTGGTCTATTGAGGAGAAGATTTTAAAAGATTGAGTTGAAATATGTACGCTAAAATAATTTTAGCATAGAAAAAATATTCTCTCTGCGAGTCGTAAAATGATCTTATTTTGCCAGCGTATTTGAAAGGATTAAAATCCAAATATGTTAAAACTAATTATACCATAGGTTAGAAGAAAGTTTCACCTTTAATATCTTCTATTTTGTTTGTTTACATCTTAAAAATTACACCCTGAAAGAGTATTGACAAAAGGGAGAAAAATGGTTTTGGGAAAAACGACTCTTTTTGAATATTACTTTTTAAAGGGTTAACTGCAACATTATTTCGAATTGATTATGGCATTTGAGATTTAAAAGTACGATATTTCGAAATATGTCTCTTAAGTTTAACTGCTGCGAGCAGTTTGGTTGATTAGGATTTAAACAAAATGATCCAAAAACAGAAATAAACGCCGAAAAATGCTTCTTCTTTCGTTTAGGTGCGTAAAAGGTTTTCTGCGCATGTGAAAACGTTTTCTTTCCCCGAATATTTAAAAAATGGCTTTTTGATGAAAGTGACTTCCACGTCGTAATTAATATATCTGAAATTAATCAAAATATTAAAATTCTGAGTTTCAGGTGCATCAGGAGAGATATTAGGCTACTCTCATAAAAATTTTGAGCCTTGTACGTCCTATAGATTTTGCTTGCCATCGCGTGCACGCGCACACACACAGACAGACAAAGTGATTTGTTATTTTATTAGTATAGATACTGTATTGTATCCGAAGTACTGTGAATTTTTAAAACGTAGCTATAGTACGAACGCACCTCATTTGCTAAGTCTGACGAGTACTTTCCGAATTGTTTTTTTAAACAGACATAAAAATTATTCAAATGATTGTTAATAAACCCATTTTTTTATTATTTTTTAAATAACATTGATGATTTTTTTATACTTTTACTTCCTAATATTATTTAAAATTGAGTTTTTACCTAAAAATTTCAGAAGCAAATAATCAGAAAATAAATTTAACTTTTTCAAAAAAATGTATAACCGACTCCAAAAAATTCTCTAATGACAAATCGTTATCCAATAACCACACACTGACTATCATTAAATGTATTTATATATTCAAAAATTAAATCAAAAATATGTAAATTAATCTCTTGTAAAAAATATTCTCAAGAAAACCTATGTTTGGTGGATATTAAATTCTATATATTAAATTTAATGATAGTCAATGTGTGGTTATTGGATAACGATTTGTCATTAGAGAATTTTATAGAATTATTTAATTCTTTTTAGCTCTTTTTTTTGGAGTCGGTTATACAATTTTTTGAAAAAGTTAAATTTATTTCCTATATTTTGTTATTTATACAGTAATACATATGTACTGACATATGATGGCTCTTTGCAACGTATTACTAATGAACGTACTTTGCTGAGTTCTGATGTATTCGCTTTACTTGTCACTGTTTGATTGTCAACTTTTCAAAAGACACTTACAATATCGGTTAGTATCGTTGTGAATCTTTAGGTTTCCTGGATGTTGTAACTTCTTCAGATCTGGCACGACGAAAAGCTACCGCATTCATGAAATCTTAAAGTCAACATCTAATCGTACGGACATCGGAAGTAGTTATCGAAAGGTGAAAATGCCTCAAGTAAAGTGTCTTTACACATAAGCGCGCGGCAAAGCGCTTCCATATATGAGTAAACAGCAAAATGACTCCGTGTATCAATGAATAGTAAAATGCTTTTCTAGTGTATTCAACAGTACTCCCCCTTCAGTCAGAAAAAGCAAAAAGAAAGATTTTAACAAAAATCGCTCTATGATTCAATAGATAAACAACAACAATCTAATTCCTATAAATGCAGTAAAGGCATCGGAAATGATTCGACGAGGAATCCGAAAATCATAACCTGTACTTGGCTGCATCTATAAGAGAGTGACAGCATTCGATGCCCAAATACTTTTTTCTCGGACGCTTTTGTCCCAACTAAAAATTTGAAACTCACTCCACCGCTTTTATGGAAAACGATTATTTCAGCCTATCATGGAGCATTCTCATGGGTCAAAAGACAAATATTTTATAAAAGCGGGGAAGTGACGATGCAGCAAAAGGGTAAAATTTTTTACAGTGTATGTATGAGATATTCCATAAAAGGGATGGAGTGAAGATGCAGCAAAAGTTAAATTTTTAACAATGTATCGCAATTCTAGGCATTTTCTATCATAAAATTTTATGATGATTTCCTGGTAGAATTCGATTGTACGCCGAATGATCCTTTATTTCTACACAGACATAAATACATAATCCATATTATTTTACAAATTCGTGGACATACAAGGACAAGATAGCACTAGGAAATATTACAACACAAGAAAAGTACAACCGGGAGCTAAACATAAAGAGTGTGTGCAACGGAGCCAGTGGGATTCGAACCCACAATCTCCTACGGTCTCAAGAGATTAGCAGCGTGCTGTCTTAACCACTCGGCCACAAGGACCCCCTTGATGACTCATTTTTGTCCAGAATCTTTTCAATCAATCGTATACTGTGCTCCATGTGTCGTCATATTCACATCGAGGAATCCTACATGAACAAAATCTGAAATCATTCTGGTGTCTAATCCGGTAACCAAATCTCAATCTAAAGATAATTTTGCTATACATATCTATGCACTTTATTTTGCATTGATATGTAGAGATAATTTTTTCCTCCGGAGCAAAATATATACTAAAGGATTTTCATCTTTTTAACAACTTAAAGATGTCGACTGGTATCGATGTCTATTTCCGCTTTAGTGGATGCGTGAACTTGTCCATTTAAGCTTTAACATTTCGGAAATTTATCGCATCCAGCAAACTTTAAGGCCGCACACTAGGCACAGAAAAAGACCCGGATGATAATGTGAAGTCTATGGGGGCGTTCTTTTCGAATATCTCGCTCAAATTTTAAAATTTGTACGTGATTTTTTTTTCTTTTTGCATAGGATAGCTGGGAATATTCCACAACCGACATAGTTTTTACTTTTTCAATTTTGGTTTCAGATTTTTTTAAAAAAATTATTTTAAATTTTAAAACCGGTTTAAATGGTTCTGAAATTGAAACTATCATTATATAAAACATACATAAGCAAAATCGAAGAAGTAAAAACTAGGCCGGTTGTAGATCATCCTCGGCTATCCTATGTAAAAAAAAATCATGTAAATATATTAAAATTTTAGCGAGATATTTGAAAAGAACACACCCGTAGTCTTTACACTAACATCCGGGTCTTTTTCTGAGACTAGTGTAGTGCCTTAAGGTACACATTGAAATCTACAGACTTCGTAAATGGGTATTGAAAAGCTGACAATCTATCAGTACACGTTAAAATTATTGTGAAAAATTACCTTTGTTTTTAAAGACTATCTATTTTCTAACTTATGAGAGCGATCTAAAAACGTCTATGTAGCGTTTTCATTGGTCAGAAAATAGATTGTCTTTAAAAACAGAGGTAATTTTTCAAGATATTTTAAACAGTTAACAGACCACTGTTAAAAATTTGACCCTTTTGCTGCATCGTCCCTCCACCGCTAATATAGAAAACGATTACTTCAGCCAATTGTGGAGAATTCTCATGCATCAAAAGTGAGATATTCTATAAAAGCGGGGTAGTGACGATGCAGCAAAAGGGTCAGATTTTTTACAGTTTAAAGTATGCGTACACAATCAGAGCGCGTCAAGTTGCTTCTATGACTCAATGCATAGCAAAGTAATTATAAATGTTCGTATGTATTAAAATACCCTTTTCAGTCATAAAAACTAAAAAGGAAGATATTATCAAAATCACACCATGATTCAACATGCGTCTATATGAAAGTAGTAATATTTGAAGTTAAGAATGTTCTTTGATAAACGCGGTATTCTGAAGTACAGAAAATTTAAGAATTTTTATTCCAGAACTTGGCGGTAGTCGCCTGAACGAGTTTGTTTTATGGGTGAAAGAAGTTAACTAGCTTAACTTTAATGGTAAGCTTATCAAAATTTTTCGTCATTTATATTTGTCCAAATGTAAATCTAGCACATAGCAATGTACTTTAATCATTTTGTGAATCCGACATAACAAGCACCCTGATACACAGACACTATTGCTTTAACGTGTACACTGTAAAACATTTGTGTAACGTTACTCCATAACACTGGTGGCAGCCTTGCTGCCTCCAATTTTATGGAGTATTTTAACCGATATAATCGGTGTAACATTGCAATGTTACACCAGTAATGCATGCTTTTATTACACCATTATGTAAGTGAAAAGTTACTCAATGAAGTGTAAATCGTAGCTGGCACCAATTTTATGGAGTAACGTTACCACAAATGTTTTACAGTGTAAGGCTCTTTAGAGATGAATTTTCAGCTTTTCGATATCGAATTCTCATGTCTGTATCGATGTGGATCTTTCACTTTGGTGGATACGAGAATTGTTCCAGCTAAGATTTCGTACTTTGAAAAAAAAACTAGCATCTCTGCAACAGTGGTTAGGATCCAGAAGGATTATTCGGTGTTAAGCAAAACAAGATTGACGAATCATAAGACTTCATTTTTGAGAATTTTTCATTGTTCGAAGGAGAGAGTTTGGAATACATGGAGTGAAAATCTGCTATCGACACTGTAAAAAATTTTACCCTTTTGCTACATCGTTACTCCATCGCTTTTATAGAATTTCTTTGTTTTGACCAATGAGAATGCTCCATAATAGAGCGAAGTAATCGTTTCCTATAAAAGCGATAGAGTGACTATGCAGAAAAAGGGGTCAATTTTTTACAATGCAAGCAGTGCTAAAAATTTATATCCTTTAAATGTGCAACGATGTTACTGAATTCCAAAGTGTCGATCACAGCGACATCTGCGGCATTTTCGTGATACATTATCTAGACTAGCAATAATTGTTGCATTTTTAGAAAATATCCTGCAGATGTCGCTTCTATCTTTAAATTTCATTAGCATTGTTGCACATTTAAAGAATAGAACATTTTAGCGCTTTTTTAAGTGTTACAAAGGGCGTGTTCAGCACAACTTACCGGTTACTTACCGACCACTTACCGATTGTAGACAAGTACGAAATGAAAATCAAAGCGAAGTGTGACGTCAGCTACAATTCAACAGAATAGTTTTCGTTGATGCCACAATTTGCTTTCGTACTGCCCTACAATCGGTCAGTAACATTGGTTACTTTTGTAAGTTGCTTTGAACACGCCCTGAGATAGCTGATTTCCACACTATATCCCCTAGATCAGGTCATGAAATTTCAGCTTAAAAGGTACTCGCCAGGCTAAAATTTTTACTCGCTACTATTTTGTACTCATTCAGACAACAACGTCAGCCCCCACACCTGCGCAGAAAATGAAATACTTATGACAAATTTAATTTATATTGACGATTGTTAGAAGGAGCTGTCTTTTAAATCCAAAATATTTTAATTTTTTTTCATGAAAAATATGGGATATTAGGGGACGCATAGGTGACGAAACTTGAATCTCATCACGCAGGAGTGAAGAGCAATCTATTTCGGTATTGGCGCGTGCGTAGTACGAAAGTGGGGAAGGGGCATAAATGCAGACAGGGTAATTTCATTCCTCCTTAGGAAAGACGAAGAAATAGGCAACGGAGCTTTTTTACTTCTTTTGGAAAATAAATACTATCGCTTCATTTTGAAATACTTCTGTGTATCGCTGTGCATAGTTTGATTTGAAGCACAACGTTTTAAAAGGCGAAACTTACACGCCAACGGTAAATATTTACTCGCCAATGGCGAGCTGGAGAGTGGAAATTTCGCACCCTGCCCTAGATACTATATTTCGGGTTTCTTGCATAAGAGAACTTGTCCGGAATCCAGGTAGAATTTGCGCTGTTAGTGAAACCAGATTAACGAATCAGAAGCCTGAATTTTAGCAAATTTTTCAATGTTTTAAATAAATTTTCTTGTTAATAAATCTTGTTTCGCAAACAGCGCAAAATTTATGTGAATCCTGGCCCTCATCCAGTTAGGGTTTTGCACTTTGAACACTGTTAAAAATTTGAAACTTTTACTTTATCTTCTATCCATCGCTTTTATAGAAAGTGATTACTTCATTGTATTATGTTGAATTCTCATTGGTCAAAATAAAGATATTCCATAAAAGCGGTGGAGTGACGATGCAGCAAAAACTTCAAACTTTTAACAGTGAAAAGATCGTATGTCTATGTAAGTGTAACATAAAAGCATACAAAAGGAACACTTCTAATTGGTCGATTGCTTCAAAATGAATTTGAAATTGAAAGTTTTTATTTTTAAAAAAATTCTAATTATCAGATTTTTATAAAATTTGAATGGGACCACATGGGTCTCATACGCTTTCCAACAAAAAAAGAATTATCAAAATCGGTTCATATTTGCAAAAGTTATGCGTGAACAACAAATACATACAGGTCGAAATCATAACCTCCTCTTTGAAGTCGGTTAATAAAAAAAGACATCCTTATGAAGTCGGCAACCATCATAGAAATGCTTCACGATCAAGATTAATATGATTACTTAATCATTAAAAACAGTTTGACGACAAGATTATTTCCGATTAGTTAAAGACTTTTAAGGCATTGTGTTAAACGGTAATTTATTAATTCCATTAAAGATGCAACGAGAAGTTTATCTAATTCGTTTTTATTTATTTATTTATTTATTGACAAGAAGAATTTTAAGCATTTTAAACTAATATAGGTAATTAGTTAGAAATGGAAGTTTTCTTTGTTCTAGTTAAGTAGAAGAAAAATTTAAAAAGAAAATATTTAGTTCACATTTTACAAAAAAAAAAAAAAAAAAAAAAAAAAAAAAAGTTTAACCTATTTAATTTTTTTTTTATAATTTTAAGCAATATCCCTTTATATCATCTTGTTGTACATCTGCAACATACTCAAAAATGAATGGTAACTATACAGTAAATTTAAAAACACGATTTTATTTGTATTTCCTATTTTCCAACACACCAGTTAATACAAATCTATTATTGGAATTCTCAACAGATGATGGTTTTGAGTTAATTTCTCATATGAAACTTTGATTTACCTTTTGAGAAGCTTCAGGTCGGTATTGCAAAAATTAAAATAGTAGATTTTGTCAAATTAAAAAAGCTGAAGAAGTTGAAAACTAGATTTTTAAAGGTAATTTTATGTATTTAAAAATTTTGTGTTGTAAAAGAGACAATATATATGTCAATTATATATGTCAATTTCTGTTTATTGTAGATGCGAAAAAACAGACCTAGTCTCAGACCTACGACAAAAACAGACCTAGTCTCTTGCGCGACAACGGTGTCGCCGGCAGGCGACCACGGATAGCGCCAAAATACCTTACTTACGACCCGAATAGCCTTGCACTCTTAATAGAAAAGAAAAAATATATAAGACAAATTGAAACCGGACAAATTTAAAAGAAAAAGTAGACAAATTAAAGATATTGAGAGACGGTTAGCGGGCGGGGATCTGAAGCTATCGACTTTCCCTGCCTTCATCCCGAACATATATGTCTGAAATAGAGTGAGAAACGGATTTTCTTTACACCATTCACATAGCATTAAAAGTTTTATTTTTTATGAAAATATTAGAAACTTTTTAAATGAAAAATTAATAAACTACTTCTTTACTTTTGCTTTTGAATGCTTATTGATGATTTTTTTATAATTTTACTTACAAACAATGATTAAATTGCAATAAAAAGCTTTTGGAGAATTAAAATAAAACATAATAAAATATATTCATATGAACTTGGAAAATGACACCAATTCTTCATGATAAATATTCATATGATTACTGTACATTAATGACAGTTTGATTAATAAGTTTATTTCGTATAACTACAAGATCCCTCTTGTCATTGACTCAAAATATAATTTACTCTAATATAAAATCTACATTTTTACTCTAACATAATTTAATCTATCAATTTACTCTATTAAAGCTAAAACATGACGTCAATTTATATATAAAGGAGTTTGCTCTTTGTACAATGTTTATAGAATAATAAATCTTATCCGTTTGAACCAATGTATTAATTCCAATATAAATATGAGTTAGTAATTAGTAATTTAGTTAGCATGTATGCCATAAATCTTTGTATAGATAAGCACCATGGTACTGGATACTCATGGATGCAATTTAAAATTTAGCTAATAAATTTATTTGCCTTAATTATATTATAGTGTGTTGTGGTTTTTTTTTTTGTAGAACAAGATTATGAATTATACAGTGGTCATAGGTGAGCATGAAGAAATTTAATATTCGCAATAAGGCGGCTCAACGATTATAACCTATCCTGCAAAAATGAAATTAATTATTTCTACAATGAAAAAAAAAGAAAGAAGCAAATTTACTGCAGAATATAAGAAAAGCAAAAGTTTTACGTGTATGTGGGGTTCAGGAATCCCCCCACATTGTTTTAAACAGATTTTTCCTATACGGTAAAGTTTCGTTTACCATGATAAAATGAATATAAAGCACACTCGAATAACTGAATGTAAATATTGATAGTCTTTCAATCCAATTGTAAAATTTCTACCAATTAGTCATGTAGAATATTTAATTTGTTGAAAGTAAACTTTAAATGCCTTGTATTTAATAGGTCATATAATTACATTTAGTTATGTAGAGATTTTTCTAAAATAAATTCACACGTTGCCATTCATATGTTTTCGAACGATAATTTCATAGTAAATATATATTCGAAATATACCTTTATATTCGAAAAAATATTTTTAAGGTTTTTATTTGGATGGCATGATATTTATTTTATTTTATTATTTTTCTGTAAAGATATTTTAAAAAATGCTTAATAAAAAGTCGTAAAATCATTTTATTTTTGTTTTAAATTTGTTATTGCTGATTTGTTTACTTGTACTTATAAATGTTAATTGAAGTGATGTGTTTGATTGCTTGTTTGTTCGTGTTTATGTAGGTCAATTATCTACAATGTTTATTATTTGAAACGCAATTTTTACGAAAATCTTTGGGAAGCAACTTATAACAGTATAGACGATATGAATATGGATTTGGTAACATTCACATAACCATCCCTGAAAAAGATTAATATTATTGCTAAATTGTTATTAAAATAAGATTTATATATTTTTTATGTTTATATAAATTCTAAACTAATATAATTAATTAGGGTAGTGTGAAGTTACTTTATTGTAAATAATTACAAAAACAATTAATTTTTTTAATTGCATTTATTCTATTAGGATTTTTCTAAAATGATTTCAAACGTTAAACTTAAAATTTCTTCAATAAATAATTTCAAAGTACATATTTTTTCATTCATATTAATCAAAACATTTTGCCCAATTTTATACAGTTCATGTGGCATATAAATGTTTTTATTTTAAGCAAAAAAAAAAAAAAAAAAAAAAAAAGGAAATATTTTTTAATGCAAGAATAATTTTATGTAAAAGTCTCTCTTTATACTTATTGACGATTCTTCATAATTTTACTCCAAAACTGTAACTAAAGTGGAATAAAAAACATTTTTTGAGCACTTAATCTGAGCAAAAAAAGATATTAATATGACGTTGAAAGCCATGACAAGAACTCTTTATTAAAAATATTTATTAATATTTATTACTTCATCTTTAGAGACAGTTTGAAAGACAAGCTTATTTTCAATAAAGATTTGTTTTCACGCTGTTAGTACAATTCATATTCTTTCGAAAAATAGTTTTAATGTTTTTTTTTCTTCATAGTAGTAAAAAAGTCTTTTCTCTGTTTTCGTCAGTTCACATGGCATTAAGAGTATTTAGTTTTCTAAAAAATCTAAAAGTGAATAAAGAACATTTATTTGCTATACAATGTTTGTTATTGATGTTATATAAGTTTACTTTCAAAATTCAATTAAGGGTGTCCTTAACTGATCCGCTCAACAAGCGAAAAAGGTTTTGACACATTTACAAATTCATTTTTTAACAGAAAGTTATAAAATTTTAATGCCTGACTATGAAAGCCATTACGAATTGAACTTATTTTTCCATTTTATTATTATTATATTACTTATCGAGTTATAAGCTATTTCGATGATGCAATCACCCGTTTTTCTCCTCCTTTTCGACCAGTTTTTCTGCTTTCGTCGGGAAATATGCTCAAAAGTGTCAACTCTGAAGGCTTGTTATGAAAAATCTGTTGTGTTTTTTTAATAAACAAAAGAATGAGTGCAATTAGGCAGTTTCTGAATAACAACATCTGCTATTTTCATGCATTTCCGAACAAAAATAAATTAATGCATGTGTCACAAAGTTGCATTTTTTGATTTAAGAACACCCTTAAAATTTAATTTGAAGAAACACTTTGGGAAGCAATTAATCAGAGTTTAAAATGTATCCATATGAACTTGGCAACCATCACTAAAATCTCTAATGATAAAGATTAATATGATTCCTTAATCATTAGAGGCAATTTGAAAGACAAGCTGGTTTCAGATAAATTAAAGATTTTTTTTTCTTTTTTTGGCATTGTGTCAAAAAGATAATTTTTTAACTCTGTTGAAGATAGAACTTGACTTTACCGTCGGTTTTATTAATCATTTTCGATAAGAAGTAACTTAAGTTTTCTTAACAAGTAATTAGTGATGTATGGATATTATTTTGTTGTAAGGACTAAAAAAAAATAATTTAAATATATATATATTTAGTTACATTTATACTGACTAAATTTTTAAAAAACAAAAAAAAAATTGTAATTTAAGAAATTACCCCAACCATTTGAAAAATGTTTCACTCGATACATTCATCTATCATTTTAAGCTAAATACCAGTTGTTTTATTGTGTATTATCCGTGCCACTGCTATAAATGACTTTATACATGCTGCAATTTGAAGGTACGGTTCGTTTAAGTTATATCACTCTATTGTCGCCAAGCATAAAAGTTGGCGACGAAAGAAACATTTCAAACTATTTAACATTGTTGGTGCAAAAGTAATCATTATTAAAATACAGCTTTGGCATATACAGTTATACTTGTAAGACTTTGGCATATATTGTTTGATTTTACAGAGCAGAATTTTGGTGATGGAGGTTTTAAACCAAAATCGATCGCAGCACATGCATCTGTGAATGGGTCCATCAGACATCGAATCAAAAAAGTTTTTTCCCAGTTTTTCCCAAGCCGATTGCTTTTTAGTTTTCTTTTTAGGTGGTGGAAAATCAAGAGTAATAGCTATAACATTTTCCGGCTTGTTAGAATCACTATTGACACTCAAATTTTCCTGGTTAGAACCGACCGATAGTAAAACGCCATGGCTAGTGGATTGGTCGCCCTGGCGACATGATGTTTTACAATTAATCGGTTCGGCATTAAATTGCTTCCTTTTTCGTGATCGCCTTTCAACACGTAATTGGTTTTCAGCGGCTCAATAATCTTTTGATTTTATCATTTTCTGCATTGAAAGACGTTTTTGCGCCAAACCAAATACAGTATTACTCAGTTATCCCGTCGACCAATATCGCCAAACTAATAAGCAACTTATACATGTTGACTGTGTTTAATATCATTGAATGCGATATTCACGTTCATTCATTTCTTTGGCTTCGGCTTTTTCCGTATCTGTTAATTTCCGTCTACCCATTTTTAAATTTGTTAGTTTTCTCCTTTATTACAATGATTTTAACCATTTTAATTTACTATTCAAATAAAAATTCTTCTAAAAGTAAAGAATTTAATTTAAATTCAAATAAAAATTCTTCTAAAAATAAAGAATTTAATTTAAATTCAAAAGTGGTAACATCATTCAAAAGTGGTAACATCATTCAAAAGTGGTAACATCATCGGGTCCATTCTCCCGAAAACAACAACCATTTTTCAAATGGTTAAAAAAATAAATGTTTGGTAAGTTAGTTATTGTCACAATATAGTCTATTTAATTCTGAATGCCGTCAAACTGAACATTTCTTAATCATTGTATCTAGAAATTAAAGTGTTCCTAAGGATGAAAATCTGTTACACAGAGCGCATTTATTTTCAATAAAAATTGGTTTTCATAGAAGTAATATGATTCATAATTTTTCGAAAAATATTTTTAAAGTGTATATTTTTTCTTCATATTCATAAAAATACTTTTCTGTGCATTTTCCCACAATTCATGTGGCATTAAAAAGGTTCTATGTTTTCTAAAAAATCTGAAAAATAAGCTATAAAAAATTCGAAAACCACTTTTTTTTTCTTTAGTGTTTATCACTGATGTTGCGTAATTTAACTTCCAAACTGCAATTAAAACGCAATTTTACGAAAAACTTTGGAAAGCAATTAATCAGAGTTTAAAATATATCCATATGAACTTCGCAACCATCACTAAAATCTCTTATGATAGAGATTAATATGATTTCTTAATCATCAAAGACACTTTGAAAGACAAGCTGATTCTAGATAAATTAAAGATTTTTTTCTTTTTGGCATTGTGTCAAAAAGATAATTTCTCAACTTTGTTGAAGATGTAACATGACGTTGCCGTTGACTGCATTAATCATTTTTGATAAGAAGTACTTTAAACTTTCTTAACTAGTAATTAGTGATGTATATGAATCCTTTTTTGTTGTAAGTAATTAGAAAAAAAAACAATTCAAATATTAATATATTTTTTATTCTGTCAAAATTTTCAAAAATAAATGTTTAATTGAGTTTAGAACACTTTATTGTGAACGTCGTCAGACTGAACATTTATTACTCATTGTATCTAAAAATTGGAGGATTCCTAAAATTAAAAATCTGTTATACAGAGTGTATTTATTTCCGATAAAGATTTGCTTCATACAATTAATATAATTCATAATTTAAAAAAAATATTTTCAAAGAATGTAATTTTTCTTCATATTTGTAAAAATAGTTTTCTGAGGTTTACATGGCATTTCTAAAAATGTCTAAAATTTACACATTTTATTTTTGCAATAGAATGTTTATTATTGATGTTATATAATTTTACTTCCAACTGTGATTAAAATGCTATTTTACGAAAAACTTTGGGAAGCAATTAATCAGCGTTTAAAATATATCCATATGAACATGGAAACCATCACTAAAATCTCTCATGATAAAGATTAATATGATTGCTTAATTATTAAAGACAGTTTGAAATACAAGCTGATTTCAGATAAATTAAGTTTTTTTTTTTTTTTTTTTTTTTGGCATTGTGTCAAAAAGATATTTTCTTGACTCTGTCGAAGATAGAACATGACGCTGCCGTCGGCTTCATTAATCATTTTTGATAAGAAGTACTTTAAACTTTCTTAACCAGTAATTACTGATGTATGAGTGTTACTTTGTTGTAATTGAGTAGAAAAAAATCTAAAATATAAATATATTTAGTTAGATTTATTTTGTTAGATTTATTAATTTTCATAAATAAATGTTTGGTAATTGCGTTCAGTCCATTTTATAGTGAACGCCGTGAAACCATATATTTGTTACTCATTGTGTCAAGAAATTGGATGATTTCTAAAGATACAAAGCCATTATACAGAGTGTACGTATTTCTGATAACGATTTCTTTTCATGCAATTAATATAATTCATTTTTTTTTTCAAAAAAATTATTTCAAAGTATGTATTTTTATCTTCATATTCGTAAAAATATATATATGCGTTTTCTGCAGTTCATGTGGTATATCTGAAAATTAAAAAAGTTATGCAATAAAATGTTAATAAACCACTTTTTTTTGCTTTAGAATATTTATTATGGATGTGATATTATTTTACTTCCAAACTGTAATTAAAATGTAATTTTACGAAAAAGGTTGGCAAGTACTTGGCAACTATCTCTAAAATATCTTATAACAAAGATTAATATGATTCCTTAATCATTAAAGACAGCTTGAAAGACAAGCTGATTTCAGATAAATTAAAGATTTTATACTTTTTGGCATTGTGTCAAAAAGATAATTTCTTTACTCTATTGACGATAAAACGTGACGTTGCCGTCACTTCCATTAATCACTTTTGATTAGAAGCACGTGAAACTTTCTTAACTAGTAATTAGTGATGTGTAGGTGTTACTTTGTTGTAACTGACAAGAAAAAAAATTCAAATGTAAATATATTTAGTTACATTTATACTGACAAAAAATTTCATAAATAAGTGTTTGGTAATTGAGTTATTGTCGAAATATAGACAGTTTTATAGTAAACATCGTCAATCTAAACATGTGTTTCTAGAAATTGTAAGATTCCTAAGGAAGAAAAACTGTTACACAGAGTGTATTTATTTCCGATAAAGGTTTGTTTTTCTACAATTTATGTAATTCAGAGTTTTTTGAAAAAAAAATTCTAAGTATGTATTTTTTCTTTATATTTGTAAAAAAAAATAAAAATAAATATGTATTTCATGTGGCTTTTCTAAAAAATTAAAAGGCTATGCAGTAAACAGTTTATAAACCACTTTTTTTTGCTTTAGAATGTTATTATTGATATAATATAATTTACGTCCAAACTGGAATTAACTGGAATTTTACGAAAAACTTTACGAAGCAATTAATCAGTGTTTAAAATATATCCATGTAAAATTGGCTATCATAACTAAAATCTCTCACAATAAGGATTAATATGATTCCTTAATTATGAAAGAAAATTTGAAGGACAAGTTGATTTCAAATAAAATAAAGTTTTTTTTTTTTTTTTTTTTTTTTTTTTGCACTTTCTCAAAAAGATACTTTCTTAACACTATTGAAGATGCAACGGGACATTGCCGTCGGTTTCATTAATCATTTTTGATAAGAAGTAGTTTAAAATTTCTTAACTAGTAATTAGTGATTACTTGAGTACTTGATTAGTGATGAGTGTTACTTTGCTGCAACTGAGTACACTGTAAAAAAAATTCAAGAGGTTACTAAAAATTTTTTAGTAAATTTGTATTCCACAGAATTTCTTAATAACCATTACAATTTTTTTTTTTTTTTTTTTTTTTTTTGCAAGTGAAACAAGCATTTCTTTTGTAAACTGAACAAAAGAATATTTTGTATAACTAACTTAAAATTTTTTAGTATGAGCCACCAAGCAAATTTTAGTAATAGCTCCAAAATTATTTTTAATAACAATTACGTGCGTCCGAAGGGCAGGAGCTTCCTTCGAGCTGCATCCAGACTTCTGAAGCGATAGATTTTCGGCAAAAACGCAATAGATGGCAGCACCAAACATTGCTACCAGCTCCAACAGGAAATTCATAACCCCTTTATTATAGAGTACTTACACTACATACATTCGGGGCGTACTTGGCGCTATCCAGTATTGAACCCGGCACCTTTTAGCCTGGAGTCCGTTACTATAACCACTATGCTATCGAGGCCACGCCAAGTGAGTTTTAGTAATAGCTATTAAAAATATAAAACTATTAACTCTTATTCCTTGCTAACTTTTTTCTAGTAATTCTTACAGATTTTGTAGTAACCGACTAAGATTACTAAATATTTTTTAGTAATTAAAAGGATTACTAAAGTTTTTTTAGTAGATCGACCCTTTTTTTTTATAGTGTAGAAAAAAAATCAAACGTAAACATATTTATACATATTAATACTGACAAAAAATGTCACAAATAAATGTGTGGCAATTGAGTTATTGTGGGAATATAGTCTATTTTATGGTAAACGCCATGTGTATCTAGAACATGTGTATCTAGAAATTGTAGGATTCCTAAGGATGAAAAGCTGTTACACAGAGTGTATTTATTTCAGATAAAGATTTGTTTTCCTACAATTTATCCAATTTAGAGTTTTTGAATCAAAAGGTGATGTAATAAAAAGTTAATAAACCACTTTTTTTGCTTTAGAATGTTTATTACTGATATAATATAATTTTACTGCCAAACTGTAATTAAAATGCAATTTTACGAAAAACTTTAGGAAACAATTTATCAATGATTAAAATATATCCATGTAAACTTGGCATCCATAACTAAAATCTCTCATGATAAAGATTAATATGATTCTGTTATCATTAAAGACAGTTTAAAAATGAAGCTGTTTGCAGATAAATTAAGGGGGCTCAGGGGTTGATCGATACGGAAAAACATGTAAACGGAGCTCTCTCTTTGAGTTCATAAAAAAACAGAAGTATTCAGTGTAATTAATTTAAACTGTCTGATATTTTAAAGGTAGGTTTGTAGTCTTATAAAATTATAAAATGAAGTACTTCAATGCAATATATTAAGAAATATAGCAAAATTTATGTAACACAACTTTCGAAAAAAAATTATGTGTTATATCACCATCACCAAGATATCTTAACGTTGAATTGACTTAAGAACCTAATTTTTGCTTTAAAATGATCAGAAAAATTTTCTCTATAGAATGAATTAAGGATATAACAATCACTCGAAAAAAACGTTATTAAAAAAATTCTCAAACTTAAAAATTTTAAAAAACCCTAAAAAATACAACTTTTTTTTCATTAAAAATACTCAAAATATTAATTTATCTAAACTATATTAATTCATTCTCTAGATAATGATATTATATGCATGCAAAAAAACTTTAAGCCATTCCATCAAATAGTTTTTTTTTTAAATCTTGGTGTTAGTCGTCAAAAATCAAGTTTTGAGAAAACGCGACTTTAAGTTGAAATTATATGATTGCGGCTATGAAAGTGTTGATACATAAATACTGAGAGCTTCGTTATAAATGCAAATATTCTTATGTGGTTTTTTGCATTGAGTTAAGAATTAATTGAATAATCAAATTAGATCATTAAAAAAATCGATTTGTTGAAAAGTTTTCAACCCCTGAGCCCCCTTAAAGTTTATTTTTCTTTTTTTGGCATTGTGTTAAAAAGATAATTTCTTAACTATGTTGAAGATAGAACATGAAGTTGCCGTTGGCTTCATTAATCATTTTTGATAAGAAGTACTTTAAAATTTCTTAGCTAGTAATTAGTATTGTATAATAATTTTTTGTTGTAAGTGACTAGAGAAAACAAAAAAAATCAAACATAAATATATTTTGTTGCATTTATTCTGCCAAAATTTTTCAAAAATAAATATTTGTAATTGAGTTATTGTCACATTTTAGTGTATTTTATGGTGAACGCCGTCAAACGGAACATTTGTTACTGATTGTATCTAGACATTGGAGGATTCCTAAATATGAAATTTTTTTTATATAGAGTGTATTTATTTCCGATAAAGATTTGTTTTCATATAATTAATATAATTCATAATTTTTATGTTTTCGAAGAATGCATTTTTTCTTCATATTTGTAAAAATATTTTTCTTCAGATCTTGTGGCATTTCTAAAAAATCTAAAAAATATACATTAAAAAAAGCTAATAAACCACTTTTTTGCTTTAGAATTTTTATAACTGATGTTACATAATTTTACTTCCAAACTGTAATTTAAATGCAATTTCACGAAACACTTTGAGAAGCAATTAATCAGAGTTTAAAATATATCCATATGATTTGGGCAACCATCACTAAAATCTCTTATGATAAAGATTAATATGATTCTTTTATCATTAAAGACAGTTTGAAAGACAAGCTGATTTGAGATAAATTAAAGACTTTTTTTGGCATTATGTCAAAAAGATAATTTTTTAAGACTATTGAAGATGTAACGAGACGTTGCCGTCGGTTTCAATAATCATTTTTAAAAAGAAGTACTTTATATTTTCTTAACAATTAATTAATGATGTAAGAGTGTTACTTTTTTTTAATGGCTAGAAAAAAATATATATAAATCTATTTAATTACATTTATCCTGTAAACGATTTTTCAAAAATAAATATAAGGTAATTCAGTTATTGTTGCAATTTAGTCCATTTTATGTTGAATACCATCGAACTGTACATTTGTTTCTTATTTAAGTTGTATAATTTTACTTCAAAATTGTAATTAAAATGCAATTCTACGAAAACCTTAGGGAAACAATTAATCAAAGTTTTAAAATATCCATATGAACTTGGCAACCATAACTAAAATCTCTTAGGATAAAGATTAATATGATTTCTTAATCTTTAAAGACAGTTTGAAAGACAAGCTGATTTGACATAAATAAAAGATTTCTTTCCTTTTAGCCTTGAGTCAAAAAGATAATTTCTTAACTCTACTGAACGTGACGTTGCCGTCGGTTTCATAAATAAATTTTTGATAAGAAGTACGTTACATTTTCTCGGCTAGTAATTAGTGAGGCATGAATGATACTTTGTTGTAAGTGACTAGAAAATAGAAATCGGAAATTGGACGTCAGACGTAGCCAATGAGATGCGTTCGAACTATAATGAAGTTTTTAAAATATCCAGTACTTCGGGCAGTTTAAAAGACAAACTTATTTCCGATAAAGATTTGCTTTCATACAATTAATATAAAACAAATCTTTTCAAAATATACATACATTTCTTCATATTATTAAAAATATTTTTCTGTGTTTTTCTCAATTCATCTGGCATTAAAAAGTTTCTGTTCTTCTAAGCCCCCCCTCCCAATATATATATATATATATATATAAAAGAAAGAAGAAACATTTTTTTTTTAATTTTTGCTTCAGAATGTTTTCTATTGGTGTTATGTAAATTTACTGCCAAACTGTAACAATTTTATAAAAAAAAAAAAACTTTGTGAAGCAAAATGCGGAATAAGCAATGTGATAACAGATTTTTTTTTATATATGATTAAAAAAATATCGTCACTGTATCTTTTCTGGTTACATTTGGGAAATACTGTGTTGGAAGTAGAAAGATATTATCCCTGTTAACATAGGAAGCTCAGTAAATGTAACAAACCAATTACGGCATAGTGTATTTATCTATGTAGTCACTATTCTTATATATATAGAATAGCGAAAAAGATTCAAACATTCTCTAATTAGATTATAAATATGTAAAATAGTGCCCTGTATGAATCAAAATGTACAAATGTTTCGAACATTTTCGTTGATATTTTACACTATGTTTGTTCTTTTTGACATGTCTTTTGAATTTAAAATTCATTTCGTTTCAATCAAGAAGAGCCATTTAAAATAAAAGTTTTTATTAAAACTCTACAAGTAAAATTGTATTCTCTATTCCCAGTTATTGTATGTCATGGATTATATCTAAATAAAATATAAGATCCGATGTATTATTATTATTATTTTAATAGTTGTGTTGCAATTTTCTATAGAACCAAGAAAATATTCAAACGAAGTGTAAACAGTTGTTTGCTATTTATCAATGTTTACAAAGCCGAAATCAGAAATAACGTTTTGTGCTTTTTCGGCTTCAAATATTTTAGAAAGTAATATTTTTATCAATAAAAATAATTGTATGCATGTCATTTATGGGATCGTAGGTTTATATTTTTAAATATGTGTTTTTTTTTACTCCATAATCTCCGTTCTTATCATCAGTACTCTTATTAGTATTTATTATGAAACTTGTCAGACAATCAATCCAAATAATTGAAAAGTTGTAATCTTATAAAAATTAATTTAAGCTCCTCTTATAAATATATATTAAGGAAAATATTTATGATTAATTTTGCGATACGAATAACTTATCCTAGTTATCCATGCATTTTATCAAGGATATGCGAACTGTAGGTATAGGATACTTCTTAATGAATATTTATTCAAATAAACATTGTAATATACTGCATTCAATATATACATTAGCGGATAAATCTGCATTAACCCCGCTATTCCCTGAATAGTCCTAACTGACATTCCGAATCTCGTAACATTAGGTAATGTAATGCAATGTAATGGAGGTAATTTATACATGCAATTTAATTTATCACGAAATTAGTTTTCATACTTCTCGTTAGTTACTTGTACTACAAGAATCTTAAGAGTTAACTGAAATTTGCCGATTTTAGAAATTTCAAAACACAATAAAATAAATCAAAACCTGGCAATCGTGCATATAATTTACAGTAATACCGTATTTTATGTTTATAATCTGTCAGTGCAATTAACTATAATTTTAAATAAGGATTGGATGCATCATTATCTATATTATTATTCTGGTAAAAATTTATTTGTAATATAATTTTATTAAAAAGGAAAATAACAATGATATGGAAGGAAACCATGAATTATTATCGGCGCTGTCTTACCACATGTCTTTTTTTTTAATTTAACATAACGAAAAATAATAGTTCGCAGTCATAAAATAGTACTATGGAAGATTTTTTAAATAACTCGACCAGATGTAAGCATTCTCCGGATATTTATCCGGCAACCTTAGTAGCATCGTCCTGAGGAAATTTGAGAAGTGGTAGTTTAAAATGAGATGCACAAAAGAAAGGAAAGTGTGTACTGTACATCTAAATTTAATCCAACACCTTTCTATAAACTTTTCATGTACTTTTTAAATTATTAATAATATTTTACTAAAGTACTTAAACCAAATCAGCCAATTTAAGAGTTTAGATTACAATAAAATGTGTTACATCAGTATTGATATTTTGAGTATTGTAAGGACATAACATATAACATAATTGTATCTTAAGAAATCACGGTACTGCTACCGTTTCGGACTTTAAAACTAATTTTATTAAGATTATCTGTTCGGAATAAAGCCATACTGTATCTTAAAGTCATACTGCGGTTCAATTTTAATGAACATTTTTTTTATATAGGGGGAACTGGGGCACATTTATACACCCCCTGTACAGCACGCAGGGTCATTACAGGGAGTTCCACAACAGCTCTAAAAGTTGATACTAGTGCACTCAACTACATACAGAAAGTCTTGGAATGATGGATTAGTTTGATGAAATGTGACGGATGATTAATTGTTTTTGTAGGTCAAAAGTAAATTTCAGTTGTACAATTGAAATGGTATTATACAGCTGTTCCACTATTTCCAACCGAAAAAAATACTCTCCCTGGCAAGTACAGTTGCTCTTTATCAGTTCCTCATTCTTTATTGTTAGATAAATCATGAAGTATTGGATTTGAGACTCATTTTATTCAAAAAAGCTGTATGGAGTCTTTGTCGGGGCACATTGCTACAACATAAATCATTTTCTAGTTAATTTTTTCATTACCTTTTATTATTATTTTTTACCATACACTCCTTAAACCAACCATTTTTTGCCAAAAATTTCTAATATTAGTTTTTTTTTTAAGTGAAATAGCTCTTATTTCTTTATATTAGAACATTTTATAGTATTTTTGCAAATAGAAGACGTACGAACTTACCCAACATCTAGTGCTAGTAGAATTAACAAAAGAAAAGAACGGCAGTCTGGAAAATCTCAAATTTATATCGATTCTCCACGGAAAAAAGTATTTTCGACATGAGAAATGTTGAGTAAGAGAAACAATCTGCAGAAAAGCACAGGATAATTATATTATAAAAAGAATTTTTAATATAATTATCCTTTATATTTTCTTTTTATAAACCGATTTATAAACGGAAAAACTGTTAATTTTTTCATCTTTCATAATAAAGAAGATAATGCTGGGGTTGAAGTGTCAGATATGACAAAGTTATCACAGCCAACAATCAGACAAGGAACAGCCAGAACATCAGGTCATTTATACATTTCATTTTGATTGCTTTAATATTGCTTACAAATAAAGTGTGGGCGATTTGAATTTTTATAAATAATATACAATGGTTTGCTACCTATTTTTACGAATGATATGGAAAAAAATTATTTTAAAAAAGAGACTTTACAAATTTTATGATTTGTCGTGAGACACGAGGTTTTCAGCTGTAAGTACACAAAATTTGATTCTCTGCCTTGTACAGATTTTCTGTTTGAACTTTGTGATTGAGAGAAAAGAGACGTCATATTAACGAAACCTTAAAAAGTAACCGTTAGTTATTCTTTATATGTCTAGATATTTTGCTATTCAAAAAAAAAAAGTTTTTATTTTTGCGGTATTTGTTTCGTTTGTCTTGAAATAATTCATTTTTCTTAAGAATTAAAAGTGACACATACAGAGAGCCTTATGAACTTTCAATTTTCAAACAAAACATAAAGAAATTAAGTGATAAATATTTTTTGTTTGCTTTTTAATAGACATTATAAATTTTGTAATTTCGCGAACTTTAAAACTGCTACAAGAAAATATGTAAGTAATATTTTATTAATAAGTTTTTTTGTTTATCATTTTTTCATTTAGCCTATTTTTCTCCGTACACCTTTTTTTGGATTAGTCTACATCAAATGAAAAGTAACAGAAAGATTTGTATGACTGCAGAAAAATAAAACATGTTCCATCTACAACGCGTTTTTATTTGCAAGTATTCTTGAATGTTATATATTGTGCAAAAGTACATTTCTTATTTTAAATTACAAGAATTATGACTATATAAATATATATACAGATCAGAATGAAAATTACAGAGATATAACTCTGCAAATAATTCATTAAATATTCTAAAGATTTCGGTTTCCATGTGAATGCGATATGATTTACAACAATTTGATGCAATATAGGTAATAATTTTATGACACTTATTTTAACTGATATGCATCTAACACTTTTATTATATCTCTAAAAGATTTTTTTCATATGATTTTTTAAATTTTAGAATTTTGAAAAAAAAGGAAATCTTCGACATATTTTCTTTAAAAAATGTTTTCACAAATTTTTCATTAAATTTTAGCTGCAATTTTAAAAGTAAAACTCATTATCGCCAATATATATATATATATATATTTTAGGGCAGCTAAAAAGCACTCTACGTTTTTTAACAAATAAAAGTGCATTAAAGTCTAAAAAAGCTCTGGCTCTGAGCCAGTGATCATTAGTAACACCTACCTTAATGTTATGTTTAAACAGTATAAACATTGCTGCTATTCATATTAAATAGAAAAAAAATATTAAAAAGTTAATATTTGTTTTTGCTGTTTACGTAAACAATCGTTATAATTCATATTACATGATAATAAAAAAAAATATATGTATATATATGTAATAAAATAAAAAAAAAATTTGCGCCATTTTTTTTTATTCTCTCTTAGCTTCAATTCTAAATTTGTGGAACATATTTCAATCTTAGTTTCGTAACTTGTAACAGCTAAAATTCTTTTTCTTACTTTAGTTATTAATAAATTATTTCTTGCTTCTCAAAAAGGCGGGAAGTATTTCGTGAGCTTTTTACTTTCTGGCATATTCCTGCGATTTTAATTTAATTTTTTATTTTTTAACATCGCGTGACAAGTGTTACTACGCGTTGCTAAAGGGCTTAGTGTTCCGAGGAAAAAATATAGTTCTTGCCAATAGACCGCCTATTACGGCCAATTAGAATTGATCATTTTGTCCGTTAGAGGCTCGAGTCCATCCTGATTGGATTTTTAAAATGATTGACGCGGAGTAGGAGGGCGCTAGTTTTGTCGTGAAAATGATTTTTTCATTTGGCTTTTCAGGAGAGTAGAATGCACCTTTTCTTTAAACTATCAAGACGCGCGTTTTATTGCTCCGCTGAATTAGAATGCATTTTTTCTTAAAAAACTACTCGGAAGCCATGTCATGTTTCCCGAGAATGCGATTGACTTTCAAAAATTATTAGGATGCTGTTTCTTCTTTCTCCCCAAAATTCTAATATTGTGGAATGTAGCTTAATCACGGAGTTGGTGAAGTGGAAGTTATTCGATGAGAGTGCCAAGGTGATTGCGTGAAAGAACTTAACTTATTTATGAGTTCTAATAAAATTAATTTAAAGACTGCTTGATTGAACTTTCTTATGGGGAAATAGCCCAATAAACTCATCCACTGCTGGTCAAATTGCCGGAGCGACTGCTCAGCTCGTCCCACTGTTGATTCTTGGTAGTAGTAATCTGTTCTGCCTCATAGATGGTGTGCCACTGGAACTTGTACATTGTTATGGAACATCGATCTCGTCGAATCATTACATATTAGCCGGTAGGATTTCTTAAATGAACCTGCATACGTCTCTAGAGAATTCTTCGCAACGCTGTGTGTGCACGTGCCATTTTCGCCGAGCTTGAAACTAATTGCTGGAACTTCGGCCTTTGTTTATTACTCATCTTGAACCGACATGAATCAATCTGTGAAAAAGATCGTCTTATAAAGTTTTGTTTGTAATTATGTGTGGTATCTACATCTACAAATATTTTAATTGTGAAATATACCTCGCATTCTAGTGAGAAACTTTTCAACTGTGAGATATGCAACCAAACTGTGAGATATGCAAAATAAAAATTACAAAAGATCACCTGCATGAAATCAATTCAACATCATTTTCTTTTATTTATTTATTTACTGTATTTTCTAGGTAAAAGTGCATAAATATTTTGATAAATTTTCATTTCATAATAAATGAACACCTGCTGTATGGTTGCGAAACTACGGTAGATTCCATCAGTAATACAAGATAATTGAAATTTACACCTGTGAGTCGTATCTACGAAGTTCTTTATTTTTGTTTAGTTTAATAAAAAATTAGGTATTTGAACAAGGCCACATCGAACATGTCTGTAAGTTATTATTTATTATTTTATTGTTTTATTGATTAAGAAATTTAATGATAATTTCTTTGTTTAAATTCTTGATTTTTTTTTCTCTCTTTTATTACAGATATTAAAAAATAAATTTGTTCTTAATTTATAATTAATTAAAATTTTCTGCTCATAGAAATTTTATTTAGTTTTAAAGGTGTTATTTTTTTTTTTAAATCGAAAGATGGATTAATTTGTTGTTAAAAAAATACTCTGTTGCAAAATTTATTTTCCATACGTAAAGAAAAGTATTTTTGTTTTTAAAATTATTTGTTATTTCCCGTGTATGGAAACCCGATATTTATTATTTTATTACTTATTTATTTATTATTTATTTATTTTTATTATTATTTATTGAGGTATTTGAAGTATAGTAATTGAATTTTAATAATTGAAGTATAGCATTTAAATATTTTCCATATGAATTATCCTTCTTTCATGTTACTAAGGTCAGGATTAGTAAAAGAAGAAAAAATGTCAGAAAATAAACTTGATATTGTCCCTTTTGAATTTGGGTCGGGCATGGATATATTTAAATGGTGTAAATATTTTGATCGAGAAAGTTCGGTAGAAAAGAAAGATAATGAGTGGAAACACCAAAATATTTCAAAATATTTAAAGGGGGAAGCGCTAAAAACTTATATAAATGATTGTTTGGATTGTGCTACTTATGAAGAAATTGTCGAGATTTTAAGTGAAAAATTCATTCAAGTTAGAGTTCCAAAATTTTCTGAATTTACTTCCTTAAAGTTAAATGATCTAAGTGATTTGGATTCTTATTTTAGAAAGAAAGTTGAGATTGGAAGGCAACTTCAGCTTGAGGAAAATTTAATTATACAGGGATTAATTGATGGCCTTCAGCCGGAGTATCAAAACTGTTTGATGGTTAACCCTCCTTCCAATACTCGTGAATGGTTTCGCATTGCTAAACAATTAGCAGCGATTCCAAATCATACCTCTAATAACGGCAATAGAAATTTTCAACAAACTAGACCAATGCACAATCCCAATCCTCAGCCCAGACATTGGACTCGACCTACTCCAAACAATCCATCCCAAAATTTTAATCCTAGGTTTTTCACTCCTAGAATGCCTGCAACTCATTATCAAAACAATTACCCTAGTCGTCCGTGCAGAGTATGTTTAAACAGAGGCATAGAAAATGCATATCATTGGGAGAGGAGTTGTATATTTAACACAAATTCCTGTCAAGCTCAAACTCCTGCTCATATTCAACCACCCCCTACTAATAATGTCTGACAATTATTTATCCCTGGATATGTGGGCAATAACAAAGTGTATTGTGTGGTGGATAGTGGATCAACTGTCTCAATTTTACCCCTCAAATTTGTTCGATATTTAAATGGTAATTTACATAATGTTACCCCTATTACTATCAGACAGGCACAAGGAACTCTTACAATTAATAAATCTTGTCGATTATGTATTAAATTTGGTAATATAAAGAGATATGTTAATTTTTTAGTAAGTCAACTTGATTTGGACTATGCTATTTTAGGTTTACCTGATTGTGCCAAATTTAAATTGAAAATTGATTGTGCAAAAAGCCAGGTGTTACAAGACAATATTTCGTTAAACCCATATGTCAACATATCCAGTGATAACTTAGAATTGCTTCATTTTGATATTATAAAAAATGATACTACTGTGCAACCCGATTATGGAAATACCATAACTCCTCAATCCTTGTCGCGAACTAATAATGATGATTATAATCTATTGGGGGATCTGAATGCTATTCAAAATAAAAATGTAAGGGAACTTTTAAGGGATTATTTAGATATTTTTGCAAAAAATAAATATGATGTAGGGAGAATTAATATTGAACCTCAGCGTATTTATCTTAAATCTGACCTACCAATATCTTTGAGGCCTTATCGTACATCCACTGCTGATGAAAAAGAAATATCTCAGCAAATCCAATCATTATTAGCTGCTGGGTTAATTAAAGAAAGTTATAGCCCATACTCTTCTCCAGTTACGTTAGTAAATAAACGAGATGAAGGTAAAAAAACCCGAATGTGTGTTGACTACCGAAAATTAAATTCTATCATGAAAAATGACGCTGAACCTTTGCCCCGAATAGATGAAATTTTAGACAAATTAAGTGGTGCCCAATATTTCTCTACACTAGATTTAGCCTCAGGCTATTGGCACATACCTATTCACCCAGCCGATTCCGAAAAGTTAGCCTTTACTACTAATTGTGGGCTCTGGGAATGGAATGTTCTCCCCTTTGGTGTAAAGGTAGGCCCCCCAATTTTCAACAGGACAATTAGAAGAATTCTTACAATATATAAAATAGACTTTGCTTGTTATTATTTTGATGATATAATTATTTTTTCTAAATCAATAGATGAACATATACAGCATCTCATCCAAATTTTTGATTTATGCCGAATAGAAAATATTAAATTAAAATTATCTAAATGTACTTTTGCTCAAAAACAAATCAATTTTCTAGGGTATGAAATCCAAAATGGAACTTTAACTCCAGCTAATACTAATATAGAAACGATTAAAAAATTAAAACCTCCTACTAACACTAAAGAATTACAAAGATTTCTTGGTTCTATAAATGTGTATCATAAATTTATTGACAAATATGCTGAAATTAGACACCCCCTAAATAAATTACTTAAGAAAGATACTATTTGGGAATGGAATACTGAATGTCAAAACTCTTTTCAAAAATTAAAAGATGCCCTCATTGCTAAACCAATTTTAAAGATTTATGACCCAAAATTACCCCTACACATGTTTGTTGACGCTTCTCAGGTAGCGGTAGGTGCAGTTCTTAAACAACCCGACCATAATAACTTTTTACATCCAATTGCTTATTTTTCTAGAGGATTGAGAAGTTATGAGAAAAATTATTTCATTACCGAACTAGAGTGTCTTGCTATCATTGATACTTTAGATAAATTTTATCATTACTTTCACGGTGTACAATTTACCATCCATACTGATCATGCATCTCTTGTTTGGTTAAAAAATGTCAAACATTTAAGAGGTCGATTATTTAGGTGGTCATTGAAGTTAAGTATGTTCGATTACAAAATAGAGTACTTAAAGGGATCTACAAATGTCGAAGCCGACATGTTGTCCCGAAACCCTATTTCTCATTTTTGTAAGCCCCTTACTTTTCTTCTTGACGTTAAAGAGATTATTGAGATGCAAGAAAAAGAAAATGTGTGTGGATCCAATTATATTAATGACAATGGACTGATTATAGTTAAAAGAAAAGGTTTTCGTAAAGTGGTAGTTCCCATGTCCCTAAGAAAAAAATTGCTTAATGTTGCTCATGAACAGTTTGGTCACCCTGGTGTTCAAAAAATGCAAAATTTAATTTCTCCTAACTATTATTGGCCAGATATGACCCAAGACATTACTAACTTTGTTAAATACTGTGATATTTGCCAGAAAAATAAAAAACCTAGACAGAAAAAATTTGGCTTATTACAAGCTATGCCCACTACAGATCAACCTTTTGACTGTCTGTCTGTTGATACTGTAGGAGGGTTCAATTATTATAATTCTACAAAAAAATATCTCCATATTATAATAGACCATGCCACAAGATATGTTTGGGCATTTCCTTCCAAAAGTGTCACTACAGAAACTTATACAAATTGTCTGAAACAAATTTTCAATATCAAAATCCCTCAACAATTATTCTGTTTTAGTAAGATTTCAAGTGTACAGTCCCCTCAAAAAATACTTAGTGACAGGAATGCTGCTTTTACTTCTTCAAGATTCAAAAAATTCCTGCGAAATCATAATATTAAACAACGTTTGACCACTGCCCATCATCCACAAACGAATGGGAAATGTGAAAGAGTAAATCAGACAATAGTAACTAGATTAAAATGTAAAGTAAACTCCACTACCTCTAAAATTCCCTGGACTAAGCTTTTAACTGAGGTAATTAATGAATATAATAATACACCCCATTCTATTACCAAATTTCCACCTGCGTACTTGCTTTTTGGCCAATTACCCTATGACTCCCCCTTACAACAAAATTATTATCCCCCTGTTCATGAAGCACTTAAAATTGCTAAAACAAGAACTGATGAATTTCATTTAAAAAATAAAAGATATTATGATAAAGATTATATCGAACCAAAATTTAAAATAGGAGATCTAGTTATCTATGAAGAATTTCAGTACCCTAATACTAGAAAGTTGTCACAAGTATTTAGTGGCCCTTATAAAATTCTTAACAAATTATCCGAAGTAAATTTTGAAATTGATAGGCAAAACCAGTTCAAAAGTTCAGAAATAGTACATGTATCTAAATTAAGGCCTTATTATTCCCCTGATAAATTTAAATTAAGTCATGAGCAACAACCCCCTAATCAACAACAACAAACTCAGGTAAAAACTGTAGCTTAAACTATATCTCTAGTTTATCATTTTATAATTTTTTCTCTTAAACAGTAAATTTCTTTTCATATTTTAATTCAGATAATATCCTGTAATTCTCACAGAATGGCAATGATATCTCTTGACTGCAGCGAGAGTGTCACTTGTCTGGAAATTTTTATATTTGTTTATTTATGCCGGCGTAGACGAACAAAGTGGAAATTTCTTATTCTGTACTGAATTACTCTACTTAGAATATTTTTTTTTCTTTCAACTGAACCTATTTGTAATATTAAATTTAATCTATCAATTATTAAATTAATTATTTGCCAAGTAACAAAATTTTTATCACTTTATTTTAATATATTTTTTTTTCTTTCTCTCTTTCTTTGCTTCTGCATTCCAGTCCAAGTACATGTCAATTATAATATAATTTTGTTTCTTTTTCTCTTTCCTACTTGCATCTTGCAATGTTTTATCACACCGAGAGAATATTTATTGCGTAATTATTTGACATGAATAGATCTTGTTTTTTATTTTTATCATTTATTAATATTTCTTTTTAAGAATCTTAGTAGTTTAAAGGTCACGTGCATTCTCAAACATGAACAAAATTTTTATTTATCTTTATTTTATTTTAATTTATCATATTATATTTTAATTTTTTTTTTTTGTACATATTCCTACTTAATCCTGTACTCGGATTACCAGATTAAGTAAATGATTTCATAGTTGATTGCATTTTTTATTTTATTCCACTTCTCTCTATATTTCATCCCAAAAATATGAGATGAGATAAACGAGATTAAGTATTTAAAGAATGTCTTTTGTGATATTTATTATTACTTGTTAAGAGATTTACTTATACCCATTATGAGATTTACTTACACTTATGATATTTATTATTATTGATATTTTTCCTTATTATGTTTCTTAATTATATTGTTTATTATTTACATTGTTAAATTTTATTATTACTATATTATAAAATGTGTTATTAATTAAAAATACAATTATAAAAGTATTTTCACAAAGATTCCAAAATGGAACTGTTATGAATGTTCAAGGACTTACTCACACAAAAACTGAACTAATATTATAATGTTAGCTGATGAATTTGGACAGTTAAATGAATTAGACATCCTTGAAATGAGGTAATGAACTATGCCATTCCAAATATGACTTTAAGAGGATTTTTGAAACAAACTTTTAAAAATTGATTTCTAGATTTGACATTGTTAAAAAAGAATTTAACGTTATTGTTTTTCATTTTTATGTTTCATTTTTATGTTATTACTATGGGTAATTGCTTATATTTTCAAATTACTTTTTGATGTGTACTTTAAACAAGATTATATCTTGTATTTGTATTGAAGCCTATTTTATTGTATTTAAATTTGAAGTTATTCCACGAATCACCTTGGTGTTTTTAAATTTGAATTCTATATTTATATAAAAAAGAGAAATTAATTTAAATTTTTTTTTTATTCAGTATCTAATTATTATTACTTATATCAACAACTTCGTGAGCTAAGTCTGCATCATCTCCCTTTCTGTGAAATTGCAGGTCTCAGACCTACTTTTTCACCCGTCTTTCTGGGAGGGGGGATTTGTAATAAAAAAAAAAAAATTGCGTCATTTTTTTTTTATTCTCTCTTAGCTTCAATTCTAAATTTGTGGAACATATTTCAATCTTAGTTTCGTAACTTGTAACAGCTAAAATTCTTTTTCTTACTTTAGTTATTAATAAATTATTTCTTGCTTCTCAAAAAGGCGGGAAGTATTTCGTAAGCTTTTTACTTTCTGGCATATTCCTGCGATTTTAATTTTATTTTTTATTTTTTAACATCGCGTGACAAGTGTTACTACGCGTTGCTAAAGGGCTTAGTGTTCCGAGGAAAAAATATAGTTCTTGCCAATAGACCGCCTATTACGGCCAATTAGAATTGATCATTTTGTCCGTTAGAGGCTCGAGTCCATCCTGATTGGATTTTTAAAATGATTGACGCGGAGTAGGAGGGCGCTAGTTTTGTCGTGAAAATGATTTTTTCATTTGGCTTTTCAGGAGAGTAGAATGCACCTTTTCTTTAAACTATCAAGACGCGCGTTTTATTGCTCCGCTGAATTAGAATGCATTTTTTCTTAAAAAACTACTCGGAAGCCATGTCATGTTTCCCGAGAATGCGATTGACTTTCAAAAATTATTAGGATGCTGTTTCTTCTTTCTCCCCAAAATTCTAATATTGTGGAATGTAGCTTAATCACGGAGTTGGTGAAGTGGAAGTTATTCGATGAGAGTGCCAAGGTGATTGCGTGAAAGAACTTAACTTATTTATGAGTTCTAATAAAATTAATTTAAAGACTGCTTGATTGAACTTTCTTATGGGGAAATAGCCCAATAAACTCATCCACTGCTGGTCAAATTGCCGGAGCGACTGCTCAGCTCGTCCCACTGTTGATTCTTGGTAGTAGTAATCTGTTCTGCCTCATAGATGGTGTGCCACTGGAACTTGTACATTGTTATGGAACATCGATCTCGTCGAATCATTACATATATATATATATATATATATATATATATTTCTACGTAGTTTTCTTTTTTTACAGTCAGGATGCTTTTTTCATTAGCTTTTTGCATAAATAATAAAAACAAAAATACTAGTATTATAAAAGTATTTGTTTCAAGAAAAATACCACTTTGCACAACGTTACACGACGTTTTAATAAAAAAATGTTTAAATTATTAAATGGTTATAAAAATGAAATTTGCATGGGCTCCTTTAGATAATAGACTTCAGAACTCAGAAATATTCTTCATAACAAAAAATGTAGTTTTAAAAATTTCTGATGGAGAGTTCTGAAATTCAAGATATACACAAGATCCATACATAAAAGAACGGTCAATAAAGATGTAGATTCTTCTTTTGATACAGTAATGTAGATTACTGAGATTCTCTCTATTAATTCTATAGCATTAGATACCTAATTCAAAAAATTTAAGGAACTAAATTAAATTAGTTTTCTGTTGAATTGTTGTACGACAGCAATTTGTGAATTTCCATTTTAGCAGGCTACAAACATTCCTATCGCTTAACGGGCTACCAATGTACAATATATTGATGAATAATCGAATCAATTACATAGATTACATAATTGCTGCAACTCTCCCTTTCGTCGGAATATTTAAGGAAGACTTGTTTGCTCTAGACAAAAGCATACACAAAAATGTTGGTTTAATTGTATGCATAACTTCATACATTTTTCGATGATACAGTGGTAAAAAAAATCAATCTATATGAAAAATTTAAAATCCTGACAAAAGTTTATTTTCACGCATTTTATATTTTATAACATTGCTGTTGCTACACTGTCAATAAATACATTCAATACATTAATTTTATATACACATAAAATCATGCATTTAATTTAGAAAAATAGCTATAATACCAAGAATACAAAATGTTTTACTATTTATAACAGGAAAGTAATTGAGGACTGAGTTGCTAAGCAATATCTACTTAAGTTTGTGGATTACGTTTATTGCATGCAAACATTTAAATAATTATATAAATGTGTACATTAATAAATATATTATTTGCATTTAGAATGTAGCAAAATTCAACCATTAAAGTTCAGTTGTAGTATAGATAGTTAATGTTTTGAGTTTTATTAAGATAACACCACAGCAATTTTTGTTTTAGAATGATAACCATAGATGAAAGACATTTTTTATACTGACCTACAACAATATAAGCAATACGACTTTATTTTAAAAATTGAAAGAGAGACACCATCTTTTAAAAGCTATATATCTAAATCAATTTAAATCAAACACAGTTAAAAAGGCTTAAAATAACTCATTTTTAATGTTAATGTTAATTTATTAAATTAAAAATAAATCTATTTAGATCGATAATTTATGAAGCCACAAAATATACGTTTAATTATAATTAATCATAATATCAAAATTGAAATATAAAAGTAAACTACGTATTCCGGCAAAGAAACCTACTCTTCAAGTGAGGCTGAGAGTCGTCGGATATGTCACATCTCTCTAAAATAGACATGGATTGATAGCCATCTATTATAAAATATAATTTTTGAAATTGTTGAAAATAGTTAAACTTTTCCATCTTTTGCTCGATATTGCGATCAAATGCGCCATAGGTTTCTCTTTTCATTTTCCATTATTTATAAAATATCAATAGATTTTGTAAAAACTAAAATTTGGAAATATAATTTTTCTTCTTCTTATAATATCCACATAGTTACAATTAAGATACAGATTTTAAATATAGTTTTCGATGTGATTTGTATTCAGCATATTAAACTACAGGTTCGAAAATCTTACGGTGTTTCAAAATGTTTAAAATGCCACACATGAGTAGAAAAGACTTCTAAAAAGTAAAGAAAAAATCTATATTTCACATATTTCCCATAAATAAAAGTTTTATTTTTAACTCTAAGGGATATTCTTACAAAAACTACATTTATTTCCAGAATTTAGAATCAAGATAAAGTATTTTTCAAAAGAAGTCATGATAAGAATTTATATTTCAAGTACTTAATTTAAGTTAAGGTTTATCTTTTAAGCTTATGCTTACGAATGTACGTAATGTTTTATTTCTTTCATAACAAGAAATTTTTTTTTGAAAGATATTACACACTGAAAAAGAAAAGACATTATATACAGCCAAATATAGAATGATCAAGACATAGGTCAATAAGATAATTTCACAAAAAAAAAAAAAAAAAAAAAAAAAAAAAAAAAAAAAAAAAAAAACTTTGAAAACAGGAATATATTTTTATAACGCAAACTTGTATAAAACTTTTTTTTCATGATTCCATTGAAATTAGTAATATACTTCACTGTCTTGTAATATGGTCACCTTACCAAAATATGAATTTATTAATTAATAATAATTTTAGTTCGAAACAAGTTCTGCATTCTTCAAGATGATTTTTTTTTAATTTTTTGTTAAAACTCTTAATCGTTTAAATGTATTTTTACTAAATTGTAAATTTTTGGAATAATAATGTAAATTTCAATGAAAAACTTCGTCATATTATGATACACAGAAAAGGAAATGTCTATATTTGAAAAAAAAAACATATTGAATTTAACGGAGATATGAGTCTGAATTTTAGTTTAGCAAGACTGTATTGATTCAACATTGTCTATAGCGTCAAGCAATATTTAAAATGTTATTCTGAAAAAAAAAAAAAACATGTTTAAATTTTCACTGCTGTTTGCTGGTGTAGGCGCGCTTGTGTACGCATCAACCAGCTTCTATAGCTCTAAAATCTGCCTTTCAGTTTTGAGAATGAATTTCTTTATAATAAAACATGATTTTAGATAACAGCAAAGACACTTTAAATTGACAATTTATTTCGGCATTTGGGACTTCAGTATATTATTGTTCTCTAACTTTTACCATTTCTTTTAAAAAACAATCTAAGAAAATGAAACAAATGAATAAATTCAATTTTTTTCATTAAAGTTCTTGGTTATGTGTCGAAAGTGAGCCAAACAAGCATTAAACCCTCAGATGATACTAAGCATAAAGTTATTTATTATAAATTTACTTTTAAAATGTATTCTAACTTTCAATACAATATAGAAGGTGGTAACACTATAAGTATATCTATTTGGAGCTGTTTCCAGCTTGAAATAATAACCCGAATGAAACCAAAAACGGTGTACTTATTATTGGAGATGAGGGGGGGGGGGGAGAATGGAAAAAAGCAATAATCGCGGATATACAGAAGTTTTGAGTGTGAAATGCAATGTGCAATAGACATATAATGAATTAAATATTTAATATAATATAATTAAAAAATCAACTATGCGTAAAACGGGATGGCATACCATATTTATTGGAAAATGAAGCGATGAATGTGATTACATTTTCGCATGACGGTGTCTATCAAGTCAAGGTACCACATAGTCTGTGTGATGGAGTACTCAATCTAGTGCGGAACGTAACACAACAGGAATGATGCTTAATAATATTTCTAAAAATGTGATATTTTAAGTAAATAATAATTCTGACACCACCACGCTACACAAAAGCTTTTAAGTTTCCTCAAAAGAACATAGCGTCCGATCTGGGATTGAGAAGGTCACATCATAAATACAATTACGGACTTATAATTCTATCATTTGTGAAATAAAGTCATTAAAACTGTTGTACTCCTATTCAAACTGAGACACCTCTTGTACAACTTTAACCCTTAACTGGTTTGCCCGAACGGCGTTCGGGCAAGAAGAATTTGCTTATTTCATCATATAAAGCTTTTTGACAACACTATTATTTTTAAAAAAAATTTGATACTAGTGAAAGGCGTAAATGATTAGACTAAATTTTACGAATATTTTATTTAAATAACAGTGGTTTGGTGTATTTTCAATTTATTGAACGGAAAAGAATTAACCAGTTAAGGGCTTAATAGCAAAAACGACGCTTCTAAATTTTACTGCTGATTATAATGGCGGTGCATTGACAAGCCTCGGAGAATTAGATGGTGGCGGTTGTTACAACTTTTTATTTACTACTATTTTCAGAAAAAAAATTCTCGATAGCAATGCTTTTTAACCGACTTCAAGGAGGAGGTTATGATTTCGACCTGTATGTATTTGTTGTTCACGCATAACTTTCGTAAATATGAACCGATTTTGATAATTCTTATTTTGTTTGAAAGCGTATGGGGCCCATGTAATCCCATTCAAATTTCATAAAAATCTGTTGATTAGAACTTTTTAAAAAATTAAAACATTAAAATTCAATATCTTTTCGAAGCAATCGACCAATTAGAAACGTTCATTTTTCATGTTTTTAAGTTACACTTACATAGACACACGATCTTTTCAAAGTGTGAAATCCTAAATGGACAAGGTTCACATTTATTAACAGTGTACACTGTAAAAAAATTGACCCTTTTGCTGCATAATCACTCCCCCGTTTTTATAGAATATCTCTCTCTTGACCCATGAGAATTCTCCACGATAGGCTGAAGTAATCATTTTCTATAAAAGCGGTGGATTGACGATGCAGCAAAAGGGCCAAATTTTTTACAGTGTACACTGTAAAAATTTTGATCCTTTTGTTGTATCGTCACTCCCCCGCTTTTATAGAATATCTCTCCTTTGACCCATGTGAATGCTCCGTGATACATTGTTAAAAATTTGACCCATTTGCTGCAGCGTCACACCACAGCTTTTATAGAATATGTCTTTTATGACCAATAAGAATGCTCCATAACACAGTAAAGTAATCGTTTTCTATAAAAGCGGTGGACTGATGATGCAGAAAAGGCTCAAAGTTTTTGTAGTGTAATGGGGACAAAAGCGTCTGTAAAAGAAATATTTGGGAATAAAATGCTGTCACTCTCTTATAGAGGCCGCCAGGTATAGGTAATGAGTTTCAGATTCCTCCTCGAATACGCCACCGCTCATTTCCGATTACAGTGTCACTGTAAAAAATGTGACCCTTTTGCTGCATCGTCACTCCCCTGCTTTTGTAGAATATCTCTCTTTTGACCCATGAGAATGCTTCGTAATTGGGTGAAGTAATTGTTTTCTATAAAAGCAAAAGAGTGATGATATAGCAAAAGTGTCAAATTTTTTACAGTGTAGGATTCCTCGATATGAATTTGACGACACATGTAGCACAGTATATAATTGGTTGAAACGATTCTGGACAAAAACGAGTCACCAAGCATCTTGTTGAGCGGGCAATTTTCGTCAATCTTGTTAACTTCTCATATGAGTACAATCGAATTCTTCCAGGAAATCATCATCAAATTCCAAAATAAAAAATGCCGGGCAATGCAATGCACTGTTAAAAATTTGCAACTTTTGCTGCATCGTCACTCCATCGCTTTTATAGAATATCTTTATTTTTATCAATGAGAATTCTTCATAATGCATTTAACTAATCGTTGTCTATATAAGCGGTGAAGTGATAATACACTTTTAAAAATCTGCCGCATTTTGTTGCAACGCACTCCGCCGCTTGTATATAATGTCTCTACTGCGACCTATGAGAATGCTCCTTAATACAGTCAAGTAACCGTTTTCTATACAAGCGCTGGAGTGAGTAGAAAAAAATGCAGCAGATTTTTAACAGCGTGCAGCAAAAGTTTCAAATTTTTAACAGTGTAGTTGGGACAAAAGCGTCTGTAAAAGAAATATTTGGGAATCAAATGCTGTCACTCTCTTATAGAGGCAGCCAGGTATTGGTTATGAGTTTCACATTCCTCGTCGAATCGCCACTGCTCATTTCCGATGGCATTACTGCCTGTATAGATATTAGATTGATGCTGTTTATCGATTGAAGCATAGTGCGATTTTTGCTAAAATCTTTCTTTTTACTTTTTCTGAGTGAAGGGGGAGTACTTTTGACTGACTACACTAGAAAAGCATTTTACTATAGATTAATATATGGAGTCATTTTGCTGCGTGCTCATATATGGAAGCACTAAGGAACTTTACTTGATGGATTGTCACCTTTTGATACCCACTTTCGATGACCGTAGGATTCGATGCAGACTAAGATTTCATAAATGCGGTAGCTTTTCGAAGTGGAAGATCTCGTCTGAAAAAGTTACCATACAAAGAAATTCTTAAGATTCACAACGATATTAACCGATATTGTAAGTGGTTTCAGAAAATTTGACAATCAAACAGTGACAAGTAAACTGAATACATCAAAACTTAGCAAAGTGCGTACATTAGTAATGCATTGCAAAGAGATATCGTGTGCCAGTACACATAATTATGTACGGTATGCGTAACTAAAAAGTAGGAAATAAAATAAGCTTTTTAAGAAAAAAATATCAACCGACTTCAAAAAAGCGCTAAAAAAGAATTAAATAATTCTTTAAAATTCTCTAATGACAAAACGTTATCCAATAAGCACACATCGGATATCAGGTACCGGCATAAAAAACGGTTAAATTTAATATGTATAATTTAATATCCACCAAACATAGATTTTAGAGATAATATTATTTTACAAGAGATGAATTGACATATTTATGATTTATTTTATGAATATATACATATAAAAAGTAATGAATTACTTTTTGAAGTTGGTGCCAAACTATTTGATGTATACTAAGAATTGTAGCTAAATTATGCCTAGTACCATAATTAAAATGGGGATAATCATTATCGATTGTGATTGTTTGGCACCAACTTCAAAAAGTAATTCATTACTTTTTATATGTATATATTCATAAATTAAATCATAAATATGTCAATTCATCTCTTGTAAAATAATATTATCTCTAAAATCTATGTTTGGTGGATATTAAATTATACATATTAAATTTAACCGTTTTTTATGCCGGTACCTGATATCCGATGTGTGCTTATTGGATAACGTTTTGTCATTAGAGAATTTTAAAGAATTATTTAATTCTTTTTAGCGCTTTTTTGAAGTCGGTTGATATTTTTTTTCTTAAAAAGCTTATTTTATTCAACATATTAAAAATGCATTTCTAGAGAGCAACTTTTTTGCAACTTATTAAGAACACAATCCCAATACCAAAATAATAAAAAATAGTTTCAAAACACATTATTGTGTTGTGAATTTGAGGTCCAAAATGTGTTTGTTTTTGTGTTTGAGAATTTGCAGTGTAGTGTGTTTTAAATTATCTAATATATTCTAAAAAATAAAATCGTAAAAAATGGATAAATAATAAGTAAAAATTTACTTCTTTTCTTAACATAGTATCAGAATTTAAAAATAAATGTATTTATGTTTCCACTATATCGCATTTCTCTTTTTTCCGAATGCAAGCAGTCTTCCTAAATCAAAGTCTAAAATGTACAGTAAAAAAACGTCATGCAAATTTAAATTTCCTTTGAAAATTTCAAATTTTTTTTTTAAACTACAGTGGAGTTTTTTCTACTTTGAAATAAATTTGAAAAGAATCTACCGTTTTCCAGAAAAACTGCATTCAATTAAAAATCAATTTCAACTGTTACAAAAGAGCTACATAAAAACTATTGGCATGCATGCAGAAAGTAAAAGGCATTTCCCGGCAATTTACATTCATCTATATTCTAAAATTTTCTCTCTAGTTTTTTTTCATCTAGTTGGATTTTAAAGGACTCGTATATGTTACAGACGGAAAGTTTCATTATTTGAAAGAAAAAATAGATAAGTAACTGCAATAAATGAAAATTTCGAAATATATTGTGGACTCTTGATAAAATGTGAATTATAAAGTTATAAAAGAAATTATAAAATCTAGAATAACACATAAATACATATACCAGCGGTTCACAAACTTTATTAGTATACGACCCACCTAACATAAGGGTGTATATCAGACATTATGGAAATTGTTGCATGACCTGTATAAGCTATCGGCTACCCTATCCTGCGAAAAAAGTCCCTTTTAGTATGAAGGATACACTATTAACAAAAATAAGAATTGATTATCCTTTTGTGTGCAAGTGGAATAATAATTAATAGAATACACAAACTACAAAGATAATTAAAATTACATTTAATTATTATCAAAACATAATTTTATAAACCAGTGCATTTTCTGGCACTAGTGTTTACCGATGAAAGCACCTAATCAGGGTTAAAATTCGTTAATTTCAATTTTAATTCACTTTCAACACATAGTTTTTTTCTATTGTTTTTTTAAATCATCCAAGTACAAAGAGCATATTCAACCGAGTATGCTGTGTTTAACTCCATCAATGCATTCAAATCTCACTTAGATGTGTTTGGATATTCTGCACGTATATTTCTTCATATAGAAATTAAGAATTTTCTCTTGAAATGTTATTTGCTGATGAAATTGTTACATTTTTTTAACAGACAAAATACAAAATATATTTTTGTGACAAACCTCGATTGCTTTCGCGACCCACCAGTGAGCCAAAACCCATAGTTTGGGGACCACCGATATAGACAATGTCTTTTGAGAAGACCATTAACTAAACTGATTTGACCGCACGGCGTACGGGCAAGGACAGCTTGCTTGTTCCATCATTTAACGCTTTTTGACTTACTAGATTTTTTAATACACTTTCATACTTTTTAATTGCTGAATTGTTTAGATTGAATATTAAGAGTATTTTAGCTTTAAAAAAGGTGGTGTTCATCCCAAATTATCAATTTATTGTCAATTTGTTAAAAAAAAAGGAATCAGTTAAGTATTTAATACTTTTTACTCCGACGGTACTTTAAAGTACCTTTAAAATAACGCATAATAATATTCATTTATACACTGATTAGTAATTTAGTATAGTAATTATATTAGTAATTTAGTAATAAAGTTTTAGAATGTTTTATGGATATTTTAAACTATCTTATTCGAACACCATTATTGGTCGAGCAAAGTATTTTTAAAAGGATGAAACTTTTTCGTTAGCATCTCTTTACTTTTTTTTTTCTTTTACTTTGAAATATTGTAGCTGAAAAATGTCAGTCTGGAATTATTCCAAAATTTCTATTGTAAGAGCATATTTGTATCTTTCCTAATTTTGAAAAATACGGAATATTTTTTTTAAATAAAAGAGTGGAGGAAGTTATAAATAGTGCATGAAATTCCTATAAATACAAATTTAATTAATTATTTTCATCAAAAAATTTCTTTGATTTTTTTTAATTATTGCGTAAATCTTCTAATGTAATTTTTATAAATTCACGAAAAATGCTTTAAAAATTTAAATTTTCATAATTTGGGAATAAAAGCATTAAAATAAGAAATGCACGAGGCATTTCGAAAGAGTCAATATATACAATGCATAACAAAAAAAGAAAAATCATATGTCAAGCATAGACATTTGAGTTGTTTTGAGTCAAGGATTGAGTTAATTTAGATTACGTTTCTCTGGTTTAAACCTGATACATTTTTAAATTTTGGTATACTAAACAAAAATACAAGAAGTATTTTTGAAAAGTATATAAGATCCTATTTGTATTTCAGTCAGCTGACAATGCCGTACAAAAAAAAAATAATAATAATGCTGGAAGACTTGGAATAACAAAGATAAATTCTTGAAATGAAGAAAATTTTATAATTTTGCACTCATTAAATTCTATATTTAGTAGACGCTGCTAAAAAAGAAAAATGTAAACTATTTAGAAATTTCTCTTTTTAATGAGAAAGAAACTGCCACAAAATCTTAGCTAATGCTTTAAGAATCCACAGTAGAGAAAAAAAAACATCCTTATTATCATAGTCAATGACGGCAATGTGCGACACTTTTATTTTTCTTGCTTATCTCAATTTATTTCTTTTCCTAACATTAATAATCGTTTTGCTTATACTGCAAAAATGTTATTCTTCTATCTTAATTGTATGTTTTGAATTTGTAAAGATTTTGTTTATTAAAAAATAATAATCTTATAATACTGACGTGACATTTTTTAAATCGAAGAAAAATATATCGCTATCTTATCAAATAGAGGAAGAATATATTCAGTAATAGGTCATTAGTGCAGTTTTTTCTTTGGAACGTGTAACAAATGTCATTTATTATGAGAGCATCCTTTGTTATTGTCACAGAAGAAAAATCTTGGATAATTATCATTCAAAATATTCCTTTAATGAGAATAAAATATGGTTTGATTTTTTTAATTTCGGAGAATTTTAGCAGCAAATGATAAAAAATGCTTATACATTATAGAAGTTTTTAAATTTTATAAATAATACAAGAAACCTTTATTAAAATAACTTAAATTTTAGGTTTATATCTTAATTAACATTCAGCTTGAGTAAAAATTTATAAAATTTCTGACGTTTTTGGATTTATCAAAAATATGTATCTGATAACAAGCAATGTTGAATCGTGATGATTTTACACCCATAAAAATAAATTGAACAGTTCATTTTTATAAGTGCGATAACGTAATAATACCGTAAAGTACCGAAAGTAAATCGCCTCTGAATACAATCCACCCTACATATATATGTTTTTTTTTTTTTTTTTATGTTCTATTTATAAGCCCTTCCCATCAAGTTGTTTTTTCTGATTTTGTAAATCATTCTAATTTTTCTTTAAGAAATAACTTATAGTTTTTCACTTCCGTGCCTCCTAAATGAATATACTTAGTGGTGTTGATTTAAATTCCACTTTAAAATTGTCATAAAAGAAAAACTACTGGATCAAATATTATCAATCATCGTAGTAATTAAAAGGAGGTCACAAAAGTTTATGGTTAGTCCATCTGATTTAAATGCGTTTAATCGCTTCTGAAACGTGTTACATAGAATGTTGAATGTGGAGTCCACAATTTTCGGTAAGAGAGTGAAATGGTATTACTGCATTCTCAAAAGTAGTTCTTAGTATATCAGGATGAATGGTACAGTCATGTCGGTTTATTGCATCTTTCATTTCCCTTAAACCAGTTATCACTATAAATAGTGCCTTCTAAATAACCCCATAGCGAAAAGTCACATGGTTTTGAGTTCTGGTGACTTGGGTGGCCAAGAAGTGGGGACATTTCGGCCTATAATCCATTTATTTGAGAAATGTTGCTTTAATAACTATGTGTTACATAAACTATCTAATGATCGGTAGGGACCCGTCCTGCATAAAAATCGTAGAGTCTAAAATCCCACGTTCTGGAGTTCAGGTAAGTCGAAACATCTTAAGATTAACGCTAAGCGAGCAGCAGTTGCAGTGCATTTAACTGGTCCAACTGTAGTCTGCCATTAAAGAAAAGTGGTTAATTTATGATTATTATCAATTATTTTCTTTTCATCTTACATATCAAATTACGTGTAAAGCAAATTTGCATATATATCATTTTCTCCTTCCTCCCGTAAGCGAATTACATGCTATCGTGGTTTTGCATAAACCCACAAATAGTTTTGTTTTAGAAACGATTTAAAAAGTTTATAAACAACATCTTCGTGTCTGCTGAAAAATTCCCAAAATAGCGATTTTTAAAAACAAATTCCGGATTCGGACACATTTGCGAGTTATTTGCTATCTACTTTTTGAGATCGCTAATTTGTGGTTTGAATTTTTAAGGTCATGAACGGACTTTATTACGCAGATGATAAACTCTACTTTTGTCGTCTTTAACGCCCTTAAATGATATTTTTGATTACGTCAATGTTTCTGAAGGGCACAAATAATGCTAAACCCGTGTAAAAATGTTAAATTACATTCCCCTTCTCATTATGTTTAACATAATTGCATACAGCGCCATTTCCTCCCTGGTGGTGAGTGTTTGACCTTCTACTTTTTGTGGGAAATAAATTCCCATGATTCGTTTTAAATTATTACGATGTTTTAGAGAATTTGCTTTATCATTGTTTCATGTATCATTGTATCATGTTTCATTGTATCATGTTTAACAGTATGAGAGTTCGTCGACAGTAAATTCTTGATATCAATTCAAGAATTTCACATCGTTTTCCTTTTATGGCAATCCTTTTATGGCAATAGTTTTCCCTTTATGGCCTTTCCATATTTTTCCACTTTTCAAAGTGGAACTTTATTTAAAACTACACTATATATTATGCAAATCATTTTTATCGAAACTTTTTAGGTAGAATTGTATCAGATTGGCATATGTTCTCTATGATATATTTCTAAATTTTTCCTTCATGTTTTTGCACTGATATTTAACAGATATATATATTGAATTTAATTTTTATACTCTTTGATCATGTGTCTGACATATCTAAATTGATTATTTAAAAGGAATTTGTTTCATATTATTTTTATTATCGGATATTTCTTAGCTCCTATGGAAAGAAATTTTAAAACCAAAATATTGTTAATTTGATCTATTTCTAATTGTAGAAACCCTGTGAAATTTCATAAATTCTACATATACAGCCTCCCTCCATCTTACAAATTTCGTATTCTTTTCACAAAAGATCTTATAAAAGCCGTCCTAAAAACCATTAAACATTTCTGTCTGCTAACGGGGGAGCTTACTTTTGGATCTTTACTAAAGCTTCTGGTCTCTCATATTCCTAATTACCTCTTTAATGCTACATCTATGGGCGTTTGATGCATATTTATATTCAAAATTTCTCCCCAGGAAATTAATTTTTTAACTTCTTTTATTAGAGTTGTCTTCCTAAAAGATGTCCTTTTATCTTAGTTTACAAAATATTTCTGAAATCTTTGCCTAATTTAATATTTTATGTTTTAAAAACAGACGATGTCGAAGTAAAGTTTCAGCACTTCAATTAAAATTAAGCGTAGTTTTTGGAGATATTTTGAAAACTACGAAAGAAATAGACATGCTAACAGCAAAGTACATAAAAAGTAAAAGAAGTTAAAAGTACTAATTTCCCGAGGTGATAATTTGAATATACGAATGCATCAAACTCCCTAAGACTTAATATTACGGAGAGGTATTAAAAATGAATGAACAGTAGCCTTAAAAGTAAGAAAGGAAATCGAAATTTGTCACTCTTAGGTAGCATAGAAGAATTTTTTTTTAAGTACCGTAGGTCAATATCGCACTTATATCATCTATTACACATAATTTCTTATGGCATGCGTTATCATCAAATTAACTGGCTATTTTTATTATCCATGATTTGAATGTATGAGTTATGATAATTCACGATCACGAACAGAAAATTTATAGATTTTGAAAATTAGAAAAATTGTAGCCGATTAATTTTTATCGTTCATGAATCATCGACATTTGAAAGGTCACACTGAGGCCTAATTTAACTATTCGAAAGAAAGTGTATTATATGTTTTGAACGAGAAACATAATGCATTTAAAAAATCTACTAATGAAATGGTGTAAATTTATCTTATTGTATTCCCATTTTTCCCCCTTATAAATGTCGAAAAAAATTTCCTGTTGTTTAAGAAAATACATTCATCCAATTTTTGAATTATGAAAACAGTTCTTTAATTTTAACATTTATCGATCTAAATATTTTTTAAACAAATGACAATTTCGTTTGAAACAAATGACAATCTCTTATAAGCTGTGTGTAAAATATCCAGTATTAGAATATTAACGTGTGTTCTGCATTTTTTATAATAACAAACGGGATTTATTATGTGCACAAACCTTATCATGTTGCTGATAACATGTATTAAAAAATATTTTCCATAAATATAATGAGAAAGTTTATTTTGATTGTAAGATTATTTTGAGTTTAATGAGGTTAATCCAACTTGCTTTGAATACAAATAATGAAAAATAGATGCATGCTATAGAATACAGGAAAAAAGGTAAGGCGAATTATTTATATCCCAATTATTTTATGACACTTTAGTGAATTATACTATGAAGAAATATTATAAAATATTTGACAGTATGAGAATTCGTCGACAGTAAATTATTGATATCAATTCAAGAATTTCACATCGCAATCATCTTAACACGCATGTAAAATAAATTTAAATATATTTTGATATGATTGCATTTTAAATGCATCGAATTTTATAATATATTAATAACACTTAATTATACATTGCTTAACAACTCTGTCAACAATTACTCTCTCCTTATACATAATGCAAACGTTATGTAAACTTTGCATTATATAGCTATTTTTCTAAATCAAATGCTTGTTTTTATGGGTATACATGATTAATTAAATGTATTTATTGATATTAAGGCAACAGAGAGGATTTTAACTGTAAAACGCAAGAAAATTAACATTTGCCAGGATTTTTTATTTTTTCGACCATTGCATCATTGAAAAATGAAAAAATTTATGTATAGATTTAAACGATTTTTTGTGTATGTTATTGTCGGCGAAAATTAGAGTTGTGATAATGATTTTCTATGTAATTATTTCTATTATTCGTTCTTATATTGTACATTCGTGACTTTTTCAACGATGCGGATTTTACATCCTGCTAAACCGGCAATTCAGAAACATTTGTCACACAATAGATCAACGGAAAACTAATGGAATTTAGTACCTTAAATATTTGGAATTCGATAGCAAATTCTGCTGTATGAAGAGCCTTTTGAGCAGTTTGCCCGTATTTTTCCGTTTTTCACACACAAAAATAATCTGTTGTTGACAACGATATTTTAAACAGAATTATATTTAAATATGCATATCAAATAAATTGGCATGGAATGCATTTTAGAAACAATCAGGTAAGGAAAGTGATAATTAATGTGACTTTTATCATTTTTTTAAAGAAATTCAGAAAGCCCCCAAGACGCCTAGAGGACAAGAGTGGATCTTAAATATCTACATAAATACACCGAATCATGAATCTACATGTTTATTTACATGTTTAAAAAAATTCAGGAAGCCCCCAAGACGCCTAAAGGACAAGAGTGGATCTTAAATATCTACATAAATACACCGAATCATGAATCTACATGTTTACTGATAGCACTGTTTCCATGAAAATGATATATATCTTGAATTTCAATGTTTCTTTTCGGTAATTTTTAAAAATGCCTCTTTTATTATCAAAAGTATTTCTTAGCTCTAAATTCCATTAAAAAATATCCGAAGCCGTCGATGCAAAATACATTTTTATAACCATTTAATACTTTAAAAATTTTTTATTAAAACATCATGTACTAGTTTGCAAATGGTATCTTTCTTGAAACAAATGCTCTTATAAAACTAGCATTAGTACTTTTTCTATATTTGGAAAAAATGAAGAATAAAACAACCTAAATGTCAAAAAAAAGAAAAAAAAAACTTTGTAACAAATAACGTATAAGCAAAAAAAAATGTATGTTTCTAAAATTATCATGCAGCATGAATTATAACGATAGTTTATGTAAAAAACAAAAACAAATATTAACTTTACATATTTTTTTATCATTTAATGTAAACAGCAGCAATGTGTATACTGTTTAAACCTACAGTTTAGGTAAAGATTACTAAGGAACAATGGCTCAGAGCCAGATTTTTTTTTCAAGATTTTAATATTCTTTTATTCGTTAAAAAATCGCAGTATGACTTTTAGATGACCTAAAATTTTTTTTTCGCAATAATAAACTTTAATTACCTGCAGCTAAAATTTAATTTAAATTTGTGTAAAGATTTCTTACAGTAAATATCTCAAAAATTTTGTTATTTGAATTTTTTTTTTATTTAACAAACCACATGCTAAAATAATTCTTTTAGAGATATATAATAACAGAATTAGATGTACACCATTTTGAATATTTTTTTTAAAAAAAATATTCCCTTTATTGCATCATATTGTAATAGTACTTATCACATTCACATGGGAACTGAAAACATTAGAATATTTAATGAGTTACGTTAAGTATTCGAATTATGCAATTTGTATTCGGATATGAAGTTATATTTATACAGTCGCATTGCTTATAATTTGAAATGAGAGATACATTCTTCAACAATATACAAAAACTGTCAAAATGATATTAAGAAAAACGCATTGCATATGGAACATGTTTACATGCTTTAGTTTTCTGCAGTCATATGGAATTTTCTGTCACTTTTGCTTTCAATGTAGTCTAATTCAAATAATATTTACAGAGAAAAATCCGTTAAAAAATTAATAAACCAAAAACGTATTAATAAAACATTACTTACATGTTTATTGTAGCAGTTTAAAATTTAATCAAATTACAAAATTTATTATTACAAAATTACAAAATTTATCAAATAACAATTTTACGTACAACATTTCAAATAAATGTTATAAAATTTTTACCTATATTTTTTACATTGTTGTAATACATATCGAATTCATGTGGGAACCGATATCATTAGAATAATTAATTAATTACTTGCAGAATTCGATGTCTGGAATTTGCATTCTCATTTGTAGATATATTTACAGTCATAAATCATACAATTTGAAAAAAGATATACTTTTTTGCACAATGTATGATAAATTTCAAGAAGACTTGTAATGAAAAATGCATTGTATCAGGAAAATGTTTTATTTCTTTTGCAGTCATATGTATTTTTCTGTCACTGTTGTTTCGATGTGGACCATTTCGAAAAAAGGAGAAAAATCCGATAAGGGAAAATTGGAAGACCAAAAACTTATTATTAAAATATTATTTACATGTCAATTATAGCATTTATAAATTTGACCAAATTACAAGATTTATAATTTATATAAATAAAAAACAATCATAAAATATTTAGCATTTCATTAATTTACTTTTTTAATTACAAAGTTGAAAGTTCACAGTGCTCCGTATATGCATTACATTTAATTCTTATGTAAAATAAATTATTTCGTACGCTGAAATAAAAAACGCATAAATGAAAACGTGTTTTCTATTGGCTACATAACTAGATATTTAAAGAATCACTAAACTTTACAGTTGGTATTTAGAAATGATTGAAATTAATTTAAAAAGTGGCGATTTTTATAGTAATTGTTTTATTGTAGTCGCCATGATTATTACCTTTAATGTTTGAAAGTTAGAACCTAAGCATTTTGCAATAAGTAACAAAACTACAATTTTCTTTAGTTCATTGCACGCAATATTTGCCACATAAACGAAATCTTCTAACAATAAAATTACTGTTTAGTTTTAAAATATTACGTAACACTAAGAGGTTTTATTTAAGGAATATACAGATTGTCTATAACATTTTGGTGGTTATAATTTTCCTCATAATTTTTAATTAAAAACTAAGAAAAAAATTATATATTTGCAAAATTCAACCAACACAGTTCATTCAATAATATAAATAACGTTACTTGTCATAAAATAGCAACTTATATCGTTATTAATCAAAGGATAGCTATAATCAACTAATAAATAATAACGTATTTGATATTAAATAACAATCATCTAATCATTTAATTTTCTTTTCTGTATAATTTATGTTAATAATTCTGTATAATAAATATCCATATTCCCTTGATTTGTGTCTACACAATACTGCACGTACTACTATATTTGGATACAGATCCTCATCTTTTTGCTTCATATTGGGAATAACGGATTTTGATCTTCTTCTATCAACGAAAACTTTCAGAATTTTCAAGCTATGATTTTGAAACTTTAACAAAAGTTTCTCTATATATTTATCTAATACAATATGTAAAAGAAATTTTAAGAGTTGACGAGTGCGCAGTGAAAATTAATTTGGTAAACCTGCTCATTTTTCATACAATTATTAATATTTTTTAATTTTGATTACAATGTATTATGTACAATGTCATTTCTCATATTTTCTGAAAAAAAATTGTTTTTATTAAGAACTCTGCACAATATAAGCAAAAAACTTGGCAGAATTTGGGACCGTTTTTATAAAAACCTTAGTTTCCCTACGAGTATACATGCTATCCGCATAAAAATTAATACAATTTATTACCATAAACCTTTTAATCATAATCTGCAGTTTGAACGCTTTTACTAGATTAGTTTTGACAGAATTATTCAAAAGAAATTCGTTCTTTTTCAATTTATTGACGGTCCCCTTTTGGATTTTGGAAAATATATCTTCTCGAAAATATATGATCTGTACTATTATGTTTATATATCTGGTTTTTCAGAGTCCTTTCTCGTGTATATTACTAGATATTTAACAAAACATTTTAAATCGCAAATGTCAAGATTTTTTTTTTTTTCTGTAGCTGTATGTTATTAAACATATTATTTACTTTTCTTATGTAGCTAAGTTCACAGTCTCCAAAGTGAGTTGTAATATGGAGATTTTTTTCTTTTCGAATTTTATTAATACCATAGAAATTTTTATTTTAGAAAATAATAATAGGTGAAAGAATTTTTTTTATCATAGCCTATAAAACTATAAGCAATATGACTATATTTAATTAATGGTACGACAAACACTATCTTTAAAAATTTGTACATCTAATTTGTTTATATCAATCAGATCTAAAAAGCCTTTTTATTTTTATTTCAAATTTGTACACTAAAAATAAATCTTTTAAAATCTATAATTCATGAAGACACAAAATATACTTTTAATTATAATTAATCATAATATCAAAATTGAAATATTCAAATGAAGCTGAGAGCCGTCTGATATGTTACATATCTCTGAAGCAGACATAGATTGATGTACCAGCTAACCAAGTATTATAAAATATGATTTTTGCAATTTTTGAAAATATTTAAGCTTTTCCATCTTCTGTCAGATATTGCAATCAAATGCGCTATAGGTTTCTCTTTTCATTTTCCATTAAGTTACCTGTACCCAATATGGACACCCTAAGGAAAATGTACTTTTTTCACCCCCATGTACAGTACAGGTCATAGGGCTCCAAAAATATGTGTCCACTATCCTTGGACTATTGACTATCATTATTAAAACTAGCGACCTTGTAATTATTCTGGTTTAATTTAAATGATACAAACAAAAAAAAATGTTTACAAGTGTCCATATAAGGAACTACCAGTCCCTATTATGGACAGGTGTTTTCTTATTGACTTTCTACACAGTGTGTATGGAAGAGCCGCCTTTCCAAGGGATTTTAGAGGAGTGGGAATAAAAAAATGTATCTTAAAGTATTCGGAGGAGGAGAGGGGACAGTAAATATCTTCATAACATATATTTTAGAAAGGGGGGGTCATTCTCGGTTTTTACCCTTCGAAGACCCATGCAAAGCCCCTTAGTTACTAGTAAACATTATGCAATAATATTGTTGGTTTTGCTTAGCTTTATAGCATCTGTCTGCGAATTTACATCTGTTATTACTCAGTCCTCACAGCCAGGGCAAATAGAAACTTTTTCACCATGGACAGGAAGTCCCACATAATCCTCATGAACATATCTGCCACATGTGATGCATTGCCGCATGTTTAAAAAGCATCAATATTGCAAAAGAAGCAGTACCAGATCACCTTTGTTGAGGAAGTCATACCATTGGTACCTACGATTTCGCCAACAGATATCCAACTGGCGGGGGGGGGGGCTCTTTTTATTTTTCTGCAAGGGTTTCTTGGAGGAAGGTTTTGGGGGGATTGTTCAAATAGCATCATGTTGAACAAAGATTTTACCACTTTGATGCCTTTTCAATTTATTGCTTGGCAACGTTGAATTTTCTTCTTTCTTACAGCTGTAGTCGATGGGGACATAAGCTGTCCATATTGGGAACCTGCCGTAGTTTTACTAAATCTTGTAACAAATGAATAAGGAAAATATTTTTAAGCAAAATATGCATTAGCAATCGAAAATATGTTTTATTAGCTTTCTAAAATACTCCACTTTTCAACATTTAATATAATCTTACCATATCTAATAAGAATTTAAGCTTACAATTAATTAAGATCAGCACATCTCGAAACAACAAGTTTCCTCCTAAATGGCGAACAGCGCCCTTTTTTACACTTTCCAGCCTTAATTATCTTTTGAACTGCATTTCTTCGCGAAAATGTTGAGCCATCTCTCGATTAAAATTATTACCTTTAAAAATATTAGGGGTGTCCATATTGAGAGCCCTGTCCATATAGGGTACAAATAACTTATATATAAAAGATCAATATTTTTTTAAACTAAAATTTGGAAATATATATATTTTTTTCTTCTTACAATATCCATATGGCTACAACTCAGGTATAGATTTTAAATAATGTTTCGGATGGGATTTTTATTCAACATATTAAACTATAGGTTCGAAAATTTTACAGTGTTTCAAAATGTTTAAAATGCCACACATGAGTAGAAAAGATTTCTGAAAAGTAAAAAAAAAAAAACGAATATTTCACATACTTTCCATAAATAAAAGTATTATTTTTACTCTAGGAGATATTTTTACAAAAAATACATTTATTTCTAGAATTTAGAATCAAGATAAAGTATTTTTCAAAAGAAGTCATGATGAGAATTTATACTTCAAGTACTTAATTTAAGTTAAGTTTTATCTTTTAAGCTTATGCTTACGAATGTACGTAATGTTTTATTTCTTTCATAACATGAAAAATACTTTTGAAAGATATTATACAAAGAAAAAGAAAAGACATATAAATATATGATCAGGACAATCAGACAATTTAAGAAGACAAAAAAATGTGAAAATAGGAATTTTTTTTATAACTTAAACTTGCTTAAAACTTTTTTCATGATTCCATTGAAACTAGTAACATACTATACTGTCTTGTTAAATGGATACCTTACTAAAAGATGATTTTATTAAATACTAATGTTTTAAGCTCGAAATACGTTCTGCATTCTTTTTATTTTATGGTATTTTTTTAATTAAAATACGCAGTCGTTTAAATGTATTTTTACTTAATTGAAAATGTTTGGAATAACAATGTAAATTTCAATCAAAAGCTTCGCCATTTAATGATACACAGAAAAGAAACTGTCTATATTTTAGAAAATAGTATTGAATTTAACGGAGATATGAACATAAATTTTAGTTTAGCAAGACTGTATTGAATCAACATTGTCTACAGCATCAATCAATTTTAAAATCTTATTCTGAAAAAACATGTTAAATTTTCATTGCTGTTTACTGGTGTAGGCGCGCTTGAGCACGCATCCACCAGCTTGTATATAGCTCTAAAATCTGCCTTTTAGTTTTAAGATTGAATTTGTTAATAATAAAACATGATTTTAGGTTGCAGGATAGACACTTTTAATTTACAATTTGTTTCTATCATTTTGGACTTCAGTATGTTGTTGTTTTCTAACTTTTTCCAGCTCTTTTAAAAAGCAATCTAAGAAAAAAACATAAAATATAAATTCGTGTTTTTTTTTCATGAAAATTTTTGGTTATGTGTCGAAAGTGAGCCAAACAAGCATTAAACTCTCAGATGACACTAAGCATAAAGTTCTTTATTAAAAATTTACTTTGAATACATATTCAATACCATATAGAAGGTGGTAACAATATAAGTATATCTATTTGGAGCTGTTTCTACCTTAAAAGAATAACCCGAATGAAACCAATATCGGTGCACTTATTATTATAGATGGGGGTGTGTGTGGAGAAAAGCATTAATCGCCGAAAAACAGCAGTTTTGAGTGTGAAATGTAATGTGCAATAGAAGTATAGTTAATTAAATATTTAATTTAATATAATTAAAAAATTAACTATGCGCAAAACGGGATGTCACACCTTATTTATTTGAAAATGAAACATGAATATGATTACAGTTTCGCATGACGGTGTCTATCAAGTCTAGGTACCACCATAGTCTTTGTGATGGAGTACACAATGCACTTCGACACGTAACACAACAGGAAGGATGTTTAATAATATTTCGTAAAATAAGATCTTTTAAGTCAATAATATTTCTTAGACCACCACAAGAAACTTTAAATACCCCCAAAAATTATATAGCGCCCGATCGGGGATTGAGAAGGCCACGCCATATAAAGTTACCGGCTTATAATTCTATCATCTGTGAAATATTTTCATTAAAACTTTTGTTCTACTTTTCAAATTGAGAGGCCTGACATCCAACTTTAATGGCAAAAACGACAGCTTCTAAAGTTTGCTTATCACAACAATAACGTTTGCATTGACAAGCCTCGTAGAACGCAATGATGGAAGGTGTTGAAACTTTTTTAAAATTTATTGTTCCATTCTTCTTCCAAATTCTCGAACAAAAAGCAAAGCAATCTTGGTTTCATTCGAGTTATTCCTTCAACCTACAGCCTGTTCCAAATATAAATGCTTATTTTATAACCAACCGGTGTAGGTACGCTGATTTGCATCGACTCTGAAAATGGGTGAAAGACTTTTGCAATAATAATTGAACATAAAAATGAACACATCTAACTAAAATAGTTTTTGAATGTGTTGTGAATGTGCTGCGAATATGTTGTACGAAAAAAAAATTGTAGAAAAAGTGTTGTTAAAAAATTTCGTTTCAAAACATATTTCAAAATAATCATTTTTAGAATTGTGTTATTTTAAAGGCACCATGTAGAAAATTTTTTTTAATATTTTACATGCGTTGTTATATTGTGTTCTAAATTCTGTTGTGTTTACAATGTGCTGTTAATTTGGGGACAAAGTGTTCTGCAGCACTACGTTTATTTAAGAAACCATTCTCACAAACACTGTTTACAACCCAATTAAAAATACTAGCTTCAGAGAAAAAAAATTCTAGATATTAATTTCATTTTCAACATATTAAAAATTCATTTCTAGAGAGAAACATTTTTGCTTATTAAGATCACAATCACAATACAAAAAAGTCTCAAAACACATTAATGTATTGTGAATTTGGGATTCGAAATGTGTATACTTTTGTATTTGATAATGCAATGTAATGTGTTTTAAGTTATCTAATATATGCTTAAAAGTAAAATTGTAAAAAAAGGACAAATAAGGAGTAAAATTTTACAAGTTTTCTTAAAATGATATCAGAATTAAAAAATAAATAAATTTATGTTTCCAATATATTACCTTTCTTTTTTTTCCCTTTTTGCGAATGCAAGCAATTTTCTTAAATCAAAGGGTAAAATATTCAGTAAAGAAACATCACGCAAATTTAAATTTTCTTTAAAAATTGCGGAGTTTTTAAACTACAGAGGAGTTTTTCCTACTTTGAAATAAATTTGAAAAGAACCAGCCATTTTCCAGAAAAACTGCATTCAATTTAAAATCAATTTCAACTGTTATAAAAGAGCTACGTAAAAACTACTGGCATGCATGCAGAAAGTAAAAGGCATTTCCCGGCATTTTACATTCATATATATTATAAAAATTGAAAAACTTCGAGTTTCTGTAACTATAACCGTAACCGTGAGCGCCACTTTGTTGCCGTTCAGAGTATCTCGAGCTCATACCTCTGAATAGCTATATCTGAAATTTCACCTCGATCGGTTGAACGGACTGGCCGCTGGAGTTTTTTTATGACTACCCTGTAAAAGAGTGAAGGAAGTTATAAATATTGCATGAAATTCTTATAAATACAAATTTAATTAAATATTTTCATTGATAAATTTCTTTGAATTACTGCGTAAATCTTCTAATTTAATTTTTATAAATTCAAGAAAAATGCTTTAAAAAATTAAATTTTCATTTATTCATAATTTGGTATAAAAGGATTGAAATAAGAAATGCAAGAAGCATTTTGAAAGAGTCAATATATACAATGCATAACAAAGAAGAAAAATAATGTGTCAAGCACAGATATTTGAGTTGATTTGAGTCAAGGAATGAGTTGATTTAGATTACGTTTCTCTGGTTTAAACCTGACACATTTTTAAGTTTTGGTATACTAAGTAAAAATGCAAGAAATATTTTTTTTAAATGTACGTAAGATCCTATTTGTATTTCAGTCAACTGACACTGCCGTAGAAAAAAAAATTAACGGTGGAAGACTTGGAATAACAAAGTTAACTTCTTGAAATGAAGAAAATTTTATAGTTTTAAACTCATTAAATTCTATACTTATTAGACGCTGCTGAAAAAGTAAATGTGAAGTACTTTGAAATTTTTATTTTTAATGAGAAAAAAACTGTCCCTAGCTATTGCTTTAAGAATCCACAATAAAGAAAAAAACACCCTATTTAGCATAGTAAATAATAGCAATGTGCGACATTTTTTTTTTTTTTTTTTTTTTTTTTTTTTTGCTGATCTCAATTTATTTCTTTTCATAACATTAATAATCGATTTGCTTATACTGCAAAAATGTTATTATTCTATCTTAATTGTATGTTTTGAATTTGTAAAGAATTTGTTTATTAAAAAATAATAATCTTATAATACTGACGTGATTCATTTTTTATATCGTAGAAAAATATATCGCTATCGTATCAAATAGAGGAATAATGTATTCAGTAATAGGTCATTAGTGCAGTTTTCTCTTTAGAATGTGTAACAAATGTCATTTATTATGAGAGCATCCTTTGTTACTGTCACAACACAAAAATCTTGGATAATTATCTTTCAAAATATCCCTTTAATGAGAATATAATATCGATTGATTTTTACAAATTCTCTGTATTTTTGCAGCAAATGATGAAAAACGCTTATACATTTTAGAAGTTTTTATTATTTTTTTTAAATAACACAAGAAACCTTTTTTAAAATAACTTATCTTTTATGTTTATATATTAATTAACATTCAGCCTGAGTAAAACTTGATAAAATGTCTGACTTTTTGGATTTATTAAAAATATGTATCTCACAATAAGCAATGTTGTATTGCGATTAATTTTACACACACAAAAATACATTAAGTATACAGTACATTTTTATAAGTGTGATAACTTAATAGTACCGTAAAGTACAGAAAAGAAATTGCCTCTGAATGAAATCCACCCTCCATATGAGGTTTTTTTTAAGTGCCATTTGTAAGCGCTTTCCATCATTTACATCATTTAAGAACTTACGTATTTTTTCCGGTGCCTCCTAAATGAATATACGGCGTGGTGTTAATTTAAATTAAACTTTGAAATTGTCAGAAAAGAAAAACTACTAGATCAAATGTATTCAAACGTGGTAGTAATTAAAAGGGGATCACATTTTTTTATGTTCAGTCCATCTGTTTTAAATGCGTTTAATTGATTCTAAAACGTGTTACATAGCATGTTCAATGTGGCGTCCACAATTTTTGGAAGGAAAGTGAAACCGTATTACTGTATTCTCAATAGTAGATCTTAGTATATCAGGAGGAATGGTACAGAAAAGTCGGTTTATTGCATCTTTCAATTCCGTTAAAGTAATAAGACTATCCCTATAAACACTGCCTGTTAATAACCCCATAGCGAAAAGTCAAATGTTTTTGAGTTCTGGTGAGCTGGGTGGACAAGAAGAGGGGACATTTCGGCCTATAATCCATTTATTTGTGGATTGTTGCTTAAATAACTATGTGTTACATAAAGCAGCAAATGCGCGGTGGGGCAACGCCCTACATAAAAATCGTGGAGTCTAAAATCCCACTTTGCTGGAGTTCAGGTATGATGAAACATCTTAGCATTAAAGCTAAGGGAGCAGCAGTTGCACTGCATTTAACTGGTTCAACTGTCGTCTGCCATTCAATGAAAAATGGTCAAATTATAATTATTATCAATAAGTTTTTTTCTCATCTGACATATCAAATTACGTGTAAAGTAAATTTGCATATACCTCCTTTTCTCCTTCCTGCTGTAAGCGAATTACATGCTATTGTGGTTTTTCCATAAGCCCACAAATAGCTTTGTTTTGAAACGATTTAAAAAGTTTGTAACCGACATCTTCGTGTCTTAAGGCCTATTTCAGGCTGAAAAAATCCCAAAATAACGATTTGTAAAAATGAATTGCTGATGCGTACACATTTGCGAGTTATTTGAGATCTACATTTTGAGATCGCTATTTTGTGGTTTGAACTTTTAAGAGAATTAACGGATTTTATTGCACAGATGACAAACTCGACTTTTGTCGTCTTTAACGCCATTAAATGGTATTGGGTCAATGTTTCTTAAGGGCACAAAAAATGCTAAACCCGTGTAAAAATATTAAGTTAGATTCCGTTCCTTATTCCGTTTAACAGTATTGCATACAGCGCCATTTCCTCCCTGGTGGTGAGTGTTCGAACTTCTACTTTTTGTGAGAAATAAATTCTCATGACCTGTTTTAAACTATTATGATGTTTTAGAGATTTTTGTATAGTAGTTTTCTTTTTATGACATTTCCATTCTTTTCCACTTTTCAAAGAGGAACTATAGTTAAAACTATCCTATATATTATGCAAATTATTTTTATTCAAACTTTTTACACATACTTGTATCAGATTAGCATAAGTTCTCTATGTTATATTTCTAAACTTATCCTAAACGTTTATGCACTTATTTTTAACAGATATGCATATTAAATTTACGTTTTATACTTTTTAATGATATTTCTGTCATATCTAAATTGATTATTTAAAATGAATTTGCTTCATATTACAGTAAAACCCCGATAATTCGGATTAAATGGGACCAGACCCAATCCGGATTATCGAAAATCCGGATTATCCGGAGAATTAGAAAAAAATGAAATTAATTAAAACATACTTACAGAAAATCACTTTTATGTTAAACTTATTTAATATCTACAAACACTAAAAATGTTTACTTTGCTTAACTCTTCCGAAAAGATTTAAGTAAAAGGTTTTTTTTAAATTCAGAATACGACAATGAAGCAAGTTAATGTTATGGAAATTAGCCAATCGCTTCTCAAACGTGAAGAAAAAGGTACCAAACCGATCCGGATTAACGGGGTCCGAATTTACGGGGTTCCACTGTATTTTTATTATCGGAAATTACTTAGTTTATATGGAAAGAAATTTTGAAACAAAAAAATTGTTAATTTTATTTTATTTTATTTTTCAAATTGTACGAACCTTGCGAAATTTCATAAATTACACATATACAGCCTCCCTCGGTCCTATCTATTTCGTATTCTTTTCACAAAAGTTCTTATAAAAGCCGTCCTAAAAACCATTAGACATTACTGTCTGCTAACGGGGAGCTTATTTTTGATTCTTTATCAAACTTATTTAAAGCTGCTGATCACTCATATTTCAAATTCCCTGCATAATGTTAGGTTTATGGGCGTTTGATGCATATTTATATTCGAAATTTCTCCTGCTAGTTACTTATATTCCGAATTGCTTCCATAATGTTAAGTCTATAACCGTTTGATGCATATTTATATTAAAAATTTCTCCTGCTGGTCACTCATATTCCGAATTGCTTCCATAATGTTAAGTCTATGGGCATTTGATGCATATTAATATATATTCAAAATTTCTTCTCGGGAAATTAGTATTTTAAACTTCAACTTCTTTTATCAGTGTTGTGTGTGTGTGTGTGTGTGTCTTCTTAAATTATTTTTTTCTTAGTTCTCAAAATATTTCTGAAATTTTTCCTTAATTTAATATTTTATGTTTTAAAAACAGACGAAGTAGGAGTAAAATTTCAGTACTTTAATTAAAATTAAGCGTGGTTTTTAGAGATATTTTGAAAACTACGAAAGAAATAGACATGCTTACAGCAGAGTACATAAGGAATAAAAGAAGTAAAAAATACTAATTTGAACATACAATAGATAATTTGAACAAACGAATACATTAAATGGCTATAGACTAAACATTACGGAGAGGAATTTTGAAAATGTGTGAACAACAACCTTAAAAGTAAGTAAAGAAATCGAAATTTGTCACTCTTAGATTGCATAGAATAAACGAAATAAATTTTTAAGTACAGAATGTCAATATGGCACCTATATCATCAATTATACATCATTTTTCTGGCATGAGTTATCATCAAATTTACTGGCTTTCTGATATTTTTTATTATCCATGATTTGAATGCAAGAGATATGATAATTCACGATCACGAACAGAAAATTTAAAGATTTTGAAAATTAAAAGTATGGTAGCCGATTATTTTTTATCATTCATGAATAGCTGACATATGAAATGTCACGCTCAGACCTAATTGAACTATTCGAAAAAAGTGTATTATAAATTTTGAATGAGAAATATAATACATTTGAAGATTCGACTAATGAAACAGTGTAAAATTATCTTATTGAAATTATATTAAAGCTTATGTGATGTTATTTTAATGTTTAGTCATACAACTAATTCAACAATTAACTTTTTTGATATTATCTTCCTTCATATATTTTTATTGCTAATGCGAAATCAACTTACTTTTTTCATGATTCTCATTTTTCCCCCCTTATAAATGTCGAATTTTTTTTTTCCTGTTGCTTAAGAAAATATATTCATACAATTTTTGAATTGTGAAAATAATTCTTTAACTTTTATAAATTTAATTATTTTTTAATTCGTTTGAAAAAAATTGACAATCTTTTATAAGCTGTATGTAAAATATCCAGTAGTAAAATGTTAATACATGTTCTGCATGTTTGAGAATAACAAACGTGATTTATTACATGCTCAAACTTTAGCATATCGCTGATAACAAGTCTTGAAAAAATATTTTCCATAAATATAATGAGAAAGTTTATTTTGATTGTAAGATTATTTTGAGTTTAATGAGGTTAATTCAACTTCTTTGAATACAAATGATAAAAAATAGTTCCATGCTATAGCACACAATAAAAGATAATGCGAATTATTTGTATTCCAATTATTTTATGACACTTTAGTGAATTATACTATGGAGAAATGTTATAAAATATTTGACAGCATGAGAATTCGTCAACAGTAAATTATTGATATCGATTCATGAGTTTAGCATCGCAATCACCTTAACACGCATGTAAAATAAATTTAAATATATTTTAATAAGATTTTATTTTAAATGCGTCGTATTTTATTTTATATTATTTAAACAAAAGCAGGTAATTTCTAAGGAAAAAAAATGTAAAATAATGCTTCAAATTAACGAATTGCACTGTAAAAAAGAAGGGTCGATCTACTAAAAAAACTTTATTGATCCTTGTAATTACTAAAAAATTTTTAGTAATCTTAGTCGGTTACTAGAAAATCTGTAAGAATTACTAGAAAAAAGTTAAACAACGTAACAATGGATAGAGTTAATAGTTTTACATTTTTAATAGCTATTACTAAAACTCACTTGGTGTGGCCTTGATAGCATAGTGGTTATAGTAACGGACTCCAGGCTAAAAGGTCCCGGGTCCGATACCGGACACCGCCAAATACGTCCCGAATGTATGTAGTGTAAGTACTCGTTAATAAAGGGATTATGAAATTCCTGTCAGAGCAGGTAGCAATGTTTGGTGCTGCCATCTACTGCGGTTTTGCCGAAAATATATCGCTTCAGAAGTTTGGATGTAGCTCGAAGGAAGCTCCTGTCCTTCGGGCGCACGTAAAGGTTATTAAAAATAATTGTGGAGCTATAACTAAAATTTTCTTGGTGACTCATACTGAAAACTTTTAAGTTAGTTATACGAAAAAATCTTTTGTTCAGTTTACAAAAGAAATGCTTGTTTCACTTGCAAAAAAAAGTTTGTAATGGTTACTAAAAAATTCTGTGGAATACAAATTTACTAAAGAATTTTTAGTAACCTCTTGAATTTTTTTTACAGTGTGAGAATTAGTATTGCCGGTCACATTTTAACATTTTCCAGAATGCTTGAAAAGTGTTTATAAATTTGGTTTGTCTGTCGGTGCTCTAAACTGCGTAAATATCACCCATTGACAATTAAAAGTATGTATGTTATTAATAATTACTATGGCATATTCGGTAATGAAAATTAAGGACATCTTTGGTTCATTTACAGACCCACTCAAAAATTTCTGTTAAATTATAGAGCATGAAAAAAATTGTTTGTCGTAAATTTTAATGTTATTAAAGTATTTCAAATATATTGGAATTGATATAATCACTAGGGTGTGCTCCAAATTTATCACTATGGAATGGGATATGTATAGAATTCATCGTTTGTTTACAGAGACTTCACTATAGAAGAAAATGAAGAATAGTTATACTATTAATGCTTGCGAATAATAATTATTGCGAAAGCTGATTTAATTATCGTATGCGTTTTTAAAATTAACTTAAAAAAAATATTAATTGTATATAAATGGGTGTATAATTCCTATGGATTTTATAAAGGATAGTGCAAAAGCTCTGGACAACGTATGTTTATTGGCGGAGATTTTCCCTTGCGCTATGCTTTTGCCCCTCTAAACGTAATATTCCGTTAACTAGTTACAGGTTTCACTGCAATGTAAGCAATATTTAAGATTAATTTATTCTGTAGATTTAATGAATTTACAATGCATTAAAAAATGATTAATATATTCTCAAGGATTACATTGATATTTGTAACAAAGTTTTTTTATATATCTATATTGTTACGAATTTTGTAAATAGTTAGTGTTTGTACTGTAAAATAATGTAAATAATCTTATTAAGCTCCATTCCTTTACTAATATTAGTTTTTGTTACATTGTCTCTGTTATCAAGCAAACTTGTCTATTATTTTCAGTGAATGTCTATGGCAGATTGGCTAAATGTTATAGATATCGCCAAGTTGGCGTCACTTTTGACGACTAATTTTGGTCGCCAAGTTGCCGACAAACTTGGCGATTGTTGGCGATGGTAACCCTTCCCTCTCTATGGTAACCCCCTTTAGATATGCTGATACATTGAATGTTATTCCGTGGTTTTCTGGAATATTCGAGAAGCCTGTGGAAATTTCCAGCGCATGCTGCGAACCTATATAAGGAGAGCAATACGAGCTGTTGTGGTTATTATTTATCAGTCAGTCATTGAGTGAACAACTAGGTGATTGTTAAGCAAATTTGCTTGGGTTTTATCTACGTTGTTTTGAATGTGATTTTATTGTTGAGACGTTGTATAAAGAGTCTCTGGGACCTATATCTGTACCTGTACCTGATTTGAGCAGTTATTTTTGAATATCTAGTAATATTTGTGAGTTTCGAAGACTCTGTTGTTCTTAAGATCTGTAATCAAATTATTTTCTACTTTTCTAAGAGACAAGAGTTGGAAGTTGTCTAAACATAAGATCAAAAGAACCCTACATACGCAACAATTTTTGGTGTCAGGAGTGGTGTCTTATGGCGAAAACAAGAGCAATGGAAGAGGAACTGAGTGAGTTGTTGAAAGCTATTAAAACTATTAAGGACAAAGCTGACAAATAAAATTGATAAAGGTCAAGAAGAGTTGACAAAAAAAATTGATAAAGGCCAAGAAGAGTTATCTGATAAAATGAATAAAAACGAAAAAAGAATGGAAGAGTTGGCAAATAAAATTGATAAAGGCCAAGAAGAGTTGGCGGAAAAGATGAATAAAGGCCAAGAAGAGTTGGCGGAAAAGATGAATAAAAGACAAGAAGAGTTGGCGGAAAAGATGAATAAAGGCCAAGAAGAGTTATCGGGTAAAATCGACAAAGTCCAAAAAGAAGAGACTGAGAAAATGAAGAGAAATCAAGAGAGAATGGAAGAACTGAAAGAGAAAGTTAATAAAAGCCAAGAAGAAAAGAAGAAAAATTTCGAAGAAAAGTTCTCGTCGGTAAAGAGAAGAATAGATTCGGTAGAAGAGAAAATATAGAATGAAGTTAGTAATGTTGAAGAGAAAATGGAAAGGAAAATAATTGAAGTAGATGAAAAGCTAAATAAAAGAGTAGAAGATCTTGAGAAGAAGCTTTCAGCGTCTAGTGGTAATTATGAAGAATTTAGGAATCCGCCTGCTTCTTCTGTGCACGTTAAGCTGTCGACATACGACGGAAAGAGTTCCTGGCAAGTTTACAAGACCCAATTTACCATTGTAGCCGAAGCGAACAAATGGAGTGACGAGGTGAAAGCTTGTCAACTGGCAGCGTCTTTGAGAGGAGAAGCCGCCGACGTGCTGCAAACGTTGCCTGCTATGACGCAACTCAATTTTGAGACTCTAAGTTGTGCCCTTGAAATGAGATTCGGAAAAAAATTCTTCAAAGATTATACGAGAATACAAATGAAGAGCCGTCATGAAAAATCGAGTGAAACCCTTCAAGAGTTTGCCTCAGAAATAGAACGCCTTGCAAATTTAGCATTCATCGACTGCCCAACAAATGTACGGGAAATGCTTTCACTGCAGTACTTTGTAGACGGAATAAAAGATCCAGAAGTGCAGAGAGCGTTATGAATGGCAGATGTGCAGGATTTAAAGGCTGCATTACTATTTGCCTTAAAGTTGGAAGCAGCTACACAAGCCAGCCGAAGAGATCGTTATTCAGTCCGAGGGGCAACGGTGAACAAAAGCTCAGACACTGAGATCGACGCCTTGAAAGAAATTAGGAAAATAAATCAAGAGCTTGAAGCTTTAAAATATGGAAGAACAAGCTCAAGAAGACAGAATCTCACGTGCTGGGGATGCGGTGATACAGGACATCTCCGAAGAAATTGCCCCAAAATCCACGAACGTGAGGTAAATTCAAACTGTCAGCAGGGAAACTAAATTTTGGCCATCTCGCGGGGCGGAGGTTGCCAGAGAATAAAAAGCCCCAACTGAAGATCCCCCAGATATCAAAAATGAGTGGCGGTGATAATGAATTATATGTAATAGGCTTTATTAACGGAATTCAGTGCCGTATGATTGTCGATACAGGAGCCAATGTGACAATAAAGAGAGAAGATTTGGCTCGGAAATTGAAATCTAAACTCATCTGGACTCCACCCTGCGTTACCCTGCAAACTGTGACGGGCGACAAGATAAGCATATATGGAAAGGCCAATTTAACCATCAACTTTGGAGGAACCAAATATTATCATACGGCATATGTGGCTGACATAACAGATCCTTGCATAATCGGGCTAGATTTTCTGAAGAAGTTTGGCTTCAAACTTGATTTTAAAAATAATGAAATGCTATCTAAATTTGAAGAAATAAGCCTTTTTGGATTAAATAACAAAATTGAATATAAACAAACAGTAATAGACAAAGAAGTCATCAATCTAGATAAAAGACCAGAATTTCTAGTTCCAGCTGTAATTAACAATGAAACTAATTTTCGATTTGGCCATATAGATTATCCCGAAGACAATAGTAAACAAGCAGGAGTATTGGTGGCTTCATCTGTAGTGGACCTCTCGAAAAAGACTATTCCAGTCAGAATCGCTAACATCAGTGATAAGACGAGGACTATCAAGAAAGGAGAGGTGAAAGCGTCTTGTGCTCCTGTGACGTGCATAAGTCAAAATTCCAGTCACTCTGAGAAATCTTCAGATAATTTAGTCAAGGATTTGTTACAAAATACAGACTTAGATCCAAACCAAAGGGATGCTGCGGAAAGTTTAATTAGGGACTTCCAAAGTTTATTTTCCCAAACATCTGAAGACTTTGGACGAACTAAAATAGCACAACACCGAATTGATACTGGAGATCACTCTCCTACTAAACAGCACCCTAGACGACTACCTTTTGCCAAGCAAGAAGAGGTGCAAAATTTAATTAAGGATTTGGAAGAAAATGACGTCATCGAACCATCGACAAGTCCATGGGCGTCTCCCATTGTGTTAGTAAGAAAGAAGGATGATTCTACAAGATTTTGTGTAGACTGCCGCCGACTGAATGACATCACCAAAAAGGATAGTTACCCTCTGCCAAGGATTGACGACACTCTCGACACACTTGCGGGCAAAACTTGGTTCTCGACTCTGGATCTGGAGAGTGGTTACTGGCAGGTAGAGATCCATCCCGATGACCGCGAGAAGACTGCCTTCACAAAGGGACAAGGTTTATGGCAATTCAAGGTAATGCGTTTTGGTCTATGTAACGCACCTGCAACTTTCGAACGCCTTATGAAAACGGTTCTCCGGGGGCTGTCATATGAGGCATGTCTTGTTTATTTAGATGATATCATAATCATAGGACACTCTTTTGATGAACATCTGAACAACCTCAGGTGGGTGCTACAAAAGTTAAAGGAAGCTAATTTGAAGCTAAATCCTTCGAAGTGCAATTTGTTTCGCAATGAAGTCGCCTACCTTGGACACATCATTTCAGCGGAAGGAGTTAGGACTGATCCAGAGAAGATATCGGCTGTGAAAAATTGGAATCGTCCAGCAGATGTTCACAAGCTTCGGAGTTTTCTAGGATTATGCACCTATTACAGAAAATTCGTCAAAGGCTTCTCGATGATTGCAAGACCACTTCATAAATTAACAGAAGCCAATCAAAAGTTTATGTGGACACAGGAATGCGACGCTGCTTTCGAAAAGCTTAAGGAGGCATTAACATCCATTCCAATTCTGTCATATCCTCAAATCGATAAACAGTTTATACTTGATACGGATGCAAGTAACGAAAGCATTGGCGCTGTTCTGTCCTAGGAAATCGAAAGCCAGGAGCGTGTTATCGCTTATTTCAGCAAGTGCTTGTCAAAGGCAGAGCGAAACTACTGCGTAACAAGAAAAGAGCTTCTTGCTGTAGTGAAAGCCGTAGACCATTTTTATCACTATCTTTACGGTCGAAAATTCCTGATCCGAACTGGTCATGCTTCTCTGACTTGGCTATTGAATTTTAAGAACCCTGAATGCCAGATAGCCAGGTGGATACAAAAGCTTCAAGAGTACGATATGGAGATACGCCATCGAAAATGCTCATCACATGGAAATGCAGATGCTCTCTCAAGAAGACCCTGCTCAAAGAATTGTAGATACTGCGACCGGGTTGAGAAGAAATTTAATGTCAAAGGTCCTATAGTAAGACAAGTTACAACTGGGTCTACATCATCGCAAGATCAGTGAAGTGATGAGAGGTCGTAAAGGTCAACTTGCTGATCCTGAAATTAAGCCAATTCTAGAGCTGAAAGAGGAGTCCTACAGGAAGCCCAGCTGGCAAGACATGGCCCATTACCATCCTACGACTAAACGTTATTGGGCTCTCTGGGATTCCCTTCATTTGAAGAACGGTATCTTGTACCGAAAATGGGAGTCTGACGATGGAAAGACATGTAGATGGCAACTACTACTCCCTAAATCGAGAATTTCTATGGTCCTTCAAGAACTTCATGGTAGTCCCACAGGAGGTCATTTTGGTGTAATGAAGACCCTGCAAAAGGTTCGAGAGCGTTTCTACTGGAATAATGTTCGCAGTGATGTGGAGAAGTGGTGTCGAACTTGTGACACCTGTGTAGCACGTAAAGGTCCAAAGAGGCGCACCCGTGGACGATTGCAGCGTTATATTGTAGGAGCTCCTCTCGATCGAATTGCTCTAGACATCCTGGGTCCTCTTCCTAGAACATCTGATGGCAAAAGTACATCCTCGTTGTCATGGAATACTTCACCAAGTGGCCTGAAGCCTACGCCATACCTAATCAAGAGGCGGTAACCGTAGCAGAGATACTGGTGCAACACTGGTTTTCCAGATACGGAGTTCCTCTTCAAATCCATTCCGATCAAGGAATAAACTTTGATACGGCTGTGTTTAAGGAATTGTGTGGACTACTCGGCATGGACAAAACTCGAATTACACCTCTACATCCTCAATCGGACGGCATGGTGGAGCGGTTCAATCATACAATCCTAAATAGCCTCTCCCTCCTGTTGTCTAAAGATCAACAGGACTGGGACAAGAAATTACCTCTGTTCCTGCTTGCCTACAGGAGTACTGCTCATGAGGCCACTGGTTATTCCCCTTCTCAAATGCTCTTTGGTCGTGATCTTCGTCTACCTGCGAATCTTTTGTTTGGCCGTCCTCCTGATGCTCCTTTATCGTCCGAGGAATACGTGGATGAACTCCAGGCACGGATTGAGGAGATTCATTGTCTGGCGAGAAACCGAATCGGACTGGCATCAGAAAAGATGAAGACACAGTACGACATAAAGGCAACTAGACATGAATTCAACGAAGGTGACAAAGTTTGGTTGTGGAATCCCATACGTCGTAAGGGACTGTCGCCAAAATTACAAAGAAACTGGGACGGTCCTTACACAGTCGTCAACAGGCTGAATGACGTCGTCGTACGTATACAAAAGTCGCCACACACCAAGCCCAAGGTCGTACATTATAACCGGCTAGCCCCTTATTTTGGCCAAATTGATTAGAAATTCAAAACTGGAATTTCAGACAATGGTCATGAAAGTCACTTTTTGTGAATATGTAAATAGTAATTAGTTCTTATAAATGTAAATCTTTTTACTATTTATTTATTTATTTACTTTTTTATTTATTTTAAGTGTTTTCCTCTAACTCATGGATTGCACTGCCCGGGACGTGCAGTCTTTGAGGAGGGGGTAGTGTTACGAATTTTGTAAATATTTAGTGTTTGTAATGTAAAATAATGTAAATAATCTTATTAAGCTCCATTCCTTTACTAATATTAGTTTTCGTTACATTGTCTCTGTTATCAAGCAAACTTGTCTATTATTTTCACTGAATGTCTATAGCAGCTTGGCGAAATATTAGAGATATCGCCAAGTTGGCGTCACTTTTGACGACTAATTTTGGTCGCCAAGTTGCCGACAAACTTGGCGATTGTTGGCGATGGTAACCATTCCCTCTCTATGGTAACCCCCTTTAGATATGCTGATACACTGAATGTTATTCCATGGTTTTCTGGAATATTCGAGAAGCCTATGGAAATTTCCAGCGCAAGCTGCGAGCCTATATAAGGAGAGCAATACGAGCTGTTGTGGTTATTATTTATCAGTCAGTCATTGAGTGAACAACTAGGTGATTGTTAAGCAAGTTTGCTTGAGTTTTATCTACGTTGTTTTGAATGTGATTTTAGTGTTGAGACGTTGTATAAAGAGTCTCTGGGACCTATATCTGTACTTGTACGATAGATTTGAGCAGTTATTTTTGAATATCTAGGAATATTTGTGAGTTTCGAAGACTCTGTTGTTCTGAAGATCTGTAAATAAATTATTTTCTACTTTTCTAAGAGACAAGAGTTGGAAGTTGTCTAACCATAAGATCAAAAGTACCCTATATACGCAACAATATTATTGAAAGAATCTAATTTGCTGAGCATTTAAAACAAAATGCAGTTAAGAAAATATTAGAATTTTGCCCATTTGCAAGACGCTCAGAGGGTAAATGAACTAACTTTTAACTTACTATGTAGTACGCTCTTACATATCGTAACTCATATACAGCATTGCAAAATCAAATTGTGCATATTGTATATATAATCGTATATATTATATATATAATCGAATATCATATGTATAATCATACATGTGGGTATAAAGGATGAAGTATTCAGCAATAAAAGATAATAAACTCCATGATTTAATGAACGTGATATCCCAATTAAGACTCGTGTGATGATGCGTGGAAAGAACGAGGTGTTCTATAGATTTCAGCGATGGCGAGTTTGATGGATTTTTAATCCAAAGCTCAGTGAAGCTTATTTATTTTAAATATTATTCAGTTCTACTGTTATCATTGAATGTTACTTGCATATTTTATGTCTATTAAACCCTTTTTATCTTATCAAGAATATTAGTTTTACTTAAATCATAAGCTAATCACTCAATATCCCACATACATATTCATGGCAATAGCGGAAATCGGATTTCCAAATACGTTATGTATTTCAGAAATTATTTATTTCGATGTCATCTTTTACCCTAGTAGATTATGAAATTTTTTTATAGTACTAAAAATGAATTGGTAATTGTTTCACAATATATGCTGTAAGCGAGATTTCCAAGACACAAAAATCTTCAATTTTTCTATAAATTTTTTCTTGCATTATTTTTTTCTTTCATTATTTGCTTAAAATAACGTTTGAATCATATTTTTATCTTAGTTTGAACAGAAAATACTAATTTTTTGGTTTAGTTTTTATTTAAATCTAACTTATAAGCAATGGCTCTTTCGGAAGGGAGTTCTTGTGAAAATGTCTTTTTCTTCATGATTTTTTTTTTCATTTCTCATATTTAAGTCATTATAACTCAAGAATCGTTAAAGATAACTGGTTCAAACTTGAAAGACAACTTTTTTTAAAATGTTTTATCTTAATTCTGAATCAGATTTTTTTTCAAATATTTATTTGTAAATATTTTACTTTATTAATTTTTATTTAAGTTAATATTGTTTCAAAATTCTAAATCAGATTTCAATTTCATATCTTTTTATTTTTTTAAATGAAAAAAATAAATTAAGAAGATATTAAAAAGATATTTGGAGTTATAACGCTTTTAAACTACTTCACGTTTTTGATAAATTTTTAATTAAATAAATACATAAGGTAGACTGGTGTAATAACTCCAGGCGAGGTAATAACGCCAAGTGCTAATATTATGCATAATTATGAAATAATCTGGTAAATGACACCCATGTGCTCTGCGCAGAAGGGTTTTGAGTCATATAAATCGCAAAAAACAGCTTCAAGTTAATTTGTTTCATTTTTAGGTCTTATTGTTTTTACAAGCAACTAAAATTAACGCTTGATCTAAAATTTGCGAGATGCGTTTTGTGATGTTAAGACTATTTTTTTATCCGGAAATACTTTGTTAATTACATAAATTTGTAGTGCATTTCATGTACTTTCTAAATGTTGTTGAAGATTTTGGATATATCTTCTCGAGATAATTTGTAATTTAAAATGTACAGCGCAATAACTATAACGGAGTAATAACGCCAATCCTTTGCATAAATACCCCGGTTGATTCCCTACAGTGGCCGAGCTACATCCTAAATACCGATTCAAATAAACACAGTTAAAACTGTGCAATGTTTCTAACAATTATATTTAAGCTGTCCTTTTTAAGCAAAAAGAAGCTCACGGTCTGATTTATTTTGTCTTATCCTTCCCCCCACAACACACCTTTATTTTTCTTACACTTCCACAAAAAATTGAACAATTTCAATAGCTTAGAATGCAATTTGTTGATTTCTAAGTTTGTAGAGTTTGTATTTTTAGAATTGGGCAATCTACATGGAATTATTCCATCTTATTTCATAGTTTTGTTTGCATGGCGTTATTACCCATATAGGTGGGTAATAACGCCAAACAGCATAGGTCAAGAAATCACGCCATTACATTTTATGAATACATATCTGTTATATTATTTTTTTATATAGATAGTCAATGAGTTGCTGTATCAAATCATATATTTGTTTGAAAAATACAATTTAAAACATCGCCGTAAAAATTGGTAGAACCTTAACGTGGCTTTATTACCCCAGGGTACCTTATATATTTATGGTAAGTTTTATCATGAGATTTTGCTTACAGTTTATATGGTTAACGATCGCAAATAATTTTAAAATATTAAATATATAAAAAAATATTTTAAAATGTCTCCTGTATTCTCTTAAGTTATTTCTAGTCAGTGCAATGTACTTTAATACGCTCTGACATATTTTAGGAATTACAAAATACAATATATTGAACATTTTCAACCCATGTAATATTATTTTGAAAAAGTTCGAAAATCTTTTTCGGTAAATAATAATTTAAACTTCTCAGAAAATGCATCATTTTTTAGTGGCACAGAAACATATTTTCAACGTTAAATATACTTACAAAAATTAATTTAAAATTAATAAAATATTTTAAATATGTAAAATAAAGTAAAAGTAATTTTAAAATTGCAATGTAAAGTAATAGTTTTTTTAACCACCTTGTGATATTTTCTTTATTTAACTGGTCAAAAATTGAGATAAGTAAATGACAAAATTTCTACATTTATATAATGATAATAAAGTTCTAAGATTCCGATGAATTTAGATGGCTGGTATGTGTGCTGCTCGTATCGAAAGAATTGATGAACAACTGTAAAATACTGTTGGTTCCAATTGCAAAATAAACGCAGTCTATTTTAATATTTACTAGTTCAGTACAGCTTGACGTACTTCATGTTTTGCACAGGATAGTATGTATATTTTTTAAATAATTACATTAAATTTAATCTACGTTGTTGCCATTCAGATGTTTTTTAAATAAAAGAGTTGTGGTATATGCACATGACTGATGTTCAATTAAAAAGTTTTTTTTTTTTTTTTTTTTTTTTTTTTTTTTTTTTTTCAAAATGTAAAGCTTTTTATATCCGAAAACACAGAAAGTAATTGATTGAAAAAGTTTGTGTGTAAGGTCCTCAGCACATCAACAAACATTAGCTAGGCGATAATGGCTGCCTCGTCAAGTTTTCAAAATTCTTCTCGCCTCATAAATATTTTTTCTGTGTTTTCGACTATAAAAGTCAACATTGATTAAAAACATTCTGCTTATTTTATTTTTTATTTCACTTTTACTGCACGTTCTACTTGCAGTACTAGTTCTACTGCAAGTTCAAATTTGATTTTTCCTGCATTTTTACTATAATTGCAATCTGTAATGTAAATAATTGCATTTTATTAAAGTTTTGATCTTTTACGCTATTATATTTGCGTTTCATTTAAAATGCACAAATGTCAGAACAACAAGATATTCTCTAGAATTCAGGAAAAACGTTTACTTATGTAAACAGAAACGAATTTAGAATGTGATCACCTGACTGTAAGTTGTGCTCTCTTGTTGACTTGTTGTAATTAAATGTTAATTATGTTTCTGATCTCCTGGCTACCTCATCTTTTGTATAATTTGATAATTCTTAATTAATTAGTTTAAAACATAATAGTCGTCATTATTTTACTACAATTGCATTTGTTTAGGGTTTGCATTTTATTGTACATTTTATTGCCACTGTTAAAATTTTTGCTGCAGTTTGAACCAAATTTTGTTGCTCAGTATAGGGAACCTTAAGATGTTGAAATTTCATACTAACTTTTGGAGCTCCTATTTCAAACTTGTTCCAACTACTGAGACCATGCTTCAACAAGAGCTCAAATATTGGTTCAAGATTTCACAATCTTACAGCGACAGGTATTGAGCACCAAACTTTGGTTCAAACTAGGACAAACATTTTCACAGTGCAATGCATTTGCTGTTTATATGCCACATAATGTAAGTGTGACATAATTTCATGCAGTATAGTTTCAGTATGTATTGCGTGAACTACTTACCAAGTAGTTTTGAACCGTTGGCGTAAAATTAGTAAATTTTTCTATTTATTTCACCCTAAAAGGAAAGATTTGATTAAAAATTAATTATCCAATTTCAATGTAATTAAAACGTTCCACAAGAACTAAATAAAACACGTAACACTATTTACAAATTCAATAACTTTGTAACAAAGTTAACTTTGACTATAAAGAATCAACTAAGTCTTCAAATTAGCTATTCAGTTACTGTAATACTTTTCACCTATTCCACTCAAATGGAAAGGAAATCGATATCACATACGTGACATACATTCTAAACCATGTTTATGCATTTAAGTACAAACTTTTCGTAAATGATAACATGAGAGTACTTCTAATTTTCCAACAAATTTGTAGTTTCAAAAAGCTAACTTTTCGAAACTTTTGAACAACGAGTTTTAACGAGTAAAATTATATGCCTATAAAACTTTCCCAACTTTAATACGAAATGAGAATTTCCAGCGATATGTTTAAGATCGCTTAAATATTCTATTGGGTATTGTGAACTTATAATTGAACTTACAATTAATTTATTATTTTATCTACTTTAGTAAGATGTTTTATTAAAATTTATGAAATTTATCTTTATAAACTTTGACTTTATAAATATATATATCTAGAATGCATAAACGGTTATTGACAAAATAACTTTTTCTGCGTTAAAATTTGAGCTGAAAATTCTTTTAAATTTCTCGAATTTCAATTTTAGTGCTTACAAATAAAATTAGTAAGATGCACAATTTGAGGCTGTAAAAATGAGATATATTTAGAGCAAAATTTCTGGTAATATAGGACTACACAAAATAATTTAGATATTCTTCTGATTATTAATGACAATAGGTAAAATTGGTTTGCATATAAATACGAGCTGTTCCGAATTGTTTATTTAAACATTATATTACAATATAAATAAAAACAATCATTTTACAATATAATTACGGTATCGAACCTGAGTCCCCAAATGTCTAAAACAGATGCCCTACCGATGGTCTATGACAACGCAAAACTGAGATACAAAGTAAGAATTAAAGTTATGTTATAATATTTTACCCCCCCCCCCCCCCTCCACTCCCTGCACACATTCAAAATTCTTCCGTTCATTTTTTGAATATCATTTAATGATTAGAAAATATCATTCATTATGCATTGCAAACATACAAAATAATCTTTGTAGCTGTAAAGAACTATCCAAACAACAAATCAAAGTCCGATTCATGGGAAAAGGCTAGGCCATTCGTTAGAAAAAAAAATCCGTTGTGAATGTTAAAATATTCTGAGAAACCGCATAGAGTTTGGCAAACATTTTATTACAAATACTCAATATTACGGATTCGAATACTGTAATTGCTTTATGCATAATACCACTTTACAAGATTAGATTTATTGAAAAGTGAAACGTGTTTTTTAATTATGGATATCAAATTATAGGAACGACTCAGACTTTTTTGAATTCTGAGAGTTTATTTCGTCAGATATTTTGTCAGACGTCAGAGCCACGAGCTGCGGGCTTCTTTTGACAAGTTTAAAACTGGAATTAGTCGTTGAATAAGTTCCAGAAAGCGTATTATATATGAGCTTGTTGTGATTTCTCCGTTTTTTAAAGATTACATTTGAATTGTAATTGATTGATATTTTGGACAGAATATAGGCAAATTCTATCTAGGTATCGTTTGCTAATCCTACCCGTAAAGTTTCAAATAAAGTAAATTTCATATCAATCGTGATCTTTTATGTGGCGACCTAGACGTGCGTGCTACAAACATTTTTGTCAAAATTGTTGCTTGGATATACACAAAAACTGTAAAATACTGGGATACCGTTTTTTATCAAAGACGGAATTTTTTTCCAACAAAGACAAGGATTTTTGTTGTTGTTTATTCAGTTTGTGTAAAATTTATTATGTAAATGTGCAAATAAAAAATATCTCATTTTATTGAGATATAACAGATTATTAGGGTAAACATCAATTATAATTACGGATTACAACATATTTTTTTAAAACGTATAAAAAAATATTATGTTCGTTTTTATTTGTACATTTCAGATCTTTTGTTATTAGGCGAACTATATCAATTTAATGATCAAAAGTTACCACGAATAATAATATTTATATTTATGCCATTTTTCCATTTTTCCATTTGGTTTATTTTGATTTATTTTCAATGTTAGTTTTAAGTTGTTATGTTTGTTTTACATACAAACACAGGTACTGTGTTTTTTTACAATTCAAGATTTATTTTATAAAATACTGTTTACGTAGGATTTTTCTTTCACGAGCAATTACAGACGTAATTTAGATAAACACGCAATTTATCATTCTAAACACAGGAGAACAGAAGATAAGGCAACAAAAATACAAACAAGCTTCTGTATAATTTTTGAAAAAAAAAGTAAAAAAAAAAAAAAAAATTAAAAAAGGAACTCATTCATCTCAATGTGACATACTGGAACGCATTCAAATGTTTTTTAAAAAGTGACTTTTGTTGGCCGAAAAAAAATCTTTTTTTCTTATACGTGTATTTTTAATTTTTTTCTTCTTCTTTCGTCTTTTTTTTCTTGGAAGATAATTACACTGCTTAGAAAATTCTATTTCATGTTATTTATTTATTTATTTATTTATTTCATCCTGCACATTTTTTTTTTAATTTTATGCAATAATATTGTAAAACGTAATTGTCAAGATTGGTGCTAGAAAAAATCAGATTACTGTAAAATAGTAGGATACTGTTTTCATAAAAGTCACGATGCATTTTTATTTTTTCGTCGATTCAGGTTATTTAATATTTATTATGTAAATATTCTAGTAAAAAGAATATCCCGTTTTATAGATATATAATGGATTATAAGAGATAAACGTAAAATACATTTACGATATAATTTTTTTTCTTAAGACACATAAATAATATTATTTTTATTTTTATTTACATATTCACGATCTTCTGTTAACATGTGAGCACTATATCACGATAAACATGTAATTTTACGATGAAAAATTATAAATAATAATAAAAAATGTGTAGATAAAGATTTTTCTATTTTTTTTCGATTTATTTGGATATATATATATATATATATATATATATATATATATATATATATATATATATATATATTGCAATGTTAGTTTTAAATTTTATACAAGAAAGATACTGTGGTTTTTGCTAATTAAGATTTATTTTATAAAATACTGTTTTCTTAGGGTTTTTCTTTCACGAGCAGTTACAAAAGTAATTCAGATAAACACGAAATTTATCATTCTAAACAACAATACAATGGAAGATAAGGAAACTAAAAATACAAATACTTTTTTGCTATTTTTGAAAAAAAAAGTTATTTATCTCAATGTGACATACTGGAACACATCCAAATGTTTTTAAAATAATGCCATTTTTCTTGGCCAAAAAAAATAAGAAAATCCTTTTTCATATACATATATTTTTAAATATTTATCCTTTTCTTGGAAGAGAATTAAACTTTTTAAAAATGATATTTCATATATTTTATTTATAATATATTTCTTTCGCTCATCATGTATATTGTTTAAGTTGTTATTTAATTATATTGTATAACGTAATTGTCAAGATTGGTGCTAGAAAAAATAGATTACTGTAAAATAGTAGGATACTGTTTTCATAAAAGTCAGGATATATTTCTGTTTTTGTCGATTCAGATTATTTAAAATTTATTATGTAAATATGCATGTAAAAGAATATTTTGTATTATAGTGATATAATAGATCATAAGAGATACACATCAAATACAATTACGGTATAAAACTTCTTTTATGAAAACACATAAAAAAAACATATGTTTATTTTTATTTATGCATTCTCGAACTTATGCTGATAAGCGAGAACTGTATCGTTTTAAACATGTAATTTTTTTATCTAAAGTTACAACTAATATTATATATACAGGGTGATTCATAAAAGATGGGCAGAACTTTAAGGGGTTATAGTACACTTAAAGACAAATAATATTAAATAGGAGACTAAGGGTCCCAGACGTATTCCCAAGGAGATAGGGGGCATTAAAGTTTAGGGTCCGAAATTTCAAATGATTATAAAAAATGGAAAAATTGGTCGATTCGTTTGCGGTTTTTGCAAAAAATTTTCTTTATGCCAGTATTTTCTTGAAATAAAATTTTAAAGTTCAATTTCAAAAAATGCCGATAGGGGGGGCTTTAGACTTTGGAGTAACAAACAACTATTTTTTAACGTTATTTTTTGTATTTCTTTAAATGATTTCGAAAGCTTAGACTTAAACTTAAATTTTGATCTAAAAATCTGAGTCCTAACGAGTAGTTAAGTAGCGTAAACTGAAATTTGAAATTTGAAACCCTTCTCCCCCCAGAACAAAAATCAGTTATTCCCGATCTTTGTGTCGTAGATTAGGCTCTAACTACTGCCGCGTTTTGCTAAAATTATTCTTTATGTCAGTATTTTCTTGAAAATAAATTTTAAAGAAAAGTTTCAAAAAATTCCGATAGAGGGCGCTTTAGACTTTGGAGTAACGAACAACCATTTTATACCGTTATTTTTTGTGTCTCATTAAATGCTTTCTAAAGCTTAGACTTAAATTTTCAGCCCAAAACCTGAATCGTTAGATGTGGTTAAGTTTCTGGGGAGAGGGGTTTGAAATTTCTACTCCTGAGCACAGTTCAGTTTACCATGTCCGCACATTGTGTGCTGTGATACGAGGTAAAAAGACACAAATTAGGATTGTGTTACCAAAGCATATTTATTAACATGTAATTACAATAAATGTTCAAAATTGTGACCACCAGAGGTTATGCACGCAGAACAACGGCGAAGAATGGAACGGCGAAAATTCGCGAAAACATCAGGCTTTTCGAGCACTTCCCCTACAGCGGCGGAAAGTCTGGCGACCAGTTCCTCGGGGGATTCAATGGGTGTCTCATACATAAGAGCCTTCAATTGTCCCCAAAAAAAGAAATCGAGGGGTGAAAGATCTGGCGAGCGAGCAGGCCAAGCAACAGGACCACCTCGACCAATCCATCTGTTCGGAAATGTGATGTCCAGATAGTTGCGGACGTCTCGTACGTAATGGGCTGGCGCTCCATCGTGCTGGAACCACATGATCCGCCGGATGCGTGGAGGAACAACGTTTAACAGGTCTGGCAGCACATGTCGCAGAAATGTGAGGTATGTTTTACCCTTGAGGCGTTCAGGAAGAAGGTACGGTCAGATTAGGTGGTCTCCGAGGATTCCTGCCCAAACATTGATGGAAAAGCGTCTCTGATGAGCATGTGGATACGTAGCATGTGGATTGACATCCGCCCATACATGTGCATTGTGTGTGTTAAATGTACCTTCACGTGTGAAGATACATTCATCGGTGAAAAGCACAGTTCGTCCAAAATGTGGATTTAGCGCGTTCTGCTGCAGAAACCAGCGGGCGAATTCAATACGATTTGGATAATCCCCTGGAGACAGTTTCTGGACTCTTGCACATGAAACGGGAGCAAATGTTCATCCTTCAGTACCCTCCAAGTCATCGACTGTGAGGTATCCACCTGCCTAGCCACTGTTCGTGTACTTGTACTTGGCTGCGCCGCTACTACATCCAGAATGGCTTCTGCAACAACTACTGATTCGTCCTTTTTTGCACGACCTGCATTCGACCGGGAAGCGAGAAATGATCCCGTCTCACACAACTGTCTATGCAAGCGCTCGAAAGTTTTGCGGTTAGGCAACCGCCTGTTGGGAAATCGCTCTCCGTACATTCGTTGTGCCTCTGCACCATTTCCATCTGCCGCTCCGTAAATTAAATGCATCTCAGCCTTTTCCTTATTCGTGAAGGGCACCATCTTCCGATTCATTACTACAGCGACTTACACTTGACTCACCGTTCAGTGGTTTTTATGCCTGAATCGTGTCGAAATTTTGCATACGTGTTCTTCTTCTTCCCCATTTGACATTTGCATACTTTCTGTCTCCTTCTTCACCCGGTGACTAGCGTCAGGAATGGAGCTTTAACGTTTGCATGAGCGACGTTTCCAACTGTGCCAGTGCCTTTATGAGTGAATTCCGACTATGCAGTCCTTGACGAAAGTTGTATTTTTGCCTCTTATCACGGCACAGAATCGTTGGGCATGGTTAAGTAGTGCAAACTGAACTATGTTCAGAAGTTGAAATTTGAACCCCCTCCCCTCGCTACTGAGCCACGCTCAGCGATTCAGATTTTGAGCTGAAAATTTAAGTTTAAGTCTAAGCTTTAGAAAGCATTTAATGAGACACAAAAAATAACGGTATAAAATAGTTGTTCGTTACTCCAAAGTCGAAAGCGCCCTCTATCGGAATTTTTTGAAACTTTTCTTTAAAATTTATTTTCAAGAAAATACTGACATAAAGAATAATTTTAGCAAAACGCGGCAATAGTTAGAGCCTAATCTACGACACAAAGATCGGGAATAACTGATTTTTGTTCTGGGGGGAGAAGGGTTTCAAATTTCAAATTTCAGTTTACGCTACTTAACTACTCGTTAGGACTCAGATTTTTAGATCAAAATTTAAGTTTAAGTCTAAGCTTTCGAAATCATTTAAAGAAATACAAAAAATAACGTTAAAAAATAGTTGTTTGTTACTCCAAAGTCTAAAGCGCCCCCTATCGGCATTTTTTGAAATTGAACTTTAAAATTTTATTTCAAGAAAATACTGGCATAAAGAAATTTTTTTGCAAAAACCGCAAACGAATCGACCAATTTTTCCATTTTTTATAATCATTTGAAATTTCGGACCCTAAACTTTATTGCCCCCTATCTCCTTGGGAATACGTTTGGGACCCTTAGTCTCCTATTTAATATTATTTGTCTTTATGTGTACTATAACCCCTTAAAGTTCTGCCCATCTTTTATGAATCACCCTGTATATATATATATAAAGATTTTTCCATTTTTTATTTCAATTTATTTTGATTTTTTTAATGTTAGTTTAAAATTACAATGTTAGTTTTACATAAAAAAATATACTGTGGTTTTTTTACTATTCAAGATTTATATATATTTTTAAAATGCCGTTTACTTAGTGTTTTTCTTTCACGAGCAATTACAAAAATAATTTAGTTAAATACGCAATTTGTCATTCTAAACAACGAGGCAATAGAAGATAAGGCAACCAAAAATACAAAGAAGCTTCTTTGCAATTTTTAAACAAATAGTTATTTATCTGAATGCGACATACTGGGACGCATCTAAATGTTTTTAAATGATTCTTTTTTCTTAGCTAAAAATATACATATATTTTTTTTTTAATACGCGCATACATTTAATAATTTTCTTCTTCTTCTTTTTCTTTTTCTTCTTCTTTTCTTCGAAGAGAATTAAGTTACTTAGAAAATTATATTTCATAAATATTATTTATATTAAATTTTTTTCGTACACCATGCATATTTTTTAAAATGTTATGTAATAAATAATATTCTAAAATATAATTCTCATGATTGGTGCTAGAAAAAACATAGATTACTGTAAAATAGTAGGATGCTGTTTTCATCTAAGTCAGGATACATATTTATAATTAGTCGATTCAGGTTATTTAAAATTTATTATGTAAATATGCAAGTAAAAGAATATCCCGTTTTGTAGATATATAATGGATTATTAGAGATAAACTTTAAATACAATTTCGGTATAAAACTTCTATTATTAACACACACACACATATATATATGTTCTGTAAACAATCAAAACTTATTTGGGTTCAAAAATCTTCTAAATATTCTTGAATTTTCTTTTTAAAAATTTTATTACATACTTAGAATTATAGAATAAAGAAATATTGAATTCAAATTATTTACATACTATGTACAAAATGTATAATATGTACAAAATATAAATGCTTTTACCTTGATAATTTTTGATCATCATACTAAAAACTGGAAAGATGATCCTTTATGCATTTCTGCGTGCCTTTTCATAAAATTAACATAATTCTTCAATAAAACTCAAGACACGCACGACAAACAAAAAATATAAACATTCTCTCTAAAAAATCCTTTTTCATTCCATCAAAAATTGATGCCAACTTTTTTATCTAAACTTTTAATTCATCTCGTAAGATAAAAAATATAAAAGCAAAGCAGACGAAAAAACAGCTTCGCTTCCATAGCAACGACTCGCGTCTTATAAATAAATTAAATATCACAATTGCAAATTTGCAAACGATTTTCTGTGAATAAACTGATATATTAATTTATCAATTCCTAACATACTCCCACCTTTAATTTAGGCGGAAGCCAAATTAAACTTAAGATCACTTTTGATCAAATTAAGCCCTAATTCAAAATAAAAAATATGTAAATAAATAAAGATAATAACTAAACAATAATAAAATAATAATGAAACATTTAGAGTTCTAGAAAAGTCATTTCAGAGTTTTTGAAAAGTCATTTCAGAGTTTTTGAAAAGTCATTTCAGAGTTTTAGAAAAAGTCACTTCACAAGTCTCTTTACTACACTTCCACTTCTAGTTTTACTATTACTCACAGTCTGTATTACAGGGTCATCAGGACTTGATATCTCTAATGAGTACAGCTTACGAAGTGGACGCACCAAGGTCCCTGAACTTGTTTTAACTTCAGCCACTCTATCAAGCTGCTGCTGGATGGATGACTAATAGGGCACAGTTCTTTCAATTAATAGGAAACAGTTCTTTCGAAGAAACTATTGTCTTCCAATACAATGATTTTAAAAGGTTATTGGTTCCTCTATAATTTGAGCAATTATCAGAGTATATAGTAGTCGGCCTTAAACTTCTGCATATAAATCTTCGAAGTGATTGAATGAATCCTTCTGCTGAGAGACTGGATACAAGTTCCAAATGTATTGCCCTATATACTGCACATGTAAAAAGTACAACCCAAACTTTGGATCTTTGCTTTACGAAAAGAGGGCAAAAAAGATCAGCTCCAACAACTTCAAAAACTTTGGAATCTCTGACTCGATCTAGAGGTAGATGAATTGGAGGTGTAGTATATGGTTTTGCAGAGTATCTTTTGCATCTGTAACACTTTGACAATTGACTTCTAATGCTGCGTCTAAAAGAAATTATCCAATATTTTTCTCTTAAAATGGATCCAACTGTTTGAAGTCCAGCATGACAATTCTTTAAATGACATTCTTGAATCAGACAATTCACTACATGATGTTTCGATGGTAATAAAATTGGATATCTGAAAGAAAACTCGTCATCCCGCTCTAATATCTTTGTTTTTACTCTCAACAATCCTTCTTGATCTTTCATAACCTTTAATCCTTTTATTGCATCAGTAGTATTACCAAAACTTTCAGATTGTATTATTGACCAGAGCGACCTTTTCGCATCTTCTTTTTCTTCAATTGACAATTCTGATGGAAAACATATATTTCGATTTCTGCACTTCATTATGAATCTCTTCACCCAACATACGACATTAATAAATCTACCAAATTTTGAAATTCTACTATATATCATAAATTCATGTGAATTAGAACATAAAAGAGTAGGTACTGCAGTTTTCTTCTTTTCCATCATTACTAATTCTTCGTTGGGGCTTGTTTCTGAATGTGGCCAATTTTCTTCTGATAACTTCAACCATTCTGGTCCCTCCCACCATCTCATCTTCAGCAGCTGTTTAGGACTACATCCGCGAGAAGGTAGATCAGCAGGGTTGAGATGACCAGGTACGAAGTTCCACTGTTGAGATTCGGAAAATTTACAAATTTCTCTAACTCTATTGCCTACAAACGTTCCCCATTGATCATTTCTTCGAATCCAAGCGAGAGCAGTCGAAGAGTCGGTCCAATACTTTACTGGTATGGAAATACAATTAAAGGCTTTCAAAACAAATTTAGTCAACCTTATTCCTAAAATACAAGCAAGAAGCTCTAAACGTGGTATGGTTATATTTTTCTTTGGTGCAAGACGAGACTTAGCTCCTAAAAGTTGTACAAAGACTGCGTCTTTATCTTCACAACGTAAGAAAACTGCTGTTGCATAAGCTCTGGTACTTGCATCACAAAATGTATGAATAGACCATTTTTCTTTACAACCATAGCCTACACGTCTATTTATCTTCACGTCATTTAAATACTTGAGTTCGCTATACCATTTTTGAAAATTATTCCGGATTTCTTCTGGAAGTGGAGCATCCCAATCTAATTTCGTTGACCAGGCGTCTTGAATTATCAGTTTGGCTGGCAACAGTGCTGGGGCTAAAAATCCTATTGGATCGAAGATCCCCTGGGTTACAGCTAATATCTTTCTTTTTGACAGATTTTCTATCTCATCACTAAATTTATGAGCGATCTTCAAACTATCATCCTTTATGTCCCACTTCAACCCTAAAACCGGAACTATCGTTGTTACATTTTTGCTGAGCACCTTCTTTTCGTTAAGGAAACTGCTGTCTTCACTTTTAATTGGTCCGAATTCCCACATTCTTAATTCCATTTTCGCATCAGCCATGATTTCTGTAGATTTTGAAATAAAATTTTCTAGTTCAGGCACATTGTCGACTGAAGTAACGCAGTTATCTATATAGTATGATTTCATAAGCTTCTCAGCTATCTGTTTGTTTTCTTCATCAACATTACTCAAATGATATCTTATAACTGCACCTAGCAAAAATGGGCTACAAGTTGCTCCAAAAACTACTCTATTGTGTTGATAAACTTGAAATTCGTCAGGACTCTTCCACCATAAAAATCGTAGGAAATGCCGATCTGATTCTTTGACTTCAATTTGAAGAAATGCTCTTCTTATATCGGCTACTACCCCAATAGCTTTCTCACGAAATCTTATTAACACTGCAGGAATTTGTTCGATGAGGTTTGGTCCTTTAAAGAGACAATCATTTAAAGAAGGAGACCTCCCTACCTTACACGATGCATCAAAAACTGGTCGAACACTTGTAGTAAGACTATCTGGTTTGATGACGGGATGATGAGGTAAAAAATGTCCTGGAATCTTGAGTACTCATCTGGTACTTTACTTATAACGCCTTCTTCTTCCCATTCACAAAAAACTTTAGCATATTCTTCAAACATTTTCATTGATTTTAATTTCTTTGTTGAATTTATCAATCTTCGTTCAGCTATGTGTCTATTTGAGGGAATCTCACGTTTGCCGTTAATCCAAGGAAGACCTACAATATAGCGACCTTCTATATTTCTATCAACTTCTTTTATAAAATTATCATGAGCGAGTTCTTCTTCTTCTGCTTTAGACAAAGTTTGACAGGGATCTGTTATACCAATTGTCTCTAACTTCCATAATTCTGGAATCTTCATATCTTTTAAAGCTAGGTTCGTGATAAACATATTTCCATAATTTAGGCAAGACTGTGATGTACTTTCTAAACGACCACAAAGTGTCCATCCAAACTTTGTCTCTATTGCTGTAAGACCGCTCTTTAACTGTTTTACTCGACCTGTAAGAAGTTGTCCGTAGTAATCGCTTCCAATCAAAATTACAATTTTTGGACTTCCAATTTTTGGACTTCCTGCTCCTAAATCTGTGATCCATAGTTTATTTTGTTTAAGCTCTTTAATTACTGATTCTTTTGGTATCCGAGGAATATAGTTACAAATTATATCTTGATCCAAAAGTTCTAAGACTTCTTTCGTTTGTTTCTGTCTATCAGAAGAACTTAACTCAACTTGGAATTTATTGTGAGATTTAGCTTCTGTTTGCGTACCACCAAACAAAGTGTGTACAATAGCTTCAGAAGAAATGGGATGTAAACCTAACTCTTCAGCTGTACCTTTTAAAATATAGCTCTTTTGCGACCCACAATCAAGTAACGCTCGTACTTTCTTTGTTATTCGACCTTTAATAACTATTTCTAAAGTCATAAGGGCTACTTCAGCAGAACACTGCTTACTTGCTATGGTGCTTTGAATAACTTCTGGGGTCTTAACTGTATTTTCTGGTTCTTTACACATTGAAATTTCAGGGCATAATAACTCGGTATGGGGTTTAGAACAAACGTGGCAACGAATAAAAACTTTGCAAACTTTAGCGTGGTGACCAAAACGAAGACATTTTAAACAGCAATTTTTATTCTTAATTTTGGCCTTCCGTTCATTAAAGGAAAGAGATCTAGCCCTAACACAGTCCTTGCTTTCATGAGATTTACTGCAAAATAAACAAAGGCGTTCTTTTGCGCTAAATAGCCCTGCCGCAGTAGGTATTTTACTCTCTGCTTTTCTTAACTTTTCTTTAGGTTTGTCTTTAAAGCCCAGCTCTATAAAACTCGATTTGGCTAATTTGAATCTTTCCTCGTTTGCAACTTCTTGTTTCAGAAATTCCATCAAACTTACTATATTTGCTTTTGTTGACAATGCATTATTATTACTAACAGTGTTTGATGTGATTGAAATATTATATCGCTGCCATGCTTTTAATACATCTTCCGATAAGCTAGATTCTATCATGGGATAGAGCCACGCCGAATTGCTTTCTAAACTTAAACCCATTGATTCTAACGATCTTAAATATGCCTCGACTTTCGTGAATAAATCTGATAAGGGAAGTTTATCTTTGCCGTGCGCCTGTACATTAGCTACAATCAATTTTAGGAATTCTCTAACGTACACTTCTATTAGTAAATCTTTATTTCCAAAACGCTCTTGAAATGCCTCGACAGCTTTGGGGTAATTAACTGCGGTCATTGGATAGCTCTCTAACAAGCGCCTGGCACTGGTTCCAGGTTCTACCGATTGGATAAGATACTGAAATTTGTCACTATTATCCAAATCTATGTCTTCATGAATTTTCTGAAACTGAGACCAAAATGAAAGATAATTTATTAACTGCGAATCGAATGGCTTAATATTTAGTTTAGGTAATTTATAATGCTTTGATTTGGAATAACCGTGATCTGTGCTTTTTTCACTATCATCTTGATTACGTTTATTTGTACCCAATGCTTCGCTAACTTTACGCTTAATGGTAATAAATTGATCTGAATAACTTTCATTTTCCACTACTTCATTTTCAATAGCCTCTTCATCGCATTTATCATCATCTAACATGAGTTCAATTATAGCTTCATCAATAGCTTTAATTTCATGAATCAAATTTTCTAACTTACTAAAACCGTCTAAAATTTTGTCCTTATCTAATGACTCGCTGTTAATTTCTTCATTCAAAACATTTAAAGTTCTGGTAAATGACGAACGTAGTGGTGTACGCTTTTTCTTTAGCTTATTCATCTTAGAAAAATTAAGTAGTAATGCACAGCTTATGAAAACACTATACGCTATAAAAACAATTCAATATCTCAACAGTATTATTCAAATGTCCGTGCTCGGGGCGCCAGATTTGTTCTGTAAACAATCAAAACTTATTTGGGTTCAAAAATCTTCTAAATATTCTTGAATTTTCTTTTTAAAAATTTTATTACATACTTAGAATTATAGAATAAAGAAATATTGAATTCAAATTATTTACATACTATGTACAAAATGTATAATATGTACAAAATATAAATGCTTTTACCTTGATAATTTTTGATCATCATACTAAAAACTGGAAAGATGATCCTTTATGCATTTCTGCGTGCCTTTTCATAAAATTAACATAATTCTTCAATAAAACTCAAGACACGCACGACAAACAAAAAATATAAACATTCTCTCTAAAAAATCCTTTTTCATTCCATCAAAAATTGATGCCAACTTTTTTATCTAAACTTTTAATTCATCTCGTAAGATAAAAAATATAAAAGCAAAGCAGACGAAAAAACAGCTTCGCTTCCATAGCAACGACTCGCGTCTTATAAATAAATTAAATATCACAATTGCAAATTTGCAAACGATTTTCTGTGAATAAACTGATATATTAATTTATCAATTCCTAACAATATATATATATATATATTACATATTTACGATTTCTGTTAACATGTGAACACTATATCATTATAAACATGTAATTTTACGATGAAAAATTACAAATTATAATAACAAAAATATGTAGATAAAGATTTTTCCATGTTTCTTTCGATTTATGTTTTTTTCAATGTTAGTTTTAAATTACATACAAAAAAAGTACTATGGTTTTTGCTATTTAATATTTATTTTATAAAATACTGTTTACCTAAGGTTTTCTTTCACGAGCAATTACAAATGTAATTTAGATAAACACGCAATTTATCATTCTAAACAACAGGAAAATAGAAGATAAGGCAACTAAAAATACAAACAAGCTTTCTTACAATTTTTGAAAGAAAAAAAAAATCATTTATCTTAATGTGACAGACTGGAACGCATCCAAATGTTTTTAAATTAATGCCAATTTTCTTGGCAAAAAAAAAAAAAAAAAAAAAAAAAAGAAAAAAGAAAATTATTTTTTATACATATATATGCATACATTTTAAAAATTTTCTTCTTTTTTCGTCTTCTTTTCTTAGAAGAGAATTAAATTACTTTTAAAATGATATTTCATAAGTATTATTTGTTTTACATTTTTTTCGTACATCATGTATAATTTTTTAAATGTTATATAATAAATAATATTGTAAAATATAATTATCATGATTGGTACTAGATAAAACACAGATTACTGTAAAATAGTAAGATACTGTTTTCATCAAAATTAGGATGCATTTTTTTTTTTTTTTTTTTTTTTTTTTTTTTGTCGTTTTAGGTTATTTAAAATTTATTTTGGAAATGTGCTAGTAAAAGAATATCGCGTTTCACAGAGATATATTGGATTATTAGAGATAAACATCATATACAATTGCGGTATAAAACTTATGTTATTAAGACACATAAATAAAAAAAAAATATTATGTTTATTTTTATCTATACATTCTCGATCTTCTGTTAATAAATGAGTACAATATCATTATAAACATATAATTTTTTCATCAAAAGTTACAGCTAATAGTAAATAAATACGGATATAAAGATTTTTCTATTTTTTCTTTCAATTTAATTTTCTTTTTCAGTGTTAGTTTTAAATTGCATACAAAATGGTACAGTGGATTTTTTTACTATTCAAGATTTATTTTATAAAATACTGTTTACTTAGGGTTTTCCTTTCACGAGCAATTACAAAAGCAATTTAGATAAACACGCAATTTATCATTCTAAACAACAGAACAATTGACGCTAAGGCAACCAAAAATACAAGCAAGCTTCTTTGCAATTTTTGAAAAAAAGAGTTTTTTTTCTCAATGTAACATACTGGAACGATTCCAAATATCTTTAAAGTAATGCCAGTTTTCATGGCGAAAAAAAGGAAGTCTGTTTTTTTACACATGAATTTTTTTACTTTTTTCTTTTGTCGTCTTTATTTATTTTATTATTTTTAAGAGGATTAAATTGTTTTGAAAATGATATATATATATATATATATATATATATATATATATATATATATATATATATCTTGACAAAGTGAAAAAAATTATTACTATCTTTATGCAACCGGCGCATAGCAGCTCTGTCTTTGCACAAAGTTTATATACTCTTTTATGAAAAATATGAAAAATGATGAAAAGATGAAAAAATGCAAAAATGGGTGAAACAACAACAATGAACCACAAAAGAGCAACACCAAAAAAACAAAACAAAATAAACTCCCTGCTCTTCAGAAGGTGGGAGGAGCACAGGTATCAAAAAATTGTAAAAAAATGTATCCTCACAGGTTTCGCAAGGCACCACAAAGCTGCATACTCCAATTATATAAAAAATAACTGAGAAAAATTAAGAAAAATTTTTTAATATACCAAAACAGTAAAATAAATTAACATTAAAAAATATCCAACAGCAAAATCATAAAGTAAATCAACTCGTAACATAACATAACTCAAAAATATTATATTTAGAAATTTCCAAAGTAACACGAAGAACATCAGAAACTAAACAATAAACTAAACTAAATAGACATGCAGCAATGCGATGCCCCCACCTTTACCTATGAGGAAAAAGAAAAAAGATACCTGTTAAAAAAATTTTCAAACCTCCATACTTGATTGAGCGGGGGAAAACTGTTAGGCCTAAGATGATAGCAGGCCAGCTTCAAAGTTTTAAACTCCTTCGAATTGTCGTTCCGTTGTTCACTACTGTCCATTTTCAAGCTTGGTCTGTCACTCTCAAAATGTTGACAATCATCACCCTGTGAACTTTCCTTGTCGGACTTTCATTCACAGATCTTCATATAATTCAACATCCAAGAAGCAACTTCCATAGTGGCGTTTGGCCCTACTGTTGCCACTTCAAAAAACCTTTTTTTAGTTCATTTACATAAAAAAATATAAAATTATGAGGATAAAAATTATTGTAAAACAAATTTGCAGCAAATTTAAAAATTTGTGTTTCCAAAATCTTCCTCGACCCACAAATATTATAATATCTAATTATTTGACCCAAAATTATATTTACAAAGACTCTCTTACTTAAATTGGAGTGCCAATGAGGCATGGAGTGGGTTTTAAAATTAAAAAAAGTTCTTTTATCAAATAATTTAACAACTAATTCTTCATTTTCAATATTTAAGTCAAGATCTAAAAAAACAACATGTAAATTATCGTCTGAAGCACAATTTAACTTTAAACAAGGTGGATAAATGTGATCAATCGATTCCAAAAAATTATAATCGAAGACAATTATGTCATCGATATATCTCAAAACCCTGAATGATTTGTTAGAATTTAAAATGAATTTATATTCATAAAAAAATAAAAAAAGGTTAGCTGCAGTGCTTGAAAAATTAGTACCCATACCTATTCCACATACCTGATAAAAAATAGAACCATTAAAAGTTATAAAATTATTATAAAAACAAAAATTACATAAACTTAGAAAAAAATCTCTATCAATACCCAACTCTTCCTTGATATAAAAAGTATCAAACAAATCCTCCAGAGTTTTAAACAGCAGATCAATAGGAATATTTGAAAAAAGATTTTCAAAATCAAAAGTAAACAGATTTGTGGGCGTTGTAGGCGTGTTCAATTTCTTTAAAACCTCAATACTATTATCAATACACCAAAAATAACTAGAATTTTTAAATTTAAATTTCAAAAAACCATAAATTCTCTTCAAAAAATCTTGTAACTTAACATTAAAACTTTTACCAATACCTCTGGAATTGCAGCATATACTTCTAAATTTTATAGGATTTTTGTGGAACTTAGGTGTCAAAAAAAGAAAAGGAAGACTGTGAAAATTATTAATAGGAAAATTGTATGCATAAAGATTTTTAACCTTTCTAGAATAAGCACTAAATTTTTTAATAATTGCATTGTGATTCAGATTATATTTTTGATAATATTTTGTATCATTCAGTTCATTAGTAACTTTTTCTATGTAAAATAATTTTCAAATGATTGCATAATTAGATGAAGCCTTATCAACAGGAACAATGACAAATTTATTATGTAAAAATTGTATATAGCTGCAGTCCTCTTTATTTAAACGATGATAAGTGCACTGATTATTATTTAATTTTTGGTCAACAAAATTAACAAAACTATTTAAAATATTCCATCTCCATTCATTGAAAGCCTCAAAAGGCACATTGAATTTGTAACACATTTTTAAGACAAAAGCAGACAAATCTCCTTTAAATTTCAAAACAGCATTCTCTTTATTAACTTTTTTATTTAATCTGAATTTGGTACCGAAGCCCATCAAAAATTTTAAGTTTTTATTCTCAATAATTTCTAAATTACCAGTTACCACATGCCCATGAAAGTCATCTATAAAGTCTGGAAAATCTTCCCTACAATTTCAAGAAACAGTATCATTCTCTGTTAAAGCTACATATCTGTAATTAAAAAGCTTCTTTCTTAGAGGTATATCATACTTATAAGCAACAACTACATTTATATTTTTTATTGGAAACAGAAAATGAAATTGCCTAATGAAATTATTTATTTTGAGATCATCAAATGATTTCTGTTGAAAATTTATAGTAAAAAAAGCCTTTGTATATTCAAAATTAGAAAATGACTTCAATCTAAAATTCAAAAGATCATAAAGCAAATCCTTATACTGTGTATTTAAAAACCTGTATCCCCCAACAGCCTTCTTAATTTTATCAAGTGTTTTTAATTTCAAACTGAAAACAGCATTTTTTACAATTTTAACATTATAAACAGCTAAAAAATTTTTTTCTTTATCATTTATCCAGTCAGAAGGAACCAAACAATTTAACCATTTTGAATTAACATGAGAACCCCTTTTGAATCTCTTAGTAGCATTAACATTAGCATATAAATTGCAAAAATTGTAAACATTATCTATATTCTTAACATTGTACCCATTTATTTTTGTATTCAATCCATACGGATATAAACTTCTAAATTTCAAAATGAACTCATTCTCCCTTTTTAATCTATCATCCTTATTTTCAACATGAGCCAAAATTTCTATTTGAATATTCTCAAAAGAATGCAATCTAAAATGTAAAATTTCAAATGAAGTATACGGTAAATTTTCTTTAAAAACATTGGATCTATGGTTATTAATACGTATATTTAAACAACCAGAAGTTTCACCCACATACACCTGTGTGCAAGTTAAGCAAGTAATCTTATAGACTACATTATTAAATTTTCAAAAAGTATTTTATCCTGCAGGAACATTCTCAGCAACAGTATCAGCACGACTCACCACACATGTTTTTCATCTAGTATCCTTTCATTTGTAATATCTCATAATGTATCATTTTTATAAAGTGAAGTTTTTATAAAATTTTTTGTAAGCACTTAGGCTTAGTTGCAAAAAAACTTTTTCAACAAAAATCAGCAAAAAACACCCATTTCAACCAATGAAAAATATGAGTTAAAAAATTCCTTCAGCAACAACAGCGCTAAGCAGCTTAAATATTGCCCAATAAATATATCTTGACAAAGTGAAAAAAATTATTACTATCTTTATGCAACCGGCGCATAGCAGCTCTGTCTTTGCACAAAGTTTATATACTCTTTTAGGAAAAATATGAAAAATGATGAAAAGATGAAAAGATGAGTGGCCAAACGCCACTATGGAAGTTGCTTCTTGGATGTTGAATTATATGAAGATCTGTGAATGAAAGTCCGACAAGGAAAGTTCACAGGGTGATGATTGTCAACATTTTGAGAGTGACAGACCAAGCTTGAAAATGGACAGTAGTGAACAACGGAACGACAATTCGAAGGAGTTTAAAACTTTGAAGCTGGCCTGCTATCATCTTAGGCCTAACAGTTTTCCCCCGCTCAATCAAGTATGGAGGTTTGAAAATTTTTTTAACAGGTATCTTTATTTCTTTTTCCTCATAGGTAAAGGTGGGGGCATCGCATTGCTGCATGTCTATTTAGTTTAGTTTATTGTTTAGTTTCTGATGTTCTTCGTGTTACTTTGGAAATTTCTAAATATAATATTTTTGAGTTATGTTATGTTACGAGTTGATTTACTTTATGATTTTGCTGTTGGATATTTTTTAATGTTAATTTATTTTACTGTTTTGGTATATTAAAAAATTTTTCTTAATTTTTCTCAGTTATTTTTTATATAATTGGAGTATGCAGCTTTGTGGTGCCTTGCGAAACCTGTGAGGATACATTTTTTTACAATTTTTTGATACCTGTGCTCCTCCCACCTTCTGAAGAGCAGGGAGTTTATTTTGTTTTGTTTTTTTGGTGTTGCTCTTTTGTGGTTCATTGTTGTTGTTTCACCCATTTTTACATTTTTTTCATCTTTTCATCATTTTTCATATTTTTCATAAAAGAGTATATATATATATATATATATATATATATATATATATATATATATATATATATATATATATATATATATATAAATTTTATTTATACTATATATTTTTCTTTTTTCTTAGATCATATATAATTCTAAAAATGTTATGTAATAATATTGTTAAGTTTAAAATCATATTCTTTCAACTTAAATAATGCAGTCAAAAAATAAATTAAACTAGCATTTACAACACATATATTTACAAAATTTCACTTGAATGAAATAACGTAAGATCCTAATAGGGAGATTTTAACAACTTGATTTTAATTATTAAACCTATTATCCCAATACTCAAAATATAATTATCCGAATATAATATATCCGAATGCTTCAAACTTCATTTCATTGAAAGAATCAAAAGAAAAAATGAATTCAAAGAAAAAAAATACTACATTTTTCGACAGGATGAAGTGAAGTTTACTAAAAATTAATTTAAGTAACTTCACAAACAAATCTATGGTATTGCAAACTAATCGTATGGATTCTACGACAGCTAGATATAGACACAGAAGACAGAGGGAGCCCAACGTTGCAGCGACTGGTATTTACAAAGTTGGCGCATGCGTATGTGAGACCTGGTTTTTCGTCTGCTCAAAAATTAAAACAGAACGAAAGATTGATGTGATATCAATCGGTCTTGTTTTTTGGAACGAAAAATTTCAGCAAATTTTTTCGAACCGCAATTGAAAAAATATGTATAATAATTAAAATTTACAATAAATAAATAAATAAATAAAATAAATAAAATAAATGTACATTTTGTCATTTATAAGTATTTTTTTAACGATGAAATTTTCCAAGTTTAAACATGTAATAAAATCTTAAAAATAATAGTAATAAAAATAAACAAAAAAATCTTTCAAAAAAATTGAGATAGAGACTTGAAATTTGTGTGTGCACTTAGTACGTATTAATGGGAAGAAGTCTATTGCATATCAGTAATCTTCATTACCCGAAACTATCGAAATATTCGTTCTGATGAAAGGTGTATAAAAATTTTCAATTATTATTATTTTTTTAGTTTTAAGGAGTGGATGTAAAAGATAATAAAATAACACAAATTTTGTATAAAAAACGAATTCAACCGCTTAATTAAGTCACTGGGATATTTTAAATCCTATTTTCCACACTCTTCGATTTTTCATAATGCTGTATTTTATTCAAATTTCAACTCAATTATATATATTAATTGGATATGAGGCGCTTAATCCAACGCAGTAAACTGTTAGTTACAAGGGATGATCGAATGAAAAGGTACGAAACGCGTAAAAACGTAATAGTTAAATATTTGCATAATTCGCCATGGGAGAACTTAGCGAAACATCTCGGGATCCGATTGGAGTGTCTGACGATGATCGGAGCATGCGCGGGCGCACGCATGCGCAGATGTGAGCAGAGGCTCTTATCAAAAGCAGTGTCAAAATGATGCGGCAGTCTGTATGATGAAAGGGTGGCATTCTCGTTGCAAAATTCCACGATTGAGGAGCAGCGAGTTTTTATTCGATTTCTGACAACGGAAGGTCAGAAACCGGCAGCTCCTACATTTTACACACTTCTCAGATTTGTAGTTTATATTGCTTAAAGTTCGTGGAACATTAGTTTAATCTAAGTTCCTTTAATCTCATTACTGTGATATTACATTGAACATTCAATAATTGCACTGTAAGGAAAAAAAAATCTGTAGGTTTACAGATGTTAATTTGAGGAACTTACTCCTTACTAAAATTTTAGATTTACACAGTACAGAAAGAGTGTAAAAGTACAAAAGTGGCTTTTGTAAAACCACAGAAGTCTCGATTAACAAAAAATCTACTAAAATTACGTTAATTTTAGTTTCTCAATTTCTACCTAACAATTTCTCTGAAAAGCGAGTTGCAGTTAAACAGGAAGTTCTAGGTATCTAAGTATATAAAAAAAAACTCGTACTAACCTTACCGATATTTGCTTTATAGTGCAAACATCTATCTGCTATATAAATGTTTGTTGTTGTCGTTATATCAAATGTTAATAGAAATCCCATTTTCCTAGAAACATTATAATAACTTTGCAGATAATTTTTCTACAGTTTAAAATGGCAATAGAAACACACATCAATATTTTATTTTTTTTTAATTACTAAATATAGGCTTACGAACAACTCCAAAAACGGGGCAAACATAATAGAAATAGACATAGTTTATTTTAGCATTTAACATTTCTAAACCATTTAAAACATTTATTATTAATTCTCGAATTTACAGATGTAGATACATTTAAATGTTTCAACTTGATCAAAGTGGATTTCAAAGGAAGAATTTACTAAACAACTGAATGTTTTCTAAACAAGTTAATTGCAGACATAGCTTGCTTAATTCCTAATAAATAACTTTTTTCCTGTATATATATATATATATATATATATATATATATATATATATATATACAGGGTGTATCTAAACTACTGGGCAAAACATTAAGGGGTGATTGTACACATCAAGACAAATAATATTAAATGAGAAACTAAGGGTCCCATACGTCTTCCGAAGTTGATAGGAGCCATCAAAGTTTAGGGTCCAAAATTTGAAATGATTATAAAAGACAGGAAAATTGGTCGATTCGTTTGCGGTTTTTACGATAACGATTCTTTATGTCAGTATTGTCTTGAAAATAAATTATAAAGATAAATTTCAAAAAATGCCGATAGAGGGCGCTTTAGACTTCGGAGTAACGAACAACTATTTTTTTACCGTTATTTTTTACATATCATTAATTTTTTTAGAAGTTTTGAGATAAACTTAAATTTTGAGCTCAAAATCTGTGGTTAAGTAGCGCAAACTGAACAGTGTTCAATGATAGTTGGTAGGTTCAAATTTCAAATGATTATAAAAAACAGAAAAATTAGTCAATTGATTTGCGTTTTTCACTAAAATTATTCTTTATGTGAGTATTGTCTTGAAAATAAATTATACAGATAAATTTCAAAAAATGTCGATAGAGGGCGCTTTAGACTTTGGAGTAACATACAATTATTTTTTACCGTTATTTTTTGCATCTCATTAAATTTTCTAGAAGCTTAGACCTAAACTTAAATTTTGAGCTGAAAATCTGAATCGTTGAGAGTGGTTAAGTAGCGCAAACTAAACTGTGTTCAATGGGGATGGGGTGGTTCAAATTTCAAATGATTATAAAAAACGGAAAAATTGGTCGATTCGTTTGCTGTTTCCTCTAAAACCATTCTTTATGTCAGTATTTCCTTCAAAATAAATTTTAAAGATAAAGTTCAAAAAAATCCGTTAGAGGGCGCCTTAAACTTTAGAGTAACTAACAAAAATTTTTAACTGTTATTTTTATGTCTAATTAAATGCTTGCAAAACGTTAGACTTAAATTTTGAGCTCAAATTCTGAATCGTTGGGAGGGGTTAAGAAACGCAAATTGAACTGCATTCAAAAGTTGAAATGTTACCCTGCCCAACCTACGAACACAGTTCAATTTTCGCTACCTAATTATTCGAAACGATTCAGATTTTAAGCTCAAAATTTAAGTCTAAGCTTTTAAAACATTTATTTAAATAAAAAAAATAACGTTTAAAAAAGGTTGTTGGTTACTCAAAAATTTAAGGCGCCCTCTAACGGAATTTTTTGAAATTTATCTTTAAAATTTATTTTCAAGAAAATACTGACATAAAGAACGGTTTTAGAGAAAACAGCAAACGAATCGACCAATTTTCCCGTTTTTTTATAATCATTTGAAATTTGAACCTCCCCACCCCAATTGAACACAGTTCAGTTTGCGCTACTTAACCACTCTCAACGATTCAGATTTTCAGTTCAAAATTGAAGTTTAGGTCTATGCTTCTAAAAAAAAATTTAATAAGATGCAAAAAATAACGGTAAAAAATAGTTGTACGTTACTCCAAAGTCTAAAGGGCCCTCTATCGACATTTTTTTTAAATTTATCTGTATAATTTATTTTCAAGACAATACTCACATAAAGAATAATTTTAGTGAAAACTGCAAATCAATTGACCGATTTTTCTGTGTTTAATAATCATTTGAAATTTGAACCTACACACACCCATTGAACACAGTTCAGTTTGCGCTACTTAACCACAGATTTTGAACTCAAAATTTAAGTTTAGGTCTATGCTTCTAAAATAATTTAATGAGATGTAAAAAATAACGGTAAAAAATAGTTGTTCGTTACTGCAAAGTCTAAAGCGCCCTCTATCGGCATTTTTTGAAATTTATCATTATAATTTATTTTTAAGACAATACTGACATGAAGAATCATTTTCGTGAAAACCGCAAATGAATCAACCAATTTTTCAGTTTTTTATAATCTTTTCAATATTTGGTCCCTAAACTCTGATGGCGCCTATCTCCCTCAGAAGACGTTTGGGACCCTTAATTTCCCATTTAATATTATTTGTCTTGATGTGTACTATCACCCCTTAAAGTTTTGCGCAGTAGTTTAGATACACCCTGTATATACAAAGTTAATAAAACATTATTTAACTAAATAAATGAATTTTTTTGCTAATGGAATGCTTGGGATTTGAATATTTGAAAGATTTACATGTCAATGCAATTTTTACAATCGTAGAATTTGTTACAATCGTTGTATTTTTGCGAAATGTTGCTCCTCTCGTCTGTATCCCCTTTCTGGACGCACCTGAAGCCACTGTAGATGGCCTGTCCAGACCTACGCTGTCTTTTATTGGGCAAAACATAATCAGAATTGAGAGTTCTTTCAACATCTCGACGAGTGTCCATAAAAGTCTTTTTTTCGAAGATTAAGTACCGATGGCGTCGACCTATTGGACAATTTATGCTTCTGCGGTTACTGTCTAATTAGTGGAGGAACGGGTCGGTTTACGATCTTCTGCTTTTTAGAACATACTGAGTATGACGTATTTGAAATTGTTCTCTTAGTTTTATTATCATACTTTGCTCTAGGTAGAACTGACTTTTTACTTTCAGCAATAGTCTTTGGCGCTGTCTGTCTAGATTTTCGCTGCGAATATTTATGATAAGAATTAGACGAAGATGAGCTAGACTCTGGAAACTCATTGGATCGGGAATTTTGCGAAACACCACTCGACACATGAGAAACTTCACTATCATTCTCTCTAAACTTATAAATTCGAACCTGAACCAGATTATCCGTCATCCTTTCTCCATTTACATTTACAACCAAATTGTTATTTCGAACTTCTAGAACTTCAAAAGGACCCACAAACTTTGGACCAAACTTAGCTACCCTCTTCTGACGACTTGAACTTAATCAATCCTTCTCCACTAAAACAAAATCTCCAACTTTAACTTTTAACTCCCTTCTACGCATATTATAATATTGAGCCTTTTTCTCCTGCGCTTTTCCCATCTGAACTTTTGCTTTGTTAACCAACTTTTCAATATCCTGACACATAAACTGACTTTCTGCATCCGATACCATAACTAACATTTGAAATGGAGTAATGACTTTTCTACCCAAAAATAACTCAGCAAGCGTTTTCCCCGGCGACTCATGAACTGCCGCGTACGCAAAATGCTGAAGAAACTGGTCCCAATTTGCATGATGAGAACCAACATACGAAGAAATCATTTGAATTAATGTACGATTTACACGTTCAGCCATATTAGATTGAGGACTGTAAGTAACAGTAAAAGAATGATCAATTTCCAGCTTCTCACACAGAGCCTTAAAAATATCAGAAATAAAATAAGGGCCATGATCACTAACTACCCTAATTGGTGCACCATATTTAGAAATATAATTATCGAAAAAGGCATCAGCAACTGCAGGTGCAGAAGCCTTCCTGAGGGGGACTAACTCCACCCATTTACTATAATAATTAACAATTACTAATACAAATCTATATCTTTTAGGATTAGTCAATGGATAAGGACCAATTAAATCTACACCTACATTCATTAGGAAAATTTACTTTAATAGTAATTAATTTGCCAGCTGGACTTATCGTTGGCATGTGCTACAGCTGGAGACATAAGCGCGCACTGGTTCCCGAATTTTAGGAATGTAGCAGGATTCACATATTCGAACATGAGTTTTCCTAATTCCTAAGTGACCTGCTAATGGATTATCATGAAATTCCTTCAAAATGGCCTTACGAAGACTAGCCGGAATAAAAACTCTTAATTCACCACCTGAATTTACAATTTTAAAACAGAAAAGAAGACCATCGATAAATTTAAAAGATTGGGACCATTTATCAAACATAGGCAAATTTTCGCTCGGGATATCATCAGGATTTTCCAAATAACAATATAAATTTCCAAACTCCTCATCTTGCTTTTGTTCTCTTATTAACTGTTCCCGTGACCTTAACACTAACGAAGACAATGCACAACACTTAACTTCCTCAGTGACCTCTAAACCACCATGCGGGTTACGAGACAAAGCGTCAGCTACCGCTTTTTCCTTGCTTGCCCTATGTTCTATAACAACATTATACTCTGCCAGTTTCAAACACCATCTGACCATACGAGAATACAAACCCTTTCCATTAGTTAACTTTGTCAAAGCTGAATGATCCGTAATGACTTTAACCGGAATATTTATGAAAAAAAAAACGAAATTTATTCAAAGCCCAGATTACTGCAAGACACTTATTTTCTGTAATCGAATAATTCCTTTCAGCCGCATTCAAAATTCTCGAAGCAAACGCTATCGGTCGACCTTTCTGTGCTAACATCGCTCCAACCCCCACTGCACTCGCATCGCAATAAACTTCAAACTGAGACGAATACATGGGATGAGCCAAAACAGGAGGTGATACTACCGCATCTTTTAATAATTCAAAAGTCCTTTTAGCCGCTGACGACCACGTAAATTTTACCCTTTTCCTTTTCAAATTATACAGTGTTTCACATAACTCTGAAAAATGCGGAATGAATTTGGAAAACCAAGCAACCATCCCTAAAAATGTTGCTACTTCCTTACTACTTTTGGGGGGATTCATTGCCACAATTGCCTCAATTTCTCATTATCTATCTTAATACCCTCACAGGTAATTTTTGCTCCAAAATATTTTATTTCCTTTCGCAAAAATTTGCACTTTTCTAATTTAACTGTTAACCCAGCATCTCTCAACAACGTAAATACTTCCCTCAATAGTCTTAAGTGTTCCTCAAACGTAGCTGCCATTATAATTATATGATCCAGGTACACCAAGACACCCTTACCAAGCAAAGGTTTTAGGATGTTATTCATGACCTTCTGGAACGTTACCTGCGCTCCCGATAAACCAAAACTCATTCTCTTAAAAGCGAAACAACCGTCCCGAGTAATAAACGCAGTTTTAGCTATATCCTCCGGCTTCATTGCAATTTGAAAATAACCTGACGTAAGATCTAACGTTGACATATAATTTGTACTCGTAATATTGGCCAAAATCTCACCAATTACTGGAATTGGATATTGAGGGTATTGCGTTATTGCATGCAATTTCCTATAATCTACTGCAAACCGCCACGCCTCTGAATAATCCAAACTCTTTATTTTTACGACTCATTTCATCCCGTTATTTTTACGACATAACACCACTGGCGATGCAAAAGGAGACTCAATCGGCATAATAATATCATTCGCAAGCATTTTTTGAATATGATAAACAATTATACCTTGCTTTACCTTGTCATAACGATATGGTTTACTAGCAACAGGTGCTGACAAACCAGTATCAATTTCATGCCACGCAATATTCGTTAGACCCGATTTATCTGAAAAAATCAATCAAAAACTTATTAAATGCCTCCTTCTCGACTTCACTTAAACCAGACTCCCCCAAATCAACCGACACCGAAACTGACTTTTTCTTTCTCACATTCTCATTATTATTTACGATCACAGACTTTTTAAAGAAATCCAGACTAATTCCTCTATTTTTCATGTAATCTACGCCGACTATACAATGTACCGTTAAACCATCTAGCACACAAAACTCACAACATGTCTCCACCGAATGAATTTCAACTTCTAAATCCTCTGAACCTTTATTATCACACGCTACTCTTTGCGCTTACTGAACCACCAGATTTGACCTCTTCAACTTTTTATACGAAAAATATTTACGAAAACAGTCATACGAAATGAAAAACTTATCTGCCCCTGTATCGAAGACACTTTTAACAACAATACCATTCAAAATAATTAACAATTCAGGTAATTCCACCAAGTTAATAGTCACTCTATTCAAATTCACAGAAGGTTTTTCCATTTTAACCTGTGACTGCATACCTTCCGAAATACAACCACCTATCACTTTAACTGATCCGACCTCTTAACACATCTCCTTTGCATTGACCTGTCCCCAGAATTCTCATCTAAATTCAATCTCCTTACTTGTGAATAAGGACCATTCCTTTCACGTTCACCCCCTCTCAGATCATAGTCACTTCTCCGCCTATTTCCATCGATATTTCTGTCATTGCCTCTAAAATTTTTAACACCACCGAAATTCCTATTACCATTACCAGTGTTTGACACATTTCGACTAAATCCATAATCACCATTACTCATATTATTACTCATTAATCGCTGTCCCACTCTCACATTCCTATCCCCCTCATTTCTTAAATTGTTTTCCGTGATGGGTCTTTGTTGAGGGCTACGCGATTCCCATTGATCCGATCTATGCCGTGCCCCATACATGAATAAAATTCGGTGCATTTCCAAGAAATTTTCGGTGCTCTAATTTCAATATAGTCCTGTACATTCTTATTAAAAAGAGGAAGAACTATATCCAAAAATTTCTCAAATGTGATATCCAAATCTAATTTATTTTTTTACTCAAGTTTACGTAGATAAAACTTTGAGGCCGATCCATATATATTCTGTTTATTACAATAAAATTCGCTATGTAACATACTTTTAACTTTGACAGGAGGAAATGCTTTTTTTAGTTCAGTAATTGTCTGCTCAAATCGTTTAGTCGCATCATTCATTAGGAATTTCCCTATATTATCTAACCACAAAAGTGCTTCACCCTTTAGCGAGCATTTAAGCACTATATACTTATTCTTCTCCGGTATATCTATACTAATAAAAGAACAAAATGCTCTGTCTGTCTGTGTGTGTGTCTGTGTGTCTGTGTTTCTGCGATGGCTAGCAAAATCTACAGCACGTACAAAGCTCAACATTTTTTTGAGAGTAGCCCAATATCTCTCCTGATGCACCTGAGCTTCAGAATTTCAAAATTCCAATTATTAACTTCGTAATTAATTAAAATCAAGAGGTCACTCTCATAAAAAATCATCTTTACCCCAATTTCATTCTCTTTCGTTTGTTTACGGTTGGTTGGTCGTGTAAAAATTTTCGCAGAAGTAATAAGAAAGCTGAGATAGAATTAAAGAAACCCATGGAGGAATAAGATAAGTAGAGGTGAAGTAAGCCTCAAAAAACGTTTGCGATATGAAACCATTAATTGCTCAAATTTAATGTGGCAAACAAAAGAACGTGGAAGGGATTTTGTATTTTAAGACGAATTGAAAGAAATGAATTACAATTGAAGCATATTTCAAGAGAAAATAGCAAATTTTTAAACTGGTCTTTGTTCTATTATTATTTATTAGAATAAATATTCGCTTTTAAAATGAAGGAAATTGGAAAATTAGCAATAATTAAATATCAAATTAAAATTAAATAAGGTATTAAAAACATTTGATACGAACTAAAAATTGTATAACTAAAGGTTTCCTTCATTAATGTAATTTTAAATACTTTATAACGTAGATGAAAAATGTTTATGACTTAATAATTGCATGTAAATAAATATTTAAAATATAATGACGAAAACATTCTTTTGAAATCATGTATGAAAACTTAATAAATATTAATCTAAAATATTAATTTCTGACTGCAGACGATTTTAATGTACTAACAAAATAATGTTATATTTTCAAGCAAAACGTTAAAATAATTTTCTATATTGATATTTAAAACACATATGATAAAATAATTAATAAATTTTTACCGGTGAAGCTATAAATTAGTTAATTTAAAAAACGAGAGAAAAAAAATACAGGTTTAAATCTGTTTCAATTGATAGACGTGTCAAAGCATGTGCTTTTGTTGGTACTTAATTGACTTAATGTAGGGTTATATTTTAAGCATAATCTCCAGATATAATACTTCCACTCTATTAATTTCTTTTTACTCTATAAAAGAAACCAATTTGAGATTTTGACATTTCAAAAAATACTGTTTTTTCCCAAAGACCTTTAAAATTCATAGACTGGCAAAATGTCAGTTTAACTTAGGATTTTTTAACATAGCTGTTACGTCAGACAGTGTGTACTTCGTACATTAGAATGTATTTGTGGTTGGCTATGTTGCAGTTAATATATGTATATGTATATATGAGGCTTCTTTAGCAATTTTTCTTAAATCATTGATTAAATTTGAATGCATTTATTTAAATTAAAATTTTATTAAGACTTTAATTTGTTTTTAAAACAAAAATGAAATGGCTCTTTAACGTACAATTGTTCGAATAGGCAGACGATTCATACACAGTAATAAATTATCAAATAGCAAAATAAATTATATATCAAAAATAGTCACTAAAAGAATAGTAGCAAAACATAATGTTTAGGCGTATTAACACATAACCCGATCCCAACCAGAAAAAACAGACAATACTCCGACCCAAGCAAGACAAAAATTCTATGAGCATAAACCCGACCCGAACCTAAATATTCCATTTGAAAAAAAAGTATGATTTTGTAATCTGACCCCACAAAATGAATCCCACAAAAATATTCAAATGAAGCATATCCCAATCCGATCAAGGAAAAATAATGTTCGTGTATATGCAACCCGACCCGAACCTAAAATTTTTCTCTGAAAAAACCCGAAAAATGACCAGAACGAAACCTGAAATCGATAAAAATATTCCAAAGAACTATAACCCGATAAGAGCAAGACAAAATAATTTTCGTGAACATAAACCTGACTCGAACCTAAAAAATTCCATTTGAATAAAAAACCTGAAATTTTATGCAAACTACATCTGAATCCGATCAAAATATTAGAAAGAACCATAACCGGATTCGAATAAGAGAAAATAATTTCCGTGGACATGAAACCGATCCAAACCTAAAATTCCATTTGAAAAAAAAATACCTGAAATTTGAATCGAACCAAATATGAACAGGACAAAAATATTCCACAGAACCATACCCGGCTCTGAACAAGACAAAAAATTTCCATGAACATGAACCCAATCCGAACCTAAAAAACTGAACTAAATCTGAATCTGACAAAAATATTCCAGAGAAGCATATCCTTATTCGAACAATGCAGAATAATTTCCGTTGATGGCAACCCAATTTGAACCTAAAAATTCCATTAAAAAATCAGAAATCTGAATTGAACTACATCAGAACCCGAAAAAAATATTCCAAAGACCCAAAACCGGATCCGAGCAAAACAAAATAATTTCCCTGTCCATAAATCCGACCAGAACCTTAAAAATCAATTTAAAAAAATACCTGAAATCTGAAACGAACCAAATCTGAATACGACGAAAATATTCCAAATAACTATAACCAGATACGAACAAGACAATATAATTTTCATGGACATAAACCCAATCCAAACCAAAAAATTTAAAAAAAAAATCGGAAATTTGAACTTAACAAGAATATTTCAGTGAAGTATAACCTCATTGGAACTAGGTAAAATAATTTCCATATTAATACACCCCAACCCGAACTTAAAAATCCCATTTGAAGGAAAAAAAACCCCACGAAATCTAAATTGACCGGATTTTAACTGAACAAAAATATTCCAAACAACCATAACCGTATCCGAAGAAGACAAAATAATTTCCATGAACATGAATCCAATCCGAACCTTAAATTCGGATGTTCTACAAAACATAATGCGCTCCGTAGTGGTGGAAAGTGAAACTAAGTACTTAGCGCGAGATGGTTAAGATATTTCGTTTATAGTTAGTGTTAAATTAGAACTTGGTTACGGTTAGGTAACAGTTAGGTTGCAATTACGTTCCGGTAAACCCCTTTGTTATATTTATTTTCCGGTTAGGTTACAGTTAGGTCATGGTTAAGTTACAGTTAGGTTAAAGTTAAGTTGCGGTTAGGTTGTGGTTAGATTATGGGTAGGTTATGATTAGGTGACGGCCAGGTTACATTTATGGTAAATTTAAGTTACAGTTAGGTTACTGTTAAGATACAGCTAGGTTACAGACAAGTTATGATTCTGATACAATTAGGTTACGGTTAGGATTTTGTTCACAGAATGAACATTACGCATGTTTGATAAAAAATATACACCTATTTTTGAAAATGGCTCTGAAATTATAATACTATATACTAACCTTTTAGCTAATCATCGAGAATCGATTTCATTCACGGCATAGTTGGATTTAAGAGTGATATAATTAGTTTGAAATTCAAAATATTTCACTTGGAATATCTATGTGAAAAAAGTATTTAGTTAAGTCACTTAACAGTAATGTTAAGGATAAATATCAACACTTTAGCACGAAAATCACGCAATCGTTGGACACATATTCCCTCCTGCGTTTCCCATTGCAGTCATTTTGGGTATTTTTGCAGCTAAATATTAGTTTTTTTAACCAATTTTTGACACAGTCAGGGGGCACGTATTTAATATAATGTACACTGTAAAAAAATTGACCCTTTTGCTGCATCGTCACGCCCCCGCTTTTATAGAATATATCTCTTTTGACCTATGAGAATGCTCCATAATAGACTGAAGTAATCATTTTCTATAAAAGCGGTGGAGTGACGATGCAGCAAAAGGGTCAAATTTTTAACAGTGTATTTACACATATTTCGAGTTAAAGATAAAATCATAAAAATTTCAAGTTCGTTTAACATTATTATTACGGACCCGGGCAACGCCGGACGGGTCAGCTAGTTATTAAATAAAATATAATCCTCCAATTTCACTAAGAACTCGTTAATGTGCCCTTCACCAGTAAAACAAACTTGTGGGACAAGCTCACAATGTTCGATTTTCTGTTGGGCGCCATTTGTGACGAGTCTGGGGTTATGCTCGTTGAATGAACACATAATCTTAAGTATAAGATAAAATCAAACAGTTTTTTTAAACCTCTGTAACATGGGAAAAAGAAGCTAAGTTTGAAATTTCAATCACTAAGCACAATACTAAGATATTAGATTGCAAGCTATACTCACGTCCACAGCTTAAGCTCAGTTCGGGGCATTCACTCCGACTCTACGTTCAGATTGCGGCTAAAAGCTAGTTTAAATGTATAATAAAACAGCCCGTGGCTGCAAATAACACTCTTTATTTTTCAGAAATACTCAACGTATTAAATAACTTCTTACCCCAGGCTTTCTCCTTGGGTAATTCAGCTCTCCACAAGCTAACTCGGCTCACAATAATAGCTATACCACTTCAGAACACCTGGCTTCGCTTTACAACACAATCTAATTCGCTTTGCGGACTCCTGCCGCTTCACCACCACAATCTATTTCTTCACCACACCAATCTATTTCACCTTGCAGACTACTGCCGCTTCACCACCACACACACTCCAACTCATAGCTTTTATACATTGCAAACTGAAGACGGAGCCATAAATTTTCATAATACTGCTAACCGCAGATAACTGTAGACTCGAGGGCGCCACATACGATCTGGAAAGTAAAAGTTGAATAAAGAATAGATGTCGCTTTCGCGCCACACATGTTAGAACATTGACGTCACGATCTCACTACAAATGCTAGAGTGCCTTTATTACAAAGGACACTCCCTCTGAAATTGACAAGCGTTATGATGTCGATAATGTATAAATGATATATGAAGTACACATATACTATCCACCACTAAGTATTTGGTCACCTGTGATCGAAAATAAAAAATATTTATTCACATTCAACAATTAGTAGGGCCTCCATGAGAAGCAAATACAGCCGAAACCATCCTTGAAATGCTTTCTACACGCCCTTGTGTGACAGCTTGTGGCATTTGTTTTCATTTAATTTGAAGAATACAAGTAAGTTCCTTCACTGATTTAGATTTTAAATGATTGTCGTACCACTTAATTTGGCGTTTTAATTCGTCTCATACGTTTTCAATTTGAGTTCAGATCTGGGGTCTGGGCAGTTAGTCTAGTCAATTAACATTATTGCCATCACATCGATTCATGAAGCACCTCACAACATGACATGTGGTGTTGTCATCCTGAAATTAACATGGGTCTATCTTGTAGAACTGCCATAACGTAGGAAGTACATTGTCATCAAAAATAGAGCAATAGATTTCCGTGTTGAGCCGTACATAAATTGAAACAAAAAATATTAGACGAAACCAGGAAAAATATTCCGAAACTATTATTCTCCCTCCGCCATATATACCGGGTGGTTAGTTATTAACGTCAGGTGTTCAGAGCCCTCTAGTGAGTAAAGTTTTGGGCGAAACATAACCAAATTTGATAAGCATGCATAAGAGACCATGGGATTTAAACAAAGAAAATAACAGAAAAAATAGAAAAAACAAAGGAGATGAAAAGTTTAAAAAATCGCCACTAGGGGCAATTTTAGCTAAAATGCGACTAAAATGCATTTAATTTGCATAAAATCAGCAATTTTGGCGCACCAAAAGTGTATTAGTGTAAATGTTGAGTAATTAAATGGCAAAAAATACAGTACAGATCAATTTTATACTGCTAAAATACTGCCCGAGTGCTGATGGAACCTGCATATTTTTCATCTCTTGTTCGACAATAGCAGTTACAACTTCACCGACTTGTTATTGATTGCTCACTTTGCGTCCTAGGCTTTGTTGCCGCATAGTTTCAAATCGATGAATCATCTTTTGTAAATTTGTTATGCTCATCGGTTCTTTTGGCAAATTCTGTAATCGGTGAAATTCAGGACGAGCATCATTGCAGTTCTCATTCTGCTGATAACAGAGCTTGACTACCAAAATATGGTGAGAGTTGATAATGATAAGCTCTCTCCCGGCCTTTCCTTTCACACTCATGATTGCTATACACAACTGATTTTATGCAAATTAATGCATTTTAGTCGGTAAACAACGCTAAAATTGCCCCTAGTGGCGATTTTTAAAACCTTCTATTTTACAATTTTTTTAAGAATTCGAAATCCCATGGTCTACTATGTATGCTGGTCAAATTTGGTTATTTTTGACCAAAACATTACTCGCTTGAGGGCTCTAAACGCCTGACGTTAATAACTAACCACCCTGTATATATATGCTTATCTATAAAGCATATACTAGTATGAAGATGACTTTTCTGAAATCCTAACGACAAGATTGTCATAATCCTATTTATGAAGACCACTATAGCAAGGAACTATCAAAATAAGTATTCACAAATAAAGAGGGGTTTTTTTCGAAATAAATCGATTGAAAAAAAGTTCGAAAAATCACCATTATAACCACAACTTCAACAAATTTATGCTAAGTGTTAATAATTTCATTGAGACAGAAGTTTCAGTGAATTACACTATTGCTTTAGTATTATATTTAAATTTACAAAACTGAACTATCAATAGAAATGCATCAAAAATTTATTTTTTAATTGCTAGAATTTTTTACAATGCCAAAAAGGGAGCAAACATAATACATAGTAATCGACACAGTTTGTTTTAGCATTTAACTTTTCTAAACCATTTAAATCATTTACTATTACATTACAAATTTACAGAGGTAATTGAATTTAAATGATAGAACAGGATCATTGTGGATTTCAAAGGAAGAAATCTTAATACAGCTGAATCTTTCTTAAAACAATTTAACTATAGACGCAGCTTGCTTAATCAATTATAAATAAGATTTTTCCTAATTGGAAATCATCGTAATGTCCTTTGATTAAATATTTAAGATACGAATTTTAAAACTAAATACAAAGCGTGTAGTGGAAAATGTAAATAAAACATTAACTAAATAAATGAACGCGTTTCATATTGAAATGACTGAACCTCGAATATTTGAAATATTTAATTACTAATACACTTTTAACATGCATAAGAATTTATATATTTTAGTGGAAAGTTGTTTAAAGAAGTTTTTATAATTGTATAGTTCATTTACATTTTTAGAATATTTATGAATTAATGAATTAATTGTAAGAAATTTATGAAATTATGAATTTAGGAATTAATTGTATAGATTACATTTTTAGAATATTTATGAATTCTTAGAATCTTTATGAATTAATGAATTAAAAGTTATATTTGGCAGCTATATCAATTCTTATAAGACCATTGGCAAAATTTTGTTAAAGCGGCTTCTGAGGATCAATTGCAAGCGACTAAAAGTTATAGGCACATTATATGACATTTATGACATGTCATTCATACATTTTGTATTTTTCATTTAGAGACACATAAGTGAAGTATTTCACAAGCGTTAAAACGCGCAGCAGATATACATGGCAAGTAAATAGAGCGTTTTTTTTTTTTTTTTTTTTTTTTTTTTTTTTTTTTTCATAAATTGACCTAAAATCGCTTTTATGAGCATTTTGAATATCTGTTTGCATATATCTGAATCATATACAAGCGTGGCCATTACCTGTGTGAAATCGTAACGTCTGCATTGGCATAATCAAATTCATAAAGCTCCCAATAACACGATAATACCAAAATAATTAATGCCAAAACACATTTTTTTAATTTAAAAAATGCAAATAAATTTTGAAAAAAAATAATTTTAACATATAACTTCAACTAGTTTATATTAAATGCTAATACCTTAATTGCACTGGGGTTTTTTTTATAATTATTTTGTTTACATAAATTATACAAATGATATACAGGACAGCACGATAGATCATTTACATTTTTAATTTTTTTTTATATAGATCAAAATACATTTTCATTTATTGGTGGAAATTTGAAAATTGGTAATTGCAACTTTTGCATGCGTTTCCTATCAGAACTAATTTTAACGTATTATATGTTATATGATTAATCTATATGTATCACATTCAGAGCTATAGAAAAATTCAGATTTTTTCAAACTATTGATGGTAATTCCTGAAATTGTATTTTTAAATGTGTTATGCGTTATACAAATTCTTAATTTAGACATTATTTTTCAGTTTAATAAAAGAGGACGTATTATCTGTAATTTTGAATGCAGTTCAAAGTATAGATCTGCACTTGCCGGCCCTTACTTCTGAAGACTCGAGCCGGGCCTTGTCACTAATCTTTTCAGGCCGGGCCGGACTCTGACCTTACTTTTTTTCCTGGAGCATCGGGCCAGGCCTAAAGTATATTTTCCGTACGAAGCCCAGACTGATTTCATTCTTAGTAGTCTTCACGACCAAAATAATCAATTCTTGTTGAATCATTCCGTATGAAAACCCTTTTCTCGACTTGGCCAAGACTGTTCATAAATCAATAAAATTTGGTTTGGTCCAAACGTTTTTCAAAAAAGGCATGTACTTTTAAATTGTCATTATTCTAAATTAACCATTAGAATTTATTATTTTTAAAAAATCGTTTATTATTACGCTTTTCAAAATAGACTTAAACACATAAAAAAACTGATTATGACGGAATTTTCCTTTAAACTGAAAATCTGCAAATTCCTTTTAAACTGTTCATCCATGCAAAATGAATACAGCAAAATGCGAGAAAAAAATATATTAAACATTTACATCTGCTAAGAAGGGAACGTATTTTTTTCTTTCCAATGCGATTCCGTCATAGAAAATTTTACTTTTACCAATTATTTTTTTTTCATTTTTATGTCTCCATTACATGGAATATGGGTTAACAATACTAATTATAAGTAAACATTTACATACTATAAACAAAGGTTCATTGAAAACAGAAATATCGCAGCATATGGCCCTTCTGCATAAATAGAGATTACAAACATGGAAAAAATAAGACTAAGATAAGTTTTTTTGGTCTGAACTCTTCCGTAAGAGTGAAGATCAAATTTCTGTAGAAATTCATTCGGTCCGAATATTTAACTTTTTTCCTGCCGGGCCGATCTCGGGCCAAAATTCTAACTTTCGGCCAGGCTCGGTCCTGAAAATTTCGGCCCGTGCAGACCTCTAGTTCAAAGTGTTTCATAATGTGATAATTTTATGTCCTCTTTTGATGATGCACTCAATTACGTTGCCTTATTCGTCAGGTGTTTTCATTTCTAATTTTCTTTCCTTAAATTTTTTCACATGGAAAATCTGTCCAAATATCGAGTTAATCTTAATCATATGATAAGGTATTTTTGTAACTAAACAAAAGCAACGTATTCGAGTTTTTTTTTCAGTGGAGGCTTGCATTTAAAATGCCAACGATATAAATAACGAACTTCAAAAATTTATTTAAAACTCCAACGAACTCCAGGCTAAATGAAATCGCATACTTTATTTTCTGTTTAAATCAAATTGGATTTTCGAAAAAAAAAAATTTCAGTTTTCAGATCCTGTAAAATACTCCTTGTTTGTTTACTTTATTTCACATTTTGTAATGGCAAAACATTTATTTTGCAATTTTATTTTGCATTTATTCCACATTTTAGTATGTTTTAAGTCTAATTAATCCTCAGTACATTGAACGTATATGAAATTTACCTCTTTCACAACATATTGACTGATGCTTTCTTTCCCAGGATACAGTAATAATGATTACAGGAAATTTGCATTTCCTCTTATTTGAAAGAAAACATACATCAACTTTAAAAATTAGTCCATTAATAATATAACAAGGCTATTAATTTCCAATAGAAAATTTTCCATTTGATTTTGTTTTTTGGGTTGAGTGTAAAATGTATGGATATTGAAAATAACTGTTTTTGAAATCTGTTATCTGGCCAACGAGCCATTTAGAGCAATGTGTGAAGTATGTGGAATTTCCAACCTTATGCAACACAGCGTATTGCTGTACATATATACATGCACCCGATTACCCCAGGAATCGGGAATAACCTGGTAAACTCTTATAGCTAATTTTAAAATGTTATTTTTCTTTTAATTTATCGGAGTACATAAATAGAACCAGCAACTTTTAAAAATTACTGGAACAAGTATGCCAGATTTCCTATTTTGCCTTCGTTATGTCGCTACCTATGTACAGACAGACATAGTAAGAAACTCTTTATTTTATTAATATAAATTGTTACCATAAAAAGCTTTTTCATTTTAATAAAGTAATTTCATAAAAAAGAAAAAGAAAAGGGGGAAAAGGAAACAAAAAATAGGATTAAGATCATACTTCAAAAATTTATTTGACAAAATGTTTCTCAAATTTATTATGCATAATACTTAATTGAATGGTCTTTTTAAAAAAAAAGATTATATGAACTTTTAAAATAATGCTTTAGCTGGGTTAAAAAAATACAAGTTTTGTGTTCTATTGATTCAACAAGCATAATTATTTTTTGTCTAAAAGTTTCATATTTATGAAAATAAGTTTTCAACATTATATATTGACAACCTAAAAGTGGAGTTTTTTTTTATATTACTTTCAATATATCTTTAAACACATTCATCACATTTAATTATTCTTCAATTACTTTTTAAGCATTATTTTGTTTATTTTTGCTGAAATTTATTTAATTCTACTAATTTTATTTTTTATTGTTACATAGCTTTTTTGAAAGTATACTTTTTGTGAGTTAAAAGAATTCAAAACAGTGTTTCGAAATTTATTAAAAATCTTAATAGTTTTTTTCTCAAATGCCTTCAATGAAAATAGATTTTAAAGATTTTTGGCAACGTAGAACAGTCAATATTGTCTTTGAAAATATTCTTAAACGCGCACTTGCTTCACCATTAGTCATTTTTGAATCCGGCATAACTAGAAAATGATTTTAAATATTTACGCATAGTTTTTTTGTTTAGAGAATGCTGGGCATATAGAGTACTCTTTAATCACCTTTTTTACATAATTGATTGCCTTTTGCGAAAAATTGAAGATAGCATTTATTCTTGCATTTTCTAAGCTAACAGCATCATTTAAGTATAAAGTGAAAAAAAAAATTCTTGAATAACTCTTTTGCTAAAAAAAATCATAATTCGACAGTGTCGGAGGTCTTCTTCTGTATACTCTTTAATGACGCCCCCAACTTTCTCTTTTATTGCTTCAATAGTCTGAAACCTGGTTCTTTTTAGTAAAGATTTGACCTTTAAGAACGGATAAAAGAAATATGGTGTCAGTTCATGCAAATAAATTGGATGGTCCTACACCGGGATTTTATACTTGGCTAGAAATATCTTCAAAGTCAATGCATGTTTTGTTATGATGAGGAAACCATAACTTCCACAGTTTGGGTATTATCTTTCATATTTTTTGTGGAGCTAAAAAAATTCCTGAAGATAGTAATGATGATTAATATTTTGACCTTTAGGAATTCAGTGAAGGTACTCAACCCCATGAGTATGGAAATTTACTAAGTTGGGGACATAGAACGGCAACACAGACGAACATCACTTTTAATGTCGTCTCGGTCATTTTGGAAACACTTAAAAGACTCCTAAACCCCACACGTGAAAAAATTTTTTTGTCATGTACAACTAAATAAATTGAGATTTTTCGTAGCGGATGTTACAGGTTTGATACAGTAATTCGATGCTCTTTAAAAACTTATTTATTTCTTATTTATTTATTTATTTGCTTTGAGGTAGCGCTACAGCTATTCGCCAGCATAACCTCTAATGATCACAAGAAACCATACAGAATATATAATATATACATTATGACAGGGACAACACAGACACCCATGCCGCTAGCTGGACTCGAACCAGGGACCAGCGGTGTGGGAGCAGCTGCCGCTACCATCCACGCCACTGGGTCGGCTCTTTAAAAACACTGAATATTTTTTTCCGACAAAACACTAAACCCAAGTTCCAATTAATTACACGTACCGTCCAGATTAGATTGAATACCTTCAATTTCGAGACAGTAATGAATACAGGTGGTTTTGAATTGCACAACTGTTGGTCATATTAATTTGGTGCATGCACAATACTTCGATAGGATCTTTAGTAGTATGCGTATCGTAATATACTCTACTGATCCTCAAGAGATTTTAAATAATATGTCTTTCAGTTTAAAATTAACGAATTACATAAATTGGTGCTTTTGAAAAATAATGTCGTTATTAACAATTTAAATAATCTTTTAAACACTGCATACATTTTCTTGTAAAAATAACTTTTTATTGTGTGCGAATTTTTCACATTAAATATTGAACAATCTGTTAAAAAATAAAAAAATAAAAAAAAATAAAATAAAAAAATAAAATATAAACAAACAAATTAGTAAATAAATAAACACATCAATGATTCATTTTTGAACAGTTCAGAAAATCATATTTTCCGTAGTAACTAAATAATTACATTAGGGCAAAACAAAATATCAACATCTAAATTACATTTATTTTACAGAAAATATTTCCGATTTTTGCTTTACAAAAATGCTTAACGAAATGTTTCAACAGTATGTATACATTTTTTTTTATCTTTTATATATCAGTAACCATGGGTTTTAAGAATAATTAAAAAAAGACTTTGAATATTTTTTTAGCGTTGTAAATTTAATATGACTTTTTTTTTTTTTTTTTTTTTACAAATTTGCAATGCAAGGAAATATATTTTGAATATTTTTAACATTTTAGGAATGGAATCTTATGCTACCAAGAAATCTTTAAATACACTTTTGCTGAAAATGTTCTTAAGATCTTTTTAAACCCAATATCATTAGAAGAAGCTTTTAGATGTTTTTCAGAAGAGTAATATAATACATTTTATTGAGAACTCTCTATTGTAAAAATATATTTTGTCCATTTACGTTAATATCTTTAGAATGTAATCTATTACAGTCAATTCTTTTATTTGTCAATCTAAATCTATAACTATCTGTCTATGTGTGTCTATCAATCTAATTTATCTAATTCTAAACTATCTGTTAAACTTTCTAAATCTATATTATTATCTATCTATTAATATATCTATATATTTTATCTATCAATATCTATTTATTTATCCATATATCTTTATGCATCATTATATGTTTATATATATACATATATATATACTTATTGTAAAAAAACACATAATAATACTTTCAAATAAAGATGTTAAATGCAGCTCTTAAAAAATGCAATGTAATCAAACAATAAATGAATATTTGAATTTGATTAAAATAATAGGGCAGGTGTACCAAGTTTGTTTTGATTTCTTAGACTAAGAGAGACTTCTACGACTAGAACCTAGCCTATAGAGCATAGTATCGCTTCAGGTCGTCCTTTTTAAGGCTTTTAAAATTACAATAAAACATTAAATTCTTATGCGAGCGAAACCCGCCGTTAAAAGCGACAAAGGGTGTGGAATATTTCTTTTTATCAGACCTATTTCAACAGTCTGGAGGCTTAGGAATCATGTGATGCTGAAACAGACATTTTTGTAACACTTCGTCATTTCCATATTTTATTATCTTTTAAAAAATCATTACAAGTACATAAAGAATTTCCTTAAAATAAAATAGGACCTTACAAATTAGATTTAATTATGAAAAATTTCTTCATTTCCTGTTTTTATAAATTGCTCAATGCTAATATTTTTCAAAATATATACACTTTTTTATTTCCTAAATAATACCTCAACAGTCTTTTAAACGCAATAAAAAGATCCGATTAAAAAGATTTTTAGATAGATACGAAGAACATCTTTTGCGCTTCAAATTTCTTACTATGTAAAGGGATTTTAAACATAGTGATAACCTATAAGTGGAATGTTAAAATCCTTAAACACATACTTGTTGACAATTTTCAGTGAGCCTTTTTTAATCCTATAACTTTTGAACAAGGTTTCAGATGTTTTACTCAAAAGAATTATTCTTATTTTTCTTAAAACAGTGCTTGACAGTTAAAGTACTCTTTAGGATCTTTGAAAAGGAATTTATTTGATGCTTAGTACTTTTCTGATTAAAACTTTTTTATAAAACCAAAAAAATGCATATATTTTTAAAATTTCATGAAAAAAAGTTAATTATAATATTAAAAGCATAAATGAATTAAGAAAATATATGCCAATTATATTTTTTATAATTTCGAAAAACATATTTACGATTGTTTGTAACAAATAAAAATTTAAATTATCGGGATTTGCATATAAACAAAAAATAGACACATTAAAAAAGTAATTTTTTAATATGATAAGACGAAAAATATGTAAATTGTCACTAAAAAACTTCTAATATAGTTTGTAGTTGTATATATAGAAATTTTTGATTTGCTCAAGTTTCTTAAAATATGATTAAAATATTCTTAAAAATATTCTTAAAATATTCAATTATTCAGAAGGGGAAAATCGCTAAAAGTTCCCACAAACACCGAGGAGATGATTTTTTCTTTTCAAAATTATTAATAAATAAATAAATAAATACATTACTTTTATCTATATATATAAAATAGGACATGTCTGTCTGCCTGTCTGACTGATTGGGGATAACGCGGAAATTAGACACTCAGATGTCTGAAAATTTTATCATGTGTATATGCTAACACCAGAAGTGTACCTCGCTGCCGGATTTTTAAATTTAAATTTAGATTTTTTTAATTAGAACTTACTGGGTAAGAGGATATTTCGAGCTTTCCACCAGTCCTCGGCAGCGAAGCAACCAGTTGAGAAGCTGTTTGCAGTAACCCATGTAACCCATGCTTAACAAAAATCCAAAGAATGAGACCAGGCGGTAAATGTGAGATTTAACGACTGCATTTCACAGAAGATTTTGCATGGCGTAGGTCTCATTGATGAAAGGAATTTTATAATAATTCTGCATCATTTTTGTAATTCAAAACAGCTAAATTCAACGACTATATTTCTTTATCCTTCCAAAACAAGATCTTCATAACAGAAATACATACTTGTGTTCACTCAAATAAAATGAAAAATATTCTAAAATTTAAAATATTCTTCAGATATTTTTTATGTATGAATGGAGATTTTAAATATTCGTAATTTTTTTTAAACATCTATGGTCTCGGGCAACACCTTGAGGATCAGCTAGTGTTTCTAATAAAATTGCGCAGTATTTTTATAAGAGTGTATTTTGAATTACAAGTTTCAACTAAGATCAAAATATTTTTAAATAAAAAAGAAATTTCTACAGGGAATTCGATATAATATAAGAGAAATGTCGATAAAATGATGACCGATAATTTTGATCGAATGCATTTATAGACAACTAATATAAATTTACAGGCAGTATCGATTTTTTCTGCGTTTTTACAACAAATTTTAACAGTGCATTTTGTTAGTTAAAAAAAAAAAAAAAAAAAAAAAAAAAAAAAAAAAAACATTTGAAGTAAATGAAGATTTTTTTTAAAATAAAGTAGGAACTTACAAATTATATTTAATATTAAAATATTCTCAGAATTTTATTTTAATAAATTGCAAAATGGTATTTTTTTTAATATATACTCAATTTCATTCCACAAATAGTACCCTAAAAGCCTTTAAAAAATAATATAATAATATGGCTAAAAAGATTTGTAGATAAGCAAGAAGAAAATATTTTGCGCTTAAAATTCCCTCTCTGTGAAAACGGATTTTAAACCAAGCGATAACCTATAAGAGGGAAATATTAAAATCCTTAAGCACATACTTAATAATAATGTTCAGTGGACCTTTTGTAATCCAATATCTTTTGAACAAATTTTCAGATGCTTTACTCAAAAGAAATATTCTCCTGTTTGTTAACGCCTTAATGGTCGCATTAAATTACGGTTTAAAAATTCAAATTTATTATTGCCATTACTTTATTGTAAATAAAATACTCATGGTATGTAATTTCAAGTAAAATGATGCCAGAATAAAACCAATTACACTATTTTATAAAATTGGTGGGAATTAAACAATTCTGAATAAAAGCTGTAAATCTTGCAGCCCGTGAATGTCTCAGGCGCGACGATTAAGTGGTTAAAAGAGTGCTTTACTGTAAACCTTTTTTAGATCTTTGTAAAGAAATTTTTTTGATACTTAGTGTTTTTCTGATTGAAACTTTTTTCGAAAACTAAAAAATACATATATTTTATAGAAATTGTCGAAATTATTAAATTTGATAATATTAAAAGAATAAATGAATTACGATGATATATTCCATTTATAGTTTTCACAATTTCGAAAGACAATTTACGATTGCTTGTGACAAAGAATGAATTAAATTACCGGGATTTGTAAACATTTTGCTATGTTAAAAATATTTTTCAAATATGAAAGTGTAGAATATTTGTAAAATGTCTGTTAAACATTTCTGAAATCGTATATATTTGTACGTACATGAATTTTAGAATAGCATAAATATCATCAAAATATGTTTTTTATGATTCAGATAGGAGAAGTCGAAAAAAATTCCCACTAACACCAAGGAGACGATTTTTTTCCTTTCTAAATTAAAAAAATAAATAAATAAACAAAAAAATTATCTTTTTAATATTTCTAATAAAATTACAAAAAGATTTTATGAGTGTGTATTTTGAATTATTAGTCTTAACAAAGATAAAAATATCTTTAAGTAAAGACGAAATCCCTCACATGGACTTACATCTAATATAAGGGTCATGTGTGTAAAATGATGACCGAGAAACTCGATCGGATGCATTTAACCAACAACTAGTATAAATTTACAGAGTTTCTCTTATTTTCTGCGCCTTTACAGAAAATTTTAACAATGAATTTTATTACCTTTTTAAAAAAATCATCAGAACTTAATAAAGAATGTCCTTAAAATAAAGTAAGAACTCACATATTATATTTAATTATTAAAATAATCTCAAGATTTTATTTCTATAAATTGCGTAATGGTACTTTTTCCATATATACACATTTTTTTCAACAGCCTTTTAAAAATAATAAAAATGTTATTATTAAAATGATTTGTAGAAACGCAAGAAAAACATATTTCATGGTTAAAATTTCCTTTCTGTGAAAACGGTTTTTAAACCAAGCGATAAAATATAAGAGTGAAATGTTAAAATCGTTAAACACATACTTGTTAACAATTTTATGTAGACCTTTTTGAATACAATAGCTTTTGAACAAGCTTTCAGATGTTTTACTCAAAAGAAATATTCTATTTTTTGTTAAAAGAGTGCTTGACTGTTAAAGTGCTCTTTAGGCAAAGAAATTTATTTAATGCTTAGTGCTTTTCTGGTTAAACTTTTTTTGAAAATTAAAAATTACATATAATTTTAGAATTCGTTGAAAAAAATGTTAAATATAATATTAAAAGCATAAATTAATTACGAAAGTATATACAAATGATTATTTTTATAATTTTGGAGGGCATAGTTACGATTGCTTGTAACAAAAAATGATTTAAAATTATCGAGATTTATATATTTTTTAAATATGAAAGGACAAAAAATTATTTAAATTGACTGTTTGAATCCAAAACAAAAATAATTCTTAAAAAGCAATAATATTCAATCAAAAGAAGTGTTCTATTAACAGAACGTAAAAGACTAAACAGTTTAAAATAATTATTTTTATAAATACTGAATGGATTAGAAAAGAATTTTAAGCACTGAAATATTCAAATAACACGAGGGCGGTTCAATATGTACCCGTGTTAGAAATGAAGCCACCGTTTTTTTTTTCAAAATTTTTTTTATTATTTTTCAACATAGTCCCCTTTTAAAAAGATACACTTCTCCCAACGTTCCGGCCATTTTTCTAACCCCTCCAAAAATAGGATTTGTCGAACTCTGCAAAATACGCCTCTGTCTCGGCGAAAACTTCCTCGTTTGAGCTAATTTTTTTTTCCCGCGAGCCATTTGTTCATGTTAGGGAACAAGAAAAAGTCGCAGGGAGCCAGATCGGGTGAATATGGGTGTGCGGCAGCAATTCATAACGCAATTCATGCAGTTTGGCGGCGACAACTCCAGATGAATGTGCTGGTGCGTTATCGGGCCGACAATTTTTTCATCCCCAACTTGTCATGTAAAATATGAATTGCCGTTCCGGTAGACACGCCTACGGCCTCTGCTACTTCGCGCACCTTCGTTTGTAGATCAATGAGAATCATGTCGTGGATTTATTCAATGATTCCCTCGGTAACCACATCTGGTCGCTCCTCTTCGAAAACGGAAGTTCGCCCACGTTTAAATTCGTTGAACCAATATCTAACTGTGGTCATAGATGGCGACGTGTCCCCATAAACAGCATCTAACTTTGCTTTTATCTCCTCGCATTTTTTTCCCATCCAAAAACAAAAAGCGGATTACCGAACGATATCCATCTTAGCGAAAATCACGAAACACGTCTTACTCGAATGGCTGCCAAATCCAAACTAACCTATCAATCAGTCTGAAATTTTTATAGATGTCGTTTTATAGATGGCAGGACACGATGATAACAGCAACTTCCCTGAGGAACGTCCTTTGTCTTCAAACACGGGTACTTATTGAACCGCCCTCGTAATTATACCGATTTGAAATGCATACTTTTAACTATGAATATTTAAGAAAAAGTATACGAAATAGAACTCTCAAACTAAACGAATTGAAATTCATTGTACTTACAAACCTTGATTGGTAATTATTGACAATAAATGGTCATTTTGCTAAATTTACATAAATTTATTATATTAACTGGTTTATTCGAGTATCATTTAGTTATCTTTAATAATAATTGGTTACTATTAATAACAACCGATTAATTAAATTGACCGTAACCTATATACAAATTTTAGAATTTCACAAAAATCGCTAGAAGTTCGTTTTTTAAGCTAAATAAATATAGTATGTTTTCTCTCAAACTATTCTTTGTATTAAAAAAATAGGACGTTGTCGAAATCCGCATTTAAAACTATAAATATCACTGCAGGTTTAAAAAAAATGTTGACTTATTCTTATTCCGAAATCATGAAAGAGTTTTCTAAATGGCTTTTCGGATTTCTTCGCGAATTGCGCAAATAAGAACATAATACTGAATTATTTCCCTATGCTGCCTTGATTGCATAGATTTGTTGATTTCTCTATCAGAATCTGCATATTTAGAGAAGGTACCCAAGTAAATAAAATTATGAATAAAAATAAAATATTGCAAAAAGTAATAAAACCTAAGCATAAATTTATGGGAGACCAATTAGGTCACCAGAGGCGGCTAATAATTTAAATGAACAGGAAGTTTAATAGTTAAAAAAATACATTTTACTTCGCGTGTCAAATAGGTGATACATATGATGTAATATGATGAAATAAAAGATCACGTTTTTCACGTGATTTATTTAACATATTAATTTATGTTACATACATAATAATTATTTATCTCTGTTTAAACTTGCATGCAACAATTAGAAGTAAAAAAAAAAACATAAATAAAATAACTGATGACATAAAAAAATATTTTAATTAATAAGATAATATTTTAATTTTTTTTATGATAAGTTGTGTGACAAGAGGCAGTCCGCTGTAAGTACACACAATTTGAACACTCTGACTTATATAGTCTTTATGTACGGACTTTGTGACAGACAGACGGAGTACAGAGACGAATAGGGTTTCGTCAGATAAACGAAGCATTTCTTATCTTCTTTTTCAAACCCTTTTATTGTATACAAAGCGGTTTGAAATTTATAGTGTCAGCATAAGAATGGATTTTTTTTTCTGGTTTTTTATTCTTACTCGGAATACTCTTCATACGTTAAAAAAAGCTTTGAGAAAATTTGCTCAGAACCAATAAAATATATATTGTAGAGAGGGTGTTCTCTGAACTCCTCTTCTTCTGACCCCCTCTTATGGGTGTTCTTAAATCAAAAATCGCAACTTTGCGGCATATGCTTTAATTTATTTTTGTTCGAAAATGCATGAAAATAGCAGGTGTTGTTATTCAGAAACTGTCTAATTGTACTCATTTTTCTATTTTTTTAAAAACTGAATAGATCTTTTATAACAAGCATTCAAAGTTGACGTTTTTGAGCACATTTCCCGACGAAAGCAGAAAAACCTGTCGAAAAGCAGGAAAAAACTGGTGATCACGTGTTTGAATCAGCTTAGAACTGGATAGGTAATTTAATTATCATAAAATGGGAAAATAAGTTCGAATCGAAATCGCTTCCATAGTCAGGCATTGCAATTTTATGTCTTTTTGTTAAAAAATGATTTTGTAAATGTGTTAAAACGTTTTGCGCTTGTTGAGCGAAGCACTTAAGAACACCCTTAATTGCAAAAAAAAGTTGTTGAGATACTTTTTTTCTTTTTTTACATTTTGTTAAAAAACGTTTTCTTTATTAATTAGAAGTTTTCATTAAAATGAAAGAAAAACGTGTAAATGAATAATTTTATTAAGATTAAATAAAAATAAGTATTGAGTTTCGTTTATTAGTTTCTACAAAATTCTAAATTTTAAAAATCCAATTTCTTTATAAAATCCTTTATAAAAATGCCCTCATAATTCGTTTCTACAAAATTTAAAATGTTAATAAAAAACTTTAATGAGATAATTCTTTAAAAAGTGCAACATATTTAATGACATACATATATACATAAATAAAAATTATATACCGGTTGATCCAAAAGTCAGGGCGAAGTTAAAAAATTGAATAATTCGAAAACGAATCAAGATACAAAGTTACGGTTTGCACCAAACGGATGTGAATGAAACCGGGTTTTGTGTGGTAAGTAAATAAAAAAAAATAATAATAGTTCGGCATAAAAATAGTTCTGTTGCCGACCAACAGATGGCGCTATAGTGATTCACGATCGTGTCAGATTGGGAGAAATTGGAGGGCATGCGTGATTAAAGCAGCGACTGACAATGCGATCCTCCCCCAAATATTGAGAGTAACAGGAGTGACACAGGCAGAGTAATATGAGGTGGTGCTCCATCATCCATAAAAGTGACTGTATCGAGTGCCTGTAGCACTTGCAATTCAAAAATCCGACAACGCCATCTGTTGATTGCGAATAGAACTATTTTTCGTAGCCACACAAAACTTGGTTTCTTTTCCATTCATTTGGTGCAAACCGTATCTTTGGATCTTGATTCGTTTTCGAGTTATTCGTTTTTAAAGTTCGTCCTGACTTTTGGATAACTCTGTATTTCTTTCGCAATTTACACATGTCGTTCCTTAATAACTATTTTTTATTGATCCAAAAATTTAAAAAAAATCACATTAAGTGCTGTGCAGCTCAAAAGTATTCATATCCTTTTCCTTAAATCTTTCTTTTGCAAAAGTACTTTAAATTTATATTGACAAAATAAGAATAGAATCTTTAAAACCTTTGTCCCACAATGCCACGAAACATTTTCGATTCCAATTTATTTAGAAAATGCTCTGAATTATTTTACTTAAGAAAAATATAATACGTTTTGTTTATAGAACTCTAGTCTGTAAAAGTACTCTCTTAGTTCTCTTTAATGAACATTTCTTTGTGTTCGAATTATTATTATTATTATTAAATGTTTTTTTTAACTACTAGAATTCTTACGATTCGTTTAGGATAATGAGTTGTTAAATTTAAAATCATAAAGCACTTAAAAAAATACATTTATAATGACTATATATTTAAATTTTAAAGTTAGAATACATAAAGGGTAGACTAGTTGAGGAGGCCATTTTTTATAGTTTTAAAAGTGCTTGTTTTTGTTTTAATTGATTGAATAATAAAGATTATAAATTTATAAATGATTTAAAACCGTTTTTCATTCTACCGATATTATGGGAAGCGTGGAAGTTTTTGTTTTTAAAAACGCTTGCATTTCTTATTCTTACTCTAAAATTGGGTTAAGATGATCAAATATCTAGAGGTAAAATATCTTCTGGAGTGTCAATGTAAACGGTAATTTTTGTAAAACATTATAAACATAATGGGATGAATAAACGTAATTTTAATATTTCAGATATACTAAGTTTTTTAACTTACTTAATGTTAGGAAATAACAAACAATACAAATGTAACAAACGTTAGCAATTTAATAAATACTTTAAAACATACATACTCCATTTAACTTCTAAAGATTTGTGGCTCTTAAGTATCCTTATTTTTTAAAATAATATAACGTTTCGATACGGTAAAGAGAGACTGCTTTATAGACAGTCTTTTTTGTTGTTTTTTAATATGTCCTTTTGAGTTTTTCAGTAATACGTAAAATCTGCAAAACATTGTTTTAGGAACTTTGAGCAATTTTTAGTTTTGCTGATTGCGCTTTATCCTTTATATGCTTAAAAGACCTAGAAATTCGCAGTTTTTATCAATGCATAACTTTTGTTTGGCTTTTACAGATTTAAAAATTACTTTTTATGAGACTTTAAAAATTATAAACATTTTTTTGTGAAAATGTTCTAATGAAAATTCATTTCATATGGCGTCCTTATATATATTTTTACATAGCCATTTTAAAGAAGTTATTTAATTCATAAAAAACACAATTAGCTGACTCGACAGTAATGCATTCAGCTTTAAAATCAATTTATCAAAGGTAAATGAATTTAAACGTCAATATAAGTCATCTTTACTTGTTTAATTATGATTTAGTCTTCAGTAGTCTTTTTAACCCATTAGTGCCCAGCATCTTTTGCGTAAATTTTATTTGGTTGGCACCACTATTTTTAGAAGATTTAAGTTTAGTTCATTAATCACGAAAATGCATCATTTAAATAAGATAATTATTGCTTTTCTTTTTTACCGGTGTCAAAAACAGTGCCGAATTCACCTTTTGAAGCGTCCCTAAAAAGGGACGCTAGGCATTAATGGGTTAAAGAAGATAAAATTGTTATGTTTTTAGAGTCTGTGATGTCACGACAGATGTTTTATTTCTTTAAAAAGCTTATAATCTCGTAGCTGAAACGATAAAGTATTTTGAGCGCTATTCTAAGGGTCCCTTTCTTGAACATTTTTCACTCTGCATTGTAAAACATAAATCTGTTAATGCATGTTCCCCCAGGGGGATATCTTCTTTAGGTATTCACGGGCTTCACAACCCCGGGCACCTGAGTGATCGTTCTCTTTTCATTTTCCTCTTACTCCTCTTGTCTTCATTTCATCTTTGTTTCACTCTCATTGTAGTCTCCTTTTCGGAGGTGATGGCAATTCTGTATGAGCCGATATCATCCTGTATATCGACACAAGGAGAATTGTAAACCTCCTACGGGTTCGCCGTGCGTGGCGACCCGTGTCCCTTGAAAGGGGGATCCTGGGAGTTGAGGGAAACCAACACACTACTTTGGCCTCTGCTTCAGGTAGAAGGGAGGTGCATGTTGTTCCCGTATGTACCAATCGGCTGATCAGCTGACTTATGTCACTGGCTTTAGGGATCAAATGATCGAACAACTATTAATCATCTCGTTAAGGGTGGAGAGTGACATAGGGTTGTCTTGTGAATGTATGGGCCCTGTTTGGCACTGTTGCACGAATGTGCATCCCCTTGTTGGGCTCGGTAGTGGGTAGTGCGGCCAGGGTCTGAATTATATTTATTTTTATTATGGATGGGAAAACTTCATTTCCTTCTATTTCTCTCCCTAGTGGATTGCAACAAAGTATACAGACGCCTTCTTTCACTCGCTTTTTTGTCGTTAAACTTACTGATAGCCACTCTGATTGCTCCTCTAAAAAGACTACATCTTTTCTCATTGCTAAAACATTCCAATTTGTTTTGGGGGATGGTCATACTCTCAAAAAAAAATGCAATCTGGGGATTTACTAGTTGAGGTTTCTGCTGTCAAACAATCACAATTTCTTTCTAATTGCTCTACAATAGGTACTTTTTCCGTGTATGTCCGAGTTGATAGAACTCTCAATTCAAGTCGTGGTGTAATATCCAAAAATGACCTTTTATTCTCCACTAAGGATTAACTTATAGATAATTTAAAAGACCAAAATGTAATGGATGTACGCCGTATCACTATCCGTCAGAATGGACAAGTGCTACCAACAAAGCATATCATTCTAACATTTAATAGCCCTTCATTACCTACCAGAATTAAAGCTGGCTATCTAAACTGTCCAGTCTACCCCAGTATACCAAATCCTATCCGTTATTTTAAATGCCAGCGTTACGGCCATACTAATACTACTTGTCGTGGATCTGTTACCTGCGCACATTGTGCAGAAATCTGCCATGATAATAAATCATGTGAAAAACCCAAACGCCGTGCAAATTGTAAAGGAGATCATACAGCATATTCCCGCACTTGACCTAATTGGAACTGAGAAAAAGAAATTCTTACTCTGAAAATTATTCAAAATTTGTCTTATCCTGATGCCCGTAAACGTGTCGAAACCAGAACCCCATCTGTTGGAATTTCTTACTCCAGCTTACTTAAGAACCAAACAAAATCCGTAAGACACATAAGTACCCAAACTAATACCTCATATCCAGCACGTAAATCAACCATAACACAGTCAACTAACACCCCCAATCAAAGAATCCCGAGATGTCTGTCTCCCTACTAAAATGACTAGAAACCCACAATTAGAACGTTGGCTTCCATCCTCTGAACCTGTTAAGATAATTGACCTAGAAAAACGGCGACAGAAATCTGAAATTCAATCTAAGGCATCATCCAAACTTAAAACTGAAACTGTGACTGTTCCATTTCAAATAAATACTTTAAAATCATCTGAACCACAGACTAAGATCAAGGCTGGCATGAGTGCTAAAATACCACCACAGAGGTCTGATACTGCCCATAATACAAATATACAAAATAATTCTAAAATCTCTATTCCTGCTTCTACACGGTCGAAGACTGTGGGGAAGAGAAAGGAAAATTCTTCAATTAGCGCTTGTATACGTAATGTAAAATACCTTAAGCAGCTACAAAACTATGTGGAGGAGGCCATGGAATCCGAGTCTTACAACAATGACTCGGATTCCGAGGACAATGCTATTTTAGAAGAGTATGTGCTTGATTGAATTTTTTTTATTACTCTGAGTTTTAATTATATATTAGGTTTTATGTAGTATTTCTCTGGTTAATTGGGCGTGTTATTATCTTAATGCTTTGGAATTTTAACTATTTGTAGAATTTTAACTATTTTAATCTTTTTTAATCTCATTGACTGTTTTAATTATATTTTAATTTCATGTACCACTACATTTCCTTTTTCCATTTACTTCATAGTTATGCTAGTCTTTTATTATAATTTTCACTTTTTTCATATTTAACGTTTAACATTTTAACGTTTGTATTCTTTATCTTGTTCTTAGCGCAGCGTGTCCCACAGGGGATCTTGCGCCATAAAACCTCATTCAACCAACCAACCAACAGTTAATTCATGTTAAAACTACTAGCAACAAATTTGCTTCGTTTTATTTCGTTCCGTTAGTAGATTTTCCGTTTTGGTAAAGAACTTTAAAATATTGCGTATTATGTTACTTTAAAATATTGCGTAGAATAAATTTTAAATTTTAAATTTTTTAAATGAATATGTAATAAATAAGTGTAGTACGACTAAATATTAACATAAAATATACTAAGATGAAATATCACTTAACTATGCGATACAAATATCGCTGATTTAAATGTGCTCGATTTTAATTATGTTTTTAATTTAATGAAAAATGACTCATTAAATTTAGTAAGTAGTTAATATATAAAGGCAGAATTTTGTAGTAGTGTCATATTTTAGTAAATTCTTGATGAGCTAAGTTATACAAAATTGTATAACTTAACCATTGTATTTCCTATAATGTTTATCAATGTTTAGAATAGAGGAGACTGGGGTACAATGGTCCACTTTTTTAAATTTTGACTGTTTACTCTTAAAGTATTGATTTTTTTTCTTTTGACCAAGTACATGCATGTTACCTATACATTAAAGTTTATAATACATACACTCAAAAATAATAACTATGCATATTTTTTTATATTTATTTTTTTTTTTAAATAGCAAGTGACAAAGTGGACCATTGTACCCCGATGCCGGGGTACATTGGTCCACAGCATGGGGCTCTATGGACCAATTGTAATTTGAATAAAAATATATCAATGTAGTCCAATTTTTAACAATAAGAAAGATAAACTACATCATAATTTGTTTATTCACATTTTATTATTCATTTTTTATTTGTTTATTGACATTTTATTCTTTGTTTTTATTTGTTTATTCACCCTTTCAGCTCTAACTGAAGTAAAAAAAAAATTTCTTCATTTTTTTGTCATTATACCGGTCGCAGATTGAACAATTAGGTTTAATATCTTCCACAATACATTTTACAGCCTGTTCCATAACTTCATGTGGCACAGAGCCTCTATTGGTTTTCCTAGGCTTGTTTCTTGGCATTATTAAAAGAAATATGAAAAATAATATATGTCCTTTTTGTCCATTGATGCCACTTAACGTTGAATATAAACCTTTATAATAAGAAATATATATATCTAAATATATGACTAAGGAAAAATATAATAAATTTTTCCTGTCTACTTTACATCATCTGTATTTTTTTTAAAGAATTTTACCTTATTTAATTATTATATCCAGATACAAACTAATAGGTAGATATATTTTTTGTTTTTCTCATTCTACTATTTTATTTAAATCTAACTTATTATGGATGCATGTATGCATAAGTGCAGGAATATTGGATTAACAAATCATGTGAAATTAAAAAAAAACCCTCAAATGCACAAATAATTTTGTTTACAAATTTTTGGTGTTCAATTTGGGTTAAATTTTAAATTTGAAAGCTTATATTATATGGATAAATATTTCAAAAATGCATTTCACAACATGGATCATTAAGTAATTCACACACAGAAATAATATAATTTATTAATTCTTAATTTGGGCTAATTTTTATGTTTGAAAGCATATATTATACAGATAAATATTTCAAAAATGCATTACACAACATGAATCATTAATTAATCTACACACAGAAGTAAAATAATTTATTAATTCTGAATTTCACATATAATATTTAACTTTTAAAAACATGGGATACAAAACTGGGGTACAATGAACCATGGTCCATTGTACCCCAGTTTCTGATGGTCTATTGTACCTCATATGGAAGTTTGTCAAAAACTTGATGATAAAAAAAGAAATTTAGAATTCTATTATTTTAGCTATAATAAATATAATAATGTATTGTCTTACCTTTTTATTTTGCCACACAATGTCTTTCAAATTACAAATCTGTAATAAATAAATGAAGATATGTTTCACTGAAAATATTTACTTTTGCCTTACTCCTCCTGTGTCAAATGAATTATCAAGAATAAAATGGATAAAATGTCAGCTATGCACATGGTTTCAAACTTTATTTTACTACTTCATGACTGCCATCTATATACTAAAATATGAAGCTTTCAAAAACAGAATTAATATCAAAAATAGGGGGTGGACCATTGTACCCCGTGGTCCATTGTACCCCAGTCTCCCCTATGTACACAACTTAATACTAAATAAAAAATTCAACTTTAGATCCTTTTATTCATTTACCAATTGTAGACGGTAAAAATCCAATGTTTTCTTGGTGGTTCGGACTTTTATTATTTAACATGCAAATATTTCATTCTTCTAATTTAAAACTAATTTCATTATACGTATATTCGGAATTTTAAATGCATGTGTTAAATGTTGTTTTGTTAAACAAAGAAATATTGTTAATTCATTTGTTTAAATATTTTGCGTTTCTCGACAATAATTTTCTTAAAATCGTAGATTAGACTCTCTCTCTCTCTCTTTTTTTTCTAACAGACAAAGCTATTTTGAGAATCCATGTTAAAAACTCAATCATAAATTTTAAGCTATTCTCTCAATCATCACAGATTAATCAAGTCTACCAGATTTGTTACAAAATATTTGTTACAGATTTTTTTTATTAAGAATATGTGTATTTAAAAAAAAGTCGCATTGTCATTTTAATTTTAGGGTAAAATTCAATATTTTCCGTAGCATTATATGGTACTTATTAGTACTTTTTCTCCCGAAATTAAAACGATATTGTGACTACTTTTTAAAATGTACATGATTTTATCAAAACAAATTGTAACAACAATATTTTGAAATAAATCTGGTAGACTTGATTAATCTGTCATGATTGAGTAAAAATTCAAAAAACATGCGCAAGTGATGCGGAGATAAATGACATCTGCGCATATATGACGTCATACTAAAAAGTCGCGCATATTAAATAGAGTTTTAGGGGACAAATATGCCAGACGCTCGTCCACAAGGGGTTAATAATACGCATGTTTATTGCACGGATAATGTTTTAAATGCAAGCTGGTTCATCTTCCGAAATCAAATTTTATGCGACTCAGATAGATTTTTAAAATAACGTATCTCTTAAAGTAGATTGTATTAACTCCTTACGGAGAGGTGGTTTCACAGATATACCGCTTAATTTTAATTTCCCAAACGCCACATTGGCACCGGAATTTTGTTAAAAAAATTACTTTTTATTTAATGCATGAAATGTAGCGTTTTCGTATTTAAAAATAAAGTTGTTTACAAATTCCGGTGTCAGTCATTAATTTCAATACTTAAGCAATGAATTTGCCCTGCGCCGCAAAGGGTTAAATGAAAATACATTTTTCAAACCAGTGGCAGTTTAAAGTACATATTTTTCTATTCAATGATGTAAAAATTTAAATTGTGAGACCTTTAAAAATTTCCAATTGTTATCCAATAAATAAATAAATAAATAAATAAAATAAAAATAAAAATAACGCATTTTAAACGTGCTTAATTTATTTATTGTTTAAAGTTTTACTGCTGTCGTAAGATGTTAGCTTTACGCACGGCTGTTTTTTTTGTTTTAAAATATATATTGGTTTACAAGTCTTTTTCAAATAACTAATAAACAAGGAAATGAATAAACATAAATTGATAGGGAAAACGTAAATAAATATTCTTAGCTTTATCTGTACTAAAAGAAAAAAATTTAATATATTACCTCAATACCTTATGGAATTGAGTGATTTAGCACCTTGTGATAAATAAAATCTGCATTTCAATAAACTCATCACATACTAAAATCCTCCCATACCTCATTTCGGATTCTAGTTGTTAGCTCTTCAGGAATGCAAACATATAATTCTCTTGTGGGACTTAGAAAGTCATTTAACTTTATTTAAAAACGTGAAATGTGATACAGTGGGAATTATAATCGATTTTGTGCATGTCTTTAATAATTCAGCTGAAGATTGAGGAATGAGTTGATAAACTGAAGTTATTTTTAAATGTACATGTGGTATTATTAAATGATTTTTTAAAGTTAAGTTTAAATAAATTCAGAAATATAGTTTTATTTTTTTTATGTTAATCCTTATAAATTTGAGAATATATTACTTTTTTTTTAATTTAATATATTTTTAGATTAAGACTTGGTTTATACTTTTAAATAAATGCTGTGAGTATCCAATTTTAAAGATTAGATTCTATTTTGTGCGTAAATCCATTTATATATTATTTTCATATTCGTGAGCGATACATTTATGGTTTAACTACTATCAAAAGCAGTTAAAAAGACTTCGGACACTTAAAGCTTAAAGAAATTATTTTAAAAGTAATTAGTTTTATACTAATTAAAAAAAACAAAATATTACACTTAATATTTGATAGATATGGAGGCCGAATATTTATGAACCCATTTCTAATATCTTATAGCAAATATCTAAAGGTCAAATATCCAAAAGACCAAAAAAATAATCTTGTGTTAAAGCGCTCAGAGACGTTAAAATATTTTCAGTAATGGCATGCCATTAAGCCATTTTTGACACATGGTTTAATAGTTGATTGCCTTAGAATCATTTTCCAATGAGAAAATTCACCTATTTACTTTGCAAAATACACAAAGATGTACTTTGAAGAAGATACGATTCTAACACTTGATTACCCTGCAAGGAACTAAATTCCATCGAGAACGTTTAAGGTGTTATTGTAAGAAATTTATGTCGTGTGAGCCAAAAGGAATAATACCATCGACACACGTTAAACACGCTCTCTCATTTTTTAACGGTGAGTGAAAAATATATTTTTAAAATGGCGAATAACTTTTATAACTTTTACACATTTAGGGATAAAAGTAAGTAAATTCGTTTACCTGTTATATTATATTTCGGCTCAGGAATAGTTGATTTCAAGTGATGGCTAAAAGTCTACTTCGTTGCATCTGGAGCGCATCTGATTTTTGTGTTGCCCGGATGTTTCTTTATTTTATCTCAGCTAAGTATTATGAATTGTGCCAAAATGCTTCTAAAAGTGAATTTGTGAAATAATTGGTGTGTGTATGATATACTCATAAACAGAGCATTATGACAAGATTATGTAGCACAATGAATTATACAAAAGGAGCATTTTAATTTTCCGTCCAAACTAAAAGACTTCATTAGGAGAACTGAAGGATGCATCAAATGCGGGCTTACACATCTGCCGCCAAATAAAATAATAATAATAATAAAATGAGATTTAATTGAGTAAAGTTCTTATGCGAACATACATCTGCCTAATAATTTCCTCTGAGTAATAAAATAATGAGTTATTAAAAACCATATGGAGAAAAGAATAACTTTTCCATATCTATCATATATCATTCCATATCTAACTTGCATCTATCTGTTCGCCCAGAATAGTTCTTTAAACTGTTATGAGTTCATTAATTGGATTTCTAGTTTAATCAGGTATTGTTGCCGCTGTACATCTGGATTGGTTAATTTCACGAATTATTGTGTGCAGTATCTGACAGAAAATAGTCAGAAGGTCCAGTATAACAAGAAAACACCATTGAAATCTACCATTTTTGATATAAAACTAAACTTTTGAAACCTCAACAATTTTGAGAAATCTATCCCGTTCATATCATTTTTCATCCTATTGCAAAACCAGTGAAACTGCAATTGCTTTTTACTTTGATGACATAAATTTTTATTTATATAACTTTATATTTATATTGCCTATTTAGTATCATGAAATCAATTTATATGGTTTATATGAGAAATAATGCATTTATTTTGTCAGTAGTCTGTGTCTATTCTTTCACCGCCAATATAAATTATTTTCTACTAACACATATCCGGAAAAACAATACAGACTTGTCATGCAGCTTCGCCCCAGTAATAGAGTAAAAGGCATCACTATTTTTCCTTCATATACATTTTTATAAAGAAAGTAGAAATTGCTGTGAAAATCCACTGAATGTCGATTCATTTTTAATTTTTCTCATTAATAAAATACATAATTTACATACATTGCAAAAGTTTACCTTAATCGAAATAAAATATTCGAATATTAGGTAAAAAAATAATTTGGATAAGTTCAGAGATCTTTTATAGTACAGGGTGTTTATAAAGTCCCCGACCCATTTTGATGCTTAATAACTCAAAAAATAATAAAGATACATTAAAATTAACAAAATAAATGGTTAGATACATTTAAAAACTTTTATGACACTTGTCAATGAACTTCCACACGCTTAGACGATATTTACAAAAGTACAGATATTTAGATTGGAAAATGAATTAGCTGAAATTAACGTCATGTCCAGACGATATTTACAAAAGTATAGACATTTAAAAATGAAAAGAAAAATATATCAGTTATTCCATCAATAAATGCCATAAGTTTGTTTATATCTTCATTATTGTATGAGTTATTAAACATCAAATTGGGTCCGGGACTTTATAAACGCCCTGTATTTTGCACCTCTGTGTAAAAAAAAAAAAAAAAAAAAAAAAAAACTGACAAGAAATACTCCAGATATCCTAGGAATGTCAATTGGATTTCTCATCTTGGAGTGAGTATATTCGTTGTCTGTAGGGAAAGTTATTTTTAATTTATATTTTAAAGAGATCTTTAGTCTGTCAAATGCGAAGTAACTTAACAAAAAAAATTCAAATTTTGAATTAGTCTATCATTTAAACCTTTTTATAAATAAAAGCAAAATTTTAAATATTGATGAAACAGATTGTTCATTTTAACATGCTGTCATTAGAAGCTGATGTATCCCTGAATTTGTGATTAGTTAATGAAAAAATTTTGGTCAGAAAGTAAATTATTTATTAAAAACATACGTGTTTATCACATATATCAAATTTTACAACAATCCACGCATAAAATCTCAAAATATCATGCTCGCAATGACATACTTTGTGAAAAAAATCGGTTTTAATTTCAACAACACAGAAATTCTGTAAAAGACTAGTAAATATCTAATGATATTATACTAAGAATCATCATCCGTTTTATCAAAACAGAAACTGCTTGCTTTTACATAAAAGTTACTCTAATTCAAACTTTCAATGTTTTTATTGATTTTCGATAAGTTTGAAAGGTGCAAGAACTGTTAAGAACTCGATTTGAGAAAATGGGATAAAACAATTTAAATGGGAGATGTAGAAAAAAAAACATTTTGTGAGGAAAGATAAGTTTGTAGTTTTTATAAAATAGTTATCAATGATGAAAGAGTTGATCTATAACTATGGTTATAATATGTTTGAATTAATGTTAATATTTTTGCATGATTTTTTTGCAGAAGATAGCTGAGGGCAATCCACAACCGGGCTAGTTTTTACTTTTTCAATTTTTGTTTCAGATTTTCTTCAAAAAATTACTTTAACTTTCGAAACCGGTTTAAACCAGTTCTGAAACTGAAACTATCGTAATATAAAAAATATATAACCAAAATCGAAAAAGTAAAAACTAGCCCGGTTGTGGATTGCCCTCAGTTATCTTCTGCAAAAAAATCATGCAAAAATATCAAAATTTGAGCGAGATATTAGAAAAGAACGCTCCCATAGACTTTACATGGTAATCCTGGTCTTTTTGTGTACTTTTTCTGTGACTATTGTGGGCTCTTAAGAGCACACACTAGTCACGCGGTAAAAGCCGAACGCTAATGTAAAGTCTATGGGAGCGTTCTTTTCAAATATCTCGCTCAAATTTTAATATTTTTACATGATTTTTTTTGCATAGGCTAGCTGAGGACGATCTACAACTGGCCTAGTTTTTACTTTTTCGATTTTGCTCATATATTTTTCATATTATGATAGTTTCAATTTCAGAGCCGGTTTAAACCGGTTTTGAAAGTTAAAGTAATAATAAAAAAAAATCTGAAACCAAAATTGAAAAAGTAAAAACTAGGCCGGTTGTGGATCGTCCTCAGCTAGCCTATGCAAAAAAAATCATGTAAAAATATTAAAATTTGAGCGAGATATTTGAAAAGAAGGCTCCCTTAGACTTTACATTATCATCCGGGTCTTTTTGAGTACTTTTTCTGTGACTATTGTGAGGCCTTAAATCTTGTTCATCAAAATGGATAATCAGAGAAATTATACTAGATATTGTGTGACTAATTTCTTTTTGTTCACAACCATTTTTGCAAATACTAGTTGATGTTTATTCGATAGAATAGAAAAACATTTTTTTTTTACGATTAGAGTTTATTTTATAGAAGTTGTAAATTTATGAATTTTATAAAGTGTGTTGTCATTAAATCGTGTTCATTTATATGGATAATCACAGAAATTACACTTGATATGGTGTGACTAATTTTCTTTTCATGACAAACATTTTTTGCACATACTGCTTGATGTTTATTCGATAGAATAGAAGTATGAACATTTTTAGAATTAAAGCTTCTTTGATGATAACCCTAAAGTTATGGATTTTATTGACCCCTTAATCGTCACGCCCGAGACATTCACGGGCTGCAAGTTTTGCGGCTTTTATTCAGAATTGTTTAATTTTCACCAGTTTTATAAAATAGTAAATTGGTTTAATTCTGCAACCATTTTTTTTTTTTTACTTGTCATTAAATAAGATGAATATTTTTTTTTTTCAAAAAAGTGGTGGGTATAATGAATTTGAATTCTTAAAGCGTAATTTAATTCGACCATTAAGGGGTTAAAATGTTTTTTTTTCATAACTCGCTTCCCTAATTTGCCCGTACGCCATGTGATCAACGTGTCTTTGCAAATCATGATTTACCCGTACCACAAACGGCAATCCATATTCCAATCTTGATGTATTATTCTGACCAGCAATTTTTTTTATTGTAAATTTTGTATTATTTAATCCCAACATTTTTTAAAAATTCAATTAGGTAAAAACCGGAGATGCAAAAGGCATAAAAAAAATCGACGTCATTTATAAGTTCTTCTTTTTTCTAAAATATTGATCAGTTAAGAATTAAATATAGTATTTTCCAAGAATATAAATTATTAAAAAGAAGAAAAATTTATAAAAAATAAGAAATTAAAAAAAGAAATCCTTACTCCTTTTACTTTATTTAATAAATAAGAGTATAAAACGCATTATACTATAAATTTTATTTTGTTATCAAGACCATCAGTTACAGATGCATTTTATATGCCTTTGATGTTTGTTGATGTTTTGAAAACATCAGAAACTTGTTAATGTGATGTAATGTTGTTAATGTCACTCTTGTTCTTTATTTTTCATTGGTTAATTTTTCTATGCTAATTCATTTCAATAACGAAGAAAGATTCGCATCTTTACACTTTCATTTACATCTTATTAATTTTCTTGACTTTAAAATGACAGAGAAGCAATTTTAAACTTTAGTTCATCGTCAGCCGAAGTTGTGAAATATGTCTTAAAATTTAATTATTTGAGATATAATTTTCTTAAACGAAAGACACATTTTTGATTAATTGTTCAATTTTAAGCCAAAAATTATAGTCTGCCTCAAAAGTTTAAGCACTCTGCAAACCTGGTTTAAAAGAGATGAAGAAGAAAATATTTTATGCTAATTTACAATAGATACTTAACATTTAATAAAAATAAAATAAAATAAGTCATTTTGGGTGCTTAAAGTAAAAAATACATTTATTTTTATTTAACTTTTCTTTTTTCTTGAAGATGCTGTCCAAAAGTTTAAGCACTTTATGCAATTTTTTTATAGAAACACGGGATTGGTCGCATATAATGACGCTTTACGACATCGTATTGCGCTTGCATACAAGTATAAATGATAGAGAAATTTGTACATTTCTTTTTAAAAATACCAAAGGGTAAATAATTCACAAAATGTGAGATTTTGAAAGTTTTTAAATTGAAACTTCAAAATAAAACTCTTTCTGAAGTTGCAAAAGTTTTAATTCGATAAAAGCGAAGTACTTATCAAGTACTCTGTAGAAATGATAATTTTAAGTGGAAACCAAGATGTGAACGACTACATATGACGATTGTTCAGACTGATCGGAGAGTACGGAGATTGGTATCTGGACAAAAATATGTCCATACAGCAAATTAAAAATAATCTCAGTGTACAGGCGTCCAAATACACTGTATTTAAAAGTGTGATTACATCACACTAAAAAAATGGCTCGCAAACTGTCTCTCGAATTGCATCACAAACATGCAAGTATGAACTGGGATAAAAAGCACATATCCTACGGGGACAAATTGCTTACTGTTTTATTCAGCGATGAGGAAAAGTGGAACTTAGTTGGCCTTGATGGTTAGAACGCGTATTGGTATGATTTACGCAAGAAACAAAGGGTATTTTTCAGCAGGCAGCAAAGTTGCAAATCTGTCATGGTTTTGGGGTGTTTGGATTCAAGACCAAGCCTCTCTGGTTTTTCTAAAAGGAAGAAAAGATTTAAAAAATATCAAGAGATGCTTAACGAGCGTTTGCTTCCATTCGGTGACATTTTAGGGGGTCCTGGATGGACTTTTCAATAAGACAATGCCCCAATCCACGTATCACTTTCTACAAAACTTTGGCTTTCTCAGAAAAAAGTTATAGTTCTTGATTGACCAACTTTAAGTCCAGAATTAAACTTGATTGAGGATGTTTGGTCTATTTTAATCTGCCATGTTTACAACAATAGAAATCATTATGACTCTACTAAAAATCGAAGCGGCCATTGAGAAAGCATAGTACTCTTTGCCACTAGAAATTCTACAAAAACTAACAATATCGATGCGTGTACGTTTATTTGAATTAATCCGAAGTCACGCAAAAATAATTTGTAAGTAAAAGTGTTGTTAAAGTCTGTTTGTTTTTTACATTGTGCATAAACTTTTGATACAGTTTTTTTTTTAAGTTTTTCAAATTATATTTTTTACAACTACGTAACTTATGTTCTTCTATTTTTGATATCATTTATTTCAATAATGTCGCGAAATCTGCAAACAAAAAAGTGCCATTCATTCTAACTTTTTATAATTCTTGGAATATCGACATTTTATGCTTGTGCTTAAACTTTTGAGACAAACTTTAGTTATAATTTAAAGTATGAATTAAAAAAATAAAATAATATAACCGTAAATTTAAATAGAGAAAAGCATTTCATAAGTTTGCGTAGTTTAATGTTTATTGTAAATTAAAGTCAGAAAAAAATTGAGTGGACACTAAAGACTATCAGAAAATTGAATTAAACTCATAATTTTACTGACAACTTACCGCTCAATTCAAATGTAAAAATAACATTATACATTTACAGTAGAGGGAAAATTAAAAGAAACTTTGTTTTGCTTTCCTGTGTTTAAATTTGTTATCATAATTTAAAGTATAAAGAAAAAAAATAAGGTAATGTAACAATAAATTTAAATTGAGAAAAGTATTTCATACGTTTGCGTAGTTTAAAGTTTATTGTAATTTAAAGTGGGAAAAATAATTTAGAGGGCATTGAAGAACATCAGAAAATTTAATTAAACTCATAATTTTACTGTCAACTTATAGCTCAATTCAAAAAATAAAAATATCATTATACATTTACAGTATGAATGAATATTATAAGAATGTTTGTTTTGCTTTACTGTGTTACAGTAAGTTTTAAAAAATTAATTCATTTTGATTTGTTTTAAGTTCAATTGCTTTCAATTTCAGAAGATTTAAAAAAAATATGAAATTTACATAATATACAAAAGATAAAATTTTAATAATACTGATAGCATAAAGTAAAATGTTCTTTAAAAATCGTCTTGAAAATTTTGTGAAACTTTAAAGGGTCTAAAATAACCTTTCATTAATAATAATAATAAGTTAAGTTAGTTTATGTACAAAATTGAATTTATTCTTTAACTACAAAAATTAATAAACGAATTTCTTAATTAATGCTATTTTCTTTGTTATTAACAAGACTGTACACATCTGTGTCACTGTAAGGCAGCGTAATTATTTAATTACATTTTGAAAATATGTTATACTGGTTATTTTGACTGCCATATACATATTTAAAAGATAAGGATTATTTTAGTCATTAGGCCTCAATTTTGCTAGTCGTTTTTCACTTTCTTCTCTCTTAAACAGAAGAAAATATTGTAATCGAATTTTTTATGACGTCCGGTTTTCGACGGATTTACGCGTTTTAGGGGTCATAGATACCTAAAAACATGCTTTTACAAAATGTCTGTCTGTCCGGGTGCCCGCGTGTCCGTATGTCGTCATTTTACCATGAAAAAGTGTACGAAGATATGAATAGAATTAAACTAAATTTTTTGTGAATGTTTTTGGCTGTGGCAAGCAGGTCCTCCTTCAGTTTCGAAATATTTTGCCGGAAGTCTGTGCTGCAATAGCAATTTTTGTGCCATGTCCAATTTTGTACCGACTAAAAGTGCATGAATTATGCATCGAATTGAACCTAATTTTTTGTATAAGTGTATGGCTATGGCTAGTTGGTCTTCCCTGATTTTGAAAAACATCCATCGGAAGAGGGCGCTGCAATAGCGGTCTTTGTGCCATTTTCAATATTGTACCACCTAAAAGTGTACGAAGCCATGAATTGAAGCATAGAATTGAACGAACTTTTTTGTGTAAGTGTTTATCGATGGCTAGTTGGTCCTCTTTGAATTTTAAATAAGGCCGCCAGAAGGGGGAGCTACAATAGGGATTTATGCGCCGTTTTTACTTTCTTCTATCTCCAATAGGTTACATATAGAACTGAACCAAATTTTTTGAGTAAGTGTTTGGCTATAACCAGCAGAACTCTCTAAATTTGAAAAAAAAATACGCCGAAGGAATCGCTTTAATCGCGATGTCTGTGCCATTTTAATTTTTTTACCTTCGAAAAATGTAGGAAATTACTCATGGAACTTAATTACTGTTATTTTTTGCTATGATTATTTTTGAGTATTGCATCAGGTCCTCCCTGAATTTGAAAAAAAAATCTGACAATAGTTCTATAGAATATTGTTCATTGACTCGTGCAGAGACGGGAACTCGTGTCTTGCTAGGTCGGCTATTTGTGTAAACAGCCGCTGATAACAGGTTAAGCGTAAACTATTGATTTTAATAAATATCTTGATCCACATTAATTCGTTTTTACTTCGATTCATTGATTGAAGCAGAAATCTAAGATGAAAATTAAAGTTGGTTTAGTATTGAATTAATAATATTAAAGTATTAATATGAGTAACTAATTTTTGAAATATTAATTTGTACCTATCAGATCGAAGAAATTTTGGGATCGGCACATCCAACTAGTTTTTTAAACGAAAGCAATTTTTTTTAACTATGCCATATCTTATTACAGTAAAACCTCTAACAAACGGACACCTTGCTCGAGGTGTACGTTAGTTAGAGGTCCACAATTTCGTCCGAATAGCGGACAAAATTATCCGTTATTCGGATATGTGTCCGCTATTGGGAAATCCTCAAAGATACAAAAAAAGCTATGAAATGCTTAATATTTCATTAATTGACATTTATGAATGATTCTCCGCCCTTAGGGATATATGCTGTTTTTTGTCATTCATATAAAGTACCTGTACCCAATATGGACACCCTAAGGAAAATGTATTTTTTTCACCTTTATGTACAAGTCATAGGACTCCAAAAATATGTTACCACTATCCTTGGACTATTGACTATCATTATTAAAATTAGCGACCTTGTAATTATTCTGGTTTAATTTAAATGATAAAAACAAAAAAAAATGTTTACAAGTGTCTATATAAGGAACTACCTGTCCCTATTATGGACAGGTGTTTCTTTATTGACTTTCTACACAGTGTGTATGAAAGAGTCACTTTTCCAAAGGATTTTAGAGGAGAGGGAATAAAAAATTTTATCTTAAAGTATTCGGAGAAGGAGGGGAAACAGTAAATATCTTCAGAATATGCATTTTAGAAAGGGGGGGGGTCATTCTCGGTTTTTACTCTTCGAAGACCCATGCAAAGCGCCTTAGTTACTAGCAAATATTATGAAATAATATTTTTGGCTTTGCTTAGCTTTATTGCATCTGTCTGCGAATTTTTCATCTGTTATTACTCAGTCCTCACAGCATGGACAAATAGAAACTGTTTCACCACGGGCAGTAAGTCCCACATAATCCTCATGAACATGTCTGCCACATGCGATGCATGGCCGCATGTTTGAAAAAGAATTAATACTGCAAAAGAAGCAGTACCAGCTCTCCTTTGTTGAGGAAGTCATACCATTGGTACCTACGATTTCGCCAGCAGATATCCTACTGGGGGGGGGGCTTCTTTTTATTTTTCTGCAACGGTTTTTTGGAGGAAAGTTTTTGGGAGATTGTTCAAATGGCATCTTGTTGAACAAAGATTTTACCACTTGATGCCTTTTCAATTTATTGCTTGGCAACGTCGAATTTTCATTTTCTTCTTTCTTACAGTTGTAGTCGATGGGGTCATAATCTGTCCATATTGGGAACCGGGCGTAGTTTTACTAAATCTTGTAACAAATGAAAAAGGAAAATATTTTTAAGCAAAATATGCACTAGCAATCGAAAATATGTTTTATTAGCTTTCTAAAATATTCCACTTTTCAACATTTAATGTAATTTTTTTTATTTATTTATTTTATTGAAATGCACACTACAGAATAACCCATTTACAGTGTTGCAAGAACATCAAGAGACACAAGACTACAGAAATATATACACATATATATAAAACACAAATAATTACAATAATATAATTACATGTAATAAAACATGAATAAAACAAAAATGAAGAGATTAAAAGTTCAGAACATTTATCTTTGAAGACATTTATTTTAAACATTCAATTTGTCACTTCTGTCCTTTGTCCCTCACCTCATGTACTGATCTTCTGGAACAATTTTAAGTGTAATGAAAGACTGTTTTTAACAATTTTACAACCAAAAATAAAAATCTGTACTCCAAAGTACATAATAAAGTATTTTTATTGTAAATTAAAAATTGTTTTACATTTGTTCCGAGTCAGAGAAACGCTTTCCCCTAGTTTTAGTGTCACTACTGTCCCTTTGAATAAAACATCGAAAATGACCACCAGGTCGACAGATAAAATTTGGTGAACAGGTGCATTTAGTAGAAGGAGTCATCTTAATTGCCCAGAAAAACACATGGCACAATTCTAAGGACTTCAACAATGGTTAAGCTACAAAATGGATAGAAAGATAAGAATATGTTTATTACTTGTCACTACTGTCCCCTATTTAAACTTCTCCTTGTTATTGTTTTTATTTATTTATTATTTTGTCATGATGTAACATACTTTTGCATAGTATAAAATATCATATTGCAGTTTTACTAAGCCTAACTTACTATGCACTCAGAAGCAATTTTCTTAATTTTGTCACTACTGTCCCTGTCACTTCTGTCCCCTTTCAAATTATTTATTTGAGGATTCAATCTCCGAAGCAGATATTAATGCCATATATGACTTGAAGACAAAGGATACAGTGATACCATCTATTCCAAATCTATTAATTTAAATTTTACTAAAATCCTGGCTTATAAATTAAACAACTATCTTGGGGACAGTAGTGACATGGATTACCAAATTATTGGGTCGTTCGGAAAGTCCTTTCCGTTTCTGAAAATCAATTTGCACCGAAAATTTTGTTCATTAATATCTAAGTATTAGATATCGGAACAATATCTAATAATTAAATAACATAATTTTCCGGTGTAGTTTGAATTTTCCAAAAGGAAAGGACTTTCCGAACAATCCAATAATTTATAAAATAATTTTTACAAAAATATATAAAGCTTAAGAATTATGCCGGAGTATTGTTTATTACTCAGTAGCATATGCTGTATCTAATTATTAAAAAATATTGCCTAAAATTTGATTTTTATTTTTCACCAAATCAATGAGTGAAATTACCCTCTTACTGGAGAATCATCGTTATATGTCCTAAAACCTCTATTATATGATTAATGAGAATTGAAATTATTTTTTAAACAATAAAAATTAAATAAATCGTGCATACTTTTAACTGCTGTTTAATAACATTCTTAATAAAAAAAACTGTTACAAGATTTTTTGCTTGCAATTACATGTAATTTGTTTTTAAATGTGGCGTTATTGGTCATTATATATTTCCAAGCGGGATGGGGATTACACTTTTTAATCATTGAAAACTTAATAAAATCTTCTGGGGGTTACAGGACACAGAAGTCTGAATGCCCTGATAGATGCCCCTTACAGGCAACCCCTTGAATTCAACAATGAAAGTGAAGGAGAAATTTCCTCAGCCTACCCTCTACATTCATGTGTGATTGCAACATGTGTGACACATTGCCCTGATAAATTTCGAGACCGTTTTACTTTTTTTTTCATTTTTGTCTTGTTAAAAAAATACTTTTTGATCCTTTATCTACGAAAATAGTGTCCGCTATTTAGAATGTCCGTTATTCAGAGGTTAAACATAAAAAATTTAGGTTTTCGGAGTGGGGATTCGAAAACTGTCCGTTAAATAGAGGTTTCCGCTATTCGAGAGTGTCCGTTATGGAGGTTTTACTGTACTTTTAAAAATATTACTATATTTATATTTTTCTTTTAATTTAAAAAGTAATAAACTTAAACACATTATTGTTTTACTAATTTACTGAATTTTAATCCTTTTTCAATATAATACGTATTTTCATGAAAGACAGATTTATTCATGGAACTTTTATTCGCATTTTTTTATTAGAACTTAATCAACATTGACATTTTGTGACAGACTAAATATTTCTTGTCATTTATACAAGGTTGGTTATTTTGACGTAGCTTTAATTAAAATAGTGTCATTCTTCGTTATTTTTTAAAGACTCGTGTCATTATTAACGCTAGATTGACATCTTCACGTTCTCTTGTTTCACACCCCATTGAGTTTGTTCACTTGGGAATACTAGAAAAGAAATCTGAAATATTAATTATTTGCAATTTTGAGCTTTGAAAAAAGATTTGAGATTTAGAACAAACTTTTGATTGGTTTTAATATTATAAGTTGAAAATGAATTATTCTAATTTACACAATTTTTTAATAGCACTTAAACGTTTAGTAATATATAGAAAATTCTGAATAATACTAAAACCCAGAAAAAATAGTTCATTTCATTCAATACATAATTCTTAAATTTTTAAGAATAATAATTTCGTTTGCTTTAACTAATTAGCTCTTCGCATTCATTTTAATACTAAGTTAATTTCAGTTTATTTCAACGTAAGACAATAAGATAACTTTTTAAAAGATTAAAATATTTTTAGCACTTAAACATTTAGTAATACATAGAAAATTCTAAATAATAAAACCAGTAAAAAAAAAATCTGAATAATACTTAAATTTAGTAAAAAAAAAAAAAAAAAAAAAAAAAAAAAAAAAAAAAAAAAATCTCAATACTACTAAAACCCAGTGAAAAGTAATTCATTTCATTAAATACATAATTCTTAAATTTGGAAGAAAAATAACTTTCTTGATATCGCTATTCAAGAATTTGACACAATATCGGTGAAAGAAAATAAGCTTAAACTAGTGTGAATTAATATGAAGAAATAAAAACTTCAAACATACCATAAAAAATATTTGAATTCGCTAGGGCTTTCGGAAGATAGGGCTTTCGGAAGAATTGAGTCTTTCTCCGTGAGACGCAAAGAAGTCGTGCGTCTACTATGAAGAGAGCCATGCTGCTGCATTCATGGTAGACGCATGTTTTCTTTCGCCTGAAGAACAAAGACTTAGCGCTTTCGAAAAGTTTAGCAATTTAAAGTATTTTGTTATGGTGTGTTTAAGAAGTTTTATCTCTTCACAAAATGCTGGTTATTTATTTATTCAAATGCCCATATTTGTTTGTACCATTATTATTAATACTAAAAATAAAATATAATGTTTTATAACTTAAAGTTTTTGCCAGAAATATATATTTTTAAATATATATGTATGCATATTGGTCATTTTCAAATTTCGCTTACATATGCTGCCGCAGAGTAAAAAGAAGAAAATTCAAACATAAATTAATTTTTAAAGATTGATTTGAGCTATGCATTAGTTAAAGAAGATTATATTGAAAATTTCTAACATGAAAAATTTAAAAAATCAATACAAATTTTGCGATATAAATCTTTAAAATTTTTATTCTAAGCAAAAATACCTGTCCCATTCCAAGTTTTATGTTTTTAACTGTGTTTTGTTTAAATTTGAACTATTTTTTTAAATAAAAAGGTTTAATTATTTTAAATATGAACTGTTAGTGTTCTATATTAATGAAAAAAATATTACAAAAGATATTTTCTTTAAGAAATTACCAGAAATCTTTTGTCCTTCACTTTTTGTCAAGTCCGTTACTTTGTAAATATTTCAGTCAACATAGGTTTCGAATGCTGCCTAAAGTTAGCAGAAAATATTAGGCAATATAGTTAAACTATTTACGCAACTACTACTTGCCATTTTTTGCTCTTCAATTGTGAAGCAATGTAATAGTGGCACTAAGCTTTTTTCAAGGTTGATATTTTTTTTTCACTGTCAAGTCTGTTACCGTAAATTTTAATATTAAAATAGCGACTTTTGCACTTTATTAATAAGTATTGTTTACTAAATAGTTTTAGAAGGTATGTGTATTATTATCTAAGTTAGAAATTATACAAGTTAGTTTATTTCTGATAGTTTTATTTGAAATGTCGAGTCCATTTCTTGTCAAGTCCGTTACCATGAGATGTAAGCGATGAAATGTAAGCTGCTAAGTAAGTTTACTAAACAATTTTAGAAGGTATGTAAATTATTATCTAAGTTAGAAAATATAAAAGCTCGTTCAATTTAATAGTTTTGTTTTGCTTTGTTTTAGTTGAAATGTCAAATCCGTTACTTGTCATGTACGTTACTATGAAATGTAAGCGAATGGTGAAACTGGTCCATATACATTATACATGTATATTTATGTATTTTTTACGCGTAGATTAATAATGACAGTTAATGACTCACTTTACTCATAGCATTTTTATATGTATTTCTTTAATTAGAATTAATGATTGACACCTTTTGACAGACAAAATAATTCCTGTTATTTAGAGAAAGTTGTTATTTTGACGTAGTTTTAATAACAAGATTATCAAACTTCATTATTCTTAACAGACTCGTGTCATTATTAAACTAAAATGACATTTTCATGTTTACCTGTTTCACACCCCATTGAGTTTGCCGACTTGGGAGTAACTAGAAAAAAGTGTGAAATATTAATTACTTGCAAGTTTTAACTGCGAAAAATGATTTGAGATCTAGGGCGAATTTTTGATTCATTTTAATATTTTAAGTTGAAAATGAATAATTTTGATTTACACTTTGTTTCAAAAGGCTAAAATATGTGTTAGCAGAATTTAAAAATTTAGTAATTTTAATCCTCCGTCAATATTATTGCGCAGTTTAATCAATGACAGTTTTACTCATGGAATTTTTGTTTGTATTTCATTAATTGGAACTTAATCAATATTAGTATTTTATGATATGCTAAATATTTCTTTTTATTTAGACGAAACTGGTTACTTTGACATAAATTTAATTATAAGAGGTGCCATATTTCATTCTTCTTTAGAGATACATGCCATTATTGCAATAAGATTAACATCTTCACACTTCTCATGCTTCACACCCCATTGAGTTTCCTGACTATTCATTATATATATCTCTCTCTTTTTTTAAACATTTATAACGGACTTTATCTGCACTCTTAAAACGAAAAAGAGGATTTGGCTTCTCAAGAAAGAGATGTGATTTATTGAATCGGGAACGAGTTGTTTTTTTAATGCTTTACTCATCTTGATTTACATTACTTATTTAAATAACTCATCTTGATTTAAATTATTTAAAAACAATTCACTCACTTGAGTTGTTTCAACTCTTTATGAGAAGCTGCCTTTCAAAACGTGAGATGAGCGAATTTCGTCGCAACATGAGTTATTTTTTGGCTGACATTTTAAGAGAATACTGTAGTTGTGAAACACTCATTTATTCTTAATATTGCAGCTTGCTCTTTGAAAAGATTCAAAACTTTATAATTTTACTATTTCACTGAATTCTTCTTAAAAATTATATGTACTATATTAATTAATGACAGTTTTACTCATGGAATATTTATTCGCATTTATTTAATTAGAATTTAATTAAAATTGACATTTTGTGACAGACTAAGTATTTCTTTTCATTTATATAAGGCTTAGTAAATTATTTTTAATACTGCAGCTTCGCTGTTTTATCATCATATACATATTGTAAATTTACTAATACACTGAATTTTAAACCTTCGTCAATATTATGCGTAACTTAATTAATAACAGCTCTACTCATGGAGTTTTTATTTGCATTTATTTAATTAGAACATAATCAACATTGACTTTTGTGACAGATTAAGTATTTCTTTTTAATTAGACAAGTCTGGTTATTTTGACGTAGCTTTAATTATAAAAAGGTCATACTTCATTTTTCTTTACAGATTTGTGTTATTATTGAAGTAAGATTGACATCTTCACGTCCTCCTGTTTCCCATTGAGTTTGTTTACTTGGGAATAACAGAAAAGTATTCTGAAATATTAAATTCTATCATGCTTTAGTTTTCAAAAATGATTTGAGATCTAGGGTGGAATTTTGATTGATTTTAATACTTAAAGTTGAAAATTAATTATTTTTATTTACAAAATATTTCAAATGAATAAAATATATTTACAAAATATTTCAAATGAATAAAATATATTTTTAACACAATTTAAATGTTTTTTAAGAAAATAAGTTGAAACTGCCCTGAATTAATACTAAGAGATAAAATTCTTAAACTCAACCTAAAAATGCTTGTATTCGTTGGGCATGTTGAAAAAAGTAAGTCTTTTTCCGTTAGACACAAGAAAAATGCGCATCTATTAGCCAGAGAGTCGTGTATGCATATATGTGCGCGACTTTTTTGTGAATGACGATGAAAAACTCAGTTCTTTCGAAAGGCCTAGTGAATTCAAGTATTTTAAATATTGCATTTAAATAGTTTTTAACTCTACAAAAAATACTGGTTATCTAATTATTCAAATACCGTCATTTTTTTAAACATTATTAGGAATATTGAAAATTAAATATAGTTTGTAATCGCTTAAATTTTTTACCAGGTATAAATCATTCATTTATTCCAAAGTAAAAAAAAAACAACGTTAAGCATAGATTAATAAAATTGTATCCTTTCCTCATGTTGAAAGAATTAAAGTACATGCGGATAATATAAGTCACATAAATATTCTTTAAAATGCATTTTTTTTTAATGAGAAAGCGTTGTAAAGTGTATTCCCAATAAACTAATAACAGGTCAAGTGTGGGCATTTCTCACAAAGTGTGTTCCGTACAAAAAATTATATGAGTTATTAACTGTATTAACTAATGAAATCTTTGCTAAAATATTAAAAAGAAATTGCAAAAAATACACAACGTAAGGTTGATAAACTGTATATAGCTGAAAAATGTGAATTTATTGATCATAAAAGTTTAAAGAGATATGAAATTTCAATAATATCAAATATTTCTATATAAATATTGCTATAAACTTAAATAATATCAAATATTGCTATATCTGTATAATTCTTTTTTTTTTAATTTAACCTAATTTGATTAAGATGATCCTAATTTGGCACTGATAATAAAAATAGGACAGAAAATTCATTTCGTATTTCACACAACTAAACTCAGGTTACTAATAATTTCTTTTTACAGTGTACTTATAACAAACTACTTGCTCAAAGTTTAAACTTGGCATCAAAGCACGTTTCAAAAGGACGTTGCAAAGATGCAACACCGCCCTTTTCTGTGCCTCGTTTATTTCAGGTAAGTTTTTATTTAAATTTCATGGTCACGAAAGGCGTTTTGAGAGATACACTCAACGTAAACTAGTCTTGAATCGCATCGTATTTATGGAATTAATTCAAATGAAATTAGTCTGTTTTTAACAATTTGACGTTTATTGCTTTTATATCTGTACTCTACATTATATTACACAAATATATAATTAGAAACTGTTACCTGTGCTTTAAAAGCCGTTGGTACATTGAGTATGCCGTCCCTGTTGTTATTTATGTCCAAACAGTGTGGTCCGTGTTTCTCAGGGCATGATCGATACGGAAAATCATGTAAACAGAGCTCTCGCTTCCAGTCCATATAAAAACAGAAGTATTCAGTGTTTAAACTTTCAGAAACAGTGTTTAAAATTGATTTAAACTTTCTGATATTTTAAAAGTATGTGTCTAGTTTTATAAAATTATAAAATGAAGTAATGCAATGTAATATAATAAGAAATATAGCAAAATGTATGTGACACAATTTTCGAAAAAAATCATGTTTTATATCACCACCCGCAAGATATCTTAACGTTGAATTGACATAAGAACATAATTTCTGCTTTAAAATGATCCGTAAACTTTACTCTATAGAATAAATTAAGAATATGACTATAACTCAAAAAAAAAATTATTAAAAAAACTCTCAAATTTGAAATTTTAAAACCCCCCTAAAAATACAACTTTTTTTTTCATTAAAAATACTCAAAATATTAAAATATAATAATTCATTCTATATATAATGATGTTATATGCATGCAAAAAAAATTAAGCCATTCCATCAAATAGTGTTTTTTTTTAATCTTGTTGTTAGTCGTCAAATATCAAGTTTTGAGAAAACGCGACTTAAAGTTGAAATTATACGTGTGCGGCTTTGAAAGTGTTGATACATAAATGCTTATAACTCCGTTAAAAATGCAAATATTTTTATGCGTTTTTTTTTGCATTGAGTTCAGAATTAATTGAGTAATCAAACTAGATCATATATTTTTTTTTTTTTGAAAATTTTTCAAGCAATGAGCCCCTATAGTAATTTCGTTAATTACGGACGATTTTTTTTCGAAAATCATTATCGCTATTATTCACTATCAATCATTATCATATCATTATCATTTTCACATATTTCTGCTACGATAAGTACAGCTACTGCTTCTTAGCGTTTTTGATCAATGACTGTAAATCAAAATTTCTGTGCCGCGGGAAAAATGCGCTTTTCTCAAAGACTCTATGACTTTGGGTAAACACCATAGTTTTCTTACAAGGTTTAACTTAATGTGTATTACCTCTATTTTTTCATAATTTTAAATTCAGCATATTCAAAAATAGTTCTGGGGAAATATATTTTTTCATTGCATTTTCGATTATATACATGAAGCAGTGCTTCCACAGTCGAATATTTTTAATTCCAACTAGCAGCACTTTTTCAAAACAGAAATTCTTAAGAGATTCCTTTTAATATTTGCATCAGAAATATATTCCAAATTTTATATTCATAAAATACTGGTACTAACAGAATATAAGGATAGTCGCATGGCAGTCCTGAAATGTAATACCTAACATTAAAACAAATGTACTTTTGAGTTCTTCTTACGAAAGCTTTCGCTGAATAACCCCACTCTCTTAAAACGAAAAAGCTGAAATAACTCAAGTTGAGCTGAAATCCACTCTTTTCCCATGTTGAAAGGAACCTTCTCAAGTAGAGCTGAAACAACTCAAGTGAATGGGTTGTTTTTAATCAACTCATGATTGAGTGATCTCCATTTTACTCATACTTGAGTGAAATCAAATCAATAAAGGTTAAATCCAGTAGTACTTGAGTGATTTGTAATCAAGTCATACTTGAGTGAAATGAAGTCATTTAAGACAATCTCGTAGCACTTGAGCGATTTGTAACCAAATCATACTTGAGTGAAATGAAGTCTTTAGGATTAAATCGAGTAGCACTTGAGTTAGCTGCGGCCAACTCGTATTTGAGTGAAGTGAACTAATTTAAGGCAAATCCAGTAGCACTTGAGAGATTTGTTATCACTTCAAGTTGGAGTGAAATTTTGTCATTTTTGATTTAATCCAGTAGCACTTAGGCGATTTGTAACCAATTCATACATGAATGAAATCAACTCATTTAAGAGTTAATCCAAAACTCCTTGAATTTGTAGAATTGAATAAATTCACTCTTAAGAAAAGCAAAATTGCTTAAAATTACAAAAATCTTCAAGTGATTTCTAAATAGTTTAAATAAAATCACATCATTTAAAACTAAATTCAGTAATCCTCGATTAATTTTTATCAATGAAATTCAATATAACATGGAATTATTGCCACATTTTCAAGTGTTGCAATTAAATTCTCATTTCGGATTTAAATTTCTGTTTATTGACATTACAAGGGTATATATATATATATATATATATATATATATATAGAGAGAGAGAGAGAGAGAGAGAGAGAGATTGGAAAACTGTATCATGGATTCTCCAATATTTCTTCCAAGTCTTTAATTTACAAGACTTAAAACATTCTAATTTACATGACTGAAAGTTCTCTAATGAATTAAAAACATTTTTTTTTCTTTCTAATTCAATGAAACTGTTTCCTATGTCAATTTAGGGGAAAAGGCAATTGAATCGTTATACAAAATTAAATAAAACTTACATGAATTTTTTATTATTCTGTCAAATCAGAAATTTTTAACATCAGTATTTTCTTTTGTTAAATTTAAATGTACATATATTCATTAAATTAAAAATACTGGTGATCTCAAAATTGTAAATTTGAAAACACTTATTCATGAAAACTGCCTAAATTTGCATAACTGTACAACAACACCCGAACAACATTAAACAGAATATGAGCTTCTGATGTTGTGGTGCTAATGGGATTTTTCCTTTCCTTTCTTGGGCAATTTCAAGTTTACATATTTTCCAATGATACTTATAGCTTCAGATATGCTTATATGCAATTTTAATTTTTTCATTAGCTTCTGATTTAATTGTAAATAACTATTTTTTTTATTAAAAATTTATGATTCCAATCAAATAAATCAATCTTAGGCATCTTACTAAAAAAATATTGAAAAAATAAACTTGATATCAGCCCAACGACTCAACTTCAGCATCACAATGTCAGAAGCTGATTGTTTCCCTTAAGAGTTTAGATAATCCTATGCAGAAGTTATTTTCAAATATCTTGTTTGGATTTTAAAATGTTTACCTTTTTTTTGGGGGGGGGGGGGCATAGAATATTTGAGGATGATCTGTAAGTGGGTTAGTTTTTACTTTTGCAATTTTGGTTAGTTTTTTTTTTAAATATTAATACGAGTTTCAGAACCAGTTTTGAAAAAGAAAGTATTAAAAAACATAAAACCTAAATTTAAAAAAGTATTCCCCCCCCACACACACACACATGGCCAGCGCAGGGTTTAAATAAATTAAATTGAAAATATTTTAAATGGATAAACATCAACCCATTATACCTTGTAATTATTCCTAGATTTAAATCTCAATCAAAATCTTATATTTCTTAAACTGACTAAATTTTAAAAAAATATTTTAATTGTTTAGTTTGAAATCTGAAATGGCTTTAAAATCTTAGATAAAATAATTGTTACCCATAGCATTTATATAAGCACATTGCAATTGGGAAATGTGGAGGAATGCCATTAAAAAAATTGTATAGCTAAAATTTTGATTATGGACAATTATTTTATTGTATGAAAAACCTTCCACTAAATATTGTAGTACAAAAGTTAAATGCAGAAATAACTGAGAAATGGATTTATTGACCATGTGCAATTATTCTTTATATCATTTAAAACATTTGTTAAAACTTGAATTTATATTCAAGAATAACTTGTTTCTTCTTAATTAATCTTTTAATTTTTGATTTTATTCAATGTTTCTGAAATCAACTAACTTTTAAATAAATATAAAAGCATAAGACTGCAGCATTTTGTGTCAAAAGTTAGAGCCAAATGTGCAATTTTGAATGTTGCAAGAAAGAAAAAAACTAATTTTATTTAACAACAAAAACATTTTATTTAGCAAGAACAAAATAAACCTAAGATTAATTGATAACAATTCTTTCCAACATCAGATAAACAAGTTTCAATAACAACTTTAACAGGACCTTTATAAATATAACAGTCCATTTGCATTAAACATTAAATACATAAAGAGCATATTGTAATCTGTCCACTGGTTTGTCCAACTTTTAAAATCTTAGGCAAAATAGACACTTTGTTGAGGATCCTTGAGATTAAATAAGATTGTTGAATTTGAATCCTCACAGTAGAATTTTACTCCTCCATGAAATCACCATCTTCCTGTGTTAAAAGAAAATATTGAAATTAAGTTAAATAGCAATAAATATAATGTTAAGGAATGATTATGAATATATTAAAATATTTTGCAGCTTTCAGATTAAATGTTTTATAAAATTTCCCATCCATAGTCTAAACAAAAAATGAACCATACACTAAAAATTTTAGCTTTATAAATAATACACTACTGATAATTCAGCCAATCATGAATAAAATGGAAATAGAATAAATAAATCCTGTGCGATTACACTTATCCGCTTGTTTAAATCATGGTGTTACTTCTGATAAAATCTTAAAATAAATCACCATTTTAAAAACAAATTTAAAATGAAAGTTCTTAAAGCAACATTATAAAATATTGTTGAAAATTCACCTTTGTTGCTACTTTCAAAATGTATCAGCGTTGGCAAATACCCAACCAATACAGGTTTTTGTGGATTTTTAGTTGTTTTTCTATATATTTGCATATTTATATAATACAAGATAGAACCTAAAACAATTAGACCAGGGTTGACACAGTTTAAACCAATTAGTTTTAACTATGGTTTAAACAACTGTTTACTCCTTTTGGTTTAAACAACGGTTTAGTTTAAACCAACTAAATTTCTAAAAAATTCTTTCTATTTTTCTAAAAAAAAAAAAAAATTTTTTTTTTTTTTTTTTTTTTTTTTTAGAAGGAATTTAATGACATTTTCTCTTTTTCTTAATAATTTATGTATGTCAGATTATTGAATATAAATAACTTCTATTTTTAACACTTTATATCAGCAATAAGCATTGGATGTAGCAGGTTCAGATCATTTTTTGGGTATAGGATTAAAATCAGTCTGTAAAGGTGAATATATTTATTTCTCTTTAGAAAAAGCTTCGAACATGTGAATTGATCTAATATAAAATAGATTAAAAATATTCAATATTTAATAGAAAATATCTTAATTTTTTGAAAACTGCAGATTATTTAACGCAATAACATAATACAATTTATAAGATTTCAAGGTGTAAAAGAAATCCCCAATCTTAATTGGGGAGGTTATCTTAAGCATTAAAATCAAAATATGAAGTCGAATAAGAGAAATTTCAAAGACTGGATGCTACTTATAGCATTTTAATTATAGTGATCCCCCCCCCCTGTTAGTTATCTGCTGAATCTATGACCAAAAATGTTGACTTAAAATTGTCATTCAAGAAACAAAATGTCAAGAAGTATATGAAATTTATTATTTGGATAGCTATGGAGAAGAATATTTTATTTATCAGACTACTTTCAAATGTTTATTATTAGTAATTAAAAGATTAGTTATAAAGATTTTCAGAGTATCAATGCTTCACTGTATACAGCACTTTATTCTTAGAACATAAGACAGTTTGCTAATACTGTTTAAATTAAATTTTAATTTCTTTTATTTTTTACATAAATTCATTGTAAATATTTAATTTAAATCATTTTAAAATGAAGTTACAGTTTATAATCCAATGTTTATATTTATCAATATATTAGCATGTATATGTAATAAGAAAGGATGTTTAAACAAAACAAAAAAAAAAAAAAAAAAAAAAAAAACTTTTTTAGTTTTTTATGAAAAAAAAAAAAAGTTTTTTCTCAAACTCTACAATTAGACTAAAAAAAGGAAGTTTTAAAATGTCCTCATTAATATTCTTTCTTTCAAATTCCTTTTTTCTGAAACACATCTATTGTTAAGCTAATTTTTATGTAAAATGGAGAAAATGTTTTTCAATATTATGGCAGTTTGCAGATGAAGCCAGATTATAATACTTTCAACTTAATTTATTTGCATGAGTTCCTCAATCCCTTTCTATAATTTGATAGCTACCCTATTTCCATAAAAGGGGATATTATTCTTGTTATAAAATACATACTACTCAATAGATTCATAATGCAATATTCCTATCATAATCTAAATCAAAATATATTTCAATCAATTTAATACGATATTAAATTAATGTTCTATAAATTGAATGTCACTAAACTGCAACTTAATTTTCAAATAAATTCAATACAAAGATCACTCTACATGAATACAACAAAGCGTGTTGCACCATAGATTTTTTAAAAATCTTATAGATATTAGTTAAACCTTCAAATTTGAAATTAAAATTTTTTGCAATATTCAAGGATCAGAGTAAGGAAAATGCAAAAAAGATGAAAAAACTAATGAACAAAATTGAGAAATAGGAGTACACTAAAAAATAAGCACTTCTAACCAGCCTGAACATCTAAATAAATTTCTATAAATACAGATGTAATAATTGCATAACTTAATTCTTCAAAACTTTTATTTAACTTTTTAACTTTTCTTAACTTTTATAAACTTTTAAAACTTGAATTTCATAAAAAAAAATATATAATTTTTTTGTCGATGTGTGTCATGATTAGAAAGAATATCGAAAAGCACATAATTTCAGAATTAGTAAAAAATACTAAATATAGTTAGTGTTGGAGGAAACTGCATTATTTCTGAAATAATGGTAGGTATTCTTGCTGGTAGTTCCCAAAATCTGAACAAGGGTATTTAAGTTAACTATCTAGTACTAGTGAAAAGACAAGGATCAATGAAATTGCATACTATTACAGATAACAATTATAATTAACTTTTTTCAGTTAAATGTCATCCAGAAACTCTTCATATGAAAATAATAAGAAAATTATTAGATTATTTCATTAAGTGGATATTAAAAGAGTCATGTCATTTTAATTTAAATAAATTTATAAATATACAGTGTGTCTCACATAAGTGATGGGACACTTGTGCTTTACAAAAGGAAACTAATCAAATAAATTAAAAAAACATGTACACATTTTTTGTGGGTGTGTTTCATACTTAAATTTAGTAAAGATTATTACATAACATACATTTTGTCAAAATATTAAAATATTAATTTAATAAAAATACAAATGTTTAGAACGGAGCAAAAAATAGCTCACATAAGTGATGGGACACCATTATATATGCAACAAAAATCGTCTGAAATAAGCAATAAGAATATTTTTGGGGTTTTATTTTTACTTAAAAGCAATTGGCATTAATTTATAAAATCGACTGCAGTATTTCTCTCCAGTTTGTTTTGGAATTTTTGTGTTTTTTAGCTCTGTGTAGCCATGAATGCTAAACGAAAAGAAACTTCGCCTGAAATTCGAAAATTAGTTATTAATTTGCATATTGAACGTGGAAAATCTATTAGAAAAACTGCTGAAACAGTTAACTTGAGTCGTTCAACAGTTTTCAATATCATTAAACGATATAAAAAGAATCATATGATTCAGGATAAGAGAAGACCTGGCCGACCATCAAAGCTATCCAATGGAATAAAGCGAATTATCGTTCGAAATGTTAAAAAAAATCCAAGAAATAGTGCTTCAAAAGTTGCTGCTGATTTACAAGCATTATATGGAATAATTGTTAATCCTGAGACTATTAGATGGGTAATTCGATCTGCTGGATATCACGGTACAGTAGCCAGGAAAAAATTCTTCGTAAGTGAAAAGAATAGAAAACTAAGACTAGCTTTCGCAAAATCCAACATAAATAAGAATTCTGATTACTGGAATAAAGTTATATTTTCTGATGAGAGTAAATTTAATATATTTGGTTCTGACGGTAGAATCTTGGTGTGGAGAAAACCCATGGAAGAATTTCGCAAACAGAACTTGGTACCAACAGTAAAACATGGTGAAGGAGGAGTTATGGTATGGGGGTGTATGTCGTCCGCTGGAGTTGGTAATCTTGTTTTTATTGACAGTATAATGGATCAGTACAAGTATATTGATATTTTAAAGCAAAATTTGAAATCTTCAGCACGAAAATTGAACCTTCATAACGATTTTAAATTCTGCCAGGACAATGACCCGAAGCACACTGCTCTGAACGTTAGACTCTGGCTGCTATATAACTGTCCTGAAATAATAAAAACACCACCACAATCTCCAGGCTTAAATCCCATAGAGAATATTTGGCAAGATTTGGAATCAAGAATTCGCAAACACACCATTTCTTCAAAACAACAACTAAAATCGGTGCTTCAAGAAGAATGGGGTAAAATCACTCCAGAAATCACAAAAAATTAGTTGAATCCATCGCAAAAAGATTAAATCATGTTTTAAAAGTAAAAGGAAATCCAACAAAATATTAAAACCTTTTAAAAAGTAAAAGTTGTGGATAAATATTTGATGGAAAAGTAAGTGTCCCATCACTTATGTGAGCCATTTTTTGCTCCGTTCTGAACAATTGTATTTTTACTAAATTAATATTTTAATATTTTGGCAAAATGTATGTTATGTAATAATTGTTAAGAACTTTAAATATGAAACACACCCAAAAAATTTTTGCACATGCTTGTTTATTTATTTTATTGCAGTTTCTTTTTATAAAGCACAAGTGTCCCATCACTTTTGTGAGACACTGTATATTTTTTTATTTATGTACATATCTATATCTACAAGATGCAAAAAATAGATTGCCCTGTTTAGAGGGCTTAAGAATGTGTTGCAAATAGGTTCGAATATGTTACTGAATAAGAATAGGTTCCTAATTGCGAATAGTTTTTGTTACAATTAAACACGTTGAATACTAGCGGTAAAATTCTGTATTTTTAATTTTTGTAACTTTTTTTATTAAATATCAAGCGCATCACTTGAAATATCTATAGTTTAAATTTTATCGTTTGGATCATTAGAACGCATTCCAGAGAAAGTTATTAAAATGGGATACTTATATCCTGCAGTGTCTGCATGATTGTGTGAGTGTACCAATTGTTTTCCGAGTACTGAATATGAGTATTTAACTGTACAGAAAATTTTACGGCGTACTTTGCATTTTTATGGACCCATTTTCTTTTTTTATATTCTTCATTATTTATAAAGCGAATTAAATGTTTTAGATGTATTACAGCGCGACTAGTGGTGAAATTTGTAATTTTATTTTAAGTATTATTCATTTAAATGAAAACTGAATTAAATGACTTTTAATTGAATGACTTATTTTTTGCACAGCATGTGCTATATATTAATCAACGAACGTTTCTTTCCTCGAAGATGATATACTACTGTACTAGATAAAATCGATAAATCTGGCGGCAAAAGAACTAGTATAAACATTTTTGTTAGAAAAAGAATTAGATTGAAATATAAGGTACTCCTTATATTTTCAAAACAACATGCATTTCAGAGTTTTCATAAATTTTAGAATGCGGACCATACATTTAGTTTTTTTTTTTTTTTTTTTTTTTTGTATAAAAATTCTATTTTAGTTAATAAGATAACGTAAAGAAAAAAATATTTTTATTGCTCTTATTTACAAAACAATGATTTTGTGATTTATTACGTTGATGAAAATATAAAAAGATGCGTGTAAATCATTGCTAATCTTTTATAATTGCTAAAGTATAATTTCTACCACTTTTTTAACCTTCTTAAAATACAAATGGAGGTTAATAAATATTTAAAGGATTAAGCTGAATCAAAATTATAAGATGTAAACAAATAAAAAGAAATCTTTTAATTTGTTTGAATATATAAACACAATTTATATATAAAAAATAGCGATCAAAATTAGGAAAATTTTCTTTCTTTTTTTTCTTTTGTTTGATAGACGTTTTTGAAATAGACCTTATACATTAAATGAAATACATCGATCTGACAGCGAAGAGATTACATTGGACGTTTTCTTTTGTACAAAATCAGCTTAGATTGCAAAAGCAGATTTTTCTTTTATTACCGAAAGAACATTTGACAGCATTATTATTCTGTGACGATATAAAGGTTTAGGCGTTCTTTTCTTAAGGGCTAAAATACGGTCACTGCTGAATATAAAATTGTATTTTCACATACAACAATAAACATTAGCTCAGGTTTTTTTTTTTCAAAATGTTAGCTATTTCTTCAGTTCTAATTTTTTTTATATAAATATAAATAATGCCATTTTAAAAGTATAAAAATAATAAGCGCTTATGAAGATTATTTAGTTATGCTGATAAAAATTCTTTCTTATTATTACGAATATTGAATAAATCTGCGTTTGTTATGCTATATTTTAATAAACATTCATCGATTTTTTTTTCAATCTAAATAAAATTTTGTTGCAATTATGCATTAAGTTGAAAAAGTTATTTTAAATTTATTTGAATGTTAGCTTTAAAAATTTGAAAATAATGCCCATTCAAAATTATGAAAACGGTTGTGTTCACGATGGATTATATTTAGATGGATATTTAGGATGATATATACTCATAATAACTTCAGATTTTTTTTTTTTTTTTTTTTTTTTTTTTTTTTTTTTTTTTACGGATATTAATGAAAATTCATTTCTCTTATATGCTACAATATATTCTTGATATTTTTCTGATAAGTGTAACAAGCGGTTTCGCAAGACTTTAACAGTACTTAAAAACTGCAATAAGGTATCGCGTAATAATTTACTGCTTTAAACTCTTGACACCTGAGGTACACAAATGTGTACCTCGATTCTTTTCCTCATAAAAACTAAACTGCTCGAATTTTTTTGCAATTTTACTTCTATACAGTTGAATGTTTTTTGCTTTAAAACAAAACCAATAAATATAAGCAACAACGAATATTACCTCATAAAATATCTTCACCAGAGTTCCGAAAATGCCTTCAAAACATTGTGGCCAAGAAAGTAACAAATATTCATGTTTATTTAACTTAAATGTTGTACAATAAAAATTTTTGAGGAATTGCTGATCATTTACTTGCTTAAAAATCTTAATTTTGTTTTTGTGTAAATTTATATTGCTGATAGTTAAGCTGATGTTTCAAGGGGATTATTACTTTTATATTCATATTTGTAAACATAATTACCAGTCCCCTAAACTACTGATTTCATGAAAATGACTTTTTCTGTCATCTATAGTGTCATTTCGATTATGGTAAAGCAATAAATATACATTTGTAGGGTTATTTTATATTCAGGTCTGAAGAGGTTAAATTCGCAAAAATGAAAGCTACGTGGCTTATTAAACTACGAGCACAATGCACAGCTTAGCACCTCTCACTCGCATATGTCAATAAGTCTGCAACTGCCGCACAAGATGGAAACGTCTTTATGAGCATACAATCCTCCCACGTCATATTAGATACAAATAAACTCACCATCGGTGAACTCTGTTGCTTATACGCTTAGTTAGTAATGTGATAAATCACTTAATAAATATTTAGGAATTTCAAAAATAATTTCCCTGCTGAAAATTAATTTGAAAATTAATTAATTTTTTTAAATTAAATATGTGTTTACCGATGCTGCGCTAATTTATGTCTCATGCTACACTGCAAGTTTCTGAGCTCACCTTGACATTTTCATCTTGAGCTGCAGTTGCTGCCTTATCAACATATGTTAGGTACAAAATATGTGGGGCATAGTTCTCGTATGAAATGTGAAAAATAGCACTAGTAAGTCTTGATTAAGTCCACTAATAACTATATCGTAATAATACTAATATATACTCTACATAAAAATAAGAATTTATATTATAAAAAACCTTTTGCTTCTAAGACGTTGCATATTAACAAAAACATTTAAAATATATTAAAACATTTTTATTTACATGTTTCAACTCACTATTAATAGATTCATCCTCAGAATGTAAATGTAAATAGAAAAATAAAAATTACAAATACAATGAACGTGAAAATCGAAATAAAGAAATATTGAAAATAAATAAATTAAATGTATCACGCGCTTTTTAATTTGATATTGTCCTTGGTCTAGTTAAATAATTAGTGTGTAAATTGTCTAACAATAAAAACTAACTGTTGAATAAAAAAACTTTTATATAGGCATGACCCAGTATAAATTTAAAATCAGACGTAAAGAACACATAACAAATATAAAACTTAACAGGAAGAAAACCGCTCTATCCAGATTAAATAAAAAGATAAATTAACATACTTTTTAACGAGAGTAAATTAATATGCAGGTCTTATTTTTTTTTAAAATTATTCATAAGAGAATCAATTAAAATTTATTTAAAAAGTTCACATATTTGTAACGATACCCTAAATTTTCCCTAAATATATGGATTGAATGGTTAGACAATTTACACGGTAATTATTTAACTAGACCAAGGACAATATCAAATTAAAAACCGCGTGATACATTTAATTTATTTATTTTCAATATTTCTTTATTCCGATTTTCACGTTCATTGTATTTGTAATTTTTATTTTTCTATTTACATTCTGAGGATGACTCTATTAATAGTGAGTTGAAGCATGTAAATAAAAACGTTTTAATATATTTTAAATGTTTTTGTTAATATACAACGTCTTAGAAGCAAAATGTTTTTTATAATATAAATTCGTATTTTTATGTAGAATATATATTATTAGTATTATGATATAGTCCTCGTAGCTTAACCCCTTTGGGACGAGAGACATGTATACGTGTCGCAAACAAGCTAAAGAATCCTTGTCTAGCCCCATCAAAAAATTTTACTGTAAAATTTCACTTATTTAATCCTAGTATTTTCCCGATTTAATAAGAAACATACTTCTGTTTTTAAAAGCTGGCAACAAAGCATTAACAATTTCACAAAAATCTCCGTCGCGAAGGCGTTAAACGGCAGAGTACTTGGAACGTTATTCTAAGGGTCCCCCCATCGGTTACCGTTTTGTACAATTTTTACTCTGTTAGTTCTAAGTTCTAATATTCAATAATTTCAAGCATAAATTTGGTGCTGGAAATTAATTAAAAAATTAATTAAAACCGTATAAGGTTTATCTTTATTTGCATCCCTAAACTGTTGAATAAAACGCTGTATTAATATTAACACAAAAATGTTAAATATTTCCAACCTAGTAATCTTCGATTTTTTAATTAGGCTATTTTGATTGCTAAAAATGTCACAAGAGTTTAATTTTGTCATAATTTTTCAATTTGAAGATGTATTTCGTAGTAAAATGTTAGTTACATTTTACGAGTTATTGTGGTGGTATTAAATCATACACAAAAATACATTAAATCACATGCATTTTTATGTATGTTTATCTTAGCTAAAAGATACAAAATTATAAACAAATATATCAGCAGTCTTTCTCATTCATCAAAATAAGGGGGCAGGGAAACAATTTAGACCTAACGGCTTAAAGTCCCGATCGTGGCGGGGAGGTTCTGATATCGCAGCCGGTAGACATTAGGTGCTGGGTTCGAACCCAAAACCCCTAACCGTTCAGAGTTTTTCGTGATTTTCTTTTACCTTTGCAAAACGTCTTTCAAATACGATTTAGGTTACCTTAAAAAGATTCCCCACGTTAAAAACCTCCTCTAGGGCTGTATCCCTCATGCAGACAATTGGCCTTCATAAGTGACACACACTATCATATGGCTTAACTAAAATGTATGCACGAAAGTTTCGGGGTATTATATTAAATACGAACTAATGAGTACCAAGTACATATACTATGAAGGTAGTAATTTAACGTCTGATATGATTCATAAAAAATGAAAAATGTATAACACCATACCCCAAAAAGCTAGATTTATTTAAGTTGTCATTAAAACAACAAATAAAAATCATGTTCGGAGCATGATCTTTGATTTTTCTGCCTACATTTCATACGACCATCATCAGAGAACATCAAAACTCAGTGACGTATTTGTATAAGTGAACAATTTTTTTTATTTTTATTTATTTTTTTTTTTTTTTTTTTTTTTTTTTTTACAAAATATTCTATGGTGATGGCCTCGTAAAATGAAGCCGGAAATATGAACAGGTTTTAAATGAAATATATATTTTATACTTCTACATCTATTTTATTATTTTAGTCGCCTTTTAATTACAACTATAAATTTTCAAATTTCAAGTTGTGCTTTTTATAATATCTGAACTGTTTTGTATAACCATGTATATGATCTATAGATTTCTATGCATGATATTTAGAATCAAAATATTTAATTCAGTTAAGAGATGAACACAGTTTTATATTCTACAACAACAATTTTCGCCCAAAAACGCAAGTTTACGGAAATCGTTTCGTGCAACTTGATGGATGATGCATATAAAAAATACTCCAAATTTTACATCCAGAAAAGTTGAATTTTTAACCTTATAATTATTAAGATCATATATCCAACGATAATGAGTCAGAGACAGTAATTTAATAAAATAATTTTTCGTATCTTCCTAAATAAATGATCAAAATTATGCACATTATTTTCTGTAGAAAACATCATGTTTTTTATCTCGCTGAAGTATATCAAATTCAATATGTTTGAAGTAGATTGACATTATTTAAACACACTGCAAACGCCTTTTCCCTCAAAACATAATGAAAAAGATTTTTTGTATATTACTTTAAACGAACGATAAATGCTAAATAATTATTTAATACTCAACATGCAATGATAAACTAATATATGTATAATTTATATGTAGATGTAGAAATGTGTGCGGGAGCTGAAGAACAGATAGATAAGCAGACAGACAAATTAAATCCATAACAATTTTTCAAATATGTGGAAAGCTTTAAATATGTACATTTGTCACATCTAAGTCAATAACAACAATAATGACATCTACTCATACAATAGCATAAAATTTAAAAATGGTTTTTAAATAAATAGGTATTTTTTCGATAGTCACAATGAAATAGTATGACTTTTTTCTTATGTCCTTCTGCTTGTACATAAACGATTAGTGTTGTGCACACCATATACTGTAGTAAACATCATATTTTAACTGTAACTTGTGTATATCAAATTTAATATATTTAAAACAGATTGACATCAGTAAAACACATTGTAAGCCTTTTTTCTCTCAAGTCATAATATAATAGATTTATTTTTGTGCACTACTTTAAACTAACTATAAATGCTAAATAATATTTTATTAACTAACTTGTTATGGAAAACGAATATAATATGCATAAATTACATGGAAATATATGCATATGTACGCGAGTTCGAGAATAGATTGATAGACAGACGAAATAAACCCCTAACAATATTTCAACTAAGTAAAAGGTAAATGTATAAAATTGAAACTGGTGTTATACACAATTGAAATGAAAAAAAACTTCTTTAAACACCATAAAATAAGTTAACTGCGCAAGGCCTTTCGAAAGAACTTAGTCTTTCTTCGTCAGGCGCAAAAAAGACGTGCGTCCACAATGAACAGTCGTGCCGCTACATTCATTGTGGACGCACGTCTTTTTTGCGCCTGACGAAGAAAGACTAAGTTCTTTCGAAAGGCCTTGCGCAGTTAACTTATTTTATGGTGTTTAAAGAAGTTTTTTTTTTCATTTCAATTAAGTAAAAGGTTTAAATATGCACATTTGGGGCATGTAGATCAATAACAGCACCAATGACATCTACTCTCACGCTTGTGTGAAATATAAAAATAGTTTTTAAATAAATAGATATTTTTTCGATAGGGCAATGAACGACTAAGATTTTTTCCCCTTTATAATAAATAAAAGGTTGGATGTATCGAGAAAATATATCTGTATCATCCATCAACAACACATCATGGATACAATTTAACACGTTTCATGTATCAAACGTAACTGTATCATAGTGTCAACATAAAACATTGAGCATGGCCTGAAAACAAAAGGAGAGAAACATGCAAGATTATTTCTATAGTCATCAAACTGGTTATTTTGATATACGCGTTAGTATATTTTCATATAGATGATATTTGAAGTATGAAAAAGGAATATTTTAGCACCACAACTTCAATATGCGTTTATCTTTTCTGTAATTGATTCTTACATGATCAAAATATAATTCAGCTACTTTTTGCGAGTTTTGAAACAATTTTTAATAAATACTACAAGCAAAACCAAAAAACTTTTAATTTAATATTTTTGGACATCTTTTATAAAATGGAAATAGCTGCACGTCTTTATTATCAGGTAACTGAATATTGTAAGGAAGTAATGACAAAGTATTTTTTGAGCATTTTTGTTTTTATTACCTTCTATTAGTCTTGCAATCCAAATGTCCTTAGAGTTTTGGTTTTCGGCGTTTTTGCGTATTTTATAGATCAGAGATCCCAAGAGAAAGATTTTTATGAAAAATGTCTGTATGTCCGTCTGAAGGTTCGTGAGTACCCACTGTATCACTGAAAAGTGTATGACGTTATGCACAGAATTTAAACAATTTTTATGAATGCTTTTTGCTATGGTCTGCAGGTATTACTTAAATTTTGAAAATATTCCGCTATCAGGGGACATTTAATAAGAATTTATGTGACATTTTCGTTATTGCACCATTGAAAAGCGTCTACATTTTTGCATAAAATTGAACCAAATTTCCTGTTTCTTTCTATGGCTCTGATCAGGAATTTGCACATGAATTTGGCAAAAAATCCGCCCAAGTGGGGCGCTGTAATAACGATTTACAGTGAACTACCCTTAAGGGAGACCAGTAAGATAAAACCCAAAATTTTTATTATTGATTTTAAAGTAATGAATTTTGGTCTAATATTTAAGAATCTTTTTGTAAGGAATAAATAGCAAAAAATTCACTTTTTTTAAAATAGTATATTTTTTATGTATATTTTTATGATTTTTTTGTGGAAAAATACACTTTTTAAAATTACTACTCCTCATACAATTTTCAATATTTTGGTATTACTAAAATTTCTTAAATAATGTTATGAAAATTAATACATAACTGTATGTATTGTTTATAAATGTGTTTCCAATTTAAGTATATGGAAATGACCTAGGAAGAGATATTTTTAATTTTCTAATTTAATCAGCTAAAAAAAAAAATTACACATGGTAAATTTCCTTAAATTCGTTATAATTTTCATGTTTACCAATTTATGTAAAATTTTCAGAAATAGTTAAAAAAATATCTCTCCTTACTTTTGTTGCAAATTTTTTTAAGATTCTAAAAACATAAACACTTTGTTTCTAAACCATTTTACCACTGAACCTTAGAACTTTGAACTTAGGCAAAATATGGAAAAAGTCATTTTCAGGAAAACACATTTTTAATGGCCGCTAGTCCTTTAAATTTTAGTGACTACAACGGAAATGGAAAAAAGCTCATTTGCTACCTGTTCCAAGTGTCCCCGAGTTCTGAAATTTTTCATGGATATTTGTAAATATGTACTTTATTGTTTTCTGAAATAACATTTTTTTTTTAACTTTTGATGATTTTTGGCCGAAAATGGGGTTTGGGTCTCCCTTAAGACGGCTCCATTTGAGATGAATTTATCGTTATTATGTACAAACGAAAAATTCCCGGTTAAGAATTTTAAGAAGTATGTAACAGACAACGTTTAATGCATTCAGTTTAAGGATTCATTCGTTAAGATGGACAAATTTTTGTCAGTATAATGGAATCCGAATTTTTTTTCTATTCCACTTTTTAAATAAAAAGAGCAGAAATATCGCCTTTTACGTAAAAGGAAATCCAAGAAATCTAGCGATAGTGAAAAGGAAGAAGAAATATCTTCGAACATTACAGGATGTCCCGCGAAGGCGAAAAATAGGAAATTTTATCAATCAACTAAAAATAATTTTTGAAAGCATTTTTAATAATTTGAATAAACTTGAGAATGTTTTCGAAAAAATGTCACTTGTCGAGAAAAAACAAGTGAAGATTGCTTCTTTTTTTTGGACAGCCTATTATGTGCTCTCGATCATTTTCTTTCATATGCTACCATTTTGCATTTAGAAATAAAAATATAAGTATGGTTCCATGTAAAATAAACTTGTGAATATTTATTTTCTTTTTGAAATTAATTTCGTAGATTTCCTTTTTTCTTATTATTGTTGTTTTAGTATTTTTAGTCAAGTAGCATAAAATGGTTTGAGAAAACAAATTTTTAATCATATTACAATGTATATGTACATGATTAGTATTTTTTACTGTAATGTAAAACGTCAGATTTATGAACTCCTGTTATAATAGGCTCTCTTTAATAAGGACAAAAAACACCTTTGACGATCTGTGTTAACAAAAGTTCACTGTATCTCCATTTTTCATAGACATCGGCGATTCATGCGCGACACACAATCTATATCCAGCTATTCGGGTGATTCATAGTCAATACATAGGCAACAAAATAACGAAAAATATTTATTTTATTAATATCACGATTTAAATAAATTAGTTTACAATCCATTCAATATAATGAAGCAGAAATATTGGTTAAAAATAAAATTTTGTGTAATTTAAATTATCACGTTGAAGTATTAACATATGTTTATAATTATGAATTTAAAGAAATCAGATGGAAATTAATATAAATGAAGGAAGTTCTTCTTACTGATATAGTTTTTTAAGAAATATGCAAGACGCATTGATTTAATTCGAGATCCAATTTAAAAATGCCTCAGCTGTGTAGTTTTAAAAGTTCATACGGTATAAACAAAATCAAAAGTATTAATTTAATTGTTACTTTTGTAAAATTTTAATTAAATTTTATTGATTCTTAAAATATTACCTTATATCCACTTGATATTTGATTGCATTCCAGATAAAATTTATAGCTCTTATAAAATGTACGTAAGGAATATATAACGTTCTTACGTATATTAATTATATCGAGGCAGATAAATTTTCGATTTTAACGCAGAAACACTTGAACAGATCTTCATAGAGAAAACAAAATTCTATTTTAATATTAAATGCGAAAAAATAATTGTTAGTCATACAAATGCTATCTTAAACTTCAATTACATCTGAAGAAACTCTTTTGATCAATAAATGAATAAATAAAAATGACAAGCAGTTACGTGTTAAACTCTTAAAAATTAATTAAACAAACTAGAAATTATAATATTCCTTTACAAAATTTTTGCATAACCGAAACTCTTAAAAATAGATATCAAATTTTATCCTTACGGCTTGCATTTTTCATGTTTATAAGCTCTTTTATTTTTAGCGAATTCCAATAGATGACGACAGGTTAGTTTTTGTATGTTTATATCTTGTTTTGCATTGTTTATAAAGACTTGTTATCCGTTAGTTTTGATTGAGAATGTAAATTTTTTTTTTAATTGAACGTTTTTTGAAGGTTTGGGATAAAAAAAAGAGAATACCTGCGATTTAAATCAGGTTATGTGCATATTATTTCCATATGTTGAACAGTCGGCATCTAAATACTCATGATTAACATGGTATTAATAAGTTGCTTTTCTCGAAGATGAGTAGACACGGAATCGTCACTTAGCGTATTATATCAATAGATGTGTGTGTATTTGATACAGAGTGATTTTAAAGTTAAATTAATTAAATGAAAATAGTGGAAAGTATTAAAAATAAATTTCTCCATTTTTTCATTTTCTACGGTAAATAAAAAAAAAACAATATTTTCTAATTAGAATCATAGATAATTTACCATTGTATTTTATTCCTTTCCATAAACCCTTCTTTAAACTTTGATTTTAGTGCCCCGACAGTCCGCATTGATTAGATTTAGGATTCGGTGACAATAACTTTGTTTATCTTTGTTGACTATAATAGTCGTTGAGCCAGAGGCCAAAATTAGGCATTTTGGTTTCATCTCTGGGGACTTGGTAATATGTACCTTTTTGGATTCACAATGATCCAAGGAGTTCATTTTATGATGATACTATGAAATTTGTGGTAGCTTAAAGACGCCATATTGAAAAGACTGACGTCATCTATCTTACGGGGATAAGTGTGATTAATTTTGCAATTATCATATAATTTGAGCCATTTCAATAAAAATATGGGAAGAATACATATTATTGTACATAAAACGTTATGCTGATTAATGGTTTGTTACAATTTTGTGTTATTTAATGTTTAACATCTAATTTAACATTATGTTTATTAACATTTTCAGTTGGATAAAGAGTTTAAAAGACATTTTCAATAAAAGAAAACATAAATCTTGTTTTACATTTTAATGCATTTTTATTTTCATGTGATAAGCCACAGAATTTCAAGAAATAATTAATACTGGTGAAAAATATTGTACTTATACTCTCAAGAATTAATAATTAACAGAAATCTTAATCTTCTTCACTACTATTATCATCAGCTGATATTTCTGTGTCCAAATCGCTTTCATCGTCATAGTTGGAACAGTTTTGATTTCTGCACATGCTTGTACATTTGAGTTTATTCAAAACACACACGCATGATGGCATGACACATGTTCTTGGACAAGAACATGACATCAATTCTAAAACAGCTTCAGGAGCAGGAAGACTGTCCGTCCCCTGGACTTCTAGATAAGCTCTTCCTTCACTGTCTGTTCCAGAAATCCAACCATGATTATCAGGGGATGGAAGATCAGGATTAGCCTGTAGGCACTTCTTCCAAATCAGAGCCTTGTAATTAGCCCTCATTATATGTAGGCAGAGAGTATTACGACACGGTGGAAGGTGATGTGACTCCACAGAACCTTTTTTTGCAGAAAAAATAGTATATCGTAACTCATTGATGTCATAAAATTTCTGCTTTCCATAATAGATATGGCAAGCGTACGACTCCAGCTGTTTTTTATTTCCTCGGATATATCAGCTTGAATACCAAGGACACATAAAGCATTTCGGAATTCAGCGTTTTGAATCATTATTTTGTATGCAGCACATTTCCCCTTTCCAGCAAAAGCACTTACTGTATCGCATCCTGATAATGAATGCATTCCAGGTAACGTATTACATACATCTTTTCCTAGAAATTCATGCAGCTCGTTCATGTTGTAACATTTTATCTTGTCATTGGATCCACATTTTATAAATATAGAACCACTGTAGTTCTTCAGCTCATTTTCTAAAGCAAACAGTGTGATAATTGCCACATCAGTATCTAGCGAGCTAACAATAATATTTTAAAATCCAGATACTAGAGCATGATGTGCATGAAATAAAACTCGCGTATCCGCCTCTTCTTGTAAGCACGTCAATTCAGTCGCTTCTTCAACTATTTCTTTTGTTAACTTATAGCATTTTTCTTCACAGGTAACGTACATAACTCGCGTATCCAACTGTTTCAGATAACGAATATTTCGACATTCTTGTGAAAAGAAATGTATAAGTTCTTTCTTGTTTTCCTCGTTAGATAAAAACTGCTTCCATTTACGTATTGGGTGTCCAGGAGTTATGTGTTTTATTTTTATAGCATCACCGACAGCTCGCCTTTTTCGTTTATCACTTTTTATTGATACTTCTCTGTATGTATCAAATATAACATCTATTCGTTGAGAGGATGTAGATTCTTGAATTATTTTAGAAAATAGATTCTCTGCTACTTGTCCAAATGTTTGTAGCGATTGTGGTAACTTTTGAACAAAGCACATTCCGTCAATGATATTTACAACACATTGTCATTTGGAATTCTTTCTGCCTGCGCAAAGTTTTTTGTTATAACATCCATCAATTTTGATTTTGCTGTTTTTCCCATTGAACCGTCGTTTGTTGCTAAGAACCATGGGAGAGGCCCGGGTAAGAAAAGACAATTCGCATGTCTAACTTTCTTCGTTCAGCAATAATTGTCATCTGAGCAAACAGATTTCTTTCTGCCTTGACAACAAACTCTGATTTATTGACCTTTACACTTTGTTTCTTTTTTAAGTCAGAGAATGGCTTCAGCTTTTTTTTTTAGAGGTTTTAAAAATCCCTCTGGCTCTGAGTTTTCCGACAAATATTCTTTTTTGAAAGTTTGATAAACTTCTTCACCCACTTCATGAGCCTTGATTATATCTTCGACAATTTCTCGATATCGCACTGTTCCAGTTCTTAATACTACCATGTCTAAATCTTGGAATGGATTTATCCATTCATGATGCAAGGTTTTGTAAAGCTGAAATATCAAGTTCGTCTTTCTGAATCCTACTCAAAGGGAGATCTGGATGTGAAGCGGATTTTTCTGAAGGATTGACTTTGGTTCTTTCACGAATCATGTGAAGAAATGCTGCCCTCATATCAGAGTTTAAATAGTATCTCTCAACTACGGCAGGTCTTTGGCTGAACTTAGTTGTATCTTTTGACCCCTGCGTGTCTTTATTTATTGTCTCTTTAATCGCCTGGTACATGGGGATTCTGCCAAATTGGTTTCGTTGTCCAATCTGCACACAAAACCCTTCTCTGATAAAAGAATCATATATGGAAGTATGACCAGTTTCTAATGCCAGCATATCAGCATAATTAACACTCAGATAACGTGCGTAGTTTAAATGATCGTATGCGAAGCACCAAGGTAGTATCTCCCTAACAGCCAGAAGATAAAGAGTCCAATTACCCTCTCTGGTTGTCCGCACCAATGTAAGTAAGATGTCTACTATCTGTATATAAAACAACCACAGCAATGTGAGTTGTCCATTATTTTTCTGCAAATGTTATAAATATTTCTCAAAGTCATCATATACTTTAGAAAATTTCATTGATGTCATGATTTTGGAATAATCATCCGTTTTAGCAGTAGATATATCTTGAAACAATGTTTTAACTTCATCTTGAAGAACTTCAATATTAACATTGGATGCTCCTTCACATTGTTATCTGTTATGTTGCAGAAAATCATCCCAAAGTATTCTCATGAGTGTCTCATACATAAGCTTGTGCATGCGAAGCGCTCTGTTGTAATGTTTTCCTTGAATAATGCTTGATATAGAACCTTTTGCTACCACTCCTGCTTCTAATAAAAGGTCTTGTAGTCCAGCATCACAAAAGCGCTTCCCAATGATGCTTATGAAAGTGCAAGTCAAATGAAAACCACCCATCAGCAAGAAAATTGGTCGGAACTGTTCAGCATGCTTGCTTTTTACCTCTAACGCTTTGGCATATAGAGCTTGATCCATTGTGACTGCTATATAATCAATTTTAACTTGTTCTTTTTTTCGAGTGAACGACACATAATTTCACAAACAGTAGAGATGTTTGTAGCATGTGCAATGACTGTAGGTAAGTAATCAATATTATTTAAGTTGATTTCACAATCTTTACGTATGGCTATATTAAAACCTATCCAGCTTTGCACGATTTGATGCTCTGGCTCTAGGCTCCTAAAAATAATCCAAAGCAAATTCTTCTTCTTCGACTCATGATGTAATTGATCGAAAACAGGATCTTCTTTCTGAACAAGCTTTAGACCAATTCTTTGTCCAGGAATATACTGACGGATACCTGTTGAGTTTCCAACGAGGGTTCTAATCTTTTTTCTTCCATCTAATTTAAGTGTAGTGTTCTCTGTGCATGCGTTTGGCGTATCACTTTGAAAAGATTTGAATTGCGTAATATTTCCATTCACTCGATGACTTGTACTCCCTCCACTAAGGGTTTCTTCCAGTCTATCTATATTATCCCAAGCCAAATGCACGAATTGATTCAGAGAAATATTCTTTGGAAGAACGACATATCTGTCTTCAGAGATGTTTTTCATCGCTGCAGCTGTTTCAATCTCTTCTACCTGGGAGTAAGATAAAGTGTGACCACATCGATTTAAATGTTTTGTCAACTCAACAACACACCCAGATAAACTTTTTAAAGCAAATGGTAAAATGATGTTTTTTTTGTATTTTCACTCTACCATCAGTAACTGCATGTATAAAATCTTGCCCTAAGGACCAAATATATAGAGATACCCTAGATGTGACATTGTATGTATTTTTCCCCTTCCGACGAATTTTTTCAAATTCAGGGAGAACCAACTAGCCATAGCGATACACTTACACAGAAAATTTCGTTCAATTCGATGCATAAATTCATACACTTTTAGTCGGTATAAAATTGAAAATAGCACAAAAAATTGTTAACGCCACCTTCCGGCGGAATATTTCAAAAATGAAGGAGAACCTGCTTGCCACAGCCAAAATCATTTACAAAAATTTGGTCCTATTTTATTCATATCTTCATTCACTTTATCATGATTTGAATGGCACGCACACAGACAGACAGACATTTTGTGAAAACGTTTTTTTGGAATCTGATCTCTAAAACGTGTAAATCCGTAAAAAACCGGAAGTCGAAAAAAATTTCAATTACAATACTTTTTTCTATTGAAGATAAAAAAAATAAAAATATTTTAAAGATTTATTTTTTTAAACTTTAAAATCAGCCCTATCATTTAAAAATTCTTACTGTTTGGTACATCTGAAGCTCTGTTTATTTACGAACTTCAAAACTGTAGCTATATATAACAATCAAATTATAACAGTCAATAATTTCTTTTTAAAATGTCAAAAATTCATTAGATAATAGCTTTTATACTTACTAAATTAATATCATGCGAAGCCAGAAAAACTTTCCAAACACAATATCATCCAGAGTGTTGCCACAATTGGCTGAATTTTTCACTTTTAAACTCCGAATCGTCACGAACAGGTTTTTTTAAATTAGTTTTGTTTTCGAGGCCGAAAAGAAATGTTGTAAATTTACAGTCGAACCTCTATATAACGAAACTCCATACATCGAATTTCTCCATACAACGAATTTTTAGTAAGAACGGTCCCCTTTTCGCATGATTACATTAAAAACAGACTCTATATAGCGAAATATCTATCTCCATATAACGAATTTTTTCATAAATTGATCTTAATTTATTCAGTTTTAAAAAAGCTTCGAAGTCATATGGAATCAATTTTCGATCACTTATTTTTGATTTATCGTTCAGTGGAGAGGTTTTTTTTTTTTTATAAATATTACTTCTCTCCTTATTCTTTAAATCTAACAAGTTCATCCCACCACCCACACACCTTTCAACATCCTTCTCAAAACACAGTCAATTGAATTGTTACACATATAAGAGAGGAATCGATGAGAGCACATAAGAGAGACCTTCAAATGGAGGAAAATATCAACTACAATTTTTCATTTCTTGCTAAAATTTGAGTTTTTTTTTTTTTTTTTTTTTTTTTTTTTTTTTGAGAGCGTAACAATTGTAATTTTAAAATCAAAACAACAAAAAATTACAGATTTCTTCCTCTGAAATTTATGTAAGTCTTCCTTATTTGATTTTCATTAAGCTTTCAAATAAATGTCTTTTCTCTTTTCTGAAACTGCTTAAATAAGTAAGAAATAAAATGTTAGGTTAATATATACTTTTAAACATTTCAAATTCTTAATTAAAAAGATCAAAAATAATATTTGTTCAAAATTTACACATTAAATACTATTTTTAACATCATACTCTATACATCGAATTTCTCTATATAACGAATTTTTTACTGGAACGATGGATTCCGTTATATAGAGGCTCGACTGTATTTCAAAAAATTACCATTCAAACTTTTCTGGTTTCAATTTAATATTTCTAACTAAAAATTCAGCTTGATTCAAAATCGCTATTTACAGTAAAACCTCTAAATAACGGACACCTCGGGAACTCAGAAATTGTCCGCTATTCGGAGGTGTCTGCTATTGGGAAAACCTCACAGATACAAAAACCACTAAGAAATTCTTAATGTTTCATTAATTTACTTTTATAAGTCCTAAAACCTCTATTATATAATTAATCAGAAATTAAAATTATTTTTTAAGCATTAAAAATTGAAATAAAATTGTGCACTATCCACTGTTTATTATATTATTGTGAAAAAAAAATCTGTTATAAAAGTTTATTTTTGCTTACGCTTACATGTAATTTGTTTTTCTGTGTGAAGTTATTGGACACTGAAGAGTTCCGGGCGAGGAGGGGGTGATTGCACTTTTTGATCTTTAAAAGCATAAAATCTTAAATTGTTCGTGGATGACATTTCAATAGTCTGGGAGATTATTTCTTCCGGGCAGCCTCCTGAATTTAGTACTGAACATTGGGAGGGGGGGGGGGAATCTTTATCTACATTTAACTGTGATCACTAAATTTGTGACACGTTGTCCTGGTAAATTCAGAGGCTTTTTTACTTTTAGCATCCGATGCTATTTCTTTCAGACAAGCTAAAAATGTCGTGTCATCAGCCCTGAATTTTCTAGTCAACCGATTTTGATAATTATTTTTTTAAATGAAAGCTATTTATTTGTAGTTGTGCCCATTTTAATTATTTTTTAATTTATTTACATTTTTATATTTTATTTTTAATTTTAAAAGCTTTTTCATGACATTTCTTCAAAATGGTGGCAACACAGTTTAGCTTTTCTCTCGATAATAAAAATTTATTTTCTAAAATGATTGCGTATAATTATCCACTAATTGAGTTAAAAAAATATATATTTACTGAGAGATAATATTAATAACGTAAATAAAATGACAGAAAATAATTTATGATAAAAATTAATGTTTAAATCAAAATAAGAGAAATTTCAAATGAGGAAAATTATGTCATTCAGCAACCAGATAAAAGGGAATTACAATATTATTATGGATGCCTTTTTCATAAACAGTAACTTTTAAAGAACATTTGAAGAGAAAATGACGTCACTATTTAAAACATCGTATTTTTACTCATAACGATATTAGGTACTACTCTGTTATCCCGTCGACCAATTTCGCCAAATTATACAAATCGCCACATTAATAGCCAAATTATACATATTGACATAATTTGTATTTTAAATAACGAAAAAATAAATAATTAGTAGAATATTAATAAAAATATTAATAAAAAGTCGAAATAAAAATCTCTTAATGACATTTTAAACACATGAATCGTATTTAATGTCATTGAATGTGACATTCACGATCATCCATTATTGGGATTTAATCTTATAGTTTGGCGATAATTTTTTGGTCGATGGGATAACCTAGTAGTACCCGATATTATTTTTTTTCTTTTATTTTTTTAATAAAGCTATTTTTCTGTGAGTGCATATAAAATAAAATTTCTGGATTTCGCCGGCACTCATATTACAATTTTAACTGTAGATGTGCGAATATTTGAATGCAAAGTTGTAACTGGCAAATTTGACATTTACTTTGTAAATATATTTATTATATATTGATTCAATAATGTAATTACTTTTGCTTTTTTTTTAACCAAATCTATCGGGTCTTTTAAACATTTCATTCGTCGAATTCGACGGGATTCCATTCGTTTTATTGTTAAATTGCATTTCCTTTTACTCAGAGTCTATAAAAAAGTGTTTAAACTAAAGAAAAAATCCGTTTTTGATGAATCTAGGCAATGAAGAAGTAGCACGTCAAATTGTATCTCTTTATTATTCCGCAATTCCAATGTCTCAGAGAGAAATTGCTATTCAATTGAGTATTTCACGCCTTCTGTTTGCTATTATATTGATAAACACAAGAAAAATGAAGTTAGTTCATTGCAATCTAAACGGGGTCACCCTTCTAAAAAACTTCTATCGATTTTTTTTTCTAATCGGAGGCGAAACTGAATTCTGCAATGGTAGAATCTATATTCATCTTGTTATTCATTTTTCTTCTATTGAAAAAATACTTTTTCATCCTTTATCGCCGAATGAAGTGTCCGCTATTCGGAATGTCCGTTATTCAGAGGTTAAACATACAAAAATTTGTGTTTTGGGAGTGGGGATTGGAAAACTGTCCGTTAAATAGAGGTGTCCGCTATTCGGGAGTGTCCGTTATGGAGGTTTTACTGTATTGTGTACATTTTCTGGTGTAGCGTCCTTAAGCTACCCTAATTTTAAAAGTAACATGAATAAATGCACTACTTATGTTGTGGTGAATCCAAAAATGTATGATTTACCAAGTCCCCAGAGATGAAACCACTCGACCCCCTAGCTCAACGACTATAAAGAGATAACGTTATAAAACACAGGATTCTTATACAAAATTTAATAGGGAAGGGACCTGTGATTTTTATTTTTACTAACGAACGTAATTTTGTTAAAGAAAATTCAAATTAATAAAAACATGTTTTTTATTTTAAAAAACGACATTTTAATATTTGAACGGTGCGAATGAAAAAAAGGGTCAAAAGAAATAACTGGAAAATTTGTAAAATTAATAAATAAACTACTAACTTTAAAAAATAACAAAAATATCAAATGAGTGATTGTATCTATATTACAAAGGCCAAACGTATCTGTGCGTAACGCAAACGTCGTTTTGCGAATGACAACACTTTTCCCCTGCAATTTCGGTGTTGCAATTTTCGCTACTACAATTTTTTTATTTCTAAACATCGTACATTTAAAATTTTTACACCGTCGTATAGAGAAAAAAAATGTACTTTTAAATGCAATTTGTTTTAAAGCTGTATCTCAATTTGTGTTTAAGATATTATTTTTGTTTAGTTTTTAGTACCAATTTTGTAATTGTGTCAACAGGATCACTCCACTTTCTCTTAAAATTGAAAAGAAATTAAAATGCGTATGTCAAATATATCGTCTATTATAAAATCCGGTGAATTTCAGTTTTATTTCGTTTTTATTCATCAATGATCAAATTAAGATACCATTATTTAAACATGATGAATACAGATATGAGAAGTATGTATGTAAATTTTGAGAAGATGAAGATGATGACGAGTTCAGATTTCAAATGAAATTCTATATTCCTGTCAATTTGGAATAAATTTTGTTTTTATTTTTTTATTTTTTTTTTCATTCGCATTTATACCAAACATAAGAGCCTCAGATAATAACTTCATCATAAAAACTGATCTTTATTATATTTTACTGATAAATATGCGATTAAAATTTAGTATTAATAACTTAGACGACTGAGTTTTATAGAAATAGTATTTTGTTAATTTTAGCTTAAAATAACATTTGTTTGAGAGTTAGACTGACCAATATAAGATGTATTTTTTACTGTAACTAATTTTGTAGATTTATTATAAATCAATGAAACAGTTCCTTCTTAAAAATTTTCTTTCGTCGAATTTCGACGGGTTCCACCTCGTATATATAAATTCTGAACTAATCAAAAGTTGTTTTTAAAATATATTAACAAATATGATGTATAAAAGTTTGTTTCTTCAAGCGGTAAAATCAAACGACATTTTCTCTTCTTTAATATGTAAATTATTATCCTTAAAAGTGCTCAACGTATTTGTAACAGTTTTTTATACCTAATTTGAATAATGGAACGAGATGAAATAAAATGATACGATCCATAGAATGTGCAAATTATTTTCTGAAATACACACTCCAGTGGTTTAACAAAATTGAAATCACATTAAAAAAAACATTCTTGAATGACTCTGTGAATTTAGCATAAGTCAAACGGTCTGACACAAAACGACATCAAATAATCTCTATTTATTCTATCATAAATATTGCTAACTTAAAGTAAAAGGTATTTTATTTTTATTCGAAATCAATAAAGCAATTTTACATCTTCGTAAAAATGATTTTCTGTTAAACTTTAACATAATTAATGCATATTTTATAAGCAATTGAAGAAATATTCTTAAAATTTTCTTGAAAAGATGATCTTGAAATTTTGGAAAGATATCCGTTTTCAATAAAAATGTAATGTCCGAAGTAATCGAAACGAAATAACGTCAGAAATACTCCAAACGCGTTTTTTATAGCTATCTGATTGTCTCTTTAACAATAGTTTGAAATGATACGAGAGATATAATACAAAAGCTACCTTTTTGAATTCACATTTCAGTGGCTCTAACAAAATTCATCATAAGAGTCACACTTGAAATATTTAGAAAATTACCTCAAAAGGCTTAATACAAAAAGCCATCAAAAGTCCTCATTTTATGCTAATTTGAAAAGCGCAGGCTAAAAGCAAAAAGGGATGTATTTTATTCTTCAATTTTACTTTAAATATGTATATATTGTTTATTTAAAAAAATATTTACTTAAATTAGTATAATTATTTTAATTGTTTATTAAAAAATATTTTATTATTATTTTGCTTATTTTTCTATCACATTGGAGAAATATCAGTAAAGGTTTTTGGGTTAAAGAAATGATGATGAACATTATTATTATTATTATTATTTTTATAACGCGAAATAGTTTTAAAACTATAAGTCAGGACGTATTCATAGAAATATTCTAAATATATTTTTTAAGAATATCAATTGATTCTTGTTTTTAACAATTATATAAAAAAGACAAATAAAAACTTTTAAATAAAAATCAAAGTTACTAAATACATGTACTGATTACGGGTTTCAGTTGTACTAATCAGGGATAATATGTGGGGGGAAATATACAGTGTATCATTGATTTCACAATGTTTGAATTACTACAGATCAGTATCGACATTTATGTTCGAAAATTGCATAAAACTTAAAGTATTTGTCGGAAGGGATTAAAATATTACCGTTAGCATTATATAAACATGTTAAGAATATAAATTAAGAATTATGAATAATATTTCAAAAAGCTTGTTGCAATATTGTCAAAGTGAGACAATGCATTTTTACTCTTTACTTAATCTCTTTTACTCTTTATTTTTAACAGGTATTATATTTATAATGATTACTATAATTTTAGGGTAAAGTATGATTATAATTATTTTATGTAATATTATACGATATTATACGAATAATTATAATTATATGGATTTTAAAAATTTTGTTTCAATCATACAGTAAAAAATAAATAAAAATAAAAATAAAATAAATAAATAAAAAATAAACGTTTTTATTAAATTTACTGGAGTCGATTTATGAGTAACAATCTCAAATAAATTTTTTATATCCCTTTATAGTGCAATCATTTATGTAAAGTGGAAATAGTAAGTTTTCAACTGACATACATAATTAGTTCACCTTGACGTTTAAATAAGAAATTAGTTTTCTAAAAATTAATATCTCTTTGAAGCCCCAATATTTGCAAGCCATTCTGACTTCATGTGGCATGCATATAACATCTTTATTTTTCACATAATTTGGGTGAAGATTGCTTCTTCCATCAGTACTACCAATAAGGAAAAGCATGCATAAATTTTTCTTGATAAAATTCTCCCTAATATTGCCTTTATATTTAAGTCTACTGAGTTTCATGACTGTTTCAAAAAACTGGTGTTCTGTTTTAGGTAGGTTTGAAAACAACACATTAAAATCTTCCTAAATTTGAAACGTAATTTATGCGTTAGCACTCGTTTATTGCATAATCATAGCGCCATTTATTAACGAAACATTTGCTCTTTTCGCTATTATGTTCCCTCTTTCAATTTTAATTTCCATTTTATCTCTGTTCTTTTTGGATTTTTTTCTGCATTGTGTTTAATATTGGAAACTTACGTCTGCGATATTTTAAACCTTTTGTCATCTGGACTTCTGTTTTCGTATTTAACGCTTCTAAAATTAGGGGTAGTTTATCAGAAAGGTTTAAAGCTTTCCATTTTGAATTCATAGCAACAACTTTGTTCTAACAAAAGAGCGACTAAACTTACAAAATGCAAAAATAATCCATGTTGGACATCTTATTTCACCAATTCGCAGGAAAAGGAGCGGAGAACATTTGACCTGTCTATTACACAGCTGCCGGTCGAAATCATTGAAGGGCGAATTGAAAAACAATTTTCAGTATAAATGAATCGTAAATGACAAAAAGTGAGGAAAAATTCAAGATGAACCGTGTTTTTTGCTCCTGTTTTCAAACATTGGTCACCCAGATGTTATTGAAATACACGGGGAGGTTCGCGAAAAATATTCCGTTTAAGCGGGGGAAAATAACATAGAACCGATATCGATAAATTCGGTTTCGAAGAGTTCTATTTGATTATCCGTTGCCCGATTAAGTAGGGAGGACTGTAGTACTTTATTACGATTGTAAAAATATTTAAAAAATATTTAAAGAATTTTTAAACCTTATCATTTATATGGAGATTTCTTCTTTAAACTCAGATGAAATATTGCTAAAACACTATTTTTCTTCAGGTATCTAGTGCTAAATACTACGATAAAAAATGAAATAACACTAGTCGGAAGGGACAATCTCAAATCTCTCTTCTATCTTATGCATGTAAAGGCTTCAAAAGTCACTACAACAGTGCCAAAATTAAATGACAACCCTTTCTCCTCGTGAGGATATTAAGAGCATGAAATTCTATGCACTAGTTCTTGAAATAGGACTGCTGTGGAATCGGAAAAAATGCAACTTTAAAGTGCATCTCGATTTATACGAAAACAAAAACAGTAATAATATTTATCAAGCTATACCTGAATCTGAAAGCATTCTTGCATTAGTTCTTGAGATAGAACTATTGCAGCAATCGGGAAAAATTCAGCATAGCAGCGCAACTTGTTGAGGTATTGTTCCCAAAACATAACTAGTTCATATCACGGATTTACTGAAACTAAAGTTTGAGGAAAGTCACGGCATTAATTTTTGCAATAGAACTATTGCGGAGATCGTGAAAAATGCAGCATAGCATTGCCGTCTGATGAATGATATACACCAAAATCTAAACAACATGAAATCATGTCAAAGGTTAAGTGAAAATTCGGTTTGATGGAAATCGGAAATCTGTGCATTAGTTATTGAGATAAAACTTTTGCTCAAATTGTGAAAAAAAAAATAAAACATAGTAGCGCTACCTGTTCAGCAATTTACACCAAAAACTATTCCGCAGAAATCTACATCAGGGATTACATAAATATATATTTTTTATTAAATTCCGTGCATTTGTTCTAGTAAAGCTATTTGAAAAATCGTGAAAAATCGTTTTATATTATCAAATTAATTGTTAAGTATACCTTAAAAGTATATTTGTAATGAACAAAAATGTAATACAGCCATACTTGAAAATACACAATATCTTTTTCCAAATTATTGGAAAATGAAAATTTGCTTTATCAGAAATTGTGTTTTTTATCTTTCGAAATATTAGAAACAAATGTGTTTTTTAATTAAATACATATTCATAAGAAAAATTTTATAATACTACCACTTTTTTTTAAACGAAACTATCCTGATCACATTTTATAGTGAATTAATGATTTTTTTCAAACCATATCAATTGTTAAAATGCTCTAATACTCAATTAAACATTTTCAGCATCTTAAACTTTCAGGTCTCTTGTACTGTAATAGTATATATTATTCCATCGAGTGTTATTTTTTTTTGAACAGTTACTTGTGTTACTATCTAATATAGAAATGGTAGTATATGGCTAGACCTTTCTTATTATGACTTCATTTATGTTATGATATTCAGTAATAATAAAAATAATAAATTTTGCTTGATCATATTTGCATCGTCGGCAATTTTTTTATTTTCACTGCAAATTATATTTTACATTTCTGAACGAGTTATGTGTTGTAAAATGCAAAAAACAATATAAAGTTGTAATATCAACTAACCCTGTTCTAGTACGATGTTTCTCAAACGTCTAAAAAATCTTCCTTAACCTATTATCACATAAATAGGAATTGTACATGAAATAAATAAATTCGTTAGATTTCAGGCTACGTAATAATCTTTAAACTTCAGTAAGTTATATTTGGATAGCTACGATTAATGTTCTTTTAGTGAAACAAATTTTGCTCTCAAAATTAAAAAAACATCCGATCCGAAAGGGTTAAATTAACTTATATACAATAACAATTAAAAACTTAATTTATGTACAATAATAAGCTAAATTACTATAAATTTATACGTTAATATTGCCAATTAATCACGTTTGTCTTTGAAACATAAAAATTGGCAATTTAAAATTAATAGCACACAGAAATCTTATAATACCAAGTTGCAAATGCTGAAGAATGCACTGTAAGAAAATATTTTCTGAAAAATTGTGGCTGTAAAAGAAATTTATTTTATAAATTTCAATATTATATGAAGAAAATATCCTAAATTTGATTTTTAACATCCTAATATTATTTTCAATTTCTTAATCTTTTCCAAGATTTTCTGTTTTTTAAATTTTTTAAAAATATTTTAATTGCGTATTTGAAGTACAGAAACCAAAACATGAATTATATAGTATTTTTGCAAAGAATTTTAAAGAAAGATTAAAATTCTTGAACGAAAAAATAATTGCACAACTAATACAACTTTCAAAAATACCAGATAAAAAATATTAAACAGTATCTTAATTTAAGAAATCGGGATTTTTTCGTTATTTAATCACCGAAATCCTTTCTAAATAGTTTTGATTAAAAATATAACACGACTCAAAAAAGATAATCATTTTTAAAAAATGCAATAAACTAACCAATTGAAAAATAACAATTTCTTTATCCCATCATTTTTATTTCTCAACTAATTTATTCAGTTTTTCATTTGATTAAAAGTTCTATTTTTTTTCTTTCTACGTAACACTTAAATAAAATTCAAAAATATTTTTTATTTCGTTTAAGACTTTTAACTAAATAATTTCTTTTCAAAAATAATCCAATTACAAACCAACACTTCCAAAAAATAACAAAGCAATTCATATAATTGTTTCCCAATTCAGTAACAAAAAACTATTTTCATTACTTATTCATCGACTACGTTTTTTAATTTATTCGTCTTTCTATCTACTATCAGATCCAAAAAATGATTGTCGTCGCTGAAATTTCAACAAAGTAATCAATTTCTGCTATACTATTTTTTTCTTTTATAAAATTATTTTTATTCCTCATCAAACGGATTCTTTTATTTGGATTTCACAATACGTATATTTTTTCATTTTTGTAATGTTTTAATTAAATAAAACATTTTCTTTATTTATTTATACAGTTCGTCTTCATCGTGACAAAAATCATATTTATAATAATGTATAAGACATTTTCATTATGAGAATTTTAAGAGGCAATTTTTACATCTTGAAAATCTCGATTTTTCATTGTTGTTGGAATAATTATGTATGTACACTAAAATCCGAGTTATTAGTTAGAAATATCTATCAAAATTGGAAGCGTAATTTTAGAATTGCTTTTCGTCTAGAATCAGTGGATTCTATAGTAGGGTGGATCGAAAATTTTTTTTCACAGTTTCAAAACCTACCTATGCGGAAAAGATATTCTCTTAGATGGAGATTAAGGGAAAAATAATTAAAAAAAATTTTTTTAATTTTACTACTGCCACAATGAGGTTGAATTTCGAAAAAAAGTGAAAAAAGACCTAATTTTGGCAAGATGATTTTTGATTCAAAATAACAGTTTAAAAAATTATCCAAAACCTAAATATGCGTAAAAGATGTTATATTATATGCTGAGTATGAGAAAAATAATTAAAAAAATTAATTTCAAAATTTAAAGCTGCCGCAATGTGGCTCAAATTTATGTATTTGAACGTTTTTACGGTAAAAAATCATTTTTTTTTTTTTTTTTTTTAATAAAATAAAGTATGAATTTTAGAATTTTTAACATTTATTGCAATGAGGGGATATTTGATTGATTACAAGATAAAAACTTTAGTTTCTTATTTAACAGCTTCATTAGTATTAAATCAAGAAAAATCGTCAATCATTGCAGTTGGCGATAATGACGTTCGGTATTGAAAATCGACATGAGATTTTGTATTTCAATTTGATTTTTATAGAACCGTCTCTTATATACTATGGTCCATACACAGCAGAAATACTTCCGTGACTATTTTGATTATTAGTTTTGTAGAATGAGCGTTGCGTGAAATATTATTGATAGTAGATGTTATTGCCACTGGAATGATTGCTGGATTTACCTATTGCTTCTGAAATCATGTCGTTACTAAATCCGTCAGTTAGTAGAGGTTTGACACATTTTCCTATTTAATTAAATCTATGTAATCCGTCGCAAAAGGTCAAAAAGCTGGTAAATGGAAAATATAGATATTTTTTAATGTAATGATTAGGATTACAGCAGACCGTTTGATTTCAGTCGCGCTTTTAGAATTCATATACTGACATAAATGAAAATACAAAAAGCTTCTAACAGGCTGCGAATAATCTTTCTATATCACCAGTGAAACATTTGTGCCCAGCTGCAGTTCCATTCACGCTGCAAAAAGATGACATAGTGGAACCTTATTGGTGTATAAGTAGCACAAAAACCATTGTAGTGGAAGCTTGAAGATCAGTTCCATATTTCGAATAACACATACTTTAACATCTATGTTAACAGTTATTTCCTCACAACCGATCCAACCAACTTTGTTATATGTATATTATTGTTAACACATGACAAAAAATGTACGTCGTGTTTTCAAATTGTTTGGTACTCTCCCAGAATTTACATACATGTAACCGATGTATTCAGAACCAAGTTCTTTTTTCTTCTGTTGTTTTCTAGTGATGTAGTCTGTCTTTACACCCATCAAAGTTTAAAGAAAATGGCCATGATCATAATCTTTTACAAAAGACTAATGAGAATGACTAAAACGAAGGAGTGGTCTTTGGTTTGTTTTGTCATGCCGATTTTTTTCTGTCAATAGCATTCGATTCATAGTTTTGTGAGATAATGCCCACACCTTGAAGTGCACCAGACACGATGGCAGCACCTGCTTGTTCGGAAATGGCCAAACTGTCCAATATTCTGGCTGATGCCAATCTTCGTCACTACAGGTGATGTGACACCTAGTTCGGCAGCTTTTTGGCTTTTCAATGATAGCTTATGATGCAGAAAGTGAGTTTTCTCTCAATACGTCGGTTTAGTTTACACTCAATATTCATATTCATATTCAAATCAATTGAACTGAAAAAAATAGGCAGTACTTTCGGAAATGGTCCAAAAGACTGTAGTACCTTTCAATATCTTATTTTGTTTTACAAGAATTAAGAAAAGCGCAATATTTGTTGTGAAACAGTTTAATTTTTCTTAAAATGCTGGTGTGGTAAATTATTGAGATTGAATCTCATTTACTGGTCACTTGTAACTTATTAGCAACTCCTTCTCACTGGCAGGAAATAAACAGATGTTGACCGATTCCTTTCTTTGGTTATTTTTTAAATACCAATATATAAGTTATATAACTTTTTGTAATAGGGAGCATATTTACTGGCAAATCAAAGCCAGACCCAAATAGGGTGTAATTCATATTTCTCTCTCTCTTTTTATTTTTATTTATTATTATTTTTAACAACGCCATAGTACAGTAATATTCAAGATACACTAAGCTACACAACACACAAGCAGACAAATCCTAACTGAAAAAACTGGAACTGCTTGTTTTTCAAAACTTTAAATCACTTGCATCAGTATTAAATTTCGAAATTAGTTTTTTTTTTTACTTAATATCTATGCAATATAATATTTCTTACGCAAAGGTAGGTTTTGATTGATATTAAAATGATTATTTTGCGTCAAAAATAAATCTAACCAAAATTAGATCTTTTTCCAATTTTTCAATATTTTATCGAATTTTCAACTTTTTTGTGGCAGTATTAAATTTCGAATTTATTACTTATTATTGTTTTTTACTTAACCTCCATACGATATAACATCTTTTCCGCATTGTTGGATTTTAAAAATTATTAAAATAATTAGTTTCTGACAAAAATAACCTAACCAAAATTCGGTCTTTTTTCAATTTTTTTCGAAAATTCAACCCTTTTGTGGCAGCATTAAATTTTTAAATTAATTTTTTTTATTATTTTTTCCTTAATCTCCATACAATAGAACATCTTTTCCGCATAGGTAGATTTTGATGAATGGTAATTTTTTTTTCGCCATAGACAATCGATCCACCCTATTCTATAGTTCTACCCATTTTCAGATTATCAACTTTATCTTTTAAAAAATTCAGCTTTACGGGCGTTTTAGTTTTTACGGACTTTTTGCCCTCGCGATATAAGACAATTTTAATTATGCTCATTTTACGAGGTTGTTTTAACTATTTGAAAATCTCGATTTTTCGCTGATGCTAAAATATCTCTATATTTACAATAAAATCCAAGTTATTAATTAGTAATCTTTATCGAAATTCCAAGGAGAATTTTAGAACTTTTTCCCCCAAATCAGTGGATTCCATAGTTCTATAAATTTTTAGATAATCAACTTTATCTTTAAAAATAAATGGACGATACATTGGTCCTAGTTAACTATTTGTACTAGTGAAATTGGAATTTTTTTTTTCGAAATATTCTTACGTCACTAGTCTCTGTTACATTAAGTATTAAAAGTTTTATGTAAAACTTTTACATTTTAATTTCGAAATGATTATTTTAACTTATAAATTCGATGTATCAATCCTAAATGTTTCCTCGATCTAATTTATCTGATTTTTTTAATTGTTGCAAATGTTAACATTTTATTACTGTTACTTCAATACTATACAAACTTTGATTTTCATCTTAAATTTCTGATTCAATCACTTCTTTAAAGTAAACTCTAGTTTATCTTGATTTTGATGCTTAAAAAAATCTTTATTCTTTGATATTCTGTAGTACGTTTGATGTTGCGCAAGACTGGCTATACAGGATGCAAAGTTCAAGTCACATCATGCACCTCTAATCTAGAAATAAATCTAAGTTGGCCGCTAAGAGAAATCCAGATAATAATTCAAAAATCGCTAGTATTGCATCCTTTTCCGGCGGAATATTTCTAAATCCAAGAAGCATAAACTTTTTATTGCCAGAAAGACTAGCGTAAAATTCGGTTCATTTCTATGCATAATTCCATACACTTTTCAATGATATGATAATATAATTCACTACTACAATGTCCCCTTCAACGGATTATTTTTAAATTAAGAAATACTTAATTTCCATAGCCAAATATATATATTTGATATTTAGTTAAATTTGGTTCAAATGGCGACTGACGGACTGACAGACAGCCATTTTGTATAAATAATATTCCTTAGATTCTGACCGGTAAAGCGTGTTAATCTGTGAAATCAAAACCCAAAAACAATTGTAATTGCAATATTTTCTTCTATTATACAAAAAAAAAAATGACAAAGTATATACATTTTAAAACTGTGAAGTATTTTACTAGCTTTTGATCTTAAACAGATTAAAGCCTATTATATCGCCTTTTTTACGTTAAAACTTCTTCTGTTAATGTGACTGCATGACCCTGTTATTTTTAAAAGTGTTTTAAGGTGCAACACTAGTCACAGATAAAGACCCGGATGATAATGTAAATTCTATGGGAGTATTCTTTTCAAATATCTCGCTCAAATTTAAATATTTTTACATGATTTTTTTTTCATAGGATAGCTGAGGACGATCCACAAGTGGGCTATTTTTTACTTTTTTTAATTTCCGTTTCAGATTTTTTTAAAAATTACTTTAACTTTTGAAGCCTGTTTAAACCGGTTCTAAAATTGAAACTCATAATATGAAAAATACCTAAGCAAAATCGAAAAAGTAAAAACTAAATCGGTTGCAGATCGTCCTCAGCTATCCTCAACAAAAAAATCATGTAAAAATATTAAAATTAGAGAGAGATATTTGTAAAGAAGGCTTCCATAGACTTTTCATTACATCCAGAACTTTTTCAGTGACTAGTATGTGATCTTAATCTGTTTGAATGCAAACGGAAATTCATGCCGAGTTATTTTGCTGAAATGCGTCAAACATGTTCTTTCCATCCTCGAATTCCAATGGCAATTCTTTGAAAATTCTGGTAGATAATCGATGAATCGTTATCATAAGCATTCTTTTACTATCCCTTAAAATTTCTTCAGTAATTAAAAGTCCAATTTAATCAACTTTGATACAAAAGCATCCAATATTCAATTTTAAATTACTACATAATTTTAACATTAGAAATCCCGGAAGTATTCAAATCGACTCCAAACATGTGATTAAATTTCAATTTGAGCCAGGAAATATTTCTTAAAATAATTTAAATATAATCCACACATATTTGCATTTAATAAATCAATGAAATCATTTTGAATGAAAATTCTTGTGAGAAATATTATTATCATTCTTGGGTAAACCGTCCGGGCGTTCTAGAATTAAATACCATACGTTATTTATTTATATTTATATATTTAAGTTACATTGTTATATCTAGTATTAACATAGTCTGAATCATTAAAATAAATTGCAGTTGAACAGAAAATTTTAAATGATTTAACACAATTCGATTATGGCGAAACGTTCCCAGTGTAACAGCACGTACACTAAAAGAACTTAAATAAGATAGTGGATGTTTATTCCTTAACTTAATAACAATCTATCTAATTGAAACTCACTAAGAATGCTAAGGAAAAACGACAAAGGAAAAGAATAATTGCCTTCTATTAAATATTTAAGACAAATTTCTCCCAAGAAAATACAAAAGTTCATCACATAGAGATATCTAAATAAGTAAAACATTAAAATCTGAATTCATATATTATGTCTTGAAAGATTTATAACTGAAATATGTATGCAGTGATTTACAGTAAATATGCAGTGAATTACACTTTTTTGAATCAAAATTTTGTACACGCAAATATTATACATGTGTTGTAGCTCTGTTAAACATTCCTAGTAATTTCGTTTTGTACATTTAATTTTCTCAGAAACACTTTCCCCTTTTTTACACACGAATATACGAGCAATGCTACACATTAAAGATAAATGCACACAAAAGTTAAAAAGAACCTGCTTGGTTAGTGGATACGGTCAGTGTTCTCGCTGACATTTGACCAACGTTAGTAATTTGGCTAATTAAAAATAAAAAACTTTCGCCAAATGAAAAAAGTATTAGCAAAGTAGATTCGCCTTGTCGCACAAAAAGAAAAAAAATAAATTATCGTTAATCCTTTAATGTACCCCTCTTTTTCCAATATGTTAAAAAATAAACTAACTTTTTATAACTGCAACAACGATTATTATTATTAATCGTACTTCAGCTATCCGCTACAAATATATTAAAAATGTATATATATTAAAAATATTTATGTATGCTTATATATGAAAAACAAAGAAAGAAAAAGAAAAAGAAAACACTAAGCACTAGCAATTTCGCGAATCTAATCGCTTGTTTACTCGCCAAATGAAGAATTTAGTCGCAATTCGGCTCAATGGCGAGCAACAGCGAGAACCCTGGATACAGTGGCAGGGCATTTTGAGCATTTTTTGTTACATGGGCAACGGGAAAAATTATTTAATTAATAAATTTATTGTTGATCATCTAATTGACACCGTGACTTAATTTTCATGAAAAATTGATTTCAAATATGTTCTTTTCATCCTCGAATTTCAAAGAGAATTTGTCGAGAATTCTGGTATATCATAAGCATCATTTCACTGTCTCTAATTTTTCTTTAATAATTAAACGTCGACGTAATTCAACTTCGATACAAATGCATCAAGTATTCAACTTTAAATTGCTAAATAGTTTTGCAATACCATAATTATTTATTAGTATTTATATTTTTAATGTAAACAGCTATTTCTAGCATTAAGATTATCTAAATCATTTAAATAACTTGCAGTTAAATCGAAATCTGTTAGAGATAATTGCGTTTTAAATGTTTTAACAAAATTCAATTCCAAATGAAAAGTCCCCAGTCGAACAATCGTAAGCTAAAACAACTTTAATTAGATGGTGAATGTTTATTCTTTAATTTAATAACAGTCTTTCTAATTGAAACTCACTAAGAATGTTTAAGAAAAACGACAAGGGAAAAGAATAATTTTCTTCTATTAAATATTTAAGATATGTTTCTCCAAAGGAAATGTAAAAGATCATTACATAGAAATATCTAAAAAATAAAACGCAAAAATTTGTATTAATGTACAATGTCCTGAAAGACTTATGTATCAAATATGTTAAAGATTTAACTGGTCTTAAGGTTTTGGATATGTAGTGAATTAATTTTTTTAAGTCAATACTGTATAAGCAAATATTATTTGTGTTAGTTTGTCTGTGTGAAATATTCCTAGTAATTTTGTTTTGTATACTTAGTGCTTCATTCAGAAAAATGCAAAATATATTTGCTAATTTTTTATGCTAGCATTATTGTATTTTCTTCGCAGTTTGGCAATTATGCTAAATTACCCAAAATTCGTACGCACTGCTACATAATGCCAGCCAAAAACGATTCTAACAGATTCTAACGATTCTAATCGTTATATCGTTAGAATCCATATAATACTATTAAAAATCTCCTTTTTGTATTAAAAATCTGAAAAATACTAAAATTAAATATTACAAATTTAATTTGGAAAAATTATATTAAATTTCAGTGCTATGTTAAGGTGTTCCTTCTGAGCTTTTATCGTTCTTGAAAAATCGGCCTTAAGTTATACTAAGTAATAATGTTCTTAATGGCATACTTTCCTTCATTTAAATGGATGAATAGTCTGGATGATACGTTTAAACGATTAATTATTAAATGAAAATAAGTTGATTGGGGAAGGGGGTACTTAGATGATTCATAAAATATTATTGAAATAAAATGAAAAATTAGAGAGTTAAACTTGAAAAAATAAATATAAATATATAAGAATTTAAATTTTGTTTACGTGTTTTTGTTTGAAGAAAATTTATGGAAGGTAAATTTCTATAATATTTATCGGAAAACTGCCGAAATGCGAAAGATTTAACCCTTATTTTTTCTTTATTTACCTCTAAATTAATGATAAAAAAGTGTATGTATATATAAATATATATATATATATATATATATATATATATCCTACAAACACCTGAAAATAGTTTTTACATTGATAAAAAAAAACTTTGAGTGTTTTTTTGCTGAATAAGAGTAATATAGTTTTACTAAATTTTTGCTCTTTTTGAAAATATATTTTAGAGTTTTATTGATATCCTGGAAGTTGGAATGTTGTCTTCCAAGAAATCGTTTAACATATGTTTGAAGGGCAATATTCATGGGACCTTTTACAGTCCATTACATTTAGAGAACTCTTTTAGATGTTTTTCTTAAAAGAAATATAATACATTTTGTTCAGAGGATATTCTCACCTTTAAAGTATTTCTTCAGTTTCTTTTAAATAAATTTATTCCGTGTATGTAGGTTTATGAAATAAATGGTTTTCAAAAGCTTAAATTCCCTAAAATTTCATAGAATTGCTTTAGGGAAATTAATACTAGCATTAAAAAACAGATTATTTATGAAAATGCATTGTTAATGAGTTCAAATTAGTACATGTCATAAACTATCTTATTAGATTTTTCAAATATTCAATTTCATAAAAAAATGTGAAATTTGCTATATAGAGAATGGAAATATGCATAACAATAAAATTGTCTCTTACACAGTTTCACTAATAGTGTTTTCTAAAAATATGATTATCGGAAGTTTTATTTTATATAACAGTACACGCCGACAACTGTACTGCTAAAAATTTCTCTAAAAACACAGAAAAAAGGCTAAATTCTCTGATAATTTATCTAGTTATCTTTTAAACGCATTCGATTGAGTTTCTTAATCATCATTTTACCCATATTTCTCTTAGCTTACATCTTATTCATGTAGGGATTTTCAGGTTTTTATTTAAAGATATTTTTATTTTTTAAAACTTGGAATTGAAAATGCACATTGTTAAAATTCTTTTCTAATTTTAATATAACTACAGTAAAACTCCGATAATTTGGATTATTTGAGACCAGACCCTATCTGAAAAATTAGAAAAAAATGAAATAAAATAAGATATACTTATAGAAAATCACCTTTTTGTTTAACTTATCTGTTATTTACAGACTGTAAAGATGTTTACTTTGTAATAAAAAAGTTTGTAATTCTTTGCTGTGCTAGTTTTCTATACCTTTTGCGAGCCGTACTGTCACGCATCCGCTTGAGCATAAGTAGTTCGTTGGGTGTAGTTTAAATAAGAATTTAAATAAGGAATCTTAAGGTATTTTTCCGAAAAGATTTCAGAAATAAGATTTTTCTAGTCAGAATACGACAATGAAACAAGTTTATGAAATGGAAATTAGTCAAATCGATTCTCAATAATAAAAAAAAAAATGACCAAACCGATCCGGAATATCTGGTGATCCGTACTAACGGGGTCCGAATTATCGGGGTTCTACTGTATTTAAAAAGAAAATTTATTTTAAAAATTATTTTTTCTTTTATTTGTTTTAATTTAGAATAATACTGAAAAGGAAATGTCATCTAAATCAACATCAGTTTGATTTAGTGGGGATTTTTCCCAATTAATCATAAAAGACATACTTTAGATTCAATTGTAATAGCTCGTATAGCTCAGTCAATAGGGTGTTCTATCACTCCCATTAAATCTTGAAACTTAACAAGAATTGAGTCAGATCTCTATAATGTATTCGATCCATTGATTTGTAGAATGCTTCCATGTGATAAATCTTGCATTGAATTTAACCCTGGTAATGTTTAATTAAAAAAAAGGTTTTTTTAAAAGTTTTTCATAGTGGCGATATCTATAATTTTTAAGAATACATCTTTGGTGAAAAAAATCTTGTACAATCTTGTTGAACTTTTAGAAAAAAATAGAAATACTTATTCCACTTATGTAAAATATCGTAGCAATGCATTTTTTCCAGCTATGCGCAGGAGTGTAGTCGTAAAAATAACAGAGGTTATACGGTCTAAGCTGAGAGTATACGCTCAAAGCAGAGAGTATACCCTAAAGTGTGTTTACTACAGCTTTCTTGCAAAATAGAGTGTGTTCCTTTAAAAAATTCATAATATATATTGCGTACACCCCCGTATATCCTCCACTACATTTCTGGTTATGTGAATAATGATAGAGGGTGTTTCATACTGTTCGTTCGTTTTTACATACGTTTGTTGGATTTCTTTGCCACCATATTTTTTTCAAATAGTCTTACAAAAAAATTACATGAAAAGAAAATTTGGTTTGTAACTTTCTGTAAATGAACAATATATATATATTTTTAAGCATAGGTTGTTTTTTCAAATGACTATAGATCATAAAAGTAGATAAATAAACAAACAAATGTTTAAATGTTACTAGATAATGAAAAATTAAATGAAAATCATCCTAAGTTTTATTTAAATTAATTTTTTATATCACCTTAATACGTTTTGGTATTACGTGATTTAGCACCAGCTGAAATTAAATCAGGATTATATTAAGAGGATCACATAGCAAAATTTTTTCAAACCTGATTTTTAATTCTGGTCGCGATATTTTCAGTAATGTAAATGCATATATTCTCCACCTGAATCAAGAAAATCATTTTCTTTCTTTAAAAACAAGAAATGGGATAGTGCAAATAGAAGTAAATAAAAAATTACGTCTTAAAATTTGAGGGAAACACCGAAATATATATTATAGGATTAAAGTTACTTTTAAGGCTTAAATATAAGTTGTTTTACTCTATAATATACAAGTCTTGCTGTATGTAAGTTATTTTAAAATTTAAATAGAAATTGTATAATTTTATAAGCTAATATTGTTGGTATATATGCATGTATGTATATATATATATATATATATATATATATATATATACAGGGTGATTCAGCTCGTCGGTGACAAACTTTAAGGATCGATAGAGCACACCTAGACGAACATTTTTGAATAGGGAATGTAGGGTCCCTGACGCGATGGTAAGGCGCTAGGCGCTTTCGAAAATTTATGTGCCGAAATTCGAAACGTCATAAAAACTAGGGAAATGGTTAGATTTTCTTGCTTGTTGCGTCGAAATGATTCTGTTTGTTTAGACTTTCTTCAGTACCAATTTGATAAGCGTATCTCTTAAAACATGGATAGGGGGCGCTGCAGACTTTGGAGAGCTAGACAACAACTTTAAGCCCGTTATTTTGATAATTTAACACATGCTCGCCAAAGTTTATACTCTAACTTAAAGTTTGAACCCAAAAGTAGAGCCCTGCAAAAAGCGTAAGAGCCGGAATAAAATGTCAAAGTACAGGGTGGTCGAAACTCGAAGGCTCCTAAGAGATAAACAAACAGATTTCTTGACTTATGGCATGCATTTTCATGATTCTGTTTGCTGGGGCTCTCTGAAACTCAGTTGAACGGTACAAAAAGAAACATCGATAGGGGGCGCTTTGGGCAAAAAACATAATTCGTTGACATTTCGGACGCTAACTGGAAACGGGGCGCTACGATCAGTTAGAAACAAAACAAGAGAGTAATTTACTTATCATAAGAAGCTATTAAAACTGCAGTTTGTTTGTTTTTTTTAACAAACATAGCTGGTTTCAATCATGCACAATGCGCGCAATAAAATTTACATAAGGTGCTTTTTGCTGATTTATGCAAAAGATATCGTACCATATCGATATGCAAAAGATACGTAATGCGTAGACGACAACGCGAGATGACGTAGTTGTATGCGCAGACACGTCTTTTGAACGTGCGGTACCTACTTAAGCTTCGGGTTATTTGTCTGCAGATCGGTAGTAGGATGGAACGGTACACAAACTCTGAATTGGCTGACATGCATTTGGCGTATGGCGCTGCTGGTTGTAATGGACGAGCCGCTCAGCGGTTGTACGCCGAGCGTTACCCCAACAGGCAAATCCCCTGCCATGCCTTCTTCGCTCGAGTACACCAGAGGTTGTCCACAACGGGATCTTTCGACGGAGGCAGGCCTGAACGGGAGCGATCAGTGAGCACCCCCGACAACGAAGAGGCTGTGCTTAACCTGGTTGAGGACAACCCAGGTCTTAGCACGAGAGATATCGCCAGACATGTTGGCATTTCGCAAGCAACTGCGTGGCGCATCTTACGTTCCCGGAATCTGCACCCCTACCACATCCAGCGGGTGCAGTTGCTCAGAGAGCAGGATTTTGGCCCTCGAGTGGAATTCTCAAGATGGTACTTGGCGATGAGATCCAGGGATCCCCGTTTTGTAAACAGCATTTTGTTTACGGACGAGTCCACCTTCAGCCGGGAGGGAATGTGGAACGCCCACAACAGTCATGTGTGGTGTGATGAAAATAAACATGAAACCAGAAGCCGAGCAGCCCAGGAGCGTTTCTCAGTAAATGTGTGGGCCGGCATTCTGGGGGATTGCCTCATTGGCCCTTATTTGTTACCTGAACGGCTGACAGGTGGAAATTACCTGATTTTCCTGGATCAAGTGCTGCCGCAGCTTCTGGAGGAGGCGCACGTACCCGAAGGTTCGCGTCGCCAGATGTGGTTCCAGCACGATGGAGCTCCGGCCCATTACACGAACGACGTGCGTCTCCATCTAAACGCAAGGTATGGCCAGCGGTGGATCGGGCGTGGGGGTCCAGTTCACTGGCCTGCCCGATCACCAGACCTCACCTGCTTGGATTTCTTCCTTTGGGGTTACCTGAAGGCCGAGGTATACCATACACCTGTCAGCAGTGCTGAAGAACTTGTGGCGCGCATTGTGGCAGCTGCAGGGCAGATCAGAGATACTCCTGGCATTGTTGGAAACACACACTCCTCAATGCGACGGAGGTGCGAAGCCTGCATCATGGCCCAAGGTCGAAATTTCGAGCATCTTCTGTAGTGTTATTTTTTGTAAATAAATTTCCAGTATCATTGATGTTTTTGGTCTAAATTTATTCAGAAGTGTTGAGCAGAGGTAGAAAATGTGTTTTCATTATTACTAACTGATCGTAGCGCCCCGTTTCCAGTTAGCGTCCGAAATGTCAACGAATTATGTTTTTTGCCCAAAGCGCCCCCTATCGATGTTTCTTTTTGTACCGTTCAACTGAGTTTCAGAGAGCCCCAGCAAACAGAATCATGAAAATGCATGCCATAAGTCAAGAAATCTGTTTGTTTATCTCTTAGGAGCCTTCGAGTTTCGACCACCCTGTACTTTGACATTTTATTCCGGCTCTTACGCTTTTTGCAGGGCTCTACTTTTGGGTTCAAACTTTAAGTTAGAGTATAAACTTTGGCGAGCATGTGTTAAATTATCAAAATAACGGGCTTAAAGTTGTTGTCTAGCTCTCCAAAGTCTGCAGCGCCCCCTATCCATGTTTTAAGAGATACGCTTATCAAATTGGTACTGAAGAAAGTCTAAACAAACAGAATCATTTCGACGCAACAAGCAAGAAAATCTAACCATTTCCCTAGTTTTTATGACGTTTCGAATTTCGGCACCCAAATTTTCGAAAGCGCCTAGCGCCTTACCATCGCGTCAGGGACCCTACATTCCCTATTCAAAAATGTTCGTCTAGGTGTGCTCTATCGATCCTTAAAGTTTGTCACCGACGAGCTGAATCACCCTGTATATATATATATATATATATATATATATATATAATGAATAAATGTTCTGAAGCATTATTTATTTAGGTCATAAATTTAAAAATATATTGTTTTTCTATATATGGAAACAGACATTGTTTTCATTTCCCATTGAATACAATGCTTGTGTTAATTATTGTTTAAATCCTTTTTTTCCAGAAATAACTTAACAACTGCGCATTTACCTACTTGACGAGATATCTATCATGAATATAACGTAATAGATTTTGTGCTCACAAGTAAAATTAATTGTCATATCTTGTGAAACAAACAAAGAAAAAAACCCGTTTAGTTTAATTGCTACCAAATTATGTTAAAAAAATTCATGTAAAAACTTTTGATAGCCCAACCGTCACAAAAAATACATCAATATCAATTGTTTTACAATTAAATTTGCAATATATTTGCCTATGATGAAAAAGATTCGTTTTTTTTTTTTTTTTTTTTTTTTTTTTTTTTTTTTTTTGATGCAACCGATAAAACACAAACGCAGTCATATTTATTAGCTGAAGCCTGGTATCAGCTTTCTTACTTTAGACATTATTATCTTTTACATAAAAGAACTACAGTAAGGCCGCAAAGCAAATCTGCTTTAAACTACATATAATAAGTTCAGGTACTCCTGGGTTATCCCGTTGACCAAAAAATTATCGCCAAACTATTCGATTAAATGCCAATAACGGATGAACGTGAATGTCACATTCAATGACATTAAATATGATTCACGTGTTTAGAATGTCATTAAGTGATTTTTATTTCGACTTTTTATTTGTATTTTTATCAATATTCTACTAATTATTTGTTTTTTCGTTATTTAAAATAAAAATTATGTCAATATGCATAATTTGGCTACTAGTTTGGCTATTTGTATAACTTTGCGAAATTGGTCGACGGGATAACAGAGTAGTACCTAAGTTCAATTATCAATCAATATTAGAATGTTTAGTAAAAAAAAAAAAAAAAAAACCCTACTGAAAAATTGCAACGCAATTTTGCGTTTAAATTAATATGTTTCTCATTAATTCTGTAATGTATGGGAAATGGAAAATTTTTTAATACCAGCTCCAGGAAAAAAAAAAAAAAATAATAAAAAAAACATTGTTTAAATCCCTTTTTTCTATTTATTGGGACGCAGTCTAATTTTTTCTTTTAATTTGAATAAAATATCTTTTTTATCTCCACCCTAATCATTTATACTATTTGCTTCTATTTGTTTATAACATAAATCAAATAATTAATAATATAAAAAAACTATTCTTTTTATTCTAATAATTGAATCATTTATTTTTATGAATAAACTATTTTTAAATGAAAGACACTAATTTATTATGAATAGTGACCTTCTGATTATTTTATACTTTTTTTAGACATACATTATTTTTAAATGAATGAAAATTTTAGCATGCCAGACATTTGAGGAAAATTATCCAGACGAAAATAACAATGACTCATTAGCCAGATAAATAGCACGTGGACATTAAATAAAAATTCCCAATCTGTTTTGCACCAGAATAATTTATGCAGCACGGTGTTAGGTATTATCAATTTTCAAAAAAAAAAAAAAAAAAAAAAAAAAAAAACTATTTGCATAATGTATCAAAATTGCTTTTTTTTATATTTTGCTTAACAAATTAGTATTTTGCTGTATAGTAAAAAAGAATCTATTTAATTTTGCTTAGTAAAAAAATTGCTGAAAAGATTTTTTTCTTCAGCAGGATTTTTCATTTTTTTTTCTTATAGTGTCTAAATCCTTTTAATTCTGATGAATTTTTAATAGTACATGTCTTTTAATTAAGTATTATTTTGTTTTAACACATAATTTTGTTACTGTTAATATGTAGTAATGCTAATATGTGTCGAGGCATTTACTTGACTTCATTAACGTTTAGGCATTTAATAATAATAATAATAATAATAATAATAATAATAATAATAATAATAATAATAATAAATATTTGCTTAACTCTCGTTGCACCGCTTAAGATTCTTTTGATTTAAGCATTATTTTACTCTTTAGAGTTAAAATAAAGATTACTTTCCTGAAAGAATAATGCGTATTAAAGCACAAAAATGTTAAAAAATTGTAATATCAGTTAAACCTTGTTGTAATTTAATATTTTCCAAAGAACTCTAAAAACTCTTCGTACTGTCATAATAAAACTGACGTAACCCCCTTGCGACGTGAGTCTTTTACGGATGTTTTAATTTTTTATCACCGATTTTTAACAAGAGAAATTTGTGGCTTTTTAAATCAAGTAAATGTTTCGATTAAATAAGGCAAACTGGTAATTTTACTGGTTAGGATAAATAAGATTTCTCAACCCTTTTTGCGATACGTCGCTCGTCCCCAAGGAGTTAATATTACGCAAAACAAAAACATTCACTATGCTTCAGACAATCAAATATTCGTTGAACAATTATCAATCTATCTGGAAAGCTATTGTCAATCATATTAAGGTAACAGTATTTTTTTCTAAAAATTCAAAAAACAATTAAACCCGAAAGGGCTAGTATATTTAATGAAAGGTTTTTTGTATTAGCTATTTTATATATATCAGTTTTTATTGCAATTGCTAGTCCAGTCCTCACAAAAATATGCCAATATCAATTGTTTCATATTTAAAATTGCAATATATTTGCCTACGATGTGAATAAAAACATTCGGTTATTTTATTTTTTTATTTTGTTTTTGTGAAATCTATAAAACGCATTTACAAACATTTTTATTAGCCGAAGCCGGTTATAAAGGTTTTGACTTTAGAAAAAAAGTATATATAGCATAATAAACTATATTAACTTCTCAAAGCAAGTCTGTGTTAACCTACATATAAAAGTTCCACAATCATCCGAAATTATGAATTTTAAGTAAAAAAATTGCTGAAAAATTTTAACTAGTCCTTAATTTCAAATTTACAGTATTTTTCTCATTAACCATGTAAAGTATAAAAAATTGGAAATTATTTAAAGAATGAAATAAATCACAAAAAAGTTTAAATGCCTTTTCTTATTTAAAGTTTGTCTATTAATTTGAATAATAATCTCTCTCCAATCTCCTCCATGATCGTTTTCTTTCTACTACTGATTATTCATAATAAAAATTCAATAGTTAATAATACAACTTGAAAAAAGTTTACATTTTACTCTAAAAATTGAATCACCAATTTTTATGAATAAACTCTTTTTAAATGAAAGACACTAATTTATTATGAATGCGACCTTTTGATTATTTAATACCTCTTTTTTTAGACATGCATTTTTTTTAATAAATAAGCATTTTAGCATTCCAGACATTTCAGGAAAGTTATCCAGATAAAAATAACAATCAGTCATTAGCTAGATAAATAGCACGTGGACAAAATAAATAAAAAATCCTAATATGTTTTACATCAGAATAATTTATGCATCATGGTCTTAAGAACTATAAATTTTGAAACAACTATTTGCATAATGCATCAAAATTGCCCTTTTTATATCTCGCTTAACAAATTATTATTTTGTTGTATAATAAAAAAAGTAATCTATTTAATTTTGTTTCATAAGAAACCTGCTTATTTAGTTTTTTTTTCAGTAGGAACTTTGTTTTCCTTTTTTCTTATAGTGGCTAAATATATTTAATGAAAGCATTTTCATATTTCTATTGGATTTAAATAATATATTTTTGAAGCCAAATAATATAATTTTAAATATTATATATATATAATTATTATTATATATAATATATAATTTATTTAAATATTATATATTTTAAATATAAATATTTTAAATAATATATTTTGAATAATATATTTTTGATATATTTTTGAATAGTTAAGTAAACTATTTTTATATTAAATTAGTGTATTTATAAAAGATAAAAGTAGTTTTTGAGAGACAAGAAAGCACATTAAATTTTTTTTGAATGTATTGTTTGTATTTTTATTTATTAACAATTTGTGTAATATGCGTATTGATATTATTCTATTTAAAATTCCATAAACAAAATTCAGAAAAATAATCCTTTCTGTGAATGTTAAACGTTTAGTTATTTTAAATATTGTTTTTCTTCCAGACTATGCGTTTTTGATTTATTTGAATGAATGTTCAGAAATAATTTAAATTTAATGCTGAAAATACAAACTAACGGTGTATTAAGTCAAGAGTTCGAATGTCTTTAAAATAATAAAAGAACCCTATAACTAAACATAAGACCACTACTACTAATTAAGCAATAAATAGAATAGTATATCTGCAAAAGCAGTCAGCACAGAATATAAAATGTCAAATTAACCAATCATCACAGAATAATGAAATAAAAAGCAGAAAAATCTAAACACACATTCTATAATTTGAAACATATTAATATGTATACGCAAATTATGAACAGATACGGAATTTTAAAAAAGTCCTTGAAATATTGAAAGTTGACTTTTTTCCTTCATGAATCTCAAATTTCTGAATAAATAAAGACTAAATAGCCTCTTAGTCAGGATTGAATTTTCTAGACAGTAAATTTCCTAATCCACTTGCTTTTATTAAGTTTAGTTTTCGGAATAAATTTTCTAACTTTTATTTGCAAAAATCCCAGCAAACACAGAACTAACAGAATGATACAAAAATTATATCTTTCGACAAGTACTAGAGGTGTTTTTTCGATAACAGTGAATCGTAACCTAAAAGTATCGATTTTGTCCTTTCCTTCGATATCTTTGGCGATACTTTCATGCGTTGTCATGATGGCGCCAGAAATATGGCACCACGACGAAAATCGGCGATATATATGATACGTGTTTGATACAAATACGTAGGAATTCCGACACTTCTGGCATAAAAATGATAAAATAAGGGCACAAATTTGATATTGCTGATATCCAATGAGAATCATTTTGAACGTTGTTTTTAATGCCCATATGATAACATTTTGTGCCAATCTAATGACACTTTATACACATGTCGGCGGATACTTTTAATTGTTTTTTTTTTTTTTTTTTTTTTTTTTTTGTAGAATCTATACTATTTTAATCCTTTGAGGGCTAAATCACTTCCATTGCTAATATGTTGAAATGAATGACACAGGAATTTACATGTATATTTGTAAAAAAGAAAAAACTAAATTTTACATACATCAAACTATTTTTTTAATCAAAATTCTGGTAACATTTGGAAATTAAAATTCATTAGTTCCATAAATATACAACCGCCTTTGAAAGAGTAAAAAAAATTATTCCAGTTACATAATTGGAGAATGATTTAAAAAAAAAAACTTGGTACAATCAAAGTTATTTTTAAGACCTTTTCTCAAGTTTCAAAATCAAATTGTTGCAAAATTTTCTCTAAATTTTATAAGGAAATCAAGCTTGCATCGTTTTATTGTGGAAAATTAGGACTGAAGAATTTTTTCTTCTATATTTTGCAATTAGCACATTTTGTAACGCTGTATTTAACTTCATTTAAATTTTATACAGAATATCTGTGTACTGCTTAGAGCATCTTTTAACATAAATATTTTCTTTATTCAGTTTCATACGTGTATTTTTTTTTTTATGAAGTTTCATACTATTGATCGTATAAAAAACTTTTCTAAAATCCACTCTTAATTGATCAGGAAAAAATGCATCTAACTAGCACACATAATAGGTTTTTTTTTTCCATATATTACGGATCTTATCCGTCATCTTTTTATCGTACATTTGCCTGAAATTCCAATTTAGAGTAAAGAAAAAACATTCCAAAGAAAAAAATATTTTTGAAAAAAGTTTTTTTTAAAGAAGTCCTTTAAATGTCTTAATTATGAAGGATAAAAAAATATTCTAATTTTTGCTCAACTATTCAATAGCACCTTTTTTACAATAAAAATGTTTTATTTCCCCCCCCCCCCTTACAATAGCATTTCAATTAAGTTCCAAGTGTAGTACATTGGAAAAAAAAATCAAATATTGCTTCAAAGAAGCAAACATTTTTCTAATAAAATGCATACGCATGGGGGGGGGGGAGCGGGGATTTTCTCTTAACTTTTCTAACTAATCATGAAGCATAAAAAGGGGTGCAAAAATTTAGGCATAAGTGGGTAGTCTCTCGCCACTAAAATTATTAAAAAAATTTCTTTGCTGAAAATTTAATAACATTCTAGCAAGAATTTTGCACAAAATATTAGCCAAAATATATATAAATCAATTTAGTGGTGAGAGACTGCCCAACGCCGCTTAGATTTTCTGCACACCTCATAAAATATATTCAAATTTTTATTCAATGGCCAAATTGCTTTTGTCTATAAGTAAAAGATTTATAATTAATACAAATTATTATTATTAGTGGTGAAATTAGCATTAAATAAAAAGTTTATTTTTACTTATTAGATATTTTATTGTTTTTTCCTCTTATAGCATTATTATCTTGCAGTAATCCCTACATAATAGAAGTATAAAAAAATTTCTTATTACTTACTAATTTAAATATTATCAGGTGTTAACACATATCCTAATCCCCCCCCCCCTCTCCACACACACACACTTGAGTAAGAAAGTACTTTTGAGATAACATTTTTTCATTTAAAAACTTCCATTTTATTATTGATTTTTTTTTTTTTTTTTTTTTCTCATCACATTCAATATTTTTGGACTCCAAAAAAGTTTCAGTGACTAGTTAAATTAACAACATTTTGTCTTTGAGATGCATAAACCATTTAAATAGTAAAAAAATATATAAATAAAATTTCAACAATACAAATTTTGGAATGAAGGGGGGTGGGGATAAATGGAATAATTTATGCTTCATAAACTTTCATATTGAGAGACTTTAGTACAACTGAAAATTTTGTATGAAATATAATTAAATTAAAAATGTACAAACTATTTCAAATAGAATACTAATAATAATGCATACACACACCAAATACATTTTATCTCAAATCATAGGTGAGACACAAAAAATTCCTTCATCTCCCCCCCCCCCACCCTTCTTGTTTGCGATAAACCTTATGAGTCTTTTTTTTTTTTTTTCAAATCATCTGTCAATTCTTGTCTATGTTTCATCTGAAAATACCTACTATCAGGGCATAAAATAACATAGAAAGTAGGCGACACTAGTGTCGCCCAGTACCAAGATATTGTCGCCCAGTGACAGGACATGATGCCGGCAATTTTTTAATGTAAAACATGGGAATAACATAAGTTGATTCAGTGACTAGGAGATGATAATGACAACATTCATCATAGCAGTAAAATAAAACACAATAGCACGGTTTCAAAATGCTGATTGTTTTAATATCCAAGTAGATGGTTTTGCTGAGCATTATGAAGATTATAATAAGTTTGTCTTTTTCGTTAAACCTTTTACGTCCACTCCTTAAAATAAAAGAATTCGAAATTTTTATCTACCTTTCATCAGAACGGATTTTTTGAGAGTACGAAAAATATAGTTCTGGATAATCGAGGTTATTGATATTAAATAGCCTTCGTCCCATTCTTACATACTAAGTACATACAAAATTTCAAGTCTCTATTTCAATTTGTTCGGGATATAGAGCGTTTACTGACACACAGATAGACACGCACACAGACAGACACTTAGACAGCAAATCTTTTTTTCTAGAAATATGTTTTTTGGAATCCCCATTGTCTGAAACGTGTAAATCCGTCAATTTTTTTTTTTCGATTTTCAAAACGATTGCGATATTTGCTCTATACTGTGTATGATGGGTAAGTAATATATAACCAAAATCGAAAAAGTAAAAACTAGCCCGGTTGTAAATCATCCTCAGGTATCCTATACAAAAGAAATCATTTAAAAATATTAAAATTTGAGCAAGATATTTGAAAAGAACGCCGCCATAGACTTTACAATATCATCCGGATCTTTTTCAGTTGCATCTTAAGTGCAAGATCTGTTTTCTGCTCCAATTCTATTCTTTGCGAAGTGCAATAACTTGCAAAAGTCAAAAGATATTTAACCACTATAAGCATTATTGATTTGGCATTTTGAGAACATTAAAAATGTTAACATGGTTTTTTTTTTTTTCTTCATGGTTTTGAAACAACAAGAGAAATATCTGTTTTCATGACTAGTTCCACTTTGAATCTAAAGCTATAGTTATAGTACTATTTCATTAGAAAACATTTAATGATTCAAATTGAATTTACTTTTCAGAATTTATTCGAGTCTCTATTTACCTATTTAGTCTGACTTATTATGGTTATGAACAATAATCAAATGTAGAACTCATAAAGACTAACATTTTAACATGAATTTAGACGATAATTTGTCACAATGTTTTAATTAGGCATGCAAATTCGGCAGATTCGATCTTATATTTGGTCCATTACTAACATAACGATTAAGAATTTGAACTGAGAATGCAGCCCCTTTTTTTTAAATATTATCTACCTCTAAATTACGGTATTTAAATATTCACCTGATTCAGTGAAAGTTAGGCAGTTTATTAACCATCAACAGAAGTACAATAGATATAACTAATAAGGTACAGAAGTTTGTCAGCCAATCAATATTCTTATAATTTAGTTTTTTGTTACTACAGGAGAAGAGGAAATTTATCAACATTTGTTTGGGGGGAAAAGTCAACCCTATTGTCGCCCAGTGAAAATTTCTTAAAATATGCTCTGCCTACTATGTTAAGATAGCTGAAATAAATAAACACAGACAATATAGAACAGTGCTAGTGTTAGTGCTATAATATTTATTAACTACAATTTTTGCTTACAAAATACAAATTATATATATTTAATATTTTTTAACAAAGATTTTCCTTTAATTTTTTTTAAAGATGAGATTTAGCAATACAATATTTCATATCGACAGTTATCATGCTCTTTTTTATACATTTTCTTCAAAATTCAGAAACTGGCTCAGAAGTCCTCAATCCTTTACTCTCAATACTGGTATACTTCAAACCCAGATTCCTTCCAAGTTGGGTGCTCCAAGTATCTGATAATTTCTCCACCTATTTAAACAACATAAAATAACATTTTAAAAAGATCAAAAATTATTACTAGTAGACACAAAATCAGATTATTAAAATGGTAGAAATATAATAAAATAATTGACTTTCACACCTTGAGAACAAGTAAATTACACATACATAGCATTAACACTAAATATATAAGGAATTTTATTCAATATATATAAAAATATTTTATACTAGGATTTTTATTTAAGACTAACTTATTTTTATGTGATTTAACCATTAGACAGCATTTTCCATGGATTATATTTTCATTGTATAGAAGACAATCAGCAGTTTATTGAAATTCTAATGCAGAGATTAGCAAGTAATTTTAAATGGGTTCTGAAATTTTTTATTGAGATCCAAAGAACAAAACACATAAGTACTACCTACTTATATTTTATTATTATTATTATAGATATACACACATGTAATAGAAAAGTCATGCATTAGTTCTGAACAATTACTAGATACATAGGTATAAGGTCTAAAAATGTTCTCACCACGATATAGAAAAGGCATTCTTAAGGCATCTGTTGAAAAATTAATGCGAAGAATTACACTTGCTTTCTTGAGCCAGATTTTTACAGTTTTGTTCATGTGGTGAATAAATAATGGAAAAAGTATCTTGAAGATGGGTATCCATTAATCTTAAAACGATATTTGTTTATCAAAAAATTAATTTTGAACAAAGGTTTTTTACATACATATAAAGACATGAAGAGTCAAAAACAGTAACCAGGTAAATAGCTAGTTTTTTGCAATTTTCATACATTACTGAAACATTTTTTCCCCAAAATTCTTAAGAGGATATATTTTTATACACTGGTAGGGAAATATTTTCTTGCAAGACAATTATTTTCATTTGAAGTTTTTCAGGATTGAACAACTTCACAACCATCTATTTTGCAGCTGGAATAACTAAGGTGACAAAGAATTGAGACAATTATCTCTGGAAAGTTTTGGAACGCATTTACATCAACATCAGATCACACATTAATTTCCCATGTCCCTGTAACTGGATGTTAAGTGCCCCTCTCTACTGGAGAATTAGGATTTATTCAACATTTTTCAAAAGAATAGAAATCAACAGCACAATCAATACTTTCCCATAAAATATTATGACATGACATTTGAAAGAATCAAAAACATACATAAACCAAAAGAGCCCTTAAGAATTAAACTAAATAATTAACTATACCAGTGTTTTTCAACCTTTTTCAGGCCATGCTCCACCAAATCATATCTAAAACCCTGATGGCCCCCTCCCCTCTCTCTGAAAAATAATTCTTATTATATAAAAATTGAGCTGTTATTCCATTTAAAGAAGTTAAAAAAAAAATAGCCATTTAAAAATGGAATGGAAAAGAAAACATAAGAAGTAAAAGAAAGGTCATGAAAAAATTAACAAACGAAAGAAATGTGTTCAGGAAGCAATCGTTAATAATATAGACCAGGAAGCGGCTGCACAAACCATCACCTCATAGAATTGATTGTTGAAGTTTCAGCATTAGACAAAACTTGACTTGTATATTAAAATGCAACTGATCAGCCAAATCATATCTTGGTGGAAACCGCTAAAGACCTGATTTTAGTGATTGATCGGTAAGTGCTTTACTGCAGTCAAAAGTATGAAAATGTAGAGGACTGCTAGCAAGAAAACAAATGGTAAATCTACTAGTCAACCACTAAAATCAGGTTTGTTAAGATATGACTTGGTAGACCAGTTGCATTTTGATATGCGAATCAAGTTTTAACTAGTTCATGAATTTCAGTCATCAACTCGATAAGGTGATGGTTTGTGCAGCCGCTTCTAGATCTAATAAGGGTAATAATAATAATATGCAGCAATGAAAAAAAAAAAATTAGATCTTCAAATATTTAATAGTGAACTTTGATACACAAAAATAACTTTAACTGGATGTTTCTTGATTATGTATCTGTCATTTTAATTGCTTATAGTAAAAGTAAATAAATAAATAAAATATATAATAAAATAAATTCAAATTATAACATTTAAGATGAATAGAATAAAATTAATGAGATTTTGTGCTTGATGTTGGCTGCAAAGAGATTTTATATCAGGCACTAATTTTGTCAGCTTTTATCTCAAATCCCTCATTTAGTGATGTCTAGTCGATTTCTTTATTTTAGTAGTAAATAGTTTACTGCACTCAAGCCACATTCAGCAACGTATGAAGATGGGAAGGGTAACACAATATTTTTCTTTTGCACACAATTCTTTTTTACAACACAATATTTTCTCTGTATGGTGTTGAAACATTAGATAAATCAACTAACATTGGCTGCATGACCCATGATGGAAAATCCATTTGCTTTAAATCAATGAATCTATCATTCATATCAGAGGCCAACATTTTTAGATGATTGACAATGGCAGTTATAGTGGTGTCTGTTACCTCGCATTTTTTTAACCAGAAAAATAGGTCAAACTTTCTCTCTGAAATATGTTTTTGTCAAACCTCAGCAGACGCAAAAGAAAACCCAAATATTTTCACTTTTGCATCAACAAGTGTTTTGTTTTCTCCTTGAAATTGTTTATTTAATGTATTAAACTTTTCAAAGATATCTGCTAAATAACTAACATATGCTTTTCCATCAACGGTTTGTAGGGCCTTGATGTCAGGCTTTTCATTCAAAAATTCACCAAGAACATCGAACAACTCCATGAATCTTTTTAAACAATTCCCTTTTGAGAGCCATCTTAATCGCACTTTTTTTTTGGTTCTTTGCAACAGGGTTGGGTAATTTTTTTTGAAAAATAAACAAAAAATGATCTTGAATTCGGAATCATCGAGGTTGGAAGGATTTTGGATTTTGTACTCTACAAACACAATGGGGTGCTGCAGCAATGATTCACTAGCAAACTATTTTCCGATATTTTATTATTAGATTTTTTTTTTTTTAGGTCTCGCGTATAGGTCGACCCCCCCCCCCTCCTTTGAAGTTCTTTTTTTGTCTAAAATTTCTCGACTTATACGCGAGTATATACGGTAATCTTATTTACTTTACCCTGAACAGCGAACTGCTCTACAGCATCTATCCTGATCATGATGTCACCCTAAAGTTGGAACCCCAGTATTCAGTTGTAATATAACTAGGTAATTATCCACACTGTAAGGATGAAAGTTTGCATAAGAGTTGTGCAGCCAGAAATCAGACTTTCAACATATAGTTATTGAATCTTAAGAATTAAATAAGTGCCTTCTACCTACAAGTAACACTCTGCTTTTTTAAAAAATCTAGGACAATTCTGTTCAGAAATGTTTCTGTAAATGTAGCCTAGAATTTTTCTAAATTTTAGTCACCAGAAAAAATTTCCCCTCCCTTATATTTCATTATGAGTTTCCATGTTTAAAATTTAACCTTTAAAGACATGGGCAGTGTGTAATATGCACCATAAATGGTTTTATTTTTTGAAGTATAAATAACTTTTAATGATAATTATTTCAGACAGAAAATAAGAACAGTTTAGAATTATTAGCTAGAAAATTTAAAAGAGAACTTTGAAAGATAACACATTCTAAGTCTACTTTATTTATCAAAATTTGAATTCTATTAAAAAAATAAAAAATAACTTACATGTTTGGAAATATCCTCATACTCCAATATATATTTCAGATGCGAAAGAAGGTCTTCCTGAATTTCTAAACAACACCATCTAAAAACAGAAATTAAAAAATAATACAACAGGCATATATACAAAAAATTTAAATTTCTATTAACATCTATATGAAGTCAAAAACTTATTTGCTATTATCTTATCAAGCATACCTTAAGATGTATGATTTTTTAAAGCAAAATGTAATTATTCGAAAATGTAGTGTTTATTCAAAATGAATGCTTTTCTATAAATACGTTATAGGCAGGGGTGGGGAATTTTTCCAAATTCTTACCAGCCAAGGAATTATTTCATCAGCCCGCAAGATGCAACAACACGCAGTTGAAAATAGTTATGACAAAATCGCATGCGATTACAGACGAAATTACTATTACTACAATGCATTTTCATAACTCTTTTTTCTATAATATTAGGAAATATGTATAACAGAGGTAAGATTAATATTAGATAGAACTTAGTACCATATTTACAGTGTAATAATTTGGAAAGTTAAAGTATCTAGATTAAAAGAGTGTTTCTGATAATGTGCCTATTGCCTACAGTTTTTCAAAAACTAAAAATGCACTCGCCTTGTGAGAAAATCCACTCGCCACTGGCGAGCAAAATGATGTATTTCCCCACCCCTGGTTATAGGTACACTGTAAACGTGTGATTATCCACCAACACCAATTATGGGACCAACTGTGTAGTAGATGATCAGACTTAATAAAATTACATGTCTGTATAAGAATAATTAAAAGTTTTTATTATTATTAGTGGTGTACCGAGTAGTACTTTGGCCGAGTAGCCAAATAGCGAGTACTCGGCCACTGACTACTCGGCCTCAACAAAATTTGCATTTTTTTTTTGGCACCTAATTATAGAAATTTGTGATTGTTCAGTATGCCATCGACAAATTTGCGATATTTCGGATTCTTAACTGATTGTGGGGTCACTCCATGGTAACTTACGTTACATTTTGAACTATTTTCAGTAATTTTAGTAATGTAACCAAAAAAAAAAAAATAGACATGGTTTGCTAATTAAAGTTATTCAAAGCCCAATTTATACTAAAATTACATAATTTTAACGTTATTTCTTAAATTTTGTTAGTTTTATTTACTATGGTAACTGCCATTACTGAAAAAGGAATATAAGTTATCATATATAAAGTGCAATTTTCATTATAATTTTTTAGGTAATTTATCCAAATTGACCCTCACATAGGGTTTTATTGTCAAATTATGTTAATTTCACACCTGAATGTTTTTTAGTGTTATATTACTAAAATTATTGCAGTAAATTTAACATAAGTAACCATAGAATGACCCTCCGATGCATTTTAACTTTGCTGCAAATTGATGAAGTTCACAGCTTTTTCTTGCAATAAACTGATGAAACTCACAATTGTTATGCCCCGGATTAACAGAGTTCGCCCAAGTGGTCCCAGCTCAAAAAAACCCGCCCAGGCACACTTGAAGAAACACATGATAAAACCCATTGTGGGTTTTTTCAAATTTTTGCAGGATTTTACAACTGTATCATTGCACAATTTAACTGATTTCTTATTTGAAATTAATGAAAGACATTATATAAATTTAGCATATTTAATTTAAAGCAGGATTGTTACGATTTTGCCCAACTCAAAAAACCAACGTTTTTTTTTTCTTCAAAATTTCAACTTTAAATTGCCTAAGGTTAATTTCTTAAAATCGTTATTAAGATCTTAATAATGATATTAAGATATATTTCTTAATAGCCAAAGGTGGGGGATTTTTCAAAAATCTTACCAGCCAAGGATTTATTTCACCAGCTTGGAAGATGAACACACATGCAGTTGAAAATAGTTATGACAAAATCGCATGCAATTACAAATGAAATTACTATTACTACAATGCATTTTCGTAATTCTTTTTTTCTGTAACATTAAGAAATACATACAACAGAGGTAAGCTTAATATAAGATAGAACTTAGTACCGAATTTACACTGTAATAATTTGGAAAGTTAAAATATCTGCATTAAAAAAGTGTCTCTGATAATGTCTCTATCACCTTTATTTTTTCAAAAACTAAAAATGTACTCGCCTTGTCAGAAAATTCACTTGCCACTGGCGAGCGAAATGATGTATTTCCCCACCCCTGTTAATAGCAATACACCACTCGTAAAGTTTCTCTCTCACTATAAGAGGAAAAAATATCTTAATTCTCCCAATGAAAATTTTAAAAAGAAATAATTGTAATTTGATTTTTTATATATCAGAAACACAAAAACTTTTCCCCGTAAAAAAATGATATATAATTTATTCTACGTTATGTTTTACAATTGAAACTTGCAACAAAATACCACATATGCTGGGAATCCTAATTTATTGAAGTAGTTATGTAAGATTATTTAGTTTATTCTGTTAATTAGTTATAATTAAAAAAAAATACTAATTCTGATTTAGCATTAGTATACAGTATTTTAATGATAATTTCATTCGCAAAATTATTACTGGTAATCAATTTTTGTAAAAGCAAAGTGTAATTTTGATCGTCATGTATTTATATATTTTTGTAATTACTTCAAATTGTGTTTAGTAGTAGTAAGTACATTTTTTTTTTTTTCAAACATTCTGAACCTTCTTCGTTAACTCAAAAAATCCATTTACAGCTGGCTTAATATATCAATGCAAGAAACTAGTCATATCAGACACAAATCTACCTTTTAAATTAACTTGGTTTTTTAATATATACATTTTGTTGATTTATTTTTAATGCAAAATTATACCCAGGTTTGAATATAACATACATGAACAGTTTAGCTGTTATATATATGAAAAATAGAAATTTAAAGTGTTTAAAAAACATTTGATAAAACTCAAAAAAGCCCAGGTTTTTTCAGAAAAACCCGGGTTTTAGACTAGTGGGCCCAGTGGGTTGGGCTTTAAAAAAAAAAAAGGGTTTTTTCAAACCCTGCCGATTAACAAAATTTAAAATTTTTCCATTCATCATAGACAACATCAGCAGTGATAGAAATTGGGAGATAAAAGGCAGGCGTCAAATGACGACTACTGTAAAAACCTTAGGCGTCAAATTGAGATTTTTAGTTGCAGTTTCTAAAATTCATATTAATATTACTGTAATACTGCATATAACTTTGGAGTGATTTGGAGTAAAAGAATAATTTTGAAATTCGCATAAAATTTTCTTTAAGGTTACTACAGAGACAAGAAAAAAATCCACTCCCAATATTTATTTATTTTTTTTTTTTGGGGGGGGGGGGTCGCACCACTTTTATGAATTTTGCGTTTTTTGCTATCTTTCGGCAAAATTTGCCGTTTTCTCACAATCTTTCGATGAAATTTGCAGTTCTTTTTTAGATCTTTCGACGCAACTGGCCGTTTTTTTTCGTGATCTTTTGACAAAACTTGCCGGTTTTTTCACAATCTTTTCATGAAACTTGCTGGTTTTTCCGTGATTTTTTTAAAAATATTTTGCCCTTTTCACGATCTTTAGCCAAACTCCGTTGTGTTTTTCTCACAATCATTTGGCGAAACTTGCCGGTTTTTTCACAATCTTTTCATGAAACTTGCTGGTTTTTCCGTGGTTTTTTTTATATATTTTGCCTTTTTCACGATCTTTTGCCAAACTCCGTTGTGTTTTTCTCGCAATCATTTGGCGAAACGATCTTTTCGATCTTTTGACAAACCTTGCCATGTTTTTTTTAGGGATGCACCGGATATCCGGCTCCTGCCGGATATACTGCTTATTCGGCACTCGAACCGGATATTCGTTCCGGCCGAATATTTTAATATCTGGTTGCCGGATAGTAAAACATTTTTTAAATTCTGTTTTTTATATTTGAAAACAAATGTAAAACTAATTTGCTCCTTGCATACCTTATCTTATTAAAAAGCAATGTTAACAAAAATAAATACTTGTATATTTTCACAATTATGAAATTATAATGTTTATATGTAAATGAAGATATATTTAAAGTATGACAATATTTTGTCATAGCCTATAACGCAATTGTAAAAACAAAACTAGAATATGTACTTCAACTTCACATTTTTTATTTCTCTTAAAAATTGTTCTTAAATTTCAGTAATGAAGTAATTTTACACCTCTCAAAAGTTTTATTGTAATTTTCACCAGTCAAAATTTAACTGCAGTGTTCAATAATTCTGTCATAACTGTAATTGTAAAACCAAAACTAGAATATCAACTACAATTTCAACTTTGTTTTGCTTTTTTTTTTTTTTTTTTTTTTTGTAATGAAGTAGTAAACTTTTATAGTTCTTCTCAAGTGTTTTGTTAATAACTTTATTATTAATTTGAATTATTAATATCAACAAAAGAGAAAGGTATAAATATCTAATCTAAAAGTTTTATGAAGTTGCTGTTAATACGTCAAAAATCCGAGTCTGAAATACGTACAATGGGGCCATCTTATAAGTGGTAAAGTATTGAGGATTAAAAACTATGTAGAAAAATAAAGTTTCCAACAAACTAAAGAGTTTATTTATGAATATTCATACTTCAGATTCAAAGTGTGTTTCTTTAGAAAATCAAGAACAAAATGGTGCTGATAATAAAGAAACCATTCAATTTTTGCTGGAACATCAATTGCACAAGTTAAGCAGTCAACAATAGAAAGTAAAAACCAGGGTTGGAAAAAAACCAGGTTTTTTTGAAAAAACCCAAAAAAACCAGTTTTTTTGGTTTAAACCAGGTTTTTTTGGTTTAAACCGGGTTTTTTTAAAACATCCTTTCTTATTACATATACGTGCATATTTACTGATAAAAACATACATTATTAGTTTATAAGCAGTGTAACTTCAGTTAAAATAATTTAAATTTAATAATTATTGTGAATTTATGCTGAAATTAAACAATTTAGCAAACAGTCTTATGTTGAAAGTTTTAATTGTTTTACACAATTGTTCTACACAGTGAACCATTGATGCCCTGTAAATCTTTATAAACAATCTTTTGATTACTAATAATAAACATTTGGATGTAGTTTGATAAATATTCTTTTAGACAATTATTCAAATAATAGATTACAAATACTTCTTAGGATTTTTTCTTTCTCAGTGACAATTTGAAGTTAATATTTTTAGTCGTTAGATTCAGCAGATAGCAGAGGGGGGGGGGGAGGAATATTATTAAAATGCATTAAAAGAAAAATTTCTTTTACAGCTTGTGCAAAATCTTAAAAGACCATTGTGTTACATTATTAACTGCATTAAATAATCTGCATTATTAAAAAAATATATATATTTTTTTTATAGTAAATATTGAATCTATTTTATCTTTGATCAATTCGCATGTTTGAAATTCTTTCTTTAGAGCAATAGATATGTTCACCAGTGTGTACAGATTTTAATCATATGCATAAAAAATGATGTAAACCCAATATGTCTAATGCTTATTGCTGAAATAAAGTGTTAAGTAGAAATTATTTATATCCAATAATCTGAAACTCGTAAATTATAAAGAAAGAAAGAAAGAAAATGTCATTAGATTTCTTCTAAAAAACGATATAAATTATTTCTAGGTTTAATCCTATGCATAAAAAAAGACCTAAACACACACTTATTACTGAAGTAAAGTGTTAAAAGTAGAAATTATTTATGTTCAATAATCTGAAACACGTAAATTATAAAGAAAAATAAAGAATATTGCCCAGTTAAACTGATGGCATTGAGCTCACAGGCTACAAATACTAATTGTACATTAAAGCCTTATATTTTCAAGGGTTAATTCCGTTAAAAAATTAAGAAAGGGAAACAGCTCTCTTCTTTCCTCTTTTTTATACTTAATCATTGAACCTCCTATACTATCAAAGACATGCTTTATCATATAAAAAATCTATATCCAAAATTCAGAGCAAATTAGATAATTCTTAATAAAAACCCATTTAGCATTTATATAATTTAAAAGGAGTTATCCCCCTCTTTTATACTTAACCATTAAACTTCCAAAACTATTCAGAGATTTGAACGAAATCTGAAAATTCTGCTTGAAAAACCCATTTATATAAATTAAGGGGGGGGGGCATTAGAACCCCTGTTCCCCCTATTTATACTTATACAATGAACACCTAATAACAGTCACTGAATCGCCTCATCTGAATGATCCTAATCTAAATTTTGAACGAAAACTTAATTCTGCATGAAAATCCCATTTATATCAACTAACGGGGGGGGGGGATTAGAACCCCTGTTCCCCCTATTTATACTTATTCAATGAACACCTAATAACAATCACGGAATCGTCTCATCAGAATGATCCTAATCTAAATTTTGAACGAAAACTTAATTCTATATGAAAATCCCATTTATATCAACTAACGGGGGGGGGGATTAGAGCCCCTGTTCCCCCTATTTATACTTATTCAATGAACACCTAATAACAGTCACGGAATCGCCTTATCAGAATGATCCTAATCTAAATTTTGAACGAAAACTTAATTCTGCATGAAAATCCCATTTATATCAACTAACGGGGGGGGGATTAGAACCCCTGTTCCCCCTATTTATACTTATTCAATGAACACCTAATAACAGTCACGGAATCGTCTCATCAGAATGATCCTAATCTAAATTTTGAACGAAAACTTAATTCTGCATGAAAATCCCATTTATATCAACTAACGGGGGGGGGGGATTAGAACCCCTGTTCCCCCTATTTATACTTATTCAATGAACACCTAATAACAGTCACGGAATCGTCTCATCAGAATGATCCTAATCTAAATTTTGAACGAAAACTTAATTCTGCATGAAAATCCCATTTATATCAACTAACGGGGGGGGGGGGCATTAGAGCCCCTGTTCCCCCTATTTATACTTATTCAATGAACACCTAATAACAGTCACGGAATCGTCTCATCAGAATGATCCTAATCTAAATTTTGAACGAAAACTTAATTCTACATGAAAATCCCATTTATATTAACTAACGGGGGGGGGGATTAGAGCCCCTGTTCCCCCTATTTATACTTATTCAATGAACACCTAATAACAGTCACGAAATCGCCTTATCAGAATGATCCTAATCTAAATTTTAAACGAAAACTTAATTCTGCATGAAAATCCCATTTATATCAACTAACGGGGGGGGGGGGATTAGAACCCCTGTTCCCCCTATTTATACTTATTCAATGAACACCTAATAACAGTCACGGAATCGTCTCATCAGAATGATCCTAATCTAAATTTTGAACGAAAACTTAATTCTGCATGAAAATCCCATTTATATCAACTAACGGGGGGGGGGCATTAGAACCCCTGTTCCCCCTATTTATACTTATTCAATGAACACCTAATAACGGTCACGGAATCGCCTCATCAGAATGATCCTAATCTAAATTTTGAACGAAAACTTAATTCTGCATGAAAATCCCATTTCTATAAATTAAGGGGGGGGGGGCATTAGAACCCCTGTCCCCCTATTTATACTTATTCAATGAACACCTAATAACAGTCACGGAATCGCCTCATCAGAATGATCCTAATCTAAATTTTGAACGAAAACTTAATTCTGCATGAAAATCCCATTTATATCAACTAACGGGGGGCATGAGCCCCCCGTTCCCCCTCTTATACATATCGAATGAACTCCAAAAACTAATCAGGGAAGCGCCTTGTCAGGATATACCTACATACAAAATTTCAAGTGGATCCGATATTTTTATCATGAGTTATCGCGTTACGCACATACGCACATACATACAGAACGGACGGGCACATAAGCTCTCAGGCTATGATAGCCTGTGAGCTAAAAAGAAAATGTCATTAGATTTCTTCTAAAAAAACCAATTGGTTTTTTTGAGAAAAAAACCATTTGGTTTAAACCGTGCCAACCCTGGTAAAAACAAAAGAAAAAAAATCATTAAATATACAAATTGCATTTTTAAATAAAACATATTTTAGTAAAAATTTCCAAAACAATTGAACTACGCCTTGTTATATAAGTCACCCGCTCATGTTAAAATTGCAAGTGATATTTTAAATAAAGTTCATTCTGAAACTTGCTCTACAATGCAAAAAGAGCTTAATAGGAAAACTGTAATGCTCACTCAGAGTCAAGAGGAGTAACATACATAACTATCCCATTTTTGTTAATTATGTGTCAACAGGGTAAAAATATTTTTTTTCTGTTAGTTAATCGATACAATGCATCTATAAAACCATCAAGACACTACCTAAATCTGGTGATAGAGACTAAAGAAAGGGTAGAAAAAAATATGCATGTAAAGTTAGAAGTTTTATAAGTAATATTGAAAAGGCAAAATATTATTACATTTCAATATTTAATTATTACTATGTTTTTAAGTATCTTTGACTTAATAAGTGAATTGAAATCTATTAATACTTGCATAATATAAAATTACAATAATTTTTTTTTTCTTTAAACAAGCATAAAATTGAAATATTATTAAAATTAAAAATGAGAAATTATTCGGCCGGATACCGGATATTCGGTGAAATTTTGTGCCGGATATCCGTTATTCGGTATCCGGCAAAAATCCACATCCGGTGCATCTCTAGTTTTTTTTGTGATTTGTTGACAAAATTGGCAGTATTTTTTTGCAATCTTTTGACAAAATTTGTTGTTTTCTGCAGGGCTGGGACCCCCCCCCCTCCCCGTTAATTATGTGTTTTTTTTTTTTTTCGCAACCCTTTGGCGACAATTACTGATTATTTGGGATTCCTTGAAGAAATTTGCGTTTTTCCGCGAGCCTTTGATGGAATTAACAGATTTTATTGCGATCCTATGACAAGATTCTTATTTTTTCTGTAATTCTTTGACAAAATTAGCTTTTTTCTAAAGATTCTGTGACAAAATTAAGATTTGTTTTCACGATCCTTCATAGAAAATTGCATTTTTTTGCAATTCTATAACAAAGTTCGTCTTTTTCCCAAGATTTTTTTTGACGAAATTAACTTTTTTGCAATTATTTTATGGAATTTGCATTTTTCTTGCAATTTTTTGATGAAATTTGCATCTCTATTCGCAATACTTTGTAGAAATTTGCCGTTTTTTTTACGCTATCGTATAAAAAACTTTTGCTTTTTTGTTATTTTTTGGAAAAAAATTTTTTTTTCTCCCATCTTTTGCTGAAAGTGACGATTTCTTATACGAGCAATTGATGAAATTTGTTTTTTTTTTTTTTCGTGCTTTTTTCTCGTAATTTGCGATGTTTTTTTAGTTCTGATTTTTCAGACTAGACCATTTTTTTTAAAATTTTCAGAGCTGAATGTCTAATAAATTTTTTAAAAAGCTAGGCGTCAAATTCGACGACCAAGAATAATTTTCTAGTCGTCAAATTCAATTTTTTAGTTGCATTTGACAACTAACGACTGCTAATTTCTAACACTGAACATCAGTGATTTTTCCATTTCATAACAATCTATTGTGCGATTTTTTTTTTCTCCTAAAGACACAATGTGCTTTTTTGTGACCAATCAACAAAATTTGCAATTTTTTCGAGCCTAATCGACAAAATTCACAATTTTGCCATGTTCGAAGAATGCTATTTTCAATTTTTTCTGCTCCAGAATAATATTTTCGATTTTTTCACGCCTGATTGAGAAAATTAGAGATTTCTACGAAGTTGTTCGAGAAACTTCAAGACTCGTATGAAATCTATCGAGAAACTTCGAGACTCGTATGAAATCTATCGAGAAACTTTGAGACTCGTAAGAAATCTATCGAGAAACTTCGAGACTCGTAAGAAATCTATCGAGAAACTTCGAGACTCGTAAGAAATCTATCGAGAAACTTCGAGACTCGTAAGAAATCTATCGAGAAACTTCGAGACTTGTACGAAATCTATCGAGAAACTTCGAGACTTGTACGAAATCTATCGAGAAACTTCGAGATTCGTATGAAGTCTATCGAGAAACTTCGAGATTCGAACGAAGTCTATCGAGATTTTTCCATCTCGTTTCCGTCCTCAGGGATTTTTAAGAGACCGAATTCCGTCTCAGGACTGAAAAACTTGCACCTATGTTTCTAAGCCTTGCATTATGGCTAAAAAATTGATATCTTACAATAAAAGAAAGTGATTAAATGTTCGTGACAGTAAAACTACTATTATTTAAGTATATAAAGTAGAATTTAGAATTAGCCAAAAATCTCTTCAAGACTGAAGCTCTTGCACCCATGTCGACAAAATTTGAGATTTTTCCACCAACCATTGACAAAGTACGGTTTTTTCTGCACCCAATAAATGAAATTTGAGATTGTTAAATGACTGATGAAAACTGCATTCCCCCCCTCGACAAATTGATGAAGTCGTGATTTTTTTCTCATGTTTTTCATTGATGAAACTTGAGATTGTATGCAGCCAATGAACAAAATTTCCAACATTACGGCACCTCATCGACAAAATTTGTAATTTTTACATGCACTGATTGGTAAAATTTGTGATTTTTTCCATGCCTGATCTACAAAACTTGCAATTTTTTCATGCCTGATCAACGATATTTCTTTTTTTTCTGCGTCAAACAACGTTCATGTTTTTTTTTTTTTTTTTTTTTTTTTTTTTGAGCGATAAATAGACAAATTATTTGTTTTTTATTACAGCCGATGAAGAAAATATGCAATTTTTTAACGCATCATCAAGAAAGCTGACGATCATTGAAATGTGCAATTTTATGCATCTGATAGAAAAAATTTGCGATTTTTCCAAGCTTGATTGACAAAACTTGTGATTTTTCCGTGCCTGACCTTCGAAATTCGATATTTTCTCTGCACCTCATTGGCAAAATTCATGATTTTTCTATTTCCTATAAGCAAAATTTGAGATTTTCCACACCTTATCAACCTAATTTAAATGATAATTTAAACTTCCATTTTTAATTCATATCGTAAAAAACAAAGTCCCATTAATCTGCCCCCTCCCCCAATCAAATGTGAAGGAAAATCATAAGAGGGAAGCATTTACATATTAAAATTGTAGTACATATCTATGGATGGTGGTGGTGATAAGGGGATGCTAACGGCTGATCGTCACAAAGTATGCATTATTTTAATTAAGTAAAACTCAGACTTCTGACGAAATTTGCATTTTTTTTTAAGTATTTTGACAAAAAGCGTTTTTCAAGACCATTTGACGATAATCGCACTTTTTTCCAGGGTCTTTTCGAAGAATTTGGCATTTATCCATAATCCTTTAGCAAAATTCAGTTTTTTTTACAGCCCTTTTAGAGAAAATTTGCATATTTTCTGTGATTTTTCAACAAAATTTGCATATTTTCTGTAATCCTTTGGTAAAAATCTCATATTATCTGCAATTTTTCAGCAAAATTCGCGTACTTTTTTTCCTGTCTTTAAACAGAATTCATTATTTTTCTACAATCTTAACTTGTCCCATATTTGTGAGGCAATTCCTGGTTATTGCTTAATAATATAATTTTATTATATTTATATATGATATTTTATCTATTATAAGTGTACACCCTAAAAGCTATTGTCTTACAACTTTTTTAGTCGCAAGTTTAAAGCCTCCTTAAAAATATAACTGTAAATGCAAAAAACGGTAAGATAAGACACACCCTATGACAGAAGAATTAAGTAGAAAAACTCTTATTGCATTGCTGAAATCATGCATAAACATACATATTAGGCAATACAAACATCCAAATGTTATGCCGAGTGTTAAAGATCCATATTAAAGTTTATGTAAAATTTCTTGAAAAAGGATCCAGAAACTTCAGTCATAAAATCGAAAAAATAAACATTTAGTTATATATTTTATTAACCAATAAATTTGTAAGGATTAATCCATTTACAGTGGATAAAAAAGTAATAAATACTGCTAATAAATGCTACAAAAATTCTTTGGCTAGTTCATGCTTTGTAAACTATACAAGTCTTTTGTATATGAAATAATTTTGTATCTATACCAAAACAAATTATGGTTTATTATTAAACAATTATGAGATGAATAAAACTTTTACAAGATTGATTATATTTACTTTAATACTCAGTCTTAAAAAATTAACTATCAATATACATTCTTTACGTCAAAAAGGATTCTGATCAATAATTACCCCAGAAAGACAGAGAATTACCCTGTTTCCAGACCAATTCTTGGTCACTTAAAAGTTATTTCAAATTTCAATTATGTGCATATATATATTTAATAAAGATTTTTTATTATATAACCATCATGGGGGGTTTAATTAAGAACAATACCTTTAATAGTTTTCATAATAATTGGATGATGATTTTTAATCAGGAATTACCCCCAGGTGACCAGGGCCGTAACTATAAACTTGGAGGCCCCAGGTGGAGTTTTTTCCCCGCACACCGCTGTTTAAATATACGCAGTATGATATAAACCAAAAAATGGCTTAAAAACATAGAATTGGGCAGGTACTTGGCGCCGAAGAAATTTTCGTCGATCCCATTAAAACTAACATAGGGGAGAAAATACAGACTTCTGATTGGTTGAATACTTTGAAGAGTGTTTTGCTTAGGTTCATTTTTGTTTATGTAACTTAATCATATGTTTCTGGGTACTTATGTATTAACGCCAGGTAAAGAATAAGCAGAAGAATAATAAAGAACATTCTTGTTCGCACGTACACAAAAGATGCTGTGAAAAATGAGCAAACAACGAGGCAACAAGGAATCCAAAACATAACTACATGCACGTAAGAACAACAAAATTGCCCTTTATTTGCACATTAGCATAACTTCTGCTGCGGCGGCGTTAATACATAAGTACCTGTTCCTGATTCTGCTTAAAAACCTTTTGAAAGATAAATTTTAATAATTTTTTTTTTTTTGATTTTATATAAGAGAGATTTTCTAGAATTTTTTTAGACACTTTTTGTATAATTCAAATGATCATTTGAATTTTCTTTCTTGTACTAACTTCAGTGGGATCGGCAAACATGACATGACACATTCGACTCGACATTTTGCTGTCTGTTCTAGAGCTGCTTTAGCATGTGAAGTGTACGGAGTATATGGACAGACATGCAACAACATATATTCTAGTGCTTTGATTTATCTAATTACTACTTTTAGCTAGGTGCTCGGCATTTTATAGGAAGTTAGACAAGAAACTAAAATCAATAGTGTCTTTTAACCATCAGTTTGGAGGTCCCAAAGGCATGGAGGCCTCAGGGCAGTGCCCTGGCGATAGCTACGACCCTGCAGGTGACCCTACCCAGGTAAATCATTAAATCTGATAATTTATATTCATTCTAGTGGACAAACAGCAGTAAATGTTAAAATAAATATACATAATGATTTCATAAATGTATACATTAAAAAATTGTCTTTAACATGATTGGAAATTACCAATGATAAACAAAATAAACAATTGATAACAGTTTTTGGCAATCATTTAACGGTTCAATTAATACAAGACTGGGCTTACCCTGCACTTTATCAAATTATTTAAACAAATGTGTTTTGCATCTTCAAAATGAAGTCCCTCATTTTTTTTTTTTCCCAAACATGCAAAAAGGCAATTTTTGAAAATTATTGCAAGTCAAACTCAACAATAAACAAATATGGTGGTTAAGTTTAAAACTAAATTGATGTTTCAAAACAAAATTCTTTCGCAGTTTTGTACTCGTAATAATCTCAATAAAAGAGGCCCATTCAAAAAATTTCTTTCAATAAAACAGGCCTCTTCTTAAAGTTCCATTCGATAAAAATATACTTTCATTGATTATTTTTATTAAAATGTTTAATATTTTAACAAATTAAACTTACCATAAAGAAAAACTTTAGCAGAAGGATTTAAAGAAGTAATTATTAATAAACATTTGCTGTTATTTTGAGAAACTGTATTTCATTTTTGGGGACAATGTTTTTCACACAAAAAAGAAGTATAAAGATATGATACATATCTAAAAATAACTTTTACTTTTTATAAAATGGGTCCTAAGAAAAAAAAAAAAAAACTTGTATCGATTGCTCATAAAATTACGTAAATAATGTTTTAAGAAATGTTTGTTTGTTTACATTATGAAAACGTGTACTGATGTTTGCAAGTCACCTACAATATTTAAAATTTTTTACTCAGTTATAAATATTAAATAATTAGTGTATAAAGAATATTTAGTAAAGCACTTACCTTTTACATTTAAAAAAAAAAATCCACAAGGAAACGACGAATTAAGATAGTTACCACGCTAAGCCACACACAAACACGTATCACAGCGGAAGACGCCATTATTCTAAATCAAGCCTCGTGGATGTTGCCACTCTTCTTTTTCATTACGACAAACTTGTACACGAATAATATGGCAGGACATCGATACTAAATCAGTGTCGCGCTAGAAAATTATCATATACATGGTATTAAAGGTGATACCGTAAAACACATACATAAGTGACATGTTAAACTACTGTCATGTATAGGATAATTGATAGATAACAGTATTTAACGCTTTTACAGCACTAGGATTTTCTATCGTCTTTCTTTAATAATATTGACACCACTTGTATGATATAACTTTTTTTTGTCATTAAAACATGCCGCAATGATGCTTGAAAATCGATGTACTTGACAAACATGATAATTCTGACATCCGATCGTGACTTTTTCGACAAATTAGTGTTTGCTGGGATTATTAAATAACTTTTAAAATAATAAAATCGGCCACAACAGAAGTTAAATAGTGAAACAACCTCTTACAAATTTAAAATCTAAAAATACATGTAACTGTATATAAATTCTTAAAAGGTTCATAATAAAACAAATATAAACTTAAAAATACATAAAAATTACTTTTAAAAAGTTCACAACGTTTTTAACGGTCGCTTACGTCGCCTTCGCCAGTGAGTAAAACTCTAAATGACAGTTATTAATGCTTGGCGTTCTCAGGCTCATCCGCAACAGTACATTTTACACCAAGAAGGGGGGGGGGGTATTTGTTTTATTATGCACCTTTTAAGTAATTTATACAAAATTACATGTATTTTTACGTTTTAAATTAGTTTTTACATTTCATTTAAACTTATTGTAACTGCACAGTGTTATATATATATGATACCGATATGTAAATTACAAATTTTATTAGCATAAATTAAATTAATATAGTCAGTTATAATTAAAGACAGTTATTTAGGTTATTAGTTTCTTAAATATCTGAAACAACATGGATTTATTATTGCATTAAGTTTTGGAATGTTATAATATTCTGATGTTGTTGCATTAAAGCAACAACTTACTTCGTTATTTTAAAATACCGAAAAATATATAAATAACAATTAATCGATTAAAAGCAGAGGACTGTGATTAGATATTTATTAAATATTTGCTTTTCATTTGATTTAAATATAAATATCGCAGTAAATTAAATTATTATATACTTCATTTAATATATTTTTAATTCATTAAATATTATCCTGTTAAATAAATCTTATTGTGTTATGTTTTTATGTCATAAAATATTCGTTAAACTGTTATTTATGTAACAAGTGAAACTAAACTTACTATTTCAAACTATGTAAGAAAAGAAAATTCTGTGTCTTTGTTATTAATTATAATAATGTGAAATATTCTTAGGTCTCGAAAAGTTTAGCTCCAAATAAAAAAAAATCTTTTATGTAACAACCTACAGACAAATGTAATTTTTAAACTTAACGAATTATTAGCATAAGTATATTATAAATGTGTATTAGGGCTGAAAGTATAAGCCTGCAAAGGGAGAGTGGGAATGCACAATATTTAGAATGCCTCTATCACTCATAGAATTTTTTGAACAATCTGGTTAACAATTTGTTTAGCGCATCCAAATTTTCAAATATACAGTTCTAGTTTACTTAATTCGTTTTTTTCCTTGCCCCCTCCCTCTGTTTTTTATTCTCGTATACATGTTTGGAGTCTCCCAGTATTTAGGATCTATTCTCATTCGTCTTCATGTGTCTAAGGGTGAAATTTACTCCGTGGTTATTTCTCAACGCTGATCGCTATTTCGCTGTTGACAGCGATCTGTGAGGTGCGGTTTTCTTGATCTCTTGTTTGATTTTTTATTTCAATTTGTAATTTTCGCTCTCATGATGAAGCCTGAGAGGGTTTAAACTATTTATAATCGGTTTTTATATGTATTTATTTTTGTTATGTAACTTTTTTAAAATCTTTTTTTAATAGTATGGCACAAAGTATTGTTCTCCTCATTTTTTATAGCACAAAACGTACTCGGGCCGAAAATCAGTTAAAAAAAATGTGTTTATATCAGCTTACATAAAATTTTAAAATCTGTTGTCTTTTGAAGTTTATAAGGATAAATAAATGATAATCCGAATCGTGAGTAACAAGGCAAAATGCAAGTAGAGCACTTATATTATAAACTCTGTTTAAAAAATATACGCATTAAAAAAAGACACGATTAATAATTTTGGTACTACAATAGTTCTTGCATAAATAAACAAATTATTATAAATTCAGTACAAAAAAGCAATTTATTGTCTAATTACAAAAAAAAAGCAATTTTAGTAGGTTGTAAACCGACATTTGGCATGAATAAATTTCATACTCGGTGTGACACAGAATTTAATAAGTTACTGATTGGCTCTGCGGTTAATTTTGAAGAGTGTGTCAGGTATTTATCTAGTATCGTTGTATTCCCAGACGGGCTAATGTTGCCTTTCCAATCCAACATGCCTTAAACAGTCGCTATTGGAGATCTGGTGAACTGGTAGGTCGTGGAAAGATATCATATACTTCTAGAGATCTTGCGAGAGTCGTGCAGTATACGACAGAGTGTTATCATACTGATAAGTGGAACCTAGATGACTTAGTAGTAGAGGCCGTAGCACCGACAGCAAAATGTCCTCTACATGCAGTGAGTCATTAACAAAGTGATCGGCTGTTCCAATGAATTGTTTCCCAGAATTTCACTCTAGGTGTAAAAACAGTGTACTTCTAAGTAATAATTGAGTCCGGGTCTTTGACGTGTCTGTCTACACACATATATATTAATCACTAGCCCTGAGAGAACAGCGAAATTTGACACTAAATGCCCCATTACTCTAACGCACAATGTTCAGTTTACACGATATGGTCATTAATCTAGACAAAGTTGTTAGAAGTAACTATATAAAATGGACGATAACAGCTGAGATTAGAATGGGACTGCATTTAAGGATGGTATGTGTTAGTCTAGAACATATATGTTAGTCACTAGCACTGAGAGAACAGCGAATGTTGTCACTGAAAGTCCCATTTCTCCAACGCGCACTGTTCAGTTTACACGATATCGAGGCCAATCTAAACAAAGTTGTTAGAAGTAACTAACTAAATGGAAGATTACAGCTGAGATTAGAATGGGACTGCCATCTAAGGATGGTATTTCTCGATACATTATACACATATCAAATTGGCAACTGACTTCTAATAATTGATTGCGGCCTTGTTGATGACGCTGTATCTGATCTTTTTATTGTTACATCCTCTCACGTATTTTTCCCGGGCGCATCTTCAGGCATTGGAGAACCTAGACGTATTTTCTCTGATCAGTGTTTGATTACCAACGGGGCACTTTCCCACCAATATAAAGAAACAGAAAAAATTACCTTAATCACGGTCGAAATTCTCCAAAAGTACGATGTTTAGATAAGGCGACAATTTGTATTAAAGTAATCAGGCACTGTCTGTGACACACTGATGCTTACACCGTTGAATTACAATATCGCTTTCTCCAAAGTTTACCTCTAATGGAACCGCTCTGATGCCCATTGTTCGTTTTCTTTAGATGTCGAATCCCTGTTCGTTTCGCCGTCGAGTAATTTTTAAAGGTATCATTCTTCAAAATCATGTGTTTAGCAACTATCACAGTGAGCAGTTATCACAATGGTAGTCCAGTGATAATGATCAGTGAGTAACAGCTCTTTTAACTGTTGGCTGTTGCGCAAGTTAAATACTCATTGCTTAACCCTTCATTGCTTAGTGATCCCGAAATTTTAATTATATACATAAAGCATTAAATCACATCCTTACGCCAAGTTTTGTACTTCTGACACAATAGTTTCTCAATATTATATATTAGTTTAAATTAATATATATATATATATATTAGATATATATTTATATATATTTGAATTATATAAGAACTGCTTTATTATTAAAAAAATAGAATTGAATAAAAACAATATCGTTTTATAGTAAATGTATGATAGTATTGTATACAATCTTTAGATAAAAATATCTATGATATGCAAAACTCTAAATCTTTTTTTCTAAATCCCCCTTTTTATATATACTTTACAGAAAAAAAATTAACATTGAAAAACGCATACGAAAACATAAATAAATACCTCTTTACTTAAGGATACTCTATTGAAACATCTATCATTTATTTTGAATATTTAATGTATTGGCAAATAGATTTCTCAGGGATTCATCTGTATCTATCACGAATATTTAAAAATGAAATCGTTTCTTTTAAATCTCATAATACTGATTTCAAGGACATAAAACTAATAGAGCTTTCTTAAGATGTTTTTCAGTACTATAACTGAAATACATTTCTAGTTTGAAACAATAAACAAATTGATTATTTTTGTATTACATATAACGTTTCATAATAGTAAAAGCGTTTTAAAAACTACGAATTCGTTTTTATCAAATTTGGATATTTCTTCACATTTTTTATATTTTTGTGAGCAATATTTCAAAAAATGTATTTGACTAAAGAGTAATTTTTAACTAAATTTAAATTAAAAATTTCACATGAATTTAAATAATATCTAACAATTTTCAATTAAAATATATATCAGTGAAAAATGCTGCAGTTATGTTCTATTTAAAAAAAATTGAAAACTTTTCTACATTTGAACTAATCGTTGGTGGTTACTTTAATACTTACCCACCACGGATATGAATAATATAATATATGAAAATAAAACATGTGCAAACTATTTATAAAATGCTTTGCAATTCCAAAACAAAATTTTAACGTATATTCAAACATTTTTAATATATGCTCTATTAATGAATTGATGATGAACCAATTTCGACAATTATACAAAACGTCAAACTAGTCAAGGAATACCAAATTGCGTAAAACAAATATTTTTATAAATCCCAAAAATAAAAATCATATTAACTAACAGTTTACTACGTCGGATTAAGCATCTCATTTCCAATTAAAATATATATTTGAATTGAAATTTAAATGAAATATAGGATCATGATAAACCGAAGAATGTGAAAAACAGGATTACAAATATTTCAGCAACTAATAATCCGATCGACTTCGTTCTTCATGCAAAAATTTGTGTTATTTTATTGCCTTTTATGTCTATTCCTTAAAATAAAAAAAAAATCGAAAATTTTTGTATACATTTCTTCACAACGAATTTTTAGAGAGTCTGAAAAAAATATTCCGGATAGTTGAGATTACTGATATTTAAAAAGCTTTGTCCCATACTTACAATATTTTAAGTCTGTATCTGAGTTTTTTCGGGAGATAGAGCGTTAACAGCGTACAAACAGACAGACACACAGACGGACGGACCGCAATTTTTTTTTTCTAAAAATATGTTATTCAGAATCTCCAATATCTTAAACGTGTAAATCCGTTTTTAAATCAATTTTCAAATTGCTTTTTACATTTTCAGAATTTAAGGAATAAGTAACGTTTTGTAATAATCACTGAATCTCATGTATAATAATAAGGACCCATAAATAACGATTCTTTCATGGTATGAAAGCATACCAATGCTTTTATATGTTTGTTTTTATTTGCTTGTACTTGGTGGAGGAGATGGGTGTGAATAGAAAAACTATGTTTGTGATGTAAGCATTAATCTGTTCAAAAAGGAACATTGAGTGGGATGCTTCTTAGATAATATTTTCTACACGCCATAATTGTAAATTGCTATTTTCTTTGAAATCGTATATTTTAATATTTAGCTTTATCTAAATGTGTAACTATTGTATATTTTTGTCAATTCTCTTTTAAATTTTTCTTCATGTTTTCAAAATTTCATGAAAACATGATGTTTTGTAGTAGATACTGAATCTCAATTGTTAGAAAAAGGACTCATGAATAACACATTCTTTATGCTATGAAATAATAATAATTATCTTATATGTATGTTTTGTATTTGTTTATTTGCTTAAAATGACTTATTTTAAGTTTTAGCGTTACCTAAATGTACAGCTATTGTATATGTTCCCCAATTCTCTTTCAAATTTTCCTTTATATTTTTAAAATTTCCCGAAAAGTAATGTTTTATAATAATCACTGAATTCAAGTGTTAGGAAAATGACGCAAAATAAAGCATTCTTTATTGTATGACAGGATAATAATGCTTTTATATGTTTGTTTTTTATTTGTTTATTTGCCTGTGCTTGATGGAGGAGAAGAATGTGAATAGAAAAATCTATGTTTGTGATCTCAGCATTCTCTTGTTCAAAAAGGAAAGTAATTTCTCTTCTATCAGATTAGGTAATTCATTGAATGTATCATCTTAGCATAGAAAATTTCGTCTACATAAAACAGAAGAATAGCAAGCATAAATCTTCAGATAGTTTCTGAAGCATGCATGTTTACATATAAATTGATAATATAAGTTTCGAGCATAAAATGATATATTTAAATTTTTAGTTTATCTAAATGTGCAACTATTTTATATTTTCCTCAATTCTCTAACAAATTTCTCTTCACATTTTCACAATTTCATGAAAAAGTAATGTTTTGTGATAATCACTGAATCCCAAGTTCTAGAAAAATGACACATAGATTATGTATTCTTTATAATATGAAAGCAGAATAATGCTTTTATATATTTGTTTTTATTTGTTTATTTGCTTCTGCTTGATGGAGCAGAGGAGTGTGAATAGAAAAATCTTTGTTTCTCATCTAAGCATTATTCTGTTCAGAAAGAAACATTGTAATTTCTTTTCTATCAGATAAAGTAATTCATAGAATGTATCAATTCAGCATCGAAAATTCCAGCATACAAAACAGAAAGGAAGCAGAAATAAATCACCAGTTACTTGCTGAAGCATACAAATTTTATGTATAACTTGTTCATAAAAACAAATATTTGCATGATATATTTTTGACGTAACAATCATTTAAGTGTTTATTTACTTGAATATCTTTTTCTATGAGTTTTCAAAAAAAAAGAGGAAAAAACACTAATAAAAGAATGTGCAAGCTTAACACGTTTGTACACATGTCTTTTATGAAATACATCGACTGTTTCATAAATAGAAAATTATGCATTCTGTGCAATACATTCTAAAAATCATGTTTGTAATTAGCAAACTAACTTGGAACGATTACAGTCATTTTTTATTCCAACATTTATTTTACAGTCATAAATGTTTTTTATTCAGATTTTAAAAATCGCTTGGATAAGTAATGTTTTGAAATTATTAATCATTGAATTTATAGTCCATAAATATCTTTATGAAAATTACATTTTTTATTTCTTAACTTTTCATTTACTTTTAAATGGTTGGGTGTGGTAAAAGATTTTACTTTTATATTCTAATCTCAATGCTTTTGTTCAATAGAAAATGGCCTATTAATGATAAACGTTTTGCTATTTATTTATACATTATGTTATCTACTATATAATATTTGCATAAAAAATATATTAGTAAAATATATTCTTCTATGCATATAAACTGAATAGCTTGTTTTTATAAAAGGAGAAAAAATATTTACTTTATTGAAAGCTTTGCAAACAAATCACGCAATAACGTTTATTAAAGATGAACGATGATTTATAATAACTATTAAATGAATAAAACATATATATTCAGTGGACAATTTTTAATGATCAATTAAAATATTAATCAATTTGCATGTGTAAAGTAGAAGGCGTATAACAGTTCAAAAAAGAAAATAAAACATCTTATATTTTCAGCGAAAAATCATAATTATTGAATGTAACATAATAGAATTTGAACATACTTAAAAAGTTCGCATTAAAATTGGAAATCAGGACTAAATAAAATGCAAATTTCCCTTTATATTGCGGATGCTTATTAAACATATGGAATATTTTTTAAAGATAAAGGGAAAATCTATATTTATGATCAAATTTTATTTCATTAAAAGGAAAAATATCTATGATTATCTGTTTGTCAGTTTCATCCTTTATCTTTCCTTGATCAAAATATGGATGATCATATAGTGACACATAAATGTTATGTATATTAACTGTGTTCTTAACAAATTATTAAAAGACAATTTATTGTACATTAAAAAGATCATTGAGAGTTTGATGGAATAATTCTTAAAAGCTTTGCTCTTTTAAATATTTGTTCATTTCTTTTGTGCAAAAGTCTGCATAACAATTTTTAAAAAAATAAAATTATGAACTTTAATTAATTTAAGTATATGCAGATTTGCCAATTTCATTTTTTATTTACACATGTTTTCATTCATGATAATCTATAAAATTGTCTTAAAGCATAAAAAAAATTGTAATAATAAATGCAAAAACCATACAGCAATTTTAAAGATTTGCCCAAATGATAAGTTTAAATATTATAAATCATGTGATTATACTAAAAGTGATCTGAAAAAAAAAGTTAAGTTTTTGAAACTTTTCAAGAAAACTGGAATTTCTAGGGCATTTTATATAACGGCAAGAATGTAAGTTCATTTAACAGATAGATGCTTACACTGTAAATCAAAATTCTTTAGAATTAGAAAGAATTCTTTGGGAAACTAAGATGCCCAGAACTTTTTCTTTAACTGTAACCCGAGTTACAGATAAAATTTCAGTTAGATTACTTTAATTTTTGTAGATTCATTTGTAAAGTTACAGATTTTTATAGCTTTGCAGAAAATAATTTTATAGACAAATTAAAAAAAAATCGTTTCTATCTGTTACTGTACAGTGTATACAGTGGCGGTCAAAAGTTTCCGGCCAGCAAAAATTTTTCAGTTAATTTGTAAATATACCCCTATGAAGAGGAACTTCAAAGCGATACTTGTACATTTTATTGACATATTAGGAACTTACTTATAGAAGAACGTGTAAATATCAATAAATTTAATTGACAAAATTTAAGTATAAAAGAAAACGCATGTTCTCAAAAGTTTCTGGCCACTTATCATTCTTTAGTTTTTTCTATCCGTAAAGTGTTTTTTGGTTGTGTTTATGAATGAATCAACGTGTATAGCATAATGTTAATTCAAATTTGAAAAGTTCAACAATTGTTGTTCATAAATGAGTGATTAGTTTGTCGCTAAAAGGCCAATCTTCCTGAGATATTGCGGCTAAGTTATCGATGGGTAAAATCGACTGTAAACGATATTTAAAAAATGTATAAAGATGGTCATGGCTTTCAAGAATTTCAGAGGTCCGGGAGAACCCGGAAAATTACTATTCCTGTGGACAGAATTAACAGGAGGAAAACCATTGATAATCCGCATGAAAAGTCCGTTGAAATATACTGCGATTTACGGAATGAAAATATTGCTGGAATAAGTTTGTCTACCGTGTTATGATGATGACGTGATATAGAACTTTATGGAAGAGTCGGTGTTAAAAAATTTTCAGAGGTAAAAAAAAATACCGACGTACCCTACTGGCATTTCCGAAGGAACACAGTCTGGTTAAGTGAAAACTGGACAAAAGTTCTATTTTTCCATTAATAGAATTCCAAACAGTTTTGGGAGTGATGGCAGACACAACTTCCGATGACCTAACAACAAAAGATATCATTCGACCTATATTATTCCAACAATGAAGCATGGCGGAGGACATGTTATGCTGTGGGGAGTATTTTCTTGAAAAAGTGTCGGTCCGTTATTTGAAATCCTCAGCCAAGTGAATGATAAAATGTATAAGGATATCTAGAAAGTCCATTTTCTGCATTATTAGAAAAAAAATTTGGTCGCAACTATTTCTCTTAACATGATAACGACTTAAATAATGTATGCAAGCCTCGATAAGCAATGGTTTTCACACAAAAAAAATCGTTTTTCAAATGGTCAGCCCAAACGCCCAATATGAATCCAATAGAAAATCTTTGAAAAAAAGTTGGCAAAAGTCTGCGGAACTATTAATATTCCAACTCAGCAGAAATTTCTCCAAAATTGCAAGAAATGTGGAAAAAACGTACCATAGACGATCTTTAACCGTTGATTATATCAATGTCACTTTGCTGCGCCGCAGTACTTATTATTAAAGATAATAAAATAGTAATACGATAAAATACTAATTGTAAATGTTGTTGATCACTGTTATTTTCTATTACAATACCACTTTTTTACAAACGTGTGAAGGTGGCTGGAAACGTTTGAGAACATGCGTTTTCCTTTATACTTAATTTTTTCAATTAAATTTATTGATATTTACACGTTCTTCTATAAGTAAGTTCCTAATTATTATGTCAATAAAATGTTTAAGTATCACTTTGATATTCCTTTTCTTATGGGTATACTTACAAATAAATTGAAAAATTTTTGCTGGCCGGAAACTTTTGACCGCCACTGTATATAAGATTTTAGTAAAAATTATATAAATTTATAGCTGTACAATAACAGATTATTTTTACAGAATAAGTTTTGCAACATATAATATACCTTTGAGATGACATTTCTAAAGAATAACAAAGAAAACGTTTATAGTCATTCATTTGCCGAAAAATGTGCTTATTTAACGTCATTAAACTCGATTTCTGAATGATGAAGCAGTTGACGGTATCTTTGTTTTCAAATTAAGAAATAATATATAACAATTTATAAAAACATTGAACAATACGATGGCTTTTCCATCACTTCGATGTATTTTTGATCATGAAAGACATTTTTCATTTTCCCTATATGAGAAACTGCATTTTCATGGTAAAACATGAGACTTTCATATTCATTTTTTAAATAAATTCGAAACAGAGCTTAACATATTTAATAAGTTAATTGTAACTGTTTTTTCTTTCTTCAGATTTTTTGTATTGGACAAACATAATTAGAAAATACAATGAAAAAAATGAAATTATCTTTCTTAATTGCTGGTTCTTGTTGTTTTCATCATTGTTGTTAATTTGGCATCATTTTCAAAAAACAACTGTTATTGTCTTCACGAGTGGAAAAGTAAAAAAAAAAATATATGTTTATATATTGTGCAGGTTTCATCATCAATTAAGGTTTCATCATCAGCAACAAAGATTAAATTATGTAATTAAATAAACGTGGAATGATTCCAAACGTATTACCAAAGTTTTGTTAAAAATAATAATGCAATTTTTTAATTTCAGTTTATTTTTATAGGCATATTACTTAACAGTCATGCCCATAGTTTTTAAATAATAATAAAAAATACATATATGTTCATAAATATATTCATATATATGTTCTTTCTTACTAATTTTCAACAGTTAAACTTATATTCATGTTGCAGAATACCGTTATTTTGTTCTATCATAAAATAAAAATGCAAAACTCTTGTATTCGTTTTTTCATATTGTATAAAATTACAATGACATCTTTAATAAAATCTTGTAAATTGTAAGAATTAAAAACACCGAGTTCACATTATTTCAAATTTTTATATGGACATTTTTACGTTTTCCTAACACTACAAAATGATCACTCGTTCATAGGCCATTCGTCGTTATCCAAAGACATGATGAAAACAGATGATCAGTTACTTTTTATAAAAAAGAAAAATATCTTCTGAAAAGCGCTGGAAATTTGTCAGGGATAGTAAAATTATTTGATACTAGAATTTGATCTATATATGAGGAATATGAGATGAGATTCCTATTAAACATTTAAGCGTTACACTCGTATTTCATTATACTTAAACTGTTTTTAAAATGTATCCTCTTTTAAAATATTATGTAAATTACAATAATTTATTTTTAATTATAATATTAAAATAATTTAAACAACTTCTTTAGAAAAAAAAATCAAATGACCCTCGAGAGTTTCGCTAATGGATAATTAATGCTTTTGATTATTTTCCTGTCATTCTGAAGTCAATGAACTCACTGGAGTGTGAAATGGAACGGACTGGCGATGACAAGCTTTCTTTATTTTGAAATGAATCACTAATAAAAAATGAAGTCTTTTATTAATAACACTACGTCAATTTATATTTCCTGAAATGTTTTCAAAAAGTCAAAAAAAAATTATTCTACCGTAAAATGTCATTGAAATTGTACTAATGAGATGTAAAATAAAAGTTTTTTGGAGCTAATATATTTAATGTAAAAACCTATATTTAGCAACGAATACTAAATTATGTGAGTAAAAATTTGGAATTTTTTCATATTATTACGAAAGTTTTGTATAATATAATCATGCAAAGTTTAAGTTTCGGTTTGCTTTTATAGACATATTAGCAATTATTCACATGGTTTGTTTTGTAAATAATAATAAAAAAACATGTATATATTCCAAGACATTTGTTTCTAATTTAATTTCTTACAGTAAAACACTCATTCATGTTACAAATATCGTCATTTTGTTTTGTGGTAAAATAAAGATGGGAAACACTTGTATTCGTTTTTTTCGAACTATTTAAATTGATCTAAATACATGATAGTTAATAAAATCTTTTAAATTGTAAATATTGTAAGAAATCCCGAGTACAAATTATTTCAAGTGTTTACATGGGCATGATGTTCTTTTTCTTAACATTTAAAAATGATCGCTCTTTTATAAGCCATTCTTCGTTATCCAAAAACATGATGAATCGCAGATGATCAGTTACTTTTTATAATAAAAAAGGTCAAATGACTTCGGAAACGCACTGATAATTTCTCGTGGGCTTTAGAGCTTATTAATATTGGAATATAGTCAATGTATGAGCGAAATCAGTTGATATTTCTATCAATATTTTAAGTGTTAGACTTGTATTCCAATATGTTTAAACAGTTTTCAAAAAATGAACCTCTTTTACTTTATTAAAGCGTTAGAATCATATTTCAATATGCTTAAACTGTTTTAAAAATTGACTTTTTTTTTAATATTTAAGTGTTACACTCGAATGACAGTGTACGTAAATTGTCTTTAAAAGGATCTTCTTTTAAAATATTATGTAAATTAGAATAATTTATTTTCAATAATAATATTAAAATAAATCAAAAACAAATTTTATTAGAGTAAAATAAAAATGAAAATATTTTTTCAAATGATCCTTCATAGTTTCGCTAACGGATAATCAATATTTTTGATTATTTTCCTGTCATTGCGAAGTCAATGAACTCAGTAGAGTGTGAAATGGAGCGGACTGAAAATGACAAGCTTTCTTTGATTTTGAAATGAATCACTAATGAAAAGTGAAAGTTGTGACTTTTATTAATAACACTACGTCAAATTATATTTCCTAAGATATTTTCTAAAAAAAATTCATTTTTCTATAAAATGTCGTTGATGCTTAAAATTTTATTAATGTGATGCAAAATAAAACTTTATGGGAACTAATTTATTTATTGTAAATATGTCTATTTAGCAAAAAAGCATAAATTGTGTAAAAGAAAAAATATAAGAGTGCTCTTATATTTTTTATCACTTTTACTTTTTTATCACAGTTATTTGTTTAAAATAATAATAATATTTGTATGTTTCAATTTCTTTTTATAGAAATAATACCTGGTATTTATGGATGTTGTTTATTTTGTGAATAATAAAATATATGCTTACGTTTAAAGATATTTTACTTTTAAATAATTAAATATTTATCATACTCCCTTATTATATTCCCAATATTTTGTTTAAGAAAAGCTATTAATTTTAATGTTAAAACCATGCCGAGAAACATTAAATACATTATGAAGAATAAATAAAAAATATCAGACACCTGTTTAAATTAGGAAAAAATTCTTAATATTTATCTAACAAGCATGCTATAAAAATATAAGTATAGAGACAAATCGGTTTAAAGTTTTCATTTGTATTGATAATTCCGCTGGATCTATTAACAAATTTATTACTCGCGATTACTTATTATCTATTACTCGCGATATAATTGTCGTATAGGAAAAAATGTCATGTCGAAGTAATCACAATTTGAGATTCTTTCAGATAAGGATTAAAAAGACAATCGATATTTCGAGCAATTTCAAATTACTGTGTCCCTTTAAAAACAGTGGCAAAATATCCGTTTTATTTTGGAATGTTTTTTTAAATGTCTAAAAGAGCATCGGTTTCTGAGGTTTTTAAAGATTAAGATTGTTTTTTGGAAATATGAGTAACTCGAGTAATGTAATTCAATATTTCTGAGCGTGAGTACATTCTATTTCTGTCTAATAAAAACATTTATTTATTTTTAACAACATATGTTTCAGGTGACTATTATTATTTTTTTTACATATTATGTAAATTACATTTCTTTTACATTAAAATATTAAAATCAATCCTAAATATGTCTTAATTTCATGTAATCACTGAAAATATTGTCCATTGTAAATTTAATGAATATTCCGAAATACTTTTCTATCATTCTGAAATCAACAGGCTCTGTAAGGTATTAGATGACAATCTTCAGCTATTACTAAAATTAGTTAATACAAAAAGAGATTTATAATAAATAAAAAGACAGATTGACACTCAGAATATGAATCCTGTTGAAAGATTAACAACCTTAAGACTCTTATAAATAACAGATATTTATTGTGTCACTAAGTGTCATTTTAATTAAGCTAATGAAAAATATTCATGACATGCATTTTTCTCCATTTTAATAATTTCAATGCACATACTTCGCACAAATGCTTAATTTCGTTTGATTTAAGCAACTTAACTTCGCTAAACTAGTGGAATCCTATTCAAGAAAATTATAAAATATTAATATTTTAATAATTTTTACACTGTAAAAAAATAGATTCTTAATTTTGTGTAAATATATCCTGTTGGAAATGATGTATACTAATATATATATATATATATATATAAGTTTCGCAATATATTAATTTAATCTATGTAGCAGTTTTTCCATACAGCAAAATTTTCTTTCGTATTGTGCATCTTGATATTTTTCAAACTGATAATTAATTAACAGATTTATTACGAATTAACTAAGTCATATTACGCATATACTTAATAAAAAAATTAATCCAACAAATTTTGGTTGTTGTCAATCGCATTTTTTTTAAATAAAACTTGTTAAAAATTGAATGAAATGCTAATTAAAATCACCAGTCTATTGGTAATATTTAAAAATCGGTATTTCGGGAAAATGATAAACATCTTGTGAGTACCGCTGTTTGAAAAGTATTATATAACAAACCTTGAGAGTACAAGCAGCATTGAATTCAACGAGTGGCTCGGGGAGGAACTTCCTCCTCCCTCTGGAGCAATGACATGTCTTACTGGACGCTTTGAGGTTTTGATTTTTAATGGTCAAAAAAGTATATTCGTCCCTTCGAAGTCTACAATGCCTCACTAGGAGCCAAAGAATTCTCTCACGGAGAAAAGTATCTGAATTTAATGCTGAGTACAAGGCTTTTGTCTTTAAATAAAATGTGTCAAAAAAATTAAAATAATATTATAAGCTATATGGAATCCGTTAAATTTACATAATTTATGCATTTTATAATAACCGATATGGACTAAAATAAAAACGTAAATGAAATATAAATATCATTAAATATTTACGTGAAAAAGAAAAAAAAATCAGAGACACATTTTTAAGCGAAATATTACATCGTGATAGGTCTTTATGTTAATTGCTTAAGAATTTTAAAATGTGAATTCATAGGTCTTCGCAATTAATAGCAATTTTACCCTACTCATACTATCAAATATTAAAAAAATCATAGTGAATTGAATCGTTACCTTTTCTTTATTAGATTGAAAAATTGCCACATTTATTAGAGACCACTTTAAATCCAGAAAAATGAATCTATAATTACGAAATTACTCTTTTTACAGCAAGCATTAAATTAAATATTTTTTCAAGAAAATGTTTCACAAAAATTATATTTTAATATTTTTGAAGAATTTCATTAATTCTACACATCTGGAATTTTTACATAAATATTAGATTCTCAATATCCGACATCTGCAAATTAACTTCATTATCGCCGATTGAATTCCATTTTCACTTTATAAAAATTAACTCAATATTTTTAAATATTCTTCTATATAAATGCAAGAAAAATATATACCTTTAAACTACTAATCTATTTTCTGTATAGTAAAATTTCATAAGATAAAAAATAAAACAATATTTTTGTAATATTTTTAACCTTTTTGAATAAATTATGTTTTCGCAAGAAAAATACAAAATAATATGCTTAGATAAAAAAAAATAATATTGCGGCTCATTATTTCCACTCATATATATTGCATATTTTGTTATCAACTTTCAATTAATCATTTTGTGTTAAGATATATTTTAGTCTATTTTCGTTTTAAAATCATGACGCTATTGTATTTCAGTTTCCTTACACTTCAGAAAAACTTCCTAGAAAATACAAGCAAACACATATACATTTATTCTTAAATATTTTTAATTTTAAAATCTTATCTATATAAAGTTTAAATCACATTTATCTTCGGATTTTTTTATAGTATAGTTAGAGTATCAAATTATTCTGTTCAAAAAAGTTATTACACTATATATTTTTGTAGATATTATAGAAAAAAATCATTTCTGGTTGGAATCATGTTTTCAAATGGGGATACTATTAGAAAATTTGACTTAAATTAACAAAAGAGATTAAAAGAGATTTTGATTTGTGACAAAAGCTTGAAAAAATGTTTAATAGAAAACATGTATGCCTCACAGAGTAAAAACATATTATATATATAAAACCCCTTCGTGTATAACAATTCCGGGGTCAACCTATCCACGAGAAAAAAACTCATTCACCAATGAAAACGTTTCATAGTCCTAATGGAGCGTTTTCATTGGTCAGATTTATAGTGGGAGCTGGAAATGACGTCACTATATTTTATTTCGCTTTGAAATCTTTCCACGATTTCAAAAAGTACACTGTTAAAAATTTGATCCATTTGCTGCAGCGGCACTCCACAGCTTTTTAGATTATCTCTTTTATGACCAATGAGAATGCTCCATAACACAGCAAAGTAACCGTTTTCTATAAAAGCGGGGAAGTGACGCTGTAGCCAATGAGTCAAAATTTTTATAGTGTATATCTCATTAAAACTTTTTTTTTTTTAAAGGAAAGCGAAGGTGCGTTTTAAATACAATATTGTTAAAATTTTTATATTCGGGTTGCTTTAATTTTTTTTTTCTTTACAGCCGTGAATGACTCTTGAGAATTTCAAATCTATAAAAAACATTGTGAAAAGTTACCTCCGATTTTAAAGGCAATCTATTTTCTGACCAATGAAACCGTTCCATAGTCGTAATGGAGCATTCTCAATGGTCAGATTTACAGTGAGAGCTGTAAATGACGTCACTGCATTTTACTTCGCTTTGAAATCTTTTCACGATTTCAAAAACACTATTTAATTAAAACTTTTTATTTAAGCAAACCGCGGATGCGTTTTAAATTTCATTATAATCCCCACCCCCATCTACCAGATAGTTTTAAAAGCAGATTTCTGTTGAATTTTTCTTTCTATCTTTCTTTTTTTCTTTTCTTTTTTTTTCTTTTTCTTTTCTTTTCTTTTTTTTGTTAGATTTTTCCCTTTCCAAATTTAATCGCTGTATTTATCAAAATTGTTTCAGTTTAAAGTGGCTATGATTGACCACAATTGTTGTAATTTTTTATCATCCTTTAAAAAGGCAAACACGTCATTTTGACGGGCTATCTTCTAGTGATAATATATTTAATGTATTTGTCATGCATGTATGATACAATTACGTTTATTTTTCACGTCGAAGTTTTTCGTATTAAAGCATTTTATAATAAATTTCTTTTGAAACATCATAGAAAGATTTTAATCCATTTGTTCATTTATTACATATAAAACTCCCATAAAATACATCTATAACTCCTCATAGTATTCATTATGCAACATGTACATTTATCTTTAAATATTCGAGTTTTTAAATTATGACTGAGATGAGGTAAGAAGCTTTAGATATAGTACTGATGACACTCGTTACACTAACATATTACTCTTATCAAAGAAGTCATTACGTTAGAGAGTGTTATCAGGAAAGATGACAAGATCGTAATATTCGATATCAAAGAAGTAATTCACGTGCAAAAATCATCTTGAGATATCGTTATATTTACAAATCAATAGCTGGAAATGAAAACTAAATTTGGTAAAAGAAAAGATTTTTTTTTCATTATGATGTAGCTATCACGAACATTTCTTTTTTTAATATTATAGAGGTACTTTCTACTACTGATTTAATATATGCATTTTTAAAATGTAATTTTTCACATTTGCAAATTGAAAACAAACCTTTGCAATTGGTATAATGATGCTTTTGCAAAACAAATCTTTTCTTTTACTGTTCGAAATTTTCTAAACGACAAATTTCAAATTATTCTTTCAAAGTCATATATTAATTATTAAACACACAAAGGATTCGATTCGATTCAAAAAAATTTGTGCATTGTAGAATTTTAATGAATTTTCAACCCAGAAAAATATTTAAAAAGCGTAATTTTCTACAGAAACATTTTCACTATCGCTAAAAAATCTTAAGGCATTGTCTTAAAGTATTGATAAATTGTTGTAGGTTTAGATGGAAATTACTTTGTGTTAGCACTTTTTCATTTAACTGAACTCCCTATATACACATATAGAATTTTTTCGAATGCACTATGTTGGAAAAAACGCACATTTCTATACAAATTTTGCCTTTAAACACAATGTTCTCATAACCATTTGTCAATAATGTGAATAATGCAATTCTATTTTAAAATTTTGATTGTATGGTTGCCTCATGTAACATTATATCATCCAAAATAAGCCAGAATTTTGACATAGTATCTGAATTCCCTTGCAATAAAAATTGCCTTATCCTAGTGTGTAAGTTCGTCCTCGTTTAACTTTAATCGTCACACACCTAAGAAGATCTAGTTTATCCTTTAGGTGTTAGGATAAATTAGTTTGGCTAAACAAAAACTAGTTTATCCCATGAGATTTGGATAAATTATTTTGACCTAACAAAAACTAGTTTATTCCATTAGCGTTAGATAAACTAGTTTGTCCCATGCCAATAAAGTTTTGCCGATAACATATGTATTAAAAATGTGTATAAATTCATAGTTATATTCCGTGTTTTAACTAAAAACCTATGCAGTTGATAAAAATTTCTTATAAAAAAGTTGCCACGAACTAAAGCATATTACTGAAATGAAATGTATCATTGCCATAATTATTTTAGTATTAACATTAACATTAACTTTACTATTATTAGTATTATTAGTATTAACTACTTCAAAACAAACCTTTAAAATATTTTTAAAATATTGCATATTTGTGAAATAAATAGAAGAATTATAACTTATTGTTTGTTGCCAAAAATATAATGTAGAAGAATTACGAAAATTTCCCGTTTTTAATGAAAAAAATTATATTCAATAAATTTTCGTTATAGAAATACTTCAGAAATCTCTCTACTGTATCGTTTGATTCACATTTTTGACAATAGCATAAAACATTAAATAAAACTAAATCATTAAAAAAATGAAAAACATTTTCTTGAATTTACACTCGGGTGGTTTTAACAAAAATAAAATAACATGAAAAAAGTCACACTTGAAGAACTTTGTGAATGCAGAATCTGTCAAACGACCTGACAATAAAAGCCATCCAGATCATTATTTTATGCTAACGCAAAAAGCGCAGCTTAAAGTAAAATTCCTTTCATTTCTTTAAATTTTCTATGAAAGTATTAAAAATTTTCTATAAAGGATCCATAATGAAGAATATATTGAAAATGAAATTTAATAATTATTAGACAGGAATTTTAGGCATATAAAAGATGCAATGTGCAAAGAAAATTATAGTGATTGTAAGCACTTTTGGATTTGCATTAATTCATTTTATCATTAACTAGCAGATTGTGCCCGCTGCGATCATTTTATTCTATTTAATTTATTTATTTACTTCTTTTTTGCAAATGTATCAAAAATCAAACGAAATAGTAAGTTTGACTTTAAGTCTTTAACTCCTTCGCCACAGGAGCCTTTTACAAAATATTTAATGTTTTTTCACCTGTTTTTAAAAACAAAACTTTGTGCCTTATCAAATCTAGAAAATGCTCCGATTAAATAAGATAAATTTTGCCTTACAATTTTACTAGTAAGGATAAACCAGGATTCTTAAGCCTTTAGCGGCACGTATACGTGTGTGTCCGCCCCAAGGGGTTAAGCAGCATTGACCTTCACTTTTAATCCCCCTGAATTGCGGCAAACAAAGCCAGCTCCATTAAGCTGTTGTATTATCTTATGCGTTTGTAAATATTTGGACTATTTAGAAGCAACTATTATATTTGATTATTTATAGTGGATTCTGTTCTAGAAAGGAGGCGATTATGACAACGAAATGAAAATATTTTGTAATCATTCACTAATAAAGCATTGAACATTGCAATAATATCAGTTATAAAACATTGAATTTGAGTAATTTCCGGGTGATTCATGTTTGTTTGATAGCTGTTCGACTTCAGCCCTCTCAGCTTAAAGATACATCTTTTTCGAATAGAATGAATAGGACATCACTCTACATTATCTTTTATTTCACAATATATGTGTTCTCCTGGAAGGTCTATTACAGATTTCCATCTTTTGGAAAGAAAATACAGCCAAAAGGGTAACAAAGTATTTTCACGCAAAGCACGGTATTTAGCTATCAGTTTAAAGCAAAACTGATAAAACTAGAGACTAGTGCTCGATCTAAAATTATCTAAAAAATATCTAAAAAATCTTACAGTAAAAATTGGCAAATAGTTTCAATTTAATAAAGTGCGTAAAAAAGAAATTGAATCAGATTATCTGTAAAACTCATGAAATTACCCCAGTTTTTGTTAACTGAAAATGTTGGAAGATATAGCACTATATAAAATTGAAATGCGTTCCCTTTCCTTAATATTGGATTTTTTTCACAGAAGCTTTGAAATGCACATACCTAAATTTAAATCTTTCGAACAAGCTATTACACGTCGCTGAATGTTTCCTGGTGCGGGTTACAATTGAGTTGTTCTCTTTATTTTGTTTCATGAACAAAACAGTGACAAAACATGGGTTCTTGATCTCCATAACTAATTGATGGATCTGGATGAAATTTCGTTAACTTTGAGGTCTACAGTAGGACACTTCGCCTTTTCAATTTCTGTTGCGTTCCGGTGATTGGGTCCAAAGTTATTAAGAGGCAAACTTCGGACTTTAACATTAAAAATGCATCTGAGCTCTATCATTCGACACGATAGTGCTGTATGATATAGTTAAAAATGTAACCGAGTTATTTGCAAACAATGTTAATCAGGCAGTGCAATACTTTTCATTGTATTATGCGTAATTGCTTTTGTCACCATTGTACATTTTTTCAACAAAAACCCATGCATTAAAATAGAACTGACGATGATGTTAGATATACAAAAGTTCAGTAAAAGGTTTTGATGAATACTTGAATTGAAGATTTTCTTTGCATTTTTCTAATGATAAAAAACACAGAAAGGTAAACAGACTTGCTCTTTCCTTTGTATTTAAGATTAAATTGTTCCTCAATATACATACTAAGTAATCCCTTTATCAAAGTAATCGTAAATTTCTCACTAAGATTAATTTATTGGGCTGTATATAAGACGAAATTCTACAATAATAATTTAAATTTTACCTAATCAGAATTGCACTTTTCTCCTTATACTAGGTAAGTTATAGATTGACAAAATTTTTTGCCCGCTTTTACAAAGCAAAGTTTTCCCGTTCTTTGGGAACATTGCTTATTTCGTCCTTTTAGAATAACAGAAAATAAAAAATATATAATAACCAATTTTGTTCGTTTTTTTTAAATAATAAAGTAGCCTAAATATAGGAGTAGCTAATTACAAAATCATTTTATTTGCTGTAATCGGCTTCATCCCCACAGTCTTCAAATATAAATTAATCTACCAATAATATAGAATGACAGTTGTTAATTTTAAAATGTTCATATGTTCTAGACATTTTGTTAAATAAGGTACCCTGGGCTAATAACGCCACGTTAAGGTTCTACCAATTTTCACGGCTTAGTTTTAGATTATATTTTTCAAACAAATATATGATTTGATACTGCAACTCATTGACTATCTATATAAAAAAAATAATTTAATAGATATGTATTCATAAAAAGTAATGGCGTGATTTCTTGACCAATGCTATTTGGCGCTATTACCCACCTATATGGGTAATAACGCCATGCAAACAAAACTATGAAATAAGATGGAATAATTGCATGTAGATTGCCCAATTCTAAAAATACAAACTCTACAAACTTAGAAATTGACAAATTGCATTCTAAGCTATCGAAAATGTTCAATTTTTTGTGATACTGTAAGATAAATAAAGGTGTGGTGTGGGGGGGAGGATGAGGCAAAATAATACAGACCGTGAGCTTCTTTTTGCTTAAAAAGGACCGCTTAAGTTGAATTATTAGAAACATTGCACAGTTTTAACTGTGTTTATTTGAATCAGTATTTAGGATGAAGCTCGGTCACTGTAGGGAATCAACCCGGGTATTAATGCCAAGGATTGGCGTTATTACCCCGTTATAGTTATTGCGCTGTACATTTTAAATTACAAATTATCTTGAGAAGATATCCAAAATCTTCAACAACATTCTGAAAGTCCATGAAATGTACTACAAATTTATGTAATTAACAAAGTATTTCCGGATAAAAAATATAGTCTTCTCATTACAAAACGTATCTCGCAAATTTTAGATCAAGCGTTAATTTTAGTTGCTTTGAAAAACAATAAGACCTAAAAATGAAACAAATTAACTTCAAGCTGTTTTTTTCGATTTATATGACTCAAAACCCTTCTGCGCAGAGCACATGGGTGTCATTTACTTGATTATTTCATAATTATACAAAATATAAGCACTTGGCGTTATTACCCCGGCTGGCGTTATTACCCCAGGGTACCTTAGTATGAAATTATTTTACTGTTAAACAAACGTAGCTTGGAAACTGCTTTATTCCATATTGTAAATATGTAATAATAATAATGATGAAAGAAACAAAATTTCCGTGAGTTCCTCAGAGATATTAATTTTTGAAATAAATAGGTAGCATTTACATCTCGGAAAACATACTTAATAATTACATATTTACTAATAAACATACTTGAACTTATGAAACCGCGTTTTTAAATGTCTTACATATTCTCAAACAAACTAGTTTTCTTTTTCTATTCATTAAACCATATCTTATAACCTTCAATTATTAATCAGCAAAAATAAAACTTTAATGCTTTCTGTAGCAATGGAACTTAAAAAATGGTAACATTTATTTCGTGAAGAATCTTATTGCTTAATTAAAACATTCAGATATTTAAAAAAAATAATTGCAATGAAAAATTAACTGAGATATAAAAAGAATGTTTGATTGAAATAATGGTTCTTTCTTTTAAAAGTGCTAAAATTAAGAAGTCGCCTAATTATGAAAACTTTTAAAAAATAAATATTTAATAAGTAATTTTCAGACAAGAAAAAATGGTTTTATGGCATGAAATGTAAATAAATGAATGTTATTAACAATGCAAAGCTTTTATTGTCCAAATACTCATGAATTAGCTTTAATTTAGCTTTATTTTATGCTGTAATTTTGCTTATAATAATCATTAAAACAAAAGTAGATATTTTTGGAATTCTAAATGTTTCAATTTTAATTTCGAATAATAATTTAAAAATCGAAATTTTTCTCAAACATAGCGTTTTGAAGGTAGGCATAGCTTAAAAATGCTAAAATTAAGAACACCTCTTATTATGAAAGATTTTTTAAAAATAAATATTTAACAAGTAATTTCGGAGAAAAATTCAAGTCAATTGTATGGTAACATACGACATGTGAAAAAGTGCATTTTATAACAACGCATATATTTTATTTTATGTCTACATGTAAGTTAAGTTTTATTTAGTCAGGTTCGTTTGGTATAACAGCGTGTTTATTGTATAATGTTCATCCATTTCATCTACACATGAAAACAACGATAGATGCATGTGGCACTTGTTCTGATACAAATTTCGCCTAAATCAATTTGAGTCACATTAAAATCATTATCATGAGCCAAAATTTGATGAATACCTTGTTTTGACCTTTTTAATGCACTTGCAATTTCAGAAGCTGAATTACATTTCGCTCTCATATTCCAAATTTTTATCATCTCCTCCTCTGAAAATTCTTTCGATTTGGGCATTTTGTACTAACTCAAAAACAACAGCGGACTGCTTCTGATACTCCCAGAAATTTTTTGCATGCGCACCATTTACGTCAGACTGTAAAATTTGCATAAAAACGATTTTGTGCTTAAATTTTGACACGGTCATTTTTCCTCTATTCTTAAACTCCATGGTTTGAAATAAAATTTAAAAGTTAACTTAAATGAATATGGTGTAAAAATATATATCATTAACATATACAAGACAGATATTGAATTAAAGGTAATATTTAAAGTTTCATTTTAAAATTGCTATTCTGCTTAAACTTTTGACACGCACTGTACAGTTGAAAAGTTAACAAAAAAGTCAACAAAATTAATCTAACATAATTATACGTATTTTATTATGAAAATAAAGTAATAGTATAAACAAAACACGATTTCTAGCTGCGTAAAAACTTTAGGGACGCCCTGTCAATTTAAACCAGTATTTCTTCGTTTTTACCTTTGGAAAATATCCCTTTTTTTATTAAATTCTACTTTAAAAAGTTTAACAAATAATGTCATTTTCATTTTAGAGAAGACATGGACGAATAACTTCAAAGAATTCATTTGTAAGCACTCTTTTTATTTGTGCTAAATAAAAGAATTTAAATTTAAGTGATAACCGGTTTCATATTGCCGCTCGTTTTACCGCATACGGCACTTATTTTGCATTATTTCTCTTTGTTCTGTAGAGTGCTTGTTTTACATACATATCGTCTTATGATCGGCGTTAATTGCTTGCATAGGCAATCAATTGCACCATATTGTAAAAGTGTATGAGTGGGAATTTGATTTCACTACTGTGATTTCAGTATGAAAATCATTAACGTTTGTTATTTTAAATACTATAAAAATGTATCCAATACATTTTTAATTTATACCGTATTTATAGCAGGTGACTTATGATAATATGGCACTGTAATTACAATCAGCAAATTTCCATTTTTTAATTTTGCATTTAAAGTAGAATTCAATGATAATGCGTACAATACTAATAATTATCTGTTAAAAAACAAAACCAGTAATGATATTTAACTATATTTTTGATGTATTTGTGTATATTATGGGATTTGTGTATATCATAAACATATCAAAATCATTAACAGTAGTTTAAAAACTTTCAACTGTTTTTTTTTTCTTTTGGCGAAATTCTAAATTAGATAAAAAAAAATTCTATAATCTGTATCATGGAGTTAAGAAGGTAATAAAAAAAAGTCAACAAAAATCATCTATACGTATTTTATTATAAAAATAATGTAATAGTTTACTATAACACAGTTTCTGCAAGTTCAGAAACTTTAATGACATAAAAATAAAAATAATAGAAGAAAAAACAAGTAATACTTATTACATTATGCAACTACCATTGCGTTTAATGACTATAAATATTCTATTTTTCATGGACATTATTAATTTTTGGAACAGATCGAGACTGATTTTATTTTATTCATTTCCATTTGTAGATTTGAGTTCTTAAGTTGAAGGATAATATCAACTATTTTTAAAAGCTCGTTTGCTAGATATTCCCATAAATTTTTGATAGGGTTTAGATGGGAATTCAGGGTTGCCATTGTAAAAGTTTGATTTTTTTTTAAATTTTAATCCTGAGTTTTGTCTCAAGTCTTGCGTGAAAAGGTGCGTTACATTGCTGATAAACTCATTTATCCTCTTCAGAAATTTGGCAATGAATGAAATAGAGTCAAAATGTGTTTTAAATTAATGCCTTTGAATTAACGTTTCCTGAAAGAAATGCAAATGACCCCACGCTGTTCAACGAAAAACAACCTAAATGTCTCAACCGAATGTCTGAATGTATCCATTGTCTAATTGGTAGTTTGCAGAGAATTTTTTTTCTGTCATCAAATTATTATTATATCATTACCAGCTATTAGGACAATATGAGTTCGATTTAATTTAATCGCTGCAGATAACCTGTAGCGATTCGTTATCTTAAGTCATCACTTCTATTTCAAACTGTAAACGTTTGGTTTTATGGCTAGTCAGTAAAAGTTGTTTGCATAATTTTGGTGGTATAGGAAAATCGATCCACTGTATTGCATATTAATTTCTTGCACATTTTGAGCACAATCATTTGTAAAATTTATTTATTTGATTATTTTTCAGTTGATTCTAACTTTAAATCTCTGTTTTCATCTCTGTTAGACAAGCATTTTGGTCAGCATATAGCAGTTTTTTTTTCTTGTACTTAATTTTTAACCTTAACCTTCCCACAGTTGCGATCGCATGTATCCGTTCTCTGGGCTGCAGGTTTTACTGCAATTGAAGCTTTAATTAATTTAATATAAATCTAAAAATATAATCAGGATTCAGAAAAGATTGATGATGTTTTTATATCTTCCGCTCTTTTTGCAACAAGTCTACAACTAATTCCTGATAATGCAAAAAATTTAGCAATACCTTTCTCATATACACATAGTTAACGTATTTTTGCCATTGTTATAAAACTAATAAAAAAGAATGATGCCCAGTTAAACTGATGGCATAGAGCTCACAGGCTATGCAGACTAATTGTATATTACAGCCTTATAAAAATAATGCCCTTCGAAAAAAATAAGGAAGGAAGTACCACCCCCAATTTTGTTTTTTTATACTTATCATTGAAGCCCCAAAGCTAATCAGGGATGCGCCGTATCATTTAATATACCTGTATCCAAAATTAGAAGCAAGTTGAATAATTCTGCATAAAAACCCATTTATGTAACTTAAGAAACGTTTTCCCCCGTTCCCTCCTTTATAATTAATCATTAAACCTCCAAAACTGTACAAAAAGTCAACTTATTAGAAAAAAACCTACATCCAAAATTTAAAGCAAATCGGATAACTCTGCATAAAACTCTATTTAGCTAACTTAAGGGGTAGCTAATCGCCCGTACCCTCCTTTCTAATTAAGAAAAGAAAATACCCCCAACAAATGAGCGAAGTTTCTTACTACTATGACTAAACTTCCCGCTGCACAGGTCTGTAGATTAGTTCATTTAGAAACACAATAATCTGTAGAAGATGAATAAATATTAAGTCTTGAACTGAAGAATACAATATAATTGTCCATCTTTATTTATCGCGACACAAAACCACAAAGAAAAACGAGTATATTCACTTTCTTAACAAAAAAATCACTTTTACATATCTATATCTCAAACTATAATTTACATTTTTTATTTTAAATTCCTCGAAAGTTCCAGAAAATTATTCATCCGTTCTGCTGTTGCCACTTTTTTCCGAAATCCGAAGAAACTTGAATTTAGCACAATATTCTGTACGCGAGAGTTCACGCAAAGCCATGGGGTCAGTCCTTGGCAATAGAGTTGGTCCTCAGCCGAGCATGTTCATAACAGAATCAGTTCAGGGCAGTAGAGTTTGTCCGCAAAGCTCCTTGACTCTTACAATTCCCCCCTAAAAGAGTTCATTAGTGGCTTTTGACACAATAAAGCTTTAAAGTACATACACACGAAAAAAAATATTAGCAAGGATGAGAGCAATGTGAATCTTCCCATTTCTTTTAAATTAAATATATACAAATACCACAATATATACACTAAATATAAGCATGAACAACAGAAATACCAAATACATCAAAATTTAAAACATCATACAATTTCCTTTCTCTCTCTCTCTCTTTCTTTTTTTTTTTTTTTTTACTTTTCCCAAATGACCCGCCAAAGGAATTTCGTGAGCAACAGATAAAATATACTGTCTCTTACACTTAGGTAACACCACCTGCTTCACATTTTCACCACAGACATCTTCAGAATGCATAAGAATACCTTCCTCTATAAAATAAGCACTTTTATTATTTTCAGCCATTTCCCAAATATTTCTTAAAGTTTCATCAGCTCTTCGTAGTTTTATAAAAGATTCCTCTGTTTCCTTCTGACTCAAATCAAGTTCATCAGTTTCAGGATCAGAATTCAACTTTTCAACCTTTCCATGCTCATTGTCCATCATTGAGATCAGAGACATTCTCAAAATTCGTATATAATATAACCTTATGGTTTAATGCTTCATAAGCAGTTGGACATATAAGCATCTCATTCACCAATTTCTTGGAAACGGCACAAGTTACCATTACGTTTCCATGAATTTTATCATCTATTCTCATCGGTATTATTTTTAATGGAGCGACTTCACTCTCTCCGAATGCTGAAATTATCTCAATCTTTCAGTCAGTTCAGGGCAGTAGAGTTTGTCCGCAAAGCTCCTTGACTCTTACACTATGAACCTGCATATAAAAATTGAAACAAATTGGTTAATTCTGCATGAAAAACCATTTACATAAATTATGAGGGGTAGTTTCCTTTATCCTCCCTTTATACTTTTCCAGTAAATTCCAAAAATAAATCAGTGAAGCACCATTTCAGAATAAACCTTTATACAAAATTTGAAGGAAATAGATAAATTTTGCGTGAAAAACTTAAATTAAAACAGGGAGATTACCCCCCCCCATTCCCCCTCTTTAAACTTATCCAATAAACACGAGATACTAATCCTGAAGGCACCTCATTATAATGATCCTACATCTAAGATTTGAACGAAATCTACAAATTCTGCAGGAAAAACCCATTTATCTAAATTAGGGGGAGGGGCAATAGCCCCCGTTCCCCTTCTTATACTTATCGAATGAACTCTCAAAACTAATCAGGGAAGCGTCTTGCTATAATAAGCCTAAATCCAAAATTTCATGTAAATCGGATAATTTTATCACGAGTTATCGCGTTACGTAGTACGTACGAACGTACGAACGTACGCACGTACATACATACAGAACGGGCGGGCACATAAGCTCTCAGGCTTTGATAGCCTTTGAGCTAATAAAACTCTTAATGGAAACAACAGAAAAATAACATAGGAAAGAGTTTTTATTGTGAATATGATTAATAATTGTACATAATGTTTATATAAAAAACAGATTTCTAAAACAGATTTATAAATTTCTAACAGATTTATAAAATTCTTAAAGTTTATACGCAGACAAAAAAGCATTTTTGCATAATTATTATTTTTCGCGATGAGGATATATTTTGTTGACTTTATATAAGTATTTCCATTTTATGATCAACATTAAACAACCTTTTGATTTATCGTTATTAAAAATTTATCACACTTTTTACAATATTTTGCTGTGCTTAAAGTATTTACACACACTGTAAAACAGACAAGTAAATGCTGAAATTACGCTAATGGAAATAAAAAGTTACTAAAAATAAAATAAATATTATATGATCAACACAATTCTTAGCATTACTTATCGTCCCTTTTCACGTGAATAATACTTTAAATTCCCTTTCAAAACATAAAAAAGTATAAATAAAAACTACATTCAAAGAAATTTCAAAAACTAAATAACATATGAACTTTTGACAGGACATAAAAAGTCTCGCTCTAGCGTCATGTTAAATCTTGTCGTCAAAATCAAAATACACATCCAGGGCAAAATATTTGTATTTTTCTCTAAAGTATAAAGAAAGCATAAAGCTTTGCATAAAAAAAGAGGAATACTGTGCTGATTTTCTAATTCTATATGATTTCTTTTCAGGTCAATAAAGAAACGTTGAAAGTACACATTTTGTACAATACTAAACATTTATTAATACAAAATTACGGATTTATAACAGGATGTGTCCTGTTTAGTTATAAGTACAATTGAAAATATAATTGAAATAGTTCCCCAAATCATTCTCATTATAACTTAGTTTTAATAATATTAATTAAAAAGTTTTAAAAGAAAATCATGTTAGATTTCAACAAAATATTAATTTGAGTATTTCATGCATATGAGAGTGTTCATTTTTGAAAAAAAGAAAACTCTTCAAAAGAATTGTGTCTCTTACTTTTTTTAATAATAAGTACATATTTTTGTTCAGTTATTTTTTAAAATTTTATCTCGAAAAATGGAAAATTAATGTAATTTTAATTATGTTTTTTTATTCAGTATAAATTTAACTTCACATTGATACAATGAGGTACACGTGAATCACATTGGTACTTGAAAGTAAAATACATTACAATTTTTTCAAATGATGTAAGAAAAATGTTTCAAGGTGAAAAACTAAACATACATTAAAATAAAAGTGTAATAATTGACGTTTATGTCATGTTTTATGGCTAACTTCAGGAAAGAGTTGTTACATTGCTTTTAATTTTTTAATTAGAAGAGACAGGTAAGGATGAGTTTGAAAATTTCTTTAAGATCCAGGAAATAAATAAATAAACAGAAGTTTATTAAGTGGTGTGTACAGAAATTTGTTAAAAACTAAATAAAATTAATTTTTTTAAATATTTACGTTTCGGACATGGTTTATAATCGTTTTGATACAAGGATCGTACAATGTTTTTAAATTTTTAATAAATGAAGTGGAATCCTGGTAAATTTGAAAAATTCCTTAATGTCCAGAAAATAAAATGCTTCACAAATTTATTAAATGTTCTGTACAGAATGTTCTAAAGTAAGAAATTAAACAACACTAAATTTAAATTATAATAATCGACGTTTCGATCATTACCTATGATTATCTTCAGGAATGAGTACTAACATTGCTTTTAAAACTTTAGTGAACAGATTCAAACTTTTCTTGGATTTAAAAAGTTCGTCACGTTCCTAAAAATAAAATAAATGAACTGGGTATCCCGCTAACTGTGTAGTACTTTTTTGTCTTACCTTCTCATCATCGAGAATCTGATATATCCATTCACTAAACTGCAGATTTTACTGATATAGAGGCATTATTTAAATTAACACAACTCTACAAATATAATGCAGTTTTAAAATATTTTGTTAATGTTACGATTACTTTTTTAAAGTCTCATATTCGTTAACGTCAATAAATATTTTATGTTGTTTTAGAAAATTTACCTTTTTTTTTAGATTAGAAAAAATAAGGAATAAACAACATTAAAAATTTGTTCTTTCACTTGGAGTTCGAAGTGTTAAAATGGAATATTTAAATAGTTTTTTTTTCTAAAAAAATGAAAAAAAAGCCATTCTAAAATCAAATTATGGTGTTATTTTCAGCCAAAAGCTGGAAATTTCTTTTTATAATGAAAAAAAAAATCAATCTCTATTACAGAATGTTCCAGGAATTTTTTACCTTTACTTTTTGCTTTTTTGACGAAATTTGTATAGAAGTGTACCTAACACTATTTACAGATAGACTATATATTTTGTGCTGCAATTAAATGAATGATAAATTAAAATTATTCGAATTGTTAAAAAAATTTAAAATAAATTTCAACCTTTACGATAATTTTTGTTACCATTTTGAACTTATGTGGACTACACAAAAAAAGGATACTTATACAAATTGTACTCTATACTGCAATGGACATAAGAAGAACTTATTTTACTTCCATATACTAATATAGCATGAATAATTGCAAACCCTGTAGCTGTATCATGAGCTCCTATTTAAAAATGAAAATTACTCATTTCACATGAACAAGTTGAAATTCTAAATCACACGCATAAACACACGCACACATACAAAAAAGTGAAGACATAAAAAGTGAAAGAAACAGATTACGAATCATACTTTTTGGTCTTTTTAAAAGTCGAATTTTACATATGCATTTTCTTCGAATCATATAAAGTATTTGTGGTACACGCTTTTGTATTTTCAAGACCGGCATTTTATAAAGTGAGTAGGTATTAAATATATATTTTATCGTCACTTTTGCGACAAAACAAAATGCATGATGCATGAAAAAAGAGATGCACTCTCATGTTTAGTAAGACATCGTTTAGCATACAAAATACATTAACAGAATTTTTTGCAAAAGTTTAATGTTCTTTTTCTTTAAGTCGGAATATTTACTTCTAATTTCAGTATAGTACAAGAATATTTATGAAAATTTGTTTTGATTTGGGAAAGAGAGAGTTTTTTCTTAAAATAAAAAGCGACTTTGTACAAAACAACACAGAAGACAGAAATTTTTATGTAAAAATTAAAAAAACAGAAATTAATTATTATTTTAAATAATAATATTTCAAAAGAGAAAATTTAAGAAAAACTGCAAATTGTGACAAAAGTAAAAAAAAAAATCGATTATTTACATTAGGAGATAAGTTCTAAGAAATACACATCAAAAATACAATCTTTCCCTGTTATACTTTTGTTAGTACTTTGTGCGTATTTGTTGGTTCCCCTGTTGGCACTTTTTAAAAATTTACTCGGCTGAATTGGGCTTGAATAAGCAATATGTTTCGCAAAACAGATAAAATTTTTTAAATCTAATGAAGAAATTATGCTTGCTTATGTAATCACTTCTCGTTATATTTAGATAAATTAGATATTTTTTTCCTTCCAACAAAAGGGCAGATAAATAACATATAACCGATTTCTTTATACCAAATAAATATTAAAGCAAAATAATAATAATAATAATAATAATAATAATAATAATAATAATAATAATAATAATAATAATGCGTTTTGCATAGATTATGGAAAACTTTCCAACATGTGCAAAATACTGTATTTTAACCGATGGAAAAACACAAAAACATTTTTGTTCATTCTAGTATTATGTTATAGATTGATATTAATAATACATACTACATAATAAACAAAAAATTAGTTTAACTAAATTTATAACATAATAACCTTATGTATGTTCCGAAAATAAAACGAATGTATTATAAATACTATGTTTTTTTATTTTTTTCATCTGTAAATATTATTAAGATAATAGTGTATTAAATCTACGATTTCATCTACCTTATCCCAATAAAAATTTAAAATGTGGAAAGCTTTTTGAAAATCAATGGGAGAACGATTTAATTAACATGATCTTATTATGTACATTCTTTTTAAAATTTTGCTTCTACTATTCTCTTTTTTTATCGCTGAAAAACAAAAAAATAATAATAATGGCGTCCCGTCTATTTCTTTTACTTATTTTTTTATTTATTTTTGAATCCTCAAACAATAAAAGTTCACCTATTTTGTAAAAAGGAAAAAATGCAATAACCGATTAAGCAAACTGCAGAATCATACAAAAAAACATTTTGATTCATTAGAATCATTCAAATTTAATAATGATCAATAAATCGTTGCATCTTGTAATACGTTTTCATTAATGATGCGCTATTCGCTTCATTTCTAAGATTTGTTGAATCAGCTTCTTCAGTACATTTGATATAAAATTTACTCTTGAACTTTTTATTTAATTTGTAAAATTCTATTCTGTAATCACTTTCGTATGATGTAAAAAATATATAATTATTTAAAAAAAATATTTTTATTACCAGCATGTATTTTGCATCTTCAATAGTTGTCATCTCGCCTTGAAAAAAATTTACAAAAAATATTAAAATAATTGATAATCATAAAAATAATTTAATGAAAATAATTAATCTAAACTGGCAAAGGCTAGTCACAATCAATAAAATTCTCCTGTAAAAAATATGTGAACAATAATGTGATTAATGACATTTTATACAATAAAGTTATGTTTTCAGAATAAGAAGTAAATTAAATTAATCCGATGTTTTCTTATTAACTACGTATTTTTATTTTCTTTCACATTTTCTCGCTTAAAAATAATTATTATCAAAAATAAAAGCTTTTCCATTCATTATTTTTATTGCAAAATTATCGCGTAATCAAATTTCGACAAAACTTGTACATAAACAGTTTTCAATAGTAAGGAAAAAAAAAACTAAAATTACATTTACGATGAAGATTTGCAAAAACAGATTAACAAGATTTATTTTCTATTATTTGTTTCAAGAATAGCATTTACTAATTCAGAAGAAATAAATAATTCTATCTTATAAAATGAATTAGCAAATTCTTTTAATACAAATAATAATAAACGGCTTGGAAAATAAAATAAGTCACAAGGTACGCAAACTAATTTTCTTTTAGTACTATACCGAAAAAAAAAATATATAAATAAAAGTTAGTGCATCAAAGAACAAAGAAATTTGTCACTAAAAGAATACAAACGCCATTTTTTTTCACAAAATACAAAAAATCGTGGAATAAAAAATTCCGAGGATAAGATTAAAAATGTTTTATCTACTATCTTATAACTCCATAACAAGAAGTAAATATACGTGTGATAAAGAACTTTGATTTATTCTCTGCCCCAACGAGATTTACCTCTTATTATTGAAATGTAAAATAACGTATTTACTCGTGTAACCACGAACGCTTGTACAACGCGCACCCCTACTTTACAAGCAAAACAGGCGATTTTAAAAATCTCGTATATAACGTGAACCGTAAATTTTATATGCAAATGAATGAATGACTAAATGTATTTCTGTAAAGAAAGTAGAAACAAACATTACATCAGGTCCAAAACACGATGAAAATACATTTTTAGACTTCGGGTAAGGCGTGAATGACGAGGGGTAGGAGTGATTGACGGCAGTGAGAATTGCTAATTAGAGTTTACATAATGTTAATGTAAAAAAAAGTGCAAGGCGTGAAATACAGATACAGTAATAATTCAATTAAGTAAGATTTTTCCGAGTAATTATGTCTCCTTTGAATACATTTCTTATTTAATATGTTTATCGTGTGATTACATCCAGCATTAAAAAATTATTCCGTGTATAAAGCGCAGCCAAGCGTTTTGCCCTATTTTTTTTTAAAGTGCGAATCATACTTGAGTAAATACGGTATTAGATAAAATATTTTTAATCTTACCTTCGGAATTTTTTATTTAACGATTTTTTTTAGTATGTCTTTTTACTTACTCCTTTTAATTTTTATTCCATTCTTTTTTATACATATTTATGTTTTAAAAAAACTTCTTACTTTTTATATTTTGGAGATATGTAATGTTTAATTACCGCTTTTGAAATGTTTATAAAATGTAATCCTAAAGAAGAAAATTAAGAAAAATTACCGTAAATAATTGTGCTACTCCAGTTTAAATTCACGGTGTTCCTGTACATAAAATTTTAAATTTCACTTATAAGCTAAGTAGGTATTCTTACGAAATTGTAAATTTCAATTTCGTTAGAATAAGTCTACTCTTAAACTGGACTGAAAAACCACAATATTAAAATTCATTTATAGTTGAGCATAAAAATTCCCTTATTCAGTTGTATGTTATTTTTTTCCATTTGTTTATTAAACGTAATTTATATGCGTTAAAAATAACCAGCTATTTTTATTTCTATCAGATCCACATAGTTAAAGTTTTTTAAACAAGGTACTAAACGTAATTTTTAACTTTAATCTTATTGCTATATTTCTACAACCATTAGAGAGAAACCCACTACGGAAATAATTTCATATAAAAAGTACAAATGAATCTATGGAAATTACAATAAACTCTTTCAGAAGTATAGTCATTGGCAATAATTTTTGTCCATTATAACAATAATTCAAAAATCACAGTAAAAATTACTTATTATGTACAGATCCATTGCAAACAGTTTACATTGAAACATACTTACATTGTTACTTGAACATGAAAAATGTCAATAAATGAAAGACGGTTGAGAATACATAATAAGCAACTGAAAAAAAAGAAAGAAACTTGATTGATTTTTCTGTCTTCATTATTATTTTTATTAGTAGTAACATTTACTTAATTAAAATAGAATAGAAAAAAGCTTGAGGATAACATTCTTTTAACGAATTTTTGTCCAACCAATTGGTGGCACTATTAAACTTTACTCTTAGACTATGTATTAAACAATGTTATGTTACAAGCTCTACCTTTAGACTTAAGAAGGTAATTTTGTTTTTATACACAATTACGAGAAATCAATATTAAACAGGGCAGTCTTAAAGAATGTTCACCCTATTTCCAAGTGTATACATGAAAAAATTTCTTTTTTTCAATTTATCGAAAATTTTCCTAAGGACATTCAGCGTTTTCCTTTCTCACTCCAGAATTGCATTAACCTGGGCAAGGATAGTTCCAATAAAAAAAAACTGTGCTCTAAAAATGTGTCGGGATAAGAAAGTTATTCAGAATATTTTATAAAATTAATCAATAACGATTGTTAAATTAGCTTTACAAAGATAATATCAAATTCGTTCTGTAGGAATTTGTTTTTATACATAATTACGATAAATCCATTTTAAACAGGACAGTCTTAACGAATGTGCACTATATTTCCAGATGTGTACATAAGAATTTTTCTTTTTTTCAATTTATTGAAAATTTTCCTAAGGACGTTCAGCGTTTTCCTTTCTCACTCCAGAATTGCATTAACCTGGGCAAGGATAGTTCCAATTAAAAAAAACTGTGCTCTAAAAAATGTGTCGGGATAAGAAAGTTACTAACAATATTTTATAAAATAAATCAATAACGATAATTAAATTCACCTTACAAATATTAGATCCAATTCGAACTAGTCGGATGTATGAATACGAAAAGTTTCTTTGATCTCATGCATGTCAATACTTCAAAATTCACTTCCTCAGTGCTAAAATTAAACGACAATTTATGCCCATAATAAGGTTTCTAAAGGCATGAAATTTCGTGGATTAGTTCTTGAAATAGGAGTATTGTGGATATTGAGAAAAATGAAACGTAAATGTAACACCCGGTTGTTGATTTATACTAAAACATAATCAGCAATAATATTTATCAAGGTATATAAGCAATAATATGTATCAAACATAATCAGCAATAATATTTATCAAAATTTGTATCTGAAGTTTGGTTAAAATTTGTCCACTAATTCTAAAGATAGAGCTAATGCAAGAATTGAAAAAAATCGGTATATTTGCGTCGCCTCTGGGGCACCAAAAACTAATCAGGATCAATTTATATCAGGTACAAATGAATCTAAGTTTTTATCAAAATCCGTCCATAAATTCTTGAGATAGATATCTTACGGAAACCGTGAAAAATGCAGCATAGTAGCGACAGCGGAAGAGCGACTAACACCACATTGTAAAAAGCATCAATCCATGCCAAGGACTAACCGAATCTGAAGTTTTATGGAAATCCGTGCATCAGGCCTTGTGATACAGATGTTGCGTAAATCGTTAAAAAAAAATGTAACATAGCAGCGCAACTCGATGAGAAAAAAATCTAATCAGCATAAATTTGTATCAGGGACGACCTGAATATAATTTTTTATCAAATTACGTGCATGACCGCAACATTTATCTGACATACAGAACACACAAGATTCATCGATAGACATTTTGTAAAGACATGTTTTTTTTAAATCTCTGACCCTTAAAACTTGTAAAATCGTCGATTGTGCTAGAAAAATTAAACCGGAACAAGAATTTAATTAACAATATTTTATGCAATTTTATTTGAGTTTGGAAATTGGAAGTAAATTAAATAAATTCATTTTTTCCCTTGTTTAAAACCTACATTCACTTTCCTTGCATATTTTCTGTTTTTTTAATAATTAATGATAGAACTTTCTTATTTATTATTTATCTTAGAAAATCATTGCGTAATCCGTAGGCCACCGTAATACCAACAGTGGTGGTCAGAATTATAAGAACAATTGAAAATTGTGCAGAAAAATTTTATTTCTGAGTTAACCCGTCAGTAGTCGCGTATCGGTCTTTTCGCCGCCCGTATAACTTATCTTTTCCTAACTTATATCACATTACAAATACAACGGAGATCTACCACGTAGCTGACTTTGAAGCTTCCTCGACCACTTTAGTGAAGCAACAGGACACCTCTGCTTTTCTTTAAGGCACATTTTTAGAAACAAAGTTGAAATTGGCGAAAAAGTCTACGTAAAAATCACTAATGTCAGTTCATTTTTACTTTTTCCAACTACTCCAAATCTCATGAATTAAATGCATAATTTAAGAAAACTGCGAATTTATATCTTCGTTGTAATGTTATTTTCGTATATTAGGTGAAAAGTATTTCTTATTTTACATATTTGGTATGCGGGGGGGGCAGCGGCGAAAAGACCGAGCGCGACTAATGACGTTGTAAAAAAAGTCGCGACTACTCGCGGGTTAAATAAAGTGAAATTAATACACTAAATGCTTTTCTATGCTAGAAATCATTGTAGAATGCAAAAGAGTGGAAAATACAAAATACGAATGTTTTGTCACAAGTAACAAAATATGTCATTGTAAAAATTTAACAAAATTATAAGGACAGTGAATGTTTTTGCCTGAAACACACTGATAATTAATAATCTCCCCGCTTCTTCTCAATCACTTTTATCAGTCTTGACGTCATGGAGTTTGACAATTCCTTAAGAATGTTCTAGGAAGATTTTGAGTGATCTTTTTCGATAGAAGGCATGGGTTCTTGCTTGTTTTGAGATTATATACCATTTTTCTATACTTTGTGTGCCAGAATACTCAACAGATTTTTCCATTGGATTCAGATCAGGACTACTGGCCGGCCAATCAAGTAGTTTCACAGAATTAGACAGTTAGACACAGAATATCACGATTTTGAAGTTTGGGAAACATGAGCCGAGGCATTATCCTTCTGAAAAAACAGCTTCCAATCGCTATTAATGGTGCTTCTGGTAAAAGATTATAGCCCAATACATCAATGTAACTCTCAGAAGTCCTCCTATCCTGCACAAAAACTATTGGAGTAGTTCTACCAGTTGTGAAACCTCCCCAGACCGTTACTGAATCACTTCAAAATACATATTTTCAAAAAATCGTTTTTTCTATACGGAGGTCATACTAGAAGTTGCAAAAACAATCTAGTCTATCCAAATCATTATTTTTCTCATCGGAAAATACAGAAACCCACTTTTCTTTCCATAATATTGCAGTTTTTGGTAAACTCCATCCTCAGTCTCTCATGAACTTTTGTAAGACGCGGTCTTGACAAATGTTTACTATAGCAAACCTTCTTTTTTCTTTTTGTAAAACACGTCGAACAGTTCGAGCACTTACATTCTAAGTTCAATTCACGGTTTTTTCTGTTTTTTGAAGCAAGCTCGTCTTATTATCATTCTTTTCCCCCTTACAGAAACAGAAGACAGCCTGCTTGTATGTCTTTACCGTCCATATTTATCAGTATTTTAAAGATAATTGTAAATAACCGTTCTTGATCTATTAAACTTTGTAGCAATTTAGCATACAAAAAGTTCTGAATTTTGAAATGCATCCATTTTTCCTTTCTGAAACTCCAAAAGATTTTCTCCTTGCGGCATGACTGAAAAGTAGAATAATACGATCCCAAACGCTTACTACGCATTTATATCGTCTAGAAGTTCCGTGTGCAGAGCAAAAAACATGCAAATTTTACTTATTAGAATACACAAATACAGCTGTTCTTATAATTTTGTCCAAAACTAATGGCTCTATAAATTTACAATACATTTTATGAATAGGAATTTACCACATAGTTCCGTAAAAACATACAAAAATAATCTTCATTTTTCATTGGTTTCCAGCCATTAAATTTGCATAAGTCTCCAGCCAAATATAACCAAAAATTGGCAATTTTTAACTTGTCCTTATAATTGTGACCACCATTGTACCCATCATGGCTATGCATAATATAAAATATGAAATAAGCTATTTGTAAACTATTTCTAAAATACATCGCAATTCAAAATAAAATTTTAACATATATTTAAATATTTTAGCACGTAGAAATGTTTTATTAATTAATTGTTGATTAACATATTTCGATAAATTACATAAAACACGAAAATACTCAAGTAGTACTTAATTGTATAAAATATCCTTATAATTCCAGAAATTATAATTCTATTAACTAACAGGTTACTGCGTCAGATTAAGCGACTTATTCCCGATTAAAATATATATTTGAATTGAAAATTGAATGAAATATAAGGTCATGAAAAATCGAAAACTAGAAAATGTGATTTCAAATAACTCGGCAACTAATTACCTGACTGACTTCATTTTTCATCAAATTTTGTGTTTTTTAATTTATTTTACGTCCACTTCATAAAATAAATAATTTCAATTTGTAAATTTCTTTCATCAGAGCAAATATTACGAGAGTCCGAAAAAAAATAGTTTTAATAATCGAGGTTACAGATGTTCAATACGCTTCTTCTTAACCCGTCAGTACTCGCGTGTCGGTCTTTTCGCCGCCCGTAAAACTTATCTTCTCCTAACTTGTATCAGATTACAAATACAACGGAGATCTACCATGTAGCTGACTTTGAAGGTTTTTCGAACACCTTAGTGAAGTAACAGGACACCTCTGTTTTTCTTTCAGGTACATTTTTAGAAACAAAGTTGAAATTGGCGAAAAAGTCTACGTAACAATCACTAATGTCAGTTCATTTTTACTTTTTCGAATTACCCCATATCTCATGAATAAAATGCATGATTTAAGAAAACTGCAAATTTATATATTCATTGAAATGTTATCTTCATATATTAGGTTAAAAATATTTCTTATTTTACATATTTTTTAAGCGAGGGGCCAGCGGCGAAAAGACCGAGCGCGACTAATGACGTTGTGGAAAAAGTCGCGACTACTCGCGGGTTAATATGACATTCCAAATACGTACCAAATTTCAAATCTATGTCTCAATTTTTTGGGAGATAGAGCGTACACAGGTAGATATACCGACGGCAAATTTCAATTATAAAAATATGTTTAACAGATTCTCCAGTGTCTAAAACATGTAAATAAGTCAAAAATTTTTTTTCGATTATGAAGACGATTGCCAGATTTATCCTATACTACTTATGATGGATATGAATTAATACTTAGTAAATACTTAGAAATCAACTTTTTGTCACAAGCTTAACAAAATTTTTATTTTTTCAAAAAGTAACAGTTTGTAATTCAGAAGAAAATCTATTGAAGAACAAATACATAATTCTTACAAAACGTGTTAGTAAAAGTTTTCTAATACATTACATATTAAAAAACACGGAAAATAATTATGTTTTAGGTAACGCAAACTAATTTTCAATAAGTGTTGCTACTGATTAAGTTAAAAAAAATCTTTAAAAAATACAAAATAATAGTGATGGTAGTAATTAAAGATCTACATTAAATCTTTCTCTAAAAGAATAATGATACCATTTTCTTCTTAACACACAAATAATCATATAATTAAAATAACCCGAAGAATAAGGTTAGAAATATTTTATTCACGAATATAACGATTTCAAAATTAGAAGTAAATCAACGTGTGTTAGAAAACTTTTTTTTTAAATATTTGCTTCATTTATTTGTTAATTATAACTTTTTGTCTTCTATTTTTTTATATTATAGAGATGTCTCTCGTTAATTATCTTTCTGCGATGTTCAAAACAAGTAATTCTGCAGAAAAAGCGATGGGAATTGTCTTTTGAAAATGTTCGTATCAAACAAAGGTAATTTTATTCAGGTTGTTCAACATATTTTTTATGGTATCAAACTAGGTTTAGGTTAATTGAAAAAAAGAAAAAAAACTTCTGTTAGTTTTATGCATGTTAATACTTCCTGGAAAACCCAGTATACCATCGCCACCGGTTAGGTTGTTTAAACTAAAATCTAGAACAATACAATATATGTCTCTTATTATAGAATCTAAAGTTTGAAGAAGATCCGAGCATTAAAGTTTGTGATATAGCTGTTGCACAATCTTAAAAATAACCTGCATAATAGCGCCACATGGTGGTAGATTTACACCAAAAAATAATTAGGATAAATGTTTTTTCAGGTACTAAGTGAACCTAAAATTTGAAAAAAAAATCATGCATTAGTTCTTGGGATACATTTTTTGAGAAATCGTGAAAAATGTACAATAGTAGCGGCATCTGTAGGGAGATAAAATCTAAACAACAAAAACTAAACAACACTAATCTATATCAGGGAGTAACTGAATGTGAAGTTTTAGAAAATTTCTTGCATTTATTCTTGAGACAGAGCTATTGCGAAAATCAGGAATATTGAAACATGGCAACACCACCTGTTGAGCGACTTGCCCAAAACGTAGTCAGCACCATGTTATATCAAGTACTAACTAAATATAAAGTCCTGTGAAAATGCATGCACTAGTTCTTATGATATGACTATTGTGGAGATGGCAATTAATGCAGCATAACAGCACCACCTGTTGAGCGATATCGTAATAAAGTCTAGTTTATATCAAGGTCTCACAGTGTATAATGTTTTGTGAAATTTCGTGCAGAAGTTTATGCGATAGAGCTACTGCAATAATCACGAATAATACATCACGGCAGTGCCATATGTTGAGCGATTTGCAGCAAGATGTAATGAGCAATATTGATGTATCAAAAACTAACTAAATCTAAAGTTTTATGAAATTCATGCACGACTTCTTGAGATATGACTATTTTGGAAATTGTGAATAATGCAGAATAGCAGCGCCTCCTGTCGAGCGATAAACTTGGTATAAACTAATCAGATCTAGTTTATACTAAGGTCTAACAGAATTTAAATTTTTTAAAAATCCTTTCATTAGTTCATGAAATAGAGTGTTTCCAAAATATTTGTCGTTTACAGATTCACAGACAGATACTTTGTAAATAGATGTTTTTCAGGTTCTCTGGTCTCTAAAACGAATAAATCTGTAAAAATCTTGATTTCTTAAATTTTCACGAATCCAGTGCTCTCTTCTTGTAAAAATTGAAGAAAGTAAAAAAAAAAAAAGTACATTGCATAGATTATATATATTCAGCAAATTGTGTTACCCCATGTTTTTTCTGCTTTTTTAACCTAATATAATATATATATATATATATATATATATATACATATACAATAAATTTATACTACATATCGACAAGTAGGGAAAAAACAAACCTTTTCTTTTTAGTTGCTTATTGAAATAAAAATTTTCGGCAGAATTCAATACGACTTTGTACACATATTAAGCACTTACGCATGAATCAAAATGTTTTAAGTATTGTTTATGAATGACATTTTTTAAATAATAGATTATTTATTAAAAGTCAAATTATTCGGTTTTAGAAAATTATTGAGTAAAAGATAGCATGAAAAAGGTTCATCTAACAGTAAACGAAGAAAATTTAGACTTAAGAAGAAGAACAATACAACATTGCCTAAATTAAAGAAGAAATAATGTATCAATTATGAGTTTATTAGTCTGTGAATCTATTCAATTATGAAAGATTGTGAAAGAAAATAGGGTGAATATTTTCATTGTCCTAATAAATTAGCTGGACATTTAAACCATGAAAAATTCACAACATCAACTTGAAATAAAATGCAAGTTTACTAAAAGGTATTCACAAAAAATGTTGTTAAGTTAAAAACTAAACAAACATTAAATTAAAATTATATCACAAGATGTTAATGTCATCATTTGTCGCCATTTAAAGCCCACTAAATTTGCTACATAGCTTCTAAATTTTATTGAATAGAATCGAGCCGTCTTGACTGTAAGAATTTTTTTAAGTCACAGAGACGGTTTAATCTCAAAGATGGTTTGATAACTATGATGTGTAGTATTTTTTAATTTAAGTGGTAATTTTAAGTATTTTTCATAAACATGAAATAATTTGCAATTCTAAGCTCCAAATTCCGTGGTATTTTCTGTCAAATGAAATTAATGTAAATGAATTTTTTTTCAAATAATAGAAAAATCTCATACTATCATTGAGTGTTTCGAGAATTGCTTTGTTTGACAGAATTTTTACTGTAGCGCGCTTAACACTACTTAGAGACAGATTTTATTCTTAATACTGCAGTTAGTATTACCAGAATCATTGAAATAATTTAAAATAAATTTCTTCTCGTACAGTGATAATTGTCAATGTATTAGACATACAGAAACTACACTAAAAGAGATATATAAATAGCACATTATACCGTAATAAACATATAAATTAATTATTCTTATATTGCATTAGCAATTGTACACTCCTTATCTATATCATGCAACTGAGTTTCTAAAAATCCTTATAAAGAAACTTGTATCGTAGAGCTTAACAGAAAACATCTTCGAATGCTACATTGTTTTTAACACTTTCTAACAAAGTGAAAGTGTTCATGATTTCGGTTTGTCTGACCATCTGTCCGTCCGTCTGCTCTCTAACAATCGTAAATATACTCGGATTGGCCTGAAATTTTTTAAATTTATTTATATGTACCCTAGCACAAACCTACTGGAAATGAAGATTCTAGAATTATTAGTTTATTTACAGAGACAGTCAAAAATCTTCCGTTATATTATGGCCTATGGGGGGGGGGGGTTCAAATGAGTTTTAAAGAAATTAAACCCTGTCAAACATATTAAAACTTATATAAATTCACGAAGTGCACTAAAATAAGCATACCGTGAAATATGCAGTAAAAATAATAGTTATTATACATTTACAGGGCCTAACATAATAATTTCGTTACATAATGGTAAAACAGGTCGTTGTTTACAATATTTTTGTTTATATTAATTTCATGTATAATAAAGTTGATGTACGTCGCTGAGGCTTAAATATAAATTATTTCACGCAAGATACAAAGTCCATAGCATTTACAGGGATAGAAAAGATTTCAAATAGTACATTCTATCCGAAATATTGTATATATCTATGATGGATGATGGATGATGGATGGATTAAATGAAATTTTAGTTTTAATATGTGCTTTTACGTTTCGATAAATTTATTCATATAACATTGCATGTATAAATGGTATACTTGATATGCTGGGCTAGACAAAACAGCTCCCAAGTGTTAGTGAATATCAACGTAATGGATTTAAAGGTTGTTTTTTAAAATAAGCTATGCATTTTTATGCTGAACTGCATATCATTTGTTAAAAATATCTGTTTAATATATACAAAATGATACATAGGGCCACGCAAAGAATGGCATTCGTGGACGCCTATGGATGATAATTTCTGGAAATGTGATTTCAGTAATTTTAAGAATATTTAAATTTAAACTAAATATTAGCTGAATTTTTGCATGTAATAAAAGCACTAGATAAACTACCTCGCTGAATGAAAGTATTTGAGCATGTTTCCGTCTATTAGTAAAAATTCCTGAAAGAGAAATTTTATCTCGTTAGTCCTTTTCTTGCTAAACTAAATTTCCCAATTATACAGTATATATCAATCAACAGATCAAATACAGGGCTGTTCAAAAGTATTGGATGACATATTTGGCTATGGACTGTAACCCTTTACTTCCATAAATAACGAAGTTTTATTTTTAAGGTTTCAAGAAGTGTTGGAAAGTGTTTCATAATCAATGATTAACTCATGATTTACCCCATCTGTTCTTTATTTTAACGTTTAACTTTCTGCATATATTTTTTCTTGGAATCCCTAGAAAAATCATCATGGATATAAAAAGTAAAAAAAAGAATCAGATATCACGCGTTTTCGACATTTTAAAAGGGAAATATTATATTCGCTCTTTCATTTTTCTTTAAAACATAAAAACGATTTGCGCAACACGCATTTCTAACATCAAGATCGACATTTTTCAAAGTGACTAGACATGTAAGATATATTTTATACTCATTTCTGCGTCAAAACAAAATGTATGATGCTTGAAAACCGTGATGCATTGTCATGTTTAAAGAGATATCTTATAGTATGCACTGTAAAAAATTTGACCCTTTTGCTGCATCGTCACTTCCCCGCTTTTATAGATTTTCTCCCTTTTGACCCATGCGAATGTTTCATGATAGGATGAAGTAATCGTTTTCTATAAAAGCGATGGACTGACGATGCAGCAAAAGAGTCAACTATTTTGCAGTGTAAATGACATATACAGGGTGATTCTATTTTTTTTTACAATAAAAGAGGGGTGATAGCACACATCAAGACAAACAATATTAAATAGGAGACCAAGGATCCAAAACGTTTTCCAAAGGAGATAACCGCCATTAAAGTTTAGGGACCATAATTTCAAATAAACATAAAAACGGAAAAATCGGTCGATTGATTTGCGGTTTTCACTAAAATTATTCTTTATTTCGGCATTTTCGTGAAAATATATTATAAAAATATATTTCAAAAAATGCCGATAGAGGGCGCTTTAGACTTTGGAGTAACGAACAACTCTTTTTTGGCGTTATTTTTGCATCCTATTAAATGCTTTCTTAAGCTTAGACTTGAACTTAAATTTTGATCTCAAAATCTGAATAGCTGGGTGTGGTTAAGTAGACAAACTTAGCTGTGTTCAGAGGGATCAAATTTCAAATGATTGTAAAAAACCGAAAAATTGGTCGATTCGTTTGCGGTTTTCGCTAAAACTAATACTTAAATCAGCAATTTCTTGAAAATAAATTTTAAAGATAAATTTCACAAAATACCGATAGAGGGCGCCTTAGACTTTGGAGTAGCGTACAACTATTTTTAACTTATTTTTTATAATATCATTAAATGCTTTCAAATGCATAGACTTAAATTTTGGGTTCAAATTCTGAATTGTTGGGAGTGTTTAAGTAGTGAAAAACTGAATTGTGTTCGAGGAGGAAGGAGGGTTAAATTTCAACTCCTGAACACACTTTAGTTTGCGCTTCTTAACCCCTCATAACGATTCAGAATTTGAGCTCAAAATTTAAGTTTAAATCTAAGCTTCCGAAAACATTTAAAAAGCTATTGCAAGCATTTAATTAGAACCAAAAAATAATGGTTAAAATGAATTTTTGGTTACTCTGCAGTTTAAAGCGCCCTCTGACGGAATTTTTTGAAATTTCTGTTTAAAATTTATTTTCAAGAAGATAATGACTTAAAGAGTATTTTTATTTTAAACCGCTAACGTATCGACCAATTTTTCCATTTTCTATGATTATTTTAAATTTGAGCCTCCCCCTCCCCCTTAAACACAGTTCAGTTTGTGTTACCACTCCCTTCTATTCAGATTTTGAGCTCATAATTTATGTTTAAGTCTAAGCTTCCGAAAACATTTAATGTTATACAAAAAATAACGGCAAAAAATAGTTGTTCGTTACTCCAAAGTCTAAAGCGCCCTCTATCGACATTTTTTGAAATTTATCTTTATATTATTTTTTTAAGAAAATACCAACATAAAGAATAGTTTTAGTGAAAACCACAAATCAATGAACCAATTTTTCCGTTTTTTTAAATCATTTGAAATTTGAACCCTCTGAACACTGTTCAATTTGTGCTATTTAACTACTCCCAGCTTTCAGATTTTGAGTTCAAAATTTAAGTTTGAGTCTAAGCTTACGAAAACATTTAATGAGATGCAAAAAATACCGGCAAAAAATAGTTGTTCGTTACTCCAAAGTCTAAAGCGCCCTTTATCGGCATTTTTTAAATTTATCTTTATAATTTAATTTCAAGAAAATGCCGGCTTAAAGAATAATTTTAGTGAAAACCGCAAATCAATCGACCGATTTTTCCGTTTTTTATGATTATTTGAAATTTTTGTCCCTAAACTTTAATGGCGGCTATCTACTTTGGAAAACGTTTTGGACCCTTGGTCTCCTATTTAATATTGTTTGTCTTAATGTGCACTATCACCCCTCTTTTATTGTAAAAAAAAAAAAAAAAAAAAAAAAAAAAAAATTAGAATCACCCTGTATAAAGAATCCTATGTAAATGTTTAATGTTATTTTTTGTCTAGTAGGAATATTTAGTGCTAATTTCGATATAGTACATAATATTATCCATAATTTGTTTTACTTAGAATAAAGAGAGACTTTTTAATTATAAACATGTTTGTATTCAAAATAACACAGAAATAAAAAATTGCATAACAATAAATAGACATTAATTAGTTATTACTGTAAATAAAAATATATTGAAAGAGAAAATTTTAATAACCGCAAAACAATGACAAATATATCAATGATAAAAAAAAATAGTAATGAGATAAAAGTGAACATTACAAGCACTGTGGTGTAGTGGTCAAAGCATGACAGAGTAGAAAATATCTTCCAATGTTGCTCTATATTTTATGTTTAACTTTCGGCATAAATTTTTTCTTAGAATCCTTAAAAAATATCCATGGATATAAAAAGTGAATAACAAGAATCATGTATAGCGCTTTTTTCGTCTTTTTAAAAGAGAAATATTTTATTTTCCCCTTTCATCTTTCTTCAAAACATGGAAAAGATTTGCGCAACACACTTTGCTAACTTCAATACGAAAATTTTTCAAAGTAACTAGGCATGTAAGATACATTTTATGGTGATTTTTGCATCAAAACAAAATGCATGATGCATGAAAAAAGAGATGCTGTCTCATGTTTACGGAAATATCTTTTAGCATACTGGATACATTAAATGAATGCTTTGTAAATATTTATTTTTCTTTTTTATTAATAGGAATATTTATTGATAATTTCAATATCGTACAGAATATTCTTGATTATTTGTTTTCTTTAGGACTCGTAAAGGCTTTTTAATTATAAATATGTTTGATTACGAAATAACACATAAGAATTCAAAAAATTCTATACAAAAAAAAGACTGAAATTAACAATCATTATAAATAATTTTTTTAGAAATACAAAGATTTAAAAAACTGCAAAAACATTAGTTAGATGAGTAGTACGCTTTACAAATACAAATTTTCCCTGATATAGGATCATTATTTTAAAATATACTGAATCGAATTGGACTGAAGAAAGCGAGGTTTATTGTCAAAGAAAAGAAACAGCATTGAAAGAAAATCTAACTAAAATAGGCTTGTTTATGTATGCGTTAGGCACCAGTTCTAATTAAATCTATTGGATAAATTTCTCTGTTTGCTCAATGTAATAACAGAGAAATAACATATAACTAAATTTTGTGTACTGAATAAATTATATAAATATTAAAGCAAAACTAATAAATCGTCCGTTCAATATTCTGAAGCATCTCTCAATACATCCAAGTATTATATTTCAATAATTGGAGAAATTATAGTAAGTACTCTTTGTTTACTTCCGTAAATGATCTACAAACTGGTATTTCTGTTGCTAACTATACTATACTTAGTTTAATTAAATGCAAAACACAGTTTATAACTCTTCTTAATAATTTTCCGCAAATAAATGAAAATTAAGTAATTTTTTTCTGTACATGATCTATAAAATTTGCACTTACTAAGTAATAAGCAAAAAAGGGTTATTTTTAAACGGCATACCATTCTTAATAAGCATTACCAGCATTTATTTATCATGAACAAATCTGTCAAAAAAATACTTTTGTGTCCTTGTAAATGAACAATAAATTAATTGTACGCCAGATTCTACAATAAGCGCTTATTTTACCCCCTAGAGATACAGGTAGTTTTCAGTATGTTCACATCTTTAAAAAATATCGAAATGACTTCTTCCCAATAGCCATAATGTGCTGGAAACTTTTTGTTTCCTTGTAAATATTTTAGTTTCCTCTTATTCCCCTTAAGTGCAACATACATTTATTTCAATACCAAATATAACATAGTAAAGTCCAACAATATACTGTAAAGTACCGGTATTAAACCCTTCTCTGATTACAAACCACCTTCTTATAAAGGAGAATTTTCCCTTTTGAAATGCTTTTATAATTATGTAAAAACATCGCACCTATAGTCGTCGTTTAGTCCGTCAGTCAGTCTGTATTTAAATAACAGACCAAAAACTACACAGCCGAATCATTCAAAAATTAAAATATATAATTCTTATTTACTTCTGTCAAGCTATATACCATTTTACGAAATTAGGACACATAAATTCATTACAGAACAAACTAAAATATTCCGGCTATAGGTAAAAATTCTATGAAGCATTTTATGCATTTTAATGCATTTTAACATTAATAATGCATTTTAATGTTGTTACACTCTTTCGAACTTAATAAAATTATATACATCTATCAAGTGCATATTAAAATATGCATCTTGTACAATCTACGACGAAAAGAACTTCCCTTGTTAATTTAAAAGGCCATACAAAAGTATTCCGTTCTGTAATCATAAGTAGGAAAACATTGTTTGAGGCGAGTTTCAGCTATATTAAACTATTTCAAATTCTATAAAAATGATATGCGGTTGTGAAGGCTACTACAAGTTACTTCCTGTATAATCGAAATCAGATAGTATTACAGGGACGCACAAAAGATTTTGGATAATTAAACGGTATCGGAAGTACTGTATAATATTGCAAGAAGGTCTGAATACTATTAAAACATCGTTATTGCACGAACGCACCCCATTTGCTACGATTAGCGCTAAAATTTTCGACTTGTTTAAAAAAGTGCGATTTATATGTTTTCCCTTCCTTTTCCTAACACTTTGAATCCACCTGTTTTCAAGAAATTTCTTACGATTTTTGTTTAAATATCTCCTAAATAATAAGATCTTATATAATTTATTTTTAACTAATCTCTTTACACATCATTGTATTATAATGACACATGACATAAATTAAATAGATTCTTATATTGAACTTAAGTGTTATTATTTCTGTCTTAATTTCTTTCGTATGTAAGTTTTTTTTTATGTACATTTGTTTCATTAATTTATTATTTTTCATTAATGGGAAAAAATAAGGGCGCTTTGTAAAAGGAAAAATATTAATTTGGTTATATTTTATTTTTAAATTTCTATACATACTGTAAACTATCAAAAATTCCAAATGTAGATTGTTACTCTTCCAATTTTTCTTTCCTTTTTTCTAATATTTCTAATAATAAGTTCCATTCTGCGAAACGTTGACGAATATATTTATGAAATATTTAAGAAATATTTCAGAAATATACCAAAACATAAAAAAACAATCTTGGGAAACTCTAAATGCCTTTCTACAGAATTTTTTTAGCTCTCATTTTTAAAATTACGACAAAGTACTATGATAAGTTCCAAATAATATCAGAGCCATCTTCTCAAATACATGCTTCAGTGATTTGAACAAATATAAAATCACATAGAAAAAGTTTTACTCCAAGAACTCTGCGAATTTAGAATCAGTCAACCATCTTGACATTAAAAGTCACCCGAGAATCTCATATTATGCTAATGCAAGAAGCGTTGATTTAAAGTAAAATGCAACTCAGTTATTTAATTTTGGTGGAATGATGAATTTATTTTTTTTATTTTTTTTTAGCAATTTATCAGAGGAAAGCAGGCATTTGTAAATGATTCAAATAATACAATCAAATAATACAATATATCTATTAATAATCCTACTTAAATAAAATAATTAATTACAAACATTCAATTGTAAAATACTATAATATCATTTATATTAATGTAGTGCAGTTTGCATATATTATTTAGTAGTTATTTGGTATTATGAGTTATTTATGCATGTATTTTTGAATTATACCATTTAATTTAATAATTTTACAGAGTGTTAGAACGAATTTTACATCGTCGTTATGTGTATATAAATTTTAATGTATTTTCATTTCATTTATAAAAATAATAATTAAAAAAAACATCAGTATAGCCAATAGTTCTTATAAGTAATGAAAAAGATTATATATTAGAAATCTGCAATTGACTGTTTATTGTAGTCTCCTATTGATTTTAGCAATAAGATATAACGGAAATGAAATAATCGAAGTTCTGTGACATGCTGGGTTCGTATGGGTACCATTACTTTCAATGTTAAATATCGGTAGTTTTAGTTTAAAATAAAATCTAGTTAAATAGTGCAAAATTTCGTCATATTTAAAGAGAGAAAACTGTTATCGAAGAACTTCCTGGTTCGAAAATTCCAAAAAACATATCAACACCGATAACACATATATCTTCAGCGACAGAAATTTTAGTGGTTGTGAGATTTTAAAATCTCATTCAAAAAGTCCAGCACTGTTAAACGTTTTGCTCTAGTTTGAACCAAATTTTGTTGTTCAGTAGTTTCTACCATAAAATGATGAAATCTCGTACAACATTTGGAGATTCCTATTTTAATATCGTTCTAACTTTTGGAACTATGCTTCAGTAGGACCTCCCAAATATTGGTTCAAGATGTCACCATCTCACACTGGCATAGATTGGGCACCAACATTTCGTTCAAATTAGGACACGATTTTTAACAGAACAGTGTGCAAGAAAAAATCAGGAAATTTCGATTTTTTTCTACTTATTATTTTTTTAACGGCTTGAAACAAAAAGTTATCAAACATTACTCGGACTCACTTCAACGAGGAAAAAATAATCCTGCGTCAACATAGATTATGAATCACTTTCCAAAACATTCAGAATAATGCAAAAAAAAAAAAAAAAAAAAAAAAAAAAAAAAAAAAACTGCTTTGTTTATACAATTAAAATAACACGTCCCATTTGACCATATGGTCATTTTTGACCATATGGAGCACATTTCAAAACCTAATTTCCCATCTACAATTGGAAAGTTATCCGAATTTTTATAGCAACTTTGTATGTGATAGTAACAAAATGCATTCTAAAATTTTGTTTTTTCAAGCGATACAAATATTTCAGTTAAAATTTAACGTTCATCAATGTCCTTTAAAAAGGAGAATTTTACGCAAATACTTTTTTGTAACACTGCATATGAGGTACACAAATTAGATATAAATAGTAATACGCAAAAAATTCCTTAAATTTAAAATACATTCCGAATTTTAAAACTTACTCTCCAGCAATTATTACACAGTACTGTAACCGTTTTTTTTTTGGGGGGGGGTATCCCGGTAAATTAATAAAAAGATGCTAAAAGTGCTCTGTTTTAATGTGATCACAGTAAAATTCAGTGATTTATATAGGTTTCAATGCATTTGAAATAGCGCAATCTCATGAAAAAAATCTTCAGTTGATTTTTTCTCATACACCATGATGAAATCAAACCCTTTTAAATGACCCTGTAAATGAACTTTAATCGTAAATACTTTTTATGCAATACCAATCATAATTTGGTTAACTTAAATAAATCTTATCAATTGCACAAAAATTCGAGCTGATTTATGGGAGTTAGAGCATACTCAGACGAACAGACGGTCTAATTGTCCTCCCTATCAAATGGACATTGATAAATATGAGATCAAACATAATATATATTAGGGTGGGCCGAAAAAACTTTTTTTCGATTTTCGATAATAGCGGATGCGGAAAAGTGGCCACTGGTGGCACTTAGTTTTCCCAAAAAATTGAGATTTTTTTTGGAGAATTCCTTACCCTGTCGCAAATGGATTGAAGTTTTACAAAACAGCTGATTTTTGAACTTTTATAGCAAAAAAATTAAAAATGTTAAAAGAAGTTTATTTTTGTTGTATATAAAGGAAAAGATATATTTAATATAGCAAATGTTTAATTAACATCTAATTATGCATTATTTTAGTACTTTGTTCTTTAAAAATGCACAGCTTTTAGCTTGTTTGCGTTTGCACACGAAACAACCAAGAACTCACCAGGAGGAGGTAGCTGCACGCAGAGTTTTACCCGCCCTACTGTCCACAGAATGTTTTATTCAAAATTCTGTTAACCTTTTTACGCTTCAAAGTCCTTCTTAGAAATGAGCTTTGGTATCATTTTTCGTTCTCGCAGTTTTGCATTTCTTCTTTGTCCCCGCCCTTTCACCTTTGGTGCAGCTTCTGTCACAATTTTAACGACTCTTTCCATATCTTGGGAGTGACTTGGAAAGCAGGCTAATGATTCATCCAGCATTATCCTAAAATTACGTTTTCTCCAATTTCTAGTGGAAAGTTTTTTGTTATAGGAGATTCGCTGATTTCAGCGGCGACCTAGTCGATACACTCATAGTGTTCCGTTGCTTTAAAGTTCAGAATTTGAAACTCTCGCACTATGTTGGTTTTTATCCTTTTTTAAATTGCGGCATATTTTTATTCTTTCCTATGCAATTCTTCTAATATAATGTCTATCATCAGTTGCCATCGCTATCACTAAATTCTCGAGATCACCATAGTATCCATTTGTTTGGATGACTGAATGAACTGCCTCTTTTAGATCATCTGGTAAAAACTTTGGAAGTTTAACTATCTGCTACATATGTCTAGGTCCGTCCGCGCAACCTGTCGTTTTGCTTACAGAAAATCGCACGGGCGCATAAACTCGTATCGCGTACTAAGTCTGATATATTTTAACGCTTTAGGATCAGAATTTGTACTACTAACGTACAAGCGTAAAATTCCGCAAGCTGTTGTGATCCCTCTTGATTTCACAATTGGTCCTGGTTTTCTGTTTTTTAGTTCTTGAGGAGATACTCCAATTGAAACCGATGTACAAATATCAAATAAGTACTTTTTACCGGTCTTCAGATCTTCTGTACATTCCATTTCTGATGCTCATAAAATAGTAATAGGCTCGAAAAAAGTGACGCGTAGTTTTGCGCACACCGTTACTCTAGTACCGATTGGACCGGCAAAGGTCTTAGGTCCCGTGGTTCAACCACCAAGTTTAGAGAGTAGATGTCGGAATGGGAGTTCGTTCATATGAAGAATACATATAAAATGTTGCAGCTCTCTTCCTATTTTTTTTTCAAGACAGGCAATACTATTGCGTTTTTCTGTGTCAACAGCGGTGCCATCACACTCGAGTGCTTTCAGTATAGAAAATTCTAGCATGTACACACTTAGGAGATTATATAATGATTTTGCTATTTCTTTTCCATGACCGGAACAAGGTGTGAAGTGACCCAAGTATTCCGAACCAGGTTCAGACAACACGGTGATGTGTTCCTCGCCTTTCTCTCGATGGTGCAACTTGTTCTTTTTTTTCTATGAAGATAGTTTTGTCCTCTCTACCATAAAAAAATATGATTTTAATTTTCCTTCCTTCAAGAACTACTTCAGTTTGTATCTTGTTTGCAAGTTTTTGTTTCCCTTTGCTGACCTTGTTTTTATCGATAACTAGATTCTTACCCACTGCTGTCACAACTTCTACATGTTGAAGCAACCAGCAGTAGTAGTGATGCATCATATATGCATAAATTGGCAATTTCAATTCTTTCAATATGCATAGTAGCCCAAAAATACTACTTTTCTTGCTATCGCGTGGCTTCACATTGACATGGCCCCTCATACTAGCCATTTCTAAGCTCGTCATAATAAAACAGACAAAACACTAATGGCACATTAAAAGATCCAAAAGCACTGTATCTCACTAAAAAAAGGTTTCACGATCACACTAAACAAATGTCACAGGGTAACGGAGCATGGAAAAATAATAAGATTCTTTTATCGCATTTTCGAATTTCCTCTGTTTCATCCTTTACTTCCTCAGCATTACGATTAGCCATTATGCTCCCTTAGAGTCCTCTTCACTTTCTTCTCACATTTTTGAATTTTTTTAAGTTTACTGCTGTCCGTTGCCTAAATATATGACCTTTGACGCACATAAAAAAACTAAAGAAAACTTAGAGACATAAATAAGAGATAAACTAATGAACGATTCAAAGAAATACAACTTTTGCCTATTATACGGGAAAAAGCTATAAAAATCGGCTAAATTAAAATACACATAGCAATTTAATAATGCATTATCAGAACTTATTTAAACATTTCGTACATTAAATATGCCTTTTCAAGTAAATGCAATCAAAATAAATTTACTTAGCATTAATTTAGCATTTTTTAATTTTTTGCTAAAAAAGTTCAAAAATATGCATTTTTGTAAAACTTCAAGCTATTTGCGGCAGGGTAAGGAAATGTCCAAAAAATCTCAATTATTTTGTGAACTGACTGCCACCAGTGGCCACTTTTCCGCGCCCGCCATCATCGTAAATCGAAAAAAAGTTTTTTTCAGCCCACTCTAATATATATAATAATGAAGGTAAAAAAAATCCGAAAAGTATATATTTAAATATTCGACAAAATGACTAAAACTGAATATGTCTGGTCACTCAGCTATATAGTGTACATCAGATCCAATAAAATGTATTCATAGACTTAATTCGCACAAAAAGTTCTGCCATAAAAAACAAAACATTTTAGTGTTCTCAAAAAAAAAAAAAAAATCTTTTTAAAAATTAACAAAATATTGCAAATTTGAAAGCAAGAGAAAAACATTACTAATTTTTCTATCCAAAAAATATTGTAGCTGAAATAAGAACGAAATTTTACTGTTTTTAATGAAAATAAACTGTATAATTCTAAATAAAATGTATTTATAGAATTACTATAGAACTCTTTCTCAGATGACGTTTTATCATATTTTAGACAATAATAAGAAATTTAAAATAAGTTCTACCAAGATATGCCCAGACAGACCAGAATATTATTAAAACATTCTATCTTACCTTTAATTTGGCACATATTTCATCTCGTAACTCCATAACTTGATAGTAACGCCAAAACTGCGAGATGGCGCCCGTTGCTGTTCATATTGTTTCAAGAATCGCCAAGGCAGACTAGTCATTCCATAATCTAAACCTAATACTCTTTCTTACATCAGGTTTTCAAACCGTAGCTCGATGATTTGATGATACCACCAAAATCAAGAATTGGTGCCCCGCACTTTTCGACTCATACCAAAAATGTGATGAGGCAGACTGGAATATTCGTATTGTACTAGTCGGTCTCTCTAATTTGACAAAATTACAAGCCGTAACTCGATGATGTACTAGTACTGTCAAAATAAGGGTTTGGCGCCACTTTCATTCCGCTTTGTACTAAGTTAAGCTAAATCAGTCATTTTTTCGCTTACTATTAATAAGATCTTTCTAAACTATTAATCATCATGAAAGTCGATTGCGAACTAGTGTAATGTAAAATATTATGTCTATAGGGTTTGTATTTTACATTTTGAGGCTTCTTTTGTTATAAACTTTAGACTGCCAATGGTTTCTACCAGGATATGTGCGAGGCAAATCAAAATATTGTTAAAACGGTTTATTTTAAGATAAATTTGTCACCAATTTCATCTCATAACTCGATGACGTGATAGAGACGCAAAAATGGCGAGTTGGCACCCGCTTCAGTTCATATCGTACCAAGAAATGCAGATGCAGACCTGTCATTCCTTAATCGTCACCTAATAATCTTATACCACAGCAGGTTTTCCAGTCGTAACTGGATGATTGGATGATACCGCCAAAATGGAGAATTAGACCCTTGCTTTGCTCCTCTCGTACCAACATATAACAAGTCAAACTGAAACATTCATATTGTACTAGTCGGTCTATTTTACTTGCCAAAATCACAAGCTGCAATTCGATGATGTGATTAATAGGAATAGTGCTGTCAAAAGAGCTGTTTCCTAAAAAGATTTTCCTAAACCATTATTTCATCTTGAAAGTTCATAGCGAAGTGATATATATTGCAGTGTAATGTGAAATATGCCTGAATTGCACATTATGAGTCATTCTTTGTTATAAATTTCATTCTGCGGATAATTTGTACCAGGATATGCGCAGATAGACTAAAATATTCTTAAAACACTATATTTTACATTTAATGTGGCACCAATTTTATCTCGTAACTCGATGACGTGATAGTGATGCCGAAATGGCGAGTTGGCGCCCGATGTTGCTCGTATCGTACCAAAAAATGCCGAGGCAGACCAGTCATTCCTTAATCTACATTTAATAATCTTCTTCTACATCATTATTTTATCCCGTAACTCGATGACGTAGTCATTCCTGTAGCGCCGCCCGATCTAATTACTTATTGTGAATATAATTAATTGTTTAAATTCATTTGTATTTATAATACAATATTCTAGATTTCTTTATTGAAAGTTTGTTTTGACTACAGTAGTATTGTGCAGACAGATTGAAGTTAGAAATATCAAAATTAAGATACTTTTTAGAATATTCTGTCATCATGAATGATCAAGCTGAATAAATTAATGCGCAAATACTGATGGAGGACAAAATAATACGAACACCTGTGAAAAAGTATGACGTATTTCACACCTGTAGTACAGCCGTGCCACATGCAACAGAAATCTGCCACCTAATTAGCGTGAAGAGGAAGGTGTCAGTCTCTCAACAGCAGTCACCTGCGTTGAGAACCTTCTGTCAAACTCTCTGTGATAAGTTGAAATGTCAGACCTGTCAGAGTTCGAAAGAGGAATAATTGTTGGAGCGCATTTAACTGGAGCATCGGTTAGAGAAACAGCAAATCTCTTGGTGTTTGCAAGGAAAACGGTATCAGCCGTTATAACAGCGTACACGGAAGAGAGTAACATGATTTCTTCAAAGCGTAACAGTGGCCGAAAGTCCAAGTTTACTGATAGGTGTAGGCGAGTCTTGAAGCACATAGTAGCCCAAAACCACAAACAATGGATATCCGAGATAACATCCGAAATTATCAGTCATCTGCAGGATCCCGTTTCAATAAAAACTGTCAAAAGACTGTACGGCAAAACTGTAAAAACTGTACGGCAGAGCTCCAATTCGAAAACCCTTGGTTGCAGCAACTAATGCCTTCAAGCGACACCAGTGGTGCAGAGATCATAAAGCATGGTCCCCAGAGCAGTGGCAATAAGTAATATGGTCAGATGAATCGTCATTCACCCAATTTCAAAAGACCGGACGCGTTTATGTCTGGATAACGCCCAGAGAAACGTTTAATTTTGAATGTCTCATGACGACTTTGAATCATGGTGGTGGTTCCATTATGGTATGATGTTGGATATCTTGGCGCGGTCTTGGGCCACTCGTATTCTACATGGGAAAATCAAATTTAATTAGTATCTAAGCATTCTAGGAGTTCACGTCCACCCTTTTGTTCAGACTGTATTCAATTGAGAGAAACCTTTTCTTGAAGACGATAACGCCCTTATTCACGCTGCTAGGTGTGTTCAAGCGTGGTTCGAAGAGCATGACAATAAAGTTGAATATCTTTCCTGGCCACATCAATTTCCGGATTTGAATATTATTGAATATTTATGTTAATATTTTGAGTCCAAACTTCGTGTATTATTTCTTTTTTCATCCAGCCTTTCGAAATTAGATACCGTTCTGCAGGAGGGATGGCTTAACATATCTTTAAATATTGTCCATGACCTTTTTGCATCTATCCCACGTTGCATTAAATATGTACTTCAGTCAAAGTGTGGTCCAATCCTATATTAAAAAAATTCTCCATTATTTCACAGGTGTTCGTATTATTTTGTCTTCCATCTGTAATTGAAATAGTTACTTCTTAAACACATTTTACTCGAATAACTGTAAAAAAATATTTAAAGCAATTTTATAATATCCATGTTAATCCTCTTCGTATTTACTTTATAAAAATTTAAAACTTTAAACTAAATAATTATTAGTTGTTTAAAAAAATTCATGCATTTTTTATGAAAATATTTAAAGTTATTAAACTACGCTTTTAATTGTTCTACATTATCTCAAATAAAATAGTTACATTCTTTTAACAATAAAGCATATCTTATAACCTTCAATTAACTATCAACATTAAATATATGTCGATGCTTTCTTAGTAAATTAAGTTTAACAATTTTTAATAACATTTCTTTTCTTAATTTTTTTTATTGCTTAATTAATGAAAGTATTGAATTGATAATTTTTTAATGGCAATAAGAGATTAACAAAGATACAAAAAGAATTTTTGATGGAGATAATGGTTCTTTTCATTTAAAGCTGTTAATTTTATGTGCTCCTTTAATTACGAAATATTTTTAAAAATAAACATTTAACAAGAAATTCTAATAAATAAATAAATAAATAATCGTGTACATGCTGACATATGACACACTTGCTCTTATGTAAAAATAGGCATTTTATTAATATTGCATCGTTTTCATTTTCTGACTATACATGAGTACACATTAATTTAGCTAGATTTGCATGACATAACAGCGTGTTTATTGCGAATATTATTATGGGTTAAGAAAGTGGTGACAGATGCATATGGCGCTTCCTCTGGTGACAGATTTTATCTAAATAATTATAAGACATATTTTAAAATTTCATAACACTTGCCTATGCATTTTTAAATATGCTCGTATTCACAACATAGATCTACGTAGAAACATCAGTTGACACCTTAAATGAAATTCACGATTAATCTGACTGGAATAATTGCGGTCAAAAAACAATTAGATTAAATGAGTATTTTGCGTTTACCATCCGACTTGTTTTGCCCCATTTTTATAATACTCAAACATTATTACAATTTAGATATCAAATTGATATGATTTGAACTAATGCAAATAAAAGAAAAATGTTTCTCTGAAATCAAATGTAAGAAGAAGTAATTCTATTATAACTAATTATATAGAATTAATACTGAGTAGTGAAGATGATACAGGTTAAAGTAGATGTATGCTCATATTGAAACATCCATATATATCAATCAGCTGCGGTTAAGAAACTAGTATAATGTAGTAGAAAAATACGTGCAAAGAATATAATCCGATAACAATAACTGTTAAAATTATGATGCCCCATGTTCGGAACTTGTCCATATTAGCCTACTCAAACAGCCGAGTTAATCTAACAAGCATTGAATTCGCAATAATAGCAGAATATCCAAGGTTGTTCAAGATTCATTTTTGTATCTAATTGACTTAACTATTCGAATTTTAAACTTTGATTGTTTAGGCACTTTTACGGAATCGTCCTAACTATACTTGAAAAAAAAAACATTCATAATCAGAAGAACATTGGCCATGTAACATCGTCTAACTTTGAAAGACGAGGCAGCCGAAACACTGACCAAATGCGAAGCGTTAGACCCCTTTTAGAAATTTTTAGTAAAGTGATGCTTATTCTGGGGCCTACATTCTTATACTTCCCGAACATGCATTAAAATAAGAGTATCACTTTATTCAAGGGAACCAAACGCAGACCAACACGTTTCTCAGGAGCTCCAGCCGAATATAGTCAGTGTAGTTTACAGCATCAATGACGTTTGATACGCAAAAGACAAATATTAAAACAATTTAAGGATATTCAAAAACTACTGATGTTGTAACTATATGTGTGTGCATTTAAATCTTTTTTAAATTTCTTTTCCTATAAAATTTAGAAATTGCATTTCTATTTTTATCAAAAAGTAAAATATAAAATAAAAGAACGATTAAAAATCCGATTTAGTCTTGGAAAATTTAATATTAGGTGAGATGACCACGCAAATAAAATTTAAATATAAAATTATTTTGTTTTCACTATTGCCAAATGGTTACTAATTACATTAGTATATTTTGCTTAAAATTAGAACGATTATGAGAGTATTATTTTTTTTCACGATAACGCATTTCAGAAACTTTGCTCGTATCTAAAAAAGGAGGAAAGTTAATTTAAAAAAATGTTTCTATACAAACTAATTTACACCTACATTTAACGACGAGAATTTCCTAATGCTTTCAAATAATTTTTTTAGCTTTCAAGCAAACGTTTCTTCGCATTTTGTTTAAAAAACTTTTATTACTTACATATTAAAAAAAAAAACACAATGCACAAATTACGCCAATCGAATTAAATTACTTGGGTGCTTAGTAATAAATATAAGACAGTGAATGAATGACTTCTTTAAAAAAAATCTTAAATTTTAAACAATAAACATTCAAACATTTGTTTTGTGTAACCATTATTATAGCAATAGAAAAACTTTTTCATATATTTACAATTTGCAAAAGTTACATTTTAAAGTTTTGTACGTAAAACCAATATTAGAAAATATATCTCTATTATTTAAAAAATAAATCACACTTGATGCTTTATCATAAAGCAAGATGTCTTTTCATCTTCTAAGTCTAATTTTCCCTTGCATCTATTGATTTGCAAATGTAACTTTATCTGGAGACTATTTCTGCACACGAATTACTTCTTTGATATCAGATATGATATCATCATCTTTTTTTATAACAGACTCCGATGTAACGACTTCTTTGATAAGAGTAATAAATTAGAATAACTAGTGTCATTAGTTTTATATATAATTCTTCTCGCCTCAACTCAGTTGATAATCTGGAGACTCGAATGATTCAAGATAAATGTACATGTAGTAATATAAATAAATAAATGTATATATATATATATATATATATATATATATACGTGTGTGTGCGTGTGTATGTATATATATAGAATGAGAGTCATATATTTACAATTTGCAAAAGTTACATTTTAAAGTTTTGTACATAAAACCAATATTAGAAAATATATCCCTATTATTTAAAAAAGCAATCACACTTGATGCTTTATCATAAAGCAAGATGTCTTTTCATCTTCTAAGTCTAATTTTCCCTTGCATCTATTGATTTGCAAATGTAACTTTATCTGGAGACTATTTCTGCACATGAATTACTTCTTTAATATCAGATATGATATCATCATCTTTTCTGATAAAAGACTCCGATGTAACGACTTCTTTGATAAGAATAATAGATTAGAATAACTAGTGTCATCAGTTTTATATATAATTCTTCTCGCCTCAACTCAGTTGATAATCTGGAGACTCGAATGATTCAAGATAAATGTACATGTAGTAATATAAAAAAGTAAATGTATATATATATATATATATATATATATATATATATATATATATATATATACGTGTGTGTGCGTGTGTATGTATATATATAGAATGAGAGTCATATATTTACAATTTGCAAAAGTTACATTTTAAAGTTTTGTACATAAAACCAATATTAGAAAATATATTCCTATTACTTAAAAAAGCAATCACACTTGATGCTTTATCATAAAGCAAGATGTCTTTTCATCTTCTAAGTCTAATTTTCCCTTGCATCTATTAATTTGCAAATGTAACTTTATCTGGAGACTATTTCTGCACATGAATTACTTCTTTGATATCAGATATGATATCATCATCTTTTCTGATAAAAGACTCCGATGTAACGTCTTCTTTGATAAGAATAATAGATTAGAATAACTAGTGTCATCAGTTTTATATATAATTCTTCTCGACTCAACTCAGTTGATAATCTGGAAACTCGAATGATTCAAGATAAATGTACATGTAATAATATAAATAAATAAATATATATATATATACATATATATATACGTGTGTGGGTGTGTGTGTGTAGAATGAGAGTCATATATTTACAATTTGCAAAAGTTACATTTTAAAGTTTTGTACATAAAACCAATATTAGAAAATATATCTTTTTTATTTAAAAAAGAAATCACACTTGATGCTTTATCATAAAGCAAGATGTATTTTTATCTTCTAAGTCTAATTTTCCCTTGCATCTACTGATTTGCAAATGTAACTCTATCTGGAGACTATTTCTGCACACGAATTACTTCTTTGATATCAGATATGATATCATAATCTTTTCTGATAAAAGACTCCGATGTAACGACTTCTTTGATAAGAATAATAGATTAGAATAACTAGTGTCATCAGTTTTATATATAATTCTTCTCGACTCAACTCAGTTGATAATCTGGAGACTCGAATGATTCAAGATAAATGTACATGTAGTAATATAAATAAATAAATGTATATATATGTATATATATATATATATATATATATATATATATATATATACGTGTGTGTGCGTGTGTATGTATATATATAGAATGAGAGTCATATATTTACAATTTGCAAAAGTTACATTTTAAAGTTTTGTACATAAAACCAATATTAGAAAATATATCCCTATTATTTAAAAAAGCAATCACACTTGATGCTTTATCATAAAGCAAGATGTCTTTTCATCTTCTAAGTCTAATTTTCCCTTGCATCTATTGATTTGCAAATGTAACTTTATCTGGAGACTATTTCTGCACATGAATTACTTCTTTGATATCAGATATGATATCATCATCTTTTCTGATAAAAGACTCCGATGTAACGACTTCTTTGATAAGAATAATAGATTAGAATAACTAGTGTCATCAGTTTTATATATAATTCTTCTCGCCTCAACTCAGTTGATAATCTGGAGACTCGAATGATTCAAGATAAATGTACATGCAGTAATATAAAAAAGTAAATGTATATATATATATATATATATATATATATATATATATATATATATATATATATATACGTGTGTGTGCGTGTGTATGTATATATATAGAATGAGAGTCATATATTTACAATTTGCAAAAGTTACATTTTAAAGTTTTGTATATAAAACCAATATTAGAAAATATATTCCTATTATTTAAAAAAGCAATCACACTTGATGCTTTATCATAAAGCAAGATGTCTTTTCATCTTCTAAGTCTAATTTTCCCTTGCATCTATTGATTTGCAAATGTAACTTTATCTGGAGACTATTTCTGCACATGAATTACTTCTTTGATATCAGATATGATATCATCATCTTTTCTGATAAAAGACTCCGATGTAACGACTTCTTTGATAAGAATAATAGATTAGAATAACTAGTGTCATCAGTTTTATATATAATTCTTCTCGACTCAACTCAGTTGATAATCTGGAAACTCGAATGATTCAAGATAAATGTACATGTAGTAATATAAATAAATAAATATATATATATATACATATATATATACGTGTGTGTGTGTAGAATGAGAGTCATATATTTACAATTTGCAAAAGTTACATTTTAAAGTTTTGTACATAAAACCAATATTAGAAAATATATCTTTATTATTTAAAAAAGAAATCACACTTGATGCTTTATCATAAAGCAAGATGTATTTTTATCTTCTAAGTCTAATTTTCCCTTGCATCTACTGATTTGCAAATGTAACTTTATCTGGAGACTATTTCTGCACACGAATTACTTCTTTGATATCAGATATGATATCATCATCTTTTCTGATAAAAGACTCTGATACCAGCTGAGCGAAAAATTGCCCAGGACGGGAATCGAACCGGGTTCGATTCCCGGCCTGGGCAATTTTTCGCTCAGCTGGAAATATTCAATTCGTATGATAACTTTACCAATCAGTTTGATAGTGTTAAAAATAATAGTATATCTATAAATAATAGTATATCTATAAAATAATAGTATATCCATCGTTATATGGAGTTCCACTACCTGCGGTTTATTCTGCGAGCTGTTTCAAATGACAGACCAGATGTTTCGACCAATAAGGTTATCTGAGCGAAAAATCCCAGCCGGCTATCGCCCAGATAGCTTAACAGGTAAAGCATTGGCCTTGTAAGCCAAGTATCCGGGTTCGATTCCCGGCCTGGGCAATTTTTCGCTCAGCTGGAAATATTCAATTCGTATGATAACTTTACAAATCAGTTTGATTGTGTTAAAAATAATAGTAAAATACTCCGATGTAACGACTTCTTTGATAAGAGTAATAGATTAGAATAACTAGTGTCATTAGATTTATTAATAATTCTTTTTGCCTCAACTCAGTTGATAATCTGGAAAATCGAATGATTCAAGATAAATGTACATGTAGTAATATATATAAATAAATGTATATATATATATATATATATATATATGTATACGTGTGTGTGCGTGTATGTATATATAGAATGAGAGTTACATTTGTCTTTTCTAGGAGTTTAGTGAAGAATAAATTAATAAATAGACAAAAATGCGTTGTAATGTTTCAAAGAAATGTGCTTTAAATGTTTTAAATTGAAAAGATTAAATGTAAAAATAAAATGGTTAGTATGAGATACAGATGTCTAGTTCGTTAAATCTATTTTCATATGTTATTGCTTTGTAAGACACTTATGTTTTCTAATATACATTTATGCAAACCTTTTGTCATAAAGCAAAATATCGTTTTAACTTCTAAGCCTAATTTTTTATTGCCTCTCTTCTTATGCGAATGTGAATTTTTATACAGATGATTTCTAAGTGTGAATTACTTCTTTGAATACGATATTTGCGGTTTGATAATAATTTTAAAAAAATTCTCCAGCTTAATGACATTTTGAAAAGAATAAGTTTTTAGAATAATGAAAACATCGTCAAATCCTACGCTAAAAAATGTCGTTTTTACACTCTTTATTATATATAATCTTTACAATACATTAAAACTAATCTCATAATAAGGAATAAAGTATTTGAAAGTGTTGAAAATGTTACGAAAATAATGTTTCATTTCATTTTCACAAAGTAAAATGTTATCATACAGAACATAGATTAACAGTTATAATGAGTATACTTTTCTTGTTTTATATGGATGTATATTTCTCAGTTACAAAAATATTCAATAACTTTTTTGTAAAAAACTGGAATTAAATCTATAATAATGAAGTTAATTTGTAGATGCCTGATAATAAAATCATTCATATAAAAATTCCAGATGCACAGAATTAATAGAATTAACCAAGGTCTTTAAAAATGCTAAATTAACATTTTATTGAGATTCTCTTTATTTGACAGCATGAATGACTTTTGGTACTCACCGGATATTCCAATACTAAAATATTCAAATGTATTCGATAAATATTGTGGTTATAACTTTATATTTGTACATTTAGAGCCTCTCTAATTGTTCTTTTCATATAGAATTTAGAAGTTACATTTATATTTTTATCAAAAAATTAATTTTTAAAGTACACTGAGTCAAATCATTTTAATAATACCAGTGTCTTGATGGTATTCACACCTCGTTATTAATGTAATTCTTACAATATACACATAATTACTTAAAAGGCGTTTAAACGCTTTTTAAGTAATTATGTTTATTTTAAGATCTATATATAAAGTGTAAAAATTCTTTTGTAGTATTTGATGATTTAACCTGCTTACCCTGAATAGGTCGAATCGACCCGTTTCTATCATATAATTTATTCGATTTAAACCAGAAATTTCTTTATACACTAAGTGAAATGAAAGATTCAGAGAACTAAATTAAATAAACAGGTAAAATAGCTAAATAAAAATTCTGGTGTCAAATGCTTTTAATCAAGTTTGAGTAATTTTTAATAGGGTAGGAATGTTAATATTAGGTAAGATGATTACGTAATCAAAATTTAAATACTGAATTATTTTGTTTTCAATATTGACAAATGATAACGTATTACATTAGTATGTGTAGTGATGAATCGTCACAACATTGCTAAAATAAATATGTACATATAAAGAATGATTAAGCACAATTAAAGCGAAAATACATAAATATTTGTATATAAAAAAAGAAAAAAAGAATCATTGATTAAAGTAAAGTTTTAAATTTATTTTATTCACTAATATCTATTTTAAGTTCGTTTCATTCTTTCAGGTAGTAATAATAAATTTAGGTTTCAGGAATAGATGAAGGCTATTTTTTTGGTTGTAATTAAAGCCATAAACTTTATGACTCTAGAACGTTCGGTGGGAATGAATGATAACAAGGAACACCCAAGTCAAATTTCAATTGCTCGCCATAAAAATGTCAGATAATGACAACAGCAGAGTAATAGCAAAGTTGTAAAAAAACCCAGACTGTCTCCAAAGTTGACATTACGCGCAGGAGCTAACAATAAGAGAATTTACAGGCGGGAAACGCCCACAGTATGCTTCGCTTAAAAACAGAGTAATTGTACTGATATAAATTTTCTTCACGGTAGCACATTTTAGAAATTTTGCATGTGTGTAAAGAAATAGGAGGGTTAATTACAAAAATGCCTCTATATAAACTAATTTAAACCTACATCTGACAACGACAATTTTTTAATACTTTCAAGCATTTTTTAATAGCTTTCATGCAAAAGTTTCTGCTTAAAATATACATTTAAATATTTTTCTTACTTATATATTCTTTAAAAATTAACAATGCACGAATTCTTCCAACATAATTAAATTCCTTGAGTGTTTAGTAATTAATATAAGAAACTGAATGAATGACTTAAAAAAATCTTAAATTTCGAACAATAAATGAAAATATTTCTTTTGTATAACCATTATTACACCAATTGCAAAATTTTGTGATATGTTTACAATTTGCAAAAATTGCACTTTAAAGTTTCATATATTAAACTAATATTAGAAAAATACCTCTCTATTATTTAAAAAAAACGACAGTGGAATCTCCATCATAAAGCAAACTGTCTTTTCATCTTCCAAATCAAGTTTTATACTGCATCTATTGTTTTGCAAATGTGATGTTATCTTTAGATGATTTCTACATGTGAATTAATTCTTTGATATCTAATAGTAGTATGATCTCGACGTCTTTCCTGATAACAGTCTCCAACGTAATGACTTCTTTGATAAGAGTAATAGGTTAGAATAATGAGTGTCATTTGTCCTACATGTAATGCCTCTTACCTCAATTGAGTTGATAATCTGGAAACTCGAATATTTCAAGAAAAATGTACATGTAGCACTATAAATATATATATAGACAGAGATAGAGTTATATTTATATTTTCTAGGAGTTTTATAAAGAGTAAAAGAACAAATAGAATAAAATTGTGTTGTAATGTTTCATAGAAATGTATTTTAAATGTTTTAATATGCAAAGATTAAATGTAAAAACAAAACGATTTGTATCATGTACAAATGTCGAATACATTAAATCTATTGTCATATGTTATTGCTCTGTATGCCGTTCATGATTTCTAATATACATTTATATAAACCTTTTGTTCATAAAACTAAATATCGTTTGATCTCTTAGGCATATTTTTTTATTGCCTCCCTTCATGTGAGAATGTAACTTTTAATGCAGATGATTTCTAAGTGCAAACTGCATCGTTAAAGATGATATTTGTGGGTTGAATTTTTAGAATAATTAAAGTATCGACAAATCTAATGCTAAATAAACACGTTAACGCTTATTGTTCTTAATGTTACAGAAGGAATTTATTACAGAATTTTTTAAGGCGTAAAAATTAAATGTAAAAAATAAAATTACTTATATCATATAAAAATATGAAATACATTAAAACTATTCTATTAGCTTCTTCTCGGTACGATATACATGTTTCTATTTCACAATTTCGCAAAATTTTGGCAATAAAAAAATCATTTTTCATGTTTTAAGCCTAATTCCCTATTACCTCTCTTAATATGAGATCTTTACTTCTTCGGGAGATGATTTGTATCTGAGAATTTCTTCGTTAGATGTAATTTCTAAAGCGTTTTTGTGACCAGGAAGAAAACTGTTCAAAAATATCTGAAATTCGGGGATATTGTTGCCTTGAATTTTACCGAAAACGTCCCTTTACCCGACAAAAGAGCATTTTCCATCAAAAATTGAAATTTCATATCATATTTACAGAAATTAACGAAACGGACGAATATGGAAGAAAACGACTTACATACTCTGTTATCTATCGCGAATTTGATAAAATTTTTTACAAAACTAGCATGTTGTTACACAGAAATAAAAAAGCTTAATAAAAGAATACAGATTCTTTTATATTATTTTTATCGGGCTACTGAATTGCAGGTGTACTGATACCCAGAGCTTTTTGAGCCACAAGTTAACCGGACCATATTCTAATCATTCTTTGCGGAAAGAAATTTTCCCTAATAAATAATTTAATCAAATCAAATTATAATTACTCTTTCAGCATAAGAAAATCATAATAAGAAGTTCGTCTTATTGATTAAAACTTGCAAGAACTATTACATCATCGATAAAGTTAAAATCTACCGTATAAAAATATAAACATACTGTAGAATCCACTATATGATTTAGATTATATGTATTGGAAGAGTCTGTGGCGTAATAGCTAGAGCAACGGACTCCCGCACCAAAATTCGTTCGTTCAAATCAATCCGACGACTTTATTTTTCCCTCAGTCAATAAATACAGGTGTTTCTGAACTGTTGATAGATGGCACCATCAGCCGATCGTTACACAAACTTTATAATGTTACGTTACCGCTTTCCAGAGGTACGTTCCGGAGGAAAATTACCGCTTTCCAATTTTCGCCTACCACTTCAAATGGAGTTTTTCCTTCTTTTCTTTCTCAAAAACGGAAAATGTACTAATGGAACGGAAAAAGTCTGGTAACTTTGCTATTAGTAGTGTTAAAGAGAGTTCGCAGATTTATTTTAAACAATGTTGTGTGATAATTTTAAACGGAAACATACTAAAATGTGTCATAACATGATAATTTAAAAATTGTTAACGAAATACACAGTATATAAAAGTGGAAATATTAAGCTGTAATATTTTAAATATTAACTCTTCCTCCTAAAAATATTATTTTTCAAAAATTACCTTTATAAGGAATAAATTATTTGATAGGATTGACAATATTACGAAAATAAAGTTTTGAATCAATTTTATACAATGAAACATTATCATGCAGAAAATTGATTAATAATTTTCATAAATATATTTTTCTTGTTTTTATATGGAAGAATATTTCACAATTACAATACTATTAAATTCCTTTTTATTAATGAAAAAATGGAATTTAATCTATAATATTTAAGAAGCACAGATTTAATAGAATCAATAAAATTGTAAGAAATTACTAGAATGTCATTTTTGTGAAACGTTTTTTTTAAAATTAAGATATAATTAAACGCAAGCTGTATGTATAATAATTTGCATGCGAATTTCTCTATAGCGAAAACAATAGTCGTAATTAGAGTTTGTTTTTTCTGAAAAAAATAGTAATAATTATGAGAGTTTCTCATTGTAATTAAAATGGAATAACAATAATTCAGTTAAATAATATATTCTATGTCTAATCATCTTTACAATAAAGTAAAATAAATAAATAAATAAATAAATAAATAAATAAATAAGATAATAATAATAATAATAATAATAATAATAATAATTGTTTGATTTCAATTACTATGTAAATAAATGCCACTGTTTTATACATAGACATTTGTATAAATTGGATTTTATAATGATTACTTAAGGGTGTCCCAAAATTCTGTTCACATTTCAAAATCTATAAAAAATCAATTTAAAAGCATGTCAGTATGTCAGCAAAATTAAAGTATCCTTCTTTATGCTTCAGCTTTTTTACGAAAATATATTAATATATATTTTCTATATATTAATATATCTTTTTTCTGTCTCTACACGTAAAGCATGGTGACGTCTCTGGAACGTCGTTGTGAAGTCACATTGTGACTTTGTGACCATCGATTGTCGATGTGACGTCACGTGACGTCGATGTGAAGTCACTGTGACTAAAATGTGAAGTCGTTATGGCCGTTTTAGAGCTATTTTGTGACGTTTCACAAAGTGGTCACAATGTGACAAATTTGTGAAAAATGTGTCATTTGTGACTAAATTGAAATTAACATTGTGACGAAACTGTGACAAAAGCGACGATATTTAAATTGCCAGAAACATGTTTTTTAAAGAAAATAACGTGTTTTGAAGGATATTTATAAATTTCTAAAGATTTTTAAGAAAGTCACATATCAGTCACAATGTGACGTCACTGAGTGGTGGCATTTTGGTCACAGATTTGATGTGACCAAAGTGACTCACAGTGACGTCACTGTGACCATGCATGCTATTAGGGTATTTAATAGGAGGAGATACTTAAAATATATCACGTTCGAACCCCGCTCCTGATACACATGTATGCAATGACATTTTCCGTATTATAATTTTTACATATATATTTTAAAAATTAAATACTAATTTTGCTATTAAGAATATTTTGTATTTAACCGTTATCTCAGAGTATCAGAGATATTTTATCGACTCAATACTTTTTTAGTGAAAGAGTACTAAAATAATAGACTTGCGAAAAGTAACATGACCTTGAATACGTTCGCCTCATAGATACCAGTCAGGATAGCCTGGCGGTCTAAGGCGCTTGATTTAAGCTTTGGTTTAGAAAAGAGAGCGTGGGTTCGAAACTCACTCCTGACATACGTGTACAATATACAGTGTTTTTTTCCATATTATAATTTTTTTTAACCGACTTAACAAAAAAAGAGAAGGTTATCACCAATTCGACGCGTATGTATTTTTTTATGCATCTTCACCGATTACACCGACATTATACAACCGATTAAACTAGTATTTGTGTTAAATAAAAGAGGTTACTCTCGAACTGGTACCACTTCTATTTCATTGAAAATGGTTAAGTACTGTTTTAGTAATTAGGCAAAAACTAATAAAATTAGTGATTTCTCGCAAATTAAAAGTAACATGACCTTGAATGCGTTCGCCGAATAGATAGCAGTTAAGATGACCGAGCGGTCTAAGGCTCCTGATTTAAATTATGTTTCTGGAATGAAATCGTGGGTTCGAACCCCATTCCTGACATACGTGTTTACAATAACCTTTTCCGTATTACAATTTTTAACCGACTTCAAAAAAGGAGGAGGAGGTTATCAATTCGACTCGTATGTATTTTTTTTCTATGTATGTTCACTGATTAATCCGAAACTATCCACACGAATAATTTGGTTTTAATGTTAAATGAAAGAGGTCACTCTCGAATTGGTACTGCTTCCATTTCGTCGAAAATGGTTCATTACTATTTTAGTAATTAGGCAAAAACTAATGAAATTTGGGATTTCTGACAAATTAAAAGTAACATGGACGTTGAATAAGCTCGCCGAGTGGAGTACAGTCAGGCTAGCATATGTTCAGTCAGATGGCCGAGCGGTCTAAGGCGCCATATTTAATCTCTGATTTTCGAAATAGAGCGCGGGTTCGTGCCCTCTCCTGACATACGTGTATAATTTGCAATACTTTTTCCGTATTATAGTTTTTTCAACCGACTTAAAAAAAATCGTTAACTTTTCACTAAAAAGAGAAAAATAAATTTTTCTATCAAAAATTGATCCAACTTCAAAACTACTGCAAAGTGAAAAATAATTTTTTTACATAATAGTAACCAGAAGTTAAATTAAAAGCGCAGTATTTACCATGCGTTTTATTATATTTATGTACATTAATTTGATTTTTTGGAGTCGGTGCCAGCCAAGCTAATTTCAAAATTAAAATTAAGTATCCAATGGAAATCGTAAAAGAATAAAATTAAATTTTTAACTAAATATTGAATCGTAAGAAAACTAGTATATACTTAGATGTGTGTCTATTGGATAATTCCATGTAACTTGACTTGGCTGGCACCAAAAAACCAAAAAATCAAATTAATGTACATAAATATAATAAAACGCATGGTAAATACTACGCTCTTAATTTAACTTCTGGTTACTATTATGTAAAAAAATTATTTTTCACTTTGCAGTAGTTTTGAAGTCGGTTCAATTTTTGGTAGAAAAGTTTATTTTACTTTTAACATTAACATAATACTTTTGAAGGCTACCAAAATACAAAATAATTACACTCTTACGATTTATCATATAATGCTGTGCACGCAGCCGTACTTATAATGTGTTTACATATTATGAAAATACCTATTTTTGCAGGCTGTCTAGCGAATAAGACCCTGATATGAAAATTAAATTTCTCTAAAACAAAGGTAAAAAACGTAAACGGGTTGCAATGGTAAATCGTATTGGTAAATTGACTGTGTTTGTAAATGGATTGTTTATTAGGTAAGTTGTAAAAAAATTATACAGAAATTTCGAACAATGAATATTTAAAAAAGATTATGTTGTAATTGCAAAAAAATGGTTGATTTGACAGTTTTCTTCTTTTACATTGCTTACAGAGAAGGTATTTTTCGGTTTATAGTGCCATATTTCAAGGATTTTTCGAAGTAAATTTCTAGAATTTTGAAATTTCAAAAATTCAATTCGAAAACCGAATCGAAAAACGAATTTTCTGGAAGCAGTTTAAAACAAGAGAAATGTCAAATGAAAGCTTTACTTGCAATCAGAACGCAAACTTTTTAAAATTCTGAATATAATTTTTACAGCTTGTCTAATAAACATACCGTTTACCGCATAATTCTATGGATCTTTGTTTTTGAGATATTTAATTTTCAAATTAGGGTCTTATTTGTGGGAGACCCTGTAAGTACTACTAATTTTATGCTAATGATTCCAATGGATATTTCTGTCATTTTATAGCAAATCTAATTAGAAAATATCCTTTAATTAAAAAACGCCGAAATCAACTTTGTTAAAACTATTTGTTTTATTAAATATGTCTATTACCACATTCGCGATTTGTAAAATAAGTTTTGAATAATAAATAGTTAAAACAAATCAAAATGTGTAATTTGAATTAATATTTTGAGTATAAAAAACTTCAACACATATTAAATATATATATTGAAAAAATAACAAGTATATTTCAGATTAAAAGAACAACAATCGTTTTTTAAAAGAAAATAGAAGTAAATATCAATAATATCATGTTATAAGGAATTTATTATAATATTGTATACAAATCTTTAAAGCAAACAGAAATTATAATAAACTGAACCCTAAATACATTTTTCTATATAACCTCTTTTATGTATCCTTTGCAGAATATAAATTTGCCATTGAGAAACGTTTAAGAAAACTTAAACAAATACCTATTTACTTAAGGATACTCTTCCAAAATTCCTATCATTTATTTTGAATATTTCATGCATCAACAAATAGATTCATCGGGGAATCAATTGTATCGATTGCGAAAATTTCAAACTGAAATCGTACCTTTAAAATCTCGCGATATCGATTTTAACAGCATATAGCGTATATACAGTTTTTAGTACATTCTATTGCACTTAATAATTTGTCTCGAAAAAAAAAGAAATTGGTTATTGTTGCATTTTAATAGTTTAGTGCAGGTATTTATAATGCAACACGTTATAGTGGGTGTTGTGAAAAGTAATATGAAACTCTTTAATTCAATCCACACATTGTAAAATTAACATCTTAAATTTTATATTTTATATTCTCTGACGATGACTGTGTTTACAGTTTAAAGTACTAAGGATTACAATAATTTAACACCTTTTTAAATATTTTTTGTCATCTTTAAAAATAATTTATGCATAGTTCAACTTTTTGAGTTTATTTTTTAAAAGATGAATCTAGCATACTACATTTTTATTTGCTGATGTACGTAATTCATTGCACCATTTTTTAAACACCAGGTAAATTTTGTTAAAATTTATCCAATAGTTTGGTACGCACTATTTAAATGCGCGATAAAAGAGTGTATATGACTTTTCTATAGATTTGTATAAGTATCAATGCATATTTTTGTATTGTATACGTTAGCATGTGTTCAAAATTTGACCTATAAATTAAGGTCTGTGGTAATAGGGGTGAAGAAGATGAAAAATACCATAAAACAGGGTGTTACAAACCACATACTCTAAAAATAAAATGTCGAATTTGGGTTGTAACATTTTTTAGTACTGTAGTGTTCTCAAAATGGTAGAGTATTGCTGCCAAAATAGTATAGTAGTGTTCCAAAAGTAGTTAACTCAAAATGTTTCAAATTGGTACACATCCTTAGCCCGGGAGAACGCGCGCTTACCTAGGGTATGAATGGTTTTAACTTAGTCACCAATAAAATCAAATTAAAACAGTCTGTTTATTTAAACGAAAACAATGCTTACAAATCTTGTGATAAAATAAGTTGAAGCTTACTTAAAAAAAATTAGTGGTTGCAATTGGAAAAACCATACGCACTCCGGGTCTTTTAGGCCCTGCGCGCATCCTCCCGGGTTAATAACATCAAAACAATCAAAACTTATTATGTATAATGAAAATATTATCAAACATGTTTTGGTTGTTTTAATATTATAAATGAACTGCCGTTTTTTAAAACGATTGTGGGCTACAAATTGAACTTTCCAGTTTGAAACGTTTCTGTACTCGAAAATCTTACAACTCATTGTGGATATTTTTTTTACATTGCACATTTAATCAAACGTATAGGATGTTCTACTCTTACCCAACTTTGGTTAACAGTTATACCTTTCAGAGAGATGAAGTATAACATAATGAAACTTTGAAGAGTCATTCTTTCTTTTGTTGGAGATATATAACGCATATAAATGTGGTTAAATGTTCCATTAATCCCATCAACATAATGCACGCATGGCGTTTGACATTGTGTGCTACGATAATATGTTCGTACCTTATCAACGTTTGCGTAAGACACTTTTTTTAGAACTTTTTTAATGTCATTACATTTCATATAAATACCGTTGTATTTTTCTTTTGAAGGACTTTTATTTATCATAAAATTTTTAAGTTTAGGCGGCTTCAATTAATTTTTTGTGTGTAAATAAATTGTTCAATAGCATTTTTTTTATATCGTAGACAAGAAAAAAATAAATATATCTTTCTCTCTCTGTATATATATATATATATGAAACGTCACAACAAAAAAAATTCTTTTTATTCTGAAAAATGCAGGTAAATAAATAAATAAACAAAGTAAAAAAAAATTCAATAAACTATTAATCAAACTACATTTTCATAAAAAAAGCACGTTCTGCTCCTTAAACTATGCTTTATAATAATAAGTAAATTAATGTACTTTGTAAAATATTTTAACTAATAACATGAATTTTTGCTTCATTTCTAAGAAGCTTCTTCAATTCCATTAATCAAAAATACACTCTTGAACTTATTTAATTTATAAAAACCAATTGTGCAATCACTGTTCTATAAGCTTAAATATGTTCCTAAATATTTAATTATGTTTAAAAAATAAAAGAAAATTATTCTTCAATAACATCATTCATTAAGCAGCTTTAATGTTTTTCAACTTGCTTAGAAGGAGATTTTATGAAGGTTATAAAGGTAAATTATGAAAGTGAATCAATAAAGATAATTACATTAACCTGGCAAACATAAGTTCATATTCGTAGAAATTGTTCTGTAAAAATTGAGCCAGAACAGTAACGTGATTAATAATATTTTATAAAATAAATTTGTTTTACAGAATATCAAATAAATTAAGATATTCTTTTTTCATGAATAATTTTATTACGTGAAATATTACTTGCTAACTAAGCGCTAATTCAATATGGTGATAAATGTCCAGACCGTGGATTGAACCCGGAATCCTTGGAATAGCGATCTAAATGCTCTACAATTTAAGCTACTAGAACTTACGCTGAATAGACGACTGTCGAGGACGACTTCATGCAATCGTAATTTATTGTAAAGAATAATCCATCTTGTGCTACTGTGCAGACTTATCAAAATATATCAGTGAAAAATGCCAAGTTGGGACCGTCCTCGTAGCTAAAACGGAAGAGCACTTGGACCGCTATTGAAAGGATTCCAGGTTGCATTTTCAGAAAAAATCACGTTTTGAGCACCAGCCTTGGCGAGTTGGTGAAAGCGAGAACGTTCAGCTAGCTGCATCGCTAAACGCCAATCGTCGTTTTGTTTTGATTTTCAAATCCGAAATCATTTCAATCTGAAAAAGCTCTTTGTTTTAAACTATGTTTTAATTGTAAACAACGGGGAATAACATTTTCTCATATTATATTCTTTGCTTGATAACATTTACGGAAAAACAAATGAACAATAAGGACGATCTCTTTGCAGAAGGAAGGGTTTCTATTCGCTGGGCTTTTGACGTCACAAACAAGAAAGGGTGCATAGCATTGACTTCATCTCCGCGCCAATCGTTGTTCTGGCGATAAGGGCTCAAAACGTGATTCTTTCTGAAAATGCTTCCGGGTTAGATCCCCGGCGTGGACATTTTTAACCATGTTGGTTTTACGCTTAGTTATCAATTACTAATTCACGTATTAAAAATATTCAATAATTTCAAACGTAATTTCACAGCTGAAAATTTAAATATATTCTTATTTCCTTATTGAACTATTATTTAATGTTAATCTTTCATTAAAAATAATTAATTAAAATCCTTCCCATTTATTATTTATCTTAGAAAATCATCGCGTAGTTCTATTTTGACGATGTTTAAAAAGTGGTTATTCATAGTAAGAGAAACAAAAATGTATGTAAACCTTATTTATTAACTAACTTTACGTCACAAGCTTAAAAATAATTTTATTTTTATTTATTTCACAAGTACCTACTACAAACCCAGAATAAAAGATAATGAACAAAATTCAGTATTCTTATAAAATGAGTTAATAAAAATTTTCTTAATAAAATAAATTCTAAACAGCGTGAAAAATAAATTCATGATATATACGAAAACTAATTTTCATTAAGTCTTGTATCGATAAAAATAAAAAAAATGAATAATAAATGAAAGTTGAAAACAAACGAATAAAAAAAAGTGCAATAATACTGATGGTACTAATTAAATATCAACATCAAATATCTCATTAAAAGAACAATAAAGTAATTTCTTCCATAAAAAGTACAATTGAAAAAACACGAAAATAATATTAAAATACTTATTCAGCTGTATTACAATTTCACAAGAATTAAATCAACGTGTGTAAGAAATATTGGATTAATAGTGTTATTTCACATATCTTTTCGACTTTTTACTACATTCTCTTGTTAGTCATAAATAATTTTTAAAAAATATTTTCCATTTTTTACGTATCTTGGAGATAGCTATCGGTTAATTACCTTTCTACGATATTAAAAAAGGTTATCCAGATAAAAAAAATATATATATAAGTATTGTTCGTTGAAAATCTCTGTATCATGCAGCTTTAACTTAACATAAGTATTTTTTCATGGTATGATATTAGATATGATATTAGGTATGATATTTTACTCAGCATATGAAACAATTTTCTGTTGGAAACACAAAATTCCTTGAAATAATTTGCCAAAAGACATAAATTTATTCAAATAATGGAAAAATATTTTTTAGTCACAAGGTGATCATTTAATTTTCTGCCTGTGCTTTTTACGTTTCTTGACGGAATTTACTTTAAAGAATACATAACATTATTTAGAAATATATTTTACTCTTAGAACTAGAGTTAAATGAAAAATAAATTAGGATTACTAGAAGTGTTGAAATATTTTAAAATATTTTCAAATTGTACAGCAACATTCCTACCAATTTTATACTCACTACTCGTAAAAGAGAGATACTTATATAAACTGCAAATCTTACGTACTAAAATAAATGCACATTACTAGATGGTACACTTGTAAAAATAATATATTTAAAATGCACTTAAAAATGTATCAACGTTTCATTTGCTTCTGAGAACGTCGACAGGATGCAATACAAAAATGTTAAAAGCAATTTAAAGTTTCAAAATATAAACACATATGTCCACGGGCATAGTTGAGTTGAAATTGTACGTTGTGTCCTGACGACGTTCGCAGAAGCGAATGAAACGTTGATAAATTTTTAAGTGTATTTTAAATATATTGTATTTATAAGTATACCATTTTAGTAATCTGTATTTATTTTAGTATGTATTTTTAGTATAATTTATGGTGCAATTGTCTAATTCATAAAAAATTGCATATTATACTTTCATGGACATAAAAATTACTTATTTTACATTGTTATACTTGTACAGTATCAGAAATTGTAAATTGTATACCTATATTATGCAACACCTTTTCTAAAACGAAAAAAATATACATTTTCCCAGAGAACAAATTTGAATCTTAAAGCGTAGAAGAGAACATAATTCTATTGTTACACTAAAGTATGTATTTTAATATTTAATTTTATGGGTCTATTTTTCCTTGCAATCTCTAAACAAATATTCATGGATATAAAAGAAAAGGAATCATGTATCATACTTTTTTTTATCTTTTTAAAATAGAAATTTTATATTTTTTCTTTCATCTTAAAACATAAAACACATTTTTGCAACACGCTTTTCTAACTTCAAGACCGGCATTTTCCAAAGTGACTGGGCATGTTAAATATGTTTTATAGTCATTTTTTGAGGCAAAACAAAATGCACTCTCATGTTTGGAGAGATATACTTTAGCAAACTAGATATATTAAAAGAATCCTACGCAGATGTTTGAAATTCTTTTTCTGTTTTTTTTATATATATAGAAATATTTAATACTAATTTCAATGCATTAAAGAATATTTTTAATAGTTTGTTTTGATTTGGAAAAAAGATTTTTTATTAAAAAAAAAAACGATTGTATATAAATAACATTGAAGAAATAGAATCTTATATAATAATAAAAAAAACGGAATTTAACTATTGTTATAAAGAATAATTTTTAGAAATATAAGCATTTAAAAAATTGCAAAACTGTGGCAAATGTTTAAAAAAAAAAAAAAAAAAAAAAAAAAAAAAAAAAAAAAAAACGTTTATTTTTTAAATGACGGTATAAATGCTAAGTAATACAAATTAAAAATGCAAACTTTTCTTGTTATAGGATCCTCGTAAATTAAAATATATATATATATGTGGTCTTGAAATGAGCTTAAAAAAGTGATATTTATTATCAAAGAACAGAAAAAGCTGTAAAAATAAATTTAATAAAAAAATATGCTTTTTTATGTCACTTTCAAATCACTTTTCTCTTCATGTATTAGATAAATTTCTCTATTTATACCTTAACATAACAAATAAATAAAACATGTCTGATTTCTGTGTACTAGAAAAAATATATAAATATTAAAGCAAGTGATAAAAATCATGCGTTCTGCACAGATCATGAAACACTTCCCAACATATACTGAATACTGCGTATCAATTGTTGAGAACAACATCAGAATTTTTTTGTCCATTACAAATATATGGTCTTCAGACTGGTATTTGGACGTATATTAAAATTTTGTTTAATGAAACACGTAGCAAAGTTTAAAACTCCCACTGAGCAATTTCCTCCAATAAACACAAATGTTCAATAAATATTTTATCTATTATATTATATATATAAAGTTTGTACGCAGCAAATAATACGCAAAAGTAGGTAACATTTTAAACACGTTGCACTTATTATAAAAGCAAAAATTAATTATTATTCATGTTCAAAAAGTTAATAAATACTTTTATGTGTCCCTGTTAATGAACGATAAATTATATGTATTATAGGTTCTACAGTAGGCGCTGGTAGTATACGTCTGTAATATATACTCAAGAGATAAAACATGATGACCACCTATTGGAATTCATTATTATGTTATTGGAACAAATTGGGTGCACTTCGAGTTAAATGACAAGGAACATTCTCTTGCACGATGACGCCATTTTCATTTCGGAAGACAGTGACTGTCGGCTTTCGTTAATTCGAACATGTCGGGCCCACAAGAAAAGTTCGAATTATGAAAAATATGAAATAAAAACTGCTTAATATGGTACTATTACAAAGGAATTAATGCTATAGTGTTTTAAAATTTATTTCGTCTGTTATCATTAGAATATGACTTAATATTAAATTAGAATATATAAATATATAAATTAATTACAAGATTAGAAACAAGCACAAAGAAAAAAATTCAAAGCGTAACTGATGGACATACGGGGCACTAAGAAAGTGGATATCAAATGCATTGGATTATATGTATACTTGTTCACAACAATGTTCACAAAAATCAAAGAAAGAAAGGTATTCAAATGATCTGAAATCCATGAGAAAGAAAAGAAAGATTAAAAACCGGAATTCTCCTTAGTTCGAAGTACACGAAGACAAGAGAAAATGAGTTCGAATTAATAAAATATTTTAACGTTATTCTACCATTGAAAACTTTGGGACTTTAGCTCGAACTAAGCGAAGATTCGAATTATCCGATTTCGAATTAACGAGTACTATGTAATAGTGCAAATGTTCCGCATTGAGGTTCACACAGTCCGTGACATTCGTGGTCTGTTCTATAACAACTACAGTTACCATGGACGTCCATGAGAACGTTTTACAAAGCTCAATATCCCCACAACTGGACTTTGTATGACCTGTTGTATAAGGGGAAATAATAGTTTGCATAGAAGATGACGTACCACAACACTACTATTGACCTGCTGAACGGCGAATCGTGTTTCATCATGTTTAATTTTCATGGTATGATTTTAGCTATGATATTAGATATGACATTATTAATAAGTATTTTCCTCAAAATACGAAAACATTCTCAGTTGAAAACACAAAATTCCTTGAAATAATTTGTCAAAAGACATAAATGTATTCAAATAATGGAAAAATGCCCTCTCAGGTATAAAACCTCATTTATTTGAATGCTAGAAACCATAAAAGAGAATACTATAGGCTAGAATGAGTACAATAGTAATCCTTAGAGAGGAAAAAAGATAACTATAGACAGTCTATGCATACATCTGACCGTTTAATAGATAAGATTTGGTTGTCTGCTGAAGTGTGTTTTCAATGAAGACGTCTGCCGTGATCAATATAAGTTTTTCAGCCCATAATAAACAAAATATATTAATGGCAGATGTGGTCAATTACTTTAAAATTTTTATTTTTCATCACTTTCAAAACTGTCTGCTACAATGCTAACCGCGCGATAATAGTCTTCCATTGTTGTTTTACGATAATACTAATAATATATTTTAAAATTTCAAAACGGCAGACGTGATCAAATGGAATTACAATTGGCCAAAAATTGATACCTGCGTTACCTGCGCAGTAGCCTCGTCCACCATTTTGGGCTTAGTGACTCCCCATCTCATATATAGTAGGTATAGGGCCATCCATGTACAAAAACTCAGGTCTGGTCAAATACATATAGGTAGCTTTTCACTGGCTCTTAGACTATGAGCTCTTACAGAGTTCACCAATGAAATTCTATGATGAAAATTAAAATCTTCATTTCAGTGTTTTCAATAATCTAATACAATTTTCATATCAGTGGTTCAATAATCTGATACATTTTCAAAATTCAAATACAAAATATGAACTAATTCTAAACAAAATAATCTAACAAAATGAATTAATTCTAAGCAAAAAAGTATAAAATTCAAACAATATAGTAAAAAGAAAACTATTATCTGCAATTAACAATTTACCGCAATTAACCGAAATAAAACCGAAATCTTTTTCAGGGAAATCTCACCATACTTTACGACACGTCAGATGCTCGGACAAATCCAATGCATAAATGTTTTTTGACTATGATGGAATGTGTTAAAAATTAATTGTTTTAAAAGAGCAGTGAAGAAGTTGTCTGACAATATTTAAGAAAAATTTACTGCTGTTCTAATTGGCTTTTTCTCTATATCTCCAAGGTTTATTATATATCACGCCTCTTCTCACGAATTTCGAGTATGGTGTTAATAGAACTACAATTTTTTAACAGTGTGTATATCGTATCATGTATATATGAAATCGATAAAAAATAACTCATTTTATTTACTGAAAGTACAGTGATGATAAAATACCATGATTTATTTCGTATGGAAATAATTTAAATGTATTTTTCCCTTGATAAAATAAATATTATAAGAAACACATTATATATCTTTGAATTAGTTTCTTTTATATTTATTTTGAAAAAACAAAACGAATTAAAATACTGCATTCTAAATGAGACACAGTCCGTTTTCTCATCGATACAATAATGTAAATTTAACAAAAAAAGTGACACACACACAAAAAAGTCACATTTTTATAGCATCATGTATAAAATTGAGTTATAAGACAGTACAATTTACTGACTTAAAATTCACTTAGATGCTGACACTGAAAGCATCTCGTCGATTCTGAATAGTGCTAAAAATATACAGAAAGCTCCATTTTATAGAAATGTTTACTTAACAAAATTATACATAATGATAATAATCATTATCATCCAAAATGCGTTATGTGCCTCTTAATTGTTTGCATTTATTAATAGTTAAATGGCTTGTTTGAAATATATTTTTTTACATTATTGTATGCATATGATGCATATCAGATATTTGTTTAATAACTCATAGCTGCCAACTTATACGCATTTTTCATACCACAAAAATTTATAGTAAATATTGTCTCTTTTAATCGTCGAAAACTTATGATTGAACAAATGGAAAATCTCTGTATAATTTTAGTGGTAGCAAAAATGTTTAAAAGTTGGCAGCTATGATAGTTATTGTGTAAGTATTAATTAAATACAAATAGAACTCTTTTCAACGTTTGTTTCTTTTCAATTTTGAGAATATCTTTTCAAAATATTTACTTTATTGAAAAAATAATAATAGTAGTAATAATATTAATGATAATAATTATGTAGAATTTCACAAATATATTGCTTTAAAATATACAATTAAACACATTTTATTTATAAAACGATCATTGCATTTTTCTTATGTTATTTCAATAATTGCATAAATTTAAAGATATATTTTAAAAATGTTTTAATTCCATATGTTAAAATATTTTACTTAATACACGAATAGAGAAATCTTGCTAACATTCTCTGAGATTTTTCCAAATATATTTCTGAAATACCAAGAAATATTTCAGAAATATACCAGAACTTAAAAGAAAACTTTTGGAGAATCTCAAACTGCATTTGTAATAAATCCCTTAGTTCTCAATTTAACAAAAAAAACCATGATTTTAAAATGATAAAGTAGAATGTTACGTTCTAAATAATATCAGAGCAATTTTCTCGAATACATGCTTCACTGAGTCTAACAAAGGCATAATCGCATAAAAAAAGTCCCATTCTAAGAACTTTTAGAATTTAGAATCAGTCAACGATCGTGACACTAAAAGCGATGGTAGATTCTCATTTTATGCTAATACAAGAAGCATTGACTTAAAGTAAAATGTGTTTTAGTTTCCAATGGTAATGGAATTATTAAATGTTATCTTTAAAAGTATTTTTCTGAGGAATTTATCAGAAGAATGCAGATATTTTGTAAAGCACTGAAATAATTCTACTGAAGCTTATAAATATAATCATACTGCTTACATAAAAAACTACAAACATTCAGTTGTAAAAGACCCTAAAAACCTTTGGTTATCTAGTGTATTTACATATTTTATTTAATAGTTAATTTCTATCCAGACTTGATTATGCATATACTAATTATTTTTTTATAATTTTACAAAGTGTTAAAACGAACTTGCCATTGTTGCTTTATACGTATATATAAGTTTAATAACTTTATATATATATTTTTAAATAAAAAACGTGTTGGGAATTGACAATATATATTATTAGTCATAAAAAATAATAATTAAAATTGTTTCTTTATTACATCCTCCTATTTTTTAAAACAAAGAATAAAACTGCATAGAAATAATAAAAGTTTTCTGATATCAAATATATATTCAGAGACATACCCATAATTCAATGGTTTTAAAATTTTTAAATCTGATAAAAAATGTCACGCATGAAAAAGCGAATTTCGACGCTGCCAAATGAACTGCCAATAAACATAAAAAAATCCTTGGATTGACTGAAATTAATTGAGTGTCTACCTTTTTAACCTTTTCAGACTTCAGGTACACAAATGTGTACATCACTTCTTTTCCTCGTAAAAACTAAACTGTTATATTTTTTGCAATTTTACTTTACTTCTATGCAGTTTTTTTTCTTTGAAACAATACCAATAAATGTGAGCACTGATGAATATTACCTCATAAAATAAATATTATTTTCATTCGCGTTTCGGAAATATCTGCAAGACATTGTGGACAAGAAAGTAAGAAATATTCATGATTATCTAACTAAAATGCTTTACAATAAAAAATTTTAAGGATTTGCTGATCATTTACTTGTTTAAAGACTTTAATTTTGTTATTGCGTAAATTTATATTACTGATAATTAAAGTGATGTTTTAAGTAGGTTAGTACTTTTATATCCATATATGTAAACCAAAATTACCAGTCCCCTAAAGTACCGATTTCATAAAAATGACTCTTTATGTCATCTATGGTGTCATTTAGATTATGTAAAAGCAAATGAATATATATTTGTAGAGTTATTTTATGCTGAGGTCTGAAGAGGTTAAAATGCAGTTTTGGGAATTTTCCGAATATCGTATTGTTTAAATAAATTTAAACATGAAGTTTTTTTGCCACACATTACATTTGCAACATACAGTGTTCAGCAAAAGTTTAGAGACTGGTGTTTTTTAACCTTTAAATAAAATTACGAACACATGAGTTTTACGAATGGCTATACTTATTTTGAAAGATATTTTAAACAATGTAGAATAAAAATAATGGTTATAATATAAGATAATATTTAGTTTAACTGGAAAAAGTAAAATTTGCATATTGCAAAAGTTTAGACGCTTTTTTGATTTTTAGCCAACTGTTCATGGAAAAATGCAAATTTCCAAGTTATGATGTTGCATGTCTGAAGTATTTAATTATACATCGATATAGCATCAGTTAGTGAAGATGACGCCAGCTAAAAACATTCAGTTAGATGATGTAATTGAAGTAGGAAAGCTGAAATGGAAAGGGAAGACTGTTGCAGAAATTTCAGCAGCATTGAATCTTCCAATGTGACATTGTCTATGAAGTATTGTCTAAGGGTGACACCTTCAAAACAAAACATAATCTGGAAGACCTTTGTGTGACGATAAAATGAGATGACAAAAGGATCCAGAAACTAACATATACACAAATAATGATTGCTAATCACATTAAAAGTATGTCAGGACTTTCTGTCTCCACGGACATGAATCGTAGATGAATTAAAGAAACAGGTAAATCAATTTACATGAAAATGATAAAACAATCAGCCTTAAAATCTGGCTACAAATCGACGATAATGCAATGAACTTGCAAACATATATCATATGGACCCAAATGGTACGCTATGATATTCAGTAACGAAACAAAAGTGGAATTTGAATGGCCCAAACGGGTGAGCATACTATTGGCACGACTTGCGTAAAGAGCCTGGGGCTTTCTTAAGTCGACAAAAAGAAGGAGGCTTTTTAATGATTTGGTCCTCACTTTGCTTTAATGCTCGAGTATCTGTGAAGTTATTCATTGGTTGCCATGCAACACAAGACTACGTACATACGTTGGAGATTAATGTTTAGTCATTTGGGGAACTTTTAGCTGATCTAAAGTATGAATTTTAGCAAGATAAAGCGTCTATTCATTTTGTATACAAAAGAAAAACTTAATTTAACTCTGAAAATACTACTGATTTCAATTGGCCGGCATGTAGTTCTGATCCGGACCCAATCGAAAACCTTTGTAACATCGTATGTCGTAATGTTTATGCAAAAATTTGCTATACTTTTCTTTTAATGAGCTTCGAGCTACTGTTGAACATGTTTAGTACAAAATAGACTCCCAAGTGACGCAGCATTTAGTTTCTTTGATGAAAAATCACATTCTTGCACTAACTGCAAACAATGTGGGTGCAACTCCATTTTAATTTGTAGTTATTTTTCTGTAAATATACAAATTGTCTATACTTTTGCCACAATGTTAAATTCATTTTTTGCCATTATATTTTATGTAAAAGGTAAAATTCAAAATTTATTGTTTGTGAATAAAGGATAAGTTATAAGTAATGTATGACAGATGAATTACAAACATTCGGCATGTACTTCTGAAAATAGAAGGGTAATCGGTCATTGTCTAAACTTTTGCTGAGCACTGTACAAAACAACTACTGTATTAAATAAAAAGAGAGATGTGACAGATCAGATACAAAAAAAAAAAAACCTTTATTATTTGAAAACCGTTGATTTTCAAATGTTTCTGACACCACAGTTGTGTTTCGGAAATAACTCAAAAGAGATTATTGCTTTTTATGCTCCTACCGTATGTAACGACGTATCGCAACTATCTGAATTGCAAACTGTGAAATTTATGCTTAAAGATGTCATAAAATTATCATTTCCATTGGGATTACTTTGTAACAGTCGAATTTTTTTCCATGAAGGCAAGAAAAAAATGTGAATGATTTCGACTTTGAAAAATATGCTGTAAACAAGTTTATCTCAAAAAATGATATTGATATGTGATCCATTTGTTCATTATCCCTGCATATTTTGCTGCAATGATTCGACCAGTATTTTGTAATTTCCTGAAAATACGTCCCACGAATATCTGTAATGACACTTTCAGAACAATTTATGCGTCCACTGTCCTATTTAACCCGGGAGGACGCGCGCGTTGCCTAAAAGACCAGGAGTGCGTATGGTTTTTATAATTGTAACTACCAATTTTTTAAAAGTAATCTAACTTATTTTCTCGCAAAATTTGTAAGAATTGTCTTAATAAAGTGACTGTTATAATTTGATATTATTGGTGGCAAAGTTAAAATCATTCATACCTTGGGTAAGCACGCGTTTACCCGGGTTAAATATAAGAAATGCACTTTTTTTTCAATTTACTAAAGTAACATTTATGTACATTTCTTGAAAAAACTATTAAACTTTTCTTAATGAAACTATATCAAACACAATAAAAATTATTCATAAAAATACATCAAATCTCTTTCTAATGCAATATTGTTTGATTCATATTTTTGACAATAGGGCGAAATATAAAATGAAATTACAACATCAAATTAAAATCAAATGAATTTTCGAACTCAGACTCCAGTGATTCGGACAACAACAACAAAAAAATAACAGGCCTGAAAGTCTCAGCTAAGAACTTTTTGAATTTCGAATCTGTTAAGCGAGCTGAAACTAAAAGCTACCGATACCGTCATTTTATGCTAATTTAAAAAGTGCTGGCTTAAAGTAAAATTCATTCTAGTTCTTTCAAATTATGTGTAAAGTATTATATGTATGCGGTAACTGATTTTTTTCCATAATAAACTATTAAAATGGCGCATATATTTTGTAAACATTTGAAAAATATTAGAGAAGAATTTTAATCTTATAAAGAATTTAAATTTCAAAGAAATTTACAGTTTTTGTAAGCACTAATGCAATCACATTACATAATTTTATCGGTAATAATGAAAATATAACATTAAAAATATCAATCGAACATTAAAACACTCCATCAATTTTTAAAATCAAGATGAAAGTTTTTCTGCATGGAAAATCTGCATGGTATTATTTCGGGTATTAAAATATTGTGTTAAAAAATTTCAGGATGTTAAAAATTTATTCTATACCTGTTAAAAATAAATGAAAGAACAAATTGTTCTCATACACACTTTATTAAATGTATATGTTACTTAACTAGAGGGGGGGGGGGGGAAGTATGAGAAAACTTCTTATTAAATCAACTACAATATCAATATTAATCCGCTATACCATTAACTTATTAAAAGTTTTAATAAAAAAGTTGTTAATCATTTAAAATATTGTCGTATACAAACTATTTTCATAAAAATGATAAAACTTATTAAATCATAAAACTTATTAAACTGCTCTTTTCTATGGTATACATTGCCTTAAATAAACTTCTTCTTATTTTATTGCGAATTACGTTTTACGTTATAATATTTAGTTATTATTTAACAAAAAATAAAAATTCAAAATTATTTGTAAAGCATGTTTTCAAAAAATGTAATACACTTATTTCGTTAAGATTTTTATAAATGAATTAATTAAAGAAAACTTTCTATTAATAATAATTTTTTGAATAAAGGTAACAAAATAATTAAGTTTAAAAAAACAATGTTAATGAGATAATGGTTGTTTCCATTTTAAAGCGCTGAAATTATCAGCAAGATTTAATTGTAACAAGATTTTAAAAATAAACTTTTTCGAAGTAATTTTAAACAAGAAATAACAAAATAATTTCAAGTGATTAAATCTTAAAGGGACGGTTTACCTTTTCAACATTTTTATTTATTTATTTATTTACTTTTTTATTTATTTATTGAAATATGGTTCAATATATTACTTAAAACAATTTAAAATATAATGTCTGTATTAATCTGTTTTCCATTTACTTTTTTTTAAACTAAGTAGCTGTCAGTTGTTTCAAACAGTTTTATACAGACATCTGTTAATAAAAATATTTAAACTTATCACGCTGCGTTTTTAATTGTTTTACATTGTCTTAAATATCTTATTTTTATGTTTATATCCAATGAAGCATACTTTATAACCTTCATTTATTAATGAAAAATAAATAAAAATTCAAAGTTTTCCTAATAATGTAAGTTTAAAAATTTTAATAACATTTATTTCGTTACTTATTTTTTAAGTTGCGTAATTAATAAAAGAACCCAGTTAATTAAAAAAAATAATCGAGATTGCAAATTAACTGGGATTAAAAGAGAATAATTCTTTGAGATAATGGTCCTTTTCTTTAAAAATGTTAGATTAAAATAATTTTCTAAATATAAAAGATTTTTGTAAAAAGTCATTCGACAATTAATTTTGAATCAAAAAACAGAAACCAGATCGATTATATAGTACTTTATAACATGTAAAAACAGACATGTTATTACAATACATAGCTTTTATTTTCTGACTATGCTTGAGTTAACTCTAATTTAACCAGATTCATTTGACATAAAAGTGAGTTTATGTTAAATACGATTATCCAAATTCCTCTTTATTTATGCCATAAAAGCTGCCACACATACACAGTGTGCTTCCTTTGATATAACATTTTTGTCTAAATTCGGAGTTTTTTTGTGTGTAAGGAAGGAATGGGGTTAAATAACAAAAATTTGTTTAGTACAAACAAATTTACACCTAAATATAACGACATTTTTTTAATATTCAAAAACACTTTCTTTAGTATTTATGCAAAAAATTATGTTCTTTTTTTCTTCAAATATTTTTCCTACCTAAATATTCAGAAAAACTGCCACTATATGCAATTCTTCAAATCGAATGAATTCTTTAAGAGTTTTGAAATCGGACGTTGAGGAAGTAACTGTTATTATTATTATTATATATTAATTTGCCAAATTCGAACATTAAAAGAGAACATACCTTTCGCATAACCATTATTGTACCAATTGCAAAAGTTTGTGATGTATTTGCAGTTTGAAGTAGCATGTATTAATCCTGCATCAGAAAATACCTCTCTTTTATTTTAAAGATATATGATTGTGAATGCTTCATCATAAAGCAAAATGTCTTTTCATCTTTCAAATCAAATTTTCTACTACATCTATTGATTTGCAAATGTAACGTTAGCTGGAGATGATTTCTGCACGTGAATTACTTCTTTGATATCAAATATTAGGATCTCGTCATCTTTCCTGATAACAGTCTCTAACGTAATGACTTCTTTGATTAGAGTAATAGGTTAGAATAACGAATTTCATTAACGAGTCCTATATCTAATGCATCTTACATCATCAGAATCATAGTTTGGAAACTCGAATATTTAAAGTTAAAACATAAGTGTAGCATTATGAGCATATAGCGAAATAATGACAGATGTATTTTTTAGGAGCAATATGAGGGATTTATGAAGAAATAGACTAAGATCTTGCTATAATTTTTCAATGAAATTTATTTTTAATGTTTTAATGTGTAAAAATAAAACTATTTGTATCATTTTCAAATGTCGAATACATTAAATCTATTGTCATATGTCATTACTCTGTAAAACTTTTGTGTTTTCTAATATACATTTATGCTAACATTTTGTCATAAATTAAAATATCATTTCATCTTCTAAGGGTAATTTTTATTGAATCTCTTCATATCAGAATATGACTTTTTACGCATGTTTAACAGTAGAACTGCGGCGACGGGTCATTTTGACCCGTATCATGTGCAGATATGTGAATTCAAACCAGAAAACTTTTTATAAAATAAGCGAAATATAAGCTGAGAAAAAATAATTTCAATAAATTACTTAAACAGTTTTAAATAAAAATTCCGGTGAGAAATACTTTTATAAAACTTGAATGAATTTTACCGCGGTTCTAGTGTTAAATTTTTATTTTAATGTTTTAATGTATAAAAATTAGATGTAAAAATAAAACGATTTGTATACTTTACAACTTTTAAATCTATTGTCATGGACACTTACATGACACTCTACATCACATATAGTGTTTAATACCGTAAAGTACCAAAAGTAAACAGCCCAGATGATATATATTGCAAGGTGTATAAATCCCTGAAATTTATGAATTTCTAATATATCTCTTCATCCTTCTCATTTTACCAATCCATTTCACAAAATTTCGAATTTTATGCACATAGCTGCCAACTTTCAACTTACTTTCCGTAATACCTGGATTAGTTTGATCCAGGTTAACATCATTTCAAACCAGAAAATATATTTCATGAATCTTTATTTATTTAATTTCAAAATTGTTAGTGGAACATACTTAATTTCATTTCTTTAAAAAAATTCTAGTTCGAAATTGATTAAACCAGGGTCAAATTAACGCACGCACGTATTACGAATAATCTATGACAGGTTGACACCTATATATGCATCCCTTAAGAGGGTCCAGGGCACAAAAAACTTCAAAATTTCTATCAAACTCATTGCATCAAAAACCTTTTCATTTTTTATGTTTAAAATGAGGTTAAAATTTTTTTGTATCTTAACTAAAAGAAAAAATATTAATTTTTCATTTTGGTTTGTTCTTAAAATCTAGCTTTCCAGCAATGGTTGTCAGACTTTAAAAAAAAAAAAATCCCAAATTTTCGGATTTAAATTGTTATGACTCAAGAACGTTTAAAGATGAATTCTTGAAATTTGGAACATGTATTTTTAATATTTTTTACTATATTTTTGATTCAGCAAATTAATATATGTATATGTATATTTACTATTGAAAATATGATTTTCTTAAGTAAAGTTTAAAGACAAATTTACATGTAGTTATACGTAAGTGCTTTTTATTTAACTGGAATAAAAGTGTAATACAATAGTTTGATAATTTTAAAACAAAATGTATAATACCAGAGTGTTCAGCCTCTTGTGAGCTACTGCCAGAAATAACAGTTTAGGCTTCGGATTCTTTAAAAGCATAATAATGTGCTTTGTTAAAAAAAAGGAATATTAGCATGTTACGGAAAAATGCAGGATTTCATCATTACAACGAAGTCTAGAATCTGTAATTGGGTTGCCATGCTTTTCAGTTTAAAGTATGTTTTGTATACAATGGCATCAGTCATTGTTATATTAACAAATATCAACTGTTTAGGTATTGATAAGTAAGATCAATTCCACATTTGAATTATCTGCATAAAATGATTAGGTGAAAGCTGGTACTGACTTTCTGACTTTTATTAGGACGGTATGGATACTATTCTTCTTTTGAATCGAGATTAATAAAATCCGTCAGCTTACGAGAATAGTTTTCAGAATCACGGAATTGCGTAAGTATTGTGTTTTGAATACGCTTATATTTTATGTTTCGATATTTTCAGGAATGGGTCTAGTTTATTTATCTATTATTTTCTCTTTTTTAAATCGCCATCATGCACATTTTCATGTTATTTTTACAATGTGCTTTCGTTCATGTTAACTGGTACAGATATTCAAATTTTCTAATATGTAGTTACCAAGTAATCATACCAAGTAATCATACCAAATAAATAGGAAATGTTTGCTCATATATTCACCTGTATTTATAGTGATTCAAACGATATAATTTAAAAACACAGTTGTTATTCCCACTATTTTTATACAATATGACATCACATTAAATTTCTTCAGAATTCTCACGCAAATATTTCCATTGATATATGATATAATATTCACTGTTAAATGCTTTTCTCAGGTTATAATTTATTAAAATATTTATTTTTTTCTCTTTTTAGGAATACGGGCACACAAATTATTTAGAAAGAAATTATTTGCAAAGATTGCATGGGTACATTATAGTTTAGTTCACTTTAATTATGATAATATTTAATATTCGGGCATTTTACATATGATTTAATTCACATATTTCATTTTGCTTGCCACACTTTGATTGTTTTAAAGTTTTTGTACTATTTTGATAGTTACGTGTAACTATTTTTACAATTTTCCGCTTTTAACAAGTGATTATTTAATTACTATTTTGATATTTTTTTTATGTTTGAAATATTTGAATCAGTTGTTTAAAAATATAACATAAACAACGTCTTTTTAAATGCACTTTTTTGTAACAAATGCTTTTTAAAAGTACAGCCATGATCTGAGAACTAACCAATAATCCTTGCTCTTTAAATCTAATTTTGATTCATTACTAAAATGACATGCGTCAGCGGCTTATGTTGTTTTCGTATTCAGTACCAAATGACGTCGCAGCCATTACTTTCGATTTTAAACAAAATGTAGAACTACGGTGCAACTACAAAACATTATTTATTTACGGCAGCTGTTATTTTGATGCAAATGATTTTGAAACACATAAATCAATATTTTAAATGTATTATGAAGTCATTAATTAGAAGAGAACAAAGGATCGTTTAGTCTGTAATAGAGATGGGCATTATTTAACATAACAGGATAAATATTCGTAATATTAACCAAAAACTTATTATTCAATAACAGATTACCAAAAAGTCCCATTTAATTTTGGAACGCCTCGTATGATAAGCATTAAAAAAAGAAGAAACAAATAGTAAGGCTGAAAATCATTTTAGGAATACATATTTATAAATTAATAAAAGTTTAGTTATATAAAAAAAATTCCAACTTATAAATCTATTTGAATTCTGAGGCAAAGAATTTCTATTACTGCAGAAAACAAAAATCCCCGACTGCATTAAAACGCTTTTGAGACAGAGAAAGAAAAAAAATTCCAACGCACAAAAAAAACCCGATGAAACTTTCTTTTTGACGCGTCACTGTCTATCTACGATTCCAAGACATTAAAAATCATTTTGGTCTAATCAATGAAGTAAATGATAGGAACCATTTTCCTTTTGCATTGTCCAAGACATTAAAAATCTTTTTGGTCTAATCAAGAAAGCCAATCATAGGAAACTTTGTCCTTTTGCTATCTCAAAAGTTCACGTGATAAAATCTCTCAAAAGCTATTCGTTGTTGATTATTCTGTGAATATTTAAAAACATCTGGCTTCGATTCTTCACAGAATATATTTTATCGTTTGAATTTTTTATAACGCTCACAGTTTCAAAGATTAAAGCAATAGAATCAGTTTTTAGAATAACGAAAACAACATTTATTGAAAAAAAAACAGCTGGAATAATGAAAACTGGTTAGAATACTGAAAATGAAATGGGGGGGGGATGTGTTTTTATCCTAGAGTACGTGAAATTAGTTAGTGAAGCTTGCAGATTATTAAAAGCAAGGAGGTAATGTCGGCCATCTTTGGTCATATTTTTAATGGGAAGTAATCTCTGTTTGAAAAATGGAATTAAAGAGATTTACGTATTTAATTGTTCATAGAAAGCTGTTTTATCACTCGGGCACGGGACATAATCTTCCGTTGATGTAGTTAGATGGGTAAAACGGTGGCAATCTTTGAGTTTGAATATTTAAAAGGGATATTACTATGTACTCATTGTATTTGGGGAAGGGGGGGGTATTCTGGCGCTATGATTTTTATTAAAGAAAATGTTTATTACTATTTTTTTTTATCATTATTATTTTGTCAATATTGCGTTGTTAGAAAATACGAACTGGAAAACGTTACTTTTGTAATTGTATTTTCCTGAAAAATGAAGAAAAATGGCCTGGTGAGGGCACAGCCATTCGAAAAGGGATGGGAGGGGGGGGCGAAGAGGGGCGGTCATGACGGACGCGGAAATTTATAGGGCGCCTATTGTATACTACCTACGTCATTTTTTTAGCCTGTCACAAGTTCTGGGGAGGGGATTTTAAATACGTACTTGCACATACGAAATTTGTGGGATGAATGACATTTGATTAAAAATATGCAAGTAATGTTTCGTGCTCTTGTGGGATAAGCTTTGAATATGCGTTCACAGATATTGATTCAGGGATGTCAAAATTCGAACTTCAAATCAAAGTGCTAACAAATAAAGATCATTTTTTTGAACAAATCGCATTGTTAAAACGGTGTTGTTTTTATGGAGGATATTTCTGATCGTTTAGAAAAAATTAATTTCTAAACCGTCAGTTTTGGAGTCATTGTAACAATTGCAAAAATGCTTTGAATTTTCTTCTGCATCATATAAATATTAATTTACATTAAAATAATTATTTTTTAATTGTTAAGAAACTACATATTTTATACAGTGTTCAGTAAGTTTCCTATAACTTTTATTTAGAAAAAAGTTTTTACGTGTTTTAACAAGTAAATCAGCAAAAAAAAAAGTTCTACGGGCAAAATTTACTGAGTTATGATAAGTGTTTTTTAAATGTTAAATTTTCAACGAGGAAAAATGCATTTTTAGTGCAAGAAAACGATAATAATACGTGAAATGTAAAGTATCACAACTAACTAAGTTTTTGTCTTGCAAAAATTAAAATTTTAACTCTATGTTGATTTTAAATACGCAGGTTTATCTGAACTAAAACAGCGTCTCTACTTATGTATCAAAATTATTCAAGATACCTTAATTAACGGCCATCTAATTAAAATGTCTGCTGACAGCATAGTCTCATTGATTAGTTATACGTTACAAAAATTACAGTTTGTTGAAACCTGTTACCTGTGAATGCGTGGAACGATGTAACCTGTTAACCAAAAATAATTATATTTCCCAATTCTAGTCTGTAAGAGAATAGAAGTAAATATCAATAATATCATTTTTTAAGGAATTAATGATGATATTGTATATGATTCTCAAAGTAAACAGTACTTAGAATAAACGCTTAATTTCTTTCTCTAAATGTTATCTTCTATATATACTTTTTAGAAAATAAATTTGCCATTTAAAAACATTTAATAAAATATAAAAAATTACCTATCTACTTTCAGAAACCTTTTCGAATCTTCAATAATGTAATTTGAATATTTAATCCTTCGACAAATATGTTTATGCGGGATTACCATATCTATTACGAAAATTTAAAACTGCAGTCTTTGTTTTAAAATTTCATAAAACCAATTTTAAAGAAATTAGTTTATACAGTTTTCGGTATATTTCAGTATTATGTGTATTATAATTTTCTAGTAGGAAAAATAAATAAAATTGGTCATCGTGTTGCTATATTATTCCTAAATGCAGCTATTTACAACGTAACACATTATGGTCGCTCTAGTGAAAAGAATTGGAAGCGTTTTAGTTTAATCCATGTATTGCAAAAATGCAAGCAATTCATTACACAACCTCTTACATAACAGGTAAACTTTGTTTAAAATTATCCAATATATTGGTACTTAGTTCTTAAATGTGTAATAAATGAAAGTGTATCCTCCCATGTATCTGTATGCGTACAGGCTAACCTTCAGTCAATTTTGGTTGACGGTTATAACTTTCAAAATGCTCGAGTTCCAGATAATGAAAATTTTTAGAGATATTCTCACTCTTTTTGTATATATAGCACAAAGAATTGTCGTTAAATGTTCCATTATTCCCACCATCACAATAAATGTACGGCGATCGGAAATGTGTACTGCGATAATCAATTCATGTGTGCATGAGCACTGAGCAGTACATGTGTGCAGTGCACTTGCAATAAACTTTTTTGAACTTCTATTTCCAGTATATACCGTACTATCAATAGCATAAGATTTCTGCTTTTCCCAAACTTTCTGTGAAGATTCTTGAAAAGAACCTTGAGCATAATTCAGTCAATATGGATTTCATATTTAATTAAAATTCGTTCGAGTAGTTTACGTGGAAATAGGTAGCATATCTGACATATTTTCCATAGGATTGTGTCCAGTTTTGTCTTCCTTCAGTTATTTTTCTGAACTTTTGACTCTAATACTTTTATACTTAGAAAAAATTAACAAAATTTATCATGGCTGCATCATTATAATTTTCAGATATATGCAACACTAGAATGGGTATAGTGCCAAAGCATATTAAACGTTTCAATTCATTGCGCATATTGTAAAATTGTTGGAAGTTCATTACACCATTTTTAAGTAATAGGTAAACATAATACTTAAATATTTAATAAATGAATGGGTATGTCTTTTCTATGTATTTCTATGTACATGAATGTCTATGTCTGTACTGTAAACATGTGCAATGCGTAAAAAAGTCGATCGACAAATTAACCCTCTAAGTATTTGGAACGTAATATTCCGTTCACTAAGCTGCAGGTTTCGCTGCAATATAAGCAATATTTATGATAATATAATTCTATATGTTTAATGTATTTTCAATATACTTTAGAATGACTAAATACACTCAGAGATTACATTCATATTTGGCTATTTCCATGAGTACTTGTAGTGTAAGTCACAGGCTACGATTTTTGGCTACCAGTATAATAGAACAAAAAAATGTGATTAATTTTATTGGCACATTCTCATTAATTGAATAAGGCCAAGCAGACTTTTCGAAAATAACGGTGGCAAACAAGCATAGCAATTAATAAGTTATGTGACTTACACTACAGAACCCATGGAATTAGCCATTTATAATTATTTTTTATGTAATGTTGAAAGAATCATATTTTATGAGCATTTAAAAGAAAATGCAGAGAAAACAACATTACAATTTTACCCATTTACAAGACGCTCGGAGGGTTAAAAGAGGTGAGAATAGGCATGGCATTAGGAATTTGGAAAATTACCACGAACAAGATGTTTCAAACAACCCATTTATTAAAAAAACAGGATATTTTGCTTTTGTCTAACTTTGGTTGAAGTAATAACTATCAGAAAGATGAAGTATTGTATAATAAACCTTTCAAGAGACTGTATAATAAACTTTTCAACTTTTTTGTCATTATGATAGCACCAAAAAATATGGTAAAACTTTCCGTTATTCACGTCAGCACTATGCACTTGCAAACCGATTTTTAGGATTCAAGTATCAGTTAATAATGTATCATCGGTTGCTTGTGAATGCTGCTTTTGTTGGTTTTCGTTCATCAGATGAAAATTGTTCTTTGTCTGTCTGTCCTTTACATAGTCCGTTCACAAAAATGCATAGGTTTTTGTGTACTTATAGCCGAATTCCTGGTGTCACAAAACAAATCATATTTTTTAAAAAAATGTCTTAGTTCACTTAAATTGATTTTTTCAATGTCATCTGTTCATTTTTCCGATTTAAGTTTTAAAAGAACACTTTAATTTAAACCTTTTACGTGTAGACATCTTAGCTTGAAGGTAAAGCACCTCACTAGTAAACCTAAGCTTCTTAGTTTCATCTTCGGTGCTGGAAGTTAAAATTTTCATAATATTGATTAAAATAAATTTCGTATTTTTTGCCAATTTAAGTGTTTATATTACTAGTGTTACCTTCATTTGACATTCATAACATTCTTTGAATTTAAAATTTCTTTCGATTTTAAAAACTAGTGGAATTTTAGATACATGAATATTCATACTTCTACTAAGCGTAATACCAACTCAGTGAAAAATGTCCATAGCCGGGAATCGAACCCGGAACCCTTGGAATAGCGCTCCAAGTGCTCTACCATTTAAGCTACGAGGACGATACCCAGCTCAGCATTTTTCACTTCATATGTTGGCTAAGTTGCAAATCGCAGCACTAGATCCGTCTTCACGAGCACACAAGCTGCGGCGTAACATGAGACACTATAGACCCAGCATCGGTAAATCACATTTATTTATCATATTAATCAATTTCTTGATTAATTTCAGCAATGAAATCACGCCTGAAATTTTAGATACATGAATATTCATACTTCTACTAAGCGTAATACCAACTCAGTGAAAAATGTCCAAGCCGGGAATCGAACCCGGAACCCTTGGAATTTATTAATTATTCAGTATTTTAAATTTTGTTTAAACAATTATTTCCGTTTTTAGAAAATTTAAATTTTATTCATATCTCCTTTATTTTTATCTTTCGGATTTCCAAAAAAAATATAGAAATAAATAAGTAAAATAAAATAAAATAAAATAAAATAAAATAAAATTTTCGATTTTATTCAAATATATTGATTTGAACACTTTTAAGTTGATGAAAATAAATAATCTCTTTTTATAATTATTATAAAACTAAATTTGTTTGTGCTACCATCTATGTTAGAATTTAATAATTATAAATTAACAATTTGGATTTATTAACTAAAGGATAAGTCATTTTAAATTTTGTTTAAACAATTATTTCCGTTTTTAGAAAATTTAAATTTTATTCATATCTCCTTTATTTTTATCTTTCGGATTTTCAAAAAAAAAAAAATAATAATAATAAATAAGTACGTAAAATAAAATAAAATAAAATAAAATAAAATTTTCGATTTTATTCAAATATTTTGATTTGAACATTTTTATGTTGATGAAAATGAATAATCTCTTTTTATAATTATTTTAAACTAAATTTGTTTCTGCTACCATCTATGTTGGAATTTAATAATTATAAATTAACAATTTTGATTTATTAACTAAAGGATAAGTCATTTTGGAGAAATATTAAACAAAACTATGTGTGTGATCTGCAATTACAAGTAGCTTCCTCTTAGAAATTTATGTTATGTTATCCTATTTCACAAATCTGAAGGGACATATCATTAAATTTTTCTTTTACAATATTTTTATTTTTCATAAAGTTCTTACCATCAAGCCGACTTCAACTACACTGTTAAAAAACTTGTCCTAGTTTGAACCAAATTTTGGTGCCCAATAGCTGCCATGGAAAGATAGTGAAATATTGAACTAATAATTGGAGCTCCTATTGAAACATAGTTCCAATATTTAGAGCGAGATTGAAACAGAAAGCTCCAAATATTGGTACGAGATTTCACCATCCTATGGTGACAACTAACAAACACCAACGTTTGGTTCAAACTAGAGAAACATTTTTTAACAGTGTAGGGTCAAATGCCCTGTATTTATGACAAAATAGGTGGTTGGGATTTCATTACCTATGGTAAGATTTCTTCATCTTTATATCTTCTTTCATCCTATGAATGCCTTGTATCCGCCATCTTAATTTGCCAATCGAATATTTGAAGAACTTGTCAATCGTTTGGTTATTAACATTAATTGCTTATAGAGGTGATATTTAAATTATACAGGGTGTCCATAAAAGAACTCCGGTGTTTTAAAAATTCATATCTCACTAACTATAAAAGACAGCGAAATTTAGTCGATTTCTCTGAAAAAAGTAGCTCAAAAAGTTTTACTCATACGAATTGGGAATGTTTGCATCAACTGTTGGTGGCACTACAGGGCGTTGACCTTGAAATGATGGCGACTCCCCAACAAAAGGCTCAATGTGTTATTTGGCTCATAGAAACGATAGAAGTTTCTTCTGGGAGCATATCAAGAATCTTGTGTATGCAGAGAAAATTCGTGATGTTCAATATCTCAGGGGACGAATAGTCAATTGTGTGGCAACCGTCCTCCCAGACATGCTCGCCAGGACATGGGAAGAGGTAGAATACCGTTTAGACGTCTGCCGTGCCACTAACGGGGCTCATATAGAACTTTACTAAGTGTTAAAAAAACTTGAAAATGTAAGCTTTTTAGTCATGTATAAAACATGTATGTACGTTTTTTATTTCATTAAAATATTTTGCTTCAAAACCCCGGAGTTCTTTTATAGACACCCTGTATTGCAAAAAACTTGCAATGGCAATTTGATCTCACTATTCAAGTAAAGCAGTCATTAACATTTATGATTTTAAATAATTTGTGTCTGGAAATATTCTAAATACATTTAAAATTATTACTTACTTATTAGCAATTGGTTTATAGCAGTCTAATATTGTAATCACAATCAGCCATATTTTATTGAAATTTCAACATTCAAAATAAAATTATTTATAATGATTACATAATACCAAACTTTTGAACAAAATAGACAGTGCTATTTAGTAGGTTAATATGTTGCTAATGTCTTTTAGATTAATAAAAAATGTAATTAAAATATCCAAAGTAAGGTTAGGGGCAGTAAACTTTAGCAGTAATTTGAAAGTGTTCAACTTTTTTAACATGAAATTAAAAAAAAGAAAGTATTGTTTCGTGCAATAATATTATTAGAAACGCATCTAATTTCTATTTTCTTCAGACAAGCTGAGAAAAAGGGGAAAAAATGAATAAAAAAGTTAATATGTAGAAATAAATAAAAAATTGATATTAGATATCAAATGAAATTCAGACGATCATTCACCTTTCCTTTTCACGTGAATAGCATTTTATATTCCTTTTTAAAACATAAATATGTGTAAATAAAAACGACATACAAACACATTTCAAAAGATACACAACTTTGAACTTTTTGAAAAAACCTCCAACTTCTGACTGTAACGTGATGTTAAATATTGTAGTAACTTAAAAAAAAAATTCAGGATAGAATATTTACATTTTTCTCTGACGTATATAGAAAGCTTAAAGCTTTGCGTCTTATATTAAATAAAAATGCAACGCATTTTCTGATTCGATATGATTTCTTTTGAGACCAGATTTGAAACAGTATATGCACAATGTTTATGCGATTTTTACCCTTTTGCGTTTCAGTGTTCCATTACATGAAACACACATTTTCATTCCCAACTGCTACAATGACATCAGAATTCTGGTATAAATATTTTAATCTATAATGTATGGAAAATACAGATGTCATTGAGTTATTTCAACATTTCCTGATTGAAAATTCCCTGTGCCGAAAAAAGATAAATATTTATTGCTACATAATTATACAGTGACCAAAAAAAGTACCTGCACTCGGACGATTTTTTGCGTAACTATGGAAAGCAAATTTGCTACTATTCTCTTAATCATTTATTAATTTAAATAGGAAGAAAATAAAGATAACTACCCATTTTCCTTAGCCCATTTTCCTTTTATTTTTCTATTTTCCATATTACACATTTATAAAAATAAATTAATATTTTCTCATACCTAAAAGGTATTTGCACACAAAACAGTGACTGTTAAAAAAGGCATTAAATGTGAATATTACGCAAATGTTTAGCATACCAGTACCGCAGTACATTAGCCCCGCACTTTAAAGTCATGTAATACATTAACTGGAGCAGGAATTCTGGGGAGTTTTTACTCTAATGGCGCCGAAAACGTGTGAATTGTTTGTTGTTACACGTGAGAAGAATATATTTCTTAATAATTCTGGATTAAGTTAACGAGGAATAGGTAAAAAATTAAATCTAAACTTTTCTAGTGTTCTTTACGTAATTAAGAAGAAAAAAGAAACTGGTTCGACATTAAATAAGCCGCGATCTGAGCGTCCAAAATAGCTAAATATCAGGCAAAGGAGAGCCATCATAAAGGAATCGTCAAAAAACCCTTTTCTAAGTGCTCGAGAAATGGCTGTTGATGTCAACGTCGGGAACAATAGTTACACCACAATCAATTAGAAATATTCTTCATGATGCAAATATTCGAGGAAGAGCCCCTCGAAAAAAACCATTTATTAGTGAAACAAATAGGGGGGAAAGACTTTAATTTGCAAAAGCTTATGCCAGCGAACCACTAGAGTTTTGAAAAAACTGTTATTTTTTCCGATGAAAGCAAGTTCAATATTTTTGGCATAGATGGTAAGAAAACTGTATGGCGAAAGCCAAATACTTCTCTTCAAATTATAAACTTGGAACTATCTGTAAAACACGGCGGTGGTCATGTAATGATTTGGGGATGCGTCTTTTAACGGAGTTCGCGAAATGACCTTTATTGAAGGCAATATGAATACTAAATAATATATTAATATATTGCGAAATCATTTATCTAATAGTGCTCTGAAATGAGGAATTCCTAATTCATATTATTTGCAACAGGATAACGATCCGAAACACACAGCAATATTAAGAGGTTATGGTTGCTTTATAACGTAAATAAATCAATTGAAAACGCCACCACAATCACCAGACTTCAATCCGATTGAAAATTTATGGCATATTTTGGATGTGAAAATAAAGTAAAACAAAAATTCTAACAAATCAGAACTCAAGCAAGTTCTTAGGGATGTATGGCTACAAATCAGTAGTGAAAAAGGTCACAAATTAATAGAATCAATGCCCAAACAATTACAAGCGGTAATTGAAGCAAAGAGCATGCATACTAAATATTAGCACTGTTTTTAACTAATAAATAATTCCTCTAGTTCTATTTTAATTGCTAGTCTGCAAATATTTTTTGGTGGTAGAAATGCTACTTTTTTATATTTTCATATTTTAAATATAATTATTAAATCAGATATTAAATATGTTTGTTCGTTAAAATTTTTGGTTATTTTTATATCTTAGTTGCTTTTTATTTTTTATTGTAAGCTACAGCAAATTTATCTGGTGTGCAAATAACTTTTTTGCTCACTGTACATTTCAAATAGACTGGGCCAAACGAAAGCATATATTAAATAATTTTCCATGTCATTTCCCTTTCGAATTTATTTTTTTAACATAAAAAAAAGTTTTAAATAAGCTTATGTTAGATTTTCAACATATTATTAATTTTACTGTTTTATAAAATTGCGACTGTTCATTTTTCGAAAAAAAACAGCCTTTTCTTGCAAAATATAGGAGATACACAAAGCGTATAGTAGGTATGCATTATAATTAACATAAAAATATAATAAAAAATTAATTTTTAAATAAATTGCCAGTGATACCTTAGAATTTATTTTAATAGCACATTGTCTTCATATTAAACCTGATATAGTAACCACCATCTTCAAGTGTTACATTAAATAGCCATAATTATTATTTACAAATAAATATACGTATAAAATCCTTTAATGTACTGCATTTTTTATTTTATTTTCTTCCCAATAATATTTCAAAAATAACTGATATTTTTATGTGACGTTTTGTTAAAAATATTATTAAATAAAGTAGCTTCATTATTTAAAAAATATATGGATGTCTAGCAGATACTCTGCTCAAAAGAATTGGAGTCGATTTTGGATATGGAAAAGAAAACAAATCCACGTAATATGCGAAAATTAAAGGTTTATTTTATTTTAAATTAAACTTAGACAATTGGAGGATATCATATTAACAATCCAAAAATCTGATTATCGAATAGAACTAATGTTTAAAAAGTGATGCGAATTTCCTTAACCGAAAGATATTTCACACGGATACAAAGCATATAATCAGTATGGGTTATCAAAGCAATTTCGAGATATTCTGTCACACTCAGTTAGGAGAAACATTTCCAACTACTGAATTGATTGTGAGGTTCATAATTAACTAGCAATCTATCCGTAGAATATCGCATGCATGTTGAATAGATAGGGCTGATAAAATATAAATATTTTTATTCAAGTCATAATACCGCCGAAGTTGCGAATTCGGGAAATTAAAATTTTAGTAAAAAATAAAATAAAATCCGTTTATATCCTCTGGCTGTGCAAGTGTTTTAATGTTTGATGAAAAGTATAAAACTCATTATTAAAAAAATTAACAACTACACGATCGTAATAGCCTAAATACTTCATGCAATAGAATCCCAAAACGCAATGTTGAAATGTTATTTAAATCCATCAACATCTTCCGGCCGCGCGTGTGTCTTAAAGTTGTAAAGAGTTATTGCACTTAAATAGTGACAAGCTAATGAAGGTTAAAGGCTAACGTAAAAATACGATTGACGCTAACCTTTACAGCACATGCACGGCTAGAAGATGTTTTTAGATTTAAATAATATTTCAACATTATGTTTTGTTATTATAATACATAAAAAATTAAGACATTGGCATTTTTTGAAATTTATCTTTATAATTTATTTTCAAGACAATACTGACATGAAGAATAGTTTTAGTGAAAACCGCAAATCATTTTACTAATTTTTCCGTTTGTTATAATCATTTGAAATTTGAACCACCCCACCCCCATTGAACACAGTTAAGTTTGCGCTACTTAACTATTCAGATTTTAAGCTCAAAATTTAAATTTATGTCTAAGCTTCTAAAAAATTAATGAGATGCAAAAAATCACGGTAAAAAATAGTTGTTTGTTACTCCAAAGTCTAAAGCGCCCTCTATCGGCATTTTTTGAAAATTATCTTTATGATTTATTTTCAAGACAATATTGACATAAAGAATAGTTTTAGTGAAAACCGCACATGAATCGTCCAATTTTTCCGTTTTCTATAATCATTTGAAATTTTGGACCCTAAACTGTAATGGCTGCTATCTCCTTCAGAAGACGTTTGGGACCCTGAGTTTCCTATTTAATATTGTTTTGACTTGATGTGTACTATCACTCCTTAAAGTTTTGCCCAAGAGTTTAGATACACCCTGTATATAAATTAAAAGGAATTAATGTAGATGGATAAATTAATTTTCAAGAACTAATTACCTTTTTAGTTTTTTTTTTTTAAATATGTCTGTTCGGAAACTTTTCTAAAAAACTGCTGAATATATCAACTTAAAATTCGTTGTGATATCTGAAAACATACTAATTGAGAATAATAGGAAGCAATTTCTATTTTGGCATAATATAAAATTAAAAATAAAAAATATTTTACTAAAATCTTTTGAAATTCTAAACATTTTAACGAAATTTTTTTTATTATTTTAAAAATGTTTCAATCAAACGTAAAGTGCTACTTATTTTTAAAGGAACAAGTTATTTCACAATTGTAGAAAATTTTAACTTTTTTACTAAAATAGAATTTTAGAAAAGTGTACAAAAGCATAATAAGCTTTTAATAAAAAGGAAAAAACAAATATGTATATGTATACGTACACCGACAGCGCTTAAAATACATTATTTTAAAATCTCTCATTATCATTTAGGTCTTTTACACTTTAGCTTTAAATTTTTTTTTTTTTTTTTTTTTTTTTTTTTTTTGGGCTGATAATTTAAAACTCAAAAATATAAACCACTTTATATTTCCATAAAAAACAAATTATTGAAAAAAACCCCACTTTTTAAATACATATATTTACAATACATACACACACATATACTCAAATAAAGAATGTAAAAAAAATATTTTATTTAAAAAAATACATAGTGTAATATCTTTCTATACTAATCAACTTTCCATTTATTTAAAAAAAAATCCAAATTTTAAACTAAGTTGTCAATTGTTTCAAAATTTTTTATTAAAAAAACCTTCGAATAGGTATATTTAAACTTATTAAACTGCCTTCCTAATTATTTTACATTGTCTCAAATAAATTACTTTTTTATATCCAAAAAAAGCATATTTTATAACATACAGTTATTAATAAACAACATATAAAACTGTAATATTTTCTTAGTAATGTAAGTTTAAAAAAATTAAAAACTTTCATTTCGTTAAAAATTTTCTAAATTGCTTAATTATTGAAAGTATTCAATTAATAAAAAAATTTTAATACAGAAGAGACATTAACTATGATTAAAAATAATATTTGAATGAGATAATGGTATTTTTATTTAAAAGTAATAAAACTAAGGTCTCTGCTAAATATTAAAGATTTTTTTAAACAAACATTTTACATAGTAATGATTTATTAATGAATTGCTGATGAGCCAATTTCGACAAATTATATAAAACGCCAAAATACTCAAGTAATGCCGGATTGCGTAAAAGAAACATCCTTATAACTCCAAAAATAATAATCATATTAACTAGCAATTTATTGCATCGGATCAAGAGTCTCATTTCCAATTAAAATATATCTTTGAATTCCAATTTGAATGACATACAGGATCATGGAAAATCAAAGAATGTGAAAAACAGGATTACACTTATCTCAGCAACTAACAATCCGATTGACTTCGTTTTTTATGCAAAATTTGTGTTATTTTATTGCCTTTTATGTCCACTCCTTAAAATAAAAAAATTCGAAAATTTTTATGTACGTTTCATCAGAATAAATTTTTCGAGAGTCCGAAAGAAATAGTCCCGGATAATCGAGGTTACTGATATTAAATAGGCTTCGTCCCATTCTTACATACTAAGTACATACAAAATTTCAAGTCTCTATCTCAATTTGTTCGGGAGATAGAACGGTTACAGACAAACAGACAGACAGACACACAAACGGACGGACGGCAAAAATTTTTTCTAAAAATATGTTTTTCGGAATCTCCAGTATCTGAAACATGTAAATCCGTCAAATTTTTTTTTCGATTTTCAAAACGATTGCAAGACTTACCCTATACTACGTATGACGGGTAAGTAATAGCATAAGGGAATGGAAAATATGTGCAAAGCATGTGATTCGATAATACCGTAATTTCGGGTGTATAAGCCGCGGATCAAACAATTCATTTTGGACGCAGAAATCTTATTTTATGATTGAAGACAAATATTTACGGCAATTTAACTAGTTATATTAATTTCTTAAAAACATTCTGGGTCGAAAAAGAATTGTTTGATCTGCGGCTTATACATAATACTTGTTAAAACTACGCACTCTACGTTTAGATATACAAAAATGCATAAAATATTTGGATATGTCTTTTTATATACAATCGAATGAAGTAATTTAATTTGTTCTGGGAATATTTTGTAATCATCCTAGCCAATTAGTTGGTAAAACTTATTTCTATAAGATCAATGCCCATGAACATTATCTAACTTTCAAAGACAAGGCAGACCAAGCACTTCCGAATTGCGTAACTCGTTCGGCCCTTTTTTGACATTTTGAGTCGTCAAGAGATGATTTTTCTTCAAGAGATGATTTCCTACATTCGTGTAATTCTGCAATCGCATGATCCGATTTCAGGAAACCGAAGCCAGACAAACGTATGATGCAGAAGCTTTATTTTCTCCCAAGCACATGACAACATTTTTAACACTTTCCAACAAAGTTGAAATGTGCTTATGCATTCGGTTTGTCTGTACGTCAGGCAGGATGGACGTCTGTCCGCGCTCTAACTCTCGTAACCCTCATCTCAAATTGCCATGAAATTTTTGGACGTTATTGAGATTTAACCCAGCACGAACCTGTTGAAAATGATTTTTCTATCATCATTAGTTTATTTACAGGGACAGTCAAAAGTTTTCGATTATATTATGGCCTGTGGGGAAAAATCGTTTCAAAGGAATTTTAAAGATGTTACACCCTGTCAAACATATAAAATTTATATGCATTTACGAGGTGCATTAAAATATGCATTCTACAGAGTAAAAATATAGTTATTATTCATTTACAAGATAACACTAAAGAGTTCAATTACAAGATGGTAAAGGGGGAATAGTGTGCGACATATTTTCAATATATTAAACTGTTTCATGTATAATAAAATTGATGGCACTGAGGCTTAATATAAAACATACGAATTATACGATACTGTCTTGCATAATATGAAGTATATCAGGGACACACATAAGATTTGAAAAAGCATATTCATTCCGAATTACTGTATATGTATCCTATATGGCTGATGAATGGATGAAATGATTTTATGATATGCGATTTTTTTTATTAAATCGATGCACATTATACGATATGTATAAATGCTTTAGTTGGTATACAGGGTTACAAAAAATGAGCTCTTAAGTAAAAAAGATCCCTTAAGTAAAGAGCGTAAATTACTTAAAGGTGGTTCTTTGCATTTTTATGTTGAAATGCAGTCAGTTTACTAAGAAATGTTTATAGAATATAAATAAAATTATATACAGGGCCACGCAAAGAATTGGGTACATGGATGCCTATGAAAGATAATTTATGAGAATGTGATTTCAGTTGTTTTAAGAGTGTTTTAGTTTAAATTATATTTCAGCTTAATGCTGACGTTTTCAAAGATACATGATAAGCTACAGGGCTGAACAAAAGTATTGAAGTACGTTTCCTTCAATTAGTATAAATTGCTGAAAATGAAATCTCAAGCTAATAGGCATTTTCTTACTAAACTAAATTTTCCCATTATATAGAACGTATATCGATTGACAGATCAAATACAAGGCTGTTCAAAAGTATTGGAACACATATTTGGCTATATGCCCTTAATTCCTTAAATAACGAAGATTTGTTAAAGGTTTCATGAAGGGTTAGAAAATGATTTATAATCTACGTTTTACGCATGATTTTCTTACTTGTTTAAACATCTTTTGCATCGCCATTCTCTTATATAAAAAGCCACTTTACTTGAAAGCTTGAAGAAAGTTTGAAACACAGAGGACAATCAAAGGATAAAATATTTGAGGGTTAGAAGATAAACATTTAGACTTAATTTTGTATTTGTAAAATTAAAGGTGCGATAAACTGGTTTTCGAATAAAATTTAGAAGTTGCAATTATATTTTTATCAAAGGCTAATTTATAAAATTAAAGTACGAACTCAAATATTATTTAAAAAAATTTATAACACAGTAAAAATTTAAATAAAGAATTATTCCGTTTTCATCATTGACAAACGGACACACGTTACATTTGTATATTGCGCTTTAAAGTAGATTTAGCATAGGGTATACTTTTTTCCACGACAGCACATTTCATGAATTCGGGGTACATATGTAAGGAAGAATGAGTGTTTAACACTAGAAATAAAAAAGGATCCATTCTGACCCATGTCGCTGTTTACGACTTTGTATTTTCTATATTAATGAACTAAATATTTCGATATTTGATGACTTTTATTTATTTGACTTACTGTCTTTATATTCGAAATAATTTCTTTCCAACTTCAATAGCATCACCGATTTCAAACAATATACGTAGAATTGCGGGAAGGGACAGACTGCTCCTCTATAATTTGCACTCTGTTTTATTGTTGGAATGACCTTGTAAATATCATTTTGAGTAATTCGAATTCATGTTTCCCCTTTATCTCTATCCCAATATTACTATCGACAATAATGAAAAAAAAAAAGTCACCCGATACAATCCAATTTTATAACCAAAGTATGAATTGCTCATTATGGACCAAATGGTACGTCTGAATGCTACTAAATCTGGATCGTGTCATCTGCCTATGTTTTTCATTTATAGAGATTTAATATGTCTGCAATAAATAAAGAAGCGACAAGGAAGGAGAATTTCAGTCGGAAAAAATTATTCTGCAATTATGTGAAACGCTGTGTGCTCCGTATACAGCATCCTCATGCGGTACAAGATGTAATATGACGTCAACAAATTGCATAAAAGACAGTGGTGAAATTAAAAGATACAAATGCAAAGTCAAAACAAGCTGCAAAGGAAATCATACTGGAAATACTTGCATCGAATGTCAAAGATCAGATTGCGGCTAATGCGAATCTACAAAAGCTCGATGTACTGATTGCTTTAAAATGTATAAAGTGTATAGTTTAAAGAAATAAAGGCCAGTAGTAAGTTTTTTTTTACTTTTTTCTTTAATTTTTCAGATTTTTATTCTTTTTTTTAGCATTTACCTCACTCAAGAATTCAAGAAACATCGAGGGGCGAAATTGGCCCCTTCTGTTGTTCTAGGTATAAGACAAATTGCCGTCTTTCTAGTGTTAACAAAAAAATTAGTTCCATACTAACTGATTTACTCGTAACTCTTACTACGACAGTTTCATATTGCTTTCAAACACATTCTTCAACTTTTATGCAAAAGATTCTGTGTAAAAATATTTTTTCAGATACATCTTTTAATGAGATATGTAATAAAAAATCATAATGCACACAGGTATTTTGATCGAATGAAATTCCTTGAGTGTTTATTAATTAATGTAGGAGATTGAATGGATATGTTACTATTTCTCAGTATTAAAAAAAAATTGCATAACCATTATTACTATTACATCAAATTTAAAAGTTTGTCATTTATTAACAATTGTGAAAAGGTACGTTTTAAAGTTACATATATTAAACTAGTCTTAGAACAAACCTCTCTATTATCTTAAAAAGAAATGATAGTGAAATCTGCATTATAAAAAATGTCTTTTCTTCTATCAAATCCAGTTTTCTGCTACATCTATTGTTTTGCGAATGCAACGTTATTTGGAGATGGTTTTTCCATATAAATTACTTCTTTGAAATCAAATATGATCTCTTCATCTTTTCTGATAACAGTCTGTAAGGTAATGACTTCTTTGATAAGAGTACTAGGTTAGAATAACGAGTGTCATTAGTTCTAAAGCCAATGTATTTTATCTCATATGAGTCATATTTTTGAAAGTGGAATATTTAAAGATAAATATACATGTAGCATTAAGAACTCATAAGGAGAGAGTAATAGATGTATATTTTAAGAGTTTTATGTGGAATAAATGGACAAATGGACTAAAACTGTTATAATGTTTTTAAGCTATAGTGTTTCTGTGCGTTATAGTGTGTATAGTATGTGTATAATTTATTTCACATACAGGGTGTCCAGCAAATAACACCCTGATTTCAAAATTAAATTTCTCAAAATCAAAGATCGATATGATTATGCGGTAAACGTTTTGTTTATTACGTGAGCTGTAAAAATCTTACACAGAAGTTTCGAACGGTGAATATTTTGAGAAGACAGTGTTCTGATTGCAAAGAATACTTGGCTTGACATTTTTCTTGCTTTAGATTGCTTGCAGAAAACGAGTTTTTCAGCGTACAGTGCCATATTTTAGCGATTTTTCGAACTAAATTTCTTGGAATTTTATGATTTCAAAAATTTAATCCAAAAAATCATTAAAATATGGCACTGTAAGGCAAAAACATTGTTCACTACAAGCAATCTAAAACAAGAAAAATGCCAAGTCAAGTATTCTTTGCAATCAGAACACTATCTTCTCAAAATATTCACCGTTCGAAACTTCTCTGTAAGATTTTTTACAGCTCACCTAATAAACAAACCGTTTACCGCATAATTCTATCGATCTTTGTTTTTGAGAAATTTAATTTTGAAATCAGGGTGTTATTTGCTGGACACACTGTATTTCAGTGTGTTAAGATGAGATGAAAAATAAAACGATTTGTATCATGAAAAATCCTGAGTACCTCAACTTAATTGTCATAGACGTTGCTCTCTATGACATACATGTTTTCAATTAAACATTTAAGAAAATGTTTTGTGTCAAAGTAAAATTTCTTTTGATCTTGTAATCCTATCTTTCATTACATCTCTTGACTTGAGAATATGATGTTTCATTGACATCATTCCCATGTCGTCCAAATTTCTTCTTTAAATGCGATACTTGCGGGGTCCTAATAGTTCCGAAAAAATCTCCAATGCAATGATTTCTTTGTAATGAATAACTTGATAGAATGACGATGTTATCATCCAGAATCTATTCTGAATGTACTCATTCTTGCCATAATATTTCAAAAGAATTTTTTTATAAAATGCTTCAATGTAGAAAAATTAGATAAAAAATAAAACTTCTTGTACTGCATAAAAATGTAGAATATATTAAACCTAATGTCCCCCTCTGTCCCCATAACTTCTTGCGCTGTTCGACAGACATACGTTGAGAATCCTGTGGAATATTGATTTACGAATTATAACAGCATATGTTAATCTTCGCAGTGATTGTCTTCGTTTTATTGTGACATCTTTTTTCTTGCTCAGTGGCATTTTTATTCGTCCGTATTTACAATTTTTTGTAAACTTACATTTTAAATTTATTCATCTATTATTTTTGACGTCTTTGCCTGTTTATGCAAACGGGATAGGATGATAAACATTATGATACACATTGCATTTAATAGCTGCAGCATTAAATACAAGACTTAAGACTTAGTTTATAATTTTTCAAATATCGTTACAAACATTCAAGTACAGCGTTGCGCTCGATATTGTTCATTTGTTTTTTCAGAGAATTTTCTAAATTATTATTTTCTTTTTCTTTCTTTTCTTTAATTTAAATTCGAGTTAACATTGATTCTGACAACTAGTATACACGGTTATATTCATTCTATTATAATTTTACTGGTGTTGATCTATTAAACTGCATCAGAAGTCATTTATGCCTCCACCTACTTGAAATGTAGCAACTAATTTGGACAAAATTTTCAACCTAAATGTCACAACTAATTTGGGACAGAGGGAGTATTTTTGTACAATAATAAAGCATTCAAGATTACAGTTATTTTTTCTTTTAAAAAAAGAGTTTGTTGAATTTTCTTCATTTTTAGGTAGATTTCGTAAGAAATACTACCTATTGCAATCGCACCAGTTTATCTATCTATCTATCTATATATCTCACTTTTTTATGGACACGATAACTTCTATAATTCTTCACCAATCTCTACCAAACTGGTACATAAAATCAAAAGGGATAAAATCTTGGCTAAGTTCGTTAATGGGCAAAATCGGACCAAGGCGGTCGGAAGAGGGGGCGTTTTTGTGAAAACCGAAAAAACGCCATAACTTCTTAATTAAAGTAGATAAAGTTTAAAGTTTATATTACTTCTTAAAAGTGGGCCAAAAGTATATGCATGAGAGATTTCTGATAAATTTAGAAGTGGGCTCAAGGGGCGAAAAAAACAGGGATTTTGAGAGAAAAAATTCATAACTTCCTCAATTTTCAAGATATTAAGTCCAACTAAATTTTTTGTAAATGTTCTTAAAATTATCTAAAACTTTTGTATTTACAAGTTTTTGATAGGACCAACTTTTACCGACGAAAAAAATTAAAAACTAAAAGAAAAAGGGCGGTGAAAAAAGAGAAAAATCCATAACTCCGTCAATTTTTAAGATATCAAATCTGATTAAATTTATTTTACATCTTCTCAAAAATATCTACAACTTTTATATTGACAAGTTTTTCATAGGACCAATTCGTATAGCAAAAGGAAATTAAACAAAAATAGGAGTTGTAGAAAAATCCTCAAATCCAAACTGCTTATATTCTGACTCATTTTTAAATTCATTTTTGATTTTAAACGCATCCAAATGGTAGATCCTCTTATTTAGAAACTGTGTAAAGTGACGCATTGGTCAATTTTCTGATAAAGACAGAATATATTTCAAAAAATGCTACCAAAAAGGGTATTTTGAACATAATTTCCGAAAGTCATCGGGACTGAAAATTGAAGGAAGTATTCAAATAAGAAATTGCGTTTTTTTCTGACTCGTTTTTAAATCCATTTTTGTTCTCAAACGCATCCAATTTACAGATCCTCTTATTTAGGAACTATATAATGTGATGCATTGGTTAGTTTTTTGATAAAGACGGAATATATTTCAAAAAAGGCTACCAAAAAGGGTATTTTGAACAGAATTTTCTGAAATCATCATGACTGAAAATTTAAAGAAGTGTTCAAATAAGAAATTGCTTTTTTTTCTGACTCGTTTTTAAATCCATTTTTGCTCTCAAATGCATCCAATTTACAGATCCTCTTATTTAGGAACTATATAATGTGATGCATTGATCGGTTTTTTGATAAAGACAGAATATGTTTTGAAAAAAGGCTACCAAAAAGGGTATTTTGAATAGAATTTCCCGAAGTCTTCGTGATTTGAAAATTTAAGGTAGTTTTCACATAACAAATTGCGTTTTTAATTGGTTAGTTTTTTGATAAAGACGGAATATATTTCAAAAAAGGCTACCAAAAAGGGTATTTTGAACAGAATTTTCTGAAATCATCGTGACTGAAAATTTAAAGAAGTGTTCAAATAAGAAATTGCTTTTTTTTCTGACTCGTTTAAAATCCCTACTGTTTTTATAAATATGAATATTTCTGTTTCAATTTTTTCTCACATTCATTGAAATGGTAATATGCTATGGTAATAATATGATTATGTAAAATTAATTTTTTTAATTTAAAATAGAATATATTTTTAAAAATGCTGTCAAAGTGAGTATTTCGCACAAAATTTTCCGAAGCAATTGTGATTAAAGAATTAAGGATGTTTTCAAAAAACAAACCGGTTATTTTATGACTTATTTTTAAATTCAATTTTTTCTCAAATGCATTCAACTGACAGTTTTTTGTTATTTAGGAACTGTATAATGTACTGTTTTGGTCGATTTTTTAATAAATTCAGAATCTATTTCAAAATATGTTGTCAAAATGGGCATTTGAGCTGAATTTTTCTCAAGATGATTCTGATAAAACCAGTTTTTGCAGAAAAATGAAATAATTTTTTTTTTTTATAAACGGCCAAATGAAGTTATTAAACTGGGTTTATCTCTAATGATATATTTTTTTTGTTGAAATGAGCACTCTTCGAAATCTACCTCCGCCTATAGGCCCAGCCGACAGGGATTTTTTAATATACACGAGAAAAAAAATCATGTAAAATGTAAAATATCATACATCGAAAACTTCATACACAGTTTTATGTAGTATATTATAATGAACGTGAGAAAAAATTGAAACAGAAATATTCATATTTATAAAAACAGTAGGGATTTTTTAAATGATTTTTTAATTTAAATTTTTTAAAAATAGGCTGTTATAAAAGATTTTGTAAAATTTTTATCTATTTTTTTTCTGCCAACACATATTATTACAGTATTATTGAAAATTGAAGAAAAGGTTTCAGAGGTCCAATAATTACCTTCTCATTTAAAAATTGTTAAAAAATTGTTTCACTTTTTCAGAGTCAAGGTACTTATATTCCCAAAATGTTGAAATGTGTGAATAAAACGAGTATTTAAAAACAAATGTATTTTGAAGTATGCAAAAGCTTTTGTCCACGTTGTTAATGAAAGGAAATATTTCATTCCAATGCTCTGGTACCAATAAGGCATTTTAAGGAATCTGGAGATTAAAATTAAGTGGTTTAAAAATAACCACCACCCTTGAAGTGATTAACCCCTTAACTTGTCTGCCCGAACGGCGCGGCGTTCGGGCAAGACGAATTTGCTTATTTCATCATTTAAAGCTTTTTGACAACACTATTATTTTTAAGAAATATTTCATACTATTGAAAGGCGGAAATGTTTAGACTAAATTTTACTAATATTTTATTTAAATAATAGTGGTGTGAGTCCGCTATTTTCAGGTTATTGAATGGAAGAGAATTAACCAGTTAAGGGGTTAAAGACATATCACTGTGTGGTCTTTACCAATAGAAAACACAGACATACATATTGACATAGTCAACTAGCATTTTTTTAGATTAGAGCTTTTTAACGAAACTATTCAAAAAATGTCTACCTTTTTTAAGCAATTTTAATCTAATATAGTAAGATACTTAGAAAATGTCACATTGCTGCATATTGCTTTTAGCATTAATCGAATTATTTTTAAAGCATCTGAAATAGGATTGATCTGCACTCTTAACATTTTACCATGCTTTACTTTATACGCAACTACACTTACAATAAAATTTACATTTTACCAAAACACATATTTTTCACTACTACTCATTTTATGATAAGGGCTTCATTAAAATTTTCTTTCGATTATAAAATAATCTAACTTTAATGATTTTTTTTCTGATTCTAATGAGCAAAAATTAGCTTATTCAAAACTATTTATTAATACGTTTGAATATTATGACTTATGCGTTTTATAAAATAAGTGTTAATTATTTTATAATTAAAACAAATCGAAATGTGTAAAAGAACATTTTGTAATATTAAAAAAGCATCATCTAATATATTAATGTATTGATCAAATAACATATATATTCCAGATTAATAGAACAACTGATATATTTTACAAGAAAATTGAGGTATGTATCAATAATATCATTTTATAGGGAAACTAGCCTATTCGTCCGGCTTTGCGGGGGACTAGAGATATTTTCAATTAAATTGTGAATATTTAAAATATCCATTCATACTAAAATAGAAAGGAATTTAAAATTTTATTTGAAGAATATTTTAAATTTGATCTGCGTGAACAAAGGTATATATTTCTGTTACGAAGACCATATTTTGGAACGATAAAGAAATATAGTCGTTGATTTTAGCTTTTTTTAACCACAAGCTTACTGGAATTATTCAATTATTTATTAAAATTCCTTTCTCCAATGAGACATACTCCATGCAAAATCTTCAGTGAAATGCTTTCGTTAAATGCCATATTTACCACCTGGTTTCATTGGCGGCATTCGTTGCCGCGGATTGGTGGAGAGCTGCAAATAGATTTTAACCACGCTGCTAATGAAATTTAAAAATCCGGTTGCAAAGTGCACTCTCTGATGTTAGCATCTACACATAACAAAAATTTCAGAGACCTGGGTGTTTTAATTTCGGCATTATCAGTGGTGAGGCATGCAGGCAGACAGACAACTCTTACTTTATATATATAGGTTATGAGAATATTGTAAATAATCCTTAAAATAAACAATGTTTGGACAAAAAAATTAAGTCTTGTTTTCCTCTAAATCGTCTTTTTTATACATACTTTGCAGAAAATAAATTAGCCATTAGAAAAACGTTTAAAAAAATTGTAATCAAATATCTATTTACTTAAAGATACTCACTTGAAATTTCCAATAATTATTTTGAATATTAAATGCATCAACAAATAAATTTCTCTGGAAGTCAATTGTAACAATTACGAAAATTAAAAACTGAAAATATTTATTCAAACTCTCGCAATTTAGATTTTAGCTGTAGATATTTTACACAAATTCCAGTGCTCTTGTCTATAATACTTTTCCAGTAATAAAAAAAAATGGTCATTGTTGTATTCTAATAGTTAAGGACAGTTATTTGCAATGAAACAAGTGAAAAAGAATTTAAAACATTTTAATTTAATCTACACATTAAAAAAAATACGTAATTTGCTACACAAACTTTTAATTAACAGTTCAATTTTGTTAAAATCAATCCGATATATTTGTACATAATACTTAAATAAGTATTAAATGAATGTATATGTCTTTTCTGTGTATTTTATCTGGAAATATATATATGCGTCTACTGTATGCGAGGAGAATATGTTTCCAAATTCGACCGACACTTTAAGAACACTGTTAAAACTAATGGTTACAAACCAGTTGCAAACGGCACCCAGGGGGGAAACGTTGTTGCCATTTGACACTCGCGGGCTTGAAAATGTGTTTGGGATGCCGTTTGATCTCTCACTGAGTGATTAGGTGCCGCGCAATGCATATCGTTGGAAGATTTTCACACCTTAGTCATTTGCGCATGCTCTGTGACATGTACCCTTGCACTTCAACTCGCCGTCACTGCTGAATCAAAACAGCAATTTCTCGCTACGATGACTATCACCGTTATACGCTATCCCAATTACGCCTAGAACTTCGGATGCCTAACTTTTGGCGAGCTTTTTTATATAAAGCAACCTTTGAATTTCAGAACATTTAAACATTTCAGGGAGACTTTGAAGATGAGCTCGATGGCCGAGCGGTTAGAGCGCTGAGTTTGTAATCAGACGTTGTGGGTTCGAATACTTCGAGAACCAAAAGTCGGTTTGTATATTTTTTAATTTTTTATTTTTGGGCACTCTGGATTAAGGGTGCAATCTTTTCACACCAATTAAATGTGCCATTCTGGCTCCTTTAGGGGTGTCACCAATGAGACAAGCTTTTCACCCCTAAAAGGTGCAATGCATCATCATTAGTTTTAACAGTGAAGGTTGATAACAGACATAAAAAATGAGAAATTGACGTAGAAGGTGTCACAAACCACACATTTCTTGAAAAATACAGGATGGTCTGCCCTCATCCAACTATGGTTTGAAAACTTGGTTTATAACTTTGGTTCATAATTTTCAAAAAGCCATTCACAGTTTTGTTATAGATATCACGCAAGCAAATAATGGTTAAATGTTATATTATTCGCACCAGCAGAATGCACTTTTGACACTTCACCTTATATACTGCAATTATCAGTTCATACCGTGTCATCGATTTCATGAGACCCTGTTTTTTTTTTTTTTTTTTTTTTTTTTTTTTTTTTTTTTTTCAGATTTAACTTACCAACCATACGTACATTAGAGTAAATTCTTCAATCGTTTTGAAAATCGAAAGAAATTTTTTGACGGATTTATACATTCCGGATACTGGAGATTCAGAAAAACATATTTTTAGAAAAAAAATTGCAGTCCATCCGTCTGTGTGTCTGTCTATCTGTAAACCTCTATCTCCCGAACAAATAAAGATAGATATTTGAAAATTTCTATGTATTTAGTATGTAAGAATGGAACGAAGTCTATTTAATTTCAGTAACCTCCATTATTCGGAACTATTTTTTTTTCTCTTGAAAAATTCGTTCTGATGAAAGGTATATAAAAATTTTCATTTTAATTTTTTTTATTTTAAGGAATGAACGTAAAAGGCAATAAAAATAACACATATTTTGCATACAGAACGAAGTTGATCGGATTATTAGTTGCGAGATATTTGTAATCATGTTTTCCTCATTCTTCGATTTTTCAAGACCCTGTATTTCATTTAAAATTCAATTCAAAAATATATTTTAAATGGAAATGAGAAGCTTAATCCGACGCAGTAAATTTTTAATTAGGATGAGCGAAGCGAATCCTCTACTAGGCCACTCAAGTTACATTTTGTCGTACACTTTATAAAAAATCTATTCAGTATTTTGACTTGAAATTAAACATAAGAATAAATTATGATATGTAGATTTGCAGAATGTTATTTTTTTACAGAATAACCTTTAAAAATATTATTTTAATAATTAATTTATTCTACATGTTTTTCTATTATGGGCGCATTTTTCCAAATAAAAAATTGAACGCGTATCTTTTTATTTTCGGAAGGAAAATAAACCATGGGGTTAGTAATTATAGATAGAATCATGATTAATTAATTAATTAAAATATATTTTAATTATTCCGCCAAAATCATTTGCAAATAAAAAATTAAACCCGTATCTTTTTATTTTAAGAAGAAAAATAAACCATGGGGTTTGTAATTATCGATAGAATCATGATTAGTCTATTAAATAAAATATACTTTCATTATTCTGCCAAAATTATTAACGCAGTTTATACTTACGGATTTTAAAAGAATTACATTATGATTTATTTATTTAGGTATTTACTTTGGTAAAGTGGCAACAAAAGAATCGCAAACAAGTAAAATTAATTCTTATATTTGGTATTTAAAGTGAAATATTTTGTTAAATTTGGTAAGTTTCTTAAGTTTGGTATTCGAAATGAAAGATTAAAGAATAATTTAAGAATACTTTTTTGATTGAAGATTAATTTAATTCAACCAAATTAAATATATTAACTACGTTTATAAATAATTTCTGGAATGTATTAGTAATTTAAAAATGTCGATAAAAAGAACACTTACTGGCCAGAACGAGCGCCGTTACTGGCCATTGGAAAATGTAAAAACATCTTTAAAACATTTAGTTAAAAATTTAAAAAATATTTTGTAAAATTTTACTCCGCAAATATTTTTATTTATACTAGCTTTATATCATAAATAAAAAATCCGAGGAAATTCTTAGTCATTTGGCTGAATTTACATTTCTAAAATTTAAATGCGCCAAAATATGAGATAAACGTTTTTGCTTAACGTTACTTTCAAATATTTATCTTATGAAATAATACTTCGCGAATCCAAACAAAGCACGGCTTTTGCTAGTTAATATGATTATTATTTTTGGAGCTTTAAGGATGTTTCTTTTACGCAATTCGATACTAGTTGAGTAGTGTGGATAAAGTTGATTGGATTGAGTAGTTTGGCATTTTGTATAATTTGTTGAAATTGGTTCATCAGCAATTCATTAATAGATTATTGCTATGCATATTAAAAATATTTAAATATACGTTTAAATTTTGATTTGGAATTGGAATACATTTTGTAAATAGTTTACACAGTTTTTATTTACACATATTATATTATTCCTTATCCATGGTAGGTAAGAATTACGGTGCTCGCCAACAACTATTTTTTTTTCTGCGTTCATAGAAAACAAAGTATAGATATCGCTAGATTTTTCTTCTCAAATAATTTTATTTTTAACAAAAAGTTTTTGCATCAATACGACTTTAGTTAATTCGAAATACTCGGTATTTGTTACTAAATAAGTGATTAAAGACCTCGTGTTCAATGGCAAGATTTTATCACCTAAATGCCTTTTACCACTCTTAATTTCTTGGTGGAATTTCGGAACGCTCTGTAAATAGTCTGATAATTAGCGTTTAGTGTTTACATAGGGGATATTTGTATTACATTGTAAAAATTTTGCTGTGCCATTTTGATCGACTACGGAGGCAAGGCAATCATTTCTTTTATGCGTCTAAATACTCTAGAATTTAGAAATAGTTATAATATATTTATAAATTATCCTTTATCTGGATGCAGGTGGCTTATGACCTTTTGATAATGTACTCTTAACCAGACATTTTTAGATGTGTTCGTAGTTTTCTATAACGTAGCATTTATAGGCGTCGTTCAGTCCTTCCGTCTGTCTGTCTGTTCGTCTGCCAATCTGCCTGTCCGCATATAACTCCACAAACATTATCAAATCGAATTGTTTGAAATTTAAAATATGTAATTGTTGAATAATTATGTCGATTCGTTTCAATTTTTAAGGAAATTGGATGCATAGTTCAATTACAGGTACAGTCAAATGTATTCCGTTACATTAAGGCCAATGGAAAAAAATTCAAGTGCATTTTAATAATGTTACATTCTTTCGAACATAGTTCAATAGAAATGCATCAATGAAGTATATACTTAAATATACATTTTATAAAATTTTTGGTGCAAAAAATATTTTTGATTAATATATAGGAGTACATGAAAGAACTCCATTACATAATTCTGTATGAAAAAACATTGAGAAGGGTTATAGTTACTATTAGACTATTGCACAGTTTATGAATTAAAATACGTTTCTGAGGTTTACTAAAGGTTACTTGCTTTATACCAGAAAGTAAATAGTTTTTACAGGGGTATATAAAAGATTTCTGATATTTACGGAGTATCCAAAATACCGTATACTATTACACCAAGATATATATATTTTTAAAACTTCGCTATAGTTACGAATGCACCTCATTTGCTACATTTCACTTGTAATTGACTTGTTAATTGATAAATTCATCATTCAAATACAAATTTAACGATAAAACTTTCATAAATAATCATAATCTGTTAAGAAACAAAATAGGCAGTGCTATTCAATAGGTTTATATGTTGTAATTTCTGTAGGACAAATGATAAAGATAATTTAAATATCCTAAGTCTAATAATAGAAATATAATGAAAACAATAGCAGTTACAACATCAATTGAAAATTTTCAACAATTTGATTTCGACATAATATGGGAAGGAGACAAGTAATTTTTCAGGCTATAGATATACGACAAGCGCCGAATTTTAATTTTACTCAGAAGTATTGAAAAAAATGGTAAAGAAAATAAAAATTTAAAATATAAAACTAAATGTAAAATAGATGTTGCTTACTCCATGAAATACATAGGACTTTTTATCTTCCCTTTTCACGTGAATGACATTTTATATTCCCTTTCAAAACATAAAAATGTATAAACAAAAACTGCATACAAAGAAATTTCTAAAGGTACATAAAATACGAGCCTGTTGACATTTATGTAACATATATGACTGTAACATCATGTTAAATCTTGTAGTAACATCAAAATACGCAGTCAGGACAAAATATTTGTATTTTTCTCTGGAATATATAGAAAGCATTAAGCTTTGCATTTTATTATAAAAAGAATACAGCGATAAAATTTCTTTGGAAACTAGTTACCAATGGGAGAATAACTAAAGAGTTTCCCTTGTCTTTGCCATTTTCACTTTGTTCTTTATATCAGAAAAAAAGAGCTCCTAGATTACTTCAATAAATTAATTTATGATTATTAAAATCTATTAATTATAGCAGAAAATAAAACTATCATAAATTATAAATGTATTATAGAATTATAATAAAATATTGGAAACTATTGATTATATTATTTTATGCAATTGCGACTACATATTATAAAAAAGAACTTCTATTATTAAAATTATCCTTCTCAACTTTTTCATAAAACAAAAGTATACTTAAAAGTCTTTTGGTTATTTTTCAAACTTTCATTCCAAGAATTCAAATATAGAGATAATTTTCATTATATATATATTTTTTAATAAGCATAAATTTAACTTCAGTTAGATACATATATTTTTTTTTTTAATTGGCTCTCAAAACAAAATTTTATGTTGAGTTAGATAAGCATAAAAAGCATTATCGATCTTATGTACTTGACTGTATTTATTATTTCTAATATAAATATTATTTAATATATAAGTATTAATTCTTATCATATGATATAATACGAGCAAATCTTGTGTCTGTGTGTGTAAGTAAAATCTATCTAAAAAATAGCTGGAACGATTCTGAAAAAAAATCGTATATTACAGATGTGGGATACGAGAAGACAAATGAGCTCGTCATATGTTTGGAAAAAATCAAAAAGTAGATCATTTTAAAGTCACTATAGTTGAATAGATTTAAAAATAACAGAAAATTCAGCATTTAATAAGTTGTTGTATTTTCAATATTTATTGAAATATTTGCGGCGTTGGTTCAGCATTTAATAAGTTGTTGTATTTTCAATATTTATTGAAATATTTGCGGCGTTGGCGAGATTTTAAGAAAAAATTGACTTGATAGCATTGAAAAGATTACTTAATGTTACTGTAAATATTACCAACGAAAAAACACATTTTTTGAGCAAAATAAAATAATATCTATTTTATAAAATTTTGGAAAAAAATTCTTTCTCAGAACCTGAAGAAATTATTAAGAAATTTCTTACAGGATATGAGATACTTTATTCAAACAATCAGAATCAAGAAAAATGGAATAGGAAATATGCTCTTTTGTTATAAATATGTTACAAATGTAAAATTTAAAAATAGGTATGTAAAAAGTTTTATTGATTTCTTCTGTAAAGAACAGTGTTATAAATTACGTTTATTTATTGCAATAATAAAAAAAAGAGTTTTTGGTTATTGAGTTGAATACCAAGTCCATGTTTAAAGAGTCTAGCGTGGTTTGCCTTGTTGGTACCATAATAAGAAGTATCATTATACTATTGATTATTAATATCATTATAATTAACGATTTTCTGTTTTCTATTGAATTTAATAGTTATTTTAAATATATGTCTATTTAGTTATGTATATATGAAACATTACCCTATAACACGTATCATTTTTTTCCAGGTGATCATTAGACAGATTAATGTATTATTCCTTATGATTTAATATAGATGTTTCTTGATAATTCTTATATCGCAGAATTGTTGCATTGTGGGACGTTTTGCCCAACAAAATTAACCACATTATATTGAAACATAAGGGTTTCAATTTTTGTCGTTGTAATTTAGCACCCTACATAATAGTGAGCAGCATTTTAGCATACCACGTTGTTCAGAAACTTACAGAATTTTTAATTTTATATCCCTATAACGTTCCTAGATGTCCACATAATGTTCTCGTTTTTCTCTCGATCTCACGGATGTCCCGATAATGACAAAGTGGCGCACACAATACAAATAAATTCTTCGAATATCCGCAAAAAATAACTGCTATATACTTTAATTCACATATGAGGCAAGGATAGTAGTAAAAAATATCAAGAATATATATTAACAATTTAAAAATTAAGCAGTAAAAATCCACTCACGATTCAGCAAGTGTTTACATACTAAGATACTGCTAGGTTGAAAACATAGAAGTAATACTGACGTATAGATGAGCAAGATCGCAATTATCTGCCATGTAGAATTGAATATCCAACATGAAACGTGAAATTGAACATCGCGCTGTTCCTGAAACAGCAACGAAAAAAAAATTCCTTAGTATTTTAAAATTTTGGGAAAATAATATAAAAGAATATAACGTATATAAATGTGTATGTTAAAAAATACATAAATATTAGTGGCGTCGTGCAACAAAAACGATATTTGAAGAGGGAAATCTAAAAATAAATAAAAAGTGTGATGCATTTTGCATATGGAATAATATTTTTAATGAAGAAATAAATTAAATTCAGTTATGCATGATGACAGAAATCATTCAAAGTAGGTTAAAATGTTTAATATATTATATATTAACTTAAATTCTAAAATTATTTTAATATATGTTTAGATTTACAAAATTTACAGTAAAAAATTTCATAAAAGTTTCATATATGAAGAGAAACGTTTAATTTCTGAAAATAAACTTCAGATTTCATTTTATTCCATTTTGAATTAGGATTAGACAAAACGATCAGAAATTTTTCTGCTACTATCCGTATTCTCTGCTATTATCGTTATTAAATTAAAAGGTTTCATTCTCAAAATGAATCTATTCATTTTAGAAAAAAGCAATTAATTGCCGTTTACATAGAGTCTGTGCTTTTTTTACAGTGTTGTACTTTTGAAATATTCATTGTATTTCCACCGCTAAAAATAAATAAATAAATAAATAAAAGAACTGGGTATTTTAGAATTTTTTTACGTAACGATAACAGCAAAAATTCCCGTAACAGAATCTGCTATAATAATTTTTGATATTACCGTTTGGATGTGAAAATAATAATATTTCAAAATTGTTTTGAGCAGCGTAACCGCACACATCTACATGTTATTATTTTTTAATTAATGAATATAAAAGGATTTATTTTAATAACATTTCAAAAAAAATATCACTTATTAAAGTACTAATTATTTTAGGCCATCATGGAAAAATATACACGGTATTTACTTGCTTCTAAAATGAGTGATTTTATACATAAATTTATAACGAACTATTAATTATGCCTATTCATTGTAACACATGAAGATGATGGTTAATATATTCGGTATAATGTGAAGGTATAATATTTTATTAAAAATTATTTTCTCTCTGGTAGATTAATTTTTAGATAAATCTTTATATCATAAATTTATGTTTTAATTACTGTTTCTGAACATTACTTAATTGTACCGATTTTATTTTTAAAAGAAGGGTAATAAATTAATTTTAACATTTATCATTTGAATTTCGAGAATTTTTAATATTTCATTGTTTGGAAATTGTAATGTAAAGGGAAGTTTTCAACTAAACTAATTTTACACATTTAATTTTAACATTTTATATAGAAACATTTGTTCCCAATTATTATTGCCTTTTTTTCTGTTTTTCTTTTGTCTTACAAAACAAAACAGTATATAATCTACTTCAATTCGTTAAATATGAAATGTAAAATTCGTTTTTTTAGTATTTCTTTTGCTATTGTTCCGCACTAAAATGTATGTATGCATCTGGGGCATTCTCACAATACTTTAACTTGGAGAAATAAGAATCTGGTGAAAATAAACTTAATCAAATGACATTTTAAATGTATAGACGAATGCCTTATTGATTAAAAATTAAGAAAAAATCGTAAGCCGGCACGATTTTTTTTCGATTTAAGAATCGAAACACATCTTACATTACATTTAAGAATCATTTAAAGTCACTATTTTATAGCATTGTTAAAATATACCGGGAAGCTAAGACACTGTCCAATAAATTCATTTTATATTTTCTGATTCTGAAATTCCAAATAATTTTATTTAATCAAACGCAAAAACTGTCGTTAACAGCAACTCATTCAGCCGTTAACCCCTTCCTTAAAAAGAAAAAAAAATACCCGTTTATACCACTTTTTTTTATTATTATTATTACTATACAGTCTTTCGTAATCTTCTTTAAAGCCGATGAAATATAAATTGATTTATAGAGGCGGGACAGGGGTTGATGAGTATAGCTCGTAGGAAACAAAGCTTCCTAGTTAAAAAAAAAAAATTAAATTGCAGGAATAAACCTTTGAGGACAGTAAAACTATCAATACAGCCACAATGCTTGAAGTTTAAATTTAAATTCTGCAATAAATTTCCTGTCAAAGATTTTAAACCAATCTTTCTCTTTCAGATTTCTGCATTTAAGCACTAAGAAATCCGTCCCCAATTGCTGCACCGAAAAATAACTAATAGGTATAACAAATTCATTCAAATATAACTTATCCATCAGTGATTTATTCCTGATAATTTACAGGTCAGTGCCGCAATTGATTGACATATCAGCGAAAGTTACCATTATGCTTCATAGAAGTTCAACAGTCCGGTGTATAAATGCAGGATTATACAGTGCTTTATGTTCTCTACAGATCGTAATAAGCGTATTGGCAGGTTGTGCACTAAAGCGGAAACTGTGAAAAGAAGGTTACACCACCCATCCCATCCTCAACTGACTTGGAAGATCTCCATACGGGTATACTCCGAAAAATCTGAAAACATTACACAGTGTTCTTCTCATGAGGACATATACGTTCATAAAAAAATTTCGGCGGAATTACCATACCGCGTCCGTAAAAAAATAATTAAATTTTGTTATTTGGCATTATTTCATCGGTTAGCGATGTAATGCAATTTAAGAAAATACGTTTTTATGAGAAAGACATTTAAGAAAAACAAGTTTCATGTTGAACTTGTTTAGATAAATTTAATTTAAATAACTTTAGTTTTGTAAGTTTGGTTTTGTTTTAAGTATAATTTTGCTATATCGATATTTATATCTATTTATATTCAAATCTACCATCAAAATTTACGATTTAAAATGAAATTCATAAACTAAGTTAATTAAAATTGTTTCAAGCTCAAAGCTCATTTGAGCATTGTCAATTCGAAATTGTTGTTAATAAAACATTACTTAATAACATAATTTATAACATAATTTTTGAACCCGTTTAAATGTATGAAAATATTTTTTCTTAATATGACTTTTTATACATGAAAATATATTTCAAGTGATAAATAACTACTGTAGCAAGCTATATATATAATTTAATTTGTATATGTGTATGTAATATATTAAACTCTCTCATTGTGTATTTTTAAAATCATAAAGTACCATTTACATGCATTGCAAAAATCCAACAGTTTTAAGTTCGATTAAAATCATTTGCTTTTGGTGAGGAAAAGTGCTGCTCGCCAAATCGCGAGGCGCTTTCGTCTTTTCACGCCAAATACTCGACAGTATTTTATTTATTTTTTCTTTTACTGACTTTCATCTGCAATTCCGCTAAATTTGACTGATCATTTATAACATACATAAATAGAATAATTAGTAATTTTTTTCAAAAAAAAATCTGAGTTTGCCCGGTATGGTGACCTTTCTTGTGAGATTCTCTTGTGTCCATTTCTACGAGCTGCAAATCAGCTGGCTATAAAGGAAATAGGAAACCCTAGGTCAGTGAACACACTACAAACATTATAGAGACGGTTTTGGTCAGTTTCATGTGAAAATCTGCTACTAGCAGTTCTTTCAAGGTGTTGTTAAAATAGAGTACTCTTCATACGACGATTTATTCTGGTAGGTAATTTTCATTTTCATTTTTTAGCAGTTTCAGTAAGTTAATTTTCATTTTGTGACATTTTTTGCGTACGACCTCATCTTGATCTTGTGCTAACATTTCCCATTTCCGAAAACATATTATAAATCTGGAAATTTTCTCTTTAAAGCATTTTATTTCATAATCATTTTTTGATAGATCGTTTTGACAATTAATGTGTTTTCTCACTTCGTTCCAAATTTTTCCGTTCTAGTGATAAAAAATATACACTTGAACTTATTATTCCATTTATAAAAATCTCTTATGCAATTACTTTTCTATAACATTGCTATATACTTATAGATGACTAAAAAAAGCTTCGATCACTTTATTTATTAAACATATATTAATAATTTTTTAGCTTGCATAAAAGGAAATTCTCAAAAAATTATAAAAAAATAGTAAATGTTAACGAAAAATTAAATCAATGAAGACATTAATCCGATGAAGGTTATTTTCAATTTGAGTAAAAATGTTCCATAAAAAATAAGAAAAGAACAAGATTGTGATTACTAATGTTTTATACTGTAAAGACATGTTTTCTGATGAGGAAATAACTTAATTCGTTTTCTTTCTTATTGCAACATTTTTTTCACATTTATTTCTCGTTTTCCATGCTTTAAAAACTACTAATAAAAATATTTCACTCATTATTTGTCTTCGAAAATCATTGCGTAATCATATTTTTACAGCATTTAAAAACACGTTTTTCGGAGTATCAGACAATAAAATTAACAAAAACTATATTTATTACTATTATTATCTAAACAGCTGTATGTCACAAGCTTGACTAGATTTTTTATTTTTTTGTAGAAGTTACTAACGCAGAACTAGAAATAATAGAGCGCAAATGCATAATTCTTATAAAATGAGTCAGCATAAATTTTTTCCAATTAAAAAAAAATCTCTAGAACGCTAGAAATAAACCAGTCCTATATAAGCAAACTTATTTTCTTTAAGTGTTGTACCAATATAAAGAGAAACAACTCGGAAATTCTACATGAAGCATAGTATATGGGTTGCGTTCGTACAATAACGAAGTTTTAAAAATATTTAGATCTTGGTGTAATAGTATGAAGCACTTTCGATATAGTATAGTAGCCGAAATCTAATGTGAGTCTTGCAAATACTATTTGCTTTCTATAATACAGGAAGTAACATGTAGTAAAACTCAACAACTAATATCAATTTTGTAAAATATGAAACAATTTAACATAATCAATTTCTCACCAAACACTGTTTTCCCCAATACAATTATGCGATGGAGTACTTTTGTGTGGCCCTGTAAATCAATAACAAATATTCTTTGTACCAACCACCGTACAGAATGTATATTTTAGTATACATTTCATAGATGCATATCGATATTATTATGTTCGAAACACTGTAACATCACTAACATATATTTGGAACTATTTTTCCCATTGGTCGTAATGTAACGGAATACTTTTGCTTGTTCCTGTAATTCAATTATGCATCCGACTTTCATAAAATTTTTAATCTTTGATGTCGTGGCAAATCCGAGAGTAAAAACTCATTCAAATGCATTTTAATTCAGCTTAGGAATTAGTGATCTAATCCGATGATACCGACATCTTTGCCGATCGTGAATGCAATCGTTCTTGCAGAGTCGTGAAGTCGTTGAAATGAACTCAAAATCTCGGTGTTTCTCCATGAGGTGATAAGGCATCTGCATAGCTTTAATCTTTTTTTTTTTGACAAAATTGAGCTAAAACAATTCCCATCTTATGTTGAAGCACAAATCTTACTGCAGCAATCATAGTGGATGTTTGAAGAAAATTAGAAGCAAAAAACTGGCATGATACGGGAAATTCGGGCATAGTGAAATGTTCACACTATGAAACACGTTTTTCGTAATATCAGAACAATAACATGAATAAAAACTTCATTTAATTACTATTATTATTTAAACAGCTGTACGTCACGAGCTTGAATATTTTTTCTTATAGGAGTTACTAACTCAGAACTAAAAATAAAATAGCGCAAATGCATAATTCTTATAAAATGAGTCAGCATAAATTTTTCCAATTAAAAAAAATCTCTACAAAAAATTTCGGTGTTTTTCCATAAAATGATAAGGTTCTGCATAGCTTTAATCTTTTATTGACAAAATTCAGCTAAAACATTTTCCTTTTTATGCTGCAGCTCAAATCTTACTGCGGTAATCATAGTGGATGTTTAAAGAAAATTAGAAGAAAAAAACTGGCATCATACGGGAACTGCAGTCGTAGTGAGATATTCACACGATGAAAATCGTACAAAATTCGCTAAAAAGCTGCGTATAGATGTTTTGCATTTGAAAATCATGAAACATTTGTCTTTTCAGTAGATGCTTCTGCTTTTTGATGCACTTGCAAATATACAATTCATGACGTCGCGCAATTCTGATTAGTAAAGAACAAAGAACGTCACGCGAAAAAGTCAATAAAAATAATTCTGCAAAGAATAATGCCAGAAACGCAAATGAACCAAAAAATGAGGCATAAACAAGAAATTTCATGGTGGGAAAAACTTTGGAATGAAAATAAAGTAAAAGAAATATCTCTTTTAAAAACTTTCGAATTCACTATAAATAATAGAATTCTGTCAAAAATGGCGGGGCATTTTAGGAATAAACTAAAAGCTTTATTATTATGTAAAATGAGTAAGATAATAATTAAATTAAGGAGATTTTAATGGAATTAATGATAAATGATATTGAAGAATAGGAAGGTAGTGAACATGCTGGTAATTTAGCGTAATTAAAAGAAATTAAAAAGAAATATCACGAAGGGAAAATTAATAATATAACATATATATTATAAATAATAATAATCTAAATTTCATGAATATGTTTTTTGAGCACCAGGTACATAATGTATAAACAATTTAAAAAAAACAGTAATCATTAAAAGATTAATATGAAACAACATAATAAATCACCAGCAGAATATAAGCCATCACTCATCAGCAGGCGGGATGGCTTTAAACACCCCCCCCCCAACTAAAATATAAAGCATCAGCAGCAGGTGTATATTTCAATGGTGGAGGGAATGCTTAAAGCCATTCTGCCTGCTGATGAGTGATGGCTTATATTCTGTTGGTGATTTTTTATGTTGTTTTATATTAATATTTTAATGTTTACTGTTTTTTTTAAATTGTTTATACATTATGCACCTGGTGCTTAAGAAACATATTCACGAAATTTAGATTATTTATATGTTGCAATTATTAAGTGCTGCTTTAGTGCCTATATTTGCATAGTCTACATGCTTAAAACAAATATAAAATATGTATATTATATATGAGGACCCCAGAAGCCAAGGGGTACAAGTGACAAATTTCGATTTGGAGTAAATTGAGTTTAAAGATAATTAATGTTAAATTGGAACATCAATAACAATTGAGGGGATTGAAATAGGAAATTTCTGCTTGTTGCATTCTGGTCTTTGAACTCATATTTCAATAACTGTAAAAATCAAAGTACAATTTTCTTTAAATCTATAATTAATCAATATTGTTTGTTTTTCGAAAAAAGTGGTTTGCCCCTATAACTCAGCAAATAATAAGAAAATCACTTATATTTCTTTACCTTAAATGAAAAAAGGATATTTTTAGGTCGTCTGTGTATTTAGTTTATTTTTTTCAATTTTGTCACTTATACCCCTTGGCTTCTGGGGTCCTCATATACAGGGTGATTCATAAAAGATGGGCAGAACTTTAAGGGGTTATAGTACACTTAAAGACAAATAATATTAAATAGGAGACTAAGGGTCCCAGAGGTATTCCCAAGGAGATAGGGGGCATTAAAGTTTAGGGTCCGAAATTTCAAATGATTATAAAAAATGGAAAAAATTGGTCGATTCGTTTGCGGTTTTTGCAAAAAAGTTTCTTTATGCCAGTATTTTCTTGAAATAAAATTTTAAAGTTCAATTTCAAAAAATGCCGATAGGGGGCGCTTTAGACTTTGGAGTAACAAACAACTATTTTTTAACGTTATTTTTTGTATTTCTTTAAATGATTTCGAAAGCTTAGACTTAAACTTAAATTTTGATCTAAAAATCTGAGTCCTAACGAGTAGTTAAGTAGCGTAAACTGAAATTTGAAATTTGAAACCCTTCTCCTCCCAGAACAAAAATCAGTTATTCCCGATCTTTGTGTCGTAGATTAGGCTTTAACTACTGCCGCGTTTTGCTAAAATTATTCTTTATGTCAGTATTTTCTTGAAAATAAATTTTAAAGAAAAGTTTCAAAAAATTCCGATAGAGGGCGCTTTAGACTTTAGAGTAACGAACAACTATTTTATACCGTTATTTTTTGTGTCTCATTAAATGCTTTCTAAAGCTTAGACTTAAACTTAAATTTTCAGCTCAAAATCTGAATCGCTGAGCGTGGTTCAGTAGCGAGGGGAGGGGGTTCAAATTTCAACTTCTGAACATAGTCTGTGTGGACATGGTAAACTGAACTGTGCTCAGGAGTAGAAATTTCAAACCCCTCTCCCCAGAAACTTAACCACGTCTAACGATTCAGATTTTGGGCTGAAAATTTAAGTCTAAGCTTTAGAAAGCATTTAATGAGACACAAAAAATAACGGTATAAAATAGTTGTTCGTTACTCCAAAGTCTAAAGCGCCCTCTATCGGAATTTTTTGAAAATTTTCTTTAAAATTTATTTTCAAGAAAATACTGACATAAAGAATAATTTTAGCAAAACGCGGCAGTAGTTAGAGCCTAATCTACGACACAAAGATCGGGAATAACTGATTTTTGTTCTGGGGGGAGAAGGGTTTCAAATTTCATATTTCAGTTTACGCTACTTAACTACTCGTTAGGACTCAGATTTTTAGATCAAAATTTAAGTTTAAGTCTAAGCTTTCGATATCATTTAAAGAAATACAAAAAATAACGTTAAAAAATAGTTGTTTGTTACTCCAAAGTCTAAAGCGCCCCGTATCGGCATTTTTTGAAATTGAACTTTAATATTTTATTTCAAGAAAATACTGGCATAAAGAAAATTTTTTGCAAAAACCGCAAACGAATCGACCAATTTTTCCATTTTTTATAATCATTTGAAATTTCGGACCCTAAACTTTAATGCCTCCTATCTCCTTGGGAATACGTCTGGGACCCTTAGTCTCCTATTTAATATTATTTGTCTTTAAGTGTACTATAACCCCTTAAAGTTCTGCCCATCTTTTATGAATCACCCTGTATATGTATGCTTAATTTGTTTTTGCAAAAAAAAAAACATTATTATTATAATTTTTTTTTAATATAGATAAATTTTATCTCGCTTTAGCATCTTGCACTGATAGTTTATTAACCCTGAGGATTGAAATGTAACATTAAAGTTTAAGAATTGTACTATTATCAAAAATGGAGCGATAAATCATTTACAAGTGTTTCATTTGTTATTTTTTATTAATCTATAGCATTTTTCTTACTTAATAATTTAAATTTTTATTAGCATTTTTTGTTGTACAGATATTTTAATTCATAACATGTTATTATTATGCATGTTAATAAAATATGATGGCAAAATATATTAATTTAGTATATTATCCTTTTCACAGTATAATCTTAATAAATGAAAGTGACTTAAAAAAAATTGTGTACTACGTATTCGTAAAAAAAGATGATAATTAAAAATCTAGAAATTTCCAAATCTGTTTATTATAAAGAACGTAAGTTTAATAACTGCATGATAGTTTTTTTCCTATATGTAGATGTCTATTTTGCAAAATCAGAAGTAATTGTTGCTTTTAAAGCAACAATATTTAGATGAAATTCAAATCGCAAAAAAGCAACAATATTTTTTTCGATCACTGAAAAAAGTGTGTGTGGGTGGGGGTGGGGGTGGAGGATGGAATTTAAATATCTAGACATGAGTATTAGACATGTTATTTAATATAAAACAATTCCTTTTATTTATTTTTTGAAATGTGGGGAGAAAAAAAGGCAAAAAGAAAAAACATACCAATTAGATTAACAAAACATGTTTAACATTTTTCGATACATTTCTAATGCAAACATTGCAACTTAATTTATAATAACAAATATAAAATGAGATGTATAAATAAAGATAAAATATTGTTAGATTTAAAGCGTACATATGAATGCATTATCAGCATCTGTATTGTGTGTTGCTACTCACGCAGTAAATTAATTGCTATTTAAACGCTATTGCGCATTTCTGAAACAACAAACTAAATGAATGAATTTTATAAACTGTAGAATTCATCACAAATTTATTAAATAGTGTATAAAAATGCTGTAAAATTAAAAATAAAATAAACATTAATTCAAAATTATAATAATCTCAATAAAATTATAATAATTATGGTTATTTTCTATCATCATCCTCATGAAAGTCCCCTTTTAAAGTTTTAAAAAACAGAGTAAAGCCATCCTGAATAAAAAAAAAAAAACTTTTGGCTCCGGAAAATAAAGTAAATCATATTTTTCACGGGGATAGTACTTTTTTTTAATCTTAAAAGGGTATTTTTAAGTAATTTTTGTAAAAGCACAAAAAATATTGTAAATTAAAAATTCTATGAAAAAAAATCTTCAAATTTTAGAAAATATCTTTTACCACAGAATACTTCACTAGTTAGCTGACTACATTTACCTTTATCAATCGAACATTTATTGAAGTGTACGTAACACTGTTTACAGTTAGATTATACACTTAGTAGGGAACTGCAAGAAGTGTAAGCCACCGATTTTGACGAAAGTGGTATCTCGAAAACGACTCATTTTCGAAGGGTAGCTCTATTGAGTTTTTTACTTCTCAAAATGATATCTTTCCAACGACATAATTTTCGTCAAAATCGAGACAACAATTTTTTGCGGTCCTCTGTTAGGTGTGCACTAGCCTTGTATGTACTAGCTACGTGGCTTAAATTATCGGATATCTCAAAAACGGTTCATTTCCGATGGGTAGTTCTTTTGAATTTTTTACTCCTCACGATACGATCTTTCCAACAACACCACTTTTGTCAAAATCTAAACTAATTTTTTTTCGATTCCCCAATATGTATGTACTAGCTACGTTACATATATTGTCAGATATCTCGAAATCGACTCATTTCCGACTGGTAATTCCATTAAGATTTTACTTCTCATAATGAGATTTTTTCAACGATATCACTTTCGTTAAAATCGGTGACTTACACTTCTTGCATCTCCCTACTTACTGCTGCTGTTAAATGAAAAATAAATTAATAATACCAGAATAGTGGAAGTAAATTAAAATAAATTTCATTTTGCACAGTGACATATTATGTTACTTTTTTATACATATGCAAATTACACAAACAGGAGAGGTGTAATATTTAACTTGCAAATTATACTCTAGTGGACTTAAAAATTACTTATTATTCATACATATACTTCTATCGCATGAGTAATGGTAAGCTCTATATCTGTATCAGGCAGCTACTATTTTTAAAAGGAAAATGCACATTCCCCATGAACAAATTTGAATCCTAAAACTTAAAAGAAAAAATCTTCAAACGTTCAACAATTTTCTTTATTTTAATATTTAATTCTTATACACATATTTTTTCTTGAAATGTTTTTATAAATAGTTTTACTTGTTATAAAGCGCAAACAGAGAAAAAAAAGAAAACAAAAGATTTGGTATTGAATTTAATTTTTCTTTATACATTGATCTGTACTACTAATTTTTTTTTGACAAAAACTTTATATATGATCCAGATTACACATTTTATTTTTTTTATGTGCATATATAACATAAGAAATTAAAACCCATATATCATATAGCCTTATATTAAATTAACACCACCCTGCAAACAAATTTGAATAAAACACACAACAGAATACCTTCTTATGTTGTACTATTATTTTTATTTTAATATTTTAGTAGATACATATATTTTTTCTTGGAATCACTAAAATGTTTTTCCTGGATATAAAAAGTGAAAGAAAAGAATTATATATCACGCTTTTTGGTATTTTCAAAAGGGAAATTTTATGTATGCCCTTTTTTTCTTTCTTGAAAACTCAAAAAATGCACAACATGTTTTTTTAAGACGGACATTTTATAAAATGACTAGGCATGTAATCGATATTTTATAGTCATTTCTGTGATAAAACAAAATGCGTTATGCATAAAAAAGAGATGCACTTCTCATGTTTAGGGAGATATTATTTAGCGTACAAGACATATTAAATGAAACCTATGCAAATGTTTAATGTTATTATATGAAAAAAAAAATATTTCGAAACATAAAAACATAAAAAATACTGCAAAACAATCAGAAATGTAAAATAAATATATATATTTTTTTAAACAATGAGATAAGTGATAATTTGTAAACATTAAATATAAAAAATTTTATTGTTAAATGATCTTTGCAACTTTTTAAAAACATGTTGGACCGAATTGGGATTATGAAAGTAAGATTTATTAACAAAGAAGAGGAAAAGACATGAAAAGAAATCTAATAAAAAAATCTCGGTTGTTTAAGTATGTCCTACAAGGAAACCATTTTTGGTGTTGCTCTCACCTAGCATTGAAAAGCTCTGCATTTGCATTGCTTTGTGCATTTTAAAGGGAGTTTTTATAGGAAGTTTGAAAATTGAAAAAAAATTCTGTTTAAATGATATATATATATACAGGGTGTATCTAAACTACTGGGCAAAACTTTAAGGGGTGATAGTACACATCAAGACAAATAATATTAAATGGGAAACTAAGGGTCCCAAGCGTCTTCCGAAGGAGATAGGCGCCATGAAAGTTTAGGGTCCAAAATTTGAAATGATTATGAAAAACGGAAAAATTGGTCGATTTGTTTGCGGTTTTCACGAAAACTATTCTTTATATCAGTATAGTCTTGAAAATAAATTATAAAGATAAATTTCAAAAAATGCCAGTAGAGGGCGCTTTAGACTTTGGAGTAACGAACAACTACCTTTAACCGTTATTTTTTGCATCTCATTAATTTTTTAGAAGTTTAGACATAAACTTAAATTTTGAGCTCAAAATCTGTGGTTAAGTAGCGCAAACTGAACTATGTTCAATGGGAGTGGTTAGGTTCAAATTTCAAATGATTATAAAAAACAGAATAATTGGTCAATTGATTTGCGGTTTTTACTAAAATTATTCTTTATGCCAGTATTGTCTTGAAAATAAATTATAAACATAAATTTCAAAAAATGTCGATAGAGGGCGCTCTAGACTTTGGAGTAACGTACAACTATTTTTTACCGTTATTTTTTGCATCTCATTAACTTTTTTTTTAAAGCTTAGACATAAACTTAAATTTTATGCTGAAAATCTGAATCGTTGACATTGGTTAAGTAGCGCTAATTGAACTGTTGTCAATGGGGGTGGGGAGGTTCAAATTTCAAATGATTATAGAAAACGGGAAAATTGGTCGATTCGTTTGCTGTTTTCTCTAAAACAATTCTTTATGTGAATATTCCTTTGAAAATAAATTAGGAAGAAAATTTTCAAAAATTTCCGTTTGAGGGCGTCTTAAACATTAGAGTAACCAACAACAATTTTTAACTGTTATATTTTGTATCTAATTAAATACTTGCAAAAGCTTAGACTTAAATTTTAAGCTCAAATTCTGAATCATTGGGAGGGGTTAAGAAGCTTAAACTGAACTGTATTCAGGTGTTGAATTGTTACCCTGCCCACCCTACGAACACAGCTCAATTTTTCGCTACTTAATTTCTCACAACGATTCAGATTTTAAGCGCAAAATTTAAGTCTAAGCTTTTAAAACATTTATTTAGATTTTAAAAAAATAACGGTTAAAAATAGTTGTTGGTTACACTAAAGTTTATGGCGCCCTCTAACGGAATTTTTTGAAATTTTTCTTTGTAATTTATTTTTAAGGAAATATTGACATAAAGAATGGTTTTAGAGTAAACCACAAACGAATCGATCAATTTTTCCGTTTTTTATTATCATTTGAAATTTGAACCTCCCCAACGACATTGAATACAGTTCAGTTTGCGCTACCTAACCACTCTCATCGATCCAGATTTTCAGCTCAAAATTTATGTTTATGTCTAAACTTCTAATTAGATGCAACAAATAACGGTCAAAAATAGTTGTACATTACTCCAAAGTCTAAAGCGCCCTCTATTGATATTTTTTTGAAATTTATCTGTATAATTTCTTTTTAAGGCAATAGTGACATAAAGAATAATTTTAGTCAAAACCGCAAATCAATTGACCAATTTTTCTGTTTTTTATAATCATTTGAAATTTAAACCTACATACTCCCATCGAACACAGTTCATATTGCGCTACTTAACCACAGATTTTGAGCTCAAAATTTAAGTTTATGGCTAAACTTGTAAAAAAATTTAATGAGATGCAAAAAATAACGGTAAAAATTGTTGTTTGTTACTCCAAAGTCTAAAACGCCCTCTACCGGCATTTTTCGAAATTTTTCTTTATAATTTATTTTCAAGACTATACTGACATAAAGAATATTTTTCGTGAAAACCGCAAACGAATCGACCAATTTTTCCGTTTTTTTTAATCATTTCAAATTTTGTACCCTAAACTTTAATGGCGCTTATCTCCTTCGGAAGACGTTTGGGACCCTTAGTTTCCCACTTAATATTATTTGTCTTGATGTGTAGTACTATCACCCCTTAGAGTTTTGCCCAGTAGTTTAGATACACCCTGTATATTTATTTATTTTGCAGCAGCATAATTTTCTGAAAATGATATTTTTGATGCCACTTATCGGATGTTTTTGTTGGGTTTTTTTTCTTTAAGAAAAACATTTAAATATATAAATTGGTTATTAATAAAAATAAAATATTGGAAAGAGTTTAAGAATTCCTTCACAAACCTTCGAATTCAGTTTTGAAAAATTTCGTCATTATATTAATATTTTTCGCACGGGAAAAGTTGGCATATTTGTAAAATTAGTGTTTTTTGTCAACCCTAGCTGACTTTTGTAGCCCTAAAATAAGGCAAATGAAAACTTCAAAATGCCATATATGGCGACTAAAATCTTTTTTGGGGTGAAATATGCAACTAAAAATCAAATAATAAAAAATTTAAAATTTAAAAACACATATGAAATATCAATTTAACACAGATTTTTTACATAAAGATTTTAACACAAATTTATGCATAGGGCTACAGAATGCACCAGGTCTTGGTACTAGGTGCGTGCAAAACCAAAAGTTTTTCTCTTTTTTAACAAATCACGTCTCATTACATGTATTAGATAAATTACACTGTTCGTACAATTCAATAACAGAGGAAAACATACTTCAGTGTACTTAAATAATTCTATAAATATTAATGTATACATTCAGAATGTTGTATAACAATATTTGGATAACTAAATTTTTTTGTTTATCCCAGTATAGGATATGTAGATTGGTTTTTATATTATATAGTATACTAAAACTTATTTCATAATTTGTAACTTATAAAATCTGTAAATTATATAATTTGTAACTTACCATATAATTTGAAAAACTCTATTGTGTGCTCATTTTCCTTTAATGTTTCGAAATATTTAATTATATTAAAAAAAAATAATAATGTGTTTACGCTTCAATAAGCCCCCCCCCCCCCCCCCGACACACACACAAACACACCATCTCTAAGGTTTTTCATCTTGCTTTGAACGAGATTATTTAAAGATTATAAAAAAGTTAAAGATTAATTAGAAATCATGGAAGGATATTAATTAACGTATCAAAATGTAGTTCTAGTTTGGAAAAAAAAGTTCTATAAAAATGCCCAAGAACAAGAAAGTGATTGTCAATATTTTCTAAAATAAATTTGTGTTCTCAGAATAAGAAGTAGATAAGATTCCCTTTTTATTGCTAATGTTTTTTTATGTTTTTTTCTCTTTAAAATGAAAATAACAAAAATCTTTCCCATTACTTATCTGTCTTAGCAAATCATAGTGAAAACTTATATCAGCAGTTTTTCAAAATAGTTACTCATAGTCAAATAAAAATAAAAATATAATAAACCTTATTTACTCAACAGCTTTACATGCAAAGCTTAACAAAATATTAAAAAACGTAGTTAGTAGTTTAAAAGGCGAAAAAAAAATACATAATTCCTATAAAACGTTTTAGGAAACGTAATTTTTTCTACCACATTAAATTTTCAAAAAAAAAAAAAAAAAAAAAAATATGTATGTATATCATACGCAAAATAATTTTCATTAAGTGTTGCAACTGATAAAAAGCAAAACTAAAAAATAACAATAAGTAAAAATTTAAAAAATGAAAGAACAATAATTATATAAATAATAGTGATGTAGTTATTAAATATCTACATCAAATCTCTCTCTAAATGAATAATTGAGTCATTGTTTAGATAAAATGCAAAGAATTGATCAATAAAGAAACCTAAGAATAAGATAACAAACATTTCTCTCACTAGTATTAAGATTTCACAAGTACAATTAAATCAACGTGTTAGAAATCATTGATTAATACTGTTTTTTCACTGATTCTTTGGATTTTGTATTATGTAATTAGCTTAATTCATTAGTTTTATTATAATTTCTTTTTATACATTCTTATCTTTCTATTCTTTTATAATTATAATTTCTTATTATTTTTTGTTACTTCTTAGATATCTCTAATGTAATTGTCTTTTTAAAATGCTTAAAAAAATAAACCTGCTGAAAAAAAAAAAAGATTTTTCCTTTGAAAATCTCTTTCTTAAACAACCTTGATTTTATTCAGGTTGTTTAACATACATATTTTTTCGTAGGTACTTTCAATTTTACACAAATATGGTATGAAATTACCTTTTGGTTAACCGAAAAAAAAGCATTACGTGGAGATAATATATATCCAGCAAAGAACGTTTACCCGTGCTCTTCTACTTTAAAAAAATCTTACATAAAAAAATATGTTTTGACTATAAACATTTAACTACCTATCGACGCATGAAATAAAACTAAATCCCTTTTTATTCATATTCATTATTCATATTCATATTCCTATTTCATATGGAAATTCAAATTTCACACAGAATTCAATACGTATTTGTATGTATATTAAGGACTTATGCGTGAATGAAAATATTGTTTTAAGTACATGCTTGTTCATAAAATAAATAATCTTTCATTAAACGATATGTGGTTTAATAAAAGATCATTTATTTTTAAAAAATGTTCGGTTTTAGCATACTGTTGAGTCAAAAAGTATGGATAATTTCATCTTACCGTTAATGAAAAAAAATTGTACTTTTAAAGTTGGACAACCCAACAATGCCTAAATTTAAAAAAAAGTGCTTTAATTTTAAATCTAATGATAATTGGCTAAGAATAACAAGTCTATACCAAGTCTAAATTAAATATCTTCATTACAGTAATAAATAAGCTGGACATTTCCCCAGTAAAAAAAAAAAAAAAAAAAGTAGAAAATTTATAGCTTTTTGGCCCAAAAACTGTGGGAAATCCGAAGGTATTTATCCCATTATGCAGATATTTTAAAGAATATCTTAAAAAATTCTGCAGATATTTTAAAGATAAAGCTAAGTCTGTAAATTTTCTTTAAATTTCTGTAGAAAGTGGCTATTTCTTCAGATAATCTTCAGATTATTTTTAGTGGGGGTTTACACCATGAAAAATTTAAATTATTAACTTGTAAAATAACATAAATTGCATCGATATAAAATGATGTATTGAGAAATTTACAATATGAAAAATTAATCAAACTTTAAATTAAAATTTTAGCAATCGACGTTTCAGCCATAACTTTGACAATCTTCAGGAAAGTGTTGCAACAGTACTTTTAAAGTTTCTAGGAACAGAGTTAAGATGTCCTGAATTTGAAAAGTTCGTTAGGTTCTGGGAAATAAAACAAGCTCAAATTTCCTACATGATGTATACAGAATGCTGTAAAATTAAATTAAAATTATAACTAACGTCGTTTCGGTCGTCATTTGTGACCATCTTCAAGAACGAGTACCTACATTGCCTTTTCAATTTTTAATGGTTAGAGTCCAGTCGTCTTGAATTTTAAAAGCTTGTTAGGTTTCTGAAAATAAACTAATTTCTAAACGTTAAACCATACAAATCTTCTGGGAACTGTGATTTGTAGTAATGTTTCGTCCAAAAAGGTTATTTTAAAGTAACTTTTTGAAAACCACTACACCACTTTCCCTTCTAAGTTTAAAATTATGTCATGTTTTCTGTTATAAAACGAACATTTTTTCAAATAATGGAAAATCTTCTATCACAGGTGTGCCAGAATTTGCTGCGTTTACTTTTTACGTTTCTTGGTAGAATTTTAATTGACGTTTTCGTAACAATATTTCCATATAGATTATATTCTTAGAACTGCAGTAAATAAAAAATAAATTAAGGTCATCAGGATTCTTGAACTAATTTAAACTAAATTTATAAATTTCACCCTGTGCCTTGTATAAATTTCACCAGTAGTATTTGTTAATATTTTATAATCACGAAAACTATATAAAAATTGAGAAACATATCTATACATTATGTTATATGCACATTATATTGTAATGGACATAAAAATTACTTTATTTATATCATTATAATAACATGAGTAATAGGAAACTCTATATCTATACCATGCAGCTCCTATTCTAAAAAGAAGAGTACACATTTTCCATGAACAAATATGAATTCCAAAACGTAATAGAAAACATCTTCCAACGTTACACAAAAGTTTTAATTTTATTGTTTAACTTTATGCATATTTTTTCTTGAAGTATCCCTAAAAACAATTTCCTAGATATAAAAAGTGAAAGAAAAAAATTTTATAACCTTCTTTTTAGTATTTTTAAAAGGGAAATTTTATATTTGCTCTTTCCTCTTTCTTCAAAACGTGAAAAAGATTTGCGCAACATGCTTTTCTAACTTCAAAACCGACATTTTTCAAAGTGACTAGACATGTAAGATATATTTTTTAGTCAATTATGCAACAAATGAGAATGGGTAATGCATGTTAAAAAAATTATGTACTCACATATTATGGAGATATCATTTTAGCATAAGAGGTTTATTTAAGAAATCTTATTAACTGTTTAATGTTCTTTTTTCATTTTTTTTCAAATAAAAATATTTAGTGTTTATTACGATGTAGTGACAAATATTTTAAATAAATAATTCTGTTTAAAAAAGGGGGAAGCATTTTAATGCGAAAAAGAAAAGTCATGCATTAAGCACAGATTATTAAAAACTTTCCAACACTTCGTGAAATCTTCTGCTGAGATAAGAACAAATACATTTACATGTGCTATAGATACAACGGGAGTGTAAGTATGTTAAGTAAAATATGCAAATTTATGCAATTTGTATTGTTTTTATAGTTGCACCATGACTTTTGCGGGAATATTTTTTTTAATATAAGGATTTTCTAAGATAGTTTCAACACGTGTAAGAGAGATTTCCATTAATAAATCACTGTATAATATAACAAGAACTGCTAATTTATTATTTCAATTTATTAATTAACGTTATTTCTGCTCAACATGGGGAAAATTTCATAATTTTGAAAAACTAATTATACGTACCTTATTTTTCTGGAACACTATACTTATTTGACAAATCATTTCTCATTACAGTGCAAAACCATATGAAAATTATTCCTGTGTAATCAGTTGAGTTCAATGATTAATCTATAATTACTTTGATATATTCTATGAAATATTTTGATAGATTGTATTTAATTTTGTGAAATTTACTAATTTCCACATGGAAATTAGTACCATTAGTATTATTATTAGTATTCCACCACTTCACATTCCCCGTGAAGAAATCTGAATCCGAAAATATAAAACAAAACACATTCTAATGTTACAATAAAGTTTATTTCAATGTTTTACTTTTATGCATGAACTTTATTTTCGAAAGCCTTAAAAATATTTTTTTGATATAAAAAGTGAAAGTAGCGAAACATGTATCAAGATTGTTGGTTTTTGTAAAAAATAAGTTTTATATTTCCCCTTTCTTCTTTCTTGAAAATATGCTTGAAAATATGAACTTGCAGACCGTCATTTTTCAAAATAAAAAGATATGTAAGACATATATTATAGTCATCTCTGCGACAAAACAAAACTTGTGATGCATGAAAGAATAGATGCAGTTTCATGTTTCTGGCGTTAGTATTCAGTTTAATAAATATAATGACCCGTATAATTATTTAATGCTATTTTTTAATATAAATATTTAATGCTAATTTCGATGTAGTGCAAAATACTTTTCATAAATGTTTTTTTTTTCTTTTTTGAAAGAGACAATTTAAAATTTAAAAAAAAATGATCTTGTACGAAATAATATAAAATGAGTTTTTTTTAATAAAAATAACAAGGTTTATAGATAATAATTATATGATTATGCTTATAAATAAAAAGAATCAGAAAAAGAATAATTTAAAAAACTTTCCGTAGCTTAAACAAAATGTAAATAAAAATAATAATTTTATTTTTAAATTATAAAATAGTTCTTATGGAACAAAAAGTGAAAAAAGTATTAAATATAGAGCATGGTAAATAGGGAATAAGTAAAAAAAAGAAAATTTTCCATTGGGACTTTTTAAAAATATTATTACGAGATTTGAGAACAAGCGACTTATTTCCAAACGGCAGAAAAAGCTAATAGACAAATCTAATAATATTCACGTGTGTATATGTACAGTAAATCTTCCTAATCCATCCGCATTCCGTTCCAATTGAAATTGGCCGAGAGATGGTCTCTTAATGAAGGTCACGTATAAATCAAGAATGTACTTGTTGAAAAAGGAAACATATAATATTACTAAAATTTATCTTTCGCTTTAGGAAAAAATGTGTAAGTTCATGTATCAGAACAAAAGTTAATTGCATGGTTGAAGTCTTTTTTCGGATATTTGAATAGGTTTTCCGTTTTGGTGTACTGCCATGTAGTAAATTTGTCTAGGCTTGTTAAAGGCATAGATATTTTGCCGTGATGAATGTAAATCAAATATTTCATGACTTCTAGGAAAATTTTGTTCTAAAAAATTGAAAGTATAAGGTTGTTCCACAACTGTAAGCATTTTACGTCGATTATCTGTACCAGAAATTTTTTTCTGTAAGCAAAAGAATTTTAAAAATCCCTGTTTTCAAATCGCTACTAGAACTAAAATCAAAATAAAGGTAAAAGTATAATTTGTGTTAAATTGCATGGGCTGCCATTCCACGCAACCAACGCGTAATAGAAACTCTCACCCAAATCTATTTAAAAGTAAAACAAAAATATATAAAACAAAACATTCGAACATATATTTTATCCTAAGTGTCAAGATTTTTTTCTTCTGATGGCACTGAATGCATAACAAACTGAAGAAATATATTTTGGCGCTTCTAGTCAAATTATGTTGCATTGGTAACGACAAAATATATCCATTTTTAATAAAAATAAATTACATCATAGTCAGTAAATCAGTAATAATTTTCTAAGAAATACTCTCTAAAAAAGACAAAAACTTAAAGTATAGTTAATACTTAATATCAGCTATGTTTTTTTGATTGCACATTGAAGTAGAACTAACAAAATCGAAATAAAATGAAAAAGTTCACACTTGAACAACTTTGTAAATTCCGAATCGGTCAAAATATCTGACACTAAAAGCCATCGTGATCTTCACTTTATGCTAACACGGACACACACAAAAAGAACTCGTTTAAAACTGAATGCATTTCACATTTTGTATTTTGAAAAAAGATTGTTCAGTGTTTTCGGCTAAAGGTCTTTTCATGAAGAATTTATTACCCGAACTTTGAAGAATTAAATTTTGTAAGCTGTTGAAATAACACTATTGAAAGAATTAAAATCCATAATCGATTTAATATTCAAAGATATTAGTATTTTTCTGAAGAACGACTACAATCGCATTATTTTACTTTTTATTTAATATTAAACTTATTTTTGTATAAAAAATGGAAAGAGAAAAAAAAACAGTTAAAAGCTGTGTAAAAGTAACAACAAAGGTTTTTGTAATATATTAGAATCTGAATTAAACAAGAAGTATATTTTACTGAATTTTAAAATCTTCATTAAAATCTATACCGGGTGCCTTAAATTCATCTTTACAGTTTTGTTTCTCCATACAACGTACCTAAAATCAGATAACAAAAATATGTTTATTGTACAGGGTGCTCCAGAAATAACAATGGATTTCTATGAAAACAGTAATCTATTAATTTTCTTTCACGGGTGTTTGAAGAAAAAATAGGCAAGAATAAAAAAAAAGAATAAGCAGAAAAGAAAAAATAAGCCTTAAAAGAAAGAATAGGCATCGTTTCCTGGAAACTGATTGATAAAACACATGAAGAGGCGTATCAACTGTATCATCGAAAATATGGAAAAGAGCCAAGATCAAAGGATTTTATCCGGCTACTTGTGAACAAATTCAGATGAACTGGAAGCGAGGCTGTTGAAAAAAGTTATGCATGACCATCGACATTTGACCATACTGCCAAGAGTATTCCTGAGGCAGTTGAAAAAAGCCCAGATACAAAAAATCCTAATATTGGCCCTTATTGTTGGCTGTTTTATATGATTTCTCTAAAACAGCTTATGATGCACCTCTTCATATGTTTTATCACCCAATTTCTAGGAAACAATGGCTTTTCTTTCTTATAAGGAGAGTATTTCTTCAAATACCTATAAAAGAAATCAATAGATTACTGTTTTCATAGAAGTGGATAGTTATTTTTGGAACACTCTGTATAATGAACACATATTTTTATAGTTTTATGTGATGCTAAAAGAGTTCCCAGAGGGAGCCTTAGTTGTGCATTCCTGTAAGCTTAGTAATCTAAATTTACCGAAATCCGTTATGCTTACTAAAATTTTATATGTACACTGCATAAGAAAGCAATGGCAATATACGAAACTTGTAAACAAAACTAGAGACATATGTAACTTTACAAAAGAATCTACTAAAAAGTTGGTAATTTTACTAAAATTTTACCTGCACCGTTATCTGGCGTATCTGTTATCGCTACCGTTACTTTAAAAGTTCTGGGAATCCGATTTTTGAAAAACATTTCTCGCAAACTTGAAAGTTTTTTTATTCAAAGTGCAAATCTGTATCTGTTATATGGATTTTTTTTGTTGCCATTGCATAAAAAGTTCTTGAACTATAATTCTACTATAACTTGTTTTGTAATTTTCCATTTTTTAGAGTGTAGAGGGCACGGGAATGAAGTGACATCCGTATTTTGTTTGAATATTCATTTGAAGTTTTCTACAAGACCATGAATCATGCCATATAGTGAGAATCTTCATTTAGTATACTTATAATCAGTTATGGATTTTACTGGTCTCGTACCTGAAAGCAAAAACACACAAAAGCGAACTTCGCTGTCTTATAGTACAGTTTTTCATGGCCGATGAAACATGCAAAGTTAAATTTATAATACGCTGTCGTTCAGCCAAAATATTTTTGTTAGCAATAAAACAAAAATTTTATTTGAAATTCGTAAAAATGTTTTCAAATCCATCAACACCAATCTTTTATAGTTAGATAAATAAAATAAAATACAGTCGACTCTCGTTAATTCGAAATCGGATAATTCGAATCTTCGCTTAATTCGAACTAAACACGAAGTTCGGAAATTTTCAATGGCAGAATAATGTTAAAATTTTTCATTAATTCGAACTCATTTTCTCTTGACTTCGTTTAATTAGAATTAACGATAATTCAGATTTTTCATTTTTCTTTTCTTTATCATGGATTTCAGATCATTTGAATAACTTTCTTTATTTGATTTTTGTGAGACTTGTTCCGGACGAGTATACATATAATTTCATGCATTTGATATCCACTTTTTTAGTCCCCGTATGTCCATTAGTGACGCTTCAACTTTTTCTTCCATTTTGCTTGTTTCTAATCTTTTAATTAGTTAATGTATTTCTACATTCTAATTTAATATTAAGTCATATTCTAATGATAACAGACGAAATAAATTTAAAAAACACTATAACATTAATTCTTTTGTAATAGTATCATATTAAGGATGTTTTCATTTCATACTTACCATAATTCGAACTTCGGATAATTCGAACATTTCTTGTGGTCCCGATGAGTTTGAATTAACGAGAGTCGACTGTATTACCATCCAATTATTTTTAAATTCATTCCTCAACTACACAGTTAAATGACTATGAAAAAATCGAAACCGCATGAAAAAAAGTCACACTTGAAGGCCTTTGTCGATTATTAATATATCGAACGAATTGATGCTGGAAGAGAAACTGCAAATAAAAAAGTAAAAAATCTAACACTTTTTGAATTTGTGAATCTGCCGAATGACACGACAGTAAAATCTAAAATTATTCAGATCTTATGTGACCAGAAAATGCATTTCATTAAAATGAAATTAATTTAAAATCTTCTAAAATTTAAATAGATGTGGTTTAATTTCTATGTGATCTTTCATTTAGGGTTTACTGAATGTTTGCATTTTTTAATCAGTCATCTGTTCGTTAATTAGTTCAAACATGCAGTATTTTTTTTTCTGAGCAAAAATTATTTACCCGAAACTAGTACCATTGGCTTTAATTTCTAATGCTGCACCATTTGATATAGTTGAACGTCATCCCAGTCAACACAATATTTGCTCGAATCAGCTATTTGGATACCTGACTCGTTATTTGAGACAATTGCTCGAAAATCTAAGTGTGAAATCTAGCATTATTATGTCACATTGTTTAAACCCCAAATTCCTCCAAACATGGAAATAATTTTTATAATCATCTCGTGTTTAACAAATAAAAAGAATATTGCCCAGTGAAACTGATGGCATCGAGCTCACAGGCAACGCATACTAATTGCACATTACAACTTTATATTTTCATGGTTAATTCCGTTCGAAAAAAAATAAAAAAAGGGGAAACAGCTCTCCCCTTTCCCCTTTTTTATACTTAATCATTGAACCCTCTAAACTATCAAGGACATTTTTATCATATAAACAATCTATATCCAAAATTCAGAACAAATCGAATAATTCTTAATAAAAACCCATTTATATAATTTAAGAAGAGTTATCCTCCTCTTTTATACTTAAAAATTTAACTTCCGAAACTATTCAGAGATTTGAACGAAATCTGACAATTCTGCATGAAAAACCCATTTATATAAATTAAGGAGAGGGGCATTAGAACCCCCGTTCTCCCTGTTTATACTTATTCAATGAACACCTAATAACAGTCACGGAATCGCCTCGTCAGAATGATCCTATATCCAAATTTTGAACGAAAACTGTTAATTCTACATGAAAAACCCACTTATATCAATTAAGGGGAGGTGCATAGGGGAGGTGCATGAGCCCCCGTTCCCCCTCTTATAGTTATCGAATGAACTCCAAAAACTAATTAGGGAAGCGCCTTATCAGGATATACCTATATACAAAATTTCAAGTGGATCGGTTATTTTTATCATGTGTTATCGCGTTACTCACGAACGAACATACATACAGAATGGACGGGCACATAAGCTCTCAGGCTATGATAGCCTGTGAGCTAGAAATACAGTGTGTATCTGGAATGCTTCATAAAACTTAAGGGATGATAATACTCATCAAGACGAAAAAAAATGCATTAGAACATGGGGTCACAAATAACGTTTAAAGATCGAAAATCGCAAAACTAATGAAAAATACCAAAATCTCGCATGCTGCTTTTCTATAGAATTGGCTAGTAGAATGAAGCTGGCTTTCCATTCATTTTGCGCCTATCTGGTCAGATGGAGACATTAAAACGTGGAAGAAAGCCAAGTAAATCTATTAGCAGGAATACATGTATGCAAATTTTCCATCTTCTAAGAAATTGTTCTGTGCAATAAATAATTTTATGGAATGTTTCTTTCTTACCCTAGTCTGTTCATTTCCAGACGCATTTTCTCAATTTTCATTAATTAAACGTCATTTGTGACCACATGTTCCATTGAATTTTCGTTCGTTTTCATGAAAACTGCCATTCCTCTAAGTTTGTTCAAGCATTTGAGATACACCGTGTATACTGTAAAAAGATTTCTTTAAAACAATGATTTAGAAGAAATGTTTAAGCTTCAGAAACTCACGGAAGATAAAAAAAAAAAAATACCGTAGTAATTTATCGGCTGATCTCTTATTTTTTATTAAACTCACGGAAGATAAAAAAAAAAAAATACCGTAGTAATTTATCGGCTGATCTCTTATTTTTTATTAAACTCACGGAAGATAAAAAAAAAATACCGTAGTAATTTATCGGCCGATCTCTTATTTTTTATTAAACACTTCATTAAGAGCTATGTCTTGTGAGATTTCGATTTATGAAAATCACCTTTTACGTTACATTCATTTTAACTCTTCTTATTCCATATCATTATATTTTATATATTTAAATTTTTAAATCTCTGATTACAAAATTTGTGCCACATTTTATAGACGCATTTTGTAAACGCATTTTATCTTACCTGCAACAAAATATCTGCAATAAAACAGTCTTGGAATAAACTGTGAACAGAACTTAGTAAATGAGTTTTTACTTGTAACACATTTCTTTTTGCTGAGAAATTCTTCATTATCTTTAACAGTGCTTTCTGTCAACTAATTTTATATTGCTTTAACTCAAGATTTTTTATTTCCATTTTTACTTCCTATTTCTGCTTTTCTGTTAAATACGCAGTTCTTGTGCCATGATAACTTTCAGCTACCTGACGTTATTGTTTCGCTTACATGCACATTCTCTGCCAACCATTTTTCATCTATGTACAAGTGATATTTCTGCATATTTTCTAAATAATATTTCACATTTATTTGCTTTGTTTTTTTTCTATTCTTGCTAATATGCAACCATTTTTTATAACTTATTATCGAAGACTTATTCCAAAATTTAATTAATTACAGTTTAAAATACAACATCCAAGCTTCTTTTATCCCTAGGTAGTACTGTAGCGGAGATTATCGCTACATATTTTTCCGCTTCATAAATGCAATAATTATTTCCCTTTAATAAATTCTTTGTTTTATTTTAGTTTCCCTTTTACTATTAAGCCCATTAGTTAAATTAATCCTACATTTAATAGTTAAGTTCTAGCTTTCATCCTCCCACTATTAGAAGTTCAGCTTTTCATCTTTTGGAGCTCTCTGTAGAAAATTAATAAGAGAACTTCCTTTCCCACAAATTTTCTGTTGTGTCTGGAAAAACATCTGCCCATAGATACCGCACTTATTAACAAAATAAAGAAAGCTCTGGGCTTTGTTCATCATAATCTTTTATCCGTTACATTTTATTAACATCTGCCTTCCACACCCTGTTTTCATTCTCACAATTAATGCTTAAAACTAGAAATACTTTTATCTCTGTTTATCCTGACTGTGCTTTCTTTCTGTTCAATTGCGCATCTGGGTAATATAATTGTGGTCAGCAAAACTCCAATTTAAGTAACGGCCTGCTTTGCCCTTGTCTATTTCTCAGGCTTAAGATATTTCTGTAACCCTATAAAATATTCGCAGATGTGAAAATAATCCCTGGGTTCCCAGACCGCAAATGTAGTCACTGATACTGAACGTGTGGTTTATCAAAGGTCGCCAAAATTCTTTGTATGAAAGACTTCTGATGCCTTTTTGGCGATAAGGGCTGTGACGTTGTATCGTCACTCCACTGATTGCCATCATTCAGACAACATGTAGCTCACTAGAGCTCTGAGAATTCTCCCCCTATGGGGAACCTACAGTCTGTTATCTCTAAATAAATGTCTCGTCGTAAAATGTAACTCTCTTTTCGGAGTTTTTTTTGTGTGTGCTTCTCTTGGTAAATCACCTGGGCCTATGAACTAACACCTTTACATATTATATCTGGTGCATCAGGCCTTTGTTTTTTTTTCTCCGGTCAAAAAAAAAAAAACGCACACACATACAGAGAGTTTAAAAAATTAGTAAAAAAAATCTTCGACGAAAACACGTATGCACCGACGGATGAAAGCACCGACGTACGTCAACGGCTCATGACTGCGCAAAAAAAAGGGGCAGCATTCCCCGAAGTTCCAAGGGTGTCTGTACTTCACTGTGTGACGTATTTCCCTCCCCGAAACCTGCAGTATTCAATTATGTTTTCTCCTGCACTCAAGAAAGATTGCATATCTCCGTTTTTCTCTCCCTGGGTCTTCAAAAAAACGCGTCGCACCTGCTGTTTTCGCCCTTTTCAAGAAAAGTGCCACTTTCGTTTTCGATGCGTCAGAAATTGACTGGGTCAAGTGTTTTCCCTCGCAACGCCAGCTGTTCCGGATACTATGTTATGTGCAGAAATATCCCACCTCTTATCAGCTGTTTTGTCCGGTTCAAGGTCGGAATTTTTGTTTCAGTTCATGTTTTACCGGAAACCGAAAATCTTCGTGCTCTCTGCCGATGAGAAGTTGTATTCTGATTTCATCTAGTGTGTTTTTGGTGGATGCAACATAGGCAACAAGCATACTCATCGGGTCTGTTGGGATACCGAAAATTATCGGTGAGGCATGCAAAATAAATCAATGTGGACCCAGTGGTGTTGCTAGTAAATAAATCGTGTTATGTGAAAGTCATAAGTATGTCAGCGCTCTGTGATAAAACATTGTGTCAAAAAATATGTGTCTAATATCTTCTAGATATCTTATTATAAAAGAAGTCAAACAAAATTTATGCGTTGCAGGTCGTCGAATCTACACGCATCTCATTCCATTTCAATGATAGTATCACTTCAATATTTCAACCTTTCAGAAATAAAAAAAAGTGTCGTGAAAGTGCTCGTCGATGTGCAAGCCTGTGTTGTTATTTACATATTGAATCTACTTGTACTCACAAGTGTGCAACAGATTATTCTGAGCCCCATTTCATTTGTTTCATCATTAATTAAAGCAGTGTGAAATTTGTGCTAAAAAAAACGGGTCGTCGTACCCATACATAATTAGTGAAAAGTGAATAAAATAGTGTGCAAGTTTATGTAAGTCAACAATAAATCACACAAAAGCTGTGAAGTTACGATCTTAATGCAATTAAGGGTCGTCCCACCCAGTTTTGCATATTTTGTAAGTTTATATCTATTCTAGCAAAAAGTGGCGTGAGCTAAACAAAAAAAAGTGACAGAAACATGTTTCAGTACTAGAAGTTTCTATTTAAAAAAATAATAATAATAATTACTCATCATAACATAGAAACAAACTTTCTTAGTTCTCATAGTTAATTCATAATGAAAATACTTTGTGTTCTTTTATCAGCTTGAACAGAGAAGATTCTTTTTAATTTAAATATAGTGCATTTTTGAAATTTTATAGGTATTAACGTAAACAAAATACATTTTAAATTTTAGGAGTTAATTTGCACTTTTGAAAACATTCTTCTCTTTTCATGCTCAATTTTCAAAAGTATTATTATTTTCAATGCATGTTGTTTTAGTATTTATGTGTTGCATACTTAAATATCACAGATTTTTATTATTTTATGTGTTCGCGCATTAATTTTTCGCTGACATTACTTGTCCTTAATTAATTGCAGTTTGAGAGTCCTATTCTCGTTTTTATTAAATTTTTTTGCCATTAACTATGCCAGTACCTTGTTAAACAAGCCTTTTTTGATTTTTTTTTACTTTCGGTTGTCATGTAAAAAAAAAAAAAAAAAAAAAAAAAAAAAAAAAAAAAAAAAAAAAAAAAGGAGATTTGGCATTGGTATTTTTGAATGGTTAATTAGTTTATTTTGAAGGCAGTACAGTTAAAAAAAAAAAAAAAAAATTGTGTTTGCATTTTTTTATTAAAAAAAGGGTATTATTTAGTGTCTCATTTTGGTTGTTTTGTTTTCTGTGCTCACAGATTGTTTACCCCCCCCCCCTCATTAAATCTGTCTAGATTAACTCGTAATTTGGCAGCCGTTGCTCTCTGACTAATGCAAAATTTAATTTTTTGGTTTGGACTATCATTTTTATGTTATTTCCCCCAAATTATTAATTTTAATACTGTCGTTTGCAGTCAGATTTGTTTTGGTGCACCTAGTTTATTTATAAATCTTTCTTTTAATTTATATTTGGACATTTTTCTTTTGGTAAACATCTATGGCTGATATTGAGCTAAAACAAACTTCAGCTACTTCCCAAACAATGTCAGAGAGAGATAATAAATTTGGGTCTGCTTTTGGACAATCACAAGTTTCAATATCCCCTTTACTTGAATTTTATGAGGAAAATTTAACAAAGTTTTCAGACACAATTATCGCTGAAGCCACAGCATTTCAAAATCAAATACAAAATCAAAACAACACTGATGCACTTATCTCTAATTTTAAGGAACTCAAATTCACAATCGAATGGGATCTCAACATTTTGAAAGAGACCTTTCAGGGACTCAAAGATGAATACACTAAAGTAAAACATGATAAAGAAAATCTATTTTTGGTAAATAACAAACTTTTGGAACGTGTACGTGACTTGTCTCAGGAACTAGAAAGTAAAACTAAACCTCACATATCAAATACTCAAAAAGATATCACTCCTTCGGTTAATACTGCTTGCTTAAAATCTGTTCAGAATATGTCCACACAGACAGATAACAACCTCATTATCAAATCTCCACACACTACAATACATGACAGTTGTAATACAAATCCCTCTTTCTCTAGTAATCAACAGGTTAATGATTTATGTGACAGTAACAATTCTCAGGCCAGTATTTCCAGTACCCCTAAGAAAGATAGTAGTAGTTTTATCCCTGTTGTGATCATGCGGTTGCCTGAAAATTTTAGCATACCTGACATTATTTTGGCTATTTCAAATCTAACTGATAATTCTTCGCCTCCCATTCAATTTCAAAGCAAAATAAAAATAAAGCATTGTAATTTATTTAACTGGATTTTTCTAATGCCATCCCACTTTGCTGAAATTTTGCTTGTACATAAACATATCAGTATTCAGTCCACAAAGTTTACTCTTAAAAGATACTTAGATATAAAAAGATGTTTTACATGTCAAAGTCTATTTCATTTAAGTAAATTCTGCCCTAATGACATAATATGCCCTGTCTGTGCTATGTCACATAAAGATCCTAATTGTTTAAACACACCAAAATGCATTAATTGCATGAGGTGCAATGAATCAAGTAATACCCATTTTGACATTCAACATACAGCTTTTTCTCATAACTGCCCAGCTGTCAAGAGATATATAAACATACAAAGACAATCGCTTCATACAACTGAGTCTATTTCAAATGAGAAATAATTTTTTTTCTTTAATTTAATTTTCCTGGTCACACACTACATACTAAAGGATGAATTCACTATACTTTTTAAGCATTTTTATACATTTTGACAGATTTGTTTTTCATTTTTTTTATAAAACATTTAGTATTTTGTTCCCTCACATTTCCTGTTACACTTTAAAGTTTAACAATGTTTCTTCACATTAATCTTGTGTACAAATGCATTTTATTTCTTTTTCTTATTCGGCTATCAGGCGCCAGATGGTTGAGTAATGGAAAGAAGGCATGTAAGAGTGAAAATTTTGATGCGGGTCGTCAATTTTGTTTTTCACTTGGTTTTGGTTGGTTCGTGTTGGTGTACACAATCATTTTAAACATATTTACTCAATCAAACACACTTTCTTCTCCCTTTAATGTTTTGTTTTGCAGTAACAGGAATGCAGTTAACAGTAACAATATTTCAACTATATTGTTACATAGGCTACAATTTCCACATTTAATACATTTTTCATGGTCCTAATTTTTTTTGGGGGTTCTCAATCAAATTTTAACTTTAAAAGGATTTTTGACAGTACAATTACATTTTTACTTTCCTCAACTTTGAGTTATATTTTTTTTTCTTTCAACTTATGGTCATGTGTTTTTCTCTAGGTCATGGTATATCAGATACCAGGTCATGCGATTTCTTTTACACACTTTTTTTTTCATGTGTTTTTACACAAGGTCATGTGCTTTTCTCTAGGTCAAGATATATTAGATACCAGGTCATGTGATTTCTTTTACACACTTTTTTTTCATGTGTTTTTACACAAGGTCATGTGCGTTTCTCTAGGTCAAGGTATGTTAGATACCAGGTCATGTGATTTCTTTTTCACACTTTCTTTCATGTGTTTTTACACAAGGTCATGTGTTTTTCTCTAGGTCAAGGTATATTAGATACCAGGTCATGTGATTTCTTTTACACACTTTTTTTCTTTCATGTGTTTTTACACAAGGTCATGTGTTTTTCTCTAGGTCAAGGTATATTAGATACCCGGTCATGTGATTTCTTTTACACACAATTTTTTATGTGTCTTTTTGGCACAAGGTCATGCGATTTTTTTTACACTATCACATCGTTTTTGTTTTTTTTCTATATACACTCAGTCATGTGCAATACACTAGGTCATGTGGTACACACTAGGTCATGCGAATACACTTTAGGTCATGTGCATCATATCAGGTCATGTGGTTCTTACATTTTTCTCTTATTTCTCTGGTTGAGGATTGTACACGAATTTCACTTGTTTTCGCCAAACTCGTTCATCATAACACACAACACAGACATGTCATGTGTCTACATTTTTACACTTTTGTCATGTGATATGAATCCTTCCCTCATTAAATATAAAAAAAAATTTCCTTTGTAATTAGGTAGGTGAAAACCTCATTCATACAAATATCTCGGATATTTTTTTCTTTTAACACACTTACCGTTAAATTCTCTTCGGTTCATTTTTTTGTTTTCTTTTCGTTAAAAGGCTCATTCTAACACAAAAAAAAAAAAAAAAAAAAAAAAAAAACAGTTGACATTTTTTTTACAGTTTGTCATGCTCACACTTAATCATTTCATCTTAATTGTTTAATGGTTAGATTTATTCCCTTTACATGTTACAGTACTTCAAACGACACTTAGTTCATTTTTGTTTGGCACATTTACATTCCATGTTTATTTGGATTTTTTTTTTTCACACTACATGTAAATTCCCTTGTTACACTTACCTCTTTTTATGTAGTGGCAGTACATAAAAAAGAAGGTCACCTACTTCACTAATAACTAATTTTCATTATATGCATTTTATCACAACGTTGTAGTTCAACATTAATTACAAATTATTTTGGACAGTGGAATATTACCATGCATAAAAAAAAAAAAAAAAAACACAAAAAAAACCTTGTAACATTCTTATTTTTGAAATATTCCAGTTGTAGTAGCACCTGAACCTGACTATTTTGTTTTGCTTTTACCCGGACAAACTGTTTCAATTTATGAGAAGGATTACATTTCATCTTATACTTTGATTTTATTTTTCTAATTTATCCCCCAAAAGTCGTGAACCGTTCAAAATTATGCCCCAAGGTTTCACGCCACACCTGTCTTGCGAAACATTTTTACCTTGAATTGGCCTACCAATTCTTTTATGTTAAATTTTATGTGATTTCCAAGCGCGCTCCTTTCGTAGATCAGTGCGATTTTACTGAGGAGCGGCGCGGACTTATATTGTACGCAATGTGGGTTCGTCCACTACTCCCTCCCCCCCCCCTAGGGCCGACGTCTTAAACCGAAGCCATAATACTTGTACTTTTTGTACAAGATTAAGGGCTACAACCTTTTTATGGGCATGCCACTGGCATCTCTTTTTTTTAGTAGTCCTGTGCCTTATGCACAAATTTTCATTTTCAATTTTTTTTAGCAACATACATTATTTTTAGAACATATTATTTTAGTTAGTTTTCTTTTATTTTATTTTAAATATATACTATTTCTGTTTTGTGTTTTATAAATATATATTTTTGCTTGCAATTATGCCATTTTGATCTCAAAAAAGATCAATTTAAAGAGAAGTTATCAAATACTAAGCTATCAGGTGATCACAAATAAATAAATAAATAAAATACTTCTCTCAATTTTTTGTTCATGACATAACAAATTATACAGCTGGTACCAGCACCACAACAAAGAAATTGTGTAAAGGATCCGATATTAAGTAAATATTTTGTGGCATTTTTTTTTTTTTTTTTTTTTTTGAACTATTAAGGAGCTCCCTGTCATGATAATTATAAAGATATATATGGCCATTGTTTTTATTTACATATGCTGCAAGCAAAATAGTACAATCAATCATTTTTGTAGTACATATATATATACTTGCATGTTTTGGATATGTGTTTTTGTATATATTTTGGTAGACGACACGTTCAGTATCCTCAAACTTATGACAATAATAGTATTAAAAAAAAAAAAAACTTTAATACAAGTATAAAGTTTTTTTTGTGGTGGCTGGGGCGAGTTATGTAGCGGAGATTATCGCTACATATTTTTTCCGCTTCATAAACGCAATAATTATTTCCCTTTAATAAATTCTTTGTTTTATTTTAGTTTCCCTTTTTACTATTAAGCCCATTAGTTAAATTAATCCTACATTTAATAGTTAAGTTCTAGCTTTCATCCTCCCACTATTAGAAGTTCAGCTTTTCATCTTTTGGAGCTCTCTGTAGAAAATTAATAAGAGAACTTCCTTTCCCACAAATTTTCTGTTGTGTCTGGAAAAACATCTGCCCATAGATACCGCACTTATTAACAAAATAAAGAAAGCTCTGGGCTTTGTTCATCATAATCTTTTATCCGTTACATTTTATTAACATCTGCCTTCCACACCCTGTTTTCATTCTCACAATTAATGCTTAAAACTAGAAATACTTTTATCTCTGTTTATCCTGACTGTGCTTTCTTTCTGTTCAATTGCGCATCTGGGTAATATAATTGTGGTCAGCAAAACTCCAATTTAAGTAACGGCCTGCTTTGCCCTTGTCTATTTCTCAGGCTTAAGATATTTCTGTAACCCTATAAAATATTCGCAGATGTGAAAATAATCCCTGGGTTCCCAGACCGCAAATGTAGTCACTGATACTGAACGTGTGGTTTATCAAAGGTCGCCAAAATTCTTTGTATGAAAGACTTCTGATGCCTTTTTGGCGATAAGGGCTGTGACGTTGTATCGTCACTCCACTGATTGCCATCATTCAGACAACATGTAGCTCACTAGAGCTCTGAGAATTCTCCCCTTATGGGGAACCTACAGTCTGTTATCTCTGACTAAATAAATGTCTCGTCGTAAAATGTAACTCTCTTTTCGGAGTTTTTTTTGTGTGTGCTTCTCTTGGTAAATCACCTGGGCCTATGAACTAACACCTTTACAAGTACTTCAATTGTTTACGCACAGCATTTACAGTTAGAAATATTAATTTTAAGATTAATGTACTTTTAGAATATTTTATCGATAAAAAAACCTACAGAAAAAAATAAAGAATTAATTATTCAAACAAACACCTCTGAAATCTACATTTTATTCAATAATAGCAAAAAAGATGAAACAATAATTAATTTAAAGCAATTAAATATGATAACTACACTAATCCGTTTACATTTACATTATAAAAATCCAAACTGTAAACTAAGTAATTCCCAATTGTTTCAAACATTGTCACTAAAAAAAATCTTTTAATAAAAATATTGAAACTTATCAATTAGTGATTTTGATTCTTCTATATTGTTTCAAATAATCTAGTTTTCTTTTTATAGCCAATGAAGCGTTCCTTATAACATTTATTTATCAATGATAATTAAATAAAAAAAAACTAATATTTTCTTGGTAATTATGTTTAAAATATTTTAATTACATTTATTTCATTTGGAATTTTATAAATGGCCTAATTAATGAAAACATCTGATAAATTTAGAATTTTACATTGGAGGCAAGAAATTAACAAACATGAAAAAAGTTAATTAAAAGTTAAAGCGAGAGAATATTTTTTTCCCTTTAAAAGTGCTAAAATCAATAGCTCCGATAATTATAATAGACTTTTAAAAATAAGTATAAAAAAAATTGAACACCCCCCCTCCCCCAAAAAAAGAAAAAATCAAATCGAATTGAATTGCAATATTTAAATTATAACTCCGGATTTTCTGCTATTTCAAAAAAGAACCTAGAACAATGCACAATAAACACTGTATTAACACTATACAGATCGAAAACCACTTTGGAAAATTTGGCGATTTTTTTATCAGGAATTTCGAGCATACACTAGAAAATTTCAAGATACATTTTCATCTTTTTCCTTCACAACTGTTTTATATGCATTAACTACTAATCGCTGCATCCCCTTTTCCTCCTTTCACTCTTCTATCAAGTTGCCCTGAAACAAGCCAGACCCGGCTTTCGCTCCATTAACTACTAATCGCTGCATCCCCTTTTCCTCCTTTCACTCTTCTATCAAGTTGCCCTGAAACAAGCCAGACCCGGCTTTCGCTCCTCTTATTTTCTTTGTGCCCTATATAAGAAACTTCTTCTAGGGTTTGAACTTGTACTGATTTCACGTAATTAAATTCCTTTCTATCATTAATTTGTACCTAAGTTACTGAGTAGTTTTATATAACTACAGTTATACTTACTCTTTTTTAGGTAGCTTTCATTACAAAAAGTATAACCTACCTATTGCAGTCGTCCGGAGGAAAACACGTCTGGAAAAATTTGACATATTTTCACCGATCATGACCCCCAGACCCCAAAATCACGCTCCGTTCAAATTTTAACATATATATATATATAAATATATACAGAATGTCCAGTAAATGACCAACCCCTTTTTAAAATTAAATAACAAAAAAAAACGGTTTGAGATAAAAATGTGTGGTTTCTTGCATTGTTATCAGAAAGTCAATAAATTTTTAGATATGCACTTTCTTAAAATAGTTCAAATTTTGGTCAACAGATGGCGCTGGTGGCGGAAACAGGCTATCGAAATTCAGATGTTACTTCAGTTTTCATATGAATGAGTATTTTGGCTCATTTCGAAGAGTGGAATCTCACTCGCCATGTTAATTGACTCTCTACTCACCTATAGAAAAAGACTTTGATGTCGGGAAAGAGATTAAAAATAATACTTATGATCGAATAATGTATACTTTCCTTAATAAAAACATACTTTTTAATAAGCATTGACTTTTCACACATTTACTGTAAGTATATTGTATTAAAAATGTTTTTGTAACCGTTTAACTGTTTCTCTTTTTACATGCAATAAATTGAAAGTATGGGATAAACACCGGTTTTTGATGTTGAAAAATCTTAATAATTAATCTCAACATTTTTTCCATTAAATAGTATGAATTTATATTTTAAAAAAAGATAGTGCTGTCAAAAAGTTTTAAGAGATGGATGAAGCAAACTCTTCATGGCTGTTCGTCGTGTAGTGAAATCAAAAGCTAAAACAGTGGTACGCAAATACGTGGTAGCAAGTCCTTGTCTAAAATAAAAGCGGGACAGTGACTTATAAATCGGCACATAAAAATATATTAAACCTTAGAATAAAGACTCGTCTATAACAAATCGTGTCTTAAACATAAAACATTATTGATCACAACGCAGAAATTAACATACGAATCTTTCATTTTAGACGGAAACCTGTCTAAAACGAAATATTTTCCATTTATCTGCAAACCTAAGTCATCCCTACGTTATATTCATATTTTGACACTTAACATATCTGAAAATTTTATTACGAAAGCCACAGCAGATTTTAAGATGCTTTTTGCACATAACCTGTCCCTCTTATTCCCTGACTGCAGTATTTTATATCCTGCGAATCACTCCTTTTCAAAATTTCATTACAGAAAGAATAATAGATCGTGAATCATCGTAGTTCTACTTAATTTAGTTCAATTTTATAAATATAAATATTACCAATTTACTGGAACATTAGTGTCTTTCGTATATAATTTTGAAAAAGTTTTTGTAATCATTTTTTTAAATAATGTCAAATGTCAAAATATGAATATAATGTAGGGATAAATTTGATTTTCGAAAAAATGAGCAATACTTCGCTTTAAGCAGGTTTCCGTCATAGTAGTTGGTTTTTTATGTATTTTTTTTCTTCGTCGAAATCAATATTTTTTTACATTTAAAAAATATTTGCTATAAACGAATTCCTTCATTCTATAGTTTATTATATTTTTACGTGCCGACATATAAGTCACTGCCCATTTTTTTAGACAGGGAAATTGCCCCAAATCTTTTTCTGTACCACTATTTTAACCACTTAACTGATTTCACTGCATGACGTGAGAAAGAAGAGTTTGCTTGATCCATCACTTAAAGCTTTTTAACACTACTATTTTTTTAAATACATTATCACACTATTTAATGGAAGAAATGTTTAGATTAACTATTAAAATTTTTCTAACTAGAAAGAGAATCAGTTAACCGGTTACATAACATTATTTGAATACAACTGATTTATGGTAAATGTGTGAAAAGTCACTGCTTATTACAAAGCATGTTTTGTTGATTTTTATTAAGTATAACAGACATTAATCAATCATAAATATTATTTTAAACCTCTTTCTATCCAACAATTTCTATTTCTGCAGGTATGTGAAGAGTCAATTCAACATGTTGACTGAGATTCGACTCTGCTAAAGGAGCCGAAAATTCATGCGTATGAAAACTAGAGTAATGTCTGAAATTCGACAGCCCGTTGCCGCCGCCAGCGCCATCCGTTGGCCGAAATTTGTACTATTTTAAGAAAGTGCATATCTAAAAATTTATTGACTTTCTGATAACAATGCAACAAGCCGCACATTTTTATCTCAAACCGTTTTTTCGTTATTTACATTCAAAATGGGTCAGTCATTTACTGGACACCCTGTATATGGACACCCTGTATATAAATATATATATATGGGTCATTCCATAGGAATCGGCTAACTTTAGAGGTGAATTTGAAATGTATTATTTTTAACTCGGATTTTAAATTTTTTTAATAATATCAATGAATAACAAATTAATTTTATTATATTCGTACAGCAACACTCAAATATCTGAATATTTTTGAAAAAATCGAGCTTTTTTAAAAAGTAGGTTCCAAGGGACTGACCGAAACCGATGATTTTATTCTAGAACGAACTGTTTTAATGTATAATTCAAGCTTTCAATTAATAATTATTCAAAGGAGTAATAAAAACATGTTTAATACATAACCTCAATGCATATTTTTTATATTAATCATCTTTCACTAATGCATCTTTTATTACTTATTTTGCATAGTTACGCGCTTAGATTTTAATAGTATAAATCAGTAATTAATTATTAATTGATAAGAGAATTTGTAAGAAAATTTAAAATTATTATAGAAAAGATGTGATCGAACATTCATTAATGTGTTTAACTGTCTTTTGCTTTTACGTCAGTTCCTAAGGAGTTTTTCATCTGAAAAACTGCCAGGGGACTGACGTTTTCACCATAAAACACATAAAATCTACTTATTGGAACCAAATACCATGTTATTCTGTTTAAATATTAAATATAGCAATAAAAAGACGTTAAAATCAGCACACTTCAATAATAATTATTTATAATTTATTAAATTATTACTTACCAGAGGACTGATAAACTGAGTGTTAGAATTATATTTTTCGATACAAGAAAGGCAACAAACATTGAATAAAAAGGGATGATGTATAAATATCAGTTATCATATTTATTTAATATATAAATATCATTTATATATTAAATAAATAAGAAAAAGGTAATTAAGTTATCAACAATGAATGATATCAGAAATTTTTGGAATTTAACACGAGCCAGGGGACTGACGCGCAAAGTAGGAGTACACAACTTGAAATTTAAAAAAAGTGATAAAAAGTTTTAAAAAATCACATAACATACACATTTTGTTATTAATTAGCTATCTGAGAACTTAACAACGTTCATTTTTATTGCTAAATTCAATAGTTTAGAAATAATTAGTACTTAAGTCTTCATTTTTTCCAGTGGTACATGTCAGGGGACTGACTTTTTGGGGTCAAAAGCTAAATTTTGATTTAAAAAAATTTTAATTTTCTAAATATTATACACGCTCCTAATTAGAATCAACTTTGTATACAAATGGGCATTTTTCAAAATTTGAATATATTAAATGGTAAATAATTTTTTTGCAATTCCACGAAGTTACCCGATTTTTGTGGAATGACCCATATAAATATCTTATTTTTGTCATGTTGTAACTATCGTATTTATGAACTGATTTGAATGAAACTTGGTATGTACATAGTACATACAAGTGTCTCGACCGAGTTCGTTGGGCAGTATCATCCGCCATCTTGTTTCAAAATGGCGGCAATTTAATTTTTTTAATTTAAAATTTAAATTAAATGCGAAAAAATTAACAGTTGAAAAATATTTTTCTTTTATGTCTTAGAACTTAAAACAATGATTCCAGAACACTTTTTATTTTGTCTATATCATAAAAAATGACTGTGTTATAGCATTTTGAATTTCTAGTATGACTGACATTTTGAAACGATCTGATTTTTCTTACGGGATAACACGCGTATTTATGGATCGATTTGGGTGTAACTTGGTGTGCACATAGTACGTAATGAATTCTGGACCGAGTTCATTAGCCAGTTCCATCCGCCATATTGTTTAAAAATGGTGGCCATTTATTTTTTTTTTTCAAATTAAAATTTAAAATTACAAAAAATAAAAAAATGAAAAAGATTTTTTTATGCATTTGACCTTGATAAAAAGATACCAGGGCATTTTTGGTTTCGTCTGTATCTTAAAAAAATGGCTGAGTTATAGCAGTTTTAATTTCTAGTGTTGCTTATATTTTGAAATGATCTGATTTTCGTCACGTGATAACACGCGCATTTATTAACCGATTTGGATCTAACTTGGTTCGTACATAGTACATACTGATGTCTGAATCGAGTTCGTTGGCCAGTTTCATCCGCCATCTTGTTTAAAAATGGCAGAGTATTAAATAAAAAAAAATTAAATTTTAAAATTAGGTGCAAAAAGTTAGAAATTGAAAAAGATTTTTTCTTTGTGTATTTTACCTTGATACAAAGATTCCAGAGAATTTTTTGTTGCATCTATATCTTGAAAAATTGCTGAGCTATAGCACATTCAATTTCTAGTGCGGTTGACATCTTGAAACAGTCCGAAATCCGTCCCGCGATAATAAGCATATTTATGAATTGATTTGGATATTATTCCGTGTGTACATAGTACCTGCCAATGTCTTGACCGAGTTCATTGGCCAATTTCACCGCCATCTTGTTTCAAAATGGCGGGTTTTTAAGTTTGTCAAAAATCTTTTAAATGTATAATGATGTACAAACAAAATTGAGAAATTGAAAAAAAAACTCTTTCTAAGGTGTTTCATCTTAATAATGAATTCCGAAGTATTTTTTGCTTTATCTCTACCTCAAAAAACGCCTGAGATATAGCAGTTTAAATTTCTAATGTGGGTGACATTTTTTTAAAATCAATTTGCCCGCGACATCACTCGTATATATTAATCGATTTCGATGTGAGTGTGCATGTACACATGAAATAAAATTTCGACCAAGTTCATTAGTTTGTTTTATCTATCATGATGTTTTAAAATGGCATACACATCATGATATCATAGAATTTGGCCACCCTATAAATCACTTAAAATAAAATCAGGTTGAAAAAGTGATGTCTAATTTCTCAAATTTCCCATTAATATTCAGCAATGACAAAACCTAGTATTCACTCTTATAAAATCTGGTTCCACTAATTTGAGCTTCATATCGTTGAATAATATATCTTAATTTAAAATAAATAATTAAGTAAATAAGGTATATGAAAGCTACCTCTTCCTCCCGGTACTACCGGAAGGACTTTTTTCATTTTATTATATTCAAATATAAAAGTAACTCTTTACTTATCCTTTACTTTAACCTATTTTCATTTTTCCCATATATCAAAAATTTCAAAATACATTTTTTCATTATTATTATTTTAACAAATTTTGTATTTTTATCACTCTAGTAGATTTACTACAATTAACTTATTTCTAGTGGCTCATAAATACCATGATATTTCATATATACACTGGGCGTGAAGTTAGATGCAGCTAAAAAGCTCCAAACAGATGATTACCTGTTCTGTCACCTCAGTTGAGCATAAGATAGCGGGTAGGGCTATTCTTTATCAGAACGTTGACGTTTGTCAAATGGTCGCGCCTAGCACTGCCATGAGGTTTTACGGCATGGATTCGTGATACAGGTGTTTTAAAATCCAATTTCAACCAGAGCTGATTCCAGCCAGTTTCCAATGAAATCAGGCTTCATCTCGTCTCTCTACTATTATTTTATGTTTTTACAAATACTTTACAAAATGTTTTTCAAAAAAATATAAAAATATGAAAAACAAATTATGAAAATTTTATGAAATTAAAGCAAAAATCGGAAAAAGATATACTATTATTATAAAGTTGTGCTTAAGCTTCCTTTTAGTTTTTCTTTTACTGTATGAGTTGTTTTCTTAGCAACTCTGCATTATTCTATTCGTATGACCTCCAATCCCATTGCTATCGGTTGTGAGTTCACCATAACTGTTATCACTCAGCATCTTATGTGTGGGGGATGTGGGATCAGAGATTTCGAGTAAACTGTCTTCGAACATGCTATTAAACAAAAAAAACTATTCATGTTTTCTGGGGTGAATATAGAACCTCTTAATGTTAATTTTATAAATGACGTATAAATACTCCAATCTCTCAGTAAAGTATAAATAGTACCTATATGTTATTTTTTTACTACACATTAGTTCCAGTTATTTTACCAAGGTTTGATTGACATAATATAGTGGTTAATTTTAAATATTACTATCCATATTTATTATAATTTATGTTATGAGAGTTGATAAGTAAGCTTACGACGCATTCATAGAAATTCAATGCACTATATAAATAAATAAAATCTTGACAGAAGGTAATTCAAAGTAAACTGAAATGTTGCAAATATTCTTACTTCTTATTTATAATCCATTATTCGGAAATCAATAGAGATATTTTTACAAATCAAGAATATTTGCCACGATTCAACTTCTGTTAAATTACCCAACATTTGGAAAAGGATGCTATGCAATTTTATTAACAATAGTAGTAATTAATTCACGTTCAAAAATATTCTATTTCCTTTTGCTTTACATTTGCACTAGTTTACATTTATCCGTGAAGTTTCGTGAGACTGTTTTCCGTCTTCTTGTTTGTACATTTTGGGGAACTATTTCTATCATAAATGATTTTGAAATTGTTGATGATTGTGCGACAAAACATTTATCAAACCAAATAAAGATATTTTATTATTTTAATATAATTTTATATTTTATGTAAGTGTCAATGTAAATGATTGTCAAACATACAGGGTGCGTCATAAATTCGTGCAAACTTTAAAAATTTGTAATAAACGAAGTAATACTCGGTAAAAAAATTCGATTTGCGCTAGTATGATCAGACAGTTTTTGGATTTTTTTCCATGCATAGTAAAAAATGATTTTAAAAATAATCAATAGAGGGCGCTCACACCCCATATTGAGACACTTTATGCAAATCAGAGAAACACAAATAGACAATGGAACAAATCACAAGAACATGATACTCTTCATTTTATTATTTTAATATAATTTTATATTTTATGTAAGTGTCAATGTAAATGATTGTCAAACATACAGGGTGCGTCATAAATTCGTGCAAACTTTAAAAATTTGTAATAAACGAAGTAATACTCGGTAAAAAAATTCGATTTGCGCTAGTATGATCAGACAGTTTTTGGATTTTTTTCCATGCATAGTAAAAAATGATTTTAAAAATAATCAATAGAGGGCGCTCACACCCCATATTGAGACACTTTATGCAAATCAGAGAAACACAAATAGACAATGGAACAAATCACAAGAACATGATACTCTTCATTTATTATAAGGTAGTAAAAGATGCTCAACATGCAAAAGTTACGCAATGTAATATTTGTGGATTCACTTTTCTTCTAAGAAAGTTTAATTACCAGCGCTCAATCTGGTAACGATAGCATGCTGCCGATATCGAATGACGAATCCATCTCCTGCTACGTATTTTATTGCTAGCTTGATATGCATAAAACGCCTCGGTTGGATTTCCGGAGGCCCTCTATCGATAACTTTTGGAATATTTTTTATAATATATGGAAAAGTAATCCATAATCCGTCTGATCATATTCAAAAAAATTTTCCAGCATTACTTCTTTTATAATGGATTTTTAAAGATTGCTCGAATTTATGATGCACCTGGTATTTCATTTTATAGAATTTAATTTACACTTATCAAATGGCACCAGATTCTTAATAAATCCAACCTCTTTCCCTACACATATTGCAGCAGTTTGAGTGCTAAATTATTATTTTGCAATAATTTTCTTTCTGCAAAACTCATTAAAATTTCATAATAAACATAACATTTCTGTTCGTATCAAATCTTTTGGTTAGGGATTGCTATTACACATTGAATAAGTAGATTATTTTTTTATTGAGCAAATTCAGCAAGAATAGAAAACGTCTTTTCCGAATAACTAATTATTATATCAATTCAAAACTTTTTATCATTTTGAAATGTGAAAAGTTATTAATATTAAACCAGTATCTGAAAAAGACATTCAATTATATAGAAAGAAATGATTGTGATAACTTCATCACAACAAAATCGCTTTTCATCTTGCAAGTTTGGTTTTCTATTACATCTATTGATTTGCAAATGCGACGTTATCTATAGATGATTTCTGCACTTGAATTACGTCTTTGATATCTAATATTACGATCTCGTCATATTTCCTGATAACAGTCTCTATCGTAATGACTTCTTTGATAAGAGTAATAAGTTAGAATAACGAGTGTCATTAGTCCTACATCTAATGCCTTTTACCTCAACTGAGTAATAATTCAGAAACCAGAATATTGTAAGATAAATTTACGTGCAGTATTATAAAGAAAGATAAAGTGTGACAGATGTGTTTTCATTTAATTTAGTGTCAAATAAAGATACAAAGAATAAATTCCACGAAAATTATTAAACTAAAATGATTTAACGTGCAAAATTTTATTTTAAAAGTTAAACAAAATATATCCTATGAAAAGGTGAAATGCTGTTGTATACATCAAATCCATTTTCAAAAAGTCTTTTGCTTTTTTATATGCAGTTACAATTATACATTTTTTTTTTTCAATTTGTTTTTCAAAACAAAATGAAAACATGTTTTCTAAGTCTAGTTTTCTATTATGTTTTATGAGTATTAAACTTAAAGACAGTTAAATTTATTTAAAACTTATTTCGAAATCAGAATATTTAGAAATGAATGTAAATGTTTCATTATTAAGAACTGCTGATGATTCTTTTAAGGATTTCCTGTAAAGCGAAAGAAAAAACAAAACATTCCTACGACATATTTTCAAATAATTTTTTTTTTCTAAAATATCTTTATTTCAAAATATTTTCAATGTCTCTATCCAAAAAGTAGTTGAGCATGCATAGCAAAATATAAAACATACAAACGTGGAAAGTTACATTTCCTAATAAATATATTGTCACAGATTGTTTCTGTGCATATTTTATGAAATAAACTGTATAAAATTTTTGGAATGATAATAAAAAAAACTGTTGATTTAGTAAATCTAGTTTTATTTTACTTTCATTGATTAGCGAAAATATTTTTATACGATTTAGGTACGTAAATGATGTCATTTGAAATTACGAATTTGGTTTTTACAAAGCTACTTAAAATAATTTGCAATTGCATGGCAATTTTGATACAATTAATATAGACGGGGGGGGGGGGGTGACAAAACAGACAATCACATCATCGATTTCACGGCTGAAGATCTAGGATTACATAAAACTCAATTCGCATAATAAATAACAATCGGTCAGCAAAGCCATATCTATGTTGGAAACCATCGAAAAACTCGATTTTATTGGTTGACACATATGTTTACTTTTAAGTTTTCCATGCTTCCTAATCTCCATGCTTTCATACTTTTCTCTAGAGAAAAGTACAATGTTAGATCTACTTGTAAACCGCTAAAATCGGGTTTTAAAGTAGTTTCCACCAAGATTTGACTTGGCAGACCTATTGCATTTTAATATGCGACTCAGCATTTAACTATTCCTAGATTTTCATCCTTGAAATCTATGAGGCGATTGTCTGTGCTGCTGCTTCCCAGTCTAATGGGATAGAATTACTCTTGCACCTACTATCATTCAGATATTTGAAATGATATAGGAATCAAACTACTTTAGTTAAAGTGTAGTTTCATTCGTATACGATTGTAGGTGGTTCATCAATTAATGTCTCTGGTTCTATAAATACTTGTACTGCGATGGTTGATGTGAGATATCGAAGCCTAATGTCTTTGATGCCTACAGGCTGTCCCAGAACATCGTGTACAAACTTTGAGGTGGGGGGGGGGTAGAGCACATTGTTTGAAACCACAATTACCTAGGAAAGCATGGGCGGAAACGTCTTGTTTACCCTTTCACAGACAGTGGTTCGTATATAAAATTAAAAAAAATAATAATATAAAATGAACATTGACACCAGAATTTTTATATGATTTTTTCATTTATTATGTATGTGAGTTTCTGGCTTTTCTTCTTTCAAAACCATTTTTCCGCAATTTCTGATGTCTTTCATAATTTTCCATGTTTTGGCAATTGAAGTGCTGTGTACGTGAAAAGCTCAAAGAAACACTAAGACACTGTTATGACACAATGCGGAAAGCAGTGTAGAACGTTTCATTATACAGAAAAAAGTACAAGAAATGATTTGATTTTAAATTAAATTTAAAATTATGTTTCTTTAAAATCAAGTATCTTAGTAGCTATTAGAAATTGATAAAATTGGAAAAATATGAATGACATCAAAAATCGCGTAAAAATGTATTTGAAAATAAGAAAAAAATGCATTTCATAACATAATAATTGGAAAAATCATATTAAAATTCGGGTGTCATTTTGTATTAAAAATTTTGTAGTTTCATAGACATACCATTGTCTTTGAAAGGGTTAACAAGTGAGGATGACGTTTTCGCTCGTGCGTTCCTATGTAATTGTGGTTTCAAACGATGTTCTCTATTACTCCTCAAAATTTGTTCACGAAGTTCTGGAACACCCTGTATATGTTCAATTTTTGAATCTTAGTTATCATATCAATATATTTTGAGAGGGAAGGGTGAAGTTTTAAAGACTGGTTTTTGGAAAGAATTTTGGAAGATTAAGATTAAAAAGCTGGTGAATTACTTGCAAAAAAATATGTTGCGATGTTTTCATCACTCGACAAACCGATTTTCGTGATTTCGCCAATGTTCCTATACCAAAAATGTAACAGATAATAAAAGGAATAAATAATATATATATATGCTTTAAATTAATACAAGAACACATATTTTTGAATATATATATATAGGGTGGTCATAAAAAAACTTTGCCGGAGCTCTAGCGGCCAGTCCGTTCAACCGTTCGAGGTGTAATTTAAGATATAGCTGTTCAGAGGTATGAGCCCAAGATTCTGTGAACGGCAACAAAATGGCACTAATGGTTACGGTTATAGTTACAGAAACTCGAAATTTTCCAATGGCAACGCCCATTTTTTTCATCGCAAAATGCTCAGCGCATGCAAAAACCCTAAAGAGCGTTGGAACGTTATGGTTATTGCAATAAACGAACGCATCACGCTCGCACAAAATCAGCTCTGCGAACGGCCCCAAAAAAAACACGACCAAAGCGCACGAAGAAAATTTGAATATGACAGAGACAAAATACCAATCACGGAACATCGTTTGCTAGATAGTCAGCGTAGCAAACGGATAAAAAGTAGGGTGGGAATGTTAATTCTTCAATCGAAGCTCGCAGATGCCAACAAAATGACTTCGTTTGTGGTGAGTTGGTATAACTATTATCAAAATGAGAAGAATGCTGCGAAAACCTCGCGCGTTTACCGTCGAAACCATCGCCAAATATTTTATGCCTATGCATTTCACAATCTCTTCATGATTTAGTAATGAAATTCGAAGAAATTGGCTGCACCTGTGATAGTCTGCGTTCCGGACGACCAACTGTTCCTGAGGATACTGTTATGGAAGTGCATCACATAGTGACCAGAGGACGCATGTAAACTACAAAAGGTGCATCTCGTCTATTTGATATACCAAAATCAATGCTCTTAAAGTTACTGCGATCTGTAATTCGCATTTTCCTTTACCGGTAACAGCGCTCCCAGATGTTGGAAGTAAGAGACCATCAACAACATAGAGACTTTGTTAATGATTTTCTTATTCAATATGATAAAGATAATGATCGACCTCTTCGCATATTATGAACGGACGAGGCACATTTCAGCTTAACTGGTAACGTCAATGGCCTCCTCGATCCTCCGACATCACTTCTATGGATTTCAGGTTCTGGGGCTATCTAAAATCTAGAGCGTGCATGTGCAATCCGCAAACTTTGCCGGATTTAAAAGATTTTATCAGATGTGAGATTGCAAACATCCCTCATCCGATGTAACGTTCGGCTGTACTGTCCACAGTCGCCCTATGCAATGTGTAATTGCCTGTGATGGCACCCATGTATAAAATGTGTAATCAAAATAAAGTTTTCTCCGATATGTGTTGTAATCAGAGATTAGTGTACTGACTCTGTGTCATATGCAAATTTATTCCTTGCGCCCTAATCGTGTTTTTTACGGGGGTGGGGATTCGCAGAACAGTTTTTCGTGCGTGCATAACGTGTACGTTTCTTGCTATACACATTCGGTTCCAACGCTCTTTAGGGTTTTCGCATGAGCTGAGCATTTTGCGATGAAAAAAAAGGGTGTTGTCATTGGAAAATTTCGAGTTTCTGTAACTATAACCGTAACCGTGAGTGCCATTCTCTTGCCGTTCAGAGAATCTCGAGCTCATGCCTCTGAACAACTATATCTGAAATTTCACCTCGATCGGTTGAACAGACTGGCCGCTAGAGCTCCATATACCGGCAAAGTTTTCTTATGACCACCCTGTATATATGTATGTATAAACCTACAATATAATTTTATTGGAAATGTATCGTATTATTGTATATAATCGTTTAAATAAATAGAATCGATAATAAATAGAGGATAAATTTAAACTCCTTTTTCCAAATCATGCCTTACATATATACCTTACAGAAAATAAATTTGCCTTTGAAAAACGTTAAGGAAAACATAAACAAATAACTATTCACGAAACGATACTCTTTCAAACTTTCCATCATTTACTTTGAAAATATCAAATAATGTATAGACAAATAGATTTTCGAGGATTCAACTATATCGATTACGAAAATTGAAAACTGAACATTGAAATGGCTCTTTTGGAAACTCCAAATATCAATTTCAACGATGGACAGTTTATGCAATTTACTTAAGATGTTTGTCAGCTTTATTAAGTGTGATATCTTTGTGGTTAAAGAAAATACAAAACAATCATCATTGTTGCATTATTATTGTTTAGCATAAATATCTTCATCTTTGCATACTATCGTGGGTACATTAAAAGTTTGTTTGAAATATTACATATTAGTCTGATTACTGAAATTATACCGGCAAAACAGTGTTTCGTTTTTTTTATCGATAGGTAATACATTTTGTTAAAAACAGTTCATTATATTGGTACGTTATGCAAAAATATGTAATTAATGAATCTTTATGCATAATAGTTTGATAAATTGTGTAAATTGTTTATATAGGTAATATTTTGTGCATACACTAAAAATTTCATACCGTGATTCTGTTGCGACTTCTTAGGTTTTCGTAACATAATCACTAGCGTTTATGCTTTTAAATACTCAACAAATACATGAATGCTTACAGAAACCATCAATTATTCATTAGCAGGTAACTATAATAATAGATTATTTAAATGAAAAAGAAAGAAACTATTCGTTATTCTGTTTTTATGATTTTCCAAAAGCACGAAAAATAAATTAATCTTGTAAAAAGTTTTAATGTAAAATTTAAAATTTAAACATTTTATTCAAAATATCGGTAAACAATCGGCAATAAAAAAGTAGAGTGCATGGATACAAAATAGACGCGCGGGCTGATTTAACGTGAACAATTTTTTTTTTAAATGTTAAACAGTAATCCACTGTTAGGCTTTAATCTTACTAGGTATTTGTGTATAACAAGCAAAAAATGTTGCATTAATTCCAGAAAATTTAGGTAAGTTTCATTTTTCATTTTTGATGTAATATTAAATATATATATATATATAGTTGTTGAGATAATAGTCATGCAAAATGTCTTCAAATGCAAATTTCTGCAAAATTATAATTTGATGGAATCGAAACTGATGGTGATACTGATTCAGCTTTTGATATAACGCATTATTCAGCCATTAAACAAATTTAGATAGATATGTTCAATAACCTTTTTCGTATCAGCATATTTATATGAAGATGAAATGTAAAACCAGATTTTTGGACATTTAGATTAAAAATATAAATTAGTACTTTTCAGAAAAATAAGATGTTTTTATTTTTATTAATAAGAAGTAGGGATTGATATTTAAATCGATATATACAGGGTAGTCATAAAAAAGTCTTCGATATATATACCAAGCTAACCATTAAATCAATCAGAAGGAAGTTTCAGACGGAGTTATTTGAAGGTATGCGTTCGTGATCGTGTAGATTAAAAAAAGTAGAGCTCTTATGGTTACAGTTGCAGTGAAAATATTTCGAAATTTTTTAATGGCAACACTTTTTTTACTGAATCCTTTATATCACTTAATCAGCTCATTGAAAATCAACAAATGACCTTGGAAAAATACACTTATGACTAAGATTATTAGTACAACGTCATAGCATTCACTCCTATTTAATTCCTATGTAACACAACATTCAATAATCCAAAACTAAGTATTGCATATTTATTTCTATTACGTGTACACAAACACAGCTAAAAACCCATTTTAAAACAAATCTTACAAAATTACTCAGTTTACAAATTAAAAAACAATCTGATACTGTAAAACATTGTTTTCTAGCCGCTCCTTTGTTCATCGCAGTGCTCTTTCGTTGCTCTAGGTGCATCCAGAATTAATTTGGAGGTTCGCATCATACAAAAAATAATCTACTCCAAGTGATATTTGGAGTTGTTTTAACGGCTTAAATCGTTTGCAAAAAAGAAGTTTCTAAAGAATCATGACAATACGAAGAAGTGATGGACTGACATTTCATAGTTTACAAACTACACACGGATAAACAGCAGAAGCACGAATTATAGAACACCATACGGATATCATTGTGTATAGAATTTTTATTCATAAACAGTGTGGAAAGAATGTTTCTTCAGTTAATTGTTCGTCCGTGCCAATAAGATTATATTTACAATAATACAACGAGATGAATTAATATATTTGTTTTATATGAACGAGAAACATGCACCTGAAGCAGTGCGAGTTGATCTACCAATGAACTAGAAGTAGCCATTGTAAATGAATGGAAGCAGAGGCGCCAACTTTTGAAAACTATTGGGTTGGTTGAAAAATATTGGGTGGGCACAAAAATATTTGGTTAAAATGGTACGACCAGCTTGTTCTTTTTTAAAGGGTGAGCAGAAGGTGAAAGATAAAAATTTTAAGTCAAACTATCATGTTTTAATGAGGTTTCAATTTTATTAAATTATATTCTCAGGCGTTCATCCTTATAAAGATACTAATATTTATTGTAGTATCATCATGCCATGAACATTACAACAAATTGAAATAGTTGAAATTTGAAAATGGATATTTCAGTTGCTTGGGATTTATGGCCATGTCACTTGGAGAATTAAAACATATGGCCATTGGCATAACAAATTTTGATCTAGGAAGGAAAAAAATAATAAAATAATGATGAAATAAATAACTAAACAGAACAATGAAAATTAGGTATGCTAGGATTTAAAATTATTGGGTGGGCTGAGGCCCCTTGGTCCCATATAAGCTGGTGCCTTTGAATGGTACAATATTTCTTAATCTGTATTTAATCACCTGGTCACTTCCATGAAAAAGATTTTGAGGTTATAAAAAAATGGAGAACCAATATCGTATTAGATTACACTGTATGTTTGTTCTTAGATACATGGTATTATAATTTGTTAACAGTCTATTTTTCTATCATTGTTTATATTTTTGTCAACATACTTATTTATTGTATTATTTAAAATTATTATAATCAAATTTAAACGAATAAGTTGTATTTTGATACCTCTTCTCTTTAAACTGTAATTAGAACCTTTTTTCACTTCATGATTTTTATACTCAAATTAGTCTTATAATTTCTTACCATACTGTAATATGTTCCTTAGTAGCAAACCAATATTGGTCCAACGAAGCGCCAATATTTCATTTATTGGAAATATTGCTAATAAAACGCCAATATTTATTATATATTGGCATTTCATTGGAAATATTTGCAATGAATTCCCGATATTGTACAAATGTTGGTATTACATTGGAAATATTTCTAATGAATTCCCAATATTGTACAAATGTTGGCGTTACGTTGGAAATATTTCCAATGAAACCCCAATATTCGAGTAATATTTCATGCCAGTATTGCGTCAATGTGCCAATATTGCTCCAAGATGTAATCAATATTGTCCCAATATTGTTTGGCTACCTGGGTTATTGAACAAAATAAGGAATACCAGTTAATAATGTTATATATCGCTAATTTTTATTAGATTTGTCTTAAAAAAGAATATGTAAGTATCCTTATTAAGTCAAGTAACATAAGTATATCGAAAATTTTAGCAGCAATCGAAAACTTTCAATACATATGGAAAGATAGATCGATCAATAGATAGATATAAAACCATTAATTGTATTACAATGTATGAACCATTAATTTTAATAAAAATTACCACATTGAAACATGGGGAAAAATAAATAAAATATATTTAAAATGAAATTAACATAAATAAATATTTTGGTAAATAACTTAATTCGACAAATGTGTAGTTTTAATTTGTTAGAAATAATCTAAACTCAATAACGACGACAAACAGTTCCAATATAAAATTAAATATATAATAGATAAAAAATATTCAGTATAATTTTGAAGATTTACTTTTTTTTCCCTTTTCATATGAATAACTTTTTATATTCACTTTCAAAATATCAATAGTCATATATAAAAACCATATCAAAGGAAATATGAACTTTTGACAGGACACAAAAATTCTGAGTACAACATCATGTCGAATCTTGTAGTAACATCCAAATACACGTCCAGGGCAAAATATTTGTATATTTTTCTTTGATGTATATAGAAAATGTAAAACCTTGCTTTTTATTTGAAAAATAACACAAACCTTTTTTTCTTATTCGTTTCGTTTTCTCTTGATATCAAAAAAAGGAATATTTTATGCACACATTTTTCTCAATTTTTGACATTTATTACCAAGAAAGTACAGATTTCTAATCGGATACGGTTAAGCGTTATGTGGATACGATAACGAAATTCAAACATTTCCCATATGAATGTTATTTTGAATTTTGTTCCATTGACATTAACAATGTAATATATTTCACGAAATTAATAATTTAAGTATCTTATTCATATGTAATTTATTGTATTTTATGCGATTTCGACCATGTATTTTAAAAAGAATGCATCTTTCATTTGCATTTTTGCAATTAAATTTTTTATTATGTTCATACTAATACGTACAGTAATAAAGTGATTCTAATTATTTTTTTATTCGCTATAAATTTAAATTGGCATTTATATATGATTGTTTATATAATAAGCACACCCAAAAAATTTTTGATAAAGCTAGTAATAAATAAATTTTTGACCTAGTGGCATATATTATGTATGTTACTTTTTCTTTTACTATTTAATAATTATTCATTCTTTTGGATACAGTATAACCTCCTGAGTTCTGTGACATATATTACGGAGGTCTTAAGAACACAGTCAAAAATTACTATAAAACATCTCCAAAAATGTATCAGACAACATATCGATGCTTATAATGTAAACTCATTTTAATAAAAGATCTAGAAGTGATTTTAACAATTCTAGTATCATTTAAATTAATCTAAAGGATGTTCTTTAGTATCTCCTACAGGCAATATCAGGATCGATTAGGATAATACGAGCATAATTTTACTAAATTTTGTATACTACCTTTTTGAGGTACAATAAAACTATTAGGCTATGTCATAAGTTCGAGAAAATTTTATTAGTGTGTCATTCTTGAGTCACCATAGGTCACTCCACATCTCATTGCTTTACAATTTTAAAAGAAATTGAAATAATTATTATGTTCATGAAATCGCTCAGTAAACAAGTCGCACATTAGATAAACATTGTGTCAAATTTGTTTTTATTTTCACAACAGCAGTTTAAATATAGAAACTATAGGTAGCATTTTAGCACACCACGTAATTGTGAAATCCCCAGGATTTCAGAATAATTATCCACACAATCTCAACAAATGCATCTACAATGTCTCCGGTTGTCCCCATTGTGTCCGAATTGTCTCTAATAATGTTTTTAAATTCGCCCAAAATAGGAGTAAAAACAATTCATGGCAGCGAATAGCATTTTTATATTATTCACATATTTGGCTCATATCTCTACTATAAAAACGTCCAGAATAGATAAAAAAATTAAGAATTAAATATTCCTATGATTTAGCAGAATTATATTTACGTCTAAGATAACACTTGAAAAAAAATATTTTAAACCAAAACTGTCGTTGTGCGGATTAGTCTTATGATAGGTGCGCAAGATTGCAATTATATGCAATGCAAAATAGTGCATTTCCAACGTGATGCCTAAAACTGCAGACTACACTTCCGGATTAAGAATAGAGCTACTTGATCCTGAAAACACTGCGAAAAATAAAAATGCGGAAAACCTTCTCAAAAAGAATATATCCTATCCAATCAAACGTGAGAAAGAGAAGTATAATTATTATTGGCGTCCGACGAAAACTAAGCTTGAAAAGGAAAATGCAAAAAAAGAATTTAAAGTATGATATTCATTGCAAAGAGCATTATACACTCAAGAGCCAAAATATTATGACCTCCTGCCAATAACGAGTTGGCCCACCTTTGACGCGCAACATAGTTTCAACCCACCTTGGCATGGATGCCACGAGTCCTTGATAGATGGCCGCAGACAGATTGTACCAGATGTTTAAGCAACGGTCACGCAAATCCGATATATTGCGAATTGGTGGTCTATGAACTCTGAGCTCCCGTCCCATGAAATCCCAAATGTGTTCTATCCGATTGAGATCCGTTGAGTTAGCGGCCAGGACATTAACCGGAATTCAGCATCATGTTCCTGGAACCACTCCAACACAATTTTAGCCTTGTGACACGGGGCGTTGTCCTGTTGAAACATTCCATTTCCGACTGGAAAAACAGAGGCCATGTAAGGGTGCAACTGGTCCGCAATGATGTTCAGATACCCTGTAGCATACATGGTCTGCTCTACCTCAACCATGGGTCCCAGAGATGCCCAAGAGAATGTGCCCCGAAGCATAATACCGCCACCACCGGCCTGTGTATGACCTGCAGCTCATGGAGGGAGCACTGTTCGCCTGGAAGACGGCGTATCATGACACGGCCATCGGCGTGATGAATCACAGACCGTGATTCATCTGACCAGGCAATTCTCTTCCACTGATCCATGGACCAGTCGCGATGTTCCCGGGCCCAGCGCAGGCGCAGTTGGCGATGACGCTTGGTCAGCAAAGGCACACGAGTGGGACGTTTGCTGCATAGCCCCATAGACAACAGTGTCCGCTGAACAGTGTACTCAGATACTATTCTACTTGGCCCTTTACTGTATTGGGCTGTCAGCTGAGCCACTGTCTGGCTGCGGTTTTGCTTCACCATGCGAGACAGTCTCCGACGACCTTTTACTTTGATAGCTTGTAAAAGTCCAACACCATGCCGTATACTGCTGGTTTCACCGTCATTCATCCACTTTGGATACGTACTAACAGCTGCAGATCGAGAACAACCCACGAGTCGTGCAGTTTCGAAAATACTTGTTCCGAGCCTTCGAGCCATTACAATCTGCCCTCTGTCAAAGTCGCTTAGATCCACAGCCTTTTCCATCACACATAGAAGTAAGTGAAAGAATGATTCTTCAGACTTCCCAGCAGCAGTTAAATACCATTTCCATCAGATCACGCGCCTTCCACGTCATCCAGGTGAGTTCATTGCAAAATGTAGGGGTGGTCATAATGTTTTGGCTCTTGAGTGTATTTTATAAAGAAGTACATTTGGTTATATTAACCCCTTTTACCACTGGAAAAAAGTGTATAGAAAATAGTGTTTATTCTTCTATATTATTTTTAAAGAAAATGCTTATAAAAATAAAATTTCAAACATAATTTTTTTTTATTACGATAGGCATATAGGCTTTAAAAGTGTTAATTATACTTAATATTTTTAAACTGAATTCTTTTCTTTAGAATTATACAAATTTAAATAAAGCTTATATTGCAGTGAAGCCTATAGATTACTGAACAAATATACGAGTTTATGGAAGTAAAAAAGGTTAAGACACATTTTTAAAAATGATGGAAATACAGTAGAGTTTTAAAGCACTATGTTTAAAATCGGTGATGGACGTTAAACATATAGAATAGCAATGAAACATTTTAACTCGTCGAACATGCCCGTTTATTCATTCATCTTGAATGTTAAACGGAAATAAATCAATAGGAGAGAGGGGGGCGCCTTTGAACATTTTTTCAGGAAATCAATATAATTTATACTTTAACTATATTTATTGAGTTTTAAATACTAAATGATAAAAGCAACGCATTTCTTCATCATATGAACCATAAATTAAACATTTTCGAAAGAAATTAAATAAGTTGTAAGGATTTAAAAAGTTGAAAGATTTTTGTTCAAACCTGCCCCGTGTAGGGGTAGCTTTGAACAAGAAAGGGGCACCTTTGAACAAATGAATAAAATATGAAAATATTGAGAGTTTTTATAAAAAGTTACATATGTTAGAGAAATATAAAGTAATATAAATAAAATTAAATAACTGCATTTTGTTGAAATTATGAGTTTTTTTATTATTTAACCAAACTTAAATCCATCAAAGTTGATGTCAAAACTCATTGTCGATAAAGCACAAAGTGTTTCTCCAGTTGTTATTGGTTGTGAAAACTTTTTTACAATATCCATGAAATACACCAATTTTATACCTGATGCTTCTGAAAAATTAAAATTTTTCATTCGCTATTTTTTTTATAAAGACCTGATATAAAATTTCGTTTTATCCGTTACGGAAACCAGAAATAATGTTTAGAAGTTTGTTAAATCATGAATTATTATTTTATATCCAGGATTTGCAATTATCCAATAAATGAATTTAGATTTGATTCAATTTAGATGTGAAAAATCCAATCACTGATACGGACAGAGGTTGGAACCCTATGTGTGGAGTAAGGGGAATTGTTAGCAGTATAAGTCCATATTCCTTGACATTCTTAATTAGCCTCTTTTCACATAAAAATTCAGAAATAATATTATTTAGGTATATTAACAACCCTTTACTTCATAGTTTTGAGTGTTCTATTTAAAATATTTCAATTATTATTTATCACCAGTTTATTCGGTGTTTTTTTCGCTGTTCAATGGTGCCCTATCACATGGAGTTCAACATTATAACTTTTTACTCAATTTAGCTGACGAATTTGAATAAATCATTGCTTATAAACTAAAGCTAGCACTTTTGTTTAAGCATTGAACAATAAATTAAAATTTTAAGGCTAGAAGTTTGTAAACAAGAATCTTACAATTTTATTTTCTTAAGTTTAGATTCAAGAGGGAGAAAAATACATATCTTGTTTAGCCAGTACTGTTCATACAAAATGGTGCAGCTTTGTATAATTATTCCCTTGAAGCAACAGTAATATACATTTACACCGCCATAAACATTTTTTAAAAATAATTTACTTGAAGGAAAATATTTTCAGTATTCAAAGGTGCCCCCATTTCAAATGTGCCCCCTCTCCCCTATACATTTATCTGCAGCATTTGTTGAAAATGTAGTTATTTAACACATATTACTAACCTAACTGCTATATAACTGCAGCAAAGTGTAGTTTTTAACTCTTTGGTTCAATCCTTAATCCATCACATTTTATATGTTTCTCAATCGAGGTATAGTTACTCAATACGTAAATTGAAAATAAAATATGCCTGCAATTACAATTTTTAAAAAAGTGTCTTTACGCTCAAAAAAAAAAAAAAAAAAAAAAAAAAAAAAAATTGGATTAGAACGATTATTTTCGTACAAATCACTTGACAAATTTTGGGGGACAAGACTTTGTCCAGATTTCCAATAATAATTTTATCATCAATCCGTATGTCTTTATATCATAAGTAATTAGTATTTTGCCTGTAAATTGGCATAAAAATATATTCTAGTAGACATGTATCAGATGGTTAAGGACTATTTGGGCATTATTGTTATATCGAGTTATTGTTATATCATATTGGCCAGAAATTAATAGAGTTTAGACTTATGTTCAATGATCAGAAAATAGTTAATTCCATGTGAGGTGACTTTACAAAGTTTAATGTATTTAAAATGGATAATATCGGACACTTCTTTTAAAACATGTTCATAGAAGGTAGTCCTTTTGTAGCAAATATTGCCAAAACCCACAGACACTTAAAAAATACCAAATCCCTAAAATGATTTTCAATTTACCTAAAATATTCAAGTTAAATTTGGTATTTTAGATTATACATCTTTTTTTCAATCAAAAAATAATTATATAAAAATTATATATATATTATAAATAAAATTAATTTAGTGCTAAATGATAGGAATTTAAATGCAACCAATAAAATTTTAGCTTTAATATATTAGCTAGTTGATGTATTTTACATACAGATGTTCTATCTGTAAGTCGGACCAAAATATATATACAGGGGGTTTCTAAATTCATGGTACAAACTTTAAGGGGTGATAGTACACATCAAGACAAACAATATTAAATAGGAAACTAAGGGTTCCAAACGTCTTCCGAAGGAGATAGGCGCCATTAAAGTTTAGTGTCCAAAAATTCAAATGATTATAAAAAACAGAGAAATTGATCGATTCGCTTGCGGTTTTCACTAAAACTATTATTTATGTCAGTATTGTGTTGAAAATAAATTATAAAGATAAATTTCAAAAAATGCCGATAGAGGGCGCTTTAGAATGTGGAGCAACGAACAACTATTCTTTACCGTTATTTTTTGCATCTCATTAAATATTTTTCGAAGCTTAGACATAAACTTAAATTTTGAGCTTAAAATCTAAATCGTTGGGCGTGGTTAAGCAGCGCAAACTGAACTGTGGGGGGAGGTTCAACTTCCAAATGATTATGAAAAACGGAAAAATTGGTCAATTGATTTGCGATTTTCACCAAAATTATTCTTTATGTCAGCATTATCTTGAAAATAAGTTATAAAGATAAAATTCAAAAAATGCCGATAGAGGGCGCTTTAGACTTTTGAGTAACGCACAACTATTTTTTACCTTTATTTTTTGCATCTCATAAAAATTTTTTAGAAGCTTATATGAAAACTTAAATTTTGAGATGAAAATCTGGATCGTTGAGAGTGGTTAAGTAGCGCAAACTGAACTGTGTTCAACGGGGGTGGGCAGGTTCAAATTTCAAATAATTATAAAATACGGGAAAATTGGTCGATTCGTTTTCTGTATTCGCTAAAACTATTATTTATGTCAATATTTCCTTGAAAATAAATTTTAAAGATTAATTTAAAAATATACCGTTAGAGGACGCCTTAAAATTTAGAGTAACCAACAACTATTTTTAACCGTTTTTTTTTTTTTTTTTTTTTTTTTTTTTTTAAATCTAATTAAATGCTTGTAAATGTTCAAACTTAAATTTTAAACTCAAAATCTGCATCGTTGTGAGTAATTAAGTAGCTTAAAATTGAAGTGTGTTCGAGGGCTGTCGAGGGTAACATTTCAACTCCTGAACACATTTCAGCTTGCGCTTTTTAACCCCTTTTATCGATTTAGAATTTGAGCTCAAAATTTAAGCATTTGCAAGCATTTAATTAGATACAAAAGTAACGGTTAAAAATAGTTCTTGGTTACTCTAAATTTTAAGGCGCCCTCTAACGGTATTTTTGGAAATTAATCTTTAAAATTTATTTTCAAGGAAATATTGACATGAAGAATAGTTTTAGCGAAAACGGCAAACGAATCGACCAATATTTCCGTTTTTTATAATCATTTGAAATTTGAACCTCCCCACCCCCATTGAACACAGTTCAGTTTGCGCTACTTAACCACTCCCAACGATTCAGATTTTCATCTCAAAACTTAAGTTTATGTCTAAGCTTCTAAAAAAATTTATGAGATGCAAAAAATAAAGGTAAAAAATAGTTGTACGTTACTCCAAAGTCTAAAGCGCCCTCTATCGGCATTTTTTGAATTTTATCTTTATAATTTATTTTCATGATAATACTGACATAAAGAATAATTTTAGTGAAAATCGCAAATCAATTGACCAATTTTTCCGGTTTTTATAATCATTTGAAATTTGAATTTCCCCCCACAGTTCAGTTTGCGCTACTTAACCACTCCCAACGATTTAGATTTTGAGCTCAAAATTTAAGTTTATGTCTAAGCTTCTAAAAAAAATTAATGAGATGCAAAAAATAACGGTAAAGAATAGTTGTTCGTTACTCCAAAGTCTAAAGCACCCTCTATCGGCATTTTTTTAGATTTATCTTTATAATTTATTTTCAAGACAATACTGACATAAATAACAGTTTTAGTGAAAACCGCAAAGGAATCGATCAATTTTTCTATTTTTTTATAATCCTTTGAATTTTTGGACCCTAAACTTTAATGGCGCCTATCTCCTTCAGAAGACGTTTGGGACCCTTAGTTTCCTATTCAATATTGTTTCTCTTGATGTGTACTATCACCCCTTAAAGTTTGTACCATGAATTTAGAAACACCCTGTATATATATATGTGTGTGTGTGTATATATATATATATATTTGTGAAACAAAAACTGCAGAAATGTAACATTTTTCCATGAAATATTTCAAAATATTTGAGTAAAAGAAATTTTTTTAAAATTACAACTTTCAAACAATAAAAGAATAACAATGATCAAAGATTAGATATTAAATAATAAAATGATTTTCACTCCCGTGCTATTATCAAAACTAAATAAAAAGTAAAATAAATTTCCCTTTCATGAAAAATACTGATATTATTAACCAAGAATTTATTTAAAATTAATACAAGTACAATTACAAAGAGCCCATGCACTGTAATTAATATATAAGATTATGGTATAAAGATTCGTTTAAAAAGAAAATGTCAAAAGCATCGTGGAATTAACTTTAATAAAAGATTATAATGTATTCTTATTAAGCCTCGTGTATTAACATCATTTTCACGTGTTAATATACATAGCCATAGTTATTATTTCGAAATAAATGAACGTATAAAATTAAACATTCTAGAAACAGTTTATTACAATCTTTAATAATTTTTTTATGCCTTGATTTTTTTTTTTTTTTTTTTTTTTTTTTTTTTTTACAACTGATATTTCAAAAACTATATCATTATTACACATTATACATTGTTATCATAATAACACATTTTGTATTCATTATTAATAACATTTTGTGCAGATGTCTAGCGTGCTAGCATGTATAGTTTCATTGAGGTATAATCAGATTAAAGTACGATTCAATAGACGTATATAATCATTTTTTGCCACATTTTTAGCTAAAAAAAAAAAAAAAATTCAGAGGTATCCTTAGTCGATTTTGGCTACCTTCATGTAAAAGATAGTTTAACACTTTGCTTATCACTTTGAATGACACTAAATTTTCTGCTTAGGCCGCGTCAGTCACCGGTGACTGACTCTGTAAAATATGATATAAAATTTATGTATATATATACGTTGTTAAAAAAAAATTATTAATATGTATAATCCTGCAGTAAATAAAAATTCAATAAATTTTAAATTTTTAGTAATTACTTACTGAAGTACAAAAACAATCTCTATATGCTGTTAAAAAGAATTAAACAACTATCAATGTTATAAAATATTGATATACAGAATAGTGATAGCATAATTTTCTGTACTTTTCAATTTTTCAATCAACAGGACTTTTGAGATCGTCGAAACGATCAAAAGCATCGTTTTGCATAATTGCCCCACAATAAGTACCCCAAAAAAAGTGCAAGTTTTTTTTTTTTTTTTTTTTTTTATGTATTCTTAGCTATTATATCGAGAAAATAAATTGCTGAACATAAAAGTTTAATATTTAAATTTTAGAATTAAATTAAAAAATCTATTTCACTAAATGCTTGATTAATAATCGTAAGGTGTTGTGCGCATATTAAAACTTTAAATTATGCACATAAAAAAACTGTGACCAAACAAATTCATAACACACCACTTCTAAATCAAAGCCAAAATAAGTAAAAAATGTTTTGTTTAAATTTAATCCATTCATAAAATATAACAGAATAGGGGGGGGGGATTTTAGAAATTACGAAAATTAAATTGTTATACGGCCCTGGTAGGCAAAATTCCCAGTTGGGAAATTGTTCATTATCCATTCCTAAATAGAACAAAAAAAATCTCCTCTTCATACCTAAAAATCTCACAGAGATAATCCAAAATTCATGCCTTACACCACTTCACCATGGCTGTAAACGAAGAGTTTCTGATTCATTTCGCAGGCAAATAAGGGATCGTCAACAAATTGTCCGTTATTAAATGCCGAATTAAGACAGTGACTGCTATTTGGAAAAAGAAACAGCGTTTTGATTTAAAGCTAAAATTGTTTTCAGAATATGTTGGTTGTCTGCACTGGAGGTCTGCATGCTTCGAAATATCTAGGTCCAGGCTCAAAGCAACCCATAAAGAAAATCACAACCCGGACCAGCCCGGAAAAATGTTTAAATCATAACCCGTCTTAACCGTGAATTTCTATATAGATTTTTACTACGGTATAGATAAAAATTGTTTTGTATGGAGGAGTTCAGATCAAAAATACTTATTATAGCTTTTCGTTTTCCATATTCATACTTTTTATTATTAAAGAAGCGCCAAAGGCTGTGATGTATTTATTATATCAATGAATCTCTATTTATATGTAAATGTTTCACATATATTTTTGTATCGTTAATCCATATTCCATGTGTTAGAGGCTATGAAAAATGATATACAGTAAAAACTTTTAGGACGGAATCACATAGGAAAGTAAAAATACGTTATAGACAAATACTCAACTTAGGAGGTGTAAATAGAGTTTATTTTTTTCTCAAGTATTATTATATTTATTTTGTATGGATCAAAACATTTTCCGTTTAAGACAGGATTCAATCACAGGCAGATTTTTTTTTCACTGGTTTCATTGTATTTAGTTTTTTACCCTTTAAATATACTATTCTTTAAAAAAGGGTTTTTTTTCAAAATTAAGGCGATTTTGAAATCTATGTGTTTTTTTGCAAAAGTTTTGATTGAGTCAAATCTTACTCATTTTATAAACGCATTAGATCTGTCAAAGTCATTGATTTTAATACGGATTGTGCCGAGACCGGGATTGAAAATTTTGTCCGGTGCAGACCTAGGAAGAAGGAAGCAGTCCCCTCCGGTATGAAAAATACTATAGGCCATAATGTACCATTAATAATAATTTATAATAATTTATCAATATATAATAATTTATAATAATTCTTCAATAATGAAAAATACCCTACCATTTCATGTTTCAATGTGGTAATTTTGTAACAAATTCAATGGTTTATCTATAGTTTTACAATTAATGGTTATATATATGTATACATCTGTGTGTGTATTTTTAAGTGTAAATATGATGATCTTGTTTAAACAAAGGGAAAAATTCGTCAGTATTTGTACTTGGTGTATTTTGGGACGAAAGATCGTTGTTCGATCACCTCTGATGACCGCAGAAAGTCATTCGATTCGGAAATGTGGAATACTTGGTTTTACCCTACCTTATCCGTATAAAACGTTAAAATTTATAACCCAATGAAATTAATAAGTGGGCGTTTTTGTTATTATACTTTTGTTAGTAAGCTTATACTTTTATGCATCATAAGTTTTTATATGCGTTCGTTATTATATAAATATGTAGCACGTATAGTCGTCGTTCAGTCCATTACTCCGTCTGTCTGTCCGTCCGCATAAATCAAAGAGAAAATACCCAACCGAAATATTATATTTAATTTATTATATAGTTAATGAATTTTTAAATATATAATTATTCTAAAATTTTCTTGAGTCATTTAAAATTTTAGGATAATTGGATATACAGTTTAATTACAGGAACTGTCAAAAGTTTTCCGTTAAACTACGGCCAATGGGGAATTTTTTTAAGTGCATTTTAATAGTGTCACATCCTTTCAAACAGAATGAAATTGATATGCATGTACTGAAGTGTCTAGAATATATAATCTGTTACAATATGCGGGGCAAAAAATGTTTATTACTCATTTACAAGGCCACATAAAAGAATTCCTTTACACGATGTTATAGGGAAAACTTTTTTTCCGACGTATTTTAATCATGTTAAATTATTTCACATGTAATGATGTTGACATACGTTGCTGAAGTACTATAAGTTACAACTTGCATCATGGAAAGTACATTGTATTTATAGGGGATACAAAAGATTTCTCATACAAAATTGTAACCGAAATACTGTATATTACAGATGAATACAAGAAGAGAATTTTTAGTTGTGATATTTGTTTTTAAGTTTAACTAAATTTTTATATATTCAGTTGTGTATATAAATGCTGTAGATCGTATACAGGGTAACACAACAGAAACTGCACAGGTTACAGAATATGAACAAAAGTGGTTTAAAGGTGTTTTTAAATAAGTTGTAAATTTTTACGCTGAACTGCATTTAGTAAACTATGATAAATTTATGGAATGTAAAAAAGATATACAGGGCCACACAAAGAATTAGATACATGGCTGTCTCGAAGTTAATCTCTGAAGGAGTGATTTCACTAGATTTAAGCGTATTTTAGTCTTAAATCTTTTTTTTTTTTGGCTAAATAGAGGCATATGCGTAAGCAAAGAAATAGACAAAATATACGGCTGTAGAAAAGAATTATAATATGCTACCGTCTATTAGGTACATATTTCTGAAAATCATATTTCAACCTATTAGGCGTTTGAACCTTTTACAACGTAACTGAAAATGTTTAAGTACTCTATTTGTTTGTCCATACTCTAACTTGCGTTAATATAGTTGTATTGTTCTGTAATTGATATAAAATCGTATCATATACAAATATTAATACATTTTTGCATAAGAATTTCACAGCTACTGGCTCAGAATCTGTATATTTAAGAAGATATTTATAGAACGAACGCACCTCATTTGTTATTATTTTTGCATTTTATATTCCTTTCATTATTTTAGACAAATAAAACATTAATGAATCCACGGAGTTTTGTTGTTGTTGTTATTTGTTTGTTTTTAATAAAATCTCAAAGACTTCGAATTCGTTTATCAAGCTAATATATTTTCTTCATTAAAATATGTTTAATAATGATAAGAAGAAATATGTATTTTGTAAAACGTTTTGATTAATAAAGAGATTTTCCGCTTTATTTCTAAAGTTAATTTACTTAGCTTCTTGAATGCAAATGATCAGAATTGTACTCTTGATCTTATCATTTTATTTGTGGAAATCTGTTGTGCAATAACTTTTTTGTGATGTTTCAAAATATTTAATGATGTTAAAAAAATAAATGTAAATCATTCTTCAGTAACATCATTTATTAAGCAACTTTAGTATCTTTTAGCTTGCTTATAAGGAATTTTGTAAAGATTCTAACAATAGTAAATGGTTAATAAGAAAAAAAATCAATGGAGAGATTTACTTTAATCTAAAATTTCTTCATTTGAAAATTTGTGCTGCAAAAGATAGGCATAAACAAGGATAAGATTAATCATATTTTATACAATAGAAGTATTCTTTCAGAATATGAAGTACATTACTTAATCTGATACTTTTCTTATTTATAACATGCTTTCCCTTCTCTTTCATGCTTCTCATTCTTAAAATTTATAAAAATAAAGAATTTTTATTTATTATTTAATATTTTGTTATTAATCATGTATATAAATATTGTTATATAAATATTAATAATATAATAATATTATTAATATTTATATAGTAATTATACATTATTATATACATTTATATAAGTATTATTATAAGTAATTAATTCAGTGTTGTAATTAATTAGGCCAAAATAAAAAGATTTAAATCTTTAGAAATAAATAAAGTATTAGGGGTGTTTAACTGTGTACCTAAGTTAACTGTACCCTGTTTTTTACTATACTAAACAAATTACTGTAAAAAACAAAATAATTAAACTCTTTTCGGACTTTCAAACATTGAAATATGATAAAACTAATGTATAACAGAAATATTAAAACAGAATACAATGTATATTTATCATTCAAATTTTCCTTTAATAAAAAGCACAATTTTAAATAAAATTTTTTTAATTAATATTGTGAATAAAGAAAGTTTAGTCTTCGTAATAAAAGTTTGTTTTTTACTTATCAATTATACGTAATATATTGCAAGACTTGCAATCATTTTGAAATGATGGAATTTTGAATTTAAAAAATGATGGATTTATACGCTTCAGACATTGCAAATTCCGAAAAACATAATTTTAGAAAAAAAATTGCCGTATGTCTGTCTGCCTGTAAACGCGCTATCTACCTTATAAATTGAGGCAAAAACTTGAAAATTGATATGTATTTAGTACGTAATAATGGAAAGAACCCTATTTAATATCAGTAAACTCGATTATCCGGAACTATTTATTTCGGGCTTTCAAAATATTCGTTCTCATGAAAGGTTTTTTTTTTCAGGAATGGATGTAAAAGACAATAAAATTAGTTTTGCATAAAGAACGAAATCAATCGAATAATTAGTTGCCGAGATATTTGTGATCCAATTTTGCACACTCTTTGATTTTTTATGACCCTGTATTTAACCTTCCTACCCTGAATGGATCTAATCGACCCATAACTATAATTTGTTTCATATGATTCGAACCAGAACTTTTTTCATAAAGAAAGTTAAATTAAAGATTCATTAAATAAGTTAATTAAATATATTAAAATATTTTAAATAACAACTCTGGTGTGAAACGTTATTATGAAGATTGAGTAAAATTTGAACAGGGTAGGAAAGTTAATTCAAATTTCAATTCAAAAATATATTTTAATTAGATATGAGACACTTTATCCGGCGCAATAAACTGTTATTTAATATGATTATTATTTTTGGTTTGAGGATGTTTCTTTTACGCAATTTGTTATTACCTGAGTACTTTTGACGTTTTATATAATTTGTCGAATTGTTTAATCTGCAATTCTTTATAACAATATTAATGTGTGTTAAAAATATTTAAATATTCGTATAAATTTTAATTTGAAATAGCGATGCATTTTATAAATAGTTTACACATGATTTATTTTCATTTTTAATGTTATGTATATCTATGGTGGGTAAATATTACAGTGGTCTCGAACGATTAATTTAATCTTTTAGTATTAAGTGCTTAAAATGATTCAAATTAAATAAAATAATGTGTTTCTTTATTGCATTTAATAAAGATAAGAAAGTTTTTTGTATGATTGAAAAAATAATAATAATAATTCTAATAGCTACTATGCATCATTGTTATTTTTTCGTCGAAAAATCTTTATCTAAATTAAGGAAATTTCTTATTTACTTAAACAATCTTCTGATCTTTAATTTAACATATATTTTATTTTATGAAGAAAAGTTTATTTTTCTGCATAAATAGGCAATAATAAAATGTGAGATAAGAATATCTGCCTGGATAATTTGCAATTTTCTCTATGTAAATTAGATTTGAGAATTGTAACATAGTAAAAATAATTACGGATGTGGTGTATTTATTTATATTTTTGAGCTATAACGAGATTGGGCATAATTTGCTTAAATTGTTATCAAATTCATGATTTTGTGGAAAAAGGGTATATAAACTGTTTCTGATTCTAAAATATATATTATTTGTTTTTTGTTTTTGTAATAAAAGTATTTTAATTTTGAATATGGATACAGTTTTTTTCATTAGCATACAAAAGATAATTTGTTCTTATTTTGTACAACACATCATGTAATACACACGGAAATCTATATGAAATAAAAGAAAAATAATGCGTTATATTACAATAATTAATTAAAGGAATATTTTTTAACTTATACAACACTGTTTAAAAATGTTTAGTGATTCAGCTTGACTCTACTTCTGTCTGTAAATCCTCTAACGTGAATAAATATGCTCGGGTTACTACGTAATTCAGCCATAATGAACCCGAGGCCTGGTGTCCCATTTTGTATAGCCCGTAACTATCCATTAATAAATGAAATGTATGAGAAATATTTGAGATTTCCACGGTTCTTTTATATGTTTTTTCGAAAGATGGACTATGTCTGTTATTAATATTTAATTTAACATGCTTTTAATGTCTTTCTTCTTAGTTTTTTTCAACAGTTTTCCAATGCGTGATACAATTTTGCATCTATTATATTAAAGTATGACTAGATTTTTGTATTCCAGAACATTTCTTCCTATAATTTAAAAAGTGGCGAGATACATTTTAACCAATTAAACATATGAAGTTGTATAAATTTATTTTCTTCATTTAGTGATTTAGAGAAAAGTAAGTTATAATTAAACAATCTTAAACATACTAAAGACCCTTGTGGCAAAATTTTGTAAAGCATTCTGAGATTTTTTTTCTTAATGATACAAATGCAAGACAAATTGATACGCATTACAATTACAAAAAATATACTAAAGAAGTAAAATATCTTAAACCAGATATTTTTATGTGATTGTCTTATCTGTTTTTGAACTACATGTAATGTAAACCAAAATTCTAAATTTAATAAATCAGTATCAGAGCTATAATATATATGTAACAATTTATAAACAGTAAATTCCTTAATAAATTTTCTTAAAATTTGTTTGTTGAGTACGATGTTAAATTGCTACATTTTGTAGCAATGCACCATAGATTCAAAAATTATAACTTGATCATTTTTTAGAAGGCAGGAGAGGCACGGTAAATCTATGCGTTTTCAAAACATAATTGCACAATTAAGTATAATGTTATGCCTTCTAGAAACTTGCAATGGAGCTTTACTAACTTGCTTTCAATGGAAAAGCAATTTTAAAATATACTATATTTATTAAATACATTTGGCGATTCAAGCATAATTTGATAAATTTTCTGCAAGTGTCATTGCCTTTCTGAGGCAATGTCACCTCTGTGTTCTGAGGCATTTATGCCACAGGAATAAAGACAAGAGTACGTTTGCTGTACTTTATAAAAATATACACACATGTCCATAAATTAAGGATAATGCCAGTTCCAGCAAATAAAGGTACGGAAACAAAACAAGCGTGATTTATTCGTCAAGCCTATTTTCTAAATAAAAGAAAAATAACAAAAATGATGGTATATGTATGATAACATTATTAAAATCTACAATTGTTGTTTCCTGCTGCAATTACAAAAAATAGCCCCCTAAAAAAACTTAACATTATATAGTTGGTATGATGATTAATAAATTGTATGTCTCCCAGACGATGAAATACAGTCTGCACAACGCCTAGGCATGCTGAGTATCAAATTATCAAGCTGATTTTTAAGAAGATTACTCCGCTCAACGAGCATTGCTCTCCGCAGTTCCAACACACATGTAGCAAGTGATTGACGGACTGCAACCCGTCGGCCAATCATATCCCATACATGCTCTATCGGATTCAAGTCAGAAAAAAATGCTGGCTAATCCATACGGGTGATATCCTCAGCTTGAAGGCATTCATTTACGATTTTTGCTCTGCCAGGACGGGCGTTATCAACCCTAAACACAAATTCTGAGCCCATGGCACACCTAAATAAACGTAAATATTGTTCCAGAATGATGTCTCGATAAATTTGTCTTGTTATGGTTCCGGCTTGAACATGTTGATCTGTTCTGAAGCCCAGTATAATTTCACCCCAAACGAGCAATCCTGCACCACCGTAATGATGTCTTTCAATTATGTTGTATTGGTGATAACGGGTGCGTGGCGTTCTCCATATGAAAGTCCGACGTGAATCAGATTGCAAGCTAAATCTGGACTCGTCGGAAAACATTACACAATCCCACTGTGACGATGTCCACATTGCATGTTCTTTTCTCCAGGCTAACCACAGGCGACACTGAGTTGCCGTGAGCGGAACACATCTAACAGGCACGCGAGCATATAGACCCAAATAGAATATTTTCCAAATGTCTGTATACGGTTTGCCTTGAAACAGTCGTACCCGTGGCTGAAGATAGCTGACGAGAGAGATCTGATGCTGTTCTTCGTCTGTTACTTTAGGCAGTTGCTACCAAATAACGATCTTCGTGGTTGTATCTCGGGGACGAGCTATACTGTAACGTCTGCTGACATTTCCATCATCTTGGAATCGTTTCTAAAGTCTAGAGATTACCCTTTGGGGAATTCCAAGCTCCTTGGATACTTCCATCTGAGTACGCCTACATTACAGTCGGCCGATAATTCTACCACGTAAAATACCACCCACATGTGTCCTCTGTGTCATAACTGTTCGATTTTGTCACTCAGAGGCTTAGAAAATGCTTGTTAACAGTTTTACTTCTTTTCCACAGTTCTTTATATATACCTCTCACACAATTTCGTTATTGTGGCGTATTATCGGCGCCATCTGGTGACTTTCTGAAATTTGCATATTAGTCTTGAAGATATGTGTGATAATTCTGCAAGTGAAATTTGTACTTTAGAGTTTGATTTCCGCATGATTCTGAATTATCCTTAATTTATGGACATGAGTGTAAATGTTTTAAATACCGTATGAGATTACCATGACCTTCTCGATATTGCAAACATTGGAATTTTACACAAAATATATATATGAAACTATATTCCTTTGGAATGTCATATCCACCTTGAATTATATATCATTTTAATGAAAAAAACTTACTAAAAAGGCGTATTATATTTCCTTAAAATTGCCATAAATGTAAAAGATATTAATGCATAATAATACATTTTTATTAACTCCAATATTTATTTGTCAAGCACTTTCGATCAGAACTTCATCATCCTCTGGGCATCTTTGATTGCGGTCTCAAAATTCCTATTCGTGCAGAGTCCTAGGTGAATCTAATTGACTTAGATGAAAGGGGAGGAAGAAGGAAAGTAGTAAACGAAAAATCAAAGTTTCACAATGCTATATTGATTTTAAAATCTTATACCCGAAATTTTATATGAAATATTATCATTAATTGCCTTTTTTTATTAAAATTATTACGTATTATTTAAAAATATTAGGTAGGAATAATGATACTTGCTCTATTAAAATATACATTTAAATAACACTGTTCTTTGTTTATTTAATTTAACATCACCTTTATGTTCTTTCAGTTTGTCCTTAAATTCTCATTCGGTAATTACAATACATACTTTTTCTTCTTGTGTTTTAATTATCAATGGAATTCTAATCTATTTTTAATAATAAAATTGGATGCATTTACATAATTTCATCGGTAATTACTTACATCGGTAATTAATTTACATAAACGCAAGAAGTTAAAGTATATATTAGAATTATCGGACGGAGATTAAGGATCGATTTAAATATGTCGTATGTGATTTTAAGATTAATACACAAACCACAACGTTATCAAATTACTGGATTTGATATACAGGGTGGTTAGTTATTAACGTGTTATTAACGTCAGGTGTTCAGAGCCCTCTAGCAAGTAAAGTTTTGGTACATAGTAGACCATGGTATTTGGAATTCTTTAAAAAAAATGTTAAATAAAAAGTTTTAAAAATCGCCACTAGGGGCAATTTTAGCGTTGTTTACCGACTAAAATGCATTCATTTGCATAAAATCAGTTGTGTGTAGCAATCATGAGTATAAAAGGAAAGGCTGGCATATTTCTCATCATTATCAACTCTCACCATACTTTGCTAGTCTAGCTGTGTTATCAGCAGAACGTCCTGAATTTCACCGATAACAGAATTTGCAAAAAGAACCTATGAGCATAACAAATTTACAAAAGATGATTCATCGATTTGAAACTATGCGGCAACAAGGCCTAGGACGTAAAGTGGCCAGTCAATAACAAGTTCACATAGTTGTAACTGCTATTGTCGAACAAGAGATGAAAAATGTGCAGGTACCATCAGCGCTCGGGGAGTATTCCAGCAGTATAAAATTGATTTGTACTGTATTTTTTGCCATTTAATCATTCAACATTTACACTAATACACTTTTGGTGCTCCAAAATTGCTGATTTTATGGAAATTAAATGCATTTTAGTCGCATTTTAGCTAAAATTCCCCCTAGTGGCGATTTTTTAAACTTTTTATTTTCTTTATTTTTTTTAAGAATTCGAAATTTTGATAATTTTCAAAGATGTCATATCTAATGTTAATGTCCCATATGTATGATATTTTATTTGCCCATTCAAAGAAGTCAGCACTTTAATGTCTTAGAAAAAAAAATCCAACAATACCTGTCCCATGCTGTCTAATTTTCATAACGTTTTTAGGGTTCCGTATTTAAAAAGTGGAAATGGAACCATTATAAAATCACTTATGTGTCTGTCGGTCCGTCTGTCCCAGTCATTTAACTAAAAAAGTGGCAAGCTGAAATAGGGTAATGTAATAAAGACCATTTACCCACATATTTGCAGATTATTAAAGATTTACGAATATATTTAGGAGAGGATAGGGAGTAGTTAATTTAAATGAAGAAAAAAACCCTTTTCTTTGTAATCTTTTGGGTATCTGGTGAAAGCTCTCGCTACTCTAAACTCAAAAAATACATTTTTTTAATTTTAGGTATTCTACATCCGGATTTATTGTCAAAAATATATTGCTAAAATATGCTTTATTCCGTCTAATTCCGAAGACACTAAAGCTAAACTTATGAAAAAATAGATATAGTACGCGTTGCTGTAAAGATTGCACGAAACCTATAGCAATCAATTACTCTAGATCGCATAGTTTTTGAGAAAAGTGCATTTTTCCGTTACACAAAAATTTCGATTTGCGTGCATTGAGCAAAGACGTGGAGGCGTGTTGCAGGCATCTATCGAAGTAGAAGTATAAAATCATTTTTGAAAGTGATTTTTGTGAAAAATCTTTAATTAGCCGAGATATAACCCTGAAGAACACGGACGGTTTGAACAGAAATAATGACGGGAGGTGGCGTGTTCTGCATACCACCAGCTTTTTAATCCTAAATAACATTCTTATTAATATCTTTATGTAATGCAATACCTAGTAGCAGCATAAAAACAATAAACTTCATATTGTTGCAAGCAGATTAGTTCAATTAGAATTAATCACATAAACCAGGGTTTGCATGCATAAAAAAAATAAAAAGATATATCTATTTTAGTCCCAGAATTTTTTAAAAGTATTATTTACATTATTTAATGCAAAACATTCATTAATTTACATATATGGTCACTACGTTACAATTTTTTTTTACTACAATGTCTAAATTAAAAAAAAATCTTTATGTGTGCGAATTCTGCATAAAAACTATTGGCTTTGGGACTAGTTTGCATAAAGTGGGGCTCTCCTTACGAGTTTTGTGTCTTTAAAAATTAATTAATAACCCATCTGGAAAATTGCGTCACATATCAAAGCGGCTTTGCAAGTTTGCGAGGTCCTTTATCATAGTGCAAAGTTTAAATTTTGAACAAGGGTTTGGAGTTAGCTACATTGCAAGAAGAAAAGATTATTATTACGCTGAATTGAGTTTTATGAAATACCAAATGAGGTTTAAATATCCACTACCTTTCATTCTCTCTAACGAATTAAGCTCCTTATGAATAGATAAGGACAAAATTAAAACAATGAGTCATGCAGAATAGCAGTATTTGATATTATTTATGAACCTTTATGGTATATCCATTCGTTCTTTTCTAGTATACACAGCTAAAACCAACCCTATGTTGTATAGTTTCTTACAAAGTCTTATTATTCTTTTAGCAACGTTTTTTTTAATATGCGACGACAACACTGTGTTTAATTATTAACCATTAACCACCGGTTTTTAGGTGCGTTCGTAATTATGTAAATACGTAGCACCTATTATTGTCGCTCAGTCCGTCCGTCCGTCTGTCTGTCTGTCCGTCCGTCCGTCTGTCTGTACGTCTGTCCGTCTGTCCGCATATAACAACGCAAAAACTACCCAACCGAATCGTTTGAAATTTAAAAAACATAATTATAACATAATTTTGTCGAGTCATTTCAAATTTTATGAAAATCGGATAGATAGATCAATTACAGGGACATTCAAAAGGATTCCGTTACATTACGGTCAATAGGGAAAAAAGTTTTAAATGCATTTTAATCGTTTGAAATTTAAAACATATAATTATTGCGTAATTTTGTCGAGTCATTTCAAATGTTATGAAAATCGGATGCATATATCAATTACAGGGACAATCAAAAGGAATCCGTTACATTACGGTCAATGGGGAAAAAGATTCAAATGCATTTTAATGATGTTACACTCATTCGGACATAATAGAATTGGCATGAATCTATGAAATATATACTAAAATATGCATTCTGTACAATCTGTGATGCAAAGAATTTTTATTATTAAATTACAGGGTCTCACAAAAGTATTCCACTATATAATGCTATACGGGGAAACATGGTTTGGTAGGTGTTTTAATTATATTCAACTATTTTACATTTTATGAATAAGATATACGTTGCTGAGGTGTAATAAAAATTACATCCTGCATATTTACAGAAACGTAAAGATTTCGACTACTATACTGTATCCGGAGTACGCTCTATTATATCAGCAAGATCTGAATATTTTTAAAACTTCGTTATCGTACGAATGCACCTCATTTGCTACATTCACGTGCAATTTTCAACTTGTTTAAAACAAAATAATTTCTGTATTAGTTGAATTGCGAAAATGCTCCAATTAAATAGAGTAAATTTTACAATAAAAAATAACTGGTGGGCGTAATAAGAATTTTGAGAATTTTAAATGACACATATACTAGTTGTTTATCCTCAAGGGATTAATCATTCATATATTTCTTGCACAGAACTCTCTGAGCGCGAGTGATACTCGCACTTGACCATTCTTTGTGGTACTATATACTATGAAAGAGGTATACAAAGTTTTGATTTTTTTCATGCAATTAAAAAAATCCTATTGACTCCCTATATCTGCCTATACATTTGATTAAAAATAAAATTGACAATTAGAGCAAGCGGCGGCGACAGAAATGGCCACGTCATAGAGTTACGGGATGAAATCATGATGTAGGATACGATTATTAGGTGTAGATTAAGGAATAACTGTTCTGCTTTGACATTTCTTGGTACAATATGAAAAGAAGCGGGCGATAAATCGTCATTTTGGCGTCATTATGACGCCACAGAGTTACGAGATGAAACTGTAGCTAAATTAAAGATAAGATAAGATATTTTAAGAATATTTTCATCTGCCCGCGCATACTTGGTAGAAACACTTGGAACATACTAAAACTGGCAACATCAAACGACGTCATACGTAAAATTGAAACACTATAAACATAATATTTTGCTTCATCATTGATTACTTCGCCATGAACATTCAATATGAATTAATGGTTTTGGAATAGCTTATTAACAGTAAGCGAGAAAAAGACCGTTTCGGTATAATAACTTGGTACAAAGCGAGTTGAAAGGAATGTCAATCCCCTATTTTGAGAGTGCTATCACGTCATAGAGTTATAGCTTGTAACTTTCGCACTTTAGAGATACCGACTAGTACAGTAAGAATATTTAGTACAATAAAAATAATTTAGTCTGCCTCGTCATATCTTCTCACGAGATTATCAGAACGGGGTGCCAATTCCTCTAATTTTTGGCGGTAACATTAAATCATCGAGTTGCGGTATGAAAACAAGTTGTAGAGCAAGAAGGGTGCCAACTCGCCATTTTAGCGTCACTATCACATCATCGAGATACAAGGTGAAATTGGTGCCAAATTAAAGGTAAAATAAAGTATTTTAAAGTATTTTTAAAGCATTGTAAATAAAGTATTTAAAGTATTTTTTGGTCCAAGAAACATGTTCTCTTGCCCAACATAAGCGGGCCCTTCTCTGTAGTCTGTTGGAGGGGAGGCACACACAACTAGTCGCCTTGCATATAGACCTACATTGTGAAGATGTCTTCTCACAGTAGTAACGGAGATTCTTTTTACTGATGCTAGAAACTGGTCTGCAGTGAGATGCGTCACAGCAATGCGTCTTCCCTTTCGGGCCGGAAGAGCTAGAAACCGGTCTCCAGCAGATGTTGTAACACGTGGGCGGCCAGGAGCATGTCTTCTGGACACAGAATCATCGGATTCATACTGATCCCAGAGTCGTTGCAGTACACTACTGCAACGACTACAACTACACAACTGCGAGACACATTAAGCCATCTAGCAGTATTCGATCCCGATTTCGAAAATTTTCACGAATCTACTATTTTTTTCTTGTAAAGATAGAAGAAAGTAAAAAAGGTTTTATCTCTGAGAAATGGGAAAATTAATTTGGCACCGTAGTATAATGCACATAAATATTTTAAATCAAAAGTTTCAATTTTATTTTTATTTTTTTATTCAGAAAATTATTTTGCTAAATAAACAAAACAGTAACATTTATTGAATGTTACATTTAATTTTCAGAATTTTCTTGAAAAAAAATTATTTTATTAAAAACATGCTTAAATGTTATATAAGTTAATATCTAAATAAATTAGTTTTATCTTTCATTCATTTTTTGCAAAGATTAGTTCGAAAAATATTTGATTTTATTAAAGAATTGGTTACTTCGATAAATTTAATATTCAGAAAAATATACTTCACATTAGATTTCAAATAAAAATAAAATATTTGAATCGATATTTTTTTTTTTTTTTTTTTTTTTTTTTTTTTTTTTTTTTTGTATTTACTACTTGAGAAATATTTTGTGTTTTAGATAACGATTTTCTTGTTGGATTCAGTTTCTTTTATAATCTTTAATTATAGATTTATTGTATTTTATGTACAAAATGTTAATCTTTTCTGCACAAAAAAGGCAGCTATAAAAATTAAGATAAAAGTATCTGCATAATTTTAGTTCCGATTTTAAAGGAGATTAGATTTAAGCACAAGAATAAAATAAAAGTGATAAGGATTATGTTTTTGGCTTTTATTAAATTATTCAGCCGTAATCAGATAAAATAGGATAGTTTTTGAAATTTTATCATGTTTGTAATATACTCTTCATTTAATATATATTTTTCATTATATATTAACACTTAATAAAGCATTTTATTTTATTTTTTATCGTAATGTGTACCTTTAATGTTAGGAAAATCCTATCTTCTTCCCAGTAAGCCAAAAAATTAAACGATATTCAGTTCGCAATGCACATACATAGCCTTAAGCTAACAACTTCGATTCACCATTGAATTTTCGCGGATATCACAAACAGCCATTGGTGATTCATGTTGGGCATCCTTCGATGCTGTTGGCTCTGTTTTATCAAGATGTAGACGCAAAAATTGGTTTTCTGACAAAGATTTACAAAAGATACCAAGAAAGAGAAGTGAAACCCAAGACCACTGCATGAATTACTAATTCCGTAAGAATAAGATTTTATTCATTCGTTTAGATAAATTAATTTCGAGTTATTCTTAACTTTATCAATCATTAATATTGTGTAAAGTTATTAAAGAGTTAATAACATTTCGGATTTTCAATCCTCCACATTTTCTTTGACTTTAGCCTATCTTTGGAATTTGTCTTGTGTAAGATTTTTTTCTTCATTGAATGGGTGCATATTATCCATAGATAATACCAAAATAAAGAACTGCGTCGTAAAAAAATCAATATCAATAGTCTGTTACATAAATTATTTTCTAAATTAAAATACGAGTTTTAAAAATTTATATCAAATAACTTATTTTCTTAAAGTGCAGTTCTTTTTCAAACGATTTTAACATTTAACAGATATGCCTTGATTCTAGAAAATTTTATAAGAAAAACTTTTCCCGTGTGTAACTTTGACTATATTTTATTTTACAAGCAAAAATGTTAGACAAAAGGGGAAAAAAGGTGATCGTAAAAATGTCAAGTAAGAGTACGTTAATGTATTTATCTTTGTTAAACTAGATAGGGAAATAAATTAATTAGAATGCAATAGAAGGATAGCGGATAAAAAATAAATAAGTAAAAATAAAATATTTTTTTTTCTACATCACATCAGTTCTAATCAGTTTACAAACAGATTTTTTACAAGGATTTCTTTATTAAGTTTACGTACACAAATAATAACATTTTTTATAAGTATTTATTTAGAAATTTAGTTATTTGTTTATTTGATTTTTATTATTAATTTTTTGTCTAAAATAGAAATATTGGTTTATGTCTTCTATTGCAATATCAAAAGATAGCTTGTTAAATACAATAGCAAATAAAATAACACATTTTTATAAGAGAATAAAATTTATTTACTATAGTTTTGCTTATAATACTTTCTTAAAAATGTTTAAGGATTCGGTTTGTATTTCCATTTGTCTGTCTACTATTAACTCTCATAGATATATTCGCATTTTCACGTATTTTATATATATTAAGGATGTTTGTAATAAATGTAAACTGTATTGCATTATTAGTTCCTTTACAGGATACTCATGTAATTTCGTTACATGGTCGATGGGGAAAATAGTTTGAAGAATATTTTTATGATATTGCGCGACCTCAAATGCATTAAAATTTCTATGAATCATCTGGCTTCACAAGAAGAAAATTACTATAGAATAGTGCATTCACAGCATTTGCTGTTCATTTACAGGGACACAGAAAAGAAATCGTAAGCAGTGCTGTCTTTGAGTGCTGCATAATTGTTAGAAGTACATTTTCAATTTCAGTATACACTTTTAAATTTAACTAATGTTTCGTATATTAACCCTTGGCGGCGCAAGATAAATTCATTGCTTTACTGTTGAAGTTTATGACTGACACAGGAATTTGAAAACAACTTTGTTTGTATATAAGAAAAAGCTATATTTTACGATTTTAGTAAACCGTAAATTTTTTTAATAAAATTCCGGTGCCAACGTGGCGCTTGGGAATTAAAATTAAGTGGTTTCATAGATATACCACCTAGCCGCAAGGTGTTAATCGTTGTTTATAAATCCCGTGCTTAGTATGTAAGATTGCTCTAAATAATTTACGTACTATTCTTCTTATTGGCGGAAATTGCTAAAACTTGATTCTAAACTGTGGTAATTAATTCTTAACATTTTTTTTTTTTTTTTTTTTTTTTTTTTTTTTTTTTTGCATATGTATACTCTCAATTAAATTTAAGTACATTGCATTTTATAAAGAAAAAATAAGGAGAAATGACAAAGAAAAAAAGAAAAAAGATTGCTATGATGCGATAACTTTAATAATTCTTCAATTAATTGTCAAATTAATTTAATTTTGATTACAATAAAATGATTAAATTATTCACTAAAAATTCATGAAATTCTTTAACAACACTAACTTAACATAATAATTAAAACTTCTAACTAAATCTTTTTTTGATTTTCTTGTGAATGTGTTGCGAATGTGTCGTGCCGGAAAAAAGATCGTACAAAATGTGTTGTAAAAAACTACATTTCAGGAAATTTAGTTATTGATATTTATCAATAACAATTTGGCAATATTAACCAACTCACTCAGTTTCTCTCCTGCAGTTTCTTTTCTGTAAAGCAAGCTGTCTCTTAATTCCTTTTTCAATTTATATAAATTTAAAGGTACCATATAGAAAGTGTATTACGCGCGTTGTTTTATAGGGGTCCAAAGTGTGTGGAGTTTACAATGCGTTGTTAATTTGGTAACAAAGTAATGTGCAGCACAACACTATTGTAAGAAAATATTTTTATCAACTCTATTTACAATACTCTATTTACAATACATTTCCACTCTGTCCGTTGTGACACGTGTTTGGGCCAACTGATGACGAGCGGTAATTTTGCAGCTCGAAACGCGTCCTGTATAATTTTTCTTTTTATGGTGATTTAACAAAGTTTTTATATTTATTGATATATATTTATCGCCAGTATTTTCAGTGTTTCTCAGTACTGTTGTTGACATGTTCCCGAAGAGCGTTAGCTTCCAGTGGACTGCATCCAAGGAGTTGTAAGTCAGACTTCTGCAGCAGAGGATTATCATTAAAGCCAACAACAGACGGCAACACCAAACATTGCCACCTCCCCAATTTTGATTTGTCTCAGAAGGGGAAGGTGGTAACCCATGGTAACTGCTACTATCGATCGCAGGACTTTCATAATCCCTTTATTTAACGAGCTTGTACACAGCATACACTCGGTGGGTCTTTGGCGACGTCGAGTATCGAACCCGGGATCTTTCGGTCTGGACTTCGGTGTTATGACCAGAAGGCTACCACGGCCCCGCATTTACAACACAATTTTAGCACAAGGAACTAAACTAAATGTGTTCAAAAATAGAGCATATTTATAGATAATTACACTTTTGTAACTTATTAAGAACACATTTCTAGATAGCAACACTTTTTGCAACATATGCTGAACACAATCACCAAATAAAAAAAGTCTTTTATGTGAAATTTTCTAATTCAAAATACATTTATTTATTGTAAATTTAGTGAAAAAAACTATTCTAAAATGTGTTTATATTTGTGTGTTCAGAATTTGATGTGTATTCTTATTTATTGCATTCCTTCAATTGTAACCGGATTGTATATGGAATATTTTTCAGGAATTAGCTTATTAATCCTTGACTGAAGAAACACATAAATATTTGTTTATATTGCGTATAGATTAAAATTTAAACTGAATTCTACTTATCTCAAATGAATACTTATAATTTTGTCTTAAGTCACTCAAATCCGTTTTGGAGACTATGAAACCTGCGATCAGTTTCGCCACTTAGTACAAATTGTATTGAGAAATGTTAATTTATGCCAGAAATTCAAAATTTGAATTTTTGCTTTATATAATGATAATTCAAGAGTTGAAAAGCTTATGCATTTCAGTATTCGTAGATAATTAATTCTTTAACGCAAGCTGAGAAGTAATGGCTTATGTAAAACAAACGAAAATGCATAATGTCTAAATGCCTAACTTAAATATCTGACGATAGTTTTTGAAACTTAACGGTGTCTAACAGTATTTAATGTTATTGCATGTGTTGTTATTATATTGCGTACAGATTAAAATTCGATCTCTCTCGGCTAAAATGAATGCATAGGATATCTTGCGGTATTAAATTCATAAAAAATTATTAAATCTGTTAGATTTTTAAATCACAAAATTTCAAGAAATACACCTTTTACATATAAACATTTGAATAAACAATATTTTACTTAAGAGAGGTGTAATGAAAAATTAAAAACAAATATTATTGACATGTTTCGATTCCATCTAATAAGAACCATAATCATAATAAAATTTAAATAAAAACACAAATCGTTTCACGGTCAATTCAAATGGCAAGCGAAAATGAGATGTAAACTAAAAACCACGCGCTCTATTGTAAAAATAATAAAATAAAAATAGCCATGATCAAAATTAATGATCAACTTGGTTCATGCTATTCAAGCGTTCACGAGGAAATCCTCGTGATTTTGTGGGAGGGTTCATGTTTTCTCTCTCTCTTTCTGACGCAGAAAGATAAATGAGTGCATACTCACACTCTGTTAGGTTCTATGTTTCTTATTAAACTGTTGCACTAACTGCATTTTATGCTAAGAAAAGAATAGGATGATGAAAATTTCGAATGTATAACTAGTGCAAAATTAAACATCATTTTAGCTTCGTTTGTGCAAGTAGGATAAGTGAGTGTTAAACACTTATTTTAGTTGAAATTTAGAATTTCTGTAACACTGTGAAAAGGCTTCAAAATTAAATTAGATAATTCCATTTCGATTTACGGAACAGGAATTCATTTATTGTAACTGGAATCTTCTCCAGGAAGGGCTCAAAATATTTTAGGGAGGGGGGTTGACTCCCTCCCGCCCCGTCTCTTTCCTATATACGTCCCTGGTTTCATGCTCATTTAGTTTTTACATGAATGAAAGTTTGAACTTCTCGACATATTTAGGAAAACATTTATGTTCAACCACTAGCGTAATTTGCTTCAACAGAAGCTACTCTAAGGATTTTCTTGAATACTATGATGATAAATTGTATTTTTTTGTATGTTACACACTGTGAAAATTAGTGAAAATTCGTGAAAATTATACTTTAAAAACATGTAAATCATTTTGAGCTTTATCTCATACAAACATAAAATAATTTCTAATGTTTTTTTTTTTTTTAAATTCATATCCATATTTTCAATAAATCTTATTTTATGTGTATCGAATGTGAAGTCAAAAATTAGCTTTTGCATTTATCTGAAAATAAAATATCTTCGTGAAAATAAAATTTCTGTATGTTGGATGTAACGATTGCTCTGCTCTCATATCTGTGATCCTTACACAGCAAGCAAACTGGATATTTGTTTCTAATGAATCAAGCCTTTCGAGTCTCTTATACTACTAAAATTGCATGTCTTTTAAAGCAGTTTTATTTCGCTTCAAAAAACAATTTTGCTAATATTCACGAAGTAATGTTATCATATGTCTATACATTCACTATATGGCTTCATTTATGTTGAGGTATTGAGTAATAGTCTTAAAAATTATTATTTGCTTAATTTTCCATGCGCCGTCTGTGATTCTTTTATTTTAAACATATATTTCACTCTTTAAATATAATACAAAAGTTACTTTCCTGAAAGAATCATATGTAGTAAAACGCAAAAAGTAATAGAAAACTGGTATAAGGTAAATTTTATTGTAATACAATATTTTCGAAACAACTCCAAAAAATCTTGCTTAGTTTTTGTCACATTAAAATTAATTGAATAGTATGCAAAACGACAACATTCGTCATCTTTCAAACAATGAAATAGTCGTTAATAATTAATTAATCTATTTGGATAGCTAGAGTTATTTTTTTTAAATAAAAGTAATTTTTTCTATAAACTGAAAAAAATTCGTACCCGAAATGGTGAAAAGTAAAAATTCATTAGCCGACCAAAAGTAGAAATTTAATAGGACACCAATCTTTGTTGTAAAATGAAATAGATTTTCTCATTTACTGCAGCAGTATTGTTTTCTTTTTTCTACAACAATTGCAGCATAAAGGAGAAATTAATGTAAAAGGTCATGAAAAACATATCCTCATATATTTACGCTTAAATTAATTTAGGAAATTAATTACTTGCGATTACAATAAGAGGATTGGGGGATTAGTGAAGTACTCAATTATAATCAGATTATGAATATAATCTATTTAAATAATTGATATATTTACTAAACTCAAAAGAAAAATTATATCTGTATAGAAAGAAATTAAATGAAAATACATCACTTTCTTCTATCTTTACATGAAGAAAGTATTGTATTCGTGAAAATTTTCAAAATCCGGTTTTCAAGGGTTTTGTATGTTTTAGGGGTCGGAGAACCTCAAAAACATGTTTTTACAAAAAGTCTGTCTGTGAGTCTGTCAGTCAATATGTCCGTCTGTATGTGACAAAAATTTACTGGGCTCTCTATATCAAGAATTAACGCACGGAGTTTCACAAAACTTTAGATTCTGTTAGATCTTGATATGAACTGGATCTGATTATTTTTTAGTGTACACAGATGTGTAATGGAATTTTAATAAATCTTTATATTTAGTTAGTACTTTATATAACATGTTTCTCATTACGTTTTGATACAAATCGCTCAACAGGTGGCACTACCGAAGGACATTTTTCGTGATTATCGCAATAGTTCTATCTCAATAACTAATGCAGGAAATTTTCTAAAACTTTAGATTCAGTTAGAACCTGATATATACTAGTAATGTTTAGTTTTTGGGCAAATCGTCTTATAGATTTCGCTGCTGTGTTTCGTTTTTAACAATTTGATAATACATAAATCTGAAGAACTAATGCATGGATTTTCATCAAACTTCAGATTCAGTTAGTATCTGATAAAAAATTGATCCCGATTAGTTTTTGGTATACATGACCCAAATGTGGCACTGTTATGCAGATTTTTTTTTCTTGCAATTGTTCTATCTGAGAAACTAATGCATGGATTTTCATAAAACTTCCAATTCATTTATAAGTTGACATAAGTTTTTTCCTGATTAGATTTTGGTTTAAATCCCTTTACCAGTGGTGCTGCTATGCTGAATTTTTCAGGCACTATTACAACGTTTAAAATAGAAGGAAAAATTGTGATTGCTACATCTGACTAGTTCTGATTTGTAAATTAAAAAACAAATTAAATTATATTATTGAATAAAATAAACTATTTTCGAATGTTTAAACTTATTTTTTCCGGGTGTTATTAAGTTTTTTCACAACTGTTACAGTAAGACTGCAAATTGTATCACAAGATGTAAACGTCCAAATAAGCACACAGCCCTTTGGCGTATCAAGCGACATAGAAATAGATCCAGTATTAGTGAGCACATATTTAATTATAATTAATTTTTCAATTATTTATCAGCAGTGATAATACGCTTGAAATTATTGAATATTTAATAAGTAATTATCACATTGCTAGTTAAACGTAGAACCAGCAAAGTGAAAAAAATAAATATTCAATAATTTCAAGCATATTTTCGTTGCTGATAATTAATTAGAAAATTAATTATAATTAAATATTTATTTATACTTTTTTTTTTCAAAAACGAATTGTTTTACGAGGTTTCTATATACAAAGGCAAGCTTTTTGGATTTATTATGCCGCTTAAATGTGGTTATCGAACATTTTCATTTGACATTTTAATAAATTTTCGTAGATTAAAAAACATCAGTTTTTTATTAGTGTAGTAAAAAAAAAGTACCGTGGAAATAAATCTAGCAGTTTTACCAAACGAAAAATCAAACTAAGTTGTAGCAAATTTAACATACAAAAATAACATGATACTTTCCTTGTCAAAATCTAAAAAGTAATTCAAAAAGAAAACCATATTTTTTTTTTTAATCCACAGCTTTATTATCATGTTCGTTTTTTTAAAATTTATGTAAATAATTTTTTACAGAAATGTTCTGTAACGATGCTTAGAAGCATTGTTAAATATTTTCCTGCGATACCTTGCAGAATTTATGAAAATTCTCGCTCTAAACAAAAATATAACTATTTTGAAATAACTTTCAAAAAACGTTATTTATTGATTTATATTTGCATCATTATATTTAATAAGGAAGTCATATTTTCAATTGAGTCTCGGAGTAATAAAAAGCAGTCCCATTATAAATAAATGCAGTTATTTTAAACACCTTTAAAAAATATTTTAGAAAATTTCTTTGCCATCTTAAGACATTTTCAATATACAAAGGGATTAATGATCAGCAGAACATTTGCTAATTTAAGCAAAACTCTAATTATTCCGAAATTGTGCTTCGGAAAATCAATTTAATAATTTATTCATTTTAAGTAGCTCATTCATAAAAAAGTTTCTAGGTATTATTTTAAAGAATTATAAATGAAAGTTTATTAATAATAATAATTGTACAATGCAAAAATAGCTTTTCTGGAATCACATCCGAGTCTTCAATGAAATATTTTTGGAAAATATCGTTTTTTACTTTTATTTAATAAAAATAATCTTATTTCTATAATCATACACTGTTAAATTCATGTCTTCATTTGAACCAAATTTTGGTGTTTAATAGCTGCCACTGTAAGATGGTGAAATCTTGAACTAGTATTTAGAGCTGTTACTGAAGCATAGTTCTAATACGTGGAATGGGGTTGAAATAGGAAGCTCCATATGTTGATACATTTCACAATCGTATGATGACAACAACTGAGTCCCAAAGCTTGGTTCAAACTAAAGTTAAATTTTTAATAGTGTATTTAAATACGTTTTTAGGAAATACCTACAATACAGATTATTCACCATGCTTATCTATTTTCACTCAGTACCTTAAAATGATAATGAGTGGCAGAATTTCTCGCATTTAAACGAAAAGAAAATTATTGATAAGTTACTCCTTAGAAAGTTTGCTTAATGATTCATATATTTCATGCAAGACATTTAAAAAAAAACGACAAGAAAAGGGTTCTTAAGATTTTTTCTAACGATATACAGATAAAAGAAAGAGTGTTAAACAATAATTCCATTGTTTTTAAACTCTGAAGTAGTTGTAACAATAATAAATAGTTGTTGATATATCACTTTCGTATAATAAATGAGAAGATACCTTAAGGTCTATTTTCATAAAAAAGCTGTTTTTCAACACTTTTTATGCATAGGGGAAAAAAACTTCCATATATATATATTGCTCGAGGATAAGGCAGATTCCCCAGCGTAATCGTTACCTAGCAGAATTAATGAAAGTTCTGCGTTGCAAAGAAAAATATAAATACTTTATAATTATTTTCGAAAGATTTAATTTATTGATTTATATTTAGATCAATATATTTTATAAGCATGTCGTATTTCCAATTGAGGCTCGGGCTAATAAAAATCATTCCCATGATAAGTAATTATAGTTATTTAAAAACACATTCGAAAAAATATAGAAAATTTTTTCGCCAATATCAGACATTTTTAATCAGTATTTAATGGAATTAATGAGTAGCGGAACAGTTGCTAATTTAAGCAAAAATGTAATTATTCCAAAATTGAGCTTCGAAAAAGTACTTTCGTAATTCATTAATTTTAAGTTGTTTACTTATAAAGATATCTAAAACAGTACGTCCAGATATTTTACTAACATAAATAATAGTTAAAGTTGAATAATAATAAATGTACACACACACAAAACAAAAATAGCTTTTCGGGAATCACATCATGGTCTCCAATTAAAAATTTATGGGAGGTGCCGAATTTTCTTTTTTATTTAATAAATATAATCTTATTTGTATAAACATATTTAAATAAGTTTTCAATTAAAATAAATAGAAAATTCCTAGAACACATATTATTTACCATGTTCAACTGCTTTTATTCAGTACCTTTACAGCGATAATGAGAGGCAAAATTTCTCGTATTTAAACGAAAAGAACATTTTTGATAAATTATTACTTAGATAATTTGCTTAATGATTCATGTATTTCATGTAAGACATTTTAAAATATTCTCCAACAAATGGTTTTAAAGATTTTATTGACAAAATGCAAATAAATAAAAGTGTATTTCAAAATGAAAATAACTCCATTGTTTTTGTGACTCTTGTAACAATAATGAATAAGTAAGATATCTCACTTTTGTACAATAAAAGAGAAAATGGCCCAAGAGCCCACTCTACTGACTGCCTGAATGATAATGTTAAGTCTATATGGGCGTTCTTTTCAAATATCTCGCACAAATTTTAATATTTTTACATGATATTTTTTTACAAATGATAGCTGAGAATGGGGAGAGCCGGGCCAGTTTTTACTTTTTTAATTTTGATTTCATATTAAAAACTGCATTAGCTTTCAAAACCGGTTAGAACCGGTTCCGAAAGTAAAATTACCATAATATAAAAATATATAACCAAAATCGAAAAAATAAAAAATAGCCCAGTTCTAGATCGTCCTCAGCTATCGTCCTATGCAACATAATATCATGTAAAAAAATGAGCGAGATATTAAAAAAGAACGCACCCATAGACTTAACATTATCATCCGGGTCTTTATCAGTCAATAGTGTGGCCTCTTAAGATGCCACTCGAGTCACTCAAAAAGACCCAGAGGATAAAGTTAAATCTATGGGGGCGTTATTTTCAAATATCTTGCTCAAATTCGAATATCTTTATATGATTGTTTTTAGCGTAGAATAGCCTAGGATAATGTACAACCGGGCTAGTTTTTGTCTTTTCGACTTTGGTGTTACATATATATATATATATATATATATGTTTGCTAACAGTATGTAGATTATTGCCACCGTAGGCGCCATTGCAGCACTTATCAATTGCAACAAACATATATATACAATCCCAATTTCATGAAAATATTTATTAAGCACCAGGTGCATAATGTATAAACATTATTAAAAACAGTGAACATTAAAATAACAATTTTGAACAATATAAAAAGTCACCCGCAGAACCAAAAGCCATCACTCTTCAGCAGGCGGAATGGCTTTAACCTTCCCCCCGCTATTAAAATAAAGCTTAATCAGCAGGTTTCGTGTAATCTGGCAAAATCTTGCATTAAATATGAAAATGACTTACTCAAAAGTCACTCAAAAATTATTTCAAAAATCATTTAAAGATCAATTCAAATAAATAAGCTTTACTTATATGTTGAAAATTTTGAATCGCAATAAACCATTTAAAGAATACACTTTTATATTTATGAAATCTTAATTGATTATAGTATAAAATGCAAGCAAATGCCACACCTCCGCCTGAACCCGCTTATTAGCACAAGAGATAAACTTACTACATAAGCACGGCCTTTTAATTTCAGCAGGTGACAAAACTTTAACTCAAACGAAGACCAATCCACATTTCAATCAACACAGCCTTTTCTTTCCGGTCGTGTCTTCTTTCTGCACGTTATTTCATCCACAGTCATCCTTTCTACCTTGTAGACTTTAAGATTACCGCTTCATGTAACAATACTCCAGAAGGCAGCATTCCTCTCAGCTACGCCTCCAATCCAAAAAGTTGCCATTTATTGAAAAGTAACCTTACATAATATCTTAAAAATTCACTCGGATAATTATTTTTATGAAATAAATTACCTAAAAACTTATAAACCTGTTTATTTACATTGAAATCATTATTGCATATTTTTCTAAATCTAATAAACTGATTTATAACTGTATTAATAAAAACTTTTTTATTCAGGTTGGAGTACCAATGGGGTAAATTTATAGTATAAAAATCAAAACTGTTTCTTTTATCATATAGATCGATATTGATACTATTGTCTGAAATATTAAAAGAAATATCAAGGAAATCTACTTTGTTATCAATATTGTTAGCTTTGTTTAATTTTAAGAAATCAGGATAAATTTTATTGTATTCATTAAAAAAATCAAAATTATAAATCAATATGTCGTCAATGTATCTATAAATATGTAAATGCTAATTATATTTAACTGTATAATTGTATTCATAATAAAATAAAAACAAGTTAGCAGCAGTGCTAGAATAGTTAGTTCCCATTCCGATTCCACATGATTGATTAAATATATTATTCCTGTAAACTACATAATTATTATAAAAACAAAAATGACATAAATTCAAGAAAAATTCCCGATTAATATTTAGCTCCTCATTGATACAAAAAGTGTCAAAAATATCTTTAAGAACATTGTATAATGAATCTATAGGTATGTTATTGAACAAATTTTCAAAATCAAAAACTTGCATGAAATGAGGAGTGAAGTGTTTTTTGTCCAAAACCTCATAACTATTATCGATTGACCAAAAATGGCTGGTGTTTTTAAATTTATATTTAAGAAAACCGTATATCCTTTTTAATAATTTTTGAAGAACTATGTTAAAATCTCTATTGATACTTTTGGTCGTGCTACAAATAAATCTGAATTTCTTTGGATTTTTATGAAATTTTGGAGTCATAAACAAAAAAGGTAATGTGTGATGACTAGACAGATTGAAATTATAAGAGTATAAAGTTTTACATTTCTTTTTAAAAGCAATAAATTTTTTATGAATGGGGTTTAAATTTTCATTAAATTTAGTGTAAAAACTATCATTTTGTAATTCATTAATTACTGTATCAGTATAAAATTTTTTACATATAACAGCATAATTGTTCGCAGCTTTATCCACTGTGACAAAAACAAATTTATTCTGCAAATCCTCAATATCCTTATAATCATTTTTATTAAGCTTTTGGTATTCATATCTATCACTATTTAAAAATGCAGATAAACTTGATTTAAAATATTTAACTATGTTATCTTTCCAATCAAAAAAAGCTTCCAAAGGTAAACTATTCTTATAACTTTGTTGTTTAATAAAATTATCAATATCCTCATTAAAAATTACCAAAGCCTTTTTCATACTAATTTTTTCATTCAATCTAAATTTGGTTCCAAAGTTCATTAAATATCTTATATTACTATTAGGAATTATGTTTAAATCACCAGTAATTACATGCTTATGGAAATTATCTATCCAGTCATCATAATCTCCACTGTTGCAAAAACAATTTATAACCGAATCCACCTCACTTTCAGCAATTTGTCTATAATTAAATATTTTACCACTAAACGGTCTATTATAATTAAAAGCCACAGTAATAAAGCAATTCTTAATTGGAAAAAGATTATAATTATCATTAAAGACTTTATTGAAATTCAAATTATCAAACGACTTTTGCTGAAATTTTATCTTAAAATATAGTTTATCCTTGTCACTATTTAACTTATTCATTAACTTAAAATTTATTAAGTCAAAAATTAGATCCCTAAATTGTGAATTTTTAAATTTAAACTAAGAATATTATAAACTAACTTATAAGAATAGTTTACCTTTGGAAGCTTTTTTTGATTGGAAAGATAACATAGTTAAATATTTTAAATCAAGTTTATCTGCATTTTTAAATAGTGATAGATATGAATACCAAAAGCTTAATAAAAATGATTATAAGTATATTGAGGATTTGCAGAATAAATTTGTTTTTGTCACAGTGGATAAAGCTGCGAACAATTATGCTGTTATATGTAAAAAATTTTATACTGATACAGTAATTAATGAATTACAAAATGATAGTTTTTACACTAAAATTAATGAAAATTTAAACCCCATTCATAAAAAATTTATTGCTTTTAAAAAGAAATGTAAAACTTTATACTCTTATAATTTCAATCTGTCTAGTCATCACACATTACCTTTTTTGTTTATGACTCCAAAATTTCATAAAAATCCAAAGAAATTCAGATTTATTTGTAGCACGACCAAAAGTATCAATAGAGATTTTAACATAGTTCTTCAAAAATTATTAAAAAGGATATACGGTTTTCTTAAATATAAATTTAAAAACACCAGCCATTTTTGGTCAATCGATAATAGTTATGAGGTTTTGGACAAAAAACACTTCACTCCTCATTTCATGCAAGTTTTTGATTTTGAAAATTTGTTCAATAACATACCTATAGATTCATTATACAATGTTCTTAAAGATATTTTTGACACTTTTTGTATCAATGAGGAGCTAAATATTAATCGGGAATTTTTCTTGAATTTATGTCATTTTTGTTTTTATAATAATTATGTAGTTTACAGGAATAATATATTTAATCAATCATGTGGAATCGGAATGGGAACTAACTATTCTAGCACTGCTGCTAACTTGTTTTTATTTTATTATGAATACAATTATACAGTTAAATATAATAAGCATTTACATATTTATAGATACATTGACGACATATTGATTTATAATTTTGATTTTTTTAATGAATACAATAAAATTTATCCTGATTTCTTAAAATTAAACAAAGCTAACAATATTGATAACAAAGTAGATTTCCTTGATATTTCTTTTAATATTTCAGACAATAGTATCAATATCGATCTATATGATAAAAGAAACAGTTTTGATTTTTATACTATAAATTTACCCCATTGGTACTCCAACCTGAATAAAAAAGTTTTTATTAATACAGTTATAAATCAGTTTATTAGATTTAGAAAAATATGCAATAATGATTTCAATGTAAATAAACAGGTTTATAAGTTTTTAGGTAATTTATTTTATAAAAATAATTATCCGAGTGAATTTTTGAGATATTATGTAAGGTTACTTTTCAATAAATGGCAACTTTTTGGATTGGAGGCGTAGCTGAGAGGAATGCTGCCTTCTGGAGTATTGTTACATGAAGCGGTCATCTTAAAGTCTACAAGGTAGAAAGGATGACTGTGGATGAAATAACGTGCAGAAAGAAGACACGACCGGAAAGAAAAGGCTGTGTTGATTGAAATGTGGATTGGTCTTCGTTTGAGTTAAAGTTTTGTCACCTGCTGAAATTAAAAGGCCGTGCTTATGTAGTAAGTTTATCTCTTGTGCTAATAAGCGGGTTCAGGCGGAGGTGTGGCATTTGCTTGCATTTTATACTATAATCAATTAAGATTTCATAAATATAAAAGTGTATTCTTTAAATGGTTTATTACGATTCAAAATTTTCAACATATAAGTAAAGCTTATTTATTTGAATTGATCTTTAAATGATTTTTGAAATAATTTTTGAGTGACTTTTGAGTAAGTCATTTTCATATTTAATGCAAGATTTTGCCAGATTACGCGAAACCTGCTGATTAAGCTTTATTTTAATAGCGGGGGGAAGGTTAAAGCCATTCCGCCTGCTGAAGAGTGATGGCTTTTGGTTCTGCGGGTGACTTTTTATATTGTTCAAAATTGTTATTTTAATGTTCACTGTTTTTAATAATGTTTATACATTATGCACCTGGTGCTTAATAAATATTTTCATGAAATTGGGATTGTATATATATATATATATATATATATATATATATATATATATATATTGTGATAGTTTCAATTTCTAACCAGTTTCATCCGGTTCTGAAATTTAAAGTAATTTTTCAAGAAAAATCTAAAACGAAAATCATAAAAGTAAAAACTAACTTAAGACTGTATTTGCCTTTAGAAAATTAAAAATAGCTGTTTTTCTATATTTTTTAAATGAACAGAATAAATAAATTAGTTCCGAGTGTTTTGAGAGTTATTTATTATCAATAACAATATGAAATAATGTAGAACAATATAATATCTATATATATCTATATATATCTATCTATATGTATATATATATATGTATATATGTATTATATATATATATATATATATATATATATATATATATATATATATACACACACACACACACATATATATATATATATATATCGGGTGTCCCAAAAATGACTGATGGATTTTAAAATTCAATAACTTGCAAATGGTGACAGCTATTTAAAAATTTTTTGTAGGAGGGTTATGTGTAATGTCCGGAGTTTTTTTTACCGTAATTTTTTATTTTAGTTCGCTTCTCAAACAATAGGTGGCACTGACGGCGATTGAAGGCCAGGTGATCAGTGCTGAGTGAAGTGTCGACCTGGCCTTCAATAAATATATATATATATATATATTGACACCCGGTATATATATATATATACTTCCGTGTCATTTCCATTTGCAGTTAGGGATTGTGCAAATATAACGTTATCAACTTTTTCATCCTTCGACCCCCACCCCCGGTAATGATATCGTTATCAAAGAGTAAATAAAATATTTTTTCGAATATTATTCTTTGGTTTAAAGTTACATTTAAAGCGGGTTACATTTACTTTTCCCGTGATATCGATTCAATGAAGAGAAGTACAAAAATCTTAATTCAATACTTTGAGGAGTTCGTTGGTAAGAAAAGAAGAAAAATTGGTAAAATAAAATTGGAAGTGTTGGCTGGCAAAATACCGGCTATTTAAAGAATAGTTAATTATTGATAAATAACTTTTTGTAGAAAGTTCTTATAGATACACATATTTCAAGTTTCTTTAACAAATTATTTTCGGAAAAATACAAATTAAAACAGTAAAATTATATAGCTCGATTTTAGAATTCATTGTGCATGGTATTTATCTTCATTAAAGTAAAACTCAAAAGCTAATAAAATTCATATGCCCTTTGGGTGAAATTTTTCAAATTACTTAAATTTGCATGATAGTTTTTTCATATAAAGCAAGAAAGTTAAAAACCGTATCCGAATTAGAAATAGAAATGCCTTTAAATGAAGAAAATTAAAGATACGTGATTGAAAGATATAAACTTAAAATAAAATAAGAAATTTTGAGAATTTAAAGAAAACATAATTATTGATAAGACGCTTTTCTAAAAGTATCTATTGGTACATACATTTAAACTTGCTTCGATGAATTATTTTTGGAAATGAACAAATTAAGCAGCAAAATTACATAGCGCGAGTTTAGGATTAATCATGCATGTTATTTCCCTTCATTAAAGTAAATCTCCAAAGTTAATAAATTTTATATGTCCTTAGGGTGTAATTTTTAAAGTTACTTAATCTTGCAAAATAGTTTGCTCGTATGAAGAAAGTAAATGAAAAAATGTATCCAAATTAAATTAAATGGAAATGTTTTTAAATGAAGAAAATTAAAGTTACATGAAACAAAGATATTACTTTAAAATAAAATAAGAAATTTTTAAAAATTTAAAGAAAATATAATTATTCATAAATCGCTTTTTCTAAAAGTATTTATTGGTGCATATATTTAAACTTGCTTCGAAGAAGTATTTTAGGAAATGTACAAATTAAACAGCAAAATTATATAGCTCGATTTTAGAATTAATCATGCATGTTATTTATCTTCATTAAAGTAAAACTCGAAAGCCAATAAATTTTATATGCCCCGTGGGTGCTATTTTTCAAATCATCTAAATTTGCATAATAGTTTTCTTATATGAAGCAATTAAAATAAAAACCGTACACGAATTATTTTAAATGGAAATATCTTTGAATGAAGAAAATTAAAAATACATCATTGATAGACATAATTTTTTTAAAAAAAATAAGAATTTATAGAAAACATAATTATTGATAATTATTGATAAATCGCTTTTTCAAAAAATATTTATTGGTACATATATTTAAAATTCCTTCGAAGAATTATTTTGGGAAATGTATAAATTAAGCAGCAAAATTATATAGCTCGATTTTAGGATTAACCCTCTCATGCATACGGGCCTCATATGAGGACAGATAATTATTGCATTATTAAGTAAAAAAAAAAAATGAGCATTCATTTATGGAGATCTCATTTGTGGAAAGATAATAGCTAGCATGCAACACAATGATAAAATTATTTTAGAATGGGTGTTTCATTTATCATTAAAAAGATTTTTTGTTAATAATGCAAAATAATGCAAAATAATTTATGCATGAGAGGATTAATCATGCATGTTATTTCTCTTCATTAAAGTAAAACTCGAAAGCTAATAAATTTTATATGCGCTTTGGGCGCAAATTTTCCTAATCACTTCATAATTAATTGCTCACATGAAATAAATAAATTTAAAAGCGTATCCGAATTTATTTAAATGGAAAATCTTTAAATGAAAAAATGTATATATAAAATAAAAGAAAAATTATTTTAAAAATAATTTTTCAAAGGATATGTAAATTATTATCATTTTGCTTAAATATTTAAATTTTTAACTCTTTAGTGCATCACGTGCTATATGTACTACAAACTTAAAATCTATATAATTTTCATTATTTGCAATAATTTGGACCAATATAATTAATCTGCTTAATCAGAAACTGACCAAGCAATGAAGTAGCACTTATTTTATCTATTTCAGATGGCTACACTAATGAAAAAATTGAAATTTCTTTTTCTGAAACAAAGGAAATTTCGATCAAGCTATTAAGGTACACTGTAAAAAATCTGTAAATTTACTAAACTTTTTCTAGGAAACGGTTGTTGGACAACATGAGCTGTAAACTCGGCCCGCAACAGGAGTCCTGCAACAAATTAAGTGCAACACGAAGCATGTCAATAGCGGTGCAGCAAGTTGTGCAATATGACACAGTAAAAAGCTTTAGCCGCTTCTGACACTACATGTCCGTCTCTGTATGCAATGCACTGATATAAAAAATGTATACAACTCAATTTAGGCTATAAAAGACATAAACTATTGTCAATTGCAGCTAGTAATAAGAGACAAACTCTAAATAAAGTCAAACAACCGCGACAGAGGCAAACTTCATTAGAAGTTCCACCACGGAAGTGTCACACCCGTAATTGGAGTGCTATCCCGCGTCAGAGTCAAATTTCCAACAGGAATTATATCCACACAAGAGTGTAAATTCCAACAGGAATTACGCTCACGCAAGAATCTAACTCATCAAGGAGTAAATAGCATGACAGAGACAAGCTCCACCAGAGCATTAATGAATAAGAATACCCGGAAATGTAAGGTATTAAATTAGCTATTAGGTGTTTGTATAGCTATAATTAACAATAGTAGTTAATCCTCGCCCATACATTAGCCCAAAACAGAATCAATCAAGCTGCCGAAACTGAAAACACAGTACCGACGCCAATCATATATGCGACAAACTCTCATGAAACAGAGTCAATAGAATCACACAATAAGGCAACAAGTTACAATGCTAACCACCACCCCCCCACGCGGTCCCCATCCTTAAGAGATTTTTTTTCATGATTACTTAAGATCCCGACTTAGGCTTAACAATAATTAAAACCTTTTTGTAATCTATTATTATTTTTTATATATATAATATGTTTAAATATTTGTACTGCCCCAAATATTGGGTTCTTAATTCTAATTAATATCATTTTTTTTCTTTTTTCCCATAAAGCTCAATTTAATCACCTCAAACCACTATCCCCAGTCCCTGACAATCTCTTTTTTTTTTGTTTGATTCATTTGGATTTATTGCAACACCCCACATAGATAGCATAAACAAAAACAGCCCAATTGATCACAACATAGGATATGACACCCACTAACTGTGACAACCACCGGATATGACTAACCACAGAATATGACCAAAAACATTCAACTACCCAACTAATCAGCTACTGGACTATTTTTATAAAACAGTTATTGCACTTAGGTTATCAATCATCGGGATGATCGGGACTTCCCCATCAGGTTCAAAATATAATGATGCCTTTTCACAGTTCCTAGCCACTAGAAATAAGCCTTCAACTTTCCCAATAGAATATCTATAGGTATTATTGTAAATATCTACTTAAATTCTATTAAAAATAAATAGTGTAACTATTCATGTTATTATGCAATTACTAATTAACTTATCTGCAGTGTTCACCACTTAACCTTAATTTACTTACCAATAGTTAAGTTTAGTAAGAATATTATAACCATTCTCATGCGAGTAAGTCTACTAAGCAACTAGTTATAATTATAGTAAATTATGACCTGATGATAGTTAAAATGTCTTCAATACATCTAGTAATGTTAGATAGCACCCTAATAATCCTTAAATAATTAGCATAACAGGTAGCAATAGTTAGCAATAGTAGTATTATCTCCAAATAGTGATATAGATTGTATTATCATGTAATTAATCCCGTTCCCTTTCAGGTTCTTTCCCCTTTTTTCAGTCAACTGAGGGCGATGGTGAAGAGAGAGTGGGAGGTATTTTTTTATATATTTTTTTTATATTTTATTTATTTATTTATTTATTTATTGACAGCTCTCCGTACAAGCTACCGGACCCGCTCTAAAGGGTCAGCCCGAGGAGCCAGTTTTTCTCGGTGGAGTACGGTAGTAAAGCAGATCTTGTCTCCTTCTGCAACGCTCATGTTTGCTTTGTTTTCGGTACAAAATTTTTCCTTCTGTGGTACGACTTAGCTTTTCCGGCATTCTCTAATGTTATCAATTTCCTTAAAATTGCCCCCAATCTCAGCTAAGTTCAGTACCACCATTTAGGCTCAAAAACATCCGGCCCCATTTCGTCTGTTGTGATGAGTACTAAGTGTACGGGAACAAATCACACAGTTAACCCAATGTACAATAAATCACAAAGAATACCACTTAACCACTTCACTTAATTTAAATAGCCGACCCGGGTACTTGTCTTAATCGATCGCCACTTTGCCGGCTAAAATTCCGTCATGTACGCTAATGGCTCTTGGTACATGTAAAGTCCGTCGTGGGTGCAATGTCCTCCAAGTTACGTGCAGATGTCTTTTTTCCAGTAGAAGGTCACGTCATCTGATGAAGGCTTTAAATCAGGAGAACAACTTGAGTAGTCATTTGCAATACAAACAACAGGATGTAACGTTAAGTAACAGGCAAAACAAAGTATGCCGAGAAGCAAGTACTACAGATATGATGACGTGCGAAGCAAAGATATTAGATTTATTGCGTCTACGCGGCGATTATGTGGTCACCCGCCCTGATACCAGGTATCTAAACCATAAAGCTCAGGTAACTCGGCAGGTAGGGCCTGATCATCGGTTATAAAGACAGAAAGTGTCTGGATGAATTTGGCCAATATGATGGCTGTTCCTTTTTAGGAGCTGTTCAGAGTACAAAATAATTATTACTCTGTCCACGTCAGATGACTGCGCTATTCAAATATTAGAATTTGTTTTCCAGAAACAGAAGAAATTTCGATCAAACTATTAAGTTTCGATTTTTTTTCATTATTTTTATTGAATATTTAAAAATTCTAATGTGTCATATATTGTAGAGTATGAAGAAGATAAAATTCATTATTTTAAGCTTATTTAATTGCAAAGTATAGCAATACGTTATTTAAAACCTCAACTGTGTACATATGCTACGACCATAAACATATAAGAACATGACATACAGTACTATGAAATCAATTTCAATTTAAATGCAGCGAAAGGGAAATTAGAATTTCAAATATAAATAATAGACTTTTATATTAATTATTTAATCTGAAAAAAATTGCATATGAAGGACAGGTCTATGGCGAACATGCACTATCGAAAACTACCTATGAAGATTTATTTAAATGTTTTAGAAATGGCGTTTTCTCCGAAAACCAAAACAGTTGAGGGGCTGATCTGCAAGTATTATTGCAGAAAGATCATAGCAAAAATCCAAGATTAACTTGGCTAAGTATTAAAAGTGACTCACCAAAGTATTTCCAAACGCTTGCATGTCATGGGAAAAATTCAAAAGAAAGAAAATGGGTGCCACATGAGTTGACTGAAAGACATATGAAAAATGGAAGAACCATTATCGATTTTTTTCGACACAAAAGAATGTTTTCTGCGTCATATATTATTTTTGGCAATGAGAAGTAAATCTATTTCTGAATCCTCAATGGAAAGATTCTGAGAATAATCAATGCAAAGAATCGCGTGTTTCACCTGGCGAAGGATCAACATCGAGCGACATGGCCAAATCGCTACGAAAAGAATAAAGTGTCCTGTGTTTAGTAGGACTAGAAAGCAATCGTGTACTATGAACTGCTGAAACTGGGCGAAACTGATAATAGGAATCGCAGCCGTTAAACTCATTAATTTGAACCATGCATTGCTCGAACAACGGCCAGAATGGGACACAAGACACAGACGAGTGATATTGCAGAAAGACAAAGTTCCGTGCTATCGAATTCCGTCGTTCAGAACACCACCCAAATGTTGAAAATAGGATCAGCTAACGCACCCGTTATATTTGTCAAACCTCGCCTTTCCGATTATCACTTGTTCTGGTCGATGGCACATGGCTTAGCCAGGATACACTTGGATAATTTCGAAGACGTGAAAATTTGATTGGTTAAATGGTTTCTGTCCAAAGGCGCGTCATTTTATCGTCCAGGTATTCATGTATAGTGAGAGAGATGACAAAATTGTGTAGCTAGCGAGAGACGGTACTTTCAATAAACCATTTTTTGTATTTCTCTTGAAAATTTTCATTTTGTATTGATAAAAAAATCCCAGAAACTTACTTGCGCTCCTAGTAAATGGAAATATCTTTAAATAAGAAAGATCAAAACTTAAAATAAAACAAGAATTTTTTAAGAATTTTATTATCCTAATGATATCAAGATTATTATTATTATTATTATTTCTACTGATTAAATATCGAAATCTTTAAATAATATGGAAACCATACGCAAATATGACTTTCAGTACCATAAAACCATTTCCGATTTATGCAAGAAATAAAAATTCGAATTTTGATTTACTGAAAAAAATACATAATTGTCCTTACTTTCATTAGTGATGAGTGTTAATTTAAACAATAAAACCGGGGCATTTTTTTTTTAATTTAATGTAAAATTTGAAAACTAATAAATTTTGTATGCGCTTTGAGTACAATTTTTCAAATTGATTGATCATAATTAATAGTTTGCTCGTATAAAAAAGTAAATTTAAAACTGTGTCTGAATTAATTTAAATGGAAATGTCTTTAAATAAGAAATATCTAAACTTTAAATAAAATAGAAATTTTTAAGAAACTATTTGCCTTAATATGACCTAGACTATTATTATTATTATATATTATTATTATAGTCATTGCTTAAATATTTAAATCTTTAAATTTTATGCAAACCATAAACAAATCTGTCTTTCAATGCTATAAAATCAAATTAAGTTTACGCACGAAATGGAAAATTAAAATTTTGATTCATTGAAGAATTTACATACATAAATATAGATTAAATTATTATAAATAGTAATTTGGATATTAAAACTGAGGTATTAAAGTATGCCGAGAAGCAAGTACTACAGATATGATGACGTGCGAAGCAAAGATATCAGGTTTGTTGTGTCTACGCGGCGATTATGGGGTCACCCGCCCCGATACCATGTATCTAACCCATGAAGCTGAGGTAACTCGGCAGGTAGGGCCTGATCATCGGTTATAAAGACAGAAAGGGTCTGGATGAATTTGGCCAATATGATGGCTGTTCCTTTTTAGGAGCTGTTCAGAGAATAAAATAACTATTACTTTGTCCACGTCAGATGACTGCACTATTCAAATATTAGAATTTGATTTCCAGAAACAGAAAAAATTTCGATCAAACTATTAAGTTTCGATTTTTCTTTTGTTATTTTTATTGAATATTTAAAAATTCTAATGTGCCATATATTGCAGAGTATGAAGTAGATAAAATTCATTATTTTAAGCTTATTTAATTGCAAAGTATAGCAATACGTTATTTAAAACCTCAACTGTGTACATATGCTACGACCATAAACATATAAGAACATGACATACAGTACTATGAAATCAATTTCAATTTAAATGCAGCAAAAGGGAAATTAGAATTTCAGTAATAAATAACAGATTTTTATATTAATGATTTAATCTGAAAAAAATTGCAGATGAAGGACAGGTCTATGGCGAACATGCTCTATCGAAAACTACCTGTGAAGATTTGTTTAAATGTTTTAGAAATGGCGTTTTCTCCGAAAACCAAAACAATTGAGGTGCTGATCTGCAAGCATTATTGCAGAAAGATCATAGCAAAAATCCAAGATTAACTTGGCTAAGTATTAAACGTGACTCACCAAAGTATTTCCAAACGCTTGCATGTCATGGGAAAAATTCAAAAGAAAGAAAATGGGTGCCACATGAGTTGACTGAAAGGCAGATGAAAAATGGAAGAACCATTATCGATTTTTTTTTCGACACAAAAGAATGTTTCCTGCGTCATATATTATTTTTGGCAATGAGAAGTAGATCTATTTTGAGAATCCTCAATGCAAAGAATCGCGTGTTTCACCTGGCGAAGGATCAACATCGAGCGACATGGCCAAATCGCTACGAAAAGAAGAAAGTGTCCTGTGTTTGGTAGGACTAGAAAGGAATCGTGTACTATGAACTGTTGAAACTGGGCGAAACTGACAATAGGCATCGCTGCCGTTAAACTCATTAATTTGAACCATGCATTGCTCGAATAACGGCCAGAATGGGACACAAGACACAGACGAGTGATATTGCAGAAAGACAACGTTCCGTGCTATCGAATTCCGTCGTTCAGAACACCACCCAAATGTTGAAAATAGGATCAGCTAACGCACCCGTTATATTTGTCAAACCTCGCCCTTCCGATTATCACTTGTTCTGGTCGATGGCACATGGCTAAGCCAGGATACACTTGGATAATTTCGAAGACGTGAAAATTTGATGGTTAAATGGTTTCTGTCCAAAGGCGCGTCATTTTATCGTCCAGGTATTCATGTATGGTGAGAGAGATGGCAAAAATTTGTAGCTAGCGAGAGACGATACTTTCAATAAACCATTTTTTGTATTTCTCTTGAAAATTTTCATTTTGTATTGATAAAAAAACCCCAGAAACTTACTTGCGCTCCTAGTAAATGGAAATATCTTTTAATAAGAAAGATCAAAACTTAAAATAAAACAAGAATTTTTTAAGAATTTTATTATCCTAATGATATCAAGATTATTATTATTATTATTATTATTATTATTATTATTATTATTATTATTATTATTATTATTATTATTATTATTATTATTATTATTTCTACTGATTAAATATCTAAATCTTTAAATAGTATGGAAACCATACGCAAATATGACTCTCAGTATCATAAAACCATTTCCGTTTTATGCAAGAAATAAAAATTCAAATTTTGTTTCACTGAAAAAAATACATAACTGTTCTTACTTTCATTAGTGATGAGTGTTAATTTCAACAATAAAACCGAGGCATTTTTTTTTAATTTAATGTAAAATTTGAAAACTAATAAATTTTGTATGCGCTTTGAGTACAATTTTTCAAATTGATTGATCATAATTAATAGTTTGCTCGTTTAAAACAAGTAAATTTAAAACTGTATCTGAATTAATTTAAATGGAAATGTCTTTAAATAGGAAATATCTAAACTTTAAATAAAAAAAGAAATTTTTAAGAAACTGTTTGCCCTCATACACTCTAAAAAATAAATGTGTAAATTAGTCAAATTTACACACATTTATGTGTAAATTTGTAAATTTACACACTTGCCATGTACTTTACACATTTTTTTGCAGAATTTTACCTGTTTTTATGTGTATTTAGCTTTTGAAACTAAGTGTGTAATTTGTTATCACTTGAAAAACATAAATAAGTGTGTAAAAGTAGAAAAATACCTAAATTGACACAGATTGGTGTGTTATTGTAATTTACGCATAGTTCTTATATACACTGATAAGTGTGTAAATTTCTAAAATCACACACTTGTCATGAAAATTACACATTTTGTAAAAAGAATTACTTGTTTTTATGTGCATTTATTTTGTGATATTAAGACTGCAAGTTGTTGTCGGTTGGTTACCCAGACAAATGTGTAAAATTGGATTTACATGCACTGGTGTGTTATTGTAAATGTTCGTCTGCATTTTGTATAATAGCAAGTACGCAGGTGAAAAATTAAAATTGAAAACATCTGCTGTATCGTAGTTTCGCCATTTTTGGATTGAATGGAACATGTCAAAAGAGGAAAGTTTGTTCTCCTCTGTTAACTCAAAAAATAAGAATAAATCATAATACAATTACAAATAATCGAGGAATGTTAATTATCATAGAATGTTTGTCTTCATATTTAGAAAAAAATGAACTGTGTTTTCTTTTCTATTGTGATTTTACAGGCATGAAAAAGTGGGATATTCTATAACAAAGGTATGTAAATGTTTTGTTCTAATGAAAATAAAGCTTTTCAATTGACAACTAATTTAACAGATTTTCATGGTTCAGTTTTTCATATTTAAATTGTAAGTTTTTTGACATACAACCAAAAATTAAGGAATTTAAATGTCATTAAAAGTATTAGCTGCATTATTATATTTAAGAAAATGATAAAATTTCGGTGCTTTATTTTCTAATATTGTTCGCTTCTTTTCTATTTGAATATATCTAATCTTTTTCTAGCTTAGATTCCTTTTATTATGTAAAAATGTAAAATAATGTTTATGATTTCTGTGTATTATGAAAGTTTTATCATAAAAAATTCTATCATATTTCAACTAAATTATGATTATTTTATTGAATTAGTAAAATTTACATTAGAAAATCTTAATCGTTGTCCGAGTTGCAAAGGTGTCGCAAAGGTGACTGCGTTCCTTCATATTAAGCATACTTATGAACTATTCTATGAAAGCTATAATTATGAATAAAGAGAAGTATACATATATGTATTAGTTATTGAATTGACATTTGAATTTAAACACTAATTTAACACATTTAGTGAAATACTTTGAACACTTATTCTAAAAAGAATTATATACATGATATGTATATGTATATATATATATGCATTTGTAAAATGTCTCATTTTTGACAAAATGAGATTATTTGTAAAATGATACATTTTTGCAAGAATAAGATTATTTTTGGTTAGAAATTGAATTAACCGTATAAATGATCTTTCTTAAAACTGAGCCCAATATTTTTATTAAATTAGTTAGTGTTTTTAATTTCAGTATTTGTGAATTTATTATCATAAAAAGGTAATAAATTTGTGTACATCAATATAATAATAATAAAATTAAATAGATTGCATTTTTTTAGTTCATTTATGCTTTTTTGTATGTTTCTGTATTTATAAACAAATTTTGATACTTCTTCAGATGTATTATGTAAACCTGTAATAAATAAATATATATATAGGAATGTAAATAAGTAAATTTTAAAAAAAAAGTCATGCACGCATTTTTTTTTTTTTTTTTTTTTTGGGGGGGGGGGACGTTTTTTGAAGCAAGCTATTTTAAAGTATTACATATTATACTTCAGTATAAGTAGATGTGCCAGTAATGGACACCCTTCTAGTAATGTATCAACAATAAATCACAATAATGTAATCACAATAAATAAATGAATAAATGCAAACTAAGCTTTTATTATTTTTTCTTAGGGAGCGAACGATTTTAATAAGCTGACTTAAACCAGTAATTGAATCGCGATTTAAATCAACTTTTTTTTAATCATTGACTAAAATCATAAATTTTATAAAGATTTAATATGACAGAAAAAAGTATTACAATCTAAGGTTACCATAATTTGGCAAGTTTCTACAGGTACTGACTTTTGAATATACGCAAAAAAGCTTTAAATAATTATTTCTAAGCTTAATTTCTGAGTATTGTCAAAGACTTAAGCATGATAATTTTGTAAAAAGCATAGTTTTTATCTTTTAAGTATAAAAATCATTTAATTTAAAAATGCTATTCAAATCTGGTATAAATCTGGTATAAAAGTCATAATTTCCTTATTGATCCCTATATATTCCTATTAATAATCAAATTATTGATTTTTTTATATAATATAGGCTAGCAAGTATAATAATTTTCTCCAAATAAACGAATAAAGTAGCCAAATCTTATTTTCTCATTCTGCTTCTGCAATAATAAATTTCTAGCAGATATTGGAACTAAAAATAGAATGAAATAATGACATCCGCTGAATCGCTATTGCAAAAGAAGGCATGAGAAATTTTTTTTTTAAATATTAAGCATAGCAAGAGCTTATTCAGTAAAAGTTGAATGTGTTTACTTTTACAAGTCATATACATCCAAATAAAAATTTTCATGATTAATTAAGGAAGCAAAACTGTCTGAAACACTAAGTGCTGAGAACTTCCACTAAGTGCTAATAATGGCGCTGTTTAATGTTTTGAGGATTTCATATATAATTGGCTATTCCTTATATTTACTTTGTATGTGTGTATGAATGTGCTGATATATTTTGGGGGATTAATACATGCAAACGTGGATGTAAATTTAGATTCAGGCTTGACAGATTGCAAAATGAGATGCAAATAAATTTGTTAATTTTGTTATTTGTGTTACTAATTGATGAAATTACTTGTTTGCAATTGTTATTAATTCTGTAACTATTTGCTGTTTCCTCTAAGCACTTTTTTTAGGGTGGAAAAACTTTCTTCTTATGAAATAGGCAAAATGCTACCTTATTAAAATATATTTAAATTCACTTACAGTAAACACAGCTTTCTTGTAATACAACTTCCAAATTACACATTATTTCTTAATCCAAGTTCCCAAGATCTTATAAAAGTGATAGAGAATTATTTCTTTAGAAAAGAATTAAAACATGTTATTATTTAATTGTATTTTTCAATTTGTAATTCATAAAATTATTAAAATTAATGGCACTTTGTTTATCATAATGAGAAACTGAATGCTTTTTATAATTACTAAACACATTGCTCAGTATATTTCCCCATGAAATAATGTATTTTTTGGAACTAGCATCTTCCCTTTTTTTCTTTCTAGAATGAGCACTAAATTGTTAATAATCATTTTAGTAATTAAAATATGTTATATACTAATTAAAAATTATATTATTACTAATTTTATGCTAATTAAAAATGTATATTATGTTCCTAAATACAGAGATTGCTGTTTAATAATTATTAATTTTAAATAGTGTTAATAGTTTATGTTAAATGCAGCTATTAATAATTGGAATAAATGTAATATCACTAGTATTTAATATAGTTTTGCATAATATTGCATAATATTATCGCAAAATATTAATGTATATAATGTTATTATATGGTACAAAGGAAACTACTACTAAAAATAGTTCATAGTTACAGACATTATAAAACTACTTTGTAGTTTTTATAATGTCTGTAACTATGAACTATTAGTTATGTTAGTTAAAGGATAAAGACACAGATTATGTTAGCAATTAGAGTTTTTTTTTTCTCTTGGTAGACTAAAATCCTTGGTAGTCATTCAGTTTTTGAAAATTGGGGACAAAAATCATAAAATTCCAATTTATATCAAAATAATCTGATTCAGTTCTTTCAGGTATGATGTACTACTCATAGTACGCGTCTTTTAATGGGGTATTATTTTGTTTTAAGAAATATTTTTGGTGATATTTACATGCATTAATGTTAGTATATATCTATGCATTTACTATATGACTTTATTTTATGCTTAAGCATTTAATTATAATAATAATAATAATAATTATTATTATTATTATTATTATTATTATTATTATTATTATTATTTGGTTAATTCTCTCTGCGCTGTTTGCGATTCTTTTATTTCAAACATCATATTTCACTCTTTAAATTTAAAATAAAAGTTACTTTCTTGAAAGAATCATGTCTAATAATGCGCAGAAAGTAGGAGAAAGTTCTAATATCAATTAAATCTTATTGCAATGCAATATTTTCTAAACATTTCCCAAAATTCTTTTTTAGCCTATGGCCATATGTATATTGAATAATACGCAAAATAACAACATTCGTTATCTTTCAGATTATGAAATATTGGTGAAACACTAATTAATGTACTTGGATAGCAAGCATTAATATTATTAATGTATAAGTATGTATTATTAATACTATTAATGTTACTAATATTAATATTTATTATTAATATTAGTTATTGTATAACTATATAGTTATTGTATAACTATAAACCAACTCTAAAAGAAATTACAAACTGGTAATTAAAATTTCAGTTTATCATGCTTTATATAAAAACGGGTATATCGGTGATACGAAAATGATTTGTCTTTTATTTAGTGTGGTGTGAAAATTGCCAAAATACATTGCTGGTACACTATTTTCTGAGCATCAAACAGAGCTACCAGAAAATATAATCTCAATCAGTAAATGATATTTTTCTTTGTACAATTTTTTTAATCATCAAAATTATCATTATTAATCATTGGGAATTACTTCCCAATTTAAACATACTAAAACATATAATGTTAACGCTAAATACATAAAAATATGTCTGTTGGAATATTACACAAATATCTAAGTATTTTGATTATTACACACAAATCTGTGTTTTGTATGTTCAGCAGAAATATTTATATGAAGAGAATGCTGCACAAAAATCTGTGTATTTTGAATATTATACAAAAACCTGTGTAATTTACATACTACACAAAAAATTGAGTATTTCACATAAAACACAAAAGTATGTGTTTCTTGTATTATACACAAAAATACATTTAATCACAGAACATTACACATATGAGTGTGTGAGAGTATTACACATAAATCTGTGTATTCTTCTGCAATTTACACATTAAAGTGTGTATTTCAAGACTTATCAGATAACATTTACACATTTGGACTTATCATCAAATTACACTTTAAAATGTGTATTTTCAAATTTACACATTAGGCGTGTATTTTGGCAATTTACACACCAATTTACACACACAGACATGTCGATTTTGTATCATCGATATACCTGTTTTTATGTGTAAATTTACACATTTTTTTTTTAGAGTGTACGACCTAGACTATTATTATTATTACTAGCTGACCCGTCCGGCGTTGCCCGGGTCCGCATTAACAATATTAAATGAACTTGAAATTTGTATGATTTTATCATTAACTGGAAGTATGCAGAAATGCATTGTCTGAAATACGTCGCAGCTGACTTTGTGAAAAATCGGTTTTAAAAACAACAACTAATATTAAGCTCTAAAAGTACTTAAAATGAGCAATGAGAAACACGGGCGGGAACATGTATCCAACGATTGCGTTAGTTTCGTGTTGATATTTACCCGTAAAAATCACTGTTAAATCACGTAACTAATTACTTTTTTCGCATAGAAATCCCAAGTGAGATATTTTGAATTTCAAACTAATTATATTACATATACGTGAATATTCATACTTCTACTAAGCGTAAGACCAACTTTTAGTGAAAAATGTCCAAGCCGGGGATCGAACCCGGAACCCTTGGAATAGCGCTCCAAGTGCTCTACCATTTAAGCTACGAGGACGATGCCCAGCTTAGCATTTTCCACTTCATATGTTGGTTAAGCTGCAAATCGCAGCACTAGATCCGTCTTCACGAGCACACAATTCTGTGGCGTAACATGAGACACTAGAGACCCAGCATCGGTAAATCACATGTATATTTATGATATTAATCAATTTCTCAATTAATTTTCCGTTTTGAAATTACGCCTGTAATTTGATATACGTGAATATTCATACTTCTACTAAGCGTATAGCGTTAGTAGAAGTATGAATATTCACGTATATATAATTACAGGCGTAATTTCAAAACGGAAAATTAATTGAGAAATTGATTAATATCATAAATATACATGTGATTATATTACTCTTAAATCCGAGTATGCCGTGAATGAAATCGATACGCGATGATAAAAGATTGGTATATAGTATTATAATTTCAGAGCCATTTAACAAAAGTGTATATTTTTAATCAAAGCATGCGTAATGTTGACTCTGTGGACAAATTCCTAACCGTAAACTTTTGTACCGTAACCATAATTTGTCTGTAACCTAACTGCGACTTAACAGTACCCTACCGTAACTTAAATATAACATAAATGTAACCTATCCGTCACTTTATTGTAACCTATTCTTATTCTAACCATCACATAAATGCAATTTAACTTTAACCTAACTTTAAATTAACCGTGATCTAACTGTAACCTAACGTGAAATAAAATAAAATCAAACACTTACCGTAATGTAATTGCAACCTAATCGCAACCCAAATGTTACCTAACCATTCATGGAGTTCATGTCTATGGAAATTATTTTGTCTTGTTCGGATTTGGTTATGATTCATTAGAATATTTTCGTCGGGTTCAGATTTGGTTCGATTGAGGTTTCAGGTATTTTTTTTTAAATTTGATTTATATGTTCGGGTCGGATTCATGTCCATGGAAATTATTTTGCCTTACTCGGATCCAGTTATGTTTCTGTGAAATAATTTTGTCGGGAACAGATTTGGTTCAATTCAGATTTCCACGTTTTCTTCAAATGGAATTTTTGGGTTCAGGTCTTCCTGCGTGTCCACGGAAATTATTCTGTCTAATTCGAATAAAGACATGCTTCACTGCAATATTTTTGTCCAGTTCAGACTTGGTTTAATTTAGATTTCGGCTTTTTCTTCAGATGTAAATTTTTGGATTCGGGTTTTCTTGCGTGTTCAAGGACATTATTCTGCCTTGTTCGAATAAATACATGCTTCACTGGAATATTTTTATCAAGTTCATGTCAGATTTCGAGATTTTTTCAAAGAATTTTTTTAGGTTCAGATTCGATTCATGTGCATGGAAATTTTGTCTAATTCGGATCCTGTTACGGTTCTTTGGAATATTTTTGTCATGTTCAGATTTGGTTCGATTCAAATTTCAGGTATTTTTTCAAATAGAATTTTTAGGTTTGAATCTCGTTCATGTCCACGGAAATTATTTTATCACACTCGAGTCCGGTTATGATTCTTTCTAATATTTTGATCGGATTCAAATGTAGTTTGAATCAGATTTTAGGTTTTTTCTAATCGGATTTTTTAGGTTCGAGTCGGGTTTATGTCCCTGGAAATTATTTCGTCTTGCTCGGATCGGGTTATAGTTCTTTGGAATACTTTTATCGGGTTCAAATTTGGTTCAATTCAGATTGCGGGGATTTTTTTCAAATGAAACTTTTGGGTTCGGTTCTTCTTGCGTGTTCATGAAAATTATTCTGTCTTGTTTGAATAAGGAGATGCTTCACTGGAATATTTTTGCCAAGTTCAGATTTGGTTTAGTTCAGATTTCGCGATTTTTTTCAAAGAAATTTTTCGAGTTGGGTTCAAGTCCATGGAAATATTTTGTCTTCTTCGGATCCGGTTCCGGTTCTTTGAAATAGTTTTGTCAGATTCAGATTTGATTTGATTCAAATTTCAGGTGCAAACTTTCGAATGGAAGTTTTGGATTCGTATCGGGTTCATGTCCACGGAAATTATTTAGTCTTACTCTAATCTGGTTATGGTTCTTTCGAATATTTTGGTCGGATTTAGATGTGGTTTGGGTCAAATTTCAGAATTTTTCAAATGGAATGTTTTAGGTTTGAGTCGGGTTTATGACCACGGAAAGTATTTTGTCTTGCTGGGATCGGGTTATAGTTCTCTGGAATATTTTTATCGGTTTCAGATTTTGTTCGGGTCATATTTCGAGTTTTTTTTTAAGACAATATTTAGGTTCGGGTCAGGCTTCATGCCCACTAAAATTATTTTGCCTTGTTTGGATCGAATTATGCTTCATTTGAACCTTTTTATGGGATTGAGATTTGGTTCGGGTCAGTTATCAAATCCATAGTTTTTTTTTCAAACAGAATTTTTAGGTTCAGGTCGGGTTTATACTCACGGAAATTTTGTCTAACACGGATCGGAATGTGGTCTGTTTTTTTCTGGTTGGGATCGGGTTATGTGTTAATTAGTCTAAACATTAAGGTTATAATCAGTTTTGTTACTATTCTTTTTATGGCTATTTCTGATAAATAATTTACTTTGCTATTTGATTATTTATTATGGTGTATGAATCGTTTGCGGATTCGAACAATTGTACGCCAAACAGCTATATTTTATTTCTGTTTTAAAACCAAATTAAAGCCATAATTTAATTTTAAATTGAATAGAATACATTTAAATTTTATCAATGATAAAAAAAAATAAACTCCTAGAAAAGGTGTTGTGTGTTTTTTTTTACTGCAACACAGCTAATGACTCATACATTCTAATGTTCAAAATGCCAAAGATCTGCGTACAACCACGCAGTAAAAAGAAATTGAGTGGAAGTATAATGTCTTGGGCTGACGCCAGAAATGCAACCCTAAAATCCGCTACATCAAGTCCAAATAAGCACCAACAAACTATCTGCTTTGACACGCCGATCAATTCAAACTGGTTTAAACCCGTATTTCTTTGTTTTTTACCTTTTAAACTGTTATTGAATAGATGACTAAAATTTCGTTTAAAGAATAACGTTTTGTGCCATTATTGACTGTAATACACGATCGAAATGCATAAAAGATACAAATATATCAATCATAGGCAAGAATTATGTGATTATTTTTATAATACGACTTTGAAATATCAATATAGAAGCATCATTTAAGATTTTGCTTGAAAAGTTAACATTCTTTCGTTAATGTCTTAAAATCGTCTGCACTCTGAAATCTAGATTTTAGACTAATATTTGTTATTTAAGTTTTCGCGCATGATTTTAAAAGAATGTTTTCATAAATATATTTTATATATTGACATAGAATTATTAATATGTTGTCATAAACATTTTTCATCTACGTTTAGTATTAAAACGTTCTGAAAAAAAAGAAAACTTTTAGTAATACAATTTTTAGTTCAAATCAAATGTTTTCAATATTTTATTTATTTTTATTTTGACATTTAATTATTTCGAATTTATCAATTTCAATTATTTTAAAAGGAAACATTTTTTAAAAATAAATAATATAATAGAAAAAAGACCATTTTAAAAAATTACTATTTCTTCCTAAAATATGCTTCAGCTGTAATTAATTTTTTTCAATTCGTCTTATTAATACAAAATCCCTTCCACATGCTTTTGTTTGGGACATTAAAATTTGAGCGATAAATGGTTTAATATTTCAACCCTTTTTTCGGTTTACTTCACCACCACCTATCTTTTTCCTCCGTGGTTTACAACCGCTGTGATAAAAAATCATCATTTAAACTGACAGTTTGCCAGTCTATGAATTTTAAAGGTCTGTTCTAGCTTTTTTAATTATTCATGCGAAAATTTTATGCAACCAACCAACCTTAACTAAATGAAGGGAAAAAAAAAAAGAAGAAAAAATGCGATTTTTTATGAGAGTGATTTTTGGAATTTAATTAATTACTCAGTTAATAAATAGAATTTCCAAATTCTGAAGCTCAGGTGCATCAGGAGAGATATGGGACTACCCTCAAAAAATTTTGAGCCTCGTACATGCTGTAGATTTTGCTAGCCATCGCAGACACACACACACACACGCAGATAGAGCGTTTTGTTCTTTTATTAATATAGATTATAGTTATTGCTTATATATTTAAATCTTTAAATTTTATGCAAACCATAAACAAATCTGTCTTTCAATGCTATAAAATCAAATTAAGTTTACGCACAAAATGGAAAATTAAAATTTTGATTCATTGAAGAATTTACATATATAAACATAGATTAAATTATTATAAATAGTAATTTGGATATTAAAACTGAACTTAATTTTTGGAACTTAATGTAAAACTCGATAGCTAATAAATTTTATATGTAAATTGCGTACAATTTTTTAGTCATTTACTCTGCATAATAGTACGTTATATGAAGCTAACAAATTTAAAAATCTATCCGATCTAAATTAAATGGAAATGTCTGTAAATCATTAGTGATAAATGTTAATTTGCGCATTAAAACCGGGTCTAGATTTTAGAACTTGATATAAAATTCCTTTGGGTACAATTTTTCAAGTCGCTTACTCATGTATAATATTTTCTCACATAAAACAAGTAAATTTAAAACTGTATCTGAATTAATTTAAATAGAAATATCTTTAAACAAGAAAGATATAAACTTAAAATAAACTAAGAAGTTTTTAAGAAATTATTTTCCGTAATGTCATCTGGATTATTATTATTATTATTATTATTATTATTATTATTATTATTATTATTATTATTATTATTATTATTATTATTATTATTATTATTATTATTATTATTATTATTATTATTATTATTATTATTATTATTATTTCACTTAAATATTTAATTCTTTAACTTAATATACATACCCAAAGCAAATATGACTTCCAGTTCTATGAAATTAGTTACAATTTAAACAAGAAAAGGAAAATTGAATTTTCGAAGAACCTATTTCTGCATGCTTTCGTTTGTGAAGAGTGTTAATTTGCAAATTTTTAAAAATTAAAAACTATTTAATGTTAGTATATATGCATATTAAGAATTAAAAACTAATAAATATACGTATTTTGATACAATTTTTCAAGTCATGTAATCTTGCATAATAGTATGTTTATTTGATGCAAGTAAAACCGTAATTAAAACCGTATCCGAATTAATTTAAATGCAAATGTTTTATGATAAAAAAATTAAAGATACATGAAATGATTAATACTGCATTAAAATTAATTATAAAAATATCATGCATGGAAAGAATTAAATCAATTATGTAAGATATATTCTTAAAATTAAAATTGAAAATTTTTAACAAGCAATTTTCCTTTGAGTTGTTCAAGAATTGTACTTGTTTTTATATTAAATATTTAAGTTTTTAGATAATGTAGAATACATAAGATAGTATTCCCGTTAGTGTTACAAAATGAATTATAATTTATGCAAGAAAAAGGAAATTAGAATTTTAGTTCCAGGAAATAACTTTAAAAGTCTGTATACTTTAATTTAATATGAGTGATAATTTACATCTTAAAACTGAACGTAAATTTTCGAAGTTAAAATAAAATTTGAAAACTAATAAATTTTATGCATACATTTGGTGCAAATTTTTAAGTCATTTAATTTCCTATAACACTATGTTCTTAGGAAGCAAATACATTTAAATGCATATCAATATTGCTTTAAATGGAAATGTCTTTAAATAAAATAAATTATATAATAAAATAAATTAAAAAATATAAAATGGTTAATAGTTAATGAAATCCAAATTTAAAAATTTTATTATGTCAATAATATGTTAAATGAAGCGTGAAAAATATGTTCTTAAAATAAAATTAGAATAATTTTAGGAAATAATTGTATTTAATTTGATTCAGAATTGTATGTGTTTTTTTTTTTTTTTTTTTTTTTTTTTTTTGTATTTACATCTATATATAATATAAAAGCCTGCATTTTCTCGGCAGTGATATAAAATCAACTTTAATTTATGCAAAGAAAAGCCAAGTAGAATTTTTATTTGTGAAAAGAAAGATATAAATAAACATACTTTAATTTGTAATAAGTGGTAATATATACATTGGAATTGACCATAATTTTTGGGCTTTATCGACATAATCTGTATATATGTAGAATAAATAACTGCATGAAAGATGAGGTGGCCAGTTTAAATACTTCTAAAACTTGATCGCAGATTGCAACACAAACTTCGTTCGTAGGAAATAATTCAACAAGTTTTTTCATTGCGACCTGCAGCTGTGTTTATCGATTATAAAAATAAATATAATTTTAATGTTTATATATTTCAGTGCGGTTTTCTTTTTTTTTTTGGAGGGGGGTGGAGTGTTCTGACTTATCTGAAAATTTTTCAGTACGTACGTTATATATATATACATATATATATATATTACTATATAGACTTTTACGGCACGTTTATAATCTATTCTTCACTCTATTACCTCTTTAATTTCCTCTTAATAACGGCTCCAGTTGCTGTTTTAAACTATCAATATTTCTATTCCATAGCAATGAACTAACTAAAATGAGTATTGATGTCATGTTTGTTTGATTTGTATGGCGCCCAGGAAATATTTTTGCCACATATGTATGGAGATTCTTCTTTAAAAAGTTCTTTTGAACACATAAGTAAATAAACTCGGAGGTAAATTAAATTCTGACACGGTTTTTAAACTTTTAAATGACTTATATTAAACGTTAATATTTACAAAAAAAGATATTTACATAAGACTATTTACAAAGCAAACAATCATAACTCTATTTAATGAATTACATCTTATACGGGAACTCGTCTTCATCTTACGTTCTTTTTACACCAACTTAAAACTAAAAACATTCCATTCTCCTTTCTTCCGTTCAGTTCTTTTTTTCTACCGCTTAAATCGTCTGGCTTCTTAGGAATTAATAGTTTCTTCAAAATCGTCTGCCTCACTGAGAGCCTGTTCATCAGAGTTGCGATGCGTAGAAAATAATATGCAGATCTAATAGTGGAGGAGATTTCCCATATTTCGGCCATACTGATGAGACATTCGTCCTCGAATGTATTCTTGTTGGCTGGAAACAGCAGCTGGATCATCTGAAAAGATAAAGAAAAAAAACACAGCAGCATCCAAAGTCTAAATTGAAAAAAAGAAGTCATCATTCAAATTGTTTATCAAAGCTTAGATTATTTCTTGAAAAAAATTCATGTTTTTTTTTTTCGCGTCTTTTCGTCTTCTCTTTCTTACGTCCTTTCATCTTCTTTTATCTTACGTCTTTTCGTCTTCTTCTTTTATACGTCTTTTCATCTTCTATTACCTTACGTCTTTTCGTCATTTCTTTCTTACGTCTTCCGTCTTCTTTTATCTTACGTCTTTTCGTCTTCTTTCATACGTCTTTTCATCTTCTTTTACCTTACGTCTTTTCGTCTTTTCGAGAATAAAGTTAAAATTCTATTAGTTGTCAGTCCAGAGGTTTGTCATAGTTGGTATAGTGTCACAATCGGTGAAATTCTTTTTTTTTTTTTAAGCTTCGTCCGTCCACGGCTTCATGTACTCTGCACATGTACTGGTGACCATGGTTCCTTCGTTGAATCCAAGTTTCTTTACATCGTAGGTGTCATTATTTTTTACTTTTATGACTTTGTACGGACCTAAATATTTTGGTTTTAACTTCAAACCTGGACCTTGTTGTGTGCGTTTTATAGCAACCACATCATTAATCTTAAATTTGTTAGCTTTCTTTCGTCTGAGGTTGTAAGTTTTACGGTTCTCTTCTTGGACTTTTAAAATCTGTTTTTTAGCATTTTTTCTCATATCTTCGCGATTATTTGTAAAATCAGATTGTATTTCAGCATTCAGAAGACTAGTAATTTCAATGTTATTTTTTAGTTTCATTTTAGTACCAAACATCAATTCAAAAGGAGTTGTGCTTATACTTCTCTGAAAAGTCGAATTTATCACCTGTTGGACGTTGCTTACATGTGTATACCATTTTTTAGGATTATCGACAGACAATTTAGACAGAACAGATATTATAACAGAATTTAGACGCTCAACTTCGCCGTTAGACCTGGGTAATCCAGTGGTAATCGGGATATGTTTAATATTTTCATTGATGCAATAATCTTCAAAAGCTTTAGAGGTAAATGCAGGACCTTTATCTGATATAATTCGAACTGGATTTCCAAAGATAGATTTTTGGATTTCTAATTTAGAAATTACTTCGGCAGCATCGGTAGATTTTGTGGGATACAACCAAACAAATTTTGTGAATGCGTCAATGACCGAAAGGATATGTTTGTAATTTTTATTAGTGCTTTCTAATGGACCTAAGTGATCAACATGGTACGTATGTAATGGAGTTTCTTCTTTTTCTATTGGGTGAAGTAAGCCTTCTTGTTTACTACATTTCCTATTAACTAAAATACAGGGAACACAATTTGCTATACATTTCTCAATTTTTTGTTTAACTTTAGGGATGTAAAAATCATTTCTAAACTTTTCTCCGTTCTTGCAACTGCGTAATGACCTTTTTCGTGAGCGGCCTTGATTATATTCATTTGCATGTCTTCCGGTACAACTAATAAATCATTACCATTAACACATTTATAAAGAACATCATTTTTAACTAGATAATCATCATAAGATTTCACCTTTAGGATTTCTTTTATTGTTTTAATATGGTCATCGGTTTCTTGAGCTTGGATAATTTTTAAAGTTAAGCTATCTTGGATTACCATACAAATAGGATACCTACTTAATGCATCGACATGTCTCATACTGCTACCCTGTCTATGTTCGATAACATAATCAAAATCGGATAACATTATTGCCCATCTAGCTATTTTTGTACTCATTTCTTTTTTATCCATAGTCATTTTAAATGCATTACAATCGGTTACAATTTTAAATGGGATACCTAGCACATATACTCTAAACTTTTTCAGGGCTTCAATTACAGCTAAAACTTCTAATTCGTAACTAGTGTATTTCCGCGAGTCTTCTTCAACATCTACATGAAAGAAACCGTTTTTCAAATCTATGGTGGTAAATACTTCGGCAGAATGTAATTGGTCTATTACATCATCAATAACTGGCAAGGGGAAATGCTCACGTACTGTCTTTTTGTTAAGACATCTGTAATCAACACAAAGTCTCATTGTGTTATTTTTTTTCTTGACTAACACAACCGGCGAAGAAAAATTAGAAGAACTTTCTCGAATTATTCCCTGAGCTAGCCACTCCTCAATTTGGTTTTCGACTATTTTTTTCTCGCATGGCGGTAATCTTCGAGGAGAAGAACAAACTGGGATTTCGTCAGTTAAATTAATTTTCATTTTAACATCTACTGTTTTAGTTTTAATTGGTACATAATTTTCAATTAAAGAGTATAACTCTGAACGTAATTTTTTGTCAGCAATGTGAGTTAAATCAATTTTAGGCTCATCCAAAACATTTACAATATTAACTAAAAAGTCATTAGACTGAACTTCAGCTTTAAACAGTTTCACTTTATTCTCAGAAATAGTTAATGTACCTTGATAAATAACATCAGTGCCAATAAATAAATCGAAATTAATGCAACTGTCCTTAACGACAAAAATAGTAACTTTAAATTTTGAACCATCTACTTCGATTTCTGAATTGAAACAACCTTCTGGTTTAATTGAGGCTTTTCCTAGACCGGTCAAAAAGATACTCGTAGGTTTTAATTCTACAAAGTTCTTCAAATTATCATAAATACTTTTCTTTAACAAAGTCTTTTGGCTACCAGTATCTATTAAAGAGATTAAACGCAAAGAATAAAGCTTTATCTCTTTCAGAATTAAATCTTGGGATGTAATAATGTTTACTTGTGACTGAGTATTTTAACACTTGTATCTTCAGATTTATTACATTGAAATGATTTATGACCATAAGCGTTACAAGCAAAACAAAGCGGCCCTTTATCTTTATTTACACAGTTAATACTCTTATGATTATTCCCGCCACAATTAAAACAACGCATATTTGGCTTTACAGGATTAAATTTGTTCTTAACTTCAACTTCGGATTTAATTTTAGGCTTAGCTCCTTCATATTTATGAAATTTTGCATTTTCATACTCCGATCTTATTTTTTCATAAATCTTTAATTTTTGTTTAAATTCAGCAATATTGGGACAACCATACAAAAAAGATTTTTTAGAAATGGGGTCATTAATTCCATTTATTACATACTGAATAAGGGCAGAATCTTCAATATTGCCTTTTGAGCATAATTGTTTCATATTTAAAAAATATTCATCTAACGATTCATGTGGTCTAATTTTTCTTTTGGACAGCAATTCGTGTTATTCAGCTGAATTGCACGTTTGACCAAATTCAGATATGAGTAGGGCTTTTAATTTAGACCACGAATTAATATTTGTTTCACTTTCAAGAAATAATTTTGCTTTGCCTGTCATACGGCGTTTAGCCAAAATCAATTTGTGCAAATCACTAACGTTAAATAATGAAACAATATCTTCAAAATCGGCAATCCATTTATTAATATTTTCTACTTGAGTACCTTCAAACATTGTTATCATACTTTCAATATCATTAATAGAAATGCTTGGTTTAATAACATAATCAGGAATCAGAATTTTCTGATTTTCATTACTTTCACAATTAGAACTAGCAGAATCATTTCTCATATTATTCTCAAAAACAGTTGAAATATTTTTAGTTTTATCTTGTAAATCATCATTAAATTCATCGACACTTTCGTCATCACTAAGAGTACCTACATCGGCTATCATATTAATTTTTAAAATATTAAAATCACATAAACTAGAAATTATTCTGGCAGCAATTTCATCAAAAGTTCCCGAATTATTTATACACAAAACATTGCAAATGGTAATTAAGTCGTTAACAGAAAAATTATCTTTAATTTCTTTGAATTTAGTTTGATATTCATCGGAATCTACTTCAAACGTAAACCCAGTAAAATTCCGAATTCTACGTCGATTATTTCTGTCACCGATTTCTCCAAAAATTAATTTGTGCAATGTCTTAATACTAGCTGATTTTTCAGTTTTCAAAGAAAACTCTAATTCCTTTAAATCAACTAATTTTTCCATTATTGAAAAGAAAAATGAAATAATAAACTCACTTCATAATCAGATGCTCAGCTTCACACACTTTGATTTCACTTTCATCGCAAAATTTTACCTCTTCTGAAATAGCTTTGTAGGCTTGACATTCCATCACAGTTCTAAAAAATATCGGCTTCCAAGATATTAAAAAATATATATTTCCATCTCTGTGGGCGTGCGTCTGTATCTCACTTACTGAGACCAAAATTTATGGAGATTCTTCTTTAAAAAGTTCTTTTGAACACATAAGTAAATAAACTCGGAGGTAAATTAAATTCTGACACCGTTTTTAAACTTTTAAATGACTTATATTAAACGTTAATATTTACAAAAAAGATATTTACATAAGACTATTTACAAAGCAAACAATCATAACTCTAATTAATCAATTACATCTTATACGGGAACTCGTCTTCATCTTACGTTCTTTTTACACCAACTTAAAACTAAAAACATTCCATTCTCCTTTCTTCCGTTCAGTTCTTTTTTTCTACCGCTTAAATCGTCTGGCTTCTTAGGAATTAATAGTTTCTTCAAAATCGTCTGCCTCACTGAGAGCCTGTTCATCAGAGTTGCGATGCGTAGAAAATAATATGCAGATCTAATAGTGGAGGAGATTTCCCATATATGTTTGTGGGTGTTGCAGGCATTCTGTTTAATTTTATTTATTCTCCTATATATATATATATATGACAATTAAAAGTTAGGGGACAAAAACAACATCGCCAGGTTTCCATTTCTTCGCACAGAAATCATGGCTAGCGAGAAAAAAAACGAAATAAATAAATGTAGAAGGTCCAAATAATTACTCCTTGGCTGCTGCAAGTTCATTTTATTAAACGGTAGCTATAATATAGGGAATAGCTCCTGTTGCAGACCTTATTTTACCGAAACATCCAAAAAATATTCCATCCTTTTACATCAAGCCGTACTCATGCAAGATAGAACCCAATTCTCCTTCTTCTCATCTCGAGACTTCCCCTCTTAAATCTGAAAAGAAAATTCTAGAACATTCTCTAGTCTCAAACCCTCATTCTTTTATGTTAACATAACTCGTGCCCAGATACGAGACTATTTTCCACAGACGATACTTTTATTTTAAAAAATATATTAATTAACCAATTTATAATCAACTCAGAATTTTAAATATTTTAGGCAGACGATTTTTATAGACGATTAATTTTAAGAGAAAAAAAAAGAAATGAAATTATTGATATGCACACTATCAGATGTTGACTGAGGGAAAATAAATAAATAGATAAAATAAAATAATGATATTTTTTGAAAAGTATGGTTTTGGAATAAATTTAATAAGACTTTCTTAAAAAGGGTTGATAAAAACATAGAAAAAATGAGTTTTATTTGGAATATTAAGAAATAAAGTTTAATTAAGAATACTTTTAATTTAGAGCCATCTTTTAAATTTACGCGTATTGGAATAAATTTTTTTAAGGCGAATAAAGAATTTATATTGTTTCCATAAAGATTAATAGATTAGGTCTAGAAACAAGATTTTAATTGAATAAGTTGAAGTAAGTACGTAGTATTATTATAAGAAAATTAAAATAGTATAAAGGTTAGTTTTGGCGAAAATAATTTAAAATTTGTAATATATATATATATATATATACAGGGTGAGTAAAAAGTCCGCAAAAACTTTAAAAATTCATAAAAACCGAAAAAATAACCGAAATGAAAAACGGTTTGCAGGGTTAGTATCTATAGGTGACGGGGATTTTTTTAAGACATGAAAAAAAATAATTCAAAAAACAGCCAATAGGTGGCGCTGACGTACCCAAATGAAGAACAGAATGTTTCCTCAAACCGCCGAACAAGCTTTATGAGGCCTGCCACTGTTAAAAGCCCCTTTCCCGTCCTCAAATCCTTTTGAAATCGGAATTTACGCAAAGCAATAGTCGCTGATTCCTTGTTCATCTAAAATAACTTCACCAACAAAGCTTTGTCCTTCGCAGTGAGCATCCTTGATCAAGTTCACGGCTCACAACGGTGAACAAGTTGTGGATTAGGAGCGCAAGCTCTTATAACCGGTTCATTTGCATATTTCCGCGGAAATCGCAAGTGCCAGCGCCATCTGTCGGCTGTTTTTTGAATTATTTTTTATTTCTGTCTTTAAAAAATCCCCGTGACCTATGGATGCTAACCCTGCAAACCGCTTTTCATTTCGGTTATTTTTTCGGTTTTTATGAATTTTTAAAGTTTTTACGGACTTTTTGCTCTCCCTGTATATATATATATATATATATATATATATATATATATGTATATATATTTACATCATATAGAAATCATTTACTTAAAAATATTTTAAGTCATTTTTCATTTCAAAGGGTTTTTATTTTTGTATCTTCTTAAAATGTAGTAATTTCAACAGTTACGGAAATCATTTTATGTAAATATTTGTTAAACATGAATACAATATGAATTATAAAAAAAATGTTTTGTTTGCTTTCGTTTCAAGAGTGTCTCATTTTTTTGTACATTTCTGCCGATAAATTATATTTTATTAAGGCAGTTATTTTGTGCTTTTATTATACGTATGTAAACATAAAAAATGTTTGTAATAGTGATCCATATACACGTACACTGTAAAAAAAATCTGTGAAGGTACTAAACATTTTCTAGGAAACTGGGATTCCAAGAACTTTTCATGTAACGATAACAGGAAAAATTCATGTAACTGATTCTGAAACTTGAATCTTTGCTGTTACCGTTACAGGAAAAGTTCTTGGAATACCAGTTTCCTAGAAAAGGTTTAGTACCTTTGCAGATTTTTTTTTTACAGTGTATAGTAAATATGTTTTTTTTTCTTTCGGATATTTAAAAATGAGTACATTTATAATTTTTCAATATGGTTTTATTAAACTGCAGAGTGATTTTTTTTTACATTTTATTTACTTACAGTTTTTAATTTTAACCTCATGATAGAGATTTGCAATGAAATAATAAGATCTATGAATTTTCCAACTGGATGAAAAAAGTGCAGGACTTGATTTGTAGAACAGGATGTGAAGTCAGCAATGCTCTATGAAGTAAGAGTCTGGGTGAACTATGTCCTCCGAATTTGTCCAGTACAACTTTTTTATCGAAAGCATTAGAAAATTAGCTTATAAGGTTTCATTCTAAACGCTGTGTTAGTTTCAAAAAGTACAGCTTGTATATTAGCGTGTTATGAATAAACTGAAGCTGAAATAAAAGTATTTATTCTGAAGTGATACACGAACACATTGAAAAATTCCATTTCTTTGTAATTTAATATTTTATACATATATAAATAATATTTAGATATATTTAGATATAAAAAAACCATAACAATACATTTCTTGTTTTGAAAAAGCGGGAATGAAAACACAGCAAATTCAATAAGAAACACATTTACTATTAAACCATCTACATTGCATTTACCCTTGTAACTTTACAGGTTTTTGGCTCACAGGCTATCAAAGCCTGGGAACTTATGTGCCCGCCCGTTCTGTAAATGCGTATGTGCGTAACGCGATAACTCATGATAAAAAAATCCGATTCACTTGAAATTTTGGTTATATGTGTATACTGATAAGACGCATCCCTGATTAGTTTTTTAAGTTCATTCGATATGTATAAGAGGGGGATCGGAGGCTTCTCCCCCTAATTTATATGGATGTTTTTTTATATGATTAAGCATATCCCTGATTAATTTAGGGGGTTCCATGATTAAGTATAAAAGGGGAAATGGGGATAGCTATTCCCCTCATTAACTTGTTTTTCAAATGGCATTAACCCTTGAAAATATAAAGCTGTAATAAAAAATAGTATGCGTAGCCTGCGAGCTCAATAAAATCAGATTAACTGGGCAATATAATTGTTATTATATACTTTTTTATTCATCTTAAAATTTTGCAATTTCATCGCTTACGAAATATCTGTTTAGTCTTTCATGTTAAAGAAACTAGTTCTAGAAGTAAATTAATTTTATTTTCTTCATATTATCTGCTTGCTTAAGTTTTCGATAATTTGTCTTATGTCTGAGATTTAAATGAGTTTAGTACATAAAAGGAAATACACTTGTGTGCAAAATTTAAAGAGGAAGGGATTTTCAAGCGATAATTTTCACGCGAATATTCAACAGGAAGTAATATTATTCGAATAATTACTAGCCCTGCATAACAGGTAGTCCATATAACATTTTATTCAGGTCATAACAAGAGTCATAAACACTACGGCGAAACAAAAAAATTGAAATTCCATGCATCTCTTTTATGAGTCTCAAATGACTACTATATGTGACTCCTCTGTCAGGTCACTGCGACTGCTGCTTTTTCACGAGTCAACCGGTGACTTTACAGTGTCGTTTTATTGAGACTCTAAAATGACTGTCATTTGGAGGCTCAATTTGAAAGTCATTGTGAATGTTGCATTATTATAAATAACCAAATAATGACATATTAAAGTCACATGGTGACTTTCTGTTACAAGACTTTGTAAAATGGTAACCGAGACGAGACCCTACTGTGAAGTAACCAATGGGAAAATTGGTGAAAATTCACCATGTGATTTTAATGGGACATTGTTCGGTGATTTATCATGATGCAACATTCAAAATGACGTTGAAATTGAGCCTCCAAATGACAGTCACACGAGAGTCTCAATATAACGACACTGTAAAGTCACCTGGTGACTCGTCACAAAGCAGCAGTCGCATTGACCTGACAGTGGAGTCATATATAGTAGTCATTTGAGACTCATAAAAGAGACGTATGAAATTTCCTATTTTTTGTTTCACCGAAGTGACTGCGACTCTTGTGACCCTGTGTGACCTGAATGACATGTTATATGGACTAGCTCTTATGCAGGGATGGTATTTATTCGAGTTATATTACTTCCTTTTGGGTATTCGCGTGAAAATTATCACTTGAAAATCCCTTGAAAATTGGCATTTTGGGACTCGCCGTTAAATTTTGCACACCAGTGTATGTAACATAAGATGGGTTGGTTTCCATCGGATTGTGGATAGTACAATACGACCCGTAAGACATGGTGACGTCACGGTGACGTCGTTGTGAAGTCACACTGTGACTTTGTGACCGTCGATGTGACGTCACGTGACGTCGATGTGAAGTCACTGTGACTAAAATGTGAAGTCGTTATGGCCGTTTTAGAGCTTGTTTGTGACGTCACATTGTGACCACATTGTGACGTCGCAATGTGACCAATTTGTGAAAAGTGTGTCATTTGTGACGATTTTGTCATTAACATTGTGACGTAATTGTGACGAAAGTGACAAAGCTTTCAAGTCACATTGTGACCAAATTGTGAAATACAGGGTGAGTCCAAAATCATGGAACAAACTTTGAGGGGGCGGTAGGACTCACTATAGCAAATAATGATGGCACAGAAATATATGACCGGAAGTGACCCGTCAAGACGCTACACTAGTCACCAAAAAAGACCCGGATGGTAATGTTATGTCTATGGGGGGGGGGTGTTGTTTTCAAATATCTTGCTCAAATTTCAATATTTTACATGATATTTTTTCCATAGGATAGCTGAGGACGATCCACAACTAGGCTAATTTTTACTTTTTCGATTTTGGTTATATTTTTTTTATATTACAATAGTTTCAGTTTTAGAACCGATTTAAACTGGTTCTGAATTATTGTGGGCTCTTAATCTGTAACCAAAATCAAAAAAGTAAAAACCAGCCCAGTTGCAGGTCGTCCTCAGCTATCCTATGGAAAAAAAATATGCGAAAATATTAAAATTTTAGCGAGATATTTGAAAATAGCGCTCCCATACACTTAACATTATAATCCGTGTCTTTTACAGTGACTAGTGTGGCGTTTTAACGCGTCACTTCCAGTCATACATTTCTATGCCATAATTATTTATTATAGTGAGCTCTACCACCTCCCTTAAAGTTTGTCCCATTATTTTAGACTCACGATGCAGATCGTTTGTGACAAAACTTTCGTTAACACTGTGATGATTCTGTGACGATTTAACTTTTCTTAACGATTCTCTAACAATTTAAAAGAAACAGGATCTGCTGAAGCTATAACTCCACGCCATGTTCTGTTAAAATAGGGTTTGAGTCCTAAAATCATATATTGACAATTTATGAACAAATACTGTATAATATATAAAATAGTTACCTGCAGTAAGGAGACTTTCTTCTAAATTAAAGTTAAAAATTCGATTTACCTCACATGCCTTACAACTCTGGTGTTGTTTTTAAAATTTGAAAAATATTGCCTTTCAAAAATATTTATATATTTCCCCCACATGCTGAAAATTGCATAGCTTCAATTTTATTTATAACTGACACACATTTTGTAATATGCTGTTCAAACTGTTTAATCTTTTTGAACTTTTTTTAAAAAAAACTTTTACTCGCTTTAATATCCACAAATTTCAGCACATATCTAAAACTGTACAGCTTGCCAATATTTCTGACCAATAATCCTGATGTCTATAAATATATAGGGTGGATGCTCCAGTGTTGGCCACATTAAGAGAAAAGTTGAAATGGAAATTTTATAGTTTTAGACTGAATAAAGCATATTAAATCGCAATAACAGTATTCTTTAGTAAATTTAGTTGTCTTTCTGTTAATTATAATAACTTTCTATCAAATATTTTAGATTGTGAGTAATAACTCGTTAAGTAATTTCTTTCAATTTGCACCAGTTTTGGCCACCCCTGCACCAGTTTTGGCCGCCCTAATATCTTGTAATTTTGCAAACATTTTAACTGATAATAAGTAAAAATAAAGCATTTTTGTGCAAAATCTGTTTTACCACACAGATATTTGTTTGCTGTATAAAAAAGATTTGCATTTTTTTAAATGAAATCATAAAAACATCGAATAAAATATACTTAAGCTGATTTTAACTGAACATTTAAATTTAAAAACAAAAAATATATTTAATTCATAAAAAAGACTTATAGGACATAAAAAGCTTATTTTAACATTTTGCATATTTTCATTTATATATATCATATGTTATACTATACCAATATTTACAGTTATATGACTAGAATCTTGAAATTATTCCATTTTTACATGAAATAGTATTTTGACAATCTCTAAAATCCATTTTTTTCAACTGATTTTAAACTTTAATTCCTCGTACTTAGCTGCCTGTCAGCCTAATCATTTGGAGTTAGTTTTCTTCAAACCTTAGATTTCCTTGTGTAAATATTGGCTAGGATCTTAGAAAGACCTTCACAGAGGGCATCTCCCTTCTTTTTTGGCCCATATCTCTCATATAGATAATTGGCCATCATAAATAGCACAACCCTATTACTTGAGATTCAAAAATAGTAAAAACTGGTCTCCATTCTGTAAACTTGTGTTGCAAGGTAGAACGAGATACTACAAAACTTAACCATCTTGAAAAGCTGACAATGAATTTTGAAAAGCCATAACTTTACTTCCTATCTTATAACAGTGTTTAATCTAGACCATTTTTAAGAGTACAGAATTGTCTTTTTTAAACTTGTTAAAATGAATCCTATTTATAGTATAAAGATTTTCACATTATTTGTTATTTCTAAATTCATGTGCTTGAAATTTTGCAAAAGTTATGCAACTTCCTCATTTTGTTTTGAAAAAATACAAGAAACCACTAAATCATGCTGTAATTTTATTGAACTTTTAAATCTACAAGTCATAAAACATTTCTAAATATATTGCTGAAATTTTCACTATAATTAGTCTTGTGGCCAAAAGTGGAGCATATTGTTGTGCCATTTTTGGCCACACAATGGCCATAACTGGTACACATAGCAAATTTAAAGCACGTACTAGCACGTAAAGCAAGTAGTTTTGGCCACCCCTACTTTAAGCTGTAAAAATAATTAATTTAAATATGAAATTGCAACAGAGAGAAAGCCTACTTCATAAAGCTTCATAGCAATCTGTTTCAGAACAAATAAAGTTCGATAAATCCCTAATATTGAAAGATTGTGAAAACTTGTTACCTAAGCAAAAACCTTAATATATGTGAGTGCACACTATAGCTTTACACTTTTTTATTTATTTTTTTTTTTCTTTTTTTTCTGCAAGTCATTTTTTATCAAAAAATAAACAAATGGGATTGAAAATAATAAAAGAGTGTTAGATTAAGGAGTAAGAATGCATATAATTTGTTAAAATCAATTTACAGCCTAAATAGAGGGTAAATCATTCCAATGTGGCCAAAACTTGTGCAGTTGCCAAAACTGGAGCATCTACCCTATATCTTTTAATTATCTTTTGTTGTAATTTTCCAACTGATTGAAAAAGTGTCGAGGTCAGGATTCGAACTAAGCAGTCTTTCGCGCAAATTGTCAATACTTTGTCGACTGAACTATCCTGGAAGAATCTGACGCACACAATTCACACAGTGAATACGAACGCATACTTATCATTATTATATATAACCCTATGTAATAATACTTTAATTTTTTTTCAAACTACTCGTATGATAAATGCATACTATTCGTATGAGTATATAATGATATTTCTCCGGGTGAATTGTGCGTGCTAAGTTGCTCTGTTGGAAGAGCATTGGCAGCATACATCGAGGGTCTCTAGTTCGAATCCTAATCTAAACATTTTTTTACTCATTTTGGAAAATTAATATTCGTTTGATTAATTTACCAATTAAAATCATTCTGTTAAATATAATATAGAATTATCTTTTGATAAAACTACGTGAAGTTTATGCGCAATATTTGTAATATACAGATTTTATTTAAAAATCGAGTACTAATGAAGATGAGGCAATTAGTTCTAGTATTACGCTTAGTTATTTCCTTACTATAGTGGCCTGTGCGCATGTATGATTACACCAAGGTTTAAATTCGTAGTTAAACTCATATATATATATTGTATATGTCATATAGTGTAGATGTGCCGGTAAAGGTCATCCTTATGGAATTTATTTTTAAAAAGTTTCCTTATTAATAGTTATAATTATTAGATTTCATTTTTTTTTTTTCGTATTAGATGAATCTATTAATAGTATTTAAGTATTCTCAGTCTCACTTCCCAATATTAGACAAAATTTTATTGAAAATAATAGAAATACATCAAACACTAAAAATTTCAGTAATGTACATCCCACAAAAAAGTACATGTAATTGTTTTTATGACTATTTAGAACCAGGATTTAATGAACACATACTAATGGAACAAAATTGTTATTTTCAGCACCATTTAACAATTAAGATATCAAAAATTAATAAAATAATGCGATAATTACTCATTTTTTAAAATCAATAATTGTTATTATCACAAAATCAATATCTTAATTATTTTAGATACATGGTTTAAAATAATAAATGTCATGGAATTACAGTTATCAAATTTTTGGGATTATGAGAAATTCAGAAAGGTAATAAAAAAGTTTTAAAAAATTTGTTTTTGCAATATTAGTGCATAAATTAATATATTTATCACTATTTTCAACAGTTAAACAACCCCAAACTCCTTTATATATTAATTATAACGTTAACTTTTGATTATGCATACATTTTTAAATTTATTAATATTTGATTTTAACCATGTAATTAAAAAAATGTGATTAAAGTGCATTTTAAAAATAATGTTATTAACTATTTTCAAATCGTTGACATGCTGTTCCGTATTTCAACAAAATAAATGTTAAATTTATTGAATTTACTAAGGTAAGTGGATTCAAAAAAGTTAAATTAATATGATACTTATTCCTTTTATAACATGTTTTTTACGAAATTCACAGAAATCATTATAAAAAAAAGCAGGAAAAATAACATTTTCTTACCTCTTTCTTAACGGCATTATCCTCTAATTCAAGTTTCATAATCCAAATAGCAAAGATAATTTCGAAGTCGGAATGTCCGAATGAAGTACATTGACATTGGCGCGCTCATATTAACGAAACGCCACTGACAATGTATTTTTTCGGACCGGCATTTTATATAAAATGTCAACTGATCGCATTTCTGCATAACTTTTTAAAAATTTTCAACTTACGTACTAAATATACACGCATAACATCATAACAAAGTTACTAGAGCAGCTGGCCTAATATTCTAAAGAATAAATACACTAGTGTCAACTATTCTGGTTGTTGCCAAACGATATTTTTTAAGCAGGTGATTTTTTGTTATTATTGGTTGTTTGAGCTTCGAAGATTTATAAGTTGAATGCGCATGCGCATTAGTTTTATGAGGGTATCCCTAATTAAAATTTTGAGTTAAATTTTTTTTTCACGCATTTCTATTTTACTTTCAATTAGTTTCAAAATACAGTGGAACTTTCATTTAACGAAGCGCATATTTAATGAAATTATCTACTTTTTTAATTTTCTGTTGAACCTTCTTTTAGAACGCAATTAACATTTAAATTAATATTCATATTAAAAAAAAAAATTCTTCTTAGCAAAATTTGTTGCACTTCCGTGCATGCACAATATTCAAAAGGATAGATTGCTGTTAAGATTGATTGGTGAATATATTTCAGCGGATTGTACGAATTGAAATTATGTATTTATTTTATCTTTTAAATAAAAAGGAAAAAATGCGAAAATTTTTCGATATGCTAAGAAAGGGATTCTAGTTCCGCGAAAATATTATAGGTCCATTCTCTGAATACTTAAAAAAGATGCGAAAGTTTTTATGAGTGTATCTTTCACAAGAGATCGCACACAAAGTAATATTCGAATTTTTTTTAATTTTTCGATTTGAAATACAAGAGAAAACGAGAATTAGAACGCTGCGATTCAATTTTTGTTTCCCTTCCTTTATTACGCGGTTTTTTAGATATTATACTAATGATTTTTTTTATGTGGCTATATTGCATAACAAAAAATACTATCCAAATTAAAACACAGTTTTATAATATTTCCATTTTTATTTGTAGTTTACTATACAAATTTCATGAATTTTCGTGGATTTCTATTCAACGATATTTTTTTCATAACGAAGCATTTAAGTGTAACGAGAAATTTCCTTAAATGGAAGTTTCACTGGTAGGTTCATTGCTGGGTGCTTAGTTTCATATGATGGGAGGTTTATCTCATATATGTGATATGACGTACATGTTGTGTACATAATGTGTGACATAAGAGCGATTGCACAATATTCTTCTGCAATGCCAGAAAACACGTTTTTTTACCAGTAAATAACATGGTTTGGAGAATTTTTGTAATTTTCTAAAGTTTTCTAAGAAAGTCACATCTGAGTCACAATGTGACGTCACTGAGAGTGGCATTTTGGTCACAGATGTGACGTCACATTTCAGTCACAATGTGACGTCACTGAGGGGTGGCATTTTGGTCACAGATGTGACGTCACATTTCAGTCACAATGTGACGTCACTGAGGAGTGGCATTTTGGTCACAGATGTGACGTGACCACAGTGACTCACAGTGACGTCACTGTGACGTCACTGTGAACATGCATGCTATGTGGGGAATTTGGATTGCCAAAATGCAATAGTTGATGAAGAAAGAATAATCTTTTTTATGACATAATTCAATAAAGCGGTGTGACAAAAAAAAAAAAAACTACGAATCATGGACATAGATGCCAAAACTCCGGAGCCTGGGTGGAAAAAAGAGAGAATGGAAGAGAATCCGTTAGTAGTGAACGTTGAAAATACACTGTGAGTAAAACAAATCTTGACACGTAAGTCACAATTTCAATGTTCAAGTGTTTCATTTCATTTTTTTTTCAGTTTTAAATAAAAGTGGCAGATTTGAATTTCTATCATGCGTTATTTATGTGGAGTGGTGGCTCTAAAAGCTTAAGATTGATTATAGTTTTCATTTTATATGTTTATCTATTTTTCATTTAAAGGTTGTTTGAAAAGAGGGATATTTTTTAAATTATTTTCTCTACAAAAGAAATTCTTTCGGCGCATATAACCGACATAGAAAGCTTATTATTGTTGAACAACCTCGCGCTTGAAATTTATTAGAAAAAACTTCTAAAGTCGTAAAGTCTGAGAAGTAAATAAGCATTAGGGCACACTATCTATATCCTAAAAAAGACAAATCCGTTTTACCACATAGAAGTACATCAAAATAAAAAATCGTTTAAAAAACGTAAATGCCTTTTTAGATAGAAAAAGACTTCAGCCAGGTTTGATAATTATTTTTGAATGGGACATACTGTTACAATTTCAAAAAAGAAACATTACTGCTGAATGTATCAGTAAGGAGTACCTGTCAGAAGCTTCTCAGTTTTCACTGAGTGTTAAGACTTACTAGGCGTTTTTTACTGGCACTTTATAGTGTCACTTTATCACGGTCTTTTCAAAAGCAAAATAAAAAGGCATATTTAAAAAAAAAAAACAGCTATTTTTTTCTCAGTTTTTTTTTTTACAAATTAGGAGGATTTGCTTTTTTAATTAATAATTATTATTTAACAAACATGTTAAGTTATTTTTGGTTTTCACTAAACACTTCTTAATGTTTAATATAACTTCTCCTTGATTTTTTTCCACGTGAGATAAAAAATATTTATAGAAATAGCCAAGAGCTATGAGTGAAATGAAAGTCACCTTATCCGTCCATTTTTTTAAACGCCACCCTATCCTGCTGCTGGTTTAAATCTTATTGACGTTAGCTTAGAAGAATTTTCAATGATACCAATTGTCATTCTGTATTATAATCTTAAATGAAGTGTGCGAATTAGAGATATGTCGATTCTACATATTCCATGACTTGAAGACAAAGCCTCACATACGTTTATGATATTTTTTTAAATTAAATTAATTCATATTTCTTTAAAAAACATTAAGAATAAGATACTTTTAATTATTTCGAAATATGTTGTCTGCATTTTTAAATTTTATTCATTATCTTCTGAAAGCGCATCCTAAACACTAAGAAAAAATTGTGGAATTGATTTTTTTTAACATTTGAACATTACTGTTTTATTGGTATCTTCAAGGATGTTGAAAGCATCTTTAAATTTCGAAATTCTAATACTTATGTGAAGTACTCTCTATAATAATTTTTGCTAAAGATGAATTAAATATTTTATCAAAAGAAAACTTGCATTTATTTTCTTAGCTTTTATATCAAGAGACCGCCATTAAGTTAGTCTGATTTTTTTTTCATGTTTATTAAATATTCTAGATTGAGTTATGCCTTTTTGGGGCAAAAATATTTTCTATCATTTATTAAATATCGGTATGAAAACTAATTAAATTATAAACTATAAGAACTGTTCAAAATAAGTATAGAAATAAAACGTTTTATTTTTAATGGAAATGATCTTTTCCTTTCATAATATTTTCTCAATAAATTTCTTTCTTTTTTACTAAATATAAAATCTTTGATTGCTGAATGACACTTGAGAAATTAAAATTGTTTGTTCGATAAACACAAGAACAAAAGTTACACAATAAAGAAACTTTATTCCGCTTTTTTTAAGTTAAATTCATTATCTTATGAAATGGTAATCAAAGAAGAAAAATCACCAAAAAATATGTTTACTCTTAAACATTAAAAATTATTTTATGCCTTATAATTTTAAGAATGTTGAAACCATCTTTACATTTTCAATTCCAAAGCATACGAAAAGCTATTTGCTGTACTAATATTTGCAAAAGCGAAATCAAGTGTCATATTTAAACGAAAAAAAATATATTTACACAAAATTTTATTTTGTTTGTTTTGACTTCCTGAGATTTTCAGTTATTTTTTAATTTATTGTTCTGATAATTAATACTTAACAATCTTTAAAGGAATTTAAAAGGTCTTTTTATAAGAATAAACTGCTTTATACCAGATATTATCATTTCCGTATTTATTTTCGGTTTTCAAACCAATTCATTTAGAGCTCTTTAAAAAGCATTCAGGGTAAATTAATTATAATTATTTCGAAATATGGCAATTTTGTTTAAGTTTAATGTTATTTATAATATTCGAAAAGATAAAAAAAACTCTGCCTGTTCATTTAAAAATTTCTTCTAAGTTTTGAACATTATCGTCCACTTCATAAATGTTAGATTTTTTTTAAATATTGCCCTTAAATGCCAATATAAATTAATAGTTACTTAAATATTTGCGGGGGATAAATGAAATCTTATATCTGAAAAAAATTATACCAAAAGGTTCTTATTGATTTAAACCTTTTTTTTACAGAGATTACTTATTTATCCTCATGGTTACATTTTCTTAAATTAAAAATGGATTCGTTGAAAACTCTTTCTGCCTAATTTAATTTTAATATGAGATAAAATTAAGATGCAACTTAGAAAAAATATGAATAGAATAAATATAATACTAAAATGATAAAAGTAAAGAAAAAATTTATCGTAATGCACTAATCGCCAAAATTAAGGACAATAAGAAATAATAATATCACAAAATTAACACTGTAATTAAGACATAATACGACAATTATTTATGTTAATTAAATTAAATTGAATTCATATTTGCACATCCATACATAAGTTAGCATACAAAATATGAAAATTTGGTGACGATATGATGCACACTAGACACATGTTCAAATTCTGATACGTAGTTAAGTTGAATGTGGTGTCTCAGAGTATTCAGTATGTATCAGAAGGCATCACTACAGTGAGGATCAAAAGTAGAAAATAATTGGTAGAATCAAGGAAGTTAAAAGTCATATGAAGGATACAAATATCGATCAAATACTTAAATATTAATGGCTTGAAATTGTTTTTTAAGCACTAAATCCGTTGGTAGAAAGCCTTTAGACAATGGCCAAAAACAAAAACTGCATCCGAAGTCTGTTTTCTATCAATATTGGTTCAAAGAAATCGCTAAGGAACTGCAAGAAATTTGATTTCAAAATTTCAAGCTGCCAGATGAACTCCAATTAGCAGTTGCATTGCTTCACGAAATGTTAACGAGAGTAGACGGTATGAGATGGCACAAACAGCTTGTGTCTTACTCACTCCAGCTTCCAAAGTGACTAGCTTAAACTGGTGTCGTCGTTATGTTCAATGGGGCAAAGAAGTAAGTAAAGAATATTGTTTATATTGTTTATAGCCAAGTCATGATATAGTCTGAACATTCATTATGGGAATCTTTTGATCAAAAAGTTGGAAGAAGCGCACAAATTTGTAGTTAATTTCTACTAATAAAAAGATATTAAATTGCAAAAAAATCTTGGCTGCAAATGAGGCTTGTTGCATAAAGCTTAAAAACATTCTTCCACAGGGCATTACCAAAAAGTCCACTTTAAGCAAAACAATATATGTTCAAATTATATTTGCTTTGGGTAAAAGGAAACTACAGTAAAACAAACAGTTCCATAAGAAAAACATTACTTATTCCTAAAAATGCAGCACACACCTTATAAATAAAAATCAACAAAATAAAATGCTGTTTTTTTTTTTTTTTTGTAGTTATTCTGCCAAAAACAACAAATCATTTTCTCAGCTTCTTTGTGATAGTAGATACTTAAGTGTCAAACAAAGCATTCAAAGAGTCTTCTGTGAATAAATAAACTGTTCTGTGTTAGCTTTATTTCTTTTTTGAAGATAAATAGAAAAGACAGTAACTTCATGTAAGACAGTAAAATGCCCTAAACAGAGTTTTTGGCATATTTTTACCCTAAAGCTAAGTGTAATACATTCAAATGAAATATGTATTAGTAGAACAAAGGAAGTGAAATAAATGAAAAAAATCGATAAAGAAAATCATTACTTATTGACGAGAATGCAGTATACGTCTCACAAATAAGAATAAATAATCTGATATAATGTTTACGTCGAATTTATTCTGAAAGAAACAACCAACCATTTTTTGTTTTCTTTTTTACCTTCTATTACATAATGTATAAATACATATTTTTTTTGTAAATGAACAAGTTTATAGTGCAAGTATTTATTTATCTTCTAAAACGAACTAGAGAGAAAGGAAGCCAACATATGCAAGATAGTATCCATCGTACAAGTAGATATACATCGTTTTTCTCGGTTTAAGTATATTTTCTTATAAACAATAGAAAAGTATTTTCTTTAAACCTAGGAAACATACATTAAAATACCATTTACAATAACGGTAGGTAATTCCTCTAATGCTAAGTCTTTAAATTTAGGTTTTCGGCTTTACTTCACATGTAGTTTATATACACATAACACCATACAATTAACATCAAATATATATAAAATCTATTTTATGACATAATATTACTTCAGTCTATTTATTTTAACTACGTTACATATTAATTAGTCGTTAATTTCAGCTATTAAAAAAATATCACGTTGCAGAAAATGTTTGGGTTTAATGAGAATTATCACAGCAAATTTACAAAATTTCTGCAATTTCATACATTTTACCCATTTTTCAATTATTTAGGCTTTTTATTCCTAAAAAATTCTTTTCATTCAAATTCATTTCAAATTTCATTTCTATTGTCATTTTTCAAATTGGTCATTATTATCATTATTTATTTTATCGTTATTTTTTTTATCAAATAAAAATCAATATGTTATAGTCTGAAAAGTAAAATTATTTGTTAAAAGAAACATAACCAACATCATATCAAAGATTCAATATCTAATTTCATGTCTTTTTTATTTAAACATGCAGTTTACCTAAAAGCTCATTTTAGTAGTAAAAATATATCTTGAAATTACATTTACATTTCAAGAAAAATGAAAAAAGTAGAAAAAATCTCATATAAGAAAATCAGTTATTATACCCCAAAATGCAGCACACGCCTTATAAATACAAATCAATAAAATATAATGATGTTTACATTGAAGTTATTCTGCCAAAAACAATGTATCATTTCCCCTGAAATTTCCTGATTGTAGATACTCAAGTGTCAAACAAAGCATTCAAAAATTCTTTTTTGAATAAATAAACTGTATTTCTTTTCTGAAGGCAAACAGAAAAGACAATAACTTCTTGTAAGAGTGTCAAATGCCGTAAACAGAGCTTTCAGCAAATTTGTATCCTAAAATGAAGTTGAACGTATTAAAATAACATTTATATAAGTAGAAAAATAAAGTAAAAGTAAGAAAAAATATTTCCTTAAAGAAAATCGTTACTTACAGCCGACACAGTGTACACAATTTACCTAAAAGCTGGCTTTCGGAGTAGCAATATGTGTTCAAATTATATTTACAGTAGTAAAAAAGAACTACAGAAAAACAAACAAAAATTTCTGTAATTCAATTTACCTAAAAGCTGGCTTTCGGAGTAGCAATATATGTTCAAATTATATTTACATTAGTAAAAAAGAATAACTACAGAAAAACAAACAGAAATTTCTGTCAGAAAAACATTAATTACTCCCAAAAAATGCAGCACACGCATCATAAATAAAAATCAACAAAATATAATGATGTTTATTTTGAAGTTATTCTGACAAAAACAATGAATCATTTTCTCTGCTTTTTTCTCGATCGTAGATACACATACTCAAGTGTCAAACAGAGAATTCAAACATTCTTTTTTGAATAAATAAACTGTTTTTGTGTGTTAGCTTTATTTCTTATCTGAAGATAAACGGAAAAGACTAATTTGATGTAAGAAAGTCAAACGCACTAAACAGAGTTTTTAGCATATTGTTACCCTAAAACGAAGTGGAATACATTAAAATAACATTTATATCAGAAGAACAAATAAAGTAAAATGTATTAAAAAATATTGCATTAAAGAAAATCATAACTTATTACCCAGAAAGCAGCAGACTTCTCACAAATGAGAATAAATATTCTGCAGTAATGCCATTTTGCCAAAAACAATCAATCATTATTTGTTTTCTTTTTTCCTTGCTTTTAAATAATGTATAGCTGTAAAACAATTAATCAATTTTTTTGTAAAATAAGATTTATTTAGCTTCTAAAGAGAATTACAAAGAATGGAAGTAATTATATACAAGATAGTATACATTTATATAATTTTTAATATTTAAATATATTTTCCTGTAAACTAAAAAGAAGTGTTTGCTTTAAACCTCAGAAATATACATTAAAATAAGATAAACAATATGCTATGTAATTCCTCTAATGCTAATTTATTAAATTCCGGTTTTTAACTTTATTTCACTTGCAGTTTCATTACACATAACACCATACCGTTATCATCAAATGTATGTAAATATATTTTAATACATATTGGTATTTCAGTATGTTTATTCTAATTACGTTATATATTAATTAGTCGTTTATTTCTACTGCTAAAAAAATATATTGCAGAAAATGCTTGCTGATAACCCACTCCGACGAGGTGTACTCAAAATGAATCCTAATTTTAATTTTACCGGCACCAAGTATATATTTAATGAAAATCTTTATTTTATTTTAAAAAAAAAATGAAAATAACCTGGTTCTTACTTTCAAATAAATTCGATTATAATGTCTGGTGTAAGTTAATTATTTCAAACAGGCTTACTATTCACCGGAAAGGGTTAATGAGGCTGGTCGCAAAAATTAAAAAAAAAAAATCTACTACAGGGCACACAATTTACCTAAATGTTCGCTTTCGATGTAACAATGTATATGTAAATTACATTTAGAGTAGTAGAAAAAGAAAAACTACAGAAAAACAAAAAAGAAATTCAAATAAGAAAAACATTAGCTATTCCAAAAAATGCAGCAATGTCTAATAAACAGAGTAAACAAAATATAATGATGTTTACTTTGAAGTTATTTTGCCAAAAGTAATGAATCATTTTCTCTGCTTTTTCTCTGCTTTCGTGATTGTAGATATATATGTGTCAAACAAAGCATTCAAGTGCTATTTTTTGAATAAATAAACTGTTTTTTTGTGTTAGCATTATTTCTTTTCTGATGATAAATAGAAAGGCAGTAATTTCATGTAAGAGATTCAAATCCGCTAAACAGAGTTTTTTCAATATTTTTACCCTAAAACTGAGTGGAATACAGTAAAATAACATTTATATTAGTATAACAAAGAAAGTAAAAGAAAGAAAAATATATTTCATTAAAGAAAATCATTACTTATTGCCGAGAATGCAGGACGTTTCACAAATGAAAATAAATAATCTGAAATGGTGTTTAAATTGAAGTATTGAGGCCAGAAACAATTATTAATTTTTTTTTCTTTTTCGCTGCCTATTAAATAATGCATAAACGTATAATTTTTTGTAAATGAGCTAGTTTAGTATGCAAATATTTATTTATCTTTTAAAGAGAACTAGAAAGAACGGAAGCAATTATATACAAGATAGTAAAAATCTTTAAACAGCATTTTTTTCGGTTTAAGTATTATTACCTATAAACTAAAGAAAAGTGTTTTGTTTACACCTAAGAAGTATGCATTAAAATAACACTTACAATATACTATGTAACTCCTCTAATGCAAATTTATTAAACATAGGTATCTGGCTTTATTTATCATGCAGTTTAAAAGTGCGTAAGACCATACAGTTAACATCAAATAAATATAATAGTATATGTTTTATGATACATTGGTACTCCAGTATATTTATTTTAATTATGTTATACATAAATTTGTCATTAAATTATATTATTAAAGAAATATCGCGTCCAGAAAATGATCGCTGTTAATGAAGCTTATCCCAGAAAGTTTTAAAAAATTCTGCTACTGCATACATTTATTATGTTTTTCAACTAATTATGCTTTTTATTTCCAAAATAATCAATGTGTCATTTTCAAATATTTCATTATTTTCATTATTAAATTTACCAAAATTTAATCATATAAAAATCAATATGTTACAGTCTGAAAAGTGAAAATTTTGATTAAAAGAAATATAACCAACATCACAACAAAGTTTCAATATCTGATTCATGTTATTTAGCATACACACAGTTTACCTAAAAACTCACTTTTGGAGTAACAATTTATGTTCAAATTATAGTTGCAGTAGTAGAAAAAGAATAACTACAGAAAATCAAACAGACAGTTTCATAAGAAAAAACATTACTTATTTCCAAAAATGCCGCACACATCTCATAAACAAAACTTATCAAAATATAATGATGTTTACTTTGAAGTTATTCTGCCAAAAACAATAAATCATTTTCGCTGCTTTTTTGTGATTTTAATTACGCAAGTGTCAGCATTCAAACATTCTTTTCTGCATAGATAAGCTGTTTTTCTCTGTTCTCTTTATTTATTTTCCGACGATAAATAGAAAAGGTAGTAACTCCATGTAAGAGAGTCAAATTTCCTGTACAGAGTTTTTGGCTTATTTTTAACCTAAAACTGAGTGGAATACATTAAAGTAACATTTATATTAGTAGAACAAAGAAAGTAAAATAAGGAAAAGATATTTCATTCAAGAAAATCATTGCTTATTGCCGAGAATACCGCAGAAGTTTCACAACTGAGAATATATAAACTTGCAATGGTGTTTACATTGAAGTTATTCTGTCAGAAGTTAATCATTTTTTGTTTACTTTTCTTACTGCTATTAAATATTGCATAATATACAATTTTTGTTAATAAACTAGTTTACTGTGCAAATATTGATTTAGCTTCTAAAAAGAACTAGAAAAAAAAAAACGGAGCAATTACATGCAAGATAGAAAAAGTCTTTAAACAGCATTTTTTTTTTCGGTTTAAGTATATTTTCCTACAAAGTTAAGACAATTGTTTTCTTAATCCCAAGAATTATGCATTTAAGTAACATTTAAAATATACTGTATACTTCTTCTAATAATAATTCATTAAATTTAGTTTTTTGGCTTTACTTCAATTACAGTGTAAAAACACATAAGACCATACCATTAAAATCAAATACACGTAATATCTGTTTTGTATATGTAGGAACTTCAGTGTATTTCTTCTAATTATGTTACATAAAAATTTGTCATTATTTTGTACTATTAAAAAAATCATGCTGCAGAAAATGTTTGCTTTTAATTAGACTTATCACAGAAAGTTTCAAAAATGTCAGCCATTTCTTACATTTTATCCATTTTTCAAATATTTATGTTTTTTTTCTGAAACAATCAATGTGTGATTTATCAAAATTGGCATTATTTTCAATATTTATTTTATCTTAATTTCATCATAAGAAAATCAATATGTTAAACTCTGAAAATTGAAACTATTGGTTAAATAAATTATTATTAAAGAATATCATAGCAAAGTTCCAATACCTAATTCATATTGTTTGGGAAATACTTACATTTTAACTAAAAGCTCGCTTTCGAAGTAACATTATACGTTCAAATTATATTCACATAAGTAGAGAAAGAAAAGCTACATAAAAATAAACAAAAAAATCAGAGAAGAAAAACATAACTTATTCCCCAAAAATGTAGTACACGCCTTATAAATAAAAATCAGCAAAATATAATGATGTTTACTCTGAAGTTATTCTGCCAAAAACAATGAATCATTTTCTCTGTTTTTCTGGGACGATTGATACTCAAGTGTCAAACAAAGCATTCAAATATTCTTTTTTGAATAAATAAACTGTTTTTGTTTGTTAGCTTTATTTCTTTTCTGTAGATAAATAGAAACAGTAGTAACTTCATGTACGACAGTCAAATTTCTTAAAAAGCGTATTTGGCATATGTGTACCATTAAACGAAGTGAAATACATTAAAATAACATTTATATTAGTAGAACAAAGAAAGTAAAATAAATGAAAAAAATTTTATTGAAGAAAATCATTACCGAGAATGCAGCAGATATCTGATAAATGGGAATAAATAATGTGGTATAATGTTTACACTGAAGCTATTCTGCCAGAATCAGTCAATCATTTTGTGTTTTCTTTTCTCCCTTTTTTTAAAGTATAAATGTATATATGTTTTGTTAATAAACAAGTTTACTGTTCAAAGACTTATTTATCTACTAGAGAGAACTAGAAAGAAAGGAAGCAATTATATGCAAGAAAGTAAAAATCTAAGTTTCATTTTTTAAAAATCGGTTTAAGTATACTTACTAAAAAATATAACTAACGTAACTAAAGAAAAGTGCTTTCTTTAAACCTAAGAAAAATACATCAAAATAACATTTATATTAGAAGAAGAAGAAAAAAAGAAAAAAAGAGATTTTAAAAGAAAACCATCACTTTCAGTAGCAAAGACCAGTAGACGTCACATAAATGAAAATGTACAAAATACAATTAAGTTTACATTAAATTTTTCTACCAGAAATAATAAATTAAATTTTTTTCTCTCTACTATTATCCCTTTGAGCCTCAAAGAATTAAGCAATGTACAGTGTAATATTTTATTTTATTTTATTTTATTTTTCAAGCATTAAAAGTAAAACTACATGTAAAACCGTATAACAAAAATACCACATTATTTTAAATTTCACCTGTTTGCTCCCAAAGCAATGGGAATTATTTGGATGTGGTTAAAACTATTTACAATTGTAGATATATAAATAAAAATATACAAAGAATATTCTTCAGTGGAAGTAAAAGAATATACGGTAATCTGAAAAAAAAGAAAAGTTTATTGCGCATATCCAAAACATACAGAATGCAATAATTGAATTAAAAGAAGTAGAACACCGTTATAAAAACATAAAGAGTATAAGTATATGGTATAAAGCATCCCTACTAAATTGTTCAATTAACGCAAGATATTTTCTTTCTTTTGATTAAATGCTGTAGACTGTGGGACAAACATTGATATCGTTCGTTTGCCATGCTTTGGGACTATAAAAATCTTTTAGTAAACTATTCTAATTATTTAATTTTATCTGAAATCTCAATGTTCCCATGCTTAAATGTGCACATTATTCATAAAATAGCAATTATATTAGGAACTATATTTATCGTCTTGTTTACAGCAATTTGTACAATCGCCACTAGATGGTATGAGGACGGTTTCAACATCATATAGGAAGTTTGCGTTGCTAAATCGTAAGTGTAGTTTCAATCCCAAGTTCGTATATAATCCATGAATAATTGAGAAAGGCAACACAGGAGGCTAATTTACTGGAGACAAGTTTTTATTAATTTCACAGTTCGAAGAAAGGTTGCCGTGCCAGAGAGGGACCCTCGCAGAGATAGGTCCGATCGCTAGTACTTACAGAGAAGAAGTGGTCACAAATACATTTTTCACATCGTCAAGTGTTGGCGCGATACATGTACATAAAAATAGCCAAAAACGACTGATAAGCACAAATTGCGGTGAGAGAAGGCACGTGGAGAGTTTCCGTTAAATAGACTTTCAATGATAGAAACCAAAGGGCATGATTTGAAATAATTAACGCCAAATGATAAAAGATAGCATATGGCTCGGGAAACCACAAGGATTGCATTCTTTACATAGGGTTAACAAAAATCTCACGGGCTCAGAAAGGAAATTAATTCTAATGAAATAAAATAAAAGACAAACTTAGCGCATCTGCTTCTTAAGCGAATAGCGTTTAACTCTGAATAAATACAGGCTAGAAATAACTCTTTAAATGGTTGTTACTATGGGAAAATACTTACAGTTACATGAACAAACGGATATATGTTGTGGCTTTAAAGAAAGAATTAGAGATAAGTGAAGTCATATTTTAAAGGAAAAAATGGCCGTTAGTAACTGAATAGAATTAAAGGGATTAAAAATCTAGCTTATTAAATAAAGATACAAATTAAGGGAATATTGTAATTTTAACTAAGGGAAAAAACAATTATTAACTAATATGTAAAGGAAAACGCCTTTACATATATCTCCCCGACGACCGACAAAGAAAAAGCGTGAAACGCGGGAGATAAAAGAAAAAAAAACAAACAAACACATGCCTCCTCTCAATGCTACAACACCAACTCATATAAACAAAACATATTATTAAAGAGAAACTGGTGATAACTTGTCTAATAATGCAATACACAAGTAGTAAATAAGCAAAGGAAATACATCATGTCTCAATTAAACAAAAAAAAAAATGCTAATAAGCATGAAAAAGCAAGTAGGTACCTATAAAACTTGAAAAAAGTCTTTTTTTTTTAAACTGCAGTGAACTTCTGGACAGCTGTATATTATCTTGTTTCTTTTTTTTTCTGTGTGCACACTCAATATTATTCCAGAAGATTTTAATTCAGATTGCTTGAAATTTCTATTCAAGCCAAAGCAATTTTTTATTGCTTAAACGAGTTGGTTACATTCCAACTTCTACTTTATTATTATATTTTTGAGACATGAATTGTATTAAAAAGGTAAAATAACACATAAAATATTGAATATATATGTAAGAACACAATCAAACATAATGAGAATTCTGTGACATGTAAGTTTTATAACTACAATAAAAGGAGAAGCAAATAAGCAGAATTATATGATTTGCCTTGACTTTATCAATGATTCTCTGTGTCAAAAAATCTGTTTACTGATCTAGGTTATATTTAGTTTAGGTAAAAAAACAGTGGTGTACAATGAACTTTTTAAAAAAAAAATGTAAGAAAACTAGCCTTCTTCAAAAGATTTAATGTATAACGTGTGAGAAAAAATGTAAGGCAGGTTAATGTGAATCGTACATAGGCGTCAAAAGAATAGATGTGTGTGTGTGTGTGAATGCAACCCGAAACACCACTCGGTGTAGTAACTGAAGACTATCAGCATGCGGCTGCATATGTGAACAGGAAAAGAGAACAAAAAAAATAATGTTTACCTGTGTACAAACTGACCAGAAATAATGAAAGCCTTACAAATATATCATGTGTAATGTCTTAATGGACAATAAAAGAGCGTAATGAAAAAAAACTGACATGGTGTACATCTATTAAATTGAGAAAAGTCTTGTTAAATCAAATTTCCGCTATACATACTACTAAAAAGGATGAATATAAACACGGTGTAGTATGGAAAAACTGAAAATTGAAACCGCAACTACAAATTAATTTTAGAAAACCTGGGAAAACACATGAGCGGTGCATGTAATAACAAAATGTGCAAAAACAAATATCCAACAAATTTCTGACAAAGTGTAAACGATCATATGAACTATGTGAAAGAAAATATCATGTGTGAAAGTAACTGGAACTGACATAGCAAACACACATAAAAAAATCTAAATGTAAAGGGCTATAGTACCAGTGCACACGAAGAACTGAAAACACCAGGAAGTAGTATTTTTGTAAACGATGAACTAATGTGTAATGTGTGTGAAGCAAAATTTTGGGTACTGAGAGACCCAAACCATGAGCAACGTGTGTAATATACAATGAACGAAAATGCAATGAACTAATGTGTAAATTCAATGAACAAAAGTTTCTCCTGTACACTAAGCACAAAACCCATTGTGTTACGTTTAGAAATTTACCGTTGTTTATACTGCCAGTTAAGGGTTAAATTATGAAAAAAAACAATATTGCTGTAATTTTGTTATAAAAGGCACAACAATGTCCAAACAGTGAATGAAGAAAAAACAACGAAAAAAAATTCTTGTGAAGTAAAAAAAAATGTGGAATTTCTAAGGTAAATTCTATCAAATACATCCTAAAAATGTGAAAAATCCATTACTTTTTTTTTTAAAAAAAAGAGGCTTTTTTTTAGGAATAAAAATTGTTACTACTATATACCTTCTTTCCTGAAAAAGAAAATACAGTCATGAAAAATAAATAGGGCAACATAGTAAACAACCAGTATGTGTGTAAAAAAATCAATGAACAACGTGTAAAGTGTAACTAGAATCTGGTTAAAGTCTAACCCAGCTACCTTGAGCTTCGTGTAAATTATCAATGAACTACTATGTATGAGAAAAATATACTGTCGAATACTATATTAGCAAAAGAATACACATAATAAAATAAAATGTTTACATACACAATATTATTAAAGTTAAAGTGTAAATGATTTAAAATTTTATTAAGAGGCATCAAATCTAAAATAAAAAAAATCCTTTTTTTTTTACCTGATCCAGTCGTGAAAGATGATATGTTTCAAAGCAGGCAAAATAACAAAACATTATACACCGACATGAATTTAAAACAAATGCTGTCATATATTTGAGAGAAAAAATTGAAATAAGAAATATTGTTATCGAGTCACTATTTGTACAACTAATGAATTATCACCTGTGTGTTTACCTGTGTAAAAGTAATTCAAACGTACAAATTATTTCATGCATAAAAATTTAAATGCATGTGCGATCACTGTGTAAAATTAATTTATGTACACACTTTATGTAAAAAAAAAAAAAAAAAAAAAAAAAAAACTTAAATTATTCTAAGTGTTCGCGTTGTGTGAATAATTAAAATACTAAAAAAATCGTGTAAATAAATCCATTTCAGTCTTTGACTAAGCAAGCGGCCAACTTGCTCAACCAAACCCTGAAATCAAAACATCAGACACATTGCTGCTCCCGGGAAAACAGCGCCGTAAATGATGACCTAACGCAAAAATAAATATAAAATTTTATGACTGCCAAAATAAAAGTACAAATACATAAAAAAATGTACTGTGTAGGGGTATGCCAAATGCCACACATACCAAAGTGTAAAAATTTAAAAAAATAATATGCTTCTACTAGAATGTGTATTGTGTGACTATCTTTCATTTAAGAAGAGGGGAAAACGAGATAGCATCATCTCTGTGTGTGTAAGATTTCATATTACATCATGAAAGTGACTCAAAAAATATCTAATGGTTATGACAGAAAATCGAATCAAATAGAAAAACTGGTTACTGAAAAATAATATGTGTATTATTATTATTTTTTTTAGAAGACACAGGAATTAGAGAAGTGTATTAAAATCTGGGTAATAATAATAACTGCTAACTTACAACTGTAGGAAAAATAAATTTAACTTGCTCCTTTTTTTTTACGATGTCACAGATGCAAAAGTTAAACTTTCGAAGCCCAATATTGGACTCTCTATTTAAAATTATGTGTTTAGGTATGATACACAAAAAATGTATAGTACTTAAAATATAAAAGTGGGATTGTCACTCTTACCTGTATATACAATAAACATAAACAAGTGTAGGTATATAAAAATTCACAGCAAACATATATAGGTATAAGAGAAAAACCACAAGAGAAGTATGGTGTCTATATATATTAAGTGTACAAGTCTCAAAATTATTAATTGCAAAGCAAGTTTTTTTTTTTTTTTATCTCAGCTAGAAGAGAAATTTTATTTTTATTTTTATTTTATTTTATTTTTTTTGTGAACAAATACTACTCTTTTTTTTTTTTTTTAAAGGTGTGTAACTATTTCATAAGAAAAACAAACAGTGTGACTTTAGTCAAGCAAACTGCATCGCAAAATATTGTTACTGGAGAGAAGAAAAAAAGAAAAACGAATAGAATGCAATGTGACAATAAAGGCACTGAAACGATTACACACAAAAATGCGAACCAGCGCACTTGGCTGAGTGTATTAACCGCAAGCAACCGATACGCAATTCAAGAGCTCAGAAATAGATTAAGTAATCATTTCTGAATTGCGAGTTTGTCACACCGCAGAATATCCCTGCATCACCGGAACATCAAAATAGGGAGAAAAATAATGTAGGATCTCCAAAATGACTACTGGTATACCTGCATATTATGAATGGTAAAAGTATAAAATGAATAAATGAATATTTACGTTTACGGGGGGGGGAGGGTTGTAACTGAAACAAGTGAAAATTAAGCACATATATGAGGATGCAGCGATACACGTGTAAACTTGAAAAAAAGCTTTCACTAATAGTGACTGCAAAATGTAAATTTGTGTGTAAAATTGATGGGGTATCGCTGAATCCAACACACTGACTAAAGTCAAACTGTACATAAACTGACAATTTAATTTGAGAAAAAAATATGTCAACACCACAACTTATATTACGCACCCTTGAAATTATTCAAGAACGAAAAAAATACACTGCAATAAACTAGTGTCTAATGCATTTCACTGTATATTTAAAAAAAACAATCATTGTTGTCAGAATAAAATTAATTTCAACTTAAAATAGGTGACTGAGTATAACTGAGAAAGAATTTAATAACAGTCATGCAAAACTATTTTGAGCACTTTAAAAAAACACAATCTTTACTTACACCTAATTACTCATGAAAAATATATTTTTATATGAAAATATGTGACTAATTACACAAAAAAACATGTACAGCTTTAAATATTAAGACATTTAACGGAACTATAATCTACTACAAATATATTTACTAAATGTTTACTAACTTGAGACAAAAATACCTTTAAATAGCTAAAATATAGAAAACTGTTAAAATATATAAAATGTAATAAAAAGCATAAAATTTCTAAGATGAAATAATATATTCCACGGTATCAATTAAAAATATTGGTACCACAATGTTTTATAGAACGTAATGTCAGGTTCTTTTTTTGCCAGTCAAAAGAAGTACTGTCCTGGGAAAAACTTCTCCTCCACTATCATATGCTTAGAAAAAAAAAACAATTTAAGAACAGTAAGCCACTTTTCAGTAATCCTGATTTATGTTTTATCTATTAAACCTATGTTTGTAATAGACAATAGAAACAGCATACGTCCATAAAACAAAACAACTTTACACTTTAGAAAATTCTTATAAACACTACTTACCATCACAGCAAAATTATTTTTTTTATCAGCAAGTATTAAAATATGCACAAAGTTATAGAAGCAAAAGATATTAAACTTTTATATCAGATTTATCATAAAATTTCTTCATCCCTTGTTAATTTCCACAGTAGCACACAACTTGATGAATGCAGTAGATTTAATCCAAGAAAAAAAAATCACGAGAAATTACACAATGTGCACAGGAAAAGATATACAGTTACGCTTAAAAAGTTATTATAGAAGTATATTATACCAGTATATTTTTGAAACAAAATATTAACTTAACTAAGTGTAAGCAAGAAAAGCTTTTTTATAGGCTAGAATAATGAAAAGTAAAATTAACTTACATAGCCCACTCATGGGGGGGGGGGGGGAAACGTAATCTTTTACGAAAATATAAGTAAAATCTTGGATTCGTTTACTCTTTTTTTTATTATCCATTTTTTTAAGAAGGTTGGAACCCAAATAAATCTCAGTGATGCCCGTACGTCGAATAACAAAACGAACACATTGTTTCCCGGAAAAATGCATCGGAACTATATGGCAGAAATTGTCTCTCTTTCTTTCTTCACATTATAAAGTACAGAAGCACGGTGAATAATTACTTCTTCATCGTAGCAGACGTATTAAGCGCAACTGGATGAGTCAGATTTGCTGTGATAGTATTCTAGCAGATGAAAAACAGCTGTTTCAGAAAGCGGAGTGAAGGAACATTTTCTTTGATTCACTATCGGCATGAAGAAATAAATAGATGAATTCACCGATGATTAAAGGTTTCTACGGCGGTTCACACTAGAAGAGTTTTTTTTTTTTTTTTTGTTCGCTTGGTGGTCACTGGAATACACAATTGAGTTCGCAATTCTCAGGAAATTCAGCATGTAAACAAATCTAATTTGTCGATGTAATTTTAAATACTGAAGAATATTAAACGTTGTTATTATGTAGTTTTTTTTTTAAATCGTACAATACTGGGATCCCTCTCTGACACTAAATTATTCAAGGACTGGACGTGGCACCAGTTAATTTATATGAGGACGGTTTCAACATCATATAGGAAGTTTGCGTTGCTAAATCGTAAGTGTAGTTTCAATCCCAAGTTCGTATATAATCCATGAATAATTGAGAAAGGCAACACAGGAGGATAATTTACTGGAGACAAGTTTTTATTAATTTCACAGTTCCAAGAAAGGTTGCCGTGCCAGAGAGGGACCCTCGCAGAGATAGGTCTGATCGCTAGTACTTACAGAGAAGAAGTGGTCACAAATACATTTTTCACATCGTCAAGTGTTGGCGCGATACATGTACATAAAAATAGCCAAAAACGACTGATAAGCACAAATTGCGGTGAGAGAAGGCACGTGGAGAGTTTCCGTTAAATAGACTTTCAATGATAGAAACCAAAGGGCATGATTTGAAATAATTAACGCCAAATGATAAAAGATAGCATATGGCTCGGGAAACCACAAGGATTGCATTCTTTACATAGGGTTAACAAAAATCTCACTGGCTCAGAAAGGAAATTAATTCTAATGAAATAAAATAAAAGACAAACTTAGCGCATCTGTTTCTTAAGCGAATAGCGTTTAACTCTGAATAAATACAGGTTAGAAATAACTCTTTAAATGGTTGTTACTATGGGAAAATACTTACAGTTACATGAACAAAAGGATATATGTTGTGGCTTTAAAGAAAGAATTAGAGATAAGTGAAGTCATATTTTAAAGGAAAAAATGGCCGTTAGTAACTGAATAGAATTAAAGGGATTAAAAATCTAGCTTATTAAATAAAGATACAAATTAAGGGAATATTGTAATTTTAACTAAGGGGAAAAACAATTATTAACTAATATGTAAAGGAAAACGCCTTTACAGATGGCGCCAGCAAAACGCAATTTAAAATCTAAAAGTCAGCTTTTAAATAGCAATTATCGCTTTTTTTTATTTAATTTTATGTTTTGAAAGTATTATTAACCCGTCAGTAGTCGCGTGTCGGTCTTTTCGCCGCCCGTATAACTTATCTTCTCCTAACTTATATCACATTACAAATACAACGGAGATCTACCATGTAGCTGACTTTGAAGCTTTTTCGACCACCTTAGTGAAGTAACAGGACACTTCTGTTTTTCTTTCAGGTACATTTTTAGAAACAAAGTTGAAATTAGCGAAAAAGTCAACGTAAAAATAACTAATGTCAGTTCTTGTTACTTTTTCCAATTACTCCAGATCTCATGAATAACATGCATAATTTAAGAAAACTGCAAATTTTTATCTTCGTTGTAATGTTATTTTCGTATATTAGGTGAAAAGTATTTCTTATTTTACTTATTTGGTATGCGGGGAGCCAGCGGCGAAAAGACCGAGCGCGACTAATGACGTTGTGAAAAAAGTCGCGACTACTCGCGGGTTAATGTAAAATACACTTAATGTTTGCACTTTGTATTTATTTATTCGGCTGTGCGTGTTTTGTATTCTTCCGCGTGTTTACGTTTTGAATGCTTGTATGCCATATTGTTCGCGTTTTCGTTTGATTCTAACTCGCTGAATATGGCTAATACTGCTGCTCGCAGTGGCGCAGCCATGGGGAAAGGGGGTTTTGGGTTAAAACCCCTCCCAGAGCCAAAAAAATCTTCATACTTTAACATTGACACCCCCCCCTCCTAAACTGAATATCAATTGTAAAACACATTCTACTCATAATCTACTGCACATTCAAAAGATAACGAGTTGAGCATAGCGGAATGAGTTCTTATTGCCCTTATCTGGAATTTAAAAAAAGAAAACACAGGAACATTTCTGAAAATTCAATGTTGAAAAAATTTTAAAGTGATATTAAAAGAATCAAGATTTACAAAATATAGCGAGTTGAGTATAGCAGAATGAGTTCTTATTGCCCTTGTCTAGAATTTATAAAAAGAAAACACAGGAACATTTCTGGAAATTAAATGTTGAAAAAATTTAAAAGTAATATTAAAAATTATCAAAAATTTTTTTAGCAGTAAAAAAAAAGATAAATAAAAGATTTAAAAATCTCCCCCCCCCCCAAAAAAAAAAAAAAAAAAAAAAAACTAAATTGTATGACGCATTTTGTATGACTAAACCCCTCTCTGAGCACCGCTGCCCAGATCTAAGAAAGGTCGCTATAATTGCCGCTTATATGAATCAAAACTAAACTTAATATTTAAACGTTTTGGCGTATTTTAGAATCCGCCGCTTTATTGAATCTGATTTTTTTAATAAAGTTATTCAATTAAATGGCAAAAATTCTACTTAAAGCAGTGAAAGTGTATATTGCATGGATGTAAAAATTGGATATTTGAACTAAATCACTTTTCTGAGACGCATTATGCAAAAAGAATGATGATTTCTTGCCATACAAATGCTCTTTCAGTTTAAGTATTATACAGCGAATATTCAAATTAGTACTATTCTATTAACCGGCGATTCAAATAACCGACAAGCACCTTTTCTTGAGAAACCCCCCCCTCCCCCCCCCCCCCCTAGAACCGAATTCTGGCTGCATTCACATCATTCAGAATTTAAATGACAATTGAATTTCGTTGTCACTTTCCTAATTTTAATCGGCGATTTAATATCCTTGTAATGTCTTTTTTTTTTTTTTTTTTTTTTTTTTTTAATATTCTTTTTGCTATTAATTTTACATTCAAAAATTTGTCCATACGTATATTTAATTTTAATTAGGTAATTGTCAGATAATTGTAGATTTAGGTAATTGTAAGATTTTTTTTTCCCTTGCTGTTACTGTTTGCATTCAAAAATTTATTCATAAATATATTTTATTTAATCGTCAGAGCATCGTGTATCGTACAGCTTTTTTACTTTCTTCTATCTTTACAAGAAGAAAGTATTGGATTCATGAAAATTTTCGACTTCCGGTTTTCGACGGATTTATACGTTTTAGAAGGTCCTGAACACGTTTTGACTATTTTAAGAAAATGTCTGTCTGTGAGTCTGTCCGTCTGTCTGTCTGTCTGTCTGTCCGTCTGTCTGTCTGTCTGTGTGTCTGTCTGTCTGTATGTGACAAAAAATTTGTGGGCGCTCTATCTCAAGAACTAATGCTCGAAATTTAATAAAATTTTATATTCAGTTAGACCTTGATATGAATTAGTGCCTATTGGTTTTTGGTGAAAATTGACCTGCAGGTGGCGCTGCTATACTACGTTTTTCATGATTTTCAAGATTGCTATATCTCAAGAACTAATGCACAGAATTTCACCAAACTTCAGATTCTGTGACCCCTTGATATACATAGACGCTGATTAAGTTTTGGTGTAAATTGGCCAGCAGGTGGCGCTGCTATGCCACGTTTTTCATGATTTTCATGATAGCTATATCTCAACAACTATCGCACAGAATTTCACCAAACTTCAGATTCCGCGATACCTTGAGATACATAGCCGCTGATAAGGTTTTGGTGTGAACTGCCCTATAGGTGGCGCTGCTATGCTACATTTTGCACGATTTTTGCGATAGTTATATCTCAAGAACTAATGCAGAGAAATTCATCAAATTTTAGATTCTGTTACACTAGAATATATAACATAATTAGACGCTGATTACATTTTGGTATTAACCTTGCAACAGGTGGTGCAGCTATGCTGCATTTTGCACGATTTTTCCGATAGCTATATCTCAACAACCAACGCACAGAATTTCATCAAACTTCAGAGTTCGTTACAAAATGACATATAACATAATTACACAACGATTACGTTTTGTTATAAATCCTTCAACTGATGGTGCTGCTGTGCTATATTTTACACGTTTTTTTTTAACTAACTATATCTCAAAAACTAATGCGCAGAATTTCATCAAACTTCAGATTATTTTACACCATAACATAATTAGACGCTTTTTTACGTTTTGGCATAAATTTTCAAAGATATGGTGTTGCTGTGCTACGTTTTGCAAATTTTTTGTTATAACTATATCTCAAGAACTAATGGACGAAATTCTATCAAATTTTTGATTCTGTTAGGTCTTGACATAAATAGATGCTTATTAGGTTTTTGTATAAATTACCAACATGAGGCACTACTAAGCTCATTTTCTCAGAATATTAATTAAATTTTGCGTTTTAGGCTTTTCGGATACCAGAATCTCATTAGGCTAGGTCAAATGTTCGAGGAAATTCGATAGTGGGTAACTTTGGGATCACCACATTTTTTTTTTTTTTTTAATATTAAAATGTACTTATGATATAGAAGAAAGTTTTGGGATTGACACATCCAACTAGTTTACCTTGCTATTACTGTTTGGATTCAAAAATGTATCTATATATATATATTTATGATTTTAAGTAATTGTCAGAGCATTTTGTACCATACATTTTTTTTTTTTTTTGTCTTGTGCTATTATTGTTTGCGTCCAAATGTCAGAGCATCGTGTATCATAAGATTATTTCTTTTTGCTATTACAGCTTGCATTCAAAGATTAATTCCACCATATTTGTATATATTTAATTTTAAATAATTGTCAGAGCATCGTGTATCATACAAGATTTTTTTCCCTTGCTATTACTGTTTGCGTTCAAAAATTAATCCACCATACATATATATATGTTTTATAATTACCATGAAATTTAAAATTTTATTAATTAAAAAAAATCTTACAATTATTCTTTTTAAATATATGAAATCATATTTTTCTTAAATATAAAATTTATTTATTAAAAGTTCTTGAAAATTGTTTAAAAAGTAACATTTTAATACCTTTAACCCTTTCCGGCACACTGTGCCCAGTCTGGGATACCTAATTTTAATTCGAAACTTGCAAACGGCACCAATCATATTTTAGTAAAATTTTGCTTTTACAATAGAAGCTTAAATTAAGGATTTCAAAGTATCTAAAAAATTCGTTTGTGAATTCCGGTGTCATTCGATAATTTCTCATTGTACATGAGATTTTGCCCTTGTCGTAAAGGGTTAAACTTTGAAGTATAAAAAGTATTTGGCTAACCGAATATTCGGTATTCTGCTAAATCACTATTCGCTGTATCCCTAATATATGTGTGAATATAAATATAAAAAATTACGCGCTTCTGCTAAGAAAAAAATTTTTGATATGGAAATTTGAATATTCTGTGAAAATCTAATATTTATACATTTTTTATAACACAGACACACGTTTGACATCCTATCTGTTTGTAAGCAATTGTATTATTTTTTATTATTTCTCGTTTCAAAATCTTCCAAGGATTTAAACCCACATGAATGTAAATAAACAAATGGCGGATGGTTACAGTATCATTTATATGTGACAACAATATAACAAAATACCAAACATATGCTTATTTAGCTCAGAATTCATATCTTTTTAGACACAATATAAAATAAAAAGACATGTATTGTGATTTAAAAGTTATTTTGTTGTATTTTTGTTTCTTTTAAATGGATTTTGGTGGCGCCATCTAGTGCCGATTCTAAAAATGGCGGCAAAGTGGTTAAAAGATATAGTTCCGAATATATTTCTGTATTTTACAGAAATGTGCAAGTTTCAATGTGGGAACATTGCTATTTTAGATAAAATATGGATGTTAAAATATTTTAACAACAAATTTACGTAGTCCTACGAGATGGCAAACGGAATCTCATTTTTAAGCATATTTTGAGACTTCGTCCCATCGTCTACTGTGTACCGTTTTCATTTATACGAGTTGGAAATTTGAAACCGCATGTTTCACAACAGCGCAAAGAGTATTCGACTGTATGTCACGGATTTAGTTCACAATACGTGCCTTCAGGTCAGCTACCAGGTGTCCCAAAAATGACTGATGGATTTTAAAATTCAATAACTTGCAAACGGTGACAGCTATTTAAAAAAAAAACTTCAGGAGGATTATGTAAAATGTCAGGAGTTTTTTTACCGTATTTTTTTTATTTTAGTTCGCATCTCAAACAATAGATGGCTCTGACGGCGATTGAAGGCAGGTGATCAATGCTGAGTGAAGCGTCGACATAGCCTTCAATCGCCCTCAGCGCCACCTATTGTTTGAGATGCAAACTAAAATAAAAAATTATGTTAAAAAAACTCCTGACATTATACATAACCCTCCTGCAAAAAAAAAAATTAAATAGCTGTCACCGTTTGCAAGTTATTGAATTTTAAAATCCATCAGTCATTTTTGGGACACCCGGTAAATTCGCAACACAGTATTCTTTAGATAGCCCCAGAACTAAAAATTTCAGAAGTTGAAAGCAGGAGATCGAACTGACCAGGCAGTTCGGAAATTGCGGCTTATAATTCGATCCTTTACGAATGTTTTATGCAGCAAATCCGTAACACATGTGCCAATGTGTGGAGTATTACCATTTTCCATAAATACGGTGTTATCAAGACACTGAAGCTGTTGGAGTGTTGGACCCACTTAACTCCACAACAAAAATTCATATCGGTTGGCTTTGACAGTGCAAGTAAAAGTACGTATAGAAGAGACTTTTTTGAAACATCACGGACCAACTAAAAATACTAAGGCGAACCCGTATTACATAGTTAGCTACATTTGGGGAACGAAAAGGTAAAGATTGAGAAATATTCTAATTTTCTGTTTCCCATTTTTGGCAGTTTAGCGTATTTACTATATTCTGCAGATAGAAATGTATCTTACCTAACCAAAAATGTAGAGCGATATTTTATCCACTTCCATGATCGGAAGGAATTGCAAAGCAAAATGTTTTCGTTTTAGAATGTCTGCAGCAAGAAATTCTTACATGGTTATCTTGTACGAATAGCATCGCATAACGTTTTTCGGTACTACTCTGTTATCCCGTTGACCAATTTCGCCAAATTATACAAGCCGCCAAACTAATAGCCAAATTATACATATGGACATATTTTTTTTTTTTAAATAATGAAAAAAAAACAAAAAAAATCACTTAATGGCATTTTAAACACGTGAATCGCATTTTATGTTATTGGATGTGACATTCACGATCATTCATTATTGGCATTTAATCTTATATTTTGGCGATAATTTTTTGATCGACGGGATAACCTAGAAGTACCCTTTTTTCAAAACTTTATGCACCGTACCGACCGTCATTTTCAAAATTCTGGCAATGACCCGTGCATTGCAGCTTCCTTCATCACTGCTGGATCATTCTTCTGCTATATTGGATAAGCAGTCACACAATGTGGTTTTCTTTTTCTTCTGGGTTTAGGATCACCAAGCCAATTTGTTTAACTTTCAAAATTATCTTGTGTAGGCCTTATATTGTTATTGGATTTTTTCTTAAATTCTTAAATGTACAAAAATTTTTAAGAACACTTGCTGTATTGTAATAATGTTGATAATATATGTGTTTCACTAAAAACACACGATCCGTCAATGACAAATTCATTGCAAGGATATCCGTAAAATAATAAACACAACTGGTGCAAACTTCACGTTGTTATCGCTACTATGCGTGGGTCGTGCTCAAGCTTTTCTCTAGATTTTACTGGATATACAGCGCCACTTGTCCGTGCAATTTTAATTTTTTACCTCGCCAAAAACATTTCTAATGATGTGAGATCCTACTTGTGAAATTTCAGATCATCTAGATAAATGTTCTTTTATTAAATGATTTTACTTCCACAATAGGAAAAAAATTACCTTGTTAAAAACATTAGGTTTTGTTATTAAATTTTTTTTACGGGGATAACCCATTAGTGCCTAGCGTCCCTTTGTAAGGACGCTTATAAAAAAGACGATAAAGCACTTTTCACACCAGTAAATAGGATGAAAAACAAGCACTATTTTTCACGAGACAAATTCCTCAATACAATAAGATAAAAGTTATTCGTCTTTTAAAAGTGGTGGGAAACACAAAATTTCATTTTTTATGAAGAAACTAGTCTGGGCATTAATAGGTTAAGTTTTACAGGGTGTTTACTTAAAACTATATAAAATACATAATAACATTTGCATTAGTGAAAAAAAAAAAGATAATTTTTTTAAAAAGTGGAAAAAAGGGCTAAAAAAACATAATTTTTAGTTTGTAATGTTGGAAGCAACACAAACAAATGTGTACAAAAAACAATGATATTTATGTTCAAGATATTCTGTTAGAAACAATCATTCCCTGCATTCTTTCATAAATCATTTTAAACAATGCACAAATTTGCTATGTTGAGCTTTATTTTTTAAACACAACAATGAAGTAAAAAAAGCAGTTATACAGGGTGGTCATAAAAAATCTTTGCCGATATACGGAGCTCTAGCGGCCAGTCCGCTCAACCGATCGAAATGAGATTAATGGTCGCAATTAATGGTGATGGCACCCATGTGGAAAATGTGTAATCAAAATAAAAGTTTTAATTTCTCCGATCTATATTGTAATCAGAGATTAGTGTACTGACTCTGTGTCATATGCAAATTTCCTCCTTGCGCCCCAATCCAGTTCTTTCTATGGAGGGGGAGGATTCGCCGAACAGTTCTTTGTGCGTGCATAACATGTCCGTTTCTTGCGATACACGTATGGTTTCAACGCTCTTTAGGGTTTTCGCATGCGCTGAGCATTTTGCGATGAAAAAAATGGGTGTTGCCATTGTGAATTTTCGAGTTTCTGTAACTATAACCGTAACCGTGAGCGCCATTTTGTTGCCGTTCACAGAATCTCGAGCTCATACCTCTGAATAGCTATATCTAAAATTTCACCTCGATCGGTTGAGCTGACAGGCCGCTAGAGCTCCATATATCGGCAAAGTTTTTTTTATGACCACCCTGTATGTGCCCGATACTAAAAAGCTACAAACATTTTTTTGTTGTTGTTGTTCAGTTTAAGTACATTTTTCATTAAAACTAAAGAAAGATGTTTCCTTAAAACTAGAAAGAATGCATTAAAATGAGAAAAAAGGAAAGATGATGAAGAAAATATGCATTAGAAAATCATTATTTTTATTGCAAATGGAGGACACGTCACACAACTTAGTGTAAAAAATACAATGATGCCAAATATGTTAAAATTATTTGGCAAAAATTTAACCATTTTCCAATTTTTTCTTTTGTTACTCGGTAGTGTTAAACGAGTATTCCAAGGTAATTGAAAAATATTTAAGCGAGTTAGAGTACGATCAGAAAGACAAGCGGTAGACATATAAAAGTACTGACAACGACAATCAAATACATAGATAAACGAACGAAATTCATACATGCTTTTAAATTTTGTAAGAAGATAAAAACTAAAATATCACCATCAGAAAATTTTAAATGTTCTAGCCTTTTCGAAGGATCTGAGACTTTCTTCGTCAGGCGCAAAGAAGACGTGCTTCTGCTATGAAGTCAACAGTGAGACATTTTTTTTCAGATCTTTTGAAAGACGCAGCGCATTAAAAAAATTCTCGCGATTTAGGACGATTTTTTAGTTTCTATTGATTCACACAAGCATATTCAACTAATTTTCTTTGTTTGGAAAATGTTAAATAGAAAATAAAGTAATAAATAAAAACAAAAAGTGGATTTGGAGACAGTATTGTAGAGTCATTTTGCAGAAGAAAGCATCATTTTACCCTTTTTGAAAAAAAAATCTTTCAACGAAATAAAGAATTTAAAAAACGACACACTAAATAGAATTTTAAGAAGCTGTTTGCATTTGTGATTGAAAATAGTATAGATTGTTTGCATTTACATTATTTGATAACTATAATTTTATTTCGATTCGCTGGTGTATGTGTAAATTCAGGGAAAGGCACAAATTGGATCTCATTTTACTGAAATCAAAGAAAAAACATTTTTTTCGACATTTTGTTTACTTTTATTTATTACTCTAAAAATACAACAGTGGTCCGATTACAACAATTTTGTTAATGAGTATATTACTGAATTTTAATTATTTTTAACTTTTCAATTATTAGTAAATTATTAACATTTCATAATATTTTTTTATTATTTGTATTTTGAAGTTGAATTTCTTTATGTTAATAGAAATACAATAGCTAAAATTTAGATTTGTGGAGAAGCATATTTGAAGAAAAAAAGAAATGAGACCACATTAAAAAAAGAAAATATTTCTTTAGTTAAGAACACAATTAATTTAAAAAGAAAACTTAAAAAAATATAATGCTGTTGATTTTAAAGTTTTTCTGCTTGAAATAATAAATCATATTATGCTAGTCCTTTTTTTCAGAAAAAACAAATACCATACTTTGAACCGTACCATACTACTTCATTTTTATAAAGTAACCTTGATTGTTTATGTTTAACCTTATTTATTTTCCTAAGACAAATAGAAAAGAAAGCAATTTTCACATAAGTGAAAAAGTTCTTAGCTGCAAATTTTTATGTCTAGACACAATTTCGTTGTTTAATGTGTATCTTCGATGTTTACTCAAGACTCACAAAGAAATGTTTGTTTACTTTAACAATTAAAGAATGCAAAAGTTATTATTCTAATTTTGTAATCTGTGTCAGAAATAAAACAAGCTTCCATTATATTTGCCAGTCTGCTTTATAATTCTGTCTATCAATAAGATTAGAAAACATGCAAATTGTTTTAGGTATTGTATTTCTGATTTTTTCACTATTAGATTTTCTATAAAAATTCTTAAAATAATACAGTGGCTAAAAAATATTTGTATAGTGCGTGTTTTAAAAGTCCAATCCATATTTGTAATACTTGCGATAATGGATAATAAGGGACACCAACAAACAATAAATGAATAAAATGAAGGATTAATGATTTTTAAACTGGAAATGTAAAGGTAAAATTTTCCTCACTACTTGTACATTAACGATCGTGTGAAACTTTCAATCGACAATTAAGTTTCGAACTGATTAAATATTTTTTATTAGTTAGTCAGACATTTTAATCGGTATCGAACAATAAAATATATAAAGATTTTTATTTATAATTTATTAAAACTTCGAGGCTTGAAATATTTTAACTGCTTATTTCCCCCTAGATTTCAGGTATTTGGTACAGTTCCTGATTTTTTAAAAAGTACTTGGAAGATATTTATTATATATTTGTTTTACTATAAACTTCAATTTGTTCTTATTAATAATAAAAGAACTGTTTAAATGCACTTAAAATTAATATTTATTGAAAAATTAAAGAGTTATAATAATGAACAAGAAAGTTATAATAAAGTTATTGAAAAGTTATAATAAAACTTATTTTGACCAAGTTGAATACATTTTTATTTTCCTCAAAATTTACGTATATTAATTAATTTCATATTATTAAGCATTCACTTTTAAATTAATTTCTATGGAATCTTAAAACTGTGAGATTAGGATATTTTATTAAGCACTAAAACATATAAATAAACACTTTTTGATCACAAATCCTAGATCATCCATTTTAATTTATTGTGCTTGCAAAAAGAATTAACCGTAATTAATTTCTAAAGGAAAACCCATTGAATTAAAATAATATTTGAGTGTATTTTTTTCATTTCGCTTTAGCAATTGAACAGATGTTATATAAATTTAAATTACTTAAACGAAATTACATATAATCTTCCCCAAGCAATTAAAGTTTGTAATTAACTTCATTTCCTAAAAGCAAATTACTATTTGAAAAAAAAAACATATTTAGAAGATAGCACTTACATAATATTTATTAATTCGAAATCATTGTAGTTTAAAATGCATACGGTAGCTAATCAATATTATGACATCATTATTTAATGAGATTTTGTATTTAATCCTTAATCTGTATCGATAAAATGTAAATAAAATGCTTATTCAATATATTTATGTTATTACATGACTATAAAAATACTCATACAATCGAATATTTATTTAAAGCTTCGGATATATGAAAAGCTAAGGCAATTTTTTGAACGAATTCTTATTTATGAAAGTACATAACAATTATAGGAATAAAATATTTCTAACTGAGTAAAAAAATGAGCAGGCCGGCAATCGAATCTAGACATTTGACTTACAAGGCAAATGCTCTCAATTTTTCGCTCAGTTGGAAATATTTAATTCGTATGATAACTTTACCAATCAATTTGATTGTGTTAAAAAATGTAATACATCTACGTATCCATTGTTCTATGGAGTTCCTTTACCTGCGGTCTATTCTTTTCAGCTGTCTAGATGACAGGCCAGACGTTATCTGGGCGAAAAATGCTCACCGGTTGTCGTGCCCAGTTAGCTTAAACGATAGAGCACTGACTCTGTAAGCCAAGTATCTGGGTTCGATTCCCGGCCTGGGAAATTTTTCGCTCAGTTGAAAATATTTAATTCGTATGATAACTTTACCAATCAGTTTGATTATGTTAAAAGTGAAATTTATACAACAATTGTTCCGAAAAAAAGTGTTGAATTATTTATGTAACTTTAAAATTCCAAAAATACTTCTTAAACCTTTCGGTTCGTGTTTATTATTAATACATGTTTTTTAATTGAGTATTAAACAAATACTTTTGTTACTGTTTAGTTGTAATAATGTTAATATGAGTCTAAGCCTTTACGATATGAATTCATTAACGCTTAGACATTTAGTAATAAAAATAATAATAAATATTTGCTTAATTCTCTTTGCACCGTTTGCGATAGCTTTTTTTTTAAAATGTATTCTCACTCTTTAAATTTAGAATAAAGATTATCTTCCTGAAATAATCATGTTTAGTTAAGCGCACATAGCATTCACAAGTTACAATATCAGTTGAATCTCGTAATATAATATTTTCTAAACATCTCTGAAAACTCTTCCTGAGCCTCTTTCTCAGTCATATGAATGTGAAGTGAATAGTATGCAAACCAACAACATTCGTTCTGTTTTAAACAATGAAATATTTGTTAAACTCTAACTAATCTATTTGAATAGCTAGTGTTAATGTTATTAAAGTAAATATCACTTTTTTAAAAATAGAAAAATATTGGACTCGAAAGGATTAGTTTTCATTAGATAATTAAATTTAATTGGTTATTCTTAAAATTCTATTAAAAATAAAGTGTTTGTTAAAAAAAAAAAATTAAGATCCCGTATATTTAACAATAAAAAAAGGAAAACTGTAAGAGTGCTGCTGGGTTTTTTGTAATGATCGTAAACCAACGCGTGTGGCCCACACAACATTCATTAATTCTTCCAATAGTGTGGGGAGTATTTTTCTTCTATAACAAAAAAGCAATTTGAAATTTTAATGCGTTCAAATTCAGTATTTATTCGGAAAAAAAATAAAAGCGAAATCATTTAGTTGGGTCTAAAACTGTGCCAGGCAGTTTCAAGTTATATTTCATATCTACATATAAAAGGTATTTGAGGCATACTGAGGTTTAGACAGAATTATATTAATATCGTTAAAAATATATTTTGAAAATGATTGTCAACTCTCATGGAACTGTCTACTTGCGAAGTAATAAGCAATGTTGTACGTGCGTGCGAGTAAACATATGCTTGCGAAACCACGCTGAAGATCTATTTATATATTTTCAAGGAAAATATAGGAAAGTATGAACTGCATTGCAGTGTCACCACACAGCAAGTAATATTGAAGTAAGTCGAAGTCGTACGTGAAACACGGCGAATAAGAAGCGTCTGTATTATAACTAGTTTTTACTTACTCATCATACGTAGTATAAGGTAACTCTTGCAATCGTTTTGAAAATCGAAGAAAATTTTTTTGAGGGATTTACACGTTTGAGATACTAAAGATTCCGAAAAACATATTTTTAGAAAAAAAATGCCGTCGGTCTGTCTGTCTGTCTGTCAACACTCTACCTCTCGAACAAATTGAGATAGAGACTTGAAATCCTATATTTGCTTAGCATGTAAAAATGGAACGAAACCTATTTAATATCAGTAACCTCGTTTATCCGGAACTATTTTCTCGGACTCTCGAAAAATTAATTCTGATGAAAGGTACATAAAAATTTTCGAAATTTTTTATTTTAAGGTATTGACTTAAAAGGCAATAAAATAACACAAATTTTGCATAAAGAACAAAGTCAATCGTTTGCCGAGATATTTGTAATCTTGTTTACTACATTCTTAGATTTTTCATGACCGTGTATTTCATTCAAATTTCAATTCAGAGATATATTTTAATTGAAAATGAGACGCATAATCCGACGCAGTAAACTGTTAGTTAATATGATTATTATGTTTGGAGTTATAAGGATGTTTCTTTTATGCAGTTTGGTACTACTTGAGTAGTTCCGCATTTTATATAATTTGTTGAAATTGGTTCATCAGAAATTCATTAATAGAGCATTACACTGTAAAATAAATCTGTAAAGTTACTAAACTTTTTCTAGGAAACTGGGATTCCAAAAGCATTTCCTGTAACGGTAACAGCAAAAACTTAAGTTTCAGAATCGGTTACACGAAATTTTCCCGTAACCTTTACATGAAATGTTCTTGGAATCCTAGTTTCCTAGAAAAAGTTTAGTATCTTTACAGATTTTCTTTTTACAGTGTACTATGTTTATTAACAATATTTAAATGTACATTTAAATTTTGTTTTGGAGTTGCAATGCATTGTGTAAATAGTTTTCACATGTTTTATTTTCATACATTGTATTATGCATATACATGATGGGTTAGAATTACGGTGGCCCCCAACGACTAGTTTAAATGTTGAGATCTTCATGTAAGAAATGATGCGTTCTTGTGCAAAAATGTAGTAATGCCAGTCTTATTACGATTATACATATCAAATCGAATTATATCGCATTAATATGACTCAGTAATAAGTAGGACATAATAACCATAAGTACCTGGAATCAATACTCGTTATGGGATATCATTAAATTAATTACATATGATAGGGTTTAATTGTATGAAGTAAACTATTAAATTATTAATATCTAATAATCTAGAAAATTATTACTATCATTTTTAACTTTTGATTAGATTTTTTAAAATTTGAAATGGGTCAACAACAGTTTGCTTCAATTACACTGGATAGTTTTTGTGCTGTTATATGCATACAGAAAGATGGGCGAGCCACACTGTAAAAAAAAGGTCGATCTACTAAAAAATTTTTAGTGATCCTTGTAATTACTAAAAAAATTTTAGTAATCTTACTCGGTTACAAGGAATCTGTAAGAATTACTAGAAAAAAAGCTAGCAACGAATAGAGTTAATAGTTTTACATTTTTAATAGCTATTACTGAAACTCACTTGGTGTGGTCGAGATAGCCTAGTGGTCATAGCACCGAACTCCAGGCTGAAAGTACCTGGGTTCGATGCTGGACGCCACCAAATACGCACCGAATGTTAGTGCTTGTTAAATAAAGGAATTATGAAAATCCTGTCGTTGCTGTTATCATGGGTAATGATCTCTGAACTTTCCCTCCCCTTTAGAAACATGTCAAAATGGACAGGTATCAATGTTTGGTGCTGTCATCTATTGCGGCTTTACCGAAAATCTTCCGTTTCCGAAGTCTGTCTTTTTACCCACTGTATGCAGCTCGAAGGAAGCTCCTGCCCTTCGGGCACACGAAATGGTTACTAAAAAAAAGTTTGGAGCTATTCGTAAATTTTGCTTGGTGGTTCATACTAAAAAGTTTTAAGTTAGTTTAGAAAAAATTCTTTTGTTCAGGTTACAAAAAAAATGTTTGTTTCACTTGCAAAAAAAATGTTTGTAATGGTTACTAAAAAATTCTGTGGAATACAAATTTACTAAAAAATTTTAGTAACCTCTTGATTTTTTTTTACAGTGCAGTAGAAGACTATAGGTTCTTCACATTTATATATTTACAAAAGCACAAAAAACCCTTACTGTTGCGAATTAGATTAATTTTTTGTAATTACTTTCAGTTTGCATACTCTCTAGTGACTCCATGGTCATAATTTTTATTTTCGTGCAGGCGATCACGAGCAATGATAAAAAAAAGCAGAATTTTCTGGAATAAAATATAGGTTAAGTTTTTATCTAAAAAGTTTGCAGCTTTGTTTTGTAAGAGAATTAAATTATTTTCTCACGTTTAATTATAAAACAACAATGTTTATATTTTCGGGTAGATTTAGATGGTAGATACAAAGCCATGGGTGCTAGATAATGCTTGCTTACCTAACAATAGAGAACTGGCCGAAAAGCGGCTTGCTACAACGAGGAAAAAGTTAATTAATTTAAATAAAATTGAGGTATATAGCGAAGTATATGATTCGTGGATAAATGCAGAATAATTGAAAGGGTGGTTGATAATAAAGAAAATAAAGTACATTATTTGCCACAGAGCCTTGTATTCAAAAAGTTGAGTGCAACTACTAAAGTTAGACCAGTTTTTGACGCTTTGGCTCATGTTAAAGGTTACCCTTCTCTAAGTGATTGCCTAGATAAGTGATTAAATTTGATTGAAATGATTCCTTTTAAATTGCATCGTTTTCGGAAATATCCTGTTGTTGCAATATCTGATATATAGAGGGCATTTCTAGAAATTGGTATTAAAGTAGCGAATAGAAACTATCTGAGGTTTCTATGGGAAAATGGCATAATTTACAGACATAAACGCGTAATTTTCGTAATCGGTTGTAGCCCCTTTTTTTATCTGCGTCTACTTTAAGACATCACTTAGAAAGTGCGACTGATAATCTTGCTTCTATAATAGAAATAAATCGTTGAATCGTTGCATTTAGATAATTGTGTTTGCAGTTTCAACACAGTTGAAGAATTAAATAAGTTTCTATCTGTGTCCCAAATGTTACTATTCTCTGCAAAATTTAATCTCAGGGAATGGTTGTCAAATTATCCTATTCAAATTATTTCTGAAAATTAAACAGCTAATATGACACCAGTGTTAGGTTTAAACAGGGATCTGGAAAACGATACCCTATCTTGTAAAATCGGTTCTATTGAGGAAATACAAATTATTCTCGCAAAACGAGCTCTACTCGCATTCGCTCAGAAAGTATTTGATCCTCTTGGATATACCTCTCCTATGACTGAAAAACGGAAAAGTGTCATTTCAGCAATAAACAAGAACACAAAATCTAATGATTGGTATTATCGACGGTTTCCATCTCTCCAGAAAATTATAAGACTGATCACCTGGATTTTAAGATTCTTAAACAATTCAAGAAATCCAAATTCAAAAGAAGTTTTTGCACTTACGTGTTTGAAAGTAGAACAAGCCGAAAGAAAATTGATAAGTTTGATACAGGGAAACAGTATTAAGAACGAGAAGTTGCAGAATAGTGACTGTCCGAGAACGTTATTGACACTAAATATTCTTTGAACTAAAAACTTTATTCTTATTTTTTAGTATATTTCATAGTGTTCATTTGAATTTGTAATAATATGTTTAATTTTATTTGAATTTTGCAGAAGAATATGTTTATTTACCTGTTTTGTGATAAAAATAATATTGTAAGAATGGTATGTTTTGACTGTAATGTAAGTATTAGACATATTTTATTTTATTTTATATTTAATTGTACCCATTGTTGAGTTTATCTGTCGAAAACTCAAGGTGGGAGAATGTAGCAAATTTGGTTAATATTTTGTAATTACTTTTAGTTTGCATACTCTCATAGTCACTCCATGGTCATAAATTTTATTTTCGTTCAGGCGATAAAGAGCAAAGATAAAAAAGAGTAGAATTTTCTGGAATAAAATATATGTTATGTTTTTATCTAAAATATTTGCAGCTTTGTTTTGTAAGAGAATTAAATTATTTTCACACGTTTAATTATAAAACGACGGTGTTTATATTTTCTGGTAGAATTTATATCATCGACATCGCACTGTCTGCGATACCTACTCTCATTAAAATGAATACAATGCAATAAGTAAAAATCTTCATTGGTCGAAAAAAATTACATGCCCAGCGGAGTTTTAAAATATTTTATTTTTAATTTTTCAGATTTGTTTAGGGAGAACTGGGGCACATTGATACAGCTTTATTCTAAAAAAATTTTTGGCGTCTAGAAAGCAGAAATTTCAAGTTATTTTTCTATGTGATGTCAGCAAAAAATATGTAGTGTGTTATAAAAATGTACAATCGTTGTTTTGTACATTATTTTTGCAAGTAATTAAAAAAAAATAAAAAAAGGAAGTTGTATCAATGTGCCCCATCCCCGGGGCAGATTGATACATTGTGATACATCTGGAAAAAATGGAGACAAAATAACACCAATGCATATTTTTCATAGAAAAATAGTTAGCAAACCATTTTATATTATTTATAAAAATTCAAATCACCCACACTTTATTTGTAAGCAATATTAAAGCAATCAAAATGAAATGTATAATGACCTGATCTTCTGGCTGTTCCTTGTCTGATTGTTCGCTGTGGTAACTTTGTCATATCTGGTACTTGAACCCCAGCATTATCTTCTTTCTTAGGAAAGATGAAAAATTATCAAGTTTTCTCCTTATAAATCGGTCTATAAAGAGAAAATAAAAAATAGTTATACTAAAAATTCTGTTTTTAATATAATTAACCTCTGATGTTCTGCAGCTTATTTCTCTTACGTAACACTTTTCATGTAGAAAATACTTTTTTCTCTGGCGAACTGATATAAATTTGAGATTTTCCAGGCTGCCGTCCTTTCTTTAATTAGTTCTACTAGCAGTATATGTTGGGTAAGTTCGTACGTCTTCTCTTTGCAAAAATACTATAAAATGCTCTAATATAAAGAAATTAAAGCTATTTCACTTCAATAAAAACTAATATTAGAAAATTTTATCGAAAAATGGTTGGATTAAGGAGTGCATTGTAAAAAAATAACAAAAGGTAATGAAAAAATCAACTAGAAAAGAATTTAGGTTTTATCAATGTGCCCCGACACAGACTGTATCAATGTGCCCCATACAGCCATTTTGAATAAAATGAGTCTAAAATCCAATATTTCATAATTTATCTAACAAAAAAGAATGAGAAACTGAGAAAGAGTAGTTTTACTTGCCAGGGAGAGTATTCTTTTCGGTTGAAAACTCTAGAACTGTTGTATAATACCATTTCAATTGTACAACTCAAATTTACTTTTGATCTACAAAAACAGTAAATCACCCACCCCGTTTCATCAAACAACTGAATCATTCCAAGACTTTCTGTATGTAGTTTAGTGCACTATAGTCACATTTTCGAACTGTTGTGAAACTTTTTGTAATGACCCTGTGAGCTGCAGAGGGGGTGTATCAATGTGCCCCATGTATCAATATGCCCCAGTTCCCCCTATATTTAGACGTCTTCTAATGGCAGTAGAGTTTTGAATGAAATTCATAAGTTTTAAGTTAAAAGATGTAAATCGTACGATTCCTTGTATTTGTATATGGTATGTGATAATACTAGAGATCGAAAACTCTATATATTGTTTTTCCTTCTAATGCAAAAATTTAACTTTGTTTATTTTCTCTACAATAATAAGGAACTGTTGTTTTAAAAAATTAATTAGAGTGATATTTTTCAAACATTAAACTTAATTGAGCTATTAAAGCTGTTTTATAGTCCAAAAGTTTACTTTTATCATTATTAATATGCCATAACTTTCTATCATTTAAAATTCATGACAGATTGCAATGAAAGATATTAAAACAAATATTTTCAAGCTAACATTAACAAAATACTTGAAGGCATGCTGCTTATCAACGTCGATTAGAGGGTTTCCAGATGTTTCTTAATATTACATTATTAATATTTCGCAAATTAATATAAACAAGTCCTGAGCTGTTTTTAATTAATTAGATGTTAGTTTTTAAATTGTTTGCGTGTTATGTTAAAATTTAAACTCGCACATATTTTATTGTTATTTTGAAATAAATGTTGCATCTATTAAATTTTGTTATATGTGTTAGGTATTTATTGATTTTTGTATTGTTTGATTAAAATATTTTTTAAATATTTACAGATAAAATATTTTTTGTTTCTTTTCTAAATCAATGGCTACATGTATTTATTACACCCTGTTGAATTAAGATTTACTGTAAATAAAGGATTATAGAAAAAAATATTGATGTTTAATTAAAATCATATTAGACATATAATTATTGCATAATATGTTATTACATTTGATGTAATTAACTCATCCCATTTGTTTGTGACTCTTTACACCATATAAAATCCGATGGATGTTACGTTCGAATTAAAAATACTTTTGTTTTGTATGCCTGGTGTAAAAAGTAACGTAAATTTCAAGTTTATCATAGTAGAAAACAATTAGAAAAAGTCTTTAATCAGAAAGAAATTAAAAGACATACAATAACAACTAGAACTGTACAGAGCAGAATGTGTAATTATACCTTAAAAATCAAATTGATAGTAGTATCAAAAAGCCAAAACAAGCGAAAGAAAGTTTTAAAAAATACGTACTAAAGAACAGCTAATATAAAAATATTCAGAAGCAATCAATGAAAAAGTCTGTATAATAACAAAAAATAAAGAATAGTTCTAGAGCAAAAAAGATATCTATCGCATACTTTAGCAGATTGAAAACAAGTATTTTTATCAAATAAAAAAATATTAACAACCATTATGTAATTCAATTTGGTTTTTTTTTTATCTTTTTTCGCATTTTAAGTTATTGACTCTGTAATAAATAACACCAATGTAAGAGATTTTTTGAATAGCTAAAGCAATTGAATGTTTCATAAAACACTTCAAATTCTTAAATAATAATAATAATAATGAAAAAGGTTTCATCACATTACATTTTCCACTTTCATAACTTTAAATGTATCTATTTTGTCTGTTTCGGCATATAATAGAATCCTTTTTCAATCTTAAATAATAGGAATCATTGACACAGACTAATAAAGTACATATCATCTGCACCGATTGTTTTAAATCACACAGTACGTCATTGCAACTAATGATATTAGTGGATGTGTTCGAATGGTTTAATTCTTATACTGATTTCCAAGTTCCATTACTTACTCCAATTACACATTTTTAGTTAATTTTCAATTTGTATAATGCCATAAAGCAATAACATTGTTCATGGTAAAATTGTAAACTTTAGCACAAACATTTCAATAGTGGTTAACAAAATTGTGGTGCTTGGTAGGGAAAATTAAATTCATTTTTATTTTCTTCATTAACAGAAACGTGTTTAATTATGACAATTTGTGTTTCGAAAAAAAAAAGATTCTCGAATTTCTAGCGTTTCATTTTCTCTTTATTTTACTCTTTTAAATCTCATTTCTTCTAGATTCTAAATCTCGTCGTAGTAGTTAATTTTCTTTTCACATTGATTGTGACAATACTTCATATGTTTTAATTAACTGTTGTTTCTAAATTTAAAAAAGATTTTTTTCATTTTCAGAGTCGAGAATTTTTGTCAATGAAAAAGCATGTTTAGGAAGGATGATAAAAAGGTTGTTCTTTAAAAATGGATTCGTGTTTCTTAAAACCGTCTTCTCGATAGCTCTAGAAAAATACTTACAGCTTCAAAACTGCAAAATTTATACGAAATAAATAAGGAACTTAACTCATTAAGGGTTCTTGTACCTTTTAACATGGTTCAAGCGGGTACCGTTATTTTCCAGGTGAAATGCCAGCATTTCTTTATAGAAAAATAAATATCGTTCACAAGAGTGAAATTTCGTTTTATTTAATTAGGGATTTTCTAAAAGAAAATACTGGTACCAAAAATTTTCCTGCTCATAAAATTCCAGGATCTGTACGAACCATGTTTAAACTCGTTGAAAAATCAACAAAAACATTGAAGGTTTAAATTATCTCCATTACTTTTTCATGTACAGACATGAAATTTTGGCTTTTGATTTGTTAGAATACCTCTCTAGATATAAGTGTTTTGTGACATACCACTAAAGAACTATTTATTTTCTCCTTTTTGATATAAATATTAATCAAGACTCTTTATCTATACACCAGATGGCAGCAGTACAAAAATTTCCAGTATATCTTGCCATCTCTGAAATATACGCACAAAGATACAAGAGAAGAAAGGATTTATGCAATCTTGCATTTTTACTTCCCCCCCCCCTTGTGCAGGAAAGATTCATCGTGCGCCTACGTCATCAGTGTGCTTGTTTGAAGTCACGGAAACTGGTTGTTGTCAGCCAAGCTGCGATCTTCAAACTGTTTTTAAAACTATAATATTTAAGCACCTCTTCTATTATAAATATACCTTATTGTTACCTGTGCTTTTAACCTATATAATCAACATTTTCTCTTCTTATAGTATATATCCAAGTGTGTGTGATATCTTTTTTTAAAGATTTAAATAAAATTATCTTAGCAGTGATACGGTAGTGTCCACTTCATCTCGCCTCTAGATAATAATTTTTGCACGGATAAGCAACATCTCGGTGAACGCAACGCTCTACTGTTTTCGGGTAGCTTGCCAGTAAAGGTAAGCAAATCTTTCTTTTTATATACTGTCATTTCATATTAACTATTGCAAATATAAATAATATCTGGGTAAAGTATGAGAATATTATGAATCCAATTGCATATTGATTAATTAACATATTTCTCAAAAGATTATGAGACTCATAAATATTAAATACCCAGTAAAAATAAATATGTATATTGCTCACATTAATTGATATATTATTGCACAGTTAACATTACTTTATATGAGCATCAAAGATTGAAATATATCTATATTTATATTCATATAACTATAAAGAGAGTAGCATAATTAACTCAAATTAAAATAAACATGGCAGTAAATAGAGACATAGGTACTATAGATAAGTTGAATGATACTAACTACTCCAATTGGAGCTTTAAGATAGAGAATTTGCTTATTAAAGACGACCTCTTAGAATTTATCAATGAAGAACCACCTAGTACGGCCGACGATGCCTACATGAAAAGGTCAGCCAAAGCTAAAGCAACAATCTGCTTATGTATTGAGGATTCTCAGATTGTGCACATACGAAACCTCAAATCGCCAAAGCAAATCTGGGAGAAACTGCGAAATGTCCATCAAAGAAAAAATTTATCTTCTAGGCTGTTCTTATTGAGGAAATTTTACTCCCAAAGGCTCCCGGAAGGAGGAGACCTCAGCCAACACATCAATAACATTCTCACGCTCCGCGATCAGCTTTCAGCTATAGGTGAGAAAATAAATGATTCTCATGTAGTGGCAATCATGCTATGCAGTCTGCCACAATCCTACGCTCCCCTAATAACTAGTATTGAGGCGAGGGACGAGAAGGACCTCGATCTCGAAATGGTCAAAAATAAGTTATTAGATGAATATTCCCATAGAGTGGAAAATAAAAATGCTTACTCCCGTCCCAAGGACACCGCTTATAAAACAATCAGTAAAGGAAACAAAAGCAAAAAGTATTGCTCGTTTTGCCAGCGTGAAGGGCACTACCGTTCGGAATGTTATAAATTGAAAAACCAGCAAAGAATCAACTATCAAAAATATGAAACTAATAAAACGAAAATCTACAAAAACAATTCCGATACCCCTAAAAAACAAAACAACTCTACTGGTGACTCATCGAACTTTTGTTTTAACAGCAAAACTATCAAACATGATGATTCAAATGAATCAATCAATGAATCAACCATTCCTCTCTTCCCAGTAGAAAATAATTTCAAAAATGAGTCAATAGAGGTGAACCAAACACAAACAACAGATCCAAACACCTACATAATAGATTCTGGTTGTACGAGACACGTCACCTCCACGAAAGAAAATTTCGCCACATTCACAGCCGGTAATTTTGGCAACATAACTATTGCTAACGGAAAAAGGCTAAATTCACAAGGGATGGGGGACGTTAAACTGAAAACAAACAAACAACAATATATTACACTTAAGGACGTGTTATATTGCCCAGAACTAAAAAGCAACTTATTATCGGTTAAAAGAGCTACCGAAAATGACATAAAGGTAATATTTGAGAAAAACGAATGTTTATTTGTCAAAGACAATAAAATAATTTTGACTGCTAATCTAAATGATAATCTTTATGAGTTAAACCCCAAAGATGAATATGGTTACACATTAAGCGCTCAAACATTCTGTCACAATCCAAACTGCATATCAATGTGGCACCGGAGACTCGGACACAGAAATTTCGACGACATCAAATACATAGTCAATCATAAATTAGCTGAAGGGATAACAATTAACAATTGCACACATGACATACGATGCACCAAGTGCATTCAAGGGAAACTTTCTGTCCTACCCTACCCTAAGGCATCTACCAACAGAAGTACAGAAATCTGTACTCTGGTACACTCAGATATATGCGGCCCTATGCAGACAGAAACGATAGGAGGTAAAAGATACTTCATAACATTTACGGATGATTATAGCAGGTTCACCATGACGTACTTAATTGCGCATAAATCAGAAGCCGTTATCAAATTAAAGGAATACATAGCGTTGATGAAAAATAAATTTGGCAGATCAATAAAAGCAATCAGGTCCGACAACGCAAAAGAATATATAGGTGACGATTTCGAAAACTACCTGATCGAGAATGGGATACAGCGCCAGTTAAGCGTTCCCTACTGCAGTCCCCAGAACGGTGTCTCTGAAAGAAAGAATAGGACGATAATGGAAATGGCTAGAACCATGTTATCAGACGCTAAATTACCCAAACAATTCTGGGGAGAAGCGGTCATGACCGCCACATATCTCCTCAATCGACTGCCAACGAAAGCGAATGAAAATAACTTAACTCCATACGAGCTTTGGAATAACAAGAAACCGGATCTCTCGAATATTAAAACTTTCGGATGTAAGGCATTCGCCTACATCGATAAGCCTAAAAGGGGAAAACTAGACGAGAAAGCCGTCGAGGGAATAATGTTGGGCTATGATTACAGAAGCAAAGGTTATAGGATTTATACGGGCGAAAATAAAATAATGATATCCAGAACCGTAAAATTTTTTGAAGATGGAATTAAACAAGAGGAATTTAAGTCTGATAAAGAAAATAACAATTGCGAAACACCCGCGGATAACATCCTAATTGAACTAGAAGAAAATGACCATGATCAAATAAATCCCTCAGCGGAAGAACCCCCCGAACTTAGAAGGTCGGAAAGGCAAAATCGCGGAGTACCACCCAACCGTTTCGGTATAAGTGCAAATTTATGCCAAATTCAGGAGCCAAAGTCATGGGCGGAACTGCAGGACATCAATGACGTGAAAACTAAACATAAATGGATAGAGGCAACAAATGAGGAAATAGAGTCCCTAAAACAAAATAATACCTGGAGACCAATACCAGGCCAATACCAGGAAAACGCGTCATTGGGTGTAAGTGGACGTTCAAAGCAAAAACGAGAGCAAACGGGTCAATAGAAAGATATAAGGCGCGGCTAGTTGCTAAGGGATACGCGCAGAAATATGGTAGCGATTACGGCGAAACCTACGCACCCGTAGTTGCTCATACCACCCTGAGAGCAATCTTAAACGCAGCAGTATACAAAAACCTCGACATAACTCACTTAGACGTAAAAACCGCTTTTTTACACGGCGAACTAGAAGAGGAGGTTTATATGGCTCAACCCGAAGGATATGTGAAAAAGGGTGAAGAGGATAAAGTATGCAGCTTAAACAAAGCAATTTACGGTCTTAAGCAGGCAGCCAGGGCGTGGAACTTGAAAATAAGCAAATCTCTAAATGAATTAAATTTCAAAGAATCCACGTCAGACAAATGTCTATATAAAAGAGTCCAAGATGGAAAAGTCGTCTACATAATCGTTTATGTGGATGACATCTTGGTCGCCGGAGATAAAGAAGACACGTGCGAAATATTTACTGAACTTTCAAAACAATACGAAATCAAAAACCTGGGAAAGGTTTCGCAGTATCTAGGAATTAATATTAAAGAAACAGCAAAAGGAAATCTAGAATTAGATCAGACGAACAAAATAGTGCAAATTGCGGAAAAATTTAATTTGTTAGACGCAAAACCAACATATACACCTATAAGCACTAATTATTTCAGCCTAGACCCAAATGGAAAATTACTGGGAGATAACAAAAAATATAGGCAGGCCATTGGGGGGCTGTTATACATCGCGACCCTAACTAGACCCGATATAGCATCGGTTGTTAATATACTGGTAAGGAGGAATGAATCACCCAGAGAGGTGGACTGGCAAGCAGTCGAAAAACTAATCAGATATTTACTCACCACAAAAGATTTAAAGTTGGTCATTGACAAGTCAAAACCGCCAGTGTTAACAGTTTATAGTGATGCAGATTGGGGTAACGACAGGGTGGATAGGAAATCCACCACAGGAAATTTATTTAAACTAGGAAATAACTCCTTAGCGTGGTTGTCAAGAAAGCAAAGTTGCGTATCACTCTCTTCTACAGAGGCGGAATATATTGCCGCCTCCAGTGCATGCCAAGAGACCATATGGCTATTAGAATTACTAACTGATCTCGAACAAAATCAACAACTTCCAGTTACCCTCTATGAGGATAACATTTCAGCCATAAAACTCTCTGAAAATGAAAAGGCGCAAAGCAAAACCAAACACATAGAAATAAAATTTCACTATATCAGACATTTGTGCCAGAACGGAACTATAAAAATAACCTATTGCCCATCAAAATTAATGCTGGCTGACGTGTCAACAAAACCGTTCCCAAAACCTCACTTCGAATACCTCAGAAACCAGATGAACATTATACACTCATCGGTTTGTCACAAAAAGCAGGGGTGTTAGAATACCTCTCTAGATATAAGTGTTTTGTGACATACCACTAAAGAACTATTTATTTTCTCCTTTTTGATATAAATATTACTCAAGACTCTTTATCTATACACCAGATGGCAGCAGTACAAAAATTTCCAGTATATCTTGCCATCTCTGAAATATACGCACAAAGATACAAGAGAAGAAAGGATTTATGCAATCTTGCATTTTTACTTTCCCCCCCTTGTGCAGGAAAGATTCATCGTGCGCCTACGTCATCAGTGTGCTTGTTTGAAGTAACGGAAGCTGGTTGTTGTCAGCCAAGCTGCGATCTTCAAACTGTTTTTAAAATTATAATATTTAAGCACCTCTTCTATTATAAATATACCTTATTGTTACCTGTGCTTTTAACCTATATAATCAACATTTTCTCTTCTTATAGTATATATCCAAGTGTGTGTGATATCTTTTTTTAAAGATTTAAATAAAATTATCTTAGCAGTGATACGGTAGTGTCCACTTCATCTCGCCTCTAGATAATAATTTTTGCACGGATAAGCAACATCTCGGTGAACGCAACGCTCTACTGTTTTCGGGTGGCTTGCCAGTAAAGGTAAGCAAATCTTTTTTTTTATATACTGTCATTTCATATTAACTATTGCAAATATAAATAATATCTGGGTAAAGTATGAGAATATTATGAATCCAATTACATATTGATTAATTAACATATTTCTCAAAATGATTAAACAGATTATGCTGTTTAATGCAATACCAATAGATACTGACTAGTCTTTTACAGAATTTGTGTGTTATTGAAATTAAAATATTTCTTTTTTTACTCTGTAAATCATTGCGCGCACGATATCTTGAGAACGTATGTATGGATTATTATGAAATTAAGTGTAGTTATTTAACGTATATGTGTGTTTAAAATGATCTACTTTTAAGTATTTAGAATGATAATAATTTTAGTTATGACTAGTTTTATTGATTAAAAAACATAATTTTTGCTTTTTTAAACAAAAATATTGATTGTTTATTGTTATTGAAATAATTTTGATCTAATAGTTCATTTTAAAAATACATGTATACCTATTATAAGCATTAAATTTCATAAAAATCCATACATACGTTCTCAAGATAACATGCGCGCAATGACTTACGGAATGAAATAATGACTTACGGAGCGAAGCGATGTTTTAAATTCAACAGTACACAAATTCTACAAAAGACTAGTCAGTATATAGGGTACTGTATTAAAAAACATAATCTTTTTAATCAAAATCCAAAATTTTATATTTATACATAAAAAAATAAAGGAGTTACACTAATTCAAACTTTCAATGTTTTTACTGATTTTTAACCAGTTAAAAAGGTACTAGACTCCTTAATGTCCAGCGTTATATAAATAGGTAAGTTTATGTTTGTTTTAATATAATAATCAGTTTTTCAGATCTATTGGATCCTTTATGTACACATGTGTATCACAGGATTCTTCCTTTGTCTGCCACTCCATTGGCTATCGGTATAATCAAGTTTTCTCCTCATCAGATGGAGCTTAAAATTAATATTTTTCTGGTTTTGAAATAAATCTTTATCCTTTTCCTGCAAAAGTAGTTAATTGATGTATATGTATGACCTGTAGTACTTACTACCACTACAAGTGTGAAAAAAAGATCGTTTATTGCTCTCACTACGGTAGGTCTATCTTTTACATCTGATGAAAAAGCGTATTTATATTGAAATATGTTGCTTTAGCTACTTTACAATGGTCTGTTTTATGACTGATTTACTTTGGTGTTAGGAAATAGAAACCTCAAAAATTCTTAATTTTCGATGTTAAAAACGCATTCTTAAAAAAATGCTGGAAAAAGAAAAGGTTTAAAGCAATTTGGGCGTTAACTATAGGTAAAGATTCCGAAAATCTTTAAAGAGCCAGTGGCTCCTAAACACAAATATTCCAATCACTACCAAGACTTAATTTCTAAGAAAAAGTAAGGAAAAACGCGAAACAATCGGGAAAGAACGCAAATTTCCTTAAAAGCTAACAGAAGTAAGCTAATTTTATCAAGGGATCGCAAATGAATTCTTTCATCAAAGAATTAGTAAAAAATAGCGGAAAAAAGGCTATTTTGGTTAAGAGGATCGCTAAAAAACACGCGATTTTCGTCAGAGGATAGCAAAAAAATGTGGAAGTCTCATGAGAGGATTACAGAAAAACGCAATTTTTGATTAATGATCCCAAGAAAAAGCGCAAAATTTGTCAAAGGATAATGACTTATACGCCGAAAATTAGCCGCCAAATTAAAATATTTAGTCGCCACGTAGCAACTGAATCTGCAATTATAGAGTTAACGGATTAAACTTTTAGCGTATAATATTTAAATAGATTTTCTGTTTCGAAACTTACACCAAGAAGTTTTGATTACTGAATATATAAAATTATTGTCGAAAGAAACGATACATTTGATAATTTGTAGTTATAAAATTCACTGAAAAACTTTCAAATTTTACTCTTATTAAATTCAGTAAAGCACATAAATAGTCATTTATACAAGCACTGTGAAAAAAAAAATTATAAGAAAATGAAAAAGATACATGTTTATATTTCACGATAGAATGATTAATAGGTGAAGCAGCAGCTCTGCATCAAAAACTAATTTGAGTCAACAAATGAACCACAAGAAATATGTCTAGACACTTTTGTTTTTCCTACTTTTTATTTATCTGTTTATGCATTTTTGAGCAAAGGCTTTTTCTCGTGGCGTCATAAAATGCTATTTATCATTTTATATTTCTTTTAATGAGGCTGCTTAGTAATATATTTTTACAATGTAGCACATATTGAAATGAATACTGTTTGATATTTAGGCAAAAAATAATAATAAATAAAAAGTAAAAAAAAAAATAATAATAATAATAATAATAAGGAAATTCGTTATTACTAAAGAAAGATTTAACCAATCGGTTTAAATAGATTTTTCTTTGTTAATGCGGAAAATAAAATAACATTGTTTTAAACCCCATTTGTTACACAAACCTTAAAGACTCTTTAAAGTTATATATATGATATATAATAAATATACAGGGTGTTTCACAAAGGACCCCTAACTTTAAAAATTTATAACTCGGAAACGGTGATAATTAAAAACATGAAACCAGTGGTGTGTTTATTAAAAAAATCTTAAGAATATTATACATAAATCTGAAAATTTAGATCTTAAAAAAATCTTACGATTTTATTCGTTTTCTGATTGGCCTACGTTTCATGTCCAAAAATGGAATGTTTCTGTTTTTATTTTATTCGTTATCTGATTGGTCCAAGCTTAATGTCTAGAAATGAAATACTTCTGCTGCCAAATGACAAAAAAGTATTAAAAACTGAAAAAAAATTAATAACTCGATAACAAATTTAGATACAGGTTTCAAACAAGTTGCATTAAAAGTACAATTTTTTTCTGTATACGCCGGTGTAAAATTGAAATGTGCGATGTTTAGAAATTAAAAAATTTACAGTACAGAAAACTGTCAAACGGAAATATCATTTAATATTAGTTTATGATTGCCATAGGAATATTAACGTGACTCTAAACATCCAGCATACTGATATAACTGTGTCATTATGTAAGCTATGTTTTGATCATCCTAAAAATAATGTTATTATTGCTTATTTAAATATAGAAATGATTTGTAAGTCTAATTTTTTTTCTGACCACTTTCCACCCGAAAAAGAAAATTTCTTGGTTATTTATTCTTGCTCGTTATTATTATTTATTGTTACTTATGAGTGCTAGTAAGTTTGTCATAATCTACACATGATGCATATTTCTGTTTGTTGTTTTTCTTTATTTTTTAGTCTGCTTTACATGTGAGTATAATGCACTAAAAGTTTTAATTCTAGTTCAAGAGCAGCCTAGCAATGTATTTTTCATCCCTTATTTCATATTTACGTAGGAGTAATTTTAGAGATAATTTTTATTTTCTAACGCACTATCAATCAAAAATTAATGCTTAACTTGAAAATAGTATTAGCGCTACGTTACATACATATTGAAATTCCACTTGTAGTGTATTTATTTTTTTAACGTCTAAAAATATGTAGTCAAATAATAGAAAATTTTCAAAGAATAATACTATTTTTCATAATAATTTTTTTTAAGGAGAGATATGCATATACGTTTAACACGAAAATTAGTTTATGTAAATAGCAATAATCTTTCTCAATTGCGTATTTACTTTTGGCTTATTAAATAAAAGTATGCTTATGTATTTATTTAATTCTAGAAAAAAGTATACATAAATATATATAGAAAAAAATGAACAAAAGTAAAATATATGAGTAAGTGCACGAGAGAGTAATACTACTTATTTTACAAAATGCAGTTTTCTTGTAACAAAAGAAAAAAATGATGACTTTTCTGGGACGTTATTCTGTCAGAAATAATGAATAATTTCTCGGACGTTTTCATTTTTTTTTTTTTTTTTTTTTTTTGTCTTTGTGAAAAAGCAACTTCCAAACAAAGCGTTCACGGATTCTCTTAATGAATGAAACTAAAATTTTTACTTTAACTGTTTATTTTTTGAAGATAAATAGAACGTCTATGAGAACTTTTTTTTTTTAGAAAAAAAAATTCTCTCGGCTTGGCTTGCAGGAGGAGGTAGATTTCGAAGAATTTTCATTTCAACAACAAAAAATAAAATAGGATTAGAGATAAACCCAGTTTAACTACTTTCTTTGGTCGCTTGTGAAAATTTTTTAATTTCACTTTTCTGTAAGAAGTGGTTTTATCAAAATCATCTTAAGCGAAATTCGGCTTAAATGCCCATTTTGAATACCTATTTTGAAATATATTCTGACTTTATTTAAAAACTTGACCAATTCGTACATTATATAGTTCCTAAATAACAAAAAACTGTCAATTGAATACGTTTTAGAGCAAAATTGAATTTAAAAATAAATCATAAAATAACCAATTTGTTATTTGAATACATCCACAATTCTTTAATCCAAATCGCTTTGGGAAATTTTGTGCGAAGTGCCCACTTTGACAGCTTTTTTTAATATATATTTAGCCTTTATCAAAAAACTGACCAATATGGCACATTACACATTTCTAAATAACAAATAACTGTCAACTGAATGCGTTTGAGAACAAAATTGAATTTAAAAATGAGTCATAAAATAATCAATTTGTTATTTCAATACATTCTCAATTCTTTAATCATGATCGCTTTGGGAAATTTTTTTGCGAAGTGCCCACTTTGACAGCTTTTAAAAAAATATATAAAAATTAGGTAGAGGTAAAAAATTAGGTAGACCTTTATCAAAAAATCGACAAATGCGTTCATTATATAGTTTCTAAATAACAAAAAAAAATGTCAATTGAATGCGTTTGAGAGCAAAATTGAATTTAAAAATGAGTCACAAAATAACCAATTTGTCATTTGAATACATCCTCAATTCTTTAATCATGATAGCTTTGGGAAATTTTGCGCGAAGTGCCCGTTTGAAAGCTTTTTTTTTTTTAAATATATTCTACCTTTATGAAAAAACTGGCCAATCCCTCACATTATGTAGTTCCTGAATAAGAGGACCTGTAAATTGGATGCGTTTGAGAACAAAAATAGATTTAAAAATGACTCAGAAAAAACGCAATTTGTTATACTGCATCAATTTTTCAATCACAATCATTTCGGGAAATTCTGTTCAAAATACCCTTTTTGGCAGCCTTTTTTTAAATATATTCTGCCTTTATCAAAAAAACTGGCCAATACGTCACATAATATAGTTCCTAAATAAGAGGATCTGCCATTTGGATGCGTTTAAAATGAAAAATGAATTTAAAAATGAGTCAGAATATAAGCAGTTTGGATTTGAGGTTTTTCTCCAACTCCTATTTTTGTTTATTTTTGCTATAAGAATTGGTCCTATGAAAAACTTGTTAATATAAAAGTTGTTATTATTATTGAGAAGATGTAAAATAAATTTAATTAGATTTGATTGCTTAAGAATTGAGTAATTTATGGATTTTTTTCCACCTCCCCTTTTTTTCGTTTTTATTTTTTTTTTCCATCGGTAAAAGTTGGTCCTATCAAAAACTTGTAGCTACAAAAATTTTAGATAATGTTATGTACATTTATAAAAAAATTTGTTGGACTTGATGCCTTGAGAATTGACGAAGTTATAATTTTTTTCTCTAAAAAACCAGGTTTTTTTCGCCCTTTGAGCCCATTTTTATTTTTATCAAAAATCTGTCATGCATAAACTTTTAGCCCGTTTTTTAGAAGTAATATAAACTTTAAACTGATTCGATATCTATTTTAATTAAGAAGTTATCGTGTTTTTTCGGTTTTCACAAAACCTCTCCCAACTTCCACCCCTTTGGTCCGATTTTGCCCATTAACGAGCTCGACCGAGATTTTATGCCTCTTCCTCTTGTGTAAAAGTTTGAAGAAGATCTAATTATAATTATGGAAGTTATCGTGTCTAGAAGAAAGTGATATGCACCGATAGATAGATAGGCAGATATATATATATATATATATATATATATATATATATATATATATATACTTTTTTATTGATGGTAGTTTTGGGATGTAGGATCCATGATCGGTGTAGATCTGCAAAAATTTTTCAAAAATTCCAACATTGTAGAGAATGCAATTGGTAGTATTTCATACGAAATCTACCTAAAAGAGCTTTGCAAAGATTTTTGTGCCTAGATAAATCCATCTTTACTTTTATTGTTATTTTACATTTTATAAGTAGAGAAAGAACTTTTTATAAAAAATCATCAGTGCTGAGAATACATTTTTAAAATTCAAGAATGAGATACATTTGTTTATAGTAACATGTAACGTTTCATCTATTAACAAATTGAATAATGTAAGTTTTTCATCAATACATCTAAGAATTTTTGATAGATATTAAAACCTCTGAGTTGCAAATTTTTTTTCTAATCATATTAACATAAGAAAAATTTGCAATTGCAGATAATATGTAATACATCACGATAAAAAGGAGATTTGTTCAATTTAATTGTAATTGGTTACGAAGATATTTTGTATTTTTCTATTAAAATAGGCATTTTTAGTTAATTATTCTTATTTATTAATGTATGAAAGTTTTCACAATCTACGCGTGATGCATGATTTTTCGTTCGTTTTTATTTCTTAGTGTACTTTTGCAGTAAGTGTAAATATAAATTTATAATAGTTGGAATATCAATTCAAGAGTAGCCTTGCAATATATTCTTTAATTCTTATTTCGTACATGTATATGAGTAATTTTAATGATTTTTAAAGATGTTCTACATTAAATGAAAAGCACTACATTATGCATATATAACGAAATTCTATTTGAAGTATATTCATTTCTTTACACATTAAAAAATATTGGAGTCAAATGTAACAAAATTAAAAAATAAATAAATCATTTATATAAATTACACTTAAGCAGTGATATGGTTATACGTTTAACTTTAAAATTATCATAAGTAAATAGCAATAATCTTTTTGAATTGCGTATTTGCTTTTTATTATCTCAAAAATTATGCGTGTGTGTTTATTTGACTCTAGGTTAAATTATACATAAATATATAAAGAAAAATGAGTCAAAAGAAGTGAGTGCAAAAAAGAAAATTACTACTTACTCTGCTGAATATTATAGTATACTTATGTAAAAAGAAAAATAATAATGAGGTTTTCTTTGAAGTTATTCTGTCAGAAGTAATGAATCATTTCTTGCGCGTTTCTTTTTAAGTCTTTGTAAAAACTTAAAGTCAAACAAAGCAACCACAGATTCTCTTAATCAAAGAAACCGTGGCTTTTACTTTTAGCTGTTTACTTTCTGAAGATAATAGAAAGTAAATGAGAAATTTCTTTAGAAGAAAGACCATATAAAAGATCCTTTGCACCTAGGTAGATCTTTTTTTTGAAATTATATTTATTTTAGTTATATATTGAAAAAGAATTTTACATAAGAAATCATCAATATAGGACAGAAAATTTTATAAATGCCAAAAAAAAAAAAAAAAAGATATATTTAAATATAGAAACATTTAACGTTTCGTTCACTAACAAATTGTTTATTTAAGTTTTTCTTTACAATATTTAACAAATTGCGTGAAATCTAACCAATGCCCGAATGTGTCTGAGTTCAAAATTATTTCTAATTCTTTTATCATAAGCAGAATTTGTTTTGTCTCTGAACAGAGATACTGTAAAAATCACCTTGAAACATGATTTATTCAATTCTCTTTGTATATCTTATGAAGTTTCTGTTATTAATGAAATTTCATATTTATTTGTATTTATTTGTATTTATTTACTTTTATTTATTAGCGTTGTTTATTTTTATTTATTGGTGTTATTTATACTTATGCGTTAATGTTATTTATTCTTATGTATTAGTGTTAGAGATTATTTCATAACATATGCATAATGATGTTTTTTTCATTCTTCTTTATTTTACGTGTGCTTTCTAGATCAGAATGTCCTAAAAATTAAGTACTAATGCTTTTAATACCAGTTCAAATGCAGCCTTACAATATATTCATTAGTTCTTATTTCATACACGTGTATGGATAAATTTAAAGATATTCAATATTTTCAACGATAGTTTCACTTAATATTTCATATTTAAAGTGAAAATAGTGTTAACGCTACACTATATTTATACATCTATACAGAGTGAGTCATAAATATAGAAACAATAGGCTATTTCCTTAAATATTGCCTCTAGACCCATACTTCCAATTACAAAAATTGATTTAAAAAAAGATACAATTTCTCATAAGATAAGTTGGAATTCCATGGGGGGGGGGGGATTTGAAAAAATACGAAAATTTAAATTTTTATACGGCCCCCGTTGAGCAAAATTTCCAGTTAGGAAAATATTCCTTATCCATTCCTAAATTCAAAAAAAAATTCTTACTTAAAAACCTCACAGTATATAAAAATCCAAAATTCTCCAAAATTCGTGACTTACACCATTTAACCATTCATGTAAACAACGAGTTTTTGACTCATTTTGAAGGTAAGTGAAGGATCGTCTACAAATTATCCATTATTAAATGTCGATTTATAACAGTGGCTCTTATATGGACATAAAAAAACAGCGTATTGCTTTAAAGCTATACTTGTTTTCAAACTGTTGGTAGTCTGCACTGGAGTCTACATGGGTCGAAATATCTAGGTCCGGCCCCAAACCGACCCATAGGAAAAAAAGTTCGGCCCGGCCTAGAAAAATGTTAAAATGATAACCCGGGCAGGCCTGTAAAAAAAGTTTAAATCATAGCCCGGCTCAGCCGTGAATTTCTACATAAATTATTACATTCGGTATGGTTAAAAATTGTTTCGTATGTAGGAGTTATGACAAAAATACTTATTATAATTTTTTGTTTTTCATATTTATTCTTTTTATTATTAAAGAATCGCTAAAGGCTGTGATATATTTATTTTATCTATGAATCTATTAATATGCAAATGTTTCACTCATATTTTAATATCATTAATCTATATTCGATACGTTTGAGACTTTGAAAAATATTATACAGTAAAATCTTTAAAAGGGAAATCACATAGGAAAGAAAATATACGTTATGCAAACACTTAGGAGGATTTTACACTTCCTAAATACTTAGGAGGTGGCTAAATGGAGTTTATCTCAAGTATTATTATATTTACTTTGTATAGATCAACAAAATTTTTCGTTCAAGACAGGATTCCGTCATAGACAGACTTTTTCATTAGATTTATTGTATTTAATTTTTTAGCTTTTTTTTTTTTTTTTTTTTTTTTTTTTTTTTTTTTCATTTCCAATTGCCAATTTAAAATTGTTAAAAAAAGGGGAAACTACCAGTATTTCAGTATAGAAACTTTTTTGAATAATACAAAGGAATTAAAGAAGGTGAATTTCCTGTGAACAGAATATTATTTAACACCCTTTTTATCTGTGTTTACCCGGATCCTTCGCAATCCTGCTTTTTAGTACAATAAAATAAAATATTTATATAATAAATTAAAATAAAATTGAATAAATCATCTTTCTTCGTAATTTTACACTATATCTATATTTAGCGATATGCCAAATTTTGCTTATGATAAAATAATTGGAAATAATTTTGTATCTCAGAGTTTGGTAAATCTAACATATACTCTAAAATATAGTGACAAAACATAAATTATTTAATTTATTAAAAAACGAAAATTTAAATTTTTCTATAAATAAATAATCTTTTTTAAAATACGTGCCCTCGTTTATTGATGATTTTTTATGAAAACTTAATTTTCAACATATAACATACAAAATAAGAATAATAGCAAAAATGTATATGTTTAAATCGATTTTTTTTCAAACGCTGTTTCATCTGGACGAAAATTCCTCATTTACTTTCTATTTTACTTCAGAAAATAAACAGTTAAAAGTAAACTCTCTGTTATGTTTAATAAGATAATCTTTGAACACTTTGTTTGACAATTACAATTTTACAAATACAAAAAAAGGAAACGTGCAAAAAATAATTGAACTGACTGAAGAACTTCAAAGAAAGCATTATTATTATTATTATTATTATTATTATTATTATTATTATTATTATTATTATTATTATTATTATTATTATTATTATTATTATTATTACAGATGTATACTCTATTCTGTAAAATAAGTAATAATTTTCTTCCATAGACTTACTCATTGTTTTCATATTTATTCTTTTTTTAGTATATTTATGGAGATATTTTGCTAGAGTTAAATAAACACACATGGATATTTTTATGTAATAAATGAAAAACAAATAACTAATTCAGAAAAAATATTGCTGTATGTATCGCTTAATTTTCGTAATAAAATTTTATACGTGTCACCATCTAAATGAAATTTTTGAAAAATCCTTTCATTTGAATCTCTTATGTTTATTTGATTAAATATATGAATATACTTCGTATAAAGTTTCATTATATTTATATACAACGTAGTTTTAACACTATATAAAGTGTAAATCTAAAGTGTATATAAAATGCTAATTGAACTTACATTGAAAATAATAAATACCTTTAAAATAGATCTTATACGAGTATGAAATAAGAGCAAAGGAATATATTGTATGGATGTTCCTAAACTGATGTTAAAGCTATTAGTACTTTATATTTAAGAAATAGTTACTTGGAAAGCACCCTGAGAAAAAATGAAAATAAAAAGTCACGCATCACACATAAAGTATGATATACATTTTAACACTAATACATGAGAATAAATAACACTAACAAGTTAGAATAAAAAAGAATAATAAATAAAAATAAATAACTAAGAATTTTTATTTTTTAGTCAAATGAAATAAAGCATTTTCATATGCAATTAAAATAGAATTGTATAAGTCATCTTTAATCGTGATTTTTTTACAGTCTGCATTTAAAGACCTGACAAATTCTGCTCATGATGAAAGGTTTAGAAATAATTTTGAACCTAGAGTTTGCTAAATGCAATAAAATATATGAAATAGAGTAATAAAAACGTATGCTAGTCAATTTGTTAACAAAGGAATTGTTAAATGTTTTTATAAAAAAATTCTCTTTTTTTGGGAAGGGGGTGTTTACAAACTACTATCATGTATTGGAGATTTTTTATGAAAAATTATTTTTAAACATATAATTAAAATCAGAATAATAATAAATAAAAAAAAAATCTGACTAGGCCAAAAAAGGCTTTCGGTTATATTCCTTCTAAAAAGAAATTTCCCATTTACTTTCTATTTATCTTCAGAAAATAAACAGCAAAAAGCCGGTTTTATTCATTAAGAAAATCTGTGAACGCTTTGTTTAACGTTAAGTTTAAAAAAAGGGGAGAAATGTGTAAGAAATGATTCATTACTTCTCATTGAATAACTTCAAAGAAAATATATATTTTTTTTCTTTTATCCCAAGTTTACTGTATTCTGCAAATTAACTAATAATTTTCTTTCATGTCTTTTGATTCGTTTTTCTTTATATATTTATTTACATAAAGAATGAAAAATCATTCATTTTGCGTAGATTTTGAAAAACTTTCTAACACTAATAAATAAAAAAATAAATAAATAAGAAATTTCAACTTTAATGCAATGAAATAAAACACCTTTGTAATCAATCAAAATAAAATTCAGTAAATCCTTTTTCCTCGTGATTTATTTCAGTACATCTGTAATTAGAAAATTGGAATATATTTTTTGCGTGTGTGTTAAAATGATTGGAAGTATTTTTGACTCTCAGAGTTTATTAAATAAATCAAAATTTCTGAAATACATAGAGAGAAAACAGAAATTATTCAATTTATTAATGAAAGAAATGTTAAATATTTCCAAATATATGTATATGTGTGTGTTTGTGCTTCATTTTGAAAATTTACTATTATGTATTTATGATTTTTTATGAAAACTTGTTTTTCAATATATAACATATAAAATAAAAACAGCAGCAATAACGTATCCATCTAGGCACAAAAATCTTTTGAAAGGTCTTTTTCTAAAAAGAAATTTCTCATTTAAATTCTACTTATCTTCAGAAAATAAACAATTCAAAAGTCAAAATTCCAGTTTCATTCATTAAGAGAATCTGTGAATGCTTTGTTTGACCGCTGAGTCAAGCACAAAAAAAGGAAACGTGCAAAAAATGATTCATTATTTCTGAGAGAATAATTTAAAAAAAAACATAATTATTTTTTATTTTGTCAGAAGTATATTATATTCTGTAATAGTAGTAAGTCTGTTAAGTAATAATTTTCTTCCATTTACATACTCATTTATTTCTTTTCTATTCATTTTTTTAATATATTTAAGCATACATTTTGCTACACTGTTAAAAATCTGCAGCATTTTATCCAGTCATTTGACCGTTTTCTACAAAAAAAGTAAAACAACCGTCTTTTTACGTTATTCTGAACGTATTATTACCAATTTTATGGTCAGAATAGAGTTAAATTACGGTTATGTTACTGGTTTTTCAGAAAACGGTGAAATGACTGTACAAAATGCTGCAAGATTTTTAACAGTGTAGACTTAAATAAACACACACACATATAACTTTTTGTAATAAGTAAAAAATAAATACCTGATTGAAAAAAAATATTGCTATTTATATAAGTTAATGTCCATGTTAAACTTATATTAATTCACTGTCTAAATGAAAATTTTGAAAACATTATTATACTTTGAAATTTTTATTGTATTTGGCTGTAATATGTCTAATTGGTTAAATGTATGCATCATTATGTATATAAGTATGTATATGATGCATTGCTAAGACTATTTCCACGTTAAATATGAAATGTTAATTGAAAGTATCTTTGAAAATATTAAATATCTCTAAAATTATTCATGTAAGAATATAAGAGCTAAAGAATATATTGCAAGGCTGCCCTTGAATTGATATTAGAACTATTAGTACTTTTTTTTAAGAACTACTTACCTGAAAACATACTACGAATAAAGAAAAACGATAAATCGCGTATTTCTTTCTGATATTCTCTAAAATTTACAAATAAGTATAAATAACATGAATACAAAAGTAAAAATAACATTAATATATAAGAAAAAACAAAACTAATGAATAAGAATAAATAATTTTAATAAATAACAATAATTAATTAAGAAATTTCAACACAAATACAAAAGTAAAAATAACATTAATAAATAAGAAAAAACAAAACTAATAAATGAGAATAAATAATTTTAATAAATAACAGTAATTAACTAAGAAATTTCACTTTTATTGAAATAAAATAAAACGTTTAAAAGCAATTAAAATTAAAATTGAATAAGTCATCTAGCCTGATGACTTTTTACAGTATCATTGTGTTTACAGACAATACAAGATTGCTTATGATAAAAGGATTAGAAATAATTTTGGACTCATAAACTGTCATAAATTTTACTAAATCTAAAATTTAAATTAATCAATTTGTTAATAAACAAAACATTAAATGTTTCTACAAACAAATATATCTTTTGTTGTTTTTATTTTTAAAATCCATTCTCATGTATTGATGATTTTTCATAAAAACTTCTTTTTCAACATACAAGTAAAGAATATATCTAATATCAAAAAAGGATCTGACTTTGCGCAAAATACCTTTTCTATATTCTTTCTTCTAAAAGAAATTTCTCATTTACTTTCTCTTTATTTTCAAAAAATAAACAGCTAAAAGTAAAAACCACGGTTTCATTCATTAAGAGAACCTGTGAATGCTTTGTTTGACAGATGAGTTTTAACAAAGACAAAAAAGAAAAAGAAATGTGCAAGAAATGATACATTACTTCTGACTGAATAACTTCAAAGTGAACATGATTATTATTTTTTTCTTTTGTCACAAATAGACTATATTCTCTAAAATAAGTAATAATATTTTATCCTGCGCTTTCTTATTTATTTTAATTCATTTTTATTTATATGTTTATGTATATTTTTCCTTGAGTTAAAAAGACACACATGTATAATTTTATGTATAACTTAAAAAGTAAAAATGCAATTGAGAAAGATTATTGCTGCTTACATAAGTTAATTTTCAAGTAAGAATTATGTGCATATCACTGTCTTAATGTAATGTATGAAAATATTTTTCTTAAAAGAAATTTCTTAAAATATATTCCAATATTTCTAATTGTTTAAAGAAATTAATATACTTGAAATAGATATTAATTTCATATGCATTATTTAGTGCTTTTGATTTAGTGTTGTATCTTTAGTAACTGTTAAATATGTTTAAAAATACTCATGTACTAGTATGAAATGAGAGCTAAAGATTATATTGCAAGACTGATCTTTAACTGGTATTAAAATTATTAGGACTTTCTTTTTACGAAATACTTTAGCAATCTGTCAAGCACACTAAAAAATAAAGAAGAACTAAAAATCATGCATGTCGCGTAGATTAAGAAAAACATTCTAACTCTAATAACTAAAAATAAATAACTAAGAAATTTCAATTTTAACATAAGGAAAGAAAACATCTTTATAACCAATTGGAATAAAATTGAGAGAAACTCCTTTTCTCTTGATTTATTGAAGTATATCTGTAATTAGAGACGTAGATTTTTTTTATATTAAAATGATTCGAAGTAATTTTGCAACTCAGACTTTGCTAGATAAGGTACCCTGGGGTAATAACGCCACGTTAAGGTTCTACCAATTTTCACGGCTCAGTTTTAGTTTGTATTTTTCAAACAAATATATGATTTGATACAGCAACTCATTGACTATCTATATAAAAAAAATAATTTAACAGACATGTATTCATGAAATGTAATGGCGTGATTTTTTGACCAATGCTATTTGGCGTTATTACCCACCTATATTGGTAATAACGCCATGTAAACAAAACTATGAAATAAGATGGAATAATGGCATGTAGATTGCCCAATTCTAAAAATACAAACTCTACAAACTTAGAAATTGACAAATAGCATTCTAATCTATTGAAAATGTTCAATATTTTGTGAAAGTGTAAGAAAAATAAAGGTGTGGTGTGGGGGAGAGGATGAGACAAAAGAATATCAGACTGTGAGCTTTTTTTTTTTTTTTGCTTAAAAAGGACCGTTTAAATAGAATTATTAGAAACATTGCACTGTTTTAACTGTGTTTATTTGAATCAGTATTTGGGATGTAGCTCGACCACTGTAGGGAATCAATCGGGGTATTAATGCCAAGGATTGGCGTTATTACCCCGTTATAGTTATTGCGCTGTACATTTTAAATTACAAGTTATCTCGAGAAGATATCCAAAATCTTCAACAATATTTTGAAAGTCCATGAAATGTACTACAAATTTATGTAATTAACAAAGTATTTCCGGATAAAAAAAATAGTCTTCACATCACAAAACGTATCTCGCAAATTTTAGATCAAGCGTTAATTTTAGTTGCTTGTAAAAACAGTAAGACCTAAAAATGAAACAAATTAACTTGAAGCTGTTTTTTGCGATTTATATGACTCAAAACCCTTCTGCGCAGAGCACATGGCCAGATTATTTCATAATTATGCAAAATATTAGCACTTGGCGTTATTACCCCACCTGGCGTTTTTACCCCAGGGTACCTTATATCGAAAATTCTGAAATATAATGATGAAAAACTTAAATTCTTTAATTTTTTATTAGAAAAATATTAAATGTTTGTATATATATATATATATATACATATACCAGACATATATTTTTCTTTTTCTATCCATTTTAATAATGTCATTATGATTTATTTTTAATGTTTATCTCCAATTTATTCTAGTTTTATGTGTATAGATAGCACAAAATTCTTATGATTTTTCTTTTTCATGGCTAATACGAAGATGAAATCACGTACTTTAATTTTAGTTCTAGAGTATTTGTGGTTCTGACGGTTCTGCTTTGGTTCCGTAAATTTCGATTGTGTTCACTTTATTTCATTCATGTTACAATGTCGTAATTTTGTATTAAATTCAATGGTTTATATATTGTATTACAAATAATGGTCATATACTTATATAGATATACAAAGATCGATAGACAGATGTATATTTCTTTCGGAAAATGTACCTTCATGTATTGCTGATTTATTATGAAAACTTCTTTTTCAATATACAACTTATAAAATTAGAATAAAAGCGAAAAAACATATGTATTTAAGCACGAAAAATCTTTGCAAAGGACTTTCTTCTAAAAAGAAATCTTTCATTTACTTTTTATTTATATTCAGAAAATAAACAATTAAACGTCAAAATCCCCGTTCCATTCATTAAGAAAATCTGTTAATGCTTTGTTTGACAGTTGTGTTTTTTCAAAGACAAAAAAAGTGTAAAAAATTATTTATTATTTCTGACATAATAACTTCAAAGTAAACATCATTAGTTTTATTTGTAACAAGTATATTATATTCTGCAAAATAAGTAATAGTTTTCTTTCTTGCACTTACACATTTCTTTCATCTTTATTCACAATCCTTTGTATATTTATGCATACTTTTTTGAGGGTTATATAAACACACGGGCATAATTTTATGTAATAAGTAAAGAATAAATATGTAATTGAGATAGATTATTGTTATTTATATAATCTAATTTTCCTGTTAAACATATATGTGTCCCATATCTAAATATGATTTATGCAAAATATTATTATATTTTAAAATCGTTTAAACTTTAACTCCCATATATCTAACCGTTAAAGAAATTAACATGCTTGAAAGAAAATATAATTATATGATATAATGCTAATAATATTGCCAAATTGAATTTAGTATTCAGTTGTACGTAATTTTTAACCCTCTCATGCATACGCGCCTCATATGAGGACAGATAATTATTACATTATTAAGCAAAAAAATTTCGAGCATTCATTTATGGAGATCTGATTTGTGGATAGGTAATAGCTAGCATGCAGTATAATAACAAAATTATTTTAGAATGGGTCTTTCATTTATCATAAAAAAGATTTTTTGTGAATAATGAAAAATAATGAAAAATAATATATGCATGAGAGGGTTAAACTATTTAATCTCTAAAAAAATTATACAAAAAGGAGTTAAGTACTATAGAAAGTCATAGAATACTGATTTTGAAGTGTTATTAAAACTATCAGTACAATATGAAAATCAAATAAAATTCTTTCATTTTCTAATGCTCGCATTTAATTCTGTATTTCTCAAACGACCTTGCATTTTTAAAGTATATGACTATTTTTATCCATGTTAACACTTTGATCACTTTATTTTGGAAAAATTTCAGTTTACTTTTCTCTTGACTGAAGATTTATGCTTTAGAGTCTAAAAAAACTTTTGATAATGTTCACTTTTCAAACAAAAGTAAAACTATTGAATTATTACAACTTCTTCTGGCTATCAATTAAACAATGCTTTAAGAGAATCATTTCAAGATTCTTTAAACTAAAGTTCTATTTTTACTTACCCTCATACGTTATATCGGGTAAGTCTTGCAATCGTTTTGGAAATCGAAAAAAATGACGACGGATTTACACGTTTCAGATATTTCAGATTCTGAAAAACATATTTTTAGAAAACAAATGCCGTCTTTCTGTGTTTTTTGTGTCTGTAAGCGCTCTATCTTCCGAAGAAATTGAGATAGAGACTTGAAATTTTGTATGTACTTAGTATGTAAGAATAGAACGAAGCCTATTTCATAGCAGTAGGCACAATTATCCGGAACAATTTTTGGGGACTCTCGAAAAATAGAACACTGATTTTGAAGTGTTATTAAAACTATCAGTACACTATGAAAATGAAATAAAATTCTTTTATTTTCTAATGCTCGCATTTATTTCTGTATTTCTCAAACGGCCTCGAATTTTTAAAGTATATCACTCAAAAAAGTATATAAAAATTTTCGAAATGTTTTATTTCAAGGAGTGCACGAAAAAGGCAATAAAATTACACAAATTTTGCATCAAGAACGAGGTCAATGGGATTATTAGTTTCCGACATATTTGTAATCTTCTTTTCCATATTCTTCGACTTTTCATGATCCTGCATTCCATTCAAATTTATATTCAAAGATAAAATTTAATTGGAAATGAGACGCGTAATCCAGTGCAATAAATTCTTAGTTAATATGATTAATACTGATCGTGACTTGGACATTAAATGTTATATGTGATTTTTTTTAAAAACTTGTTATACGACTTTATTTCTTTGGCAATTACTCGATCATAAAATTTCAATATCCGCTATATTGCTTAATAACGGATCGAACTGTAGATTAAAATATTTACATTGATGTGAAACTGACGAAATTAGAATGAGTTTGCAGATTTTAATTTCTGAGAGTAACTTGAAACATTAAATGTCATACGAGAATTTTTAAAATTTGTCCATGCAAAATTTTTTTCTTTAACAGTCACACAATCATAAAATATATCAGCTATATTGCTTAATAATGGATCGAAATGTAGATTAAAATATTTATTTTGAAGTGAAACTGATGAAATTAGAATGAGGAATCCGTCTGTAGTTTCTAACATGTGAGAGTACAGCCGCCTCTAGTTAATTCGAAATCGGATAAATCGTTTAATTCGAGCTAAACAGTAAGCCCCAAAATTTTCAATGGCAGAATAATGTTATAAATTTTCATTTATTCGAATTTATTTTCTTTTGACATTGTTTAACTCGAACTAACGAGAATTCAGATTTTTCATTTTTCTTTATTTTTATAGAGACTTCAGATTCCTGAAATAACTTTCTTTTATTTTTGTCAGAATTGTTCATAACTAGTAGGGAAGAATGGGGATACTTGAGCATAAGGGATACTTGAGCCAGCCCTATTATCTTTACAGTTGGTCAATTTTTCTTTCTAAAACTGGCAATATGGTAAAATATTTATAGTTCTGAACATGTAAAAAATAAATCACATACCTTTGTACCATTTTGAAAGTATGGTGATTAACCCTTTGAGCTCTGCTGGAAGAATTTTCCACCACATAATTTTAAGTTTGAAATGTCACAATGACACCAGAAAATTCGACCAAATTTATTTGAAAAGGTTTAATGCATTTTTTCGCGTATATTGTAAATCGTTTTTTTTCTTTGCAAAATACTGGTGCAAGTGTGACATCTGGCTCAAGTATCCCCATGGAGGGGATACTTGAGCCACGATGTAAAAGTAAAAGTAAAAATTTATTAGACATAGAAAAATAATTCAAAATTAATTGAAAGTGGTTTTCAATTGAAGAAAAAATATAAAATTTTGATTTTCAATAGTTTGATTTGTCCTAAGAAATTATAAAAATTTTTTAAAAAATTAAAATTAAAAAAATGGCTCAAGTATCCCCATCTTCCCATATACATATAATCCCGTGTATTTACTATCCGCTTTCTTTGCGCCCCATCTGTCCATCAATGACAGGACCATCCTTTATTCGATTGTGCTTGTTCCTAATCCTTTAAATTCTTTATGTACTTATAACATTTAATTTAATATAAAGTAATATTCTTGTGATATTAACCGATATAAATTTTTAAAATACCATAAAACTAATTATGTTTTAATAGTACAATGAAATAAAATCCCTTTAAACATGTCTTCCTCCCATATTTTCCATTATTTGACCTCTGGGTAATTCAAACATTTCTTGCACTCCCGACGAGTTCGTATTAACGACAGCCGACTGTAATTTGAAACATTAAATGTTATACGTGTATTATCTTTTTTAAAAAAAACTTGTTATTCAACTTTTTTTCTTTGACAGTCATAAAATCATAAAATAGATAAATAGTCAGATCATAAAATATATCAACAATATTGTTTCTGAAATGATAATAATAATAATAATAATAATAATAATAATAATAATAAACCGATGAAATCCTGCATTGAATTTTTCCAAAATTATTTTTATTTCGGATTATTATAATCATATAATTTATCAATGTGCTTTAAAATAGTCACAAAATCAGCTTCTGATTTGAAACGTAAAAGATTGTGCATTTTTTTAAAGGTTTCGTTACATTGAAGTGATTTTTTATTCTATATTTTTCCCGAAATTGTTACCGAGGTTTATATGTATAACATCACGAAAGACGTTTATTTTTGATTTAATAACATATAAAAAAAAGTTTATTTTATGTCCGATGCCTGAAGAAAAACCATCAAAATAGTTCTCCACATAAAAAAAGATATAATGAATGGAAAATTATTACTCATCAAGATAACAGACGACACAAAAACATGTTGACGTCACAAATGAGATGCAAATGCAATTAATCCTTCATGTCCAGATGATAATGAAGTTTTTTTTCTACTTCTAAAAAATGCTAATGGAATTTCCGAAGCATTTGTTGACAATGGTTAACTAATTGAATTATCATTCTCTTAGTTCTTTCATTTTTTTTCTTTCATAGCTTGCTCTTAAAAAAAAAAAAAAAAAAAAAAAAAAAAAAAAAAAAAAAAAACACTTTATACTGCTTGAATTCAACACGAGAACTATCGGAAATTTGAGTCAATTCTTATAAAAATATTTCTAACCACAATTATGATTTAAAACAGTTTAACTTTATTATTATTTTTTTTATTTATCTTTTAAACTCATTTCATATTTATTTTTCTGGTTTCAACCTAAGCATATTAATGTGTCAAAGTGACGATTCACAATAGCTCTACAGTTAAACTATTAATTTTATTACATTTATATAAAATTCTGTTATTCCGAAAATGAAGCAAAAAGATGACGAGCTGTATCCAAATGTAACAGAATGTGCAATATTGTGTAGACACTAATAAATGGAATATGGATACATCCCCTCATCTTTTTGCTTCCTTTTGAGAATAACGGATTTTGATCTTATTTCATCGACGATTATATCCAGAATTTTTAAGCTATGTTTTTGAAACTATACATTTGCTCTATACATTTACCTAACATATTATGGAAATTATATTTTGATTAAGTTTACAAATGCGCACTGAAACCTTATTCAGTAAATCTATTCAATTTTTCATACAATTATTAATATTGTTTAATTTTGATTACAGGGTGTTATGTACAATGTTGTTTCTCATATTTTCTGAAAAGAACGTTGTTTTTTATTAAGAACTCTGAAAATTATAAGCAAAAACTTGGCAAAATTTGGGACCGTTTTTATATAAACCTTAATTTTTCTTCGAGTATACATGCTATATACATAAAAATGAACACAGTTTATTAAAATAAGCCCTTTAATCACAACTTGCCGTTTGAACGCTTTTGCTACATTGGTTTTTACAGGATTATATAAAAGATCTTCATTCTTTATCAAATTGTCGACAGTCCCCGATGGGTGTTAATTATAAAAAAAGAAGTTTTCTACTACGTCTTTTAAAAACGTTTTAAAAAATATATATTAAAATATTTAATTGCTAAAACGGATGTCAAATACTAATAAAATACAGTAAAAGATCTTAATAATTTAACATGTTTCGATTGAATTTACTCAATCATCATCAGAAAAAACAAAAATACAATTATCTAACAATTCAACCCAAATATTTGGTATTTGAAATTACAAGGAGTCATTGCAGACCATTGAGCTTCTGTTTTGAAAAGTAAAGTGGGTTGAATTGTTAGATAATTTGGAAATTAAAATTAAGCAACGTGAAACATAATTAAAATATAACGCGCGTGATTTTTATTTATTTTTAAATTTCATCTGTAACAGTTTATTGTCAATTTCCGTCTTTGTGTTTATTTGTATTTTTGTTTTTTCTGATGATGATTGAGTAAATTCAATCAAAACATGTCAAATTATTAATATCTTTTAATGTATTTCATTAGTATTTGACGTCCGTTTTAGCAATTAAATATTTTAATATATATTTTTTGAAAGGTCCCCGATGGGATTTCGGGAAAAATCTTCGCGAAGTTATATAACCTGTACTATTTTGTTTACACACCTGGAGTTTCAGAGTAATTCCTCATGTATACTTGTAGATATTTAACAAAATTTCTAAAATCGCAAGTGTCAATATTTTTTTTTTTTTTTTTTTTTTTTTTTTTTTTTTTTTTTTGCTGTGACTGTATATTAAGAAAAATAAAACGATTGCACCGAGCACATATTATGAAACACTTCTTAAAACCTTCAGAATACTGTAGAAATTTTGCTTGTTTTATAAGGTGAAAAATGATATTTAATAAAACAATTTGTATATTATCGATTTATGTACTAGAGTATGATAGGTTTTAATCCAATAAAGAAACGCATAATACAGTTCAAAATTCACCTTCAACAATTTCCTGCAATAAAGAGAATTGAATGTTGCTTTGCAATCTTGTAAATGATGCATAAAATGTATACACACTAAGTTACATACGGACAAGTAGCTAAATTCCAGAACGCATAATTCAACAGCTGCACTTAAAGCAGTTTTTTCTTATAAGCTGTATAGTGTCCAAAATCTTTTGTATGACCCTGTAAACTAACGTTAAAATCTAAGCACATCATATTCTACAGAAAATATCCAGTAGTATTGCAGTGGGATATACCTTAATTGCAATATGTTTGAAATATTACTACAATATTTAAATACATTGAAATCGATTTTTCACATAGATTATAATTAAACAGAATTTTGAAGTGTCCATGTAAGTTATCTATACATACCACACACTTCATTTACAATAATGAACATTCCATAGTAAGCTTCAATAACATACATTAATTACACAGCGATTTGTGCATATTTACACGAGCTACAGCTTATACATACACACAGGCAGACAGTCGGTTAGATAAACCGAATACATAAACACTTTTCAATTATTCTGAAAGCGCTAAAAAATTTCAAACTATGATATCCACTTTGATACATTAAAAATTTCTTTATTTAAGAAAAAATCTCCCAATAAAGCGTGTTATCAATTTCAGTTAAAGGTATTAGCTTACGAAGCCACATCCACAAAAAGGTGAAAAAATTTTTTGAGGAAAATTTTTTCTCCGAACAACAATACTTTTAAGTTATCGTAACAAATGCTAATCTTAAGAAGAAATATTCGCACTATAAATAGGATGATATAGTATTATCCAGACAAAAGATATGTTTTTCTTAGATAAGATCGATGTGGAGTTTTAAATTTCTGAAAGAAATTTCATTCTTGACAATTATTTTCACATTATTTCTGTCGTTGTGATATAACATCTTTAAAAAAAATTCGATTTATGATTTCACGTTTATAGTTTTGAATCAACTAAAAAATATTTTTTAAAACACTTTACGCGTCCTGGAGATATTTTTTCATTTAAGTTAACAGTAATACTGAGAAGTATTGGTATGAAGATTCATATTTGATAACTTTACATACCTTTTTATCTTACACAATTCAAAAAATTAACATTAATGTCAATTTTTTGTTAAATAAGGTTTTGAATTGAAATATGACGAGACGGAAGAACAAGATTCTATCGTTATAAGGATTAAGGGAGACCCGAACCCTATTTTCGGCCAAAAATCATAAAAAGTTCAAATTTTTTTTTTCTCAGAAAACGATAAAATACATATTTGGGAATATCCATGCAAAATTTCAGAACTCCGGGACACTTGGAACCAGTAGAAAATGAGCTTTTAAAATTGTACTCACTATAGAGTTTAAAGGACTAGCGGCCATTTAAAACGTGTTTCCCTGAAAATGACTTTCTTCATATTTTTCCTAAGTTAAAAGTACTAAGGCTCAGTGGTAAAATGATTTAGAAACAAAGTGGTTATGTTTTTAGAATCTTAAAACAATTTACAACAAAAGTAAGGAGAGATATTTTTTTTTAACTATTTCTGAAAATTTTACATAAATTGGTAAACATGAAAATTATAACAAATTTAAGGAAATTTACCATGCGTATTTTTTTTAGCCGATTAAAATAAAAAATTTAAAATATCTCTCCTTAGTTCTTTTCTGTATACCATAACACTATTTAAGAAATTTTAGTAATACCAAAATATTGAAAATTGAATTAGGAGTAGTAATTTTAAAAAGTGTATTTTTCGACAAAAAAAAATCATAAAAATCCCCATAAAAAATATACTTTTTAATAAAAAGTGAATTTTTTTGGTAATTATTCCTTACAAGAAGATTCTTAAAAAGTACACCAAAATTCATTACTTTAAAATCAATAATAAAAATTTTGGGTTTTTTCTTACAGGTCTCCTTAAACAATTAATGCTTTTTTGTATGTTTATTACATTCAAATACCATGTTAAAAAATCAAGTCTTTAAAAAGTTGTAATTTGACACCAGTAAACGTAGTATAAAACAATAAATTCAATACAGTTTTCGTAAAACTGGGATACAAAGTATTTTTTAATATTTCATTCATCTAACTAAGCCCTATTCGTCTCTGTCTCTCTGTCACAGAGTTAGTACACAAAAACTGCTTAAATCACAGACTACAGATTTTATTTAAAAACTGCTCTAATAAAACTGCTAAACTGCCCCGTATCACGCAACAAATCAAAAAATTTTGAAAAAGTCTATTTATTTTTTTTCAGTTGTGTAAAAATTGAATTTGTAGGGGATAGTTATAAACATGTTGGAAATTGCATGTCAAACGTGGCAAATGAGGTGCGTTCGTACTATAACAAAGTTTTAAAAATGTTTAAATCATGGTGTACTAGTATATAGGTATAGTATATTCGGGTACTGTATAAGTATACAAGATATGTTGTGTGTCCCTATAACTAGTACTTTCTATTGATAGGGAAAATGTAGCAGTAAATTTTGACAACATATATCAATTTCATAAAATGTGAATAATTTTAATATAATTAAAAAGTGCCACAAACAACGTTTCTCTCTATACCATTATGCAGTGAAATATTTTTGCGTTACCCTGTAAGTTAATAACAAATATTTTTTGCACTATATAATGTACAGAATGTATACTTAATATATATATCATAGATTCATATCAACTTTATTATATTTGGAAGAATGTGACATTATTAAAATGCACTTCAAACTATTTTTCCCATTGACCGTAATCTAACGGAATGTTTTGATTGTCCCTCTAATTAAACTATACATCCGATTTTCATAAAATTTGAAATGACTCGACAAAATTATACAATAATTGTGCATTTGAAATGTCAAATAATTCGATTGGGCAGTTTGTGCTCTAATATATGCGGACAGACGGACGGACTAAACGAAGACTATAGGTACTACATATTAACATAATTACGAACGCACCTAAAAAACCGTGTAGTGTAGATTCGTTCTTGATTTGACTTTTTATCTAATAGCCGACACGAGAAATTGCTAGTGGAATGTTAGTATGGCATTTGTATTTGAAATATGGACTATTTAGTGTGTGCGGCTATTTTTTGTACAAAAAATTTTCTTTTACTCATAAAAAAATTGCTTAAGGTTTTATTTATATATTAGTTCTTTGCCAGCATATTAAATATTGATAGAAATTGTATTAACAGTTTGTTTTTATTTCAGTAATTTAACAGTTTTACTAATCTTTTACAGTAGGATTGAAAGAAGTAACGCCATTTTTAAAATCCGTCTTATGCTGGGGTAAAACCGGGTAACGAAGAATCGGTAAAAACTGGGTATACCCGGTTTTACCTTTGTAATATAAAGTGTTGTAATATTGTTGTTTATTTACAGTAAGTTTTTCACATTTTGTGTTCAGTAGATTCAATTTCACAGTAAAAAAATAATTTTATTTTAGAGATCAAGGAATATTTTATAAAAGAGAAGTTTGAAATCTTCTTCTACCAGAAAACTATAAAGTTATTTTTAAAAATACTACTGAATTTTTTTTCCTTGAATTTTTTTGCTTAATTAATTGTTTTATATTTTTCTTGAAAAGATAATGTGCAATTTCATATTCTGTTAATCTCTAGAAACGAGAATTAAAGCTGTATTTTTCTCTCCTTTTAAAACATGCTTATTCTTGCAAGAAAAAGTCATTTACATTTTAGAATCTGATTCCTGGGTGACTCAGCCAAAAAAGTAAAAGATGACAACTTAGTTTTGATGTTTAATTCAAAGTTGACTTACTTTGAGATCCAAGATTAAATATTTAAAATTTAATTATTGTTATTAGTTTGTATGTTTTAAGTTAAGATCACAATTCTTCTTCAAAATATTGGGTCCATGGTCAGAAAGTTGAATTCGGTATTAATTTGAGAAAAACTGGAAAATTTTTTAATTCCTTCATATTAGATCTAAAAGGAATGTTCTACATTCTCTTCGTCGTACTAGGTGAGTGTTTGGAAATATGTACATATTTATATTAAAAAAACACGGACTTTTTTAAAGTTTTCTTAACAGTATCTCGAAAGAGCTAATTCATTGTAACATTGTCACTACAAATACTGTAGAGCTGACAATTCTGAATAAAATGAGTACCCTTATTAATATTTTGTTCAAAATTAAGAATGCAATTCTATTTTTAAATTTTGCCTTTATCATTAATCAAGAGTTTGAAGCACAAACAAATTTTTTAAAGAAAATTTGTAAGTTTTTAATTAATAAACAGCCCTTTCGCATAATGATCAGTACACCTGCTTCATTCGCTGTAGGTCCCGGGCTCGACTCCCACACGTACATTATTCACTCTACCTTTCATTCTTACGGGCTCGATAAAATGAATACTAAGCTGGCTAGCGAACTACAAACTGATTAAATTGTAACCACCAGTCTGCCGTATATTCGATATAACATCTCGGTGCCCAAGATCAAGAAAGATTATTATGTACGTACATGCAGTCACTATTGGCTATAACACCGTGAATCAGAAAGGGCCTCGGTCACCCTAGGGACTCCACTTTAGCCTTCTTTCTGTCCACAATAAGACCTTTACCAATGTTCGCCGGACAATGAGACAAGACCCCAAGAAGAACAAATCGAGGGAACTTCTCCGGGTAGCATTTTCAGAAAGAATCCCGTTTTGAGCACCTTATCACCAGAACAACGATTGGCACGGAGATGAAGTCAATTCTACGCACTCATTCTTGTTTGTAACGTCAAGCGCTTAGCGAATAGCAACCCTTCTTTCTGCAAAGAGATCGCGCTTATTGTTCATTTGTTTTTCCGTAAATGTTATTAAGCAAAAACTACAATATGAAGAAATGTTAGTCACCGTTGTTTACGATTAAAACATAGTTTAAAAAAAGAGCTTTTTCAGATTAAAATGCTTTAAATTTCATAGAAAATCTAAACATAGATTTTTTTTTCTCAATTCAAAAATATTATTTCCTTAACTCGCTATATGTTCGAAGAAATTGAGAAGTTAATTAAAAACAGTAGTAAAGATTATCTTGTAATAAATATAATTCTATTAATCATATGTTTTATGACACATTTGAACTTAGTTTATTTTGTGTTTGGCGATGCAGCTAGCTGAACGTTCTCGCTTTCGCCAACTCGCCAAGGCTGGTGCTCAAAACGTGATTCTTTCTGAAAATGCCTCTGGGTGCTTATGGATGTTTGTACGAATTATTTATCCTGCTCTATTCCCAGCTTGGCGTGGGAAATCTATTTTCCAGCAGAGACTGCCAACGTCTGTAAAGTCTTGTATCTTATTCGCGACTGATATTTTCCTGGCCGGGACGGCAATAGGTACAAAGCTTTACTCACTAACATTTGTGGATATACCGTCCAAGGTCAGGCTTCAGCTCGGGCAAAATACTATATTTTTTTTACCTCAATAAAAGGGACAGGCATTGATACTGCCAACAGACTTGTTATCCCTGCCTGAGCATTTTTTAAAGAAATAAAATAAAATAAAATTTAATAAAGTTACACAATAGAGGCAGTGGAACAGATTCGGTCTGATGCAGATGTTCCATCACATCAACAACTCTTAATCTCGGAACCTCAGAAAATGAATCGTGCTTGGAGACTAGTGAGGAAAACTTAACCCGAGATTACTGCACCTGAAGTCGAAACTGAGAATCCCCTATGAAAAGGGTATCCGGATTGGTGTCATAGAAGCTTTTGTTTTCAAAGGCGGAGCTTACGACGGAATTTATGACGTAAGATCTTGCGATCTAAGTCGACCCAACCTCGCAAAAAAGTTGTCCAAACAAAGGGCGTTACTAACAAAGCTGTCTCTGGCGGTCGGTGTTAAATTAAATCATATGATGTCATGAACTAGGTCCTACCAACCAAGAGCTTCCTTCGTCGTGATTGGACACAATAGAGTAGATCCTGATCCTTAAATGTTCACATAGCCACAAGTTTAGTTCTAAGATTTTGCACATAACATAGCGTGTAATATATATTAAAAGTATAATAAACGTCAAATGTCATTAAAACATAAAATTATTTCGAAGTACGCGTACATTTATGAATCATATAATAAAAAATATTGATCACGTTTTTAAATACCATTAATGTATTATATTGTCAAACACATAATTTTTTAAATAATTACTAAAAAACTCATTTATATTTATTTTTTACATTAATTTTAGTTCACTAAATACGAACTTAATCTGCATCTCTTTAATCAATGATTATCGTGTTCATTCCTCTGAAAAAAGCCATTTACATTTCATAGTCTGATTAGAGGTGAACTCAATCGATAAATAGGAGAACTTAACTTGTTTTTGCTTTTAATCTCTCTTAATATCTAAGTTAATTTATTTCTGATTCCAAATTTAAAAATGCAGAAGATTTCACTCGACTTAAAATAAATAACAAAAACAATAAAAAATAACAATTTATCTGATTTAAAAAAAGTCTCTGTAATAAAATTTACTACTTTTATTACACAAAGAAAAACAAAAATTGAAGTGTTTTGGTTTAAAAAAATTATTGATTATTTTTATTTATTTATAACCATTTAAAACCAGAAAGTTACATTTATATATATATATATATTTATATATATATATATATGAAATATAATATCAGCAAAACTGATAGCAGTCGACAAGAAAAAATGTTTACTAATTATGGGTTTGTTAAAATCCCAAAAAGGTTCATTTAAATGTAAAAAAACTCTTAATTTAAAAATAATTACTTCTCTTTGAGCCCCGTAAAAGCAGTAATCAATACTTTAAACACGATAAATAAGTGAAAAAAGGAACTTACCTTATTCCCCTTTGTCCGTTTGGCAAGCACAACGCATATTCCAATGTCACCAGTTCTTCTTTCGGTATCACTCTTCGATGCAGGCTATGAAACTCAAGGGGGAAAAAGAAGAGATGAAACACGGAGTGTTGTGTTGACGTGAAAAATTCAAACCACTTATAATTGACTACTGTATTTTATAAAGTATATTGATACACACATTTACATTAAACATTAATTAGCGTTAAGTTAAGAGGCAATTTAATTATTAATCTGAACAAAAAAAATGTAGAGCTTCGCGCTAACAACATGGTATCCGTTCTAGTACAGACATTATACTGAATAAGACAAAAACAGAGAAGAAAGAAAAAAAAAGTAAAACAGCGAGCAGCTGTTTTCAGCAGGAATGTTTATTATTTCGTAAATAAGGAAAGTGTCCTTGACATGTGGCGTCACCTGCTGGTCTTCATGATGATGAAAATCGTACGAGATTTAATGTACTTTAACACCCCCACTTACGATTTTCAAAGTGCGGGGCTATCAGCTGCAATTGCGACCTCAGTTTTTCGAACTGAGGTTTGGGCAGAGGCTTCATAAGCGCGTCTGCCACCATTTCCGTTGAAGCACAATATTCAAGAGTCATAGTCTCTCTCAGTTTGAGGTCCCTGAGATGGTGAAATTTCACGGTGATATGTTTGGATCTCCCCTGATGTTTATCAGAGTCACTTCATTCGATGCATGGGATGTTGTCTTCATATATGGCGATGGGTGGTTTTTGGTGTAAGTTTAGATCCTCGAGCACCTCAAGTATCCATTCGAGTTCTTGTGCGGCATTCGATGTGGAGATGAACTCTGCTTCAGTTGAAGACAGAGCCACGCAGCCTTGTTTTCTGGAGGTTCACGAAACAATGTTGTTCCCGAGTTTGAACACGTGTCCACTGGTGGACTTTCTGTCCGTTTTGTCCCCCGCCCAGTCACTGTCAGAGTATCCTATTAGTATCGGGAGCTTACCGTTATCAATTTTGAATTTGAACTCTTTCGTGGTTTTAAGGTATCTTATTACCTTTTCCACCGCGAGCCAATCGGCTTCTCGTGGGTTTTCGTTCCTGCGCCCGAGTATGTTTACACATACTGAAATGTCGGGGCGAATAATAGTTGATACATATAAGAGAGCCCCCACTGCTTTGCGGTAATTCTTATTGTCCTCAAGCAGGTTTAAATTTGAGTCGATATTGTAGTAGTCGGGACTCATTGGAGTGTATGTGGGCTTTGAGTTGCCCAAGTTGAATTTGTTAACTATTTCGTTTATCTTTGCTTCTTGATCTAGTAAGATACTGCCATTTTCTAAGTGGGTAAAGTTTATTCCTAGGTATTGTCGCACTTTTCCTAAGTTTTTTATTTCGATTGATTTACACAAATTTTCGTATAAGTTGTTAGTATTCGTTGTGCTTGCCGCTACTAAAATATCGTCTACGTAAACTATCACGTAGGAATCATTTGAGTTATCTTCTTTTTTGAAGAGGCATGGATCCGATTTGCATTGATCGAATTGGAGTTCCTTTAATATTTTCGTGATTTTTACGTTCCATGCTCTGGCAGCCTGTTTGAGCCCGTATAGGGCTTTGTTTAGTTTGCACACTTTGTTTTCACTTCCTTTTCCGACGTACCCCTGGGGCTGGTACATAAGTACCTTTTCGTCGAGATCTCCATGCAGAAACGCCGTTTTTACATCGAAGTGTGTAACATCTAGATTTTTATATACAGCTGCGTTCAAAAATGATCTAATGGTAGTGTGGGCTACAACCGAGGCAAAGGTTTCATCGTAGTCACATCCGAACTTTTGTGTATACCCCTTCGCTACGAGTCTAGCCTTGTAGCGCTCTACTTCACCTTCAGCGTTACACTTTTTCTTAAATGTCCATTTACATCCAATTATGCGTTTTCCGGGGGTTGGTTTCACTAGTACCTAGGTTTTATTTTGTTTTAGTGATTTTATTTCTTTATCGGTTGCGGCTAACCACTTGTTTTTTATTTCGGGATCTCGTATGCTTTGCATTTCCTCCCAAGTTTTGGGTTCTTCGATTTGGCAAATATTTGCGCTAATTCCGAATCGTTCGGGGGGCACTCCCCTGTTTTCCCTTAGTGACCTTCGGGGTTGCGTATGTGTGTGTGGTTCATCGGTTTCCTCATATTGTCCATTAAGGTTCAAATCGATTTTAATTTCTCCGGAAGGGTTTTCATTTTCTTGCGAACTTTGTTTCGTGCTATTTGCTTCATTTTTCAAGAATTTAACGGTTCTACATATGATCACTCTGTTATCGCCAGTGTGAATTCTATACCCTTTGCCCCTGTTATCGTACCCTAAAAGGATTCCCTCTACGGCTTTCTCATCAAATTTTGACCTTTTTATTTTCTCTACGTAGGCGTATGCTTTACATCCGAAAGTTCTTATGTGGGATAAATTTGGTTTTCTGTTGTTCCACAATTCGAACGGAGTTTTATTGTTATCGTCGTGGGTAGACGGTTCGTCAGGTTTGTAGCGGTGAAAATTGCTTCGCCCCAGAACCGCTTAGGCAAATTGGCGTCGGAAAGCATGGTCCGTGCCATTTCGACGAGCGTACGATTTTTACGTTCCGCCACGCCGTTTTGGGGTGAGCAGTACGGCACGCTAAGCTGGTGTTCTATACCGTTAGATGTTAGGTAATCTTCAAATTCGTCACCTAGGTACTCTCCCGCGTTATCTGTCCTGACTGCTTTAATTTGTTTCCCAAATTTATTTTTGACAAGTGCCGCATATTCCTTTAATTTGACTATCGCTTCTCCCTTGTGTGAGAGTAAGTAAGTCGTAGTGAATCTGCTATAGTCGTCGGTGAATGTAATGAAGTACTTTTTTCCTGTAAAAGTTTCGGTGCTCATTGGCCCGCAAATATCGCTGTGGATTAACGACAAAATTTCTTTTGACCTATTCGAAGCCTTTTTAGGGTAGGGTAGTGTCGTTAGCTTTCCCTCGATGCATTTTTCGCATGTTGTATTATGTTTACAATTGCTAAGATTTATACCTTCCGCGAGGTTTTGGTTCGCTATAGATTTGATTGATTCGAAATTTTTATGTCCGAGTCGTCTGTGCCAAGTGGTTATGCAATCTGGATCGTCACAGGGCGCCTGTGTCCGAATGGTGTATCCATATTCGTCCTTCGGTTCGATTTCGTACAGGTTATTATTTAATTCTGCCATTAAAACTGTTTCATTATCCTTAATGAAACTGCAGTTGTTTTTCTCAAAGATAACCTTAAAATCATTTTCGGTAGCTTTCTTTACAGACAGCAGGTTACTCTGTAGTTCCGGGCAGTATAAAACGTCCCTCAGTGTAACCTTATGAGGCGAATTGGTGTTTATCGTTATGTCCCCTATTCCGCGTGAATTCAATCTTTTCCCGTCGGCTATCACTATACTTCCGTAATCTCCGGGTTTGAAATTTGTAAATTTTTCCTTTGCGAACCCAACATGACGCGTACATCCGGAATCTATCATGAATTTATTCATGTTAATTGTCTGCGCTTCGTTTATAAACGGTATTTCATATTCTATAGTATTTTCGGAACGTGTGGTGGGAAGTGTGTCATCCGTTCTTTTTAGAGTGTCGGCGTTACCTTTGAAACAAAAATTGGAAGCGTTCTTTGGGTTGCTTTGACCGTTCCTATTACTTGCGGAATTATTTCTGAAACCGTTCGCATTATTGCTATTAGGTTTGTTTCCGTTCCAATCATTTCTCTGAAAATTGTTTGTATTCTTGTTTTTTAGGTGAAAACATTCTGAAACATCATGGTTAAGGCGTTTACAGTAACTACAAAATTTCTTGCTTTTATGGTTTTTGTTTACCGCTTTATAGGCTGAGTCACGCGAGCTTGAGCTTGCTTCGCGATTTTCGCAACGATGTTTGTGTTCGTCTACTAATTTGTTTTTAACGAACTCTAAAGTCAGACTTTCCTCATCACGGGTTTCCAGCGTAGTCACGAGAGGGTCATAAGAGTGTGGAAGTGAGCATAACAGTAGTGCACATATGTGCCAATCAGCTATATCTTCTCCGATAGCAGTGAGCTTATCTCTTAGTGACAGTATATTATTTATGTGTCCGATCATATCGCCGCCCTCATTTAATTTTTGTTAGTAGAATTTGCGTAACAAAAATAGTTTGCTTGATAAATTAGCACGTTAGTGTACTTTCTTTAATGCGTCCCAGACGGCTTTCGCGGTTTTGAGGTGTTTTACATGCATTATTTGGGAGTCGTCTATACACAGATTTATCAAAGCTCTAGCTTTTGCATCATTTTTAACCCATTGGGCAGTTTCTGGGGTTGGAGGTTCAGATGTGACCATGGTGAATAAATCCTCCCTTAGCAATAAATTTTCAACCTTAAAGGCCCGATTGCTATAATTTTGATCGGTTAATTTTTCGATTAGCGCGATTTCTTTTCCAGCAGCCATATTTGTAATTGCTGAATTTTGTTGTTTTATTCAGGCCAATTATTATTTTATGACTGTTTTGTTTATTTTATTATTTATCTTAATCACGAATCTAATTCAACTGTGATTCGTATTTTTCAGTTTATTTATTACGCTAAGTAAATAAGTAAGTAAAATAAGATAATAAGATAATATGTTACACACTGTGATGCAGTTGGCAGTTGTTTTGCATTTTAATATTATATTGTTATTTTTATATAATATTTTCTTTTTTATATGTGCATATATTGCGCTCATTCATTTATTTATTTTTATCTTCAAAATTTTGCTCAAATGTTAATTGGGGCTATCGCATCATGCTCATAATCTCTTAATTTAAAAATAATTACTTCTCTTTGAGCCCCGTAAAAGCAGTAATCAATACTTTAAACACGATAAATAAGTGAAATAAGGAACTTACCTTATTCCCCTTGGTCCGTTTGGCAAGCACAACGCATATTCCAATGTCACCAGTTCTTCTTTCGGTATCACTTTTCGATGCAGGCTGTGAAACTCAAGGGGGAAAAAGAAGAGATGAAACACGGAGTGTTGTGTTGACGTGAAGAATTCAAACCACTTATAATTGACTACTGTATTTTATAAAGTATATTGATACACACATTTACATTAAACATTAATTAGCGTTAAGTTAAGAGGCAATTTAATTATTTGTCTGAACAAAAAAAAAATGTAGAGCTTCGCGCTAACAACATGGTATCCGTTCTAGTACAGACATTACACTGAGTAAAACAAAAACAGAGAAGAAAGAAAAAAAAAGTAAAACAGCGAGCAGCTGTTTTCAGCAGGAATGTTTATTATTTCGTAAATAAGGAAAGTGTCCTTGACATGTGGCGTCACCTGCTGGTCTTCATGATGATGAAAATCGTACGAGATTTAATGTACTTTAAACGTACTACAAATTTTGAATTTCCCAAGATTAATATCAAATTTCACGCTTACATTTAGTATACAATTCTGCTTGTATGTTGCAATCAAACCGTCTTCTTCATTTCTCCCCATCCCTGATGAAATTTACGTTAGAAATTTGGAATATACATGTATTCCTGAAGACAGTACTCGAATCGCAATTGATTTTTTTTTCGATCTTAAAAACGGAAAAAGAGGATGAACAAATTTAATTTTTTAAAAAAATAATAACTTTATTTTATAAATTATTGGAAATAAAATCTTGGAATTCGTAGATCGCTTATAACAGATTTAAACTTACAAGAAAGGTTTCCATACTCGGCATACACAGATAAAAAATACTAATTAAACTACTCATGTATGTAATAAAGGATTAGTGAAAATTGCAGTCAAAAACATGTAAAAAAAATAAAATATTTCCGAATATTTGGCTTGAAAGAATCAAAGTGTCTCACGTTTTGGCGAGCAGCACATTCCCTCTCCAAAAGCAAACGATTTTAATGCACCTGAAAATTGCTTGTCAAATAATTCTTAAAATGCTTGTAAGTAGTATTTAATGAGAGAGCTCGACACACGTAGATATTGTACTACATATTTATGTTGATTTTGCTGCAGTTATTTAATTTTATTATTTTAAAAATAATTTCACATATTAAAAATATTTTCATATATTTAAGAGTATGACAAAATAATGGTGAGATAAAGAATGCTGCAGTAATGCATTTGAGTATCGGAGACGTTTTTGTTTCCATAGCAATAAAATTGATTCGACAGTGCTGAATTGGACTGGACTTAATTTTGGGATTGAAACAATTTTATTTAAAAAAATTCTTGAAACTGAAAAACATTTATTTTAATTGAAAAAATTTGCAATTGAAAAAACTTATTTTAATTCATAAAATTTCAGAATTAATTTTCATTATCAGTATATTATGACGAAATTATAGCTAAAACAAACTAAAACAGACAAAACTAAAGCTATTTAAATTGAATTTCTTTCAAAAATTTCAATTTGAAGCACCTTAAAAAGTATTTGACATAAAAAAACGTGTTTTGAAATTTTATTTTTTCGCCAATCAGTGATAATTTGCCAAATAAACGAAATGTTTATTATTTTTTTACGAATATTCTGCCGGGATTTCCGCCGAAATTTTTTTATTAACATTATTATCCACACGAGAAAAACATTCTGTAATTTTTTCAGAACTTTCTGGGTATGCCCGTATGGAGGCCTTCCTTGTTAGTAAGCATGTAATCCAAATTTAAAAAATAATAATAACCCCTAGGGTAGGTTGGAAGAGGAAGGGAGCTTCTCTCAAGATGGAAGACATTGCAAAACTAACACTACATGGGTTATTCTCTGATAAAGGGAAATTTTATGTCCTTGCCTAAAAAATGTGAATTAATCAAGTCATCTATGAATGTTTGCATTTTTTGTGAACATTTATCTTTGAATATTACATTGTGCATTAGTTTAAATATGAAAATAAAAATAATTTCAATATCTAAAAAAGCTGTAAAGCTGCAAATGTCATTACCATGGCTTGTCCCAATCTTCAAATTTTTGAACTCAAGCCCTTATTGTTAAGATTTGGAAAGCTCTACTACAAATGTAATGATTATATAGGTATATTTGATGTTTACGCTTTTTATACATTTAACACTTTATACAAAATAGAAAATATTTTTATTGCTTATACTTACTTAAAGTTTGTCCCTAGCATTAACTGTCGTTACCATGTTCCACAGAAATTCTTCATTTAATTTTCCCCTATATGTTATTTTTATATGGAAATTATCTTAGATTGTATAGTTCCACATCCTACGAGTTGTAGCATCTATTTTTAATTATTTATGCAAGAACTGCTTCAATTTATGGATTCTGTTCCAAAATTACAGTCTGTGTACTTAACATGTGTCATTACCAAGCTCCTTAGTGTTTAAATGCTTATTCAGCAATTTACTTTTACAGAATCAATTACAAGCACAGTTTGGGACTGCTTTCAGAATAAATACTTCATAAGTTTTAAATTGTTATAGTTTAGTTCGAAAATATTGTTGACGTTAAAAATGTCATTACCGTGGTCATTATCATGGCGTGAAAATATTTATGATTTCAAGGTCATATTAATGACAATTTTAGACAATTTAAAAAAGGTTATTGTTATTCCTTAGCAAAAATTCCCATTTCTTAAATGTAAGGTGTTATTTGAGTCAGAAATCAAAAGTTAAAATATTAGAGTCTAACTCTTTTATCGAAGCCAAAATTTCCATTCATCTGAGAATGACCCATATAGACTTAATGATTGCTAATTTATAGTTTAATTTCCTTCAAAGGAATAATATTAGTATCAACAATGAGTATTAATTTAAAAATAAAAAACTAGTGACACGGGTTTTACGACAACGATAAACTTTGCAACTTCAGAATTTATCGCTAAATTTTGCGGCAAGAATAAATGGTCATATATGAAGCCAACTTGACGAAAGTTGGCTTATTTGACGAAAAGTCCCCTTTAAATCAATTACTGAGTATTTATGCATTTTCTGAATTTGACTGAAAGCATATATTTTATTTCTTCTTTTATAATTTTTGACATAATATTTAATGTCTCCCAAGTATTTTACCATCGGTCAGAAAAAAGAAAGTGATTCAGTAAAGTAAATTAATAAATTTAAAATACAAATTTTATCTTTTTGTTTTGGCATTTTCTACCCTAATTCAAAAATCTTTATCAATTCCGTTTGTCAGTCTGCCTTATGTCTGTCTTCTTGGCCGTGCCCTAATTCTTGTAAATTGACTAGTATTATTATGAATATTTTTTGTGTTATGTTGGTTGACTTTTAAGAATTTTGCGAATTGAAAATGAACTGTGGAGCATTTATAGTTTGTTTGCCGAAACACAAAAAATTCCGTTACATTTCTATTTCCATTCTTTAACATATCTATACAGTCCATTACATTTCCATTAGTATAGGATGAAAAACAGTGTCTTTTGCTAAACCACTCTCTTTCAAATACACTAATAATCGTGACGAAATATTTTAAGATCCCTTATTAACTTTGCAACTAATTAAAATAGAAGAAATTTACTGTGTACATAACTACTGGAAATATATCTAATTTTAAATGAACTATATGAAATTCATTTAGGGCGATCATCAAAAAGTAAAAACAGGCCAAACTTCGAATTTTTTTCGTGAACAACACCAAATTCTGATTATTTAAAAACATTCTTCGGTTCAAACTATGCCTGAAGATGGAATTTCAAGTCATCTGGATGATAAGTTTTTGAATTAAAAATGTTCAAAATTATTTGTTAAATGTATATAAGGTGTTCTGGTGTAATAACGCTAGGCGGGGTGATAACGCCAAGTGCTAATATTATGCATAATTATGAAATAATCGGGTAAATGACACCCATGTGCTCTGCGCAGAATGGTTTTGAGTCATATAAATCGCAAAAAAACAGCTTCAAGTTAATTTGTTGCATTTGTAGGTCTTATTATGTTTACAAGGAAGTAAAATTAACGCTTGATCTAAAATTTGCGAGATACGTTTTGTGATGTGAAGAAAATATTGTTGACGTTAAAAATGTCATTACCGTGGTCAATATCATGGCGTGAAAATATTTACGATTTCAAGGTCATATTAATGACAATTTTAGAATAATGATTGTCATTATTCTAAACTTTTTTTCTATATTATTCTAGACTATTTTTTTTATCCTGAAATACGTTGTTTATTACATAAATTTGTAGTGCATTTCATGTACTTTCAAAATGTTGTAGAAGATTTTGGATACCTTCTAGAGATAATTTGTAGTTTAAAATGTACTGCGCAATATCTATACCGGGGTAATAACGCGAATCCTTGGCATTAATACCCCGGTTCATTCCCAACAGTGGCCGAACTACATCCTAAATACTGACTCAAATAAACACAGTTAAAACCGTGCAATGTTTCTAATAATTCTATTTAAACGGCCATTTTTTAGCTAAAAGAAGTTCACGGTCTGATATTATTTTGCCTCTCCCCCCCCCCACACCTATATTTTTCTTACACATTCACAAAAAATGAACATTTGCAATAGCTTTGAATGCAATTTGTCAATTTTTAAGTTCTTAGAGTTTGTAATTTTAGAATTGGGCAAGCTACATTCAATTATTCCATCTTATTTCATAGTTTTGTTTGCAGGGCGTTATTACCCATATAGGTGGGTAATAACGCCAAATAGAATTGGTCAAGAAATCACGCCATTACATTTTATGCATACATATCTGTTAAATTATTTTTTTATATAGATAGTCAATGAGTTGCTGTATCAAATCATATATTTGTTTGAAAAATACAATCCAAAACTAAGTCGTTAAAATTGGCAAAATCTTAACGTGGCGTTATTACCCCAATATACCTTATATATATATATATATTAAAACAGACATGAACACAATTAATTCAATATCCCAGGAACATCAAATAAGCCGGGATAGATATCTGAATCTGTATCCAAAGCACATCGAGTTGTTGCTTTATGTATATATTACCGTGACCGATATTTTAGCCCATAAATTTCTTATTAATAGATAATATTCGGGAAAATGATTTCGTCAAAGTACACTAGCCCTTAAAAGTTAAGTTAAAACATGTTTTTCAAAAATCTCTAGAATAAAAAATGGTAGTCAGATTAAACTTCATCGTTTATATGAATGACATTAATAAGTTTTTAAAAAAAACTAAAGCTACAAAAAATTACAGCTACTGCTTTTATTTTCTAGAAAAGAATAGGTATTTGTGAATGAGAGAAAAATATGCAATTACGAAGCTTTCGTAACCACGCGCTTAGGTTTTGTTGTGCTTTTATAACTATTGTTATCAGTTTTCTTTACAACAAACAGTAGTGTCTAAAAATGTGTAGAATAAGTCCGAATCATTAAGATTGCAGGCGATAGCATGGATGGAAATGGGATTGTGAAAGGGCGATACTGCTACACGGCTCAATGTGTCGCGCAGTGTAGTCCAACGAATCTGGGATCAGTATGAATCGGAATATTCTGTGTGCAGAAGACATGTTGCACGTTCATGTTCCAGCCAACCAAGTGTAACAACGCCTGCAAAAGACCGGTTTCTAACTCTTTTGCCCAAAGAAGAAAACGCACTACTGTGCTGCAATTCATTTCAGACCATTTTGCACCATCGAAAAAAGAATCTCTGATACTGCGTTACGAAGACGTCTTCACATTGCTGGTCTAAATGCAAGGCGACCATATGTGTGTGTCCCCCTCAACAGACGACAGAGACGGGCCCGATTATGTCGGGCAAGAGAACATGATTCCTGGACCAGACAACAGTGGGCTTCTGTACTCCTCACAGAGGAATCCAGATTAACATTGGAGAGTGATTCAGGACTTCTTCTGATATGGAGAGAAGAATGCACTCGATACTATCAATCAAACATTGTCGAAACACACTGGTACAGAAACAGTGGAATCATGTTTTGGGCAGGGATCTCACTCGGAGACCGCACTGACATATATATGTTCCATGGAGGAATTATAACTGGTGCGAGATATCGGGATGACATCCTTGATTCATATGTACGCCCATATGCCAGTGCTATTGCCATTTTTTTCATTCTAATGTATGATAATACGAGACCACACCGAGCTGTGATTGTTGAGGGTTATCTTGAGTATCACGGTTTCGAGAGAATAGAATAACCAGCTCACTATCCTGACTTGAATCCGATAGAACATTTTCGGGACAGTCTGAAAGACAAATTGCGGCTTTAAGGTCCCACAATAGTCAATGAAAAACACCCGGGTGATAATGTAAAGTCTACGGGAGAGTTCTTTTCACATATACCGCACAAATTTTAATATTTTTACATGATTTTGTTTCATAAAATAGCTGATGACGATCTATAACCGGCCTGATTTTTACTTTTTCGATTTTGCTTATATATTTTTTATATTATGATAGTTTCAATTTCAGAACCGTTTTAAACCGATTTTGAAATTTAAAGTCATTTTTTTAAATCTGAAACCAAAATTTAAAAAGTTAAAACTAAGCCGGTTGTGGATCGTCCTTAGCTTTCCTATAAAAAAAATCAATTAATGTAAAAATATTAAAATTTGAACGAGATATTTGAAAAGAACGCTCCCATAGACTTTTCATTATCATCCTGGTCTTTTTGTGTGGCTAGTGTTGCGTCTTAAGGTGCAACTTTAATTTTTATGTCGCATTTAATAAATAAAACTTTAGCGCACATTTCCTCTAAATTTGTTTTTTCTATATTTATTCATTCGCAAATTAGAAGCAAAAAACCGGCTGTACCTTAACTTTTGGAGGCCAGTGTATATAGCTACTAATGTTGAATTACGTTTTCTTGCCTTCTTTGATATCTCCTGAAATTACAATACGAATGGGTTAAGTTTTTGTGGTTACAATACTGAAAAAAAGAATACATTGTTTGTTTTTTTATTTATAAAATTAATATTCGAAAAAAAATTGTAACCTACAGGATTTTTTTTAAAATTATATTCATTATATCTTGCTTTATGTGAACTCTCAATTTATTTTTTTTTCATTCAAGTATTTTACAAATTAAGATTAAAAATCGTCAAAATGGCAGTTTAATCGTCTATCATTTGCAGAAAAAAATAATTAAAAATATATTTTATTGAAACATCTGAGATGGAAACAGTCAAAACATATTCATCGAAAGAAATGGTCATACCGGCAAGCAATAATATGTTAATAGAAGTGACAGAGCCATTTTGTATATTTCCAATAATCCAATATATAAGATGAATTTGGATACATCAACTATAAATGTTCACTATAAAATAATTTATTTTCTTTGAAACTAATCGAACTTATTTTATTAAAATGTGTATTTTGATTAATTGAGGAGAAAAATTTATTTAAAGCGTCAAAACTGGATTTATTCTGTTGAAAATAACAAATCCTAGGCTCCATTTTATATTTAGATGTTCCTGCTATATAAATTATATATAGACGGAATTTAAAAATAGACTTTATTTTAAATTCTTTTGAACCAGTAATTATAGAAATTTGTGAGTTAGCAGGATTTATTTTTCTTATCTTACCTCTTATATCTTTAAAAATATATAAGATAAAAATTGTTAAATAATAAACTAAGAACAATCCCTTAATGCCTGTTACATGTTTTTATTTTTTTCATTACTTTTTCTTTATTTATATAAATGTAATGGATATATTTAATCTTAAATATCAGAACTGCAATTTGTCTATTTTTTACAAAAAAAAAAAAAAAAAAAAAAAAAAAAAACGTTTTTTTTAGTATCAGAAATGTGCTAAAGATAGCTTGATATATACTTCAAGTAAATTTACTTTTTCAATATGCGTCATTATTTTTTCCGTTAAAAAATTAAAGATAGCTTTTTCTGATACTAATTTATTTACTTTACTTTTTTTTATACTGATATTTTTTCGGTGGATAGCACATAAAAGAAAAACTGCATAAATAATAGACATTTTGGAGTGCAATTTTTCTTAATTTTTATTCATGTAATTTTTTTAAAACATCATAGCATAGTAATTACATTTTGTTTCCTGTCAAGGTATATAATAAGTATGGAGAATAAATAAAAGATACTTTTTTGTAAAGGTTTTGAATTAATTATGTTTCACTAGCAAATGCTACAATGTTTAGAAATAATTAAAGAAAAGTAACTTTTTCGGGATCAAACTTTTTCTTTTCACTGTGATTTCATAATTTTAGTAAATAATCGTGAAGTTGATAAGTAGTCTTTACTTACTAGTCTTGAACATTGTTTTATAAAAAAATACTTTTTTATTGCATTGTTTCCTATAAAATTTATTAATGCATAAATATTTAGTCAAACATGGGGAAAATAAATTCTTCTATTTGTTTAATGTTACTACTGTCGAAAACATTTGTTTTTTATCGCTTTCAAATGCAAATTTTATCACCGTTTTATTTATCTGAAATATGCACAAAAGTCAACAGTACTTGCACAGTAAGCTTTAATATACGATTTCATTTGTTGTTCCCATTTGCCAATACAGCAGTTAATATAAATGGATTATTGGAATTCTGAAAAGACGATGATATTGGGTTAATTTCTCATATCACTTTATCATTTGTTTATCAATTGAAAAGCTTCAGGCTGATATCGCATAAATTAATTTAGTAAATTTTGTCACTTTAAATAAGCTGGATAAGTCAGAAAGTAGATTTCATTAAAGGTAATTTTGTATACTTGAGTTTTTGTTTCAGAAAATGCACAATATTTATAAGAAGTGTGTCAATTTCTGATTATTGTAGATGGGTCATTCCAGGCGAAATGAGCAAATTAGCTGTGGCTGCCATGTCACGGATTTGAATGAAAATTGGCATATGAGTACAACATGTTTATTTATGAAGAAATGCAAAATGAGAGATTACAGGACAAATTGTTTAAGCATTTAAACTCACTTTAAAAGTTGATACAAAATCAAGCTCTTGTTTACATGCTTTAAATTTCAATCTGTATTATTCGCGTTAGGAATGAAAAAAACTGTATCATAAATTATTTTCAGATAAGAATGGGTACTAAGTAAGAGATTGGCTTAATTTAGGATTTGAATTTTTATTCCTTACTGAGAAAAAATATAGAAAAGGAAAATTTTAAAGAAGAAAATTCAATATTTCTTTTGCTCATAAAAATTTTAGGACAGGCGTTATTACTTCAAAACTATTTGACATTTTAGATAAAAGTATATATTTTGAACACAAGAAGTTTCATATGTGCCTTTTTTATTCCTTAATGTGAAAAAAAAAATAAATTAAAAAAAAGGACGGGAAAAAGCATTATTTCTAGTGCTCTTTTAGTCATGAAGGAAATCTCTTATATCATTTCAAATTACTTGATATCAAAGATAAAAGTGTCAATTTTAAATATTCAAATGCTACTTCTCGCCTTTTCTTCTTTTCTTTTCTCTTTTCTTTTTTTCTTTCAGACTAATAATAAAAGCAATGAGAATTGAAGGATTAATTATCTAGTATTGTCAAAATCCAATAGATGGCAGCACTATTTTTTAATTGAAATCGTACAATATTTTTAAAAAAGCGCGCTAGTTCAAAGGAAAATTTGCGTGAAAATGCCTTTTTGAAATCATTTCTTTTTCAATGTTAGGTATGAAAAGGCACTATTAGAACTTTTCGAGCATATTATGGACTTATTAATCTTTATGTCTGTGCAATATTGTTAAGGACGGACCTGTCCCTTAACCCTCTCACTGACAAACCCGTCTATAGACGTTCCCTAAGCTCCAGGTTTCACTGCAATGCAAGCAATAATTAAAATGATATAACTCAGTTGATTTAATGGATTTTTAATACATTGTGCAATGATTAACACACTCAAGGATAACATTCATAATCGTAAATAAGATTGCTCTATAATTTTGAAAGAATCATATTTTGTTAGCAATTAAACAAAGTCCTGAGAAAACAACATTACAATTTTGCCCTTTTGCAAGACTGTCAGAGGGTTAATTATTATTCGAGCATAAATAAGATGAAAAAATACGATTTTGTAATTTTTTTTTAAAGTTTCTAAGATTTTTTTGAAGATGAAGAAATTAAATGATAACTATCAAACTTGGGGAATTCAATCTTCATATATAATACTGTATCATGGACCAATTTCTCACTTGTTTTATCATTTTTTAAAATTTTTATAATGTTTCGAATTTTCTCAAAGTTCACAAATTTCCAATTTTAACAACCCATTTAAAATTAATTACGTTGTTACCAGATTGCTATCGCTAAATAAATAAAAAGATAATTATTCAGAGGTTATAAAATTGCAAGCCAAATCCATTTATGTTAAGTATTTTTCAAGATACGGAGCTTTAAGTCCAAAACTGCTAAAATAATTTGATTTTTTTCAAGATATTTTGCAGAGCTCTATTTGAATATAAATAAAACCCGTGTGTTAGAGTTATTTGTAATTTATCTTTGAAATGTGGCATCACATAAGTTCGCGAATGTATGTAACTATAGAAACGCAAATTGTCTGTGTTTTACTAGTTGTTGTTTTGTTTTTGCTTGAAGAGCAAGCAACGCTTCGCTATGTCTTAAAATAAAGTATGTTACAGTCTACTAAAGCATGTGAGTTTCTTAATTACGTTAATACGCATTCGCCGCAACATACACCGTGTATGAAATTTTATTAAAATCGGTTACCATGGGGCCACGACTTTTTTTTTAATTTTTGCTCATTTGACGTGGAATGACCCAGATATGAAAAAAGAACCTTTTAACCCCTTAACTGGTTAATTCTTTTCCGTTCAATAAATGGAAAAAAAACATTCACACCACTGTTATTTAAATGAAATATTCGTAAAATTTAGTCTAAACATTCCGGCCATTCAATAGCATAAAATTTTTCTTAAAAATAATAGTGGTGTCAAAAAGCTTTAAATGATGCCATAAGCAAATTCGTCTTGCCCGACCAGTGTTTGTCAAACCAGTTAATAGGTTAATGAATAATTATTTTAGCTTTACGATCTAATATTTTTAATTATTTTTACAGGCTAAAAATTAAGTATTCGAACATCTGAGTCAATATTTTTCAAATCGGAGTTCATGAACTACAAAAGGTTAATAAAATTTTATACATATACTACACAGAAATATGTTAAATGTTATAAAGTGAAATCTGATTTATATGATAAATTCTAATTAAAATTGCATGTTTGCAACAGTATTGAGTTTATTGCTTTATAACGCCACTATTTATTCCATTACACAAATTTATTATTAAAAATTGTTAACTAGGCTTTAAAAATCTCTGGTATACAGATTTTCCGCCCCTGACATTATTTATGTACAGATCATCCCTGTCTTTAATGGTTAATATCTCGGTTAATTACTGACGAACTTCTTCAAAAAATCATTATCATCAATGATTTTATACTTCTGCTACGATAGGCACGTTCAACTTTTTTAACACTTTTGCTTAATGCCCACAAATCGAAATTTGTGTGTATCAGAAAAATGTTCTTTTCCCAAAAACTATGCTATCTAGAGTAATCACTATTACTTTTCTGCAAGGTATAAAGTAACATCTACAATCACTATTCTTTTATTTTTAAAATTTTAGTTTCCGGATTCGGAATTAGATTTTTTCCCTCTACTGTTGACGATATCTCTAAAAATATAATACCCCCCCCCCCCAAATAATAGTAATAATAATAATAATAATAATACATTTTTGAGTTCAGCGTCACGAAAGCTTTCAGACAATAACCCACAGGATATACAAAAAAAAAGATTGTCTTTCATTGAAGTAACTTAATTAGCGCCCTACCCTCTACTAAATATGTTTGTAAATATTTAATAATCTGTAAATAAATGGGTCAATCGTCTTTATTACTTCCTCCAATTTGAGCTTTCGACTTTTCATAGTTTTTGATTGAAATAGCTGTGGCAAACGGGCAGACAGACACAGCAGTGAACTTATAATGGTTCTGTTTCACTGTATAATTACGGGACGCTAAAAATATTACTTTTAAAAATTAAACATCAGGTATCAAGATATATTTCAAAATGTATTTCCATATTATTAATCCTCCATCTATATCGAATGATAAAAAAGAACGAGTAAGTGAATATTTCATAAAGCAATTTCAAATCTGAAACTGAAAATATATTTTCAGTTTCAGATTTGAAATTGCTTTATGAAACGTTCACTTACTCATCTGTAAAAGCATAGAATTTAAGTTTTGATGTATCCGTTTCCAATTACATTTTTTAATTTACAGTAAATTTAGACTCTCATAGTATATTACTATGTAGTATCCTCCTGATCCAATAATTAGAAGTACGCAAAAAGGTGTTTTTCTGTAAACATTTTCATTTAAGGGCACATATTTAACATTTCAACATTTTTTTTTTTTTTTTAATATGGTGGTTTCTAATGGTGAACTTATTAAATTTCAATGCTCAAATAACAGTCAAATTTGGAAAAATAATTAATGTGACATTTAAAATAATTAGGGTTAAAAAGAAAGCATTTTTTATAATCCTTTTATTATACTTGTTTAAATAACAAAAAACACAAAAGTTAATTCTATGCGCAGATTTATCACATATAAAATGATGAACATAGAAAAAAAAAATATCTCTGACTCACATACATAAAAAAAAAAACAGTAGCATTTTTAACCTTCCCACTGCCGCGACCGGATGTATCCGTTCACTAGGCTGCGGGTTTCACTGCAGTTGAAGCTTTATTTAAATTAATGTAATTCTACAAATATAATCCAGTTTTAAAAAATTAAGTTATAATTGATAGTTTTAAGGCTTACAAGTATATACGTAACAAAAAAATTTTACCATGATAGAAAGTCCCTCTTTTATTAACATTTAAATTAAATTGAAGAGAAAAATAAACATTACAAATTTGCCCTTTTGCTCGGCCGTCAGCGGGTTAAAATAAAAAAGTGGTTGAAATATGAAAAAAACGTTCTAATTTGTGATGATAATTGCGGTGGATACATTTAAAGAAAATTGCAATGTTTCGCAATACATTTGCCATGTGCGTAAAAATGAGGTGCCAAAAATATTAACATACACAATAATTACACAGACTTTAATTAGATATCGATAAAAACAAATGAACTTTTTAACCAATTTTGAGCTAAGCTGTATATTTAAATAATTTAGCAATGCAATCATAAAATTTATTTACGAATGTTTGAGATTTTTCAATACGTTAGATCGAAATTCTAAAGAATTCGAAAGAATTCGTTGGAGTATGTTGTTCAATTATTTACTTTATTTTATTTATTGATATGAGGAAGGGGGGGGGTCGTGTATTTTATAAAATAATTGACGAATTTTAATAACAGAAACATGTATTTTTAATGCTTTGAATGTATGTCGGCCAATTATCTAAGCTATGGGATATAGGCCCTATGGGGTGGGATGCCCTCCGAGGGGGGGGGTCTTTCTAAGGGAGCCTAATCCGTATTTAGTGTATTTTTAATGAAAATGTTAAATAAACACTTCTTTCTTTAAGTAATTTTATATATGGCGCGATATTTTATTTCTCTTATTTTAAATCTATTATGTATTTTCTAGTATGCACTTTAAATAATAATGCATATTTGTGAAATAAGTGTGAAAAAAAGTTTCAAAATGTTTAAAAATTTTATAATAATATTTTTTAATTTTTTTTTATTTTTCAAGTAATTATATTATTACATTATTTTTCTCACAAAAAATTAATTATGTGTCAAAAAATTTTTAAATCTTTAAATAAACAACATATTTCAAAATGTATCAGCTTTCTTAAGTTACTGAATGAGAAAAATATTGCTTAAACATTATAGAAAATTAAAAATTTTATATTTAAAAACTTTTCTTTAGAAATATTAACATACTTTAACACCCAGCTTTCTTAAAAATATTATTACAGACGCTATTAAAAGTGAAATTTCCACGCTAAAATTAACAAACTGCTTGAAAATATATTTTTCATGAACATCTGTCGCACACAGACTTTCCAGATATTTTATAGTTTGACATTAATGATTTTTCTTAAGTTAAATGAAAGAAAATCTGAACTCTTTTTATTAAATTGATATTTACAATGTACAGTTAATAAGGGAAAATTTAAATACACAGATGTTTCGTTATTTCACTGATAGTTTCAAATAAAATACCCTCCTATTGAATTCAATTCTATTAAATTATTTTTGTTTAGAAAGTATTTATACCATTAATTTTGGCAGATATATTATTAGAATATTCACAAACAAAGAAATTATTTCATTAAATATATAAATAAAATGCTAAATCAATATTTTAAAAAATGTAATATTAAATATTATACAATATGGAAATTACTTATAAAGCTGACAAAATATTTATATAAAAATATAATTACTTAAATTCTTAGTACTTTCAACTGTAAACACAACCTTTGTCACACAATACAAAAATACTGTTATCAACATCTTATTTTTCAAATGTCATGTAGTTGGTGTGAAAAAGGAGTGAAAATGGAAGTTAATTTTTAAGTCCGGAAAACATCGGAGAAATAAAATATATATATTGAGGTAAATGGAATATTACTTGTTTTATGATTTATTAAGCAAACTGATCCAAATTCTGTGTATGTTGGCAACATAGCCAGTATGCATGCAAATAATTTAACATATTTTTAAATATTTTTATTTCTTTTTAAAGTAATTTACATAGAGTGTAATTTTTAAAAGAACTTATTTATTAATTCACAAAAAGTTTATTTAAAAAATATTCCTACACTTAAATTAAAAAAGTATACTTTCGGAATTTTATTTTTAACATTTCTAATACTAGCGTCTATATTATAATAACGTCTATAACTACTTTCTAATACTATACTTTACCCTGGGTTTTGAGAGTTACAAAATCTAGGTTAAAACCATGATAGATATTATTTCTGATATTAAACTTTTTGCTGTTCACATACTAAAAGCATAGCGAAGAATGAGATATTTTTCAATAAGATCTGTAAGTGATTTTCGACGTAGAAAACTTAACTTTCGTTAAGGGAAGACAAGACTGTGACGTCACGCCCACTCAGATTAATTTTAATTTAACATGGAATTTGCGAGTTACAAAATCTAGGAGAAAACTATGATATTCATTATTTCTGATATAAAACTTTTTATATCTTCACATACTAAAAGCATAGCGAAGAATGAGACATTTTTCAGTAAGATCTTGAGTGATTTTCGACGTAGAAAACTAAAACTTCCGTTAAAGGGACGTTGGACGTTATTATTATTTTTTTTTTTCATCATAGCAATATGAAATTTTGTGTTTGTATTTAGCTTTCACTAAAAGCATATAGAACATCTTAAAAAAATTTCTAAACTTATTAATTTTTTAAATTTTTAAAATGATCCTCGTGTTTTAATTTTTGAGATATTTTCTTGCTTTTGCATTTTTATCACATAAAACTTTACTATAAAGAAATGTGCTAGATTATTTTTAATCTCTTGAACAGTTATTATTTTACAGTTTTTTTCTAAATTCCATATCGAATTTCATCAAAATTTTGGCTTTCAATAAGCAAAGAATGAAATTTGACTACCTTAATGAAGACGAAATTTAAAAATCTTACACAATCGCTTTCTAAGAAATATCAGGATACTTCCTTATCAATTTCATAAATATTGATCAAAAATTACGTCGCAAGAAGCATTTCAAAAATCTAAAATCGCTGACAAGTTAGTTTTGAGAAAAACTTATTTAAAGTATATAAGTACACGCACCTTTATTACTTACTTCTTAAAATCTTCATAAATGGTATTTTAATTAAAAAAAACTGTTTTGATACAATCATACCACTGAAACCAATCTTTTTGCGACGATTTTGCTCAAATAAATGCGCATTGTCCCCTTTATTGAACACAAGACTTGGACGCCATGCCCGAACGGATAAATTTTAATCTAACATTTTATATGCATTTATTATCTGCAACTAAATTTTATCCAATCGTTTATACACACTTTAAATAATGTGTTTCATAAGACTGCGCAAAACTGCTAAATGTTTAAAATTTTAGCCATCCTAAAATTTGTACTTCTCTTTTAAAAAAAACCATCAATTCTTCAAGTATTCGAGCAATTTCGAAAAAAAAATTCATGGTACAGTGAAACCTCCAAATAAGGGACACCTATGGGACCACAACTTTTGTCCCTTAAATAGAGGTGTCCCTTATTCGGAGTTTCTTACACAGTGAAACCTTCAAATAGGAGACATCTATCGGACCGCAATTTTTGTCCCTTAAATAGAGGTGTCCCTTATTTGGAGTGTCCCTTATTTGGAGGTTTCACTGTATATTTTAAAAATAAGGATATATATGACAGACAGTTTTTTTAAAAAAAATTACTTAGTATCAGAATAAAACATTCTGCCAACAACAAACAAAATTGCCATCGCCCTAAAAGTTAAAAAAAATCTTAATCACAGAAAAGAGCTGTGTATCATCAGTCTCGATCATAAGCTGATAAATGTGGATTCCAAGTTTAAAAAAAATTCGTTCGATTAGTTTTCAAAGAAATTGGTATTAAAGCTTACTTACGAGGGTTATAAATTGAATAGTGGCAACTTAACCTTGAAACTCGCAAAACTGCGGGCATGCGCAAATTGTACATGGGAGTGGTGATGTGGCACTATTGTCGATGTGTAGAGTGCAAAAAACAATCGATCTACTTAGATGGGTAGTTGTTGTGTGGCTTTAAAGTGAGGAGTTTCGTTTCCATCACTCTAAAGCATGTTCTCAAAAAATGATCAGCGGGCGTGGCTTAAAATCGAGGTTGCCCTTGGCAAAAATGCAACAAAATGCTATAGAGGATTAGTGGCACAAATGCTTTACCGTATAGGACAATATCACGATGGGTTCAAGCATTTCGTTCTGGTCGGAATGAGACTGTGGATTTGCAATGCACAGGGTGGCCCACCCTTCCTCAAGAGTAGATTGGCACCCTGAGTGGTCTCCTTACCATAGTCGATCTGTTTCCGAAGTGAAAGAAACACTCCGAATTCACCGATTTCATGACGTTTTATCTGTACTCCACGCAGTTGGGCGCTCGATCGCTCACATCAACAATCAACACCTTGCCACTGGTCTACAACAGCTTACCGGCATTTGTCAAAAGTTTATAAGCTTTGCTGGTGATTCGTAGAAGGAATGTAATGGAATTGTACATGTAAATTCATTAAAAATTGATTTATACCTATGTGCCATTACTTAATTTACAGCCCTCGTATTTCCAATAGGGTAACACATTTTCTTATATTCCCTTAAAACATACTGTTTGGTAATTAAAAGGATTGCAATTAATAAGAAATTAAAAAAAAATACATCAACATCAATACAAACATCAATATTTTTTCATGATTGTGGTCATAAAGCTTGCCAGGGTTTTTTTTAATTAAAAAAATCAGTTGGATATTTCATGTTTAACATATTTTTTAGAATGTCCATGAAAACTATCAATAATGCATTCAAATAAAGTTTTGAAACGTATTAAAAACAATATTGTGTTATTGTCCTCAGGTTTGCCTCATGCTATTGGTGATTTAGTCTCTCAATAAAAAGTTCCCCTTCCAGTCCCTAAACAGAAAAAAAAAAAAACTTTTCATATGGCGACCCTACTTCAGAGGACTGAAATTCGCTATATAAATATTTTTAGAAATACGATGGCCTCGTATTTAATATTCTTTATGAGAGTTTTATTTGAATAAAAAATGAGGATTTTTTTTATTAAAGCGAATTTTTGCCACTGATGACCTCATTTTTTTTAATTTTTGGAACTAAATGCCTTAATTTTCACCACCTGCTCTTGGACAATCTGCGAGATCCTCTCAGAAAACATTCAACGATTAGAAAAATTCGTTTAGCGCAATTTAAAATTTTAAAATGCACAAATTATACACCGCACCCCACCGCGCTAAATATGTCAATTCCAACCTTTAGAAAGTGATTAAAAATCGCGGTCTGCCTGTGTGTAAGCTGTGCCAGACACGTGAGAAAAATTAGTTGATTTTTATCTTAAATTATCTCTTATATTTTTATTAAATTAAATGTTTCACAAATTTGTATTGTACTTTATTGTTGACATAGATTTGATTGGCAGTAATAAGACAACATTTTTTTCACTATCCAAGAAATTAAATCGGGTTTTATTAAGTTTTTAACACCCAAAGGCTACAATTTGCAGCTTTTGAGTGTAACCTTAGGGTGTTTTGTAGTTCTTGTTGTTGGAATAAAATACTATAGCATAGATATTGCATTTAAATATTTTTACTGAAATACAGGACTCTATACAGGGTCCTATAGGTGGTCATGTAATGTACCGCGACTGTTGCGTATATTTAACTAGATCTTAATTGCAGTGTTAAGCATCTACTCGGAGAAGAATAAATGTAAAGACTGCAAGGAATTCTGTTGTAGAGGTCCTGTGGTTGTGTTAATGTAAGCATGATTTAGTTTTTCGTTTTTTTTTAACTACAACTTTTACTAAAACGATATGGAAATTCAGGTCTCATTTGTTAATGTAAATGTTCCAAAAGAAACCTTACAGATTGAGGTTGGATCGTCCTTTCAGGAAAGCAGATAGATTAGTATTATTATTATTTATTTTTTTAGACAATATTTTAGTGGAGATTATCATTCACGGCATTCAAGAAAATTAAATTGTGTGGTTTCTTTTTAAATCTTTTCTGAAGTTTGTATAATTTATTGAAGTCTGAACTGCCAAAACCCCATCCCTAAAGTTTGAATAAAATATTTTAACTATCTTTGATAAAAATGAACTCTGATTTACGTGCTGGACTATCCAGGTGCGCCACAGATATATTTTTAATTTGAATCATAAAAAATCCCTGTCGCCTGGGCTTATAGGCGGAGGTAGATTTCAAAGAGTGCTCATTTCAACAACAAAAAAAAAGAATATATATATATATATAAATATATATATATGATTAAAGATAAACTCAGTTTAATAACTTCATTTGGACGTTTATGAAAAATTTTAATTTTATTTTTCTCCAAAAACTGCCCATTTTGACAACATATTTTGAAATAAATCCTGAATTTATTAAAAAATCGACCAAAACAGTACATTATACAGTTCCTAAATAACAAAAAACTGTCAGTTGAATGCATTTGAGAAAAAAATTGAATTTAAAAATGAGTCATAAAATATCCGATTTGTTGTTTGAATACATCCTTAATTCTTTAATCATGATTGCTTCGGAAAAATTTGTGCGAAATGCTCACTTTGACAGCATTTTAAAAAATATATTCTATCTTCATCAAAAAACTGGCCAATGAGTCACAGTATATAGTTCCTAAATAAGAGGATCCGTGAATTGGATGCGTTTAAGAGCGAAAATGGATTTTAAAACGAGCCTGAAAAAACGCAATTTGCTATGTGAAAACTTCCTTACATTTTCAAATCTCGAAGACTTCGGGAAATTCTGTTCAAAATACCCTTTTTGGTAGCCTTTTTTCAAAATATATTCTGTCTTTATCAAAAAATCGATCAATGCATCACATTATATAGTTCCTAAATAAGAGGATCTGTAGATTGGATGCGTTTGAGAGCAAAAAGGGATTTAAAAACGAGTCAGAAAAAAACGCAGTTTCTTATTTGAACACTTCCTTAAATTTTCAGTCACGATGATTACGGAAAATTCTGTTCAAAACACCCTTTTTGGTAGCCTTTTTTGAAATACATTCCGTCTTTATAAAGAAACTGACCAATGCATCACATTATATAGTTCCTAAATAAGAGGATCTGGAAATTGGATGCGTTTGAGAACAAAAATGTATTTAAAAACGAGTCAGAAAAAAACGCAATTTCTTAATTGAATACTTCCTTAAATTTTCACTCCCGATGACTTTGGGAAATTCTGTTCAAAATACCCTTTTTGGTAGCTTTTTTTTTAATATATTCTATATTTATCAGAAAATTGACCAATGCGTCACTTTATACAGTTTCTAAATAAGAGGATCTACCATTTGGATGCGTTTAAAATCAAAAATGAATTTAAAAATGAGTCAGAATATAAGCAGTTTGGATTTGAGGTTTTTTCTCCAACTCCTATTTTTGTTTAACTTCTTTTTGCTATACGAATTGGTCTTATGAAAAACGTGTCAATATAAAAGTTGTAGATATTTTTCAGATGATGTAAAATAAATTTAATCAGATTTGATATCTTAAAAATTGACGGAGTTATGGATTTTTCTCTTTTTTCACCGCCCTTTTTCTTTTCGTTTTTAATTTTTTCATCGGTAAATGTTGGTCCTATCAAAAACTTGTAAATACAAAAGTTTTAGATAATTTTAAGAACATTTACAAAAAATTTAGTTGGACTTGATATCTTGAAAATTGACGAAGTTATGAATTTTTTTCTCTCAAAACCCCTGTTTTTTTCGCCCCTTGAGCCCACTTCTAAATTTATCAAAAATCTGTCATGCATAAACTTTTGGCCCATTTTTAAGAAGTAATATAAAATTCAAACCGATTCGATATCTACTTTAATTAAGAAGTTATGGCGTTTTTTCTGTTTTCACAAAACGCCCCCTATTTCGACCCCCTTGGTCCGATTTTGCCCATTAACGAACTTAGCCGAGATTTTAACCTCTTTGATTTTATGTACCAGTTTGGTGGAGAATGGTGAAGAATTATAGAAGTTATCGTGTCCATAAAAAAAGTGATATATATATATATATATATATATATATATATATATATATATATATATATATATATATATATATATATATATATATATATATATATATATATATAAATTGGTGCGATTGCAATAGGTAGTATTTCATACGAAATCTACCTAATATTTCATACGAAATCTACCTAAAAGCACTGTTAAGATTCTTAAGAATTCTTCAGCTACTCCCTCAGTTAGGAAAGTAATAGCACACAGACATTATACTCCCAAGGATTAAAGAAGTTCGTAAACAAGTGTAATTAATGCATGATACGAAAATAGAATGTACAAAAAACTGTAAATTAGACATTATTATTTTTTCCGTTTAATGATGTAAGTATTTTTCTATCACAGTTATTCATTTTTTTATAAATAAAATTTATATAAAATTTAGTACATCTACCAGACATCAGAAATATTCGGGTGAAAAAGTCCCAATAAATAAAATAGAACAAACTTTTGAAGGTAATGAATTTTGCAATAGAACAAACTTTATATATGTTGCAATAAAAAAAAAAAGATACACTTAAGTTAAATAATTGACTGCCAGTATTGATGGTTTTTATGACAATATGGAGAATTTTCGTGCACAACAAACAATACCAAAAACGGATGCATCTAAAAAAAAGAAACAAAAAGTCTTTTCAGCGACTTTTCTCCTTAAAATAAATTTTCCATTTACTTAATATTTACCTCAAGAAAATAAACAAAGCTATATGTAGAAAAGTAAGATTTTTTCATTCAAAGAATATTTCATCGCTTTTTTTGACAGTTCTGTTTTTAGAAAAAAGAAATGAAGTAAGAAAGAAAAAAGAAATGTGCAAGAAAACTTTCAGTTTCTTTGGCGGAATAACTTCAAAGTAAACACCCTTAAAGATTACTTTTTTTATCCGTCAGAATTATAATGTTTACTATATAAAAAGTAATATTTTTACTTTTGTGATAACTTTTTTGCATATTTTTCTTTGTTAGGTAACTTTACATTTTTTTACTAATAAAGAAACACATAGTTTTACATATAAATTAACATAAATAGATATAGTTAAAAAATTGCTAAAGAAAATGTCATTGAACTGTTTTATTTGCATTTATCACAAATGCACTGTATTTTGCAGAATATACACTTTTTTCTTTATGCGCATATGTAATCCATTCAATTTCAATTTTACTTTAAAATATTTCTATATATATAGATAGACATAGCTATAGATATATAGACATACATATAGATAGACAGATATTACTTACTTAAAGAAATACATAATTTTATATTTATGTTATATTTTACGTTACATATTTACACAAAGTAAATAAAATGTATAGAGTATGTCAGGTATAATTGCCCCCCTTTTTGCGTATTTCTATTGATATTTATTTTTACTAGAATTTTTGCATAGAAAAATATATACTTTTACAACAAAAAAATTAAATAAATAAACATATTTTTAAAAATTGGGAAAGAAAACATCATTAAAAATAATTTTTATTATACATTGCCGTCAGTACATTGCAATGATTATCAAAACAAATAACATTTGTATTTAAGTGCATAAATATTTATTTATGTTACAATTTTGTTTTAATAGATTTTTGTATATACCTCATATAGCTAAAAAATACGCAATGACAGGTAAATAATAACATAACTTCGAATAGATATATCAACATAAAACTAATGTTAAAATGAACTTCACTTAATAGAGTGAAATAGTAATATGTAAACTCTTTGAGAAAAAATAGTTTAAAAATTTAAGTAAATAAAAAATACCATAAAAATTAATTAATTATTAAAAAATAATGAAAATATTTACTTATTTCAAAGATAGGCATTAAATCATTTAACAAAATATAGGTTGCAGCTCTATAATTTATAATTTTATTATATATCGATTATTTGCAATTTATAATTATATATCGATTCGAAAATAAGTTATCGTGCGGATAGCGACATACCATATGAAAAAAAAACATTGTACTATTAATTGGACTGTATCTTTTATTGTATTGTAAGTGCTGTTTTTACATTTACAAAGTATTAAGCATAGCTTAATTATATGGGATGTTTCTAATTGAATATCAGTTATTTAACGCTTGGTTGCATTTGTTACGTAAAACTTAAAATTATAATTAATACATAAAATGAAACAGCAACTCAAACAGTTTTACCTACAAGCTTACAAGTGTTACATGTGAGTAGCTTTTGTCACAGCACACACATCAATTAGATAGCTCAGTTCTTTCCAAAATCTGATTAGCAAAGAAATTCTATTCAGACACTCACCCAGTCTGACGGATTGGGATTTTTGTTTGTTGGAGTTCATAAAAGATCGTGTGTATGTGACTCAATTTCTAGCTGACCATTGCAGTTCTTGCAACAGTAATTCCACTAATCAACGTTTGGGGAGAACTGATCTATCTACTTGATATGTGCCGTGTACTGAAAGGTGTTCACATTAAATACTTGTAAGCTTGTAGGTTAAACCGTTTGAGTTGCTTTTCATATTGTGTATTAATTATAATTTTATGTTTTATGTAATAAAAACTACCGAACATTAAAAGCCTAATATTAATTTAGAAACATCACGTATTATAAAGTGTTATGTAATTTCAATAAAAAATTTAAAAATATCTAAGAACATAAATTTACATCCCTTTTACATTGACGGCGAAAATTTTATAATGTATGAAACCCCTTAATGTTTTTCAATATATATTTTAACGTTTTACGAATTTTATTTCAAGTATATGTTGTAAATCACAAAAAAGTAAAATAAAATAAAATATGCTTTAATAGAATGCAAACAATTCCCAAATGAATCCGGTTGTAAAGTGGAGATTTAGTGCATGATGAAAATAATTATCATTCACCAAGATAAGAGATGACACGGAGACATGTTGACGCCACAAATGAGATGCAAATGCAATTAATCCTTTATGTCCAAACGATAATGCATATTTTTTCTACTTTTGACGAAATGCTAATAGCCTATCAAAGTACGAGAGTTTGACGACGGTTAACTAATTGAATCACTATCTGATTATTTTTTTCTTTTATTTTTCTACTTTTAGAATATGCTCGAAATTGAGTTATAGACGTTCTTGCTTCGATTTGTATAAAAACCAGGAAATTTAAAGTAAAGTAATATTACTGAGTTATTTAGTTATATATTTAGACATAAATTACTTTAGTTTTAGAATTGCGATAATTTAAATTTTAACATATTAAGTAAAAATATTTAATTATTTATAAATAATTATATATATATGAATGTAAATAAAAGTTTAGGACGGTAGTACTCAGCAAGATAAAATACATTTGTGTCTAATCTATAATTACAATCAATATATGAGTCATAAAATTCTTATTCGATAAATGATATAAATTTATAGTCATACTACTGTCAATTACAAAATATTTTGAAGATACATTGTTATAAGTTCTAAAATCATAAAAACCGCTGAAAGTGATACGCTTGTTTATGCATCACTGAATAAGATTCTCATATTTAAGTCCAAGAGTTGACAGCACAAAAACCTAAGACATCGAACACAAGAAAAAAAACTTTATTTTATGGAAGAATACTCAGAAGAGGATCTTATGATCCATTTTTGCCGGAAGTAAAGTGGTGCATAAACGAAAATTTAATGCTACTAGTGATTTTCTCATTGGTTTAACACTTCGGACTCCGGTGCCTCTTACACAAATTTTATTCGAATAGCACCATATTTTAAAAGAGCATTTTGCATTTTAAAAGAACTTTTCTAGAAGTAGACAATTTCAAAAATTCTTTGATTAAATAAGGAAATTTTAATTTTCCTTTATTACTGGTGCCAAAAACAAATTTTGGAAGGAAAGATGATGTCTCCGTAGCGAAGACAACGAAGTGCCAAGGGTTAACCTTGTGTTTGCCGTACAAACAAAAAAAGAAACGTTTGTATGTTTGTATGGCAAACGCAATGTAAACACAATTTCTCTTTCGGCAGAAATGAATCATAACATTCCCTATTGTTACTCTTACATAAAATAAAGTTTTTTTTTCTTGTGCTCAATACTTTAGGTTTTTGTGCTGTCGGCTCTTGGCCTAGTAAGAATGTAGCTGACAGCCAGAAATAATTATTTTCACTTTATGTTTTCCGCTTAATGTCTTCATAATTGATACGCAATTGATAAACTTTAATAAAATTATCGTATATGCAATATTGTTAAAATTGAATAAAATGCTGGATTCATCTAGATACGCTCTAATCCGCATTGAATAAAGAAATCACGATACATGTGATAGGAAAAGTATATGCGTCTTTATATGTGTTATTGTCATTATTTTATTGAACGCATTCGAACACATATACAATATTTTTTAGTTAATCGAATTTAGTTTAGAAAGAATACAATTTTAAGTTTTACATAATGTTTATTTGACAATATGATCTATGCGATATCATTAAAGCAAAATATTTTATAGATTACTATTGTTCTTTTTTGGTATTATGTAAATTTGTTATGGTTCTTATTAAGACATCTCTTTGCTTTTTAACTTATATTTAATATATTTAAAAACACCTGGATGTATGAAAAAAAAAATATTGTGTAAATTTTAAAACTGTTTTTTTCCCGGAAATATGTTTTGTAATGATGATAAAAGTTCATATGTGGACATATGTACGCAGCTCATAATTGTTTAAAATCATTATGCCACTTTTTCTACATAGTCATGATTTAAGTATTTTATCCTAAAGGAATATAAACATTTGTATACCATTATCAAATAATTTAGACGTCTGTGATGTTATGGATTTTCTGACTACATCAATTCAACACTTTCTACTTCACGAAAAACACTGGCCACAAAAGAGTTTTTTTAAGTGCCATTAATGCTCTATGCCATATCATTAAAACAAAACAAAAAAATACTACCTTTATCTTTTTTGGTATTCTGGAAAGTGACTGTGCTTTTTCATTGATATACCCTCTTGTAAATGCTTTTTGAACAATATCAATTTTATTTTATAAAACTGGGTATCAGATATAAAATATTATGTACTTTTTAAAAGTTTAATAGGGATATGTTAAAGAGTATAACTTTTATTTCGGGAAGAAAGCTTTGTGAGGGTATATATATCTATCTATATATATCTATATGGTGAAATACGGAATTTATATATGAAAATATATACGCATCTATTACTTCACTGTAAAACATTTGTATAACGTTACTCCATAAAACTGGTGGCAGCCTTGCTGCCTCCAATTTGGTGGAGTATTTTAACCGATATAATAGGTGTAATGTTACACCAGTAATGCATGTTTTTATTACACCATTATGTGTGTGAAAAATTACTCAATGAAGTATAAATCGTAGCTGCCACCAATTTTATGGAGTAACGTTACCACAAATGTTTTACAGTGTTGTTGAAAACAATTATGCTGCTTTTTCTATCTAATCACCTTTTAAGTCTTTTATCGTAAGGTAATATAAATAGTTGTATACCAGTATCAAATAAATTGGAAGCCTCTAATTTTGAAAGTGTTCATGCTACACCAATTCAATTTTTTCAGTTTTACCAAATAACTGATCATATGAGAATTGCTTCCGACACAAGGAATGTTGTATAGTGTACAAGTCACTACGCTGATCAACAAAAATTATTATTTCCTAATTCATGGCTGACTGCTGAATTTACCTCTTTTTTGTACACGTTCATTTTGATAAAAGTGTGCTGTCAAATAAAATTACCAAGTACGTAATCACTAGAATTATATAGCAACACACATCTTATAGGAAGTCTATATATTTCTGTTGATTGCATATTTCTTTTATTTTGGTTGCATATTAAGAACCGAATCACAGAACAATTTTTCCCAACGGCGGGAACTTTTATTTTTCTAAGCATAATGAACGCAGCATTGAAATTTCTGTCATTACAATTTATTTTTAGTTTCAGAATAATAAATGCAGAAATTTTTAATTTCTATAGTTACTTTGTATGTTTTATGATAAAAAAAATTTTACGTAAAATAAAACTGATCTTAAATATTCTTCTTAGAACAGTTTTTTGAATGTGAGAACTATCTTAGTTTCTAAAAATATATTTAAAATAAAAGGCGGCAAATAAGGTAAAATTCTGCTACAGTCACTTTAGCTCTTTTAACTGGAATATAAATTACAAAAAGCTAACTTTAAAATGTTTGAGGAGTGCACCACAAAATGAGAAAGAAAAAACGAGAACTAGTGCATGATTCTCTTGATTCTTCATGAGCTGTAAAATATCATGTGTCGAAATCGTTGGTTAATTTAAAAGATATTTGAAAATATAAAATATACTTAATGTTAAAGTCAAATCGTTCAAAAGTCACCCTAAAGTCAAATCATAGAATGAGTAAATTATTACATTTAAAATGCATTTGGTGGTGATAACTACGTTCTATATCTTTTATGGCATTGGTAGTTTAAAGGCAGGCATTTTTTTTGTATTGAAAGCGCTCAGACCCTTGCAAAATGTCCTGTTCAGGCTATGGAGCCAATTTTCGGTAACTGGAAATGTTAGCATAAGAAAATTTACACTCATGCATATTACAAAAGTTACATACGTGTGGAAAAACACAAATTCGATATTTAATATTAACTGACTAAAGTTACCACAGTATAAACGTCACTCTTATGCGATAGCACCCTAAGAAATATTCAAATACCAAAGCTTCTTCTGAAACCGTTCGAAACTAAATACACATTTGTTAGACTGTGTTTCCAGACCTATTGTTTGTGTCTTTTTAATAGCCGATCTCATTGCGACCAGCAAAAGCGGTCTCGAGAGTTTCCTAAGGTGGGACATGATAAGTGGTGCAACATGCTCTTTACGAACAAGTCAGAATTTAGCATACAGCCAGACAATAGGCTTATTACTATCCGGAGAGCACGTACACTGTAAAAAAAACTGCAAAGGTACTAAACCTTTTCTAGGAAACTGGGATTCCAAGAACATTTCCTGTAACGGTAACAGTAAAAATTCAAGTTTCAGAATCAATTACATGAATTTTTCCTGTTATCGTTACATGATAAGTTCTTGGAATCCCAGTTTGATAGAAAATTTTTAGTACCTTCCCAGATTTTTTTACAGTGTAGAACTCTGTAAAGTACTGCATTTTTGCTCGAAAGTGTCCAATTTGACGGAGGCAGAGAGTCTGAGAAGGTATGTCTTTCAATAGCCAAACTTGCATATACATTTTCAGGAATATGACTGACTGAACAGCTATGTAGAGATTAAATACTCAGGCTATTGTGGTACCTTACGCAGTAGCAATCGGCGGTTAATACAGCTACATTGATGATAATGCGAGCCTACAATCGTGCTCGACTAGTGGAAAATTTTCTTTTTAACGAAGGAATTCTTCGAATAGATTATCCATCATACTACATTGAGTGAAATGTGAACACATTTTTGGAATCTTTTAGAATGGAGGGAAAGTGATCGCTTACCTGCCTAATGAACATTTCGACATTTGAAAAACTCTCTTCTACTTTAAAGTGTAATATTACCCTAGAGCCATTTTGATAACCTCTTTCATTCCATGACTCAGAGTTGTTTGATATTGTATTCGGCAAAGTGACACCTTACACATCATTGAAATTTCTTAGAATGCGATAAACCACATTTTTTATTTAATCGCATGATGTGCACAAATTGCACATTTTTGTGCTTACAGACACATAAAGAATTATTTATACCATGTTTGTTGTTTATTTTTTTTTTCACATATCCTACAACGCATGTATACGTTTGACAGTCCACAAAACATTTCTTCATCAACAGTTCATTTAAAAATTTCTACTAACTCGAATATATTTTATAAAAAAATATTTATAAAAAAAATAATTAAAATTAGCAATATATATAAAAAAGTAATATGAAAAAAATGCATGATGGTGATGATGGTGCATTAAAATAGATAATGGTATACACGCAGAAACTATCTAAAACTGATTCAAACATGAAATGGAAACGTAATACTTCACAACACAGTGTCTTTTAATACCTCGGTTCTAAATATTACCCCCCCCCTAAAAAAAACCTAGTTTTTTTTTTAATCTTCGAACTCAATGGAAGAATATTTTTAATGGCATCTTTTGAAAACTCTGGTAGGCAGAAACATCTTTAATCTAACTATTATGCATTATTTGTGCATTTTTAATCGTTTGTTTTCTATCTGTATATGCACAGCTTATTTACGAATGTGCGATTGATATTGATTATCAGTCCTCAAAACAGTGCATGAGGCTATTGTATATTGAAAGTGTCCCTTTCAATCGGAAAAACTTGGCAACCCGTATACAGAATATAGTTGCTATCTGTTCGAGATAATAGCATTCAATAATCCGTATCCGAATAATCTTTTTAAAAAGCATATTTTACCGTATTTTTAGAGACTGAAGGGGCTGATAGGGGACAGGTGAAGGTAGCTCGCCAAGTACAGAGCGCCTTGATAACATAAATCTTATTCTGATCGCCAAGCAAAAGGGCAAAATTGTAATGTGGTTTTCTCTGTAATTAATTAAAAATATTAATAAAAGATGCTTTTTCAGCCTGATACATAATATTTTGATACTTATGAGTTTATAAGCTTTGCAAGTATTAAAATAACTTAATTTTTCAAAACTGGCTTTTGTTTGTAGAATTATATTAGTTTAAATATTGCTAATGTTGCAGTGAAACCTGCAGCTTAGTGAACAGAAAAAAATCCGCTCACGGCAGTCAGGAAGTTAACAATATATTCAATAAAGTAAGGGTATTGAAATAAAACATGCTGTATGAAATATTATTTTATTTTTATAAGAGCAGAATTAAGTTTAAAATAATTCGAACATGAAAAATTTAAAACTCTCTAAATTATGATGTACATTATTATTATTATTATTATTATTATTATTATTATTTATCTTTGTATATTTGCCTTAATAAAATCTCGTTTTCTAGATGTTTAAAATATATTTCCATTAACATATTAAAACAGGAATTCAAATTTATGAATTTAATTAGATAATAAGTTATCCTTTAAAATAAATAAATAAATAAATAAAATCTGCAAGTTAAAAAAAAATCTTTTTTCAAATACATTGTGATTATTTGACTTTTTAACTATCGATACATTTTTCTTATATTAATCTTTCTTGAATTTAATAATCACTAAATAATTCCATTCTACAAACGCTTTTAATATTAGAAAAATTGCTTTTTTGAAAAACAACTTTATCTGCTTAAATCTTGTTCGTTCGTTTAATTGTAAAGTAACTTTGTCTTTTAGCAAAAATATTATTATTTTATACATATTATAAATTAATTATAAAAAGTCCAGTGACACTATTTCCAGATTTTACTCTGGAATCGGAAATAAAATATCCTGTAGTTATAGAGCGGAACGCAAAAAAGAGTTAAACTCTCCTATTTATCGAAAGACTTGATCTCTAATCGGAGTGTGAAATGTAAATGACTTTTCTTTGGTAAACGAACATGATTAAAATTTACTAATAAATATGCAGCTTTATTTCTCATTAAAGAAAAATTGAATTTGCTATTTAAAAGAAACTCTTCTTTTCCAAATAAGCATTTTAAATTATTTATTTATAGATGACAGAAGCACATTAGTGTACTCTAAAGTAAAAAATAATTGAAAATAATAATAATAATAGTACCAGTAAAAGTAATCAATGCATTTATTACAAATTTTTTAATTGGATACGTAATTGTGAGTATGGCTCAACTTATAATTACACTTGTTTTAATATTTTAACTAGCTGAACTCGTCGAAATTCGACGGAAAAGAATTTATATTAGATATGATATTTATTAGTCTTATATACACAAAATGATACTGGGCGAAATAAACAATTGTCACCTTAAATAGGGATGACATAACTTTTCATGATAAAGATACACAAACTTCAGAAAGTAACAAAAAATAAGGAAAACAACTCATAAATTATTATGTTGGACTTAACTTCAGCTACAAATCTTTTTAATGCGGTTCCTAAACTTTAAACATTATTTAAATGCCAAATTATTTAAAAGTTAATATAACGCCTCAGAAAACAATTTCAAAAATATCTGCATAGTTTATTTTTTCTCCCTTTAAATATAGCTTGGTAACTGTACAAAAATTATATCAATCATGGAGGAATGAGATAGGTGGAGGTGAAGTAAGCTTCAAAAAAGGTTTGCAATATGAAACCATTCATCGCTCAAATTTTAATGTCCCAAACAAAAGAACATGGAAGGAATTTTGTATTATAAGACGAATTGAAAGAAATGAATTACAACTGAAGCATATTTTAAGAAGAAATAGCAAATTTTTAAAATGGTCTTTGTTCTATTATTATTTATTAAAATAAATGTTCGCTTTTAAATTAAAATAAATTGGAAAATTAGCAATAATTAAATGTCAAATTAAAATTAAATTAGATAGTGAAAACATTTGATACGAACTAAAAATTGTATTACTAAATTTTTCCTTCTTTAATGTAATTTTAAATACTTTATAACGTAGATGAAGAATGTTTATGACTTAATAATTGCATGTAAATAAATATTAAAAATATAATGATGGAAACATTCTTTTAAAATCTGTATGAAAACTTAAGTAATAAATATTAATCTAAAATATAAATTTCTGACTGCAGATAATTTTAAGATATTAACAAAAAAAGTTATATTTTCAAGCAAAACGTTAAAATAATTTTCTATATTGATATTTGAAACACATATGATAAAATAATTAATAAATTCTTATCGGTGAAGTGGTAGATTAGTTCTTTTTAAGAAACAAAAGCAAAAAAATACGGGTTTAAACCTGTTTCAATTGATAGGCGTGTCGAAGCACGTGATTTTGTTGGTATTTATTGTGACTTAATGTAGGGTTTCATTTTTAGCATCACCCCGAGAGAGAATACTTCCACTCTATTAATTTCTTTTTACACTATGAATATCAATAAAACAATTTCATTAAAATAGAAACAGGGAGTTAATAAATTTCATAACCAATCCACTACACATTTACAGCACTTGCAATAAATTTAATTCATTTATTGGCTTTTAGCCTCCATGAACTTGTCAAAGTTAATTTTATTGTAGTGGCAACAAAAAGAAAGACGATATATTTGTTATTAAAAAGAATAATTTTTTTGTGTTTCTTGCTGATAACATTTTATTTATTTTTATTTTAAATAATAACTTAATACAACGAAATGATTTTAATTGATTTTTGATATTATGTAAAATAGAATTATCGTAATACTGGCATATCACAGGGTTTTTTTTTTCCCTTTTTTTCTAATATGACATCATTTACACCTTCTGAAATACGCATCTTTTCGAAATAAAAGCGTGATTTATGCAGTTATTTAAAAATTCTTTGGTGTCATAAAATATTTATAATAATTAAATAAAAATTATGCAATTTATAGAAATATTTTTATTTGTGCACACCACGGACCTTTAAATAAATAGAAGTTCAATTTATTTAGCTGCAGGAAGAAAAGTCAGTGAATATGTTTTTGCGATGGTGATATTGTGGCTAAATAATATTGACTCATTCATCAGAAGGATTTTGTATAAAAAATAAACTTTAATAACTTCGCAAACACAACAATAAATATTCGTGAAAACGTCACTGCGAGAATGAGAAAGCGCTTCGTTAAAAAAGTAATTCCATTAATTGAGTTGCCATTCGTTGAAAGTAAAAAGTTCTCATACGCGAGAGAAAATTACAGCAGAGCTCGAGATGAGCCGCTACAGAGTATGCCCCCAGTGACGTAGCCACGATTACAAAAAAAGTAGTACTTGATACAGGTACATAAGATAGGTCTTGAGTACATACATATGATGCAATAATAGAACATATATATATGCAGTACATTAAGAAAAAACATAAAATGACAAGTAATTATTGTACACACATTACAAATATATATACAAAATATTTATACAATACAAAATACAACGTATATTCAAAACATTATACAATATAATCAGTTACGAGATGTTGAGGAAAACGAACTTTGCGACCAGATTTCGTGGTAGGCTGTTTGACAGGAGGAGCATTTACGGGATCATGTTGTTTTTGAGGTTGGGTAGATGGAAAAGAATCTGATAATTGATAAGCTGGTTTGATGCGATCAATTGATACAGTACAACGTTTCCCGTTTAATTCCAAGTCAAACGTTTTATTAGATCTGGCAATCACTTTATGGGGTCCTGAATAAGAGGGTGATAAAGGAGGATTCACTTTGTCTGATCTTAAAAATACATAAGAGCATGTTTGCAATGAGGGATTTACATAGATTTTAGGGTTGCCGTGCCTTGTAGTGGCAACAGGATTTAATGCCCTCATTGATTCAATCAACTCAGTCACATAGGTGAGAGTAAGTGGTTTATTTACAGTCTCGCTGTTAATGAGATCACAGGGTAGTCTGATATTTGTCCCATAAACAAGCAGAGCACAGGTAGTTTGGATGTCGTTCTTAAGAGCTGTGCGCAAACCAAGTAAAACAATGGGGAGAGTTTCAGTCCATTGATTTTGATTGTGCGCTGTAAGCGAATTCTTAAGATGACGATGAAATCTCTCAATAAGACCGTTAGACTGTGGATGATATGACGTTGTTCTTATGCGTCTACAGCCTAATCTATTAGTAAGTTCTTTAAAAAGAGAAGACTCAAAATTCCTACCTTGATCAGTAGTAATAGTAACCGGGGTACCAAATCTGGATATCCAACCGTGTATTAGTGCACGAGCAGTTGTTTCTGCAGTCATGTCTGGTGTGGGTATAACTTCGGGCCATCTCGTAAACCTATCAATAATGGTCATGCAATACTGATTGCCATCGGAGGATGGTAAAGGTCCGATAAAATCAACATGAATATGGGCAAAACGAGCATCAGGTTCAGAGAATGTCCCAATTGGCGATTTGGTGTGTTGGAAGACTTTAGCTTTCTGACATTTCGAACAACTGCGAACCATAGATTTTATATCCTTACGCATGCCAGGCCATACAAACCGTTTGGAAATTAAATCTAATGAAGCTGAGAAACCTGGATGTGAGAAATAATGTAAGGACAGATTGCCGCATGCTTTTAGGAACGAATGGTCGAGGATGTTTTTGTGACATATCGCAATATAAATGGACATCTTCGAGTGGAAAACAGTGTTTTTCTAATTTTAAAGAAGTGGTACCGAGTTCGAGAATTTGTTTTAGCTCTTCATCATTTGTCTGAGCAGTGGCAAACTCATTAAAATCTAGCACATTAGGACAAATGGAATCAATTTCAATTCGGGATAATGCGTCGGCCACGGTGTTATCAGAGCCTTTGGTGTATCGAATATCAGTAGGAAATTGCGAAATATAGTCTAAATGTCTCAATTGTCGAGGACTACATTTATTAGGATTCTGTTGAAATGCATATATAAGGGGTTTTTGGTCTGTATAAATAATGAAATTACGACCTTCGAGCATATGTCTGAATTTTTTTATAGAACTATAAATAGCAAATAATTCACGATCATAAGTAGACCAATTTCTCTGAGATTTATTTAATTTACAGGAATAAAATGCGATTGGTTCCCACTGTTTTTCGGAGAGTTGCATTAAGGAACCACCAATTGCGACATTGCTAGCATCGACCCATAAACTTAACTGGGCGCCAGGAATTGGATGTCGCAATAAAGTAGCTCGAGCTATAGCTTCTTTTGAAGCAGTGAAGGAAAGAATGGCTTCTTCGTTCCATTTTAATTGCTCAGTTTTGTTAGCCTTGGAACGGGGATGGGGTTTTTTATTTTTGTGTCCTTCTAAAAATTTAACAAGTGGAGCTAAAATATCGGCAGCTTTGGGAATGCAACGTCTATAGAAATTGAAAAGGCCTAAATAACGTCTTAGTTGAGTTAAAGTAGAGGGCTGTGGGAAATCTAAGATGCATTGAACACGATCAGGTAATGGTTCAATTCCTGCAGGCGAAAGTTTGAATCCTAAAAATTCTAGAGTGGATTGACCAAATTTACATTTATCAACATTGATACACAGGCCATATTCTTTAAGTCTAGAAAACAACAATTCAAGATTTTCTAAATGCTCAGTTTCATTTTCGGAAGCAATAAGCAAATCATCAAGAAATGCGTAAACAAATCCTAAGTCACGAATTATGCCATCAATAAATCTTTGAAATGTTGAGGAAGCATTGCAAAGGCCAAATTGCATTCGCGTGCTTTCAAAAAGTCCGAAGGGAGTGCAAATTGCAGTTTTATGAACATCGTCAGGATTGATGGGGATCTGATGGTAGGCTTTTATTAGATCAATGTGACTGAAGATTTGTTTACCATGTAATTCCGAAGTGAAATCTGCGATACAGGGTATAGGATATTTCTCTTTAACAGTTTGTGCATTTAGAGCACGATAATCACCAATAGGTCTCCAATCGACAGATCCTTTCTTCGGCACCAGGTGCAAAGGTGAAGAGTAATTACTTTTAGAAGGTCTAATATGACCGAGCTGCAGCATGTGCTGAAATTCAGCTTTGGCAATTTTTAGTCGATCTGGAGCTAGCCGTCTAGGCTTAGCAGTCACTGGAGGCCCCTTAGTGTTTATATAATGCACAGTATTATGCTTAACCGGTTGGTTAGGATCAGGTAATTTTGTAATTTCAGGAAATTTTAGTAATAATTTACCATATATATTATTCGAAGAATTTGATTTCACAGAAAATATATTACAAATATTAAATATAGCAGGAGCTTTTAAATTGGTTGTGGAATCAATAAGAAGACGATTCCGTAAATCAAGTTTTAAATTAAAATTATGCAAAAAATCAGCTCCTAAAATAGCACATGAAACATCACAAACATAAAATGAATAAATAAAATTTCTACGCAAACCTAAGTTAACATTAATAGTTTTTCGACCAAATACATTAATTTTGGTGCCATTAGCAGCACCAAAAGTTTGGAGAACAGGTTTACATTTATCATTTTTATTCGCGGCCACAATGGACACATCTGAACCACTATCAACAAGAAAACACATACCTGTATTTTTGTCTCTAACAAATAGGCGACGTGAAGGTGCTGGGGAGAATTCCGTCGCAGCTATTCTTCCCGCTCCCTGTTTTCCGAGTAAGAACAAGGTGGATGTCACTTTTCTGCTTTTTCAGTATATTTGCTATGATACCAACAGATTTTAGAATCTCTGTGTCGGGAATGAGACCGATGACGTTGCTTATGATCACCTCTTGACACACTTCTTGAACGTCGAAGTTGAGCTACTTCTTGGCGTAAAGCTTGGATTTCTTTCAGAAGCATCTCTATCGTTGGCGGTGTTGGCGTATCAGGCGATGTTGGTCGGCTCGAAACTAAGCTGATGTTTGCAGATGTTAAGTCCAAAATTCTATCTGAAATCTCAGCTGCTTTATCAGGAGTAATATTGTCAATGGAAGCTAGAATAGTTTGAACACTTGTTGGTATTTGCTGAGTGAAAAGCTCTAGCAGAAGCTCATCACTGATATTATGGCTTTCAGCTCGCCGTTTCATTAATCGAAGTAATTCAGTCGGCTTTCTATCATCTAGGCTTTCTCCAGCTAGAAGTTTCTGGATTTCTAAAGTACGGCTTTCACCACAACGTTCAATAACTTTAGATTTTAAAGTTTCATATGGATCAGATGAATCCGGAGTCATAATAATATCACGAACCAGAGTAGCTGTAGCAGTCGGTAAATGAGATACAACGTAATTGTACTTAGTTTTCGATTCAGTTATTGGTTTAGTAGTAGCTAATTCAAAAGTAGATTCCAGCATGTGAAACCATAAGCTAGGATCGACAGAAATATACGGTGGAATGATCACTGCAGATGCTTCAATTGCCATTTTTCTAGCGAGAAGAAATTTTAGTATTAGCCGTTCGTCGAAAGCTCGATGAAAAAAAAATAACAGTTCAAATGTCCGCAGTCACCAATTTCGTGATGGTGATATTGTGGCTAAATAATATTGACTCATTCATCAGAAGGATTTTGTATAAAAAATAAACTTTAATAACTTCGCAAACACAACAATAAATATTCGTGAAAACGTCACTGCGAGAATGAGAAAGCGCTTCGTTAAAAAAGTAATTCCATTAATTGAGTTGCCATTCGTTGAAAGTAAAAAGTTCTCATACGCGAGAGAAAATTACAGCAGAGCTCGAGATGAGCCGATACAATGACATCACCACTGACACAGCTATAACAATGTATATTAAATTCATAGAGCAAATTTATCTGGTTTCTGAATGACGACATTTTTTCCATCGACAAAATTCGCCATATTTTATTAAAGTTTATTTTCTACTATTTTATTTACACAATACTTAATAATATTACTCAGTAAATAATCTATATATTGTACCGCGATTAGTCAATAATTATGTGCAATCATTTTATTAGGATTGAATTTTACGAAGACCATTATTTTTTTCCTTTAAATGCGATTACACTTTCACCTATCAGATCAAGATCTCCTGATTGGTGGAAAGTAATAAAGCAAAATAAAATTTTATTTTAGTGAGACCTGTTGCCACTGTTTTGAAGAAATGTCACGAAAAAGCTTTAAAAATTAAAAATAAAATATAAAAATGGAAATAAATTAAAAATTAGCCAGAATGGACACATCTACACATAAACAGCTTTCATTAAAAAAATAATTATCAAAATCGGGCCAGTAGAAAGCTCAGGGTTGATGACTAAAAAAACAGCCAGGTGTTTTAAATATATAGATAACACAATGTATATTATAGCATTTATTTCACCATAACATTAAATAAATAAAACATGCAGTATACGGGTGCATTCAGTATTAAATTTTATAAACTGAAAGAACACACTATGGTTATTAATTTTTGTTCAAAAATACAGTGTCGCAGTCAATTTGTTCAATAAATATTACACAGTGTTTAAATCTAATTTGAATTCAGATTTATGATGAAAACATTAATAATGAATCCATTTTTATGGAAATTTTAACTGACATACTTTCAGTTAAATATAGTTATATCAATTGATATAATGCATGTTAGACATAGTGAATTACTATTCCAATCCAAACGATGATAAAATAACTTACATAGCATTACACATTTTTTGTTTTATTATGCTTAAAAAGACGCTGAAATAATGTTTATATTTTAATTAGAAGAGGAAATACTATTTTTTTTCGTTTTGACTTGTTTTCTAAATCTAGCTTTCAAGCAATGGTTGTCATTGAAATGGTTTCTTGTGAAGATACATTTTTCTTCATGGTGTTTTTTTTGTCAATTTTTCCAATTTAAATTGTTATAAGTATTCGTTAAAGATAATTGCGATATGTGCTTCAAACGTTGAGCATCTCTTTTTTGATAACTTTAATCATACTGATAATTTTGAATCAGCAAATCTGAAAATTTTCCAAATGTCTACTTTAAATATTTTTAATTTTTTTTTATTAATATTTTTGAAAATTCTGAATCGAAATTATAATTTACATAGTTGTGTTTACTTAAATATAAGAAAATAGAAAATCTATAAATAATATTTTGAGTTATAATGATTTAAATTTACCCCACTTTTATTATTATTTAATTTTTAGAAGTTTTTTCATGTGACTATGTTTACAAATAATATGGTTAATCATCACAAAAAATTCAAAGTTTTAACTCTATAAATAAAAATATTTTTAAAATGTGCCTCATACCTCTTTTAAGTCAATAAAATATTCCACGTGGTTTGAAATTGGTAGATGTCAATTTCATAAAGTAAAAATCCCTGAATATATTTTTATATTATTCCTCAAAAGTTACATGTTTTTTACCACGCATTATCTTCTCAAATTTACTGAATCACAATTATCCACGCTGCAGTTATGTAATAATTTTATTAAACGAATGAGAAAAAAGATAATTGTTTTCTAATGGGGTATTTGAATAAGCTTGTCTTTCTAATGGTTTTTCCTAATATTTTTTTGTTGGACTGATGGTTTAATAAAAAATATGATTTGTTAGTTGATTGTCACAAGAAAACATATATCTTCATAAGTCAATAAAATATTCCGGGAGATTTGGAATTTGTAGATATCAATTGAATAAAATAAACATCTTTGAACATACTTTTAAGTTATTCCTCAAAAGTTACATTTTTTTATTAAGCGTTACCTTTTAAAATTTATTGAATCATAATTATTCACTGTGGTATTTTGTGATAATTTTATTATAAAAGATATCAGAAAAAATATCATCATTGTCTAATTGGATATTTGAAACAATCTGCTGTCCTAATAGTTTCTCTTAATATTTTTCTTATTACCCTGATGGTTTCCTAAAAAAGATGAATTCTTGACTCTGTCCGTCATGGGCAAAATCTGTTAGCAAACTGAGGAATTCTTGACTAACACCAGAATCCACAAACGAATTTTTTAGATATTTTGAACCCCCTGATTTAAGCTGAGAAAAGCAAATATTTACTAAAATATTATTGGCGCCGTAAGTTTGGAATTAAAATTGGGTATCTCAGGGGAAGGGAGGGGGGCGGGTACAGTGTGCCGGTTAGGGTTAATTAATTCTCACAAGAAAACCTCTATTTTCTTAAGTCAATAAAATATTCCACGTGAATTGGAAGATGCCAATTTCATAAAGTGAACAACCTTCGATATAATTATTCGATATAATTTAATGTTATTCCTCAAAAGTTACATGTTTTTTACTACGCATTATAGCTACTAATTTATTGAATCACAACTATCCACACTGCCATTTGGGGATAATTTTATTATAAAAGAAGTCAGAAAAAAGATCACCATTCTATAACGGGATATTTGAAACAGTCTACTGTCCGAATGGTTTATCTTAATATTTTCTTGTTACCCTGATGGTTTCCTAAAAAATGTGTTTTCTTAATTGATTGTGAAAAATCTCTATTTTCTTAAGTTAATAAACTATTCCACTACTTTGGGATTGTTAGATGTCAGTTTAATAGAGTAAATATACTTTTATTTTATTCCTCAACAGTTACACACTTTGCACTACACATTATCTTTTCAAATTTACTATATCACAATTATTTACACTACAGTTTTGTGATGTTTTTTTATAAAGAAAAATTACATTTTCTTAAAAACAACTTTTCTTAGTAAAACATCATTTTCTAACAGGGTGTAAGAAACACTCTGTTATCTTAATGATTTCTCCTGATGTCTCCTTGTAGTTCTAATGGTTTTATAAAGTGTTGCCACAAGAAATATCCTGTTCTTCTAATACACTCTCAAAAAAATACGCCACCTGATACAATAAGTTGCAATGAGTCAGGAAACAAAAACTTTGAGTGTTTTTCATAGTTTTTCTCAAAAATACACATTATATTGCATTTATTTATTTGAATTGTTCAAATATTATGAAATTAGCGTATAAAATATTTCTGTGTAATTTATGAAATATACCAAGTATTTTCAATCATAATTATGCACACTCTATATTTTGAAGTAATTTCACTACAAAAGAAATGAGAAAAAGAATGTTTTATAATATCGTAATATGTATAAAAAAGATAGCTTAACATATTTCAAACTAATTTATTTTCTCATTATGTTTCAATTTTTTTCTTTCAAAAATCTAAAGACATCCTTCCACCGATTAATGTATTTACTAACATTCTTTTTTTTCCTATTTGAGAAATTTTTTTTACGCATAGTTTGTTTAAGAAAGTTACAAAAAAGGAAAAAAAAAGTTTGATTAAATAACAGACAACCTGCAGGATAATATTTATTAATTTTTGTTCATGTAAGTATTTTTTTGTACTGTATAGCATAATAATTACACATTGCTTCCTGTCGCGATAACTAATAAAGAAGAATAACTAAATGGCTATATATATATTTTTTAATTGAATTTGAAATAATTAAGTTTAAATAGCAAACACTGATACATTAAGAAATAAATTACACCGGCCGGCCTCCAAAAGTTAATGTACAACTGGTTTTTTGCGTTTAATTTACAAATGAATGATTACAGAAACAATTAATTTGGAGAAAATGTGCGCGAAACCGTCAGTTATTAAATGCGAGATACAAATTTAATTAAGTTAAGCGTATAAATGAAATTAGAACAAAAAATCACCCATGGTGGAAAATTCCATTTTTCGAGAAATCAGTAAACAGCAGTATTATGCAGTAAAATGTGACAGAAACATTAAAAAACTACTTCTAATATGGAATATATCCACCCCGGACTTGAATGCATTGGCGGCATCGACTTTCCATTCTCTCAATTAAATTATCGGACACCGAAATAGGTAGCGCGACCATACATGGAATAACCCTTGTTCCAGCTCATTTAATGACTTCGGAGGACTTAAAGCCGCAACCTTTCTTCCAAGATAGTCCCAAAGATGTTCTTCAGGATTCAAGTCTAAAGAGTGAGCTGGTAATTCCATTCTCTCCAAACCTCAAGATAATCTTCAAGATTCTCAAAATAATCCTCAACAACCACAGCTCGGTGTGCTCTCGCATTATCATCCATTAGAATGAAACATTGCCAATAGCACCGACATATCGGCGCACATATGAATCAAGGATCTCATCCCAATATCTCACACAAGTCACAGTTCCTCCATGGAACACATGTAGGTCAGTGTGACCTCCGAGTAAAATACCTGCCCAAACTATGATTCACAGGTTTCTGAACCTGCGTGTTTCGACAGTGTTGATGGTATCAAGCGCATTATTCTCTCTTGATCAGAAGACATCCCGAATCGCTCTCCAGTCGAAATCTGGATCAGTGAAGAGTATAGATGCCCATTGTTGTCTGGTCTAGGAAATATGTTCTATTGCCCAACATAAGCGGGCCCTTCTCTGTCGTCTTCTGAGTGGTATAAAACTGGTCGCCTTGCATAGAGACCTGCACTGTGAAAACGTCTTAGCACCGTAGTAGCGAAGATTCTTCTGCTTGACACTGCAAAGTGGTCTGGAATAGTGCGGTTTGTCTTTGAGACCAAAATAACTTGAAACCGGTCTTCTGCAGGTTTAGCATAATTTTTGCAAAAGTTTTTTAAAGCTTATTATTTTCATTCATATAAACTATGAAGTTTAATCTGACTGCCGAGCTTCGAAAAACATATTGTACCTTAACTTTTGGCGACTAGTGTATTTAAATGAAATTGTGTAATCAATTAATTTGTTTCTTAATGTGATAACATGTTGATGTTGCGTAATGTAGAGTTTAAAGACATTTTTCTTCTATTAAGTTAGAAGTAATTTTTATTTTCTACATTTTTTAAATGAAAAAATATAAGTAGCTAAATATAATGTGTAAACTTAAACTACAATTAAGAAATACTAATTTTCAATAAAATTTTCAAACATACAAATAAATTAATACGAATATAATATTTAAAAAAACTTTTCGAGTTCAACTGCAACTTATTTTAAATAAAAGAATACCGCAATATTTTTCGGATTGACAATAGAAAAGTTCATTTCTTAAATTTTAATTTTTACAAGTAAGCCTACCAAACTTGGGATGTTTGACACCAGCAAATGTTTCCCCAACCCTCTTTACATAAAATTCATCATCGATACCACTCAGCCAAGAAATCCCAATCAGATGTTGAAAAATTTACAAAATGCTCCATCGTGTTGCAAATTGATTTCTGCATATTCAATTCAAGTGAGGTAATTACATCTCGAAATCTCGGTAAACGATGGTACAAAATTCCAAATATGCATTGCTTGTCAGACAATTTTGGTACAAATATTAATGTATTAAGCTGTCGCCAAACAATCCAAGACACGTGTTTATTCTAAGCTGCATCTCGAATGATGATTGTCGTGTTACACATGAATTTCATAGCCTTAGTTGTTCGAAATATGTAACCAACTCTAGTAAGAAGTGTCACATGGGTCCACAGTGTCTTTCTCAGAAAATTTTGTTTTTCAATATCATACTCTACAAGCCTCAAGAGCTAAATTACCACGCCTTGATTCGAAGTCTCACCGAAATAATCTTTATAGTGATGTAAAAGTCAATGGTCACTAAATGTTATCCAAAATATCCATAAATTTCTTCTGTGAACTTTATCTATCTCTCACAAATATCTGTGGACTTATAATTGGATCTCCTTTCACTCAACCAAGTGTGTAGTTTTAATTTTCGTGGAGAAACGATTATTGATTTTTCGCAAATCTTAGGATGCAAACCAGTATTACTCTACCTTTAGATTATGTATGACAAAAAAAAAAGGATACAAAGGGGAAAGCTTGGCGCATTTCAAACTAACATATTTTCCCATTATATTTCATTTTCTTCTTCAAAGAAAAATTAAAAAACATTCTTCCAGCAATTAATGTATTTACTTACTTTGTATTTTTTCTTATTTTAGAAAAACTATCTTTTACTCTTTGGTTGTTTAATCAATCTACGAAAAAAAAAGAAGGAAAAAAAAAGAAAAAGAAAAAGAAAATAAACCTTCCTTAAATAATGGAAATTCCGCAGGATAATAATTATTCATTTTTATTGATGTAAGTATTTTTTTATACACCGGTGTATTATAATTACACATTGCTACCTGTCGAGGTATCTAATAAAGATAAATAACTAATGGGATATTTTTTAACTTGATTTTGAATTAATAATGTTTAAATAGCAAACACTCAAACATTAAGAAATATAATATTTTAAAGAAATTGTGCAATCAATTAATTGGATTTTAAAGAGGATAATGTAATTATATTCTGTAATATACAGTTTAAAGAGTTTTTCTTTCTATTACATTAGAAATACTTTTTTCTGCATTTTTCAATAAAATAAATATAAGTAAATAAATACTTGGGTTTAATCTAAAACACAATTATGAAATACTATTTTCAATAAAAGTTACACATATACAAATAAATTAACATAGATATAATATAAAATGACCATAGCAAATGTTCCATCGCCTTCCTTTACATACCGCTTTGCCATGAAATCCCAATCACACTTGAAGAATGTGAAAAATGCTCCCTATGGAGCATGATTTTAGCAACCTGATTTTATCAAAATCAGGTTGGTGAGTGGCAAGGAAATTTACCGTTAAAAAAGAGGAAACTACCAATATTTTCTAATAGAAAATTCTTCCCAAAATGTAAAGGGATAAAAGAATTTCTTATAACAAAGTACTGGTATTTAACACATTTTTTCATTGTTTTTTCCCCTGCCTACTCACCTCCCTGATAATCATTTCAGCTCTATCAATCCAAGTGCTGTAATTGCATCAAGAAATCTTCGTAAAGGGGCAATTCCACGGTAACGGACGTTTCAGTCGGTACATAAAACACACTAAAAGATATTAAAAATGAGGATCCCAGAAGCCAAGGGGTATAAGTGACAAAATTGAAAAAAATAAACTAAGTACACAGACTACCTGAAAATGTGCTTTTCTCATTTCAGGTAAAGAAATATAGGTGATTTTCCTATTATTTGCTGAATTATAGAGATAAACCACTTTTTTCGAAAAACAAACAATATTAATTAATTATACATTTAAAGGAAATTGTACTTTATTTTTTTTAACAATTATTGAAATAAGAGTTCAAATACCAGAATGCAACAGGCAGAAATTTCCTATTTCAATTTAGTCAATTGTTATTGATGTTCCATTTAACATCAATTATCTTTAAACTCCATTTACTCCAAATCGAAATTTCATCACTTGTACCCCTTGGCTTCTGAGGTCGTCATATGTTATTTCCTTGTTTTATTGCATGAACTTCTTAAAGAACATGGACCCTCTTTCTATATAATGCAATTAAATTTTTAAAATTTCCAAAAAGTAAATTCACTTTATTTTTTTTATTTCATTTTTTATTATTTATTTATTTATTTATTTTTTCAGTAACGGACATATCTTACAGAGGAATGTTATTTTTATGTCTTCATGAAAATTTAAAATTATCTGAAAATATACATACATAGAATTAATTGTAATTTATATCAAACAACAAAAGTGTGATACTTACATATGACTTCATAAGATTCTTATGATTAGAAAGTATTGGGGTAAATTGTCCCCTTTATATAAACACTTGTTGCAACGGGCGTATTACCGAAAGTATCGGATGCATCAATTCTGAATTTATCGAACTTTTTATTTAGTTTCATTTCTGTAAAAGCTTTTAGATGATAAACACAGCTTATTTCTTGGAAGGAGAAACAGTTAAGCTTATATGAATGTATTTCTTAGCATTAAAATATTATAAATATATTTCAATTTTTATTCTTCAAAGTTCTGTTCAATTTACAGTCTTCCGCTGTTGTCAAACGAAGGTTCTGTCAATAATGATACTATTCCTTCTTTCCGGATCGTTGAAATATTATTTGATGACCACACAAACTTTTCCCCAACTTTCTTAAGAAACTTCACTCGGAGAATCAAATACCTCATATGTATTGATTTATGCTACTTTCATTTTGATCTACTTTGGTTTACTTCAAAATGAAACTGCCCAAAAGATGATCCAGAAATTTCAAATATACATTGTTTGTCAGAAAAAACTGGTACAAATTTGAAACTATTAAGCTATCCAAAAACTATTCAAGCCAAACGATTGTCCTAAGTTGCATTTAGAAAAATGATTATCGTGTTACTCATGAATTTTGCTATCTTAGTAGTCCCAGTTGTGTAAAGTAACTAACCCTAGTAAAAGGTTACACATCGGTTTACGGTATCTTTCTCAGGAAATTGTGTTTTTCAATATTTTTCTGTTAAAGCCAGCAATTAAATGTTACCGGCAGTTCGATGAATGAACGAAGTAATCTTCATAATGGTGTGACAGTCTTTGGATGATCCTGAGTTTTGTCCAAAATATTCACCAATTTAACTGTATGGACTTTACCTTTCGCTAGCAAATATCCATAGATTATACTTGGATCACTCTCCACTCAGTCGAGAGAATTGGTATCACTTGTCGCAGAGAAGTGATCATTGCCCTTTCGCAAACCTTAGGATACGAACGAGCACTACTTAACCTTTATATGACGTGAGATAAATACAGTATAGTTTAGTCATTAACGACGTGAATAACCCATATGATATGCTGTTTTCCGGCTTCTGGAGACAAAACCATTCTCACAATCCATGTATCACAAAATTCCATTTATTCATATAAAAATATATATACAAAATACAAAATATACAAAATATACACCATATCATCACCACCATAATATCATATATACAAAAAGCATAGTTATTCATTTATTTATAAAGTACTATATGCTGGTTCAGAAGTTGAAAAGTATGACAACTTTATTCATCTAATGATGAGACAAACAAAGATTCAAATTTCAACAATAATTTACAGATAAAATTTAAAAAAAGTAAAAAATTAAAAAAAAAAGAATAAGAATTAACTCCATTAATTCATAGCTATTTACGAGTTATAAAATAAAGAAAACATGAAGCAGCGAAAATAACTGGACTACCTGAAGTAGAGTACAGTAAATATTGATATCAATCCCAGAACAGCAACATTGAAAATGCTGGCGGAATAACCAGCTTTTAAGTGGATTGATCCACTTCTCGTTTACGTGAATGGCACACACGTGCAGGAAAGTTAATAGATTTTTGAATATCCGAGAGCGTTCAGAAACAGATGCTGATGGATCTAATATCTGTATGGATCATTCTAATTATGCGCCGTCGCGATGTTTTACTAGAATATTCTCTGTCATAGCTCATTCAGATAAATAGTGAAATTTACAAGTTTCTTTAACATTTAACCGATTATTACTAGAAGGAAATTTGCGAGTTGGTCGGTTACACAATTAGGCGAGTTCAGTATTTCATTTCGTCAATATTTAAGCGACTGTAGATAGCCACGGAAAATATAGGTATTTATCTTACTATTTTGGTTGGTCAACGCCTGCCACACCAAATCTTGAAAGCGCCAAAAATTCGGATATATTTTTTTTAATATTACTTAATAATCAATTGTCTCCCTCCCTCCCCAGTGCAAAAGGCAAAGAGTTAATTTAAGTAGTTCATTTTTCAGTAGATTTTTTTTTCCGATTATTTTACTTGTTTGAATTAAACGATCGTGAAAAGGGGCCTGAAGATGTTTAAGAGTAGTTCATTTGGCCCTAAAAATTTTTAATCACAGTGAGATTAATTGAAACCCTTTTACAGATAGATTGCCGTTAGTTTTCCTTATTATAGATATATATTCCGCAGTTATTTTAATGCTGATAGGGTCTTGGCATCTTAGTGGTCATAGTACCGAACTCCAGACTGAAAGGTTCCGGGATCGATGCTCAACATTACCAAAGGCCCACCGAGTGTATGCAGTGTAAACGCTCGTTAAATAAAGGGATTCTGAATGTCCTGTGGTCGGTCGTAGTAGTTATCATGGGCATTGATCTCGGAAGAAATCTTCCCTCCCCTTTAGAGACATGTTGAAATTGAGGAGATGATGATATTTGGAGCCGCTCTCCATTGGGAACTTTCAAACATCCTCTTCCACAAAAGTCTGACTTCCAACCGACAGGGTACAGTTCAATGGTCGCTTCATCACCCCTGTTGATCTTCAGGCACACGTCAGCTACAATTAAACTCTATATAGTGCACCATCGTTGTATGCTAATTTTTTAAGATAGTTAAAACCAGACATTATGTGTTAAATATATATATATATATATATATATATATATATATATATATATTAATTGAAAATGCTTCAGTGAAAATTAATCAACTGAAATGCTACACAATTATTAAAATGGTAAGTAATAACAAAAAATAATGAGAGAATTCGAGATCAAGATGAAGAAAACTTTAATTCGAAAAAAGTGACATCTGACCAAAAATAAACATTTATAAATAGATTTTATATATATATATATATATATATATATATATATATATATATATATTTCGACAGAAAAAATACAGATAAAAAAATTCAAATGATAAAATATTTTTACAGCAGAAAAAAATAAATAATCGATAAAAAAAATACTTAAAAAATAACAATAATCAACCTCTGTGTAAAATTCTGTCACTGAAAACTTAGAAATGCATGAAAAAACAGAGAAAACATAAAGAAATATTTTTCATACTTTTGACAGCACGAACAGACTTTTGCTCTTATTACTTCCAAATGTAATTTTTTTCTAAATTCAAGTAAAAAAAAAAAAAAAAAAAAAAAACAACCTTGCATTACTTTGTCAGATATTTACATGTTAGTTTTAGCAAATGTCTTCACTAGCAATGATAACAATCCTTAATAATGTTATTCTTCCAATAAGGCTTTTTTATTTTAATTTATTTTATTTTTAAGTATAAGGAAAGTAAAATTTTTTTTAATAATGAAGAAAAATAATTGTCCATGCTTTTATTTTTTATATAAAAAAAAAGATGAATACATGTATTTTTTGTTATTCTGCAACTAATTTTATTTTTTATGATGTTTTGTTTCCTTTTTATCTTTTTCAATCTGCTTTTTTACAAATGATTTTCTCCTTTTTTGTAGCAAAGATTTTTTTCCCAAATACATAGTTTATTTTACCATTTTAAAAGTATTAAATTTAAATTAATAAAAATATAAGTGTATCTTTCATAACTTCAGTAAAATATTAAGAATATATTTCTGTTTTTCTAAGTTATTTTAAGAGTACAATAATTTCAATTAAAAAAATTTATGATAACATTACAAATGTTTCAATAATTTTTTTAAAGGTAATGGGATTCAGACAATTTTAAATGAATTTCTGCTGATAAGGTTATCTTTATTCTAATTGATAGATATATGTCACTGGATTATTCATGGAGGAAGAAGATAGAGGGAGCCTCAGTATGTCGTAAAATGGGTTTTTATTATGATGCGCATAATCGCTCAAATTTGAATGCTCACTTTGTGATCAAACAAAAGAATCATGTGCAACACGGATCGAATTCTTTCACCGCAGACGTGCATTTTTCCTTTAAACGTAAAAGATTTTGGCTTATATGTAAACATGCTAAAGTAGTATTCCATTGTGACGAATTAAAAATTATGTTATCCTAAGTTTTCTTCTCTTTTGCGAAAGCACATGGCTGCGTTCGGGCTTAATATAGCGAATTTTAGGGTTACATTTCTCGCTTCACTCCCAATCACTGTACTTCATCTCTATTCTTTATCTCTCTCCCATTTTTTTAAACTTTATGTCGATCTTTGCTCAACGTTGTTAATGGTCGTTTTCCTACACGATGCACAAGGACGAATATTCTAAATATTATGCCCATAGCCCGGATCGTTTTCTTTTCTTCTGCTTTTCCAATGGAAGTATGCTAATAAATCATAATAGACGATTATATTTCTATAAAACAGTGGATTTTCATTTTTAAAAATCTGATTTCGCTAGAAACATATTCTTGAAATGTTGTGAAATTAAGTAGAAAATGTAACAAATTTCGTGTATTTTGAATTAAATTAATTGTAGGAATAAAATTGTTTGTCTGTATAACTGTCTGTCTGTTTATTTTCTTCTTGTTAATGTGTACATAAATCTATCGTGCTTAACCCTTTCAGGGGCGGTGTTTGCAGTGTGCAAACACATAATATTACTGTTCCAATTTCGAACTGGCACCAGTATAATTTTAGTACAATTTGGATTTTATAATATTCGTGAAAAACAGCTCTTGATTATTTTCAAATAAATCTGTTCTTAAATTGTGGTGTGAATCAATTATTTAAACATTTTCGGAGCAGAAATACCTTGCCCCTGAAAGGGTTAATGTTCTTCAGATTTTGCATTATGAAAAACACAGACAGGCTCCAAATGTACCCGCGGCCGACATTTTTCATTTTTGGAACAAATTGCTTTCAATTATAAACATTCATAGAACAGAAATGAACGAGTTTCTATTGTTGCGGCATTCGCTTCTAACCATATCTGGATAATTCGAAATTTAACATCAATATTTTTCGAAGAATCATTGCATATTTTATCTATTCTTAAATTGTAATCACTGACTTTATTATAGAGTTACAAATTGAAAAAGATACAAACGTTACAACAGTACCTTCCATGTTTTAACGGTAATTTTCGTTAAAAAATATTAATACTAACTCTTCTGAAAAATCTGAGGGATGATTTAGGAATTTTTCTTTCCCGTTTTCTCACATTTTAAGGTCCGGGTTAAATTGATAATGAATTCCTGTTGAAAACGCACAATGTGAAAATGTAACTAACTATGCCTTAACAATTTTAGCAAATTATTGATACTATTTACTGTTATAAAAACTCCGAAGCTCTATTTCATATTTGTTTCATGTTTTCAGCTTTTTAAGCTAATATGTTTTCCTTTTTAAATGTGTTTTGTGTTGCAAGTCTTGTTTACCAACCCAATATATAGGACACTAAAATCATCATATTTAAAAAATAATGTATGCAAACATTCATTTTATGATTTTTTATATGTTGCGTTATCTCTTCCTCTTTCTTGATCTTTTTCCAAAATATTATCAGCTATACGCTGAATTATGTTTTGAATTGGTAAAAGTTCCAGTTACTTTCCTGAGTCTGAAACTGACATTTGAGCTACGGGAAAAGAAAACCTAATAAATTCTTCAAAACAAAAAAATCTTTGTAAAATAGGAATGATAGAAATTTGTAATGCCTCATATATAAACTCCAAACACTGATAGAAATCAGTATTAGGGAATTAATGAAAGATTTGGCATTATGCATCAAAATTAGAAATATTTTAATCAGAAGTAGCACTTACGATATAATTGAGACAGAGATTGGAAAGTTTTTACTTGAAACTGTTAATGATTTCATAAATCAAAGATTGTATTATTATATGGAAAAAAATATTGCAGTTTATATTGCAGACTATTGACAGCAAAAAGTGCCAAATTTTTATTAATAAATAAGACGAACTAAACTTTATTTGAAACGCTTACATGAGAACTTGAGGACATTAAAGAATAGCTCGGAAATCATAGTTTTGTGAATCAGCAGTTTAAAAGACACAGTGATTGCTCTCACATAGAGTACTACATTAATGTCGTTTCTTTTTTAATTGATATAAGGTATTTGTACCCTATATGGACAGGGCTCTCAATATGGACACCCCTAATATTTTTAAAGGTAATAATTTTAATCACAACATTTCAATCGCTCAACATTTCAATCACAATCGCTCAACATTTTCGCGAAGAAAAGCAGTTGAAAAGATAATTAAGGCTGGAAAGTGTAAAAAAGCGCACTATTCGCTATTTACGAGGAAACCTGTTGTTTCGAGATGTGCTGATCTTAATTACTTGTAAGCTTAAATTCTTATTAGATATGGTAAAATTACATTAAATGTTGAAAAGTGGAGTATTTTAGAAAACTAATAAAACATATTTTCGATTGCTATTGCATATTTTGCTTTAAAATGTTTCCCTTATTCATTTGTTATTAGATTTAGTAAAACTACGCTCGGTTCCCAATATGGACAGCTTATGTCCCCATCGACTACAACTGTAAATAAAAAAGAATATTGCCCAGTTAAACTGATGGCATTGAGCTCACAGGCTACGCATACTAATTGTACATTACAGCCTTGTATTTTCGTTAATTCCGTTCGAAAAAAAATTAAGAAGGGGAAGCAGCTCTCCCCTTTCTCCTTTTTTATACTTAATCATTGAACCTCCTAAACTATCAAGTACATGCTTTATTATATTGAAAAACCTATGTCCAAAATTCAGAGCAAATCGGATAATTCTTAATAAAAACCCATTTAGCATTTATATAATTTAAGAGGAGTTATTCCCCTCTTTTATACTTAACCATTAAACTTCCAAAACTATTCAGAGATTTGAAAGAAATCTGACAATTCTGATTGAAAAATCCATTTATACAAGTTAAGGGGAGGAGCATTAGAAACCCCGTTCCCCCCGTTTATACTTATTCAATGAACACCTAATAACAGCCACGGACTCGCCTCATCAGAATAATCCTATATCTAAATTTTGAACGAAAACTGTGATTTCTGCATGAAAATCCCGTTTATATCAATTAAGGGGGGGGGAGCATGAGCCCCCCGTTCCCCCTGTTTATACTTATTCAATGAACACCTAATGACAGTCACGGACTCGCCTCATCAGAATGATCCTATATCTAAATTTTGAACGAAAACTGTTAATTCTGCATGAAAATCCCGTTTATATCAATTAAGGGGAGGGGCATGAGCCCCCCGTTCCCCCTGTTTATACTTATTCTATGAACACCTAATAACAGGCACGGCATCGCCTCATCAGAATGATCCTATATCTAAATTTTGAAAGAAAACTGTTAATTCTGCATGAAAATCCCGTTTATATCAATTAAGGGGAGGGTCATGAGCCTCCCGTTCCCCCTGTTTATACTTATTCAATGAACACCTAATGACAGTCACATAATCGCCTCATCAGAATGATCCTATATCTAAATTTTGAACGAAAACTGTTAATTCTGCATGAAAATCCCGTTTATATCAATTAAGGGGGGCATGAGCCCCCCGTTTCCCCTTTTTATACTTATTCAATGAACACCTTATGACTGTCACGGAATCGCCTCATCAGAATGATCCTATATCTAAATTTTGAACGAAAACTGTTAATTCTGCATGAAAATCTCGTTTATATCCATTAAGGGGAGGGGCATGAGCCCCCCGTTCCCCCTCTTATACATATCGAATGAACTCCAAAAACTAATCAGGGAAGCGCCTTATCAGGATATACCTATATACAAAATTTCAAGTGGATCCGATATTTTTATAATGAGTTATCGCGTTACGCACGAACGAACGTACGAACGTACATACAGAACGGACGGGCACATAAGCTCTCAGGCTATGATAGCTTGTGAGCTAAAAAGAAGAAAATTCAACGTTGCCAAGCAATAAATTGAAAAGGCATCAAAGTGACAAAATCTTTGTTCAGAAAGATGCCATTTGGACAATCCCCCCAAAACCTTCCTCCAAAAAACCCTTGCAGAAAAATAAAAAGAAACCCCCCCCGCGCCAGTAGGATATCTGTTGGCGAAATCATAGGCACCAATGGTATGACTTCCTCAAGAAAAGAGAGCTGGTACTGCTTCTTTTGCAGTATTGATGCTTTTTCAAACATGCGGCCATGCATCACATGTGGCAGATATGTTCATGAGGATTATATGGGTCTTACTGCCCATGGTGAAAAAGTTTCTATTTGTCCATGCTGTTAGGACTGGGTAATAACAGATGTAAATTCGCAGACAGATGCTATAAAGCTAAGTAAAACCAACAATATTATTTCATAATATTAGTAACTAAGGGGCTTTGCATGTGTCTTCGAAGGGTAAAAGCCGAAAATGATCCGCTCCTTTCGAAAATGCATGTTCTAAAGATATTTACTGTCCCCCCTCCTCCTCCGAATACTTTAAGATACATTTTTTTTATTCCCTCTCCTCTAAAATCCCTTGGAAAAGTGGCTCTTCCATACACACTGTGTAGAAAGTCAATAAGGAAACACCTGTCTATAATAGGGACAGGTAGTTCCTTATATGGACACTTCTAAACATTTTTTGTTTTTAAGCAATGTTCATTCCTATGAGAATATATTATTAATACTAATATAACTTGTATGGAATTACGAATATCTTCATTTTATTTATTGTGAGAATGATATTGCAAATCAGACAATAATCACAAAACAGATCATTGAAAGTGATACCAACAATATGCAACGCCAGTTCATGACGTTCCAACATTGTCACGGTATTTATCATCTTTCATCTTTGACTGGTACAAATCGCCGCTCGTACCAAGCATTGCACAGTGGGGCAAAATCCCGAAAAGCTGGCCAAAATATGAAAATGTTATTCAAATTGTACGAAAATTCGTATACAGGTGTTTTTGAGGATGCTAAGTAAGAATACAAAATTAAAATTGAAAAAAAATGGCGGATACAATATGGCGGAATAAAAATTTAAATGTCTCGAAAGTTATTCAATTTATATGCTATTTCGTAATTTTTTCAGGATGCTAATTAGGATTCAAAAGTTAAATTTAAAAATAAATAAATAAATAAAATTAGAGATTAAGAGTAAAAACAATAAGATTTAAATAAAATTTAAAATCTCGAGGTAAACTTAAAAGGGAATTTTCAAAAACCAAGACATATTTAAACGAAATTTAAGTACGTTAATGGAAAGTAAAACATTAGACTATATAATTTTTATATTATTAAAATAAAAACTAAAATATATTCAGAAATTAACCTTTAGAATCAACTGTAGTATAATAAAAAGATTCTTCAGAGGTCAAGGTGTCAAAATAGTTAGCGGAACTTGTTGGCAGTATTGGAAGATCCTGTTACTCTTAGGATCAATTATTTTAATTTCTTCTACGATAATTTACCTAAACTGGAAAGGAAAGAATCTGATGACATTAAAAGTCGTAAAAATATCTTTTTTTCCTCGCTACTGCATCTTTGCGATAAATCTTCTCAATGCCTTTTGATCAATTTGTTGCATGATTCTTGAGTATCTTATGGCATTTGACAAATTGGCAATAATGAAGATAATGTTATTTCTTTGTCATTAATAAGTAGTTTATGTACTGAAGTAAGCATATAGAACCAGGGGTGCTGCTCAAATCTACGAGCTATTTGTAAGGGAAAATTTTCGAAGTTTATCAAATAAATAACATGGCTACAAGAAATTACTTATGGCATAGAATCGTTTAATCAAATCTTCGTATATGCTCGCTTAGAAACACAAATAGTTGCGTTTTCAAAGAATCGTTGAATTGTATTTCCATCATTTGTGCTTTCAAATCTGAGATTTAGTTTCTCGACGAGAAGTCTTGATTGTAAACGAAATATTTTTTGCATATTTTATTTTGCAATTTCAGTGTTCTTCTTTTCATGCAAAGTACGAGTTTTTCATTTTTTCTGTCCAGTTGTCTGCCAGGTGTAGGGCCTCTCTAAATAAGATAAAATTCGTTTTTAACGACTTTTTCTTCTGTATCAGTGATTGTATTAAACGAAATAAGTTGATTCTGCTAGTATTTAATGCAATCCCATTCATTGACAGCTGTTTCCGTATTTCTTGAAAAAGAACAAGTTGGAAATTGCACGTGAAGCGTAGCAAATGAGGTGCGTTCGTACGATAACGAAGTTTTAAAATATTCAGATCTTGCTGATATAGTAGAGCGTACAGTATAGTGGTCGAAATCTTTGTGTTCTTGTAAATATGCAGGGAGTAATTTTTATTATACTTCAGTAACGTATATCTTATTCAGAAAATGTGAAGTAGTTTAATATAATTAAAACACCCCCAAACAATGTTTCCCCGTATAACATTATTTAGTGGAATACATTTGTGTGGCCTTGTAATTTAATAATAAATATTCTTTGCATCACATATTGTACAAAATGTATTTTTAGTACATATTTCATAGATTCATGTCGATTCTGTTATGTTCAAATGAGTGTAACACCATTAAAATGTATTTGGAACTTTTCCCCCTTTGATCGTAATGTAACGGAATACTTTTGATTGTCCCTGTAATTGATCTATCCATCCGATTTTCATAACATTTGAAATGACTCGACAAAATTATGTAATAAATATAAGTTTTAAATTTCAAACGATTAAAATGCGTTTGAAACTATTTTCCCCATTGACCGTAATGTAACGGAATATTTTTGATTGTCCCTGTTATTGATCTATCCATCCGATTTTCATAAAATTTGAAATGACTCGACAAAATTATGTAATAAATATACGTTTTAAATTTCAAACGATTAAAATGCGTTTGGAACTATTTTCCCCATTGACCGTAATGTAACGGAATCCTTTTGATTGTCCCTGTAATTGATCTATCCATCCGATTTTCATAAAATTTGAAATGACTCCACAAAATTATGTTATAATTATGTATTTTAAATTTCAAACGATTCGGTTGGGTAGTTTTTGCGTTGTTATATGCGGACGGACAGACTGACAGACAGACGGACAGACAGACAGACGGACAGACAGACGGACAGACAGACAGACGGACGGACTGAGCGACAACAATAGGTGCTACGTATTTACATAATTACGAAAAAAACCTAAAAATGGATCTTAATTGGCCCGATAAAATCAGTGAAATGAAGATCTCGATATTTTCAAATTGACGATTCATGAATTATTCGCAATATTTATGTATTCTAGTAGCACGGAAGAAAACTAAAATATGTTAGACATAATGCCATCTTCATAGCTAAATATTTATTTAAATGTACTCTGAATAGATGTGCCATCTCAGCCTCACTTTCAAATCAAATCCAAATTACTAATACAATTAAAGTGATATTCATAATGACTTTTACTCGCATTAATGAAATACGCTCAGTAGTTTGATCTAGCAAATATATCCATTGACAAAATAATTCTTCTAATTATAATAGAAGAAACAAAATTCCTACCTATAAAGATAAGAAAATGTTATTCTACCGGATCAGTAATAAAAATTATTTTCATTTTTTCATTACTAAGCTTACTTATCAAATTAATGTAATCTTATGATTATAGTACTTATTTACAATATAACAAGAAATAAACTATTATAAAATTGAATAATTCAAAAATTAGAGAAATATTTATCAGCTAAATTATGTGAAAAGTAGTCAATTTCAAAATTTTTGAGGCGGCCGAAAAAGTGGCATTTTTACTTGCGGTTACTAAAATATGCGTGAAATGCAGAAAGGCAGTTTTAGGCAGCTGGTTTTTTATGAATCACTAGACAATAGCCCAAGTTATTATTTACATTAAATTTCGTTGCGGAACACTGTGGAACATTTAAACTTTTTAATGTTTAAAAGCAAAAAAATAAAAAAAAATCTAAAATTTTTTATCAAAAATGACAATGAATTTATTAATTTTTACGTGCTTAATATAAATTTTGTAATACATGCAAATAAAGCACATAATATCATAGTGTGAATCCATTTTAAATCATTAAAATCGGATAATATTTTAAAAAATAGCACGCGTTTAAAGGAACCGTTGTTTTGCTGTTTTTGTTCGCTCTAAATGATACTCCTTCAAGCATCATTTTTGAAATGATGCTGCTTGTAAGGGCAAAGCAAAAATCTTATTTTAAATACAGATTCCGACTCTCCAAACATTATTCTAGCCAACTGTACAATCGAAATTCCCTAAATCGTAACTTCATTTTTCGACTTTTGGCCAGCTTTTTGGGTTTTTGCCCCACTGTGCATTGTCAGAGTCGTGATGATGGACGAAACATGTAAGGGCAATAAATAAAATATAAAAAGTGTGATTTCAACCAATAATAAAAACAAATGTAAACACGTGTATAGTCTTATTCGAATTCTAAAGTCGTCTTCTAATTAGTTACGTTAGATATTAGAAAATACAAATTTCTTTCTCAGCCAAGCATGATATGTGAAGCTTACTATTAAATGGGAGCACGTATAATTGTAATTTAAGTGATGTTCGAATGAAAAAATACAAAACGGAGAAACAACAAAACAGGCTAAAATTTGAATATGCCGCTTTGGCATAATGTATTAAGATATCAAGGGACCCAATTTGAGTGTCCGATGTGGATGTGCGCATGTCCAGGTACCCAGTCATGAAAGAGGAAAGAAGAAGACTGTTGTGTGTTCCGTCTAATTGACGCGACAATGCATGTGAGGACATTATGGCATATCCATTGCAAATTCTTACGATTAAGGAGCAGTGAGGTTGTATCGTATTTCTGTTTGCGCCAGTCTGTGATAAGACATTGCGCTGCTCCACAATCATCGAATTTTGCAATGGGAGAGCCATAATATCCTCACATGCACTGACGATTCAATTAAATAGAGCACAGGACCTCCTGTTTCTCTCCTCCTGCATGCGCCCACACATATGCACAACCACGTTGGGTTTTAATTGCATCCAACGATGCCTCACTAAATTATTCCAAATAGGCACATTGAAATTTCAACCGGTTTCGTTGTTACGACGTTTAAGAATACAACAAATACGTGTATCATTATCGTCACTTTACATGTTTATTTCACAGCAGCAAATATAACAACATTATAAACTAAGTGGACCTTATAACATATTACAGAATTTACAGAATTCTTCAACACTATGTTAAGAAATTATAGTTATCGAATTCGCACCTGTTTCTTCATTACGTAAATATGTGTGCATTTTAGGATATTTTTTAATTCAGAAATTTGAAATTCATACATTAAAATCTGCATAATAATTTTTCTCTAGAGTTAATGGTAAAACAAATTGAAATCACATAAAGCAAAAAAAAAAAAAAAAAAAAAAAAAAAATTCAGAATATTTGCTATGGATTCGGATTTTTTTCTGAACAAAAACTATACTTTCAAAATGCACTCAAAAATGCGGTTAAGATACAAATGAGCAAATTCATGTAGTTCATCATAGATCTAACAATGAAATCTCCAGATGTATAAAATATTGTATGTCTAGAAACATATCTTCAGTAAAATTCTGGATAGCATTTTCAGTTTTTATTAACCGTTTTTCTTGCATTTTTATTGCAAAAAAAATCATCATATTTTTTACAATTACATCATTGAATTTCATCATTTCCATTTCACAACACAAAACTTGAAAAATTGCGAATGAAGTACTATACATAATTTATTATTGTATAATATTTATCATATTATATAAGAATATTTTCCTTTTTTTTAAGCTTTAGGCCGAGTAAAAAATATACAACTTATCGCAGTCTCATATTATGCCAAACTCGAGTTTACTAAAGATAGTAAATAATTGTAATATATATAAACCTGAGATAACTTAAGATATTCAGGGAAGCAGTTACTTGCCGGAAGTTCTGCAGAATAGACTCTGATATAAAAACTAATCAACTGCTCATTCTCAGGGTCTTGGAAAAGTTGTGCACATGTGCCAAGTTTGTCCAATTTACATATAAAATCTACAAGAACTATCTGCTAATCTAGGAGGAGTGCCGAATGATAAGCATCAGTCCTTTCGAATCTCTGAACTTTTGAAGTAATATTAGTCACGAAAGAGTGGCTATCACGACAACCAAAATCCATGGGCTAAACAAGTGCTTCGCAACCTCCTCCACCCCCTTTTTTATGTACTCATTTCTTAGGCCTTTTTAATTTGGAGTAGTCCCATTTCTTAAAAACCTCACCCTCTATCTCCCTATACTCAGCTAGATAAGACAACCATGTTTTCTTCATCATTAATCATCTTATTACAACCATTTATTAAATTGATACGAATTACATTATCATTTCTAAACTTTTGTGACTTTAGTAAAACTTTTTCTGATTTCCAACATTTCTGATAACATTTTTACATACCTTCATCAGGCCCGCACGGACACCAGGAGTACGCGTACCCCAGTTGGGAACCATTGGATTAAACTATACGTTCCCAAACTGTTAGACCGACCTAACACTAAATAGAAGTTCATACTTCCGCGTACCACCAAAAGAAAATCTAAAATTTTATATAGAAAAAACATTATAAAGCGTATAATTTTTGAGTGTCAAATATGGATGCAATTAAATAAAGAACATAAATTCTCTTTCTTAAATATGGGGAAAAATACATATTTGATGTCGGCTAGTTCATCAATTTTTTGTTACATAAATATTATTTTTATATCTATAGTAATATACATAAGAAATTTTAATAAGTGAATAACCTGCATAATAAATTCCATACATTCTGAAAATAAGCTGCTTAATGTGGTATCGAAGATCTTGAAGTAAGTAATATAAAAACATACAATACAGTAAAATAGGAAAACGATTTCTTTTTTTCAGGGAGGAAGAAAGCTCAACTAAACATCTACTGAAGCTTTAGTTCAATTTATCTAAAATTCTATTCGGAGCTGCATTAAATTAAGAGAAAGCTAAACCCTGAAAAAGCAATAATAAGCAGGCAACACTGAATCTGTGAAATGACAAATCAAAAAAAGAGGGGCGGGGTTTTGAGCTGTTCTTTGATTTCACATGCAATATTTTTTATTTCATTTCATGTACCAGTATCGCTCATTCGCTAGCTATTAAAGAGAACTTTATGTACCAGTATTTGCACGCTTACCAAAGTTTTAGAATCCCTGGACTAAATGAATAAGCTTCAACATTGTTAGTCAACATTCACAGAATTTCCCACCCAAGAGCTTCCGTTATTTCGGATACACATACGATTTTACTTAGTTTTACTTAGTTAAACAGTTTTACTTTTACGTACCTTTAAAATTCACATATATGTTGTAAATATAAAATATTTTAATAGTTAAAATAACTTACTAAACAGAAAAAAATGTAGAACACTAGTTCTAATATTTTTATGAAGAAGGCCAAAAAAAGGATGTTTTATAAAAATACACCAGAGAATTTTTGTTTTCAAACCGTCCGCTATTTTTATGAAACATTTCTTAATGCACATAAAATTGACTTTTTACAACTGCACTGGTGAATTATATTTCGCTTGGTAAGGATTTCATAGAATTTTTATTTTCCTGAAATTGACACATTTGCTACAAAAAAGAAATATCTGAAAATAAATGAAAAAACGTCCCAAAGATCTAGATACGATTAAACGTGAATGGGAAATACGAGGACCTAAATTCCAAAAACTATATCAATAGCAACAACAGGGTTATTTTGTCTAATAAAAACTTTGACATGTGTCAGGAACACGAGGGTATTTCATTTCTCTATAAACGTATTTTTCGATATTATCAAATATGAAGAGAGTAAAATATAAGGAGATTTCGTTAAGGAGATCTCTGTAAGGAGATTTCGTTATCTTTTATGTTATCAAAATCCAAAAATATGTTTAACTGCTTGTAGACAAAAATAGTATGATTTTATGTTTTATCTGAAATGACTACTTTAGTAAAGAGATAAAAATGTACCGCTGTAGTTTTCATTGTTAAAAAAAGGAATCGAAATGTCAACTAAAATTTAATTTCTTAGATCCTATATCATTTTTATCAATTTGCAACAAAGTTGAGAACTGGTTATGTATTGGGTTTGTCATGTCACGCTCTAACACACGTAAATATACTCGGATTTTCATGCAACTAATATATTCCGTACCTTTCTGTGCGACCACTTCATAAACGACAGATTTTTCGTAGTACGAAATTTATTCCCTTGTGTTTAATAAAAAATTTACCTCCATTCACAGACCATCCCAGTTAGGCTCCCTCTAAAAGCGACGAATGTCTTTTAAGAAAATGAAATAAATTCGTTTTATTCCGGTTCGCTGGAATAAGATTTTATTATAAAAAGTATTCCGGTAAATTTATCCTTTATTATTAGTATTTTTATAAAATGGAAAATACATGGAAAATTGTAGCACTATTTTCCATGTAGATAGAAAATACATGAACGTATGTTCTAAAAACTACATCAATAGCAACAAGATTGTTATTTTGAGTAATAAATATTTCGACATGTGTCAGAAATACAAGGGTATTTTATTTTTCTGTAAGTATATTTTCCGATATTATCAAATATGAAGGGAGTAAAATAAAATGTAGAAGGTTTCGTAATCTTTTATGATGTCAAAATAAATATGTATATATATATATATATTTAACTACTTACAGATGAAAATAATTCGATTTTTTGTTTTCATTGCAGACTACTTTAGTAATGAAATAAAAATGTACCGCTATAGTTCCCATTGCCAAAAAACGAAAAGTCAACTAAAAATTAATTTCTTAGACCCTATATCATTTTTATCATTTTTCAAAAAAGCTGAGAACTGATTATGGATTGAGTTTGTCTGGCCACGCTCTAACGCAGGTAAATATACCCGGATTTTCATGCAACTGATATAATATGGAACATCCCTGTGCGACCACTTCCTAAACGACAAATTTTCAGTGGAACAAAATTTATTCTCTTGTGTTCAATAAAAATTTTACTTCCATTCACAGACCATCCCAATTAGATTCCCTCCATGAGCGGACAATGTCTTTAAAGAAAATGAAATAAATTCCTTTTATTTCGGTTCGCCTGAACAAGTTTTTAGTAGAAAAAGTATTCCAGCGAGCGCATTATTAAATTTAGATAGAATAGACAATGCATGAACATAAGCTCTAAAAACTATAACAATAGCAACAAGGGTGTTATTTTGAGTAATAAGTATTTTGACATGTGTCAGAAACGCAAGTATATTTTATTTCTCTGTAAGTATATTTTCCGATATTATCTAATATGAAGAGAGTAAAATAAATTGTAGAAGATTTTGTAATGTTTTATGTTGTCAAAAATCCAAAAATATGATTAACTACTTATAGACGAAATAAATTCGATTTTTTGTTTTGCTTTAAAAGACTACTTTAGTAAAGGCGTAAAAATGTATTAATGTAGTTCTCATTGTTAAAAATATGGAAAAGAAATATCAACAAAAATTTAATATCTTAGACCCAAAATCATTTTTAACATTTTACACCAAAACTGAGAAGTGATTGTGAATTGGGTTTGTCTGGCCGTTTGTTTGTCTATCTGATACCGCTCTGATGCACGGATTTTCATGCCTTCAAACCTTATTTAAAAGGAAATAAAATCGACTGTTTACAGCTGCCAGGTCAATTATATTTCGCTTGGTAAGGATTTCGAAGTATTTTTCTTTTCCTGAAATTGACACATTTGCTACAAAAAAGAAACATCTGGAAATAAATGAAAAAACGCTTCGAAGATCTAGATACGATTAAATGTGGATGGAAAATACAAGGATCTAAATTCTAAAAACTATATCAATAGCAACAACAGGGTTATTTTGTGCAATAAAAATTTTGACATGTGTCAGGAACACGAGGGTATTTTATTTCTCTGTAAGTATATTTTTCGATATTATCAAATATGAAGAGAGTAAAATGAAATATTGGAAATTTCGTAATCTTTTATGATAACAAAAATCCAAAAATATGTTTAACTACTTGTTGAAAAAAATGATTCGATTTTATGTTTTATCTCGAATGACTAGTAAAGAAATAAAAATGTACCGCTGTAGTTCTCATTGTTAAAAAAGGAAAAGAAATGTCAACTAAAATTTTATTTATTTTACTCTACATCATTTTTATCATTTTGCAACAAAGCTGAGAACTGATTGAGAATTGGGTTTGTCTGGCCACGCTCTAATGCACCTAAATATAATCGGATTGACATGCAACTGATATACTATGAAACTTCCCTGTGCGACCACTTCCTAAACGACAAATCTTTTGTGGAACAAAATTTATTCCCTTGTGTTCAAAAAAATTTTACCTCTATTCACAGACCATCCCAGTTAGACTCGCTCTATGAGCGACCAATGTCTTTAAAGAAAATGAAATGAATTCCTTTTAATTTGGTTCGCCTGGAGAAGATTTTAGTAGAAAATGTATTTCGGCGAGCGCACTTTTAAATGTAGATGGAAAACACTAGAACGTAAGTTCTAAAAACTATAACAATAGCAACAAGAATGTTACTTTTAATAATAAATATTTTGACATGTGTTAGAAACACAAGGGTATTTTATTTCTCTAAGTATATTTTCCGATATTATGAAATATGAATAGATTAAAATAAAATGTAGAGGATTTCACAGTCTTTAATGTTATTAAAAAACAAAATATATGTTTAACCCGGGAGAACTCGCCAGGTAGAATTTCTTTCACGGTGCCCCATTGCTTTTCTTTTACTTTACATTCACTTAATATCAAATTTATTGTTTGGCTTAATACTTTTGTTCACAAAAGATGTAAAGTAATCAAAATCACGTTTTGAAATATTATTAAAATGAAAAATGTTTTTAAAAAGTCTTAAAAAAGGTATGATGGGGAAAGAAGATCCCTTGCAGCGAGTTCTCTCGGGTTAACTACTTGTAGACGAAAACAATTGGTTTTTTTTGTTTTCTTGGAAAGGTCACTTTAGTACAGAAATAAAAATGTACCGCTGTAATTCTGATTGTTAAAAAATGGAAAAGAAATATCAACTAAAATTTAATTTCTTACACTCTAAATCACTTTTATTTTTTTATAACAAAGCTGTCAAATGATTATGAATTGGGGATGTCTGGCCGTTTGTCGGTCTGTCTGTCTACGCTCAAAAACACGCAAATATACTCAGATTTTCATGCAACTGAAACACAGTTAAGCCTCCCTGCGGACCTACTCCATTAAGTGAAATGATACAAATTCCGTTTATTCCAGGTCGCTTGAAGAAGAATTTTATTAGAAGCACTATTTGAGAGAGAGTTATACTCATCAAACTTCTAAACTAAATTTAGATATTTTTTCAAAAAATCTGGTAATTTTAAAGTGTTTAAAATATTTTTGCGCCTTTCCAGGCAATGATTTTAACTCTAATGACAAAATAAAGATCAAAGTCAAGAAACTCTACTGCCCTATTCTGTCAGGACACTTTCAAAGAAAGAGATAAATTAATAAAATCGTTATTATTTGATCCCGTCAAAAAAATTATATTTATTAAATGAAATTCAAAAGACTTGGAAATAAAAGTTATAAAAGAGAAAACCATAATATCAAAGGAATATCTACGTTTATTATTTTTATATTATATTTTTTATCTCTACTAAAAATAACTTTCATTTAGATTTCATAGAAATTAAGAAAAGGACTCCATAGTTTAACCTTTCATTGTAAAAGCAAAATTTTATTAAAATGTTATTGGTGATGTTCGTTTTGAATTAAAATTAGGGGTGCTCGGAGTGGGACCACTGTGTCGGAAAGGGTTTAAATGTGTTGAATAAATACTTTAAGCATGAGCAAATATATTAAATACTAATTAATTGCAACCGGAAAGTATAAGTAGAAATATATTATATGGTATTTTCTTGCAATTCTTGTGCAGTTAGAAGCTTCTTGATCTTCAAGTTACAATCTCGTCTCTTTTGACGGGTTTGTGCAGGTGTTTCAAAAATAACAGTATATACAGTCGGCTCTTGTTAATTCGAACTCTTCGGGACCACAAGAAATGTTCGAATTATGAAAAGTATGAAATAATAACATGATTAATATGGTACTAATACAAAAGAATTAATGTTATAGTGTTTTTTTCGTTTATTATGTCTGTTATCATCAGAATATGACTTAATATTAAATTAGAATGTATAAATGCATAAACTAATTAAAAGATTAAAAACAAGCACAATGGATGACAAATTCGTAGCGTCACTGATTGACAGACGGGGCACTTAGAAAGTGGATATCAAATGCATGGGATTATATGTATACTCGTTCGGAACAATTTTTACAAAAATCAAAGAAAGAAAGTTATTCAAATGATCTGAAATCCGTGAGAAATAAACAAAGAATAACAAATCGAAATTCTCATTAGTTCGAATTAAACGATGTCACGAGAAAATGAGTTCGAATTAATGAAAAAGTTCAACGTTATTCTGCCAATAAATATTTCGGGACTTCATGTTTAGTTGGAATTAAGCAAAGATTCGAATTATCCGATTTCGAATTAGCAAGAGTCGACTGTATTTGAAAAATTAATAAAAACTAAACGGGCAGCGATTGAAGTACCCCATTTGTTGCAATATGCTTGGTACAACTGTAAATTCTCAGGCAGACAAGCTTCCGAAATTAGTTACAATTTTCAACAACAGATGGCCCTGCAGTCTGGAAAAATCTAAAGTACGATATTTTCCACATATCCACCATGCGCAGCAATAATATGGCGTAGTCTCTGAACGAAATTACCAGAAACATTTGTAAACGTGTCAGGCGGGATGGCTTCACATGCAGAAGAGATGTACTTCTTCAGTTGTTCATTTGTTTCTGGATTATGGCGGTACATCTGGTCTTTCAAGTCAAAAATCCTCTGTTCGAAGGAATAAACCATTTTTTCACAGCCAACTTAGTATCTGAGAACAGCACAAGCTTACAGCAGAAAGACGACTTACAGAATGGCGAACTCACAGACTAAGTTTTCTTCTACATCTTTCAAATCATCTGCAGCGCCATCTATTGTTGAAAATAGTAACTAATTTCACTAGTTTGTCTGCCTGAAAATTGCATATTGCAACAAACGATGAATTTCTATCGCTGTCCGTTTAGTTTTTATTGATTTTTCAAATATACCGGTCATTTTTGAAACACCCTGTATATGGAATATATAAACAAGTTATGGAAATGCATGTTTTACAAAAATATTTTACTACTAAATGATGAGTTTCGAACTCGGAACTTTTATACTATGTTCAATGATGTTTTTAGTACATTAAAACTTTGTGTTAGTTTTTGAATTAGACGTACAATTTTTTTCAGGGCACTCCATGATTTAATTCTGGTTCTCTGGAGCAACATAATTCCCACGAAGAGGAAAATATCTGGATTCGTCAGCTCAATACTGATAACTGGTATTAGATACTTTAGACAGTTCAGCTGGATTGCTTCATACTGACTAGTCTTACTTAATTTTACATAACAAGCATTTCTACAACGAATAAATAACATATATGATTAATGAATTAAAAATAATAATAAAATGTGCAATGAAAGAAAATATTTTGTGAATAATGTTGCAGTGTTGCAAGTTACCAGATAGTTTGTAAAGGGCTGATCGTAAAGTATCTGAAAAATATATTTAATTTCTCACTGAATAAGACAGATATTGCTTTAAAAATTCTTAGTACTCAATGTGCAGACTGTAAAAAAAAAAAAAAAAAAAAAAAAAAAAAAAAAAAATCCTGCACATGTAGAGTTGACGAAGTACATTTAACGAAGTACGAATGACGAAGTACGGAGTACATTTACTAACAATTTATCTGATCACTGTACAAGAAAAGATGTAAATGTACAAAACTACTTTTTGTAAAGCTACAGAAACCCGTAACTTCACAAGTGAATCTACTAAATTTATAGTTATCTTACTAAACATTTATCTATAACCTGGGTTGCAATTACATAATATATTCTAGGCATCCCAAGCTTAGTAGTCTTACAGATTTTTTGAGTGCAAATTCGTACCTGTTACATGAATTTTTGCTATTGCCGTTACATAAAAGTTCTACGAATCCCAGTTTCCTAGAAAACTTTTAGTAATATTACAGATTTTTTTAGTGCAATAGTCAATTTGACATTCACAGTCCTCGATGTCCATTTAAAACACATTCTGGCGTTAAATACAAGAGACAAACCTATACTTCGGTTTGCCTGTCTAACTGTATGTCACCTGTTCGTGATCTAGTAAATATTCGTTATTCATATGCAATTGATTGTCATTAATATTTGATTGACATAAATAGTTGGTAGTATTAAAGCTTTATATACATGTTTGAAGTTAATAATGAAGTATGTAGATTTATAATCCGTTTACAGGGACACTCAAACGAAATCGAGTACATTGTGGTCTAGTTATAAAAATGTTTGAGGTACATTATAATTATGCTACACTGTTTCAAATATTACAAAAGAGTTACATAAAGTTAATATAGCCTAGAACATGTTTTCGCAATGAAATAGCGGGTGCATTGTTGATTATTCATTTACAAGGATGAATAAAATAATGTGACTCTATTTTTCTCAGTAGACAGCGTTTGCTTAAACTACAGTTTATGCAAGCGATATCTGTTGTTCTGCGCACATTAAAATCTCTTGTTAATTTAATAAGAATCATATCACTTAATAGTCCTTGGCAGAAACTCCGATAAAAAAATTAGATAATTCTCACACGTGCATTTTATAACATTTTTATTTTATTCTTAAAATAGGTATGTTTACAATGTATTTAGTTTATAACGTGTAATTGAAGGAAACAAGAGTTAGATAATGTTTTTATACTTACTTCTTACTGAAAACATGACATCAAAAATATTTTAACTTAACATTTTCTTTCAGTTATCGTTCCTATATATCTCTATTGGTTTTTTTTTTCATTGTTTTTTGAATTTGAAATCGTATAATAACCACAACAAATTAATGTATTCTTGTTATTTCCTGATTTCATTGTTATTTGTTTTGTTAATTTTAAATATATTTTTATGTCATTTTTGTAATGAAAATATGTTTAAAAATTGTTACCCACTTATTTATTACGTCTTATTTATTTTATTATCATTTGTTTTTTACATCTATTTTTTCGGATACTTTAAAATAAAATAAGTAAGAAATTGTTCTTTTATTTACAAACTGGCAGAATTTTTTTTCATTGAAAGACTAATAGGAACAATATAATAAAGTAAAAAGTTTCAATATCTCATTGATTATCTCAACATTTGTAAAAATACACTGGTGTCCAAAAGTTAAGCATAATTGGTAATTAAGTAAGTAATGAAAGAAATATAAATCGAAATGTGGTGGATTGGATTGGATTGGATTATTTTTGTCGTCCGATTATCTACGCTAGGGATATAGGACCCACTTATTTATTACGTCTTATTTATTTTATTATCATTTGTTTTTTACATCTATTTTTTCGGATTCTTTAAAATAAAATAAGTAAGAAATTTTTCTTTTATTTACAAACTGGCAGTATTTTTTTCATTGAAAGACTAATAGGAACAATATAATAAAGTGAAAAGTTTCAATATCTCATTGATTATCTCAACATTTGTAAAAATACACTGGTGTCCAAAAGTTAAGCATAATTGGTAATTAAGTAAGTAATGAAAGAAATATAAATCGAAATGTGGTGGATTGGATTGGATTGGATTATTTTTGTCGTCCGATTATCTACGCTAGGGATATAGGACCTGGGTGGAGTGCCCTTCGTGGGGGTCTTTCTCAGGGGACCTAACCCGTATTTACTCAAGGTTCGAAGAAAACCACGAAAACTCCGAACAATTAGGCCGACAGCCGCGATCGGGATCGAACCCAGCACCTGCCGTCTACCAGTTGAGAGGTCCGTACCTCTCGGCCACTGGTGGGGCTCGAAATGTGGTGAAACTCCATGTGTGTAAACAAAATAGTACGCGTTATACATTTTCGCGAAGAGTTTTCCCCGAAAATGAACAGGGGACCGTCAACAAATTGAAAAAGAACGAAGATCTTTTGGATAACCCTGTAAAAACTAATGTAGCAAAAGCGTTCAAACTGCGCATTATGATTAAGTGGCTTATTGTAATGAACTGTGTTTATTTTTATAAGGGTAGCATGTATACGAGTAGAGAAATTAAGGTTTTATAAAAACAGTCCTAAATGTTTTGCTTATAATTTGCAGAGTTCTTAATATAAAATAATGTTATTTTCTGAAAATATAACAAACATCATTGTACACAATACCCTGTCATCAGAATTCTGAAATAAGCAAAAAAATCAGGGATTTTTTCCAAATATATTTGTTCGTGCAATATTGTGTAGGCACTAAACAATGGAATATGGATACAGCTACTCATCTTTTTGCTTCATTTAGGGAATAAAGGATTTTGATCTCTTTCTATCAACGATAATTTTCAGAATTTGTAAGCTATGTTTTTGAGACTTTCACAAAAGTTGCTCTATACATTTAACTAACACAATATGCAAATTAAATTTTAATAGCGTTCACGCATGTGCAGTAAAAAATTATTTAGTAAACTTGCTCATTTTTCAAACAATTTTTATTATTTTTAAATGCTGATGACAGGGTATTGTGTACAATGATGTTTGTCATATTTTCAGAAAATAACATTATTTTATATTAAGAACTCTGCAAATTATAAGCAAAAAACTTTTTTCGGACTGTTTTTATAAAAACCTTAATTTCTCTACGAGTATACATGCTATCCTTTTAAAAATAAACACAGTACATTATAATAACGTAATATGCAGTTTGAAAGCTTTTGCTACATGAGTTTTGACAGGATCTTCGTTATTTTTCAATTTGTTGACGGTCCCTTGTTCGATTTTGGGGAAAACTCTTCGCGAAAATATATGACGCGCACTATTTTGTTTAAACACTTGGAGTTTCACCACATTTCGATTTATATTTCTTTCATTACTTACTTAATTATCAATTATGCTTAACTTTAAGACACCAGTGCATATCGAAAATTTCACATATAAAAGCAAAACGTATAGCAATTATTATTTCAAAAAGATGCATTAGATTTTTTTAACCTTCTGTTTAGACAAAATTTAAAGTTTCAGGTAATAAAAATAAAGGAAATTAATTTTGACGGAGAAAACAAGCTACAACACAATTGAACAGGCGAAACGCCAAATCCCATGGTTGAAATTAAGTCCATTTTGTATCCCTAAATTAAAAAAAAATTCGATACAGGAACCTGAGACATTTTATATTTACTATAAAGATGAAAGTATTATTAATTATTTTTGTTATTATTATTATTAATTTACAAATATTTCTACAAATTTTGGTCTACAAAATTTTGCAAGCGTTTCGAAAATCGAAAATTCTTTTTGACAGATTTACACATATCAGTCACTGCGAATTCCGAAAACATATGTTTAGAAAAAAAAAATTGTCATCTGTCTGTCCGTCTGTAAACGATGTATCTCCCGAACAAATTGAGATAGAAACTTGAAATGTTGTATAATAATGGTATGTAATAATGGTAATAGTAATTAGTATGTAATAATGGTAAGGAGCCTATTTAATATCAGTAACCTTACTTATCCGAAACTTTTTTTTTTCAGATTCTCGAAATATTCGTTCTGATAAAAGGTACATAAAAATTTCCAATTTTTTTATTTTAAATAATAGCTGTAAAAGACAATAAAAAAATATAAGTTTTGCCTATATTCTTCATTAATCCTATAATCCTATTTTCTTAAATCTTCGGTTTTTCATGACCCTCTGTTTCCTTCAAATTTGAATTCAAAAATATATTTTAATTGGATATGAGACGCTTAATATGAGGTAGTAAACTTTTACTTAATATGATGTTTGTTTTTTGGAGTCATAAAGATGGTACTTGTACGCAATTAGGTACTACTTGAGTGGTTTGGCGTTTTATATGATTTTTCGAAATTGGTTCATCATCTACACATTAGAAGAGCATTACTATATGTTAAATATATTTAAATATACCTTTAAATTTTATTTTGAAATGGCGATGCATTTTATAAATAGTTTACACATGCTTTATTTTCATATTTTATTGTATGCATATCCGTAATGGGTAAGTATCATGGTGGTCCCCAACGACTAGTTTTTTAGCTCACAGGCTATCATAGCCTGAGAGCTTATGTGCCCGTCCGTTCTGTATGTACGTGCGTTCGTGCGTAACGCGATAACTCATGATAAAAATATCGGATCCACTTGAAATTTTGTATATAAGTATACCCTGATAAGGCGCTTCCCTGATTAGTTTTTGGAGTTCATTCGATATGTATAAGAGGGGGAACGGGGGGCTCATGTCCCTCCCCTTAGTTGATATAAACGAGATTTTCATGCAGAATTAACAGTTTTCGTTCAAAATTTAGATATAGGATCATTCTGATGAGACGATACCTTGGCTGTTATTAGGTGTTCATTGAATAAGTACAAACAGGGGGAACGGGGGGCTCATGCCCCTTCCCTTAATTGATGTAAAGGGATTTTCCAGCAGAATTAACAGTTTTCGTTCAACATTTAGATATAGGATCATTCTGATGAGGCGAGTCCGTGGCTGTTATTAGGTGTTCATTGAATAAATATAAACAGGGGGAACGGGGGTTCTAATGCCCCTCCCCTTAACTTGTATAAATGGATTTTTCAATCAGAATTGTCAGATTTCGTTCAAATCTATAAATAGTTTTGGAAGTTTAATGGTTAAGTATAAAAGAGGGGAATAACTCCTCTTAAATTATATAAATGCTAAATGGGTTTTTATTAAGAATTATCCGATTTGGTTTGAATTTTAGATATCGATTTTTTTTAATATGATAAAGCATGTACTTGATAGTTTAGGAGGTTCAATGATTAAGTATGAAAAAGGAGAAAGGGGAGAGCTGTTTCCCCTTCTTAATTTTTTTTTTTCGAACGGAATTAACGAAAATACAAGGCTGTAATGTACAATTAATAAGCGTAGCCTGTGAGCTCAATGCCATCAGTTTAACTGGGCAATATTCTTTTTATCTATTTATTCTTGATTTCATTTATTTTGTTTTGAGACAAACTACATTTATTTTTAATTTTTATTCTTTTTTATATAAAATAATTTGCAATTTGAATTTTGTGTAACTAGTCAAACTTATTTTATTACAGCTACGATAACATAATGCACTTCTAATTATAAATGGTAGAACTATAATTCCATGAACCAAAAAAATATTCTTATCTTTATGTTCTTTCCAGACAGAATAGAAATAAGAGACAAATCACTCAATGCTAATCAGATCTCAGTGTCAACTGTCAAGTTTCCATATTCTTGGCTCATGCAAGAAGAACAAGAATAAGGTCTAGATTCATGCATCTTCTGCATCTAACAGTCTCGTAATTGCTTAATTGAAAAAAAAGCATGTAAATCGATAGTTAAAAGACATACGAACAAAGTGAGCAAGATATCACAAGCCGAAAATAAATTAAATTAATTGTTATAAAAATCCGTAATAAAGTGCCATTTTCGCGGAAACCCAACACTTGGTCAGCGTCTGGTTTGGACGCAAAATAAAGTAGTCACCAGTAAAAATTAAAAAAAATAATAATAATTTTGGAACTTCATCACCACCCGTTCTCTCTTAAAACAGGTGTGAAAGTTTTAACAGAAGAATGAAGTTCGAAATACCAGTGTTCTTTTTAAAAGCTTGTAAAGTGCTTTAAGATTGGTTAATGTCCGCTATGGCAGTTAAAGATTATAATTTATTATTATTATTTATTTAATACTTTCGATTCCGGCGTCTGTTACACGAATTTTATTTAAGAGACACTACTATTTAAAAAGAAGTTACCGACAATTGTGCTACATCAAAAATTCTTTAATAAAATAAGCCAAATTTTATTCTCGTTCGTTACTGGGTCCAAAAACAAATTTTGCAAAGAAAATATCGCGTGAGATGCGAGAAAGGAATACAAAGTGTTAAACAGGTTTTCGACTTATCGAAAATACTCATGCCTAACAAATTTTGTTCTTATAACTTTTTACTATCAATTTATATATTTTTTTTTATCCCTTACGTGATGAGATTTTCCATACTTCTAGCTCTTACAAGTAGATATGATGCCGATAAAGGTGCTAAAACAGGCTGGGGGTGTGCATTGCATGGCATGCAACTTTAGGATAAGTTTTTTTATCACCGTCGTTTGTTTACGTTATAACATAATCTTGGGTTGTGCATATATAACGATATTAACTTTCTGGTAATTTTTGACCCCCTCTCCCCTTTTGATATCATACGTTATCATCCCTCGAACCCCCCCCCCCACTGTAATAATAACTTTATAAATGTCGAAAAATTGTCTGATTTTATAATTTATATCTTTTGTTTGGAAGGATATATAAGGCTGGTAACATTTATTTTTAGCATACTTTATTGATTCAAATGAACAGAAGTAAAAAAAAATATCGTTTTATATCAAATAACACTTTAAAGAAATAGTTACTATTTAAAAGTATTTTATAATAGCTTTTTATTACATAATGCATTTAACAGTAATAGTGTCTTACCTGCCCTGCGCGAAGGAACGGGGATAGAAATTCTCATCAACAAAACAAGTGGATAATATTCCTTCTCTTTCTCTTTTATTTATTAGTAAACACAAGCTTCAATACAAATATACTTCATATATAGTTTCTCGAACATTGATTATATATGCATACGTTTGACAGAAGAAAAGGAATGTCCAACGTTGAAGTATTCCATGTATTAGAATTTGATAATTTGATAATGATTTAATGATTTTTTTTAAAAAAATTTGTATTTTCATGATTATAGATAACAGACTAAAAATACGTAACATACTACTTATGTTACAAATTACAAGTTCATCATGTTGTGAAGGTTGCCTCCATGGCCCAAGAACATTTTTGAAGGTTGCGGAATGGCAATCGCAGAGGACAAGGGAGATGGACGTTGGTCGTTCGATTATGCGTGGTGTGACGCTCTCCAGCATAATTCTTTTATTCTTTGTGTAGTTTTTTGGCGTATAATGTCCGTGCAGTGTTCGTTTATATAAATATTTTTTTTTTTTAAATATAGCAATGCCTCTCGTTTGTTTAGAATGAACAACGCTCTCATATGTATACGAAACTTGATACATGTTACAATAAATAAATAAATAAATAAACTGGTTGGATCAAAAATGATATCGGTATCAAAAACAACCTCCCCCTACCCCTAGAGATATCTTGCGATATCATGTGCCAGACTCCCGCCTAAAATGGTAACGTTATATTTGCACAGCCCCTTAGAAGGTCAACTTCATTTTACTCTCGCTATCCTTTGTAATCTATATAATTATGAATCTATTTTACGTTGACCATGTATTATTTAACAAGGTGGAAAATTACACTTACGTTGTTGAGGTTTTTTACAAATTAAAAGAATTTTACCAGTACTTTAGAATTACCAGTGTTATTACAATTTGACCAGTACCAGTAGAATTTTACTTTTTTTCAGTAGAAGGCAACTAACTCGTGGGTCTATCTCATTACAACATATATTTACAGTATTTGCCATCGTATGCATCTATTTGCATGCATCTAACTTATTTTAGATGTTATAACATCTACCTTACATAGTTAGATAGGTCTGATGTTATAACATCAAACTTAAGTTAGATGTTATGCTACATCAAAAACAAGGCAGCTTTCAACTTGTGTAACAATAAAAAATCAGCATCAGCACTTTCCCATAACAACTATCTTTTTAACGCAGTGACAATTCTGCGTACAAGACAATATTTATAACAAAATTGAAAGATGTTTCCAAGTACATATTTTTGATTATACTTGAATATTCATTATTGTAATTTCCTGCGTATAATCCGCGGATTAAATAATTCTTTCTGGACCCAGAAATTTTATTTAGTGATTGAAGACGAATTTTTAAGGCGATCTAATAAGTTGCATTTATTTTAAAATAAATTCTGGGTCGAAAAATATTTGTTTGATCTGCGGATTATACGCAGGAAATTACGGTAATAGATTTAGAGTACAGTAATTAAAAAAAAAAAAAGCAACAGCAGCTTGATATTATCTTTTGCAATAAAAGTTTAGAATAAAATATAAAATTCTACTTCAATATTCGTGATTCAAAAGTACATTTAACAATGCGTAATAAAACAAACATTATCTTTTAAAACTATTCGAAGTGAGTTTTTCGCATGACAAATATTGCATAAACCATCGATTTCTAAAATGGAGATAGAATAATTTCAAGACTATTTAAATTTAACATTTATGGGATCGATAGAATTCAATGGTAAGATAATCTATTGATGATATATTGTTGACATATAATGAATTTGAAATATTAAATAGAGATACTAAAATAAAATCGATAAATAAGTAAGTATTGTTTACATTAATTTAAGTACTTTTCCACAGAATATCTATTTCAGGCAAATCATATGCAGTAGTCATGATTTACCTACTGTGTAAGTAATTTCTATTTATAAACATACATTATTTTAATAAAATTATTCATGTTAATAAAAACATTTAAATTTACTTAAGGTGATTTTATTTTTAACTGAGTGACAAATCTGTGTACAAATCAATATTCATACTTCTAATGAAAGTTGTCTTCAATTAGATATTTTTAATTACATTTGAATAAATTTTAATATATTTATAACATACCGTAAAATGGGGTGAATAGGGACAGCGGAATGAATAGGAACGTAACTTTCCGGTCATACAAATAAATTCACTATAAATATATGTGATGATATTTTTAGTTGCCAATTTTTTATAAGAAGGTTATAACATTGAGAGTTGGGAAATACAGTTTTGACATGTTGGTACCACTACTGGGGTATATAAAAAAAAACTTCAAGAGGATCCTCAAAAATCTCATTTTTTCAACGTCTTCAAAACTTTGTATGTAACTACAGTATTTTGCGTATTCTAAATCTAAGAGAGGGGATTTTTAATTAATGATAGACCTGTAAAAGGTATGCTGTATTAAATTCTACTTATTTCTAAACTACATAATGAAAAAATGAAAAATGGCTTACAACATCAGACGTTTAAGATTTGCGGGGTGAATCGGAACACGTTTTCTCCCATGGTTTATTTTTATATACAGTAATAGTTTCATGCAATATATGAAAAAATATGTATGAATATGTATTGTAACAATATTTTGTTTGTTCTAATTACTTAAAGCGTTTAAAGGTGCCAAGAAATTACTTGGATAAACAACAAAGTCTACGCCTAATCCAACAGACATGGAACACGCAATAAAAGAATTTAAAAATAGCCAATTACTAAGAAAATTGCACAGAATTATTCTCTGATATCCACAACATTACACAAACATCTCAAAATGAAAAACCAATTAAAAAAGAGAGGGATGCAAACATTACTAAGGACTAAGGATGAGGACGTATTAGTAGATCGTATTAATACATACAGCGATTGGGGCTACTCAATAGATTCACTTACCCAATGACTACTAGCAAAGAATAACACAGAACAGGGCTGAATTTGTATTAAATTCTACTTCTGCAATTTGAATATAATTTCTTAAAATAAATTTTATTTTTTTTTATTTCAAAGTTGTTTTCTAATATTTAAAAAGGCATATCTTTACTTGTATATAAAATAAAGGCTTGGTTTCACAATAACTACGTTTTCCTATTCCTCCCTTATCATTTACATGTTTTTATTAACTCTACACCCCTATCTGAGAAGTGAATCGGAATACCAATAAAAAAGTAAATAATATATATATAAGCAGTAGAATTGTTTCGTTTTTGCTTAAAAAGTAAAGAACAAAACAAGACCGGAGTTTCTAGTAGAAAAATAAAAAAATAAAAAATCAGTTGTTGCTTTTTTTAACGTTAAAGTTAAAAATTGTTCCGATTCACCCCATTTACGGTAGTCATATTTAAAAAAAATTAACACGAGTTTGACATTATCTTTTTCAATAAAAATTTAGAATAAAACATAAAATTCTACTTGAATATTCGTGTTTCAAAAATACATTTAACAATGCTTAATAACGTTTGAAAACTATTTGAAGTGCGTTTTTCACATAACAAATGTTTCATCAGTCATCAATTCCTAAAATAGAGATTGAGGATGATTTCAGAATAAATAAATTTAACATTTACGGAATCGATAGAATTCAATCGTAAGAGAATCTATTTATGTTGGCGTATACATAAATTTGAAATAATACATGGAAATGCTAAAATAAAATCGATAAATAAGTAACTATTGTTAACATAAAATGAAATACTTTTGCATACAGTATCAATTTCAGGATATCATATTCAGTAGTCATAACTTATTAACTGTTAAGTAATTCATATTTATAAACACAAATTATTTTAATTAAATTATCCCTGTTAACAAAAACATTTATTTTCATTTAAGACGATTAATTTAAGACATTAAGACATCATAAGAGGATTTTATTTTTAACTCAGTGACAAGTCTGTATAGAAAACAATGTTTATAGTTATATTAAAAGATTTTTTCAATTAAATACAGCTTGTCTATAAAAGAACTCTGGGATTTTGAGGCAAAATATTTTAATGAAATAAAAAACATACATACATGTTTTATACATGACTGAAAAGCTTACATTTTCAAGTTTTTTTAACACTTAGTAAAGTTCTATATGAGCCCCGTTAGTGGCACGGTAGACGTCTAAACGGTATTCTACCTCTTCCCATGTCCTGGCAAGTATGTCTGGGGGGACGGTTGCCACACAATTGACTATTCGTTCCCTGAGATGTTGAACATCACGAATTTTCTCTGCATACACAAAATTCTTGATATGCCCCCAGAAGAAATTTCTACCGTTTCTATGAGCCAAATAACACATTGAGACTTTTGTTGCGGAGTCGCCATCATTTCAAGGTCAACGCCCTGCAGCGCTGCCAACATGTGATGCAAACATTTCCAATTCGTATGAGTAAAACTTTTTGAGCTACTCTTTTCAGAGAAATCGACTAAATTTTGCTATCTTTTATAGTTAGTGAGATATGAATTTTTAAAACCCCGGAGTTCTTTTATAGACACCCTGTATTTTTATTACATTCGATTATTTATTAATACATTTATAACACAGCCATAATTAAAAAAATAATTATAGCTTAATATTATCTTTTTCAATGAAAATTTAAAAAAAATAAATAAAATTCTACTTGAATATCCCTGATACAAAATGACATTTAACAATGCGTGAAAACACAAACATTACGTTTTAAAACTTTTCGGAGTGGGTTTTTCGCATGACAAATGTTGCATAGATCATCAATTGCGAAAATGAAAATAGATAAATTTCAGAATTATTTAAATTTAGCATTTATGGAATCGGTAAAATTAAATGGTACGAGAATCCACTGATGGTGCATTGTTGACGTTTAACTAATTTGAAATAATAGATGGAATTGCTAAACTAAAATCGATAAATAAGTAACTGTTGTTATAGGAAAATTAAGTACCTTCACATACAATAACTATTTTAGGCAAATCATACTCAGTAGTCATGATTTATACAGTAGAACAGCGCTAATTCGGATCCCGTAAATCCGGATCGGTTTGATCAGTATTTTTTTCAAGTTTGAGAAGCGGTTGGATAATTTCCATAACATTAACTTGTTTCATCGTCGTATTCTAAAAAAAAAACTTTTTTCTGAAATCTTTTCGGAAGAATACCTTAAGCTTTCTTATTTAAACTCTTATTTGAACTACACCGAAAAAAACTACTTAGGCTCAAGCGGATGCGTGACCGTACGACTCAAAAAGGTATAGAAAATTGGCACAGCAGAAAATTAATTTTTTTTAAATACAATGTAAACATTTTAACTGTGTGTAAATATTTTTAATATGTTTAACATAAAGATGATTTTCTGTAAGTACGCTTTATTTTACTTCATTTTCCTCTTATTCTCCGGATAATCCGGATTTTCGATAGTCCGGTTTGGGTCTGGTCCCAATTCATCCAAATTATCGAGGTTTTACTGTAATTGTGTAAGTTATTTCTATTTTAAATACATATTATTTAAATTAAATTATTGATGTTAATAAAAGCCTTTACTTTTATTTAAGACTATTTTATTCTGATTTTTTTTAACATGAATATATTTTAGTGATTTTTTTAGTTGTTTTTGATTGATTTTTGATTAACTCCGGCAGAATTGCTTTTATTATCTTTTCCAATACAAATTTAGAGTAATGTTTAAAATTCTACCTGTATTCGAGATACAAAATTAAATTTAACAATGCGTGAAAACACAAACATTGCGTTTTAAAACTGTCCGAAGTGGGTTTTTCACATGAGAAATGTTGCATAAACCATCAATTTCTAAAATGTAGTTAGAATGATCTCGGGATGATTTAAATTTAACATTTACGGAATCAATAGAATTCAATGGTAAGAGAATCATTTGTTGATGTATTGTTGAAGTATAAATTATTTTAAATAATAGATGGAAATGCTAAAATAAAATCGATAAATAAGTAACTTTTGTTAACGTAAAATTAAATATTTTCGCACACAATACATATTACAGGTAATTCATATTCAGAGGCCATGATTTACTAACTTTAAAGTTATTTTTATTTATAAGCAAATATTATGTTAATTAAAATATTTTCGTTAATGAAACTTTTTATTGTTATTTACGACGATTTTTTTTAATTTGTTTTTAAATGCTGAATATATGCTAGCCATTTTTTAGTTCCTTTTCATGAATTTTTGTTTCACCTCTAGAAATCCACTTAATATTTATCAATATCATATAAAATTGTCTAATTGTTATCGGAAAAATTAATTAATCATCAGATTTCTAAAACAAATTTTTAACTAGTTTAATATTATTTTTTTCAATATAAATTTTGAATAAAATATAGAATATACTACTACTTGAATTTTCGGAATACAAAATTACATTTTACAATGAATGATAAAACTAATATTCTGCTTTAAAACTATTCGAATTTATTTTTTAGCATGACAAATGTTGTATAAAAAACCAATTTCTAAAATAGAGTTAGAATAATTTCAAGATGATTTAAATTTAACATTTACGGAACCTATAGAATTCAAGAGTAAGTGAATCTATTGGAGGTGTATTCTTGCCGTATAATGAAATTGAAATAATAGATATAAATGCTAAAATAAAATCGATAAATAAGTAACTATTGTTTACGTAAAGTTAAATAATTTCTCATACAATATCTATTTCAGACAAATGATTTTCATTATTCATGATTTACTAACTATTTAAATAATTTCTACTTATAAACACGTATTGTTTTAATTAAATTATTCCTGTTAGTAAAAACATTTATTTTTAATTAAGAAAATTTTATTTTTAACTTAGTGACAATTCTGTAAATAATTTCTATAAACAAATATTATTTTAATTAAATTATTCCTGTTAATAAAAATCTTATTCTTATTTAAAATTAATATTTTGTAACTCGGGAACAAATCTGTGTACAAAACAATATTAATAATTTTATTAAAAGATATTTTCAAGTAGATATTTTTGGTTACATTTGAGAATTTATGTAACATATTTAACACAGTCGTATTTATAAAAACAATAGCAACATAATATTACATTTTTAAATAAAACTTTAGAATAAATATAAAAGTTTACTTGAATATTTGTGATACAAATGTACATTTGAAAATGCTTAATAAAAGAAAAATTACGTTTTAAAACTGTTCGAAGCGAGTTTTTCGCATGAAAAATGTTGCATAAACCATCAATTTCTAACATAGGGGTAGAATAATTTCAGGATAATTTAAATTTAACATTCTCGGATCCCATAGAATTCAATGATAAAAGAATATATCGATGGTGTATTGTTGATGTATAACGAATTTTAAATAATAGATGGAAATGATAAAATAAAATCGATAAATAAGTAACTATTGTTTACGTAACATTAAATATTTTCGCATAGAATATTTATTTCAGTCAAATCATATTCAGAAGTCATGATTTGCTAACTATTTAAATAATTTCTATTTATAATCACGTATTGTATCAATTAAATTATTCCTGTTAATAAAAACATTTTTATTAACAGGATTCTTATTTTTATTTAAGACGATTTTATTTTTAACGCAGTGATAATTCTTTGTACAAGATCATATTTTTAAATATATTGAAAGATGCTTTAAATTACATGTTTTTGATTACATTTGAGTATTTTTGAATTCATAACACATTAATTTATAACACAGTTATATGTAAAATAAAAAAATAGCAGCCTGATATTATCTTTTTCAATAAAAGTTTAGAATAAAATATAAAATTCTACTTGAATATTCGTGATATAAAAGTGCATTTAATAGTGCGTGATAAAACAAACATTACGTTTTAAAACTATTCGAAGTGAGTTTTTCGCATGACAAATGTTGCATAAACCATCAATTTCTAAAATGGAGAGAGAATAGTTTCAGGATGATTTAAATTTAATATTTGCCGAATCGATACAATTCAAGGTTAAAAAAATCTATTGATGGTGCATTATTGATGTATAATGTATTTGAAATAATAGATGCAAATGCAAAATAAAAACGATAAATAAGTTTCTATGGTTTACATAAAATTAAATACTTTCGCATGCAATATCTTTTTCAGACTAATAATTTCCATTAGTCACGATTTACTAAATTTTATGTAATTTTTAAAAAAAAACACACATTATTTTAATTAAATTATTCCTGTTAATAAAAACATTTATTTTTTATTCAGGTGATTTAATTTTTAACTCGAAGTCAAATCTGTACACAAAACAATGTGTATAGTTATTTTAAAAAATAATTTCAATTACACTGCCAGAAAAATTCGGCAATATACACTGAATTATCCTCATTTTTTCACAAATAATTTCCGCACTCCCAGAAAACATATTTGATCCGTGCTTTCATTCCTAACGTCTAAAACAGAGGAAGATATTCCGTTTATTTCTAGCACGCATGAGTATGGGGTCTATTAGCAATAAATTCCAATTTATTTTTAAAATGAAAAACAAAAAAGTCTATAAAGTAAGATGTCTAATTAGTTTAAGAAGACAAAAATGTTTTCGAATTTAAAAATAAATAACAATTACTTTCTTTATTCATTTTAAAATAGTCGCAATTTATTATTTCAAGTTGGTTAAGTTAAAAAGAAAGTGGAATTTGCAAAGTTATTTATAAATAAATCTTCTCATTTAAAATATACTTTAAGTGAATTTAAAAAATATTTTAATTAAAAAATTAAATGCAAAAAAATCGATATTATTCCAAAATAATCTTAACAAATAAAAATTGAGCACTAATATTTTACCTCTAGTAGTCTTCGTAAATAAATTTTCGTAAATATATCACAATTTTATGTTACATTAAAACTCTCGATTAAAAACTCCAGCTACAATCTCATTAAAGACGAAATCTTGCCGAAATTAACTTCTAAATTAAAAGCTTTTTTAATGAAATAGACCAAACCACACTCATATGAAACGAACAGATTTACTTCACGGAGTTTTCGTTTCACAACCGTAGCCTCATGCTAGCGCTATCGCCTTCTAACGCTGGGGTCGATGGTTCGATCCCCACGTCCGCTGTTTTTATCTTTTCCAAATTTTTTTAATTGACGAATATTTCGCCTCTTTTAACGGAGAAAAAAAACGGATATTATTACATCCGTGATGAAAAAATAGACTTAACAATGCTTAATAAAACAAACATTACGTTTTAAAACTATTCGAAATGAGTTTTCTGCATGACAAATGTTGCATAAACCATTAATTCCTAAAATGAAAATAGAAGAATTTCAGAATTATTTAAATTTAACATTTTCGGAATCGATAGAATTCATTGATAAGAGAATCTATTGTTGGTGCATTGTTGACGTATAGCAAGTTTGAAATAATAGATGGAAATGCTCAAATAAAATTGATAAAAAGGTAACTATTATTTACGTGAAATTAAATATTTTTTATACAATATCTATTTCAGTTAAATCATATTCAGTAGTCGCGCATTACTAAATAATTAAGTAATTTATATTTATAAACACATATTATTTTAATTAAACCATTACTGTTAATAAAAACATTTATTTTTATTTAAGACGATTTTATTTTCCATTTATTGTTATATAGAAACTATTTTAGCGATTTTTTTAGTTATTTTCTTTGATTTTTATTTAACTCACTTAACATTAAGAAGTAACATCAAAAACAACCATAATTTTTATTGCAGAAATCGAGTAACTATCAGATTTCTAAATGAATATTTCTATTAGTTGCACATTTGAGGAAAAACAGCTTTTAGAATAAATTCACTTTTGATGAAAAAGCGTTACACGAGAATTTAGCACCTGTTTCTTTTACTTTACAGAAGTGAACGCGTTCACTGCCACGGTGACTGCACTGAACTTTCCGGTTGGGGAGCGTCAGTTATCGGTGATTGACAGTGTAAAATGTAATATAAATATTTAAAAATTATGTCATAATTATTATATTTTAATTTTTAAAAATTACAATCTTATAATAAATAAAAGTTTTTTTTTCAGTAATTACTTAAAACAATAGTTTTTTTTTAAATATTTTATATCATATTTGAAACTGTCAGTCACCGGTGACTGATACAGCATAAATTGAAAGTTAGGTATCAGTCACCTGACATTGCTCTTAACATGTTAGTAGGAAAAATATTTTTACTTAAAAATATATTTATTATAATTATTAAAAATATTTATTATAAATATTTTTATAAGTATTTAAATTAAGTATTATTTATAAATAATATATAAAACTATATCCGTATATGCATAACATATTAGTTATGAATCAAGGCCAAATTACGATGAGAAATACTTCATGAATTAGATTTCATAATTTAAGTAAACAAAACACTAGCGATGCCAAAGGATTGAGCAGCATTTGGAGGGGCGGGGAGGGCACCTAACTGCGATCAGATTAACTCCGAGTTTTTGTTGAAATATCCTGTGAATTTTTAAGTTATTGGGAGTTTAGGGGACTACATGCGGACTACATGCAGTTTTAACATTTATATAAAAATACCATTACTTTTTTCTGGTTTTTAATCTTTAGTAATAATATCAAGGAAACGAAGAAAAAGAAAAAAATAATAAAACTGCATTTATAAAAAGAAAAAAATCAATGATGGCATTTCTTATTATTTTTCTTATAAGATTGCCAAACGCAGTAACTTATTCGGGACATGTTATACACATATTTTCCATATAATGTGTATATGATTTTTGTTCTTTAGGGATACTTAATTGAAAGTAAAAAAGGAATCATTATAAGATCACCCCTGTATCTGTCTGTCCGTCACTTATAGCCATTTTGCCCGTAAATTATAGAACGGGGAAATTTTAAAGTAATAAATGTATCGACTTCTCCATTTATATTAACTGTTAAAAAATATCTTTATGAAACATGGAGAGGGGTATTTAAATTTCTTGAAGAAAATATTTTGTTTGCATATCGTATTATCGTAACGTTGAACTCAAAAATACATTTTGTTTAATGTTAGGTATATATTTTAAAAGGTAACAGTTTAATCAGTTTAAAGTGATCCATTATATGAGTTAAGTCATTTCTTAGATGTTTTACAGTGCATGGTAATCCAAGTACATATAAACGAGTAAGAGAACGGGCAGACAAGATAGACAAATAAACCAAATAACAATCTTAAAGTTGGAAAATTACGTTACTTAAAGTTGGAAAATTATAAGAAGAAACACAAAAATAATACTCTTTTTAATTAAATTAAAGTGTAAACTTTAAGATAAACTATATTAAATATATGTGTTTATGTCAGCTTCTAAATACGAGAAAAGTGCATCAAAATAAAATATGTTTATAAAGTCTGTTTTGTTTTTGTTTGTAAATAACGACCACTCGATTCCGAATTAATTTATTTTAAATGTCAAACCGTCTGATCTTGCTTTTAATACGAGACGGTATAGTTCAATAAAACTAGTGAAAGCGTATGCATTCAAAGTAATAATGCAAAATAATTAAAATGACAGAATTTAATGATATTTTACAATATGTAAAATAGGCATTTAAAGTTGAATATAAAAAAAAAATTCCGAAATATATGAAATATATCGTTTTTTCATAACTTTAATGAATTTTATGTTTTGGTATTATAAGCAGTGATTTTTTTCTCTATGTGCAATTTTTATAATTCAGATTACTAAATATATGTACTTATGTGAGCTACTAATTACAAGAAAAGTCCATCAAAAGTTAAATATGTTTATAAAGTCTGTTTAGATACATAAGCCAAAATAAACGCCCACGCAATTTTGAATTCATCTATTTTAAATGTCAAACTGTCTGATATTATTTTTAATACGAGACGGCATATTTCAGTAAAACTAATTAAAGCGAATATATATTAATATGATCATTTTAATAATTAGTATCTTTGCTCCAATTCAAATTAATTTCAGAAAATGGCGGGAAAAAACAGTGTTAAATGATATTTTTAAATATATAAAATCAACATTTTACGTAAAAAACAAAACAAAACGATAATAAATATATGAAGTATACCGTTTTTCATAACTTTAATGAATTTTATGTTTCGGCATTATATGTAGTGATTTTTTGCCTATGCAGAATTTTTACAATTCTGAACATGTGGAAATTTTTTTATGTTAGAATCTGTCACCATATAAATAGCAATTAAAATATTGAGCATTAAAACACTAGCCTTTTTAAAATGTTATTTTTCCAGTATTAAATTACGACATCTGAGTTATTAAAAACCCTTATTAATAAATATTATCCATCACGACAAATATTACTTACAATCGCAATTACAATGAATTAAAAATTAAATATAAAAAATATTTTACTCTTCTTTCTAATTTTATGCCAGAATGCTTATGAAGAATAAGTATATTTTTTAATCATTAAATTGTCTTCTTCTTTTTTTAAACCTTTTTAAAAACTTTTTTTTTATTTAATATAAATTTATAGAAATACATACATACAGCTCATATTCAAAATATTAAAATAATTACCTTTTTTTTAGAAATTGAAAATATCGTTTGGTAATTTAATGTCTTTTAATGAAAATATGCAAACGATATTTTTATTAAGAACTTATTGTTGATTAAACTTACTTGTTATCTTAAATTTAATATCATTTTTGAAAAGATTAATTGCAAAAAAAATTATTTTGAAAAGTCAAAATATAAGAATATTTATTCAAGTGGTTCAAAATATTAGAATATTTCGAATTAATTCTCCTTTAGTTATAACAATTCTTAACTGGTGGCATCATTGATTAAATTCAGACTATTTTATTTAAAATCTGTATTCTTTTTTGCAGTTTGTTTTTTTTTCGTCTTAAAATGGGCCGTGTGAGTGATATTCCTGAATCTACTAAACTTCGTATGGTTGATTTGTATCGGCACGGTAAAAATCAATGTTTTATAGCGAATTATTTACATTGTTCGCAATCGAGCATTAGTAAAATACTAACACAATATTCAAAAATTGGAAAATTTCAAAATAATCGCCGAAATGGTGGCCGAAAACCAAAAACTTCTGCTAGAGATGACAGGAAACTGAAGCGTATAGTTAAGAAAAACCGTTTTAAAAGTGTGCGATTCTTGCACCGAAAATGGAAAGAAGAAGGATTTGAAGTTTCTACATCGACATTAAGACGTCTCCATAAATTTAAATTTGAATCTCGTGTACCAAAAACAAAACCTTTCATGACTGCAAGACAAAAGCATATAAGATTGAATTGGTGTAAATCAAGACGCTTCTGGATCAATGAAGATTGGAAAAATATATTATTTAGTGATGAAAGTATGTTTTGTGTTTCATATGGTAATCAAGGTATTCGAGTTTGGAGAATGAAGCAAGAAGCATTTGATAAAGAATGCCTTAAACGTTCCGTAAAATTTGCTGCCAGTGTCATGGTTTGGGGTTATATGAGTGCAGAAGTACCTGGAAAGTTATGCATCGTCTACGAAAAGGTTAACTCTCTGATATATCAAGAAATTTTAGAATATTACATGATTCCATCACCAGAAGATTTATTTGAAGATGATTTCATCTTTCAACAAGATTTAGCATCCCCGCATACCTCGGTGTCAACTAAGAATTGGTTCCGCCACCGCAACATTAAGGTACTTCCTTGGCCACCAAATTCACCAGATCTTAATCCCATCGAAAACTTATGGTGTATAATGAAGAAAAAACTTCAAGAAAATCCTCCTTCAAGTAAAACTGAGTTAGTGGCACGTATAAAGTCTATTTGGGCTAATATTGATAGAAATGTTTGTAAACACCTTGTATATAGTATGCAAGATCGATTGTACGCTGTTATGAAAGCTAAAGGGGATGCTACAAAATATTAACTACCATTTACTTCATATTCATAAGGTAATATTGTTGCGTAAAATAAAATATTCTAATATTTTGAACCAATCTAAATTTTATTCTAATATTCTGGTGTGTTTAAGGAAGCTGTATACCTAATTTATTGTGCTGTATTATATTTTATAAATGTTAAAATCTTATCTAAACATTCCAGATTTAATTTATAAGAAATTTAATTGCATTTACTTAGTATAAAAATAAATAAATGACAAATAATTTTTTCTTATTACTTTTTCTCAATTATTCTAATATTTTGAATATGAGCTGTATTTTTCTATGTGAGAAGAAAAATTGATACACTGATAAAAAACGACGGTTCTTTATCAATTTAGTAATATATAATATAAACACGAATGAAAATATACAATAACTTCATACGATTTACTCATGATTTAAAACACCAGAAAACACTATATTTTCGAGATGCAAAGAAAAAGCATAAAAAATTTTTCGTTTGCTTTCATTATTTTTTAAATGTTTGGAAATAGCTTTTAGGATTCCGTAAATGAAAAGTAAAAACGGGGCTATTATAAGATCACTCCTGTGTTTTTCTGTCCGTGTGTCACAGCCATTCTACCCGTAAATTATAGATGTTTATTGTTTTAACTGCTGAAGTAATAAAGGCTATTGATCCACATATTTAAAATTATTAATTATCCAGAAAATGTAAAGAGGCTATGTTAAACGATAAAATTAAAGGAAATTATTTGCATGTCGTGTTGGATATCATGTGATAGCTTTCGGAACAACGAACTGAAAAATATACCTTATTTATAACTTTAGCTGTTACATTTTAGATATCTTCGAAAATGTAATGAATATATATATATTCCCGTCCTCTATTTCCGATTATTGAACTTATTACTGAACCTATAATTGTCAAAAAATTAGGGGTAGTAGAAAATAAATTAACCTATGCAGGAAAACTATAGATTGCAATAGGTCACACAGTTTTTCACAAAAAACATCTTTTTCCTTTACGCCCAAATTTCGATTTGCCAATGTTCAGCAAAGGCTTTTTTGGGAGCGATGAAGGAACATATTGTTGAAGAATATTAAAAAAATCGTTCAGAATGATTTACGAAAAATTTTAATGACAATTAACCGAGATATTAATTCTTAAAGACATGGATGATTTAGATATACATTAAGACATAAATGGCATACTCTGTGGGCCATCAGCTTTTACTGTCTAGGTAACAGCTTTTATTTATTTGAGAAGTTTTTTCCTTATGTCTCTGAAAGTTAATTGCTTCATCAAATCATGTTAAAACAGTTCGTACAAAAATATAAAACTTTTTCATTGATTTCATCATTTTGAAATCCTTTGAAAAAGATATAATTTCAAATGACTTAAAGTTATTTTCTTGCTAATATTTATTGTAAAATTTTGATATTCATAAGTATCAATCATAATGTGTTTAAAGAACAAAAATAATTAATTTTTAGTTCTTGTAAGAAATCTCGTTATTTATTAAACCTTTTTCAGTTTTAATAAATAAGAACGAAATTAAAAGAAATGAAACTACGGTTATTGAAAAAAAATTTTCTGTATGTTCAGACGAAATAGCAATAAACCGCACTATGTGTTGGACGATATAATCAAAACCTGATAATCAGCAATTTAAGCCAGCTTGTAAAGAAATCTGAAGTTTGATTAAAAAGTGTATGTTAATTCTTGAGATAAAGTAATTGCAAAAATAAAGAAAAATGAAGTATAGCTTACCATTTGTTTGGTTATATACCCGAAAACAAATCATCCCTAGTTTATAGCAAAGAATAACTGACTTTAAAGTTTTGTGATATTTTATACATTACGTCTTGAAATAAAGTGGCCACAAAATTTGTATCAAATACAGACTCACAGACACACATTTTATAAAAATAATTAAATCGTCTAAGCCGTATAAATCCATCGGAAAACAAAAATCGAAAATTTTCACGAATCCAATATTTTATTTTTGTAAAGAATGAAGAAAGTCAAAATGAAACACAAATAATTGCATAAGTTACACGGAAATATTCTTAAACCTCACAAAAAATAGTGAAAATGAAAATCCATTAAATGCATATAGGATGCATTAACATACTTAAAGGTAATTTAAACTTAAAATCTCAATGGAAATTAAAAAATTCTCTTTTCAGCAGTTCGTTATTCTTGAATATGTCGTCCGAGTGATTGATCGATTTAATAAAAAACTTTATCCTAATATTTCAGCTAAGATCTTACTTTTATTTAAAAAAAAAAGTAGAAAATGTGGGATATTGGTAATAGATTTACTAAGTTTAATTTTTTAAAAATTGTAAATAGATTCCTTTACAAAATAATCATAGGTTGGTTAAAAGGGTAATTTAAAACTAAACTAATAACAGCAGTATGTAGTTCAATTAATGTTATAAAGTAACATTTGATTGTATACAGTTGTAAGAATAATAGAAAAGGCAGTTTAAACTTAAGATACCTAGATCTAATCGCGAAACAACTTTCTTGCTCTAATTTATCTATTGTTTTGGGATTGTCCAGTAATTCTCACATAGCCTACAAAATGATTAATTACATATTTCAAGAAAGATTTTTTTCAGAATTATTAAATACTTAATCTTTTTAATTCTTTCTAACATAGTTTAAATGTGTTTATCAATTGCGTTTGTCTGTTTCTTGTTCCGGTTATTGTTCGTGTTGTATTTCAAGATATTACATTATAATTGCTACACAATATTGTAGTATTCATCAAGTCATAGTTCCTTTATAGGGACACTCAAAATTATTATGTTACTAAGTTTAACTAATTTTCGATCGTATACAGGCATACACAAATGAGTTTATAAACATCTATTACTTAAAGGTGTCTTTCATTCAATCTGTGCTATAAATTTTAAACTCAACTATATTTAATAAACTAAAATATGTGACGCAGTATTTAGTATATAAATAAAATGATCTACAGGAATTTCCAAGGAAATGGATGCATGGCCGTCTATGAATAATAATTCTTGAAAGCGTGATTTCATTTCTTCTTCGGTGTGCATTAAATTCAGTTTACTATAGGGCTTGTATTAAAAATCTATGTCATATGTAAGGTTTTTCAAAATAATGCAAATGCATTTTTTTATTAGTTAGCAGAGTGTGAAAAGAAAAAGAAATAACCATTCTTAATATCAAAATATTAATTTTTTCTAAACTTATATATAGAAAAAGGATTTATTTATTTGATTAGTTAAACGACAATATTAACAAAAAGTCGGAAAGTGCACGTCAAACGTAGCAAATGAGGTACGTTCTTACTATAACGAAGTTTGAAAAATATTTAAACGTTGGTGAAATATTAATCAGTACTTAGGATACTATATAAGTATCCAAAATCTTTAGTGTGTTCCTGTAAAAACTATCTATTAAACTGGAAGTAACCTTTAGTAAACCTCAGCAACGTATGTAAATTTCATAAAATGTGAAATAATTTAAAATAATTAAAACGCGCCCCAAACACTGTTTGTTTATATATCGTTGTGTAATAGAATACTTTCATTCAGCCTTGTAAATAAATAACAAACATTTTTTGTACCAAAAATTTTGCATAGTATATATTTTAGTATATACTTCATGGATGTATATGTACATATCAATTTTATTATGTTCGAAATAGTGTAACATCATTAAAATTCACTTGTAATTTTTCCTCCCATTTTCTGCTATCTAACGGAATACCTTTGCTTGTCCCTGTAATTGAATATTGCTTCCGATTTTCATAAAATTTTAAATAATTATGCAACATTCAAAATTATGCAACAATTATATATTTAAAATTTCAAACGATTCGGTTGTGTAATGTTTGTGTTGTTATATGCAGACGGACAGACAGACGGAAGGAGGGACTGAATGACGACTGTAGGTGATACGTATTTATAAAATTACGAACGCACCTAAAAAGAAATTTTACAGTTTCTAGCGTATTAAATTAAAAATTGATTTATCAATAATTATGTAGATTTTCAAAATTATTTCAAGTATTAGAAATTTTACTCCAAATAAAAAAGTTAAAACTATCAATAGAGTAATTAAATTTGTATCTTAAAAAATACCTTTTCAAAAAAATCAAATTTACGCTGCTTTTTATTTTAAATTATAATAGAATTTGTGAATGAATTTTTAAGTACATTTTCATTTATTGAATGTATTATAGTTCATAAAAGTACTGTTTGCAGAAAGCTTTTTTTTTTTTTAATTAAATTTACTATACCATTATATCCATAGATGTCCTTCCGTACGGAGGTACCGTAAAATTTAAATTACAGACGACTATTTTTGTATTATTCCAACCATACGAGTATTTTTCAAAAATACATTTCGTAGTACATTTCTCTTTTAAGTAATCGAAACGCCTACGTCAAGGATTTTTCTTTTGAAAAAATAAATGAAAAATCTTTACGCTTAATATGAGAAAATTGAAAACTTACCCTTATAGACTAAAAATGATTGACATACTTTTATAATTTAATAATACTCTGCGTAAGAAAAGTTTGAAATGTTTTAAATCGTATAAAATGAAAAGTGATTGATCGAATTAATTACATAACTGCGAGCCAATTTAAACTTCAGAAATCCCTCGGAGAGTTAAAAAAGTAATCTTACTGCATTGCTTATTATTTGTGATCATGCTAACGAAGTAAATATTCAAATAAAGAATTTTTTCTAAAGTTGAATTTTTTCATGATATGATCGTGATTTTAATTAAAACGAATTTAATGTGTTGTATTTCACACATTGTAAGGTGCACACAATTTAAAAATTTAAGAAGATGAATGAAGTTTTTTTTTATGTTATTATACATTTTGTTTCGTTTTCTTTGCACTATAAATGTTTTATGCGATATTAATGTACTAAGATTTAATAAATGTTTATATTGAGTTTAAGTTTATAGCTTTTGTTCCTATTTCTTCCAGATCTAAATTAATTATTTTATGTAAATTTGTTTTATTAATCTATTATTTTTGTTAATGGAAACTACTTGATTTCTATGCAAACAAATAAAAAAAACAGAATGTGATCTTCTTTTTTTTATCGTATAAATCCTGAGAAATTTGTTAAATTCTAAATATACCACCCAATTTCCTTAGGTTTCTCACAAAAGAGTTAATTATAAGTCCCCTTATAATCAAGGCGGGAGCCTATTTTCGGTACCTTACACTATTATTGTTCAATATAGCTTTCTTTTACTTAAAGTAAGATAGAATCTGTGAAAGTATTTTTAAATACATTTTCATATTATTAAATTGTTTATACTTAATGCTTCAAAAGTATTTGAAGTGAGTAAAACTAAATAAAAAATCTTCTTGCTTAATAAGAGAAAGTTGGAAATTTACTCTTGCAGATTGAAGAATGATTGACTTACTTTAATTTAATAAAACTTTCCGTAAGAAACGGAACTGTTTTAACTCGTATAAAATGAAAAGTGGTTGATCGAATTAATTGCATAACTGTTAGCCAATTTAAACTTCAAAAATCCCGCTGAGAATTAAAAAAGAAATCTCACTGAATTGTTTCTTATTTGTGAGCATGTTATCCAAGTAAATGTTTAAATAAAGAGTTTTTTTATAAGTTTTTTTTTTTTAATATGATCGTGATTTTATTTAAAACTAATTCAATGTGTGGTATTCCATACATTATTAGGTGCATTCATCTAGAAATACGTTTCCATTTCAAATCTTTTACAAGTTTCAAATGTGTAACATTTACCGATACTTTATTCGATAAAATTTTGATAAATTTAATAGATTTTAATTTTTTTTTAATCAAAAAGGTAAGACTGAACCTGTAGACTTAAATAATGTCTTCGTAATTAGGGGATGTTTTACTGTCTTAGATTATTTTTAACTGAATTATAAAATTTTTATATTTAAATACTGATATTTTAAATAAATATTCTTAAAAACTATTAAAAATAGGTGTAGTCATTTAATATTATTTTACTAAAACGATATTTTTAACGTAATGGGTTGTTAGACATATTTTTAAAAATACACTCAATCAGGGTAACATTGCTCCACCTTTACAAAACTTTGGTCCATTTTGCCTCGGTGGAATCATTACGAATTATTCTCAATGAGCTTCCAAACTTACACTAGTGCTGCTATCTATATTTTAAGACCAAAACTTTGACGTTAACTCAAGTGATGTAGCAGATTTATTTTTTTTTCTCTCTTGGCCTAAAGTTACCATAATTGGTCAAATTTAGTTCAAATTAACTGCAATCTTGTTAAACTCTTAATCATCTCGTAAATAAAAAAAAAGCCTTAAAAATTTTTCGAAGTTAATTGCTGTACAATAAATAAGCAGATAATATTTATAAGGAAAGTCAAAAGATTTCGGCTATTATACTTTATCTGAAGTATTGTATACTATTACATTAAAATCTGAATATTTTAAAAATCTTCGCTATAATACGAACTCACGTCATTTTCAACGCTTGACGTGCAATTTCCGAATTGTTTTTGTAATCTTGTTTCAATTTTCTCTTTCATGAAATAAACAAATTTCACATTCTACATAATGTTTTTCTTTTTCCACCGGATTCTCCATTGGTCGAGATGTTCTGATCTCAGATAAAGTAGATAAGTGGGGAGGGGGAGCTGGGTTCAAACCCATTTGCGCCCGTCGGCCTCATCTTTTGGTGTTTTCTGTGGTTTTCCCTGAACTTTCATGAGTAATTATGCGTAAGGATAACTTAGATAGACCGCCACAGAGGGATATTTCCTCCGTTTAGGGCCAATATCCGGCGTGTTGATAAATAGTCGTCATAAAGATAACCAACTATCTTTTATCGCCATAGGAGAATAACATTCAGAAAATGGCGTTCATAGAAACGACTTGATTTTACTTCGTTCGGAGGACGGCTCTGATTGCGCAAGTTCTTTCTCTATATTATTTTTTCACGCTTTCAGGCTCAAAATCCGAACTTTAGATGAGATTTTCTGACACCTTCTTTCTTACAAAATTCAAAAGCATTGAAAACGGATTGGCTCAAAAGGTTTATGAATATCTTTTTATAATATTTTACGCACAATCTCTATGTACATGACAGCTGTAAATAGACTTATATACAAAATCAATACACTCTTCACCCCGTATAGTTTTGCTGTTATCTGCAATAGCTTTTGAACTTTTCAGTCTGTTACTTTTAAATGTAATTAAAAAAATCAGAATTTTGATTTGATGATAACAATATCACATTCTTTTTGTATTTTTATTTCAGTATGATATTGGTTCCTCGTCTAAACACGTGAATTTCACCAGTTTTTAGCTTTTTTCTCACATTATTGCTAGCATATCTTTTCTATTTTTTGTAGTAATTCTAATAACATAGGTTTGATAACGCTTTATACACATAACTTGGGTGATTTAAAATAGTTTTCCACTACTATAAATTTTCACTTTCTCAGTAATTGCGTCAATAGTGCCAATTAACATGTAATTTACACGTCATCTTCATTTATAATTTTGGTTAATATTGTTACATGAACCTTGTAAGATAAATCATATCATTATGATATCTTATGACTCTGGTTTAAAAAATAAATATATAATTTTAATTACATTTCTATAACAAACGCACATAACTTGAATAAAAGCGCATAATTTGGGCAATGTAAAATAATTGTCCTCAACTGTAGAATGCCTCTTCCTCAGTTATGGCGTAAATAGTGCCAATTAATATGCAATGTTATTACACACCATCTTCATTTACAATTTTGGTTTACATCGTTACATGAGCTTGTAAAATAATTTATATCATTATAATATCTAATGACTGATTTTAAAATAATTTCCATAATTTTACTAAAAATAATTGGGAATTGTATTTTGATGATAACAGTATCACATCTTTTTTTGTCTTTCTATTTCTGCATGCTATTGTTTCCTCGTCTAAACACATGAATTTCATATTTATTTTTTCTCACATTACTGCTCACATCTATTTTCTATTTTTTGTAGTAATTCTAATAACATAGGTTTGATAACGCTTTATACACATAACTTGGGCGATGTAAAATATGTTTCCACTATACAATGTCCCTTTCTCAGTAATGGCATCAATAGTGCCAAATAATATATAATATTATTACACGCCATCTTCATTTACAATTTTGGTTAATATCGTTACACGAACCTTGTAAGAAGAATTACATCATTATGATATCTAACGACTCTGATTTTTTTTAAATATTTTATTTTTATAACAAACGCACATAACTTACATAAAAGCACATAATTTGGGCGATGTAAAATAATTGTCCACTGCTATACAATTCATCTTTCTCAGTTATTGCGTTAATAGTGACAATTAATGTATAATACTTTTACACGTTTGGGTAACATCGTTACAAAAACGTGTAAGATAAATTATTTCATTATAATATATCTGTAACTTTCGGTAATAACAAGGAAAGGGAGATTTTTAATATTTTGGGTAATTAACGTTTAATGTTTTCAAAAATGTCGTTTTATCGTTACTTTTATAAAATAGATTAAAACTTAATAATTTTCACTACATTCTATTAGGATATAAGAACCTTTTTTTTTGCCAAAATAGTTATATAAAAATGGCTTTTATTAATTGAGTACCATTTAAAAATGTAACGTTTATCTGGATATTACCGTATTACATTTATTTTTAATAAATGTAAATAAAAAAATTTTTAATTTTATTTACATTTACTAAAATAATGTAATTATTAAATGTATTTATTAAAATAAGTACATTTTATTAAAATAAATGTTAATAAAATTACGTTTTATTAACGTTTATCAAAATATTAAAAATGCTCCTTACTTGGTTATTACCGGAAGCCACAGAATTATAGACAATTAAAAAAAAATAGAAATCTTATCTGGTTATTACCGTTACTTTATGCACTTACCCGATTATTACTGTTTTTTCAATTTTTAAATGAAAATTTATAGTCGCCCTATGACGGGAAGTATTCAATTTTTATTTTTCAATAGTACGGCAGATGAAAGTACTCTTTTAAAGCTATATTTTCCCAGATTATCTGTTTTTTTTTTTTTTTTTTTTTTTTTTTTTTTTTCAAAAATGTGCCTTACCTGGTTATTACCGGAAGCCACAGATAAAATGACTCTGATTTTTAAATAGTTTATATAATTTTAATTACATTTTTATAACAAACGCGCATACCTTGTATAAAAGCACATAACTTGAACAATGTAAAATAACTGTCCGCTACTATACAATGTCTCTTTCTCAGTAATGGCGTTAAGAGTGCCAATTAACACATAATATTGTTGTACACCATCTTCATTTACAATTTTGGTTTACATCGTTGCTTGAACTTGTAAAATAATTTATATATATAAATATAACATCTAATGACTTAGATTTTTATATAATTTCCATAATTTTAATTAAATTTTTATAAGGTATGCTCTTAAATTACAAGTAATTTCGGATACGCAATTTGTTTTAAATTATACGAAAAATCATTATTTTTTAATTTTTATTAACTTTTCATCTGTGGATGAATAAAATCAACATTAAATTCATAACCATTTTATTACATTTTAAACAAACAGAAATATTTATGACAAAAAAATATCAGCGAAGAAAGTTAAAGAAAAAAATATCTCCTGAAAACCTCAACAAATATCCTTAAAAGATAAGATTCATAACATGATGATGAAACTAATTAAATTTATTTATTTTTATTATTTATTTGAGTAGTTCTTTCCTTATCTCCGTGAAAGAAATCGTTTGGACAAAATATGACAAAACAGTTCGTATAAAAACACAAAACTTTTTCTATTGATTTCATCATTTTGAAAGCCTTAAGAGAAAAAACATAATTTTAAATATCTTAAATTGGTTTTCTTGTTAATATTTATCTTTTTAAATAAAATACTGATCTTAAAAGAATATCGATCATAATGTGTTTAAAGAGAAAAATAGTAATTAGTTTTTAGTTCTTGTAAGAAATTTCGTTATTTAATAAAACCTTTTCATTTTTAATAAATAAGAACGAAATTTTTAAATATAACGAAGGTACGATTATCGAAAAATTCAGTTTTTTTCTATATGATTGCCATTAAATCTAAATAATTACTTTAAAAATAACTTATTCATGCAAAAAGTATATTATTGAAAACTGTATGTTCTTTATCAGATTTGTAGATATCGATTTTTAATTTAAGATAAATACATTAAAAATTAAATAAATAGTACGGGTTTTTATTCGCATAAAGCAAAAGTAACAAAAAATATACTTTATTATTCTTTATTGTAAAGAATGTTTTTATAAAGAAGCTTGAAAAAAAAATCATTAAGTTCAATAATATCATTTATTCTTCTGTAATACTGAATAAAAGTAAATGGAACATATTTTTTATAGAAATTTTAAAGAAATAAGGCTTTTTAACTTAAAATTAGATATTTTTAGACGTATTTAATTTATAAGGAAACAATAATAAAAAAATTATTGTATTTTAAACATCCTTATTAGTTAAACAACTTGTGTAACTTAGGGTAATTTCAAGTGATATGCCTTGTTGTACAAGATGCAAGATGTTGTACAAGTGTACACATGCAATTGTCTCCACATTAGATCTGCCCCTTTCACAGTTATTTAAACGAAAAAACTCAAGCAAGTTGGAAATTGCACGTGAAGCGTAGCAAATGAGGTGCGTTCCTACTATAAAGAAGTTTTTAAAATATTCAGATCCTGCTGTTGTAGCATACAGAACTTCGGACACTATAGTAGTCGAAATATTTAGTGTGTTCCTGTAAACATACAGGAAATAAATTCTATTAAGCTTCAGTAACGTACATCAATTTGATAAAACGTGAAAGAGCTTATATAATTAAAACACGCCTCAAACGATGTTTCCCCGTATACCATTATGTGTAGTGAAATACTTTTGTGTTACCCTGTAAATTAATACTAAATCAATAATAAATTGTACATAATCTGTATTTTAATACATACTTCGTAGATTCATGTCAATTCTGTTATATTTAAAAGAGTGTAGCATGTTTAAAATGTACTTGAAACTATATTTCCTGTTGACTGAAATGTAATGGAATACTTTTGATTGTCCCTGTAACTAAACTATAGGTGTGATTTTCATAAAATTTGAAATGACTCGAGAAATTATGCAACTATTATGTATTTTAAACCTCAGATTATTTGACTGGATAGCATTTTCTCTGTTATATGCAATCAGACAGATGGACGGAGGGACAGACGGATGGACATACTGAACGATGACTATAGGTGCTCCATATATATGTAATTACGATGTCACCTAAAGATATTCACATGGTAATGTAAGAGTATACAGTATTAAGGATACAATACAGTAGACAGAATTTTTTGTGTGTCCCTGTAAATACTATCTGCTTTCTTTTATACAGGAAGTAACTTGTAGTAACCATAATAAATATATATCAATTTCATAAAATATTAAATAGTTCAATACAATTAAATCGCGCACGAAACAATGTTCTCCCTATGTCATTATCTTATGAAATACTACTGTGGGACCATGTAATTTATTAACAAACATTCTTTATACCACAAATTGTGCAGAATATACATTATAGTATACACCTCACGGATACATATCAATTTTATTATGTTCAAAAGAGTTTAACAACATTAAAATGCACTTGAAACTTCTTTTCCCATTAGCCGTAATGTATCAGAATATTTTTGATTGTCCCTGTAATTGAACTATGAATCCAATTTTCTTGAAATTTGATAGTCCCGATAAAATTATGTAATATATTTATATATTTTGAATTTCAAACGATACCGTTCGGTAGTTTTTGTTCTGTTACATGCGGGCTGACGGGCGGATGGACTGTGCGACAACTATAGGTGCTACGTATTTACGCAATTAAGAACACACCTCAAACGGAATTACCTCCTTGAATGAAAGGGCTACTTTCTCTTCATCGCTTCCAATTGTCACCGTGACGTCCCTTATCTTTCTAGATTACTGGTGGGGATCTTTTGCCTGACTTACTTCAGGTATACGTTTTGAATAGAAAGAAAAACTTCAATCTATTCGTAAAATACATTCTTTCAACAAATACCATTTAACTCAAACTCGCCTGGATTGAAATCCAGATAAGAGAAAATTCTTGTTTAAAATTTCCCAGTACAGAGATAGTAATACAAATACAACATACAAATAGAAAGATATTACCATATAATAATAGTTTTAAATAAATTATTCATTAGAACCTGATATACATATAAATATATATATATATATTTGAGTTGGACAAATGAGGTCTATCTCTAAAAATACATTTTTTCTTTTACCTTTTTTAAATATTTAAATAATAATATTATATTTTCATGAAAATAGAGAATGAAGATCTCTATGTAAAGGACAAGTTACTAATAAAAAGAAAAAAAAATTGGTTAGACCGAAAATAAAAATGATATCAAAAGCAATTTTCCTCCCATTAGAAATATCATACAATGTCAGAAAACAAAACCCTTTTCCGCTTAAAAATCTTACATAGCAGGTGCACAAGCGTCCTAAAATTACAATGTTATAAACTAAATGGCCATTGATGACCGTCCACTTGCGATTTTAAACATTTAATATCTAGAAAAATACATGAGGAATCATCCTGAAACTGTAAGTGTATAAACATAATAGTACAGGTCATATATTTTCGTGAATATTTTTTTCGAAACTTTATAGGGGACCGTCAACAAATTAAAAAAGTGAATATCTTTTGAATAACCCTATCAAAGCTAATGCAGCAAAAGCGCTCAAACATACATTATGATTAAAAGGCTTATTGTAATAAACTGTGTTCATTTTTATGTCGATAGCATGTGTACTTGAAGAATAATTAAGTTTTTTTTATAAAATCAGTCCCAAAAATTTCCAAGATTTTTATTTATAATTTGTAGAGTTCTTAATATAAAATAATATTCTTTTCTAAAACTATGACAAACAATATTGCACATAATACCTGTAATCAGAATTTAAAAGAATAATAAATGTATAAAAAATGAGTAGGTATACTAAATAATTTTTCTCTGCGTATGCGTCAAAGATATCAAAATTTCTTTTGCATATTATGTTAGCTAAATGTATAGAGCGACTTTCTTGAAAGTCACAAAATCATAGCTTCAAAATTCTGAAAATAATCGTCAATATTGTTAGTTAAAAATCCGTTATTCCCAAAATTGAAGCAAAAACAAGAGGGGTTGTATCCATATATTCATTGACTAGTGTCAATATAGACTACACAATATGGGACGTACTATTACATTTGGTTAAAATCCCACATTTTTTTGCTTCACTTTGGGAACAACTGATTTTGTGCTTATTCTATAGACGATTACTTTTAGAATTTTCAAGTTATGATGTTGAGACTTTCACAAAAGTTGTTCTATTTATATAGCTAACACAATATGAAGATGAAATTTTGATATCATTGACGCATGCACAGTAAAAAATTATTTAGCATACCTACTCATTTATCATAAAAATTGTATTATTTTTTAATTCTGATTACAGGGTATGATGTGCAATTTTATTTGTTATATTTTCAGAAAAGAATGTTACTTTATATTAAGAATTCTGAAAATTATAAGCAAAAAAGTTGGACCTTTTTTTAAAAACCTTAATTTCTCTACAATTATACATGCTATCGACACTAAAATGAACACAGTTTACTACAATAAGCCATATAATCTATATGTCATAATCTACAGTTTGAGTGCTTTTGCTACATTAGTTTTTACAGGATTTTCCAAAGTATATTCATTCTTTTTTCAATTTGTTGACGGTCCCCTATGAAGTTTCGGGAAAAAAATCTTCACGGAAATGCTGCCATGACGCATTGTTCGTTATTTATGTAATAGCTTTATCTCAAGAATTATTGTACGGAATTTCAAAAACTGTAGATTGTATAAAACATTGGTGTAAAATAGTTGTGATTAGATTTTGGTGTGTCTTTCTCAAAACGTGGCGCTGCTATGCTGCAGTATTTAGAATTTGAAAAAGAGCCATATCTCAAGGGCATGTGCATGGCTTTTCATAAAACATTATATTTATTTAGTTTTTGAAATAAAATTACGTTTTGATTACGTTTTGATGCAAATCTCACGACAGGTAACGCTGTCATGGTGTATTAGACGTAATTACTGCAATAGCTCTATCTCCAGAACGTATACACGAAATTGTCTCATACTTCTAATTCAGTCCGTTCCTGATGTAGATTAGTGTTGATCCGTTTTTGGTGTAAATCGCGGTACAGATAGCGTTGTTATGCTGCATTTCTCACGATTGCGGAATAAATATGTCTCAAAATCAAATGCCATGAATTTTCATCAAATTTCAGATTCAGTACCTGATAAAAATTTATACTTATTAGTTTTTGGTGTACATCACCCAACATGTCGCGCTGTTATGGAGATTTTTTAAAAAGATTTGTTAATAGATCTATGTCAAAAACTAATGCACGGATTTTCATAAAATTTTAGATTTAATTATTAGTTGACATAAGTCGTTGCTAACTAGATTTTGGTTTAAACCATCTAGCCGGTGGCACTACTCTATTGCATTATTCAGGAAGTATTAACATGCATATGATAGAAAAATGTTTTGGGATTGCCACGCCCAACTAGTTTTTTTCCTTCAAAATCTGGCTTTTAAACAATGGCTGTCATGCACACGACTTCTTGTGAAAATACGTTTTCCGTCACGATTAATTTTTTCACCGCTTCTTGCAATTAAAGTGTTATATGCCAAGAAGCTTAAGAGATAAATGATTGAAACTTGGAACATGGCATTTTTAATTGATTTTATTTCAGCAAATTTGAAAAAAAAATTAAATTTTCACAAAGCCGCGTGTCTGAACTATTTTCTTTATTTGTCTTTTCTCTGCAATAAAGGCTATACAGTTGTACCTGTTATGAAGAAATTTCATTAAAAAAAACTTTTAAAATAAAAAAGTAATTAAAAATAGAAATAAATTAAAAGTAACTAGAATGGGCACATCTACATATTAACAGTTTTCATTTTAAAAATAATTATCAAAATCTGTCCAGTAGAAAGCTGCGAGCTGATAACTAAAAAAAAAACAGACTGGTCTTTTAAATATAGAGATTAAATTTTCAGTTTTATTTTTAAAGTACAAGGTTAAAATACTCTTTTGCGCAATATTTACACAGAATAATATAACAAATTATTAAAAAAATAAATTAAAATTTGCAGCGAATATAACTTTTAGTTTCATTGTATAAAGTGAAATTCTTTAATGGCGCGAAATTCAATTTCCCGTTCCCTCTTCAAATAAAAGTATATTTACTAATGGTATTCCTGCTTTTATTAAAAATGAAACGGATAAAAATCGTTATATATTTTACCTCACACGAGCACTTTTATGTTATCACAAAAAAGGGACTCTTCGATGGCTTTTAGTGTTAAAATATTTCATGAAGATAAACTAAATCGTTAATGATAAAATAATGGTTAATGATAAACAAAAATCACAGTTCTATTTTTGAAGTGCAAGGTGAAAATACTCGATATAGAATATTTCCCCAAAATCGTATAGCAAAGTATCAAAAATACATATAAAATGCAACAAATATATCTTTTACTTTAAATTTAAAAAGCGAAATTCGTTTAATTTTTGACGTGAAATAAATTCAATTTCATTTTCCCACTTCAAAGAAAAGTATATTTACGAAAAATATTCATGATTCTATTGAAAATGAAACAGATCGTTATACATTTACCTCTGAACAGCACTTTTTATGTTAGCTCAAAAAGGATTCTTTGGTGGCTTTTAGTATTAAAATATATCACATATTCGTATTGAAAAAGGTTTTCGAGTACGATTCTTTTTATGTGATTTAAAACTTGTAAATAGCGCTTGAGTGTGCATTCCTGTAAAAGGTTTTAATGTTGGTCTTCCATTTTTATCTGATTGTCAAAAATGGGAATAAAGGAATAAATAAATATAAATGTATATTTAGTTTTTCAATTATTCACTAGCAAATACCGAATGAGGAAATTTTTGTTTATGATTATGTTTATTTATTATGTTTATATACTATGTTTATTTATTTATTTTTGTTATGAATTTGTGTATTTTTATGAATTTTTGTATTTTTGTTATGAATTTAATATACATTTGTTATAATGTTAACTAATTCATTGAAGAATTATTAATCTTATTACTAATTGGACGAAAGACAATACAGCCGAATTAAGTGAATGTGAGAACCGCTAAAAATACATAGTTAAAAAGAGTAATTTTCTCAGTAAAAAGGATTAAGAGTGACAATTTTTTTCAGACTAACACTTAGACAGATTTCGAAAATTTAGACCGACAATACCCAATACGAGCAACACATCTGATCATTGTAATAAAGTTTACGGTGAAATTGAAAATTAGGAAATATGAAAATTTAGTTTGTTGAATCGCATTATTTCTGTGATTGAATTAGAAGAAAAGTTTTAATTTTAGTTTCCCATGAAAAATATGAAATCTATGCAGGGGACATTCGTCATGAAAAATTTAAGGATAAGTTAAAGAATACATGATTTTTATTAGTAATACATTAAAAATGATAATGGCTAATTGTTAGTGTAATGAATACTACTGAATTATACAAAGATCTCTATTTTTAACTAAGCGTGAAAAATATTGGAAATTTAATGAACTGCATTCTTTATGAAGGATTTAATGATAAGCTAAAGTCTCAGTTTTATTTTTAAAGCGCAAGGTAAAAATACGTGCGCAATATTTTCACGAAATATTATTTTCTTTTAACTGCAATATACACCTATTAGTTTAAATATACAAAGTGAAATTCCTTTATTTTTTTTAAGTGAAATATATTCCATTCCTTGTTCCTACTTTAAAGAAAAGTATATTTACGAAAAGTATCCATGTTTTTATAAACCGGATCGTTATATATTTTACCCCAGAAAAGCACTTTTTCTCACTCAGAAAAAAGGGTTCTTTCGTGGCTTTTAGTATTAAAATATATCACATATTCGTAATGAAAAACGTTTTCGAGAAACGATTCTTTTTATGAGATTTAAAATTTATAAAAAGCGCTTGAGTGTGTATTCGAGTAAAAGTTCCATTTTTATCTGATTGTCAAAAATGGGAATGAAGGAATAAATGAACATATATATATTTTCATTTTTCAAATTTTCCCTAGAAATTCTCGAATGAGGAAATTTTTGTTTGTGATACATAATTTAATACCGTATTTACTCGTGTATAGGGCGCACTCGTGTATCAGACGCACCCCTACTTTACAAGTAAAAATGGCGATTTCTTAAAATCTCGTATATAAGGCACACCATAAATTTGATACGCTAATGAAGAATGACCAAATGAATTTCAGTTAAAAAAATCGAAACAACCGTTACACCAAACCAGAAAACAAGACGAAAATGCATTTTTAGACTTCCGATTGTAAGAGATAGACGGGAAATAAGAATGAGTGACGGTAAAGGGAATTGCTAATTAGCGTTTAGATAATGTCATTAGCTCTGTTGTATAAAAAACTGCAAGGAATGAAATAAATATGAAGTAATACTTCAATTAAGTAACATTTTCCGAGTTTTAATATCTTCTTTGAAAAATTTCTTGTTTTATATGTATATCGTTCGACTTCATCCAATAGTAAAAAAATATTCCGTGTATAAGGCGCACCTAGGAGTTTTGACCTAATTTTTTGGAAAAAAGGTACGCCTTATACACCAGTAAATACGGTATATATTTGTTATAATATTAACTAATTCATTGAAGAATTATTATTCTTATTACTAATTGTACAAAACATATCACAGCCGAGTTACGTCAATGTGAGAACCGCTAAAACAAAAACATAGTTAAAAAGAGTAATTTTCACAGTAAAAAGGATTAAGAGTGATGATTTTTTTCAGATGAACACTTAGACGAATTTCAAATTTTTAGATCGAAATCACCCAATACGAGCAACACATCTGATCATTGTAATGAAGTTTACGTTGAAAGTTAAAATTAGGAAATACGAAAACTTAGTTTGTTGAATCGCACGATTTCTGCAATTTAATTAGATACACAATTTAACTGATGATTTGAAAGATTTAATGAAAAATTAAAGAATTCACGATTTTTGTTATTAATAAATTAAAAAAGTTAATGGCTTATATTTTAACTAAGCGTAAAAACTATTGAAAATTTAATGAACTGCATTCTTCGTGAATGAGTTAATGATAAGCTAAAGTCCACGTTTTTTTTTTTTTTTTTTAAGTGCAAGGTAAAAATACTTGTGCAATATTTCCACAAAATAATAAAAGAATTAGTATTTTTTTCAAAAAAAAATGCAAAATACACCTTTTAGTTTAAATATACAAAGGGAAATTCCTTTATTTTTAGAAGAAAAATATATTCCATTATATTCCCACTTCAAAAAAAAGTATACTTACGAAAAATGTTCATACTTTTATTGAAATGAACCAGATTGTTATATATTATACCTCAGAACAGCACTTTTTATGTTATCAGAAAGAGAATACTATTATGGCTTTTAATTTTAAAATATATCACATGTTGGTATTGAAAAAGTTTTTCGAGTACGATTCTTTTTATGTGATTTTAAATTTGTAAATAACGCTTGGATGTGTATTTGATAAAAAGATTTTAACGGTGGAGTTCTATTTTTATCTGATTGTCAAAAATGGGAATGAAGGGATAAATATATATATTAACTTTTTAACTAATCAGTAGCAATCCCGAATGAGACAAGTTTTGTTTATGTTTTATAATCCAATATACATTAGTTATAACGTTAACTAATTCATTAAAAAATTATTATTATTATTAATTATACAAACAAATTGACAGCAAATTTTAGTTAATATGGAAATAGCTAAAACTAAAACACAGTTAAAAAGAGTGATTTTCACAGTAAAAAGGATTAACAGTGACGATTTTTTCCGACCAACACTTTGATAAATTACAAACCTTTAGATCAACATCACCTAATACGAGCTAAAGTTATGATCATTGTAATAAAGTTTACTGTGAAAATTAAAATTAGAAAATACGAAAACTTAATTTTTTGATTTGCATCATTTCTGTGTTTGAATTAGACAAACAGTTCTACTTTTAATTACCCGTGAAAAATATTAAAATTATGTAAGTGACAGTCGTCGAAAAGGATTTAAGGATAAATTAAAGATTTCTTGGTTTTTTTATTAATAAATTAAAAAAGTTTATTGGCTTATTGTTCGCATCATTTATATTACTGATTCACGCTGTAAAAAAAAAAAAAAAAAAAAAAAAAAAATTCAAGAGGTTATTAAAAATTTTTTAGTAAATTTGTATTCCACAGAATTTTTTAGTAACCATTACAAACTTTTTTTTTGCAAGCAAAACAAGCATTTCTTTTGTAAACTAAACAAAAGAATTATTTGTATAACTAACTTAAAAATTTTTTGTATGAGCCACCAAGTAAATTTTAGTAATAGTTTCAAAATTATTTTAATAACCATTACGTTTTCCCGGAGTTTTCTTCGAGCTGCGTCCAGACTTCTGAAGCGAAATATTTTCGGCAAAACCGCAACAGATGGCAGCATCAAACATTGCTACTGCTCCGACAGTATAATCATCATCCCTTTTTTAACGAGAATTTACACTGCATATATTCGGGGCGTATTTGGCAGTGGCCAGTATCGAACCCGGGCCCTTTTAGCCTGGAGTCCGTTACTATAACCACAATGCTATCAAGGCCACGCCAAGTGAGTTTTAGTAATAGCTATTAAACATATAAAATTATTAACTATTCGTTGCTAACTTTTTTCTAATAATTCTTACAGATTTTCTTGTAACCGTCTAAGATTACTAAAAGTTTTTTTGTAATTACAAGGATCACTGAAGTTTTTTTAGTAGATCGACACTTTTTTTTTACAGTGCAGACAAACATCTCTAATTTTAACTCACCGTGAAAATTATTAAATTTTCAAAAAGGGCAATCTTCGTGAAGAATTTAACCGATTTTCTCTTTTGCACGTACGTCATACGGACAACATTTTTTTGTCAATCATGTTATGCCCGTAGCACGTACGGGCATCCATATTTCATTCATTAGTTACTCTACTCACACTGTAAAAAAAAAGGGTCGATCTACTAAAAAAACTTTAGTGATCTTTGTAATTACTAAAACATTTTTAGTAATCTTAGTCGGTTACTAGAAAATCTGTAAGAATTACTAGAAAAAAGTTAGCAATGAATAGAGTTAATAGTTTTATATTTTTAATATCTATTACTAAAACACACTGGGTGTGGCCTTGATAGCATAGTGGTTATAGTAACGGACTCCGGGCTGAAAGGTCCCAGGTTCGATGCTGGACCCAGGCAAATACGCCCCGAACGTATGTAGTGTAAGTACTCGTTAATAAAGGGATTATGAAAATCCTGTCAGAGCAGGTAGCAATGTTTGGTGCTGCCATCTATTGCGGTTTTGCCGAAAATCTATCGTTTCAGAAGTCTGGATGCAGCTCGAAGGAAGCTCCTGCTCTTCGGGCGCACGTAAAGGTAATTAAAAATCATTTTAGAGCTATTACTAAATTTTGCTTGATGGTTCATACTAAAAAATTTTAAGTTAGTTATACAAAAAATTCTTTTGTTCAGTATACAAAAGAAATGCTTGTTTCACTTGCAAAAAAAAAGTTTGTAATGGTTACTAAAAAATTCTGTGGAATACAAATTTACTAAAAAATTTTTAGTAACCTATTGAATTTTTTTTTTACAGTGCACAAGTAATTTTTACTTTCTTCTATCTTCAATAGAAGAAAGTATTGTACTCGAAATTTTTTCAACTTCCGGTTTTCGACGGATTTACACGTCTTAGGGGTCAGAGATTCCAAAAAACATGTTTTTACAAAATGTCTGTCTGTCCGCGTGTGTGTGTGTCTGTCTGTGTGTGTGTGTCTGTGTGTATGTCGCCATTCTACCATCGAAAAGTGTATGAAGTTATGCATAGAATTGAAACAAATTTTTTGTGAATGTTTTTGGCTGTGGCAAGCAGGTCCTCCTTCAGTTTTGAAATATTCCGCCGGAAGGGGGCGCTGCAATCGCGATTTTTGTTCTGTTTTGAATATTGTACCAACCAAAAGTATATGAAGTTATGCATCGAATTCAACCAAATTTTTTGTGTAAGTGTATGACTATGGCTAGTTGGTCCTCCCTGAATTTGAAAAAATCCGTCGGAAGGGGGCGTTGCAATCGCGATTTTTGTGCCATTTTTAATATTGTACCGACCAAAAGGATATGAAATTATGCATCGAATTTAACCAAATTGTTTGTTTAAATGTATGACTATGGCTAGTTGATCCTCTCTGAATTTGAAAATAATCCGCCAGAAGGGGGTGCTGCAATCGCGATTTTTGTGCCATTTTCAATATTCTACCGACCAAAAGTATATAAAGTTAAGCATCGAATTGAACCAAATTTTTTGTGTATGTGTATGACTATGGCTAGTTGGTCCTCTCTGAATTTGAAAAACATCCGTCGGAAGGGGGCTCTGCAATCGCGATTTGTGTGCCATTTTCAATATTGTCCAAAAGTGTATGAAATTATGCATCGAATTGAACGAAACGAAATTTTTTGTGTAAGTATATGGCTGTGGCTAGTTGGATCACCCTGAATCTGAAAAAAAAATCCGCCGGAAGGGAACGCTGCATTTGCGAATTTTATGCTATTTTCAATATTGCACCACTTAAAAGTGTATGAAGTTAGTTCTAGAACTGAACTAAATTTTTTGTATATGATTATTTTTTGGTAAGGCAAGTAAGTACTCCCCGAATTAAAAAAAATCTGCCTATCGTTCTATTGTCCATCGGCTCGTGCAGAGACGGAAATTCGTTTTTACTCCGATTAAATGATTGAAGCAGAAATTTAAGATGAAAATCAAAGTTGGTATGGTATTGAATTAAAATTATTAAAGCATTAAAATGAGTAACTATTTTTTTAAATATTAAAATGTACGTATGAGATAGAAGAATGTTTTGGGATTGGCACATCCAACTAGTTTATTCTAAATTTTGCATTATTTAATCCAAAGTATTTCTTTTAATTGAATTAGGGAAAAATTTGTGTATTTTGAAAAACCGGTGGTGAAAAATTAAAATTTGTGTGCTTAAGTGTGTATTCGAATTTTAACGGCGGTGTACTATTTTCATCTGATTGTCAAAGATGGGAATAAATTTAACCAAATGGTTTATTTTCAGTGAATTCCACAAATTCTACGATTGAATAAGGATTTAATAATAAATTATATAATTCCTTATCTTTCGTACCTATAAATTAGAACGGTTAAAACTAAAACATCCAGAAGGAGCTGATACGACCCCAAACCATGTGATTAAATTTAAATTCGAGCCATGCAATTTTTGCTGAAAATAAATTTAAATCACGCAGATTTACGTTAAATAAATCAATAAAAAAATCGAATAAAAACTACGGTGTAAAATAGTATTATCAAACATGAGTAAAATTTTCGTGCGTTCTACTGTTAATTGGCTTACTGAATCACTTAGTTTCTACGATGGAAATCGACAAAAAATTCTACATTTAATTCAGCATGAAAAGTATAAAAATTGAATATTAGAAAAGGAAATTCGTCGCGAAATATTTAACGATTTAAGGAATTCTTGATTTTTCCGAACATTAAATTTGAACAGTAATCTACTTTATTGAATCGCAACATTTCTGTGATTGATTTAGATAAACAGTTTTACTTTTAATTACCCGTGAAAAATATTAAAATTATGTAATGGACATTCGTCATGAAAAATTAAATGATAAATTAAAGAATTCTTGATTTTTTTAAAATCAATTAATTTAAAAATGTTGATTGGCTTATTTTTTGCATCGTTTCTACTGCTGAATTAGACTATCATCTCTACTTTTAACAAAATGTGTATTTTTTTATTTTAAATTTCAGTAATGTTTATCTTTCGTAAAGGATTTAATAAAAAATTAAAGAATTTAGCTCTATTTTAAAATGCAGGAATAAAATACTCGCTTTTGCAATATTTCCAAAAAATAATATAGCGATTTATTAAAAAATCATAAAAAATGCTACATATGTACCTTTTACTTTAAATACACAATGAGAAATTACTTTATTTTTTTTACATGAAATATATTCAATTTACTGTTCCCACTTCAAAGAAAAGTATATTTACGAATAGTGCTCATGCTTTTATTGAAAATGAAACAGATCGTTATATGTTTTACCTTACAACAGCACTTTTTATGTCAGTACAAAAAATGATTCTTTGATGTCTTTTTGTATCAAAATATTTCACATATACGTATTTAAAAAAGTTTTTCGAGCACGATTCTTTTTATGTGTTTTAAAATTTATCAATAATGCTTGAGTGTGTATTCGAGTAAAAATTTTAACGGCTGCGTTCTATTTTTATCTGCTTTTCAAAATGGGAATAAAGGGATAAATAAGTAAATATATATTTTTTCGCTTTTCAACTATTCACTAGCAACTTCGGAATGTGGAAATTTTTGTTTATGATATATAATTCAGTATACATAAGTTATAATGTTAACTAAATCTTTCAGAAATTTTATTAATATTAATTATACAAATATATATATATATATATATATATATATATATATATATATAGCCGAGTTTAGTCAATGGAAGACCGCTAAAACAGAAACATAGTAATACTGAAGTAAACTAAAAAGAATAATTTTTAGAGTGAAAAGGATTAATAGTGACGATATCTTCAGATCAACACTTTGACCGTTTTCAAACTTTTAGACCGACAGCGCCCAACATGACCAACATCTCTGATCATTGTAATGAAGTTTACAATGAAACTTAAAACTAGGAAGTGCAAAAGTTTTAAATATTGATCAGTTAAATTGTGAATTATAAAGTAAAGTATCAGTTTATTTTTTAAAGAGCAAGGTAAAAATACTGTAATACGCTTATAAAATACTCGCGTATGCAATGTTTATGCAAAATAATATAACAAATAATTAAAAATGCATAAAAAAATACAACAAATATACCTTTTATTTTAAGATTTTAAAGTGAAATTCCTTTAAATTTTGATGTGAAATAAATTCAATTTCATTTTCCTTTTCAAAGAAAAGTATATTTACGAAAAGTATTCATGCTTTTATTGAAAATGAAACAGATCGTTATATATTTACCTCTGATCAGCACTTTTTATGTTAGCACAAAAAAGGATTCTTTTATGGCTTTTAGTATCACATATCCGTATTTGAAGACTTTTTTAAGTGCGATTCTTTTAATGTCATTTAAAATTTGTAAATAGGCTTAAGTATACATTCGAGTAAAAACTTTTAACGGCGGCGTACGATTTTTATCTGAATGTGAAAAATGGGAATGAAGGGATAAATAATTTTTCATTCTTTAACTATTTAGTAGCAACTCCCGATCGATAAAGATTTTGTTTATGATATATAATTCAATACGTATTAACTATAATGCTAACTAATTCATTGAAAATTTTTAAATATTAGTATTTATGCAAAAAAAAAAAAAAAAAAAAAAAAAAAAAACATTAAGAAGAGTTTAATCAATGTGAGAACAGCTAAAACAAAAACATAGTTAAAAAGAGTTATTTTGACAGTAGAAATTATTAATAGTGACGATTTTATTTTCAGACTAGCATATAGACCTATTTTGAAAATTTAGATCGACATCACCCAATACGAGCAACACATCTGATCTTTGTAATTAAAATTATGGTGAAGCATAAAATTAGGAAATATGAAAACATAGTTTCTTGAATTGCATGATTTCTGTGATTGAATTAGATAAACAGGTTTACTTTTAGTTTTCTGTGAAAAATATGAAAATTATGTAGGGGACATTCGTCTTGAAAACTTTAATGATAAGGTAAAGAATTCATGATTATTATTATTAATAAATTAAAAAAGTTATTGGCTTACTGTTCACATCGTTTATACTTCTGAATTAGACATACATCTCTGGTTTTACCTAAGCGCAGAAAATATTAGAAATTCAGTACAGTTCATTCTTCGCTAAGGACTTAACCGCTTGCCTGAATTGCCCACTCGTTATTTGGACATTATGTTTTTGCCAATCATAATTTTTCCATACAGCGTATTTGTATTCCAATAATAACATACTATTTTCCATAGGGCAATTCCATGCGAATTTGTTTGTCTGTTACGCAGCTAAAAATTGCTATGATTGTTGGCCACCGGTATTTCCGTAAAGTTTGCTTCGTTTTATTCAATTGATGAGATATCTTCAACAAAATAATTCACATTTTTCCGAAATCAAATACTGGTAGCCAAAAATCGTAGCACGTAACATACAAACAAGTACGCATGGAAATAGCCCATAGTAAATTTTTATTGGGAATTTTGTGTTATTTAATCTGAACTGCTTTCTGGCCCAATTAGGAAAAAAATCTGTTTTCAAAAACAAAGGATAAAATATTAAAAATTTTGTAAACACATGAAAAAATAGGTATTATTTGAGGGTTTTTTTTCAAAATGTTGATCAGATAAATGGTTAATGATAAATTAATGTCTCAGTTCTCAATTTGAAATGTAAGGTAAAAATACTAACTCATGCAGAATTTCAACAAAATATTATAACGAATCATTAAAAATACATAAAAAAGTGCTACAAATATGCCTTTTACTTTAAGCATACAAAGTGATTTTAACATGAAGTGTATTCAATTACCTTTTCCCTCTTCAATAAAAAGTACGTTTACTAAAAGTATTCATGCTTTTATTGAAAATGAAACAGATCGTTATATATTTTGCTTCACTACAGCACTTTTAATGTTAGCACAAAAAAGCATTATTTGAAGACTTTTAGTGTCAAAATGCTTCACACATTCGTATTTGAAAAAAGTTTTTTCAGTATGATTCTTTTCATGTGATTTAAAATTTAAATAGGCTTAAGTATGTATTTGAGAGAAGGTTTTAATTATGGCGTTCTATTTTTATCTGAATGTCAAAAAGGAGAATGAATTGATAAATAAACTTTCATTCTTTAACTATTACGTAGCAACTCCCGATTGAGGAAGATTTTGTTTATGATATATAATTCAATACATTTTAATTATACTGTTAACTAATTCACTCAAGACTTTTTATTATTATTATTTATATAAAAAATACAACTGAGCTTAGTCAATGTGAGCTAAAACAAAAACATAGTTAAAAATAGTAATTTTCGCAATAAAAATGATTAATAGTGATGATTTTTTTTCAGACCAACTCATAGACCTATTTCGAACTTGAAGACGGACATAACCCTATACGAGCAAACATATCTGGTCATTGTAGTTTACGTGGAAACTCAAAATTAGGAAATACGAAAACTTAGTTTGTTCAATAACATCCTTTCTGTGATTGAATTAGAAAAACACTTCTATTTTTAATTACCCTTGAAAAATATTAAAATTACGTAAGGGACATCCGTCGTGAAGGTTATAAATATAAATTAAAGAATTCTTAATTTTTCTTATCAATATATTAAAAAATTTATTGATTTATTGAATTACACCATTTCTACTATTGAGATAGACAAACATTTCTTGTTTTACCTAAGCGTAAAAAAAATGTTAAAAATTAAGTAAAGTTCATTCTCCGTTAAGTACTTAACCTGATTTGCTCGTACGTCATACGGGCAATAGGTTTTTGCCAATCATGATTTCCTGTACCGCGTATGAGCATCCATTTTCCAACAAGGGTTTACTATTATCAATAGTAAATTTTTATTAGAAATTTTTACTATGTAATCCGAGCACCTTTCTCCTTCAATTAGGCAAAAATGTCTGTTTTGAAAAACCAAAGATAAAATATTAACAGTTTTTTTTAAAGATCTGAAAAAAATGGGTATTATTTGAAAGCTTATTTTCGAAAATATTGAATAGGTAAATGGTTAATGATAAACTAAAGTCCCAGTTCTCTTTTTTAAATGCAAGATAAAAATACTAACTCATGCACTGAGAAACATTTGTGGAAACGTTACTCCGTAAAATTGGTGGCAGCATTGGTGCCTCCAATTTTATGGAGTATTTTAACTGTTAAAACCGGTGTAACATTGTCATGTTACACCAGTAATATATGTTTAAATTACACCATTGCATATGTGGAAACAATTACTCCATGAAATTGGAGGCAGCATTTCCCCCCCCCCCTTTTTTACACCAATTGTATGGAGTAACGTTTCCACAAATATTTTACAGTGTGAAGTATTTCAACAAAATATTATAATGAATTATTAAATATACATAAAAAATTGCTACAAATATACCTTTTACTTTAAACATACAAAGTGAAATTCCTTCATTTTTAACGTGAAATATTTGCAATTTCCTGTTCCCACTTGAAAGAGAAGTACGTTTTTTAAAAGTATTCATGGTTTTATTGAAAATAAAACAGATCGTTATACATTTTACCTCACTACAGCAATTTTTATATTAGCACAAAAAAGGGATTATTTGATGGCTTTTAGTGTCAAAATACTTTACATATTCGTATTTAAAAAGTTTTTCCAGTGCGGTTCTTTTCATGTGATTTAAAATTTGTAAATAGCCCTTGAGTGTGTATTCGAGTAAAATATTTTAACGGAAAAGTTCCATTTTTATCTGATTGTCAAAAATGGAAATTACAGGATATATATATATATATATATATATATATATATTTCCATTTTTTAACAATTGCTAGCATCTCCCAAATGGGATTAACTTTTGTTTATGATGTATAATTAAATATATATTAGTTATAATGCTGATTCCTTGAAGAATTAATATTATTATTAAATATGCAAAAAACATTACAGCCGAGTGAAAAATATATTAAAATAGTAAAAACTAAAACGCAGTTAAAAAGCGATTTTTTCATAAAGAGATTGAACTTATTCTAAATGAACACCAGAATTTTAAAATGAAAATTTTTATTTTATGAAGTACATGAAGAAAAGCTTTTATATGTTTTAAAATATTTTTTAAATTATTTTGTCATTCAATCAATTTATCAATTTAAGAATATATGTGCTTTGCTCAAACGTTTAAACATTATATAAAGGAAGTTAAAAAACTTCTTTAAAACACCATAAAATATAATATATTGCGCAAGGCCTTTCGAAAAAACTCCGGAAAGGGAGCCTTTTCATTTCAGACGAGCCGCTACATTCATAATAGATGCACGTCTTTTTGCGCCTGACGAAGAAAGATTAAGTTCTTTCGAAAGGACTTGCGCAATTTAACTTTTTATGATGTTTTAAAGAAGTTTTTCACTTCAATTTAATAACACCAGTTTCAACTTATTATCTGGATTATGCAACGGCTCAATGGATTAAACATTGTACAATGTTTAATCCATTGAGACATTATCTACTCTATATATGTAGCGCATTTCTTGTATAAAAAATAGTTGAACTAAAAAAGAAGAAGAACTACAATACATGGGACTTTTGTATTTAAATAAATAACATGCTTATTAACAAATAAAAGAAACATTTGAATGTTTATTACTATTTGTAATATGTGCATTCTACGAAACGATTCCAATACTTCCATGCGAACAAAAATGTCAGAATACATTTACCTTTAATAATCCCTTTTTTTGATAATGCAAAGAAAAAAAGATTCTTAGGTGTTTTTTACTGTCAGAATATTTCACACATTTGTTTTTGAAAAAAAAAAAAAAAATTCAATATGACATTTTTATGATACATACTTTTGTGAAAAACCTCTGGAGAGTGTATAGGTATAAATATTTATTTTTCCCCGTTTCTTAAAATATTAAACAAAATATCCATTAAATGTATGATATCTTTAGATGAAAAATATTCTTTAACAACTTCCCACGAGAAATTTAAGTATAGTAATTTCAATTTTTCTACATTTTTAAAATGTATTTTTTTTTCTTGATCTATGAAATAAAATTTTTATAAGTCTTGCAAATCTTAAAACGTTATTCAAATAATATTTTTTAACACTCTGAATCCCAAACCGCCTGAGATATTTTGAGATATTTTAATTCGTATATTTTATCTCTCACCAGAAAATTAAACGCCAATATTTGGTTTAATTAATAACAAAACAATGGAACAATGTAATCTGTGGAATGGATCTCCTAGTTGTAAGGTAACTTTATATCCAGTATAACATAGTAAACGGTATTACATTTGCTTTAGGGAGCCATAAGAAAAATTAAAAATTGATTAAGTGCGGCAAAGCCACAATTAAGATTAAAAAATTTTTTAACATAATAATTAAAATTAAGTATAAATTTAAAATAAGGAAAAATACAAAAAAAGAAAAAATGATTAAAAAATGAAGCAGGAAAAAATGTTCCGTTAGTTCCAAAAAAGCAAAGGCGAAAAAAGCTACCGAAGGGATACCCCCCCCCCCCCAAAAAAAAAAAAGACTCTTAACAGAGACCATACATTTGGAAATATCATAAATTAATAATGTTAATTGATCACTAACAGTATAACTTTTTTTTAAAAGGAAATATTGGACAAAACCCAAACATAGAGAGATTAAGTTTATATGAGGGTTTAGGGAAACTCAATCACCCTCTTTTAAAATAAGAACATATCTGTGATGCTTTCTATTTGTGGGGTCGGAAACCTCATAAGCTGGAAGCGCATCGACAATTATTGATATCAGAACATTTTTTATTTAAATGAAATGATATTAGCCATTGAATTTTTCTGGTGTAAATTCAGGTTATCTGATCTATCATGAGAATTAAAGGGTTAAACTTGTGATTTTGAAGTCGTTAATACTGTTGAATTCAGACGGGACTGATTTCTATGGCTCCAGAGGTATATTATAGAGTTCCGAGGGGGAAATTGTACCTTTTGATAGTTGAAAACACAAAATCTCTAATTGTACAAGGGGGGGGGGGTGCGAGGGCACTTTATTGCTCTTGAGGGAAATTCCCTTCCGGGTTACCCCCTAAAAAATCAACAATTATTGTTAAAATCTACAGTGTGAATTCGATGACACCTTTTTTGATACAATTGCTATACGTTGGAAATAAAATATTCTATTTTTTTCATGTTACATTTTCGAAAATATTTCATAACATGCTTATTAACAAAAAAAGAAACATTTGAATTTTTATTACTGTTTGTAATATGTGTACTTTATAAAACGATTTAAATGCTTCCATTGGAACAGAAAAAATCAGAAAAAAATTTACGTTTAATAAGCTCTTTTTATATATATTGAAAAAAAAATCAATGTTTTTTACAGTCAGAATATTTTACAAATTTGTTTTTTAACCCGGGAGAACGCACGCTTCCCAGGGTATGAATCGTTTTAACTTTACCACCAATAAAATCAATCTATAACATTCACTTTTTTTAAAACGGAGATAATTCTTGCAAATTTTGCGATAAAATAAGTTGAAGATTACTTTTAAAATATTTGTGGTTGAAATTGTAAAAACCATACGTCTTTTAGGCCCTGCGCGCGTCCTCCCGAGTTAAAAATAATTTTCAATGCGACATTTTTTTTTATACATACGTTTGTGAAATACGTCTGGAGAGTGTATAGATATAAGTGTTTATTTTTTCCCTTTTCTTAAAATGTTAACCAAAATATCTATTAAATGTATAATATCTTTAGATTAAAACATATTCTTTAACAACTTCCCGCGCGTAATTTAAGTATAATAGTTTCATTTTTTGTATATTTTTAAAATGTATTTTTTCTTAATCTATGAAAGAAAATTTTGATAAGTTTTGCAAATCTTAAAACATTATTCAAATACAGTCAAATCTCTATGTAACGAAATCCATCGTTCCAGTAAAAAATTCTTTATATCGAGAAATTCGATGTATAGAGAATAATGTTAAAAATCGTATTTAATGTGTAAATTTTGATCAAATATTATTTTTGATCTTTTTAATTAAGAACTTGAAATGTTTAAAAGTATATATTAACCTTACATTTTATTTTTAAATTATTTAAGCAGTTTCAAAAAAGAGAAGAGATATTTATTTGAAAGCTTAAGGAAAATCAAATAAGGAAGGCTTACATTAATTTCAGAGGAAGAAATCTGTAATTTTTTTGTTTTGATTTTAAAATTGTTACGCTCTTTAAAAAATGCTCAAATTTTAGCAAGGAATGAAAAATTGTAGTTAACATTTTCCTCCATTTAAAGGTCTCTCTTATGTGCCTCTCATTGATTCCCCTCTTATATGTGTATCAATCCAATTGGCTCTGTTTTGAGAAGGATGTTGAAAGGTGTGTGGGAGGTGGGATGAACTCGTTGGATTTAAAGAGCAAGCAGAGAAGTAATATTTATAAAAAAAAATCTCAGCACTGAACGATAAGTCAAAAATAATGATGGAAAATTGATTCCATATGATTTCGAAGCTTTTTTAAAACTGAATAAATTAAGATCAATTTATTAAAAAATTCGTTATATGGAGATAGATATTTCGCTATATAGAGAGTGTTTTTAATGTAATCATCCGAAAAGGGGCCCGTTCCCACTAAAAATTCGTTATATCGAGAAATTCGATGTAAGGAGTTTCGTTATAGAGAGACTCGACTGTAATATTTTTTTAACATCAGATTTAGCAATTGTTAAAGTCTATAGTGTGCATTCGATGATATATTTTTCATACGATATTTATACTTTGGAAATAGATTGCTCTATTTAAAAAAAAAATTAAGTTTTCTCTATAGGTTACATTTTTGAAAATATTTCATATCATATGCTTACTAACAAATAAAAGATGCATTTGATATTTTCATTATACGTATATTTATGTGGTTATAGTACATGTATTTTACGAAACGATTTAAATAGTATTTTTATGGGAACAAAAAAGGTCAGAATTCATTTTACATTTAATAAACCCGTTTGCTGATAATGTTAAAAAAATCTTCCATGTTTTTTTACTATTAGAATATTTCCCACATTTGTGTTTAAGAAAGATTTTCAATGCAACATTTTTAAGATGCATATGTTTGTAAAAATCCTCTGGAGAGTGTATTAGTATACATAGTTTTTATGTTTTCTCGATTCTAACGTCTGGAGAGCGTATTAATATGAATAATTTTTATTTTTATTCGATTCTTAAAAATTTAAACAGCGTATCTATTAAACGTATATTTTTAGATTATAAAATATTTTTAAGAGTTTCACACGAGAAATTTAAGTATAATAATTACAATTTTTCTATATTTTTTAAATATATATATTTTTTTGAACTATGAAAGAAATATTTTGCAAATCTTAAAACGTTATTCAAATAATATTTTTTTAACTGTTAAAATCTATAGTGTGCATTCGATGATAACATTTTCGTCCGATATTTATGCATTGGGAATAGATTACTCTATTTTTTTTAAATGTTACATTTTGTCTATAGGTTACATTTTCAAAAATAATTCATAACATACGCTTACTAACAAATAAAAGAAACATTTCATTTTTTATTACTGGTTGTAATATGCCTTTTTTACGAATTGATTTAAATACTTCCATGACAACAGAAAATGTCAGAATACATTTGAATACATTTAATAAGCGCCTTTTTGGGTAATATAAAAATAGTCCTTCCAGCAATGCCGGCAGGAAGAGGTAGCTTTCATATACTTATTTATTTATTTTATATTAAGTTATATAAATCAAATATACGAAGCTCAAAATAGTGAAACACGATTATATAAGATTGAATACTAGTTTTTGTCAATACTGAATATTAATAGAAATTTTTAGAAATTAGTCATCTATTATTTAACCTGGTTTTATTTTAAGCGATTTGTAGGGTCGCCAAATTCCATGATATCCATTTTAAAGCAGCACGATGGATAAAAAAACCCAATGAGCTTGATCGAAATCTTAATTCATGTGAGCAAGCACAGTCACATCGAAATCCATTAATATATACGAGTGCTGTCGTGGGCAAATTGACTTTTTTTTTAAAATGTCACCCACATTAAAAATTCAAACGGCTATATCCCAGGCATTTTTCAAGGTAAAGACAAAGCAAAAAATACTCCGGAATTCATTATTAAGATAAACAGTTTAGAAAGAACTTTTTTTCAATTTCTAATTTATTGTTTTTACATCATTATACATTTAAAAGATTTTTGACAAATTTAAGTGGAAGCTATTTTGAAACAAGATGGCGGATAAAGTTGGCCGAGGAACTCGGTCAAGACATTGGTATGTACAATGAACACACGGAGTTATATAGAAATCAGTTTATAAATATGCGTATTAACGCGTGGCAAATTTCAGACCGTTTCAAAATGTCAATCTCACTGGAAATTGAAAGTGCTAAAACTCAGTCATTTTTTAAGATATTGATGAACAAAAAATGCTTTGGTATCTTTGTATCAAGGTCAAAACACAAAAAAATCTTTTTCAATTTCTTACCTTTTTGCACCTAATTTTAAAATTTAAATTTAAAAAAAAAATAATATTCCGCCATTTTGAAACAAGACGACGGTTGGAACTGGCCAACGAACTCGGTCTAGGCATAAATATGTCCTATCTACGCACCAAGTTTCATCTAAATCGGTGTATACCATCGGTGTATACCATCGGTGTATATCACGCGTGTTATCACGTGACGAAATCCAGATCATTTCAAAATGTGAGCAATACTGGAACTTAAAAGTACTATAACTCAGACATTTGTTGAGATACAGACGAAACAAAAATTGCTTTGAATTTTTTGTATCAAGGTCAAATGCATAAAGGAAAAATCTTTTTCAATTTCTCAGTTTTTTGTACATAATTTCAAATTTTAAATTTCATTAAAAAAATTTAAATGGCCGCCATTTTTAAACAAGATGGCGGATGGAACTCGTTAACAAACTCGGTCCAGGCTTTATTAAGTACTATGTACACACCAAGTTACATCCAAATCGATTTATAAATAAGAGTGTTATTTCGTGGCAAAATCAGATCGTTTCAAAATGTCAGCCATAAGAAAAATTCAAAGTGCTATAACTCATTTTTTAAGATATAGGCAAAGTAAAAAGTGTTCTAGAACCGGTGTTTTAGGATCTAACACATAAAATAAAAATATGTTTCAACTTTTAATTTTTTCGCATTTATTTTTAAATTTTAAATTTTTTAAAATTTTTTAAATGGCCACCATTTTGAAACAAGATGGCGGATGATACTGGCCAACGAACGCGGTCGAGATATTTGTATGTGCTATGTACATACCAAGTTTCATTCAAATCGGTTCATAAATTCGTTTGTTATAGCATGACAAAATTAGATCGTTTCAAAATGTCAGCCATAAGAAAAATTCAAAGTGCTATAACTCAATCATTTTTTAAGATATATACAAAATAAAAAATGTTCTGGAATTGGTCTTTTAAGTTCTAACACATAAAATAAAAATATTTTTCAACTTTCAATTTTTTCACATTTTATTTTAAATTTAAAATTTTTAAAAAAATATAAATGGCCGCCATTTTTAAACAAAATGGCGGATGATGTTGGCCAACGAACTCGGTCGAGATATTTGTATGTACTCTGTACATACCAAATTTCATTCAAATCGGTTCATAAATACGTTAGTTATCGCATGACAAAAATCAGATATATATATATATATATACAGGGTGATTCAAAAAAGATGGGAAAAATTTTAAAGGGTAATAGTATACATCAAGCCAAACAATATTAAATAGGAAACCAAGGATCCCAAGCGTTTTCGAAGGAGATAGCCTCCATTAAAGTTTGGGGCCCAAAATTTCAAATACACATAAAAAACGGAAAAATGGGTCGATTGATTTGCGGTTTTCACTAAAACTATTTTTTATGTTGGTATTTTCATGAAAATAAATTATAAAGATACATCCCGAAAAATATCGGTAGAGGGCGCTTTAGACTTTGGAGTAACGAACATTTGTTTTTTGCATCTCTTTAAATGGTTTCGCAAGCTTAGACTTAAACTTAAATTTTGAGCTCAAAATCTGAATAGTTGGGAGTGGTTAAGTAGCTCAAACTGAACTGTGTTCAGAGGGTTCAAATTTCAAATGTTTATAAAAAAAAACGGAAAAATTGGTCGATTGATTTGCGGTTTTCACTAAAACTATTCTTCATGTCGGTATTTTATTAAAAATAATTTATAAAGCTAAATTTAAAAAAATGGCAATAGAGGGCGCTTTAGACTTTGGAGTAACGAAAAGCTATTTTTTACCGTTATTATTTGCATCTCGTTAAATTTTTTTGGAAACTTAAGACATAAACTTAAATTTTGCGCAGAAAATCTGAATCATTGGGAGTGGTTAAGTAACGCAAGCTGAACTGTGTTCAATGGGGGTGGGGAGATTCAAATTTCAAATGATTATAAAAAACGGAAAAATTGGTCGATTTGTTTACGGTTTTCTCCAAAACTATTCTTTATGCCAGTATTTCCTTGAAAATAAATTTTAAAGATAAATTTCAAAAAATTCCGTTAGAGGGCGCCTTAAACTTTAGAGTAACCAACAACCATTTTTAACTGGTATCTTTTGTATCTAATAAATGTTTGTAAAAGCTTATAGTTAAATTTTTAGCTCAAAATCTGAATCTTTGTAAGTAATTATGTAGCGCAAAATTGAACTGTGTTTGAGGGGTGGGGAGAGTAACACTTCAACACTTGAACACAGTTCAGTTTGCCCTTATTATCCTTTCCCAACTATTGAGAATTTGAGCTCAAAATTTAAGTCTAAGCATTTGCAAGCATTTAATTAGATAGAAAAAATAACGTTTATTAATAGTTGTGGGTTACTCTAAAGATAAGGGCACCCTCAAATGAAATTTTTAAGCATTTATCTTTAAAATTTAATTTTAAGGAGATAGTGATATAAAGAATAGTTTTAGCGAAAACCGAAAACAAATCGACCAATTTTTCCGTTTTTTATAATCATTTGAAATTTGAATCTCCCCACCCGCATTGAACACAGTTCAGCTTGCGTTACTTAACCACTCCCAATGATTCAGATTTTCTGCGCAAAATTTAAGTTTATGTCTTAAGTTTCCAAAAAAATTTAACGAGATGCAAATAATAACGGTAAAAAACAGCTTTTCGTTACTCCAAAGTCTAAAGCGCCCTCTATCGCCATTTTTTTAAATTTAGCTTTATAAATTATTTTTAATAAAATACCGACATGAATAATAGTTTTAGTGAAAACCGCAAATCAATCGACCAATTTTTCCGTTTTTTATAATCATTTGAAATTTGAACCCTCTGAACACAGTTCAGTTTGAGCTACTTAACCACTCCCAACTATTCAGATTTTGAGCTCAAAAACCGCAAATCAATCCACCCATTTTTCTGTTTTTTATGTGTATTTGAAATTTTGGGCCCCAAACTTTAATGGAGGCTAACTCCTTGGAAAACGCTTGGGATCCTTGGTTTTCTATTTAATATTGTTTGGCTTGATGTATACTATTACCCCTTAAAATTTTCCCCATCTTTTTTGAATCACCCTGTATATATATATATATGGTTTTATATATATATATATATGTCAACATTTGAACGGGGGTGGTTTTGGGGTCTGGGGGTCATGATCGGTGAAAATATACCAAAATTTTCTGGAAGTGCTTTCCTCCGGACGGCTGCCATAGGTAGCTTTTTACTTTTTGTAATGAAAGCTACCTAAAATAAGAGGAGAGAAAAATTCTTTCCTGTTCTTTACCGTGAGATTATTTCACATATTTGTGCTTGAAAAAGATTTTCAATGCGATATTTTTATGATACATACGTTTTTGAAAATCCTCTGGAGAGTGCATTAGTACAAATAGTTTTTATTTTTGCGCGATTCTTAAAAAAATACATAGTAACTATTAATTGTGTATTTTTAGGTTAAAAATATTTTTAACAACTTCCCACGTGAAATTTAAGTATAGTAATTATATTTTTTATGCTTTTAAAATGTAACATTTATTGATCTACGAAAGAAATACTTCATAAGTCTTGAAAATCGTAAGTGTTATTCAAATAATATATATATTTTTTTAAACACATTATGATTTAATGATGTATCGGAGCAAATTAAAAAAATATCCCGGTTCGTGAAATCATGATAAAATTTACTGAAACTAAGACAACTGAATTACTGAAATTACGACAAATTTTGTTCCAATTAATGAAATTATTGTAATTATTATTTCGGTTCGTGCAGTTATTAACGCATGCTGTAACTGTTTTATATGTGTATTACAATATTCTCTTTAAAATTAAATAATATACACACACACACCTATATAAATACTACTTCTGACAATGAAGTTCGGTGAATAGTCTTGTAACATTAACCTAGATGAAATTTTAACGAAAGTTACCATGCCATTCTTCGAAATAGTCACCTCCTATAACCTAGTAGCAAACCAATATTGGTCCAACGTTTCGCCAATATTTCATTTATTGGAAATAGTACTAATAAAACGACAATATTGATAATATATTGTCATTTAATTGGAAATATTTCCAATGAATTCCCAATATTGTACAAATGTTGGCGTTACATTGGAAATATTTATAATGAAACCCAAATATTTAACCAATATTGACGTTTTTTGGCAATATTTCCAGTGAAACCAAAACATTGGCATAATATTGGCTGCAAATATTGGCTGCAAATATTGGCTGCAAAATAAGGTCAAAATGTAAACACCCCATATCGGAGCAATATTTCATGCCAGTATTACGACAATGTGCCAGTATTGCTCCAAGATGTAGCCAATATTGTCCCAATACTGTTTGGCTACTGGGGAACTATGCACCGCTAAGATCTGCTATACATGTCCTGAAAAATTCGCAAGAAGTGTTCTTTTCGGATGGAGTTCAAAAGCTTCGTAACGTATCGTTGGATGTCAGCAATAAGGTCAAATCTTTTTTCAAAGAGAGTTTGAGTCGTGGATTACTAAAAAGTCTGAGGGATTGAGATCTGGCGTGTATAGTGAGTGTTTAATTTGCACTCCCCTCATGAATTTCTTTCGGTATCATGCAAATCTTAAAACCAAACTTTAAACTGATCTTTTGTTCTTTCCTTTTCTTGTTCTCCGTTAAGAACCAACACACTGAACAAACACTTTGTAAAACACGTCTTACGCGGAACATAAACGACGCTCAACTGAACAACAGTGCGGGAAGATGATCAACACTTGCCTCTATGCAGGCGCAGCGTTTTATTTCCCCAGTGTTGCTAAATCGGCCGTTCTGCATTCATTCACCGAACGTTATTGTCAGAGGTAGTGTCTATCTATCTATCTATCTATCTATCTATCTATCTATCTATATATATATATATATATATATATATATATATATATATATATATATATATATATATATTATTAGGGTACTTAAATGCATACTTTAAAAATTTTGCATGATTTTATATGTAACAGATTCTTCCAAAACCAGTCATCTCCAAAAAAAGAAATTTTGGCGGAAAGCTGATCTTTTACCACACTTAGTTAAAATTAGATAGAAACTCTTTAGTTTTATAGTCTAGATCATTGACCTGTTTTGCAATGAACCAGAAATTAATTTTCGCTAAATCTAATGTTGCATTCGGTTTTTAGATGCAGCAAATACAAAAAGTATATATATTGTTACGTATTTACATAATTACGAACGCTCCTAAAAAAATGAGAAAGAAAATTAAAACAAAATTGCATAAGAAAAACAAGTTTATTCGAATTCACACAAATAAATATACATTTAGTTTATTTATCATTTAGTTTATTTAAGAAAAGTATTTATTATTTCTATTAAAATATAAATTGATTGATACAAGGGCATTTTATTATTATTAAAAAAAATATATATAATGAAATAGCTTTCAGTGATAAAATATTTCTTCAATTCCTTTAAAAAAATCCATTCAAGTACAACATTTCTTGTGATTCAATTTTAAAAGCCATTGGAGAGTGCTTTACAGTAAATTGCTTCAACCAACATGTTACATTTTTATTTCACTTTTAAAAATATGAAACAGGGGATATATAATATAACTATATTGATATTTTCTAATAGCAGTCAGTATACTTTGAAAAAAAAAATGTATTTTATGAATACATATATTTTTAAATATAATGGTATTTTCTATTATTTTTTTAATTGGTTAAAAATGAATTGTAGTAAATATTTCTTATAATATTTAAATGGTTAAAACAGAAATTAAATGAATGAGCGAAATGTAATTTGTCGTGTTGTTGCCATTTTCAATATTAATATAATTAAAATAATCAGTTATTATACATTATAGAAAATAATTAATCTCATTATTTTATACCCCCAAAACGGTACCTTTTAAGCATTTACCTTTTAATAGTACCTTTTTCTTAGCATAAATTGACGGCTTTTATTATTAAAATATTTTGCATATTTATGAGATATTTTTTTTTTTTACCGTAACTCGTTAATGTGATGTTAAAATTATAAAAAAAATAATTCTAGAATATATATACGAATTTTAGATTTTATATTTGTTTTTTTCCTTTTATCCAATTAGAAAATTTGCAAACAATGATTGCAGTGAATGTAAATAATGTTTATATTAAATAAACGTGTTATATATTAAATAATAATGTTTATAGTAAATACGGACTTCGGTGAAGAACTGGAATTACTATAAAGCAAAAACGCAAAATCTTGAGTCCAGTGCAGAATATGAAACGCTTCTGAACACATTAATGAAACAACACTTCTGTATATCATTAGTTGAATAAATATCAGAATATTTTTGTTCATAATTGTATATGATCTGTAGATTTCTATTTAAACTGTATCCTACGCTAAAAGTTAGTTCTATTAAACGCATAACACAATTCAAAATTCCTAATCAACAATTTCATAAATTAACGGAAATGTATATTCGATATTATCTGTGCGTTGCTTAATATGACCCATAAAATGTTTACAAGCCAAATAATTTGCAAATAATATATAATTTTTAAAAAGCGCACCACAACTAAAAAGGACTTCATAGGCTTTTCTGTGTCCTTATAATTGAAATGATACATTACATGCACACCAGATTTTACAGTTAGTGCCTTGTATTACACCTTAGTAAACTGTATAATTTTTTAGAAATTTTTAAAATAGTGTAATACCATTAACCCCTTGCGGGGCGGTGGTTTCATAGATATACCACTTAATTTTAATTCACAGATGCCACATTCGCACAGGAATTTTGTTAAAAGAAATTACGGTTTATTGAATGCGTGAAGTATAGCGTTTTCTTATTTACAAATAAAGTTGTTTTCAAATTCCGGTGTCAGTCATTAATTTCAATTCTTAAGCAATGTATTTGCTCTGCCCCGCAAAGGGTTGAAATTCACCACATTTTTTTTCCACCACAAAAGTAATTTTTTTTTTTAATTTGCTGGATCAAAGTTAAATTAAATTAATCAAACGAGATATATTCCAAGTTTGAAGCATTTACCTTTAACGGTTCTTGGGTATAGCAATTTAAATATGACAAATTGTGAAAAAAGCGATCATGAAGAAAATCGTATTGTCACAAGTCATTTCTACGACATCATTACTTAAAAGATAGATTTTAAAATAAAAAATAAAATAAATAAAATAAAATAAACGAAAAAAAAAATATTTTCTCTTTTGAGATAAAAATATGATTTAAACGCCATTATAAGTATAAAAAAACTTTTTATTGCAATAAATATATGTATATTTTTAAAAATGAAGTTTTTGTGTTCCGGATACCCTTAACCTTTCGGTACAAGCTACACGTATACATGCCGCAAAAAAGCTTAATAATACTTGTTTATTCCCAACAGTAACATTTTACTGTAAAATTTGCCTTACTTAATCGGTGCATTTTCTCGATTTAGTAAGAAAAAATTTTTTGTTTTTAAGAACCGATGACAGAACATTAAAAATTTCGAAAAGGCTCCCGTAGCGAAACAGAAATCAAACACCATATGGTGAATGCATAAAACTGTTGCCCTTGTTATTGGTGCAAAAAGAAATAGCCTTTTTGCAAATGCTTACTTTTTTTTATTCAATCAGAAATAACTTCGATCTAATCTCTATCTCTGTCACATTAATATATTTCATCAGCTTTATATGCTTTCCTGAAGATTTATCGTTAAAAAGAAAATGACTGATGTGGTGCATATGTAAATTTTATCTTTTTTTTTTTTTTTTTTTTTAATGGAAACGTAAGGGAGACTGTGGCAAGGTGACTATGTTAACAATTTTATGTTGTTTATTAATTTATTTTTAAGCATAGTAAAATTAATTTTGCAAAAACTGTTAGAGTATTTTTTGTAGTATTAAATATATAATCATTTAATTTTTCAAATAAAAAAAAACAAAGGATAATTTTATTTTTTCATAACATTAACAATTCGTCATCTTGACCCAATACTGTGGTAAGATGACAACATTGCAAACGGTTAAACATATTTTATCTTTTGAATGTATTACATGGTTTAACAAATTATAACTGTGTTTTTACATCTTACAAAGTATTAAACTAAGCATAATGCATTCTAATGTCATGCTGAAGTGTTTAGTTTTGCAGCTAACAATAGCCACAAATAAAAAAGTCATTTTCATAATTGGAACATTCCAAAAGCCCCCACTCTTGGCATTTATATCACTGGATCCATTTTTCTGTTGGTAGGTCAGAATATACCTCATTAGAAACAGGACATTTGAAAAAAACCATCCTAATTGAAGAGCAAGATGACGAGCTCGTCATCTTGCCCGGACTGTCTGTAAAAAATATTCATTTTCATTGCCATGCAGGAGTTCGATTAATTGACATTTATTCATGGCAATAGGTAGTATTTAAACTAAGTTACTCATAAATATTAAAGAGAAACAATATATCATACCTTTAATATAAAGCTGAGCTTATTTACACATGTATAAAATATATAATGTGCCAGCAGTAAACAAATTTCACAAGTAACACAAAAATGGCGATTTCAGCGTCTGTGTGCTATTATTTAACGAGCGGATGATATGAGAGCCAGTAGTGTCCGGTTGGTGCTTCCATTTAGTGGAAAACGGAAAAATTAAGATACTTGTCATCTTGCCCCACTCTTCTTTTTGCCCTGAAGTTTTCTTTCTTTACATCTCACCGAATAGCTTGTAAATTAATTTTAAATTACATTAACAGTAAAATATTTTATGAGTAAACAGATATTTAATAAGAAACCTGTATCAGAAAACCTAATAGTGCAATTAAAATTTTGTCCTTTTGAAATATAGTATTATAATATTGATTGTCTTATTACAGAATTTGTGTTATCATGTCATTAGTCTAATATAGGATATTGTTTATATAAAAGTATTGACCTTTTACCTGGAAAATATCGGTATCTGTACAAATTCTGTATTCAAAGCAAAAAAAAAAAATCGATTATTGGTAAATCAGTGAACAGTGAACAGAATATCTAGTTGATTGGATACTCAGAAGCAGAGCTACTTCACTTCCTGTATAAGAGTAGATTGTATAGAATATTATAGGGGAGTCATGAAAAAAGCTCTACTTATAGTACATATAGTGCTAATAAGTATAAAATAAAGGATAGCGTACAAAAATAAAAGGCTGAAAATTTATGTCTGGGTACTACTAGGGTTATAAAAATTAATAAAAAGAAAGCTAGATCCCTGTTTGGAAAAAAGCATGATAATGTCGTCATATACTTTTATTGGTATAAAAGAAAAATTCTTTTGCCGGTCAAAACATATTTCATTCAACGAAAAATAAGTTAGATGTAATCTATTACACTGTGAGATTGTTATTATCTTTATGTATGTCACATGTTTCAAAGCTTTTTTTTTTTTTTTGAAACAGGTTTTGGTGATTGATGAGTCAGATATGTAAGTTTTTTACGGAAAAATGGACTTTTTATGAATGTTAAACGGCAAATTACTCAAAACATTTATAATGATTGAAAAAAAAACCCTACGAAATTTTCATCTCATTATTTTATCGAGAACTAGTGGACACGCTACTTTGTCTATCAATTTTAAATGACTCATTTAGAATTTTAGATTTAAGTATATTTAACATATGATTTTTAAATCCCATCAATATAAAAATATGTTTTTAGCATATTCAAAATTATCAGTTATTGTTTTTACCTAAAATGAAAAAAAAACAATACCATAAATATAAATATTTTAACTGGTGTAGTTTGAGACAAGTAGAGATGTGTTATTTAATGAAGTATTTCCCAATCTTCAAATAAACAAAACATATTATAACAGATGTAAATTTTCCAAATGGATGAAAAAAGGTCCCGATCAGGATTTGAACCAGGAATGTATTGGCTGAAGCCGCTAATGCTTTTCCAACTGAGCCATCCCGGACGAATACTAGGGGATTAATTCACCCAACTAACTTGAACGATCTTACAATCTGGTCTGATATTTTGAATCAGCTCAACAGAATAAATCGAAGGTTAAGGGGGCTCAGGGGTTGAAAACTTTTCAAAAAATCGATTTTTTTATGATCTAATTTGATTATTCATTTAATTCTTAACTCAATGCAAAAAACCGCATAAAAATATTTGCATTTTTAACGGAGTTATAAGCATTTATGTATCAACACTTTCATAGCCGCATCCATATAATTTCAACTTTAAGTCGCGTTTTCTCATAACTTGATTTTTGATGACTTTTTTTTTTTTTTTTTTTTTTTTTTTTTTTTTTTTTTTTTTTTGCATGCATATAACATCATTATTTGCATTATCAATTGATATATTTTAGGTAATTTAATATTTTGAGTATTTTTAATGGAAAAAAAAGTTGTATTTTTTAGGGGTTTTTTTTTATTTTTAACTTTGAGAGATTTTTTAATACTGTTTTTATTAAGTGATAGTAATATCCTTAATTCATAATCTAGATTCTGATGTTATATGCATGCAAAAAAAAAAAAAAAAAAGCCATTCTATCAAACATTTTTTTTAAATCTTGGTGTTAGTCGTCAAAAATCAAGTTTTGAAAAAACACGACATAAAGTTGAAATTATATGGATGCGGCTATGTAAGAATTGATACATAAATGCTTATAACTCCGATAAATTTGCTAATATTTTTATGCGGTTTTTACATTGAGTTAAGAATTAATTGAATAATCAAACTAGATCATAAAAAAAATCGATTTTTTGAAAAGTTTTCAACCTCTGAGCCCCCTTAATATCTGAAATTACAGAAAACGCTGCATGCGAAATTTGCATCTGTTATTTACCGATTGAATAATCGTGTTTTAAATTAATGTAATATAATTTCATAAGCAACGTTCTCTGCAGTTTCATATATTAAACTTCGATTTATTCTGTTGAGCTGATCCAAAATATTTGACCAGATTGTGTGATTGTTGAGGTTAGTCGGGGGAATTAGTCCCTCAGTATTCGTCCGGGATAGCTCAGTTGGAGAGCACTGGCGGCTTCAGCCAATACATTCCTGGTTCAAATCCTGGCCCGGACTTTTTTCACCTACTTGGAAAATTTACATCTGTTATAATTCATTTACCGGTTGAATAATCGTGTTATAAATTAATCAAACGAAACATATCATATACACAAGTGTTTTAGCTAGTATAACCATTATTTTAGTAAGTTGATAAATTCTAATTTCCTTTTAGAAGAAAAATTTTTATAATCATAAATATATAAGCAATAATAAGAGAAATATTTTTTATGCCTGTATGCTTTCAGTTTATTCTACTGGAGAAATTAAGGTCAGATAAAATGTACATTAAAAATAGCACTTACTTAGCTCCATATTCTAAGAAAATACACATTATTAAAAAAATGAAACTGAGTAATGTTACGTAACAATTATTTACTTAGTTTTTTCACTTTTTTCTATAGTCAATATATGTCTAAGCATATATCTTTATTAATATCGGAAATTCATAACAAATATTCTCTACTATATTAAATAGCTTCTTTACTCGGGGCAACATTTTCCTGGTATTATATTAAGTTATTTATTACGTAAAAAAACAAAAACAATGTTTAGATCGGTGTTTTATTCTGTTTTGCAGTTTGAAAATAGTTTAGCTGTATTATACTAATTTACTCTAATTTATCAAATTTATCATTCTTGTGTAAGATTTATAACGCGAATTATATGTTCTTTAAAGATTTGTTAAATTTTTTTTATCTTCTGAAATGAAAGAAAATACTGGCAGAATTTAAGTTTTCATGCAAAAAATAACAAAAATAATAAATAAAAGTATATCTTAATATATATATTATTTTAGATTTTAATGTTCTTCGTCCAAACATAAACTATAAGAAGAAACACTTCAAAGACATTTTGTTATGATCATTCTCTATTTATTAGACATCTACTTTCGGTACAATGATACAAAAAACTAGTTGGATGTGCCATTCTCAAAAATTTCGTCTATCTCGTACGTATATTTTAATATTTCAAAATTAGTTACACATGTAATACGTTAATATTATAAATTCAGTACCATACCAACTATGATTTTGCATCTTAAATTTCTGCTTCTATCATTTAATCGGAGCAAAAACGAGTTTCCTTATCTGCACGAGCCGATGACAGTAGAACGATAGAAAGATTTTTTTCAATTTTAGGAAATATCTACTCGCCATACTCCAAAAAAATCATACACAAAAAAAAATTAGTTCAGTTCTATGCGCAGCAAAAACTTTTTAATGGTAAAATAATAAAAATGGCTTCAGGGAGGGTCTATTGACCATAGTCAAACTCTTATACAAAGAAAAAATCATTCAATTCTATGCATAACTTCATAAACTTTTCTGTGATAAAATATTCAAAATGGCACAAAAATCGCTATTGCAGCGCCTCCTTGCAGCGGATTTTTTTCAAACTGAGGTAGGACAAACTAACCATAGTCATTCACTTACACAAAAAATTCCGCTTAATTCGATTCATAACTTGATTCACATTTAGACGGTACAATATTGGAAATGGCACAAAAATCGCAGTTGTAGTGCCCCCTTCTGACAAATTTTCGCAAATTCAGGGACGACAAACTAGCTATAGCCATACACTTACACAAAATATTTGGTTCAATTCTATGCGTAACTTCATACACTTTTAGTCGGTACAATATTGAAAATGGCCTAAAAATTGTTATTATAGCGCCCCCTTCCGGCGGAATATTTCAAAAATGGAGGGGAACTTGCTTGCCACAGCCAAAAAATTTCACAAAAAATTTCATTCAATTCTATGCATATCTTCATACAATTTTTGATGGTAGAATGGCCAGAGATGGGTAGATCTCTGGAGAAACTTTCTCTCCCCTTGAGAGACATATAAAAATTGAGGAGATGGCGATGTTTCGCCCTACCATCTATTGAGGCTTTGTCGAACACAGAAATCCGCTGCAGAAATCTGTTTTCCTACCTCCTGGATGCAGTTCAAAGGAAGCTCCAGCAACTCTCCTGCCCTCCTGCCTCCCTGCCTCCGAGCACACGTCAACAACAACAGATAGCAGGGTTACATATCTGGCCGTAGGAACATATTTTCGTTACCTCAAGGCCCAGAGTACGTTACCCATGGTAACTACTACGACCGACCACAAGATTTTCAGAACCCCTTTATTTTAACAAGCACGTACACTGCATACACTCGGTGGGTCTTTGATGATGTCAAGCATCGGACACGGGACCTTTCAGTCTGGAGTTCAAAGCTATGATCACTAGGCTACCAAACCCTGTTATCTAAAGGATGATAGCGGAGAGAGAAAGTCAGTTCTGGCAAGTCCCCAAGATGATTAATCGGTTCCTTCATGAGTAGCGTTTTTGGACGACGAGACTTTTAAGGTGCGAACAAGAGCGTAGGCGCATGCATATAAAGCTGGTGTAATCAGATGATCAAAAGTGATCCTATGATAAAGCTATTTCGGTACACTAGTGTAAATGGGATATAAGTATTTTAAGAGGGGGACTAGTGTCAATCTTTTTCCCTATACATTGCATTCCTGTCACTTTCTGTGCGCCTGTGGTTTAAAGATAACATTTTTCTTATCTTGAAGTTAATCTCAGATATTATAGTGAGGTAGCATTATATGAATAAATCTCATTGAATCAACGAATGGCCGATCTTCTTACTATCTAAGACGTACGTCACAGATAAGGAAACAATGAAATCCCGGGCTATCTGGCTGAGCGAGAAATTTGAGATAATGAAGAGATATTCCTTCTTTCAGAAATATAACCTTGTTATCTAATGAATGATAGTGGAGAGAGAAAATTAGTTCTGGCGTAAACCCCAAGATGCTTAATAGATTCTTTCCTGATTAGCCTTTTCGAAGAGCGAGCATTTTGAGGTGCGGACAAGCGCGTAAGCGCTGGTATATAAAGCCGGCGTAATGAGGTGATCAAAAGTGTTCCTACGATAAAGCTATTTAGGTATACTACTGTGAGAGGGATGGGACTATTTGGATGAGTAGGCCCAGTATATAAAAAGTATTTGCTGTATGTAACTTAGTATCGGTCCATATCATGTATATCCCAGATCTTAAATGTAAATAATTCTTTATATATTTGTAAAAAACTGTTCGTTAAATTTAATTAAATAAGTTTAGCATTCTGTTCAATATTCCTCATAACGTGCCCGGTATCACGTACTTATATCGGCGATGGCAGCATATCAAAGTAAAAGGGCATCTTTTCGAAATCTGAGGGACTGATGATCGTTATTTTAAGAAAAGGCATCAGCATGCACTGTCAGAAATATTCGTCTTTATACACTACATTTTGCCTCATTCTCGAATAAATAATTTCTGTACTCCTTAAAGAGGTTATTTTTCTGTGAATCGTTCCTGCAAGTCTGAAAAAGAAGAAGAAATTCCGTTTATTCCCCGCACGCATGCGCATTTGTCTTTTTCTTCTCTACGTCTACTCTGTGACTTTACCTAGTTCTGATGTTTGTTGCAGAACTCCTATATTATATTATAGAAGCGTTATAATTCATATATTATAGAAACCTTAGTTTCTTGCTGACTGTGTCTGCACATGCGCCACAAGTTTGACGAAATATTACAAGATTCGCATGATATATCATCAAAAATGGGTAAGTACTTATTTCAGAATTTGTAACAACTGTTAAATTATTAGGCATGTCTTTGGCGCATGTCATAGATCATTTTTATTATCTATACTGTGAAAAAAAGGAGCATTATTACATTTAAACTGAAGTTATGAAATGCTAAATAAACTTTAAATCCACACTATTTTCTGTAGTAGCTCCGTTAAAAGTGTAAAAATAATCTCGGCATGATGATTTTTTATTCTTTAGTCGCAATTATTCCAATAAAACATCAAATTTTGAGTAAGAATAAACTCGGAATGGTGATATTCTATTCTACAATCGAAATTATTGATATGTAACACCAAATTCAGTGCAAAGAAATCAATTTTCTGTTTTGATTATGAATCGTATGTTTGCAGACGACAGGCGCCATTTTACTTCCGCGTTTAATCATCATTCCAAACTTTCAAATAGCAGGTGAAAAAGCAAACATAATGTAAGCAATATTATTATTATTCTTTGTAGATTTTTGACGTAAGACTAAATAATGTTTGCATGTGTTATTTTAAATTAGATCATGTTTTTAATAGTGTACTAGTACACTGTCATTTTAAAAACTATGGCGACATGATCGAATTTAACGAAAAGTATGTCTTTAGTATAACAGTTGTAATCAACTTTTTTTTTATACAGCTTTGTTTACTTCTAAGCTGGCATAGTTAAGCATTTTTTATGCTATGCATTAAATTGTATAACTGTGAGATAATTTAATATCATATGTAGCTTATGTTCGTTATTTTCTTAAAAAAACTAGAAACTCCGAATTAAATTAATAGTGATAGTTACGAGTAATTATAATTTTTGTTACAAAAATATTTTATAACGTGTGACCATGATGTTTGCCCGAACTCAAACAAAAAATATTTTCATTAAAAATTAGTTATTAGGGCCATTTCACTGTCACGTGCGGGACAATCAGACACCATAACTCCACCAAAATTGTGTTATAGGGCTTAAAATTCTTCATAAACAGGAATAAACACATTTTTAACAGTTTATATTTGGTATAACAATATATCAGGCAGGGACAGATTTTTCCTAAATGATTTTATGATTTAGTTATTAATTAATTTGCATGCGTCACGTGCAGGACATCTGAAGTCAACCACTTGTAATTTGCTCTATGATCCAGCTAACATTTCTGCTCTACTAGTTTTCCAATTTCAAAAGAAAAAATATATATTAGAAGCTAAAGGTCTAATGTTTATGAAATAAGCATCATTTTTGGAAAAAATAAATTTTTAAACTGCTAAAAAAAATATAATGTATAGTGTCACGTGCGGGACACTGTTGTCACGCGTGGGACATTTGCAAATATCATTCAAGTAACCTTTTCAAAAATCAGAAAATAAAGGAATACAAAAAAGAAAATGCATATTATACATTTTACAATACAAAAATATTTATTTTAACTTTTTTTTTTTTTTTTTTTTTTTGTAGAAAATAAATGTTCAAATTGACATTTTTAAACATAAAATAAAGTAAATGTATAAACAGAAACTGAAAAGTTTTCCACAAATTTGAAACAACCTCTATTTTTAGCTACAGTGGCAGTTGATATTTTCTTTACCACATCTTTAAATGAATATAGAATTTTATCTTTATACTGTGGTTACTTGTAGAATTTACCACTCTTTATCATGACAGACACTTCAATACTATCATGATTGGTGCTTGTAATAATTTCACCAGGATAATTAATGCCATCATATTTTACAACTACCCATTCACCCATCTTAAAAGAAGCTGCTGTTTCTGAAGAGATGTTTAATATAATTGCTCCTGGAGGATTCATAGCACCATTTTCTCCCTTATCTTTTTCATTCTTCTAGCACTAGTAGACTTAGATCTTTCCATTTCTGCTAAATAAGTAACAAACTTTATCAATTATAAATGCTTTTGTCTAAATTTACTTAATTTCATAGAAACATTGAACTTTAATTCTATTTTAACTTAGAAAAACAGAATATAAATAAAGAAGTTTTATTATTTATTTTCTGCAGAATAATAACAAGTTCTTAAACACATGACTCTTCTTATTATATAGAAAAAAACCTATAAATTAAGTAGATTAATTCTTATTAGAAAACAATATGTTCTTATAATAAAAATAACCATCAAAGTGTTCAAATTTTATTAAAATAAATTTATAAAAAAATAGAAATAAAAAATATTAGCATCACATAAAAAAAGAAAAAAAATGGAACTATCATAAATAAAGAATACTGCCCAGTTAAACTGATGGCATTGAGCTCACAGGCTACAAATACTAATTGTACATTAAAGCCTTATATTTTCAAGGGTTAATTCCGTTCGAAAAAAAAAAATTAAGAAGGGGAAACAGCACTCCCCTTTCCTCTTTTTTTATACTTAATCATTGAACCTCCTATACTATCAAAGACATGCTTTATCATATAAAAAATCTATATCCAAAAGTCAGAGCAAATTAGATAATTCTTAATAAAAACCCATTTAGCATTTATATAATTTAAAAGGAGTTATTCCCCTCTTTTATACTTAACCATTAAACTTCCAAAACTATTCAGAGATTTGAACGAAATCTGAAAATTCTGCTTGAAAAAACCATTTATATAAATTAAGGGGGGGGGGCATTAGAACCCCTCTTCCCCCTATTTATACTTATTCAATGAACACCTAATAACAGTCACGGAATCGCCTCATCAGAATGATCCTAATCTAAATTTTGAACGAAAACTTAATTCTGCATGAAAATCCCATTTATATCAACTAACGGGGGGGGGGGATTAGAACCCCTGTTCCCCCTATTTATACTTATTCAATGAACACCTAATAACAGTCACGGAATCGCCTCATCAGAATGATCTTAATCTAAATTTTGAACGAAAGCTTAATTCTGCATGAAAATCCCATTTATATCAACTAACGGGGGGGGGGCATTAGAACCCCTGTTCCTCCTATTTATACTTATTCAATGAACACCTAATAACAGTCACGGAATCGCCTCATCAGAATGATCCTAATCTAAATTTTGAAAACTTAATTCTGCATGAAAATCCCATTTATACCAACTAACGGGGGGCATGAGCCCCCCGTTCCCCCTCTTATACATATCGAATGAACTCCAAAAACTAATCAGGGAAGCGCCTTGTCAGGATATACCTACATACAAAATTTCAAGTGGATCCGATATTTTTATCATGAGTTATCGCGTTACGTATATACGAACATACATACAGAACGGACGGGCACATAAGCTCTCAGGCTATGATAGCCTGTGAGCTAAAAATGTTTAAAAAAAAAATCTTAATCTCGTTTTAGTTACATAGAATATGTTTTTAGGACAAAATAATCATTAAACTGTTAAACCTATGCTATAATAAATCTCTATTTAGCATTCAGAAAACAAAAATAATAGTCTTGCTCATAAGGTGTCACGTGCAGGACAATTTTGTTTTTATATTTTTCTTCAAATAAAAATTTGGCCCAAATTTTTAACTAGCATAGGATAAGTGTACTACACTAAACTGCTTTAGAAATGCCAATTAAACAAAATAAATGAGTTCCTTTTTTCTCCTAATTAAAAAAATTCATCTTTTGTGTCACGTGTGAGACACAGAAACAAAGCATTTTGTGTGTGCTGTAATAATTATTTGAAATTATCCTAGATTTTTAAGTTTAGTGAAATAAAAAGAATGAATATTAGACTTACCTAAAATGTTGATTTCAAAAGTTTCATTGGATTTTCATTATTAAAAAAACTCACTCAAAATGCATTATAAAACTCAACATACTTACTTGCACATGCACGCTATCTTTAAACTGTTGTGTTGCCAATCCACAAAAGACAAACTTTAAATTCTTACTCAAAACATAAAATTTGACATGTTGCCATTCAGTAAATACCAAACATATTTATTTACACAAACTTTTTAAAATGACTATCAATTTACCTTTTTTCATGGAATGGCCCATTATATTTTTTTAGCTTACTTGACGCATTATTAACCCAGCAAACACATAGCTATCGGTAAGCAATCGGACGATAGCCGCTTGCCACTGCCATCGGTATCGGACCGATGCCAGTTGCTGCAATCGGTTCCGTATCTTTTTTGATACGCCGCGCGAATGCCGCCCGATCCATGAGGCACGCAGCCGGTCCTGTATCGGCAAAAAACTATGCCGATAGCTAACCACACGAATACCGGCTGAAGCCCGGCACAAGCAAATAAAAAAACTCTGGTGGCGCCATCTGTTAAACGCTCTAGCAAGTATTTTGAGAGCCAATGGGCATACTTCAGCGGGAACAGGAGGGATTTGATCGCGCAACCCCTAGCTCAGAAGGTGAACGCTTTAACCACTAGACAAGTCAGAGCTGGTTAGGGGAGGATTATGTGTTGTAATAAGGGTGTGGTTTTTCAGTAAGTGCTACGTGAATGGCAAGTGTTGTTGACATAAATGACAGATTGTAAAATTGTAATATTAAAGTGTTTGTATTTTATTTTTTGTAATCATTTACTTATAATTGTCTTATGCGCCTGATTTTAAAAATCAATTTAATATTTAAATTAATGAATTAGCAAATAATTAAAGGAAACGAATTGTTTTTCTTATAGATTTTAGAATCATTAAATAGTATATTTAAAAAATTAAAAATAATGATTTTTGTTCAGAAGTATTGTTAAATAAATAAAATTTTTAATTAGAAACTATAACATAATTACATGCTTTGCGTTAATTTCTAAAGTGTATATTTTTAACTTAGAAAAATCTTATTTTAAATAATAATAAATTGGTAATAATTAACTTTTAAATAGAATAAAAAATTATGTTATGCCATTTGATGATTCAAAGTAGTATTTATGTTTTAAACCTATGTTCCAATGTTATTTAGTTGATAATGAATATTTATTAAGTAAAAAATAAAATAAAAGTAACATATATTATATATATATATATATATATATATATATATATATATATATATATATATATATATATATATATATATATATATATATTATTTTTTTATACATTTTTTTTTAAATAGGAGATATTTCATATTCCTTTTTATAAATTTAAAAATTCTTAAGTACTGGATATAATAAATGAATTTTAGAGGTTTTTCTGATGCAATTTCCTTTTTGGGAATTATAAAGTAATTAAATGTAATAATAAAGTAAATAATAAAGTAAAAAAAATTAGGAAATATATATTTGTAACATAAAATAACTAATTTAATAAAAAAATAACTTGGTAATTAATCACTTTTAATTAGAATGAGAATTCACGTTAAGTGATTTTATAATTTAATGCTGAATATTTTTTTTTAGCAATATTAATTCCGAATAAATGTTGCAATAATAATTTTTAAATCTTAAAATAAAATAGAAATACTATTTTTTTTTTTTCGTTTCTGAGATAATATTTTGGGGAAAAAAATCTAATTTTTATGTAAAAAAAATGGGTACATTTCTTTTATATGTTTTATATTGAAAAATAATGTTAAGCACTTTTTAGTAATTATTTTTTTAAATAAAATAAGAAAGTGAGTTATTGCTTTTAAAATGAATAGATAAATAGAAAATAAATTCAATTACCTTACAAAATATTTTTCTGTTTATCTACGATTAAGTTCCTAATAGTGATTAACAATTTAAAGGAGAAAATTTAAAAATTATTTTGTGATTAAAATAATTGTAAGTCATTTTAAAAATTAATTCAAAAACATTATTTTTAAATAAATAAATATAGGTTATTTTTGACATATTTTCTGTTTCTCACTGACAGAATTTTTAATGAAATACGTGAAATATACATTTCTTATCAAAAAGTCAAACTCAAATAAAATTCAGAAAAAGAAAAAAAATCGGTTAAGACTAAATATTCTGAATTCGGACCGATGTTGGCAAATCTGATCGGTCCACTATCAGAACTCAGATATCGGTCCTGTGTCACTTGCCGGTATAAGTCGCTTGCCGATATATAACCAAGTGTGGACCGATTACCGTAACCGGCTGTCAAAATAGCAGTTTCTTAAGTTTTACCTGCCAATCTGTTACCGACACTTAACCGACATTGCCGGCTCCGGTCCGATCGTATGCCGAAAGTTATGTGCTTGCTGGGAACCTATGAGAAAGATATTTTTAAGCATGCAAATATAGGAAATTTCGTTATTTAAAATGTATGTTTTATTAAAATGTCTCAATTAAAAGGAAGTTTCGCAACCTCATTGCGCCAAACTATTTATTTTAAGTTTTGTCTATATTAAATTTAATATGTAATATCTACAAAGCCCTTCAGTTTAAAAAATAGCGTCCCTCTTGCCCCTCATCCAAAAATTAGCGTCCCTCTTATCGCTCATTCAAAAAAAAAAAAAAAAAAAAAAAGTGCCCTTCTTGCCCCATATTTGAAAAAACACAGCTCTGCAACGATAATGCGAAAACTGACTATATTTTCCCTTCATAGTCTATCAAAATTCATTATTTTTTTACTTTTGCACTATTTTTCCTAAACTCGAATGAAATTAGCGATTTTACTCAGCTACCAAGTGAAGATTTGTGTGTTTTCTGAGATGGCAACACAATTTTTAAAGAAGAAAATTCTTGGTATAAACATTTACGAAAACACGATTTATTGGTGGTTAAGAAACATTGAGGGTTTTATGTTAACAACTTTATTGTGCAATCCAGTTTTTTTGCCCAAATTTTTTAACTAACTGCCACCATTTTAAAATTTCCGGGACGAAATGCTTTAAAATTTTGGAAATTTCAGATCAAAACCACTCCTTAAAAATGTTTCATGGACTAAAAATTTCAAATGTAAAAAATGTGTTTGTGATTTAAGACATTTCATTGCATTGCAGTTTATAATAACTCAAACTTGTAAGAACTAAGGTTTATTTTCATAGCAGTTGGCAGATCTGCATATAGTTGAAATGTATGTTTTTAGTAAAAAATAAAACTATGTTTTCATTGCTTATTTATTCTGTGGCAGGTAATCTATTATTATTTATAATAGTTACAGTACACTCCCTCTAATCACATGTTGGGATCAAGGATTTTGTGAATTATAGAATTGTGCAGATTATAGGTCATTTCTTTGTTTACATCTTAATATTAGGAATTTATCAACAAATGTAATAATCATATTGCAAATAAATTACACAGAAATGAAAGAAATGATTTTTAATATAAAAAAAGTTATATTCAATATTATGAAACTATTTAAATGATATAATACAAAACTACTAGAACAAATTTCTATTTGCTTTATAGGTTTTTAGTTTATTGTATCCTGAAGCCTTTAGCACTAGAACCGCGGAGCGGGTCAATTTGACCCAAATCAATGTTTAATTTCTCGCCGCGCGAAAAGTTTTCATTGAAAAAATGTTTCCTTTTCTGACTTTTACTATTTTAAGGTAAACAACAACTTTTAGTATTTAATAACAAATAACATAAATAATTTTTCAGTTTTAACTACTTATACCTAGAACCGCAAAGCGGGTCAATTTGACCCGTAGTATCTTTTTACGCATAAATGACAAAATACAGATGCATATCTTTGGAAGTAATGAGAAAGGATATGTGTCTCAATCCTAATTTTGCTAATAAGCAGAATTGCAAACGGGAATAGTGAAAATTTTCAATCAAGAACTTATATTGTTTACGTGAAGAATAGATTATTGCAGTGAAAAATTACAACAAATATTTAGAACTGTTATTCGAGTTGCTTTTAATCTGCATTTATTGAAAGTATAGATAAGATTTCCGATACCTTACTATCACTGTCAAAGAAGCTTTCGAATGTTAGCAACTATTATTTGAAAATTAGTGAGAATACAAATAGTTGAGGATGGATATCCGCATGTGAATGAAGAAAATTAAATTCTAAAAATGAAATTGAAAGTAACGACGACTCTTTCTACACTGATAAGCTTGTTGGACTTTTTCCTAAGAATATAGATAGAAATTTATCAGTTATGAACGAAAGTTTATGATATTTAACAAATAAAAAATTGAATATAGAAAAAGAAGAATTAAGAAGTTGAAAAAAGTAATAAAATTTGATTTTTATATCGATAAAAATCTTAAAAAATAAATAAGCAATAACTTGCACATTCACACTTGGAAATAAAGAACATAACAAGAAAACAGCAAGACCAACTATGTAAAAGGCCCTAATATAAGCATAGATGAGTATTTATTTCCTTCAAAATCTGTAGGTTTACTCAGTATATGTCTAACAAATCCAGATAAATTCAGTATCGTAATGTCCAATCCGAGAACTACAAGCCTCTGTAAAACTGTCAAAATCGGAATGGCATTCGGCTATTCACATTTACACATCAGCGTAGCTGTTTACCAAGAAGAAAAGAAGAAAAGGGTAAAAATGCTCTGTTGCTTAGCAGTTTACATCTAACTGTTGAAACTTTAGATAATTTTATAAAATACTTTATATACTTGCTTACTACAATGCAACTAAATTCGGCGTAGCTTTGTTATTTGACAGAAAGTCTGCATATATCAAGTCCACTTCTTAAAGGAAGCCGATGAATGCAATTTATAATATTTTGTATTTTGCAACTGTCAATGCTTGGGTTTTATGCAAATCTGTAATCGGAAAATTAGTTAGTTAACGTTTTTTCGTATACGTTTATTATTTATTAGTACACGTCAATTAATTCAAGATAATTTGTTATTTCTCGGCCCCTCCAAAAAATGTCTCGGGCATTGAAGAATTTTTTGTTTGTTTGTATTTATGACGGCCAATTATCTACACTATGGGATATAGGCTCTATGGGGTGGGATGCCCTCCGTGGGGGTAAACCTAACCCGTATTTATGCAAGGTTCGAAGAAAACCACGGAAAACACCGAACGATTAGGCGGATGTTCGCGATTGGGTTCGAACCCAGCACCTACCGTCTACCAGTTTGGAGGTCAGAACCTCGCGGCCACTGGTGGGGCCGGGCAATGAAGAAACACTAAAAACGAAAAGCATACAATAGTAAGCATAGAAGAATTTGTTATCACAGTTAAAAATATGAAAGTAAAACTAAAGATAATTGTTCAAAATATAATGTACCCATGTGTTTCTAGTAAATGTCCAAAATCTTTAGCCATGTTTTTCAAGCAATGCATTTAATAAATTGGATTAGATAAATCAGTAAAACTAGCAACTTGCAATTTTTATGTTTTTAAAAAATATTCTTAGATTTTATATCTGAACTTAATTGAATGGGCTAATGTATTTTTTATTAATGTATATTATGTTCCAGTTAATTTATGTTTAAAATATATGTTCAATATCTCTTCTATATAATTTCATCATACTTAATGGTATGTAATTTTCAATTACAGCATTTTCTGAAATATAAGCAATTTCTGCTGACTTTATGTGTAAATTATAATGTAAATACTAAGAAATATTAATTATTATAAGAAAATATAAACTTTAAACAAACCAAATTAAGTATTTTAGCATATTTATATATCATTTTACATCTCGGGTCAAATTGACCCGCTCCGCGGTTCTAGGTATACCGAAAGGCCCGCGGTTCTAGTGTTAAAGATCAGTCTTTTTCGATCCATAACAAAACTTTGTTTTCCTAAAAAGCTGAGAGCCCCACCAGTGGCCGAGAGGTACGGACCTCTCAACTGGTAGACGGCAGGTGCTGGGTTCGAACCCAATCGCGGCTGTCGGCCTAACCGTTCGGAGCTTTCGTGGTTTTCTTCGAACCTTGCGTAAATACGGGTTAGGTTCCCTTAGAAAGACCCCCATGAAGGGCACTCCCTCCTGGTCCTATATCCCTAGCGCAGATAATCGGACGACAAAAATAAACCAAACCTAAAAAGCTGAGATTTTTGCTCATGGGATACTTCTAAGAAATTTTATCTTTTTATATAGCTAGTGAATGTGTTTAGAATATATCACATTATTCACAATGTACATAAAATATCTCGGTCTAATGAATGCATTAAAAATTTCTTAATTCATAAGGACAATCAACTTTTATTATGGTCTGAATCCAGTCACACTGTGGATTATAGGCTATTGTGGATTAGAGAGAGTGAACTATATCATATAAGCTATATCTCAGTGGAATAATATTTTATAATTTAATGAAATGCTTATTTAATAACAATAAATAAAATCAACTTCTAAAGCAAATAAAAAATACTTCTTAAATGTTCAACTTCTTAACTGCGCATTTTTTTTTTTTTTTTTTTTTTTTTTTTTTTTTTGTCAAATCCAGCTATCTGATATGGGCAAAATTAGTGTTATTCCATTCTTTGGACTATTATTGATCAATTACAGTAATCATATTGGCCAAATTTATGGCACACATTGAGAATTATGTTTTTAGGTATGTGCCATATGTGGTACACAGTGCAATGAGAGTTAAACCTAATAGTTGGTCCTATAAGTTTTTAAGTGTGTTGTTTGAACTCAATTTTTATTTGCTTTTTTTATTACTACATTTATTTGTTGCATGTCCTGTTGGATTAACCGAACGGAACTGCCTAATATTTTTTTCTTTCTTGAGCTATAACAATTAGATTGTAATTATATATGTGTATGTATATGTTTATAAATTCTGTAACTTGTGTTTTTATTTAAAAAATCTTAAAGTATGCTAGATACAATAAATTTAATTATTCTTTATAAAACAGGTATATCTGTTGTAACCAGCTTAATATCTGATGTAGTGAATGGTGGTGGATTTTGAACGGTGGAAGAAGACTATAATTGTCACCGAAGAGGCTGATGCTAAAAAACTTGGATTTCATGATAAGCAAGCTGATTGCTGCACCATAGCTTAATCTCTTTCAGTAGAACGAATATGCCTTTGGCTTGGTATATTCGAAAAATTAGTAATCAACTGAGTTGCCAAACTTGTTTTTCTGTACAAGCACTTTAACTAAACCAACGCTTATATCTTATTTGCTTCCGAATTTGTTTAAAATGTGTTAATGTCTTTTATATACTGTAGTTATTTTTTATATTAACTAAAGCAGAGTTTCCCGCAGGCTTAAAAAGGGGCAGGGCCCTACTGTTCTGAAAGGGGCACTTTTTACATTCTTCAGGGCACGTTTTTGATTTTTAAGGGCACTTTTTATACAGTCGAATCTAGAATTTAGCGGTTCAAAAAATCGTGAAAAAAAAACAGAAATTCCGTCAAAAAATCGAAAAAGAACAAAAATTTCGCAAAAAAATTGAGCAAAAAGAAAAAAACGATAAATTTTGGTAAAAGATTGCGAAAAACAGCAGATTTTGCTAAAAAATCACTAAAAAACGACAAATTTTGTTAAAGATCGAGAAAAAAGACAAATTTTGTTAGAAGATCGCGAAAAAACGGCCGATTTTGTTAAAAGTTGTTCCGTTCTGTTTTCTATTATATTGATAAACACAAGAAAAATAAAGTTAGCTCATTGCATTCTAAACAGGGTCGCCCTTCTAAAAGACCCTATCAATTATTACTTTCTTCTATCTTTACAAGAAGAAAGTATTGGATTCATGAAAATTTTCGACTTCCGGTTTTCGACGAATTTATATCTTTTAGAAGGTCCTGAACACGTTTTGACTATTTTTAGAAAATGTCTGTCTGTGAGTCTGTCCGTCTGTCTGTGAGTCTGTGTGTCTGTCTGTGAGTCTGTGTGTCTGTCTGTGAGTCTGTCTGTCTGTATGTGACAAAAAATTTGTGGGCGCTATATCTCAAGAACTAATGCTCGAAATTTAATAATATTTTATATTCAGTTAGACCTTGATATGAATTAGTGCCTGGTTATAGTTTATATATTGGTGTATTTTATAACATTCATGTGTTAAAATAATAAATATTTTTGAAAATAGCATAAAAATGGCTTGAAAAGGTAAACAAATCTTTCCCATCTTTCTACGCTCTATTAATATGCAATACAGCTAAAGTGTAATTTTCTTCATTATGAGAATTATCCAATTAATATATTGTACTCCTCGCATGAAACAGTTTCTGCGGATAAACAAAATTTCATTTTTAAATATCGATTCTATGATCAAAAGAACATTCTTTGGTCTAAGCTTATTTTTATGTTCGAAAACGGTTTGTCAGCTGTAATCTTTTATGTTGTATAAATGAAACATTTTATATATTATATAGGTTTTGTTTCATTAGATAGAAATTGCGTGATTGATAAATGATTCTATGTAATATAGGTAAAATGTGCTTTTCAGATATAAGATCTTTTTTTTAAGTGGCTGTCGTAAACTTTTATGTTACCATAAAAATAGTTTTCTTAAATATATAAATATTTATATTCGCGTATTTTTTAATCTCCATGTGTTAAAGAAAAAAATATATCTGAAAAACTCATAGAAATAGCATGAAAATGTAAACAAATCTTCCCTACATTTCTAAATTATTCGCACGCAAGACAAGTATAATTTGCTTGTATAATTTGCTTTATCGTGAGAATGATCCGATTTATACATTATGTACTCCGCGCATAAAATAGTTTCTTCAGGTTAAGAAAATTTCATTTTCCATTAATGATTCTATGATCAAAGGAAGAATCTTTCGGTCTAACCTTATTACTTTCTCCTATCTTCAATAGAAGAAAGTATTGTAATCGAAATTTTTTCGACTTCCGGTTTTCGCCGAATTTACAGGTTATTTAGGGATTTAGGGGCAAGATATTCCAAAAAACATATTTTAACAAAATGTTTATCTGTTCGTGTGTCTGTGAGTGTGTCTGTGTGTATGTCTGTGTGTGTGTGTCCGTATGTCGCCATTCCACCATCAAAAAGTGTATGAAGATATGCATAGAATTGAACCAAATTTTTTGTGAATGTTTTTAGCTGTAGCAAGCAGGTTCTTCTTCAATTTTGAAATATTCCGCCGGAAAGAGACGCTGCAATCGCGACTTTTGTTCCATTTTCAATATTTTACCGACCAAAAGTGCATGAAGTTACGCATCGAATTGAATCAATTTTTTTGTGTAAATGTTTGGCTATTGTTACTTGGTTCTCAATTAATTTGAAAAAAATTGACCGGAAGGGAGCGCTGTAATAGCGATATTTGGGCCATTTTCAATATTTCACCACCTAAAAGTGTATGAAGTTATGCCTGAAACTGAACTAAAATTTTTGTGTATGATTTTTTTTTTTGGTATGGCAAGTAGATTCTCCCTGAATTTGAAAAAAAATCTGCCTATTATTCGATTGTCCATCGGCTCGTGCAGAGACGGAAACTTGTTTTTAATCTGATTTATTGTCTGAAACAGAAATTTAAGATGAAAATAAAAGTTGGTATAGTATTGAATTAAAATTATTAAAGAATTAACATGAGTAACTATTTTCTTAAATATTAAAATGTAGGGGAAAATAGGGATACTTGAGCCATTTTTTAAATTTTCATTTTTTTAAATTTTTTTATAATTTTTTAGAATAAAATAAAATATTGAAAATGAAAATTTGATATTTTTTTCTTCAACTGAAAACCACTTTCAATTAATTTTGACTTTTTTTTTCTATGCCTAATAAATTTTTACTTTTTGTTTTACATTGTGGCTCAAGTATCCCCATGAGGGGGATACTTGAGCCATGGTGAAGGGATACTTGAGCCAGTACGAAAAAATACTTACAAAAGTAATTTTTTTCGCTTTATTTTTGCACAAACATTTTACAGAATAATAAATTATAATACATAAAGTCCTTCAAAACCAACTGAGAAAACAAAGCTAGTAATACGATCATTTTTTATCGTTAGAACTGGCGGTCGAAGGATCATTTCAACTTGAGTTATGTCGATGATAGAAACATCCTCAGTTCAGATCTATTTAAATTTGGAATCTGTAATTCTTCGGGCAAATTTTATTTTCAAAATATTAAGCATTGGTCCAACAAATCTTTTTGCAGTTTTCTTTCTGGCGTATTTTATTAGTAACCAATCATCAATAGAAGATTTTCATTTCATATCATCACCAACATTGACAGAATTTTCCTCTAATGATATTGTCAAACTCATGCTTTTAATTGAGTAGCTGTCGGAATGTGAGCCAGATGTATCATTCCGCTCTTTCAAACACTGTGTTGATTTCACAGGAAAAGATTTTGTCTTCACCTTTGGCTCCTTGCACATAAGTTCGAACTGTGATTTTTGTTGCTTTTCTTGTTTTTTGTGCCCTTTTTTTACCAATTCTTCTTCAATTTTCTTAGTTAAAAAAAGTTACAGTAACAGAGGTTACAATTTAAATATAAAATATTAATCTTAATATATTTTTTTAAATAAATATTTTAATATGGTGGACCTAACTAATTAAAGTATTAGAGATTATAACTTGTAAAACAGTTTTAAAGAGTTATTTTAATGTAATAAAAGTTAAATTGAAAACTATGTTTACATTTATCTAGACAGGCTATTTTGTTAGTCAAAATGAAAAATAAAATGGATATTTTCATTTCAAAAATATTTATTTTAAAACATTTTTAGGTCGTTGTTTTTTTAAGAAAAACAATAAAATGAAAATTTATTCTCCCTTTTATCCAGAAAAAATCTATTAGTGAATATAAGGATGTAATTTTATTTTTGGTTTGTTTCACCCATGTCTAATTTCCTAGTGGGGATGGTAGAGCCATGGCTCAAGTATCCCCAATCTCACTGGCTCAAGTTTCCCACTACTACTATTTTTGTTTATCAGAGTTTTACTAAATAAACCATGCAGCTATTAGAACTATTTTAGATTCAAAATACAATAGAAATTATACTTATTAAGTTTATGTATATAGTTGCAACTTTAAACAAAACTTTGATTACAAAAAAATAAAAAAAAAACATGCACCTAAATGTTTACTTCAGATAGGAAAAAAACAACTATCAATCACTATACTTTCAAAATTATACCAACGTGTGTTATTTCTTTTTTACATGTTCAGAACTATAAATATGTTACCATGTTGCCAATTTTAGAAAGAAAAAGTAACCAAATGTAGAGATAATAGGGGTGGCTCAAATATCCCCACTCTCCCCTACATAGAAGAAAGTTTTGGGATTGGCACATCCAACTAGTTTTCTGTTCGAGGACGGTTTGTCAGCTGTAATCTTTTACGTTATATGAAAGAAACATTTTATATATTATGCAGGATCATACACTGTAAAAAAAATCAAGAGGTTACTAAAAAGTTTTTAGTAAATTAGCAGCCACAGAATTTTTTAGTAACCATAACAATTTTTTTTGTTACAAGTGAAACAAACATTTCTTTTGTAAACTTAACAAAAGAATTTTTCGTATAACTAACTTAAAAATTTTTAGTATGAGCCATGAAGCAAGTTTTAGTAATAGCTCCAAAATTATTTTTAGTAACCATTACGTGCGCCCGAAGGCCAGGAGCTTCCTTCGAATTGCATCCAGTGGGTAAGAAGACTTCTGAAGCGGAAGATTTTCGGCAAAGCCGCAATTGATGGCAGCAGCAAGCATTGCTAAATGCTACGATAGGATTTCCATAATCCCTTTATTCAACGAGTACTTACACTGCATACATTCGGTGCGTATTTGGTGATGTCCAACATCGAACCCGGGACCTTTCAGCCTGGAATTCGGTGCGGCTAGGCTATCACGGCCACACCAAACGAGTTTTAGTAATAGCTATTAAAAATATAAAACTATTAACTCGATTCGTTGCAAGCTTTTTTCTAGTAAATCTTACAGATTTTCTTGTAACCGAGTAAGATTGCAAGAAAATTAAGTTGAAATTACAAAAAAAAAAAAATTTGTAATTTCAAGGATCACAAAATTTTTTTTAGTAAATCGACCCTTTTCTTTACAGTGTATATTATGCAGGACATTTTATATATTATGAAATCTGATGATTGATAAATGATTCTATGTAATAAAAATAAAATTTGCTTTAGAGATAAAAGTTCATTTTATTAAAAAAAAAAAAAAAAAAAAAAAAAAAAATGAATGTCGTAAACTCCTATCTTACCACAAAACAGAAGTTTAATGAAATACATATATATTCGTGTATTTTTTAATCTTCATGTGTTAAAATAAAACATCGATTCTCTATATAACGAAATTCATCGTTCTTTCAAAAAATTTGTTATATAGAAAATTCGTTGAATAGAAAATTGCAAAAAAATTGTCATTTAATGTTTAAATTTTTAAATAGAATTGTTTTGAGGTGTTTAATTAAGTTTTTTAAATATTTAATTGAATTTTTATAGAATCTCAAAGGTTTTCGCCACTTCCTTTTTTTTCAATGCCTTATTGTTTTTTTTCTTTCAAAATTATTTACTTTATCAGAAAGAGTTATGCTTATCCTAAAAGCGATTTTATACAGATGCAGTAGAAGATAACACCAGCATAAATGACATTTAGTAACAATTCTTCTTTCAAATGGCGCAAAAAATGCTCCGAGTCACCACAGTTAGTTTAGGTAGATGAAAACCTGCTGAAAAAAAAAGACCTTTTCTGCAATTGCCTCCTCAACCCTTACTTATTCCAGCCTTATTATCCAAACCAAGAAACAAACAATATTTTCAAGGCGACAATAGAATAGTTTTATCTTTTAGCGTGCTTTCTGATAACCGCAAATCGGTCCAGTAAAAAGTAAATGTTTCAGTCTTTTCCAAGAACTCATGCTCATCTTGGCAAAAACAAAGTCAAGTGTAACAATGCAAAAAGGCTTTTTTTAGGGGGGGGGTGAATGCCTTTTTTTGGACATAAGGAATAAGGTAAACGAATGTAGCTATGAAATATAAACCAAAAATAAACGAAATTTTTTTTTTCTACAAATAATTTGAAGCGTTTTCTAAACATATGAAAGAACATTTTAGAAAAAAAAAGTTAAATGTAGATAAATATTTCGCCATATGGAAATTATTTTTAATGTAAACGTGAAATAAATTGACCGTTCCTACAAAAAAATCGTTAAATAGAGAAGTTCGCTGGATAGAGTTTCGTTATAGAGAGACTCGACTGTATTTAAAAAAATTCTAAAAATGACGTGAATAATGAATACGTGAATAAATCTTCCTCACTTTTGTAAGCTCTATTAATACGCAAGAAATATCAAGCATAATATTCTACATTGTGAGAATGATCCAATTTATGCATTATGTATCCTCGCCTAAACCAGTTTTTTCGAATAAAGAAAATTTCATTTTTGATCAACGATTCTATGATCAAAGGAAGAATCTTTCACTGTCTAAGCTTAATTTTCTGTTCGAGAACGATTTGTCAGCAGAAATCTTTTATATTGTATGAATGAAAAATTTTATATATTATGTAGGCTATGCATCAAATACTTTCTTTAGATGGAAATTTCATGATTGATAAATGATTCTATGCAATAAAGATAAAATGTGTTTTTGAGATAAAAGTTCATTTTATTTTTAAAAAAATGGCTGTCGTAAATTTTTATGTTGCCAGAAAAAATAATGTAATATGTAGGGGGATCTGGGGCAGATTAATACAGCTTTTTTACTAAGAATTTTTTTGGTTTCTAGAAAGCAGAAATTTCAAGTTATTTTTGTCAAGTTATTTTTGCATGTGGTGTCAGAAAATGTTGTGTAGTGTGTTATAAAAATGTACAATCGTTGTTTTATACATTATTTTTGAATGCAATTTTAAAAAAGTAAAAAAAACAAGTAATTTGTATCAATGTGCCCCATCCCCGGGGCAGATTGATTCACCTCATTGGGCACTTTGATACGTCTGGGAAAATTGGAGACAAAATAATACCAATGCACATTTTTCATACAGAATTACTTAGCAAACCGCTCTATATTTATTTATAGAAATTCAAATCACCCACAATTCATTTGTAAATAATATTAAAGCAATCAAAATTAAATGAATAATGACTTGATGTTCTTCAACCCCAGCATTATCTCCTTTCTTAAGAAAGATGAAAAATTAGCAGGTTTTCTGTTTATAAATCGGTTTATAAACAGAAAATAAAGGGTAATCATATTCAAAATTCTGTTTATAATTATCCTTTGCTATTCTGCATCTTGTTTCTCTTACTTACCATTTTTCATATCGAAAATTACTTTCTATTTCTAGAAAATCAAAATAAATTCGAGATTTGCCACACTGCCACCTTTTCTTTAATTAGTTAGACTAACACTAGATGTTGGGTAAATTCGTACGTCTTCTATTTTCAAAAATACTATAAAATGTTCTAATATAAAAAATTAGAGCTATTTCACTTCAATAAAAACTAATATTAAAAATATTTCACGAAAAATAGTTAGATTAAGGAGTGTATGATAAAAAAAATTAATAAAAAGTAATGAAAAAATATACTAGAAAAGGATTTAGGATGTATCAATGTGCCCCTGCATAGACTGTATCAATGTGCCCCATACAGATATTTTGAATAAAATGAATCGCAAATTCAACACTTTATAATTTACCTAACAATAAAGAATGAGGAACTGATAAAGAGTAGCTTTACTTATCATGGAGAGTGTTCTTTTCAGTTGAAAATACTGGAACATTTGTATAATACCATTTCAATTGTACAATTCAAATTTACTTTTGACCTACAAAAACAATAAATCACCCATCCCATTTCATCAAACTACTGAATTATTTCAAGACTTTCTGTATGCCGTTATGAACTAGCATCACCTTTTGGAGCTGCGTAAAACTTCCTGTAATGTCCTTGTGAGCAGTAGAGGGGTAGTATCAATGTGCCCCATGTATCAATGTGTCCCAGTTCCCCCTATATTCGTGTATTTTTTATTCTTCATGAGTTAAAAAAATGTATTTGAAAAAAATGGCGTGAAAAGGAAAATAAATCTTCTCTACATTTCTAAGCTTTATTAATATGCAAGAAATGTCAAGTGTAATTTACTTCATTTTGAGAATGTTGCAATTTAATATCCAATCCAATAATGTTTAAATACAATTTCATTTTGGAAATGATCCTCCTCGCATCAAACATTTTCTTCGAGTAAAAAAAAACATATTTGATTAACGACTCTATGATCTACGGAAGAATCTTTTGCGGTCTCAGTTTATTTTTATGTTCGGGATCGGTTTGTCAGTTTGTAGTCTTTTACGTTCTATGAAAGAATAATTTTACATTTTTTCCTTTAGATAGAAATTTCATGATTGATAAATGATTCTATGTAAAAAAGATAAAATGTGATTTTGAGACATAATTTCAATTTATTTAAAAAAAAATGGCTGCTATAATCTTTTATCTTATAATAAAAAAAAACTAAAATAATTTAATAAAATATATATATATTCGTATATTTTTTACTCGTCTTGTGTTAAAATAAAAAAGTATTTGAAATTATAATATTGCTTCATATGCTGAAACCATTAAAAACGCGTGAAAAGGAATACAAATATTTCCTACCTTTCTAAGCTCTATTAGTACTCAAGAAATGTCGAATATAATTTGCTTAATTTTGAAAATGATCCAATTTATATATTATTTACTCCTCGCCTAAAACAGTTTCTTCGGGTACAGAAAAGTTTAGTTTTGATTAACGATTCTATGATCAAAGGAAGAATCTTTCGCGGTCTAAGCTTATTTTTCTGTTCGAGAACGCCTTGTCAGCAGAAATCTTTTATATTGTATGTATGAAACATTTTATATATTATGCAGAACTTTCCATCAAATATTTTCTTTAGATGGAAATTTCATGATTATAAATGATTCTATGTAATAAAGATAAACTGTGCTTTTGTGATATAAGTACATTTTATTTAAAAATAGTTTAATGAAATATATATTCGTGTATTTTTTAATCTTCATCTGTTAAAATAAAAAATATGTTTGAAAAAAAAAACTAAAAATGCCGTGAATAGGTAAACAAATCTTTCCTACTTTTCTAAGATCTACTAATACTTAAGAAAGCCCAGTGTAATTTGCCACATTGTGAGAATGATCCAATTTTAACATTGTGTACTAGTCACCTACAACAGTCTCTTCGGGTAAAGAAATTTTTTATTTTTCATTAACGATTCTATGATCAAAGGAAAAATCTTTGCGGTCTAAGCTTACTTTTCTATTCCAGGATGGCTTGTTAGATATAATCTTGTACGCTGTAAAAATGAAACATTTTATACATTGTGCTGGCTTTGCATCAAATATATTCTTTAGTTGAAAATTTCATGATTGATATATGATTCTACATAATAAAGATAAAATGTGTTGATGCGATATAAGTTCATTTTATTTAAAAAAAGGAGCAAAAAGTCTGTCATGAACTTTTATATTATCATAAAAGAATAGTTTAATCAAATATATATATTCTTGTATTTTTACTTTCTTCTATCTTTACAAGAAAGTATGGGATTCATGAAAATTTTCGACTTCCGATTTTCGACGGATTTATACGTTTTAGAAGGTCCTGAACACGTTTTGACTATTTTTAGAAAATGTCTGTCTGTGAGTCTGTCCGTCTGTCTGTCTGTGAGTCTGTCCGTCAGTCTGTGAGTCTGTCTGTATGTGACAAAAAATTTGTGGGCGCTCTATCTCAAAAACTAATGCTCGAAATTTAATAAAATTTTATATTCAGTTAGACCTTGATATGAGTTAGTGCCTATTGGTTTTTGGTGAAAGTTGGCCTGCAGGTGGCGCTGCTATACTACGTTTTTCATAATTTTCAAGATTGCTATATCTCAAGAACTAATGCACAGAATTTCACCAAACTTCAGATTCTGTGACCCCTTGATATACACAGACGCTGATTAAGTTTTGGTGTAAATTGGCCAGCAGGTGGTGCTGCTATGCCACGTTTTTCATGTTTTCATGATAGCTATATCTCAAGAAGTAATGCACAGAATTTCACCAAACTTCAGATTCCGCGATACCTTAAAATACATATCCGCTGATAAGGTTTTGGTGTGAACTGCCCCATAGGTGGCGCTGCAATGCTACATTTTGCACGATTTTTGCGATAGTTATATCTCAAGAACTAATGCAGAGAACTTCATCAAATTTTAGATTCTGTTACACTAGAATATATAACATAATTAGACGCTGATTACATTTTGGTATTAACCTTGCAACAGGTGGTGCAGCTATGCTGCAGTTCGCACGATTTTTCCGATAGCTATATCTCATAACCAACGCACAGAATTTCATCAAACTTCACATTTTGTTACAAAATGACATGTAACATAATTACACGATGATTACGTTTTGTTATAAATCCTTCAACTGATGGTGCTGCTGTGCTATATTTTACACGGTTTTTTTTACCTAGCTATATCTCAAGCACTAATGCACAGAATTTCATCAAACTTCAAATTCTTTTACACCATAACATAATTAGACGCTTTTTTACGTTTTGGCATAAATTGTCCAAGATATGGTGTTGCTGTGCTACGTTTTGCAATTTTTTTGTTATAACTATATCTCAAGAATGGACGAAATTCCATCAAATTTCAGATTCTGTTAGGTCTTGACATAAATAGATGCTTATTAGGTTTTAGTATAAATTACCCAACATGAGGCACTACTAAGCTCATTTTCTCAGAATATTAATTAAATTTTGCATTTTAGGCTTTTCAGATACCAGAATCTCATTAGGCTAGGTCAAATGTTCGAGGAAATTCGATAGTGGGTAACTTTGGGGTCTCCACGTTTTTTTTTTTTTTTTTTTTTTTTTTTTTTTTTTTTTTTTTTAATATTAAAATGTACTTATGAGATAGAAGAACGTTTTGGGATTGACACATTCAACTAGTTTAATCTTGATGTTTTGAAATGAAAAATATATATATATGAAAAAAGCATAAAAATGGTGTGAAAAGTAAACAAATTTTCCCTACATTTCTAAATTATAATAATACGCAAGAAATGCCAAATGTAATATGCAACTTTGTGAGACTGATCCAATTATCACATTATGTACACCTCGCTTAAAACAGTTTCTTCGGGTAAAGAAAATTTTATTTTTGATTAACAATTGTATAATAAACAAGTTGGAAATTGCACGTGAACGTAGCAAACGTGGTGCGTTCGTACGATAACGAAGTTTTAAAAATATTCAAATCTTGCTGATATAGTAGAGCGTACTTCGGATACAGTATAGTCGAAATCTTTGTGTTTCTGTAAATATGCAGAAAATAATTTTTATTACACCTCAGAAACGTATATCTTATTCATAAAATTTGAAATAGTTTAATATAATTAAAACACGCCCCAAACAATGTTTCCCCGTATAGCATTATGTAGTCGGATACTTTTGTGTGGCCCTCTAATTTAATAATAAAAATTCTTTGTATCACAGATTGTACAGAATGCATATTTTAGTATATATTTCATAGATTCATGCCAATTCTATTATGTTCGAATGAATGTAACATCATAAAAATGCATTTGAATCTTTTTTCCCATTGACTGTAATGTAATGGAATACCTTTGATTGTCCCTGTAAATCATCTATGCATCCAACTTTCATAACATTTGAAAGGACTCGATAAAATTACGTAATAGTTATGTGTTTTAAATTTCAAACGATTAAAATGCATTTGAAATTTTTTTCCGCATTGACCATAATGTAACGGAATCCTTTTGATTGTCCCTGTAATTGATCTAATCCGATTTTCATAACATTTGAAATGACTCGACAAAATTACGCAATAATTATATGTTTTAAATTTCAAACGATTAAAATGCATTTGAAACTTTTCCCCCATTGACCGTAATGTAACGGAATACTTTTGATTGTCCCTGTAATTGATCTATACATCCGATTGTCATAACATTTAACATGACTCGATAAAATTACGCAATAAATATATGTTTTAAATTTCAGACGATTAAAATGCATCTGAAACTTTTTCCCCCATTGAGCGTAATGCAACGGAATCCTTTTGATTGTCCCTGTAATTGATCTATCCATCCGATTTTCATAAAATTTGAAATGACTCGACAAAATTATGTTATAATTATGTATTTTAAATTTCAGACGATTCGGTTGGGTAGTTTGTGCGGACGGACAGACAGACAGACAGACGGACAGACAGACAAACGGACGGACTGAGCGACAACAATAGGTGCTACGTATTTACAAAATTACGAGCGCACCTAAAAAAGAGTCTTTCGCAGTCTAAGATTATTTTATCTGTTCGAGAACGGTTTGTCAGCTGTAATCTTTTACGGTATATGAATGAAACATTTTATGTATTATGCAGGCTTTGCATCAAATATATTTTTAGATGATTTTAGAAATTTCATGACTGATAAATAGTTCTATGTAATGCAGATAAAATGTGCTATTGTGGTATGAATTCATTTTATTTAATAAACAAAATGGCTGTCGTAAACTTTTATGATATCATACACTGTTAAAAATCTTGTCCTACATTGTAAAAAAAAATTCAAGAGGTTACTAAAAATTTTTTAGTAAATTTGTATTCCACAGATTTTTTTAGTAACCATTACAAATTTTTTTTGCAAGCGAAACAAGCATTTCTTTTGTAAACTGAACAAAAGAATTTTTTGTATAACTAACTTAAAAATTTTTAGTATGAGCCACCAAGCAAATTTTAGTAATAGCTCCAAAATTATTTTTAATAACCATTACGTGGGCACGAGCTTCCTTCGAGCTGCATCCAGACTTCTGGAGCGGAAAATTTTCGGCAAAACCGCAAAAGATGGCAGCACCAAACATTGCTACTGCTCCGTTAGGATATTCATAATCCCTTTATTAACGAGTACTTACACTACATGTATTCGGCAGTGGCCAGTATCGAACCCGGGACCTCTTAGCCTGGAGTCCGTTACTATAACCACTATGCTATCAAGGCCACAACAATTGAGATTTAGTAATAGCTATTAAAAATATAAAATTATTAACTCTATTCGTTGCTAAATTTTTTCTAGTAATTCTTACAGATTTACTTGTAACCGACTAAGATTACTAAAAATTTTTTAGTAATTACAAGGATCACTAAAGTTTTTTTTAGTAGATCGACACTTTTTTTTACAGTGAAGTTTAAATCAAATTTTAATGCCCAATAGCTGCCACTGTAAGATGGTGTAATCTTGATCCAATATTTATATCTTCTGCTGAAGCAATAGTTACAATTCTGATTGATGTTTAAATATGTTCCAAATGTTGGTACGGAATTTCTCCATGTTACGGTGGGAGCTACTGAGCACCAAAATTTGATTCAAACTAGAACAAAATTTTTAACAGTGTAATAATTTTATATGGTGCGCAAATTTTGAATCAAAACTTTTCCCTAGTGAATGGGGATGAAGACGGCATAATGAACGAATATAACAAAATACAGTCAGAAATCGGATTATCTAAATTATTAATAAATCCATTAAAAAATATGTATTATCAATTGTATATAAAATGACTGAGTATTGACCAAAGTATCTTTATCTGCTTCTACAACGTATTCCTATCACGAATAAAATGCTTACAATCAAAATATGTGAAACTTATAAAGAGTTTTAAAGAAACAAAGTATGAAATATCTTTATATTATAGCAAGAATTGTTGGGTGTGCAAATCTTAAAAGTTTCTTCTATCTCATACATATTAATATCTCAAAAAGTAGTTATAAGTAACCTATGTTAATACTTCAATAGTTTTTGTTCAAAACTGTATCAACTTTAATTTTTATCTTAAATTTCTTCTTCAGTCAGTCAGTCAAAATAAAAACGAATAAATCTTGATCATGATATTTATTAAAATCAATAGTTCTTCCTTATTCTTTTGTCATCAGCTGTTTGAGAATCTCCGGCATAGCAGTACGGGATTTCCTGTTGCTGCACAAGCCGCCGAAGGACAATAAAAAAAACGAAAAATCTAGAAAAAAAGACAAAAGTTGCTACCACGATGCCTCTTTTCACTGCAACATTTCCAAATTCAAGATGGACAATATAGACATACTCGAAAGCGTGCATAAAAAATTGGTTAAATTCTATGCTTAGATTTATACACTTTTTGATAGTACAATACAGAAAATTCCATGAAAGTCGCTTTTACAACGACTTCTTCCGACAGAATATTTTCAAATTTAAGGAGAAGCCGCTGTTCATGGCCAGAATTATACACAAAAAATGTAGTTCATTCCCATTTCATAGCTTCATACATTTTTTCGATGGTACAATAATGAAAATGGCACACACATCGCTATTAGAGCGACCCCTTTCAGTGGAGTATTTTCAAATTAAATGATGTACTGTCGGACATAGCTAAAAGCACACTGAAAATATTTGGTTCAATTCATGCGTAACTTTATAAATTTTTTGATGGTACAATTGTCAAAATAGCACGATATCACTATTTAGCGCCCCCTCCCATAAGATTTTTTTTTCAAATTTGAGTAGGACCTTTCTGCCAGAGCCAAAAATATACATAAAAAATTGGTTCAATTCTATGCATAATTTCATGTACTTTTTTATAGTACAGTAATGAAACACAGACATCGCAATTATAATGCTCCCTTCTAGAGGATTCTTTTTAATTTCAGGGATAACTGATGACAGTATCTAACAATATAAACACAAAATTGGTTCAATTCTGCACATAACTTGATAGACTATTTGATGGTACAATATTGAAAATGACAGAAACATGTCTATAATAGCATCCGTTTCTGGTGGAAAATTTAAATATTGAAGAAGGCCTGCTTTCCACTGCCAAAAAGATACACTCACAAAAATTTGGTTCAATTCTATGCATAATTTCATACACATTTCGCTGTTTTTATTGAAAACACACACGGACAGTCAGACATTTTGTATAAACATGTTTTGGGGAATTTCTGATCCTTGAAACGTGTAAATCAATCGAAAATTGGAGGTCGAAAAATTTCAATTACAATACTTCTTTCTATTGAAGATAGAAGAAAGCAACATATTTACAATACAGAAATTCTTAGAAAAGTTTCTAAATAACAAGGTCGAATTCTTCAAGCACACTATTTTCTTAGTCTGCTTTTGAGTCATATCTGAATGAATCAGATTCCATAACCTTCTCCGCATATTGGATCAATTGTTTAGAAACTTTTATATTAGCAAGTACTGGGACAGGACACAATTTCTTGTTTATTTTTCTAACAGTTTTCCACTGTGAAGGCGCTTGTGTTAACGATTTCGCTTTACCTTTCCGTGTGAAAGATTTTTGTTTTTGTTTCAGAGATCAACAATATCAGGATTATGCAGTTTGATTTTATAAGAAAAAAAAATGGAAATTTGCACGTCAAGCATAGAAAAATGAGGTGCGATCGTATAATAACGAAGTTTCAAAAATATTCAGATCTTCTTGAATAGTATCTAGTACTTCGGATATAGTAGTGTAGTCGAAATCTTTTGTGTATCCCTGTAAATGCTGTCTGCTTTCTGCTAATATTATACAGGAAGAAACTTGTAGTAAACTTTAGCAACGTATATCAATTTCGTAAAATGTGAAATAGTTTAACATAATTAAAACGCGCCCCCAAGCAATGTTTTCCCATATATCACTATGCAATGGAAATACTTTTGTGTGGCCTTTAAATTAATAACAAATATTCTTTGTACCACACGTTATACATAATGTAGTTTTAACATATACTTCATAGGTGCATTTCAATTCTATTATGTTCGAAATACTAACATTATTAAAATGCACTCCTAACTATTTTTTTACCGTTCGCCGTAATGTAAAAAACTAATTTTGATTGTCTCTATAATTAATATATGCATCCTATTTTCATAAGATTTGAAATGACTTGACAAAATCGTGCAACAATTATATATTTTAAATTTTAAATGATTCGGTTGGGTAATTTTTGCTCAGTTATATACGGGCATACGGGCACACGGATTGAATGTCAACTATAGGTACTATGTATTTACGAAATTATGGACGTACTTAAAAACTGAAAAAAAAAAAACAGTTTGATGTTTAGATGACTTTTTGGATTGACCTGAAGATTTTTGTGATTGACTAAGAAATTACTCTAAATTAAGAAGCTACAACACGAACAAGATTGGTGCAATTTGGACAGAATTTTTAGATAAATGTTATATGCTTATAAAAGAATGTGTTTTTAAACTATTTTAACTTTTCTTTCATGTTAAACCAATAATACTTAAGGGCTATTCAAAAAACAAAGATAATTTAAAGAAATATACATATTCGTATACTTTTTTTTAAATCTTCATGTTATACGATAAGAGTAATATATGAATACAATATTTTTAATATATTAAAAGCAGAAGAATGGCATTAAATGCTAACGAAAAATTCTCATTCAAAGCTTTATTAATACGCATAATATTTCAAATGTAATTTGTTACAGTGTCATAATGATCGAATTTATAATTTATGTAGACCACACATCAAACAACTTCTTCGGCCAACAAAATTTTCATTTTTGATTAAATATTCTATCGTAAATGGAAGAATATTTTGAAATCTAAACATATTTTGTTGTTCGAGAATATTAGTCAGTTATAATCTCTAATGCTGTCTGAATGAAATATTTTATAGATTATGTAGACTTCGCATCAAATATTTCCTTCAGATGAAAATTTCATGATTGGTAAATGATTCCACGTTAAAAAGATAAAAGGTGTTTTTGAGGTATAATTTCATTTTATTTAGAAGCAATAAGTCTGTCGTAATCTCTTATGTTATCAGAAAATTTTATTTTATACATTCTTTAGACTTTGAAACAAAAATTTATTTCAGCGAATAATGATGAAAACGGGATAATAGTTACAACTGTTTAAGTGTAAATTTTGCGCCAAATAATTCTCCTCTAAATTGAGGTGTGACACTACTTACAACAAAATGTATTTTAAACCCAAAATGTAGAAAAAAAATGCAAAAAAACAAAGAGCATAAAATAAAAAAATGCTCACAAAAATGGTAATAAATTAATATTTATTAAAATCAGATTATGCGTTAAAATTGATTGGTTGGTTGGTTGTATTTGCAACGGCCAGTTATCAGCACAAGGTATATAGGCCCAAACGCTCTTATTCACCAACTACTTCGACCCCGAGTTACATCGAAAACCTCGGTCGAACGTTCAAACGGTATTCGTCTTTAATCCTGATTGGACATCTCCTTGATAATGTCCAATCAAATGTTATCATGAATTTCATTTGAGCGCTCGACCGAGGTTTTCAGGTTGAGGTAGATGATGAATAAGAGCAATAGAGGAGTACCCTCCGTGGATGTCTTTCTAAGGAAATCTAACATGTATTTACGCAAGGAAATCCAAAGTTCGAAGTAAACCACGGAAAACGTCAAACGATTAGGCCGTTGCGATCACGACCGCGATTGGGTTCGAACCCAGCATTGTTCTTCCACCAGTTTCGGGAGCAGAACCTCTCAGCCACTGGTGAGGCTTATACGTTAAGGAAACAGCTTTCAAGTCCTAAATATGAGTTTTAAATATGGCGTTATTTTTTCTTTCCTCTTGTCTTCTTATCTTAACAAAAAAGAACAAGACAAAGATTTGACTTTTTAATAAATTCATTAGTTGCAGTTTTGTATCACGCGTAAATGAAAGAGGTGCTTTCACAATATATGACTTCTACGCCAAAGTAAAATATTATAAAGAGACTTCGTTGTACGTGTATCAATTGCAGTCACGCTATTTTTTCGTGATTTATCTGATAAATCTTATAAACTTATATACATTTTTAAAGAATTATACGTTTATTTTTATATTATGTTAAAACATGTAATATATTTCTTAAGAGTTATTAAAAAACTCAGTTAAAAGAAGTATCATAGCTACCAACTTGTGTAGATTTTATTTACCACTAAAATTTAATAGTAAATTTTAACTAATTCAATCGTCGAAATATAGAAATTGTTACTGATTAAATAACGCAGAAATTTCTAACACATTTTAGTGGTAGTAAATATCCATACATGTTGATAGTTATGAAATATACTTTTTTGTGTAATTTAACAATCAAAGTAAAATATGCAAAAATATAAAATATATTTTCTAAATGTTCAACTGGGATTTCAAACCGCAAAAAAATATTAATTTAAACATTAAAATCTAGAATATATAGGTCTATAATAAAGAGCATAAAAATACTGTTTTATCATTTAACAATTTCATATTTAATGAAATTTGATTGCATGATAAGAAAACAGCTTTGAAATGCTACATGCATGTTACAAAAAACTCATTTTTTTTCTTTACATTTTTTAAAAATTAATTAATTAAGTATTTTTATTTTTATTTTTTTTTTACTTTTTTTTAAGAACAGGAGAAAATTTTAACTTTTTAATAAATTCACTGGCTCCAGTTTCAACGATGCGTAAATGAAACAGAAAAATAAATTCAGTTAACAGAAATGTATATTTTTGTGTAATTTTAAAATAAAAATAAAATGTACAAAAGTATTGTACATCCTTAATTGTAAAAAAAACTAGTCGTTGGGGGCCAACGTAATACTTAACCATCATTAATATGCATATGAAAATAAAACATGTGAAAACTATTTATACAATGCATTGCAATTCCAAAACAAAATTTAAATATTGTTAATATGCATAGTAATACTCTATTAAAGAACTGCTGATGTACCAATTTCGACAAATTATATGAAACGCCAAACTACTCAAGTAGTACCGAATGGCGTAAAAGAAACATTCTTATAACTCAAAAAACAATAATTCTATTAATTAAAAATTTACTGCGTCGGATTAAGCGTCAATTAAAATATACCTCTGAATTGAAATTTGAATGAAATACAGGGTCATTAAAAAACGAAGAATGCGGAAAACAGGATTGCAAATATCTCGGCAACTAATTATCCGATCGACTTCGTTCTTTATGCAAAATTTGTGTCATTTTATTGCCTTTCACGTCCATTTCTTAAAATAAAAAAATTCGAAAATTTTTATGTACCTTTCATCAGAACGAATTTTTCGAGAGTCCGAAAAAAAATAGTTCCGGATAATCGAGGTTACGGATATTAAATAGGCTTCGTCCCATCTTTACATACTAAGTACATACAAAATTTCAAGTCTCTATCTCAATTTGTTCGGGAGATAGAGCGTTTACAGACAGACAGACTGACAGACAGACGGACGGACGGCATATTTTTTTTCTAAAAATATGTTTTTCGGAATCTCCATTATCTAAAACGTGTAAATCCGTCAAAATTTTTTTTCGATTTTCAAAGCGATTGCAAGACCTTATATTACGTATGATGGGTAAGTAATAAATAAAATAAAAAAAAAACAAAAAATCGCATTCTAAGCACTAATATTATACGAGAACTACTATCAAGAGTAATTTGTCACATCGTCAGACTGATCCATTTTATGAATTATGTAATCCGCGCATCAAGCATTTTCTTTCGGTAAAAATTTATTTCACAAAGATTTTATGGTAAAAGCAAGAATCTTTCACAGTCTAATTGCATTTGTTTTCGAGAATGGTAAGACAGTTTTAATAATTAACGTTACATGAATGAAACATTTCATACATTTAGGAGGTTTTGCATCACATGTTTTCTTTAGATGAAAATTTCATGATTGATAAATGATTCTACGTTATAATGTATACTTTTGAGGTAAATGTGCATCTTATTTAAAAGCAATAAGTCTATCGTAAAATCTCATTTTGTCATAATAACTTACATTATATAATCTGCAGACTTTGGATTAAAAAAATTTCTGTGAAAAATGACAAAATGGTATAGTGTTTGAATGTAATAAAATATTCTAAAATATAATTATAAATTATAAAAAATTATTATTTCAGTACATTTTGCGTTTCTATTAATCTTTACAACTGTTTAAGATTTACTTGTAAGCCAAATGGTTTTCTGCTAAATATACAACTGGGGTGTGACACAGCAACAAAATAATATTTTAACAATATAAACAAAGTACTGTATCATCATTTAAGAATTTTGTTTTTATTGAAATCTGATTATATGTTGACAGAAAAGCTTTGAAATGCTGAATACATATTTCAAATATTTCGTTATTTTTTGCTTCCTTTTGACTTTTTATGAAAAAGGAATGGGGGAAATTTTTAACCTTTTAATAAATTCACTAGTTCCAATTTTCAATCATGCGTAATTTAAACAGAAAAAAAAATCAATTAAAAGAAATGCATATTTATTGTAAAGTTTTAAAATAAAGGTAAAATATGAAACAAATATTGCATAGTAACATTAAGGGTTAAAAAAATCTCATTCTAATATGCAAGAACTTTGAAGAACAATTTGTCACATTGTCAGACTGATCCAATTGATACATTATGTACTCCTCGCATCAGACATTTTCTTTCGGAAAAAAAAAATTTAGTTTTGATTAACGATTCTACGATAAAAGCAAGAAACTTTCGCAGTCTACACTGTAAGAAAAAAGGGTCGATTTACTAAAAAATTTTAGGGATCCATGAAATTACTAAAAAATTTTTAGTAATCTTACTCGGTTACAAGAAAATCTGTAAGAATTACTAAAAAAACGCTAGCAACGAATAGAGTTAATAGTTTTATATTTTTAATAGCTATTACTAAAACTCACTTGGTGTGGCTGTGATAGCCTAGTGGTCATAGCACCGAACTCCAGGCTAAAAGGTCTCGGGTTCGATGCTCGACACCATCAAATACGCACCGAATGTATGCAGTGTGAGTACTCGTTAAATAAAGGGATTATGAAAATCCTGTTAGAGCAGGTAGCAATTTTTGGTGCTGCCATCTATTGCGGCTTAGCCGAAAATCTTCCGCTTCAGAAGCCTGTCTTTTTATCCACTGGATGCAGCTCGAAGGAAGCTCCAGCCCTTCGAGCACACGTACTAGTTATTAAAAAAAAATTTGGAGCTATTACTAAAATTTGCTTGGTGGCTCATACTAAAAAGTTTTAAGTTAGTTATCCAAAAAATTCTTTTGTTCAGTTTACAAAAGAAATGTTTCTTTCACTTGCAAAAAAAAGTTTGTAATGGTTACTAAAAAAAATCTGTGGAATACAAAATTACTAAAAACATTTTAGTAACCTCTTGAATTTTTTTTACAGTGTATTCTTTTTGGTTTTCGAGAATGGTAAGTCAGTTGTAACAATATATGAATGAAGCATTTTATATATTACTCATGCTTTGCATTAAATATCGAAAATTTCATTTTTCATTAATGATTGTGTGGTGAAAGGACGAACTTTTCCTGGGTCTAATCTTATTTTCTTGTTCGAGAGAAGTAATTCACTTGTAATCTCTTAAGTTTTATCAATGAAACATTTTATATATTACGCAGGCTTTGCATCAAACATTTTCTTTAAATGAAAATTTTATGATTGATAAATGATGCTACGCTATAAAGATAAAATATACTTTTGAGGTATATGTGCTTTTTATTTAAAAGTAATAAGCTTATCGTAAGCTCATATGCTCTCATAATATTACATTTTATATGGTCTGCAGACTTTGGATTTAAATAAAATGTTTCCAAGAATAATGACGAAAAAGAGATAATGGTTGAATGAAACATGATATCTTTAAATATAAATATACATTATTATAAATCATTTCAATAAATTTTGCGTTATTATTGATGTTTACAACTGTTAAAGTGTTAGTTTTACGCCAAATAATTTTCTCCTAAATATACAACTGGGTTGTGACACCGCAACAAAATAATATTTGAAACATTGAAATATGGAACATATAAATGGGTAATAAAAATAAATAGTCAAAAAAATACTTTTTCATTATTTAATATGTTTATATTTATTGAAATCTGAGTATACACTAAGAAAACAGTTTTCAATTGCTGAATTCATGTTTCGAATAATTTGTTTTTCTTCTTTTGTCTTATTTTTAAAAAGGGAACAGGTGAAAAGTTTAACTTTGTAACTTTCTCAGTAATGATGTCGCCTATTGGCCACTAAATACAGTGAAACTCGTTTAAGATACGAATCAAGGGACCGAGAGCATTTCGTATCTTAAGCGGGATCGTATATTATCCGGATTTCATAGATTCTTGAATAATAATGCATATTAAAGACAGTGCACATTGTTATTAACGCATTTTAGCCATTTATAACTCTTATTTTACTTATTTCTAACAAATTTTAAATATTCTAGAAAATTTGAGTTTAAGATATTGAAAAAAAAGTATAATTTTATTTTCGCCAAAATTTTATTCAATATCTGTTTTTACAGGATAAAAAAAAAAAAAAAAAAAAAAAAAAAATGCTTTTATGTAGTACTTTCTGCCAAATTATAAATAAAAGACAATAAAATGAAAATTTTGTTAATCTTTAGAAAAAAAGTAACTAAAATACATTACATTCAAAGGGGACGAATAACAAATTTTCATAATAAATTTTTGACAGACAAGCTAAATGTATGCAAGCAATAATAATTATTCGATACATGTAAAAATCGCGATGTAGTTTTAGTTTGTTGAGAAAAAGTCGTTTACCTTGGTTTGGTGCAACCTAGAACGAGATTTTATTAGGAAGTTTTCTGCCTTATTGATGTGGTCAAAGAAATCTTCAACGGCGGGACCAGCATCCATCGAAGAGGCATATAGTCGAAGTAAGCTAAACGAGCTCATTACAGATGCGGATGATGGTATGACTGGTACATCTGTTTCTTCATTCGCGTCGTTTTCTACTTCTTCTAAAGGGCTAGATTCATCGGAACTTTTGACATCTGCGATTATATCTGCGATAGACCGAACTTCACTTGTTACAAGTTGATCGTCAATTTCTACAAATAAGTCCCAATCTTTGCATTCTTCTTTATACTGCTCCTCTTCTGTGATGTCAGCATCTTCCAAAGTGCCGTCAATATCAAAGGCTTTAGAGAAACAGTTCTCAATGGTGGTTGATGTTACGTTTTCCCAGGATGCACTCAAGAAATGCATGGCGTCCAAGAGATTAATAGGCTTACAGGTTGGGCAGGATAGATCCTTTTCGCGATGATCTATTTGGTGTAGGTAACGTACAACGACACGTCTTTTGTATTTCAATTTCAGAGCATGAATTATGCCCTGATCCATGGGTTGAACCACGCTAGTCGCATTGGGTGGTAAAAAGACTATTTCGATGTTTTGTAAACCTGGGATATCCTTGGGATGGGCAGGACAGTTGTCGACGAGACACAATACTTTTCTAGACTCCTTTTTCATTCGCTCATCGAATTTGCGGATCCACTTAACGAATATATCACTTGTCATCCACGCTTTGGCTTGTCTTTCATAAATGCAGGGCAGATTTCTAACATTTTTAAAACAGCGAGGATTCCGAGATTTGCCGATGACGAGGGGTTTCAATTTATCTGTTCCACTCATATTTGAGCCAACGAAAACCGTGATACGTTCTTTGCTTAGCTTACCACCGGAACATTTTTCACCTTTAAATGCCATTGTTTTATCCGGCATTAATTTAAAAAAAAGACCCATTTCGTCTACATTGTAAATATCGCATCTTGAATATTTTTTCAATAGTGGCAATAGCACATTATTTTTCCAACAATTGACATCATCTATATTCACAGCTGCCGACTCTCCGCATATCTTTCTGTAAACTATGCCGTATCTTCGTCTGAAACGGTCTCGCCAACCGTTGCTAGGCGTGAAATCTACTCCAAGACATGTAGCAATTTCGCAGGCCTTTTCCTTAATCAATGAACCGTTAGTTGGGATATTCGTCGATCGGGTTTGAGTGAACCATTCAAATAAAATTTTCTCCAATTCTTCGAATTTGGCCACTTTAATTTTCTTTCTACCAGAACCTCCAGCTGATACGATGTTTTCCAGTTTCTGTCTGTTTTTTAACAGATCGAAGTGTTGACTCGTGTATTCCCACAGATTTGGCAAAAAGTGTCTTGTTCATCACATTCTCGGCGTCATATTTCCTAAGAACATCCAATTTTTCAGTCAAGGAAAGTGATTTTCTCTTTACTTTAAGTTGTTTATCCATTATCTATTCCTATCACTATTCAGCGGTTAAACAAAAGACTAGATTTGCGTAATGGCCTTTTGAGAGCTTTACCTGAACTGAGATTTCAAAGACGCACTATGGAGTTGCATCACATCACGTGATTATTACGTAAACGAAAACATAGTCTCTGAAGAAACGAAAAGGGGGAAAGCAGCGAGAAACATTCGAGCGCAATTCAGTTCCTCTTTTTACATATTCTTGGATCTTGGACGAGATAATTTATAGAATTCCAAAGAAAAAACAATCTTTTACAACCAGTAGGAAAATGTCTGCAAAAAAATTAGCACATAGGTGACGAATATACCTACAATATCCAGGCCTGGCAGAGAAAAAGCAAGCGACAAGAAGAAATTCATAAAAAGGGCAACCCTGAGGATAATATACAGTGATAAAAATAATATAATAATAAAAAGCAACTTGATAAAAGTTTAAAAAAAGCATAAAAATATAGGCTGATTTAATCTGCAGCTTTCTCATCCAATCAGGGAAAGGCGTTATAGTAAAAGAAATAAAAAGCGGTACTTGTTTTTGTGTTTTGTTGAAAAAGAGGGAGCCAATCAGAATTCAGCCTGCAAAAAAAGCGGAAAAGAATATATTTGTGAAAGAAAAAAAAGATAAAAAAAAAATAGCATTTTATGAAAAATAAGATTTTACATATTCTATTCTAAAAACACGTGATGGACGGATTAATTAAGAACCAATTCGTATATTAAGCGGGTTTTTTGTCATCAAGGGACCAATTTTCTTCGTATATTAAACGGGATCGTATTTTATGCGTACGTATATTAAGCGGGTAATTTTACACAGGTTTTATAGGCAGTTTTCAAGGGACCGAAGAAAATTCGTATATTAAGCGGGATCGTATATTAAGCGGGCGTATCTTAAACGAGTTTCACTGTAACACACTTTAAATCAATTTAAAAGCTTCTATAATTGTTAAAATTATTTCTTCTAGAAATTTCTATTGCGTTTCTATTGTGTGCATATCAAAAGAAAGGATATATAGACAGATTCATCTTTGGAGATGGTGTGTAGTTATTACAAACCGGTTCCTCGTAATATTTGGCTCAGGACTGAGGAAGTTAATAAATTTACCAGCTCCAGCTTTCTATCATGCGTAAAAGAAACAGAAAAAATGTTTTAAAGGAAATTTATATTTTTGTGTAATTTTTAATGAAAAGTAAAATATACAAAAATGTTGCATAATAGCCTTAAAGATTAAAAACATCGCATTCTAAGTTCTAATACAACGTGATAACTTTCAAGTGTAATTTGTCACATTGTCAGGCTGATCCAGTTTATACATTATGTACTCCTGGTATCAAACATTTTCTTTCTTTTTCAAACAAAATTTCACTTTTGATTAACGATTTTATTGTAAAAGTAAAAATCTTTCTCAGTCTTATTTGGTTTTCGAAGATGGTAAGTCAGTTGTAATCTCTAACGTTATATGAATGCAGCATTTTATACATTACACAGTCTTTGCATCAAATATTTTCTTTAGATAAAAATATCATGATTGATAAATGATTTTATGTTATAAAGTGAAACATGCGTTTGAGGTATATGTTCATTTTATTTAGAGGCATTAAGTATGTTATCATTTTTTATGTTGTCAGAAATACTTATTTTATATAGTTTGCATAATTTTAATAAAATTTTTAATTCTATGATGATGAAAATGAGAATGCAGATGAATGAAAGAAAAATACATTACTTATAAAATACTGCAAATAAATTATTAAAATTATCAATAAAATCATATTTAAAAATTATGAATTACTAATTGTATACCAAACTATTGAATAAAGTATAAAACACCCGTATATGCTTCGACAACGCATTCCTATCTTTATATTTGATTCATTAAATTTATTTCCGAGAAATATAAGAGAATTGTCAAACTGCTTACTGTCAATGTTGCTAAATGTGTATGTTTCTTTTTATTAACACCTTTCGAATTATCAACAAAAAACCTAAATTGTTATTATAGATAAAAGTTAAACAATTGCGAAAAAATAATTAATATTTTTTTTCTGGTATTTGTTTAAAATCTTTGAATATAAAACCGCGAGATTTATCAACTCTACATATTGTAGAATATTGTGTACATGGCTTTTATCGTTTATTTATATTTACACGCAGCGCCTTTACAGAACTGTTTGTGAGCGATAATTGATGCAACAGCGTTTTATGTTTCATTATGCGTTCTTAAGTTAAAATAACTATTTGCATAATCATTGGTACATAAATTTTATAGATCATATACAGGGCTACACACAAGAAGTCGACAGCATTCGAAGACAAAGTTATCGAAAAAGATTTTTTAACTATGATATAAGTATCCCAGATAAATTAAATTTTAGCATACTGTTTAATTTATAAACAACTATTTAGATCATACACAGGACTTTACAGTAGAATTAAAATATCAGGTTGTCTCAAAAGTTTCCTCCTTTTTATGACCATAAATACACCAAGCTAATTTAAAATACGGCGAATTTTATTGAAGATTACCTGTGCTACAATGTTCTGGGAACCTTTTATTACATTTCCAAGTCTTTTAATGTCTTCTTTCCGAAAATACCTTCTTTCCTTCTTTTGATTTGGTTCCAAAAAGCTTTCTGAAGTGATTTTTTGTGTCATTAAAACCGTTATTATAATTTTTTTGGTGGAGAGAAATTTTGAGAGATAAAAGCAAATTGTAATCGGATAAAGCAATGTCCGAAGAGTATGTAAGGTGCGTCAGAATATCTCAATGGAACGCAAGGAATTTGTTTTTCCCAACCAAAATATTAGGAAAATAGAACATAAAAATAGCTGTTAGTGACGAACATACCCATGAACTGGTGATGAGAAACCTTGTAGATCGCAATTTGAGAATCTAAAAGATTCTTTTTTGAAAATACTAGTCCTTGCTGACGAACGTTAGATACTTTATAAAAACCAGGAACGCAAAAAGTCCTGATCCAGTCTGGATAAATGTACCATTCCTTACGTTAAAAACGAAACTCTGACAGAAGAAAGATTTGGTCTCTATTTGGCGAAATTAGATCTACTACGAGCAACTACACCTAACCAAACTATTAATTCTGAAAATTACTACTGGCAACTAGACTAATTGCAGATAGCAATTGTCATGAGACACTTTGAACTCCCTAACATTCGAAGTATTATCTTTCATGATGATTCCATTCCAGATGTAACTTTAACTGCAGAAACAAACTCCTTGCATTCGATTGAGACATTCTGACTAATTCTCTTTAGTCTCTGAGTATTGCTCCATACCACTACTATTTGTTTTTTCTCTCAAAAATTCTATTCACCAAAATAATTGACACTTTGAAAGACAACTTAAAAAAATCACGTCGGTAAGTATTGTGCCACGAAATAAAAAGTTTTGGAAAGAACACTGTAGAAAAAGAATTGCTACTGCACTATAGGAAAGATAGACGAAAGTTTATTCAAGAGATTGGCACAATCGTTCTTCAATAAAATATTGGCTTTATCGAAATTTCCATGATTTATTTTTTGTTAAAAAAGTTTCAAACATTTTTTATGGCTACATAATCCATACTACAACTTTATTTTCCTTTCTTGTTTAAATAAAAAAAAAATGCAAAAACATATTTTTTCATCATCTTTCACCACTGAATAGTATGTTTCTTAGAACATAAAAAATTCTTTTGGGGGTTCTTTTCTAATCATTCTCTAAAGAAATACCAACCAGGGATTCAATTCATTACTTTTTAATGCCTCATTAATAGTATTCTTCTAGATCGTCCTGATTTGTTCCTCTTTTATATATTGTATTAGATTAATTTTTGTTAAGCTTTATACTTTCTGTGAAAATGCCCTTAAAAACTAAATTTATTGTATTCTGTTGTCTGTAAAACACCTTTGTTGACTTCCAGGATTTCTCATATTCTTGAATTTTTAACTTTTTTCCATCTTTGAATGATTTTTCTAATTTTCACCAGATAACTCATTACGTTATCAGATTTTTTTTGTGTGTGTGTGTGGGGGGGGGGGGGGGGTAAGGGGATGAGCTTGTCAGGGAACAATTTAAGGTCAGGATACAGCGAGACGCATACGTTCCGCAAAAAAGGCTCAAGAATCACTGTTTTGCCCACCGTTAAAATTGTATTGTAAAATTTTCTTTTTTTCAAAGGAGCAATATCTTGATTAAATAAGGTACAAACATTTGTTTTTTAAAAGTGGTGACAAAACATTAAAAATTTCGTAAAAGGCTCTCGTCACGAAAAGGGTTAAGCGTGAGAAATATAATTAAAAATGTCTGAGACATATCTTATAGATATGACTCCGTTTCACCGTGGATAACTTTCATGAAAGTTGAAAAAAGCATAGAAAATAAAAACAAAAAAATATGGATTAAAAAGGATCCAAATCAGAGTAAACATTACCTATGGTTACTCTCATAATTCAAAGTACACCGTTCGCTACAGCTCGGAGTTGTTGATTGATGGACTAATGAAAATAGTAAAGGTAAGAGTTTACATACCACTTAAAGTAGAAATGACTTACATGAAATAAAAACACCCAAGAAGAAATATCACTGTGCCCGATTTCTTGACAGAAGAGAGTGCATAGGGATAGTGCCTATGTCATTGACCAGGAACTTGCATATTTATAGATATACGCCTCGTAATAATCCAGCTGAAAAGTGAATAGCATTCTTGATTAATATTAGCCCATAAAAGTGAAACTTGTGGTTGGAGCTTCAACAATACTTGGCCGTTCTGTATTTATCAAATTCTTGATTATTAACATACGTTTCATTTTCCTTCAAAGTAAGTCTAATACGTAGGGCTGCCACAGGCGACTATTTTTTAATTCTAACTGGCACCATTTTCTGATAACATAAATCCGTAACAGACACTTTCACAAAAATTTGCAAGAAAAATACACTTTAAGTGCGTGAGCGCGTTTGGCGCCAACCTTAAGGGGCAACTCATGCGCCAGCGCGTGATGTGGGGTGATGTTCAATAGTCACTCACGCACTGGCGCGAGAAAATCTTTCACTGATTCTTTGTTATAAAAAGTAAATCGGCTTCTGGGAAAAACCCACTTCTACAGTACGGCATTAGCTATCACCACTTCTTCATGTAAGCGACAGCGAACGTGTTAAAATTTATACTATAAAAATTATGGTTTGAACAGAAAATAAAAATAGTTGCCTTTGGCAGCCTAGAATACGCCATTTCGCTCGAACAGAATAAAAGAGTTTATTGGCTTCAAAATTTGTATACAGGCTTATTTAATTTTATTATTGGGATTCTGGGAAAATTGAATTTCATTGTTGCAATTTAAAAAACTTTTCATTTTTGAAATCTAATATATCTCCTTTAACGATTTTGAAACAAAAATAATACATTTTAGAATCACTCGCGTATCTAACATTAACAGAAAGATACGAAAATCTAATTCCATATCCTGAAAGCATGATAACCTCCACGTATTCTCTTATTAGGATAAAAGGATTTTTTTTTTTTTTTTTTTTTTTTTTTTGTCAATATGAGTATTCTATTCAAAGTGAAATAAATTCTTCGTAATCTTTTGCGCTGTCAGACTGATATATTTTCCCGCATATGTAATCTTTCGATTATTTTTTAAAAGAAAAAGGCCGCCTATGATTTATGAGTGACATATGTAATTTTTGTAGAAAAATTGTATAGTGCATTTTTATAAATGAAAAACGACAAGAAATGAATTGAAACATTTTTTAAAATTAAATAACCAGGTATATACAAATGACTATAAAACCTTTAAAATATTTTTCATTGTACTTATTTATTTTATTTATCAATGCAATATTAAAATACTTTTAAAGAAATGATTGTATACAGCGTGATTCTAAATGCACGTTACAAACTTTAATTGATGGTACAATTTCTGTTGGAGCACTGTAACAATTATTTATTGTAGAGGAATATAGGGATACAAGTAAAGCGTTGAAATACAATAACAAGGGGACCACATTGGCCTTTTTTTATTTCAAAATTTCTCATTTGTACTAGAAAATTCTTGTACTATTCTTGTCTTTGCTTGAGACAGAGGTTTAATGAATACATAAGAAAAGCCCTTTCTTTTGAAAATTTATGGTATCAATTGAAATTTTTAAATTAAAAAAATTCCGCAAACTTTGTAAAGCTGTCAACCCCACAAATTACTAATTTTCATTTTCTTAATTCAAAAACTTCCATCTTACACTGAGAATTTTCAAAGAAGAATTTTTTCTTTAGGTAATCATAAAATGTAATAGTATAATCCATTCTGTAGAAGTACCAATCAAAATCTAGTTAAAAGTATTCTTCTAGATCTTCCAGATTTATTCCCTTTTCATCTCCCTGTCTATATTAACTTCTGGTAAGCTTTATATATTCTGTGGAAATTCCTCTACAATCTTCGTTAATTATATTCGGTCGTCTGTGAAACATCTTGCTTGACTTCCATGATTTCTCCATAGTCTTGAATTTTTAAAAGGGCTCAGGGGTTGAAAATTTTTCAAAAAATCGATTTTTTATGATCTCTTTTGGTTATTCAATTAATTCTGAACTCAGTGCAAAAAACTGTAAAAATATTTACATTTTTAACGGAGTTATAAGCATTTACGTATAAACACTTTCATAGTCGCACCCATATAATTTCAACTTAAAATCGCGTTTTCTCAAAACTTGATTTTTGACGACTAAAACCAAGATTTAAAAAAAACCATTTGATGGAATGGCTTAATATTTTTTTGTATGCGTATAACATCATTATCTATAGAATGAATTGATATAGTTTAGGTAGTTTAATATTTTGAATATTTTTAATGAAAAAAAGTTGTATTTTTAAGGGGGGGGTTTAATTTTTAAGGTTCAGAGTTTTTTTAATAATGTTTTTTTCGAGTGATTGCTATATCCTTAATTCATTGTATAGAGTAAAGTTTTCTGATCATTTTAAAGTAAAAATTAGGTTCTTAAGTTAATTCAATGTTAAGATATCTTGGTGTTGGTGATATAACATATAATTTTTTTTTTTTCAAAAATTGTGTTATATAAATTTTGCTATATTTTTTATTATATTACATTGAAGTACTTCATTTTATAAGACTACAAACATACATTTAAAGTATCAGAAAGATTAAATTAATTACATTGAATACTTCTGTTTTTATATGGGTTCGAAGCGAGAGGTCTGTTTACATGTTTTTTCGTATCGATCAACCCCTGATCCCCCTTAACTTTTTCCCTCCTCTGAATGATCTTGCTGATGTTCACTAGAAGGCTATTTCGTTATTTGAGGTTTTTTTTTTTTGGGGGGGGGGGGGGGAGGGAGTGGTCATGACATGCGACGATTTAAGGCCCATGTTAAGCGTGAGAAATGTAACTTAAAATGTCTTAGACATATCTTATAGATATGACGCCGTTTCATGTATACCGTAGATGCCTTTCATCAATGCCGAAAAAATAAGCTTAGAAAATATCAAGAAAAAAATATATGGATTAAAAAGCATTTAAATCAGAACAAACATTATGTATGGTCATTCTTAGGATTCAAAGTACACCGTTAGCTACAGCCCAGAGTTATGGTTGATGGGCAAATGAAAATTGTAAAGGTAAGAGTTTATATACCATTTAAAGTAGAAATGACTTACATGAAATAAAAACACCGAAAAAGAAGTGTCACTGTGCACGATTCCTCGACGAAAGAGAAAGTATAGGGATAGTGCCTATGCCATTGACAGGAACTTGCATATTTATGGATATAAGCCTCATAATAATCCAGCTGAAAATTGAATAACATTTGTGATTAATATTAGCCCGGAAAAGTGACAGTGGTGGTTGGAACCCCAATGATACTTTGCAATTGTGGATTTTTTAAATTCTTGATTATTAACATATACATTTCATTTTCCTTTAAAGTAAATCTAATACGCAGGGTTGCCACAGGCGAATATTTTTTATTCTAACTAGCACTACTTTTTGAAACATAAATCTGTAACAGCCACGTTAACAACATTTACAAGAGAAATATACTTTAAAATTTGTACATAAATATTATGGTTTGAACAGAATTTAAAAATAGTCGCCCGTGGCAGTACAGGATATGAAATTTCGCCCGAACAACATGAACGAGTTTAGTGACTTCAAAATTTGTATACAGGCTTATTTAATTTTTTATTGAGATTCTGGGAAAATTGAATTCCATTGTTCTAATTAAAAAAAAACTTTGTATTTTTAAAATCTATTATTTTCCATTTAACAAATTCTGAAAGGAAAATAATACTTTATTACAGAATCACTGCGTATCAAACATTAATAGAAAAATACGAAAATCTAATCCCATATCCTGAAAGCATGATAACCTCCACGTATTCTCTTATTAGGATAAAAGGAAAACTTCTTTTTTGTCAATATGAACATTTTATTCAAAGTAAAATAAATCCTTCGTAATCTTTGATATATTTTCCATAATCTGCAATCTTTCGATTATTCTTTAAGGAAAAAAAGCCACCTATGATTTATGAGTGACATATGTAATCTTTGCAGAAAAATTGTATAGTGCATTTTTATAAATGAAAAACGGAAAGATTTGAATTGAAACATTTTTTTAAAATTAAATAACCAAGTGTTTACGGTTGATAATAAGGAATTTATAAAACTTTTTATTGCACTTTTTTATTTTAATTATCAAAAGAATTCTATAATACTCTTAAAGGAGCGATTGAAAATAAATGCATGCACAATGTAGTTAAAAAAAAACTCTTTAAAAATAAGAGCTTCAACCAGCATATTTTTTTCTTTAAGTATAATTATATGATTATCGAGTGTTTTACATGTTTATTGTTAAATAATTTAAAGTATAATATACAACGTGAATGCATTAATTCACAATTCATTTAATGCTAAAATAAATGCAAATACATTATAAAAAATTTAAATGTTAAATTATTTCTAGTTGTACTCATAAAAAGGTCAAATTGTGTACAAATTTCACGAGCACCATTTGAATGAATGAAAAAAATATATACAAAATATGAAAAAAAAATGTTTGTCATTCGCTCATTCTTATTTCGGGAGACATAAAATATAGGTTCGAACCCCCGGAAATAAATGAGTTACTGTGGGCAAAACTATACAGCTGTTAAAATGTCCTCTAAGTCGATGAAATATACATTTAAATGCAGCTATACAATGTCTAAACACACAACACAGCTTCTTGTTTGCTTTGTTTTGTGTTTGGTTTACTAACCGAACATGTGTTCATTATCGGAACTTGAATATCTCTCTCGAAAAAGTTTGTTAACCAATTTTTTCGTAAATTTAACAGAGACGCAACCACTTACTGTGTATGAGTCCCACCAGTGGCTGAGATGTCCTGCTCTCGAAGCTGACAGATGGGAAGCGCTGGGTTCGAACCTAATCGTGCCTTTCGGCATATCGTTCTGACTTTCCGTGGTTTCCTTTAAATCTTGATTAATACTAGTTAGGAACCTTAGAAAGATCCCCAAGAAGGGCACTACCCCTAAGGCCTATATCCCTCGAGTAGATAATCGGCTGTCACAAAATAAACCAAACCAAATTGTTTTTCAAACCATCGGGAGACATTACAGAAAAGATACTTAAATCTATTTATTTATTGGAACAAACTTCCTACTGTTATGTCAAATTTATTATAACAAATAAATAAAATTCAGGCTAGAATTTGCAGAAAAAAAGACAGTGCATTTTAAAGCTCGCTGGTATAACAATAGTGGCATATATTAATACTTTTCTGACGGCCTCGCAAGGATTCACATTTACACACAGAAGCATTCATGCATCGGGGTCTGTTGACGGAGTGAAAAGAGGAATTGTAAAGGAGCTAGTCGAGCAATAATCAACAACAAATAATTTATGGTGGAACACCAGTCATCTGAATTAATAGTTTACCACCGGTTAACTATTATGTTTGCTCGGGTAAATGATATTTCACATATCCTATCTAAAATAAATATAAAATAATCTATAAATAAAATAAATATAAATAATAATCTAAAATAATTACCAATTTCGTATGAGCATACTGACACACATAATGAGTGATAATAAATACAAATATGCATTTATATTGTGCTACAATTCTTACAAGAAGACGAAAGGAACAAATGTCAAGGAAATCTGCGGGAAATAAAAAGTTTCGCCGTCTAAATCTGCGTTTCAACAAAAAAAGTAAAAAAAAAAATCCGTATGTTTCAGAGTAGGCACGGTTTGTTTTTGCTGCTATATTTCTTATACTTTCAATGAAAGCAATTGAACAAAATTATACTCTCAATATTGCATCACGAACTAGCGAGAAAATTCAAATTTCGCCTTCTGGAACCCGTTCAGTTAACCGGTCATACTGTTGACTGAGATTCTGATAATCGATGCTCCACCAGGCATGTTTTAATATGTTGAGAAAGCTCCAGATATTACTGCAAAATAAGTATTGTTTAGATTAATGCAACACTTCTGATTCAATGCATTATTAAAACATTAAAAATGTTGGAAAGTATCGTCTTTTTTTAGCATTTAAGACAAAATACAGAAAAATAATACTACAAATTTACCCTATTGCTTGAATGTCACGGATTGCAAAACTTACTCTTTAGAAATTTCATAACGCTTATAATTAGTTTAGCATTTCTTTTTTTTTTATAGTATTCAGTTTAATCACAACATTACAATTATACCCTTTTTGCTAGATTGTCATAGGTTGCAAAACTTTGTATTTATAGATTTCCTTCGTTTGTGATCAAATAGATCAAAATTGGATAGTGTTACCAGTGGGCTATCTTTTCAGGGGAATCAGCGTCCCTAAAATTTTTGCACTTTTCTACCAGTATTTTAAATCAAAAATCTTCGTCTCACTAGGGAAGTGCAAAAAGTGTAAGTCACCGATTTTGACGAAAGTGGTATCGTTTGAAAGATCTCATCGTACGCAGTAAAAAACTCAATGGAACTACCCGTCGCAAATGTGTCGCTTTCGAGATATTCGACAATTTATGTCACGTAGCTAGTGCACACTTAATGGAGACCTCAAAAAAATTTAGTCTCGATCTTAACGGAACTGGTATTATTGAAAAGATATCATCGCAGGGATTGAAAAACTCAATGGAACCACCTGTCGGAAATGAGCCGTTCTCGAGATATTCCATAATTTATGTCACGTAGCTAGTGGATACTGGGATAATGCATACTTAACGAGATGCCGTAAAAAATTGTTTTCTTAATTTTGACGAAAATGGTGTCGTTGGGAAGATATCATTGTGAGAAGTAAAAATCTCAATGGAATTACTAATCGGAAATGAGCCGTTTTCGAGATATCCGACAAATTATGTTACTTAATGCAGTTTCTCAGTAAGTGTGCATTAGCGATGTGACACAAATTGTCGGATATCTCGAAAACTCCTCATTTCTGACGGTTGGTTCCATTGAGTTTTTCAATCCTTACGATGATATCTTTTCAATAATACCAGTTTCGTTAAGATCGCGACTAAAACTTTTTGCGGTCCCCCATTAAGTGTGCACTAGCTAGGCGACATTAATTGTTGAATATCTCGAAAACGACTCATTTGCGACGGGTAGTTCCATTGATTTTTTTACTGCTCACAATGAGATCTTTTCAACGATACCCTTTTCGTCAAAATCGGTGACATACACTTCTTGCACTTCTCTAGTTAGTTGCCTCGAAACTTTAAAATAGAGAAATTATTTACAACCAAATAAACTAATTAGAATTTTATATCACAATTCTATTATGCAGTATTAGATAATAAAGTATGACATATTATTTCCTTCTTTAGGGGTTGCGCAAATTTCTATTGTTGCAAAACGTTATAATTTTTTGTGTAATTTTAGACTCGTCCACCCTTCCGATATCATGTTTTATCATCCCTCGAGCCCCCACAACCCCAGGAATGATATTGTTATCAAAATGTAAAATTTTGATATTTTTAGAAAATATTTGTGTTGTTTGAAGTGATTAACAAAATTGGTTATGTTTATTTTCCGCATACTCTACTGATTCAAATGAAGAGAAGTCAATGAAATATAGTTTTATATAAAATAACATTTAAAAGAAGTAGTTACTATTTAAAAGCATTTTATAATAGCTTTTTAATACACAACGTATTCAACCGTAATGAAGTTTTGTTTCACTTGTCCCGATCGGCGGCGAGGTGGGGGTATAGATAGAAATTCTTATCAACAAAGCAAATAGATAACATTCTTTTTCTTTATCTTTGTTTATTAATAAACACAAGTTTCATTTCAAATACAATTCACTAAGGGTTTCTCGAACATAGATGCACATACATATGCAGAAGAATAGGAATGTCAAACGGGGAAATATTCCATATTTTAGAATTCAGTAATTATAAAAAAATTTTGTGATTTTCTAATAACGTATGCATTTTCATAAAAAAAGGTAGCATGTTATTTTGAATCAAAAATTATGTTACAAATAAAAAAAAAATAATGATTGGATCAAAAGTGATATCTATATCAAATGACAAATTCCACCCCCCCCCTCCTAGAGATATCTTACGATATTATGTGTCAGACCCTCCTCCCTCCTAATACAGTAACACTATATTTGTACAGCACCTATTGTTTTCGAAAGTAGAAAAAAGACAGCAGCATAAAGCATAAAATCTCGTTAATATAAATATGCATAATAGAAAACATATATTTGAATTTCCTGCCTTTATCACATAAGGGTCTTCCAAAAAACTGCATTATAAGTAAAATTTATTTGCTTGGAAAATTTATTAAACTTGGTATTTATTTGCTAGGAAACCTTTGAAAGTTATAAACTATCTGAATAAACTAAATTGCAACGAAATATTTCATAACACAACTTTCCTTTTACTTTTCGACATTCCTTAACAAAGAATATGTCTTATTGAAATATATAAATCTATACATGAAAAATAATACAAATATTTTCAAATATTAAACCATCTCTTTACACAATATGATATCATTGTATTCTAAATGATTTATGGCAGGAAAAGAAACGGCTATATAACGCATATTCCACACGATAATTCATGACTTATTCTGTTCTGTCTGAGGCTACAGTTAGACAGCGTTCTAGAAATATCTTTTAAAAAACGTTGTGAATATGTTTAACGATATTTTTTTCATTTTAATAGAATAATATCGAAGTATACTTTAATAATATTTTAATCAAATATTCATTGATTAAAGTATTCTTTCTAACGATTTGGAAGTTAAGGAAAACAATTATTGTATTAAAAGACGAATTATACAAAAAGAATTCGTTAAGCGCTTTAAAAGCAAACTGCAGATGTAACGAATAGATAGATCGTGTTGACATTCCACTACATAAAAAAACCTTTGAAAGTTATAAACTATTTGAATAAATTAAACTGCTACGAAATATTTCATAACTTTCCTTTTACTTTTCGACATTCCTTAACAAAAAATGTCTTATTGAAATATATAATTCTATACATGAAAAATAATATAAATATTTCCAAATATTAAATCATCTCTTTGCTCGATATGATATCATTGTATTCTAAATAATTTATTACAGGAAAAGAAACTGCTATATAACGCATATTCCACATGAAAAAGTAGTCAGTTGGTAAGACTGCGTACATACTTATGATCTAATATAATTTTTCCATTTTTTAATATTTATTTAATGGAACTTTGTAAATAAGAATTTATGCTATTATCATTACAAATGTATCCTTTTAATTGTTCTTGATAAAGTTAATATTACTTTATTATACAACAACTGTAATTTTTCTTCTTGCATACGAACGAATTTAACAGTTTCTACAGTTATCTTTTTCGTTTTAAATAAAGCGTTTAAAAGAATAACTGCAAAAACAAACAGCACATAAACGTATTAAAACTAATCCCTCGCTACGAAGCATGTGATAACTATAAAATAATACATGCATACTTTTGTAGTTTAGACCCTAGACTCTGTCTAGAGCTCTAAATCGAAAAATTAAATTCATTCATATCATTTGTATTTGGAATTGCATTTAACTTTATTTAATGCAGTAAATAACAAAAAGAACAAATAACAAATTGAAAAAGTACAACAGATGATGTTTAAATGAATTTGCATGTTATTACAAAAATGAAAACGGTAAAGATTTAATTTTCTGTGAAGAGTGTATTTTTGTAACGTTATTTTCATTATTCAAAATATTACATTACTAAAATAGATTGTTCAACTAAAATACTGCATCAGCCAAAAAGTTTAAATGAATTTGCATGTTATTACAAAAATGAAAACGGTAAAGATTTAATTTTCTGTGAAGAGTGTATTTTTGTAAAGTTATTTTCATTATTCAAAATATTACATTACTAAAATAGATTGTTCAACTAAAATACTGCATCAGCCAAAAAGTTTAAATGAATTTGCATGTTATTACAAAAATGAAAACGGTAAAGATTTAATTTTCTGTGAAGAGTGTATTTTTGTAACGTTATTTTCATTATTCAAAATATTACATTACTAAAATAGATTGTTCAACTAAAATACTGCATCAGCCAAAAAATCCTGCGATATACTTCTGTTGAGATAATGTCAAAATTATTGAATGCCACTTGAAAATAGGAAATGATTCATTACAAAATAAGTAAAAGTTTTTCTATACATACATTATAAAAAAAAAAATTTCGCACTGAAAATTTTTGAGAAATCGTAGCTTTTATGGATTCAAACTTTATCAAAAAACCGCAGAATTTTCCATACACTGTTAAAAGTGAAGGTGACAAACCGGTGCCATTTGGGACCCGGAGGTGAAAAGGTCCTAGGGTTCATTGGAACCCGGGCATTTGGAACCCTAGGGGCTTGGATATGTGGTTGCAGTGCCGAGAGGTCTCTTACTGGGTGATTGGAGCTAAATAAGGTGCCATACACTTCGTATTGGCAGCAATGTGGCACCTCGTCGGATGACTGAAACCATGCACATGCGCTGTGACGTGTGTCTTTCTGTTTTCTGTGACGGCAAGTAAAATCTATGGCTATGAGTGAATGAAGGTGAGCTCGATGGCCGAGTGGTTAGAACGCTGAGCTTGTAATCCGGCGTTGTGAGTTCGAATCCTTCGACGGCCAAAATTCGCTTTGTATATTGTTTAATTTTTTATTATTGGACACTCTGGATTAAGGGTGCCATCTTTTCACCCTAATTAAAGATGTCATTCTGAGCCCTTTAGGGGTGTCACTAGTGAGACAAGCCTTTCACCTCTAAAAGGTGCAATGTGTCACCATTAGTTTTAACAGTGTATGACCTAATACGTATAAGTTTCCTTGATTTGATCAGAAACCTGCATTAATTAATTATCCAGTTAGCTTCAGCGGGACTTCTTCTTAAGTTACAAAAACGCTTTGTATCACCATTGTTTTCATTTTATGTAAAAATTGGTCACCAGTCCGATTTAACGAAGTTTACAAAGCGTAGTATTATTGATTTCCATAAAGAAGGTCGCAATCGGCAATATATTGCCATTTACTTAAAATGTTCTAAACCAAGAGTTTATCGAGCAATAAAGCATTATTTTATCGGCAGATATTTTGTAAACAAGCATCTAAATAGAGACCGAAAGCCAAAAACTACCCAGAGCGATGACAGAAAGCTAAAGCGTACTACTAAAAAAAGTTTTTGTGTAAGAATAAAGTTTTTTATGGGGGCCTGAATGAGTGGTAAAATATATTACTTAGTGATCAGAGTATATTTTGCATATTATATGGTATTGAAGATATATGATGAATGAAAGAAAATAATATGACAAGAACTGGGTGGAAGGATGGATGAAATTTGCAGACAGGGCAATAGTTTTTGCTTGCGTGATTGATGATGGTTCTTGCATAGCTATGTATCGAATAAAGTAGTTTCAGGTATGTAGGGAGGCCTACCAAATGGTTTAAACAAAACAATCCCCCCCCCAATCGAATGAATCAAAAAATAATATGACAAGAACTGCATGAAATGATTAGTAAAATTTGCAGCCTTGCAATAGTATGGGTTTGTGTGATTGTAGAAGGTCCTGGCAAGATTATGCGTCGAATAAAGCAGATTCAGTTAGGTATGGGGAGGCCTTCTAACTGCATGAAATAATCAGTGAAATTTACAGACAGGGCAAAAAAGGGCATGATTATGGTTTGCCTTATAAAGCTATGTAACGTTAACGAAAGGATTAATTCTGAGGTACTTTAAAATTTCATTATATTATTATCAAGGTTAATGTGGTGACAATTTTATTTTTAATCATGGTCTTGTTCATTCACACTTGTCAGTGTTCACGAAAAGCTGGCTTTGCCAAACCAAATTAACGCTCTTCCCTGACTGGTTAATTCGCCGGATTTAAATTCTCTAGAAAATTTTTAGGGAATAGTGAAGAAAAGCCTACCAGATATTGTGTGAAAAATTTAAAGATGAGCTTCTTTCCAGCATAAAGTCGACATAGTGAAGTCTGGATAGAAAACAATGTGAATCACTTGTAGCAAGCTCGCTTTGTAAAAGAGAATTCGTGATATTTTCGTAATAAAATGTAAAGGTGATGTTAAAAAATATTAATGAATAATTAATTTTACTTTTTTTAACACGGATTATTTTTAACGCATTATTTTAAATTTTTAATTAAATAATGATTTATTCTTATATTTTGATTTTTTTCCCAATGTGAATACTTATTTAAATCTTAGTATTTTTTTATATATATCGTTTATACCCTTTTACTCTCTATACCTTTTTCCCTCTAATTTGCTAATAGATTCTACAAATTATGTAGATTCTTGAATTATTAAGTTTTATAAAGTATTATTTTTTGCACAAGCGATACATACAAAACCATTTTTCACATTTTCTTATTTTCTGTTTCTCTAATTTTTTGACTTGGAGTTGTAAATATCTGATTTTTGGACAAACATTTGCTTTTTTATCTTGATGTGTTAATATTGTTTCTCCAAATGGAGAAAAATATTAACGCATTTCACATGAATGTAAGAATTCGTTACCAAAGTAAATAATTGCTTCAAATCATGATAGATTTAAAAAATATAATGCCAATTTTCCAGAATTCATTCTGCGCTAGGTTTGATGATTTTCAAAATGATAAAAAATGTAGATCTTTCCACAAAACAGTTTTCAATTTCTCTGTAAGAATATAATTGTTACCCACCTGAAATGCAAATTTAAATTATTGACACGAGAAAAATTTTATAGTGAAAGGCAAATATAAGGAAATTATTTCGTCTGCAGGGGATCCAAGTTATAATGAATATAGAAAATTTGTAACAGCAAGTTATTTACATGATTTATCTCAGAGATATTGTTATAGGCTTGGATCATCATATGTTTATGAACAAAAGTTTCCTATTATGAACACAATAAAAGCCAAATATTGTTGAGGATTCACTGCTATGCTTCTAAAACACATACTAACTCTGTTAGCATCTTCAAAAGCAAATCGCTATATACATAACTTAATGATAAAAAATGCCACATTAATAAGTAAATATTGACAGTTTGATTAATAATTATTTGGAATTAAACGTTTCAAATTATCTCTTTTCATTTTATACACAATCTAGCAAAATTTTTAAAAATGTTTTTAACAATTTTTAATTATTTTAAAAGTCTAAATTCATATGTTTGTTTTATTCACTATATTATTTTTTAAATCTCCACTTGTTAGACTTGCAGAGAAAAATCTTCTATTTGCATAAAAGTCGCATTATCTGCCTACAAATCACATGTTTTTGAATTTTTATGTTTTTAGCCTATTCGAAAAATTGGAAGTAGCATGCATTATATATTTTATTTATGTAGTGATACTTTCCCAATATGTTTAGTCACCTCTGGTGAAGAGAGAAAGAAATAATGATGGCATAAAAATGTATACGTATAGCTAAATAAATGAAACATTGAATCTGAATTTAGATAAAAATCATGGTTCGACCAAGTATTAGTAAAAGTATATAGACCTCCGACGAGTGCGTAGAATGCAACGCTCCTCGATCAGCGGCGGAAATGCTATAGTAGTGTTTTGTTTGCTAAAGAAATGTTATATTTATCGCGGACCATTATTCATTCCCTCGGTTCAGAAAAACTTGCATTCAATTCCCTTCATACCTGTCCCTTAATAGAGAAAGCCGGTATGCATACCATATAACAATTCTATAGCAAATGTATACTCAATGCTCGTAAGTCTCCTGAAATTTTAAAGTGCAAGAATGTCTTCGGCAACAGTATTTTCTAATAACACGAAGCTTTGCACGTTTATTTTAGATTTCTTTCTTTATAAAAAAAATAAATACTTGAAAATTACCTGTAAAAATATCTGTATACTAAAATGACTGTATGACCCTGTATATTGTATTTTGTAAACAAATTTTTATTTGAGTTCAGAGCTCTAATGAAAGGCATCACAGGGATTAAAATACTCCTTGAAAAAAAAAAAAAAAAAAAAAAAAAAAAAAAAAAAAAAAAAAAAAACGAACAACTCTGAACTAAACAAATCCGAAAATCTTGTTAAGTTCACGTTTGATAAATAAAGGTTTTGTCTCATCAGGACTATCATCAAGAAAAAAACTAGAACGACAAAGGTATTAGCCCCTTAACTGTTCATTTTTTTAAAATTTAATTTAATTTTATTTTATTTAATTTAATTTTTTTGGCATCATAAAGTAAAAATGGGGGATTATATACTTAAATATCTTTTTTACTTAACATGTTCAGCGGCGATGGGATATATTGTATACCACCTACAATTAATAAAGTTTTTCAGAAAAAAAATTATTATTATTATTATTTAATTTAGGCAGGAGAAAAATGGGCCATGAAATTGCTTTTTTCTTATTTTATTATATATATATATTTTCCAAATTTTCGATGAGAGTACACAAATGCAATCGGTTGTTCTTCGAATGGTTAATTGAAAAATATCTGACAATCAATACAAAAAATACAGTTACAAATTAATGGCTTAAAAAAGCTTTTAGTAACGAAGCAAGCAAAGTGTTCATGCCCGAATTCAGTTCGGATAACACAATTAACCCTTTCAAAAGCAACGATAGATTACCTAACCACCTAATTTAGATTCTAAAATCTTCAAGTGACACTAAAAAAATTTAAATAAAATTTTGGCCTTGTAATGAAAATGCAAAATAGTGGACTTTTATATTTTAAAAAATCTGTTTAAATATTCTGGTGCTTAGCAATTATTTTTTCCTTGTGTGAGCAGAATTATTTTACTTCGGAAAGGGTTAAAGGTTTAAATACATATTTAATCAAATATTTCAACCTTTTTTTTTTTTCTTAAATATGTAGTGATTCCTTATTTTATTCCAAGAGCATTTTTAGAAATAATTTTTTTTAAATAATTGTGTAGTCATTTTCACAGAAGTAGAACACAAAAATTAATAATAAATAATTATTATTAATTTTTGTGTCCTACAAATTTTTTTGACATTTTAATAATAAATTTGAATTTAAAAATAAACACAAATTTATTTCCTCGGGAACAATAGCAACTGATCTCAAAATTTTTGCCACAAGAAATATATATTAAGATGAAATTTTGGATTACAGATGAAACGTTAACAACACTAATGCTGATAAATTTTGTAGAGATAACTCATATTTTATAATATAAATAAGTAAAATTTTAAGTAATTTATTTTTATTAAATTTATATAATAAACATGTCAATTGAAATTAAAAATTGTTTTATTATAAAATAAATTTTCCTCATTCGTAAATAAGATATAAAAATTAATCAGAAGGTGTCTGTGCACTAAAATGCACATTACAAAAATGTAAATTTCTTCATCATTTTTTATGAATGATGTTTAATAATTAAATAATTAATTTATTTATTTTATTAAAGAATTTAAATAATTAAATAATTGATTACTATTTCACTAATTCTGAAATAAAAAAAAATAGCGCAGCATCTAGTAAATTATTTTCAGCATTTTACTTACCCATCATACGTAGTATAGGGTAAGTCTTGCAATCGTTTTGAAAATCGAAAAAAAAATTTTTTTGACGGATTTACACGTTTTAGATAGTGGAGATTCCGAAAAACATATTTTTAGGAAAAAAAATTGCCGTCCATCTGTCTGTCTGTCTGTCTGTCTGTAAACGCTCTATCTCCCGAACAAATTGAGATAGAGACTTAAAATTTTGTATGTAGTTAGTATGTAAGAATGGGACGAACCCTATTTAATATCAGCAACCTCGATTATCCGGAACTACTTTTTTCGGACTCTCGAAAAATTCGTTCTGATGAAAGGTATATAAAAGTTTTCGAATTTTTTTGTTCTAAGGAATGGACGTAAAAGGCAATAAAATAACATACATTTCGCATATAGAAGGAAGTCAATCGGATTATTAGTTGCCGAGATATTTGTAATCATGTTCTTCACATTCTTCGATTTTTCACGACCCTGTATTTCAATCAAATTTCAATTCAGGGATATATTTTAATTGGAAATGAGACGCTTAATCCGACGCAGTTAATTATTAGTTAATAGAATTATTATTTTTGGAGTTATAAGGATGTTTCTTTTACGCAGTTCGGTACTACATGAATAGTTTGGCGTTTTATATAATTTGTCGAAATTGGTACATCAGCAGCTCTTTAATATAGCATTACTATGTATATTAACAATATTTAAATTATTTTTATGAATTGCAATTCATTGTATAAATAGTTTTCACATGTTTTATTTTCATATACATATCAATGATGGGTAAGTATTACGGTGGCCCCCAACGACTAGTTTGGTTCTTTTTACTTAATATATTTTGCAATAATTTGATTTTTTCTTTAATTTGAAGTTCTATTTCTTTTTATTAAATATTTTTTTTTTATTTAGACAGTATGAATTTATAATTAAACTAATTTCAATAAAATTCCATTACATCAATTCGACTACATTTAATGAAATATAACAATTTTATTAATTTACATTTAGCCAGTATTATCTTTTATACAAAGTTTAAATGAATAATTGTGAATCAGAACAGCATATAAATGCATACAAAAGATTTCTTAAATACAAAATGAGTTATTATTATGATAATACTCGTTCAATTCTGACACTCTTTCATAAAAGGAATAATTAGATTACTTTTTGAAAGAAGATTTCAATCCAAATTATATTAGTTCTTATGAGTGGAAAATTAGAATTAAGTGAAGTACCATATGAGTAGGTAAATTTTATTTAAAATAATTAAAACTTATTTCATTTTGCAATATTTTTTTGCATTGAAGGACATAACAATTTCTTAAATTAAATGACAAGTGGTACAAATTAAAAGAAAAACTTTATCGAAATTAACATCCTTAATTTGATAAACAATTATACTGATAGGATCCAGCACGTTTTAATAAACAAAGCGCTCTTGAAATTGTACTAAAAATAATTCTTATCGTTAGGATTATTTAATAGTTGTACAAATGTTATGCTATTGCATAAATTATTTAACGAGGTTAATTAATGAAATAGATCTGTAATTGGAAATAATTTTACCTAACGATTTAAAAAAAGCATGATTTATGAAAATTCTCAACTAATTATGTAATTTAATATACAGGGTGAGTCATAAATATCGAAACAATAGGCTATCTCCTTAAATATTGCCCATAGACCCATACTTCCAATTGCAAAAATTCATAAAAAAAGGTGAAATTTTTGATAAGATAAATTGCGACTTCATGGGGGGTCTAGTAGAAAAAATACGAAAATTAAATTTTTATACGGCCCCCGTAGGATAAAATTTCCAATTAGAAAAATTTTCCTTATTCAGTCCTGAATAAGACACAAAAAGTTGCATCTTCTTATCTTTAAAACTCGCCAAGTTATAGCCGTTTAAAAAATTCATCAGGTTTTAAGGGATTAGACACAAATTGAAATGTGCGCAATTCAAAAAACAAAGTTACATTAACAGTTCTAGGAAACGCGTAAAAATCTATTTTTTGAGTTCGAATTTTGATTTTTTTTTTCTTTTTTTGTGATGGTTAGTCTTATAGTTTGCTAAGAAAATCACATTCTAACATTTCGCATATAATTTATAAAAATTTCAGGCGGTTAGTACTGGTTTAATTAAAAGTGGGATAATTAAATATCGTAATAACTCGTAACATTATTTATCGGATTTCTGTTTCTTTCCATTTAATTAAAGATGAAAATCTGATTTTAGTTTTGTTCCAGAGTTTTGTTTTTTAATATTAATTTTAAAAATATTAAAAATATTTATTGAAAAAGTAATATAACTTTTAAAAAAATCATATTTTCAAAAGTAAATATTTTTTCAAATTTGGCGAAAGAAAACTAATGTAAAAAAATCAAAAATGACGTGTTTCAAGTTCTTTTTTCTTTAAAAATTCGTAGCATTAATTATTTAAAGACAAGAATTAATGGGGGGAAAATTCATTATGCAGAAAAACGAAGTGTACTGTTTATATGTCTGTCATTTATTTAAAAGAATGGTTTTTCTAAGATGCAGATTAAGTTTTTTTTTATAAATTTAGCTCTCACAACTTCAGGCTTTTTATCGTCCTGGAGAAGCTGTTAAAAAATCTGTATTCTGTGGCCAGGCCGGGCCAAGACCGAGAGGCTCCTTTTTTCTGAAGACATACCAGGCCGGACCTAACGTTCTTTTGATAAAGGAGGAGACTGCTATCTTCTTTCTAGGTGTACATTGGACGAAATTTTCAATCCCGGTCTCGACAAAACCCGTAATAAACTTAATACGTGCTTAAAATAAATAAAATTCGGCTCAATCGAAATTTTTTCAAAAAACACATAGATTTTAAAATCTTTCCTTTTTTTTTTACAAAATAAATAAATAAATAAATAAATAAAATTCATTTTTTTAACGAATAGTATATTCAAAGGCTGAAAAATTAAATAAGGTACCCTGGGGTAATAACGCCACGTTAAAGTTCTACCAATTTTCACGGCTTAGTTTTAGATTGTATTTTTCAAACAAATATAGGATCTGATACAGCAACTCATTGACTATCTATATAAAATAAAATAATTTAACAGATATGTATTCATAAAATGTAATGGCGTTTGTTCTTGACCAATGCTGTTTGGCGTTATTACCCACCTATATGGGTAATAACGCCATGCAAACAAAACTATGAAATAAGATGGAATAATTGCATGTAGACTGCCCAATTCTAAAAATACAAACTCTACAAACTTAGAAATTGACAAATTGCATTCTAAGCTATTGAAAATGTTCATTTTTTTGTGAAAGTGTAAGAAAAATAAAGGTGCGGTGTGGGGGAGGGAGGATGAGGCAAAAGAATATCAGACCGTGAGCTTCTTTTTGCTTAAAATGAACCGCTTAAATAGAATTATTAGAAACATTGCACAGTTTTAACTGTATTTATTTGAATCAGTATTTAGGATGTAGCTAGGTCACTGTAGGGAATCAACCGGGGTATTAATGCCAAGGATTGGCGTTATTACCCCCGGATACTTATTGCGCAGTAAATCCTAAACTACAAATTATCTCGAGAAGATATCCAAAATCTTTTACAACAATTGGAAAGTACATGAAATACACTACAAATTTATGTAATAAACAAAGTATTTCTGGATAAAAAATATAGTCTTCAGTTTAAAAACCTTATCTCGCAAATTTTAGATCAAGCGTTAATTTTAGTTGCTTGTAAAAACAATAAGACCTAAAAATGAAACAAATTAACTTGAAGCTGTTTTTTGCGATTTATATGACTCAAAACCCTTCTGCGCAGAGCACAATGGTGTCATTTACCTGATTATTTCATAATTATGCAAAATATAAGCACTTGGCGTTATTACCCCGCCTGGCGTTATTACCCCAGGGTACCTTACAATAAAACCAGGGAAAAAAGTCTGCCTATGACGGAATTCTGTCTTAAACGGAAAATATGTTGATCCATGCAAAATAAATACAATGATACCCGAGGAAAAGATTAAACTCTAATTACACCTTCTAGGGAGGGCATCCTTCTATAACGTATTTTTTTTTTCTGTGTGATTCTGTCTTAAAAGGTTTTACTGTATAACATTTTTCAAAGTCTCCAACGCATGGGATGCGTTGGAGATTAACGATGTTAAGATATAAGTGATACATTTATACATAAATAGAGATTCATTGATAAAATATAAATATTATAGCCTTTTGCACTTCTTTAATAATAAAATGTATAAATATAAAAAACTAAAAACTATAAAAGAAATTTTTGGTCAGAAATCTTCCATACAAAACTATTTTTCCCACACCGAAGTAAAAAACTATGTAGAAATTTGCGGCTGAACCGGGCTGTGATTTAAACTATTTTCCAGACTGGTCCGGGTTATGATTTTAACATTTTTTCAGGCCGGGCCGAACTTTTTCCCCCTATGGGTCAGTTTGGGACCGGATCAAGATATTTCGATCCATGCAGACCTCAAGTGCAGACTACCAACATATTTTGAAAAAAAATTAGATTTAATTCAATACACTGCTTTGTTATGTCCAAATGAGAGGCACCGTCTTAAATCGATATTTAAAAATGGACAATATATGGATGATCCCTTACTTGCTTTGAAAATTAACGAGAAATGCTTTGTTTCTAGGCATGGTAAAGTGGTGTAAGTCACGAATTTTGGAGAAATTCAGATTTCAATATCTCTGTCAGATTTTTAGATATTTAGATGAAATTTTTTTTGTTCATTTTAGGAATGGATAAGGAACAATTTCCTAATTGGGAATTTTGACCCACGGGGGCCATATAAAAATTTAATTTTCGTATTTTTTCAAATAGACCCCCCATGGAGTTGCAACTTACCTTATCTGAAACTTCATCTTTTTTTAAGAATTTTTGCAATTGGAAGTATGGGTCTAGGAGCAATATTTAAGGAGATAGCCTATTGTTTCGATATTTATGACTCACCCTGTATATTCATTATGAAGAAAATATAGTTTTCATTATGAATTACAGCATATTCTTAAAATAGGCAACTTGCATTAAATAATAATTCTTCTAAAATTCGTCTCTTATGTTACTGGTATGTAATAGCCGTTGCGTTGCATATATTTTTTCCTTGGAAACCTTTCGAAAAATAGAAATGTATATGGTGATGTTTATATTAACTTTTAAAAACGTGATGTTTAAAAAACACCACATTATTCGGAAAAATTATAAAATGTGATGTTAAAAAGCAATTTACGTCTTATATACTGTATTAAAATTGTACTATTAATAATATAACAAAGCAATGCAAGTACACTTATGATATAAAACCCCATTCCTAATATTCAATCTAACAAATATTTTGCCTAATTTTTTTATTCTTGCAGAGAATAAAAAGGATCGTACAATGTTATTTATACAAGTGGAACAAAAAGCATAGTGGAACGGAAAGCATAATTAAGCTGCATCTGATAGTAAACGTTATCGCGAATCGATTCATACCAATATCTTTTTGTACAACGATTCAATGCACAATTCTTTTCATTCATTTTCTGTTCAGGTTTGTAGATATCTGTAAATATTTCTGTAACCACTATTTATTTTTCTGTTTGGGACGCATAATAATGACATAGATTATATTATAGATATATATTATTCTCAGATTTCATTGCCGATGTAGGAACAAGTTTCTTTTTTCTCATTTAATAAACAAGTAAAATACAGCTATATTTTTTAATCTAATCAATTCATATTAAAGAACATGCTTTATTCTACAAATTTCAGTGCTTTTAGAATTTACATTATCCATCTGAATAATTATTTCAAATTAAAATTTTACGATTCTATAAAAACGTAATATAAACATTTTTAATAGTTTATGAGTTAACAACGATAATGTTTTCAAAATATTTCAAATAGTAAATTTAATTTTATTTCCGAATGTAAACATTCTGTTATATAATGCATGACTATTAAAGTTTTAAATGAAGAATTAATATTTAAACAAATGTACGATCAAAAGTGTGTTAAAAAAAACTATAAAAACCATTATACATTCTTGTTTAAAAGTCTGTTACATTGCTTCTTACGAAATTTAGTTATATAACAGTAGCTTTATACAAAAACGCGTGCCCCTAAAGACAGTTCTTTTAGTTACATAACATCATCTTTGTACAAAATAAATAAATAAATAAATAAAAATAAAAACATAAAAATAAAAAAAGTTCAACTAGAAAATTTTTGCAGAACAGTATTTGTATAAAAACACACGTGTATTTGAAGAAAATCTTTCTATTAGTTAAATAACAGTATATTTGTAGAAAAGTACGACAATATTAATAATTATGCCTTAGAAAAGATTTTAGAATTCCATGTAGATATTCTGTTCATAAAGATAAGATTTAAAGTGAAATATGTTAAATTCTATTTCAAATTCCAAAATACTACTGTATTTAATTGCTCTTTCATATTAATATTTTATCATTATTTTATATTAATTATGTTCTTTGTTGTAAACTTTAATCTTATTTTATACAAAATAACTACTCGAATCATTTATTCTTGTTGAGCTCACAAGTGTCACTAAAATGCATAGTTAAAGTTTAAAAATTAAATTTGAAATATGATCTAAAACGTAGTGCTTTGTTCCTGAACTGCAAGTATATGTTTACGTAATATAACACGACATGTGGCGAGAGGGAGGGGGGTCAAAATATGTAAAAAATGTGTGACACCATTTATGGACAGCCCCATAAGCAATATTCGATTTTTTTTCTTGTTTCCATGTATTCAATTCAATATATCGGATTTGTACTTAAATAAATACAATTTTTTGATAATGGATCCATCATATAGAATAACCCTGTATAACGATATAGCATCACTGACTTGTTACAATATGACTCGAGTTATTTAAAGATTACGAAAATAAAATGAACATACAAGTAAACTAAAAATAATAACATACTTTATATGGAAGAGTACATAGACAAAAAATGATGTTGTTTCAAAGACGGTGTAATTTTACAAAATTATTTGTTTGAAAAAGACTCGAGTAGAATCGAAATATGTAAACAGTCGGATGAATTCACTTTTACTTTACATTTACATATGGCAATTTTATTTTATTTTAATTTACACTTTTAGCAGTTAAAATTAGTATAGATTTTGTGATTAAAGGAGCTATATTAAAATTGTTTTGATAAATTCAAAACTTTTTTGTAAAATGATGAAAATTATTGTCTAAAATTACTTCATAAATTAAACTAAAAAAGTATGCATATATAGTTTAAAAAATTACTTTAAATTTAAAACATTTTAACAATATTTATCATTTAGTAAGCCTAGTGTCACTTCATTACCAAAATGTAAATTTTTGCAGTTTTTATATGCTCTTATTGTAACTGAAAAAAAATTAAATCTCTTTCGTTAAGATGTAATTAAATTCCACTTGAATGGCACGATTAAATTCAATTTGTAATTTGACCTGACTTGTTTCTTACTGTCATTTATCTTCTTTTATATTTAATGTTTCTTTTTAATGCATTTTTGTCACTTGTATTATGTATTTGAATCACGTTTCTCTTTGTCTAGATTGTTTGTTATTTTCTCTTCCGTCTGCTATTTTAGGCATATTTATATTCTTCTACTACTCCATTGAATAAATACATTTAAAATTTCACCATTTTTTATTTCGACTAATTTTTTTATTATGTTCTGTTAACATGTTCTTAAATCTCCTTAGACTAAGAGTGCATCTTCAAGCAATGTAAACAATTTATTTATTGGTCCATATTGATAATGCAATTTATATAGCAAAAATAAAAGTAAAATAAAACAAGTTGTAAATTGCACGTGAACGTAGCAAATGAGGTGCGTTCGTATGACAACGAAGTTTTAAAAATATTCAAATCTTGCTGATATAGTAGAGCGTACTTCTAATACAGTACAGTAGTCGAAATTTTTTTTGTGTTCCTGTAAATATACAGAAAGTAATTTTTATTACACCTCAGAAACGTATAACTTATTCATAAAATGCGAAATAGTTGAATATAATTAAAACACGCATCAAACAATGTTTCCCCGTGTAGCATTATGTAGTGGAATACTTTTGTGTGGCCCTATAATTTATAATAAAAATTCTTTGCATCACAGATTGTACAGAAAGTATTATTTAGTATATACTTCATAGATTCATGCCAAGTCTATTATGTTCGAATTAATGTAACATCATAAAAATGCATTTGAAACTTTTTTCCCATTGACCGTAATGTAATGGAATACCTTTGATTGTCCCTGTAAATGATCTATGCATCCGACTTTCATAACATTTGAAATGACTCGATAAAATTACGTAATAATTATATGCTCTAAATTTCAAACGATTAAAATGCATTTGAAATTTTTTTCCCAATTGACCGTAATGTAACGGAATTCTTTTGATTGTCCCTGTAATTGATCTATGCATCCGATTTTCATAACATTTGAAATGACTCGACAAAATTACGCAATAATTATATGTTTTAAATTTCAAACGATTAAAATGCATTTGAAACTTTTTTTCCCCATTGACCGTAATGTAACGGAATCCTTTTGATTGTCCCTGTAATTGATCTATCCATCCGATTTGCATAAAATTTGAAATGACTCGACAAAATTATGTTATAATTATGTATTTTAAATTTCAAACGATTCGGTTGGGTAGTTTTTGCGTTGTTATATGCGGACGGACAGATAGACAGACAGACGGACAGACAGACAGACAGACGGACAGACAGACAGACGGACAGACAGACAGACGGACGGACTGAGCGACAACAATAGGTGCTACGTATTTACATAATTACGAACGCACCTAAAAAGGTAATTTTTAAGTGAAACTGATTGTTTTCGAGCAAATCTTATTTTCTGAATTAAATTTTGCTATCGGTATCTTTTTCGGAATGTAAATTGTACAAAATACGATATACATCAATTTTAAGACATGTTGCATGTTTCAAAATAAGCGTGTAATTTGTTTTCAAATATTCGTAGAAGGTTCATGCAGGTGCTTACTTCTTTATATTCTTCTATCTTTAGAAGGAGAAAGTACTGTATTAATGAAAATTTTCTAATTCCGGATTTCCAGGAAATTAGAAGTTTTAGTATTAAGAGATCCAGAAAAGTATGGTTTTCAAAATGTCTGTCTGTATGTAACACAAATTCCGGATTTCTAGGAAAATAGAAGCTTTACAGTTCAGAGAACTGAAAAAACATGTTTTTCAAAATATCTGTCTGTGAGTCTCCCTGTGAATCTGTCTGTCTGTAGGTAACACAAATTTTCTGGCCTTATATCTCAAAAAATAATAAACGGGTTTGAATAAAACTTTACATTCAGTTAGTTCTATGATACAAACTGGTGCTGATTAGTATAGATTTTGTGGTGAAAGGAGTAAAATGCGCGTTAAAATTTGTAAATTAATTTTAAAAAAATTCTAAAAATTACTTTATAAATTGAAACAAAAAAGTATGTATAACTAGTTTTAAAAAATTACTTTACATTTAAAACATTTTAAAAATATTTATATTAAGTTATTCAATAAGCCTAGTATCAGTGAATTAACAAAATATAAAATTTAGAAGTTTTTATATGCTTTTACTTTAACTGAAAAAATTAAACCTCTTTCTCTAAGATATAATTAAATTCTAATTGAACGGCACGATTAAATTCAATTTCTAATTTGACCTGGCTTTTTTATTATCTTCTTTTACATTTAATGTTTCTTTTTAGTGCATTTGTGTCACTTGTATTATGCATTTGAATTACGTTTCTCTGTGTATTTTTTTAAATTTTATTTTCCGTCTGCTATTTTCTGCACATTTATGTTCTTCTACTACTCCATTGAACTGATACATTTTAATTTTCGTCGGTTTTTATTCGGACTAATTTTTTATTACGTTCTTTTAGCAAGTTCTTAATTCTCCTTATACTATCAGTGAATTTTCAAGGAATATATACTATTTCTTTAATGTCTACAATGGTAATGCGATTTACGTAGCAAAAATAAGAATAAAATGAAATAAAAAAGTAATTTTTATATGAAACTAGATGTTTTCGAGCAGATCTTGTTTGCTTAATTAAATTATGCAATCGGAATCTTTCTCGGAATGTAATTTGTACAAAATACGATATAAATCAGTTTTAAGGCATGTTGCAAGTTTCAAAGTGAAATTGTAATTTGTTTTCAAATCTTTGAAGAAGGTTCATACATATGCTTCCTTCTTTACTTTTTTCTATCTTTACAAAGAGAAAGTACTGTGTTCATGCAAATTTTCGAATTCTGGATTTTGAGGAAATTAGAAGCTTCAGGGGTCAGAGATCCGAAAAAGCATGTTTTTCAAAATGTCTGTCTGTGAGTCTGCTTGTGTTTCTGTCTATATGTAACACAAATTTTGTGGCCTTTTATCTCAAAAAATAATAAAGAGGCTTGAATAAAAATTTATATTCAGTTAGTCTAAAATACAAACTGGTGCTGATTAGTATAGATTTTGTTATGAAAGAAGCGAAATGCGCATTAAAATTTGTAAGTTGATTAAAAAAAAAGTCTAAAAATTACTGTATTAATTAAACCAAAAAAGCACGTATAACGAACTAGTCTTAAAAATTGCTTTATATTTAAAATATTTAAAAAAATATTTATATTAAGTTATTCAGTAAGCCTAGTATCAGTGTATTAAAAATGTAAAATTTAGAAGTTTTTATATGCTCTTACTGTAACTAAAAAAAAATAAACCTCTTTCGTTAAGATAAAATTAAATTCAACTTGAACGGCATGATTAAATTCAAGTTGTAATTTGACCTGACTTTTTTCTTGCTGTCGTTTATCTTGTTTTAGATTTAATCTTTCTTTTTAGTGCATATGTGTCACTTGTATTATGTATTTGAATCTCACGTTTCTCTTTGTCTAGATCTTTTGTTATTTTCTCTTCCGTCTGCTATTTTATGCATATTTATATTCTTCTACTACCCCATTGAATTCATACATTTAAAGTTTCACCACATTTTTCGACTAATTTTTTTATCATGTTCTCCTAACATGTTCTTAAATCTCGTTAGACTAAAAGTGCATTTTCAAGTGATATAGAGTATTTCTTTATTGCTCCATATTGATAATGCAATTTATGTCGCAAAAGTAAAAGTAAAATAAAAAAATAATTTTTAAGTGAAACTGGATGTTTTCGAGCATCTTATCTCGAAAGCATCGAATCTTGTTTGCTGAATTACGTTATGCAATCGGAATCTTTGTCGGAATGTAACTTATACAAAATACGACATACAGTCGACTCTCGTTAATTCGAAATTGGATAATTCAAATCTTCGCTTAATTCGAACTAAACATGAAGTCCCGAAATTTTCAATGGCAGAATAATGTTAACTTTTTCATTAACTCGAACTCATTTTCTCTTGACATCGTTTAATTCGAACTAACGAGAATTCCGATTTTTCATTCTTTCTTTTTTCTCATGGATTTCTGAACATTTGAATACTTTTCTTTCTTTGTTTTTTGTGAAAATTGTTCCGAACGAGTATACATGTAATTCCATACATTTGGTATCAACTTTCTACGTGCCCCGTCTGTCCATCAGTGACGCTTCAAAATTTTCTTCCATTTTGCTTGTTTCTAATATTTTATTTAGTTCATGTATTTATATATTTTAATTTAATGTTCGGTCACATTCTGATGATAACAGACTTTGTAATAGTACTATATTAAGCATGTTCTCATTTCATACTTTCCATAATTCGAACTTTGGATAATTCGAACATTTCTTTTGCCCCCGACGCGACGAGTTCGAATTAACGAGAGCTGAGTGTACATCAGTTTTAAGACATGTTGCATGCTTGAAAATGAACATGTAGTTTGTTTCCAACTCTTTTTAGAAGGTTCATACGTGTGCATAATTTTTTTACTTTTATTTATTTTTACAAGGAGAAAGTACTGTAATGAAATTTTTCGATTCCGGATTTCGAGGAAATTAGAAGTTTTAGGGTTAGTTTTAGAAAACCGGAAAAGCATGTTTTTCAAAATGTCTGTCTGTTTGTATGTAACACAAATTTTACCGCCTTCTATCCCAAAAAAATAATAAACGGGTTAGAATAAAGCTTTACATTCGGTTAGTCTATGATAAAAACTGGTGCCGATTAGTACAGATTTTGTAATGAAAAGAGTGAAATGCGCTTTAAAATTTGCAAATTCATTTTTTAAAAAATGTCTAAAAATTACTTTATAAATTAGACCAAAAAAGTATATATAACTAGTTAAAAAAATTGCTTTATATTTAAAACATTTAAAAAATATTATATTAAGTTATTCAGTAAGCCTAGTATCACTATATTAACAAAATATAACATTTAGAAGTTTTTGTATGCTTTTACTTTGACTGAAAAAAATTAAACCTCTTTCGCTAAGATATAATTAAATTCCACTTCAACGGCTCGATTAAATTCAATTTGTAATTTGACCTGACCTTTTTTCTTGCTATCTTTTATCTTCTTTTACATTTAATGTTTCTTTTTAGTGCATTTGTGTCACTTGCAGTATGTATTTGAATCACGTTTCTCTTTGTCTAGCTTTTTTGTTATTTTCTCTTCCGTCTGTTACTTTCAGCATATTTATATTCTTCTACTACTCTATTGAATTCATACATTTAAACTTTTACCATTTTTTATTTCGAGGATTCTTTTTTATTATACTCTTTTAACATGTTAATAAATCTCCTTAGATTAAGAGTGCATTTTCAAGTGACTTAGACTATTTCTTTATTGGTCCATATTGTTAATGATATTTATGTCGCAAAAGTAAAAGTAAAAGTAAAAGTAAAATAATAATAATTTTTAAGTGAAATTGTATGTTTTCGAGAAAATCTTGTTTTCTGAATTAACTTATGCAATCGGAATCTTTCTCGGAATGTAATTTGTACAAAATACGATATACATCAGTAATTAGACTTGTTGCATGTTTCAAAATGAACTTGTAATTTGTTTTCATATCTTTGTAGAAGGTTCATACAGGTGCTTACTTCTTTACTTTCTTCTATTTTTAAATGGAGAAAGTACTCTATTCATGAAAATTTTCGAATTCCAGATTTCGAGGAAATAAGAAGTTTTAGGGTTGAAAGAATCGGAAAAGTATGTTTTTCAAAATATCTATCTGTGAATCAACCTCTGAGTCAATCTGTATGCAACACAAATTTTGTCGCCTTCTATCTCAAAAAATAATAAACGGGTTTGAATAAAATTTTATATCAAGTAAGTCAATAATACAAACTGGTGTTGATTAGTATAGATTTTTTAACAAAAAGAATAAAATGCGCGTAAATTTAGTAAATTAATTAGAAAAATGTCTAAAAATTATTTTATAAATTAAAGCAAAAAACTGTTTATAACTAGCTTAAAAAATTGCTTTATACTTAAAACATTTTATAAATATTTATATTAAGTTATTCAATAAGCCTAGTATCACTGTATTAACAGAATATAAAATTTAGAAGTTTTTACATGCTTTTATTTAAACTGAAAAAAATTAAATCACTAAGATATAATTAAATTCCACTTGAACGGCACGATTAAATTTAATTTGTAATTCGACCTGGCTTTTTTTAGCTGTCTTTTACCTTCTTTTACATTTATGTTTCTGTTTAGTGCATTTGTGTCACTTGTATTATGTATTTGAATCACGTTTCTCTTTGTCTAGATTTTTTGATATTTTCTTTTCCGTCTGTCATTTTCAGCATATTTATATTCTTCTACTACTCCATTGAATTCATAACTTAGAAGTTTTAGGGTTCAGAGATCCGGAAAAGCATGTTTTTCAAAATGTCTATCTATGAGTTAATCTGTATGTAACACAAATTTTGTCGCCTTCTATCTTAAAAAAATAATAAACGGGTTTGAATTCAGTTAGTCTATGATACAAACTGGTGCTTATTAGTATAGATTTTGTAATGAAAGTAGTATAGATTAGTAGATTAGTATTATTAGTAGTATTATAGTTAGTATTATAGATAGTTAGTATTATAGATTAGTATTATTAGTATAGATTTTGTAATTACATTAAATTTTGTAAACTTATTAAAAAAAAGGTCAAAATTTTTTTCATAAATTAAACTAAAATGATATATGTAACTAGTTTAAAAAATTGCATTATATTTTAAATATTTTTATGTTAAGTTATTCATTAAGCCTGGCATCACTGTATTAAAAAAGTATAAAATTTAGATGTTTTTAGATGTGTTTATTTTAACTGAAAAAAAATTAAACTTCTTTCGCTAAGATATAATGAAATTCCACTTGACGATTAAACTCGATTTGTAATTTGACCTGCCTTTTTTCTTGCTGTTTTTTATCTTCTTTTATATTTAATGTGTCTTTTTAGTGCATTTGTGTCACTTGTATTATGTATTTGAATCACGTTTCTCTTTGTCTATATTATTTTTTATTTTATTTTCTGTCTGTTATTTTCGGCACACCTGTATTCTTCTACTACTTCATTGAATTGATACATTTAAATTTTCATCTTTTTTTATCCGGATGATTTATTTTATTATGCTCTTTTAACATGTTCTTAATTCCTCTTAGATTATGAGTGCATTTTTTAAATGACATAGAATATTTCTTTATTGGCCTATATTGTAATGAGATTTACCTCGTAAAAAATAAAAGTAAAATGAAATTGAAAAAAAGCAACTTTTATGTGAAACTAGATGTTTTCGAGCAGATCTTGTCTGCTGGATTAAATTATGCAAATGGAATTTTTATTGGAATGTGATTTAATACATCAATTTTAAGACATATTGCATGTTTCAAAATGAATGTGTGATTTGTTTTTTAAACTGTGAAGAGGGTCTGTATAGGTGCTTACTACTGTACTTTCTTCTATCTTTAAAAGGACAAGGACTACATTCATAAAAACTTTCAAGTATCAATTTTCAATGAATTTAGAAGTTTTAGGGTTCAGAGAACCCGGAATGCATGTTTTTTTTACAAAATATCTATTTGTGAGTCTGTCTGTCTCTATGTGACATAAATTTTGTGGCAGTTCTATTTCAAGAAGTAATAAACATGTTTGAAGAAAACTTAATATTTACTTAGTGTATGATGTAATCGGGTGCTGATTACATTTTTCAGAAAATTACTCAGCAGTTGACGCTTTTATGTTTTTTTTTTCTTTGACGATTTCTGCAATAGCTATACCTCAAGAACTAGTGGACATATTTTCATGGAATTTCAGATTCCGTTAATCCTTGATAGAATATGGAGCTGATTAATTTTTCGTGTAAATCGCCCAAATGGTGGCTCTGGTATGCGGCATTATTCATGTTTATTACAATAGCTCTGTCTCAAGAGTTAATGCACAACTTTTCCTCAAACTTTAGATTCAGTTAGTCCCAGACATAAATTAGTTATGGTTATTTACTAGAGTTACTTTTTGGAGTAAATCGCTGAACAGGTTACATTTTTATTTGGAATTTTTTAAAGATTTCTGGAATAATTCTATCTTAAATTCTAACTCGCGGATTTTTATAAAACTTAAAATTCAGGTAGAAGTTGACGTAAGTTGTTGCTAATTTGATTTTGGTGTAAAATACCTAATTGGTTGTGCTGATGTGCTTCATTTTTCTGAAAGTAATTAATATGTTTTAAAAAGAAGAACGTATTGAGAATGCTATATCCAAATAGTTAAATTTGTTTTAGATACCGGATTTTTTAATAAAAAATATTCACTGTATATTATTTGATTGCACACAGCCAAAATCTCTATAAATACAGAAGAACCCCGGTAATTCGGATCTCCAGATAATCCGGATTGGTTTGGTCATTTTTTTTATTTCAAGTTTGAGAAGCGATTGGCTAATTTCCACAACATTAACTTGTTTCAACATCGTATTATGAATTTAAAAATAAATCTGAAATCTAGAACAATTAATGGTTTATTTTGGAGTCTACAAACAATGAACTACTTATACTTAACCGGATGCGTGACCGTACGGCTCGCAAAAGGTATAGAAAACTGGCACAGCACAAAATTACAAAAAATAAACATTTTTACTGTCTGTAAATGTTCAATGAGTTTAACATAAAAGGGATTTTCTGTAATTATGTTTTATTTTATTTCATTTTTTTCTAATTCTCCGGATAATCCGATTTTTTGATAATTCGTATTAGGTCTGGTTAAAATTAGTCCGAATTATCGGGATTTTACCGTAGTAGTAAACAAAATCAAAAACATAAGTAAAAAATGCACGCATACGAGCACACGTAGCTTATTAGAATTACAAATTCAGGAGATGTTAATAAAATAAGAAAAATATAATTTAACATTAAAAGATCAATTTGAATCCAAATTTTAAAATATCTTGTTAAAACTGGATTTTTTCTATTGAAAAACTGAATTTTGGGTTCGTTATAATATGACCGCCCAAGCAAATTTTATATGCGTCATTTAAAAGTAGACTGCATTTTTAATCATTCAGTACCAGCAAATTTCTTGTATAATTTGTTGAGGAGTTAGTAGGGGGTGTTTAATTTATTTTTCCTCGACTGTACAATATCATTTAATGACTTTAATGATGCTATATTATTCCATGTATATTCCGTATTTTTGCATAACGTGCACCATGTTATGTGATGAAAAATGTAAGATATATAATGTGTAATGTACAGAACATTATTCTAACGCCAAAAATTCCAGAATTAACAGATAAAATACTACTTTCGAAATTTTGAACCTGAAAAAATATTATCTGACATAGATTCCCGCCGTTATTCCCTGCTCAACCCATCGTTATAAAATATACAGAACATTGATACCACTAAAAAAATATGATCAGTAGTGAGTGTTAATATATATAAATAAGTTAATTACATGCCTATCACTAAATCAATGTAATCCATAAATCCCTGTTTCCTTCATCGAAAGTTTTTCCAATATAATACCAAAATTACTAAATTAGTCGTTTTATATTAGAAATATTTAGCAAGAAATGATAATATTGCTTAAATATTGTATTTCCGTTAGAAATATTTTCTATCTAATATTGCCAGTGGAACAGAATTTCTTTTATATTTAAAATATTTGAATTATATTAATATCAAAATTTTTATAATAGTAATATTCCTGTTTAATCTCTCTTTAATGAGCCGGGAATGGAAAATGGTAGCAATCAAAGGCACTGAGTCCAGCTGGCAACACTCATCCTATCAAATGTTTTGTGCAAGTTTAACCAAATTTTGGTGCTGTGTATCTGCCACCTTAAGATGATGAAATTTCGTACCAACATTTGGAACTTTCTATTTCAATTTCGGTCCAACTATTGGAACTATGCTTCAATAGAAGCACAAATGTTGCTTTAAGATTTCACCATCTTATAGTAGTAGCTATTGAACACCAAAATTTGGTACACACTAGGGCATGATTTTTAAAAGAGTATTATTGCAGAAATTTTGGCTTTATGTTAAAGATATTACCGCTGCTTTGCAGCTTACAAATTTTCATTATATCATCTAAATGCTTCTTCTGAATATTGTAAAAATGTAAACATGCAAATGTTTGGAAAATATTTTGTTCTAATGCTCAGCCAAAATTCGAATATTTGGCATATTTTTCATTAAATAACATTATGTATATTTCGCATACTTTAATTTTAAAGTTTCGACGCTTAGAAACAAAGAAAATGAACTTGGATACCTCCCAAATGTTTTCATTTGTATTCTGTAACAGAATCTTATATTATCTTGTTATAGGAGCTTTGCAGCCGTAATGCAAAATAAAGTGAATTTCTCTTAAATTTAGTATTACGTATTAAACGGGATTTATTAAACATCTGAGAAAGGAATCGATTAATATATCGTACAAAAATTTGCGTGAATTTAATTCTTGAGAAGTTCAATCAATAATTATTTCTTTTTAATTAAAAAAATATATTATTTTATTTTTAAAATGTCGTCTTAACCCCTTAATCCCCTTATCCATCATAGTTTTCAGCTAATGATTTTGTTGCTGAAAATGAAAAACATCTGAAACCAGTAAATTTAACATACATAGCATTACACTTATATATCTATGTGAAGTCTTTCAATATTACAGTTAGGGTTTAGTTTATGGCGATGATTGTAAAGTTGGAATTTGTATTGCATCTTTGGAAGTTTAACAAAGTTCAATGTTTATATATTATTTCAAATATTACATGTAAAAATTTGTAAAGGTGAGAAAAATATAGCTGTTATTCTCATTATTTTATATGGTGTAAAACAATCATTAAGACACTGAATTCACACATGAGGCTCTTCTACAAATGTGATTTTTTTTCTAAATATCTATTTTCATTGTTGTTGTCTTAAAAGAAAAAAAAACATTAAATGCATTTTTTTTTTTTTTTTTTTTTTTTTTTTTAAAGAATACTGGCCCAAAATTTGAAATTATTTTTCCAGATAATGTTTATTAATCCCTTTCATAAATCTAAACGCCTAAATTTTTGACACATTACTGAATACATTTTTATACGTAAACTTTGGGAATTAGAAGTATCGCTTAACAGGCAATTGAAGAAATTTCTTCCGGAAAAGCCGATTTGGACGCCATCAATTAGAAAATTGAATTCATAAATTAATTTTCAGTTATTTTTTCTTACATATGTGTGTTTAAATTTTATTTAAAACAGGTTGTCGAATGCAGTATTGAATTTAACTTGTATGACCCATACAATCCCTGGATTTTAAATTTTACCAAACAATTTTTTTCTCTAATATTACACTTATAATAAACACAGTAATTTAAATATTTTCGTGTAACATAAAAAAAACAAATATTGATAAAAAATGCAATTATACATTTTCTTCTTTTTTTAGGGTGTGGAGTTCTGGAGAGGAAGGAACAGTTCAGTTTGAAGAAGCGATAATATAAGAACAGGCTGGTGGTGCCATTTATCGACCAGATATAAAACTCCTATATTAATTGACCAAGAAAAAAGTAGCGCCATCGGGGTGATTCGAACTAACATCCTTTGGTGTGGGAGCCAGGCACGTAGCCAGGGTGGGGGCTAAAGGGGCTGAAGCCCCTCCCGAAAGTTTCAAAATTCAAAATTATCTGTACAATAAAAAAATAAGTTTTGTTTGTTTTTATCTTCCATTACATTAAAATCAATCGCATTTTTAGCTGTAAAAAGATCCATTTATTCAATTACAGTTACGGTAATCCTTCATTATATCGGCTATTTAGATATATTGTTTTTTAATAGGTATGTACCACTAGAGACATAAATTATTTTTAAAAAGTATTTTTTACTGTCTTTATGCGCAGTAAACTTTGATCAAGTGTAATTTCTTATCATTAATTTGACTAACAAGGAAGGTCTCCATACGGGCATACCCCGAAAAATCTGAAAAAAAAAAAAAAAAAAAAAAAAAAAATACAGAATGTTCTTCTTGTGTGGATATATACGTTTATAAAAAAAAATTTCGGCAGGACCTCCATTCACTATCCGTAAAAAAATAATAAAAATTTCATTATTCGGCGATTTATCGCCGGTTGGCGATGGAATGTAATTTCAAAAAATACTTTATGTCAAATACACTTCAAGAAAAAAAAACTTTCATGTTGAGCTTGTTTTGATAAATATAACTTCAGTTTTGTAAGTTTTTGTTTGTTTTAAGTATATTTTGTTATATCGATATTTATATGTATTTATATTCAAATTTAATCATCAAAATTTGATATTTAAAACGAAATTCATAATTTAAATTAATGTAATTTGTTTCAAGCTCAGAGACCAATTGAGAATTGTCGATTAGATTTTATTGCTATGGAAACATGTGAAACTGGCTTTTATTTTTGAATAAGCTTAAATGTATGAAGATAATTTTTCTCAATATGATTTTTTTTTATCTATGAAAACATTTTTTCCAGTGATTAATTAAATAACTACTTAAACAAATAATATATATATGTAATATAATATGTATATATATGTATATAACATAACATACTACAGTCTCTCATTGTTTATGTTTAAATTCATTAAATACCATTAACCATTTACTCGCATTCTAAATATCCAACAGTTTTCAGTAGCATTATAATCGTTTGCTTTTGGCGAGAAAAAGGGCTGCTCGCCAAATCGCGTGACTCTTTCGTCTTTTCACGTCAAATATTCGAAAATATTTTATTTTTTACATAATTTCTTCTGCGATTCCGCCGCAAATTTTAACTGATCCTTTATTACATACATAAGTATAAGTACTTTAATTAGTATTTTTTTTTTCATAAAATTCTGAGTATGCCCAGTATGGAGACATTCCTTATAAGAAAAATTAATTATAATACGCATACGGCATAAGAAAGGTCACGAAAAATGAGGAAGACTATTTTATACATGTTTCAGTCATTGGAAAAAGGCTAAATGTTTTTCTTAAAACATATACAATTAGATTATCACAAACCGTATGATGTTTTAACAAATAAACTTTAGATTTCTTCAGGAAAATGGAAATAGAATTATTTCATTGTTGAGTTTTCAAAGAGCTCCAGGAAAAGAAGAAATTAGAGCAGCTCTTGGACTAATACTTGAAGCAATCTTATTTTGTGCAGAACAAAATAGCTACTGACCACGATGACGATCCTCTAACTTCAGATAAATTGGTATAATAAAGACTGTTAGATAAGAGTTCTTTTAAGTTTTGAGCAAAGTCTGGAGCGAATGAATTTAAACGAGATATTATAAATATCCTTAGAAATGCTATTTACTTCACCCCAGAAACTTAAGATGAAATCATTCAAATATTCTGGGATACAGTTACCGAAGTATTAATTATCAAAATAAATATTGCGATCTGTTTTAGCTTAATTGCTGATGAAACTATGGACATTTCAAGCGCAGAACAGCTTGTTATTTGTGTTAGATATTAGGGATGGGACGAATAGTGATTTGGCCAAATAGCCGAATACCGAATATTCGGCCAAATTTTAGGCCGAATACCGAATATTGGGCGTTTTTTTTCCGAATAAAGAAAATAAATTTTGATTATATATAATTTAAAAAATAGGAACTCATTAATAATTATTACTCTTAAATGTGCTTTTAAAATGTTTTTTTTTAATTTTAAAACACTTTTTTAACACAAAAAAATTATGAAATTGCATTACATTCTTTTATCTTAATGTACATCAAATTGATTTTCAATAAGTCAGGATGGTAAGATAGTTCCATTTAAATATGAAGAAAATACATCATTTTTACTATCAAATGATACTTTTACCCTTTCTTGCATCCAAAATTAATAATATTCTTAATCTCTCACTCTCAAAACTCATGAGGAGTTATTTTCTGATATAACCTTTAATGAAGTAAATTTGATCATTTAGAGTGTCCTTAATGATAAGCAAATTCGTAAGAATGAGACTGCTCTGAAATCAGTTGCCAAGCTTTAAATTACAAATTAAGTTAAAGCAAAAGGTTATGCTTAAAGAAGAATGCATTTAGTAACAAAATCTTTAACATTTGAATTGGCGCATACAATATTCAACTTCAATATTCCACTTATTCAACAAGCATTAAAAGGATAAACAGAAATTGATAACATGAATGAAGGAATATGTAAATTAAAAATATATACATAATAATGTTACATATTTAAGTCAGTAATTATACAAATAAAATTTTAAAAGTGAAAACTATAGAATTAAAAAAAATATTTTGTTCAGTATTTAAAATTTATGTTTAAATACTTATAAAACCATCTTCATAAAACAAGTTGTGTCATCTAATGCGTATCTAGTTTGTCGCCAGTTCTGTTTTCAGATGTACTGCTGTATTTGGAATAGTGATATTTGATATCTAATTTTAAAAATGAATCTTCATTAATACACCTAGTGAATGATTTTTTTCATTTCATACTTTACAGAAAATAAGTTACGAATTTCATACAAGTCTTTTTTTATATGTGCATGGAGTTTGCAGACATTAATAAATATTCAAATGTTTTAGAATAAGGCAGCGTTTTTTTTTTTTTTTTTCCTATGTTTTTATATCTTGAATTGTAATAGATCATTCTTTAATGAAGACACTTCCCATACAATTAAATCTCCAACTTGGCAGCATTTTCTAAAATATCAGTAACTTTTATTGGAAATACAGAAAGGCTGTGTATTTTTTAGCAATTGAATAACTGTATATTTTGTAAGTAAGAATGAGAATGACTTCATGAATGAAGTAGCCAATTTGGTTTGGAGAAAAAAAAAATTGCAAGAAATGGAATTCTTTAAATCCTAAATTTATTTGGCAAGATATCTTTCACTATTCGGCGAGATTTTACCAATATTCGGCCATATATCTCAAAATATTCGGCTACAGGTATTCGGCCGAAGTATTCGGTCAAGAAGCCTTCAATATTCGGCCAACCGAATATTCGGCAAAAGGGCCGAATAGGCCGAATACCGAATAGTGGCCGAATATTCGTCCCATCCCTATTAGATATGTGAACTATTAAAAAATTCCCAAAACTTAATAATTCAAAAAAAAAAATTACGTTTTATTCCAATAAATGTCTTTTCTTCCAAAAATTCAAGAAAAGTAATATTACAACATTGTGATGAACTATGTCTAGGCATGTATAAATGCATTGCATAGGCGTATGACAAAGTAGCCAGTAAGTTTGGTCATGTTAGCGGGGTTCATTCTAGAATTCTTCAGAGTATCTAAAAATTAGATATGTCCTCTGTGAAAGCCATTTGTTAAATCTTGCCTTGTCCAATAGCATGCTGATTCCCATCCTTCGAAAGTATCATGGACTTGTTAAAGCAGCGACAAAAGTTTTAAAAAAATGACCTGAAGGCAAATTTAGTGCTTCAAGAAGCAATTGCATCATATATCCTAGAAAACAAAAGAAAATGACTTCTCCGCATTTGTGATACAAATTTTATCGAGAGGCATGAAAGCATATTGACTTTTGTTGAGCTACTTAAATACATTTGTATTAGCTCAGAAAATATTTTGAAAAACATACGGAAGATTTCTTCAACAGCTGGAGCTCTTTTGGTAGTCAGGGAGAAAAATCATATTCTCATAAGCTTGACTGTTTGTCGGAAGGTTTTCTGTCTGACAGTCATAGTGAGTTCTTCAAAAAAAAAAAATCTTGTGATATAATATTGGCTGTAACCCATGCTAAAGATGTCTAATTGTTTTACATAAATATGCAGAAAAATGAAGTAGAAATCTTTTGTAAGATTTTATTGTACGTCAAAACTTCGGGAGGACACCTTCCAAACTGAAATAAAGATCCTAAGACTAACATTTAGACAGACAACAGGTACAAACCCTCAAATTACATCCATTGACAAGTATTACAATATCCCGGTCTTATTTCCCCATGCAGAAAGTCTTATTCAAAATTTAATTATCGATTTATTTCGAATGAAGACATTCTAAGAGATTCCCAGTTACAACTTCCAGGATGTGCATTACTGGAAAAAGCAAGCAAATTAAAGAATCCAATGCAGGATAAAGTGTCTATGTAGCAAGTGAAAGCTAAATATGAATTAGGGTGTAAATAAATTGCTAATATTGACACCAACTCCAACACAGAGGTTTAAAAATTTTAGTATTGTAATGTGACGTATTACGATAAAATCTCGGCAAAGAAAATAATTAAATCTTTGACTCGAAGCGTTATGGTCTATGTCAGACAGAGTAGCTTTTCACTGATTTCCATTCATTGGGAAATTGCATAAGAACTTGATAAGTCAATCAGCACCATGGCTAAGAAGAAACTATGATGATTGCTTCTGTTGCACTAGTAAACAGTGTTGAATTCAGGGGATGGCCCGGGGGGGGGCATTCCCTCTCTCCCGGAGCAATGAGATGCCCCCCTCGGGAAAATTTGTGATTTTGTGTTTTCAATGGTCAAAAAGTACAATTTCTCCCCACGGAACACTATAATGTCCCCCCCCCCCTTGGAGCCCCAAAAATTCCTTCCGGAGAAAAGTGCCTGAATTCAACACTGCTAGTAAATTTATTGTACCAAGTATATCATTTATAATTATTAGAATCAGAGAATGGGAAATACAAACATAATTTTATGATTACATATGACTGTAGCAATTAATTTTTCTTTCAAAAAATTAATGCGTATAATTTATTTCCTTTATGGATCAATAGTTTCAAAACCTCGCACTCGTAATGTCAGATTCTCGCGCGTTAACATTAATTCTGTGTTTTAAATCAATATATATTACTTGTTTGCATTTCAATATTTTACTTTTTTTTTCATAGGATACTTGAGGCTCATCTCAAACATTGTTAATTTGTGCTTTTTAAGTTCCTAAGAACTCTCCAGTTTCCGAACCGATTTGGAAATTGCAAGTGCTTTTAAAAGTTAAAAATTGCAACAGAAATTGAAAAAATTAAATATGAAATAACAATATTTGACATAGTTTGTAACGGTAAACCCACGGTGAGCGTCATTTGTAACGTTAGGTTGGTCGTGGTGGAGGTTAAATGTAGACATACTCAGTAATTTAGGATAAAATAACAAAGTTTATTAAAGTGATAATGGCTGAAGGGAAGTGGAGCCAGTCTTAAATTTACACAACTGAAAACACTATGAACAGCTAAATCATACTCACAGGCTTCGGCCTAGCTCAGTCGGGGCACCTACTAACACTTCTCACTATCTTCTGGCTGAGCTGCTAAACAAAGCTTAGTTAAACAGCCCGTGGCTGTGGGTAATTCTTTATTTCACCAAATAATCAAAAATGGAACTACTGGAAATTCTCTTACCACGGCCGAATCTCAAATCAACTATCCAAACTTCCTTCCACTTCACTGGAGGCCGTTGCTACTACCTATTCGCTAGCACTTCGCTGAACACTAATTCACTTCGCTTGTCTAATGGCAGAGTACCTCACTCGCTGGCTGCTGGCTAATGCCAGAGACACACCAGAGACACCCACACCCAAGCTTTTATATGCTGCAAACTGAGATACTTCACATTAACATATTACTAATAACCGCAAGCTAACTGTAAAATCCGAAAGAGCACACACACTCTAGAAAGTTAAAGTAAAAGAGAGGATAGACGTCGCTTTTACGCTTACACATGTTAACTTATTGACGTCACGATCTCAGAAACACTAGAGTGCCTTTATGGAAAGGTCACTCCCTCACAAGTTAACAAGTAACCTATGTAGGAACACACATTAGGATAATCCTAGATTATTTTTAATTTTTTTACAAATTACTTTTGTAAGAACAGAAAAAATTCCAAAATTGAGCCCCTCCCGAAAGAAAATCCTGGCTACGGGCCTGGTGGGAGCCCATTGCTCTAGCCACAGTACCGAAGTCTCTTCGAATGCACGTGATTCTAAATGCGAATACTGAATTCTTTAGTGTGTTTTTATTTTTATAATGTAGATTTAAATGTTACTGATGCTGTTATAATTCTTACAAGTTTTAATTATTAAGGCTACATTATTATGATTTCCTTGTGGTTAATGAATAATTATAATATGGATGATTAAATAATTTATTACGGAAATGCTCTTTGCTCAATGATTAATTAGAATATGGCCGGTTTAATTTGTTGCTCAGAAAAATGTTGGTATCAGTAAAGTTTCACTTCAGCAGCACGATACAAATCTAACAAGACGAGCCTGGATTTTTTTCATTGAGTTTTTAATTTCAGTACAACAACATGTTAGTTTCATAATCAATAAAAATAAATTTGCGATAGATAACGGAGTATTTTCGTTGTTTCTTTCCGTCCTCGTCCGTTTTATTATTTTCAAGAAATATGATGAAAATTTCCGACTTTTATCGAATAATATCCTTTTGCCGTTAATAGGGACTCTTTCTGTGAAATTCAGAAAAAATATTTCCTGAATTTCAATTTCTTTTAAACAGTATAAGAATCTAAGTTTTAATTTTATTTAACACTTTCTCAGATCATTCAAACGTGCATAGGTATCTCTGATATAGACATCAACTAATGATTTTATTCTGTTTTCCAGTGTTTGTCAAAGAATGATTCTTGTTTATGTTAAGCTCTTAAAAACATCTTTGCTCAGTGAATACGATATTTTTTATACACATTTAAAAACATTTTACTATTTGATTTCAATATGATTCAAAATTATCTTCTCTGTTTACATCATTGCCAACTAGATATAGGCCTGCGCATTTCGCTAAAAACCGCCGAAAAGTGAAGCTGGATTCAGCTTCAAACCCTGAATTATTTCATTGGACCATGTGGCAAAACCCTGCCCAAATTAGCATTGTATGAGCTGATTTCTGTTCTGAGCACATGGTCATTGCTTTGGTACAGGGTTTGCACGATTGTTCAGAATAACTTGGGCACGGTATCAGAGTCCTTTGGCGGGAGACTTCATACATTAATCTCAAATAAATGGACCATATAGAACTAGTTGACCATGGTTCACATCATAAAATGTCTAATTTAAAATTAAAAGAATTCAAGCATTAGTTCAATAACTGGGATAAAACTCTGCATAATGGTATTTAAAAAATATATTTTTTACATTTATAATTTTATCAAAAGTAAATAGAAATATTTCTTCTTGTTCATTGCATTTTGAAAACCTACATTATAAAACGTCTATTTTACAATATAACTGATTTAAATATTGATTCGAAGTCTGGGATAAAATAATTCACAGTGAATTTTAATCAAAAATCCATTTTTAAATTTTCTTTTTAACAAAAGTTAAAAGTTTATTCTTACACATTGTATTATTTGCAAAATAAAAGAGACGTATGATTTAAAATCTTTCCATTTACCAAGTCTAAACCTTTCTTACACCTTTGATAGTATTAAGAAGGGAACAACTTTTATTTTGTTTGACTTTCGTAACAGTACAAAATATCCGAAAAGATTCTTATGGAAAAAAAGCTATGCTTGGTGTTTCTGACAAGTGTGTCAAACTTTTTCATTACTCAGAAAGAACCTAATATTGCTTCGGATAAAGTTTTGTATTTCATGTGTGAACAATTTTTATTTGCTTCATTTTTATTAAATCATACCTGTGTTTTGAGGCTAGTTTTTTCTTTGGATATTTTCATGTATTTCATTTTTATTTATGCGCGAAGATTAATCTGAAATGTAGCAAATACTTCACATTTTGAAATATCAGATAACAGGAATTAATGATAAATACTTATAAATGAAACAAAAACTTGTGTAATACCATTTATGCAGATTATCTAAGAACGAAGATTTCAAGTTTTTAAAAATGAAAAACAAGTCGTGAAAAAAAAAAAAAGTTCTACAAGAGGCAGTGTTATACTTTTCCAAAACAACTATCTTCGATGATTTTGGTATATATGATAAATTTATCCCTTTATGCACCGACGCGACGGTACTTTAAAGTACCATTGAAGAAAATTTAATGTAAAAATTATTTGCTGAGTCTTTTAAGAAAAGTTTAGAGTTGAGAAAAGTTAGTTAAGACAAGTTTAGTTTTCTTTCAACACAAAATTAAGCTTGATCAAATTTAGAAAGAGGAGAGAAACAGTCTAATAACAGTTAAATATTTAAAAACAGTTAAATATTTACAAAAAGCGGTGATTCTCATAATCATTTGCATAAATATAGCTTTAAAAAATTCTATGAAACATTTCTAATTGCAAAATCCTTTCCATTTACAGAGAGCCTCATAATAAATTAAAATACGCTGCTTCGCTAACAATTATTATTTTTCCACAAGATTAACTTCCGTTAATTAATCTGATTATTTTTGTAAATATTGTACAAAAAAAGTTATTACTACCGATATATTTAATCAGTTTCAATGAAACAATGTCTAAATTTTGTATTATATTTATTTAGAAATTTTAGTATATCTTCAGCTATTAAGGAAGATAATAATTGAGGTGAAGCAATATTTTGATAAATAATTTGGTAGATAAAGGGTTAAAGCCATTAATAAAGTAACTGCCGGCCCACTCAAGTACCTTCACGGAGTATCTTTATAGCGATATTGCACACCCACCTGTAATATGAAATGAATGGCAGCACCTTTAATAATGTTGCTCTTAAATCTAGATGCTACTTGAGTATAATCACTATTTGGAATGCCATTCACTTATCTTTGAACTGGCTTTTATAATGATGCAATAGAAACTTACTCTATCGATACCTTTGTTGACAGAGAATTTTGCTATCAGTTGTCTATAGTCTATCATATATACCGAAATCACCGATGCAAAAAATAATAGACAATGTATGCCGCTCTCTTTCACATTATATTGTAAAACATTTGTATTACGTTACGCCATAAAATTGGTGGCAGTTACGACTTCCATTTTACAGAGTAATTTTTCACTTATATAATGGTTTAATTTAAACATATATTAATGGTGTAACTATTGTAGTACTACTACTATTTAAACATATATAGCTAGTGTAACATTGCAATGTTACACCAGCTATATCGGTTAAGGTATTCCACAAAATTGGAGGCAGCAAGGCTTCCACCAATTTTATGGAATAACCTTACACAAATGTTTTACAGTGTATATTCTTTATGTAGTACACATGGGGCGAAATATGTTTCTTTATTAAATTTGTTAGAATGCTATAATCATAGCACTATGTTGGATTAATGCCATTTTGAGAATGATACAACTTATTAAAGAAGTAATTGATTTTTTTAAGATCACTTCCTACCACGTCTGACCCCTGTATCTCAGGAGCATTTTAAAAATGTACTAGTAAAACCCCACGGATTTGCTCGTGTAATATTGAAGTATGCCAAGTGGTATTTGTAAATCGAATTTTTAAAATAAGGAATTATACTTATAGGAACAATTAAAAAATTACTAATTAAAACATTGTTTGACTAAACATTATTATTGCACTGCGTTAGGCAGAAATGAGACTTGAAATAACAAAAAAAAAAAAAAGCTATAAGAAAATTCTCGATAAAAGAAAATTTACAAAATATTTTGAAACTGAATTCTTAGAAAGCCTCTTTGTAATGCACATTTACATCTTAAAATTAACCGTTATATAAAATTCCAAGCTTTTTTCTCTAACGGTCTACCATATCTGTATTGGTGTTGGTATCAACATAAAATGCTATGTTGAAACAGTGTCTGTCGCAATAATTTGCCAATATTAATTTTGAAATTTGATTGGTATTTCTTAGAATTCCAAAAAAGCATTTATTCAAAAAGATTTTAAAGGTATATTTTAGAACGTTTATTGTTTCGAAAATCCCATGTAAGAAGTTTCACTTCCACAAAATATACTCTGTGCAGGATCACTGTCACCATTACTTCTCAGCTATTACTTTTATATTTAAAATCCTTGATTATTCTTAACAGTAAAATTTTATTGAAATTTTTGCGTTATTTAATCTGAACATTTTCCCAGATTCCAATAGACAAAAATCTCTATTTTAAAAAACCGGTGATAAAAGGTTAAAAATTTTTTAGAAGACGCTCGTCCAGAAAGTGTTACGTGAGTAAAGAACTAAACAAGAATTATTTTGTTTAACTTTTGAAACATTAAAGATAAACAAAAATTGTTTTACAAAGAAAAAATATTAATTTCTGTTTCAAATGTGTATTGTCAACGTATTCGTAGTAAATAATAAAAAAAAACTGATGTTGCTACAGAGACAGATTTTGCTGTTCATGTGTCAAAATTTCACATTTCGCCTCCTTCTATTGAATCCTACCAACATTGTATGGATCTTTTTCGAGTTTGTATGTTTACTTTTTTATTTTATTTCATATTTTAATCTGGTGAGTTCATTTCAGATATACATATAATGCAGATGGAACATTGCTCGAGAGAGATGTTAAAACGCCCTTCGTTAATATTTTTTCTGGAATGGCAAGAAAAATGTATACACACTCTCCAGTTTTTCTTCGCGGTATTTATTGAATGTTTTATGTTTTTTTTTTTTAAATCAAGATTTTACTGTGAAAAAGAGGGGGTTTTTGAGGAGTTTATTATTTAAAAAAATATATTTTGAAATTAGTAGTAAGACACCGAAGCAACGTTGTTTTATCGCTCCACTACAATTGCTGTAGTGGCACAATTTTTTCTATATTTATGAAAAACGTATGACATCTATATATCGGTCTAACAATTGAAAAGTAGTAAAAAAACTAAATTTCAAATTTTCAGCTGAAATTTGAAATTTTATGGCGTGTATCCTATACACAATTAAGGTTTTTAAAAATTGTGTTACTTTAATAAATTTTGCAATAAATGGGTTTAAATGAATTAATTTTATTCTGCTTAACATTCTGTAACTTTTTTTGTATTAAAATTCTTAAGTATTCAGTAAAAATAATAAAAATTAATTTTGCCTTAATAGTTTGATCGATTTGTTGTTGTTGATGTTGATGTTGTTTGTTTGTTTCCAAAAAGCAAATTCTTATTTTTTGTTAAATGCAGCCATCTGACATTAACAAAAATTGTTTTATAAAGAAAAAATTTTCTTTCTATTTGAGATGTGTATTGTCAAAGTTTTTGTAGCTCCAAATGAATCTGATTTTGTTACAGAAACAATTTCTGCTGTCCATGTGTCAAAATTTTGTATTCTCCTGCTTCTATTTAATCATGCCAACATTGTGTGGAACTCTTTCGAGTTTTTTTATTTACTTTTTCATTTTATTTCTTTTTTTTATTTCATGAGTTCGTCTTAGAGGTACATAGAATGCAAATAAAATATAATTGCTTAATTCAGATGTCAGAGCGCACATGTTAATATTTTTCTGGATTTGAAAGACTACAGACTGAGATAATGACTCTTTTTTCGATCACTATGAGATGAAATACAAAAAAGCTTATTTTTTACATTTCGCCACTTTGAAAAATGAAAAATATAGCAACACCAAAAAAGAATTTTATGTAAGCAAATAAATATCCTTTTTATAGTGTCATCTGGCAGTAACATATAAAGACATTTATAAATAATAATTTCATAGAAATTCCATGCTATAAAAGAGAACAAAATTATACAAATTTATTAAAATTTGAAGCATCCAAAAATTGAGACGCTAAGCATAAATGAGTTAAGAAAAACAAAATAAGAATTATTTTGCTTAACTTTCGTAATATTAAAATAAACAAAAAGTGTTTCATATATAAAAACTTTCCTTTCTGTTTTAGACGTGTATTGTCAGAGTTTTTGTAGCTCAAAATAAAACTGATGTTGCTACAGAAACAATTTCTGCTGCTGTTCATGCGTCAAACTTTCGTATTTCTCCTGCTTCTATTAAATCATACCAACATTGTGTGGATCTTTTCCGAGTTTTTATATTTACTTATTTATTTTTTTTTTTTCATTTTTTTAATCTCGTGAGTTCATCTCGGATATGCATAGAATGCAGATAAAATATTGCTTCGGAGAGATGGTAGAATGCTCCTGGTTAATATTTTTCTGGATTGGAAATAAAAATCTAAACATACTGTCATATTCCATTTCGAGAAATGTATAAAATAATTAATGTTTTCTTTATGTTAAGATTTTAATGTGAATATTTTTTTTTTGGAGATTTTAACAGTCTTAACGCAAATATTTGAAATAAATAGTAAAAAAATAATTAATAATTAAACACTTTCTCCCGATGCGACGTTACTTTAAAGTACCACTAAAATAACTTGTTATAAAAGAAAGTTGATGCATTCATTAGTAATAATATAGCTTAGAGTGAGTATAGATACTTTGTTTTCCAATGTTATTGTTGATTATACGAAACATAAATATTTTAAATATATGATTTATTTTGCTTCTTTTTAGCATTTTGAAAATTAAATTTCTTTACGCCTGACGAAGAAATACTCAAATATTTCGTAAGGTCTAACAAATTTAAGAATTTTTTACTTTATATATATATATATATATATATTTATATATATTTGGTTCATATTGATTTACATTGCTTTCAATTAATTTCCTTAAAATTATACAAACTTATTAAAATTCGAAGCGCTTCAAAATTGGAGAGCTTAGCATAAATGATTTAAGAAGAACAAAATAAGAATTATTTTGTTTACCTTTCATAATATTTAAAAAAGTGTTTTATAAAGAAAAATATTCCTTTTTGTTTCAGACGTGCATTGTCAAAGTTTTTGTAGCTCTAAAAGAATCTGGTGTTGCTACAGAAACTGTTTCTGGCTGGCTGTTCATCAGTCAAAATTTTGTATTTCGCCTGCTTTTATTTAATCATACCAACATTGTGTGTATCTTTTTCGAGTTTTTAAATTTATTTTTTTATTTTATTTCATTTTTTTAATCTCGTAACTTCATCCCGAATATACATACAATGCAGATACAATACTGGTTAGAAGAGATGTTAGAACGCACCTGGTTAATATTTTTCTGGAATGAAAAAAAGAATGTATAAGGTATCCTGGGGTAATAACGCCACATTAAGGTTCTACCAATTTTCAAGGCTCAGTTTTAGTTTGTATTTTTCAAACAAATATACGATTTGATACAGCAACTCATTGATTATCTATAAAAAAATAATTTAACAGATATGTATTTATAAAATATAATGGCGTGATTTCTTGACCAATGCTATTTGGCGTTATTACCCACCGATATGGGTAATAACACCTTGCAAACAAAACTATGAAATAAGATGGAATAATTGCATGTAGATTGCCCAATTCTAAAAATGCAAACTCTACAAACTTAGAAATTGACAAATTGCATTCTAAGCTATTGAAAATGTTCAATTTTTTGTGAAAGTGTAAGGAAAATAAAGGTGTGGTGGTGGTGTGTGTGGGGGGGGGGGGGGAGGATGAGGCAAAAGAATATCAGACCGTGAGCTTCTTTTTGCTTAAAAAGGACCGCTTAAATAGAATTATTAGAAACATTGCACAGTTTTAACTGTGTTTATTTGAATAAGTATTTAGGATGTAGCTCGGCCACTGTAGGGAATCAACCGGGATATTAATGCCAAGGATTGGCGCTGTACATTTTAAATTACAGATTATCTCGAGAAGATATCCAAAATCTTCAACAGCATTTTGAAATTCCATGAAATGTACTACAAATTTATGTAATTAAAAAAGTATTTCCGGATAAAAAAAAAAAAAATAGTCTTCACATCACAAAACTTATCTCGCAAATTTTAGATCATGCGTTAATTTTAGTTGTTTGTAAAAACAATCAGACATAAAAATAAAACAAATTAACTTGAAGTTGTTTTTTTTCGATTTATATGACTCAAAACCCTTCTGCGCAGAGCACACTGGTGTCATTTACCAGATTATTTCATAATTATGCAACATATTAGCACTTGGCGTTATTACCCCGCCTGGCGTTATTACACCAGACCACCTTATATACTGTCTAGTTTTTCTTCGAGATATGTAGGAAATATTTATTTATTTATTTATTTATTTTTTTTAGATTAAGATTTTACCATAAAAAAAAAAAAAAAAAAAAAAAAAAAAAAAACTTTTTTAAAAGCGTTTATTATTTCTAACGCAAACATTTTGAAATTAATATTATTCAATTAAATAATAATTAATTTTTCCCCATGACGACGTTTCTTGGAAGTACCATTAAGTAACTTGTTATAAAAATAGTTTTATACATCGATCAGTAATAAAGTACTTTAGAGCAAGTTATAGTCAAGAGCCGGCAGAACATAAACCTTAGTTATCGAGCACAAGAAAAAACTGTTATTTTATGAAAGAGTAGAAATAGGGAAATCAGTTGATCCATTCCTGCCGAAATGAAGTGGTGTATAAGACAGAAATTAATACCACAAGTGGTTCATTCATAGGTTTATCATTGTGCAGGACCTACAATCAATGGTTGTATGACAAACACAATGATGATTATACGTGACAATCACTGGTGGTATTAACGTTTGACTTATGCACCATTTCACTTTCGTTTTAGTATGCAAATTGAGATCTAACTAATTGGAGTTTTTATCCGTAAACTCTGTGACATGATTATCTGTGCTACCACCTCACGATCTTAAATGCAACTAGACAGCAATTCCAATCTGGGACCACGTATTGATGCACTTCATTTAATTACATGAACTAGTGTGGCACATCACCAATATCTTGGTATGATAAGTCTTTCAAACTCCGTAAAATGATGCGTCTGAAAGCATGTTACACTTGAAAGTAATATAACTGGTTTGTGTAAAATTTCGAGCATTAAGTGTGTATTTCGATTCAAACTGCCTATTTTTCTATTTATTTTTAAATTCAATTTTGCTCTAAAATACATACAGCTGGTAAATTTTCTTATTTAGAAAATACGCAAGGTGCCGCGATGCTCAATTCATTGACAGAGGCAGAAAATATTGTAAAAAGCAATCAAAAACGGCGTTTTGAACCGATATATTCGAAGCGTGAGATCTGGAAACTCAAAAAAAGTGTCACACTGAGAAGGTAATATTTTATCAATTTAATGAATAGATCGTAAAATGACATCACACGGCACCTCATACGTTTCTTTCAAAATCCCCTCAGCAAGTTTCATGTTTCTACTTTTAAAAATGTGTCTGAAATTGTATGTGAAAATTTCGAGCTGCTGAAGATTAAAAATCGTTTTTTTGATTACACCCTTAATTACTGAAAATTTGGTTAGAGGTCTATATTGGATAAAATGTTCCCACCTAACTTTAGCATTCATACATGTGAACACGTTTTCAGGGACAAGACTTTTTCAAAACTATCTATACAAAAATCGTTATAAATTATTTCTAATAAAAAGCTATTTTTTAAGAATATAACAGATTAACTGGATTTCAATGGGCATGTATGAAAATGTATGAACAAAAGTAATACAATATCAACATAATATTGATTCCCAATGTAAACATTGTAATCAATACTGAATTACTACAAAGTTTCGAAGAAAAAATTAGAAAATGTTTCAAAATATCTGTCAAACAACATTCTAAAATAAACGCAATTCTTGCTTGCTTTGTACAGATAGTAAATGAAAATTAATGTAAGAATCATAAAAATCGATTTCAAATGCATGCAGAATCTGTTATTTTAATGTTAACAGACAGAGAATGTTACTTCTGAAATATCATTAATCATTCCAATCAGTACAATAAATCAGTGGAGCTGTATTAGAAAAAAAAAAGAAATCAGATTTTTCATATTACTGTATTGAGTCCATAGCAGCGAGGAGATATGTTTGAAGATTTATTATGTTTCTAGTCTTCCAAACAAAAATTTAATAAAGAAAAAGGATGCTGCATCTTAAGAAAATACGTGATAAATATTAATTTTGCTTTTGTTACTATAATCTTCTTTTTTTAAGCATCCAATCTATTTCTTTAAAATCACGTCTGATTTTCTTTATTGTAATTCCATTTGTGCGAAATCAATTCTATTACAATACGTTAATCTAGACTGTATTCCGATTGTGGAAATTTCCTGAATTTTAATAACGTTTAATCACGAGCTAGCAAATTTATTTAAATCTCTTTTTTATTTAAGTTAGTCAATACATAGTATAACAAAATCAATATTGACACTATACATTGAATGTTTTCTAAAGTATTTTTTCAACGTAATGTCAGATTTTAATTATTTTGACTGATTCGTTAACAAATGAAAGCATATTTTTTTATAAAGTGCATGATATGGCTATATTGTTGCTTATTTTGCACAGATGCTAAAAGAAAATTAATCGAAGAACCACAAAATTCGATTTTAAACATATAGTCGTTGGGGGCCACCGTAATACTTACCCATCATATATGCATATATAATATACGGCAATGAAACATTTGTAAACTATTAATAAAATGCACTGCAATTCCAAAACAAAATTTAAACGTGTATTTAAATATTTTTATTATGCATGATAATGCTCTATTAATGAGTTGCTGATGAATCTATTTCGTCAAATTATACAACACGCAAAACTACTCAAGTAGTACAGAACTGCGAAAAAGACACATCCTTATAACTCCAAATATAATAATCCTATTAAATAACAATTTATTGTGTCGGATTAAGCGTCTCATTTGCAACTAAAATATATCTTTGAATTGAAATTTGAAGGAAATACAGGGTCATGAAAAATCGAAAAATGATGAAAACAGGATTACAGATATCTCGGCAACTAATAATTCGATCGACTTCGTTCTTTATGCTAAATTTGTGTTATTTTATTGTTTTTTACGATCATTCCTTAAACTAAAAAATTCAAAAAAATTTATATGCTTTTCATCAGAACGAATTTTTTGAGAGTCCGAAAAAAATAGTTCCGGATAATAGAGACTACTAATATTGAATAGGCTTCGTCCAATTCTTACATGCTAAGTACGTACAAAATATCAAGTCTCTATCTCAATTTATTCGGGAGATACAGCGTTTACAGGCACACAGACAAACAGACAGTCAGACGGACAGCAAAATTTCTTTTCTAAAATATGTATTTCGAAATTTTCTGTGTCTAAAACATGTAAATCCGTCAAAAATATTTTTCGATTTTCAAAATGATTGCAAGACTTAACCTATACTACGTATGATAAGAAAGTAAAAACAGACAGAATGTTTTTTCTGTGTCCATTAATCATTCCAATCAGTATCATGAATCAGTAGTTGTATTAGGAAAAAAGAAATCAGACGCGTCATGTGACTGTATTCAGTCACAGCAAGAAGAAGATACATTTTAAAATTTATTTTATTTTTAGACTTCTGTTTTTTCAACGAAATTGATTTTTTTTTATTCAACCCCATAAAAAATAGATTTTAATAAAGGGAAAATATGCTTTATTTAGAAAGAACACCATAAATATTAAAGAGAAAGTAGGTTTTTTAATTAAAAAACTCTTTTATAAACAACCAATGCTTATCCTTAAAATCATGCCTAATTTCGTGACTGTAATTCAATTTGTATGAAATATTGTTTAGATTAATATTGCGAATTCCAATTATGAAAAATACACTTTATTTGAGTGATACTTTACTTGACTTATACTTTACTTGATTTTACTTTATTGTAATTTTTATCGAAATCGACGTTTTATACGAAGGCGGATATCAGGAAGTTAGCAAGTATGTTTATCTTTTTAAACTTGCCATAATATAACAAAGACAAAAATGTTTTGCAGCTTGAAAGATTAAAAATGTAAATATCCAAATCTAAATTGATCAATATTATATATATTAACATAATTTATTAAAATGTAATCTTTCTTTTTAATTATATGCTGACAAGTAGTATCCTGATCTACTAAGAAACAAATTTTTTTAAAAAATAACTTAAATATGAACCTTCAACGTATAAAAAATCGAATTCGATTATAAAATTTATTTTAGGGTGATTATTTTTTTGCTCATGCTGATAAAAATCTTGCTTTTGTTGGAAATTTTTATTAGTAGCTAATGATATTAGCTAATAATTATTTACAAAAAATATTTTAAATTAAAATTATGCATGCACTTTATACTTTGCAATGTATAATTTAAAAATTTATGCGCATAATTTATTTTTGCAGTTATAGCTATATAATTATTTTTTTACAAACAGTTCGCCAAGTACAAAATATTTTTATGTATTAAATTAAATCAATAATCCAAAAAAAAGTGAAATTTTTGTACCTTTCTGATGTTTTTATACATTGCGTTTAAATATGTTACCTAATACCGTAATAGTTGCCGAATTAAGGATTTCTGCCAGATATTCTAAACTTGGAATAACTTTAATAAGCTAAGTAAAAAAAAAATAATAATAAAGCGTTACTTAGTATTTTATATATTTTTTCAATGTTATAATTTATTTATACCACAGTTAACTATATTGGGATTTAAAAACTAAAACTTAAAAAAAAATGTTCACGAAAGTAGTGGATGAATGACAGTTCAGCGGCATGCGGTGGCGTGTGGCGGGTGGTGGAAGTGGAACCACCACCACCTCACAGAGAGAGGAGGAGGTCCACCACCACCTGAAAGAGAAGCTTATCTGATGGAGAGTGTATCATACTATAGTAGGATGATGGGGAGGGCTTAAAATTGAGGGGGCTTAAATTTTTAGGGTTTGAAACTTATGAGATTATACTGTAGTAGAGGGGTGGATGTTTGGAGTCTGTTACAGTATGATGGGATTTTTGAGAGAGAGAGAGGGGAGGACTTATTTTTTTAGGAGGGGCTTAAAATTGAGGGGGGGCTTAAATTTTTTGGGGAGTTTAAATTTAAGTAGAGATTGGAATCAACTTAGAGTAGGAAAGATATTTGAAAATGGGTGATGGATGTTTTAACTCTGTTACAGTATGATGTGATTTTTAGGAAAGGGGGAGGAGGGCTTAATTTTTAGGGGGCTTATTTTTCTGAAAGGATTAAATGCATTTTTTTTTCTTTAAGATTGGAATCAACTTAGAGTAGGAAGGAAATTTGAACATATCGTAAAATATGTTTTAGTATGATGAGATTTTAGGAAAGGGGGGAGGGCTTAATTTTTAGGGGGCTTATTTTTCTGAAAGGTTTAAATGTATTTTTTTTTCTTAAAGATTGGAATCAACTTAGAGTAGGAAGGAAATTCGAACATATCGTAAAATATGTTTTAGTATGATGAGATTTTAGGAAAGGGGAGGGCTAAATTTTTAGGGGGCTTATATTTGTGAAAGGCTTAAATGTATTTTTTTTTTCTTAAAGATTGGAATCAACTTAGAGTAGGGAGGAAATTTGAACATATCGTAATATATGTTATAGTAAGATGAGATTTTAGGAAAGGGGAGGGCTTAATTTTTAGAGGGGCTTAATTTTTAAGGGGCTTAATTTTTTTTTTATTTAGGATCTGAAGCTTATAATATCATATTATAGCAAAGGGGTAACCTCCTCATTTTCCAAACTTCACCCCCACCCCCGGAAGATTTTTATTTCGGGTGCTGCTCTTTGTTGGATCGAATTTTCGTTGGAAATTAATAATTTTAAAAAAATTGAGTCTGATCAATTAAGCATTGCTCATCACGTCTGTGAGATAATCGAGTATTGCGATAAGGAGGAAGGTGAGTCTGCTTAATTAAACATTAATCACAATTGCCCATTGCTCATCCCGCCAGTGGCCGCATAATGTCTTATATTACAATCGAATCATCTATAACTTAAAATAGTATGTTATCAACACGCATTCACTGCCTTGCACAAACATCCGTTATCACAAACAATTTTAACAGGAACTAGCTGATATAAGAAAAATAACAACTAAGATTAGATGTCACTTATTTACAAAAGTCAAGAAAGAGAACTTTGTTTGATGTTTCAACTAAGCTTTTTAAAACGACAATTTAATTTTACCAAACCATTACATATGTTTTTTTGCAGGTTCCCTGTTTTATCCAATTTTCATCAACGTTAGAGCAACAATGAAAATATTTTTTAAACAGTAATATTGTAAAATATGAATTTTACATTTTTAACTTTAGTTTACCTAAACCTTGATTATTCATACACATTGATTTTTACACCTTTCAAAATATATAAACTACTTCATTATTAATTATTTTTCGATGTATAGTTCTAATAATCGGTTAATTGTCATACATTCATTTTAGTAAGTTTGCTGTATTCACATAAAAAGTGTTTTTACAAGTTATCATCTATTAGTCGATCACGACAAATGTAAGCAATGTATTACTTTAGTATAGTATTGTTTTATCACTGTGCTGAAAATAAGTGATTCTTTTTCCGTTAATTTTCACATGAATTTTCTTATCAATTAGAAAAAAATTACAACAGCATGATAAACACCAGATAACATCGAGCCTTACCTATCAAATACCATCATATTATCAGATTACTTTGTAAACCAATCCTATTATTTTTTAAAAAAACAGTAGCGCCTCCTAGAATTTAACAGATTTCGTGAATCAGTATAAATTCATCACACTGTTTATTGTTTTTTTGTCATATGAAGATATTAAGCGCTGTTCTTTAAGTGAGTGCTGTACAAGAAATTTCTTACTTCATGAATATGGAATCGGATTTACCCAGTCAAGAGGTGCAAGTTTCGAATAGTGAAAGATCACCCTCTTCATCAACCCAACCATCCTTTTCTTGTAATCAATGTCAAAAATGCTTCTCTAGAAAGATTGCGTTAACCAGACATCAAAGATCCCACTTGGATAAAAAGCCCTTTAAATGTGAAACTTTCATTCAAAGTACTGATTTAAAACAACATAGTGTTACTCATTCCAAGACACCCACTTTATATAAATGTGATCAATGTGCAATGGAATTTTATAGAAAGTATTCGTTAAGAATTCACAAGAGATTTCATAAGACATATAAATGCGATGAATGTTCACTAGAACTCTCTAAAAAATATTTGTTAAAAATTCACAAGAGATCTCATAAGATGTTTCATGTTTGTGAAAAATGTTCTAACTCGTTTCTATCAAAGTCTGCTTTAACTAAACATAAAAAAAGTCATCGTCAAAAGGAATATAGATGTAAACACTGTGGTGTTATATTTTACTCTGATATCGATTTTTTATTTCACAAAAAAGTTCATTACAGGAATTTTGAATGCAAACACTGTAACAAAACATTTAATGTTGACACCAAGTTTATTCAACATTTGATTAAAATGCATAAGTGAAAAAATGCAAACTTTGTCAAATCATGTGAAATGGTTGATTTTCTGTACAGTTTATAATTTTTTTGTATTTTTATCATTATCGAGAATGATGAATAAATAATGTGTTAATGAAAAAAGCTTTTGTCTTGTATTTTTGTTATAACAATTTATGAATTTTAATAATTTTTCCACAATATTGTAAAAGATTTACTTAAATTTTAACATTTAGAAAAAAAAAGGTTCCTATCAATTAAAATACTGAATTTGTATTTATATTGAATTAATTTTTAAATACTTTTAATATATTAGAATTATTTACCAAGTTTAATTTATCATTTATATTAGCAATTGTTATTCACATAATCATGATGGATATTACCTTATGTTGCCACAAAAATTTTCAAAAAGAACGAAACTGTTAACAATAAGTATTATTCATTACTTAGATTAAAACTTTTACCTAGTGTTGCCACAAAAATTTTCAAAAAGAGCGAAACTGATAACATTATTTATCATATACTTACTTAATTAAAACCTTGTGTTGCCACAAAGTTCTTCAAAAATAGTAAAACCGTTAACTTAATACATAAACTACCATTTATGTACAAAGACTGTTTTTTTTAGTTTATTAAAAAATGGTTGAATAAAACTAATGGCATTACTAATTTTTTAATGTTTAACTGTAACCGACGCTGATTTTTTAACATATATTAGGATATGTGTTGTTTTTAAGCATTCAGTTTACAAGTGATTTCCGTTTGAACTTTCATCAGCGGCTGTTCTTATTTTTTGAAAATGGATTCTGTAGCAAATTTGTTAAAAAGACCTCTCGACGAAGTAGTTTCTTCTTCAAAGTATCAACGTTTAGAAGACTGTAATGAACCTACTTATGTGAATGAATTAAACTTGCCAAGATTAGAAGTTTCCAATGCATTGAACACTAACAATGAGACGATATCATGTGATTATCCACTGAATGTGAAATCTGAGATTAATACGAATTTTTTTAACTTAATTTCCCAAGACGAATATTTTCAAGAACCCACTACTAGATGAGAAGAGACTGTGTTCCAAGCAATCAACCTTTCCCAAGCAAGTGATGAAAGCCAATCCACCACTTCACGAACTAAAAGGGGCAAATCCTGTAATCGTGTTATATTTCGAGAAGAACTCAATGATTGTATCTTCTTAATTTTAAAACTGTATAACAGACAATTTTATATACACATTCAAGAGTTTAAACGCAATGGGCTTACTAATGAAGAAATTGTAACGAAAAATGCAATTTTTATGGATGTTAACAGTTGGTACGAATTTTGCAATAAAATTTTTCCATTTAATTTGAAGTATAAAAGTTCCTCGTTTGTTGCTAATAACATGATATTAGTGTTAAATTTTAACAATTCTATCATGCGAATTAAACATTTAAAGAATTATTCTCACATTGACTTGAACGAGCATCAGTTAGAAAAGTTAAAAATAAAAGCCTTTGATCTGAATAAAGAACTTCTTCAGCATATATATGTAAAGCATTTGCCAAACTTAATAAGACAGAAATGTATCGTTAGTCACACATCTTTAGAAAATGAACGCATGTGTCAACATAAACTTATAACGTGTATTGAAAATAGTATGTCGAGTATACTGAAGCGCATTTTTGAATGCAATGGATGTATTTTTAACCACGAATCTGTAATCTTTCATCCCTGTTTGATATTAAATAATCGACAAAAATTTGAACAAATGGGAGAAATGTTATTAACTCTAATAGATTTTGACTTTGTTATTTCCTCGTTTTTAAACGAAGTAGATTGTATTAGTGAAAACTTCTTATCTAATATTAATGTAAAAACCATTCAAAACGAATTGTTTAAAATAATGAAATAAAATGTTTTACTATTCTCTTTAATATGTGTGTTTAATTATTTTCAAAATGTATGTTTATTTCGTTTAGCTTTTTCAAAACATTTATAAATTGTTTCAATTTGTATATGTATAAAAAAAGAAACACTTCATTATTAATAAAAAATATATTAACTATCTTAAAAAAATAATAATGTATAAAAAAAGAAACATTTCATTATTAATAAAAAATATATTAACTATCTTAAAAATAATAATAATAATCTTAATATTTTAATTCATTCTTTTCAAAAATTAGAAAGTTAATAAAAATGAATAAGTTAAAAAAACTTTATAGAAAAAATTATTATTAGTAGAAAATTTTTCAAATGTTTAAAATATATTTTGAAAATTTTAAAATGTATTACAACTTATCAAAATTGAGTTTACTGATTTATATGAGTATGTATATTATTTTCACTCTTTTATATTACTGTAACATTACAACAGATTCATAGTTAATGACATATAAACATTAGGATGTATATAAAAGCAATAGATTAATATACTCTCTTGTTTTATTAAAAATAAAATAACTTCATAAAAATGTTAAAAAAATAAAAAGTTTATGAAAAGTTTAAAAAATAATTCATTAGATAAAAAAAAAAAAAAAAAAAATCACAAATTAAAAAATATATTTCATAAGTTTACAAAAAAAAGTAACATAAAAAGTTTTATCGAAAAAAAAAAGTAACATAAAAAGTTTTAACAAAAAAAAAGTAACATAAAAAGTTTTATCGGAAAAAAAAGTAACATAAAAAGTTTTAACAAAAAAAAAAAAAAAAAAAAAAAAAAAGTGTTATAAAAAGTTTTAACAGAAAAAAAAACTTTACACAAAAAATAATATCAATAGAATTTTTTTTTCAAATGTTTAAAATATATATATTTTGCAAAAGTTAAAATGAGTTTTCTAATTTATGTATATTATTTTCACTCTATTATCTTACTGTAACATTGCAATTCATTCAGAGTTAAACATATAAACATTAGGATGTGTATAAAAGCAATGCATTAATATACTATCTTGTTATTAAAAGATAAAATAATTTCATAAAAATATTTTCAAAATTAAAAAAAATGTTTCATAAGTTTACAAAAAATAAAAACTTTACGAAAAAGTTTAAAATATAATTCATAAGATTAAAAAAAATATTTCATAAATTAATAAAATATATCTCATAAGTTAAAAAAAAAAAAAAAATCATAAGTTAAAAGTTATTTCAACAGTTCTTTAATAATTAAAAAAAGAAAAAAAAACTTTATAGAAAAAATAATATCAATAGAAATTAAATGTTTAAAATTTATTTCACAAAAGTTAAAATGTATTACATCTCATCAAAAATGAGTTTACTGATTTATGTATGCATGTACATTATTTTCGCTGTATTATCTTACTGCAACATACATTTATAGTTAACATACATTTATAGTTTAACACATATAAACATTAGGATGTGTATAAAAGCAACGCATTAATATTCTATCTTGTTTTATTAAAAGATAAAATAACTTCATAAAAATCTTTTCAAAATAAAAAAAAGTTTCATAAGTTTACAAAAAATAAAACTTTGTGAAAAAGTTTAAAAAATATTTCATATGATTAAAAAAAAAAAATATTTCATAAATTAAAAAAAATGTATCTATGTATATTTCACAAGTTTAAAAAAAAAAATTAAATGTTTAAAAAATGATTTACAAGTTTAAAAAAAAAAATTACAACTTATCAAAAAATGAGTTTACCGATTTACTGATTTATGTGTGTATGTTATTTACATCATATTATCTTACAACCAACATTACAGAACGTTCTTAGTTAAACACTTATAAACACCAGCAAATGTATAAAAGCAGTTGATACTTTCCTGTTTTTATTAAAAGTCATACTAACTTTATAAAAATGTTTTCAAATAATAATAAAAAAAGCTGTTAAGTTATTAGATTCTCCTCTTTAATTGCATCTCATTGATAAGTTTTAATCATTCATCCAACCAAGCAACTGTTTTCACAATCAACTATTATGTGAGTTAGGATTTCATTGATAAGTTTTAATCAACCAACCAACCGACATTTTACGAAACCAACTATTTATTTTCCCTAGCAATCAGCTATTTATTTACCCTACTAACCAAAAAGCTTTTATCGACACATGAACAAAATTTTAAGATGCAAGACTCGTCCTTTTTTATCAAAAAAACAATGACTTATATTATATATTTTTTTTCTTACTTAAATGAAACCTTCGCATGTGCATGGTAAAACTTTGAAAAATTCATTTAATACACAAATTTAAAGTTAACAGACAAGGTCTTCACACTTCTTTTAGAATTGTACTAACATTTTACCAAATATCTTTAGAACTCATCAAGGTTTTAAATAATTATTTTAATAAAAATTGTCATTTGTAAGTAACATTATTGAACTAACTTGGAAAAATTAACTTGGCAAAACAGGTTTTCGCTGTTCCAACTTAGTAATATTCATAAGTTTATATGTTAATCAACCTGTTTGGTTATGTCCCAGCATGGCTTTATAAAATGTATCTTAAAAAAACCTTTAATATTAATGTTTAAAAATATGCAGTTAGTCTTTTATTGATAATTATTTTCACTTCTTTTATTTAAAAACATTTTAAAATAAAATTAATACAGTTACCAATTTATCTGTGCGTTATGAAATGTGCATGCAAAACTTTTAATTATAATTTTCACATTTTTAGTATTTCAAATTATTGTTTTCAAGGTGTACTAAAATTTGGAAAAATATTTAATTTTCTTGCATAATTAAAATAAAATAGTTTAATAATAAAGACACATTTAACATTCTATACTCACCGTCGTAAAAGCACGTCCAACGCAGTCAAATGTTTGGGAAGAAATGAAAAATTCAAAGTCCTTATCAGAAAATGTTATCAGTTAACTGTATCAAAAGATCTGTGACGTCAAAGAACATGTATCATCAACTGATCACGTGATGTATACCACGTGACTAATGCTTTGTTTTCTAGATTGGTTCTTATAAACATTCATTTATTAAATAATTTAATCATTCTATTAATTATTAATTAATTAATTCACTAGTTTAAAACAAATGCTGATTGTAACTAATATCTGTGATATCATGTTTTGTTAAACATTTTAAAAACTAGTTTAAACTAGTTTAAAACAAATGCTGATTGTAACTAATATCTGTTATATCATGTTTTGTTAAACATTTTAACAAAGAATTAATTAATTAATAATTAATAGAATGATTAAATTATTTAATAAATGAATGTTTATAAGAACCAATCTAGAAAACAAAGCATTAGTCACGTGGTATACATCACGTGATCAGTTGATGATACATGTTCTTTGACGTCACAGATCTTTTGATACAGTTAACTGATAACATTTTCTGATAAGGACTTTGAATTTTTCATTTCTTCCCAAACATTTGACTGCGTTGGACGTGCTTTTACGACGGTGAGTATAGAATGTTAAATGTGTCTTTATTATTAAACTATTTTATTTTAATTATGCAAGAAAATTAAATATTTTTCCAAATTTTAGTACACCTTGAAAACAATAATTTGAAATACTAAAAATGTGAAAATTATAATTAAAAGTTTTGCATGCACATTTCATAACGCACAGATAAATTGGTAACTGTATTAATTTTATTTTAAAATGTTTTTAAATAAAAGAAGTGAAAATAATTATCAATAAAAGACTAACTGCATATTTTTAAACATTAATATTAAAGGTTTTTTTAAGATACATTTTATAAAGCCATGCTGGGACATAACCAAACAGGTTGATTAACATATAAACTTATGAATATTACTAAGTTGGAACAGCGAAAACCTGTTTTGCCAAGTTAATTTTTCCAAGTTAGTTCAATAATGTTACTTACAAATGACAATTTTTATTAAAATAATTATTTAAAACCTTGATGAGTTCTAAAGATATTTGGTAAAATGTTAGTACAATTCTAAAAGAAGTGTGAAGACCTTGTCTGTTAACTTTAAATTTGTGTATTAAATGAATTTTTCAAAGTTTTACCATGCACATGCGAAGGTTTCATTTAAGTAAGAAAAAAAAATATATAATATAAGTCATTGTTTTTTTGATAAAAAAGGACGAGTCTTGCATCTTAAAATTTTGTTCATGTGTCGATAAAAGCTTTTTGGTTAGTAGGGTAAATAAATAGCTGATTGCTAGGGAAAATAAATAGTTGGTTTCGTAAAATGTCGGTTGGTTGGTTGATTAAAACTTATCAATGAAATCCTAACTCACATAATAGTTGATTGTGAAAACAGTTGCTTGGTTGGATGAATGATTAAAACTTATCAATGAGATGCAATTAAAGAGGAGAATCTAATAACTTAACAGCTTTTTTTATTATTATTTGAAAACATTTTTATAAAGTTAGTATGACTTTTAATAAAAACAGGAAAGTATCAACTGCTTTTATACATTTGCTGGTGTTTATAAGTGTTTAACTAAGAACGTTCTGTAATGTTGGTTGTAAGATAATATGATGTAAATAACATACACACATAAATCAGTAAATCGGTAAACTCATTTTTTGATAAGTTGTAATTTTTTTTTTTTTAAACTTGTAAATCATTTTTTAAACATTTAATTTTTTTTTTAAACTTGTGAAATATACATAGATACATTTTTTTTAATTTATGAAATATTTTTTTTTTTAATCATATGAAATATTTTTTAAACTTTTTCACAAAGTTTTATTTTTTGTAAACTTATGAAACTTTTTTTTATTTTGAAAAGATTTTTATGAAGTTATTTTATCTTTTAATAAAACAAGATAGAATATTAATGCGTTGCTTTTATACACATCCTAATGTTTATATGTGTTAAACTATAAATGTATGTTAACTATAAATGTATGTTGCAGTAAGATAATACAGCGAAAATAATGTACATGCATACATAAATCAGTAAACTCATTTTTGATGAGATGTAATACATTTTAACTTTTGTGAAATAAATTTTAAACATTTAATTTCTATTGATATTATTTTTTCTATAAAGTTTTTTTTTCTTTTTTTAATTATTAAAGAACTGTTGAAATAACTTTTAACTTATGATTTTTTTTTTTTTTAACTTATGAGATATATTTTATTAATTTATGAAATATTTTTTTTAATCTTATGAATTATATTTTAAACTTTTTCGTAAAGTTTTTATTTTTTGTAAACTTATGAAACATTTTTTTTAATTTTGAAAATATTTTTATGAAATTATTTTATCTTTTAATAACAAGATAGTATATTAATGCATTGCTTTTATACACATCCTAATGTTTATATGTTTAACTCTGAATGAATTGCAATGTTACAGTAAGATAATAGAGTGAAAATAATATACATAAATTAGAAAACTCATTTTAACTTTTGCAAAATATATATATTTTAAACATTTGAAAAAAAAATTCTATTGATATTATTTTTTGTGTAAAGTTTTTTTTTCTGTTAAAACTTTTTATAACACTTTTTTTTTTTTTTTTTTTTGTTAAAACTTTTTATGTTACTTTTTTTTCCGATAAAACTTTTTATGTTACTTTTTTTTTGTTAAAACTTTTTATGTTACTTTTTTTTTTCGATAAAACTTTTTATGTTACTTTTTTTTGTAAACTTATGAAATATATTTTTTAATTTGTGATTTTTTTTTTTTTTTTTTATCTAATGAATTATTTTTTAAACTTTTCATAAACTTTTTATTTTTTTAACATTTTTATGAAGTTATTTTATTTTTAATAAAACAAGAGAGTATATTAATCTATTGCTTTTATATACATCCTAATGTTTATATGTCATTAACTATGAATCTGTTGTAATGTTACAGTAATATAAAAGAGTGAAAATAATATACATACTCATATAAATCAGTAAACTCAATTTTGATAAGTTGTAATACATTTTAAAATTTTCAAAATATATTTTAAACATTTGAAAAATTTTCTACTAATAATAATTTTTTCTATAAAGTTTTTTTAACTTATTCATTTTTATTAACTTTCTAATTTTTGAAAAGAATGAATTAAAATATTAAGATTATTATTATTATTTTTAAGATAGTTAATATATTTTTTATTAATAATGAAATGTTTCTTTTTTTATACATTATTATTTTTTTAAGATAGTTAATATATTTTTTATTAATAATGAAGTGTTTCTTTTTTTATACATATACAAATTGAAACAATTTATAAATGTTTTGAAAAAGCTAAACGAAATAAACATACATTTTGAAAATAATTAAACACACATATTAAAGAGAATAGTAAAACATTTTATTTCATTATTTTAAACAATTCGTTTTGAATGGTTTTTACATTAATATTAGATAAGAAGTTTTCACTAATACAATCTACTTCGTTTAAAAACGAGGAAATAACAAAGTCAAAATCTATTAGAGTTAATAACATTTCTCCCATTTGTTCAAATTTTTGTCGATTATTTAATATCAAACAGGGATGAAAGATTACAGATTCGTGGTTAAAAATACATCCATTGCATTCAAAAATGCGCTTCAGTATACTCGACATACTATTTTCAATACACGTTATAAGTTTATGTTGACACATGCGTTCATTTTCTAAAGATGTGTGACTAACGATACATTTCTGTCTTATTAAGTTTGGCAAATGCTTTACATATATATGCTGAAGAAGTTCTTTATTCAGATCAAAGGCTTTTATTTTTAACTTTTCTAACTGATGCTCGTTCAAGTCAATGTGAGAATAATTCTTTAAATGTTTAATTCGCATGATAGAATTGTTAAAATTTAACACTAATATCATGTTATTAGCAACAAACGAGGAACTTTTATACTTCAAATTAAATGGAAAAATTTTATTGCAAAATTCGTACCAACTGTTAACATCCATAAAAATTGCATTTTTCGTTACAATTTCTTCATTAGTAAGCCCATTGCGTTTAAACTCTTGAATGTGTATATAAAATTGTCTGTTATACAGTTTTAAAATTAAGAAGATACAATCATTGAGTTCTTCTCGAAATATAACACGATTACAGGATTTGCCCCTTTTAGTTCGTGAAGTGGTGGATTGGCTTTCATCACTTGCTTGGGAAAGGTTGATTGCTTGGAACACAGTCTCTTCGCATCTAGTAGTGGGTTCTTGAAAATATTCGTCTTGGGAAATTAAGTTAAAAAAATTCGTATTAATCTCAGATTTCACATTCAGTGGATAATCACATGATATCGTCTCATTGTTAGTGTTCAATGCATTGGAAACTTCTAATCTTGGCAAGTTTAATTCATTCACATAAGTAGGTTCATTACAGTCTTCTAAACGTTGATACTTTGAAGAAGAAACTACTTCGTCGAGAGGTCTTTTTAACAAATTTGCTACAGAATCCATTTTCAAAAAATAAGAACAGCCGCTGATGAAAGTTCAAACGGAAATCACTTGTAAACTGAATGCTTAAAAACAACACATATCCTAATATATGTTAAAAAATCAGCGTCGGTTACAGTTAAACATTAAAAAATTAGTAATGCCATTAGTTTTATTCAACCATTTTTTAATAAACTAAAAAAAACAGTCTTTGTACATAAATGGTAGTTTATGTATTAAGTTAACGGTTTTACTATTTTTGAAGAACTTTGTGGCAACACAAGGTTTTAATTAAGTAAGTATATGATAAATAATGTTATCAGTTTCGCTCTTTTTGAAAATTTTTGTGGCAACACTAGGTAAAAGTTTTAATCTAAGTAATGAATAATACTTATTGTTAACAGTTTCGTTCTTTTTGAAAATTTTTGTGGCAACATAAGGTAATATCCATCATGATTATGTGAATAACAATTGCTAATATAAATGATAAATTAAACTTGGTAAATAATTCTAATATATTAAAAGTATTTAAAAATTAATTCAATATAAATACAAATTCAGTATTTTAATTGATAGGAACCTTTTTTTTTCTAAATGTTAAAATTTAAGTAAATCTTTTACAATATTGTGGAAAAATTATTAAAATTCATAAATTGTTATAACAAAAATACAAGACAAAAGCTTTTTTCATTAACACATTATTTATTCATCATTCTCGATAATGATAAAAATACAAAAAAATTATAAACTGTACAGAAAATCAACCATTTCACATGATTTGACAAAGTTTGCATTTTTTCACTTATGCATTTTAATCAAATGTTGAATAAACTTGGTGTCAACATTAAATGTTTTGTTACAGTGTTTGCATTCAAAATTCCTGTAATGAACTTTTTTGTGAAATAAAAAATCGATATCAGAGTAAAATATAACACCACAGTGTTTACATCTATATTCCTTTTGACGATGACTTTTTTTATGTTTAGTTAAAGCAGACTTTGATAGAAACGAGTTAGAACATTTTTCACAAACATGAAACATCTTATGAGATCTCTTGTGAATTTTTAACAAATATTTTTTAGAGAGTTCTAGTGAACATTCATCGCATTTATATGTCTTATGAAATCTCTTGTGAATTCTTAACGAATACTTTCTATAAAATTCCATTGCACATTGATCACATTTATATAAAGTGGGTGTCTTGGAATGAGTAACACTATGTTGTTTTAAATCAGTACTTTGAATGAAAGTTTCACATTTAAAGGGCTTTTTATCCAAGTGGGATCTTTGATGTCTGGTTAACGCAATCTTTCTAGAGAAGCATTTTTGACATTGATTACAAGAAAAGGATGGTTGGGTTGATGAAGAGGGTGATCTTTCACTATTCGAAACTTGCACCTCTTGACTGGGTAAATCCGATTCCATATTCATGAAGTAAGAAATTTCTTGTACAGCACTCACTTAAAGAACAGCGCTTAATATCTTCATATGACAAAAAAACAATAAACAGTGTGATGAATTTATACTGATTCACGAAATCTGTTAAATTCTAGGAGGCGCTACTGTTTTTTTAAAAAATAATAGGATTGGTTTACAAAGTAATCTGATAATATGATGGTATTTGATAGGTAAGGCTCGATGTTATCTGGTGTTTATCATGCTGTTGTAATTTTTTTCTAATTGATAAGAAAATTCATGTGAAAATTAACGGAAAAAGAATCACTTATTTTCAGCACAGTGATAAAACAATGCTATACTAAAGTAATACATTGCTTACATTTGTCGTGATCGACTAATAGATGATAACTTGTAAAAACACTTTTTATGTGAATACAGCAAACTTACTAAAATGAATGTATGACAATTAACCGATTATTAGAACTATACATCGAAAAATAATTAATAATGAAGTAGTTTATATATTTTGAAAGGTGTAAAAATCAATGTGTATGAATAATCAAGGTTTAGGTAAACTAAAGTTAAAAATGTAAAATTCATATTTTACAATATTACTGTTTAAAAAATATTTTCATTGTTGCTCTAACGTTGATGAAAATTGGATAAAACAGGGAACCTGCAAAAAAACATATGTAATGGTTTGGTAAAATTAAATTGTCGTTTTAAAAAGCTTAGTTGAAACATCAAACAAAGTTCTCTTTCTTGACTTTTGTAAATAAGTGACATCTAATCTTAGTTGTTATTTTTCTTATATCAGCTAGTTCCTGTTAAAATTGTTTGTGATAACGGATGTTTGTGCAAGGCAGTGAATGCGTGTTGATAACATACTATTTTAAGTTATAGATGATTCGATTGTAATATAAGACATTATGCGGCCACTGGCGGGATGAGCAATGGGCAATTGTGATTAATGTTTAATTAAGCAGACTCACCTTCCTCCTTATCGCAATACTCGATTATCTCACAGACGTGATGAGCAATGCTTAATTGATCAGACTCAATTTTTTTAAAATTATTAATTTCCAACGAAAATTCGATCCAACAAAGAGCAGCACCCGAAATAAAAATCTTCCGGGGGTGGGGGTGAAGTTTGGAAAATGAGGAGGTTACCCCTTTGCTATAATATGATATTATAAGCTTCAGATCCTAAATAAAAAAAAAATTAAGCCCCTTAAAAATTAAGCCCCTCTAAAAATTAAGCCCTCCCCTTTCCTAAAATCTCATCTTACTATAACATATATTACGATATGTTCAAATTTCCTCCCTACTCTAAGTTGATTCCAATCTTTAAGAAAAAAAAAATACATTTAAGCCTTTCACAAATATAAGCCCCCTAAAAATTTAGCCCTCCCCTTTCCTAAAATCTCATCATACTAAAACATATTTTACGATATGTTCGAATTTCCTTCCTACTCTAAGTTGATTCCAATCTTTAAGAAAAAAAAAATACATTTAAACCTTTCAGAAAAATAAGCCCCCTAAAAATTAAGCCCTCCCCCCTTTCCTAAAATCTCATCATACTAAAACATATTTTACGATATGTTCAAATTTCCTTCCTACTCTAAGTTGATTCCAATCTTAAAGAAAAAAAAATGCATTTAATCCTTTCAGAAAAATAAGCCCCCTAAAAATTAAGCCCTCCTCCCCCTTTCCTAAAAATCACATCATACTGTAACAGAGTTAAAACATCCATCACCCATTTTCAAATATCTTTCCTACTCTAAGTTGATTCCAATCTCTACTTAAATTTAAACTCCCCAAAAAATTTAAGCCCCCCCTCAATTTTAAGCCCCTCCTAAAAAAATAAGTCCTCCCCTCTCTCTCTCTCAAAAATCCCATCATACTGTAACAGACTCCAAACATCCACCCCTCTACTACAGTATAATCTCATAAGTTTCAAACCCTAAAAATTTAAGCCCCCTCAATTTTAAGCCCTCCCCATCATCCTACTATAGTATGATACACTCTCCATCAGATAAGCTTCTCTTTCAGGTGGTGGTGGACCTCCTCCTCTCTCTGTGAGGTGGTGGTGGTTCCACTTCCACCACCCGCCACACGCCACCGCATGCCGCTGAACTGTCATTCATCCACTACTCACGAAAATATCCCTAACTGTTGCTTATTATAGTGGTTAAAATACGTTTCATAACCCCCCCCCCCCAATAAAAGAACAATAAAAATAAATATCCAGCTTTAAAGTGATTAATAACGCTTTAAGTTACAATTCTCACAGGAAACATTTTTTTTTTTAAATAGTAAGAAAAAAAATGATCTCTACTACTATAATGTTATCTTCTTATGATTTTTGTAACAACGTAATGTGAATGAATGACCATGTACTGATCGATAGTTTGTATATTATTATTCCATTAAAGGTTGCAGATATAAAATGATTATTATTATATGTAAATATAAAATCATTAGATTCCATTCATATATTACTGAATATAAAATTGGAGGTCAGATTTGAGTAGACTTGAATATCAAAGTTGAACAGATTTGAAGGTCAATGTTGAACGAAATTGCTCTATGCATGGTATGCATCGCAATGAGTGTAAGAAAAATCATGTTTTAGCTGTAAGGTTTTAATAGTAGCTAATGATATTGATTAAAAATTATTTAGAAAAAAAATTTAAATTAAAAATATTCATCTACATTATACTTTGCTATGTATCATTAAAAAAAAGGACACACATAATTTATTTTAGCTTTTATTGCTATATAGTTATATTTTACAAACAGTTCTTTCAGTGCTCAAAAAAATTATGTATTTTTTTAAAATAAAATTACTCTTTTGAGAAATAACTTAAGAAGAAACAAACATCCAAAAACAGAAGTAGTTTAAGGTATGTTTCATAATGTAAAATCAGTAAAAAATAAATATCCATTTTTAAAGTGATTAAGAACGTTTTAAGTTACAATTCTCAAATAAAACATTTTTTGGAAATTATAACACAAAATATCTATCTGTGCTACTATGTTGTTATTTTTTTATGATTTTTTTAAACATTTTATAACAACGTAATGTGAATGAATTACCTGGTATTCTTCGTCAGTTTGTATGTTATTATTCCACTAAAAGTTGAAAATTTAAAATACCTATTATTATTTCTAAATATAAAGTCATTAGATCTCAACCATAAGTTATTGAATATAAAATTGAGTGTCAAAGTTGAACAGATTGAACGATCAAAAGTGAACAGATTTGAAGACCAATTTCGGTGAAAATTGTTGTTCGGTGTTCAATAAATTTTAAGGCCACAATCAAACAAATTTGAAGCTCCACGACAAAATTTTCCCAACCAGACAAAAATCATTCATTCCTAAATTCCAAACTAAAACACCGGCTTCACGGATTGTACATAAATTTCCAAGGACAATAACCCTGGAACAATTTATCCGCTTATTGGTATTATAAGTCCTGCGAACTCCGAGCATTGAAAATTACGAAAGCATGCTACAAAAGGAATGTGCATTACCCATGACATATGTCAACATAAAGGCATCGAATTTCAACCATCAAAGTATTGAATATGTTGTTGAAAATAAATCTTTAAGAAATTTTTTTCAACCAATTAAAAAGCATTCATTCCAACATTCCAATCGTATACAGAAACTTCCTGAGTTAGTTGTCTTGATATACCAACCTCAGACACACCCACTCGATGCATCAAAAATCCTGTGAATTCATCGCATTAAAGTTGGTGAAAGTACGCTACACATGGAAACTCCATTACTGCATGGAATAGGTAAAGAGGAAGTTATTAAATATTAGTCATAAATGCAGGAATACTAGAGGCTGTCTCGTAGGTTTACAATTGGGCTTAACTCTTTCCATTCCTCCATGTTTTCATACTTTTACATACAGGGGAACAGCAAAAGATAATTATGAGCCTATCAGTGAACGGTCAAAATCGGTTTTTCGTGTATTTTCCAACAAGATATGATTTGGCAAACCGATTGCATTTTAATATGTGAATGGAGGTTTCACTAATCTCAGAATTTCATCCTTTAACTCAATGGGGTGATTTTCTGTGCTACCGCCTCCCCCTCTAAAATGCATCTAGACTAGAATTCCAACCTGGTACCTTGTTTTCATGCACTGAAATCTCATTTAATTACACGAACTAGCCTGTCAAAAACCCATAAGTTATTATCTTCAGTTTTTCGAACTACGTGAACTGAACCTTCTGAAAGCACATTATGCATGTCAATAACGTTACTGAACAGTGGCGTAAACTTATACATGGCCTGTGGGGCCTGAGTCCACCCAATAATTTTGAATTCTAGCGTATACAATTTTCATTGTTCTATTTCGTTATTTATTTAATTATTATTTTATTATTAATTTTTCGCCCTAGAACAAAATTTATTTTTCCAATGTTTTAACCCGTTAATAGTCGCGTGTGGGTCTTCTTGCCGCCCGTATAACGTATCTTCTCCTAACTCATATCACACAAGAAATACAATGGAAATTTCTCATGTAGCTGATTTTAAAGATTTCTCGACCACATTAGTGAAGTAACAGGGCATCTCTGCTTTTCCTTCAGGTATATTTTTAAAAACAAAATTGAAATTGGCGAAAAAGTCTACGTAACAATCCCTAATGTCTCTTCATTTTACTTGTTCCTATTACTCTAAATCTCATTAATAATATGCATAATTTCAGAAAACTTCAAATTTATATTTTCATTGAAACGTTATATTCGTATATTAAGTGAAAAATGTATCTCATTTTGCATTTTTTGTATGCGGGGGGCCAGCGGCGAAAAGACCGAGCGCGACTAATGACGTTGTGAAAAAAATTGCGACTACTGTCGGGTTAATTTTCTCACTGACACCTATAAATCCAAAACTACTAAAAAGTAAATGTTTAACTTTCTGCTGCTTCAATTTGTAGTCATGTTCATAATATGATATTATATTAAATAATACTGTCTTTATAATAAAAAAACGATATGATTTTTAAAAATTTCTACTATCTTAAAACATAGCACGGCTTAAAAATTTCATCTTTCACCAACAGTCCACTCTTCAAAGAAAACCTGGTTGTACCATTTTATCAAAGTATTTTTGAGTCCACCCAATATTTTTGAGCCAACCCAATATTTTTCAAAAATTGGCGCCACTGTTACTGATTATGCAAAATTTTGAGAGTAAATTACTGAAAAATTGGTTAAAGGCGTAAATTGTATAAATATTCTCGCCTAACCACACGTTTCATACATATGAAAAAGTCTTCAAGTTCAAGACTATTTCAACTTATCTACCTATACGAAAAATCGTTACAAATTCTTTCATATAAAAATCTATTATTTCACTGATATAACCAAATGAATTTAAAGCATTAACAGTTAACACAATCACAACAAAATACTAAACTAGCTTAAACATTGTAATCAATATTGAATTAACAGAAAGTATAACAAAAAAATACTCAACTGTTTTCAATATAACTATCTAATAGCTTTCTTTAATAATCGCGATTGTTGCTTGCTTTGTACAGATGGTAATTGAAAATTAATGTAAGAATCGCAAAAATGGATTTCAAATGCATGCAGAATCTGTTATTTAAACGTAACCGGAGAGAGAATGTTACTTCTGTGATATCATTAATCATTCCAACTAGTACAATAAATCAGTGGAGCTGTATTAAAAAAAAAAAGAAATCATATTTGTCATATTACTGTATTGAGTCCATTGCAGCGAGAAGATATATTCTAAGATTTAATATGTTTCTAGTCTTCCAAAGAAATGATATTTTCTTCGTTTCAACTCAGTAAAAGCAAAATTTTAATAAAGAAAAGGGATGCTGTATTTTAAGAAAAAACATAATAAATATTAATTTTGTTTTTGTTACTAAAATCCTTTTTTTAAAACCATCCAATCTTTATCTTTGAAAACACGTCTATTTTTTTTTTATTGTAATTCAGTTTGTACAAAATCATTTCTGTTACAATACGTCAATCTGGCCTGTATTCCGATTGTAGAAATGTTGAAATATTCAACTTGTTTCTATACAACTATCAAATATCTTTCTTTAATAATCGTGATTGTTGCTAGCTTTGTACAGATGGTAATTGAAAATTAATGTAAGAATCGCAAAAATTGATTTCAAATATGCAGAATCTGCTATTTTAACGTAAATATAGAGAGAATGTTATTTCTGTGATCATTAATCATTTTATTCAGTATCATGAATCAGTAGACTTGTATTAGGAGTAAAGAAATCAGATGCGTCATCTTACTGTATTCAGTACACAGGAACAAGGAGATATATTTTACGATTTATCATATTTCTGGGTTCTTTTTTTTTTTTTTCAACAAAATGAATTTTTTTTTCTGTTCAACCCTAGAGAAACTGAATTTTAATAAAGAAAAATTATGCCTTCTCCCCCCCCCCCCTTAAGATGAATATTAAAGAAAGGGGAATTTTTTTATTACGACACTCGTTTTTAAACATTTGTCTTTTAATTCCTGCCTTCTTCATCTTGACTATATTTCAATTTTCATGTAATAATGTCCGTTACAATACGTTAATCAGGCATTTTTTTCCGACTAATGTAAATTTCTCGAATTTAAATAACGTTTGATTGAAAGCACAGACTAGTGAATTTATTTAAAGCTTTTTTTCTGTATAAGTTTGTCAATAGATTGAAAAACAAAATCAATATTAAGAATGAATTACTGAAGATTTATAAATTATTTTTTCAATGTATTGTCAGAATTTAATTAATTTGATTAAACTATTAAATAATGAAAGCGTATTTTTGAAAAAGTACATGTTATGACACGTTATTGCTTTTTATAGATGGTAAATGAAAATGAATATAAAAATCATACAAGTTGAAGCTTCTGAATGCAATCGACATGTGGAAATAACATTACTTAATTTTCTAAAATTTCGAGACTAAATTACTGGTTTATGGTAAAAAAATTTGGTTAGAGTTCTAAATCGGATAAAATATTCCCACTTAACTTCAGAATTCATACATGTGAACATGTCTTCAGGTGCAAGACTATTTTAATTGATCTACCTAAACGAAAAATCTTTATAAATTTTATCTAATTAAAAGCAATTGTTTTACCAATATAACCAGATGAACTGGAAATATTCATAATTAATACAATATGACCTTAGTACTAAACCAGTATAAACATAGTAATCAATACTAAATTACCACAAAGAACAAAAAATGTTCAACTAGTTTCAATATAACTATCGAATAACAAATCTATAATAAACTCAATCGTTGTCTTCCTTGCACAGATAGTAAATGAAAATCAAGGGCGGCGCCAGAGGGGGGGCCGGGGGGGCATATGCCCCCCCCCCGTCGGGCACACCTGGCCCCCCCATCGGGGCCAAAATTCAATGTCGTCGGGGAAAATATTTTGACTTTTGAATTCGGCCCCGTCAAGTTGAGCAAAAATATGAAGTTTTTTTTTCTTTTTTTAACTCAGATTGACTAAACTAATTCTTTTGTATACGAGCTGGTTTCTGACTGAATTTTGATTCTTGCAGATTGAATTCATATCCCCCCCTCCCCCGCCCCAAAAAAAGTCCTAATTTCTTTAAATAAAAATTTACATAGATGACTACACGTGATGATTACATGAATGACTCTGTAGATGTTTATTTTTTAACAAAAAAGATAAGATTTATACTGAAGTTTTGTCAGGGCTGTCTTGGATGACAAGTAGAATGCTGCATCGGGTCGTGCAAACTGAACCAAACATGGCTCGCAGTCTGGATTGGATCGGGTTGAGCCTAATCTTTGGTCGTTGTGGATCGGATTCCTGTGGGGTTAACTTTGTTTTAGGTTCGGGTTGGAGGTTTTTTTATGGACACTTATGGTTTGTGATTCAAAATTAATCGATCGCTCATCAGGGGGCACGGCAGTGCCCCCGCCAAGTCGAGCGCGAAGCAAACACTGCCGTACCATCCTTTACTGGAACCATTTCGCCGCATTTTTAGGCCCTTATTTAAGAACATCTGGATAAGACCAGAACGCTGAAATTTTCGTCAACCAGTAAGCTATAATCACATACTTAAAATCCAAAATTTCAAGTCTATAGGTCATTTAGTTCCGAAGTTAAGCGAAAGCAAAATTTCGAATTTATGACACTCACTCACTCACTCACTCACTCACTCATGATCATCAGAATAGAACTAATACTTCCCATAAACTGAGAGAGCTGAAATTTGGTACAGAGTTAGGGTTTTACGGCCACATAAAGGGAAAACTATAAAAACTAAGATAAACGAAGATCTGGAGTACCTGGTGACCCTGATTAGAAAACACAAGAGCCCAACCAAACTATTAGAGATCGACATGCCGCCTTTACAAAAAATATTCAACTTGGTGAGCCTCTTCATTTGATGTCAAAAATTGAAGGTCTGAAATATCTAATGAAGAGCCCTCAGCTGGTCTTAGCTGTATTAGCAGTGGTGCAGCCAAGGGGGTGGTTTTGGGGTTAAAACCCCTCCCAGAGCTAAGAAAGATCGCTACAATTGCCGCTTATATGAATCAAAATCATACTTAATATTTAAACGTTTTGGCGTACATCAGATTCCGCCACTTTATTGAACCAGATTTCATTTAATAAAGGGATTCAATAAAATGGAAAAAATTCTACTTAAAACTGTGAAAGTGCATATTACATTGATTAGTTAAGTAAAAATTGGTTATTTGAACTAAATCAATTTTCTGAGCCGTATTGAGCCTCAATCGGACAGAGATATACTGTGTAACCGATTGATACTTCTGCTTTCGCATCCCAATGAAGGAAGGTTAATGGAAATAGCACAATGTTTGAGGGACTTACCAGAAAATACTGTTTGTTTACTACCGACTAGAAATATGTGTATGCAGTTAGATAATGCTAAGAGGGAGCTAAAGTAATGCTTAGGATAAACATTGATGTTAGTTTAGGTTTAGTGAATGGGTCTATAGGCGTTGTACAGATAGTGAGGTGGGACCCGGAAGACCAAACAAAGCCTAAACAATTGGTAGTAAAATTCGCTAACAATTTGATTCACGAATTATTACCTATTAAGTCAAAATTTGAGATCATACTTCGGGCATACGTGTACAGAGAACAATTCCTAATCTGTGTGGCGTATGCCCTAACAATTCACAAGAGCCAAGGTCTAAGTCTAAAAAATGCCCTCATGGACATTGGCACCTCCATATTCTCTTGCGGCCAAGCCTACGTGACGCTTTCCCGAGTAACCAATCTTCATGGAGTGCACCTCATAAATGTTGACTTCAAGAGTATAAAAGCTCAAGCTTCAGCGATCACAGAATACAACCCGCTTAAGCGTAAAAACCGCGCCGATCTTTCAGAAATTAAACCGTCTAAAAGAATAAATAATGAACGCGAATGGGCAATACGAAAAACTGTTGCTACTGCGCAAGAGTCAGAACCGGAAAAAAAGAAAAGAAAGATTTGTAATAATAAAAAAACTACTCCTAAAAAGAAAAAAAAATGTGTCAAATAAAAAAATCTAATAAAATAAATCAATATGCCCACGTTTCTACAAAAAGAAGTGAAATCCCACCAAAAACATTCTGTAAAAAACTAGCCAAGTCTCGATGGAGCTGCTTGTTTATCTCTAAAAAGTAATGAAATCTAGACAAAGTCGTGCCAAGTCTAAGGTTCCTTACTGCGATTTCTTTATTATTATAGTTAATGTTGTGTGACTTGGCCGTTGAAGGGTACACAAGGGTACAAAACCAGGTGCTCCACGACACCATTGCACCAATCTGTCGTCAGAACCGCTACCCTTTGACGATGACCCATTGACGTGTACCCTTCAACGGCCAAGTCACACAACATTAACTATAATAATAAAGAAATCGCAGTAAGGAATCTTAGACTTGGCACGACTTTGTCTAGATTTCATTACTTTTTACAGATAAACAAGCAGCTCCATCGAGACTTGGCTAGTTTTTTACAGAATGTTTTTGGTGGGATAAGAATTTACAAAATTTAAGGTGAATAACTATATGTTGAATGTTAATGAATTTATATATACTGATTTTTTACTTAAAAGTTAAAATTTATATTGAAGGTATAGTTGTAGATAGATTTTTACATAACTGCATTATAGTATGGATATATTTTTTCATCAGTTACGGTTGGGGTCTAGTTGAGGTTGAAATATTTCGGGTTCAGATCAAAATGTGGAGATGTCGGGCTCAGATCGCGTTTCGGGTAGAGTCCTGCATCACCTTGAGAAATTAACCCAACTCGACTGGCGATTTGAGTCGCATTTGTCTAAAGTTCGGAGGGTTTGGGATTAACTTCTATTTTTCGAGTCGGGTATGGCTCTGATTTTATTTCATTTCTCAAAAGTATTGCCGAAATATATTTTAAAATGTAAAATTATATTATTTGAATGTCAATGAGTACATATACAGATACATTAATTTTTCTACATAAAAATATAATTGATATTGAAGGTATTATTGTAAACTATTTTTGTATTATTGCTTTATAAGAGGGAATTTTCTTTTTCATTCCGAGTTGGTATTGGATTCAAATTGAATACTTTTAGGTAAAAGTCTGCGAGTTCGGATCATTTACTTTTTTTAAACTGGTTCAGGTTGAATGGATATAGAATTAACTAGTCCAGGTCGGGTATAACCCAATCTGCGGAGGACTCTATTCTGTCAAAATAATCCGTGAATTGAATTATTTTTTCCCTTGATTATATACCATTAAAACAAAAAAAAATGCTTTAAATTTTGTTTTCACGCGCTTTAACTTTGCTATTTCTACGCCCCCCCCCCCCGCAAAAAATTGCAGAAAAAACACCAATTACCTGAAATATTCACACCTAAAGCAACATATTCGTTGGCAGCTGTGCTGCTTAGTACTTTTTCATAATAGAAACGGAATTTATAAATCTCTTTTATTTAAATATATGTAAAAACCAGAAAATTAAGATCAAAATTTTCGAAAAATGTCCAATTATAAAGCAGAAATTGCTTAAAATAATAGAAGTCTCTTCAAATCAGAGGGATATTTCGGCATTGTCGCGACGGACTCAGCGAAAAATTTTAGCCCACGCAGACCTTCTAACCAGTGTTGAATTCAGGGGGGTGGCCCGGGGGGGGGACATTCCACCTCCCGGAGCAATGAAATGTCACTCCCGGAAAATTTAAATTTTGCATTTTCAACGGTCAAAAAGTACAATTTCCCCCCGGTACTCTAGAATGTCCCCCCCGGAGCTACTGAAGTCCCTCCCGGGAAAAAGTGTCTGAATTCAACACTGTTTCTAACCGGCGGTTAGACCTCCTGTATAACCCGTGGTTCGGATCGGTGATATATTTTTAATTGCGGGTCGCTTTTCGCTGGTATTAAAATAATGCACTTTTAGATTTCCAACTATTTTACAAGTTTTCACTTCATTTACATTTATCTTTTGTTTAACTATGGGAATTTTGTATTTGAGTTTGTGTTAACATTTGTATTTAAATTTTTTATCTTATCAAAATTTGAAACACCACACTTTCTACATTCGATCAACATACATTCTTAAACAAAATGGAAATTGAAGATATTTTTCCCATTGTTATTATTATTACTACTATAGCTAAAAAAAATCTGCTTTAATTTACACATTTCCATGAAAATACAGAAAATTCATCAATCTAATGCTAAAACTACATGAAATCCTCCAATATCTAAAGTTGCATTTCTCTTGAATCAAAGGACTGTTCACTTTAGTGAGCAGCATCGCTGTGTACTAGATTTTTCTATTAGAAACTGATTTTTTACGTATCTCTATTTTCTCTCAAAATAATGAAAATTTCGTGAACCGAATCAAAATTTTTGGAAATTCTACAATCAAAACACCAAAATTTCTTGAAGAAATAGAAAAATCCGTTCCAATAACATGTGCGTTCCGGCAACTTATTGCCTGTTATATTTTATTTTTGGCGAAATGGTTTTGAGAGTGCATGAAATACTAATTACAATTTCTCAATAATGCTAAAAATAGAAAATAATGAAAAGAGTAAAACGCTGTATTTATAAAGTAATATACGGTACGTATTTCAAAAATCGTAGTTCGAATAATTAATTTCACTCCGTGCAAATACATTCAATTCAAATAAAGAAAACTAATATTCAATACAGCAATGTGTTCAGATGGAACGAAAAGGGATATGAAGAAATTTCAATTTTATACAACTTTTGTTCTTAGCAAGTATGCTGTTTCTTTATACTTGTATTCTTACTTTTAGATTTCAGTCTACCCATGTTTATAGGGCAAAACCAGCTGCGATTCACCAAAAGGAAATAAATGCCTGTCTGTTTTGACTAGTTTTCAAATTCTGTTATGCAAGTTAATATAAAATAAACTTTTCGACTGTTGGAAGGATAAATAGATGATGAATAATATTGTTTAGCTTCAGCCGACGTATTCTTGCTGATTGGTTGTAAAATAATCTTTATATGGGTGATTCTACGATAAGAGGTTCAAAAACATAGAGAATTCGGCCAAACAGAAAAGTTTGAGTTTGGTCAAAATCCTTTAAATTATGATTTTTGTCCCGTTTATTTACTTTTTCATACAAGGGCAAGTCACTTTATACATATTTTATAACTTTTTCTGGTCAGTGACTCGCTCCCCTGGCAGTTATCTTGCCAGGGGAAATACGGCAGGGGAGAGACATTTTCATGTAAATTCAAATTTTTTAACTGACTGAATTAGTTTTTGGGTTAATTGTGTATTTCACTTTAATTATTACCGTATTGTTTAATTAGGGCAGTAAATGCAATTGTATTAAATGAATATTATAAGTTTTATGACTTACCAGGGGAGATACATGATCACCGTGCGAAACCACTACACCGCACGGTCGAGTCGCAACAACTAAAAATGGCGACTCTTAAATGGGTTGCGCGTTTAGTATTGCTAACTTCAAGCCAATAGACGTCCATAAGCGCTACTTCCGATATAGCCATCCTTGAATTTATATTTGTTTCAGTGGAACGAAATTTGACAGGGTAGATACACAAAAAAAAGCGGGACAAAAGTTAATTAAAAAAATTATTTGAAATTAACAAAATTATTTTATTTTTTATTTTATAATACGTTAGTATAATTACTTAAATTCCAATTAAACATACTTTAGCTAAGATTCTGACGGAAAAAATATATGTATTGTTTGAAAGTTAAATTGAAACCGGCAAGGGGACATGCCAGGGGAGAGACTTTTTTAGACTTTGTAAGAAATTTCAGAAAAATATGTTTTAATTAGATATTCAATCGTGATGTTATTTAATAAAATATATTGAGATGATGCGATTCATTGCAAAAAATAGCAACATATAGAATAAAAAATCTGTTTTAAACGGATTGCCGTACAAATTACCTCTTATCGTAGAATCATCCATATACCTTAATGTTGCTATAGAAATTACAAAACACTTATATTGTTATAGACTGACTGGAAGGATATTTCAGAGTTACATAAATGCAGCGCATTATTTTCGACAATTGTCCGTTGACCACAGACAGAATATCTTGTGTAGGGGGGGGGGGGGATTAAACACACGTGCATTATATAAAAGAGAAAAAGTACATTTAAATAACAAGTTTATTAGGTTTAAATATACATATCAGATTATTATAAAATGTGCCCTTTTGTAGATATATACTTTTAAAAAATGCATTGAAAAGACTGATATAGTGTTACATTATTCTAATACATAAGAAAAAAATATTGGAATCATGAAAATTTTCGATTTTAATTTTTTTTTTTTTTTTTTTTTTTTTTTTTTTATAGAAATGTGTCTATTTCTGTTAGTCTGTGTAAGACAATTAAGAATATGTTTTAACGATTTATTTTTGCATAGGATAGTGAGTTCAATATTCAATATGGATATTTTTTACTTTTTCGATTTTGGCACCAGATGTAAAAAAAAAAAAAAAAAAAAAAAAAAAAATCGAAGAAGCGAAAAAAAGTAATATTAAAGAGCAAGCTCAGCTGCCCTATGTAAGAAAAAAAAAATGTTTAAAAATATTCTAATTAACATGAGAAATTCGAAAATAGCCTGTGTTTAACATGACGGAACGGGTGTTTCAAAGTGAGTGAAGAGTCCTCAAAAATGCAAAACATGTTGATTCAAAATGAATACAATAATGCATGAGAAAAGAATATAATACATCAACACTTGCTACGAGGGTAACTTGACTACAACTCTCTCTCTCTCTCTCTTTTAATGCGATTTCGTCTTAGAAGATTTTACTGTGTGGCATTTTTCTGATTTTTAAGTCTCCAATACATGATATAAGGATTAACGAAATCTGAAACATTTACATGCAAATAAATATTCATTAAAATGAATAAATATTGCCGCCTTGAACACTTCTTTAAAAAAAAAATATTTTTTAATCAGAATTTTTCGTGCAAAACACTTTATAACCACATCAAAGTAAAAATACACGTTTTTAGAAATAGATTCGGGTCGGGCCGAGATTTTAACTCTTTTTTTATTGTGCTAATATTATATATATATACGTATTTATATTCCCTAGACCGTATAATCAGGCCGACTTTTTTAATTTTATGCCGACTGGACCATTAATCTATTTAGTACAAACTGGGTCGGGCCCGGGCCTAATATATTTTCCCAAGCAGTTTTTTAGGCCCCGGACCACTACGCGGGGACCTCTAATATATATTATGAACTTGGCCCCCTTTTCGGGGATACAGTGCCCCCCCGTCGGGCAAATTCTTAAACCACCCTTGATGAAAATTAATGTAAGAATCATAAAAATCGATTTCAAATACATGCAGAATCTGTTGTTTTAACGTAAACAAACAGAAAATGTTACTTCTGTAATAACATTAATCATTCCAATCCGTACAATAAATCAGTAGTGTTGTATTAGGAAAAAAAGAAATCAGACCCGTCATATAACTGTATTCAGGCCTCAACAATGAGGAGATATATTATAAAATTTATTGTGTTTCAGGGATCCTATTTTTTCAATAAAATATTTTTTTTATCCTTTCAACGCTATAAAAATTTAATTTTAATAAAGAAAAATGATTTTGTATTTAAAGAAAAATATGATAAATATTGAAGATTTTTTTTATTTTTTCATTTTTTATCAATATATATATTTTAAGCATTTAATGTTTATCTAAAAAATCACGTCTAATTTCGTGATTTCAATTCAATTTGTAAGAAATCAAGTCTGTTACAATACATTAATTTTGCCTTTATTCCGTTTGTGGAAATTTACCGAATTTGAACAATGTTTGGTTGAGAGTACGGACTAGCAACTTATTTAAAGCTTTTTTATGTGTGTTTGTTAATAGATAAAAAAAATCAATATTAGCACTATATACTAAAGATTCATAAATTGTTTTTCCAATGTGTTGTCAGAATTTACTTAATTTGATTGAACTATTAAATAATGAAAGCGTATTTTTTAAAAAGTACATAATAAGGCAATATTGTTGCTTACTTTTGGACAGATGGTAAATAAAAATTAGTGTTAGAATCACAAAAATTACTTTTAATAGTATGCAGAATCTGCTATTTTAACGTTTAATACACGGGGAATATTAGTTCTGTGATCATTAATCTCTCCAATCAGTGCAATAAATTAGTGTAACTGTATTAGAGGAAAGAAATCAGTTGTGTCACATTAGTGTATTTATCCCACATCAGCGAAGTTGGATATTGTATAACCTCCATAACGGACACTACCAAATAGCGGACACCTCTATTTAACGGACATTTTTCCAATATCCACTCTTTAAACCTAAATTTTTGTTTGTTTAACTTCTGAATAACGACATTCCGAATAACGGACAGTAATTTTGATGATAAAGGTTGAAATAACATTTTTAGTGCGAAAAAAAAGGAAAAAGCCCCTAAATTTATCAGATCAATATGTCAAGTGTCAAGAAACAAAGAAAGAACAAGAAATTCATTTTAGTAGGACTCATTCGTAAAATTCAATAATTAATTAATAGATCCCATCGTTCCATAACATAGAGGGTATAAATGAGAAACATCACATGGCGTCAATATGATCTGAGTAAAAGAAATATAATCGCTGAAAACCTAAAGTACATTTTTTTTTACTCTTTTATAAAACAAAGTAATATGTTGCTCTATTTTATTTACTTATTTTTATTGGGAAACTGCATATTGAAATTTTGGCAGCGAGAATTAAAGGTGCCAAAAATGGTATGAGAGTAGGGGGAGGAGTACTTCTAAATGTCTATTGCTGTTCGATTATTCTGAGCTTTATTTCGCAATGGCCTCAAAAAAGAAAACAATTAACCTTAAAGAAAAACTTGAAATTGTAAGTGTATCTGAGAGAGAAATTGAGTTTACGGATACTTGCTGATTGTTTTAAAATAGGTAAAACACAGGTATGACAGATTTTACGAAATAAGAAACTTATGGATTACTAAATCAAAGTAGAACACCTAAAATGCGAAATGGAGGAAGACTAATTCGAATGAAATTGATTCTACAATCCTTAATTGGCTTACGTCAGTTCGTTAAAAAAAGATTCCTATCAATGGACCTTTGATTCAGGAAAAGTCTTTGAAAGTCGCTAAAAAACTCGGATAAACGATTTTATGGCTTCCGGTGGATGGCTGGAAAAGTTCCGATCGCGGCACATGTCTTTTAAAACAATATGTGGAGAAGCAAAATCTGTAGATTTCAAAGAGGAGAATTACTGGCAAAAACGACTTCAATCAATTTGTGAAGGTTATGAGGAGATAAACACTTTTAATGCCGATGATACCAGACTATTTTTCAGAATTTTTCCAAATAAGAATTTGTGTTGTAAAAAAGATAACTGTTAAAGCGGAAAAATGTACAAAGAGTGACTCATCAATTTATTATGTTCCAATATGTTACGGGAATTTGAATTATTGGAAAATCTCTGAAACCCAGATGTTTTCCAAAGAATATTCAATTTAATAAATTTGATATTGTGTGGAGAACGAATAACGACAGTTCATTGAGGATTGAACGGTTAACTTCCTTTGATAATAGATTAAAAAACAACAAAGAAAACTTCTCGTGTTTTTGGGCAATGCAAGTTCTCATCCAAACCATTTGAAATTCGGGTGTTTTTGGAATTTACAGAATTTTTTTCGTTAAAAAACAGTAAATTGTACTGGCGTCCAGATTACCAGTAATACTTCCGTAAAATGGTCCTTTTTTACAGTGTATAATTAAGGCATATAAACAACATATTCGTCATACCGATGTAAATGTTGACATTAAATATCTATAGAAAACAAATTATAGTACATGTGAATAAAGTATATGTTTCATATCATATTATAAATAGTTTATATTATTAAAATGAGTTTCCATGAATTTTCACCCGAAGACCACAATTTTATGTGATTATTTTCTGTCTAATCCTGTAAACAAATTGCAAATTCTATACACTAAATTTTATATAATGACATGCCTAAAAATCCCGCCTAATTTCGTGAATTTCAATTTGTGCGAAATCAAGTCTGTTACAATACTTTAATTTTGTCTTTATTCCGTTTGTGGATATTTCCCGAATCTGAACAACGTTTGGTTGAAAGCACGGGCAAGCAACTTATTTAAAGCTTTTTTTATATGTGTTTGTAAATAGATTAAAAAAAATCAATATTATCATTATACACTAAAAATTCATAAACTGTTTTTTCAATGTATTGTAAGAATTTAATTAATTTGATTGAACAACTACCCTACCCTGAATGGGTCGAATCGACCTGCTTCTATCAAATATTTTATTCGATTTGAACCAGAAATTTCTTTATATACTATGTTAAATAAAAGATTCTGAGAACTAAGTTAAATAAATAGGTGAAATAGCTTTGAATAAAAATTCTGGTGTCAAATATTTTTAATCACGTTTGAGTAATTTTCCACAGGGTAGAAAGGTAAAAAAATAAAAAATAAAAAATAAAAAATTAGACGCGTCATATTACTCTATTCAGGCCCCAACAGCGAGGAGATATATTAAATAAGTATATCAAGTGTGTTTTAAATAAGTGACATGCCAATGCAAAGCTCAATAACATAAATTATTTTCTCGGCAACTGAGTATATTTATGAATGATACGGCATATAAAGAAGGCAGATAAAATGAAGATAAAAATACTTTTACAACTACGTTGGAAAGGGTTCAAGAAAACATATTTATAGGCAATTTTTCGCAGAAGGAAATACACTCTCAACAAAACATAGTTGAGTCCTCATCTTAATAACCCCGTATTACATTGATATGACAAAAATATTTTAATATATGAAAGATTTCTTTTAATCTTTATCATTTATATTATCTACATTATGTTATATATGTCTAGATTTCGAGAATCCAGTGTTTAACAATATAAAATAATCCCATTTTAAACACTTTTATGGTTATAATTTTGTAATAATGTTAAGTTATGCCTTTAAATTGGCAATTTTGATCCAATTTAAAATTTTTGGGTTTTTTTTTTCTTTTTTTAATTATTATAAAATTTTAATCTTCTTCTGTCTTCTTTTAAACTTTTTAAATATTTATATTTCTTGCAAGCTTTAAATTTTGTTAAGTGTTGAAAATCGTTACATATTTTTTTCTTAAAATGATATATTTTTTACATAAAATTATGTGGAAAAAGTGTTATAACTCAATAAATGGCTGCTTACTTAGTATACATTTTCAATTTATGATTTAAACGTGTATTCAAAACAGGGTTGGCACGGTTTAAACCAATTGGTTTTAACCATGGTTTAAACCACGGTTTAAACCAAATGGTTTTTTCTCAAAAAAAACCAATTGGTTTTTTTAGAAGAAATCTAATGACATTTTCTTTTTTTTCTTTATAATTTACGTGTTTCAGATTATTGAACATAAATAATTTCTACTTTTAACACTTTATTTCAGTAATAAGTATTATATGTAGTGTGCTTAGGTCTTTTTTATGCATAGGATTAAACCTATAAATAATTTACATCGTTTTTTAGAAGAAATCTAATGACATTTTCTTTCTTTCTTTATAATTTACGAGTTTCAGATTATTGGATATAAATAATTTCTACTTAACACTTTATTTTAGCAATAAGCATTATTGGGTTTACATAACCCAATAATACATACATATTGGGGCATACATATGGGGCATACATATTGGGTTAAACATATTGGGTTTACATCATTTTTTATGCATAGGATTAAAATCAGTACACACTGGTAAACATATCTATTGCTCTAAAGAAAGAACTTCAAACATGTGAATTGATCAAAGATAAAATAGATTCAATACTTAGTATAAAAAATATATATTTTTTTAATAATGCAGATTATTTAATGCAATTAATAATGTAACACAATGATCTTTTAAAATTTTGCACAAGCTGTATAAGAAATTTTTCTTTTAATGCATTTTAATAATATTCCTTCCCCCCCCCCCTCTCTGCTATCTGCTGAATCTAACGACTAAAAATATTAACTTCAAATTGTCACTCAGAAAGAAAAAATCCTAAGAAGTATTTGTAATTTATTATTTGAATAATTGTCTAAAAGAATATTTATCAAACTACATGCAAATGTTTAGTATTATTAGTAATCAAAAGATTGTTTATAAAGATTTACAGGGCATCAATGGTTCACTGTGTAGAACAATTAAAACTTTCAACATAAGACTGTTTGCTAAAATTGTTTAATTTCAGCATAAATTCATGATAATTATTAAATTTAAATATTTTTAACTGAAGTTACACTGCTTATAAATCAATAATGTATGTTTTTATCAGTAAATATGCACGTATATGTAATAAGAAAGGATGTTTTAAAAAAACCCGGTTTAAACCAAAAAAACCTGGTTTAAACAAAAAAAAACGGTTTTTTTGGGTTTTTTTCAAAAAAACCTGGTTTTTTTCCAACCCTGATTCAAAACATGCTGTTGTGTTTAGTGGGGGAACGTTTCTAACGACGTTCCGAAACAAAAAAATTAAGTGTGTGATCGTTTTTTTTATTAGTACACTGCGTTGCATTTGGCCGCAAACGACCACATGACATGAAGTAATCTAGATCAACAACTTTATGGAATAATATGTGCCATATTCACAGAAAAATATAATTGAAAAAAATCAAAATAGAGCTTACCTGCATAAGCTTGAATTAAGATGTGAGAAGAAATACGCAAAAGAATAATCTCAGAACACTTTCTCATAAAGAAAATTTCTTTATTTATTTTTTTTTATGAAGATGGATGAATATAATTCTTTGAGAAATAATATTACTTTTAGTAAGAAAACAGCTCTCTTATTTTTAGAGCGAGGCATGGAAGGCACATATTTTTACTTGTACAAAATTTTATAGATAAATAGAAGCACTTATTTCAAAATAATTATGCCTTTTCTTGAATTCTCTTGGAGATTAAGGGGCAACAAATTAACATAAAAGGAAGAAGTGGTCCATCGTGTATATAGCATACAGTGTAAGGCTAACGGAATATTCTAAGTGAAGAATTGTTTCAACAATTTTAAAAAATAATATTCTTTCAAGAAAATTCAGAATTCTCAAAATCGAAACATATTTTCTTCATATGAAATTTTCTTTTGGAAAATCAAAAGTTGTATTTTTTTTTGGACGAACAAATCCTTGTATATCTCCACGGAGGGATAACAGTCTCTCCTTGCGTTTTAAATAATTCCATTTTTTTGCATTTAAAAATGCTGAACGTTAGTCGTAAAAAGCCGAACAAATCATTTCTATTGAAATCGCACACATCATTCTTGCAGGTGTTTATTATCGTAGTTCTGCAGACGTCCGCTCCGCTCTGAGTCAAAACCGCCTCCCCTCAGTTCTGCTCTTTTCTCAACTGACGAAACGACCGTGGCCGCTCCGAAAAGAAGGCGGGGGGTTGCCATAAAATTAAAAATACGCCAACTGGCAGAGTAAAAGGGAGTAGCGCATCGCTACGAATGTGGAAACAGAATTTTAAGAGAGAACTTTTATATCAGCAGAACGATGCGGAGCCAAAACTTGATACCAGGACGCACTAACTTTTAAATTACGTAACAGAAGAATAGTACCTGATAGGACAATAGGAGGAGTCATAAAAAGGAAGTCGACACCCCATCGAACATTCTAGGAAAGACGGGAAACCTTCAAAACCGGAAGGAACAAAATTTCAAACTGATTTCAACATTTGAAATCAACAAAAAGTTAGGTAATAAAAATAACTTTATAGGGGAGGTTAAAAAAAGCGAGAATTAAGATAATTTTTAGAATGCGAAATATATAATAAATGAATAAAGATAAAACCAAAAATAGACGATAAATTAAATTAAATAAAAATATGGCAGTGGTTAAGAGTAACCACAACACATGCATACTTTTGTTATAAGTATTTATGAAAAAGATTATGAATTACAAAAATTTGTTTTATAAAACATTAGATTTTCAAGGAATTTTCCGCATTGTTTCTCTTTTTGTGCATAAATCTTTCTTTTAAAAATCATGTTTTTTCATTAAAATAGTCTAGTATTTGCAAAACTTTATAATATCTATTACGAAATTCTCAAATAGATTTATATTTAGTAAATTTAAATTTAAATATTTTTAATAACAATTTTCAAGAAAATTTATTACTTTTCATTAATAAAATTAAAAGAAAAAAATCTTTATGTTGCATACTTAAGTATCTTCTTTCACATTTTAATAATAATTATCAATTTCAAACTTCAAATTTTAAAAAATTAAAATTAAAACAAATTTTTCCAAATGCAAATAGATTCTTCAAGACGCCGTTGCAGTCCCTGTTTTATACTATGTATCATAAACATATAGGTAAAAACAGTATGGTTATATCGAAAAGTTTATAACAAAAACAAAATCCTAATTTTTGAATTATAAAGTTTATAATGAATACTAAAACGGAATATAATAGAATGAATTGTAGCAAATAGCTATTTATTCTCTTATTCTTATTCTAGCTACTTATTCTTCTATTAGTAATTCGATGGGACACTCTTTTGTCATAATGTAGACTTCATAAATTGTCACAAGTTACATATTGTGGATAGATGTATCTCACTTCAATTTTTCCGAATGCATTTATGCAAATATTTCACAATTTTTCAGAATGCATACAGATACTTCAAGACTCCGTTATAGTCCATGTTTTATACTATGTACCATAAACATATAGGTGAAAAACAGTATGGTTACATCAAAAAGTTTATAACAAAAAAAATCTTAATTTTTAAGTTATAACATTTATAGTGAATACTAAAATTGAATATAATAGAATGAGGGGTAGCAAATAGCTACTTATTCTACAGCACAGTAATTCGATGGGAAATTTTTTGTGTCATAACTTAGACTTCACAAATTGTCACAAGTTACATAGTCACTATGGTGGATATAGATAGATTTCACTTCTCTGAGAAATTACTATGACTGCTCGAGTCATCTTGTTACATCATATTGAAGTCTCCTTGCAATTATTTTGATCTAAGTGTCAATTAAGATACTATTGTGAAACCATCATAAGCGGTGCATTGAGTTAACTAGTCGAGTTACCATATGTTACACTTGACTTCTACGGTAACATTTGGATACCAATATTTCTAAACTCTGATATGAAGACTCCGTGAGACATTCTTTCTGACAAGCCACCAGATGGCTTCTTAACCTTCCTACCCTGTTCAAATTTTACTCAATCTTGATAAAAACATTCCACACCAGAATTGTTATTTAAAATATTTTAGTATATTAAATTGACTGATTTCTCTGAATATATTATTGATTGAAGTGTGTTTCTTCGTTGATATGTTTTCTTCGATGTATTTTGACTTTGTGAATATATAGTTCTTAGAGATGGGAAATATAGTTATTTTTCGTTAACAGGTTACATCGTACCATTCTTTTACAGGTAACAGGTTCCAACAACCTGTTATTTTTATAACATGTAACTGACGGATATTTTAATTAGAAGGTCTTTCAAACAAAACGTTTTAAATAACTTTTTGACATAATTATAAATGCTGTATTATTCAAAATCAGTTTGTGATTAAACACTTAATTTTTGCGAGATAAGACTAAACTTAATTAATTATGATACTTTGAATTTCATGCATTTTTGGCATTTTCTGACACTTAAACAGGTTTTTCCAGTTATTGTGATTAAAACATAAGAAATTCATAAAATTCTAAGTACAGTGGAGCATCGTTTACACGACGCCGAAGGGACTACCGAAAAACGTCGTATATTGGATAACGACGTATAATCGATTTTCACTTCCAAAACAAAAATTAATTTTATTTTCACTTAATTGTAATGTTTAACGTGATGATTTGCATGAATTTGTAAATTAAACAAACCAAAATAAACAAATAACCAAAAAAAGGGAGGGAGGAATTAGTAAGCAATTTAAATATGCGTACCTTTATTTATGTTTCACCGAAAGGTTCCTCATCTGAGAACACCATTTCCTTTCCATTTAAAGTCAAAGCTCAAAAACCCCGCCTGGCCAACTAAAAGTCCCCAATACTGATAACAGTTAGAAGGATAGTCTATTTGCAACTTAAAACAGGTCGGGAAAGCTGACCATCCCCGAAAAAAGAATGACATCTTCCAATGTAATCCGTTACACGTAAGCTCATTTTTCAGACTAATCGAACACCAGCCCACATTTTTATATTGTGGAGTGCATTTAAACATGCTCTTTGGTGTCATTCATAGCTGCCAAACTTCCGCTCGTTCGTAAAATACACAAGAAAAATAAACAAAAATAAACCTATAAAAATCAAAAAATCGATGTATAAATGATTTTGGGCGTCGTATAAAATATATATTTTTACATTAAAATGAATAGGAATGAATGGGACCACATTAAAACGTCGTATAAATATAAACGTCGTATAAGTGATCGTCGTATAAACGATGCTTTACTGTATCATAATTCAGTAAGTTTTGAGCATACAAGAATAAATTTTTAGTGTTTTACTTGTTAGAACATGACAAAATAAAGCTTATAGGACTCACACATTGGATAAAGTTTGTAATTTCTTATCTATTTAAAAATAATGTAAATTGGTTTTTATATGATGAACAGAAAAAGAAAATTTGAAACATTTTTACAGTTGGAACTACATCGCTAAAACTAACGGTTTAGAAATTAGTTATTGGTAAATGATAAGAGATACCCTGCATAGTAATAAATAGAGTTAAAACACGATTTCTAACAAAAAAAAATTATACAGTATAGATTATGAAACGCCTTCCAATACATTTAGAATGCTATAACAAAACTTGACAATTTACTAAGGTGGGATGGCGTCTTATTAAGCACTTTGAAAAAAAAAAAAAAAAAAAAAAAAAACATAATGCATTTGAAAACACGATTTCTGCTATTACCATGAGTAGTCGTTAAATTATACGATTTTTTTTCAGTAGTGTATATGATCTACAGACATGTGTGCTTACTATATATAATATGCTAAAAGTTAGCTCTGTTAAAAGCATAGCACATTTGAAAATTTCTATTCAGTAATTTCAGCCAATATACTAATATTATTGAAAACATTTGTTCGACCTTGCATATGATCTAAAATTTGTACAAACCAAGTAACATTTAAAAAGTAGTTAAACTTTAAAACGCATATCATTATTGAAAATGCACTTCCAGCAATTTTTGTTCATAGATTTCAATAACTGCAATCAATTTTAATTTTCTTCTATACCCAAATACTTTTGTATGTTCTTATAAATAAGCGATAGATTCTATGCGCACCATATTCTTTAGTAAGATCCTTGTAGTACACGACAGTGATGTATATCAATTTTAGTATGTTTTAAATACTATAATATCATTAAAATACAAAGCGAGGGATTTTTCAACGTACACCGTAAAGTAATGGAATTCTTCTGAGCGGTCCTGCAAACTTCCTTCTCAAAACCGAAAATGCCGAATGAAATTCTAATAATACATATATCAATTTCATGGCAATCAGACTATATTTACACGAGTTAGAGCAAGGACAGACAAACCGAATTCATAAACACTTTTCAACTACATTGTAAAATATTATAAAAAAAATGATCCGCGACTTAATAGCGGCCGCACATCAATCAACACATATTCAAAGTTAATTTCACAAGAACACAAAAATATTATTTATATTCTTTTAATCGAATGCAATTCATACAAACAAATTTCGTTCATACAAATATACTTTTCAAATTAATTACAACTGTACTAAAATTAAGTTATTTCACAAATTATGGAATACTATTTCCTTTCTTTTTTTTTTTTTTTTTTTTTTTAGCGAAATAAAATCTTTTAACGCAAATGCAAAACAAAAATAATAAAATTATTTGGCCGGAAAACAAAATTTATATTGTCAAAATCTCCCCTCACCTCTAAAAAATTCCATGAACATGTAGTAATAACCCTTTTAAATATTCAAAAACGAGTAAACCCTCCGTATCTTCCATCACCCCTCCAGTATCAACATAGAATCTTTCCCTATTGAAAATCATTTAATACTTCCTCTTTCATTACTTCCGAAAACCATAAAGAATAAACAAACACTTTTAATAAAATGTCATTCACTCAGATAAAATTGCTATTTCTGTTATATTTATTATCAACATATTTTTTCAACTTAAAACACTTTTATACCAAATGTTACAGTCTCAGCAGAAAATAGTTACATCAGAAACATACCGATTACTTGGAATAAAATAACAGCAGCGATAACAGAAAAAACAACAAGACAGCCAAAAAAGAATAATAAAATAACCGTTTTTCCTCGCCAGTGAATGGCCAAAGAACTTAAAGGGAAAGAACCGAAGGCTTTGGAACTACTGAAACAGTGCAAACAGACCGGCTCTGCTGGATAACACGCTCAAAGGGGAAGAATCAATCGTTGGCTGGTACAAAGCATTCGCCGATTCGCTACAAGCGTTTGAAATATGATTCTTTTTAAGCTCTTTTTTTTACAAATGCAGAAAACAAATTTCGGAAAATTTATTTTTATTATAATTTTAATGTATACTTCTAAAAAAACGGTTGTTTTAAATCTTTATTTTTTAATACGTTGCTGAGATCGTGTTCTAAATTTAACAGGGACTTTCCGTTAACCTGTTATTAAATAATGAACTGTATAACAATAACATTGTTATTTATCCTAATACGTTAAATAACGCCCATCTCTAATAGTTCTTGTTGGAATTTGTATTCGCTAGTACTTTCGTATGATGTCGGCTATGGATTTTGAATGCTGTACTGAGAATCCCTGGTTTCCGGAGGATTTCCAGCTTCTCAGCGAATGGATTGCCCTGTATTATAATCATCTTGTGACTCTTGAGAATGGACAATCGCTTTTATTAACTTTGAAAAACTGTGCTATATTTCTTACCGGAGCTTCTGACTGTGCAAAGAAGCAATTTTACCAAAGTTTTGAAGGTACGTGGAACTTTTTCTTGTCATATACCAATTCTAATGATGATTCTATTTTAAATATTATTGAACTGTCAAAAATGTTCTGAGCATTTTGCACTTTAAAATATATCAGTAAATACTTTTGCTATTTTTTTTAAACTTGGAAAAAAAGCTATTATCGAAAATGATATGCAATGTTTTTTCCTAATATCTGCATTTTTTTTTTATCTTAAACTATCCTATAAAATCTGTCTTACATGCCAAGTCACTTTAGCAAGTGCCGGATTTTAAACTACAAAAAGTTGAGCACAAATCTTTTTTATAGCTTAAAGAAACAAACTGCATAAAACAAGAATTCTAAGAAATACAAGAATACGTGATACATTTTTTAGCTTTTTGATATTTTAAGTTTTGTAAGCAGAGACTCACTTTTGAAACTAGTATTTAATTGAAAGTTTCTTTAATACTTTTAACAACTCTTTCCTTTCAAAAGTCGTTTATTTTTAGTTCGAAAATAAATGTGAAGAACAAGTATTGTTACGGTCGTTTTAATTTTTCTTTTCATACTGCATTTTAAATATTGACGGATTTTGTAAAAGCACGTATTTTTGAAGCAAAATTAAAAAGTTTTTAAACATCATGCCTAAGGTTTTGTAGCTATGATGCTAATTAAAATAGCGTATACATTTATTGATAAAACATATATTGCTTTTACAATCTTACAAAACATGCATCCCAATTTAATTCCTCATTTTTTTGTGACAAGGGGATCGTTCAAGTATTACTTAAGCAGTGAGGGGGGGGGGAGGGAGCGTCTGCATATTTTTGCTGACAAGGAGGAGAAAGGGAAAGGGCTTATGAGAATTCTTATGTAAGGACTAAACAATGAAGTAACAATAACTTAAACACTAGAAATCAAAACGACATGATTTAGATGAGTGTTCTGCAGATGTTCAACTTTTTGAGAAAAAAAAAGTATGGAGTACACAAGGACTAGAATCGAGGAACAATCCAATCCATCTCTGCATTTAAAACATAATAATAGACAATGCAGAAACATGGATTTTTGGCATCAGACTACTATCTGAACGCGAATCACAAAATATTTTTATGATTCTTGTTAAAATTTTTAGTTATGTGTTTAAATAAGTTAGGGCCTGTCGTATATCATTCTTTCTCTTTCCTTTTTTTCTTCAGTGCAATGAATAATATACAAAATATTATTTTATATTCTATGAATTTTTTAATGCAATAAACATCAATATATTAAACCGATTTCGTTTTCCTTCTATACCATAACCCTTGTATGTCTATTACGTATAATATGCTGAAATAATAATGCACTTTTTCATTATCTGTGATTTTTTATGGCAAATAGTTTCAATGTTAGAATGTCATAGAATTTTACGAAAACTAAAGAGGGGGGAGTCTAGCATTTGCTTAATTTCCTTTCATGGGGTAGGGAGGATTACAAAATCACTAAAAATATGCTTACATAATACTTGAATGACCCCAAGCGTCTTTTACAGAATTTTGAAATTTTTATCACAGACTTTTTAAAACATAAATTTTAACTTAATTCAATTCAGAATATTCTATGATTAGTTAAGGGAAAACTTACAATAATAAACAACCCATGAGAATAAACAAGGATTATGGAGACATTAAGCGTCCTGCAAACGTGACGCTCGTCTCGATTTGGGGAACGAGCGTCCGATCGTCCCCATTTGGGGGACATATATTTTATTATCACGATATTGCAAACAAAGATACACACAACTGAAGTTACAGATCCTAAATCATTAGCACATGAAATGGAAAAATAAGGAAGAAACGCATAGATTCAATGGATTAAAGCTTGCTAAAAGTTATTAAAGTCGTTGAAATGCATTATGATTGAATTTATAAAAAAACTATAATAAAAGAAGAGCTGCTAAGTATGCAAGGCATTTCAAAGATTTGCATTGTTACAAAAGAAAAAAAGAGACCACTTAAATGTAGAAAGCAGTAGTAAAATAAATAAATATAAAATGATAAAGAATTTTAAAAATTACCCGAATGTTTACCTTGCAAATTTTGAGATGCAGTATTTTAAAATATTAACAAGAATTAGTGAATATTATTTAAAAAGAAGCATTTAAAAAATGAAAATGTTTAGAACAAAAGATGAAGTTTGAGTCGGTTTCATAGAATAAAATACAGTTACATAATTTTAGACTACAATCAATAAACCTATATAACAGCGACTGAAGAATACATCATATAATTACTACAAATTATAATAATAGAAAATAAAGCCTTTATGCAACAATGTTTAAAGATAGAAAACTAACGATTATAAAGGCACAAATAATGCCTGAAAATTTAGCAAACAGCTGTTTCGAATCTACTATTGAGGTACTTCTTCAGCGCAAAACTCAGCGAGCTAGAACAAAGAGACAGAGAAACGCAGTCCTTAGTGAATAACTTATCAAGTACTCCTTATTTTCCAAGCATTTAGAAAGCTTTAATTTAATGCTGCCTTTTTTTCTCGCTATTTCGTGTTTGTTTTGTTCGTCTTCTGGTAGTTGTCGCTACTTGTCCAAACAGTTGTTCAGGCTGCTTCCTTCTCATTGGTTGTTTTTCTTTTGGCTGGATCATTCCCGCAACGGGTTTATTAGCCTGCGTTTCTCTGTCTCTTCGCTCAGTTTTGCTTTTTCTAGTTCCCTGAATTTTGCAACCTCGATATTAGATTCAAAGCAGCTGTTTGCTACCTTTTCATGCATTATTTGTGCATTTATAATCGTTGGTTTTCATACTTTAAAAATACTACAAATTAGTCTAGTGGAACAAATTGTAGATCTGGTAATTTTTTTACAGACACACCCACAATTTTTATTAATTAATTACTATTAATTAATTATGTTTATTTAATTACTATTATTTTTTAATATCTGTGCTCACTGATTTTTGCTAGCATGTTTCTTGTTAGACAACTAACGCAGTAGAACATAAATTTTGCCTATTCAGCTTCAGAAAAGAAAGATTCTGTTTTTCTGCGTTCGTTTGTTTGTACTGTGTTCGGTAGAACGGTATGGTAGCGTTTATTCTTTTTAATATTACATGGATAATACAAAACTAATCATTTGAGACTGTACGTTCCGTGAAGTTTTTAGTCGATTAAGTAACCAGATAATAGACACTATATTCCATCATAAGATAAAATGAATACCTTTATTCTAGAGGGTTTTTTTCTGGACAAACACCGAAATAAATTGCTTCCGTGATCTACAAACATAAATACATTAAGCAATATGCGAAATACAATCGATAAAACAATTACTTTTTTTACATAGTTATTTTTTTCTTCTTCTTTGTTTTTCTTTCTGAAAAAAAAATGAAATATCCATTTAGAGACTATATGTTTTCTTTCATGAAACTGCAGTTAGGTGAACTTCTGCATGATATAATTTTACAAAACTCTTAAATTTTGAACATCAGTCTCTATTTGTGGCAGCATGTTTGTTTGTTTCTTTACGGTATTTATTACCATATGCTGCAAAACAGGAAATTATTCGGTTAATAGTCTAACATGTTTCACAATTTGAAATTTCTACTGCTAGATTATCTTTTAATCGCTGGAAAAACCGATTTCATTCCAGTAATTTGTTTTATCCTATCTCAAGAATAACCCTGGACATAAAATGTAATTTTAAATTCGCATATCTATAGCTTCTAAACATTGATTTCTGGTCGTTTATTTGCGAATTCATTTTTAAATACATATTTTTACAAATTACTTTTCAAAAAATACAAATTGTAACTTAAACATTTCTAACAAAAATGAATTTTTAGAAGTGGAGAAATATACGATTTCCAAATTATAGACTATGCTACTCTGCAGTTTTTGATCAATAAGGTCAAAACTGGGTACTGTTACCATTGAGCTACATTTTCAGGGGTCGCAGCATCCCTAAAATATTTGCACTTTTCTACCAGAATTTTAAATCAAAAATCTTCGTATCAGATTAATTTAACATCTACACCGAAATTCTAAAATAAATATTATCGTTTTGAAATTATTGTAGGAAAGGGTGAAAATTTTAGGGAAGCTGCAATCCCTACATTTTTAAATTTTAGTATTCTTGAATTGCCACTACTCTTTTTAAATGGTAAAATTCATTTTATTTAATGAGATATAAATTTAGGTGAAAACAAGTTGAATTTTTACCATCTTCATCTAATTTTGGCACTAACGCAGCGAATTTTGAAGTATTAACGTTCATGAGTTATAAGAAAATTTTCGTATCTTCCATCCGACTTGTTTATATTGAATTTTAATTATATTCATTATTAAATACATAATTTTAGACTACTGTTATTTTTTATAGCTCTTTTAGCTTCAGAAATGCTGTTTCTTCTTTGCAGAACGTAAGACTTGCATCAGTTAAGAATCCCGATAAATACCCAAACTGCTCAACTGTTCATGTCTCTTACAAAAACAAGGAAAGATATATCAAAATATTATTTATACCAACAAAATGTAAAATTTAATGTAAAGAAAATTTGAAAGCATTACAGAAAGTTTCGTAGTAAACGATATAGAGAATTGAAAAATAATATGGAGAACAAAATATTATGTTTATTTTCAAGCGATTCTTTAAGAAATACTAATTTATTATGTTATGCATTCGCTTTTACTTTAAAAAGTCAAATGCCAAATAATGTACTAACAGTTTTTAGTTTTTTCTGATAAAATTTCTTTTTAAACTTTCACTATACTAACCATAAATATTAATTTCCATTCAACAATAATTTGCTTAAATAAATTGTGATACATTTTACTTGGAAAAAAATCATTTTTCTTAATCAAAATAAACATTATCTACACAAACAATGACACAAGACTCAGTGCAAAAAATCCAAAGCACATAGTAGTTAGTTAATACATTTGTAATGATTTCCGTAAACGTCTGAAAAATAATCTCGAAAACAAACTATTCATCTTGAAGCAACTTTTCTCAAAAGAATAGATTTCTTTATTAATTTTTTTTCTAATTTCGAAAGTGAAGATTCAAACCCATCCTGTGTCTTCTTTTGGAACAAATTGTGTCTGAGTTTTTATTTACTTGCATAAGATAAATAGATTGTAAAACTTTTTTTAACACAGAATAAGATGAATGAAACATTCATTAATTTTCCATTAATTCGTTATAATTTTCCTTCGGTAATTATTCTTCTACATTCTTTATTAGTTTTACAATCATAAGAATACACATACACTTGTGAACAGACTCCAAAGTAAAAATTAATTATTTATAAAACTAAAAATATTTCATTAATCTTAAAAAATACTATTTAAAAAATGAAAATTTAAAATTAAATTTAAATATAGAAATTTAAAATAAAACAGAAGTTCTCACATCATCATATATGTTTCAAATTTGAATATATATTGATATTCTTTTTAAAATTGAAGTGTACAAGCATTTGTCAGCAAATAAACGAAAATATGAACATGGAGAAAAAACTGAGTGTATTAAAAGAATTTACAATGACCCGTGATATAAATGTTGTACGGGTAAAAATATCAAAATATTCTCAAACAAACAAGCTATTATTTAATATTTAAAAAAAAAAGAAAGTCAAATTTTTGACAAATTTTTAGATAAACTATTTTTTAAATACAAAGGGCCAAACGAGATTCCATTAATGTGGCCATTTCTAAATTGAATGTGTTCTTTAGCCAATCATCCAATGGTGTGCCATGTCTCTTTATTTTCTCATTTAATCAAGGTTCTAACATGTATAATTTATAGATGCATATTTAAGGTAGCCATTTATCATGTAATGACTACGTGGTCTGGTTTAGCGACAAAATTTCTTCATCTAGGTAGGAAACTGCAAGAAGTGTAAGTTATCGATTTTGACGAAATTGGTAAATTTGGAAAGGTCTCATCGTATGCAGTAACAAACTCAATGGAATTACCCGTCGGAAAAGAGCCGTTTTCGAGATATCTGATTTTGATGAAAGTGGTATCGTTGGAAATATATAATCGTGAGAAGTAAAAAAAAACAACAGAATTAACCGTCGATTATGAGTTGTTTTTGAGATATCCGAAAATTTACATCACTTAGCTAGTGCACACTTATTGAGGAATTGCAGAATAATTAAGTCTCGATTTTGACGAAAGTGGTATCGTTGGAAATATATGTATGCTAGTTCTACATAGTTTTTTTTATTCCTAAAGACGAGATCTTTCCAATAATGTCACTTTCGTCAAAAATTAGATTCTTTTTTCCTATTAAGTGTGCACTTATTGTGTGAAATAAATCTTCAGAAATCTCGAAATCGGGCCATTTCCGAAGGGTTTACTGCTCAGGGTGATATCTTTTCAACAATACCATTTTCCTCAAGATCGAGTTTTTTTTTTTTTTTTTTTTTTTTTTTTCTATTTCCTGGAAAGTGTGCACGAGCTACGTGACATAAATTATCTATAATATAGGGTTTGTATATTGTCAGTATATAACGATACCACTTTAGTCAAAATCGGCGACATACACTTCTTGCAGTTCCCTAGTAAGTCGCCATTTTTATGTTCGAATTTTCGAAATTAATCCCTTATATTTTCAGAAAATTCTGAATAGATACACTTCTGTCTATGTTAAAATCTTTTTTTTTTTTAACAGTTTTTTTTTTTTTTTTTTTTTTTTTTTTTTTTTTTTTTTAAACAAATGTGTGAATTGCATTTTGAATTCTATAGTATAAATCTCACACATTCGATTTTTTTAAATATGTACTCCTTTGTAATAAAATTAAAATAAGTAAAGTATTATTGTTTCCCTAATATTCCCCATTACCACGATTGTTTGGTTCAAACACATTTTTTAAAACCATATTGTGTCAAAATTCATCAATTGAATGTTCATAGTTTAGCATTTATAATATTTAATTTATATCTAAACTAGCAGGCTATGCCCGCTGCGCAGCTCAATATTTCTAAATCAACCGTGGATGAAACGAACTTGTGAATTTAAATATCTATTTTAAAAAATTTGGACCATCAGTAGCACCTTGCTCATTGCTGAAAACGATTTAGACACCATTGTGATGTTAAATTATCTTAAACTTTGCGCAAAAACCAGCTATTTAGAAGTAACTATTTTAGTTTATTACTAACAGTGCACATTTGGAAGCGAAATGAGACCATTACGGCAACAGGATTTAAAATTTTCCCTTATCTGAAGAAATATTAATTATTACAGTCGTTACCATGGTACAACTTCTGAAAATTTTCTTCACAACTTTTCATTATGTGAAGCCAGGAACCCAAAGCTACTTCCACCTAAAAAGTTTATATATATATTAAATTTTGTCCGCGCGATAAAAGACACAATTATGCAAGAGTCATCTTCAAACTCGTCAAGTACATTGAGATGGTTAATATCTCAGTGGGAATTGCAAATGAGCAAAATCGGCCCAAGGAGGTGGTAATTGGGAAGGGTTCAAAAATTTAAATACCATCTTAACATGGCTTTCACAAAACCAGCTCTTACAAAAAAATAGCAGGAAAAAAAATAAACATTTTTCGTTACAGCAAGTTGCCAACGATAAAAAAAAACACATTAAAATTCTCACTACAACAATTACTTTTTTATTGCAAAATTTCCTCCTGAAAAATGAAAACAAAATTATTTGCTCTTTCGTATTTAAGCATTTTTTCTTTAGTCATTTAAGATAAAGTTATGTAAATTTGTATAATTTGGCGAACGATTTGGCGAAATTGGTTGACGTGATAATCAAGTAGTAGCCAATTTACACTTTTCATATTTCACAAAAGATTCCTACACAGACATCATATACACAATAGGTTTAGCACGATTATCTTGCAACTACAATGTGGCAAAATCCTCGTTTTAGAATACCAAAGAAATTTATGTATATTTTGTTATTTTCTATCATTTTAAACAGCAATTAACAATAAATAAAAAGTAACTGTAGAACAAAATAAGAAATATCATTTCAAAAAAGAAAAAAATGGAAGTAAATAAACAACTTATCATCAGACAAACAACCATAGCTGGGTTACCATATGAGGAAAATAATGCCATTTTGGCACCAGTGAGATACCTCGATGAGTATATGACCAAATCCGTGACAAAATTTCCATTTGGAAAAAACTTTAATCGGTATTTATACTGCATTTTCCCGACTTATGTATAAGAAAAAACTTTGACACAGATGCCATGTATGCACCACATTGGCGCAATTTTTTTCTGGCGCCAATTTGAAGAACTTGGTTTTTAATTACCAATTTCATAAATATTTTTTAATTATTTTGTATTATTTGAAAAAAATAATAAATAAAAAAGTTTAATTAATAGCTCTCAGTGGGAATTTTTCATTTCAAAATGTTGAATTTATCTATAGTAATAACGCATAATTGCATAAATTTACTTTGAATTGCAAAATTTTTCCTTCAGTACTACTTGGTTATACCGTCGATCAATTTCGCCAAATTATACAAATCGCTAAACTATTAGCCAGATTATATAGATTAGAATAAATTTTCATTTATATAACGAAAAACAAATTAGCAGAACATATATAAAAGTAGAAATAAAATGTCGAATTAAAAATCCCTTGATGACATTATTAGTATTTATATTATGCTTAATGTCAAGTGAATGTGACATTTACGATCATCCATTATTGACATATAATCTTGGAATTTGGGGGTAGATTTTTAATCGATGGGGTAATCTTTCCTTCTTCAGTTTTTAAATTTTAAAACTGAAATTTTTCCTGTAAGTGAAATTGACGAAATGGCGCAAGAAAAATTAAATTAACAATGAAAACATTTGCAAAAAGAAATAAAAGAGTTATACTCATATCTATATAATTTACGATTGAATATTAAAATATACTCTAAAAATTATCTTCACTTGAAAAGAAAAAAAAAAAAAAAAAAAAAAAAAAAAAAAAAAAAACATTATTGCGACCATTAAGAACCTAAGTCAGGCATTAAGTCAGTAGTGCATTTTTGGCTTTCATTCTTTGGCATTCTTTGGCGACAAAAGCAAGATGAAAATGGTATAGAAACGAACAGTAACTCATAACTTACAGTGTCTTTTACAATCAGATTTGCTTTTTTCTGCTGTAAGTTATATTATACGGAAATTCGATAAAAAAGAGAAAGAAAATAATAAAAGGGAAATAACTATCATTCAAAATTCATTTAATCAATTTCTGAAATTCATGTTTTTATTCTAACGCCAGGGATAAGTCGCCAAAAGTTGAACCAATTGCTATATTTTGCGTTAATTTATTTTTTATGCATTACAAATATTTTTTTCATTTTCAAGATAAATATATTTTTATAATATTACGCCTCATTTAAGCGGTCTTTCTTTATTATTATTAATATTATCAGTAGTTATTTTCAGCTATTATTCGCAAGATATTTGTAATATTTCTAATAGATATAGCCATTTTAATTCTTTTAGCAATTATAATTTTCGCCAAAAACTGCTACTGGCAACCCTTTTGTCAAAAATAACCGAAAAATACGAAATTTACTACGAAAAATCAGAGTTATCCCTCTAAATTTGAAACATAAACCTTCGGAAAAATATTTCCTATCGAATAATACAATCGGCAAAAAAATCCATCTGGTCGTTTTTGAAAACACCCGTTTGGAAGTTTCAGAACTTCTGCTTTATAATATACTAGCAGGCTAATCCCGCTGCGCTGGTCTATTTTTCAAAACAAAACATGAATCACACAAAATATTGAATATGATTGTGTTTTTTAAAGCAACTTCACCTCGAATGCTCTTTCACATTTCTGAAAATCATACAAAACGCCATTGGATTTAAAGACAGAAAACCAACGATTATAAATGCACCAAAAATGCATTAAAAGTTAGCAAACAGCTGTTTCGAATCTACTGTCGAGATTCTTCATCAATGCAAAACTCAGCGAGCTAGAAAAAACAAAACTGAGCCAAAAATAAAAACAACAACAATGGAATCAATGCCCGTTGACGCCAAAATATATTAAAATAATAATAAAATATTATGTTGTTGTATCAGCTTATGCATTCGATAAAATTCGGGCTTTTAAGAAAAAAATATTTCAGTTGACCATTTATTGTAGAGTTTGATAGATATATAAGGCAAATATGAAAAGAGCAATTTAAATATTGTCTATTCACCATACTTCTAAAATAGCGAGTATTATGATCGCAGAGATTGACCATTGAATTTAAACAATTTTCAAGTGATTCATTTTCATTTGATAGTTTTTGAACTCTAAACCTCTCAACTTGAGAATATGGGTATCTGTGGAAACCTTAATAGATCCTCTATCAATATTATATTATATTTCGCAACGTACATCTGCTCTTGACAAATCTATTACAGTGTTCCGTTTTTGGAATGCAGCAGAATAAATAAAGTTAAATTAAGTTTTCCTTAGAAAAATAAGGTGAATGTTTTTTGAATGTGTGAAATTCATTTTTTGATACAGATGTCATATACGCATCACGTTGGCGTGATTGAAACAAAATGAACATTTTATGCCTCTTATGGTAATCCAGCTCTGTTTTTAATTTATTAATGAACTATTTATTTACTTTCATTTGCATAGAAAAGTAAAATAGAAAATAGAAATGTGTCTGTCATTTGAAAACGAAGTTTCCGTTAAAGTGGCGCCAGAAATTTATCACCCCAACGTGGTGCATATATGACATTTTTGTCCCTTTCTTACAACATGGGTGTGTGCCGTGTGTGCATTTGCACCTAAATTTAGTTATTTAGCTCTATTTTTGTAATATTAACTGGAGTTTGTACAATGTACGGTACTACTTGATTATTCTGTCCAGAAAAAAATTAATAGCAGATTATAGGAATAAATGTCAATAATCGATGATCGTAAGTATAATAGCAATTGATATTACACGTGATACACGTATTTTTTTACGTCATAAGTGCTTTTTAATTCGATTTTTAATTTGTATTTATGTTTATTGTTCTTTCGTTATTTAAAAGGAATTTATGTAAATTTGAATAGTTTGGCGAAACTGGCCGACGTGTTAATCTAGTAGCACTCAATTTACATTTGAAAATATCATATTTCACAAAAAACTCCGGCACAAACCCGGGTTTGCAAGATTTCCTTCCAATACCAATGCGGCAAAATCCTCGTTTTAGAATAGCGGATAAATGTGCATTTTTAAAAATTATTTTCATCATTTTAAAACGAAAATAATAATAAATAAAAAAAGTTATATAGCACAAAACAATTTCTAAAATTTCTAAAAAGAAATTGAAAGTAAATAAAGAATTTATTAATACAGAAACAACTATTGCTGGGTTACCATATAAGGCAAAATAACACCGTTTTGGCGACCGTCACATACCTCAGTGTGTATATAATATCTGTGCCAAACATATGTTTGGAAAAAACAATAATCGTTATTTATACAGCATGTTTAAATACTGTAGTCTAGTGAAAAAAATGTATACATGACATATACGCACCACATTGGCGCGTTTTTTTTTTCTTTTCTTCTAAAGCCGATTCGGGGAAAATTTTGTTTTCAAATACCAGTTACATATATAGTTTACAATTATTTTCTGTTATTTTAAATAGAAAATAACAATAAATTTTAAAAAGTTTAGTCAATAATTATAAAACAAAACTATTTATATCCTTTAAAAAATAAAATAAAATAAAATAAAAATTTATTAATAAATAAACAACAGCCAGGTTACCAAGTGAGGCATAAAATCGCCATTTTATTGCAGTCGCGCAAATGTGGCGCATATATGACAAATGTGCCTAGATTAAAATAGTTTATATAACGGAAAAAAAAGAAAAAATTGTAAATAGACAATTTATTAATAAATTGACAATAACATCCGGGTTACCATATCAAGCAAAATAATGACACTTTGGCGTCAGTTAATTACCCAGATGTATTTATGGTATTGGCGTAAGAGACAAATCGCACCAATGTAGTGCGTATGAAATATCTCTGCCAAAAAAAAAAAAAAAAAAAAAAAAAAATTAAAAGTTGCAGCTAAAGTATTTTACAATATCTACGTATTGGAAAGACATTTACTCTAAAATTTAAATATTATTCATTTTTGTGGTATTAACTGCTATATATGCATTTAAGTTAAATGTAAAATTTTTTCCTAAAAAGAACATCGCTCCATCTTGTGCTTTTTTTGGTTTAGAATAGCATTGATTGGCGACAAAAGTAGATTGAAACACCCAATTGAAGAAACAACATACAAATAACAATTAGAGCCTTTAAAAAAAATTAATTCTGCGAGTTTCTTCTGTAAAATACATAACGGGAAAATTAGATTTAAAAATAGTTTTAGAAAAAGAAAAAAAAATACTTATGTTTTACCTAATAAAATTTTTGAGATGTTTTCTTTTAACCTGGCTCGAAAGAAATAAATAGCCAAATATTGTGTCACTTCAAAACTTTCTTTCATATTGAGTTACTTTTTAAATATTATAAATATATTTTTTTTTTCGTTAAAGATATATTTTTTTCCTTTCATAATATTATTTTGCATTAAACGGATTTTTTTCTTTTTATCATTATTTATTTTAAATCAATGAATTAACAGGGTTTTTTTCGAAATGTTTATATTATTTTCCATTAGAGAAAGCATTTCATTTCTTTTTTGAAATATAATTATCGCCAAAAAATTAGTTGTTGCAACCCTTCCGTCAAAAATAACCGAAAAATACGAAATTTAGTACGAAAAATCAGAGTTATCCCTCTAAATTTGAAACATAAACCTCCGCAAAAATATTTCCTATCGAATGATATAATCTGCAAAAAGATCCATCGGGTAGTTTTTGAAAACACCCGTTTGGAAGTTTTATAACTTCTGCTTTATAATATATATGATTAAAACAATTTTCTGATTAAAATAAATGTACACATTTGGTGTAGTTTGAAATTAGGTTTTAAATAGAATACAATATTAGTAAATATTAGTAAATAAACTGTAATTAGTGTTTATTGTTCTTACATGTGTATAAATTAAAAAAAAATATTTTTCACTTTCAATTCCTAAAAGGTATTTTTTCCTCATATAAACACTATTGCTTTTATGCATTTCTTTCTCAAAGTGGCGAATGGATGTTTTGGATTTAGGAGCCTCTGGCTGCTTAATAATTTTGGGAATCACCATCTATATTATCCGTGAAACAGAAAATTGTTTGAAAGTATGACGTACAGGGTGATATTTCCCCTGTAACATGTAATCTGAAATACCTGACGCACCTTCAACTGTAAACATTTTTAAAATGTTATTAATGCGATACGTTTATAGTTTTGAAGTATCATCGAAAATATACAGCTGTTTTCCTGACAGTATTTTTTTACATAGATACGATAGTGGTGGATTTATATGCGCATTTTAGATATATTTTGACATTTTTTATAAAAATTATGCAATCACATTCCTGTGAAGACATTATCAATATAAGGAAAGATGGCCGCCAAGCCCATCATGAATAATTTTAAAACATTTGCATTTTTAGAAACACGTTATGATGTATTTAGTATAGTAGAAAAGGATTTCAATAAACATATACGAAGGCACTCGATTTACAAATGGTAATTTTTTTAATGGAAAATGTTAAATAAGAACCATAATATAAACTTGGAAATTTGATATCACACCATTTTTAGTCACAACTTTAATCTTTTTTTATTTATTATTCTGATAGGCATTCAACTATTATGAAGAACCTTCATGCAGCAGAATAAGTACAAACAGATCACAAACTTATATCCAAAAGTTTTATCCAAGCCATGTATCAATAATTGCAAAAGTATCATGTTTCTTGCTCGAATGAATTAGATAATGGAGATTTGCTAAATGAAACGCTGAGAAACCAGTTACTTTAATTAAAGTATTTTATTAATCCCCTCGTCACCCTGAGTCTCGTATGAGGCTACTACTACAAATTGCAATGTTTTGAAAAAAAAAAGAATGAAATATTTTTCGTTTAGTAATATTATTAAATCATTTAGAGTACATAAGAGACTTCTAGATAGTTGTATTAATCGTACTTAGATGTCAGTTGTACATAAATTTTAACATTATTTACAGTTGTTGCTTTATTGTTCTAAAAGAGAAATGAACTCGATTTTGAGTTGCTTAAACCGGGAGGATGCGTGCAGGGCCTAAAAGACCCGGAGTGCGTATGGTTTTTTACAATTGCAACCACTAATTTTTAAAGTAATCTTCAACTTATTTTACCGCAAGATTTGTAAGCATTGTTTCCGTCTAAATAAAGAGACTGTTTTAGTTTGATTTTATTGGTGACTAAGTTAAAACCATTCATACCCTAGGTAAGCGCTCGTTCTCCCGGGCTAATTTTATTGCGAGGTCAAAATATTTCATTATTCTTTAACCTTCCCTTCATTATTGCATGCCTTCAAACTTGTTTCAAATATAGTAGATGCCTTAAAAATGTTAATAATGTCCCTGAAACAGGAAATTTGCTTTAAGGTATAGTTTAAACCGAAAATTTAAAATATTTTGACAAAATTAATTTTTGCCAATGAAAAATAAATGTATTTTTTCAATTTGTAGATGTTCCCCTAAACAAACTGTATGTACATCCTTCAAAGTAGACTTAATTTCCAATCGTTTGATACTAGTAACTTTTTCCTACGATTATTTTTTGCTAAATTGCTGGGGGTATTTGCTTTTTCTTTCCACGACGGTATATCATTTTCTAAGTCAGAAAAATTTAAATATATTTTGATTTTGCATCCCAATCCGCCCCCCTCCAAAAAAACATTAATGCCATTGAATAACGTGAAGTATTGGAAAAACGATGACATGCCTTTCAAAACCGGGCACGACATTGCCTTAAAAATGGCGTCATTTTTCTGTCCCACAATGTCAAACAATGTGTCACTTATGTGACTCAAGATCTCTTTCAGATCTTCAGTTGGTTGGTGTCTTATTTAGTCATCTTTATCAATAAATTTATATCTGTTACTTTTCCCCATACTAACTTTTTTTTTCAAACGGATTCTTCAGCGATTGATAACGCAATGCTTCATAAACAGATTAGCGCCATCTGTCGGTATATCAAATTGTTACATTAAGAAGCTTTGCTTTCCAAATATCTCTCTCATAGCTGCCAACATTTACACATTTTTTCTACCACAAACATTTTATAGTAAATATTGTCTTATTCAATTGCGAAAATCTTATGATTAAACAAATGGAAAATATCTGTATAATTTTAGTGGTAGCAAAAATGCGTAAATGTTGGCAGCTATGCTTTCTGCTTCATCAGTGGGCCGTGAAGATCTGCTCAAAACTGGTAGACGAGAGATGATTTGTTCGAGCCTAATTGCGTCGCTTAGCCTAATTGCTCAGAGTTTTACGTGATTTTCTTCGAACCTTAGACATTCCTGCGTAAATACGGGTTTGGTTCCCCTAGAAAGACCCTCACGGAAGACATCCACCAACATAGGATATACATTAAAATAACAAATAAAGCCTTTGTGCAAAAATGTTTAAAGATAGAAAACCAACGATTATAAATGCACTAATAAAGTATGAAAAGGGTAGCAAACAGCTGTTTCGAATCTACTAACGAGATTCTTCTTCAGTGCAAAAACTCAGCGAGCTAGACAAAGCAAAACTGAACAAAGCGACAGAGAGACGCGGGCTTATATCCCTCTACGGGAACGATCCCGTACCGGGTATATAAGTTTTTGCACTGAAGAAGAATCTCGTTTTTAGATTCGAAACAGCTGTTTGCTCTCCTTTTCATACTTTATTTGTGCATTTATAATGGTTGTTTTTCTATCTTTAAATAGGATATACATGTCTGGTGTTGATAATTGGCCGTCATAAATGACAAAACACATAACACTAAATATTTCTCTAATTAGATATAGAGACAATGGGAATAAATTTCGATCACTTAAAGTAAGTTTCCTTATTTAGTATAATACATATTTGTGAAAAAACAGTGTAATTTTTTTATATATATCACGTAAAGTTTTCTGTAATTTTTATTTTAACATTCAAATTTATAAATATATAACAGTATAATTAAAATAACTATCGCATTCAATTAAATAATTGGTTTATTCCTTATTATTTTCTGACTAAACGAAGATAGCATTTAATATTCAAATACAAAAAATACAAATAAAATGTTAATTATTAGAATACTTATACTAGTCATATTATTCTAATAAATTAAGTTGCCGGTCATTATCAGATAGATTAGAAAAAAGTTTGTTTCAAGCTATTAGTAATATTCTTACGAAAAGCATACTAAGGATTAGCGCCATGTTTAATAGAAAGAGGCTTATAAGAAGCTTATGAGAGGCTTATGTAAGAAAGTTCTCTATAATATTTTGGGGATAATTATGTATGCTTCTAAAGATTTCTCGCATTTGCAAATATTAAAAGCGTAGACCATTTTATGTTTAATTTTTTTCACATTTTCTGAAATTTAGATTAACAAAGAAATGACAGTGAAAATTTTATATGTATCACGTAATTAATCTGATTTATCGAATATAGCTAACCTCAGTTATTACATTTTTATTATTTGGAAAATTTCGGTTGTTTTTGCAGAAAAATTCGCAAACGTAATTTTTGTGATCTGTAGGTATTTTCAAGGTTGAGAAAACCAAAAAGTATCCATTTTTTTTAAGCATGAATTCGAAATTTTCAAATAAAAATTTCCCTCAACATATTTGGGAATATGACCCAGTCCTGCATAGAACATGTAAAGTGGTGGAGAAAGGTAACTCTCTTTTAAGTGTGCAAAAAATTATTCTAGAAGAAAGCTACTGAAGCCAAAAGATTGGCAATAAAGCCTACTTTTAAATAATATACATAAAATTTTTTGGGGGGTACTTTTACTTATCAAATCGGACCCAAAATTTCCTTTTTTTAAAAAAAAAATCGGTATCGTTTGACCCAATTAATAAACTGCATTCCCTGCAGGTAACTTAAATACAAATCTTCATGAAGTTTGCAAGATTAGTTGCAGAAAAACTAATTATTTTAAAATTATTATAATTTAGGATCTGTATCCAAACTGAATCTCAATAATCTATGGTTCAAATACTACAGAATGATACCTCCTGTTAATGTATTATTTCTTGCCAATGTGATAACTTGTTTAATATGTTTCGACTGTTTCCAGCCCAACTGTTTGAATAAAATGCGCGAAATATTTTTCTACAAATAATTTCTACGCATTACAGACGGTCATCATTTTGATGTTTTTAAACCTGATGCACTAAACCATAATTCGAAAATTACTTGGAATTTTTTTTCTGGAATGTCGATTATAATTTTTAAAAAATGTACTTTATAATTAATATTTTTTTCAAATATTAATTACATTATTCATATTATAAAACTTTAAATATTAAAAGGTCAATGTATGCGGAAGGCGGGTAGCCGTGGACGGCGAGTAACCGCGGACATTTCAATTTCTAAGAAATTCAAAGTGTTGCGTAAATCAAGAGTTATTGTAAACGAACGCCCTCTACAGTTGGAATTAATACATTTTAGTTGCGACATGGGCACTGAGTACGTTTGTCGTGAGTGAGTGGTTTGTTTTTGTCAATAAATAGTCGTCGCTCTTGTCAATTTTGTTGCAATTTTTAGTTAACAGAAAAATTGATATATTTGTTGTCTTGCAGAATCGGCTTAACTGAGTTCAATAACATCATGAGCCATGTACTTAACTCCGCCCTTATTTTAAGTTTTTCTGGCAACAGCCTGCTTGAGGAAAAACTGGTGAATTAATAAAAAAGTTTGATTGGCTTAAAAAATTCTTTGAATCCTCCTAAATACACTACAATCACCGTTTATTTTATTATTATTTAATATATTTATTTATTTATTTATTTATTTATTTATGTACTTATTACGACCATTAGAAAAAATTGAAAAAAATCAAGTAATTAGATCGTCTTGGACACCACCCCCATTCAGATTAATTTTACTCTAACGTTTTATTTTTATTTTTAAAATCTATTCGCACTACGTATTTAAAAAAATACATTTTGTAGTACAGGCATTATGTCAAATTAAAATTTAAAGTTTTTAATAAAAAAAAGTGGCACAAACTGAATTAAAATTCATTCAAAACATGCTGCTTCGAAAGTTACAAGGAAACTGACATAAAACCGATAACGGTTAAAACATTACTTCATTTATAATATATAACTAAATTTTAAACAAATTTTTATATATAATTTAATTTGTGTGTTTGATAAAATTTTGAAATGACTTCACACAAGCTATAAGTGTTTAAACTTTTTGTTTCTCCTGAAAAGTCACACATTTCAGGTAAAAATCCCATTACCGCATAAAGTACTCGGGCGATTTGGTGATACAGCACAAATATGAGATCACCTATGGAAGGCAGTTGTAAAGTGGATAATGCAGTGCAACGTAAAGTTAGTAAAAAGCAGGCTTTGGACCATTTTTTTCTCCTACTGTCAGAGTGTGTATTTGTCTCTGCGGTAGTACCGATTTTGGCGAAAGTTTCTTTACTCAATCAGGTGATTTGAGTTACATGCCAGGAACACGCGAAGTGGCTCGGCTGCCGCTGAAACTTTTATACCATTTTCGGCCATTATCTGTTTTATTATTTTTTATTTTTTTTAATTTAAACATCTTTATTTTTAGCCACCGCTGATATGATTATCCTCAGTAGTTGTGACCCTGTTATTATATTGCAAAGATCTTTGAGACCCTGTATTGCTATTGCAAAGAGCCTTTTTCAAGATTATTACTGCGCGTACCAGAAGAAACTTCGGCTGTTTAGGGGTATAGGCAAGGGTTTGTTTTTTACTTAATAATTGCATTTTTAGACAATATTTAACTACACTTTTTTCAATATATATATATATATATATATATATATATATATATAATATTTTAAGGTTTTTTTATCATTATTATTGGACACAAGAACCCAAAACATAGTCTCCCGCCCCTCTTTTTTTAATGCCATCACTGCCACATATGGAAACGCACCTTATTGTTTAACCAAAACATTCAATTACCGGTGATGTGAGACTTATGTCCTATTTTGTAGTTTTGGTTAATCCACATCAGCTAATATTTGTTGCATTACTTCTGATTTTGTTACATGTGGTGACGTTAGTCTCATTTCTATGGTTATGTATATTATATATGTATGCATATTTTTTGTATAGTATGATTAATCGGAAAATAATAAAAGCATATGAAAATATATTTTAGATGAATGTGGCGACAATTACATTAACCCTTTCATATCCAAGACGCGCGATACGCACGTCTTGATTTTATCGTAGATTCCTAGCAGACGTACTGTGCAGCAGTACGTCCGTAAGAAATGTGAAAATATCAATTTATACTAAATGGTTGTGCATATGTCTGTACTTGAAAAAAGCAATTTGGGTGTCAAGGGCTACCTATATATAGGAGTATCTATATTACGCTAGCTTATGTGGCACTTAAATCACGATTATTTGTTAGTTGTTTAATTGCAACATCCAAATGAAACACATCTTATGGGTTACTATCAAAAGTTCTTTGGTAAGATTTATGCTGTGGTAAATTGAATTTATTTATGTTTGTTCCTTCGCTGCAATTAAGGAGCTTCATAATATTTTTATTAAATTATTTACATTAAACATTTATTTTTATAAAACATTATTATTTTTATTTTTTCTGTTCCTTTTACTTAAAAAATAAATAAAAGTTACAAATTTTAAACTTTTCAGTTTCAAATTAAAAGTATTATAAATGAAATTAGTGAAAGGATTTCATTTTTAATATTTAAATAATTAATAAAATATAAAAAAAATGCCACAGGTAAAATATTTGACGATTCATTATCTGTGCCAGGCTAGTAAAAAAAAATACTAAGTTCTTCGTTTGTCAGTTAAGCTGTCATATATATGCACCACATTGGCGCGTTATTTTTCTGAGGACAATTTGTCGAAAATTCCGTGGTGTGTATATGGCATCTGTGTCTATTACTCTAGCAAAATCTTCTAATTTGGCAAAAAAATGAGCAATTAAAATAAATTACGAATAAAATCAATATGATTTAATGCTTAGCATACATTAAGGGGACACCAAACTGGTCGCCAAGGGCGAATAGTAATGGATAAACCTCTAAATATATGATAATGCGAGTTTTACCAGGGTGTCAACTAGCCAAGGAAAAGCACAGTCAAAAGAATAAAAAGCTACCGGTATTTTCGTATAAAGGACACTTCGAATAATTTAAATGGATTAAAGAAAGCGAATTTCTCTTTTGCAAAGTATTGGTATTTAACACAATTTATGATTATGTTTTCCCTATACCACTAACCACCGCTGGTTTAAGGAAATTTAACGAACCCAAGGTTCACACACTCCTTGGAATTTCCAAGGACTCTGGCACCACTATTAAAAGTAAGAAATTTACATTTAATTTTTAAACCACAATATTCGCAATCCCCATCTTCATTCACAGATTTTACGATATTTTTCTGCAGTGAAACACTTTGAAAATATTCTTAAAATTTAGTGGTAGAACTGTGTGAACCCTGGAACCATTTGGACTTTTTTAAGTTAATAACTTTTCTCCCCCCAGAACCTACTCGCAGTACAATTAAAAAAAAAAATTACTTAAAATATAATATATATATGACTATTACAAACTTAATTTTAACTGATATTTCTAAAATAAACTTAATCTTCGCAAAACATGAGATGTGTTTAAATATATTTTATTTATTAGTTAATTACAAAGAGATAATTTAGGTTGATTTATATTAATTACTTACTGAACTGGACTATTTAAAAAAATATATCTCTATAATTTGAATAAGAAGCCAGTTAGCTGATGAGATTCTATTACTTTATTCTATTTAATACATAACATTGCATTACGAATACAGTTATATTTATATATAAAGTAACATGGAAAGTTTTTCCGTGAGTTGCATTTTTGTAACATACCTCAGGGACCGAATTTTACCAATAAACAATGAGAAAATTGCTAAATAACATAATAGCTATTGCAGGGAAATGACAGAATATAATACAATAGAACAGATTCTGTATAACTGGAGATTAAAAGGTTTCGCACGAGTTATGTATTAATAAAACAAAACTTTTACAAGGAGATAAAACGAATGTAATTTATTTCGTACAATTTTCCGAAACTGCTATTCGAATGTATCCCAAAGGATTATTAACTTATTTAGTAATCTGAATATCTATAAATATAAATACACAGCTATATATGAGTTTATTAACATTTTAATAAAATCGTAAATATAAAGCTATCGGTATAAACTAATAATTACAGCAATCTTAATCATATGCAGCATACATATGACTATGTATTAAAGAGTTAATATATTTATCAGCATCAATGAAAATTGCTTTACATAATTAATAAATTGAATAAGTATACAAAAAAGAAAAATCTATGAAATCAAACACGGTGGAAGTATGACAAAATCTGAAATAAATGCATATTAATTCTATTCAAAAAGATTTTCTGAAAACATTTTTTTTTAATTATCTTTATACTAAATATTGTAGAACGAATTATTTTCATTGCTGTTAGCGGTGTTACGTCGATTCAAGTAAGCTGTTGCAAATTTATTATATATTTCGTTTTGTAATTTCATCAGTTTAATACCTTTCTTAATAAATAATATAAAGTTTAATGTATGGAAACTCTTAATCCCTTGAGGTTTGTTTATACAAAGTAGTTATGTACTGAAAATTATTATTGAATCACAACCATTGTACATTAATCACAGTCATGCTCGTGATTGAATCACAAAGTATATTTTTGATCATTTTCATAGCTTTCACTTTGCCTGAAAAAGATATTAACGATACCAATAATAACAAGACAGTTGTTACCACTGTTAGTGTACTACTGTTAGTTACCATTGTTAAAGTACTGAACACTATTTATATATTTATATATAAAGTAACATGAAAAGTTTTTCCGTGAGTTGCATATTTATAATGTACTTCAGGAGGAGTGTTTTACCAATAAACGACGAGAAAATTAGAAAATAACAATATAGATATTGCAGGGAAATGACAGAATATAATACAATAGAACAGATTCTGTATAACTGGATATTAAAATGTTTCGCACGAGCTATGTATTAATAAAACAAAACTTTTACAAGGAGATAAAATGAATGTATTCCACCACTTCATTAACAATTTTCCGAAACTCCCATTCGAATGTATCCCAAAAGGTTATTAACTTATTTAGCAATCTGAATATCTGTAAATATAAATACTCAGCTATATATAAGTTTATTAACATTTAATGAAATCGTAAATATAAAGCTATGGATATAAACTAATAATTGCAGCAATTTTAATCATATGCAGCATACACATGACTATGTATTATTGAATTCATATATTTATCAGCATCAATGAAAGTTGCTTTACATAATTAGTAAATTGAATAAGTATACAAAAAAGAAAAATCTATGAAATTAAATACAGTGGAAGTATGAGAAAATATTAAATGAATTCATATTAATTCTTTATCAAATAGATTTTCTGAAAGCATTTTTTTAAATTATCTTTTTACAAAACATTATAGAACGAACTATTTTCATTGCTTTTAACGGTATAATGTCGATTAATGTAAGCTGCTGCAAACCTAAGTTATATTTCGTTTTGTAATTTTATCAATTTAATACGTTTCTTAATAAATGATATAACGTTTAACGTATGGAAACTCTTAATCCTCTACGATTTGTTTATAGAAAGTAGTTATGTACTGAAAATTATTGTTCAATCGCAACTATTGTACATTAATCGCAGTCATGCTCGTGATCGAATCACTAAGTATATTGTTGAATCATTTCCATAACTTTCTCTTTACCTTAAAAAAATATTAACAATACCAATAATAAAAAAACTGTTGTTACCACTGTTAGTGTACTTCTGTTAGTTACCATTGTTAAAGTACTGAGTACTATTTATATATTTACATATAAAGTAACATGAAAAGGTTTTACGTGAGTTGGATTTTTGTAACAAACCTCAGAGGCACTATTTTACCAATAAACGACGAGAAAATTGGAAAATAACATTATAGATAGAGCAGGGAAATGTCAGACTATAATACAATAGAACAGAATCTATATTACTGGATATCAAAATGTTTCGGACGAGTTATGTATTAATAAAAGAAAGCTTTTACAAGGAGATAAAACGAATGTAATCCCCTATTTCATTAACAATTTTCTTAAACTTCCATTCGAATGTATCTCAAACTGTTATTAACTTATTTAGTAATCTGAATATCTATAAATATAAATACACAGAAATATATAAGTTTATTAACTTTTTATAAAATCGGAAATATAAAGTATGTAACTAATAATCGGATGTAATCGGATGTAAACTAATAATTGCAGCAATCTAAATCATATGCAACATACATGTGACTATGCATTATAAAAATCATATATTTATCCGCATCAATGAAAATTACTTTACATAATTATTAACTTGAATAAGTATACAATAAAGAAAAATCTCGGAAATTAAACACAGTGGAAGTGTGAGAATATATTAAATAAATGCATATTAATTGTTTATCAAATAGATTTTCTGAAAACATTTTTTAAAATTATCTTTATACTAAACATTATAGAACGACCTATTTTCATTGCTTTTAACGGTATTATGTCGATTAATGTAAGCTGTTGCAAATCTAAGTTATATTTCGTTTTGTAATTTTATCAATTTAATACGTTTCTTAATAAATGATATAACATTTAATGTATGGAAACAATTAAGCCCCTGCGGTTTGTTTCTAGAAAGCAGTTATGTTCTGAAAATAATTGTTCAATCACACCATTGTACATTAATCGCAGTCATGTTCGAGATCGAATCTCTAGGAATATTTTTGATCATTTTTTAAACTTTCACTTTGCCTGAAAAAAATATTAACAATACCAATAATAACATAACTGTTGTTACCACTGTTAGTGTACTCTCTTAGTTACCATTGTCAAAGTACTGAATATTATTTATATATTTATATATAAAGTAACATGAAAAGTTTTTTCCGTGAGTTGCATTATTGTAACATACCCCAGGGACAGTATTTTACTAGTAAATGATGCGAAAATAATAAAATAACATTATAGCTATTGAATGTAAATGGCAGAATGTAATACAATACAATAGAACAGATTCTATATAAATGTTTCGCATGATTCTATATAAATGTTTCAATTAAAATGTTTCGCACGAGTTATGTATTAATAAAACAAAACTTTTACAAGGATGTAAAGCGAATGTATTCGACTATTTCATTACCAATTTTCCGAATCTTCTATTCGAATACATCCCAAAGGATTATTAACTTATTTAGTAATCCGAATATCTATAAATATAAATACACAGCAATATATCAGTTTATTAACATTTAATAAAATCGTAAATATAAAGCTATAGATATAAATTTATAATTGCTGCAAAATAAATCATATGCAGTATACTATTTTTAACTACATGTTATTGCACTTATATATTTATCTGCATCATCGAAGTCTGCTTTACATAATTAGTAAATTGAATCAAAATACAAAATAGAAAATCTATGAAAATAAAGACAATGGAAGTATCAGAAATTATGAAATAAATGCATATTAATTCTACTCAAATACATTTTCTGAAAGTAGTTTTTATAATTATCATTATACTAAGCGTTTTAGTACAAACTATTTCCATTGCTTTTAACTGTATAATGCCGATTAAAGTAAGCTGTTGCATATAAAAAATATTTCGTATTATCATTTTATCAGTTCAATACTTTTCTTACTAAATGACATAACGTTTAATGTATAGTAACTCTTATTCCACTGTGGATTGTTTATACAAATAAGTTATGTACTGCGAATAATTATTTAATTGGAGCCGTTGTATATTATCAGATTCATGCTCGTGATTGAATCACGAAGTACATTTTTTGTTTTCATTTTCACAACCTTCTCTTTGCCTGAATAAATTATTAACCGTACCAATAAAAACAAAACTCTTTTTACCACTGTTACTGTACTACTGTTAGTTACCATTGTTAAAGTACTGGACACTATTTTTTGATATACATAAAGCCTTAAAATATTATTTATTAATTTCCTATGTTTCAAATTTATTTTTTAAATATAATCTATCAACTTGAAAATGTCACTGTTTGTGAGATGAAACATATGTTGATCTAATTAAATCTATTATGCATATTTAAGCATGTTTTATCATCATTAGCAATTTTTTGGTTTGTTTGGTTGATCATTACTGATTATCATACATATTTTTATAAATAATAATAATTATTACTATTATGCATACAAAAATAACAATAGGCTTATATGGCGAATATATGTGGGGGTTAACATGTATGTATTTTTTCAATTTTTAATAAATGCAATCTAATAACCCCTTTTTTAATTCACCAGAAAATTAAATGTGTATTGTTTGATTTAATTTTAAGTTATACATGTTTGTGACATTAAAGTAATAAAAACTAACATATATTTAATTTAGTGAAAATTTTAAAATGACGGGATTAGTATCTAATACCTTTCTTTACAGTTTTGTGTAAATGGAATGCATAATTTTTATAATAACAAGCTTTAAAATTTCTTACTTGCTCTAAATTTCTTATCATCTTTAAGGGTACATTATACTTTCAAAATCGCAGAAAAATCATTAAATTGTCGAATTTTCAATTTTAGTATAATAACATTATATGAACTCTCTGCTATTGAACACAAAAAGAATTTTTCAATTTCGACTATTTTTACTGGAGTTACAAGCATTTTTGTCCAAAAAGCTGATTCTGCCACGATCCTTTGTTTACTTTTTTGCAGATTCTCATCCGTAAAATTTAGCCTAGTTTTTAGTTTTACTTTACAAAATGTTATTATTTTGCACTGAATACTATTAATTTTGTGATTTCGTAAAACAATACTTTAACTGTAACATTTAACTGTTTCTTTTAGCGTTTGTTTATAATGTATTAAGAGGAATTTCTTTTTGTCCCCAATCTTTTTAGCGTAAAATAAATATATATTAATATATTTTATATATTAAAAATTTTTACTATATTTAACAAAAATTTGTACAATAAGAGGTATTTATACCATGAATATGTCTAAAAAAAATTTTAAAAAATCATTGGAAAATAGAAAAAGTTATTTTTGAGAAGATTTTTTTTAATTCAGATACTTCACGTCCTTTGCATGAATGACTGTTGAAGCCACATATTTTATGTGAATTTACCATAAAAACATAAACTACGTATATATAAGCTAGAAATTATATTATATCCCTTATATATAGCTGAAAGTGTGTCAGTAGGGAAATATTAAGCAATTATAACCATTGTAGTTACTAAAACCTGTTTTTCTCAGAATGAATATTTTCCTCGTTTTCGTGATTTTAAAATGTTCCATGCGATATTCTTTATGCCCAATTTTTCTGTTTTTTTTTTTTTTTTTTTTGATTAAAATGCTCTCTACGTATGTGTTAACAAATATTAGTAAAAATAAACATTTTTAGACGCATTTAAATATTTAAAATTTCAGTTATGTGGTATTTTTAATGTTTTTTTAACGAAAAATACAAAAGAATTAAGTTAAAATCATTTTTTTATGTTTTACAAGTAATGTGCTAAAAATGCTTAGAAACATTTATTACCACATACATAGAGAGCATTTTAAACAAAAAATTAGAAAAATTGGGCATAAAGAATTTCGCATGGAGCATTTTGAAATATTGTCATTTTCCGTTAATTTAAAAAAAGAAAAAATTGTATCTCAAAAACTATTGAATACATTTTTAAAAAAAATGTGAAATAAGAGATATATATATGCTATGTCTATTTCCATAAATTTTTTAAAAACAATTCATTGAAAATGAAAAAAATTAGTTTTGAGAGTCCAATGTACCCTTAAATAATATATTTTTAAAGTTTATAACAAAATTATTAATAAAAACGTATATAAGTTTTAGTTAATATGACAAAAAAAAGAAGCTGATTGTGATTGAAATAGTGTGTGAGAATAAAATTATAATTTTAACAACCGTAATTTCGTGTAGATAAGCCGCAACTCAAACGATTCATTTTCGACTCAGAAATTTTCCAAAATAAATATATTTTGTATCGCGGTATATATTTATCTTAAATTACTGAATGGATTTTCTGGGTTGAAAATGAATTGTTTGAGCTGCGGCTTATCTACACGAAATTACGGTAACGCTTTTTTTTGTCACCAACCAAATTACATGCTCCTACCACTTTAAACAAAAACTTTTTTATAACCATAATATTAATAGCTTTTATTCATAGTGTTCTAATAGAACTGGGTACTTGTACTTCGGTCTAATTACATAAGACCGGAATTCCCTTTAATATCAACCTTTATCTCAATAGAGGTTCGTGTTCACCACATGTATGAATGGCATTTGCATGGTATGTCAAAGATAAATTATTTGATAACTAAAAGAGAAGTTACCATTCATTGGTTAAAAATGAAGTTCTGGATTATTAAAAAAATATATCGCTCAATGTGAAATAATCCACAATGACAAGAAAAACAAACAAAAAAATTTAAAAACTGTTATTCAGATATGTTGGGAAATATTGGCCAACATTGACAAATTAAAAAAGTAATAGTCTTCAAATATTTTTCTAGGGGGAAGAGTTCATTTAACGTTATCCAATATTAAATTTTAATATCGGCGGCTGGACTGCCAACGGTGACCAATTTTTAACCTCCTTGGGAACGGGTGATTGGAATACCTTCCGCAGAAGATGCTCAGATTTCTTGATTATTTACCAGTAAGTTTTTATTCATGTTTTATCTTATTTAATCCGAGCGGTTTGGCGGTTCAATTAGGTAAAAATTTCTGTTTACTAAAACTGACGATAAAAAATTAAAAATTCGGTTAAAGACGCTCTTCCCGAAGGCATTAATTCTTACACCACTTTCACTAAACAAAATTTTTATTGGAAAATTTATGTTAGAAAGATATTAGTGCTAACTGAATATAAAAAATACACGCCTGTGACAACCTTGCGGCGTATTTTTTAGTTCTACCTGAGTAGGTACACATAGCATTTAAGCAGGTTCAGTGCCACGTCCGTCACCAGTAACTGACTGTCAACTTTTGATTTAGGCAGCGTCCGTAACAAGTGACTGGCATTATTCAGTTTGGGTAACGGGAATCTTATTTGTGACCCAAATGGAATAGCAGACAAAATGTACATGGCACCTAACGTGTTAACCCTTTAACGATCATAGCATTTTCATTGCTAAGATGTCAAAATAAGTGAATGACACCGGTAATTAAGAACAGATATATTTCTAAATAAGAAAACGTGATTTTTCACATACAAAATAAAAGGGATATTTTTAGATAAAAATACCGGTGTCAGTGTTGCGTATCGGAATTAAACTTTTGTGGTTTCATGGCGAAACGAATGAACGTTAAAGGGTTAAACTACACGGGAAAAACTGCTTTGTTTTAAAAACTAAATTTTGATTAATATAGCCCCAACCAAATATTTTGATTGGTATGACCAAATCGTGGTTAAATTAATTAAATAATATTGTTAATTCAGCAAAATTTCGTATTCTAAAAAAAAACGTTTGGCTGAGGCTATATTAAACAGAATTTAGTTGTTTCAATAAAACAGTTTTTTATGTCTATTCATTTCGTCGAATTTAGAGCTTAACTTTAAAGGATGGTCTTAGGAAATTTTCAAGCTTTTATTTAAATAATCTTGAAAGTAGGAAAAGACCGGTAAAAAATATTAGATGAAAATCAGCTGGAAAATAATATTGTATTAAACTCAATGACGGCTTTTGCGAAGATGGTTGATGACATATATCTAATAATACAAAATGATTAGGAGTGGCCAGAGTTAGTCCAGTTGAAATATCGGGGAATTACTAGATGCTATTTTCTCCTTGTTTCGAGAGTCACATATTGGAGTTCCAGGCGACACTAATTTTTTAATCCAAAATTATAACTTTCATTTAAACCTTTACCGGAAACGTGCCATCTGTGAGATGGTTGCGTCTATATAAATGGCGTATCAAGGGATGGGATCGAAATGCTCTGGATACCAGTAATATTTTAAAGTTTTCTACGACTTAATTGTTTGCGGAAAAGTTTCCGATTGGATAAGGCTAACAGAACTTTAAAAAACAGTAGCGGTATCTAGAGCATTTGACCCAGGTCTCGGGCTAAAATACTGATGTAGATGTAATCGTCTCACAGATGGTACGTTTTTGTTGAACCGTGTTCGCAATTTTTGCGATTAGCGATGTTACTTTCACAAACTTCCTATAAAAATTCCATGCACCCCAGGTTTGGAACTGCTGACATAGACGATAAATAACGTCTTTTAAAAAGATAACAGAAGGCCACAAATTATATATATATATATATATATATATATACAGGGTGTAGTATAAAAATTGGGCAAAAGTTTAGCTGGTGATTGTACGCATTCGGGCAAGCATCTTTCATCAAAAAATGTATCATCGGAATTAACATGCATAGGTGCTAGAGGGAACCAAGGGGTGATGTAGTTATCCGAAACAAAAACACACAAAGAACGATCAGGTGTTATAAGTATGATAAGAAGCAGCTTCCCGTACAATATTTGGGTCTCTGAGCCAAATCCATCTGTAGTTTCGTAGATGTAATGCTTATGAGCATTTTCCATATTAATGAGGGACAACATCTTACGATATGTTCCTACTGCAATCGACAGTTTCACACTCTGATCAACCGCTTTTATGTATTAGTTTAAGCAAACTTGTGCATAAACGATTTTCTATAGAATATTTACATTCTATTAATACCGTCCCCGCGTGCAACAGGAATAGGGTTTTAACTCTTGCGTGGATGAAGTTTCCAAATGCGCCAGAGCCTTTACGCGTTTTTTTCAACTAACTATGCATTATTTGTGAAAGTTCTTCGTTTGGATGTGTACTACCACCTCTTAAAGTTTTCCCCACCTTTAACCCCTTTGAATCGAGCGATTGGTACACGGGCAAAATAAGCTGCTCAGAATACTTGATTTTTTTTATTTTTTACCAGTGAACTTTTATTTTAAATTTTGCCTTATTTACCCTATTCAATCAGAAAAAAATTCTCTTTTGGAAAACCGTTGAAAAAAGATTAAAAGTTCTGTAAAATGTGCTCGTCCCAAAGGGGTTAATGAACCACCATGTATATAACTAAGAAGCATGAGTATTTTGAAAGCTTCTTTTTCATTAACGTTTTTAAAATATCAATAGAATTTGTATTCAGAAGTGATCGACGTTTTACTAGAATATCATTATTATCAACATTTACAGCGTTTTATAATTTTCATAAAGACTTTTCCTTTAGCTAAGATGTTTTTGCTTTACAATAAAAACAATGAAAACTCATTAAAACTATTTACTTACGTTGGTTATCTTACTGAGTTTTTGTTTGCAGTATGCCATGAAAATTATAATAAATATTTATAATTATAAAACGCACAAGTGGTGAATATTTTAATAGTTAATTTCTAGAGAAAATATCTTGTGCAACTGTGTCAATATTATTTATTTACTAACAACACTTTTATTTTCCGTGATATTAACAAGGAAACATATATAAAGACTTTTCAACACATATTAGCAAAACAGTTTTGAAATAAGATGAAAATTAATGTTTACTTGGTAAACGCAACTGTGCAATATGTACATATTTTATAAGAAAATATTTTCTAAAAAAATACTTCAAATGTACTATAACTATATTTGAGACAGTTTTATATTATTTTTAGAGAGGTTTTATACTATATAAACATTTTTTCCCATTTAGGTTTTTTTTAAACAATTTAAATACAAAAATTGTTATTGCCTCCTTATAGATGTTTACTTTCGAATATCATTATGTATTGCTGATAGACGTTTCGAAGTAGTTCACAAATTATATTTATTAATTTATCAGTCATTTTTTATAGAAAAAAAAAGAAATGCCAGACAAAAAATTGGCCACCCAAATCCCTTTTCAAAGATTATTTCAAATAAACGGGCGTTTTTTGAAAGATATGTCAATTAAAAAGAATGTTTGTAAAGGAATTAATTATACTTGACACATTCTGTTTTCATTTTCCATTTTCTGTACTATCAGTAATATCAGTTTGAAATTTGAACAGGTAAAAATCACACTCAATTGAAAAAAATAAATATATCAAAATATTTTAATTAGCCATTTTTGGATGGCATTTTTTTTAAATACAGAAAGCAATATCAAACATATATTTTCTCTTTTGAAGAAGGAGGAGGAAAGGCGAGAAAACTGTGAAAACGCATTGCTTGCAAAATTGTGCAATCCAATGGATCATATGCCCTCGGGAATTACCTTACCAAATTTTGGTGAAATTTGAAATTCATTTTCACTGGATTGTGCTTAACCCTTTGAGCTATTTCAGGGGGTGGGGGGAGTAAACTTGTTCAAAATTTGATATGTCACATTGGCATCAGTATTTTGAAAAGAAAAAAATCTGTTTAGAATATACATGCAAAAATACAAAAAACTTTTTTCAAATAAATTTGGTTGAATATTCTGATGTCACTGAGACATTTTGGAAAAAAAATTAAGTGGTAGAAAATTCAGTCATCAGTGCTCAAAAGGTTATGATTTACGAAAAAAAAGTTTTTTTTTTTTACTAAACTTTTTTATTTTAGACTAATGTCAATTTTTCAGAATTTTTTCATTTTTTAAACTAATTATTTTTTTCTAAATCTAAATTCCTGGTACAAACTTTAAGTTTAATACAGAACACTGTAATAATCATTTATTGTATGGGGGCAAGTGACGTGATAAAGCTTAATCTCTACAGGCGCGCCGTTAGCAGTCTGCATACGGTTAATTTTATTACTCAAAATGACAAATGGCATCAGTAATTTTTTACTACAATTTCTTGTACTTGAAAAAGGGCTTTTGACTATTTTCAAATGAATATGTTTTCAAATTGCGGTGTGAATAAATTGTTTGATCTCTTGTGGAGCAGAAATGTATCGCACCTGAAAGGGTTAGGGGCAAATGTGCCTCTTTTTCTTTCAAAAGTGTTCATTCGTATACGAAAATTTCTATACTATTTAGTCTTTTCTTTATTTAAAACGCGTAGTCCATTCTTACATAAAGACAAAAAATCTTTTATTAAAAACTAGGTATAGCCCGTTATCGGAGTGAAAACTCTTAAATTATAATTAATGAGAGATCATTCAGTCGAAGACGGGACCCACCACGTGAAGGCGATCTCTATTAGGCCCCACCCATTTTTTAATGTGGTTGGCTTTCCAGTCTGTCCACTACTTACCAAATAATTAAGGATATAGAACATTATATAGAATAATACATACTGTCTCACCACCGCCCACTGACACCACCAATTTCTCAATCTGTCTCATTTTCTCTTCTTTTTCTATTCTGCTCTCTTTTCTTCGCCAGTCTTTCTTCTCGGTGTTCTGGGGTTTCGTTTGCATATCTTTTTTTATTGTTAATGAAGAGGTCTTCCATTTGTTCTTCCATCTGTTCTTCTTTCTGTTCTTCCATCTGTTCTTCCATTTGTTCTTCCATTTGTTCTTCCATTTGTTCTTCCATTTGTTCTTCAATTATATTCGACGATTCACTGTTTGAGAGCCTATCTGTCCTTTTATTTATAGAAGTTCAAAATGAAAAAAGATTTTCTTAGCAGACGATTTTTTGTGATAAATACATTATCTGTTTTATATTTCTTCTGCTTTATTCCTTTTATTTATAGAGTTCAAAATGAAAAAAGATTTTCTTAGCAGACGATTTTTTGTGATAAATACATTATCTGTTTTATATTTCTTCTGCGTTTACCTAAGCTGTGTAAAATATAAAGAAAAAAAATATGACACTCAAATGCAATGCATTCACTGTTTGAGAGCCTATCTGTGCCTCAATTAATTAATTAATTATCCTCTTTATTCCTTTTATTTATAGAGATTTACGGTATGAAAGCGGAATTTTTTAATTGAAAATACTCGCAAATTCATGTATTTATTCTGACAGATTAGCAAGTTTCATTTTGTTCAATCAAAAAAATTTCATTTTTTTTACAGGAAATTTTCAAAGAAGAATTTTTTCTTATTTAATCGCTTCCCTTATTTGCCCGTACGTTATATGAGCAACGTGTTTTTTCCAATCATATTTCGAGCGTACCACGCACGTTCACCCATATTCCAATCATGATATATTATTCTCACCAGTCGATTTTTATTGGAAATTTTGTATTATTTAAATCCAGCATTCATCAGATTTTATTAAGCAAAATTTCTGTTTTGAAAAACCGATACAAACCGAACAAATAATTAAAATATCGTATAGAATTAAAGACATGAAAAATATCTATCAGTTAAATGGTTAATTTGATCAAATATCCAATGCCATTCTGGCATTTTGGAATCAAATTAAAGTGCTGGAAAATTCAACAATCAGAACTCAAAGGGTTACGTTTTACGGAGGATGGTTTTTTTGCGATTAAAACATTTTATTTTAGACCAATTTCAATTTCTCAGATTTTTTCCATTTTCCATTTTTTATCTGAAACTAATAATCATTGTTATCATTGTGTCATAAATGTATAGGTATTTTTTGGTTTGAACATTAATTACTTGGTAGAATAATTTTCTATTATACAAAATAATATGTAAATAAGTCGTTTCATAGATATTTAGGCATTATTCGACTATTCTATTTTATATCAACATTTCTTTTTTCTAGGAAAAAAGGGTGAAGATATCTATCAAAGTTACAAATTCAGCACCTTCTTTGGTACACATTTTTTAAATGACACTGCATTTATTTTCGTCCTTTTTTAACTAGTATTTTTAACTACTATTATAAATCGACTTATTTTTGCACTATGTAATATTTCATAAAATAAAATGTATATATCAACTTCAAAAAGTAATGGCAATAAAATAATTTTGAATTAAGACAAAAGTAGCGAACTTCCAGGCAACACGATTTTTTTAAAAAAAATCTACTTTTAGGTAGCTTTTATTACAAAAAGTAAAAAGCTACCTATTGCAGCCGTCCGGAGGAAAGCACTTCCAGAAAATTTTGGTATATTTTCCCCGATCATGACTCCCAGACCCCAAAACCACCCTCCGTTCAAATGTTGATTGATATATATATATATATATATATATATATGTATATATATATATATATATATAAATACCGGGTGTCCCAAAAATGACTGAAGGATTTTAAAATTCAATAACTTGCAAATGGTAACAGCTATTTAAAAAAATTTTGCAGGAGGGTTATGTATAATGTCAGGAGTCTTTTTACCGTAATTTTTTATTTTAGTTCGCATCTCATCATCACAATAGGTGGCGCTGACGGCGATTGAAGGCCAGGTCGACTCTTCACTCAGCACTGATCATCTGGCCTTCAATCGCCTTCAGCGCAAATTATTGTTTGAGATGCGAACTAAAATAAAAAATTACGGTTAAAAAACTCCTGACATTATATAATAACGCTCCTGCAAAAATTTTTTCAATAGCTGTCACCGTTTGCAAGTTATTGAATTTTAAAATCCATCAGTCATTTTTGGGACACCCGGTATATATATATATATATATATATATAACCATATATATATATCTGATTTTTGTCATGCGATAACTCACGTATTTACGAACCGATTTGAATGAAACTTGGAATGTACATAGTACATTCAAATGTCTCGACCGAGTTCTTTGGCCAGCATCATCCGCAATTTTGTTTAAAAATGGCGGCCATTTTAAGTTTTTTAAAAAATTTAAAAATGAAAATTAAATGCGAAAAAATTAAAAATAGGATAATATTTTTCTTTTACGTGTTAGAATTTAAAACAACAATTCCAGAACACTTTTTATTTTGTCTATATCTTAAAAAATGATTGAGTTTTACCGCTTTGAATTTTTCTTATGGCTGACATTTTGAAACGATCTGATTTTTGTCACGTGATAACACGCGTATTTATGAATCGATTAGGTACAAGAAAGGGAGAAATTGAAAAAGATTTTTCTTTTATGCATTTGATCTTGATACAAAGATTCAAGATGGTTTTTTGTTTCGTCTGTATCTTAAACAAGTTGGAAATTGCTCGTGAACTTAGCAAATGACTGCGTTCGTACGATAACGAAGTTTTTAAATATTCAGATCTTGCTGATATAGTATAGCGTACTTCGGATACAGTATAGTAGTCGAAATCTTTGTGTTTCTGTAAATATGCAGGAAGTAATTTTTATTACACCTCAGCAACGTATATCTTATTCATAAAATGTGAAATAGTTGAATATAATTAAAACACGCCCCAAACAATGTTTCCTCGGATAACATTATGTAGTGGAATACTTTTGTGTGTCTCTGTAATTTAATAATAAAAAATTTTGCATCACAGATAGTACATAATGCATATTTTAGTATATATTTCATAGATTCATGCCAATTCTATTATGTTCAAATGAGTGTAACATCATTAAAATGCATTTGAAACTTTTTTCCCATTGACCGTAATGTAGTGGAATACTTTTGATTGTCCCTGTAAATAATCTATGCATCCGACTTTCATAACATTTGAAATGACTCGACAAAATTACACAATAATTATATGTTTTAAATTTCAAACTATTAAAATGCATTTGAAACTTTTTTCCCCATTGACCGTAATGTAACGGAATACTTTTGATTGTCCCTGTAAATAATCTATGCATCCGATTTTCATAACATTTGAAATGACTCGACAAAATTACACAATAATTATATGCTTTAAATGTCAAACGATTAAAATGCATTTGAAACTTTTTTCCCCATTGACCGTAATGTAACGGAATCCTTCTGATTGTCCCTGTAATTGATCTATCCATCCGATTTTCATAATTTTTGAAATGACTCGACAAAATTATGTTATAATTATATATTTTTAATTTCAAAAGATTCAGTTTGGTAGTTTTTGCGTTGTTATATGCGGACGGACTGATCGACAACAATAGGTGCTACGTATTTACATAATTTTAGACGTTTTATTTAATATCTAGACAAATGCATGAGGAAATATATTGAAATTCGAGGTGTGTAAATAGAATATTTTAGATCATATACTTAGGGGAAGATTTTTTTCTGAAACCTCATAGGAGACCATCCACAAATGAAAATAAATGAATATCTTTTGGATAACCCTGTCAAAACTAATTTAGCAAAACGTTCAAATTGTTGATTATGATTAAGTGAATTATTGCAATAAGCTGTGTTTTTTTTACGAATATAGATTCGTGTAGAAATTAAACTTTTCTTAAAAACTGTCCTAACTTTTATCATGTTTTTTGTTTATAATTTGCAGTGTTCTAAACATAAGAATTATTTTCTTTTCAGAAAATATGAAAAACAAAACTGTACACAGTACCCTGTTTTCAGAATTAAAATAAATATAAAAAAATGTATGAAAAATGAGCAGCTTTACTAAATAATAATTTACGATGCATGAGTGATTGCAATTAAAATATAATGCACGTAATGTGTTTGTTAAATATATAGAGCAACTTGTATGAAAGTCTAAAAAACATAACTTCAAAATTATGAAAATCATCGTCAGTACAATAAACTCAACATCTATTGTTCCCAAATAGAAGAAAAATATTGAGGGGCTCTGTGTTACACTGTGTATGCTATATTGAAGCAAATAAATTTATGTATGAATACATGCCCTCATATTTTCGCTTCATTTTGGGAACAACAGATTTTGAGCTTATTCTATCGACAATAATTTACAGAATTTATAAGATATATTTTTGAAATTTTTACAAAAGTTGCTCTATACAATTTGTTAACACATTATGCACATAATATTTTGATAGCATTCACGCATGTGCGAGTGAAACCTTATTTAGACTACCTGCTAATTATTCACACAATTCTTATTATTTTTTAATTCTGATTACAGGATATTATGCATAATTTAGCTTGTCATATTTTCTTAAAGAAGCATTTTTTATATTAAGAATTCTGCAAATAAAAAAAAATAGCAAAATTTGAGATTGTTTTTATGAAAACTTTAATTTATCAACGAGTATTCTGTTTATCTTCCTAAAAATGAGCAGAGTTTTTTATAATATAAATTAAATATAATCTAATCACTTAAATGTTATCTACAGTTCAACCCTTTCCGGCGCACTACTCTTTAAAGTTGGAATTTAAACAAAAAAAAAAATGTTAGGCATTCTATTTAGGGCCAGAGGAGTACACAGGTATAATTTTGTAAAGATTGCACAATAGGGTGGGCCGAAAAAAACTTTTTTTCGATTTTCGATTATGGCGGGTGCGGAAAAGTGGCCACTGGTGGCACTCAGTTCATGCAAAAAATTTGAGATTTTTTGGACATTTTCTTACCCTGCCGCAAACGGCTTGAAGTTTTGCAAAAATGTTCATTTTTGAACTTTTTTCGAAAAAAATTAAAAAATGTTAAATTAAATTTATTTTGGTTGTATTTACTTGAAAAGGCATATTTAATGTACCAAATGTTTAAATAAGATCTGATCATGCATTATTTAATATCTATGTGTATGATAACTTAGGCTATTTTTATAGCTTTTTCGCGTATAATAGGCAAAAGTTGTATTTGTTTGAATCGATCGTTAGTTTCTGTATTATTTATGTCCCTTGGTCTTCTTTATATATTTTATATGTGTCAAACGTCATATATTTGGGGAAAAGACAGCAGTATACTTCAGAAACAAATCTGGAAGGTGAGAAAGTGGTGAAGCAGGACTCTAAGCGCGCGCAATGATTCGTCGTAATACTCAGGGAGTGAAGGACGAAATAGTTGAGAGCCAAAATGCAATAAAGGATTCTTATTATTTATCCTTGCTCAGCTACCTGCGACATTTGTTCAGTGTTAACGTGAAATCCTTTTGTATTGATATGCAGTGCTTTTTGGTTCGTTTAATGTGCCATTATAATGTTTTGTGCATTTTATTACAACGAGCTTAGAAATGGCTAGTATAAAGGGCCATGACAATGCAAAGACACGCAATAGCGTGAAAAGTAACTCTTTGGGGGCATCATGCATATTGAAAGAATTGCAGTTGCCAACTTATGCTAATAATCATGCGCCACTAATACTGGTTGCTTCACCATGTAGAAGTCGTAACAGCAGAGAATACGAATCTCGTCATCGATAAAAACAAAGTCAGAATAGAGAAATAGAAACTTGGAAAGAAGATACAGGCAGAAGAAGTTATTGAAAGAAGGAAAAGTAAAAGCATATTTTTTGATGGTAGAAAGGATAAAAGTATATTCAGAGGAAGAAAAATAACAAGCAGCACCATCAAAAGAAAGGCGAGGAACACATCATCGTGTTTGAACCTGGTTAGGAATACTTGTGTCACTTGATACCTCGTTCCGTTACCTTGATACCGCGTCAGTTCAGAAAAGTCTAACTTGTGGTGACTTGGAAGATTGTATAATGATTTTGCTATTTCTTTTCCGTGACCGGAGCAAGGTATCAAGTGACCCGAGTATTCCTAACCAGGTTTAAACAATACGGTGATGTGTTCCTCGCCTTTCTTTCGACAGTGCCGCTTGTTCTTTTTTTCCTCTGAATATGCTTTTATCCTTTCTACCATCAAAAAATATGCTTTTAATTTTCCTTCTTTCAATAACTTCTTCTGCCTGTATCTTCTTTCCAAGTTTCTAATTCTCTCTTCTGACTTTGTTTTTATCGATGACGAGATTCGTATTCTCTGCTGTCACGACTTCTACATGGTGAAGCCACCAGCATTAGTGGCGCATGATTATCAGCATAAGTTGGCAATTGCAATTCTTTCGATATGCATGATGCCTCCAAAGAGTTACTTTTCACGCTATCGCGTGTCTTTGCATTGTCATGGCCCTTTATACTAGCCATTTCTAAGCTCGTTGTAATAAAACGCACAAAACAGTATAATGGCACATTAAACGACCCAAAAAGCACTGCATATCAATACAAAATGGTTTCACGTTAACACTGAACAAATGTCGCAGGTAACTGAGCAAGGATAAATAATAAGAATCCTTTATCACATTTTGGCTCTCAACTATTTCGTCCTTCATTCCCTGAGTATTACGACGAATCATTGCGCGCGCTTAGAGTCCTGCTTCACCACTTTCTCACCTTCCAGATTTGTTTCTGAAGTATACTGCTGTCTTTTCCCCAAATATATGACGTTTGACACATAGAAAATATATAAAGAAGACCAAGGGGCATAAATAATACAGAAACTAACGATCGATTCAAACAAATACAACTTTTGCCTATTATACGCGAAAAAGCTATAAAAATAGCCTAAGTTATAATACACATAGATATTAAATAATGCATGATCAGATCTTATTTAAACATTTGGTACATTAAATATGCCTTTTCAAGTAAATACAACCAAAATAAATTTAATTTAACATATTTAATTTTTTTCGAAAAAAGTTCAAAAATGAACATTTTTGCAAAACTTCAAGCCGTTTGCGGCAGGGTAAGGAAATGTCCAAAAAATCTCAAATTTTTTGCATGAACTGAGTGCCACCAGTGGCCACTTTTCCGCACCCGCCATAATCGAAAATCGAAAAAAAGTTTTTTTCTGCCCACCCTATTGCACAAACCATTTTAATTATACAGGTGTTGCCGGAATGCAAGTACAGCATTGATAAGCGCAGTGAGAAGAGCATTGCTGTGAAGCACGAATTAGAGTAAAATATTTTACCTATTATTTAAAAACAGTAGAATTTGATCTCTGTGATGTTGCCATCTATAATTCATAAGAAAGATTTAAAGTAGCCATTAGAGTAGTTTTTGAAATATTCACGGGGTTTTTTGTCTCTAACCAGGAGGAAACTTTGGGTGTTGCCGACCCGGAAACACTGCGCCGGAAAGGGTTAAACGCTTTGGATACATTAGATTTGATAGGGTAATCCGAAAGATATTCGTTCTTTTTCAATCTGTTGACGATCTCATATGAGGTTTCGGGAAGAAATCTTCACCGAAATGAGGTGTATTATTCTGTTTACACACCTTGACTTTCAGGAAAATTCCCCATGTATTTTTTAGATATTTAACAACACGTCTAAAATCACAAGTCCCCTTCGGCCATATAGTGCATAAAGAAAGATATGATATTCCTGTACATATTTTAACCCTTTCCGATACACTGTGTCCGGTCCTGGATGCCTAATTTTAATTCCAAACTTGCAAACGGCACCAATAGTATTTTAGTAAAATTTTGCTTTTAGAATAAAATCTTAAATTAAGGATTTCAAAATACAGTCGAGTCTCTATATAACGAAATCCATCGTTCCAGTAAAAATTTCGTATATAGAGAAATTCGATGTAAAGAAAATAAGTTAAAAATCGTATTTAATGTGTAAATTTTGAACAAATATTATTTTTGACGTTTTTAATAAAGAATTTAAAATGTTTAAAAGTAAATATTAACCTAACATTTTATTTCTTAATTATTTAAGCAGTTTCAAAAAAGAGAACAGATATTTATTTGAAAGCTTAATGAAAATCAAATAAGGAAGACTTGCATTAATTTCAGATTACGAAATCTGTAATTTTTTGTTGTTTTCATTTTAAAAATGTTACGCTCTCAAAATAAAAAAATGTACAAATTGAAAGAATGAATTTTAAGAATGAAAAATTGTAGTTAACATTTTCCTCCATTTGAAGGCCTATCTTATGTACCTCTCATTGATTCCTCTCTTATATGCGTAACAATCTAATTCACTCTGCTTTGAGAAGAATGTTGAAAGTGTGTGGGAGGTGGGATGAATTCGTTGGATTTAATGAACAAGGAGAGGATTAATATATATTTTTAAAAAAAAACTCATGACTGAACGATAAATAAAAATAAGGGATGAAAAACTGATTCCATATGAGTTCAAAACTTTTTTAAAACTTAATAAATTAAGACCAATTTATGAGAAAATTCGATATATGGAGATAGATATTTCGCTATATACAGACTATTTTTAATGTAATTATGCGAAAAGAGGACCGTTCCTACAAAAAATTCATTATATAGAGAAAATCGATGTATGGAGTTTCGTTATAGAGAGACTCGAGTGTATATAAAACAGTCGTTTTTGAATTCCGGTGACAGTCGATAATTTTTCATTTTACTAACAGATTTCGCACGTGCCGAAAAGGGTTAAATCCTTTGAATGTATTATATTAGTGTTAAAAGATATTCAATGAAAAGACAAGCATAAAAGTAATATAATTTTATTCCCTTTTTCCACATACACAGTTACATAAAATACATTTGATCCCTACACTTCATATGTATGAAATTTTAGTATCTTCCTAATTCATTTTAATAGAAAATTATTAATTACTGCCTATACAAAGGGCAATTTTGATTCTAAGATATAAACCTATCACTTCTTAATAATCCCTTTCTCTAATACTAAATATTGAATATATGCATATACCATTTTTTACTTCATAATAGAATAAAATAAATTTAGATTTTATTGGATATTCTAATATATATCATTTTAATGTTTTGTGTATTATGAAACATAATTTTCATGTAAGAAAAATGTTCACTAAATTAATTATTAGTAAAATATTTAGGTTAGTAAATCATAAAACGGAAAAAATAAAAAGGCATTCTGGAACTAAAACAGAAAATTTGAAAATGTATGAGCTTTTAGAATTATATTTAATCGTCAAAGCAGCTCTTAATTAAATGGCAACCCATTAAAAGTAATCATTACTTTTATTTTAACTCCCTAGAAAATGTACCAATACATAGCATATATTAGCTGATGTAAGTAGTTTGTATGGTTTCCAAATTGGTATTTATTATTTCAGAAACTTCGAATCTGCACCAGAAGCTTCGTGTAACAGGTTTTGCTTTGTTTTATAGCAGACATGTCGCGATTACATAAAGTAAGATGTTCTTTTTTCGAAATTCGATTCTTGATTTCGTTATTCTTGAACTTATAAAACAGGAAAAGTGACAAACCTCGTGGCATCCTAAATATAAAATAGAAAGAATTCTTAAAATAATAATGAAGTTTTTAAAATCTTGTTGGTACAAAGTGCTTGTACTTTTGCTGAAACATTGTAATAATTGATTGACAGTAGAATTCATGAAAAGTAGCAAACATTAGAGGAAATAAATAGCGTATAGGATTTCCAAATTTTCCCTTTTGTATTTCAGAAACTTCGAATTTAAACCAGAAGTTTTGTATAATAGTTTGTAGTTTATTTAATAACAGATACTTCATTATTGCATATAGTGTAAGTTCTTTTTTCGAAACTCCCTGCTTGAATGCTTGAACTTTTAAAGAGCAGAAGTGACAATCGTATTAACAGAAACAATCTCGTAGAATGCTGAAGAATTGACGAATTTTGAAATAAATATTTGACACCCGAATTTATGAAAAAATTTAAAAAATTTAAAATATTTTCTAGATGTCTATTAAAACAGAATTTTTTATGTAAAACAAGTTTATTTGCTTTTTGACAATTTGGAATTAAAATTTACTATTCACGCAATGCAAAAAGTCTCCTTTGAAATGATTGATCATAACCAAGTTCTAAATGTAACTAACTTTAATTTCTCAAACATGTTTAGACAAATTTATATCACAAGTTATACTGGTTTGACTCTTCGCGACTGGGACCTTTTATGAAATTTTTAATACTTTGTCACCGGTTTTTAAAAACAGAAATTTGTGACTTATAAAATCGAGAAAATACTCCATTTGACAAAGGCAAATTTTATTGGTGGTGATAAACAAGGATTCTTAAGCCTTTTTTGCAGCAGGTATACGTGTCGCTCGTCCCGAAGAGTTTCAGTCTTTCTGCTTGGTTTTTGAATGAGAGTCATTAAATAGTTTTAGAAATACTATTTAAAAATCAATCTATTATTATCAGTATTCAAGAACAAATTCTTATAGTCTACTTCTAGAATTTAAATAGAAATCTGATAAAAAGTAATAAAATTTTATTAGAATTAATGGTGGCTAAAAAAGGATCGCGATTTTCTAAAAATAATCTGAAATGCGAGTAAAGAATTGAAATAGACTATGAACTTAAAAATTCAACATCAAAGTCCTATGTTTTGCATTTAAATCTTTCGGGATAAAGAAAAATAGCAAAGTTTTGCAAATTAACAATCCCGAATTCGAAAGTAAAAACGTTAAAAATTAATAATGGACTAAGATGAATGCGTGTTTTCTTCATATGTCATATTTTCTACACATGTAACATTTCTTCCTAACCCCTTCTACCATCTTGTCACAAAGTGTCACAATTTCACTAACTCCTCTCCTCCACTCCGAGCGTGACATTATGTGTAGACGGCCCCTAATTTGTATTATGGTTATTCGGAAAGATTGAAATAGCCCTTTCTAAAGACTAAAATCTTAGTAAATTAAGAAACCGAACTTAAATGAAAAGAAATTCATTGAAAATTAGATATGCTAAAATTAGCGTACAAGCACTACTTATGCCAAGAATAATTACAGATTTCTGATAAATTTATTTCACAAGATATCTGGTCAACTAAATATATTGTTAAAATAAAATAATAATTGTTATAAAGTTAAAAATATTTCTTTGTGTTTTCAAAAAAATATTAAGTTTAACTGAAAATTTTATTAAATAGGTTTCATTTAATTATTTTTCTTTTTATGTTTTTGATTTATGTCTTATTGAAAATATTTACCGTAATTTCGGGTGTATAAGCCGCAGATCAAACAATTCTTTTTGGACCCAGAAATCTTATTTAGTGATTGAAGACAAATATTTACGGCGATCTGACTAGTTATATTTGTTTTTTAAAAAATTCCGAATCGAAAAAGAATTGTTTGAGCTGCGGCTTATACACCCGAAATTACGGTAATATAGTTATTTAACTCAAAGCTCTTTTACAAAGGAAATTTTATTGCGAAGTTGAAAAAAATATATTAAATATTAAATTAAATGGTTACCTCATATTCTTAAAACAACCCCTTAATATTTGAATTTTTCTTATTGTCATAAACTAATGAGCAAAGGAAAACACGGGGAAAATACCCCATTTTTGGAAGTAATATTGGCATTATTCAATAACATAAATTGCCATTGAATAAAGTGAAGATTGCTCTTATAAATAGTGCTACCTAAAATAGCGGGAGAAAAGAAGGCAACAAATTGAGCTAGGGCATATGAAGCAAAAGTAAAGCAATTATCACGATACAGTCCGCAGAAAATGCTACCAAATATGGAAATTTTTCATTAATAAATTTTGAGTTTATACCAAAATTATTTTAATGTAATTTTATTTTAATATTTTCACGAACAATCAGTCATTATGGTAATTAAATATAACCAATTAATATTTCAGCAGGTAGTTTAGATTTAGCAATGATAGTTGCCGAAACGTCAGTGAAGGCTTTTTTTGGAGACACGAAATTTTTTTGTGTCTGTCTGTCTGTCAGTCTGTCAGTCAGTCTGTCTGTTCCGCGATAACTTCCGTAAAAAGCATCCGATTGGCTTGAAATTAAGTGGATATGTTAGTGAGACACTGGGATTAAGCTGTATAGTTTTTTTGTAAGATTTGATTCATTCGTTCGGAAAATATAGAATATTTTATTTTACGCAATAATGCTTTTCTATGGTAAATCCAATGATTTTTAATTTTTTTTTCTTGAGAGAAAATGTCAAATTTCATTAATGGAATTCAATGATAAAGGGATACTGAAATTTACCAGTTAAATTATTCGTATTGTTTTGAAATTTTGTCAACACATTTGTCATAATTTTTAAATTATTACTGTAAATTTTGGAGATTTTTTATAAATGTGTTCCAATAATATAAACTAATTTGTTTTAGAGATTTGCTGATTTCAAATGTATTTATTTCATTTTCTTTATTTTCTCTTAATGGTTGCTAAGCAACCATTCAACATAATCCTTATTTTTATAATGTTATAAATTTGAATGCGTGTACGAAAATTTAAATGAAGTCAACGTCAAAACTGATGAATTAATGTGTTTGTATCTTTGTGTATAACTATAACATAGCCCAGAAAAGAACATAGGCTATGTTTTATTAATTTTATTCACATATTTTCCTTAATAATTCAAAATTTCCTTCTTTTTCATGCAGAATTAATAGCGATTTTTTAGATAAAATTTAACCAATTTACTTTATCGTTGTCAAAAAAAAAAATCAAAATATGGAACAATTTTTCAACGGCAATAAGTTTCAATTCAGCAATTTCCATTCGAAAAATTAAACTAAGAAAAAATAAATATGATGTCAGAATAAAAATAAAAATAAATATAGTACTTTGTTAAATATTAAACACGGAAATTTGTTTCGTTAATAAGGATTTTTCTGACAAAGATGGGGGCATAATTAGAAGTAAAAGAAATAAAAAATAATTATATTTTTAACAATTATTTCACCTGATAAAATTTGACGTCATAATTGAAATAAAACAGGTATTTTATAGTAGTCGTAAAAAATATTAGAAACATGGATAGCAATAACTCATGAATAATGACGTCATTGCCGAAACTTCAGTGAAGGTTTATTTTGGCGACACAAAATTTATTGTTTTCCGCCTGTCAGTCTGTTCTGTCTGTCTGTCTGTCCGCGATAACTGCCACAAAATGCAATCAAAACTTCTTTTTTTCGGAAACAAAATTGTAAAACCCTAGATTACTGACTTTACACTTTCAAAAGTTCCTGATACATCAGATTTAGGTGTTTGTGGTGGGGCAGGTATGTAGAAGTATGAGGATAATGAAAAATGCTTATTAAAACTGTTACTTATCCTTATAAATCAAAATATATAAAGAAATACAAGATTACGATAACCATTAGCAAATTGATAGAAAGTTACAAATTTAAGTTTAATGAGGCTACGGGGAGTTCAGGGGGGCGGAGCCCCCCTGAAGAAATCTACTATGTTAGAATAAAAAAGCAAAAATAATAGATCATGAAAATTTCAGAATATCCTAACATAACTAAATCTTTAATTTAACGCTTTTGATGGCTGAAAATTTCTTATTCTTATTTTATTTTTGTAAATAATTACGTAATTTGAAAATTTTAAATTACAGTTTCCAGGAAGTTGAATATTACCCAAAGTGTGTTTAAAAAAAAATGATGTGCAAAGCTGACGTTGAGGCTCCTGATCTGCACAAATACCAATTTTATTAATGAAACATAAACGCGTCATTGTTTTCTCACGACCCCATCAATATTAAGACTAAACACTAACATAAAAATGGCGGGACCAAAATTAGACTTTCGCCTAGTGTGTATACGGTGGCATGACTTTTATTAACAATATTTAAAAAAAATTACCACTTTTAATTTCGATTGAAATGGTCAAAGAAATCTTATATAACATACTGGTGTCTAAATTTAGGGGAACGTAGATGTTGTAAAACAACGTCTATTTCGGCAGCTGCCATTTTTCTGTCAATTATCAGGCCTGGGATTCAGGAGCTGTAGGTCTATATAGAGTTAATACATCATTTACTACCAATACATTACAATGGAGTTAATACATTACAAAGAATTATTGTATACTACCAATTTAATCTTGTTTAGTTCTCGATGAGACTTACTTTTTAATATAATTTATATCTTGTTTTCTTTCAAAAATAATATTAACTAAGCATACTGAATTTTCTTTACCAAAATTATATTCATGCCACGTTGTCCATATTTTCTTTTATCCTGCAAGACATTTCATTCTAAATAGCGAGATTTAAAAATATTTACTCATGTATAAATTTGAGAAACATCTCTTGTAACAAATTAACGATAGACTTTCAGAAAAGGGTGGAGCGTCTATTGTTTTAAAACACAGATTTCACAAAAACATATGATGAAAAATTTATTTAGAGATTAAACTAGAAAACCTGTAAATACGAACACCTTTTAGAATTTTTCGAGCATATTACTTAACATAAGATCTACAGGAATAAAATATATCTACTATATAAGAAAAAATATTTTTACTATTTTTTCAAAATGTCATTTTGTTAAGTTTAAAATTCTTAATAAATGAATTCGGATTTTATATTCGGATTTATTATTTTTAATGTAATTCCATGAAAATAATTGGGATCATTGCACATTGTTTAGAAAATTTTCTCGAGATTGATAAGAAAATTTCGAATCACATGTAATTCTTGCAGTTTTTTAAACAATTTCTTTTCTATGCAAATTTTCTTTTGTCTTTCAGTGTCATATAATTTTTTGTTTCAAAAAGATGTTCAATGTACACAGTTAGCTCGTTTTACAATTTGAATGCATTCAATACATTTTTGGAGAAACACTTGCATTTCTTCTTGTATCACCATTTCCTCAGTTCTGGAAGATGCAATGGAAGTATATAAAGATGTTTACACGCAATAAATCTCTTTCAAGGACTTGCAGATTTTCAAGTTATTCCAGTTAAACCCGCTAATGAAAACCATAAGTGGAATGAGTTTAAATCACATATCTTGCTTAGCAAGTGTATTAAAGTTAGCATCGAAATAGTCATCGAAGGTACTTTGGAACTTGACGAATGACTTGGTTCGTGAATTTGATTCTTTTCATACCATGTATGTAGAGCTTGCTTTGGAGGTCCATTTACTAATGAATTACTTTTTAACAGACTTGTTTTCCTGTAAAAAGTAAAATAAAAAGTCAGAATTAGAATGAGTATGAAGGATTTTACAAAAAGCAGAAGTCAATTCGTAAAATATTAAGTAAATTTGAATAAAATATGTGCACGTATAATGCAGGGTTATCGGAAAGGGTTAACTTTAAAAAAAAAAAATCGGAAATTTAAATAAAATTGATGAAAATAGACATTTTATAAATTAATTACTTTAAGACAGAAATACTAACTATTGCATTGGTTAACATGATGCAACTTTTGAAAAATTCCTTATATATGTGTACTATATTAAGCCTGTAAGGTAAAAGTAGCAATTATGGACGGATCGTCTTCAAACTCTCTAAAAACCTTAATATTGATAATATCTCGGAGAGGATTTCAAATGATCAAAGTCGGCTTAAGGGGTGTGGAAATAAAGAGGGTTAAAAAATTTTAATATCGCCTTAACTCGACTCTGATAATACCAGCTCTTACAGAAAAATGGCAGAAAAATTTAATAATTTTTCGTTATAGCCAGTTGCCAAAAAAAATTATTACCACAACAATTATTTTTTTGTTGCAAGACTTTCACGGGAAAAATTAAAATATAATAAATAGTTTTTTAAAAAACAAAAAAGTTAATGTGTCATAATTTTTTTGTAACAAGATTTTCGCGTGGGAAATGAAAATAAAATAAATAGAACAAACTTTCAAACCAATATGAACTTTAAAAAGCTCCTTGATTTACATAAAATTGGACTAAAATAATAGAAGAATCTTACATGTCGCAATACATTTAATTTGAAAGAGAAGTTTGAAATAAAACGTGTTTTAACTTGTTACATTTCTTCTATTATTTTACTTTCCTTTTAAGTAAACTAATAAGCACTTAAAATTCATGCTGTATCTTTTATGTTTACACAAATATGAAATATTGGTTTTCGTCTTTGGATTTTGGAATAAATAACTTAACGAATTTAAGAAAAAAATAATATTATGTCCTATTGGAAATATAATGAACATCAGAATGTTAATGTATAGCGTTATGTTGGTTTGAAAAAACGCATTGAAACATAATAAAAACATGACAATGGAAATATTCTCGTCTTAAAACACACTAAAAACATTGAGATAGATAATACCTCGGCGGGAATTCCAAATGGACGAAAACAGCACAAAGGGGAGGATTAAATGAAGAAAATTAAAAGTTTTAATATCACCATAACATGATTCTGATAAAAAACAGCTCTTACTGAAAAATTATGTTAAAAATTCGTCAAGAAACGGACAGATAAAATTGCTAAACAGTGTCTTTATTTAGTTTTTATTGGAGAAGTTAGTATTTAACATCGAAACCTACCTCCGGCTGTTGGCCAAGCCAGCAAAGGATTTTTTTTATTTATATATGCATTTTAAAAAATACTAGACAGTTTTATGAGATTTTTTTATATAATTTATACAAAGCCATGATACATTAATTGTTAAAATAAATCCGTAATGTTTTGTAAAAAAGGAAAAATCGGGTTATATATTTATTGTTATTGTGTTTTGAACGACTATGTGTATTACAGAGCTGGCAAGGCGACTATGTATACTAATAAAATCCGTGCGCCTCTGTCTGTCTGTCTGTCTGCTTGAAGCCGATTACAGTTCGCAACGCGAGCGAGTTGGAAGTCACGAGAGGTGTCTTTCGATTGGAAATATTCCGGGGAAGTCATTTCGGACATTTTCGAGACCGTGGGACCAAAATTAAAACAGTTATGAATTAAAAACCCCTTGGGAATCGGAACGAAAAATGTCCCAAATCCCAAACGGCGCTCAAACGGAGCTCCGAGGCAGAACACTGCGCTACCTTGCAGTGAAGAACCTGAACTTTTCCCCTTTGGCTAAAAGAAGAAACAGCCGAAAATCGCTTTTTCTACCGGCGCTAATTGCGTTTTTTTTTTTTTTTTTTTGCGCGTTTTTTCTTAAACCATCATGCAGACAGTTTTTAAAGTAGAAAAAACTGATTACATATTCAGAATCTACGTAAAAATCTGCTTCTGATGAACTAAAAAATACGGAAAAATGTCTTAAGGGCGCGTAGTGCCCACCGTGCAAAACCAAATATTTTTAACGGGACTATGGGCGCGAAGCGACCATAGTTCCGATCCACAATCTTTTTTTTTTCAAGTGCACGTGGCCCACAGTGAGAAATCACATATTTTTAACGGGACCATGGCTCTTTAATTTACTTTTTTTTGTGCTTGAGGATTCGAACACCAAGACTTGCTTATTAAATGAATTTTTTTGCTTATTATATACTGCTTAATACCGAGGTTCGTTTGGAAAAAGTGGCCCAGCTAGCGGGCGTAGCTCGCTAGTCTATACTAATAAAATCCGTGCGCCTCTGTCTGTCTGTCTGCTTGAAGCCGATTACAGTTCGCAACGCGGGCGAGTTGGAAGTCGCGAGAGGTGTCTTTCGATTGGAAAAATTCCGGGGAAGTCATTTCGGGCATTTTTTGAGACCGTGGGACCAAAATTAAAAAAGTTATGAATTAAAAACACCTTGGGAATCGGAACGAAAAATATCTCAATTCCCAAACGGAGCTCCGAAGCAGAACACTGCGCCACCTTGCGGTGAAGGACCTGAACTTTTCCTCTTTGGCTAAAAGAAGAAACAGCCGAAAACCGCTTTTTCTACCGGCGCTAATTGCGTTTTTTTCCGCATCAATTTTTTTGACTTGCCGTAGAATATTTACCGTAGTTTTCGCTAAAATATTGAACTTAGAAATAAAACAGGACTATCTAAACTTTTTTTTGCGCGTTTTTTCTTAAACCATCATGCAGACAGTTTTTAAAGTAGAAAAAAACTAATTACATATTCAGAATCTACGTAAAAATCTGCTTCTGATGAACTAAAAAATACGAAAAAATGTCTTATGGGCGCGTAGTGCCCACCGTGCAAAACCAAATGTTTTTATCGGGACTATGGGCGCGAAGCGACAATAGCTCCGATCTACAATCTTTTTTTTTCAAGTGCACGTGGCCCACAGTGAGAAATCACATATTTTTAACGGGACCATGGCTCTTTAATTTACTTTTTTTTTGTGCTTGAGGATTCGAACACCAAGACTTGCTTATTAAAAGAATTTTTTTGCTTATTATATACTGCTTAATACCGAGGTTCGTTTGGAAAAAGTGGCCCAGCTAACGGGCGTAGCTCGCTAGTTTTTATATTATGATCGCACAGTTAATAATAATAATAATAGTAAACTATGTTTAGTATATTTTCCTTGAAATTGTTATTAAAGCGTCTGTAAAATATTTTTGTTTTGAAAATGTAATGCAAAATACAATTAAATTAAAAATAGTCGCCTATGGCAGAACTGGTATTATAAAATTGAAAATATGTTTGCTTTGAAAAATACAAATCAAATTTCTTTGTCTTAAGCATGTTTCATTATTTGTAAGCATTTTCATGGATATTTAAAATATTTAACAGATAACCGGAAAAGTACCGTCTGTGAGATGAATGTGTCTACATAAGTGGTGCAGTCAGAGACGGGGGTCCAGATGATCTGAATGAATTAAAGTTTTCTTCACTTTAATCAGTCTTCGATTAGATAAGGCTAACATAATTTTATAAAAATAGTGGTATCCAGAGAAGAACGATCACGTTTCTGGCTATGCTACTGATGCAGACGTAACTATCTCACTGTACGTTTCTGGTTAAGGGTTAAATAATTTTTACTGCAGGTCATCAAAAAATATTGGGCGATACGAAGGCTTTTTTCATTGCGTAATGTACTTGCGTAATGTATTGAGGGCCACAGCTGAGAATCGGTTAGATCTAATAAATCTCGGAGAAATGCGGAGCACTTTGGAAAAAATGTTAAGTTTCTCATTTAATTTATCCTAATTTCAAAGATGCAAAAATCTTGACGACAGTGTGAAGCCTCTTACAAATATAATTTAACAGTTTTCGCTATTAAAGTTTAATAGCATTCTTAGAAGATTTTTACATGAAGTATTAGACAAAAAGTAGTGAAATAAATTTAGTAGTTAGAGATTACTTGTTGGCGTCTAGGTTTTTTAACCCCTGCCTAGTTCAACATTTTTCAATGACACTGTATATAGGTTAATTTTACAGTCAAACCCCATTATAACGAACTTCAAGAGACCGAAAGTTTTGTTCACTACATCCGAACTGTTAAAAAATGTTACAATGCACAACATGCGTATATCATTAGCTGCTTCCTATGTACTCAATAATGATGTATTGACAAAAAAAAATCTATTAAATATGAGCATTAATGAATTACATTGACTAAAATTGATTATTTTAAACAGATACAGTACTAAATAAATTAACTAAAAAAGAAGACAAATAGAAATTCAGGATAGCTCCGATAAACTAAACACTTAAGCCAGGCTCAGGATTGCAATCACCAGTTATTGTTGTCGTGTTTAAAAATGGTTTCATTTTCATTTTATTATTTTTTTATTATTTGAATTTTCCTTTCTTCTTTTTCTTCAAACATCTTCTGAATTCCAGAGATTATAATTTAAGCAAATACATCTTCTGATTACTGCTTGTTTCAAAGAAGACGTTCTTTTCAATGTTACCGTACCTCGAATTATTCTTAAATACCTTAGTCAAATACGTCAGTTTTAATTAAGTTACTAAACAACTGCGATATGAGTTATAGAAAATGATTGACGGGTGGGCGTGATCATACCTTCAAAATGGCAACTGTAAAAGAAAACGAATGCAATTGTTTCAACCTTTTAATAAAAATATTTATCACTAATTTGCACCGTGTATCACTAGCCGGCATACATTTTCGTATGAAATTAGAGTCATCCCACCTGCAGAAAAGTTTTTAAAAAATCATGGTTGACCAGAAAAAAATTGTTTGTCATAACTAATTCTTAAGATTTCGGAGGTTTGCTATAAAAGCATAAATTATCATTAAATACAATAGAAAAACGATGGGGCCAAAATTTTCGTTTGTTATATCCGTGAGTTCGTTATTGACCAGGTTCGCTATAATGGGGTTCGACTGTATTTGTAAAAGTGGTACTATATATATTGCAAATAACTCTATATGTATTGTAATTAGTTTTTCTTTTTGAGAAATACACATCACTTACATCCTTCCGTAAGTATCCAATCTAACCCAAAGATCGTTAAACCGACGACTTCGTTGGGTAGTGGCCACCGGTGTCTGAGTGCTGGTTTCATAGATTCGCCTCAAGCCAGCAGAGGAACTTGAACGCGGCAGAGAAGAGACTACGATTGACCTGTGGCGATTCGCTCGGCGATACTGGCTTCTTCTGGATGGAGGTGTGGTTTCTTTCGGTGGTCCTGAAAGCTTCTGACTCGCCTTTAAGGAAGATTCAAACCTGATGCTCTTTTTTGATTTGCTGCGGAAAATACAAGAAAATGTAAGTCACACATGAATAGTTTATTCAAAACAACTAAGATAAGTCTTAAGAGCCCACAATAGTCACAGAAAAATTACTTAAAAAGACCCGGATGACCATGTAAAGTCTATGGGAGCGTTCTTTTCTAATATCTCGCTCAAATTTTAACATTTTTGCATGATTTTTTTGCACAAGATAGCTGAGGGCAATCCACAACCGGGCTAGTTTTTACTTTTTCAATTTTTGTTTCAGATTTTCTTTAAAAAATTACTTTAACTTTCGAAACCGGTTTAAACCGGTTCTGAAACTGAAACTATCGTAATATAAAAAATATATAACCAAAATCGAAAAAGTAAAAACTAGCCCGGTTGTGGATTGCCCTCAGCTATCTTGTGCAAAAAAATCATGCAAAAATATTAAAATTTGAGCGAGATATTAGAAAAGAACGCTCCCATAGACTTTACATGGTCATCCGGGTCTTTTTGTGTACTTTTTCTGTGACTATTGTGGGCTCTTAAGAGGACACGCTAGTCACAAGCCAAGACAATTCAAGATGGCGGCTCGATTTTTCAGCGGATTAGAAGGATGGGCTAAAATTACTTTGATTCACATGCAATCATCCAATTAGGAAATAGAATGCTCTTAACCAATTATCTGCGACGATTTTTCTCTTCAAAGGTGCGCAATTCTAGCCGATTTCATGTTTAAAGGATTTTTTTCAACTGATTTCCCATTACTTTGGGTAAATGCAATGATGTTGAGCTTCAAAAGAATTTCCATCTCTTTATGATTAGCGTTCCAAAATTAAAATGGTTTGATTTTCAGAAAATAAACGAATTATTAATTTAGATAGATTACTATAAAATAAAAACTATTTTATTTACTTAACGCAATCACAAAAAAAAAAATAAATAAATAAATTAATTAATTAAAAATTAATATTGAATGAGAGGGGGGGGGTAATCAGGTACAAGTAGTTTAAATAACTATTTTTGGGGGGGGGGTAAGGGGGAGGGATTCTTTTTTGAATACGAAACTTATCAAGATAAATAGCACTGAAGGTTAAAGTCATAAATACTTCATAAAATTATGAGAAAAATATTTAGACAAATTTAAATATTTAAACATTGTTTATTTTTTGCGGAGAGGCAAGTAAGCAAGGGCGAAAAGGAAATGGAAATTTTTAAGAAAGGAGAAATAGGTGTTAATCCCAGCCTAGTCGTTTATAGACATAATACATAATTTATTATTGTTTGTAGTGACAAATGTGACAGAAAAAGTGTAGCAAATTTTAAAAACTTTGTGTGATGTTAAGTCAATAAAGCAAAATATTTTGCCAATATTTCAGGTGGAAGAAAATTTAGATTCTTGATGATTTTTACAAGCATTATATAAATACCGCAAGAAGCTCTAACAATTTTTAATTTTGAGCACTGACATAGCAGTAAAGTCTATAAGAGGGAGGAGGGGGGTTCTGAAAACTGTTTTTTAAATGATACAGTCAGTTAAGAATGGTTTTTGTTTTGATCCGATATATTGTACTGATTCATTTTTTTTTATGGATTTACTCAACTCAGCCGAAAACTCGGGTAATTTTGGTATTTATGTTTAGTGGTTCAATTCTGAGCTAATAGAAAGGAAATAATTGCGAAAAGTTGTGAAAATTTACTTGCACATTAATGTAAAATCACAATATTTTATTTAAATATCTCTCTAAAGATATTTTACTGTAAGAAATGCACAAACACAATACGCAAAAAATGTAAACATGTGTTTTGTGTAGAATTTAATGCATATCTATCGCTTTATTTTTAACACTTTCCTACATAGTTAAAAAGATTTTGTTAATATTATAGTTAGCAGAGATTTATAATTAGCATTTTAAAAAAAAATTAAACATATTTAAAGACTTAATTATTTGTGCAGAAGGAGGATTTCAGGTTTTAATTTTTTTTTTATTAAAATACGGAGAGAAAAAAGAAAGAATTTAATTTTGTAAGTTGAGAAGGGGGGGGGGAAGTAGAGGGAAAAAACGGATTTTTTTTGAAGGGGGGAGAGATAGTAGGACAGTTTTATAGATGACAGCTTATTTACCTTCTTGAATATTTATTAATAGGATGAAAAATGTAACTTAAAAGTGTTTTAAAGATTTTTAATTTTGTGTACCTCAAAAGAACGAGGAGGGGGGTATACAACGATATTTATGGGTTGTTTACGATTAATTATTTATTTTTAGAATAAAATATGTATAAACCTATGGGTCGAGATTGGGTCGGGTTGACTTCGACTCTTTGCTGCTGTTCAAGTTAATTTCTGATTTTTTTTTTCAGATTTGGGTCTTGTTGACTGCTACATTTTGTTTTTAATCTGGATGACTTTTACTTTTTAGCAGTGCTTAGCGCATTTGGGACACTTTAGGATTTGGTTTTTAGCACTTTCCAACAAAGTTGAAAAGTGCTTATGCATTCGGTTTGTCTGTCCGTCTGTCCGCGCTCGAACTCCCGTAAATATACTCGGATTGCTATGAAATTTTTATACGTTATTGATGTTTACCTTAGCACGACACCTATTAAAAATGAAGTATCTACCATGATCAGTTTATCTACAGAAACAATCAAAAGTTTCCCATTACATTACGGCGTATGGGGAAAATCGTTAATATACTCGCATTGCCATGAAATTTTAGGACGTTATTGACGTTCACCCTAGCACGAACGCTATTGAAAATGAAGTTTCTACCATGATTAGTTTATCTACAGGGCGAATCAAAAGTTTTCCATTACATTACGGCCTATGGGGAAAAATCGTTTATATACTCGGATTGCCATGAAATTTTAGGACGTTATTGACATTTACCCTAGCGCAAGTTCTATCGAAAATGAAGTTTCTACCATGATTAGTTTATCTACAGGGCGAATCAAAGTTTCCCATTACATTACGGCCTATGGGGAAAAATCGTTAATATACTCGGATTGCCATGAAATTTTAGGACGTTACTGACGTTTACCCTATCACGTACCCTATTGAAAATGAAGTTTTTACCATGATTAATGTATCTACAGGGCGAATCAAAAGTTTCCCATTACATTATTGTCTATATGGAAAAATCGTTTCAAAGGAATTTTAAAGATGTTATACCCTGTCAAACATATTAAAATATGCATTCTATAAAATATAAGGTGAAAATATAGCTATTATTCATTTACATGGCCACACAAAAGAATTCCAAAAGATAATGGTAAAAGGGGGGAATTGTGTGTGGCATATTTTAAATATATTAAGCTGTTTCATGTATAATAAAATTGATATATGTCACTGAAGCTTAATATAAATTATACGCTACTGTCTTGCATAATACGAAGTACATAGCATTTACAGGGCCATACAAAAGATTTCAAATAGTATATTCTTTCCGAAGTACCGTATATGTGTCCGATGATGGCTGATAGAGGGATGAAATGCATTTTAATTATGATATGCGCGTTTATATTTCGCTAAAAATATGCACATTATATGGTGTGTATAAATGTTATAGTTGATATACAGGGCTACCCAAAAGAGCTCACCAACGTTACTGAATATGTGTATAAATTATTTAAACGTGGTTCTTAAATAAGCTATGCATTTTTACGCTGAGCTTCATTCAATTTACTGAGAAATGTTTGCAGAATATAGATAAAAGGATATACAGGACCACGCAAAGAATTCGGTACATGGACGCCTATGAATGATAATTTATGAGAATGTGATTTCAGTTGTTTTAAAAGTGTTTTAGTTTACAATAAATTTTAGCCTAATGCTGACGTGTATTAAAGGTACAATGTAAACTACAGGGCTGAACAAAAGTATTCACGTATGTTTCCATCTGATAGTATGAAATGCTGAAAAATAAATTTCAAACTACTGGGTATTTTCTTGCTAAACTAAACTTTCCCATTATATCATGTGACATATGAAATACAGAGCTGTTCAAAAGTACTGGAATACATATTTGCCTATACACCATTATTTCCCTAAATAACAAAGTTTTGTTAAAGATTTCATTAAGTGTTGGAAAGTGCTTCATAATCAATGCTTAACGCATGATTTTTCATACTTGTTACTTTATCGAGAAAGGTTCGGATTGATCCGAATTTATTGGGGTGAATTCTTTGGTAAAATGTTCGTTCTTTTTTGCAATTTTTGTACAAAATGTGCGTCTGTTTCACGATATTTTGAAGATATTCGTGTTTTCTCCGTGATCATTTTACAAAATTTGTTGTCCGGTTCGCTTCGATTTTTTTGCTGCTGGTCGGGTTTATTTTTTTACTTTTTGTTGTGGGTTGCGTTTGAATCCGGTTAACTTCTACTGTTTCCGACAAACACGTAACGTTACATTCAGCAAACACGTGGGTGGTTTACAATTCTCCATCGATATACAGAGTGATATCGGCTCATACAAGTTGCCCTCACCTCCGGGAAAAAAAACCACAACGAGAGTGAAACAAAGAAAAAAAGGAAAACAATAGAAATCAGAGGAAAAAGAAAAGAGAAAGATCATTCAGGTGCCTTGGGTTAGGAAGCCCGTGAATATTTAAAGAAGGTATCCTCCTGGGGGCGATTAGTTTTAAGAATTCATTGAATAAGTATAGGGGGGAGAAAGGGTAGCTAACCCCCCTTTAAATTTAGAAAAAGATTTTTATGCTGAATTACCACATTTCGTTCGAATATCGTAAATCATATAAATAATTGGTTTAAAATTTCATTTATATAATTGTTGGAGATCTCTGAGAAGGAAAAAATGAAAAGTATTTATATATTTATTTTGGAGGGGGATGAAGGGAATTTGTTAGATGACTTACTTTATATGACTAAAGATTAACAAATATGGCTAAACACAAAATAAAGAGATTTAAAGACTAAATTTTATATACTTGGTAAGGAGAAATAGGGGGAAAACATCAATTTTTGTGGGGTTAAGAGTAAAACTATGATTGATTATTTATTATTACAATAAAAGTTTTAGAAAAATCGATGACTTTATAAGTTTAAAATTTGTGAGCTGGGGAGGAGGGAGAAACAATTTATTAATTATTTATTTTGGTGTGTATGTGGGATGGAGAAGTTTTTTAAATGACTTACTTTTATTTGCCTTATAAAACATTAACAAATGGGCTTAAAAAATAATAAAATGTGGGGAAAGTTTCAATGAATAAATTCTAGGCATTTACTAATAGGATGAGAGGGAAAAATCTCATTTTTAGTTAGCGGGGAGGAGTTTTTGTGATAGATTTTTTATTGTTACAACAAAGTGGCTATATTGTGTAAACATGGATACAGTGAGATAGACAGCAAAACAGCGAAGTGATACTTCTGGAAGGGATAATATTGAAGGCTGTGATGAGAGCAAAAGGCGGGAACGAAATTTTGATACAAGGGGGGGGGGAGGCAAGTGTGATATAAATTATTTTTCTAAATCAGAATTTCAGAGAACTTAGATTTTCACCTCCAATTAATAAATAACAAAAAACTTAAATATTTTTAAGGACTTTTTGCAAATTCTGCATAAATCTAACAAAGTTTTTTTAAGGAGCAAAAATTACTTTTAAAAAATTAAACACTTTTTAAAAAATTGAAGAAACATAAGAAATGTGTAGGATCACTTAAAATTATTCCGCTACATTATGGTCTACGTAGATAAATCATTTGCGGTGTTTCAAGGAGCGCCATACTAATTTAAAAGTAATGAAATTCATATACATTACTGAGGTACTCTGGAAGACAATTATAAAAAAATATGTCATGTATAGCACTTACAGTATACACACAGAGGATCTCCATAGTAATTTATTATATTATGGTCTAAAAATCTTTCGCGATGTGTTGTTGTAATAGTGTTACTCTTTTAAAAACAATGAAATTTATACGAACTTCTAAAATGGACTTAAGAAATGCTTGCGGTATAATATTTGGCGAAAAACATTTGCCATTCAATAACAGAGTTACACAAAAGAATTCGGTTGTAAAAAGCTCTTCGGAGAAAAACTGTTCCTAGCGTATTTAAATTATGTTCACTACTTTGAACATGAAATGCAATGAAATGCTGTTTCGTGTATACTCTCTGTTAAAAAGAATTTCCATAAAAACATTCCACTTATACAGGGTGATTCATAAAAGATGGGCAGAACTTTAAGGGGTTATAGTACACTTAAAGACAAATAATATTAAATAGGAGACTAAGGGTCCCAGACGTATTCCCAAGGAGATAGGGGGCATTAAAGTTTAGGGTCCGAAATTTCAAATGATTATAAAAAATGGAAAAATTGGTCGATTCGTTTGCGGTTTTTGCAAAAAATTTTCTTTATGCCAGTATTTTCTTGAAATAAAATTTTAAAGTTCAATTTCAAAAAATGCCGATAGGGGGCGCTTTAGACTTTGGAGTAACAAACAACTATTTTTTAACGTTATTTTTTGTATTTATTTAAATGATTTCGAAAGCTTAGACTTAAACTTAAATTTTGATCTAAAAATCTGAGTCCTAACGAGTAGTTAAGTAGCGTAAACTGAAATTTGAAATTTGAAACCCTTCTCCCCCCAGAACAAAAATCAGTTATTCCCGATCTTTGTGTCGTAGATTAGGCTCTAACTACTGCCGCGTTTTGCTAAAATTATTCTTTATGTCAGTATTTTCTTGGAAATAAATTTTAAAGAAAAGTTTCAAAAAATTCCGATAGAGGGCGCTTTAGACTTTGGAGTAACGAACAACTATTTTATACCGTTATTTTTTGTGTCTCATTAAATGTTTTCTAAAGCTTAGACTTAAATTTTCAGCCCAAAATCTGAATCGTTAGACGTGGTTAAGTTTCTGGGGAGAGGGGTTTGAAATTTCTACTCCTGAGCACAGTTCAGTTTACCATGTCCACACATTGTGTGCTGTGATACGAGGTAAAAAGACACAAATTAGGATTATGTTACCAAAGCATATTTATTAACATGTAATTACAATAAATGTTCAAAATTGTGACCACCAGAGGTTATGCACGCAGAACAACGGCGAAGAATGGAAGGGCGAACATTCGCGAAAACATCAGGCTTTTCGAGCACTTCCCCTACAGCGGCGGAAAGTCTGGCGACCAGTTCCTCGGGGGATTCAATGGGTGTCTCATACATAAGAGCCTTCAATTGTCCCCAAAAAAAGAAATCGAGGGGTGAAAGATCTGGCGAGCGAGCAGGCCAAGCAACAGGACCACCTCGACTAATCCACCTGTTCGGAAATGTGATGTCCAGATAGTTGCGGACGTCTCGTACGTAATGGGCTGGCGCTCCATCGTGCTGGAACCACATGACCCGACGGATGCGTGGAGGAACAACGTTTAACAGGTCTGGCAGCACATGTTGCAGAAATGTGAGGTATGTTTTACCGTTGAGGCATTCAGGAAGAAGGTACGGTCCGATTAGGTGGTCTCCGAGGATTCCTGCCCAAACATTGATGGAAAAGCGTCTCTGATGAGCATGTGGATACGTAGCATGTGGATTGACATCCGCCCATACATGTGCATTGTGTGTGTTAAATGTACCTTCACGTGTGAAGGTACATTCATCGGTGAAAAGCACAGTTCGTCCAAAATGTGGATTTAGCGCGTTCTGCTGCAGAAACCAGCGGGCGAATTCAATACGATTTTGATAATCCCCTGGAGACAGTTTCTGGACTCGTTGCACATGAAACGGGAGCAAATGTTCATCCTTCAGTACCCTCCAAGTCATGGACTGTGAGGTATCCACCTGCCTAGCCACTGTTCGTGTACTTGTACTTGGCTGCGCCGCTACTACATCCAGAATGGCTTCTGCAACAACTACTGATTCGTCCTTTTTTGCACGACCTGCATTCGACCGGGAAGCGAGAAATGATCCCGTCTCACACAACTGTCTGTGCAAGCGCTCGAAAGTTTTGCGGTTAGGCAACCGCCTGTTGGGAAATCGCTCTCCGTACATTCTTTGTGCCTCTGCACCATTTCGATCTGCCGCTCCGTAAATTAAATGCATCTCAGCCTTTTCCTTATTCGTGAAGGGCACCATCTTCCGATTCATTACTACAGCGACTTACACTTGACTCACCGTTCAGTGGTTTTTATGCCTGAATCGTGTCGAAATTTTGCATACGTGTTCTTCTCCTTCCCCATTTGACATTTGCATACTTTCTGTCTCCTTCTTCGCCCGGTGACTAGCGTCATGAATGGAGCTTTAACGTTTGCATAAGCGGCGTTTCCAACTGTGCCAGTGCCTTTATGAGTGAATTCCGACTATGCAGTCCTTGACGAAAGTTGTATTTTTGCCTCGTATCACAGCACAGAATCGTTGGGCATGGTTAAGTAGTGCAAACTGAACTATATTCAGAAGTTGAAATTTGAACCCCCTCCCCTCGCTACTGAACCACGCTCAGCGATTCAGATTTTGAGCTGAAAATTTAAGTCTAAGCTTTAGAAAGCATTTAATGAGACACAAAAAATAACGGTATAAAATAGTTGTTCGTTACTCCAAAGTCTAAAGCGCCCTCTATCGGAATTTTTTGAAACTTTTCTTTAAAATTTATGTTCAAGAAAATACTGACATAAAGAATAATTTTGGCAAAACGCGGCAGTAGTTAGAGCCTAATCTACGACACAAAGATCGGGAATAACTGATTTTTGTTCTGGGGGGAGAAGGGTTTTAAATTTCAAATTTCAGTTTACGCTACTTAACTACTCGTTAGGACTCAGATTTTTAGATCAAAATTTAAGTTTAAGTCTAAGCTTTCGAAATAATTTAAAGAAATACAAAAAATAACGTTTAAAAATAGTTGTTTGTTACTCCAAAGTCTAAAGCGCCCCCTATCGGCATTTTTTGAAATTGAACTTTAAAATTTTATTTCAAGAAAATACTGGCATAAAGAAAATTTTTTGCAAAAACCGCAAACGAATCGACCAATTTTTCCATTTTTTATAATCATTTGAAATTTCGGACCCTAAACTTTAATGCCTCCTATCTCCTTGGGAATACGTCTGGGACCCTTAGTCTCCTATTTAATATTATTTGTCTTTAAGTGTACTATAACCCCTTAAAGTTCTGCCCATCTTTTATGAATCACCCTGTATATATAATCAAATTAAACCTGTTGAAATTGGTCATCTGTTTCCAGCCGTCCTTGCTTTTTGTATCATTTAAAGTCTCTTCTTTTTCACTATTCGTTTATTTTCTTTTCGTTTCTTAAGGAAGATACTGCACATTCAGTCTAGCTTTATTAATGTTACAGTGTTTTACAATTAAGTTTTCTTTCAAAATTTATTATTCATTGCAGAACAATGTAATAATTCCCACGAACCATCTGTCGACATATAAAAAGATGCGATTCAATAGCAAGATTTCAATATGATGAATACCAGAAGCGATGGGGCGATCGCCCCCTCCCCCTTTGAGCCCAATGAAGGGTCTGCAAAATGATATTAGATGTCAGCAGGATAAATGAATCGTGTTTAAGATTGAGAACGGTGCGACCTGATCGGACTCGACGAAGCTGTCACTGCCCGGGTTGGGCCGGGCCAGTTTTAACTCATGAGACTAGGGCTTGGTTAGGTCTAGAGATCTGCATCGCCCTGTATCAGACTGGCAAAAAAAATAAACAGGCCGTATGGGCCAGTTCGATAAAAAAGTTTAACGGGCCTGCCGGCGTGTTATAAAGATTTCGGCAAAAACGCTAAAATGAGATCTATTTTCAATGAATATGGGTTTAACGACCGTAAGTATAAATGTGCGTCACGAGTAGATACTAGTTTAACAACATCAATACATAAATGTAACGTGTACAGCGTAGAAATCAGAATCGGACAGTTGCTTTGTGTCTATACGGGTTTAATAATTTTTTGGCAAACTGGAGCCGGGCCAAGATCAGATTTGCACTGTTTTTCTACATATAGTCGGGGGTCAGAACTAGACTTAATTATTCGTAAGACGTGTAGGGCAGACAACATTATTTGTAAAAGGGATAAAAACTAATAACGTACTGTTAACGTACTTTTTGGAAATATACTCCTTGGTGTTTATTAAATTCATTTCTGAACAACACGAAAGTTTGACAAATTTTCTGACTAATTTTTAACTATAAAGGCACAAAATTGACAAGCCTGACTATTGAAGGGCTTTGGAATCGAACAGCATATTTCATTTTTGCTAAATAAGATATTTGTTTATACTTGTCGAGGTATAAAAGATTCTTGTCACGTGGTTTCAGATTTTTCTCCTTTTGCATGTTGTCGCTTCGGGAAATTCGATTCAAAACGCTAATTTTCACAATATTTTCATAAATATGATGAAAATTAGCGTTTTATATAGTGTGTTGCGCATTGTATTTGCTTGTATCAAAAAATGGACAATGCCATTCCATTACATTGTTTCTGAATAAAAACACCTGTTAAACTCATGTGTTTCCAAAAAGAAATGAAATCAGAAATGCATAAAAAATAGCTCCTCTAAATTTGAGAAAATCTTTGATAAAGTGATAAAGAAGTATTTTCATAAATGTACTTTTTATTACACAGCTTCAAAAGTTATGATAATTTTAACTTCCTTTTTTTTTTTTATTCTAAACCATATTATTTTTTCAGTGCATCTTTATTTGAATGTTGAAAGTCTAAGAACCTAAGTAATCTTTAATGTTCTTATTGTGTATTGTCAGTAAAAATTTTCTATGAAATCATCTAATAAATATGAATGCAGTAATCTTTAAAAAATCTTAATTGTATGATAAAAATCTGATTTTGTTTCGAAATAAAGATGCAGGCCGATTTCGGCCTGGACTATTTTCACTGATTTCTGTACGGGCCGGGCCTGGCCTAGAAATGTAAAAGTGTAAACGAGCGGGCCAGGCTCTGGCTGAATATTTTGTTTTATACCGGGCCGGGCTAAAATAACATTCATTCGGTCCGGGCCGGGGCGAGACTGGAGAATCCAGCCCGTCCAGACCTCTAGTCAAGTCTTCACTCTTTCGGAAATCATTCCGAGTTCGGATCTTACTTTTTTTCTGCAAAACTTGACCACACTATATTTTTTCTTCCACTTAGGGCCTGGCATGGACTTCGTTCTTTTAGAGGTCTGCCCGAACCTAAATTTCCATGCCCAGGCTCAAAAAGCAATTCAATTTTAACCCAACCCAAGCTCGCTAAAAAAAAATAAAAAATAAATAAAAGAGAAAAATCTGATTCAGTACCGAATAGCCTGATACAAAACAGATCAACAAATCCAAAATGAAACAAAACCAATCTAATATTTGAAGGAAATTGGGAAAGGTATCCCAAGAACTAGATCCGAATTTGTCAAAATCCAAAAGAAGAAATGTCCCGAATCCGAAACGTTTAAAGTCAACTCGACCCATAATATATCAATCCGAACCCAAAAATTACAAATTATGTCAAATCGTGCCCTTACCCGAACACCTGTAACTGAAATGAAAGAAAATGAGTTCATGTATTTTAATAGAATTAAAAAATATGTTTTACATCTTCAACTTGAATGTTATAATTTATAGAGAAAAAAAATCTAGTATTTGCTCTCTAGTGCAAAACCTATTCCTAAGTCAGCCAGCTCAAACTTGGTCCGTAGCAAAAAAGTATAAATCTATCCGGCCTACTACAAAAAACAAACTCAAAAAAAAGAAAAAAAAAATCCCTAACCAAACTTTCTAATTAACTCGAATCCCCACCTTGTTCTTTGCGCAGCATATCCTGATGTAACTTTGCGCCATAAAACCCCATTCAAACAACCAATCAATCAACCTGAGTGCTACTCTCAGAAGTGAAATTTTATCCAGAACAGAACCGAATTTGAAAAAATGTAGGTCAAACTGACCCAAATCCGACCCACAGCAAAAATGTCAAGTCGATTCGAACACGACTCACTGCAAAATTTAAAAATAATCTCCACCAGCAATGAAAAACATCACCTCCTGCCCGAACCTCCAAATCTTGAAATCGCTCCCCTTTGAGAATTCTCGTGTTCCCCCCTTGAATCAGAAAAGAGTGTTCATCTAAGAATTGCACTTAAAATTACTTCATTTTTCAAATATTCGACAAAAAAATTTATTTGACCCCTGAGCGTATAGTATTGCCCTGCTTCCGATCCGAACCCGAAAATACTAATTGGAAATCAAATCAAAACCCGACCAAAATTTTTTTTGTCAATTTAGAATCGAAATGAAAGAAAAACAATCCATGTTTTAATGGAATTATTAAATGTCGACATTTATATTTCTAATATCAATTTTATCTTTTATATAGAAAATAAATATCTAATATATACTCATAACGGAATCAACCAAAGAAAGATGGCTAAATTGTTGAAAAGTGTTCGTTAAATAGAGGTATCTTCTATTCGAGACATTCCGTATGGATATTTTAATGTACATGTTAACACTTGCGAGTAGCAGTGTTAACATGTAAATTGAAATGTAAAATCTTAAATATTCATAATTAACTATTTGGAAATGTCTGTAATGGCATTTTATATAGTTTTATTTTATAGTGTCTTCGATATTTTCTTTTATAATACTCCTTTAAACTATTTTCTTCCATAACGGATAAAATATTTAGACTTTCATTTGAAATATGGGGTCGAATCGAATCCTTCTTGCGAGATTGAAAATCCACTATGAATCAGATCAGAACCCAAAATAGTGTAAATTAATTTCACCCGAAAACAACAACAGCAACAAAAAAGAATGCAGAGAAAAGCAGATAAAAAGTAGAATTCCACTCGGTCCGCAAGAAAAACGTAAAAATCCACTCGACCAGTAGCAAAAAAGTAAGAAGTCAACATGACCGAAACCAAACCAGCGTCTATAAAATAGTACTCAACTCAACCCCCCCCCCCACACACACATACAAAATAGAAATCAACCAGACCCAATACCAACCAGCAGCAATAAAGAAAGAGAACCGGACCCCAACCCAACCCGCAGCGGAAAGTAGAATTGAACCTTACCCAAACACGACTCGCAAAAAAAAAGTATTTAACCAGAACAACGGCAAAAAGTAAACTGGACCGAAACCCGACCTGCAACGAAAAAAATTAGCCCCGATCCTACTCACGATGAAAAAAAATTGTCCCGACACGAGCTGCAGGTGCGATTGGAATCTCCAAATTTCTGAAAAGTCCCCCCCCCCCCTTTTTTTGAGGAGTCTCCAGATCTGCCCTTGTACCAGGACAAACAAAAACTGCTAAAAACTGCAAAATCGTCTAAATGTTTTACAATGTTATATTGAATTGTCACCCATTAAATATATACGAACTTGTAAAGTTTGTAAATATCTCGACAAATCTTGTCCACGATACTTTGTACTATGATGTTTTGGAACATGCAAAAGCCTTCTGCTCGATAGAAGCTGCATTAGTTGAACGTCGACAAAAAACACCAAAGAAGAAACAATTCTGAAAAGTATTAGAGAGTAAAATTTGCTGAATAGCAGACTTTAAAAAATTGCTATATTTTGCCTTACACTTTCATTATTTTTACTTTTATACTATAACTAGCGGCCCTCCCTCGCTTTTCTTCGGGTAGAGCAAGTCGCCCAGTCCCCCGCCACTACTAACACCGCAAATTGTTTCTACCACTTCATCTCATTAAATTCAACTATTAAAAACATTACCCTCATTTTAGGTAGTCGGATAAAAAAATAGATTATATGTTAATCTAAAGTGTCAAATATCTCCATACAAAATTTCATAAAAATCGATCCATCCGTTCTTGAGTTATAAATTTTGTAACTAACACGATTTTGCTTTATGTATATAGATTATAGCAGCCTGCCCCGACTTCGCACGGATATTTAAGAAAAATTTCAAGTTATAAATTTTTCCACACTCACTCATAACCTAATAATTAAAATGCCGTCTCTGACATTGACTCCCCTCCCGTGCCCCAGTGACGCCTACATCACACATTATGATGCAGCCTAGTCGAGCGGGGTAAACGGCAACCATTAAATCAGTCTTGATTTTGAAGTAATTTATTTTGATAAGAATCAATACCAAAGTAACAAGAAAGAGCTTTTACAGAAACGGCATTTTAATTATTTTTTTAAATAAAAAACACTTATTGTGACATAACTATAACAGTTAGACATATGCTGTTGCGACATTTTTTGTAGATAATTATATGTTAACAAAGTCGTAGTACATTATTTTGTTCTATAATCAATAGTATTCGCAACGCACGCGATGTAAAGATTTTTTAAGTTCATTTTCTACACTTTGGGTTACAATATTGGCATTTTAATAAGGATCCCTAATTTTTTTGAAAATATAATATAGCCTATGTTCACCGGAAATAGTGTAGCTTTCATACGGTGAAAGAATTTTTCAAATCCGTCAAGTAGTTTCGGTGCCTATTCAATTCAATTCAAACAAACAAACAAACAAATCTTTCTTTTTTATAATTTTATATTAAATTAAATAAGTAATATTTATCCCTAGGCTTATTGAAAAAGTCCGCATTTGAAATTGTAGAAAATGTTACAATTTTAAATATTTGACTGCTCCTCCTAAAAAAAATCCTCCCTCCCCATATTTGATGCTCACTACTCTTTAAAATATTTACTATCTGTTATAACTTTTTTGAAAACTCCAAAACAATCGTTTCGTGATTTGTTTTTAACTTTAATTAATTTGCGTTTCAGCATTTCTTTTCCTTTTTTTAGTAATTGCTAAATAGTTTTAAAAATTAAAAAACACGGTTTTATATCAGGTCGGTCTAAAAAGTTTAAAATGTTTTTTTTTTGGGGGGGGGGAGGAGGGGGTTGCATAGTTACGATTTTCATATGTGTTTCAGTGATTGTCATGTGTCTAGTGGGTCAGGTAACCTTTAGTTTCTCAAATTGCTTTTGATTCGTTTATCCTGCGTTTTATTTTTATCCTTTTAAGCAGCGACTATAGCCTATGTTCACCGGAAATAGTGTAGCTTTCCAACGGCGAAAGAATTTTTCAAATCCGTCAAGTAGTTTCGGAGCCTATTCAATGCAAACAAACAAACAATCAAATCTTTCCTCTTTATAATATTAGTATAGATAAATAATGATAAATATTTGCAATTCGTTGTCTTTGCAAATATACCTTTATGTTATATTAAAATAAAATGTATTACACAGGATAAATTTCCCATTTTTAACGACTGTTAAAAGTGTATCGTTTTCCTCAAAAGTAATAAATATTAAAAAATATTTCTTTAAAGTTTGAAACAAGTTGATCAACAATTTTAAAATTACCAATCTTTAAAACTTCTAACTTTAATTTCTGCTTATTTTTGATAAAACTGTTTTTCGAACTGAAAATGCTTATTTTTTTTACTGTTTTACTTAATAATACTGGACTGAAATTTGGCTGCCTAGTATTGTATAGTACCAAAAACAAACACAGGGAAGAGAAAACTGCGCCCGGGGCAAAGTTTCAATTTGGCGCCCCCCTTTCCCAGCTTTTTCTTGTAACAGCCCAAGAATGATGTTGATAGTATAAATATGGCGCCCCCCCCCCTTCGGACAGCGCGGTGTTGAATAAGCCTCCTCAAAATGTACTCCTTGCAGCGCCGTGCGAAAAAGAGGGGGACGAAGGGGGTAGTTGCCCCGGGTGCGAAATTTAGGGGGCACCAAATTTTTACTACTAACGTAATTTTTAGTCTGTCACAAGAAAAAGTTCAGGGAATGGGGCGCCAAACTGAACATTACTCCGGGCGTAGTTTTCTCTTTGCACACCCCTGCCCCCCCCCCTGTTTCATGTATTTTGCAAGCTGTATAAGGAAATTTATAAATTCCAAATATAGCTCCTTGTCCTTTTAATGCTACCTATGTATTTCACAAAAGTTCCAATTACATTTTAAAGTTATCAGAATTTCCTTTTTGCTAAAAAGGAGCTTACTGTAATTTGTATCAAATCTACCTTGTTTTGTATGGACTTGAAAAAAATATATATATACAAAGAAATGTATAATTGTCTTCTTTGGAAGTTAGTTATAACTTAAAAATAGCGTTAGTTTTATAAAAACAAAAAATTAGAAGTCGTAATTTTTTTCAAGACTATTTTAGTTAAAATTTATCAATAATTGTAGAAAAAATAAATCCAAACTTTGAAATAAGGGAGGTTATTTTAACACGTTACTGTAAACCAATAACAGAAAGGAAATACGAGGAAAGGAAAAAAGTTACTTTCATTTGCTAAAATGGATTCGTGTTAACCAATCGAATTTTCAAAAGGGCAGGAGAGGCGGAGACTGGCTGAGGCGGAGCGCATATAATTAAAACGCTTTTTTTGTTGCATTTCTGACCAAAATCTTTTCGAATTTTGCTCAGCCTAATTGTAGTAGAAATATGGAAAGCATATCATTGGAAAGCTTAAACACTAATATTCCGTGAAGCGTTTTTAATTTTTTCTGAATTTTGCTGAAATAGATTTTATAAGAGTAAAAAGGGCACAACACCTCGAATTTCACTGAATCCAAAATTTAGAGGGTCCTCAGAATTAAACTACAACGAAAATCAGAAAAGTACAAACTAGCCCGGTAATAGAATGTCCTCAGCCATCCTGAGAAAAAAAATCGTTTAAAAATATTGAAAATTAAGCGAGATATTAGAAAAGATTGCGCCCATAGACTTACCATTAGCGGTCGGCTTTTACCGCGTGACTAGTATGTGCTCTTAAGGTGCGCCACACACTAGGGAAATATGCAGCAAACATCATGAGACAGGAGTCAAATTCTACTGTTCAAACTGATTTTTCTTTTATTAACAGGGTGAAATTATTTTATGTCTCACGCTTTTCTGTTAAATTTCACAATGGTGTTTGTGTCGCCTAGCTCTTTACTGGCTACTTGATGCATTTTTAAGTTATTTATAAACCTGCGCTTAAGCGATACTAAATTCTTCACACAAAATTTAATTAGTCATTTTGGTTATTAGAATGATAAATATTTCGTGAATAAGATAAAGAAAAATTAGTAATAAAAATTTTGTGATATGATCCCGAAATTTCTAAATAATGAAATAACGATGCTGGCAACATTGCTTGCAATAATATAAATAAACACATTTAAAATTAATTTTTAAAAATAAAATTCAACTATATGCTAATTTTCCAAATTCCATGTATTATCAAATGTCGCAAATATATTTTTCTTATTTTACTTTGGTACTGCCTTCAAACCTACGAATATGTCTAAAAAAACGTAATAATATTCAAATAAATAAGTTTACCACATTTAAATAAAAACTCGTTCAATTAAACTAAATTAAGGAAACTTTTAGGTGTTCAAATATTGTTGATTACACATTCACAACATTTATAAATATAACATTCAGTTTTCCTATTTGTAAAAAATATTGGAACTAATTTATATACACACATACATATGTATATATATATATGCTTAAATCTCTTTTTGTGAATGTATGAATACATATTAAAATAAATAAATAAATAATGCCTCATTTTTTTTCTTCAAAAAAAAAAAAAATTGGTTACGAAAGTTTTGCATGTAAATGAACGCACAAATTATATGTTCCATAATCTCCTCAGTGAATTAACTCATCTATTTTAAATTGGCATATGTGTATTTTAAACGGCTTACAGTTAAATGTTAAAATATTTTTTTCCGCTCAATTCAAAGAAACAAACATTATTTTAACTTATCCATATTTGAAGATTCACTTTTAATTAAGCTTTTTGAAACTTAATATTACCAAGAAAAAAATTAAAGGATAGTGGATTTATTTTTATATATACAGTATTTCTTGTTTTAGCTAGTATTGATAAAAATGAATTTTCGCCGGTAATTTTTTTAACATACTATTTTTTCCACATGTATTTTTTTCCTAGGAAATAAATCATTTTTATTTTGAATTTGTCATTTAGAATTAAATAATCGCTACCTAACTAGAAAATATATTTAAAATGTGTGATTTCTTTCTCTGTCGTAAAATATTCTTCTAGAAAATGAATGCAGTCAATAAGAGTAATTTTGACTTATCAAGGTAACTTAGGTCCGAGAGAGAAAAAAGATTAAACTTTCTACATCACTTGCGTTAACGGCAAATATTTGATCTTAAAATATAGATAGTAGCACTAGTGTGATTTTGGCAGCTATTTGGAAATAATTCGTGAAAGTTCCACCATTACAGAATGGATCAAAATTAGCCTGATTTGGCCCAAAGTTACCCTGGTTGCTATAATTAATAAACACAATTTGCCACTAATTATAAAATCATAGTTTCCTTCACTATATTCTTTTAAAATTTTTATTCCGAATTTTTTGCAAAGATATATTAAACGTTGATGAATTTCTAATTAATAAACATTTACAAACGAATTATCTTTTTTATATGAATCGAAAATTAACTGTTTATAATGTCATGTTTTCAGATGCCAATAATCGAGTATCTGTAATTAATTTATGTCCGCAATTTTTCATACAAAAGGGTTCCCTAATTTTATAAAACAAATTAAATAGTATAAATATAATATTTAAAGAATTTATGTCAAAGGAAACGAGATGTATATGAATAAATTTTAAATGCACCATCTGGAAAATCATATGTCAACATAATTCATTTTCAAAAAATAGTATTTTAATCAGAAATATATAGAAATATGTCTATTGTACAGCAAATATGCTACTTTTTGAAATTGATTTTTTATAGTAAAATATCTCCTCCCCCCCCCCCCCCAAAAAAAAAATAGTAGAAGCATATTGTAATGAAAAAATGATCTTAAGACTATTTTTTTAAATCATGTTAAGAACAGGTTCGATTTTCATTTATTGAAATAATTGTTTAAATGTTTTAAAAAATTACATATTTTAAAAAATGTAAATTAATAATTTTAAGTTTTCTTGAAAGTATTTCTTTATTGAAATTTCGAAATATAGAAAAGCACTAACAGGAAGGAATTAAAATGGTGCATAAGAACATATTTTGTAAACGTAATTTACATTTGATAAATTCTGAGGCGAGCCAAAAGTAAAGAAAAGAACACATGGTGATTTGTTACATTCATATTGGTATTACAAAAAAGAAAGTGAAATATCATCCCAGCTAATCAGATCATTTTTATTTTACTACTGAGTTAGCAGAATGACAGCTCCAATAATTTCATATCTTTGTAAAATTGTCTGCCTGTGAGCAGTGTTCTCGCTGACATTTGACCAACGTTAGTAGTTTGGCTAATTAAAAATAAAAAACAATCGCCAAATGAAAAAAGTATTAGCACAATAGAATCGCCGTGTAACAAAAAAAAAAAAAAAAAAAAAAAAAAAAAAAAAAAAAAATCTTTACTACCCCCTTTTTTCCAATATGTTCTAAAATAACTTAAGTTTTTATAATTGTGAGAGCGATTGTTATTAATCTGATTTCAACAGTCAATATCGTAAAAATATGTATAGATTAAAAATATGTATATATGCAAATGTTTTAAAACGAAAAAGAAAAGAAAGAAAAAGCAAAAATTGAGACTAGCAATTTGGCGAATCTAATCACTTGCTTACTCGCCAAATGAAGAATTTAGTCGCAATTTGGCGCATTGGCGAGCGACAGCGAGAACACTGCCTGTGAGTACAACAGAGCAAATAAGTGAATGTAGATCTAACTCATGGTATCCAAAAGAAAACGTAGATGATCTAAGAAGTAAGTACTATTTCTCGAAAAGTTTTAACAACCAAACATTTACATAAACATTTTACAACCATTTTACAAACTTTAAAATGAATAGAGAACAATAAAATCTTATTATCCTAAGAAATGGTGTATATTTACTTTATATAAGTTATGAAGTGTGCGACTTTAAACAAAGCAAAAACTGCTACTTGAAAAATCTAATGTGAATTCACAATTTTTAATTATAAGGGATGACAAACTGGAACTCTGATTAACAATAAAGCAAAGATATAACATTAACTCAATTATATGCAGGATGATACTAAACTGTTTTTACCTATTAAGAGGGGTGATCGCACCGAGACGACCAATAATTTCATAGGAACATAGGGTTGCATTCCTTTCTGAGAGGCAAAAAAGAGGAAAATATAAATGGATCCTGCGAGATTTAGCAATACAAGTCATTGCCTTGTACATCTTTTTCTACCTGCTTCCGTAGTATATCTCCTAAGACTAAGTGGTTTATGCATGATACATCGCCAACACATTTTTACATAAGGGTTCTTAAGTTCTCGAATTCGACATATCCGGTACAATGAATTAGACATCGCATATCTGTGGCTTGGCCTCTTTGCTCGCCAGATCTCATCCCACTGTAATTTTTCTTTGGGGGCACATAAAATCTTTAGTATATGAGAGACGTCTGTGGTCTCAGCTAAATATATCGTGGCGAGAATCATTGTTGCCGCGGGCAAAATTCACACAACACCAGGAACCTTTGAAAGCGTGCGCTACTCGTTCTTCGCCAGTTCTAAACTTTGCAACGATACGGGTTGTCGACATTTTTAGCACTTGCTGAAAGTTTTTCACTAAATAGTAAATCTCATTGTGCATCTTTTGTTACCGTTTATTCGTGTTCCCAAAATTGTTCTAAATTCAGGTTCGAATTCTAATTCCTCTTTTCTGCATCTCAAAGTCGGATGCGACACAATAATTTAAGTAATTATTGGTAATCTGGATGGGTACTATCACCCTCTTAATTTATAATAAACAATTTAGAATCACCCTGTATGTACACATACATATTTATTTGTTCTGCTGTACAGTTGATTAATATTAGGAATGGATTATATTTGTCTGAGAAACGCTAGTGATAAAAATGACATAGGTATGTAACTTCTGTCTATATATTTCTTTTTATTGTACGCGAAGATTAGGATAAGAAATCAAGTGAAGTTTAGAATAAATAAATATATAAATTAAGTCAAATTTTAATTCACCGTAACAATAAAAAAATTATTTACAAATATGAAAAAAAATATGCATTTCCTAATCATATATGCTTTATGTGTAAATAGGGTTTTACATCTTTCAACGCAAACACGTACCTTTTAGGAATTTTGGCACTAACGGAAAGATGTTCAATCTGTAGCCCATGGGCCTGAAGAAAATCCAGAACTGTATTATTACCCAAAAAGTGACCTGCGAAAATAAATAAACATAACTTTATACCTTCTCAAAATTTATTGAGGAAGAATGCAATATTAGTAGCATTTACAGCACTTATATTTTCTTTGAAATAAATAAGTGCACTAGAAAATAAAAAAAGTTTATATACAATAAGAACCATATAGAAACAAGACACAAATAAAAGGTATGTGAATGTAGGCACAGTTAAAAACATACCTTTAACTAATCTGCAGTAATTTTAAATTGGAAGCTTTTTATAGCAGTATACAGGATGTTCCAAAAATAGCGATCCATTTCTATGAAAACACTAATCTTTTGCTTTCTTTCACAGGTGTTTGAAGAATTGCTCGCTTCAAAAGGAAGAACAGTCATCTTTTCTTCGTAACTGATTGATAAAACATATGAAGAGGTACGTCAACTGTACTATCGAAAATATGGAAAACAGCCACCAACAAGGGCCAATATCAGGCTACTAGGTGAACAAATGTTCTTCTTAACTGCTTCATGAATGCTTGACGTTTTTCATCCGTCAAGCTACCGATTAGTCTGAATTTGTTCAGAAGTAGATAAATATGGGCCATCGTTGGTACCTGTTTCCGTATTTTTGATGGTACATTTGACGCAACTCTCCATATGTTTTATCACTCCATATTTAAGTCTCCATATGTTTATATAAAAAAAATATGAAATTTATATAGATATTACATTAAAAAATATGTAAATAACTTTTATTATAATATCTATCACTATCATCAAATAACTGTAAGTAAAATACCAGATTTATAGTCCTATTTTGGTAGCAATTTGTTACTTTATTTAAAACTAGCAGTTACCCGTGACTTCGTTCGCATAACATTTAAAGAAGAAATAAATGATCAGTCAAGCAAAAAAATTCGATGATGAAAAGCATGTGTAATTAACTTTTTATCGCGAATTTATGGTAAAAGAAACTTCTGATAATCCCTATTTGCTAATTTGCTTGCTGGTTAAAATTTTCCTTTCAGCGATTAATACTAATAGATAGAAACATTCTTGAAATCTTTTGTTCAGCCCTGTATTTTCCAAGTGCCTTTAATACACGAAAGTATCTTTCTAAAATTTAGTTCAAACAAAATAATTTCTTATTACTACCTAAATTAAATTTTCAGAAATTATCATCCGAAGACAACCTTGTATCCAGTTCTTTGCGAGACCCTGTATATCATTTTATATATATATATACTACAAACATTTCTTAGTTTACTAAATGCAGTTCAAAATAAAAATGCATATTTTATTTAAAAACCACCTTTAAGTAAATTACGCTCATATTCAGTAACCTTTCCGAGATCTTTTGTGTAACCTTGTATATCCAAATTTAGCTATTTATACTATTACCTTTTATACTCTCCATTTAATATGCATACATTTAGCGAAACTTAAAAGCACATATCATAATTCAAAATGCATTTCATCCATGCAACAGTCATCATCCATCATATACAGTACTTCGAATAGAATATATAATATTTAAAATCATTTGTGTGTCCCTGTAAATGCTATGCAGTTCGTATTATGCATGAAATAACTCACATTAAGCATCAGCAACGTATATCAATTTGATTATACATGAAATCGTTTACCATAGTTAAAATATGTCGGAAACTGTTCCTCCCTTTTTTCTTATGCAATGGAATTCTTCTGTGTAACCCTGTAAATGAATAATAAGTGTCCTTTTCACTACATACTTTACAAAATGCATATTTTAGCGCACTTTGTAAATGCATATAGATTTGAATATGTTTCACAGGGTGTAACATCGTTAAATTTAATTAAAACGATTTTCCCCATAATGCCGTAATGCAAGGAAATTTTTAAAAATCCCTGTAAATAAACTAATCATGGTAGAAACTCTATTTTCAATAGGTATTCGTGCTAGGTAAACTTTAAGAACGTCCAAAAATTTCATGAAAATCGGAGTATATTTACGAAAGTTAGAAAGCGACCAGGCAGACAGACAATCCGAAACCATAATAACTTTTCAACTTTGTTCGAAAGTGTCAAATAATCGAGCCAAAAGTATATTGATGAGTAGTTTTATTATCCGCCTTTTCCCCACAAAAAATTTCTTCCATTGATAATTATGAGTTTTGAATAAAAATATTCATTTGTATGTAACTTATAATTTATTAATTAATATAAGTAAAAATATTTCTGATTCATTTTAAATATGACGTCATTATTTAACTCGCTCCATTAGCTACTGATATTCATACCCCTTGTATTTTTAACGACTGCTATAAAGTACCTGTTTTATTTCAACTATGACGTCACATTTTCATAAGTGAACCATTTTATTAAAAATATAATTCTTTTTCATTCTTTTTACTTTTAATTTATGTCGCCATATTTTACTCAAAAATTGCCATTAACTAAACAAATATATTTGTTAAATATATTTCGCGTGGAAGTTTTTTATTAAAAATTCATTGCCGCTGAAAAATTATTATTCCAATTTTTTATTTCTTGGCAACAGGAAAGGAAAATGGTTAAATTTTATCTGAAAAATGCCTATTGCTTTTGTATGAAAAATAATTAAATTTTGAATTATTAAGGAAAATATTTGAATAAAATAAATAAAAATTAGCCTATGTTCATTCCACTCCTATAATCTATCCACATGCAAAGATTCAAAGACATTAATCCATCCGTTTTGAAGCCAAGTTCATTCCAATTTTTCGTACACACTTTCCCTTTTATAATAGACTAGCAGTTACCCGTGACTTCGTTCACATAACATTTGAAGAAGAAATAATTGATGAATCAAGCAAAAAATTTCGATGGTGAAAAGCATGTGTAATTAACTTTTTATCCCGAAATAATTGCAAAAAACTATTTGCTAATTTGTTTTCTGGTTAAAATTTTTCTTTCAGCGATTAATATTAATAGATAGAAACATTCTTGAATTCTTTTGTTCAGCCCTGTAGTTTTCCAAGTGCCTTTAATACACGAAAGTATCTTTCTAAAATTTAGTTCAAACAAAAATATTTCTTATTACTACCTAAATTACATTTTCAGAAATTATCATCCAAAGACAACCTTGTATCCTGTTCTTTGCGGGACCCTGTATATCATTTTATATTATATTACAAACATTTCTTAGTTTACTAAATGCAGTTCAAAATAAAAATGCATATTTTATTTAAAAACCACCTTTAAGTAAATTACGCTCATATTCAGTAACCTTTCCGAGATCGTTTGTGTAACCCTGTATATCTAAATTTAACTATTTATACTATTACCATTTATACTCTCCATTTAATATGCATACATTTAGCGAAACTTAAAAGCACATATCAGAATTCAAAATGCATTTCATCCATGCAACAGTCATCATCCATCATATACAGTACTTCGAATAGAATATATAATATTTGAAATCTTTTGTGTGTCCCTGTAAATGCTATGCACTTCGTATTATGCATGAAATATAGTTCCTCCCTTTATTCTTATGCAATGGAATTCTTCTGCGTAACCCTGTAAATGTTTAATAAGTGTCCTTTTCACTACATGCTTTACAAAATACATATTTTAGTGCACTTTCTAAATGCATATAAATCTGAATATGTTTCACAGGGTGTAACATCGTTAAATTTAATTAAAACGATTTTCCCCATAATGCCGTAATGTAAGGAATATTTTTGACAATCCCTGTAAATTAATTAATCATGGTAGAAACTTTATTTTCAATAGATATTCGTGCATTAAGAACGTCCAAAAATTTCATGGAAATCGGAGTATATTTACTAAAGTTAGAAAGCGACCAGACAGACAGACAAACCGAAAGCATAATAACTTTTCAACTTTGTTCGAAAGTGTTAAAAAATGGGGCCAAAAATATATTAATCAGTAGTTTTATTTTCCGCCTTTTCCCCACAAAAAATTTCTTCCATCGATAATTATGAGTTTTGAATAAAAATATTCATTTGTATGTAACTTATAACTTATTAATTAATAAAAGTAAAAAAATATTTCTGATTCATTTTAAATATGACCTCATTATTTATCTCGCTCCTTTAGCTACTGATATTCATACCCTTTATATTTTTAACGACTGCTATAAAGTACCTGTTTTATTCCAACTATGACGTTACATTTTCATAAGTGAACCATTTTATTAAAAATATAATTCTTTTTCATTCTTTTTACTTTTAATTTATGTCCCCATATTTTGCACAAAAATTCCCACTAACTAAACAAATATCGTTGTTAAATATATTATAAAAAATACACCTTTTATTTTTATTTCAAACATGACGTCATATTTATTCTCTTTTAAATTATTTTATTATAGTTTTTCGCGTGGAAGTTTTTTATTAAAAATTCATTGCCGCTGAAAAATTATTATTCCAATTTTTTATTTTCTTGGCAACAGGAAAGGAAAATGGTTAAGTTTTATCCTAAAAATGCCTATTGATTTTATATGAAAAATAACGAAATGTTGAATTATTAAGGAAAATATTTGAATAAAATAAATAAAAATTAGCCTATGTTCATTCCACTCCTATAATCTATCCATATGCAAAGATTCAAAGACATTAATCTATCCGTTTTGAAGCCAAGTTCATTCCAATTTTTTGGACACACTTTCACATTTATAATATACTAGCTGTTACCCGTGACGTCGTTCACGTAGCATTAAAAAAAAAAAAAGATAAACGCTTTAATTAAACAAAACGGTTCATTAACAATAATTTAAAATATGTATGACATTTATCTTATAGAAGGCTATGCAGTAGTTTTTTTTTTATAGGGGACTTAAAGAACTCAGTCCAATAAAAGGAAAATGTGTTAGATAACATGAACAATCGCGAAAATGAAATTGTAACCACTTATACTGTAGAACAACTGTAACGCACCCCAATTGAACAGAAATCATGTTGTAGTGCATTTCAGAATTCTATACCAAAGAAAGGAAAATCATGTGTTAAACCTAGGTAATAAAAAAAATATCCAACATTTCCATAATGCATAACTTCACTGGGACATTCTTTTCTGCAGCTGTGTATATGATCTATGTGTTTGTAAATATTCTAAATACAATGTTAAAATTTTGCTTAGTGAGAAAAAGTATAACGAATATTAAAATTCACCTTTAGCAATTTCTAATTATAGACAGAAACTTACTTGAATTCTTTTTTACAGTCCTGTATATTACGTGCAAATATGTATACGATCGCATATTTAGCTTAAATTATTCAAGCAAAAAACCCGATTCAAATTATTGAATTCATAATTCCGGGAATCGCTATTGCACTGGTGACCAATCCAGTTTATTGTATAGTCCGATACATGATTTATTTAAATTCTACAAACATCTCTTATTATATCAAATGTAGCTGAACTTCAGGATGCATTAGTTTTCCAAATACATACGATAATTGAAAAAGCTCTTCAGCAATCTTTTCTAATAGACCATATTTTGGATACAATATCTGAGATTTGGACACAGGTCCAAAATCTTTTATGCGTCTCTGTAAATGAACAACAAAATGTGATGCAAATGATACTTAACTGCAAGATTATTGTAGTAAATTTCAGTATTTATCATTGTATTGATTATCTCAGTATATTAATTTCATCATGTTTGAAATAGCGCAACGCAATTAAAATACGCTGGGAATATTTTTTTTCTCCGTAGACTATTTATTATATTACCGAACATTTTTCTGCAATATTGTAAGTGAATGTTAAATCTTTTCATCCCATTTTCTACAGAAATCCTATTTTAGTGCACTTCAGAACCTGATATCAATTTCAATATTATTAAAATAACCTTAATAAAATAACATTATTAAAATACGTTGCAAATTCTTTTTCTTTACAGACCATAATATATTGAAATACTTTTGAGCTCCCTGTACGCACACTATAAGTACTACATTTAACATATTCGATAGTAACCATGTTTTTCTGAACCTTAAAAATGCATGTAAATTTCATTACATTTAAAATTATGTAACATTATCAAAATACACCACAAATGATTTTTTCACCTTAGACCATAATGTAAAGTTTCCTTTTGTGTGCTCCTGTGATTCAGCTATAATTGCTACCTGGTCCATTTTCAATGGCGCATATGCTATGGTAATTCTCAATAACGCATGTTATTTTCGTATGAATTCCACTATATTTACCCAAGTTGAAAAACGGACAGACAGACGGCAGACCCCAGGCACTAGGCATCCGGTATACAGACAGGTTGAAGTCGTAAACACTTTTCGACCATGTTAGAAAGTGTCAAAAAGCGGGTAGTTTCCGTAAAACGAAAAAAAAAAACAGTTTTAGGAAAAATATACTACAAAACTGTGTTTTAGGTGGCATTTTTGTATAATTTGTACATATATGCTCTACATACCATAAAAATTTATAAAAATTTATTATAAAAAACATTCTTTAAAAGTGACAACATATTTTTGCTTTTTAAGAGCCAAAAAAATGTGCAATTAATATCCATTTACAAACCTGTTTCCAGTACACTTTGAGCACATTATGCCAAATAGAGATATTGACTGAGGGAATGTATTTTCTCACAATTACATTAAATCTTTAGATTTTAAGCCCGAAAGTGCATTTTTAAAGTGATATTTATTTATATTTTCAGAATTGAACAATTTTCAGAATTGAACAATTTTCAGAATTGAACAATTTTCAGAATTAACACACAAAAATATTTTTTTTGATTAATTGAGCTTTTCTTACTTTCTAAAAATGATAAAAAGTTTTTACATTGATCATTACGTCATTTACGATATGTATAAATTATTAATATTTTCTAGTCGTTTAATATTTAACCTTTAAAAAAACTTATTTCATTTTGAAATTAAATATTAAATACGCTCAGACGATAAACTTAATTTTCTTTAAATAATAACTTTTGATATCATAATTCAATCTCATTTCATTGCAACATCAGAGATATTTATTTTATATTCAATATGTGACGTCACAGTCGTCTCTTTTTAGCACTTAGTCAAAATTACATTGTGTTATTAAAACTTGAAAACTTATACTTTGTTTCATATATGACGTTACATTGATATTTTTTAAATTCTTAATGGAAAGTATTCCTCTGATGTCACAATTGGTAAAAAGTTGAATTAGCCTCGAACCGAAAGAAAGAAAAAGGTTCATTTTGATTATGGATTAATATCTGGAAAAACTACTAAAATATTTATATTCTTGTAAAGTGTGAAGTTATATTCTTGTAAAGTCTTCTAAGTGTAAAAGAAATTTTATATAATCGTTTGCGTGATATAAGAAGAAAAACAGTATTCCTCTGACGTCACAATTGGCGAAATTGTGGTTTTTAATCTCGAACCGAAAAACAGAATAGAGTCCATTTATTTATTTCGTTTTATTTTATCATGTGAAAATCTTTCAGTTGAAAATTAATTACAGAAGAGAAATAATTATTCCGTTTTTTTTTATTTTTTGGCAACGAAAAAAGAAAGATAATTCAATATTATGGAAAATTTTTCAATTTATTCTGTATGAAAAATAGTGAAATATTGAATTATTAAGAAAAATATTTGAATAAAATAAATAAAAATTAGCCTATGTTCATTTCAGGCCAATAATTTACCTATATACAAAAATTCAAAGACATTAATCCATCCGATTTGAAGCCAAGTTCATTCCAATTTTCGGACACACTTTCACATTTATAATTATAGCATAGCACGGTAGTGCTATGCTATATTTAATTCCAATGCGACTCCGTAATGTTATTTTAATAGGGAATTTAACATTGAACGAGTTATTTACTAGACATTTTCCCACCTTTTGTACGCGCTGCCACAGATTTTCTTCGAAGCACCTAATTGAGTTAAAAAAAATTCCTCCAATCAAAAAAAAAAAAAAAAAAAAAAAAAAAAAAATGAAAATCTTAGTGATCAATGGACATATTTCCTGTAGCATTTAATAATTTTTACGTGATTTAAAAAGAAATTTTTTTTGTAAGAATTAAAAACGGCATATTTAAGACTTCATATTGGAAGTGAAACGGAGATTTTTAAACATTTGGTACCAGGAAAAAGAATCATTTTCAGAAAATAATAAATATGAAGCATGATTTTTGTAATAAAGAGATATTTTCTAATATTAATTGATGGATCAATGCGTTTTTTAATTGAAGAAATATAGAAAATTAGTAAATTAAGCTTTTTTCTATTTATTGTTTTTCAAAATAATAGAAAATAACTTAAAAATATATATGTAAATAATGGTATTTGAAAGTGGGGTTTCTGACACATTGGCATCTGAAAAAAAATCGCGCCAAAGCCAGTATATGATATTTGTGCCGGAATTTTGTACCTATACCACAATTTTTATAATGTCTTTGCCTTATACGTTCGAAGAAAATCAAAATAAATTAAGGTAAATAAAAGTCTCCAAAAATAATAGTATTAAAAAATAATAGTATATCATCCTTGGTACGTAATGAAATTAGTAAATCTGCAGAACTAGGCCTTCAAACTCAATTCCTGGCAATTTTTTTAAGGCTAAACCGCAGAATTAACGACTAATTGGCGTAAGACTTTTCGGCACTGCAATAAATTAGCCAATTCTATCAACCTAATCATTCAAATATTTTTTTTAATTTCCAATTTGGCGATTTTTTAAAATCGCTCCTCAACTTGTAACATTACAAATAATTAATCATTGAATAAAATTTAATTTTGAATTAATTTGTATTAAATTTATTATTCCTATGATTGTTAAAATAATAAGAAACTTACACGATTTAATTTTTAAAACATCACAAAGAGTTTCTGTTGAAAAGTAGCTGTTTTTTTTATATTTCAAGTTAATATTTTTATAAAACTCTTTTGATGCATTATTTGTATGAAATTATAAAATGTAAACTCATTTGAAATATTCATAACGCTCTGTCCTTTGGCACAGATGTCTAATACTTATCACGTTGGCGCAATTTTTGCGAAAATTGATGGTGAAAATTTTGTTTTCAATAGAACAAAACAATTTATATCATTTAAGGTATTTCTAGGTTATCCCGTCGACCAATTTCGCCAAATTATACAAATCGCCAAACTAATAGCCAAATTATACATATTGACATAATTTTTATTTTAAATAACGAAAAAATAAATAATTAGTAGAATATTAATAAAAATATTAATAAAAAGTCGAAATAAAAATTACTTAATGACATTTTAAACACGTGAATCGCATTAATGTCATTGAATGTGACATTCACGATCATCCATTATTGGCATTTAATCTTATAGTTTGGCGATAATTTTTTGGTCGACGGGATAACCTAGAAGTACCCATTTTAAAAAAGAAAGTACAAGAAAATAATTTATTAATAAGTATACAATGATAGCCGGGTTAGCATATGAGACACATAATCGCCATTTTGTTCCAATCGTGCCAACGTGTTGCATGCACAGTGTATGCCGAATGTACAAATGAATTAAAGTGCATTTTTATGTGTATCGACACTGTCTTAAGATTCAGATTCATTTATCGAATTAAAAATGGGAATTTTTAAGATTTTCTTCTGACAGAATTCCTCGAAATCAAAGTGGTAATATGCGGGGATATTTGATAGGTTAATACGAGTCTAGAGAAAAGAAAATGGCGAAATGTTTTCTATGAGCTTGACATTAAAGTGAATCTAATTAACTTCTTGAACTCGTATAATAGTACTCGTTCAGTATCGTCAAATTTTGGAATAGAAAATTTCCACATTTTGTGTAGTTTGGAAAACCTTGTCTGTCAAATCACAGTCTGAACATACACTGTAAAAAATTTGGAACTTTTACTGCATCGTCACTCCACCTTTTTTATAAAAAACAATTAATTTACTGTATTATGGATCATTCTCATTGGTCAAAATAGATATATTTTATAAATCTATGGAGTGACGATACAGCAAAAGTTTTAATTTTTTAACAGTATAGAATGTTGTCACTCTCATATGGAGACAGAAAAGTTCCTGTTATCAGATTCGAAAACAATATACACACTTTTAAAAAATTGACCATTTGCTGCATCGTCACTCCACCGCTTTTACAGAAAACGATTACTTCCCCCCAATTATGGAGCATTCTCATGGGTCAAAAGAGAAATATTCTCTAAAAGCGGGGGAGCGACGATGCAACAAAAGGGTCAAATTGTTTACAGTGCAAGTAGCAGTGCTCATTTCCGATGTCGCTATTGATTAATTAGATGACTGCAAATTATTTATTAAATCATACTGCGTTTTTGATAACATCTTAATTTTTCGTTTTTATGACTGAAAGGAGAGTATTTTAATATGTACTAACATATGGAAATACTTTGTTCTGGATTAACTCATAGAAGCACTTTGACGCGTTCCGACATTCATCAATTCATTAACACTAGAAAGACGGAAATTTTTATTCCAATTTTTAAAAAATGTATTAAACACCAGATATTTTATTTAAAACTATTTAAGTTATTAAACTATTAAGTCATTTGAATTTCTGGTTCGAACCAAAATATCTTCATATGGCAAAGTCCAAAATGATCTCTTACTGTCATTCTAGAGTTAATGAATCAAGTAGCATCTAAAGGAAAGTTATGATATATGAACACTGTTAACAATTTGACCTATTTACTGCAGCGTCACCGTTGCGTGAGAAGTCCTTCTCTGTATCAGGTTCATGTCCAGCATTTAACATGGACTCAAGAGTTAACCCGCGTTATTGAATATGAGTGTAGTGAAGCTATTTCCTCTGCCACCAGAATATATCATTTTAACTAGCCTTAACTCCGTGCTTGTTTCTGGCACATGGTGTCAACTGCAATTTGAATTATCTAATCGCCTGTGATTTTCTGTTTATTTGTATTACTGAAGAGAAGCTTCAAGTTCAAAAATTTTAAGGTTTTGTTTGTAAACGATTTTTATGTGCTTTTAACTATTTAGATAAACTGTCTGTATTTTTTGTAATCATTTTTATGAAGCGTGTAAATGAAGAAATGCAGAAAGTAAGTACATATACAGTTATACATGAAATGAAAAAAAAATAATTACATTTTATTGGTACAGTAGTGACTATAAGTGAATGTCTAGAACTATACATCTAAGCACTGTAACTTAAACATGGTGAAAAAATGCAAATTTTCTGGTTGCAAGAGTGGTGAACGCTACCATTATAAAGACTTTATGCAGGGGGTTTTATTTTTTCCTTTTCCCAAACCTCAAAAAGACTTGCGGAAATGTAATGAATGGCTCTCTGCTTGTGGTAGAATCAATACAAAAACGGTGACTAGAGACTGGTATGTCTGCTCTCGGCATTTTGTTGACTTAAATGGCCCAACTGAAGAACATCCTAACCCGATACGAAGAGTATTTATTTCTGAACCATTAAACGATAAATCTAATAAATATTCACGATATTATCGTCGAAACCGGGAAATTATCAAAAATAAAAGAATAACATATTATAAAAAAATATGTAAAAGTCAAATACAGAAGCGTAACGCTTCATATTATTTGGAAAATAAATCAAAGATTAATAAACATAAGCTAAAGTACTGGAACACAAAAAAATACTCAAATCATAGTAAGGTTCGCACTTCTAAAAAATCTAATCCTTCAAGATATCGACAGCTTGCCTTAGTGAAAAATCTGCTAAAGTGTAATGAGTCAAACAAACAAAGCAAAGCAGAAGAAAAAATATTGAATTTGTAAGAACTCAAATAAAAGCTCAATTGTTTGCTCGTAAAGCTATTCATTATCTTTTATGCTTTTATTAAAGATTTATTATATTCAATTTAGAAGATATTTTCGAAAATTTAACAACCTGCATTAGTGCACTAATAAAACAATTTAGATTAATCATTGAAAAATTCAGGGCCATAGCTAAGGAGGTGCTACGGGCGACTCAGATCTACCGCCCCCCCCCCCCCTAAAACAGTTTGAACCTCCTGGAAAAGATTCCAATGTCACTAAATGAATTTCTGTTCCGAAAATTCAAAGGAAATTTAGTTCAAAAATCTAATTTAATTTGGTGATCCTTCCACAGTTTTCCAGAATTACTAAATTGTAACTAAAGTATGTGTTTCAACACTCGCTCATCTTACTTACACATATGAAGCTAACATTATGTTTAATATTGCACTAGATATGCACTCAAATTTTTCATCATCATATCCTTTTCTTAGCATAAAATGGAGCTATTACAATAGCTTGATAAAAAACATAGTACTTACGATGTGAATATGTACTAATTTATCTTTTCTGCGTAAGACAGAAAAAAATATAAGCCCCTTAGGCATTCTCTTGAGCTCACCCAGCCCTCCACCCCCATAGTTCACTTCTAGCTATGGCCCTGGGTGAATTACATCAGTAATTGTGACACGATACCGCATAAAGAAGTCCTGAAGATGGTACCCTCAGTTAATTTTGAAATGAGTTCACCTAAATGCAATAGTTATTAAAAAACTTGAGATATTAAACAAAAACATAATTTGCAGAACAAATTAAAAAAACCAAGATTTATTTCCTACAACTCTTTAAGCCCGAGAAGGGACAGATATTAAGATAATTGATTTATTCATTTCGACATTTAATATTAAATTTTGGTAACAAATAAGTTAAACCAAGTGAACATGAAAAAATAAAAATGCAATTCAAACAATATGATACTTAACCACCCTAAATCTTAGATTCCGTTCAAATGAAATCGAAATAAATCTAAGACTTTTTTCCAAACTCAACTTGCAAATATGTATTGCAGATTTTGTATTATGTTTACGGTAAGTGTAAACAAAATGAATAGGCAATCAAAAAAGCAAATGTTCAGAAAAAGTCGGAGATTTATTTCGATTTTATTCGAACGGAATCTAAGATTTAGGGTGGTTAAGTATCATGTTGTTTGAATTGCATTTTTATTTTTTCATGTTCACTTGGTTTAACTTATTTGTTACCAAAATTTAATATTAAATGTCGAAATGAATAAATCAATTATCTTAATATCTGTCCCTTCTCGGGCTTAAAGAGTTGTAGGAAATAAATCTTGGTTTTTTTAATTTGTTCTGCTAATTATGTTTTTGTTTAATATATATAAGGATATAAGGATATAAGGATAAATGTCATTCATACGCTATTGATTATTAAATACTAAAGTGTCTAGAGCCTATCATAGGCTGTCATCATTTGTTTCTTCACGGTGCACTTAAACTTGTAGTTAAATTTCCACGAAACACTAAAATTACGATAAAAAAAATATTTATTAAAAAAATATGTTATACAATCTATTACATAACACAAAAAAAAACCTTGTATAAGCGACAAATGAACGCACTAAAATGTGTAATAAATGAAAGCGAAAATTCTTATTTTTTTTTAATTAACAACTTCTATTAAAATATCTATGCTCGACTTTACTTAAAATTGACCTTTTTTTTTTCCTTTAATAGACTTTTTGTACAGGAAATTTTTTCGGACATGTTCTTGAAAATGAGTGTAATATCAACTTGTCTTTTCCGAAATTAATAAAATTACATTTTATTACATTTTATAGATAGCACTTTACCGCCAGTTTATACATTGCTACTGTATTTTGCATTCTAAAAGATTTCTTTGAATAGGTTTTGCCTTACATAACATAACATGCTTTTCGAGACTGATTACTTAAAAGGAGAGCATGACGCTATTTAATAAAACACAGCCATTCTCTTACGAAAATAGCTTTTAGAATTCTAAATGACAAGTTTTATACAATCCTATAGAATTCTATATTTTGTATAAGCTAGTTTAAAAGCTATAGAAATATTCGTTAAAGTTAAATAGAAATATCTCTATAGCAGAAATTTCAATTAAACTTCTATTAAAGACTTTCTCTTTACTGACATTTCTATTAAAGTTTTAAAGTATAGCTTTTAAACGAGATTATATATAAACAGGCCATAATTTTATAAGATTCAATGCATTTTTTACTATAGAATTCTAAAATATATTGTCATAAGGGTTTATTAATAACAGTGAAAATGGTAGTTGTTGTGAAACGGGCAGATTTAAATAGATAAGGTCAAATAAATATAAACTAAGCTTTATAAAATACTGAGCAATGGAAGCCCTATCCCAGATTTTTTTATTTAACTCCCTCTCTTACAAAAAAAGTTAGCCCTTTTAGTACCAAGGAGCGCCGTCACACTGCTTCAATAATGCCAGCGTCACGAGAGCGGTTCTGTCACAAAACTCGGTAACACGGCAGTCACTATGTTTATCCAATGTTCGAAATTATATCACAACAAGAAAAACAAAGATATTTTTTCAAAGATATTTAAAAAAATAATAATAATCACGGTGTTTATGTAAAAAATATGCGATCGAAGATAGTTAGAATACAATATAATGAATAAAAATACAAACACGGTAACAAGGCCGTCACTATGTTTATCCAATATTTGAAATTATATCACAACAAGAAAAACAAAAATATTTTTTCACACAGCTTAGAAAAAAACTGAAGAAATAAAATGATAATGTGTTTCGTTCGCAGTTTATCGTTTGCAATTAAAAAATTTCTTACAATTTGGAATTTCTGTTGCTAGGTGACAATAAATTAAATAAATTTAAATAGCACTTTATCAAACACTGCACGCGCCAAAAGTGAACTGTCAAAAGGAGAGCTATCGCGACGCTGCAAATTTTCACAACTAGCGAGAGCAGCGGGACGGCGCTCCTTGGAAATAAAAGAGTTAATAAAAGTCATCCAAGGCATTTGACTTCCCCATTTACGAGGAACGTCTGGCAACACAAGAAAAGAGATAGAGAGTCACCTCTTGAGTGCAATAGGTTCAATCTCTTATATAACTCACCAGAAAAATATATGGATATATTATAGAAGTCTATTGTAATATTTATGCAAAATCAGATTTTCATTGCAATTATTTGAAATAGAAGTAGCTTTGTTTAATTCACCACCACTATATACCGTCAGCACAAATAAATTACTGGGATTTTTTAAAAAAAGATATATTTTCAAAACTATTACATACAATATAATAAATGATCTCTGAGAATGGTCAGGAAGATCCTCATATTTTACGCCTTGGAATATCTTTTTGCGGAGTTACATTAAGATATTTCTCATGAAACACCGTTGCCAAGAACACTCAAAAAGTTAAAGAACGCATCAGCGCTGCTCTAAAAATTGTTGACCGAAGTTGTCAATTTCGCCTCCACATTTAGTTAGAAAATTCAGTTCACATCAGAAAATATAAAAAGGTTTTCAGATTTTAAATAACAGTCGTCTCTTGATATATTAACCTCCTTAGTCTTGAGGCAAATATTGCAAGGGCCAGTAAAACTAGTTTAAGATTATTACACAACATGTAAAAATATGCACCACTGAATATATCGATCCTTATGATACTCGCGAATTTATTAAAAATGTGCAAAAGTAATTTTCACAATACTATACGCGGTAGTCTAGAATAAAATAATCTAAAAGGTGTTTGTTAGTATCGCCTTCAGTCGACATCGGGACTGATGAGGTTAAATAGAAATTCTTCTTCGGAAAATTCTAAGTCTACTTGAATTTTGGGATAAAAATGCTTGTTAACTTTAGATAACAGTGTACATTTAGAATATGCGATCTTTAGTACAAATTAGATTTTTGTCATGTAAGGAAATATCCACAAATGTAGCATTTGCAACAGAAATTGAATTTCCCTAATTTTTTACATATATCACTAAGTACAATACGTCTAAAAGTTTTTAAAATATTTCATTACAATCATTTGCCACGGCCTTACTAATGATCAATTGAATATGTCACTACGATAAAGAGTTACCATAAATAAATTACAAAAAAAAAACATTCGAAACAATTATATATATTATAATAAGTGATTTATGAAAAGGAAGACAAGCATTCAAAGTTGTTTTTTGAATCGCTGAATTCATATTTTAAGTTACGGTAATGATTTGCTTGTATTCAAATGGCCATAAATATCTTTAAATCGGGGTTACATTAAAAGACTTATTTACGAACCAAATTTTCCAAAATTACTCAAAAAACTTTAACTATGCAAATGTGCTGAACGAACTTGATTACAAATTAACTTTTTTCGTATTAGGAAAGATCAAAACATAGAGTATTTGAAAAATAAAAGAACTTGCAGTGATTCTCTTTATTTTTATGCATTTCTTATCATAATGAAATAGTTTTAAAAGTGCAGATTTTTAAAATCCGGTTGTTCTCTTATTTTAACCCAATATAACACTTATAATTACTAAGGATAGGAAACCAGCGATTAGAAATGCACAAGTAATGCCTGAGAGTGTAGTGAACAACCATTTTGAATTTACTATCGGTATTTTTCATCAGTGCAAGACTCAAAGTGTGTTAGAAAGAAAGATATTCTGTTTTTACTAGCACGCTGAGTCTTGTACTGATGAAGAATCTCGATAGTAGATTGGAAACTGTTGTTCACTACATTTTCATGCATTATTTGTGCATTTTAAATCTCTGGTTTTCTATCCTTATACATTTTTTCACATGACTTTATTTGCTATTTATAATCACTGTTGATTAGCTACTAGTTTTATAATCAAATATTAACCTGCACCAAAAGCGAAAAATAAACTCTGTCCTGGATTTTTCTCGATAAGCTGTGCGACTCTGTTCCCCATTCGCATGTTGCGGTTGTAAATGAGTTCTTGTCGAAAATAATGGTCAATATTCTTGGCAAAGGCTGCATCTTCCTCAGAGAGAGTCCAGTTGGTGATTGCAGGAACCGGCGCTGTGTCCTGGCCGAAAACCACGGCGTTGAGGTCACCGCAATTGTAATGGCGAATCAGGTCGTCAGTCGTGTAGGTGGAGTGCATCTCGTTTTCACGAAGTTCTTCGTGCTGTAGCAGGGTGTGGTTCAGAGCAAATAAAACCTGTTATATAAATATTAAATTAGTACATGTATATTACAATGATTGTCTCTAGATATACGAACTAAAACAATCAAGTACATTGAAAATAAGTATAAAACTCAAAATGTTTTCTAGTAATTCTTTCATAAATACTAAATGTTCACCTTGGGAAAAAGCCTAAATATTTACTGCTTATAATATTTATTTTTTTCCTAAAAATTTAACTGCTATCCTGACTATTTGAGCTCGGGCATCAAATAAGATTAGGAAAAAACGCTGCTTTTAAGCTATATAGGAAAAGCATAAAAGTAAATTTATTTTTTTAAATGTATAATTTTTGCTTTTTATTTATTTATTTATTTTTTTTTTTGCGTTAGAGGAGCAAGGAAAAAATAAATGTTATTTACATTATATTTTTTAGATTTGTAAATTCATTTCATAAATTAAATAATAGTAAAATATTAACAAATTACTACCTATTGTTTTCTTATTTTTTTCTAACTTTTAGTATAAAATGTTCGCAGCAATTTGCTATATTATTTGCAAGGATTTATGCTGTAATTAAGCATATTGTTGTTTCAAAATTATACAATTGTTTGAGTTACAGAGAAAAGTTTGTGATTTATCACACATGGCAGTTCAAGAGCAAGATTCCTTAACGCTAATGCGTTATTTTATAATTCAGTCCTCAAAATAGTGGATTATCCGAAACAGTCTGGGGTATGCTTCTATTGTAATAATGTTAAAATAATTGAATGACACCGGAAATTATCACCAAATTTATAACATATTAGGTAAAACTTTTTCGATAAGTAATTCATAAAAATAATCTTTCTTACCAAAAGTTCCAGTAAAAACGTGGCATTTAAGCATTCCAAATTTTATCAATAAACTGCAGAATATTCCGAATGACATAATATTAAAAAGCTGTATTGTCATGAAAAACACACATGTGAACGTATTTTTTATAATTCTAGCATATTATGAAGTAAATTAAAAATCTATTACAGTATTTCATATTTCCATACAAAAAAGAGGTTCAGTTAAATCAGTGTTTCTTAAACTGCTTTGGTTGACGCCACACTAAAAATATCGGGAATTATTTGCGACACACCTGAATATAAAAAAGCATGATAAAAATTGTATATATACATATTTACTTACAAAATATGTTCAGTGAAAGTTATCAGCGTATTTTCTTCAAAAAATAAATTAAAATTAGCTTTTTGTGTCACAGAAAAGTTAGCATATCATCATCAACGTTAAAAAGTCTTATTCAATTTTTGGACTTTATTTCAGTTAGCATTAAAAATTCAAATTCACAGACCCATGAAGATCCAAAATGAGAAAGAGTTTTAATAGCTTTCAAGCTGATTGTGAAATACATATTTTTGACAGAAAACCAATGCTCATCGAATTTTTGTTTTAAGATTGTTGAACAGCAAAAGTTATTTCTTAAACAAACAATTATTCTTTTTCTGTTGTTGTCAGATTTGGCGTCTTACAAATTTCAAATGACTTCGTTAACTAGTCATATTCGTTAATTTTAAGTGAAGGAAAATTTTTAAGTGTCAAATACATGACAAATGGTAAATGTTGCATCATCGATACAACTCCACACAATTTTAATTGTTTGTCAAAAAACCTTGCGTCACCTTTTTCAATTGTCCATGGCATATAACAACACACAGGTTAAGAAACAATGAGTTAAATAAAAATGTGTGCCTTGTATGCGATAAATGTGTCTTGCTCTAGGAAAATAATATAGAACAATAATATACAGTAATCTCATCTGAGATTACTACGAATTTGAAAGACTTTTTTTAAATTTACATACCTCAGAAACCAATAAATGTTCAAGATAAAATGAAGTATTTAGAAAAACGAAGTTTATTTTTCACACAGTCAGTTGTTTAATCTGTTATTTCAACTTGGATTATATATTTTCCGAATGCTGTCAATTCTCTCATAAACATACGTCTCTACGTTCACTTTCATTTCGTTTCTATAATATATTACATTCGATTCAAATTTGAATTTCTATTCAAAAATTATTCAGATATAATCCACATGGACCTAAGTTCAATAAATTTATCCAATAGTTTAAACTAAAAGTTTATGTGCACATGCAGAGTTGCCAAGTCTTCGGCTTTTTTCACACCACTATTATTTTAGAGAAATGCTGGCTGTTTTAAATCACCCAAAAGGGCCTCCGTGGGTAAGTAGTTTAGATATCACGCCGCTAATCGCTTGCGAGTGTAAGAGGTTGTGGATTCGAATCCCACTGGCTCCATTGCACACACTATTTGTGCGAAGCTCCTGGTTGTACTTCTCATGTGTTGTAATATTTCCTTGTGTGCTATTTCGTCCCTTTATGTTGACGATGGCTTATAAGTAGGCTTCTTGTCGAACACACAAGTCACATGTATGTTGTTCAGTAAAACAAACAAATCACCCAAATGTTCCAATTAAATAAAACAACATTTTCTGTTGTAAAATACTGGCAACCAAAAAGCCGGATACTTGGAAGTTCTACATATGTATTGGATTGAAAATATTTTATTATTTACAGTTTATATTAATTTAATTTTATAATGTAAAATAACATGTTTATATTGTAAAACGTAATAGTATAGGTGTTATTAGTATGTGCTCTTTACTTTTAAAATAATTAAAATAAGGAAATAATTAAATACACGTAGATAAAAAAATTTATTAATTAGAAAATTTTTATATATGTGTGTGTGTGTGTTAATTCAAGACGTAACAGTTTATTATTTGCTAACAATTATTTATTTGAAATAATTTGATTTAGTGTTTTAATGACAGATTTATTTTAACAGTTCTTTATGAAATAATATATTAATATTCACAAAATCTTTTTTTAGAAGTCAAACCAATAGTTTATATCTTTTTAATGGACGTAATAGAATTATTTTCAAGATTTTAGCAAAAGTTCTGTCAAATTATCAATGGTATATAGAGAATACTTTCATCATGTAATAAAAAATTTATTTTAATTCCAAATTTTTTCTATTTATTTTGGTGTTTTCTGAAAATTCCATGAAAATTTAGTCTTCATTTTAAAACATTGCCTTAAACTCTGTGAAAAGCAATAGCGATTACATTGTAATCACTTATTAATTGGATAATTCTGCTATACAACGTTATTATAACCTGTTAAACTTTACGATTGATATGGTTACAGTTTTAAAACTGTAGATATTGTCCAATATATCACATTATACACAATATTTGTTTATTTTTGGTAGTTCAAAATATGGAAGATAAATGAAAAATTATCCAATAAATATTTTTTTGTTTCGCATTTAAATGAAACTTAGTCTAAAACGGAACAAAAGAAATACTATTATATTTATTATTTTCTCAATAATATAACATTAATATATGAATATTAAAGTTGAAAAACAATTAACATACCATTGTCAAATTACCAAGCGTAATTAAAAAGGCTCCAAGGAAGCAAAAGCATTTGGTATAGACAAAACTACAGAATACAAATTTTGTTTAAGAGAGAATAATATACTTATTGCTAATCCCACAAAACTAATTATAGAAAATACTTTTACTTAACGACAGAAAGCCAAATAGTTATTTAGCTAAACTCTTCAGGCATACAAACATTTACGCTCGACTTCCGATATTAAGGTAGACTGCACCAGGAAATATTTTGCCTAAACTTGATTTATTATAGAAATTAAAAGCTAGTTAATGCAAAATAACTTTTCTTAATATAAAATATGAAATGTGTTTCGAACGAAAATATACGACTAAAACATTATTCTCTAGGCAAATGTCAGAAGAGTAATAGCTAATTATTTATTCTAGTTATGCAACGCTTGCAGGATATTTGAATTTCTGAATGGCATAAAAGAAAAGATTTTTATCTTTATCATTCGATTACATAAACAATTATTTGAATAATTCATTTTAAAATAAGCTTAAATAGTAAAAAAAAGTCGAAATAAATATAATACATTATCATAAAATAAATATGTTAAGCATTATGCGTCTGTAAATAAAGTCATGTAATTCTGAAATTTAAAGAGGATTTAATCATACATATTGTTATACCAGGGTCACACTGATATACTTGAGATACGACTAATTAGTATAAGTTAAACTTATTAACCCTTAACTGCATGAAATATTTTTTTTAATAATTGTGTTCTTTATGCTTATATTAAGGATTAGACACCAAAAATTTTTAGATAGATTTTTAATGTTATACAGAGGCACCATTTTTGTAATTTTTACAGGATTAATATTTCTATATAAATATAGTGGTTGCTGAGAACTTATTTTATTTTTCAAAAGTTAAATAAAAGGTGATGTAGATTTGCATCACTATGCAAAGAAGGGATAATTCTTAAGGTGTTAATACGCGAGTAGTCAAAGTTGCTTCAAATTCCAAGCTTCTCCATGCTATCCTGTGAATCCAGGGGAGTCGCTTCGAAAGAAAGCAACTGGGCCTCCGTGGCTGAGTAATTAAGACATCACGCCGCTGATCGTGAGGTTGTGGGTTCGAATCCCACTGGCTCCATTGCACGCACTCTTTGTGTGGAGCTCCTGGTTGTACTTCTCTTGTGTTGTAATATTTTTCCTTGTGTGCTATCTCGTCCCTGTAAATTGACGATGGCTTATAAGCAGGCTTCCTGTCGAGCACACAAGCCAGATGTATGTTGTTCAATAAACAAACAAACAAGAAAGCAACTATCCTCTATCGGCGCTTCTTTCCCCGCTTGTAACGAAGCGAGTCGCAAGTAACAGCCAATCACTCCTTAGGAATTTTCATAATTGAAAATTCCTATGCTCCAAAAAGTGCTAGAAGCTTATAAATTCTTAAGCACAAGCTAAATTTTCAAAAGAGGTAAATAGTGTGTACAAAAACAGTTTTGTTATTTTTTCATTGCGATATTTTACATTGTCAATTTATATTTCTTTATAAAAAAATTACATAATATTATCAAATTGTATATATTATTTTAATTTACCTGAGAAAAGTTCAATCCGTTCAATGGCAGGCATTGTTCTTCTACTTTTTCAACAGCTGCGGTCTTCTTCTTTAACCTTTCAGCTTCTTGCGCCAAGTACAAATCTAAAACTGGAACGCCCCTGGATTGCACATCACTCTCAGTTAAAGAGTTTACCATCAGCATGACCCAGACTGGTCTTTTCCTCTCCCAGTTGCCAGCAATTGCGTTGAAAAGGTAGTCTGCGTACAGTCCTCGTCCTCTTTGATCCGCCGTCATCCAATGTGGCATCATACCGCGGACGTACTCGAGGTGCTTCTTTAAACGACTGTAAAGGTCACCTTGAAACAACACAGTACATTAATGTGTCATATGGCCTCTTTATACAATAGAACATAATACAATATTGAGACGAACAAAAAGACCAGTATGATAATGTTAAGTCGATAGGGGCTTTATTTTCAAATATCTCGTTCAATTTTTAATATTTTTTCAAGATTTTTTGTCGCATAGGATAATTGAGGACAATCCGCATCAGAGAAAATTTTTACTTTTTCAATTGTGGTTATATATTTTTTATAACATGCTAGTTCCGATTTCAGTATTGTGCCTGAAAGATAAGTATTAAAAAAATCAGAAACCAAAATCGAAAAAGTAAAAACTAGCTCGGTTGTACATCGTTTTTAGCTATTCCATGCAAAAAATATCATGTAAAATTATTAAAAATTGAGCGAGATATTTAAAATTAACGTCCCCTGATACGTAATATTATTATCCGGGTCTTTTTGAGTGACAAGTGTAGACTCTTAATCAGAATTTTGCATACTGTTTAGAAACCAGATTGTAACACCCGGTTTAAAATATGGTGTTTCAAAGCCTTACTCTGATCAAATTAATTTTCAGAATGTGCTGCTAACTGATTTAGTTAATATCTGTTGTTGTTAATCAGAGGAAAAGTATTAGTAATTTAGATACGTTTTTATGTTATTTAATCTTACACTTCCTATATTTCGAGTATAATTCTTTATTTGTAAATTTTGATAAATTTTCTTCTTCAAAATTTTGTATATTTAACTGGATGATTCTGTTATATATGCAAGGTGTCTTCTTCCCTCTTGTTATATTATAGAGTTTTTAAAAGTAATATTATTAAAGATTAACAAATTGTTTGAGACAGGCCCTAAAAGATTGTTGTCACATGATATAATACCTCCAACCTTATTTTATGATTTATCATCATATACTAAAGACATATCATTATTGGTTCGGCAGATACCTTCACAAATTTAAATGATCCGGAACGCTGCGTTGCCAGTCGGACATTGAAAAATCAAAAACTTGATACTTTATTAACTGCCTAACACAAGTTTTGCATTTTTAAAGTCAACTAACTGAATGTTTTGAGATTTCGAATGTTCGGAACACTTTGCACTCGAAAGGTCAATCTCACTCACAACTAGTGCCCAGTGTCCCTCTTAAATTTTGACTCAAATGCTCTTGATATCATTAATTGCTTATAGTTTATGTTAAGATAATTCTGCCGTTAGATAACCAAAAGAAAATTACTTTAAAATAGTAGTGTTCAGAGCATTTGGATACACGATTTACTCGAGACGTATAGCAATACTAATGGTGAGTAGAAGCCATCTCTCGAGCGAAAAGATTAATAGGCCTGTGTAAATAGAAAACTAATGGAATATTTACAATTTTCTTGCCACCTTACTAATTCTACAGTGCAGTCATTCCCTGGTGGAATCTTAGTCGTAATGTTAATTGATTTTCTTTTTGTCTAAGATCTTAATGGAGGTTTTTTTTTTTTTTTTTTTTTTTTTTTTTTTGTACATGACGCGCTAACTGACACAAAAGAGTTATTAAGTGAACTTTGTATAGCATATTTTTTATTTGTATTTATTAAACTTATTTTCTTGCAACTAATTTATTTTTGTGTACTTTTAATAACTTTGAGCCTATTCTCGGAGCCTTCTGACACAAGGTACTGATCTGGTAAATTCCGCAAATCGCAGGGTAGATCCGCAAATCTGGTATTCTTTGCATTTGTATTTGTAAATAGCATATTGCATATTACATCCAATGTAGCTAATATATACACTTTGTCAAGGTTATAGGTAAGATCAACTGTCGGCTATATATGTTTTTTTTCTTCCTTCTTAATAAAGAATCGATGTTTCTGGCGAGGGCATTGAAGTTTTAGCTTATACTGCACGGCTTTCTCCCAGTACGTTCCTTAATGATAGAAGATATTCGCAGGAGTTAATAAATGTCTTAAATGCTTTTTTTAGTCATAGCCTTCCCTTAGGCATCAGTCTGCCTCCTCTTCTTTACTTCTGAATCTGTTTATGTCAAAATATATTTTTCTTTATAAAGTTACTTATTCTATTTTATATCCTATTCCTAAACAGTGTTACTAACGGGCTACTTTTCTAAAATTCAGATTTCTTGATTATCATTACTTTTACGTGATGGTAAAATTTATTTAATGGCATATTAATTGAGGCGAAAACGAGATTAATTTTATAATTTCGAAAAATGGCGAAAATCAAGAAATCTGGATTAAAAATAAGTAGCCCATTGGAAACACTATTCCTACATCTAATAAATTTATTTTAACGTAAATATTTCGATGCTCGAATTAATAAATCACTAATTATCCCATTCTTTTACATTCCAAAACTTACCTAGATATGATATTTTGAATTTTTTAAATTATCACCTTTATCTGAGTTAATACAGTGTGGTTTAAAAATTATGACATAAAAATTATGGCAAGCTGCACACACGAGTCAGTCAGGAGCGGCATCAAGAATTGCACAGGAACTGGGATTTGGAAATGAGATCGCGATGATGCAATTGCATCTTAATCGTAACAATCAACGAAAAATAAAACGAATGGTGTAAGAGGACCTTTATTTTAGAAGAAACATAATCGAAATACGAAATAGAAATGAAAAATTTTACAGCTCATAACAACTGCTGAAAATGCGCCCTATTAATCCTGATACAATCTTCGCAACGACGCCGCATGGAATCGCGAACACATTACAATTGGCCCTGTGCCGTGGACACAGCCATTCCTGGACCTGAATCCCCTCGATTTCTACCTCGGTCGATATCTTAAATCTCTGGTGTGTGAGGCATCCGTTCCATCGGCCATGAACTTTATGGCACGGATAGCTGAAGTGGCACGTGTCCGGGAGTCTCCAGACCAATTAGAACTTTTTCGCAATGGGATAAGACGCCAATCTGAAGCATGCAATATGGTTAATGAGGTACATTTTGAGCATTTGTTACGAGATATAATATTTTTCACTTGTATTTTCTACTTCAATAAAGTTTTTTAGTCAATACAAGTCTTTTTACACATTTTATTAGCTTTTCTTTGCATCGCGGCCTCGATACAATTGCACTGTCATGATCGCGTATCCGACCCCAAATTAATCTGTAAATCTTGTCCCTCATGATCTGACACACCCACATGTGCCATTTGGACAGGACCTTTTGAACCATCCTCTATATGCATTACTTCATTAAGGTTAAGCAAGCGTATAAAATTCCAGATTTCGTAACGTCTGCACCCTTCGTTTGTAAAATGCTGGTGACAGTCAATCATTTCATCATTTTAATTCATCCTGAATTTGTCTGTACCGAAGAAGGTTAAATAAATTGTGACTATAATAAATACGTTATATTTCACTTTAGCCAATATAGGTTTGTATTTCAAATGGTTCAGAATAAAAGAGTAGTTTGCAGAGACATAATGAAGAGAATGTAAAGATTACCTGGTAGAACGTCCGATAAATTCTTCCCTTGCGGCAACATTTGGCAGGTAGACAAGGCAGACACTGTTGTTGGATTGACGAGGTCCAGCTCAAAATAAACGTGAGAACTAATAGCAAAAGCTTGTTTAGCGTTATCCGGGATGTGATCCCAAACTTTTGTATAAGGAACGTGGATGGTGCCGAAAAGATAAGAAGGAGGTTCTCGTTTGATCATCCAAAGAAACGAGAATGGGTCAGTGTCCTAAAATATAATGCAAATAAAAAAAGTTATAAAATAAAAGGTACTGGAAAGTGATGCTAAATAAAACGCAAATAGTTTAACAAATTAATGCCCAAATTATTTTCTCCATTAAAAATGAAATTTTGGGTTTCCCACCACTTTTAAAAGAAGAATAACTTTTATCTTAATTTATTGAGGATATTGTCTCATGATAAATAGCACTTATTTATCTTTCTGTTTACTGGTGTGAAAAGTGCTTTATTGCCTTTTTTATAATTGTGCCTAAAAAGGGACGCTAGGCACTAATGGGTTAATATTTCTTTTTGTATTTTTAATCAATACAAAGAAGTAGAAATTGATTAGTAAATATTGTAAAAAGATGTTAAGCACATTTCAAAAATCGCCATCACGAATCTCTCTGTGCATCGTTTTGAAATAACATTTACAAAACTTTTGAACCAAACGAGAAAAAAGAGACCTTGTATATTAAAAAGAAAATTATTGCTCAAAAAAATTTGCAATTCTATTTTTTTAAAAGGAGTCCAAGTTTTCCGATAACTCTTAATATAAACTTACAAGTAATTTATGTCATGTGTGTAGATAATGTACATATGACGTCATACCCTCTAAAAAGGATGTACTTCTCAACTTGTGGTTGACAAAAATAATAATTCTTGGAGAGTTAGTAATTTATAACGTATTATTTCCTACGTATAATACAATAAAATGAAATTTATTATATCGACGTAAGAATTATATTTAGTTTAGAATTTTCTAATGCAGTTTAATTTGATTTTTTGCCAATCACAAGTTGAGCTGTCTCGAAAAAAGCCAGTTTGTTTACAGACATGCACATTATCTCTAATCAACATTTATTGCACTACAAATTATTGCAACAAATTATGCAGTCCTAAAATTGTTTTCCGAAATAACGGTTAACTTTTGATAGGCATAATTGTTTATGATAATCGTATACCAAGAAGTTACACTGTTAAACGTTTGCAGCAAAATATCCAGACATCCGACTATTTTTATAGATAAAGGCAGAGGCTTCTATGTCTCCGGCTTTCTTTTGTTTTAATACGGAAAATGGTTAATTATTTAACTTCAACATTTAGGTGATTTACTAGAACGACATTTTCTGTAAAATAATAGTGCAGTACAAAAAGCCGGAGACTTGGTAAGTCTGATAAAAGTTATTTAATAGTAATTTTACTCAATCGTGTCCATATGGTAACCAATAATGTGATCTTGTGTATTTTAATAATGTAAACTAACCGATTTTTGCAAAAATGATCGAAAGACTTGAAAGTTTGCTTTAGATTTTTAACATTGTAAGACAGCGTTACATTATGGTTACTTTTCTTAAGCAAAATATCAGTCCGTAATAGATTTTTAACATTGTAAGACAGCGTTACATTATAGTTACTTTTCTTAAGCAAAATATCAATCCGTAATTGAATGAAGGAAATATTTGTAAATAAATGATATTTCTACTATTTTAAGACTGAATTGTGAAATCAATGTAAAATACATGTACACTGATATATATACAGTTAAAAACTTGCACCAGACCGACAGGTTGGTTACATAATACAAATGATTACATAATACTAGTTTAAATTTCTTCTCATAATAACATGGAAAATACGATAGTGGGAATAGAGGTAAATTGCTATTATATGAACTTTTTCTGTAAAAACAGACAAATTTTCGAACAGTTTGATTTAAAATTTTACTATTGTACATTCCGCAAACTATCTAATGATTGGAACTTTTTTATAGAAATTGTTTACTTTATTTTAACTTAATTCCATTTTGACGAATAGGTGCTGTTCATAATATGATAGAGTAATCGTTGTAAATTACATGTTTATTGGATTGTTTGTTGCAGAATTTAAAAAATGTATCGCAGACGGTTCGTTATGCTATCAAAATTTCAACAGTGTAGATATGAAATGAGAAATGTCGATGGAGCCAAAAAGAAGATAAGCAGGCTTCAATCCAGTAAAATCTATTAATTCAGTTAATTAAAATTAGTTGACGTGGACTATGTAATTTTGCTGTTATAAAATACAGGGTCAGCAAATAAATAATTAGAATGCTATATTCATCTTTTAAAAGGTAAACTTAAAACTACACTATGTGTAAATTACTTAAAGATGACAAAAATATTTTCAAAGGTGTTAATTTTTTTAATCCTTAGTACTTTCAACTGAAACACAGTCATCGACTGAGAATATAAAATAAAAATAAATATAAAAATACAAATATAACCATCTTAATTTTAAAATATCACGTAATTGAAGTAAAAGTGAAAGTCAATTTTTGTCATTTTAGTCAACTGAAAAAAAAGCTGCTAAAGAATTTTTTCTTCAAGAAATGCTTTTTAAATCTTGATACTATTGGTTATTGAAACCTCACATGACAATGTATTGCTTTTCGAAATCTTTTGTAAGTCGGAATAGATTATACTTTCTTTTAACCCTGAGAATTTATATGAGCTAATAACATAAATATCTTATTTTTTCCCCACAATGTGAAATTTAATAATATGCCTGCAATTGGCGAAGAAATTTCTTACGTCTAGTCCATTAACCGTATTAATGTTTATTGCATCTTTTTTTATTTACTTACATGATCACAAAATGTAGGTTTCTTATAGGCCATAACAGAAGCTATCACACAAACCATAGAAACCTAAAAAAAAAGAAGAAAATAAGATTAACAATCTATAGAATAAATAATTTCTACATTTGTTATAAATAGTAGTATATATATTAAAACATAGATTTCAGTAGAATGTTTTGGTCAGATATAGCAACTTATATACATATATAAATATACATATTAATGTTTTTCTCAACACATCAATCTATATTTTCGAATAAAACCTTTTCAAATATAGACCTTCAATTTTAAGTTGAATATAGAAAGACATATACTATTAAAAGATAATAATAGAGAAATAAATAAATAAATTTAATATGAAGATTTAATATATAATTTTAATACAGAACTTATATAATATAAATTCTTCAAAATCTGTAAAAAAAAGTTTTTTTTCTAATCGAAGATAAATTGTAGTGCACATAAAGGTTATTGAAACATATTGAGTTTAGTTTAATAAAGAATTCTAGGCATATATAGCTGATTCGAAAATAAAACACAATTATACATATATACACACACACACATATATATATATATATATATATATATTATGTATTATATATATATAACTTCTATGGCTCGGAAAGACATCCATTTTGCAGGTAAATATTTAGCGTGGTAAGAGAATTTGTATGACACTAATAAAAAGATTTGCTCAGAATCTTGACAATAGGGGGTGCTACTTCAAATAATTCCATATTCGTCACACGATGTAAAATTTTGATGCAAAAATGTGTATAAATAGCATTCTGAAATGTTTCTGTATGCAAAACGTATGTTTGTGAACAACATAAAATTATGTCATGCAATTATTTGCAGTAGCGCTATCTATTTTTGAGATTTTGAACTAATATTTTTGTTGGTGTTTATTCTAAACACGCTAATAATTTATCTCTAAACACCATGTTTCTTCAATCTAAAGTTTTTTTTTTTACTTTTGCACCGAACTCTTGAAACACCTGATATATGTATTTATATTCACATAAATTTATCTATGGATATTTTTTTCAATTAATAAATCTATTTTTTTCAAATATATTTTTAATATACAATTTAAACGTAGAAATGAATATAGAACTTACTATGCAGTTAAATAAAGAAATGTATAAAAAATTCGAATATGAATTTGGTTATATAATTTTGTTTCAATTACAGAATTTATGTAATATGAATTAATATATTGCAATCCCATAAATGATTTTTATGGAATTAACACAAATTATGATTCTTGATGATAACTGCATCACTTGTTAATTAGTTGTCTACATTCTTGTAACTTTTTCAATAATTCTTTTTGTTATAAAATTGTTTACCTCACATAAAACACAAAAAAGTTAAAAAATCTGTAGAAAATTTTTTCTTATATCGATGATAAATTGCAGTGCTTACATAAGTCATTGAACCATGTAGTTTAGAAATAATTTTGCATATACGTATGTTTACATAAATTCATAAAAACTTATATATTAATGCTTTTTTCGAAATATTGCCTTTATTTATAATTTTTTATTTTAAATATATAATTTAATATGCAGGATAATTAAAAATGAATATAATGATTATAAACGTCAATAACTATTTAATGGAAAGGAATTTATAGATAAGAATTACACAGTATTAAAAAATAAGTTCAAAATTTCGTTTTCATACTTTGTAAATATTCTATGTGATTCCCTTTAGTCACATGGAAGACATCATAACATCATTTTTATCCAAACATCCGACACCATATGTGTATGGTGTTCGTTTTTGGAGGACCTTAACTGTATTGTTGGCAAAATATTCGCTACACTGATATCAGAAATGACAATAGTAAAATTGTAACTCACAGAATCTTCAATATGCTAACAACACATACAGATGATATCTTTTGTTTTCACAGAAAGGATGTTTAGATGTTGTTCGTGTTACCAAGGAGAGTTACTTAGAACATTTATATAGTGTTTAAATGAAATTTTGAACTTACTTTTACATTCTGTGTATGTCTTATCGATAAATTCCTTTCGATTAAATATAGCCGCTTGTATTCGCTACATTCACTTTGAATTGATTTGTAGAATTTGAATGCAGTAATAAATACAGAATTTGAATATAAAGTTAAATAGTGAAATGTATAAAGAACTTTAATAGGAAATGGAATATATTATCTTAATTTTTATATAAAATTTATGTAACATGATTCCGTAAATTTAAATTACTCAAACGGTTTTTAATGTATTAACACAAATTAAATTTTTTAATGATGATTGCGCATCAATTGATACTTACTTTCCAATTTTAGCAACATTTTTTAAAGATTCCATTCATTATGTGTCGCATTAAATATAATATGAATTTGAAATACAGATTGAGTTTGAAACATAAAAAGACTTTGAAAATCTCAACAAAATATATTTCTTATACCGAAAATAAATTGTAGTGGATACACTTATTATTGAATCATGTAATTTAGCAGAAAAATATATTTTGACTCAATTAAATAATGAAGATTAATGTGACAGTTTGTAATGTTTTCCATTTTCTGTTTTTAAACAAAAATATGCTAAAATATAGCAGAGTGAAAAAATATACTATACATTGTATACTGAATTTAATATGCTGTTTATTAGTTGATTTATTAATATTGGTTAATTTAATAATTAACCAATAGAGATTAAGTTAAATAATATTTCATTTTTTTCCATGCTCGTAAAAATTAATGACCGCTCTGACAGAATAAGGTAAATTTTTATTGTTCACGGTCGCATTTTTAAAAAAAAATTTCAATATTAAAGAATATATATGAAATATTCAGTCTACATTTTTTAAGCTTTGATAATGATATATTGGTAATATTTATGAAGTATCTTTTCCAATTTAAAATATTTCCACGGTTAAGAAATACTCTGTTTGTTCCAGTTTCACAATATTACTGTAGAAAAATATGAATATAATGTATTTTGCATGTGATGAAAAAAATTGCATAAGAACCACTATCTACCAAAAGAATTTCCTATACATTGAAAATTTTATTCTAGGCTGATAAAGTATAAACAACTTTTTTTTATTTTGCTGCTTACTTCTTTTTGTCGAAAATTAAAATAAATGATCCTACAGGCGCGTAATTTTTCACAACATTTCAGATATATTAAACTCGTAAATGTAAAATATTTACTTTAAATGTTTGTTTTTTGAAGTTGATAATGTGCAATATATAATTTGCTATTTTTACACCAAATAAGAACAAGTGGGTAAGTGTGATTGCACAGAGAGTTTCGTCTAATATTTTTTTCAATACAAATTCAATACCTTTAATTAATTAATCCAAATGGTTAATTTATAATTATTAAATTCTTACATAGATAGTAGCATAAATAAATTTAATTTAAAAATAATTATAAAAGGAAGTTATCTATTTTAATCAAACAAAAAATGTTTAAATCAAATCGTTTAAATAAAATTCTAAATTCTAATTTTTTTCAAAATTCGAAATAAAAAATAATACCGAAGATATAAATAAAATTTTAAATTTCTAAAAGCGAAATCATTTGTTCAAAATTTTGAATCTTTAATAAATCGTGGAAGTTTTTCAAAAAGAAAGAAAACTGAATTTCAAAAAATATTATAAATGTCAGAAGAACGAAGCCTACTAACATAAATCCAATATTAGGCAAAAAAAAATTAATAGACGAAATTTCTTCTTATTAAATCTATATTATGATATAAAAAACAAGTTCTCGCATCGAAGATTGAAGTAAGAACCCTGTGTTAATTAACGAGATGCTTTTCTTCTAAGCCATGATACCTGCACAGAACAATGTAGCTTTGTTTCAATGTAGGGTTCAAATGTAGCTTTTCTTTTTGAAACATGAACGGATGACATTGAATAAAACATATTTTAATTTAAATAATAGACTTTATCAAAATTTTATGTTTTGACGTGTGACACGAGCTGTTTAGTTGAAAGTGAACAAAATTTGAAGCCTCAGACTTTTACAGTTTTTGTGTACGGATTCTGTGACGAACAGACAGAGGACAGAGACGAATAGGGTTTCGTTAGATGAACGAAACAGTGGCGAAACGGAAAAGAGAGACTACCGCAGTGTATCTCACGTATTTATTTTATTATTTTTTTTGCAGACCATTAGAGAGATTTGACGCTCTTTTCGTACACCTTCATTGGTGCATTAGAATAACACGTGGCTTCATGTATATATATATATATATATATATATATATATATATATATATGCAGGGTGTTTCTAAATTCATGGTACAAACTTTAAGGGGTGATAGTACACATCAAGACAAACAATATTTAAATAGGAAACCAAGGGTCCCAAAGTCTTCCGAAGGAGATAGGCGCCATTAAAGTTTAGGGTGCAAAAATTCAAATGATTATGAAAAACAGAAATATTGGTCGATTCGTTTGCGGTTTTCACTAAAATTATTCTTTATGTCAGTATTGTCTTGAAAATAAATTATAAAGATAAATTTCAAAAAATGACGATAGAGGGCGCTTTAGACTTTAGAGTAACGAACAACTATTTTTTACCGTTACTTTTTGCATCTCATTAAAGGTTTCGTAAGTTTAGACTTAAACATAAATTTTGAGCTCAAAATCTGAATAGTTGGAAGCAGTTAAGTAGTACAAACTTAACTGTGTTCAGAGGGTTTTAATTTCAAATGATTATAAAAAACGGAAAAATTGGTCGATTGATTTGCGGTTTTCACTAAAACTATTCTTTATGTCGGTATTTTATTGAAAATGAATTATAAAGATAAATTTCAAAAAATGCCGATAGAGGGCGCTTTAGACTTTGGAGTAACGTACAACTATATTTTACCGTTATTTTTCACATCTCATAAAATTTTTTTAGAAGCTTAGACACAAACTTAAATTTTGAGGTGAAAATCTGAATCGTTGGGAGTGGTTAAGTAGAGCAAACTGAACTGTGTTCAATGGGGGTGGGGAGGTTCAAATTTCAAATGATACTAAAAAACGGAAAAATTGTTCGATTCGTTTGCCGTTTTCGCTAAAACTATTCTTTATGTCAATATTTCCTTGAAAATAAATTTTAAAGATTAATTTAAAAAATACCGTTACAGGGCGCCTTAAACTTTAGAGTAACCAACAACTATTTTTAACTGTTATCTTTTGTATGTAATTAAATGCTTGTAAAAGTTCAAACTTAAATTTTGAGCTGAAAATCTGCATCGTTGTGAGTAATTAAGTGCGGAAATTTGAAATGTTTTCGAGGGGTGGGGAGGGTAACATTTTAACTCCTGAACACTGTTCAGTTTCCGCTTCTTAACCCCTCCATCGATTTAGAATTTGAGCTCAAAATTTAAACCTAAGCATTTTCAAGCATTTAATTAGATACAAAAAATAACGGTTAAAAATAGTTGTTGGTTACTCTAAAGTTTAAGGCGCCCTCTAACGGTAATTTTTGAAATTAATCTTTAAAATTTATTTTCAAGGAAATATTGACATAAAGTCATAGTTTTAGCGAAAACGGCAGACGAATCGACCAATTTTTCCGTTTTTTAAAATAATTTGAAATTTGTACCTCCCCACCCCCATTGAACACAGTTCAGTTTGCTCTACTTAACCACTCCCGACGATTCAGATTTTCATCTGAAAATTTAAGTCTATGTCTAAGCTTCTAAAAAAAATTTATGAGATGCGAAAAATAATGGTAAAATATAGTTGTACGTTACTCCAAAGTCTAAAGCTCCCTCTATCGGCATTTTTTGAAATTTATCTTTATAATTCATTTTCAATAAAATACCGACATAAAGAATAGTTTTAGTGAAAACCGCAAATCGACCGACCAATTTTTCCGTTTTTTATAATCATTTGAAATTAAAACCCTCTCAACACAGTTAAGTTTGTGCTACTTAACTGCTTCCAACTATTCAGATTTTGAGCTCAAAATTTAAGTTTAAGTCTAAGCTTACGAAACCTGTAATGAGATGCAAAAAGTAACGGAAAAAATAGTTGTTCGTTACTCTAAAGTCTAAAGCGCCCTCTATCGTTATTCTTTGAAATTTATCTTTATAATTTATTTTCAAGACAATGCTGACATAAAGAATAATTTTAATGAAAACCGCAAACGAATCGACCAATTTTTCTGTTTTTTATAATCATTTGAATTTTTGGACCCCAAACTTTAATGGCGCCTATCTCCTTCGGAAGACGTTTGGGACCCTTGGTTTCCTATTTAATATTGTTTGTCTTGATGTGTACTATCATCCCTTAAAGTTTGTACCGTGAATTTAGAAACACCCTGTATATATATATATATATATATATATATATATATATATATATATATATATATATATATGTTACAGGCCAAACCCGATTTTAGGCCAAACTAGATTGGCCTAGGCCAAACTAGTTTATCCTAACGCCCATCGGATAGACTAGTTTTTCCTAGGCCAAACCGGTCTATCCTAACGCCCATCGGATAAACTAGTTTTTCCTAGGCCAAACCGGTCTATCCTAACGCCCGTCGGATAAATTAGTTTGTCCTAGGCCAAACCGGTCTATCCTAACGCCCATCGGACAAACTAGTTTTTCCTAGGCCAAACTAGTTTGGCCTAACTCTTATAGGATAAACTAGTTTAGGCTGCTGTTTATTGGTCTGAACTAGTTTCTCCTAGGCCGATCTAGTTCATCCTAGGCCAATTCAATTTGGCGTGATTTTATTGAATTCAATGGCCGCCACAGCGCCAACATTCTAGTTTGTCCTAGGCTGATCTAGTTTATCCTAGGCCAATTTAATTTTACGTGTTTTTAGCTTACAGGTGTCAAAGCCTGAGAAATAATGGGCTCGCAAGTTCTGTATGTATGAAGTACGTATGTATGTACGAATGTACGTAACGCGATAACTCGTGATAGAAATATCCGATTTGCTTCAAATTTTGGATGCACGTTCATTGATATAAGGTACTTTTCTGATTAATTTTGGGAATTCATTGGATAAGAATAAAGGGGAGCGAACGGGAGGCTAGTCCCCCACAGTTAATTTAGAGAAATGGATTTTTGATGCAGAATTATCAGTTTTCATTTAAAATTTTAGATATAGGATTATTCAGACAAAACGCCTCCATGATTAGTTGTGGATGTTTATTGTTTAAGTGTAAAAAAGGACAATGTAGGTTAACCCCCCCCCCTCCATAATTTAGATAAATGGTTTTCGACCCAGAATTTACGGATTTGCTTCATATAATTTGTATATAGGTTCTTTCTGATAAGGTGATTCCCTGAATAGTTTTGGGGGTTTAATGGTTAAGTATGAAGGGAAAAATGAAAGATTACATCTCTTACATAGAAAAAACTAGTTTATCCTATGGGCATTTAGATAAACAAGTTTGGTGTAGAAAAAAATAGTTTATCCAATTGGCATAAGCATAAAATAGTTTGGCCGATGCTAATCTAATTTAGCTCGAAAACGGGTTTGGCCAGTAAAAAACACATGTTTCACTAGAAAAAGTATAAATTTATGTCAAGAGTCATTGCTTATAACACCAATACAGAAATTTAACATGTTCACCTTAGAGACATGATGCATTAGACATGGTGTTTGCTTTTTTTTTTTTTTTTTTTTTTTTTCTTTTGCACGCTCGTGCCAATTGAGATCTGACTTTTATTATTATTATTATGATTGCATATTCGAGCCAGATTGAAGCTGAACATAATTTGGAATCGAAGAGCGTTTTCCATTTTTGAGAAATTAATTACCTGTCGACATATAAGCTATTCTTGTCACGGCGTCAATTTTTTTTCGTGAAGTCGTAACCGGAAATTCGATTCAAAACGTAGCTTTATTATTTTTTCAAAGATACATCGCTTTTATGAGAAAATGGTTTACGCCATTCGATTACATATTATCGGAATTTGTTAACCTTATGCATTTTCGAAAAGGAAGTAGTTCATAAATGTGTTAGGATGTAGCTCTTTAGGATTTGAGAAAAGCCTTAAGGAATGACAGAGAAATATATTCACAAATCTACTTTTTACTGAACGGATTCAAAAGTTATGATGTTTATAACTCTCATATTTTTTTTTCTTTTGTTCTCAACTACATTGATTATTTAATGAATCCGTATTTGAATATTGAAACTCTAAGAATCTAGATAATCATTAATACATTGTGCATTTTCCATTCTGTGAACACATCATAATTTAAAAATATATTGTAAATTTATCCAATAAGTATATAAGCAGTATTTTTTAAAGGAATCTTATTTGTATGTAAAGTAAAACCTGAATTTTTTGCAGAAATTGAGTAGGCCAGATTGAGCCGGACTGAGTCTCTTTTTCACTGATTTTTGTACAGGCAGAGCTCTGCCTGTACAAAAGTAAAGAACAAGTCGTTGGGGGCCACCGTAATACTTACCCATCATGGATATGTATATGAAAATAAAACATGTGAAAACTATTTATACAATGCATTGCAATTCATAAACAAAATTTAAATATTGTTAATATACATAGCAATGCTATATTAAAGAACTGCTGATGTACCAATTTCGAAAAATTATATAAAACGCCAAACTACTCAAGTAGTACCGAACTGCGTAAAAGAAACATCCTTATAACTCCAAAAATAATAATTATATTAATTAACAAATAACTGCGTCGGATTAAGCGTCTCATTTCCAATTAAAATATACTTTTAAATTGAAATTTGAATGAAATACAGGGTCATGAAAAATCGAAGAATGTGGAAAACAAGATTACAAATATCTCGGCAACTAATAATCCGATCGACTTCATTCTATATGCAAAATATGTGTTATTTTATTGCCTTTTACGTCCATTCCATAGAACAAAAAAATTCGAAAATTTGTATGTACCTTTCATCAGAACGAATTTTTCGAGAGTCCGAAAAAAATAGTTCCGGATAATCGAGGTTGCTGATATTAAATAGGGTTCGTTCCATTCTTACATACTAACTACATACAAAATTTCAAGTCTCTATCTCAATTTGTTCGGGAGATAGAGCGTTTACAGACAGACAGACAGACAGACAGACGGACTGACGGCAAATTTTTTTTCTAAAAATATGTTTTTCGGAATCTCCACTATCTAAAACGTGTAAATCCGTCAAAAAAAATTTCGATTTTCAAAACGATTGCAAGACTTACCCTATACTACGTGTGATGGGTAAGTAATATTAAAGTAGATAATAATATTTTGCTTGAATAAGCAAACACCATGTCCAATGCATCATGTTTCTAAGGTGAACATGTTAAATTTCTGTATTGGTGTCATAAGCAATGACTCTTGACACACATTTATACTTTTTCTAGTGAAAGATATGTTTTTTACTCGCCAAACCCGTTTTCGAGCTAAATTAGATTAGCCTCGGCCAAACTATTTTATCCTTATGCCAATTGGATAAACTAGTTTTTTCTACACCAAACTTCTTTATCTAAATGCCCACAGGATAAACTAGTTTTTTCTATGTAAGAGGGTAATCGTTCATTTTTCCCTTCATACTTAACCATTAAACCCCCAAAACTATTCAGGGAATCGCCTTATGAGAAAGAACCTACATACAAATGTGAAGCATATCCGTAAATTCTGCGTCAAAAACCATTTATCTAAATTATGGGGGGGGGTAACATACATTTCCCTTTTTTACACTTAAACAATAAATATCTACAACTAATCATGGAGGCGCCTTGTATGTTTGATCCTATATCTAAAACTTTAAATGAAAACTGATAATTCTGCATGAAAAATCCATTTCTCTAATTTAACGGTGGGGGATTAGCCTTCCGTTCGCTTCCCTTTATTCTTATCCAATAAATTCCCAAAATTAATCAGAAAAGTACCTTATATCAATGAACGTACATCCAAAATTTGAAGCAAATCGGATATTTCTATCACGAGTTATCGCGTTACGTACATTCGTACATACATACGTACATTCATACATACAGAACCTGCGAGCCCTTTATTTCTCAGGCTTTGACGCCTGCAAGATAAAAACACGTAAAATTAAATTGGCCTAGGATAAACTAGATCAGCCTAGGACAAACTAGAATGTTGGTGCTGTGGCGGTCATTGAATTCAATAAAATCACGCCAAATTGAATTGGGCTAGGATGAACTAGATCGGCCTAGGAGAAACTAGTTCAGACCAATAAACAGCAGGCTAAACTAGTTTATCCTATAAGAGTTAGTCCAAACTAGTTTGGCCTAGGAAAAACTAGTTTGTCCGATGGGCGTTAGGATAGACCGGTTTGGCCTAGGAAAAACTAGTTTATCCGATGGGCGTTAGGATAGACCGGTTTGGCCTAGGAAAAACTAGTCTATCCGATGGGCGTTAGGATAAACTAGTTTGGCCTAGGCCAATCTAGTTTGGCCTAAAATCGGGTTTGGCCTGTAACATATATACACTATATTGCCATTGATTATGGGACACTTGCGATTTTAGACATTTTACTAAATATCTAGAAAAATACATGAGCAATCATCTTGAAACTCTTAGTGTATAAATATAATAGTATACGTCATACATCTCTGTGAAGATTTTTTACCGAAACTCCATAGGGGACCGTCAACAAATTAAAAAAGAATGAATATCTTTTGAATAACCCTGTCAAAACTAATGTAGCAAAAGCTCTCAAACTCTAGATTATGATTGAATGCCTTATTGTAATGCACTGTGTTCATTTTTATGCAAATAGCATGCATACTCGCAGAGTAATTAAGGTTTTTATAAAAATGGCCCCAAATTTTTCTAAGTTTTTTCCTTATAATTTTCATAGTTCTTAATATAAAATAATATTTTTTTCAGAAAATATGACAAACAGCATTGCACATAGTACCCTGTAATCAGAATTAAAAAATAATAAATTTGTATGAAAAATGAGTAGGTTTACTAAATAATTTTTTACTGCGCATGCGTCAAAGATATCAAAATTTCATTTGCATATTATGTTAGCTAAATGTATAGAGTAACTTTTGTAAAAGTCTCAAAATTATAGCTTGAAAATTCTGAAAGTAATCGTCTATAGAAAAAGGGCAAAATCCGTTGTTTCCAAAATGAAGCAAAAAAATGAGGGATTTTATCCAAAAGTAGTCGTAACATCCCGTATTGTGTATTCTATATTGACACTAATCAATGAATATATGGATACAACCCCTCTTGTTTTTGCTTCAATTTGAGAATAACGGATTTTCAACTTATTCAATTGACGATTATTTTCAGAATTTTCAAGTTATGATTTTGTGACTTTCACAAAAGTTGCTCAATACATTTAGCTAACATAATATGCAAATGAAATTTTGATATCGTTGACGCATGCGCAGTAGAAAATTATTTAGTAAACCAACTCATTTTGTATACAATTTTCATTATTTTTTAATTCTGATTACAGGGTACTGTGTGCAATATTGTTTGTCATATTTTCTGAAAAAAAATATTATTTTATAGTAAGAACTCTGAAAATTATAAGGAAAAAACTTGGAAAAATTTGGGACCATTTTTATAAAAACCTTAATTACTCTTCGAGTATGCATGCTATTTGCATAAAAATGAACACAGTGTATTACAATAAGGCATTCAATCATAATCTAGAGTTTGAGCGCTTTTGCTACATTAGTTTTGGCAGGGTCATTCAAAAGATATTCATTCTTTTTTAATTTGTTGGCGGTCCCCTGTGGAGTTTCGGTAAAAAATCTTCACGGAGATGTATGACGTATACTATTATATTTATACACTAAGAGTTTCGAGATGATTCCTCAAGTATTTTTCTAGATATTTAGTAAAATGTCTAAAATCGCAAGTGTCCCATAATCAATGGCAATATAGTGTATATGTATGTATGTATATAAAGATACTTGGATTGTATCGCGGTAGCCTATCGTTTTCGTTAGCCGCGAACGAAAATCTAAAATAAAGTACGTTTATATGAATACAAAAATCAGTTTAAACTATCGCGAAAATAACATAAGAAAATAAAATAAAAAAGATCCAATGGTTAAAACTTTAAGTATTTTAATACTAAAATTAGCCAAAGTATTCAAGTATGTTTCTATATGTTAGTTTAAATTACTATAAGAGAAATTTCGATCTGTTATGCGTTTCCTTGCTAAACTAAATTTTCGCATTGTATAGTATGTATATTATACTATAAATCAAATACAGGACTGTTCTAAAAAGCTAGAATACATATATGGCTATGGTCAGTAACTGTTAAAATCCGTTTTTCAAATGTATTATCTGTTTCTAAGATGTTTACATATTCATATTATTTAATGTTAATTAATTTATTTCTCTAAATGAAGAAGTTTTGTTAATTAGTTCAGAAAGTGATGGAAAATGTTTAATAATCTATGCTTGACGTATGCTTATTCTTTTTCGTTTTACAGGAATATAATAAATATGATATTACAATTATAAAGACCAGAACGTTGGCTATAAGCAGAAAGAAATGTAATATTATATTAAATATTTATCATTAGAATGCGAACATATACTTCCTCTGACAAAAAAGTTTGGTAAATGAATTCCGGACGACCAATCTGGCAACACTGGGGAAACAAAACGCAGCAACTGGATAGAGGAAAGTGTTGACCATCTTCCCCTACTTTTGTTCAGTTGATCGTCGTTTATGATCAGTGTAAGACTTGCTTTACTAAGTGCTTGTTCAGTGTGTTGGGTCTTAACTGAGAACAGAACAATAACCAAACAAAAGATCAGTTTAAAGTTTGGTTTTAAGCTTTGCAAGACACCGAAAATCATTCAAGAGGGTGGTGAACATCTACCATACTCGCCTGATCTCAATCCTCCAGACTTCTTCGTATTTTCATGGCTCAAACTCGCTTTGAAAGAGATTCTACCATATTGCTGTCATTCAACGAAACATGACGAAGCTTTTGAACTCCATCCCAAAAGAAGACTTCTTGTGGATTTTCCAGGACATGTATAGCAGATCTCAGCGGTGCATAGTTATGGGAGATGACTATTTCGAAGGATGGTACGGTGACTTTCGTTAATATTTCATCTATATTAATGTTACAGGACTATTCACCCAACTTTATTGTCAGAGTTTGTATTTCTGTTATACTTTTTCGTTTTATTTATTAAATAAATATGTGAAATTTATAGATTAGTACAGCATGCGGAACATGTTTCCTTTGGAATTACTGATATTGTTGTATCGTCAAAAACTACTTTAATTTCAGTTTTTTTTTTCTTTTAACAAGCAAAGAATTTTATTTCTTAAAGAAATTTCTAGAAAAAATTAAATTTTATTATTATTAATTTTTTGACCAGCACACTCATATTTTCTTCATTATTGTGCAAAAAATAATTTATGAGTGGTTATACTTTTCTTTTTTCATTGTTTATACGTATATTATGCATTTTCAATGCATAAAAAATTATAAACATTATTATATTTACATATTTCATGTTATCTTCGGCAAAGTAAACAAATATAAATTTGTTTTGAGGCTCCTACGTGAAATTATTCCTTGGGAAAAAGAACATTAGTGTTTCTTTGCGCGATTTTCACAGAGTAATACTAAAACTGTTAATTGGATTATTTATAGAAAGGTCAGCTTTTAGATTAGCATACTTTTAAAAAATCTAGCTTTTTACTTAACATAAGAACACTTAACTTAAATTAGTAAAAAGAAGGGACATTTTTTATTATCTTCTTTAATTACAGAATAAAATACCTAAAAAATTTTTTATTAAAGAAATCTTACTAAGTAATAGCAATACTTATTCAGCTTGACAATTGCTGCATATAATAGCTAAAAGTGAAAAAAAAAAGTCGCTTTTAAAGCTTTTTGGTATCTTTTTGAAAAATTGCTCTTTAATGCATAATAGAACATAGATTTCTTTATTTTACTAGCTCAGTTGAGTTAAAGTAATTCGCTAATTACGCTCTACTTAGTGTTTTTTATCCAATTATATAGATCAATAACTGTTTTTAATTACTTTTTTAAATGGAAAGAGAGTTTTAAGTTTTTTTGATGATACAGGCGAATTTTTTAAAAAGTTATTTTAAGTATAATTATAGTACGCCATTTATTTTTTAAAAGCACTTAAAAAAATGTAAATAAAAATCATCGGATTTTAGTTAAATGTAGATTTTTAGAAAATGAAAATGATAAAGACTTTATATATGATTCTTATTATGTGATACAATTACATTTTTAATTTGAGCAACTGATTGTCTAGATCAAATTTGTTAGTTAAATGTCGCTGTTCAGTCTTATTTGTTTTTCGCTTCATTATAAAATATTAATAAGCTCCATAAATTCATTAATACATTTAAATTCCTATAAATTTAAAAATTGGTTTATATAAATACGGTATGTTCCAAAGTTATTCTCATGCGGTGGATCTGTATTAGTAAAGAAATAGTGAAGATTTTTCAATAGAGGGCGCTTTAACATCCAAATCCCAAAATGGGAAATTTCGTTTATTATTAGAGTATATGGAATACCGATGTCTTTTGTACGCAAGATAATCTCTGTACTTATCTTGCGTTATCTACCGCTAGTGGCCTGTTTAGTTGATAATTCATTTCCGAAGCTTTGGCAGAGGTACGAGAATCTGATAAAAGTTGTGTGAACTACAAAGTCGATTCTACACTCTAAAAAAATGAAAAATTAGAAAAAAAATCTAGTAGAATTCCAAGAACATTTTATGCAATGACAACAATAAAATTGCATGTAACAGATACAAATTTACACTTTGAATCAAAAGATTTTAAAGGTTACTAAGAATTTCTTTGAAAAATCGTATTATCAGAACTTTTTAAGTAGCGGTAAAGAGGATTACAGATAACATTTTAGTAGATTCTTTTGTAAAGTTACAGATGTCTCTAGTTTTGTTTACGAGTTTTGTAGATTGACATCATTTTCTTTTACAGTATACACAAAAAATTTTAATAAGCATAACACATTTCGGTAAATTTACATTACTAACGTTACAGAATTTTTTTTTTTATATCACCTTCCCATTTCTTCAAAACATTGAGCTTGTGACAGAACTTCATAAGGCGTTATTGGAGATCTTCTTTAAGCTAATTAAAGATTTATTTGCTGTTGCTCCTAAATAGTCTTTATATAATTAAATGTTAAATGTTAAATCTTTATATGATTAAATGTTAATTGATTTTAGGAAATGGCTGTTGCACATTTCCTAAAAAAACTTACTTTAAATTGCAAACATATTCTGACATGAAATGGAACTAATTATGCTAAATGCGTCCGCATTTATTAATTAAATTATTCCATGTATATTGGTGCGGGTGTTGGTATAATAAAGAAATATATTATTTAAACAATCCCTAGTAGCAAACCAATATTGGTCCAACGTTGCGCCAATATTTCTTTAATTGGAAATATTGCCAATAAAACGTCATTATTGCTCCAATATTGGGATGTTTACATTTTGCCCTTATTTAGGAAATATTTGCAGCCAATATTGAGGTTTCATTGGAAATACTGCCAATAAAACGCCGATATTATAAAAATTTTGGAGTTACATTGGAAATATTTCCAATGAAATCACAATCTTTAACCAATATTTGTGTTTTATTGGCAATATTTCCAATGAAACCCCAATATTGGCATAATATCGGCTGCAAATATAAGCTAGATAAGGGCAAAATGTATACACCCCAATATTGGAGCAATATTTAAGGCCAGTATTGCGCCAATGTGCCAATATTGCTCCAAGATGTAGCCAATATTGGTCCAATATTGTTTGGCTACTGGGAAGGCCTAAAATATAAGTTAAAAAAGAATTAAAAGCCTGACAATTAAAATTTAAAATTAAAAGCATGAAATTCTTGAAAAATTCAATTTCACTTTTTATAATTAAAAAAAGAAGAAGATGTTCTACATTTTACACGATATATTAAAATAAAATTTTACATATATATTTTTATAAATACTTAATTAAAAACATACGTAAGTATAAATATAAATTAAAAGCAACGTGATATTTTAAAATATTAAATCTTTCTAAACAAATATTTGTAATATAAGAGTGCGTGTTCGGTTATCTGGATTGCTTACATTATTTTGTAAAAATAATAAATAATTTTACTCCGAAAGGATTGTAGTTCATGAATAAGTGCTATTTGATGACATCTTTATAAACCATCAATTTATTTGTAATTCAAAAATATTTATATAATAAAAAATGTTTCCCAAGAGTTTTTTGATCAATAACAATTTTTAAAAAAATGACAGGGTCTGACATTATTGTAATTGTGTGAAATAGCATTTAAATGTCAATTACTAAAATATTCGTTAAAAATACAAAAAATTATTAACATTATGAAATAACCACCTTGCCGTTACAAACACCGAAACTATGATCACACCCAATTTTTGAATGAACTTACAGAGAATCTGCGGCTAATCCATTATCTAAATTCATGTAAAATTATAGAGATTAGGAAAACCGAGGTTCTATTAAATAATAGAGAAGTTATTCGGTAAATTTAGAAAAGACTCTGTTATTAAGATCATTAAAAAAACACACACACAAGACTGAGAACTCGCGAATCTCTCAATTTTCAAAAAGTTCTCAGTTTTCTGATAAATTTAAATTAGTATATCATTAAACTTTAACACAATTTGTTTCTATTCATCTTGGATATTAAAAACGAGACCTCTTGACAGTGAGAGAACATCGCAGTGACAGAGCTATGAGAGTTACTGCTATTGGGTATAAAGTGCGTCTTTTTATGATTCAACGGGGAAAAATTCCCACTAAATCTGATGTGTTGATTTTTTCCTTTCTAATTTATTCTAAGTATATACAAAAAAAATTAAACTAAATTTTCTTCTTTAATATTTCTAATAAAACTGCAAAAGATTTTTAAAATCATGTGTTTTGAATTACAAAATTCAATAAAAATAAAGATATCTTTAAATTAAGACTTGGAAATCCCTGCTGTGAATTAGATACTAGGAAAATGTTTGGAAAAAGATGACCGAGATAGTATCAAAACACAACTTTATAATTCATGAAATTTCTCTCACTGAAGCTTACCTATATGACATTAATATCAGGCTCAAACTGATAAATTTTAACTTATACAAGTAATTTGTTTTTATACTTGTTTCTCAAAAGCAGCAAAGTAGAAAACTACGTTCACACAAGCGTGTTTTCTTGAACCCCATCAAGGTCCTCAGAATTGATTTAGATAATTCTGGATAGTCCGTTTCTACGTTAACCAGAAAGAAATTAAGGATTTTTACGAGGTTATACGACTGCTGATATATATCCCACAACGAAGTAGTAACACAATATCGACAGTAAAAAAAAGGTAGATTAAACAATGCATTCAAGTCCCGAACTACTATTTCAAAAAAAAAAAAAAAAAAAAAAAAAAAAAAAAAATACTGCCTTCTTACAAATTTTTGTTTAAGCTAATAGCTATCATGTCTATTTCAGCTGTAAAATATTGTATTTGCAATATATTTTTAAATATATGAAATAAAAGATTATTTTTATGTCCAAACTGGATTGTTACACGACCCATCATCGGGTTGAACATGCTTAGTGAACTACTGTTCTAAATTATACTCATTCAATACATAAACGAAAAATGTCATAAAATTACTAAAAGTATCTGAAAATGAACAAAAATAGATTAAGTGCATGTTTAGAAAAATACAATAATTTTGGCCAGAACTGTATCTGTATATATGTGTGTATGTTGTGTGTCAGAGAGAGAGAGCGTGCGTGTGTGCATTCGAGCTTAAGCATGCGTGCATGTGTGTATTTTCAACGAATGTCAAATCAAGTGTTAAAACTGCATGTTAAATCAGCAATAATTTTTTAATTGTAATTTGTTTGTATTCTCAGGAGCTTTAGAGCTATTAAATTCTCAAGCCTTAAATAGTCAGGGCGGTTATGGAATTATTCATAACCTTAAAAAATAAATTCAATATTTATTTATTAATCATCAATTTGAAAATTTCAATAGGAAACTAAAAAAAATACAATTAATCACAAAAAATAAAATTGAAATGTACGTATTTTTTTTAACTCTGAAATGGAATGAAGATCTGTTTTAAAAAAACATATATATATACATAATTAATATTCACATTTAATTGAGTATCCTTTTTAATTTATAAGAATGTATTTCTAGATTAATTACAGCTTTTACACAAATTTAACTTTTTTTATTATTGGTTAATAAAATTAACCTAATTAAAATTATTGTATGTGAGTTATTTTATTTTAATTTTTATCATTATACATGCAATACTTAAATATCAAAAGTTACAATAAATATGGAAATTACACAGTCTGAAAAACAAAAAAAAAAAAAGTGGTGGTTTTCTGATTAAATTCTTTGTCATCAATATTCCGTTATTATCATTAATTTAATTAAAAATCTGAAAATTACTATGAAAAAATATTTTTTATTTCCAAAATTGCTTTGTAAAGCGTATGATAAAGATAACTATAACAATGTACTTTTGCTTTTAATCAAAGAAGAGTTTTAAAATTATCTTATTATTATAAAAGACTGATGTTTTAAAAAAAGAGACACATTTTATTAGAAAATGATAATAAAATCCTTAATTAAAAGCCGATGTTATAATATTTCTTTTTTTCGCACAAACATCTGCAGATGTTTTCGGCAGATTTATTCCTCAGCGTATTGAAATCAATATTTTAACCACTCTTTTTGATTAACGTAATCGATAATTTTAACCTTTTTTTGGCCTTTAATTTTAATGAAAATTCAAATATTATATGTTCTTTTAATTTAATAAAAAAATATAACTTGAAAAATAATTCAGCGTTTTTGAATAAATTAGGTAATTTTTAAAACTTGTAATTTTTTAATAACTGACTTCCAAAAAAAGAGTTGATATTTAACTAAGTGCGTTGCAGTGGCACTTCGATTTTGAAGACATTTATTTTTGTTGGAATTTGCTTGTTCTGATAATTCTTTAAAAAAATAACTAAATTGTAGTTAAAAAATAAATAAATGAATAAAAATTTAAAAATAAAATTTCTGGAAAATCCTTTTTCACCCAACTGGTTTTAGGAAGGCATTTAAAAACTAGCTCTATACAATTCTGAATTTTCTCAATATATGATTGACCTTTTTATATACACTGTAAAAAAAATTCAAGAAGTTACTAAAAACTTTTTAGTAAATTTGTATTCCACAGAATTTTTTAGCAACCATTACAAACTTTTTTTTTTTTTTTGCAAGTGAAACAAGCATTTCTTTTGTAAACTGAACAAAAGAATTTTTTGTATAACTAACTTAAAAATTTTTAGTATGAGCCACCAAGCAAATTTTAGAAATAGCTCCATTACTTGCGCCCGAAGGGCAGGTGGTTCCTTCGAGCTGCATCCAGACTTCTGAAGCGGAATATTTTCGGCAAAACTGCAATAGATGGCATCACCAAATATTGCTAACTGCTCCGACAGGATTTTCATAATCCCTTTACTAACGAGTACTTACACTACATACATTCGGGGCGTATTTGGCAGGGGCCAGTATCGAACCCGGGACCATTTAGTCTGGAGTCCGTTACTATAACCACTATGCTATCAAGGCCACACCAAGTGAGTTTTAGTAATAGTTATTAAAAATATAAAACTATTAACTCTCTTCGTTGCTAACTTTTTTCTAGTAATTCTTATAGATTTTCTTGTAACCGACTAAGATTACTAAATTTTTTTTTAGTAATTACAAGGATCACTAAAGTTTTTTTAGTAGATCGACCCTTTTTTTTACAGTGTATGAGGAGCCCAGAAGCCAAGGGGTGACAAAATGTCGATATGGAGTAAATTGAGTTTAAAGATAATTGATGTTAAATTGGAACATCAATAACAATTGACTAAATTGAAATAGGAAACATCTGCTTGTTGCATTCTAATCTTTGAACTCTCATTTCAATAACTGTTAAAAAAATAGAGTACAATTTTCTTTAAATGTATAATTAATCAATATTGTTTGTTTTTCGAAAAAAGTGGTTTATCTCTATAACTCAGTAAATAATAAGAAAATGACCTATATTTCTTTACCTGAAATGAAAATAGCATATTTCCAGATACCCTGTGTACTTAACTCAATTTTTTCAATTTTGTCACTAATACCCCTTGACTTCTGGGGTCCTCATATATTATTCATTTTTACATAAATTCGTTTACATAAATCTCTACTAAAAGATAAAAAAAATAATAAATAAATAAATATTATCATTCGCATATTCGAATTTAAGCATTGTTTTATACGAACTTTCCTATTTCGTCAGTAAACTTACATTGTTATTATTAAGACGAAACTTGGCGCAACGTTATATATTTCTTAAAGCAACGTAAAAAAAGCCAGAATATGCAAACTTTGAGTTGACAAGTTTCTGTAGCCTTTAGTATACCGTGCACATTTAAACACGATTTCATACAAAATTTCATATTTCGTCAGTAAATTTATATATTTTTTTTATTAAGTCTGTACTTGGCGAAGCGTCTTCGAAAACACATATCAATGAAGGTCCGTTGGACCATTCACATGCTAACATTTCTGGATGCTGTAGAATTGAAATTTCGCAATTTCAGGAAATGTGGTATGTTTATCTCGGTTTAGGATCTTCCCCAAGTGTGAAAGACCCATTCTTTCGACGGCTTTATCCGGCCATATTATTTTAAGATATCCGATGTTTTATCGGATACCTGATAGTCACAGTACTCTTGAAAACAAACTGTATTGTGTAAAAATTAAAATTGCATTTCTATGTTAGAGATGCTACTTCCCATTTCTCGCACACCAATATTAACGACATGACAAATCATTTCATTGTGGTGAGTATCCAGTAATTATATCTCGTACCGCCTTCTCAAAACAAAATTCTTTCGCACATACTTTGCCAATATGTGCAAGAGAAATTTAATTCAAAATTTACTTTTTAAAAATAGTGGTGTAAAGAGAATAAAAAAGACGTCGCAGGCCTGATTGTGACAACCTAACATTGTAGCAGTAGGAACCAACCTAACAACTTCGGCGGCCGTCTGTTTTCTCATATTGGCGTTACCGACTGAATCGGCATACGCTGATTGTTTACATATCTCCGTCGTTTGCCCACGCATGTCTGTAACATATTTTCTAGCGCTTTTCTGTACATCATATTAATTGAAACATCGAAATAAACTTTGTTTCTCTGTCTTTATTAAGTACTAAGATTTATCAAGATTATTAAGAACTAAGATATCATCCAAATATTTTTGCAATTTGTATTTAACAAGAATAACAAAACATGGGAACATCATAGATTATGGGACAATTTTCCAACGCATACAGAATATTAAAAATGAATTCATTTTGTCATGCAGTATAATGAGACAGATAAATTAGCAATTTGAAAAAAAAATCACTAGAAATGTACTGTACATCTGTACTTACCATAAAGTAATGAAATTCTTTTGTGTATCCCTGTAAATGAACTATAAATGATAAACATTTTATTTGTCCTAGCGATCATCTATACTTAACCTCTTTAAATTTAAAAAATTAAACTTTAATTCAAGTATATTTACGTGAATTAAGGCAAGCTCAGAAAGACAAACAAATCAAAATAATAAACGCTTATCAAGTACGTTCGAAAACTAGTTAAAGAGAGCACTTAATACAAAAACAAGTTTTTACTTAAATAAATTATGTTTATATCAGAAAAAGGCAATTTGAAAATATATCATGATATACATATATTTATTTTCCTGAAAAAATACATATGGCTATTTTGAAAAGTAAATAAAATGTATAGTTATTCTAGTAACCGTATTGAATGTATTTTGCTTGTCTGAAAAAGATAAGGGATCGGTAAACGTTTAAGTGACGAAAATTAATTTTTATTCATTCATGTATAATGCTTCGGTATTTCCATTTTTCTTTAAATTGTCGATGCTTTCTCAAAAGAAATTCGATTTAAATCAACTGTATTGTTGCCACAAATTTAAAATCGAGATACATTTTCTTTACACATGAATTTCTCATGTAGATTTTCGAATAAGAATTAATATTTTATAATTTTTCAAAAGAAAAAAAAACTAGATGCTTAAAGCATTAAAACAGCAATCGTCCGTTTTAATAAATGCGAAAATACTAAGAAAATACTTTCTATAAAATAATATATGAAACTTGTTTAAAATGACCAAAAATAAACTAAAATATGTTAAAGTGAAAAAACATTTAAAAAGGCACATATGTATCTTTCACCGCCCTAACGGCGACATTCTTAATATTTCATAACAAAGATCATCCGTAGATTTATTTAAAAATAATAAAGTAATTTATCCATCAAGATTCGGTTTCCCATTCATTACCGATAAACAATAGAGATTTTATTTATATATGCAATGATTCCCCCTCCGTGGAATTTTCAAAATTTTGGGCAGAAATACTGTAAAGAATAAGAAACAACAGCGTGAAATAATTGAGGTTCACTAGGGGGAATATCACAAAATGTCAGAGTTTGATCATTTGAAGTATTGAAAGTATTCACGGAAAACTATTCAAAATTTCAAGAGGTAATTTTCTATTAAAGACTAAAGGATGTTCCGTGTAAAAGTGCTAAATTTTGAAGAGCTTAAATAATAAGTTTATTTTTATGTAATTATATGTAAGTTTTTGGTATACACTTGCCAGGATAATGACTTTTTTCTTTTTTTAAGTTTTAACATTTTAATTTTATTTAAATGGAAATGTTTTCAATATAAGCTCATATTTCATGTAATGTTCAGTTTTATTCGTTAATTTATGGAAGTGAGGAAAATGACATAATACTCAGTCTACTCAGTTTTTCCAAAACTTTAATCACTTTATTTTTAAAGAAATATATAAAAGATCGTGATGGTAGCTATAGGTTTACTATTTCTGACTCGTATTATGACAAAAATAAGAATTACCCTGCAGCATCAGATTTACATGTAATAAACAACTAAAAGTAAGGCCCTGAAAATTTACATTCATTTAGAGTGACAATCATGTTTTAAATATAAAATATAGTTCCTAAAATACAGAATTTGTTACCGTCATCATATATCTGTTTCATGAGGTTTAAACATTAATTAGAAAAAAAAATACCTGAAAAAGATATTTATACAGTATAGCAGAAGACTGTTTATAATGCACATCACGTTTATAAAATCTTCACAGTGTGACATGCTACGAAATTGAAAATCTGATATTCTCTTAATTGCTTTATGTATGTTTTCTTATTAGAATGCATGAAAAGGAAACACATTATATAAAATTTAATGGGTTTTTTTATAAGGACTGCAATTTTCGTATTCTTTTTTTACATTCACCCGTTAATATCCATTTTTACCTGCATTGGTAATCATGTAAATACGAAACAACTTTAGTCATCGTTCAGTCCGTCTGTCTGTCAATCCGTACGCCTGTGCGTCCTTCTGTCCTTATAGCAAAACGCAAAAACTGTCGAACCGAATCGTTTGAAAATTTAAGTATATAATTATTAGATAATTTTGTAGAATCACTTCAAATTTTATGATAATCGGATTTATAGTTCAATTACTGGGACCATCAAAATGATTCTGATACATTACGGTTTATGGGGAAAAGTTTCAAGTGCATTTTGATGATATAACATTCTCTGGAACATAATAATATTTATATGTATCTATGAAATATAGGCCAATATCTACATTCTGTACAATCTGTGGTGCGAAGAATTTTTTTATTAATTTATAGGGCAAGACAAAAGTATTCCATTACATATTGGTATAGGGGGATACATGGTTTTGGGTACGTTTAAAATTATAATAAACTATTTTGCATTTTATGAAATTGTTATACACTGCTGAGATTTACTACAAGTTGATTCCTGCAAATAAAAGTTACATTCCTACAAGTTAATTCCTTCCAAAGCATATAACATTTACAGGAACGCACAAAAGATTATGGATATCCTACTCTATCTGAAGTATTGTATATTTTCAAAAACATTGTTATACATGGTTTGTCCGGAAGTAATAAGACTGAGTCGATTTAAAAAAATTTATTGAGCCAATCATTGCAATTCTTTAAAAACTTTCAAAATAGGGTCCTTCTGCGTCGATATAGCGCTGCCAGCGCGATTTCCAAGCATTGAAGGCGTCACGGGAGGCTTTCTCCGAAATAGCCTTGAGAGCCGCGATGCATGCTGTTTGGATCCCCTCTGTCGTCTCAAAATGCTAGCCTTTCATTGGACTTTTCAGGCGAGGAAACAAAAGAAAGTCCGTGGGAGCCACATCTGGGCTGTAGGGCGGCTGCGGAAGCGTTGGGATGCTTGCCTTGGTCAGGTAGCTGCTTACAAGAAAAGCGTTGTGAGCCGCGCATACCTTGAGTATGTTCAAATGCTCCCTCACAATATCATGAACCACAGATTTTGGTAAATATACCATCTGGGCAATTAAACTAATACTTAGTGGGAGGTCTGAGTTCAAAACTTTGCACACACGAGCCACATGGACGGTGTTTGTCGAAGTCGGAGGTCTTCCAGCACGATTTTCATCGGCGACCTCTTCCCGGCCCTCCAAAATTGCCTGGTGCCACCGAAACACACCACTTCTTGTTAAAGCAATATTTAGGTAAGCCTGCTTGATCATATCAAACGTCTCTGTCTCAGATTTACCGAGTTTCACACAGAATTTAATCGCATACCTCTGCTCTAACGAACGCTGCATTTTTCGGCTTGCACCACTCACAGATACACGTCGCGCAAAAATGCCTGTCCTGACTCTCCAGGTGCTCGGAGACAACTGAGCAGCCGCTCGTTCGTTAGCTAGGAGTGGCCTATACCGAATCCTGTCGGTGCGCGCACGCTCCGAAGTACAGTCTCGGCAGAAGAAAATCAGTCATTATACTTTCCGGACAAACCGTGTAGTACGAACACATTTCATTTTCTACGTTACGTGCAACGTCCGACTTGTTATTACTGAACTTGATTTCATTTTGCATGTAATCTGGTCATTTTTGCTTCCAGATTCTATAAAATTTTTAGCGGAAACATTTTTATTATAGATCTTGTGGTATCATATACTATATATAGTATGTGAACATATAATATTAATAGTATATTAATATAAACGACGACAAATTTATTTTTTATGTCATTATTTTCCTTTAAGTTATGCAGTTTTATTCCGTAGAAAAAGAAGGATAATTGAATTTTTATAATTCAGAGATAATCTGTCACTCATATACTGGCATCCTTCCAAAATGTTTTAATTGTTATCCCAATTTGAGACAAGAAAATATTTAAATAATAGATTAAGAATGTTTGCATCTGACGCTTTGAATACAGTTCCATATTTTACATAATTCACTGAGATTAAATCGATAATTATAAAGCTCTACAAACAATGAGTTGCTGTATTAATATATACAAATGAGGTAAATCGAAAATTAATATTATTTTCAATTAACGAACTTTGACTTTCATAATTTATTCCAGGATTTTTTAGGCAAATTTAAATAAAGTTCTAAAGTCATGCTTAAATTTACACATTACTTTTAAAATTGAATCTTGGTCATTTTTTCTTTTTTTTTTCTTTTCTTTCTTTCATTTTTTTTCTTTTCACATTTATGAAAACAATTCCAAACATACAATAAGTTGTCCGAAGGCCCGTAGTCGGTCGCCCAAGGGTTATAACCCCCCGCGGAATATCGATATATTGCTATTGTAGCGAAGCCGAATCGCAGAGCGGCCTCCATGCGTGACATCTATGATTACAGAGTCCATTGGTAAGGCGATATCTGCAGCTGCGGTATGCCGAAGATTACACATGAATCGACTGTACACCCGGGTACATCGAGTTTGTGTTCCTCTTTCCGTCCAATCAGAAGGGGCAAAGTGGTGCCGAGAACATGCCAATTGAACTGTGTCTGACTGGGGCAATGTCATGTTTACTGATGAGTCAGGATTTGCTCTGCAACTTCATGACAAGCGCAAAAGGATATGGCGTGAACAAGGAACACTCAATCAGCCCCAAAACATCACCGAACATCACGCAATCCGAGGTGGAAGCATTATGGTGTGGGCAGGGATTTCCAGTAGGATATCGCATCGACCTGCGCATCTTTAAACTGGGTTCCATAACGGCTGTCTGGTATCGAGATGATGTCCTAGAACTCATTGTGAGATTATACGCTGAAGCAGTTGCCCTTACTTTTGTTTTAATGGACAATAACGCACGTCCACATAGAGCTGGCATCGTCGATGACTACCTGGAAAGTGAAGGAATTGCGCGTATGGCGTGGCCAGCATATTTGGCCGACCTTTCATCCCATTGAAAATCTTTGGGATGATCTCGGCTGTGCTGTATGTTTACGTTTCCCACCTCCAGCCACTCTTATTGAGCTACAAGAAGAATGGCGATTGCTTAATTCTGCGGTGGTTGACCACCTAATTGAAAGCATGGTCACAAGGTGTAAACATTGTATACAGATGAGGGGGGATCATATACCCTATTAATGTCTTTTTTTTTCATTTTATGTTTTTTTTTACTTTATACATAATTCTGTTTAAGTCTCCAGCATGTCATTATCTGATAACTGATGAAAATTTAATATTGTTTTCATTTCTGTGTATAATTATTAATTTTGCTTTATGCATAAATAGATATGCTACTTTCCTGTCGATTTTTGAGTCAATCAAAGCAGTATTTGTTGATTTTTTTACATTTTACATCTTCGTGCTTATCTTTTGGAAGTAAGTGCATGTTGAGTAGAATTAGGTGTAGGCTTCTGATGTAAACATAAAATTTTCTTTAAAAAAATCCAAAAATACACATTTAAAAAAAACGCTATGAAGATATTGTTAAGTTAAAATAATTAATAAGTTATTAAATAATTTTGTGTTTTTTCTCATGACTTTGCATTAAAATTGAACTAAAAATATATATACTTATTCCATATTGTCCTTTTTATATGGATTATAAATATCGCTCTTAACCTTAATTAATAACCTGCCGCAAGTATCTTAATTAGTTCGCCGTTTAAACGTATGAGAATATTTTAATCATACATTTAGAAACTGTACATCTGATTCCGTGATTAAAATTGATTTATTTTTACTTTAATCATTAAAATTAAATGAAAAATATTACGCGTTTTACAAACTATGATCTGTTTTAATGATATTCACAACTGAGTTCAAATAAAAATAAAAAAATAAAAATTTTTCAATTAACGAACCTTGACTTTCATAATTGACTTTTAGGATTTTTTTAGTCAGATTTGAATTAAGTTTTAAATTAATACTGATATTTCCACTTTAATATTGAATCTTGGACATTATTTTTTATCCAATAGTTTTAAAATTTTTCCTCCACTGATATATATTGTTTCATCTTTGTAATTTAAAATTGAATTCTCTGAATCTGAGCATAGTAGTGAAGTATCACTTGGTATTATTCCAAATGTTTTAATTAATATCTCACTTTAAGACAAGAGAACGATTTAATTATTGATTTTTTTTACCTTTTCACACATTGGACAATAAAGTGAATTGATTTTTTTTTTCATTCCTTGAGATTAAATTAAAAATATTAAATTAAATAACTATTTCATATGTAAAATTTTGTATAAATTCGCAAAAAAAATTGAAACTTTTTTTTTGTAAGTAGTTAATTTATTTTATGACTTTTACATTCAAAATTCATGTTTATTTTGAAAGCACAGAAATTAATACTGTCGAACTCATTTTGTACTTTCGGATACGGTGTATTATTAATAGTACATGTTTTTTAATGAAATATTATTTTGTTTTAGGGATTACTTTGGCTACTATTCACATTTAATGATAGTATATGTCTATGCATTTTGCTGTATAAATTCATTTATGTTTAGGCATTTAGTAATAATAATAATGATCGTTACTTGGTTAATTCTCTTTACGCCGTTTGCGTTCTTTTACTTTAAACATATCTTTAACTCTTTACATTTAAAATATCAGTTATTTTCTTGAAAGAATCATATGTAATAAAGCGCAAAATGTATTATTAAATTATAAGTTAGATATTATTGTAATACAATATTTTCTAAACATCTCCTAAAATTCTTCCTTAGCCTATTTTTATATGAATATTAATTGAATAGTGAATACAAAACATTGTTAAGTCAATGAAATTATATTCGTTAAACTGTAATTCATCTATCTGGATATCTGGATAGTTAGTGCTAATGTTATTAAAGTAAAAGTTTTTTTTTTATTGAAAAACAATTCAGACTTAAAAGGAATAATACGTCCATGTCTTAAAGAGCAACATGATTATAACGACCTATTTAAACGTTACCAATTGTTCATAATTTAAATTTTATCAAAATTTCTCACGCTTTAAGCTAAACAAAAGTAGGATTACGCCTAATATGAGCGAAACATTGATTAATTTCAATTTGATAACGATGAAATGGGGTGTAGATTAAGAAAAGAAATTCCTTTTTTAGCTCACAGGCTATCAAATCCTGAGAGCTTATGGGCCCGTCCGTTATGTACATTCGTATGTGCGTAACGCAATAACTCTGATAAAAATATCAAATTCCCTTGAAATTTTGGTTATATGTTTAATTAAATAACTGATATGGCGCTTCCGTGATTAGTATTTGATGTTCATTCGATGTGCATTAGAGGGGGATCGGGGGCTAATGCTCTCCCCTTAATTTACACTGACGGAAAAAAAAATCCCAACACCAAGACAGACTTGTGTTAGCTAAACGAAATTTTGTAGGCGTGTTTATACATCTGAAAGATGACATTGATTTAAATTTCATGCTTCGCACATAAGTGTGGCGCTAGTAGTATTTACACAATTTAAAACTCACAACTTTAAAATCAGGTTTGGTTTAAATGCGTGCTGTAAAGTTCGTGAGCATTATTTATCTTCAAAATTTGACGAAATGAGTTGAGGCTGATCATGAATGCCTTTAAGAAGACGAAGAAGCTATTATCATCAGCTCCCGAGTTGGAAAGAGGTCGTAAAGTAGGGCTACAAGAAAGTGGATTTTCTTTCCGCGAATTTGTAGAAAGACTTGGACGGAATGCATCCACTGTGCATGATTGTTGGGAGTAGTGGTCAAAGGATGGTACTGCCACAAGAAGACCAGGTTCTGGGTAAACACGTGTCACTACTGAGAGGGAAAACCGTCGTATTCGGCGTACGGCTGTGGCGCATCGTACTGCGTCTGCGACAGAAATTCGAGCTGCAGTTGGTACCACAGTGACACAACGAACTGTTAGAAATCGGTTATTTCAAGAACAGCTCGATGCAAGGCATGCATTCCACTGACTCTAAGTCATTGCCGTTTGCGACATCAATGGTGTCAATCCAGAGCTCAATGAAGGATGAAGTAGAGATTTGTTGTGTTTTCTGATGAAAGCAGATTCTGCCTTGGTGCCAATGACGGCCATGTGCTGGTCAGAAGGAGGCCAGGGGAACGTCTGCAACCAAACTGTCCTACCAACCAAACTGCAACCAAACACTGAACCTACAATCTGGGGTCATGGTCTAGGGAGCAATTTCCTATGAGAGCAGAAGCACTCTCGTGGTTCTCCCAAGCACATTGACTGCAAATGTGTACGTCAGTCTGGTAATTCAGCCTGTAGTGCTGCCAATCAAGAAAAGCATTCGAGGGGAGTTTTTCAGCAGGATAACGCTCGCTCCCATGCCGCTGTTGCAACGCAACACCCGTTACAGAGTGCCGACATGTTACCTTTGCCAGCAAGATCACCAGATCTGTCGCCCATTGAGCGCGTATGGGATATCATTGGATGAGAACTCCAGTGTCATCCCCAGCCAGTATTGAACATCACGTATTGACACAGCTTCTACAAAAAGCATGAAACTCTATACCATAAAGGACATTCGGCACCTGTATGACACAATGCATCCACGTATGCAGGCTTGCATTTGAAATTCTGGAGGTTGTAGCGACTATTATTGTAACGGCATTTCACCTTTGAGATGCATTTTATTGACCTTAAATTAACCTGTGATCTCGAAAATCTAATCAATTAAACATGTTAACTAGACAAATGCACTCTCCAAATTTCATTACTCTACAATAAGTTTTTCTTGGTGTTGGGATTTTTTTTTCCGTCAGTGTATATAGATGGGTTTTTTATATAATAAAGCATATCCCTGATCAGTTTAGGGGGTTCAATGACAAACTATAAAAAGGGGAAATAGGGAGAGTTATTACCCCTTTTAACGTATTTTTCGAACGGCATTAACCCTTGAAAATATAAGGCTGTAATGAACAAATAGTATACGTAGCCTGTGAGCTCAATGCCATCAGTTTAACTGGGCAATATTCTTTTTTTTTCTTTCTTCTCTGTGATTTAATATTTTTATACTACTACAGTTCTCGATCGAAATAAGTGTGTAAGACCGATAAACCGAATCTCGGTTATGTTTCTGGAATAAGCTGAAAACCAAAACAAAATTTTCTTTAAAATAAATTTAAAACCATTAATATGTGCAAACACACACATACATATGCAGTAGGCTCTCGTTGATTCTAAATTGGAAAAACCGAATCTTCGCTTAATTCGAATCAAATATTCAGTACCGAAATTTCCGATGGCAGAATAACATTAAAAGTTTAATTCGAACTCATTTTCTCTTAAACTCGTTTAATTCGAACTAACTAGAATTTCAATTTTTCTCCTTGATTTTATCCGGACTTCAAATTTCTTTTTTCTTTCATTTTTGTCAGAATTGTTCTGAACTAGTAACATATAATACCATGCATTTCACATATGCTTCCTTAGTGCCCCGTCTGTCCATCAATAACACCTCTACCTCTTCTTTCATTGTACTTAGTCCTAATCCTTTGATAAGTTTATGCATTTATATCTTTTAAATTAATATTAACTCATATTCTAATAATAACAGATAAAATAAATTTAAAATATGTTATAACATTACTTCCTTTGTAATAGTACCTCTTTAAACATGTTTTTTCCTGTACTTTCCATTGTTTGAATTCTGGATAATTCAAATATTCCTTGCGGTCCCGACTAGTTCGAATTAACGAGAGCCGAATATATATAACAATAAATAATGTTTATTGAAATGCAAACTACTGTCCAATCCAATTGCAGTGCAGCAAGAACATCATAAGATCATATTATACAATCCGACCAATCCGAATTTTGTTCTATTGCATATTTTTCTTATTATACAATTCAACCAATCAGTACCAGCAGAACTGTATCCATGAAATATCTTTATAACTATAAAATGCATTCACAATTATATCCATATCTTACACAGAATTCCAACCCGACCTCTCGGCATCGCCGTAGCTGCCGCAACTGATCACTTCTTTGGGGCAACCAATTATTATTTTGTATTATATTAACAATTTATATGTTGTATATGACATGATTTTTCTAAACATGTGTACTTATATCGAAAGCTCGCAGAATATTATAGTAACGACCAAATTGCATCCGACAGCAGTAAGTAGTAGTGTAGAACAACGTTGGAATTCCTTTGGGTTTGGTTTGGTTTATTTTATGTCGCCCGATTATCCTCACGTGGGAAATAGGCCCGAATGGTGTGCTGTTCCCTCCGTGGGGGTTTTTCTAAGGGAACCTAAACCGTATTTACGCAAGGAAATCCAAGGTTCGAAAAAAACCACGACAAATTCCGAACGGTTAGGCCGATGGCCACGATTGGGTTTGAACCCAGCCCCTGTCGTCTACCAGTTGAGAAGTCAGAACCTCTCGGCCACTGGTGTGGCGGAATTCCTTTGGGAATTTTACCACAGAAAATAAACAAACTGCATTTAACAACGGTATATTTAATATTCGTCAAGAAGGCGAGAACAATTCCACTAAGTTGTTTAATTTTGATCCCATATCCGGGCTTTGTTACGTCTTAAAGAACATAAATAAGATGTAAATTTATTAGAAAACACACTTCGAATATTGATGAAGATCTCCTTTCGGTGACATGGTTGCATTACTCTACATAACTCATGCTATTTGTAATGGACTTGCTTTTTTGAGGGTACTTAAATACTGGGATTTTGAAAATAGATATTGGCACTCATGAAAAAAAGTTGAATAATTTATAATATAAATGTAAAAATTTATACAATAAAAGCGATAAATAGTATTAATTTAATTGTGTATATGTTTAAGATTTTTATTATTTTCGCAGGTATTATGAATAAAGTTGAACAAGAGGAAACGTAAAATTTACTTGCTTCTCATATTAAAAAGTTCGACAGTATTATTAAAATTTGGATCTTGAAAATTATTTTTAAACAAATTCTTTATTAGTACGTTATCGTTAGATTTCTTAGTATTTATCTTTATCATTAAATTTTCCTTACACTTTTATAAGAAGAGTGGCTTTTTTATTCGAGCATTAAAAACAAGACACTACAAAATTAACAAATTCTGTGTTTTTTTTTTTAAATATATTGCTATAGACCTTTAAATATTATATTCTGTTTATGTTCTACATTTCTTTTATAAATTATCTATTTAAGAGTTCTTAAAAAATATGAAAACAAACTAAATATTTAACCCATAAAGTTTTTCATTTTTTCACTGTATCAAATTTCCTTTTAATATCATGTTAGAATATATGGACTTCGGAGATAAGTTAAAGTAACCTGGCAATCTTCCAAATATTTAAATTTTTAAATTAACTTTCCGTTTCAAGACTGGAGAATATTTTAATAATTAGTTAAAAAGTTTTCAATAGACATAGAAGACAAAGGGTGTTTTTTCTATTTATTTACATTATACATGAAATGTTAACTTCTTTCTAACAACGGATTATTATTCTACGCACTATCAACCAAAACAAAAAAGAGAGACGGTGTTCAATGAATTTAAACTGAAATAGCCATTCTAGTCTTTATATAATTGATGTTTGAAAAATAAGTTTATGGGATCACCATCACATCTAAATTGTAACAAACTGCGAAATATATATATATATATATATATATATATATATATATATATATATATATATATATATATATATATATATATATATATATATATATATATATACATTAATATATATTTTTAACGTCCCGTACATTTTTTTAAAATTTTTATCCTTCTTTCTTTATAACAGCTGGCAAGGTTCCTACCTGCCGGATAATAACACAGTTTATCAGATTTGAGTACCTAGATACAGGGCGAAATTGCTTGACTCGAAGTTATTCGGTCAACTAGCTTAGGAATTATGAAAGTTCGAAATGCAATACATTAAATGTCAAATTCATTTGTGATTGCCACAAAACATGTTGCAAAGGAGGATTTTTAAAAAACATATATTTTAAGAATTATTTGTAGGAAAAACTTGTAATTTTGAAGTATCGTATTTAATTCTGTAAAAAAATGATTTCAACGTTAAAAAAAGAAAAAAAAATATGCACTGTGCTTTTTTCTGTTTTATTATTTATATATTTATTTGTTTTGTTTTTTACATTTTTTTATCTGCTTATGTTGTCTTTTGCTGATTTGTTAGTCGTTTTCGACCAATTTCTTAATTAATTAAGATAAAAAATTAAAGTATTATTTTTATTGTAATTAATGAACTTAGCTTATGAATTTTTTAAATGAATGCTTACTATTGTAAGGCAGGTCGAAATTAATATTTAATGTAACAAGGAGCTCAATCCCAGGTTCCTCGGATTACATAATACAGGCTAAAATATTTATATGGTTTTCAGACGAAAACTTTAATATATATATTTTACATTTAACATATATTTTTTTATTTTCCACTTAAAAAAGATTCCAACAATCATTTTTATATGTTATTAATACTTATTATTATTATTATTATTAATATTATTATTATAGTTGTTGAAAATTATTAATAGCGATACTTTTATTGGACTTGTGATAGGAATTAACAGTAGAAGAAATCTATAAAAATCGTTAGACATTTTTTATTCTGATAACTTCAATACTCTAAAGTGTGGTTCGTTTACATGTCTTAAGGGGACAGTAGACCTTTATTTGAGCAAAATCATCTATAGCAAAATCATCAGAAAAAAGGTCTATTTCTGGGGTTTAATAGTACCTAAACAGTTTTTTCTTCATTAAAATATCATTTGTGAAGGTTTTAAGAAGTAAATAATAAAGATAAACTTATTTATATACTTTAAATATGTTTTTATCAAAACTAATTTTTCAGCGTTTTTAGATTTTAGAATTGCTCCTTGCGTCTTAACTTTTGATCATTATTTATAAAATTGATAAGGAAGTATCCTGATATTATTTAAAAAAGAAATTATATAAGTTTTTTAAAATTCGTCTTCATTAAGATAGTCAAATTTTATTTTTTACTTATTATAAGGCAAAATTTTGGTGAAAATCGATAAGGAATTTAGAAAAAAAATCTGTAAAATATTAACTATTCAAGAGATTTAAAAAACCTTACACAAATTTGTTTATAATATAGTTTTAAGTCATAAAAATGCAAAAGCAAGAAAATATTTCAAAAATTAAGACATGAGGAACATTTTAAAATTTCGTTTAAAAATTTAAATTTTTGTAAAAAAAATTACAAATTTTAATGAGGTAGGAAATTTTTTGAAGGTATTCTATATCCTTTTAGTGAAATGTATATATGCACAAAATTTCATATTGCTATGATAAAAATGAATAAAATAAATTCTTAACGTCCACCGTTCCCTTAAATTTGAGTTTTATTTATCCATATATTTTTCTTTTATTTATGGATTTATAATGTTCAAATTACGGAGCAACAGCCGAAAAGAAATGGTGAACTATTTTATGAACATTAATTTAAATACAAACAGATTTACTTATGGTCATAGTGTACCTGCCAGAAACAGAAATTGGCTTAGTAAAATCATAATTAAAAATTATTTAAAAAAATTTGAAAAAGAAGTTCAACGCAGTTTTCAAATAAATTACGATTTAATTTTTTTTTTAAATTGCATTTGAAAGTACATTTTTATTTCCTGTAAGAGGTGAATTTTAGAAAATTTAAAAAAATCGCAATAAACTAAATTAAAGTTAACATTTATCGTCTGTTGTTGCCATTCCCAAAATGCAGTGAGCACTATACAGAGATATGTCTCTCCTTCATAATGTATAAGGTGATCATAAAATAAAACTTCCCAATACATGTACCCCTAGTGACCTAATCGCTCAACCAAATGATAGGAAATTTTAGATTTAGCTATTTGAAGTATGCGATAGAGATCGTAATGATTTAGAATAATAGAACTCTCACGGTTACGGTTACAATTAAAGTATTTCGAAATTTTACAATAATTTACAATTACAATAACATTTTTTTTTCTTGCGCAAATGCATCAGCACATTAAAAAAACCTTAAATGGCTTTTGAGAGATGCACGTATGACTAAAATTGAAGGTGTAATATTTATTTCAGTAGCACTCAATCTTAATCAGACCTTATATAATGTAATATTCAGCACTCTGCAATAAATGATCACATTTTTATTTTTCCTACATGTACACAAACAAAACTTAGAAACACATTTTCAAAAAAATTTTACAGCATTGTTCGGTTCATAAATGAGTCATTCCGACGTCATTTATGGTTTTTCAATGCGTGGATGAATTTGCGCATGAAAAAAATCGCTATTTTAAAATTTCGAATTTTTTTCAGTTTTTTCTTGAGAGCTCTTGCTAGTTTTAAGTCTATTGTTAAGGCTTTAGTCTATTGTTTTAAGCAATCAAAATCTTGAGCGCATACCTTCATATAATGATATCTGAAATTCAAATGTTGAGCGGTTAGGCCATTAAGGGTTTATACATTATTTTTTTATAACTATTTTGTAGACACTGAAATATTTTTTTTTATAATTATCAAAATATCAATCTTTTTAGTATATTTCCCTTAGATGTCATTATATATTTTCTTTTAGACTATTATTATATTTTGATGAGAAAATGTATAAATGAATATTAAATACAAAATGCCAGATAACCTGTTTTTCTTTCAATTATTACAATAATCCTGTTCTTTCAACTATTACAATAATACATTCAAAATATAACAGTTTTTCTTCCTTAAATCATACGCTAAAAAAAAAAAAAAAAAAAAAAAAATCACGCTATGTAAACATAAAAAAAATTAAGACTGTTTTGAAATAATTTTTCTTTATAATAGATTTCTATTTGATATAACATTAAACTTTATGGTCCTGAACATGAAACGACCATATATAATGGTATTAGTCCAAGAGTTTAAATTTATTATCTCATTTCAAGACATGGGGATGTTTTGATAATAGATTTAAAAACATTGTAACAGAATAAACTTAATTATGTTCTAGAAATGTTCGGATTAGCTGTTATGAAGTAGGTACTTTATATTTTATTAATATATTATGCATAATATTCCAAAACATAACAGTCAAAAAATTTTATATTTGATTTTTTTTTCACTGACACACTTTTATATTTTTTGTTTTTAATACAATGTTCCGTTTGTAGACATGAATATAGCAGTAAGAAAAATCTTGTCTTTTTGCCAGATTAGTTCATTAATATTCCATTTTAAGATTGCGGAGCATTTTTATCATAAATTCAGAAACATTGTAATAGAGAATAAGTGGATTTTTTAAGAACTTTTTGTAACCTTTTGGAGATTGAATTATATTTCTGAAAGAGCTTTTGAGACTTAATAAATTAAAAAAATTAAAAAGTTGAACTTTGAATTTTAAGATTAAATTTTAGAAAAATAAAAAAGAAACAATTTTCTAAATTAATATAGAAATTAATTTTGAAATTAATTTTCTAAATCATTCTAATATATGCGCTTAATAAATTACTACCAATTACCATAAAACATCGTAAATGAATGAAGCTGCCTGAAATTTTACTATGACTATAAAATGCAGTTACAATGGAGAAATAAAACAAATATATATGTATGTAGTAATGATGTAATTTATTATTATTATTATTGCTAAGTTAGAAATATTATTAATATTATTCTAAACATTTCCGTTTACTATGGTTTTAATGGGGTTTGTTTTACAATTTTTATATTTTCTTATTGATCTTCGTATCTTCATATATAAAGATGCGAGATATCATGTTTTTCTTAGAAATGATTTAATTTGTATCTCATTTTGAGGTAACAAGGCATGTAACAATCGATTAGAATGTTTTATCATACGCAAGGAAAAAAGAAATTTAATTTTTTATAGTTTTCATTCGCCGAAATTATGCGTAGTACATTAAATATTTAACGAGTAATAATTTATTATTGCAGGTTAAGTACTAAGATACATAACTTCATAAATGATATTAGCGAAAAATAATTTCATTTTCGAATGAACGAGTTTTAGCTGTAAATTACAGAAATCTATTTAAAAAATAGAGATTTTTTATGTTAATTAGAGATTAGAAATTAAATTAGATTCGAGATTGAATTAGAGATTAGATATTAGAGATAAATTTAACAAAGAAAAATAGAATTTAATCTTTAATAATTAATTTTATGTTAAAATATTTATTACTAAATGTTTTATTAGTACTCTTCAGATGAAAAACTAGTGAGTTTAAAAGTATCTCGTCAGCAGTCTATAAAACGCAGTAGAAAATTTCATGTTTTATCTACTTTTTTTTAGTGTGATGTAAATAAATGCCATAATAAAACATAACTTGCTTGATAGTACTGTGACGGTGCACTCATGCTGGGTGTCCTTTGTAACGTTATATGCAGACATACTCAGGAATTTAGGTTAAAACAACACAGTTTATTAAAATGATAAGGGCTAAAGGAAACTGGAGCCAGTCTATAATTTCACTCACTGAGAACACTATGAAAAGCTAAATCATACTCACAGGCTTCAGTCTAGCTCAGTCGGGGCACCGTCTAACACTTGACACTATTTCCTGGCTGATCTACTAAACAAATCTTAATTTCACAGCCCGTGGCTGTGGATATTTCTTTATTTCTCAAATAATCAAAACTAAACTTTCTTACCAAGGCCGAATCTTTAATCCACTATCTGAACTCCTTTTCGCTTTACTGGAGGCCGTAGCTATTTTCTAATCGTCAGCACCTTACTAAACAATCATCAACTTCGTTGTCTAATGGCGGAATACACACAGAGGCTGCTGGCTACTACCAGAAACACACAGACGCTGGCTGCTGGCTGAGGCCAGAAACACACAGACGCTGGCTGCTGGCTGAGGCCAGAAAACACACAGACGCTGGCTAAGGCCAGAAAACACACAGACCACAAACTCACACCCAAGCTTTTATACGCGACAAACTGAGATACTTCTCATTAACATAACACTAATAACCGCGAGCTAACTGCGGAATTCGAAAGAGCACACACACTCTAGAAAGTTAAAGTAAAAGAGAGGATAGATGTCACTTTTACGCCTACAAAATGTTAAATTATTGACGTCACGATCTCAGAAACACTAGAGTGCCTTTATGACTAAAGGTCACTCCCTCACAACCCCCCCTCGAACTCCGCAGAGAAAAAGGGCTGGGCTAAATGCATGCCCAGAACTTTTTCTTGTTATAAATTTAGAGCCGTAATAAAACACAGTGATGGGTGAAATTTAACGCCGAAACATAACTTTTAAAATATTAACTTTAACCCATCACAACCAAAAAAAACTCAGTTTGCCTCAAATAATCACATATTCAATCCAATCATTCTTCTATCTTACAAATAGCCTCCGTAAAACTTCCAAAAACTCGTAAAACTTTCAAAACTAATTACTTCTTCTCTCAAAACAACCCACTCCACTGGGAGTGCTAAAATTTCTCAAAACACTAACCTTCCGAAATTTTCCTCAATATTGCAATGCAACTATAACTTTACCCAAAAATTTCTCCATAACTTTTAATATACTAGAATTCGCACCAAGTCCAAAAAAACCCAATGCGCAAAAACTTTCCTCATCCAAATTCCGACTTCATCTAAAATTACATTTACTTCATACTAAACTAACTCTGCTACTACGTAATACCTACATCCCCATTAGCCAATGAACTAACTCCCAAACTTCTTCAGACTTAACTCCACTTGAACAATAATTGGGGCACATACGTACAGCGGCATATCGCTGTGCTTATGCAACAATCAAAAAATATCAAAAATTTACAAAATGACGTCATCAATCTCTTCATCTGTATTAACTAAAAGAAAAATAGCAGAATCAATACATAACAAAAGTATACTTCCCTGCAAGAAAATCACATTAACATTCAATTTTAATACAATACAATTTCAAATTCAAATGCAGCTTAAAACTTCGCAACTTGCGGAAACCATTCCCAACTAAAGTACAAAACGCAACTCATAAAACACGAACGATAAGAAGAAAGTTAATGCATTAAATGTTAGTATCAGAGATAGAAACGCGTGTCAAGGACTTCTTGACCGCCAAACACGTGCGCGTCTGAACCGCGGCGCGTGTACAAAATAACTCAAATTACTATCTGTACTTTCTGAAAATTTAAACATACATTAACATACATTTTATAACACATGAACAATAACATAACAGTTTAACAATAGATCCAGAATTTTTAAAAGCAGTTAAGACCAAAATCTCAAACATACATAAAACTAACAATTTTGCAAACAAATTTTGAACACAATTAAGCACTAAACGTGAGTCCGTCAAAAAATTCCAAAAATGGCCAAAAGTACAAAACAGTCTCTCTGCTTTCTATTCCTTCACATTGCTACCACATATATGCACTCTAATAGAAATTTAATAAAGAACATTATCACCCAATCATAGAGACGATTCGCTGCTGGCAGGCTTCATACTGCAAGATGGCTTTCTCCTCCTGTCCCAAAAGGCTTGTACGAAGGATCTCTCGTCATCAGAACTGTACGGTGACGCCACAGTTGACTGTCGTGCCTGCAGCCTGGTTCTGAATGGATGCCGTGGGATACTTGTAGGTTCCACTCGACGACTCTGCTCTGGCCGGTTCGCTGGGTTCACTCCATGGCGAGGTTCACACTGTTGTTGCCGGTAATCTGAGAGTTGTCTCCTCTTCCTAGATGCACCCGAAGTTACCGAAGATCCTAGGCCACGTTTCTTTCCGGACCTATGTAGTTTCTTGTTAGGCAAAGATTCGGCATTTAAAGTTCGCTTAACAGTTTTACGAGTGTCCAAACGAAATCTTTTCTGGGGATTAATCACTGAAGCTGACTGAACCACCAGACTTGACCTTTTCAACTTCTTATACGAAAAATATTTCCGATAACAATCAAAAGAAATGAACGACTTATCTGCCCCTGTATCGAAGACACTTTTAACGACAATACCATCTAACACAATTAATACTTCAGGTAACTCAACCGGATTAATAGTTATTTTATTTAAACTCACCGAAGACTTTTCTGACCTCTGAACACATTTGCTTTGCAATGACCTATTTTCAACATTCTCATCCGAAGTTAACCTCCTTACTTGCGAAGAAACATTCCTGTCCCGTACTCCCCCACTACGATCATAACCACTATTCTGTCTATTTCCATGCATATTTCTCTCACCACTTCTAAAATTATTAGCACCACCACCATTCCTATTACCATTACTCGTATTCGACATATTACGACCAAATCCATCACTTCTATTACGCACATTACTATCCGGAAATCGCTGTCCCCCTCTCACAAAATTACGTTCCCCCTCATTTCTCAAATTACCATCCGTGACAGGTCTCTGCCGAGGGTTACGCAAATCCCGTTGATCCGAGCTATGCCGAGACTCATACTTCGATAATATCTGGTGTATTTCTGCAAAATTCTTCGGTGCTCTAACTTCAATAAAGTCCTGTATATTTGGATTAAAAAGAGGAAAGACAATGTCCAACAATTCCTCAAATGTAATATTCAAATTTAATTTATTTTTTAGTTCCAGCTTACGAAGATAAAATTTTGACGCCGACTCATAAATATTCTGCTTATTACAATAGAACTCTTTTCTCAAAATACTTTTATCTTTAACGGGAGGAAATGCCTTCTTTAACTCAATTACAGTTTGTTCAAATCTTTTCGCTTCCTCAGTAATCAAAAACTTTCCTATATTTTCTAACCACAAAAGTGCTTCGCCCTTTAACGAGCATTTAAGCACTACGTACCTGTTTTTCTCAGGTATATTATTGAACAAAATATAATCATCTAATTTCACTAAAAATTCACTAATATCACCCTCACCGGTGAAATACACTCGTGGCACAATCTCAAAATGTCCTACATTTCGTTGGGCGCCATTTGTGACGGTATACTCATGCTGGGTGTCCTTTGTAACGTTATATGCAGACATACTCAGGAATTTAGGTTAAAACAACACAGTTTATTAAAATGATAAGGGCTAAAGGAAAGTGGAGCCAGTCTATAATTTCACTCACTGAGAACACTATGAAAAGCTAAATCATACTCACAGGCTTCGGTCTAGCTCAGTCGGGGCACCGTCTAACACTTGACACTATTTCCTGGCTGATCTACTAAACAAATCTTAATTTCACAGCCCGTGGCTGTGGATATTTCTTTATTTCTCAAATAATCAAAACTAAACTTTCTTACCAAGGCCGAATCTTTAATCCACTATCTGAACTCCTTTTCGCTTTACTGGAGGCCGTAGCTATTTTCTAATCGTCAGCACCTTACTAAACAATCATCAACTTCGTTGTCTAATGGCGGAATACACACAGAGGCTGCTGGCTACTACCAGAAACACACAGACGCTGGCTGCTGGCTGAGGACAGAAACACACAGACGCTGGCTGCTGGCTGAGGCCAGAAAACACACAGACGCTGGCTAAGGCCAGAAAACACACAGACCACAAACTCACACCCAAGCTTTTATACGCGACAAACTGAGATACTTCTCATTAACATAACACTAATAACCGCGAGCTAACTGCGGAATTCGAAAGAGCACACACACTCTAGAAAGTTAAAGTAAAAGAGAGGATAGATGTCACTTTTACGCCTACAAAATGTTAAATTATTGACGTCACGATCTCAGAAACACTAGAGTGCCTTTATGACTAAAGGTCACTCCCTCACAGTACTACATACTTTTTTAAATATTAATTTATTTTGAAGTGGAATGCCAGTTTAGATATATTAATATAAAAAAAATACATATATATTTTTTAGATGTGCGTCATTAAATAAAGAAAAAAAATACTTTACAAATTCATGAAAATAATAAGTACTTTTTAAGCAAATTTTGTTACAAAATTTTACAGATAATATTGAAAAAGTGCTAAATTATATAATTTTGATGATGGTTTTTCGTAAAGTTTCAGCAAACAATATTTAAGGAATTTTGTATTATCATATCTATAATACATATTACAAATCCAAAATGGCATTTAAATGTTTTCATTCCTTATTATACGTACAATATGTACTCCTAAATAATAAAATGCTTTCATATGAAATTTTTCTGTTAAATATTAACAGGTAATTTTTTTTTTTTAATTTTTCAAATTTTACAAAAATGCAATTAAATAGTATACCTTAATAATTCTTGTAAACTGCATGATAAAGTACAAAATATTAAAAAATGTTACACATTATATACATTTTGAAAGTTTGTTAATCATATTCATTAGTTATTTTAATTTAAAATGATTTATTAATAAGGCATAGTATTCCATAAACAACTCAAGGAAAGTTTCAAACAAAATAATGCTTAAACTTAGTTGAAAATGTCGAAAATAGTTAATTAACTTTCACATTTAAAAATTTTTAATTGTTTTTATCACTTCAATAAATTTTACAATGAGTTAATGCAAACTTCTTGAGAATGAAAGGGAAGTTAATAAAAAAGAAATTTGTTTAAATTTTCTATTCATTAAAATTTTGTCGACTTGTTAAAAGTTGACTCTTTAAAATTATAATTATTAGCTTTTGTATGTTGCATTCCAATTAAATGTAAATGATGTAAGAATTGCAATGAGAATATCAAGCAAAGAATATCAATCTTTTTTTGTGTATTTCTCTTATATATTTTCTTTTAGACAATTATTACATTTTGACGAGAAAATGTCTAACTGAATATTAAATACAAAATGCCAATTAACCTCTTTGGTTTTTCTTTTACATTCAACTATTACAATAATACATTGAAATTATAAAAAATTATTTTGTTTACTCATACGCTGGAAAAAATACAAAACACGCTATGTAAACATAAAGAAGTAATATTGTTTTTAAATCATTTTTTCTTTATAATAGATGTCTATTTAATGTAACATTCAATTTTATGATGCTGAACGTGAAACGACTATATATATTGGTATTAGTCCAAGAGTTTAAATTTATTATCGCATTTCAAGATAAGGGGTTTTTTTAATAATAGGTTTCAAAACACTGTAACAGTATAATTGTAGTTACATTCTAGAAATGATCGGATTAGCGGTTAATAAATATGTACTTATTATTTTATTATAATATTATGCATAATATTAGAACATAACAGACAAAAAATTTAGTTTTTGATTTTTTTTACACTGTTATACTTTTTTTTATACTTTGTTTTTATTCCAATGTTTTCTTTTGTGGACATGAATAAAGTAGTAAGAAAAATCTTGTCTTTTTGCCAGATTAGTTCATTAATATTTCATTTTGAGACTAGGGAACATTTTAATCATAAATTTAGAAACATTGTAACAGAGAATAGGTTGATTTTTTTAAAAAAAAAAATTTGAGATTGAATTACATTTCTGAAAAAGCTTTTGAGATTTAATACATTAACAAAAAATTAAAATGTTGAACTTTGAATTTTAAGAAGAAATTTTAGAAAAATAAAAAATAAATAATTTTTTTAATTAATATTGAAATTAGTTTTGAAACACTTCTATTTTATGCGCTTAATAAATTACTACCAGTTACCATAAAACATCATAAATGAATGAAGCTGCCTGCACTTTCACTATGTCTATAACATGCAGTTACAATGGACAAATAAAAAATATCTGCAGTAATAATGTATTTTATTATTATTATTATTATTGCCAAATTATAAATATTACTAATATTATCCTAAATATTTCCGTTTAGAATGGTTTCGATGCGGTTGTTTTTTCTCTTTTTATATTTTCTTATCGATTTTCGTATATCCACATATAAAGATGCGAGATATGTCTTTCTTAGAAATGATTTAAATTGTATCATGTTTTGGGATAACAGAGCATGTATCAATAATATTTTACGATATTTTAGCATACGCATGAAGAAAAGGGAATTTAATTTTTATAATTTTCGTTCACCGAAATTATGCGTAGTACACATTTAACGAGTAATAATTTATTATTGCATGTTAGGTACTAAGATACATAACTTCATAAATGATATTAGTCAAAAATAATTCTATTTTCGAATTAACGAGTTTTAGCTGTAAATTACATGAATGTATTTTATAAAAAAGTAGAGGTTTAAATATATTTAACAAAGAAAAATGGAATTAAATCTTTAATAATTAATTTTATGTTAAAATATTTATTAGTAAGTATTTTAAAAGAATGTCGTCAACAATCTATCAAACGCAATAGACAATTTCATGTTTTATCTACTTTCTTTAGTAGTGATTTTGGGTGAATATTTTATTATTTCAATGTAAGAAAATGCGATACTAAAACATAATTTAATTGATAATGCTACATTATTTTTAGAATATTTATTTATTTTGAATTGGAATGCCAGTTTAGATATTTTAATATGAAAAGAATTACGTATATGTTTTTTAGATGTGCGTCATTATGTAAAGTAAAAATTGATTTTAAAAATTCAAAATATTAACAGTACTTTTCAAGCTTATTTTGCTTAAAAATTCTATAGATAATTATGAAAAAGTACTAAATCATTTAATTTTGCTGATGCTTTTTCGTAAAGTTTCATCAAACAATATTTAATGGCTTTTCTTTATTATTATTTCTACAATACATATAAAAAATCCAAAATGACACTCACTTTTTTTCTTTCTTTATTATACGTACAATATCTTGTTCTAAATAATAAAAATTTTTTCAGATGAAATTTTTTCTGTTAAATATTAACAGTTAAAAATTATTTTTTTTTTCAAATTTTACAAAAATGCAATTAAATAATACATCTTAATATTTTCTGTAAACTGCTTGATAAAGTACAAAATAGTAAAATTTGTTACACGTTATATACATTTTGAACGTTTGTTAATATTATTCATTAGTTATTTTAGTTTAAAATGATTTATTAATATGGTATTCCATAAATAAATAAATGAAAGTTTCAAACAAAGTAATGCTTAAACTTAGTTGAAAATGTCGAAAATAGTTCAATTAACTTTCACATTTAAAATTTTTTATTTGTTTACAGCACTTCAATAAATTTTGCAGGGAGTTAATGCAAACGTCTGGAAAATGAAACAGGAGTTTATAAGAAAATAATTTTGGTTAAAGTTTCTATTCATTAAAATTTCATCGACTTGTTAAAAGTTAACTTTTTAAAATTATAATTATTAGTCTTTGTTTGTTGCATTCCGATCAAATGTAAATGATGTAAGAGTTGTTAATAAAAATGGTTTGGTTCAAAATTTGACTTTTAAAGAAACTTTCCAATTCAGAAAGTTCGAACTTTTGGAAAAAGTGAGAAATGAAAATTATTAAAAATAGTTCTTGAATTAAAAATATTTATATTTCTTCACTTCTAAATCCATGAATTCGAAAAACAATTTTTTTTCTTAAGAAATTTTTATATTTATCAACATTCAAATGTAAAATGAAAATAGAAAAATAAAAATATATATATTTTTACAAAATTTTCATGCAGAAATCTTTATATTTTTAATACTATAAGGTGTTTTAATTCAATCTCAGCATATTTAATTAAGTAAAAAAGACAAATTAAATCATCCATTCATGTATTTTTTAAAATTATTACAAAAGTTTTAGTGACAGATATTTGAATATAACACATTGCCGCTAAATCAACTTTAAAATTTACAGGCATTTCCACGAAAAGTACATTTTATTTTTTTGACCGCCTAGACCGTCAGAATAGCTCGATCGATTTTCTCTAAAATTTAGAACAAACGTTATGAATTATATTATCTTTGGTGTTTCTCTCTTTGGTGATTTTTTTAGGTTTCCTTTTATCAGTTTTTCATGTCCACCTTCAGATCATTTATATTGGCTATTTTCTTTTGTAAGTGCTGAATTTTTACAAATACTTGACTTTTAAATAAACTCATAGTCTAGATATTAAACAGAAATTGTATCAAGAGTTTTCATTTTTCTTGTTTCAGGATATTAATCAGCGAACAGACAATGAGTTTTCAGTACACTAAATTTTACATGGATTCAATGACGAAGTATGAAATTTTATTTTTTTTTAAATATCGAAACTCGCTTCAAACATAAAAACTTTTTAAAAAGTTTACAATTTTATAGAAACCTAGAAAAGTATTTTCCTAAAATGTTATTTTATTTTTTGTCAGATTCCTTTCCCTCCCCTTACACACACATAACCTCAATGTTATTCTTGCTGCGATGATAATCAAACGTATATGTCTGACTGTACAATCTCATATTAGTCACAAGAATAAATTGAATATTTATATATATATTATATCCACAGTCTTTTTATGTAATCTTTCTTTTCTTTAATGGCAATTTAGTATAATAACTTGATAGGTATTGAAAATGCAATATTAAAGTGGATTGAATTATTCCACATTAATTTCATCTTCTTTTTAAAAACAAGTATTTTCATAGGTATTCTTAAAAATCATTTTTTAATTTCATTTTAAATACTATTCAAAGGCACACTATATAATACATGGCATAGGTTTATCAAACACACACAAAAAACTTTAAAATGGGGGAGAGTGGAATAAGGATTTTCTCTAAATGTCTAAGCAATATGAAGTACTTTTTAAAATGCCCCATGCGCATTTCATATCAATTAAGTTCCGAATATTTGTTGTACCAGTTTGATTTGCATATACAAATAAAACTGTGCATAGTTTTTAAAACTAATTATAGTTGGAAAAGTTAACCCTTTATGTTTTGAATTTTGAATAAAATTTTGACTTTACCCGAAAGATTAGTCAATTTAATGTCTAGCATATCGAGAACAACTCATATAACAATAATTTGACTTTCTGATACTTTTTGAAACTAAAACATTTTTTTCATAAATCAGAGCTGTTTTGCAAAATATTTACAGAATAATTAGAATATGAGTTATAGAAGAATAACTAGATTAAATAACAAACAAACAAACAAACAAAAAAACATATACAGCTATGAAAATCTCACTAAAACAACAGTGTAAATAATTGTACTGCGATCCTATATGTAACAGAAAAGTGTTTTGTAATTGTACATTTTTCGTATATAATAATTTTTAACAGAATAAAAGCTAACTAGGTAAAATACTGAGACAATAACTACATTAAAAAATACTTAGTTTCAGCTGTTTCACAACTGTTTCATCTGATTATTTGATGCTTTCTATAAATTATTATGTGTGAAAAATGCAATCTACTTTTATTAACATAAGAATTACATAAATTTTATATTGATTTTTTAGTGGTATTTAAAAAATTGCCAGTATATAAGGAGATAAAGTATTCTGCTAATGTTGGAAGATGTTTAATAATTTACAAGCTGTCCTGCCCGGCGTTGCCCGGGCCCGTGATGTTATTCAGTTTTCAAATGTGTTATTTGCTTTCTAAATGACCCTTAAATTAACCCTCTAAGCGTTTGGTCCGTAATATTCCGTACACTAAGCTCCAGGTTTCACTGCAATATAAGAAATGTTTAAGATATTATAATTCTATAAATTTAATGAATTTTCAAAGCATTGAAGAATGATTAAGAATCTCAAGGATTACATTTATATTCCTAAATAAGATTTTTTATGTAATATTGAAATAATCATATTTTATTAGCATTTGAAACAAAATGCAGAAAAAACAACGTTACAATTTTACCCATTTGCTAGACACTTGGAGGGTTAAACTCAAATTTCTATTATTTTATATCTTTAAGTCCATTTTGTCAAAATTTATATTTTTAAACGGAAAAATCGCGAAAAGATATTGAATTGAAAGCACATGCTGTTTGGTATTTTGTTTTCTATGTAATTTGATTTTTTTGGAAACTATGCGAACCGAAAGCGAACGAAACCGCGACGGAACACTCAGGTTTTTACTGAATTCGTAAAAAATTTCACACATTTTATTTTGTAAAAAAAAGAATTCTATCCATACGAAAGTACCAAAATTTTTTTAAGTAATGTCAATCTGGTTTATTGAAAGGCTGTACAAAGATTGTGCTAAAATATAGGCATCTAGTTACTTTCAGCAGGGATGTAATTCGTGTTTGTCGGTGTATTTGAACAGGTTAAATCTCATATTTTTTAAACAAGTTTCAACATAAATTATGAGAATGTTTTAGCTTTAAGAAAATATTTTCGATTTGTCAGGACATATATAGAATTGCGCCCTGCAAAGGCAAAACCGCAATGAAACGATCTACTCGCCCGAACGTTTTAAAAATTTTTAAGAAGGTGTAAATTTAATCTATTGAGATGCTTTTAAAAGTTTGGGCTGAAATATGTACGCTTAGATACTTTTAGCGTAGAAAAAATATTCTATACGTGAGTCGCAAAGTGCCTCCTTTTGCCGGTGTATTTAAAAGGGTTAAATCTTATATTTTAAAAACCGATTGCATCATAGATTATAAAAATGTTTTGAAGCTTAAAGAATATGTTTTTTGTTTACCGTTACCTATAGGATTGCGTTTTGCGAAGTCAAAACCACAATGAAAACGATCTGTCTTTTATTGATTTCATCAAATTTTTCGCACATTTCATTTTGTAAAAAATATTTCTATCCGTCCGAACGTGTCGAATTTTTTGTAGGGAGTATAAACTTGGTCTATTAAGAAGATTTTAAAAGATTGAGTTGAACTATTCACGTTAAGATAATTTTAGCATGGAAAAAATATCTTCTCTGCGAGTCAAAAAATGACCATCTTTTGCCAGTGTATTTGAAAGGGTTAAAATCCAAATATTTTAAAACCAATTATACCATCGGTTAGAAGAAAGTTTTAACTTTAAGATCCTATTTTTGGTTTGTTTATATCTTAAAAATTACGCCCTGGAGGGGCATTGACAAAAGGGAAAAAAATAGTTTTGGAAAAAACGACCATTTTTGAATATTTGTTTTCAAAGGGTTAACTGCAACATTTTTTCGAATTGATTATTGCATTTGAGACCTAAAAATATGATCTTTCGAAATATGTCTCTTAAGTTTAACTACGTCGAGCAGTTTGGTTGATTTGGATTTAAACAAAATGATCCAAAAACAGAAATAAACGGGGGAAAAGGGTTCTTCCTACGTTTAAATGCGTAATTGAGTTTCTGCGCATGTGCAAACGTTTCCTTTCCCAGAACATTGAAAAAAGGATTTTTCGAAGAGAGTGAGTTCCGTTTCATAATTAATATCTATGAAAAAAATCAAAAAATTAAAATTCTGAGCTTCAGGTGCATCAGGAGAGATTTGGGCTACTCTCAAAAAATTTTTGAGCTTCGTACGTGCCGTAGATTTTGCTAGCCATCGCAGACACACAGACACACACACAGACAGACAGAGCGTTTTGTTTTTTTATTAGTATAGATGTTTGATCTTTTTTTTCCGCTTTTTCACGAGTTTTTTTTATTTTAGTAATTAATGGGCTTTTTAAAGTAATTTTGGCCATTTTAAGACAGATAAAAACTATTATTTAATGCAATAAATAAATGTGCTTTTTGATAATTATTTTAAAAATGAATTTTTTAAAAATAGTTTTTCCACTAGATTTCTCTAGATATTTTCTTTTAGCTTATTATTTTTTCCTCAGAAAATTAATATTAACGATATAGGTGATGAATGATAAAAGTAATAAATATGCTTTTGACTTATGCTCTTTTTCAGCTGTTAAAATAATGCATTCAATGATAGATTTATTATTTTTTTAAACATTCGAAAAGCAATCTATAAAACACTATTTTAAAAAGTAATGTAACTTTGAAACCTTCTTTTTTCTTTGTCACAGATTTCTTTTTGAAATAATATTGAAACATGTGGTGCTGAACATGAAACGACCACATATCTTTCCAAGTGTTTTAATTATTATCCACTTCCAAGACAAGAGGATATTTTAATCAGAGATTTAGAAACTTAGTAACAGGCATAAAGAATAAAGTTAATTAACGCAAGAATTAAAGCATCAAATCAGTTAATTATTACACTAATTTGATTTTTTGTATGAGTTCTTAATTATTTAAGCCAAAATTGTTTTTCTTTAATTTCTAAGTAATGACATTAGTCTTCGACTTTTGTAAGTAAAATTCAGTTATTATTAAATTGGTAAAAATTTACCTAGCACATAATTAAAATAGCCTTGGCATTTGCAGTTTGATCATAAATGAAAATAATCTTTTATTATTATATTTTCCTGAAATTTCTTAAAATGAGTTCATTATATTATTATTACCTATTTACACAAAGCACTACACTGTCAGAAAAACTCTTCAATATGCAATAAATAATTTTTTTACAAATAATTTCCATATTCCACAAAAACATGTTTTATTCATGAATTCTCTTCGAACGCTTAAAAAAGAGAAGATATTCCGTTTATTCCTAGCACACGTGATTATTTAGTCTATTAATAATAAATATGAATTTAGTTTTTAAATGAAAACCCAAAAATTCTATAAATTAAAATTTCTAATTACAAAAGACCAAAAAGGCTACGAATTTAAAAATAAATAAAAAATACTTTTGTTATTCATTCAAATGTACTCACAATTTATTGTTTAAAGTTTTAAAAAATGAATAATAAAGCAAATAAAGTAAAATTTATAAAGTTGTTTATAAATAAGTATTCGAATTTAAAATATACTTTAAATGAACATATTTGAAAGACATTTCAATTTAAAAAATTCGATGTATCTAAAAAAAATATCATCAAATATAAATATAATATTTATATTTTAACTCTAGCAATCTATTCAAAACAATTTAAATTTCATATTTTTCACATATGTTTTTCATAAAGTATAAAAACTCCAGGAGTAATCTTATTAACGACTAAATCTTCCCAAAATTAACTTTAAAATAAAAAGATTTTTGAAGAAATTGATGAAGCCATATAGATCTGAAGCACACACATTCACTTAGAAGCATCTACGTGCTCTACAAATGGGTACACGACATTTCGGTCCCGCCACTTCGGTCCCGCCATTTCGGTCCCGCCGTTTCGGTCCCGAGAAATTTCGGTCCCGAGACATTTCGGTCCGGAGACAATTCGGTCCCAAGACATTTCGGTCCCGAGACAATTCGGTCCCAAGACATTTCAGTCCGTGGCCATTTCGGTCCGTGCCACATATGCACTGCCGTTTTTTCATACTTTTTTAATGATACAATTAAGAAGTATTCGGATTATCTGTTAATAATTAACTTAATAATAGTTATATGAATTTAATAATTCATTAATTAGACACGCAACATTTTTTTCTTTTTTTTTTTAATGCATTATTCAGTTTTGTAGACTTGAGTATGATAGTGAGAAAAATCTTGGCTCTTCGCCATTTGTTTTCATTAATACCACATTTTTTAGACTAGGAAACATTTTAACCATAAATTTAGAAACTTTGTTATTGAAAACAAGTTAAATTGATATATATATATATATATTAATTTTCTGAGATTAAATTATATTTTCCAAACAGATTTTTAGACCTTCAGAAATGAGATAGTTAAAAATAAAGACCAATTAAGAAAGTTGAGCTTTGAATTTCATAATTAAATTTTAGAAAAGTAAGAAGGGATTTAAATCAATTTTCTAAATTATTCTAATATCCTTTATTAAATTAATTTCAAATACCATAAAATAAGATAAATTAATGAAGCCGTCTGGCCTATGGATTTAACAAGCAGTTACCGTGGTGAAATATAAAAATATGTATGTAAAATAATATTTTTTGAAAAGTTAAAATATATACATATATATTACTGTTACTGTAGAGTGCCAATTATCCGGACACCGATTAATCGGATTGTCCAATTAACCGAATCTGTTATGGATCATTTTTTTCCCGCCTTCTCCAGGGTTTTTGAAGTTATACTTCTTTAGTGTAGAAGGATAAATTTGGCTGGACACCGCACAAGTTAATCATTACATAATGATTTCCTAATTCTGAAATAATAAAATTGCCAACAAATGAGGGGACGACCAAACAAATGGAACTGGATAATCTAGAGTTCAAGCAGACACAGAAGGTCTTAATGCTTTTTAGTTTTCAATAAATAGATGAAACTGTAAGATTTTGTCAATCTCATTCAATTCTTGCATTTAAAAAAAAATAATGTGATAGGAAGGGGTGACTGTTATACGTTCTGCATGAGGTTTTCGGAAACTTTGATTATCATCAATAGTAATTTTTTACTATAAATTCCGACTAATGTAATCAAATTTTTTCCGAGATACATTTAGATAAAAAGTTTGTATTGAAAACCCGGTGATAAAAGGTTAAAAATTCTGTAAAAGACTTTCGCTCCCGAAAAGGTTTTGCGATATGGCTACTGAAAACTGTACTGTACATATGTACTATGCATATGTACTATTGATTATGTACTGTACATTGTATGTATATATGAATGTAACAATACCTATGTGTACTTCTACAGTGCGTGTCAAAAGTTTAAGCACAATAGCAATTTTAAAATAAAACTTTAAAAATTACCTTTAATTTCAACATCTGTCTTGTATATGTTAATAATATCTACTTTTATACCATATTCATTTAAATTAACTTTTATATTTAAAACGATGGAGTTTAAGAATAGAAGAAAAATGACCGTGTCAAAAGTTGAAACACAAAATCGTTTTTATGCAAATTTTACAGTCTGACGTAAACGCGCGCGCGCAAACGTTTTCTGGGTGTATAAGAAGCAGTCAGCTGTTGTTTTTGAGTTAGTACAACATGCCCAAGTCGAAAGAATTTTCAGAGAAGGAGACGATAAAAATTTTGTGTATAAGAGTTAAATGTAATTCTATTTCTGAAATTGCAAGTACATTAAAAAGGTCAAAACAAGGTATTCATCAAATTTTGGCTCGTGCTAATGATTTTAAATGAAAATTTCGTTCAGGAAGGCTTCGAGTGACTAGTTTGAGCGAAGATAGCCGCATCAGAAATTTGGCTTCAACTGGTAATTACTCCCTTTCGGAAATAAAATATGCAGTTGGAGAACAAATATCGAAAAATACTGTTTATAGAAGAGTTTTGGAATTCAAATACATCAAATACCGTAAAATGGCTCGATTACCGTGTCTTAAATGACACCATAAAAAAGCTAGATTACAATGGGCCAAAAAGCATATATCATTTGGTGAAAAGTGGCTGAATGTTATATTCAGTGATGAAAAAAAATGGAAACTCGATGGCCCGGATAGGTTTAAGTACTATTGGCATGATCTCCGTAATGAATCTAGGAGTGTATTTAGCCGATAACATAATGGTAGTTCTGTAATGGTATGGGGGGCTATTTCTTTCAAGGGTCAGACATCTCTAGAATTTATCAGTGGTCGTGAAACTTTGAAAACTACCAACAGACACTTGCCAATCATTTGCTTCCTGTTGCTGAGGTTTTTAGGGGGAGAAAAATGGTTATTTCAACATGATAATGCTTCCATCCATATCTCAAACTCAACTTCATCGTGGCTTAAGTCGAAAACAGTGTCAGTTTTGAAATGGCCGGCAGTTAGTCCTGATTTAAACTTTATAAAAAATATGTGGGGTATTCTCACCGATGCAGTTTATCCAAATGGAAAGCAGTATTCCTCAGTTAAAGATTTGAAAGATGCCATTGAGAACGCTTGGTTTAAAAATGAACCAGAAACAATACAGAACCTCATTTTAACGATGGAAGACCGCATTATTAAAGTAATTCAGCAGAAAGTAGCAATAATCAAGTATTAATTTTTTTATTCTTGTTCTGCTAAAGGTTAAAAAACTACTGTGCTTAAACTTTTGACACACTCTTTTTTGTTGTTTTGATAAATTTTATTATTTAAGATGAATTTTATAGCATGAATCAGTTAACTATCTTTTTAAAACTACAATTTGTAGGCTATGTGAAAAGGGAAGTAACTTTCACCCATTTATAAAATTTTATTTTGAAATTTTCTGTTGTGCTTAAACTTTTGACATGCACTGTATGTATAACTTTGCACCAATTATGTAGAAATTAAATAAAAGTAACAAATAAAAAATTAATAAATAAATAACTTTAAAATCCGCCATGTGTAATATGCTAAAATGTGTATTACTACAATTGCCAGTCTTAATCCTGAATAAAAAGTATGAACGAAAGTAACCCCCCCCCTCCCGACAAAAAAACATTGATTTAGCTGCTTTTTAAGTTGTGCAGTTATCCGGATTTTTCATTAATCGGATAGACCTAGTTCCCGACCGGTCCAAACAATTGGCACTCCTAAATCAGTCTAAAATAACCTTTAATAAATTAATTTAAAATATTTAAAATTATATTATAATAATATGTATTAATACCATAAAATAAGATAAATGAATGAAGACTCTGGTTAATGCACTGTGGATTTACAAGTAGTGAAAGATTTAAAAAATGTAAAATGATATTTTTTATATATTTATTTTAATTAAAATAAGTATTATTATTATGTTGCTTACTTCCATTCATAATAGTTTTAATGGATTTTTTTCACAGTTTATATATATTTATATCGATCTTCGTTCATCCACATTTAAAACTGCGACATATCTTGTCTTTTTTAGAATTAATTTAATTATTATCCAATTTTGAGACAACATAACATCCAATAATCGATTTCGAATATCTGCAGCAGATGCATAACAAAAATGAATTCAATTTCCAGAATTTTTATTGACTGATGTTACCTATGAAATATTAAATATTTAACGAGGGATAATTTATTATTTTATGTGAAATACTATTATATGAAACTTTCTAAATTGGTTAAGCGGAAAATTAATTTCCTTTCGAATTAACGAAATTAAACTATAAATTTTATAAATGATTTTTTTAAAAACAAACAGATATTTAAATTAATTTCGCAAAGAAAATCGAAATTTAATCTTTAATAATTTTACATTAAATTCTTTATTAGTATATATTTTTATAAGTACTCTTGAGATTATGAAAATGTGAATTTAAAAGAATCTCGTCTGCAATCTATAAAACAAAATAGAATTTTTCAGGATATGTATACTTTCTTTGTCTAGTTTCTTAGCATGTTTCTGGATGAATATTTTATTATTTCAATGCAAATAAAGGCAATATCAAACATAATTTGTCTGATAATATAGAAATATTGTTAAAGTTATAATTTATTTTAAATTGGAATGTTAAATCAGATATTTTTAAGGTAAATCAGATATTTCTAAGGTGAAAAAAAAAGACTCATAGATTTTTCTTTTGTATGTGTATTTTTAAATATATATACATGTAAAATTAGCTTTTAAATATTGAAAAAAAGAATACTAATTTTTAAGAAAATATTTTATAAAGTTCTAGTGATAAAGGCGGAAGAAATTTTAAATAATAAAATTTTGGTTAAGTTTATCGAAAAATGTTTTATTTTGAAATTTTTAATGGCTTTATTTTAGTACTGTTTCAATAATATATTTAATATATCCAAGATGACTTTATCAGATTTTCATTCCTCTTTATTTGATACATATTATGTTTCACAAAAGTAAAATATTTCCAAATGAATTTTTTCTTTTAAAAATAACTAATTAAAAATTGAAGTTTTTTGCTTTTTTTCAAATTAAACAAAAAACACAATTAAATAGAATACTTTATTAGTTCGTAAAAAAATTGTAAAAAATAGTAGAAATTGTTACTAGCATTTAGATGCTGAAAGTTTGTTAAATATATTTTTTAATCATTTAATTAAAAAAAAATATGTCAATAGCCTTTTTCGACCTCGCCATTTTCTTTATAAAAACCCAAAATGTCTGATTTTTTACATCACTTCTTAATAGCTATATACATATTTTTTTCGTTGCAAGCTAGCGAATAAATACCTACATCTATGTTGAATCCCCCATAAAATAAATCTTATTTTCATCTAAGTTTGCTAATTGCCTAAAAATGTCTAAAAGACAGCGTGACAAAGAAAGCGTTAAATTTTCATCATTTAAATTTTTTTCAGTAAATTTTTTTGATGATTTTAAGATTATTTACTTAAAGCTCTAAAATTTGTAATTGCGTTAATTTAGGTTAATGGTTATTAAATTGATATTTTAAGGAGGTTTGTAGTTTTAGATCCATATTTTTGAACCTAAATTACTAATAGATAAAGGACCAATATCCGAAAAGATTTTTTTGTCATAGCTGAATCCCTCATAAAATAAATCTTATTTTCATCTGATTTTGCTAATTGCCTAAAAATGTCCAAAAGACAGTGTGACCAAGAAAAAAATAGTTGAGTATAAAAGTATTTAATTCAAATTTTTTTCAATAAAATTTTTTGATGTTTTTAAGATTATTTACTGGTTTAAAGCTTTTAAATTTGTAATTGCGTTAATTTGGGTTAATAGTTATTAAATTGATATTTTAAGGAAATTTGTGGTTTTCGATCCATATTTTTGAACCTAAATTACTAAGCGAATAAAAGATCAATTTCCGAAAAAAAATCTGTCATTTACAATGTCATTTTTCTTGAGAAAAAACAATGAATAAGTAGTACTTGTATTATTATTTTTTCTTCGGAATTGATAGGGAAACCTTAACCTTTTCGGATAAAGTGTACTACTAATAGTACATGTCTTTTAATGGAAAATTATTTTGTTTTAAGAAATACTTTTGCTACTACTTGTATGTAGTAATGTTAGTATATGTCTAAGCATTTACTATATGACTCCATTTATGTTTAGGCATTTAGTAATAATAATAATTATTATTATTTGCTTCGTTCTCTTTGCGCGTTTGCGATTCATTTATTTTAAACATATATTTCACTCTTTAAACCTAAAATAAAGTTTACTTTCCTGAAAGAATCCTGTGTAATAAAGCATAAGAAGTATTAGAAAGTTGCAATATAAGATTAATCTGGTTGTAATAAAGCATTTTTCTAAACATCTCCAAAAATTCTTCCTTAGCCTATTTTCATATGAATATTCCTTGAATGGTACACAAAACAAAAACATTCGTTATCTTCCAGACAATGAAATATTTATTAAACACGAATTAATCTATTTGGATAGCTATAGGGATAATGTTATTAACGTAAAAGTATTTTCTTCTAAAAACTGAAAAAAAATTCGGACCCGAAAGGGTTAAAGAACTCAATAAGAGTTTCTAACAAGTAATGCTTAAAATTAGTTGAAAAGGTCGAAAATAGCTAAATTAACTTTAAAATTTACAGTCTTTATTTGTTTGCACTTCAACAAATTTTACAGAAAGTTAACCTAAACTCTTAGAGAATAGAAGAGAAGTTAATGGGAAAATGTTTTTGGTTAGAATTTCTATTCATTAAAATTTTAAAGTCGACTTGCTTAAAAGGAAAATATTAAATGTATTTTGTAGAATACCAGTGAAACTTAAATTAAGAGATGTTATTAAAATGATTTGAAATATGATTTCTAGCAAGCAAACTTTTCCAATTTATTAACTCAGATAATTCGAACTTTTAAGAAAACATGAAAGTGTAAAATTTTCAAAACAGTTCAACAATTAAATATTCCTGAATTTAAGTTTCTCCTCCTCTAAACGCATGAATTTGAAAGAAAAAATGCGCCTTCCCAGTTCATTAAATTTTTAAAGTCATCTTACTTAAAAGAAAATTAATAAACATTGATTGTAGAATATCAATTAAATTTAAAGTTAGAGATGCTATTAAAATGATTTGTAATCTGATTCCTTGTCCGAACTTAATATATATATATATATATATATATATATATATATATATATATATATATATATATATATATATATATATATATGTTACAGGCCAAACCCGATTTTAGGCCAAACTAGATTGGCCTAGTCCAAACTAGTCTATCCTAATGCCCATCGGATAGACTAGTTTTTCCTAGGCCAAACTAGTCTATTCTAATGCTCATAGGATAAACTAGTTTTTCCTAGGCCAAACTAGTCTATCCGAACGCCCTTCGGATAAACTAGTTTTTCCTAGGCCAAACTAGTCTATCCGAACGCCCATCGGATAAACTAGATTTTCCTAGGCCAAACTAGTTTGGCCGAACGGTCATTAGGATGAACTAGTTTAGCCTGCTATTCATTGGTTTGAACTAGTTTATCCTAGGCCGAACTAGATTGTACTAGGCCAATTCAATTTGGCGTGATTTTATTAAATGTAAAGATCGCTACGGCGCCAACTTTCTAGTTTTGATCTAATTTATCCTAGGTCGATGCAATTTGACTCTCTTTTAGCTCACATACTATCAAAGCCTGAGAGCTAATGTGCTCGTAGATTCTGTGTGTGTGTATGTAACCATGTATGTACGTATGTACATACTTATGTACGTACGTACGTCGGACTAATATATAGCGACTAATATAACGGACTAATGTGGAATTAATATAACACAAGCACCCAAGTATTGGAATTTGGAAGCGATTTAGTTTAAATAAGCCGGCTTCGCCCGCTATCGGGCCCTTTGTTTTATATAAAATCTCGAAACGGGCGTATGTTGAAGCGAATGAACCTCGAAGAGAAAAAAAACATGATGATAAATATTTAAGAAAAAAGATTCCGCATCGAAATACCACTATTTCCTAATAGTAATTTTTGTAAAAATGTTATATTCTTGTTGGAACATTTTGAAACTTACAGTTTCATAAACTGTACTTCACAATTTATGGCTTTTGATATAAATTTATAAAAGAAAGTCACATTTCGGCGAGAAAGAGGGTGTGGATGCGAACAAAATCGCGAAATATAACGGAAATTCTAGCTTTTAAAGCATCGCGACCTCAAGTAACATATCTACTATTAGGTTGTTTAACGGAGTTTCATTCAGATACAGTTTTGTTAATAATAGAGTGCACTCCTTGGTGTTGGAATGAGAAACTAATATAACGTGGCTTAGTTAAAACTTGCTGGCTTCGCCCGCTATCTGACTGGCCTAGGCAGTGGGGTTATGGTTGGAAATTCGTTCGCTTCGAGGCTCTTTCGAAAAGGAGGATTACATTCGGCGGTGCGTACTCAGCACGCTTGCTACGATTTGAATTTCGTTCGTTCGAAAAGAAAGAGGGCATTCGGCAGTACGTGTGCAGCACACCTGCTATACGCTGTCGCAAGTTGTAGGGATGCGGCTGAAGAACTAATGCACGAAACTTAATAAAAATTTACATTCAGGTAGTCTCTGATCTAAATTGATGCTGATTAGTTTTTGGTGTAAATCGCTCATCAAGTGGAGCTGCTGTTTTGCATTTTTTATGATTTACGCATTAGCTTTATCTTAACTAATATACGAATTTCCATCAAACATCAGATTCAGTTCGTCCATGAGATGAGTTGGTGTTGTTTCTATTTTGAAGTAAATAACTCAACATGGCTATCTATGCTGCATTTTTAACAATTTTTACAATAGCTGTATCTCAAGAACTAATGAACGGAATTTAATATAAATTTATATTCAGATAGTCCCTGATATAAATTGATTCTGATTACATTTTCATGTAAATCGTTCAAAAATCACTATTCGTCAATAGTGGCAGTAAACGCGGAACAAATTTTTATAAATTTATATCATGTGTCATAAACTATCTTAAAGTTTCAACTAGATCAACCTAGAATTTCCGTTATATTTCCTGATTTTCTTCGCCCCCCCCCTCTTTCCCTTTCGTAATGGGACTTTTTTTTACAATTTTTATCATGTGTTATAAACTATCACAAAGTTTCAAACAGTTCCAACAAGAATTTAACATTTTTACAAAAATTACTAATAGAAAATAGTAGTATTTGACGCGGCATCTTTTTTCTTAAATATTTAACATCATGTTTTATTATGTTTCTAAAAGTTTCAAATAATGGTTATATTTAATTATCAGCTAAAACCTTAAAAAGTGCTGAGATTAAAAAAAATAATAATAATCTAGCGTCCTCTTACTCTACCCCCCCTCCATCCTAAATTTCAAGTGTCATGCTTTATTTAAGCTTTTTCTTATTTTTAAAAGGATTCGGATATTTAGTTTCTTAATATGAACAATTTCGCCTGAAGTGATGTGTGCAAAAACCAATATCTGTTACGAATTAAAAATCTTTTCATAAAACCGAAAGTCTCTATCCGATTGAAAAAAAAAATCCGTTCTACGTTTATATCTCAGAAACTCCCAAATTAATCAGGTAAACACCTTATCAGAAGGAAGAGACATCCAAAATTTGAAATAAATCGGTAAATTCTCTGTGAAAAACCTATTTACATAAATTAAGAGTGTTACCTCCCATTGCTCTTTTCTTTATACGTAAACAATGAACACCCACAACTGATCATGGATGTACCTTATCAAAATGATATTATACCTAAAATTTTAATAAAATTTGATCATTTTGCATGGAAAACTGACTTAACTAAATTAAGGAGGTGTGTGTGTGTGGGGGGGAGTGCGGATTAGCCTTTTGTTCTTCCCCCCGCCCTTATTCTTATTCAATGAACCCCTGAGACTAATCAGGAAAGTTCATTATCAGGATAAATCTATGTCCAAAATTTGAAGCAAATTGGATATTTCTGTCAGGAGTTATCGCATTACGTACACACGTAAGTACGTACGTACGTACATACGGCCATACGTACGAAAATGGTACATACACATACACAGAATTTGCGAGCACATTAGCTCTCAGGCTTTGATAGTCTGTGAGCTAAAATCGCGTCAAACTGCATCGGCCTAGGATAAAATAGATCAAAATTAGAAAGTTGGCGCCGTGGCGGTCTTTAGATTAAAAAATATCACGCCAAATTGAATTGGCCTTGGACAATCTAGTTCGGCCTAGGCTAAACTAGTTCAAACCAATGAATAGCAGGCTAAACTAGTTCATCCTAATGACCGTTCGGCCAAACTAGATTGGCCTAGGAAAATCTAGTTTGTCCGATGGGCGTTCGGATAGACTAGTTTGGCCTAGGAAAAACTAGTTTAGCCGATGGGCTTTCGGATAGACTAGTTTGGCCTAGGAAAAATTAGTTTATCCGATGGGCTTTAGGATAGACTAGTTTGGCCTAGGAAAAACTAGTGTATCCGATGGGCGTTAGGATAGACTAGTTTGGCCTAGGCTAATCTAGTTTGGCCTAAAATCGGGTTTGGCCTGTAACATATATATTAAATTCAGAAGCATAACTCGTGGTTTCGGATCTTACATTGAGGTAGTTAGCAAAAAATTAAAGGAGATTTTAACAGGTGTGTTTCACAAAGTGATAGGTAGGGAATCAACATTTATTATAAAAATAGCTACATCTTATTGGATAAGCTGAAAAAAATAAAAAACATTACTGGTCTGTATGCATATGACTTCGCAGACCTATACAATAATATAGATTTAACGGATTTAAAAGAGAAAATTGTGGAATTTTATGTTACTGAGTGTAAATCAGAAACTGATATCGATTTATTTTTTAATTTATTTAAATTTGTTGTAGAAGAAAATTACCTTTACGACGGTAAAAAAACGTTTAGACAAATTCGTGGCATTCCAATGGGGGGAGTTGTAGTTCTATTATAGCTGACATATACCTATATTTATATGAACGTAACAATAACTTAAATAAAAATATTTTGTGTTATAGATACATTGATGATGTTTTAATAGTTAAATTAAATAACGATAATATAATTTTAGATTTCTCATATTACCCTACAACATTAAAATTAGAGCCCTCCTCAATGGATTGCAGTAGTATTGATTTTTTGGATGTAAATTTAATTTTAGAGCGTAAAAAATTGGTTACAAAGATATTTGATAAACGGAATACTTTTAGTTTCCGAACTTTAAAGTTAATGAATTTCAATTCATGTGTACATGTCTCAGTAAAAAGAAATATTTTCAGAAATGGTTTAATTCGTATTGATAGGTTGAGTTCGAAAATTGGAGATGTGATTAATGACATTGTGGAGTGGTATAGACTGGGTTCTGAACAAGGTTACCCTCGGAACTTTATGAAAATTATTATGAACGATATTTTGTTAGGGGTAGTTGTCGAAATGAACTGAAATCATTATTGAATGGATTTGATGGTTCGACAAGTTTAAAGTTTTAGTTTGAGGGACATTTGAAGGTTATTGATGGTCGATACTTTAATTTTAGTATGGATTGCTTTTAGTTAAAATTTATTTATGGTTGTGACGGGCATGGGGGATGTTGCATGCATAAAATCAGATTTAACCCAGCAGTGCATGTCATTAGCCATGCCGCCCGTCTCCTTGTTTGTTACTTTTCGAGTTTCTTGTTTAAGTTATTTATGAGTTGTTATTTTGTTGGATCAGTTTATAATTTATGGATTAGTTATTGTTCACGTAGTGGTTTTCCAATTTTGTTTAACGGTATAGATGTTCGTGAGTTTTTGCTTTTAAGAATATTTTTATAATTTATATATATATATATATATATATATATATATATATATATATTAGTTAATCTTATATGGTTTGCGATTTGAATTTAATATATCAGTTTTATTTAAATATATATATATATATATATATATATATATATATATATATATATATATATGTGTGCGTGTGTGTGTGTGTGTGTGTATACTATATATAATGAAAAATTTACAAAAAATTCAATAATTAAAAATTCCTGAATTCAAATTTCTCCACTTCTAAAACAGTGAATTTGAAAACAAAATGCAAGTTTTCAAAGATTTTTTAGCCTTTTATTAACATTTACAAGTACATTAAAAAAGGAAAATCACATAAAATAAGATTTTCACTTAAAATACCATATTTTCATACCTGAAAACGTGGCATTTTAAATACAGTCAGGGAATTTGAGTTATTTAATTACTATATTTTAATATAATAGTTGAAAAATCTTTTTAAATCATTCATAAAATACTTTTGAGATAATAAATCATAAAATAATTATTAGTAATGTCGAATTAGGATATTTAAATCTTCTTAAAATCAATTTCTGTGTAAAAAAAAAAGAAAAAAAAGTCTTACAATTCATTTTATATATTATATTAAATTAATTTAGCTTATGAATTTTTAAAGCAATTCTTGGCATAGAAATTAACATTTAAATAAATACCGAAATTCGCCCTTTAATTTTAGAACATTTAATTTAGTAATCAGATTTTAAAAATAAAATTCTATAAGTAACCTATATGCTTTTTTAAAAACTATTAAAATAATATATTCAATATATGACTTTTTTTTTTCATAATGTATCGTTGATGAACACTATGTAAACATATTAAAAACTAAACACTACTTTGAAATCTTATTTTGTCTTACTATCAGATCTATTATTAATATATTATTGAATTCTATGGTCTTAAACTTTCAAGCGATCACATATCTTGATATTATATCAAGTTATTTGATTATTATCCAATTAATGAAGAAGAGGATATATTTATCAGAGATTTAGAATGTAACAGACAAAAAGAAGGAAATAGATTATATTTATATATATATACAGGGTGTATCTAAACTACTGGGCAAAACTTTAAGGTGTGATAGTACTCATCAAGACAAATAGTATTAAATGGAAAACTAAGGGTCCCAAACGTCTTCCGAAGGAGATAGGCGCCATCAAAGTTTAGGGTCCAAAATTTGAAATGATTATAAAAAACGGAAAAATTGGTCGATTCTGCGGTTTTCACGAAAAATATTCTTTATGTCAGTATTGTCTTGAAATTAAATTATGAACATAAATTTCAAAAATGCCGATAGAGGGCGCTTCAGACATTGGAATAAAGAATAACTTTTTTTTACCGTTATTTTTTGCATCTCATTAAATTATTTTAGAAGTTTAGACAAAAAATGAAATTTTGAGCTCAAAATCTGTGGTTAAGTTGCGCTAACTGAACTGTGTTCAATGGGAGTGGGTAGGTTAAAATTTCAGATGATTATAAAAAACAGAATAATTGGTCAATTGATTTGCGGTTTTCAATAAAACTATTCTTTATGTTAGTATTGTCTTGAAAATAAATTATAAGCATAAATTTCAAAAAATGCCGATAGGGGGAGCTTTAGAGTTCGGAGTAACGTACAGCTAATTTTTACCGTTATTTTTTGGATCGCATTAAACATTTTTGAAACTTAGCCATAAACTTAAATTTTTTGCTGAAAATCTGAATCGTTGAGAGTGGTTAAGTAGCGCTAACTGAACTGTGTTCAATGGGGATGGGAAGGTTCAAATTTCAAATGATTATAAAAAAAAAAAAAAAAAAAAAAAAAAAAAAAAAACGGAAAAATTGGTCGATTCGTTTGCGGTTTTCTCTAAAACCATTCTTTATGTCAGTATTTCCTTGAAAATAAATTTTTAAGATAAATTTCAAAAAATTCCGATTGAGGGAGCCTTAAAATTTAGAGTAACCAACAATAATTTTTAACTGTAATTTTTTGTATCTAATTAAATGCTTGCAAAAGTTTAGACTTAAATTTTGATCTAAAATTCTGAATCGTTGGGAGGGGCTAACAAGCGCAAACTGAACTGTGTTCAGGAGTTGAAATGTTACGCTGCCCACCCTACGAACACAGTTAAATTTTTAGCTACTTAATTACTCACAACGATTCAGATTTTGAGCTCAAAATTTAAATCTAAACTTTTAAAACATTTATGTAGATAAAAAAATATCGGTTAAAAATAGTTGTTGGTTACTCTAAAGTTTAAGGCGCTCTCTAACAGAATTTTTTGAAATTTATCTTTAAAATTTATTTTTAAGGCAATACTGACATAAAGAATTGTTTTAGAGAAAACCGCAAACAAATCGACCAATTTTTCCGCTTTTTATAATCATTTGAAATTTGAACCTCCCATCCCCCATTGAACACAGTTCAGTTTGTGCTACTTAACAATTTTCAACGATTTAGATTTTCAGCTCAAAATTTAAGTTAATGTCTAAGCTTCTAAAAAAATTTAATGATATGCAAAAAATAATGGTGAAAAATAATTGTACGTTACTCCAAAGTCTAAAGCGCCCTCTATCGACATTTTTTGAAATTTATCTGTGTAATTTATTTTTAAGACAATACTGACATAAAGAATAATTTTAGTGAAAACCGCAAATCAATTGACCATTTATTCTGTTTTTTATAATCATTAGAAATTTGAACCTACCCACTGCCACTGAACACAGTTCACTTTGCGCTATTTAACCACAGATTTTGAGCTCAAAATTTAAGTTTGTGTCTAAACTTTTAAAAAAAATTGAATGAGATGCAAACAATAACGGTAAAAAATAGTTGTTCGTTTCTCCAAAGTCTAAAGCGCCCTCTATCGGCATTTTTTGAAAATTATCTTTATAATTTATTTTCAAGACAATACTGACATAAAGAATATTTTTCGTAAAAACCGCAAACGAATCGACCAATTTTTCCGTTTTTTATAATCATTTCAAATTTTGGACCCTAAACTTTGATGGCGCCTATCTCCTTCGGAAGACGTTTAGGACCTTTAGTTTCCCATTTAATATTATTTGTCTTGATGTGTACTATCACCCCTTAAAGTTTTGCTCAGTAGTTTAGATACACCCTGTATATATATATAACACACATTAAGATGCAATACGCCAGAAATGAACTATTACCAAATGAGCTTTAGCATAACCTCTTAATAATGTAAGCCAAAATGTAATTTTATTTCTAAGTAATTAATTTCGTATTCATATTTTATATATAAATTCCAGTCATTTTTAAAGAAATATAAATTTATATTTAGAGTAACATTTACATCTTACCTTTAAACATAAAAAAACGATCTTTATTACTAATATTACTTACCCATCATACGTAGTAAGTCTTGCAATCGTTTTGAAAATCGAAAAAAAGTTTTTGACGGATTTACACTTTTAGATAGTGGAGATTCCGAAAAACATATTTTTAGAAAAAAAAATTTGCCGTCCGTCTGTCTGTCTATCTGTCTGTCTGTAAACGCTCTATCTCCCGAACAAATTGAGATAGAGACTTGAAATTTTGTATGTAGTTAGTATGTATAAATGGGACGAACCCTATTTAATATCGGCAACCTCGATTATCCGGAACTATTTTTTTCGGACTCTCGAAAAATTCGTTCTGATGAAAGGTATATACAATTTTTCGAATTTTTTTGTTCTAAGGAATGGACGTAAAAGGCAATAAAATAACACACATTTTACATATAGAACGAAGTCGATCGGATTATTAGTTGCCGAGATATTTGTAATCTTGTTTTCCACATTCTTCGATTTTTCATGACCCTGTATTTCATTCAAATTTCAATTCAGAAGTATATTTTAATTGGAAATGAGACGCTTAATCAGACGCTGTTAATTGTTAGTTAATAGAATTATTATTTTTGGAGTTATAAGGATGTTTCTTTTACGCAGTTCGATACTACTTGAGTAGTTTGGCGTTTTATATAATTTGTCGAAATTGGTACATCAGCAGTTCTTCAACCTTCCGTCTACCAGACGGGTCCATTGGACCCGACAGCAATATTTAATGTAGATAAATGGGTGTTTTGTCTGGTAGACGGAAGGTTAATATAGCATTACTATGTATATTAACAATATTTAAATTTTGTTTATGAATTGCAATGCATTGTATAAATAGTTTCACATGTTTTATTTTCATATACATATCCATGATGGGTAAATATTACGGTGGCCCCCAACGACTAGTTTTCTTTATTAATTCGTTTAATATTTTCGTTTATATTAATATTGCATCTTTACCAAAAGCGCTCGATTTTTTATTATATATTCAAGTAAAACAGTAATGTGCTAAACTTTTTTTTTTTTCGAAATTGAAAACTATACTTTCATAAGGCGTTTGGATTATCTTTAATGAAATATGCGCTTGATAACTTATTAAGCTATTATGTAAACAGACTGAAAATTTTCAGTTTAGTTGGAGTATGTTCTTATTTTAAGGGGGAAACATGAGTTTAACTCATTCATAAAATACTTTTGAATTAAATAATTTAAAAAAAAAGTGTTACAATATATATGTTTTTTTGAAAATGTATATTTTGAAAATTAATTTTTGAAGAAACTTTTTCCATTCTCATTCCCTTTTTTTATTTATATTTTTACTTAATTTCTTGACTGTTTTTAAGCGAAATAAATTTAGCTAATAAATGATTAAAACAATTCCTTTTATTTTAAAGAACGCAGAAATTAACAATCAAAATAATACCGAAATTTCACATTTGATTTTTATTTTAAAAAAAAAAACTTTATTAATGCATTTTTTAAAGATTTTTTTAGATCATTATTATTTTCACAGAACACTTAATTTTGTAATCATATATTAAAAATAAAATGATATAAATACACTATATGTTTTGTTTTTGAATATTAAAATAACATATTCAATATATGGCATATTTTTTTCATAAAACATCGTTGTAGAATTATAAAACGCTGTGTAAACATATCAGAAACTAAACACTACTTTGAAATCTTATTTTGCCTTTGTAATAGATCTATTTTTAAAATACTATCGAATTCTATGGTCCTAAATATGAAGCAACCACATATCCTGACATTATTCCAAGTAGTTTAATTATTATCCAATTTCAGTACAAGAAGATATTTTAATCAGAGATTTAAAAACATTGTAACAGACATAAAGAATAAAATCAATTATTCTTTTCAAATTTTTTTCACACACTAATATGTAATACGCAAGAAATGAATTATTGCTACAAGTGAGCTTTATCATGACTTTTTAATAATTTCAGCCAAAAGTTAATTTTATTTCTAAGTAATGAATTTCGTGTTTTACTTTTATAATTAAATTCTAGTCATTTTTCGAGAGATCTAAATTAATATTTAGAGTTAAATTCACACCTGACCTTTAATCATAAAAATATATATTTTATTACTATATTTTTTTTCGTTAAATATCTTCATTTATGTTATTGCATTTTTTTTTCAAAAGCGCTAGATTTTTAATTAGATATTCCAGTAAAACACTATTCTCTTAAACATTATTTTTTTTAATTTGTAAACTGTACTTTTAATATGTGTTCAGATTATCTATAATGAAATAAACGCTTAATAATTTATTAAAATATTATGTAAAAAGGCTAAAAAAGTATTAATTGGAACATTTTTCCATTAACACACGTTTATAACACAAAGAAATACATTCATAAATTTTATAGTTATGTTGGCTATGTTAGTGAGTAAAACCTTGGCTTTTTCCCAAGTATTTTAATTAATACACCATTTTAAAGTTAGGGAACATCCGAATCAAAAATCTGGAAACTTTAAAAAATAGAGATTAAGTAGAAAGTTTTTACCCTAAGATTAAATAATACTTGTGTAAAAAACAGTAAGATTTTTTAAATAAATACAAGTACCCTGTTAAAATCTGCGCCTGAATGTATTTAACTTCAAAAACCACAGGTTATAGGGCTATATAATTTGGCACATGGGTTGCTGTTAGTGGGTCCGTGAACGATTGGAGCAGAAAAATGTTTAATGTTTTGTAAGAATTTTTGCCTTTTATTTTTCAGCCCGTAATCACACAATACTTTTACCTTACTTCACATTCCAGTGATTAAAGATTATTTTATTACGCTTAGATAGTATTTATTTTTAGAAATAAAGAACAACATTTTATCACAAACATCAACAAAACTTTTTACACTATTTAGTCCCTTATTCCAAAGATACGATTTTATCTAATGCATTCAAAGCAACATGATAAATAAAATTTCATTAAAAAAATCACGGTAGAATGAAAACATTTTTTTTCTAAATCGAATACTTATTAAAAACTCCATACAATAAGAGAGAAATTCTTATTCCTTACTTAGATATTTAAAGTTATTTGTGGTCACAGCGTTTTTAAACTAATTTTCGTTCCGTATTCGATTATTATTATGTCTACTTTATGTTGCTTACTAATATTTTAGAATTAAATTCCACTTTTAATTTTGGTTTTAGAATAAAATTCATGAATTCCTGTGTGTAGAACGGGTTAAAAAGCTAATTTAATAATTCCTTTAGAAAGTTAAAAATTGAAATTTAAGTAAAATAATATAAAAATTAAATTATATTTCTGTGTCATACTAAAGTATGCGCATAAATAATTTCTACAAAATATGTGAATTCATTAATGCGCATTTTTATCAAAGTTTATAATATAATTATCCTTTAATATTTTCCAGATTTTACTTTTTTATACGTTACACAATTTAATAACTAACTTCATACATGCACATATATATATAACTGCTACATATATTCAATTTATTAGAAAATTTAAAAATAATATCTCATTTTTAAGTTTAAAAAAAGCTAGTAATTGAATTAGAATATTTGTTACATACGTAGGAAAAAAATTAATTTAATTTCTATACTTATCACACACGGAAGTTAATTGGAAAATATTAAATGCATTATAAATGATAAATTATTATTTTATGTGAAATACTATTATATATAATTTTATAAATGAGCTAATAGTAGAATTAATATTTTTTGTCTTTGTTTTCAATTATAGAAGTTAAACTATATTTTTTGAAAATAATTTATAAATCAAAGAGAGACTGGTATTAATTTTGAAAAGAAAAAATAAAAAAAAATAAAATTTACCTTATAACGAATAATTTTAGAGTAAAATATTTGCCATATTTCCTTTATTACTGCTCTAAGATTGAAAAATAATTAACAAAGTGAAACAATCTCGTCTGTAATCTATGGAACAGAATAGAAAATTTAATGTTATATATTCTTAATTTTCTGTTTCTTTACTGCTTTCCTAGAATGAAACTTTTATTAATTCAAAAAATAAAATAAAATAATATAAAATATTAAAATACAATTTATTTTACAATATAGAAATAATTTTAGAGTATCTTCAATTTTTCCTGCAATGGGATATTTTTTGCTTATGCATGATAAAATATATTAATAATAAAAATAAATAAATGTTATACGATATATATTTTTATTGCGTCTAGTTATTCAAAAACCTTTTAATATGTTAATAAAGTAATGCCTATAATTTGTTTTTCTAAGGAAATAATATAATTGGATAGTTGAAGCATTCCCAGTTATAAAACATCAGTATATGATTCATTTTTTTGCAAAAGGATTAAATTATAATGTTGTTTTCTGTGAAATACATATACATAAATTTTTAAAAATATTACAAGTATGAATGTAATCCTTTAGAATGTTAATCATTCTTTAATGCATTGAAAATTCACTAAGCCTATAGAATTATATAATCTTAAATATTGCTTATACTGAAGTGAAACCTGGAGCTTAGTGAGTAAAATATTGCGTGCCAGAAATCAGCTCATTTAAGACCCTTTACTGCATCACGTGGTCTATCTGGCACGTACCTAAAAATATAATTTTTATTAAGTGCCGTGAATTTGGATAATATGATCACTGTAACTGATCGAGAACATTCCAAAGTATGGAACAGCACTTGTTTTGTGCCGCATTCTACAAAAAATTTAGGATTTATACCTTAGAAGCAAAATATATTTTTTAAACGCTCTCAAAATAGTCATTTTGAGCAGAATTTCCCGAAGTGATCGTGATTGAGAAATCCCTGCCGGCTTGGCCTATAGGCAAAGGTAGATTTCGTTAAGTGCTCATTTCAACAACAAAATATAACATATAATTAGAGAAAAACCCTGTTTAACAATTTTATTTGATCGCTTTTGAAGAAATTTTAATTTCATTTTTCAGTAAGATCTGGCTTTAGCAGAATCATCTTAGGCGAAACTTGTCTCAAAATGCTGACAGAATCTTTGACAGAAAGTTTTGAAGTATAATCTGACTTCATTCAAAAATTCACCAATATGGCGCATTATATAGTTCCTCAATTAGAAAAATTGTCAACTGAATGCGTTTGAGAATAAATTTAAACTAGTCGTTGGAGGCCACCGTAATGCTTACCCATCATGGATATGCATAGCACAATATATGAAAACATAACACATGTAAACAATTTATAATATGCATTACAATTCCAAAACAAAATATAAACCTATATTTAAGTATTTTTAACACATAATCATGCTCTATTAATGAATTTCTGATGACCTAATTTCGATAAATTGTATGAAACGCCAAACTATTCCAGTAGCACTTAATTGCGTAATGGAAACATCCTTATAACTCCAAAAATAATAATCATATGCACTAACGGTTTCTTGCATCGAATTAAGTATCTCATTTCCAATTAAAATATATCTTTGAATTGAAATTTGAATGAAATACAGGGTCATGAAAAATCAAAGAATGTGGAAAATAGGATTAAAAATACCTCAACAAGTAATTATCCGATTGATTTCGTTTTTTTATGCAAAATTTGTGTTATTTTATTGCCGTTTACGTCCACTCCTTAAAATAAAAGAATTCGAAAATTTTTACATACCTTTCATCTGAACGAATTTTTCGAGAGTCCGAAAAAAATAGTTCCGGATAATCGAGGTTGCTGATATTAAATAGGCTTCGTCCCATTCTTACATACTAAGCACATACAAAATTTCAAATCTCTATCTCAATTTGTTCGGGAGATAGAGCGGTTACAGACAGACAGACAGACAGACACACAGACACACAGACGGACGGACGGCAAAATTTTTTTTCTAAAAATATGTTTTTCGGAATCTCCAGTGTCCGAAACGTGTAAATCCGTCAAAAAAAATTTTCGATTTTCAAAACGATTGCAAGACTTACCCTATACAACGTATGATGGGTAAGTAAAATGAGTCAGAAAATAAGCCATTTGTTAATTGAATACATCCGCTATTTTTCAATGACGTTCGCTCTCCAACGAAATGTATTTAGGAATTTATATTGTTAATAGATTCAAATTTCTATATCATATACAGGGCTGCCAAAGAATTCTGGCAATTTTCTGATTATATTTTGGATCAGCTAAAAATTTGGTTTTTAAATGCGTTATACATTTCCATATGTTAAAACTAGATATAATATTTTATTTTTTTAAATGGTGCAGTTTTGTTTGATGGTTCTGAATGCGTTGCAAAGTGCTTGATAATCTATGCTTGGCGCATGATTTTTTCTTTCTTGTTAAAGTTGATGTTTTCCAACCATTTAATTTAAAAAGATTTCGTTGGCAAATTAATTAGATAAACCGTTAAATGAAATCCTCAAACAAGTAATTCCTAAACTTTCTTGAAAAGGTCAAAAATAGTTAAATTAACTTTCTCATTTAAACTTTTTATTTGTTTACGCCACTTCAATAATTTTACAGGAAGTTAAGCAAAAGTTAATATGAAAGCACTTTTGGTTAAAATTTCCTTTCAGTAAACTTATAATAAAGTCGACTTGCTTAATGGAAAATTATTCTGCTATGTTTATTACAGATCAATTAAATTTCGTGCAAGAGTTGTTATTAAAAATAGTTTGATTCAAATAGTGATTTATTGTAAACAAATTTATTTAATTTATCAAATTCATTAATTCAGCATATAAAATTTTTGGGAAACGCTCAAATTAAAATTTTGTAAAACAGTTGAACAATTGAAAATTTTTGAATTTACATTTTTCTATTTTTAAATAGAGGAATTCTGATTATAGATTAAATAAACATCTTGTTATGTTGCTTTAAAGATTTTATCAACAACCATTGTCAGTTTGCGTTTTTGCAACATATATTCATGTAGAAGTTTCTAGAAGTAAATCCGGACAGTTAAGGATTTGACTTTCGTTTGAGAGCTCATAACATTGATAAGTTAAAAAATATATATCAATCTTTAAAAAAAAAAGAGAGAGAGAGAGAGAGATTTTTTAAAGATTTAATTTTAAGACTTAGAAGTGAACTTAATGTTTAAAAAATGGTCTCATACAATCAATTAGTTTAAAATTACATTGTTTCCTTTTTTGTGATCGTCGCACATTTGGTAATGGATGGGATGGATGATCAGACTTCGCTTTTTTGCTTGAAAAGACGTTTTTTCATAAGACATCTTTCTTTGAATTCGTTTTTTTCCATATATTATAATGTGCGTCTACCCATTTTGTAACATTTTTACTTTCTTGTTTATGAACAACGGCAATTTTTTCTTTTTCTATTAAAATAAAAATTATTTTTTAATGTAAAGAATATCATAAAATAATAATAATAAACATCATTTTATGATACTCAAAACGTGGCTTACGTAATAACAGATTCATATATTACGTACGCCATGGGTAAAACATTAATATTCCTGGACCCTTCATAAAGAAATTCTAAATGAAATTTCTGTTCTACATCTTCTGGTACTGCAAATTTTTAAACTTCTTAACACTGCGTTAATTTTTTGTAAGTTTTGTACTTTTTTTTTTTTTTTTTTTTTTTTTTTTTTGTCATTGTAGCAACAAAGGTATTTTAGTTCTGGACATTAAACATGGACCGATCAGAAAACGTATAAAATCCGGACATCTCAAGTTTTCAGATATCTCCATTCTGGACCGACAGAAACAACCATTTTCCAAATGTAACAGTTGTAAATTTTTCAAGTGGGTGAAAAACGTCCGGGCCAGGATTCGAACCAGGGATGTATTGGCTGAAGCCGATAATGCTCTTCCACCTGAACCATTCCGGACACGAACACTGGAGGACAATTTCACGCCAATAAATCTGTGGTTCGAATCCTGCCCGGACATTTTTCACCCACTTGGAAAAATTAAATCTGTTAGAATTGATTAACCGATTGAATAATCGTGTTATAAATTAATCTCATTTTCCAAATGGTTAAAAAGGAGAAAAAACTTACATAGCCATAGTAGCCAAACAATATTGGACCAATATTGGCTACATCATGGAGCAATATTGGATCATTGGCTCGATATTGGCATGGAATATTGCGCCAATATTGGAATGTTTACATTTTGCCCTTATTCAAATAATATTTGCAATTAATACTATGCCAATATTGGGGTTTCATTAAAAATATTGCCAATAAAACGCCAATATTGGCTAAATATTGGAATTTCATTGGAAATATTTCCAATGTAACGCCAATATTCGTTAAATATTGGAATTTTGTTGGAAATATTTCCAATGTAACGCCAACGTTTATACAATATTAGAGTTTTATTGGCAATATTTCCAATGAAACCCCAATATTGGCGTAATATTAGTTGCAAATATTGGCTAAATAAGGACAAAATGTAAACATCCCAATAATGACGTAATATTTACGTTTTATTGGCAATATTTCTAATAGGAGAAATATTGGCGCAACGTTGGACCAATATTGGTTTGCTACTAGGGAGACTTTATAAAACTACGTAAAATTCATAACTGTCTTTGTAACCTTTAATTTATGTATATTCCGTATTTATAGGGAAGGAAATTGAATTTATCTTTAACTTTTAATTTCTCCATCTTGAAAATACCTTTTAAAAAATTTAGTTAAATGAAAATTTGGCGTATCTTTTCAATTAATAAGTAAAAAAGTTGTGATAATATTTACCAATAAAGACATTCTGTGTACTTTCAGTGAAATGCTAACTCCAATACTTACCTAGAAAAATACAAATTAATGAAATAAATATTGAGATTTCAACTAAAAGATTATAAATATTATATGCATTTATTATAATACATACATTTGAAAATTTTAATAATTTAAATTTTCGAAAATATTTCTATGGAAAATTAATATTATATTAAAGAAAAAATAACTAACAAGAACGAATTTCTCAAAATAAATTTGAGAGATAAAACTATAACAACATGAAAAATTAATGAAGATAGCTAATATATGATCAAAATATTCAAAAGTTTAAAAAACTGTAATAACGTAATACACTTTACAGAATTTCCTTATAAATCTTGTGCAAACATATATGCAATTACTCGAAAAATTTATGCTTTAAAGTTGTTTTTATATGAGTTACATTTTTATTAATATATATCTTAGAAGCAAAATCGTTATTTTCATTATATCAACTTATGGAAAATGAATGTATTTCTATAATTCGTAATAGAACTTTAGTGCACTTCAGTGCATTTAATAACAATATAAAACTATATTAATATATCTTTTTAATATAATCAAGCATTTGAATACCTATATGACCCATAAATAAAAAAATTTGGGAAAAAATTGTAACATAAAAAAAATATTGAAGCAAAGAAACAACGTAACATTTTCATGCTTTGGAATACATTGTTATAATTCCATGTATTTCAGATTATGCTATAAAAAATCAGTAAACATTTTTAAAAAATAAAATAAAAACTTTAAAAAGGCAAAAAGAAAACAAATCTTGTTTTATATTTTTAAAAGTTATCAGTATAATAATACGTTTTTAGACAAATACTAGTTTTACTAAGAAGCGAATTTACAGAAATTAATAGTAAAACAGATTAACTAAACTTTGTATTTATTAATTATGTGTGACATATATATATTAACTTCCTTTAATAGTATACTACAGTACCAAATCATCTATTAGAACAGCCTGTCGGATTGAAAGCAGTGAACTCATATTGTTATCTACGATCGCTTTTTCTATGTATCTGTGTTTCCTTCCCACTTTCACTTTGGTGATTAATATAAGTGATATACTCAATATTATAGCGGTAAAAGAAAAAAAATTTCCATTAAGAACAGCTTATAATTATCTACGGATAAATATTTTGTTTTATTTTGTTGTATATTTCTGTTTTTTACTTATATATATGTATTACCGTTAAAGCGTATAATCTGTTATTTCATAAAATGTATAATTATTTCATGAAATAAATAATCAAGTCCGTTAAAGTGTGTAAAATTATTAGATTCTATGATTTAACTAGTTATTTTATGGAATATAGATTGTGTAACCGTTAAAGTGTTAAAGACAGCACGCGAAATCCGTTTGAACCAATTACATCTGGTTTTTGTCAATTTATAATTCTTTATGTTTGTTTTGCTGTCAGTGTGTGCGTTGCATTTCTTAGAACTTTTGTTCGTTACTGTCATTGGAAGCTCATGTTTAACCTTATGCTTTTACTTTCTTCTATTTTTACAAAAAGAAAGTATTGGATTCATGGAAAATTTCAACTTTCAGTTTTCGATGGATTTACACGTTTTAGAAGTTAATGAACAAGATTTGAGAATTTTTAGAAAATGTCTGTTTGTCTCTCTGTGAGTCTGTACGCGAAAAAAAATGTGGGCTCTCTATCTCACGAACTAATATGCAGAATTTCACAAAACTTTAGATTCAGTTAGATCATGATATAAACCGGAGCTAATTAATTTTTGTGTGTATAGCTTAACAGGTGGCGTTGCTATGCCGAAATATCTCTATCTCAAGACCTAATACACAGGTTTTTATAAAACTTTAAATTTGGTTAGTCCCTTATATACATTAGTGTTTTTTTTTTTTTTTTTTTTTTTTTTTTTTTTTTTTTTTTTTTTTAGTGTAAGTTGCTGCTATTTCTGCATTCATCACGATTTCGCAATAGCTGTATCTCAAGAACTAATGCATGAATTTTCATCAAACTTCAGCTTTCGTTAGTATCTGATAAAAAATTATCTTTATGAGTTTTTGGTTTGCATCACCCAACAAACGGTTGAAAATTTTACATAAAAAATAATGAGCATCAATTTATATCAGGGATTACCTAAATAAAAAGCTTTATAAAATTCCGTGCATCAATTTTTGAGATAGAGCTACTGCAAAAAGCGTGAAAAATACAGCAAAGCAGCGTCTCCTGTTGAACGATTTAAATCAAAATATAAACAACAACAATTCGTGTCAGGGATTAACTGAATCTGAAGTTTGTGGAAATCCGTGCATCAGTTATTCAGATACAGCTGTTGCGTAAATCGTAAAAAAATACAGCTTAGCAGCACAATTTGTGGAAAGATTTACACTAAAAGCTAATTGTTATCCTTTTATATTAGGGACTACCTGAATATAAATTTTTATTAAAATTCCGCGCATTAGTTCTTGAGATAGATCCCCCAAAATATTTCTGTCACATACAGAGAGTCTCAGACACTCAGAACCACAGACTCAAAGACAGACATTTTCTAAAGACATGTTTTTTGGAATCTCTCACCCCTAAAAGGTATAAACTCGTAAAAATCCGGAATTCGAAAATTTTCACGAATCCATTATATTTTGTAAAGATAAAAGAAAGTGAAATAGTAATATACATTCTGTTTTATAATTTATATATCAAATCCTCTGTTAATAAATGGAAATTTATTTTTCGAATGACTTTAACTATTTTTCGTCAGTTAATTTATAAAACCACACTTTGTTTAATGCCAAATTATTTATTTTAAACTTTAACAGTTAGACGATCGTTATTATTTGGAATAACTGGTTAAATCATACACTGTAAAGAAATCAAGAGTTTACTAAAAATTTTTTAGTAAATTTGTATTCCACATAATTTTTTTAATAACCATTACAAACTTTTTTTGCAAGTGAAACAAAATCTGAACACAACAGAACACAACAGTGAAACAATTTCTTTTGTAAACTAAACAAAAGAATTTTTTGTATAACTAACTTAAAACTTTTTAGTATGAGCCACCAATCAAATTTTAGTAATAGCTCAAAATTATTTTTAATAAAATTTTATTTAATAATTATTTTTAACAATAAGCTGCAATAGATGGCAGCACCAAACATTGCTACCTGCTCCGAAAGGACTTTCATAATCCCTTTATTTAAAGAGTACTTACACTGCATACATTCAAGGCGTATTTGGTGGCGGCCAGCATCGAACCCTCGACCTTTCAGCCTGGAGATCGGTGCTATGACCACTAGCCTATCACGGCCACAGCAAGCGAGTTTTAATAATAGCTACTAAAAATATAAAACTATTAACTCTATTCGTTGCTAGCTTTTTTCTAGTAATTCTTACAGATTTTCTAGTAACCGAGTAAGATTACCAAAAAATTTTTAGTAATTACAAGGATCACTAAAATTTTTTTAGTAGATCGACCTTTTTTTTTTATAATGTAGAATCCAATAATTTTACTCACTTTAAACGGAGTTGGCTCGTTATTTAAGGAAGTAACTATGTATTTATGAAATATCTCAATTAACCGGTAACATGTATATATATCACATATATATATATCACCGGTACATGTATATATGTTACCGGTATATTGTTATATATATATTACTGGTATATACATATATTGTTTGCTGATGTTGTAAAAACATCATGAATTAAAACGTTTTTTAAGTCTATAATATCATTCATACATATGAAATGAACTGTTTAGTACCAAAAAGATGGATGCTTTATATGCAAAATTGCTACTAAAGTATATCCGGGTATAACTAAAGTTCGTCTTTTTTCAACATTTTTCTTATCGGAATTCTCTCTCGATATCTATCAATCAATTCTTCACATTTTTAATGCAGTGATTGATATAGGAAAAAAATTCAATAATGTGTGTAGAAGAACAGTATATGAATAAAATCTGCATTGTAATTATGCACAGATGATTTTATCTATTTACTAGCAAATACGTCCGACCTTGTCCGGGATCAAAAAATTTTCATAAATACAGGGTGATTCCAAAATGAATGTACCGATTACACACGGCTAGAATTATTTAATCGAAAAGAATTTGTGGATAAGAATTACATTAAATGTAAAATAAAGTTCATAATGATTTTTACACAATTTATAAGTGTTCTATGCGACTCACATTGTTCATACAATAATGTGTCAGGTACGACAACATATCAATAAAATCAGCATTGTGGTTAAGCACGGATGAACAAATTTTTATCTATTTATTAAAAAACACATCAGATGTTGTCCCAGATTGAAAAATTGCTCTTAAATACAGAGTAATCCCAAAATGAATGTATCAATTAGAATCGGTTATAACTATTTAATCGAAAAGAATTTAACTTTAAGAATTAAACTGAATGTAAAATAAAGTTAAAAATGACGTGTATGCACTTTATAAATGATATAAGTTACTCACATTGTTTACACAGACATCTAAACATCCTTTATGCTCAAACATTAGGTACCAGCTGCATGTGTTGTTGACATTTTGGAGAACTCTGTGTATTAAAATTTTACAATTGTCATTTCTGCCATTATAGAGTTCCGAATATTTCGTTTGCGGTATAGTCAAGCGCCTCGAATGCTAATAACATAAACATATGGAATAGGATGTTTTAAATTTATCCATGTGACCATGAGAAGTCACATAGAATTTTTATAAAATACATAAACAAAAGTTTGAACTTCCAAAGTATTCTGTGTAGTTTTTATCGATAAATAACTTCCATTAATCAGTGAAAGCTACGATTGCGATCGATATATTCATTTTTAATTACCCTGTATTTATAAAATTACTATATACAAACGATCCTAATGTTGGGATCCCTGTACTTCGCGATCAGTAATACGAAAATCGTTATAATGAACGCAATAAGTTAATGCTCAAAAGTTACAAAATAGTTATTGAAAAATAATTAAAGATGGTTTTGGAGAAAAAAGATTAAAAAAAAACAATATATACTGAAAGTTTAGGTTATGAACAACTAATCATAAAAGCAACAATCGTAAAAATAAATTATTTCGTTAAAATAGGTATATTTCGTTGAAAACTGTATACTTCTTTCAAACGACCGACCTTTAAAAAATGAATACAAAAAAATTCTCGAAAATATTATCTGATATATCAAGAAGTGGGATTTTTTCATAGCATTTAAATATTTCAATTCAAATCAGTACTAGTTGCCAATTTATGATACTGAAAAAAAATGACGCAATTAACATATATTGCCGTGTTGAAAACTTTCATCACCTGTGTCATATCATGGAAAATAGAATAACCATCTGAATTATATGCGATAAAAAGAGGATACCTTAGCAAGTAATAACTTCTTTTTTTTATCTCACGGAAACTTCGCTGTTTAATAAAACAAATCGGTGGACTTACTCTTTTTGTTAAAAAAGAGTGAGAATGCATTGCAAATTGACGATGATGAATACAATGATGCCGTAAAAAAATGCCTAGCTGATTTTTTTTAACTTGAACCGCGGAAGAAAAATAAGCACCCAAATATTTGGGGATAAAAGGTTACCATAACAAGATATTATTTTGTAAGTTTTCTCACGTATTAACTTCGCTATGTTTCATAAAACAAATCGATGAAATTTCTTTATAATTAATTTAAATGAATGTAATATTTTTTAGAAAATTTTAAACAATTAACAAATGTCTGATCCGGTTAACAGTTGCATGAAGTAAAAAACTGACAATAAGGTATCGAACAGAAATGGATGGATAAAATACAAATTCTTAATTTTTGATGCAAAAGAATTTATTTATTTTAGTTTTAGTTATTTAAATATATAGGGGAGACTGGGGTAGAATGGACCACGGGGTACAATGGTCCATCCCCTATTTCTGATATTAATTCTGTTTTTGAAAGCTTCATATTTTAGTATATATATGGCAGTCATGAAGTAGTAAAAAAAAGTTTGAAACCATGTGCATAGTTGACATTTTAGCCATTTTATACTTGATAATTGATTTGACACAGGAGGAGTAAGGCAAAAATAAATATTTTCAGTGAAACATATCTTCATTTATTTATTACATATTTTTAATTTGAAAGACATTGTGTGGCAAAATAAAAAGGTAAGACAATACATTATTATATTTATTATAGCTAAAATAATATAATTCTAAATTTCTTTTTTTATCATCAAGTTTTTGTCAAACTTCCATATGGGGTACAATAGACCATCAGAAACTGGGGTACAATGGACCATGGTCCAGTGTATCCCAGTTTTGTATCAAATGTTTTTAAAAGTTAAATATTATATGTGAAATTCAGAATTAATAAATTATTTTACTTCTGTGTGTAGATTAATTAATGATTCATGTTGTGTAATGCATTTTTGAAATATTTATCTGTATAATATATGCTTTCAAACATAAAAATTAGCCCAAATTATGAATAATAAATTATTTTATTTCTGGGTGTGAATTAATTAATGATTCATGTTGTGAAATGCATTTTTGAAATATTTATCTATATAATATAAGCTTTCAAATTTAAAAATGAACCCCAAAAATTTGTCAACAAAATATTTTGTGCATTTGAGGGTTTTTTTTTAAAATTTCATATAATTTGTTAATTCAGTATTCCTGCACTTATGCATACATGCACCCATAATAAGTTAGATTTAAATAAAATAGTAGAATGAGAAAAACAAAAATATATTTACCTATTAGTTTGTATCTGTATATAATAATTAAATAAGGTAAAATTCATAAAAAAAATACAGATGATGTAAAGTAGACAGGAAAAATTTATTATATTTTTTCCTTAGTCATATATTTAGATGTATCTATTTCTTATTATAAAGCTTTATATTTAACTTTGAGTGGCATCATTGCACAAAAAGGATATATATTATTTTTCATATTTCTTTTAGCAATGCCAAGAAACAAGCCTAGGAAAACCAATAGAGGTTCTGTGCCACATGAAGTTATGGAACAGACTGTAAAATGTATTGTGGAAGATAAAAAACCTAATTGTTCAATCTGCGACCGGTATAATGACTTAATGATAAAAAAATGAAGAAAAAAAATTTACTTTAGTTAGAGCTAAAAGAGTGAATAAACAAATAAAAATGAATAATGAAATGTGAATAAACAAATAAAAATTAATAATAAAATGTGAATAAACAAATTATGATATAGTTTATCTTTCTTATTGTTAAAAAATGAACTACACTGATATATTATTATTTAAATTACAAGTGGTCCATAGAGCCCCATGCTGTGGACCATTGTACCCCGGCATTGGGGTACAATGGTCCACTTTGTCACTTGTTATTTAAAAAAATATATTAAAAAAAGTATGCATAATTATTAGTTTTGAGTGGATGCAGTATAAACTTTAATGTATAGGTAACATGCATGTACTTGATCAAAAGAAAAAAAATCAATACTTTAAGAGTAAACAGTCAAAATTTACAAAAGTGGACCATTGTACCCCAGTCTTCCCTATATACTGCACGAATTCCGAAAAAAATAATTAAAAGATGACAAATCTTCCTAAACTGGAATAAAAGGTTTAGTTTGGATTTTTCCATCAGCGGGTCTAAATCGGCAATGAATATGGAAGGTCGATAAATGTGCGATTATTCGCGTTCAAAAAAAAATAACATCGAAAAGTGATTTAAAATTTGAAATTATCAGTCATATGTGCATCAGACATGTCTTCGTATAACTACAACTGTAATGATTGAAAGCAGCGAACTTCTAATGTTACCCAAATTCCTATTGTCTATCGATCTGTATTCCTTCCCTATTTTGCTAAAGATGATTGATATAAGTAACACGATCAATATTAAGGCGATGACAGAAAATGTTTCGATTAAGAATAGCTTATAATTATTTACTGATAAATTCCCTTTTTCTTGAGGAGGAGGAAGGTAATGTTGTAAAAGCATCCTGGATTTAAAAGTTTTTAAGTTCATAATATCAGTCATGCACATGAACTGAAATATTCAGTATTAAAAGAGTGGATGTTTCGAAAGTAAAATGACTGTAAAAGTTTATCCGGGTGAACTAAGATTCCTCTTCTTTCATTTTTTTTCTTGTCGGAATTGCCTCTAGATAATGATTCGTAGAATTTTCATATTTTTTTTTTGTCAGTGACTAACATAAGAAGAAATTTCCATAATGTGTCTAGAAGGACAAAATATCAATAAAATCTGCATTGTGATTATTTAATGAGTAAATCGATTTTTATCTATTAACTAGCAGATACGTTCGACGTTGCCCGACAAATTGTCTATTTTTAAAGGAAAAAATATGTATTTTATTTATTCTTTTAATTAATTTGGGACAGGGGATATATTGCACGAACTTCGAAGATGACTTATCAAACATGAATAATCTTCCTATATGGGAGTAAAACATTCAATTCGATATGCTTTATCAGCGGCTCAAAATCAGCGGTAAACTTTTGGAAGACTGGGAAATATGCGATTTTTCACGTCCAAATAAAATAACAAAGAAAAATAATTAAAAAGTCAAAAATATGTGTCACAGGTACATTAGATACATCTTCGTATACTTGGAATCAAATTTGTAGAGCTCTATGTGCGCTTGGTGTCCTTAACCACTGATAAAAAGAGAAAAAAGACTTTTATTTATTATTTTAGTTTTGTTATTTCCTAATATCAAGCTTACACTATTAAGCCTTTCAATAAATAAAAAGTTTGTAAGCATATAATAAATTTATAAATAAATAAATTATTTAACCACTTAATTGATCAATATTTTTGAAAAACATATTAAAATATTTTCGTCTCTTACATAATCAGAACAAGTTGCAAATTGCACGTGAAGCGTAGCAAATGAGGTGCGTTCGTACGATAACGAAGTTTTAAAAATATTACTCTCATATATCAATCGCATAAAATTGTAAATAGTGAATTACAATAAAAACGCTCATCAAACAATGTTATCTTTATACCATTATGTAATGGAATACCTTTGTGTGGCCTTGTAAATAAATAACAAATGTTCTTTGTACCACAAATTATGTAAAATGTATATTATAATATTTACTTTATAGTTTCAAATAAATTTTATTAAGTTCGAATGAGTGTAACACCATTAAAACGCATTTGAAACATTTTCCCCATTGACCGTAATACATCGGAATACTTTTGATTGTCCCTGTAAGTGATCTATGCATCCGATTTTCATAAAATGTGAAATAACTCGACAAAATTATGTAATGATTATGCATTTTAAATTTCAAACGTATAAAATACATTTGAATCTTTTTCCCTATTGGCCATAATGTAATTGAATACTTTTAATTGCCCCTGTAATTGATTTATGAACCCGATTATCAAAAAATTTGAAATAACTCAACAAAATTATATAATAATTATGTATTTTAAATTTCAAACGATTAAAATGCATTTGAAACTTTTCCCCCCATTGACCGTAATGTAATGGAATACTTTTGATTGCCCCTGTAAATGATCTATGCATCCGATTTTCATAAAATTTGAAATGACTCGACAAAATAATGCAATATTTATGTATTTTAAATTTCAAACGATTCGGTTGGGTAGTTTTTGCGTTGTTATACGCGGACGGACGGACAGACAAACAGACGTAATGACAGACGGACGGACTGAACGACTTTCATAGGTGCTACGTATTTACATAATTACGAACGCACCTAAAAATGCTCGGAATAACTAATACAAAATTTACAGTAAAATTTTATTCATGAGAATAATAATAATGATTGGAATATAAATGCCTGTATGTGGTACGAGCAAATCATGAATGGCAAAACTGCGTTATCCATATAACGTACGGCAAATCAAGGCAACAGTTAATATTAAAATAATTGATTCCTTTCAGTAAAACTTAGTACAACAATTTATCGAGGTAAAATATAGTCTTTTGTGACCATGTATCTTCTTTCGTAAATTCTTTCCTAGATATCGATCGGTAATGGTCTTCACATTCTCCCTTCAATGACTGATGTAGGTTAGTAAGATCTATAACCTGGCAATACGAAAAAAGATTTAGATAAAAGGCCAACATATAATGTGTTCAGGATAAATCGATTTTTATCTTCTTTTCCTAAATTCAAGATGAAAATATGAAAGCTGTAAGGTGTTAGAACATAATCTAATCTAAATCTAAATAAATCTAAATTTTTATTTGAATGAAGCAGCAAAGTAATTAATGTCAGCCTTATTATTTTTTGTTATTATTGTTTTATGATGGTATTTAAGATGACATTTTTTATTTCCGTTCGTCAATGTAACATGTTAAAGGTCCTCTGTTCTCTGTTTTGAAGAGAATCTTATAAATGAAATACCTTTATTGGTCAAAAAAACAGAAAAATTAAAAACTTCTTCATGGTATGCCGGAGATATGAATAAAACAGGATTTTACATAGGATTAAACATATAGTAATTTAACAAATAACATAAATTATTTAATATTAAACTAGTTGATTATTTTTCGTAAAACTTAGTGCAACAATTTATCGGGGTAAAATATAGTCTTTTGTAACCATGTATCTTCTTCCGTAAATTCTTTCCCAGATATCGATCGGTAATGGTCTTAACATTTTCCCTTCAATGACTGATGTAGGTTAGTAAGATCTATAACCTGGCAATTCGAAAAAAGATTTAGATAAAAGTCCAACATATAATGTTTTCAGGATAAATCGATTTTTATATTCTTTTCCTAAATTCAAGATGAAAATATGAAAGCTGTCAGGTGTTGGAACATATATAAGTCTAAATTTTTATTTGAATGAAGTAGTAAATTAATTAAAGTTAACCTTATTATTTTTGTTATTATTATTTTATGATGGTATTTAAGATGACATGTTTTTATTTTCATTCGTAAGTATAACCTGTTAAAGGGGTCCCTGTTTTAAAGAGAATCTTACTATAAATGAAATACCTTTTTTGTAAAAACGTCAGAAATATTAAAAAAATATGCCTGGTATGTCGGAGATATGAATAAAATAGGATTTTACTTAGGATTAAAAATATAATAATTTAATAAATAACACAAATTATTTAATATTACAACAATTGATTCTTTTTCGTAAAACTTTTTACAACAATTTATCGGTGTAAAATATAGTCTTCTACAACGATGCATCTTCTCCCATAAATTCTTCCTTTGATATCGATCGATATTGGTCTTCATATTTTCCTCTCAATGACTGATGTAGGTTAGTAAGATCTATAACCTGGCAATACGAAAGAAGATTTAGATAAAAGTCTAACATATAGTGTTCTTATGATAAATTGATTTTTACCTTTTTTTCCTAAATTTAAGCTGAAAATATGAGAGCTGTCTTGTGTTAAAACAACTAATAAGTCTAAATTTTTATTTGAATGAAGCAATAAAGTCATTAATGTTAGCCTTATTATTTTTTGATATTGTTATTTTATGATGGTATTTAACATGAAACGGAGACTTTTTCTTCATTCGTCAGTAAAACCCGTGAAAGGGGATCGTGTTTTTAAGAAAATCTTATTATAAAGGAAATACATCGGATATATAAATAAAATATGATTTTGATTTTGATTTTCTGAACTTGGCAGGAATTTTTAAAATCTTTATATTGATGAAATTGCTTATTGATTCTCTTTTACCAATTTTTTATTATTTTAACAAATTTTAAAGACTTTGTTAAAATGAAAACCGTGATTTAATTCATAGATTAACATTTATATATATATATATATATATATATATATATATAGGTGTGTGTTTGTGTGTGTTAGACAATCACACATACAAGACACATCAACAAGTGCAATATATAGTAAATAAGTAGCGCGCAATCTTTGCTCAAAGATTACATTTTATTTCACATTCTTAAATATGCATGGTCTTTTTACCAAAGTATATCACTGTCTATAACCATTATGGGATCGAGTCTGAACCGGCGAATACAATAATTTAATATCGCCGCAAATCAGGAAAATGAAAAAATCGCGACACAATCCGACTATATTCGGCCTGTCCGAATATAGCTCTACAAAATTTGGATTTTTACGTCAATATGCTTAAAAATTGTTTCGTAAGAGGAATTGAGACCAAAAATGCATATTTTAGCCTTTTTGTTTTTGACGTTTATAATTTTCCTTTTTTAAATAAGCCTTTGAGGCAGCATTATTTTTTAAATAAATCTCTAGAGGGACGTAAACTTTTCAATTACCATGATATTGGTAATCCTCATTCCATGTTTGGTTACTTAAAAACCTGTAAAATGTTATACAGTAATTTTTTAAGGTAGAATAGTGTAGCAAAGAAAAAAAAATGCTTTATATGCAACTTTTATTTTTAACAGTTGTAAATGTATTATATTATTTTTTCACGTATTGTTACATTTCTTCTGAATGAATAAACATGTCTTTTGATTTACTACAGTATTTTGTCATAGATAAGTATTTTTTTCAAAAATATTTCATTGTACAGTAGGACCCATGTTATCCGAATCCCGTTTATCTGAAAATCGGCTTAACCGAAAGACTTTAAAATACCTTAAAGTCCCTTTTAAATGTGAAAAATGTTATTGTCATCACTATTGTTACTGATATTAAATGACAGCTTTTGACATATTTTGATTTATTATACTGTTTTATTCGTATGTTTTTTATCAAGACATTTCCGAATCATTTTTACTACATCAAAGTGTTGTTTTAATAGTTATTAGCTTTAAAGATTAGATGTACAATAAGTAAAAATAACACCTATTTCAAAGCATAATACTTGTAGAAATAGTGTTTAAAAAAAGCATGTTCTTTATAAAATAAATAAACTGAGTCAGCTTACCTTTTTATAGCTTTTAGAACCGGTATTATTTCATTACAGTCTGATATGTGCAGTTTCTTTTAAACTGTTGCACGTATTTATTCATAAATTACTTATTAAATTTACCATTTGTATTTGCTTTGTATTTGCTTATCCTCAGCACAGAAACTTATTTCTTCGCATGTTAAGCGAGCTCCCGTTGCGTCAATATCAGCGCTTACCTTCAATTTTAATTAGTAAGTTATCGCCTTGCTGTTGAATCAACTTGTAATTTTGGTTTGTCCTTCAGAGTGCTTTGAATAAATTACCAGAACATTTTTTTATTACAACGATGCTATAAAGTACAAACATGCATTTTATCAAGTAAGTTTTCATCATAACCCTCACGCCTATTGGAAAATCCGTATGGAAACCCAATTATCCAAAAATTCCTATGGAACCCCAGTTAACCGAAAATTCTTTGGTCCCTGCTTTTCGGATAACCGGGGTTTTACTGTATTTGATTATGTTGCTTAAAAATCTACTATTGTTTAAAAAGAATACATTTTTAATTTTAATTATAAAGTAATGGCTATTTTAAAATAATGCACCTTTTATAAATACTTTGGGCCGAGTCAAAGGCCATGGTAAGACAATGATTTTCTTATGGGCTGCGTCGAAATAGGGACTGAAAATTTTAGTCAGTGCATACCTGGGTAAAATGAAGCCTGTACCAGCTTGGTACAAGAAAAATTAGGTCCATATCGGCCCTATCCTTAGATAAAATAAGGCATGGTCATAGCCAAGTCCCGTACAGTCCAAGTTTTTATCAAATGATAGGCCCGGGCCCGATCCGCATGTCCTAAATGAAATGGGCCCGTGTAGGGTTCTATGTAGAGCTAAATGACATTTGAGATACGGGAACGACTGGTATTGTGGGATTCGTCATCAGAAGTATACAGGATTATATTAGTTTGATGATTTATTATCATCTCTTTTAAAGGTGTCCAATGGCTAATTCTTAAGCTGTCAAATCACAAAAATGTTTTAACTGTGCTGAAAACAAGAGTTTTAATAGTGATTTGGTCGATAAGAACATTACTTAATAACATTACTTATTCGCCTTCCCCTATAGTTCTATAAGTTACATTTTGTACAATTTTCCTATTACACTGACAATTAAAAGAAAGGACCGAGTTATGAAATTTAAAAAAATGCATCTACACTCTTTTCTGCATAGGAATACAAATGAGTTCGACCATACTTTTGTGGTCATGTATTAAGTTTTTAAAGTATTCCAAGAACTTATTTCATGTATGTCATCGCTTTGAAAAAAATCATATAAGTATTACGATTGAATTAACTTAAAGTTTAAAATCGGCTAAAATTATTGCATTTTAACATATGTTTTATTTTGTACACATTTTTGAGACTGTTTCTCTTGATCGTTTCTTTGAACAAAAAATATGTTATTTTTATAAAAGTTTATTTAACTTCAATGATTATAAGTGATTTAGAGTTCAAAATTCGTGCTCGATCTTTAATGCACTTTCTAATCCCGATCGAGATTAAATTTAACATACTGTCGAAAATCCGATGACAATCTAATATTATTATGATTTTTGTTGGTGGTTACCATTTATATATATTTTTTTAGAATAATACAACAAATGTCGGATAGATTACGTCAAGTAATTTTAGAAAAAGTTCTAGATTAGATAGCACAGAATTGCGATGGTTGTATTTTTTAACTTTTACGGATTTTTAGAGCTAATTTCAAAATTTATTTTCATTTTTATCAATCATGTCATGATTTTTCGCAAATTAAAAATCGGCAAAATACAAAAATAACAAAAGTAAGTTCATGTAAAATAGAGGAGATGGCTATGTTTTTTAACTTTTGAATAATAGATATTTATGAATTTTTTAACACTGAATCTGAAAATGACCTTCATTTTAAGCCATCACACTTTTTTTATTTATTTTTTTATTATTTTTTTTTAAATAGTAAATGTCAAAATTAAAATATAGATATAAAATTAGTACACATTATTGAAGCGTATTGCAGGGTTTGTACTACATAATATGTACATATCAATAGAGCATATTATTTATGTACAGGGTATAATACAAAAAAGAGTTTACCTGTAGAGCAAAATAAACAATAATTGAACAACTGAAGCCTGCTAACAGTAATTGCTGAAAGCGTCTTTTCAGTGGCTTTCTCTTTCTTTTTCAAATTCAATTAATTAAAAAAAAATGGTAGGTGTTGTATAAGTCATATACAGGGTAGCAAACAAGTTTCCGATAATATTTGTTCATTGGCGAAATTGCTGAGTGAAAATTTTCAACAATGCTATGTCCTTAACTCAATTAACTTTTAGCATTTTTATTTAGTGTGCATACATATCTATATATCATATACAGAACTGAACAAAGAAGTCGTATATTTTAACGACTACTCATGGTAATTGCAAAAATTTTGTTTTTAAATATTTTAAGCATTTTTCAAAATTTTCATTTCAACATCACCTTTATTTTTAGCAATCAAAGTTTTGTTATAGTATTCTGAAAGCGTTTGAATGTGATTCATAATCTATGTTCTATGCATCATTTTTTGTTCTTTTTTTAAAAGTATGTGAATTCATCTTATAAATTAATAACTGATGTAATGTATTCTTGGAATATTACACTAAATATAGAGTTTTAACAAAAAAGAAAGTTAAAAATATTAAGAATATATAGTAATATTCTCAAGCAATCTAATACAAAATTAGAATATATCAGTATAATAATTTTATTAAATTTTTAATCATTGTAACTAACAAAGTAATACTTTTCGTATTCTATCTTATTTATTAATATATTTTTTAATAACTGAAAAGTCATATTTTCCTGTTGAAAAATTAATATTCTGAAAATGTTAATTTCAATAATTAAATTGCTATGCAAAAAGGTTACAAGCTGTAATATATTTCGCCATATGTTCAGAATGATGAAAATTCTGCGTAGACAAACAATAAATACTTATAAAGCCAAAACATAATTTTCATTAAAGTAATGAAAAACTAGTATATTTTGAAATCTTTGTAATTTCCAAAGTAAAATGCTGATATTATACATCTAAAATATCATTAAAATTTGTCAAATTAGTTCTTTCATAAAATTAAATTATGTTGCGACAAAAAACTAATTATTAAAATGTCATATTAAAGTGTATGAGTTTTGATTAGATTTTAAAAAAACTACTGTCTTGTGGTAAAAATCGAAACAGATATTTTAACATTTAAAAGAAATTAATTCGGAATTGCGTGGTTGTTATTAGGTGCATTCGTAATTATGTAATTTCGTAGCAGTTGTAGTCGTCGTTGAATCCGTCAGTCCATCCACATATTACAACCCATTAACTACCCAACCTAATCATTTGATCATTAAAACATATAGTTATTACACAATTTTATTGAATCATTTTAGATTTTATGAAAATCGGATGAATAGTTAAATTACAGAGTCAATTAAAATTATCCCATTACATTATGGTCAATAGGACAGAATAGTTTTAAGTGCATTTTAACAGTGTTACATTCATAACATAATCAAATTCATATTCATGTGTGAAAAAATATACTAAAATATACATTATGTACAATTATTGGTCAAAGAATTTTCTTTATTAATTTACAGGGCTACTGAAGTCTTCTATTACATAGAGGGAAATTTTGTTTTTTACGCGTGTTTATTATGTTAAACTATTTTACATTTAATGAAATTGATATACATTAGTGAAGTTTACTACAAGTTAATTCCTGTATAATAGAAAATATATTGTAATGGCAAGAACACTCAAATGATTTTGGATACTGTTCTGTATCCGAAGTGCTGTATATTTTAAAAACTTCGTTACAGTATGAAAGTACTCCATTTGCTACGTTTGATGTCCATTTTCCCACTTGTTTATAGCATCTTAAGTAACTAAACATACTATAAATTCATATTTAAACTTTTCGGTTGCTAAATTTTATTTGGAAACACATATAAATTTAGCATAGATTATTTTAATTGTTAATTACGTTACAGATTAGAGTGTTTTTCTTGTCATTAACTAACTTGCATTGTAAAAAGAAACAAAGTTTCTTAATTTACAAAAATGTTATAGTCACACATGGAAATTTACAAGAAACTTCTTCAGAGCTACCCAAAATTCTGAAAAGTCTTCTTCTATTTTTAGAAATCTCACAAAAGAATTTTCCTTTGAAATTCAAAAAAGAATTTAAAAAAATAATATTTTATTAGGTGTCAGTACTTTTTGAAAATGTTTCAATGTAGATTTTACAGTGCATTAAGGTTCCCGTTCCTGCCGCAGAAAACACTCATGAGTTGATTTTTTCTAATATCTCATTTGCATTTCGAAATTTTAATTAATTTTTTAATTTTATTTATTTATTTATTTTTATTTGATTTATTTATTTATTTATTTATTTATTATTACTATTATTATTTGCATTGGATAGCCAAGGTCTGTCTTTACATCGCACCTTTTTTATTTTTCAATTTTGGTTGCAAATATTTTTTAGAATGACACTTTCATTTTTGGAACCGGATTTTAAAGTGAAAGTAACTTTATAAACAATATTGACCAACAAAATTGAAATATTAATAAAAGTGTGATGAAGAAACGGACCTCGGCTATCAAATACAAAATAATAATAATAATAATTAAAATTCTCGAACTTCAAATGAGATATTAGAAAAATCCTTCCCCATAGGATTAGGTTCAGCTCGCAAATGTTTTTTCCTGTAGGGACAGGAACCCTTATTACTTCTCTCTACTAAAAAAACGGTTTTCCTCCCACTAAAAAAAAAAAACTGTAGAAAATCTACAGCTTTTTGGCCCAAAATCTGTGGGAAATCCGAAGGTATTTGACCCACTTTGCAGATATTTTTAAGAATATCTTTTAAAATTCTGGAGATGTTTTAAAGATAAAGCTAAGTCTGCCAATTTTCTTCAGATTTCTGTAGAATTTCTGTAGAAAGTGGCAATTTCTGCAGATAATCTTAAAATTAATTTTAGTGGGGATTACATCCTACGAGATCTCAAGTAAATATTTTCATATTCAGAAAACAAGTTTAATTGAAAAATACATAAGATTTGAAACAGTAAATTTAACATTAAAATTAACATTTTTCTTTTGCAGTTGCATAAATTATTTCAATATAGCAGATAATTAGTTGAGGTCTGATAGCATCTAAAATATCTATTTACCTTGCAGAAAGAATTGATTAATTCATAATAAAAACTACTCGAAAATTGAAGTGAAAACTTCTTTAAAATACTATAAAATAAATTAAATTGCGCAAGGTCTTTCGAAAGAACTTAGACTTTCCTCGTCAAGCGCAAAAAGACGTGCGTCTACTATGAATTTAGCGGCACGACTGATAGTATTCATAGCATTCATAGTATACGCACGTCTTTTTGCACTTGACGAAGAAAGACTAAGTTCTTTCGAAAGGCTTGGCGCAATTTAATTTATTTTATGGTGTTTCAAAGAAGTTTTTTCACTTCAATTGAATAATACCAGTTTCAACTTATTATCTGTACTCGAAAAATGTTTCTGAAAATTACGAGTAGCTATTTAAAATAAATTTTTAAAAATGCTTCTTTAAATTTCGAAAATAAAATATTTTCTGAGGATTCTAAAGATAAAACCATGCTTTACGGAAGGTAGGGTAATCTGGAAGCGATAATCGTTTGCTTTTTTTGTTCGTGATTATAGTAAAGCGTAAGTTAAGAAACAACCATATTTTTTTCAGTGTAGTTGTTTAGTATTCTGTTTATTTGTGTGTCTGTTTGTTTCCTCTTTAACTCTTGTAAATATCCTCAGATTATCATGTAATTCATATATGCTATTGAAATTTCCAGTAACAAGTTCGATATTGATAATGAGGTTTGTAACATTTGTACAGTTTATTTGCAAAAACACACAAAAAATTCCGTTTATTTTCCGTTTTTTTAATTTCCGAACATTTTGTCTATGGCAAAAAAAAGTTTGCGTCTCGTTTTACTTCAGTTTCATTTCTAGACATCAAAAGTGATTGTAATGAAAAAAAATAAAATTTCATAATCAAATATTGCTATCGTTCGAGAGTGTTTCATTTTTATGTCTGAAGTCTTATTTTTCATTCCTGTTTCCTTTTTTGTTGTTAAATATTTGGTAAACTGAACATCCAAACAATTTTGTGTTAGATTCTCCGCAACTAGATTTGTAGTTTGAGAGAACAAACGCAGTCAGTATAGATGCCAACATCTCTTAATTATTCCGGAGTCTGATCTAAGATGAACCCGTTTTCAACCGGAAAAATTATTTAACCAAACGTTTTAAAAGGAAACCAATAATGTACTTTATAAAGGAAGACAGATATTCCTATACATTTTTTCCAGTTTCAGCACATGCAAATTTTGGATCAGACTCCGGAATAATTTAAAGATGTTGGCATCTATGAGTCAGTCACCAAATTACAGCACTATTAGACTTATAGCACTTTCCAATTATATCCTCACATTTTAAATATAACTGTAATAATAAAATCAGATTTCAACCTCATCTTTCATCCTAAATATGATGAACGTCACATAGGCGACAATACTTGCAATCCGCTAATGAGAGAATTATTTATAACCTCTGAAAAACTAATTTATTTTAAACATTTTGTAATTTCCAATGTAAAATTTTAATAACTTTAGTAATACTTTTCGTATTGTATCTTATTTATTAATCTATTTTTTTATAAATCAAAAGTCAAATTTTCCTGTTGGAAAATTAATATTTTGAAAATGTTAATTTCAATAATTAAATTGCTTTACGAAAAGGTTACAAGCTGTAATATATTTCGCCATATGCTCAGAATGATGAAAATTCTCTCTAGACAAAAAATCTATACTTATAAAGCTGAAAAATAAATTTCATTATAACAATGAAAAACTAGTAAATATCAAAAACTTTGTAATTTCCAAGTCAAAAGCTGATTTTATACAGCTAAAAATATCATTAAACTCTGTCATATTAGTTCTTTCATAAAGTTAAATTGCCGTTCGGACAAAAAACTAATTATTAAGATGGTCATAATCATGGGTATGCGCTTTAATTAGTTTTTTTTTTCGAACAAAACTGTCTCGTATTAAGAACATATACAGACGGTTTGACATTTAAAATAAATGAACGCAAAATTACGTAGTAGTTACAGCCTGTGTAACTAAATGCATTTTATAAACATATTGAATCTCTTTGTCTCTTAAATTTTATTATAAAACTTGCATGAATTTTGCATACTTTATCTTAAAGGTTAGCGTATTTTTTAAAGAAGAATTTTTAAAGAAAAAAAAATGAGTACATTTAAAGAAGAATTTTTAAAAATTTTTTTTTTTGCTGGAAGCAGCTTTTCAAAACATTTGCGAGGAGATTTTTCAGTGAATCAACCAGTTTTCTTTACCCGGATAAACGTTTTTTCGAATGCTATGAGGTTTTAAGAAAATATTTTCATGTTAAGTAAACATGTTTTACTCAAGAAAATACAGTATTAACATTAACATTAAAAATAGTATTTTCATTAACACATTCGCTGCCGATCACGCGCAAGCGCGTGATATGCCTCTAACTGTAGGGAGTCATTCACGCGCTGGCGCGTGATGTGGGGTGATGTCCGATAGCCAGTAACGGGCTGGCACGGGAAAATCTTTCACTGATTCTTTGTTATAATAAGTAAATCGGCTTCTGGGAAAAATCCACTTCTACAGTGCGGGATTAATTATCATCACATCTTCATGTAAGCGGCAGCGAACGTGTTAAAATTAACATGAAAACAGACGATAATGTACTTGACCCGTCCAAAGGAAAGCTACATCAATTATGACCCCACAATAGTTACGAAAGGACATTTGAAAAACTTATTGATAATTAAAAATGTTGATTTTTGCTTTTTAAATATTTCGTTTTCTTATGAGGATAATTTTCGGTAACATAAATTATAACATACATATCTCAATAACTTAATTTTTAGGTAGCAGTATCGAAATAGCGTACCACTGTCACAGTAATTGCGATAATTATTTTTAAATAATAAATAATTCACCTTATCTTGAAAAAATATATGACTTACTTTTTTAAATTATAAAATAAAATATATTCTTTATTTAAAACAAAATGAAAACTTTGCTAATTTTCGTAAGAATGACCCCTTGTGGAAAAACGACCGGTGTATGTGCCAAATAAGCTACTCCAAATTCCCCATTATTCCCACTAATTATTTTTTATTTCAAAGTTTACTTAATTTAATCGGAGCACTTTCATAATTAAATTACAGAAAATATTCTGTTTCAAAAACCGGTGGTAAAAGATTAAAAATTAAGCAAACTGTTCCCTTTCTGAAGGTGTTAATATACAGGGTGATTCAGCTCGTCGGTGACAAACTTTAAGGATCGATAGAGCACACCTAGACGAACATTTTTGAATAGGGAATGTAGGATCCCTGACGCGATGGTAAGGCGCCAGGCGCTTTCGAAAATTTGGGTGCCGAAATTCGAAACGTCATAAAAACTAGGGAAATGGTTAGATTTTCTTGCTTGTTGCGTCGAAATGATTCTGTTTGTTTAGACTTTCTTCAGTACCAATTTGATAAGCGTATCTCTTAAAACATGGATAGGGGGCGCTGCAGACTTTGGAGAGCTAGACAACAACTTTAAGCCCGTTATTTTGATAATTTAACACATGCTCGCCAAAGTTTATACTCTAACTTAAAGTTTGAACCCAAAAGTAGAGCCCTGCAAAAAGCGTAAGAGCCGGAATAAAATGTCAAAGTACAGGGTGGTCGAAACTCGAAGGCTCCTAAGAGATAAACAAACAGATTTCTTGACTTATGGCATGCATTTTCATGATTCTGTTTGCTGGGGCTCTCTGAAACTCAGTTGAACGGTACAAAAAGAAACATCGATAGGGGGCGCTTTGGGCAAAAAACATAATTCGTTGACATTTCGGACGCTAACTGGAAACGGGGCGCTACGATCAGTTAGTAATAATGAAAACACATTTTCTACCTCTGCTCAACACTTCTGAATAAATTTAGACCAAAAACATCAATGATACTGGAAATTTATTTACAAAAAATAACACTACAGAAGATGCTCGAAATTTCGACCTTGGGCCATGATGCAGGCTTCGCACCTCCGTCGCATTGAGGAGTGTGTGTTTCCAACAATGCCAGGAGTATCTCTGATCTGCCCTGCTGCTGCCACAATGCGCGCCACAAGTTCTTCAGCACTGCTGACAGGTGTATGGTATACCTCAGCCTTCAGGTAACCCCAAAGGAAGAAATCCAAGCAGGTGAGGTCTGGTGATCGGGCAGGCCAGTGAACTGGACCCCCACGCCCGATCCACCGCTGGCCATACCTTGCGTTTAGATGGAGACGCACGTCGTTCGTGTAATGGGCCGGAGCTCCATCGTGCTGGAACCACATCTGGCGACGCGAACCTTCGGGTACGTGCGCCTCCTCCAGAAGCTGCGGCAGCACTTGATCCAGGAAAATCAGGTAATTTCCACCTGTCAGCCGTTCAGGTAACAAATAAGGGCCAATGAGGCAATCCCCCAGAATGCCGGCCCACACATTTACTGAGAAACGCTCCTGGGCTGCTCGGCTTCTGGTTTCATGTGGATTTTCATCACACCACACATGACTGTTGTGGGCGTTCCACATTCCCTCCCGGCTGAAGGTGGACTCGTCCGTAAACAAAATGCTGTTTACAAAACGGGGATCCCTGGATCTCATCGCCAAGTACCATCTTGAGAATTCCACTCGAGGGCCAAAATCCTGCTCTCTGAGCAACTGCACCCGCTGGATGTGGTAGGGGTGCAGATTCCGGGAACGTAAGATGCGCCACGCAGTTGCTTGCGAAATGCCAACATGTCTGGCGATATCTCTCGTGCTTAGACCTGGGTTGTCCTCAACCAGGTTAAGCACAGCCTCTTCGTTGTCGGGGGTGCTCACTGATCGTTCCCGTTCAGGCCTGCCTCCGTCGAAAGATCCCGTTGTGGACAACCTCTGGTGTACTCGAGCGAAGAAGGCATGGCAGGGGATTTGCCTGTTGGGGTAACGCTCGGCGTACAACCGCTGAGCGGCTCGTCCATTACAACCAGCAGCGCCATACGCCAAATGCATGTCAGCGAATTCAGAGTTTGTGCACCGTTCCATCCTACTACCGATCTGCAGACAAGTAACCCGAAGCTTAAGTAGGTACCGCACGTTCAAAAGACGTGTCTGCGCATACAACTACGTCATCTCGCGTTGTCGTCTACGCATTACGTATCTTTTGCATATCGATATGGTACGATATCTTTTGCATAAATCAGCAAAAAGCACCTTATGTAAATTTTATTGCGCGCATTGTGCATGATTGAAACCAGCTATGTTTGTTAAAAAAAAAAAAAAAACTGCAGTTTTAATAGCTTCTTATGATAAGTAAATTACTCTCTTGTTTTGTTTCTAACTGATCGTAGCGCCCCGTTTCCAGTTAGCGTCCGAAATGTCAACGAATTATGTTTTTTGCCCAAAGCGCCCCCTATCGATGTTTCTTTTTGTACCGTTCAACTGAGTTTCAGAGAGCCCCAGCAAACAGAATCATGAAAATGCATGCCATAAGTCAAGAAATCTGTTTGTTTATCTCTTAGGAGCCTTCGAGTTTCGACCACCCTGTACTTTGACATTTTATTCCGGCTCTTACGCTTTTTGCAGGGCTCTACTTTTGGGTTCAAACTTTAAGTTAGAGTATAAACTTTGGCGAGCATGTGTTAAATTATCAAAATAACGGGCTTAAAGTTGTTGTCTATCTCTCCAAAGTCTGCAGCGCCCCCTATCCATGTTTTAAGAGATACGCTTATCAAATTGGTACTGAAGAAAGTCTAAACAAACAGAATCATTTCGACGCAACAAGCAAGAAAATCTAACCATTTCCCTAGTTTTTATGACGTTTCGAATTTCGGCACCCAAATTTTCGAAAGCGCCTAGCGCCTTACCATCGCGTCAGGGACCCTACATTCCCTATTCAAAAATGTTCGTCTAGGTGTGCTCTATCGATCCTTAAAGTTTGTCACCGACGAGCTGAATCACCCTGTATCATTATTCTTTTATTGGGTCGTTCGTAAAATAATGTCCGTTTGGAAAAATCAATTCGTAATAATCAATAATCAATACCGAACATTAATTACTTACATTAGATATCAGAAACAATGTCTAATAATTAAATGATAGAATTTTTCGGTACGAATTAATTTTCCCAAGCGAACACGACTTTCCGAACGACCCAATAGTTCACCTGAGGAGTAAGACCTGATGATTTAAAAATTTATAAACAATCATTCATAATTAAAATTGTGATCAACTAATCATATAATCGATATTGTGCTACATGCATAGAATATATGCGAGAAAATTTCGTTAAATTATGGTTTCGAAAATCACTAATAATAAAATATGATGTTTTACTATAGTGTACCTTATTACTTTACATTAAAGTTAGCAACTCTTCAAAACTTTGTAAAGGTGTTTAGAAAGAAAATGTTTGCCGATTTATGTCATATAGAATCAGTTACCAAGATATCTACGCATTTTGCTCACTTTTTTCATAAAATATGTTGAAATTTTCTTTAGAATGTTATCACCATTTTCTTTTAGAAAATTTCAAAGTATCATATTCGGAAAGCAGCCTGGAAAACATTAAAAAAATTAAAACTGCTCAAATAACAAATAATACATTGGCATGAAATATTAACGAACAATCTCTGCCTGTTGAGAAGTCTATAAACGGCTGTATTGGGAGGTAGGAGCAATAAATCAAGTTGTCTTTAAATATCAATGTACAGTTAACACCGATTTTTGGGTATGTTTCAAATATGCAATATGGCAAAATAAAGACAGTCTGTTTTCTAAAATTAATCTTTGATTCTTTATGCATGCTGAGATTAATAAACAGGCTTAAAGATTTATTCTTCTTTAGGAATAATTTTTTTATTTAATTCGAATTATTGTAATAACTATAGTTTTGTTATTTTTCTTATTTTTATTGCTTTTAAAAATTTAAATTCACTTTTAAAATACTTGCTGTAGTTTGAACCAAATTTTGGTGCTCAGTAGCTGCCACCATAAAAGAGTGAAATCTCGAACCAACATTTGCAGTTTCCTTCTTCAATTTTGCTCCAACTACTGGAACGATATGCTTCAACAGGAGCTCCAAATATTGGTTCGAGATTTCACCATCTTACAGTGGCAGGTTCAAACAAGGACAAGATTTTTAACAGTGTGGAATAGTTTTAAAAAATTTCGAGTTTTATTATTATTATTATTATTATTACTATTTCTAATACAAATTTACATTTAATTTTACACGTAAAATTTCAAAACTTTTTGCGAGTTTCATCTGATACATTTATTCAGTATTCTATCTGTTGAAATGAATTGGTTATTTTTATCTATTCATTTATTGAGTTTTTGTTACATGTTTCTTTGACCTTTACACTGAATGTTTTGTGGCAGTGTCTGTACGTTATTTTCTATTGTCATTCTTCCTTTTTTTTTAATTTTGTCCTATTTTATCTGATTAATTTAACCTTCAGATTTTCTCACGCTCCAAAAATCCAATTAAATTTCCAGACATTTTCTCATTACTTTACTTTTTTAGATAAAAATAAGGTTATTCATTAGAATGTATCTTTCAACATATAAAGAGTAGTAAATAAAAACAAAATGCAGCAATGGTTAGAATTTTTCAGATAAATTCGGAGAAATATGCAGTCTAAAGAATAATTTAAAATGCAAAAGGCTATACATATAATAAATTCTTTCACTATTTTTCTACTTTCAGTATTTTTCAATAAATTTTCTGTGAAACATATTTTTTATTACATAAAATGCCATTAAATGTTTTAGCTTCTTGTATGTTTTATAAAAGTTTATATAACATCTTACTTAATATTTAAATGTAAAATTTCAACAAAATTTCGAGAATTTTTTTCATCGTTCTTTTTTTATGTATAATCATGATTTTAAAGATGAGTAATCCGAAAATATAACGTCTAAATAAATAATTTATAATGCCGAAGGATGTACGCATAATAAACTCTTTTACTATTTTTTATGCTTTCAATACATTTTATAAATTTTCTTTGAAAAATGTTTTCGTTAGATCTTTTAGAAATACCATTAAATCTTTTTCTCTTGTGTATAATTTATATTCATTTATATAACATTTTACTTGACATTTAAACTGTAGGTTTTCAACAAAAACTTGATATATACAGGGTGTATCTAAACTACTGGGCAAAACTTTAAGGGGTGATAGTACACATCAAGACAAATAATATTAAATGGGAAACTAAGAGTCCCAAACGTCTCCCGAAGGAGATAGGCGCCATCAAAGCTTAGGATCCAAAATTTGAAATGATTATAAAAAAGTCCTTCCGGCAATGCCGGGAGGAAAAGGTAGCTTTCATATACTTATATATATATATATTTATTTTAAAGTAAGTTACATTGTTCAAAAATACTAAGCTCAAATTAGTGGAAATAATCTTATAAAATTAGTGATTTTATAAGATTGAATACTAGTTTTTGTCAAGACTGACTATTAATAGGAATTTTTCGAAATTAGTCATCTTTTATTCAACCTGGTTTTATTTTAAGCGATTTAGAGAGTCACCAAATTCCACGATATCATAAGGTGTATGCCATTTTAAAGCAACATGATGGATCGTTCAGATCAGACCGTTTCAAAATGTCAGCCATAAACAAAATTCAAAGTGCTATAACTCAATCATTTTTTAAGATATAGACAAAATAAAAAGTATTCTAGAATCGTTGTTTTAAGTTTTAACACGTAAAAGAAAAATATTTTTCAACTTTTAAATTTTTCGCATTCAATTTTAAATTTTAAATTTAAATTTTTTTTAAATGGCCATTATTTTGAAACAAAATGGTGGATGATGCTGGCCAACGAACTCGGTCGAGACATTTGTATGTACTATGTACATGCCAAGTTTAATTGAAATCGGTTCATAAATACGCGTGTAATCACGTGACAAAATCAGATAGTTTCAAAATGTCAGCTATAAGAAAAATTCAAAGTGCTATAACTCGATCATTTTGTAAGATATAGACAAAATAAAAAATGTTCTGAAATCGTTGTTTTAAGTTCGAACACGTAAAAGAAAGATATTTTTCAAATTTTGATTTTTTCGCATTTAATTTTAAATTTAAAATTTTTTAAAAAAATTAAAATGACCACCATTTTGAAACAAAATGGCGGATGATGCTGACCAACGAACTCGGTCGAGACATTTGTATGTACTATGTACATATCAAGTTTCATTTAAAACGGTTCATAAATACACGTGTTATTACGTGACAAAAATCAGATCGTTTCAAAATGTCAGCCATAAGAAAAATTCAAAGTGCTATAACTCAATCATTTTTTAAGATATAGACAAAATAAAAAGGGTTTCGGAATCTTTGTTTTAAGTTCTAACACATAAAAGAAAAATATTTTTCAACTTTTAATTTTTTCACATTTAATTTCAAATTTTAATTTTTTTTAAAAATTTAAAATGGCCGCCATTTTGAAACAAAATGGCGGATGATGCTGGCCAACGAACTCGGTCGAGACATTTGTATGTACTATGTACATACCAAGTTTCACTCAAATCGGTTCATAAATACGTTAGTTATCGCATGACAAAAATCAGATATATATATATATATATATATATGTCAACATTTGAACGGAGGGTGGTTTTGGGGTCTGGGGGTCATGATCGGTGAAAATATACCAAAATTTTCCGGAAGTGCTTTCCTCCGGACGGCTGCAATAGGTAGCTTTTAGGTAGCTTTCATTACAAAAAGTAAAAAGCTACCTATTGCAGCCGTCCGGAGGAAAGCACTTCCGAAAAATTTTGGTATATTTTCACCGATCATGACCCCCAGACCCCAAAACCACCCTCCGTTCAAATGTTGACATATATATATATATATATATATATATATATAACCATATATATATATATATATATCTGATTTTGTCATGCGATAACTAACGTATTTATGAACCGATTTGAATGAAACTTGGTATGTACATAGTACATACAAATGTCTCGACCGAGTTCGTTGGTCAGCATCATCCGCCATTTTGTTTCAAAATGGCGGCCATTTTAAATTTTTAAAAAAATTTAGTTTAGATACACCCTGTATATATATATATATATATATATATATATATATATACAGGGTGATTCAGCTCGTCGGTGACAAACTTTAAGGATCGATAGAGCACACCTAGACGAACATTTTTGAATAGGGAATGTAGGGTCCCTGACGCGATGGTAAGGCGCTAAGCGCTTTCGAAAATTTGGGTGCCGAAATTCGAAACGTCATAAAAACTAGGGAAATGGTTAGATTTTCTTGCTTGTTGCGTCGAAATGATTCTGTTTGTTTAGACTTTCTTCAGTACCAATTTGATAAGCGTATCTCTTAAAACATGGATAGGGGGCGCTGCAGACTTTGGAGAGCTAGACAACAACTTTAAGCCCGTTATTTTGATAATTTAACACATGCTCGCCAAAGTTTATACTCTAACTTAAAGTTTGAACCCAAAAGTAGAGCCCTGCAAAAAGCGTAAGAGCCGGAATAAAATGTCAAAGTACAGGGTGGTCGAAACTCGAAGGCTCCTAAGAGATAAACAAACAGATTTCTTGACTTATGGCATGCATTTTCATGATTCTGTTTGCTGGGGCTCTCTGAAACTCAGTTGAACGGTACAAAAAGAAACATCGATAGGGGGCGCTTTGGGCAAAAAACATAATTCGTTGACATTTCGGACGCTAACTGGAAACGGGGCGCTACGATCAGTTAGAAACAAAACAAGAGAGTAATTTACTTATCATAAGAAGCTATTAAAACTGCAGTTTGTTTGTTTTTTTTAACAAACATAGCTGGTTTCAATCATGCACAATGCGCGCAATAAAATTTACATAAGGTGCTTTTTGCAGATTTATGCAAAAGATATCGTACCATATCGATATGCAAAAGATACGTAATGCGTAGACGACAACGCGAGATGACGTAGTTGTATGCGCAGACACGTCTTTTGAACGTGCGGTACCTACTTAAGCTTCGGGTTACTAGTCTGCAGATCGGTAGTAGGATGGAACGGTACACAAACTCTGAATTGGCTGACATGCATTTGGCGTATGGCGCTGCTGGTTGTAATGGACGAGCCGCTCAGCGGTTGTACGCCGAGCGTTACCCCAACAGGCAAATCCCCTGCCATGCCTTCTTCGCTCGAGTACACCAGAGGTTGTCCACAACGGGATCTTTCGACGGAGGCAGGCCTGAACGGGAGCGATCAGTGAGCACCCCCGACAACGAAGAGGCTGTGCTTAACCTGGTTGAGGACAACCCAGGTCTTAGCACGAGAGATATCGCCAGACATGTTGGCATTTCGCAAGCAACTGCGTGGCGCATCTTACGTTCCCGGAATCTGCACCCCTACCACATCCAGCGGGTGCAGTTGCTCAGAGAGCAGGATTTTGGCCCTCGAGTGGAATTCTCAAGATGGTACTAGGCGATGAGATCCAGGAATCCCCGTTTTGTAAACAGCATTTTGTTTACGGACGAGTCCACCTTCAGCCGGGAGGGAATGTGGAACGCCCACAACAGTCATGTGTGGTGTGATGAAAATCCACATGAAACCAGAAGCCGAGCAGCCCAGGAGCGTTTCTCAGTAAATGTGTGGGCCGGCATTCTGGGGGATTGCCTCATTGGCCCTTATTTGTTACCTGAACGGCTGACAGGTGGAAATTACCTGATTTTCCTGGATCAAGTGCTGCCGCAGCTTCTGGAGGAGGCGCACGTACCCGAAGGTTCGCGTCACCAGATGTGGTTCCAGCACGATGGAGCTCCGGCCCATTACACGAACGACGTGCGTCTTTATCTAAACGCAAGGTATGGCCAGCGGTGGATCGGGCGTGGGGGTCCAGTTCACTGGCCTGCCCGATCACCAGACCTCACCTGCTTGGATTTCTTCCTTTGGGGTTACCTGAAGGCCGAGGTATACCATACACCTGTCAGCAGTGCTGAAGAACTTGTGGCGCGCATTGTGGCAGCTGCAGGGCAGATCAGAGATACTCCTGGCATTGTTGGAAACACACACTCCTCAATGCAACGGAGGTGCGAAGCCTGCATCATGGCCCAAGGTCGAAATTTCGAGCATCTTCTGTAGTGTTATTTTTTGTAAATAAATTTCCAGTATCATTGATGTTTTTGGTCTAAATTTATTCAGAAGTGTTGAGCAGAGGTAGAAAATGTGTTTTCATTATTACTAACTGATCGTAGCGCCCCGTTTCCAGTTAGCGTCCGAAATGTCAACGAATTATGTTTTTTGCCCAAAGCGCCCCCTATCGATGTTTCTTTTTGTACCGTTCAACTGAGTTTCAGAGAGCCCCAGCAAACAGAATCATGAAAATGCATGCCATAAGTCAAGAAATCTTTGTTTATCTCTTAGGAGCCTTCGAGTTTCAACCACCCTGTACTTTGACATTTTATTCCGGCTCTTACGCTTTTTGCAGGGCTCTACTTTTGGGTTCAAACTTTAAGTTAAAGTATAAACTTTGGCAAGCATGTGTTAAATTATCAAAATAACGGGCTTAAAGTTGTTGTCTAGCTCTCCAAAGTCTGCAGCGCCCCCTATCCGTGTTTTAAGAGATACGCTTCTCAAATTGGTACTGAAGAAAGTCTAAACAAACAGAATCATTTCGACGCAACAAGCAAGAAAATCTAACCATTTCCCTAGTTTTTATGACGTTTCGAATTTCGGCACCCAAATTTTCGAAAGCGCCTAGCGCCTTACCATCGCGTCAGGGACCCTACATTCCCTATTCAAAAATGTTCGTCTAGGTGTGCTCTATCGATCCTTAAAGTTTGTCACCGACGAGCTGAATCACCCTGTATATATATATATATATATATATTTCTATCGTCATTTGTTTTTGCATATTTTTCTATTCCTTCTTACTATATTTTATTTTCCGATATTCTTATTTCCAATTATTTTACCAAGCACTGTACATTTGTTTTTAATTGATCTAAAAAGAAAAGAATATATATATATATATATATAGTTTTACGACATTGTTACGTATGCTACATATAAATGTGGAATGCTGTTACAAATTTTATAACTCTTTTATTCTTTCAAATATTTTTTCTTGTTATTTCCTTTTATTAGCTCATTTATGAATAAAAACTGTTTTTTCCTGTGTTTCTCATATTTGTCACTTATCCTCAGACAGTGAGACATATGTTTGAGACATGTCTGAAGATAAAATTGAATTGAAGGACAGTTCTTGATCACAATATTATTAATCTTCTAAAAGAAAGATTAAGTTATTGACATAGTTAGCTTTAAAAATGGCATATTTATTTCTCTTTCAAAACAAAAAGCGAGAACAAAAAAGCACTTACCATATATAAATTATAAAATAATTATCATATTTTTTTTAACCGATTTTTTTTCACTTTATATAATTTTATTCTATATGTTCTTACTACATTTTACGATTCGGTAGTCTTTTTTTTGAAAAAAATCTAATTATTATACCATACACTACACATTTACTTTTAATTTAAATATACACATTAAATTTTACAGCATTTTTGCATTTGTTTATTAAAAGTGTGGAATCTTTTTAAAAATTTTTATTATTCTTTTATTTGTTGAAATAGTTACTCCGCTACTCTTTGACAGTTGATATATGAATAAAAATTAAGTGTATTCTTCAATGGGTACTTTATTTGTCACTTATGCTCCGACATGTCAGGGAACGAAACAGAATTGTAAGACATTCCACGGCCAAAAATAATAGGAAACTTCTAAATGCAAATTTGAAACATCGAAATGTTTAGTTAAGATAAGACACATATTTATTTTTTCTTTCAAACTAATAAACCTGAACTGTAATCCAAAGTGCACGTATTGATAATGAACCATTTTCTAACTCTGTCGCACTTTTGCAATAAAACATCATTTTATTTTCATAGTATAGACTGAGGTTTCTAAAAATTAAATTTGAGAAACATGTCACACAGTTGAAAATTGAATTTATGAACCCTTTTCTAAGTATTGCATGGTTTGTATTCTGTAGAAACAAGATCCCACTGTAAAGCAAATCTGTAATCTCTATAAATAAAAGGAATTCCGAGGATAATTAATTGGATAATTAATTAATTAATTGAGGCACAGGGGAAAGCAAATCTTGGCAATGCGCCAACTCGGTCCAGAGGAAGCAAATCTTGGCAATGCGCCAACTCGTAAAAGGAATAAAGCAGAAGAAATATAAAACAGATAATGTATTTATCACAAAAAATCGTCTGCTAAGAAAATCTTTTTTCATTTTGAACTTCTATAAATAAAAGGACAGATAGGCTCTCAAACAGTGAATCGTCGAATATAATTGAAGAACAAATGGAAGAACAAATGGAAGAACAAATGGAAGAACAAATGGAAGAACAGATGGAAGAACAGAAAGAAGAACAGATGGAAGAACAAATGGAAGACCTCTTCATTAACAATAAAAAAAGATATGCAAACGAAACCCCAGAACACCGAGAAGAAATTGTGGGGTTGTAGAACTGGCATTCAGATAGTCTTCGGGCTACTGAGGGCGGGCAACCGTCTAGTTTTATTAATTTTTTTCTAGGAAACCGTGGTTCCTAGAACGTTTTATGGAAAGGTAACAGAAAAAGTTATATAACAGAATCTATTTCATGAATTATTGCTATTACTGATACATAAAAAGTTCTGGGAATCCTAGTTAGTCCACGTCACAAAGTGGTCACAATGTGACGTCACAAAAAAGCTCTAAAACGGCCATAACGACTTCACATTTTAATCACTGTATGTTCACATCGACGTCACGGGAAGTCACATCGACAATCGATGGTCGCAAAGTCACAATGTACTTCTCAACGACGTTGCAGTGACGTTACCATGTCTTACGAAATCTCTTTCTTTTTTACTTACTCTGTAAAAATAAATCTGTACAGTTAATAAAATTTTTATAGCAAACTGGGATTCCTGAAACTTTTTATGTAATGGCAACAACAAAACTTCATGTAACGTTTGCATTTGCGTTGTAAAAAAGAAAAAAACTTGTAAAATTACTGAGAATTTTTTTTAGGAAATTGGGATGACTAGAACTTATTATGTAGCTGCGACCCGGGTTACAAATAACACTTTAGCAAGATTACTGTAATTTTAGTAGATTCTTTCGTAAAACCCTAGATTTCTGTATCTTTATAAAAAAATAATTTTGAAGATTTATACCTTTTTTCTGTAAAGTGTACAGATAAAACTTTAGTGAACATTTAGATATTTTAAATTTACATCTGTAGAATTACAATGTCCTTTTTTTACAGTGTAGAAATAATATTTATTTTTATTTTTTATTCATTTGTGAAACTATGCTTTATTTTAACTATGCTAGAGACCTCTGCCCCTTACAAACTGCTTTCTCCAACTATCGCCCAGGCAGCAAGAAAAGAAATAATCCAAGAAATAAATCAAGAAAATGAAAAGGTCAAAAAATTCAATTACTGCATAAGTAGAAGAAATGTTGCTTTTTTTAGAACTGAGATATTTTCACTTGACTGTGTCAGACATGTCTGAAAATTATCTTATTTTCGTCTTTCTCTTTATTTGTCTCGTGTTGTTCGATTTTATCTCATTAATTTTTTATATAATTTTCAGTCCAAGTGTGAATCTATTTTCTTTTTCACAGACGCTTCTAGACGCTTTATATCGATTTAAAATGAAACATTTCATAATTTTAAAATACATTTCCATAATCGCACATGAATTTTGATTCTCTTTAAGGATTCTGTCAATTAATTTATTATTTAAATTATTTCATTTCTCAACTGCTCTATGAAAATATTACCTAGATTCCATGTAATTTTATATTCACAATATTTGAGCAGAAAGATTGCACACTTTCGGAAACTGACTATACACGGATCAATGAATAATGTTGAAAATGTAGAACGAATTGAAGCTTAATTTTATAATAAGGAGTGATCTCGAATTTCAGTGTTTCGTATACAGTCGTGAAAGAAAAAAGGATACACCCCCAAGTAAATCTGTAATAAATTATCGTACAAAAAGGTTACAGGCACCAAAAGATTGGAAATAAAGTCTAATTTAGGTGCTGTATACAACATTTGCTTACTGGGCCATCTACATATTAAAGTGTACCCTAACTTTGTTTTTTCAATAGCAGTACTCAATTCTGCCAGCATAATTAACTCTATCCCCTTCAATTAGCCTAAAAGCAAAATTTTATGCAATTTAACTGATCTAACTTTTTGAGAAACTAATTATTTGAAAAGGAACATATTTTAGGGATTGTATCAAACTTAAGTTCAGTACTTCGTTGTTGACCGATAGAGCCTCATTCTTGATAAAAGCATCTTAAGCGCATTCAAGCAATGATTGAAGACTGCAAGGAGATAGTCAGAAGTTTGAAATATCAAAACACATACATCGCAGACAGCCCTTTAAATCGTCATTATGTTGTTTTTTAGCATAATTTGAAAACTACTAGGAAGAAAAGTTGGAAATTTGGATTTCAGTAAAGCAGGATTTAATAAATCTAAATCCATTAAAGAATTGTAAACAAGTGTGGATAATTTAATATTATTGATACATAAAAAATAGCACATTATGGGTATAATTTCAGGAGATATTAATAAAAATATGAAAATTTAATTTAGCATAAGTTACGTTAAATTTCCAATGTTTATAATACAAAAACCTATCATTCAAATGACTTGAAATTTGGTATACTGACATAGTTTGAATTGAAGATTAGGATTATTTTGTTGAAATTGGGTATTGACTTAAAAAAAATTGGCTTTGTTTTAACATGTAGATTGCATCTTAAACGAAATTTATATACATCATTTAAAAATAGACTTTATTTCTAATCATTCGGTACCAGTAAACTTCTTCTACGGTTATTTGTTGAGAAGTTTGTAGGGATTTTTTTTTTTTTTTTTTTTTTTTTTTTTTTTTTTTTTTTTTTTTTTTTACACGACTAATTATTAAGACATTTTTATAAACCTAGATCCTTTAAAATATTTTACATCCATATTGATTTAAAAAATTGTACTTCATAAAATGGAATCAGTGTCATTAATTTATGTTATTAATGTATATATTTTTTGTAGTTGATAGTGACAAATGGAGAATATCTGCCAATAATTTTTTGTTGGTCTTGGAAATTCACTCATTTGAAGAAATGCCTAAGAATTGTAATGAATTTTTAATTAATCACTTCTCTTATTTTATTTCAGAACTATTCTCACTTGGTGGTTATATAGTAATGTCTGAGAGATAATTCATCATCGTCTGGTTATTCTTTTCTTTGGTAATTGTTTTTCTTTGTCTGATTCTGACCTCTTTTATCTCATTAATTTTATCTTCCAATATTCTCACGCTCTAGATATCTATTATTTCAGACTGTTTCTATTTATTTTTAATGGATTTCCGCAGAAGAGAACGTTACTTTGTTGTTAGACAATTTGCATTTTTTTAACGGAATTTATGGGATTTTACGGAAATATTTACTTTTAAATATATGAATTTTTTTTATGTTAAATCATTTTTTTTAACTTTGAATTTAAATGTTTTTAATTTTTATTTAAACTAATATATTTAAAAATGCTAAATCAAAATCAAAATTAAAACTAATATATTTTTGTTTATTTACATAAAAAATTGAAATTTTAGAAGTAATATTTCAAGTGAAAACGAATTTAAATTACACCACTTTTTTGAAAATTGAAAATTGAAAATTAAAAAAAAATTCTGAGAAGTTTTATCATGTGATTTTATTTACAAATCATATGGCCATTACAAGGAATATCAGAATTTTAACTCAAAAATTAAAAATTGCTTTAAAATATGTCTCGGACCTCCTTAACGTATATAAGTAATATACAGTGGCGGTCAAAAGTTTCCGGCCAGCAAAAATTTTTCAGTTAATTTGTAACAATACCCATATGAAGAAAAATCTTAAAGTTATACTTATACATAGTTATACATTTTATTCACATAATAGTTAGGATCATACTTATGGAATAACATGCAAATATCAATAAGTTTATTTGACAAAATTAAGTACAAAGGGAAACGCATAAAAAATTGTATTGTAACAGAAAATTACAGTAATCAGCAACATTTACAATTAGTATTTTATCGTATTAGTATTTTATTACTTTTATTAATAAATTCTACACCGCAGAAACGTGACATTTATACAATCAACGGCTAAAGATCGTCTATGGTACGTTTTTTTAACATTTCTTGGAAATTTTTGAAAATTTCGGCTGAGTTGGAATATTTATAGTTCGGCAGACGTTTGCCAACTTCTTTCCAAAGATTTTATATTGGATTCGTATTGGGCGTTTGGGCTGGCAATTTTTTAGTGCGAAAATCATTGCTTGTCAAGGCTTGCATACATTCATTATGTCGTTATCATGTTAAAACAAAAACTTGCGACCAAAATATTTCCTTTAATAAGGCAGCAAATAACATTGCAAGATATCTGTATACATTACATCATTCATCAGACCTTGGCTTTCAAATAACGGACCAACACTTTTTGAAGAAAATACTCCCCACAGTATAAGGTGTCCTCCCCCATGCTTCATTGTAGGAATAACATAGGTCTAATCATATATTTTGTTATTAGGTCATCGGACGTAGTGTCTGCCAAGACTCCAAAAAAGTTTCAAATTGTATTGATGGGAAAAGAGTACTTTTATCCAGTTTTCACTTGACCAGACTTTGTGTTTTTTTTTTTTTTTTTTTTTTTTTTTTTTTTGAAAAAGCCAGTCGGGTATGTTGATATTTTTTTTTTACCAATGAAAGTTTTTTTAACACCAATTCTTCCATAAAGTTCTGTATCACGTCAGCATCTTGACACGGTAGAGAGATGTATTTCAGTAATACTTCCATTCAGTAAATAGCTGTATATTGTAACGGAATTTTTTTGCGAATCATCAATTGTTTTCCCCTGATAATTCTGTTCCTGATAACAGTCATTTTTTGGAGTCTCCTGGACCTCACAAAGTCCTGAAGGTCATGGCCATCTTTTTTATATAATATTTAAACATCGTTTACAGTCGATTTTACCGATTGATAACTTTACCGCAATACGTCGAAAAAATAGGCCCTTTAGTGACAAACTAATCACTCATTTATGATCAATAATTGTTGAACTTTTCAATTTTGAATTTAAACTATGCAAATCACGTTGATTCATTCACAAATACGACGAAAAAACACTTTACCGATAGAAATAATCTAAGGAATGATGAGTGGCCGGAAACATTTGCGTACGCGAACTTCGGATTCTACCCCTTTGCATAAAGCGTTCTCAGTATCCAATCAAAACAATCACGTGGTCAGAGGTCATTCACATATTCCTAACTTTTGCAGCAATTCTGCTTCTTCTTTTCTGAAACCTTCGGGTAAATAAATTAAAGAAGCTAACTGGCCGGAAACTTTGACCGCCACTGTATATATTTTTTTGTCCTTGAGAACGAGAAATGATGAATAACTGCCAATAATTCTTTTGTTGGTTTTGAATTTCACTCGTTTGAACAAATTCCTAAGAACGATAATGTATTTTAAATTAATCACTTCTGTTATTTTACTTTTGCACTTTTCTTACTTAGTGGCTATTTAGCAATTTCTGAGGGATAATTCATCATCGTGTGGAGATTATTTTCTTGGGTAATTGTTTTTCTTTGTCTGATTCTGACCTCTTTTATCTCATTAATTTTATCTTCTGCTATTATCACGATCTAGAAATCTATTTTTCCAGACAGTTTCTATTTTTTTTAACGAATTTCCACAGAAGAAAATGTTACATAGTTGCATAAGTTTTTTATACATAATCGCGCTTGGGTTTTAGAGGAATTTCATGATTTCATAATTTCTTGTTTTATTATTTGTGTTTTTGTATAAAACAAAAAAAAATGAAAATGTCGGAATAAATCCAATTAATGTTGCAGCAGCAGCGTAGTTACATTTTTTAGAAATGAAGTATTCTCACTTGTCTGTATCAAACATGTCTGGAAATTATTTTATTTTCGTCTTTTTCTTTATGTGTCTTATTTTGTCCGCTTTTATCTAGTTAATTTCAATACGATTTTCAGAACAAGCATAAATCGTTTTTCTTTATAAGAGGTACTTCTATTTATTTTATATTTTTCAAAAAAAGGAAGGTTTCATAATTCTAAAATATATTTATATAATCGCACACGAAATTCGAATGTTTTTAACGATTCTGTCAATGGATATATTGTTTAGAACATTTAATTTCTCAGTTATTCACTGAATCCAATACCTAGATGCCATGTAATTTTATAATCACAATGTTTGAGTAGAAAGGTCGCACAATTTTGTTAAATTGGCTTTGCCTCTTTTAGAACATAGATTGTTTGCCCTGATGCGCGCAAATCTAAGGACGTACAGTTTTCAGGAATATTTTATCCTAATAAAGCCACAACGCGCGGTTGTTCAAAAGTTGCATGCTTTCTACGTGGATTATATACGCCAAAAAAATATAAAAAATTACTCTTTTTTAAACCACTACTAGAACTAAAAAAAAAGTAAATAATGGAGAACTCTAGATCCTGTTTAGCTTTAAGGGCCATTGCTTCACGTAATCAAAGCGTAATAGAAACTCTCACTTGCCTCTTCCATTTAAAACTCTCAAGAATAAAATCATGCATTCAAACATTTTAATTCGTTCATTGCATCCGTCTGTCCATATGTCACAGAACAAAAAGTACCCAAACGAATCATTAGAAATTTTAAATAAATATATGTTGCATAATGTTGTCGAGTCAATTCAAATTTTATGATAATCGGATGTATAGTTTTACTACAAGCATATTAAAAAAGTATTCCATTATATTGCAGCAATGGGAAAAATAGTATCATTTTGATGGTGTTACAATCTTTCGAACATAATAAAATTGACATGTGCCTATGATGCATATACTAAAATATACATTCTGTACAATCTGTGGCGCAAAGAATATTTGGTATTAATTTACAGGGCAACAAAAAATCATTTCATTGCAAAATGATATAGAAGAAAAGGTTGTTTAGGGCACGTTTTAATGATATAAAATTATTTCACATTTTAAAAAATTTGTGTAAGTTTTTCATTTTCTAATACGAAACTCTAAAAGGTACTCCAAAACATTTTGAATATTACAATATGATAATAAAAATGAATTTTTATAAATTATCCCCTTAAACTTCGAAATTAAACTGTTTTCTGAGGTTTATAAAGATAAAGTAAAGCTTTAAGAAAAATTGTATGATTTGGAAACGGGTATTGAATATTTCGTTCGTGATAACAGCAAACGTTCGCAGTATAAGAAATACCTTTCTTTTTTGTACAATGTAGCACCTTACAGTTTGAGTTTCAGACATGCACTGTATGAGGCTCGTCGAACTGTGTTTTCTGTCCCCTTTAAAGTGTTTGCTCATGAATTCAGATTAACCCTGTATATATATATATATATATATATATATATATACTGGTGTGCAAAATTTAAGGACGAGTCCCAAATTGTCAGTTTTCAAGGGATTTTCAAGCGATAATTTTCTCGCGAATATTAAAAAGGAATTAATATAATTCGGATAATTACTATTCCTGCATAACAGCTAGTCCATACAGCATCTCATTCAGGTCACACATGATCACAAGAGTCACAGTCACTACGGCGAAACAAAAAATAGGAAATTCCATACGTCTCTTTTACGAGTCTCCAATGACAACTATATGTGACTCCACTGACAGGTCACTGCGACTGCTGCTTTATATCGATTCACCAGGTGAATTTACAATGTTGTTTTATTGAGAATCTCGTGTTACTTTCATTTGGAGACTCAGTTTAAGAGTCATTGTGAATGTTCCATTACGATAAATCAATAAATAATGTCACATTAAAGTCCCATGGTGACTTTCTGTTACAAGACTTTGTCAAATGGTGACTGAGACCCTACTTTGAAGTAACCACTGTGAAAAGTGATAAAAAGTCACCATGTGACTTTGATCGGACAACATTTGGTAGTAATGCATCATATTAATTATCATAATGCAACGTTCACAACGACTTTGAAATTGAGTCTCCAGATGAGAGGTCACACGAGAGTCTCAATGAGACGACATTGGAAAAACACTTGGTGACTCGCCACAAAACAGCAGTCACAGTGACCTATCAATGGAGTCAAATATAGTAGTCATTTAAAACTCATAAAAAAGACGTGTGGAATTTCCTATTTTTTGTTTCGTTATAATGACTGTGACTCTTGTAACCATGTGTGACCTGAATGAGACGTTATATGGACTAGCTGTTATGCAGAGATAATAAATATTCGAATTATATTACTTCTTTTGAATATTCGCGTGAAAATTATCGCTTGAAAATCCCTTGAAAATTGGCATTTTGGGATTCATCCTTAAATTTTGCTCACCAGTGTGTATATATATATATAGAAACATTGTGTCCCAAAAATGACTGATAGATTTTAAAATTCAATAACTTGCAAACGGTGACAGCTATTTAAAAAATTTTGCAGCAGGGATATGTACAATGTCAGGAGTATTTTTACCGTAATTTTTTATTTTAGTTAGCATTTCAAACAACAGGTGACGCTGATGGCGATTGAAGGCCAGGTCGGTGCTTCACTCAGCATGATCACTTGGCCTTCAACCGCTGTCAGCGCCAGCTATTGTTTGATATGCGAACTAAAATAAAAAAAAATACGGTAAAAAAAACTCCTGACATTATACATAACACTCCTGCAAAAAATTTTTAAATAGCTGTCACCGTTTGCAAGTTATTAAATTTTAAAATCCATCAGTCATTTTTGGGACACCCGGTATATGTATATATACGTTTTAATTGAAAGTTTTTAAAGATCTTAATTCCAAGATTCTATATGAAAATTTCTGTAAGACGTTTTACAAAATACCTTGTATTTTTTTTTTTTTTTTTTTTTTTTTTTTTTGTTGTTAAAATGTTGTTTTCTGTTAAAATATTCTAAGAGAGATCATTAACTGCTTTCATACATTCGTTTATCTAATTTTACTTTTATATATATTTTTTATCTATAAATTGAACTTTTCCTAGCAACGGCTGGAACTTTTTTGTTTTACCTTTCTTTTTGCATGTCCATTACTTTTGCTTTTGTCCTACTTTTTTTCCTTATTAAATTTTCCCTAGCGATTTTGTGTCGCTTCATATTTTGTTAGACACTTTCTTTTTGTTTATTTGTCTATAAAGGAGAAAAAATACTTATTACAAAAATTTTATTTATGTAAGTTATCTCGCATCTAACGAAAGATTTTAAGATTTATATTTTTTTCTTATTATTTGCAAAATCTCTTTTTTCTTTGTGTCAATCTGAAAGTTCATCTATAGAGGAAGTTTGTTTATTATGGAATATCATATTTCATTTTTATTTGCAAGACAACATAAAAAATTTAACTACATTAAAAGTTGGTAAAAACATATTTTGACTATTTCTCTAACACATTTTTAAAAAGCTTAAATGCAATTAAATAATTCTTTTTATAAAAAGTTACATGCTTCGTATAATGGCAAAAAATCGGGTAATATGTAATATAGTTAAAGTATATTAATATTAAGAACAACTAATGACACTGCTCATTTCTAGAGAACAGTTTTTAATCCTAGAAGACTCGAGTTATATAAATTCGTGTTTTGTTTCTTTAAATAATGATCGATCCACTTGACATTTTTTCTTTTATTTCACACCACACACACATATAGTTGAACAGACACTAACATATACTATTTACATAAAAAAAGATACATATTTTTTACGGGGAAGTAAAATATTCTTCCTCGCATCGAGAATTCGAACAACTTCTACCTTTTAAAACAAAAACATTGCGCCACAGGTGGCTTTCAATTGGCGACAGCACGGCGCCTCCGGGTTGATTCACACGTGATTTGCAACAGCTTGCCCCCCCATGAACCTATGGGGTTCATCATAATACATGTTGCAATACGATACATTAAATCAAATACAAATTTCAAAATATAATAAGAATATACATACTTTAAACACTTTAAGAATTCTGGACATACACTTCAACTAGAATAATAAAAGAAAAGATTACAATGCAAATTTCACTAAAAACAGTCAATTGTTATTGAGTTCCAAATTATAGAGTAATTGCACTGGTCTTCTCAAAACAGATTTTTGAGTTTTTATTTTGCAGGCCCTCACCTTGCCGTCTCTTCCAGGAAAGGTTTCTATAATTTTACCTAAACTCCAGAAATTTCTGGGTAAACTATCGTCTTTTATTAAGACAATATCGTTTATTTTAAATTGGGGAATATTAGTTTTGTTTATACTTTGGTGGGCTGATTTCAAATTTAATAAATACTCTTTCTTCCATCGGGACCAAAACAACCTCATCAATTTTTCTCGATAATTATAAGTTTTAAGCAATTCTTTCCTGGAAGAGAAATTCGAGTCAAGGTGCAGGCGTGCTGGAGGGAGAGAAGTTATTCTTCTTCCTATTAAAAAATGTGCTGGGCACAATGGTACGGGGTCCTGGCTTTCATCACTCATGTAAGTGATGGGTCTAGAGTTTATGGTGCCTTCTATTTCAGCTACTATGGTGGACAGTTCGTTGTAAGTTAACGATGTTTTGCCTAGCGTTTTTCGTAGGGCTGTTTTAACATTTCGTACCATTCGTTCATAAAAGCCACCCCACAGGGCGGCTCTTTCTACTATATATTTCCACTTTATTTTATGGGAAGCAAAAAATTCTTTCACCTCTGGATGAGCTACTAAGCTCCACAGTTTCTTAAGTTCTAGTTCAGCACGTTTAAATGTACGTGCATTGTCGGAATAAATTACGGAGCATAATCCCCGTCTAGCGATGAACCTTCTAAATGCGAGTAAGAAGGCTTGCGTAGATAAACTGTCTACCAGTTCCAAATGAACATTTCTTGTAACAGCACAGGTAAGAAGTAAAATATATTGTTTATTGTTCTTATCTTTTACGAATAAGGGACCGGCGAAGTCGCATCCTAGAATATTAAATGGTGGAGACTGTTCAACACGATCAGGTGGCAACGGAGCTACTGTCTGGTCTCCTGGATTCGCAGAAAATCGTTTGCAGACAACACATTTTTTGAGTAGATCCTTTATCGTTTTTCTAGCTTTTAGAAGCCAGAACCTTTCTCTGATTTCGACAAGCGTATGTGTCACTGAAAAATGATACACTTTCTCGTGTGCATACCAAATAATTAACTCAGCTAATTTAGTTTTGGGCGGCAGAATAATCGGATACTTTTCATTTTCTAGCAAGATGTTAGATTTTGAAAGTCGCCCTGAAACACGTAAGATGCCCTCAGCATCCAGAAAAGGATTTAATTTCATTAGATTAGAATCTCTTGGAAGGGGTTTTGCCTTTTCTAAGCATTTAATTTCAACAAAGTATTTTTCATTTTGAATTTGTCGTATCCAATAATTTTCCGCTTCCTGGAGTTCTTCCATAGTTAAAGTGTCTCGATTATCTTGTTTATGCCTAGTCAAATTTATGAAACGCAATACATAGGCTGTTATTCTCAACAATTTATTTAAATTAGAATATCTATTAATGTCGATAATTCTTTCACGAGTTATTACCGAGTTCACGACGATTTTATCTCTGGATTCCATTTCAAAGTTAGAAGAAGAATATTTTACGTTATCAAGTTTTGGCCAAAAATTTTCGGATTTACTTAGCCAATCCGGGCCATGCCACCAGTGCTTATTACTGGCTAATTCTCTGGAGGAGAGTCCTCTACTGAGCATATCAGCTGGATTATCTTTACTGCTGACATGCCTCCATGCACTGGGATCAGAATTTTCTTGTATTTCTGCCACCCTATTCGCAACAAAGGGCTTCCATTTGGCAGCAGAATTTTTGATCCAGTTTAATGTTATTGTGGAGTCCGTCCAGAATACTACTTTTTGAATATTATTGAAAACATTTGTTAGATGGCTAGGTATTTTTGCAGCTATTAATGCACCTAGAAGCTCTAATCTCGGCAAAGTGATTCTTTTTAAAGGGGCCACACGAGCTTTAGAAATTACAAAACAAGTTTTAGAAAAGCCTTCGGAAGTCTGGTATCTGAAGTAGCCCACTGCCCCGTAAGATTTTAACGAAGCATCAGAAAAAAGATGAAGTTGAACTTTATCATCTAAAATATTATCTGTGTTAAAATAATACCTGGGTATCTGAATCTTTTCTAACAGTTTTATTTCGCTATACCATTTTTCATATTTTTCTTTAAATTCTTTAGGAAGTGTGTCGTCCCATTCTAAACCGCGTTCCCATAACTCCTGAAGAAGTAATTTAATTCTAATTAAGAATGGCGATATGAATCCGATAGGATCGAATATTTTGGCAGCGCTGTGCAAAACATGTCTTTTGGTGTATTCCAAATTATCACCATCTGACATAAACGCCTTAAAATCTATTGACAGGACGTCGTTTATATTATCCCAATTAAGTCCCAGAATTTTTAATTTTGAATGACTTTCGTCTGTTTCTATAACTGGGTTACCATTCTTCCATAATTCCCTTAATTCTAAAGAATTTGTATTAAACTTTCTCAAGTTCATATTCGCATCCTTAAGTATTGAGACAGCAGAAGCTGATAAATTGAAAGCTTCTTGGACTGTCGGAGCCCCATATGCCAAATCGTCCACGTATAAAAAATTATCTAACATATTATAGGCAATGGGATTAATTTCTTTGTACTTTCTAATATGTTTCTTAATTGTCGAAGCCAACACGTACGGGGAGCTCGTGACTCCAAAACAATGTCGGTTAAAATGATATAAAGTCACAGGTTTATCTATGTCACAATCATCAAAGTATAAAAAACACAAATAATTCCTGTCCTCTTTAGACACTTCTATTTGCAAGAATGCTCTAGCAATATCGCCCAAAAAAGCAATTTTATGAGACCTGAAATTTAATATTATGTCAATTAAATTAGGATTTAAATTTTCTCCAGCGAAAAGACAATCATTTAGACTTTTTTCATTATTTCTTTTACTGCTAGCATCATAAACAATTCTTGATTTCGTACTAGAAGAATCTGGTCTAAAAATAATTTGGTGTGGCATTACGTAACCAATAAAGCAATTAGTATCGCACTTTTGAATAATACCTTCACTTAATTGTTCTGTCATAATTTCGTTATATTTCTAAAATAAAGATTTATTACCCCTTAATCTCTTTTCCAGACCCACAAATCTCTGTTTCGCAACTTCGTAATTATTTGATAAACTTTGTTTGTTTACTTTAGACGACCATAAAAGTGGGGCGATATACCTTTGATTCTCGAAAATTATTTCCCTCTGAAATTGCGTAATCACCTCATATTTTTCGTCGTTTTGAATATCAGTAGGAAAGGATAAAAAATTATCCACATCCCACAATTTTCTTAAATCATTATCTGTTGATGTACAAATGACCTTAAAACAAGAAGTTCCATTTACATTATTGCTATGCATTCGTCCAATTAAAGTTTTTCCAAAATATTGTTGGTTGAATAAATAAATATTTATTGATTTTCTCTACCCCTCCCGTGATTGTCGCAAACATATAATCACATCCCAATAATATTTGTACAGTCTTTTCATTAATAAATCTGTCAGCAAACTCATTTTCATCTAAACGGAATTTATTTATGAGCTGTGAATCAATATGCGATTTTACTTGCGTCGCACTAATTATGTCTGACACGAGTGCCTGAACTGTTATCCTTTTATACGGAGGATGGCGACTAATTATAGTAATATCCACTAAATCATACTCTTGTTCTATGGCGTTACGATTCGCGAAAGTATAAACTAGCAATTTCTCTCTTTTTACTGGTTTTAGTTTTAAAGCAGTTGCTAAATTCTTTGCAATAAATGTGCGCGAAGATGCAGAATCATATAATAACCTTGTACTTAATTTCTTGGAATCACCCATTACCTGTACGCACGCCGTTTGCAAAATTGTCGAATACTTTTCTGGAAAATTTTGAGTTTTAATAACAGATGATACAACCGCTTGATTTTCTTGATTTTGTACAATTTCTGATTTTTTAGTATTCTCAACGGGACTAATTTCAGAGGATTTCTTAGCGGGGCAAAACAAATAATTATGTTGAAAACTCTTGCATAACTCACACGGCTGTATTTTTGCTTTACATAGAGATAATAGGTGGTTCTTATAAAAACATCGGTAACATCTTCCTTCTTTTTTTAACTTATAACGCTTTTGTTCATCTGTCATTTCCTTACATTTTAAACTATTATGATTCGAGATACAGAATACACAAACATTTTTTACGACCGTGTTCAGCGCAACTGAAGTGGGAAAATTACCCTTTGTTCTGGTAGGAGCATTTTTTTCCCATCGAGATTTTTCTGGACTTTTTAAGGAATTTCCTGATATAACAGTTGCCGCTTCCCTTGAATCAATCTCAAATTTTATAAATTTCATTAATTCATTAACATCCCCCGGATTTTCGTTATCCTTTTTCCTTTGAAATTCAATTACCAAATTATGAGGTAATTGCCTTAAAATGATAGGGATTAGTAAATACCCAAAATTGTCCGTAGCTACTCCTATCGCCTGCAAATTTCTAATACTTATTTCGCATTCATCATACAAATCTCTCAACATTTTCGTATTCGAGCATGACCTGATCGGTTCGATTTCTAATAATTTATTTATAAAACCGCTAATTAAAATTTCCGTTTTACCATATCTTTTTTCTAGTAAATCTAACGAGTGATCGTAATTACTTTCTGTTAGGGCTAATCCAGATACCGTTTTATAGGCTTCACCAGACAAAAATGATTTCAAATATATTAATTTTTCTATTTTTGTCAAATTATCATTAACATCAATAGTATTTTTAAAACTATTGATAAATTCAAGAAATGTATTAGGATCGCCTTTAAAATTCGGAATATTTAATTTTGGTAAATTTACAGTAGGTAATCGTGTACTAACATAAGGAACCGTACTAGCGTTTGACAACGAACTAGCATTTCTCGATTCAACATCATTTTTAAATTTCTTCAAATTTGTTTTTATTTTAAATTTCGTTTCATTAATAGTATCATTATAATCGATACTATTTTGAACTTCCGTTTCTAAATTCGTATCATCCGTGATCAATTCTTCGATTTTCAAATTAATTTCCTTTAATTCTAATTGTTTTTCCTCCAAATTTATCAAAAATTCCGAAAGCTTATCAATATGATCTTTATTTTCAAAATCAATATCTTCAATAAACGACTCGACCTTTGTTATAAATTTAGTTACGGTCGTTTTCATAACTTTACGCTTAGCCTTTAATTTTTCAAGATTCATGCTTAGAAATAAAAATTACAGTACCTTTTTTCTGCCGAGATTTCGAGCTTCTTTTCGGTAATCTTGAAAACACACTTCTGGATCGGGAATCTATGTTTAATCCATATTAGCTTTGATATTAATGTTCCATTTGCCGGGTATCGGCGCCAGTAATGACACTGCTCATTTCTGGAGAACAGTTTTTAATCCTAGAAGACTCGAGTTATATAAATTCGTGTTTTGTTTCTTTAAATAATGATCGATCCACTTGACATTTTTTCTTTTATTTCACACCACACACACATATAGTTGAACAGACACTAACATATACTATTTACATAAAAAAAGATACATATTTTTTACGGGGAAGTAAAATATTCTTCCTCGCATCGAGAATTCGAACAACTTCTACCTTTTAAAACAAAAACATTGCGCCACAGGTGGCTTTCAATTGGCGACAGCACGGCGCCTCCGGGTTGATTCACACGTGATTTGCAACAACAACAACAACAACTATAATTACAACTTAAATTTACATATTATTGAATGTAAATTCTATAGATTCTACACCGGATTGCTCAAACTTTCATAAGCAGATTTTCATTATATTCTTGGAAATTGCTAATTGAAAATTTCCAAGTGTGCCATGGACTTAATTTAAAAAAAAATTTGTCAGTGTACAGTGTACTCTGCAGTATACAAACAAATCTATATGAATGTAAAAATTTAGAAAAACGTTTTTTTCTTAATTATATGAATAATTAAATCCGAAATTGAGTTTTTAAACGCGTTTTACATTTTGCAATTTTTTTAGTTACAAATAGGGCTTACCATGGAGGAATGGTTAAAGCATCACACCACAAATCGCTTGAGAACATAGGTGGACAGCGGGTATGATATCTGCTAGCTTCGTTGCATACTCTTATTCAATCTCCCTATTGTAATTATCTGCTATTATAAATTTCCTTGTTCCTGAAATTATCTCATCCCTGTATATCGACAATATTTTATAACTGGGCGCCTCACATTGGAGCAAAAAACCTTCGAATCTGGCAAAAAATCGAAAAAATGAAATTTTATTTTGAACTACCGGCATCCGTCACATTAATAGAGCATATGTCAGTACACATCTGCGTAGTATTAAAAATTGCGCAAATTTATTTTGGTCGCCACTAACAAAAGACGTTAACTGCATATTATATTTTCATAATAAATGAAAAAAAAATCAATAATTTTTTTCAACATTAGTTTGTTAATTTCGCTGTAATAATTAAAAAGTAACATTTTTTTTTATACTATGGAACATTTAACCACAAGTATGTAACAATAATTCATTAACTTTCAATTTGTTTTAATACGATTTTTATAGATATACAGACACTTAGAATATATAGTTGTGAAATTTATTAAAAAAATTAACAATGTCTACAAATAATGAAGGTTTTAGTTATGAATAAATGCGAATTAAGCTTCAATATAATTTTTTCTATTAAGTTTGAGTTTTAGAAGTGTAAGGGTAAATATGTCGGAAAATCTTGCTACTTTTGTTACTTTTTTAATTGTATGGTCATTTATATAGTTACCCAGCCTTAAATTTTTGTTAGTGTACGGATGTGCCAAACATGAATATATATTGTTTCTTTGCTAAAGACGAATTTAAATGTACTATTTATTACAAAATAATGTTTTTAAATGAAATTGACTATGGAGAAACTACGAAGAAGTAGTTTAAATGAAAATAAAATTAAATTTTTTAAATTTTAATAAAAATTTCGGTGGGCAAAAGCCTGGCGGGACAACGGAAAGGCTTTAAAATTAATAAAGAGTCGTTTGGCAAATCGCTTTCATTTCCTCTAGTTGAAAAGCAGACAGAAGCGTCTATGAAAAGCAAACGTGTCCGTTTTCATATTCCAACTGAATTTGTTCTGGGCGATCAAAAAGATCAAGAGCAAAACGGTTACACGATTCTAGTTCTACATCTTCACTAATGTACGTGATATGTATGAGTTTAAAATCTGAAAGACAGGAGAAGAAAAAATGTGTGTTCGCACTAAGACAGCAGGAACAGTTTTGCTTCTTCTGTCTTTATAGTAATGCGTACATTTTGCCTGAGTAAGGTTGATTTATTCATTCAAAACGAGTCGCTAATATTCATTTTAAGGTTTGTTTAACAATCATTAAAATTATTAATTATGCTTTTTTTTTAAATTTTAAATGCGATATTGTGAATGATTTATAAATATTTAATTTGTATAAAACTATGTTAAATTCTTCTTTTTAACTCACTTTTCTACAAAAAATGTTGAAAAAGGTTCATAAGTTAAATAATAAATTACTCTATAGCTTATGTAAAAGTTTAAAGTTTTACTACTTTTAGTCTACAAAAGAATCCATGATGTACTTTTTTTGTTCAAAGTAAATTTTATTTTTTGCCAAATTTTTAGGCTTCTCTCCCCATTGTGCGCCTGGTGTCAAGCATTGATCAAATGTAATAAATCCAATAATCTATAGGTCAATAAATCAAACCAATTTACATATCAAGTAGTTCATTTATAATCTGTGAATTTTTTTTACGGTATTTTAAATGTGCAAGAAAATGTTTCACAATCTATCCTGGATGCATGATTTTCCTATATTTATTTATTTATTTTCAATTAAAATTCTATTAGGAGTTCAAAATTTAAACTGTCAAAATTACTTCAAAACAGGCTTTGATAAATTCTAGTTACCGTTTTTTTCTTACAAATAATATTAATTGTTTTCCTTTAGTCATTCATCTTAGTTTAATTTTGTTGTATTTCTTATTTGACCTTTAGGCTCAATGCATTTCAACGAAGTCTGAAAATTCCTTTCTTTTTTCATTATTTCCCTTTGTCTAATTCCGTGCTGTTTTATCTCATTAATTTCACCCATTGAATTTCTTTTGCTTCAATAATACAATTAATCTCTCAGATGTTTGTTTTTTCTTTCATTATAATCTATTTGAAAATAAGTAGAATACGATTTGCTTGTTTATAGTTTTATACATGGGCCATTTTCAAATTTCACTTACATGTGCTGTCCCTGAATAAAAAGAAGAAAATTCAAACATAAATTTACTTAAAGTTTGATTGGAGCAATACATTAGCTAAAGAAGATTGTAATGAACATTTCATTTCTAGCATGAAAAATTAAAAAAAATTAATAAAATGTTTCAAGATATTAATTTTTAAAATTTTGATTCTATACAAAAATGCCTGTTCCAGTCCAAATTTTATATAATTTATATCCCTTTTTTAAATAAAAAGATTTAATTATTTTAAATATGAACTGTTAATGTTCTATATAAATGAAAAAAATTATTACAAAAGATATTTTCTTTAAGAAATTACCAGAAATCTTTTGTCCCTTACTTTTTGTCAAGTCCGTTACCTTGTAATTATTTTATTCAAAATAGGTTTCGAATCTGCCAAAAGTTAGCAGGAAATATTCGGCGATATAGTTAAACTATTCACGTAACTACTACTTGCCATTTTTTACTTTTCAATTGTGAAGCAATGTAATAGTGGCAAGAATAAGCTTTTATCAAGGTTGGTACTTTTTTTACCTGTCAAGTCTGTTACTGTAAATTTTAATATTAAAATAATGATTTTTCCACTTTTGTAATTAAATATTGTTTACTACCGCATGTCCCAAAAATGACTGATGGATTTTAAAATTCAATAACTTGCAAACGGTAACAGCTATTTAAAAATTTTTTGCAGGAGGGTTATGTATAATGTCAGGAGTTTTTTAACGTAATTTTTTATTTTAGTTCGCGTCTCAAACAATAGGTGGCACTGACGGTGATTAAAGGCCAGGTGATCAGTGCTGAGTGAAGCGTCGACCTGGCCTTCAATCTCCGTCAGCGCCTTTTTTATTTTAGATGCGAACTAAAATAAAAAATTACGGTAAAAAATTCCTGACATTATACATAACCCTCTTGCAAAAAATTTTGAATAGCTGTCACCGTTTGCAAGTTATTGAATTTTAAAATCCATCAGTTATTTTTGGGACACCCGGTAAATAGTTTCAAAAGGTACGTGTATTATTATCTAAGTTAGAAATTATACAAACTAGTGCATTTCTAATAGTTTTATTTGAAATGTCAAGTTCGTTACTTGTCAACTCCATTACCATAAAATGTAAGCTGCTAAGCAAGTTTACTAAATACTTTTAGAAGGTATGAAAATTATTATCTAAATTAGAAAATATACAAGCTAGTTCATTTTAATAGGTTTTTTCAGTTTTATTTCAAATTTCAAATCCGTTATATGTCAAGTCAGTTACAATGAAATGTAAGCGAATTGTGAAAATGGCCCATATCTTCCGTTTATCTTCGCAGTTATCTGTTTCTTGAAATAATTTATATAATGCATTTATTTCGCAAAATATTTAGTGGTTAAGTGAAAAAATTACTCCAATATATGCATTCAGAGAATATTCTTCTAGAATTGCTGGGTAATTAACATATGCTCTAAATTAAAAAAAATGTTTGAAGAATGTTGAATCCATGCACATAAAGTTATCAGATTTCCAAAACAAGAAAAAAATCGTTTTTAAATTTTTAAATTAATTTTGAGGCAATTATTCACTTCCAAATTTAATTTCTGAAAATATTTGCCTACTAATGAAGTATTCTAAACAGTTATAGTTTACTAAACAGATATTTTGGGATATCATTGCTGTAATTTTACACATTTTTCCTTATTTTTTAATGATATATATATATATATATATATATATATGGGTGATTCTCAAAATAGGGGACAATTTATGTCTTTCGGCATACAAAAAAAAAAAAAAAAAAAAAAATTGAGATGTTTTCTGTCATGTTTTTATATTTAGATATGTTTGTCTTAATATTATTCATTATTTGCACTCAAGAATTACTCACTTTTTAGTTAAAAACACCTTAAAATAACAGAATAAATGTTCAAAATGTCATTAGCATGGATGTCCACAGCAGTTGTGCCTTGTATATACTAGCTTTTTCAAGAGTTAATATCATGTTTATAAAATAAAACAAATGTTATTCTTTCTTTAAAATAATCAAGGAGAGGATTTATCCAATAAATTTCTTTTTAAAAATAAAATTATAGTATATATAAAAAGAATTAAACTTTGTCCTCCATATTCTATTATCAAAACAAGGTCATACTATAACAGCTGGTTATTAATCAAAATTTCATTTTCACATATGACAATACTTTGAAAATATAAAGTTTCTCCATGGCAACAAGTAGCCATTTTATCCCAGCCTGAAAATAGAAGCATGTATTGTATTTTAAGAATAGAAGTTGAATATTAGGGGCGTACACCAATTGTATGTCATTAGAATGGATAATAATTTTCATGTTTATTTTATAATTAAAATTTTTATTTTACTTATTTGCATAGGACTTTTGTGTTTTAAAAAGCCCCAGAAAGGACTATTGCATTGGGATTATATTATGGCTCATAATCTTATTTAAATTAAAATTTGTCATTAGCATGAACATCAGTGTCATTAGCATGGTTTTTCTGTCCATGCTAAAGACTCCCATGTGCATAAATGTAACCATTGCTTATATTGTATCTTTTATAAAGTTTAATTTTACATATAAATTTAGATATTACATTTATTATCCCTAAAATATGCATTAAATTTGTCAGAAAATCACTAAGACAGATTCTTACATTGTTAGTGTCAGAATGTTGCTCATGTAAACAAAGTTTGCTCTTTGGTAATGTTTTTATTCTCCTTATATGTATATATGTAAAAATGGAAAACATTTGCTGAAAAGGAAGGCTAATAAAAATAGAAAAAATATTTAAACAGGAAGAAAATAAAAATTTCTTAATATATTTATTCCATGCAATTTGTTTTGTCATTAGCATGGCTCAAAAAACACTAATTATTTTTTTAAAGTTAATTTTTAAATATTTAGCTCTGCTGACTACATGTAAAGTATACATAATACTACATTAACAACACCTATTTTTTTCAGAAATTTTGCTAACAGTAATTTTTTTAAGATTTCACTTTTGAAATTGTCCCCTATTTTGAGAATCAACCATATATATTTATTTATTTAAAATAATTTTTCTATAGTGAGTTTTAGATTTCCACTTTTAAATATAATTTCAAAATTTTTAGTTATTTTTTCATTTTTTTAACAAATTATATTAGCTTTGTTGCCTTTATTCATTTAACTTATTTCAGTTTTGTTATATTTTTACTTGACCTTTAGGCTGAAAGCATTTCAACAAAGTCTGGAAATTGCTTTCTCATTATTTTTCTTTGTTTAGTTAGGTGCTGTTTATCTCATTAATTTTATCGAGAAATTTTCTTTCGCTTCAGTAATACAATTAACCTCTCCAATGTTCTTTCTTTCTTTTTTAATCTATTAGAAAATGAATAGAAAAAATAATTGTTTTCTTTGTACATTTAGTTAATATATATATATATATATATATATACATTCAATTCACTCTCAAATTCCGATTGCTTTAAATTACTTTTATTCTCCAAAATGATTATGTTTTTTTAAAAATTCTTCACTATGCACAATCTTAAATTTTTTATTACTGATTTTTTAATAAAATTTCGGACTTTTAGTACGAGCAAAAAGTTTCTTAAATTTATTAGAAAATATAAATTAATGAATAATTCTGTAATGAAATTTTTAAAAGGGGTGACTCGCAGGATATAAAAAGAGGGAAGTCGCTTTTTTTGTACTAAGCATCCCTCCAATTCAGCGTAGATGCGTTTGAAGTCAGGGGAAGAAGAAGGAAGGGTTGTGTGTGGCATCATAAAATCTGTTGCGACTTTCGTAATATTGGGTGAGTGCAAAAGTTCATGCGGAGTTTGAGAGTAAAAGTCACACAGTGATTAGGCAAACAAAGTTCTTTATTCAATCAATGATATATGCTCTATCGTTTTCTATAATATGTTTCAAAGTTCTGGCAGTATACGGATATCCGAATCATAAAATTTGCGCGGTTTAGATTCGTAGAACGAAGACACGACGTTTTTTAAGGCATCCAAAGAGTCGAGTTTTTTGCCATTTGAATGATTTTGCAATGACCAGAACAAATGATAATCAGATGGTGCAATATCAGAGGAATACAGTGGATAAGTTAGGATATCCCACTTCAGGCTGTTCTGTTTCCGCAACGTCTGTTTCGAAACGGGTGATCTGGCGTCGTCATGATGAAAGACTATATCCTTACTTTTTGGCAAAATCGGATGTTTCTGTTTGATTTCTCGATTCAGTCTGGTTAATTGGCGACAGTACTTGACTGAATCGATCGTTTGGCCTGCGGGGTAAAACGTAAAATAAATTATGCCCTTGCAATCCCACCAAACACAGAGCATCACATTCATCCAGTGCAAATTAGCCTTTGCCGTCGCGTCATCATGCTCACATTACTGAACATTGTTGTAAGCGACCCATTTCTCATCGCCCGTCACTAATCGATCGAAAACGGCTCGTTTTTGAGCCGCCCGAGTTAAGAAACTTCAGCCGAAATTCGTTGGGTTTTGTTCCTCTCGGTCAGCAAATGGGGCATCCATATATCGAGCTTCGAATTGAACAGTATATTTTTTTAACGCCGAAAAGTGGTTGATCGGCGAACGTTAAGAGCTGTAACAACTTTTTCTGATGAAATTCGCGGGTATTTTTGATTAAAGTACGCACAATATCGACATCAATGTGTCAAGGTCGACCGGATTGTGTTCCGTCTTCAAGGTTAAACTCTCCGCAGCGAAATATCGCAAACCATTTTTCCACTGTTCGTTTGGTTGGTGCTTGATCTTGATAAACCTCTTAATTGTTTTTTACGGATTCTGCAACGTTTATTCCCTTCCGAAACTCGTAAAGCATAACACGCCGTAAATGCACATTTCCGACACTCATTTTGAAAGTAAATTTTCTTGAAACAGTTTGCATCTACACAAATTATTTTGTTTGCAATGAAAGCTGCACACGCCACCTATCCAACGATCTGTCTTACGTAGATGGCAGTATTAATGACAACACTTTACGCCGCTTCTAACGACATCTATTGTACCTCCGCACGAACTTTTGCACTCATCCAATACAATTTTCAGGTATGTTAAATGTCAAAATATGAATATAACGTAGAGATAAATATGGTTTGCTATAAAATGAAAACTATACCGTTTTAGACATGTTGCTATCTAAGCAGGTAGTTTCGTATGTTACTTTCACCGTCGTGATCAATAATTTTTTATGTTTAAGACAGGATTTTTTTATGGACGAAATATAGACGAACCTTTATTCTAAGGTTTAATATGTATTTTATGTGCCGATTTATAAGTCACTGCTCCACTTAATTTTAAGACAGGGAACTTGCCACCACTATTTGCATACCACTGCTTTATATTCTAATTTTACTACACGAGGTACAAGCAAGAAGAGTTTGCTTGATCCATCCTTTAAAGCTTTTTACATCACTAGTTTTTTAAAATACAATTTCATACTATTTAATGGAAAAATGTTTAGATTAAATATCAAGATTTTTTTAACATCAAAGAACCGTGTTATTGTACGTAAAAATAGGATCAGTTAACCAGTTAAAAAATATTTTTTGAATACAATTTACTTATGGTAAATGCGTGAAAAGTCAATGCTGTGTAGCATGGTTTTTTTTTGGATTTATTAAGTATAATAGACATTATTCAATCATAAATATTATTTTAAATCTCTCTCCATTCAACAAAATCTATTTCTGTAGGTGCGTGGAGTGTCAATCCAACATGTCGACTAAAAATTCGACTCTGCTAAATAAGCGCTGCCAGCGCCAACTATTGGCTGAATTCCAAACTATTTTAATAAAATGTATATCTAAAAATTTATTGATTTCCTAATAACATTGCAGCAAACCGCGCATTCTTATCTCAAACTTTTTTCTTTGTTATTTACATTCAAAATGGGTCGATCATTTATTGGGCACCCTGTATATATATATATATATATATATATATATATATATATATATATATATATATATATATATATATATATATATATATATATATAACCTCTTTATTTAATATGAAATTTTGGAATATTTCAGTTTTTAACATTATTTAATTTACTTTTTTTCTTTCGCAATTCCTCTTGATCATTGCGCTTACTTAAAGTTTTACATTTCAAATACCAAAATGCACATTGCATTTTCTTTAATCATTATCTTCATTATTCTTCTAACAATACTATTATATTTTTGTTGCTATTATTTATCCATTGTCAGACTTCTTTCAATTTTATCTCATTATATTTACCCTGTGGATTTTATTCACTCCAGAAACTTCAAATATTTTTCATCAACGCTGTCCTTTGATGGGAAAGAAAATTTTTCAAAACATTTTACATTTCAAACATCAAAATGCTATTTCAAAATTACTTTGATCCATGTGATCATTATTTTTCTTTTAATTTTTCTTTTCTATTTTACCTTCATTATTCGCCTGCATCCATTTATCTAACTTTAATTTTGCTACATTCCTACTTGACCTTATGGCCTAACTATTTATCAATAATTCCTAGATACTGTTTTCCTTTGTCATTTATTTTCTTTGTCTAATTTTATCCCATGGAATTTGTTATTTTACTTTGTAAGATTCTGATAGTTCAAAAACTCCAAACATTTCTGATAATAATTTCTTTTGAGCATAAAAAATGTTTCAGCGAAGCTTTTTACATTTAAAAAAATCAAAATACCTTTGAATATTTTCATGCATTATTTCAGTTTTTTTTATAGAAAAGACATTAATTGATTTAAATTATTGCTTATCTAACATTAGTTTTGCTGCGTTCTTACTTTACCTATAGACTGACTGTTTTTCAAAAATAACTGGAGGGTTTGTTTGTTTTTTTGTCTGATTTTGTGCAATTTTATTTCGTTATATTTACCTTGTGAATATTTTTAACTTGTAAGGGATCCCGAGACTCAAAAATCTTCAATTTTTCTAAAATAATTTTATTGCACTAAACCAGCGGTTCTCAAACTTTCTCGGTATGCGACCCACCTTTCAATGAAAAAAATTTCACGACCCACCCAAGATAAAACTGTATATCAGTATAGCTATTTTTTTACAATCTCTATACACTCGTTATCCTATCCTATAATAAAAACGCTAATTTTCGTACATTATCAACAAAAACAAGAATTGGTAATCTCTCTGTAAGTATGTAATGTAAAAACTACAAAAAAAGCTAAAAATGCGTTTAATTATTATGAAAACGTAACTTTATAATAAATAAGATTTCTGGTATTGGTGTTTTTCAACCTGTGGAACATATATTAACTCGTAGTTTGTCTCAGCACTTGTCTTTCAAAAACAGAAAATTAGAAAAAGCATGTTCTCATAAGCAAGAAGTTTTGAATTTCATAAAGGACCTCAAAGGTGTTTTAAATATTTCTGGATATTCTGTTCGTATGCATATTAATCAAGAAGGAAATTGAGGGTTTTCCCTTGAAATATTATTTCCTGTTGAAATTGTCATATCTTTTTAAACAGATGAAATAAAAGATATATTTTGATGACAAATCTCGATTGCTCTGCGACCCACCAAAACAACTTCCGCGGGCCACCATTGGGTTGCGACCCATAGATTGGGAACCGCTGCACTAAACAATTCTCTGTTTTTACTTCTGCTTAAAATAACGTTTAAACCATATTTCAATGTTAATTCGACAGGAATTATGTTTAGTTTAATTTTGGTTTCTTTCAAAAATCTAGCTTTCAAGCATTGGTCGTCATGATACAGACTTCTTGTGAAAGTGCGTTTTTCTTCATGATGAGTTTTTCACAATTTTTCGCATTTAAGTTGTTATAACTCAAAACATTTAAATATAAATGGTCAAACTTTGACATGTACTTTCTAATTGCTGCACTTTAATTTTTATTCAGGAAATTTAAAAAAAAAACTTTATTTTTAAAAATATGTTTAAGTTACAGCACTTTTTTAAAGAATCTTACTTTAAATATGTTTATTTTTTAATTAATATTTTTTTAATCGCTGAATCAAAATTGAACTTATATATTTCTGTTTATTTAAATAAAAAAAACTGAAATTTTATAAATAAAACTTCCAGTCATAACCATTATAAATTATCCCACTTTTTTACTAAATTCAAAACTTGGAATTTTTTACAAAAAATCTGAGAAATTTTATAATTTGATTTTGCTTACTAAAAATATAGCTAACCATCAGAAAAAAATTTCAAAATTTTAACTCAATAACTAAAAAATGTTTTAAAATGTGTACCGGGTCAACTTAAATCAATCCACTATGTGGATTTTTTTTGAGTTATTTCCCATTACTGCTATGCTTTTATGGAAAAATAAGTTCTTGCGAGGCATTTTACATATGAACATCAAAATGCCTTTATATATTGCCATTAATACTTTTAGTTATAACTTTTACCATTTCTTTTATTCATTGATCTAACTTTAGTTTCGGTATGTTGTTACTTGACCTGCAAGCTGACAACTTTTCAAAAATGGGTCAAAATTGTATATATTTTTTTGTAATTATTATTATTATTATTATTATTATTATTATTCATTTCTATTTTATTTCATCAATTTTATCCATTAAATATTTCTAATTTCAAAAACTTCCATTATTTTTTTTCTAATAGCTGCGCTTTAGTGCAAAAAAGTTTCAACGAAGCATTTTACCTTACAAACATTAAAATGCCTTCTAAATTTTCTTTCACCAATGCTGTTTTTAGTTTTCTTATTTATCATATTAATTATTTTCATTATTTTTTTTTTATCTAGCTTTGGTTTTATTCTAACTTGACCTGTAGGTTGATTACTTTTCAGCAAATCTCTGGAGATCTTCGTAATCCCCGGCAGAGATTCTTCGTCGATCTTTTCTTTCGTAAATGTATTACTTTTCATTCTAAATATTTTTAATTTCAAAAACACCCTTTTTTATCACTGTACATAATGAAAAAAAAGTTTCTACAGGGAATTTTACATTCAAAACACTAAAATGCTTTTTAGATTCCCCTTTCACCCATGTGATCATTAATTTTCTCAGTTATGATATAATTTTTTTTTCCTTTATCCACTTATTTAGCTTTAGTTTTATTGCAGTCCTACTTGACCTGTAGACCTACTTGACCTGCTTTTCAGAAAATGTGAAAAAATTGTACAAAAAAAAATATATATATTAATTTTATTTTGTATATACTATTAATCTCAAAATCTCATGTTTTTATAATCACAGTCCTTTAGTACAAAAAAAACTTTTTAAATTACAATGCTTAAAGTGCCTTCCGAATTTTATTTCACCCATGTCGTCATTAATTTTCTTACTTATGATATTGTTTTCATTATTTACTTATCTAGCTTTAGTTTTATTATAGTCTTACTTGACTGATTGTTTTTCAGTAAATGTTTGGAGATTGTTTTCTTTTGTAATTTTTTCTATTTTATTTCAATATTTCTATATTGTGGCTATTTTTAACTCCGAAAACCCCGTTTTTTACCACAGTGTATTAATGGAAAAATGTAACTACTATGCATTTAACATTACAAACAGTAAAATCCCTTTTGTATTTTCTTTCATCAGTGTCATTAATAATGTTCTTTGTTATATTATTTTTTTCTGTATCCATTTATCTAGCTTTAGTTTTATTATAGTCCCACTTGACCTGTAGAGTGCTTTTTAGCAAATGTCTAGAAATTGTTTTCTTTTGTTAATGTATATATTTTTTGTTCAATTTTCGCTATTTTATTTCATTAATTTTATATTGTAAATATTTTTAACTTCAAAAACACCCATTTTTATCATTCTGTATTAATAAAAAAAGTTTCTACTAAGATATTTATATTATAAACACTAAATTGTCTTTTAAATTTCCTTTTATTCATGTCATCATTAATTTTCTCAGTTATGATATTAATTATTTCTTTATCCACTTGTCTAACTTTAGTTTTATTATAGTCCTACTTGATCCGTAGACTCATTTCTTTTCAGCAAATGTCATTTTATTTTATTAATTTTATCTAGTAACGACTTTTAATTTCAAAAACTCAATATTTTTAAAAATAAATATTTTACTTTAGTACAAAAATTTCCACGAAGCATATTATAATAAAACCTTAAAATACCTTCTAAATTTTCTTTCATCCGTGTGGTCATTAATTGTCTTAGTTATGATATTATATTTTTTTTGTTTATCCAATTATCTAGCTTTAGTTTTATTATATTTTTACTTGACCTGTAGACTGACTGCTTTTCAATAAATGTCTGGAAATTGTTTTCTTTTGTATGTTTTTTTCCAATTTTCTTTCAATAATTATTTTATCATATATTGTGGATTTTTTTTTAACTTCAAAACCCCCCTTTTTTAATCACTGTGAATTAATGGAAAAAAGCTTCCACTATGCATTTTACATTACAAACAATAAAATCCCTTTGGAACTTTTTTTCATCGAGGTCATTACTAATGTTCTCAGTTAAGATATTATTTATTTTCTTTATGAATTTACCTAGCTTTAGTTTTATTATAGTCTTACTTGACCTGTAGATTGACTACTTTTCAGTAAATGTCTGGAGGTTGTTTTCTTTCGACATTATCTTTCTTTGCACAATTTTGCCCTATTTCATTTAATTAATTTTATCTTGTAAATTTCTTTTGCTCCAAAAATCCCAATTATTTTTTTTAATAATCATTGCCCTTTAATTTAATAATATTTTCCACGAGGCATTTTAGATTGCGAACATGAAAGTGATTTTTTTAAATTTTTCTTTTATTCAAAATTTCTTTTTTTTTCTTTATAAGATTGTATTAATTGTTTTTCTTTATTCATTTATCTAACAACACTTTTCCTAGATTCTTATTTTACCTTTAGGTTAAATACATTTCAGAGATCGTTTTTATAAAAGATTGTTTCTTTTTGCCCAGTTTTGTCTTACGTTATTTCATTAATTTCACCTCGAGAATTGCTTTCGCTTCTAAAATGCCAAATAGTTTTTCTTTCTTAATTTCTTTCTTTCTTTTTTTGATAAAAAAGGTTTCTTTGAGTACATTAGCTGTTTTGTACATTCGAGCACAAATCAAGAATAAGGATCAACGATTTGAACAAGGCCGATGATTCTTCAGACATTTAAACTATTTCGCTAACTGATTTATGTTCATTTCACTTTTTAATCGATTTAGTATATTTATTTTTTTATCAAATAAACACAAAAATGTTTTTATATATATTTTTTCTACTTTTCAGTTAATTTTACAAAATTTTAAATTGATTTTACGAAAAACATTTTGATTAAAAAAAATCAGGCATTATATTTAGTATTGAATTTTTTTTTATAATTTTTGTTTTCGCAATATATTACTACAATTTTAAAATGCATATCAACATTTGTAGCAATATTGTTAAGCTACAATTTAACAAAGGACTAGTTTCTTAAAGCAAATTTTTAGTTCATATGCAGCATTTTTGATTTCAGTAAATAACTAACATATCTAAATTAACAACTTAATTACGCATATTTCTGAATAAAATTTATTAATTTACTCAGAAAATATATGAATTATTATGTATGCAAAATTTTTGTACAATTCCGAGAAAAACGCAAAAGAAAAATGGATTTTAGTTCCCTCTGTAATCTTAAGCAAAAAATGTAATCTCAGAAAAATATAAAACAAAGACTTTGTCTTTCCATATTTTAAATTTTTTCTTATACCTTAAATATGCCTATAAAATGTGTAGTACACGTCTGGTGCTTTTAGTTCGCTGGATTTATATTCCTACAAAGGGATACGTAAAAATGTTTTATAGCTAAAAGAAAAGAAATATATAAAATATCAGACCGGTAACATAAAATTGAGTAGTAAAACATTCTATTTTTGAAAATATTACCAATTTCTCGATTTCGAGATGAAAACATGTTTTTTCGATCTTTATTGGACTATATGGATTATTCTATCCCTTTTAATAATTGTTTTTTTTTTAATATTTTAATTCATTTGAGTAGAAAATGAACACAGGCTTTTGAGAAATTTATCTTTTAGCTATTATTTAACAAAATTTTCTATAAAATTTTATCTGTTACTATATTATTAACCGACTTCAAAAAGGAGAGGAGGTTATCAATTCGACGCGTATGTATTTTTTTTTATGTATGTACACCGATTACTCCGAAACTATGCAGCCGATTAATTTGGTTTTGGTATTAAATTAAAGAGCTTACTCTCGGATTGGTACCACTTCCATTTCATAGAAATTGGTTCAGTAGTTTTTTAGTAATTAAGCAAAAACTATTGAAATTAGTGTTTTTTTGCTAATTAAAACTGTTGAATTAGTTCCTACAATTGAGTGAAGTCAGGATGGCCGAGCGGTTTAAAGCGCCTGATTTAAGCTCTGGTTCTCGAAAGTGACAATGGGTTCGAACCCCACTCCTGACATAAGTGTGTACAGTAACTTTCCGTATTATAATTTTTACATATATATTTTACAAATTAAATACTAATTATGTTATTAAGAATATTTTTAACCGACTTCAAAAAGTAGAGGAGGTTATCAATTCGACGCGTATGTATTTTTTTTTTATGTATGTTCACCGATTACTCCGAAACTATGCAGCCGATTAATTTGGTTTTGATGTTAAATTAAAGAGCTTACTCTCGGATTGGTGCCACTTCCATTTCATAGAAATTGATTCAGTAGTTTTTTAGTAATAAAGCAAAAACTATTAAAATTAGTGTTTTTTCTCTAATTAAAACTGTTGAATTAGTTCCTACACTTGAGTGAAGTCAGAATGGCCGAGCGGTTTAAAGCGCCTGATTTAAGCTCTGGTTCTCGAGAGTGACAATGGGTTCGAACCCCACTCCTGACATACGTGTGTACAATAACTTTCCGTATTATAATTTTTACATATATATTTTACAAATTAAATACTAATTATGCTATTAAAAATATTTTGTATTTAACCGTTAGCACAGAGTATCAGAGATCTTTTATCAACTCAATAATTTATCAGTGAAAGAGTGCTAAATTAATTGACTTGAAAAAAGTAACATGACCTTGAATAAGTTTCCGAACCTATTGCGTATTATAATTTTTACATATATATTTTACAAATTAAATACTGACTATGCTATTAAGAATATTTTTAACCGACTTCAAAAAGGAGAGGAGGTTATCAATTCATCGCGTATGTATTTTTTTAATGTATGTTCACCGAGTACGCCGGAACTATCCAACTGATTAATTTGGTTTTGGTGTTAAATTAAAGAGCTTACTCTCGGATTGGTACCACTTCCATTTCATAGAAATTGGTTCAGTAATTTTTTAGTAAACAGTGAAAAACTATTAAAATTAGTGATTTTTTGCTAATTAAAACTTTTGAATGAGTTCCTGCCATGGAGTGCAGTCAGGATGGCCGAGCGGTCTAAGGCGCCTGATTTAATTTCTGGTTCTCGAAAGAGAGCGTGGGATCGAACCCCACTTCCGACATACATGTATACAACAACCTTCTCCGTATTATAATTTTTACACATATATTTTGCAAATTAAATACTGATTATGCTATTAAGAATATTTTGTATTTAACCGTTAGCCCAGAGTATTTGAGAAATTTTACCCACTCAATACTTTATCAATGAAAGAGTGCTAAAATAATAGACTTGCGAAAAATAATATGACGTTGAATAAGTTCACCGAGTAGGTTGTAGTCAATATAGTCGAGCGGTCTAATGCACCTGATTTAAGCTTTGGTTCTCAAAATCGAGCGGGGGTTCGAACCCCACTCCTGACATAAATGCATACAATAACCTTTTTCCGCATTATAATTTTTACACATATATTTTACAAATTAAATACTAATTATGTTATTAAGAATATTTTTAATTAACCGACTTTAAAAAGGAGAGGAGGTTATCAATTCGACGCGTATGGATATTTTTTTTTTTTTTTTTTGTGTGTGTGTGTGTATGTTCACCGATTACTCCGAAACTATGCAGCAGATTAATTTGGTTTTGGTGTTAAATTAAAGAGATTACTCTCGGATAGGTACCATATCCATTTCATAGAAATTGGTTCAGTATTTTTTAGTAATTAAGCAAAAATTATTAAAATTAGTGTTTTTTTCGGTAATTAAAACTGTTGAATTAGTTCCTGCAATTGAGTGAAGCAAGGATGGCCAAGCGGTTTAAAGCGCCTGATTCAAGATCTGGTTCTCGAAAGTGGCAATGGGTTCGAACCCCACTTCTGACCTACGTGTGTACAATAATTTTCCGTATTATAATTTTTACATATACATTTTTACAAATTAAATACTAATTATGCTATTAAGAATATTTTGTATTTAACAGTTAGCACAGAGTATCAGAGATCTTTTATCAACTCAATATTTTATCAGTGAAAGAGTGCTAAAATAATTCACTTGCAAAAAGTAACATGACATTGAATAAGTTTCCGAACCTATTCCGTATTATAATTTTTACATATATTTTTTTACAAATTAAATACTAATTATGCTATTAAGAATATTATAACCGACTTCAAGAAGGAGAGGAGGTTATCAATTCATCGCGTATGTGTGCCCCACCAGTGGCCGCGAGGTTCTGACCTCCAACTGGTAGACGGTAGGTGCTGGGTTCGAACCCAATCGCGACCGTCGGCCTAACCGTTCGAAGTTTTCCGTGGTTTTCTTCGAACCTTGCGTAAATACGGGTTAGGTTCCCTTAGAAAGACCCCCACGGAGGGCGACCCACCCCATAGGGCCTATATCCCATAGCGTAGATAATCGGCCGACAAAATACACCAACCAAATACACCACCATCGCGTATGTATTTTTCTAATGTATGTTCACCGATTACGTCGAAACTAGCCAACTGATTAATTTGGTTTTGGTGTTAAATTAAAGAACTTACTCTCGGATTGGTACCACTTCCATTTCATAGAAATTGGTTCAGTAATTTTTTAGTAAACGGGCAAAAACTATTAAAATTAGTGATTTTTCGCTAATTAAAACTGTTGAATTAATTCCTACCATGGAGTGCAGTCAGGATGGCCGAGCGGTTTAAGGCACCTGATTTAAGTTTTTGTTCTCGAAAGAGGGCGCGGGTTCGAACCCCACTTCCGACATACATGTATACAACAACCTATTAAGTATTATAATTTTTTACAAATATATTTTGCAAATTAAATACTAATTATGCTATTAAGAATATTTTGTATTTAACCGTTAGCTCAGAGTATCAGAGATATTTTACCAACTCAATACTTTATCAGTGAGAGAGTGCTAAAATATAGACTTGCGAAAAGTAATATGACGTTGAATAAGTTCACCGAATAGATTGTAGTCAAGGTAGACGAGCGCTCTAAGGCGCCTGATTTAAGCTTTGATTCTCGAAAGAGAGTGGGAGTTCGAACCCCACTCCTGACATGCATGTATACAATAACGATTTTCTGCGTTATAATTTTTACACATATATTTTACAAATTAAATACTAATTATGTTATTAAGAATATTTTTTATTTAACCGTTAGCGCAGAGAATCAGAGATCTTTTATCTCCTCAGTACTTTATCAGTGAAAGAGTGCTAAATTAATAGACTTGCGAAAAATAACATGACGTTGAATAAGTTCCCTGAGTAGATTGCAATCAGGATAGCCAAGCGGTCTAATGCGCTTAATTTAAGCTCTGGTTCTCGAAAGAGAACGTGGGTTCGAACCCCACTCCTGACATACATATATACAAAAGCCTTTTCCGTATTATTCTTTTTAAAAATTAAATACTAATTATGCTATTAAGAATATTTTGTTTTTTACCGTTAGCACAGAGTATCAGAGATTTTTTACCAACTCAGTACTTTATCAGTGAAAGTGTGCTAAAATAATGGACTTGCGAAAAGTAATGTGGCGTTGTTCACAATTTAGATTGCAGTCAGGATAGCCGAGCGGTCTAAGGCGCCCGATTTAAACTTTGCTTCTCGAAAGAGATCGTGGGTTCGAACCCCATTCCTGACATCCATATATAACATACCGTATTTTTCCGTATTATAATTTCTTTAACTGACTTAAAAAAGGAGAGAAGGTTATCATCAATTCTACCGCGTATGTACTTTTCTTTTTATATATGTTCACCGATTACACCGCATCTATCCAACCGATTAAACTAAGTATTACGGTATAAATAACTAAAAAGTAAGAAATGAAGTAAACTTTTTAAAAAAAAAATATATAACCGACTTCAATCAACGCTCTAAAAAGAGTTAAATAATTCTTTAAAATACCCTAATGATGAATTTTTATCTAATAACCACACATCAGATATCATGTACCGACAAAAAAATGGTTATAAGTTTAATACATAGAACTTAATATCCAGCAAACATGGTTTTTCGACAGAATATTTTTTACAAGAAATTAATTTACATATTTTTGATTTAATTTATGAATATATACATATAAAAAGTAATGAATTACTTTTTGAAGTTGGTGCCAAACTATAATAAGTATAGTAAAAATTGTGGTTATATTATGCCTAATACCATAAATAAAATGGTAAAAACCATTATTGATTGTGATCGTTTGGCACCAACTTCAAAAAGTAATTCATTACTTTTTATATGTATATATTCATAAATTAAATCAAAAATATGTAAATTAATTTCTTGTAAAAAATATTCTGTCGAAAAACCATGTTTGCTGGATATTAAGTTCTATGTATTAAACTTATAACCATTTTCTTGTCGGTACATGATATCTGATGTGTGGTTATTAGATAACAATTCATCATTAGGGTATTTTAAAGAATTATTTAACTCTTTTTAGAGCGTTAATTGAAGTCGGTTATATTTTTTTTTTGAAAAAGTTTATTTTATTAAATGTAAATAACTTTGTATGTAAATAACATACAATTACACATAATAATTTTACAAAGCAGTTTGTGTATTTTTAATAAATTGATTATAAACAAAATATAGCTAAGCTTTTTGCTCAATATGCATTTAAGTATAAAGATGAACAATAATTCGCCTTATTTTAAATCACATTATAAAATATCAGTTTGATTATTTGCCAAAAATTCTGGAATATGTATTAAATTCTCTAAAATCAATGTATTAAATTATCTGCGCAGTTTTCTACTGACAGGGATATTTTTAAAAGTATTGTGAGCGATAGTGAGTGTGAACATGAAAAGGAGGAGGGGGAAGCAGTACGAAATGAAGTGATGGGTTCCTTACATATTGATATAGTGTCTTTAATTTGTCTAATTTTGCTTAAAAATGTGTCCGGTATCAATTTTTTTTTTTTTTTTTTTTTTTTTTTTTTTTTTTTTTTTTTTTGCATTTATTCCATTTCCTGAGCAAAATATTTTTAGGAGAGGTCTTCATATTAAAATATATCCTCAATTCAATTCTGCATTTCCTGTTAGTGTGTGAAAATTTTTCAACATTACCCATTTCTTAGATGAAAAATAATTTATTTTTCTTCTAAAATAAATGTTTTTCTTTTGCATTTTATACCAATAAAGGTTTATTTCCCCTTTTGAAATTGATTAAATAACTCTAAAATGAAATATCTAGTTAACATTTAAAGTGAAATATTTCAAAAGTATACCGTATTTTCGGGTGTATAGCCCGCACCCTGTGTATAACCCGCACCCCTAAATCGAGCAGTGCAGTAAAAAAAGTTCGAGTATAACCCGCGGAGATGCATCGGTGTATAGTCCGCGGGCTATACACCATTTACGAACGTATATTTCGATCAGGGTTCGAAATTAGAAGCCATTAGTCATAATTTTTAACACAAATTTACCAAATTATTTCGTGATGCGTAATACCTACTGTAATATGGCTAAAATATTAAGATTATCATAACTGTAATTTTCGGAAGAAACGTTGCCGTGTTTACGTGTTTTAAGATAAAATTTCAAGCGATGCGGCATTTACGCGCATTTTTTTTTCAAACAAGCGTGGTATTTTTTTCTGAATTTTTTCAAAAAATTAAAAAAAAATCGGTAATAAATTCAAAATTTCGGACATAAAATGTATGCGTATCTTAGGTCATTGGTTCTCAAAAGGAACGAGTCCTCAGAATCGGTCCAAAATGCACCAACTCCGAAAAAGAACGATTCCTTGGACTCTTTCCGAAATGAAACGACTCCGGAAAAGTTCGATTCCTTGAACTCCTTCCGAAATGAAACGACTCTGTAAAGGAACGATTCCTCGGAATCGTTTTGAAAATGACTGACTGCTGTGAATCGTTCCGAAATGACATAAATCACACCCTTTTTTTGTTCTTTGCAACAGGGTAAGGTGGATTTTTTTTTTTTTTTTTTTTTTTTTTTTTTTTTTTTTTTTTTGAAAAATAAATTAAAAATGATCTTAAATTCAGAATAGTCGAGGTTGGAAGGGTTCCGAATTTTCGATTTTGTACTCTACAAACACAATGGCTATTATAGATCTATCAGTGCAATACTTGGCGATAGTTGCGACAGTTCTTCCAAACCCAGAAATAACTGTATTTAAGCAGTAAAAAAGAGCCTTTACAAACATGGGAGAACAATCTAAATTTCGCGACATAGCGAAAAAAATTTACAAATTTCGATGTTTTTTTTCAAATTTTTCGAGATTTAAAAAATGTAGAAAAAATATCACGATTTGCAATTTTTTAAAAAAAAATCTTTGTGTAACCCGCACCGTGTATAAGCCGCATCGGCTTTCTGGAAGGTTTTTTTCTTGTATAAGCCGCGGATTATACACCCGAAAATACAGTAATTAAACACCTAAAAGCATGTTTTTTTTATTCTTTTTTTGTCTAGAACAATTATTATACAAGGCCTTTAGTTACTTTTATATTATATACTGGTTCTAAGAGCTATGGTCTTATTATCATTCTGATAATGCCGCTTGGTTTAAATTTCAAGGCCGCTTTACTCTGTTAGGAAGCAGTATAAAGATGTTTTCCTGATGAAGATTTCAGACGAAGATCGAAAAGTTGAATTTTTTAAATCTATATTTTTAAGGCCAAACGTATTCGTGCGTAATGCATACGTCCTTTTGCGAGTGGCAACACTTTTCACTGTAATTTCGGTTTTGAAATTTTGAAATTTTACATTTTTAAACATCGCATATTTACAATTTTTACACCGTCGCATAGAGAAGAAAATTTTAACTTTTAACTTTAAAGAAGACTTTTAAATGCAACTTCTTTGAAAGCTGCATCTTAATTTATTTTTCAGTTATAAATTTTTTATAGTTTTTAGTACCAATTTTGTAATTGTGGAAACAGATTCACTCCATTTTGTTTTAAAATTGTAAAAAAAAGGATAAATGAAATAAATTAATTAAAAAAATAAATAAAATGCGCAACACTTTTCCATACAAATTTGGTTTTGCAAATTTTACATTTATAAACATAGTACATTTTAAAATTGTACCCCATCGTATAGAGAAAAAAAATGTACTTTTAAATGGAATTCGTTTCAAAGCTGTATCTCAATTAATTTTTCTGATACTATTTTTTTTTAATTTTTACTATCAATTTTGTAATTTCAGCAACAGAATCACTCCATTTTCTCTTAAAATTGAAAAAAAATTACAACGCTTATATTATTTTAAAAAGATTGTCTGGTGAAATCCGGTGATATTTTGGTTTTATTCCATTTAATAATTTGGATAAATGAGTTTTATAGTATTTTGTCAATTTAGCTTAAAATAATATTTGTTCGAGAGTCAGACTGACCAAAATAAGATGATTTTTACTGTAACTAATTTTGTAGATTTATTATAAATCAATAAATCAGTTTTTCTTAACGATTTTCTTTTGTCGAATTTCTACGGGTTCCACCTTGTTTACTTTACTGTCTGTGTCGTTTTTTAAATTTTTGCAACATTTTGTACTCCATTTAGCAACCATGTTATTTTTATTTTCAAATCTATTTGTAACATTTCATGCTGTAAATGTCCAGCTCATTCGCAATATTGATTATTATTTGGCAAAAGTGGTTGATCTTTTAAAAGCAGCACATTAATTAGACCTTCACATAGTTAATTTTTTTTTTTCAATTCTGTCACTTAATCAATTGACTTCTCATATTTAATCCCTCTTGGGTCCTCATATTTATTGATAACTTTCGAAAGGAATTTCGGATTTTTCTCTCAAGAAACTGTTCTTTAAAATTAAATTCTTTGAAATTAAATAAGTTTCTTCAGCCTTAGAAACTATCATTGCATCATTTTTTTTATAAATATACATTAAAATGGAAAATACCTAGAAAACGTAAAAGAACATAAATCAATAGCTATATAGTATTTACTTCAACATACTTTTTATGTAAAAATATATTAAAAATATGCGAATTAAATTAAAAAAAATAATATGTATAAGTCAAATTTAAAATAAGATAACTTTAATTTCACTAATTTTCTAAACTTTTTTTTGTTGTTGTTTTTATAAGGATATTTCATAAAAAAAAGAATGTTTAAATTAAATATAAAAGCAAATAAATTATTAAATAGCGGTCCAAAACGCCATTAGCGCATTCATAGGAATTACTTCCAATAAATTACTAATTGCTATTTTCTAGTTGTTGATTTTATATTAAATTTGCATCAGAAATAGGTATAATGCAATCCCACTATCATATATAAGAAAAAAATAATCTACAATATTTGCAAACAAAATGGCAATGTAGCAACTTTTCTAGAAATCCAATACATGTGCAATATCTTCGGATAATATTTGTGAATTACCGGCGAAAATTATTTGCATTATTAGCAAAATAATTAGAAATTCAATAAAGCTATGTTGGGATAAAAATTCAGACTGATATTGTTAAGCTCTTTAATAAATACAATCTAAGGTGGATTCAGTATTATTGTTATGTATATTTCTGTTCATAATTATACGTTCATGTTATAATCTGTCCATGTTATACACTTTATTAATTATTCTTTATCGAAATCTAAGCAGATTTTTGTATATAAATGCAAAAATATTATTTTTGTTTCTTCCGGTAATAACAAGATAAGGCACATTTTTGAAAAATTGAGATAATTTGGGAAAATGTAGCTTTAAAAGAGTACTTTCATCTGACATAGTACTGAAAAATAAAAATCGAATACTTCCCGTCATAGGGCGACTATAAATTTTCATTTAAAAATTGAAAAAAAAAAACAGTAATAATCGGGTAAGTGCATAAAGTAACGATAATAACCATATAAGATTTCTATTTATTTCTTTAAATCGTCTATAATTCTTCCAGTAATAACCAGGTAAGGTTCAGTTCTAATATTTTGATAGATGTTAATAATATGTAATTTTATTAATATTTATTTTAATAAATGTACATTGTTTTTATAAATACATTTAATAATTGCATTATTTTAATAAATGTAAATAAAAATAAAATTTTGTTTTATTTACATTTATAAAAAATAAATGTAAAACGATAATAACCAGATAAAAGTTATATTTTTAATTGGTTCTCAATCATTAAAAACCATTTTTATATAACTATTTTGGCAAACAAAAGAGGTTCTTATAACCTATTTGAATTTAGTGAAAATTATTAAGTTTTAATCTATTTTATAAAAGTAATGATAAAAAGACATTTTTGAAAACTTCAAACGTTAATTACTCAAAGTATTAATAATGTGCCTTACCTGATTATTACCGGAAGCCTCAGATGGGTTATATAGGTTTTCAAAAGAAAATTCCAATTTACAGATCCTCTTATATAGGAACTATATAATGTGATGCTTTGGTCAGTTTTTTGATAAAAATGGAATATATTTTTAAAAAAAGGCTACCAAAAAGGGTATTTTAAACAGAATTTTCTGAAATCATCGTGACTGAAAATTTAAAGAAGTGTTCAAATAAGTAATTGCGTTTTTTTCTGACTCGTTTTTAAATCCATTTTTGCTCTCAAATGAATCCAATTTACAGATCCTCTTATTTAGGAACTATATAATGTGATGCATTGATCGGTTTTTTGATAAAGACAGAATATATTTTGAAAAAGGGTACCAAAAAGGGTATTTTGAACAGAATTTCCCGAAGTCATCGTGATTTGAAAATTTAAGGAAGTTTACACATAGCAAATTGCGTTTTTTATGACTCGTTTTAAAATCCATTTTCGCTCTCAAACGCATCCGGTTTACAGATCCTCTTATTTAGGAACTATATACTGTGACGCATTGGCCAGTTTTTTGATAAAGATAGAATATGTTTTGAAAAATGCTGTCAAAGTGAGTATTTCGCACAAAATTTTCCGAAGCAATTATGATTAAAGAATTAAGGATGTATTCAAACAACAAACCGGTTATTTTATGACTCATTTTTAAATTCAATTTTTTTCTCAAATGCATTCAACTGACAGTTTTTTGTTATTTAGTTTTGGTCGATTTTTCAATAAATTCAGAATCTATTTCAAAATATGTTGTCAAAATGGGCATTTGAGCTGAATTTTTCTTAAGATGATTTCTATAAAACCAGTTTTTGCAGAAAAATGAAATTAAAAAATTTTCAGAAACGGTCATAGGAAGTTATTAAACTGGGTTTATCTCAAATCATATATATATTTTTTTGTTGTTGTTGTTGAAATGAGCACTCTTCGAGATCTACCTCCGCCTATAGGCCCAGCCGACAGGGATTTTTTTTTTTTTTTTTTTTTTTTTTTTTTTTTTTTTTTTAATATTAAAATGTACTTATGAGATAGAAGAAAGTTTTGGGATTGACACATCCAATTAGTTAATCATGAATTGAAATTTTAATTTCAGACAATATACAAACATCCAAATTAAAAAATAGGAAACGAATTTCATAAAGTTCGATTCAATTTAATTCAAAATAAGTTTTCTTCATTAAAATAATAAGCAGTTTACATTGAGCAGTCTTCCCAGACAATGTTTTCCTTTATTTCTAAAAATTAAATGAACGTACTGTTTATATTATTATTACAAATAGCTATTATGAAAACAGAAGAAAACAGAAGATAAAACATTAAAAATTAATGTTTCATAGAAATGAATTAGTACATAAATATTTTTATCATAAAATATTTTTAAATGGTAGAATATAAACACTGTTATTCCAAATTTATTAAAAACTTTTTATCTCAAAGAAAAAATAATTTTCAATTTTTGCGCAGAAGATATAATAAATAATTTAAATATTAAAAATTAAAGATGTGTCTTATTAAATTTCTTAAAGTAAAAAATTTAGATTCATTTGATAAAGTAAATTTTAGCGACTGAAAACTTTTCAATTAGAAAAAATAATGAAAGAAATTTTTTCGCAAAATTTTAATTTCGAATTCAAAATTAATTTTAGATTTGTTAAAGGTTAATTTAATTTATTGTTAATTTGCTTTTTAAATGGAATTAAAAAAGATATTTTATATGTCCCTTTTTTTCATAAATGTTTATAAATCTACAGTTTAGAGTATAACTATATAAAAATAACTATTATAAAAATTGTAAAATCATCTGTTTTGAATTTTGCTTACGATCATAAATTTAAATTATATGAAAAATTCAATTTATTAGGAATTTTGACAAAAATGTGAGAAATTCTATTATAAAAAAATTCTTTAACCTACATAATTAAAATTTAAGGTACTACAATTTTGAAAATATTTTTAATCCGATATAAATTTTTGCAAAGTGAAAAATAATAAAAATAAATCTAATTTCACTTTATTAAATTAAATTCTTATATTCTGGACTAAATGAAAATTTTAAGTTAAAATACAGTTTCTGAAATTTTTCCTTTACTTTAATTTAATATTGCATTTGAATATATAATTAAATACATTGAAATGCTGTCATTTTATTTCGCTTTTTAAAGCGCTATTTCAATGAAAAAATTTCACTAAAATTCAGTGATTTTTTTTTCAAAATAGATTATAATGTATTAACATTATGTGTTAAATTGATACTGCTGGTGAGTTATAGGCCTCCTGATTGGAGAGGTTACAGCCCCTAAAAATAACCCCACCTACACTGAGTCATTTTAGTAAGGGTCACTACCTGACCGAGATTAATGCGTGTTGAATTTACAGGTATATAAGCGAAATGCATGATCGTAACTTCTAGAAGGGGTGAAATTTACACAAAATAAAAAAATAAAAAATTAATCAATAAATAAATAACAAAATAAATGAATGAGTAAATAAATAAATAAATAAATAATTGATTAGTTGCGTTATGTATTTTTTTCGCTGCCCCCTTATCGTATGAAGTCAGAACTAATCTAAGCACTAAACACTTTGACACTCAGAAGTCCGTTCCTGTAAATCAACATAAGTAAATTAAAAAAAAGAAAGAAAAGGAGTCTACTCGATGTTAGCTGGGAGTTATCCTCATAGAAATTAAAGAGAAATTAGAGTTAACATAATACAAATTTTATTTACATTATTTACATCTATAGACAAATACAAATTAGAAAAATAACACTGTCCATTTGATAACAGACTCTTTTTCATAATTTTAAGAATAATACTGCACATTAGATAAAAGACAATTCCTCACAATTTTAAACATAACACTGTATATATAATAAAGAACAATTCCTCACAATTTTAAAGATAACACTGTATATTTAATAAAGGACAATTCCTCACAATTTTAAACATAACACTGTATATTTAATAAAAGACAATTCCTCACAATTTTAAGAATAATACTGCACATTAGATAAAACCAATTCCTCACAATTTTAAACATAACACTGTATATTTAATAAAGGACAATTCCTCACAATTTTAAACATAACACTGTATATTTAATAAAGGACAATTCCTATAACCTTGACAACCTCTCTAACCATTAGTTTAATTACGAAACATAGTGGAGAATTTTAGATTGCGTACCTGGAGCTTAGGAGTGCTTTTAAAGATGGGGTCCAACCTGGGCGAGTCATCTATGCTCCGTTCGGCAAGTCAGGAGATTCCCGAAATCAGCAGCTCTGCAGTCATCTCCAAGGTAATGGGCATCTCTTTTCTCATCAACCGATCAGGCACATAAGGCAGTGGACATCTCTTCAACAGATCAGGCACATGTTAAACTGCACACATTCAGCACCGCATTCCGAATGATTCGGGAGAGCAACCTTTTTTCTCTCTCCAAAAAAAAAAAAACAGGAGTCTAAAATGTGTTTTCCCCTCATCTCAACCCCAACCAATTGCATTGGGACCTGATAAAAATGGGGCCTTGCTTCTCTTCTGATGGACGTAAAAGTTCCCAAGATTCACTGTGACCCTTTCAGCCCTATCTTTCAGACCCCCATCGTAGATTTATGGGCTGGTCACTGCACTCCCCATAAATTTCCAGCTATTTACCGTCCAAATGCATTTATTTAATTACGCAGTCCTGCTTCTAAGATAGTCATAAAACCTGGGAGGTCTGTTAAGAATCCCATGAGAGCATTTTGTACGCCAAGGAAATATAAATACGTACACTAGTAAAAATAGACAAAATAAAAATACATAAGATATTGGTCTTTGTGCTTGGAAACCTAAGGTGGTCGTATCTGACCATCAGATGCATTAGTTTTATTTATTGAATAGCAAAAATATAATAAAAATACGAAATATGTATGTCATCTCTTTGGATGTAAGTCATTATTATTTTTTAAAAAGTCGTTATACATTATTCTAAATTATTAATATTATTTAATGTTCTTTTTAACCTTTTGCTACTGGTGTCTTTGATTAAGGACATACTTTTTAAGAATTTTTTTAAGACGTTTAATTTATTTTAAATTAATTTATAACACGATTATTAAATTGGTAAAGGAATTATTTCAAATGGTAATTTTTCCAACTGGGGAAAAAATTTCGGATCAGGATTCAAACCAGGGATGTATCGGTTGAAGCCGCCCATGTTCTCCCAACTGAGCAATCCCAGCAGGATACTGGATGTCTGATTCACCCAACCAACCTTAGCGATCACACAATCTGGTCTGATACTTTGGACAAGCTAAACAGAATAAATCGAAGTTTAATATTTTGAACCGTAGAAAACGTTGCATTCGTATGCAATGTACATAAAAAGCACCATGATTAAGATATCATGGAAGGCAATTTTATAGGATGAGGAAAATGCAATTCCCACAGAAGAGGACGATAGTATTGATATTGAGAGTAAAAAGTTAGAAGGTTTGAGAAATTGTAAACGTTTAAAAAATATGAATGGAGGCAACAGTGCAACAATGGATTAACGAATATTCTACATGCGAAAGTTACGAAGTTTTTAAGTCTGGACATATAGTATTACATGTCGCATGTGGTTCAGAAGAAAAAAGGAATTTCGAAGAATGCTCTGAAAAGGATGAAGGAAATTCTAGAACTCATTAAAAGTTGAGTCAAGGCGAAACATTAGTAAAAACAAAGCATTTTTTTAAAATTAATTTATGTGGAATTACATTAAAGCACGATGTTGAGAAAATTGAAAACGATGTTGAGAAATTTGCGTAGTAAAATTCATTGAAAAGTAAATGTAAAAGAAAACCAACTTCAACCATATCATTCGTCACAAAAAAGTGAGATAAATTACATTTCTATTTTTTTATTACACTGTTAAAAAAATTCTGAAATTCACGAACATTTTTTTCCTGAATTTCACAGAAAAGCTCCCTTTTAACAACTAAAGGGTATTTTCCGTTACAAATCACAAAGTTCCATCATATTTCCTGAAAAAAAAACGAAACGGATGGAAATAAAAACAAAAATCGGAGACACTCCGGTATGTGGGGAGCTCCGTGGTCTAGGCACCACGCCGCTAATCGCCTGCAATCGCAGATTGAGGGTTCGAGTCCCATTGGCGCCATGGAATAATGAAACATAAAAATTCCTTTTAAATTACATTTTTCTGTTTATTTTTCTCTTTTTTTCTTATTAAAAATCTTTTAATTTATTAACCGAAAAATAAATAAAGAAAGAAATAAATAATGTACGACAATTTCAAAAAAAAAAAAAAAAGTCTCTCTCTCTATATATATATATTGTAAAAAAATTGTTAATAAAAAAAATTTTATTAAAAAAAACAGTGGTTTCAAACAGTGATTTTTTTTTAATTTAAACTATTTAAAAAAATTAAAAATGATTTAAAAAAATAATAAGTATTATGCATCAGTCTAAAATAATCCGTTTACAAACATTCTAAGGAATATAGCCCCACCAGTGGCCGCGAGGTTCTAACCTCAAACTGGTAGACGGTAGGTGCTGGGTTCGAACCCAATCGCGACCGTCGGCCTAACCGTTCGAAGTTTTCCGTGGTTTTCTTCGAACCTTGCGTAAATACGGGTTAGGTACCCTTAGAAAGACCCCCACGGAGGGCAACCCACCCCATAGGGCCTATATCCCATAGCGTAGATAATCGGCCGACAAAAATACACTACACTACACTAAGGAATATATTTGAAAGGAAATCTTTAAAAAGCACAACAGATTTTCCCACTAACTCATAAAAGACATACTTTGTACCGTTTAGTATCAGCAACTTTGGCTCAGTTCGTAAGAATTTGATCCGCAATCTGAAGGTCCCGAGTGCGATCCTGAGGACGGCGTGAACTAAATTATCCAAAATAGCAATTCAGTAAAATAACATAGCAGCTTAAAATCCCTAGGTGATTTAGAATTCTTTGAAGGTTAATCGGTAAATAATTTTTAAAAATTATATTAAATTATTACTATTATAAATCAAACTTTGTAACGGAAAGTTACTGATTCTTACACCGGAGTTTTCCCTTCTTGTTTTTCCCACAACGGAAAATCTACTAACGGAACGGTAAAAGTTCGGCTACATTGCTGCCGGTAGTTTCACCTGGAATTCACAGATTTATTTTTAACAGTGTAACTTGCTGAAAATCAAATAACATAAAAATATTATGTTCATTCTCATTCTTTTGTATTAATTAAAATATAAATGTATAAAAATAGACATTTTCTATCCCCTTTCCAGGAAATTTTTACCAAAATGTACCCAGTGATATTCGCTTCTCCAGGAGGAGGAATTTTGCGAATTTCCCGGTTAATCGAAGGTCTACAATTTTGTAAGATTGTTACAAGAAGTTACTTTTCATCTCTAATGTGACGTCATGTTTTATTTCAATTGATATGGTATGAAGAAATCTTTCTTTGGATTTAATATGAAGAAATTTTTAAACAGCGCATGACGACTTTTTATCATTTTTTCTCGATATCTATAATAGTACGATATCCTACAGATGTTTTATAGATTATGAAATATAGAACAATTATAAATATGGAATTTTTTTATTTCTGTCTTAAATGTTACACTGAATCGTATCAAAAATAAATAAATAAATAAAATAAAATTAATAAAATCTACAAAACTTCCAAAGTGTATTTAATTTTATAATATAAATTAAATTTAAAATCATGTAACTAGCGTTTATTAACATCACAATATTAATAATTTATCGCACCAGCTTGTATTTTTTTTTAAAGTTTTTCTTAAAATTTTAATATATATAAGGTTAAAACACTCCCCGTTTGGACATTTTTTGACTCACAAGAGATATAAGAATTATTAGAAATTTTCATCACAAAATCGCATCTTGTTACGTAAATATACAATGAACATATGTGCCATAAATAAGTAAACACGCTGTGTTTACGTTTGAGATTTCTTATATAACACTTAGGCTATTTTATGTGAATATAGCCTTTTTTTCAATAATAAAATATCAACCACGTTATATGTAAGTCCTTTTATTAAGGTAAATGACAGTGAAGTTTTTATGTGCGTTCGTAAATATGTAAATACGTTGCACCTATAGTTGTCGTTCATTCGGTCTGTCCGTGCGCATATAACAATGCAAAAACTACCCAACCGAATCGTTTGAAATTTAAAATATATAATTATTCCATAATTTTGTCGAGTCATTTCAAATCTTATGAAAATCGGATGCATAGATCATATACAGGGACAATCAAAAATATTCCGTTACATTATGGCCAATAAGGAAAAAGTTTCAAATGCATTTTAATCGTTTAAATAAAATTTAAAATATGTAATTATTACATAATTTTGTCGAGTCATTTCAAATTTCATGAAAATCGGATGCATAGATCAATTACAAGGACAATCAAAAGTATTCCGTTACATTACGGTTAATGGTGAAAAAAGTTTCAAATGCATTTCAATGGTATTACACTAATTCGAGCATAATAACATTTATATGAATGTATGAAGTAGATATTATATTATACATTTTGCACAAACTGTGGTGCAAAGAACATTTGTTATTGATTTACACGGTCACACAGAAGTATTCCATTACATAATGGTATAGGGAGAACATTGTTTGGTATGCGTTTTAATTATATTAAACTATTTCACATTTCATGACTATAGTATACGTTGCTGAGGTGTAATAAGAGTTACTATTCCTGTATATTTACAGGAACACAAAAAGATTTCGATCACTACACTGAATCCGAAGTAATGTTTCTTATAACAGCAAGATCCGAATATTTTTAAAACTTCGTTATCGTACGAACGCACCCCATTTGCTATGTACAATTTTCAAAATGTTTATTTTAGAATAAGTCTGCAAATAGGAAATGTGGAATGCAATCAATATTTCTGAAGACGGTTGGAAGCGGGAAGAAATTTATTTACTTTTTTGTTTAGTTATTTAATACTGGTACGTAAAATGTAATGAAAATTGTAAGTGTAAAGAGGGAAATGAATGCATTTAAATATGAATAGAGGATTATAGCTCTCATGAATTTAACTTATTATTAAATTCCGAATGGTCCGAAAACTAATGGTAGATTTAGTGATAAGAAAAAAAAATTAGCGCTCTCCTGAAAAAAGTGTTTTATTTCTTTTTAAAACGTAGATTAATTTCAGATGTTTTATTTTAGATCATCCAGGTAACTTTTAAGTAATTTTGAATAAATTATTTGCATTTCATATTATTGTGTAAGCTTAAATGTTTTTTTAACCTCCCACTGCCGCGACCTGATATATCCGTTTACTAGGCTGCAGGTTTTACTGGAATTGAAGCTTTATTTAAATTAATATAATTCTACAAATATAATCCAGTTTTAAGAAATTAATCTATGATTGATACTTTCAAGGGTCATAAGCATGTACGTAACAAAAAAATGTATATATACCATGATGGAAATTCCCTCTTTTATAAACATTTAAATTAATTGCAGAGAAAAACAATTTACCCTTTCAATCGGCGATCAAAGGGTTAATATTCAAGAAGAACGATTGTTAATTGACATTTTATGACCGTTTTAAAAAGATTTTCATCAAAATTTGCACAGGGATATTCGCTTATCCGGTACAAGGCATATCTCGACATTTCGGTTACTCGAAAGTCTACTGTGCAAGAAGTGACTTTTCATTTCAAATCTGACGATAAATTTGATTTTTAATTGATATGGTATGAAGAAATCTTTCTTTGGCTTTTATTTAAATTGATTTTTTAAACAGCGCATGAATACTTTTTATCACTTCTTCCTCTTAATCTTTTGCAGCATGCTGTCCGACAAACGTTTTACTGAATATGAAATATAGAACAATCATAAGTATGGGATTTATTTATTTCTGTCTTCTTACTGAATAGTATATATATATATGTGTCTCTGTGTGTGTGTGTGTGTGTGTGTATAGTAATTTTCATGTGCTTTGTATTTGATGTTTTTTTCTTCATTTAATTTTAATTTTAATTTGTGTTTTATGTGTGTTGGTAGCCCTAAATTCGCATTATTTTGTTTTTTCATGGCAAATACGAAGATGAAACCACACACTTCATTTGTAGTTACAAAGTATTTTGGGCCTGAAGATTCTGCTTTGGCTCTACAAATTCCATTTGTATTCATTTTAATTATTTATTTTTCCCTCCATGTTCAATGAGGTATAAGTTATGAAATTCAATGGTTCGTATATTTTAATTAATTACAATTAATGGTTATTAATAATTAGTGGTTTTATATACATATATATATATATTCCACTTGTATTCATTTTATTTATTTATTTATTTAATTTTCCCTCCATGTTCAATGCAGTAATCTTTTATTAAATTCAATGGTCATATATTGTAATACAATTAATGGTTATTAATATATATATATATGTATATACAGGGTGTTTCGCTACCAGACCGACAAAGTTTGAGGGATGGTAGTAGACACGAAGACAAACATTATTAAACAGGAAACCATGGGGCGCAAACGGCTTCTGTAGGAGTTAGAGGCCATTAAAAATTAAGGTTTTTTCAAACGATGATAAAAAACGGAAAAAAGGATGGATTCGTTGGCGGTTTTTACTAAAATCATTCTTTATATCACGATTTTTTTAGAAAAAAATTTTAAAGGTTACATTCAAAAATTGTCGATAGAGGGCGCTTTAGACTTTAGAGTAACGAACAACTACTTTTTACCGTTATTTTGTGTATGGGGTTGAAATTTTTCTAAAGTTTAGACTTCAACTTAAATTTTAAGCCCAAAATCGAAAACATTGGGATCGGGTAACTAGCGAAAATTAAACTGTGAACAGAGGAGAAAATTTTAAACGCTCATAAATATTGGACAAACAAATCGATTTTGTTGCAGTTTGAGTGTAAGTCATTAACTTGGTAATTATTTTATTCAAAATGACGTACAGCTTTGGTGCCCTCATTTTTTGATAGAGGGCGCTTTCGGCACATCTCTGACATTTCAAAGGCATTACTCCTGGGTGTTCTACTACCAGACCACCATACTTCCAGGAAGTGTTAGGGATACAAAGACGACTTGGAATCACATAGAAATGTAGCGTTGGAAATGCATTTTATGCAAGTTACGGTTAAAGGAAGCAGAGAAAAAAGTAACAGAAACAGCAGAGAAAGAGCGACACGTTAATGTGACAGAAAACAGTTTATTTAAAGGTTTTACTAGGAAAGGTGTTTGAAATTACGACCAGTAGTAGTCCGGCAAGTTTGACAGCGACGGTAGATGGCGCTAAATGGTAATGCGTCTGCGCAGAGATCCCTTTGAAGTGATCATTCGCGAACCGGTTCCAAAGGTAGCAGAATGAAGTATTTGAACGATGAACAGCACGATAGGGCTCCTCTACATTTTACCAATGACGTTTGCCGACACTTCAAAGTAACATATGGACAGTGGTGGATAGGTCGTGGTATCCCGGTTCATTGGCCTGCCAGATCTATCATGTATGGACTTCTTTTGCTGGGGTCAAATGAAAAATTAGGTGCATGAGACTCCCATCAGTTGAAGACCTCGCAGCTGGTATTTCTGTAGCTGCCAGAAATCTATCAGAGATGCCAGGAATCTTTCAAAGCGTGAGGAATTCCACGTGACGCCGCTGTCAAGCATACCGGACTACTTCTGGTCGTAATTTTGAACACCTTTTCCAGTAAAACCTTTAAATCAACTGTTTTCTGTCACATTAACCTGTCGCTCTTTCTCTTCTGTTTCTGTTACTTTTTTTCTCTGCTTCCTTTAACCGTAACTTGCAAAAAATGCATTTCCAACGTTACATTCCTATGTGATTCCAAGTTGTCTTTGTATCCCTAACACTTCCTGGAAGTATGATGGTCTGGTAGTAAAACACCCAGGAGTAATGCCACTGAATGTCAGAGATGTGTCGGAAGCGCCCTCTATCAAAAAATGAGGGCACCAAAGCTGTACGTCATTTTGAATAAAATAATTACCAAGGGAATGACTTACACACAAACTGCAACAAAATCGATTTGTTTGTCCAATATTTATGAGCGTTTAAAATTTCCCCCTCTGTTCACAGTTTAATTTTCGCTAGTTACCTAATCCCAATGTTTCCTATTTTGGGCTTAAAATTTAAGTTAAAGTCTAAACTTTAGAAAAATTTCAATCCCATACACAAAATAGCGGTAAAAAGTAACTGTTCATTACTCTAAAGTCTAAAGCGCCCTCTATCGGCAATTTTTGAACATAACCTTTGAAATATTTTTCTACGAAGAACGTGATATAAAGAATGTTTTAGTGAAAACCGCAAACGAATCGACCCTTTTTTCCGTTTTTTATCATTGTTTGAAATTTTGGAGATCAAACTTTAATGGTCTCTAGTTCCTATAGAAGACGTTTGCGCCCCATGGTTTCCGATTTAATAATGTTTGTTTTCATGTCTACTATCATCCCTCAAAGTTTGTCGGTCTGGTAGCGAAACACCCTGTATATATATATATATATATATATATATATATATATATATATATATATATATATATATATATATATATATATATATATATATATATATATATATATATACACACATATATATATACGTATATATACACTACTCAAAACAATTAAAGGATATTGCAGTTGTAGGTGGATTTTGTATCTGGGAATCTTTTTAGCTGATTGATACATGGTCGACAGACATAGTAGGTTAAATGAGAATAAATTACACATGTTTGGCAGAAACAAATGCATTTTATTGCGCATATGTGTACAAAAGGAAAAAAAACACAATATGTGCATATGAGAAAAAAGAATAAGAAAAGGTGTTTTCTTCAAAGAAAATCATTTTCAGTAGGGGGTATGGTTTCCACGGGCGGCCAGCAACGTTGAACACCTTTGAGGCATGGAGTCAATGAGGCTATTAATGACGAGTTGGGATATTCTGTCCCACTCTTCCAGAAGAGCTCTTTCCAGTTCTTGGAGAGTTTGTGAGGATTGTTGGCGGCCAGAAACTCGTCTTCCTAGAGCGTCCCAAACGTGCTCGATTGGATTCATTCTGGAGAACACGCTGGCCATTCCATTCGAACGATTTCTTTCTCCACCAGGTTTGCACGAAGTGGTCCGCAGTTATCGTCCATTAAAATGAAGTTATCTCCGATTGCTGCAGCGTAAGGGACTACAATAGGTCTGAGGATCTCATCCCTATATCGGCGACAAGTCAGAGCTCCATCTCAAATGATGTAGAGATCAGTGCGCCCGTCAATGGAGATGATCACCATACACCAACACTCCTCCACCGCCAAATCTGACACTTTCGTGCACGAACGCAGGATTATTCCTACTGCCACGGTCCCTACAGATGAAAATACGCCTATTATCCGAATGCACAGAAAAACGAGACTCGTCAGAAAACAGAATATTGCTCCATTCATTTCTCCTCCTGTTGACATGCTCGGTTGCCCACTCCCTGTGGTCGCAACGATGCCTTGATGTTAATCTAACACATACCATCGGTCGGCGAGCATACAGACCTACAGCATGGAGCCGGTTTCGAACATTCTCAGTTGAAATCGTGGTGCCTGTAGCCGAGCGAAGGTGTTGTTGGAGAAGAGTAGCGTTCATGTTTCGGTGTCTCCGAGCTGTTAACGCTAAATACCGATCTTCATTGGGCGTTGTTGTCCGTCTACGACCTTACTATTTACCTTACTTATTGCCCTGGTCTTCGACCTGCACATCCACTCTCCAAAAAACGGTTCCAGATCCTGGAAATGACACTTTGTCACACTCCAATGGCTTGCGCTACTTCGGCTTGAGTTTGGTTCCCTTCTAACCTACCAACAATTCTCCAAGTTTCTGAATCTGTCAAATGACTTCGCTGAGACATCGTACTCATCGAAACAAAGCAATCACTGAATGCCGATCATCTTTGTCTTCATTCTCTTTTATCCAGTTGAAAGACAAATTTCATTCGCTGCCGCTGAAGCGACGTTTTTGACGTCGAGATCAAAATTTGCATACTCCACAGTTTGAAAACCAGAAAAATTTGCATTTGGGAAAAATTTGCTCCAGAAAAATTTGCTCTTCTTCTATTTTCGGCAAAAAAAATTCGTTTATATCTTTATTTTATATAAAACTTCAAATATTCTTTAATTGTTTTGAGCAGTATATATATAAACTTACATGTTCCAAAGCGCATTTTGATCTTATAAATAAAAATTCAAATTCAAAGTACACAACTAGCAGATATAGGCATCACAATATTAATAATTCGTGCATCTTCTTGAATTTAGAAAAAATAAAAACCCTTTATTTATTTTAATATATATAAGGGTGAAACATTCCACATATAGACATCTATTCATTCACAAAATATATCAGAAATATTATAAATTGTTATCAAAAAATTGTAGTTTCATTTGCAAAAATATTTAAAAAACTCTTGTGACATAAATACGTAAACACGCAGTGTTTACATTTGAGATTTCTTATATAAAGCTTAGGATGTTTTCTTGTATACATAGACTTATTTTCAATAGTAAAATATCAACCACGCTTTATGTGAGACATTTTATTCAAGTAAATGACAATTTAGTTTTCTGTTTTAGAATAAAGCTGGCAAACAGAAAATGTGGAATATAAATTTTATTTCAAAACAAGATGGGGGAGGGAATTTATTTGCATTTTTCTTTATAGTTTATACTGGTACATAAAATTTTATGAATACCTTTTTATGCAAAGAGGGAAGTGAATGTATTTAAGAGGGAAGTGAATGCATTTAAATATGAATAGAGGATTATAGTTCTTCTGTATTTAATTTATTATTAAATGCTGGGTAGTCGAAAAAAATGGAAGAGTTAGTGATAAGAAATAAAATAACACACTCATGACAGAGGGTTTTATTTTTTTATGTAAATTAATTTCAGATACATCATTTCAGGTATTCCAGGCTGCTTTCAAATAATTTTGAATAAATTATTTGCATTTTGTATTATTGTGGAAGCTTTAATAATTCTAGTGAGATTTCGTAAGAAATACTACCTATTGTAATGATTACTATGGTACGACTTTTGAAAATTCCTTCGTAACTTATCAGTATATGACCCCAGGAATCCAAGACCATCTCATCTAAAAAGTTTATATATATGTATATATACATATATATAGTCGTACTAAATTTTGTCCGCACGATAAAAGTCCCAAGTATGCATGGATCGTCTTCAAACTTTCCAAAAACCTAATGTTGGCCAAAAACTTAGCGTGTATTGCAAATGGGTAAAGAGGACCAAGGGATGGAAATGGGGAGGGTTGAACTTTTTGAATGCTGCTTTAATATGGATCTGATTAAACAAACACTTAGACAACAGTGACAGGAAAAATAAGCTTTTTTCATTATAGCAGATGCCAACAACAATAATAATAAAAATAATAATAATAAACAATAAAATTCTTACCACAACAATTATTTTACTGTTGCAACATTACCACATGAAAAATAAAAATAAAATATTTTGTCGAATTTTAAAAAAAATTATATTACGTCATAAATTTTCTATAGCAAGATTTCCACATGAAAATGGAAAATGAAATAAATACGTTGACGGATTTTTTTAAAGGAAATTTTACATAGTATTGGAAATATAATAGACGAAAAGCGAATGAATATGTAACGTCAAATGGGCTTGAAAAAAATATTGAATCGGGATAAAAACGAGATAATGGAAACAGTTCTATATTTATTGGTGTGTGTATGAATGTATATTAGAATTTTCACAAAAGGTGTAGGTCCCAAGAGCTCATTCTTTGTAATGAAACTGGTTTTATTTCTAATCTTGTTTTAGTTGGTGGTGGTGAAATTATAAGCTAATTTCGAAATCTACCTCCGTCTGTAGGCCGAGCCGGCAGGAATTTTTTTTATTTAATATTCAAGAAAAATTATTGTTAGGCTAAATAAAAAAGCAGATGAATGATGCAGTATCTTTATCTGACAACAAGGTAAAAGATTGCAATAAGTTATTTTAGATTAATTTTTTAAACACGATTATTCAAACTGTAAATTAATTATAACAGATGTAAAGTGATCGTTGAGGTTAATTGGGTGAAATAGTCCTCCAGTGTTCGTGTCCGGGATAGCTCAGTTGGTAGAGCATTGGCGGCTTCAGCCAACACATCGCTGGTTCGAATCCTGGCCCGGACCTTTTTCACCCAAAATTCAATAATGGAAAAATTGCATCTGTTATAATAAATTATTTGTTAGTTAGATTGGATATATTAGGAAACGAACGGAAATATGCAATAACCTTTACCGAGTTACACCCTGATCTGAAAAATATTCTTCATCTGTATATTTATCAGAAATATATATATATATTTTTTTACTTAGCTTTTTACTGCCATTGATTTTCGGTAACGTTTCGGAGAAGTTCTGATGGTGCACCGATTAGTTAATTAATCACATAAAAATTAAATACATATCAATGCAGCATCATTTAAATTAACAAAATTATGGCTCACGCTACAAAATAAGTTACAAAAATAAAAATAAAAATCGAGGGAAAAGAAAAATAATCAGCATAATGTGAAAGAGTAAGTTAAAATTTGAATGATATTATTCTACAAACAGTGCAATTTAAAAATATTTTTGATTATTTGTTTTAATTAATAATTTACTCATGTATTGAAACATTAACACATATAATTAGTTGAATGAATCGATTTTTACTGTTCTTATTTTATTTATTTATTTTTTTTACACATCACTTCTAGTAATAGTGGTAAACGTCTGTCTGTGAGCAAAACCCCCTGGAGCCTCAAAAAAATTTTTCCTATTTGACACAGAAATGTACGAAATATATATATATAAAGAGCTATTTTTTCAGTGCACCAAAAAATTGATGTCTCGAAAAAATCCGGCAGTTATTAGCGATGAAATTAATTAAAAAGCTTATTTTAACATGATTTTCATCTTAATTTGATCAAAATCAGGTGTCAGTTTAACAGAATTTATGCACAAGGCAAATATTTAAAAAGCGATATCTTTCGTTCTAAAAAAGCCACGAACTCGCAAATTACACGACCTAATGTGAAATTGAAAGAGCTGTCCGAAATTCTAAAATTTAATTTTACAGCTGTCATAGAGACAGATTGTTTGAAAGGAAAGAAATCAAACTGCAAGATTATCAAAGTTTTCTCCGGAAGTTGAAGTATCACGTGACAAATTTTACTAGGAAATGTTACTAGGAAAGAAGAAAATAATAAAGAACACCGTTCAGGGCTCGTTCGCATCGAGATTTTAAAAAGAAAGAGGAGAACACGCTTCTAGATTCGTTCGCTTCGACACTCGTCGATTTCGAAATTTTATAAAAAAGGAGGGACCCGCTAGCGGGCGAAGCCAGTCAGTTTTAATAATTAAAATTAATATATTATTACAGTGTGTTAATTTGGTATAGATTGACAAAAACAATATTAAAAACATTTTCTTCATGAAGTAATATAATCTTAGAAATTATTAATCTGTCAAAACTTAGGAATTAATTAAAAATAATTCAATTTAATTTAATTACATCGAGAATTCCGTTTCCCTTTTAAAATAATGAATATCTTTAGAGAAACAGTTTCGTTAGGGCCGTAAAATTTAACATATTCGTCAACTTCTTGAAGTTTAGCTTTAAAATAAGTTATTTTTAGTGAATCATAATTTAAAAAAAAATGGAAAAACATAAACATTAAATATATCTAATCAACATTCTCTTAAGATGTTGAGAAAATGCTTTTCATTTCAAATACAAAAATTTTAAAACTTTTTCAATTAGTTTTTATTAAAAATAAAATAAAATATCATTTCCTTTATCAAATGAAATATTCATAATGCATTAAGTAAATGAAATTTCATTTTTTGAAAATTTAAGAAGAAATAAAAGAAAATTCTTGAAATAGAATTTCAGTTTTAAGCATTTATATTGTATTCAAATTTTTAAATATTTTCAGAATTTTTCCGTTTAAAATAATATAATAAGAAATTAATTTTCTATTTTGGTGATTCTAATGAGATATCATGTCTATATTCTACTTAAAATTTCGCACATATATAATTTATGAAGAAAATATTTGTAATTAATATCTAAGCAGTTAATAACCACTTTTTAAAATGAAGATAAAGCCTTTTCTTAACGTAAGTAGAAAATAAATTATTAGTAATATTAAAAAATAATTTAACTAGTTTGATCATAAAGAAGCTTATTCAACATCGCTATGCAACATCACGTCAAGTTTCCGAAAACGCTTTTCATCAGGAACAAAAGTAATTTTAGTTTTTTCTGTAGAAGATTAAAATTATTTTTTTAATTTAATTTGCAATTTTTATTTCAATTTTTAAGATTATAAATCAAAAGAAAGCCATGTTTAAAATCGAATTTCTAAATATTTATTTCCTTTAAACAATGAACTGTGTAAGTTTTACTTAATAAATCATTTTTGGATGTTTTTTATAATTATAAAAAAACTATTTAATATTAAGAAACATGTTAATATTGTTATGAATGTATGGTTAATTTACCTATTACATTTGATAAAAGCTCTCCTTATTATTATTTTTTAAGCTATTGCATAGCTTTTATCACGGGCTTTGAGCGCGGCGACCGAATCCAAAAATTCCGTAACGCGAAAAATCCTAACACATCCGTAACGAAAAAACCTAACACTCGGCTAACGTCGTTTCAGTTCGGCAGACTTCGGCGTGGTATCCTTCGGTAGACTTCGGCAGACATTGACGCGGTATTTTTCAGATATTTAGAGGATATCAAGTCTCAAACATATATATTTCTTATTTCAGATACTATAAATCTATAGTTTCAATAATAAAAATTCCTGATAGAATGTGTATAATCGTGTAATCGTCTTAATGTGTCGTGTAATAATCGTAAATGTGTAATCGTCTTAAGATAAAACAAGGTAGGATAATGTAGCTTTTGGTGATTGGAGACCCGTCTTATGGTAAGGATCGAAAAAATTAAAATACTTATAACTCGCGATCTAATTTTCATAGCGCGGCCAAATTTTGTTTGGTAATTTATTATGAGACAGTGTTAATTTTTGGTGACAGAAGACCCCCACGTTGAGGGTCGAAAAAATTAAAATGCTTATAACTCGCGGTCTAATTTTCGTAGCGCGGCCAAATTTTGTTTGGTAATTTATTATGAGACAGTTTTAATTTTTGGTGACAGGAGACCCCCCCCCCCCCCCATGAAAAGGTCGAAAAATTTAAAATGCTTATAACTCGCGTTCTAATTTTCGTAGCGAGGCCAAATTTTGTTTGATGATTTATTATGAGACAATGTTAATTTTTGGTGACAGGAGACCCCCCCCCCCCCACGGTGAGGGTCGAAAAATTTAAAATGCTTATAACTCGCGATCTACTTTTCGTATCGCGGCCAAATTTTGTTTGGTAATTTATTATGAGACAGTGTTAATTTTTGGTGACAGGAGACCCCCCCCCCCCAACGGTGAGGGTCGAAAAATTTAAAATGATTATAACTCGCGATCAATTTTCGTAGCGCGGCCAAATTTTGTTTGATAATTTGTTATGAGACAGTGTTAATTTTTGGTGACAGGAGATCCCCCATGGGGAGGGTCGAAAAATTTAAAATGCTTATAACTCGCGATCTAATTTTCGTAGTGCGGCCAAATTTTGTTTGGTAATTTATTATGAGACAGTGTTACTTTTGGTGACAGAAGACCCCCCCCACAGTGAGGGTCGAAAAATTTTAAATGCTCATAGCTCGCGATCGAATTTTCGTAGCGCGGCCAAATTTTGTTTGGTAATTTATTACGAGACAGTGTTACTTTTGGTAACAGGAGATCACCCATGGTGAGGGTCGAAAAAATTAAAAAGCTTATAACTCGCGATCTAATTTTCGTAGCGCGGCCAAATTTTGTTTGGTAATTTATTATGAGACAGTGTGAATATTTGGTGACAGGAGACCCCCCCCCCCCATGGTGAGGGTCGAAAAAATTAAAATGCTTATAACTCGCGATCTAATTTTCATAGCGCGGCCAAATTTTCTTTGGTAATTTATTATGAGACAGTGTTAATTTTGGTGACAGGTGACCCCCCACGTTGAGGGTCGAAAAACTTAAAATGCTTATAACTCGCGATCTAATTTTCGTAGCGCGGCTAAATTTTGTTTGGTAATTTATTATGAGACAGTGTTAATTTTTGGTGACAGGAGACCCTCCACGGTGAGGGTCGAAAAATTTAAAATGCTTATAACTCGCGGTCTAACTTTCGTAGCGCGGCCATATTTTGTTTGGTAATTTATTATGAGACAGTTTTAATTTTTGGTGACAGGAGACCCCCCCCCCCACGGTGAGGGTCGAAAAATTTAAAATGCTTATAACTCGCAATCTAATATTCGTATCGTGGCCAAACTTTGTTTGGTAATTTATTATGAGAGAGTGTTAATTTTTGGTGACAGGAGACCCCCCCCCCACGCTGAGGGTCGAAAATTTTAAAATGCTTATAACTCGCGATCTAATTTTCGTAGCGCGGCCAAATTTTGTTTGGTAATTTATTGAGGTATTGCATAGCTTTTATCGCGGGCTTTGTGCGCGGCGAAAGAATCCAGAAATTCCGTAACGAGAAAAAACCTAACACTCCGGCTACGTCGCTTCAGTTTGGCAGATTTCGGCACGGTATCCTTCGGTAGACTTCGGCAGATATTGACGCAGTATTTTTCAGATATTTTGAGAATATCAAGTCTCAAATCTATGTTTTTTATTTCAGCTACCATAAACGTACAGTTTCAATGATAAAAATTCCTGATTAACCTACATGTATTTTAAGATAATAAAAATATTTTAAACGATATTAACTTGTCATTTATTCAATAAAAGAAAAAAAATTGCTATCGGTCATCACGCTCAAAAAGTGTAACTTGAATTGATATCAAAGACAAAAAAAAAAAAAAAAAAAAAAAAAAAAAACTACATAAATAAAATATAAATAAATAATTATAATTGCATAAGTTGATAAAAAATGCTATGCAATAGCTTTACCGCGGCAGTCCCCGAGTGCCACATGTATTTTTAACTCTAAGACTATTCCAATTGTTCTCTTTGTAATTCAGCTAATAGAAATCACTTTTACCTATATTTACTAAAATTCAAATACTTAAGAAATAAAATTAAAAATCACTTTTTAAAATACCCCATTTTATTTAAAAATGAGTAATCTAATCAATTTGATCTGTTTCATTATGTTTATTTCTAATCAATTTCAATTTATTCTCTAAAAAAAGTTTTACGTTTAGTCTTTAGTGGTTATAAAACAATAATATAAGAAGATTTTTTTTTCTTAATGTTATAAATAATACAATAATAACAAAATAAGACATCGAAATCTAACAAAATTCATTATAACAAGATAAAAAATAATTTATTTTCATATTTTCTCTTTTCGTTAAAAATCAGCAGTTAATTTTAAAAAGTGCAGATTAGAAACATTTTTAATAAATATACTTTTTACATTTTACTTTCTTTCAAAAGAAATCTGATATCTTAAACGATTAAAAATATGTTTACGCAAGCAATATAATAAAAAGGATTATTCTCTAAATTAAGTTGAAGTATTTTTTATCTTTTTTAATCCACGTGATTTAAATATTTTTGTTATTTAAAAACATGTTCTACAACTGTGTTTTTTAAGATAATAAGAAAACTAAATTTATTTTCATTTTCAACAAGAAATTAAAAAATATGATATATGCGCTTATCTTATCGAAATACATCTTTTCATTTCGTAATAAGTTTTCAACAATTTTAATCTCTTTGTAATTTTTAATCTAAGAAGCGTTTCCTTTTACATAAAAACTTCTTATTTAAAAATATAGTCATATAAAATAACAGGCATTTTTTACAAGTATTATTTAAATGTAATAAATTAATCTTTAAAAGAAGAATTAGAGCTTGAATATAATTCATATTGTTTTCTTCATTGCATTAGTTAAGCCGGAATGAAACTTTATGCCAAAAAGAATTTTTCTTTCGTTCTTTAATATACGGATAAATTACATAAATAAAAATGAATGTTTGTGGCAATAATTGTTATTTGCAAAAACTAACAAATTTCTTCACTATATGTCGTCTTTCAAAAGTTATTTGCGATATGGAAACGACTTACTATATTGCATATTTGAATATTTGTAAGTATGGTGCTTTTAATAAAAAATTATAACTTTTTTCTCGTACATTGTTTTTATTAACTTTTAACAGATGTATTTTGTATTATTTATTTAATTAGAGTGTGGTAATGTCGTGAATCGTCGGAAGTTCGATCCAATGTAGGCCAAAATGGTGAAACGTTTTACTGTCTAATTGGTGGGTTTTCACAGATCATGTTATTTTACTAATTATTACATATATGGAAGTTCTTGCTTCGTGCAGATACTAAAATGCACAAAATACTGTTCTATAATTTTTCTGCTATTAAAGATTATAATAAAAATTAACATTTTTCGCCCTTACAATTATTTTTATACGATATTAAAATCATTTTCAAATGAAAGATATTAGTCATGGTAACAAATTAAAACATCATTATTCCAAATATTGAACAATTCTTTCAAAAACAAAATTTTTGTTTGGCAATCAGAAATTATTTATGACTAAATAATAATAATAATAAAATAAATAAGTAAAAATAAAAAAAAGACTGCCGAGTTACATTTAAATTCACAATAACAATAAACATCATTTTAAAGATGATTATAACGTGTCATATATTACGTACGCGGTGCAGTAAAAACTAATATTCTTATACCAATGATAAAAAAAAACAGTAGATTAAAGACAGACAACGTTAACTGTTTAAAATGTACATTTTTATTTCATGGAAGTAATCAGACTGACTTCTGAATGCCTCATATTACGTACGGCATGGATTAAACATTAATATTCCTAGACCTATCACAAACAAATTTTAAATGAAATTCCATCTTTACAATTTTTAGAACTGCAAATGTCTGAACTTCTTAACATCGCACATTTAAAATTTTTACACCGTAATTTAATAATATACAAAAAAACATGTATTTTTTTAATTAGATTTGCTTTAAATCTCTAACATAATTTGTTTTTAAATTAATATATTTTTTAGTACTCTTTTTGTCATAGTGGCAACAGACGTAATCAGTTTTTGGACATTAAACTTGGACCAATCAGAAAACGAATAAAATAAAAAAACAGAAGTATTCCATTTTTGAGTAATAAACTTGGACCAATCAGGAAACGTATAAAATTAAATAAGTCGCGGAATTCAACCAATTATAGGATTCAGATATACTTTAGATTTCCCAATTCTCTAGCGAGAACAACAACTATTTTTTCCAAATAGTTAAAAAACAGGTTTTATACAATTTTAAAGTGTTTGTGCGTTATTTCATACTTTATTTTTATTAAAATTAAAACTTAGAGCGATCAAACATCAAATTAATTTTAAAAAATCATTTTATTTATTACTTTTTATAAATAACTCTGATGAACAAAATTTATGTTTGCAAAAATTTTTGAAACTATTATACTGATTTTATACATTTCTGGAAATCGTTTTTACAAAAATTATTTTACTTTATTTCTATCGCGCACAGTTTTTCCGCAATCTTCTTTAATATGTATTACATTGACGTATATAGTCTGTTGAATGTAATACCGACAATAAAAATTAAATTTAATATAATAATTTTATTTAAAAATGCATACAAAGATATACATATAAATGTAGAATTCATTAAAACATATTTTAGTTAATTTGTTTTTTTAATCAAACTTATTTTTTTATTGCCTTCTTGTTTTGCTAGTTAATATATGTTATAATTCTGCATTTTCACAATCCATTAAAAATCGGCAATCATATTTTCTACGGATGCTAATACAACTAGAACAGACACTTGCCTGCAATTTGTATGCAGAAAACAGTTTGAAAATTCTTTTTTTCTAGTCTTTAATATTGGACTTTATATTCAATTTGCGGATATTTTAATTGTTCTGTTATATTCACATAATAAACTTAGTCACTATGCTTTATTTTATTCGGGAGCATTTCATTCAGTGGATTTTTGCATAATTAAATTATAATGTTTACATCCATTGCATAAAAAATAGCAAATAAAGCCTTTGTGCAAAAAAAAATTTAAGATAGAAAACCAACGATTATAAATGCACAAATAATGTATGAAAATGTAGCATAGAAAGGTAGGTTTTGGCTCAGTTTTGCTTTTTCTTGCTCGCTGAATTTTGCACTGATGAAGAATCTCGATAGTAGACTCGAAATAGCTGTTTGCTATCTTTTCATATATTATTTGTGCATTTACAAGCGTTGGTTTTCTATCTTTAATCCATTACATAGTTAAGAAGTATGGTTGTCTATATTGCACTAAGAACCATCAACATCACTCTTATCTGAGTCATAATAAGGTTAGTTTCAAATGTGTCTCATAATAAAATGTTAGAGATTTTTGAAAGTTTGTGTACCCAAAATCTCTAATAAGAATATTCAAATTCTTTAATATTTCTTAAGTATCTCGGAGGATTCATTTTTTTATGTTTTCTCCGAAAATAATCAGGATTTTTTTAATCAGAATCAAGTTAGCTATCATACATCTGGTCCTTAAACAAAGTTACAGATTTGTAAATCGCATGCAGAGCTGCCAACTTCTACGCCTTCTTAAATCATGTAAACTTGTTTGGAACACAAGTTTTTTTTAGTAAAATGTATCCCAAATGTATTCAATGCTATGCAGTGCAATACATATTGTCAATTACTAAATAAAATTTCTGTTTCTAATGTGTTTATTTAACTGTAAATAGCTGTAGAAGTTGGCAGCCATGCACATATAATAAGTGGTACAGCATAGAAAAACTGGGGTAAACAAAGGTTTTTCGTTTTTGGATGTATATTTACTAACATCACACAAGGAAAAAATCCAATGATCAATGTTGTATTCAATCAATGTTGTTGATCAATCTTATAAGATATATCCTATAGGATACATCAGGTCTGAAATAAGGTTACACATATTGTAATAAAATATTTAGCAGAATCTTTAATAGCAAAATATTTGTAATAATAATTATAATAATAATAACAAAATATACAATTTTGCATGTCGGCCATTTTCAACATAGTGTCAAGCCCGTTACCAAATGTCAAGTCTGTTACCGCACGGTTTTTTAATGATTATCATTTTTTCACCATATTGTTTTTATTTTTTATTCAACTAAGAGACAAATATGCAATTTTTTTAAAATTTAATCATTTACATGAATATATACTCTAATTATTAGAAAAAGTTCTTGTATAATTTCTATGTGATCAAAATTTTGTGGCTAAAACTGTTTCTCATTTCAATTTAGTTTAAGTATTATTGATAAATAAAATGTTTTGAAATTTAGGGACATAAGTCACTTCAAAGTAGGCTGATTTTAGGAAATTTAATAAGTTTAAACAGAGTATTTTCAGTAATTTTGTATGGTAACGGACTTGACATTTTGCCTTACAAGCCAATTTTAAATAGCAATTACATATTATATTATAGGGCAAAGTGCACAACCAATTTTTTTTCATGTACCTTAAATATTTACTTTAACACCTGTCTCCATTTGTAAAAGAAATTATAAAGTTTGAAAAAATATTCTGACATGTAAGCGAATGGTGAAAATGACCATTGTGATCTATTCTTTAAAAATAAAACGTTCATTAAAAAAAATGCAAAATCTGATTCTTTTCAAATAATGATTTTTTCACACCTTAGATTTTAATCAAGCTGGAATAGAAAGAAAGAAAGACGAAAGCAGTTCATTTGGTACTAAGATTTTGGAAATAATTTAATATTTAAAAGCAGGGTTATATCATTGGAAATCCATGTTTTTTTTCTATCATTGCTCCAGTTAAGGTGAAACGAGATAGCAGATGGCAAAATGTATATATGTGAAGAATTAAGGCATAACAATTTTGTCAAAACAGATAAAAATTTTATATAATTGATTCTTATTAAGTAAAAACAATGAATCAATGTGTCGATTTCTTTAATTTTTTGTGAGAGTGAAAAAAACTCACTTAAAGTTCTTTTCTTATAATCATAACTACTTTTCAACTTATCGGACCGTATTAAAATTGTATTTTATTTAAAAAACAAGCAAAAAATAAATAAATTCATTAAATTTAGCCAGATTGTTAAAAAAAATTAAGAAAAATTTGCAGAGAACTGCAAGTAGGTGGTTATTAGTTAGCTTATAAATATTTTTTTCATATAATGTGGAAGTTATTTGTAATCCCATTTAGTTTAGTTATCTTTTCTCACATATTTAAATTACCCCAAATCTATAAGTTTTCTTTTAGACTTATCTATAGCGAAAAAACACACAAAGTTAATTATATACGGAGAAAATTAATGAATTTGACTTTTTTAAATAATATTTTTATTTTTTTATACATTCCGTAAAACCTCTAAATAACGGACACCTCGGGAATGCAGAAATTGTCCGCTATTCGGAGGTGTCCGCTATTGGCAAAACCTCAAAGATACAATTATCGCTGAAAAATGCTTAATATTTCATTAATGTATATTTATATGTCCTAAAACCTTTATAATATGATTAATGAGAAACTAAAATTATTTTTTAAACAATAAAACTTAAATAAAATTGTGCACACCTTTAACTGCTGTTTGTTACATTCTTATAAAAAGAAATCTGTTACAAAAGTTTACTTTTTCTCACGATTACATGCAATTTCTTTTTCAATGTGACGTTATTGGTCATTATATAGTTCCAAGCAGGGATGGGAATTGCACTTTTTCATCATTAAAAACATAAAACCATAAAATCTTCCGGGGGAAAATAGACATTTGAAAGCTCTGGAAGATGTCGCTCCCAGGCAACACCCTGAATTCAACACTGAACATGAAGCTGAAATTTCCTCAGTCCACCATCCACATTTATCTGTGATCACAAAACTTGTGACACATTGCTCTTATAAATTTAGAGGCCTTTTTAATTTTTTCTCATTTTTTTCCTTGTTAAAAAATACTTTTTCATCATTTATCGCCGAAAATAGTGTCCGTTATTTGGAATGTCCATTATTCAGAGGTTAAACACACAAAAATGTAAGTTTTGGGAGTGGGGATTGTAAAACTGTCCGTTAAATACAGGTGTTCGCTATTCGGGTGTGTCCGTTATAAAAGTTCTACTGTATTACATATGTATCTAATTCTCACATGTAATCCGTTTTAAAATACTAAAATTAAGTAACAAAATATTTTTTTATTTAACTATTGTATTAAAACAACCGTCATAAAATTAACTTTTTCAAAAAAATTGCGAAATTTGTTTTAGAATATTTATTTTCACATATATTTTATATTGTAATCAAACTTATTAATCAATCTTATTAAAACTTTTTTTAAAGATAATTGTTTTTAATTAAACAAATTTTAAACCAAACATTTGCTTCTATTGTGAATACTGTAATAAAAAATGACATCATAAAGTTACAAAATTAATTATTCAAATTTATTGAAACATATTTTTTATTTACTTTATTCCTTGAAAGTCAAGTGTTACGACGCCACACTAATGACCGAAAAAGACCCGGATGATAATGTAAAGCCTATTGGGGCGTTCTTTTCAAATATCTCGTGCAAATCTTAATATTTTGACGTGATTTTCTTTTTTTCTCTTGCATAGGATAGCTCAGGACTATCCACAACCGGACTAGTTTTACTTTTTGGATTTTGGTGTCAGTTTGTTTTAACTTTAACTTTCAAAACCGATTTGAACCGGTTCTGAAACTGAAACTACAATAATATAAACATAATATAACCAAAATCAAAAAAAGTAAAAACTATGCCAGTTGTGGATCTTCCTCAGCTATCCTGTTTAAAAAAATCACAGCAAAGTATTAAAATTTGAAAGAAATATTTGAAAAAAACATCCCCATAGACTTTACATTATCATCCAGGTCTTTTTCAATCAGTAGTGTGGGCTCTTAACCAAATAAATATAGTTTAAAAAAACTAAAAACCACGCTTTTTAAGTATATCAAACTAAAAAAAGTGAAAAATAATTCGTACTATAAGCTGAAAACGAAAATAAATGAAAAATACTATATTACTATAAAATCATTATTATTATAGAAATCAATTAATAAACAATAAATAAAATTATCGTGGATAAAAAGCGTGGGGTGCTCCATCTATCATGCTCCATCTATCAGTTCTTAAGAAGCACCCCACGCTTTTTTTCCACGATAATTTTATTTATTGCTTATTAATTGATTTCTATAATAACAATGATTTTATAGTAATATATTATTTTTCATCTATTTTTCACTTTTTAGTTTGATTACTTTAAAAGCGTGGTTTTTAGTTTTTTAAACTATATTTATATTTAATACAGAAACCAAATTAATCGGTTGGATAGTTTCAGAGTAATTGGTAAACATACATAGAAAAAAAATACATACGCGTCGAATTGATAACTTCCTCTTCCTTTTCTGAAACCGGTTAAAAATAAAAATTGTAATACGGAATTTTTTTTTTTAATTTTACATAAATATAAATAATGTCAGGAGTGAGTCAGTCGAACCCACAAGCTCTTTCGAGAAACAGAGCTTCAATCCGGCGCCTTAGACCACTCGTCCATGCTGTCTACTCTCCATTCAGCGAACGTATTCAACACTTTTAATTAGCAAAAAATCACTAATTTTATTAGTTTTTGCCTAAATACTAAAAAAGTACGGAACCAATTTCAATGAAACTGAAGTGGTACCAATTCGAGAGTCTTTCATTTAACACAAAAACCAAATTAATCGGTTGCATGGTTTCGGAGTAATCGGTGAACATACATAAAAGAAGGAGAGTTACAAACTCACAAACTCACAGACTCACAAGCTCACAAACTCACAAACATACAGGTGAAGCTAATAAAAGCGTGGTAAAAATGCTAAAGTTGAAACGTTTGAAGTAAATGTTTCCCATAAATGTTAATTTCTTGGGAAAAGAGGAAAAAAATAACCCGGTATTGCTGTACTTAAAATTTGTTTACAGAAGCAAAAAAAGAAAGAGGATTAATCTCTAAATTTAAATTGGGTTTGGTTCTTAAATCCTAAACAGTTTTATGAATTTCAACTGTTTTTTAATATCTATTTTCACACTTAATTTTTATAGTAGTCAAATCTCTTATTTTAGACTTTTTTTTAGGAGAATGTATTAAAATTAAACACATTTTAAAGCAAACAATTGTTTTTATTATGAATAATGGAAGAAAATAAAATATCATAAAGTTATAAAATTAATTAAATCGAGTTTAATAAAGCCTATTTTGTTTCTTTAATTTAAATCTTTGTACGTCAGATGTTATTCAAAAAATGATAAAATTGAAATGTTTTAAATAAATGTTTCCTAAATATTTTTAATTCCTTATAAACACAATTAAAAACGAAACCAAACATTGCTGTACTAAAAATATGTTTACACAAGCAATTAAAGAAAGAGCATTGATCTCTAAATTTAAATTCGGTTCGTTTTTAAATCCTGAAAATTCTCTGCGTTTTAAATACTGTTAGTTATTTAAATGTACATATTAAATCGATGCTTTTAAAATGATAAAAATGGACCTTATATTTCTATTCACTTAATAATAGAAGAACATTTTAAAAGAGGAGATATTTTCATCTGAGGTATCATTTATTTTAGATATGCTGTTTCAAAAGTTTTTTTAATTTCACTTAGAAAGTTAATATAAGAGGCATTTTATTATTCTTAAAAAATATTTTATCCCAGTAAAAGAAATGGTAAAAAATCAGAAAGAGTACTTGTCTCGTTTATTCGTAATTTTAAAATAATTAGTTTATTGTTTGGGAAGCACAGTTAAATTCAGTAATTATTCATTTTTTAATACAGTAGTTTAAGAACAAGAAAATCACAAATGTAAAAATAATTTTCTTTCCAGAATTAGCATGTTCGTATATAAATAAAAATTACATATATAACACAAATAGTGAGAATTTCTTCAAATTAAGGAAATTCTTCTCTTTTTGTGTTTACAGATTTCTAAATTTTTTTATTACAGTATTGATTTAGCAGAACGATCAGCTATAACATAAAATATTCGGTTTATTAATGTTTAGTTTTAAATCGTCTGCATATTTTTATTCCAGTGTTTTTCCCTCTGAGTAGGGATAATTTTGTACTCTTATGTTTACTTTTACCAGTTGAGTCGACGGTATTGAGTTGTGTTAATTCAGCGGATGTTATTTGTGAAATGTGTAATTAAACACTAATTAAAGTAATTAAAATGTGGTAAAAAATAAAAATACAGTCTACTGCTTTCTTCAAAATATATCGACAGAACAATTTAGCTATAACTTAAAATAATTAGTTTATTAATGACGACGAGAAATACTAAGTAGTAATGTATTTTTTATTATTATTACATTAGCTCATGCACAATAAATTAAAAAATGCAAAAAAGATTTATTTTTCACAGTTATTATTAAAACTATATTGAAAGTATATTGTTATTCGGGTATTGGCAACTTCTAAAAATATATATTTAGTAAAATTTTAATGTAGTATTTACAAATTTTTATGCAAATACATATACATAGTTACATATTTTTATGGATTTGTATGTTTAACTGAACCAAAGCCTCTATTAAAATTTTTAATGCAAAGATGTATAAAGATAATGACAAAAAAAGTTCTTATTTGTATAATAATAATAATAATAATAATAATAATAAAAAGTATGAAGGTATTTAAATCATAATGATTTTTGAAATTTAGAGCAGAATTGTTCTTAGAAACAAAAAGATAATAAAAACACAATTCATTTTCTAACGGTACAAAAAAGACTTTACTTGCATCTTGATACTTTTAAGTGTAATGTTTTCTGTATCACCAAAAGCGGCCATTTTTTTGTGATTTTAGACGTTTTATAAATATCTTTAAAAATATATGAAGAATAATCTCAAAAATTCAAGTTTCATTACAGAAAAGTACTTGTCATATATTTCAGCGATTTTTTTTCCTGAAGTCTCTTAGGCGATCGTCAACAAATTGAAAAAGAATGAATATCTTTGGATAACCCTGTCAAAATTACTGTAGCAAAAGCATTTAAACTATAGATTATAATTAAGTAGTTTATTATAATATTCTGTATAAATATTTATGAGGATAGCATGTGTACTCGTAGAAAAATTAAGGTTTTTATAAAAATATTCCCAAATTTTGCCAAGATTTTTACATATAATTTGCAGAGTTCTTAATATAAAAAAATGTTCTTTTCAAAAATATGTCAGTCAACATGGTACACAATATTCTGTAATCAGAGTTATAAACAATAAAAACTATATGAAAAATGAGTTCGTTTACTAAATACGGGTTCACAGTGCATGCGCGAGAGCAGTCAAAATGGAATGTGCACAATGTGTTAGCTAGAAGAATAGAGCAAATTTTCTAAAAGTCTCAAAAACATAACTTGAAAATTCTGAAAATTTTCACCGATAGAACAAGCTCAAAATCAGTTGTTCCGAAAAGCTGAGGGGCTGTTTCCAAATATAGTAATACGTGCAATATTTTGTATGTAGTATTGACATTAATTAATTGATATATGCACTTAACCTCTCATATTTTTGTTTTATTTTAGAAAAAATGAATTTTGAGCTTATTTTCATACACATTTTTATTCTTTATAACTATGATTACAAGATATTGCGCACGATGTTTCCTGTCATATTTTCTTAAATGATTTTTTTTTATATAATGAACTCTGCAAATTCTAAGCAAAAAAAAACTTGGAAATATTTGGGGCTGTTTTTCTTAAAACCTATATTTCTCTGCGACTATATTTGGTATTCCGAGAAAAATGAACACAGTTTATTATAATAATCCAGTTAATCATAATCTACAGTTTGAACGTTTTTGCTTCATTTGTTTTGACAGGGTTAACAAAAGATATTCGTTCTTTTTCAATTTGTTGACGGTTCCCTATAGAGCTTCAGGAAAACATGTTCACTGAAATATATGATATGTACTAGGATGGCTACACACCTTGAGATTCAAGATAATTCGTCATGTATTTTTCTGGGCATTAAACAAAACGTTTAAAATCGCAATTGACCGGTGACCTTTGAGCACATAGTGTAGACTCGTGTACGACAGAGTTTTAATATATTTTCTGCTTAATATTGAAGATAATCTGATAGATCTACTTATAAAATGAGTGTATAACTAATGCTATTTAGTTTTACATAGTACGTCAAACGTACTACAATAGTACAGAAATCACTATAAATATATAAACTATAAGAATTCTTATTTATATTCATTGTTATTTTAATTCTAGAAGAATCTCAACAAAAGATTTTCGTCTTGTCTATACATAGAGTCGAGCACTATTTCTAGATAATTTTTATAAATTTATTTTAAACATATTTTAAAGAAAACAAAGAAATGGGACTGTTTAAGAAATCTTTATTATGAGAAACTGCATTGATCGCCATTTTCAATGATTCTACGTATAAAATATTTTCATTTTTTTTCCCTTAAAAATCCAAACTAGTCTTATAATATATTTTAGATAGTGAGTACATATTTGCTTTATGAAATTAGTTTTTAAAAAAATGTCTTGTACAACAAATATATTAGTTTTTTTATTTCAAATTTATCTCGTTGCTCAATATTTTGCAGGGCGTACATATGTATGATTTTGAAAATAACTACAATGGTATATCTATTCTTGAAATAAAAAACAATGACATAATATGAAATGTATATATGGCCATTCTGGGAAAGTCATGAATTTATAAATTTAATAGAGTTTTCTGAGAATTTATAAATTTAACAATTTTCTTTAGCCATTAAAAGAATCACAACAATGGCATTTTTTCGAACTAATGTTTAAAATGCATTTTTTCGATATCAAAACTATATTTTTAACATCTTATTTCAATTAATAATTTATCCTGCTGCCGAAAAAATCTGATTTTTAAAGGAAAAGGGAAAATGAAATACGCACCTCAGAATACAGAATAGAACAACACATGTATAAAAATTGGTTGAGCTTACCTGCAATAAAATGAAATAATGTTAACAAATATAAATTAATTCATCTTCACTTGTATGAAATAATATTTTAGTACATGTTTGCATAGACATATATGGAAAAATATCTTTCACATTTAATGCATTTTACATAGAAAATCTCAACATAGATATTAAAAAAAAGAAACACTGAAAATTTCTCCAACTATAAATATATAACAATTACATTGTTCTTGAAATTACCTTTTATAGTTAAAATAGCACTGGCACTGTTATTTTTCTTTCCTCGTCATATTACAAAATTTATCACTGAATGAAATTTATAACTAAATCATACATCGGTAGAATTTTGTAACTAATTAATTCCTTTAGTTGAACATAAATTTTGATATTTTGATATGTTTTAGTTAGATAAATTGTATTTCAGCAAATAATGTAAGTTATAGTTAAATAAAGTAAATAAATAGTAGTTTAAAAATTTCGCATAATATAACAAAGTGATGATGATGTATATATAAGAAACATGTAATAATAGTGTCTATATAAGAAACATAATAAGAAATGTGTAATAATAGTGTCTCATAGTGTTACACATTTGCAAGTGTTCCTTCTGAACATAAAATTTCTCCGTGGTAATTTCTCATGTAACTGCTGCGCTAACAGAATAAGTTTCAATTGCATCACTGCTCTAAGATGTAGATGTCCAAAAACTACTGTTTTTTTCAAACTGAAGGTCAGCATTTTTAGATTATTGAAATAGTTGCTTTTAAATATGGTTTCTTTGGTATACTAAAAAGTAATGTTTGATGAATATAAGAATACGTTAAATACAAAATGTATTTCGTATTGTTCCTAAACATAGAACGAGCATAATTAATTTGACTTTCTTCTAAATATTGTTATTTTCTAAAGATCCATATGATATTTAAAAAAACAAATTGTCTTTAGTTAAAATTCTCTATAATTTAGTTGATATTTCTTCAAGATTGTATAGCTTTCTATTTAATTGAAACTGGGCTTCTCTCGATTTTGAAATATTTGCCTTAAACTATAGTTTCTCGAGTTCATTTCAAAGTAATATTTAATAAAAGTAAGAATAAACGAATTTGAAAATGTATTTCGTCTTAATGTCATTGATGAAAATTAATTAAAAAGTTAATTAAAAATATATATAAGCATTTTTCTTTTGTGATGTAAATGACAAAAATATCAATCAATCTCCTGACCTGTTTTCAGGCTGTGTTTAAGAAAAAATATGTTGCTCTCACGACACAATTTTCGTCCATACAAAATAAAATACACATATAAAATTATCTTATTAGAATATTAAAAAATCTACAGATCATAAAAGTCATATTTACAAGTTACTTTATATTATTATGAAATACATGTATTATTGTTTTCTAAAATACATGTATTTTCTTACTTAAAGTACTTGTAGGCTTTCATTAAAATACATGGATGTTCGTTTGGCCTTTTTTTCTGAAGAAAATGCATTTTTCGAAATTTCTTAGGCAAAAGAAATATAATTCTGTCAAATTTCGGTCTACCATCTACTTTAAAAATAATCTGTCACTATACAAAAATTTTCCGTAAATTTTATTGAATAATTTAATTTTTCTAAGAAAACTGCACAATTTCCGCAACTGACATTTTAAAATTATCAAATCAGTATAAATACTTAATTTTACGGAATATTACTGTATTGCTTCAAAACAATAACAGCTCAGCAAATGATGTTTTGAAATAGTTGCTTTTGTTTGAAAAAGCAAAGTGAATTAATTGTTGTATCTACTTGTCTTTCAATGATATTATTTTTATTGAAATTCAATTATTGGTTAAATATGACTTTATGTGGAAAGCATATTAAATGATCCTCCAATAACTGCTAAATAGTATGTGTTTTACATAAATTTTCAAGAAAAACTGATAAAAATTATGGCTTCATCTATACTATGTATTTTAAACAACTGGCTATAATACTTGTATTTTTGCGATATACATTTCAAAAAATCAAATCGTATTAATATCTTTTCACGTTTGAGACTATTAAAAAAATACAGTGTATTTTTTATCATGATTTAAAAATAATTTTGACTTTTTTATAGCAAACTGTTAATATTTTTAATATTTTTATTAGCATGTTTTAAAATGAAAAAATTCATTTTACAATTGAATATTTTTTTAATCTAATCCCTTTAACAGATTCAGCACATAAAATTTAAAATATACCAGAAATATATACTGGAATTTTTATAAAATTAGAGTTTATCCAAGTTTAAACGCAACAAAAAAATTATTTTAATACTATCTAGTAAATATCTTTGTTTACAGTAGATCATCAGACAAATAATTTGGAAAATTTGAAAAAAAAACTACATATTCGAAAAAAATGGGTTGGTAGTCTTGCAAAATTAAAGGAATAAAGGAATAAATAAATAAATAGAACATTAAAATTAAATTTTAAAAATCTTGGAAAGGGATACTACTAAGACAGAAAAAAAAAAACTTGTAAATAACTGCAGCTTGATCTTTTTTTTATGCTACCAATATCGATCATCCTCCAAAGCCTGTTTAAAAATTTCTTTTCAATTTCCAACATATTTCCCCTATAGTCTCAACTTTTTACCTATCCCAGATAGAATGTATGGGTATAAAAAACAATATACACATACATATACATACATATATATATATATATATATATATATATATATATATATATATATATATATACATATATATATATATATTTATTTATTCTGAAATGGCATCTTTCACTTTCATTAGAAATCTCCCATTTTAGCTTAAACTCCATCCAACATTTTTATTCAAATTTACAGATGGCCTTTTGAAGCTGTATTTTAATACGCAAAACTTTTTTAATTCACTTAACATTTAATTTATGTTAGATCACTCAAAATAGATTTTGTAACACATATTAGTGTGAGCAAAATTAGGCCAAAGGCTGTCTGATAATTACCCCTGTATTTCTTAAAAAATACACATCTTTTAAAATTCAATTTTTTCCCAATTTAAAAATAAAAAATTTATATCAAATTACTTTTTAATTCAAATATTTTACGGTTATGCATTGGAAAAACTTAAATAAATATATATTTAATAATATTTTTATTATAAATGTACTCCCTAAATGATAGCTTAAAGCACAGAAAAATTATTTAGGTTTTAATTTTTATACATTTCGTATATTTCTGCTGGAAGCTATTTTTATATAAATTGTGGTAAGCTAAAACAATGCTATAAATTAATATTATGTTTAGTTCTCTTGTCTGTTATGTTCCATTGAAAGATTTTTTTAACATTATTTATATACTGGAAATTTTTTTGTAAAGAGGTCTATCCTATAGAATAATAAGATGAATTAAGCATCCTATCTTATGTTATCTTTTGCTTTCGCTAAGAAGTTCTTAAATGTTTTTCAACAATTTAATAACATTTATTTTAATACCTGTTTTATTTTGTATAAGTAACTTTTTTATTATGCGGATGAGATAGACTACTATTCCCCCTTCCCGCCCAGAAAAAAGGAAATCAAATGCGAACAACTGCATAGTGTGTTTGCATCTTGCTAATAAATTAATTTTACGTTTGAGAACATAATGAGAGTTGTAAAAAGTCATGTTCTTTCTTCGCCGTGTTCGTTTACACTTAATAAAATCGTAAATGGGAACACTTTTTTTTCTTTCAAGTATTAATTGATGTATACAAAAATTGAGAAAATAAAAATTCAAACGTAATAAGAATAATTTTTTTCCCTGAAATGATTATCACTTGTTTCTAAAAGAAAAAATAACTATTTCTAATAAAAGATATATCACGTTAATCTAGTAAAAAAAAAAAAAAAAAAAAAAAAAACATGTTTAAATGTTTGATAAAATTTTTATTTATTTTATAAAAAAAGTACAGAATTTTTTACTGTTTACTTCTTAATTTTAGATAGAACGTATTTTCAGTCTCTGTTCAATCTCTAGAGATCTTTTTACTGTATCAAACAACCGCACAAATATTTACTACACTAAAGTTTACAATGTATCATAAATTACTTTTTGTGAATTTTAATTCATTTGTATTATTTGTTTTTGCATGTAACTTTACTTTATGCCAAAAAAAGTTTTTTAATTTTATTTATTTTCGATTATATGTGAATAAAAATGGTATTAACTGCATTGTCTGTATTATAAGTATTAAACATAAAATTCATCGTAAACTTATAAAACTAATTATATCAAGATTATAAAAATACATATATTTTTAAATACTCTTTCAAAATCAGCAGTTAAATGTGTCGAAACAGAACAATTTTTAATCTAAATTTTATTCTGGACTTTAAATAATTCCAAATGAAATCGGATTCCTTTTAGTATTAAAAAAGTATTTACACCAGCAAGAGAAAAATTTAAAAAAAAGGAGTATTCACCGATATATTAAAGAAAGTTTATTTTAATATTGGAAGATAAAGTTCTATGTGATTTAAAAGCCTTTTGTTATTTTACACTACATACGCTTTCTTAATTTTAAACTGGATTATAAACAGAATTTAATATTTACATTTAGAGAAAAAACAACTATAAAACCTTGAAAAAGAAGCTTATCTTATCACATGACTCCTCGCAATGTTTATCTAAAGAGATATTTTATTTAGCTTTGAAATATTTTTAGCTGGAGGGGGAAAATAAAGAGTTAAATAATAGCACCTTCATACTTTGTTGGTGATTTTAGAAACAAATTAACTTTGAATTTAAAGCAGGCATGGGAAACATGTTATTATTTTTAAGCTTTTTAGTTCAGATACAATGATACTGCGAGCGGAAAATGATTTTCCTGTTTTTTCTTCCGATTGATTGCTTAAGAACTCATATATTTAGGAATCGGAAAAATAAATTAAATTTATACAAGTTGGAAATTGCACGTCAAGCGTTGCAGATGAGGTGCGTTCGTACAATAAGTAAGTTTATAAAATATTATGAGCTGGGTGTAATAGTATACAGTACTTCGGATAGAGAAGAGTATCTGAAATCTTTTTACATCCCTGTAAATACTATTTGATGTCTATTATACAGGAAGTAACTTATACTAAACCTCAGCAACGGATATCAATTTCATAAAATGTGAATTAGTTCAATATTAGTAAAACGCGCCCCATACAATCCCCCCCCCCCCCCTATGCCTTATGTAATGGAATATTTTTGTATCGCCCTGTAAATTATTGAAATAACATTCTTTACTCCACAGATTGTATGGAATATATTTATAATATACTTCATAGATGCATATCAACTTTATTATGTTCGAAAGAGTGTAACACCGTTAAAATTCACTTGAAAGTATTTTTCCCATTGGCCGTAATGTAACAGAATACTATCGACTGTCCCTATAATTAAACTATAGCCGATTTTCATAAAATTTAGAATGACTCGGCAAAGTTATGTAAGAGTTATATATTTTAAATTTCAAATGATTCGGTTGTGTTGTTTTTGCTCTGTTATATGCAGACAGAGGTCAGACGGGCTGATCGACGACTGCAGGTGTTACGTGCTTACATAATTACGAACGCACCTAATAAGGCTAGTTACATGGGGTTTTGCAGTGTAATAAACATAGCTTTTAATTTCTCTGTTTTTAGGCCTCGTTATTTTCGAAAAAAAAAATTGCCCAATTTAATTAATGAGATATCTCAATAAAATAAGTCACAGTTTTCCGTTGTAAAATACTGATAGTCAAAAATGGTAGCAATTAGTACGGTGACTTAATTACCAGTAAGCATAGAACTAACCATAAATGATATTTTTTGGAAGTGGCGCATTTTTATAAGCTTATGTTAGGCTTAATTTGATTTATATAAGGTTTATTACATGGTTTTACGTACTGCAAGTCATATGGTTATTAACTGCTGTGCTTTTTGGCAACGTTATTTTCGCAAACTTTTTTTTATCTAATTTAATTATTGAAATATTTCCTATTAAATAAGGCCAACTTTTACATTCTAAAATACATGTAGTCAAAAATGATAGCGATTTTCTCTATTACTTAATTACAAGTACGCATAGAACTAGTCTTAAATCATATTTGTTGGAATTACACCATATTTACAGGCTTATGTTAGGCTTAATTCAATTTATATAAGGCTAGTTTCAGGGGTTATGTAGTGTAAGTCTCATGGTTTCTAAATGCTGTGCTTTTTGGCACTGTTATTTTCGGAATCTTTTCTTTACCCAATTTAATTCATGAGGTATATCCGGTAAAATAAGTCACACTTTTCCGTTCTAAAATTCTGTCAAAAATGGTAGCAATTTGCACCGTGACTTAATTGCAAATACGCATGGAATTAGCCTTAAATAATAATTTTCAAAGAGTATTTATGTTATGAAACTTATAAAGTGTATTTTTAAAAAAGTAATATGATATGAAAAAAATGCAAAGGCATTAGTTAAAGTACTTTATTTTTAATTTTTAAATTTCATTCAAAAAGTGTTCTAGGAATCAATCATTATTGCTAGGTTTTTTTCATATAGTGTATTCATTATAATGCACATTGTTTCAAAACACATGAAAAAAAATTTAATTCTGCAGAGCATGCTACATCCAAATCTTTCTGCACAGAAAATTATAGTTAAAATTAATAACATTTGTAATAATTTTTGTATTTTTATTTTCTTATTAAAGAGAATTATCAAGAAATATTTTACGTTTAAGAAGCAGCATTTACACTAACATTTCGAAAATATGATAATGTTAGCGATGATATTAGACATGAGACATTATATTGTATTAATTAAATAAAATAAATTCGTAAATAAAAATGAATTTCCTTTTAAGTATTAATTAGATATTATTTAAGCTAAATCAGAAAATCCTTGTTATAAACACATATTAATAATGCTAAGCAGATGTAATTAATTTAACCTATTATGTTTGATAAAAATTCTATTTAAATTTTTTTAATAACTTTAAAAAGTGTCCCACTTATCCTCTTTCTGATTCAGTTTAAAAGAATCTTTTTTATCTATGTTTGAAACAACTTGAATACTCAAGAAATAAAATTAAATCGTAAGTTTTCAAAACCCATATTACTTTTAAAAAAATGAGAAAATACATTAATTTGATCTGGTTCATGTTTATTTTAAAACGCATTTCACTTTTTTTTTCAAAATAATTTTTTACATTTAAACCTTACTGCAATTAAATTTTTTTTTATTCTAAGGCTTTATTTCTTAAAATTATAAGTAATGCAATAAAAACAAAATAAAACATCAAAAACTAACAAAATTTACTGTAACAAGATATAAAAACAAATTTTTATATTTCCTGCATTCATTAAAAATCTGCAGTTAATTGAAAAGGAGCAAAATAGGAATATTCTTAATAAATATTTCTTTCACATTTTAATTTCTTTTGAAAGAAATCTGATCTCTTAAATGAGCAAATACATGTTTACACCAGCAATATAGTAAAAATTGTCATTATCTAAATGAGGTTGAATTATCTTCTATCTTTTTTAATATACGTGATGTAAGTATTTCAGTTATTTAAAAATATGTGTTTGAACTGTATTTTTAAGAAAACTAATTTTATTTTTTATTTTTAATGTAAAAGCAGCGTTAAAACTTTAAAATATGAGCTTAGTTTATCAAAAGATATCTTTTATTCAATGTAGAAAGTTTTCAGCATCTTTAAACTCCTTAATAAAGTTTAATCTAAGAAGCGTTTCATTTTACATAAAAACTTTTCACATAAAAATAATTCATGAAATATTTCATATTTTTTATAATTATTTTTAATATGTTAGATTATTTTTAAAGAGAGGAATAAAATCTTTAATAATTCATGTATACATACTAGAGGGCTCAGCCCACTCTGATCTACACCAGCCAACCCCTGATCAGATTTTAAAAACATAATAATTTGTCTTTACAAAAAAAAGCTACTAAATTACAGAAGATTGTCATTAATAACGATATATATGTATTTTTTTAGACTGGTTACCATTCAGTCTCCAGCATTTTTCGGTAACCAGCCAACCCCTGATCAGATTTTAAAAACATATAATTTGTCTTTTCTGTATAAAAAAAAAAGCTACCTAATTACGGAAGATTGTCACAAATAACGATATTTTTTGTAGACGGGTTACCTTGCAGTCTTGAATGGCGCATTTTTTGGTTAACATGTTTTCATCCGCCGCTGTCGCGACAGCTGACGATTGCTTTGGAAATTGATAATTAAAATCAGTTACACATTTAAAATTCCGCTTAAAAATGATTGTGTTTACTCGTTAGTCAGTGGTACCGATATTGGCTGTCTGAGTCCCGTATGTATAGGTTAAAATATCGCTGAAAATCAGACGTTTGTAACGACGCTACAGACAATAATTTCTTTTTGATTTCTTCTTTCTCTTTAAGTCTGCCGCGTTTTGCTAAAATTATTCTTTATGTCAGTATTTTCTTAAAAATAAATTTTAAAGAAAAATTTTCAAAAAATTCCGATAGAGGGCGTTTTAGACTTTGGAGTAACGAACAACTATTTTATACCGTTATTTTTTGTGTCTTATTAGATGCTTTCTAAAGCTTAGACTTAAACTTAAATTTTCAGCTCAAAATCTGAATCGCTGAGCGTAGTTCAGTAGCGAGGGGAGGGGGTTCAAATTTCAACTTCTGAACATAGTTCAGTTTGCACTACTTAACCATGCCCAACGATTCTGTGCTGTGATACGAGGCAAAAATACAACTTTCGTCAAGGACTGCATAGTCGGAATTCACTCATAAAGGCACTGGCACAGTTGGAAACGTCGATCATGCAAACGTTAAAGCTCCATTCCTGACGCTAGTCACCGGGTGAAGAAGGAGACAGAAAGTATGCAAATGTCAAATGGGGAAGAAGAAGAACACGTATGCAAAATTTCGACACGATTCAGGCATAAAAACCCCTGAACGGTGAGTCAAGTGTAAGTCGCTGTAGTAATGAATCGGAAGCTGGTGCCCTTCACGAATAAGGAAAAGGCTGAGATGCATTTAATTTACGAAGCGGCAGATGGAAATGGTGCAGATGCACAACGAATGTACGGAGAGCGATTTCCCAACAGGCGGTTGCCTAACCGCAAAACTTTCGAGCGCTTGCACAGACAGTTGTGTGAGACGGGATTATTTCTCGCTTCCCGGTCGAATGCAGGTCGTGCAAAAAAGGACGAATCAGTAGTTGTTGCAGAAGCCATTCTGGATGTAGTAGCGGCGCAGCCAAGTACAAGTACACGAACAGTGGCTAGGCAGGTGGATACCTCACAGTCCATGACTTGGAGGGTACTGAAGGATGAACATTTGCTCCCGTTTCATGTGCAACGAGTCCAGAAACTGTCTCCAGGGGATTATCCAAATCGTATTGAATTCGCCCGCTGGTTTCTGCAGCAGAACGCGCTAAATCCACATTTTGGACGAACTGTGCTTTTCACCGATGAATGTACCTTCACACATGAAGGTACATTTAACACACACAATGCACATGTATGGGCGGATGTCAATCCACATGCTACGTATCCACATGCTCATCAGAGACGCTTTTCCATCAATGTTTGGGCAGGAATCCTCGGAGACCACCTAATCGGACCGTACCATCTTCCTGAACGCCTCAACGGTAAAACATACCTCACATTTCTGCAACATGTGCTGCCAGACCTGTTAAACGTTGTTCCTCCACGCATCCGGCGGGTCATGTGGTTCCAGCACGATGGAGCGCCAGCCCATTACGTACGAGACGTCCGCAACTATCTGGACATCACATTTCCGAACAGATGGATTGGTCGAGGTGGTCCTGTTGCTTGGCCTGCTCGCTCGCCAGATCTTTCACCCCTCGATTTCTTTTTTTTGGGGACAATTGAAGGCTCTTATGTATGAGACACCCATTGAATCCCCCGAGGAACTGGTCGCCAGACTTTCCGCCGCTGTAGGGGAAGTGCTCGAAAAGCCTGATGTTTTCGCGAATGTTCGCCGTTCCATTCTTCGCCGTTGTTCTGCGTACATAACCTCTGGTGGTCACAATTTTGAACATTTATTGTAATTACATGTTAATAAATATGCTTTGGTAACATAATCCTAATTTGTGTCTTTTTACCTCGTATCACAGCACACAATGTGTGGACATGGTAAACTGAACTGTGCTCAGGAGTAGAAATTTCAAACACCTCTCCCCAGAAACTTAACCACGTCTAACGATTCAGATTTTGGGCTGAAAATTTAAGTCTAAGCTTTAGAAAGCATTTAATGAGACACAAAAAATAACGGTATAAAATAGTTGTTCGTTACTCCAAAGTCAAAAGCGCCCTCTATCGGAATTTTTTGAAAATTTTTCTTTAAAATTTATTTTCAAGAAAATACTGACATAAAGAATAATTTTAGCAAAACGCGGCAGTAGTTAGAGCCTAATCTACGACACAAAGATCGGGAATAACTGATTTTTGGAGAATGGTTTCAAATTTCAAATTTCAGTTTACGCTACTTAACTACTCGTTAGGACTCAGATTTTTAGATCAAAATTTAAGTTTAAGTCTAAGCTTCCGAAATCATTTAAAGAAATACAAAAAATAACGTTAAAAAATAGTTGTTTGTTACTCCAAAGTCTAAAGCGCCCCCTATCGGCATTTTTTGAAATTGAACTTTAAAATTTTATTTCAAGAAAATACTGGCATAAAGAAAATTTTTTGCAAAAACCGCAAACGAATCGACCAATTTTTCCATTTTTTATAATCATTTGAAATTTCGGACCCTAAACTTTAATGCCCCCTATCTCCTTGGGAATACGTCTGGGACCCTTAGTCTCCTATTTAATATTATTTGTCTTTAAGTGTACTATAACCCCTTAAAGTTCTGCCCATCTTTTATGAATCACCCTGTATATTATGTCAGATCTACTTTTATTTATTGTTAGTAACAGGTTTTAATTAATTTATCTATATATACAAAAATTTAAATACTTCAGAAATAAAAATAAAATGAACGTTTTCAAAATCCCCTTTTTATGTAATAAATGACAAATCTAATCAAATTTATCTGCTTCGTAATGTTTATTTTTTGACATATTTCACTTTATTCTCAAAACAAAATTTTGCGTTTAATCTTTACTGGTAATAAAACATTACTAAAACATTACTAAGAAGATAATTATTCTTAGTATTATAAAAAATGCAATAATAATAAAATAAAACATCATGAAATAACAATATTTATTATAACAGTATTTAAAAAAAATTATATTTTCTATTTCTTAAAAAAACAGCAGTTATATTTAAAAAGGCCAGATTAGAAATATTTTTAATAAATATTCTTTTTATATTTTATTTTCTTTCAAAAGAAATCTGATCTCTTAAACGATTAAAAATGTGTTTACGCAAGAAATATAATAAAAAGGATTATTCTCTAAATTAAGTTGAAGTAACTTTTATCTTTTTGAATCCACGTGATTTAAATATTTTTGTTATTTAAAAGTATGTGCTACAACTGTGTTTTTTAAGGTAATAAAAAAACTAATTTAATTTTCATTTTAACAACAAAACAACACTAAAATATGAAATAAGCGATTATCTTATCGAAATATATCTTTTACGTAATAAGTTTTCAAAAATTTTAATCTCTTTTATAATTTTTAATCTAAGAAGCGTTTCTTTTTACATAATAACTTATTATTTTAAAAGACAGCGGCATAAAGTAATACGCATTTTTTACAAGTAATTTTGAAATATGATAAATTAATCTGCAAGAGAATTAGAGCTTGATTATAATTCATATAGTTTTCTTTATTCCATTAGTTCAACCGGAATGTAACTTTATACCGAAAGGGATTTTTGTTTCCTTTTTCAATATACGGTTATATTACACAAATAAAAATGTATTTTTTGTCGCAATAATTCTTATTTACAAAAACCAACAAATATTTTCTGACAAACATTTTACTTAAAATAATTCATAAAATATTTCGTATTTTTTATAAGCATTTTTATTATGTTCGCTTAATATTAAAGAGAGGAATGAAATCTTTAATAATTCATGTATATATACTAGGGGGCTCTGCCCACTGTGAGCTACGCCCGTCAACCTCCGATCAGAGTTTAAAAACATAGTAATTTGTCCTTACAAAAAAAAAAAAAAAAAAAAAAAAAAAAAAAAGCTACCAAATTATAGAAGATTGTCATTAATAACAATATATATAATATACTTTTTTAGACGGGTTACCATTCAGTCTCCAGCATTTTTCGGTTACCATGATTTCATCCATCGCTGTCGTTACAGCTTACGATTATTTTGGAAATTGATAATTAAAATCAGTTACACATTTAAAATTCCGCTTAAAAATGATTGTGTTTACTCGTTAGTCAGTGGTACCGATAGTGGCTGTCTGAGTCCCGTATGTAAAGGTTAAAATATCGCTGAAATCAGTTTTTACTTTCTTCTATCTAAAAAGTATTGGATTCATGAAAGAAAGTATTCATGGAAGAAAGTATTGGATTCATGAAAATTTTCGACTTCCGGTTTTCGACGGATTTATACGTTTTAGAAGGTCCTGAACACGTTTTGACTATTTTTAGAAAATGTCTGTCTGTGAGTCTGTCCGTCTGTCTGTCTGTCTGTCTGTCTGTCTGTCTGTATGTGACAAAAAAATTGTGTTCGCTCTATCTCAAGAACTAATGCTCCAAATTTAATAAAATTTTATATTCAGTTAAAGCTTGATATGAATTAGTGCCTATTGATTTTTGGTGAAAATTGGCCTGCAGGTGGCGCTGCTATACTACGTTTTTCATGATTTTCTAAATTGCTATATCTCAAGAACTAATGCACAGAATTTCACGAAACTTCAGATTCTGTGACCCCTTGATATACATAGACGCTGATTAAGTTTTGGTCAAAATTGGCCAGCAGGTGGCGCTGCTATGCCACGTTTTTCATGATTTTCATGATAGCTATATCTCAAGAACTAATGCAGAGAACTTCATCAAATTTTAGATTCAGTTACACTAGAATATATAACATAAATAGACGCTGATTACACTTTGTTATTAACCTTGCAACAGGTAGTGCAGCTATGCTGCATTTTGCACAATTTTTCCGATAGCTATATGTCAACAACCAACGCACAGAATTTCATCAAACTTCAGATTTTGTTACAAAATGACATATAACATAATTACACGATGATTACGTTTTGTTATAAATCCTTCAACTGATGGTGCTGCTGTGCTATATTTTACACGTTTTTTTTTTTTTTTTTTTAAACTAGCTATATCTCAAGAACTAATGCACAGAATTTCATGAAACTGTAGATTCTTTTACAACATAACATAATTAGACGCTTTTTTACGTTTTGGCATAAATTGTCCAATATATGGTGTTGCTGTGCTACGTTTTGCAAATTTTTTTGTTATATCTCTAGAACTAATGGACGAAATTCCATCAAATTTCAGATTCTGTTAGGTCTTGACATAAATAGATGCTTATTAGGTTTTAGTATAAATTACCCAACATGGGGCACGACTGAGCTCATTTTCTCAGAATATTAATTAAATTTTGCGTTTTAGGCACTTCGGATACCAGAATCTGATTAGGCTAGGTCAAATGTTGGAGGAAATTCGATAGTGGGTAACTTTGGGGTCACCACGTTTTTTTTTTTTTTTTTTTTTTTTTTTTTTTTTTTTTTTTTAAATATTAAAATGTACTTATGAGATAGAAGAAAGTTTTGGGATTGACACATCCAACTAGTTTTATAACGACGCTATAGACAATATTTCCTTTTGATTTAGAGATTAAAAACTCCATCTGATTGGGAATAATATTTAAAGTCACAAAATGTAATGTGTATTAAAATTTAACACTTATATATTATGTTAGGTCTACTTTTATTTATTGTCAGTAACAGGTTTTAATTATTTTCTCTCTTTTAATGCCTATATTCCATGTCTATATTTTAATGCCTAACCATTATGCATATATTCATTCTGTTTTTAATTTATTTTTTTTATTTATTAAGCATTTTTTACGAATTTTCTAAGAAGCATCGAATTGCAATTTGCGCCGAAAAATTCAAAAATATTAGGCGCAGACAACCTGTATTTATGCTGCCTGCATTGCAGGCATAAGTTCATTTATATTGAAGATATGATTCATTTGTTTCATGACACACATTGAAAAAAATTTGTTAGCCGTGCTACTTTCACACCATGTGATTTCTAATGGGACGTCAAATGAATATTGTCCATAAATAAATCGTTTTAAATGCATAATTTTAATTTATGGCTCAAATTTTACATCAAATGTAATGCGTGTAATTATTTTATTGTTTTTAAGTTTTTTTTTCTCTTTCAGGTATACGTGTAAATAAATAATTCAGTCTTGTTATTGAAATATTAGCTTGTTTTGAAATTTAATAGCATTGTTGCAAAGCACAAGAACATACGATGCCATTTCTGCAATATTGATGTCATTCTCTTATTAAAATTGATAAGAAAACCAAAGGACGATTTTTATTATTTACTGTCATTTAGCCGATTATTATTTCATATACTAATTTCAGATATAAGAACAATTCCAAAGAAGTTTTAATAACTTTTAAATTTCCAAATCCAAAATATTAAAATGCAATATTATTGAAGGGTTAATTTGTTTAAAATTTGAGCTACATTTCTCTTACGGCTGCAAAAAAAAAAAAATATGTGTTTTGATGTCAATATGTTTCGCATTATTAATGTTATTTTCTCTCTAAAATTGAAACGAAATTTAAGCACGAAAATTTTATCTTTCTTACATTCACTTAAGTAACGGATCGTATTCTTCTATTCGGTACAAGGGTATAAACAAGTAAGAAAATACATGCGTTAAGCATAGATTATGAAACACTTTCCAACACTTCCTGAAATCTTTAACAAAACTTTGTTTTTTAGGAAAGTAAGATGCTACTGTCCATAGCTAAATATACATTCCAATACTTTTGAACAGCCCTGTATTTGATCCTTTGGTTGATATATATATATACTATATAATAGGAAAATTTAGTTTAGCAAGAAAATGCCTAACTGGTTGAAATTTCTCTTTCTGCACTTTATTCTAATAGATGGAAAATACTTGAATGCTTTTGTTCAGCCCGTAATGTACCTAGTGATAATGCGCATCATAATGCAAATCACTTCTATGTCATACTGCATCTCTATCTTCATAAACTTTTAAGTCAGTGAAATTTATTTTAACGATTAAAATGACAGACGGTATTTTTGTTTTCTGACGAAAATTGATACTTGGAGATCAAATAAGTAAAAATAAGGTTATGTTTTGTCAGATATTTAAAAAAAAATAATTTACCCATAATATTATCTTTACTATTGATTGAAAAAAAAGTTATTTTCGGTTTCAATTTATAAATGACAGAAGAAAAAGAAATCTAATAATCCCTACTGTTATCCATTTTCTATATTTTTTCACAAAAAGATGAGTAATTTGATTGCAATCATTAGAGAAATTTGATACAAATTAGAAAAAAATAGTATGTCGAAAACTAATTCAAATTTTAAGAGTGTAATATTTATTTTGAGATCGGTGGATCAATACGGATTTTTGGTATTAATTTCAATACACATTCAATACATATTCGATATTTTAGAAAAAATCACAGTAAAACAGAATCAGCCGTTTCATAAAATCGTTTCAGAAATGTGCTTCATATATTCTCTTCATATATATATATATATATATATATTAAGTATGATTTCATATCTAGAGGGTAGATATTTATATCATTTGTTTAAACGGGATTAAACTGTATGTCGAAAATAATTTTTCTTTAGCTATTTAACATTTTGATATATTACATAAAAAAATTCAAATTTAGTCACAATAATTCCTGTTTCCAAAAATTGTCTCTTTTTGTTTCGCGTTTGAAAAATTATTTGTTATATGAAGGAGAATTGTTAATTTACATATCTGAATATTTTGAAGCATGGTGTTTTGAATATTAATACGTTTCCAGAAGTATTCTTTTAATTAAATTTTAATTGTTATTGCATTTTGCATTGTTCTTTGATTTAGAAATGGTGTAATGTAATAAATTCTCAGAAAGTCGACCTAATTTGGACTTAAATGGTGGAAAGTTTTTAAGACTAAAGGGTGCATTTTTATAGCTCATGTTAGTATACTGAATACACCGCTTACGAAAGTTGTATATCAATACAGATATTGAAAAGTACAAAATACCGTTAACCAAGCAAGCGACGCGCAATATAAATGTAGATATCAGCTACTTTTTCTCATTTATATGAAATTGTTTGATTATCACCAAAGTTTACAAGTAAAAATGTCTAAAATAATGCAAGAATAAAGCTAGATACACAATTTAAAAAAAATCTCGGGAATTAAATTATCTAAATAAAAATAAAGATACCGACTGTCAAGGATACTAATAAAAAAGGTACATAGGGGTGGCTTATTTTGATCCTGATGTTTGCACCAAAAATTAGATCTTATAATATGCATAAAAAATCTCGTGATTAAAACTTGAGCAATATAAAGTTAGTTGGTGAGCAATATAAATTTGTTTAATCGTTCATTTATTAGAATCTTAATGTTTTAACATTCAATATGAATAATAATAAGTGTTTCTGATAAAGCATATTTTTCTTCTTAAATTGCGATTAACGATTAATGGATTAAACTTCAGAAGCCATGTACACGTTTGATTTTTATACTTATAAACATACTAGCTGACCAGATATGAGCATTTCATAAGTGATGCAATAATCATCCCGTGATTTTGTTCATTTCAGTAAAAATCATGAAAGTAATGTCAAATCCAATATCTATAATTTTGCTCTAAAAGAAGATATTTCTATAATACAAGTTTAATTTTCCATCGAAACTTCTACAAACATATGTCAGCAAGTATATACAGAAAACAACAAACACTTTACATTCAATTGTAATTTTAAATAAATTTAATGTTTTTTAGAACTGAATAAGTGTTTTGTATTATTTTACTAAACGATTTAAAACAATATAGTTTTTTATTTTGTAAATGCAAAAAGTACTATACTAAAAAACTTTGAAATTTTTTCTTTTGCATTTGTTAAAAACTTGTAAAGATGACAATTTTCCATTTCTAAATCGTATCTTCCGTATTTACATAAATATCCCATATCTAAATGACTCCTCCCTAAAATATCCCCCCCCCCCAAAAAAAAAAAATATTCCTTAGCTAAATTAAAAAAATATATATATATTTTATTTACGTTTTTCAATTTATTTTATTGCAACAATAATTAATGATTCCTCTTCCTTCCGTCGCCACAATCTATTTATATCTATTTAATTAATATTTAATTATATTAATTTAATTTATATCTATTTAAATCTCTTTGTAATATTTCGTTCAAAGATATCAACCACAAACTAGAGATTTTTTTTCTTTATGGCGAATTTAACATATAATGTAATTATTATGATGACATTAGAAAAACAGATAGAAGGCATGCCAAAGGTTTATTATCACTTGTGTTCATATGTGCCCCACATGTAAGCAGCGGGCGGGATACATGTGAGCAATTTTGAATTTATAAAACTATTTAAAAAAGTAAGAAGCTATAAAGATGATTATAAAAGCATATGTGAAAAAATTCTGTTTCTATAATGAATAGTTTCTGTCCATAGAATATAATCCAGCTATGGGAAAAATCTATATTTATGTGGACTGTTCACATGTGTCCCCATTTCCTCTACTGCTAGAATTTTAAACTGTATGTAGGAAACGTGTATCATAGTTGAATATTTGACTCCAGCAATTTCACAAAAAAGTACACGATATTTTTGTGCAGCCCTGCATATGATCTATAAAATTTATACACATGGAAAAAATAAATATTATTTAAAAACACAAATTCGAAATGAAATTCCACCAGTTAAGGCTCAAAAACAGCACTGTAACATCATTCTTTTGTTAGTCCATATAAATGAACGATAAAAGTTATGAGCAGCATATTCTAATGTATCTTCTAGTAAATTCCAATAATGTTTCTTGATGAATATAGTATTTGAAATGATATAATATCCTTAAAATATACTGAAACGATTACCCCCTTTCACTGCAATACAGCGGAACTCTTTTGAATGGCCCTGTAAATAAACTACACTCCATAAAAATTTATGAATGCTCCATAAATCATTTTCAATATTGAAGTTGCCATGATCTACCTAATATACCTAATTAAATGACAACCCAAGTATATTTACGCTCGTTAGATGGTGAACAGCAGACGGAAGGCTAGACAAATCGAACTCATAAAACTCATCGAACTATGTTGAAATGAAACTTTTGCGGAATTTCAATTCCTTTATAATATTTAATCTTAGATATGTCAATTTGCGTAATTCAAATTTTTGCATTCTTTAATCGATAATCAGAAGTAACTGTAAAGGAATCGATAATCCTTATAGCCTTATCAAAGTGTATACGATTAAATTTTACCAAGGTGTCAAAAATGTTTATCTATTTACGCCTTTATTGCAAAATAAGAGGTTAAATAAAAATCGCCTAATCTGAAGCTATGCAAATGTATATTTTCTTCGATTTTCAACTTTGAAATATCTAGATTTGCTTTTATTAAAAAATATTTACGCGTACAATACAAAAACAGAAGATTAGTCAGTAATTCATATTACAGTTTTATTCATGTGAAAAAATGTGCTTAATTTAAGTGCTTTTATCTATTATAAAATGCATATTACTCTTACGTTTTTTAATTAAATAAGATAAGGGATTCTTCACAAGTATTTGCTGGAAAAACAACACGAACACTTTAAAAATATACTTAGCTGATTGTAAGGATCTTTTACTTTAAAAAAAGACCACTTTAAATATATTTAAGACCACTTAAAAATAAAACTATCGTATTTATACCTTTATAATTTAATTTTTTGATAAAAAATTTAGTTTTAGGGCATCTAAGTGTTGCTTAATCTTCAGCCTAAACAAAAATTTATATAAAGATCAGTTGCTATTTTTATTAACTTATTTTTTAAATAATTTAAACGGGTTGAAAAGAAAATATATACTTTCACCGTTTTAAATCAGATAAAAAAGATTTTTCTAACTGCATTTGTAGAAATTTAAATGATAAAATAGTGAAATAAATTCTTATCTTTCTGGAAAATATATTTCGTTGTTTATGCACTTATATATGTATTCATATATTCCATTTTAAATTCTTTTTAGTGATTAGCTAGGCTGGAAATATTTAATTCGTATGATAACTTTCTCAGTCAGTTTAATTGTGTTGAAACTTAAGTTTTTCTTATTAATGATTATGGTTACTTATATTTTATTTTATTCTCAATAAAGATTTTATTTTAAAGTCTTATTAATAACATAAATTTTAAATAAATGAAAGTGCATATTGTTTGCATCATAAATAGCAAAACATAAAACGCCATAAAAATACAAAAATAGTTTTATTATGACCACGAAAATACAAATTGTTCTACTTTTTTTCATTTTTCTCAAGTGCAAAAACTTTCAAGTTTTATTTTTTATCTGTTTCAAAATTCTACATAAAAAAATAAATGAACTTCAATTCGTATTTTTTTTTTCAGAAGGAGTGCGATAAAGATTTATTCTGTAAATTTAATAAAATGTATATCTTAATATTTATTATTTAATTTTTATTATTATTTATTAAATATTTAAATTTAATATTAATAATTTAAAAAAATTGTATATATTTTTTAAATAATAATAATAATAATAATAATATAAAATAATATTCATCTAAATCAATGCTTTAGTATCTGATTCAAAATTTGATGACCGATTATCGTCTTTTAAACAGTCTAGATAATTAATTAATGAATCAAGAACAATTTTTCATAATTTAAAATATTAATTATAAAGGATTTAATACCCACGCATCAAAATTCCTATTTAAATTCTTAAAGTTATATTTAAAAATTCTGTAGCTAACAAAATATAAAACAAATGTATTTTCTGCCGTTATTAAAATGCAAAATGTATGGAAACTTGTCTGGTATGGAAACTTGTATGGAAAATAAAAATGTCAGAAAAAATTCATAAACACATAAAATTATTTATATCTGAAGAAAAAAAGGTGAAGCGAATTGAATTTATTACTATTATTATTATTATTTTAAAATATATTTTATATTACATTCGTATTTAATTCTTATTTGTAATCATTTTTTAAAATCTGAAATTAAGCAAGGAATATTTATTTTTGTATGTTAGAACAAACGTTGTAAAATTAGTTCTTCAAAGAAAGCTTTTGTGAATTTCAGTTGCTTTTTAAAATTAATTTTCACACGTAGTTTTTATATGAGCCAAATTTCTTCATTCAGACATATAAAAAGTTATTTTAGGATAATGTATTTAAATTAAACACATTTTAAAGCAAAGATTGTTTGTGTCATGAACGATGGAAGAAAATAAGGCATCATAAAGTTATAAATTTTATTAAATCCAGTTTGATAAAACATATTTTTTATTTATTTTATTCTTTGAATGTCATATCTAAGCTAAAAAATTGCTAACATTGAAACTTTTAAATAAATGTTTCCTATAAAATTTTAATTCCTTTGTAAAATGAATAAAAAAGTAACTAAGCATTGCTGTACATAAAGTTGTTTACACAAGCATAGAAAAAAGAGGGATTAGTGTCTGAATTAAATTGGAGTTTGTTTTTAGCTTCTGAAAATTCTGTGCATTTTAAATAATTGTTTGTAATTTAAATGTATATACTGAATTGACGCTTTTAAAATAGTTAAAAAATAGGCTTTTTATTTTTATTTGCGGAAAAATAGAAGAAAAATAGGAGTTTATCTTATCGCAATGTATCATTTATTTTAGATATGCTGTTTCTAAAGATTTTTAACTTCTTTTAAAATATTTATATTAAGAGACATTTTATTTTACTTATAACGTTTTTTATCCCAAGAAGAAAAATGTAAAAGTCAAATCTTTCGTTTATTCGTGTTTTTAAAATAGTTAGTTTATTGTTTAAGAGCGCAGTTAAATTCAGTAATTATTACTACAGTTCTTTAAAAGAACAAGGAAACCACAAAGGCCAAAATAATTTCTTTCCACAGTTTGCATGCTCTTAAAAAAAAAAAGGAAAAATATTGTACATATAATATTCATATATATTTGTAAGATAATTTATTACAGTATTAATTTAGATTACCGATCAGTTATAACTTTAAAAAATGAGTTTTGCTTTTCACAATTATTGTTAAAGTTGTATTCTATCCATAATATTGTTCATTTCTAAAATGCATATTTATTAAAATTTATATGAAGTATTTATGTATATTTATGTGAATATCCTAATTATAAATCTTTATATTTAAATAAATCAAAATCTCTATTAAAATGTTTCGTACACTGAAGAAAAATTTTTCTCAAATATAAGTAAAAGGTACTCAATTTTAAGTACTTCACATACTCAAAATAGCTCTGATGCAAATGTACTCAAAACTGAAAAACACATGTACTCATTTTTGATTCCATGGTTGTGTTCAAATGTAAATCGCTATGAACTGCCCCCTTACCTTATAAATTAAAGTAAAAATATAGTAGCATTTATTTCTTACTCAAAATTATTAACAATAATATTTAATTGATTGTTTATTAAGAAAATTAGCAAAATTTCTTAAAAAAGTATTCAAATCGAATATTTTTATGGCAAGAGCACTATTTACAAGCACTTTTAAATTATTTTAAAATAGAGTGTATAATTTAATTTTTACATTAATAAGCATCTTTTATGCCACTATGAATGAAATAAACCATTACAGGGTACAAAATTATCGTTAGTTTGGATTTGATAACATGTGATGTTTCAAAATTGAGAAAGCAATGTGATCATTTTTTATCCAAACATACTCACTTTAGCATGAGTACATCGATGTACTCATTTTTGAGTATTTCATTTTTTCAGTTTACAAAAATTCATGAATTATAATTCGAAAAATTCCTATTCGTAAAAGAAACAGTGCTATTATTTTGATGATATTTAAACTACAATATTTTTAGAAATATATATCAAAATTGTTTCATTTGCTAACAATACAAGCATTTTATTTAGAGTCACACTCTGATACTTTTACGTATAATACAATCGTCTGTGGTACAGTTTTAATATGTTTCCTGCCTATCATTAAATATGTTCAATTCAATTTGTTCTTAAAATATGCATAGATAAGAGTAATGCTATTATTATTATTGTTACAAAATGCATCCAACGTAGTACAATAGTACAAAAATAAATTTATTATAAACCATCTCAATTCTTATATTGATTTTTATATATTTATTATATTCTTATATTGATATTTATATATTTTTATATTGATGCTGAGAAAATCTCAGCATTACTTTCTTTATCTTGTTTGTACATAGAATTACGCACTATTTCTAGCTATTTTTTTATAAATTTATTTTTTATAAATTTATAAATACATTTTAATAAAGAAAAAGGAATAATGATAAAAAAAAATACATATCCTAAGAAACTACATTACGCAGTCATTTGTATAGAATATTTTCATTTTTTTTTTTTCAGAAATCAATTTTTCTCTTGTTAATAGATATTTTATACAGTGGTTATATATTTGCTTTGTGAAATTAAGTTTTCGCAAGTGTCTTATGTATCTGATACATTATATAAGTTTTTTCGTTACTTTTAAATCTATCTCGTTATTAAATGTTTTGTAGAGCAAATATATTTTTGAATTTCAAAATATCTACAATATAATATCTATTTTTGGAATAAAAAACAATAAAATAACATTATATGTAAAAACAAGCATTCTCAGAACGTCGCGAATTTACTAATTTTATATAGTGTCTCTTCAAACAATTTTTTTGTCATTAAAATAATCTGAAACAGTATATTTTTCTCAAAATAATGTTTCAAGTACATTTTTTTTTCTAAAATCAAAACTATATATTTTTATCAAAACTACATGTTAAACAATATATTTACAGAGTCCTATTATATCACATTATATTTTTATTAATATATCCATTTGACGAAAAAAACTGCTTATTAAAGGAAAAAGAAATAATAAAATACGCTCAATTTAGTAGAATAGTACAAAATATCTTATAAAACATCACAATTTTTGTTTGCATATATTAATAAGTATCTTCATACTGGAAGAATCTCAACACCACGTTTCTTCATCTTGTCAGTATATAAATCTATCTACTTTTTCTAGCTGATTTATATATATATATATATATATATATATATATATATATATATATATATATATATATATATTATAAACGTAATTTTTATTTTTAATAATTTATAAATATATTTTAATAAAGAAAACGGGATATTTAAGAAATACTTATTATAAGAAAATGAGCGGTCCGTCGTATGAAATATTTTCATTTTTTCTTCAGAAATCAATTTTTTTCTTATTAATAGATATTTTACACAGTGAGTACATATTTGCTTTGTGAAATTAAGTTTTTGGAATTGTCTTATATATCCAGCCCATCATCATTTTTTTTACTTTTAAATTTATCTCGTTATTAAATATCTTGCAAAGCAAATATATTTTTGAATTTCAAAATATCCATTAAATAATATCCAACTTTGGAATAAAAACAATAAAATATTATATGTAAATACGAATATTCTCGGAATATCACGATATTATTAATTTAATATAGTTTCCATTTGAACGATTTTCTTTAGTCATGAAAAAAAAACAGTGTATTCTACTCGAAATAATGTTTAAAGTACATTTTTTCGATATTAAAACTATATTTTTAACATTATATTTCCTTTATTAGAATAATCATTTGAAGACAAAAATTGGTTATTAATGGAAATAGAAAAATTGAAATACGCACCTGTGTTCAAACAAGTGTAAAAATGTTTGAACTTACCTGCAATGAAAGGAATAATTTCAGAATATAAAAAAATATTCATATTCACTGATATGAGATAATATTTTATTACATGTAAACACATAAGATGGTCTGGTGTAATGACGCCAGGCAGGGTAATAACGTCAAGTGCTAATATTATGCATAATTATGAAATAATCTGGTAAATGACACCCATGTGCTCTGCGCAGAAGGGTTTTGAGTCACATAAATCGCAAAAAACAGCTTCAAGTTAATTTGTTTAATTTTTAGGTCTTATTGTTTTTACAAGCAACTAAAATTAACGCTTGATCTAAAATTTGCGAGATACGTTTTGTGATGTGAAGACTATTTTTTTATCTGGAAATACTTTGTTAATTACATAAATTTATAGTACATATCATGGACTTTCAAAATGTTGTTGAAGATTTTGGATATCTTCTCGAGATAATTTGTAATTTAAAATGAACAGCGCAATAACTATAACTGGGTAATAACGCCAATCCTTGGCATTAATACTCCGTTTGATTCCCTACTGTGGCTGAGCTACATCCTAAATACTGATTGAAACAAATATAGTTAAAACTGTTCAATGTTTCTAATAATTCTATTTAAGCGGTCCTTTTTAAGAAAAAAGAAGCTCACAGTCTGATATTCTATTTGCCTCATCCTCCCCCCCCCCCACACACACACAACAGCTTTATTATTTTACACTTTCACAAAAAAAAAATTACATTTTCAACAGCTTAGAATGCAATTTGTCAATTTCTAAGTTTGTAGAGTTTGTATTTTTTAGAATTGGGCAATCTACATGCAATTATTCCATGTTATTTCATAGTTTTGTTTGCATGTCGTTATTACCCATATAGGTGTGTAATAACGCCAAATAGCATTGGTAAAGAAATCACGCCATTACATTTTATGAATACATATCTGTTAAATATTTTTTTTTATATAGATAGTCAATGAGTTGCTGTATCAAATCATATATTTGTTTGAAAAATACAATCTAAAACTGAGCCGTGAGAATTGGTAGAACCTTAACGTGGCATTATTACCCCAGGGTACCTTATATGTAAAGAAGATTTAATGGTTACATATAAAACAAGCTACATAGAAAAACTTTAAACTAGGTACTGCAAAAACATTGAGATTTTTTCCAACCATAAAATATAAAGCAACACATGTTCTTGTTTCTCTTTCTTTTGACAGTTGAAATAACACCGACAGAGATATTTTTCTTACCCCTTCATAATTATAAAATTTAACACTAAAAGAAATTTAAGAAGTATAACGTTGATATTTTTGTGAAATACATAAATCTATATCATGAAAGTTTTTTTAGTAGTTAATTGATTTAATTCAACATAAGTTTCTATATTTTTATAAGTTGTAAATAGATTAATAATACTTCAACAAAAAGTAAATATTAGTTAAAAAATTGGATAAGTAATAGTTTAATAAATATGTTATATAATTTACAGAAAAAATGTTGATATTTAAATATATATGTAACTTATAACCTACTTTATGATAAGCATTACACATTTTCAATCTTTAGTTCTAAACTTACAATTTCTAATTTTTAATTTCTGAAATAATGACATTGGTAATAGCCAGTAAAAAGTTCTATTAAATGAAAAAGTGTGGAATTAATATTATTATCTATATAGATGCTATTATCTATATAGATTAATAGCATTATAGATTAAACAGAATTAATGAAACAAATTAATGAAACAAATAGTAGTAGTTTTTGTTACATTATTATGTTTTCATCACATAAACTTTTCTACTAAAAATTGAACCGACTTCAAAAACTACTGCAAAGTGAAAAATAATTTTTTTATATAATAAGAAATTAAATTAAGAGCGTAATATTTACATGCGTATTATTATATTTACGTACATTAATTTGATTTTTTGGATTCAGTGCCAGCCAAGCCAAGTTACATGTAATTTTCCAAGAAACACACATCCAAGTATCTACGAATTTTTTTTTTTACGATTTAATATTTAGTTTTAAAATGTAACTTTATACATTTACGATTTGCATTGGATAATTAATTTTAATTTTAAACTTGGCTTGGCTGGCACCGACTCCAAAAAAATCAAATTAATGTACATAAATATAATAATACGCATGATAAATACTAAGCTCTTAATTTAATTTCTTAATATTATTCTGTAAAAAAATTATTTTTCACTTTGCAGAAGCTTTTGAAGTCGGTTCAATTTTTGGTAGAAAAGTTTATTTTTCTCTTTTTAATGAAGTTAACGATTTTTTGAAGTCGGTTGCTAAAAAATAAAGTACGGAAAAAATTACAGCAAATTATACACGCATGTCATGGGTGGGGTTCGAACCCACGATCTCTTCCGAGAACCAGAGTTCAAACTTGGCGCCTTAGACCACTCAGCAATCCTGACATGTTAAATACTATGCTCTTAATTTAATTTCTTATTACTATTATATAAAAAAATATTTTTCACTTTGCAGTAGTTTTTGAAGTCGGTTCAATTTTTGGTAGAAAAGTTTGTTTTTCCCTTTTTAGTGAAAAGTTAACGATTTTTTGAAGTCAATTAAAAAAAATAAAATACGGAAAAAATTACAGTAAATTATACACGCATGTCAGGTGTGGGGTTCGAACCCTCGCTCACTTCCGAGAACCAGAGTTTAAATCTGGCGCCTTAGACAGCTCAGCCATCTTGACTGCACTCCATTCGGCGTGCTTTTTCAACGTCCACGCTACTTTTAATTTCCGATAAATCGCTAATTTATTAGTTTTTGACTAATTACTAAAAAAGTACGGAACCAATTTCAATGAAATGGAAGTGGTACTAATTCGAGTGTAGCCTCTTTCATTTAACACAAAACCAAATTAATCGGTTGGATAGTTTGGGAGTAATTGGTGAACATACATAAAAAAAAGTACATACGCGTCGGTTTGATAACCTTCTCCTCCTTTTTTGAAGTCGATTAAAATTATAACGCGGAAAAGATTATTGTGCACACGGAGCGTATGTGTATCAGGAGCGGGGTTCGAACCGACGCTTTCTTTCGAAAACCACAGTTTAAATCCGGTGCTTTAAACCGCTCGGCTATACTGACTGCATGCCGTTCGGCGAACTTATTCAACGACCTTGTTACTTTTAATTTGCTAGAAATCACTAATTTTATTTGTTTTTGCCTAATTACTAAAAAAGTACTTAAGCAATTTCGATTAAATGAAAGTGGTACCAATTCGAATGTAGCTTCGTTCATTTAACACAAATATTAGTTTAATCTGTTGGATAGTTTCGATGTAATCCGTAAACATTCATAACAAAAAAAAAAAAAAAAAAAAAAAAAAAGATACGCGTTGAATTGATGATAACCTCCTCCAATTTTTTTAAGTCGGTTAAAAAAATATAATACAGAAAAAAAATACTTTATATTATACACGTACGTCAGGAGTGGGGTTCGAACCTACGATCTCTTTCGAGAACCAGAGCTTTTGAGTAGGTGCCTTAGACCGCTCGGCTATCCTGCCTTCAAACTATTCAACGGAACTTATTCGAGGCCATGTTACTTTTCGCAAGTCTGTTATTTTAGAACTCTTTCACTGATAAAGTATTGAGTTGATAAAAGTTCTCTGATACTCTGTGCTAACGGCTAAATGAAAAATACTCTTAATTGCATAATTAGTATTTAATTTGTAAAATGTATATGTAAAAATTATAATATGAAAAAAGTTTAATGCATACACCTATGTCAGGAGCGGGGTTCGAACCCACTCTCTCTTTCGAGAGCCAGAGTTTAAATCATGCACTTTAGATCGCTCGGCCATCCTGACTGCACTCCCTTCCGCGAAGTTATTGAACAGTTTTAATTAGCGAAAAATCACTCATTACTAAAAAAGTACTGAACCAATTTCTATGAAACGGAAGTGGTACCAATTCGAGAGCAAACTCTTTTATTTAACACCAAAACCAAATTAATCGGTTGGATAGTTTCGGAATAATCGGTGAACATACATAAAAAAATACATACGCGTCGAATTGATAACCTCCTCTCCTTTTTGGAAGTCTGTTAAAAAATCTATTAAGATTTATGATATTTAAATATATATGTAACTTATAACCTTTAATTTTTTCGTTCTAAACTTAAAATGTCTAACTTTAGTTTCTGAAATAATGGCTGCGGTAATAACCAATGAAAAGTTCTATTAAATGAAAAAGCGTAAAGTTAATATAAAGCTATACAGATTAATAGCATTATAGATTAAACAGAATTCATGAAACAAATTAATGTATTTTTTGTTACACTAATGTATTTTCTTTAAAAAATCTTTTTTCTTTTTCCAAGCCTAATTCCTAAACTAATTAAAAATATTATAGCTTTAAAAATTAACATTTTACTTTTTTATTTCAGAAGTTCAAATGCGTTTATTATCAAAAATATATTTTTATGATTTCAGAGGAAAGATTAATTTTCAAATTAAATAATATTTTATTAAAATTTACTTATAAAAAATGATAATGTTAAAAGTTTTAACAATGTTAAAAGAATATTACGTTTTTTCTATGTGTATTTCATTAAATTTTAATAATGAAATAAGGTAATGAATGCACATTTTATTGTAGAAGATATTTTCAATTTTTAAAAACTGTAGACTTTTGTTTAATTGTAATTCTTTATAATATTGAAATTCATTTACGTTTATTTTATTTTGATAAAAATGTTTTAATATGGATTCCTACAAAATATGAAAAATGAAAAAAAGAAAATGTGTGGAACCGTATTATGCGAAAATCTTTAAAGTTAAAAATATCATGATATTAAAAATTTGTTTTTAATATTTTAATGCTTATAAAATTTTCCATCATTCTAAAAAATTCTATAGCTATTTTTTAAAAATAAATACTTCTTATGATATATTAATTTCGTCAATCAATAAATCTCAGTTTTTTTAAATTAAAATTTTTTTTCATTAGATATAATTATAATCAGATGGATTAATCTCGAAATTTAATTAAGTTTCACCTCTTTTATAAAAATGTCTGCTTCGTATAAATATTTTCAATTATTTGAAAACATGTGCAAATGAATTTCAAACATTTATTTATAATCTTTTTCGAGAGCCAGCATTAAAACTATCAACTAGTTGCTTTCTTATTAAGGATTCTTTTCTTCTTGCTATTAAGTTTTTAAACATATTTCATCAATTTTATATTATTTATATTAAGAGTTATAATAGCCAACTTTTTATATAAAAAAACAGGGAGGTCAAAGAAAAATAACCAGTCAAGTGTGAGTAGAGAGTATTCCGTACAATAAACATATAAATTAGCGTCTGGCCATTGCATTACCAAGATATATCATTAAAAGCTGTTATTTAGGTCTTTAACTCTTTCGGGTATGGTGCACTATTAATAATACATATCTGTTAATGGAGTATTATTTTGTTTTAAGAAATACTTTTGCTGTTATTTGCATGTAGTAATGTTAGTATATGTCTATACATTTTCTATACGACTTAATTTTCATTTAGGCATTTACTACTACTACTAATTATTATTATTTGCTTAATTCTCTTTGTGTAGTTTGCGATTCTTTTATTTTAAACACATATTTCACACTTTAAAGTTAAAATAATAGTTACTTTCCTAAAAGAATCATGTGTAATAAAGCGTAAAATATACTAGAAAGCTGTAATATAAGTTAAATCTTATCGTAATACAGTATTTTCTAAACATCTCCAAAAATTCTTCCTTAGCCTATAGTCCTATGAATATAAATTTAATAGTAAGCAAAAATAGAACATTTGTTATCTTTCAGGCAATGAAATATTCGTAAAATACTAATTAATCTATCAGGATAACTAGAGTTAATGTTATTAATATAAATGCATTTTTTTCTTAAAATTGAAAAAACAATTCGGACCCAAAAGGGTTAAAAACCGATGGCGTATATTGTACGTTGTCCGTGTCTTTATGTATGCCCAAATCATTTGTGTCTTTAAGGATAAATGCCTCGACTAATTACAGACAGTTTTTTTTTCGAATATCGTAATCAACAATCAGTTTATATTTCTACGGCCGCAGGTGCACGCACGCTTCCCAAATCCTTTGCTGAAGTCACGAAACTCAAAATTTGTCCAACGGAAAATGTGATTTCCTAAAAAACTGCACTGTTTACAATATCAATAAAAACACAAAAAAGCGAGATTCTCTATAAATTTACACTAGATCTCGGTTAAATGTCTCTTAAAATATCAGCCAAAAAATAACTCAAGTTGAGCCGAAATTCGCTCATCTCACGTTTTGAAAGGCAGCTTCTCATAAAGAGTTGAAACAACTCAAGTGAGTGAGTTGCTTTTAAATAATTTAAATCAAGATGAGTTATTTAACCAATCAATCTAAATCAAGATGAGGAAAGCATTAAAAAAAATATCTCATTCACGATTCAATAAATTACAGCTCTTTCCTGTGTAGCCAAATCCACTCTTTCGTTTTAAGAGTGTATTTCACTGATTTTTACTCGGTCAAAATTTTACAGACACTTCTCGTATCTTACATCTAATTCCCTTTAGATATTTCCATGTGTTTATTAAAAAATCGTTTTATCTTTCTTTAAATTTGTAAGTCAAAGCACATAGTTACGAAAATTATTTTGCAATTTTATTAGAAATATTAAAAACAAAAGTTTAGTTTAAATATTTTTTTATTTAAAATAATTTAGAAAGAAAAAAAATTGCCATTTCAGATTTAGTGGGGATTATTCCACACTGAATGATAAAGGACATACTTTGCAGTCAATAGCAATCGCTTCTATAGATCAGTAAGTAAAGTTTCTTTCGACTATCAAGAGGTCTCTAGTTCAAACCCCAGGACGACAAGAAACAGATTATGCAAACAGTAGTTCAAACTAACTGGGTAAATTCAAGTTCTTTGGAGATCGTTAAAAATTCAATTATTCACTACGTTTAAAGACTAAATTAAATTATTATTATTAAAACTGAATTTATAAAGACTTTTGTATTTTTAACGATGTTAATTTACAGTGTCTATTCACTATTCGCCGGATAACATCTGTTATTTAACAGAATCTTGTTTTTTTTATGTCTGTAATTTTACATAGCATTTCCGACAATGAATTACCCATAGATTCCCTGTAATTTCCCAAATAAATTTTAACAATGTGTGTGACCTATAGACATCGCTGTCACATTCCTAAAAGGAATCCATTAACTTCTACTATCATCTTATTTTTCGTAATTTTAGCTTCAGTAGATTCGAAAAGAGAGAAAAGTTAGGCTTTCTTTTGTGGGGGGGGGCATTGCATTTTCTATGACATCTTTGGAAATAAAATACCTAAAATTACGAAAAATTTAACGCGAAATACGAAATTTTTTTTCGAATAACTCAATTAGATTCGGCACATTTTTTTCGGAAAATATTTGTGAATTTTTAATAAAATTCAAATTTGCGGTTCAGTAGCCTTTATTACTTCGGCCAATTTAAACTCTTGATGTACCATACATAGAAAATTCTAAAACACAAACTAAACACATTTAAGAGCCCTTTTTGTCACCAAATTAACAACACATTAAATTTTTGAATTAGAAAACTTCATATACAAAAGAATTTCTGTGTTGCGATTATGTTTTTAATAGGTTGCTATATAGAAATACGTCCTTAATATATTACCAAAGCGTTGCTATCTAGAAAATTTTTCTAAAAATACTGCTGTTAATTCTGTTTCAATAGTGTTATAAATAGTGTTGATGAAAATATGCGGGCTGCAAAACACTTTAACGCTAAATTAACAACTTATTGTAAACACCACACAGTTTACAACAATATAAAAAAACACATGAAAACATTTTCAAAACAATTTCTATATAGTGCCTTTAAAATTACGCAATTTTAAAAATGAAATAATAAAACAGTTTGCGTTTTGGAAAAAAAAAAAAAAAATCACAAATGTTGCAGAAGTGAGTGTGTTGACTAATTTTTACGAATAATTATCTATAATTGAATTTTTGGAAAAAATATGGAAATTCTAAGAAGATTTTTTGCACTATTCTTTTCCTCGCACAACACATTTGCAATATATTCACAAAACAATTGAAAACGATTTTAGTTAGAAGTATTAATTATTATGACCAGTTACTGTTGCAAAAATGTTTTATGAAATTGCAGTATAGTTTACAAGTGAAGTGGGCGTTACAGATGGATAAACGAACACATGAGTTAACTTACAAAGGTTCTGTTTTTACTTTTAATGTACGGAAACCTAAAAAACGAAATCAAATGAAAACACCTGCATTGTATGGTTGCATTTTGGAAACAAATAAGAGTTATAAGAAATCATGTTCTTTTTCATCACGTAAATTTATACCTGAAATCTAGAAATAGAACTGATTTATCTTTTAAGAATTAACTTGCTTGCAAATGAAGAAAACAAAAAATAATTTAACATTATCTGAATATTTTGATTTTGTTGAAATGATTATCAATTCTTTCTGTATGTTTATTTTTTTCGGAAAAAATATTTTGAGTTTGAAAACAGATTGTTAATACTTTTTAAAAGAAAAAGTCATAGTTTATAAATTTGATAAAAAATTCGAGAATATTTTTATAAAATATTCTAGTGTTCACCGCTTATTTTTTATTTTTCAAAAAAGAAATTTTAGTCCCAATTTATTTATTTTTTTATTTATTGTACTTGTTTTTAGGCTTATTGTATCGTAGGATAAGTTTTAGTGAATTTTAATTGTTTTATTTAACAATACTTGATTTTCATGCATTTTTACTTTATATAAACAAAATTTATTATCAGTTAAACACAAATAAAAGTATGTTTAACTGCATTGCCTGTTTTAAAAAGGATATAAAAAAAATTTCTTTATAAACTTATAAATCTAATTACATCAAGATCAGCAGTTAACATAAAAACGTCAAAGCAGAACAATTTTTAATGCATATTTTACTAAAAATTTTAAATTATTCGAAAAGAAATCTTATCTCAATTATTATTAAAAATGTGTTTATACAAGAAAGATAAGATTTTTTCAAAATTATTTATTTGTGTTTAAAAAAAAAAGTCTGTTTTGATATTGGAAGAAAAAATTCTATATGATTTAAAAGTCAACAGTTATTTCACATTATATACGCTTTCTTAATTTAAAAAACAGATTAAAAACAGAATTCATAATTCACATTTATTAAGAAAACAACTATAAAACATCGGAAAAGATACTTATTCTGTAATATGACGTCCTTTATTTCCTATGTGTTTTAAATATATATATATATTTAAATTCTCTCGTAATGTTTACTCAAAAAGTTATTTTATTTTGCTTTAAATTCTTTTCATCTGGAGGGGGAAAAGGAAAAAAAGGAAGAGATAAATACTCGTATGGTTTATTCGTGGTTTTTTAAACATATTTGCTTAGTATTTAAAAGCAGACAATGACATATAATAAGTCATGTTATGAGTTTTAAGCGCCTTATTTCAGGTGTAGTGAATTGAAAAATATTTTTCTTTTTTTCCTTTTTTTCTTAAGATTTATAATCTTGTGAATTGAAAAAGAAAGCTATATTCAAATTATATAAAACATATCTGATGATATTAGATCGTTTTCTCTTTTACCTATGCATATATATTTAATATGATATGAAAGAAAATGTTAAAAAAATTTAATGAAACTATTTTGTATTTCTTTTCTAAAATTACTTTATAAAACTTTGATTTCTTTTAAGGCTCTAAATTTACTAAGACGTGCAAAGTTTAAAAGTGCATGAAAAAACGTTAAATTGCTGTATAGTGCACTATATCTTGCAATTTTTATGAAGGAAATGAAAGTTGAAAAAATAAAATTTGAAACATTTATTATTTGAAAGTATGTATTTTTTAAGTACAGGTTGATTAAAATAAAACAGAATGTACTAAGAGTCTCGTAGCTCCGGTTTGAGTAAAGGCACGCGAAAGAAATTTTAATATGTGTTTTCTAGATAATCCGGCCGAGCTTTTCAAAAGAAAAGATTTAAATTTCGCCCTCTAGGTCGCACTTTGAGAACATAAAAAAAGATAATAGCTCAAAAATCAATGAGTAACAAATTATTTTATTTGTTTGCCAGCCTGCAAGCTCTCTGTGAATACCTTTTCGAACAACAATATGCTAAAACTTCCACTACTTTGTAGAAATCCGTACCCAAAATATCAGTAGGAATGTGGGAAACATGGCGTATGGTGCTAGATTTTAAATCCGCTTCATTAATTACACGTTTTTGATATACCCGAACTTTGAGAAAACTCCACAGTTGGTAATCAGAAGGAACAGATCTGATGACCTTGCTAGCCAGGAAATCGGTCAAATACGCAAGATAACACGTTCATCAGGGAAGTTAACTTATCAGTAGGAATGAGGTAAACATGGCGTACGATGCTAGCTTTTAGATCTGGTTTATTAATTACAGGTAGCAAATTAACTTGATGTTTGAGAAAACTCCACAACTACCAATTAGAAGGTTTCAGATATGGTGAACTTACAGGCCAGGAAATTAGTAAAGTACTGGACACGACAAGTTGATCAACGAAATTAACTTGAATCAAATTCTTTAGACGTCTAAACGTATAATCAGTCACTCCATCCTGCATGAACATAGTTGTAGAAAAACAGCCTTTTTGTTTTAACACCAGGAAAACATGATTCCACAATAGTATACTCTATTGTTCATTTGTGACAGTATACTTTACAAACCCATCCACTGTGACTTTCTCAAGGAAGTATGGGGGCAAAATAAAATTCGCCCTGTATTCATACCATGTTTTTACACATGAGAATGTGTAATCGGATGTTGTAATCATGATTTCTGTATTCTACTTACGCTTCAGTTCTGTGTGTTCACACTACCATCTAGGTGAAAATGCGCCTCGTTTATCTATAAGATATGCGATGGCCAGAAGTCATCTACTTGTATCCTCGCCATAAAAATCAACGCTAAATCAAGACGTGTGCATTGATTATGCGATTTCATTTGTGTTACGAAAAGCATCTTCTAATGATAGAGCTTCAGAATTTTGCGAAAAAACATCAGTACGTTTTCCCAACCCAATGTCCAATACTCGTGTTATTGAGCGGCCACTTACAGTAGCGATTGATCCAGTATAAGATTTCGTAGATGTTGTAGCAACAACCCTCCTGGCAAAGTTGTACGCGTTCAAAAAAATAACAATGCCAGCGTAAATGTTATCCATTGCCCATAATACTTTTTAATGTTGTAGTTCATGTTTTTTTTTTCCATAGTAATATTTCAAATGCAGTAAAAAATCATAAAAATTTACTTTCTTTTTAAGAATTTACATCTTTAGTAACTGTTCGGGAGTGTCACAATATTATTGATTTTTTTTACTTGTATTTTATTCGTAATCGTGAAAAATTGAAAATATAAAATAACATTTTCCTTTAGGCATGTAAATTGAAAATTTATACTCGCTAATTGCAAAAAGAAAATGGTTGAGAGATGGTGGGATATTTTATTTATATTTTACAATTTTATGTTAACCAATTTATACAAGTGTACCTGAAACTCTTAATTTTTTTTTTTTTTTTTTTTTTTTTTTTTTGTAGGGCAAAAAAAAAAAAAAAAAAAAAAGGTTGAAAAAAATACTTTTTTTTAATTTTTAGATTATTCCGGTGAAAATTCAAAATTGGAGAGACACTATTGCTTGCTTTTCAAAAGATTAAATAATTTCAAATATTCTTATTTACTAAACTAATGACCTTTCTTTATTTTTGCCATTTACTTTCTGCTGTAATCGACATTTTTTCAACTACTGGTTTTCAACAGATTTACAACTTTTACCTACATTTATGCAAAATGTCTGTCTGTCCATTTGTACCTGTATCTTCATTGTACCATCAAAAAAAGTAGATTAAGTTTTGCATAGAATTCAACCAGGTACTTAACATATAATTTTGGCTATGGGAAGCAAGTTTTTCTTGAATTTGAAAACATTTACTGTGAAAGGACGCTGTTATAGTGATTTTTGTAGCATTTTCTTTATTTACGCATAGAATTGAACCAAATTATATGTGTATGTGTTAAGCAGTTCTCTATTGGATTTAAAAATAAACCGCAGAAAAAAGCGCACTGTAATGACGATTTTTTGGTAATTTTTTCGATTTTACGTAGTTTAGTAGAACACTAGTGGCTAATGCATAGATGGCAACTTCGAATCCTGCTATACTGGTATATCAGAAAGAGTTAACGGATAACAGAAGAATGAAAAAATATATTTTCTAAATATCATTATCGAGATTAATTCTTTTTTATTCTGATTAATTTGCTGCAGCAGAAATTCAAAAGTAAAATCAAAGTGGGCATAGTAATGAAATAATAAGTTTGAAACATCAACATTTGTAATTTATTTCAAATTATTAAGATATACGATTTATTACGAGATTATTAAAATATACTTGTAACATAGAAAAAAAATATGTAAAATAACCATTTTAAGTAAATACTAATTAAAATATATCAACAATTTATCATCAGTAATTCATTAACAGTTAAAAAACTATTAAAATTTGTGTTGTTAAAATTGATAAATGTTATGCCAGGGTTTATATTCATCGGGAAATTCTTGGGATTTTAGGCGGTTTTGCACCAGAAAAATCGTAAAATACTGATTTCTATATGTAAAAAACAGAATTTTTTTTTCATTAAATAAGGCAGTATTACTTTAGAAAAATTCTGGTAAAATATTCTTGAAACGCATGAACCCTGTATTTGTATATTAAAGAAAATGTTATTTGTTTTTGAGTTAATAATAGTAGAAGAATTTTGTAAAACATAACAAAAAATAATGAGTACTAATAATAAAGAATAAAAATTAACAAAATATTGTTATAGCTAATAATGTTACACTTGAATTAACTATAAGAATTCTAACTTTCTAACAGACAAACACAACGAGAAATTTACTAGTTTTTTTTTTTTTTTTTTTTTTTTTTTTTTTTTTTACTTTAAAATTAGAAAATCTTTATTGTGAAAAATAATTTATTCTGATGATATAAATAATTTACCTACTAAATTTCATAAAAAAACATTTCTACTTAAAAATTTTGAACACTTTTAAAGAGTGTCTGACTTTTGCTTCATCTGATTCAGTAAAAAAAATTTTAATGTTTGAGAAATAAAATTAAAGTGTACTTTTTCAGAAAAAAAGAAAGAAGGAATAATTTTATTTCAAAAATGAGAAATCTAGTCAATTTAATCTGATTAAAAAATGTTTATTTTTGTACATATCGCTTTATTATTGTTTTGTTATTTAATTCTATCTGGTAATAAACCATTTATATAAGCAACATTTTTTTTCTCTCAGTATAATTAGTAATGTAATAAAAAAATCTAAACATCAAAATCTAACAAATTTTTTTATAACAAAATACGAAAAATCATTTTATACTTTCGCTATTCATTAAAATACAGCAGTTAATTAAAAAAAGGGCAGCTTAGAAACATTTTTATAAATTAATTCCTTTCACGTTTTGCTTTCTCTCAAAAGAAATCTGATCTCTTAAATGATTAAAAATATGTTTACGCAAGCAATATAATAAAAAGTTTATTCTCTAAATTAAGATGAAGCAGCTTTTTATTTATTTTGTAATCCACTGGATTTAAAGATTTTTAGTTATTTAAAAGTATGTGCCACTACTGTGTTTTTTAAGGTAGTAAGAAAATTAATTTTGATTTCATTTTGAGCAAGGAAACAGCATTAAAATAGTGAAAAATATGCTTATCTTATCAAAAGCGATCTTTTATTTTGCGTAATAAGTTTTGAATACTTTTAAGCTCTCAAGATTTCACATAAAAAGATTTTTACTTTAAAAAAAAGCCGTAAAGTAACTCGCATATTTTATTAACAAATTTTTTTATACATTAACTCATCTTTAAGAGAGGAATAAAACTTTTAATAATTCCTTTTTTTTATATTAGTTTTGCATGACGGAAAAATATATCGAAAATGACTTTTTTTTCTATTTAGCATGTACATAAATTACTATATGCAAATTTAGTCTCAGAGATTCTAATTAGCAAAACCTAATAAATTTCTTCATTTTGTGTCGTCTTTGAAAAGTTATTTGTAATATGAAACTAAAATGCTAAATTACATATTTGAATGTTTTTAAGTATGGTATCGGTATTAAAAGTTATAACTTTGTAACACGTATTTAGGTTTTTAATTCAAATTTTAGTCGTTATTGTATTTTGTATTGTTGATTTATTAAAAATATGATAATGTAGTAAATTCTCCGAAACTCGACTAAGCATAGGCTAAATAGGGGAAAAGTTTTAAAGACGGTTATGGTTTCACAGATTAAATTTTTTTTACTGAATATTACGCTTATGATAGTTACAACTCAACTCACATCCTGAAAAGTAAAACATATCATTAAATAATATTCCATATTAAAGGAACAGGCTTACAAAACTGAAGACACGACTAGTTATTTGAGGAAAATATATCTTGTAATGCTAAATGTGGAACTTTGGTTGAAACAGGAACCTACGTATTAACTAAAATTGCTGCTAATTATTTTACCGCATTGTATCTATGTACTAAATGACCTAAAGTTGGTTCCACCTATTAAAATTTTCTTAACCGTATACATTATTGGTGCAAATACACAGTCGTCAGTCGCCATGTGGCGACTAAATTTTTTGACTTCACGACTAATTTTTGGAGTCTAATTCAGGCTCCTTTGGCGAATATTTTAGTTTTTTTCTTGCGATCATTTGACTACAATTGCGTTTTTCGCAATCCTTTATCGAGAACCCCACGTTTTTATCTCGATCTTCTGAAACAAATTGCTTTTTTTTTAGCAATCCTCTAACCAAAATCGCATCTTTTTTTCCGTGATCATTTTACAAAAGTTGAGTTTTTCAGCCATTATTTGACGAAAGTTGTTGCGTGTTTTGTGATCCTTTGATAAAATTAGTTTCATTTCTGCGAACTTTTAATGAAATTTGAATTGTGTTTTCGATGTTTCATAATTTTTCTTAGTATTAAACTCTGGTGGCGATTGGAATATTTCAGTTCATAAACCACTTTCTCCTTAAAAGTTTTGGGAACCTTCAACTACTATATTATACTTTAAAAGTTAAAAGAGCTAATAAAATTTATACATGATTCCTGCTAAAACAAACAACGAGTGGTGGTATAGTTAGCTTTTAAAAAGATTAAATTTTTTGTTTAAGGTTAGAAACATGACAAAATATTGTCTTATCATATGCTTTTTTTAATTGTTGTTAAAGATTATATATACAATGTAATACATACGAACTTTTTGGTGTCTTACAATATGGTTATGCCATATTTTAATTCTTTTCAAAAGAAAATGCTAGACTCAGTAACAAATTTAAAATATCATATCAAATACTCTTCTGTTGTACCATAAATAATTTTCTTGTTGATCATCGGAAATTGTTTAATGACTAAAAAACATAGCATACTTCGAGATGAAAACAATTTTTAATAATTATAATTAATTTTACTATTTCAGAATTGGACAAATAAACTGGAATAATTAAAATAAATCGGGATTTTTGCAAAGATAAAATGTTTCTGCATGACGTCACAATATATATTTATTAGAAGTAAATCATAAACATATAATTAAACTAAAAATTAAACTAAACTAAAATTAGTTTTAAATATTACGTTCAATAAAGCTTTGTGTTTTTATATGTTGTGATTCTGCATTCTCACAAAGAATTATTGAATAAAAATTTTGCAGCGTACTTCGTTGCTTCTACAACGTAAAGAAGTTTAACGATTCCTCTTTTTACAGACAGTAAAATATCAACGCATAACTTGCAAAAAAATCACACTGAATAAAAGCCAATGATCGATGTAACATTAAGACTATCTTCACACAAATCAGAGAAAAAAATTGGGCAAATGTATTAAATGCTACGCATAAAGACAACTTTTTGCCCATCGTTGCAATTATTGGAAACAATTGAAAAATGGTGAAGTTTTCAATGATACGGTTAGCAAAAGGTTGGAAAATGATATGTACAGAGACCACATACAATTGGAGTTAGCCAAACCTATGTCAACAGGGGTTTTTCTCTTTGTGGACAAGCGTGGGATGAAAATTAACAAACATTTAGTAAATAATTAGCAAATGATCACCAAATTATTTCATACAATTTGGAAATCGCTATTCTGATCCTGAATTTTAAATAGAAAATAGGTGATTTTTTTAAAAAGGAATGTATAACACCACACACTTCAAAAAACCTGCATTAACAAAATGTTTTGTCAAAAAACAATTTTCCAGTTTAATTTGAATTTGATAGCGAATTTGATGCTGACATGCCATAAAAGTTTGTTCGATTATGCTGTTTGATAAAATATTATTATTCTTTTCTTAAATGCAGTGACACAAATTCCACAGAGAAGAGGTAACAATTTTTTAAAAATACTTTTTTCACAGTAGATCCGAGTAATATATTTACTTTAGATGTAACTTTAATTTATTTCCATTCTGTTCCCTGTACGTTTAGATGCAAATTGTATTGCTTATATGTATTTTTTTTTAAGTAATGCTAAAACCTTAAACGTACGGTGCAGTAAAATACCTATTTTTTGATAAAATAATAAATTTATGCGTCAATAAGCTTATTTTTCTTTCTACATAATTTTATTTCATATTCACACACAATTCTTATTTTTTAATCCTTATTGATAACAAAATTATTTAATATAAAGGACACCGCATTGTTTGTATTGCAAATATTTTATAAAAAGTCTTGTTAAAAATATAAAATTAAATATATGAAGTTTATATAAAACATACATTTTTCATAGTTTTAGTCTTCTTTCAAAATTAATTATTGATGAAAAAACAAGAAAGCTGAAACATTTTATTAAATATATTTTTTACTATAACAAATTTTTGTAAAATAATATTATCTCTTTTTTTATTTAAAAGCTCTTTACACAAAAAAAATTGAGGGATTAATATTTAAACTGAACAAGAGATTATTTTCCTTTTCAAAAATGAAAAAGGTTATTTAAATATTTTTAATAATTAAGTGTATGTTTATGTTTCCCTTTATTAAATATTATAAGAAAAATGATTTAATTCATATTTGCCAAAAAACAAATTATACCACAAAATAAATGTTCATCTTATCATAAGTTATCTTTTATTTTAGAATGCAAGCATTAAAAAAATGAGCAGTTGTATTGTTCCCTTTTGTACATTTTTTTTAAGCAAAATGAATTAAAAATGAAACTAATAAAATTAAATAAAAGAAACTGCACGTGATATTCATACTCTGTTAAAAAAACTGCTTTGGTAGTAACTTGGCTTTAAAATTATCTTAAAGATCAAGTTATAATTAATGATGTTATTTTTTATAAGGATTTCGTTCATTTGTCGAAAACCTATTCATCTCAGACGCCTGTCTGTCCGTCTGTCACATAATCTGTACAAAATCTGTATAAGTCAGAGCCTTCAGATATTGTATACTTACAGTTGAATACCTCGTGTCAGATGATAAATCACAACATTTAAAAAAAATTATTTTATTTTGAAAAAAATATTATTTTAAATGAATTAATTTTATCAATGTCGTTCATTTTTGAGATCTATATTTTAAAAGAGAGCCGTAATTTAAGTTCTAGGTGTAGCTATCATAGCTTGAAGGCAAAGTGTCTCATTTGAAATCAGGCGATTGTTAGTTTTATCCTCAACGCTGCAAGTTGAAATTTTTATATTAAGATGGATTCAATTTAAAGAAATTTCGTATGTTTTTCCAATTTAAGAGCGTATATTATTACAGTTTCTTTCATCTGATATTCATAATATTTTTTGGTATTCGTTTTTTTTTATTTAAAAATCTATTTTGATTTATTAATGATTCATTGTTTTAAATTTCGTTTAAAAAAATTTCCGCTTTTAGAAACTTAAAATTTTATTTATATTTTTGCTATTTAAAAAAAATCGGATTTGAAAAAATTGGAATTTTAGATTATATTTAATCAATTTTATATGAAAATTTTTAATTTGATTAAAATAAGTAATTTCATTTTATAATTATTTTAAAAGTAAGTTTGCTGTTGGAATTATCAGTGTAAGAATTCAATAATTATGAATTAACAATTTTGATTTATAATTAAACGATAAGTTGTTTTGAAATAAATATTAAATGAAACACTTTATGCAATCTGTGATCACCTTTGCTCTCTCATAATTACAAGGTAGAACCCGTCGAATTTCGACGAAAGAAATTGTTGAAGAAGGTATTGTTTCATTGACTTATAATAAACCTATAAAGTTAGTTACAATAAAAAATGCACCTCATATTGGTAAGTCTAACTCTTAAACAAATGATATTTAACCTAAGGTTAACAAATTATTATTTCCAGAAAACTCAGTTGTAGAAATTGTTATAGATAAACTTTAATAATTAATCGTACATGTAAGCTGTAAATTAAATAATAAAAAACTGTTATTACGATAAAGTTAACAATTAAGGATCTTATGCTAATATTCCAAAATGAGAAAAAGCAAAATTTATTAACTTTGACTCAGGCATAGAATTTTTCTCCCATGAAATCTAATCCCGAAATCTTTTTCACCGTATACAAATTTACATACGCAATTTTCACATCTATATTCATCTTTTAAAAAAAATTGGTATTTTAATTTGATCATTTTGATTCAAAACTTGAAGTCTGGATGCTGTTAACTAAAACAAATTCTAAACTATTTATATACTTTTTTAATGAGAAAATGGCAACATAATGTTATAGTAATTACTTTTTTTTTCCTTTTTCCCTTTGCTTTTAATAGAAACGGAGTACTTTTGTTGCCACAATTAGAAAAACAATATTAAAAACTACAAAAAAATTAATATTTCAAAAACAAATTAAGATACATTTTTCAAACAAATTGCATTTACATATTTTCCCTATACAATGATGTAAAAATTGAAAAATTAGAATGTTTAGAAGTTTAAATATTTGCAAAACCGACATTTCATTTCAAATTTCAAGTTACCATTCGCAAAATGACGTATGCGTTACGCACAGCTACGTTTGGCCTTTATGATATAGATATTGATTCATTTGTAACGGGATTTCAAATGAAAATGATTTTTATTTCAATGAGTAAAAATATTCATACACTAACATTAGGAGTTTTAATATTCTAAAATTACGTGCTCTGATATAGTTAACAACTATTTTAAACGATGAATTACACCGAAAAATAGTAAATCACAATTTTTAATTCGTGAATTTTAATTTACTTTGTTAACAAGGTGTAGAAACAATAGAATAAAAATATATTCACACAAAAATTAAACTTGTGTCTTTGGTGTAGCATTCCAGAGCTCTGTCAATAATGCTGATAGAATCTACTTAGCTTGGAATAAATTTCTGAACCACAATTACCCATATTGGCCTGTATAATTATTTACTCTCTTGGTTCCACGCTTTGTACGCAACGTGAATTGACATTCACGAACTAAGAATTCACATATATATATATATATTATTTTATATTCTATATACAATTTTCGTTTGAGTATTCAAGATCTTAACACACAACTGAGAGAGAACTTTCTTGTGATGCATTAGGTTGGTATTTTCTGTGTCAGTTAGTCAATTCTTCGTTTGAAATTATCTTTATGGCACTTTTGTTACATAAATATACTTTAGTTTATTTTTTTACAAAATATTGCAAAAAACCTAGTTTTTTTTTTAAACACAAATGCATTAACATTTTATTAAAGTTATCAATATTTTTCATTATATTTTTAACATACAAATATATACAACAGAAATATGCATAAATTTCAGTGGTTTATCAAGTACAACTTGTTTCAAGTTTAAGCACAGCCAAGATATTCAAGATATAAGCACAGTTTAAGTTCAAGATATAAGCACAATTTTCTTATTTAAGTTAATGCTTTCTATATATGTAGTTACAGCAATATAAAGTGTTTTGTATATGAGAAAAGATAGATAAATTACAAATTTAATTAATGAATGTCTCATTTAAAACATTTAAAATTAAAAGAAAAATCTTCTAAAATCTATTTACTAAGTCTTTCACCGGGTAGTTTTTGCATGTTAATATATTAAATACGTGGCTTGTCTAAAAAGTATCCGACTTCTGTCAGTAAAAACATATATAAGTTACCTGAAGTAATTGGTTCCCTATTCTCTTTAAAGTAAAGATATTTAAAGTATTCTTTTTAAAGTTCTCTCTCTCTTTTTTTTAAAGAAGATTGTCTCCGCCGTCACATTTTGTATACCTCATCTCTATTCTCAAAAAATATACTTTCATCGGTACTTACAATTTCGGAAGCAATCACAAGTCTCAATGTTTGGTTTATTTTATGACGGCCGATTATAAACACGAGGGATATAGGCCCTATAATGGGTGAGGTGAACTCCGTGGGGGTCTTTCTAAGGGAACATAATTAATATTCACGCAAGGAAATCCAATGTTCGAAGAAAACCATACGAGAAAAACTCCGAACAATTAAGCCGACGGCCGTGATTGTATTCGAACCCAGCACCTGTCGTTTACCAGTTGAGAGGTCAGAACCTCTCGGCCACTGGTAGGGCCTCACAAGTTTCAACGAGCCACGTCTGATGGTAAGGCATCCACTGCAAAACATGAAATTACATTTTGGCAAGAAATAAACTGGTGAATTGTTCAATATTAGGACACCTGATGACTCTTATGAAATTGTTTTCTTTGCAAATCTCTATATTTTGACAAAAGCTGATGCAATAACTTTGCTCAACTCGTTCAGTCATCTTGCGAGAAATAAAAACCTGGCGAACAGATATGACACCCCTCACTCGACTGCCAGCTGGCAATGACAGGATCACTGTATTCTTCCAATGTGCACAGTCACGCGGTATTGCAATCACTATTGTGCGAGGAATAAATAAGGATCAGATACTTATCAGACAGACTTCGTATATTTATGTAAGAAATTATAAAAATCAGACCTATTAATTAGTTTTTTAATAAATTGCCCCTCAATGTAGATACGGGCCCCATGACTAATAGTCACGGGTTTTACAGGGCAGCCAGAAACTTAAGTTTATTGTGTTAATTTAACTATAACACATGGCCCTTTTTGACTGGTAATCCTAGGGAGATTAGAAATTTCAAATGTACATCTACGCACTTGCTCTCGAGAAACCATACTGTAATGACCTGTGAAAGGATTTTTCTGTGTTTTTAGAATGTTTAAATAAATCTTAATGCTAATTCTTTGAAGTCTGTCGTTTTATGAAAATGCGACAGTATTTCAGGGAATTAGCATTAATAAATTGAAAAAAAAAAAATTCCCATCCAGCATACATTTTTAACGAAATTTTAAATACAAAAATTAAAAATTAAAAGCACAAATATAAAAAAAAAATACATTACACTTTTCGGTTTAACTTTAAAACCATTTTTAGATATTAAGTTTCTTCAAAAAAAAAAAAAAAAAAAAAAAAAAAAAAAAAAAAGATTTACATGTTGCATTAAGCCATAATCAGACTTATTATGATTATATTCACTTCGAGCTATTTGAAATATTTATAACATCACTAAATTAATCTGGAAGCTCCTGATGGGTATTATCCTCTTTGACTATACTGTAAAGGAATATTTTTGAGTGCCCCTGTAAAAGATATACTATTTCTATAGATTTCATTTACAATATTGAACATGACATGCAAACATCAACAATATTTATTAATTATATGTCATAGTATAAAGCGCGAACAAACAGTCAGACAGCCAGTCAAACCTAACTCATGAAAATTTTTGAGACAAATCCCTTAGGAAAATGTCTACAGAAAAAGTTTTATAGAATCAAATAAAATTATGCCTGTTTCCCTATAAGCTAGTTTAAAAACCATACAAATACCTTCAAAAGTTTAATAGAAATGTCTGTAGAAAGAATGCGTTTAATAAAAATTTAATAGAAATATTTGCTCTACAAACATTTCTATAGATTTTTAATTAGCTTATAGAAAAAAGGGCAAGAATTATATAGGTTTCCATGAAATGCTTTTTATAAAATTCTATAAGCCATTTTCGTAAATACATAGAGGGTATTAAAATGCAAATTTTATTTTTTATGATATTTAAATTTATGTAATATATCAGTTATATTATTTTTTATGATATTTATGAATAAAATATCCGGATTTCTAATTCTTCTCATTGATGACTAACAATAAATGACTGTAAAATAATATGCATTGCTTATGGTATAATGCATGGTAACTAGAATACATGGTAGGTATCACTATGAGATGCGCAGTAGCCTTTTTCTCCTTTGAAGTCATTTGGACACCAGAGCGCAATAATTTCTCTCACGCTCGTCCTTTTTCTTAGTACTGGTCAGTTAAACTAGTTATCTTCGAGATCAATGTATGCGTAAGCTGTTATTTTTCTCCTTTGTGATTGATTTTTTTACATGCTGATTATGGTTTGCTGTGCAATAGCTGATTGTACACTGTAAAAAAAAATCTGCAAACATACAAAATTATTTTTTGTAAAGCCACAGAAATCTGCAAGTTTACTAAAATTGCATCTGTAACCAGTGTATTATATTTGCCAGCGCATAGCACAAATACATGAAATATCTTAGTTTCATCTGTCAGCCAATCAGAAAGGGCTTCAGTAGTGACGTGATCATTGTTTACGCGGCCACAAGGGCGTAAAAGTCTTCCATCTTGAATCCGTTATTGAGAAGGATTTCTAGTTAAAAAGTAAGTAAATATTTATTCTTAATGTGTTAAAGTTTGTTTTAACCTCTTCAGTCCTGACTTCGCCCCTAGGAGACACTTATGAACACTCTTTAATTTTTTTTAAAATGCTTCTAGAATTGTTAAGATTGCTTTTAGACCTCTTTTAATGAATGCGTGCATATTATAAGCATCGATAACTCAGATAAGGGTATTTGATTTTTTGTTATAATGTAGCATGATCTAGCAAGTAAATCTTTCTGTATTTCCTGTTAATTACATATATTATTGTCAGATAACTATTCTTTACGTAGGTATTTATTACAAATGCGAAATTTCTAATGTTTAATGTAACAAATAAAACTTCCCTTCTATTTTTCTCAAATTTCCCTTCTGCTTTTTTGCCTCCTTCTCCAAAGTACAAAAGATTAAAGTGTTTAAACTTTTTTCTACACTTTTTGTTACTTTATAGTGAATAATCAATCCTAAATTTCATTAGCAATTGATAACATCACTTTCATTTCATTAAAAATTTCATCTGAATTTCACCCTCAAAATATGCGTTTCCGAATTTTGTCAATCCCACACATTAACAGCATTTAAAGTTTAAAAAAATCTGTAAAATGTTTTAATTTAAAATAAATAAAATCTGCTCTATGCGTTACTTTATTTTCACAATCAATTGCCAAATTAGATTTTTCTTACCGCTCGAAATTTTCCTTTTCCTTTTGCTCCCTCATCCCTTCATTTTGCGCTCTATGCTATATATTCTATGCGCTCCTCATAAAAAAGGCATAGAATTTTAAACTATTTAAAATTCTTTAGAGCCCGGTGGTGGGGGGAGGCGAAATCTGAATTAGAGGAAAGTTGAAAATTGTTTAAATCCTTGTAGGTCTAGAATGAATATACTAAGTTTTCCCGATTCTTACTAGGGTAGCGTTACAAAATGTGTATTGATTTATAATCGAAAAGAAAACTTTTATTAATTACCATAAAAATACCTATAAAAACTATTTTTATCAAAATCATTGTCAGTTCATTATTTTTGATATTTGAAATATGTGTACATAGTTATCTATTGTGTATATATTAAGTGGATATCTATTAGAATTAAGGAAACTGAAAAAAAAAATGCGAGAATTTGGGGGGGGGGGACAAATGAGTGTGCAGAAAACTTTTCGCTAGAAGAAATTTAAAGTCAACAAGTAGCATGGTTCTAAACTTCGATATTTTACATAAAGGACAAAAATGGTTTTAAAAAAAGTATTTTCGATTAGTACGAACACCTTAAATTAACCTTTAACTAATGTTACTGATTTCACAGACCGCTGCTCCCCCCCCCCCCATTTTTACACTTTAGCTACACACACTATCGAAGTTTTCATTCATTTGAAACTTTTGTACTATCATCAGAGACTTTTGAATCGGTGAATTTTAATTATAAGAGATTTAAACAAAACGTTAGTACAGAAAATCTTTCCTGTGAGTTAATCGGGCCTCTTATTAATCTTTCGGTAGAAACTGCTTCACAGTAGTTATATGATAATTTCTGTCAGGTTAAATTTATAAAATTGTAAAGTCTTGGGAATAATAAAAAATGTAGTCTTAACATAAAAAAAATTATCTTTAAACTATGGTTTAAGATTAGCGGTATCAGTTGCAACATGTAAAACAGCTATCATTCATGCACATCTTTTAACGATAACTACAAAATTATAATTCTCAAAATTCATAAAATAAATCCCTAGCATAGTTACATAAACATCGTGAAGGCTTCAACAATTTAAAACATGTAAAACAAATGGAGGCTGGGCAGATTGATAACTTGGTCTCTTCTTGCATCAATATTCTGTTAGAGATTAAGGAAAAATTTTGAAATAGAATACGACAAAAATATACTCGTTTTATTTTTAATTTCAAATTATAAAACATTTGTCTTGACAATGTTTTCGATAGAATCAGTTCTTTTGAGCTATTGCTCAGATAAATAAAAAAAGTGTTTTTTCGACTATAAATGTGTACTTATTTTTTATAACGTTGACCACAAACGAGGGGGGGAAGGGACTCAGTACTTTCATTCTAGATCTAAACTGAAGGGTTTAAAACAATATAATTTTTTCCTAATTAATTTTGAGTTATACCTCTGACCTCTGATTTATTTAGACATTAATGTTCAACAAAAAATTTAAGTGTAGATGCTCATTTTACTCAGAATTTTAAGCCATACATCATTTGTTTTAACAATGCTTTTGACATATGTTTTGAGATATTATTATGTCATTAAAAAGGTGGGTTTTATTTTATTTATTTTTATTGTAAATCTATATATATTTTCTAATGCTCGTCTTGTACAAGAAAGAAAATTTAATATATTAATTGTAGACATAAACTGATGGGATTAAACCAATTTCCTGTTTTCCTCTAATAATGAATTCTACCAGCTAACCACTGGCCTATTAGTATTTTACTTATTTGTAAATTTTTAATAATGTAAGTCAGTCATCTAATAAATCTCCCCTCTTCTAAAAAAATTGCTTATATTTTTGGCCCTTTAATATATAAAGTTTAAAACTTTAAAAATCCTTTGCTTTTTAAAAACCTTTTCCTGATCTATTTGTGACTTAGATATATGAATATTCATACTTCTACTAAGCGTAATACCAACTCAGTGAAAAATGTCCAAGCCGGGAATCGAACCCGGAACCCTTGGAACAGCGCTCCAAGTGCTCTACCATTTAAGCTATGAGGACGATACCCAGCTCAGCATTTTTCACTTCATATGTTGGTTAAGCTGCAAATCGCAGCACTAGATCCGTCTTCATGAGCACACAAGCTGCGGCGTAATTGATTAATATGATAAATAAAAATATTTGTGACTTTATTATAACAAAAAATAAACAATAAAAAAGTCTTAACTTGTTTACTTTTCATTTTTTGCGTATTTGTAAAACTTTAATAAGGTAGATTATATTTCATAAGCCCTTCCCCCTTCAATAATTAATAAAATATGATTATTTTTGTCTCCTATTTCTACTCATAAAATAAAATTTTTTAAAATGCCTTCATATTTTTTTCACCTGTATTTATTACTTTATTATAACAGCAGTTAACTTCCTGAAAACTTCCCTCAACCCAAGATTTTTATACTTAGTTCATCTTTTATATTTTGATAATTTGAAAGATTTAAGCGCGTAGCTCAATTAAATATCTGTTAAATTTGTGTTTTAGATATATAATTTATTTTTAGAGGACGTTTTATCTCTTTTTATGGAATATTAACTGTAAGAAAATGATGATGAAACCTTTGTTTTAAAAGCAAGATATAACATGAAATATATTTTTATTCATCTCTTCAAGTTTTTCTTCAAATCATGCACAATCAGTGAACTCAAATGTACTTTGCAAATAAATTCCATTAAGGATTTAAAAGGGGGGGGGGGGTGGTAGAAGAGAAAAATCACAGCTTCGTCAATTCTCAAGATATCGCATGCAATTATTTTTTTATTTATTTATTGGATAGAAGTTTATTATCTAAAACTTTTATATTTACAAGTTTTAATAGAATCAACTTATACTGAAAAAAAGAATAAATAAAACGATAACTGAAAGAGGGGGGAGGAAATATCCATACTTCGTCAATTCTTAATATATCAAATCCAATTAAATTTATTTTACATATTCTCAGTAATATCTATATTTTTTATACTGAGAAGTTTTAGGGCCAATTCTTATAGTAAAAATAAAATTAACAAAAATATGAGTTGAAGAAAAGAATCTCAAATCCAAACTGCTTATATTCTGACTCGTTTAAAATTCTTTTTTGCTTTTAAACGCATCCAAATGATAAGCTCTCTTATATAGGAACTGCATAATGTGCCACGTTGGTCAATTTTTTGATAAAGATAGAATATACATATATATTTTAAATGCTGTCAAATTGGGCATTTATAACTGCATTTCTCATGATTGAAAAATTGAAGGTGTATTCAAATAACAAACCCCCTTATTTTCTGACTCGTTTTTATATTAATTTTTGCTCTCAATTGTGTGCAATTGGCATTTTCTTTTATTTATAATGTGCCATATTGGCCCAATTTTTGATGTTGTATGTAATTAAATATAATTATTTGAGTAGAGATACAATTTGGGAACGATAGAACAGGTCCCAATCTTTTTTGAATCATTGTGTCCCATTCCTCCCTTGAAGTAGCACTAAAAGAAATATGTTTCCAAAAGAAACATTGCCTTTTAGATTTTACTTAACTGTTCATTTATAAAAAACATATTGTTGAGTTTATAAAGTGTTAAAATCAATTAAATTAGCGACAAAAAATGAGATGGAAAATTTACATTAAAAATCTGAATAGTTAGTTACTTTTTCTATTGTGAAATGGACTTTTTAAGTGACAAACTCAAAATTACTTGCAACTCCAAATATTTATAACAATAAGTATAATACATTGATTATTTCATCTGATGGAAATTTCATAAATTAAAAATAAAGCATATTTTAAGAATTATTGCAAATATCCCATCCCTCCCAGTGTTCCACTCTTCCTTCATCCCCCCATCATTTTTAATCAATATGTATGTAATGTGAAACCTCAATAAAATACGCAGATAAAAAAGAAAAAGTGACTTTGGACAATGAATTTTTTAAACGATATTTTTTGTATTTTTACTTTATCAATCTTTATAAGAAGAAAGTATTAGATTCGTAATACGTTTAGACAGATTTACACTCTTTAGGGGGCAGAGACCCCGCTTTTTCGAAAAGGGGAATCTGTGATTTTATTTGTATATGACACGCATTTTCTAGTTACTCTATCTCAGGAACCAATGCACAGAGTTTAATATTTTAAATATATAGGTTTAATACAGAAATTATGTTCAATCAGTCACTGATTAAATTAGTGATGTGTAGTTTTCGATGTAAATTCCAGTTTTCGACGGAGTTAAGTTGTGAGTCAGATATACTAAAACCATGTTTTTACAAAATGTCTGTCTGTAACTTTGTCTGTGTGTTTTTATGTTATGAGACACAAATTTTAAGTTAAACTCTATCTCGAGAACTAATGCACTCCATATAATAAAAGTTCATATTCAGTTAATTCGTAATGTAAATTTGTGCCGATTAATTTTTTGTTTAAATTGCTCAACATGCGGTGTTCCTTCGCTATTTTCTCAGATTTCTGCAATAACTCTACCTTAATGCTTATTAATCGGATTTTCATCAAACTTGAGATTCTGTTAGATACTGTCCTGTTACATATTCGGTTCCGGCCCAACTCACCAAACAAGAGGCGCTGTTTTCTTGAATTTTGCAAAATTTAGGTGATTTTAGCGATGTTCATACCTCAAAAAATAATGCATAACATTTCGTATCCTTAGAAATCCCAAGATGGGCATATATTTTTCGTATTGGGACGGCAAATTTTAAAGTATTAACATGTATATAGATAGATGAAAGTTTCGGTATTGCCACATTCAACTAGTTTGAAACGTTTTACAGTATTTCAAAGGGTAATTTTAAGTGCTGTCGAAAAGGGGAGGGGGGAGGGAATAAAGCTCTTCCGGTATTTAACATATACTCAAAAAAACATGTCATCATTCAAACTCTGAATTTTTTTGCCGTTAAAACATAAAGTTTGCGAATCCTGGGTGAAGAAGTGATATTTAGTAATTATTTTCAATAATTAATTTTTAGCAGAGGTAAACAATTTAACGATAAAAAAAATTCCTAATTGTAATACATCTAAATATCAGGGTTATTTAATGGTTTTACAATTATGTCAAATATTAATGTATATAACAAAGTATACATCTAACTAAAGAAAGTGATCGCAATATTTGTAATTCCTATAATTAATATTAATTAATAAAAGTTTAAAAACATTCATTATATTACAAATTAATGTTTTAGAAAAATTAAATTATTGGTTGTTATCCCGCATTTTAACTCTGGGGGAGGGGGGTAAATAATAAAAATTTGATTTTTTAAAAACTATAGTTTTCATCAAGAAAAGATGGAAAGTTAATTTTATACTATCTGAAAGGTTTTTAATAATTTTTTTTTAATTTAAAAATAACTTTAACTTAAAAACTGTTAGTATTTTTTTTAGTGCATAAAGATAGAATTGAATTACACACAATTCAAATGAAGCACTTAGCAATTATGAAAACTTTTAAGTACCAAATTCACAAAGAGATGGATATATCAATTTGTATTTTTTATACATATTGAAAGCTTAAGCATTTGTATTACAATGCAAATTTACTACCATTATTTATTGGAAATGAAGATGGATTGTGTCTGAGTATTAGTCATTTATCTAGACATGCCGGCACAGGAAAAATTTTTTAATCCACAACTTCAACATTGTAGATACCTTCAGGACATCATTTTTACACCAGTTGAACTGTTTTAGTGCTATATATTTAACATTTATAAAGCATAATCAATGTTTTTAGTGTTATTGGTGCTACCTTATGACGGATATTTGTATTTTTATTTCATAAAGCATGTCAATCCTTAAAAAAGAGAACTTTTCAGTTTCATATGGTTTTACTAATGTATTTTACATGAAAACGTACATTATATAACTTACATATAGTATATAACTTAGGGGAAGATGGGGATACTTGAGCCATTTTTTGAATTTTATTTTTTTTAAATTTTTTATATTTTTTTAGAATAAAATAAAATATTGAAAATGAAAATTTGATATTTTTCCTTTAACTAAAAACCACTTTCAATAAATTTTGAACTATTTTTCTATGCATAATAAATGTTTATTTTTTGTTTTACATCATGGCTCAAGTATCCCCATGGCGGGGATACTTGAGCCATAGTGAAGGGATACTTGAGCCACTACGGAAAAATACCTACAAAAGTAATTTTTTTCGCTTTATTTTTTCACAAATATTTTACAGAATGATAAATTATGAAACGTAAAGTGTTTCAAAACCAATTAAGAAAACAAAGCTAGTAATACGATCATTTTTTCTCGTTAAAACTGGTTGTCGAAGGATAATTTGAACCTCAGTTATAACGACGGTAGAAACATCCTCAGTTCAGAGCCATTTAAATTTGGAATCTGCAATTCTTCTTGCAAATTTCATTTTCAAAATATTAAGCACTTATCCAACAAATATTTTTACAGTTTTCTTTCTGGCATATTTTATTAGTAACCAACCATCAATAGAAGGTTTTCTTTCACATCATCACCATCATTGACAGAATTTTCCTCTAATGATATTGTCGAACTCATGCTTTTAGTTTAGTAGCTGTCGGAATTTAAGCCAGATGTATCATTCTACTATTTCAAACACTTTTTTGATTTCACAGGAAAAGATTTTGTCTTCCTCTTTGGCTCCATGTAGGTAAGTTTGAACTGGGATTTTTGTTGCTTTTCTTGTTTTTGTGCGCTCTTTTTACCAATTTTTCTTCAATTTTCTTAGTTAAAAAAAAAGTTACAGCAACAGAGGTTACGATTTCAATATAAAATACTAATCTTAATATGTTATATTAAAAAATAAATATTTTATTATGTTGGACCTAACTAATTAAAGTATTAGAGATTATAGCCTGTAAAACCGTTTTAAAAAGTTATTTTCATTTAATGAAAATTAAATTGAAAACTATGTTTACATTTATCTAGACAGACTATTTTGTTCGAATTTTGGTCGTTTGTCAAATCGAACAAATCGAAAAATAAAATAGACATTTTCATTTAAAAAATATGCATTTTTAAACATTTTTAGGTCTTTATTTTTTTAAGAAAAAAAAAATAAAATGAAAAATTATTCTCCCTTTTCTCCAGAAAAATATCTATTAGTGAATATAAGGATGGAATTTTATTTTTTGTTTGTTTCACCCATGTTTAATTTCTAGTGAGGATGGTTAAGACATGGCTCAAGTATCCCCACTCTCATTGGCTCAAGTATCCCCACTATCACTATTTTTGTTTCCCAGAGTTTTACTAAATAAAGCATGCAGCAATTAGAACTATTTTAGACTCAAAATACAATTGAAATTATGCTTATTGAATGTATGTATATAGTTGCAACTTTAAACAAAACTTTGATTACAAAAAAACAAAAAAACCATGCACCCAAATATTTTTTTCAGATAGGGAAAAGACAACTATTAATCACTATACTTTCAAAATGGTACCAAGATGTGTGATTTCTTTTTTACATGTTCAGAACTATAAATATGTTATCATATTGGCAGTTTTAGAAAGAAAAATTAATCAACTGTAGAGATAATAGGGGTGGCTCAAGTATCCCCCATGCTCAAGTATCCCCACTCTCCCCTACTGTCATCATTTTAATAAGTAATGACAGCAATTTACGATTTATTGATGTTCTGTCAGTAAATGAAAAACCTCAGATATGAAAACTCCTATGACTACATGAATGAATGTACCACTGACAATTACTAATCATTGATTTAAAATTAAATTGCATGGTTTTTCAAATTATTTATAATTCTTATTGTTTTATTTTTCAACACTTATTCATTTAAATAAACTTTTATTTCTTTGATACCATTAAGATATTTACCGTCAAATTTTGACGGTTCAATAGAAATAATTTTGAAGTAGTTGTAAAATTCATTTATTCAATACGAAGATGAATACAGAGTTTTTTATTACATAATATTCATTATAATTTTTTTAAATGTTTCTTTACTTTTTATGTTAACATATAACTTTCTTCTATAGATGCGTAAGAAAACTGAAGTCCAATTTAAAAACAGTGTGAACTTCCCGGATGATGAAAGTTTGATAAAGTCAGACGAGGAAAAAGAACTATTATCTATAAGAAAAATCCCTCCCCATACCTCAGTTGGGCTTTCTAATATATTCTACAGCACTGAAGTTTTGAAATATTTTACCATATTATTTTATCAATCATTTTCCAATAGTATCTTAATAGGTATATAAGCTTGATTATTCAAATTTGGAGAAAACATGTTTCCAAAAATACTATCGATGAAGCATGAATTTAATAGATATTTGTATGAACTCTAGTTATGTAATATTTGTAAAATATGAGTCATATTAAAAATATATATGTAAATTATTTTTATTGCATAGAATATAATAAATCATTATTTAGAAATAAACTTCATTCATATTTTCATTGTATTTTGTCATTTAATCACATTATATTTATTGGTTGTACAGGTATGTACATTGCATTTATAATAAAAATGACTACTCATAATATTTTTCAAAGTATTATATCTTTCTATTTGTTTCAATTCTTGTTTTCATACATTTTCTGTTTTTAGAAATTCTTCTTAGTCACGTCTGGTGATTATAACATACTGATAAGCATTAAAACGTGTGAAATAATGACTGTTGATATATCCAATATGCATTTTTGAGTACATATGTTAAGGTGTGTATATCATCTGTCTTATATGCAACTTTTTGAATTGGAATTTCTCATTCCAGAGCTGATTCAACAACAGTTCAGTCTTACTAAATCCATGAATGTTAGATCCATTCTTCTGGAACTTTAAGCCAGTTTAGAGTTTGAAAATTGTGGTTCTATGACTAATTAAATTTTCCTCTTAACTATTTCAATTTGAAACATAACTCTCAAGCAAATAAAATATAAATAATGTCAGGTGTATTTAATGTAGACAGTGCAACAAATTTGTGAAGAGAAAGTAGAGGAAAGAGACAAGAAAATAAATAAAAGGAAGAAAGTTTCTAGTGATCAGTGACAACTATACGGAATATTCAGCAGAAATACGAATAACAGATATTAAAAAAACACATTTTCTTATATATGGCATTCATGTAAAGACGTTAATTTTATTATATATATTACAGATGTCACTTTTTGTTTGCAGTTTTTTGAACCGCGTATTGTATAGTCTTTAAAATGTATGTATCATAATACACTTATGACTGAAATTCTGATAATCTTGGAATTGTACAAAACTCCATTAAAAAAAAATCGCAAGACTACTTTTTTCCATTTCTAGTTCAGATACATATTTACATAAGATAAACCGATGGTGTTTCTCATAATATGCAGGTTTTCAAATCGTATATTGGATTAGATGATGCACAGTGCTTACTCATACAAATAGAATTGTCTTTACAAATTGTAAATTTAATTTGTCTCAATAATAACCATATATATATTTTTTTTATCATAGGCATATTTTATAAACTTACTAATGATACATTTTTTTTTACATTACTGTTTTTATTGACCCTTTTTTAGCTTAACTGAAAACCGTAAGATCTCCTTCAGTTTCTCTGCTCAGTTATTGTTGTTGTTACAATGCTCATTTAATATCAAGCATGGTTTAGTACCTATTTAATTATCTATAATGAAGCTTCAGTCAGTATTCTCATGCGTAACATACAAATATTTATGGTAATTGCTGTGATTATATTGAAACACATGTCAAGCTAATATTACTTATTTTTTAAAGAAATATATTAATACATAAGGAAAACTCCACTGTGGATATTTAAAATTGTTAAAATTCAAAGTCATATTGAAAGAATACTATAACAACAACTTCAACTAATATAAGTATTACTATACAAAAAAAAAAAATCTTTTTGGAATACTGCTGAAAAACCATTGGTAATACTACTGCAAAAGTTTTGTACAGTTAGAAATATTTTTTGGTAAGTGTAAATATTTTAGACACAATACTAAGAAATCATAGCTCTTGCATTGTTAGAAAAAATTTTCTGGTGATAATGCAAAAACTATTTTAAATACAATATTAAATTATTATTTGTAATTTTTCTCACTATATCTTAAAAAAGTTACATTTCTAATGATTTTTATACAGTTACAAGGTTTTTTTCAGCATATTTGCTAAGAATTTTTTGTGGATTTGTGAAAGACTTTATAATACATTTAATCTTATTTTTAGGAATGCGCACTAAGTATTTTATCTACTTTATCAAAATATTTAACTTTTTTTAAGGGTATTCGATAAAGTACATAAAATACTTAGTGTGCATTACAAATGAAAATTAGTAAATATACTTAAAGTCCTTCACAAATCTACAAAAAATTCTTCAGCAAATGTACAAAAAAATCCCTTGTAAGTGTACTAAAAATCATAAGAATATTTACAGAATATTTTTTAGGAAACACCCTAAAAGTTTGTTTGCACGTTTACTACGTAATCCTTAGTAAATTTACCAAGAAGTGTTTAGAAAACTCCCTAAGAAATCCCTAGTAAGTATACTAAACAATATTTAGTTCATTTACAAAAACTAATTTGAGAAATTCCCTTAAAAATCATAAGTAAATTTACTGAACAATCCGTAGTAATTTTACAAAGAATTTTTTGGAAAACTCCCTACAAAATCTTTACTACGTTCACAACGTAATTATTAGTAAATTTTCTCGATATTCTTTACTGAAATCCCTAAACGATCGTTAGTAACGTTACAAAAAAATATTTAGTAAACTTACAGAAGTTTCTTTGGAAACCTCCCTAAGAAATCGTTAGTACGTTTACTAAACAAAATTTAGTCACAGTTACTAAAGAAACTTTAGTTATTTTATGTGATTTTCTTTTGTTGCGGTTACATAAAAAGTACTAGGCATCCCAGTTTCCTAGAAAATTCTTAGTAACCTTACAGAATTTTTTTTACAGTGTAGTAATCACGATCGGCAGCAAAAGGAATCAAATATTAAATTCTATAGATTTCCAAAGGACAGATAAATTAGAAAGTTATTTTCCCTTACAGCTGCAAAGTCAATTTCCCACAATTTCCCCAAATTTAAACATGTAAGAGAAATGGTAGAGATTATAAACAATTTGATGTTTTTAACTCACGAGTCCATTTTGTCAAACTTATTTTTGAAAAAGTGCCTACGGCAATTTTCTTAAAGGGCAAGACGATGCTCTAGAAAAGCCATATAATTTAATTAACAGCACGAGAGTGATAGAAAAGGTAAAAATAAATTCAAAGAATGAGAAAGCGAAAACGAAAATAGTCGGTTCCAGAAAACGAAAATCTTTTCCAGAAAGGATTTTTAATATCGATAGCCAGTCTCCAAGGTCTTTATAATGATTTAAACTCTGAAGGCTACACTTATATTATGGCAACCAGGATATTCTTGAAAGCTATTTTTCACAAATCCGAGGACTTGGAAAATTCTATGACCATTCTTTTCCCACTACAGTGACTCAAAGAATAAAATCTTTAATTCTGGGCCACAATGCCAGTGAAATATTTAATAACAACAACAGCCAAGCTGAGAAAGATGTACAAACTCTAAGCGCAGACACCTTAAATAATCTTCAAAAATCTCAAAACACAGATGAAATTACTTTGCACCATGCAAAGGAAAAAAGGTGATCAAAATAATAAAAAAAATATCGAGAATGAGGAAGGAGAATTCGCAAATGCAGTCGACGGAATTTTCAATCATTTTGAAAAAAATGAGGAACGTTTTGGTGAAATATTGAAAGAAAGAAAAGAATCATTAGAAATGATTGCAGGGTAATCATTTCTAATGCATAGCTACTATAGCATACCGAGTTAAGAAGAAAGATTCAGAAAAAGCACAAAAACATGGCAGCTTTATTAAAGATGCTCCCTTTTCTGGAAAAAATTGGCTTTAAACAATCTCCAGATTATCATTGTGCGCGGGGCAGCGCGCAACAATAATATGATTGAGCGGTAATGCTTAAGCATAGGAAAGCGCAAAAACACGGATTTTTCAATTTTTTTTTTTTTTTTTTTTTTTTTTTTTTTGCAATAACTAACTAAATACTTATCCAATTTTGATGATTTTTTTTTAAGTGTTCGTCTGACCAAGAAGCACAACATAGCACAAAAATTATTTTTTTTTATGGCATACTGTAGGTGTACTGTAGAGTATTCTGAAAATCGGACAAAAATTTTGTGTCACAGCACTTTTCTCAAAAACTACTAAAGATAAAAACTTATTTTTTTTTTAAACAAAAGACAAACTTTTTATCCCGGGGTAGTCATCGAGAAAACGTTATTTCGCTGGGCGGTTTTTCTGAAATTGCGTATTTTCCAAACTTGGTCATAAATGGGTATATCTAACGTTCTATTGCAGATAGAATGTTGCGGTAAAGTTTATTTTAAAGATTTTGCGATGCTAATTAATCCTGCAGAAATTCATAGCTTTACGTTAAACAGTTTTTTTACAAGATGAAATAAAAGAATGGCAGTCATCAATCTAAGGTACTTGTGATCATCGGAGAGAAAAACCAGTTACACCATTCGATTAAGCATAAAAAAATACAGAATGCTTTTTTTTCTCTTATTTTTAACTTAATTTTTTAACGAATTATGAATTTTTTTGAAATTTTTGACATGCTGATTTTTGTCATTTTTTAATGAATCATTTACTGAATAATTATGCACGGTGTCTAGCCCTGGTGGCTGTTAAATTTGATTTTTAATTTTAAATTAGGCAATTTTTTGCACCATACCAAATTTATATTTTATCCATTTTTTTCATTTATTTATATTTTGTTTTTAGCACAATGGCATCAATGGCAAAAATGCCTGGCATACCTGTCAAATATTGGGGCCCTGTACTTTAACAAAGTGTATTTACTATAAGTATATACCGTATTTATTCTAATAGAATGCGCCCTCTAATAGAGCGCATCTTCTAATAAAGTGCGCACCTTGGTGCTGATTGAAAAAATAAATATACGGAAACGATATAGTAGATAAGTAGAAAACGAGTACTTAAATGCATTATCGAGGATTCTCATCGATCAAAATAGAGATATTCTATCAAAGCGATGGAGTGGCGATGCAGCAAAAGTTTCAAATTTTGAACAATGTACCACTCCTGTAAACTATAGCGCCAAGGATATGCACACTGTTAAAAATCTGCTGCATTTTGCTGCAACGCACTCCCCTGCTTGTATAGAAAACGGTTACTTGGCCGTGAAATGGCGCTTTCTCATTGGTTGGAATCATTGTAAACGCGGCAGCGCGCAACAATAATATGATTGAGCGATAATGCTTAAGCATAGGAAACTACAAAAACACGGATTTTTCAATTTTTCTTTTTGCAATAACTAACTAAATACTTATCCAATTTTGATGATTTTTTTTTTAATGTTCGTCTGACCAAGAAGCACAACATAGCACAAAAATTATTTTTTTATGGCATACTGTAGGTGTACTGTAGAGTAATCTGAAAATCGGACAAAAATTTTGTGTCACAGTACTTTTCTCGAAAACTACTAAAGATAAAAACTTTTTTTTTAAAAAAACAAAACACAAACTTTTTATCCCGGGAACATTTTTTATTTCTATATATAAAATACAAAACAAGTTGTGCAGTATCCCAGTGGAATATGGAAAAATAGAAGGACTAGTGAAAAATGCTCCAAGGAGCAGTGCAAAAGCAGAATATGATTTTAATTGAGCATTAAAAAGTAATGGACAAGTGCTTCTGTTAATTACTGAGCATGAGGAAGGATAAGGGATCCCTTCTTGGCTACTACTCACTTCAATGCCAACTTTGAAAAAATCATATTTGCGCTTTTTCCGTGAAAACAAATCAGTCGCAGTTACTATAAAAATGTATAGTGTAAAGAAGTAACCAGTAAAGATGCAGCTTAATTAGACATAAATGTAAAGGAAGGCGACATAATGCCAGATACCTAGTTCCTGCAGGTATCACATTTATGCACTGCCACCAAGCATACCCTAAGTGTATAATTGCACAGAAAATTGATTTGTAGTATAGTGCAGAGTGAACAGTGCAGTTAACATCAGAGATATAGTACAGGCTATACGCCGTACACCTTCTGGACTTTTTAATAGAACACCATATACCCTCTGTTTTTCAAGAAAGCTTATAGTATACACATTCTAGAATATCCCTCTGCTTAGAGCATATATCTTATGTTACTTTTATGACTACACCCCTGGTTAACATCTAAAGCACGGTGGAAAATTCTACTAAAGAACCGCAAATTTCTTTTGTATGGAAAAAGCGCAAATATGATTTTTTCAAAGTTGGCATTGAAGTGAGTTGTAGCCAAGAAGGGATCCCTTATCCTTCCTCATGCTCAGTAATTAACAAGAAGCACTTGTCCATTACTTTTTAATGCTCAATTAAAATCATGTTCTGCTTTTGCACTGCTCCTTGGATCATTTTTCACTAGTCCTTAATGAAACCAACAGATGACTATTTTGATATTGCAATAAAAATAGAAAAAGTATTTAACCAGTTTCATGGAACATTTATAAACCAACAACTGAATGTCTTTCAGATGTTAAAAAATATAATAAAAAGTACATATCCGGTATTTGATGACTATCATTAAAATAAAAGCCTTCAATAAACGTAATATGAAAAAAAATAAGCGTAATAAGGTGGTTTGGTGTAATAACGTCAAGTGTTAATATTATGCATAATTATGAACTAATCAGGTAAATGACACCCATGTGCTCTGCGAAGAAGGGTTTTAAAACCTATAAATCGCAAAAAACAGCTTAAAGTTCATTTGTTCCATTTGTAGGTCTTATTGCTTCTACAAGCAACTAAAATTTACACTTGATCTGAAATTTGCGAGATAAGTTTTGTGATGCGAAGACTATTTTTTTTATCCGGAAATACCTTGTTTATTACATAAATTTGTAGTGCATTTCATGTACTTTCAAAATGTTGTAGAAGATTTCGGATATCTTCACGAGATAATTTGTAGTTTAAAATGTACTGCGCATTAACTATACCGGGGTAATAACGCCAATCCTTGGCATTAATACCCCTGTTGATTCCCAACAGTGTCCGAACTACATCCTAAATTCCTCCACACTACATTCCAAACTACATTCTAACATCCTCCTACCTACATTCAAATAAACACAGTTAAAACCGTGCAATGTTTCTAATAATTCTGTTTAAACCGTCCTTATTAAGCAAAAAGAAGCTCACGATCTGATATTCTTTTGCCTCCTCCCCCACACACACCACACCTTTATTTTTCTTACACTTTCACAAAAAAATGAACATTTTCAATAGCTTAGAATGCAATTTGTCAATTTCTAAGTTTGTATTTTTAGAATTGGGCAATCTACATGCCATTATTCCATCTTATTTCATAGTTTTGTTTGCATGGCGTTATTACCCATATAGATGGGTAATAACGCCAAATAGCATTGGTCAAGAAATCACGCCACTGCATTTTATGAATACATATCTGTTAAATTATTTTTTATATAGATAGTCAATGAGTTGCTGTATCAAATCTTATATTTGTTTGAAAAATACAATCTAAATCTAATCCGTGAAAATTGGTAGAACCTTAACGTGGCGTTATTACCCCAGGGTACCTTATAAACGAAGAAAGAAAAAATTTAAAGAAAATGAAAAAAAAATGTACGGTAGTTTTTAGCAAAAAGATTCATTAAAATTCCGTTTTTAAGAAATGTATATAAAATAAATTCAATGCTATATTAACTAATCAAGTAAATTTGTAAAATATGTATATAATCTGTAAATGAGTTTGTAAAATATGTTTAAAATGAAAAAATAAATAAATAAGCGAGTAATCTGAATGAAGAAAAAAAATCAAAGATAATTGAACAATAGTGTTTAGAAACAAGATTCATGAAAAGTTAGGAAATATATATATGTATATAAAAGAAATTCAATAATGTGTTAACCGAGTCAATTTGTATAATATGTATATAATGTACAAAATACTGAGTTGTGTTTGATGCGTGTAAGACATTAAATAGTTCCATTTGTTCAAGATTAACGAATTTTTGTTTGCCAAGGAGTTTTTTTTTTCACATCAGAGGTCTATATGGCCTAAGCCTGTGAGAACCTCTTTCCCTTAAAAAAATTAGTGACCTGCGAAAAGGTGGAAGAGGTTGTCGTTCCTTCGTAGGCTTTCTACTAATATTCCACCGGCCATTGAAGAAAATCAAAGTATGGTAATACAGAAGAGAAAATCTGTATGGTTTTTTCTTCCTTTTGTTTGACTACTCGGTTTAAAAGTATTATTAAGTAACTCGGTATTTGCTCAAACGATTTAAACTAGCGCAGACTAAACAGATAGACAGATTTAAACTAGCGCTTGAGATTCTCTCACATTAAAAAGTCCACTCCAAAATCGTTCTTCCAATAAACAAGCAACCCAAGCAACTTGGTATTTAAAGTTAAAATTATTTTTAATGTTAGAACACCAGAATATTCGTATTCCAAGCATACCGGTTTCGGTAGCATATAGCATACCATCCTCAGTGCACCTCAGTCCTTTGAGCACTGAGGATGGTATGCTATATGCTACCGAAACCGGTATGCTTGGAATACGAATATTCTGGTGTTCTAACGTTGAAAATAATTTTAACTTTATCATATTGCACCAGGCAACAACCTATTATTTATAACATGGTATTTATCTAATAAATCATCCATCCTCCCCCCCCCCTAAATATTCTATGTCCCATTCAAAATGCTTTTAACATATTCGCAAAAAAATAAGAATAACAAATTTTTAATGTATTAAAGTTGTCATTAAATTTTTCCTTATAGCAATATTTTAATATTTAAAACTAAATTTATACTACATTAGTTGATGAGTAATAAATGTACATTTTATTTCATGATATTTTACAAATTAAAAGAATTAAGTCAGTTTTTAATAATGCATATATGTTTTATATATAAATTAAATATATATTTATATGCATATAATAATAAATATTCAATTTCTTATAACTATACATAATGGGAAAATGTGTATTTATCACCAAAGATGAAATATTGGAGCACTTTATTGAAAACAGTTGCTCCCGTTAATAAAAAGTCAGCATAAACAACACTATTCAGAGGTCTCGGAGAGAAATGTTGATGTCCAGCTGACATCAGCAGTAAGAAGGAAGATGCGCGTGATACGTACCGTTAGCTCTAGATATCGTGGTATAATCAAAGCGTGTGCAATAATCTATATCAAAAATGTAAAAATTTAAAAAAAAATCAAAACGGCAGTTAAATAAAAATTGGATAATCTGAAAAGTTTTAAATAAGTATTTTGTTCAAATTTCTAACTCCTAGATTTATTATTATTAAAGATTTACGCAAGCAGTGCAAGAAAAAAGAGAGTAATATGTAATTTAAATTAGCTTCTTTTCATGTAAAAATAAACACCTAATTTAAATGCTTCTAGTTATTATAAACTGCATATTACTGTGACGCTAATAAAATATACAAGATACGGAATTTTATATACGTATTTATTGCAAAAACAACATTAAAACTTCGAAAACCTAATTAGCTTTTTTCAAGACATCTTTTTTTTTTAGAAGATGGATCTAAATACATTTAAGCCCACCTTAAAAATATTTTTTTTATTTTACCTTTAAAATTTATTTCTTGTTCAAATTATATTTATAAAGTATCTAAAGGTTTCTTCATTTTCAGCACAAATAAAAATTATCACAAATATCATTTCTTATTTTTATCATCAATTTCGAGAATTTTATACTTACGGCTTTTTAAATCAGATAATAAAGTTTTTTCTATCTGCATTTGGCGAAATTTAAAAGTTCAAACACACAAATAAATACTTATATTTCTCTGAAATATATTTCATTGTTTATGTATATACATATGTTATTACATCTATATTATATATGTATATATATTATATATATATATATACATACATATATATATATATATATATATATATATATATATATATATATATATATATATATATATATATATATATATATATATATATACATATGTTATTACATATATATTATATATATATATATACATATATTATTATATATACTTTTTAATGCATATTTTTGCATAAATTTTATTTTATTCTCAATAAAGATTTATATATTGAATCTTTATTGCTATTAAAAATTTAAAACAAGAGAAAGTATTTTGTTCGCATTTTAAATCGCGATACATGAAGTGTCAAAGTGAAAAGTATAAAACTAAGTTTATTAAGATTACAAAAATATATATTCTTATATTTTTGTTATTTTTCATAATTTAAAAACTGTAGCGTTTTAGCGTTATATCTGATTCATTAATCTACACAAAAATACAAGTGATCTGCCTTTAGTAAATATATTTTTAAACAAGAAATGTGAAAAAAGCAATTTTTCTTTAAATTATATTAGAAATTGTTTTATTAAGAGCTACCATTTTTAAATATTTGCAATTATTTAAACAATGTCTATATTTTCTACTTTTAAAATTTATAAAAATAGGGACTTTCATTTTCATGTCCATATTTAAAACAAGCGTTATGTGTTTGTCAAAACTATGGAGGTTCTCCTTTATAACGTTTATTTTAGATAAGATTTATAAAAAGTTTGTTAAAAAGTAAAATATAGATGTTATAATTTTTAAAATATCATATACTTCATATGTTCCTGATTTAAAATTTGTTTATATTATGCTTCACGACAAAATCATTGCTACAGTAATTCTTCTTTATTAAAAAGCTGTTCAGGAGTACTTAAAATGTTAAAATGTAAAAGTTTTTTATTTTTATTTTTCGAAATAAAAAGTTATTAATTTGAATAAGTTTACAAATACAGAACTAATCTTTATTAATCATATTTGCTACTTTTAACTAGATTTATTTGTGCTCGTAATCTTTTAAAAGTTAATTAACAGGTAATACTTTAACTAATACCTAATGATAGTGTAACTAATTTAGATATTTTTTTATTCTTTGTAAATTAATTTTACCAATTTAGTTTAATTTGGCTGAACATTCATTATAATAACCAATGATTTTTAAGTACTTTAAACGGATAGATTGTACATTTTGGTTTTAGTTCCTAAATTATGCACTAAAATAGTGTTAAAAAATCCAAAATAATGTGATTCCGTTGCAATAATAACTTTAAAATGTATTTTAATCAAATCAAAATAGATATTATCCATTTTATAGATGATATAAATTGTTCTTTACCGTTTCTTAATAAGTAAAAAAATTGTTTTATACTTATAAAATACCACACAGTTTACTGAATTTTAAATTAAATAACAACTAAATGAACTTTTATGCAAATTATATTTTATTAAATATATTAGTATTTTTAAAGGATTTGCCATTTTTTGATTTTTAATTTGGGATCAAAATAAAGTACGTTTCATATGTATTTATTGATATATTACTATAAAAAATGCAAATTTAAAAGTTATATTTTTATATGCTTTTTATTTAAAAAGATACAAATTTGTAAAATATGGATTATTTTGTGTCACGTATTTTCAAACTTTAGGTATTTAAACACCAAATAAAATTATTGCTTTTTAATTTCTATCGACAAACACAACTGAAAAGCAAAGGAAAGTTATTTAGTGCTCGAAATATTGTAATAAAATTTTCATCATGAACTTGTAAAGTTACTTATAATAATAAAACTAAAAAATATAAATTTACATTTGAATTATTCTTTCAAAAAGGACAGGTAATTAAAAAATACAAAAGCTAGTGAATTTTAAATATTTTCTTTCTTTAGTCTTATAATTTTTCTTAAAATAAGTGCTTGTTATTCTGCTATTAAAAATATGTTTACAAAAGCAATGTAAGAAAAGGAGATTAATCTCCGCATTAGATTACAATTTCTTTTTTCTTAAAAAAAAAAGCTAAAACTTTGCAGATGCTGTTTATTATTTCAAAGTATGGACCACTTTAAACCTCTTAAAACGGATTAAAAACACGACTTTATATCCTATTTAATAACACTAAAAGCAACAAAAATAAAATAAAACATCGAAAAAAGTGCTTGTTTTATAGTAAGACATTCTGTTTTATTTATTTATTCCGCTAAGAAGATTTTAAATGCATTTATAACATCCCCAAATGCTTATTTTAAGAGGTATTTAATGATACTTAGCTTTCCACCCCCACCCTCTTGTTAGCTAGAATAAAAAGAATGAGTAAAAATTAAAAGAGAGCAGCTGCATTTATTAGTTTGGATTAAGAAATAACTTAATATTTAATAGCATGGTGATATCAGTGGTAAGGGGCTGTGCATATATAACTCTAACATTTTAGGGGAGTAGGAATGTGTGGGACAGGATACCTTAAGGTATCTCTAGGTTGAGGATATATTGCCTTTTGATTAAGTTATCATTATTTTTATTTTTAGTTTGTATGTGCAACCAAAATTTCTTTTTCTACTTTTTTGTAACGTTTTTTATGGCAAAACAATTGTTGTCTTTAGTCCATTCTAAGTTACTCTTATTAAGGTCAATAAATGCAGAATATAAAAATATTTCATTTTTAAATATGCAATGAACTAAAGTTCTGTTATATGCACTATTGTTCTATCGCGTGCACGTATAATCAATGGTGGGTGAAAATGTAATGCAAAATAGTAATATTTCACTAATTTCTTCTGTTCATTTCATACGTAATGTATGCAAATAAAAAATGTATAACAACATCTGTATATCACTGCAAACATAAGAAAAATATATATTAAAATGAAAATAATTTTGAAAGACTGATAACAATATCCTTCAAAAGTGGCAGGATGTTTCAGAAATGATAATCAATAATGCCATGAGGAGTTAGAGGGGTTCACAGTTACCAAAAATTGTGAATGTTACACATGTATAGTATTATTTCATGTTCATCTTTTTTATTTCGTTAGTTCAGGATAAAACAGACTATAAATGAAAATGATATTTATCTGAAGTATTAATATATTTTAAACTTGGATAAACAAAATGTGTACAACATGTTTGAAACTTGGGTCCTGCGGGTAAGCAATTACACATTTTATATAAGTAATTTTATTGTCTAAAAATAATGAATTAATGTGCCTTTTGGTTTAATTTTTTGTGGAAGTAAGAAAACAAATGTTGATTTTTTTTAATCAAATATTCTTCTAATTATTCTTCTAACTGAAATTATAATATTAATTTTTGTATTCATTTCTAGAAATTTCAATATTAGAAACTTGAAATGGAAACTTACCTTTTTCTTTATATTGCGTTTCATTATATATATATATACAGAGGTGTGAAAATTATTAGAACAATTGTGAAATTTACAATGGAATCTTGTTATATTACAGAAATAATACATTATTTAAAAATAATGATACATTTAATATTACATGTGGATTCCCTTATTTTTTATTAAAAATTCGATACGTTTTGGCTAATTTTGTATGAATTTTTGACAATTAATTTGTATTTCGTCGCCATGGTGCAAAATTCCTAAGAGTCTTTCTATCAGACCATTCTTGTTTGTGATCATGTATTTCTTTACTTATTCTTTACACTGGCCCAAAGATTCTTTTTGAGATTAATATCTGAACTGTTTCCAGGTTATGGAAAGATTTTTATATGTATTTTTTTTTCATTCAGAAATTTAGTTACAGATGAAACTTTATGGGACGGACCTCCGTCATGCATGAATATGAAGTCTTCATTTGGAAACCAGTTTTCTAATTGTGGAATTAGTCTTTCTCCAAGCACTTTTTTTTTATCCCGATACTGGTGCATTCTGCTTTCTACAATGTATAAACGTTCAATACTTTGAGAAGACATCATGTTCCAAACCGTTACTTTAGTAGAATGTTTAATTGTTTATGCTATGTAATTTGGGATAGATTCTTCACTGGTAATTCTCCTGTCATATTAACAGCTTTCTTTTAATATCGTAAACATTTATTCGTGAGAAAAACACACCTACAAGATAAAAAATTCCTGAAGGTATGTAATTTGTAGAAAAATATTCTTATAAAGAAATTTTTAATGAAATTTATAAACAATTTTGTATGTTTAGTCAGCATACAAAAAGCATATGACTTCAAGAAAAGGTATGAACAATTTAGGTTCAATTGATTAATTGAAAATGATATTTCTCACCTTCCTAAAGCCATTTCCGAATTTATCTTGCACAATTCTTACCCAAGCAAGTCTCTTCTTTGTCATAGGAGATGTGATTTTAGGCTTTTTTCGAGAACAATGAGCATTGAGTCCAGCTGAAGTAAGTTTTCTACAGATAGAACAATCACATACATTTACTCCTTATGCTTGCAAAGAGATTTTTAGTTCATGATTAGTTGCTCTTCTGTAAGTTTTAGCAATTCGAATTAATTTCATTTCTGTTCTTGCAGTAAATTTACTTTTCTTTCGGCATTTTCCTATGCTAGAATTTTTATATTCACATTTGGTGTCCATTGCTTTTTTAACGTGAAATATCACTCGCTATACCCATAATCACACGATAATCTTTTGACAATAAAAAAAGGTACCAATTAGTATAAATAAAGCAAAACAGCAAAAAAATATATTTTAAGAATAAAATAATACTGATACCAACTTATGAAAATTAGGAAAATACTACCTCAGTCAGCAGATGATTTAAAATATTTGATCTAAATTCGTTACTAATCAAACAAATTCTTTATGCAATGTTGACAATTTGATTACTTTGAATCAAATGTTTTTTTTTTCTTTTTAAGGAATGGCAATATTTAACACAATTATATCCTTAGAACTATTCTAAAGGTGTGAAAAATTGTCTAGATCAATAAATCAAATTACCTTTCACGAAACATTACAAGTATGTACAATTTTAATTAAGAAAAACTGAAAGAATCACAAATATTCTAATAATTTCCACACCCCTGTACGAAAAAATAATTAAATAGAATAAAAATGGTGAATATGATTTTTTTAACATGTTTTCTGATAGATATGCATTTTTTTTCACATAAGGTTTACTTTTAATAATCGAAATCCAATTTTTAATAAAAATGTAAATAAGAAATTCCACATTTTTTTAAAAAGAAATTAAAATCTTTTAATAAACTCCTGAAGCTTATTATATATATTAAAAAGTAAAAATGTTGAATGTAAATGATTTTGAAACTTGACTTTTTTAAAATAAAATTTATTTTTAATCATAGTAATCCTATTTTTAATACATTTTACAAACAAACAATAAATAATAAAATAATGAAAATTGAAAAAATATAATGATATATATATATATATATATATATATATATATATATATATATATATATATATATATATATATATATAACATAATAACATATTGTATCAAAATTGTGTAAAAATACTGAAACTCAATGATTTCGAAATTTTAGCTTATTCAAATAAAATATACTTTCGCAATCCTGTTTGCAACCTAATTAAAAATATTTTAAACATCTAAAACTTTCTGTATTGAAAAATGAGTAAAATTGACCGAAAGCCGATGATTTCATAAATTTAGTGTTGTCAAAAATTTTTGTGGACAAGTAAAAGAGCATTAAATATTGTAGAGCAATTTATGACAACTTTTCAAAAAAAATTTCCGTTTTCCTCTTCTAATTTAAATACAGTGGACTATCTTTATTCTGAACGCTCACGGGATAAATAAAAAATAGTCAGATTAAGGGGGTGTTCATTGTAGAGGGAGATTGGAAGTGCATTACTACTGTTACTATATAGAGTGACCGAGCTAGTAGTTGATCAGGTATGGTTAGTGCTATGGGGTGTTGATTGTATTTTCTTCCTTTTAAGTTTTAGAAGTAAACTAACATGATTTTTACAACCCTGAATGAATATCCTATATCTGCAAAAAAGAAATCTTCTAAAGCTAAAAAATAATAAATTTATAAGAAAATAATTTCTTTAATTGCCATTTTTGCAGTAGTTGACCAATCGAAGAAGACAGTTACAATTTTCAAAATTAATCTAAAATATCATGTTTAAGTTGTGATTAGCAATAATTTATATAAAACTATTATTTGAAATAAGGAAGGTAGAAATGAATTATATTAACTAATCAAAAACTAAATGTTTAAATTTTCTAATTATTTTCTAAAAAAAATAAATAGAATAGCTTTTTTATATCAGTCATTTGACAACAGATAGAGACAGTCTACTGTAATAACAATGTGTTCTGAATATTAAACCCTTGAAATAGAAGTTCACGGTTAGTAAAGTGCATTTTAATTTATATATGTACCAAAGTAAATTTGGTAAATATGTTTTTCTTTATGACATATTTCTTCATATATATTTAAGTTACCGTAATTTCGGGTGTATAAGCGGCAGCTCAAACAATTCTTTTTCGACCCAGAATTTTTTTAAAAACAAATATAACTAGTCAGATCGCCGTAAGTATTTGTCTTCAATCACTAAATAAGATTTCTGGGTCCAAAAAGAATTGTTTGATCCGCGGCTTATACACCCGAAATTACGGTAGTTTTTATTCAAATTAAATTCATAATAGCGTTCAATCTTCATTATGCCACCTTTAATAAAAATTAAAGTAAGAGAATCTATTTTGTTTGCAATTTAATTAAATATATACATATAAACGTCTGAAATTTATCATATGAAAAAATCGGTAAAAATAAATTTCTATATTTTTTTTTTTCACTCGCATTTTAATTTATACTCAGATTCAATTCTTGCTTTTGAGCTTTTTTATTGATGTAAAACCGGAATAAAATATCTGCATTGTCTTTATTTTAAACATTATAAAAATATATAGCAACAAACACATTAAATTAAGCATATCCGAGAAATTCATATAATTTAACTTTTTTTAATAATAGCTATTTTTAAATATAATTTACGTTACTACAAATAAAATTTCTATTTGTTATCTTTTTTAGTAATACAAAATTAAAAAAACGGAATATTTATTTTTTATAAAACAAACGTCGTAAAAATAATTGTTTCAGAAATGTTTTATGAATTTCTATTACTTAATAACATCTATTTCTGTATGTATTTTATATTGTAGTCAACTGTCATAATTTATTATTTTTAAAACTTTTTTTAAAGTTAATTTTAATTGAACAAGATTTAAAGCAAATGGTTGTTTCTACCATCAATAATCGAATAATAATTAAAAAAAGACATAATAAAATTATAAATTTAATTAAATCCAATTTATCCAAACATATTTTTATTTAATTTATTCTTTGAAAATCAGATGTTAATCAAAAAATGCTAAAGCTGAAACGTTTTAAATAAATGTTTCTTATACAATTTTAATCCATTCTAAAAGAAACGAAAGAAAAGTAACCTAGCGCTGCTATATTTGAAGTTTGTTTACTCAAGTAATAGAAGAAAGAAGGATTATTGTCTAAATTAAATTAGAGTTTGTTTTCTACTTCTAAAAATTCTGTCCGATTTAAATAATTGTTTGTTTTCTAAATGTATATGCTAAATTAATGCCTGTTAAATGGTTGTAAAATAAAGTTTACATTATTATTTTTGAAAAAATACAATAAAGTTTTAAAAGAGTAGATTACCTTATCTTGAGATATCTATTATTTTAGGTATGCTCTTAAAAAAATAATTTATCTTAAATAGGTAGCTTTAGAGTCATTTTGTTTTACGTTTAAAGCTTTCTAACTCAAGGAAGAATGGAAAAATTAAAATCAAATAAGAGCCATTCCGTTGTTTTCTCACGATTTCAGAATAATTAGTTTATTGTTTAAGAGCACAGTAAGTTCAATGATAAATAATTGGTTTTTTAATTACATTATCTGAAGAACAATAAAACTGAAAATGCAAAAAAGGTGTGCTTTTCACAATTACCATTTTTGTAAAATATTTGTATATTAATAGTATCAATAAAAGGTATAGTCGATTCTCGTTAATTCGGAATCGGATAATTCGAATCTTCGCTTAATTCGAACTAAACACGAAGTCCCGAAATTTTCAGTGCTAGAATAATGATAAAAGTTTTTCATTAATTCATTCTCTCTTGACTTCGTTTAATTCGAACTAACGAAAATTCTGATTTTTCATTTTTCTTTTCTTTCTCACGGATTTCAGATCATTTGAATAACTTTCTTTTTTTATTTTTGTGAAGATTGTTCCAAACACGTATACATATAATCCAATGCATTTGATATACTTTTCTTAGTGCCCCGTCTGAACATCAGTGACGCTTTAATTTTTTCTTCCATTGTGCTTCTTGCTAATCTTTTTATTAGTTTATGTTTTTATACATTCTAATTTAATATTGAATCATACTCTAATGATAACAGACGAAACAAATTTAAAAAATACTATAGCATTAATGCCTTTGTAATAGTACCATATTAAGCATGTTATCATTTCATCTTTTCCATTATTCGAACTTCGGATAACTTGAACATTTCTTGCGGTCCCGATGAGTTCGAATTAACGAGAGCCGACTGTATATGTTAAAATTTACGAAACTTTTTTTTTTGTAGGGTATAAATGTTTAAGATACTTAATTGATGATTTGCCATATCTGTAAAGTCAAATTCGTTGATTGAAAACGTTTACAAATTTGCATTCAGTATACTTTTTTCTCACACATTTTAATTTTGCATCTTCGACTACTCAATTAAATTGCAAAATTGTAACATGCTGTTTTCACTCGATGCATTTTTAATGAGCTGAAAATTTCAGACAATTAGAAGAAAAATTGTAAGAAAATTATGACAAAGCATGATAAAAAAAAAAAAAAAAAAAAAAAAAAAAAAAAAAAAAAAACTGGATTGCGTACACTGTTAAAAACCTTTGCCTAGTTTACACCACATTATGGTACTCAATAGCTGCCGTTGTAACATGGTGAAATCTTGAACCAATGTTTGGCGTTCCTGTTAAATCACAGTTCCCATAGTTGGAACGAGGTTGAAATAGGAAGATCCAAGTGTTGGTACCAGAATGCTGGCAATCTTATGGTAGAAAGTACTGAGCAGAAATATTTGCTTGATACTAGGACAAGATTTTTAACAGTGTAGATGAATAGAAAATTTTCAGAATATAATTATTACTCAATGTTACATGAATACATTATATCTGAAGAAGTATACTAAATTTAAAAATGCACCAGTTTCTAATACACCAGTTCATTGCGCTGAAAGAATTTAGATTATAATTACAGATTTTTATATTTAATCTTTAACTAAACCAAACCATTTTTTTAATATTTTAATGCAATTATCAATAAAATTAATAATACAAAAAAGTTTTTATGTAAAAGAAAAATATGTTTTATTTTGGTAATTGTTAACAAAACCATATTTTTAGAATTTTATAGCGAAATAAAAAAAATCAGAGAGTTAGAAAAATACATATGTTATTAGTAAAAAAATACTTTAGTTGTATTTCGTTACACTTTGTACAATATAACCGAGATTTATTATGTTTTTTACCTAATATTAAAAAATGTTCAAATAGATATTTTCTTAAAACATGAAAATAAAATATAAATGTAATGGTGTTCATTTTTACACAGTACATTTAATGTATTACATTAGTACAATAATCACTTTATTTTAAAATATAACAATACTTATCTACATTCATTTCTATTTTAATACTGGAATCAACTTCAATCCCATTTCTTTATATTTTTTATACATTTGGATTGATTTTTTAAAATTTATTTTAAGCATATTTTAGAAAAGTAAAAGGAATATTTAAGAAGTACTTATTATGAGAAACTACATTAAAAGTCATTTTTAATGGTAGTGCGTATAAATTGCTTTTTTTTGTAACGAATGAAAATTTGTCTTATTATGAAATATTTTGCAGAGTAAGTATATATTTGTTCTATGAAATTGATTTTTGAAAGAACCTTATGTTCGAAATACCTCCTTTTATCTCCTTTTTAAATATCTTGCAGAGCAAATATATGTATATATTTGATTTTGAAACTGCCTACAACAGGATATTTTTTTAAATACAAAACAGTGGAAAAATATTAAATGCAAACATAACCATTTTTGTAAAATCATAAATTTATGAATTTAAAATAGTTTTCCTTTGAACTATTTTCTTCAGTCTCTAATAAAAATTACAATATTAGCTTCTACTTGAAATAATGATAAAAATAGACTTTTTCAAAATCAAAACTATATTTGTAGCATTTTATTTCAGTTATTAATTTATTCAGTTGCCGACAAAATCCGCTGCTTAAAGGAAATAGAAAAATTTAAATATGTACCTCAGACAATAGATAGATATATTGATGAGTAAATATAATTTGTTCTTACCTGCAATAAAATAAAATAATATTAGCATGTAAAAAGTAATTCATGGTAAATGACATGAAATATATTTTATTACATGTTTACATATAATTATACATATATATAAAATATATAGGTGACATATAATAGATTCTACACAGAAAATCACTAACATAAGTAATGCAAGAAAAATTAAAATTTGAATATCAAATTTAACGCATCACATTGTTATATATAATAACCTACATAGTAAAAATAACATTGGAAATTATATTTTTCTTTCACCTTCTTGTAATAAAATGTAACACCGAAATAAATTTAGTCAGTCTTATGTTGACATTTCGATGAACTACATAACCGTATATCGGTGAAATTTTATTACTAGTTAATTCATTTATTTGAATATGGGATTCGAAATTTTGTAAGTTACAACTAGTTAAAACCTACTTCAGTAAATAATGCAAGTAATAGTTAAGTATATTAGATAAATAATAGTTTAATAAATATTTTGCATATCATAATAAAAGAAGGGTATGTATATTAAATAATACGTACGATAATTATGATAAGAACTGGTGTTTAAAAAAAAATAACAAAATTGAAAGTGAAATAAAATACATCAATTAAACATCCATTCATAATTACTTGCTCTTTTGATCATATTAATTTTAATATTAAAAACCAATAAAGCATACATTCATAATTAGGGAAATTGTTGTATTATATGGGATTTGCAAGTTCATCATTTGATTCAGGCATTTTTTCCTAAACGCAACTGAGCTTCTCTCGACTATTGTAATGTTTGTTTTAAACGTGCTTTCTGCCTTTTGTATTAAAATAATATTTAATGAAATCGAGAATGAACGAAATTTAGAACATCATTCGTCTTCTTCTAATCACGGAAATTGAAACATAGTTAAGGCGCAACACTAAGCGCAGAAAAACGACCCGGATGATAATTTAAAGCCTATGGGGGCGTTCTTTTCAAATATTTCGCCGAAATTTTACTATTTTTACATGATTTTTTTGCACAAGATAGCTGAAGATGATCCACAACCAGCCTAGTTTTTACGTTTTTAGTTTTGGTATCAGATTTTTATTAAAAAAAAAAACTTTCAAAACCGGTTTAACGTTTTGCGGCGCGGTGGTTTCATAGTTATACCATTTAATTTTAATTCCCAAACGCCACATTGGCACCGGAATTTTGTTTGAAAAATTTAAGGTTTTTTGAATGCGTGAAATGTAGCATCTTCTAATTTACAAATAAAGTTGTTTTATAATTCCGGTGCCAGTCATTAATTCCAACACTTAAGCAATTAATTTGCCCTGCGCCGCAAAGGGTTAAACCGGTTCTGAAATTGAAACTATCGTAATATAAAAATATATAAGCAAAACCGATAAAGCAAAAACTAGGCCGGTTGTAGATCGCCCTTAGCTATCCTTTGCAAAAAAAAAAAAAAAAAAAAAAAAAAAAAATCATGTAAAAATATTAAGATTTGAGCAAAATATTTGAAAGGAACGCTCCCATAGACTTTATATTATCATCTGGGTCTTTTTCTGTGCCTAGTGTAGGGCCTTAAGATAAATATTTAGTTAATATAATTCGAACTCGAATAAAAAAATCTGAAAGTGTTTTGATTAATATGTGCATTATACTATACATTTAGATACATATCGATTTTCATGAAGTATTATTTCCTTAAAAATGAGATAATTTATACACGTCTGTGTTTTTGATAAGTGGTAAATAATCTTAATACAGTTATTAAAAAATGTTTTAATTCATCGTATAAAAATACAATTCCATTTGTTTTATAAAGAAATTCATTTACATTTTAACTGTAGAAATAGTACTTCGCACTAATATAATACAATATTTATATAATATGAATTAATATATTTATACAACGTAAAAAAAAATGTATGTATATATATATGTATACATTAAGATTTAGTTAGCAATTACCAAAGAACATAAGCATATTTGAAAGACCCCATTTTTAATGAAAAATTACAGAATGAAAATCGGTAAATCTATAAGTGTATAGAAATTCTTATTTATTTCAAATTTCGATTAAATCGAAAACAGTAACTTTTATTTTGTTACAACGAGTTATTAGTTAAAAAAATTCCGAAAGTTTTTATAGTGTTCTTGTAACTGAAACTGAATTTCTCTCAGCTATTGTATTATTTGCTTTAGACTTAATTTATGGTGTTCATTTTAAAGTGATATTTAATGGAAACAAATATAATAGAGATTTTGAGTATATTTTGCCTTCCTCCAAATCATGAAAATTAAAATCTAGGTAATATAAATTTGTAATAGAGATTAAAAAAAATTATATTAAATTAAAAGGAGTAAATTTCATCTTTTTAAAATTCTGTATAATTTAAATTAAATTTTCATGTATTTATACATTTTATATTTTTTTTCAAATTTATGCAAACCTTTAATCAGTTTAGTTAATTTTTTCACTGTAGCTACCAGCCGCATTTAAAATTTTTTTAAGGCTTCGTAACTCTTTTGTAATATAAATCACCTCAAGACTGAATGTTGAGTTCTCACGCACCTAATTATTCCATCAATAAGATCAGATTGCTCCATTAATCCGAATGCTTTTACAATTTTTTTTCTGTTACTGAAATTAAGTTTCTCTGGACTTTTGCGATATTTGATTCAAACAGCGGTTTCCACAATTCATTTAATTTTTTTTTTAAATACCATAATATAACGGAATATAGAACATATTTCGTCTTGCTCCTAATCCTGAAATTTGAAACATAACTAAGCTAAATTTTTAATAGAAACTCTTAATATTTTAATTCTTATGTTACATTAAAAATAGTAATTTTTATTTTCCTTCAATTCTCTATAAGAGTGCTTCTCAACTTTTTTTTCTATCACGTAATACTTTCTTCTGCCTTTTATTTCAGAATTTCGAAATTTCCTATAAACACTCCTACACCCCACCCCCTCCTACACTTAGCTAAATGCAGCAAAAGTGCTTTTTCCAATTGAAGCCTTCTTATCACAATCATTTATTAAATCGATATAAATTACATTGACGTTTCTAATGTTTTTCTGACTTTTTATAACTCTATTTGTACTTTCCTCCATTATTGATATTACAGTAAAACCCCGGTAATTTGGATTAACTGGGACCAGACCTGATCCGGATTATCGAAAATCTGGATTATCCGGAGAGGTAGAAAAAAATTAAATAAAATAAAACATACTTACAGAAAATCACATTTATGTTAAACTTATTGAATATTTACAGACAGTAAAAATGTTTACTTTGCTTAATTCTTCCGAAAAGGTTTCAGAAAAAGTTTTTTTTTATTCAGAATACGACGATGAAACAAGTTAATTTTATGGAATTTAGTCAATCGCTTCTCAGACTTGAAAAAAAAATGACCAAACCGATCCGGATTATCGGGGTCCGAATTTGCGGGGTTCTACTGTATTTTTATTTACCACTAGCAGGCTCGCCCCGTATCCCACCCCCACCCCCTCTCGTGAGGTAAGTATAACCCAGGTTCAGAACCGCTGCTCTACAATTTAAATAAAATTTCCCACTGAGGCGCCATTTCAGATTATATCGAAAGCAGTACTGCTGTGGTAATTTCATCTTCCTTGATCAGTGTAAAGCGAATTACTAATTTGGCTTATTGCTCCACGTTAATGTTCTTGCCTCTAATCAGGGCTCAAATATCTGCATACCCGTCAATCTATTATATATTTTTTTAATTCAAATGGAACCACTTGTATTAAATGATAAAATTCTCCTTTAATTATATGTCAGTTAATAAGACCATTCCGAATAAAAAAAAAAAAAAAAAAGACTAACAACACTGACACCGGTTGACGTTCTACCAACTCTGATATCGGGCATGAAATTTTTTTCAAGCCCTGCTTATAAGCATGCGATACCTGTTAAAATGACACCGGTTCCAAATAAACCACTACTCTCTTTACTGCCACAATTTTCGTGTTGCTACCTATCAAGGGAATTCGAAAATGTTTTTCACATTCCCGTTGGTTGGTTGTCCTTGTAAACCAGTTACGGTAAGTTATTCTTTCCAAAGGGAAGAAAGAAAAAGTATTTTAAAATTCAGTTTATTTTAACTTTTAAATCTTTATTTAAACTTTCCGAAATATATATATACATTGGATAGCACTTTATTGTTTTATTTTCACATTTGAGTACACAATATAACGTCCTTATTTATTATGAAAAAAAAAAAGATTTCCTTTATGTTACAAAGTCTGATAATATAGATTAAAAGATCCACGAAATCTTTTATTAATCGCTTTAAATTGGGCATCCAAGAAGACGTAACTTCTGATTTATGTGTTGTTTAAATGAGAATAGGTGAAAAAAAGAACGCTCAAATCTTATTTTAATCAAAGAAGAAAGTGTGTAATTAAATGAGCATGAGACGAGAAATTCTACATTTCCCCCCTCAGAAATATACCAATGATAGCTGTAGTGACGAATCGTCACAACATTGCTAGAATAAATATGTACATATAAAAAATGATTAAGCACAACTAAAGCGAAAATACATAAATATTTGTATATAAAAAAAAAGAAAAAAAGAATCATTGATTAAAGTAAAGTTTTAAATTTATTTTATTCACTAATATCTATTTTAAGTTCGTTTCATTCTTTCAGGTAGTAATAATAACTTTAGGTTTCAGGAATAGATGAAGGCTATTTTTTGTTGCAATTAAAGCTATAAACTTTATGACTCTAGAACGTTCGGTGGGAATGAATGATTGTAACAAGGAACACCCAAGTGAAATTTCAATTGCTCACCATAAAAACGTCAGATAATGATAATAGCAAAGTTGTAAAAAACCCAGACTGTCTCCAACTTTGACATTACGCGCAGGAGCCAACAATAACAGAATTTACAGCAGTGAAACGCCCACAGAAGGGAGGACTCGGTCAGGGGTCTGACGAGTTTCTGCAACCCGTGGGTGTATCTCCTACTTGGACAGGGGACCAATGAGAAGTGAAAGGGCAATTGCCCCAATGAAAACGTTTGCAAATAAACCAATAATATAAATCAAAAAAAAAAAGAACTACCTCAGAAGTGAGAAATTAGAGGTCAGCAGATTCAGAATTTTTTTGTTCTCCCAGTATGTTGTCATGAAGAAAGGACTCCGAAAAGAAATCATTCCACTCTGATGCGGATGTCTAAGCGGTTTTTTTTGGACTTGGTAAAAAAAAAAAAAAAAAAAAAAAAAAAAAAAAAAAAAAAAAAACAATATCGAAATTGCTGTGAACATTTTTAATTACTGCCACGCATTATAATGGACAATTATGACTAGTGCGACTTCAGATGAGATGTCCGAATTTGCTGTGAACATTTTTAATTACTGCCACTCATTATAATGGACAATTATGACTAGTGCGACTTCAGATGAGATGTCCGAAATTGCTGTGAACATTTTTTATTACTGCCACGCATTATAATGGACATTTATGACTAGTGCGACTTCAGATGAGATGTCCGAAATTGCTGTGAGCATTTTAATTACTGCCACGCATTTACCGGACAGTTACGAATTACAAGACTTCATTTGTGCTGCGTGAGAGTGCTACAAGTTATTTGTTCCGACGGACCTTCTGTGGATTTAGTGGCCAGCCGTTCAACAATGGTGAGCAATTTAATCTGTCTCTTGTGGTGTTACTTTTTTTGAAATTATCTTTTAGCCGATTTTATTCATATATATATAGAGAAATTTCTTTAATATGAAAATTAATTTTTTTATTTGAAATTTAAATTAAATAAAATAAAATAAAATAAAATAAAATAAAATAAATAAAGAAGAAAAGTGAATAATAGGGAAAACTTAGGCTATGCCTTTTTAGTTGTGCTGTGAGAAAATTGTGTACGTTTATGATAACATATAACTTAAAAAAATATATTATTATGAAATGAATACATTTTCGAATGGTGTTATCTCACTGTGTTGCTATTATGAAATCGATATTTTTGAATGGTATTTTATTATTGTATTCCTAACAAAATGTGTTGTTTTGAAATAAATATTGGTATGTACATAGATATCCTTGTTTTCTTTGTTATTTTCTTTTCTTTATTTCTCTTTAAGTACTTTAATAGATGCAGATTCTAGATTATTAAAATTAATTTTTTTTTCTGGAAAACAGTTATTGTTTTACATTCATATTAGCTCTTTAAAATCCTGATTTGCAAAGTTGAACGTTAAATAAGTGGAATCTGAGCTATTGCGATTTTCCTTTATTTAAATTATTGATAAGTTTTAAAAAAAAACAAATTTTTTTTTGGTAATGTCAAGTACAATCTTTCATAACGCGGATTGGGATATTATCTTAATATTACTTTATTAACACTAACCACTATCTTTCGCGTACCTTGTAATGCGGTGTAATTTTCCTCACCACAACCAACACACAAAAAAAAGCAGTACTTATTATAGCATTTACATTAGAAAACTAAATATGCAGTAATTGTTCCATTTTTTCAGAATATTTTTTGGAGGAGTAGAAAAAAGTTAGAATTTTTTTTTTTATGACTGTAAAAAAATATATTAAAAAGTTATGATCATAAAGAAGTGTAAATGAAACATGTAAATGAATACTTTCACTTTGTGCAGAAGAGCTAACTCTATAAGTTTTAATAAAGTATTAGCTATGTATTTTATTAATTTTAAAATGTACTTCCTGGATATTATTTTTCATTTATATTAAAATAAAATGAGAATAAATTAAAAAATAAACGCATTCAGTCTTGGTTCTATACATAAAAAATAGAAATATAATTAATACTTATGGGAACAGAAATTGGTTTTTCTTTCTTATAGTTATAGAATTTTTAACAAATAACCGTTTTTTTTTTTTTTTTAGTTTGGAAATATAGTTATGTAGTATTTCTGTTCTTTTATTTAGCTCAGAATCATTATACTTAATTTTATAATATTTATTTTGCTTCAGAACAAATTAGAAAAAAAAAATACACATTAGGAAAAAAAAAAAAAAAAAAAGCGAAAATGAAAGAATTTACAGTTTAAAAACTGACTGAAGCTTTATTGCGTGTTTGAATCAGAAAAATCACAGCTTTTAAGTTAGATTTAGGGGCCACTCAAAATTTTAACCCTTATGTGTTTTCAAATTTAAATTGTTGTTTTATTCGTTTTAATAACAAATTGAGTGAACGTCATGTCACTAAGATTCCGAAATTGGTCATACATATCACAAACACAATAATTGTTAAAACGTTACTTCCTTAACTCTCTTGCTGCGTGTTTGTTTTAACAAATATATTAAAAATTTTCACGTTTACTCCCTTTGTGTCTTTTACAGAATTTTACATCTTTTCTCACCGGTCTTTCACAAAAGAAATTTATATCTAATTTAATCGAAAAAATGCCTAAATTGTATATTATAATCACTGTTGCCAGTGGGCTCCTTTTTAAAAATTCAGATTTCTTGATTTGCACCACTTTTTTAAAACGGCAAAATTCCGTTTGTTTTCGCCTTTCTAATATTTCATTAGAGAAGGCGTATTTTTCTATTTTAAATAAGTGGTGCCAGTCAAGAATCTGAATTTAAAATATGTAGCCCATCTGGCAACACTGATTATAATTATCAAAATAATAAAATAGCAGAAGGAAAAAGTGAACAAGGGCGGGGAGTAATTAGGCGGAAAAGTGTGCATCCCCCTGGAAATTTCGGGTTGCAGAAACTTTATTTACTTTTGCCTCTGAATGCGCAGCGAGTGAGTTGAGTCGCCATACTTTGATTGTGATGTGACAGCCATTTGGTAAGTGCTTAGTGAATCGCTCATCAACTATAGTTGATGATCCATCCTTACCATCACACATCGAGAATAATGACAATAAGAGAATTATAATAACATTTTGGTCACAGTACTGTCTTTTTGTTTGTTTGTTTGCTCTTGTTTTATTTTTAGATTTTTTTTATTTGACAATTGTAATAATGCTAGTCATGTCTTATATTTGAAAATTAATTGTTAATAAGATTTTCTGAGGCAGATTATTAGAACACATACACATTTTATACATTTGTTATTGAGAAAAAAGTAAAGTACAAAATTATAACGAAAGTTTTTACAAGAAATTTCGGAAAATTAATGTTTGTCAAAAAACACCCATTTCAAATCGTACCTTAAATTGAATTATTAAATTTTACTTTTGCTGTATTTTTTTTTTAATTTCAATTGAATTACTTTTATTTAAAAAAAAGTGTAAGTGTTTAATTTCCCGAAAATAAATACTCTTAATTTTATATTAAAAATTTTATTTATATTTACTTTTGGAAATTTAAACATAACACAATTTTTAATTATTTACTATACTATCAACAATTAAAAATATTTCTAAAATTTCCTTCTTTTAACGAAAATTTTGAAGTCTGTTAAAATACTGCAAATTTGCTTTATAAAACATACAGATAAATCACAAGGAATTTATAACAATAAATGATATTATGTTGATATAAATATCTTGTTTTACTAGACCAATATTTAGGCATTTGTAAACCTTTCCCATTTTTCCAAAAACAAACAAAAACTAATAGTGTTTCATAAAAATAAAATATATGTTATTATTTTAGTTGTAATTAATTTTAAGATTTGACTTCTTTATTACTTTTCCTTTTTAAACAATGATACTTCTATAATAATAAAAACAGAACAAATTTTTCGTTGTAAATATTTTATTTCTTCAGTTTATATTTGTAAAGTAATAAAAACAAAAATTAAAAAAGTCACTGAGAACAATTATTTTTATTGCTACTAAATCTGTTAGCTTTGTGAAAGTAAGCCAGTAATAATAATAAAAATTCTTAAGACCAATTAAGTTTGAATACCAAATTCTCTTATTATTTTAATTTATTCATTTCACTTATTTTGATAGTGTAAGTAAAAAGAGATAAATTGTACTTATTCTGAAAAACGTTCTATTTATTGCACTATTTATTTTTTATGTTTATTTTTTGAGCAGTCATTAAACGCTACATTAATAATAATTATTAAAAAAAACGTATATACTGTAGAAGGAATACAGATAAATAAAAAAGTTCTATTAAAAACGTAAAGAAAATAAAAGGAAATAAATAAATAAATAGAAAGATAAGTTACAAATATTTCAGTTGCTGAAATATGTTTGTTTTAGATTTTGGCAGTTTCACCAAGAGTTTTTATTATTTACATGCAAAACAGGGCAGTGAATTTTCCAGTAAAGAATTTTATTTTTTAATCTTAATTTATAATCAAGTATAGATTTCTTTATTTTCTGTCAGTTTTAATTCTTTACTGCGCTTTTTTAAAAGGAATTTAACATATTAGTTTAATGATAGAAAATTGAATTTTATAATCTCAGCTAAAATTTGATATATATGTGTCTAGTCACCAGTATTATCGCATCTAACATATATTTATTTATTATTATTATCATTAAATTTAAATTCACACCACAAAAATTTGACTAGTAGTTTTTCCTTTATTTTATTTAAATGATTTTCATAATAGAGGACAATTTATGTCTTTCGGCATACAAAAAAAAAAAAAAAAAAAAAAAAAATGAGAGGTTTTTTGTCATGTTTTTATATTTAGATATGTTTGTCTTAATATTATTCATTATTTGCACTCAAGAATTACTCACTTTTTAGTTAAAAACATCTTAAAATAACAGAATAAATGTTCAAAATGTCATTAGCATGGATGTCCAAGGCAGTTGTGCCTTATATATACTAGCTTTTTCAAGAGTTAATATCTATCTATACAAATAAAAGAACAAAACGCACTGTCTGTCTGTGTGTGTGTCTGTGTGTGTGTGTGTCTGTGTGTCTGCGATGGCTAGCAAAATCTACAGCACGTACGAAGCTCAAAATTTTTTTGAGAGTAGCCCAATGTCTCTCCTGATGCACCTGAAGCTCAGAATTTCAAAATTCTATTTATTAACTGAGTAATTAATTAAATTCCAAAGCTCACTCTCATAAAAAATCGCCTTTTTTCGCTTTTTTTCCATTTCATTTTCTTATGAATGATTGGTTGCATAAAATTTTCGCAGAAATAATTAAAAAAGCTGGGACAGACCTTTAAAATTTATAGACAGGCAAACTGTCAGTTTAAATGAGGATTTTTTTTTAAATCACAGCTGCTGTACACCATGGAGAAAAAGATAGGTGGAGGCGAAGTAAAGCGAAAAAAGGTTTGCAACACGGAGTAAGAAGTGTCTTACTCCGTGGTTTGCAATATTAAACCATTTATCGCTGAAATTTTAATGTCTCAAACAAAAGCACGAGGAAGGAATTTTCTATTAATAAAACGAATTGAAAGAAACGAATTACAGCTGAAGCATATTTTACGAAGAAATCGTAATTTTTTTAAATGGTTTTTTTCTATTATATTATTTAGGTTAAAGTTAAATTGCATTTATGTTATGGTTAGAATAAGGATTTGTTACAATAAAGTGAATACATTTAGGCTAGGTTACATTTCTGTTATATTTAATTTACGGGTACTGTTAAGTCGCTGTTAGGTTACAGACAGGTTCTGGTTACGGTATAAAAGTTTAAGGTTAGGAATTTATAGACAGAGTGAACGTATACACAAGATTTGATTAAAAATAACACTTCCTTTTGTTAAATAGCTCTGAAATTATAGTACTATATACCAACCTTTTAGCTACCATCGTGTATCGATTTCATTCATGGTATAGTCGGATTTAAGAGTGATATAATTAGTTTGAAATTCAAAATATTTCACTTGGGATTTCTATGTGAAAATAATAATTAGTTACGTGACTTAACAGTGATTTTTACGGGTAAATATCAACTTTTTTACACGAAAATCATGCAATCGTTGGATACATATTCCCTCCCGCGTTTTTCATTGCTCATTTTTGTTAGACAATTGCTTCTTTTTGTACTAAAATCTACCGCCAGATGGCAGCACCAGACATTATTCTGTTTTCACTGGAAGAGAACTTTAGAACAGTTAGTTGATGTAGTGACTGAGCTGGCTTAGGCAGCAAAATGCTGTCAGGGATTAGGATTAAGAATCCATTTTTATACATTTTCATTCCAAAGGAATAATATTTATTTATCAAGAACTGCTTCAAACTGAAGCTAACATATGTTTTCAAAGTTATTTTTTTCTTTATTTGTTATGTTTTGTAAATATTGTGAAGACTGTGCATCTGTTCTTTTGTGTTGTGAAATATTCAAAGTATTTGTTCATCATTATTCTACTTTTTCTTCAAATAAATGTGTGTCAACAAAAAGGTAAAGCTTTTAACTCTTTTTTATTATTAAGGAACTCACTTATTCACGCCTTATGGAATAACATTCCAACAATTTTGAGTATTTTTAGAGCTTAATATCAGTGGCGTAGCTAAGGGGGGGCAAGGGGGGCGTCCGCCCCGGGCGCCGAGGCCTAGGGGCGCCAAATTGAGAGAAATTGTTATATATCTATATAGGGGTGGGGGCGCAAAATTTCTTAATGGCCCCGGGTGCCAAAAAACATAGCTACGCTACTGCTTAATATTAGTTGTTTTTAAAACCGATTTTTCACACAGTCAGTGGCTACGTATTTCAGACAATGCATTTCTGCATGTAACGAGTTAATGATAAAATCATACAAATTTCAAGTTCGTTTAATAAGTTAATACGGACCCGGGCAACGCCGGGCGGATCAGCTAGTACTAATATAAGAACAAAACGCTCTGTCTGTCTGTGTGTGTGTGTGTCTGTGTGTCTGCGATGGCTAGCAAAATCTATGGGATGTACGAAGTTAAAAAATTTTATGAGAGTAGCCCAATATGTCTCCTGATGCACCTGAAGCTCAGAATTGCAAAATTATATTTATTAACGGAGTTATTAATTAAATTCCAAAGCTCACTCTCATAAAAAATCGCCTTTTTTTACTTTTTTTCCTTTCATTTTCTTATGGTTGGTTGGTTGCATAAAATTTTCGCAGAAATAATTAAAAAAGCTGGGATAGACCTTTAAAATTCATAGACTGGCAAAATGTCAGTTTAAATGAGGAATTTTTTTTTTTATCACAGCTGCTGTACGCCATGGATTAAAAGAGATAGGTGGAGGTGAGGCAATCCGAAAAAAAAAGGTTTGCAATATGAAACCATTTATCGCTGAAATTTTAATGTCTCAAATAAAAGCATGAGGAAAGAATTTTGTATAAATAAGACGAATTGAAAGAAATGAATTACAGCTAAAGCATATTTTACGAAGAAATAGTAATTTATTAAAACGTTTTTTTCTAATATATTATTTATTAAAATAAATGTTTGCTTTTAAAATAATTGAAATTGGAAAATTAGAAATAATTAAATGTCAAAATAAAATTAAATAAAATATTGAAAACCTTTGATTTGAACAAAAAACTGTATTACTAAAAGTTTTCTTTTTTTTCAGAACTTTTTAATTCTTCATAACTTAGATGAAAAATGTTTATGATTTAACGACATATTAATAATTCCATGTCAATATGTAAAATATATTGATGAAAACCTTCTTTCAAAATCATGCATGAAATTTCCGTGAACATGAACGAGATCCGAACCTAAAAAGTATGTTTGAAAAAATACCTGAAGTTTGAATCGAACCAAATCTGAACTAGACAAAAATATTCCAAAGAACATTAACCGGATCCGAACAAGGCAAAAAATTTCCATGCACATGAACCGAATCTGAACCTAAAAAAATTCTTTGAAATAAAATCTCGAAATCTGAAATGAACTAAATCTGAACTTGACAAAAATATTCCATTGAAGCATGTTCTTATGTTACACGTAAGTTACACACAACAGAACCCGAACCCAAAAATTACATTTGAAAAAAAGCCGAAATCTGAATTAAACCAAGTCTGAACTTGACAAAAATATTCCAGTGAAGCATGTCTTTATTCGAATCAGACAGAGAAATTTCCGTAGACACGCAGGAAGACCTGAACCCAAAAATTCCATTTGAAAAAACGCCGAAATCTGAATTGAACCAAATCTGTTCCCGACAAAAATATTTCCCAGAACCATAACTGAATCCGAGCAAGGCAAAATAATTTCCATGGACCTGAATCCGACACGAACATTTCAAATCGAATTTCAAAAAATACCTGAAATCTGAATCGAACCAAATCTGAACCCGACGAAAATATTCTAATGAATCATAACCAAAATCCGAACAAGAATGATTTCCATTGACAAGAACCCAATATATGGTTAGGTAACATTTGGGCTGCAATTAGGTTGCAATTACATTAAGGTAAGTCTTTGATTTTATTTAATTTCACGTTAGGTTACTGTTAGATCACGGTTAATTTAAAGTTAGGTTAAAGTTAAATTGAATTTATGTTATGGTTAGAATAAGGATAGGTTGGAATAAAGTGACGGCTAGGTTACATTTATGTTATATTTAAGTTACGGTAGGGTACTGTTAAGTCGCAGTTAGGTTAGAGACAGGTTATGGTTACGGTACAAAAGTTTACAGTTAGAAATTTGTCCACAGAGTGAACATTACCCATGTTCTGATTAAAAATATGCACTTACTTTTGTTATATAGCTCTGAAATTATAATACTATATACCAACCCTTTATCATCGAGTATCGATTTCATTCACGGTATAGTCGGATTTAAGAGTGATATAATAAGTTTAAAATTCAAAATATTTCATTTGGGACTTCTATGTAAAAATATAATTAGTTACGTGACCAAACAGTGATTTTTACGGGTAAATATCAACACTCTAACACGAAAATAGCGCAATCGTTGGATACATGTTCCCTCCCGCGTTTCTCATTGCTCATTTTAAGTATTTTTAGAGCTTAATATTAGTTCCTTTTTAAACCGATTTTTCTCTCACTCAGCTGCCACGTATTTCAGACAATGTATTTCTGCATGCTTCGAGTTTATGATAAAATCATACAAATTTCAAGTTCGTTTAATATTGTTAATATGGACCCGAGCAACGCCGGGCGGGTCAGCTAGTCTATACTAATAAAAGAACAAAACGCTCTGTCTGTCTGTGTGTGTGTCTGTGTGCGTGTCTGTGTGTCTGTGTGTCTGCGATGGCTAGCAAAATCTACAGCACGCACGAAGCTCAAAATTTTTTTGAGAGTAGCCCAATGTGTCTCATGATGCACCTGAAGCTCAGAATTTCAAAATTCTGTTTATTAACTGAGTAATTAATTAAATTCCAAAGCTCACTCTCATGAAAAATCGCCTTTTTTCGCTTTTTTCCCTTTCATTTCCTTATGGTTGATTGGTTGCATAAAATTTTCGCAGAAATAATTTAAAAAGCTGGGACAGACCTTTAAAATTCATAGACTGGCAAACTGTCAGTTTAAATGAGGATTTTTTTTAATCACAGCTGCAGTACACCATGGAGAAAAAAAATAGGTGGAGGCGGAAGTAAATCGAAAAAAATGTTTGCAATATTAAACCATTTATCGCTGAAACTTTAATGTCTCAAACAAAAACACGAGGAATGAATTTTCTATTAATAAAACAAATTGAAAAAAATGAATTATAGCTGAAGCATATTTTACGAAGAAATAGTAATTTTTTTAAAAAAAATTTTCTATTATATTATTTAGATTAAAGTTAAATTGCATTTATGTTATGGTTAGAATAAGGATATGTAACAAAAAAGTGAAAGCTACGTTATATTTCTGTTATATTTAATTTACGGTAGAGTGCTGTTAAGTCGCTGTTAGGTTACAGACAGGTTCTGGTTACGGTACAAAAGTTTAAGGTTAGGAATTTATACACAGAGTGAACATTACGCAAGATTTGATTAAAAATAACACTTACTTTTGTTAAATATCTCTGAAATTATAATACTATATACCAATCTTTTAGCTACCATCGTGTATCGATTTCATTCATGGTATAGTCGGATTTAAGAGTGATATAATTAGTTTGAAATTCAAAATATTTCACCTGGGATTTGTATGTCAAAAAATCAATTAGTTACGTGACTTAACAGTGATTTTTACGGGTAAATATCAACTTTTTAACACCAAAATTATGCAATCGTTGGATACATATTCCCTCCCGTGTTTTTCATTGCTCATTTTGAGTATTTTTAGAGCTTAGTATTAATTGTTTTTAAAACCGATTTTTCACACAGTCAGTGGCTACGTATTTCAGACAATGCATTTCTGCATGTAACGAGTTAATGATAAAATGATACAAATTTCAAATTCGTTTATTATTGTTAATACGGACCCGGGCAACGCCGGGCGGGTCAGCTAGTCATATTTATAAAATAAAACAAATGTTATTATTTCTTTAAATTAATCAAGAAGAGGATTTATCCAATAAATTTCTTTTTAAAAATAAAATTATAGTATATAAAAAAAGAATTAAAGTTTGTCCTCCATATTCTATTTTCAAAACAAGGTCATACTATAACAGCTGGTTATTAATCAAAATTTCATTTTCACATATGATAATAGTTTGAAAATATAAAGTTTTTCCGTGGCAACAAGTAGCCATTTTATCCCAGCCGGAAAATGGAAGCATATATTGTATTTTAAGAATAGAATATGAATATAAGGGGCGTACATCAATTGTATGTCATTAGAATAGATAATAATTTTCATGTTTATTTTATAATTAAAATTTTTATTTTAATTATTTGCATAGGACTTTTGTGTTTTAAAAAGCCCCAGAAAGGACTATTGCATTGTGATTATATTATGGCTCATAATCTTATTTAAATTAAAATTTGCCATTAGCATGGACAAATATCAGTGTCATTAGCATGGTTTTTCTGTCCATGCTAAAGACTCATATGTGCATAAATGTAACCATTGCTTATATTGTATCTTTTATAAAGTTTAATTTTACATATAAATTTAGGTATTACATTTATTATCCCTAAAATATGCATTAAATTTGTCAGAAAATCACTAAGACAGCTTCTTACATTGTTAGTGTCAGAATGTTGCTCATGTAAAGAAAATTTGCTCTTTGGTAATGTTTTTATTCTCCTTATATGAATATGTTACAGGCCAAACCGGATTTTAGGCCAAACTAGTTCATCCTAACGCCCATCGGATAAACTAGTTTTTCCTAGGCCAAACCGGTCTATCCTAACGCCTATCGGATAAACTAGTTTTTCTTAGGCCAAACCGATCTATCCTAATGCCCATCGGATAAACTAGTTTTTCCTAGGCCAAACTAGTCTATCCTAAGGCCCATAGGACAAACTAGTTTTTCCTAGGCCAAACTAGTTTGGCCTAACTCTTATAGGATAAACTAATTTAGCTTGATTTTTATTGGTCTGAACTAGTTTCTCCTAGGCCGATCTAGTTTATCCTAGGCCAATTCAATTTGGCGTGATTTTACTGAATTCAAAGACCGCGTCAGCGCCAACATTCTAGTTTGTCCTAGGCTGATCTAGTTTATCCTAGGCCAATGTAATTTTACGTGTTTTTAGCTCAAAGGCGTTAAAGCCTGGGAAATAATGGGCTCACAGGATCTGTATGTATGTATGTATGTATGTACGCATGTATGTACGCATGTATGTACGTATGTACGTGCGTATGTACGTAATGTGATAATTCGTGATAGAAATATCCGATTTGCTTCAAATTTTGGATGTAGGTTCATTCTGATAAGGTACTTTTCTGATTAGTTTTGGGGATTCATTGGATAAGGATAAAGGGGAGGGGCGAACGGCAGGCTAATCCCTCACCGTTAATTTAGAAAAAAAAGGATTTTTCATGCAGAATAATCAGTTTTCATTTAAAATTTTAGATGCAGGATCATTCAGACAAGGCGTTTCCGTGATTAGTTGTGGATGTTTATTGTTTAAGTGTAAAAGAAAGAGCAATGTAAGTAAACCCCCTTCCCCCATAATTTAGATAAATCGTTTTTGACGCAGAATTTACGGATTTGCTTGAAATTTTGGATGTAGGTTGTTTCTGATAAGGAGATTCCCTGAGTAGTATTCGGGGTTTAATGGTTAAGTATGACGGGAAAAATGAAGGCTTACCCTCTTACATAGGAAAAACTAGTTTATCCTATGGGCATTTAGATAAACAAGTTTGACGTAGAAAAAACTAATTTATTCAATTGGCGTTAGGATGAAATAGTTTGGCCTAGGGTAATCTAATTTGGCTCTAAATCGGATTTGTTAAAAAAAACATATATTTCACTAGAATAAGTATTAATGTGTGTCAAGAGGCATTGCTTATAACATCAATACAGAAATTTAACATGTCCACCGTAAAGACATGATGCATTGGACATGGTGAATGCTTATTTTTTTCTGCAGACTCGTGCCAACCGAGATCAAACCAGCATTTATTATTATTATTATTATTATTATTATTATTCTATATTTGAGTCAGATTGGAGCTGAACATAATTTGGAATGGAACAGCGTTTTCCATTTTTGAGAAATTAATTACCTGTCGACATATAAGCTATTCTTGTCACGGCTTCAAGTTTTTCTTTTCCATGAAGTCGTAACCTGAAATTTGATTAAAAACGTAGCTTTAATAATATTTTCTCAAAGATACATCGCTTTTATGAAAAAATGGTTAACGCCATTCGATTACATATTTTCTGAGTGAGAATGCCTGTTAACCTTATGTATTTCCAAAAAAGAATTAGTTCATACATGTGTTAGGATGTAGCTCTTTTGGATTTGAGAAAAGTCTTAAGGAATGACAGAGAAATATATTCACAAATCTACTTTTTCACTTTTGAACAGTATCAAAAGTTATTATGTTTATACCACTCCTTTTTCTTCGTTTGTTCTAAACTACATTGATTATTGAACGAATCCCTATTTGAATATTGAAAGGCGTAAGAATCTAAATAATCATTAATACATTGTGCATTTTCCATTCTGCGAACACATCGTAATTTAAAAATACATTGTAAATTTATCCAATAAATATGTATGCAGTATTTTTCAAAGAAATCCTAATTGTATGTGAAATAAAACTTGAATTTTTTGCAGAAATTGAGTAGGGTTAACTCTGCCTGTACAAAAATCAGTGAAAAGAGACTCAGTCAAGCTCGATCTGGCCCTACTCAATATGAGAATGAGCCTACATCTAAAATTAGAAGCAAATCGGATATTTCTATCACGAGTTATCGCCTTACGTACATACGCACGTACATACGCACGTACATACGTATGTACATAGGTACGCATGTATGTACGAATTACATATAAGTGTACATGCATACATACAGAACCTGCGAGCACAGTATTTCTCAGGCTTTGACGTCTGTGAGCTAAAAACACATAAAATTACATTGGCCTAGGAGAAATTAGATCAGGCTAGGACAAAACGGAATGTTGGCGCGGAGGCGGTCATTGAATTCAATAAAATGACGCCGAATTGAATTGTCCTAAGATAAACTAGATCGGCCTAGGATAAACTAGTTCAGACCAATAAACAGCAGGCTAAACTAGTTTATCCTATAAGATTTAGGCCAAACTGGTTTGGCCTAGGATAATCTAGTTTGTCCTATGGGCCTTAGGATAGACTAGTTTGGCCTAGGAAAAACTAGTTTATCCGATGGGCGTTAGGATAGACCGGTTTGGCCTAGGAAAAACTAGTTTATCCGATGGGCATTAGGACAGACCGGTTTGGTCTAGGAAAAACTAGGTTATCTTATGGGCATTAGGATAAACTAGTTTGGCCTAGGCCAATCTAGTTCGGCCTAAAATCGGGTTTGGCCTGTAACATATATATGTAAAAATGGAAACCATTTGCTGAAAAGGAAGGCTAATAAATATAGAAAAAAATATTTAAACAGGAAGAAAATAAAAATTTCTTAATATATTTATTCCATGCAATTTGTTTTGTCATTAGCATGGCTCAAAAAATACTAATTATTATTTTTTAATTTTTAAATATTTAGCTCTGCTGACTACATGTAAAGTATACCTAATACTATATTAACAACACCTATTTTTTCAGAAATTTTGCTAACAGTAATTTTTTTAAGATTTCATTTTTGAAATTGTCCCCTATTTTGAGAATCACCCATTTATGAAAATTGGTCACCATTTAAACTTTTTAAAATTTAAGAATTTAAAATGTCTAATTAACAAATAAGCCTTACATCATGACGCAAGCCGCGTACGTCATTGTGGATACCAAAAAGCAAGACATATGCTGCGTACGTCATTGTCGATGGTACCAAAATAGCAAGAAATACGCTGCGTACGTCATTGTCGATGGTACCAAAATAGCAAGAAATACGCTGCGTACGTCATTGTCGATGGTACCAAAATAGCAAGACATGCGCTGCGTACGTCATTGTTGGCGGTACCAAAATAGCAAGACACACGCTGCGTACGTCATTGTCAATGGTACCAAAATAGCAAGACATGCGCTGCGTACGTCATTGTCGGCGGTACCAAAAGAGTAAGACACGCTACGTGTTTCATAGAGCTCTACAGTTTAACTAACCCCTTGAGAAAGAGGGACCGGCTTACGGTACTCAGAATCCTTGATTATTCACACTAGTACATTTTTCTTGCAAATTTTGTCTTATTTAATATGAAAATTTACTTGGTTCAATTAGGCAAAAATTTCTGTTTTGAAAAACCGGTGATAAAATATAAAAACTTCTGCAAAAGACTCTCGTCCCGAAAGAGATAACATTCGTACTAACACACTGTAATACGTACCTCAATACTAAAAATTCTAACAACCGGGCTTTTGACAGATGTGGTTTGAGAACATTTTGCTTGGAACCAGAAATTCCTTCTTAAAATAAATAAAGCATATATCGCGCAAAAATAATCGCTAAAATTTATTAAGCCCCCCCCCTCCCACTAGTCACTGAAAAAGACCCGGATGATAGTTTTAAGTCTATGGGAGCGTTACTTTCAAATATCTCGCCCAAATTTTAATATTTTTACATGATTTTTTTTGCATAGGATAGCTGAGGACGATCTAAAAGTTAGTTTTTAATTTTACAATTTTGGTTTCAGATTTTTTTAAAAAATTACTTTAACTTTCGAAACCGGTTAGAACTGGTTCTGAAATTAAAACTATCATAATATAAAAGATCAATAAGCAAAATCGAAAAAAATAAAAACTAGCTTGGTAGTAGATCGTCCTTAGCTATCCTATGCAAAAAATCATGTAATTTTTTTCAAATTTGAGCGAGATATTTGAAAAGAACGCCCCCGTAGACTTATTATTATTATCTGAATCTTTTGCACTGACAAGGAAGGTCTCCATACTTGGCATACTCAGAATTTTTTGAAAAAAAAAATACGAATTAAAGTACTTATGTATGTAATAAAGGATCAATTTAGCGGCGGAATCACAGCAGGTAATCTGTAAAAAAATAAGATACTTTCATATATTTGGCGTGAAAAGACGAAAATGTCACTCGAATTGGCGTGCAGCACATTTCCTCGCCAAAATGCAAACGATTTTAATGTAACGGAAAATTCTTTATCAATTGATTTTAAAATGCGTGTAAATGTATTTATGAATTTAAATGCAAACAATTAAGGAGTTTAATATATATGTTTTCTTTTTATATTGCATATTTATGTTACTTGTTGTTTCAGTTATTTAATTTTATCATAGTAAAAATAATTTCATATATAAAAAATGTTTTCATATATTAAAGCACATTCCAAAAGAAAAACCAGATGAAGAATACTGCAGTAATACATTTCAATATCGGGAATGTTTCTGTTTCCATAGCAACAAAGTTGAATCAACAGTCCTCATTTGTAGTTAATTTTGAGATTGAAATGGTTTTAATAATTTTTTTTAAATTCATAATATTTCATAGTTAACTTTCAGTATATATACATATAAGTGATAAAACTACAGTTGAAACAAACTAACGTTATTTAACTAATTTTTTTTTAAATACAAGTTCAACATGAAACATTTTTACCTTAAAATATTTGAGATAAAGAAGTATTTTTTGAAATTTTATTTCGTCGCCAACCAGCGATAAACCGCCAAATAAACGAAATGTACATTTTTTTTTTACGAACGATTTAAAGGGATTTCGTCGAAATTTTTTTCATAAACATATATATCCACACGAGAAGAACACTCTATAATTTTTTAGAATTTTCTGAGTCTGCCCATATGGAGACCTTCCTTGTGAGTAGAAATAAAAATTCTTACTTGAGAAAATTAAATAAAACTTTAATAAAATTCCAATTATGATTAGATTTGAAACTAAATTCATAATTGAACGTATGTGAACATAAGTACCCTTTTTCTAATATTAAGAGACGGGATACTGAAGTCAATGTTCTCTGATTTTGAGACATTACTACAGTTAATAAAAATAATATTGCCCAATTTAACGGATGGCATTGAGCTCACAGGCTACGCATAGTAATTGTACATTATAGCCTTGTATTTTCGTTAATTCTGTTCGAAAAAAAATTAAGAAGGGGAAACAGCTTTCCCCTTTCTCCTTTTTTATACTTAATCATTGAACCTCCTAAACTACCAAGGACATGCTTTATCATATAAAAAAATCTATGTCCAAACTTCAGAGCAAATCAGATAATTCTTAATAAAAACCCATTTAGTATTTATATAATTTAAGAGGAGTTATTCTCCTCTTTTATACTTAACCATTAAATTTCCAAAACTATTCAGAGATTTGAACGAAATCTGACAATTCTGCTTGAAAAATCCATTTACACAAGTTAAGGGGAGGAGCATTAGAACCCCCGTTCCCCCTGTTTATACTTATTCAATGAACACCTGATACCAGCCACGGTATCGCCTCATCAGCATGATCCTATATCTAAATTTTGAACGAAAACTGTTAATTTTGCATGAAAATCCCGTTTATATCTGTGGTGGTTACTCGATAACCCCCCCATATGTTTTGTTTAATTCAATTTTATTAGCCATTTTATTTCCTATCACCTCCTTTTTATTAATGTTCTTAATTTAAATTTTATTTAGATTTCGTTTCTTTTCATATCGTCGCCTGTAATCTTTTCTTTCGTACTTTGCTTTCGAATGTTCCAAACCGGTAATATCTTGTTTTGAAATCATTCCTTCCGGTTTAGAGATCTTTCTAGAACAATCTAGTTTGTTCTATGGGTGGTATTTCCGGTTAATCTGGCCCGCCCCTTGGCCTATCAAATTAAATTCCGCAGGTGACGTGTTTTAGCCAACAGAGTGCCTGGCCACCTGCTTTGGCCTTCCTTCTTTATGCGTTTATCAATTCTGTTCATATTAAATTCATATTTCTCCATACTTTGTATCGTAACTTGGCTTAGTCTTCCTCACTCCCCCTTTCGTACGTCGCCAACTTGGCGTATCCCGGATTTACGATAACCCTTGCTCTTTTTCCCTCCTGACTCTCGGCAGTCAGCGACAGTCGCGCTGTTAGACTCCTGCCGTGATGGGTGCTGCTGGCTGATCAAAATTTAGCGGAAATTCCGGGGCAAGTGTGCGCCCCCCGTGACCGTTGGATGGAGCAAGTTTTATTCTGCAAATGTCCATGCCAGGATTACTCAGTTGATTTTTTAAGGCGGCGATGAGTAAGGCTACATTCAAAAGTATCCAAAAATTACTTTGTTTTGTTTTTTTCTTTTTGGTTACACAATTTAAATAAGGTGACATCATGAATCTTCTGTTTGTTGCTCTTGTGCTAACTTCATAGCGAAAGTAGAATGTCGTCATGTTTCTTCTAAATATTTTTACTCATCATCTTCTCGTCAAATAATGCTCTCTAACCAATTTATATTCTCAACTCTCCAAATAACGTTTAATGAGTTCTCCGTCCTCTGAAAAGTAGGCTCAGGAGTGGAGTCTCTTTCATGTAGTGAAGGTATTTATTACGTAAAGTCTTTATTCCATAATCTGTTTTCATTGTATCGATATTTTGGCCCAAGAAATATATATATTATATATAAATTTTTGAATATCACGGGGCGTTCCAGAAGAGAATATAGGTACAACTCTGTCTGGAAAAATTATCTGCTAATATAAATATATATTTGAAAATTACATGTACCTATGTGATGTTTTAGTTCATCCTGTGAAGATACATAAAAATGTGTTATAAAGAAGAATTTGTTGTTCCAATATATCAATTTTATGATTAACATCGTTTGTGAAATTATTGCTTCAAAATATATGATAAATTGATTAATGTGTACGAGAGCAAGAATATATATACTTGTGAAGAAATATTCAATATTCATAAAAAAAAGGTAAACAAGTTTTTTCATGAAAAATAAAAGTATTTTTACTTGCAATCTGTTTGCATTTTAATTTCCTGTGCATGTGTCTGTCTAGTATTATTCGTCAGCAGCCAAGGACTTCACAGGTAACTTTATTTCTTTTATCAATTTATATTTTTTTTATAATTTAACTTTGAAACTGTTGTCATCTTGATTTAAGATTTCTTTTATTGTTTTAAAAGAGGTAATGAAGGTAGCCATTTCGGGTCTTTTGCCGGCCCTCATTCTTCGCAATGTACATAATCATTTATACGATTCACTTGGCCTACTTCTGAGTTTGAAACAAAATAAAAAAAAAGTGTTTCTCCTCCCATCGTCTTCCTTTTAAAACACAAAAGCATTCAATTTCCTTTGGTGCCGTGACCAGGATCCAAAGGAAATTGAATGCTGTTGTGTTTTAAAAGGAAGACGATGGGAGGAGAAACACTTTTTTTTTATTTTGTTTCAAACTCAGAAGTAGGCCAAGTGAATCGTATAAATGATTATGTACATTGCGAAGAATGAGGGCCGGCAAAAGACCCGAAATGGCTACCTTCATTACCTCTTTTAAAACAATAAAAGAAATCTTAAATCAAGATGACAACAGTTTCAAAGTTAAATTATAAAAAAAATATAAATTGATAAAAGAAATAAAGTTACCTGTGAAGTCCTTGGCTGCTGACGAATAATACTAGACAGACACATGCACAGGAAATTAAAATGCAAACAGATTGCAAGTAAAAATACTTTTATTTTTCATGAAAAAACTTGTTTACCTTTTTTTTATGAATATTGAATATTTCTTCACAAGTATATATATTCTTGCTCTCGTACACATTAATCAATTTATCATATATTTTGAAGCAATAATTTCACAAACGATGTTAATCATAAAATTGATATATTGGAACAACAAATTCTTCTTTATAACACATTTTTATGTATCTTCACAGGATGAACTAAAACATCACATAGGTACATGTAATTTTCAAATATATATTTATATTAGCAGATAATTTTTCCAGACAGAGTTGTACCTATATTCTCTTCTGGAACGCCCCGTGATATTCAAAAATTTATATATAATATATATATTTCTTGGGCCAAAATATCGATACAATGAAAACAGATTATGGAATAAAGACTTTACGTAATAAATACCTTCACTACATGAAAGAGACTCCACTCCTGAGCCTACTTTTCAGAGGACGGAGAACTCATTAAACGTTATTTGGAGAGTTGAGAATATAAATTGGTTAGAGAGCATTATTTGACGAGAAGATGATGAGTAAAAATATTTAGAAGAAACATGACGACATTCTACTTTCGCTATGAAGTTAGCACAAGAGCAACAAACAGAAGATTCATGATGTCACCTTATTTAAATTGTGTAACCAAAAAGAAAAAAACAAAACAAAGTAATTTTTGGATACTTTTGAATGTAGCCTTACTCATCGCCGCCTTAAAAAATCAACTGAGTAATCCTGGCATGGACATTTGCAGAATAAAACTTGCTCCATCCAACGGTCACGGGGGGCGCACACTTGCCCCGGAATTTCCGCTAAATTTTGATCAGCCAGCAGCACCCATCACGGCAGGAGTCTAACAGCGCGACTGTCGCTGACTGCCGAGAGTCAGGAGGGAAAAAGAGCAAGGGTTATCGTAAATCCGGGATACGCCAAGTTGGCGACGTACGAAAGGGGGAGTGAGGAAGACTAAGCCAAGTTACGATACAAAGTATGGAGAAATATGAATTTAATATGAACAGAATTGATAAACGCATAAAGAAGGAAGGCCAAAGCAGGTGGCCAGGCACTCTGTTGGCTAAAACACGTCACCTGCGGAATTTAATTTGATAGGCCAAGGGGCGGGCCAGATTAACCGGAAATACCACCCATAGAACAAACTAGATTGTTCTAGAAAGATCTCTAAACCGGAAGGAATGATTTCAAAACAAGATATTACCGGTTTGGAACATTCGAAAGCAAAGTACGAAAGAAAAGATTACAGGCGACGATATGAAAAGAAACGAAATCTAAATAAAATTTAAATTAAGAACATTAATAAAAAGGAGGTGATAGGAAATAAAATGGCTAATAAAATTGAATTAAACAAAACATATGGGGGGGTTATCGAGTAACCACCACAATATCAATTAAGGGGAGGGGCATGAGCCCCCCGTTCCCCCTGTTTATACTTATTCAATAAACACCTGATAACAGTCACGATATCGCATCATCAGAATGATCCTATATCTAAATTTTGAACGAAAATTGTTAATTCTGCATGAAAATCCCTTTTATATCAATAAAGGGGAGGGGCATGAGCCCCCCGTTCCCCCTCTAATACATATCGAATGAACTCCAAAAACTAATCAGGAAAGCGCCTTATCAGGATATACCTATATACAAAATTTCAAGTGGATCCGATATTTTTATCATGAGTTACCGCGTTACGCACGAACGCACGTACGAACGTACATACAGAACGGACGGGCACATAAGCTCTCAGGCTATGATAGCCTGTGAGCTAAAAAGTTAGAAATTATGACCAAAATGTAAAAATAGGTGACGGTGCTTGCATTTTTAAAATAAAATTTCAGTGCACATCAGTGCATGTTTCTTTATTGTGCACTACACATAGATTTTCGGCTGTTTCTTAACATATTCTGTACTGCAAGAGAATTTTCTCAGCAACAAATTTATTTTAGCCATTCATTACCACTGAGTCCAAATGGCATTATGACATTCCTTTTTTATTTTTTATATCTAATTTTTATATTCCAAATTCATACCAGAAAATTAAAATATAAATACTTCTTTTATAAAATAACAGTCATTTCATATTTAAATGAAGCGAAATTTCTGAGTAAAATTTCCAGGTGTTAATTCAGATTTTCTGAATTACGGAATTTCTAGAAACTATTCTATCATAGAAGGGAAAGGATTAATTGTGCTTATTAACTTTGTTAGACACATGAAATGTTGGCTCATCAGAAGAAATTATATGCTTGAGGAAGTCATCTCATTTTCCTCTGCGCCATCATTTGGCATTAATCAATTTTTCCTTTGACTGACTATAACAGCGAATAACCATCACGGGAAGCCAAGCTATCGCTTTTGGGGTAAAGTGCAATCCCGTGGGGAGGGGACTTACTATAACAACAGTAAGCGCGCGAAAGCATCGACAGAGAAAAATGTCTGAAATTTTAACTTTTCGGTTGCCGTATTCTTTAATCTTAGAATGGCGCCGAGGGGCCATTTTGGCACACAACAAATAAAAATATGCATCGGTTGATTGGTTGACCAAGTATTCGGTTTTTGAAAAGATGGGTTAATGAACATATGCGAGTTATTTTTACTTTCGGTTTAAGAACATTTCATAAAACTAAGCCAAGAAGAATCAATACTGTGAATTAAGATTTGCCGAGCTGTATTAAATTACATCTATTCTCGACCTAGAAAACATTTTAACAGTTGTACTGGTATGACCAATTAATTCATGGGCTTCTAGGGATATGGGGCCTTACATTTTAGGACTTCCAAAATAAATGGATCAGGAATAATAGTTTTTTATGTTTTATATCCCTTTAAAAATATTTAAAATTGCAAAATAATTATTTTCATTGAAATTTTGTTCACCATCTATTAACAGGCTTTTAGGAGTTTTGTCGGGTCCAGCAGTAAACAGTATATTTTAGAGAACTAAGAAATTTTTGAAAAGTCAAAGAGAGGAATTGATATATTTTAAAGCCGTAGTCAATGAATGTAATCCTAATTTTTTTTTTCAAAGTGAATATTATTTATTTTCTTTAAATATTCCACGGCATTTATATCGTAATTTCGGGTGTATAAGCCGCGGATCAAACAATTCTTTTTGGACCCAGAAATCTTATTTAGTGATTGGAGACACATATTTACGGCGATCTAACTAGTTATATTTGTTTCTTAAAAAATTCTGGGTCGAAAAAGAATTGTTTGATCTGCGGCTTATACACCCGAAATTACGGTAATATAATCAAAATACGATCTCTCCATAAATTATAAGGACATATATTAACTCTAACACAAAGAGAAGATTTATATTATTTAAATACATTATTTACATTTTAAGTACGCATTAATTGAATTGAATTCCCATAAATATCAATACAAAATCTAAAATCGTTTAACGAAGAATTTGATTAGCGATAATTGTTTTAGAATAAATAAAGTTCATGAACCGCTTATCCATTGTATTTGGTTGAAATCAGGATTTTTTTTTTTTTTAAGGGTGGGTTTAATAAACATAATTGATAAAAAAATGTTAAATATTTAAGTTAAATAATTTCAGATAATGTTTCTGACAGAAAAAGGAAAAAATGTTTTTAAAAACTTTTAAAAAACAAAATTCTTTCTACTGTTATATGACTCCGCACATTTCCTACATCAGAAATATTTTCTTGTATGGAAATTTTTATTTAGGGACATTCGATTCAAGCACAAATGTGTAAAAATGCTCAATACTTTTGGACAAGGTTGGATACAATTAAAAATGAAAGACAATCAACCTCCTCAGTCCTGAAGTGAATTTTAAGTAGCACTACATGTAGAGGTGTTCGTTCATAGGCCCAGGTGAATTACCAAAAAGAAGCACACACAAAAAAAACTCCGAAAAGAGAGTTACATTTTAGGACGCATTTATTTTGCAAGCATTAACAGACAGTAGGTTCCCCATAAGGGGGGGGGGGAATTGTCAGAGCTCTAGTGAGCTACATCTTGTCTGTATGATGGCAATCAGTGGAGTGTCGATACAACTTCACAGCCCTTATCGCCAAAAGGCATCAGAAGTCTTTCATACAAAGAATTTTGGCGACATTTGATAAACCACACGTTCAGTATCAGTGACTACATTTGCGGTCAGGGAACCCACGGATTATTTTCACATGTGCGAATATTTTATAGGGTTACAGAAATATTTTAAGCTTGGGAAGTAGACAAGGGCAAAGCAGGCCGTTACTTAAATTGGAGTTTTTGCTGACCACAATTATATTACCCAGATGCGCAATTGAACAGAAAGAAAGCACAGTCAGGATAAACAGAGATAAAAGTATTTCTAGTTTTAAGCATTAATTGTGAGAATGAAAACAGGGTGTGGAAGGCAGATGTTAATAAAATGTAACGGATAAAAGATTATGATGAACAAAGCCCAGAGCTTTCTTTATTTTGTTAATAAGTGCGGTATCTATGGGCAGATGTTTTTCCAGACACAACAGAAAATTTGTGAGAAAGGAAGTTCTATTATTAATTTTCTACAGAGAGCTCCAAAAGATGAAAAGATTAACTTCTATTAGTGGGAGTATGAAAGTTAGAACTTAACTATTAAATGTGGGATTAATTTAACTAATGGGCTTAATAGTGAAAAGGGAAAATAAAATAGAACAAAGAATTTATTAAAGGAAAATAATTATTGCATTTATGAAGGGGAAAAGATATGTAGCGATAATCTCCGCTACATAACTCACCCCAGCCACCACAAAAAAAAAAAACTTTTTACTTGTATTAAAGTTTTTTTTTATACTATTATTGTCATAATTTTGAAGATACTGAAAGTGCCGTCTACCAAAATATATACAAAAACACATATCAAAAACATAGAAGTATATATATATAAGTACTACAAAAATGATTGATTGTACTATTTTGCTTGCAGCATATGTAAATAAAAACAATGGCCATATATATCTTTATACTCATCATGACAGGGAGCTCCTTAATAGTTCAAAAAATTGCCACAAAATATTTACTTCATATCGGATCCTTTATACAATTTCTTTGTTGTGGCGCTGGTACCAGCTGTATAATTTGTTATGTCATGAACGAAAATTGAGAGAAGTTTTTTTTATTTATTTATTTATTTGTGATCACCTGCTAGCTTAGTATTTGATAACTTCTCTTTAAATTGATCTTTTTTGAGATCAAAATGGTATAATTGCAAGCAAAAATATATATTTATAAAACACAAAACAGAAATAGTATATATTTAAAATAAAATAAAAGAAAACTAACTAAAATAATATGTTCTAAAAATAATGTATGTTGTTAAAAAAATTGAAATTGAAAATTTGTGCATAAGGCACAGGACTACTAAAAAAAAGAGATGCCACTGGCATGCCCATAAAAAGGTTGTAGCCCTTAATCTTGTACAAAAAGTACAAGTATTATGGCTTCGGTTTAAGACGTCGGCCCTAGGGGAAGAGGGAGTAGTGGACGAACCCATATTGCGTACAATATAAGTCCGCCCCGCTCCTCAGTAAAATCGCACTGATCTACGAAAGGAGCGCGCTTGGAAGTCACATAAAAAATTTAACCTAAAAGAATTGGTAGGCCAATTCAAGGTGAAAATGTTTTGCAAAACAGGTGTGGCGTGAAACCTTGGGGCATAATTTTGAACGGTTCACGACTTTTTGGGGATGAATTAGAAAAATAAAATAAAAGTATAAGATGAAGTGTAATCCATCTCATGAATTGAAGCAGTCAGTCCGGGTAAGATAAACAAATAGTCAGGATTAGGTGCTACTACAACTGGAATGTTTCAAAAAAGAAAGATGAAAGGTTTTTTTTTCTTTTTTTTTGCATGGTACTATTTCACTGTCCAAAACAATTTGTAATTATTGTGGAACTACAATGTTGTGATAAAATGCATGTAATGAAAATTAATTATTAGTGAAGTAAGTGACCTTCTTTTTATGTACTGCCACTACACAAAAAGAGGTAAATGTAACAAGGGAATTTACATGTAGTGTGAAAAAAAAATCAAATAACCTGCAATGTAAATGTGACAAACAAAAATGAACTAAGTGTCGTTTGAATCACTGTAATATGTAAAGGGAATAAATAAAACTTTGAACAATTGAGATGAAATGGTTAAGTGTGAGCATGACAAACTGTAAAAAAAATGTCAATTGTTTTTTGTGTTAGAATGAGCCTTTTAACAAAAACAAAACAAAAAAATGAACCGAAGAGAATTTAACGGTAAGTGTGTTAAATGAAAAAAAAATATTTAAGATATCTGTGTGAATGAGGGTTTTCAAATACCTAAATACAAAGTAATTTTATATTTAATGAGGGAAGGATTCATATCACATGACAAAAGTGTAAAAATGTAAACACATGACATGACTGTGTTGTGTGTTATCATGAACGAGCTTGGAGAAAATAAGTGAAATTGATGTACAATCCTCAACCCGAGAAATAAGAGAAAAATGTAAGAACCACATGACCTAGTGTATTGCACATGACTGAGTGTATATAGAAAAAAAAACAATGTGATAGTGTAAGAAATCGCATAACCTTGTGCAAAAACACATGAAAAAATTGTGTGTAAAAGAAATCACATGACCGGGTATCTAATATACCTTGATCTAGAGAAAAAACACATGACCTTGTGTAAAGACACATGAAAGAAAAAAAAGTGTGTAAAAGAAATCACATGACCTGGTATCTAATATACCTTGACCTGGAGAAAAACACATGACCTTGTGTAAAAACACATGAAAGAGAAAAAGAGTGTAAAAGAAATCACATGACCGGGTATCTAATATACCTTGCCCTAAAGAAAACACATGACCTTGTGTAAAAACACATGAAAGAAAAAAAAGTGTGTAAAAGAAATCACATGACCTGGTATCTAATATACCTTGACCTAGAGAACTGCACATGACCTTGTGTAAAAACACATGAATGAAAAAAAAATGTGTGTAATAGAAATCACATGACCTGGTATCTGATATACCTTGACCGAGAGAGAAACACATGACCTTGTTGAAAGAAAAAAAAAATATATATAACTCAAAGTTGAGGAAAGTAAAAATGTAATTGTACTGTCAAAAATCCTTTTAAAGTTAAAATTTGATTGGGAACCCCAAAAAAATATCTACACCATGAAAAATGTATTAAATGTGGAAAATGTAGCCTGTATAACAATAGAGTTGAAATATTGTTACTGTTAACTGCATTCCTGTTACTGCAAAACAAAACATTAAAGGGAGAAGAAAGTGTGTTTGATTGAGTAAATATGTTTAAAATGATTGTGTACACCAACACGAACCAACCAAAACCAAGTGAAAAACAAAATTGACGACCCGCATCAAAATTTTCACTCTTACATGCCTTCTTTCTATTACTCAACCATCTGCGCGCTTGATAGCCGAATAAAGAAAAATACAATACCTTTGTACACAAGATTAATGTGTAGACAATTTGTTAAAATTTAAAGTGTAACAGGAAATGTGAGGGAAGAAATTACAAAATGTTTTATAAAAAAAAATGAAAAACAAATCTGTCAACATGTCTAAAAATGCTTAAAAAGTATAGTGAATTCATCCTTTAGTATGTAATGTGTGACCAGGAAAATTAAAGAAAAACATTATTTCTCATTTGAAATAGACTCAGTTGTATGAAGCGAATGTCTTTGTATGTTTATATATCTCTTGACAGCTGGGCAGTTATGAGAAAAAGCTGTATGTTGAATGTCAAAATGGGTATTACTTGATTCATTGCACCTCATGCAATTAATGCATTTTGGTGTGTTTACACAATTAGGGTCTTTATGTGACATAGCACAGACAGGGCATATTATGTCATTAGGGCAGAATTTACTTAAATGAAAAAGACTCTGACATGTAAAACATCTTTTTATATCTATGTACCTTTTAAGAGTAAACTTTGTGGACTGAATAATGATATGTTTATGTGCAAGCAAAAATTCAGCTAGGTGGGGTGGCATTAGAAAAATCCAGTTAAATAAATTACAATGCTTTATTTTTATTTTGTTTTGAAATTGAATGGGAGGCGAAGAATTATCAGTTAGATTTGAAATAGCCAAAATAATGTCAGGTATGCTAAAATTTTCAGGCAAACGCATGATTACAACAGGGATAAAATTGGTACTATCTTTCTTAGGGGTACTGAAAATACTGGGATGAAAATTGTTACTGTCACATAACTCATTAACCTGTTGATTACAAGAGAAAGAGGGATTTGTATTGCAACCTTCATGTATTGTAGTGTGTGGAGATTTGATAATGAGGTTGTTATCTGTCTGTGTGGACATATTCTGAACAGATTTTAAACAAGCAGTACTAACCGAAGGAGTGATACCTTTTTGAGTATTTGATATGTGAAGTTTAGTTTTACTTTCTAGTTCCTGAGATAAGTCACGTACACGTTCCAAAAGTTTGTTATTTACCAAAAATAAATTTTCTTTTTCGTGTTTTACCTTAGCATATTCATCTTTGAGTACTTGAAAGGTCTCTTTCAAAATGTTTAGATCCCATTGGATTGTGAATTTGAGTTCTTTAAAATTAGAGATAAGTGCATCAGTGTTGTTTTGATTTTGTATTTGATTTTGAAAGGCTGTGGCTTCAGCGATAATTGTGTCTGAAAACTTTGTTAAATTTTCCTCATAAAATTCAAGTAAAGGGGATATTGAAACCTGTGATTGTCCAAAAGCAGACCCAAATTTATTATCTCTCTCTGACATTGTTTGGGAAGTAGCTGAAGCTTGTTTTAGCTCAATATCAGCCATAGATGTTTACCAAAAGGAAAATGCACTAATATAAATCAAAGAAAGATTTATAAATAAACTAGGTGCACCAAAACAAATCAGACTGTTAACCGACAGTATTAAAATTAATAATTTGGGAGAAATAACCTAAACTGCAAGTCCAAACCAACAATTAAATTTTGCATTAGTCAGAGAGCAAACGCTGCCAAATTACGAAATAATCTGGACACATTTAATGAGGGGGGGGTGGTATACAATCTGTGAGCACAGAAAGAAAACAACAAAATGCAGACACTAAATACCTCCTTTTTTTTAAAAAAAAAATTGCAAACACAAAATTTCTTTTTTTTTTCAAAATAAAACTTGTACTGCCTTCAAAATGAACTACTTAACCATTCAAAAATACCAATGCTAAAATTCCTTTTTTTTTTTTTTTTTTTTTTTTTTTTTTTTTTTTTTACATGACAACCGAAAGTAAAAAAAATCAAAAAAAGCTTGTTTAACAAGGTACTGGCATAGTTAATGGCAAAAAAAATTTTTGTAAAAACGAGAATGCGAATCTCAAACTGCAATTAACTAAGGACAAGTAATGTCAGGGAAAAAATTAATGCGCGAACACATAAAATAATAAAAATCTGTGATATTTAAGTATGCAACACATAAATACTAAAACAACATGCATTGAAAATAATAATACTTTTGAAAAGTGAGCATGAAAAGAGAAGAATGCTTTCAAAAGTGCAAATTAAATACTAAAATTTAAAATGTATATTGTTTACGTTAATACACATAAAATTTCAAAAATGCACTATATTTAAATTTTAAAAAAAATCTTCTCTGTTCAAGCTGATAAAAAGAACACAAACTATTTTCATTATGAATTATCTGTAAGCACAAAGAAAATGTATTTCTATGTTATGTTGAGTAATTATTATTATTTTTTTTTAAATAGAAACTTCTAGTACTGAAACATGTTTCTGTCACTTTTTTTTTGTTTAGTTCACGTCACTTTTTTGCTAGAATTGCTATGCATTTACAACATATGTAAGACTGGGTGCGACGACCCATTTTACTAGCAAACCTTAGCATTAGTAGACTGCCGTTGTAGATCTAACTATGCAAATCAGTAATTTTGACGCAGTGGCTGAACCTTCAGAGAACGAGAGCAGCACAAACACACACTAAATGTACTGAAAGTACTTTATCACTGTAATTTTGTTGTTGACAACGATTTAAGATAAAATGAAAGTGCATACAGGTTCGACGACCCGTAACGCATAAATTTGATATCTACATTTTTTGGTAAACACCAGCCACACAAATTTCACATACTTTTAGCTTCATCAGAGATGCGCTTATTACACGCGTTGCATATTTCACACAAAAAGTAGATTTACACATGTAAACAGCAAAATAGGGTTCCACATCGATGAGCACATCACAAAACATTTCTGTAATTCTGTAGATTAGCATCATAGATGTACTGTATACGAACGGTAACATACCTCTAGTTACACACAGAACGGAACCGCTGAAGAGTGATGAAACATTTTTTGCAGAGAAATATAGTATTACGAACAGCTGGCGTTGCGAGCGAAGCACTTGACCCAGTCAATTTCTGACGCATCGAAAACGAAAGTGGCACTTTTCTTAAAAAGGGCGAAAACAGCAGGTGCGACGCGTTTTTTTGAAGACCCAGGGAGAGAAAAACGGAGATATGCAATCTTTCTTGAGTGCAGGAGAAAACATAATTGAATACTGCAGGTTTCGGGGAGGGAAATACGTCACACAGTGAAGTACAGACAGCCTTGGAATTTCGGGGAATGCTGCCCCTTTTTTTGCGTAGTCTTGACCCGTTGACGTACGTCGGTGCTTTCGTCCGTCGGTGCATACGTGTTTTCGTCGCAGATTTTTAAGTATGATTTTTTTAAAGTCTCTGTGTGTGTGCGTTTTTTTTTTTGACCGGAGAAAAAAAGGCCAGATGCACCAGATATTATGTAGAGGTGTTCGTTCATAGGCCCAGGTGAATTACCAAAAAGAAGCACACACAAAAAAAACTCCGAAAAGAGAGTTACATTTTAGGACGCATTTATTTTGCAAGCATTAACAGACAGTAGGTTCCCCATAAGGGGGGGGGGAATTCTCAGAGCTCTAGTGAGCTACATCTTGTCTGTATGATGGCAATCAGTGGAGTGTCGATACAACGTCACAGCCCTTATCGCCAAAAGGCATCAGAAGTCTTTCATACAAAGAATTTTGGCGACATTTGATAAACCACACGTTCAGTATCAGTGACTACATTTGCGGTCTGGGAACCCACGGATTATTTTCACATGTGCGAATATTTTATAGGGTTACAGAAATATTTTAAGCTTGGGAAGTAGACAAGGGCAAAGCAGGCCGTTACTTAAATTGGAGTTTTTGCTGACCACAATTATATTACCCAGATGCGCAATTGAACAGAAAGAAAGCACAGTCAGGATAAACAGAGATAAAAGTATTTCTAGTTTTAAGCATTAATTGTGAGAATGAAAACAGGGTGTGGAAGGCAGATGTTAATAAAATGTAACGGATAAAAGATTATGATGAACAAAGCCCAGAGCTTTCTTTATTTTGTTAATAAGTGCGGTATCTATGGGCAGATGTTTTTCCAGACACAACAGAAAATTTGTGAGAAAGGAAGTTCTATTATTAATTTTCTACAGAGAGCTCCAAAAGATGAAAAGATTAACTTCTATTAGTGGGAGTATGAAAGTTAGAACTTAACTATTAAATGTGGGATTAATTTAACTAATGGGCTTAATAGTGAAAAGGGAAAATAAAATAGAACAAAGAATTTATTAAAGGAAAATAATTATTGCATTTATGAAGGGGAAAAGATATGTAGCGATAATCTCCGCTACACTACAGAAACCAGGTTTAAATTATTATAAAACATCTCCAAAGATACACCAATCTACATATAGATGCTTCTAATATGCCCATATTTATTTAAGAAGTCTAGATGAAATTTTAACAACTATAGAAGCATTTAAATTAATTTAAAGGGTGTTTTTTAGTGTCGCATCGAGGCGATATCAGGTCTGACGATGTTAACCTTTAAATGCATGGGATAGAACGCGTTCCAAAAAATGCGCAATTCTAAGAATCCGAATTCATACCAGAAAAATCTAAATAGTAAATTTTTCTTTATTTAATTACGAATGGTATGTCATTAAGTAAAGTGAAAATTGCTCTTTTAAATTTCTGGTGAGATTACGGAATATGTGAATAAAACCCCATTAAATCGGGAACACGTATGGTATCGAAAATGATACAATTATGCATTTAAGTGTTAAATAAAATTAAAAATATATAGAGAGAGATAAAGGAAGAAAATAAAAGATACTTTTAAACCATTTGTATCGTTATCTATTTTTTGAGTGATTTGTGTTTTCCTTTTAAATTACAAAATTATAATCAGTTAATCTAGAAACAAGAAATCATGTATTTAGTAAGGTCTTTTCTCTAACTTAAAGTTGAAAAATTTTAAAATGGTTTAATTGTAAATAAAAGTAATAGAGATAGACAGAAAGTAACAGCGATATTAGTATAATTCGAGATTTTTAAAGTAATTAAAATTTAAGGAAATTAAATATATTCTATTAAATAAAAAATGTAAAAGCGCCTGTGCTGATAAGAAAGATATTTAGCAAAGTAAAGCATATTCTACTAGTTCGCTTTAGAAACGTTAATCAAATGGTAATTCAATTAGTTAACCACTGTCGGAACCCATACTTGAAAATGTTGTATTAGCATATTACAAAAGATAAAAAAATTGCGTAGACATGGGAGATTAATTGCATTTGCATCTAATTTTGAATGTTGACATATCTGTTTCTTCATTTTTATCGTGTTAAATGATAATTATTTTATTAAAAGAAAATTCTTCATCACCCTCTGAGGGGCAAGCCATAGCGTTTGTATATTTATAACGTATTCTTTTCAACAGGAAAATCGGTAAAAAAATGTTTCAAAATCAAACCAAGCAATTCCATGATTTTTTTCACCAAAGTTAGAAAAGTAAAATTTAATACATTTTTTATACTACTTGGTTATCCCGTCACCAATCTCGTCAAATTATACAAATCGCCACACTAAAAGCCAAATTATACATGTTGACATAATTTTTATTTAAAAAAAAATAATAATAATTAGAAAAATATTAATAAAAATACAAATAAAAAGTGGAAATAAAAATCACTTAATGACGTTTTAATCACATGTATCATACTTAATGTCACTGAATATGACATTCACGATCATCCATTATTGGCACTTAATCTTATAGTTTGGCGATAGTTTCTTGGTTGACGGGATAACCAAGTAGTACCATATTTTTTTCTGGTACAAATGTTTATTAAACTCTTCGCAATGGAAGCCTTTTACGAAATTTTAAACGCTTTGTCACCGGTTTTGAAAAACAGAAATTAGTGCTTATTAAATAGAGAAAATGATCCGATTAAAGTAAATCCGAAAGAATATATATATACAGTAAACATTATACTGATGGTGTTTGTTTATTTGTTTTTATGACGGCCAATTATCTGCACAAGGGATATAGACCCTAAGGAGAGCGGGTGCCCTACGTGGGAGTCTTTCTAATGGACCCTAACCGATTTTTACGCAAGGAAATCCAAGGTTCAAAGAAAACCACGGGAAATTCTAAACGGTTAGAGCGACGGTCGCAATTGGACCCAGCCCCTATCGTTTACCAGTTTCGAGGTCAGAAACTCTCGGTGGGGATAAACAAAGGTTCTCAATTTTTCTTGCAGCACGTGCATGAGTCACTCGTCAAGTTTTAAGAATATAATAATAAAAAGTTAAACCATATAAAAAGTTATTTTTCATTCCCTTGTCGTCAATGTACATTATACGGCGAAAGATGACAGGCCACTTGCGATTTTAGAAATTTTGTTAAACATCTAGAAAAATACATCATGAATTATCTTGAAAATCTAAATGTGTAAAAAATATAGTAATAGTCATATATTTCCCTGAAGATTTTTTTCCCATAACTCTAAAGGGGACCGTCAACAAATTTAAAAAATGGAATATCTTTTGGATAGCCCTGTCAAAACTAATGTAGCAAAAGCTTTCAAATTGTAGCTTATGAATAATTGGCTTATTGTAAGAAACTGTGTTCATTTTTAAATCGATAAGCATGTATACTGGTAGAGAAATTAAGGTTTTTATAAAAACAGTCCCAATTTTTTTCCAAGCTTTTTGCTTATAATTTACAGTATTCTTAATATAAAATAATAATCTTTTCGAAAATATGACAAATAATATTGCACACAATACGCTGTAATCAGAATTAAAAAATAATAAAAATTATATGAAAAATAAGTAGGTTTACTAAATAATGTTTCACTGAGCATGCGTCAACTACAACAATTTTTTTTGTACATTATGTTAACTAAATGAATAGAGGAACTGTTGTGAAAGTCTCAAAATCATAGCTTGAAAAATCGGAAAGTAATCGTCTATGAATAAGCAAAAAGTCCATTGCTCCCTAAATGAAGTAAAAATTGAGGGGTTTTATCGAAATGTAGTACTACGTCCCATACTGTGTATGCTATATTGGCACTAATCAATGAAAATATGGATACAATCCATCTTGTTTTTTTCTTCATTTTGGAAATAACGGATTTTCAGCTTATTCTATTGACGATTATTTTCAGAATTTTCAAGCTATGATTTTGAGACTGTTTTGATTGTTTGTTGGACTGAAATTTGGGACTGTTTTTATAAAAACCTTAATTTTTCTAGTGTACATGCTATTGACATAAAAATTAACACTGGCTATTATAAAAATATACTAAATCATATTCTAGAGTTTGAGAGCTTTTGCTACATTAGTTTTCACAGGGTTATACAATAGATATTCATTCTTTTATTAATTTGTTGACGGTCCCCTTTGGAGTTTCGGGGAAAAATCTTCAGGGATAGGTATGACTTGTACTATTATATTTATACACTTAAAGTTTCAGGATATTTCCTCATGTATTTTTCTAGATATTTAACAAAACGTCTAAAATGACAAGTGGACGGTCATCTTTGGCCATATAGTATGTGTATATGTATACAGGGTGTCCCTAAACTCATGGTATATACGTTAGGGGGTGATAGAACACATCAAGACGAGTAATAGTAAATAGGAAACCAAGGGTCCAAAGGAGATATCCGCCATTAAAGTTTGGGGCCCAAAATTTCAAATAAACATAAAAAAACGGAAAAATTGGTCGATTGATTTGCGGTTTTCACTAAAAATATTCTTTATGGCGGTATTTTCTTGAAAATAAATTATAAAGATAAATTTCGAAAATTGCCGATAGAGGGCGCTTTAAACTTTGGATTCACGAACAACTATTTTTTGCCGTTATTTTTTGCATCTCATTAAATGGTTTGGTAAGCTTAGACTTAAACTTAAATTTTGAGCTTTAAATATAAATAGTTAGGAATGGTTAAGTAACACAAACTGAACTGTGTTCAGAGGGTTCAAATTTCAAATGATTATAAAAAACGGAAAAAATTGGTTCACTGATTTGTGGTTTTCACTAAAACTATTCTTTATGTCGGTAATTTCTTAAAAATAAATTATAAAGATAAATTTCAAAAAAATGTCAGATGGTATATACGCTAGGGGGTGATAGAACACATCAAGACGAGTTATAGTAAATGGAATACCAAAGGTCCCAAACGTTTTCCGAAGGAGATAGCCGCCATTAAAATTTGGGGTCCAAAATTTCAAATACACATAAAAAACGGAAAAATTGGTTCAATGATTTGCAGTTTTCACTAAAACTATTCTTTATGTCGGTATTTTATTAAAAATAAATTATAAAGATAAATTTAAAAGAAATGCCGATAGAGGGCGCTTTACACTTTGGATTCACGAATAACTATTTTTTGCCGTTATTTTTTGCATCTCATTAAATGGTTTGGTAAGCTTAGACTTAAACTTAAATTTTGAGCTTTAAATATAAATAGTTAGGAATGGTTAAGTAACACAAACTGAACTGTGTTCAGAGGGTTCAAATTTCAAATGATTATAAAAAACGGAAAAATTGGTTCACTGATTTGTGGTTTTCACTGAAACTACTCTTTATGTCGGTATTTTCTTAAAAATAAATTATAAAGATAAATTTCAAAAAATGTCAGATAGTATATACGCTAGGGGGGTGATAGAACACATCAAGACGAGTAATAGTAAATGGAATACCAAGGGTCCCAAACGTTTTCCGAAGGAGATAGCCGCCATTAAAATTTGGGGTCCAAAATTTCAAATACACATAAAAAACGGAAAAATTGGTTCACTGATTTGTGGTTTTCACTAAAACTACTCTTTATGTCGGTATTTTCTTAAAAATAAATTATAAAGATAAATTTCAAAAAAGTCAGATAGTATATACGCTAGGGGGTGATAGAACACATCAAGACGAGTAATAGTAAATGGAATACCAAGGGTCCCAAACGTTTTCCGAAGGAGATAGCCGCCATTAAAATTTGGGGTCCAAAATTTCAAATACACATAAAAAACGGAAAAATTGGTTCACTGATTTGTGGTTTTCACTAAAACTACTCTTTATGTCGGTATTTTCTTAAAAATAAATTATAAAGATAAATTTCAAAAAAGTCAGATAGTATATACGCTAGGGGGTGATAGAACACATCAAGACGAGTAGTAGTAAATGGAATACCAAGGGTCCCAAACGTTTTCCGAAGGAGATAGCCGCCATTAAAATTTGGGGTCCAAAATTTCAAATACACATAAAAAACGGAAAAATTGGTCGATTAATTTGCGGTTTTCACTAAAACTATTCTTTATGTCGGTATTTTATTAAAAATAAATTTTAAAGATAAATTTCAAAAAATGCCGATAGAGGGCGCTTTAGTCTTTGGATTCACGAACAACTATTTTTTGCATCTCATTAAATGGTTTCGTAAGCTTAGATTTAAACTTAAATTTTGAGCTCAAAATCTGGATAGTTGGGTGTGGTTAAGTAGCACAAACTGAACTGTGTTCAGAGGGTTTAAATTTCAAGCAATTATAAAAAACGGAAAAATTAGTCGATTCGTTTGCGGTTTTTGCTAAAACTATTCTTCAAATCAGTGTTTTCTTGAAAATAAATTTTAAAGATAAATTTCACAAAATGCCGATAGAGGGCGCCTTAGACATTGGAGTAGCGTACAACTATTTTAACCGTTATTTTTTTTAAATCTCATTAAATGTTTTCAAATGCTTAGATTTAAATTTTGAGATCATATTCTGAAACGTTGCGAGTGTTTATGTAGCGCAAAAGTGAACTGTGTTCGAGGGGATGGGGGTTAAATTTCAACTCCTGAACACACTTCAGTTTGTGCTTCTTAACCTCTCCCAACGATTCAGAATTTGAGTTCAAAATTTATATTTAAATCTAAGATTGCAAAAATATTTAATGAATTTTGGAAAGCATTTAATTAGGTACAAAAAATAACGGTTAAAATTAGTTCTTGGTTACTCTGAAGTTTAAGGCACCCTCTAACGGAATTTTTTGATATTTATCTTAAAAATTTATTTTTAAGAAGATACTGACTTAACGAATAGTTTTATTTTAAACGCAAACGAATCGACCAAATTTTCCGTTTTTTATAATCATTTGAAATTTGAACCATCTGAACACAGTTCAGTTTGGGCTACTTAACGACTCCCAACTATTCAGATTTTGAGCTCAAAATTTAAGTTTAAATCTAAGTTTACGAAAACATTTAATCAGATACAAAAAATAACGTAAAAAATAGTTGTTCGTTACTCCAAAGTCTAAAGCACCCTCTATCGGTATTTTTTGAAATTTATCTTTATAATTAATTTTCAATAAAATACCGACATAAAGAATAGTTTTAGTGAAAACCGCAAATCAATCGACCAATTTTTCCTTTTTTTTACAATTATTTGAAACATAAACCCTCTGAACACTGTTAAGTGTGTGTTACTTAACCACTCCCAACTATTCAGATTTTGAGCTCAAAATTTAAGTTTAAGTCTAAGCTTACGAAACTATTTAATAAGATGCAAAATATCACGCCAAAAAATAGTTTTTCAGTACTTCAAAGACTAAAGCGCCCTCTATCGACATTTTTCGAAATTTATCTTTATAATTTATTTTCAAGAAAATACCGACATAAAGAATAGTTTTAGTGAAACTTCAGAAACTTGAAAAAATAGTTTTAGAGGATTTTATAACTTTTCAATGAAAAGTTATAAAATCCTCAGAAAACGAGTTACTTTTGCAATCGGAAACATTTTTATGATGCATGTACTTGCCAAAATAATAAAAGAAATCATAAAAAAAATTTAAATGTTTTCATGCTTTTTTAACTACTAACCAAATAACACTCCTAAAAGTTTCTTAATTTTTTTTCTTCATTTCTACTGTATTGACAGGATTTTACGTAATTTTAAAATAATTAAAGGGAGATATGTGACATAAATGTTTTCATACACAGATAAAATATCTCTTGTAATCCATGACTATTAAACTAGTTTATCATATTTTATGATTATTTTCCGTTTTATGTGACAAATAAAATTCTTAAAAGTTGTAATACATTAATAACATTTAAAAATTTGGATAATTATTTAAAAACTTAAAAAGTTTTTCATCGCAAACCTAAAGTTTGCTGAAGTGGAACGATTATAATTTATTAAACAAATGACAATAAAACATAGAAATAGATGTTTAGGTGCATTTGTAATTATAGCATAAAGTCGTCGACTGGCCCGTTTGTCTGTTCGCATACAACACTACAAAAGCTACCCAACCAAATGGTTCGAAATTCAATCTCTCTCTCTCTCTGTGTGTGTGTGTGTATATATATATTATGCGCAGTGAAAATTTATTTAATAAATCTGCTCATTCTTCATACTCATTCTATTTGTGTTTTCCTTATCTTAGTACACTGTGTACAAGGTTCGCACACTCCTTGGAATTTCCAAGGACTCTGGCACCAACCACTATTAAAAATAAAAAAAATTACATTTATTTTTTAAACCACAACGTTCGTAATCCTCACTTTCATTTACAGATTTTACGATATTTTTCTGCAGTGAAACACTTTGAAAATATTCTTAAAATTTAGTGGTAGAACTGTACGAACCCTGTGTGTAGTTTGTATTTGCGATAAGAATTTAAATATTTACTTTGAAATATTTTTCTGAAAATGTGCATTTACTGGTTTGTTGAATTACATATATATTCTCTGCAATGTGATATAAAAGAATTTTAACAGTGCTATTCACAAAGAAAAAAAAATAAAACTAATAAGAAAATATACATTTTTGTGGTTTTTACAAAATATAATAGTATTACAAAAAAATTACTGCTTCAAGTAATTTAAAGTTTGAGTCAGTAAATATACATTTTATTATTTTACATGAAGAAATCGAATTCAGGCATATTTCCAAAATAAATACAGTTTTTTTTAATATAATTAATATTAATTTCGTAAAAATTATACTTCATTTTAAAATTTATTTCATCATTAGAGAGACTTTTGAAAACGTCTTACAAGTCAAAAATAAATTATTTTGACTAATGGTTTAAACACACAGAAAGGGAAAAAAATGAAGTTCATTATTTTTAAAGATTACTTTTTAACAGAACTCTTACTTATACATATAATTATTAGTTCAGCATTTTGCAGGTCTACTTATAAATCTCTTTAAAGTCATTTAATAACGAAAGACAATCTCTAGAATATTTGCTAGAAAAGAAATTAAAATATTCTTTAGAAAATTACAGATGTATATATATATATATCTATATGCGTTTTTTTAAATGTGAAAGTATTTTTCGACCTTCTACGTTTTTCCGCTTCAATATCTGAGCTGAGAAAATGTTTTCTTTAGCTTAAGAAAATTCTTCTCAAAGTCAAATAAGGATACTTATTAATTTTTTTAAAAAAATATTTACGGTCGTAAATTTAATTTTCTTTCCCTAATTACGTTACTCTGAAGAAAAATAGCTGATGCATCGGAAATGACATTTTTGTTTCAATAAATTTAAAACTTTAGCAGAAAAGTGTTTCTGGTAGACATAGTATAGTATGAATTATTTTTGTTTAAAAAATTATATTCAATGAAAGATTTAATACATCATTAGATTTTTTTCTTCGTTCTTTTACTGTATAAAACAACGATAAAAAACACGTATAAATCAGTGTTTTATAAATTAATACTGCTATGTAGCATAAAGATAGGTAACATAAACTTTATTTGCAGAAATCAGAATATAATACATGTTTTACGATTGTTATGCATGTAAGAAAATTTAGTTTATGAAATTTTCACAACTATTATCGTATTTTTAATTTTTGTTAAATCCGTGATTATAATTATAATTTAGCACCTATTTTAAATGAGAAAATATTTTCCGACCTTCTACTTTTTTCCGCTTTAATATTTCAGCTGAGTAATGTTTTCTTTAGTTTAAGATAATTCTCCTCAAAGTCAAATAAAGATACTTATTATTAAAAAAAAGAAAAAAAACTATTTACGGTTTTAAATTTAATTTTCTTTCCCTAATTACGTTATCTACAAGCAAAATAGCTGATGCATCAAATATGACTTTTTTTGTTTCAATAAATTGAAAACTTTAGCGGAAAAGTGTTTCTGGTAGATTTAGTATAGTATGTATTATTTGTATTTAAAAATAATATTTACGAAAGTATTTATGTTTCATGCGATTTTTTTTATTATGATCATAAATAAAGATACATATTAATTAAAAAAAACTATTTATGGTTGTAAATTTAATTTTCTTTCCCTAATTACGTTACCCTGAAGCAAAATAGCTGAAGCATCAGAAATGACGTTTTTGTTTCAATAAATTGAAAACTTTAGCAGAAAAGTGTTTCTGGTAGATTTAGTATAGTATGTATTATTTGTGTTTAAAAAATAATATTTTTGTAAGTATTTATATATCATGTGACTTTTTTTCTTTGATCTTTTTATTGTATAAAGCAATGATAAAAAAAAAAACAAATATAAATCAGTATTTTATAAATAATGCTATATAGCATAAAGATAGGTAATATAAAGGTGTCATTATATAAGTTTATTCGCAGAAATCAAAATATAACCCATGTTTTACCATCGTGAAAGCTCAGTTTATGGAATTTTCACAAGTAAAATTGCATTTTGAAAATGCTGATAAATAAGTGATTAGAATTATCATTTAACCTCTATTTTAGCATAAATCAGTATATACAGTAGAAAACTAATTCGCACATGATATTGCACTTTTTATATATAAGTAGTGTGGATTTAACATTTTGGCTCCGCGTAATATGGTGGTTCTGATAAAAGAAATAACAGAATTAGATTTTAACTACTGTCAGATTACTACTTGCCAGTTTTAGTCATACAGACTTTTGCCACCAAAACCCTGTGAACAACAATCGTGACGTCATCACTAATAGATTGAGTTTTTACTAGTATTTAACTGACACCGGAAATTTTTGAGTTGCATTTTTCTTTCACTATGTTTGTGGAATATCTGTCATCTAATAAAACTGTTATAACTATTTAAACTTACTGGTGAGAAATTGGAATTCCCCAATAAAAAATCAACCACAAGCGAAAATATTGTGGAATTTTGAATCTGGCTGAATTTTTCTTTACGGCAATCCATTCCACTTTAAAGCACATATTAGCATTCGTCACTTGTGGTAATAAAATAAGATAAAAGGTGCCAATAAGATAAAATTGTGGTATCAAAATAAAATTTAAAAAATATTATTATCTACTGATACCTTTTTTGCTAAAACGACATCACAAAGTACTAAAAGCATAATCAAAACTTCACATTATGTTGAAAATAATATGATAAATGCTTTTTTGATAACACAAAAAAAACACTCATTTCACAAAAAGCAATAAAAATGATAAATGAATAATGGGATAAATAAAAAGGAATATTTCATGCAGTTCGTTTTTTGCTTCGAAGACATTTTTGAAAAACCACAGCTGTTGCATACATTTCAAAGAAGACAGTTATATTCTTTCATCTTCATATATTTTCTTTTATAGTTATTTATTATTTTATAATGCAGCAGTTTCTTTGGTTTATAAAGCAGTGGTTTGTAAGAAAGTTTAAACTTCGAAAGGGATATTGCCTTAAACGAAAAGTACATTGGACAAAATGTCGAGTACGTAAACGAATGGAAATAAATAATGCGAAACAATTTCGAAAAAAAGTAATAAGCAAATTTAAATAGGACAATATCTTTTTTGTAAAATTACAAAATTAACCTTTTTTTTAAATAATTTATCACATTGTAATGAAGCATTAGTAATGTATACAGTTAATTTGAAATTAATATCATGAATTTTTTAACACACAGAAATTTATTTTTTTAAACATATTAGAACGCTTTTTGTCATCAAATTTACAACACATTAATATGTTGTGAACTAGGAAACTTTATATACAAAACGTTTTTTGTGTTGTGAGTGCGTTCTTACCCTAATAGTATGCATGGTCACAGTGACGTCACTTTGGTCACATCACATCTGTGACCAAAATGCCACCACTCAGTGACGTCACACTGTGACTGAGATGTGACTTTCTTAAAAATCTTTAGAAATTTATAAATATCCTTCAAAACATGTTATTTACTTTTAAAAAACATGTTTCTAACAATTTAAATATCGTCGCTTTTATCACAGTTTCGTCACAATGTTAATGTCAAATTAGTCACAAATGACACATTTTTCACAAATTTGTCACATTGTGACCACTGTGTGTAACGTCACAAAAGAGCTCTAAAACGGCCATAACGACTTTACATTTTAGTCACTGTGACTTCACATCGACGTCACATGACGTCACATCGACAATCGATGGTCACAAAGTCACATTGTGACTTCACAACAACGTTGCAGCGACGTCACCATGCTTTACGGGTAATGTGTTGCAAAAATTTTGTTATCTAGTATAAAGGTGTTCTAAAAATAATGTTGTTTATTATGTTGAAATAGTGTTGTAAATAGTGTTAAAAATGTTTTAATACAATAGTGTAGTGCTGCACAACACTTTGTAACTAAATTAAAATACATTGTAAACACCACACAATTTAAAACAAAATAACACATGTAAACCACTTTCTACATGGCGTCTTTAAAATTACTGTTTAAACACTAGAACCCCGGCGTCGGGTCATTTTGACCCGTATCATATGCAGAGATGTTGATTCGAACCAGAAAACTCTTTATAAAAGTAATTAGATATAAGCTGAGCAAAAATATTCAATATATATTTTCAACAGTTTTAAGTGAAAATTCCGGTGAGAAATATTTTTATAAAACTTGAATGAATTTCCCCGCGGTTCTAGTGTTAAAAAGGAAATAAAAGACAGTTTGCTTTATAAGAACGAAAATGTTTGGGATTACTGAATCATTTGAGTAATTTATACCAATAATTACCAATAAATGATTTTTTGAATAAAAATATGTAATTTTTAATTACACCTCTTGCACAATATTTTTCCTGGTTCAAAACATTTGCAACGCACTCTCAAGACAATTTAAAACGATTTTTGTTGGAAATGTTAATCATTATAATCAGTTAGTATTATAAAAGTGTGTCACAAATTTACAGTGTAGAAAATATATGGTGCACGAATTGCTATAAAAAATATAAATAAATATCGTGATAGATAAAACAAAACAAAACAAAAAAAAGATAGACAATAAAGTCCTTCTAATCTAGTCCTTCTTACTTGAAATGCAGAGATCATTCGCTTCAAGGATTTCAAGCACATTTTTGCAGAATTTTTATAACGAAATATTTGAATTATTTAATGAAAATAAATCATATCTTCAGATAGAGCGAAAAGTACTTAAAAAATATCTCGTGTTTAAACACCTAAATCAGACATATAAAGAAGTACTAGAAAACAGTTAAGTCTATGCGTAATAGTTGCTGCAGAGTATTTTTTTTAATTCGGCATGCTCTTTTAAATTTAATTATTTTTTTGCATATTACACTTTATACATATGTTCATTCCTCATTAACAGGGCTCCACAAAAGTATTCTCGTATATTTTTCCTTATAAGAGGAATTTGTTAAAGATGGATTTTCAACTGAAATATATAAACACTTAAATGAACTAAATTTTGGAATGTATTTTGTTAGTAGATACATATTTCTATATTATATACAGGACTAATAAAAAAAAATTCTGATAATTTTTCTATTGTAGATAGAAACAGCTCTAAAAGACATTATACATTTACATATAGTAAATTACGACGTAACATTTTAATTTTTTAAAGGATGCTGTTTTGTTACATTATTTTGAATTTATTGGAAAGTGCTTCATAAGCTATGCTTGACGTATGATTTTTTAGTTCGTGTTTTTTTTAGTTCCTGCTTTCGATCAATTTTTTGGAGCATGTTGCGGAAGTTTTTGAATACGTCCTGCACATTCCCAGCTCCATTAAACAATCAATATTAAGATTTACAAAAGTATTGATGCATAATGCATACTACATAACATTCGTTTTGCACTAGAAAAAAAAATTGTAAGATTTTAAAATTGTAAGAAGTTTTAAAACAAAAATATTAATTAAATAAATATTTAAATATGTTGTATGCATTTTTATAACATAAAATAGAAATAGACACATTAATTTTTAAAAATTTACAAGAAATTTAATTACAATGCATTTCTTTTCGAACAAATTTCATTTCAAAATATTCTTATTCGGGAAAAACCTTTCGTTTATCTAATACTAATAACTTAATTATCTCGAAGTAGGGATTTTTCATCTAAATTTCAATTAGAAAAATGTAAATTCTATTACGAACTAGCCCATTTATGGAAAAAAATGAATGTACATCTGATCTAAATTAACTTTCCTTCCAAAAACAAAGTAACAATTGTTAAATGAGACACATTAAATATTTTTCACGTTTCGGAAATTAAATTACTAATTTCAATTAGTAAATATTTACATAAGATATAATTTTTTAATTTGACGAATAAGGGTTTTAATGAAATACTTCGTATGCAATGAATTTGACTTTGATAGACGGAATTTTTCACGGATGTTGTAAATTGCTTAATATATCAAGCACGTCTGTTATCCAGTTTCGATAAGGAACAGCATTTATATGAAATTTCTAATATAGAATATCGATTTCTGTATAATCTAAAACAGGAATTATCTACATTTCGGGCATCACAGGTCATTAAATTTGTATTCCTAAATGTCCTATTACTTATTATTACTTATTATTAATGAAAAAGAATTGCTTATTTTGTTTTTAAAAAAATTATATAAAACGTTTTTTTTAAATCATAACAAAAATGTCTTAAAGTTGTTTAATTAAAACAAAAACATTAAATACTTAATCGTCGCGCCCGAAACATTAACGGGCTGCAAGCTTCACGACTTTTATTCAGAATTGTTTGATTCCCACCAGTTTTATAAACAGTGTTATTGTTTTTATTCTGGTATCGTTTTACTTGTCATTAAATAAGATGAATATTTTTTTGTTCAAAAAATTGGTGGCAGTAATGAATTTGATTTTTTAAACCGTAATTTAATTTGACAATTAAGGCATTAATGTTAATTTAGTTTTTACAAAAAAACTGGAAATATCTTATATCTTACATCTTATTATTACTTATTTATTACACATAAATCCATTACATGTTATTTCTTATTCTTAATTATTGCACACGAGAGATATTAAGTACGCATAACTAAATTTCAAGTTTATTACGCATGAGATATCTCATACACATAATTACGTTACTTATTTATTACACACTTTTACCACACACACTTGCATCTTGCTTTACCTGTATTTACATGATTCAGTAACATATACGAAACTTCTTTATTGCGTTTCATTTGTGTGAAATTAGTTTCTGAATTTTTTAAATAATATCACAGATGTTTGACACCGATCGACACACATATTCTTCGGATCACCACACGTTTTCTCACGGAACACTTGCGGTCGAAATCCACCGGTTAGGAATCTACACCGATAATGATAGACATATAATAATTTTCTGAAACTATAATAATAAATCTTATTTTATTTAATCAAGAGACTTTCATTTTCAATATGTATTCGGGTTTTTCTTTTAATAATAATAACAGTTTTTTCCCGATATTTATGAATTTCATCTTCATGATACAATCGATGAAATGTGAATTTGAAAGTACATTTTTTCTATCAGTTTTCCAATTTTTCTCTTTAAGCTAACCAGAATATTTTACTGAAAAATTTAAATGTAAATTTTATTAATATTTGTTTAATTTTAATTAGATTCAGTAATCAAGATTATGAGGTTGTTTCTTCTGTCCTTGTGCAAGATGACAAGTGAATTTGATGTGATTTTTTTTAACATAAGGATACACATATCAAAAGAATGGATATACAATATGCATATCTATTGAAAGTGAATAAACGAAGGTAGGGCAGATTATATTATTCTTATTATTGTTCTTTATTGATGAGTAGCTAACTGTAATAAGTTCAAGTTAAACTATAGATAAAATTTTATTTGACTAATTTTTATGCATGAAGTATTTATTTATTAGCGTTTTGAAAAGTCGTTATCAAATATGTAAGGCCACTAGTACCATGGTGGCATAAAGCAAGTAATTTTGTTGTTCTAATAAAATATTGTATACCAAGTATTGCTTCATACTTTTTTCTCATTCTACTGGGAGAAAGATAAAGGGCATTTTTATGTTGCTTATAAAGTATGTTGATCTTCTTTATGATGCATGCGCTGGCGAAAAATTCTGATTAAAAAAAAATTGCTTAATGCAAAATAATCGTTGGGATAGATGTAAGATATTGTCTTTACTCTTGTCACTTTCCCACAAAGTTGAAAAGTGCCTATGCATTCGGATTGTCTGTCTATCCATGCTCAAAATACCGTAAGTATACTCGTTTTCTCATGCAACTGATAAAGTTTGTTTATGGTCATCAAAGCTTGTTTAGTATTGCATATGAAGTATCTACGATTAATGGTTCATTTACAGGGACACTCAAACGAATTCAATTACATTATTGTATATGGGGGAATATCATTTAGAGAGTATTTTATTCGTAGTGTGCTATTTCAAATGCATTGAAACTGATATAAATCACAGAATTTCAATATGATAACGTTAAAACAGAGCATTTATAACATATTTTATTAATTTACAGGACGCACAAAAGAGATTGAAAACAGTTAAGTCGATGCGTAATAATTGCTCCAGGGTATTTTTTTTTAATTCGACATGATCTTTTAAGTTTAATTTTTTTTTCATATTACTCTTTATATATAAGTTCTGTACCTCATATAAAGGGCTGCACAAAAGTATTTGCATACATTTTTCCTTATTGGAGGAATTGTTAAAGGGGAATTTTCAACTGAAATATATAAACACTTAAATGAACTAAATTTTGGAATGCAGTTTGTTAATAGATACAAATTTCTATATTATATACAGGACTAATAAAAAAATTCGGATAATTTTCCTGTTGTAGAGGGAAACAGCTGTAAACTGCATTATACATTTCCATATGGTGAAATGAGACGTAACAATTTAATTTTTTAAACGATGTTTTTTTGTTACATTATTCTGAATGTATTGGAAAGTTCTTCATAACGTACGCTTGACGTGTGTTTTTTCTTTCTTGTTTTTATAGTTTTTACTTTCGATCAATATTTTGAAGCATGGATTTTTATATACGTTCTACACATTTCCAAATCCATTAAACAATCAATATTAAAATTTACCAAAATGCTGATGCATGATGCATACTACATAACATTGCACTGGAAAAAATAATTGTAAAACTTTATAGTTGTAAGACTTTTTAAAACAAAAATATTAATTAATTAAATCTGCAAATATGTTGTATGCATTTTTATAACATAAAATAGATATAGGCACATTAAATTTTTAAAATTTACAAGAAATTTAATTACAATGCATTTCTCCTCGAACAAATTTCATTTCAAAATATTTTTATTCAGGAAAAACGGCTCGTTTATTTAATACTAATAATGTAATTATTTGGATGTAGGAATTTTTCATCTGAATTTCAGTTAGAAAAATGTAAATTCCATTACGAACTAGCCCATTTATGGAAAAAAGTAAATGTACATCTGATCTAAATTAACTTTCCTACCAAAAACAGAGTAACAATTTTTAAGTGAGAGACATTAAATATTTTTCACGTTTCGGAAATTAAATTACTAATTTCAATTAGTATATACTTACATAAGACATAATTTTTAAATTTGGCGAATAAGGGGTTTAATGAAATAGTTCGTATGCAATGAATGTGACTTTGATAGACGGAATTTTTCACGGATGTTGTAAATTGCTTAATGCATCAAGCATTTCTGTTATCCAGTTTCGATTAAGGAACAGCATTTATATGAAATTTCTAATATAGAATATCGATTTCTATGTAATCTAAAACAGGAATTATCTACATTTCGGGCATTACAGATCATTAAATTCGTAGTGCTAAATGTCGCGGATGGTTAAAATATTATTTTAAGATAAATATTATTTTAATTATTTAAAAACATAAATTTAGTCAATGATAAATAGAGTACTTTAATATTCTTAATAAAAAAGTATTGCTTATTTAATTAAAAAATTATGTATAAACGTTTCTTTAATCATAACAAAAATCTCTTAAAGTAGCTTAATTTAAACAAAAACTTTTATATTAATTTTGTTATTACAAAAAATTATTATTACTTATTTAATACATATAAATTAAGACATGTTATTTCTTATTCTTAATTATTGCACACAAGAGATATTTATTACGCATAGCTAAATTTCTAATCTATTACGCATGAGATATTTAATACACACAATTACGTTGCTTATTTGTTACACACATTTACTACACATGCTTGCATCTTGCTTTATCTATTATTTACATGATTCAGTAATACACTTGAAACTTCTTTTTTGCGTTTTATTTGTGTGAAATTAGTTCCTGCATTTTTAAAATAATATCAGAAGTATGTACTAAAATAAATTCAATTACTAAATGGTACACTTATAAAAAGAATATATTTAAACATACAATATTATTGTATATTAATATACAATTAAAAATTCACCAACGTTTCATTCGTTTCTACGAATGTTATCAGGATAAGAATTCAGGATTTAAAATAGTTATATGTATTTCAAAGCTTCAAAATTTAAACACATATGTCCACGATGATAGTTGAGTTGATAGTTGTATATATAGTTCATAGTAGTTGAGTTGTTGAGTTTTAGTACATATTTTTAGTATAATTCATGGTTCATTTGTCCAATTCACAATTAAGTATCAGAGATGTCTGACACCGATCGACACGCATATTCTTCAAACCACCAAACGTTTCTCACGGAACACTTGTGGTCGACATCCATCAGTTAGGAATCTACACCGATGAAAGTTTATTTGACTAATTTTTATGCATTAAGTATTTATTTATTAACGTATTGAACGCTCGTTATTAAAAGTGTAAGGCCAATTGCACCATGGTGGCATAAAGCAAGTAATTTTGAAATTCACATAAGATACTGTACACCATATTGCTCATACATTTTTTTCGTTCTACTGGGAGAAGGATAAAAGCCTTTTTTATGTTGCTTATGAAGTTTGCAGATCTTCTTTATGATCTACATGCTGCTAAAAAAATCTCATTTGAGTAATTTTTGCTTAATGCAAATAATCCTCCTGATAGAAGTAGGATATTCTGAATTCCAAACAAGAAACAAAATTTGCGAAAGATTTCTGTCCGTAGATTTTGTTCTTTAGATCAATACATGATCGTGTGTAGTAAACTGTGGCACTCTAAACACCACTAAAATTTTATAATAATCATTCCTTTGTCTTATCATAGTATCTCTGCAATTAAAAAAGTCGAGTATTTATTTAAAAAAACTACTGGTATGTGGAGTACCACAGTTGACCATTCCTGCATTAGATTCTTTAACATTGTCATATATGGTATATTTAGAAAGTTGGAGTTGGTCTATATTTATTATTAATAAGTTATATGGATTCTTTAGTCCATAGATCAGATAATGTAACATTCCCATGCATGGATATTTAGCTGCAAGGGAAAGATCAGTCTAGCCAAGAGCAACAGCATCTTTAGTCAACCATATCATGTACCAAATAATTCTGTGTCCGCATAATAATTTCTACCAGAACTTAAAGGAGCTATGCTTGAGGTAGGGACATGTGTCAGATTGAAGACCACATATAAAACTTTTAGGAAAGAATTTCGGATTTTCTTCACAAAAAGCTACTGCAATTAAATGTTGTCATAATCAATGATTCGTCATAAACTTTTATTTATAACTATATATTTTTATTTTCGAAAAACTTTTTAAGGAATTTTGAATGTCCTATTAAACTAAATTTAAATTATTATAGTTCTTCCCGCAAATTTCCAAAAATTATTAATAAACAATAAACAATTCTTAATGAAATGAAAATATGTTTATACTCAGATACGGCTTTTTTCTTTTAACTTTGAAATGGAAACTAGAATTAGATTGCAAAATTGTAATTTTTGAATTTTACGAATAAATAAATGGAAATAGAAACAAATACATTATTAGCTGTCGTAGTTCATTTCATGTTAAGCAGAATATTTAAAGAATGTTACAGCAAAATGAAATCATTAATCTATTGTACTTTCTATTAAATTGTACACCAAAATCCTAGCTTTTTAAATACCCTTAAGCATAATTAGACGGATTAATCTTAAATGAATAATTCTAATTAAAGTGACTATTTTGAAACAAAAAAAATTATCTAGTTTAATTGACTATTTCAAGAAGGAATATTTCATCTGAAATTCCATAAATAGAATGTTTAAATTTCCTTATTCCTAATTGCACATTTATGAAAACTTATTTTAAATATAATGTGCACGTTCCATTTTAATTAATTTTGCCAGCAGAAACGACGATAATTTATTGCCTTGAAAATGTATCTCATTATTTTATTCACGTTTCTAAACAGATATTATAACTTTTTATTTCCAAACATTTACATATTACACAATATATATATATATTTTTTGGTAGATTAAAGTATATTACGTCTAATTACATGATAGATAATAAATTTGCATTGTTGATTAAAGAGTTTTAAAAATAATATTCAAACATTAATTCAAAATTTATTAAATACAATGTGTCCTAGCACGGGATTTAACGTATTATACAGTGTGTCCACTCTCAGCCGTTGCCAATGGCTAATTTCTAAGCCGTTAGTCAGTCATTTAGTTCCGATTGAAAAAATGCTTCAAAAGAGGTAAGAAATAATTTTTTAAGCGATTTGCGTTAAAAAAATATTAAAAAATTGCAAAAATTAAATTTTTATGCGGTCCTATAAGTGACTTCCAGTCCTATAAGTGATATTTTACAAAAAATTTCCCTCACTCTAACAAGCAATACGAAAAATGTCTCATTCATCTAACAACAAAATTGGCCGAGTTATGAAACTTTAAATTTCATGACTTAACACTAGAATTACCGAGGCGGGTCATCCGTGACCCAAGACGTGATCTTTCGTTCGTACCTCTGTTGCTTTTCAAAGTAAAACTTTGAAACTCATTGACTTTTCTTAAATACTTAGTGTGATGCCTTAGCACAAATTTAGTTGAAATCAGACGAAAACTTTTTTATATAAACATCTTTATACCTAGAATTACCATTCTGGGTCATCGCTGACCCGAACAAAATAATTGCATCTTTCATTTATTTCAACAAGAATTTCAACTCTATATTTTTCAATAAAATAAGTATAGTTAAGAATATGTTCCAAACTTACTTTTTTTCACAAAAGTGGGAACAAGCGCAGGGGTAGGGGGGGGGGGGGGGTCATGATCACATATCTTTTATGCATTTGGAAGGTAAATGTGTGAGTTTTTACTGTATTTCAAACTACTATAAAAATTATGTAAATAGTTGTTTTTTTATGTTATACTTTAGAAAGTAACTAAAAAGAATATTTTGCCTCTCATAAGCCAAATGGAGAAAAAAAATTTGTTTGTGGCATTTCACTTTCACACATGGATAGTAATGGCATCACTACGGAGGTTTCTTGAATGAGAAAATTTTAAAATTGTAACGTGAATTATCTTTAAATGACTTTAGTGAAGAAATTTAGTGATGAAGTTACTATTATCTTCATCTGATGATGCTGACAATCTTAAAGTAAATGATTGAACAATTTTTCTTGAAAATGACAATAAAATTTCATTGTTCAAATCCAATACATGTAGTAGCAAGCTGAATGAAAGTAGAAAAAAATGGTGTGGGAAAAATTAAGAAACACAAATAAATTGTAAATATTTTGCAGAAAATTAAAAATAAAAGAATTCACTTTTTCGAAATAATTCTAAAAAATGAGAAAGATACAAAATAAATCACTCGTTGAAGCGATTTGGAACATCGAACTATATGGACGGTAGAGCCGCAATTTTCAATATATTCTGACTTGTGTAAAATCTGATTCAAGATCTAGTGGTCATAAATGTTTCGGTAGTTTTTAAAGATACAACAAATTCAAATATAAGTAGAAAAGTCTTCTTGCTAAAATTATAAATAAAAGCATTGCACAATAATGTGAAAACATCAGTCCACGTACCAGCACTGAAATTTCAAACAAACGAAAAATGTCATCACATAAAGCAAAGCTAAGACAAATAAACTAACACTGTTTACGGAAACTGTTTATAACCTGTGTGTGCATTATGCACAGAAAAAAAGAAAAAGAAAAAAATACTATGCCATTTTGTAAGAATTGGACAGAAAACTGTATAAAACCTATATTTTAATTTATATTATTTTTTTAAACATATTAGAACGCTTTTTGTCATCAAATTTATAACACATTAATATGTTGTGAACTAGAAAACTTTATATACAAAACGTTTTTTGTGTTGTGAGTGCGTTCTTACCCTAATAGTATGCATGGTCACAGTGACGTCACTTTGGTCACATCACATCTGTGACCAAAATGCCACCACTCAGTGACGTCACACTGTGACTGAGATGTGACTTTCTTAAAAATCTTTAGAAATTTATAAATATCCTTCAAAACATGTTATTTACTTTTAAAAAACATGTTTCTAACAATTTAAATATCGTCGCTTTTATCACAGTTTCGTCACAATGTTAATGTCAAATTAGTCACAAATGACACATTTTTCACAAATTTGTCACATTGTGACCACTGTGTGTAACGTCACAAAAGAGCTCTAAAACGGCCATAACGACTTTACATTTTAGTCACTGTGACTTCACATCGACGTCACATGACGTCACATCGACAATCGATGGTCACAAAGTCACATTGTGACTTCACAACAACGTTGCAGTGACGTCACCATGCTTTACGGGTAATGTGTTGCAAAAATTTTGTTATCTAGTATAAAGGTGTTCTAAAAATAATGTTGTTTATTATGTTGAAATAGTGTTGTAAACAGTGTTAAAAATGTTTTAATACAATAGTGTAGTGCTGCACAACACTTTGTAACTAAATTAAAATACATTGTAAACACCACACAATTTAAAACAAAATAACACATGTAAACCACTTTCTACATGGCGTCTTTAAAATTACTGTTTAAACACTAGAACCCCGGCGTCGGGTCATTTTGACCCGTATCATATGCAGAGATGTTGATTCGAACCAGAAAACTCTTTATAAAAGTAGTTAGATATAAGTTGAGCAAAAATATTCAATATATATTTTCAACAGTTTTAAGTGAAAATTCCGGTGAGAAATATTTTTATAAAACTTGAATGAATTTCCCCGCGGTTCTAGTGTTAAAAAGGAAATAAAAGACAGTTTGCTTTATAAGAACGAAAATGTTTGGGATTACTGAATCATTTGAGTAATTTATACCAATAATTACCAATAAATGATTTTTTGAATAAAAATATGTAATTTTTAATTACACCTTTTGCACAATATTTTTCCTGGTTCAAAACATTTGCAATGCACTCTCAAGACAATTTAAAACGATTTTTGTTGGAAATGTTAATCATTATAATCAGTTAGTATTATAAAAGTGTGTCACAAATTTACAGTGTAGAAAATATATGGTGCACGAATTGCTATAAAAAATATAAATAAATATCGTGATAGATAAAACAAAACAAAACAAAAAAAAGATAGACAATAAAGTCCTTCTAATCTAGTCCTTCTTACTTGAAATGCAGAGATCATTCGCTTCAAGGATTTCAAGCACATTTTTGCAGAATTTTTATAACGAAATATTTGAATTATTTAATGAAAATAAATCATATCTTCTGATAGAGCGAAAAGTACTTGAAAAATATCTCGTGTTTAAACACCTAAATCAGACATATAAAGAAGTACTAGAAAACAGTTAAGTCTATGCGTAATAGTTGCTGCAGAGTATTTTTTTTTAATTCGGCATGCTCTTTTAAATTTAATTATTTTTTTGCATATTACACTTTATACATATGTTCATTCCTCATTAACAGGGCTCCACAAAAGTATTCTCGTATATTTTTCCTTATAAGAGAAATTTGTTAAAGATGGATTTTCAACTGAAATATATAAACACTTAAATGAACTAAATTTTGGAATGTATTTTGTTAATAGATACATATTTCTATATTATATACAGGACTAATAAAAAAAAAAATTCTGATAATTTTTCTATAGTAGATAGAAACAGCTCTAAAATACATTATACATTTACATATAGTAAATTACGACGTAACATTTTAATTTTTTAAAGGATGCTGTTTTGTTACATTATTTTGAATTTATTGGAAAGTGCTTCATAAGCTATGCTTGACGTATGATTTTTTAGTTCGTGTTTTTTTTTTAGTTCCTGCTTTCGATCAATTTTTTGGAGCATGTTGCGGAAGTTTTTGAATACGTCCTGCACATTCCCAGCTCCATTAAACAATCAATATTAAGATTTACAAAAGTATTGATTCCATAATGCATACTACATAACATTTGTTTTGCACTAGAAAAAAAAATTGTAAGATTTTAAAATTGTAAGAAGTTTTAAAACAAAAATATTAATTAAATAAATATTTAAATATGTTGTATGCATTTTTATAACATAAAATAGAAATAGACACATTAATTTTTAAAAATTTACAAGAAATTTAATTACAATGCATTTGTTTTCGAACAAATTTCATTTCAAAATATTCTTATTCGGGAAAAACCTTTCGTTTATCTAATACTAATAACTTAATTATTTCGAAGTAGGGATTTTTCATCTAAATTTCAATTAAAAAAATGTAAATTCTACTACGAACTAGCCCATTTATGGAGAAAAATGAATGTACATCTGATCTAAATTAACTTTCCTTCCAAAAACAAAGTAACAATTGTTAAATGAGACACATTAAATATTTTTCACGTTTCGGAAATTAAATTACTAATTTCAATTAGTAAATATTTACATAAAATATAATTTTTTAATTTGACGAATAAGGGTTTTAATGAAATACTTCGTATGCAATGAATTTGACTTTGATAGACGGAATTTTTCACGGATGTTGTAAATTGCTTAATATATCAAGCATGTCTGTTATCCAGTTTCGATAAGGAACAGCATTTATATGAAATTTCTAATATAGAATATCGATTTCTGTATAATCTAAAACAGGAATTATCTACGTTTCGGGCATCACAGGTCATTAAATTTGTATTCCTAAATGTCGTGGATGGTTAATATACTTAATAATATTATTTTATTACTTTAAATATTATTTTAATAATTTTTTAAATATATCTTTAGTCCATAATAAATAGAATACTTTAATTTTCTTAATGAAAAAGAATTGCTTATTTTGTTTTTAAAAAAATTATATAAAACGTTTTTTTAATCATAACAAAAATGTCTTAAAGTTGTTTAATTAAAACAAAAACATTAAATACTTAATCGTCGCGCCCGAAACATTAACGGGCTGCAAGCTTCACGACTTTTATTCAGAATTGTTTGATTCCCACCAGTTTTATAAACAGTGTTATTGTTTTTATTCTGGTATCGTTTTACTTGTCATTAAATAAGATGAATATTTTTTTGTTCAAAAAATTGGTGGCAGTAATGAATTTGATTTTTTAAACCGTAATTTAATTTGACAATTAAGGCATTAATGTCAATTTAGTTTTTACAAAAAACTGGAAATATCTTATATCTTACATCTTATTATTACTTATTTATTACACATAAATCCATTACATGTTATTTCTTATTCTTAATTATTGCACACGAGAGATATTAAGTACGCATAACTAAATTTCAAGTTTATTACGCATGAGATATCTCATACACATAATTACGTTACTTATTTATTACACACTTTTACCACACACACTTGCATCTTGCTTTACCTGTATTTACATGATTCAGTAATATATACGAAACTTCTTTATTGCGTTTTATTTGTGTGAAATTAGTTTCTGAATTTTTTAAATAATATCACAGATGTTTGACACCGATCGACACACATATTCTTCGGATCACCACACGTTTTCTCACGGAACACTTGCGGTCGAAATCCACCGGTTAGGAATCTACACCGATAATGATAGACATATAATAATTTTCTGAAACTATAATAATAAATCTTATTTTATTTAATCAAGAGACTTTCATTTTCAATATGTATTCGGGTTTTTCTTTTAATAATAATAACAGTTTTTTCCCGATATTTATGAATTTCATCTTCATGATACAATCGATGAAATGTGAATTTGAAAGTACATTTTTTCTATCAGTTTTCCAATTTTTCTCTTTAAGCTAACCAGAATATTTTACTGAAAAATTTAAATGTAAATTTTATTAATATTTGTTTAATTTTAATTAGATTCAGTAATCAAGATTATGAGGTTGTTTCTTCTGTCTTTGTGCATATGACAAGTGAATTTGATGTGATTTTTTTTTAACATAAGGATACACATATCAAAAGAATGGATATACAATATGCATATCTATTGAAAGTGAATAAACGAAGGTAGGGCAGATTATATTATTCTTATTATTGTTCTTTATTGATGAGTAGCTAACTGTAATAAGTTCAAGTTAAACGATAGATAAAATTTTATTTGACTAATTTTTATGCATGAAGTATTTATTTATTAGCTTATTGAAAAGTCGTTATCAAATATGTAAGGCCACTAGTACCATGGTGGCATAAAGCAAGTAATTTTGTTGTTCTAATAAAATATTGTATACCAAGTATTGCTTCATACTTTTTTCTCATTCTACTGGGAGAAAGATAAAGGGCATTTTTATGTTGCTTATAAAGTATGTTGATCTTCTTTATGATGCATGCGCTGGCGAAAAATTCTGATTAAAAAAAAAATTGCTTAATGCAAAATAATCGTTGGGATAGATGTAAGATATTGTCTTTACTCTTGTCACTTTCCCACAAAGTTGAAAAGTGCCTATGCATTCGGATTGTCTGTCTATCCATGCTCAAAATACCGTAAGTATACTCGTTTTCTCATGCAACTGATAAAGTTTGTTTATGGTCATCAAAGCTTGTTTAGTATTGCATATGAAGTATCTACGATTAATGGTTCATTTACAGGGACACTCAAACGAATTCAATTACATTATTGTATACGGGGGAATATCATTTAGAGAGTATTTTATTCGTAGTGTGATATTTCAAATGCATTGAAATTGATATAAATCACAGAATTGCAATATGATAACGTTTAAACAGAACATTTATAACATATTTTATTAATTTACAGGACGCACAAAAGAGATTGAAAACAGTTAAGTCGATGTGTAATAATTGCTCCAGAGTATTTTTTTAATTCGACATGAGCTTTTAAGTTTAATTATTTTTTTTTCATATTACTCTTTATATATAAGTTCTATACCTCATATAAAGGGCTGCACAATAGTATTTGGACACATTTTTCCTTATTAGAGGAATTGTTAAAGGGGAATTTTCAACTGAAATATATAAACACTTAAATGAACTAAATTTTGGAATGCAGTTTGTTAATAGATAGAAATTTCTATATTATATACAGGACTAATAAAAAAAATTCGGATAATTTTCCTATTGCAGAGGGAAACAGCTGTAAAATACATTATACATTTCCATATGGTGAAATGAGACGTAACAATTTAATTTTTTAAACGATGCTGTTTTGTTACATTATTCTGAATGCATTGGAAAGTTCTTCATAACCTATGCTTGACGTGTGATTTTTTCTTTCTTGTTTTTTATAGTTTTTACTTTCGATCAATATTTTGGACCATGGGTTTTTACATGCGTTCTACACATTCCCAAATCCATTAAACAATATTAAAATTTACCAAAATGCTGATGCGTTTAACTGTGCATAAATACATATAAACAATACATAACATTCGTTTTGCACTGGAAAAAATAATTGTAAAATTTTATAGTTGTAAGACTTTTTAAAACAAATATATTAATTAAATAAATGTTCAAATATGTAGTATGCATTTTTATAACATAAAATAGATATAGACACATTAAATTTTTAATATTTACAAGAAATTTAATTACAATGCATTTCTCTTCGAACAAATTTCATTTCAAAATATTTTTATTCAGGAAAAACGGCTCGTTTATTTAATACTAATAACGTAATTATTTCGAAGTAGGAATTTTTCATCTGAATTTCAATTAGAAAAATGTAAATTCCGTTACGAACTAGCCCATTTATGGTAAAAAGTGAATGTACATCTGATCTAAATTAACTTTTTTACCAAAAACAGAGTAACAATTTTTAAATGAGACACATTAAATATTTTTCACGTTTCGGAAATTAAATTACTAATTTCAATTAGTATGTATTTATATAAGACATAATTTTTAAATTTTGCGAATAAGGGGTTTAATGAAATACTTCGTATGTAATGAATTTGACTTTGATAGACGGAATTTTTCACGGATGTTGTAAATTGCTTAATGCATCAAGCATTTCTGTTATCCAGTTTCGATTAAGGAACAGCATTTATATGAAATTTTTAATATAGAATATCGATTTCTATGTAATCTAAAACAGGAATTATCTACATTTCGGGCATCACAAGTCATTAAATTCGTAGTCCTAAATGTCGCGGATGGTTAAAATATTTTTTTAAGATAAATATTATTTTAATTATTTAAAAAACATAAATTTAGTCAATGATAAATAGAGTACTTTAATATTCTTAATAAAAAAGTATTGCTTATTTAATTAAAAAATTATGTATAAACGTTTCTTTAATCATAACAAAAATCTCTTAAAATAGCTTAATTTAAACAAAAACTTTTATTTTAATTTTATTATTACAAAAAATTATTATTACTTATTTAATACATATAATTATTAAATACTTATTATTACTTATTTAATACATATAAATTAAGACATGTTATTTCTTATTCTTAATTATTGCACACGAGAGATATTTATTACGCATAACTAAATTTCTAATCTATTACGCATGAGATATTTAATACACACAATTACGTTGCTTATTTATTACACACATTTACTACACATGCTTGCATCTTGCTTTACCTGTTATTTACATGATTCAGTAAAAGACATGAAATTTCTTTATTGCGTTTTATTTGTGTGAAATTAGTACCTGCATTTTTAAATAATATCAGAGATAAGTACTAAAATAAATTCAATTACTAAATGGTACGCTTATAAAAAGAATATATTTATAATACAATTAAAAATTCACCAACGTTTCCTTCGTTTTTACGAACGTCGTCAGGATAAGAATTCAGGATAAAAAGTAGTTATATGTATTTCAAAGCTTCAAAATTTAAACACATATGTCCATGATGATAGTTGAGTTGATAGTAGTATAGATAGTTCATAGTAGTTCAGTTGTTGAGTTTTAGTACATATTTTTAGTATAATTTATTGTGCAATTGTCCAATTCATAATTAAGTATCAGAGATGTTTGACACCGATCGACGCGCATATTCTTCAAACCACCAAACGTTTTTCACGGAACACTTGTGGTCGAAATCCACCAGTAAGGAATCTACACCGATAAAAGTTTATTTTACTAATTTTTATGCATTAAGTATTTATTTATTAGCGTATTGAACGCTCGTTATCAAAAGTGTAAGGCCATTTGCACCATGGTGTCATAAAGCAAGTAATTTTGAAATTCACATAAAATATTGTGCACCATATTGCTTCATACATTTTTTTCGTTCTATTAGGAGAAGGATAAAAGCTTTTTTTATGTTGCTTATGAAGTTTGCCAATCTTTTTTATGATCTACATGCTAGTGAAAAAATCTCATTTGAGTAATTTTTGCTTAATGCAAATAATCGTTCTGATAGACGTAGGATATTCTGAACTCCAAACAAGAAACAAAATCTGCGAAAGATTTCTGTCCATAGATTTTGTTCTTTAGATCCATACATGATCGGTTGTAGTAAACTGTGGCACTCTAAACACCACTAAAATTTTATAAGAATCATTCCTTTGTCTTATCATAGTATCTCTGCAATTAAAAAAGTCGAGTATTTATTTTTAAAAATATTGGTATGTGGAGTACCACAGTTGACCATTCCTGCATTAGATTCCATAACATTGTCATATATGGTATATTTAGAAAGTTGGAGTTGGTCTATATTTATTATTAATAAGTTATATGAATTCTTTATTTCATAGTTCAGATTATGTAACATTCCCATGCATGGATATTTATCTGCAAGGGAAAGATCAGTCTGCCCAAGAGCAACAGCATCTCTAGTCAACCATATCATGTACCAAATAATTCTGTGTTCGCATAATAATTTCTACCAGAACTTAAAGAAGCTATGCTTGAGGTAGGGACATGTGTCAGACTGAAGACCACATATAAAAACTGTTAGGAAATAACTTCGGCTTTTTTTTACAAATAGCTAGTGCAATTAGATGTTGTCATAATCAATGACTCGTCATAAACTTTTATTTATAACTATATATTTTTATTTTCGAAAAACTTTTTAAGGAATTTTGAATGTCCTATTAAACTTAATTTAAATTATTATAGTTCTTCCCGTAAACTTCAAAATATTATTAATAAACAATAAACAATTCTTAATGAAATGAAAATATGTTTATACTCACATACGTTTTTTTTTTCTTTTAACTTTGAAATGGAAACTAGAATTAGATTGCAAAATTGTAACTCTTGAATTTTACGAATAAATAAATGGAAATAGAAACAAATACATTATTAGCTGTCGTAGTTCATTTCATGTTAAGCAGAATATTTAAAGAATGTTACAGCAAAATGAAATCATCAATCTATTGTACTTTCTATTAAATTGTACACCAAAATCCTAGCTTTTTAAATACCCTTAAGCATAATTAGACGGATTAATTTTAAATGAATAATTCTAATTAAAGTGACTATTTTGAAACAAAAAAATTATCCAGTTTAATTGACTATTTCAAGAAGGAATATTTCATCTGAAATTCCATAAATAGAATGTTTAAATTTCCTTATTCCTAATTGCACATTTATGAAAACATATTTTAAATATAATGTACACGTTCCATTTTAATTAATTTTGCCAGCAGAAACGAGGATAATTTATTGCCTTGGAAATGTATCTCATTATTTTATTAACGTTTCTAAACAGATATTAAAACTTTTTATTTCCAAACATTTACATATTACACAATATTTCTTTGGTAGATTAAAGTATATTACGTCTAATTACATAATAGATAATAAATTTACATTGTTGATTAAAAAGTTTAAAAAATAATATTCAAACATTAATTCAAAATTTATTAAATACAATGTGTTCTGGCACGGGATTTAACGTATTATACAGTGTGTCCACTCTCAGCCGTTGCCAATGGCTAATTTCTAAGCCGTTAGTCAGACATTTAGTTCCGATTGAAAAAATGCTTCAAAAGAGGTAAGAAAATTTTTTAAAGCGATTTAGGTTAAAAAAAATATTAAAAAATTGCAAAAATTGCAAAAATAAAATTTTTATAAGGTCCTATAAGTGACTCCAGGTCCTATAAGGGATATTTTACAAAAAAATTCCATCACTCTAACAAGCAATACGAAAAATGTCTCATTCATCTAACAATAAAATAGGCCGAGTTATGAAACTTTAAATTTCATGACTTAAACCACTTTTCTGTAAGTGAAAACGGATGAGTTGGACTAAGCTTTAAGGGAACGTACGCTAAGTGCTTAAAGTATTATTACGGGAGTCCGTTTCCAACGCTATCTAATGGCTAAATTCTAAACCATTTGTCACAGACATATAGTGCGAATTACAAAAATATTTTAAATGAGGTAAAGAATATTTTTAAAGCCATTTAACTGAAGGTGAAGCCAACGTATAAGTTTTACGGTAGCGGTAATTTGAATTATTAACTTCTAGATTGGTTAATATAATTGAAGGCGTGAGTTTTAAAATTCTCTTTATTGAGAAAATAAAATGTTGGTAAATCGCGATAATCGTTGGTAAACGGAACCCATCCGCAAGAGTTTATAATTACTGCCCACTTAAGAGCACATGGAACAGAAAAGATTCAATTTTTTGATTTTTTAATTATCGTCCAAAAAATAGAGGTAAAAGATTATGTATCTAAATGAAGCTAGAAATTTTTTTAAAAAATTCTAAGAACTTTGAGTATGTACTTCTTTTCGCTTTCTTTTCGAAATGCGTTTTTTTTAATGCTCTGTTACACTGTTCTAAAACTCTATTTTAAGTTAAAACTTGAAACTTTCCAAAATTGTATAGCTTAACTTTCTCTCAAAAAATACCTAAAATTTTGTGTCTGAGTGAAAAAGGGCTATAAAATAAAAAAAAGTATGTTAATTATTTTTTTAGTATTTTAAAAGATTTTGATAAAATATTTTTTATGTTATTTCTTTTAAGCTGAAAAAGGAATAGCTCCTTATACTTATCAAATTGTATGTTTTCCGATACCACAACCTCTTTTTTAGAGGTGCTATATTTAAAAGTTTTTAGAAAAGTGTACCGAGCACACAGATTGTTCAAAACACATGCTAAAAGATAATTAGTTCTTAAAAGCTAATTTATGCTTGAAATTAATTTATTTTTATGTATGAGCTATAATGTATACATTTATTGTATAAAAAAATCATTTTTTTTCTATTTTAAATAAAAAATATGGTGGTTAATATTTCGTAAAATATACTTTAGTTTATTTCTCAAGATGTTGCATGTGTGTTGCTAGTTCAAACAAATAAATTTACGGCGAATTGGATTTTCTGAAATTTTTCCGCATTTTAGGTGACAGTGGACCTTTATTTTAGCAAAATCGTCTATAACAAAATCATTGCAAATAAGTTCTATTTCTGTGGTATAATAGCTTCAAACATTTTTTTCTTATTAACATATCATTTATGAAGGTTTTAAGAAGTAAATAACAAAGGTAAGTGTATTTATATATTTTAAATCTGTTTCTCTCAAAACTAATTTTTCAGCGTTTTTAAATTTTGGATTTTTTTTTTTTTTTTGAGGTAATTGTTAATTAATATTTAAAATTTTTTTAAGTAAGTACCCTGATTAAAAAGAAATTATGTAAGCTTTTTTAAAATTCGTCTTCATTAAGATAGTTAAATTTGATTTTTTACTTATTAAAAGGCAAAATTTTGATGAAAATCGATATGGAATTTAGAAACAAAATCTCCAAAATATTAACTATTCAAGAGATTAAAAAAAATCTTACACAAATTTGTCTATAATAGAGTTTTATGTGATAGCAAGAAAATATCTTAAAAATTAAGACACGAGAATCATTTTAAAACTTCGTTATTTTTTTTAATTTAAAAATTTTAATAAAATTGAAAATTTTTTGAAGATGTTCTATATCTTTTGGTGATATGTATATAGGCACAAAATTAAATACTACTATGATAAAAATTTAAAAAAAATTAACGTCCACCCTCCCCTTAAATAACCCGATTTAAATATTTTTGCTGTTCATTTATTTAATTTATTATTGTATAAATGAATATATATATATTTAACATATATTTAAACAAAATTTTGCTAAAAAAAATTGCTTTAAATTTCACAAATATTCAGTGATATATAAATATACCAATGATAGCGAAGTCTGTCTTACTTGAATGTACATGATAATGTAGAAAATTTAGTGCTGCGATAGTTTTTTGTTGGAATTAAGTCCTGGCTGCAACCATAAAATGGAGAAATTTCATTCTAAAACTTGGAGATGTATTAAACCTGAAGCCATAAGTCACTACGGCCGTTACCTATAATATAATCAACACCATAACTCACTGTAGCCATTACCTATAACATAATCAACAACATAACAATAACCAGGGCTAAATAAGAAAATCTAAAAAAGTGGCCTCAAGCTGAAGAATAATTTTCTAATAGTTATGTTGCAAAACACTTATAAATACCAAACTGAAAAATAAATACTCTTAGTACCTGAATTATTTTGGGCCAAAAGTAAAATAAAATTTAATTACATATTGTTTTTTTAAATAATATATTTTTTAAAATATAAAAATCTATATATATTTTTAAAAAGAACTCTTCAAATACATTTTTTAATATCCTATGCTAGATTTCTTGGTGTTCATGACTGAACGAACTTACTTTAAAGTTGTTCGCAGACGAAGTTATTGTTCATAAAGTTATGAATTTGTGTGAAAAACATAATAAAAAGATGAGAACTTATTAAAGCAAAAATCAAAACAAAAAGTTAAAAAATACGCCACCAGAAGACGTTTTTTAATGAATTACACACTAAGCATATAATCGTGATATTTTAGAAAATTTATTCCTGAACTTTAACCGATCTTTAAGACATCATTTCACGACACATTCTTACCATTCCTCACCAAACTGAGATCAACTATGTAACATGCTATCTTACGATTCGAGATGGTACATAAAAATTATTACCGTTATATGGAATTTGGTTGTATGTAATAAAATTACGAACTATTGTAAATGCATGTGCAAATGTATAATTCGTTAAAATGTGACCTCTGGCTTCAGAATATTGAACTTTGGCTTCAAAATTTTGAACTTTTTCTGTTTCAAACAAATTTCCATATCCTTGTTATGTTCTTCATGAAAATTCACAACATCCTGAAAAATAGTTTCGACTGTAAATAAGTTTAAAGTAGGGTCATTTAATTATGGCAATCATATGTATCATAAATATTCAGTGTAAAAGATCTTTTTTATTAATATTTTCATTGTTTTACATATTTTAAATGAAAGACTGTTTCCTGATCACTAACATATGTAAAAAAAACTTTTCTTATAAATGCAGAAGGTATTAATTGGTTTATTAATTATTAAATGTATGTTAAAATTCATTTGCTCTCATACGTTGTTTAAAAAAAGATTGTACCTGAAAAATAATTTTGAATTAAACAAATTTTATATTAAATTAATACAAATTATGTCTGACAGTTTTCTAATAGTTATGTAAAAAGGCGATTATATTAAGCTTCTATAAGATGATTCTGTACTATCTTGTGGTAACATTATTAGGAAAACTATTCTGGAACTGAAATGATAAGTCTATTAAGGTGTTAGATGACTCTTTCATAAGTACTACTTGCTTTTCTAACTAGCAGTTTTGATGTTTATTTAAATGTCATAGTGTATATAAGGATAATTTGAATAAATGGTCAACGTGTAATATATATTAATTTGACTTGATATCATATGTTGTTTAAGAGAAAGAGAATATCAGAAACAGTATCTTGTGGAATAAAGCTTGTTTATAATAAATTATCTGAAATTTTTTCGCACTTTTTTCCAATACTAATGCAAAAAGGAGATTATATTAATCTTCTACAAGATGATTCAATATAATCTTGGGACAACACTCGTATGATGAGTAAAAATTTTCTAGAACTGAAATAATAAGTCTAGTAAGATGTTGGATGACATTCTTTTTTCAATGGAAGTAAAAATCCTTTATTTATTTATATTTAGTGTTAGAGAAATATATAATACACTATTACATAAAATACATTACTAATGAAAAAATTAATTTCCGTGTTTCTAACTCTTTATATAAACATTTGCAGTAATCTAGTTTTATAATATTTCTTCAGTCGAACATAAATTTTAATTTAAGATTACATAATAGCGTTTTATAATATCTTGACAATACCAGACCAGAATAAATAAAACTCCGGCTAAACAGTGTAACTTTATAATTGTAAGTTCTTTATCTAAATTTTAATGAAAGTGACCGGGAGGAGTATAAGCTCTACAGACTAGATCCTGGTCTGAACAGTTACTCTTAGGCAATTAAATCAAATCAATTAATTACGTTGAGAATGATTTAATTACTTTCAAAGATGTCAAATGTTTTTTAATTCAAAAAATAATATTTATAAAAAATAAATTCCTAGAACTTAATTTATTATAAAATGGCTATAAAAACAGAAATAAAATTTTCGCAAAAGCCTTTAAACGCAGCCATTCAACAATAAATAAATTGAGTATTTCCGTATTTCTAACTCTTTATATAAACACTTGCAGTAATCTACTTATATAAAATTTCATCAACCGAACATAAATTTTGATTTAACTTTATACAATGGTATTTTATAATACCTTGACAATACCAGACAGAGAATAAATAAAACTTAAGCCCTATTGTTACAAAAATGAAATCCTAGTTTCAGTAAATATAATATTGTTTATCGAAAATAAAGAAAACAAATAATTCAATTGTACCACCAAACATGGGTTTTAGCAATAAAAAAGCTAGAAATAGATGTTTTATAGTTGTATTTTCGAACAAAGAACAACTATATATTTTTATAAATCTTTTTATAGCAAAAAAGTAGATTTTCTAAAAATCGCATGGTATTCGAAACCATTTCATGAATTTCCCGTTAAAAGGATTTCAATGGAAAAATTTATCAAATCTATTATTTTTAACCTTAGCAACCGATCAATCTTACGATTTGTTTACGTAAAATTTTAAACTGAAATGCAATACAATTAAATATTTTTTTAAATGTATAATTGAAATAATTTTCAGAAAATAAATATATTAAATAGCTATTACTACGTCAATTTGTTCTTGGGCTAAAAAATATCAACAGTACATATTTTTAATACTCAAATATTTTCGATCCATAGATGTAACATTAAATTAAAAAATAATACTATTCTTAACCTGAAAGGTACTTCTCTGATTTATTATTTTGTATTTAAATTTAATATTTCATGCTCAGATACGGCTTTAAATTTGAATTAATTATTATAGAAAATCGAAAATAATAAACATCTTTACGTTTAACCCTTGATATGTTTACGAACTTAAAATCCTAGTCAAGTAAATATAACATAAAAGTTCTTTAATGCATCTGTTAATAATAGACGATCTAACATTTTATAAAAAATACAATTATTACTTACCCATGATACGTAATGTAGGGTAAGTCGAAAGGGTAAGTAGGAATTGTATCGATAATCGAAAATTTTTTAGACGGATTTGCACGTTACAGACACTAGAAAAACATATTTTAAGAGATAAAAATTGACCGTCCTTCTATTTGTGTATCTGCAAACACTTCTTCTCCCGAACAAATTAAAATAGAGGCTTGAAATTTTGTGTGTACTTAGTATGTAGTAATGAAAAAAAAAAAAAAGCCTATTAAAAATATCAATAACCTCGATTGTCTGGAACTTTTTTTTTTACTTTTAAAATATTTATTCTGATGAAAGGAATATAAAATGTTTCTATTTTTTTTATGGTGATAATAAAAAATACGATAAATAAAACATAAATTTTGCATAAAGAATGAAGCCGATCAGATAATAACCGAGATGATATTACAAACCGAGATGTTTGTAATATCCTATTTCCCATACTCTTTGATTTTCATGACCCTGTATTTCATTTAAATATCAATTCAAACGTATAATTTAGAAGGAAATGAGATGCCTAATCCCACGCTGTAAACTGTTAGCTAATATGATAATAATTTTTGAAGTAATAAGGATGCCTCATTTATTCAATTCGGTATTACTTGATTATCTCATGGATAAAGAAAAATGTCGCCAAGTTCCCACCATCTTGGTGATATACCGTTAAATCTGGTGACAAAAAATAACACGCCAAAAGTGGCTCCAGTTTAGTGCTTTTTCCGGTATTTCGCAAAATTCTAATATATTATCAATGTAATCTAATAGGGTCCCGTTTTGATAAAAATATTTAAATATACGTTTAAATTTTGTTTTGGAATTGCAATATATTTTATAAATAGTTTACATATCTTTTATTTGCATATTTTGTACTATGCTTATCCATGATTTTTAGATATTACGATGGGTTCCAACAACTAGTTTCACATTTCTCTAAAAAATAGTCAATTTTCAGAATATAGTTTTTGTAGAAAGCATTCTTTCTGGTGCATTTAGGATTAGATATAATTTATGTTGAATGTGCAGTTTCTCCACAAATATATTGATGTGTTTTTTAAATATTTCGCTTTCGAAATTTGTTTTTTAAACAGAGAACAAAAAATACTCATGTTATTAATCATAGTTTTTATAAAAAGTATACGATTCGGGTATAATATGTTTTCTCTGATATTAGTAACATAGATATTTTAACATGTTATTTTTTCCAAACTCAACCATAGTAGAATAATATTACAGATTATAAAGATTCATTAAAATATTATTTTTTCTTGTAAATATTATTTTTTAAATATTTTTTTTTCTTGTAAAGTATATACATGTGGATAACACCGTTAAATGGTTAGTGAATTTCTTAAATCAAATTCTGATGCCATTGAATCTCAAAGAATGGTGCTAAGATGATAATCTATTTTGATGTTTTTTTTTAATACATTCTGTTTCTCATAAAATGATAAAATGATGGTACATGACTTTGTAAAATGTTAAATAATGTAACAAGAATTTGCATTTCTAAACTATGAGTGATTATAATGATATTTCAGTTTAAAGTGGAATCCGATACTTTTTAAATTGGGAGAAATCGCACACATTTAGTGTACTGTTAGTTTTGAATAGGTGAACAATAATAATGAAAAAATAATAACTTATTTCACAGAGGACAACTGTTGCAAAGTCTGCGATAAACAGTATTGAAGATTCCTTTTCAAAAATTAGTGGTGACAATTTTGAGAACCGTACGAAACCTAGGTGTGTCATACCCGGTGCGAGTGCTTCCGGCTTAAATATCAAAGCGTGAACTAACATTCGAAAAACCCAGTGCTTTAGCTTTGATCAGTGACAGATTAACTGTGATTTTTATATATGTTTTACATTTTAATATGCATACTATCATATAAAATATAAAATAAAAATAATTCTTGAACAGAAGATTTTCAATCCATTCTAGAGTAATGCAATGCAATATTATGCTTAAAAATGTGGTGTAATCAGATTTTAGCAATTATCGCGTAAATAGTCAGAATGGTACTTGAAATTGTTTCTTCTCCTAGCAAAAGGTAGAAAAATCTGCTTTTATACTAGATAGTGTCTTAAAATTTAGGATAGTTCCAAAACACATTACACTGTGTAAAATTTAAGTTCAACAATTTCTACCAATAGCAGATTGTACCATTTGCAAACAATGGTAGATTATAATAATATTTTAGTTTAAAGAGGAATCCGATGCGTTATAAAGATCAAAGCGTGAACGAAAACTAGCATTTGACCCGTGCGGTGATTTACCTGTAATCAGTGTTCTATTCACTGTTTACCATGTAAGCGGATGAATAATACCCTAAAACATCCTTATGAAACTGCCCAAATTTATTCGTTCTAATTGACAGGGCAACCGTGATTTTTATATGTGTCTTATATTTTTATACCCATAATATTATAAAAAACAAGAAATAAAAGGCATTCGTCAACAATAAATTTTGAATTCATTCCAGAGCACTGGAACGTAAATTCACGTTTAAAAAGGGTGGAAACCAGAATTCAGCAATTATCGTGTCAATAGGCAGAATGGAACTCGATATGTTTTTCTTTTCTTCTCGTATATGGTCTAAAGATCTGCTTTTACACTAGATACTTTAGAACACTAGATAGTGTCCTAAAATTTACACTAGTTGCAAAACACATAACAGTGTGGAAACTTTATCTTCAGCAATTTCTACGAATAGCAAATTATATCATTTGCATACAATGATATATTGTAATGATATTTCCGTTTAAAGAGGAATCCGATGCATTATAAATATCAAAGCGTGAACCGTCATTTGAACTATACAGAGCATTTGCTGTAATCAATGTTTTAATCACTGATTAAAAGAAAGCGGGCGAATAATACTCTAAATCATCCTTATAGAACTGCCTAAATTGATTTCTTCTAATTGGCAGGTTAACTGTGATTTTTATATGCGCCTTACATTTTTATGCGCATAATATTATAACTGCAACATAACCTCACGTTTAAAGATGAGATAACCAGGTTTCAGAATTTATCATGTCAATAGCCAGAATAGTAGACCAGAATAATAGTCAGTCCAATAGGCAATCCAACCCATATTAGGCAGTAAAATCAAATGAAATAAAATACATTTAAACAGAAATCTATCCAGAGATAGTAAATATAAATTCCAATTTACATTAAAACAGTCAGAATATCTTACGAAAATGGAAAATAAAACTGACATCATGAGGCTTATCTAACAACCTTGTTTTAAAATATACATAAAGATAAGTATAATCATTTTAAATTGAAAAACTCCTTTATTATTCTCATGATTGCCTGCGAAGCAGTACCTATAATCCTCTTTAAAATATAAATAATGTAATCCTACCAAACGTCTTTTATCTTTTAAGTATACCTGAAATAACAATCCACCAAGTACTAGAGAACTCCCAGAGAAAATGGCAACACTCCAGGTTAAAGTGAAATTATTTTCACGTTCACTTCTGCTTCAAACGATGATATATACTGGGTTTATGTGATCTCTGTTATTACGCTGTTTATTTTCAGTTTCAGATTTTATTCCCTCATCCAAAAATGATTTTTTTTGCGTTATAATTTGAGTAAGTACTACTTTTTCTGTATAGAAGCTACTATATACAATTGAATTTTTCAATAAATTTCACATTAAATGGTTTTTATTTTTTTATTCCCAAGAAAGCAAAATGAATACTTTGTTTATTTAATTAAGCTGGGAAAAGATATACAGATGTAACCAGACCTGTATTAGGCAATCAAATCAAATCAAATACATTAAACAATCTTCAAACACAAATCTATCGAAAGGCAATAAATATAAATTCCTATTTACATAAAAACTGTGAGAAAATCTTACTAAAGGGAAAAAGAAACAGACAACATTTCATGTTGCCTGTCAACATGAGGCCTTTTTTGTGTTATAATTTGAGTAAGTACTACTTTTTCTGTATAGAAGCTAATATATCCAAGTTGAATTTTTCAATAAATTTTACATTAAATGGTTTTTCTGTTTTATTCCCAAGAAAACAAAATGAAGACTTTATTTATTTAATTAAACTGGGAAAATAAATACAGATGTAACCTGACTCGTATTAGGCAATCAAATGAAATGAAATCAAATACATTTAATCAATCTTCAAACACTAATCTATCAAAAGACAGTAAATATAAATTCCAATTTACATTAAAACAGTCAGAATATCTTACAAAAAGGAAAAATAAAACTGACACTATGAGGCTTATCTAACAACCTCGTTTTAAAGTATACATAAAGATAAGTATAATCATTTTAAATTGAAAATTTCCTTTATTATTCTCACGATTGCCTGCGAAAAAGTAGCTATAATCCTCTTTAAAATATGAGTAATGTAATCCTATCAAACGTCCTTTATCTTTTAAGTATACCTGAAATAATAATCCACCAAGTACTGCAGAACTCTTAGAGAAATTGGCAACACTCCAGTGTAAAGTGAAATTATTCTCACGTCCACTTCTACCCTCAAACGATGATATATACTGGGTTTAAGTGATCTCTGTTATTACGCTGTTTATTTTCAGTTCAGTTTTTATTCCCTCATTAAAATTTTTTTTTCTTTTTTTTTTTTTCTTTATAGTTTTATTAACTACTACTTTTTTTGTATAGAATCTAATATATCCAAGCTGAAAATTTTCAATAAATTTCGCATTACACGCTTTTGTGTTTTATTTCTAAAAAAAAAAAAAAAAGAAAAGAAAAGAAAAGAAAAAAAAAAGAAAAAAAAAAGACTACTTTTGTCATCGAACTATGAAAATAAATACAGGTATAATCTAACACGTATTAGGTAGTCAAATCAAATCAAATAGAATACGTTTAAACAATCTTCAAACACAAATCTATCGAGAGACAGTAAATATAAATTCCAATTTACATTAAAACAGTCAGAATATCTTACGAAAAGGAAAAATAAAACTGACACTATGAGGCTTATCTAACAACCTCGCTTTAAAATATACATAAAGATAAGTATAATCATTTTAAATTGAAAAATTCCTTTCCTATTCTCATGATTACCAGCGAAAGAGTAGCTATAATCCTCTTTAAAATATGAGTAATGTAATCCTATCAAACGTCCTTTATCTCTTAAGTATACCTGAAATAATAATCCACCAAGTGCGAGAGAACTCCTAGAGAAATTGGCAACACTCCAGGATAAAGTGAAATTATTCTCACGTCCACTTCTACCTCAAACGATGATATATACTGGGTTTATGTGATATCTGTTATTACGCTGTTTATTTTCAGTTTCAGATTTTATTCCTCATCCAGAAACGATTTTTTTTGCGTTATAATTTGAGTAAGTACTGCTTTTTCTGTATAGAAGCTAATATATCCAAGTTGAATTTTTCAATAAATTTTACATTAAATGGTTTTTCTGTTTTATTCTCAAGAAAGCAAAATGAAGACTTTATTTATTTAATTAAACTGGGAAAATAAATACATATGTAATCTGACCCGTATTAGGCAATCAAATGATATCAAATCAAATACATTTAACATATCTTCAAACACAAATTTATCAAAAGACAGTAAATATAAATTTCAATTTACATTAAAACAGTCAGAATATCTTACAAAAAGGAAAAATAAAACTAACACTATGAGGCTTATCTAACAACCTCGCTTTAAAATATAAACAAAGATAAGTATAATCATTTTAAATTGAAAAATTCCTTTATTATTCTCATGATTACCAGCAAAAGAGTAGCTATAATCCTCTTTAAAATATGAGTAATGTAATCCTATCAAACGTCCTTTATCTCTTAAGTATACCTGAAATTATAATCCACCAAGTACTAGAGAACTCCTAGAGAAATTGGCAACACTCCAGGGTAAAATGAAATTATTCTCACGTCCACTTCTACCCTCAAACGATGATATATACTGGGTTTATGTGATCTCTGTTATTACGTTGTTTATTTTCAATTTCAGTTTTTATTTCCTCGTTGAAAAACGAAATTGTTTTTATCGTGTTGTAGTTTGAATAAGCACTACTTTTGTTGTATAGGAGCTAATATTTCCAATATTAGCTTATATATTTTTTTATATAATTTTTTATATTTGTTGTTGCTTTTGTATTTTATTCCTAAGAAAGCAAAATGAAGGCTTTATTTGATTTATTAAAGTACAAAAATAAAATAAATGCAGCTATAATGTATCTTCATTTGCTTAATATTGACTTTATGTTGAAAATTTTTGAATTGGGTATCAAATATGCTATGGCTTATTATGTCTTACCACTGTTTGGACAGGACTGGTAAGGTTTAAATTTATAAAAGTACGCGAATATTTCTTACCAATATTAAAAATAAAAAAGAGACGTTAATAGATATTAGTAAATAAAATCTGATATTCTTATATAAAATTTAAAACAAAATATGTTTTTCATATTTTAGCAGTAAATAATTTTTTAAAGAAATTATTAATACGATTGGTATGGATTTATATTCATAAAGTAATATTGGCGTTAACAAAAAAAAAATTATATATGTTGAGTATAATTTATTAGAAATTCAAAGAAGCATTTATTAAAACAATGTTTCATTGGCTGGCACTAAATTTCGGAAATATTTCTGAAGTATTTCCGTGTATTTATTTTAAATAGTGTATTAATGACTTTTTTCTTAAACCAAAATAACGACTTTTGAGACACTTTCAATTCTAAATGGACTATTTACAGCTGTGTAAATGACTTTTTACCATAATGTAAATCGTTCTTACGTCTGTGTCATGTCTTAGACATATTAGTGTGTACATATATATATTCTTTTATGAGAAAAGTATGAAAATGATGAAAAGATGACAAAATGGGTACAACAAGAATAAACTGTAAAAGAACAATATAAAAAAAAACTCCCTGCTCTTCAGAAAGTGGGAGGAGTAACAGGCATCAAAAAGTTATTAAAAAATGTATCCTCACAGGTTTCGCAAGGCATCACAAAACCGCATACTCCAATTATATAAAAAAATTTAAAAGAAATTTTATAATCTTGGTTTATTAAATTTTGGGTTTATTATATTCAGTTATTTTCTTTTAAAAATTTTTATATAAAATTTTTTTATATAATTGGAGTATGCGTTTTTGTGATGCCTTGCGAAACCTGTGAGGATACATTTTTTAATAACTTTTTGATGCGTGTTACTCATCCCACCTTCTGAAGAGCAGGGAGTTTGTTTTGTTTTGTTTTTTTTGATGTTGTTCTTTTACAGTTCATTGTTGTTGCACCCATTTTGTCATCTTTTCATCATTTTCATACTTTTCTCATAAAAGAATATATGAACTTTGTGCAAAATAGAGCTGCTATGCGCCAGTTGCATGAAGATGGTAACTTTTTACACACAATTAAGATATATATATATATATATATATATATATATATCACGTCATAAACTCACGATTTATGGCAAAAAATATGATTTTACATTTTTTCCTGGGTGAAAGCATTTTTCATTACATCATCTGGACCTTTGTTGGTCAGTATAAAAATATTAACACTCTACCAGTTAAGGTATGTGTTGATGACCATGTTAACCACTCAACTGAGCCATATGTTTGAAAAAAACTTTCAAAGAATGTCTGTTCTTTCCATGTCTTTTACAGAATTTTTAATCGTTTATCAACGGTTTTATTAAACAAAGAATTTTGCCTATTCAAATCGCAAAAATACTCTGATTAAAAATCACATAACTTAAAATAAAATTTTATTGGTTAGAATAATAAATTATGATTGGAGTATGGATGCCCATACGTGGAACAGGTAGATCATGATTAGCAAAAACACGTTGCCCTTTACGACGTACGAGCAAAACAGGGAAGCCATTAAAATTGTGCTTGATTAACCCCTTCGCGACAAAAGACTTTTACGAAATTTTTAATGTTTTGTCACCGGTTTTTGAAAACAGAAAATTTTGCCTTTTTAAATTGAGAAAATGCTCCGATTAAATTAAGCAAATTTTACAGTAAAGTTTTACTGGTGGGTATAAACAAGGATTCTTAAGCCTTTTAGCGGCACGTGTACGTGTCGCTCGTCCCCAAGGGGTTAAGGGACGATTCCACAGTCAGCAAATAGTCTCAATATATTAGACATGAACTGCTTTTCTTCATGTGTAAGATTTGTTGGCCAGCCCATAGAATTTCCATGTTTTCCAAAGCACTTACAACCTTGTCTTGGCGCAGCATGTCCTAAAGGGACTTTGCACCATAAAACCCAATACAACCAACCAAGGCACTTACTTATTAAAAAGATTTCTTTGTGTTATTTGGAATGTTGCGGTAGCCCCCTTTTTTACTATGTCATTATTGAAAAATGCCACATTCTCTTCAGTGTAATTACGATAATTCCACCCGCCTGATGTTTTTTTGTGGATGCTCATTTTTTGCTTACTGCCTGTAATGTGTAAGAAAAGCGAGAATAAATTTCTTGAATAAGATACACGAATAAATATATATAAAACAATAATAAACCCGATAACCTACAAGGTGACGAAATAACCCCAGATGTAAAAGTAGCAGTTTACGATACTAATTTAAAAAATATATCAATCAATATATAACAAATATCATTCATGAACATGAAAATGTTAGTTGACAATAAATAGCATTCGAAAAATCTATATTCAATTTCGAGAAAAACAATTAGTGCACTAAAAAAGTACACAAAATAGTTCTGATGAAGTAAATTGGAAAGCTGTTGTTGTACATTTTGGTTATTGGTTAAACTAAATGTTTTGACCTTTACTAAGCTATGTTTGTTTTATACAGTATAGCCATATAAATTATTGACGGGAAAAAGAACAAAACTTCTCAGAAAATGAGTTTTTAATACAACTTAGATTTTGTTTTCATTGTTTATCTTTCGCTTTCTTCAAAACATGCATTTTTATAAATGAAACTTAAAGTTTTTTTAAATATAGAAATTAAATTATTGCTGCCAAAATTATATTAGAAATGCGAAATCAAAGTGTATCAATCAATCTTTTCATAGTGTAGTATCTTATAATGAAATACATTATTATATCTAACTTTGTTTTCTTCTAAAGAAGCATTACGCATGAATCAGTAAACCATTTAATACCTAAGATTTTAATGAGAAGTTGGCTCCATTCCAGAATAAAATGAAATTATTTTTCCATAGAACATATATTCTACCTCCAACTAGAATATTTGGTCTCTTATTGTGTTGTTAGTTATTTTGTTGCTTATTTTAAATGTCATTTTTATTACTTCATAGGAAATTAAAAATGTATTTATAGTATTATAGTATGAGAAGATACAAAAATATTTTCAGAAAAAGCTTAGGTGTATTTCTTTATTTAGTTATTTACTGATTTTTAAAAATAATTTACCTATAAAAAATGTACTTGCATTTTTTTCTTCTAAAAGTTCAATCATAGACGTTCAATACGTTCATAGTTCAATCAAGTAGGCGGACATATAATATACTGCTTCTTACTCTTTAGGGAGAAAAATAAGTATTGGGTGTTGCTACAGTGTAAAAAATATCTTTAAAGTTACTTAACCTTTTCTAGGAAACTGGGATTCCTAGAACTTTTTATGTAACAGTATTGCCAAAAATTTATGTAAACGATACTGTTACATGAAATTAATAAGTTTTTATTTTGATTCAGCATTTTAAAAAATATTAATTTAAATAAAAAGTAAAAGTATTTAAAATAAAAGAAATAAAACGAGTCAAATGTATATATATATATGTATATTTATGTATATTTATCTTGTTTTATTTTTTTATATATATGTATATATATCTATCTCAAAAACAAATATTTTTCCAAATTTTTTGAATCAAAATTAATTTAAAATAATTGGAAAATGTACGTTTCAATTTTGAACCATTTATCTTTAACGGTTATTGGGTTTTAACAATTTAAATACGAGAAATGTTGAAAAAATCCATCATGAAGAAAAACACATTTTCGCCAAAAGTTGTTATCATAGTAACCACTGCTTGAAAGGTAGATATACTACCTTTGACGATAAAGTTCGGTGAATTAATTCAGAACGACCGATCTGGCAACACTGGGGAAACAAAACGATGCGCCTGAATAGAAACAAGTGTTGACCATCTTCCCCCACCGTTGTTCAGTTTAGTGACGTTTATGTTCTGTGTAAGACGTACTAAGTGCTTGTTCAGTGTGTTGGTTCTTTACTGGGAACAGGAAAATGAACGAACAAAAGATCAGTTTAAAGTTTGGTTTTAAGTTTTACAAGACACCAAATGAAGTTCATGAAAGGTGGTGCAAACTGAACATCCACTGTACTCGCCAGATCTCAATTCTCCAGACTTCTTCCTATTTTCACCACTCAAACTCTCTTTGAAAGAGATTTGACCATATTACTGACATCCAACGAAATGTGACGAAGCTTTTGAACTTTATCTCAAAAGAAGACTTCTTGCGAATTTCTCAAGACATATGTAACAGATTTCAGCGGTGCATAGTTATGGGAGATGAATACTTCGAAGGATGGTATGGTAACTTTCGTTAATATTTTATTTACATTAATGTTACAGGAGTATTCACCGAACTTTATTGTCAGATGTAGTAGAAAACAAAACAAAACGAAAAAATTAATATTTCCTAAACCAGTTAAGATAGAAACATGATTTAAACGTCATTTTAAGCAGAGAAAAAAAGAGAAAGTTTTAGTAGGGGAAAGTTGGATAAAACCGGGTAGTTGGATAAAACAGGGAACCAGGCTTTATGGCTTTATTTGTGGCGGTATCTAGCCGAAACTTTTAGAATTACTTTTAGGCGAGCGGCATGCCAGCTACCAGTAACCAGAAGTCGTGTAAACAAATTCATTTCCTAGTGGTGATTTTTTAAAGATTTCACGTGTAAATGTTAATAATTCGACGTCTGCAATATTACACTACTAATCCTAAATACCAAAAGATTTAGATTTGGTAAGTATAATGTATTATAGTCTATTATTTACTCGTTATTTTAACGTTTTGTATTGGTGTCTACGAGTTACACAACGCTAGAGTAACATTTCATGAAAATGGCGTCTTTGGACATAACCAGGTTTCAGATGGTCGGACATAGCCGGATATTCGGACATATTCGGATACTATCTTCAAAATTTAAACAGTTACATTTTAAGTAAATATCTCATGATATAGCAAAATATACAGAGATATAAGAGTAATAATTTTTCTCACTGTGTGAAAATGTTTCTAAGTCGGCACTCGAAAGTAAATATTTTATCTTAAACTGTCACTGCTCTTTGATATCCCCTATCTAAACCAGTTTTCACAATTTTCAACCCGAGAAGCATTTCATGACGAATTTGGTCTCTTATTTAAACATGTTGATGAAATAAATAATGAGTAAAGGAACTTCAATAAACTATGGATGCGTAGTTATACTTTAGTTATTTTTACACAATCAAATTCTGTGAGGGATATTTTATACTAACAACTAGATCTGACTAACAGAAACATACCGGGTGTCCAGTAAATGACTGACCCATTTTGAATGCAAATAACAAAAAAAAAAATTGCCTGAGATAAAAATGCGCGGCTTGCTGTATTGTTATTAGAATATAAATAAATTTAAAAATATGCACTTTGTTAATGTAATATAATAATATTTAAAATAATATCTCAGTCTCAAGACTGAGGAGGTGAAGTATAATGCAGATGGTTCAATCATAAATATTATTTTAAATCACTTTCCAACCAACGTACTCTATTTCTGAAGCTGATTCGAGAGTCGATTCAACATATAGATTCAGTTTCGACAACATACAGATTCAGATTCAGCCGAAAATCTCATATTTATGAAAATCAGAGTCATGTCTATATTCAAACAGCCTGTTACCGCCAGCGCGATATTTTTTTCCGAAATTTGAACTATATTAACAAAGTACATGTTTAAAAATTTATTGATTTTCTAATAACAATACCACAAACCGCGCATTATTATCTCAAACCGTTTATTTGTTATTTATGTTCAAAATGGATCAGTTATTTACTGGACACCCGGTATACAGGGTGATTCATAAAAGATGGGCAGAACTTTAAGGGGTTATAGTACACTTAAAGACAAATAATATTAAATAGGAGACTAAGGGTCCCAGACGTATTCCCAAGGAGATAGGGGGCATTAAAGTTTAGGGTCCGAAATTTCAAATGATTATAAAAAATGGAAAAATTGGTCGATTCGTTTGCGGTTTTTGCAAAAAATTTTCTTTATGCCAGTATTTTCTTGAAATAAAATTTTAAAGTTCAATTTCAAAAAATGCCGATAGGGGGCGCTTTAGACTTTGGAGTAACAAACAACTATTTTTTAACGTTATTTTTTGTATTTCTTTAAATGATTTCGAAAGCTTAGACTTAAACTTAAATTTTGATCTAAAAATCTGAGTCCTAACGAGTAGTTAAGTAGCGTAAACTGAAATTTGAAATTTGAAACCCTTCTCCCCCCAGAACAAAAATCAGTTATTCCCGATCTTTGTGTCGTAGATTAGGCTCTAACTACTGCCGCGTTTTGCTAAAATTATTCTTTATGTCAGTATTTTCTTGAAAATAAATTTTAAAGAAAAGTTTCAAAAAATTCCGATAGAGGGCGCTTTAGACTTTGGAGTAACGAACAACTATTTTATACCGTTATTTTTTGTGTCTCATTAAATGCTTTCTAAAGCTTAGACTTAAATTTTCAGCCCAAAATCTGAATCGTTAGACGTGGTTAAGTTTCTGGGGAGAGGGGTTTGAAATTTCTACTCCTGAGCACAGTTCAGTTTACCATGTCCACACATTGTGTGCTGTGATACGAGGTAAAAAGACACAAATTAGGATTATGTTACCAAAGCATATTTATTAACATGTAATTACAATAAATGTTCAAAATTGTGACCACCAGAGGTTATGCACACAGAACAACGGCGAAGAATGGAACGGCGAACATTCGCGAAAACATCAGGCTTTTCGAGCACTTCCCCTACAGCGGCGGAAAATCTGGCGACCAGTTCCTCGGGGGATTCAATGGGTGTCTCATACATAAGAGCCTTCAATTGTCCCCAAAAAAAGAAATCGAGGGGTGAAAGATCTGGCGAGCGAGCAGGCCAAGCAACAGGACCACCTCGACCAATCCATCTGTTCGGAAATGTGATGTCCAGATAGTTCCGGACGTCTCGTACGTAATGGGCTGACGCTCCATCGTGCTGGAACCACATGACCCGCCGGATGCGTGGAGGAACAACGTTTAACAGGTCTGGCAGCACATGTTGCAGAAATGTGAGGTATGTTTTACCGTTGAGGCGTTCAGGAAGAAGGTACGGTCCGATTAGGTGGTCTCCGAGGATTCCTGCCCAAACATTGATGGAAAAGCGTCTCTGATGAGCATGTGGATACGTAGCATGTGGATTGGCATCCGCCCATACATGTGCATTGTGTGTGTTAAATGTACCTTCACGTGTGAAGGTACATTCATCGGTGAAAAGCACAGTTCGTCCAAAATGTGGATTTAGCGCGTCCTGCTGCAGAAACCAGCGGGCGAATTCAATACGATTTGGATAATCCCCTGGAGACAGTTTCTGGACTCGTTGCACATGAAACGGGAGCAAATGTTCATCTTTCAGTACCCTCCAAGTCATGGACTGTGAGGTATCCACCTGCCTAGCCACTGTTCGTGTACTTGTACTTGGCTTCGCCGCTACTACATCCAGAATGGCTTCTGCAACAACTACTGATTCGTCCTTTTTTGCACGACCTGCATTCGACCGGGAAGCGAGAAATGATCCCGTCTCACACAACTGTCTGTGCAAGCGCTCGAAAGTTTTGCGGTTAGGCAACCGCCTGTTGGGAAATCGCTCTCCGTACATTCGTTGTGCCTCTGCACCATTTTCATCTGCCGCTCCGTAAATTAAATGCATCTCAGCCTTTTCCTTATTCGTGAAGGACACCATCTTCCGATTCATTACTACAGCGACTTACACTTGACTCACCGTTCAGTGGTTTTTATGCCTGAATCGTGTCGAAATTTTGCATACGTGTTCTTCTTCTTCCCCATTTGACATTTGCATACTTTCTGTCTCCTTCTTCACCCGGTGACTAGCGTCAGGAATGGAGCTTTAACGTTTGCATGAGCGACGTTTCCAACTGTGCCAGTACCTTTATGAGTGAATTCCGACTATGCAGTCCTTGACGAAAGTTGTATTTTTGCCTCGTATCACAGCACAGAATCGTTGGGCATGGTTAAGTAGTGCAAACTGAACTATGTTCAGAAGTTGAAATTTGAACCCCCTCCCCTCGCTACTGAACCACGCTCAGCGATTCAGATTTTGAGCTGAAAATTTAAGTTTAAGTCTAAGCTTTAGAAAGCATTTAATGAGACACAAAAAATAACGGTATAAAATAGTTGTTCGTTACTCCAAAGTCTAAAGCGCCCTCTATCGGAATTTTTTGAAACTTTTCTTTAAAATTTATTTTCAAGAAAATACTGACATAAAGAATAATTTTAGCAAAACGCGGCAGTAGTTAGAGCCTAATCTACGACACAAAGATCGGGAATAACTGATTTTTGTTCTGGGGAGAGAAGGGTTTCAAATTTCAAATTTCAGTTTACGCTACTTAACTACTCGTTAGGTTTGGTTTATTTTTGTCGTCCGATTATCTGCGCTAGGGATATAGGACCAGAGGGGGAGTGCCCTTCGTGGGGGTCTTTCTAAGGGAACCTAACCCGTATTTACGCAATGTTCGAAGAAAGCCACGAAAACTCCGAACGGTTAGGCCGACAGCCGCGATTGGGTTCGAACCCAGCACCTGCCGTCTACCAGTTGAGAGGTCTGTACCTCTCGGCCACTGGTGGGGCAACTACTCGTTAGGACTCAGATTTTTAGATCAAAATTTAAGTTTAAGTCTAAGCTTTCGAAATCATTTAAAGAAATACAAAAAATAACGTTAAAAAATAGTTGTTTGTTACTCCAAAGTCTAAAGCGCCCCCTATCGGCATTTTTTGAAATTGAACTTTAAAATTTTATTTCAAGAAAATACTGGCATAAAAAAAAAATTTTGCAAAAACCGCAAACGAATCGACCAATTTTTCCATTTTTTATAATCATTTGAAATTTCGGACCCTAAACTTTAATGCCCCCTATCTCCTTGGGAATAAGTCTGGGACCCTTAGTCTCCTATTTAATATTATTTGTCTTTAAGTGTAATGTAACCCCTTAAAGTTCTGCCCATCTTTTATGAATCACCCTGTATAAAACATATACTAATTTGAACTGTGTCAATATCGGCGTAAAACTTCTGAGAATAAACCTGTTATTTCTATGTAACAATGAATAAAGAGGATACACATATTTTTAAAATTATGAAGCTACAACTGTAACCTGTTTCGTTGTTGTTCATTACCACCGTTGAATTTATACCGGGTGTCCCAAAAATGGCTGATGGATTTAAAAATTCAATAACTTGCAAACGGTGACAGCTATTTAAAAATTTTTTGCAGGAGGGTTATGTATAATTTCAGGAGTTTTTTTTACCCTAATTTTTTATTTTAGTTCGGATCTCAAACAATATGGGGCGCTGACGGCGATTGAAGGCCAGGTCGGCTCTTCACTCAGCACTGATCACCTGGCCTTCAATCGCCGTCAGCGTCACCTATTGTTTGAGATACGAACTAAAATAAAAAATTACGGTTAAAAAACTCCTGACATTATACATAACCCTCCTGTAAAAACTTTTTAAATAGCTGTCACCGTTTGCAAGTTATTGAATTTTAAAATCCATCAGTCATTTTTGGGACACCCGGTATATAACGTTTGTTAAAAAGAAAGATTTTCTAATTCGCTATGTTTTTCTCTATCGACATGAAGAAAGATACATACAGAAATATAAATTAAATTTCTCTCAAACCTAAAAAAAGAAACGTATTTTACCCAGCATTTTATATTACCCAGCTTTTTATATTACCCAGCATTTTATATTAATTAAATCATCCTATCTAGAATCTTTTTTATTTTGAGTACTTGGCATGAAACAATAATCCACCTAATACCTAACAGTTCAAGCAAAAATTGGCTCTACTCCAGAATAAAGTGAAACTATTCTCTCAACCACTTCTACCACAAAAGCTTACATAAAGCTTAATGTGGTCTTTGTTATTATGGTTTTTATATTAACTAGAATATCCAACTCGTTGTTCTAAAGTTACATTATATAGCTGGAAGCGTATTTTTTTCAAACTTTAATAGACTTATTACGTTTAATATGTTCTTTTTAGATTGCCCACTAACAACATGAAAAATCAATTCAGTTGTACTATTAAAAAACGAGGTGGAACCCGTCGAAATTCGACGAAAGAAAATATTTAAAAAAGAACTATTTCATAAATATATACAGGACTGTTGCACCATAAAATTTAACTAATAAGAATGTATTTATTAAAATGCAACACATTGCCCAGTGGTGCACAAAACAGGAATTTTAATATACCTTCGTACAATTAAAATAAAATAAAACTATCAACGTTTCAATTTTTTTAAATTAATTTAATTAATTAAAATTTTAATTCATTTAAATTTTAATTTATTAGAAATATTATCTCTCGATCAAGATGCAAGCTTAGTCCTTCCGTTATCATATTTTCCTGAAGACGCCCACAGAAGACGGCGCGAAACGTTGATAGTTTTATTTTATTTTAATTGTACAAAGGTATATTAAAATTCCTGTTTTATGCACCACTGAGCAATGTGTTGCATTTTAATAAATACATTCTTATTAATTAAGAACTATTTCATTGATTCATAATAAATCTATAAAATTAGTTACAGTGAAAAATGCATCTTATATTGGTCAGTCTAACTCTCAAACAAATATTATTTTAAGCTAAAATTAAGAAAATACTATAAAACTCAATTATCCAAATTATTAAACAAAAGAAAACCACCGAAATTCATCGGATTTTATAACAGACTATATTTTTAAAATTGTTTCTGTTGCCACAATCACAAGATTGGTACTAAAAAAAAATAAAAAAGTAATATTGCAAAATTTAATTGACATACAGCTTTCAAACAAATTGTATTTAAAAGTACATTTTTTTCTCTATACGATAATGTAAAAATTTAAAATGTACGATGTTTAGAAGTGTAAATATTGTAGTAGTGAAAACTGCAAAACTGAAATTGCTTGGAAAAGTGTTGCGCATTTTATTTATTTATTTATTTTTTTTTTCAATTTTAAGAGAAAATGGAGTGGTTATGTTGCCACAATTACAAAGTTGGTACTAAAAACTATAAAAAAATTAATAACTCAAAAAAATATTGCGATACAGTTCAAACAAATTGCATTCAAAAGTAAATTTTTTTTCTTTGTCCGACGGTATAAAAATTTAAAATGTGCTATGCATAGAAGTGTAAAATTTTGTATTAGCGAAAATTGAAAAACCGAAATTACAGGGGATAGTGTTGCCATTCTCAAAATGACGTATGCGTTACGCACAGATACGTTTGGCCTTTAGAATATAGATAGAATTTTTATATGTTCAAATAGAGTTTTGAAAATTAATAAAATATTTACAATCGTGCAGAGCTGCAAAGACGACTATTTTTTTAATTCTTTTTCGCATCACAATTTTAAAACAAAAGACCTTTTTATTTGCTTTGATGACATTTGCAGGAAAAACATAATTTAAAAAGTATTTTTTTTAAATAGTGGTGCGAACAGAATATAAAATAGCACCACGATTTAACACACTGTGAAAAGCGAATAACGAATAACCACAAATAACATTAAAAACTAAGTTAATTTTATTATAAAAAATAGCAATTATGTATTAAAATAGAGTTTTGAAAATTAATAAAGGGTTTACAATCCGGCAGGACTACCGGAGGCGACTGTTTTGTTAATTCTTTTTCGCATCACATTTTAAACCCCTTCGCGACAGGCGTTTTTTACGAAATTTTTAATGATTTGTCACCAGTTTTTAAAAACAGAAATTTGTGCCTTACTAAATCAAGAAAATACTCCGATTAACCCTTTCGCGATGGAAATCTTTTACGAAATGTTTAATACTTTGACACCGGATTTTAAAAACAGAAATTTGTGCCTTATCGAATCGAGAAAATGCTTCCGATTCAATAAGAAAAATTTTACAGTAAAATTTAACTGATAGGGATAAACAAGGATGCGTAAACCTTTTAGCGGCACATTTACGTGTCGCTCGTCCACAAGGGGTTAAAAAAATACTTTTAGATCTGCTGACCTAATTTTTGCAGGAAAAATATATTAAGAAACAAATAAAAAAATAGTAATGCAAACAGAATATAAAATAGTAGCCTGTGGCAAATCGGTTAGAGGCATATAAACCTGAACTATTTAAAGTATTTCAACCTGGCAGAAAATGCGCCCCTAAGTATGACACTGGAGATTGCGTTGGATGACTGTATCACCCCAATCAGTTTAATACATTGAAAATACTATAAATTAGTAGGAAATAATTTGATTATAAATGATATGTGAATAAATTTTTATGAAAAGTGCACAAAACGACAGAACCCATTCACAACAGAAAATTACGCTGCTTAGAATGAGAAATTTTGCATAAAAAAAGCAATCTCCTTCCTTTACAATTTTCAGGGTATTAAAGTATCTTTTTTTTTGTTTAATAATAAGTTGAATGTTATTCTCTTTAGTATAGATGAATTAAAAAGACTTTTCGTGATAGATATAATGCATTTATAGTGCAAAAGCTGACTACACAAAACCCTAAGTCATCAAACACAAGAAAAATTCCTTTATTTTATGGAGGAGTAGTAATAGAGGAATCAAATAATCCATGTCAGCTGTAAGCGAAGTGGTGCATAAGCTAAAAATTAACACCACTAGTGATTGATTCGTAGGCTTAGCTTTATGTTTTCCTGCAACCAGTTTTCCATGTTTTCCTACTTTTGATTATACAGTAGAGCCCCGATAATCCGGATTAATTGGGACCAGGCACAATCCGGATTGTCGAAAATCCGGTTTATCCGGAGAATGTGAATAAATGAAGTAAAATAAAACATACTCACAGAAAATCACTTTTAAACTGAACATATTCAATATTTACAAACAGTAAAAATGCTTACTTTGTAATTATAAAATGTGTCATATTCTGCTGTGACAGTTTTGCGGGTCGCATGTTCACACATTCCCTTGAGCATAAGTAGTTCGTTGGATCTAGTCTCCACATTGCATTCAAAATAAATCAATTATTGTTCAAAATGGGAAGTTGCTTCATTATAGTTTATAACTTCTGGTTGATCATCATTCATAATTGTTTTCGTCTGCGTCATCTTCATTTTGTTAAGTTGTGCACAAAGCGATCATTAAGTTATCTGAAAGCGAGGCATACTCTTCATTATTTTCTGTTTCCAACCAATTGCTAATGTCGCTGATATCAACATCTTGAGCAACCATCAATTTTTTAATACAAGCTGACAAAATCTTCAGGTGTAATTTCTCTTCCATTCTCATTTCCTCCTTTTATTTCGATTTTCCTCAAATGATTTGTAGAAGGATTTTGACGAACGAAGAAAAGGAAACAGTCTCAAGAGATCTATGGATTGGCTGACAAAGATAGGAAAGCAATCCTTATCAGTAAGTATGTCTATAAGAACTATTTTACTTTGCTTTCTTTCAATATTCTGAATAAAACTTTATTAAGTAGCGAGCTTTTGATGATATTTCTAAATGGATTAAAAAAAAAAAAAAAACTGCGTTAAAATTGGAATTGCCAAAGCTTAAATATGGGTAGTTGTTACTTTCATGGATAACATTAAAGAGTTTAAATAGGAAAGCTTAAAGTATTTTTCCGAAAAGATTTCAGAAAAAAACTCTTTTATTCAGAATATGAGACTGGAATAAACTTAGGTTATGAAAATTGGCCGATCACTTCTCAAACTTGAAAAAAAATATACCAAACCGATCCGGATTATCCGGAAATCCGGATTAACGGGGTCCGAATTAGCGGGGTTCTACTGTACTTCAAACACAATGCTATTCCTACGAGTCTTCCACTAATGTTATTAATTTTTGGCTTATGCACCACTTCGCTTGCTGCAGACATGGATCATTAGATGTCCCTATTACTACTCTGCCTTAAAATAAAGGAATTTTTCTTGTGATCGATGACTTAGGGTTTTGTGCGGTCGGTTCTTGGACTATTAGGGAAACATATACAATTAGTACACGTTTAGTGTGTTAGTATCAGAAGATTCGTCTACGTAATTTCTCAGCATTTTCGTAAAAAAAAAAAAAAATGCTTATTGTGCTTTTAGCAAATCAATATCATTTTAGATATTCTAACCCGATATTTCGTTACAGATAATTGCCTCTTTGCCTCTTTGTTATTCATTGATGTATGAGGTTCTCAAAGGAAATAATTCTACACTACTCTCGTTAATGCCTTTGTTTCTAGATTTTTCTAAATAAAGTACAATGCAGATACAACTAATTACAACCACCTCTTTTCATTGATAAAAAACTGGTGAATAAGAGAAAAAAATTAAATATTTATAAAATTTATATGAAAATGTCCTAGTTCTTAAAAAAAAATTAATACAGTGTAAAAAAGAAATAATTTTTAAATGTTTATAAAATTCATGTGAAAATATAATTTTCTTTCATTTAGTACAATGTATACTCCTGGGAAAAATGCAAATAAAAATCTACTAATTATTCCATTATACACAGAACTAAAAACACAATAAAACCTCTTCTAATTGGTTTCATATAACAGTTATTTCTTCTTATTTCTATTTTTTTATTAGATATACATTAGCCGACGATAAGTTTTAAATTAATAACCATCACAATTTTCACATTTCAATTAACATAAATAGAAATTTTTATTAAGTTTTTTACTATTAGCTTCAAACTGATAAACTTAATGAAATGAATTTATGTATTCTCAAAATACAGTATTTATATCCAGAAATAAGAACTTATTTAAGGGGGTAGTAAGGTATTTTTTTTTTCTTTTTTTGCATTTTTTTATTTTTATTTTATATTAATGTACAACATCTTAAGATTATTCTGTGAAAATTTGAAAGCAATTGAAGTAAAACTGACGGAGATATACACTTGTAAGTATCCGCCCTCCGATTTCGACAAAAACGTCTGTGAATCTTTAAACGTGTTTTTCTAACACTTCGCTTTTTCGAAGCCAGTGAACTCTGTAGATCAAAATCTACTGAACCGATCTTTTTAAAATTTTACACACTCTTTCTTTATATAAATTACGAGATAATGCTGTCCAGTTTTTTTTTTTAATTTTAACTTACTTTTAAAAAACAAAATATCAGATTTTTTTGATGAAAAATCAGTATTTTGACTTCCGAGCCTTGTAAAAAATTGAAAAATCAATAAATTAAAAAAAACTCGACTGCGTTCCCTGAGGAAACTTATCAACTAATTAAATCAATTTGGTTTTTTAATTTCAGTTGATCCAGTCATGAGTTATGCGGTTCACCGCGAATCAACTTTTTTTTGGGACGTCTTCGAAGATTCGCTGCCATCGGCTCATTTTTTAATATTTCTTAATGAAAATTTCACAGAATAATCTTTAAATGACATATAATTATACTATAACTATACAAATAAATAAATATTAATTGTATCCTTACAAAAAATGATAGAAAATATGCTTTTTTTCCCTCGAATTAACCTTACTACCCCCTTAATCCTTTATAATCAGATTTTTTTTTTTTTTTTTTTTTTTTTTTTTTATAGAGAAAATTATTTTTACTTTAATAAAACTAACACAAGCTAACCAAATAGATGGTTTAGTGTTTAGGGAATATTGCAATGTCTGAAAGATATCCGATGTTGTTTATTACGTACTATTGAATTCATATTCATATGGCAATATTCTAAGGAGGAGTTTTTGGAGATATTTAGAAAATATTATTTATAATAAGATTTAACTGATATTTCAACTTTCTAATACTTTTTGAGCTTTATCACAAATGATTCTTTCAGAAAATTAACTTTTATTTTAAATTTAAATTGTGAAATATACGCAGGAAAATAAAAGAATCGCAAACTGTGCAAAGAGATATATGCAAATAATAATAATTATTAATATTACTAAATGCCTGACTAGAACTGAAGTCATATAGTAAATTCAAAGACATATACTAACATTATTGCATCTAAATAACAGAAAAATGTATTTTTTAAAACAAAATAATATTCCATTAAAAGGCATGTACTACTAATTGTACACCAGATCCAAAAGAATTAAATGAAAGGTTTTATTACAAAGGGTATAGCATTTTCTCACAACATGATTTCATATTAGATGAAGAAAAATTATAGTTGCATTTAAAAATATTTTATATGAAATATATTACCTTGGATAATATTTTTTAACTTTTTATAAATTCAAAAATATTCTACTTAAGATGAATGATTAAAAATGCTTTTCGTGATATTTATAATACATTTAATGAAATATATATGTCGAGTCATTTTTTTTGTTTCAATTTCTTTGTCTGCCTAATTTCCATATTTTCTTCGTAAAAAATTCTTACTGTCCTTTTACACAATCAATATCACTTTATATATTCTAACCCAATTTTTCGTTTCAGATAATTGCCTTTTAGCCTCTTGGTTATTGATTGATGGCTAAGTCTCTCAAAGGAAGCTACTCTGTTTTGCTTGTGTTAATGCCTCTGTTTCTCGATTTTCTCTGAAATAATGTACACTGTCGATACAAGAGTTATAACCATCTCTTTCCATTGATGAAAAATTGTTAAATAAGAAAAAAAATTAAATATTTATAAAATTCATATGAAAATGTCTTTTTTTTTAAATGAATATAATGTGGACAGGAAATAACTTTTTATATTTTCATAAAATTATTGTGAAAATATCATTTTCTATTAATAAATACAGTGTATATTTCTGCAAAAAAAAAAAAAAAAAAAAAAATACAAATAAAACTTTTGCTAGTTATTCCATTAGACACAACACTAAAAACACAATAAAACCTCTGCTTATTAGTTAGATATAACAGTTATTTATTTCCTTTCTATTTTTCTTGAGAGAGACAAAAGCACACACTAACTTTTAAAGTAATAGCCATCAATATTTTCACATTTCAATCAGCATAAATAGAAAATTTTATCAACCCTTTCGGGTCAAGTGTAACATTATTAGTGCATGTCTTTTCTTCATTTTTTGCATTATTTTGTCTCAACAATTATTTAATTACGTTCTACTTATAGAAATGATAGTAAATGACTATGCCTTTAATTATTAAAGCTTCATTTATGTTTTGACATTTAATAATAACAATAATAATAAAATATTACTTAATTCTATTTGCGTTGTTCGCGGTTTCTTTATTCTATATACATATATTTTCTTCTTTAAATTGAATACACACGTTACTTTTCTAAATGAATCATATGCAATGAAACGCTAAAAAAAACCTTAGAAAGTTGTAACATCGGTTAAACCCTTTTGAAATACGATAATTTCTTAACATCTCCAGATACTTTCATGCCTAATATAAGATGAATATGAATTGAATAGTACACAAAATAATAAACCTAATGAGATAATTTTTAAACTGGAGCTTATTTATTTGGATAGCTACCATTAACATTATCAAAGATAAAGTAATTTTGTTCTCAAAATAGGAAAAAATCGGACCCGAAAGGATTAAGTTTTACTGTTAGCCTGCAACTGATAAACTTAATGAACTGAATTTAGGTGTTCTCAAAATGCAGTATTTATATCCAGAATTAAGAATTTCTTAAATAAAAATTTTTATTACAAAGGGTATAGAATTTATTCACTAAGTGTTTTCTTATTAAATTAAGAAAACTTACAGATATATTTTTAAACATTTTATGTAAAATATAATACTTAGGGTAATATATTTTTACTTTTTATAAATTGAAAAACATTCTACTTAAGGTAAATGAGTTAAAAATGCTTTTCGTGATAGTTATAATACGTTTAGTGAAAGATATATGCCAAGTTACATGTTTTGTTTCAGTTCATCTATCTACGTAATTGATATATTTTTCGTAAAAATATCGTTACCGTCCCTTTACGAAATCAATATCACTTTATATATTTTAACTCGATATTTCGCTACAGATAATTGCCTCTATTGTCTCTTAGTCTTTTGAATATTGATTGATGTATGAATCTCCCAAAAGAAATAATTCTGAACTGCTTTTGTTAATGCCTATTGTGTTAAACTCATTGTGTTTCTCGATTTTGATATTTTTGCCCATATTTTTCTCGATTCAGTTTAAACAAGCTATATTTTTTAAATGTTCATAAAATACATGTGTAAATGTAATGTTCTTTAAATAAGTACAATGTATATACCTAGGGAAAATATAAATAAAACTCGTACTAGTTATTTCATTGTACACAACACAAAAAAATAAATATCTCTTCTAATTGGTTAGATATAACAGATCGTTCTTTATTTTCTATTTTTCATTAGAGATACATAAGCATACGTTCATTTTTAAAGAACAAATCTTTATAATTTTCTCATTTCAATTAGGATAGACAGAAACATTTATTAAGCTTTTACTATTATTATCCAACTGATAACCTTAATGAACTGAAATTAGGTGCTCTCAAAAGGCAGTATTTATATACAAATTTAGGACTATCTTCAAATGAAAAATTATATTACAAAGGGAATAGAATTTTCTCACAAAGTATTTTTACATTATATGAAAACAAATTAGAGATACATTTTAAATATTTTACATGAAATATATTACCTTCGATAGTATTTTTTTACTCTTTTATAAATTCAAAAATGTTCTACTTAAGATAAATGAGTTAAAAATGTTTCTCTTGATAGTTATAATGCGTTTAGTGAAAGATATATGTCGAATCATTTGTTTTGTTTCAGTTCGCTTGTCTACGTAATTGTATAGTTTTCCGTAAAAAAAAACCTTACTGTACTTTTACAAAATCAATATCACTTTTGAGATTCTAACCGATATTTCGTTACAGATAATTGCCTTTCAGCCTCTTGGTTATTGATTAATGTGTGAATCTCTGAAAAGAAGTATATTGCACTACTTTTGCTAATGCTTTTGTTTCTCGATTTTTTCATAAACAAAATACACTGTAGAAGCAACTAATCATAACAATATTTTTTCATTGCGAAAAATTTGTTAAAGAAGAAAAACTCGTTAAATGTTTTAATAATTTATATGAAAATATCACTTTCCTCGAACGAGTATAGTGGAATTAGTACTATAATTATAATTATACTCTTATAATAATAATACTCTTGGAATAAATACAAATAAAACTCCCGCGTATTATTCCATTATGCGTAAAACTAATAACAAAATAAAAACACTGTTAATTGGTAGGATATAACAGTTATTCCTTTCCTTTCTTTATTTTGTTAGATATATATCTGCATGCATAAGAACACGCTTGCTTTTAAATCAATTATATTGACAATTTTCTTATTAAAGTTAACATAAACATTTTAATTATTTTTTATATTTTCCGATTGGTCTCCAAATGATAAATTTAATAAGAGTCAAAATGCAGTACTTATATCCAGAATTAATAAAATTATCTAAATAAAAGATTTTATTGCAAAGGGTATCTAATTTTATCAGAAAGTGTTTTTCATATTAGACGGAAGGAAAGTTATAATTATATTTAAATATATTTCATATAAAATTTAAGTACTTTCAAGATAGTTTAAAAACTTTTTATAAACTGAACATTATTGTACGACAAATGAGTTTAAAATGTTCACATTTATAGTTAAAAGCGTTAAGTAAAAGTTATATGTTGAACTATTTGTTTTGTTTCAGTTTATTTGTCTACGTATATGCTATATTTTTCGTAAAAAAATTCTTACAGTGTTTTTAAAAAATCAATATCACTTTCGATATTCTAATCCAATATTTCGTTATATATAATTGCCTCTTAGCCTGTTGGTTATTGATTTATGCATGAGTCTTTCAAAGAAAATAATTCTACTCAACTTTTGTTAATTCCTTTGTTTCTAGATTTTCTCAGAAATAAAATAGGCTGTAGAAACAACTAATCATAATAATGATTTTTCATTGCTGAAAATTTGTTAAACAAGCAAAACTTTTTTACATTTTTTAATATTTAAATGAAAATATCACCTTCCTTAAATGAGTACAGTGGAATAAATACTATAATTATAATTATATTCTTATAATAATTCCCCTGGAATAAATACAAATAAGATTTCCATTAATTATTCCATTTTATGTAAAAGTAAAAACAAGATAAAAACACTGCTAATTGGTAGACTATAACAGTTATTTCTTTCCTTTCTTTTTTTTGTTAGATATATATCTGCATACATAAGCATATGCAAGATTTTAAAGTAATAATCTTGATAATTTTCATATTATAATCAGTATAAACGTTTTAATTATTCTTTTATGTTTTTCGATTAATCTCCAACTAATGAATTTAATAAGAGTCAAAATGCAGTACTTATATCCAGAATTAAAAAAAAAAGTTTAAATAAAAAATTTTATTGCAATGGGTATTTAATTTAATCACAAAGTGTTTTTCATATTAGACGGAAGAAAAATTATAATTATTTTAAAAATATTTGAAATGAAATTTAATTACTTTGAAGATTTATTTTGGTTTAATAAACTTAAAATTATTCTACGTAGGATTAATGGGTTTAAAATGCTCACTTTTATAGATAAAAGTGTTACGAAAAAGTTATATGTCGAATCACTTGTTCTGTGTCAATTCATTTGTGTACGTAATTGCTATATTTTTCGTAAAACAATTCTTACAGTGCTTTTAGAAAATCAACATAACTTTAGATATTCTAATCCAATATTTCGTTATAGATAATTCTCTCTTTGTCTCTTGGTTATTGATTTATGCATGAGTCCCTCAAAGGAAATAATTCTGTACTACTTTTGTTAATGCCTGTGTTTCTCAATTTTCTCAGAAATAAAATACACTGTAGAAATAACTAATCATAACAATCTTTTTTCATTGCAAAAAATCTGTTAAACAAAAATTTTTTTCAATGTTTTTAATATTCATAAAAATATACCTCTGTTTAACTTAAAACTTTAACTCTCATAAACAATAAATTACAGCATAAATCATCACTGTCATTAATGACTACAATTTTATTTCATTGTTTATAAGTAATAATATAATATATAAGTTTTATGTATTAGAAAATGATTGCACTTGTTTATGGAAATCTTTTAATTACATCAAGGCCATTTCCTGGTTCAGTTTTTTTACTGTTAGTGCACCTACAGGACAGAATCAGTTTCCCTTCATACTTCGACTAGAATGAAACGCAAAGCACACATCGTGCATATTTAATAATTTAACTTTAACGTTTCAAGGCAGCAGCGGAATGCAACCCTGTCTTTTTGTTAACTCCTAACTGTTAACAACTACTTCTGTGGAGTTGTTTATAATATAATTCATATTCATTTGTGTTCTCAACTTATTTATAATTTAAATTTTACAATCCCACTTCTCATCTAAAAACAACCACATTCTTTAAAAAATGAGCACCGTGTAAACAATATATATATATTTTAAAACGTATTATAAGATTCACATGACAATATCATATTCTTAATATTAGAACAAAAAAATAAATAATATAATAATAATAATACTCTTATAATAACAATGCTCCTATAATAGCAATTCTCTTGAATTACATATAAATAAAACTCCTACTAATTATTCCATTATACGTAAAACTAAAAAGAAGATAAAAACACTGCTAATTGTTAGGATATAACAACTATTTCTTCCATTTCTTTCTTTCGTTAGAGATATTTTTGCGTGCCTAAGCACACGCTAGCTTTTGAAGTAATTATTTTGACAATTTTCACATATTAATTAGCATAAATATTTTCTTTTTCTTTTCTTTTTTTTTTTTACGTTTATGGATTTTTCTTGAGACAAAATTTAATAAATGTCAAAATGCAATACTTATATCCAGAATTGATAAAATCATTTAAATAAAAGATTTTATTGCAAAGTGTATAGAATTTTATAACAAAGTGTTTTTCGTATCAGACGGAAGAAAAATTAAAATTAGATCGAAAAATAATTGATATGAATTTTAATTCGAAGATTTTTTTTTTTTTACTTTATATAATCTGAAAATTATTCTACTTAGGATAAATGAGTTTATAATGCTCCGTTTATAGTTATAAATGTCAAGTAAAAGATACATGTCGAGTTTTTGTTTTGTTTTAGTTCATTCGTCTACGTAATTGCTATATATAATATAAAAAAATCTTTATTTTCCTTTTACAAAATCAATATCACTTTAGATATTCTAACCGGATATTTCGTTACAGATAATTGCCTCTTAGCTCTTGGTTATTGATTGATGTTGAGTCTCTCAAAGGAAGTAATTCTTCACTCTTCTTTTGTTAATGCATTTGTTTCTCGATTTTCTCATAATAAAAAAAAACACTGTACAAACAACTAATCATAATCCACTCTTTTTATTTCGAAAAATCTGTTAAACAAGAAAAACATTTTGTAAAGTTTGTAATATTCATATGAAAATATCATTTTCTTTAAATGAGCATCGTCTAAGCAATAAATAATTGGAAAAATTCAAAATAGATAGCTAAAAACCAAAGTTTTATCTTTAATTTTGTTAATACCTGTAACTATAACTATATATTTATATATCTACCAATTACACCAAGTATTATAATAGTTTTAAAAATGGAGTAATTTCAACGTTCTTTTATTTTAAAAATAATCTAAAAACTTTTTTAATGTAGTCTATAAATATACAGTATACTCTAGATGCTTTAATAAATTTATATATACTCTTCAATTATAAATATAGCATTTTGTATAATTTTTATTAAAAACAATAATCTTAATTAATATTTCGTTAAAACACTACGTACACACTTTCATTAAAGCACTACAATATGTTTATAGACTACATTACAAAAGTTTTTAATTTTTTTTAAATAAAAGAAGGTAGAAACTACCCCATTTTTAAAACTGTTACAATACCTGGTGTGATTTGTAGAAATATAAATATATAGTTTTTAAAATATTTGTAAGATTTATATGAAAGTATTATTTTCATAATTCTTTATTGCACTGTGTGCCACATATGGCACATACCTAAAAACTTTATAATTATCATTATTTGCTCACGAAATGAGACGTTGAAAATCTATGCTCAGAACAGTGGTAAGTTTTATACATTTATAATCTATGATCCATTTCAATTTAAATGTTAAATTGTTTTAAGTTTAATGTTAGTTGTTTTATCGCCTACTATTTCTGAATAGAAAGCAATGTTTAGTCAATGCACTTATACTTATTTGAAGAATTTAAAAAAAAGAACAAAAAGGTATTTTAATGTGATTTTAATAAATTCATCCAGTGACACAAAATTAGACATTACAAATTAATGCTCAGAATCGTAGATTTTAAAAATAAATTTTCAATCTAAGATGCTGTGGAAATTAAATGAATTTCAAATATTTCTGTAAAAAAAGCATATTTTATGTTTAGCGAAAACTTTTATTTAATATGAAAAAAAATATTTCAAACAATGTATCGTTTCTTTCAAAAATAGATTTATTTTTAGATAATGCATATTTTTAAAAGTTATATTCTGTTTTTTAACACCAAACGAAATTTATCTAAAGGAATGCAATTCCGCGAGATAAATGTAAGTTTGTTTGCATAAATAAAGCGAATTTTCAAAGAATATAAATTCTTCATCGTAAAATAGCATTTCATGATTAATATTTCTGTGATTTTTTTCATTAGTTATTGGTATGTAAAAATATGGATGTAGTCCTAGAATGATTAGATGGGAATTAGATAGGAGAATCATTTTACCTATGTGAAATATTTTTCAGGCAAAGACGGGGTTTGCATAGTTCCTGAAATTTTTAAACTTTCCTATAGCAATTTTAAAGCGATAATATTTGTAGTAAAATTCTGTTGTAGATATTAAAAGAATTTGACACGAAGATTTGCGGTTTAAAATATTGATAGCAAAGTGTGGAAATTTTAGGAACATTGCGAATCATGTGCAAAGTATTTATTTTGACTCTTTCAGCAGTTTTGTGTACGCCATGTTCTATGTATAATTTCAGCCAGTAGTCAAGTACCTAACAGTTATAGTTTATAACAAAAATTATATATATATAAATACTTGATATATTAAGTAGATTTTTAAATGTATATTTATGATGTTCTTGAACAGCTTCTATTGTGACAAATTGTAATATTAAATCTTAACAGGTGACAAAAAATAGAAAATTATTCATATAAATGCATACATAAATATAAAAAAACAAATAAAATATGAAGATTTTATTTAAAGCAGTATTTATATTTTGTTTTTCTTTTTTTTTAACGTGGATTTGTCAATTTGTTTGCATTAATTTTTAGTATATTCAATAGTTTTAAAGCATGCAATTTAATTATAGGGTCTTATGTCATATTAATTAAAATTTAAGACATCTGACTCACTTATGTTTTATCCCCTTAACTGGTTAATTCTTTTCCATTCAATAAATTGAAAATAGCGGATTCATACCACTATTATTTAAATAAAATATTCGTAAAATTTAGTCTTAACATTTCCGCCTTATAATAGTATGAAAATTTTCTTTAAAATAATAGTGGTTTCAAAAATGTTTAAATGATGCACTAAGCCAGGCCTGTATAACCTTTCAGTTACAAAGGGTGCATCTTGACACTTGGCACTCAACAAAGGGCGCCATTATTTACGTGACTGAAAACATATGGCAATATTATCGCATAGTATTAGTATACACGCACGTCTTAACATAATGTAAATGAATCGTACAGAGCAGCGGTGAACAAAAGACCCCTACAATTCAAATTATACTTTTTTTTTTTTTTTTTTTGTTAATAAGAAGTCTATAGCAAAAATGTTTGTAGGGTAAGGTGCCAGAAACTTTAATCGCATCTATAATAACAATAATAACAAATAAATAAATATGAAAATCAGAGTATTGCTAGGTTTTTTTTAGGATGTGAAAATACGGTTTGATTTATTTTGAAGCGTTGATTAGTTTTATGAAAAGTACAAAAACAAACAAGCATGATAGTAACCAGACCATGTGGGTGGTTTAAGAGGGAGATACTCTGGAAGTGCTTTCATAGATGGGAATTATTCTGCATTTTTATTATTTTTTCTAAAGAAAATTATAGAAAAAAAATTAAAAAACCTTCTAAATTTTCAAAAGTGAGGAGAGAAAAATTAAGCCATTTTATCCTTCATATAAAACAGCCAATGGGCCAGTGTGACAACAGTGAAAAGAAAAAAGCTGAACTTTCATGCACATGTATCTTCAAAGGGGAGGAGGGGGGGGGGGCAGGTGAAAACATTTTTTTTATTACTTCTTAAGTAATAAAAAAAGCTATTACCAACTATTAAGAAATTTAAATATCATAATTACACTGTATAAACAATAACTAAAAATTGCAAAAATATGAATGATTAAATTTTTAAAGTATGTTTCTTGTTTCTAATGTACAACGACAATATAACAGCATGCCAAACAAAGGTTTTCAAAATATCTCTAATGAAATATTAATGATTTAAAAGAAAGCATTCTTCATAATAGGTTTTTACTTCTAAAATGTTTAATAGCAGAAAATCTTCAAAAGGGCGCCAAGAAAACCTTCAAAGGGCGCCATGGTGCCCGCGGGCGCTGTGGTGGATAGCCCTACACTAAGCAAATTCAATTTGCCCGGACGGCGTTCGAACAAACCAGTTAAGGGGTTACCCGTTGAATGTCACGGTGACTGATACTGAACTTTCCTTTTAACTTGCCACAATCAGCTGTAACTGACAGAGTTAAATATGATATTACATATATTTTAAATAAATTTTTAATAATTACTTAAAAAAATAAATATTTTAGTTACATTTCATATTTTAGAGGGACGGTCACTAGTGACAGACGCGGCCCAAAACGGAAAGTTAAGTGTCAGCCACCGGTGAGTGACATGATACTCAACATGTTAACTAAATATTTGGCAAATTTTTGCCAACATAGATAATATCAATATTTCATACAGATTCCGAGATAAGTCATCCGATTTTGATTAAACTAGTCCACGATGGCTTTTTTACCTTTCACAAGACATATTTATAGGTTATGTATTAGTTGACGTTAATTGCATAAATTTGATTGCTCTAATAAGATTCTTGCTAATTAAAATATTTTCCGAGTTTTGTATGATTTTTAATTAGGCTGAAGAACAAATTAAGATTAATTGAAATTACGATTAATTGAAAAGATCAGACTTATCCATCTTAAAATAAGAGTTTACCTTATTTAAATAGAAGTTTACAAAAGAATACAAAACATCTTGGCTGGTAGCGCAAAATGCAATTATCTCAGAAATGATTTGTAATGGAAGATTAACAACAAAATGTTAACTTTCAGAAACATAAAGATTTTGATAAAAAACTGAAAACATTCCTTAAACTGCATTCATATAAACATACTTACATATGCACAAATTACGTACAAAAGAAAAAAAATCTTTTAAAATAAAGGAATCTTAATTAACGTTAATTTTTCTTTTTTATTATCTTTAAAAGAGATTTGTATGCATAATTATAATACCACATAATAAGAAATCATTTCAGTCGGGAAACTGAAATCATGCATATGATTAAAAAAGAAAATTTTTTATAATAACAATTTATTATATTTAAAGAACATTTTGAAATTTTTACTGTATATTATTTTGTTTTAAACTCTTTTAACATGCTATTTCTGTCAACAAATCAGAGAACAGTTAAAATATATTATTTACGTGCAATCTTATGGGACATGTTTATCATTGTATAACGTCTTATTAAGAATTAAAACTAAATGTTTTTATTTTAATAATATAAATGTAATTTCATATTTCTACTATAGTTAAAACATTGTAAAAATGTACACCACAGAGGAGGCTCTTTGGTAATCCATTTTAGAGAATTCAATTCTTGAGCAGTTGATAAATGACTGTTTTAACAAAATTTTTCATTTGAAAGAAACTAACTTTAATTTTAAATTTACGAGAACAAATTCGATTTTACGTATAATAATAGAAAATCATCAATCTATTTTTTTTTTGCATAGGAAAAGCATTAACTCTCAGCAAAATGAAATTTGCAAATACTTAAGTGAAGACTTTTGAAAAATGATTTTAACACTCATTTGCAACGTACAAGAAAATCAGACATATATATTTTTTCAAAAACAAAGATTTTTCTTTAAATTTTACAACCGAAAATTCGGATGGATTTAACCTCTTCAGACCTGATACATTTTAAGCCATCATAAAATTTATTTCACAGTTTGTTCCATCTATTTATACGCATAGAAACATAATTTTGTAATAAAAAGTAAAATAATCGTTATTAGTTAATATTTACTAGAAGGTAAAAACACTTCATTTTTTAAAAGATCATTTAAATGAGGAATTTGGTGGACAATTGATACATATAAGCTTGTTTTAAGTGCTAATTTAGAAAAAAAAATCATTTTTATATACATAGATATACATATTCCATCTTGTATAAATAACTCTTTTTCTTGATTCAGCCTTCATACCTGCATTTTGAAGCAAAGTTATCATTTGGAAACTGTTCAATTTTGTCATATCTAATATAATAAATTGGCTTCTAAATACCCTTACGTTGTTTTCGCTGTGGTTTATTTGCTGAATCATCTTCAGAACTATTTTCCGATGAATAAATTTTGCGTGGTCTCCATGGTTGCCGTTCTTCACTTACTTTGCTCTTATATTTCATCAGTATTTAAGCAATCTCTAAAAATATCGCAAGAGAGACAATCTGTCTTTTCGAGGAACTTTATCTGTTTTGCAATTTCTGATATACACTATCCAACAAATGGAAATAACCAAATCTATAAAATGTACAAAAACTCTTGTTGACTATTTTTTTGTGAATAAAACAACGGTAGTAAGCTAAAAACCTATCATTTAAATCTGTATTACTCATATACGTTTTGTATTCACAATTGCAGGTTGTGTTACATTAATTTTACAGTTTTGATCTTTAGACCACCTAACGTAACTGCTCTTGGGATCGCTATCGATGCAAATCGAAAGCAAAGATACACTTTTGTTATCTTTACAGTTTAGTATACACATATCCTTCCCTTAGTCACTCATCCCACTCTCCGTGTTACAAATCTCGATCATTCTTGATATTTTTATCTGCTCCTCCTAGTCTTTTGTTCATAATCTTTCCAGTTTGGTAGATATTGTTCCTCAATAAAAAATCGACACATTTTACACTAGTAAAAAAACTGTCCTAGTAAATCACCCGTGTGTTGTCTTTTGGTATAAATTTAAAAACGATTTGACATTGCTACCACCTAGATCTAATCATAATTACTTTGAATCATCAGCTGGTACAGTTCCTTTTAAATGATATATTTGACAGTCAAGTCTATGGCCATACATGGAAGATGAAATAAAGTTTTTTAATCCTAACGGATTAGGTTTTAACGGCACAAACTGTCTAGATCCACAACGTCCAGTAAATGGGATACCACGATCTCTGTTCATCTAGTGATAAAGGTTTTGGCCGGAGCAGGGACAAACATTTTATTCTTACTGCATTAAAAATAAGATTTACATTCCATAATTTGTCATCTGCTTAAAGATCATTTGATTTATCTGCAAAATGAAGAAATATTCTAATTTCAAAAACTCGATCACGTGATACAGTAGCTGCAATTCTAAGTATTGACAAGCCTTTTTGTCAGTAGAACCTTGATTGTAGATATTTTAAAGTTCCCACGATCATGTGTACGTCTGCAACTTTTATAACTTCATATTTAGATGCATTTATTCAGCGAGGGTTTCCTGTTTGAATGGAATATAGCGGAATCGGAATTGTTTGAATGGAATTGGTTTCATATGAAACTTTTTCCAAAAATCTTCATTTACCTAATCTAGAAATGATTGAAAAGGATTTATGATGTTGTAAAATCTGCTTTTAGATAATCCTCATCAATCAATGATCCTTGAAATACTATTAAAAGAAAAAAGATTAAATAAATATTTGCGAAAACGTAATATTTTATTACTCTAGTGTGCTGTAACACAAATTTTAAAAATTTACTTATTTTCAGCTTTCCATAACAAAGGCCTTTTAGGTTATACTTTATTGTTACATGGATTCTGGATAGGTACTGGAGCAATATACTTAGTTATATCTGTGTCATCTAAATTTTCATTGTCAGAAGACTCACCATCACCATTGACCTCACCAGTTTATCTACTCTTACAAAGATATAATAATTATGATTTTTAAAAATTAATTTTTAATTTAAAACATCAACAAAATGAATTCTTATCTATAATTAAGTATATTTTTTTAATAATTCAACAACTTTAGCACTGCACCAATTAGATACCATTCAGTACAAATTTTTTGTGTGAGATGACTTCTTTCCAAAAACACAGAATTTAAACCGGAGGTGCACATATGTGTACCTTGCAAATTTCACCTAATTTAAATAGATATTATGATCTAGCTAAAAAATTTAAATGAGTTATGCAATATAGAAGACTTTATAAGTATTCTTAAAAAATATTATAAATAAATATTAATTTTCAAATTATAAATATGTACTTACTTTTTCGAAGTTTTATATTTTTCTCAATTGCTCGTTTATTTTCTCCAAAATCATATGAATTAAGACAGCTAGCGCAATTTCTTGGTGAAACTAGAAAAGACTAACGTACATAAATAACATCCTCTCGTCTCAATAAAAAATTTTCAAATATTAAGTGAGATATGCAGTTGAAATCAGAGGTACACATATGTGCAACTCAGGTCTGAAGAGGTTAAGTGAATTTGAAATGAAAGTTGCTTTTTTAACTGCATATTTCTGTAAAGAAAATAGTTTTCATTTTTAGTCAAAGGATTTAGCGAACGTTCCTTTAATTCGAAAATCTGACACAGGTAATGTATTGATTCTTTGAAAATAAATTATTTTAAAATAATACAATTTTCCTAAAATGTTGTTTTAAATATTTGAACGTTAAATGAAATATTAACATTGAATGCATTTCCACAAGGAAAAATGTAAATTTGTTAGCATAAGCAAATTTTTAAGGAATATAGATATTTTATAGTTAAAGTAGGATTTCCTGGTTAATATTTCTGGCTTTTTATTCATTAATTCTTGAAATGTAACATTCTATATGTGGTTCTACCCCAATGAGGTGGTTCTTTAGTAATCCATTCTATAGAATTTAATTCTTCCATAATTAGTTTTTTAACCAAACTTTTTATTTAAAAGAAACATACTTTAATTTTAAATTTACTAGAACAAGTTCGATTGTATGTATAATAATAAAAAATCATCAATCTACATTTTTTGCATGGGAAAAGCATTAACTCTCAGCAAAATGAAATTTGCAAATACTTATGTGAAGACTTTTGAAAAATGATTTTAACACTCATTTGCAATGTAACAGGAAATCAGACATTTATAATTTTTCAAAAACAAAGAATTTTCTTTAAATTTTACAACCGAAAATTCGGATGGATTTAAATGAATTGCAAATGGAAGTTTGTTTTTTCGACTGCGTATTTCTGTAGGGAAAACAATTTTTATATTTAGTCAAAGCACTTATTGAACTTTCCTTTAATTCGAAAACGAGACACAGGTAATGTATCGATTCTTTAAAAATAAATTATTTTAAAATAATACAATTTTCTTAAAAGGATTTTTTTTTTTTTGTAATATTTGAACGTTAAATGAAATTTCAATAATGAATGCATTTCTACAAGGAAAAATGTAAATTAGTTAGCATAAATGAACCGAATTTTTATGGAATATAAATATTTCATAGTTAAAGCACCTGATTAATAGCAGTTTCCTGATTAATATTTCTGAGTTTTCATTCATTAATTCATGAAATGTAACATTCTATATGTGGTTCTACCCCGCAGAGTTGATTCTTTAGTAATCCATTTTATGGTATTTAATTGTTCATTCAATGTAACAGAAAATCAGACATTTATAACTTTTCAATAACAAAGATTTTTCTTTAAATTTTACAACCGAAAATTCGGATGGATAATAAGTATTTGTAATTATGGTATTATAACATTAAAGATATTAATGTAACTCTTTATTTTTAGTAAAGATATAAAGCTGTAAAGATTTACCCCATAAGGGTAGTTCTTAAGAATTCTTTTTTTAGAGTATTCAATTCTTGCACAGTTGATAAATAACAGTTTTAACTAAATTTTAATTTTAAAGAAACTTTCTTTAATTTTATATTTAATAGAGCAAATTCGTAATGCATGCATAACAAAAGAAAATCATCAATCTATATTTTTTTGCATAGGAATTGCATTAACTCTCAGCGAAACGAAATTTACAAATACTTATGAGAAGTTAGAAAAATGATTTTAACACTCATTTCTACAGTAACAAAAAATCAGACATTAATATTATAAGATATTTATGTAATTCCCTAGTTTCACTAAAGCAGGGCTCCAAATGGTTCGCCAACTGAACATCATAATTTTGATAGAGAAATTTTTCTTTTAGATTTTTCTTGCAAATTGCCAAATAACCATCTTCAGAAGTTAATTCCAGAGCAAATTCTCTTGAAACCTATCATGAAATTTTCTGTTAAAAAATATTGATGTTCAGTTCGCGGACCATTTGGGAGCTCTGCTAAAGGTATAACGCTGTAAAGATTTACCCCATAGAGGTAGTCCTTATAAAACCCTTTCTTGAGTATTCAATTCTTGCACAGTTGATATATGACTGTTTTAACCAAATTTTTCGTTTCAAAGAAAATTTCTTTAATTTTAAATTTACAAGAGCAAATTCGCGATCATCAATCTTTATTTTTTTGCATAGGAAATGCATTAACTCTCAGCGAAATGAAATTTACAAATACTTATGAGAAGAGGTTTGAAAAATGATTTTAACGCTCATTTCTACAATAACACGAAATCAGACGTTAATTGTTTTTCAGAAACAAAGATTTTTCATTAAATTTATCAACCAAAGATTCAGTCGATATTAAATGAATTTCTAATGTATGTTGTTTTTTCACCTGCGTATTTCTGTAAGGATAATAGTTTTCATTTTTAGTCAAAGGATTTATTGAACTTTCCTTTAATTCGAAAAGCTGACACAGGTAATGTATCGCTTCTTTCAAAATAACTTTTTTCAAATAATAAAATTTTCCTTCAAATTGTTTTAGATATTTTAACATTCAGTGATATTTTGCTAAAAGAATGTATTTCCACAAGGAAAAATTTAAATTTGCATAAATGAAGGGAACTTTTAAGGAATGTAAATATTTTATATCTAAAAATTATGATTAATATTTCTGTATTTTCTTTCATTAATTGTCAATATGTAAAATTCCATACTTTGTCTTAGTTTCCCCCTGCTTAAAAAAAAACAATGAAAATTGATTATATTTAAAATAAATATTTAAATTTCTACTATATATTAGTTTGCTTCACATTATTTTTACCTGTAGTTTATGTAAAAAAAATCTTAAAACAGTAAAAACATTTTATGCATGCAGTCTAAATTTAAAAAAAAAAAATTCAAAATAAATAAATAAAAAGAATATTTCCCAGTTAGACTGATGGCATTCAGCTCACAGGCCACGAATAATAATTGTAATTTGAATGAAATTTGATAATTCTGTATGAAAAATCCATTTACCTAAATTAAGGGTGGGGAATTAGTCCCTCGTCCCCCCTTTTTATACTTATCGAAAGAGCGCCTAATACTAATCACGGAAGCGCCTCATCAGAAAGATCCTATATCTAAATTTTGAACGAAAACTGACAATTCTGCACGAAAAACCTATTTATATAAATTAAGGGGAGGGCATTAGCCCGCTGTTCCCCCTCTTTATATTTATCGAATGTACACCTAATACTAATCATGGAGACGTTTCATTAGAATGATCCTTTATCTAAATTTTGAACAAAAACTGATAATTCTGGATGAAAAACACATTTTATCTAAATTAAGGAGAGAGGAATTAGCCCCCGTTCCCCTTCATACTTATCGAATGAACTCCAAAAACTAATCAGGGAAGCGCCTTATCAGAATATACCGATATCCAAAATGATATCCAAAGTTTCAAGTGAATTGGATATTTTTATCATGAGCTATCACGTTACGCACATACGCACATACGCACGTACATACAAAACGGGCGGGCACATAAGCTCTTAGGCTTTGATAGCCTGTGAGCTAAAAAGCATTGTTTAACATCTTAACAAAATTGCTAGGTGTTAAAATATATGTTTTTATCATAAGGACATTTATATAATTCCGTATTTTCACTAACGCTATAACTCTGCAAAGATTTACAGTTTAGAAGTGGTTCTTTAGTAATCCATTTCAGAGTATTCAATTCTTGCATACTTGGTAGGTGACTTTTTTAAACAAAACTTTTTATTTTAAAAAGCTTACTTTAATTTTAAATTTACGAGAACAAATTTGTTTTGAATGTATAAGAAAAGAAAATCGTCAATGTATATTTTTAGCAAAGGAAATGCATCTTGAAAATGCATTTGGAAATGAAATTTGCAAATACTCGTGTGAAGAAGTTTGAAAAATGATTTTAACACTAATTTGCGCAGTAGTAGGAAATCAAAGGTTAATAGTTTTTCTGAATCAAAGCTTTTTTTCTTTTATTTACAACCAAAACTCCAGTTGAATTTAGATAAATTTCAAATGTAAGTTGTCTTTTCATCTGCGTGTTTCTATAAGGAAAACAGTTTTAATATTTAGTAGAAGCGTTTATTGAACTTTACATTTATTCGAAAATTAGACACAGATAATTTATCACTTTTTCGAAAATAAACTATTTTCAAATAATACAATTTCCCTTAAAGGTTACTTTAAATATTTTAACATTAAACAAAATTTTGCTAAAAAAATGCATTTCCACAAAGAAAATTTTAATTTGTTTGCATAAATAAATGGAATTTTTGAGGAATATAAATAAGTTATAGATAAAGTAGCATTTCATAATTAATATTTCTGTGTTTGTTTTCATCAATTTTCGATATGTAAATTTCTATATGTAGTTTTAGTCAAACAAATAAGCATTACATCAAACAAAACGAAACAAAAAAGCATTTTACATTCATAAAATGTTTTTAAGTAATGTTGCATTATTTTATGTTTTGTGTTTTTCATCAGTTCTATATTAGTCTATTATAACAGTGAGAAGTCCAAAATGTTAAAAAATGCATTTTATACATAAAATATTGATCTAAATTGAAATAATTTATCTATTAAGTTGCATATTTTAATTTATATTTCTGTAATAGTTTTCCATATGTGAGAATGAAATGTAATTTTTTGAAAGCTATATACATACATATATATAGTATATGTAAATACGTTACATTTAAAGCAGTATTTCCATTTTTTTCCTTTTATTACATGTAAATTTATCAATTTGAATTTATTTTTAGTACATGCCAATAGTTTTTTTAAGACAGTTAATTTAAATACGGCGTTCTATATCTTAAATAAAATTTAAGACATCTGTTTCCCTTTTTTAACAGAAAAATTGTCAAATGTTTTGGAACCCTTTTAACTTCATTAATTCGTTTGATTCTGATTAAACTAATACATGGCGAATTTACCATTATTATTAAAATTATTATAGTCTGTATGTTAGTATACAATTACGCTAATAAGATTCCGACTAATTGAAATATTTTCCTAGTTTTATAATTTTTTTAATTACAAAAAATTACACAAACAAATTAAGATTAATTGATTCAAAAGATAGGAATTCTTCATTTTAAAAATAAGGATCTGCATTATTTCAAAGAAAATGTACAAAATAATTACGACCATCTTGGATGTTAGTGAAAAGTGCAATTATCCCACTCTTTGTTTTTAATGGAAGATTCACGTCTAAATATTCATTTCTAAAACATAAAAATCTTGAAATAAGTAAAAAATATTTTGCGAACTTTCATATTTACGTAACATTTAAAATATAGTAGGCTGTACTATATAAAGTCGAGTGTCTCAGTTGCAATTGTATATGCATTATTTTTAAAAATAATATACGAAGTTATAGACGTACGAATGCTGAATATTAATCGTTTTCTCAAAATTTAATTTCTACAATATAACGATTTTCTTTTCGTTCTGTTGAAAAATAACACAGATATTTTACCTTGGCTAACATTTTGTAGCTTTACGACTTATGGCTTTTTGCGCTTTATAAATTTTTATTTTAATACTCTCGCTATTGAACTAATGAAAAGAGTAACTGATCATTTTGGCTAGTTGATACATGTAATAGATGCATAATGAAACGTTTAATCAATTTTTTTTTTATTAAAATATATGAACTTTGATAATGGAGTTCATAAAAGATTCGTATCATGCTGTGGGTCCTGAAATCTCGAAGAATTATTGGGAACTCTGGTTTACAGATCGAAACACGAAAAAATAACAACAATACACAAACGATACATTTAATGCATATGGTGCAATTTATCTAATAATTTTCTGTAAAAAAAACATAAAATGTTACGTAGAATCCTACGAAGTAAGCTAGTATATATCTGTGGCTTCCAGTAATAACCAGGTAAGACACATTTTTAATATTTTGAGTAATTAACGTTTAAAGTTTTCAAAAATGTCTTTTTATCATTACTTTTATAAGATAGATTGGAATTTAATAATTTTCACTACATTCAATTAGGATATAAAAACCTCTTTTTTGCCAAAATAGTTATATAACAAGTTGGAAATTGCACGTGAAGCGTAGCAAATTAGGTGCGTTCGTACGATAACGAAGTTTTAAAAATATCATTCTCATATATCAATCTCATAAAATTGTAAATAATTACAATTAAAATGCGCACCAAACAATGTTCTCCCTATATCATTATGCAATGGAATACTTTTGTGTGGCCTTGTAAATCAATAACAAATGTTCTTTGCACCACAAATTATGTAAGATGTATATTATAATATATACTTTATAGTTGCATATAAATTTTATTAAGTTCGCATGAGTGTAACACGATTAAAATGCATTTGAAACATTTTTTCCCCTTGACCGTAATGTAATGGAATACTTTTGATTGTCCCTGTAATTGATCTATGTATCCGATTTTCATAAAATTTGAAATAACTCGAAAAAATTATGTGATAATTATGTATTTTAAAGATCAAACGTATAGAATATATTTGAAACTTTTTCCCCAATAACCATAATGTAATTGAATACTTTTGATTGCCCCTGTAATTAATATATGCACACGATTATCAAAAAATTTGAAATAACTCGACAGAATTATGTAATAATTGCGTATTTTAAATTTCAAACGATTAAAATGCATTTGAAACTTTTTTCCCCATTGACCGTAATGTAATGGAATACTTTTGATTGCCCCTGTAATTGATCTATGCATCCGAGTTTCATAAAATTTGAAATGACAAAATTATGTAATAATTATGTATTTTAAATTTCAAACGATTCGGTTGGGTAGTTTTTGCGTTGTTATATGCGGACAGACAGACGGACGGACAGACGGACGGACTGAACGACCACTATAGGTGCTACGTATTATATAATTACGAACGCACCTAAAAACGGTTTTTATTAATTGAGAACCAATTAAAATGTAACTTTTATCTAGTTATTACTGTTTTAGATTTATTTTTCATAAATGCAAAGCGGTAATAACCAGAAAAAAAGTTACATTTTTTCATATTTATTTTTTATAAATGTAAATAAAATTAAATAGTTATTTACATTTTAAACATTAAAAGTCATGCCTTGTTTGAATTGTCATAACGCAAAGTGAATTATATTATATTTAAAGAATACATAGCATTAACCAGATCATTCACTTTGTGTGATTATTTTACAAATTAATTCACTAGCTGGTTGCAGTTTCCTGTCACACATATGTAATTTTTATAGTTTATTGACGTTAATTTCATTATTAGAGAAAGTTTTCATTATTTTCACTAATTTCATTGTTGGAGAAAGCCATTTTTACGTTATCTTTATAATTATAGACGATTTAAAGAAATAAATTAAAATCTTATCTTGCTATTACCGTTACTTTATGCATTTACTCGATTATTATTGTTTTTTATTTCAAATTTTAAATGAAAATTTATAGTAGCCCTATGACGAGAAGTATTCGATTTTCATTTTTCAGTACTATAGCAGATTAATGTACTCTTTTAAAGCTACATTTTCCCAAATTATCTCAATTTTTTTCAAAAATGTGCCTTTCCTGGTTATTATCAGAAGCCACAGATATGAATGATTATAAACACAGAGAAAAAGAAATAAAGTCATACCAAAATTGTATTCATTACTACTTACTTATTGAGACAGTTATTATCTAACAAAAGTAAAATGTTTCATAGTATGATAGAGTAATCAGAATCATACCTAAAAAAGAAAAACCGACATTAGTTAATGTAATATCAATCTGCATAAAAATCAAAATATCAGAAAACATTCATAAACATGGGAATGTAGTACAACGATTATTTATTAACCTTCACACTGAGTAACTTCCAATTTCCACGGACATATAAAAGTAGCAAAATTTGCGGAAATTATGATTTCTACGATCTTTTATTATTATTATTATTATTATTATTATTATTATTATTATTATTATTATTATTATTATTATTATCGGATTGTATTTGCAAAGTAGAATACTTCTACAAAAAAAGTAAGTAGTTTAAAATATAGGTAGGTTTGAAAATTGTAATTATATAAATTGTCAATATTTGAACCTATTTTGGTTAAGGAATAATGTATAATAATAAGAATAGACAAAGAAAATATAGAGTCAGGAGAGATAATTATGACCAATTTTTGCATTTTATCAGCTTTTTTTTTTTTTTTTTTTACTTGTTTTTCTATTTGTAAAATTAGAGCACAAAAAGTCTTGTCACACTTTGTCCCTTTAAGAACACCTCTGAAAAGTTTTAATTTTCATATTCCCCTTTTTATTAAATTAAAAGGATGGTTATAATTACTCTTCAAAACCTCAAAATCACAAAAGTTTTGAGTAATTAAAACCAATAGTGAGGACCTTGCGATTAATATATTTCTTCTTTATATTTGCCTACACATTTGTTAGAAGTACTTAAGACCGTAAAACAAAATACTATAACCATACAAAAATTTTGGTAGACTTTGTTAAAACTGCTATTTGAATTTATTAATTAAAACCATTTTTATATAACTATTTTGGCAAAAAAAAGAGGTTCTTATATCCTAATTGAATGTAGTGAAAATTACTAAGTTCTAATCTATTTTATAAAAGTAACGATAAAAAGACATTTTTGAAAATTTTAAACGTTAATTATTCAAAATATTAAAAATGTGCCTTACCTGGTTATTACCGGAAAACACAGAATTATATACGATTTAAAGAAACAAATAGAAATATCTGGTTATTACCGTTACTTTATGCCCCTACCCGATTATTACTATTTTTTCAATTTTTAAATGAAAATTTGTAGTCGCCCTATGACGTGAATATTCGATTTTAATTTTTCAGTACTATGGCAGATGAAAGTACTCTTTTAAAGATACATTTTCCCAAAATATTTCTTTTTTTTTTTCTTTTCAAAAAAGGGGCCTTACCTGGTTATTGCCGGAAGCTACAGATATATATCTGTATATATATATAACTATTATAATATGTAGATTTGGAATTAAAAAGAAATAAAAAAATAAAAGTTTTAGTTTTTTTATATATTTAATAAGGTTTTGTTCTTAAAATCTTAATATAAATTTTTATAGAATTAAAATGATACCATGGCTAACGAATATTAACGATAATTTCACGAAAGTCGATGATAATTTTAGATGACGATAGTTTAAAATTTTTCTGCGTCAGCTAACGAAACTGCATTTGGAATATGAACATTTTCATCTACACATACAAAAAACACAGAAGCATTGTACTTTAATTTAACGTGAAATTAGTTTACTTTAAAGAACAATTTAGTTAACGAACATTATGTTCGATAGGAGAGATATTTCTGTTTATTAGTTTTTGCTTCAGTGTATCAAAATCACTGGAAATAACTATTAATTTATCATGCATTTATAAATTTATCTAAATTTTAACTGTATGTACACAGGTAAGTGATTTACTAATTATTAAATAGTTAAATATATTGAAAAGTTCCGTTATAGGAGGTTTGGCATAAACGCAATTCTTTTAAAATACGATGAAATATTACCTAAATTCGAAAAATTAATTAATTTGCATTAAAAATTTACATGAATTCATAATTTATTCGCTAATTTAACTAAAAACATATGTTTTTGATAAAAAATTCATTTTTTTCAAAAAAGCGTCTCGAAGATAGACACATACCTTATATATACCAATGTATACTTTATTTGTAATTTCTGTATATGTTAAGGCCAAATTCCGGAGCCTGGCCAATTCTAGAACTGGGCGGCCAATACCCGAACTGGCCAAGCTTCTTGGCCAAAACCCGAAATACATGAAATGAATAGCGTATTTCTGGTTTCTGCCGGCCTGTTTGTGAACTAGCCGGGAAGCCTTGGCAAACATCCGAACTGAAGATTATAGGCTATCCTTTAGATGCGGGCCGTCATGAATGAAGTTCCTTATTTAGAGAAGAAAGTTGTTTCGCGACTGCCCCGACAGATGTCACTGACATGCACACGTAACAGGAAAGAATATTTCCAAATTCTGATATGCTATGCATAGGTAAAAATTTTATTGTAACTAACATAATATAACAATATTAAAATGCACAGTAAAAACGATTCCCATTGATTATATTGAAACAAAAAAAATTTTGTATCCCAATAAATTAACCAAAAAAATGTACACAATTCCCTTACAATACTTAAATTAATTGATAAGCCAAATAAGATAACAATTACAAGTTAACCTGAGCCTTTACTCGAGTTAGAGAACGGGCAGACAGACGGCTAAACTATTTGAATTCACAGACACTTTCAACTATGTTAGAAAGGATTAAGCCAAAAGCCTATATCTATTTCGTGAACTGGCCAATCACATCTGGCCAGTTTGCGAATTGGCCACAATCATCACAGTTTAAGCAAATGCATACAGATAACTATGTCTCTTTTCTGGAATTTATTGATTGGCTAATTTGGGATTTTTCTTTGTTTACTTTACATAAATGCTATTTTGTTACACAATACGGAGAAAAGGAAATTTCCATGAATGGAAAATTTATGTCCAGTTTTAAATTTTGTGAATCAGGAATATATATCCCAGCTTATAAATACAAAATTTTAAACTTTCTTTTTTGAAGTTTATTGATTGAATCTTACAAAATTTCCCTTTTCAAAAAAAATTGTATGTGCAAGTTTTATTGCAAAATACTGTTATTAGACAGATTCTAAGAATGAAAAAAATGTGTCCTGCTTTGTTATTTGTGAATCGAGTAGTATTCTAGCTTAAACCTGCAAAACGCCGTTTTTATCGCCTTGAAATTAATTATTTAATAGTATGTTTTAATTCTGGAATGTACATAAATATTTTGCTACAAAATGTTGACAACAGATATATTCCAAGAAAAGGAAATTTATGTTAAGTTTTAATTTTTCTTAAATCGAGGAATATTCCAGCTGAAGCATACCAAGCCTATGTTTCTTTTCTGGATTGTCTTGATTGGATAATATAATATTTAATTTTTTTCTTGATTGCTTATAAATATTTTACATGAAATTACTGAACCGATAAATTCCAACGGAAAAAATACTGTTTTAATTTTTTTCGAATCGATGAATATTTAAACTTAATCATGCTAAACTACGAATTTATCTCCTGGAATTTATTGATCGGATAGTATCGGATTTTTCTTTTTTCGTATTTATTTTGCGTAGTATTTTATTGCACTGTACTTAGAACAGATAAATTCCAATAATAGAAAAATTATATTCTAGTTTAACTCATTACGAATGGAGGAATATTTCAGTTTAAACATATAAAATTCTATATCTACACTATAATAAATAAATAAATAAATAAATAAAATAAAAAAACTGTAATTCTACAGTAACGAAATTATAGAAATCTGTAAGTTTTTAAAGTTTATCTGTGGACTGTATAAAAAAGAATAAATCTAGAAAACTAGCTTTGTAAAACTACAGAAATCCATAGCTTTACGATAAAACAACTATACTTACAGCAATCTTACTAAAATTTTATCTCTAAGGAGCGTTTCAGTTAAATAAAAAGTTCTAGGAATCCAAGTTTCTAAAAATATTCCTAGTAACCATACAGATATTTTTGATTTATGGTGCAAAAATGTATTTATTACATGGTTTTTCTGTTTGAAGTTACGTAAAAATTTCTAAAAATCCAAGTATCCTAGAACAGTTTTAGTAACTTTGTAATTTTTTAATACACTGTTAAAAATTTACAGCATTCTCTCCAGTCATTTGACCGTTTTAGTGCAAAAAAAGGTTACATGGCAGTATTTTAACAATATTTTGACTATAAAATGGGCAAAAATATGGTCATAATAACGTAAAAAGACTGTTTTGTAACCGTTTTCGATAAAAAACGGTCAAATGCCTGGACAGAATGCTGAAAATTTTTAACAGTGTAGTGTACCTTCTGGAATAATATTAATTAGACAGTATGAGATTTTTCTATCTGCATTGTATGGAATAGTCTTTGGGATAGTACGAAATTTTACTGGCTTGTACATGCATATTTTGTTAAAAAATACTAGGAAGATGCAAAAACCAATAACTTAAAATGTAAGATTATTTTAATGCATTTGTGAATCCAGTATTATGCTAGTTTAATCATTCAAGATATTGGGCCGCTTTTTAGGTGCGTTCGTAATTATGTAAGAACGTAGCACCTATTGTTGTCCCTCAGTCCGTCCGTCCGTCTGTCTGTCTGTCCGTCGGTCTGTCTGTCCGCATAAAACAACGCAAAACTACCCAACCGAATCGTTTGAAATTTAAAATACATAATTATAACATAATTTTGTCGAGTCATTTCAAATTTTATGAAAATCGGATGGATAGATCAATTACAGGGACAATCAAAAAGATTCCGTTACATTACGGTCAATGGGGAAGAAAGTTTCAAATGAATTTTAATCGTTTGAAATTTAAAACATATAATTATTGGGTAATTTTATCATGTCCTTTCAAATGTTATGATAATCGGATGCATCGATCAATTACAGGGACAATCAAAAGGATTCCGTTACATTACGGTCAATGGGGGAAAAAAGTTTCAAATGCATTTTAATCGTTTGAAATTTAAAGCATATAATTATTACGTAATTTTGTCGAGTCATTTCAAATGTTATGAAAGTCGGATGCATAGATCATTTACAGGGACAATCAAAAGTATTCCATTACATTACGGTCAATGGGAAAAAAGTTTCAAATGCATTTTAATGATGTTACACTCATTCGAACATAATATAATTGGCATGAATCTATGAAGTATATACTAAAATATGCATTCTGTACAATCTGTGATGCAAAGAATTTTTATTATTAAATTACAGAGCCACACAAAAGTATTCCACTACATAATGCTATACGGAGAAACATTGTTTGGCACATGTTTTAATTATATTCATGTATTTCACATTTTATGAATAAGATATACGTTGCTGAGGTGTAATAAAAATTACTTTCTGCATATTTACAGAAACACAAAGATTTCGACTACTATACTGTATCCGCTCTACTATATCACCAAGATCTGAATATTTTTAAAACTTCGTTATCGTACGAACTCACCTCATTTGCTACGCTTCACGTGCAATTTCCAACTTGTTTCTTATATAAACATACATATACTTACAATATTTTTACATGCAATGTTGCGTTGCATCATTCATTCTATCGTTCATAACTTTACCGTAACTCTAACGCAAACCTTCATTGAATTATTTCCATAAAAAGTTTCGTTATTTTCAAATATCATGTCAGTTTAATCTTCTTTTACAAGAAACGTAAATATTGATTTTGCTAACTTTAGAAAATTTGATTAATGTGCAGTGCTAGGAAAATAATAGAATTAAGTAATTTAATATATTTAAAGTTATGCATATCAATAAATTATCTAATAAACCGCATCTGGAGATATTACCTGGAAAGGAAATTAAAAAGGATATTACAGATTTTTTTAAAGGAAATTAATAACACATGTTCTATCACATAACAATAGCTTTCCGACATTAAATTTTTTGCAGATTTTAATCATAAATTTAATAAAGAAGTCGTATTTTTAGTTAATATTCATATTAGTATAACGTAATTTATTCATATAAATGTGATAATTATTTATCAAGTAGCTTAATTTACAATTAAAAAAAGATTGAATATACTCTAACCACATTTTTTGTACCCCTACTTTATATCATATTTCATATATTCTGACTTAAAATTATTTTTTTAAGGAATGGGGTATTTTTTATTTTAAAAACATGCAAGCCCACAGATAAAAAAGATCTTATACATGTTGCATGTTTTTCGCGGCAAGATCGTACAAGGAATCTGCATTTTCATATTTTTTCTGTTTTTGCCCGTCTGTGTTTTTTGAGTTCCAGGCCATATAATATAAATGTCTTATGTATTCGTTCAACTCTGCAGATTTTCTTTTTCTATTATATAGTACTAGTATACAGAACCCGGGGTACCCGCGTCACAAAATAAAGGTAAAAAACGTTTTAAAAATTTTAAATTGAAAAGTCTAATAAATTTTTCCAATGTAATATGCTTTTTAAATTACCAACTCCAAACAGCAATTTTACATGAAAAATAATAATTATGTAATCATATAAAACTTTGTAAATTATCGAATTCGGTATTTCCGTATTTGACGCAAGATAGGAGTGGAAAATCATATGAATCATGAATTATGATTTAATCCAAATATAAATTATGATTTAATCCAAAGATTTTGCCAAAGAATAAAATTGCATTTTTTCAGCTTTTACCAACTAAGAAAATATGACGCACAGATATTCTTTAAAATAAATTTTTGTAAAGGTTAATTGATGTATATTTTGTAAATTAAATTTGCAACAAACGAAAATTCATTAAATTGATAGATAAAAACGAAATAAAAACTAACAACATCCAACGGGTTTTATAGCCGACGATATTTTGACATAGCAGGCTTTTAATTGCTATTTTTTAAATTGCTATGTTAAAATGGCAACAAAGATATGCAGTGATCTGTTATTTTCCATGGAGAAAAAAGATAGATTGAGGTGCAGTATGCGATAAAAACGATTTGATTGCGATTTTCTTCCAATTTAAATTTCTTATTTGGCCCAAACAAAACAATCACGTGGAAACAGAAGCCAAATTATCTAACATCAGCCATGCATTTTTTCTCTAAATGAAAAACATCTGCTGTTATTTAAGCATTCTAAAATAGCATTTCATTGTCTTATGAATAAAAACTGTATTGTTAAATTTTTTCCTTTTTTGCGAAAGCACGAAATTGTGTTTGAGCCTAATGCAGCGGATTTTAGAATTACATTTTTGGCATCATCTCCTGTCACCAAACAGCATCTCTATTCTATTCTATTCTTTTCTTTTCTTTTCTTTTTTTTTTTTTTTTTTTTTTTTTACTCACTGTTTTTTTTTTTTTTTCCTTTATTTCCCACATAAATGCAGTACTCAAGTTGCCACCATTAGAGAAACTGAACAGAAAACTACAAAAAAATTAATATCTCAAAAACAAATTAAGATACAGTTTTCTAACAAACTATATTTAAAAGTGCATTTTTTCCTCTATACAATAATGTAAAGATTAAAAATGCGCTATGTCTAGAAGTTAAAAATTTGTAATAGCGAAAATTACAAAATTAAAATTTCATCGGAAAGTGTTTGCCATTCAAAACATGACGTATGCGTTGCGCACAGATACGTTTGGCCTTTATAATATAGATTTATTTTTAGATTTTTATAATGCTATCTATTTACACTGTTAAAAATTAATCTGTGAATTCACGGTAAAACTACTGGCAGCAAAGTAACCAGACATTTACCGTTCCGTTACTACATTTTCCGTTTTGGAAAATAAATAAAATAAACTTTTTCAAAAAAAAAATATAACCGACTTCAATCAACGCTGTAAAAAGAGTTAAATAATTCTTTAAAATACCCTAATGATGAATAGTTATCTAATAACCACACATCAGATATCATGTACCGACAAAAAAATGGTTATAAGTTTAATACATAGAACTTAATATCCAGCAAACATGGTTTTTCGACAGAATATTTTTTACAAGAAATTAATTTACATATTTTTGATTTAATTTATGAATATATACATATAAAAAGTAATGAATTACTTTTTGAAGTTGGTGCCAAACTATTATAAGTATAGTAAAAATTGTGGTTATATTATGCTTAATACCATAAATAAAATGGTAAAAACCATTATTGATTGTGATCGTTTGGCACCAACTTCAAAAAGTAATTCATTACTTTTTATATGTATATATTCATAAATTCAATCAAAAATATGTAAATTAATCTCTTGTAAAAAATATTCTGTCGAAAAACCATGTTTGCTGGATATTAAGTTCTATGTATTAAACTTATAACCATTTTTTTGTCGGTACATGATATCTGATGTGTGGTTATTAGATAACAATTCATCATTAGGGTATTTTAAAGAATTATTTAACTCTTTTAAGAGCGTTGATTAAAGTCGGTTATATTTTTTTTTTAAAAAAGTTTATTTTATTTCTTATTTTTTAGTTATTTATACCGTAATACTTAGTTTAATCGGTTGGATAGTTGCGGTGTAATCGGTGAACATATATAAAAAAAAAAGTACATACGCGGTCGAATTGATGATAACCTTCTCTCCTTTTTTAAGTCAGTTAAACAAATTATAATACGGAAAAATACTGCATGTTATACACGGAAGTCAGGAATGGGGTTCGAACCTACGATCTCTTTCGAGAACCTGAGTTTAAATCGGGCGCCTTAGACCGCTCGGTTATCCTAACTGCAATCTAAACAGTGAACAACGCCATATTACTTTTCGCAAGTCTATTATTTTAGCACACTTTCACTGATAAAGTACTGAGTTGGTAAAAGATCTTTGATACTCTGTGCTAACGGTTAAAAACAAAATATTCTTTATAGCATAATTAGTATTTAATTTGTAAAATATATGTGTAAAAAGAATAATACGGAAAAGGATTTTGTATATATGTATGTCAGGAGTGGGGTTCGAACCCACGTTCTCTTTTGAGAACCAGAGCTTAAATTAAGCGCATTAGACCGCTCGGCTATCCTGATTGCAATCAACTCAGCGAACTTATTCAACGTCATGTTATTTTTCGCAAGTCTATTAATTAAGCACTCTTTCACTGATAAAGTATTGAGGAGATAAAAGATCTCTGATTCTCTGTGCTAACGGTTAAATACAAAATATTCTTAATAACATAATTAGTATTTAATTTGTAAAATATATGTGTAAAAATTATAATGCGGAAAAAGGTTATTGTATACATGCGTGTCAGGAGTGGGGTTCGAACCCCCGCTCTCTTTCGAGAAACAAAGCATAAATCAGGCGCCTTAGACCGCTCGGCTATCTTGACTACAATCTAAACGGTGAACTTATTCAACATCATATTACTTTTCGCAAGTCTATTATTTTAGCACTCTCTCACTGATAAAGTATTGAGTTGGTAAAAATATCTCTGATACTCTGTGCTAACGGTTAAATACAAAATATTCTTAATAGAATAATTAGTATTTAATTTACAAAATATATGTGTAAAAATTATACCACGGAATAGGTTGTTGTATACATGTATGTCGGAAGTGGGGTTCGAACCCACGCCCTTTTTCGAGAACCAGATCATATAATCAGTCGCCTTAGACCACTCGGCCATCCTGACTGCACACCTTGGTAGGAACTCATTCAACAGTTTTGATTAGCGAAAAATCACTAATTTTAATAGTTTTTGCCCGTTTACTAAAAAAATACTGAACCAATTTCTATGAAATAGAAGTGGTAGCAATCCGAGAGTAAGTTCTTTAATTTAACACCAAAACCAAATTAATCAGTTGGATAGTTTCGGCATAATCGGTGAACATACATTTAAAAAATACATACGCGATGAATTGATACCTCCTCTCCTTCTTGAAGTCGGTTAAAATATTCTTAATAGCATAATTAGTATTTAATTTGTAAAATATATATGTAAAAATTATAATACGGAATAGGTTCGGAAACTTATTCAATGTCATATTACTTTTTGCAAGTCAATTATTTTAGCACTCTTTCACTGATAAAGTATTGAGTTGATAAAAGATCTCTGATACTCTGTGCTAACGGGTTAATACAAAATATTCTTACTAGCATAATTAGTATTTAATTTGTAAACTATATATGTAAAAATTATAATACGGAAAATTATTGTACACACGTATGTCAGGAGTGGGGTCCGATCCCATTGTCACTTTCGAGAACCAAAGGTTAAATCAAGCGCTTTAAACCGCTTGGCCATCCTAACTTCACTCAATTGCAGGAACTAATTCAACAGTTTTAATTACCGAAAGAACACTAATTTTAATAGTTTTTGCTTAATTACTAAAAAACTACTGAACCAATTTCTATGAAATGGATGTGGTACCAGTCCGAGTGTAAGCTCTTTAATTTAATACCAAATCCAAATTAATCGGCTGCATAGTTTCGGAGTAATCGGTGAACATACATTAAAAAAAAAAAAAAAAAAAAAAAAAAAAAAAAAAAAAACATACGCGTCGAATTGATAACCTCCTCTCCTTTTTGAAGTCGGTTAATTAGTATTTAATTTGTAAAATATATATGTAAAAATTATAATACGTAAAGTTATTGTACACACGTATGTCAGGAGTGGGGTTCGAACCCATTGTGACTTTCGAGAACCAGAGCTTACATCAGGCGCTTTAAACCGCTCGGCCATCCTGACTTCTCTCAATTGTAGGAACTAATTCTACAGTTTTAATTAGCGAAAAAACACTAATTTTAATAGTTTTTGCTTAATTACTAAAAAACTACTGAAAAAATTTCTATGAAATGGAAGTGGTACCAATCCGAGAATAAGCTCTTTAATTTAACACCAAAACCAAATTAATCGGCTGCATAGTTTCGGAGTAATCGGTGAACATACATAAAAAAAAAAAAAAAAAAAACATACGCGTCGAATAGATAACCTCCTCTCCTTTTTGAAGTCGGTTAAAAAAGAATAATACGGAAAAGGTTTTTGTATATATGTATGCCAGGAGTGGGGTTCGAACCCACGTTCTCTTTCGAGAACCAGAGCTTAATTCAAGCGCATTAGACCGCTCGGCTATCCTGATTGCAAACAACTCAGGGAACTTATTCAAGGTCATGTTATTTTTCGCAAGTCTATTAATTTAGCACTCTTTCACTGATAAAGTATTGAGGAGATAAAAGATCTCTGATTCTCTGTGCTAACGGTTAAATACAAAATATTCTTAATAACATAATTAGTACTTAATTTGTAAAATATATGTGTAAAAATTATAATGCGGAAAAAGGTTATTGTATACATGCATGTCAGGAGTGGGATTCGAACCCCTCGCTCTCTTTTGAGAACCAAAGCTTAACCCTTCGCGGCGCAGTGGTTTCATAGATAAACCACTTAATTTTAATGCTCAAACGCCACATTCGCACCGGAATTTTGTTTTAAAAAATTACGGTTTATTGAATGCGTGAAGTATAGCGTTTTCTTATTTAGAAATAAAGTAGTTTTCAAATTCCGGTGTCAGTCATTATTTTCAACACTTAAGCAATGAACTAGCCCTGCGCCGCAAAGGGTTAAATCAGGAGCCTTAGACCGCTCGGTTATCTTGACTACAATCTACTCGGTGAACTTATTCAACGTCATATTATTTTTCGCAAGTCTATTATTTTAGCACTCTTTCACTGATAAAGTATTGAGTTGGTAAAATTTCTCTAATACTCTGTGCTAACGGTTAAATTCAAAATATTCTTAATAGCATTATTAATATTTAATTTGCAAAATATATGTGTAAAAATTATAATACGGAATAGGTTGTTGTATACATGTATGTCGGAAGTGGGGTTCGAACCCACGCTCTCTTTCGAGAACCAGAACTTAAATCAGGCGCCTTAGACCGCTCGGCCATCCTGACTTCACTCAATTGTAGGAACTAATTCAACAGTTTTAATTAGCGAAAAAACACTAATTTTAATAGTTTTTGCTTAATTACTAAAAAACTACTGAACTAATTTCCAAGAAATGGAAGTGGTACCAATCCGAGAGTAAGCTCTTTAATTTAACACCAAAAACAAATTAATCTGCTGCATAGTTTCGGAGTAATCGGTGAACATACATAAAAAAAAAAAAAAAAAATACATACGCGTCGAATTGATAACCTTCTCTCCTTTTTGAAGTCGGTTAATGAAAAGAAAACTCCGTTTGAAGAAGCGGTAACTTTCCGTTACAAAGCTTGATTTTTAATAATAATAATTTACTTTAAACTAATGAACCGAACAATCGTCAAAGAATTCGAACTTTTCGAGTGATTTTTAGCAGCTATATTATTTAATTTAATTTTTCTTTTTTGTATAACTTACTTCAAGCCGTTCTGAGGATTGAACGCGAGACCCTTTAACAACGTAATAGTCCTTACTAACTGCGCCAAAGCTGCTGATCCCAGCGTGTACAAAGTATCTCGTTTATAAGTTAGTGGGAAAATCTGTTGCGCTTTTCAAAGAGTTCCTTTTAACACGTTCGCTGCCTCTTACATGAAGCTGTGATGATAGTTAATGCCGCATTGTAGAAGTGGGTTTTTCTCAGAAGTTGATTTACTTTTAGTAACAAAGAATCAGTGAAAGATTTTTCCGCGTCAGCGCGTGACTGGCTATTGGACATCACCCCACATCACGCGCTGGCGCGTGAGTGGTCCCTTAACGCTGGCGCCATATCACGCTCTTTTGCGTGAGCGGCAGCGAACGTGTTAATATATTCGTTAGAATATTCGTAAGCGGTTTATTTTATTTTAGATCGATGAATAATACTTATTATTTTTTTTTCACTTTTAATATTTTAACTAGTTTAAATTAAAAACAAAATCACTGTTTATGATCACTATTATTATTATTATTATTATTATTATTATTTGATTGAATGTATGGAAAAAAAAAGTTCTCATTTTTTTACAAAAATAATGTTATAGACAATTTTTTGAAATTATCGCGCACAATTTTTTTTTTTTTTTTGGGGGGGGGGGGGGCTAATTAGTTAAAATATTTTTTAAGATGAAAGAAAGAAAAATAAACAGAAAAAAATGTAAGTAAAAGGGATTTTTTATGGTTTCATTATTTCATGACCCTAGTGGGATTCGAACCTACAATCTACGCTCGCAGGAATTTAGCGGCGTGGCGCCTTGACCACTCGGCCACGAAGACCCCGGAGGATCGGCCATTGATTTTATATTTCAAAGTGCTTACGTTACATGTACATAATGCAGAAAATGCAAATTTATTTGATACGGTGGAAATAAAAACAATTATTTTCATTTTCCATACATATTTGAGAAAACTTATTTTGAATTTTAATTTTTAATAAACAATCTGTAATACAAGCATAATATTTCTGTATTGTAATGAACATATATTATCATTCAATATGCTAATTATTTTTATGGTAATTGCTTTCTTGTTATAGCTATTATTTTTGAAAAATTGCCTGTCCATATATTTTTGAGACACACCGTATATGTATAATGCGTATATTACATCTTTTAAATATAAATATAATTTGTTATATTTAAAACCTTATCCCATCCACTAATGACGAATATATCTTTTTTGTTACATGTTTTTTAATAAAATCATAAACATACATATAAATAAAGTCGCTTAAAAAATTAATAATTAACCCTTTAACGATCAAAGCATTTTCATTGTTAAGATGTCGAAATAAATGAATGACACCGGTAATTAAGAACAGATATATTTCTAAATAAGAAAACGTGATGTTTCACATACATAATAAGAGGGATATTTTTAGATAAAAATACCGGTGTGAGTATTGCATATCTGAATTAAAATTTTGTGGTTTCGTGGCGAAACCAAGGAACGTTAAAGGGTTAAACACATTCGAACCAAATATTTCATTTTAACCCTTAAATGCATAGGATAGAACGCGTCCCAAAAAATACGCAATTCAAAGAATCAGAATTCATACCTGAAAAATCTAAATAGTAAATTTTTCTTTAATTAATTACGAATGGTCTGTCATTAAGTAAAGTGTGTTTAGGTGTATTTTTGTCGTCCGATTATCTACACTAGGGATATAGGACCAGGGGGAGTGCCCTTCGTGGGGGTCTTTCTAAGGGAGCCTAACCCGTATTTGCGCCAGGTTCGAAGAAAACCACGAAAACTCCGAACGGTTAGGCCGACGGCCGCGATTGGATTCGAACCCAGCACTTACCGTCTATCAGTTGAGAGGTCATACCTCTCGGCCACTGGTGGGGCCATTAAGTAAAGTGAAAATTGCTCTTTTAAATTTCTGGTGAGAATACGGAATATGTGAATAAAACCACCAATAAATCGGGAACACTTATGGCATCGATAAACTTTTTTAGCAAAAATAGAACCGACTTCAAAAACTACTGCAAAGTAAAAAATAATTTTTTTTTACAAAATAATTAATAAGAAATTAAACAAAAAGCATTGTATTTACCATGCGCTTTGTTAGATTTATGTACATTAAATTGATTTTTTGGAGTCGGTGCCAGCCGAGCCAAGCTCAAAATTAAATCTAAGTTTTTTTTTTTTCTAATATTGAATAATTGCATTTAACTTGACTCTGCTGGCTCCGACTCCAAAAAATCAATTTAATGTACATAAATCTAACAAAACGCATGGTAAATACAATGCTCTTTGTTTAATTTCTTATTAATTATTTTGTAAAAAAAATTATTTTTTACTTTGCAGTAATTTTTGAAGTCGGTTCTATTTTTGCTAAAAAAGTTTATTTTTCACTTTTTAGTTTTTTCTATTAGCTTATGATTGAGAAAACGGTTACAACAACATACCTGCACACATGTCAATTTTTAAATCCTTACAATTTTCACGATGTACTCTTGCACGCTTAAAAATCATACCATATGCGTATGCAAAGCAAAAAGTAATATCATTTCTCAACAATATTTTCTATGCTACTTGTATATTTATTTTTCTACTTATAGTTTGAAAATTAAAAACATGAAGGTACACAAGAAAATGTTTTTCCAATTTCATACGTTGGGAATGTGTTTTCAAAAAACTGTCCTGCATGATGATCTGTAATAGATAAGGCAGATTAAATTCACAGCAAATTTCCTGAAAGGTTACCGCAGTTAAGGGGGTGGGAGGGAAAGTATATTAACTGGCATTAATTACGCATATTTTACTGGTTATCTTTGATGCAGTGTAAGTTTTTTTCAGCGATCCTCTCAAAAAATTCACGATTTTTACCCGATCTTTTGTTGAAATCAGTCTTTTTTTCAACGATCTTTTGACAAAATCTGAATTTTTCCAGCAATTCTTTGACAAAATTCACTGTTTTGCCAATTTCGTTTTCACTGTTGTCTGTCTCAGTGTTTTTCCGACCCTTTCATGAAATCGGCGTTTTATCCGCGATTTTCAGACGAAATCAGCATTTTTCCGAGATCTTTAGACGAAATCAGAGATTTATCTGCGATATTTTAGCAAAATCGGCGATTTGTTGAAATTTTTGTCGAAATTGGCGGTTTTTCCATGATCTTTTGACGAAATCGGCGTTTTCCCGTGCTTTTTTGATGAAATCGCCGGGTTTTTTTCGATGATCTTTTGACAAAATTTGCATTTTTGCGTGATTTTTTTCTCGAAAACGGCGTTTTATCCCCGCGATCTTTTGGAGAAATCGGTGTTTTTTTGTGATCTTTTGACGAAATCGGCGTTTTTTCGACGATCATTTGATGAAATCGCATTTTATCTGCAATTTTTAGACGAAATCGACGTTTTCCCGCGGTTTTCAGACGAAATCAGCGTCTTATCTCCGATATTTTGATGAAATCACCCTTTTTCCGCGATCCGCACAGGAAATCACTTTTCAGCGATTTTTTGACAAAGTTCGTTGACAAAAACATTGACAAAATAGTCGTTTTTCCGCGAAATATTAACAAAATGTGGGCTTTTTCATTCGATCCTTTCACGAAATTTGCATTTCTCCGCGATTGTTTTTTCCGTGCGCAAAACCGTACAATCGTACTGTTCATCCGTACAACCGTACACTTAGAGCAAAATCCGTACATTGTACGGCCAAACCGTGCAAGTTGGCAACTATGCAACAATCAATATTAATTTGCGAGAAATTACTAATTTTATTAACTTTAGCTTAGTTATTAAAAAATTACTGAACCAATTTTGATGAAACGGAAGTGTACCAGTTCAAGAGCAACCTCTTTCAATAAATCAAAATCCATATAAATCGGATGGATCATTTTGGAGTAATCGGTGAACATATATAAAAAAATACATACGCGTCGAATTGTTAACCTCCTCCTCGTTTTTCGAAGTCTGTTAGTAGTTATTAATATTTAATTTGTAAAATATACATATGGAAAAAAAATTATAATACGGAAAAAATTATTGTACACACGTATGTCAGGAGTTGGTTTCGATCCCACGCTTTCTTTCGAGAGCCAGAATTTAAATGAGGCGCCTTAGACCGTTCGGCCATCCCGAACGTATTCCGTTTGGCGAAGTTATTCAAGGTCCATGTTACTTTCAATTTGCGAGACATCATTAATTTTATAAGTTTTTGCCTAATTACTAAAAAGTACTTAACCAATTTCGACGAAATGGAAATTATACCAATTCCAGAGTAACCTCTTTCATTTAACACAAATACTAGTTTAATCCGTTGGATAGTTTCGGTGAACATACATAAGAAAAAAATACATGCGCGTCGAATTGATGATAATATCCTCCCCTTTTTCTTTTTTATTTTAAGTCGGTTAAAAAATACGGTATACACGTATGTCAGCAGTGGGGTTCGAACCCACGATTTCTTTCGAGAACCAGAGCGTAACAATCAGACGCCTTAGACCGCTCGGCTATCCTGACTGAAATTTAGTCGGCGAATTTTTCAATGTCATGTTACTTTTCGCAAGTCTATTATTTTAGTACTTCTCACTGATAAAAAGATCTCTGATACTCTGTGCTAAAAGTTAAATATAAAATATTCTTAATAGAATAATTAGTATTTAATTTGTAAAATATATATATATAAATTACAAAATGGAAAAGATTATTGTATACGTGTATGTCAGGAGTGGGATTCGAACCCACGATTTCTTTCGAGAACTAGAGTTCAAAGCTGGCGAATTAGACAGCTCGGCCACGCTTTCTGCGATACATGCAGCGAACTTATTCAATACTTTTGATTTGCGAGAAATCACTAATTTTATTAGTTTTTGCCTAATTATTAAAAAAGTACTGAACCAATTTCGATGAAACGGAAGTGGTACCAATTCGAAAGCATTCTCTTTCGTTTAAAACAAAAATAACAGATATCGGTTGCATAGTTTCGGAGTAATCAGTGAACATACATAAAAAAAATACATACGCGTCGAATTGATAACCTCCTCTCCTTTTTGGAAGTCGGTTAAAAATGATACAATATGCATTTAAGGGTTATGTTGTAAAAATCTTTTTCGTCATATATTTACTACAAACATAATATCTCATAGAAATTTTGACATAGGAATTTATTTTCGTGGCATATATATAATTTATAGCAATCCATGTTTACAAAAAAATTCAGGATACAATTTGTGTCCTCTATGCTTATGTGAAAAAAATATATATCCAGTCTCCAAAATAGTGTATAGACATATCATGAAAAACTTTTTGTGGAACAAATAGCACTACAATAAACTTTTCTTGCTCCTGAAAATATCCCCGGTTTTATACAACACTATTTTATAATTCCATCCAGAAAATTTCATTTTGCAACTCCACCCAGGAAATTTCATTTTGTAATTTCTATATAAAGAATAAAAAAGAGATTTTTATGTTTTCTACATATTTTATTTATTTATTTGTTTATTTTACTGAAAATTGTAGTCTCAAGTGTTACTAAACAACGTGAAATTGATATAAAAACAATTTAATAAACATTTAGTAGTAGTTCAGATGTAGCATTTCTTAAAATAAAAAAAAAGTAATCTTGTTATTTGTATTTACAGGTTTGGTTTATTTTTGTCGTCCGATTATCTACGCTAGGGATATAGGACCAGGGGGGGTGCCCTTCGTGGGGGTCTTTCTAAGGGATGTATTTACAGGAAAAAGGATATTTCGCGTAAAGTTTGATGGAGCAAAAAATTTTTTAGTCTTTTATTTTATTTTAAGCTCCACCTGTGGCCGAGAGATTCTGCTTTCAAAGCTAGAAGACGAAGGGTGCTGGGTTCGAACACAATCGCGCTGTCGGCCTAATTGTTCGTAGTTTTCCGTGGTTTATTTCTAACCTTGGTCACCCTTGCGTAAATACAGGTTAGGCTATCTTAGAAAGACCTCCGCGGAAAGCAGTCCCCTTTCGGGCTTATACCTCTAACAGATAACCGCCGTAATAAAAACAACAAAACACGCTATTTTATTTTAATAGCTATCTTTTTTAATAATTAGTGACTAAACACAATATAAATTCTCTTTCCAAAAATGGACTAGCGTACTAGTCTAAGGATTACTTATTTTCATAAATATCTCATTTAAAAAAATGCGATATCAGTTATAAATTTTATGTTTCTTAATATAACAGAAGAAAGCTTGAAGCATAGTTACACAATGATCTACCGCAGTTTATTATCCGTAGGCAAACTACTATATAATTTAAAACTTACTACAGATGGGATTCATTTAGACATTTTTTTCGCTTTTAACTAATTTGTCATTTTATGTTTTGAGAATGTTGCTGTTTTCTTTCATTTCCTGTCCCTTTATGACTCTAGAACTCCGATTTGACAAATATTGACTCAGGTGTTCGAATAACTCATTTCATTCATGTAAAAAACATGTAACAAATTTGGAACGCTAAAATAAAACAATTGTTTAGATGACATCGTGGTGCTTAAAGAGTACCAACGCAACGTGAAACCGCTGCGCCTAACCTCCAATTAAAAATGAAAGTGAACATAAAGAGTGAATTGTGAAACAATGCACGTCAAAAGTGTATCATTTAGAGACTTTGGTGGAAATCCTAAGATTATTCCAGAGCTGGAAGCATGAGGTTATAAAATAATTATTGACCTAATGGTATTTTTGTACATCTACAATAAACAGAAATTGACATACTTATGATAAATATTTCCATTTTCTAGTAAAAAATTTTAAAACATAGAAAATTAACTTTAAGACAACTATTTTCGGTGTTTTCCACCATTTTTAATTTCATAAAAATTACTACGTTAATTTTTCAAATATCGACCTGAAGCTTCTCAAATGATAAACAAATCATGTGGTACAGGAAACTAACACTATATCATCATCTGTTGAGAATTCCAATTTGTATTAATTGATGTGTTGGAAAATAGAAACAAAAATAAAATATTGTTTTAAAACTGACTATGTAAGTACTACTGACTTTTAAGTATGCTGCAATTCTGCAATATGGTGATACAAAAGGTTAAGTTTCCAGCAAGAAATAACAAAAAATACACAAAAGGATTTAATGAAAATGTTTATTTTTTTTTTTTTCAGAATAATTCTATAGTCTCTAAAGAAACTCTAAGTATTTTAATTTTTTTTAGTCAAATAAGCATGTTATATGACATATACCTTGCCTCCGCATATATTCCTAAATCAGAAGCATTACCACTTTTTTTCCTTGCATCTCAAAATATCCAATATTTTAAAAATCACTTGTGCTTTATGTAAATTTTATTTTCTAATACCTTTATAGAGAAAAATAAATGTTAGTACACATTTTCAGTAAACTTGATTTACCAAAAATGTAAATCCATGTTTTAGTAAGTAACGTGATGTTGATACAAAAATTTATATTTATAAGAAATAACATTTTCTATAAAGCTTTTATCGTTCGATTGAATCTATTTTTTTTCAATATAAATATATATATGTGTGTGTGTGTATATATATATATAAAGGTGTGTATTGTGTATGTCTGTTTGTTTTTTATCATCAATATATTACATGTAATTTGTACAGTGGTAAATTTACTATAATTATACACTCTTAAACCGAAAGAGCTGATTTGGCTTCTCAGGAAAGAGCTGTAATTTTTTCGGTCATAAAAGAGTTGTTTTTCAAACGATTGAATCTTCTTGATTTAATTTTTTTTAATAGCTCAAGTTCATTTAAATTGGTTAAAAATAGCTCGTAAACTCGGGTTATTTCAACTCTTTTTGAGAAGCTGCCTTTCAAAACGTGAGATGAGTGGATTTCAGCTCAACTTGAGTTATTTTGTGGGTGACTTTTTAAGAGAGTATAATGCAATTTTTGAATAATAATATTTTCTTCTTTGAGAAACATTACTAATGCTCACTATTCTTAACATTGGTACTTAATTGAGGATATTCCGAACATTGTGTTATTTATGAAAAGAAAGATTACCTAAGTAGTTACAAGAACTACAGATAATACTATTAATAATCATACAATTAAATTCGTTTAAAATTTTTGAAAATTAATTTATATCACAAATGTAGAATATTTTCATTTCATGCTGTAAAAAATTTATATTACTTCTTAAGAATTTTACAAGATTTTATGTAACCGAAAAAACTATCAACAAGAATTTGAAAATAAACAAGTTGGAAATTGCACGTGAAGCGTAGAAAATGAGGTGCGTTCGAATGATAACGAAGTTTTAAAAATTTCACTCTCATATATCAATCTCATAAAATTGTAAATAGTTAATTACAATTAAAATGCGCACTAAACAATGTTCTCGCTATACCATTATGTAATGGAATACTTTTGTATGGCCTTGTAAATTAATAACAAATGTTCTTTGAACCAAATTTTATGCAAAATGTATAGTATAATATGTACTTTATAGATGTATATAGTTTTTATTATGTTCGAATGAGTATAACACCATTAAAATACAATTGAAACATTTCTCCCCATTGACCGTAAATTAAAGGAATACTTTTGATTGTCCCTGTAATTGATCTAAGCATCCGATTTTCATAAAATTTGAAATGACTCAACAAAATTATGTAGTAATTATGTATTTTAAATTTCAAGCGATTAAAATACAATTGAAACTTTTCCGCCCATTGACCGTAATGTAACGGAATAATTTTGATTGTCACTATAATTAACCTATTCATCCGATTTTCATAAAATTTGAAATGACTCGACAAAATGATGTAATAATTATATTTTTTAAATTTCAAACGATGTGGTTGAGTAGTTTTTGAGTTGTTATATGCGGACGGACGGATGGACTGAACGACAGCTATAGGTGCTACGCATTTATATAATTAGGAACACATCTAAAAATGATTTCCATTGCATAAGGTAAAGCGAGAAGAGATCGAGCAGTAGGAGAGATTCCGCTCAAAGAATTTATCTGGATGGAGAAATGTGCAGTTACTCTAGGTAGTTGTAGAGGAGCATTATTGTAGTATATACATGAATGTGCATATTGATAGTTCCGGACTTCTTGGATAAATTATTACTAGGACTTCCCTCAGAGGGATTAGTCTGAGCGATATTGCTGAGAATACACATTTAATAACTTACGATAAGTAAAGAAAATGAGATGTTACCTTTAATTGGTCTGTCACTGTGATAAAATATGATGAAAATAAGCATATTGAATCATAGAATTACAAAATCTTATATATAAAGTTGCATATACTATTTTTATAAAAGAAAAGCAAACCATGCATGGATATAAAATTGGAAATATGCAAAATGTTAAAAGTAATACAGAAAATAAAACACCAAATTTTCCTATATTGGAAATATAACTCTTTGAAATGATGTCATGAGCATAAACAGAAGCTTCGCACCGGTTTGAGAAACTATAAATAACATAAACTCTTATGTTTGGAGAGAATGGAGTGTATTTCATATGGTGTGAAATCCTTCCGAATAGTTTATAATGTTGAATATCTGTTTTCCACGGATGCAATGAGGTTGTCGATAAGAGTTAAAGAATACTTTTTTTTAAATTTGTCCTAAACGAGCACTTACATCTTATAAGTTACTGTGATGCCAAAGTTATAGTTTCTGACCCCAACAGTATCCTAGAAATTGCAATATTCTCAATAAATTGGGTTTAAAACTTTTTCTAGAAAAAAAATGTTTAATTTGTGAAATTAAATTGTCGAATGTTTTAAAAATCGTTCATAACGAGAATATTATATCTTAAAAGTTGCCACCAAAAAAAAAAAAAAAAAAAAAAAAAGATTTTAAATTTTTAGTCATATTACCATAAAAGAAATCTCAATTTTAGAGCTTTTCTTGCTCGTGCATTGATGGTGATTATTGTTCCTACGCAAAATATAGTATATTTTGCAGCAAAGATGGTTACCAACATTTTTTGCCCACATTATTTTTTAAATCGGCTAGGTACTCACAATGATAACGAAAAACACACAAACGGTTAATGCTTTGTAGCATAGAAATACAGAGTCAAAAGCTATTTATATCCTATCGTATACACATAAATTACCTAATTAGTGCTAGCAGATGCATTTTTAAATATACATTGATCAATATAATGCTTCATTTTTCTTTTATTAGTATTTCTTAGTATTCATTTTTCATTTATTTGTATTATTCAGTAAAAAACTCACTTTCTTAAGCCCGAATTACGTCAAACTTTTTATAAAAGCGCCTAAGTCCATATAACAGGGAAGTATTGGGAAGAGTATTAAATACAAGGTAGTAAGACACTTAGCCAAACGCAGGTAATAAATCGCCAAATACTGTTCTTTTCGCCCTCTCTCGAAATGCATTTTTTTACATTTAAAAAACATGATTTTGAGTCATCTTTTTTAAAATTCAAATAAATAAGAGGAAGCAATAATAGCATAAGTCAAAACATTTTATTTCAGCATCAAGCAATTGTGTCGTAGTTACACATGTGGAAAAAAGCTGCTTTTGGCCAAAAAACGTTGTCTTCACTAAATTTGAATCCGATTAAAAACTCTACCGTGATTAATTAAAATGTTACAGGCAGAGCTGCCAAGTCTCCGGCATTTTCGTTACCGGTATTTTAATACAGAAAATGTTTTATTAAATTGGAACATTCTGCGGATTTAAAAAATTATTTTTCCTATAACAAAAATTATGCTAAGCAATAAGCGGGGGCTTTGGCATCTCTGTAAAGGAATATTTCGTAATCTACTTTTTAACCTTAAAAAAAGCAACGACCATTTTTCAGATACAAAAGTATTGCTAATTGTTCCATTTTGCATACAAAGTACTGATTGTAATATTGATCAATCACCATACTGATTGTAATATCACTATGGTGATAAATTTCCAATAATTTTTCAAATCCCATTTATTTCATTAAAAATATAAATCTTTTATTCATTTAGTTTAAAATAAATGGTTTTTAACTAATTTCATAATACTTTTGAAAATATCATTTTTCATTGGCCATTTTTTAAAGCATTTAGAAAATAGTTGTCGTTTTCAGTCAAATATAGACTTTGGTCTGTCCGCATTTTATTTTATTATTATTATTATTTATAAATGGGGGAGAAATATTCATACTTAATCCATAACGTACATAATATATGACTCTGTTATTACATAAGTCACTTTTTTATTATCATAAAAGTTATGTTTTTACTGATTTTTATTAACTCAATAGTAAAAATTTTGTGCTTTGAGCAATAGATGTTCGCATTTCATTTATTTATTTATTTTAACAAAATTCTTTGTATTTGGAAGAATTTTTTTTAAAATAGGATATCCAAATGTCGCTGTTATTAAAGAAGAAAGTTACAAAAAAAAAGTTACAAAACGACGCATTGTATCAAATATGGAAAAACGACGAATCCAAAAAAGACGTCGTATGAAATATCATCTTTTAAAGCAAAAAAACTGATTATCGAGCCTACTGATTACGAAATGTGCATTACATTAAAAAATATATATATATATATATATATATATATATATATATATATATATATATATATATATATATATATATATATATATATATATATATATATATATATATATATATACCGCAAATATTGATTTTTTTTCTTTTGTGCAGTTTTGGCTTCGAAAGGTGCGCTATGTTGCAAAAAGATATAAGCGACTATGAAAACACACTTGGTAAACGTTCATGCTCAGTTTTACAAATAAATATGGCACATATATGCCCTATACACGCCGAAGTACCTAATTGGTGACAAAATGGCGTTCAGTTGCCTAACATGCTGGTTATCATATAAATGTTATAATAAATTGTTTGTTCTAAAAATATAATTATTTATTGATTTTTATTTCTTTTTTTTTCTTTTTTTTAATAACAGAAAATGTTTCGTTTATTCCTTTTTTTTTTTTTTCAATTTGAAATAAATAAATAACGTGTTATTATAGCATGCTGTATGTATCTGGTAATCAAAACGATGGTTTCGCCTAATTGACATAAAAAATCTCGCCAAACCCGGTGCTTATATTTCTCAAGTATTTTATTTATGTATACTATAATTGTTTTTACATATCACTTACTTCTTATGGTATATAGAAATAGGTAAGTGGCTCCTTTATGCAGTATAAATTGTATATATCTTTAAAAAATAGCCCCCGTGCCCCTTTTTGGATCGAATTAAAAAAAAAATCAATGTCTAATTCCAGTATTGCTCCCAGGTATGCCTACATATTCCAAATTTCAAAGTTGTATGCCAACAGGAAATGGATGAAAAATGGGAAAAGATATCACATATGCACCAGGGTACATAATTGGCGTCAAAATGGCATTATTTTACCTGAGATGGTAACCCGGCTTTATTTATTTATTACTTGTTTATTTACTCATAAAATATTTATTTACTTTCATTTCCTTTCTTTAATTTTATAAAATATTTCTTTTTATAGTTATTAATTATTATTATTATTTTATCTACTGTAAGTTTTTTTTTTTGAAAATAGAAAATAATTTAAAAATGTGTATGTAAGCGTTATTTGAAAACGGAGTTTTCGCCAAATGGGCTTTGAAAAAAATTGCGCCAAATGTGATGCGCTTGTGGTATCCGTGCCGAAAAATTAGTGACCAAAATTGACTTCCACACACAAACAAAATATAAGTTAAAAGAAAACATGCAATAAAAATAAATATAAAGGGAAAATGGTGTCATAAAAGAAACTTTTTATTTAAAATCGTAATTGTTTCTATTTTCACACGCGAAATATATAAAACATTCTTTTAGTGATCAAAAAATGCTATTAAGAGATTTTCACAAAATCTCAAAATCAAAGTTTTTATGACATTTTTTTAATATAAAAAAACCGTTTTATTTTCCTGCATGATTAAATTTTAAAATGTTTTATTCGCGTTTGTAGTGATCGAAAGGTGGCGTTGTATAGACCTGATAATCGTTTGTTTACGTAATGCTGTTTGTTCCATGCTGTGGCATAGCGAAACCCGTTTAAAGAGCTATTTAAAGTGCAGTTTTTTATCTGCACTACCAAACAAAAGGAAATCCCCATATTATTCCAGGTTTGCGAGTAAGGGAAAACAAAAATTTGAAAATAATAAAATTTTCTTGCTCTTGCAAAGCTAGAGCAAGCGAATCATGCAAGCATTGTGTTGCTGTCATGTTATTTTGCCATGAGTAAGTCAAATGTACTTTTTTATATTATAGATCTAAACTTTGTGTATAAAATTTTGATTTTAGATAATTTTAATACAAAGAACCCAACGTTGCATGCGTTATAGAACTGTTTATTTATTTATTTATTTATTATAGAACTGTTTATTTATTTATCGGCCTTTTAAACACTGATTTCAGCGGAAGATATCAGTTCTATTTCGTTTTAGACTTTGTCCGCGAGAGGGCGTCTATTTCATTTCAAACGCGAATTGCATTAAATATTTCTGAGTGCATAAATGATTACTATTTACTCCATGTACTGATTAGGTTATCAACGAAAATATCCAGCGAGTGAAAATCACGCACACCAAATTTCTGTGACGTATGCAAATAAATTGTGCTTTTTTATCAGTTTTTTTAATATAACTTTTAAACTATTTGGAATTAATTTTTAAAAGTAGGTGCATTCACCAGATTACCTTCATAGGTACCTTCTGGCACAAACAGAATCGAAATCTGACAAGTACTTTTTGAGATTTGCTTGACGAAAGAATTTTTTTTGAATTTTAATATCGTTACGTATCTCTGAGTATAAAGACTTCGCTTCGCTCAGACAATAAAAAAATAACAGTTTTATTTTCCTGCATGATTAAATTTTAAAATGTTTTATTGCATTCAACATTTCTGAGTGCGAAAATGATTACTATTTACTCCATGTACTGATTCGGTTATCTACGAAAATGTCCAGCCGGTGAAAATCACGCTCACTAAATATCTGTGACGTATGCACATAAATTGTGCTTTTTTATCAGTTTTTTTAATATAACTTTTAAACTATTTGGAATTAATTTTTAAAAGTAGGTGCATTCACCAGATTACCTTCATAGGTACATATTGGTACAAACAGAATCAAAATCCGACAAGTACTTTTTGAGATTTGCTTGACGAAAGAATTTTTTTGAATTTTAATATCGTTACGTATCTCTGAGTATAAAGACTTCGCTTCGCTCAGACAACTATTTTGTCTTGTTTGGTGCGTTCGTAATTATGTAAATACGTAGCACCTATAGTTGTCGTTCAGTCCATCCGTCCGTCCCCAGCAAAGGAAAACAGTGGGCCATCAGCTGGAAAAAAGATGGCAGCCAGCAGTATCATCAGAGGTAAAGTGAAGTGGTGCCATTGCTTAAACCAGTACAAAAGTGTCCGTACGAAACAGCAGGCCAGCATTACTTCAATCCATCAGTTTCCCTGCAGTTCTAGCACCTATACTACAGCAATTCCATTGCTGAGCCAGCACTTTTAATCCAGTACTATCACTTATCCTACAGTGTTTATACAGTGGCCGTTTTTTTTTTTTTTACTATGAGCAGAAACTGCAGCACCCTTACAAAAATTTCTTTTCGAAAAAGTATTATAGAATTCTAGACATTTTTCTATATGCTAGTTTAACCGAAAGCAGTATATAGAAATACATCTACATAGAAACAAGATGAACAAATTTGAAACATTCCAATATATTCACATTTCGCCAACATGAAGCGGACCCTCCCAAGTACTAACCACGTTCGATGTTGTTTGGATTTTGTGATCGTACAAGCATTGATAACTTCAGCGTATGCTATCGCTTTTCCATAGTTGCCAACTTCTACGCCTATTTAAATCATATAAACATGTTTGGAACCACAAAAATGTTTAAGTAAAATGTATACCAAATATATTCAATGTTATCAATTACAGCAAATATTGTTAATCATTTACTAAAATTTCTGTTTCTAACATATTTATTTGACTTTAAATAGGCGTAGTAGTTGGCAGCCATGCTTTTCACATCTTCACCTGTTCTTATTAGATATTTTAGTTTTTTTTTTATTGCAATTTGCCTTTCTAATCTTTAAAGCCATATAGAAATCATAGACATTTTATACGCTGATTCTCAAATGTGCGAATTATGAAAACCGAAGTCATTTGTAACTTAGAAAATTAGATTTAAGAATTTAAAAAAAATTCCGTTAAAATAAAGAATATATTTGTTGTCTTACTGATTTATTTTATTATTAATGGTTGTTATTTTTCCTGATGTCAATCACAAGGTACGTAATAATCGCTAATAAAACCTTAAAAATTCCAGAATGAAATTACAAATACCCAGAATGAGGCATTCTGAAATACTCATTGTCTGCGATATTCACAATACCACCTAGTTTAATGGCTCCCAGCAATAATACTGCAAAAGTTCGTGCACTTCCATCGTGTGGTAGGCTAGCGCATGAAATAAAATAGAGGCCGATCAGAATTTTATCTAATGATTTCCAACAGCAAAGTTGTCCGAAGCAATCCACCAATGGTCATGCAGTGGTAGACTATTAGCCAGCACTTCTCCATCATTGCCAGCACCTATCTTGCTGCTGGCCAGCAATTTCCTCTTTGTTGGGTCCGTCCGTCTATCTGTCTGTCTGTCCGTCCGTCCGCATATAACAACGCAAAAACTACCGAACCGAATCGTATGAAATTTAAAATATATAATTATCACATAATTTTGTCGGGTCATTTCAAATTTTATGAAAAGTGGATGCATAGATCAATTACAGGAACAATAAAAAGTATTCCGTTACATTACGGTCAATGGGGAAAATGTTTCAAATGCATTTTAGTGGTGCTGCACTCAATCGAACATAATAAAATTGACATGCATCTATAAAGTACATATTATAATATACATTTTGCACAATATGTGCTGAAAAGAACATTTGTTATTGATTTACAAGGCTACATAAATGTATTCTATTACACAATGGTACAGGGAGAACATTGTTTGGTGCGCATTTTAATTGCAATTAACTACTTACAAATTTTATGAGATTGATATGTGACAGAGATATTTTTAAAACTTCGTTATCGTACGAATACACCTCATTTGCTACGCTTTACGTGCAATTTCCAACTTGTTTTTCCTAAGTAATTGTTTGAAATTTCAAATCTTTTCGTCAGAATTTTTATAGAAGATCAGAATTACAAAGTATTTTGAAATTAAACGCATTTTTATAAGCTACTAGTTTAGACTAAGGTTGCAAATACCAACAATTCATTTTAGAAGTAGTCTTAGCTAAAAAAAAGACCGCGCAATCTCTCCTACCCAAATAAGAGATTTTGTGCATCCGCTAGTAAGGAGAGATATCGCATTTTCCTATAAGTTTCAGTGCTAGGAGAGATCACGCTGGTTATTGGTAAATTAATTGGTAAATCAATATTACGCAGGATTATCAAGGCTGATAAAGTGTTGGAGCGTATTTCATCCAACATTAAACCAAGTCTAATACAAAAAAAATAAACTCGACAGAATTCCATTTTGTTGGCAGCATATTCAAGTTATAAAAAGATACTTTTCAGATTGTTGGAATGAAATGGTCGGAAAATAATTCACGATTAATTAGCTTTAAGATAGTTTTATGTGAATACTGTTAGAGAAAATCTTTACAAAATGGGGCGTGGCTTAAAAACGTGTGAACCTGGATTTTAGAAACTAATTTAATTCTAATTTATGGAATGACGAAGGGAATGTTAGGTAAGTAAATGTTGGTGATTGATAGTATAGCTCTCTGAAACATATTGAAAGAAAATCATAAAGCCATAAATATCAATAACACTGATAAACAAGGTTTCTGTTTCTAACTAAGTATGTGGTGACTTTTATATTTTAGGTGGTGCTGTGAAAGAATATGCCATTAAAAAGTTTCCATCACCCACAGATTTTTAAAAAATTCAAAATCCTGAAAATCTCAATTTTGTAGTATTTATTCAACACATACACCTTATGAAATTTATCATTTGGTATTTTAGTAATGACAAACTTTTAAATAAACACTTATAAAGCTTAAAATTAATATTTAAAACACTGAAAGTATGCATTGTTTAAAAAGTTCCAGAAAAATACAGATTTTTTGTAAAAAGAAATGATATTAATAAGAAATTTCATACTTTATGTAGCTGTAAATGTCTTATCTATGGGTGCCCTCTTATAGGTCATTGTTCCGAGTTATATTGTCAATTTAAAGCAGACATTAAGCCACTTATATCATTACAATAGCGTAAATCATCTTTTCTTTTAAAAAACTGTTGAATATTTCTTATATCAATCTCGATAAACAGATATCTTTGTATAGTTTTTCAGGAGATTCCAACCTTGCAATCTTGATCAAGTAATTCTGAGTTTTTCTTTGATAAATTTAAGTCTCTCACAAAATCATTTAATTCTTTTTGAGTTATTAGGTGTGGTTCTTCATTTCTGCCAAGAGATTAGTTCACATCCGATGTCGAGGAAGTTTCAGTTTCACCGATTTCAATTTCTACTGCTACATCATCATATGTGAAATTCTCTATGGAGGTTTCGGTATTTTTAAATCATCATTATGTAATGCTCGCCACATTGCTGAATCTAAGTTCGTGTACTTAATTTTATGTTTACTTCTTCCAAAGAGTCCTTTAATTTTTGTAATACATTAGTAGCAGTCAGTTATTTGATCCTTCGGCACGTGTCACATCATGGGTATAGCAAAGGACATACACTTTTTTGTACCTTTCATCCACGTCCGGAGGTTTGTAGCACGTTGTGTATAACAAGAACGAGGTACTTATTTCTTATCTCGTTCAACTACTTTCCAAAGTATATATGATAGGCGCATCGATGCTTTTTCAAAGTTAGCTCCCCGCACACACAGCAAAAAGAATCGGGTTCATTAACGCATCCTCTAGACATGTTTTACATATTGTAGAGGAAGATATGATAATTATAATCAAAATTCAATTAAAAGGTCTTATAGAACAAAGAAATAGTAATATATTCGCCACGAAAGATAAGTTTCCACTGTCAGGGATTTGCGTTAAAATCAAATACTGTGGGGGTGGCTAGAGCTGTCTGTTCAAGGTCGCTAACATAAAATTTATTAGGGGGACATCTGTTTCTACTCTCTTGCTGTATCTTCTATCGTTGTAATAAGAAAAGGAATGTTTGTGTGAATCAAATACATGAAAGAGAATAATACAATATAATTATAATGCCTATACGATTCCTACATACTCCAAAACGTATAAATGAAATTTCTCAAAAATGGAGGGTGATAGAAAATTTTTACAAACATATTCTTTTTCAGCAGCTTGAAATCTATAAGAAACACCCAACGTATATAGAGAAATCGAAAATTCGTTAAAATTTGTTTATCAGTGTAATCAGTACAAAAGTATTCAAATGTCACAACTAATTTGGGACAGAGGGAGTATTACCGTCTTGTTAAATATTTAAATTTTAGATTTTTACGGTATCATAATATATTTTTGTTGCATCCGTCAAAACTTTGTAACGTCTGCTTAAATTCGATAAAAGGCACTTGGTTAATGATTTGTAATGTAAATAGACAATAGAAATTCATAGGCACAATAATATGTAATGCAAAGAATTCAGTGAATGCAAATTTGTGAGATATCATCATCAAGGAGTGTACGGGTACAGTTTTTTTCATGTGTAATACCAGTATTATTATATAGAAAAATAAATTTCTTTCAAACGATTAAAATTCCGCTATATTTAAGGAATGGAATTTTTTATATAAAAAAATACTGGTAACAAAGAGTTTTTTACTCTTGAAATTATATGATTTTAAACCTTTTTATGGAACCAAAGTTACTATTTTCTTTAGTTACATATATTAATTTTCTAGCAAAAAATGTTCGCAGTGCGCATACAATCTTAAATATATATATTTGTTTTCTATAATATCATTTTCACTCTTTCTAATCTTTTCATGCTCCCAAGACATTTTCAAATTTAGTTAACTTGAATAGAACTTGTTTTATGTAATTCATATTCTGAAGCAAGTGTTATTCTTCAAAATATAGTTTTAAAATATATTTTCAGATTTCTTGTAAAGTTTCTTAGAAACACATTATAATATTTCATTTAGTAGATTTCATTTTCAAGAACACATTTTGAAATAAAGAATATTTCATATTTTGACAAAACTTATTTTACCAAAAATATAATTTTGATTCTTGAAAACATCATGCAACTAATCCTTATCTAAAATTGATTTTACGAATGTTTTTATTTTAACAAGTTGAATGCCGCCAAATCTATTTTGTCTGTCTTTTTGTTCGGCCCGCGAGAGACGATTCCTGTTTTACAATGTATGCCCCCTTGAGGACCAACGACACATATACGTGCCGCAAAAAAGGTTTAAAAATCCTTGTTTATCCCCACAAGTAAAATTATACACTAAAATTTGCTTTATTTAATCTAAGCATTTTCTCGATTTAATAAAACATAAATTTCTGTTTTTAAAAAACGGTTACAAAACATTAAAAATTTTTTAAAAGCTCCCGTCGCTTAAGGAATATATACCGTAATTTCGGATGTATAAGCCGCGGATCGAACAATTCTTTTTGGACACAGAAATCTTATTTAGTGATTGAAGCAAATATTTACGGCGATCTAACTAGTTATATTTGTTTCTTCAAAAATTCTGGGTCGAAAAAAAATTGTTTGATTTGCGGCTTATACACCCGAAATTACGGTAAATTAAAAAGAAAAAAAACTGTTGAAGTTTCTAAACTGCGATAGTATTATAAACAGTGCTACGTAGTAAATGCGGTACAATTAGATAGAAGAATGACCAAAAAATTAACTTAATAAGTTGCCACATTTTGTGATATTTGCGGAAAACAACCGTTTTTGTGTTTACTGCACTTTAGCAAAACACATAAAATTTTTTGATAAAAAATATTTTGTTACATTCATGATACAACTCTGAAATTTCTTAAATTTATTTAGAATGCAACTTTTTAAATTGTATCTAGTATTTTAAGCTGTAAGTCACCGATTACTCACGCGGTCATAAAAGACACTTCAGTGTCAGTCACCGATCACTGACATGGCACTCAACTTATTAGAGTCATGTGTATTAATTTAATTGATGAACTGAAGGATGTTTTCATTAAGTTATCTCAAAACTTTTTATATATTCACTTGAGGATCCCAGAAGCCAAGAGGTATAAGTTACAAAATTGAAAAAAAAAAAAATGAGCTATGCACGCAGAAGACCTGGAAAAATGCTTTTTTTCTTCTCAGGCATAGCTGCCAACTCTTCTGATTTTCTGGCCCAGAAAAATTTAATAGGAATTTTTGTGTTAATTAATCGGCAGATTACGGCGATTTGAATTGGTAAAATTTTTCCGGGCCGAAAAAGCGGAAGATGTTGGCAGCTATGCTCAGGTAATGAAATTTAAGTTAATTTCTAATTATGTGCTGCGTTTTAAAAATCAAGCATTTTTGGCGCTTAATAATCAATATTGATTAATTATAAATTTAAAGTGTAATGTACACTATTTTTTTTCAATGTTATTAATTACTCCTTCGGACTCTGGTGCCTCTTACATAAATTTTATTCGATTAGCACCAATTTTTTATAAAAAGTAGAGAATTTAAAAAATTCTCTCATTAAATAAGGAAAATTTCATTTACCTTTATTACTAGTGTCAAAAATAAATTTTGGAAGGAAAGATGATGTCCTGCAGCATGGACAACGAAGTGGGAAGGGTTAATAGTTCAAACACCACAATGAAACAAGCGGCAATTACCTATTTCAAGTCAGTCAATTATTATTGGTGTTCAAATTTAACGTCAGTTATCTTTGAACGCATTTTAAGGCAAAATGAACTTTTTTTTTCACTTGTCTCTTTGGCTTCTGAAGTATTCATTTGAAAGAAAGGGATACATTCATTTTTTAAAGTACTAAATCTATGAGAATGAAAAAAAGGAGTTATTAATGTGAAGTATGAATTGTATGTAATTCTATGAAAAACATTATTAAATTATCTAAAAAAAGTCATTTAACGAGCAATAAATTAGAAAATACGAGAACAAAAAACTATACTGTAAATATTTAAGAAATATTTAAAACATGAATGAAAATTAAATAGTATGAGAAATAAAAATGAGAAACCAAGAAAGAATTCATGATCCACAATCATTCTCTCACAAAATTGAGATATGAAAATAACAAAAATATTTTCCAGCATGTATTTCTTAAAAAGCATTTCCATACATTTTCTTCAGACATCACTGAAAGAAAATTTCGAAATGTAAGAAATATTTCGAAATGTTATTTTTCGTTCGTCTGATATCTGATGCAGACGTATAATCTGCGCAACTTGCATCAGATTCTTACTTTGCTATGTTAAACTTAAGCAGATAATATTTTCAAAATTTTAATACATATTTTATGAAAGATCTATATATTAGATAATGCTATTACTAAATACAGATAAGATAAAATATTATAAGAATATTTTAAAGTTATTATTATTAAGTTATTATTAGTTATTAAGTTAGGGGGATCCCGAATACAAAAATCTTCAAATTTTCTCAAATAATATTTTTGCAGTTAAAAATTGTGTAGTTTTTTTTTTCCTTTGCTTAAAAAATGATGTTTGAAATCTTAATTAGAACATAAAATATTAATTCATTCCTTTTTCTTTTGTTTTCAAAATCTAGCTTTCAAGCAATGTTTAGCATGATAATGATTTTTTGTGAAATTCTGTTTTTCTTAATGATGGATTTTTTCATCATTTCTCGCACTTAAATTATTATAGCTCATGAAACATTATAAATAAGTGATTATTACTTGGAACATGCCTTTTCCAATTGGTTTACTTTATATTGATTCAGCAAATAAGAAAGAAAACTACATTTGAAAAAAGGATTTTTATTAAAATTAATCTTTTTTTGAAAGATTTTAATTTAAATTATTTTTCTTTTTTATTTAAATTAATATATTTTTTAAATGCTGAATCAAAATTAAAACTTGCAGAATTTCAGTTTTTAAATAAAAAAATGAAATTCTACAAATAATACATATAGTTTTAACAAATTTAAACTACTCCACTTTAAAAAAAAATTACATTTTAAATTTTTTTGAAAAAATTCTGAGATATTTTATCATGTTATTTTGCTTACAAATAATATGATAAACCATCACAAAAAATTCAAAATTTTAACTCGATGAGTAAAAAATATTTTAAAATGAGTCTGGGAGCCCCTTAAATTTGCCAAAATCTAATTAGAAAATAAAATTTGAAAACTACAGGTATTTTTATATTTTGCACGAATAAATAAGTTTTAATGCATTAAATTGTTATCTCATTAAAGTTATTCAATATTATATATGACATAACAATGCTTTTAGCTGTTTAACTTTTATTTTTTATATCTGAAATCATTCTCGATTTCCTGAAAAACTCTAAGATTAAGAAAGAAAATAGATTAAGTCTGTATTTATTATGTGAGACTACGCTGTTTTGCATACAATGAAAAGACAAGTAAAGACACGTACAGTTGTCCTTTTTTACGGTTTCTTTCATCTATACAAAACCCTATTTGACTCACTTTGGGGCAACAATAGAAAACCCACCCGCGTGTAGGCGGGGGGGGGGGAGGAGTTCAAAAGTTTTCCAAACCACTCATGTGATATAACATTGTAAACTCCTTTGATCACTGTTTCAAATTATGCACATCCCATCTTATATTTTTCTCACTTTGACCCCTTATGTGATACATCATTAGACTGACCCTTGACCGCTCTTTCAAGTTATGCACCATAACCTTACATATTTGGTTTCCCCATTTTACCACCAGGTGCCGCTTTCTTATCACAAGTTCTATGGTCTCGATTTATTCAACTAAAATATCCATGTATAAATTGTACAACAGAATTTTATTAAGATACAGATTTGTTTAAAATACAATGCACACCTGGTTGGGAAATGGGGCACTAACATATTTTTCAAAAATATAAAGTTTTTAAAAGAAAGAATACAGACGCTGTGCGATCTGGTAACACATACACATTTTTAAAATTATTCAATCTATTTTCTTTTGTATAAGGCTGTTTATTTGAAAACTTACATTAGTAAATTAATTTATATTAAAATTATATTAAACATGACAAGAGTTTTTTCTTTATAAAAATTTTATATATTTTTTAAATTGCTCCTTTACGAATTGTTAATTTAATTAGTAATGGTAACTGGAAATATATACTGAGTAACTGCATTATTTTGAGAATAAAACGTTTCGATTTTTCGCTCATTATGCAGGAGATAAAGTAAGAATTAAAAAAATAATGCTTAAAATTCATGAATAACTTTCCGAAAAAACTGGTGTCTAACTTCAGAGGACGATGGAAAATCTCAAAATAAGTCGGCTACAACAGTCTGTTTATTTGTATCAGCTCGCAGAGAGAAGAGTTCATATGCATGTTTTTGCTTTAAAATATAAATTTTAGGTTTTGTGCAGAAAATAATGCTTAGAGAGCATGAAAGTAAAATAACTATAACTTATCCTTAATAATAGTCCTGTAATTTCTGTGTTAAATAATTTTAATAACAAATGTTATGTAAATCATTTTAAAGAAAACTGACGTTTACAAGGGATTAAATGTTAATTAGGAAAAAAAATATGAAAACGGTAAAATTTTAGGGAACTTAATAAATCATCTTAATAACTTAATAAATCAACTTAACTTATATAAACCATATATAGTTCCTAGAAGATTGTAGAAATGAAAATCGTCCTCTTACTCCACCATTTCTTCAAAAAGAAAATTCAACTTCGAAGCGTTACATATTTTCCAAGCGACGCAATGAATAGAAAATGTAACATAAGAAAATTTTTCCTCTCTTTGATGACAAATATTCCCTAATGTTGCATACGTATAACACGTATATCATTATGAAATGCTTATTTTCTTTCTCAAGCGTAAGTAGTTCAATCCTATAAAATTGTAACATATGTTTTAAAAAATGGGCATATGTGTTTTTCTAAATAAACATGTCCGTACCTACACATATACTTTGAACCACAAAATTTTTTTAACGAAATGTGACTTGCTTTAATGTGAAAGGTATTGAAAACTATTTATCCATCATTTTACATAAAAATTTAATTACTTTCTGATTAAAAAAAACACCTAAAGTATATATATATTTTTAATCTCTATGATGCATTCTACATTTAAAGATCCAAAATAGCTCTTTCTCTTTACATACAGAGTTTAACCAATAAAATAAATTTTCATGTGTATAAAGTGTACTTTCAGAGACACATTCTAAACATTTTAGGCTCAAAGTGTTATTAATACGTAAACTAAAATAAAAAACCAGGATATATTAATAAATTATAATACGAAGCCTATTTGTCTCCTCGAATCTTTAGAATGGGTGTTGAAACATAAACATTCAACTAATCGTGTTTATATATGTATATCATAGAAGATTTTTAAAATAAAATTGCCTTCTTACTCCATCCTTTCTCAGAAAGAAAACTCAGCTTGGAAGCGCTTCATATTTTCCATACAACGACGAAAAGAATAGAAAAGGTAACATAAGAAATATTTTCCTCTCTTTGATGACAGGCATTGCCTAATGTTGCAGAGGTATAGTACGTATATCATGTATAAAATACATATATTCTTTCTCAAGTATGAATATTTCAATTCTATAAAATTGTAACTTATGTTTTTGGAACTGGGAAAAAGTTGTTCTTGTAAATAAACGTTTACTTACATACATAGATTCATATTATATATTTGAACCACAAAATTTGTTTAACAAAATGCATCTAGCTTTCATGTGAAAGGTGTTTAAAAACTATTTATCCAACATTTTACCAAAAAACTTACTTACGTTCTGATTTAAAACAAAAGTGCTTAAAGTTTTCATTTTTCTTTTCACTTTCGTATTTTGTATTAAATTTACGTATACTTTATACTTTACGTATTTTGTATTTAATGGTCCAAAATTTCCCTTTTTCTTTACAAGAGAGTCTTTACATAAAGATAGATAAAGTAAAGATTGCATGTGAATAAAATGTACTTTCAGAGACAACAAACATTCAAAAAATTTTAGCCTCAGAGTTTTTTATTATTTAAACTACACAGGAAATATTTATAAATGACATTACGAGGTGTATTTGTCTCCTTGAATCTCTAGAGTGGGTACTGAATCGAAACACTCAACTAATAAGGTCTTTTTTCCCGCTTATAAATGCAGATATCCGCTTATATATACAGTAATTAAGTAGCGGAAAATTGAACTGTTTTCGAGGGGTGGGGAGGGTAACATTTCAACTCCTGAACACAGTTCAGTTTGCGCTTCTTAACCCCTCCCATCGATTTAGAATTTGAGCTCAAAATTTAAGTCTAATCTTTTGCAAGCATTTAATTAGATACAAAAAATAACGGTTAAAAATAGTTGTTGGTTATTCTAAAGTAAAAGGCGCCCTCTAACAGAATTTTTTGAAATTTATCTTTAAAATTTATTTTCGAGGAAATATTGACATAGAACAGTTTTAGCGAAAACCCACAAATTTTTCCGTTTTTTATAATCATTTGAATTTTGAACCTCCCCACCCCCATTGAACACAATTCAGTTTGCGCTATTAACCACTCCCAACAATTCAGATTTTCATCTCAAACTTTAAGTTTATGTCTCAGCTTGTAAAAAAAATTATGAGATGCAAACAATAACGGTAAGTGTACGTTATAGTTGTACGTTACTGCAAAGTCTAAAGCGACCTCTATCGGCATTTTTTGAATTTTATCTTTGTAATTTATTTTCAAAATAATACTGACATAAAGAAAAATTTTAGTGAAAAGCGCAAATCAATTGACCAATTTTTCCGTTTTTTATAATCATTTCAAATTTGAACCTCCTCCCTCAGTTCAATTTGCGCTACTTAACCACTCCCAACGATTTAAATTTTGAACTCAAGATTTAAGTTTGTCTAAGCTTCTAAAAAAAGTTAATGAGATGCAAAAAATAATGGTAAAAAATAGTTGTCCATTACTCCAAAGTCTAATGCGCTCTCTGTCGGCATTTTTTGAAATGTATCTTTATAATTTATTTTCAAGACAATACTGACATAAAGAATAATTTTAGTGAAAACCGCAAACGAATCGACCAATTTTTCTGTTTTTTATAATCATTTGAAATTTTGGACCCTAAACTTGGCGCCTATCTCCTTCGGAAGGCGTTTGGGACCCTTAGTTTCCTATTTAATATTGTTTGTCTTGATGTGTACTATCATCCTTTAAAGTTTGTACCATGAATTTAGAAACACAATGTATATATATATATCTTATACTATAATGCGAGCAAAAATTGTGTGTGTGTGTGTGGGGGGGGGTAAATTTTATCTCAAAAACGGCTCTAACGATTTTCGCAAAAATTTGGATTTTACCATTTTCGGGCACGAGAAGACCATTGGGCTAGGTCCCATGTTCGGGAAAATTCGATTACTGGGTCATCTTGGGTCATAATGGGTCAGGATAAAGCTATTTATATCTAGAGAACGGCTGGATCGATTTTAAGGAAATTTTGTACTAATCGTTTTTTGGTACGAGAAAACTATTGGGCTGGGTCACATGTTCGAAAAATTTCGATTAGTGGGTCATTTTTGGGTCATTATGGGTCAAGCCATTTTTATCTAAAAAACGGCTCTAACGATTTTGACCAAATTTTATATTGTATCGCTTTGGATTACAAGAAGACCATTGGGTTAGGTAACATGTTCGAGAAAATTCGGTTAGTGGGTCATTTTTGGGGTCATTGTGGGTCATGCTATTTTTATCTAGAGATTTTCTCACGCAATTTTGATTAAAAATTTCATTCTATGGTTTTCGGGCACAAGAAAAACATTGGGCTAGGTTACATGTTCGAGAAAAAATTTTAATGGGTCATATAGGGTCATTAAGGGTCTGGGTCAAGCTATTTATATTTAAAGAACGGCGTGATGGATTATAACGAAATTTTGTATGTAACAGTTTTTTGACATGAGAAAACTAATGGGCTAAATCACATGTTTGAGAGATTTCGACTATGAGGGTCATTTGTGGATCATGATGGGTCATAATGGATCATATCACGCTATATCTAAAGAACAGGTGGATCGATTTTAACGAAATTTTGTATGCAACGTTTTTTTGGCACGATAAAATTATTGGACTTGGTTACATGTTCGAAAAATTTCGATTAATGGGTCATTTTGGGTCATTAAGAGTCTGGGTCAAGCTATTTATATTTAAAGAACATCGTGATGGATTATTACGAAATTTTGTATGTAACAGTTTTTTGACATGAGAAAACTAATGGGCTAAATCACATGTTGGAGAGATTTCGACTATGAGGATCATTTGTGGGTCATGATGGGTCATAATGGGTCATGGTCAAGCTGTATCTAAAAAACAGGTGGATCGATTTTAATGAAATTTTGTATGCAGCATATTTTGGCACGATAAAATCATTGGACTAGGTTACATGTTCGAAAAATTTCGATTAATGGGTCATTTTGGATCATAAAGGGTCTGTGTCAAGCTATATAAAATTAAAGAACGACAGGATCAATTTTAACGAAATTCTGTATGTAACAATTTTCAGAAACGAGAAAACTAATGGACTAAGTCACATATTCGAGAGCTTTCCATTATAAGGGTCATTTGTGAGTCTTAATGGGTCAAGGTCAAGCTATATCTAAAGAATGGGTGGGTGAATTTTAACGAAATTTTGTATACAACATATTTTTGGCATGAGAAAATCATTGGGGTAGGTCACATGATCGAGAAATTTCGATTAGTGGGGCACTTTTGGGCCATTCTAATTTTATCTAGACAACGTTTCGCGCAATTTTGACTAAATTTTGTATTTTATCGTTTTCAGGCACAAGAAAATCATTGGGTTATGACAGATTTTTGAGAAATTTCGATCAATGGGTCATTTTGGATCATAAGGAGTCAGGATCAAACTAACCATATCTAAAAAACGGCTCAATCGATTTTATCTAAATTTTGTGTCTAATGTTTTTCGGCATGCTAAAACTAATGAGCTAGGCCACACGTTCGAGAGATTTCGATTATAAGGGTCATTTGTTGGTCATGATGGGTCATGCTAATTTTATATAGAAAATGTTACTCACCATTTTGACTATACTTTGTATTATATCGTTTTTGAGCAAGAGAAAACCATTTGGCTTGGACACATGCTCGCGAAAATTGGATTAGTGGGTCATTTTGGGTCTTAATGAGATAGGCTCATTCTAATTATATATAACAACGACTCAAAAATTAGTCATGATGGGTCATGCTAATTTTATATAGAAAATGTTACTCACCATTTTGACTATACTTTGTATTATATCGTTTTTGAGCAAGAGAAAACCATTTGGCTTGGACACATGCTCGCGAAAATTCGATTAGTGGGTCATTTTGGGTCTTAATGAGATAGGCTCATTCTAATTATATATAACAACGACTCAATCAATTTTACCAAAATTTTGAAACAAAACGTTTTTTGTCACGAGAAGATTATTGGGCTGAGTCGCATGTTAAACAAAATTATATTAGTGGGTCATTTCGCTTCATTGCTGAATGCTGCCAAGCTAATTTTACCTAAAAAATGGCTTAAACGATTTTGATTCAATTTTATATTCTACTGTTTTTGATTACCTGAAGACGATTGAGCTATGTCACATGCTTGATCAAATTTGATTAATGGCTCATTTTGGGTAATACGGGCCAGGGTCACGAGAATATGGCAAAAGCCAATAACTTGGTGATATTTGACATAATATTGGCGAGATATGGCCAAACAATCGACTATAAAAATTACGAAAATCAAAACACTTACCGTAATTTCGGGTGTATAACCGCAGATCAAACAATTCTTTTTCGACCCAGAATTTTTTAAGAAACAATTATAACTAGTTAGATCGCCGTAAATATTTGTCTTCAATCACTAAATAAGATTTCTGGGTCCAAAAAGAATTGTTTGATCCGCGGCTAATACACCCGAAATTACGGTATTTGGAGCCAAATGAAAGAATGCTTCCAAATTTGGCTATATCTAGCAAAAAATATTCTCTTTCAGAATGTAAAGAATTTTTTTTATACATTCTTAAGAGGATTCGAAATGCATGGTTAAACCAATCAGAGTCGAGCTGAAAAAGTGATTTAGATCGATGTCCTTTCGTTGTAAATTTTAAAATAAAGTAAAATTTATAAACATGTGCATAAAAACATAGTTTTCTTATTGATTGTTTTTCTAAATAATACTGTTATAAACATGTTTTACAGTAATAACACAGAGTTAATGATACAGTGAAAATACTATATCGAGTTGAACACAAAGTTAATTTTGACCGAGCTAAGCTCGGTCTCCCCTGCTAGTATATATATATACCAGGTGTCCCAAAAATGACTGATGGATTTTAAAATTCAATAACTTGCAAACGGTGACAGCTATTTAAAATATTTTTGCAGGAGGGTTATGTATAATGTAAGGAGTTTTTTACCGAAATTTTTATTTTAGTCGCATCTCAAATAATAGGTGGCGCTGACGGCGATTGAAGGCCAGGTGATCAGTGATGAGTGAAGCGTCGACCTGGCCTTCAATCGCCGTCAGCGCCACCTATTGTTTGAGATGCGAACTAAAATAAAACATTACGGTAAAAAACTCCTGACATTATACATAACCCTCCTACAAAATTTTTTAAATAGCTGTCAGTTATTGAATTTTAAAATACATCAGTCATTTTTGGGACACCCGGTATATATACATATATAACTTTCGCTAGGGTTTGACTCCCAAAAATATCTGCGAATTTTGAGTCTATTTTCTTGTGCATATAAAGGTGTTAAGTTATTATTATTATTATTATTATTATTAAGAAAAAGAGCAATTGAATTAAAAAAAATTATTTAGTTGACATTTAGCCAGTATGCATTGAATGTTCATGCTTTAAATAAATTTCAATAATTATAAGAAAATTTGTACACAATTTATTTGCTAGTGTATGGGGGAAAAAATTAGTGATGGACGATTGTTTGATAGAACAAATGTTATTTTTATGAATTTTCAAGATGCGGTCTTGTTTCTTATTTAGAATTTAAGACTCCTCATAAGTGAAGCATCACATTCCTATTGCTTTTTCAATAAGTTGTGCTTGAAAATCAATGTTTTAAAATTTGTCCGGCAATTGTTTGCAGAAAATATTTGTCTAACAGTATATAGTTTTTTAATTTTAAAAATTTGAAAAAAAATCTGCATCGAAGATAAGGAAAATTACTGATCTATATTTTCCATGAACACAAAAGTTGAATTTTTCGATACGTAGGCCATACAGTATTACAGAAGGCTATACAGAACATAAGTCCCCATAATCGCACGTATTTCATAAAATTGGTAAAACAAAGTGAGACTACTTTGTAAAAAATTATTTTTTATAAAACAATATTTGCGAATAACCAAGCTCAGTCTACGTGAATGTTGAGATGTTACGCATTTTTTATTTCACGAATTATCAAAACTCGTGAATGTTAAAGGATTATTGTATTTCCATTTTGAAATGTGCGTCACATTCTTGCGCTAATTGAATGGAGTAAGCATTATCAGCATTTAAATGTACATAAATTGAATTTCTCTAGAGTTTGAACCAATTTACAAGAAGAAGCGACATTTAGCATTTTTACAATAAAAATAGATTTATTATAATTCCACCCTTATGTGCCAATGGTGTTGTATCCGTACATCATAGAAATAGATTGTTGATGTGCATATGTTCACAAAACATATGAACTCTCATCACATTACACAAATCGGATTTGCCATATCTCTAAACTTACCATATGGAGAAAATATAATTTCCATATCATTGAAACAATCTCTGTGAGTTGATTTCGTATTTGCGTAAAATTAACAATATGGAAATATTATGAAATATCAAGTCTTATATAAATGTAACACCAATCACTACATTCTTTTCGACAAATTCATTAATATTCCCCAAAATTAACGAAAATATTTTCAATAATTCAAAATGAAATATAAATTCCACTATGAAACTTTTGAATTTTAATTGCAACAATTATTTATACGGTTTAATCTATAATTTATGTCAGTTTTATCAAATTTAAAATTTTTAGATTAAAATGCACCTATAATAATCCCTTTATGAAAATTCACTATTCCTACACACTTATCGATGTAAAATAGGGCGAATATTAATCTAAGATAAGAATAACATTGATCATCCTATTCTTTATTTACCATTCAAAGAAAAAAATGTTACAATACAAAATAATATTCGCCTAAATCCAATCAAGAAACATAAAAAATTGTAAGATACTTTCACTAACAAAATGAAATAGTAGTCACATAAATATAACATCAATCCCCTTAACCCTTTGGGGACGAGCGACACTTATATGTGCCGCAAAAATGCTTAAGAATCCTCATTTACCCCACCTGTAAAATTTTACTGTAAAATTCGACTTATTTAATCGGAGCATATTCTCGATTTAACAAAACACAACTATCTGCTTTTAAAAACTGGTGACAAAACATTAAAAATTACGTAAAAAGCTTCCGTCGCGAAGGGGTTAAACGTGTTAAATTCCTTCATATCATCAATATCATTAAATTAAATGTAGCAATTTTATTTAAGCCTATTTGCAAAATACAATATTAAGATGTCAAGTATTATGTTTTCAATTTCAAAAACAGGATATAACAATTCAAAATAAATTTCTATTTATTAAAATCCTATCAAGTAATTTCAAAGGTGTTAGATCCTTTCACTAATATCATTAAACTAAATATTGCATTGTTCTGGCCACGCCTATTTGCAAAGTACATCGTTAAGTCACTTCCAAACCATGAGTTACTGCACCCAATCACTCTTCTTCGATTCCTTTAAGTCTACTAACGTGTTAGTTTCTCTCCATCTAATACGTGGAGTTAAAAAAGAAATTGGCTTGGCTCCAGAAAAAAGTGGAATTATTCCATCCTCCTTTTGTATTCCCAAAGATTATATTTTAGCTTTATATTATTCCATATATTTTATTCTTTATAGTTCCTTCATAAGTACTTTCTAAGAGCAAATGAAGAAATAAATTGCCTTCGGTCCTATTAAAGTAAGAATAAACAACGTGTCGGCAATAAAAAAGGGAATTAAGCTAAGTTATTATTTGCAAGAAAAATTGTTATCTGTATTTTTATTTCTAGGTTTAAGAATTTTTCATTCAGAATATCGTATTAATGATGCAGGGAATTTATTAGTATTACGGAATATCGAAGATCTAATTTTTAAACATGTTTTGTGGCAATCAATTAAAATTAGAATTTAAATTTAAATTTTCTTATTTTTGAGTCAGCAATAAAAAAATGAATTAAGATAAGTTATTATTTGCAAGAAAGATTGATATCTGTACTTTTATTTCCACGCTTAAGAATTTTTCATTCTGAACATATTAACGAAGCAAGGAGTTTATCAGTGTTACGGAATATCGAAAATCTAAGTTTTAAATGTGTTTTGTGGCAATTAATTAAAACTAAATTTAAATTATTAATTTCAAAAAAGATTGTTATCCGTACTTTTTATTCTAGTCTTAAGAATTTTTCATTCTGAACATATTAAAAGTGCAGAAAGTTTATCAGAATTACGAAATATCGAAAACCTATCTTTCAGATGTGTTTTCTGGCAATTAAAACATATTTTAATTTAAATTTTCTAATTTTTTAGTTCGTAATAAAAAAATGAATTAAGTTATTATTTGCGAGGAAGATTTTTATTTACACTCTTATTTCTGGACTTAAGAAATTACATTCTGAACATGGTATTCATGGTGCAGGGAGTTCATCAGTATTACAGAATATCGAAAATCTAATTTTTAAATGTGTTTTATGGCAATAAATTAAAAACAAATATCAATTACATTTTTCTTATTTTTCACATATTAACAACTTTATAACATCATCTGTAGAGATAATTAGTTTTGGTCCAATTTAACCGCTTAAATATTATTAACCGCTTAAAAAATAAATTAAAACTTTTGTCATAAAGTTGTTTTTTTTTTATTTGTGATTAGCCTTAAAACACATTTTGAAGCACTTCTATAAGTTAAAAATATGTAAAATGAATATTACTGTTAACACCCTGTTAAGCTTCCTTTAGGGCAATGGAGATCCCTTTTCAAATAGCATTATGCTATGGAGTATGTGTTTGTGAAAAATAAAGTTGAAAATGGGGAGGATATCGTGATTTTCGGATTGCTTTGGTGGGGCGTGGCCTAATAAAAGGTTGGGAAACACTGCTTTAACCGCTTCCTTGATTTACCGTACGTTATACGGACAATATGTTTTTGTGCAGGCTTGATTTGCCCGTACAGCGAACGCGCATCCATATTCCAGTTTCCAATCATGATTTATTATTCATACCAGTAAATTGTTATTGTAAATTTTGTTTTATTAATTCCGAGCATTTTTTTCCGAATCAATTAGTTAAAGATTTCTGTTTTGAAAAACTGGTGATAAAAGATTAAAATGTCAGTAAAAGATATAAATAAATATAAGTATTAATTAAAAGTTTTTTTCTTTTTTCAAAAATATTGAACGGTTAACACAAGGAAAAATATTCTACATGATGGTTGATGGTGATGAAAATGGTTTAAACTAACTTATTTTTTACTTGCAAAATCATTCAATTCTAAATTTCGAGAAGACTAGAACTTTTCCTTTTGATCAAACTATAATGGTATATGTAATATTTGTGTTACACAATTTTGAAAGTCAAAATTCCTTGCATGTCTTGTGACAAAAAAATAACAAAATTGTTTAAAATGTATCATTATATTTTATTTTATATGCTTTCTTTGCAAATGATTTTGCTTGCTAACAAAGAAAAAATATTCTTTTTGGTCTTTTTAGGTGCGTTTGTAAATATGTAAATACGTAGAACCTATACTCGTCGTTCACTCAATCCGTCTGTCCGTCCATCTGACTGCATATAACAGAGCAAAAGTTACCACACTGAATCATTTGAAATTTAAAATGTGTTATTTTTGCATTCTTCTTTCGAGTAATTTCAAATTTTATGAAAATCGAATGTGTAGTTTAATTATTGGGGCACTCACAATTATTACAGTTTTAAGTGCATTTTAATAGTGTTACTCGCTTTCGAACATAATAAAATTCATATGCATCTATGTAGTTTGTACTGATAGTATGTGCATTCTGCACAATCTGTGGTGCAAAGAATATTTATTATTAATTCACAGGGTCACTCAAAAGTATTCTACTACATAATGATATCGGAGTAAACATTTTGTGGGTCGCGTTTTAATAATATTAAACTATTTCACATTTTATTAAATTAAAATACGTTGCTGAGGTTTACTACAAGTTACTTCCAATATTATAGAAAGCAGATAGTATTTACAGTACTATGTACTATTACAACATATCAGAATATTTTTAAAACCTTCTTACTGTACAAACGCAAGCAATGGCATGTAATTTTCTACTTGTTTAGGAAGGTATGGAATTACATGTTCAGAACCACCTAGTATTTTTCTTTACACAAAAATATATACCTTATTCGCACAAAGGATACACTCAAAAGAAAAAAAATCGATACTGAGTGAGGATTCGTAATCTGACATTTCCAGAAGAGAATCGCATTTCACCAGTCGAGTGATGACTGATATTAGATGTTCCCTAAGGACATAAGACTCGCCATATTGTCTTTTTTTCCCTTTTAATAGAATCAGATCTAATATGTTTTTGCTGTAGTTTGTAAAATGCTGGTTTAAAAGAAAATTTCCAATTTTTCGTAATCAATGCAATTATAATACTAAATTCGAAGCAGAAGTTATTCTTTAATTTAAAATAAAGATATTTACCAAATTTGATGAAAATTGCTTTATTAGTTTTTTGAGAAATGTTCCACGCAATTAAAGAACAATTTAAAATTTTTCATGAATATAAAAAATAAAAAATAAAACATAATTTCAATATAGAATGTTAAAAAAATATTTCAAATAGAAGAAATATTAAGTTGAAAATTTTATGCATTTATGTTTCATAGGGCCTCAGAAAAATAAATAAATGTGGCATGTTGCTAAATCTCAGGTAAAAATTAAGACTCCTGCGCCCCCTTAAAAAATGTTTGTCTCATATGCCGTGCTCTACTACCCATTAAAACTGTGGAATACAAATATAATAGTGTTAGTCAGTAGGAGGGTATAGAATTATATGTTCAGAATCACCGAGTATTTTTTCTTTACAAATAAAATGTCAACAAAATGTCTTATGCAGTACAAAGGATACACTCAAAAAGAAAGAAATCCATACTGAGTTTGTATTCGTAAACTGAGATTTCCGGAAGATAATCGCATTTCGTCAGTCGAGTAACGACTAATATTAGATGTTCCCTAATGAAATGATACTTGCCACACAGTCTTTCCCTTTTTTTTTTAATATTTTAAAATATGATTTTTTTTGTAGTTTGCAAAACACTTGTTTAAAAAAAATTATAATCACAGATTTAAAAAAAATAATCATTCGATGTTATTAAAACCTGTATTTGGATTGAACGAGAAAAACATTTATATAGGGATAATTATGTTTAATACATTACATAAAAAGATTTAAACAAGATATTATTTAAGATAAATTTGCGATTGCTTACACAATACAAAGTTTTTAAAATGTGTATTCATCTTGAGAGAACTATTTTTTATTTTACTAAACTATGCTCATGTTTTATGAATGTAAAATGCATGTTTTAATTACAGATCGACAAAAAATTAGGTTTCGTTTCTGGCCCGAAAGTTGGCCCTTAATCTGATTTATGCTGAAAATTCCTTTTCGTCGAATACGCTGCTGAAAATTCGGCTGAGTCAAAACTCGATCGAAACTATCTGTATCCCAAAAACCTCGTTTTTTTCTTCCGAAATTTTCAACATTACCCGTTTGATTTTATCTGTATCGTATCAAATGATACAGCTTTAAATTATTGATGGTTTTTTTTATATGCATATATTGTCTTATATTCCAGGCTCTACAACACATTTGACCAGTCAAAATACGAATAATGGTGTTAAGCATCAGGAAGGTATAAAATTACATGTTCAAAACCCCCTAGTATTTTTCTAACATAAAAATATATGACTTATGCAATACAAAGGATACGCTCAAAAGAAAAAAATCAATACAGAGTTAGGATTGGCAACCTGATATTTCCAAAGGATAATCGCATTTCGCCAGTCGAGTGACGACTGATATCAGATGTTTTCTACGAGAATAAGACTCGCCGTATTGTCTTTTTTTAATAGAATCAGATCTAATATTTTTGTTGTAGTTTGTAAAATGCTGGTTTTAAAGAAAATTTCCAATTTTTCATTATCAATGCAAATATAATACTAAATTTGATACAGAAATTATTCTTTAATTTAAAATGAAGATATTTACCAAAATTCGATGCAAATTGCTATATAAGTTTTTGAAACATGTTGCACTCAATTAAAGAACAATTTTAAGTTTTATATCAATATTAAATATAAAAAAATAAAAAATAAAATAAAATTTCATTATGTAATATTAAAAAACTATTTCAAATAGAAGAAATATTAAGTTGAAAGTTTTGTGCATTTATGTTTCATTGGGCCTCAGAAAAGTAATTAAATGTGGTTTGTTGCTAAATAGCAGGTAAAAATCAAAACTCCTGCGACCACTTAAAAAAATATTTGTCTCATATGCCGTGCTCTACTACCCATTAGAACAGTGGAATTCGAATATAATAGTGGTAGTCAATAGGAGGGTATATAATTATATGTTGAGAACCACCAAGTATTTTTCTTTACAAATAAAAATATATATTTTACGCAGTACAAAGGATACACTCAAAAAGAAAGAAATCAATGCATAGTTAGGATTCATAGCCTGATATTTCCTGAAGAAATTGCATCTCGCCAGTTGAGTGATGCCTGATATTAGATATTCCTTAAGGAAAGGAGAACGCTATATTGTCTTTTTTAAATTCTTTAAATAGATAAAGATATGATTTTTTTGTTATTGTTGTAGTTTGCGAAATGCTTGTTTAAAAGAAATTTTATAATCACATTATCACTAATCATTCAATGTTATTAATGTCTATATTTGGACTGAACGAGGAAATTATTTATATATGGATAATGATGTTTAATACCTTACATAAAGAGATTTAAAGAAGTTTTTATTAATGATAAATTTTCGATTGTTTACTCTATACAAAGTTTTTAAAATATGTATTCATCTTGTGAGAACTACTTTTTATTTCACTAAACTATGCTAATTTTTTATGATCGAAAAATGCATTTTTTAATTACAGATCGGTAGAAAATTTGGTTTTGTTTTTGGCCCATAATCTACCTTATGCTGAAAATTCATTTTTGTCGAAAATGCTGCTGAAAATTCAAAACTCGATCGGAACTATCTGTATTCAAAAAACGCCTTTTTTCTTTTCTCCCGAAATTTTCAACATTACCTGTTTGATTTTATTTGTATCGGCTCAAATGATGCAGTTGTTATTTATTGCTGTTTTTTAAAAAAATATACACATATATTGTCTTATAATCCAGCCTCTAGAACGCATTATACCAGTTGAAATACAAATAATGGTGTTAAGCATTAGGAAGGTACAAAATTATATGTTCTCAACCACCTAGTATTTTTCTTTTCAAATAAAAATTTATGTCTTATGCAATACAAAAATACACCCAAAAAGAAAGAAACCAATACAGTGTTAGGATTCCTAACCTAATATTTCCGGAAGATAATCGCATTCCGCCAGTCGATGACGACCAATATTAGATGTTCCCTAAGGGAATAGGACTCGCCATATTGTCTTTTTTTTATAGAATCAGATCTAATATCTTTTTGTTGTAGTTTGTAAAATGCTGGTTTAAAAGAAAATTTCCAATTTTTCATAATCAATGCAAATATAGTACTAAATTTGAAGCATAAGTTATTCTTTAACTTAAAATGAAGATATTTACCAAATTCGATACAAATTGCTTTATTAGTTTTTGAAAAATGTTGCACGCAATTAAAGAACAATTTTAAGTTTTATATCAATATTAAATATGAAAAATAAAAAATATAATATAATTTCAATATATAATATTAAAAAACTATTTCAAATAGAAGAAATATTAAGTTGAAAGTTTTATGCATTTATGTTTAATAGGGCCTCCGAAAAGTAATTAAATGTGGTATGTTGCTAAATAGCATGTAAAAATCAAGACTCCTGCGGCCACTTAAAAAAATGTTTGTCTCATATGCCTTGCTCTACTACCCATTAGAACAGTGGAATACGAATATGCATATTTAAATTGTCAATGTGTTGAATGACAAGAACGACGAAGTTGAATGACGTGTAAATGACAAATGTGTTTGTCAATAGGAGAACATGTAATTATATGTTGAGAATCACCTAGTATTTTTCTTTACAAATAAAAATATATACTTTACGCAGTACAAAGGATACACTCATAAAGAAAGAAATCAATACATAGTTAGGATTCATAGCCTGATATTTTCTGAAGAAATTGCATCTCGCCAGTCGAGTAATGCCTGATATTAGATGTTCCTTAAGGAAACGAGACACGCCATATTGTCTTTTCTAAATTCTTTTAATAGAATGAGATATGATTTTTTTTGTTGTAATTTGTGAAATATTTATTTAAAAAAAAATTTATAATCACATAATTAAAAAAATATTTAATGTTACAAATACCCATATTTTGACTCAAAGAGACTGTTATTTAAATATGCATAAGGAATTTCAATACCATAAATAAAAATATTTATAGAAGTAATTATTTATGATGTATTTAAAAATATATTTACACACTACAAACATTTTTCATCGTGTATTCATCTTGTGAAAAATAGTTTTTTTTACAAAACTATGCTAATTTTTATGAATGTAGTACATTGCATACTTTAATTACAGATCCACAGAAATTTTGGTTTCGTTTTCAGCAAATATTCGAGTTTTGCGAAAAATTTGTTTTCGGCAAAAATGCTACAAAAATTTTGCCAAGTCAAAACTCTAAGCAAACTATCTGTATTCCTAAAACCTCGTTTATTCTTCGGAAATTTTCAATATTATTCATTTGAATTTAGCTGTACATGGTTCATACGGCTACAGTTATTTTCGCATGTATTTTTATAGAAAAGAAATCTAGTTCAAATAAGCAAATTTTTAGTTTATTTCATCACAGATTTTCTATAAGAAAATAATGGTGCTAAAAATTTTCCCTGTCAAGGAATTCCAAGACCCGTACGAACTCTGCTGTATTACTTCAAATCGGGCACTCTTTATTTATTTCTTGTTATTGAAAAAAAATATATTTATCTTATATGTCATGCTCTACAACCCTTTAAAACAGTCTAAATACGAATTATGGTGTTTTAAAATAGGAAGGTATATAATTATATGTTCAAAATCACCTAGTAGTTTTCTTTAAAAATAAAAATATATCTTATGCTATACGAAGAATACATTTAATAAAATGATACACTGAAAATGAAAGCAATCCATACTGAGTTAGGATTCGTAACCTGATATTTCCAGAAGATAATCGCATTTCGCCAGTCGAAGTGACGACTGATATTTGATGTCCCCTAAGGGAATGGAACTATATTGCCCTTCTTTCTTTCTTTCTTTCTTTTTTTAATAGAATAAAATGTGATTTTTTTTGTTATTGTTGTAGTTTGCGAAATACTTTTTTAAAAGAAATTTTATAATCACACAATTAAAAAACATTTAATGTTACTAATATCCATTTTTGTATTCAAAGATAAAATTATTTAAAAATTCATAAAGATATTTTATACCTTACACAAAAATATTTAGGTAAATTATTATTTATGATATATTTGCAGAACACAAACATTTTTAAATGTGTATTCATCTTTAGAACATTTTTTTACTAACTATGCTCAGGTTTTATGAATGTAAAATGCATTTTTAGTTACAGATCGACGGGAAATTTGGTTTCGTTTTCGGCCTATAATCTGGGTTTTGCAGAAAAATCGTTTTCGGCGTAAATGCGGATCAAAATTATCGAATCTCTCTGTATTACAAAAAATCTCGTTTTATTCTTCGGAAGTTTTAAACATTACTTATTTGATATTAGTATTTGTTCTTCTTTTTTGTATTGGATCAAATAAAACACTCTTTATTTCTTGCTGAATTCTGAAATAATAATAAAAATAAAAATAATAATAATAATAATAAAGTCTAATATATAGTGCTCAACAATCCATTAGAACAGTTGAAATACGAATAACGGTATTTATCAATGTAAGTCATAGATTTATATGCTCAGAATCGCCTAGTATTTTACTTTACAAATAAAAATATATCTTATAAAGAATAAAGGATATACTCAAAAAGCAGTAAAGTAATACTCAGTATTTGTAACCTGATATTTCCAGAAGATAATTGCATTTCACCAGTCGAGTGACGACTGATATTAGATGTTCCCTAAGGATATGAGACTCACCTATTGTCTTTCTTTTTTTCCGTTTTAATAGAATAATATATCATTTTTTTTTGTTGTTGTTGTAGTGGTTTGTGAAATGCTTATGTTTTTTAATTTTAATAACAAAATGACATCAATAATGCAAAAATGACGCCACCTTCTCTTTTCTAGCTCTTTTCTAGTATTTGCAGTAATGCTATTAAAATTTAAAACAAAATGTTTCACTAATATAATTGAATTATATATTTACACGCAATTCTGAAGGAGTCAAAAAACAAAATTATTTCACGCAAGTAAAATTTTAGGTAAAAGTTAAACCATAAATTAAAACTACGCATTTAAAACGATTTATTTATGGACAATATATATGTGATGTAACAGTGGCAAAAACATGGTATAAAAGAGCACGACTACAAATTCGTTTCAATGTATGTGAAGAAAGAAATGGGGCACACATGCATTATAAATAAATATATGCTTGCATTGTATGCAGCATAAATGCAGGTTGTCTGTTTCAAATATTTAAGAATTTTGCTGCACAAACTACTATTAGGTACTTAATAGGAAATTCGTTAATATCTTAATAAGTAAATTAAACAATTTAAATTTTAAAATTAAAATGATTATCAGCATGATTGTAGATTAAAATAAAGAAAATAGTTAAAGTCTATTGCTGACACTAACCAAAAGTCGATCAAAGCATATTATATAAGTGTAAAATTTCAATACACAGTACATCTCGTGGTTTTAAATATTTTTCCCAAGCAGATGGGTTTTTTAATCCTTAATCAAACGTAAGAGCATTGTCCATAGCGTCGTCATAAATGTGTCGTTGTATGTCGCTGATTGACAGTGATGTTTTAACCTTATTAACCTGGGGGCTCGAACAAAATCTGTCCGAGCCCCTGGGTAAAGATTAAACACAACCAGTCATTGTAAGTAGATTTTCAAATGTGTAACTGATTTTAATTATTAAGTTAAAAAAGCAACCGCCGGCTGTCGCGACAGTGTTGGATGAAATTTTAGTAACCGAAAATTGTTCTATTCAAAGATGTATGGTAACTCGACTACAAAAAAATATCATTTTCCATGACAATCTTCTGTATTTTTGTTGTTGTTGTTTTGTTTAAGAAAAGAAAAATTATCAGGTTTTTAAACTCTATACGGGGGCTGGCGTGCCAAGCTCGCAGGGGGCAGAGCCCCCAAGAAGTTTTATATTATATATATATATACCATAAAAACGATTTTAGCACTTTTGTTTGAGTTTATGTGAGTTTTAATTCAGTTCATGTAATTTATAATTTTCCCTTTTAACTCGAAAAAGATTTTATGTTTAGAATAAATCTTTGAGAAATATTTTTTATTAATTTTAAAATAATACTAATAACAACTAATGGTAAAGATTTGGGCGTGAACAAATGATTTCTAAGCTAAAAATTTCTTTAAAAATTAAGGAGCTACGGCTAACAAAATTTTGCAGGATTTCTATTTTTAAAAATTTGTATTAATTATTAATTATTTATTGTTATTATTATTATTATTATTTTGTTTGCTTCAATGGACGATTAAATCATGTTTCTATCTTAATTGGAACAGGAAAGATTATTTTTATGTGTTGGTTTGTTTTCAAAATCTAGTTTTCAAGCTATGGTTAATATGGAAACGACTTGACAAAACGTGCGACTTGACAAAACATGTGGACTTGTGAAAACGTGTTTTTCTTCAAGATAGTCTTATTTTACCATTCTTTCTATTTAATTTGTTATAGGCCATGAACCTTGAAAGTAAAATGGCTCAAACGTGGAACATATCTTTTGCAGTTGTTTCACTGTAATTTTGATTAAGAAAATAATAAAAAATATATCTACTTTTAAAAATTATGATTTTTTTCAAGTTACGATATTTTTTGTCAAACTTTTGATTTAAACACTTTTAATTTTTATTGAAATTAATGGTTTTAAAATGCTGAATCGAAATTAAAGCGAATATATATATATATATATATATATATATATATATATATATATATATATATATATATATATATATATATATATATATATATATATATATAATAACAAATCTAAATTCTACAAATAATATTTCTAGTTAAAACGATTTTAAATTATTCCATTTTTTAATGCACTTAAAATTTAAATTTTTAAAAATAAAGTTATGAGAAATTTTATCAGATGAGTTTGTTTACAAATGACAGAATTAACCATCACAAAGAAAAAAAAACCAAAATTTTAACTCAGTAAATAAAAGTTATTTCAAAACGTGCCCCGGACTCACTTAAAAAAAAATCAAACTCCATGTAATGGAAATATTTTCAAATATTTATTTATTTTTTAATTTTCCTTTCGGCAGACTTTTAACTTTAACGCATTCAAGGCTTCTATATATATGATATTGAAAAATGATACCTAATATAATATTCCATTTCAAAATAACTCTCTCAACGTAATCTCGTTTTCACGAAAGATGCAACTGAATGATCCTATTTTAAATGTGATTTATTTTTATTTATACAGAAAGAAACATGATTTCTGCTTGAGGAAATATTTTTAAAAGAAAAATATTCTTTATCTGTATATTCATATCTTTAAATGGAAACACGATTTATAAGCACGTTTCAACATTTTAAAATTCTCCTTATTCTTCTTCTTATTATTATTATTATTGACTAAATAGAAGTGTTAAGTATTATTAGAAAATATTAAAATTGTTCATTTCATAAAAATGGAAAAAAATATTTCTGAAATATTTAGTGTATATTTTGTTTGCAAATATTGAAATAGGAATAAAAAGTTTCTTTTGAGCAATGCTTTAGATTACAAAAATTTCACACACACACACACAGTGTCAACAAAACACAATTAAATAACAAAACCTTGTATAAATCACCATAAAAATATAAAAACACTCAGAATGCCTTTCAAGCTAGAAATTTAACATTTTGTTATCAACAACTGTAAACAGGTGTCTTTTAGGACCGAGAAGTCTACGGTTAGGACACAAGGTAACATGTTGCGCTAGCAATAAGGTAAACACCAAAGAGGATCATATGCAGAATTGGAGAGTGTTGCCACAAAGACTTAGATTTTAAAAAAGACCTAAAATTAAAAAATATATATATATTTGTGAATTCAAAATTACGAAAACTTTTACATTATACCCCATAAAATATACGAAGGACAGGTTTTTTTTTTCAAGTAATTTAATAAGCTTCTCTGTATTTTCCTTAAATATATTTGTAGATGTTTAATAATCAGTGAATATGTGGGTCAATAGTCTTCACTCAATTTGAACTTCTCGCGTTTTATTGTCCACGAGTAAAATGTCTGTGACAGACAGACACAGGAGTGATCTTATAACAGTTCCGTTTTTACTTTTTAACCCTCTATCTACCGACGGTAATTATAAGTATCATCAAAATCATTTCTTATAAAAATCTTTTAATGCGTCAATTAATTGTAAACTGTTTAGAATGAGCTACAGATAAATTACGTTATCTTGTTTCAAAAGTATTATTGGTTACACAAAACAAAAATATTTTTAAAAGAATGATTTCTTTTGCATTTGTATATTTTCAGTTTTCTAGGCGCTGAGGGGGGGATGGGAATTTTTCAATCCGGAAATATTTCTATATTTATATTCTAAGAAGATCATATTTCTACATTTTATAATTTTACAAGATACTAAAAAAACAATTTAAAACAAAAGATCTGATTGGGGTTTTAAATATTGCACAAAATGCCTGTAAATTCAAATTTAGTTAATCCTTCTAAAATCCTTCAAAAAATTATTAAATGTTTATGTAAATCTTTTAATTTAGTTAAAACATTTTACGTAAGATGCTTTAGAATGCAAAATTTTCATGAATTTATAAATCAGTAGATAAAGGTTTGAATACGAATCCCCAAAATTGGTATATATATATGTATATTTTACTCATATTCAGAAAGTAAAAGTACATTTTATGGAATAGCATTACATATTGTCAATTCTAATAACATCCACACGTTTTTAGAAAAAGGTGTAAAAGTTGTTATGAGATTGACCGTGTATTTTTTTCGGAAACTAAGGGAGAATGTTTTAAAAAATGTTTAATTTTTAAAAAATGTTAACACGTTTTAACATTTATATAATTTTATATGTTTTTATTTTTTACTAGTTTTTTAAAAAAAAAAAAATTGTCAGTTTTGGTGAAGTTGTTCTTTATGGTATATTTACTTTTAAATATTATTAATATTTTATGTGTTAAAACTGTTGCTTGTGCTCTTTGACTCAACGCGACGTTAGCAAAATTTTACGTAATGCTTTATTTTATGTCAACGTATCTTCTCATTTTTTATTTACTTGAAATAATTCTTTTATAAAACAATTTAATTTTTCAAACATTTTCAAATAAAATCTTTTGAATGTTTGTAATACATTATTTATTATTTGTGAGATCTATAACATTTAAATCTCAAAGTGATTTTAAAGTTTTTAAGTCTTTAAAAAAGACTAAAGAATTTAAATACATTGGAATTTGTTATTAAAATATTTATGTATCTGAGCTACTGAATATATATTTCATGAAGGTTTTTGACTCAAAGCGGATTCTTGACGGATAGATTATCTTTCTTTATATTTAAACAGAAATAAATTCCATTCAAAGGGAATTAGGAAAAATACCTTTTCTCGAGAAAATTAGATTTTATGTAGATGCAATTACTCGCAAACACAATATTATATTATGTGTTATTTTTAAATAAGATATTTAAATCAATTTTGATTGCGTTATAGAAAATTGTCTGTGAAGGATAGTTTTATTAATTTTATTAGTGTTTGAAAAAAAAAATTCAGTGACTATTGAATTGTAACTATTATGATTTCTTCATTTTGGGAATTATTATTTATTCATATTTAGATATCAATGGAATAATATTAATCTTGTTGGTGAAAGGTCCATAGTAAAATGCATTAAATGTTTTCAATTAAACATATAGACAATTTCTTAAAAATAGGTTTTAATTATTTCAGTAAAAAAAGTACTTTTTTCGATTTTTCATGAATAATTATATTAAATATTAAGTATTTTTATTTTATACACATAGATATATCGCTAAAAAAAGGACATTTTTAAAAAAGTGGAAAAAAAGAGGGTTGGACGTTTACAGTAGTCACATAGATCAATAGTATGTGCTGTGAAACTTTCAAAAATGGTTTTAACCCGTTATCTAGTGACGGTACCTATAAGTATCATTAAAATTACCTATTATAAACATTTTTAATATGTTAATTAGTTGTAATACTTTTTAGAATGATTTACAGATACATAACTTTTTTTCGTTCCAAAAGCATTATTGGTTACACAAAACAAATATATTTTTAAAAGCATGATTTCTTTTGACTTAGTATCTATTCAGCTTTTTTGACACTGGGGGAGGGGGTGGGGTTTTTCAATTTGGAAATATTTCTATATTTCTATTGCAAGAACATTATATTTGTGCATTTTATAATTCTAAAAAATACTAAGAGAACAGTTTTAAATAAAATATTTGAGTGTTCTTATAAATATTGCACAAAATCCATGTAAATTCAAATTTAATTAAACCTTCTAAATCTTTCAATCCTTCTGAAATTCTTCAAAAATTTATTAGATGATTATGTAAAGCTTTTAATTTAACTTAAAGAATTTACGTAAAATACTTTAGAATGTAAAATTTTCATGAATTTATAATTCGTTAGATAAAGGGTTAAACACGAGTCCTAAATGAGCTTTAAAAAAATAAATTCAGATTGACATCTTTCAGTCTCATACCTTGGTAATTTGGGTACTGTTGGACTTTCAAAGTCACTAAAGCATAGGTGTGCTATGCGAAAAACCCTGGTTCGAATTTTGACTTTCTTTCATTTTTAGTTTTATTATTTTTATAAGCTTTAGAAATTTTGTCCAGTTAGTGAATATTGATTTGTAAATACTATGATCTTTTTTTAATGCTTAAAATTATTACTTATTCATATTTTGGTGCTTGTGAAATGAAAATAATTTAGAAATATACATACTAAAATACATTTAAAGTTTTCCATTGATGTTAATGACAAGTTTTCAAAAGAAATTTATAATTTTTCGAGTACAGACTTACATTGGCTACATTTTATAAATGATTGGATGATTACAATGATCACATTGATCAGAAAACCTGTCGTGGAATTTTCGAGTCTTCTAAAAGGTATTTGAAACACGACCCCTAAATGACCAGGTACCTTCCAGTCTTATATTTTATGTTCCTGGGTACCGTCTGACTAACTTACTTAATAAATTGTACATGAACTATGCAAATAACCCTGGTTTGAATTTTAATTAAATTTCTTTTTCATCTTTATTGTTGTTATTAATGTTTAATTTTTTTAGTGAAAATTGTTCTGCAAATATTAAGACGTTTCTATCTTTTTAATTAAGGTACCCTGGGGTAATAACGCCACGTTAAGGTTCTACCAATTTTCACGGCTTAGTTTTAGATTGTATTTTTCAAACAAATATAGGATCTGATACAGCAACTCATTGACTATCTATATAAAATAAAATAATTTAACAGATATGTATTCATAAAATGTAATGGCGTTTTTTCTTGACCAATGCTATTTGGCGTTATTACCCACCTATATGGGTAATAACGCCATGCAAACAAAACTATGAAATAAGATGGAATAATTGCATGTAGATAGCCCAATTCTAAAAATACAAACTCTGCAAACTTAGAAATTGACAAATTGCATTCTAAGCTAATGAAAATGTTCTATTTTTTGTGAAAGTGTAAGAAAAATAAAGGTGTGGTGTGGGAGGAGGGGATGAGGCAAAAGAATATTAGACCCTGAGCTTCTTTTTGCTTAAAAAGGACCACTTAAATAGAAATATGAGAAACATTGGACAGTTTTAACTGTGTTTATTTGAATCAGTATTTAGGATGTAGCTCGGCCACTGTAGGGAATCAACCGGGGTACTAAAGTCAAGGATTGGCGTTATTACCCCGGTATAGTTATTGCGCAGTACATTTTAAATTACAAATTATCTCGAGAAGATATCCAAAATCTTCAACAACGGTTTAAAAGTACATGAAATGCACTACAAATTTATGTAATTAACAAAGTATTTCCGCATAAAAAGATAGTCTTCACATCACAAAACGTATCTCGCAAATTTTAGATCAAGCGTTAATTTTAACTGTTTGTAAAAACAATAAGACCTAAAAATGAAACAAATTAACTTGAAGCTGTTTTTTGCAATTTATATGACTCAAAACCCTTCTGCGCAGAGCACATGGGTGTCATTTACCTGATTATTTCATAATTATGCAAAATATAAGCACTTGGCGTTATTACCCCGCCTGGCGTTATTACCCCAGAGTACCTTATTACTTATTCATAAACTAGAAGGCCCGTCAAAATGACGTGTTTGCATTAAAAGAATGATAAAAAATTATAACTGTGGTCAATCAAAACCATTTTCGCGTCGAATTTGTTGGTATGCAGCATTTTCTGCCGGAATTCTATTCCGCGACTCCTGGCTTTGTCACGCTGTCTTATTGCAATGGGACTTTCGTCTTCGCTCATTGCATTTAAGAAAATTATAACACCGTAAAACTTTTTTAGCTAAGACTTAAAAGAAAACACTTTATAACATCGAAAACAAATGTCAAATGTAAAGAGTAAACAATGGCCGTGTTCGAGGGGCATAAATCAGGCCACTCGCGCTCAAAGAGATTTTATCTGGAGTAGGGTTTCTCGGAGAACTGAATTTCATAAATAATTTAGTTATTTCATACCTTTTATGGATCAAAATAGGTAAAACTGATGACCACTTTTCTTCATCCTTCCAAAACATGATTTTCGTAATAAAAATGCATACCTATGTTCACTCAAACAAAATCCAAAATATTTGTAAAAAGCATCACGTAGCCTACTTTAGCCTCAAATCCTTGATCTGTTCTTAATTTGTTCCTGAGCACACAGTACCGAGTACTGAACGGTACTGAACATCCGCGATAAGGATCGACTCCATGTTCCTGACTTCTGAGCTGCCGAACGCATCGCTCATTCGAAGAGTCATTCACAGCTGTAAAAAAAAAATTAAAACAACCCGAATATAAAAATTCTAACAATATTGCATTTAAGACGCACCTTCGCTTTCCTTAAGTAAAAAGTTTTAATAAAATATTGTTTTTGAAATCGTGAAAATATTTCAAAGCACAGTAAAATGTAGTGACGTCATTTACAGCTCCCATTCTAAATCTGACCAATGAGAACACTCCATTGCGACTATGGAACATTTTCATTGGTCAGAATATCGATAGCTTTAAAATAGGGAAATTCTTTTTCTAGTAGATGGGTTGATCCCGGAATTGTTATACACGGAGGGGGTTTATATATATAATAGATATCAATTGAATAAAATTAATCTTATTTTAGAAATATTCCTTCACCAAATTATTTTACATTGAACGTTCAGAAAGTTATAATTATTTTAGTGTGACGAATATTTTTTCAATATTTTATAATTAATTATAAAGATTAAATATAGTAATTTTGAGCACAGAATTTTTTTTTAATTTGGAGTTTTTGGAAAACTAGTGAAAGAGGATTATGTGATTACAGTGCTTAAATTCATAAGAGGTCTATGTCGTGGAGTTTTTTAAATCTTCCAAAATTTCTTTTAAACATGACATTCACCTTGACACCCTTAAATCTTACATCTTCTAAAGTGAGTCTCGCCTGACTAGGTTAGTTGATAAAACATTAGTGGGCTATCCTAATTACCCATATTCGAGTTCCAGATTGAACACATTTTTCCTTTTTATTATATTTTTATTAGTGTTTGATGCTTTTTGTGTTTCATATTTAAGGAATATTAATTTGTAAACATTACTATTTTTTTTTTCATTTTTGAAATTATTATTAATTTATATTTAGGCTTTAATGGAATCAAATTTCCAGTCTTATTATTTTTTTAATTAAAAAAAATTAACTTTTTAAACGAAATTTAAAAATTTTTCTCGTTTTTTAATTTTTGAGATATTTTCTGGCTTTTCCATTTTTATCACTTAAAATTATATTATAAGCAAATTTGTGTAAGATTTTTTTAAATCTCTTGAATAGTTAATATTTTACAATTTTTTTTCCTAAATTCTATATCGATTTTCATCAAAATTTTGCCTTTTAATAATAAAAAAATTGACTATCTTAATGAAGAAGCATTTTTAAAAGCTTAAATAATTTTTTAAACAATATCAGAATACTTCCTTATGAATTTCATAAATATTGATCAAAAATTACGTTGCAAGAAGCAGTTAAAACATCGAAAAATGTTGAAAAATGAGTTTTGTGAAAAACAGATTTATAATATGTAAATGCATTTACCATTATTATTTACTATTTAAAACCTTCAAAAACTATATTTTAATTATAAAAAAAAAAATTTTGGTACTATTATACCACTGAAAAAAACCTTATTTACGACGATTTTGCTCAAATAAAGGTCCACTATCCCCTTAATGCTATTCTTAACCTTCCGTCTACCAGACGGGTCCATTGGACCCGACAGCAATATTTCTGGTGTCAATGGTAAAATGAGAAATTGTCGATTGACACCGGAATTTATAAAGGACTTGTCTAGATATTACGAATTCCTTAATTTAAGCTTTCATTGTAAAAGCAAAATTATATTAAAATATTACTGGTGCCGTTTGCAAGTTTGGAATTAAAATTAGGTGTTGCCTTAGATAAATGGGTGTTTTGTCTGGTAGACGGAAGGTTAATAAAGAAGGGCAACATTGTGACACATGCTTTAATTTATTTTTGTTCAGAAATGTATGAAAATAGCAGGTGTTTTCATTCAGAAATTGTCTAATTGCACTCAAATTTCTGTTTTTAAAAAACACAATAAATTTTTTTAAGAACAAGCCTTTAAAGTCGTTTTTGAGCACATTTCCCGACGAAAGCAGAAAAACAGGTCGAAAAGCAGGAGAAAAACGCGTGATCACGTAATCAAAATATATTAGAACTGGATAGGTAATTTAACTATCATAAAATGGAAAAATAAGTTCGATTTCAAATAGCTTCCGTTATGAGGCATTCCAATTTTATATACTTCCGTTAAAAAATTAATTTATAAATGTGTCCAAACGTTTTGCGCTTGCTGAGTGGAGCAGTTGAGAACACCCTTAAGTTTATCACTCCAAACGGATGCAAAATCAATGTGCATCCAAGGTACAACATCTTCCCTCTACTAAAATGCAATAAAAGTCTTCCTTTAGATGTATAGACAATTTCATGAAAATAGGTTATAATTATTTCAATTAATAAAGTATTTTTGATTTTTTTATAAATAATGTTATTAAAGATAAAGATTATATTTTTATACACATAAAAAATATCTTTTTTGAAAATAAAGGGCATTTAGGAAAAACTAAGATGATTGGATGATTACAGTGCTTCGATTGCATAGAGGATTTTGTCATGGCATTTACCAATCTTTCAGAAATATTTTTAAACAAAACATCCAGCTTGGCACTTACCAATTGTTATCAATTACTTCTTAAAATTATCTCTTATCTTCAAAAATTATATCTTAATTAAAAAAAACTTTGGTACTATTATACCACAGAAAAAGACCTTATTTGTCAAGTTGGGTACCATCATACTAGCTTAATTTATGAAGTGTTGGTACGTTATACCAGTGAACCAGGTTGGAATCCCAGCTTGAACACTTTTTCTATTCTATTTATTTATTTTTATTTTATTTTAGAGTTTGAAATTTCCTTCAGCTGTATTGAATATTTATTTGTAAATACAATCATATTTTCATCTTTGAAATTATTACTTAGTAATATTTAGGTATTTATGAAAAAAAAAATATTTAGAAAGATACGTACAAAAATGCATTAAAAGTTTTCCATGAAAAATACAGACCTTTTTCCAGAAAAAAAAAATTATTATTCGAGTACAGAGATTACACTGGCTTTTTTTAATTGCTAATTCCAATAAGGTGTAAGTATTATAACCTAACCAGATCAGTATGAGACCAGATTGTGTGATCATTAAGATAATTTGCGTGAATTAATCCTCCAGTGTTCATCCGCGAGCAAAGGCGGCTCCAACCAATACATCCCTGGCTCGAATCCCGGGTTTTTTTCCACCCATTTCGAAAATTTACATCTTTTTTAATTACATGAAAAAGTATTTTTTTCCTAAGAAAAAGGCCATTTTTAAAAAGCGATTATTTTTCAAAGATGATTGGAGGATTCTTATATTCAGACTGATTAGAGGACTGTGTCGTGTAATTTGAAATGATCTAAAAATTGTTTTAATCGCGACATTCAGCTTGGCACTCCTCAGTGATATATCTTGCCAAGCTGGGTATCGTACAAGTAACTTTGTTGGTAAATCTTTGGTGCGCTGTGTCATCATGGAATGTATATGGATCCAGGTTCGAATCCCGGCTGCGATATATTTAATTCTTACTTCTCTATGCTTAGTTAGCTACGCAAAAATTCACAAAATATAAAATATTTACCATTTCGTGCGAAATTTATAATTATATATATATATATGTGTGTAAAATTATTTATTTATTTGTCATTTGCAAATAATTAGACATAGAATATATTAAAATGTGATTAAATTATAATGATATACATAATTTACTCAATTTACTTCATTGAATGTTTGGCAATAAAATATTTATAATATTTTCGAAACATTATTTTAATATTACGAATAAACGAAAGTTGAAAATAAATTCTTTATAATAGCAGTTTATTTACCTTAAAATAAAAGCTCAAATTGAAATTCAAAAGTGCTGGAATGTGTTATTAAAAGATACATATATTTAAATTTTCAAAAAATACATTATAACAACTTTTTGATACAAAATGAATTCTAAGCATTACAAGTATCTTTCTTTTTGTTTAAACAGAAACAAAATGAATTCAAATAAGATTAGCAAAAATACTTCTTTTGAAAAAGAAAACTTGATTTCATTAAGATAAAGTTATTCGAAAACGAATTATTCTATTATGTGTTGTTTTTGAATAGCACATTTCAAAAAGCCTTGAATGTGATGCAAAAGATTATCTGCCGAAGGAATGTTTTAAAAAACTTCTTACTAATTTAATGTTTTTCAATTTAAGAAGGAGAACAAATTTTTGAAATTTTCTTTTGTTTTCGAATACATATTTATGCGTATTTAAACATGTACCAGATACTTTTAATGTGATAAATCCCCCCCTCCCTCCTTCTCTAAAAGAAGGATTAGCGAACACATTTTCAATAGCACATGAATTAATTATTAACTTTTCAACATGATGCAGAATTATATAATTTTTTTAAGCAATATTAAAAAAAAACTAGCCTATGTAACTTTAAATAGACTAGATTCAATTGTGGTTTTCTTATACTTTTGGTTGCAGTACCTACTCTATTTTTCTATTGATTGGTTCTCGTATTTAACTGTTTTCCGGTTCGTGTATGAATTTCTTACTTCAATTCACTTTTCCCAATGTATAACTGAGCGAGTTTCTGTCATTCTTTGCACTGATAGCAGTACGCTAAATGCTAACGAAACTAGTCTGTTCAAATGTTAGCTATTCTTGCGTTTTTAACGTTTTTTTTTTTTTTTTTTTTTTTTAATTTATAACTCATTAAAACCCAACACGCACAAACGCACGTGTTAGACATTCATTAAATTTTTTGCTTCTGAGTCACATGTTATAAAAACTGAAATCAAACGATCTTTATGGTTTGCAGAAAGAATAAAGTATCATAATGTATCAACATTTAGAGTTTATAGAATATTTTTTACTTTGAAGGTCTTAACCCTTTATCTACCGCATTATGAATATTACATTATTAAGCATTTTACGCAAATTGTTTTAACTAAATTAAAAGATTTAAATATTCATTTAGTAAATATTTGAAAGATTTTAGAAGGATTGGAGGATTTAGAAGAATTAATTAAATTTGAATTTACAGGGACTTTGTGCAATTTTTATAACTCCACTCAAATCGTTTAAATTATTTTCTTATTATTTTGTAGAATTATAAAATGTACAATTATGACGTTCTTACAATATAAATATAGAAATATCTCCGCATTGAGAACCCCCCCCCTCCACCTCCCTTGGCGCCAAGAAAGCTAAAAAGATGCAAAGGTAAAATAAATCGTCATTTAATAAATATTTTTGTTTTGTGTAACCAATAACGCTTTTGGAACAATAATGTTATGTAACTCATTTTAAACAGTATTACAACTAACTGACGTATTAAAAGAATTTTATAATAAGTTATTTTAACGATACTTATAAGATAAAGATAGTCTTTAGATAAAGGGTTAAAGGGTTGTAATATAAATTGTTTGTATGTTTTATCACTAAATATTTTCCACCATCATATCGCAGATAAATTCCCTGTTCTGCCATTTAAAATTTTTCATTTGAAGTAATGCATTTTTGTAAATTGTTTACAAATTTTACTTGAAGCTTGACATACTATTTTTTAGTTTTATGCTGCAGTGAATATGTTGATTGAAAACTCATTTACAAAACAATCAGTCGTCAAATAAGGAAATAAACATTACAAGTGATTTACTGTTGTTTTCAAGAAAAAACACATAGAAAGAGCTGAGAAGGCAGTACTTTACTTACGTCGAAATTAAGTTTTCATATTGAAAATAAACAGTCTGATTTTATAATTAAATAAGAAAAAAAAAAAAAAAAAAAACAATTTTTTATCCATTCTAACATTAACAAACTAACTAAATAAACAAAAAGTTGCAGAAAAACATGTCCCCTTGATGCTAGTAAAAACTAGTTGGAAATTGCAATCCCCCCCCCCCCTTCAAAAAAAAATCTGTCTCATACAGGTTAATACATCCTGAATAATGGAGCATATCAGAGCCACCGGTCAAGTGATTTAATATAAAATCTTATCAGTAAGAACATATGCTAAATTCTAACTGCAACTGAAGTTCGATGAAAATCCGTGCTTTAGTTTTTGAAATAGAGCTATTGTTAAAATCGTAAAAAGTTCTGCATAGCAGTGCTATGTGTTGGGCGGTTTTCTTCAAATACTAATCGGGACCAAAATATATATGAGGGAATAACTGAATCTGAATTTTAATGCACACTCTTGGATTAGGTATCGATATACATTTATCGCCGAAATCGTAAAAAAATGGAGTATAGCAGTGCTACCTCTCATGAGATTAACACCAAAAGCTAGAAAGTACTAATTTATATCAGGGACTAACTGAATCTGTACAGAAGTTCTAGAGATAAAGTTACTTCGATAATCATGAATGATGCAGTATAGCAGCGTCACAAGTTGCGTGCACGATATACATCAAAAAGTAATATACACTAACATTTATCAAGGATTAATTTAATCTGATTTTTTATGAAAATCAGTCCATTAGCTTTTGAGATAGAGCGCCACAAAATTTAGGTTATATACAGGCAGATAAACAAGATTCGCAGACAGACATTTTGAAAAAAACGTGTTTATCGGGATCTGTTTCCACTAAAACTTATAAATCCATCGAGAACCGGAAATCAAAAATTTTAACGAATCAATCTTGTGCTGATAGAAGAAAATAAAAATGTTTATTTTATGGAAATAATTCATACTTATGAAAAAAAGACTACTTGCAAAATCTTTTAAAACAACAGAAAGTTCGTAGTAAATACTAATTATTCCCGTAAAATAAATTCCCGTCTTTCATTGCTGTTATGACTTAATTTTTTTTTTTCTGTAAAATCAAAAGTTTTTTTTCGTGTAGAAATATCCTTTATATTTTATACACTGTTAAAGTTTATTATTTTTCTTAAAATTAAAATTTAATTTTAGCTCTTTAACTTAATACATAGTGTATTTTACTCATCAGAGTAATAAATATGTCAGTGTGAATTTAATCAGTCAGTCTTATGTTATTAAACATTACTCTTTAGCTTTTTAGTTTGCTCTAAATTATTTATATTTCAAAATATACTTCCTTTCTTTAAATGTATGCGAATAAAATATTCGGAATGCTTTCAAAGTATTATTCAATTTGTTCAAGATTGGTAAGATTAACAATTCAAAATGTATTTAAAATATTTTTTCTTCTTCCAAATACAACTCGAAAAACAAATTTATATATAGTGGATTATCTTGTTAAAATATTTATGCATTTGAAACAATGCGTATGATACTTTTGATTTTTCTTCGACTTAAAATGCATTTCTCATTGCAAATTTATCATTCTTTGCTTATATATTTTTTAATCCTTTGTTGTTTAAGCAAAAACAAAATCATCTTCAAAATATCTCTTTTAAGAATGATATGTTTTATTATTAAAGCAAGAGTTCTCTTATCAAAAATGAAAATTTTCTTTCTGAAAAAAAAATGCACATGGAAGTTAAAAATACGACTGACGAAAGAAATTTTAATTATGCATTTTCGTAATATTTGAAAATGTTTTCAGTTGCAGGAAATGTTACATTGTGAATTTATAACGATATCTTTTGCTTAAATATTATTTTAAATTTAAGTATAATCAAAAATCCAGTAGTGATTAATGTTATAATAGTAATACTCATGGGTTTTATATCTTAATCCTTTTTTCTTTCATTCCCTCCGACAACTTTGCGAAAAAGCAAAATTACAGTGTTTTTTTCACTGCATTTTCTATTAAATGAAAAAGAAAAAAAAATGTAATCCTTGAAATGACTGCAATCCTTCGGAATAGTAACCATTCTTCAATGCATTGAAAATGTTTTAAATAAGTAGAATTATAATAATTTAAATACTGTTTATATTGCAGTACCCTGTAGCTTAATTGATATATCAATAGTGCTTTTCAGTGAGAGAGTTAAACAAAAGAATTAAATATTTTTACAAAATACAAAACGTAGCTTTTCCATTTACGCAAGGCTAACAGTTCAAAATTTGTTTTGTACAATTAAATCGTAAAAGATTAGCAACATTAATAAAACTATTTTAACTCAGGTGTGTTAAGGTAATAACAATAAGTAGGGTTGAAATACCAATTGTTATTATCAGGTGTAATTATCAGATAATCCGGAAGATTTTACCTAAGAGTTTTTCGAAGGAGGGCTCTGAGACATCGAATTAAAAAAAAACCGCTTAAAGCTAATTTGTTCCATTTGCAAACCTTATCGCTAGAAGAAGCAGGTAACTGTCGACACCCGATCTAAAATTTGGGAGATAAGTTCTTTGATCTAAAGACCTTTTTTATTACATACAATTATAGTGTATTTCATGTACTTTCAAAATGTTTTAGGTGAGATTTTGGATGTGCTCGCGAGATTCTTTTTAGTTTAAATGATACTGCGCAATACCACTGTAATAACGCAACCTTCTGGCGTTATTACTTCGATTGTTTTTTTTTAAGTGCAGAAACTACATTCAAACTGGGTTTATTTTCTATTTCATGCACGACAGAAAGTTATTGTCATTGTTGAAAACTAAAAAGGATAAAGAGAAGTTTTTATGTCTTAAATTCTGTAATGTTTTCTATGTCATGAGAATAAAATATGAAATAATTATTCTTGCATCCTGATATCTCAATTAATGATAAGTAAGAAATTCTAATGCTGTAGAGTTTGTTTCATTAGAATTGTACAATTTACATGACATTATTCCATCTTATTTTATAGTTTAGTTTGCATTTTAAATTTCTATACATTCAATTTTTTAATTCAAATATTTATGCATTTGGAATAATGAGTGCGTATTTTATGGTATTTTTTCGACTTAAAACATATTATTGAGCTGTCCTCATTTTGAATAGCTATCCCTCATCGTCAGAAAATTCACAAATCAAAAATTATTTCAATACTTGCTGACCCGCAAAGCCCCATTACCTAGACCCGTGATAACATTCATAAATGAGTTTTAAATTTGTGTGATTTTATATATTTATCTCGATACGCTCCTTTATACGCTCCCAGTCGATTTTTGTGCAGTCAAAATGATCTTACTTCGGTGGGGTTTTCGGCGTCTCTAAGGCTGCTAGCACACTCTTGTTTGGTCATTATTCAATCGAATTCTAGGAAATATTTCATAAAGAAACTTTCTGCAGTCATTCACAATAGAATGACGGGGATATAAAATAGCTTAGGAGATAAGGAACCCATATCTACTGGAGTGAATGATTCCTGTTTTGTAGGAAAGTTTTGCCTGTTTTTCCCTTTCTGTTTTGCCAGTCCTGTTTTACCCTTTCTGTAAAAGCCATTGAAGATAAAAAACACTGCATCGCCACAATAAAAGAACCCGGTATTCATAGCAGTTACAAGGTTAGTCTTTTTGCAGCTTTATGGCTAGCCGCCTGCCTCCTCCTTCTGCCAAAGGATCTGTGCTGCATTGTGCCTGGAATTTCACCGACTCTGCATGAGAGTAGAGTGCTCCCTTCAAAAGACTGCCGTGTCCTTTCTTCTGATTGTCAGGTTGTTGTATCTTCTGCCTCTTCTCCTTCTGCAGAAGGATCACCTTCACTTCATTGCTGTTTTAAAAAGGGGTAGGATACGAAGGTTGACCTCCTTTTACTTCAATTTTTTAGATTTTCTCGAAACGGTTGGTTCCAAAATAGCCGCCTATACTTCCGAGGAGGGAAGGAAGAACAATGGTAAAATCTGTACCTGCTATCGTATTGCCTCATGAAACCGCTTTTTGGTAAATGCACTTCTTTGCCACCATAAGCAGGCGACCGAGGCGTGTCAAGAGCTCTTTCCTCAAAATTATGGAAGAAAAAATACATAACAAATCCTAGCAGGTCGTTGTTTCTCTGCCATTTTTACACATTGAGACGGAGATGGAACTTCAGCAGAATTTTCAACAACTTAAGAAGCTGTTACGGAGACGGAACTTCAGCAGAATTTTCAACCAACTTAAGATGCTGTTACGGAGACGGAACTTCAGCAGAATTTTCAACCAACTTAAGATGCTGTTACGGAGACGGAACTTCAGCAGAATTTTCAACCAACTTAAGATGCTGTTACGGGTGCCGAAACAGCATCAGAAAAGCCCAGCACAAATGACACATATTCCTTGCGAATAATCACAAAGTCCGCGTTTGAGGTCAGATTCTAGCGCTAGAATTCACTCGCAAGACAGAACGTCTACTCTCCCTTGGCAGGAAAGTATCCTGGGCAAAACTCTCAATCATACATCAATAAGCATGTTAAGTTGGTTGAAAACTCTGCTGAAGTTCCGTCCCTGTCAATATTCAAAAATGGCAGACAAACAACGACCTGCTATTATTTTTTATGTATTTTTTCCATAATTTTTAGAAAATCGTGGCGGTTAGTAATGAACAAAATAAAATTTTTAAAGGCCCTCTAGAAGTGAAGAAAATTAGTTAAGAGCAGAAATGCTCCCTATCTGTCTGGTGTCAAAATAGATACCACCAACTAAAGGTCTATAAAGAGCTTCACCTTTTGAAGAGTCTTAAAATGAGGTCGAACTTTGCTGCAACATGATTAGGAGCTGAGACAGAAAATTGAATCCCTGGTTAGGGGAAAGGAGTAAGGGAGGGAAAACATTCGTAATATGAAAATTTTATATCACATGAGGGTTTCTGCAAAATTTTGTAAACTACCGAAATAATGCCAAATATTCAAAGATGTTCGATCCCCTTTCACGAGAAGGGGTTATCAAATCATTTAAACATTTCGTCAATTAAATTTAGTACATTTATTTTCTGCATATTTGTGCGCCTACCTGAAACAGCTGCTGAGATATGCAAATTGTTTCTAAAAGTTTCCATCCTCTCCCCCGTTAATCATTTACAGGAATTTCTAAAATCGCTGAATCAGGTGTTTAATCATTTTTAGTAGTTTTATTTTCGGGAATTTCATGCTCTTACGTAAAATAGCTGCTGATGTATGGCTACATGGTTTAAATTTTTCAATCCCCCTTTTAAACCCTTTAGAGCGTAATTTTAATAAATCCTTCCTTGGAGACCACCTATATGAAAAGAAACTGGGTGAAAGACTTAAGGGCATTGCCTTTTATATATGTAGGTATAAGTCTTAATTTAGAAGGAACAATATTTAATTCTGATGTAAGAACTAGATAACAAATATAATTTGTTTGACACTTTATACAATTTACACTTATGTAAGTAAAGTGAATTGTTATGTATTTATTGTTAAATTCTTTAAATAAAAGTCTTTTCATGTTTAATATTAAACAAAAATATATAAGCTTTTTTGAAATGTTGAACCATTCAGTTTCACGCATTTACTGTTTCATTTTTTGCAGAGTTAAATATAAATTTCCTTATATTTCATATTATAGTCTTTAAAAAATTATCATACATTCACAAATGGCCTGAACTTCATTCGAGAATTTTTCTTCCGGAACGTTGAATATTAGAATAACTTTAAATTCCTACATTTACTTCATTACAAAAGAATTGCTGACGCTGATAAAATCTGTATGCGTATGTTTGAAACCGAAAATTATTTATAATATTCACATCAATTTTCAAAATTTTTATGTGATCGCATAACTTTAGCGCTATGAAAATCACAATTCAGGCAAAGTACTAGATATTTCAAATGTAAAAAAAGTGAAGACAAATATGAATTGTTCTGTTTGGTACTGTATCCAATTTATGTTAATGAAAGCAGAGTGAGTGCTTTGTTAAATCATCGCCGTAAAATTCTTTAAATAAATGTTCCTTCAAGTTTAAACAGAGAAAATTTATGTATAATTTAGTTTTTCAGAAATTTCTAGTCATCCAATTTCACGCAATATTTATTTCTCTATCCACATAATTTTTTTTGGAATAAAATGTAAATTTCCAAATATTTTCTGTTATAATCTTTAGAAAAATTATCAGTCATTCACAGACTGCCTGCATTTCAGCTTCAAAAATTATTTTTCCGAAATGCTGAATTTTTTTATGACTTTGAAATACCACACATTTACTTTATAATAAAATATTTTCGGACGCTGATAAAACCTTTGAGTAACATGTTTTTAGATAACAGTGCTATGATATTTTTAAATTTTGAACCAGATTTTAAGAATATATAATAGAAAATAGCTTTAAAGCTATAAAATATATATAAATAGCAATTTAGGAAATAAATAGTTGATTTTTAACTTAAATAAAAAAGACAAATATTAATGCTTTGGGCACTACGTGCATTTTTAGGGTTCCTACGTGTTCTGGAATTTGAAGACAAGAAAAATCAGCAATACCAGTAATTTCTTATATATAATCTCTGTTTAAATAAAGCGACTTTCAGCTTAAAAAACGTAGAATACATTTCATTAAATAACCAGCATTAAATGCATTTTAGAAAAATGTTTTCAGGCTATTTTTTAAGGTTAAACATCATCAAACTTTTTTTAAATTTTAACTCTTGTATGAGGAATGTTCTTATTTTCTTGATAATCAGTATTTTAGTCTCCGAATATAGATTTATACATAAAGAGCAGGAAATATATGAGGATCCCTGAAGCCAAGTGATATAAGTGACAAGAGTGGAAAAAAATGAACTAAATGCACAGATGACTTGGAAATATGCTTTTTTCTTTTCAAGTATAGAAGTATAAGTGGTTTTTAAATACGTTCTGCTTTCTAGATATAAACCACTTTTGGCGAATAATAATTAATATTGATTTATTATACATTTAAAGAAAATTTATAATTAATCATCACTACTTTTTTCACTGTTATTGAAATAAGAGTTCAAAGCCCACAATAAAACCAGTGAAAGTTTCCTATTTCAAGTCAATTAAATTATTATTTCAAATTTAACATCAATTATCGTTAAACACAATTTACTCCAAATCGAATTTTCGTCAATTGTAACCCTTGGCTTCTCAGGTCATCGTGTAATGAAGAATAAAGTTTCTGAGGAAATTGTACAAAATGGCGGCTGAGTGTTTACTTAGAATTAACTGTTTTTGATGATTGCCGTAATAAACTTCTGTCAGTAAAATTTTATTCCAATATGTCCCTCACAAAAATGGACACGACATGCTAATCCTTTTTTATGCACGTCTGTCTCAGAAAAGCAGGCACTCCGAAATGAAGACAAAGTCCCTCTTTCATATAGGTACCTGAATGGAGAAGTTTTGTTGTAAAAAATCTTGTTTTCCCATAGAAATTCTTAATATTGATTATAACAGTATGATGCCGCTAACGATATAAATTATCAGTTTTACGAAAATTGCACGAACTTTAGGAGACCTAAAATCAGGTGTTTTGGAGGCGGTAATGGCGGGATCACGGCGAAATATTTTCCAGGATTCAACGTTTTCAAACATATCTACGTATAATGCTTACAATAAAATGGCTGCGATGCAGACACTTGAAATATCTAAAATTCAGAAGCAAAATGTACCTGAAAAAACTAAAACGTCTGAAAACTGAACACTCCGTTTCAGACGATTAAGTGTCTGAATTTCAGACAATTTACAGTGTATTTTCTTCTGATACAGAATGCCATTTATAGTCGAATGTTTCTTCATATAAATATTGTTTAATAAACTGTATAAATTTGTCTCCAAGCGAAACAAAGAAATTGTTTATAATTGAAATTTTCTGAAAAGTTCATGTCATTTAAATTTGCACTATAGTTATTTTTTTTCTAGCTCGTTATTTATCAAAGTTCTACAAAAAAATTTTAAATATTTGTCATTGCGTCATATATTTAAAGCTACAAACAATAATGTACATTACAATTCATAAGATTTCATTTTTTTTTTAATTTAATTATACAAGAATAATTTAAGTGTGCAGTTTATTGTAAATAATTTAAAAAGAACAGTAAAACGTATTTCCTAACTAATATTTTAAAATATAAGTATGTTTTAAAGTTTTTTATTCAAAGTGCTGAAAATTCGGTATAATGTTAGAATTCCATGCATTTGCATGGTTTATAAAAGATTTGCTAATGCAGATAAAGTATTTGAGTTACATTTTTTTATTATCAGCTCTTAGATACTTTTATATTTTTCTGAAGATTTTGAAATGTAATCGCATATAATATTCTATGTTAGCATTCATTTGAGAACATAATAGTGTACCTTATAATAAAAAAGATTCATATTCATATTTGAAACATTGCAATATATTACGCATCCCTAGCAGTTAATTAAGTAGGAAACATATATAAATCTTAATTTAAAAGAGACAGTCTAGTATTCATATGTAAATTAAATTAGAAATATTGTTGTGTCCACGTATTCTTAAAATATTATAATGCTTTCTTACATAAATATTGTAAAATGTATTGTATATGAATCAGTTATGTCTTGTATGTTATGTCTACTCAATATGTCTTGTTCAGTTGTAATATATATATATATACATAATCTAGATTTTCCAAACTTTTAATTGATTCAATTTGCCGAGATATTTATTTTCATAGTACATTATATTTAAAAAAAAATTCATTAAATTGACAATGTTTCATAATATTATAGAAATAAATTATGAGTTAGTATAGTTTAGGAGAAACAATATATTTTCAAATGCAAATTGTAGAAAAACATAATTTAAGTCTGTACTTTTGGTGAACTATTTCAAAATAAACAATAGAACGTGTAAAATGTGTTAAATATCTTTTAGCTTATATGATTTTCCCTTTAAGGCATTCAAAAGCTTTTATATCTTTAGAATTCCGTACATTTACTTAATTTATAAATAAATTGCTTTCGCAAATGAAATCGTTGGGTTACATATTTGTGAAGTCTGATTTGCGATATTTTCAAATTTTTTGTTACATTTTGTAAATATGAAAATTTATTACACTGTGCAATTTGAGTTCATTTGAAAATATGATAGAGTAAGTATGAAAATTAATAATCATAATTTATTTTTGAAATAGCACCAAGTATTAAGTATAACTATTGTTAGTTTATTTTTAATTCAAAGTTATCTTAAAATCCTCCAAACACTTTTCTTAACAAACGAAATGGTTAGTTGCTAAGGATAAATCTTTAAAGGTATAAAATACACGTAAAACATGTATCTGCAGTATACTTTAAAATTGTAAACAACAGGAAAAATACATTTACATTAATATCTATCATATATAATTTACATTTCCGAAAGCAATTAACTTTGGATGTACTGCATATGACCAATTTCTTTGATAGGAAAATTGTTTGTGATAATTCAGTGGCGTAACCAGAGTGGATGCCCATAACCAGTAATATTGTAAGGTTTTCTTGAACCTGATTCATAGATGGAAGTTTTCTAGTTAGATAAGGCTAACAGAACTTGAAAAAAATTACTGGTAGTCAGAGCAATTGGTACCCTGGTTACGCCACTATACTTTATCATATTTCTTTAATTTAAAATAAATAAACTAACAATTATTATCCTTATTGCATCCCATTATTTCAAATATATTTTTTATTTTTTATTTATATACTTTATTTATTTAATCTATTTTCAGATTTCTTTAAATTCGAAAGAAAAAACATTGTCATACAATCGATGGGAAATAAATATACAGACGGAATGTCAAATCTAAAACAACACAGTTTTCCAAAACATATTTCTTTTATTTCATTTTAAAAATATTTAACTGTAAAACATAATATGTTGATGTAATTCATTCTGACAAAAAATTTACAAAAGGTTTTAATAAAACTTTATTATATTTTTAAATAAAAGTTTGTTTTTCTGGTTACATTTAGATCAAAAGAGAAATGCTTTAATTAATATTTTTTTTCAAATATTTTAAAATGAAATTTACAGAACTAGAAAAAAATATCTTCACCAATGAATATAAAGAACGAAAACAAAGATGTGCAAATTAACAGATACATTAACAACTTATAAAAATCGCATTAATGAAGGAAAGCTTACAAGAGTAATGCGAGATGCCTCAAAGCGGTAACAGCGAGTCAAGAATTTCCTTACAAAGTATCAGAAAAATGTAACAACCATTAAAAAAAAAAAAAAAAAAAAAAAAAAAAAAAAAAAAAAAAATCATGAACACAATAATAAACTTAAATGAAAAATATTTTTGAATCTTTGTATTTCATATTGAAAAAAAGAGAATAATACTAAGTAAGGATGACCAAGGCGAAATGGGGCTCCGGAGTAGAACGGCATGTTATATTTATTTTCTGCCAGTGGTGCTGGATTAGCATGGCAAAGATTCACGAGCCTTATTTGCATACAGAACGTTGATGAGTAGCGTCAATGTGATAGCTGAAAATCACTAACTTATTTTGGCTACTTTTAGCTATAAATTATGTCTTACTGTAACATTTTAAAATTTTTGAAGCATGGCAAGCCTTCATTTCGCATTTTGATCCCAATTAACTTTAATTCTATTGAATTAAACGTGATTTAAATTTTTTTTTCATGATACAGTGATCAATTTTTTACGCCCAGGTTAGAAGGGAATGAGTACGCACACTGTTTATATAACACATATTTAATATATTAAATATGTAGTAATATTTAATTTATAAACAAACATTTGCATTGGTATTCAATAAAGGCGCAATTTTGCAGTTTATTTATTGATTGATTAAAATTACCGATGAAAACCAACTAACTACATCAAGAACTCACTTCAGCGACAAAAGCGGAGTGACTGTTATACTAAAACAGCATTCAAGCGAAATTACAATGACAGAACTATATCAAGTTCCTTTTTTTAACATTTCAGCTAAAAAAAATAATATGTATATATATATATATATATATATATATATATATATATATATATTTGGTACCCCATTCTGCTCCTTGCGTGGGGCAGTTGGGGTTAACTGAGTTACATTTATTTTAATTTTTAAAAGATATACATATTTTTTACAACTTTGAATACTAAAGTTTATTTTAAAAAATATAAAACTGCTTCTTAATATAGAATGAGGTTTTTTTTCGTATCTTAGACTTAAAATCTTGTTTCAAACCTTAAGTACCCTCCTGTCCCACTGTCCCCTATTAATGTCACTTTTAAATAATTATGTAATAATGCATTATAATTTAATTATTTAAAATACTAGGTAATACAACGGAATTCAGCATTAAATGTGATTTTCCTTTAAGTTACTTGAATATTTTTAAATAACAAAAGGAATTAGAATAATCAATAATTTGGAAGAACTGAAACACTGAAGCAAACGAGTTATTCAATTGTCCTATATCTGCAAGAAAGTTTCAGAATAATCGACGTGTTTGCTTAAATAGAATATGTATTTTATTCATTTCAAACACTTCAAGCAATATAATTTTAATAATATAAATATTTTTGTTAATATAAAAAAAAGAAGTCTTCGAGTAAAATAAATCTCTACAATCATTTACTGCAATCTAATACTAATTCTACCAATAGCAAGAGATTTCACCAAAGAAAGAAAGTGTAAATTAAAAAAAAATACAAGGTTGATTCCTTATTTATTTTCAAAGAATCTGAACTACATGTAGATATACCCTCTGGAATTACAAACATACTAATCATTATATTATTTATAAAAAATATTTTTACTTGTGTATTCAAAAAGCAAAGAAATGAAACGCGATTCAGCATTTAATATGATTATCTATAAAATAATTTTCATGTTTTTAGACAACAAAACAAAATAAAATAATAATTTCGAAGTGCTTAACCGTTCAAGCAAACTAGTTAGCTGTTTCTCCAAAACATAAGGCCGGAAAATCAAAGAATCAATGTGTTAGCTGTAACATGTTATATATTTTATTCATTGCAAACACTGCAAGAAATATTATTTTAATGATTAAAGTCTTATTTTTGATATAATAAAGTATTCGGATAAAATAAGCCTCTACAATCATTTATTGCCATCTAGTATTGATTCTACCTGGGGCATCCTGATTTATTTGTAAAGATAAAAAATGCAAAGCCGATTTAATTTCTGTTTTAAGGGATCAAAAAGTGATAACATGAAGAAAAAATCTTTTTATAAGTAATACCCTCTAGGGAAAAAATCCAGTAGAAATATTTCAAAATAACTTGTATGAAATAAAATAACAAAGCAATCAATGAAACTTGATTTTAAACAAACTGAAATTATGGTGATTTTCTAAGTTTAGATCAAATATAAATATTTTAATTAATAGTTCCGGCAATAAACATGAAATAAAGATTCATAAACTAGCAATAATGCTACAAACATTAAAAGAGTTTTATTTAGAAGCTTTACATACAAGCACATAAAAGAAATATATGATACCTCAAATTAGTAATTGCGTCAACAATTTATCAAACAAAAAATTAAACTTAAAGCTATTGATACTGAAATTAACTAAAAATCAAGAAAAAAATAAGTTAATGTATAAGTTAATTGAAAAGTGGATGTATTTTTAGGTTTATATGCTTCTAACATCATAAGATATGAAAATTACGTAACATTATATTTTATTTCTTTTAATGTTGAATTCGTTAAATAATTAAAATATCGAATAGTAGAAAAAATTAATTAATTAAATGTTTGAATATTCTATAAGACAACAGAGTTGATTATTTAATTTCACGTTTTTTTGCAAATATTTGATTTTTCTTTTTTTTTTATTGTTAAGTTACGGTATATAAAATCCAAAAACATGCTATCTGGTTATTAAATTATTTAATGCGTGTAAAAAAAAAAAAAAATTAGTTTGAAACAATGTTTTGTTTAGTATATATATATTTAATTTCATTTCAAACACAGTTATAAAAACTTTATTGATATGAATCCGTTAAATGACTTAAAAAATATTTAAAGGAATATGTCTACGCAATCATTTGTTGCAATTCAAACTTGATTCTGCCCGGGGCTTCATGGATTATTTTTAGAAATTTTTTTTGAAACAATAGAAACGTTTATATAATCTTCTCTAAAGACAGAAAAAGATAATTTCATTGTGAAACTTCTTAACAGAGAGCATATTTTGAGGTTACAATTTTAGAATTTATAAAAAAAGAGAGTGAAGGAAAAAAAAAAACAGGCTTTGAATAGAGAATGATTGTAAAATTGTGATTAAAACTTAATTATGATTGCAATTAAATTAGTTTTATTTTTCTAATAAATAGATAAAATAAAAATAATAATTAGTATAGTTCTAATTTGAAAAAAAAATGAAAACATGTACAGAAATGAATACGTTCAGTAATAAACACGGCGGACACAAATTAAACACGTGTAAAATAACAATATGAAATACCATAAAAAAGGACCCATTTTGATTGTTTCCATTGAAAGCTCATACAACAAATGCATGGTTCCTCAGACAGTTAACAGCGTCAAAAATTATGTATAGTGTACACTGTAAAAAAAAATTCAAGAGGTTACTAAAAATTTTTTAGTAAATTTGTATTCCACAGAATTTTTTAGTAACCATTACAAACTTTTTTTTTTGCAAGCGAAACAAGCATTTCTTCTGTAAACTGAACAAAAGAATTTTTTGTATAACTAACTTAAAATTTTTTAGTATGTGCCACCAAGCAAATTTTATTAATAGCTCCAAAATTATTTTTAATAACCATTACGTGGGATCGAAGGGCAGGAGCTTCCTTCGAGCTGCATCCAGACTTCTGAAGCGGAAGATTTTCGGCAAAACGGCAATAGATGGCAGCACCAAACATTGCTACTGCTCCTTCAGGATATTAACAATCCCTTTATTAACGAGTACTTACACTGCATACATTCAGGGCGTATTTGGCAGTGGCCAGTATCGAACCCGAGACCTTTTAGCCTGGAGTCCGTTACTATAACCACTATGCTATCAAGGCCACACCAAGCGAGTTTTAGTAATAGCTATTAAAAATATAAAATTTTTAACTCTTATTCGTTGCTAACTTTTCTCTAGTAATTCTTACAGATTTTCTTGTAACCGACTAAGATTACTAAAAATTTTTTAGTAATTACAAGGATCACTAAAGTTTTTTTAGTAGATCGACACTTTTTTTTTTACAGTGTACTTTCGATACTATGTTTTTCTATGTCTCAAAAACCTCGATAAGTCAAAATATTTTCCCCCTTGATATTGCGTATCTATAATATAAAGGCCAAACGTATCTGTGCGTAACGCATACGCCATTTTAAATGACAACACTTTGAAATTTGAAATGAAATTTCGGTTTTGCAATTTTTGTTACTGTAATTTATTTAATTTCTAAATATTTTTTATTTTTAATGTTTACACCGTCGTATAGGGGAAAAATGTAGTTTTATATACAATTTGTTTTAAATCTGTATCTTAATTTAATTTTGCAATATTAATTTTGTTTTGTAGTTTTTAATAATGTTTATCTAATTGCGGCAACATAAGTACTTCATTTCTTTTAAAAGCAAAGAGAAAAAAGGCAGATAACTGTATTTATATGTTGCCATTTTCTCAATAAATGAAAAAAAATAATGAACAAACCTTTCCACAATTATTTACAAATTTTCATTTTTACTTAAAAATATATAAATAGTTTAGTATCTGTTTGTCTAATAACAGCCGAGACGCCAAGTTTCAAATTAAAAAGATTTCAAAATGATCAAATAAAAATACCGACTTTTTCAATAGGTAAATACAGGTATGATAAAAATATAGGTAAATACAGGTACATACATGAATTTTGATATGGTAAAAATGATGTCGGGTTTAGGTATCACGGGAGAAAAATTCGATGATTGAGTTGTATGATGATAAATTCCTTGATAACTTTATAATAATAGCAAATTTTTTAAAAATTTTTACTATTTACATGTATGATTAAAGTTTGATTTTAACAATTCTTACAACTCAGTTTTATAGAAATAGTATTTTGTAAACTGTAGGTTAAATATAATTTATTTAAGAGTTAGACTTACCAATATATATTGTAAAAAAGCTGCACCTGAGAAATCAGACAATATCCGTAAAAAACAGACTTTATTCCTATATTAACAGAATTTGCATTTACATTAACGGTTTTTGCCCGTAAAACACAAAAAATGACGGAGTTGACCGTTTATGTGAGAAAAATGACATATTCCGTAAATTTGCTGTATAATTCACCTAAAATACCGTACATTTACAATTTTTTTACAGTGTAAAGTGCATTTTTTGTTGTAAATAATTTTGTAGATTTACTATAATTCAATGAAACAATTCCTTCTTAAATACTTTTTTTCGTCGAGAATCAACGGGTTTTTCCTTGTTTATATAATGTTCATTTTAATTCTTACCTCAAAGAGTTTTCACTCAAAACCTTGCTATATCGAATACTTTTTTAAGTAAAATTGATTTTTTTTCTAAAAAATTGCCCTTTATTTCTATTGAAAGAAATAAAAAAAGTTTTCCAAGAATCTCTTGCAACCTTCATTTTCTCTCTGAAGATTCAAGGACAATACTTGTATGTTTATTTGGTCATTTGTTTCCTTGTTGCATGGGTGGCATAGGAAACTCGGGGCGATTAATATGTGTGAGCAAGCCTTTATTGCCAAATTCAGGTAATTTGCTACCAGGAATTTCAATTATCTAAGCCTTTATGTTTCTCGCTTTAGATGGGCTTATATTTGTTGCTTTGGTGTGCTGTTCTAAATACGTCAGAAATTTAGCGAAGTTTTAAAACATGTCAGTGAATTGCTAATTCTTAGTCTCAAATTTCAAAATTCAAAAGAATACCGTGAGTTGAAGATGAACGTAATTACTGGTAAAGAAATAGAAAAGGAACATAGAGACGTTAGATTCTAAGGATAAAAGTAGACAAAAGGGTCAAATTGAAAGGAATTGAAAGAAACAAAGATCAGAAACTTTTCAAGCAGAATAAAGGAGTCGTAAAGAAGTTTAAAATGGCCGGATATCCGAATTTTGAAGAATGCCTAATAAATTATTTAAACAGAGCAAAGATCCTAATGGTTCTCGTGAAGACTATGTGTTAGAACAAATTATCGAACTGTTTGCAGATAAAAGGGAGTACAAAAAATTTCAAATGAAAAAATGGGTGGATGGGGAGCTCTAAAAACGACAAAACATTGTTTTTCAAAGATTGTGCGGCGAAAGTGAATCAGAGAGTAGGGAACTTCGTTCGGAAAGGGTTAAAAACTTACTGATCTTTTGAAGGAATACCCCCCCCCCCCTCCTTACATCATCTATAATACTGATTAGACGGGACTTTTCTTTAAAGCACTGCCGGACAAAACTGGTCGGCAGTAGGCGTCTATACTGGAGACTAGCTTTGGGCTTATGGTCAGGATAAATCCCTAAGCCCACCGAGGATAATTCTACCATCTAGATTTTATTAAAGACTTGATTTTTTTTCTTTTACAAATGAGATGTGTTGTCAATGTTGCTTCAGCAGATGCGTGGTAATTTTACGATATAGTAGATAATTTTTATGATATGTAATGCCGCTGTTCAATTTAGCTACAAGGTTAAGGAAGCGGCTGTTGGACAATCTATGATACTTTCCGACATTCTAAGCTATAATCGACAAATTAGGTAGTCATCAAAACATTCCACTTCCAAGAAACAATGCATGACCAGCATTGTTCATTACGCACGAAATATTTTCATATTGATAGATTGTAAACAGTTACATTTACAAGATAATTGCAGAAATATATGTACTATTCGTTAATTACTATATTATTAAATTCAGGTATTTTAGACCCATGTTCAACGATTAAAATTAAAACAGTTGTATTTTAATGTTTTGCTATTAAAATCAGGACCTTTTCATGTAAATCATGTAATATTAGATATATTCACTGATGAAAAAAAGAAAAATTATACTAAGTACAGCAATTACAAAAAAAAAAAGACAATAAGATATTAAATAAAGATACAACCCTTTTAAAAAGTTTATATATCATAAATAAATAAATAAAGACTACATACAATAATTACATGTAAAATAAAAAATTGTACATCTGATTCTCTCCAAGAAGTAAAAGTAATAAGCATTTATACCTTATGAACGAATATTTTTCGTTCGATGTAACATAATTTTCATCAAGCTGTTTTAATTTTTTTTTATGCGAGAGTATGTATGTTATGTTTTCATGTAACATTTTTTTTTTATTTTTTTTTTTTTATGAAATTTATATTTTATGAAGGGACATTTATCAAACAGATAGTGGATTGGGTCACCTCGTCGACACACTGTTATAAATCATTATCTCTTTTCCCTATTCTATGCAGGAACGTCTGTAAACTGGCACAAACTGCTAGAAAATAAAGTGATATTGCATATCAATGATCATTGAACTTTTCTCATAATTTGACAAATAAATCTGCCGCACATTGGGTGTTCCCAGTTGTATTGCCATTTGTCTACTAATTGTTGCTTAATATCTTTGTTCAAATAAGAGCGATGGAGCTTTATTTCTTTGTTAATTGGCAAGTCGCAGTAATGTTTTGCTTCATTAACCCCTTGCGGGGTAGTGGGATATATTTTACCCCACCTATTTTAAAACGTTCGCTGCCGATAACTCCGCACTCTGTGTTAAAAGATTGAAAATTTCACACACTAGCGCGTGACCGGCAGCGAATGTGTTAAACGAAAATTCTCACCAGAAACTTTTAACGGAATTTTATATTTTTACCTTTGGCGGTAAAATGCTACGTAATTGCCTTGTTTTAAAATAAAATATTTTACTTTTAATTTTTCCGGGGAGAATTCAGTATTACAGAAACATTATTCTTACTCATCAAGGGGTTAACCAATCTATCCGCCAGCTCATTGCCCACGATTCTGATGTGTCCTCTTATCCATGTAATGTGGAAAAATTATTCTTATTGTTTCTTAGAAGATTTTGTAGGTCATATATTTGTTTATTTATTGGGTATAAATTTTGCAGCGCTAGAAGTGTGGATTGGCTACCTGAAAATAATTGGTTTTTTTTTTTTAAATAACTAATGTTTATTGCCCAGTGAAATGCTTTCGTTATTACTGTGAGTTCCATCTGGAAGATTCTATTTGTTCCTAGTATTTTTAATGCTATTTCATCAAATTTTATAAGTCCATTAAAGATGACTTATGAATAGGCTGTATTATTATAAACCTTAGAATCATCGGTATAGATATGCATGATATTTCGCATCTTAATAAAATTTTTCCTTTAAATTAGGTTGTTAATGATAAATTCTGGATTTGTTTCATATTTCGGTACTTTTGGCTCTACATTGTCAATTGTAATTATTTGCTGATAATGGATTAGTATGTTTTTTTTATTAATTAATTTTTATTTCAGATAATTTGCCTCTAATGCAAGTAGTACGGGCGGCACTCCAAGCATCATCTGCGAATATGTGTAGAAACATTATTAACATAAACTTTTATAATGGATTTTAGACACACGCTTTGAAGAGCTTGAATGTTTCTTTTATGTATTACTATAAGATTTTCATAATAAACTTCAGTTCCATAGTGAATGATTTGTTCTCTCCAGAACTGTCAAATAACACACTCTAAGAAAAACACGGTTTAACACCCCCCCCCTCCTTACTAAGTTGCGGAAAATATCCATTTATTGAAGAATTTGAAAGAAGGAATTTTATTGAAGAAGTTAGAGATAGAATTTCACTTTCGATGTTAAGTTGCTAAAAGAGGTTCAGTCCAAAGAGCATTCCCAATACATTTATAGATTCTATTTGTTTTTATAGTTGTTGTGCCAGGTATTATTGTTGTAGGATGTTCTTTCCTAACATGATATAAACTGGTTTGTCTATTTATAATATCAGTTTAAGATTGTTGCAGTTTTCCAAGTGTAAATTTATTATAGCATTAAACTGTTGTTATCCTTCTTTTCTGCTATTAACTGCCACAATCATGTTATGATCGTCACAAAAAGTTCTTAGATTTTTAAGTTTTTGTAACAGTTTTTAAGAATAATGTTATAGAATACAAGCCATAACAGTGCATCTAAACAGACTTGGAATGTCTGTTTTTATATATTATTTGTTGCACATGTTGTCTACTGTCTAAATTTCTAGATACTTTTTCACGAAAACATTAAAAAAATTATTTTTTACACAAAAAACATTATTTTGGAGACATTTTACCAAAATTTTGGGGGTTCTCGGGTGACGTTATCGTGGGAAGTTGAAAATTCGGATTCAGAGACCCAAAAACATGCATAATGCTTTTTTAATTTTGCTAGTTAAAATGTTTTATTGCCTGGTATATATGTACTCATGAAATGTTTGCCTTAAATAAATAATAAAAAATAATATATCTGGTATGAATAGAAAATTTTAATGTATATGTAATAAAAAACAAGATCAAATTGGATCTTTTGTGTTTTTCCTTACTCAAAATTATTCATTTTTTAAAACGATATCCCTCTTTAATCGTTTATAAGTAAAATATTCGGAATGCTTTGAAAACATTATTCAGTTTGTACTAGATTGGTAACAATAATAATTCAGATTTTAATTAACTTTTTACCTTCCTTGTAAAAAAATTAAAAAAACAAATTCAAAGTGGATTTTTTTACTAAAATATTTATGCATTTGAAACTATGTATATATATATTGTACTTTTCTTTCTTTTTAAAATTCTAAAACAAACTTCAAGCAGAAAATTTATCATTCTTTGTAAATTTATCTATCTTTTGTTGTTTAAACATAAACAAAATCACATATAAAAAGCTTCTTTTAAGAAAAACATATCATATTATTAAGATAAGATTTATTTCTCAAACGTACAAATAAAATTTCAATTATTTCTGAAGAAAAAAAAAAGTTATAGAATTCAGAAATGTGCTTATGGAAAGCAATTTTAATTATACCTTTTCTTGATACCTGAAAATAATTTCAATTTCAAAAATGTTAAATTTTAAATTTATGATATTATTTTTCGTATAAAAGTTATTTTTAATGTAGACTTAAACAGAGATCTAACAGTAATATTAACCTTCCGTCTACCAGACGGGTCTATTGGACCCGACAGCAATATTTCTGGTGTCAATGGTAAAATGAGAAATTGTCGATTGACACCGGAATTTATAAAGGACTTGTCTAGATATTACGAATTCCTTAATTTAAGCTTTCATTGTAAAAGCAAAATTATATTAAAATATTACTGGTGCCGTTTGCAAGTTTGGAATTAAAATTAGGTGTTGCCGTTGATAAATGGGTGTTTTGTCTGGTAGACGGAAGGTTAAAAGAGTAACATTTATTGGTTTGATATTTTATTATATTTTTTATAGAGTAAGAATAAATATATAATTCAAAATATAGGTTTTCAATTCGTTTATAGTTTACAGATTAAAATTAGCTTTATATTTATAAGTTAATAATAACTATTATCTATTATTTGATATTAATCGCAATACTAACGACAAACTTAGCAAATGTCGAAAATTTAAGTTGTAATTCTTAATAAACTCTGTTTAAATTTCCTTCTTTGCTGACTTGTTAGAACAGATCAAGAACGGTTATAGTTACAATTTAAAGAAAACATTTTCACGCCGAATTTTCCTTTTTGATTAGAAGCAGATGTATGCAACAATAATAAAACACTGTAAAAAAGAGGATTGTTTCTATATCAAAAACGTTTCAGAGGGTCTGCCTATATCAAAACTTTCGGTAAATACAGTGTAACCTGATCTTCATCATCCATAACTTAGAATGGAGTTCCTTTTTCCAGAAATATAATACACTAATATATTTACGGTTTTACAAAATCTTCTTTTCTGCCAGTCTGAAATAAAATTAAGATAATCTAAAGCATCTCTTGTCAGTTTTACGGAGTTAAATGTTTTCGCAGCGTATATTAACCAGTTTTTCTCCTAAAGTAAACAATAGGTGACCTTTTTTCGATGCTATCATAACTCATGCAAAAATGTTTGGCTGCGTAAAAAAAAATATGAATGACATATTAAAATGATTATATTAAATTTGTTACTAATGTGAATATGGATGTTGTTAATTTAAAAATGTATGCCTGTTGAAAAAGTTTGTGAACATCAATGGGTTATTTGGGAAATAGCATTCGAGAAACAGATATCTCTTGTTGAGAACACTGTGAAATCTGCTTTTCTGAAATCACCAACTAACGTCACACTCTCAGGTGTATAATTAAATTTCACTCAATATTTCTTTTTTTTCACATTCAAATTGATAACAATATTTTACCAATCCATTAACATATAAATTTCCAAATAATTCCGATGAAAATTGCCAATTTGGTCTCAATTTGTATTTAAAAAAAATTGGATTCACATCAGAATAAAGCAAAAAGTATTTTCGGTTTCATTCAATGTCGAACTTTTTTTTGATTACCTAAAGGAAAAATTCTATAATAAGTTCCAGTTTCAAATAGAATTTGAAGGTTAAAAATAAAGGCCAGATTGTCAATACAGCTTCTGATAGTAACTTAAAAAAATGATCTGTTATTCATAGATTGCCAGCATTAAAGAATAAAGAGTTTTTTTCCGGTACGTTGATTAATGGTAAAATCTTAAATACATAAATTTATTTCATATAAAAATTTTGCTGACTCTGGCAAAGTTTTTGACAACGTATATTTGCACATTGAATTGTCACATTTTTAAATTCTTAATCATATTTTTTAAATGTCACAGTACAGAATAGCTTTATTGCTATAAAAATGCATAAGTCATAGTTTAAATGATGCAATATATACAATAAGTTTCACATGATAAGTAAGTTTAATGTAATTTAGTAATAAGTTTCACATATAATTTTCATATGAAGGATAAATTTAGTTGTTTTTGAAACAGTAAACGATTTAAGTTCATAAAGTATAGCACATTCTTAAATGCTTTAAATAAAATTTCTTTCAAAAAAATCAAATAGTTAAAAATTAAATAGAAAATGTATATATAATTTAATTTTTCTGAATATCCCGGCTCATTAAAATTCATGAAATATTCATTCTTGTATATTTTCTATCCGCCTAACAATTTGCTGGGAAAATATAAATTTCCAAATATTTCAGATTAAAAAAAAATCTTTTGAAAAATTATAAATTGCAAAATACAAATTACCAAATATTCATATTTCAATCTTTTGAAAAATTATCAGTCATTCACAGACTTCCTGCTGGTAAGCTTAAAGAATTTTTCTTCCGGATGACTGAATATTGGGATTACTTTAAAATACCACACATTTATCTTATTGAAATATTTTGGATGCTGATGAAATCTTTGAGTAAATATCTTTAAAAAATTAGTTATATTATACCAACATTTCGAATTAGATTTTAAAATTTATATAACTTAACATACCTTTAGAACTATAGATAATGTATAAAGGACATTTAGGAGGAAAATATTCATTTCAAATCCAAACTAGATGACAAATATTGTTATTTTTGTTACGTTTGATTTAATAGAATTTTTGTTAAATGCATTTTAAAAAAGTGTTTTTTAATTGGGCCATAATTTAAAAGAGGCAATATATACAATATATTTCACATGTATAACCTAGATGACTTATATATATTTTTGACACTGTAAACGATTTATGTTCATGACAATAAATGAATTCTTAAATGCCTTAAAATAAAAGCGCTTGCAAGTTAAATCTAAAGAGAAAATGTATATATATAATTTAACTTTTCTGGAAATTACGAGGCATTCAATTTCATGAAATATGTATTGCAGCATTTTTTTTATCCACCTAACAATTTTTGAGCAAAATATAAATTTCCAAATATTTCATGTTATAATCTTTTGAAAAATTATCAGGCATTCACAAACTTCCAGCTCTTAAGCGTCAAGAATTTTTCTTTCATAGTGCTGAATATTGTGTTCCTTTTAAAGTACCACACATTTATTTTTATAAAATATTTCGTATGCTGATGAAATCCTTGAGTAATATATTTTTAGGAAAAGTCGCCATAATATTTCTAAATTTTGAAATTTATACAATATGACAAACCTTTAGAGCAATAAATAATGTATAAAGAATACTTAAGAGGGAAATATTCATTTCAAATATGACAGTTATTGTTATTTTTTGTTACGTTTGAGATAATTATTAAATGCATTTTACTAAAGAGTTTTGAGGCTAATATACATATAAGTTTATAAAAAATATGGGCATGAGAACAATTTATTCTTCAACGATAGCTAATCTAATTTCATTCAATTCTTAAATGCTTGAAATAAAAGTACTTTCAAGTTAAAAATTAAAAAGAAAATGTATATATATTTTAGTTTTTCTGGAAATTCGATGCTATTCAATTTCATGCAATATTTATTCCTTAATGTTTTCTAATCCACCTCACAATTTTTTAGCAAAATATAAATTTCCAAATATTTCACATTATAATCTTTTGAAAAAATTATCAGTCATTCACAGATATCCTGCTCTTAAGCTACAAGAATTCTTCTTCGGTAGTGATGAATATTTGGATTACTTTAAAATAACACACATTTATTTTATTAAAATATTTCGGATGCTGATAAAATCTTTACCACTTCAACGGCTGCCCCGAGATAAGTCGGAGGTTAAAGCACTGTTTCCCCATACCCGTCGCCGGTTAAGTGGTTGAATAATATAGCTTTAGAAAAATTCGTTATATAATTTCTGAATTTTTCATTAGATTTTGAAATTTATATTTATTTATAACAGTCATTTACAGATTGCCAGCATTTAAAATAAAAGAGTTTTACTTCCGGTACGTTGAATATTGGTACAAATTTAAGTACCCAAATTAACTTCATCGTAAAAGTTTTGCTGACTTTGTTGCAAAACTTTTGCTGACTTTTGTTGAGTCTTTAAGTAATATTTATTTAAAAATTGCACTGTCATATTAATAAATTTTTGCACCATATTTCTTAAATGTTATAGGACAAAATAGCTTTATTGGTATAAATTACATAATTTACAATTTAAAAAATGCCATATATATAATTTATTTCATTTGTATAAACTAGAAGACAAAATTTTATGTTTTTATCGCTTTAAATGATTTATGTTTATACCAGTACAATGGATTTTGTAAATTCTTTAAATAAAAGTGCTTTCAAGTTAAAAACTAAAGATTAAATGTGTGTATAACTTAGCTTTTTGGAAATTCGGAATCATTCAATTTCATGCAATATTTGTTCTTTAACATTTTTCTGTTCACCTAAGAATTTTTGGGCAAAATATAAATTTCCAAATATTTCACATTATAATCTTTTGAAAAATTATCAGTCATTCACAGACTTCCTGCTCTTAAGCTTCAATAATTTTTCTTCTGGAGTACTGGATATTAGGATCAGTTTAAAATACCACATATTTTCTTATTAAAATATTTTGGATGCTGATGAAATCTTAGAGTTAAATATCTTTGAATAATTCGCTATAATATACAAAATTTCGAATTAGATTAAAAAACCTATATAATATAACATACCTTTAGAACTATAGATAATATATAGAGGAATTTTAGTAGGAAAATATTCATTTCAAATCCAAACTGGTCGACAAATACTGTTAATTTTATTATGTTTTAGGTAATACAATTTTTGTTAACTGCCTTTTACAAAAGTGTTTTGAGGTCATAATTTAAAAGAGGCAATATATAAAATATATTTCACATGTATAATCTAGAAGATAAATTTTGTTGTTTTTTACACTATAAACGATTTATGTTCATAACAGTAAATAAATTCTTAATTGCCTTAAGATAAAAGCGCTTGCCAGTTAAAAAATAAAGAGAAAATCTATATATAATTTAACTTTTCTGGAAATTCCGAGACATTCAATTTCATGCAATATTTATTCATTAATATTTTTCTATCAATCTAAGAATTTTGAGCAAAATATAAATTTCCAAATATTTCATGTTATAATCTTCTGAAAAATTATCAGTCATTTACAGGCTTCTTGCTCTTAAGCTTCAAGATTTTTTCTTCCGGAGTGCTGAATATTGGGACCACTTTAAAAGTACACCACATTTATTTTAGCAAAATATTTCGTATGCTGATGAAATCTTTGAGTAATATATCTTTAAAAAAAGTCGTTATAATATTTCTAAATTTTGAAATTTATATAATATGATAAACATTTAGAGCAATAAATAATGTATAAAAAATTATTAGGTGATAAATATTCATTTCAAATTTAAAACAGATGACAGTTATTGTTATTTTTGCTACGTTTCTGATTATAGATTTTTTAAATAAAATATATTAATTTAATAATAACTTAAAACTTAAATAATATATCTTAAAAAAATGTTGTTATAATGTTTCTAAATGTCTAAATTTCTATAATATGACAAATCTTTAGAGAAATAAATAATGTATAAAGAATACTTAAGAAGGAAATATTCATTTCAAATTTAAATTAGATGACAGTTATTGTTACTTTTGCTACGATAGAGATAATAAAATTTTTCATTAAATGCATTTTACAAAAGAGTTTGAAACTAATATATGGGTGATTCTCGAAATAGGGGACTATTTCAAAAATGAAATCTTAAAAAAATTACTGTTAGCAAAATTTCTGAAAAAAAATAGGTGTTATTAATATAGTATTAGGCATACTTTCCATGTAGTCAGCAGAGCTAAATATTTAAAAATTAACTTTAAAAAAATAATTAGTATTTTTTGAGCCATGCTAATGACAAAACAAATTGCATGGAATAAATATATTATGAAAATTTTATTTTCTTCCTCTTTAAATATTTTTCTCTATATTTATTAGCCTTCCTTTTCAGCAAATGGTTTCCATTTTTACATATATACATATAAGGAGAATAAAAACATTACCAAAGAGCAAACTTTGTTACATGAGCAACATTCTGACACTAACAATGTAAGAAGCTGTTTTCGTGATTTTCCTACAGATTTAATGCATATTTTTGGGATAATAAATGTAATACCTAAATTTATACGTAAAATTAAACTTTATAAAGGATACAATATAAACACTGCTTACATTTATGCATATAGGAGTCTTTAGCATGGACAGAAAGACCATGCTAATGACAAATTTTAATTTAAATAAGATTATGAGCCATAATATAATCACAATGCATTAGTCCTTTCTGGGGCTTTTTAAAACACAAAAGTTCTATGCAAATAAATAAAATAAAAATTTTAAGTATAAAACAAACATGAAAATTATTATCCATTCTAATGACATACAATTGATGTACGCCCCTAATATTCAACTTCTAGTCTTAAAATACAATACATGCTTCTATTTTCAGGCTGGGATAAAATGGCTACTTGTTGTCATGGAGAAACTTTATATTTTCAAACTATTGTCATATGTGAAAATGAAATTTTTATTAATAACCAGCTGTTATAGTATGACCTTGTTTTGAAAATAGAATATGGAGGACAAACTTTAATTCTCTTTTTATTTACTATAATTTTATTTTTAAAAAGAAATTTATTGGATAAATCCTCTCCTTGATTAATATAAAGAAAGAATAACATTTGTTTGTTTTATAAACATGATATTAACTCTTGAAAAATGCTAGTATACACAAGGCACAGCTGCTGTGGACATCCATGCTAATGACATTTTGAATCTTTATTCTGTTATTTTAAGGTGTTTTTAACTAAAACGTGAGTATTCTTGGGTGCAAATAATGAATAATATTAAGAAAAACATATATAAATATAAAACCATGACAGAAAACCTCTCAAATTTTTTTGTATGCCGAAAGACAAATTGTCCCCTATTTTGAGAATCACCCATATATGTAGAGGGGAACTGGGACACATTGATACACCCCCTGTACAGCACACAGGGTCATTTGAGGAATTTTCACAACAGCTCCAAAGGTGATACTAGTGAAATTAACTACATACAGAAAGTTTTGGAATGATTCAATAGTTTGATAAAATGGGATAGTTGATTAATTGTTTTTGTAGGTCAAAAGTAAATTTGGGTTGTACAATTGAAATGGTATTATACAACTGTTCCAGTATTTTCGACCGAAAAGAATACTCTCCCTGGCAAGTAAAGCTACTCTTTATCATTTCCTCATTCTTTATTGTTAGATAAATTATGAAGTGTTGGATTTGCGACTCATTGTATTCAAAATGACTGTATGGGGCACATTGATACAGTCTTTGTCGGGGCACATTGATACAACCTAAATCCTTTTCTAGTTCATTTTTCATTACTTTTTATTTTATTTTTACCATACACTCCTTAATTCAACCATTTTTCGTCAAAAATTTCTACTATTAGATTTTATTGAAGTGAAATAGCTCTAATTTCTTTATATTAGAACATTTCATAGTATTTTTGCAAACAGAAAACGTACAAACTTACACAATATCTAGTGCTAGTAGAATTAACAAAAGAAATGAACGGCAGCATGGCAAATCTCAAATTTATATCGATTCTCCAGAGAAAAAAGTATTATCGACATGAGAAATGTTAAGTTTGAGAAACAAGCTGCAGAACAGTACAGAATAATTATATTATAAACATAATTTTTAATATAATTATCCTTTATTTTCTGTTTGTAAACCGACCAGAAAACCTGGTAATTCTTTCACCTTTCCTAAGATAGAAGATATGGGGTTGAAGTGCCAGATATGACAAAGTTACCACATGCAAATTACATGCAAAAATAATATGTAAAACAACGATTGTACATTATAATAACAAAGTACACAGGTTTTGCTGACATCACATAGAAAAATAACTTGAAATTTCTACTTTCTACACACCCAAAATTTTTTTTGAAAAAAGTTGTATCAATGTCCCCAGTTCCCCCTAAGTTTATAAATGGAATGGGCATGGGAACACATTATTCTTCAACGGTAGCTAATCCATTTTCCTTCACTTCTTAAATGCTTTAAATAAAAGTGCTTTCAAGTTTAAATTTAAAAACAAAATGTATATATAATTAAGTTTTTAGATTTAGAAAAATTCGTTATATCATTTCTAAATTTCTCATTACATTTTGAAATTTATATTTATTTATAACAGTCATTTACAACTTGTCAGCATTTAAAATAAAAGAGATGCATTGAATATTGGTACATTGAATATTGATACAAATTTAAATACCCAAATTTACTACATTTTAAAAGTTTTGCTCACTCTGAAGAGTCTTTAAACAATATTTATTTGAAAACTACACTGCCATATTAATAAATTTCTGCACCATATTTCTTAAATGTTATAGTATAGAATAGCTTTATTGGTATAAATTACATAAGTTACAATTTAAAAAAGGCTATATATATATATTCCACTTGTATAAACTACAAGACAAATTTTGATGTTATTGTCATTGTAAATGATTTATGTTCATGACAGAACAGTGAACTCTTAAGTGCTTTAAATAAAAGTGCTTTCAAGTTGAAAAATAAAGATTAAATGTATATATAACTTAACTTTTTGAAAAACTGGAGTCATTCAATTTCATGCAATATTTATTCTTTAACATTTTCCCCTCCACCTAACAATTTTTGGGCAAAATATAAATTTCCAAATATTTCATGTTATAAACTTTTGAAAAATTATCAGTCACTCACAGACTTCCTGCTCTTAAGCTTTTAGAATTTTTCTTCCGGAGTGCTGAATTTTGAGACCGCTTTAAAATACCACATATTTATTTTATTAAAATATTTCAGATGATGATGAAATCATTGAGTAATATTATTTTAGAAAAATTCGTTATCATATTTCTAAACTTTGCATTAGATTTTGAAATTTATATAATATGACATACGTTTAGAGGTATAAATAATTTATAAACAATAATTAGGAGGGAAATATTCATTTCAAATCTATATTAGATGACAAATATTGTTATTTTTGTCATTTTTACGATAATAGATTTTTTTGGTAAATGTATTTCACAAAATTGTTCCGAGGCTAATACATATATGTATAAGTTAAAAATTGGAATAGGCATGTGAACAATTAATCTTCAACGGTAGCTAACCCAGTTTCATTTTTCTATGAATTGCAATTTTACAAAACCAATAACGTTGTGTATTTTCTGACTTTTAAGTTATATTAATGATATATTCATTTTCAATTATGATCGTGTTTTATTGGAGCTATCATCTGACATGTATTCAGATATGCTAGTCTTGAAAAAACGTTTAAAAACAATACTGCCACTGATTATTTTGATTTGAAAATCCACATTTCAAATGATATACACTTTTTAATTTACACTAAGCGAGATAAGTTAGTTTTTGGTTTAACCGATCGGGTATCTGAATTTTAAATATGCATGGTAGTGTTTTGTTCAATAAGTCAAATTTTTCATCACTGTATAAAATACATATAAATATTCACTTTTAAAAGAACTTTTTCGTCTAATCAGCATTTTATGCAATAAAAATAATATACTTCTGAATTTCATTAATAGATATATTAGTTTTAGAGACTTTATTTATTTTTTGAGAAATTGTTATATTATTGACAGATTTGTATTACCTAAAGTCTATTTGGACGGTTTTACAAGGATATCCTTGATTGTGTGACGGCGGATATGTGATGAGCATCGATGGATTATGGCTGATTGGATGTTCCTTTTCTTTTGTTGATATGTGTCTCAGATTTGGGTAGAAGTTTTATTGCTGTTTTAGTGTATAATATCCATCTGTTTTTAATTAACTGTTTCTTCAGATTGTCAGATGTGCTGTTTATTGTTACGTCGGGTGTGGTGGAGGACTATTTCGGTATGTTTTTTATTATTTTTATACACTTGATTAATAAATTTCGACACATTGGCTGAAAACCACCACCGCTTTTGCAATAGTTTACTGTATATTGCATTTTGTCCGAAACATTCATGTGCTTTTAAAAAATACACACTTCCGATAAGGCCGCAGCTCCTTTTTTTCTGTTGTTTGTTTGTTCAAGATGCATCTGTTGACATTTCTCTGATGTTTTGTTGTGTATTCTCAATTTAAATATACTGCGAGGTTCTGTGCCTGTCGAGTACATGTTATACATAAAGTATCACATCGTTTTTCGAGAAAAAATGTGAATAATCACGAAAAAATATGAAACGGCAATAATTTGTTCGGAGTTATTATAAAGATAATTAAATTTTTGTCAGTTTCGTCATAGCTCTATTATTAAATATCATGCAATGTTAATGTTAATCTCGCAAGTTTGACTGTTGGTGGATCTTTTGAACATGAAAATTAATAAAATACTTTGTAAAAATCACCATAAAATCAATACAATGCATGGAACGCATTTCGAGCTTGAACATAATGCACTCGATCAGCTGTACTGTAAACTATTAACTGTATACTGTGAACATGTATCCATAAATTGACAAGGTCACAAATGAACAGAAAAGTAAAGGAGTTGCTATTAAAAAGAATGCGACAGGTGGCGATTACAATAGTTGATAACGGGTTGTAAATTTTGAAGTTCGTAACGCGTGCTATCTCTTGATTTGATTTTATGTGGATTTTATAAGGCTTTATTATTTTAATTTTGAATTACCGCCAATATTTAACGCTCTTTCTACTATTCTTATAAAAATAGTTACTTATGAAATGGTTACATTCAAAAACTAATGTTTTATTTAAGGAAGCTGATTATTCAAATAACAAAATGTCTTAAAAACATTTCCCTTTTTTTAAGCGAATTGCAAAAGAAACTTTTGTTTAGAACCGTGTTTCCAGTGGACGACTTTTCGGAATTTTAGTTGTTTTGATTGACAGCACTAATTTGATATGATAAAATTTGCTTTATTTAATAAAATTGAAACTATGGCGAAAACAAGGAAAATTTTACCATTTCAGAAAAGTGGTACCGATAAAGAAATGGGAATGAAAAAAAAGAAGCCGACTTGCAAGAAAATTAAAAAAATGCTTCAAATAGCGGTTATTTTTTAGTTTATGTAGATAAAGGAAATCTTTTTCGCAACAGTGCAGAACTCAGAGGAGTTTATGCTGTAATGTCATAACTTTTTTGCATACCGAGAAACATTTAGGTTTTACAACAATAGTTATTCAAAATTTAATTGTTTATTCAGCTACACGCTACATAAACTGTAGCTTAAAAAAGCTTTATAGATATATTCAACAACATAGTAGCTTTAAAATAAACGAACTTTTTTCATCAGAAAATATTTGTTGCTAATAATAAAATCTTCCAATAATATACCCTGGGGTAATAACGCCACGTTAAGGTTCTACCAACTTTCACGGCTCAGTTTTAGTTTGTATTTTTACAACAAATATATGATTTGATGCAGCAACTCATTGACTATCTATATAAAAAATAATTTAACAGATATGTATTCATAAAATGTAATGGCGTGATTTCTTGACCAATGCTATTTGGCGTTATTACACACCTATATGAGTAATAACGCCATGCAAACAAAACTATGAAATAAGATGGAATAATTACATGTAGATTGCCCAATTCTAAAAATACAAATTCTACAAACTTAGAATTTGACAAATTGCATTCTAAGCTATTGAAAATGTTCAATTTTTTGTGAAAGTGTAAGAAAAATAAAGGTGTGGCGTGGGAGGGGGAGGATGAAGCAAAAGAATATCAGACCGTGAGCTTCTTTTTGCTTAAAAAGGACCTCTTAAATAGAATTATTAGAAACATTGAACAGTTTTAACTGTGTTTATTTGAATCAGAATTGAGGATGTAGCTTGCCCACTGTAGAGAATCAACCGGGGTATTAATGCCAAGGATTGGCGTTATTACCCCGTTATAGTTATTGTGCTGTACATTTTAAATTACAACTTATCTCGAGAAGACATCCAAAATCTTCAACAACATTTTGAAAGTCCATGAAATGTACTACAAATTTCTGTAATTAACAAAGTATTTCCGGATAAAATCTTCTCATCACAAAACGTATCTCGCAAATTTTAGATCAAGCGTTAATTTTAGTTGCTTGTAAAAACAATAAGACCTAAAAATGAAACAAATTAACTTGAAGCTGTTTTTTGCGATTTATATGACTCAAAACCCTTCTGCGCAGAGCACATGGGTGTCATTTATCAGATAATTTCATAATTATGCAAAATATTAGCACTTGGCGTTATTACACCAGACCACCTTAGTACATTTAAAGATATTTCGCTATAATATTCCTAAATTTTGTGTGTTAATGTTTCATTATGATAATATTATATAGCTTTAAAGCTAAAATATGTATAAATTATAATTGAAGAGAAGATACCATATTCATCAGAAGTAAAGTATAAGATAAACATTGTTCTTTGTGTTATGGCATATCATGTTTAAATTGTTAGACTATTTTGTTACATAAATATTGTTTTATGTATTTTATATAAATGTTTTAGCTTTCTGACCGCCGCGAACTCATTCAGTTCACTATGCTGCAGGTTTCACTGCAACATAAGCAATATTTAAAATATCTAATTCTATAAACAAAAGTCAGTTTTAGAAAATGATGCATTTAAACGTTATATACACTTAAACATAATAAAATATTTTGTATCATTTTGTAATAAACATATTTTTTTCTTTTTTTATAAATTGCAATAGAAGCAACATTACAAATTTGCACTTGTGCTGGGTGGTCAAGAGATTAAACTCAAATGCAAAACAAAATGTGCATATACATAATCTGGATTTTCAAGAAATTTTAGTATCATTGGCTTTTGCGCTATATTCACTTTTCTAACACGTTATATTAGATATTATTTTCGTTATATTTATAAATAAAATTGTTGTATTTTGATTATATAGCAATTTATCTTAACGTTAAAGCTATAACTTGCAGTTCAGGAGAAGCAATATATTTTCAAATGTAAATTATCGGAAATATAATTTAAGTATGTACTACAATGTAAACAATTTCAACATAAACGATAGAACGTATTTTGCTATCAACTTTTTAAACTATTTTAAGCTTTCAAAAATTTTCATTTAAAGATCCTCAAAGCTTTTATAACTTTAGAATTCCACATGTTTACTTAGCTTATAAATGATGAACATGTATGTGAAATTTGCTCTAAGATAGTTTCGAATCCCTTATTACTCTTTGGAAATATGATAATGTGTTGTCATTATATTGTATGATCGTGTTCATTTTAAAACATGATGGTATAACACATAAAAATTAAGAAACAAAATTTTTTTTTATAAAATATCGCGATGTATAAAATATAACTTTAGAGAGATTTTTATTCAAAACTATGGGAAATCTAACAAGAGCTTATTCCAACCAAAGAAATTGTAAATGTTTGTTAATTATCATATAGTCTAAAATTGTCCAATATATATGAAACATAGAGACAGCATACTTTTAAATTGTACGTTAGAAGAAAAATACTTTTTGTACATCAAATACGAGGAAAATTTAAGAATTAACATTCCAACAATAATATTCTCTTCCCTTTAATGGGAAAAATGATTGCAAGATTTTATACTAGTTTTGAATTTAAAAATATACATTCAATAATTACACTGAATACATCGTAATATTTCAAATATGCATTACCGCTCTTTATTTTTATACTTTATTTCATTTTTATGTATAATTATTAATTTCATTAAATTAGAAGGAAAAAAGTGTAAATAAGTTTCAAATGAAATTAATTTTGCCATGTAAAGGATGAAAAATGTATACACAGGTTTATTAAATCAGTTCTAAAAGAAAAAAAAAGTGTACATTTTTGTTGCCTGTTTTTAAAAACATCTAACAGTGTAATATAGCATGTTGAAAATTTTTTTTCAATTATCTAATTAAAACTCAATTATATTCTTAATTAAATGTACTTTTTTAAAAATTTAGATCAAAGATAAATATTTTAATAAGTATTTTTCATACGTCTTAAGGTTAAAATCTGGAACATGAACTAAAAATAAATATGAATTAAAGAACTAAAAATGCATACACTATCAAAAACCTTGATAAAAACAAGAAAAAAAGCTTTTAAAATATGCACAAAGAAAAGCTTATTAAAATTTGTATGGGATGCCTCAAAGCGATAACAAAGTCAAATATTTATTTATAAAACAATACAAAAGTTCCTGTATGTTTAAAAACAAAAACAAAAAATAATTAAGTTAAATTAAAAGTTTATTTTAATCTTTATTTGTATTTCTCATTAAAAAAAAAAAAAAAAAAAAGAAAGAAAAAGAAAATACTTAGCACTAATATTTCGCTTCAAAACATTATTACTTAAATATTTAAAATTCTGGGTAATAAAATGCAATTCTTCATTAAATTTGATGTCCTTTGAAATTATTAAAATGTTTTTAAACAACAAACGGAAATAAAACAATCAGTTATTCTTAAGTATTAAAAACCCTCGAGCTAACTAGTTAGTAAAATGTTCAATGCCTGTGACAAAGAGATCCAAGAATCGATGTGTTTGTCTTAGTATAATATAAATATCATTGATTGAAAACATTGCAAGCAAAATTATTTTAATCATGCACATCCCTTTTTTATGAGATACATCATTAAAATAATAGGCATAAAATGTGTTTTCAAGTAAAATAAATGTCTTCAATCATTTATTGCAATCTAATATTAATTCTGCCAGGAGCCATAGGAATTATCTGGAAAATTCTGAAAAACTGTAAAAAAAAAAAAGCAACGTCGTTTTCATATTTATATTTAAAATACAGATAAAAAGATTTTCGAGGGAAAAAATAATTCAAAAAGTAATATCTTCGGGGAACTAACAAACAATAATTACTCTGAAACATCGTAATATTTCAAATATAAATTATTGTTAAAATCACAGAGATAGTATACTTTCAAATTGTACATTACAAGAAAAATAATTTTATCGTTTTTTACATGAAATACAAGTAGCATTAAAGAATTAATTAACATTTCTGTAATAACTTCCTTTAATAGAAAAATGATTTCGAGATTTAATTCTTGTTTTGAATTTTAAATAAACAAACAATAATTACTCTGGGTACATCATAATATATCAATATAAATTATGGTTATCTAAATTACACGTTATTTCTTTTTTTATACATAACTATTAATTTCATTAAATTAGAAAGAAAAAGTGTAAACAAATTTACAAATGAAATTAATTTTGTCATATAAAAGATGCAAAATATATACATAGGTGTATTAAATAAGTACTAAATGAAAAAGTACACATTTTTGTTGCCTCTTTTAAAAAAATATTTAACTGTAAAGCATAACAGGTTGGTATGTAATCATTACAACAACTATTTTTAAAATATCTTTTTAAAACTCAATTACATTCTTAATTAAACATACATTGATTCAGATTTAAAAGAAATATTTTAATTATTATTTTTCACGTCTTTTAAGATTAAAATCTGAAACAAGGGAAAAATTCTGAGCAAATAAATATGAACTAAAGAAACCAAAACGCATAAATTATCAAAAACCTTGATAACAACTTGAAAAATTACTTTTAAAAGCTATACAAAGAAAAGATTACTAAAAATTTTATCAGATGCATCTTAGCGGTAATAGCATAAAATAATTATTTACTATATAATACAAAAAGTTGCTTATATATTGAAAAACAAAAACAAAAAATAATTAAATTATGTGTATCTTTCAATCTTTATTTGAGTTTATCATGAAAAAAAAAATACTTAGCATTAATAATTTCTTTCAAAACAGTAATACTTAATTATTTAAAATTCCAGGTAATGAAATGGAATTCAGCATTAAATTTGATGTCCTTTGAAATTTAAAAAAAAAATGTTTTTAAGTAACAAACGGAAATAAAACAATCAATAATTTTTAAGTATTTAAAACCTTGAGCTAAATATTTAGAAAATTAATCACTGCCTATGACAATGTGTTCGAACAATCGGTGTGTTTACCTTTGTATAATATGTAAATTATTCATTGTAAATACTGCAAGTAAAATTATTTTTACGATAGAACCTCTCTTTTTGAGAGTTACATCATTAAAGTTATATGCATATAAAATGTTTTCAAGTAAAATAAATGTATGCAATCCTTCATTGCAATCTAATAATAATTCTGCCAGGAACTACAGTTATTATTATAAAAATGCTAAAACTGAAAAAAAAATGGAATGTTGTTTTCGTACTTATATTTCAAGTATATATATATATAAAAAAATGTTCGAAGGAAAAATAATTTAAAATGCAATACTTTCTGAAAATTAAAATGGCAAAAAAGATAAAATAATGTGTTTAAAGAAAATCAAGAAATTTTATAAAAATCACTATTAATGAATTTTTATTTTTTTCACGAGTACAAGAATAATTTTTAAAATTTCTGAAACGTGATTTTTTTTGTCTGGCTGCGAAATTTTTAAGTTTTTAAGACCAGTATAAATTAAAATACGAACCTGTTTAAGAAGGCCACCAATTTTAACGTCCTTAGCAATCCTTCATTCTAGAAATTCCCTTCCTCTCTTTTTTTGAGTTATTTGAATTTTTTCTTATTTGATAAAAATCTATACTTTAATTGAATTATGAATATTTTTTATTTTTTTAATGTGGTTTTTAATTTATAACCAATCAAATTATTAGATATATTAAATTCTACATTTTAGATGTATCAAGGAAGGACTTGGATTAATATCACAAAAGTTTCCGCTTCGTATACTTTAGATTTTTACATAAGTTTAGCCTCGTACATGCCGTAAATTTCTTAGACCATTGCAAACCTGTACACACAGACAGTGAAAAAATTTATCTTGGAGAAGATTTTTTAAAAGTGTAAAGATATAAATCCGAACAAATAAAAAATAATTTTAACAATAAGCAAGAAAGAAAAAACAAATGTATAAACTAACGATATTGTTGCAAATAAAAAAAAATATTTCAAATTATCATTGAAATATCATAAAAGAAAACCTATGTGGTAACAGTGTCAATTGTGTATTGACAAAATCAAACAAAAAGCTTGTAAAAACTAGTAAAATCAGTTAAAAAACAACAAAAACCGATTTGTAAGTTAAATTAAATGCACTTTTTAATATTTATTTGCATTAAAGATTCAAAAACGAGAAAAATTTACAGCACTCATTTTATTTCTTTAAAAAGCATATTCATTAAATATTTAAAATACAACACAATGCAAAAATCTTCATCATTAAATTATGTACTTTTGAAATTTTTTGAATGTTTTTCAATCACAAAAGATGTTTAAAAAAGAAATAATTTTGAAGTAGCTAAAACCCTCAAGCTATTTAGTTATTAAACTATCAAACATAAAATGTCAGAATACATTTAATTAAAAAAAAATATGTGTTTGTTTCAGTAAATTTATATTTTTTATTCATTGTAAAGAATTAAAATCAAAATTATGTTATCCTGTCAAAACTTATGGTATAAATATAAATATTTATGAATAGCATAAAAGAATGAAATATAATAAGTCTATTCAATTATGCCTTGCAAATAAACATTGAGTCTGCTTGAAGCTTCATAATTTATAGAAATTCTAGAAAAATTTAAACATTGAAACTTCATATTAGTACTTCTTTTATCTCTTCAGAACTAATTTATCGTATAGAATACACAACTTTACATTTTTTCATGTGTATAAATGATGCTTTTAAAAAGTAAAATTGTTGTTAATGCAGCCTAACGCAAAAATAACTAAGCAAAACTAAACAAAATACCAATTTGTTTCTCATAGATGTTTTTTTCTTCGAGCAGTGTGCTATACAAAAACGTCTTGCAGGAGAAATGTACGAAATGTACAAAAACGAAAATGTAAATAGTTTTACTGTGTATTAAGATACCAATCATTCAAAGAAGTAATAAGTGTATATTAGTAATACATTGCAAATTCTTATAACAAAAAAATTAAACACATTTTAGAACATATTTTGTTGCCAAATTTACGACACATTTATATGTTTAGAATTAGAAGAGTTTATACAGAAACCATTTTAAATGCAGTGAGTGTGTCCTTAATTTGTAGCAAAAGTGTTGCTATCTAAAAATGTGTTCTAAAAATAATGTTATTAATTCTTTTGAAAGAGTGTTGTAAATAGTGTTGATGAAAATATTTTCTTACAATAGTATTGTAATACACACCACTTTCTCACCAAATCAACAACACATTGTAAACACCACACAATTTAGACCACTATAAAGCAATCCATGTAAAACACTTTTAAGGTACTTCTACATGGTGCCTTTGAAATTACGGCATTTTAAAAAAGAGATACAAAGGACGATAGTATTGTAGATATACAAGAATGGAATATACGAGACAATTATTTTTGAACACTGTAAAACAATGCATGTAAAACACTTTCTATATGGTGCCTCTAAAATAACACAATCGTAAAAGAGAGATAAAAGAGACAGTTTTCTTTATAAATAAAATTTTTTTAAGTATTACTAAATGGGTTTACGAATTTTGCCAATAAATACTTATAATTGCATTACGGAGAAAAATATATAATTTTTGTCAACACTTTTTTGCAAAACCATTTTCCTGACATTCGTATCACAATTACAAGACAATCAAAAGTGATTTTAGTGTTAACTTTTTGTTCAGCTTGTGTTGTAACAGTATAAAAAATAATTAAAAATATGTTTATTTTACGTATTCCAACGTTTTTGTGATACAGAAAAGTAAAAAAATACCCAGTAAATTGTAAAATAAATGTACATTTCAAGTTCACAATTTATCATTAAGTTCTATCTACAAATTTTTTTTTCGGAATTCAATATCTGTTTTAATTCTTAGTTTATGAACTTTATGAATAAAAATGCATAATTTGAATTAAATATATATATATATATATATATATATATATATATATATATATATATATATATATATATATATATATATACAATTAATCATGTGATCTGAAAGAGCTAAAGAATACATATAAGAAAATTTTGAAGGTGGAATTTCATAAGAAGCAAAATTATTTATATTCTAATTTCAGCATTTGTTCAAAGCCTTGTCTAGAAAAATAATGAAAACAATTCATAAAGTAAAACTTAATTATGACCACAATAATATTTATTTATTTTTTCAAATTTTAGATGAAAGAGACATCTTATAATTAATATTTTCCAAATTTGTAGAAATTAAAAAAAATGACAAAGAATAAATAATTTCAGCAATAAATATAAACGTTAAAACGGAAACGCATAAACTAGCATTGTTAAAAAAGAAAAGAACATTAAAAAGATATCATTTATGAGGTTTACACACAAAACAAACATATGCTGCCCAGAGCGTTAACAGCGACAATAAGGTATTCAGAAGATCAAACAAGAAGTTATTTATGTAAAAATGTGTTTAAAAACAAACAATATAAACAAACTACTGTATAAGTTAACTCAAAAATATTTTTATACCTTATTTGCACTTCACATTGTTTTCCAAAAGAAAGAGTCGCAATTAATTTTTTTATCTTGAATATTTACTCCTTAAAAATTTAAAATTCATCATGATTCAAGAAAAAGAAACAGTATAAAACTTTCCTTTCTTTTAAAAATATCTGAAAGTTTTTAAATAATGAAAGAAGTAAAAAAAAAATCAATCATTTTGAAGCTCTTAAAACCCGCGAGCTACCTTGTTATTCAATTATTTAACGAACTGGGGAAGAAAAAACTGACACTAAGTACATACGAATTGATATGTTTGCCTTTCTAGAATAGATATCCATTGCAAACATTGTAAATAAAATTAAATTATTGATCTAAATCTCTGTAGAGGTATAAAAACAAATAAAATAGACCTGTATAATCCCTGATCCCAGTTTAATATTGATTCTGCCAGAAGCATCACAATATATTTGAAAAAGAATTCCTACAAAACATTAAAATAATGCACTATCGAATTAATTCCTGTTTAAAAAATAAAAATGCGAGATTCGCAACGAAAAATTTCTTTAAAATCAATATTCTCTTGAGATTATGAATTCAGATTCAACACATTCAATGAATATTTTGGGATTGTTTGAAAATAAATATTTTTTAAATGTAACCATGTTTCAGTTTTTTGTGTATGATACATTGAATACGCTTGCAAAAGCATTTTAGATACGTTCGGAATTACATAAACACATTGAATCTATAGTCGTCTTCTTCTCTGTTCTTATGTATGTCTATCTAAAAGTATATAACTACACATCTGAATAGTTTGAAATTTATTGAACATAATTGTTGTCAAGTCTTCTCATATTTTATAAATATGTGAATCAGAAAATTAAAAAAAGATATTGTTAAAATATTTCTTTATTCTATTAAATCATATCATACGTCTAGAAAATCTTGTATAGAAAACAATTCACAAAAATAAAACTTAGTTATACTTGCAATGATATTTTTTTTTCAAAATTTAGATGGAAGAGACATCTTATAATTAACATTTTTTCAATTTCAGACACTAAAAATTGAACAAAGACTGAATAACTTCAGTAATAAATAATCTTCAATAAGAAATTTTTTATTCTTGCCGTAGATTTCTTTGGCCATCGCAAGTATGTACACACACAGAGAAAAAAATTCCTTTTATTACACTGCAAAAAAAAAAAAAAAAAAAAAAAAAAAAAAAATGGCAGCAGTGTTTACTGCAATTCTTACGGCAAAATCTGCTGGCAACATTGCTACCAGCTGTTTTTGCCCTACATTTAACAGATTTTTATTTTTGTTTTCATTTTTATTTATTTATTTTTTACAGTGCACAGTTTTTCATATGTGTAATAATTGAAATTTGAACAAATAAAAAATAATTTTAGCAATAAACATGAAAGAAAAAAATACGTAAACTAGCGATATTGCTGCAAATATTACAAAAAAGTTTTATTTCAAATTTCCATAGAAAAATCATAAAACAAAAACGAGATATCTCAGTGGGGTAACAGTGTGAATAGTTTATTTACAAAATCAAATAAAAAGCTATTCACGGTACAATCAGATTAAAAACAACAAAAACCGATTTTTATGTTAAATTAAATGCACTTTTTTAATGTTTATTTGCATTAAAGATTCAAAAACGAGAAAATTTCCTAGAACTCATTTTATTTCTGTAAAAATCGTATTCATTAAATATTTAAAATACAACATAATACAAAAATCTTCATAATTAAATTATGTACTTTTGAAATTATTTGAAGGTTTTTAAATCACAAATGATGTTTAAAAAATAAATCATTTTGAAGTATGTAAAACCCTCGAGCTATTTAGTTATGAAATTATTCAACGTGAAGAGTCAGGATACATTTAATTTTAAAAATTGATGCGTTTGTTTGAGTAAATTTATATTTTTTTAATCATTGTAAAGAAATAAAATCAAAATTATGTTATCTTGTCAAAAATTATTGTATAAATATAAATATTTATGAAGGGCATAAAAAAATGAAATATAATAAGTCTATTCAATTATGTATTGCAAATAAACATTGAGTCTGCTTGAAGCTTCATAATTTATGTATAGAAATTCTCGAAAAATTTAAATATTTGAACTTTATATTAATACTTTTTTATCTCTTCAAAACTAATGTATTGTACAGAATACACATAATTACATTTTTTTTTCACGCATATAAATAATGTTTAAAAAAAGTAAAATTGTCGTTAATGTAGCCTAACAGAAAGTATATGACTAAACAAAATGCCTATTTGTTTCTCATAACGGTTTTTTAAATAAATGCAATAAATGTAAAACATTTTCAATAAATGTAAAAAATGTTTACAATAAATGTAACATAATGTAATGTTTACAATAAATGTAAAACATTTTCAAGGTACATCCTACATGGTGTCTTTAAAATTACAGCAATTTAAAATGGAGATATAAAAGACAGTATTATTGAAGATATACAAGAAAGAGATATACAAGACGGTTATTTTTGAACACTGTAAAACAACGCATGTAAAACACTTTCTACCGGGTGTCCCAAAAATGACTGATGGATTTTAAAATTCAATAACTTGCAAACGGTGACAGCTATTTAAAAATTTTTTGCAGGAGAGTTATGTATAATGTCAGGAGTTTTTTCGCCGTAATTTTTTATTTTAGTTCGCATCTCAAACAATAGGTGGCGCTGACGGCGATTGGAGGCCAGGTCGACGCTTCACTCAGCACTGATCACCTGGCCTTCAATCGCCGTCAGCTCCACCTATTGTTTGAGATGCGAACTAAAATAAAAAATTACGGTGAAAAAACTGACAGTATACATAACCGTCCTGCAAAAAATTTTAAAATAGCTGTCACCGTTTGCAAGTTATTGAATTTTAAAGTTCATCAGTCATCTTTGGGATACCCGGTATATGGAGCCTCTAAAATTACACAATCGTTAAAAGGAAATAAATAAGACAGTTTTCTATATAAATTTTTTAAAAAAACTGTAGAAGATTACTGAGTGAATTTACTAACTTTGCCAATAAATATTCATAACTGAATTTCAGAAAAAATATATAGTTCTCAAGAGCACTTTTTTGCGCAACCTTTTTCCTGACATTCGTAAGACATTCACGAGACAATCAAAAGTGATTTTAGTTGGAAGTGGTAATTATTTTGTTCAGTTAGTTTTGAAAAGTTTTTCACGAATTTGCAGTGTACAAAAAATTAAATATAAGTTTATTTTACGTATTCCAATGTTTTTATAATGCAAAAAAAGTAAAGTTAAAAAAATCCCAACAAACTGTAAAAAAAATTACTTTTTGAATCCCCAATGTATCATTAAATTCTATGTATAGTATATGTGTGTGTGTGTGTGTTTGGATTTAACTCTTTCTTAATTCTTAGTTTATTAAGTTTATTAATAAAAATTCATAACTTAAATTAAGAAATATATATATACATAAATAAATCCTGCGGTCTGAAGAGTTTGAAGAATACATGTAAGATAATTTTCAAGATGAACTTTCATAAGAAGCAAAATTCTTTGATATTCTAATTTCAGCATTTGTTCAAGCATAGTCTAGAAAAAATATTGGAAACAATTCATAAAGTAAAACTTAAATATGATCGCAATATTTTTTTTCAAATTTTAGATGAAAGAGATTTTATAAATAATATTTTCCCAAATTTGTAGAAATTAAAAAAGGGACAAAGAATAAACAATTTCAGCAATAAGTATAAACGTTAAAACAAAAACCCCTTAAACTAGCATTATTATGAAAGAAAAGAACATTAAAAAGATATCATTTATGAGATTTACACACAAAACAAACATATGGTGCCTAGAGCGTTAACAGCGACAATAAGGTATTCACAAGATCAAACAAGAAGTTATTTATATAAAAATGTGTTTAAAAACAAAAAAAATATAAACAAACTAGAAAATAAGTTAGCTTAAAAATATTTTTAAAACTTTATTTGCATTTCACATTGTTTTTTAAAAGAAATAGTCATTATTTTTTTATCTTTGAAAACTGTATTCGTTAACTATTTAAAATGCAAACAATGCAAAAAAAGTACTAAATTTTCCGTCCTTTTAAAAATATCGGAAAGTTTTTAAATAATGAAAGAAGTTAAAAAATCAATCATCTTGAAGCTCATAAAACCCTCAAGCTACCTTGTTATTCAGTTATTTAACGATTTTTTTAAAAAAGTGAACACAAAAGATAAACGAATTGATATGTTTAACTTTCTAGAATAGATATTCATTGTAAATGCTGCAAATAAAATTAGATTATTGATCTAAATCTCTTTAGAGATGTAAAAAATATTTAAATAAAATAGATCTGTATAATCATTCATCTCAGTTTAATATTGATTCTGCCAAAAACATCAGAATATATTTGGAAAAGAATTCCTATAAAACATGAAACAATGGAATATCCAAATTATTCCTGATTAAAAATAAAAATGAGAGATTTGCAATGTAAAATTTCTTTGAAAGCAATATTCTCATGGGATTATGAATCCAGATTTAACAAATTCTATGAATATTTTGCGATTGATTGAAAATAAAAATTTTAAAATTTAACCATGTCTCAGTTTGTTTTATTTTATATGTATTGACGTATATGATGCAATGAAAACGCATACAAAACCATATTTAGATACGTTCGCAATTACATATATACATTGAACATATAGTCGCCGTCTTCTCCATCCTTCTGTATGTCCACCTAAAATTAACTACATCCAAATAATTTGAAATTTAATAAATATAATCGATTTCAAGTGTTTTCAAATCTTATAAATATGTGTATCAAAAATTAAAAAGATTTTGTTAAAAGTTTTCTTTATTCTTTTAAATCGTATCATACGTCTAAGAAATCTTGTATAGAAAACAATTCACAAACATAAAACTTAATTATGATTACAATGATTTTATTTTTCAAAATTTAGATGGAAGAGACATCTTATAATTAATATTTTTGCAATTTCAGACACTAAAAATTGAATAAAGAATAAATAACTTCAACAATAAATATACAATTTAAAACCAAAAACGCATAATCTAGCACTGTTATAAAAGAAAATAAATTAAAAAGATACTATTTATAAGGTTTACACTGAAAACCCAAGAAATAAACATGTGGTGCCCAGAGCATTAGCAACGACAAAAACGTATGTACAAAATCAAGCAAGAAGCTATTTACGTAAAATGTGTTAAACAACAAACAATTTAAAGGAAGTATAGTATAAGTTAACTTCAAAGATATTTTTTAACCTTTTTTTGCATTTTACATTATTAAACGAGAGAAATACTCACCTTTTTTTTTTTTTTTTTTTTTTTTTTTTTTTTTTTTTTTTTTTGTCTTTGAATATCGTATTTATTTAAAATACAAGATGATGAATGAAATCCAGTATTAAATTTTCCGTCCTTTTGAAAGTATGTGAATGTTTTTAAATAATGAAAAAAGTTAAAAAATCAATCGTTTTCAAGCTTTTAAAACCATAAAGGTACCTTGTTATTCAATTATTCAACAAAATGAAAAAAACATTGAACACAAAATATCTAAGAATTGATATATTTGTTCTTCCAGAGTAGATATTCAATGAAAACACTACAAATAAAATTAGATTATTGATCTAAATCTCTTTAGAGATGTAAAAAATATTGAAATAAAATAGATCTGTATAATCATTCATCCCAGTTTAATATTGATTCTACCAAAAACATCAGAATATATTTGGAAAAGAATTCCTATAAAACAATAAAACAATGGAATGTCGATTTCATTCCTATTCCTAAAAAATAAAAATGATAGATTTCCAAGATAAAATTTCTCCAAAAGCAGTATTCTCTTGGGATTATGAATCCAGATTTAACATATTCAAAGAATTTTTTGCGATTGTTTGGAAATATATATACGATTTTAAATTTAACCACTTTCAATTTTTTAAATATTATATTTTTACAGTATATGACGCATTAAAAGTCCATAGAAAATCAATTTTAGGTACGTTCAGAATAACATAAGTACACAAAACGTGTAGTCATCACCTGGTCCGTCCTTTTATATGTTTGTCTAAGTGCATATAACGGCGGCAAAAACCACACATCCGAATGTTTTGAAATTTATTAAATATAAGTGTTACAGAATTTTTTTCGTGTCTTTACAAATTATGTAAAAATCGAATCAAAAATTAAAAAGGTATTGTTTATAGTTTTCTTCATACAATTAATTAAATCATATAATACGTCTAGAAAAACTTGTATAGAAAACAATTCGCAAAATAAAACTTATTTATCATTGCATTTTTTTTTTTAATATTGGATGAGAGAAACACCTTACAATTAATATTTTTCCAATTTGTAGGAGTTAAAAATTGAACAATGAATAAATAATTTCAGCAATGAATATAAAAGTTAAAACCAAAAACGTATAAACTAGAAATAAAATTAAAACATTATATTTATTACTTTCTTAAAAAGTGAAGATAAAAAGATTAAAAACAACATTTACAGATGTTATGTTTTAATTTTAATTATTGCAAGGTGAAAATTCCAACAAGACCTGTTTTAAACAGTGATTTGTCTTTTATTTATAAACTGGAACTGTTTTGAAAGAAAAGAACATTGAAATGTTACCATTTTAGGGTTTATACTAAAAACACACAAAATAAACATGTGAAGCCCAAAGCGTTAAGAGTGAGAAAAGGGTATTTAGAAGATCAAACAAGAGGTTACTTATGTAAAAATGTGTTTAAAAACAAACTAGAGTAAAAGTTAACTTAAAAATACTTTTAACTTTATTTGCATTACACGTTGCTAACCGAAAGAAATACTCACGATAAATTTATTTGTCTTTAAAAATCGTATTCATTAACTATTTATAATGCAAAACGATAAAAAAAATTTCAGCATATATATATATATATATATATATATTTTTTTTTTTTTGAAAATATCTGAATGTTTTAAATAATGAAATAAGTTAAAAAATCAATGATTTTGAAGTTCTTAAAACCCCCAAGCTAGCTGGTTATTCAATTAATCAACGAATTGGAAAAAAAAGGTGAACACAAAATATACACGAATTGATATGTTTGCCCTTCCACAGTAGATATTCATTGCAAACATTGCAAATAAAATTAGATTATTGATCTAAAACTCTTTAGAGGTTAAAAAAAATATTTAAATAAAATAGATCTATACAATCATTCATCCCACTTTAATATCGATTCTGCCAGAAGCATTAGAATATATTTGATAAAGAATTCCTATAAAACACTAAAACAATGGAATGTCGAAAGAAAAAAAAATGAGAGATTTCCAAAATAAAATTACTTTAAAAGCAAAATTATCTTGGGATTATGAATCCAGATTTAACATATTCAAAGAATATTTTTCAATTGTTTAAAAATACATGTATATATTTTAAATTTAACTATGTTTCAAAAATTTTATATTGTATATATTGATGCATTAGAAACATGAAATATGCATGAAATTTTTTTTTTGGTACACTCGTAACACGGAACATCTATAGTCGTCATCTGTTCCGTCCTTCAGACTGTCTGTCGGCATATAACAGTGTAAAAATTATACAACCGAATATTTAAAATGAAATATATATAACCGTTGCAGAACTTTGTTGACCTTTTCAAATTTTATGTTAATTGAATCCAAACTTAAAAAAGTATAGTACAAAGTTTCTTTATCCTATTATATCGTATCATACGTAATTAATTCAGTGACTTAGTATTATTAGTAATGATTTCAGACTGCATTCGGGATTACGATCCATTTAAGATGGAGTCATATTATGTCGGTATTATTAAATTTAGTATATATAATCGTAATAAATTTTTAATTTAAGCATATTTGCACAAGAGTGCAGTTATTACACCAATACCTGTATACGTGTAAATCATTTTCTAGTACGAACATATCTTATTTGTCACATTTGAAGTAAAATTTTTGCCTTATTAAAGTATATAATTACAGTATTGTCAAAAAAGTCTGGAACAATATTCAAATTTACATCGCTTGAATTGTTGTGGAGATTCAACGACTTCTTACTAAATGAAGCATACTTTTTTTAACATTAGTTAATCCCAGCTCTTTTTAAATTTTCACCTCAATATGCACGTTCAATATATACAATGTAATATATTCATACATATATATATATATATATATATATATATTTCACGAAAAAATGCCTAATTTGCCAATATTGCTGAGTGATCGTATTTTTATAAACATATTATGTAGTGATGTGATAATCATGATTTCACAGAATATGATTTTCCAGCTTTTAATAGTTTTATGCAGAGTTTTCTCTAATAGTGTTATTGAAACGACACGAATTAATTAAATGTAAAAAAATACATATAATTTCAGTAAAAAAAAAATACACTTGTTATTATGGCTGCTGCGAATAGTTGTCTCTGTTTTAAAACTTCGTTAATCATAGTTTTTTTATACGTTCATTTATTTACTCGCTAATGTTTTAAGTTAACATAAAATACTAAGGGCGGTTGCATAAATTACAATCAGTAAAAATTCAACGAATGATGATACCACGCCGATTGAAATTTGGTATAGATTGACAGAACAATCTGAATATGAAATCTTGCCGAGGTTGCCACGTATACAAATTGCCCAAAATGTTATGATGAATTTCAAATATGCATCTTGCACAAACTATTTATAAAATAGCTTCTTAAAACGTTTTGTGCCTTCACTGGAAAACTTTCCAAGGTGACTAAAGTAATTTCTGTGCCGAGAATCCAAATGAAAATCTATTCCAAATTCTCATTTAGATTTGAGTCCCTTTTACAGTTTTGCAAAAGCAACTGTGTAGAAGCGTGTTTCAGTACTCGTACATATTGTAACGAATTTTGTAAATAGTTAGTGTTTGTACTGTAAAATAATGTAAATAATCTTATTAAGCTCCATTTCTTTACTAATATTAGTTTTTGTTACATTGTCTCTGTTATCAAGCAAACTTGTCTATTATTTTCAGTGAATGTCTATGGCAGCTTTGCGAAATAATAGCGATATCGCGTCTGCCTGCTGATCTTTTGTTTGACCGTCCTCCTGATGCTCCTTCATCGCCTGAGGAATATGTCGATGAACTCCAGGCACGGATTGAGAAGATTCATTGTCTAGCGAGGAACCGAATTGGACTGGCATCAGAAAAGATGAAGACACGGTACGACACAAAGGCAACTGGACATGAGTTCAACGAAGGTGACAAAGTTTGGTTGTGGAATCCGATACGTCGTAAGGGACTGTCGCCAAAACTACAAAGAAACTGGGACGGTCCTTACACAGTCGTCAACAGGCTGAATGACGTCGTCGTACGCATACGAAAATCGCCACACACCAAACCCAAGGTCGTTCATTATAACCGGCTAGCCCCTTATTTTGGCCAAAGTGATTAAAAATTCGAAACTTGAATTTCAGGCCATGGTCATAAAAGTCACTTTTTGTAAATATGTAAATAGTAATTAGTTCTTATTTATGTAAATTTTATTATTATTGTTATTATTTATTTATTTATTTGTTTGTTTATTCATTTTAAGTGTTTTCCTCTAACTCAAGGATTGCACTGCCCGGGACGTGCAGTATTTGAGGAGGGGGTAGTGTTACGAATTTTGTAAATAGTTAGTGTTTGTACTGTAAAATAATGTAAATAATCTTATTAAGCTCCATTTCTTTACTAATATTAGTTTTTGTTACATTGTCTCTGTTATCAAGCAAACTTGTCTATTATTTTCAGTGAATGTCTATGGCAGCTTTGCGAAATATTAGCGATATCACCAAGTTGGCGTCACTTTTGGCGACTAATTTTGGTCGCCAAATTTGGCGATATTAAATGTTGCAGCGTATATGGTTCTTTTGATCTTATGGTTAGAGAACTTCAAAACTCTTTTCTCTTAGAAAAGTAGAAAATAATTTATTTACAGATCTTCAGAACAACAGAGTCTTCGAAACTCACAAATACTACTGGATATTCAAAAATAACTGCTCAAATCTATCGTATAAGTACAGCTTTAGATCCCAGAGACTCTTTATACAACGTCTCAACACTTAATAACATTCAAAACAACATAAATGAAACTCAAGCAAAATCGCTTAACAAACGCGTTGTTCACTCAATGCCTGACTGGTAAATAATAACAACAACAGCTCGTATCGCTCTCCTTATATATAGTCTCGCCGCATGCGGTGGAAATTTCTACAAACTTCTAGAAAAAACTGGAAAACCACGGAACAACATTCAATGTATCAGTAGACCTAAGGGGGGGTTACCATAAATAGGGAAGGGTTACCATCGCCAACAATCGCCAAGTTTGTCGCCAATTTGGCGATATATCGCCAAGTTGGCGACAAACTTATTAAACAGATTTTCTGAAGAAGTTTGACTTCAAACTTGATTTCAAAAATAACAAAATGCTGCCCCAAAGTCCACGAACGTGAGATGAATTCAAGACCAGAGAATAAAAAGCCCCACCTGAAGATCCTTCAAATATCGAAAATGAGTGGCGGCGATAATGAATTATATGTGATAGGCTTTATTAACGGAATTCAGTGCCGTATGATTGTCGATACAGGAGCCAATGTTACAATAATAAGAGAAGATTTGGCTCGAAAATTGAAATGTAAACTCATCTGGAATCCTCCATGCGTTACCCTGCAAACTGTGACCGGCGACAAAATAGACATATATGGAAAGGCAAATTTAACTATCAACTTTGGAGGAACGAAATATTACCATACGGCATATGTGGCTGACATAACAGATCCTTGCTTAATCGGACTAGATTTTCTGAAGAAATTTGGCTTCAAACTTGATTTCAAAAATAATAAAATGCTCTCTAAATTTGAAGAAATAAGTCTTTTTGGATTACATAACGAAATTGAATGTAAACAAATAGTAACAGCCAAAAAAGACATCCATCTAGATCCAAGAACAGAATTTTTAGTTCCAGCTGAAATTAAAAATGAAACTAATTACCGATTTGGCTATATAGATTATCCAGAAGACAAAAGTACACAAGCAGGAGTATTGGTGGCTTCTTCTGTAGTAGACCTCTCGAAAAAGACCATTCCAGTCAGAATTGCTAACATCAGTGATAAGACGAAGACTATCAAGAAAGGAGAGGTGATAGCGTCATGTGCTCCTGTGACGTGTAGAGCTGTTGCAAACCGTACGTATTCGTTACTAAGAAACGGGTATTCCCTGTGATACGAAATACCGAATCGTTATTTAAAAATTCCACTCGTTAGCCGTTATCGGAGTCCATATGCAACCGAACAAAGTGGAACTAACTTCAAACGGTGCTTACGATTGCATAATTCATGCTTTCTCGCGAGTCCGTCTCAACAAGTATATTAAGGTACATATTAAAAAGAAAAATATTAATTGCGTATTTGAATAGAAATATTCACTACTTAGAGTGAAACCAGTGAAACATGCGATAACAAAACCTGTCGATAACGGAATGTAGAATTAAGGGAGTTCTCAAAAACGTTTTACCCCGCTTAACATTGCAAAATTTTTCTAACATATTCATAGATTCAATCTAATGCATGAAATCATAATAAGGCACTGAGGCAATAGAAGTGATATCAAATCGAGTAGCATTATGTATTGAAGATCAAGTAATAATCTAATACATTTATATGGTGACCAGGTGCGTGCGAGGAGAAAACTGTGCTTGTGGCAAACTTAGAATTTGGCGCCCCCCTCCTAAATTTTTCTTGTAATAGGCCAAAAAATGACGTTAGTGTTATAAATTTTGTGCTCTCTAAATCTCCGGACCCGGGGCGGCTGCCCCCTTTCGCAAGGCGCTGATGGTGACACTTGAAACATAAATCTTTCCAGAAATACTTCATACTTCATCATTCCTTAATTACAGCTATAACGAATATTTTATTCTACTATAAGCTTCCATTCTTTTTACAGTGAAATTATAAGGAAATTTTAATAGATTAAATGCATAATTAACACAAAATTAGTTTAATTAAACTCTTAAATGATAAACACGCGTTGTTTTTTTTATTTCTTAGATCGATGGCTCTTTTTTAAATCGAAATATTAATACATAATACGTAATCTTAAAAAAAAAAAAAAAAAAAAAAAAAAAAGCGCAATTATTTTGTTTAAGTTTTAAAAATGCATATAAAACTTCATATCTGTAAGATAAATAGTACAATCCCTAAACGATCTCAAAACAATCGTTCTTCTAAAAACATTTTTTTCTGCTTCATAAAACACCTCCAAATTCATACTTACGTTTTCGGAAAAATAACGGATGCTGAAATAACAAAAACATATTTCTATCTTTCTTTTTCTTAATACCCAAATAACTAAATGAAATACCCGTATATGATACTAATACGAGAACAGAGCTGTTGCAAACCGCACATATTCTTTAACATATAACGGGTATTCCCTAAAAAAAGAAATACCGAATCGTTTCTTTGAAATATCTTTCGTTTGTAGTTATTGTCACTACGCCACCGAAAGAAACGAAACTAACTTCAAACGATGTTTTACGTACGTTTGTGCAATTCATGATTTATGAATGAAGCGAGACAGTCGACGCGGTAACAGATGCGAATTTGTGTTCAGGATCTGGCATTAGGCGCCGAATTAAGTTATTTTGATATCAGTCTATGCGTAATTCTCTTTGAATGTAACAGTTATTCTCAAATAATTTGGTTTTCGTAGGAGCTTATTGATTTATTTATTATGGAAAGAAAAATAAGTAAATTGTGGATATATTTTTCTGCAGTACCAAGTGATAAAGCAAAATGTGATTTATGACAAATGAAGTATTCAAGTAAAAAGGGTTCAACAACGAATTAAAAAAAAAAACAATTTATTAGTAAAGCATCGTCCATTACATGATAATAGTTTGTTTCCATCAAAACCATTGTTATCGCCATTACTGAGCCAGCAGTTTAATAATAATGATGAAAGTGTTGCAGAGAGATAAAATTTCCTTGATGATCCGAATCTCCTCCTGACACTGAATGTATTTCTATAAAAAGACAAACAGATCTCTCAAAGTATGTAAAGAAACCTGTGTTGCTAATGAAAAAAATATATATATACGTATACTGATTTAGTTTTATACATGGTTGTTAAAGATCTTCAACAATTTTTGAATGTTTTACGATTTCGATTTTAATGATTTAATTAACTACCTTGAACCAAATTACAGGTTTTCTTTAAGTATAGTTTTTTCTTATAAAAATATTTTTGCACGCGTATTTATATTTTATATTTGAAAACATTTTTATGATAAAGACGAATTTTTAGTTTGCTTTTAAAAATGTATTTATGATAAAGTTTCATTTTCTTTTCTCTTTTTTTCGTTGATTGTAGAAATATACGAGTAATTGCTGTTTGTTTTTAAATTTCATATTTGAAGAAAAAAAAGTATCTTAAAATATAAATAAATATTTTCAGAGATAATAATAATGTGATTGAAGTACTAATGTAGATGTTGTTTGATAGGATGATCAGGCAAGAAATAAAACATATTGCTTTTAAATTATTCTAGAAATTAAATTTTCACTACACATAATTACTTTAAGTCTATAATTAATAAAAAGATTTACTTCTAAAAACATTTTGCTTGATTAATGACATTCCATAATTTTATTGTATAAATTTTCAAAGCTTTTACTCTTGCTAAATTGCTTTCTCCGATTATTCTTTATTTTAATAAGTAATAAATTCTACAATTTAGACATGGTGTACTAAATTATGTATCGTTTTTTAATTGTGTTTGCCTTTTTTCATACAAAATTAGAAGCTTGATTAAATCCATGTTTTATGGACAGATGGCAGCACTAAACAATATGTGAAGAGTAAAAAATACGAATTCTTCCAAAGATTCATGTTGTAACTAGATTTCTTGCAGTTATTAGCCGGTTTCTGAGCAGTAACGAGTAACGACTATTTTCAAACGGGTAGTGAGTTTTAAAATAACGCCATCATACGGGTATTTATTTAGTAGTTAGTTTTACAGCACTAGTGACGTGCATAAGTCAAAACTCCAGTCACTCCCCATATAGCACAAAAGCTCCTCAATACCTCCCCAGGAGCTCCAAGCCATCCCATATTCCTCTTAAAACTAAAATGACAAGATCAGGACGTCCTAGGGAAGAGTCTTTAACGATGTCCTCAGGAATGAGCTCCCAGTAACGTCCCACGGAGCAACTTCCCAGGGACGCTACTCCTGAGGAAGTACCTGGGAAATCATTCCTGGGGATGTATCCGGTTAGTCATTCCTGGGGAAGTGCCCAGGAAGTCACAGTGCTGGCGCCATCTTATGAATGATTTTGGAATACAATACTCAGTTGTTTTTTAATAAAATATCAAATGCAATTTAATAAGTATCGATTTTAATGACCTTTTTTTTTATTTTATTAATTATTCGATTCCTTATTTATTAGCAAATTAGATAATTGTTATTAAATTGCTATTATTTTTAATTATTGCTGTAACTTTAAATCTTTTTAGTTAAATTAAAAATTTTTATTTATTATTTCAGTTACTTACTATTTTTATATACTAATTACTATTATATATCTTTTAAATCAAGTTTTGTTCATTTATCAATATTTTATTAATTATTAATAAATAACCTATTGCGTTTTGCTTTATTATTATTTGTTTTATTAATTAAGAAATTAATTTAATTTGAAGTTTCTAAATTAATACACTAAAATTTCTAAATAGAAGACATTTCTATATCATATATTTTTTCTGATATTTAGAGGTAAAGATATTTGTGCAACAAAAAAAAAAAAAATAAAAAATAATGTAAGTTTGTTTATGAGTATCCTTTAAAACCTTGTTATGAAAATTATCTAAATTGGGTCCTGATGCATCTTAATGTCAAATGTTAAATGTTTTTGTATATATATATATAAATAAAATAAGCAAAAATGTCCCGACGAAAATAGACATATTTATCACAGCACACAACACAAAATCAAAGATAACTCATTTAAAATGGTATATTTGGATTTAAAATGCATAAATATTGAGCCGTCCCCCCCCCTACCCTAACACATACCAATAAATAATTTATTTGAAAAGATTTTCTGTTCAGAAATATACATTCTTATAAAATCAGTTAAAAAAATATAAATCCACGCTAATTTCAAGTTTAATTTAGGTTATTATCAATTATTTATCCAGTGTAATTTATATATGTATTGAAGATAAGAAATTGTTTTCTAAATAGAAGCATCAATTTAAATGTCATTTTTGAAGGTTTAATCTATTTTGTTTTGTTTATCATTAATATTTTTTTTAAATGTAAGTTGTACTTAATAACAAATTATTTTTCTAATATCTTTTACAGATTATCAAACATATTATTATTATTATTATTTAAATTCTGAAAGATAAAATGAAGTCTTTATTTTGAAAACTTCAGATATATAAATAATGTTTTGGTTCTGAAATTACAGATAAATATTTATCTGTATTTCCTAAGTAAGAAATATTTTTTATCACAGTTTTAAACTGAATTGAATGGAATTTCTTCATACCTGTTTGACCAAGTTCGGTGACAATGAGAATATTCTATGTAAGCAACTCTGCAATACCCCAAGTGACCTTCCCAACCTTCAGGCAGTCACCTTCCCACCTTCCAACAATTGAATTTTCAACAAGATTATCCCTCTCCCCCAGTCAGTTGTCAGCTGAGAATGCGTTTTGTGGTTAACTCAATGAGAGAGAGAGAGAGGGAGAAAAGTGCGATATTCCAAGAATTTAGACTATTTCTGAATTTGTAAGAAAAAGCGTTTTACAAACAATTTTGTTAGTAAACGTAAAAGAAATATATACATATATTAATTTGGGGTTTTTAAACAATAATTCGCTCATGAAAACATCTTATATTTTAAATAAAAATATCAGTTCTTCTAGGCTTTTTAAATTGCCTAAAATCTTAGTTTCTAAAATTACATGTAAAGAAATCAACAAAAATATTTCCCGTCTTTAATTAAATGAAAAATGGTGCTTATTGTATTTTTTATGCATATAAAGATTTCAGACAATTTTCAAAGGAAATTAAATGGAGATTTAAATGAAAAGTAATTTTATTTATAACAATAAGAAAATAAATTGATTTTGTAACAAATAAAAATTTTATTAATAGTTTCTATTTTATGTAACTCAAGCAGTGTTTCAGTGTAATGATAGAATTTTACAAATGATTTTCACACCAAATTCTGGTATAATAAAATTATACAAATTTGTACAATGGTGTGTTCTTGCAGAAAATACAGAATTTTAATATTTTACTATGCTATAAAATAATACAGTGGTTTTACAGTATTTTTTAATCCCGCAACAAGTGGTAAATCTCCAAACATCTGTAACTCGTACCGTCGTATAAGATTTTCATAAGTAAGGGATTTGATTATTTGTTAATAAATACTCGCCAAAATATACCTAATCACTTTAAAACGAGTTTGTTGATTGATTGTATTTATGACGGCCAATTATCAACATGAGGGACATATCAAGGGAAGGGGGGTTGCCCTCAGTGAAGGTCTTTCTAAAGGAACCTAACCCGTATTTACGCAGGGAAATAAAAGATTCGAAGAAAACCCCGGGAAACTGCGAACAATTAGGTCGACAGGCGCGATTGGTTACAAACTCTGCGCATCCCATCTACCAGCTTCGAGAGCAGGATCTCTTGACCATGTGTGGGGCCCAGAATGAAACTGCAACAATGAAATATTTCAAAGAGCAAAAAGTAGGAAAGAAAAGGCTTAAGAAAAGACTAAGCAAATTTATATATTTTTTTCATAAATTCGTATAAAAAGAGCACCTTTAACCAAGCGTAAAAAGAAAAAAATATATGGATAAAAATTTCTGTAAAAAAAAGTAAGATCGAGAGAGAGCAAAAAAGTTTCATTTTTGAAAAGATTTACTTAGATTTTATTTGTCAATCATAAGAAAAAAAATCAAGGTACATATCAAGGGATGAAGGTTGCCCTCCGTTAGGGTCTTTCTAAAGGAACCTACCCGTATTTACGCAAGGAAGTTTGATTCGAAGAAAACCATGGAAAACTTCGAACGATTAGGCCGACGGGTGCGATTGGGTATAAACTCAGCACCTCCATCTACCATCTACCACCAAGAGAAAAAAAGAAAAAAATCGATTAAAATTTCTGTAAAATTCACAATTTTAAAGAAACTATGTGTTTTAATCTCCTGCTATTTTAATTTCTGGAAATAATATTTTTATTAACTAAAATTAAATTTTATAGAGGATATCATCAGAAACGTTTTGCATCATTCATTGTGTGTCAAAATATATAGTTCATAATCAATTTTATAACTACTGAACGATTTTAATGGATTTTAAGTATTAAAAGCTAAAAGGACATTTTTATCATTTAAAAATACAATTTCATTTAAAATTTTTAAATTCGAAGACATTTATGTTGTAACAAATAATTATTGACAATTTATTTAAAGTTATTAACTTAAATTTATTTCGAGTGTATGCAAAAGACACAAAATATGAGGACATTTCCTAGTTTTAAGTTTCAAAAGCGGAGTAAAAATGCATTTATACCTCAGAAACCTTTATTCCTCACTGACACGACAGCATAACGGTCAGAGTACTCGGGTTCAAATCCAGCCGGAAAAATAAAGGTAAGAAATTTGTTCCTGAATAATCTCTGTATATGTAAATCCGTCTGAATAATAGAAAAAATAAAACATTCGTTTTCTCCTTAAAAAATTAAATTAAATTATAGCTTAAATTTTTTTTGAACATATTAGTGACCTTGAAGTTTCCCAATGTCATCCTATATATCTTCCTCAAATCTTCCCCAGAACCTCCCGGGGAGGACCTTGAAGGAGGTCCTGGGGAGCGGGCCAGGATGCTGTAAAGCGGACATTTTCGGTTCCTGAGGACCTCCTGGTGACAATTCTCTGCATCCTTAGGGATGCCTGGGGGATGAGGGTCCTGGGATGTGAATCCTCCCCAGGACATCCTGGGGAGGCAAGTGTGCTATATGGGTCTGAGAAATCTTCAGATAATTTAGTCAAGGATTTGTTACAAAATACAGACTTAGATCCAAAACAGATGGAAGCTGCGGAAAATTTAATTAGAGAATTCCAAAGTTTATTTTCCCAAATATCTGAAGACTTTGGACGAACTAAAATGGCACAACACCGAATTGACACGGGAGATCACTCTCCTATTAAACAGCACCCTAGACGATTACCTTTTGCCAAGCAAGAAGAGGTGCAGAATTTAATTAAAGATATGGAAGAAAATGACGTCATCGAACCATCAACAAGTCCATGGGCGTCTCCCATTGTATTAGTAAGAAAGAAGGATGGTTCTACAAGATTTTGTGTAGACTACCGCCGACTGAATGACGTCACCAAAAAGGATAGTTACCCTCTGCAAGGATTGACGACACTCTTGACACACTTGCGGGCAACACTTGGTTCTCGACTTTAGACCTGAAGAGTGGTTACTGGCAGGTAGAGATCCATTCCGACGACCGCGAGAAGACTGCCTTTACAACGGGACAAGGATTATGGCAGTTCAAGGTAATGCCTTTTGGTCTATGTAACGCACCTGCAACTTTCGAACGGCTTATGGAAACGGTTCTCCGGGGGCTGTCATATGAGGCATGTCTTGTTTATTTAGACGATATTATAATCATAGGAAAATCTTTTGATGAACATCTGAACAACCTCAGGCGGGAGCTACAAAAGTTAAAGGAAGCTAATTTGAAGTTAAGCCCTTCGAAGTGCAGTTTGTTTCGTAATGAAGTCGCTTACCTTGGACACATCATTTCGGCGGAAGGAGTTAGGACTGATCCGGAGAAGATATCGGCCGTGAAAAATTGGAATCGTCCAGCAGATGTTCACCAGCTTCGAAGTTTTCTAGGATTATGCACCTATTACAGGAAATTCGTCAAAGGCTTCTCGATGATTGCAAGACCACTTCATAAATTAACAGAAGCCAATCAAAAATTTATGTGGACACAGAAATGTGACGCTGCTTTCGAAAAGCTTAAGGAGGCCTTGACATCCACTCCAATTCTGTCGTATCCTCAAATCGATAAACAGTTTATACTTGATACGGATGCAAGCAACGAAGGCATTGGCGCTGTACTGTCCCAGGAAATCGACGGCCAGGAGCGTGTTATCGCCTATTTCAGCAAGTGCTTGTCAAAGGCCGAGCGAAACTACTGCGTAACAAGAAAAGAGCTTCTTGCTGTAGTGAAAGCCGTAGACCACTTTCATCACTATCTTTACGGTCGAAAGTTCCTGATCCGAACTGATCATGCTTCTCTAACTTGGCTATTGAATTTTAAGAACCCTGAAGGCCAGATAGCCAGGTGGATACAAAAGCTTCAAGAGTACGATATGGAGATACGCCATCGAAAAGGCTCATCACATGGAAATGCAGATGCTCTCTCAAGAAGACCCTGCTCAGAGAATTGTAGATACTGCGACCGGGCTGAGAAGAAATTTAATGTCAAAGGTCCTATAGTAAGACAAGTTACAACTGGGTCTACATCATCGCAAGATCCGTGGAGTGACGAGAGCCTGCGTAAAGATCAACTTGCTGATCCTGAAATTAAGCCAATTCTAGAGCTGAAAGAGGAGTCCAACAGGAAGCCCAGCTGGAAAGACATGGCCCATTACCATCCCACTTCTGACACCAAATGTTGCAGCGTATATGGTTCTTTTATTCCGTCTACAAAATATTGCAGTGAGAGCATTTCCCGTACATTTGTTGGACAGTCAATGAATGCTAAATTTGCAAGCCGTTAAATTGCCGAGGCAAACTCTTGAAGGGTTTCACTCGATTTTTGATGGCGGCTCTTCATTTGTATTCTCGTATAATCCTTGAAGAATTTTTCGCCGAATCTCATTTCAAGTGCACAACTTAGAGTCTCAAAATTGAGTTGCGTCATATCGGGTAATGTTTGCAGCACGTCGGCGGCTTCTCCTCTTAAAGATGCTGCCAGTTGACAAGCTTTCACCTCGTCACTCCATTTGTTCGCTTCGGCTACAATGGTGAATTGGGTCTTGTAAACTTGCCAGAAACTCTTTCCGTCGTATGTCGACAGCTTGATGTACACGGGAGAAGCAGGTGGATTTCTAAATTCTTCATAATTACCACTGGACGCCGAAAGCTTCTTCTCAAGATCTTGAACTTTTTTATTTAGCTTTTAATCTACTTCACCTAGTATTTTCTCTTCAACGTTACTGATTTTCTGTTCAACGTTACAAACTTTATTCTGAATTTTCTCTTCTGCTTCCGCCATTTTCTTTTCCATTTTCTGTTCAACATTACTAACTTCATTCTGAATTTTCTCTTCTTCTTCCTCTATTTTCTCTTCTACCGAGCCTATTCATCTCTCTACCGACGAGAACTTTTCTTCTAAAGTTTTCTTCATTTCTTCTTGGCCTTTATTAATCTTTTCAGTCACATCTTCTTGGCATTTATTCATTTTATCCGCCAACTCTTCTTGGCCTTTATTCATTTTTTCCGCCAACTCTTCTTGGCCTTTTGATAACTCTTCTTGGCCTTTATTCATCGATTCCGCCAACTCTTCTTGGCCTTTTTCGATTTTATTGGTCGGATCTGTCCTTAATCCGTTAATAGCTTCTAACAGTTGTTTCAGTTGTCCGTCCATCGTTCTTGTTTTCGCCATAAGATCCCGACTCCTGACACCAAATGTTGCAGCGTATATGGTTCTTTTGATCTTATGGTTAGAGAACTTCAAAACTCTTTTCTCTTAGAAAAGTAGAAAATAATTTATTTACAGATCTTCAGAACAACAAAGTCTTCGAAACTCACAAATACTACTGGATATTCAAAAATAACTGCTCAAGTCTATCGTATAAGTACAGCTTTAGATCCCAGAGACTCTTTATACAACGTCTCAACACTTAATAACATTCAAAACAACATAAATGAAACTCAAGCAAACTCGCTTAACAAACGCCTTGTTCACTCAATGCCTGACTGGTAAATAATAACAACAACAGCTCGTATCGCTCTCCTTATATATAGTCTCGCCGCATGCGGTGGAAATTTCTACAAACTTCTAGAAAAAACTGGAAAACCACGGAACAACATTCAATGTATCATTCAATAGACCTAAGGGGGGGGGGTTTACCATAAATAGGGAAAGGTTACCATCGCCAACAATCGCCAAGTTTGTCGCCAACTTGGCGATACTTGGCGATATATCGCCAAATTTGGCGACCAAAACTAGTCGCCAAAAGTGACGCCAACTTGGCGATATCGCTAATATTTCGCAAAGCTGCCATAGACATTCACTGAAAATAATAGACAAGTTTGCTTGATAACAGAGACAATGTAACAAAAACTAATATTAGTAAAGAAATGGAGCTTAATAAGATTATTTACATTATTTTACAGTACAAACACTAACTATTTACAAAATTCGTAACAATATTATTTGCACATATCAAGCTAACATGATGTTTAATTTTTCACAAGTTATGCTTTCGAATTTTTCACTCAGGACCATATCCTTTTCTAACCATTAACTGAAGTTAACACAAACAGTTTAATGAGAAACATAGTACCTTCAATGCGAATATGCACAAAATTTATCTTTCTGTGTCACAGATAGAAAAAATATGAGCCTCCCTTACATTTTTTACCCTCCCCCCCCCCTCCACACCTATTGCTCACTTCCAGCTATAGAACTGATCCAGCGTCTGCTGGTTTTGCATTTTCCCAGCTATCTTCAATTGGCAATTATTTCATGTCTTGTAACGGTAAAAACATAAAATAATATATTCGTCAATTCAAAGAAATAATCCGATAGCACGCCTTCGAATAGTTTTTTTGTGAACTGAATTTTTTTTTTTTTTTGTGAGTGCAGACATTTATGTATCTATCTAAAAATAAAAGCATAAAACATTACATTAACTTCCAGAAAAATATCTTTTTTTTTCTCCATGAAATCAATTACCATTAGAATTAATAAATTTTCCAAATTTAACCAATTTAAAAAACTAATTATTCACATAGAAAAAAAATAATTATTCACAAGATTTACAGACTGCTTAAACTTTTGAGACAGACTACATATGTATAACTTTCTTGATTGTAGATTAAAGTACGACCTCTCCATGAGAAACGGACAAAATGTCCAGCACATGATGCATTTGTAAACACACATGTTCATTAACTTATATAAGTTGTTAAAATTTATACGACATTTTTAACACCAAAATCTATATTTTCAAATTAGCGTATTTCTTTTTATTTGAAGAGACAGCTCCATTGTCAAATCAGTAGTAATACGAAGAAAAGCACGCGCGATAGGGAATTACCATTTTATAAGTTTAGAAATCTTCATATTTTAAATCCTAGACCGTAGTTAACTTACCGATTTAAATAATAAATAAATGGCAAAAATAACAAGTAATAAAAATTCACATATTTAAATCTGGCCCTAGATGTCTGACCATCTCAAGACTATTCAAGATAAAAATTGACAAAATGTCTTCATCTTGGCATTTGCGTAGATAGCAATATCTATTAAATTTTTGACTTTTTACTCTATTGACTTAATTTGTTAAAACATAAACTATGCATTACAAATAACAAAAACTCTAAAGGTTATTTTAATTTAATGCAGGGTTCGCACAGTGTTACCACTAAATTTTAGGAATATTTTCGAAGTGTTTCATTGCAGAAAAATATTGAAAAATCTGTGAATGAAGGCGGGGATTACGAATGTTGCGGTTTTAAAATTAATTGTTAATTTTCTTATTTTTAATAGTGGTGCCAGAGTCCTTGGAAATTCCAAGGAATGTGCGAACCTTGTAATGATATAATAACATTATTAAAATAAACATGTAAAAAGCTGTTTCACACGTGACATGGAATAAGACACAATAGCAGATTTCGTTGTCTTCTGCATCTTATCACAAAATGGGACACACTTACACTGTTTTTTTTATTATTATAGAGAATCTGCCGGTAAATCCATGTAAAATTGCACAGAAAAAACGATATTCTGTTAAATAACAGTGTTATTCGGTAAATTTAGAATAGACTTCGTAAATTAACATCGTTAAAAATACACAAGACTCTGTAACCAAATTTTAATGACAATAATTTAAGTTAGTTTTTTAATTTATTGAATCACTCAATCTTCAGTGAACTTCAAAGGAAATGCATTTAACGAGTAAATATGAACAGCTTTATGGTTTAGTTTTCACACAATTTGTTTATAGCTGTACTGGGTTTTTAAACCTGCGACCTCCTGAATGTGGAAGAACACCTTACTGACTGAGCTTATACAGGATGTCCAAGAACTTCGTGTACAAACTTTGAGGTGTGGTAGAGAACATAGTTTGGAACCATAATTACATAGGAAAGCATGGGTGGAAACGTCGCCTTCACTTGTTAACCCTTTCACATGCAGTGGCTAAGAAACTACAAAAAGTTTAATACAAAATTAATATTGACACCAGTATTTTAATATGATTTTTCCATTTATTACGTATGTGAAATGTCTCATTTCTTCTTTGCAAATACATTTTTCCGCAATTTCAGAAGTCTTTCATATTTTTCACATTTTAGCATTTTGTAATAGCTACTATGATACTTGATTTTAAAGAAACATAATTTAGAATTTATTTTAAAATTAAATCATTTCTTAAACTTTTATCTGTGTAATAAAGCGTTCTATATGCTATATGCATTGCGTTATAACTGTGTCTTTGGGTGTCTTTTTCACGGACATAATTTTCACGGACAAAGAACTTCCATTGCTGAAATGTGGAAAAATAGGTATGGCATCAGAAATAGCGGGAAAATGTATTTGCAAAAGAGAAAAGAAAAACAATTCATACACAAAATAAATGGAAAAATTACATTAAAATTTTGGTACCAATGTTTATTTTGTATTAAAATTTTTGTAGTTTCATAGAGAAATTACTATCTGTGAAAGGGTTGAAAGGAGAAAGTTTCCGCCCGTGCTTTCCTATGTAATTGTGGTTCCAAACAATGTTCTCTAAAACCCCTCAAAGTTTGTACACGAAGTTGTGGGACACCCCGTATGTGTACAAAGTAAGTATTGTATGATTCACAGGAGAAAAAGCCCTACTAAATATAATGCAATATTCCTTTCTTTATAAATTATTCTAAGTTTTAAAAAAAGTAAAACAATCTTTAAACTAAATTTTCTTGTTTATAATTCCTTTAAAAATTATGAAAGAATTGTAAAAGTCTGTATTTTAAATTACAAAATTTAACAAAGATAAAATATCTGACATGTAAATCCCTATAGAGAATTAGATATAAGAAAGGGAAATGTGTGTAAAATAATGATCGAGAAACTCAAAGGAATCCATTTAACCGATAACTAGTATAAATTTATAGAGAGAATTGCTTTTTTTAACCAAAATGTTTAACAATGCGCATGGCAATTATTTAAATATCATTCATCTTCCACGACACATTCAAAATTAGCACTTTAGTCATTTAAAATATTAAACGGCTTTTAACATATTTTGTTCAATTTTTTTTTATCGTAATGATTTGTGTGATTACATTTAAACATTAATCATTAGGCAAAAACATAAAAATAAACATTTTTCAAAATTCACTGACGCAGTACCTTAAAACATGAATGGAAAGAACTATTTTAAATGCGTTCAAATATTTTAAATGATTAAAGTGTTAATTGTGAACGTGACATGGAAGATGAATCATATAAAAATTACTCCAACGATACTGCATTTCATTACGAATTACAAATGATAATAAAATTCGCGATTTCAATGGAGTTAAGAGAAAAAGAAATTTATTTTCAATTACATTACATTTTCTTTTTAAATAAATCGCTTTTAACTATGTTATACTTCTTAATAACTGAAGCTTAGAACAATAGTGGTTGAAATTAGAGATAATTATAAAAAAAATAATTTTGCAATAAGATTGGATGATTCAGGCATTCGCAGAAACATAGTTTCCAACATTTGTATATATTTAATCAATTACGACGAGAATTTTTTTAAAAAGAAAAGAACCAAAAACATACTTGCCAGCCTGATACCATTTTCAATAAATTATTTTTAGAAACTTTGAAAAAAAATATTAAATTATGAAGGTCGTAATTCGGTTTCAATCAAAATTGAAAATTTCTTTTTCCATACAAAATGTCTGGTAGAAATTGAATTTAAAAAGAAAACAAAAATTGGCACTTGTGTTTGCTCATGCAGTGTTAAATTCTGGGGGTGGCCCTTGGGGACATCCCCCGGAGCTACAAAATTCCCCCTTCCCCATCCGGAAAATGTGAGATTTTGTATTTTCAATGGTCAAAAATTGCAATATCCGCCCCGGAGCCACAATCGTCTCTTCCGGAGAGAAGTGTCTGAATTCAATGTTGTACACATGCCCCGATAATTCATTCGAATAGTAAAGTCCTTTTTTCTGCTCATGAATAGTTGATACCATAAATTTAAATTCCTTTAAATCTTAATTCTTTTTCAATCATTAAATTACTGAATTTTTTTTAAAAGCATAATGTTGTAAGCACTTTATTCTACATCAAATACTTCCCATATTAGTAATAAAATTCATACAAGAAAAAGTCATGCATCAATCATAGATTATGAAATACTTTCATTTGTAAGAGAATATTATTTTAATATGACATATTTTCGTTCGATGAAAATGAACATACTTAGTGTTATAACCGAATTATTTTTTGTATCTCTATAAAGGAATGCGAAATGCTGAACACTATAGTGTTGTAGTACATTTTGCAATCATTCTAATTTATTATATTTAAATTATTTTATTATTATTTATGACAACGATTGTTCTTGTAAAGCATTCTTTTGCGTACCCATGTAAACACTTCATTTCCAAAAACGAAATTCTTTAGTAAACATAAATATCATATGAAAATTTCATTTTAATTCAAATGTGTAGGGGAGAGTGGGGATACTTGAGCATAGGGGATACTTGAGCCACCCCTATTATCTCTACAGTTGGTTAATTTTTCTTTCTAAAACTGCCAATATGTTAACACATTTATAGTTCTGAACATGTAAAAAAGAAATCACACATCTTGGTACCATTTTGAAAGTATAGTGATCAATAGTTGTCTTTTCCCTATCTGAAGTAAATTTTTGGCTACATGTTTTTTTTGTTTTTTTGTAATCAAAGTTTTGTTTAAAGTTGCAACTATATACATAAATTTAATAAGCATAATTTCAATTGTATTTTGAATCTAAAATAGTTCTAATAGCTGCATGCTTTATTTAGTAAAACTCTGGGAAACAAAACTAGTGGTAGTGGGGATACTTGAGCCAGTGAGAGTGGGGATACTTGAGCCATGTGTCAATCCTCCCCACTAGAAATTAAACATAGGAGAAACAAACAAAAAATAAAATTCCTCCCTTATATTCACTAATAGATTTTTTTCTGGATAAAAGAGAGAATAATTTTTCATTTTATTTTATTTTTCTTAAAAAAATAACGACTTAAAAATGTTTAAAAATGTATATTTTTTAAATGAAAATATCCATTTTAATTTTCATTTTGACTAGCAAAATAGCCTGTCTAGATAAATGTAAACATAGTTTTCAATTTAACTTTTATTAAATTAAAATAACTTTTTAAAACTGTTTTACAGGCTGTAATCTCTAATACTTTAATTAGTTAGGTCCAACATATTAAAATATTTATTTTTTAATATAACATATTAAGATTAATATCTTATATTGAAATCGTAACCTGTGTTGCTGTAATTTTTTTTAACTAAGAAAATTGAAGAAAAATTAGTAAAAAGAGCGCACAAAAAACAAGAAAAGCAACAAAAATCCCAGTTCAAACTTACCTGCATGGAGCCAAAGAATAAGACAAAATATTTTCCTGTGAAATCAAAAAAGTGTTTGAAATAGTAGAATGATACATCTGGCTTAAATTCCGACAGCTACTAAATTAAAAGCATGAGTTCGACATTATCATTAGAGGAAAATTCTGCCAATGATGGTGATGATGTGAAAAGAAAACCTTCTATTGATGGTTGGTTACTAATAAAATATTCCAGAAAGAAAACTGTAAAAATATTTGTTGGATAAGTGCTTAATATTTTGAAAATGAAATTTGCCCGATGAATTGCAGATTCCAAATTTAAATGGCTCTGAACTGAGGGTGTTTTTACCGTCGTTATAACTCAAGTTGAAATTATCATTTGACAACCAGTTCAAGCGACAAAAACTGATCGTATTACTAACTTTGTTTTCTCAATTGGTTTGGAAGGACTTTATGTTTCATAATTTATCATTCTGTAAAATGTTTGTGCAAAAATAAAGCTAAAAAAATTACTTTTGTAGGTATTTTTCCGTAGTGGCTCAAGTATCCCTCCCATGGGGATACTTGAGCCACCATGTAAAACAAAAAATAAACATTTTTTATACATAGAAAAATAGTTCAAAATTAATTGAAAGTGGTTTTCAGTTGAAGAAAAAATATCAAATTTTCATTTTCAATATTTTATTTTATTATAAGAAATTATAAAAAAATTTAAAAAAAATAAAATTCAAAAAATGGCTCAAGTATCCCCATCTTCCCCTATACGATAATTAGAATACAGACAGACTCTCAGATAGACAATCAGACCAAAAATACATGGAAAATGAAACCATAAGGAACTGTTTTGGAAAATGTTAAAAAGTTTTTGGCTGCATATGTTAAAGGCATTTTAAATTTATTAAATGATCGTGTAAATTTGTATCTAGTATCCCGGTGATTTTTTTTAAATAATTATTTTTAAATGATAGAACATAATTTGTCGGAAATAATTTTTCCCGGAGACCACAATACAAAGGGAGTACTTTGTGCGCTCGTGTAAAGGATCTACAAATTCTAAACACTTATTTTGCAATAAGAAACATTCTATAGTAACCATAAATAATATATAGAAATTGCACAACAATCCGAGTGCACATATCTTTGTTAGAGGAAATTCAGTCTCTAAGATAAACAGACAAACAAAAATATAAGTAAAATAAAATCATAAACTCTTTTAAACTATGTTGTAAAATCTTAAAACGTTCTCTGCATTTAAAAATTAGTTAGAATTTATTCAATTATCACGTATATTTTCACCCACTATCCCACTTATATTTTAACTCATTATGCTTAATTTATAATAACTGTACTTTTCGAAAACATTTTTTCTCTTAGATCATAATGTAATGAAATTATTTTGTGTGCAAATGTATACGATCTACAAATACTAAATACCTATTTTCCAAAAACAAACATTCCAAGTAAACATTTATAAGATATAGAAATTACACGGTAATTCGAGTATGTATACGAAAGATAGAGGACAATTAGATAAAGAGACACATAAAATAATTTTATAGGCATTTTTATACTATGTCGAAAAAATTTTAAATATTATATGGCTGTATATTTAAGACATTTTTTATTTATTGAAATATCATATAATTTTTAATTTAGTATTACAGTAATCTTTTTAACCCAATATGTTTAATAGTTATAACTTTATTAGATGAAAAGGATTTTTCTCGCGGAACATAAATTAACGGAATTCTTTTGCGCACCTATGCAAACGAACAATAAATTAAAAACACTTCATGTTCTATAAAAACATTATGTAGTAAACATCAATAACTATTCATAATTACATAGTAACATGAGTGAATACAAAGTTTAGAGTGCAGGCAGACTCGCAGATAGATATACTAATAAAATGAAAGTCAAAATAGATTCATAAATATTTTCAAACTATATTGTAAAAGCTTAAAATGTCCTCTGCATGTACATGTAAAATAAATTTATTATTTATTATATTATCTTACTTTTTTATTCGGTAGAAATATTATATTATTTTCTGAAAAAAGAACTCCAAGGAATCGAAACAATCTAAAAGTACAAAAAATTAAAGAATGAAAAAAATATTATAATATAAAATAAAATAATTCACTGAATATTTCTTGAAATCTCCATATATTAGGTATTCAAATTTCATATGTGGTACTAGAATTACGTTAAAAAATTTAAACTACGATCCAAAATATCAATAAAGAAACACATTGATAATCAATATTAAAATAAAAAATTTCATAAAAATACTTTAATTTTCTGATGGAATTTCAAATAAATATTTCCGAATGCTGGTTAAAATAATGCAAAACACGCATATGCGACACTATAGAATAAAGTATCCGATAATATTCATTTGAAAATTTATTTGAATGTTTTATTCTGCATGCAAAACTCTAAGCTACTCATGAATTTTAAATATTCAATCTTCCATTCACATTCTTGTTATCGCATGCAAAGGTAAATTTCATTCCTTTTCATCCAAAAGGAATTTGCAAATATATGTCTTTGCAGCACAGAATATTTAATTATGTGATATTTATGATACAATTTGGAATGCATTTTAACATTTTATTTGGACTGACATATATTACGACTGTTTACGACCATTTTGTTTAGAAAATAACTTTGTAAAAAATATATATGTACAATAAATCTTTTAATATTTTCAATTATGTATAAGTTACTGGTAATGAACCTTTAAAAAATAATTTAATATTCATATTTAGAAAAAATATATTAAAATTTCAAGCAACAAAAATACATAAGAATTTTGGATTCCAAGAAAAAAAAATATAGTATTAGATCACAAAAATAAAAGGTTTATAAAAGCCATTGAAATATTTAAAATATAAATAAGTATCTTATATATGTGTATACCTGATATACCATAAATCTATTAACCCTATAAAACATTAAAAAATTTGAAAAATTAGTTTGTTTGAATTTGTTTTGCATTAAAATCACTCTCATGCAGAGACTTTTATTTTTCTTGTAGCGATAAAAGTTTGGAATTTTTTGTCAATAGTTTTAAAATATAAATTTGCAAATCATAAAACCAAAGTAATTTTTCTTGTTATGCGTTTTTAGGAAAATAACTCTTACGAATTCGAAATAATCTAACAATACAAAAATTAAAACAATTTAAAATATTATAATATAAAATAATAAAATTCACTGAATATTTCTTGAAATCTCCATATATCAAGTATGAAAATTTCATATTTTTGTTACGGGAATTTCGCTAAGAATATCTAAACTATGGTTAAAAATGTCATTATAAACACATCGATAATCAATATCAAAATAAATATTTCCATAAAAATACTTTAATTTTCAGATGGAGTTTCAAATAAATATTTCAGAATTCTGGTTAAAATAATGCAGAACATGCATATGCGACACTATAGAATAGAGTATCCGATAATATTCATTTCGAAATTTATTTGAATGTTTTATTCTGCATGCAAAACTTCTCAAGAATCTTAAATATTCAATCTTCCATTCACATTCTTGTTATCGCATGCGAAGGTAAATTTCATTCCCTTTCATCCAAAAGGAATTTGAAAATATATATGTCTTTGCAACTCAGAATATTTAATTATGTAATATTTATGCTACAATTGGAAACGCATTTTTATATTTCTTTATACTGGAATATGTTATGACTGTTTACAAAAATTTTGTTTAGATTTTTTTTTTTTAAAGAAAAATCACACAAATACAACAGTTATTATTTTAAATTATGTATAACTTACTAGTAATGAATTTGAACATTTTATTATTCATGTTTAATAAGAATAATAAAATTTTAAGGAGCTTTGAAAGATTTAGTAGTTCACAAAAAGATCGTAATAGACGTATAAAAGTTGTTTTATTATTTAATATATAAATATGTACATTATATATATCTGGTGAAAAATAACTTTGTTAATTCTCTATAATAATTATTGGTACTTCTCTGTTATCCCGTCGACCAATTTCGCCAAATTAATAGCTAAATTATACATATTGACATAATTTTTATTTTAAATAACGAAAAAACAAATAATTAGCAGAATATAAAAAAATACAAATAAAAAGTTGAAATAAAAATCACTTAATAACATTTTAAACACGTAAATCGTATTTAATGTCATTGAATGTGACATTCACGATCATCCATTATTGACATTTAATCTTATAGTTTGACGATAACTTTTTGATCAACGGGATAACCTAGTAGTACCTATTGCCCCAACTTTCAGCTAAGTTCAGTACCACCGTTTAGGCCCAAAAACATCCAGTCAAATTTCGCCTGGTATGATGAGTACAAGGTGTGCGGCAACAAATCACATAGTTAACCCAGTGTGCAATAAACCACAAAGATTACCAACAAAGCACTTAACCTAAACAGCCGTCCCGGGTACTTCTCTTAGTGGTTTGCCACTTTGCCGGCTAAAATTACATCATGTACGCTAATGGCGCCTGGTGCATGTAAAATCCGTCGTGGGTGCAAAGTCCTCCAAGTTACCTGTGAATTATACCTGGAGGTGCCTTGCCAGGTGAAGGTCTCGTCATCTGATCAAGGCTCTAAATTACGGGACCATCTTGCGAAGCCATTTGCAGCTCAAACAACAGGATGTACTATTAAATAACAGGCGAAACAAAATATGCTCAACGACAAGCAAGTACTGCAGGAATGATGGCGTGCGAAGCAAAGAAATCAGGTTTATTGCCGCGTAGCGGCAATTAGGCGGTCGCCCGCCCCGATACCAGGTATCTAACCCGTTAAGCTGAGATAACTCGGCAGGTAGGGGCCTGGTCATCAGTTAGAAAGAAAAAAGAAAAACCTAGTAGTACCTAATTATTTTTAAAAAGCATTAAAAAATGTTTATTTGAAATGCAACACTGTTCTCATGCGGAGGAAAAGAGACAAAAAATTTGTGAAACGTTTCGTCAATGGGGGGGGGGGGAGGGCATTAACAACAGAATACTAAAACAGATAAAATACATTTTTTATGAAAAAAACGGAACACCGATTTCTTTGGCACGGCAGTTATAGACTGGGAGGCGGCAACACAGACCATCACCTCATCAAGTTCACTGATGAAAATCTAGGATTAGTTAAATCTCGATTTGCATATTAAAACGCAATCGGTCCTCCGAGTGCTTTCGGAAAACACCTAAAAACTTCATTTTAGCGGTTGACTCCTAAGTTTACTATTATATTTTCCTGCTCTAGATAATCCATATTATCATACGTTTTGGTGCAGGAAAGCACAACTGTAAACCTACGACGTTAAAATAGTCTATTATGTTAAAATCATAAAATCGGGTTTTTAGGTGTTTTCACCAAAATATGCCTTGACAGACCAATTCCGTCTGAATATGCAAATCAAAATTTAACTAATTCTAGATTTTCATCTATAAACGCGATGAGGTGATTGTCTGTGCTCCGCTTCCCGGTCCAACTATCTGACTATTAAGAAAAATGTTTATCTAGAAAGCTACAGCAGAGTTACGGGCTTCTGATAGACGTAGCGTTATTGGAACATTTTCTTTTTCATCCATTTCAGAGCTCAAAATGGTCAAAAAGCTTAGATCGGCAATTCCTGTCTAAGGTAAAATAGCTTCATCGTATAGCCTTATCCAGCAATGTGAGGAGTGCATGAAAAAACATACGTCTGGTTAGTATCGGTGAAATATGAAATACGCAGTTAAATGTGAACTCGAAATCTCGGGTCTTTCGGCAGATCTTAGTCTCTCCTCTTCAAACACAAAGAACACATGTTTCTACTGTGAAATTAGCATCAAGACTCAAACTATTATCTTATGATAAATAAATGCAAAAATGTTTTCTTGAAACATGTAAGTATAAATTTTCATTGTAGTGTATTCATAAATTTTCAAAATAAAAATTTGTAGATATTTTTCAAAAATACGAAAATAAATCCAAGATACCAACATACGAGTTTGTTGAATACGCTCTTCTATACTATTCATTTCAAAATTTATGTAAACATTTTAGATTAGGTTGAAATTTCAAGCTACTCCAAATATTTCTTTAACACTGTTATTATCATATATATAGAAAATTATCATCGTCTTATTTCATGAGACAAAATCGTACATAAATTATGTCTTATAACTATTCAGAATATTAAATTGATTCATATACTATATTTCTACAAAGAATTATTGCTAATTCTCTATTACTTATTTATGGAAAAATATTTTAAGAATATTTATTAAAATATTTGGTTGTATATCATCTTTTAAAAAACATGTAATATATATATATTTTTTTAAATGAATGTAATATAATGGAATAATATGTAATAAAATAATTTAATAAAATTTTCACTTAAAATATTCGTTTGCATATTTCCTTTAAAGAAAAATATACAAAATAAATTTATTAAAATAAGTGTAATATAAAAGAATAAAATATAATAAATTCATTTAATGAAGTATTAAATAGTTCATAAAATTTCGAGTAACATATAAATAAGAGAAATTTTGACAGTTTAATAACGAATGATACATTATGTCTTGGTACAATTAAAGGATTAAATATATTTTTAAATAAAACGATTAAAGTGATAAAATTGGTTTAAATTCATTTGATTGTACTTCGTATTAGTTCAGTCTATTTCAATAAAAATATTTATTAAAAACTACTGTATAGAGATAATTTTTTTTTAATTTTAAAATAATATATTACGCATACAGGATACTTGACAAAGTGACATATACCATATAAAGTATTATATCATTACATATTACATTAAAATAAAACGATAATCGTTTTAAAAATTTAAAATTATTAACTATTTGACAAGTTCATACAAGAGATAGTTTGAAAATAGCTTGATCAAAACATCATTCAATAAATATAAATTAACTAATATAAATACAAAAATGTTTCCTTTAAAATATTTTGATTTTTAGAATGGAAATATCCAATAAATATTTCATGAATATTTTTATATTGAACCAAAACACGCGTCTGCGACGCTATTAAATAATGTCCGATAGTATTCGATTGAAAAATTATTTGAAAATGTTATATCGCATGTGAAATCTTCAGCTTCTCATTAATTTTAAATAATCAATCTTTCAATTGATATTCTTGTTATCACATACGCAGGCAATTCTCTCTAGATGTTTCGAGAAGATTTTTCAAGTAAAGATCTCTATTTCAACAATATTTAATTATTCATTATTTTCCATCTTTAATTTATCTATGTATTTCTTATATACTTAAAATCTTGTCGTGTATTTCCTAAAGTATTACTTCAGAAATGTTCTTTTAATTAAAAAAATTTAAATAATTCATTCCGATTACTTTTTTATTTTCCTATTTATTTATTTATGTATTTATTTATATGTATTTTTATTTTATTTTATTTTTATTTTTTGGTAAAACAGTAATAACATTTATGAAGTTCGGTATCTTGTTAGTAAAATGTTGTACAATATACAAATAAAAGCAATTTTTACAGTTTGAAAATAAATGATGAATAATATCCATGCATAAAAATCATAATATATTTTTTAAATATTACAAAACAAGTGGATTAAATTGATTTAAATTTAAACATCTGTATGTCTTATTAGTAAAAATTTTCGATGAAAATCTATTTATTAGCTACAAATGTAGACACATAAATCAGCATTTAAAATTTAAAAATAATATATAAAATTTAAGGAATCGAGAAAACATATTTATATATATATATATCTTATAAAATATAATATATCATTTAGTAATATATTAAAATACAATGATTATCTTTTTTTAAATTTTAAATTATTAATTATTTGAAAATTTCATACATAAGAGGGTTTGAAAATAGTTTGATCAAAACATCACTCAATAAATATAAATATACTAATATAAATACAAAAAAACGCTTCCTTTGAAATATTTTGATTTTTGGAATGGAAATATCGAATAAATATTTAATGAACATTATTAAATTGATGAGAAACACGTGTAAGCGACGCTATACAATAAGATGTTCGATAGTATTCGATTGAAAATTTATATGAAAATGTGAAAGCTTAAGTTTCTCATGAATTTTAAACGTTCAATCTTTCAATTGACATTCTTACTATCACATACGAATAGAAATATCGTAGTATCTTTCGAGCAAATTTTTCAAATAAATGTCTCTGGTGTAAGAATATTTAATTATTCATTACTTTTCATCTGTAACGTTCCAATGTATTTCCTTCTATACATAAATTACACCCATGTATTTGATAAAGTATTTCTTCGGAAATCAACGTTTGTTTAAAAGAAAAATTTAATTCATTTAATATATTTCTGATGACTTTCTTATTTTCTTATTTATTTTTTTATTTATGTATGTATACAGCCCAGTCTCTATATAACGAAGTCCACCGTTCCAGTTCAAAATTCGTTATATAGAAAAATTCGATGTATAGAGAATGATGTTAAAAATAATACTTAATGTGTGAAATTTGAACAAATGTTATTTTTGATCTTTTGTATTAAGAATTTGAAATATTTAAAAGTAAATATTAACCTAACATTTTATTTCTTAATTATTTAAGCTGTTTCAAAAAAGAGGACAGACATTTATTTGAAAGCTTAATGGAAATCAAATAAGAAAGACTTGCATTAATTTCAGACGAAGAAATCTGTAATTTGTTATTTTTTTATTTTAAAATTGTTACGATCTCAAAAAAAATGCTCAAATTTTATCAAGGAATGAAAAATTGTAGTTAACATTTTCCTCCATTTGAAGGCCTCTCTTATGAGCCTCTCATTGATTCCTCTCTTACATGTGTGTCAATCCAATCGACACTGTTTTGGGAAGGATGTGGAAAGATGTGTGGGAGGTCATATGAATTCGTTGGATTTAAAGAACAAGGAGAGAAGTAATAATAAAAAAACCTCAGCACTGACGATAAAGGAAAAATAAGTGATAGAAAATTGATTCCACGTGATTTCGGAGCTTTTTAAAACTGTTTTTTATGACCAATTTATGAAAAAATTCGTTATAAGGAGATAGATATCTCGCTATATAGAGACTGTTTTGAATGTAATCATGCGAAAAGGGGACCGTTCCTACTAAAAATTCGTTATATAGAGAAATTCGATGTATGGAGTTTCGTTATAGAGAGACTCAACTGTATTTCGTAACTTTTTTTATTATATTTATTTTTGATAAAACATCAAGGATTCTTATGAAGTTGGGTATCATTAAAAAATCATAAATTTCGAAAAATGTCAAATATATATATAGTATCTTATATTAAAAAAATTAAGAGTCATTATTATAATTTTTTTACAGAATATTTTATCTATCTCAACAGTTATATATTAGTTTTTGTATGTCACTAGACATTTATTTTGTCCTTAATTTTTGTGAAACTAAATATTTAATTCGCTGCATTTTGATTACATATTTTAATTTTCGGAATGGAAATATCGAATAAATAAATCATGGATATTTTAAAATTGGTGCGAAACACGTATATGAGACGCTGTTAAATAAGATGTTCGATGTATTCTGTTGAAAATTTAACTGAAAATGTTGTATCGCGTGTGAAATCTTAAGTTTCTCATGAATTTTAAATATTCAATCTTTTAATTGATATTCTTGTTATCACACACGAAGGAAAATAACCTAGTACCTTTGGACTAGAATTTTCAAATAAATGTCTCTATTGCAATTTAATTTAATTATTCATTATTTATCTTCTGGGATATATCAATGTATTTACTTCTATACTTAAATTACTGCCATGCATTTGTTAATGTATTTCTTCGAAATCAACTTTTGATTTAAAAAAAAATCATTTAACATCTTTCTGATGACTTTCTTATTTACTTATTTATTATTTTATTTATGTATGTATATTTCGTATCTTATTTTTCATTATATTTTATTTTTGATAAAACATCAAGAATGCTTATAAAGTTGGGTATCATTAAAAAATCATAAATTTCGAAAAATGTCATATATATACATAAATATATATATAAATAATATCTTATATTTAAAAAATTAAAAGAATCATTATATATATATATATATTAGAAAATTTTTACAGATTTTTTTTATCTATCTCACCAGTTATATATTAGTTTTTGTATGTAACTAGGCATTTAGTAAGTCCTGCTATATGTAAAACTAAATATTTAATTCGTTCTTTTTTTTATTTTCGGAATGGAAATATCGAATAAGTAAATCATGAATATTTTTAAATTGATGCGAAATACGCGTACGTTATTAATGTATTTCTTTCATACTTGGAATGTTGTCATGTATTTGGTAATGTATTTATACAGAAATCAAATTTTGGTATAAAAATATGAGAAATAATTCCTTTAATATAATTTCGGTATAAACAATATACATGAAAATAGATATATATCTTATAAAATATTACACCGTTACGTAATATATTAAAATACACTGATTATCGTTTTTGAATTTAAAAATGTTTTTTCGGAAATCAACTTTTGATAAAAATATGGGAAATAATTCATTTAACATATTTGCGGTACATACGGTATACATGAAAACGGATTTATATCTTTTAAAATATTACACCATTACCTAATGTATCAAAATAAACAGATTATCGTTTTATAAATTTAAAAATATTAATTATTTGAAAACCTCATCACAATTTGTTTTGAAAATAGTTTGATTTAAACATCATTTAATAAATATAGCTTTGCTAATATAAATACAGAAAATTTTTTCTTCGAAATATTTTGATTTTCAGAAAATATCAAATAACTATTTCATAAATATTTTAAAATTTGTGCAAAACGCGCATTTGTGATGCTATTATATAAGATGTCCGATAGTGTTCGCTTGAAAATTTATTTGAAATTGTTATATCGCGTGTGAAATATTAAACTTCTCATGAATTTTAAATATTCAATCTTTCATTTGATACTCTCGTTACACTGTTAAAAATAAATCTGTGAATTCACGGTGAAACTACTGGCAGCAAAGTAGCCGAACTTTTACCATTCCGTTAATAGATTTTCCTTTGTGGGAAATACAAGAAAGGAAAACTAGCGTTTGAAGAAGCAGTAACATTCTTTTGCAAAGTTTGATTTCAAATGATAATAATTTAATATAATTTTAAAAATTAATAAATCGATTAATCGTCAAAGAGTTCGAAATGCTGAGACATTTTAAACTGCTATATAAATTACTTAATTATTATTATTATTTTATATAATTTACTTCACGCTGTGCAGAAGATCAAATTCGGACCTTTTGATAGCGGAACAAATCCTTACTAACTGAGCCAAAGCTGCTGATTCCGAATTGTACAAAGTATGGTTTTTATGAGATGGTGGGAAAATCTGTTGTGCTTTTTAAAGATTTCCTTTCAAATATATTCCTTAGAATATTTGTAAACGGTTTGTTTGATTTTATTTTAGACAGATGCGTAATACTTATTTTTTTTTAAATCAATTTAAACTTTTTTAAAAAGATTAAATTTTTAAAAATCACTGGGTTTTTTTCTTTGAATGAATGAATGAATGAAAAACACTTTTTATTCTTTATAGACAATTTTTTGAAATTGTCGTACACTATTTATTTATTTTTTTGGCTGATTAATTAAAAGATTTTTTTAATAAGAAAAAGGAGAAAAATAAACAAAAAAATATAATTTAAAAGGGATTTTTTATGTTTTCATTCGTTCGTGGCTCCAGTGCGATCCGAACCCACAATCTGCGCTCGCAGGCGATTAGCGGTGTGGTGTCTTGAGCACTCGGTCGTGGAGACCCCCACACAACGGGGTATCTCTGTTTTTTGTTTCTAGTTCCATCCGTTTCGTTATTTTTAGGAAATACGGTGGAATTTTCAGATTTTTGACGGAAAATGCCCTAATGTTGTGAAAAGGGACTTTTTCTGTGAAATTGAGGAAAAAAATATTAGTGAATTTCAGATTTTTTTTAACAGTGTATCATATAGAAATCGAAATTTAGTAGTATCTTTCGAAAAGATTTTTCAAATAAATTTCTCTGTTGCAAGAGTATTCAATTATTTATTATTTTCCACCTGTTATTTATTCAATGTATTTCTTTTTATACTTAAAATATTGCATTGTTGAAAATATCGAAGAAATATTTTATAAATATTTTTAAATTGATCCAAAACACGCGCATGAGATGCTACTAAATAAGATGTCCTATAGCATTTGATTGAACATTTATTTGAAAATATTATATCGCGTGTGAAATCTTGAGCTCATCATGAATTTTAAATATATCTTTCAATTGATATTCTTGTTAACGTATACGAAGGAAAATCTCCCGATATCTTTCGAGAAGATTTTATAAGCAAATTTATCTTTTGCAAGAATATTTCATTATTCATCCTTTTCCATCTGTAATATTTCAATATATTTCTGTCTACACTTAATTAATTGTCGTTTATTTGATTCATAAATCAAATTATGATTTTTAAAAAAACTATTCAAAATAATTCTCTCAATATATTTTCGATGAAAATATATTTAATAACTAAAAATGTTGACACATAATTCAGCTTTTTAAATTTTAAAATAATATATAAAATTTAATGGATACATTCAAACGGATTCATATCTTATAATTATTATACCAATACGTAATATACTGAAATAAACGGATTATAGTTTTTTTAATTTAAAAATATTAATTATCTGAAAACCTCATCACATTTTCTTTTGAAAATACAGTCGACTCTCGTTATGTCGAAATCGGATAATTCGAATCTTCGCTTAATTCGAACTAAACATGAAGTCCCGAAATTTTCAAAAGCAGAATAACGATAAAATTTTTCATTAATTCGAACTCATTTTCTAATGAATTCGTTTAATTCGAACTAATGAGAATTTCGATTTTTCATTTTTCTTTTCTTTCTCACGGATTTTAGATCATTTGAATACCTTTCTTTCTTTGATTTTTGGGGAAATTGTTCCGAACGAGTATACTTGTAATCCCATGCATTCCATGTAATTCCATGCATTTGATATCCACTTTTTTAGTGCCTCTTCTGTCCATCAGTGAAACTTCAAATTTTTCTTCCTTTGTGCTTGTTTCAAATCTTTTAATTAGTTTATGTATTTATACATTCTTATTCAATATTAAGTCATAGTCTAATGATAACAGATGAAGTAATCTTGAAAACCACAATAACATTAATTCCTTCCCACGAATAATTCCCACGAATTATTTTTCACTTTTTAGTTTGATATACTTAAAAAGCGTGTTTTTTAGTTTTTTTAAACTATATTTATTCATATAAATAGAAATCGCCAAGTTCATATGTAGTCATATAGTAAGTAAATATAACAAATCAACCATTTTTATTTGCATTTAATTTTACATTAATCTTTAAGAACGTATATATAAATATATATCTGCCTTATCTGTTTGCTATTATTATTATTATTATTATTATTATTATTATTATTATTATTAGTAGTAGTAGTAGTAGTAGTAGTAGTAGTAGTAGTAGTAGTAGTAGTAGTAGTAGTAGTAGTAGTAGTAGTAGTAGTAGTAGTAGTAGTAGTAGTATTTTACTATTTTGCATAATTAAAAATTATACTTACGAAAACATTTTAATCAATAGAAATGAAAACTATTTTTTCATAAGAAAGACAGAAAGAGTTACAAATTGTATAACTTTTTATATACATTTAAATGTATTTTTAGCGTAAACACAAGCTGCGGAACTGCATTAAAAATGTTAATAACTGTTAAAAATTTATCAGTTATTTAATGTAAAAGAGAGTAAAATTATATGTGCTAATATAGTACAATTGTCAACAAATGTGTCAAGAAGAACGTGAATACTGATATTGTTCACACGCATTTCAGTTTTTAAGATTTCTGTGAGTGTGCAATAAAAACACTGTCTTCAAAACATAATCTTAAATAGTACGGTTACATTTAAAACTCTTCGTGAAAAACAACTTTACGCATAAATCACAGACTGTACAAATTAAAAATAATGTCGAGATTTCGCATAAACCGCACGTAAGTTTTAAAAAATATAAAAAAAAATATTTAAATATTTAAAACAATTATTTAAAATGAAACAGAGAATTTTTTTTTTACCGTTAATTTTAAATTTTAATTTCGAAACATTAAATGATAAATATGTAATATTAAAAGTATAGTGGAACGAAATTGACATTACGGAGGATTTCTGTAATATATTTTTCAAACAAATCACTTTATTCAAAAATTTCAAAATTTCGGCATTTTATTCATCTTTAGCAGTTGTTATTTCCGTCACGTAGATAACTAATAAGCATTGACATTTTACACCAATCCGTTCAATTCTAACATTTTCGTTTGAAATTTCAAAATTATCCCATTTCATAAATATTCATACATAATCCCCATTTCATACACATATTTAGTCAGTTTTATTTCTGTCGCTTGCTTAAATATCAAATATTTTAGTATCGCATAGGAAGATGTCAAATGTTATGTCTTCATAGTTTAAAATAAAATGAAATCCTTAATGTTTAATTTCTTATTTTTCTCTTTCTTAACCCTTTGCGGCGCAGGGCAAATTCATTGCTTAAGTGTTTAAATTAATGGCTGAGACCGGAATTTGAAAACAACTTTATTTGTAAATAAGAAAATGCTGTAATTCACGCATTCAATAAAGCGAAATTTTTTTAAACAAAATTCCGATGCGAATGTGGCAATTGGGAATTAAAATTAAGTGGTATATCTAAGAAACCACTGCGCCGCAAAGGGTTAAGCCCAGAGATAAAAAGATTTTCTCTGCCCAGAGATAAAACAAACCTTATCAATTATAAACAAACCTTATCAATTATAATAATTAAATAGTAGTTGACAACGTACTTACAATGAATTATTATCTATTAATTAACGTTATTATTTTTTTCCCAGCAATAATATGAAATACATAACAAATCAACTGTATATTTGTGGTAAAAGAGAAATTTTTTACAAGTATTTGTGCGTTCTCAAGTACTTACTATATTTTTAATTAAAGAATAGTTATTCAAATATCAATTAAATCTAGAAATGATTATTCGAAAATCATTTGAAATGTATATATTGAAATTCTTCTTGTTCAAAAAAAAAACTTTACTTCTAAATACGTTGTAAAGATTTTTATTTTAGGAGAATGTTAAATTCTTCTGACGTCTATTCATTCTAGTTTTATTGTATTTTAACATACAAAATGTTATTACTCGTACATTACAGTTTTAGAAATGATCAAAGTTATATCTATGCATATTTTTCTTTACAATAGAATGTATAAAATATCTAAAAATTATGTCCGTAACTTATCAGAAGAATTCTACGACCATGTAATTTTTTCCATAAAAAATAAGTTCCTAATAATAGTATTTGGAAAATCCTATAAACCCTATTCCTTTTTCAATCTGCTTGCACAATGTTTTCCATTTTAGAAGAAATGCTGGAAATTTATATTAAAAGGAAGGTCGTATTTTATATGAAAAGAATTCCATTCCACTGCCGAATAAATTCGGAAAATTTATATGTTTATTGGAATTTTTATTTTAAGAATTGCGCATTTATTAAAGACAAAAAGAAAAAAAGAAGTTTTTATTATAAGCAGCCGGTTCTTAATTAATATTCTATAAAATCTTGATTGTTTACTTTTGACATTTTTAAGAAAACAATAAATGTGAAGGTTTTATTTATTTGTCTATTTCTACAATTTATTTAATTGGCACCATATATTTTATGAAGAAAAATTAAATATGTGTTCCACGCTGCATTTAATAATGTGTCGATTTAATGTTTGCAATAAATATCTACTACTGCTTAACATAGATATAAAATCAAGTCAAAAATTGCACGTCAAACGTAACAAATGAAGAGCGTTCGTGCTATAACGAAGTTTTTAAAATATACAGTACTTCGAATACAATATAGCGTCTAAAATATTTGATGTGTCCCTTTAAATGCTAGATGCTTTCTAGTATACAGGAATCTATTTGTACTAAACCTCAACAACGTATATGAATTTAATAAAATGTGAAAAAGTACAATATGAATAAAGCACACCTCAAACAATGTTTTCCCCTCTATATAATTATGCTTTTCTGTGATTCTGTAAAATAACAAAAAATATTCTTTGCACAGCAGATCGTACAGAATGTATATTCTAGTATAAATTTCATTTGAGCATATTAATTTTATTATGTTCGAAAGAGTGTCACACCATTATAATGCATTTGAAACTATTTTTTCCCTTTGGCCGAAATGTTACAGATTACTTTTGATTACCTCTGTAATTAAACTATACATCCGATATTCGTAAAACTTGAAATGACAGTACACAATTATGCAACAATTTTATATTTGAAATTTGAAATTATTTGATTGGGTAGTTTTGTCTCTGTTATATGCGGACAGACAGACGGACATACTATAGGTACATTTCACAGGTATTACACATTACTACTGTGTATTTACATAATTACGCAGCACCTAAAAAAAGAATGAATAATGTACTATAGATATTGTACTATAGATGATGTAAACCGAAATTAACCTATTTCATTATCATTCTTTGAAACATTTAATTATAAGCGCCTTTGCCAGATAGGAGGGTTTAGCATTATTTTCATTTATAGAACGAATTGTGATTCTAACTACCTGTAATAATTCAATTGTACTATTTGTAATTTAACTAACAGAAAAACATCAATAATAATTATCAATGTTACATCAAAAATAGATTCTTAACCACATATTTTACTAAACTTGAAAGAACTAGCATAAAATACTTTGAAATATTTGAGATAAATTGTATTGTTTTAAAAATGTTCTTGTTTAAAATAAAATGATATTGTTTTAAATATGCATTTCAATTCTCATTATATAATCACTTAAATATCAAAAAGTTTTTAGAAAAAGAATTGGAATAATTATGCTAAAATAACTACAAAAAAAATTCCTACTATGATATAAAGTAAATAAATCTAAATATTTATGTTAAACGATTTTAATTTGATTAGTTTTAAATTTTAAATTTGATTAACCTTTTAATTCCTAGCTTAGAACGTCCTCGGAATGTTCAGGGAATATGTTCTAAAAGTTAGAAAATTCAGAATTATCTGAATTTGGGCCAGAAATTTTCAATAAAAAAAATTAGTTCCATTTAATCTGTTTTGATATGAAATATAGCAAATTTGCTATTTTAAATTTCTGATATAAATTTAAAATATCTCAATTAAAAATAAAAACCCTCACTGAATTGGAAACAATGATGGTAGCAACTATGCTACCGTAAACATTACAGTGTTAAGCGAAAATTAGAATTTACAGAAAATGTATTCTTTGAAACTCATTATCTTTACACTTCTATTATAATTCTAATTTATTTAATCAATATTATGAAGATTAAAAAATACAATAATGATACACACCGTAATCTTGTAGAAATGCAATAGTTATTAATATATGTGAAATGTACGTTTTTTTCATCTCATAACACAGCATTGAATATTAATGATTTATTCATTTCTTATTAAAATCTAACTAATGTACATTTTCTAATGTACTTTAAAAAGTATGTTTTAATGTATATTTTTAAAACGAAATAAACAAAAACAAAAAAACAAAAAAAAAAAAAAAACTCAAGAGGTGATTCCCACTCACCCTTAATTTTGTCAGGCGTCACTCATTAATCAAAATGCTAAATGCTTTCGAGCCACTAATACCATACAGTTTACTTCACCATATTTATCACAGATTATTCGGACATATAATAAGACAAACAGAATTAGTTTACAGGTGTCCAAGACATTCGGAGCACCCATTTACGCAGACACTAGTGGTTAGTAAGAACAGAGCTGCCAAGACTCCGGCTTTTTCCATACCACTGTTATCGTAGAGAAAATCTGATTTTGTTCAATCGACGAAATGTTCCAATTAAATAAGAGAACATTTTCTGTATTATAATACTGGTATCCAAAAAGCCGGAGACTTGGCAGCTCTGGTAAGAATCATATCTCGTGTGCAAAGGACTAATTTATAATATAGGATTTGAAAAAAAAATATTAAGTAAAATATTAAATATTATAATATAAATTTTCATTTGGTGGAAGAAGTTTTCTGAAGAGTTTTGCCAAATTTCTGGATGAATGATATAAAATTCTATTTTCAGATTCAAATTTCTCTGTACTATGTAAAACATCTTTTTCCAGAAGGAAATGTTTATAGTTTGATGATGTTAACAAACATTTGTTTTAAGCATAACAATAGAATGACAGTGAATGGTCTTTTTGATCGCTACCATATGAATACATTTCGATTCAAACGCGAAATTCTATTATAAAATAAATTTAAAAGGCACCAAGAAGTAAAACGTTAAATAAAAACGTTAAACTGCTTTAAATTAAAAGTATTGGTACGAAATATATTTTAATGAAATTCGACAAAATTTGTTAGTCTTTCGGGGGTTAAAATTGAACTTCATATATGAAAATACATTGGATAATACTTAAATTAAAGATTTAAAATTTCATTTATTTACATAGTAAATTCTCAGAAGTAAAATCTTAGGCTATAATAAGGAGTCAAATCTAAGGATTTGAATTTCTTCATAGTTTAAAAATGTGTATAAATACTTTTTGTTGTTGTTGTTGTTAAATTATCGGCCACAAGCAAACATATATATATATATATATATATATTTATATATATCCAGATGTCTAGGAAATATTAATTCCAAGTTATTTTAAATGAATCTATCACAATTAAATATTCCCTAACTTGTTTTGTAACAAAATTCACTTCCAAACTCGCACTTAATTTGAAACTAATATTTATCATTGTTTCCAAAATCTTGTTTAAATTTGAAAAAAACTTAATAAAATTTTAACACATATACAGTAAAGTAATTGTTATTTTAAAATAAAATGTATAATTTAAAAAACAGTATAAACAGTGTAGTATATCACATATTTTCAGTATGTTAACTTTGTTTTTTAATCGGATTTTTTAAGTAAAATTTAAAACAAAAATACGTTCTTAGTTTTAAATTTAAATTAAAAATTAAGCGAGATGCAATGTATTTTGTCTATTTCAACACATGTTGTGTCAAAATGTTGTCATTTATAGTTTTTTTTTTGAGGTTTTGTAAACAATCACTCATAATCAAAGATATATTTTTATAAAATATTGCAATTTCCGCAATGCAACAAAATATGATTTTTGTTTAATGTATGACAATATTTAAGTGTGCTTAGATATAACTTATCTACGCATGTTATATTGAACTGCTGTCTTTTACAATTTGTTTGATGTTTTGAAAAAAAAATCAGTCACAATCAATGATATATTATAAAATATTGCAATTTCACAATACATTCAGATAAATTATAGCAATTTTATGTATAAAAAATATTTATCTATTACTTGAAAAATGTGTATTTTTATTTATTAAATCAGTTTATTTAAACCTTGATCTAACATTAATTTTGATTCACTCGCAGTGTTTTCTTCGATAATATTTTTTTCTTTCCCATATACGACTAGTCTGACGTAAATTGTATATTTTCTTTAATGTTAATTTATTTTCAGTGTTTAAGTTTATTTAAAGTATTCTAAAGTTCTTCACCCTTTCTTAAACATCGTACTGAAACAACCTCTGGACATTCTAGGTTACATATTCCGCTCGGTTTGTTCTTCCATAGCCGTTACACTTATGAGCAATATAAGTTTACTCACCGTTAGCGTCAGTGTTGACCGCCAGTAGCCCGGTGGTTGAGCCATGCTTTCTTAGTTGCACCAACAATTCATCCCTTCATCGTATGATCCTCAGAACATAACTGCAACATCTAATAACAGAGCACATGTTTTAAACAGTTCACGCACACTGACAGCACATTTCCTCTTAAGCTTCCCCGCGTTCATCGCGAGTCAAAGTCGAAAGACGCTTTTACCGCAGACGCTGGATGTTTGGGAGAAAAAGATGGATTACAGGGTTACAGGCACATATTGGCGGAGGTAGTCTGTCGCCAGAAAAGATGCCAAGAGAGATAATAAAGTATAAAGGATGCTTGAAAAGACGAAAAGAAATAGGGTATGAAATTTAAGAGGCTGTTAGATGTTCGAAATTTGGAATTTTCTCTTTTTTATTTTAAAGTTTAATAAGTTATGTCTGAGATAAAACAAGCATTTTCTATGCTCCTGAACTTTTATGCATGTATTAAAGGTTAATAACATAATGTATAAAAATTCATATTTTGAAATATATTAGTTTTTTTAAATAATGAAAAGCCAATTCTTACTTCAATATGGGCTCAGCATCTATGAATATATACAAATCTTAGCATTTTTTGTATATACGTTAATAGATACATTCTACACACATTAGTATATTCCTGTACATAATACACATTTTTAATATAATATTATCAAGAAAAAGTTATGCACATTGCTTAACTGTTACATTTATATATCTTTTAAAATGATTAAATATTAAGGGAAAAGAAGAGAAGAACTAAAATTTTTAATTTAATAAAAATGTTATTTATAAGCAAATAAATAAATAAATAAAAATCAGTAAATAAATAAATAAATAGGTAAATAAATAAACAAATAAAAATCAGTAAATAAATAAATAAATAGATAAATAAAAATATTCGGTAGCGAATAACATGGAAAATAATAACATATACTGTATACTTTACAGTTTTATTCATTTTACTTTATAGATGCGCATCTTTAAAAAGTCCCTTTTCACACAAGAAATTCGCATTGTATGCTAAATATACAATACAAAAATGGAGTCTGCAATTATACATGCCCGTTATACATTAAAGTGCCTTAGATTGACGGTTATACAGTATTAAAATAAATTAAATAATTTAATCATATTTGGCAAGGAGTTTTTTCTTTTCTTTTCTTTTTCTTTTTCTTTTTAATTGCATATACGATTTTTATGAATTATTGTAACTTTTCATATATAAATTTCTTTTTATGGATGACCATTAAAATAAAAAAGTGATAATCCTAATAAGAATGTATTTATTAAAATACAACACATTGCTCACAGTTGCACAAAACAGGAATTTTAATATACATTTGTACAATTAAAATAAAATAAAACTATCAACGTTTCGCGCCGTCTTCTGAGGGCGTCTTCAGGAAAATATGATAACGGAAGGACTAATTTTGCATCTTGATCGAGAGATAATACTCCTAATAAATTAAAATCTAAATGAATTAAAATTTTAAAAATGTTGCCACTTACACGTGAGTAAAAATTAAAATATTGCAGCGAAATAAAAATTTTAAGGTTTTATGAGGTTATGCCATATTTTTGGTATATTGTAGGATAAATTATCATTACATGGTTTATTTTCTCGAGTGATGATTTCGATAGATTCTCTTATTTTACCTAGAACTGGGTTATTGCACGGAATTATGATTTTGGCCTCATCAAAGTTAATACGGCAACATTTGCAATGTGTTGTATTTTAATAAATACATTCTTATTAGTTAAATTTTATAGTGCAACTGTCCTGTATATATTTAAGTGATAATTCGTTTATTTAAAAAAATATATACTGAATGAAATCGGATTAATGTATGGGAAATCTGTTAAAATTGGTTAAAGGAAAATTTTAAACTAACAGCCGTACTCCTTGACTGTTTTTTAAACTCTTATATATATATATATTTGAAAATTAAGAATATTAGAAAAATAAATTATAGAAAATTCTTAGGAGGGATTAAAAGAAAAATCTGTAATTATTTTACTAAACATTCCTAAATATTACATTAAAATTACTAAATGTACTTATTATTTTTCCAATATTTAAAAAATGCATAATTCTGTTTTAGAGAAACAAATACATATGTTATTAAAAAATCTTAACTGAAAAATCAATACGTTACACTACTCAAGATTATTTTAAAATTTCCGGTAAATGTTATTGTTTAAGAAAATATATTTGTTAATAATTCTTAATTGGTGTTAATTTTAATAATCATGTATTACGTAAAATGCTTTAAAAATGATACTTGAATTTAAAAATTTTACGACGGAATATCTGCATATATAATTTTATCCTTGTTTTTGTGATTAAAGCCAAATGTCTTAGTGAGACAGAAGTAACAATCAGTTTCGTGGTTGGATGCTTACCTCCAAATCATTGCCACACTAAATTTCAAAGATCTCTTTACACCTGCAGCCCAGGAGCTTAGCGTTCTTCTACACCTTTCACAAAATACGTGAGGAGCCCACTTTTTATCTTGTTGAGAGACCGAAATTAAAAAATAATAAAAATAGGCTTTTCTGGGAGATTCCGTCATGGGATATCCTATCTTAGGTATAATAAGTTCACAACAAACGTAACTAAAATGGTCAGGATGTACTTTACACAATCTATTTGACATTTTGAAAGCAAATATTTAGCTAATTAAACACTACACTGTATCGAAATTCAAGAATAAATTAAAGACAAACTTGTGGATAGTAGAAAATTAAATTTGTTGATAATGTCAAACTCTGACGTGATAAAAATAAAAAATATATATGTTTGTGTTTAGTTGTTACAACTAAATTAAAAATATATAAAATTCATTGGATTAAATTCATTGACTGTTATGACATTTATTGGTAAAAAAATATAAAATATTTAGCTAATTAAACACTATACTGTATCGAAATTCAAGAATAATGTCAAAAGAAACACTTTTGGATAGTAGAAAATTAATTTTGTTTATAATGTCAAACTCTGACGTGTTTAAAATAAAAAATATATATGTTTTCGTTTAGTTGTTGCAACTAAATTAAAAAATATAAAATTCATTAGAAAGATATTTTTTTTCTAAATTAGTGTTTAGCGAGTAAATAATGAGTTTTTTTGTACAATTTCTTTCAAACGAGATTTACGATATCCGAGTAATAACACTCCAATTAATTAGTCCGGATAATCGGGGTTGTACTTAATTATAAATTCTGATAAAATAGTATTTTTACGATATCGTCAATTCATAGCAGATGTAGTAGAACCCCCTAAATATGTATTCTACTTTTAACTATAATGGAACATACAATACTAATGAAATACAAAGTAAATTTTCGTCACTTTCAAAATCAGGGCATTTGATATATCATTGACCTATAGTACAGTGTAAAAAAAAGTAAAGGCAACAAGAAAAATGCATACAACAGATACAGATTTGCATTGTAAATCAAAAAAACTGTAAGGTTACTAATACTATTTTAAGAAACTTGGATGCGTAGAACTATTTATGTAACTGCAATCCAGCTGATAGATAAAATTTTTGTAGCGTTACTATAATTTCAGTAATTTTTTGTAAAGCTACAGACTTCTGCAGCTTTGTAAAATCTAATTTTGTAGAGTTACATCTTTTTTGTACGGATAAAATTTTAGTAAGCATAAAGATTTCCGTATCTTTTCCAGTAAATTAGAGATTTTAGTTATTTTTTTTATAGTTTAACAAATTGACACTTGAAGTTTTTATAAAAGAAATTTAATGTGAATTGAGTAAAAACACAAGTTTTGTGTTAATTTGTAATATTATTTAGATAAAACATTAAAAAATGGCAATACCTTCCAATTAAAAGCAACAGCGTAGTTGTGAAAAATTTAATAATATTGGAATTGTATGATTTTTGTACTATAAAACATATTAATATATTTTATATATATTAATATAGTATACTAAACAAAGAGGAATTTCATTTCGGTTGCTTATAAATCGATTTTTGCTTAAAGAAACTGAGCAAGATTTGATTTTAAATGTTAGATAAATGTTTACGGAAAGTTTTTGTATATTTCATATTGTTCTATGTTGCTTAGTTACAAAATTATGAAGGAAAATTATACAATTGTGTAATTCGATTATGTAATATTAGCCTTTTTTTAAAGTTCTACACATCGGATTACAATAGGAATGGTATTGTAAGATAGAAAAACTTTAATGGATACTTTTATTATCTATTCAGGTGAGCCCGATGATGAAAAATTTAGCCATTTTAAAATGTTCGTCCGGGTGATATTGTTTGTTAGGCAATTTACCAAAGCGTAGTTTTTTCCAAGTTTGCTAGTTGCCAGGGAAAAACACAGTCAAAAAAGAAGTAGCTACTAGATTTTCTTAAACAAAATACTTGGTATAACTTAAATAGATTAATGAAGGCGAATTTCTCTTTAACCGAATGCGGGTATTTAACAATTTTTTGACTGTGTTTTTCCCTGATCCCACCCGACCCAGTTAGCATATTACGTATTGGCTTCTATTAATGTTACTGTCAAGTGTATAATCCATAACAGATTAAAATATAACAGAAATGTTCGAAAAATTAATAAGAAAAATGCGACCGTATCTTTTTTAAAAATGGGGAAGAATATTCCAGGTAAATGTCGGTTATATCTTCATCATAATTTCAAATCCATTTATACAATTCGTTTGATTAAATGTTCATTTTTAGAAATCTGCCACCGTAGCGGGCGAAGTCTGCTAATACTAAATGACTGTAAAACTTCTTATTTGGAATATAAAAACGTTATATTACATTAGTTTTTTTTTAAGTCCTTCTCTTGAGTTCTTTCTTGCGGGTAACAAGAGGCGTTATTCTTAATTTTTATGCAGATAATCATTTTATGCAGATATTTTATGTTTCTGAAAAAAATGAACATTCGCTTACTAAAAAAAATGAATTTTAATTAAGAATAAGTTGCGAATTTTTTACTGCGATCACTAAGGGAGAGTGGTGTACCTTTGACATATGTGTATCTCGGACCTATGCTAATTCTAGCTTTAATTGTGTGTATCATTAAATAAGAAGAGTTGTATATTAAATATTTGCCACCAGAGGTCTCATTTAAGTTCTTGGCATTTGTTTAGAAGCTCAAATAACTGTACAATTAAAAAAAATGAAATTTATCTTTCAAAAGTAAATTTGTCTTAGATATTTCTGTGTTAATTTTATACTAAAATATATCTAATTTTTTAAAATGAGAATTATGCATAATAAAGCAATGCTCTAGCTACTTTACTATGTGCTTTAAATAAAGTTAGGCCGAATTATAATTGGTAGTTTAGTTTTTAAGTGTCAAATTGTTTACCTAGAACTTAATAAAAATTGTTGTACCTTATACTGGGTCCAAGGTACACTAGATATTGACTAATGGATCTGAAAGGAATCTCATGAAGTTAACAATTGGAATTGAATTATTACAATCTTGGCTAAAAATAAATATAATTACTAATATAAATAAGTTTTATTATCTTTAATGATTATAGTAAGTGTAAATGTTCTGAAGTTTTATGTCTATTTAAAAAATTTTATTTTTTAAATCTAATAAACAATGAAATGTATGAAAAATTTATATATATAGCTTCTTGATTAATAAATGTTGATTTTATTCGCTAAAAACAAGTTTTTTCCCATTCTTAATAATGGGACCAAGGTACTCTCCTAGTGGAGTACCTCGGTCCTATTTTCATTTTATATTTAATTCATAATTTTTCATGGAAATTATTTATATAAAAATTTAAGACAAATATATGCTGTGTATAACATTATAAAATCTTTATAAAAATTTCTTTTTTATATTTGGTAATTTTTTTAATTAAAAATTAAAAAGTCAAAATAGGTCGGAGCTCCACCACCTTCCCATACAACTAATTTTCATCATTCACGAACATAATTGGTTCGGAAACATTAAAAGGAAAAATTCTACTCCTAATAGTATGTATCATGCTAGAGAAAAAGGCAAACAGAAAGAAATAACTCAAAAATGTTGGACATAGACATTTTTTATTTTTTAAATGTCCTTCTGCAATGTTCTTTTTTGCAAGTAACAAGAGATGTTTTGTCATTAATTTATTTATTTTATATAGATATTTTATGTTACTTAAAAAAGAGAATTTGATTAACTACAAAATTGAATTCTAATTTAGAAACAGTTGCGTTATTTTGTACAAACTATAGCCATTACACTGTTAGAAGTAAAGGTTGTATATGGAACTCCTAGGAGAGAAACCCCTGTCCCGTCAGCGACTCCCCTAAGGCACCACAAGACACCCCCATGGCACCCTATGAGGTGCCATGGGGTGCTCTAGGGCACCTCTAGGGGTGCGATTCTGGTTCCCTTAGGAGTGTCACTCACGGGACAAGCGTTTCACCCCTAGGAGTACCATATGCAACCTTTAGTTTTAATAGTGTACAACTTGTTTTCTGCAAAGTTTTATTATTCATGAACTATTACATGAATTATACATTAATACTTCATGAATTATACATGAATTTTTATTATTCATTTATTATTCATTCGGAAATAATAGTAGAATAAATTTCTACCTTCAGTAATATTCATTATGCTAGAGAAAAACGTAAACAAAATTGGGCATATAATTGGGCATATAAGTAGCACAAAGAGGAAATAAATTAGAAAGCACGAACACTTTTATTTATAATCTTGCAGTAAGCAAACATAATTCCAAAAAGCAAAAGAATGTTTCTTATGCTCCCTGTATATTTAAAACACCTTTAAGCATATGTATTCATCGTCTTCACTTGGAACATAAACTATGCTCGTATTTTTAATAGCCGTGTCATCAAACATATAATGCATTTTACATATTTAAATAATTTAAGTATGGATTAAATTACACAAAAGGGAAACAGAATGAGTCCCTCTTTGTTAATAAACTTTATGGATGTTTTGATATAATTGATAATTATAATATATAAATTTTCTCTATCTAAAAATATTTATTTAAAAATTATTTTGGTAAATTCACGCAAAATAGTTAGTTTAATGTAGTTTCTTTCAATTAGCGTGCCGGATAAAGTCATTTTACACGTTTAAAGATTTTAGATGGACTTAAATGACACAAAAGGGAAAAAAGAATTAGCCTCCCTTTCATAATAAAAGTTTGTACTTCATGATTCAAAAAAATGTTAGAAAATTTACGAATTCTTTATTTAAAATTAATTACAGAAAAAAGGATATGATGGAATAGTACTCGTAAAATTTGCCACATTTCTGCTAGAATCATCATTAACTTAATACGAAAACGTAAAAATTTATAATTTATATTTTTTAACCTACAGTAATACTAAAAATTTATCTACAAATTATTTTGGAATTAATCATTTAATAAATGGGAATATACTATACTCATGAAAATTCAATCATGTGACTGATAACTCACTGTTGCGGCACAAAAATCCCCTCGTTAAACATTTGTATGAGACTAGAGGGACACAACTGAAAAATCATCTTTTTAAACAGGTTCTGCAATGGTCATAACGCCTAAAAATGGTTGGACCAAAGGGGCTGAATCTGGGTTGTCAGTTTGGCCTTTAATTTTAATTTGAAATTTCAAACTGAAACAGGACATTTCGAACGACGTATTTTAAATATTTTTAAACGTTTCTTATTAAATAAAGCATAAAGTACTACTTTTTAGCACTTTCCAGCAAAGTTTAAAAGCGCTTATGCATTCGGTTTGCCTGCCGACTGGTCACGCTCTAACACCGGTAAATATACTCGGACTTTCATGAAATTGATGAAACGTATTTAACGTCACCAAAACATGTTTGTTATTGCATATAAAGTATGTACGACTAATGGTTCATTTACAGGGATACTTAAAAAAATTCGATTACATCATGATATTCGGAAAAAATTCGCTCGGAGAGTATTTTAATTACATTACCTATTTCATTTGTATTGAAACTGATATAAATCACTGGATATCATTACTGTCCCGGTAAAACAGAGCAATGATAGCAGTTTTTATTAATTTCCAGGGACACACAAAAGAAATCGGTTACAGTACTGTTTTGAGTAAGAATTGCTGGAGAGTACTTTTTAATATTTGGTATGCACTTTCCAATTTAATTAGTTTTTTGAATACTATTCTTTATATATATGTGACGTTTTAAGGAGAAACTCGAATTATCTTCACTGGTTCCTTAAAAAAAAAAAAAAAAAAAAAAAAAAAAAAAAAAAAAAAAAAAAAAAAAATCACATACAGTCGTGGCAAGCATGGGAAAAAACAAAATAAATAAATAAATGTAGAAGACTCTTAAATTACACATTGGCTGCTATAAGTTAATTTATTAAACTGTAGGGGGAAATACTCCCTTTGCAAGCCGTCTTGAACCGAAACATCAAAATGAATATTTCATCATTACTTCAGCAATACGTCCTTAACGTACTCATCGAGAAAAAGCAAAGAATCTCTCTCATCAACTTCCTTCTTAAATCTAAAAACAAAGTTCTAGAAAATTCTCTGCTCTCTAACCATCATTTTTCCATGTAAACATAATTCATGTCCAGCGTCGAGATTTTTATTCAATTCAGACGATATTTTTAGTTAAAAAAATATTATTTAACTAATTTATAATCGACTAAAATTTCGAATATATTAGTCAGACGATATTTTTACAGACGATTAATTTTAAGAGAAAAAGAAAAGAAATGAATTTATTGATATGCACAAATATCAAATGTTGAAGGAGGGAAAAAATAAATAGATAAATAAAAATAATGATATTTTTTGAAAGGTATGGTTTTGGAATAAATTTAATAAGACTTTCTTAAAAAGGGTTGATAAAAACATAGGAAAAATGAGTTTTATTTGGAATATTAAGAAATAAAGTTTAATTCAGAATATTTTTAATTTACAGCCATCTTTTCAAATTCTCGCATATTGGAATAAATGTTTTTTTAAGGCGAATTAAGAATTTATATCGTTTCCTTAAAGATTAATAGATTAGATGTAGAAACAAGATTTTAATTTAATAAGTTGAACTAAGTACGGAATATTGTTATAAGGAAATTAATATAGTATAAAGGTTAATCTTGGCAAAAAAAGATTAAAATTTTGTAATATATATGTCCAATACCTCATATGTAAGTTTGCACAAAAGTATTCTCATACCATTCTCCATATTCGACGAAATTGCTAAACAGGAATTTTCTGAAATGTATGTATCTCTTAAATGAAATAAATTGTCGAATGCATGCTGTTAATAGATGCAATTCGTTTCATCATATACAGGGCTGCTAAAAAAATCGTATGATATTCCGATTGTAGAAGGGAACATGTGAAAATCTGTTTTGAAATGCGTTATATATTTTCATGTGGTAAAATAAGGCGTAATACTTTTTTTTACGGTGTACTTTTGTTACATTATTCTTTATGTGTTGGAAAATGCTTCATAATCTATACTTGACGCGTGATTTTTACTTGCTTGTTTTCTGGTATGAATTTATAATTTTTGAATGAAAATGGAGTTTAAACTGGTAATCTTGGTTTGCAGATAATGTAAAAAAAAGTTAAGAAACTCTTATCACATATTAAAGTGACAATTTTCGCATTTTCCGAAGACTGTGTCTCATTACAACACAGCAAAAACTAAACACTAGGGCTTTATTTACAAATTACACATGATTTCTATTTTAAGAAATTCAAAGAAAACTATGTGCAGCAATTGAAAATTTTCAATATAATAATTTTTTTGTCTTAATTTTCACATCCTTCATTTGTCTTCTCTCTCTCGGCCATATTGAAATAGCACACTAAAAAGGGTAAGTTTTTGGGTTCATATTTAACGCAATAAAATATTAAAGGTAATTTGAGATCATTTAAATAATACAGTAGAATCTCGAATGTACTCATACAAAAATTTGACCTTTCGAGAAGGAATTCTAAAAAAGGGAATTCCAAAATATTTATCTGCACTCGTAGTTTAGAAAGGACGGCTGGCATATAGAAGGAAAGTAGGAAAAAAACCCTTAAAAATGCATGCTCATTAAGATAAAATTTTGGATGGTAGTAGAAAGTGAAAAAAAAGTGCAGAAGAAACCGGTTAACGCAGAGTATCGGTTAATCAAAGTTCGAAAAATCGAGATTCTACTGCATATTTAACTTATAAAAATTAATTAATTTTGTCAAGATGCTATTAATTAGTCTGAATAATTAAAAGCAGCAATTGAATATTATTGTATTAAAATATAGCCAGTAATAAATATCTTACTGTCCACTGATGATTATTCGAATTAATCGAAGAAATTTCACGGAATAAAAAATTACACAATTTAAGAATAACATTGAATTTTTATGACAGAGCCCTGTTATTGTAAGCAAGACACGACGCGACGCATAAGAATAATATGAGATAATTATGACATTTTTTTAATGTAAAAGAATCTACGAAAATATTATTTACGAATTTCGATTTTGGTACTTTTGATTTTGGTAGAATTGCTGTCTTTACCTGCGTACGAACTTATTAATGGCAATAGTTTTTTTGTAAACTGTAATAGCTGAACGCACAGAACATGCCAATTTTCAAACTGTTGAAACTGCGAAATGCATTTTAATCGGATAGAACAATCTTATTCACAGGGGACGAAATGTTTATCATTGAATAACAAAGACATAATATGACAAGAATAAGCTATCACATTAAATTGAAAAATAAAAGATATGGATTTATTCAAATTAAACTTTTATATATTTTTAAAACAAATAAGTTCAAAATATATTTATTTTCTAAATGTTCTTACAATAACATTAAAATAATTCATAACTTTATTAAATAATACAATAAGGACATAATTTACAATAAATATTTTCAGATCCTAAAACGTGACAGAATTCTTTTTATTTCAAGCTAAGATTTCTTTCTGTTATAGATTTAAGTACAGTATAGTTAGTTATAAAAATGGAATGCTAAAACAAATAAGCCAGCCTCATTGATAAATTTCTAATAAGTGATTTTATTGTAATTACCTATTATATCCAAGTATTGTATTAATGCAATTTCTAATTTGGACGAAATATAATTTATTAATCATTTCAAATCAAGATATATAATTGAACAGTATATAACATATAATTAAAAGTCATTTATTTGAATTTCATCATGTCGTAAATCTTTTTTTAATATATCATTCAGAGCTGTCTCCATAATTTTAATAGGCTTTTGAAGATACTTTTATCTAAGATGTTTTACGAACCAAACTATATTTTAATTTCTTTTTGTATTGATTTGAAATAAGTTTAGAGAAAAAGTGTATACACAATATGTTTATTTTTATTTTTATTATTACAAAAACGAAACTTTATCATAGAATATTTTGGGGTGAATTGTAGTAATAATGAAATGGACAATAAATTTAAATTGTGTTCATTAAACAATAAACATTAAAATTCAATTATGTATGCGCATTATAATTCCCGGAACAAATACGATGTAGCTCCTGAGGAAAACGAAACATAATAGTAAGTCTGCAATTTATTTTAATGCAAAATCATGGATAATTTATGTTTTAATGTAAACATATATAAGATCATTTTCCTTTGCACATGACAAGGACTACATTATACAGGTACTTATATTTTAAAAGACCCTTTCTAAAAGATTTGTGAAATGTAACAATAACATTTAACTGTCTGTTTTAGTTTTGTTCGACGTTCATAATATATATTACCGTATAATAAAGTTCTAATATGATAAAAGTAATTTACTATGATTTAAAAAAGAATGATGGGTGTTTTTTGAAATAAAATTAAGTCATTAAATGTTTTTTTTTTATTAATATAACATTAAACAATTTATAAATTTAAAGAATAATTCGTCTAGGATGCAATTTACAAAAAATGTGTCCAGGTTCAAAAATGTGCTTTATTTTTATTATTATTATTATTATTATTATTATTATTTTAAGTTAAGCAAAAAAAAAGTTGAAAAGAAAATGAGGCAAAGAAAAAAAAGAAAGGAAGAAAAAGAAAAAATATATATATATTTGTATTTATCATCAATAATTTCTTCTTTATGTTGCAGTTTTAAGTATATTATAGCTTAACGTTTTAATATAAAAAATTTCAAGCAAATCTCATAAGAAATTTTGTAACAAATACATTTGTACAAATTACCTTTGATGAATGAACAATGCAATTTAAAGGATAGATACAATATTTTTGTATAAGCAAATACATTAAATGTTTGGATTACCCATTATATCCAAACATCGCATAAATGTAATTCCTAATTATGACAGAACATAATAACCTCACTGCAATTAGTTGCAATGTAGAGACGTGATTTGATTATATTTCAGAAAACGTAAGTGAAATATCGTACAAAAATGCAAATTCTATTATAAAATAAAATCCTATTCGTTAAAGTTTAAGCATCATTTATCAAATGATCAATTTAATAATCTCTTTGCTCTACATTGTTGCTAAAACCGCATTAAAACAATGTATAAAGTTACAGAATAATTTGTCTAGGAATAATTTACAAACAATAAGTCTAGATCCCGAAATGTGACTTATTTTTTTAGTATAATTCTTTAGGTTAATAAAAAAAAGAAAAAAAAGAAATATATATATATATATATATATATATATATATATTATTTTCAATAAACTGTTCTTCATTTTGTAGTTTTAAGTATAATGTAATTAAACGTTTTAATACAAAAAATTTCAAGCAAATCTAAACAAAATACATTTGCTGACTAAACCATAAAATTTAAAAGCTAACAATACTTTTCTATGAACATAATATTAAATGTTCAGATTACCCATTATATCAAAACATCGCAAAAATGTAATTCCTAATTATGACAAAACAGTTGATAAATAGTATGGTCGCTTAGTTTAAGGGGGCTCAGGGGTTGAAAACTTTTCAAAAAATCGATTTTTTTATCATCTAGTTTGATTATTCAATTAATTCTTAACTCAATGTAAAAAGCCGCATAAAAATATTTACATTTTTAACGGAGTTATAAGCATTTATGTATCAACACTTTCATAGCCGCACCCATATAATTTCAACTTTAAGTCGCGTTTTCTCAAAACTTGGTTTTTGACGACTAACACCAAGATTAAATAAAAACTATTTGATGGAATGGCTTAATTTTTTTTCGCATGCCTATAATATCATTATCTATAGAATGAATTAATATCGTTTAGATAGTTTAATATTTAGAGTATTTTTAATGAAAAAAAAGTTGTATATTTTAGGAGTTTTTTCAATTTTCAAATTTGAGTTTTTTTGATAATGTTGATTTTTTTAGTTATAGTTATATCCTTAATTCATTCATTGAGTAAAGTTTCCGGATCATTTTAAAGCAAAAATTAGGTTCTTATGTCAATTCAACATTAAGATATCCTGATGTTGGTGATAGAACACATAATTTTTTTCCGAAAATTGTGTTACATAAATTTTGCTATATTTCTTATTATATTGTATTGAAGTACTTAATTTTATAATGTTATAAAACTACAAACATACCTTTAAAATATCAGAAACTTTAAATTAATTACATTGAATACTTCTGTTTTAAATGGATCGAAGCGAGAGCTCTGTTTACATGTTTTTCCGTATTGATCAACCACTGAGCCCCCTTAATAGTACTTAGTATCTTGTCATATTCATAGTTTCCCATGGAATAAATAATAAGAATTGTAATTTGGGGAGCAAAAAATATGAGCATTCGTGTGGACATCAAATAAAAATATTGAGATAAATATATGTTTATTAATTTTATTAAGTAATATTTATTTCGTTTAATCGCATTTATTTTTAAGCAATTTACATAAATGAAACATGATGCTCAAGAAAATTTTATATCAGATCTTTCCAGATGCCCAAATACTTTTTCCTAATTTATTCTTATATGGATTATGTTAGAATATATATCAAATAATGGATTTTTTTAAGCATTCTATATAAATTAAATAAGAAGTTTTTGTGAAAGGATATTTTGATTGAAGTAAATATATTTTCCTTCAATCAAAATATTTTAAAGCTATTTCAATAATTTAAATATGCCGTCGAAGAAACTTTTATCAAAGATCTTTCACAAACAAAAAGATATTTTAATTTCTTATTTTATTATTTTAGAAATAATTTTGGAGAAAAAGTTTGTACACAATATGTTTATTTTTATTTCAATTAATATGAAAACGAAATTCTATTGTAACACTTTTCCTGGTGAAATATATTAATAATGTTTTGATACTAGTAGAATTATTTTTATTAAGCAATAAAAATTTAAATTAACCCTTAAAGTTTCCGGCTTATTTTTTTCTTTGTGTATAATATTTCATAAATTAATGCCTTTAAAAATTATTCGTACGGGAATTTGTTTATGACTACCTTATAAATATATATAATTATGTTATTCACTGTAAAAGAGGATATTAATAATTTTGTATTAAATCAGCTTTAATTTCAAATATTACTTGAAGGAAAATCCAAATTAGGACGCTTAAAGAGTTAAATTATGTATACTTATCGTAATTCCCTTAAAAAATTCAATGCAGCTCCTGACAAAGGCAAAAAAGATAACTGAAAGTCTGAAATTTATTTTAATGCAAAAACATCGGTAAATTTCGTTGTAAAAGTTTCATTGTAAACATATGAAAGATAGGCATCTCCAATGTTCATTCAAGATGACAGTGAATAATAATTACATTTAAAAAGACCCTTTCTAAAAGATTTGTCAACAATAACGATTCACTATCTGTTTTAGTTTTGTTTGATGTTGATAAATATATATTATTGCATAATAATGTTCTATTATCACAAAAGTAATTTACCATGATTTAAAGTAGAAATAAATAACATGGTATTATTTAAATTGAATAGAATCATTATTGCTTTATTTTACATTGTTACATTATAACATTAAAACAGTGAATTTGTTAAAATAACATTAAAACAATTTATAAACTAATAGAATAATTCTTATAGAACATAATTTATAAGAAAATGTGTCCAAATCTCAAAATGTCACTTAAAAATATATATATATATGCAGGTGTTTATAAAGTCCCGAACCCATTTTAATGTTTAATAACTCATAAAATAATAAAGATTGATTAAAATTAATAACATAAATGGTTGGATAGACTCAAAAAGTTTCATGACTCTTGTCAATGAACTTCCACGTGTGCCCTCTTCTTCGCATGGAGAATATCAAGTAAATAGTCAATTTCACATCAGGTAGTGGCAAGCATGTCGGCATCTACAGAGGCTATTGCGGTTGTAATTCATCAATGTTCGACACTCTCCTCCTGTAAACATTGTCCTTTACAAATCTCCAAAGGAAAAGTCCGGTGGAGTTATATCAGGTGATCTGGGTGGCCAAGGAATTGTACCTCCTCGCCCAATCCATCTTCCTGAAAAATGGTCATTCAAAAAAGTACGAACGATGGTACCCCAATGAGATGGTTTACCATCTTGTTGCAAAAAGATATGTGGCTGAAGCTCTTCTACTTGTGGAAATACGAAGTTTTCCAAAATGCTTCAGTAAATAATTGATGACACCGTCTCTTCTGTAAAAAAGAAAGACCCAATGACTCGGTCGTGCATTAGCCCACACCACACATTTATCTTTGGGGAATCTCTTTCTGCCTCACGGTATTCATGGGGGTTTTGAGATCTCCAAGTGTGCACTTTATGGCGATTAACAATGCCAGAAACATGAAATTACAGACATTTAGACTGGAAAATGAAATTATCTGAAATGAACCACACGCGCAGACGATATTTACAAAAGTAAAGATATTCAAACCTGAAAAGGAAAATATATGAGTTATTCCATCAATAAATCCAAAAGTTTATTTATATCTTCATTATTTTATGAGTTATTAAACATCAAAATTGGTCCGGGACTTTATAAACACCCTGTATATTAGTTTAGATTAAGTAATAATATGATAAAATAATAGGGATAATACAGTTCTACTATGGCAAAACGCATTTACCATGATTTAAAATAGAAATAAAAGGTATGATTTTATTTAAAATAAAATGAGTATTGTATCAAATGAGTATGGTTTTATGTAGATATTATGTGTTTCTTTTATATATTAATTGCAATAGCATGAAAACAATTTATAAACTTACAGAATAATTTCGTCGACGACATTATAAAAATAGTGTCCATATCTCAAAATGTAACTTCTTTTTATATTAGTTGAGATTAAGCAAATAGATAATATTAATATAATTATTACTATCAAATATTTCTCTATTTTGTGGTTATAAGCATAATGTAACTTAATATTTTAGTATAAAAACTTTTAAGCAAATCTGAAATGAAACTATATAATTCAACAAATTATTTTTGTTGAATAAACAATAAAATTCAGCAGCTGAATACAATGCTTTTCTATGGACAACATTAAATGCTTAAATTACACAATATATCTAAACATCGCATAAATGTAATTCCTAATTACGACAGAATATAATAATCTCTTTGTTCTATATTGTTACTACAATAACATTAAAACAATTTCTAAACATACATAATAGTCCAGGGCATGAAACTTCAGCTTAAAATGTACTCGCCACATTAAAACTTTTACTCGCCACTTTTTTAAATGCTTTCAGACAACAACGTCAGCCCGCACACCTGCACAAAAAATTAAATATTTATGAGAAATTTAATTTAAATTGACGATTGTTAAAAGGAGCTGTCTGTTAAATCCAGAATATTTTACATTTATGAAAAATATGGGATATTTTTAAACTATTAACAGATGTAGTATGAAAAACTTTCTATTGACCGAAAAAAAATTCAGAAATTGATAAAACGTAATATATTTACTGCAAAAAGAAAAAAATAATAACATTAACTCAAAATAAGCTTGCCATAAGGTTTCAGTGGTTACAGAAATACATACCAATGATAAGTTACGGTACTATTAGCATTTCAGGTTTGTGTAGCGCTGTCTTTCTTTACTGAAATACCACTTATCTAGTGGTAGCAGCTGTGGGGTCAAACTCTGTCAGGCTGGGTCCATTAACAGAATTCTGAACAAATCATTCATTGTCTCAGTCTTCAGAGTGTTCCTGAATGCTGTCTTGAATCTGTTGTGACAGCTGAATCCTCTCTCACTAGAAACTGTGCTTACTGGTAAAACAGCACAACATGTTAGAATCTGGAGCATATTGGGGAATCTTGCTGAATATTTTTCAGTGTAAATTTTCTTCAGCATCTCTTTCAGTGTCAGTGATGGGAACATAAATTTAAATTCTGCTTATTCTGCAATACAATGTCTACTTTTTCATTAAAGAGATTTAGGTTCAAATACATAAGGAGCTCCTTTATTTCTTCTATCCCAAATGAAAGATTTTTTTCTTTGGGAGATCAACCCACAGTGCCAAAAATATGCAGACATGCTAAGAAATCTGATGATATAGATTGCAGGCTTTCTGTAATGTATATCTTTGTACGTTTAATTAATATCCCTCTTAAAGTCTGAAACTCTTCATTCCCATTTTATATATTTGTCAGCTGCACATCCTTGATTATCCCTGAAATGGATAGTTTGTCTAAAAATCCCTGTTTGCTTGGTCCGACACTAGATTCGAGATCTGTTAGAACCGAGATGCAATGTTCAATTTTTATTTTCAAAGATGAAATGAGAAGTTCCTTGTTTTGTAATGTCACACTTAAAGGGTTCAATTTCCAGTAGAAATCTAAGAGGAAGTACAGAACTTTCAGAAATTTATAATCCTTCAAACTTATCCGCAAATCCTTAGCTTTATGAGTGGCATTGTCTTTTTTATGGTTTTTACATCTGTTCAAGATGGCTTACAACAATGTTCCAAGATTGCAAGAGAGATATTATTGCACTTTATTTGCTGTATAACCATCTAATAGTGTGAATATTACTCAGGTTAAGAATTTCTTCTCCTAGAATTTCTGCTCTTTCTTTTAACATATGAAGTTTTTTATCAGAGACATGATAAAATTTAAAAATACTTCTAACAATTGAATCAAATGTTTTAAGATATTCAGCATCACCACATGCATCCGAAACAACTAACTGCAAACGGTGTGGAAGGCAGTGAATGTTTATAAATTTTGAATAAATAGATTTCATTTTTCATGGCTAAATCTGATTTATATCCAACCATATTTGGAGACCCCTAAGTACCCAAGCCTACAATATAACACCTGTTTCTATATTCAAATCATTCGGAATCACTGCCACATTTCCATTTAGTAGAACTGGAAAAGGAGAAAAGGGGATTATTGCTACTATCAGAGTTATTCTCACTTTACTTAACTTGAGTTTGCGCGTTTCACTTTTAACATATGTGATCGCATCTTTATCACTTTTTCGTTTGATGTATAATTTTTAGTAAAAAAGGACTTTGTATTATTCTTTTGTCTTTTCTTCATGGCATTAATAAAAAAAATTAACTAAAACCCCACTTTAATTACTGCTAACTACCACATAACAGGAAAAATGCTAAATCGAAAGAAACAAAAAATTTGAGAGAGAGCATATATTTTTTTATATATTTTAAGCAGCTGCACTTAGGTGACGAAAGCTGAATCTTTTCGTGCAGGAGTGAAGAGCGATGTGATTTAATATTGGTGCGTGCGCGGTACAAAAGTGGGGGGATGAATGCAGACGGGGAATTTCATTCCTCCGTAAGAAATGCGTAGATATAGGCGACAGAGCATTTTTTCTTCTTTTTGAGAAAAAATACCATCACTTCATTTTGAAATACTTCCGTGTATTGCTGTGCATAGTATGATTTGAAGCATAAAATTTAAAAAGAAGAAACTTACGCGCCAACTCTAAATATTTACTCGCCAATGGCGAGCTGGCGAGTGGAATTTTCGCGCCCTGTAATAGTCCATTTAAGATGTAATTTGCAAAAAATATATCCAGATCCCAAAATGTGACAAATTTATTATAATTATTATTATTGTTATTATTATTTTATAACCTAAAATAATAATAATTATTATAATTATAATTATAATAAATTTGTCACATTTTGGGATCTGGATATATTTTTTGTAATTTACATCCTAAATGGACTATTATGTATGCTTAGAAATTGTTTAGCTAAAATAAATAATATAGATAGATAGATATGTGTAACGATTAAAACCTTGAGTCGGGCCAATTCTAAATCTGGCCAGCCAATTCACGAACTGTCCAAGCTTCCTGGCCAAAACCCGAAATACATGAAATGAAAAGCGTATTTCTTGTTTTGGCCGGCTAATTCGTAAACTGGCCGGGAAGCCTTGACCAACATCCGAACTGGGGATTTAAGGCTACCTTTTCGGCGCAAGGCTGTTATGAAATTTCTCTTAGAAGTTGTTTCTTATTTAGAGAAGAAAAATCTTTCTCAACGGCCCCGGTAGATGGCACTGACTTGCACACGTGGCAGGAAAGAATATTTCCATGATATTCTAATTTAAAATACCATGTTAAAGACTTTTTCGCATATATCATAATCTTTTACTGGAATTCCTTTTGGCGTCCCTATAAACGAACTATAATGGCTGCTTAATCAATACTCTAAAAAGTTTGCTTCCCACTTGAGTACGGCATATAAATTTCATTATGCTAGAAATTTATCACAATTCTTTATCGGATTTTTTTTGGCGTCTCTATAAGCGAACTGTATTGTCCACTTAATCAATGCTCTACAAAATATATATTGCAAGTGAAACTTGTAAATTGCAGTATGTTTGAAATATTGTAACATCATTAAGTACCCTAAAAATAATTTTTTGGCAATATACTAATTTTTTATCGGAATTCTTTACGGTATTTTTATAAACGACCTATAATGACTATTTAATCAATAATCTAACAAAAAAAAGTTGCGTCCCATATGTGCATTATGCTTGAAAGAGAGAAACATAATTAAAATATCCTATGAAACATTTTTTCTCTCATACTATAATTCTTTATCGGAATTCTTTTTGGCGCCCCAATAAACGAACTATAATGGCTACTTAATTAATATACTCTACAAAAAAAATTTCTTGCCAACATGAGAGAAGTATGTGAACTTCATTATGTTTGAAATAGTGTAACATGATTAAAATGCACTTAAAAAAACTCTTTCACCATTATTTTTTTTAACAAAATACTTTGAATTATTGATTGCTCCTCAATTGCTATATTTCATGCACGGTAATAGATAACTGTTTGTCGCCCATCTTAAATGATGCATAGTTACTAATTTTATTGTAACTTAGATAATGTAACAACAATAAAATGCACAGTAGAAACTATTCACGTTAATTATACTGAAATGAAATATTTTTGTGTATCTCCGTAAATAATCAAAAATAGTACATAATTCCCTTTCAATACCCAGCCTTTACTCGAGTTAGAGTACGGGCAGGCTGACGGCTAAACTATTTGAATTCATAGACAAACTATGTTAGAAAGAATTAAGTCGACTGCCTGCCTTAATTTCGTGATTTGGACAATTACATTTGGGCAGTTGGCGAATTGGTCAATCACATCTGGCCAGTTCGCGAATTGGCCAGTAATTTTTAAACGTTGTGGCCAGTTCAGGAATTGGCCAATTGCAGGTTTTCGCTGTAACAAACACACACACACACACGCACACACACGCACATGTATATATATATATATGTATGCATGTATATATTTGTTATCAATAAACTATTATCCATTTTGTAGTTTTAAATATAATGTAACTTAACATTTTTGATATAAAAACTTTCAATAAATTCTCATAATTATATTTGCAACGAATACATTAGTAGAAATTACATTCGTTGAATAAACGATAAAATTAAAAAGCTAAATACAAAGCCTTTCTATCAAAATTACATCAAATGTTTAAATTATCCATTATATTCAAACATCGCATAAATGTAATTCCTAATTATGACAGAATATAATGACCTCTCTGAAATTAGTTTCAATGTAGAGAAGTGACTTCAATGTATTTCAGAAAACATAAATGAAATATCGCACAAAAAAGTGAAATTCTATTATAAGTTAAAATACTATTCATTAAACATTAACCACCATTCATCATATGATTGTCGAATATGAAAATAATGTTCGATATTTAGTATGATCGCCTAGCTGTTTTATCATTCGTAATTTAACATGAAATAAATAACAAGGATTGTAATTTGAGGAGCAATAATTATGAGCATTTGGTTGACCATCAAATAAAAATATACAGATAATTATATGCTATTTAACTGCATTTAGTAATCCTTATTTCATTTCATCATACTTATTTTTAAGAGTTTGCAAAAATGGAACATGATTACCAAAAGAATTTTATATCAGATCTTTCCAAATGCTTTAATATTAATAAACACCATTTATCAAATGATTGTCGAATATAAAATTAATGTTCGATAAAGAGCATGATCGCTTAGCTACCTTATCATTCGTAATTTAACATCAAATAAATGACAAGGATTGTAATTTCAGGAGCAAAAATTATGAGCATTTATGTGGCCATCAATTAAAAATATAAGAATAATTATACGTTATTTAATAGTATTAAATAATGCTTATTTTATTTCATCATACGATATTTCATTTCATCATTTTAAGCAAGGTATCCTAGGGTAATAATTCCACGTTAAGGTTCTACCAATTTTCACGGCTTAGTTTTAGATGGTATTTTTCAAACAAATATGGAATTTGATACAGCAACTCATTGGCTATCTATATATAAAAAATAATTTTACAGATATGTAATCATAAAATGTAATGGCATGATTTCTTGATCAATGCTATTTGGCGTTAGGACCCACGTAGGTGGGTACTATGTGAATAATAACGCCATGCAAACAATACTATAAAATAAGATGGAATAATCCTATGTAGATTGCCCAATTTTGAAAATACAAACTCTACGGCCCTAGAAATTGACAAATTGCACTCTAAACGATAGAAAATGTTATTTTTTTGTGAGAGTGTAAGAAAAAGAAGGAGGGGGGAGGGGCAAAAGAATATCAGACTCTGAGCTTTTTTTTTTTTTTTTTTTTTTTGCTTAAAAAGGACCGCTTATATAGAAATATTAGAAACATTGCATATTTTTATTTGTGTTTAGCTAAATCAGTATTCATGTTTCCATGTATGAATTCTATGTAATAGAATACATACATGGAACGGCAAGGAATGGCGTTATTACCCCGGTATACTTGTTGCGCAGTACATTTTAAACTACAAACTATCTCGCGAACATACCCAAATTCTTCTACAACGTTTCGAAAGTATATGATATGCACTAAAATCTTACGTAATGAACAAAGTATTTTCTGATAAATGCATAGTCTTCACATCACAGAACTTTTCTCTCAAATTTTAGATCAAGCGTTAATTTTAGTTGCTTCTAAAAGCGATAAGGCCTACAAATGGAACGAATTAACTTTAAGTTGTTGTTTGTGTTTTATATAACTCTGAGCCTTCTGAGCAGAGCCCACAGGTGCAATTTACCGAATTATTTCATAATTATGCGTAATATCAGCACTTGGCGTTATTACACCAGAATACATTAGTTTACATAAATGAAACATGATGCTCAAGGGAATTTTACATCAGATCTTTCCAAATGCTTTAATATTAATTTTTTGGTTTTATTTTAAATTGAAAACTGTTCAAAGATTTTTATCAAATCATAGATTTTGTGTTTAAATTAATATTTTATGTAATTTAAATATTAAGCATCATTTTAATAAATGTTCTAATGAATGACAGTGATGATCATCTTAACAAATCAGTTACTTACAAAACAGTTAAATTTTACATTCAAATGCATTATATTGCATTTGAATGTAATTTATTTCAGACACTCGCTGAACACATTATTAGGGATATAACTAGCATTAAATATAAAAACATTTCGGAACTGTCATTTTGGCTTACTTTGTATGCTATATATAAGAAAGCATTTATTATTAGACATTGAGTGACTGCAACTCTTACAGAAATCACTTTTTCACGTATTTTGTTAGATTAAAATGTGCCTGAACCTTTAAAAGTTATAATTAAAACACATTCTGTCAAATAATAGATGTGAAAAAATAGCTAGTGTACTAGATATATATAAATAAATTTATTGACGGTGCAGTCATTAACTACTAAATCGTAACATTTAACGTTCAAATAAATGCATTGCATTTGCTGAACAAATTCATAAACTATTTCATTATTCCCAATATATCCAGATATCGCATTAAAGTTGTTAATGTAGTTCCTAATTAAGGTATAGTATTATGCGACGACTACAATTACTTTCAGCGTGGGCACGTAGTTATGTTATATTTCAATGGACACTACAGAAGCAGCTTACAAAACGGGAAGTACTATTGTAATTTAGAAAGACTACCTTTTAAACATCCATTAATCATTTGTAATGCGTGATAGGAATGCTTGAATAAAATAAGTTTTAATAACTTTCATTTCAGTATCAATGTGAGATATTAATTTCAAAAGAAATGCTTATTAAGGTATTAAATGAAGTTAAAAGCATGGGCATGATTAAAAGCTATTTATTATAAATTGACTAAACTATAATCGCTTTAAATTAAACACTTTTTAAAATAATCTTAATACGTCAGAAAGAAATTTATATAAAAGATAAAAATGTGAAACAGCATTAAAAATAGAATAATTGATTCTTAAATTCTTATACAATTTTTTTTTCGTGCTATAAATGTTATGTATAGAATTAGAAGATTCTAAATATTCAGAATTTCTTCATACCAAAGCTCTTATGTACGCATAATTTATTATAGTTGTCCTAGAAAACGTCGGTTGAATTCGAGGATTTCGCCGAATTTTTATTCAATTATTAAAAGGATATAATGTAAAATTTGTTCTGGCAAATATTCGATGTAAAAAATAAGCCCGACTGTTAGAGATATAAAAATTAATTTATTGACGGTATATTCACAAACAACTAAATAGTTGCATTTAACATAAAAAAAAATTATTTAAAAATTTCTTTAATTTCTTAATATTTTTTATTTTTTTATAAAAGTTTTCTTTAACCCGGGAGAACGCGCGCTTACCCAGAGTATGAATGAATTTAACTTTTTCACCAATAAAATTAAATTAAAAGAGTCGCCTTATTTAGATGGAAACAATTCTTACAAATCGTGCAATAAAATAAGTTGGAGATTACTTAAAAAAATTAATGGTTGCAAATGTAAGAACCATATGCACTCAGCATATGGACCCTGTGCGCGTCCTCCCGGGTTAAAAAAAATGAGCCATAAGTTGTCACTTTGAATTAGAGGAAAGTTTTAATGTTAACATATGAGCGAAGCAAATTATGCAGTTGAAATATTTTGCAGCTCATTTAATTTAGTTTTTTTTAGTTTTTTTGTAATTAGAATTCACTTACTTTAGTTTTTTATCACTAATTAGTTTACTTACATTATCTTAAAAAAAATAAGTAAAATTATATTTTAAAGGAAAAAAGTATATTTTAAACTCCTAATATTATTTCAAAAGTCTAATAAATGTTTGTTCTTTAGTATCAGAGATGTTAAGTTATGAATACGATTTAAAACTCCTTCCTGAACAACGCGAGTAATTTTGACAGAGTTTTAGTCTCATTATTAAATGTAAATGAATAAGATTAACAATGCTAAGAATTTTGAATCAAAGAGTGTTTATCAATTTAGGATAAATAAATTAATTACCGATCTATAAGCGATTTTTGACACTTGACGACAAATTTATCTCGCTTTCTCGAGCTACTTTATTAACACTTCCGCTCAAATCGTTACTTTCAAATTATAAAGAAAGTATATTCTATTTTTATATTCCAGAAAAATATAGTTAATTCCTTAAACCTTTTTGGTCATTTCTAATACACATGTAAAAGGGAAAAAACATATACCTGTGAGATATGAATGCAAAAAAAAAAAAAAAAAAAAAAAATCATTAATGAAAGATGTAACTTACATACAAAATATCTAATTTTACATAAGCAGAAGTTATTTATCATATTGAATTGTCTATTTTACATGCAATAAATGGAATTCATTGATATATATATAGGACAGTTGCACCATAAAATTTAACTAATAATAACACATTGCTCAGTGGTGCACAAAACAGGAATTTTAATATATATTTGTACAATTAAAATAAAATAAAACTTTCAACGTTTCGCGCCGTCTTCTGCGGGCGTCTTCAGGAAAATATGATAATGGAAGGACTACGTTTGTATCTTGATCGAGAGATAATATTTCTATTAAATTAAAAACTAAATGAATTAAAAATTTAAAAAATGTTGCCATTTGCACGTGAGTAAAAATTAAAATATTGCAAGGAAATAAAAAATTTAAGATTTTATGATGTTATGCCATATTTTTTGTATATTGTATGATAAATTATCATTACATGGTTTATTTTCTCGTGCTATGATTTCGATGGATTCTCTTATTTTACCTTGAACTGGGTTATTGCATGGGACTATGATTTTGGCTTCTTCAAAATTAATATGGCAACCCTTGTTCTCCAAGTAGAATCGAGAAAGGGCAGTATTCTGTTTATATTGTTTTATGTCTCTGCGATGCTCTTTAATTCTTAATTAAAAGTTTCCGCGTAGTCATGCCGATGTAGACTTTTTTAAGATTATTAGATAAAGTGACGGGGATTTCATAAATACCAGATTTTTGATCTATTGGAATTTTGTCGATCTTATCTGTAACGAAGTCAATGAGACATGGAGGAGGAAATGCGACAAGTTTTATGTTATATTTTTGTGCGATATTTTTTACTTTTTCAAATATGTAAGGGATATAATGAAATTTTCTGTAAACCATAAGTTTATCCTGTCGTTGGCCAGATGTGGGAGGAGTATTGTACTGTTGAACTATTTTATTTACAAATTTTGCTGGAAAACCATGGTCAAAAGCTATTTTCTGTATAAAATCAATTTATTTATTTAATGTGTCATCTGAACAAATCATAAAAGCTCTTTTAATAAATGACCTGAAAGCAGATATTTCGTATTCGAAAGGCATGTTGGCTGAAAATGGGATAACTGTATTTTCTTTTATTGGTTTTCTATAAACTGAAAATTTTAAACTTGAATTGCATCTATTAATTTGAACATCTAAAAATGGAAGGGTGGCGTTTTCTTCGACTTCAAGGGTGAAATTAATACTGTTGCTTAATTTATTGACATCTTGTAGAAAAACATATAAATCTGCCAAACTGTGGTTCCATAAGATGAAAACATCATCAACATAACGGAACCAACATTCAGGTTTTAAATTAAACGTATTAAATTTTTTTTTTTGTTCTAGTGGTCTTAACGCGAATTCAGCAAACAAACCAGATACTGGTGACCCCATCGGCGCACCATGCAGCTGTCGGTAAATATTCTTATTAAAAATGAAAATATTACTGAAAAATGCTGAAAAATACTGAAAGATCATAAGCCAGGTTTACCATTGAGACACATAGTTTCTCGCTGTGTTGCACCCACATACTTTTTAGAAAAGGTTTTCGTGATCTTCTTGAAATCGATACTTTCTGTTTCAGAATTTGCAATTTTGTCTACAAGAGATTTTATTGATAAAGTTAAAGTCATTCCAGTTAATACAAACACCATTATGGCTAGTTTAGACGTAGTTTCATTATATCCTTTCATCAATATGCACGAAGTCATAGAATATATTAATTTGATAATAAATAAAAATTCAAATATATCTCAAGATATCAAAACCTCTCTTAAATCTGGCCTAAACCTAATAGTTTTCAGTAACATTTTCATTTTTAATAAGAATATTTACCGACAGCTGCATGGTGCGCCGATGGGGTCACCAGTATCTGGTTTGTTTGCTGAATTCGCGTTAAGACCACTAGAACAAAAAAGAAAAACTAATACGTTTAATTTAAAACCTGAATGTTGGTTCCGTTATGTTGATGATGTTTTCATCTTATGGAACCACAGTTTGGCTGATTTATATATTTTTCTACAAGATGTCAATAAATTAAGCAACAGTATTAATTTCACCCTTGAAGTCGAAGAAAACGCCACCCTTCCATTTTTAGATGTTCAAATTAATAGATGCAATTCAAGTTTAAAATTTTCAGTTTACAGAAAACCAATAAAAGAAAATGCAGTTATCCCATTTTCAGCCAACATGCCTTTCGAATACAAAATATCTGCTTTCAGGTCATTTATTAAAAGAGCTTTTATGATTTGTTCAGATGACACATTAAATAAAGAAATTGATTTTATACAGAAAATAGCTTTTGACCATGGTTTTCCATCAAAATTTGTAAATAAAATAGTTCAACAGTACAATACTCCTCCCACATCTGGCCAACGACAGGATAAACTTATGGTTTACAGAAAATTTCATTATATCCCTTACATATTTGAAAAAGTAAAAAATATCGCACAAAAATATAACATAAAACTTGTCGCATTTCCTCCTCCATGTCTCATTGACTTCGTTACAGATAAGATCGACAAAATTCCAATAGATCAAAAATCTGGTATTTATGAAATCCCCATCACTTTATCTAATAATCTTAAAAAAGTCTACATCGGCATGACTACGCGGAAACTTTTAATTAAGAATTAAAGAGCATCGCAGAGACATAAAACAATATAAACAGAATACTGCCCTTTCTCGATTCTACTTGGCGAACAAGGGTTGCCATATTAATTTTGAAGAAGCCAAAATCATAGTCCCATGCAATAACCCAGTTCAAGGTAAAATAAGAGAATCCATCGAAATCATAGCACGAGAAAATAAACCATGTAATGATAATTTATCATACAATATACAAAAAATATGGCATAACATCATAAAATCTTAAATTTTTTATTTCCTTGCAATATTTTAATTTTTACTCACGTGCAAATGGCAATATTTTTTTAATTTCTAATTCATTTAGTTTTTAATTTAATAGAAATATTATCTCTCGATCAAGATGCAAACGTAGTCCTTCCATTATCACATTTTCCTGAAGACGCCCGCAGAAGACGGCGCGAAACGTTGAAAGTTTTATTTTATTTTAATTGTACAAATATATATTAAAATTGCTGTTTTGTGCACCACTGACAATGTGTTCTTATTAGGAATTCATTGAGTTTGTTTTTTAAAATTATATATCTGTGGCTTCCGGTAATAACCAGACACTTAAAAAAATTGAGATGATTTGGGAAAATGTACATTTTCCCACATTTTCCCACATTTAGCTTTAAAAGAGTACTTTCATCTGCTATAGTAGCTATAATACTTAAAAAGAAAAAAAATACTTCCCGTCATAGGGTGACTATAAATCTATACTAATAAAATCTGTGCGCCTCTGTCTGTCTGTCTGTCTGCTTGAAGCCGATTACAGTTCGCAACGCGGGCCAGTTGGAAGTCGCGAGAGGTGTCTTTCGATTCGAAAAATTCCAGGAAAGTCATTTCGGGCATTTTCGAGACCGTGGGACCAAAATTAAAAAAGTTATGAATTAAAAACCGGTCGGGAAACGGAACGGAAAACTTCTAATTTCCGAAGCGGAGCTCAAACGGAGCTCTCAGGCAGAACACTGCGCCACCTTGCGGTGAACGACAAGAACTTTTCCTCTTTGGCTAAAAGAAGAAGCAGTCGAAACCCACTTTTTCTCCCGTCATTTTGTCAAAGAATGTATAAGAGAATAAAAAACTAATTGGTAAAAAATGTTAAACACGGTTTAATTAATATAAGTACAACTATTTAAGCACAGCAAGATATGTTCACTAAGAGGTAATCGTGTTGCTAATTAATATTTTGAGGATCTCAGATGTAACTGGCTATTTATTCTGTATGTGAGTATTAATCGTTGTAGCTCATTTTCATAATTTTTCTTTTTGGTAGCATACACGAATATTGTGTAACCTAAGATTTACGCGATTAATACCAATTTCTGTTAGTACAAACGAAAAACGAGCTGCCAAAGTTATTTGTTAGTTATGTTGTTTGTGATATTAATGAAATTACTTTTTTTTTTAATAGCAGTCTTTTGCAGTTTTTAATACCGAAACTTTTTTGCGCGTTTTTTTAAACCATCATGCAGACAATTTTTAAAGTAGAAAAAAATTGATTACATATTCAGAATCTGCGTAAAAGTCTGCTTCTGATGAACAAAAAAATACGAGAAAATGTCTCTTATGGGCGCGCAGCGCCAACCGTGCAAAACGAAATATTTTTAACGGGACGATGGCGACCATCCACTGTGCGAAATCACATATTTTTAACGGGATAGTGGGCAAATAACAACCATAGCTCTTTGATTTACTTTTTTTGTGCTTGAGGATTCGAACACCAAGACTTGCTTATTAAATTAATTTTTTTGCTTATTATGTACTGCTTAATATCTCGGTTCGTTTGGAAAAAGTGGCCCAGCTAGCGGGCGTAGCTCGCTAGTCTATACTAATAAAATCCGTGCGCTTCTGTCTGTCTGTCTATCTGCTTGAAGCCGATTACAGTTCGCAACGCGGGCGAGTTGGAAGTCGCGAGAGGTGTCTTTCGATTGGAAAAATTCCGGGGAAGTCATTTCGGGCATTTTCGAGACCATGGGACCAAAATTAAAAAAGTTATGAATTAAAAACCCCTTGGGAATCGGAACGAAAAATGCCTCAATTCCCAAACTGAGCTCCGAAGCAGAACACTGCGCCACCTTGCGGTGAAGAACTTTAATTTTTCCCCTTTGGCTAAAAGAAGAAACAGCCGAAAACTTCTTTTTCTACCGGCGCTAATTGCGTTTTTTTCCGCGTCAAATTTTTTGACTTGCCGTAGAATATTTACCGTAGTTTTCGCTAAAATATTGAACTTAGAAATAAAACAGGACTATCGAAACTTTTTTTTTGCGCGTTTTTTCTTAAACCATCATGCAGACAGTTTTTAAAGTAGAAAAAACTGATTACATATTCAGAATCTGCGTAAAAATCTGCTTCTGATGAACTAAAAAATACGAAAAAATGTCTTATGGGCGCGTAGTGCCCACCGTGCAAAACCAAATATCTTTAACGGGACTATGGGCGCGAAGCAACCATAGCTCCGATCCACAATCTTTTTTTTTCAAGTGCACGTGGCCCACAGTGCGAAATCACATATTTTTAACGGGACCATGGCTCTTTAATTTACTTTTTTTTGTGCTTGAGGATTCGAACACCAAGAATTGCTTATTAAATGAATTTTTTTGCTTATTATATACTGCTTAATACCGAGGTTCGTTTGGAAAAAGTGGCCCAGCTAGCGGGCGTAGCTCGCTAGTTTTCATTTAAAATTTGAAAAAACAGTAATAATCGGGTATGTGCATAAAGTAACGGTGATAACCAGATAAGATTTCTATTTATTTCTTTAAATCGTCTATAATTCTGTGGCTTCCGGTAATAACCAGGTAAGGCACATTTTTAATAGTTTGAGTAATTAACGTTAAAATTTTCAAAAATGTCTTTTTATCATTACTTTTATAAAACAGGTTAGGACTTAGTAATTTTCACTAGTAAAAAAATTATAATTAAAATTTTATTTTATTTACATTCATTAAAAATAAATGTAAAACGGTAACAACCAGATAAAAGTTACATTTTTAATTGGTTCTCAATTAATAAAAACCATTTTTATATAACTACTTTAGCAAAAAAAAAAAAAAAAAAAAAAAAAAAAAGAGTTTCTTATATCCTAATTGAATGTAGGGAAAATTATTAAGTTCTAATCTATTTTTTTAAAAGTAATGATAAAAAGACATTTTTGAATACTTTAAACGTTAATTACTCAAAATATTAAAAATGTGCCTTACCTGGTTATTACTGGAAGCAACAGATATATTCTTAAGTGCTCAGATATTTATGAAGTGAATTTTTAATAATACGACTTTCGTGCAAAAAAAAGCCATTCTTTAATTTTGATAAATATTCATGGTAAATAATCTTTTCTATAAATATATTCTACATAACCGTTATATTGAGAACATAAAACTAACATAAAGATTGGGTGATTCTTTATTCTCGCCATTTACATATCTGGTTGCACATCTAGATTTTTTTAAATCTATTTATTCTAACTAATAATACTTTTAACAATTAATTTATTAAAACTACATACACATAATAATAAACAATAAAATTTATCATCTAATTGTATATCTTTTCTCTGAACAAATGCATTAAAACCTTCAGGAATCCCATTATATTGAAACATTGCTTTAATGTAATGTTTAATTAAAACACTGCATAATTATTTCTCTGCATTCAGTTTTTTCGTAGGGATGTGCTTAGATTGCAAAATTATATTTCAGTAATCATAAATAAAACATCGTACATAAGGGGAAATTATATTGTAAATGATAATGCTTACTGTTAAATTTTGAAAATCATTTAAACACTATTGTCGAATTTAAATGTAATTCTGAATAAAGATAATGATTGCTAAATTACTCTTAATTTTCATAAAGTGTGAGTGTTACCAAAAAAATAAAATAAAAAATAGGGATAATTAAAGGATATTTACCAAGAATAAGCTACAAATATTTAATTTAAATTTAAACATTTTAAGCTGATTACATTAAAAATAAAACGTGTCGATCAAAAGAATATTATGTATAAATTTCCAAATGCGCAAATCTTATTATGTTCAAAGGAACGAAAAACATGAATATATTTATCAAAGGACGGATATTTTTGTAATTTTACAATATTTTAATATCAATTTGCTTTCAAAATTAGCAGAACAATAACCGGATGCTGTCTATTGATTATGGTTTGACTCCACTTTTTCCAGTGAAGATTTTGAGACGCGGATAATTAAGGAAACAACAATGTATATTATAAAGGCCAAACGTATCTGGGCGTAACACATATATCATTTTGTGAATGGCAACATTTTGAAATTTGAAAATGAAATTTCAGTTTACCAATTTTTGCTATTTTTAAATTTTTAAACGTCGCACATTTTCAATTTTTATACCGTTGTATAAGGAAAAAAATGTTCTTTTAAATGCAATTTGTCTGAAAACTGTATCTTAATTTGTTTTTGAGACATTATTTTTTTGTAGTTTTTAACACCATTTTTATAAACATGACAACAGCAGTACATCATTTCTATTAAAAGTAATGAGAAAAAAGCCGGAGGTTAAAAACTGCAAAAATTTGAAATTATAATTTTGCTATCTTTAAAATATTGTCTGTTATAAAATCAGGTGAATTTTAATTTTCATTCACACTTTCAGAATTTAAAATTTTCATTTACACTTAAAATAATATAAACAGTTTAGTATCTGTTTCCAGCTAATAGCAATCGGGACCTCTGTCTTTGAATTTAAATGATTTTAAAATGATCAAATTAGAATAACATAATAAAAGGTGAAAATAGATATGAGAGGTGCATATGTAAATTTTGAGATGGTGAAAATAATATCAGGTTTAAATTTCACAAGGAAAAATTCTACGAATGAGTCAAAGTGAAATAAATTTTGCCCTTTTTCATTTTGGTATACCAAGCATAAGACAAGAGCATTAATTGATAAATGTGCCATAATAACATATCTTTATTATATTTAACTGCTTATATTACGATTAAAGTTTAATTTTAATAAATTTTATCGAAATAGTATTTCCTGAACTTTAGGTTAACCCCTTGCGGACGAGTGACTCGTATAGTGACACGAAAAGGCTCAAGATTTCGTATTTTTTCCCACTAGTAAAATTTTACTGTAAAATTTGCCTTATTTGATCTGAGAATTTTCTCTATTTAATAAGGCAGAAATTTCTGTTTTTAAAAACCGGTGACAAAACATTAGAGTTTTCTTAAAAGGCTCCCGTTTCGAAGAGGTTAAATATCATTTGTTTAATAGGGATGAGAATTTTCCGCTTTTTTTACAACCAGTGTAATCTTAGAGAAAATGTTATTTCGCTCAATCGAAAAATGCTGCGATTTAACAGAACAATATTTTCTCTAATATTATACTGGTATGTAAAAACGCGGGAAAATATCATTCCTAGTTTAACCCTTTGCGGCGCAGGGCAATTCATTGCTTAAGTGTTGAAATTTATGGAATTATTGGAGTTTGAAGACAACTTTATTTGTAAGTAAGAAAACGCTATACTCCACGCATTCATTAAACGATAATTTTTTTAAACAAAATTCCGGTGCCAATGTGGCGTTTGGGAATTAAAATTAAGTGGTATACCTAGGAAACCACTGCTCCGCAAAGGGTTAAGAGTAGACTTACAGATTTAAGATGTATGTTTTATTACAACTAATCTTGTAGTCTTATTATAAATCAAGGAAAGAGTTTCTTTTTAAATATTTCCTTTCGTCGAAATTCGACGGGTTCAACCTTGTTATTAGAATGATGCAAATAAAATTTTGCAATCACCTATACAACAGTTAAGGCTCAAAATGGTCTGCCACTACAGCAAATGACTATATGGTTTCTCTGTAAATGCTTCCCTGATTTGCATGTACGTCATAAGGACAACGTGTCTTTGCCAATCGTGATTTGTCCGCATTACGTACGGATATCCATATTCTAATCATGACTTAGTATTCTCACCAGTAAATTTTTATGATAAATTTTCTATTTTTTAATTCGAGCATTTTTTTTCGATGTAATTCGACAAAAGCTTCTGCTTTGAAAAACCAGAGACAAAAGATTAAAAACATTAAAAAAAAAACATGACAAAAGTAGGTATTATTTGAATTTTTTTTCAAAAATATTGATCCGTTCAGTCTTGAATGTCCGTAAGCATTTTTGTAATCATACTAATAAGCACATTCGTAAAGCTACTAACTGTTCTGCAAAAAATATTAATTATTATATTTTTTCTGTTTACATCATCGTAGTTTTTTAACCAAATTTCATACCACTTTCCGAAAATATAAAAAAAGACCGTAGAAATGTCATTCTGCATTTAAACATATGATGAATATTTGATGAGATATGAGCATTTTAATGAAATGTTTTTCCTCCTGCATTTGTATTGATTTGTACTAATGGGTTGAATTTATAAAAAAAATAGGGCAAATAATATAAAATGTGAAAAAAAATGTTGAAATTCAAAACTATGCAGTGAGTTGGTTGAAAAAATGCGAAAAGTTCTTTCTAAAGGAGCTATTTTCGGAAAAACTTACTATATCATGCTTAATATTCAGAATTGCTGGCTATTTGACTGGAATTTTTACATAAGATACCCTATGTAGCTGGCTGTCAAAATTTGAAATAAATATTTTGAAACGCTTGCGCAATTAAAAATTATTTGATGCAAATTCCCATATGTAAATGAAAGAATAAATATATCCATGTTTTAAGAAATGAAATAATTTCTTTTTATCTAATTTTCTTTTTTAGAACGACATTCATATTCTTTATGTTTAATTATACATTTTATTAAATCTTAAATTAGCTTTTATGCTCTTTTTTATTATTTTATAGTTGATTTTTTAAATTATGGCTAGCAGCTGCATTTAAACAACAAATTTTTAAAATCTCCGTTATGCCCCTGCAACACAAATGACCTCTAAACTGGATGTCAAGTTTCCTTGAAACTAGAAAGTCCATCAATAAGAACACGTTGTTCAGATGTTGTATTTTAGTTTTTAAGGTTACCAATTACAATCACGTGTAAAATGCTAAATCTGTGTAGTCCAATATAATTATAGATGAATGGACTTTCTGTTATTACTGTCATTGTGAAAACGTCACAAGATGTTTCATGGATTGCAGTCGCGCCACTGCTTTCATAGTAGGCGCACGTCTTCTTTGCGCCTGACAAAGAAAGACTCAGTTCATTATAGCCCTAGCGAATTCAAGTTTTTTATGGTCTGTTTAAGGCGCTTTACTAGGCAAAGAAAAAGACCCGGATGATAATGTAAAGTCTATGGGGAGGTTCTTTTCAAATATTTTGCCCAAATTTTAATATCTTAACATGATTTTTTTACATAAGATAGCTAAGGACGATCCACAATCGGCCTAGTTTTTACTTTTTTAGTTTTGGTTTCAGATTAAAAAAATTGCTTTAACTTTCGAAACCGGTTTAAACTGGTTCTGAAATTGAAACTATCGTAATACAAAAAATATATAAGAAAAATCGAAAAAGTAAAAACTGGGCCGGTTTTAGATCGCCTTGAGCTAAGTTGTGCAAAAAAATCATGTAAAAATATTAAAATTTGAGCGAGATATTTGAAAAGAACTTACATTTATCATCAACATAGACTTTACATTATCCGTGTCTTTTTCTATGCCTAGAGTGGGGCTTTAAGAATTTTTTTTTTTCATATCAATTCACACCAGTTTCAACTTACTTTTTTAAAATAGAAAAACCAATATAATCGTCAGAGACCTATTATAACAATATTATCAAAATAACAATAATTTTTGATGAATGAATTGAAACAACAAGTAATGAAGTTATTTGATACTGGTAATTCAGCAATGAAAGGTAATTTTAGTAAAGACTCCAAACAGAAAAAAAAATATTTTAAATCGAGACAGAATTATGCAGAAAGTAATGAAGTTACGTATTTAAAGTGGATTAGATCAAAAAACATTTTTGTTTTCATATCTAGAAAAATAATTTATATACTTTATAAAATTATGTAATTTATAAAATTATCATATTTAAAAAAAATGGTACTACTTGGTTATCCCGTCAACCAAAGATCTACAGCCAAACTATAAGATTAATTGCCAATAATGGATGATCGTTAATTTTCACATCCAATAACATTAAATTCGATAAACGTGTTTAAAACTTCATTAAATGTTTTTTATTTCGACCTTTTATTTCTATTTTTATTAATATTCTACTAATTATTTATTTTTTCGTTATTTAAAATAAAAATTACGTCAATATGTGTAAATTGGCTATTAGTTTGGATATTTGTACAATTTGGCGAAATTGGTCGACGGGATAACCAAGTAGTACCAAAATAAGTTTGTAAACTAAACATCAGACGGAAGTATTTTTTCTGACTATAAATCTTTTTATGAATGCTTTCATCGAATGTAAATTTTTCATTTTCATATCTAACATCATCCGTGTTTGAAGGGTTCAAGCTTTTCAAAATGTTAAACTTTCTATGTTGTAATAATTCCTGGCAAAAATAGTACACATTGACAGAAAAATTCGCTAATAAACACTAATTTATTTTTCGTTTTTAAAAAAATAATTTAAGCGCTCTTTGTAAGTATCTTTAAAAGAATAAAAAATAAATGCACACAAATTTTAATCTTGAATTAATAATTTTGAAGTGTCTTTTGCTACTTTTTACTTATAAATTTTACTTATAGTATATTAAATGATTAGTATATGCGCGTGCAATGAGAAATATTTTTCTTGTATGTTTTTGTGTACATACAGGAGCCATCAAAATTTATAATTCAGTCTTTTAAAGAAAGAGAGAGAGAGAGTAATAAAGATTGTATTTGTTTGAAGTTCGTTTATTTATAAAATTTACAAAGAAATAAACATAGATTACAAACAGCCAACAGATTTAAAATGAAGTCATTTCCAGATTTTCGCTTTTGAACAAAATAAGAGTAACTATATTTATTATATTACAAATTTCTAAAGTAGAGAGTTGTGAATCTTATATGGGACTAATGGGACTTGAAAACTCTCTAGGATCTGGTTTTTTACTTGGATAAAAGAACGATTTCTTGGACTCTCCTTAATAAAATTATAGAAGAGAAAACAGCGTAACACCTATATAAATAAGTTTAATCCAAAATCAAGAGAGCTAATTTGCGATAGTGAAAAATTACTTCAAATCTTTGAAAAGTGTTGGTGAATTGTATATAACAGATAAAAAATACTGTATAAAAACAAAGTAAACACACCTATGAATAATAGCTATGATTCCAAACGGTAATGTATAAGGAAGAATTTTTTTATTATTATTTTTTTAATGTACGTGAAGTCAATGTTTTGTTTTTGTATGCTTTTCTTTTAGTAAAACTTAAAACAACTTTATTACAACAGCAACACAATTATTTTGTCCTCCAAACGGATAATTTTATAAAAATATTATAAACAGTTTTCCGTTTTTTTTTTTTTTTTTTTTTTTTTTTTTTTTTTTTTTTTTTGTGATTTATAGTAAAAATCTTTTGAATATAATCTATATAATTTACGTAGTATTTGAATTAAATTTATGTAGTATTTTATTGGGACATTTTTAATTTATGATTCGTTTCTTTGTGAAACGAAATTTAAAAATTGCAATATTTCACCGTCAATGTGTAAAATCACACTTATAAAATTCAAATAGTTCATATAATTTAGTTTTAAAAATACATAATCTTTTATATGATGCAAACTTTATATGATTAATACTCTTCGAAAGAAACATTTTTTTTCAAAGGCTTCATAGGCCGCCTCATTGCAAAATATGCCATTCTGATACAATGATATATAAAGAAATTGTTAAAAATAATTTTAATGTTATATATTCATTAAAGAAATACGGAAACAAAATCATAAAGAATTTCCCGAAAAAAGCAAAAGGATTAAAAACGTCAGACAATAAATATTGAAGGGGTCGGCTTACAAATGCTACTTTTTTTCATAAAGGAAATGTTTCCATATATGAGGGGAAAGTTGCTTGTATTCTTAAAGAAGGTTACTTTGTGTACTTTATGGTAATACAAAACAACCATTTTCCATCGCAGTTTTTTTTTATCATGCGTGACACTTAGAGAAGTAAATCTACTACCATATAACATCTTTTTTATAAAAAAAAATAATGTAGAATGAATTTAAAACGCATACTAGTTCAAATTTATTTTTAGCACTTTTTTTATGCATATTATAAATGAATATATATATGTTAAAACATGAAGATACAATAATTTGAAATATGGTTTGAAAATGATTTTTCTAAAAGATTTAAGCAATTATTTGAGCTATTTTGGAAATTCTTCTCCTTAAGAGCTAAAGGGGATTGTCGAAAGTTTAAGAACATTTGGCCATATCTCAGCAGGTCGAAGCTTGCAATTACAAAATTTAAATCTACTAAAAATATAATCAAACATGTTTTTCAGCATTTTTTGAAATTTACCCCACCTCTCCTTAAATATATAAAGATTTAATTAAACGATTTTAGAAATTCTACTCTTAAGAGGTTAAAGGAAGCTCTAAAATTCCAGAACTTTTGATAATATCTAACCAGCCGTTTTAGATAGAAAACGTAATAAAACGAAATTTTTGGAGTTTAATTTGCTGATCAAAAATTTTTTTGACCCAGTATTTTCTTTAAATAAAATGAACCTTTTTAAATTGCTGTAAATATTTGTTTTAAATTACTGAATGAATTTTCTGTGCCCTAACGAAATTGTTTGATATCCGAATTATAAGTCTGAATTTGCGGTAGTTAAACACAGATACTTTTACAATTCACAGATGATTTTACAATTGCTTTGTCTATTATGTCGTCGATATCGACTTTGAACTGAGTAAAGTAAGATTATATGAATGAAACAACAATAATGGATATTTAATTATATGTTAAAAAAATATACATTTTTTTAATTTTATGTTTTATAAATATATTTCTTTTCATTCAAGATTATATTAGAAGTATTAACCAGCATAGCGCGCGAAAGCTCGTAAAACATCATAAACATACAATGGAATACAATAAATTACTATGACCTTAATAGAATAAGTTACAATAGAATCGTACAATAGATTTAAAGTTATTCTAAGATTTTTCGATTAAAAATGAAATAAATATAATCATGTTTATTTAACCACAAATGTTCTAAAGTAGAGTAATGTTGTATTCATGTGTCTCCAAAGGGATTTTGAGAACAACTTTCTGTTATTAGTCTTTTTATTTCACCCAAAGGAAAAATTTACTTGTTTCATTTAATTTTCTTTCTGGAGTCGTTCAAATAAAAGTTCAAAAAGCAAACAAGTTCAAACAAAAAAGTCAGTCGAAAATTTTGATGGCTAACCCTTAATCGCACGAATCATTCTATTCGAAGTGTATATTTTTTCTACTTGTTCCTATTTGATTAACCAAGGATTTTTATTCGATTTTTACTCCAAGATTTTTTTTCTGTTTTCAAAAATAACTAATAATTGACATTTTCTACTAAAATTTGGATTTCTAATACACATGACAGGAAATACTTTGATTTTATACGTTCATTTAAAAATTCAAGGTAAAATTACTTTACTATACATTTCAAATACACAATAATCCAGATTTTATTTTCTTTAGCACTACCTTTATAAATAACATATAAACATAGACATAAGTTAGATTGTAAAAAAGGTTAAAATTTAAAACTAGGTCCTACAATGATTTTACGGTTAGAATTATATTATTATATTTTACTTATTTGATTATACTTATTTTTTAAGCATAATCGTATTTATTTTACCACAAAAGTTCTAAATCAGAGAATTGTTGCATTTCTGGTCTCCAACAGGATTTGAGAACTCTTTTCGAGTAGCCTTTTTATTTGACCAAAAGAATAGATTTACAAGTCTCCTTTATTTTTTCTTTCTAGAGACGGTTACAGTTGAAACATTCAATAAGTTCGGATAAAATAGTGACTCGAAAACTACGATGCGACCCTAAACCAAACGAATCGTTTTATTGGAAGTATATATTTTTTCTATTTTTTTCTTGTCTAAGTGAGAATTTTTAATTCATTGTTATTTCACGATTTTACGCTTGTTTTCAAAATAACTAATTCTTGAAATAATCTACCAAAATTTTGATTTTTATTACACATGCCACAAAATTTGTTGATTTTATAACTTGTTACAAAAAAATTCAATAAAAAAATAGTTTCGCATACGTTTAAAATACTTACTAGCCTACATTTTCTTTTCTATACACTACCTTTATATAGATAATGAAGACATGCACGTACATTAGAATGTAATAATAGGAAAAATGTAAAGCAAAATAATTCCAAACCTCTTCTATTATAAGCAAAATAATTTTAATCATATCTACCTTATCACAAATGTTTTAAATCAGATATTCGTTGCGTTCTTGTGGCTACAACAAGATTTTTGAACAATGTCTGATTAGTCTTTTTATTTGAATAAAAGAAAAGTTTTACAAGTGTTTTTAATTTTTTAAATCTTCATAAAAAAATTTATAACACCTGCAACAATTTCAGATTAAAATAGTTCGTCGAAAATTACGATGATTAAACCTACACCACAATAATTGTTCTATTCGAAGTATTATATACTTTTTAGCTCACAGGCTATCATAGCCTGAGAGCTTATGTGCCCGTCCGTTCTGTATGTATGTGCGTATGTGCGTAACGCGATAACTCATGATAAAAATATCGGATCCACTTGAAATTTTGTATATAGGTATATCCTGATAAGGCGCTTCCCTGATTAGTTTTTGGAGTTCATTCGATATGTATAAGAGGGGGAACGGGGGGCTCATGCCCCCCGTTAGTTGATATAAATGGGATTTTCATGCAGAATTAAGTTTTCAAAATTTAGATTAGGATCATTCTGATGAGGCGATTCCGTGACTGTTATTAGGTGTTCATTGAATAAGTATAAATAGGGGGAACAGGGGTTCTAATCCCCCCCCCCGTTAGTTGATATAAATGGGATTTTCATGCAGAATTAAGTTTTCGTTCAAAATTTAGATTAGGATCATTCTGATGAGGCGATTCCGTGGCTGTTATTAGGTGTTCATTGAATAAGTATAAATAGGGGGAACAGGGGTTCTAATGCCCTTCCCCGTTAGTTGATATAAATGGGATTTTCATGCAGAATTAAGTTTTCGTTCAAAATTTAGATTAGGATCATTCTGATGAGGCGATTCAGTGACTGTTATTAGTTGTTCATTGAATAAGTATAAATAGGGGGAACAGGGGTTCTAATGCCCCCCCCCCCGTTAGTTGATATAAATGGGATTTTAATTGAGAATTAAGTTTTCGTTCAAAATTTAGATTAGGATCATTCTGATGAGGCGATTCCGTGACTGTTATTAGGTGTTCATTGAATAAGTATAAATAGGGGGAACAGGGGTTCTAATGCCCCCCCCCCGTTAGTTGATATAAATGGGATTTTCATGCAGAATTAAGTTTTCGTTCAAAATTTAGATTAGGATCATTCTGATGAGGCGATTCCGTGACTGTTATTAGGTGTTCATTGAATAAGTATAAATAGGGGGAACAGGGGCTCTAATGCCCCCCCCCGTTAGTTGATATAAATGGGATTTTCATGCAGAATTAATTTTCGTTCAAAATTTAGATTAGGATCATTCTGATGAGGCGATTCCGTGACTGTTATTAGGTGTTCATTGAATAAGTATAAATAAGGGGAACAGGGGTTCTAATGCCCCCCCCCCCTTAATTTATATAAATGGGTTTTTCAAGCAGAATTGTCAGATTTCGTTCAAATCTCTGAATAGTTTTGGAAGTTTAATGGTTAAGTATAAAAGAGGGGGATAACTCCTTTTAAATTATATAAATGCTAAATGGGTTTTTATTAAGAATTATCTAATTTGCTCTGAATTTTGGATATAGATTTTTATATGATAAAGCATGTCTTTGATAGTATAGGAGGTTCAATGATTAAGTATAAAAAAAAGAGGAAAGGGGAGAGCTGTTTCCCCTTCTTAATTTTTTTTTCGAACGGAATTAACCCTTGAAAATATAAGGCTTTAATGTGCAATTAGTATTTGTAGCCTGTGAGCTCAATGCCATCAGTTTAACTGGGCAGTATTCTTTTTATTATATTTACATTTAGCGTTAGAGATAAAAAAAATTGTAGAAAAATTTTTAGTTATTTTTATTTTTAATAAAACTTTTATTGCTATAGAAGAAAAATATTTATATTTAAATCAAGTTTTTGTTTGAACTAAGATTATTTATTAAAAGTATAGTTTTAATATATTCATACATCTATCGTTGCGCAATGTATAATTAAAACAAGTTAAGTCCATAATTGGAAACTTGTAATTTCTCCAATAAATGAATTAATCATATCACTATAATTCTTATTTAAATGTTTAAAATGTGTAAAATTGTATGAATATCGCATCTTAATTCAAAATATAAAGATTACACTAATTTATCATCAGTTTATAAAATCATAAATATCATGACAAATTACTTAATAAAAATGTAAGTTAAAATTGTAGATTTTATAATGATCTTATGTATCGAAAATATTTGTACTTTTTTCTGCGAATTACTGCATTTTTTATTACTGTATAGATAACCGTCGCCTAGTGATTAGCGCTCTACACTGCAAATCACTTGAGTGACCATGAGGTCTGTGGGTTCGACTTCTATGCAATCTTCTTTTGAAATTCCCGGTTATGATTCTCTGGTAGTGTAAATTTCTTTATGCTGCAACGTCCTTGCATATTGATAAATTTTTTATGTCTGATTTGTTGAATTATTTCTGTGTATAAAACAAAGAATTTTTCGGGGGGAGGAGCAGCTACTGTATGGCTCCTAAGCATTATCCACTAAATGGACTCTAATATCAAAACGATTACTGTATAATTTTATCTGTGATTTCCTGGTTATAATTCTTTGATATTGTAAATTTTCTTGTGTTATCTTATATAATGACAAAATTGTTAAGTCTGATTTGTGAAATTATTTCTTAGTACAAAATAAAGGATTATTTGGGGCGACAGCCATTGAATGGCAACTAAGTATTTTCTACTTTAATGGACTTCAATATCAATACAATCATTGCATGATTTTATGTATGTTTACAAAAATAACAAGCAAAAAAATATTTAGATTTGTGGACTTATTTCTGTATATAAAATAAAGAATTATTTTAGGCTACAGTAATTTAATGACCCATAAACATTTTCCACTTCAGTGGACTTGAATGAACTTGAACAATTACCTACTGCATGATTTTATCTATGTTTACAAAAATAGTAAGCAAAAAAAAAATACAGTTTTTTAATTTTTGATTTTAAAAATCAATAGCTGATAACAAAGTTTTTCAGCAAAAACCTACTGAAACGTATATATAAAATGTTTATTAGCAGTTATGTGCAAGACATAAACATAAATTTGTATATAAATATATATACAATGTATTTAAAGCAGTGTCATTTTCTTTTTTTTTTTCATTACACGAAATAAGGATAATCATAATTAACCGCCCGCAAAAGTTCTGAAAAATATACTTGTTGCGTTCGTATCACGCCCGTGGGAAACGTACCTGATTAATCTTTTTACTTGAATGAAAGAGAAAATTTATAGTTGTCTCTTAAATTAAGAAGTATAAAAAGAGGCATTCATTACTAACATTATTCGAAGTAACGTTCTGTGTAAGTTAATGACACTTTAAATATTGTGATTAATAAGAATATTTTCAAAAGATTAAAGCATTAAATTTATCGAATGTGTATGCTTCTTTAGCCCATTTGAAGGTTGTAAAGTTATAATTAAAAAACTATATTTCCCATTATAATTTAGATTTAATGAATAAATATAAAATAGGGTTCATGTCTATATTTTTTGTTATTATTAAATTATATATTTCAAACAAATTTACAGATTTTTCATTTAGAAAAATAAAAAAAAGATTATTTGTTTATCTGTTCAATAAGCTGTGAAATTTGTAATTTTGTCGATCATAAAGCTGTGACGGGATTTACAGGAGCTCCGTGGTAAGCAACATTGTGGGCCTGCCTTTTATATATCCATAGAAATTAATTGCGAATTTTATCAATAACAAATATTCTTTGCACCACAAATTGTACACAATGTATATTATAGTATATATTTCATAGAGGCAAGTTAATTTTATTAAGTTCGAAAGAGTGTAACGCCATTAAAATGCACTTTATAATTTGTTTCCCATTGACCGTAATGTATCGGAATTCCTTTGATTGTCCCTGTAACTAAAACTGTAACTGAACTATGTATCCGATTTTCATAAAATTTGAAATGAATCGGCAAAAAGTATGTAATAATTACATATTTTAAATTTCAAACGAGTCGGTTGGGTAGTTTTTGCGCTGCTATATGTGGACAGACGGACGGATTGAACAACAACTATAGATGCTATGTATATACCGGGTGTCCCAAAAATGACTAATGGATTTTAAAATTCAATAACATGCAAACGGTGACAGCTATTTAAAAAAAATTTGCTGGAGGGTTATGCATAATGTCAGGAGTTTTTTTTTACCGTAAATTTTTATTTTAGTTCGAATTTCGAACAATAGGGGGTGCTGACAGCGATGGAAAGCCAGGTCGACGATTCACTCAGCACTGATCACCTGGCCTTCAGCCGCCGTCAGCGCCACCTATTGTTTGAAATTCGAACTAAAATAAAAATTTACGGTAAAAAAACTCCTGACATTATACATAACCCTCCTGCAAAAAATTTTTAATAGATGTCACCGTTTGCAAGTTATTGAATTTTAAAATCCATCAGTCATTTTTGGGACACCCGGTATATATATACTATATTCACATACTATGAAAAATATGTATGTATATATATATATACTATGTATATATATATATATACTATGGTATATATATTCGTATATATATATATATATATATATATATATATATATATATACGAACGTACCTAAAAATACCAGTAAGCATATACAGTATGGTAGGTAAAGGTGATAAAAAACAGAACCACATCGCATTCTATAATTTAAAAATTCTAAGAATTTTTGTCAATTTTATAGATGGTTAGCTATTTAGCACTCTCTTAATGAAATTCTTAATTAATCGCACGCGATCTCCTTCAAATGATGGACCCGGGTAGCTGCCTCGCTTGACCCTGCTTTAGTCATATCCGAAATATTAAGAAACTACAGTTGTTCTAGTGTTAAATTTTGCTATCCATATTAAAGTAAAGAAGAAACTAGTAGTTGGGGGACCACCGTATTACTTACCCATCATGGATATGCATAATATAAAATATGAAAGTAATACGCATGTAAACTATTTATAAAATGCATCGCCAATCCAAAATAAAATTTAAACGCATATTTAAATAGTTTTAATATATATAGTAATGCTCTCTTAATGAATTGCTGATGAGCCAATTTCAACAAATTGTAAAAAACGCCAAAATGCTCAAGTAGTTCCGGATTGCGTAAAAGAAACATACTTATAACTCCAAAAACAATAATCATATTAACTAACAATTTACTGCGTCGGATTAAGCGTCTCATTTCCAATTAAAATATATCTTTGAATTGAAATTTGACTGAAACACAGAATCATGAAAAATCGAAGAATGTGGAAAACAGGATTACACATATCTCGGCAACTGATAATCCGATCGACTTCGTTCTTTATGAAAATTTGTGTTTTTTTTTCTTGCCTTTTACGTCCACTCCTTAAAATAAAAAATTTCGAAAAATTTTATATACCTCTCATCAGAACGAAGTTTTCGAGAGTCCGAAAAAATAGTTCCGGATAATCGAGGTTTTTTATATTAAATAGGCTTCGTCCCATTCTTAGATACTAAGGGTTACAGAGATTAAAGTCTCTATCTCAATTTGTTGGGGAGTAGTTACAGAGAGACAGACAGACACACACACGGACGGACGGCATTTTTTCCTAAAAATAAGTTTTTTCGGAAACTCCAGTATCTGAAACGTGTAAATCCGTCAAAAAAATGTTTCGATTTTTAAAACGATTGCAATACTTATCCTACACTACGTATGATGGGTAAGTAAAAATGAAAGAAGGGATTATGAAACAAGATTTGGCAAGAAGAGTAAATGCTATATTTATAAGAAGCTTATTTTAAACATATTTAATTTATGACTACTTTTATAATTATTCTCGACTTAATTTATTTTTTCTTTCTTTTCTTTAAATAATCAGTGTTTCCACTACTTCTTTAAACATGAATGTCATAAAGTTAATAATATTCTTGATTCCTGACAACATTTCAAGAATTTGTTTTTTTTTTTTTTTCAAAATATTCCACGATTTCTATTTTCTGAGTAAATTTTGGTAGGCGTCAGCAATTGTGTCTTTAGCATATAAGTACGCATGAATTTGTCCTAACTGAAACTTTGAAACCCACATATGTGAAAATGCAAGAGATTCTTCGAAAAAAGTTCTAAGTTCAATTCAGAAGTTCCGAATTCGGTATAAGAGAACTATTCACTCGAACAAATGCCTTAAACCACGTAAAGGCTTGGCTTGAGCACGTATATAAAATTGTAAATGTAAAATAAAATATAAGAGAATTTTGAAATTTGTGTTTGACAACGAATGCGTGGAATAAAATTATTTTGGGTTAAAAGGAAATTATAGAAATACATATAGTGTCTCATATAGATAAATGCATCTGTGCACATGCAAACGTTTATATGTATGGAATTATATTTTGATCTATCATGCTGAATGTATCAACGTTGCGTATATCGTAATAATTGTAGATCGTAATTATATATAACAATTATTTATAATCATTTTTGTATAGTATTACAGATATATATATATAATATTGAAGCTTTTATCCAAAAAAAGAGTATAATATATTTTAAACAAATACGCTTAAACCAATAAATAATTTTACGGTGATTAAATAAAAAGTCCTAAAACGAATCATTATTGATGTCGTATCTTAAGAATCTACCACTTTCTTTTAACTGTAAAAAAGTCGGTGAATTTGTAAGGATAGGTTCTTTGTATTGGGTTTAATGACGCAAAATCCCTTCAGAGACAATTGTGAGTATGACTATTTGCATCAAATTAATGTATTCTAAGGAGAAAAATATGCAATATCACGAATGCATTCACAAGATTCGGTATGATTTTAAAGATTAAGGTACAAAGTGTATAAAAAGCTTAATTAAAATAAACTATGATTATTATTGTAATTATTTTCAACCTATTTTTTTTTTTTTTTTTTTTTTTTTTTTTTTTTTTGTTAAGCTAATATTATTATTGATGCCTCAATGACTACATTTCAAGAATTTAAATTCTTTTCAAAACATTCCACGATTTCTATTTTCTGAGAAAATTTCTGTAAGCGTCAGCAATTGTGTCTTCTGCACAGAAGTCGCCCACATGTCACACATGAATTTGCACGAACTGAAACTCTGAAACTCACGTATGTGAAAATACAAGAGATTCTTCGAAAAAAGTTCTAAGTTCAATTCAGAATTTTCCGATTTGGTATAAAAGAACTATTCACTCGAACAAATGCCTCAAACCACGCAAAGGCTTGACTTGTGCAAGTATTTAAAATTTTAAATGTAAAATAAAATATAAGAATGTTTTGAAATTTGTGTTTGACAACGAATGCGAGGAATAAAATTTTTTGGGGTTAAAATGAAATTCTATAAATACGTATAGTGTTTCATATAGATAAATATAACTCTGCACATACAGAAATTTACATGAACGAAATTATATTTTAACATATTGTACTGAATATTTCAACTTTGCGGTTTATAAAATGAAATTGGAATGGAAATATATAAAATTTTGACTTGTTGCACGCAAATACATCACGATTCGCATTAGCCCTAATTTTATAAATGTTTATTTATACTATACACAGAAAAAAAGTAAAACAAACAAATATATATATATATATATATATATTATAAGAAAATATGATAGTAATGAAAAAGATGAAAAAATGGGTGCAACAACAATGAACTAGAAAATAACAACATCAAAAACATTACAAAATAAACTCCCTGGTTCTCGGAAGGTGGGGAGAGTAACAGGCATTAAAAAAAATTGTTTCATGTATCCTCACAGGTTTCGCAAGGCACCAAAAACCTGCATACTCCATTTATATAAATGAAATAACACTAAACAAATAATTTAATAGAAATCCAACAACAAAACAAAAAGGCAAATCAACTCGTAATATAAAATATTCTAAACTTTAAAAAAATAAATTTTAACAGTAAAAAATGTCAATAACTAACCAATAAACAAAATAGACATGCAGGAATGTGATGCCCCCACCTTGACCTGTGAAGAAAAGAGAAAAAAGATACCTGTTAAAAATCATCACACTTCCCTACTTGCATGAACGGGAAACTATTAGGCCCAGGATGTTAGCAGGCCAGCATAATTTTTTTTTTAGCATATTGAATTATCCTTCCATTATTCCACTCCTTCCATATCTAATACAAGTCTGTTTCGTTTCAAAAATTGATATCCATCGCCCTGTAGACTTTCCAAATAGAATTTAATTCACAGATCCTCATTAATTCAACAATCGAGAAGAAACCTCCTTCAGGGTGTTTGGCCTTGCTGTTGCCACTTCAAAAACTTTTCTTTAACTCTTTTACACAATGAAACAAAAATTTATGAGGATAAAAATTATTATAAAATAGATTTGCAGTAAATTTAAAAATTTATGACTCCAAAATTTCTCTCGACCCACATATATTATAAAATGTAATTATTTGTCACAAAACAACATTTAGAAACGCAATTTTACTCAAGTTAGAATGCCAGTGAGGCATACAGTGGGTTTTTTTTTTTTTTTAAGTCATTATCAAATAACTTGACAACCCGATAACCATTATTATTAATATTTAAATCAAAATCCAAAAAGTCAACGTGTTAACTATTGTCAGAAGCACTATTTAACATAAACAACCAGGATAAATATGATTAAATGATTCCAAAAATTTGCAATCGAAGACAATTATGTCATCGATATATCTTAAAACTCTGAATGACTTGTTAGAATTTAAAATAAATTTAAATTCATAAAAAAATAGAAGAAGATTAGCAGCAGAGCTCGAAAAATTAGTACCCATACCTATACCACATGTTTGATAAAAAATAGAACCATTAAATGTTATAAAATTATTGTAAAAACAAACATTTTATGAACTCAGAAAAAAATCTCTATTAATATCCAACTCTTCTTCAATATGGAAAGTATCGAATAAATCCCTTAAAGTCTCAAACAGCAGATCTATAGGAATATTAGAAAAAAGATTTTCAAAATCAAATGTAAACAAGTTTGTGGGCGTTGTGGGCGTATTTAATTTCTTTAAAACTTCAATGCTGTTATCAATACACCAAAAATAACTAGAGTTTTTAAATTTAAATTTTAAAAAAACATAAATTCTCTTCAAAAAATCCTGTAGCTTAACATTAAAACTTTTACCAATACCTCTTGAATTAAAACATACATCTAAATTTTATAGGCTTTTTGTGAAATTTGGGTGTTAAAAATAAAAATGGAAAGTAATGAAAATTATTAATAGGGAAATTATAAGCATAAAGATTTTTAATTTTTCTAGAATAAGCACAACATTTTTTAACTATAGCATTATGATTCAAGTTATATTTTTGATAGTATTTAGTATCATTCAATTCATTTTTTACTTTTTCTATATAAAATCCCATTGGCCACCGATGAGAATGGACACCCTGTATAAACGCTTGTTTTTATTTACTCCGCATTTCTTGTTTATTGCAAAAGATTTTCATTTCCGACGACACATTGCTATACCAAAATTGCATGGTTATGTGTGCTTTAACTGCTTGAAGGTGGGATGCAATTACGACATCAACTAATCTTACTTCCTAATTGCCAGATAGGCAGCAAAATTCTGGAGTGGCAATTGAAATTATTGTTAAATACGCTAAAATATACTTATATATGATTACAAATAAATTTTCGTGTAAAAATTGGTTCCATTCAATTATTTCGACACTTTACTAATACAAATGTATTGTTCTAAAAATATGATACATTGTGTCCCATGAATTTGGGGACTTCCTGTATATGGCGACAGTTTTCGTTATGTATTAAAATGTAAAAATTAGAAAGCTGATTTTAAATAGGCGAACCTATTTTTAAAAAAGAACGCTATATCATTTTAAACATGTAGAAATATATATATACATATACATACATACATATATATATATATATATATATATTACCATTAAAAATTAAAGTTCTATTTGTCATTCAATGATTTCCAGCCCAGTTTAAAAAATAGTTAAAATACGAAAGGTCAATACTTTTCTCTTTCCTTATGTACATAATATAGTTAAAAAATAATTAATGCTTCGAAAAAGATATGTTTGACTTTTGACATATTTCATACTCATTAATCAGAGATTTTTTTTTTTTCCGAAGATCTAAATGTCAGATCTTTTCTTTACTCTAGCGAATAAGAAAAAGGATTTCATATTATATATAAAAAATCTGATTCTTAATTTTCCATACATATTTTTTCATCGCTTCTTTTTTTAAATAACTATCTATTCAGTAATTTCGAGCAATTTTCTTTTTAATATAGGAATGCCGTATATACTAATGATAAAAAATCTCATTTATTTTGCAGCTTATAATTTTTTTATCAATCGTAATTAGTATCGAATATTAATTAATTATAATTTCATTATATAAATAATATTTTTGGTAATAATTAAAATTTTATTTTTATTATTTTTTACTATCAAAATTACATAATACATAAGTTAATAAGGTCCAAATGCGATTTATTTTTCACATTTTAATCTTTTACTTAAAAAAGTAATTCGCTACACATCTTTTGACGGTTCTTTAAAAAAAAATACATCCTATAATAATTACATTGGCAAATTTCAAAATTTTAGGCCCCTCTGTATCACAAAATCGCAATTATAACACTTTTTTGCCCCTGCAATCACCCAGCAATAGTGACGACAACAAAAAATATGACCTATATTGTTAAGGAACCGTAACCACCAATTTACATACATTAATTTTTATATTGTTTGATATTTCTTTAGATTGCGTAGAATTCACATTTTAGAACTATTTTAGAACCGTTTTTATCAATTTTAAATTGTGATTTTTTTTGAAAAAGTTGTTAGAGATTATTTATATCTTATAAGTAATTACCATGCCTAATGTGCAGATGGTATCCTAAGAGCAGTATAAAAAAAAAACTTCCGTTCACAAAATTTTCTGATCTTGCAAGCCGCAAGTGGTAGTACATAAGAAATGAAATGAAGCCTATCTTATGCAGGAAATATAACCATCAATTTCCAGCTAGTACTTAGGAAATTGGCTTGATAATTTTTCAGAAAGCCAAAAAGCCGCCAGTCACAATTTGTTGCGCGTATATTTATACTTTAAGTTTAGATTTTTTTTAGTGGTTTTAATAGATTTTAATAGGTTTTTTTAATAGATTTTTTTCTAAAGATCATTTATATTTAATAACAGGGTTTAGTGAAATTTCCAAGCGGTGTATTAGTATTTTTTTTATAGAAAAATAAATCTAGGTTAAAATCGCGAAAATTTCCTTATTTAATGAAGACTTTTTTTATAAGCATTTACTGGTATTGAAGAATTTCCTAGTCTTAAAATTCCAGGAGGTGTATGAATATTGTTATAAATACCTACCGTGCTAAATTTTATGTGTCTGGGCCATTTACTAACACAAAAACTGCATTTTTAGCACGCTTTTTGATGCTGTTTCTCCTTGGATGCAGTGGAACCGACCAAAAATACAACTCATCTTGGAGTAAGAGCTATCATCATCATTTTGACTCCATTATACTTTAAGCATACATGCCAACCTCCGGCTTTTTAAAAATCAAACAATTATATTTCCACCAAAAATTTATTTAATTAATGAAATGAAATAAATTTTAAACGACTATCTCATTAAATGAAAGACACTTCTAATTTAACAAATTTTTCTGGTTCAAAGTATATTTTTTACTTAAAAAAAACCGGAGGTTGGCAACTCTGCTTTAAGTATGTTCGGAATTTTCTGAGATTGCATGAAAATTACAATTTAGAACGCTGTTTTTTCGCATTTCACTATTTCAAATTTCGATTTTTTTTTTTTAAGAAATGTTCTTCGACATCATTTATAAACATCTATAATGCCAATTTTCATGTTTCTACGCTCTTCAGTAACAGAAAAATCGCAATTCGGTATGTTTTTTTAATTATTCTACTTCCCCCGAATGGTAATGCCACTGACCTATAGATACAGCAATATGAATAAATAATTGGAATCAGTACAGCCCTTAGCATCTACAGTAGCATCTTACGATGAATGTCATCGTTTAAAAATTAAAGTGTGAAAGTGTAAACATTTTAAAGAATGCTGCGAGCCCTGAGCTCTATATCTTTTCGCAATTGTTTTTTATTGTTTAAAGAGAGTCGATCACAACGAAATCAAACATTGATTAAAACGTTTTGTGATATAAAGGGTTTGCACAGATGAATAAAATTTCCTGCTAGATTACAACTATTTATTTACCGAAAAAGAAATCCAGGTTAAACGCGCGAACTTTCGCCTTGTTCTTCTATTAAAGAGAAATTTCTAATAATAAAATATTGTTGCCAAAGAATTTCCTCGTTGCAAAAATCCACAAGCCGTACGAAGTTTGTATGCAGTAAAGCAACATACAAAACCATTTGGAGTAACTCGAGAATCTAGAAAACATGATCCTCTTAACTTCTCATATTGTGGTAAGGAAATATTTTTCTCGTGCAAAAGAAAACTAGTCGTTGGAGGCCACCGTAATACTTACCCAGCATTTATATGCATATGAAAATAAAACATGTGAAAACTACCGTAATTTCGGGTGTATAAGCCGCAGATCAAACAATTCTTTTTCGACCCAGAATTTTTTAAGAGACAAATGTAACAAGTTAGATCGCCGTAAATATTTATCTTCATTTACTAAATAAGATTTCTGGGTCCAAAAAGAATTGTTTGATCCGCGGATTATACACCCGAAATTACGGTATTTATACAATGTATTTCAATACCAAAACTAAATTTAAATATTGTTAATACACATAGTAATACTCTATTAATGAATTGCTGATGCACCAATTTCAACAAATTATATAAAACGCCAAACTACTCAAGAAGTACCAAACTGCGCAAAAGAAACATTCTTATAACTCCAAAAATAATAATCATATTAACTAATAATTTACTGCGTCGGATTAAGCCTCTCATTTTCAATTAAAATATACCTATGAATTGAAATTTGAATGAAATACAGGGTCATGAAAAATCGAAGAATTTGGAAAACAGGATTACAAATATCTCGACAACTAATTATCCGATCGACTTCGTTTTTTATGCAAAATTTGTGTTTTTTTTATTGCCTTTTACATGCATTCCTTAAAATAAAAAAAATCGACAATTTTTATGTATCTTTCATACGAACGAATTTTTCGAGAATCCGGAAAAAATAGTTCCGGATAATCGAGGTTGCTGATATTCAATTGGCTTCGTCCCATTCTTACATACTAAGTATATACAAAATTTCAAGTCTCTATCTCAATTTGTTCGTGAGATAGAGCGTTTACAGACAGACAGACAGACAGACAGACGGACGGCAAATTTTTTTTTCTAAAAGTGTGTTTTTCGAAATCTCCAGTGTCGAAAACGTGTAAATCCCTCAAAAAAAATTTTCGATTTTCAAAACGATTGCAAGCCCTATACTACGTATGATGGGTAAGTAATATCGAGTGATAATTTATGGCAAGTAAAATAATTTGTATGTCATTAATGTTTAGTTTCTCGTACAAATAAATTATGCAAAGCTTATTTTTATCACACGAAAAATAATTAAAAACAAAATGTCATACGTGTTTCCCTTTTGGGGACGAGCGATTCGTACACGTGGAGTAAATAAGGTTTAATCCTTGTTTATCTCCACCAGTAAGATTTCACTGCAAAATTTGCCTTTTTTATTCGAATCATTTTCTCGTTTTAAAAAGGCACAATTTTCCGTCTTTAAAAACCGGTGACAAAACATTAAAAATTATATAAACTCTTCCGTCGCGAAATGATTATTCCCCATAAAAAAAACGATATTGTAAATTTTGCTTTATTCAGTCCTAGCATTTTTACGAATTAATTAGGTAAAAATTTCTACTTTAAAAAAAAGTTGATAAACAATTAAAAATGCCGTAAAAGTCACTCGTCCCGAAGGAGTTAATATTGTCGTATAATTAAATATGTGCTATGTCAAAAGAGTTTTCAGCAAAACCAATTTCAAATTTTATTAACATTTTTTCAAAAAGATCCTGTTGCAGAAATAACAACCATAAAATTTTAATTACTCTTAAAATATACCAAAGTCGCTTCCCTAATTAAGTAATGTTAAAAAAACGCTATTAATTCCTTTCGGAATACGTCACTAATATCACTATATCCATTTATGCGATAGAGTTTTAAAATAAAAAGATTTTCAAATGAGAGACGTAATTATTATATAAATTTACTTCTTTATTTTATATAAACTAATTAAGATAATATCCGATGATTTTTTTAAAATAAAACAGCAAGAGTAAATGTAATATTTTACCTGGAAAAACACACATTATGAACTTTAAGAAGTTTTATTTTTTACGTAAAAGTTGGATAAAATAGTAAAGGAATGCTTTAAGTTATAATTAATTATTTTCATGAAAACACCTTGAAACAGCACGAAAGTATGACAATGTAAACATTTTAAAGAATGCGAGCCCTGAGCTCTACATCTTTTTGTAATTGTTTTTTATTGTTTAAACGAAGTCAATCTCAGCGAAATCAAACTTTGATTGAACCGTTTTGTTACATAAAGGGTTTGCACAGAGGAATAAAATTTCCTGCAGCATTACCACTATTTATTTACTGAAAAGAAATCTAGGTTAAACATACGAAATTCCGCTTACTATTAAAGAGAAATGTTCTATAATTCGCTATATTACTGGTCCCAAAGAATTTCCTCTTCAGAAAAATACAGGAGCCGTACGAATTTTGTTTGCTGTAAAACAATGTACAAAACCATTTGGAGAAAGTCGAGAATGCAGAAAAATATGATCCTCGTAACTTCTGATATTGTGGTCAGTAAATATTGTTCTCTTCCTAAAGAAAATGTCGAGTGACAAAGTATGGTACTTAAAATAATTTTTATGTCATTAATGTTTGGTTTCTCGTACCACAAATTAGGGAAAGCTGATTTTTATTACACGGAAAAGAATTAAAAATAAAATGTCATACGTGTATCCCTTTGGGGATGAGCAACCCTTAAAAAGGCTCAATCAAAAAGGCTTAAAAATGCCCCAAAAAGGCTTAATCTTTGTTTATATCAAACAGTAATATTTCACAGTAAAATTTGCCTTATTTATTCGGAACATTTTCTCGTTTTAATAAGGAACAGTTTTCTGCTTTTAAGAACCGGTAACGAAACATTAAGAATTAAAAAATAGGCTTCCGTCGTGAATGTATATACAGTCGACTATCGTTAATTCGAACTCGTCGGGACCACAAGAAATGTTCGAATTATCCGAAGTTCGAATTATGGAAAATATGAAATAAAAAAAAATTACAATGGTACTATTACAAAGGAATTAATATTATAGTGTTTTCAAAATATATTTCGTCTGTTATCATTAGAATATGACTTAATAATAAATTAGAATGTATGAATACATAAACTAATTAAATGATTAGGAACAAGCACAATTGAAAAGACATTTGAGGTGTCACTGGTGGACAAACGGGGCACTAAAAAAAGGTGGATATCAAATGCAATGGATAACATGTATATGCGTTCGGAACAATTTCCACAAAATCAAAGAAAGAAAGTTATTCTAATGATCTGAAATCCGTAAGAAAGAAAAGAAAAAAGAAAAATCAGAATTCTCATTAGTTCGAATTAAACGAAGTCAAGAGAAAATGAGTTCGAATTAGTGAAAGTTTTTAACGTTATTCTGCCCTTGAAAATTTCGGGACTTTATGTTCAGTTCGAATTAAGCGAAGATTCGAATTATCCGATTTCGAATTAACGAGAGTCGACTGTATATGAAATATATGTACAGGGTGCATCTAAACTACTGGGCAAAACTTTAAGGGGTGATAGTACGCATCAAGACAAATAATAGTAAATGGGAAACTAAGGGTCCCAAACGTCTTCGGAAGGAGATAGGCGCCATCAAAATTTAGGGTCCAAAATTTGAAATCATTATAAAAAACGGAAAATTTGGTCGATTCGTTTGCGGTTTTCACGTAAACTATTCTTTTTGTCAGTATTTTCTTGAAAATAAATTATAAAGATAAATTTCAAAGAATGCCGATAGAGTGCGCTTTAGACTTTGGTGTAACGAACAACTATTTTTTACCGTTATTTTTTGCATCTCATTAATTTTTTTTAGAAGATTAGACATAAACTTAAATTTTGAGCTCAAAATCTGTGGTTAAGTAGTGCAAACTGAACTGTGTTCAATGGAAGTGGGTAGGTTCAAATTTCAAATGATTATAAAAAACAGAAAAATTGATCAATTGATTTGCAATTTTCACTAAAATTATTCTTTATATCAGTATTGTCTTGAAAATAAATTATATAGATAAATTTCAAAAAATGTCGATAGAGGGCGCTTTAGACTTTGGAGTAACGTACAACTATTTTTTACCGTTATTTTATTATTATTATTATTATTATTATTATTATTATTATTATTATTATTTTGCATCTCATTAATTTTTTTTAGAAGGCTTAGACATAAAGTTAAATTTTGTGCTGAAAATCTGAATCGTTGAGAATGGTTAAGTAACGAAAACTCAACTCTGTTCAATGGGGGTGGGGAGCTTTAAATTTCAAATGATTATAAAAAACGGAAAAATTAGTCGATACTTTTGCGGTTTTCTCTAAAACCATTCATTATATCAATATTTCCTTGAAAAAAAATTTTAAAGATAAATTTCAAAAAATTCCGTTTGAGGGAAAATTAAACTTTAGAGTAACCAACAAGTACTTCTAACCGTTATTTTTTTTAAATCTAAATAAATGTTTTAAAAGCTTAGACTTAAATTTTGAGCTCAAAACCTGAATCGCTGTGAGTAATTAAGGAGGGAGAAATTGAACTGTGTTCGTAGGGTGGGCGGAGTAACATTTTATCTCCTGAACCCAGTTCAGTTTGCGCTTCTTAACTCCTCCAAACGATTCAGAATTTGAACTCAAAATTTAAATCTAACCTTATGCAAGCGATTAATTAGGTACAAAAAATAACAGTTAAAAATTGTTGTTGGTTAGTCTAAAGTTTAACGCGCCCTCCAACGGAATTTTCTGAAATTTATGTTTAAAATTTATTTTCAAGGAAATATTGACATAAAGAAAGGTTTTCGAAAAAACCGCAAACGAATCGACTAATTTTTCCGTTTTGCATAATCGTTTAAATATTTGAATCTTCCCACCGCCATTGAACTCAGTTCAGTTAGCGCTACTTAACCACTCTCAACGATTCAGATTTTCAGCACAAAATTTAAGTTTATGCCTAAGCTTCAAGAAAAATTAATGAGATGCAAAAAATAAGGTAAAAAATAGTTGTACGTTACTCCAAAGTCTAAAGCGCTTTCTATTGACATTTTTTGAAATTTATGTTTATAATTTATTTTCAAGACAATACTGACATAAATAATACTTTTAGTGGAAATTGCAAATCAATTGACCAATTTTTCTTTTTTTATAATCATTTGAAATTTGAACCTTTCCACTCCCATTGAACACAGTTCAGTTTGCGCTACTTAACCACAGATTTTGAGCTCAAAATTTAAGTTTGTGTCTAAATTTCTAAAAAAAATTAATGAGATGCAAAAAATAACGGTAAAATTAGCTGTTCGTTACCTCAAAGTCTAAAGCGCCCTCTATCGGCATTTTTTGAAATTTATCTTTATAATTTATTTTCAAGGCAATACTGACATAAGAATAGTTTTCGTGAAACCGCAAACGAATCGACCAATTTTTCCGTTTTTTATAATGATTTCAAATTTTGGACCCTAAACTTTGATGGCGCCTATCTCCTTCGGAAGACGTTTGGGACCCTTAGTTTCCCATTTAATATTATTTGTCTTGATGTGTACTATCACCCCTTAAAGTTTTGTCCAGTAGTTTAGATACACCCTGTATATATTGTAGATTTTACTTTATTCAATCCTAGCATTTTCACGAATCAATTAAGCACAAATTACTACTTAAAAAAGAAAACGTTGATGAACTATTAAATAATGCCGTAAAAGTCGCTCGTACCGAAGGGATTAATATTGTTCTATAATTAAATATGTGCTATGTCAAAAGAGTTTTCAATAAAATCAATTTCAAATTTCATTAACATTATTCAAAAAGATCCTCTTGCAGAAATACCAATTATAAAATTTTAATTACTCTTAAAATATACCAAAGTCGCTTCCCTAATTAAGTAATGTTAAAAAAAGATGATTCATTCCCTTAGGAATACTTTATATTTATTCAATTAATACTCCACTAATATCACTATTTTCATTTATGCCAAAGGGTTTTTAAATAAAAAGATTGTCAAATGAGAGATTTAATTATTGTATAAATTTACATCTTTACTTTATAGAAACTAATTGAGATAATATCCGATGATTTTTTTTTAAATAAAACAACAAGACTGGATGTAATATTTCACCTAGAATCAATCATAAAACACACATTACGGCTTTTAAGGAGATTTTAATTTTTTCGTAAAAGTTAGCTAAATTAGTTTAAAAAAATGCTTTAAGTTAAAACTAATTATATTCATGAAGACTTTTTTGTACTTCTGGCCTGCATTTTCCTGGACACCATCATCAGAGAATATTTGAACAGCTAATTTCTGTTCATGTATCAGGGTTCGAAAAGGTGCTGTTATTTTCTAGTTGAAATATACTGGCTGCTTTTATGGCTGCTTTTTATTAGCACTTTCCAACAAAGTTAAAAAATGCTTATGTATTCGGTTTGTCTGTCCGTCTGTTCGTCTGGCCGGATGGCCGTCTCTCCGCGCTCTAACTCCCGTAAATATACTCGGATTGCTATGAAATTTTTATACGTTATTGAGGTTTACCCTATCACGAACCCTACTGAAAATGAAGTATCTACCATGATTAGTTTATCAACAGACAGAATGAAAAGTTTCCCATTACATTACGGCCTATGGAGAAAAATCGTTAATATACTCGGATTGCCATGAAATTTTAGGACGTTATTGACGTTTACCCTAGCACAAGTCCTATCGAAAATGAAGTTTCTACCATGATTAGTTTATCTACAGGGTGAATCAAAATTTCCCATTACATTACGGCCTATGGGGAAAAATCGTTAATACATTCGGATTGTCATGAAATTTTAGGACGTTACTGAGATTTACCCTAGCACGAACCCTATTGAAAATGAAGTATCTACCATGATAAGTTTATCTACAGAGAGAATCAAAATTTCCCATTACATTACGGCCTATGGGGAAAAATCGTTAATATACTCGGATTGGCATGAAATTTTAGGACGTTATTAACGTTTACCCTAGCACGAACCCAATTGAAAATGAAGTTTCTACGATGATTAGTTTATCTACAGGGCGAATCAAAATTTTTCCATTACATTACGGCCTTTGGGGAAAAAATCGTTTCAAAGGAACTTTAAAGATATTATACCCTGTCAAACATATTAAAATATGCATTCTATATAATATAAGGTGAAAATGTAGCTATTATTCATTTACAGGGCCCACAAAAGAATTCCATTAGATAATGGTAAAAGGGGGAAATGTGTGTGACATATTTTAAATAAATTGAGCTTTTTCATGTATAATAAATTCGATATATGTCACTGAAGCTTAACCCGTCAGTAGTCGCGTGTCGGTCTTTTCGCTGCCCGTATAACTTATCTTCTAAAAACTTATATCACTTTACAAATACAGCGGAGATCTACCATGTAGCTGACTTTGAAGCTTTCTCGAGCACCTTTGTGAAGTAACAGGACACCTCTGTTTTTCTTTCAGGTAGATTTTCAGAAACAAAGTTGAAATTGGCAAAAATGTCTACGTAAAAGTCACTAATGCGAGTTGATTTTTACTTTTTCCGATTACTCCAGATCTCATGAATAAAATGCATAATTTATGAAAACTGCAAATTTCTATCTTCGTTGTAATGTTATTTTCGTATATTAGGTGAAAAATATTTCTTATTTTACATATTTGGTATGCGGGGGGCCAGCGGCGAAAAGACCGAGCGCGACTAATGACGTTGTGAAAAAAGTTGCGACTACTCGCGGGAATATAAATTATACGCTACTGTCTTGCATAATATGAAGTACATAGCATTTACGGGGCCATACAAAAGATTTCAAATAGTATATTCTTTCTGAAGTACCGTATATGTGTCCGATGATGGCTCATGGAGGGTTGAAATGCATTTTAATCATGATATGCGCGTTTATATTTCGCTAAATATATGCACATTATATGGTGTGTATAAATGTTATAGTTGATATACAGGGCTATCCAAAAGAGCTCACCAACGTTACTGAATATGAGCGTAAATTATTTAAACGCGGTTCTTAAATAAGCTATGCATTTTTTAAGCTGAGCTTCATTCAATTTACTGAGAAATGTTTGCAGAATATAGATAAAGGATATACAGGACCACGCAAAGAATTCGGTACATGGACGCCTATGAATGTTAATTTATGAGAATGTGATTTCAGTTGTTTTAAAAGTGTTTTAGTTTACAATAAATTTTAGCCTAATGCTGACGGGTAATAAAGGTACAATGTAAACTACAGGGCTGAACAAAAGTATTCAAGTATGTTTCCATCTAATAGTATGAATTGCTGAAAAAGAAATTTCAAGCTACTGGGTATTTTTTTGCTAAACTAAATTTCCCCATTATATCAACTGACATATGAAATACAGGGCTGTTTAAAAGTACTGAAATACAAATTTGGGTATATTTGGCTATACACTATTATTTCCATAAATAACAAAATTTTGTTAAAGATTTCATTAAGTGTTGGAACGTGCTTCATAATCTATGCTTAACGCATGATTTTTCTTACTTGTTTAAGATTCAAATTTGTTCATTGACTCCAGTTTTTTGAAATTACAAAATTAACTTTATTCAATGACACATTAATTGAGGTAAAAATAAGAGAAATTTTATCATTTCGGAAAACTGGTGCGCACTGACAATGCTCATTCTGGTTCAGGAAAACATTTCCAACACGACGCTCCTGTGTTATTCAGAATCGTATAGGTATATCTTATTTCCCCGCGAAATTTGAATGATTAGTTTTGAATCACCCTATATTTTATTTTTTTTGTTACCTCATAGGTAAAATAATAAGTCTTTTTAAGTTCATATTGGGTATGATTTTTTTAAAGATGCTTAACCCTTTATCAACTGACGGTACTTATAAGTACCATTAAAATTACTTACATTATTTTTTTAATATAACATCATATTTGTACACTTTTTAATTCTACAAATTACTATGAAAACAATTTAAAATAAAAGATTTGAGTTGGGGTTATAAATACAAGGTAGAACCCGTCGAATTTCGACGAAAGAAAATGTTTAAAAAGGAACTGTTTCATTGATTTATAATAAACCTACAAAATTAGTTATAGTAAAAAATGCATTTGATGTTGGTAAGTCTAACTCTTAAACAGATGATATTTAACGTCAAATTAACAAAATACTATTTCTATAAAGCTCAGTTGTAGAATTTGTTAAAATTAAACTTTAATCGTACATGTAAATAGTAAAAAATAACAAAGATCTGTTATTATGATAAAGTTATCAATTTAGGTCTAGTATTTCAAAATGAAAAAAAGCAAAATTTATTCAACTTTGACTCAATCATAATTTTTTTCCCCGTGGAATCTAAACCCAGCATCATTTTCGTCGTATCAAAATTTACAAATGCACATCTCATATCTGTATTCATGGCATTTTGATTCAGAACATGAAGACTCAATGGGGATATTAGCTGAAACAGATATTAAACTGTTGATATTCTTTTGCGTGTAAATCAAATTTTGTAAATGGAATCAAATTTCATCAGGTTTTATAACAGAAGATATTTAAATATCAATTTTTCCCTTTTAATGAGAAAATGGCAACATAAAGATATAGTAATCAATTTCTTCCCCTTTTTTTCTCGCCTTTTTTCCTTTGCTTTTAATAGAAATGGGGTACTCCTGTTGCCACAATGAGAAAAGCGGTATTAAAAACTACAAAAAAATTAATATTTCAAAAACAAATTAAGATACAGCTTCCAAACAAATTTCATTTAAAAGTATATATATATATTTTTTGCTACACGATGGTGTAAAATTTAAAAAATGTGTGAAATGTAGAAGCTTAAAAATTTGTAGTAGCAAAAATAGCAATACTTCATTTCAAATTTGAAAGTGTTGCCATTCGCAAAATGACGTATGCGTTACGCACAGACACGTTTGGCCTTTATAATATAGATTGCACAAAATCCCAGCAAATTCAAATTTAATTGATCCTTCTAAATCTTTCAATCTTCCTAAAATCCTTCAAAAATTTATTGAATGGATATGTAAATCTCTTAATTTAATTTAAACAATTAAAGGCTTCAGAATGTAAAATTTTCCTCAATTTAAAATTTGGTAGATAAAGGGTTAAGGGACGACACGACGAAACAACACACCCACTCACATTAATTTAGCTGTAGAATTTTATACGCATTTATTATATGAAACTAAAATTTATCCTCGTCTTTATGTACTATTTAATTGATGTGTTTCATAAAACTGTCTAACTTTTGTCTAAGTCAAAATTGTAATGTGTTTAAATTCACTCAAGTCTCCCCAATAGCGGCAGCTGCTGCCACACCGAGGAGTCCTGGTTCGAATCCGGTACGGACATGGATGATGTGTTGTCTGTTTGTAGTGCAATAAAATATGTAATGGATATGTGTAATAATTTGTTCTGAATTGTCTCTGTTTCTGCATATAATGGGTCAGTCGAGGCGAAAGTCATAGCTGCTATAGTCATTAAAGCAATGTCAAAATCAAATCAAATTAACTCAAGAGATTTGCATTACACTTGCGTCGGTTGAAGAACTATTTTTACGTTGGAGGGAACACAGGGTGATCCGAAAGTCCCTGGGAATTTGTTGATTTTAATATAAATTAATAAAAGGTCGTTTTCTTTCCTTTTCTCAGTATATAATTCAATTGATATTTACTTCTAAATATAACGATTTAAGAATAAAGTATTGAGTAAAGTTAAAATTATTTTCAACGTTAGAACACCAGAATATTCGAATACGAAATACTTGGAATACGAATATTCTGGTGTTCTAACTATGAAAATAATTTTAACTTTATCACATTGCACCAGGCAACAACCTATTACTTAACACTAGAACCGCGGAGACGAGTCATTTTGACCCGTACTCAGTGAAAAGATGTCGATTCGAACCAGATAAGTCTTCTTAAAATAATGTACATGTAAGCTGCACGAAAATTATTTAAAATAAGTAAGTTAAATAGACCTACATAAAAATTCTGATGTGAATTATTTTTATAAAAGTTGGGTAAAATTTCCCGCGGTTCTAGTGTTAAAGTATGGAGTAATTAAATAAAAACATAGTATAAAAAAATATAGTATAAAATGGCACAACATGCATATATTTTATTTTACTTTATTTTGCTAACTATGGCGGATTATTTTAATTCATCTCATTAAAAATATTTATTTTTATAGAATTAATTTATGCTATTGATGGAACGACTAATCGTGAATATATTCACAAGAAAAATAATCGAAAGAAAATGTTCGCTGATAACATGTAAATTTTCGGATATTTAAAAATATCATGTAGTATCAAAAGAACTTTTCTTAATTTGTACTTAAAAGTATCCTTGTTAATCACTAATTAACTGGCTAATATGAATAGCAATAAAAAATAATTAATTATAAAAATATCTAAACATTATTTCACTAATGGGTCATTCCATGTCAATTCAACCAATTTTTCCCCCATTTGTAACCCGACCCCCAGGGATTTCGATGAAACTTTGTGTGCGCATTAATTCTATCATGAAATGATTCCATCAGAAATTTTTCCTTCCCAGACCTCATAGTTTGAGAGATATGGGGGGTCCAATTCTTAGGTTTTTCACAAATCGCACATTTATGAGTGTGTATTCTGAGATTGCAGTTCCATCTTCAAAAAATTGTTTCTCTGGATCTAAAACATGAATCATCCTAAAAATATCACTATAAAAAGATAAAAAGATGCAGATTTTAATAAAAAATATTTAAAAAATTTACTTTTAATATTTAGGATAAAAAAAGTCAGCCAAAGTTGAGAATTATGGTTATTTTTCCAAATTTTTGTGACTTCACGAAAAAGGCTGTACACAAAAAGGCAAATTAAATTTCCAATTTCTTTTTGTTTTAAATAAAAGTTTACACTTTGGGCTTTCTATCTATGAAATAAAAATTATGTGTTTCGCATGGCTTATGCAAAAATTTTGGGTACTTTCCAATTACCCGGATGAGTGCTTTATTTTTATATATTACATATGCACACAAAAAAGCAAATGAAATTTCCCATTCCTTTTTGTTTTAAATAAAAGTTTACACTTTGGGCTTTCTATCTATGAAATAAAAATTATGTCTTTCGCATGGCTTATGCAAAAATTTTGGGTACTTTCCAATTAGCCGGATAAGTGCTTTATTTTTACATTTTACATATGCACACAAAAAAGCAAATGAAATTTCCAATTTCTTTTTGTTTAAAATAAAAGTTTGCACTTTGGGCTTTCTATCTGTGCAATAAAAATTATGTCTTTCACATGGCTTATACAAAAATTTTGGGTACTTTCCAATTAGCCGGATGCGTGTTTATTTTTACATATGCACATATGTATACATCTATATAAATACAGATGTATTATACATGTACATATGTATGTATATAGACAGTATATTGATATATATAACACTGGTGCCCGTCTAACCGAAAAGCACCAAATTTTGCCTCGTTTTGAAAATCTGCACCAATTAAGAGGGGAAAAATCTGACTAAGTTTAGCTGTGGTACTTAAATAATTACTGGAGTTTCTTTGAGTTATTGAATTTAATGTTATTTGATGCAAAAACAAATTGGAAATTTCATTTTCCTTTTCATGTAGAGACTTTTTCATAAAGTCACAAAATTTCGGAAAAATAATCGTGACTTTCAACTTTGGTTTTCTTTTTCGTCCGTATATAAATCTCTATTAATTGCCCTAATTGCTTTTTTCACTTACTTTTTATGCCGCTTAAATGGATCTCCACATTTATATAATTCATATTTCATTAAGAGCGAAATTCTGTGATGCTCACATATATTAATCAAACGGTTTTCACTTAATTTTTGTTTTATAAATGCAATAGTCCTAACTAATAAAAGTTCTTTTTCTGAATCACAGAGATTATCAATGTAGTCTATTTCTCTGTTATTTGTATAGCTAGTTTTGTGACATTCTAAACCAGTTAATATTACAATACTGCAAGCCTGAAGACTAGTAGAAGGTTTAATATCAGGCTTCATATTAAAAAAATAAAGCAAAAAAAATATTTATACATATCATAAACTATAAAATATGTAACAATCAGAATGTATTTTTTGTAGCACAGTAAAAGTTAAATCATTCTTCTATGATAAGAAACAACAGAATGACAATAATTTGATTAACTTGATTTCAAAACATCTGCTTTCATACAAACGAACATTACCCTGCCTTTATCAGAAGGTGTTTATACAAGGCAGGTGCAATTAAATCTGTCAGACTATAGAAACAAATTTAAGTTCTGTTAAACATTTGTGTATTTAAACTTGCCAATATAAATATTTAAACTGATTAAAATTAACGAAGGAAAGGAAATACAAGGTTATGAACATTTTTTAAACACAAATAATTAATATATAAGCATTCGAAAGAAAGAATGGAAATGTGAAGAGAAAAAAATTTCTATTTTATACTGTACAAAAAAAAATCTGTTTTGAGTTTAATTATTGAAAATAAAAGTAAGAGATTCTTTAGATTGTCAAAAAATGCCCATTATTAAATAACTAAATGAAATATATGGACCATTCACTAAATTTAATGGGGAAACATATTACAGTCAGATTTTTTTTAATCAGAAAAAACAAAGCCTAAACTTTACTTTGAGAATTAAAAAAAAAAAAAAACATGCATCAAATAACATTAAATTCAATAACTCATAGAAATTCCAGTAATTATTTAAGTACCACAGCTAAACTTAGTCAGATTTTTTTCCTCTTAATTGGTGCAGATTCTCAAAACAAGGCAAAATTTGGTACTTTTCGGTTAGACGGGCACCAGTTTTATACATATATATAACAATATACTGTATATATACATATATATGTACATGTATAATACATCTGCATTTATATAGATCTATACATGTGTACATATGTAAAAATAAAACACGCATCCGGCTAATTGGAAAGTACCCAAAATTTTTGTATAAGCCATGCGAAAGACATCATTTTTATTTCATAGATAGAAAGCCCAAAGTGTAAGCTTTTATTTAAAACAAAAAGAAATGGGAAATTTTATTTGCTTTTTTGTGTGCATATGTAATATATAAAAATAAAGCACTCATCCGGGTAATTGGAAAGTACCCAAAATTTTTGCATAAGCCATGCGAAACACATCATTTTTATTTCATAGACAGAAAGCCCAAAGTCTAAACTTTTATTTAAAACAAAAAGAAATTGGAAATTTAATTTGCCTTTTTGTGTACAACCTTTTTTGTCAAGCCACAAAAATTTGGAAAAATAACCATAACTCTCAACTTTGGCTAAATTTTTTTATCCTAAATATTACAAGTAAATTTTTTAAATATTTTTTTATTAAAATCTGCATCTATTTATATTTTTACAGTGAAATTTTTAAGATGATTCATATTTTAGATCCAGAGAAACAATTTTTTGAAGATGGAACTGCAATCTCAAAATACAGACTCAGAAATGTGCGATTTGAGAAAACCCCAAGAATTGGACCCCCCATATCTCACAAACTATGAGGTCTCGGAAGGAAAAATTTCTGATGGAATCATTTCATGATAGAATTAGTGTGTACACAAAGTTTCATCAAAATCCCTGGGGGTCGGGTTACAAGGTCTGGTTGAATTGACATGGAATGACCCTAATGCAAATTCAAAAACGTATTTTTGGGAAATAAGTAAATATGGAAAGCGAGGGCATTTACATTAAATATATAATAAGCATTTTATTTACAATATTACTTATTTTATAATATAAATTAGGATTAGGTCAAAACTAGATTGCTGAAATCTTTTAAAACATTTAATAAAATTTATCTTTAAGGTCCATTAGACAGCTCCATTATTTTTTTAATACGCTCATAATTAAATTATACATATGGGATGGATAAAATTTAAATTCATTAAAACTTTTTTTTTACTAAAATTCTTCTCCAACGATTAATTATAAAAGTGTAATTAGTTTTAAATCTATCTAAAGATGTATTCACTCATTACACAAAACACAGCAAGAAATAAGAATATTTTACGTATTTAGCATTTTAATAGCTTCATTATTTAAGAATACACCAGAGGCTTTAATTATAAGCAATTTTTCAAATAACAGTTGCAGTTTTACTAAATTAGTTGTACACATTTAAAAGCTTGAAGAGGCTATTTTCTTTAATTTATATATTTCTGTAAAAATAATAATGTTAAAAGTATATCAAAATATATTTTAGCTAATACTTAGACGTACTTGGAGATTTTGTTTAAAGGATTTATCTTCCATACAATTAAAAATAAAAAGCAATTATTCCACTTTCAATCTTAAAACTTTTATTCTTTAAAATATTTACAGTAGACTCCCTCAAATCTGCAAACCAGAAATCCGCAACTCTCTAAAATACGCACATATTTTATGAATGTAAACAATGAAACTTTCAGTTTGGAAATTGGGGCAAAATTTGATTTTTTATAGTTTTGTTTCAATTCCATATATTTTTTACTTGGTAATTTTTTTAATAATACTCTATTCATGTTTTTTTCATGAAGGAAGAATAAATTTTTTTGGAAAAAATTCAAGATATTTCTGATATTACTGGTAATCGCAGCAATCTTCTTACCAAATATATTTATGCATTAACCAAGATTTTTTGGTTTATAAGCCTGGCATTTATAAGAAAATCCTTATTTTATGATTTTGATGTGAATTAGTAATGTATCTTTATAAGGCAAGTTTCATTGAATAATTTAGGAAAAATATATTTAATCTTTATAATGAATATTTAATTATACACTATTGATTATTAACTTGATCTCTATTAATACTTTAATCATTTTAAAAAATAACTAAATTTTTATTATTTTAGTTTATTACTTATTTTAATATTTTATTATATTGTAAGCATGCATTATAGTTCTGATTGCACTCAAATTAGTGTTTAAAAAATGTAGACAAAGCAATGACCAGAAATTCACAAAATTCTAAAATCTGCAAAACCTCTGGTCCCAAGCTGTGCGGATTTGAGGGAGTCTACTGTATATCAAAAATATAACAATTAAAATTCATATCAAAATTTAAAGTAGTTTTACTTTTAATGATATAAGGTTTTTATTATTTATAGATTTTTAAAAAGTGTGAGTGTTACTCGCGCTCGGAAAGTTCCGTGCAATAAACATATGTATTATTAACCTCTTGGAAACGAACGACTGATATGCGTGCCACTTAAAATTCTCAGAATCCTTCATTATTCCCACCAATATTTTTTTTTATTATAAAGTTTACCTTACTTAAATGGAGTATTTTCGCGATTGAAGTACAAAACATTTTCTCGATGCTTATCGATGGTTCAATATTAAGTAATAATAATATCTAAAATTAAGTTCTTTAATTAAATATTAGGTAAATCAATGGTTAAATATTAAAAACTAAGCAAAGTGCTCTCATTGGGAAGGAGTTAACTGTATTATTAAAAGAAAACTGTTACTGAAAAAATAATAAGACTTTGTAAAAAAAAAAAAAAAAATATATATATATATATATATATACAAAGTAGGGTTGGTTATAGATCTGTACACTAGAAAAGTAAAAATGAGTATACCATAAAAGTTCAAAGAGATATGAAACCTAAATAATAACCAATATTGCTAATCTGTGTAACTCTTTTTTATCATATCCGTATCTATTTATAAAGAACTTAACTCAAGATTGAAAATGAAAGTTAGAGCATCTTTAAATATTATTTATCATTTTATTAACTAAATTCAGCGTAGTAATAACCTTTTCTTTTTCCAGTGTAGCTAATACTAAACCATGGTAAATGCTTAAATTTGGCATTGTACTAAAGAAGCTTGTGTCGAAAGGAGCTCACAAATTTGCAAAGTCGCTTTGGTCCGTGGCGCATTTTTCCTAATAGATTTTTAATTAACTTTTACATATACAAGAATCATAAAGAGAGAAACACTTATTGCAAAGTATTCACAAGCATTTATTTATTCATACATCATTACAGTTATCACAACAAGGTATTTATAAAGGGTTCGCATGCGAAAGGATTTTTTTAAAAATTAGCCAGTTTAATACCTAAATTATCATAGAGTAGTGACAGCTATATCCAAAGCAGTGTTGCCAGATTGTCGAAAGCCATTTTTCCCAGAATTTCTGAAAATGTCCCCAAATCAGGGCTTTTTCAGAAAAAGTCCTGAAAAAGACAAATTCCCAATTTTCAATTTTCCCTTATAAAAAAAATAACAAATATAAACTCAATTTTTTTCCCCAAATCAAGCATTTTTCTCAAAAAATTCTCCATTCCCCCCCCCCCAAAAAAAAAAAGAAAAGAAAAGAAAAAGAAAAAAAAAAGAAAAGAAATTTAACAGAATTTTGCATGCATACTCACAATTAATCGATGAGAACAAGAGATACATTTTACAACGACAGGCTCGTTTACACTTGTTATTTAAATTATTGACAGTCGATGATCCTGACTGATGCTGCTCAAATTTTTGTTTTCCAAATCAAAATCGAATTCGAAACAGATCCAGTATTGTCAAACGCATGAAAGTAAAATTTGAAATTGCGAAAACAATTCCCCAAGTTTTTCCCCAAAAATGTTCACAGTCCCCAAACATGTCCCCAAAAAATTCCCCTGGTAGTTCAAAATTCCCCAAAATGGGGGCAAAATCTCCAATCTGGCAACACTGATCCAAAGTAAGGAACATTTTGCATTACTTATGTCAAACAATACTTTAAAAAAATCCTGGTTCTAAAATGGATAAATTTGTTTTTAAATTTTTATGCGCACAAAAGCTAATTTATGTGATTACTTTTAATAAATTAGTATCTTTAAACAGCTCTGCCAAGTCTCCGGTTTTATGGATACCAGTAAAATAATACAGAAAAATTTCTTTCATTAAATTGGAACATTTCATCGATTTAAAATAATAACATTTTCTATAGATAGACTATCTATTTTCTATCGATAGACATTTTCTATACGATACTAGTGGTCCGCAAAATGCCGGTGACATGGCAACTATGCTTTGAAACAGTATGAAGTTTATTGCTTTTATACTGCGAATATGTTTTGTATTACAGAAATATATTATTAAAAGTTATTATATCGGCTTTAAAAGATGATGGTATGCAGACAGCGCTTCCCCTTCATTATTTATGTCCAAAATGTCCCGGTTTTTAATTGTTAATATCTCGGCTAATTACCGATTAATTTTTTTCAAATATCGTTATCAACAATGCTTTTATACTTCTACTACGATAGGTACCTCCAACGCTCCTCAATACCGTTGTTCAATGTCCACAAATCGAATTTGTGTGTAACAGAAAAAATGTGCCTACCTCAAAAACTATGCGATAGAGAACAATCGCTATCGCTTCCTGCAGGGTTTAAAGTAACTTCTATATCCTCTAATTTTTTCATAATTTCAGTTTCAATAGATTCGAAATTAGATTGGGGAAGCATATTGTTTCACTATATTTTCGATGATATCTCTGAAAACAAAATACCTAAAATTAAAAGAAATATATTTTTTTAGTTGAGCGTAACGAAAGCTTTCACAAGAAACCCCAGACGATATACAAACAATTTTTTTTCTTCAAGTAACTTAATTAGCCCTCTACTCCCTCCTAAATATATTTGTAAATGTTTAATAATATGTACACATGTGGGTCAATAGTCTTTATTACTTCCCCCAATTTGAGCTTTCCACGTTCATAAGTTATAAGTAAAATGGCTGTGACAGACACTGGATGATGGTTCCGTTTTCACTTTATAAATACGAAATCTTAAAAATTAATTTTAATTACATGAAAAAATAGTAATCAAAAAACGAATATTTAATATCATAGGTATTTGGGTGTTAGCTATATTGAAAGACGTTTCTGACATATTAACTAAAATTGCGCTTGATTATTAATCAATTAATTTTTAATAATAATTTTACTTTTTTATGTGTCGAAGGAAAATGTTAGCGACATTATTTCATTAACTAATCAAAGCAAGACAATTCATTTTTAAAAGACTATCTTATATTTATATAACTAACATTTAAAGCGCGAATATTCACTTAGACATAAATGTCAATAACTCATAGTTATTCCAGCTTATGATCGTAGGCAAATATTTATTGAACGAAGAATTTTCTTTTATCAAACAGTTTTAAATGACATCTAATAAATAGGGAATTTTGGGTGAAGATGCCGTAGTTTTGATTTAATTATTTTCTTCCACGGCTGCTTCAACTCTCTACCAGATCAAGATCGACGGTTGTCATCATCAGGCATGGAAGACTGATGCATAAGAGCAGGATGGGTGGCATGGTCTACAAGCTCAACTGGAGTTGAAGAATCTGAAGTCTCAGGTACAGAATCCGAACTGTTTTAATATTTTTACACGACTTTTTGCATAGGATAGAGAAGGACGATCCACAACCGAGCTAGTTTTTACTTTTTCGATTTTGGTTATATATTTTTTATATTATAATAGTTTTAATTTTAAAACCGGTTCTAACCAGTTCCGAAATTTAAAGTATTTTTAGAAAAAGAAATCTAAAACCAAAATTAAAAAAGTAAAAACAAGCCCGGTTGTAGATCTTCCTCAAATAATCTATGTAAAAAAAAAAAAAATCATTCAAAAATATTAAAATTGGAGCGAGATATTTGAATAGAACGTCTCCATAGACCTAACATTATCATCCGGGTCTTTTTTAGTGAGTAGTGTGTGTTTTGTAAACAATCAAAACTTTAATTATTGGGTTCAAAAATCTTTTTAATATTCTTGAATTTTCTTTTAATAAATTTTATTACATACTTAGAATTATAGAATAAAGAAATATTGAATTCAAATTATTTACATACTATGTACAAAATGTATAATATGTACAAAATATATATTTCTTTTACCTTGGTAATTTCTGATCATCGTACTAAAAACTGGAAAGATGATACTATCTGCATTTCTGCGTGCCTTTTCATAAAAATAACATAATTCTTCAATAAAACTCAAGACACGCACGACAAACAAAAAATATAAACATTCTCTCTAAAAAAAAATTCTTTTTCATTCCATCAAAAATTGATGCCAACTTTTTTATCTAAACATTTAACTCATTTCGTAAGATAAAAAATATAAAAGCAAAGCAGACGAAAAAACAGCTTCGCTTCCATAGCAACGAGTCGCGTAAGAAAAAAAATAAATATCACAATTGCAAATTTGCAAACGATTTTCTGTGAATAAACTGATATATTAATTTATCAATTCCTAAGATACTCCCACCTTTAATTTAGGCGGAAGCCAAATTAAACATAAGATCACTTTTGATCAAACTAAACCCTAATTTAAAAAAAATATATAGAAATAAATAAAGACAATAACTAAACAATAATAAAATAATAATGAAACATTTAGAGTTCTAGAAAAGTTATTTCAGAGTTTTAGAAAAGTCATTTCAGAGTTCTAGAAAAAGTCATTTCACGAGTCTCTTTACTACTCTGCCACTTCTAGATGTACTGTTTCTCACCATCCACTCCACCAAGCTGCTGCTAGATGGATGACTAATTGGGCATACTTCTTTCAATTAATAGGAAACAGTTCTTTCGAAGGAGCTACTGCCTTCCAATACAGTGATTTTAAAATGTTATTGGTTCCTCTAAAATTCGAGCCATTATCAGAGTATATAGTAGTCGGCCTTCCGCTCCTGCATATAAATCTTCGAAGTGATTGATTGAAACCTGTTGAGAGACTGGATACAAGTTCCAAATGTATTGCCCTATCTACTGCACATGTAAAAAGTACAACCCAAACTTTGGATCTTTGCTTTACGAAAAGAGGGCCAAAAATATCAGCTCCAACAACTTCAAAAACTTTGGAATCTCTGACTTGATCCAGAGGTAGGTGAATAGGAGGTGTAGTATATGGTTTTGTAGAGTATCTTTTGCATCTGTAACACTTAGACAATTGACTTCTAATGCTGCGTCTAGAAGAAATTATCCAATATTTTTCTCTTAAAATGGATCCAACTGTTTGAAGTCCAGCATGACAATTCTTTAAATGACATTCTTGAATCAGACAATTCACTACATGATGTTTCGATGGTAATAAAATTGGATATCTGAAAGAAAACTCGTCATCCCGCTCTAATATCTTTGTTTTTACTCTCAACAATCCTTCTTGATCTTTCATAACCTTTAATCCTTTTATTGCATCAGTAGTGTTACCAAAACTTTCAGATTGTATTATTGACCAGAGCGACCTTCCCGCATCTTCCTTTTCTTCAATTGACAATTCTGATGGAAAACATATATTTCGATTTCTGCACTTCATTATGAATCTCTTCACCCAACATACGACATTAATAAATCTACCAAATTTTGAAATTCTACTATATATCATAAATTCATGTGAATTAGAACATAAAAGAGTAGGTACTCCAGTTTTCATTTTTTCCATCATTACTAATTCTTCGTTGGGGCTTGTTTCTGAATGTGGCCAATTTTCTTCTGATAACTTCAACCATTCTGGTCCCTCCCACCATCTCATCTTCAGCAGCTGTTTAGGACTACATCCGCGAGAAGGTAGATCAGCAGGGTTGAGATGACCAGGTACGAAGTTCCATTGTTGAGATTCGGAAAATTTACAAATTTCTCTAACTCTATTGCCTACAAACGTTCCCCATTGATCATTTCTTCGAATTCAAGCGAGAACAGTCGAAGAGTCGATCCAATACTTTACTGGTATGGAAATACAATTAAAGGCTTTCCAAACAAAGTTAGTCAATCTTATTCCTAAAATACAAGCAAGAAGCTCTAAACGTGGGATGGTTATATTTTTCTTTGGTGCAAGACGAGACTTAGCTCCTAAAAGTTGTACAAAGACTGCGTCTTTATCTTCACAACGTAAGAAAACTGCTGTTGCATAAGCTCTGGTACTTGCATCACAAAATGTATGAATAGACCATTTTTCTTTACAACCATAGCCTACACGTCTATTTATCTTCACGTCATTTAAATGCTTGAGTTCGCTATACCATTTTTGAAAATTATTCCGGATTTCTTCTGGAAGTGGAGCATCCCAATCTAATTTCGTTGACCAGGCGTCTTGAATTATCAGTTTGGCTGGCAACAGTGCTGGGTCTAAAAATCCTATTGGATCGAAGATCCCTTGGTTTACAGCTAATATCTTTCTTTTCGACAGATTTTCTATCTCATCATTAAATTTATGAGCGATCTTCAAAGTATCCTCCATTATGTCCCATTTAAACCCTAAAACCGGAACTATCGTGGTTACATTTTTGCTGAGTACCATCTTTTCGTTAAGGAAATTGCTGTCTTCACTTTTAATTGCCCCGAATTCCCACATTCTTAATTCCATTTTAGCGTCAGCCATGATATCTCTAGATTTTGAAATAAAATTTTCTAGTTCAGGCACATTGTCGACTGAAGTAACGCAGTTATCTATATAGTATGATTTCATTAGCTTCTCAGCTATCTGTTTATTTTCTTCATCAGCATTACTCAAATGATATCTTATAACTTCACCTAGCAAAAATGGGCTACAAGTTGCTCCAAAAACTACTCTATTGTGTTGATAAACTTGAAATTCGTCAGGACTCTTCCACCATAAAAATCGTAAGAAATGCCGATCTGATTCTTTGACTTCAATTTGAAGAAAAGCTCTTCTTATATCAGCTACTACCCCAATAGCCTTCTCACGCAATCTTATTAACACTGCAGGAATTTGTTCGATAAGGTTTGGTCCTTTGAAGAGACAATCATTTAAAGAAGGAGACCTCCCTACCTTACACGATGCATCAAAAACTGGTCGAACACTTGTAGTAAGACTATCTGGTTTGATGACGGGATGATGAGGTAAAAAATGTCCTGGAAGTTTGAGTGTTTCATCCGGTACTTTACTTATAACGCCTTCTTCTTCCCATTCAAAGAAAACTTTAGCATATTCTTCAAACACTTTCATTGATTTTAATTTCTTTGTTGAATTTATCAATCTTCGTTCAGCTATGTGTCTATTTGAGGAAATCTCACGTTTGCCGTTAATCCAAGGAAGACCTACAATATAGCGACCTTCTATATTTCTATCAACTTCTTTTATAAAATTATCATGACCGAATTCTTCTTCTTCTGCTTTAGACAAAGTTTGACAGGGATCTGTTATACCGATTGTCTCTAATTTCCATAATTCTGGAATCTTCATATCTTTTAACGCTAGGTTCGTGATAAATATATTTCCATAATTTAGACAAGATTGTGATGTACTTTCTAAACGACCACAAAGTGCCCATCCAAACTTCGTCTCGATTGCTGTAAGACCGCTGTTTAACTGTTTTACTCGACCTGTAAGAAATTGTCCGTAGTAATCGCTACCAATCAAAATTTCAATTTTTGGACTTCCTGTTCTTAAATCTGTGATCCATAGTTTATTTTGTTTAAGCTTTTTAATTACTGATTCTTTCGGTATCCGAAGAATATTATTACAAATTATATCTTGATCCAAAAATTCTAAGACTTCTTTCGTTTGTTTCTGTCTATCAGAAGAACTTAACTCAACTTGGAATTTATTGTGAGATTTAGCTTCTGTTTGCGTACCACCAAACAATGTGTGCACAATAGCTTCAGAAGAAATGGGATGTAAACCTAGCTCTTCAGCTGTACCTTTTAAAATATAGCTCTTTTGCGACCCACAATCAAGTAACGCTCGTACGTTCTTTGTTATTCGACCTTTAATAACTATTTCCAAAGTCATAAGAGCTACTTCAGCAGAACACTGCTTATTTGCTATAGTGCTTTGAATTACTTCTGGGGTCTTAGAGGTATTTTCTGGTTCTTTACACATTGAAATTTCAGGGCATAATAACTCGGTATGGGGTTTAGAACAAACGTGGCAACGAATAAAAACTTTGCAAACTTTCGCGTGATGACCAAAACGAAGACATTTTAAACAGCAATTTTTATTCTTAATTTTGGCCTTCCGTTCATTAAAGGAAAGAGATCTAGCCCTAACACAGTCCTTGCTTTCATGAGATTTACTGCAAAATAAACAAAGGCGTTCTTTTGCGCTAAATAGCCCTGCTGCAGTAGGTATTTTACTTTCTGCTTTTCTTAACTTTTCTTTAGGTTTGTCTTTAGAGCCCAGCTCTATAAAACTCAATTTGGCTAATTTGAATCTTTCCTCGTTTGCAACTTCTTGTTTCAGAAATTTCATCAAACTTACTATATTTGCTTTTGTTGACAATGCATTATTATTACTAACAATGTTTGATGTGATTGAAATATTATATCGCTGCCATGCTTTTAATACATCTTCCGATAAGCTAGATTCTATCATGGGATAGAGCCACGCCGAATTGCTTTCTAAACTTAAACCCATTGATTCTAACGATCTTAAATATGCATCGACTTTCGTGAATAAATCTGATAAGGGAAGTTTATCTTTGCCGTGCGCCTGTACATTAGCTACAATCAATTTTAGGAATTCTCTGACGTACACTTCTATTAGTAAATCTTTATTCCCAAAACGCTCTTGAAATGCCTCGACAGCTTTGGGGTAATTAACTGCGGTCATTGGATAGCTCTCTAACAAACGCCTGGCACTGGTTACAGGTTCCACCGATTGGATAAGATGCTGAAATTTGTCACTATTATCTAAATCTATGTCTTCATGAATTTTCTGAAACTGGGACCAAAATGAAAGATAATTTATTAACTGCGAATCGAATGGCTTAATATTCAGTTTAGGTAATTTATAATGCTTTGATTTGGAATAACCGTGATCTGTACTTTTTTCACTATCATCTTGATTACGTTTATTTGTACCCAATGCTTCACTAACTTTACGCTTAATGGTAATAAATTGATCTGAATAACTTTCATTTTCCACTACTTCGTTATCAATTGCCTCTTCGTCGCATTTATCATCATCTAACATGAGTTCAATTATAGCTTCATCAATAGATTTAATTTCATGAATCAAATTTTCTAATTTACTAAAATCGTCTGAAATTTTACCCTTATCTAATGACTCGCTATTAATTTTTTCATTCAAAACATTTAAAGTTCTGGTAAATGACGAACGTAGTGGTGTACGCTTTTTCTTTAACTTATTCATCTTAGAAAAATTAAGTAGTAATGCACAGCTTATGAAAACACTATACGCTATAAAAACAATTCAATATCTCAACAGTATTATTCAAATGTCCCTGCTCGGGGCGCCAGATATTTTGTAAACAATCAAAACTTTAATTATTGGGTTCAAAAATCTTTTTAATATTCTTGAATTTTCTTTTAATAAATTTTATTACATACTTAGAATTATAGAATAAAGAAATATTGAATTCAAATTATTTACATACTATGTACAAAATGTATAATATGTACAAAATATATATTTCTTTTACCTTGATAATTTCTGATCATCGTACTAAAAACTGGAAAGATGATACAATCTGCATTTCTGCGTGCCTTTTCATAAAAATAGCATAATTCTTCAATAAAACTCAAGACACGCACGACAAACAAAAAATATAAACATTCTCTCTAAAAAAAAATTCTTTTTCATTCCATCAAAAATTGATGCCAACTTTTTTATCTAAACTTTTAACTCATTTCGTAAGATAAAAAATATAAAAGCAAAGCAGACGAAAAAACAGCTTCGCTTCCATAGCAACGAGTCGCGTAAGAAAAAAAATAAATATCACAATTGCAAATTTGCAAACGATTTTCTGTGAATAAACTGATATATTAATTTATCAATTCCTAACAGTGTGAGCTCTTAACTTCTTGGGGGAAGAGTGACTGCTATACGAGCCGCATAATATGCTCAGAATTCTTGATTGTTCTCACCAATAAATTTATGTTATAAATTTTGTTTTAATTAATCTAATCATTTTACCGATTCAGTAACACGAAAATTTATGGTTGAAAAACTGATGAAAAAAGATTAAAAATTTTGTAAAGGATGTTTGTCCCAAAAGAATTAATACATATACTTTTAAATAAAGCGAAATACACCACATACATCATCAGTGTTAACGGAAGTGGAGAATTTTTTTTTTTTTTTTTAGAAATTTTCAATTTATACCGTAAAAATTTAAAGATTTTTTTAAAATTAAGTGTTAAAAATTTAGTCATTTTATAAATTAAAGAAAAGCCTTAAAACTTTCTGGTGGGAATTTGAAAGTCTAATTTAAAATAAAAGAAAGAAAATATCCAGATTTAGAGGTCTGAACGGGCCGGAATTTCCAGGCCCGGGCCTCACCCGTTGTAAAACTCAAAAGTTCTGGCCGGGGCCCCAGAACTTCTACTATTTCTAAAATAATCAAATTTTTATCAAATAATTAATATTCTTTAAAAGAATACTGCATGCATATGTATGGAAAGATTCTGTAGTATATTTCACAGGAAATATACATTAGCAACATTAATGATTACTTAGATTCTTATACTTTCAACATTCAAATAAAGATTCGTTAAAAAATAAATATGGTTTAGAATAAAAGAAAGAAAAATAGAAACATAAAAACATCCAACTTTTGGAGCTCTGTAATAAAAGTAGATTTATGAAAATGTTTCTTTATCATTTTATTAAAGATTCCAAATTCAAATTCATTCTCAAATCCAAAAGAACTACTTCCTAATACATTTCTAAATTCTTTTTCCCCCCGTAAACGCACAAGATTAGCAGGTGTTTTTATTCAGAAACTATGTATAATCGAATGGTGTTATCCATTTTTTGATACAAGCAATTTAAGAAAAGGCTGTCAAAGTTACCACTTTGAATAAAATTTCCGGAAGCAACAGCATGCGAAGCAGGAGAAGTCTACAACCATTTGACAAGAATCTCTTATATCTAAACAAGGTTATATAAGTATCTTATTTACCAAAAATGAAGAACGCTATTCGATTCAAAATGTCTTCAATAGTGAGGCTTGTGAATTTTATATTTTTACAGTTAAGAATTAGTCAGAAATTGTGTCAAACTTTCGCGTTGTTGAGAAGTGAACTTAAGAACCATCAAGAAGTTCATATTCAATAGTTACGTTTGCATAATTTCTTTATCATATTAATAATTTTACAAATTTTGTTGTCTACCCTACAAAGTCTAATTTAGGCCCGGCTCGTTTATATGTAGAAAAATAATGCAAGTTTGATCTCGGCACAGCACACCCCTGCTAAAAAATATTAAGCCTGGGTTACACAAAATGTAACTGCCTGATGCCGACCTCTAAACTGTACGAGTTAAATTTATGTATTGACGCTGTCAAACTAGTTTAGGATAAGGACGCACATTTATACTTATCCTCGTTAAAGCCATATTCATTGAAATTAGCTCATATTTTTCTCTTGTGCTAAAATCTTTATAACAAGCCGGTAGACTCACTAAATTTATTTATCGGCCCGTATGGCCCGTTCAATTGTTTTGCCGGCCCGGCCCGTTTATTTTGTTCGTCAGTGCGGTCCGGCTACGGGCCGTTGCCAAGGCACGGGCCCGTGCAGACCTCTATCCAGATTAACTACTGTCAACATTTTATCAGAGCTCTAATACTCTGCAGTGTCAACAACCGTAAACTGTTAAAAATTTGCAGCATTCCTCCCAGTCATTTGACCGTTTTTATTGAAAATAGTAAAACAACCGTCATTTTACGCTATTCTGATTATAAAATGAACATATTATTGCCCATTTTATAATCAGAATACAGTTAAATTACGGTTACGTCACTGTTTTTTTCGGAAAATTGACAAATGACTGGACAGAGTGCTGTAAAATTTTTAACAGTGTTCCATTTCCTTTACTCAATATATATATATATATATATATATATATATATATATATATATATATATATATATATATATATATATATATATTATGTTTTCTTAATTTTTTGGCTAAAATATTAAGCAATTTTGTTTTTAGTAAAAGAAACATTTTAATATATTTTGACAATACCTACATGCATTTATATATAGTTAGACCTAATAAATGAACAGAGCAAAAAAAAATCAAGAGGGAGGGAATTTTAAGAAACCCTACTAGGGAAGAATTTCTTTGTATCAAGTAACAATATATTACGAACAGCGAAATTCAAGTGGTTTTCGTTGCGCAGTATTTATAAGCTCCGTTATTGTGTCCTGACTAATATTTACGTTCTCACTTAAAATAAAATACGGAAATTTCTGACGAATAATCCGTGAATACAACAATTATGTTTCGACCCAGAAATTTTATTTAGTGATTAAAACAAAATTTTCACCTCGATCTAAAGAGGTATATTTTCCGATGAAAAAATTCTGGGTTTAAAATGATTGTTTGATACACGGAATTGCGGAATTTATACTCAGGAAATTACGGCATTTCAGTTCCGTTTCTGTGGTATTTGATGTAAATTAAGCACCGCGTATAGATAAAAAAAGGTGATAAGTAAATATATTATTTAAACACGAACAAATAGTGTCATGTAAATGTAACACGACCTAGAGTAAAAACGGTAGATACAGTTGTAATTTATTTTGAAATTCTTCTGTACCGTTTTGAACCTCTGAAACACTGTAAACGTAAGTTAGAAGTATGCTTCAACGTGGTGACATATTACGTCACGTATGTAATAACTTTGGGAAGAAAGAACGAAACTGAATGAAGATGACTAGTAACGTAAAATAGATTTTAGAATTTGGATTTTCAGAAACGCTGTCCCTCTGTTTTCGGGAGCGAAGGATATATGCGTTCCGGTATAACCCCTTGAAGGGCGGTGGTATAAAATATATACCACTTATTTTTGATTGAGAAATGTTACATAGACACCGGAATTTTGAAATGAAAATTTTAATTTCCTCAATTACGTGAAGAAACGCTTTTATCTAATTTGAAATAACTTTCATTTTAAATTCTGGTGTCAATCAATGATTTCAGCATTTTAAGAGTAGAAGTGCTTTGCCCTTCAAAGGGTTAATATTAATATTTAAATGTTTACTAAAAAGAAAGCAATGTTGAATCTAAACTCCAATGAGCTCCGTACCAAATTAAGTACTGCTTACATGCACGAAGTTCAAGAACAATCCGTCAAGTATTTATTTTTTCGATAAAACATCTGAAATCGAAATCGCCTGTATCCTTTTCACAAGAAAATGCTTGCAATAAACTGAAATACGATTGTAGAATTTTATTAAGGTTTTTTTCAAAGAAGTTCTCTTTGTTCAATTATTTTATTGTTCAATTATGCAAAAATAACACTTACGTATTTTTAATACAAAAAGGGGGAAAAAAATCAGATAAAAATTTCCAATCTATCTTTGACATCTCTAAAATCATGCATTATTTTATAAATGGAACAATTGTCACAAAAAAGCCTTAAAGTGCAAAATACTCAATTAATCATTAAAAAAAATTGTAGTTAAAATACTGTGTAATAATTGATTGTAAAATTACAATTTGTTTTATAGCTATTTGCTCAGTTATCACTAAGTAGATATATAAAAACAACGAATATATAACGATTGCATGTATACCTAAATTATTAGCATTATTTTTTTCAACTTATACAAAGGGTTTAATGATAATCAGTTTCTGAGACAGTATTGGCAATTTTTCTGTAAGCATCATCATTTTAGGCGTTTTCGTAATCATATCAATACGTAGCATATATAATCCTCATAGAGTCCGTCCGTCTGTCTGTCGTTCAAACTGTCCCGATATAACATCGCAAAATATCCAACCGAATAGTAGAAATTTAATATATGAAATCGTTACAAAATTTTCTGAGTCATTCCAAATTTTGTGAAAGTCAATAAAAATTTAAAAATGATATGGAATTTTATTTTCTTCATCCCATTAAGTGTTATCATGAGTCGCTGACATCCCAAGTAAGTAATGGCTTTTCGTTGCCATGGTGATACGTTATATTTAAGATGGAGTCATGGAGACATGTTATTTCCATATTACTGAATTTAATATACCGGGTGGTTATAAAATAAGTATCCCTATTTTGAGCTGTCTGTAGCTTGAAGGAATAACCCGAATGAAGCCAAAATTTGTAAACATACTATTTGAGAAGGGGAAAAAAGACTGGAACAATAAAAAATAATAATTGCAATAATCGCCGACAGATGGCGCTTTTGTGTTTGAAATGTAATGTGCAATACAAGAACAAAGAATTAAGGCACAAAATCGGATGGCATACCTAATTTATTGGAAATTTTCACAGTGAATGGGGTTAAGATTTCGCATGTCATGTCGGTGCCGATCAAGTTCAGGTTCCACATGACCATTGTGCTGCAAGACACAATCTAAGCGGTGGACGACGTGCTCAGCTGCGGAATGCAACGCATCAGGAGTGATGTTTTGCACATGCTGACTGTCCCATTCATATGAAAATGGGCTTCATACCCCCCCCCCATAAAATCTTCCATGGGAAGGCATCATCTATCTCCATTCGTGCTAAAAATGTAAAAGCAAAATCCAGTCTCTGCTGCGAATCACCTGGTAACAATTGTTGATAACAACTAATTTTATACGGATAAAATTGGATTACCTTTCGAACACTTTTAGGACTTTTCGAACAGTAGCATATGGAATATCCAAATTTCGAGCAACTCCACGTGCACTAGGACTGGCTTCCGGAGTCCCTGATGGCTCCACAATCGCAGTAGAAATTTCTTCTTAACTGCGGAGAGGTAATGGTTTCCTCCCTCTTCCACATTTTACAGTAAACTATCCAGTCTCCTCGAAATTTTTTACCGTTCTTCTCACTGCACACGGTGTCAAAGGACCTTCTCCTTTACGCATTCCTTTCACACGCCTAAATTCACGTAAAGCAGCTGCACTGTTTGAGCTGTAAAGCGCGATCTGGTAAACTGAGAGCCAAGTACAACATTAATGGCAGATATGACCACGTTTTGATTTTACTTATGATTACAATGGCGTTTGTTCCGACAAGACCCGTAGCACCATCTGTTGCCAATTATTTAAACTATCTTTTTTTATTGTTCCACTCTTCTTCCCCCTTCTTGAATAGTATGTGTGCCATTTTTGGTTTCATTCGGGTTATTCCTTCAAGCTACAGACAGCTCCAAATAGGGATACTTATTTTATAACCACCCTGTATATAATCTTAATAAATTTTGTATTCAAGCATTTTTCCACAAGAATGCAAGATATATTCCACAGAGATCCGAATAATTATAAAACGCATCTCACTTGCAATATCCAACTTTTTAAAGTTTACAGGAAGAAATTTTTTATCAATGAAGTGCTTTAATGAAAACTTTAATTTTACAATATTTTTTCCTAATATGCAGCGATATTTCAAATTATGATTTAAAAGATTTATTAATGTAAATGACTTATTAAAACAAAAAGAAATAGCATTTATTAAATAATAACACATATAGCAATTCATTTTTATATAGTTTGAATTCGTCATCTATATTTTACAGCTTTCCTAATAAGAAAGTCAATTTAAAGCTTTTAAAGTTAATTAATTAACAAATTAAATCAATACAATTTAAATTATAAGAAAATACCAGAAATTCTCAAAAGGAAATATAAAATAGAAACGAACGTTATGTGAGTAACTTGTTTGATTTTATCGATTGCCTATTAAAAATTTAAGTAAAAATGACAATGTTATTATTCAGTTACTTGATAAGTCTTCACCACGAAACATTTTAACTATTTTTAGAGATATATAGAAGACTTTTCTCTAATTAAGAAAAGGAAAGCCAATAATACATTTTATGAATACAATTTTTATGTAAGTGTTTAACATTTTAATAGTATTAGCATTTAAATTTATGCCAAAGAGTATAACTAAAGTATTTTAAAGAAAAAAGCGGAAATTACTATTATTATCTAAAGTGCTGTGTTTCCTTTTAAACTTTTATGTCGAGATTTTATCTAGATGGAAATTTTAATAAAAAATATAAACTCAAGAACTCATTTTGCAAAGTAAATTGGGTTAATAAATTCACTGCAAATTTGTAAAATTGTGATTTGTGTTAATTTGTTATGAAAGCAGTTCTAACATAAAGATTTTTTAATAAACATATTCAATTATTAAATTAAAAATAACGTTGCATACAAATTGTAATTAGAGTTCAAAGTGTTTCAATAAAAAAGATACGTATTTCAATTTGATAAAGTAGAAATCTTACTTTATTAAAACCTTAAAACAGATTAATAATTATTAAAAAAATTATATTAAACTAAGTCCTATGTATCAGAATTATCCTATAATAATATTTGAAACTTCCAGTAGGAATTTGCAATTTCTGAATTAAAAAAAAAAAAAACATAAATATAAAAAGAGCCAAATTTTATAATTAGATGCACCACGTTAACCCTTTCCAGCGCGGACAAATTCTGTTTGTAAAATGAGAAAATACCGACTTACACCGGAATTTATAAACGACTTTCTAAGATATCAAGAACTCCTTATTTTTTACATTATTGTAAGAGTAAGACTTTATTAAAACATTATTGGTGCCAAATGAAGTTTGGAATTATAATTAGGTGTGTCCAGACCGGACATACTGCGCCGGAAATGGTTAAACACCATCTTAGAATTATCACTCTAGATTTATTCGATATTCCACTATGAAATACTAAATTAAAATCTTTAAATTTTTCTGGGCATACCTGTCATGAGATTTTTGCATAAAATTGAATACTACAAAAGTTTGTTCATGTATAATCAGCTGTTATTTAACCCCGTAAAGGGCAAGCAACAATGTCTGTGCAATATTCTGGTCTCACCGCAATAACCGGAAATTTTTCTTTTAACACGTTGACTGTCAAACGGAAAATGCTAATGTTCACCAAAGAGCCAATTTTTTTTATATAATTTGAGTTTTTGCAACATAAAGCTATATGTAAAATCAATAATTTTCAATCCCCAGTAGTCAAACAATATTGAGACAATATTGGCTATATCTTTGTGCAGTATTGGCATGAAATATTGCTCCAATATTGGGGAGTTTACATTTTGCCCTTATTTAGCCAATATTTGCAGCCAATATTATGCCGATATTGGGGGTTTATTAAAAATATTGACAATAAAACGCCAATATTGGCTAGATGTTGTAGTTTCCTTGGAAATATTTCCAATGTAACGCCAACATTTGTAGAATATCGGTAATTCATTGTCCTACGATGTAATTTTTGTGTAGGTAAAATTTAGGCCCCAAAGTATTCACAAATAAAGAAGCTTTCAATTAGTATTAACAATAGAACCGCCGGGTATTTTACATAAGTTTTACGAAAAGCGTTTCTCACCAGAATCATACTTTTAAACTATTTTAAATATTTAATTAGTCTATTTTTGTGCTACATACTTTTAACATATCTTGTGAACAAAATTCTGGTTCGAATCGATTATTATCAATCTGTCAGGGGTCATTTTGACCCCTAATGGCGGTTTTAGTGTTAAATCAGTCGAGTGTTAATATCAGTCGATATTATGAGCAATTTTAAGATACTCTATCCCCTTAAAATCTTAATAAATCCTCTCTCGTAATTTAAAATTTTCTCTGGGAGGCATATTTGATGTTCATATCTGCGTTGAATATGGTAAAATATCTTCGTTTCAAAAAATGATTGAAACTAGTTGTTGTTTCTTACAGAGATGCATCAATAAAAGTAATTTTTTATAAAAATTTTGTATAGATTTGAAAACTTTGTGAACTTTATTATATTTATTTTATTTCTTTATGACTATAAAAGTTATTTTTCTATACGCGTAATACCCAAGAGGCATGGATATATCTTTTCTCAATTGCATAATTCTTTGTTTACAAAGCCACATTTCATACAATAATACTTACATAAACTGATATTTCTACTTTATTCTACCTTTACAAGAACGAATTGCATTTGTGAAAATTTTCGACTCTCAGTTTGCGATGGATTTAGAAGTTTTAAAAATCAAAAATACCAAAACACATGTTTTTACAAAAAGTCTGTTTGTGAGTGTGTTTGCAACACACATTTTGTGGTTGCTTTATCTAAAGATAATATACAGAATTTAATAAAAATTCATACTCAGTTATTCGATGAAATAAATTGGCACTAATTAGTTTTCAATATAAATAGCTCATCAGGTGGTACTGCTATGGTGCCTTTATCGTGATTTCTATTATAATTTAATCTCCAGAACTAATAGACGGAATTTCATAAAACTTCAAATTTAATTCGTACTTGATATGAAGTGGTATTTTCTGCATTTTGGTGTAAATCGCTTAACTTATGGCTCTTTTATGCTGCATTTTGTACGATTTCCGCATTATCTCAATCTCCACAACTAAGGCACGGATTTCAATCTTCAGATCCATTTATTCTTTGACATGTCTTGAAGTTTTCTAAATTTTAGTGTAAATCGCTCATCCGATTGCTCTTCTATGCTGCATTTTTGCGATTTAATGCACAGATATTCATCAAACTTCAGATTCAATTAGTCCAAAATATATCTTGGTGTGTTTACATTCCAATGTAAATCTCCCAACAGGTGGTGTTGCCATGCGATTTTTTTAGCGATTTTTGCAATAGTTCTATCCCAAGAACTAATGCAGGAATTTTCATCAAACTTAAAATTCCCTTAGATGTTGTTGCAGATAAGGATTCTAGGATTATTGTTCGACTTTATATCAGGGGTGCAAAAATCTAGGCGCCAGGAGGCAGTCTCTCACCACTAAATTTATTTCGTTATTTTTCGCATAATGTTTCGTGTAAAATTCTTGTAAGAATGCTATTACATTTAAAGCAAAGAAAACTTTTAAATTTTATTGGTGAGAGACTGCTTGCTGGCGCCTAGATTTTTGCACCCCTGCTTTATATATACATGTATACATGCCAGTCTCCGGTTTTTTTAAAAGTCAAACAATTATATTTCTAACTAGAAATTTATTTAATTAATCAAATAGATTTCACATAATTGCCTCATTAATGCCAGACATATTTTATTAAAAAAAAAAGATTCTGGTTTAAGTGTGTTTTCTTCATTAAAAAAACGGAGTTTGGCAACTATATATTAAATAACATAAATTTAAATTTAAAATAGATAATAGTAACTGTTCTTGGAAAAAAATATTAAAATACATTTCAGTAGTCAGCAACAAAAAACTAAAACAATATCTACATTTTTGTAGGCTGGGAAATATAGTTCATAGTTATGGACGTAACATATGGTAAACAACAATAAAGAGCATAGAAGAATTTTGCAATTCTTGACCAGCTCTGCCAAGTCTCCGGCTTTTTGGATAACAGTAAAATAACACAGAAAACTTTCTTTTATTAAATTGGAATATTTCACCAACGTTTTTAGGCCACGCTCCATTTTGTAAAAATTTTTTTCAGTTATTATATAAAAGTATTTTCAAATTAATTAATCGTGAATTCCTTTCCGAATATTTCTTTGCAATCTATCTGGAAAATATCTTTTAGCTTGAACATGCTGCAAACAAAATCTAATTCTGTCGAGTTTTTTTTTTCTTTTTCTATTAGACTTTTTTTTGTAAATTTACATTGTAAATTTCCTCATATTTTATTTTTGACCTTTTTGCCTGCTACTGCAAACGGGATATGATGATGAACATATATGCTGCAGCACAGCTGCAGCATTTATGGCATTATGGTATAATTTACCATTTTTAAAACATAGCTGCAAACATTCCAGTACAGTATTGCGCTCTATAGTATCCATTTCTTCCTTCAGAATATTTTCTAAATTATTATTTCTTATTTCTATTACTTCACATTCAAGTTAATCCATTAGTGCCTAGCGTCCCTTTTTAGGGACGCTTCAAAAGGTGCATTCAGCACAGTATTTGACACTGGTAAAAAAGAAAAGCAATAATTATTTTACTTGAATGATACATTTTCGTGATTAATGAACTAAACTTAAATCTTCTAAAAATAGTGGTGCCAAACAAATAAAATTTACGCAAAAGATGCTGGGCACGAATGGGTTAAAATTGCTTCTGGCATCTAGTATACACCGTTATATTCATTCTAGTATAATTTTACTGGTCTCGAATCTACTGAGCTACATCAGAAGTTATTTATGACGCCACCTACTTGAAATGTAGCAACTATTTTGTGACAAACATTTCACCTCAAATGTAGCAACTAATTTGGGACAGAGGGAGTATCATTTTCTCTAAGATAATAGTGGTCCGCAAAATGCAGGAGACACGGCAAGTCTGCAAACGCACTGAAACTGCCATAAGTATATGATGTCCACAACACACAGAAGAAAGAATATTGTTCTTCAAAAATAGATTTAGTGCAAATCTTTTAATATTTCAATAACCTGATTTTGTCCACTACAATTACATTTTTGAAACTTTCGGTAAAAAAGACAAAAAAATGTTAATACAAGGAACTAGTGATGTGCAGAATGAAAGACTTTACTATCCGAATAAATCATTCGGTCATGCTTAAAAAAAAGAAAGAAAAAAGTTTCCAAATTTTAAACATATTTTTAATCAATTACCACCAAAAATTTTGTAAAAAAACAAATAGTCGTCAATCTTTGTAGTGCTTTGAATTAATATTTCAAGCAACCCAGAAGCCAAATCCGTATGCTTATGGGATTTTTAATTACTTAAAATTAGAAGCATCTTTTTCGATGCAGAATATCTGGTCGAAATTCAATAAAAAATGAAGAAAAAACAGTCATGCGTTTGCAGTCATTCGTTGTGCATGCCCAAATAAATCATCGGAGTAATGGAATCATTCGTTTACCACATCCCTACTCTGAATGAACAAATTCACCTGGTGATGTATATATTACTATAATTTCATCAAGAGAGATATCTACTGACACTCTCTTGTACTAGATCATGTTGTGGTTGAGGGACAGAGTTGATAGACATGATATACTACATTAGTATTTTTTCTCTATTTCTTTTATGGTAGTCATTATATTTTAATTATGTTTTAATATTGATGTTATCCAAATTGATGCATTTCTTTGTGAATGCTGCTTTGTACAATCTAATTTCGTTCATAAATAAAGAAGAACGCAAGGAGGCCTTTTGTACATTGATAGAGTATAGTAGACAAACACATGAAAAGGTTCAAGTGTATTATGCAACGGGCTCTTATAAAACAAGCCCCTAACTCACCCAATTTCGACGTTTTCGTTGTTGCTCAAAAAAATTACCCACATTTGCGAACAGCCGAATTGATATTGTTAGCACAATGCCAGATATTTTAATTTTCACTTTCGGAACTTTCAGAATCTATATATCAACAATACTTTCCCAGCTAAAAATGAACTGCAGTTTTTTTGTAGAAGTGAAGTGTTTTTGAGGTTTTTCTAAAAATTCTCTAGTCTTTCTGTAGTGCAATCTCAACTATAAAATCACTTCAGTTATTTTGTAGTTAATTAAAGGTGATTTTGCAGTAATTTATTTTAAACATTCTGTGCGCTATTAACTTTGAAAACACTGTAGTTTTTATAAAGTCATTTTATAATCAAAAATTAAAAAATGTATAAGACTTAGAAACCGTAGAATCACTGCAGTGAATTTGAAATTATTATCCAACCATTAAGGGGCCGTCCATTAATCATGTGATGTTTTTTTGGCATTTTTAACCCCCCTCCCCCTTGGTGATACATGGTGAGGTTCAAGACTACCCCCCCCCCCAACCCTACATCACGTGTATTTTTTAGTACCTACAAAGAATCTTAATTTTTTTAGAATATTTATTATAAAATACAGGTTCAAGTATCATCAAATTTTATTATAGAAAATAAAAAAAACTACAATAATAACCTTAAGAGGTAAACAGAAAGGTTGCAAGTTGTTTTGGACTGACATAAAAATAATGAAAGAAATGCGAAAAACTTTTTTGTAGTAATACATAAACATAATTTAATTTACAATGTCCTCAGACCACGGATTAGCAAGACTTTCGTCAACACCAATAACTGGATAAGCATCTTGCAAGTTAGTTGTAGGCACAGTGCTTTTTTGAAGATTAACATCGGTTTCATCAAGCCACTCGTCGTCATCATTTTCGCGCACTACGCAGAGAATCTCTCTCGCGGGAACTTCACTTCGTTCGTTGCCTGGCAACGGTGAATCAAGGTCACACTACAAGCCGCTTTCGACTTTGTACGCGTTTGCCGAAAAAATAAATACACAAAACGCCGCTTTTCGGTTCAGTATCGCGCGTTGGCCGAAAAAATAAATACTCGTGATATATTACTATTCCCCCCTCCCCCTTGTGATGTTTCGTGATTTTTTTATGGACCCCTCCCCCCCCTCTTGAGCCTCGCATGATTAATGGACGGCCCCTACTTTAGAAGTACATTTCCGATGCATCTCTCGTATGACTGTAGTTATTGTCCGATAAATCCACAGAATTTAATGGGAGAACAATAATTTCAAATATGTTTCAAAATAGAACTAGGGATTTCTCATCCCATCGAACCACTTTCGTACTAAAAAATTTATTAGTTCCTACTTTGTTTTGTTACTTGGAAATTACAAGTTTTAATGCATTAAAATCCATTTCTTTTTTTATTATTATTCAGACATGGGCGTCCCTATCTATGCTTCCTTCCCCCTAACTTAAAATTCTTAGTTCCTTTATTATTTTTAGTTAAGAGAAAAAAAAATTAATTTCACTAAATTACATTTCGAAATCCAGTGAGGGGTTGTTACTACCTGTGCCCCCTGCATACAACGGAAATTTCTTAATGCCTTTATTTTAAGTTACTCTAAACGAATAAATTTTGCGAGGTTTATCAAAATCAGAGAAAAAATATATTAAGTTTCAAAAGTTATGAGGGACAATGGGCCTTTCACTCACCAGCCCCTTAATGCGAAATTTCTTCTTACTTTTTATTGTAAATTTCTTGAAAATTATACATTTTACTATGCTTCTGAAAATATCAGAAAAGAAAAATTTTGTTAATGTGTATATATATATATTTTAATTTAGGAAGGGGCAAATACTTTCTTCTACCTTCCTGGCCCCCTAACAGAAAATTCTTAGTTCTTATATTTTAAGCTAAAGAAAAAGATTGAATTTATTATTTTTTCGAAAATCGGAGAAAAAAATTAGTTAAATTTCAAAATCAAGTGAGGGAAAATGGCTCATCTATTCTCCCACACCCCTCACGGAAAATTCTTCTTTTCTTTATTTAAATCACACTAAAAGAATAAATTTTATTTTGCTTTTGTAAATTGGAGGAAAAATTGCTAATTAAATTTCAAAATCCAGGGTGGGGCAATGAGTCTACAACTCCCTCCTTAATTGAAAATTTCTTTTTCTTTCTTTCGAAGTTACTCGAAAAATTTACATTAGGTTTTTGAAAAAAAAGAAGAGGAAATTTTATTTAATTAAATTTTAAAATCCAACGAGCTCCTCTGCTTCCTGCCCCCATACATCTCCATCTTCATAACTGAAAATTACTTGCAATTAATTTACTATTACTTCATTTTCAAATCGACATACAAATATATGAATCATCAAATAATTTTTTAAATCGCTCTTTAAAATTATTATTCGATCTAAACTTAATGAATCGTAGAAAGAAAAAAAATACTTCATCAGTTAATTGAAGTGTATTTTCTAATTATGTGTTCATTTTAAAAGCACATCAAAGTTTCTTATTTCATGCAAATATTAAATTATTAAAAGTTTTTAAAATTATTTTACAAGTCATAAAAAAATGAAAAATCTAGTCATTTTTTATATTAAAATTTAAAAAAAAATCAGAAATTTCCCTTTGTAAAAAAAAATTTACCAAAGAAAAAAAAAAGAAGAAAATTAAATTAATGTTTCTATTTTATTTTTTAGGTAAAAATGTAGATAAGTTAACAATCAAATATATCTACATAATCGTTAAAAACATATGCTACATTTAAAAATAAAAACGACATAATATGAGTCCTTTATTTTAATTCAAAGTTATTAATTATGAACTTCTTATTCTATAAAATTAATTTTTCCTTTTTACAAATATATATTTCTTAAATTAACACATTTAATTACATTATAATTCCTAAAAAATTATATTATCAGGAAAAGCTCTAAAATTCGTTTATTTTTTTTAATTTGCAAGAAAGATTCAGAAATATTCCCCATTTAAAAAACTCACTACCAATATATATATATAAATATATATATATATTATTTTTATTTAATTTTTAAATTAAAAAATGTTTATAAATAACAAATTATTATTCTAACACAATATTATATTCTTATTTTATAAAATTAATTTATCCTTTTTACAAATATATATTTCTTAAATTAACACATTTAATTACAATATAATTCCTAAAAAAATTATATTATCAGAAAAACCTCTAAAATTCGTTTATTTTTTTTAATTTGCAAGAAATATTCAGAAATATTCCCCATTTAAAAAACTCACTACAAATATATATAATATATATATATTTATTTATTTATTTTTAAATTAAAAAATGTTTATAAATAACAAATTATTATTCTAACACAATATTATATTCTTTTTTTATAATATTAATTTTTCCTCCTTACAAATACATATTTCTTAAATTAACACATTTAATTACATTATAATTCCTAAAAAAATTATATTATCAGAAAAACCTCTAAAATTCGTTTATTTTTTTTTTATTTGCAAGAAAAATTCAGAAATATTCCCTATTTAAAAAACTCACTACAAAAAAAAAAAAAAAAATATATATATATATATATATATATATATATTTAATTTTTAAATTAAAAAATGTTTATAAATAACAAATTATTATTCTAACACAATAATAAAAAAATATGTTTTACCTTATCATTAAACGACATAAAATGAATTTTTATTCTAAGTAAAAAATAGTAATTACCGACCCACAATTTATTAAAGTAAGTACTTCCATGTCACAAAGATATATTTTATAAAATAAACTCAACGCATGTAATTACATTATAATTCATAATAAAAAAATTATTATTTTCGCAATTAGCCTAAAAATAAAATTATTTTTTTTAAATATTTACTGATTTTTAAATTCAGAAGAAAAACCTATTCATTTGCTTTAGCTAATACGCTAAAGTATTTGTTTAATTTATTTAATATTAAATTGTTTTTAAAATACACGCCCATATAAACGAATTACAATAAATAAATAAATAATAAAATAAAAGCAATTTAAAACATCCAATTTTTCTGCCTGCCATTCAGCTTTTGCAACAAATAACGTTTAATTGAAATGCCTCCCCTTTATACCTCGCACAACACTAACCACACAAGTCTCAACGGGCAAGTGGTCAAAGCGTGTCTCTCCTATACCTGGGATCGTCAGTTCGAGTACAACTGTTTCCACAGTCAAAATCTGCCTTTGAAATGTTAAAAAGCAAGCTTCCCAGTATGGTCAATAGATGGCGCTAGCAGAGCCATTTTTTTTGGTGGGAAGGGCATTTGACTTCAAATTCACTGCAGAAAATGTGTAGTTATGAACTACACATTTACTGTAGTGATTTTGTAGTTGTTGACTTCGAAAAAACTGCAGTGATTTGTGCCAAAGCACCACAGTTTGGCAACTGCATTTTCTTTGCAGTTTCACTGGAGTTCATTTTTAGCTGGGTTTTTCTTTTTTTCTTATTTATAAAGAAAATAATGATTGCTTATTTTCGAACTACAATAAATATATATATAAATTCTCTTTATTCTAAAAAAGGGGGGAGGGGACTAACATTGTCAACACTATTGACAATTTTTTGTTATTGGACAGCTTTCTTTCTTACTGTTAAGAGAGCTGTTGCATACGTAAATATGAAAATTGGTAGTATTATTCAGAAATGTTTGATAAACATGTTGGTGCAGACAGATTTTAAATCGAATAATTATTTTAAGTGATATTTAGTGTCAAATTCTTAACATTAAAGTAGTGTTATCCGAAAAAATCTACACATAGAAATTTAAATACTTTTAGATCATTTTATACATAAGAAGTTCCAGGTGTGAAGACAGCATTTACTTTATAAATATACTAATTTTTTAAGGATCTATTTCCATTTTAAATTCGGATTTTCAGCTTTTTAAAAGACTTTTTTAAAAAATTTTTACGTTTTTGCCAATTTATTAAAGAATAATATTTCCTTCAAATAAAAAAAAAATAATTAAACGCGACTATCACAAATAGAACAAAAAATTCATATGAGAATTATTTATTATTATTTATTTGCAGAGAAAATATAGATTTATGGCAGTTTCATGGATTTAATGAAATATTTAAAAAAAAAATATGTAATTTTAATTCCTCAAGCGGCAAAATTTTTATTTTATACATATTTTTATGTAGTTTTATTTATACTAATAAAATTTATATTCCTCGCTGCGAAATCAATTAAAATGTGCTGCATAAAATTAATTAAAATATGTTAATTTATTTTCATCTTGTTTAATACTTATCAATTAAAAAATACACCCACTTTTTTATTTAAGCATTGAGACAAAGAGCGTTTTAATCCTGATCTTTATAGTTAAAACTACTTTAATAATTTTTAAAGTTCGTAGTATGACTTATATAAGATGAAATATATTTTAAAGAGATAAATAACTATTTCTCACTTTTTTTTTTTTACAATACATATGTAGTCATTTCTTTTAATGTATATTTCTTTCTTTTTTCTATTTCCTTTCATGAGTATTTTCCTATAAAATTTAGAAAATCTATTTAATCCATATTCATAGAATACAATAGGGTAGATGTACAAGGAATGTACACATCTGAAGATTTTTGGATTATGAAAAAATAACCAATAAAATTTAACTTTTATTATTACTTTTTCTTTTTTTTTTTCGTAATTCTCTTTTGCATAACTTATAATTCTGCACTTTTTACACTCTTAATTGAACCAATCAGGAATAAGAAAATAATGTTTCTACGTTCCATATTATTCATTGAAAATCTTAATAAACATACAAAGAGGCTTGGCTTCATTTAATAAATTTATATAGTCTTTCTCAAAATTTGCAACTTTTTGTTTTGGTAGCAATAGAAAAAAAATTGAATGATATATGCTAAGTGCCATTTATAAAATTTCATTTTTTTTTTTTTAAAGGGGTTCTCATTACTGGAATACTTAAGTGGCCATTTTCTAGTAAGGTACACCTCGCGTACGACCGTGATCGACGTGACGCCGCGTTTAATCTTGCGGACACACCTCCCATTTATTTTTAGATGCTTATTTATGTAGCTTGGTTATTGTTCCCGATATTTAACGTTTAATGATTAACAGGTAGAATTTTCCGGTACAGATTGATTTTCTCAATTTTGCGAACGATCCAATGATTAAGATTAAATGGTTTCATAAATGTACTAACGTTCTTGAAAGAATTAGATTAGGGGTGCCATAGAATTCTATTTTTTAAATTCTATCTTGCATAGCTTTTAAAAAACAAATTTTTTTCAGATACACTTTGGCAGTAGTTGCGGGAGTGATACACTGCAAAAATTCATATCTGAAAACTAATGGTTTGAGTAGAATATAAAAATATTCGCGTCTGGCATTCCTTTTAAAGGGATATAGAAAAATATAACCTTACATTTCTATTCAAATTTCAAATTTCATGAAGATGTAGCAGGCAATCAAACATGAATCAACACTAAATTTTTAAAAGATTTTTTTTCTTGCACTTTTTAATCGTAATTTTGGGTTTTGTCTTAGGGACGTACGTTCGGTAGAGAAGCAAGATTAAGAACTTTAATGCTTCGAAATTTCAAGAATAAGGACAATTTAAAATTTTAAAAAGTATTAAATAAGAAATAAATTTGTTAAAACACCATTTAAAACATTTCTTCTATTTTTCAATATATTAATAGAAAGTACTTTCATATTTTAACTGTAACAAAAGCCGGTTTATTACCGAACTACAATCCTCAAAATACTAAAATTTACATAAAAAATAAATAGAAGGATATTTCATAAATTAATTAAATATACTAAAAAACGTCGTAAATTTTTCAGAATAAAATCATTTACATTTTTATGAAGGGGAGATTGAGAACGTAGAAAAGTATTTTGATTTTGTGCGTCATACCATGTTAATTCCCCCCTGGTTATCACAAGGTGTAATGAATCTTTTAATTTTGCCTTCGTTCCTTTTCCACGTAATAAAGTCACTTTATATCTATCTTGGTTCATTAGGAGATATTTCTTCGCCAAATTTCTCCATAGTTGGAGAAAACACGAAACTAAATTATTAGAAATTTTCTTTGAACCAAGGGAGAGCAGTTACAAGTGAGAAAAAATGTTATAATATTAAGGCCTCACACTAGGCACAGAAAAAGACTCAGATGATAGTATAAAATCTATGGGGGCGTTCTTTTCAAATATCTTGCTCCAATTTTAATATTTTTACATGATTTTTTTTGCACAAGATAGCTGAGGACGCTCCACAACCGGCCTATTTTTTACTTTTTAAATTTTGGTTTCACATATTTAAAAAAAAAATACTTTAAATTTTAAAATCGATTTAAACTGGTTTTGAAATTGAAACTAACATAGTATAAAAAATACATAAGCAAAATCGAAAAAGTAATAAATAGGCCGGTTGTAGATCGTTCTCAGCTATCTTGTGCAAAAAAAAAAAAAAAAAAAAAAAAAAATAGATAAAATATTAAGGGGGTAGGATACCTTTGAGCACGTGGAAAAAGCAAAAAATACCGCTATGTTTCAAGCTTCAAAACTTGTGTAATAGTTCAAAAATAAAAATCAAACTTCATTTAAATGTGAAGATCATATTTAAATTTTTATAAAATATATATATATTTATTTATAAATTCATAAATAAATATTGAAATGATAAATTAAAAAATATACACAAAAATGAGAGAAAAAAAAAGCACGTCTTGCGCGCATGATAAATTTTCGAAATATGCATATAAAGAGGAAATTTTGATGAAAATAAATACATAATAGATGCATCTTTATACTAAAACCAGAATATTTCTAAAAAATATTGTCTAAATTAAAAAAAATACTTAAAAATTAAAAAAATTAAAAATTTTCAATTTTTTAAAAATATTTTCAAAGAAAAAAAACAAGGAAAATCCAAAATTTTATCTTTTTCTGGTTTTAAGTTGTAGATAATACAAAAATGAATATATGGTAAAAATTTCTTTTGATTGCCATGCATAGTTTTTTAGTAACACTGCGCGCAATATCAAAATTCATCGTTTTGAATAAATGCGACGCAAAGTTTAATTATCACATTTCACTTACTATTATTGATACTTTGAAACTGCCATAATTAGTAAACTAATGAGAATTTTTTAATGCGGCTTTTTGCGTATTGTTCAGAAAGGATTACACAATCAATACATGTAATAAAACAAATTCGAAAATTTTTATGGTTTAAAGGTATCCTACCCCCTTAAAATTTGAGCGAGATATTTGAAAAGAACGTCCCCATAGACTTTACATTATCATCCGGGTCTTTTACTGTGCCTAGTGTGGGACCTTAATCTAATCAACAAGTGAGAGTTTATTGTAGATAGGAACAGAAGAGTTTACTGGAGGATATGGAGATGGCCGGTATCGAAACTCACTGACTGAATGATTATGATCTCTGAGTTTGCATATAACACAGAGATTTCACTTGCTTTGGCATGCTTTATTGTTCCTACATGGTAGAAAAATGTTTACTTTGAACCTGAAAAACAACAAAAACACATTTTTAAATTTTTAGGAGCTCGTCAGATTTACAACTACACGACACAAATCACGTATTTTGTTGTGCGGATTCAGCCTGCCTGAGTTTACTACAACGAGTTTTAACACCCATTCTCAAAAGTAGAGTTTGCACTTTCGCCACAGCACCTCTGTAACATGGGAGCTAGTCACTTGCGCGCAAACCATATTCTTTCTTTTTTGTACACTACCCATTGTAAATCTCCGGTACCAGCAGTGTTTCTCTACTTCGTTTTTGACGTTTATTACGCGATGCCATAGTTTCATTTCTAAAATTTTATATTATATTATTTTCTTATCCGCCCCCTGCAGTCCCTGCTCTGGCTGTTATTTTAAACTTCATTAAAAGGCATCGGGAGGAAAGGGGTCTTCTACGGTCTACAAACTCGTATTTTTCGTCTGAGCTGTCCCTTTCATGCTTTCATGTAAATATAAGACTAACTCCCGTGAGGGAATATTTCTGCCCTACTTTTAAAAAATAATGACATACAAATCTTTAGCTTCACGAAGGTGACTATCCTTCATAAAAATAAAGATTTAAATATTTTTCATTTGTTGAGGTTGATAAAAGTTTCTAAAATTTAATAAATAATGACAAAATTCTTTAAAGGATTATTCCTTTCTATCCAAATTTTGAAAAATAATGACATCCAACATGTATCTTCACAGCGATGACTTAGATAATCTCTGCATTTTATGGAATAAAGCCTCAGATATTTCCGAGAAGAAAAGTTCTAAACTTCAATAAATATAAAGCTAAAATCCGTAAGGTGATATTTTCATCCTTGTTTAACCCTTTTAGAGGCAAAGCACTTCTATTCGTAAAATAAAAAATTGATTCAATGACCCCCGGAATTTATGAACAAATTTATTTGAAAATTAATGCGAGCTTTTCTTCGCACACTTAATAAAATGAAAATTTTCCATTTAAATTAATGGTGCCAATGCGTTATTTAAGACTTAAAATTATTTGGTGCAAAAATGAATCATCGCCCTTAAAGTGATCAAGAAATTCGTGACACCGAATCTTAATTAACTTCACGGTGGTGTCTTGGATAAATCTCCTCCACGTAACTAAGATTAAAATATTCCCTGCTGGAAAAATCCCGAGACTCTACAAAATTGAGTAAATATAGAACTATAAATCATGAGATGATATTTTTATCCTTTTAAAGATAATAATGGAATACAGTTTTTAGCTACTCGGCAGTGACTTAGGTAAACTTTCGGTCATATGAAGTAAAGCTTTAACGATTTCGATTGGAAAATATCAACATTTATAAATATAGTGCTAAAACCCATAACTTGATATCTTTATCCTGGTTTAAGAAAATGAAGACCACCAATCTTTGGCATTACGGTGGGAATTTGGGTATAGCCACCATTAAACGAAATTAAGATTAAAATATTTCCTATTAAAATAATCCTAGAAATTGTCCACAATTCAATAAATATAGGACTGAAAACCATCAACTGATATAAGAAAATAATAACATCTGATTTTTAAATTAGGCTCGTTCACTTAGGGCTATTTCCATGCGAACATGTTATGTCTGCCGCAGACTACGATTTTTGGCTACCAGTACTTTAGTGCGGAAAAATGTGACACATTTATCAGAAGATAATGCTGGGGTTGAAGTATCAAATATGACAAAGTTACTACTGCCAACAATCAGACAAGGAACAGACAGAACATCAGGTCATTAAACATTTCATTTTGATTGCTTTAATATTGCTTACAAATAAATTGTTGGTGATTTGAATTTTTAAAAATAATATAAAATGGTTTGCTAACTATTTTTTTATGAAAAATATGCTTTGGTGTTATTTTGTCTCCATTTTTCCCAGACGTATCAAAGTGTATCAATCTGCCCCGGAGATGGGGCACATTGATAGAAATTACATTTTTTTTTTTTTTAATTACATGCAAAAATAATATATAAAACAACGATTGTACATTTTTATAACACACTACAGAGGTTTTGCTGACATCACATAGAAAAATAACTTGAAATTTCTGCTTTCTAGACACCAAAAAATTTTTTAGAAAAAAGCTGTATCAATGTACCCCACTCCCCCCTACTCTTTGTCATATGAAATAAATATTTAAATATTTCCTATTGAAAGAGATAAAAAAATCTTATATAAAACTCAATAATATATGGCAAAAGCTCTGAATTGATATATTTATTCATTCCAGAATACAAATATCGCCCAACAGCGTATACAGGACATAAACTTTGATATGTCACTTTTAAATCTGAAGCAAAAAAGTTTTAAATATCGCAAACCACCCCATAATTCTAAGAACCTATTTCATTTTCTATTTTTTTTTCGTTCTTTCCTTAAATAATAGTACCTTCACATAAGAAAGATTTTCGACGTATTAAACAAGAAATGTCCTTATCTTCATATCTCACATAAAACAAATAAAGGATACTTTAATCATACCAAAATGTTCTCCCAGGAAAATCTCAAACAGAAACAAATATTTAACTTACAAAAGTTTCATTAAAGCTTCGAAAGAGATCTCAATCAAATTAATTAAGAGTAATCTTGTTATCCATTTAATAAATCCCACTTCATAATATGTAATTCTAAAGTTTTAATTACTCTTAAAGATTTCTCAAACTATTTTAATTCTCCTCAGGACTAATAAATATTATAAAGAGACATTTATATTTATGTAAATAATATTTTAACAACATCATTATGAAGATTTACTTTGAAAATTTAAACATAGAGGACTCTTCAAATAATAAAATTAATTATTGTTTTGTGTTTTGTTAAAACCTTTAAGTAAAAGTTATGCTTAATATTATTTCTAACTATTCAGTACATGGTATAGGTGATTAGCTACAGGGCTGATACAAGCGTTTTTTTTTTTCACTTTTTAAACGAAAACATATGGGGTATTTTCTTTACTAAAAATTACATTTATTCAAAATAACATTTGTGCTATTCTGTTAAATAAAGATTCTATATTTTTCTCACAGCTGCATTTTCTTGTGCTAATAATTTTTCCAGACTTCATCTTTTATTTTTTTCGTTCTTTCCTTAAATAATAGCATCTTTACATTATAGAGATTTTCAATTTATTAAATAAGAAAGTTCGTTATCTTCATATCACACATAAAACAAATAAAATATATTTTAATTATACCAATAACTTTTCCCAGGGAATCTCATACAGAAATAATTATTTAACTTACAGACGTTTCGTTTAAGCCTCGATAGAGACTTCAATCAAATTTATTAAGAGTGCTCTTGTAATTCAGTTAATAAATCCCACTTCATAATATGTATTTCTAAACTATTAATCACTTTAAAAAAATTCTGATATAATTTTAATTCTCCTCAGAAGTAATAAATATTATAAAGAGACATTTATATTTATGTAATTAATATTTTAACAGCATCTTTATTAAGATTTGCTTTAAAAATTTAAACATAGAGGAATCTTCAAATAGTAAAATTAATTATTATTATGTGTTACGTTAAAGCTCTTAAGTAAAAGCTGTGTTTAATGTTATTTCTAACTATTCAATACATGGTATAGTTGATCAGGCAAAAGGGCTGATAGAAGCGTTTTTTCCACTTTTTTAAACGAAACTATATGAGGCATTTTCATTACTAGAAATTACATTTTTTCAAAATAACAGATGTTCTATTTTGTTAAACAAAGATTCTCCATTTCTCTCGCAGCTGTATTTTCTTGTGCTAATTATTTTTACAGTTTTATTGGTTTTTACCGTCTAAATTGTTCAGAAGTTATCCTTAAAAATTGTATTCGGAGGTTACAACGGCAAAACAATACGATTCATTAATCAAAGTAACATTAACAAGTTAAGTTGTGAAAAGTTGTGTCGAATGGACAAATACACATGAAGTTTATCATTCTGTTGATAAATGAAAATTTCCTACCTATTACCATTGAACCTGGATATGTGAATTTTAAATATGAAGCAGAAACGTTTATAAAAAATTGCAAACCACCTATAATTGTAAAAATCTGTTTCATTTTCTATTTTTTTTCGATCTATCCTTAAATAATAGCACCTTTAGATAATTAAGATTTCCAACTTATTAAATAAGAAAGTTCGTTATTTTCATATCTCACATAAAAAAAGGATATTTTAATTATACCAAAAACTACACTCAGAGAATCTCAAAGAGAAATAAATATTTAACTTACAAAAGTTTCGTTAAAGCTTCGAAAGAGATTTCAATCAAATTAATTAAGAGTGCTTTTGTTATTCAATTAATAAATCCCACTTCATAATATGCAAATCAAAGTTTTAATGACTTTTAAAGATTTCTCAAATAATTTCGTTCTACTCAGGACTAATAAATATTATAAAGGGACACTTATCTTTATGTAATAATTATTTTAACAGCATCACTATTAAGATTTGCTTTAAAAATTTAAACTTAGAGGACTCTTTAAATTACAAAATTAATAATTATTTTGTATTTTCTTAAAGTCCTTAAGCAGAAGCTGTGCTTAATGTTATTTCTAACCATTCAGTACTTGGTATAGCTGATCAGCTGTAGGGCAATTACAAGAGGTTTTTTTCCACTTTTTAAACAAAAATATATGGGGCATTTTCTTTACTAAAACTTACATTTATTTAAAATAACACACGTGCTATACTGTTAATTAAAGATTCTCCATTTCTCTCGCAGCTGCATGTTCTTGTTCTAATTATTTTTATAGTTTTATTAGTAAAGAGTTTACCGTCTACATTTTTCTGAAATTATCCCTATAAATGGTATATGCAGGTTACAACGTCAAAACATTACGGTTCATTAATCAAAACAAGTTAAGTTGTGAAAAGTTGTGTTGAATCGACAAATACACACGAAGTTTTGCATTTTGTTGATAGATCACAATGTCCGACCTATTACCATTTAATCTGGATATATTAATTTTAAATAAGAAGCAAAAAAAATTTTAAAAGCTCTCAAACCACCCCTTAATTCTAAAAATCTGTTTCAACCCCTATTTTTTCGTTCTTTTCTTAAATAATAAAGCCTTTACATAATAAAAAATTTCAATTTTTTATATAAGACAGTTATCTTTATATCACACATAAAACAAATAAAGAATATTTTATTTATACCAGAAGCTTCTCCCAGAGAATATCAAACAGAAATAAATATTTAACTTGCAAAACTCTCGTTTAAGCCTCAAAAGAGATCTCAACCAGATTAATTAAGAGTGATTTTGTTATTCAGTTAATAAATCCCACTTCATAATATGTAATTATAATATTTTAATTACATTTAAAGATTTCTCAAATAATTTCATTCTCCCCAGGACTAAGAAATATTTTACGGAGACATTTATATTTGTGTAATTAATATTTTAACAGTATCATTATTAAGATTTGCTTTAAAATTCTCGACTCTTCAAATAATAAAATTAATCATTATGTTGTGTTTTGTTAAAGCCCTTAAGTAGAAGCTGTGCTTAATGTTATTTCTAATTATTCAATACATAGTATAGCCGATCAGCTATAGGGCTGATAGAAGCGATTTTTCCACTTTTTAAACAAAAATATAAGGGGCATTTTCTTTACTAAAAATTACATTTATTCAAAATAAAACATGTGCTATTCTGTTAAATAAAGATTCTCCATTTTTCTCGGAGCTGCATGATCATCTGCTAATTATTTTTTCTAGGTGCATTCCTTAAATAACAGTACCTTTACATAATAAAGATTTTCAATTTATTAAATAAGAAAGTTCGTTATCTTCATATCACACATAAAACAAATAAAGGATATTTTAATCAAACCAAAAACTTCACCCAGGGAATCTCAAACAGAAATAAATATTTAACTTACAAAAGTTTCGTTAAAGTTTCGAAAGAGATCACAATCAAATTAATTAAGAGTGCTCTTGTTATTCAGTTAATAAATCCCATTTCATAATATGTAATTCTAAAGTTGTAATTACATTTATTCGATTTCTCAAATATTTTCATTCTCCTCAGGACTAATAAATATAATAAAGATATATTTGTATTTATGTAATTAATATTTTAACAGAATCATTATTAAGTATTCCTTTAAAATTTTCAACATAGAGGAATCTGGAAATAACAAAATGAATCATTATTTTGTGTTTTGTTAGAGCCCTTAAGTAGAAGCTGTTCTTAATGTTATTTCTAACTATTCAATACATTGTATAGCTGATCAGTTATAGGGCTGATACAACCGTAAAAATTTTGTAAATAATGAATAAATATATAAAAAAAATGTCGTATCAGTATATGTTATTTGTGTATTTATATTCATTTTGCATGTTTTATAATACACTATTTACTATTTTTTTTATTATGAAACTTATTGAATTTATGTTTTTATATAATTAGGTAAGTAAATAAATATTCGTATACTTAAATATCTAAAGATATTTTACATAATAGGTTTTAAAACGAAATTTTATCTTTAAATTGGATTTTTTCGAAATGCTATTTTTTTTAACTTGCGCTCATGATTGCTCGAAAATGGTTAGATAGAATTTGATGAAATTTTAACAGCAGTTACATAACATATAAATGCTTAAAATTACAAACTACTATCACTTTTGTGTATGAATTTTTCAAGTTATGAATTATTATTTAGAAAAAAGTGCTAAATTTTGTTATTTTTCATATTTTTATGTATTTGTTATACAAAGACAAAATTTAAAGTAACTAGGGTTCGTCATTTTTATTATAGAGTATTTTTGTTTATGTACAAAGTGATTTCAGGTCTTTATGATATTTTTTATGCATGTTAAGCTGCGCGCAAGACTATGTATGTTTTTTTTTTTGAGATAAAAAGACCTTTTATAATTTTATAATTTTATTTTATGGTGAAGGCATAAAAATATTCTCTGACCTGTAACATTTACAGAGGAAGATTATTTAAATATGTGTTAAAAAATTGAAGTTTTTAAAAGCGATAGATTTAAAGATATTGAGATCAATACTGTACACAAATTTTGCTTCTATTTTCATCGATAAAAGGTACCTGACCCCTTAAGTAAAGCAATCATATCTAACATATATTCTAAAATGTGGTGTGATATATTTCTCTTATTTCTAATATATTCGATCTAAGAAAACTGTGGCGCGAGTTGCTCAATGGTGTCAAAAAATAGAAATAAAAATTTAAGCAAAAAAAATAACACGCGACAAAAGAAAAACTGAATGATAGCGCTTCAGTTCAAAATAGCATAGATCGTGCGACTTTTGAATTTCATTTTTTATTTTTTTTGAAAATGACTCGGTGATGAGTTGAAACATGTCAACAGCTAAATAAAACTGTTTTGCTGTTTTTAAAACTTATACTTACGTCTTTTCAGCAATTAAAAAGAATATATTAATGCAAGGTGTTATTTTGTTATATAAAAACGCTTATTTTTGAATGCGCGAGGTGTTGTTGAAAATCAATGGTAAAATAAAAAAAATAATAATAATTAAAATTTTAAATAGTTAATTCCCGGAAAATTCATTGAAATTAACATAAAACTCTCTTTATAATAGTGATGTTATTCCATTCATCAAATTTTACTTCGTTACGAGCGATAATAAACTTTAATAGAAATCTGTAAGAAATGTGAATAAAACTTTTTGAATCAGAGAATTAAAAGAGTATTCGTAAAATTCAATACAAGTAGCTCAATAAAATTAGTATTTTATCAATTATCTTTGAATTTTGATGTCGATGGCTAAATCAAAAGGTGTTTTACGTAAAATGCGATTAAAACAAAGGAGGAAATTTAGTCATTTAAGTGTACTAAGTATTTGTATACTCAAAAGCCTCTCAAGCAGCACTTTGGGTGTTCATTTTGAAATGTCTCCTTTCAAAAATTAAAGTTTAAAGTCGATTTAGTAAAGTCAAATATCGAATCAACTATAGAATCTTCTTTGAATAATAACATACTTTAAATGTGCCTTTTATGCGTAAATAGTATTGCCATTAGAACAGAAAATATTGCATTAGTTTAAATGTATACAGGGTGTATCTAAACTCTTGAGCAAAGTTTTAAGGAGTGATAGTACACATCAAGACAAACAATATTAAACTGGAAACCAAGGGTCCCAAACCTTTTCCGAAGAAGATAGCCGCCATTACAGTTTAGGGTCCAAAATTTCAAATATTCATATAAAAATGGTCAATTGATTTGCGGTTTTCACTAAAACTATTCTATATATCAGTATTGTCTGAAAAATAAATTATAAAGATAAATTTTAAAAAATGTCGATAGAGGGCGCTTTAGACTTTGGGGTTATGTACAACTATTTTTTACCGTTATTTTTTGCATCGCATTGAATTTTTTAGAAGCTTAGACATAAACTTAAGTATTGAGTTCAAAATCTAAATCACTGGCAGCGGTTAAGTAGCGCAAATTGAACTGTGTTCAAGGGAGGTGGGGAGGTTCAAATTTCAAATGACTATAAGAACGGAAAAATTGGTTGGCATTGGAACAGAAAATATTGTATTAGTTTAAATGTATATGTTGTAAAATTTGAAAAAAAGTTTTTTTTTTTTTTTGTAAGTAAGATAAAGAAAAAAAAACACTATAACAACTTTTTACGATAAAAGTTTTCTAAAAGCATTAATAAAATAGCAAGAAAAACTTCTTGCTTAATGAAGTATTTTATTTTTAATGTAAAAAAAAATATTTATATGTATATATATGTGTGTATAAATGCAATTTAATAAATTACAATGACCAATTGGAAAATGACATTTTCAGACTAAAATTTTAGACGCATAAATAAATTCTAATAATTTTTTGGAGTTCAAAATGTGGCTTACATTATAACAGAGTCACATATTACGTACGCCATGAATTAAACGTAAATATTCCTGAATCAATCATAAACAAATTTTAATCGAAATTTCAGTTTTACAATTTTTGATATTGCGATTTTTTAAACTTGTAAATACCGCAGAATATTGATTTCACAAAGTTGGTATTTGAAAAATAATAACATACAGTGATGAAAAATAACAGCATTTCTTTACAGTGTTATAAATGTTTCCTAATACTTTAAATTTACTGCATGCATAATATGTTGGGTAATCAAGGATTTAAATATACCGAGTGGTTATAAAATAAGTATCCCTATTTGGAGCTGTCTGTAGCTTGAAGGAATAACCCGAATGAACCCAAAATTTGTACACATACTATTTGAGAAGGGGGAAGAAGACTGGAACAATAAAAAAAAAATTGCAATAATCGCCGAGATATGGCGCTTTTGTGTTTGAAATGTAATGTCCATTACAAGAACAAAGAATTAAGGCACACCTAATTTACTGGAAATTTTCACAGTGAATGGGGTTGAGATTTCGCATGGCGGTGCCGATCAAGTTCAGGTTCCACAAGGCCATCGTGCTGCAATACACAATCCAGGTGGTGGATGACGTGCTCAACTAAGGAATGCAACGCATCTGGAGAGATGTTTCGCACATGTTGTGACATGCGATTTTTTAAGTCATTGAGGTTTGCGACACCTCCACGGTACACAATAGACTTGAAGTGCCCCCAAAGCCGAAAATCACATGGTGTCAGATCAGGGGATCGGGAAGGCCATGTCATACGAAAATACCGGCTTTCACTCTATCATCTGTGAAATGTTGCCGTAACAACTGTTCTACTGCTCGCCCAATATGGGGCGGCTCCATCTTGCATAAAAATTGTTTCAGACAGGCACTGTATTTGCTGCAGTTAAGGAACTACAAAAGTTTGTAACATGCGCAGGTATCTTTGTGCAGTAACCGAACGTGTTACAGCGCCTGTTGGTCGTAACTCCTTAAAAAAATAAGGACCAAGAATAAAACTTGCAGTAAAGCCACACCGCACAGTGACTTTTGGCGTATGGAGTAGTATTTCGTGAATAGCAGTTCGTGGCTCCGAAGCGGATATTCTACAGTTCTTCACATTGATTGTCCCATTCATATGAAAATGGGCTTCATCCCCCCATAAAATCTTCCATACGAAGGCATCATCCACATCATTCGTGCTAAAAACATTAAAGCAAAATACAGTGTCTGATGCGCGTCACCTGGTAACAATTGTTGATGACAACTAATTTTATACGGATAAAATTGGATTACCTTTCGTAGGACTTTTCGAACAGTAGCATATGGAATATCTGAATTCCGGGCAGCATATTTCAGATGTGTATATTGCTGGGACGATTACTGTTTCTAAACCAATAGGAGAGTGTCATTATCACGGTCAAGTACACGCCCACACAGTTTGATTGACAGGAACTCGTGGACAATTGACGGTGCTAATTATGGTGCTAATTATGACGGTGCTGAATGGTTAGAGCGTCGAGCTTGAAACCGGAGGATATGGGTTCGAGTCCATCGCGGGCCGAGAGTCCGTTGGTGATTTTTTTTTTTAAATTATTGGAGGCTGTCTTTTATTAATAAATAAGACATTTTAAAAAAATATTTCAAACCCTTTTAATATTCTAAATATCGTTCCAAAATGATTTATATATATATTAAACAAATGGGAAAAAAAGTATTCTGCGAAAATATCCGTATAAGCAAAATTCTTACTTTAATTTTTATTTATTTATTTATTTATTTATTTCAGGATCAGAGGAAGTATAATTTCTAATTGAAGTAAATAAAATTCAGTCATTTTGAAAAAAAAAATTCTTTCGTACCATTAATTTTTAATTACCGAGTACAAATTCAAACAATCCGAGTACAAATAAATAATAAACACACACGATCAATTATCCACGAGTTCCTGTCAATCAAACTGTGTGGGCATGTACTTGACCGTGATAATGACGGTCTCCTATTGGTTTAGAAACAGTAATCGTCCCAGCAATATACACATCTGAAATATGCTTCCGGGCAACTCCACGTGCACTAGGATCGGCTTTCGGAGTCCCTGATGGCTCCACAATCGCAGTAGCAATTTCTTCTTGAGTGCGGAGAAATAAGGTTCCTCCCACTTCCACATTTTACAGTAAACAATCCAATCTCCTCGTATTTTTTTCTTTCATCTCACTGCAAACGGTGTCAAAGGACCTTTTTCCTTTACGCATTCCTTTCACACGCTTAAATTCCGGTAAGGAGCTGCACTGTTTGAGCTGTTAATGTAGAATAGTTTTAAAATTAAAGCGCGATCTGGTAAACTGAGAGCCATGTCGTACAACTTTAATGGCAGAAATAACCACGTTTTGATTTTACTAATGATTACAACGGCATTTGCACCGACAGGACCCGTAGCGCCATCTGTTGCCAATTATTGTAACTATCTTTTTATTATTCCATTCTTCTTCTCCCTTCTTGAATAGTATGTGTACCGATTTTGGTTTCATTCGGGTTATTCCTTCAAGCTACATACAGCTCCAAATAAGGATACTTATTTTATAACCACCCTGTATATATTTTAAACTTTTGATGTTTCTTGATTGAAAATAGTATTAGAGAAAATTAAAGTGTTCTTTATTTAAATATATGTAATATTGTGGCAAATCGTGCAGTAAGTACTCATTTCATGCATTTATTCTTGAAATGATTCTAGGTTTTGACTGTTAAATTGTGGCAAAACGGTAAGCATTCAATCCATGGTAATTCAGTTTTAGGAATGCATGCTTTCCACTCGATGAATACCGACACCTTTATCGGTCTTAACACTGTCTGGCGCGGACAAATTCTGTTAGTAAAATGAGAAATTATCGACTGACACCGGAATTTACAAACGACTTTTTAAGCAATCGAGAACTCTTTAATTTAAGCTTTAATTCTAAAAGCAAGATTTTATTAAAATATTATTGGTGCCAATTATAATTTTGGAATAAAAATTAGGTGTGTCCAGACCGAACACACTGCGCCGGAAAGGGTTAATGTAGTCGTTGTACAAGTCGTGAAGTGGTAAACAGGCAATAAAAATAATCAAACTTGGCGTTTCTCCATTAAAAGACAACTAAGCAATCTTCTGAGAGGTATAATTTATTGGCCCATATCGTCTAAAACAGTTCGCATTTAAATGCTGAAGCTCAATATTAGTCATAGCGGAGGTTTAAGAACACATTTAGAAGCAAAAAACGAGAGTCATACGGGACCTCCAGGAAGAGTGAGATGTCAACACGCTGAAGAGTCGTTAAAAAATCTCTAAAAAAGCTGTATAGATGTTAAGCAGTTGAAAATCATGCAAAAACTTCGTGTTTTCGGTCGATGCTTCGGCTTTTTCATCAAACTCGCAAGGATTCAATTCATGACTTGTCACGCGTTTCTGATTGTGTGAAGAACATGAACGTCATGGAAAAACCCCAATGAAAATAATTCTGTAAAGAGTTGAAGAGTAAAGAGTGTTGCCTAAATTGCGAATGATCTAGAAAATGATGTGTATCAAGTTCTTGGTGTGAAATCCCAAGTTGGGAAAGCTTTAGAATAAAAAACAAAGTAAATAAAATAAAAAAGAAATGGCTCTTTTAAAAACTTTCGAATTCATAATAAATAATAGAAATTGCTGGAAAATGATAGGACAAAATAACAATAAACTAAAATTTTTATATTTAAGTAAAATGAGTAAGATAATAATTAATTTAAAAAGAATTTAACAGAATTAATGATACATATTATTAAATAACAAGAAATGAGTGAATATACCGGTAATTTTGTGTAATAAAAAGGAAATAAAAGGAGATATCACGAAGGAAAAATTAATAATATAACACACACATGTGTGTATATATAAATATTTATTATCCTTATGGATCAGAAACATGAACACTAACAAAACGAATCGTATATGGATTATAAACAGCACAAATAAGTATAGAAAGATATATGCTAGGCATAACTAGAAAATTTAGAAAGAGGATAAACTAAATAAGAAGTCAGACAAAAGTTTTTGACATCATTGCAAGAATGAAACAGCTAAATTAAAAATGCAAGAAGACAAGACAATAGGTGAAGCACAAACACCCTACAAAAGTATCCCAGAGATATAAAACGACCAAGAAGACAACAAAGACTTTCCCCAAATAACATGGAGTGGTGAAATCAGAAAAATGACCGCAATAAAATGGATAACTAAAGCATTAGACAGGAAACATTGGGAATATCTGGGAGAGAAGACCTGCATCCAGCAGTGGACCAAAAATGGTCATAATGATGTAATCATAATTTATTTAACCTGATGCATTAATAAGGGATTTTGTTTGTTTCTTATATATTATTTTTAAAAAATGAGTACCTTTTAAGATCGAGCCAAATTACAAAAAACATTCACAAAAAATAAAACATTATTACAAAAAATACAATAATAAATGTTTTTTTAAATACATTTTACATAAGAGCAGCATTGCCGTTTAATTACAATTGCCATGACAGAACCTAATTAATAATGGGGCACACTTACACCAATAAAAAAATTAATAGAAATTGTCTTCTTATCTAAATATCGTATTCATAGAAAATACTCATCATGGACAAGACAAAATTTTCTGTTCTTTTTACTGGTGTGAATGTGCCCCGTTGGTAATCAGGCATTGGCAATGACATATAACAGAAAAAAATTATATCTTTAACTGATATTTCGTAAAAGCCATTTTAAATCATTCTTAAAACTTAGCTAAGCAGAATTCAGAGATGCATGAATGACATAAAAATGAAAGAAGAAGAAAGTTCTTCCAAAAGTTTTATGCTTGTTCAACGGAGCATGATTCTCCTTTTTTTCGCTGACGTTTTCCTTTGTTCCTTGTATATTGATTACACTTTTAAATACGGATGTAACTTTTTCATTCAAATAAAGTTCAAATAGATACTATCATGTCCATCTTTTGCATATTATTTGAAAAGAGTGTCTTTAGTGCATATTATTTAAAAAAATTCTGAAACATCGACAACTTTGTTCTGAAAAAAGAATATATTTGAATTTATGCAGGTTTTCAAACTGTTGAAGATAAATTATTAAGAATTTTTGGTAAAAAAAAATGTTTTACGGGAGAACTCGTGTTTATTTTTCATTGATGTAATGGCTTTGGATTGATTTGCTATAAAATGTATCTTTTAAATTTATATTATAAAAGAGCAATTCTGTGAAAACTTTTGAAACATTGACAATATCTGAAAAAAAGGAAAAAATTCTTTTAAGGATTTTTTTATATTTGCCTAAAAAGTTTTTTGAACCTTCCTGATTCCAGTGATGAGCCCGTGTTAGTCTCTGACCATTAGAAATAATCGTAAAAGTTTAAAGGAATGCGCCGACACGAATTTCTTTCCATTCTCATTAATTTTACGCTAACATTTTATACACATTTATATTTTTATTATATTCACACCACTGTATTTTTAAAACAAATTTTGTAGTACGCACATTTTTGCACACGTTGTCAACGTACAAGTAATAGTATGTCTCATAAAAAAAAAAAAAAAAATTGGTTCTAATAGAAGAAATCCATGTATCGTAATTTTCCATAGATAACTCGCAGCGCAAACAATTCTGTTTTAACAAAGAAAATTTTCAAAGTATAAATTTTGAGAAAATTGTTTGAGCTGAGATTTATCTACAGAAAATTACTGTAAGCCTGGCTAGTTCGGAAGTCACGTCATTTTAGGATAAAGCCACATTACAAAAATATTCATAATATATGTTCTTTTTAAAATTAAAATACGTTTTGCATACGAGTAACATTGTCGTTTAATTAAAACTGCAAAACATGTAAAAAAGAAATGATATATTCAAGTGATATTTGGTAAAACCCATTTTAAATTATTCTTAAAATTTAGGTACTAAGTAGAATTCAGAGATGCATGATGCATGCATGGAATAAAAAGAAAAGGAGGAGAAAGATTTTCCAAAAGTTTTATGCTTATTCAACGGAGCATGATTCTCTTTTTTTCGCTGACATTTTCTACTGTTCCTTTTATTTTAATTTTACCTTTAAATACGAATGAAACTTTTTCACTTTTTCATTCAAATAAAGTTCAAATAGATGCTCTCATATCCGTCTTTTAAATTTTATTTGAAAAGTGTTTTATATGAAACAAGAGACGATTGTAAATGTTTTTTTTTTCTTTTTTCTTTTTTTTTTTTTTTTTTTTTACTTTACTTTTCTATTTTTATCCATTTCACGAAATGAATAACATTGTAAAAATATCATCAAGTGACATTTTGTAAAATCCATTTTAAATCATTCCTATAATTTAGACAAGTAGAATTCAGAGATGCATGCATAAAATAAAGTTGAAAGTATAAAATGTTTTTCCAAAAGTTTTATGCTTGTTCAACAGAGCATAATTCTCCTTTTTTCGCTGACGTTTTCTACTGTTCTTTTATACTTTGATTACACTTTTAAATACGAGAATAAATTTTTCACTCAAATGCAGTTTAAATAGATACTATCACATCCATCTTTTTAATTTTATTTCAAAAGTGTCTTTAGTGCATACTATTTAAGAAATTTTTAAACGACGGCCTTTTTGTTCAGAAAAAAAGAATATATCTGAATTTATGCAGGGTTATATCTTCAACTGATATTTTGTAAAGCCCTTTTTAAATCGTTCTCAAAATTTAGGTAAGTAGAATTCAGAGATGCATGCTTGAAATTAAAGAAAAAGAAAGGAGAAGAAAGCTCTTCCACAACTTTTATGCAGGTTCAACAGAGAATGATTCAAATTTTTTCGCTGACGTTTTCTTTCTGTCCTTTTACTTTGATTATACTTTTAAATCAAATGGAACGTTTTCATTCAAATAAAGTTCAAAAAGAAACTATCGTCTCCCTCCTTTGAATATATTTGAAAAGCGCATTTAATGCATATTGTTTAAAAGATCCTGAATCGTCAACAACTTTGTTCTGAAAACAAATATATATATACACTTGAATTTACGCAGGGTTATATTCTTAACTGATATTTTGTAAAACACATTTTAAATCATTCTTAAAATTTAGGTAAGCAGAATTCAGAGATGCATGCATGAGATAAAAATGAAAGGTGAATAAAGTTCTTTCAAATTTTTATGCTTGTCCAACGGAGCATGATTCTCCTTTTTTTCGCTAAAGTTTTCTACTGTTCCTTTTACTTTGATTACACTTTTAAATACGAATGTAATTTTTTCTTTCAAGTAAATTTCAAATAGATGCTATCATGTCCATCTATTGAATATTATTTGAAAAGCGTCTTTAGCGCATATGGTTTAAAATATTCTGAAACCTCGGCAAATTTGCTTTAAAAAAAAATATATATATATATACTTGAATTTATGCAGGGTTATATCCTCAACTTATAATTTGTAAAATCCATTTTAAATCATTATTATTATTATTTTAAAAAATCTCAAACGTCGAGATTTTTTTTCTTCAAAAAAGAATATACTTGAGATTATGCAGGGTTAAAAAATGTTGGAAATAAATTAAGTATGTTTCGTAAAATAAAAAAAATGTTTTAAAAAAGAACTCGTCTATTTTTATTGGATTGATTATGAATTGATTTGTATTGAATGATCGACTTCGAATTTATTTGTTGTAAAACATAGCTTATGTATTAGAAACATGCAATTCTCTAAAAATTTGAAAACATTCAAAATTTCAAAAAAAGTTACATTTTAATTTTAATTAAATTTTAATTAAAAATTTTAAATTTTAAAGTATGTTTTAATAAGAGTAACATTGTCGTTTATTTAAAATTGCAATGACATATAACAGAAGAAAATGATGTCCTCAACTAAAATCTTTTTAAAACCCATTTTAAATCATTCTTAAAATTTAGGTAAGTAGAATTAAGAGACGGGTGCATGAAATAAAATTGAAAGGAGAAAGAAAGTTCTTCCAAAAGTTTTATGCTTGTTCAACGGAGCATGTTTCTCCTTTCTCTCGCTGACGATTTCCACTGTTCCTTTTATATTGATTACACTTTTAAATACGAATGTAACTTTTCCATTCAAATAAAGTTTAAATGGATACTATCACGTCCATCTTTTTAATATTACTTGAAAAGTGTCTTTAGTGCGTACTATTTAAAAAATTATGAAACGACGACATTTTTGTTCAAAAGAAAAAAGAATATACTTGAATTTATGCAGGGTTATACCTTCAACTGATATTTTGTAACACCCAATTTAAATCATTCTTAAAATTTAGTTATGTCGAATTCAGAGATGCATGCATAAAATAAAAGTGAAAGGAGAAGAAAGTTTTTACAAAAGTTTAATGCTTGTTCAATGGAGCATGATTCAAATTTTTTCGCTGACGTTTTCTACTGGTCCTTTTACTTTGATTATACTTTTAAATACAAATGGAACGTTTTCATTACAATAAAGCTCAAATAAATACTATCGTGGCCATCTTTTGAATAATGTTTGTAAATCGTCTTTAGTGCTTATTGTTTGAAAGATTCTGAAAAGTCAACAACTTTATTTTGGAAAAAAAAAAGAATACACTTGAATTTAAATAGGGTTATATTTTTAAATATTTTTAAATATTTTAAATATTTTCTAAAACCCATTTTAAAACATTTTGAAAATTTAGGTAAAAAGAATTCAGAAACGTATGCATGAAATAAAAATGAAAGGAGAAGAAAGTTCTACCAAAAATTTTATGCTTGTTCAATGGAGCATGATTCTCCTATTTTTAACTGACGTTTTGCACTGTTTCTTTTATATTGATTGCACTTTTAAATACTGATGTAACTTTTTTATTCAAATAAAGTTCAAATAAATACTCTCATGTCCATCTTTTGCATATCATTTGAAAAGAGTGTCTTTAGTGCGATTTTTTTAAAAATCTGAAACGTCGAGATTTTTGTTCTTTAAAAAAGAACATACGTGAATCTATGCAAGGTTAGAAAGTGTTGGAAATAATTTATTAATGATTTTTGGTAAAACAACCTTTCACAAGATAACTACACTTCTTTTATTTTCACCGACTTAACGACTTCGAACTGATTTGTTGTAAAATGCAACTTCTATATAATTAAAGTGCGATTCTGCAAAAACTTGTAAAACATTGAGAATATCTTTAAAATTTCAAAAATTGAGTATTTTCATTTAATGAAGAACAAGAGTTATTTTTTTTTGTAAACTCTTTTGTATTATTGGCTAAAAAAATTCTTTGTACCTTCATGAATCTACTAATATGCCTATTTTTGTTTCTGACCATTATAAATCAAAGTAAAAGTTTAAGGGAATACACCGACTCGGATATTTATCCAATTCTCATTAATTTTACGGTAAGATTTTATATACATTTTTATTTTTAAAATCTATTTTCACTACTATATTTGTTATACAATTTTTAAGGTATGCACTATTGCACATGTTGTGAAAAATAGAAAGTAAAAATGTGTCTCATAAAAATTGTGGTCCTAATAGAACAAAATTGATGTAAGGCATGCTGGTTCGGAAATCACGTAATAAGTTACACAGAACCGGAAAAGGGTTAAAACATTATCTCATTTATTAAATGAAACTAAAAATTATCCATGTGATGTTTATATATACTTTAATGTATGTGTTTGATAATATTGCGCAAAGACTTCACACAAATTAGAAGTGTCCAAGTTTTTTGACTCTCCGGAAAAATCACACTTTTCAGGCAAAATCCCATTATCGCATAAAGTTTCGTATTCATTATTAGAAAATTTTTCAGTACCAGTATTTTCTTATAGGAAATTTCTGATTCATAAGGCGAAATTTCGCGCGTTGGAGCTAGATTTGTTTTTCTATTTAAAAAACACCGGTATTTCACGTGGAAAATTTCAGTACACGTACGAACCCTGTCATAAAGTACTCGAGCGATTTTGATATTTTTTTTATGGTAGAACACAAATATAGTATCCAATATCACAGGCAGATTCATAAGGCGAAATTTCGCGCGTTGGAGCTAGATTTGTTTTTCTATTTAAAAAACACCGGTATTTCACGTGGAAAATTTCAGTACACGTACGAACCCTGTCATAAAGTACTCGAGCGATTTTGATATTTTTTTTATGGTAGAACACAAATATAGTATCCAATATCACAGGCAGTTTTTAAAATGTTCGTTTCAAAACACATTTTCTGATTTTGGAAAACACAAATGTTTCTAAACGATTCATATGAATATGATATAAAGTTTTTAATCGCATAAAAATACTCTCTGTCATAATTCTTGAGCATAATCCAGTGAATAGGGATGTCAAATTTATCCAAAATTGGTCAGGCAGTTCCCGAGAAAACGTGTCTTAAAGCTGGCATATTTCTCGTACACTATAAGTAATGACAGACATTTCTTAATCAACAAAAATATACTATAATCAAGAACAAAAATATACAAAAACCTCTTTCAAGTCGCCACAGATTCCGAAAACGTCCCTTTACCTTAAGATGACAGTCGACTTGTTCAAAAAGACGAGGATGATCAAATTAAATCTAAGAGAGCGTTATTTTCAAATATCTCGCTCAAATTTTAATATTTTTTTACTTATTCTTTTAATGTGATAGCTGAGGAAGATCTACAGCCGAGTTAGGATTTACTTTTTTTGATTTTGATTTATACTTTTAATATTATAATAGTTTCAATTTCAGAACCAGTTTCAACAGGTTCCGAAAATTGAAGTAATTAAAAAAAATCAAAACCGGAAAAGTAAAAAAAAGTCCGATTGTAGATCGGCCTCAGCTATCCTATGAAACAAAATCATGAAAATATTAAAATTTGGGCGGAATAATTAAAAATAAAACCCACATAGACTTATCATTATCATCCGTGTGTTTTTGAGCGAATCTATTGGCTTCATAATGAACCTCCAAAAAATTATTCTCTAAATTTAAAGAAGAATTTATAAAAATAAAATTTTATCAGCTACCCGTCATTTTCGGAACCGTTTCTGAGTAGCTGTTACAGTGCAGTAATATATTTTCTTAAATCAGAATATCACTTTTTCTATCAAATCACAAGTAAATATATTGCTATTCAGAAAACACGTATAACAGACAAACACACAATATTAACAGCAGCAGCATTCGTAGATTATAAGAATTTTAAATTGTTTTGTTACAATTACATCCATAAACTCAGTTATCTGATTGAAAATGTTTGTTTCAGAATTCACAGAATCCGAAAAACCGATTTTCCGGGTACAGAGAACTAGTTAATGGATTGTAAAAGATACTAGAAAACATTTCTGACAATAACGGGCCGCTAATAAAAATTTATTTTTGTAATTTCTTCTAAGTTTTGAAAATAATTTCTTTTCTGAGGTTTTCTAAAGATAAAGAAACATTTGTTTCAATCTTGGGTGTCTCGGAATGATTTATTATGATTGCGTTTGTGATTACTATACATTTTTTTAGATTCTGAAACATTTGCCATTTTTTTACACGGTAGGATTACAAATAAACGACTTTTTTTTAATATATTAACTTTTGTTTTTTTAATTTTTTGTTTTGTTTAATTTTTGTTTAAATTAACATGATGGAATCATGTTTTATGATTTCTCTTTTTCATTTTTGTAATATTAGTATGCTATTGTTTTTAGCAATTAAGTTGCTTAAAAGACACATGATTTAAAAAAAAAACGATAATAACATTGTACGCTATTGCACCGTAAAATTAAAATATCAATTTCACGAACGATTTCTTGAATTAATGCTTTTTAAATTTTTTTTAAAAAAGTTTCTTATATTTTAGGAAAGTTTCATTGAGAAATATTTGCATGATATCGAAGTACAATAATGTTCTTATATTTTTTTAATGGTTGACGACCCTTCTTTTTTTACTGTCAATTTCCACTTTACTTTTATTTTATAAATGAACGTTATGTATCAAATCAAACTAAAATTTGAGACGTTTCTGTGTTATAATGCGATTGTATGCTACTTCTTTTGCAAGATTTTTAAAGTATATACGTTTACGTACATAGATAGATAAATTCTGACACATATAAAATTACTTTTAGGGGCAGTACCAAATTTTGCCTTGTTTTGAAAATCTGCACTAATTAAGGGGAAAAAAATCTGAGCTGTAATACTTAAATAATTACTGGAGTTTCTATGAGTTATTCAATTTAATATTATTTGATACATGTTTTTTTTTTCAATTTCAAAGTAAAGTTTATGCTTTGTTTTTTTTTAGATTAAAAAAAATTGACTGTTTCCCCATTAAATATGTTTCCCCATTAAATTTAGTGAATGGTCCATATGTTTCATTTATTTATCTAGTAATGGGCATTTTTTATAGTAGCAGTATTTTTTAAGTAGAATCTCTTACTTTTGTTTTCAATAATTTAATTCAAAGCAGATTTATTTTTGTACAATATAAATAATTTTTTCCCCTCGCATTTTCATTCTTTCTTTTGAATGCTTATATATTAATTAATTATGTTTAAAAAATTTTCAAAACCATGTATTTCCTTTCCTTGGGTAATTTTAATCAGTTTAAATATTTTTTTGACAAGTTAAAATACACAAATACTTAACAGAACTTAAATTTGTTTCTATAGTCTGAAAGATTTAATTGCACCTGTCTTGTATAAACACCTTCTGATAAAGGCAGGGTAAAGTTCTTTGTGAAAGCAGATGTTTTGAAATCTATTTAATCAAATTATTGTCATTCTGTTGTTTCTTATCATAGAAGAATGATCTAACTTGTATCGTGCTAGTAAAAGAATATTCTGTTTTTTACATATTTTATAGCTTGTGATATGTATAAATATTTTTTTTTTGCTTTATTGTTTTAATATGGAGCTTGATATTAAACTTTCTACTAGTCTTCAGGCTTGTAGTATTGGAATATTGACTGGTTTAGAGTGTCACAAAACTAGCTATACAAATAACATTGATAATCTCTGTGTTTCAAAAAAAGAACTTTTATTACTTAGCACTATTGCATTTATAAAACGAAAAATAAGTCTGGATGAAATTAAACATATGGACCATTCACTATATTTAATGGGGAAACATTTTGAGGTCAGATATTTTTTAATCAGAAAAAACAAAGCTTAAACTTTACTTTGCAAATAAAAAAAATATGTATCAAATAACATTAAATTTAATAACTCATAGAAACTCCAGTAATAATTTAAGGGGGCTCAGGGGTTGAAAACTTCTCAAAAAATCAATTTTTTATGATCTAGTTTGATTATTCAATTAATTCTTAACTCAATGCAAAAAACCGCATAAAAATATTTGCATTTTTAACGGAGTTATAAACATTTATGTATCAACACTTTTATAGCCGCACCCATATAATTTCAAATTTAAGTCGAATTTCTCAAAACTTGACTTTTGACGACTAACACCAAGATTTAAAAAAACTATTTGATGGAATGGCTTTTTTTTTTTTTGCATGCATCTAACATCATTATCTATAGAATGAATTAATATAGTTTAGATAGTTTAATATTTTGAGTATTTTTAATGAAAAAAGTTGTATTTTTAGGAGTTTTTTTAAATTTTCACATTTGAGAGTTTTTTAATACTGCTGTTTTTGAGTGATAGTTATATCCTTAATTCATTCTATAGAGTAAAGTTTCCGGATCATTTTAAAGCAAAAATCAGGTTCTTATGTCAATTCAACGTTTAGATATCTTGGTGTTGGTGATATAAATATAATTTTTTTTTCGAAAGTTGTGTTACATAAATTTTACTGTATTTCTTATTATATTACATTGAAGTACTTCATTTTACAATTTTATAAGACTACAAACATGCCTTTAAAATATCAGAAAGTTTAAATTAATTACATTGAATACTGCTGTTTTTATATGTACTCGAAGCGAGAGCTCTGTTTACATGTTTTTCCGTATCGATCAACCCCTGATCCCCCTTAAGTACCACAGCTAAACTTAGTCAGATTTTTTCGCCTTAATTGGTGCATATTTTCAAAACAAGGCAAAATTTGGTACTTTTCGGTTAGACGGGCAGTATTACACACATATATATCAATATACTATATACAGTGGCGGTCAAAAGTTTCCGGCCAGTTAGTTTCTTCGATTTATTTACCAAAAGGTTTCAGCAATGAAGAAGCGCAATTGCTTCAAAAGTTAGGAATATGTGAATGACCTCTGATCACGTGATAATTTTGATTGAATACTGAAGATGCTTCATGGAAAGGGATAAAATTCGAAGTTCGCGTGTGCAAAAGTTTCCGGCCACTTATCATTATTTAGATTTTTTCTATCGGAAAACTGTTTTTTGGTTGTGTTTATGAATGAATCAACGTGTATAGCATAGTCTAAATTCAAAATTAAAAAGTTCAACGATTATTGTTCATAAATGAGTGATTAGTTTGTCGCTAAAAGGCCAATCTTCTCGAGATATTGCGGCAAAGTTACCGATCGGTTAAATCGACCGTTAAACGATATTTAAAAATTATATAAAGGCCGTGGCCAAATGGCCGTGGCCTTCAGGACTTTCAGAGGTCCCGGAGATCCCGGAAAATTACTATTCCTGTGGACAGAATTATTTGGAGAAAAACAATTGATAATCCGCATAAAAATTCCGCTGCAATATACTGCGATTTACGGAATGAAAATATTGCTGAAATAAGTCCGTATACCGTATCATCATGCTGTCGTGATGCATAACTTTATAGAAGAGTCGGTGTTAAAAAAATTTCAGAGTTAAAAAAAATATAAACGTACCCGACTGGTGTTTTCCAAAAAAGACAAAGTCTGGTCAAATGAAAACTGGAAAAAAGTTCTATTTTTCCATCAATCGAATTCGAAACAGTTTTGCAAGTGATGGCAGACACAACGCCCGATGACCTAACAACAAAAGATATGATTCGACCTATGTTATTCCTACAATGAAGCATGGCAAGGGACACGTTATGCCGTGGGGAGTATTTTCTTCAAAAAGTGTCCATCCGTTATTTGAAATCCACAGTCAGGTAAATTATACAATGTATAAGGATATCTTGCAAGACTATTTTCTGCCTTATTAGAGAAAAAAAATTTCTCACAAACTATAGGGTCTGGGAAGAATAAATTTCTGATGGAATCATTTCATGATCGAATTAATGTATATAAAAAGTTTCATTTAAATCCCTGTTGGTCGGGTTACACGGTATGGTTGAATTGACATGGAATGACCCTAGTATGAAAATTTTCTTAAAAATAATAGTGGTATCAAAAAGTTTTAAATGACGCAATAACCAAATTCGTCTTACCCGAAGGCCGGGTACGGGGTACCCGAAGGTGCGGGGTTAAATTTAAACGTACCGAATAATGTTTAAACAATATTGTTTACTTATTAAAAATATGCTTCAAATAGTAAACTCACTGCATTTCAATGTTAAATTACATTTTGAAAAAAAAAAATACTGTACACTAAATTGAAAATTTTTAAAACACAGCAAAAGATTTATTCTTTTCTAAATTTCTATTATTTTTTAAATATTAATATTTTTGGCATATTCTTTTTATATAGATTTTCAAATGTGTATGAAACAAGACAGTGCATGGATATTTAAATACATATCAATATTTTTTTCAAATATATTTTGCGTAAAATGATGAAATCTAGTGCATCTTCATATACTTTTATTTTTTTTAAAAAGCCTAAAGGCCAACTCAATGCGCAGTTTTACCACATACATAGTAAAAATCTTTCTCGAAAAAGTTTGGATCTCTGGCTCAAATACAAAACAAAGCATTTCTAAAACATTAAAGTGAAGAGAAAACGAACATTGTCAGATTGGCGAGGCGTCAGGAAAAAAAATACAGTGAAAAACAGAGGAAAACTACCAGTATTTTCTTTTAGAAAACACTTCAAATAATATAAAAGTATTAAACAAGGTATTTTTTTTAACAAATTACTGCTAATAGACGCTTTTTTCGATTGCGTTTTTCTCTGACCACACACCAACCTGAAATAATATAAAAAAAGCCATGTACTGTTTTATTTCGTATTCACAATTGCACATTGTGTCTAAACAAAATGTTTAATATATCCACGTATACGTACCTCATCGGCAAAAATCAGGTTACAAAATTTTCACAATTAAACAGACTTTCATTTTTTATTCAAAAACAAAAATGGATTTTTTAATCAATTTTATCGTAAACTGCCCCGTTAAAGATTATTCAATAGGTTTGTTGCGAAGGCAATGATAAAACAAGACTCTATCATCATAATCTATCATATACGTTTTTAAATTGACATCGATACATTAGATTAGCGGTTCCTAATCTATGGGTCGCGACCCACTGGTGGGCCGCGGCAGTTGTTTTGGTGGGTCGCGCAATAAACGTGGTTTGTAATCAAAATATATCTTTTATGTCACATGTTTAAAAAGATATAACAATTTCAACAGGAAATAATATTTCAAGGAAAAAATTTTCATTTCCTTCTGGATTAATATAGGAACAGAATATCCAGAAATATTTAAATGAGCTTTGAGGTCCTTGAAGAAATTCAACACTTCGTGCTTATGAGAGCATGCTTTTTTTACTTTGCTGATTTTGAAAGACAAGTACTCAGGCAAACTGCGTGTTAAGGCTATTTCCATGAGTACTTGTAGTGTAAGTCACAGGCTACGATTTTTGGCTACCAGTATTATAGAACAAAAAAAATTTGATTACTTTTATTGGCACATTCTCATTAATTGAATAAGGCCAAGCAGACTTTTCGAAAATAACGGTGGCAAACAAGCATAGAAATTAATGAGTTATGTGACTTACACTACACAACCCATGGAATTAGCCTTAATATATATTTCCACATTGGTAATAAAATATCTCTTTGAGTATAAAGTTATCTTTACATAATAATTGAACGTATTTTCAACTATCTTTATAGTTTGTGCATTGTTTTAATAAATATTCACTTACACACATAAGATTACTGATTCTTATTTTTGTTGATAATGTATCTTCCATAAGAAAATTTGCGCTTTTGGTAGGATAGGAAAGCCAAGCGTATAGAGATCGTACAAAAGTTGCTATATTGATACCCAACTTTATCTTGGGTGGTTCGCATCTTTTTCCCTTACTGAAAGGTGGGTCGGGAAATTTTTTTTCACTGAAAGGTGGGTCGCAAAAAATTTTGTCACTGAAAGGTGGGTCGCGTACCATGAAAGTTTGGGAACCGCTGCATTAGACTATTTTCTGTTTTGATCTTTTTCTAGAACAAATATTTTGTAAAGCATTTTGTAAATATTCCATAAAAATCGAAAATAATAATTCAGATGCATGAATGCAAACTCAAATTTTAACGGAATTTAATGGTATTTTAAAGTAAACTGTCCCATTAAAGGCTGCTAGTCTATAGATTTGTTGCGAATGCATTGATAAAACAAGAATCTATTATCATAATCTATGATATATATTTTAAAGTTTATATAGTTACGTTAGACTATTTTCTGTTTTTTTTTCTCTTTTTTTAGAATAGATATTTTGTAAAAAGTTTTCAAAATATTTTAAAAATTCGAAAATTACAATTCAAATGCATGAATGCAAATTAAAAAGAGATGAAAATTCTTCAAAATATTTTGTTCTTGTCCAATGAGGCACAAATCTCGAACTTTGTTTCGAACGAGTTCCTTTGACCTTAGCTGCGCGTTCAATTTCGGAAGCAACATTTTCATTTAAATAAAATTCAAATTCATCCAACCCTGTTTTTCTTCTGCGATTTGAATACATTTTGAAAGTTTTTGGAGAATTCCATCAAAAGAGTTGCAAACATGTAAGCAAGTGCTTTTCACAAATAGATATAAAAATCTGAGAACAAAAAAATTTGGATCTCTATCTCAAGTACGGAAAAAGGTCATATTTTTTATAAAATATGAAAGTGAATAGAATATGAGCATATATAAAAGGTCGTGTAATGTTTTAATTTATAGGTTAATTATATTATGTGTATGATCACAATTTATAATATCTCCCAATATATTGCCATTTATACCCTATCGGTAAAAATGAGGTTCCAAAATAACAATTAAAAATCTTTTCATTTAATATTTAAATACGAAAATTGATTTTTTAATCAATTTTAAGGTAAACTGTTTCCTTAAAGGATTATAGTCGATAGATTTATCGTGAATGCTTTGATAAAACAAGAATATGTTATCTTAATGTATCATGCATATTTTTAAATTTATATCGATAGGTTAGATTATTTTCTGTTTTTTTTTTTTTTCTTTTCTAGAACAGATGTTTCGTAAAACGTTTTTAAAATATTCCAAAAAAAAAATTGAAAATTACAATTCAGATGCATGAATGCAAATCTATATCTCAAGTACAAAAATTTTAACGAAATTTTCAAGTAAACTGTCTATAGATTTGTTGCGAATGCATTGATAAAACAAGAATCTATTATCACAATCTCTCATATATATTTTAATCTTATATCGATACATGAAACTTTTTTTTGTTTTTTTTTCTTTTTTCTAGAATAGATATTTTGTAAAAAAGTTTTTAAAATATTTAAAAAATTCGAAAATGACGATTGAAATGCATGAATGCAAATTGAAAAGAGATGAAAATTCTTCAAAATAATTTGTTCTTGTCCAATGAAGCACAAATCTACTTTGCTTCGAACGAGCTCCTTTTAGCTTAGCTACGCGTTCAATTTTGGAAGCAACATTTTCATTTAAATAAAATTCAAATTGATTCAGCTTTATTTTTATTCTGTGCTTTGAATACATTTTGAAATTTTTTGAAGAATTCCATCAAAAGAGTTGCAAACATGTAAGCAAGTACTTTCACAAATATATATAAAAATCTGAGAACAAAAAAGTTTGGATCTATATCTCAAGTCCAGAAAAAGGTCTCACTTTGTTTTTATAAAATATGAAAGTGAAGAGTATATGAGCATATATAAAAGGTCATGTAATGTTTTAATTTGTAGGATAATTATATTGTGTGTATGATCAAAATTTATAAAATCTCCCAATATAATTAACCAGTCGGTAGAAATGAGGTTACAAAATATTCACAGTTAAACATTCTTTCATTTAATATTTAAATACTAAAATTGATTTTTTAATCAAATTTAACGTAGACTGTTTCTTTAAATGTTTATAGTCGATAGATTTATCGTGAATGATTTGATGAAACAAGAATCTGTTATCTTTGTCTATCATGCATATTTTTAAATTTATTTCGATGCGTTAGATTATTTTCTATTTTTTTTCTAGAGTAGATGTTTTGTAAAACGTTTTTAAAATATTAGAAAAAAAATAAAAAATTACTTTTCAGATACATCAGTGCAAATTGAAAACAGAAGAAAATTCTCCAAAATATTTTATTCTTGTTCAATGAGGCACAAATCTACTTTGTTTCAAACGAGTTCTATTTAGCTTATCTGCGCCTTCAATTTAGGAAGCAGCATTTTCATTCAAATAAAATTCAAATTGATTCAGCCGTGTTTTTCTTCTGTGCTTTGAATACCTTTTAAAAGTTTTTGAAAAAAATTCCACCAGAATCTATGACTAGAATCTATAAGAAGTGATACAAACATGTAAGTAAGTACTTTTTATAAATAAATATAAAAATCTCAAAACAAAAAAGTTTGTATCTGTGTCTCAAATACAGGTAAACGTCTTAACATTCATAAAACATGAAAGTGAAAAGAATATGAACATATATAAAAAGTCATGTAATGTTTTAATTTGTATGGATAATTATACTGGGTATATGAACCAAATTTATAATGTTCCCAGCTATAATTATCCCATCGGTAAAAATGAGGTTACAAAGCATTCACAGTTAAACAGTTTTCCATTTAATATTAAAACACTAAAATTGATTTTTTAATCAATTTTAACCTAAACTGTTTCCTTAAACGTTTATGGTAGATAGATATAAATTGTGAATGCTGTGAAAAAACAAGAATCTATCAACATAATCTATCATATATATTTTAAATCTTATATCGATTCATGAAACTAATATCGATACATGAAACTGTTTTCTGTTTTTTTTTTTTTTTTTTTTTTTTTTTTTTTTTAGAATAGATATTTTGTAAAACGTTTTTAAAATATTAAAAAAAATTCAAAAATTACAATTGAAATGCATGAATGCAAATTGAAAAGAGATGAAAATTCTTCAAAATATTTTGTTCTTGTCCAATGAGGTACAAATCTAGTTTGTTTCGAACGAGTTCCTTTTAGCTTAGCCTTCAATTTTGGAAGCAGCGTTTTTATTTAAATAAAATTCAAATTGATCCAGTCCTGTTTTTCTTCTGTGCTTTGAATACATTTTGAAAGTTTTTGAAAAAATTCCACCAGAAGAGTTTCAAACATGTAAGCAAGTACTTTTCACAAATAGATATAAAAATCTTAGAACAAAAAAGTTTGGATCTATATCTCAAATACAGAAAAAGGTCTCACTTTTTTTTTTATAAAATATGAAAGTGAAGAGTATATGAGCATATAGAAAAGGTCATGTAATGTTTTAATTTGTAGGATAATTATATTGTGTGTATGATCAACATTTATAATATCTCCCAATATAATTACCCTATCGGTAGAAATGAGGTTACAAAATATTCACAGTTAAACATTCTTTCATTTAATATTTAAATACTAAAATTGATTAAAAAATCAATTTTAACGCAATCTGTTTCATTAAAAGTTTATAGTCGATAGATTTATCGTGAATGCTTTGATAAAACAAGAATCTGTTTTCTTAATCTATCGTACATATTTTTTCGATTTATATCGATATGTTAGATTATTTTCTATTTTTTAAATTTTTCTAGAGTAGATGTTTTGTAAATCATTTTTAAAATGTTCCAAAAAATTGAAAATTACAATTCTGATACACGAATGCAAATTGAAAAGATAAGAAAATTCTTAAAATATTTTATTTTTGTCCAATGAGGCACAAATCTACTTTGTTTCAAACGAGTCCCTTTTAGCTTAGCTGCGCGTTCAATTTCAGAAACAGTAATTTTTTAAAAATAAAATTCAGATTGATCCAACCCTGTTTTTCTTCTGTGCTTTGAATACATTTTGAAAGTTTTTGAAAAAAATTCCACCAGAAGAGTTTCAAAGTATTTCAAGTATTTTTGACAAATAGGTATAAAACGCAATTGTTTCAATCGGAAAATACTTAAAAGCACACTTTAAATTGTACTTGTACAGAAGGTTAGTATATTTTTTAAAATAATGATTTACGATTAAAAGGAGTACTGTAGAAAAGTTATGTTCTTTATTTAAAATAAATATTCTTTTTTGGAATTCATTTAAAAATTTTACTAATTTGATTGAGTTGTAACGAGTTAACTTCACTTTTTAGAATTGAGGACCTCATAAGCTAACGGGTACAAGTGACAAAAATTTGATTTGAAGTAATTGAGTTCAAAGGTACAGTCGACTTTCGTTAATTCGAAATCAGATAATTCGAATCTTCACTTAATTCGAACTAAATATGAAGTCCCGAATTTTCAATGGTTAAAATTTTTCATTAATTCGAACTCATTTTCTCTTGACTTCGTTTAATTCGAACTAACGAAAACTCCAATTTTTAATTTTCTCTTCTTTCTGACGGATTTCAGATCATTTGAATAACTTTCTTTCTATTGTTCCGAACGAGTATGCATATAATCCAATGCATGTGATATCCACTTTCTTAGTGCCCCGTCTGTCCATCAGCGATGCTTTAAATTATTCTTCCATTGTGCTTGTTTCTAATCTTTTAATTAATTTATATATTTATACATTTTAATTTAATATTAAGACATATTCTAATGATAACAGACGAAATAAATTTAAAAAACACTCTAGCATTAATTCCTTTGTAATAGTACCATATTAAGCATGTTCTCATTTCATACTTTCCATAATTCGAACTTCGGATAATTCGAACATTTTTTGTGGTCCCGACGAGTTCGAATTAACAAGAACCGACTGTAATTGACTTTAAATTTGACTGAATTGAAATAGGAAACCGTCGCTTGTTTCATTGTGGTCTTTGAACTTTTATTTCAATAACTACAAAAAGCATTAAATTAACCAGTTAATCGTCGCGCCCGAGTTTTTCAGGACTGCAAGCTTCACGGCTTTTATTCAGTATTGTTTCATTCCCACCAGTTTTATAAAACAGTGTAATTGGTTTTATTCTGATATCATTTTACTTGTCATTAAATAAGATGAATATTAATTTTTAAAAAAGGTTGTAATATTTATTTTAGTGTCGAGTAGTGCAGATGACGTAAATAATTTTAAAAAGGTCAATTTATCGTAATGATATAAGGCAACGTTGTGCACAATGACTCAGGAACGTAGAAGCAATGAACACACCAGAAATATATGTCTCTTTGATTTTATTTAAAAATGCCGATGAGTGGACTAAAGTTAAATCCCTTCAGGGAGTGACCCTTGAAACACTAAGTTCTAACGTTACATATTGCAATCCGTCTTTTACAGGACAGCATATAAAATCCACGAGTCGTTATAATCAGTGCAGATGTTACATAGCACTTTGGCTTGCGGTTTGAGCCAAACCTCTTTGAATCTTTGCCGACTTTGGCGATAGGTATGCAGAGAGAGGCAGAAGCGCGTTGTTAAGTAACATAGCCAATCAGATAAATGTTGAGGCCATGGAAAAAGGCACGAAAGGGTTAAAAGAATTATTTCATGGGAACCAAAGTTCTCTCAACCGAAACAGAGAAAAACATTTGCTGACATTCAAATTTTATGCCCTAAAATAGAAGATCGCTACACGCACTCATGAAATAACTTGCAGGGCCATGTTTTTTAAAGAGAAAGAATATCGTAAGCAACTGACAAAAATTAGTTTTTATTTTAAACAAGCTTTTATTAAATTTTTTTAAACAAAAATTGATTTTTCGATCAATTTTAACGTAAACTGTCCCCTTACTCGCTTCCCTGTTTTGCCTGTATGTCGTACGGGCAACATGTTTTTGCAAATCATGATTTGACCAAACCAATACGGGCATTCATACGCCAATCATGATTTACTATTCTCACCAGTAAATTTTTATAATGGATTTTGTCTTAATTAATCCGTGCATTTTTCCTGATACAATTAGGTAACAATTTCTGTTGTGAAAAACCAGTAATAACAGCATATGAAAAAATCTGTAAAAGACAAAAAAATAGACAATATTTGAAAGTTTTATTTCAAAAATATTGATCCATTACGTGGTTAAATGGTGATAGTCAATTGATTTGTTGTGAAGGTTTAATAAAACAAAAATCTAACATCATAATCTGTCATACATATTTAAAAAATTATATTGTTATGTTAGACAATTTTCTGTTTTTTTCTTTTTCTTTTTCTTGAATAGATATTTGTAAAACTTTATAAAATGTACCAAAAAATTCGTAAGCTACAATTTAGACACATGAATGCAAATTTAAAAGAGAAGAAAATTCTTCAAAATATGTTGTTCTTGTTCAATGAGGCACAAATCATCTTTAGTTCAAACGAGTTCCTTTATTTTAGCTGCACGTTCAATGTCGGAAGCAGCATTTTCATTTAAAAAAAATTTCAAATTCATCCAGGCCCGTTCTTCTTCTGTGCTTTGAATACATTTTGAAAGTTTTTGAAAAAATACTACCAAATGATTCGAAAACATGTAAGCAAGTACTTTTCGTAGATAAGTATAAAACGGAATCTATTCAATCGAAAAATTCTTAAAAGCACATTTTAAACACTTGGGGGACTGTGGAATATATTTCATCTGACCTAATTTTGACAAGATTCTCACCAGAAACTCTTAACAAAATTTAAAACTTTTAGCTTTGGTGGTAAAATACTAAGGAATTGCCTTTTCATATTATAAAACAACTTTTTTTTTTTCCTGGTGGGATTTCAGCATTACAGAGGCACGACTGTTTGCACTTCAAGGGTTAAAGTGCAATTCTACCGAAGGTTTTTTTTTTATTAATCCATTAATGCCCAAGTTATTTTCTTGATTAAAAATGAAATTTTGGGTTTCCCACCACTTTTAAAAGAAGAATAACTTTGATCTTAATTTATTGAGGAGTTTGTCTCGTGAAAAATAGTACTTATTTATCTTTCTATTTACTGGTGTGAAGAGTGCTTTATTGCCTCTTTTATAATCGTCCCTAAAAAGGGACGCTAAGCACTAATGGGTTAATGTTACTTCAATTTTGTTTCTGATGGGGTTTTTTTTTTTCAATTTTTTTAGCTGTACAAAGCTGATATATCAAAACTTTATAAATTTTATAGAAAAAAAAAAGACAAAAATGAAACATTAAAAAAAATACGGGTATTAATTTATTTTCTTATTGTTAAAAATTATTCACTAATTCTATTTTAATACGTAGAATTGAAGATAATGCAAAGTAGACAAACTGTTGAAAAAATTGGGCTTTTTTCCCAAAATTTTATTTCTGATTTTTTTTCAATTCTTTTAGATGTACACAAGTAAAGTATCAAAACTTCATAAAATTAAAAAAAGAAACAGAAAAAGAAAGAAAGAAAACCGAAAATGAAACATTTTTAAAAAATCTGGGTATTAGTTTACTTTCTTATTGTTAAAAATTATACATTAATTCTATTTTAATACGTAGAATTGAAGAAAATGCATAGTAGGCAAACTATTGAAGAACTTGGGCTCCCCCGTCCCAAATTTTATTTCTGATAGAGTTTTTTCTTTTTAGTTGTACACAAGTAAAGTATCAAAACTTCATAATTTGTTTTTAAAAAAAAGAAAGAAAAAAAACGAAAATGAAACATTTAAAAAAATTTACATATTAATTTAAATATTTAGAACATATTATTATTTATATACTAATCTAGAAACCAATTAAAAATAATTAAATCATTAAAACACAGTAAAAAATCAGAATATTCAAACTACACTGTCAGAAAAATTCGTCAATATACACTAAGTTATCGTTATTTTTTCACAAATAATTTCTGTTCTCCCAGAAAACGTATTTGTTCTGTGAGTTCATTCCGAGCGTCGAAAAATGAGGAAAAGTTTCCGTTTCTATCCAGCACGCATGCGCATTGGGTCTGTTAGTAATAAGTTCGAATTTATTTTTAAAATGAAAAACAAAAATATTCTATTGATTAAAATGTCTAATTTAGTTTTAAAAGACAAAAATGTTTTCGAATTTAAAAATAAATAACAATTACTTTCTTTATTCGTTCAAAAATTCTCACAAATAGAACATCCATGTTTTTTCTCTAACATTCTACGTAATATATTTAAAATTCACATTTTTATACTATATTAATACCAAACGTAAAAAAAACCCAGCCACAGTTTCATTAAAGATGAAATCTTTCCGAGATTAACTGCATAATTAAAAGCTTTTTAACGAAATACACCAACCCACACCATATGAAATGAAGAGTTCTATTTTAACGCACAATCATCATGAGCAGCCGTAACGCCGTGGATTAGCGTTGGTCTGGTAATCCTGGGGTCCTTGGTTCGATCCCCGCCTCTTCCGCATTGATTTTTTCCAAACTTTTTTCAAGTGACGGATATTTTTCCTCTTTTGACAGAGAAAAAAATAAACAGAAAATCGTCAATATACAGACAATTTCTGGCAGCAGTGCTGCCAGTGCATTTTCTGTGAAAAGACGGAAGTTTTTTTGAGAGTGTACTGATCGTTCATGGCCGCCATTGCTGCTCTTATGGAGCATAGCTAAATAGTTTTTAATTAATCCTAAAAAAATGAAGTAGTAAATCAAAAGTTTGCTAACGTCTTAATGAAAGTCATGCTTTGATCTAAGCAGAAAAAAGTTTCTTATGCCTTAAAAATGATAATTAACACTTGAAAAAAAATTCTTAATTCACTCCTACGTTATATGAATGGGCACTTCAATATGTTTATGTCCAGCGCCATGTTGATGACGTCATGACTTCAGCGGCATATACAGAGACTCCGCCTGTATTGAGATGTCGCCGTATATGTTTGTCTGGCGGGGGTTGGAACTACCAAAACTGTCTGGCAACTGAGGAAACATCTTCTGGTACATAAGTAACATGTATAAAATTCAGCTTTTATAAAATGACGAAAGTAGAATTTCAATTTAATAACGTTTAGTGGTGTCTGGCAAGGGGTTACCACCATAGGAAGTGTCTGGCAATGGAGGACGTGATTTCTAATATTATTCCAAAGAAACATAAAAAATTACGCTTTATAAAATGTCGAAAGTAAGTTGGTATTTTTTACACCTTTGCTACTTGTTAACTGTCAAAGCCACCATGATCCAAATTTCATAATTACCCATCGTTCCTATCTGCGTTGGAAGCCTGCGCTGACAAAGTCTCAACTTTTATAAAATAATGAAGGTCTGGCATCCACGGGTTCTTAGACTATAAGAAATGCAGTTTTTAAAAGTTCTATTGTTTTTTAATAGAGTTTGAACTAATAAGATGAGGTTATTGGAGAAACTTCAAACAGATCATTTTTATTAAATTAATTTTTTCATTTAAATTAAAATGCTGGAATTATAAAGAAATGTGTTTTATGTTTACATTTTTTGAATTATTCTAATTTAAATATACTATTGTTTTTAATAATCAAATTTCTCAAGACACTGGAAAAATATTTTAATTAAAACTCAAACAAAAGTTTAGATAACATTCCCGTGTTATAATAGTGCGACTAGCGCACTATTTATTCTTTAGCGTAACTGCCAATTTTTATGCATTTTTCCTACCACAAAAATTTTACAGTAAATATTGTCTTATGTCATCATCGAAATCTTACGAGTAAACAAATGAAAAGTACCTGCACTATTTTAGTGGTAGCAAAAATGTGTAAAAGTTGGCGGCCAAGCTATAGATTTTTAAACAATGCACACGTATAGGCATTTAGTTTCTTAATTTCTTTTCGCATGTAATATTTTACATTAAACGTAAAGGAGAAGGTTTTTTTATTATTGTGAATGCATTGATGAAATTTCATATATAGGTTTTTTTTTTCTGTGTCTTTTTTTCTGTATTAGATATTTTGTGAAACATTTTAAAATATTCGAAATTTTTTTTTTTAAATTCAGTTCAAGTGAGTGAATTTGAATTGAAAATATAAAGAAGTTCTTCGAAATATTTTATGCTTGTCCAATGAGGCAAATTCTCATTTTTTGTTCGGACGAGTTCCTTTTTACTTTAGCTGCATTTTAACTTCGAATACAGCATTTTCATTTAAATAAAATTCGAAATGATGCATGCAAGTTTTTCCTTTGTGCTTTGAATACATTTTCAATGTTTCTGAAGAATTTCTCTCAGAAAGAGATAAAAGCACGTGGGAAGTTTTTTTCACCAAGAGGTATAAAAAGTAATCGATTCAATCGAAAATTTCTTTAAAGTACACATTTTAGTATATTTCAACAAAAGGAATTTTCCGCAATTTTGAAAATTTTTCAAAACATCAGTATTAAATGTGTTGAACAATTCAATTTTAAACGTACTATTACTTTTTAAATAATCAAAGTTATTAAGTTATTAACAAGTTATAAAGTTATGAAGCAAGATTTCCTTGTTAAAATATAGTTTTTTTAAAGGTTCAAAATTTATATAAACTGGACAGATTTTGCATTCATATATTGAAATCTACTCCATGTTTATTATACTCACATTTATGATTTGACACCACACATTTTATAAAGTAATTTTGTGGGTTTTTTCTACAATTATTAAATTAATAATTTTCATTTAAATGTAAAATACTAGAGAAATAAAGATATGTTCTTTATATTTCCATCTTTTGAAATATTCTAATTTCAATATACTATTGTTTTTAATAATCAAATTGCTCAAGACACAAGAAAAATGTTTTATTTCAAACTCCAATACAAGATAACATTCCCGTGCTATAATAGTGCAATTAGTACACGATTTATTCTTTAGATTTTTAAACAATGACATTTAGTTTGTTTAGGCATGTTTATTCATTTAGTTTGTTAATTTCTTTTCGCAAATAAAATTTTACTTAAAATGTAAAGGAGAAAGGTTTTTTTTTTTATTATTGTGTTTGTATTCATGCAATTTCATATCTATAAGATGGTTTATTTACTGTGTCTTTTTTCCTGTATTAGATATAATGTGAAACATTTTAAAATATTCGAAAGTTTTTAAAAATTTCATTTCATATGAATGAATTCGAATTGAAACTATAAAGAAGCTCTTCGAAATATTTTATGCTTGTCCAATGAGGCATAATTCTCATTTTTTGTTCGGACGAGTACTTTTTACTTTAGCTGCACTTTTAACTTCGAATACAGCATTTTCATTTAAATAAAATTCGAATTGATGCGTGCAAGTTCTTCCTTTGTGCTTTGAATACATTTTGAATGTTTCTGAAGAATTTTCCTCTGAAACAGATAAAAGCACGTGGTAAGTTTTTGTTTTTTTGTTTTTTTTTTGACACAGAGGTACAAAAAGTAATCGATTCAATCGAAAATTTTTTAAAAAAACTTTTAAAAGTACATTTGGACAAAAAGATTTTTCCTCATCTTTGAAAAAATATTTAAATCATCAGTATTAATCGTGTTATGCAATCCAAATTTTAAACGTACTGTTATTTTTTAATCAGCCAATTGTTAATAAAAATCCATAATTGAAATAAAAAAAAATGTACATAAGTCAACCCTGGGTTCTGAAGTGGTTAACCCATTAATGCCCAAGTTATTTTCTTGATTAAAAATGAAATGTTGGGTTTCCCACCACTGTTAAAAGAAGAATAACTTTGATCTTAATTTATTGAGGAGTTTGTCTCGTGAAAAATAGCACTTATTTATCTTTCTATTTACTACTGTGAAGAGTGCTTTATTGCCTCTTTTATAATCGTCCCTAAAAAGGGACGCTAAGCACTAATGGGTTAAACTTTGGAACTTTAGAAAAAACATAAAATATGATGAGAGATACAGTTTTTAAATGTTCTATCGTTTTTAATAGAGTTTGCACTAATAAAATGAAAGTATGGGAGATCTTTTTTTCATTAAATTAATCTTTTTGATTTAAATTAAAATGCTGGAGTTATAAAGCGATATGTTATACATATATATATATATTCTAATTTTAGTATTGCAAAAGTTTTTAATAATCAAATTGCTCAAAACACGGAAAAAATGTTTTTATTAATAACGCCAATACAAGTTTAAGATAACATTCCCGTGCAATAATATTACGATTGGCACACTATTATTATTTTTTGTAACATGTATGTTTAGGCATCTATTTTGATAATTTCTTTCGCATATAAAATATTACATTAAATGTAAAGGAGAAGGGTTTTTTATTATTGTGAATGTATTCATGAAATTTCATATCTCTAGGTTGATTTATTTTCTGTGTCTTTTTTCCTGAATTAGATATTTTGTGAAGCAATTTAAAATATTCGTAAGTTTAAAAAAAAATTCACTTCAAATGAATGAATTCGAATTGAAAATATAAAGAAGTTCTTTGAAATATTTTATGTTTGTCCAATGAGGCATAATTCTCATTTTTTGTTCGGGCGAGATCATTTTACTTTAGCTTCATTTTTAACTTCGAATACAGCATTTTCATTTAAATAAAATTCAAATTGATACATGCAATTTCTTCCTTTGTACTTTAAATATATTTTGAATGTTTCTGAAGAATTTCCCTTCGTGAGAGATAAAAGCGCGTGGGAAGTTTTTTTCACAAAGAGGTATAAAAAGCAATCGATTCAATAGAATTTTTTTTAAATACTCTTTTTATGTATTTGGGGACAGGACTTTTCCATGTCTTTGAAAACTCTTTAAAACATCAGTACTAAATATGTTGAACAAACCAAATTTTAAACATACTGTTATTTTGAAACAATAAAATAAATTATTAAGCTGGGTTTTCTGATTGAAATATAAATTATTTCAAAAAATGCTCAAAACTTATTTAAATTAGACAGATTTTACATTCTTATATTGAAATCAACCCCATTCTTTTTATACTCTTATTTATGTTTCGATAACCACACATTTTAAAAGGTAATTTTGTGTATTTTTTCTAGAATATAAATTTTGTAAATTGTTTTTAAATTTTGAGGAAACTTTTAACTTCGAATACAGTGTTTTCAGTTAAATAAAAGTCATATTGATGCATGCAAGTTCTTCCTTTGTGCTTTGAATACATTTTGAATGGTTTTGAAGAATTTCCCTCCGAAAGAGATAAAAGTACGTGGGAAGTTTTTTTTTTTTTACAAAGAGGTATAAAAAGTAATCGATTCAATCGAAAAATTGTTACACTTTTTAGTGTAAGTAAACTTTTTTTTTTAACAAGGAAGGTTTTTTTACTGTCATACTCAGAATATGTTGAAAAAAAGCTACTTGTCCTACTTGTATATGTAATAAAGGATCAGTTAAATTAACCGACAGAATTTCAATAAAAAATCTGTAAAAAAAAAATTACGAATATTTAGCGGAAAATATGAAAGCGACACTAGATTTTGCGAGCAGTATTTTTGTTCGCCAAAAGCAAACTATTCTAATGCATCTGAAATTGCCTTTTAATTATCGATTAGATTGATTCATAATTCCCACCAGTTATTTTTTATTGTAAAGTTTACTTAGAGGCATAAAAAGTAATCGATTCAATAGAAAATGTCTTTAAAAAATACTTTTTAAAGTACATTCAACCAGACTTTTGCACATTTTTGAAATTTTTTTTTAAATATTTGTATTAAATGTGTTGAATAATACAAATTATAAGTATGCTTTTCTTTTTTGTTTAAAAACGACTTATAATATTATTTGAATTATTTTTGTTTATTAAATAAAGTTAATAAACAAAGGTTACTGATTAACTAAATGTTTAACCCTTCACTGTTAAAATTTGTCTATTTTTATGAAAAAAATACATTTGAAATCTATATATTTGGATAATATTAAGAAAAAACAGTAAAAAATAAATAAATTTCAAATTTTCAACTAACATTTTATATTTTAATTCATTTACACTATATACACAATTAGGCTACTTAAATATTGTATTGCTATATTTTGCAATTAAATGGGCTTAAAGTAATTCATTATATTTTCGTAAAAATCTACAACTTCCTTTACATTAATATGTTAAAGAATTTGGTAAAAATAATAAAAGTAAATTTTGCCTTGATCAAATTTTATTTTATTTCGGAAGAAATAATAGAAGAAAGTGCACAAAGATATTTAAGCGAAGTTTAATGTAGTTTCGATTACAATAGGTAAGGAATTACATATTGCAGCAATTCTGAAAAAAAAAATCCAAACATTTTCGTTAATTTCTGCCGACAATGACCCCACAGATTCGAAAAAGAAACCACTCTAAATTTTGATATTAATAAATATTTATATTTCAGTTTTATTATATGAGATAACACTGCTGTTTATAATTTAATTTTTTGGGGAATGAGCATGTGTGCAATAATTACCGAGATACACTCTTAAAACGAAAGAGCTGATTTGGCTTCTCATGAAAGAGCTGTAATTGTTTCGACCATAAAAGTGTTGTTTTTCAAACGATTAAATCTTCTTGATCTAAATTGGTTATTTAAATAGATCAACTTCATTTAAATTGGTTAAAACTCGAGTTATTTCAACTCTTTTTTGAGAAGCTGCTTTTCAACATTGAGATGAGTGGATTTCAGCTCAACTTGAGCTATTTTGTGGCTGAAGCGTTTAAGAGAGTACAATGCAAGTTCATTGTCCAGTTTCAAAATGAATTTCATTTTGAATTCAAAATTTCCTTTTAGAGATTTCAAATTAAAAAAATATGTACAAAATAATAAGACAATCAAAAAATCACTCTTTTGTTTTAGGCTCTTTTGTTTTGGGCCCACCAGTGGCCGAGAGTTTCTGACCTTTCAACTGGTAGACGGCAGGTGCTGGGTTCTAACCCAATCGCGGTTGTAGTCTTAACCGTTTGGAGTTTTCGTGGTTTTCTTCGAACCTTGCGTAAATTCGGCTTAGGTTCCCTTAGAAAGACCCCCATGAAGGGCAGCACCCTCAGGCTTATATCCCTAGAGTAGATAATCAGCCAACACAAAATAAACCAAACCAAACCTTCAGTGTTGAGTCATAATGCAAGAATTCTTGATCATTTTTTGTTCTGCTATTATCTTAAAAAAAAAGAGTTGCGATATAGAAATTTGAAATTCTAGGTTGGCTGATTATTCTATATTTCAAGTTTCATATATCAGGCTTTGAAAATACCGTTCCTTGTAAATTGAATCTGACTGTTATAATTATTGTTGCTTAAAATTGCGCAGTCATTTACCTCAGTGTCAATTTCTCAGCAAATGTCACGATTCTTATCAAAATTGTGTTAAATTTCGCGACAAAATCAAGTTACTATAAACGAAGCCAGTTTGAAGATAACTGACTAATTTTACAAAATTATCATTCAAATTCAACAATAACGAAAAGTAGAAATCGTCTGTAATTGAGTTTCATGCATTTTTATCTTCGTCGCAGTTTGTATGCTTCAAGAATTCCTAAGAACCCTTTCATCGGAATTTTTGTAAAGTCATATTTCCTTTATTTAATGAAAAAAAATCTGACATAATGACCAGTACTATAAGAAATTTTTGGTATTAAAACACCTAAATCCACCCGATTCCTTTGATGCATGTAAAACCTGTTAGTGTGTTTTAGTAAAAATTGTGCTGGGGTTTTAAAATAAGGAATATGGAAGATACACTTTTCTCCCGGAGCAAGCTGAAAACACTTATACTAAATGTTTATACGCAAATAACGTCAAATTAATAAATAGGCTAATAATGGGTTTATAGGCTAATAATGGGTTAATAGGCTAATATGGGAGCTTTACTTTTCGATTGAATTATAAAAAGCCTTCGAATGAATCATGCACAAAGATTGCTTTTTCCAAAATCCAATTTCTACCAGAAATGTTATATAAGAAATCATTATTTAATTATTTTTCGAACATAATAAATTTGAAAATCATGTAATAGAATAAAATAACAGTATAAAATTATTTTCACTTTAAAAATTATTAAATTCAATTAATTATACAAGTTAAGGTAACTGTTAACTGCACTTTTGATTCTGTTAATCTTAAAGATTTTCCTTGTGGTAGTTGATTCGACATATATATAAAGGTTGGAAATTATGCTCTCGAGAATGTTCGAATGATTCATTTCATCATTAATATTCGAATGATTCAAATATTATCCATTCTGCCGATCATCAGCATATGCTATCAATGTAGCACGGAGATAATAACTAAAACAAATTGTTAAAAAAAATGTCAATAGAAAAATGTATTCTAATATAAAATCGACATACGGACGGATTAAATAGTTCCTAAAAAACTATTATTTTTATTACTATTTTTCCTCAGTAATGTAAAAACATGGTCTTTAAGAAACAAAGCTCTGCTAATAGAATTTCGGTTGGTTATTTCTTTTTAAACCGCTCTTTTAAACTTCAGTTAATGCTAATAGACATTTTGACAGACAAATTGAGAAAGAGGTAATCGTAAGTAAGTTGAACTTTTAGAAGCACGAAAGTTAAATGTAACAAAAAATTTTAAATGAACAGAAACAGTATGGATAAAAATACGTGCAATTATGCAAGAGAAAGTGAGAGCAAAAAAAGTATAATTATTTTAAAGGTAATTTCTTCGATGTAATCTTTTTCTTAAGAATATCTCTATTTTGTGTTCATAAGAAATTTATTTATAGAAATCTAATTAAATGTTTTTTTAACAACTTGAAGTGAAAATAAATGATAGTTTACAAAAAATAACAAAAATATTATTACTTTTAAAACTTTAGTGATTAACAGAATATTTTGAAACAATCTGAAACAATTTTAAGCATCTTGTCTAAATATCTGTATAAAATAAGAAAATTAGATTTTATTCCTTCCAGAAGAAATGTCTTTTGAGAACATATTGAAATGACTGAATGTCATTCGAATTTAGGAAAAAAAATATTTAAAAACAAAAAATAGGTCCTAAAAAGTCCTACATTGTATTATTATCATTTTTTTAGTACTTTAAAAACAATGTTCTTAAATATATGTATAATTTTTTTCGTTTGTTTAAAGTTCTGCTTATAGACTTTTTAAAACTACCTTTCAAATGTTTAGTTAACGTTAATAAACGTTTTGAACGACAGCCTGAAAAATCGGTAATCGTTAACGAAACGAAAATAAACGGAACGAAAAAAACTTTAAATTAACAGAAATAGTATGAGTAAAAACAGTTGAAAGTATTTTATTGGATAGTCTTCTTCATAAATTTATGTCCAATTTATTTTCCACAAATAAATTTATTTTATTACAGTAAAATAGATTTTAGACCAACTTCAAGTAAAGATAAAAAAACGTTTACATAAAAAATCTAAAGATGTAATTTCTTTTAAAACTTGCTTTATGCTTAACACAATATTTTGAAATAATCCGAGGTCTTTGTAGAATCACAACATTTCACAATCGGGTAGTTTTCGACTACGCAATCTATCCGACCGGCTTTGGTGAAATTTGAAATCCATACTCACTGGATTATGCTCAAGATATATGGAAGACAGTTTTTTTTACTTTTGCGAAAAAAAAACTGTTTATATTAGGCATTAGAGTAAAGTCAATTTTTCACAAAAATTTCACTTTTCAGAATTTGTTTTTTGGACACTAATACTTTTCAAAAACTGTCTGCTACATGTGATTCTATATTTATGTTCTTCTATCAAAAGAATTATGAAAATCGATCGAATACTTGTGATAACGGGAGTTTTACCTGAAATTTACGATTTTTTGTAGGTGAATGCACAAAGTACGGACAGAGCCTCAACTCGGCTTGAAAAGAACGCCCTCAGTGGATCACTTAAAAACTAAACCATCGCGTTGGCGATTTTTATCCTCGTGATTTTTGTTAACTGTAACCATATTCTGGCTTGGCACTTCTTGCTGAATGCTGATTTGATTATCTTTGCACACGTGCTTATGCTATTTGATTTTAGATTTCCGCGCTTATATTGATTCGTAATTATTACTGTTATTGTTCTTGAATTTTCAAGTTTAGATTATTAGGTCTTTATGTTAAGAAGAGACACATGTATTGTTTGCAAGACGAATACGTCAAAGTTATTTCATATTAAAATAATTCTTTCATAAATTTCAAAACAAGAAGCAGCAAGCCGTCGCTGTATTTTTTTCTTTTTTCCCTTATCATTTGTCACCAAGGAAGCGATATTTCGCCAAATTAGCAACCTCTCTTATGTTATGATCATAGTTTCAGAGTCATCCGCTCGTATCGCTACTGTCTATGCGTAATCCCATGTTAAACAAGTTGCCATTACAGTGTATGAAAGTTGATTCTCTGTTCCGTACTCTGTGGGTGAATGATCAGGGAAAAACACAGTCAAAAATGGTGTTAAATACCAATATTTTTTAAAGAGAAATTCGCCTTCTTTAACTCCTTTATTTTTACTCACCTCTAATTCTTTTATTTGAAATACTTCCCATAAGAAAGTACTGGTAGCTTCCTTTTTGTTTCAATGTGTTTTTCCCAGTCCACCCACCACGTCGTATATGAATTTTATTCAGTTAGGAGAACTTTTTTTTTTTATATAGGGAAGACTTTCTATTATACTTTGACAACATATGGAAACATCAAAATTTATTTTAAAATATGGAACTGCGAGTAGAATTGAAAAATAATAATAAATATAAATTGTTTGCGTAATATTAATGTGAATGGGCGTGTCGTACGAGTCGGTGCATTCCCTTGAATTTTCACGATTACTTCTAATGGTTAGAAACAACGGGCATACCACCGAATTTTTGAATGTTCAAAGTACTTTTTATATCAAAAGAGCAAAAATCAATTTTTTCAAAAAATTTCACTCATATGTCTCCCCTTAACCTCTTCCCGACGTCAGACTGTCAAGTAATTTTTAATGCTTTGTCAGCGATTCAAAAAAATGAAATTTGTGCCCTATTAAATCGAGAAAATGTTCAGGCGAAATAAATCAGGCGAGTTTTACATTAAAATTGTATTGGTGGGGACAAACAGGTTTTTTGAGCCCTTTTTTCGCACGTATATGGGTCGCGCTCACCAAGGGGTTAAAAAAAAATACAAATGAATACATAAAACTTTTGATAGAATGGACTCAGTTGGATTTGAGCGCTAGATCTTCCATTTTCAAACGGGTCTGTCGGATCTGCATTACTAATGCTAATGGAAATGTGAATAATTTATTTTCTGAATTTAGACATTATATCTTTGTTTAGTGTCAACTACTATTTTGATTGACAACGCGCGTAAATATAAGTCGCATATCACCTAAATTATTGGAAGCGGAAAAAAAATCTTATTTGTTGCATTAAATACTATAAAAGAACAAAAGGAAAAATAATTTTCTACACAAATGATGGAATTAAAATTGTTTTCATTTGCGTAGCATTTTTATTTATTTATTTTGTAGAAATCAATATTAAAAGTGACATAAAATTAGGAATAGTTAACTAATGTTTACTCTCAAAAATAAATATTCACGAAGCGGCTGAAATTTTAGAAGTACCTAATTCATGCTACATAGCACGAATATGAATGAATTGTTTATTGATATTTTGTACAGCATATAGTTATGTTTTGAGATGATCATCAATTTTAATGCCCTACAACTGGTTATGTTGTAAATTTTCCCTTCGTAATCTGCATATATGAATGGAAAAATTGAGTAAGGTGTGTTTCCGATATTCTGGTCACTCAGTGTTTGTGTATCCTATAAAATATTATAAAAATACCAACTAACCACGTATGAGATTTCCTCTTTTTTGCACACCTGTATAATTTTAGAAGGAATGTTGTTCTCCTGAGTCAGATAAATATTCCGATTAACTCATTGGCGACGGTAGTCGTTCACGAAATTATTAATATTTTGTCATCGGTTTTTAAAAACAGAAAAATGTCACTTATTAAATCGAGAAAATGCTCAAATTAAGTAAGGGAAATTTTACATTAAAATCTTTTTGATGGGGATAACAGGGATTCTGAAACCTCTTTATGGCACATATACGTGTCGCTCGCTCCAAGTAGTTAACACTAGAACCGCGGGAAATTTTACCCAAGTTTTATAAAAATAATTCGCATCAGAATTTTTATTTTAGTCTGTTTAATTTATTTATTTTAAATAATTTTTCTGCAGTTTATACATAAATTATTTTAAGTAGACTTATCTGGTTCGAATCGACATCTTTTCACTGTGTACGGGTCAAAATGACCCGTCTCCGGGGTTCTAGTGTTAAAGATTGATAAGTCGATAGATTTTTTGCGAATGCATTAATAAAACAAGAACCTATCATCATAATTTATCGTACATATTTTTAAATTTGCTGCATCGTCAGTCCACCGCTTTTATAGAATATGTGTATTTTGACCAATGAGAATGCTTCATAATACAAAAAGATCGTGAAGTGATCGTTTTCTTTAAAAGCTATTCGTATGATAATGCAGCAAAAGTTTCAAATTTTTAAAAGTGTACGTGTCGCTCGTCCCCAAGGATTTAAAAAACATATCATTTTCTTTAAGATTATACTGGTGCGCAAAAAAGCGGAAATCTGATCCCTGCCCCTAACTGAAATGAAATATAGGTTTATAAACATTTTATAAATAGGCTTAAATGTTTCGTACGCTTCAAGGACGCGTATTTTTTTTCCAAGCACCTTCGTCGTTCCAAGCTCAAACTCGCACTCTGATTGGTTGTTGCTCTCGGCACTGTTTTCATGTAACTTGGTGATAATCATACTTGGCATAGCGGTAGATGCTTCCGTCGAGGAGTTTGATTTCCTTCCGAACCGAGTACAAAGTAACTTTTCCCGTTTATTAATAAGTAAAGAATTAGTCATTTTATAAAATAACACAAGATAATAATACACAAGAGCACAAGACAACGAGGATAAGAATGAAGGAAGAATAAGAATGAGTAGGTTAGGTTTTAGAATTAATCGTTCACTTACGAGCGAAGTATTTTCGCCAAGTATGGTTATCGCCAAGTTACGTGAAAACAGTGCCGAGAGCAACAACCAATCGGAGTGCGAGCTTGGGCTTGGAACGACGAAGGTGCTTGGAAAAAAAAAATTCGCTTCAAGGACATGTTACCACTTAATCGTCCCGCCCGAGACACTCACGGGCTGTAAGTGTCCCGGCTTTATTCAGAATTGTTTTATTCCCATCATTTTTATTAGATAGTGTATTTTTTCATTCAGGTATCATTTTACTTGTCATTAAATAAGATGAATATTTTTTTTTATTTAAAAAATGGTGTCAATAACGAATTTGAATTTTTAAACCGTATTTTAATACGAAAATTACCGGGTTAATCACCTCTTATCAGACTTTTCTTAAAATAATACTTGGCTTATTAAAAATTAAAAAATCTATATTCAGATATAGTTACCAATCCTTTACAAAATTCCTGGTACTAATACACGTAAATTCCCCTGAATCCTCTGATGCGTACGAACCCTGTACTTGTTATCGATCAAAATAGACTGGCTTGGTCAAAATAATTTATCCTAACATGCATAGGATAAACTAGTTTTTCCTAAGCTAAATTAGTTTATACTAACACACATAAATAAAATAGTTTTTCCTAGTCCAAATTAGTTTATTCTAATACACATAGGATAAAGTAGTTTAGCCTGCTATTCACTGGTTTGGACTAGTTTAGCTTAAATCATCCCATGAAATATTAGAAATTACTCCCAAAAATTAAAATGAAATTACATTACACAGTATGTTTATAAAAATTTCAATAATATGTATACATATATGTACATATGTGTGTGAATGTCTGTGTGTTAAAGTATTTTAATAAGACTTCAGAAATAATATAATACCACATTCATTTAATATATTTTTTATAACACTGTAAAATGAGAAAATGAACGAAAAAGTGATATATAGTGATGAATTTGAAACAAATGAAATATACACTATATTGCCATTGATTATGGGACACTTGCGATTTTAGACATTTTATTAAATATCTAGAAAAATACATGAAGAATCATCTCGAAACTCTTAGTGTATAAATATAATAATATACGTCATACATCTCCGTGAAGATTTTTTACCGAAACGCCATAGGGGACCGTCAACAAATTAAAAAATAATGAATATCTTTTGAATAACACTGTCAAAACTAATGTAGCAAAAGCGCTCAAACTCTAGATTATGATTGAATGCCTTATTGTAATACACTGTGTTCATTTTTATGCAAATAGCATGCACACTCGCAGAGTAATTAAGGTTTTTACCAAAATGGTCCCAAATTTTTCCAAGTTTTTCCATTATAATTTTCAGAGTTCTTAATATAAAATAATATTTTTTTCAGAAAATATGACAAACAATATTGCACACAGTACCCTGAAATCAGAATTAAAAAATAATAAAAATTGTATGAATAATGAGTAGGTTTACTATATAATTTTTTACTGCGCATGCGTCAAAGATATCAAAATTTCATTTGCATATTATGTTAGCTAAATGTATAGAGCAACTTTTGTAAAAGTCTCAAAATCATAAGCTTGAAAATTCTGAAAGTAATCGTCTATAGAAAAAGGTCAAAATCCGTTGTTTCCAAAATGAAGCAAAAAAATGAGGGATTTTATCCAAATGCAGTAGTACATCCCATATTGTGTATTCTATATTGACACTAATCAATGAATATATGGATACAACCCCTCTTGTTTTTGCTTTATTTTGAGAAAAACGGATTTTCGACTTATTCAATTGACGATTATTGTTATAATTTTCAAGTTATGATTTTGTGACTTTCACAAAAGTTCCTCTATACATTTAGCTAACATAATATGCAAATGAAATTTTGATATCGTTGACGCATGCGCAGTAAAAAATTATTTAGTAAACCAACTCATTTTTTATACAATTTTCATTATTTTTTAATTCTGATTACAGGGTAATGTGTGCAATGTTATTTGTCATATTTTCTGAAAAAAATAATATTTTATATTAAGAACTCTGAAAGTTATAAGGAAAAAACTTGGAAAAGTTTGGGATCATTTTTATAAAAACCTTAATTACTCAGCGAGTATGCATGCTATTTGCATAAAAAAGAACAAGTCTTATTACAATAAGGCATTCAATCACAATCCAGAGTTTGAGCGCTTTTGCTACATTAGTTTTGACAGGGTTATTCAACCATTTAAACCAGTTTCGGTAGGACATAACGTACTATCGTCAGTGCTGAGGAAGGCAGAAATTTGCTCATATACATATATAGGAGAAACGGGGGATTGAAGGTGACCAATAAAACGGCATAGGAATGCGAGTAATTAGACAACAGGATAACGCTTTGGAAAGAAACTGAAGGAGAGAGAAATGGGTTAAGGGAGGAAAAAATATAATTAAGAAAAAGAGGTTTTAATATAATATTTCCAGCAACCTGAAAATGGGGAATTGCGAATTCAGAACTGATAATATTGTCAAAATTTTTATGAATGTAGAATGCTTCAAGAAAGTAAAATTCATGAATGGAAGCTGGTTCGGAAATTATTTTAACTGAACTGAACTGAAGTCCAGAGTATGGTTCATCTCCCAGCAATGCAGGTTGGTGGAGAGTTACTTTCTCCAAGCTCAAAGGTCCTATTGATTTATTTCATTCATGGGGCATCTACAAAATTAATTGCCAGTGCGGTCTTTTCTACAATGGACAAAATAATCACCCTCTCGAAGCTCAAAGATTCTATTGCTTTATTTCATTCATAGGGCATCTACAAAATTAATAGCCAGTGCAGTATTTCTTACATTGGACAAACTAAACGCCTTCTCCAAGCTCAAACATTCTATTGATTAATTTCATTTACGGGGCATATACAAAATTAATTGCTATTGCGGTCTTTCCTACATTGGACAGACTAAACGCTTTTTTTTTTAAATGTATTAAAGAATATCAAAATTATATTAGGAAACAAGAAATCAATAAATCCTCCATTGTAAAACATTGCTGAGAAATGAACCATACTTTTGACTTCAGTTCAGTAAAAATAATTTCCAAGCCTGCTTCCATTCATGAACTTAACTTCTTGAAGCATTCCACATTCATAAAAATTTTGACAACATTGTCAATTGTGAATTCGCCATCTCCCCATTATCAGATTGCTGGGAATATTATATTGAAACCTCTTTTTCTTAATTATATTTTTTCCTCTCTTGACCCATTTCTCTCTCCTTCGGTTATTTTCCACGTGCGTTCTCCTATTGGCTAATTACTTGCATTCCTATGCCGTCCCATTTGTCACCTTCAATCAATCGTCTATCTTTTATATATATGAGTAATTTTCTGCTTTCCTCAGTACTGAAGACGGTACTCTAATACAGCGGTTCCCAAACTTTTGGGCTCGCGGAGCCCTTTTTAGGAAGAATTTCTATGGTGGAGCCCCTGAACCCAACGATACTCTACAAATATATATATATATATATATATATATATATATATTTTATGTCTATGGAGTACAGAAAAGTCTGATGGATAAAAATCCGAGCCAGTAATGGTTCCCAGTTCGGCCCTATCCTAATACAGAAATTCTTAATTCATACTAGAAATTTAAAAAATCTTAAATATTAAAACAAACTCTTTTTTACCAGTGAAATGTTCAAGCAATACTGTTAACACGTTGACTGTCAAGCGAAAATTGCTAATGTTCACTAGGGTGCCAATTTGTGTGTGTGTAATTTCAATATTCGAAATATAAAACTATATATAAAATCAATATTTTCAATCTGACACATTTTGTAACACATAGGGAGATTTTAATCCTGGCAATCAAAATTATTAGCCAAAGCAACCCACGAAAGTTAGTGTCAATTCTTCCATGAGTGGTCAAGGCTTATTTGATAGACAGCTAAATTTGTCATTTATCACTAAAATCACTTAAGATTTATGTTTCTACAATATACTCTACTATACTCTTAAATTGGAAAATTTTTAAATATATGTAAGGATGAGCTTGGGAGATTATTAGTTTAAATTTTCTTTATTTTATTTTCTATATTACTTACCCATCATACGTAGGTATAGGGTAAGTCTTGCAATCGTTTTGAAAATCGAATTTTTTTTTTTTTTTTTTTTGACGGATTTACAGGTTTTAGATAGTGGAGATTCCGAAAAACATATTTTTAGAAAAAAAAAAAATTGCCGTCTGTCTGTCAGTCTGTCTGTCTGTAAACGCTCTATCTCCCGAACAAATTGAGATAGAGACTTGAAATTTTGTATGTAGTTAACATGTAAGAATGGGACGAAGCCTATTTAATATCAGCAACCTCGATTATCCGGAACTATTTTTTTCGGACTCTCGAAAAATTCGTTCTGATGAAAGGTATATAAAAATTTTCGAATTTTTTTTGTTCTAAGGGATGGACGTAAAAGGCAATAAAATAACACACATTTTGCATATAAAACAAAGGCGATCGGATTATTAGTTGCCGCGATATTTGTAATCCTGTTTTCCACATTCTTCGATTTTTCATGACCCTGTATTTCATTCAAATTTCAATTCAGAGATATATTTTAATTGGAAATAAGAAGCTTAATCCGACGCAGTTAATTGTTAGTTAATAAAATTATTATTTTTGGAGTTATAAGGATGTTTCTTTCACGCAGTTCGGTACTACTTGAGTAGTTTGGCGTTTTATATAATTTGTCGAAATTGGTAATCAGCAGTTCTTTAATATAGCATTACTATGTATATTAACAATATTTAAAATTTTTTTATTTATTGCAATGCATTGTATAAATAGTTTTCACATGTTTTATTTTTATATACATATCCATGATGGGTAAGTATTACGGTGGCCCCCAACGACTAGTTTTTATTTTTTTCCATTATTTTAGATTAGAATTTTATGAATTTTTATTACAATACGCCAGAGAAAAATGTGAAAAATATTTCATTTTCTGTAACACTTAGTACAAGAAATCAGCACATATATCAATTTGCACAAACCACATATGTATAACACATTTCAAGGAGCCCAACAATCAAACTCCAAAACCATTTTCATGAAACTCGTATTGTTTTTGATAGACAAGGCCTGAAGTGTTGAAATACCATGGCTATCATATCGATAGCGAGTGGCCCAACGGAAACATCCCTGGCCATCACATATGATAGCCATGACAGTCAAAGTGTTAATTGGTTAATGTCATCCATTTTTAAATTTTAAAATATTCTTTTGGGATTTACAGTATGAATTCTGAATTAAAAATGAAAATGGTAACCATGTTTGAATTATGTATTTCATGGGGCTTACATAAAACCATTATTATTTATGGCGAAAACCACACATACAGAAGAAAAGGTAAGTTATACAGTTTTCGTTTGCAGGGAGATACTTCTGTATAATTCCAATAGGCTACTGGCTAAAAAAAGGAAATGGGTAGTTCCAGTCACCCATGAGAAAATTTCGATAGTACCACCTACTCGTAATAGAATTATGCGATTATGGAATTTTGGCGATTATGTTTTTTTTCTTCTTTAAGTACTACTTCTGTATATGCAATGAAAATGAATTCCCCCTCAGTTTCTTTTTTTGTACCATTTAAAAAAAATACATTTAGAAGCAGATGTCGTTTTAACATTTAAGTGGGCGGGGAAAAATTTATAAGATGTATTGTTAGGTGCAGAATTGTTTTATTTATTTATTTATTTTTTGGATATTTTATTTAAAATATTTGGATAATTATAGTTTTTAAAAATATTTTGTGTCGTCTTTTTTTTTTTTTTTTTTTTTTTTTTTTTTTTTTTTTTTTTTTTTGCCTCAAAACGGATATGCAGGTAAAAACTACACATGTTAAATGAACTTGAACTGGCAGAGAAACTTTACTAACAAAATATAGTGCATGGGTGGGATTAAATTTACATCAGGGCAGGCACTCACTGACAAAAAGTCTAAGTAAGAGGTGGAATTGAGCAAAATTTTAAATTCTTTGAGTGATGACAAATGTAAAGAACCAATATATATTCTTTAAATTGCTACAGAATTATTTCTGATCGAAAAATGTGGCACAGACCAATTAAAAGAAAATTTTAGACAGGGTTTGTAAAGTGATACAAGATGAAAAAAAATTGCCTTTTCAGCAATATACGTTGTTTCTGAATTTAAGTACAACTATGCAAAATAGCAAAGAAAATTTAAAGAACTAGGGAATTACAAAAATAAAATAAACAGATTAAAACAAATAAATTTACGAAAAGAAAAAAAAAACTATATACACAACGTATATAAATATTAAATGAGTGCATTGAGGAGTTTATTAAATGATATAAGATATTATAAAAAAGGGGCGTTTTAAACGACAAACATTGTTCTACAATGAAAAACAATAATTAATAATTGAAAATTTAAATATACAAATAACATAAAACATTGAGCTATTGTTCAAATTTTTTTCACAAATCACGCAGAGAGGCCGATCATAATCTGTTTCAGCAAATCCCATTTTCTAAGTAATTATCATCATATTTTAGTTTTTTATTGAGATTGCTTTCCCCCAATGTCTTGGTTCTGTCTTGCTTTGATAACAATACTTGATATAGGGTCAACGGTTCAGCAATGCTTTTATTGTCCAAAATTTCTTTTATTGGATCATCTTATTATGAAATATGAGAAATAAAGAATTAAGTATAAATAAATGAATAGACGGAGCTCCAAAGAACAAAACTGTTTTCCCTTTTATTTAGCAAACAGCGTTAACAGCACTGACGGGCCTTTACTGTTTAGATTTACGTTGTGCATTCGATTTAGAATACTATTTCTTTTAAATCGAATTTTTAAAACACATTAAATTCAAGACCATAAACTAAATCAATTCAAACCAAAAATATTATTCAGAAAATAGATACATATAAAATGCAAACGTTAAGATGTTTTTGGAGTGTATTATTTTATTTTCCATCTCAGGTTATAGGTATATCTTTTTTGACACACACACAAGTTCCTACATACATTTGAAAATCTTTCACTTGCAATATGCTAATTTCTTCCATGTTTTGATTATTTTCATGGAACACCGCGGAGTCCCTAGAAAGTTCAGGCGGAGCCCCAAGGGCTCCGCGGAGCACACTTTGGGAACCTCTGCTCTAATATATTCTACCGAAACCGGTTTGCTGCTAATTTACTATATTTTGTGCTTTTTTTATTCTATTATATTGCACCAAGCTCTATCTCAATAATAACCTTTTCATGCTCTGAGCTAATCTGCAGCTATACAACTAATTGAAAAAAAATCAATTTTTTTAAAACGCACATCGAATGTTTAAAAATCTTCATCCTGCTTAGTAAATCGAACTATATATGTTGTTAATTTGTAGCTAGCGACATCTATGTTGTTACTATTAAATAAATAATAATAAAAGAATTTTTTCAATAATATTTAATATTATATTTATAAGGCTATTGACTCTGCTTCTTTCCAGCAGAATACTCTTTAATTGCCTTCGAGGAGGATTTAATAAAAATCGACTGGAAATAGATGTTTAATGGCTGTTTCCATGCAAATTTGTTTGTCTCTTACGCTCTAAGATTTTTGGCTACCAGTATAACACCAGTAAAAATTTATTTTATCGAAGATATATATTTTATTGAAGATCTCATGAATTGAATCAGGCGAGGCAAACTTTTCGAAAATAACGGTGGCCATCAAGCTTAGCGATTTTCATGTGTATAACAGACAAACAAGTTCGCATGGAATTAGACTAATGTACAATCCTCATCTTCCTCCTGTGCAGCCTGTTAGGCCTAGTGAAAGGAAAAAGAACGAGGTTTTCTTTCTCCAACCCGCTTTGCCAACATGGAGGAATCTGGCCACAACTACCTCTTATTTTATTTTGAATTCTCAAAACAAAACACGGCCCTTAATTCCCCGCAGTCTACATGTTTCTAGTTACGGCAGAGACTAGAGAGAAAGGGAGACAGAGAGTGCTAAGTATCACAAAGCTCGGCTTAGGGGCTGCCATAAGTATGCAAACTTGGCTACGTACAATGTATACAATGGATGCCCTTCTAGAATCGTTTACAAGAACTTCAAGAACAAATAGAAAGAACTGTGACGTTAGAGGATTATGCTAAGTATGAATTTACGCAGAATAGAAAACTGATCTTTTCAGCGGTCATGAAGTCACATAGAAAAGAACAGAGGCACTGAAGACGATAAAACAAACGGTGTAGAATTTCTGATTCATGAAAGGAGTAAAAATTACTTTGTAGAATATGATAATGTATCAGAGTTGCTACATTAATTATACAAGTGTCCAGAAAAAGCTCCAAAATATCCAAGTATATGAACCAACGGTAAGTTATGCTGATGACGAAATAAAAGATTTCTATGAACATGTAGCTTCAATGCATCGAAAGGAAATTGCTACATAAAATTCATACTGGAAAACTGGATTGTTAGAATTAGGAAATGGCAAGTTATTAGTAGGAAATCTTGGATATGAGGTGTGTAATGAAGGAGGAAACACATTGATTTAGTTTGCAGAATGTGAACAGATGTATATCATGAGAATTCAATTTTTAAGAAAAATTCCCAGAAATATGGGCATGGCGTAGTAAAAATGGTTCAAAAAGTAAAATCGATTTCATCTTGACAAATAAAAAGCATCTTAATTAGAACTGCTTCATTCTCAATAACTTCAATATAGGAAGTTATTGGATCGATTCAAAATGCTGTTAAATATTAAAATGGAAACAATGAAGCTTTTGCTACACTAAATAAACTAACAATATTATAAATCTTCAGAAACATAAAGAAGAATTTCATTTAAAACTTAACCCCTTAATGGGCAGTGGGATGCATATCACAACTGTAATTAGTAAAGATTTGCACAGGAGAAATTTTATTAAATTTTACTTTTCTAATTTTGGTGGAATATAGTCGCGAGATTGTTTTTCATTACTTTGAAATAAAAACTTTCCAAATTTCCGGTGGGAGTTAAGAATTATACGAACGCAATTGCTTGCCTCTCAAAAGGTTAAAAAACAATTCCAAATTAGGTAAAACCCCGATAATTCGGATTAATTTGGAACCAGACCCAATTCGTTTTATCGAAAATCCGTATTATCTGGAGAATGATAAAAAAATGAAATAAAACATACTTACAGAAAATCCCCTTTATGTTAAATATACTGAATATTTACACACAGTAAAAATGCTTATTTTATAATTATAAAAACTTCTGCTTTACCAGTTTTGCATGAATTTTGCGGGCCTCAGGACAGGAATCTGACTAAGCGTAGTTACTTTCGGAGAGAGCAACCTGCTTGCAGGTTTAAAGTGATGCATTGTTGTTTTTTTGAAAGGTAACATGAAAGTTTTTAAATGAAAGCGATTAAAGTACTCTTTCGAAAATATTTCAGAAAAGACATTTTTATTCAGAATACGAAAATGAAATGAATTAACGTTATCGAAATTTTACCGATCGCTTCTCAAACTTTGAAAAAACAAAAAAACTGACCAGATTGATCCAGATTATGCGGTGATCCGGATTAACTTGCTCCGAATTAGGGTTCCGAATCCGGGTTCTACTGTACTTCAATCAACTTTAGAAGAAGAGCAAGATGTTTCAATAATAAACAAGAAACTAATAAATATTCTATAAGAAATTGCAAAGCAGATAGCCGGCGATGCACATGTAAAACAGGCAAAAAATAAAAGAAGAAACAAGAAGATTGATGAAGAAACTCGAAAAATTAAAAACGATGAAAAATGCTGTTAAATCAAGAGTTGAATATGCTGAATTATGTAAAACGGTAAGAAATTTTATTACAGAAGATATCTAGAAATCTAACGGTGGTCTTTTCAAGAAAACTCTGTCTAAAAGATAACAAAAGTTTCAAACAAGTGAAGCGCTAACTATAACTTGGAAGAAAGAAATAATCTTGCACTGAAAAGAATAGATGGAACAATTTCAAATAAGGAAATATTACAAGTTCTTGAAAAATTCTATAGCGGTGTATATGTTAGCGGCCAAACTAGATTGACCTAGGCCAAAGTAGTTTATCGCAAAAGCCCATCGGATAAACTAGTTTTTCCTAGGATAACCGGTTTATCATAATGCCCGTCGGATAAACTAGATTTTCTTAGGCTAAACTAGTATATCTTAAGGCCCATAGGACAAACTAGTTTTTCAAAGGCCAAACTAGTTTGGCCTAACTCTTTTAGGATAAATTAGTTGACTACTGCTTATTGGTCTGCATATTAGACTGCTGTTTATTGGTCTAATCTAGTTTATCCTAGGCCAATTCAATTTGGCGTGATTTTATTGAATTCAATGACCGCCTCAGCGCCACCATTTTTGTTTGTCCTAGGCTGATCTAGTTTATCATGGGCCAAAGAAATTTTACGTGCTTTCAGCTCACATATGTTAAAACCTGAGAAATAACGGGCTCGTAGGTTCTGTTTGTACGCATGTATGTACGCATGTATGTATGTAACGTGATAACGTTTGATAGAAATAATGTAATTTCACGTGTTTTTATATCACCAGGCTACCATAGCGTGAGAACTAATGTGCTCGTGGGTTCTATATGTATGTATGTACGTAAGTGTGCAACGGAATATTTCTTGATAGAAATACCCGACAAACATTAAAAATAGGTTTATTTTTATGAGGAGCTTTTCTGATTAATTTTAGGATATCATTTGATAAGAATAAGGGGAAGGAAGAACAAGAGCCTGATTCGTCCTTCCTTTCAATCAAATAAATGGGTTTCTATGCATTATTAACATATTTGATTCAAATTTTAGATATAGGAGAACTCTGATGAGAAGCCTCTATGATTAGTTGTGGGTGTTCATTGTTTAAGTGTAAAGGGAGGGGGATAGGGGTAACGCCCCATAATTTATGCAAATGCTTTTTTCACGCAAAATTTACTGATTTGCTTCAAATTTTAGAAATAGATTAATTCTGGAAAGGCGCTTCATTAATTAGTTTTGGGGGTTAATTGATTAAGAACAAAAAGAAGAACTTGAGTTCCCGCCTAATTTTGGCAGTAAATATTGGTTAGGTTCCCTTAGAAAGACCCCCGGAGGGCATCCCACCCTTTAGGGCCTATATCCCAAAGCTTAGATAATCGGCCGATATATATATATTTATATATAAACCAAACCAAACCAAACCTAATTTTGTCAAATGGGTTTGTCATGCAGACTTAACCAATTTGCTGCAAATCTTGGATTTGTTCATTCTGATGAAATGCTTCCCTGATTAATTTTGGTAGTTCTTTCGTTAAGTATAAAGGGGAAACGAACAATTTATTTCCTTCCTTAAATTAAATAAATTGGTTATAATACATAACTATTCAATTTGCTTAAAATTTTGGACATATATTCTTTTTGACCAGGCGCTTCTTTAATTATTATTAATTTTTTTTTAAAGTATAATGGGGTAATAGACGATTTATCGCCTTCCTTAAATTAAATGAATGGGTTTTTATGCAGATTTATCTGATTTGCCATAAATTTTGAATATAGTTTTTTTTATAAGGCAAATCCCTGAATAGTTTTGAGGGCTTAATGATTAAGTATAAAAAGAGGAAAGGGTACTCTCCTTAAATCAGAAGAATGGTTCTTTGAGCAGAATTATCTGATTTGCTTCAATTTTGAATAATTGTTCAATTTTATAAGGCGTATCTGTGATTAGTTTTGGGGGTTCAATGGTTGAGTATAATTGGGGGAAATGGGAAAAAGTAATCCCCCTTACTTTATTTTTCGAGGGTGTTTTTCTTTTTTTCTTAAATAAAGGCTGTAACACACAATTAGTATAAATAGCCTGTGAATGCAAAGCCATCAGTTTTACTGCGAAATAGAGATGTCATCGGTTCTTTTTGGAACGATTCCGCAAAGGACCGAATCCTGGGACTCGTTCCGAAATGAAACGACTCCGAAAAGGACCGTTTCCTCGGACTTGTTCCGAAAAGGACCGACTCCTCGGACTCTTTCCGAAATGCACCGACTCCGAAAAGGACCGATTCCTTGGATTCGGTCCAAAAAGGACCGATTCATCAGATTCGGTCCGAAATGGATCGACTCCGAAAAAATCGGTTCTTGTTTTTGTAGATTGGCCAGTTTTAATAAATTAAAATACGCTCATTTATTTTAAAATAAGAGATTTTGATTTTATTAAAGCAGAGTGTATTGCCCAAATGCCCTTCGAATGTGTATGAAAAAAAAGACAGGGAGGTGGAACAAAGAAAAACGAAAGAAAATGAAAAGAAATTGAAGTTGTGGGAGGGGGTAAAAGTTTAATAAACTACAACTGCGTATTATATTCTCTTAAATTTCATGTTTAGAAGTATATTATTTTACTTTATTTAAGAGATTGTCTATTACAAATTATTTACTCTCATCCGTGACTTAATTACAATAGTAATTGATCTTTTTGTGCAAAATTAATCTAAAAGAAATAATTTAAGAAGTTGATTTTTTTCTATTTGGGTGAAAAAATGCCCCAGCTGGGATTTGAATAGAGAAACCTGACGTGCTTTATCAATTGAATACCAAGATCCGAAGGTGATGGAACACCATATAGACTTAAATACATACACTAATACTTTTTCTAATTGGTAAATATATCATACGAAATGATTTTTTTTCTGAATGAATTTTCAATAAAAATAAAGTTAAAAAAACTGATTTGAAACGGTTTTGAATAATATAAGAAATACATCACCATGTCATAAAAATTGCACTTTAACGGGATAAAAACTGATTTTCAATTAGTTTAATGGTTACGTACTTTTATATATATTTCAGTTTCATGTTATTTTTTCTCAAGCATAATTTGTATTTTAAATCCTTGTCAAAAGAAAAATAAGACCAGCTAATACCGCTCATGTACCACTTTATATCCTAGTTTAGCGTCTTGTTTTTCTCTCCTGAAGAAGATGATTAAAAAAAATCTTGAAACTCTCGAAGACTGTTTTAATCTACTTACATTGAGATTTATTACATAGAGGAAAATCTGTTTGAAAAATAGTCCAAGCAATAGAGACCGTATTGGGTGTCTACCTAGCAAAATTCATGGTGTTTCTGGAAAAAGGCTTTCTTTATGTTTTTTGATTTGCTGAATCTGAATTTTCAACTTCCCACGAAACGCAGAAATTTTACTCGGCAACTTCCCAAATAATTGATAAAATGCCCCCCCCCCTCCACCTCCCAAAACGTTGTTTAAAGAAAAAATCAATTATTTTATCGTTTTAGTTAAAAAGTATGTAAAAATTTTAAAAGTATACAAATTTAGCAACAAATACAATGCATGATTGTGACGTAAGATGAATGGGAAGAGGGGAGCCTGTCTCTCAACATGCGCCGCGGCACTGCATGCATTAAGTTATGCAATTCCACTTAAATTCCTTAAATCTGAGACAAATGTTAAGAAGGAGCACACAAACTAGTTTAAAATTACTGTAAAACATATTCAAAGATGTATCAGTATGTATGGGTGCTTCTAATATGTATGCATTTAGTAAAAAGCTCTAGAAGTAAGTAATTTTAACAAGTTTAGGTTAAATTAAAAGATTTATTAAATTAGATTACATTAAATGAATTTAATGGATGTTTTTTAGTGTCATCTATAGACGACATCAGGACTGAGGAGGTCCTGATCGCATCATTTGTCTTCGCTCTCCCGTTACCCCTCCGAATTTTTCCTGTAAGACTTACTTTATGTTTTGGGATCGCTGAATCCGAACTTTTAACTTCTCACTAAAATCCTCCCTCAAGTAAAAAAAAAAAAAAAAAAAAAAAAAAAAAAAAAAAAAAAAGAAAAAGAAAGAAAGAAAGAAAAAGAAAAGGTAAAATGATGCCAAAATACATTTAATTTTGGGTATTATAATAAAAGATTATTACTTTTAATATATATATATATTTAATTAATATTTTTTGGAAAAAAGGGAAATTCAGAAAGTAAGCAAAATTTGCAACAAAAAAGATATGTGACATCATGACGTAGCATGAACTTGGAGGAGTGAGTCTGCCTCTCAACATGAGCTGCCGCACTGTATCGTCTGCAGTCCCGTGTAAAAGGGAGCGGGGAAATGCGATGGGGGCGGTCACCGTGATCGCGGAAACATAGGGGGCGCCAAAATTATACTGACAACGTTATTTCTGGACTGTCCCAAAAAAAGCTAGGGGTAGGGAGGGGAGCGCCAGATTGAGTCTTTGCCCCGGGCACAGTTTTCTCGTCGCAAAACCCTGATCGCCTGAGTCAAGGCAATAGAGACCATAAAGTGGCTCCACCTAGCAAAATTCATGGTAGCTCTAGAAAAGTCTTATTATATGTTTCTGGATCGCTGAATAAAAATTTCTCCCGGCAACTCCTTCCCCTTCAAACATATGCACACAAATTTTGCTAAAAGCGGAATTGCATAACTTAGTGCACGTAGCGCTGACACAGGTTCCCCCCCCCCTTATATTCCATTCATCCTAAGTCATAATGTCATGTGTCATACTTTTTTGAAAATTTTGTCTACTTTCTGAATTTCTAAATAATTTTTCTTCAAAAAATATTTAAAAAAAAACCTATATTGGCCATTATTTTACTTTTTTGGGGAGGGGAGGGGTGAGAAGTAAGAAATTCGGATTCAGTGACCCAAAAACGTAAAATAAGAATTATTGAAATATATTCATTGATTAGTGTCAATATAGAATACACAATATGGGACGTACTACTACATTTGGATAAAATTCCTCATTTTTTTGCTTCATTTTGGGAACAACGGATTTTCAACTTATTCTGTTATTTTCAAAATTTTCAAGATAAGATTTTGAGACTTTCACAAAAGTTGCTCTATACATTTAGCTAACATAATATGCAAATAGAATTTTGGTATCGTTGACTCATGCGCAGTGAAAAATTATTTAGTAAACCTACTCATTTTTCATACAATTTTTCTTATTTTTTAATTCTGATTACAGGGCATTATGTGCAATGTTGTTTGTCACATTTTCAGAGAAGAATATTATTTTATATTCAGAACTCTACAAATTATAAGCAAAAATCTTAGAAAATTTTGGGACTGCTTTTATACAAAACTTAATTTTCCTACGAGTAAACATGCTATCGACATAAAAATGAACACAGTTTATAACAATAAGCCACTTAATCACAACCTACAGTTTGAGCACATTTGCTACATTAGTTTTGACAGGATTATCCAAAAGATATTTATTCTTTTTTAATTTGTTGACGGTCCTCTATAAAATTTCAGGAAAAAATCTTCACAGATATATATGCCCTGTACTATTATATTTATACACTCAGCGTTTCAGGATAATTCCTCATGTATTTTATTAGATATTTAACAAAATATCTAAAATCTTAAGTGGACGATCATCAATGGCCAGGTAGTGTATATCTGAGTTTGAATTTCGATCAAAGTGAGGCTCCCTTCACCTCAAACTAAATATGGTGTTTCAAGCCTAATACCAAACTTATGTTTTTATTGAACGAAAAATTACTGGAAATACAACACTAAATTTTATGTATTTTCATTGTGTATTATTATTCTTTTTCAACTAGAACATTTATTTATTTATTTTCTTCTTTTTTTTAATTACGCAAAGTTGTCTTAAAAAATTTGAATTTTTTATAAAAATTTTAATGTATTTTCAATAGTTTTGAAAATAAAATGTTTAGAACTCCAAATTAAAAAAAAGTCAAATTCTCAAATAATAACAGGCTTGTGCTATCTATAACATGCTTAAAGCAGATGTGTTTCATTCAATCGCCAAACTTCGTCCACAAATAAAAAAAAAAGGAGGAATTTTTTAAAATATAATATTACTACAATCTGTAGCAATGAAGGATATTATTTTAATTTGTTTAGTTTAATTAAACCAATCGATCGGTTTTCAGTTGAAAGCTTAAAAATTTTCAAATTTAAAGAAATAAAACTTTGAAATTTAGAGAATCACTATTTTTTTGACGGATATAATATTTACTGTGCATATAATATCACATATGTTATATGTATTATAACATTTATATGTATCCGAATAATCTTATATATAATATTTTTTTTTATATATAATAATATCTTATATATCAATAGCCAAGCTCTAATGACTCTATTTTTGAATCATCTGAAGGAGCGTTGAGCATTTCGCTTAAAATTATAGTAGAAAAGTTCAATGACTTCGTGAGTTATAGCATTCCACAAACTTCAAGTCCAAACATAAACAAATATATTGGGCATCTGCGATACTCTGCGCTGCGTGCGAAATTCACCCACACCGACAAGAGGCGCAATAGAAATGATATAAGTGTTTGATGAGATAAGTGTGAGTAATTTTTTAAATTATCTGTTTAAAATATTTAAAAAATAAGGAGAACGGTAAGAAATGCTATGAAGAAAGATGGATATGTAAGAAAATAAATTAGTAATAAGCTTTAGGGACTGCATGTCGTTCATTGAAATTGTAAAGGACTGAATTCGGAGGTCATCCCTGCCACCGAATTCATTCCTTTTTTCTTAAAATCCTTCTCACGCGTTTTTTTCCTTGGAATCTTTTTTTTTTCAAAATCTATCCTTTTTTATCGTATTTGTTCCTTTTTTTTCTAGGATTCGTTCCTTTTTTCCGTTTCGTTCCTTTTTTTCTCGGTTTCGCTCCGTTTTTTCGGAACGATTTCAATCGGAACGAATCCGAAGAACTCGTTTCTTTTGGTGAACGAATCCGTCTGGAACGATTCCTTAAAAGGAACAATATTGCCCATCTCTACTGCGAAATATTCTTTTAGGTAGATTTCGTAAGAAATACTACCTATTGCAATCGCACCAGTTTATCTATCTATCTATCTATCTATATATCTCACTTTTTTATGGACACGATAACTTCTATAATTTTTCACCAATCTCCACCAAACTGGCACATAAAATCAATGGGGATAAAATCTTGGCTGAGTTCGTTAATGGGCAAAATCGGACCAAGGGTGTCGGAATAGGGGGCGTTTTTGTGAAAACTGAAAAAACGCCATAACTTCTTAATTAAAGTAGATATTGAATCGGTTTAAAGTTTATATTACTTCTTAAAAATTTGCCAAAAATATATACAGAACAGATTTTTGATAAATTTAGAAGTGGGCTCAAGGGGCGAAAAAAACAGGGATTTTGAGAGATAAAAATTCATAACATCGTTAATTTTCAAGATATCAAGACCAACTAAATTTTTTACAAATGTTCTTAAAATTATCTAAAACTTTTGTATTTACAAGTTTTTGATAGGACCAACTTTTATCGATGAAAAAAAATTAAAAACGAAAAGAAAAAAGGCGCCGAAAAAGAGAAAAATTAAAAACTCTGTCAATTTTTAAGATATCAAATCTGATTAAATTTATTTTACATATTCTCAAAAATATCTACAACTTTTATATTGACAAGTTTTTCATAGGACCAATTCGTATAGCAAAAAGAAATTAAACAAAAATAGGAGTTGGAGAAAAAACCTCAAATCCAAACGGCTTATATTCTGACTCATTTTTAAATTCATTTTTGATTTTAAACGCATCCAAATGGTAAATCCTCTTATTTAGAAACTGTACTAGCAGGGGTGACCGAGCTAAGCTCGGCCAAAATTAACTTTGTGTTCAACTCCATATAATATTTTCATTGTATCATTCACTCTGTATTATTATTGTAAAACATTTTATTTATAATAGTATTATATACAAAAATAATCAATAAGAAAACTATTTTTGTATGCATATGTTTATATTTTAAAATTTACAACGAAAGGACTTCGAACCAAATCACTTTTTTAGCTTGACTCAGATTGGTTTAACCATACATCTCGAATCCTATTAAGAATGTATAAAAAATTTCTTCAGATTCTGAAAGACAATATTTTTTACCAGACATAGCCAAATTTGGAGACATTTTTTCATTTGGCGCCAAATACGTGTTTTGGCTTTCGTAATCTTAATAGTCGATTCTTGGCCAAAGGTCGCCAATACTTTGTCCAACATCGCCAACTTATTGGCTGTTGCCTTATTGTCGTGACCCTGACCCTTACTATTCAAAATGACCACTAATCAAATTTGATCAAACATTCGACTTAGCTCAGTGGTCTTAGGTAATCAAAAACAGTAGAATATAAAACTGAATCAAAATCCTTTAAGCCATTTCTTAGGTAAAATTAGTTTGACAGCGTTCAGTAATGAAGCGAAATGCCCCACTAATATAATTTTGTTTAACATGCCACTCAGGCCAATAGTCTTCCTGTGACAAAAAGCGTTTCGTAACAAAATTTAGGTAAATTGAGTCATTGTTATATATAATTAGAACGACCCTAACCCATTATGACCCAAAATGACCCACTAATCGAATTTTTACGAGCATGCGTCCAAGCTCAATGGTTTTTTTGTTGCCAGAAAACGATATAATACAGAGTTGTAAAAATGTGAAAATGGCAAGAGCCATATTCTACATAAAAATAGCATGACCCATCATGACCCACAAATGACCTTTATAATTGAAATCTCTCGAACATGTGATTTAGCTCATTAGTTTTTGCGTGCCGAAAAACGTTAGATACAAAATTTATATTAAATCGATTGAGCCGCTTTTTAGATTTTATTAGTTTGACCCTGACCCATTATGACCTAAAATGACCCATTAATCGAATTTTCTCAAATATTTAACCCAACCCAATGATTTTTTCAGCTCCAAAATGATAGAATACAAAATTTATTCAAAACTGCGCGAGACACTGTCTAGCTAAAATTAGAATGACCCAAAAGTGGCCCACTGATCGAAATTTCTCGAATATGTGACCTAATGCAATGATTTTTTCGGGCCAAAAATATTTTGTATACAAAATTTCGTTAAAATCGATCCACTTGTTCTTCAGCTATAGCTTAACATGACACATTATGACCCATTATGACCAAAAATGACCCTTATAATCGAAATCTCTCAAACATGTGATTTAGCCCGTTAGTTTTCTTGTGTCAAAAAACTGTTACATACAAAATTTCGTTAAAATTGATCCTGCAGTACTTTAAATATAAATATAGCTTAACCCAGATACTTTATGACCCATTAATCAAATTTTCTCGAACATGTGACCGAATCCAATAATTTTCTCGTGCCTGAAAATGACAGCATGCAAAATTTAGTTAAAATTGCGTAAGACATTCTCTAGGTAAAATTAGCGTGGCTCACAATGACCCAAAAATGACGTACTAATCGAATTCTCTGTAACATGTGACTTAACGCAATAGTCTTCTTGTAATCTAAAACGGTAGCATAAAAAATTTGGTCAAAATCGTTACAGCCGTTTTATAGATACAATTGGTTTGACCCACAATGACCCAAAAATGACCCAGTAACTGAAATTTCTCGAACATGTGACCTATCTCAATAATTTTCTCATGCTAAAAAACGGTTGGATGCAAAATTTTGTTAAAATCGATCCAGTCGTTCTTTAGATATAGCTTGACTCTGACTCCTTGTGACCCAAAATGATCCACTAATAGAATATTCTCGATCATGTGACCAAGACCAATGGTCTTCTCGTGCCCGAAAATGGTAAGATAAAAAATTTTGCGAAAATCGTTAGAACCGTTTTTGAGATAAAATTTACACACACAATTTTTGCTCGTATTATAATATAACATTGGTTGGACCCATAATGACCCAATAAAGAAACACTTATCTGAATTTTTCAAACATGTGACACAGAGCAATAGTTTTATCGTGCCAAAAAAATGCTGCATACGAAATTTCGTTAAAATCGATTCTACCGTTTTTTCAATATAAATAGCTTGACCCAGACCCATTATGACCCAAAATGACCCAGTAATCGAAATTTGTCGAACATGAGACCTAGCCCAATAGTTTTCTCATGCCAAAAAAATGTTGTATACAAAATTTCGTTAAAATCGATCCACCTGTTCTTTAGATATAGCTTGACCATGACCCATTATGACCCATCATGGCCCACAAATGACTCTTATAATCGAAATCCCTCAATCGTGTGACTTAGCCCATTAGCTTTCTCGTGTCAAAAAACTATTACAGGCAAAATTTCGATGAAATTGATTCTGTCGTTCTTTAAATATAAATCGCTTGACCCAGACACTTAATGACCCAATACGACTCATTAAAATTTTTTCTCGAACATGTAACCTAGCCCATTGTTTTACTCGTGCCCGAAAAGCATAGAATGCAATTTTTAGTCAAAATTGCGTGAGAAAATCTCTAGATAAAAATAGCATGACCCACAATGACCCCAAAAATGACCCACTAACCGAATTTTCTCGAACATGATACCTAACCCAATGGTCTTTATGTAAATCAAAACGATAAAATATATAATTTGGCGAAAATCGTTAGAGCTGTTTTTTATATAAAAATGGCTTGACCCATAATGACCCAAAAATGACCCACTAATCGAAATTTTTCGAACATGTGACCCAGCCGAATAGTTTTCTCGTGCCAAAAAACGATTGGATACAAAATTTCCTTAAAATCGATCCAGCCGTTCGCTAGATATAAATAGCTTGATCCTGACCAATTATGACCCAAAATGACCCAATAATCGAATTTTCTCGAACATGTGACCTAGCCCAATGATCTTCTCGTGCCCAAAAATGGAAAAATCCAAATTTTTTCGAAAATCGTTAGAGCCGTTTTTGAGATAAAATTTACACACACAGACACACACACACACACACAATTTTTGCTCGCATTATAGTATAAGATAAAGTGACGCATTGGTCAATTTTCTGATAAAGACAGAATATATTTCAAAAAAGGCTACCAAAAAGGGTATTTTGAACAGAATTTCTGAAAGTCATCGGGACTGAAAATTGAAGGAAGTATCTATACTAATAAAATCCGTGCGCCTCTGTTTGCTTGAAGCCGATTAAACTTCACAACGCGGGCGAGTTGGAAGTCGCGAGAGGTGTCTTTCGATTGGAAAAATTCCGGGGAAGTCATTTCGGGCATTTTCGAGACCGTGGGACCAAAATTAAAAAAGTTATGAATTAAAAACCCCTTGGGAATCGAAACGAAAAATGTCTCAAATCCCAAACGGCGCTCAAACGGAGCTCTGAGGCAGAACACTGCGCCACCTTGCGGTGAAGAACCTGAACTTTTCCCCTTTGGCTAAAAGAAGAAGCAGTCGAAAACCTCTTTTCCTCCCTTTTTTGCGAGTTTTTTCTTAAACCATCATGCAGACAGTTTTTAAAGTAGAAAAAAAATGATTACATATTCAGAATCTGCGTAAAAATCTGCTTCTGATGAACTAAAAAAATACGAAAAAATGTCTTATGGGCGCTTAGTGCCCACCGTGCAAAACCAAATATTTTTAACGGGACTATGGGCGCGAAGCGACCATAGCTCCGATCCACAATCTGTTTTTTTTCAAGTGCACGTGGCCCACCATGCGAAATTACATATTTTTAACGGGACCATGGCTCTTTAATTTACTTTTTTTGTGCTTGAGGATTCGAACACCAAGACTTTCTTATTAAATGAATTTTTTTGCTTATTATATACTGCTTAATACCGAGGTTCGTTTGGAAAAATTGGCCCAGCTAGCGGGCGTAGCTCGCTAGTCCAAATAAGAAATTGCGTTTGATTCTGACTCGTTTTTAAATCCATTTTTGTTCTCAAACGCATCCAATTTACAGATCCTTTTATTTAGGAACTATATAATGTGATGCACTCGTCAGTTTTTTGATAAAAACGGAATATATTTCAAAAAAGGCTACCAAAAAGGGTATTTTGAACAGAATTTTCAGAAATCATCGTGACTGAAAATTTAAGTAAGTGTTCAAATAAAAAACTGTGTTTTTTTCTGACTCGTTTTTAAATCCATTTTTGCTCTCAAATGCATCCAATTTACAGATCCTCTTATTTAGGAACTATATAATGTGATGCATTGATCGGTTTTTTGATAAAGACAGAATATATTTTGAAAAAGGCTACCAAAAAGGGTATTTTGAACAGAATTTCCCGAAGTCTTCGTGACTTGAAAATTTAAGGAAGTTTTCACTTAGCAAATTGCGTTTTTTATGACTCGTTTTAAAATCCATTTTCGCTCTCAAATGCATCGAATTTACAGATCCTCTTATTTAGGAACTATATACTGTGACGCATTGGCCAGTTTTTTGATAAAGATAAAATATATTTTTAAAAATGCTGTCAAAGTGAGTATTTCGCACAAAATTTTCCGAAGCAATCATGATTAAAGAATTAAGGATGTATTCAAACAACAAATCGGTTATTTTATGACTCATTTTTAAATTCAATTTTTTTTCTCAAATGTTTTCAACTGACAGTTTTTTGTTATTTAGGAACTGTATAATGTACTGTTTTGGTCAATTTTTTAATAAATTTAGAATCTATTTCAAAATATGTTGTCATAATGGGCATTTGAGCTGAATTTTTCTTAAGATGATTCTGATAAATCCAGTTTTTGCAGAAAAATGAAATTAAAAATTTTTCATAAACGGCCAAATGAAGTTATTAAACTGGGTTTATCTCTAATCATATATATACAGGGGTTGGACAGAAATATGGAAACACCTTAAAAAAACACGTTTCCTTGCCTAGTATTGTGTACGGTACTCGTTGTTATTCAAAACAGCTTGCAGTCTTCTCGGAATGGATAAATACAGTTTCTGTATGTTTGCCAAGGGAATATTGTACTATTATTCCTGCAAAACGGTGGCAAGTTCAGATAACGATTTTGGCGGTGGATAGCGAGAATGCACTTTCCGCTCCATTGTAGACCACAAAGGTTCAACAATATTCAAGTCTGATGACTTTGGTGGCCTGGGGAGATTCGAAAATCCATCCTCGTGCTCAGAAAACCAGTCCTGGACAATGTGAGCTGTGTGAACGGGGACGTTGTCGTCTTGGAAGATACCATCATCATTGGGGAACAAAGCTTGTACCATTGGATGGACTTGATCGGCCAAAATGTTCACGTAAGTCTGAGCAGTAATGCGCCTTTACAGAGTTATCATGGAGCCAAAAGAGAACCACGATATGGCTGCCCAAACCATCACCGAACCCCCGCCATGTTTCACTCTTGGCAACAAGCAGTCTGTATTATAGGCTTGAGATGGCGTTCTCTAGACGTAAACTCGGTCAGAAGTGGGCAACAATGTGAAAGAAGACTCATCAGATCATATTACGCTCTTCCACTGCTCTATAGTCCAGGCTGTATGACTTAAACACCACTTTTTCCTGTTACAGGCATTAGCAGTACTGGTGGATGGCTTTTCAATTGCAACACGGCCAGCAATTCCCTATTAATGAAGCTCCCTTCTAATTGTTTTGGCACTCACAGGATTTGGTAACACGACATTCATTTCAGCAGTAACTTTTGCAGCTGTGGTCTGCTTATTTTTCGCGATAATCCTTCTTAATGATCGTCTGTCACGATCTCAGCACACACTTTCGTTCGCGCTGTGATTTAGCGGATGATGTTTTTTCCGCATTTCAAATATGCGGAATAAATCTTCGACACAGTACCTCTTGAAACACTAAAAACCTCGGCTACCTTGCTTACGGAAGCACCCACCATACGCGCGCCAACAATTTGTCCACGTTCGAAGTCTGTTAACTCTGACATAATACAATGATAATCTCACATAACAGTGCTCCAACAACGACTGAACGGTGCAGCGATTTTACGAAGTTGTATAGGTGACGTCAGTAGGCGAAAACTCCAGTGAAATCAACATAGTTCATTATAATCAATCTTTCTTTTCAAACATGCATTTCAAAAGGTGTTTCCATATTTTTGTCCAACCCCTGTATATATATATTTGTTGAAATGAGCACTCTTCGAAATCTACCTCCACCTATAGGCCCAGCCAACAGGGATTTTTTAATACTGATCCCGACTACTGATCCATTGCTAACCTTGTGCAAAGTAGTTTTGCCATCACCTCTGTATAATATATTTCATTCGAAGGGTAGTAGAATATTCTTACAGGTTAGCACGGGCCGGAATTTCGAGACCCGGGCCCCATCCTTCCCGAAAGAAAGTTATTTTGCCTTGACCCGGCGTAAAAATTGAAAGTTGAGCCCGAGCTCGGTCTGTACAAAAATCAGTGAAAAGAATTTAGTCTGGCTCGATCTGGCCCAAAACAATTTCAGCAAAAATTTCAGATTTTACTTCAGATACATATAAGATTCCTTTAAAAAATACTGCATACATATTTATTGAATAAATTTTCAATGTATTTTTTAATTACGATGTGTTCGGAGAATAGAAAATACACATTGTATTAATGATTATTTAGATTCTTAGATCTTTTAATATTTAAATAGGAATTCATTAAATAATTAATGTAGTTTAGAACAAAAGAAAAAAAGGAGAGTTATAAACATAATGACATTTTTATCTGTTTCGTAAAAAGTAGATTTGTGAATATATTTCTCTGTCTTTCCTTAAGGCTTTTTTCAAATCCAAAATCGGTACATCCTAACACATTTCTGAGCTAATTACTTTTCGGAAATGCATAAGATTAACAGGCATTCTCACTCAGAAAATTTGTAATCGAATGGCGTTAACCATTTTTTCATAAAAGCGATGTATCATTGAAAAAGTACTATTAAATCTACGATTTGAATTGAATTTCCGGTTACGACTTCACGGTAAAAAAAACTTGTCGCCGTGAAAAGTTATAAGTCGACAGGTAATTAATTTCTAAAAAAATGGAAAACGCTGTTCGATTCTAAATTATGTTCAGCTCGGATCTGGCTCGAATATGCAAATAATAATAATAATAATAATAATAATAATAATAATAATAATAATAATAATAATAATAATAATAAATGCAGGTCTGATCTCAGCACGGCACGAGTCTGCAGAAAAAAGCAAACACCATGTCCAATGCATCATGTCTCTACGGTGGACATTTTAAATTTCCGAATTGATGTTATAAACAATGACTATTGACACACACTTATACTTATTCTAGTGAAAGATATGTTTTTTATCAACTAAACCCGAGTTTGAGTAAAATTAGATTAGCCTAAGCCAAACTATTTTATCCTAACGCTAATTGGATAAACTAATTTTTCCTACGCCAAACTTGTTTATCTAAATACCCATAAGATAAACTAGTTTTTCCTAAATAAGAGGATAATCCTTCATTTTTTCCTACATACTTAACCACTACCCCCCCCCAAAAAAAAACTATTCAGGGAGTCGTCTTATCAGAAAGAACCTATATCCAAAATTTGAATCAAATCCGTAAATTCTGGGTCAAAAACCATTTATTTAAATTATGGAGGGTTACCTACATTGCCCTTTCTTTTACACTTAAACAATAAACAATCATAACTAATCACGGAGGCATCTTGTCAGAATGATCTTATATCTAAAATTCTAAATGAAAACTGATAATGCTGCATGAAAAATCCATTTCTCTAAATTAACGGTGGCGATTAGACTCCCGTTCGCCCCCCTCCCCCTTATTCATATCCAATAAATTCCCAAAACTAATCCGAAAAGTACCTTGTCAAAATAAACCTACAAATTGAAATTTCAAGCAAATCGGATTTGTCTATCAAGAGTTATCACGTTACGTACATACGTACGTAGATACATACATACATACGTACATACATGGGTACATACATACATATAGAGCCCGCGAGCCCAATATTTCTCAGGCTTTGACGCCTAAGAGCTAAAAACACGTAAAATTACATTGGCCTAGGATAAACAAGATCAGCCTAGGACAAACTAGAATATTGACACTGGGGCAGTCATTGAATTCAATAAAATCACGCCAACTGAATTGGCCTACGATAAACTAGATCGGCCTAGGATAAATTATTTAAGACCAATAAACTGCAGGCTAAACTAGCTTATCCTGTAAGAGTTAGACAAAACTAATTTGGCCTAAGAAAAACTAGTTTACCCTATGGGCCTTAGGATAGACTAGTCTGGCCTAGGAAAAACTAGTTTATTTGAAGGACAATAGGATAAACCAGTTTGTCCTAGGAAAAACTAGTTTATCCGATGGGCGTTAGGATAAACTAAATTGGCCTAAAATCGGGTTTGGCCGGTAACATATATAAATATGAAGATCAACGAGAAAACAACTTAAGCGATTAACCAGACAACTTAACAGAAAATCCCATTGATGACAGATACAGTTTTAGAAGCCATTGGATTTATGAAAAAATATAAATGCCCAGGGGAACATGAAATTACAATTGGCTTTATCGAAGGAGCAGGAGAAGAATTTGCAAAAAGGCTATCCTTACCGTTTTCTAAATGTCTCGAGAAGTCAGATATCTAGAAGATTGGAATAATATTTTGATGGTGTTAATTTACAGCAAAAATTAGAAGAAAAACAGTAAAAACTGTAGTTCAATCAGCTTGCTATAAGTAATTTATAATTATTTTTTAAAAAATAGGAATAATATTTTATGATTTATTCAATACGAAAATTTAGAAATTATTTCGAAATCTATGGTAAAAATGTTAAATTTTAAATTAAAATTCGAGGCCAAATTGACAATACTGCTAACAAGGAAGGTCTCCATACTGTCATACTCCGAAAAAAAAAAAAAATTAAAGATTTTTCTTCTCATGAGAATATATACGTTTATATATTTAAAAAAAATCGGCAGAATCTCCGTACCCTGTCCTTAAAAATAATAATGAACATTTTGTTATTTAGCGATTTATTAACGGTTGGCGATGAAAAGTAATTTCAAAAAATGTTTTTATTTTATGTCAAATGCATTTTAAAGGAAAACAGTTTCATGTTCAACGTGTTTAGACAAATATCTTTGGTTTTGTCAGCTTTAGTTGGTTTTAAGTATAGTTTGTTATATTGATATTTATATGCATTTATATTCAAATTTAACCGTCAAAATTTGAGATTTAAAATTAAATTCAAATTTAAATTAATTAAAATTCTTTCACGTTCAAGTCCAGTTGAGCATTGTCAATTCGATTTTGTTGCTATGGAAACATCTTGCTTTTATTTTTGAATACGCTTAAATGTATGAAAATAATTTTACTGAATAAGAATTTTTTATGTATGAAAGTATTTTTTTCCAAAGGTAAATTAAATAACTACAGCAACAAATAATATACATACTGCAATTTAATATATCTATATACATATATATATATATATGTATATAATCTATTAATTCTGACATTGTGTATGTTTAAATTTATTAAATACCTTTTACACGGATTCTAAAAATACAAAAGTTTTCAGTTGCATTAAAATCGCTTGCTGTTGGCGGGGATAAGTGCTGCTCGCCAAATCGTGACACTTTCGTCTTTTCATGCCAAATATTCGAGTATTTTATTTTATTACGTGTTTTCTACTGCGATTCCGCCACTAAATTTAATTGATCCATTAGTACATACATAAGTAGTTTAATTAGTATTTTTTTAAAAAAAATCTAAATATGTCCAGTGTGGAGACCTTCCTTCTAAGTTCACCAAAATATGTATATTTATTCTTCATTAGTATGTTTTCATTTTAGTATAAAATAAAAGAATATAAGTGTAATAATAATACTAAAACTATTTACCGAATATGTATAAAACTTTAAATTTTTTATTATAGAACACACTTGAATTTCATTTCAAAATTTTTTATGCATAACGAACTTAATAGGTGAATCCAAGTGATTCGTTGTAACTCGATTTTAATATAATTTCATTGTAAGAACATATTCTTCTAGCATATATTAAAAATTTAGATAGACTTATATCTTTAATCAATCTTATTAATATAAAAAGAATTTGGCACTTATAAAACTTTTATTATTTATTCTTCTGCTTTGCATATTTTTATATTGTACCACATTTTGCTTTTCACATAGAAACTTTTTCATGAAAACTATTATTTAAAAATATGCGAATTCAGTAATTCAAAATCAGAAAAAAATCTTTTTTCTTAGATTATTTCTTACATCATTTAAATACGGGTATTTTTTTTTAACAGCTTGAACTTAAAATGTGTTAAAAAAATACTAAACCTCAGTTTACTTTTTAAAAGAATATTCCAGAAGATAATGAAAAATAGAGCTGGGATTTTAAAGCATTTAGAAATTGATTTTGTGTATAATTTTTTTTTAACTTAGTTTTACTTTTTTAGAAAGTTATTTAAATTTATAATATGCTGAATAAATTGCTAGAAGAAAGAAAAGCAATAGGATTAAAATTTTAATTTATTTTTTAACAAAAGGTGACACAAGGCATTAGTGTTTTCACAGATTATAAGTCGTTTAAGTAAAAAAATATCTTAACGTGTTTAAAATTCAAATATGGAAGAATTATAAGGGATAATTAATGTCACATTATTTTTTAGTTTCCACTGGAACTGACAAGTTCTCTTATTAAGCAGATGTCACATTTTAAATTTCCTAACGAATGCTCTTCAAAATGATAAAATTTTATTAGATTTTTATCTAGACAAATGTAGGGAGGCATTTTTCATAACTAAATAGGTGTGATATTTTTAATTTATTTGACAATGAAATACAATTTAAAATTCTATTCATTTTTTGTAATTAATTTAAATGATTCTGCATTTTATTACGAGAAAAGTATTTCTTTCAAGAGATATTTTTAATTAAATGTATTTTTCATCTTTTCAATATTAAGTCTTCTTAAATTTCAGTCACAGGAGGCATATGAAATGCATGGTATAGTTCTGGTCTTGGGTCCATCTCCTATTTAACGCTGCAAGTAGAGTTAATTTGAAGCAGGGTCGAAACTAGTCTTTTTTGCACCCGGGGCAAACATGGATTTTGACGCCCCTCACCTTCAGTAAAGTATATTTACAATGATAATTTTTACTAATTTTCTAATAGCCGATTTAATTTAAAATTTAAAATACACGGTGGTCATAAAAAAAGTTTCCAAGGTATGGAACTCTAGCGGCCAATCCGTCCAACCGATCGAGGTGAGATTTCAGGTATAGCTATTCAGAGATATGGGCTCGAAATTCTGTAAACAGCAACAAAATGGGGCTCACGGTTACGGTTATAGTTACAGGAATTCGAAATTTTCCAATAGCAGCACCCGCATTGCAATGGCATCGCAAAATGCTCAGCACATGCGAAAACCCTAAAGAGCGTTGAAGCCGTATCTGTGTCACAAGAAAATGACGCGTTATGCACGCATAAAAAATAGCCCTGCTAACCTCCCCTCCCATAAAAGAATACGATTGGGCAGGGAAAAAATTTGTATATGACACAGAGTCAGTACTTTAATTACAACACGGATCGGAGAAAAGCAAACTTTTATTTTGTTCACACATTTTTCACATGGGTGCCATCACAGGCAATTACACATTGCATGTAGACGACTGTAGCAATACAGCCGAACTTTACATCGCCTGAGGAATGTTTGCAATCTCACCTTTGATAGAATCTTTCAAATCAGGCGTAGTTTGTGGATTGCACATGTACACTCTAGATTTTAGATAACCCCAAGACTAGAAATCAATAGGAGTGAGATCGAAGGATCGCGGAGGCTACTGAAATAGAAAATGGCATGAGATGATACAGTCGCCAATATGCAGTTCTAGGACTCTGCGAACAGACTTCGCTCTATGTGGTGGTACATCATCTTGCAACCAAACGAAGTCATTCAATGCATTTCGCGGCAACAATTCTGGTTTGACATAATTTTGCAGCATTGCCGCATAATGGAAGCCTGCTACAGAGCAAGTTACAAATCCCGTTGTGTCACTTCCTCAAATAAGTACTGCCGGAGAATAATTGTGCCTGCAATGCCGCAACATACAGTAAATTTAATGTTGTGTAAAGATATTGGTGCCATATCATTCGGATTCATGTCTGCCCAGTGCACACAGTTTTTAGTGTTGATGTTGACGTCACCAGTTTAGGTGAAATGTGCCTCGTCCGTCCATAATATGCGAAGAGGTCAGTCGTTATCTCCATCATATTGGATAAGAAATAAATTAATAAAGTCTAAACGTTGCTATCTCACTTCCAATATCTGGGCTGCGCTGGTACCGGTAAGAAACCTTGGGGATTACAGAGCGCAGTAACTTTAGTATCATTGATTTCGGTATGTCAAATACACGAGATGCACCTCTCGTAGTTTGCATGTCTCCTGTGATCACTATGTGATGGACTTCCATAACAATATTTTCAGGAACAGTTGTTGGTCCGGGTCGTGGTCTATGACAGGTGCAGCCAGTTTCATCGAATTTCATTACTAAATCACGAAGAGCTTGTTGGCTGCATGGGCCATATATTTGGCAATTGTTTCGATGCTAAACAAGCCAGGTTTTTGCAGCATTCATCCCATTTTGATAATTAAGTTTAACCAATTCACCACGAACGAAGCCATTTTGTCGGCATCTGCGAGCGCTCGACTGCAGAACTAACATTCTCATCGCACTTTTTATCCATTTTCTACGCTGACTATCGCGCAAATGGTGTTCCGTGATTGGTATTTTGTCTCTGTCATATTCAAATTTTCTTCGTGCATCCTTGTCGTGTTTTTTGGGGAGCCGTTCATAGAGCTGTTTTTGTGCGAGCATAACACGCCAGTTTATTGCAATACACATATCATTCCAACGCTCTTTATGGTTTTCGCATGCGCTGAGCATTTTGCGATGAAAAAAAATAGGCGTTGCCATTTGAAATTTTCGAGTTTCTGTAGCTATAACCGTAACCGTGAACTCCAATTTGTTGCCGTTCACAGAATACCGAGCACATATCCTTGAGTAACTATATCTGAAATCTCTTCTCAATCGTTTAAACACACCGGCCGCTAGATTTCGATGTATCGGCAAAGTTTTTTATGACCACACTGTATACACTATCTACCAAAAAGTATTTGTACACTTTCAGTTTTTGACATTTTGTCAAATATTTAAAAATATACTGGTCGGATTCTTCTGGAACTTCAGAAATATAAAGATTATGTTTCACTTTATATTTATTTACATTCATTTGTTAAGCGGGTAATTAGGGGGCCGGCAAAAAAACAAAGAATAATAGAAATATTTGGGATCGCCCTGTACATGAAAATGCACGAAACGACTTATCGCTTTAGAATACAAATATATGAATACAGTAGAATATGTACACTAATTTTTGTGAGAATAGCATGTATATTTATGGCGATAGAGCGATTTTTTTGAAAAATTCAAAAAATTCTGGTATGTTTTTTGTTTATATCATGCTGGGTTTTTGACCAAATTTAACGCAAATTTCAGAAAAATTGGCAAAATGCAGTAGAAAAAATGTAGTGCAATTGGAATATAAATATATTAAATATTTTATGAAATATGAGTAGTTTTATGAAATAATTTTTATCTGCGCATGCGCGAACGATAAAAACAATTCTTTTACATCATTTAATAGTCAATTCTATGGAGTAACTTATAAAAAAAATCCAATGAAATATCGTGAAAATTGAAAAAGATATCATTATTATAAGTAAGCTGTTTTTACATTGCTCTCTAAAAACGGCTGAATGATAAGGGATTCTCCACAAATTGACATTTTTTATTGACTGACTTTTAGGAAAAAATTAGTATTTAATGTATACAATATCTAATACAATATTTCTGTTAATAAGTATCTTGACATCTGTAATGGAAAAGAATAAAAGCCCTTTTCCTTTTCTATCACAGGTGTCAAGATACTTATTAGCAGCAATATTGTATTCATTAAATAGTACTAATTTTTTCCTAAAAGTCAGTTAATAAAAAATGTCAATTTGTGGAGAATCCCTTGTCATTCAGCCGTTTTTAGAGAGCAATGTAAAAACAGCTTACTTATAATAATGATATCTTTTTGAATTTTCACGATATTTCATTGGATTTTTTTTATAAGTTACTCCATAGAATTGACTATTAAATGATGTAAAAGAATTGTTTTTATCGTTCGCGCATGCGCAGATAAAAATTATTTTATAAAACTACTCATATTTCATAAAATATTTAATATATTTATATTCCAATTGCGCTACATTTTTTCTATTGCATTTTGCCAATTTTTCTGAAATTTGCGTTAAATTTTGTCAAAAACCCAGCATGATATAAACAAAAAACATACCAGAATTTTTTGAATTTTTCAAAAAAATCGCTCTATCGCCATAAATATACATGCTATTCTCACAAAAATTAATGTACATATTCTACTGTATTCATATATTTGTATTCTAAAGCGATAAGTCGTTTCGTGCATTTTCATGTACAGGGCGATCCCAAATATTTCTATTATTCTTTGTTTTTTTGCCGGCCCCCTAATTACCCGCTTAACAAATGAATGTAAATAAATATAAAGTGAAACATAATCTTTATATTTCTGAAGTTCCAGAAGAATCCGACCAGTATATTTTTAAATATTTGACAAAATGTCAAAAACTGAAAGTGTACAAATACTTTTTGGTAGATAGTGTATAATAATAAAATATGTAATACTACGTAATATCATTTGTAAAATATTGATTTATTGGTGTATACGGGATCCTTATGTCATATTATCATTAAATTCTTGCATGATTCTGTATATTCCAAAAAGGACAATTTTAACAATACCCTTTTAAACATACATGTGAAAAACATCGACATGCAGAATTTTCATTTGGAGCACCTTCGATCTTAGGTCCGGGGATATGCCGCCTCTGAAATCCCTCCCCTTTGTTTAGGCCATGACACTAATTATATTGCGCAAATATAAGTAGAATGGTGGACATTCTCTAGGCATTCAGATTTGTAAAATTCGAACTAATATTTTCTGTGCGAGACACAAACTGTGTTGCTCAGAAATTTATGAGATACAAAATATATCATATCAGATGTTTTAAAACAACTTAAATGAAGTAGTATACTTAACGTTTGATGAGTAGCGTATCATGGGAACTATTAAAAATTATTTTTAAATTTTTCGATAAAATACTATCTGCTTCACTAAGGGCATGGGTAACCTCATTTGGGATTTATCTTATATTTAAGAAGTTGGTGGTGAGTAAGAAATATGCCTAAATAGTATCAGTTTATTAATTAATTAACTAGCTATATTATAATGGACAAACGCAGATGTGCGTAACGTTACCGCCATTTTTGAATGTTAACGACAGACGATCAAATTTATTTTTTATTTATTTGTATTGCGATTTTTTGAAAAGCATATTCCAATTTACTATATTTTATTTTTTAAAAATAATTTTCAATATTTCTGTAAATTGCAGACAGAAGATTACAAAAAATAATAAAGTTTTTAATTAAATTTATACACTAGTTTACAATACGTCTGTTGCCGAAAAAATTTTCGCTGTTGCTGACTACATTTGATATACTATTTCAAAAATATAATTAGAATATTTTAATCAGCTTTAGTTTCTGAGTTTCAACTATGTAGGTATTAAACAGAAAAAAAAACATGCATTTACTAAGAAAAACTTTACTAAAAAATAAGTTGAGTTCTACAAAACTTCGTTTTAAAGCTCTTCTTCGACTTTGGAAAATGACGTATTAGAGATCAACAATAGTTAGAAATCATATTCGTATCCCAGAAAGGCCGGATAGTGCTCTTCCATGACGCGTAAGTTCTGATGGATACGCTCTATCTGCTCTTCGCTCATATCTCCTAAATTTTCGGGAAACCTGTTCAGGTGACTATGGTGGAAGTGGAGTTTTATACTCATATTGCACCCCATATTTTTTAATTGTAGCAGAAGGTCTTCTACAAGTTCAATATAATTTTTAGATTTTCTTTATCTCTTTCGCGATAAAAACTTATTTTAGTATCTGAGAAAAGCAATTTTTTTAGTCTTGATGCTAGCAATTCTGAAGGTTGTTTTGAAAGATTTAAATCTCTTACAAGATAATCCAACTCATTTTGGGTAAAGCATTTTGGATCATTTGGCATACCTTGAAAATCAGCATCGTTTTGTGGTGAGCTTGGTATTTCAATCTCTTGTTCAGATATATTTTTAGCCTCTAAAGAGTCAGGTGAACGTTCCACTGGACGTTAAACATAAGTAGTACTTGGGTACAGCTATTTAATACGATTTTTAGTGTTTAAACCGTTTACGTGCACGCTACAAAAATAACAGTCTTCGAGATGATTTCGTGGGTCTCGCCAAATAGTCGGTGTTCCAAATTTAAAGGCACTTCTTTTACCACTTTTCCATAATCTTAAATATTCCATACACGATTTACAAACACAATTGGGAGCCCAAGACTTCTCATTTTCATCCAAGAGCATCCCAAAATACTCAAAATAGGTGTTGATTTCAAATACGCATTTCGGTAGAAAAAATAAGATTCTTAGAAATAATAATATAAAATTTTCCTACCTTGTGGGTTCTTGAGGGATGTACGGTGGGCAGAATCACATTTCTTGGTCATCTTCAAAAACAGAAAATCCACAGCAAAAAAAGACAAAACGTAAGCACACAAAAAAGGTTGATTATTTACAAGCGCGCACAGATATTACATGTTTCTTAATCATTATTCTTAATACGACTACATCAAAATCTGAAAAGTACAAAAAGAACATTAATAAAAAAGATCGTAAAATAACCAATCAGCGTTTAGTTTGCACAAGAAAGAAAAAAAAAATGTTCTCAAATGATCGGCTGCTCGCGCCAGAGAGTCTTCGTGAAGAGTGTTTTCACACCTTGAGTTCATTAGGGGACAGAACTCAATCACTGCAGTTGGAGTCTTTCGGGCGGCCGTACAATTCGACCACGGCGAGTAGTCAAGCGGTCTTGCAGTAGTGCATCACTTTGATTATTGGCGATTCCATTCACCTCCAAAGAACAAAGTTTCTTAATGGGACGAATTAGCATTCCAGTTGCAGTCTTCAACTTTACTACGCGCACAACGCCATCTTGACTGGGTATAAGTTCGGTAACTCTACCAAGAGGCCAGTTTATTCGGCTAGAATTTTCCGTCCATATCAGGACAACATCTCCTACACACAAAGATCTTGATTTTTTCCCACTAAAGACCGAACATTTTAATGTGCCGAGGTATTCACTTCTAAATCTTGATTTTAAATCATTTCTAATTTTCATTCTATAATGGTATCGTTTATTCATTTCTTTGTGGTCTAGAAATTCTAATTCGGGCATACCTATTTTAGTATTTTCCTGTAAGAACATTGAAGGAGTTATAACTTGAAGATCTTCATTATTATCTGTAACATACGTCAAGGGGCGGGCATTTATAATGCTTTCACAATCGCAGATAACGGTATGTAGTTCTTCAAAATTTAAAGACGACTTGCCCAATACCCTTCTCAAGATTCGTTTCAGGATTCTAACAAGCCTTTCCCAAAATCAACCCCACCAAGGTGCAGAAGGTGGAATAAATTTCCAGACTATACGTAAAAACGCAGTAACCGCTTTTACTTTTTCATAGTCAATTGTTTTCAATAAATTGTGGCAGCCAGTAAAGTTTGTGCCGTTATCCGAATATATTATTGCAGGACGACCTCGTCTAGAAATAAAGCGTTTCAGTCCTAAGATAAAACTTTCGGTTGAAAGAGCTGTTAATAGCTCGAAATACACAGCTCTAAAAACTGCACACGTGACTATCAAAATCCAGACTTTAGATTGATTTTTCAAATAAAGAAGTCCGCACAGATCGATACCTATTATTTCGAAAATCGCGGCTTCTCTGACACGATCAAGAGGTAAGACACTTTCTGCTACATCATGTGGTTTTGCTGAGTGTCTTTTACAAATGATACATTTGCCGATTACCTTTTTGATTGTTTTCCGACTCTTCAGCACTCAGTAATTTTCTCGTAACGCAGTCATTAGCAAGGGTACGCCACAATGACCGAATTCTAAATGTTTCGAAAATATAATCTGTTCTACGACGTAATGATTCGAAGGAAATAAGATAGGTAATCTAAAATTAAATTCACCTTCTCGTTGAAATATTTTAGTTTTTACGCGTATGATTCCTTCCGAATCTGTAAAAATATTCAGGCATTTCAGTCTTTGATTATGTTCATTCACAAAGGATTCTTTTTTCACTAGTTTTAATAATATTGTTTCTGCCGCTTTTAATTCGTTGTGGGTTAATTGACCGAATATTCTGTCGGTACTACCCCTTTTCGAATTTTGGTAAAATAGCAAAATCCAACCAGTAACTCGCAAAATTTTATTGTAAAAGGAAAAGCGATTATAAAATTGTGCCTCATCACTCTCTACATTAGGAGTGGTCACAATAGTTTTTCTTTTTTCAGAATTCACTATATCCATATTAGGAAAAATGTTAGTAGTAGGCCAATTTTCTTTTGATTCTGAAAGCCATGATGGCCCTAACCACAACTGAGATTTAATAAGGGATTTTGCACAACAACCGCGTGACGGTAAATCTGCTGGATTCATATGTCCAGGTACGAAATTCCATGAAATGTTGGGGGTAAGCTTTCGAATTTCCCTAACTCTATTTTCTACAAATGTACCCCAAGGACCTTCCCGTTTTATCCAGTATAACACGTCCATTGAATCTGACCAATAGAAAGTATCAACATTTTCTAATTTCAAATCGTTTTTAATGCTATTAGACAATCTAGCTCCAATACAACCGGCCAATAACTCAAGGCGTGGAATGGAAATGTCCTTTAGAGGAGCTACTCTAGAACGAGCCTGAATAAGCTGACAAGTTACACGATTTTCTACTTCATTTCATAGATAAATGCATGTAGCGTAAGAAAATTTACTAGCGTAGCAGAAAATATCCAAAGATAAGTTTCCCTCTTTTAGAGATAAGTTAGACAATCTTCGCGGGGTCTCAAGATTTCCCAAATCATTAATTTCCTTAGTCCATTTTCTAAATTCCTTACCTATCTCATCGGGAAGCTTGGAGTCCCATGACGCCTTTATTTTCCAGCATTTCTGTAAAAGTAATTTTGGAGTTAAGGTCACGGGGCAAGTGAAACCGATGGGATCCAATATTTTATGAGTTAAGGACAAAATTGTTCTTTTAGTGATGCACTCATTTTCCAATTTAAAATTCCGAAAATCACACGACAATGTATCACTCTTGGTGTCCCACATTAAACCAAGTAAGGGAATTTTATCCTCATCCGCATCACTCAAATGACCCTTTTCATTAAAGCCTAATCCAATTTCTTCGCACCGATTATGACACCAACCACGAAGATCAAATTGTGCCGAAGCTAAGAGTTTCCGTGCTTCATTGCGAAAATATTCTAACTCTTCTAACGATTCTACACTAGCTACACAGTTATCTACATAGAAAGATTCTTTAAGTTTTATAGAAACGTCTTTAATGTTCTCAGGTGCTTCATCTAAGTGACGTGTTAGAGTAGCGGCCAAAAGGAAGGGGCTACAACTAATCCCAAAGACAACCCGACAATGTCTATAAATTTCAAGGTTTTCTGAATTCCCATCTCTCCACCAGAAAAAACGTAAATAATCTCTATCCTTTTCATGTAGTGATATCTGTAAAAAAGCTTTACGAATATCTGCTACAATACCTATTTTTCCCACTCTAAATCGATTTAGAACAGAAGGAATTAGTTCAATTAAATTAGGTCCCTTCTCTATACAATAATTTATGGAAACAGAACCCTTAACATGTGCTGATCCATCAAATACTGGCCTAATTTTGGTCGTAGAATTAGGTTTTATTACAGCTCTATGAGGGAGATAATGGACTTTGGTGTTAAGTTTTTCCTCTCCTTTCACACTTTCAATAATTACATTAATATTCCATTCTTTTAATAATTCAATAATTCAATCTTTCAATTCCCTTCCGTTTCCCACTCATTTAAAACTGCTTCGTAATCTTTCAACAAACCGCAATTTTGGAGATTCTTAATATTATTTTGCAGGCGTTTTATCGATAAATCTTTATTACTTGGAATGGGAGGATGCTCACTTAACCAGGGAAGACAAACTTTGTACCTACCATCAGTTTATCGTGTTACGGTTTCTTTAAAATGCTCCAAAACTAATTTCTGAACTTATTCCTTAGTTTGTTTTTCCGCCGGATCTACTATGCCTAAAGAATCTAAATTCCACAAATCTGTAATTTTGGCATCGTTTACATATAATGAAAGGACCAAAAGAGAACTATCCCTTTCATTTCCACCAATTTTGCCCATAGTAGTCCAACCTAGTTTTGTTGGCATCGCAACCAAACCACAAGATAAATTTTCTATTCCACAATGATAAATTACACAACATCTGCTCCCAAAAGTACATGTATTTCATTTAAATTTCTTTCATATAAACAATTTTTACCCTTAGGGCAGATATCGCTCAAAATTTTTTTTTTCTTTTAATTCCGCAATACAATGAATGTCTCTAATTTTGGGTACATTAGCAAAAATTTTTTCTTGTTCCATTACCTCAATTTTAATCCTTTTACCTCCCCTTAAACCCCTTAAATTAACAGAATAACAGTTATGATCTACCGTTGTTTCGGTACCTCCAAACAACCCGTGAGTAATTCTGACCTTTCTTAAACTTTTTAATTCTATCTTATTGGCTACGAACTTTGGAATATACGACTTAGAAGAGGCCGTATCTAACAATGCGTGTACTATATATTCACAACCATTATTTCTTACATAAGCATATAAAGTTTGTAAATAAACTTCTTTCGGCAAGTTTTCATTCGCAAAAAGGGCAGTATCCGACACTTCGGTCTGTTGTTTAGATTTTTCCCTTTTTACGTTTCTATAACAAATAATGTGTTATGATTCCCGTTACAAATCCGGCATTTTATATTTTTTTTGCAAAAACGCGATAAATGTTTTTTCATTTCTAGGCACTTAAAACATGCTCCTTTTTTCATTAGAATGTTCTTAATTTCATCAATAGATAACTCATTAGTTCTATCGCAATTAACCGATGAGTGATGAAATGATTCACAAAAAACGCAGTTTATTACGTTTAAATCCTCTTTTTTGTTCGTTGACACTAAATCATTAGCTGTGGGATAATTTTTTTGTTTATTGTTATTTCGAAACGAATTAAAGTTTTTCTTTTCAGGAGGAATAAAAATTTTCCTATCTTCGTTAATTGGGTTTATTACTAGATTAGCCCTATCTCTTGCTTTTAAACAAGTAGATAAAAAATTCATTAGTTCTTCAATTTCATAAAATCCTTTTTCCTTATCGGACTTGTTAAGTTGTATTAACAAATCTTTCGGAATTGTTTTCAAAATGGTTGTACATAATACACTTGAGATGTTACAGGGGTTGGACAAAAATATGGAAACACCTTAAAAAAACACGTTTCCTTGCCTAGTATTGTGTACGGTACTCGTTGTTATTCAAAACAGCTTCCAGTCTTCTGGGAATGGATAAATACAGTTTCTGTATGTTTGCCAAGGGAATATTGTACTATTATTCCTGCAAAACGGTGGCAAGTTCAGATAACGATGTTGGTGGTGGATAGCGAGAATGCACTTTCCGCTCCATTGTAGACCACAAAGGTTCAACAATATTCAAGTCTGATGACTTTGGTGGCCTGGGGAGATGCGAAAATCCATCCTCGTGCTCAGAAAACCAGTCCTGGACAATGTGAGCTGTGTGAACGGGGACGTTGTCGTCTTAGAAGATACCATCATCATTGGGGAACAAAGCTTGTACCATTGGATGGACTTGATCGGCCAAAATGTTCACGTAAGTCTGAGCAGTAATGCGCCTTTACAGAGTTATCATGGAGCCAAAAGAGAACCACGATATGGCTGCCCAAACCATCACCGAACCCCCGCCATGTTTCACTCTTGGCAACAAGCAGTCTGTATTATAGGCTTGAGATGGCGTTCTCTAGACGCAAACTCGGTCAGAAGTGGGCAACAATGTGAAAGAAGACTCATCAGATCATATTACGCTCTTCCACTGCTCTATAGTCCAGGCTGTATGACTTAAACACCACTTTTTCCTGTTACAGGCATTAGCAGTACTGGTGGATGGCTTTTCAATTGCAACACGGCCAGCAATTCCCTATTTATGAAGCTCCCTTCTAATTGTTTTGGCACTCACAGGATTTGGTAACACGACATTCATTTCAGCAGTAACTTTTGCAGCTGTGGTCTGCTTATTTTTCGCGATAATCCTTCTTAATGATCGTCTGTCACGATCTCAGCACACACTTTCGTTCGCGCTGTGATTTAGCGGATGATGTTTTTTCCGCATTTCAAATATGCGGAATAAATCTTCGACACAGTACCTCTTGAAACACTAAAAACCTCGGCTACCTTGCTTACGAAAGCACCCACCATACGCGCGCCAACAATTTGTCCACGTTCGAAGTCTGTTAACTCTGACATAATACAATGATAATCTCACATAACAGTGCTCCAACAACGACTGAACGGTGCAGCGATTTTACGAAGTTGTATAGGTGACGTCAGTAGGCGAAAACTCCAGTGAAATCAACATAGTTCATTATAATCAATCTTTCTTTTCAAACATGCATTTCAAAAGGTGTTTCCATATTTTTGTCCAACCCCTGTATTTATATCTGTTCCTAAGCTTTGCAAACTTCTCAGTTCCACTGATAATTTATCAAAATATTGTCGGAAAGCATATATATCATTCGAAGTTCTAAACGGCTTGATAGCTAAAAGATTACTAATATGATTGTGTATTAATAATTGTTTATTAGAAAACCTACTTTGCAGTGATTCTATAGCCGCATCGTAATTTTTTTCGGAAACAGGAAAACCTTCAATTGTGTTTAAAGTGGTCGATCTTAATTGCGATCTTAAATAATTAAATTTATCAACTTTATTTAACGACTTATTATCATGAATGGCCGATTCAAAACTACTCCAAAAGGAAAGCCATTCATCTATATTTCCATCAAATATTGGTATAAGCAATTTCGGTAACTTAACTTTTACAGAATTATCCACTTTTTCATTAAATGCACTGTCTGAAAATTGTTCAGTGTTACTTTCTTGCTTTGATTTTAAATTTAAAAATCCGGCATTTAATTCTCTAATTTTCTTATTTGCGCGTGACTTCCATAATATTACATTTTCGCTATACTTTTCAGCGGCTTCTAATTCTTTCTCTAAATCATCGGGATTGACTAATAATTCAATTGAATTATCTGTTGTCTTAAGTGACTTAAATTTGTCGGTCAATGTTTCAACATGTTCTTGCAGTTCTTCAATAGACACATCGTCTGATTTTATAGAAGTTTCGATTTTATTTAGAATTTTCGTAACAGCAGATCGAAAAATCGTTCTTCATTTTTGAAGTGTTTCTAAATTTTCAGCCATTTTTTTCTTTTTCTCTACTTAATTAGTTAATTTCGAAATTCAAATTCTTAATTATTTCAAAATATATTACCACCGTACATCCCGCGGCAGGGATGCCATGTTGATTTCAAATACGCATTTCGGTAGAAAAATAAGATTCTTAGAAATAATAATATAAAATTTTCCTACCTTGCGGGTTCTTGAGGGATGTACGGTGGGCAGAATCACAATTCTTGGTCATCTTCAAAAACAGAAAATCCACAGCAAAAAAAGACAAAACGTAAACACACAAAAAAGTTTGATTATTTACAAGCGCGCACAGATATTACATGTTTCTTAATCATTATTCTTAATACGACTACATCAAAATCTGAAAAGTACAAAAAGAACATTAATAAAAAAGATCGTAAAATAACCAATCAGCGTTTAGTTTGCACAAGAAAGAAAAAAAATTAAATGTTCTCAAATGATCGGCTGCTGGCGCCTGGGAGTCTTCGTGAAGAGTGTTTTCACAATAGGTATTTTTCACCAACTCTGATATAACTTTTCTACTATTATTAAACAAATATTCTCCACATATGTAGCAAAAATGATCTGAATTGTTTAAACAACGTCTCCTTGAACTACTCATGACGCAAAAACTTGAGAAACTAATCTTAATACAGTAAAATACACCTGTTATCGATTAATACATATGCTTAAATGATAAAAATCAAAAACAAAGTTACTCAAGCTGCTCAAAAAAATTTACTCTTAGATTTGACGAAAACAAGTCATAAGTGAACATTATCAACCACAAAATTCGCGGCAACAGACAAAAAGTTTAATTTTGTAAACTAGTAATATAAATAAGTTAGATGATTTGTCCAGCATTTCTTTTAGGCTTATATTTCATAATGAAATTTAAGCTTTATCATATATATATATATTACAAATTTAAAATTTTTTTCGCCAAAACTAACCTTTATACTATCTTAATTTTCTTATAATAATATTCCGTACTTACTTCAAATTATTAAATTAAAATCTTGTTTCTAAATCTAATCTGTTAATCCTTATGCAGACGATATAAATTCTTAATTTGCCTTAAAAAACATTATTCCAGTATGCGTAAATTTAAAAAGATGGCTCTAAATTAAAAATATTCTTAATTAAAACTTTATTTCTTAATATTCCAAATAAAACTGATTTCTTCTATGTTTTTATCAACCCTTTTTAAGAAAGTCTTATTAAATTTATTCCAAAACCATACCTTTCAAAAAATATCATTATTTTATTTTATCTATTTATTTATTTTTCCTACGTCAACCTTTGATGTGTGCATATTAATAAATTCATTTCTTTTCTTTTTCTCTTAAAATTAATCATTTATAAAAATCGTCTGCCTAAGATATTTAAAATTCTGAGTCAATTATAAATTGGTTAAATAATATTTTTTTAAAAATAAATTTATCGTTTGTGGAAAATAATCTCGTAGCTGGACAAGAATTCTGTTTACATAAAAGAATGATGGTTTGAGGTTACAGAATGTTCCAGAACTTTCTTTTTAGTTTAAAAAGGGGGAAGTCTCGAGATGAAAAAGAAAATTTCTTGGGTTGCTTCTTCGATGAGGACAGCTTGCTGAAATAATGATGGAATTTTTGCAAAAGGAGCTTTTCCTTCCTCATTATTACGAATTTAATAAATGAATTTACAGCAGCCCATGACTAATTATTGGATCTTCTACATTTATTTATTCATTTTGTTTTTTCCCTCGCTTGCCATGACTGTGTGTTTCTTTTTAACCAGTGGAAATAATTCGAGTTCTTCTTAAATCGTCACAACTAATCGAAAAGTCGACGGGATTTTCTATCTGTGCTGCCTTTTTAATGAATGATATTTAAAGAAAATTGCGATGGAACGAAGAAAAGCATGCTATCGCCGAAGTTCGATTGAAGGACAGTCCATATGGTATTTTCAGCTTGCTAATGGAATGGGCTGTGGAACGAAATGATGATAGGTTTGTGAATCGCCGATAATTGACTTCTCGTGAATTCCTGAAGCTTGGTATTTTTGGTCATAATGATAAATTTTTGAGACCTGGTGATTTCGAATTGGATTTAATAAGGAATATAAGCGCCATTCATCTTGTTGCGGCCCAAATATGCGATCATTGACTTTAAATATTACTGGTAGTAATGACAAGAAAAAAAAAACGTTTAGAGACAACTGAACGCCGACTGCTACTTACTTTCATAATTTTCGTTATTATTGTCTCTCCTAGGATCATCTTGAGAAATTCTTCTTAAGAGTGAGTTATTTCAAATTAATTGAATATTATTTGTATCCTTTTTAAGCATTTGTGTAGATTGTTTATTCTCTATTTGTGAGGTTTATTTATTTATTGTTTTGTTTTTCTTTGAGTCTTATTTATTAATCTATTTATGAGTATTATTATTATCATTATTATTTGTTGAAGATTGAAATATTTTTATTCGTAAGGATTTAATTGAGGAGTATGATGTTCTTAAGATATTTACTGTTACTTATTAAGATTATTATGATATTTTTATGTACGTTTAAAGATAAGTTCGTAATAATAATGAAGTATAAAAGAACTTAGAAGCTCAAGTTATTTTTTAAAAAGTTGCATTTTCTAATTTATTGATATTTGTTTGTTATCAAGAACTATTCTCAGAATGCAGTATTTTCATGATAATGTTCCTACAACTAGACATTTGAGCTGATAATTAAGTTAACATTTATGTTTTTCATTTTATTTGTTAGAATTTCTGGTTACAGTGAGCTTTGGTTCCCGGATTCTTATAATTTATTTAAATTCAGTAAGAAAGATGGAACTGTGCAAGGCTGTTGCTAGAATTTTGACTGATAAATATGATTAATTTTGTCAGTAAATTTTGTGATTTTAAGTAAGAAATTACCTATAGTTAAAATTTTTGAATCTGTTTATGATCTATAAAATAATAGAATTAAAAGTTGATCCCAATTTAAGGTATATCTATGATATTTACAATTTCTGTTTTATTAGATAAAATTTCTGGTTAAAGTTAGCAGCTAAATATAGTTATAATTTTCGCGATAATTTTGATTCAGATTTTTAAAAAGGTGGGTAATGGTTCTGTGTGAGGCAGTTAAAATGTGTACAACACCAGTAGACAAAGCCCTCAAAATTGCGAAAGCGCGAACTCAGGAATTTCACCTTAAAAGTAAAAGGCTCTATGATCGAAATTTTGTCGAATGCCCATTAAAAATACAAGACTCTGTAATTTATGAAGAATTTAAATACCCTAACACTCGAAAATTAGAACCTACTTTCTCTGGACCATACAAAATTATAAATAAACTTTCTGATGTAACTTATGAAATAGATAAATTTAATTATGAGACAGGACAGAATTCCGTTATTGTGCATGTTTCTAAATTAAGACCCTATTTTTCACCAGAAGATTTTAAACTGTTTCATGAGCAACCCAAAAAACAAACAAAACCTCAGATACAATCACAATCACTAGATCAAACTAAAGTCAAGACAGTAGATTAAGTTTTAATTCTTATTCTTTAAATAGTTTATCACCATAATTTTCAACATTAGCAGGTATGTTTTTGGAGGCCTACAAGAATATTACTTGTTTTTGGGAGTTTTTGGGGTTAAATTGGGCTCCTTATGCAGGCATAAGGTGAACACTTTGATTGTAAAAGCTTTCAAATTGATGTTGATAAATTAATTTTAAGGGTGTTTAATTCTAACTATATTTACTCATGTATTTGACATCAGTATTATTCTATTTATTCAGCAGATATTTATGTTATAACAGTTATAAAATCTAATGATTCTACTCAAACCTATAACATAATATGTGATTTTCAGTGATTGTGAAAACTACAGATATTAAGAGTTTTTCAGAAAAGCACACTATTTTTATTTCTATTTCTCAATTAAGAATGACACCTTTTATTCCTATTGTATTTTATTATTAAAGTTTATAATCCATGTGTAGATAAAACATTATTCTACATTTGGCATTTGAAAACTTATAACCAAATTTGACAGTTTTGTAAAAGAGTATCAGAGAGGAATTATTGTAAGGAAATACTGGTTGAGAGTCCATTTTCTAAATAGTTAGATTTAATTTTATTTGGATTTTGGAATTATTATGATTGTTTTTATTTATACTTTCGGCTAGCAAAAAAATACTTTCTTATGCTATTAGAAGATAAGAAAATTATTTAGTTGCTATGTAATTATTTTTATCCTCAACCAATATTTTCCCTATCAATAATAAACAAATAGTGATATTTTCTTTTGATTGTACTCTTGTTTTACTATTATTATTATTATTATGATTTCTATAATGAAGTTTAGTATTAATTATACTCTTATTGAAAAATATTAGGATATGGAGTCTTATTATACTATTACTTATTATTGTTGTTATTGTTATTATTTAAATTTTTCTATATTATTTATTATTGATATTGAGAGTGATGCAATTTATTATTGAAAAATTGATATATTACTGAAAGTTGTTGGATCCAACATAACATTAAAACCAAAGATTAAACTAGGTTTGAAGATTTTTAATTAAAGAGACTGTATTCAGAGAACATTGGAAAAGACTCTTTTATATATACTATTGAAAGACTTGTTTCATTTAAAGGACTTATTTAAAATAAATTATGCATTAAGTCATTGTAATTATTTAAACTTCCATGAGAACGAATTTTTATTGTTTTTATTATGTTTTTATCTCTTGCTTATTAATATTCATAACTTATTTACTGTTATTATATGTATTATCTCCTATGCACTTACAAATGGTAAGTGATGTTGTAACATTATTGTATTTCTTTCAGGGAAATGCTCCTACCTAAATTTAATTCAGAATTATTTTCTCTTAACTATTTTATTTTAATCGCTAATATTTTTTATATTGCGTTAATTTTCTTTTCTTCCATCTCTTGGCTTCCTGAGTTTGACAGTTTTATTCCAAAATTTAACTTTTGTAAATTATTATATTTCTGTTGTCTGAACTTGTAGTTTTATTTAACTATCAATTTCATACAAAGTCTTGGGGAGGGGGAATAATATTACAAATTTAAAATTTTTTCGCCAAAACTAACCTTTATACTATCTTAATTTTCTTATAATAATATTCCGTACTTACTTCAAATTATTAAATTAAAATCTTGTTTCTAAATCTAATCTGTTAATCCTTATGCAGACGATATAAATTCTTAATTTGCCTTAAAAAACATTATTCCAGTATGCGTAAATTTAAAAAGATGGCTCTAAATTAAAAATATTCTTAATTAAAACTTTATTTCTTAATATTCCAAATAAAACTGATTTCTTCTATGTTTTTATCAACCCTTTTTAAGAAAGTCTTATTAAATTTATTCCAAAACCATACCTTTCAAAAAATATCATTATTTTATTTTATCTATTTATTTATTTTTCCTACGTCAACCTTTGATGTGTGCATATTAATAAATTCATTTCTTTTCTTTTTCTCTTAAAATTAATCATTTATAAAAATCGTCTGCCTAAGATATTTAAAATTCTGAGTCAATTATAAATTGGTTAAATAATATTTTTTTAAAAATAAATTTATCGTTTGTGGAAAATAATCTCGTAGCTGGACAAGAATTCTGTTTACATAAAAGAATGATGGTTTGAGGTTACAGAATGTTCCAGAACTTTCTTTTTAGTTTAAAAAGGTGGAAGTCTCGAGATGAAAAAGAAGATTTCTTGGGTTGCTTCTTCGATGAGGACAGCTCGCTGAAATAATGATGGAATTTTTGCAAAAGGAGCTTTTCCTTCCTCATTATTACGAATTTAATAAATGAATTTACAGCAGCCCATGACTAATTATTGGATCTTCTACATTTATTTATTTATTTTGTTTTTTCCCTCGCTTGCCATGACTGTGTGTTTCTTTTTAACCAGTGGAAATAATTCGAGTTCTCCTTAAATCGTCATATATATATCTATACATATAGAGTGTTTCACTACCAGGCCGTCAAACTTGCATGAGGTATAAATGACACAGAAACCATTCAGAATCACACAGCAATGCAGGGTCCAAAATCTCGTAGTTGCGAGTTATTGTACAAAATAATGTTCCTAATCGATTTCTTTTTAAAAATTTTGATTCCTTGTTAGACACCACTTTTTTAAAATGCTAAAATTCCCCTTTTTAAATAATGTATTCATTTAGGCGAAAATAACAGAATTTTACAATTTTAAAAAATGGTACCGATCAAGAAATCTGTCTTAAAAAAAATTTAGCCCAAATCTGGTAGATAGAAGCAGACAAAAATATCAGAAACAGAAATACATTAATAAGATAAAAACATGTTACTCCTCTTAAATTATATAAATGGGTTTTAATACAGAATTATTTGATTTGCTTCGAATTTTGGAAATAGGTTTTTTATATGATAAAGCATATCCCTGATTAGTTTTGAGGGTTCGATGATTAAGCATAAAAAGAGGAAATGGGAGGGGGCTATATCTCCATTAATTTATTTTTCGAAAGGCATTTCACTTGAAAACCTAAGGCTGTAATATAGAATTTTTATGCGTAGCTTGTGAGCTCAGTTTAACTGAATAGTATTTTTTTATTACATTAATTAATCTCCGTTTGTATAGAAGAAAGATGTTTCGGTATAGAAGATTTTGTATTGCTTATGATGGATATTAATCGTGTAATCAAAGCTGAAATCACTTTAAAAAAGTGTGATACTTAAAGGTTAACTAATTGAAAATTTTACTTTAATTATAGCGCAATGTTTTTCGTTTACTGTGATCATTACTAAATGTTTATAAACATTAAAAGCCGAAAGCAGACTAATGTGGAGTCAAAAATATTTATTTAAATTATGGATTTTCAATGAATTAAGAATAATCATTTAGATTAGGTTATAATTGTTAATTGTGGTAATTACTTAATATTAACTTAAATAGCAGTCTAAATAGATATAGGGTAAAATAAATGACCAGTTGAGAAAAAAAATAACCCCCCTCCCCCCTCCGAAAAAAAATCATGATTACAGATAAGCTCAGTTTAACATTTTTATCTGGCCGCATTTGACTATTTTTTAAATTCTTTTTTGTAGAGCGGTGTTATGAATATCATGTTAAGGCGGCATTAAAAAAAAAGTATTTTTCAACACTCAAGAAATTTGACATTTTCATACTAATTTTAAGAGTCATTTATAAAAGAAAATAACATTATACAGAAACTTACATAAACTTTACATATTTTTCATAAAATACATAAACTTTTCGAACTTTTTCTTGAAATAATAATAACTTTAACTTTTTTCGATATGTCTAGTAAAAAATAAATAATTTACATAAAATGCATAAATTTTTCGCACTTTTCTAGAAATAATAATAACTTTAACCTTTTTCGATATGTTTAGTAATTAGAAAGGTATGGACATTTTTTTCGTTTTTCACAAAACAATTCAACACAAAAACACAATCAAAAAACAATCACACAACGTTTTTCAAGTTTTTCCCTATTTCCACACTCTTGATCCGATTATATCCATTAACAGTAAAATAATCAGAAAGGGGAGGAGTTATAATCTCCTCGTACCATTACACTTGAAAACTATCTTTCTCCTTAATAAATAGGACGAAATTCTCTGATTAAATAAGACGAAGAAAACTGTGTCAACTAAGTGGGATCTAGTGCATTTGAATCACCCTCTTTCCCCTGATTACGTCACTGTCCATTAACGAACTTGACCAAGATTTTTTGGCCTTTTATTGTATAAGTTTGGAAGAGGTTTGTGCATAATTTTGGAAGTTATCCTGTCCAAAAAAATGTGATACATATGCATATAAATAGATAGATAGATAAAAATTTTAACTGAGGAAAGTTTTGTGTTCTAATGGCCATGATCGGTGTAGATCGAATTCAAACATAAGAGAATATGCAGTATTTCTTACAATACCTAAATCTGAGCTTTGAGTGCTTAGTAGATAATATATCGCCTTCATTCGAAATTTTATTAGTACTCATCTAAAGGTATACATACAATTAATGTCGAGTATCCTACTACATTAGTATATATCTCAATATGTCACGAAAATTTTACACATAAAAGTACATTCTTTAATTTAAAAGGTTTTTTTTTTTAAATCCTAGTTCAAATTCTATGTGAAATTAAACGTTGTTTTAAAATGCACGGTAAAAAAGAGTCACTGATAAAAAATTACGTATAAAAGAAATTATTAATTAAAAAAAATTTCACAGTTTTCTTTAGCTTTATTTTTTCTAGGAACAGATTTAATTTAAAGTTATGCTTCAGTTCTTAGAATTTTTTTTTATATAAATTATTCTACTTAAGTATTCAATTTAAGTATAAAATTTCAATCTGAGAAATATACAATTTAGTTAATTAAAGCACACAAAAATTTTTTAGCATTATTTTTTTTCAATCTGTTAAATAAATTTTTTTTACATTAGAATAGGTCTGTGAACTTTATTTTAAAAAAAGTAACAGATTTCATTTCACTCTCTTATAAATTTGTAAAAAAAAAAGAAAAAAAAAGTTATTCACATACGAAAAATGGGGAAAACAAAATATAAAGTGAGAAGGAAATCGAAAAAGAAAAAAACAATTAGAAGAAATATACTTAGGTTATAAAAAATATTTAAAATAGAGATTTTCAAAAGCTATTTAATTTGTACTGATAAGATGAAACTCATGTTCTTTACATATGATTTGCGTGTGTGATAAGATACCTTTAAAGAAATTAACATTTTTACTAATCGTGAAAAAATAAAATGCAATTTATAGTAGTAAAATATTACTGGACATATATTTCCCGGGTAATTCTAAATTTACGGTACAAACTTTAAGGGTTGATACAGCACACTGTAACAATAATTTATTCTATAGAAATGTATGGACCCAAGGGATTCGTTGAGGTAGAACCAGGGGGGTCAACTTGACCTTTTTTGTTTAAAAATATTTCATTTACATCAGAAAATGCATAAATTATTCTTTTGTTTATTATAGACTGACGTTTCGCGATAGGACAAAGAAAGAATTTCTCTTTTAAAATTTCCGGTGTCAAATTGAATCCTTTTTAAATTAAATATAGCTTTTTTTTATTTTTTTTCATGTATATCCTGTGTTTGGCAGATTTACCAGTTTTGTGTGCTTTTGATTAAATTTAAAAAAATAATTTCTTACCTGAAAATTTCAAAGAAGAATTTTTTCTTTGTGTAACCATGAAACGCTTGTCTGCAATAAAGAATAAAATAGTATAGGAATTTCCTGGTGTGAAATTTTTTTAAGTAAAAAAAGCTCCAAATTATTCCCCTGGTTATACCTCAATGCACCACTTTTGTTCATAGATTCCTACACAGCAAATGATTGCTATAGTGTGCTGTACCAACCCTCAAATTTTGCATTATGAATTTAGAATCACCTTGTATAATATTAGTAATTTAATATTTTTCTCTATCCGATTATTTATTTCGATATTACTAGCTTTGATAACAAATGATATTTAAATTCAGTGATGCCAGTGCGCTATTTTTTTTAAAGAATAGATTCCCTGTATTGCACCACCTTTTTGAAATGGTTAAATTCTTCTTCCTGTATTGTTAATTAATATGCCATTAAAAGAGGCAAACTTTTTCATTTCAAAAAGTTGTTGCCAATCATAAAATCAGAATTTAAAAAAAAGTAGCCCATTGGTATAAATGTTTAATGTTATATTATAGCTGATAAAATATTTCTTAATATTGAGCATTTAAAAAGATATATTTATTGTTTCGAAGAGTTTCTTTTCGCGTTTTTTAAAATGAGTTTTTACTTTTTGCTATTTTCTTTTTAATGTAGGTAAATACATGTATAAGTGTTTGCATTTTTCTGAAGTAAAGACGATAAGATTATAAAGAAGTAAGAAATTGCACGTTAAGCATTGCAAATGTGGTGCGTTCTTACTATAACGAAATTTTAAAAGTAGTTAGATCTTGGTGTAATAGTATACAGTACATAGGATACAGTGTAATAGACGAAATCTTTAGTTTGTCCCTGAAGATACTATCAGCTTTCTATTATACTGCAAGTAACTTGTAATGAACTTTATGAACGTAAATTAATTTTAGAAAATACGAAATAGTTTAATACAATTTAAACGCGTCGCAAACAGTGTTCTCCATTATGCCATTATATTTTGAAACACGTTTGTGTGACCCTGTAAAGGAAAAACAAATATTCTTTTCACCACAGATTGTACAGAATGTATATTGCAGCATATTTTTCACAGATGCATATAAATTTTATTAAGTTCGAAAGTGTGTAAATCATTAAAATGGCTTAAAACTAAATTTTCCTGTTAGTCACAAAGTAACGGAATAATTTTGATTGTCCCTGGAGTTAAACTATGAATCCAATTTTCATACAATTTGAAATAACACAACAGAATTATACAATAATTATGTATTTTAAATTTGAAACGATTCGGTTGAGTAATTATTGCTCTGTTATATGCGAAATGAGCAACGGACAGACGGATAGACTGAACGACAATTATAGGTGCTACGTATTTACATAATTCAGAACACACTTAAAAATAAATAAAATCCGCTTCTTATATTTATGCGTTTAATACCATATGTATAAAATACATAAAAACGAAAAAATATAAAAAAAATCTTTGGAACAAATTTTTTGCCTGGTGAAATAAACTTGATCCCCCCGCCCCCACCTTTTTTTCACTGGCAAATTCTGCATTTCGTTTGCCTCAACAAATACCTTTAAAGTGGAATGTAACTTTTGCATTCAAATAAAGATCAATCCGACGCAAACCTGTAGTTCTTTTCCATATAGTTTGAAAAGTTTCTGAAGTATACTTCTTTAGAACTAATGTGTAAGTGTCAGCAACTTCAGTCCTAAGAGAGCAATATGCATGAAATGCTTCTTGGTAAAAGAAAATAAAACATTGAAAGAGTGTTTTTAAGCATGCTTGATTATTCTGACACGAAAAGAGTTTGCTATATCTGTCAAACTAATGATTTTGTATTTGGAGTGTATACAGGCTGTTCCAAAAACTATATCCTCAGTTTTTATTCCTTAACCCCTTATCTACCAACGGTACTTATAACTACCTTAAAATAACTTATTTTCATTCTTTTAATACGTCCGTTAGTTGTAATACTGTTTAGAATGAGTTACAGGTACATTACTTTATCTTGTTCCAAAAGCATTATTGGTTGCACAAAACAAAAATATTATTAATTTAAGATTTCTTTAATCTTTGCATCGTTTTAGCTTTCTTGGCGCTGAGGGAGGGGGATGGGGATTTATCAATGTGGAAATGTTTCTATATTTATATTGCAAGAACATCATATTTGTATATTTTATAATTCTATAAAAAACTAAGAAAAATATTTAAAAATTAAAAAATTGAGCGGGGTTATAAAAATTTCACAAAATCCTTGTAAATTCAAATTTAATTAATCCTTATAAAACCTTCAAACTTTCTGAAATCTTTTAAATATTTATTGAATGATTATGTAAATCTTTTAATTTATTCTAAACAACTTACGTAAAATGCTTTAGAATGAAAAATTTTCAAGAATTCATAATGCGGTAGATAAAGGGTTAAATATAGATAATAGCATTTAAAGATGTTCATAAATGATTGTATCGTATTCAAATGTATCGTATGATAATTTATTTTAATTGTTTACGGCAAACCATGCATTAAATTAAAGATAAACTAATCTGGCTTTTCTGACAAATATTTAATATTTGCACCTTTAGTTATACGACACACGAAAGTCCAGTTCCTTTCACTTTTCGGTTAGCACGTCTGAAATAGTTGAAACAATTAACTCTTCAATTATCTATAGCTTTTTATTATCGCTAAATTCGCGTAAATCCTACTAAATTCAGCATAGAAGCACCACCTGTAGCCGATTGAAACCAAAATGTAACCATCGCCAATTCATGTAAAAGACCAAATGGATTTGAAATTTGATGAAAATCTTCGCATTAGTTCTTAGGATAGAGCTGTTGCAAAAATCACACAAATGCAGAATAGCAGAGCCAGCTGTTAAGCTATTTAGAATAAAATATAAACAGCATCAATTCATGTCAAGGACTAATCCAATTTGAAGTTTCATGGATATACGTGCATTTGTTCTTCAGACTGGGATGATGCGGAAATCTTTAAATATGTAGCATAGAAGAGCCATCTACATCGAAACGTAAAAGACGTCAATTCATGTTAAGGACTTACTGAATCTGAAGTTTGATGGAATTCCTTGAATTAGTACTTAAGATATAGCTATTACGAAAATCGCACTAAATGCAGCATAGCAACGCAATCTATTGACCGATTTACACCAAAATAATAAAAACACCATTCCATATCAAGGACTAACGACATCTGAAGTTTGATGAAAATCCGTGCAGTAGCTCTGTTGAAAGAGCTATTGAGAAAATCACACAAAATGCAGCATAACAGCGCCACCTTTGGAAAGATTTACACCAAAATAAAAAAAAACATCAACTAATGCTAAGCACTAACTGAATCTGAAGTTTGGTGAAATTCCATTCTTTAATTCTTGAGATAGAGCTATTGAAAAAATTGCACAAAAAGCATAGCAGCGTCACTTTTTGTGTGATTTATAAAAGTAAAAAAACTCATCAGTAGATATTTATAACAAGGACTAACTCCATATAAATATTTATTAAAATTCATGCATTAGTTCTTGATATAGATCACCCACAAAATTTTTGTCACAGACAGAGTCACAGAGCCACAGACAAGCAGACAGACATTTTGTAAAAATTTGTTTTTTGGAATCTCTAAGCCCTAAAACGTGTAAATGCGTCGATAACCGAAATTCGAAAATGTTTATTAATCTAATGCTTTTATCTTGTAAAAATAAATGAACGTAAAAATGGACCAATCCCGTTTATTTAATGCTATTTTCACTTAGAAATCTATTATTGACAATTCTAAGCTACACCATTTAGATTCGAACACCTGATACAAAATGTGCAAGTTTTCAATACACAATGCTTTCTAATGCTATATACAGGACAATGATAATATTAACTTTTAATGGGATAAAGTTTCTAAATTTGTTTCCACCATATTGTATGAAATCTATCAAAATTGCATTTTTTATGAAAAATAATTTAGTAAATAATTTTAAAATGAAACCATTTCAAAAACTAATGAAATTATTTTGATAGACAGTAAATTTACTAATACAAGAAATGCATTTTTTAATTAAGTGTTTATTGAAATATTTCTAGGAATTTCTAAATTTTATCGGCATCATTTCAGAATATATCAACAGAATAATAAAATCCGTTTTTTAAGAAACGCAGGTACTGTCCTTTGACTCGTTCAAAGCAGAGTTAATAGAATTTCTATTGATTAACTTTCTTGAAATGGCCTTAAAATTTTCATTTAATTTTAAATGACACTTTGACTGACAATCAGAGCCGTTCGTAATTGAAATTAAATTAAATGGCCGACAGTGATAGAAAACTTTACGAAAAAAGTTGCATTTCATTGAAACGTTTTTTTTAAATTTAAATAAATGTATTTATATAAACAACACAAAGAAACATGTTACATTTAAAAATACAAGATACATATTGAATTTACTTTTTTCAGTGTAAATATAAAAATGAAAAAGTGTTATTTCTCTCTCATTTTTGTTCTAAAATTTTACTTTTAACCCATTAACGCCCGAATAATTTTCTTCGCTAAAATTTAAATTTTGTATTTCCCACCACTTTTAAAAGCAAATAAACTTTTATCTAGATTTATCCAGGATTCTGTCTCGTGAAATAAGGTATAAATTTTTCTTCCTCTTTACTGGTGGGAAAACCACTTTCTTGCTGCTTTTGTAACCGTCCTCAAACGAGGACGCTGGGCGTTAATGGGTTAAATCTAATATAATATCTTTATTTCATTCAAAAAAGCAATGACATGTAGTATATGTACAGTAGGGAAAAAAGAAGTAAGCAGCCCTATTAGGGGGGGGGGGCTCTGCAATGAACTATAATTAAAGAAAATTACTGGTACAAAAGGATATCATAAATATTTTTTTTTCCATGGTGTATATAAAATTTCCTTAGCGGCAGACTTACCAAATACGCGGCTTTTGGCACACCGGTATTATTTTGCAGAAAATATTCTTCTCTTAAATTACCCGAATGTCCAAATTAAATAATAAAGCATTTTCTGTATTAAAATTCCAGTGTTCAAAAAGACGGAAACAGGAAGCAAGACAAGTTCAAAGAGCAGCTCTGTTAGAAGGCACCTAGAAACTAAAACAAAACCAAGCTTCATTTTTTTTTTTTTAACGGCAACACACAATTTTGACAATGCATTTTAAATCTGAAATGTCACTTCACTTAGAGGATAAACATTAAGAAAATTATTGCTTCTTATCAGGGTTGACAAAAGCCCGGGTTTTTGTACAAAAACCTAACCCATCCGGGTTTTTCTGGGTATTTGTGGGTTTTTCTGGGTTTTTGTGGGCTTTAGTTATTCTTCTATACATTTGTATATTTAATAATATATGTGCGTTCTCATTTAAAAATATACTTATTAGGTTGCATTTTTTAATTACATCTGATCTATTTATTACTAATTAATATTATTTGTGATCTCAGTTAATAAATTTATTCTATTCTGATAATATTTATAATCTGATTAATACTAATATCAATAGAAAACTTAAAACAAATATTAGAATAAGTTTATTAACTGATATAAAATAATCTCCATACTATCAATAATTCATGTTAATTATTATTAATACTATTATTAATACTACTATTGATTGTTATCAATGCTAATAATAATAGTACTATTATAATTAATTAATACTATTTTAAATGATAAAAGCGAGTTCTTATCATTTTTAAATATATTTTAGTTATCACAATGAATAATTATTTTTATTTTTGCAGTAACTATAATAATTAAAATTGCTATAATAATTAGTAACTATGATAACTAAACTAGCTTGTTTTGCCTGCTAGTGGAGGTGGTCCTTTTATATGTAAATTTCGAAGCGAACAAACTTCGAACCGGATCCCCCCTGCCTGTGCCACCGCATAACAGGTTGAAAGCAGGCACTATTGGGTACCTCATTTTAAATAACTCTCTAATTTAGATGCACATCTCAAACCGTATCTCTGCTGTCTACAAGACTATGTAGAGGATACTGCGCATGCACAGAAGGATCCTTCCTTTTAAATAAATCTATAATTGATAGGCAAATGTCGTGCCGAACATATCTCCAGCTGCATACAGCACTGTATAACAGGAATGCTGCGCACACACTACCAGGTAGTGCGCTATATTCTTAACAAAAATATGTTTGAAGGAAAATCTGTTAAATAACCTATCTGTAGACATATAAGTCGAGGAAGTGGCATTTTAAGGCAAGAAATTAAGATTTTTGCAGAAAATAGCAGTATTTGACACAGCATTATTTTTTATAAATTTTTATCGTATGTTATAAGCTAAGCTGTCTTGAAGTTTGAAACAGATCAAGCAAGAATTTAAGATTTTTACAAAAATCAATAATAAAAAATAGTGGTATTTGAGGGAAGCAGTGTTTGAATTTAAAAAAGCAGCTAACAATTATATCTTCAGCTCTTGATGAACTGTAAAAAGATGCAACCACACTGTCATCTTTTGTTAAGATTTGGAGAAATTTGATGGAATCAGAAGAATTGAAATAACACAAGGAAATTATGCTGAAATGCTACAAACAGATCATCGCGACCAAGCACGTTTTACCTAATATAATGGATGTAAAGTTTAGATGGGAAAGGCTTAATTTAACAAAAGAGGAAGTAATGAATGTATAATGCAGTATCATTCAGAGTGGTTACCTGCGATATTCGCAATTAAAATTACAGACAGAATATTTTCCTAGATCACTTTTCTCAGAAAGTATTATGTCACAATTCTCAGTTTCAAAATGGTGGGAAATTCTTAAAGGAAAAAAAATAGAAAAAGAAAAACAAGTTAGATTCTGATTTTTGTAGTTTTTTTTCAATCTCTGCATTTTGTTCCATCTAGCTCTGCTTCCATCAAGAGGATTTTCTCTACATTTGGATTCATGTAGTCTGAATTACAGAACAGACTAGACTCAGAGCAGTGTGTAAAATTAGTAAAAAATTATAAATATTACAATAAAAATTAAAGTGAATGTGATTTTCATTGGTAAACTATAAAAAAGATTAATTATAATTATTTTGTATTACATTGCGTAACTTATTTGAAATATACATTTATTAAAAAATAAATTGAAAAAATAAATATTCTGAAATAATTTATCAACTGACGACCACAAATATGAGTCTCTCTCTGTTTTTTTTTCTTTAAATGTGACTTTGTAAAAGAAACCACATAGGTTTTGGACTTAAAAAGAAAATTTGTATTATCCTCCTCAGTCCTGAGACAAATTTTACGTGGCACCACAAAAAACAGTATAAATTTTTTATGAAACATCTCCAAACATGTATTAGGTTGTATATCGATGCTTCTAACATGCACACATCTATTAAAAAAGTCTAAATGTAATTTTAGCAATTCTAACATAAATTAAATTAATTTAAAGGGTGATTTTTAGTGTCGCCTCCAGGCGACATCAGGACTGAAGAGGTTATACTTTTAGGAGGATCATCAGATTCAGAAAGGATTTTTAGCAAAACCCCAGGCGGGTTTTTGTTGGTGGACACGCCCAGAAAAACTCGGGTGGCTTTTTCTGGGCTGGGCCAATTTGTCAACCCTGCTTCTAATATTAAATTACATTTTTTATGTTTATAATTATCTCATGAAATTATAATCCTAATAGGAAATTTTTTGTGGGGTTATTATACTAAAAATCCCAAACAAAAATACATTGAATTTTGTAATTAAATACATATATATGGAGATTCTAAATTCATGGTACAAGACACTGTCACAATCACTTATTTTATAGGAATGTATGGACACAAGTGACGTGTTGTGTTACTAATACCATTGTAGGGGGGAGGGGGCTCATTTTGGCGCTTTTTTAAAATTCAGTATTTCAAATTCAAATCAGGAATTTTTTAGATTATTCTTTTCTTTATTTAAACCCATGGGGAAGAGCGACACGTATACGTGCCGCAAAAAAGGATTAAGAATCCTACTTTATCACCACCGGTAAAATTTTACTGCAAAGTTTGGCTTATTTAATCGGAGCATTGTTCTGCTTTTAAAAACCGGTGGCAATACATTAAATATTTCGCAAAAGTCTCCCGTCGCGAAGGGGTTAAAAGACACATTTTATGATTACACAAAAATAAAAAAATTTCGTTAAAAATTTTCGAATTTTGAAATCGAAACCTTTGAATAATAATATAAAAAATTCTCATTTTTTTTCTTTTTATGTATTTTCAGTATCTGAGAAATTTGCAAGGCTTTTTTTTTTCTTTAAATTTAAAATTTTCGATTTCATGCCAAAAATTTTCCTTTGTGAATTCATGAAATGTTATTTAAACAAAGAGAAGAATAGTGTAGGAATTTTCTGGTATGAATGAGAAATTTCGATATAAAATGTTCCAAATCGGAGACTACTGTTTGTACTACAACGCGTCATCTGCGCCATACATTCCTATGCAATAAGTGAAAGTTACAGTGTCCTGTATTTACCCGTAAAGTTTGTACCATTATTTTTGAATTACTCTGTATGTATATGCATATTAATTATGAAATAAATATTTGAAAAAAAAAGATATGAATTGCAATCTACATTTTATTTTGTTATTGTTGGATTTATATTTATAATATCCTGCTTTATACGAATTCTCAATTTATTTTTTTTTTAATTTCATCTTTGCTCCCACTTATCTGAAATTGTAAAATTCGCCTTTTTTAATGACATATTAATTAAGGTGAAAAGAAGAATTTCACAGTTTTAAAAAAGTGGTGCAAATGTAAGAGAAATCATGCATTAAGCATAGATTATGAAGCACTTTCCATTACTTCCTGAAATCTTAAAAAAAAAACTTCGTTATCCAGGAAAATTGGGCATTACTGCTCCAGGGGATAACGTATTATTGTCCACATCGGTGATTCTCCGATAAGTGGGTAATTTCTGTCCCTTGGGGTTACATGCTGTTTTTTGTCATTCATATACTTGTTTTTTAGCATAAAATGTACTCCCTCAGTCCTAAATTAGTTGCGACATTTGAATACTTTTGTACTGATTATTGATATTTATGATTTTGTTTGAACATTTTTCAGAGAGCTATACTATCAATCAACAATATTTACATACCTACCATTCCCTCCATTATTCCATAAATAAATAATTAATTAGTTTAAAATATCCCGGTTTACACATTCTTAAGCCACGCTCCAAATTTTAAAAACCTTTTAAACAGCAATCTCATAAAACTATCATCAAGCTAATCAATCGTGAATTCATTTACGAAGATTTTATTCCAACATTTCTGAAAAGTATCTTTTAGCATAAACATGCTGCAAACAAAATCGAATTATGTCGAGCTTATTTTGTTCTATTTGACTTTGCTTAATGATGGATGAAATGCGCCCAATCTTTTCCTTCTTGAGAATCATATTCATTTACGAATTATAACAGTATATGAAAATCTTCGCAGTGTTTCTCGACGTTTTATTAAGACATCTTTGATTTTGCTCAGTGGCATATTTTTTTCGTACTCATTTACAATTTTTTCTAAATTTGCATTATAAATTTGTTCATCTTTTATTTTTGACGTCTCTGTCTGCTTCTTTAAACGGGATAGGATGAGTGTGGTGGTTACTCGATAACCCCCCATATGTTTAGTTTAATTCAATTTTATTAGCCATTTTATTTCATATCACCTTCCTTTTTATTAATGTTCTCAATTTAAATTTTATTTCGGTTTCGTTTATTTTCATTTCGTCGCCTGTAATGTTTTCTTTCTTACTTAGCTTTCGAATGTTCCAAGCCGGTAAAATCCTGTTCGAAATCATTCCTTCCGGTTTTGGAGATCGTTCGAGAACATTCTCGCTTGTTCTTTGGGTGGAACTTCCGTTTATTCGGACACACCCCTAGCCTATCAAATTCGTTTCCACAGGTGACGTATTTTAAGTCATTCAGCTCTGAGCCACCTGCTTTGGCATCCCCTCTTTACGTGTTTATCAATTCTGTTTTTATTAAATTCATATTTCTCCATACTTTGCATCGTAACTTGGCTTATTTTGTCACCCCCCCCCCTCTCTCGCTCGCTGCCAAATTGGCGTATTTTGGGATTCCAGTAACCTTTTCTCTTTTTCCCCTGGGCTCTCGGCCACCTGAGAGAGTTGCGCTGCTAGACACCTGCCGTAATGGATGCGGTCGGATGATTGGAAGTTTTGGGTGGAATTTTTCGGGGCATGTGTGTGTGCGCCCCTCGAGACCGTTGTATACGGGCAACATTTCAGGGTGCTATGATCACGCCATGGTTTCAGGAAAGGTTGATTTTTCAAGGCTGCGAGGAGCAAAGCCCCTTCAAAGGCATCCCGAAATTTTTATGTTTTGTGCCTTCTCTTTTTCGGATTACAAAAGTTAAATAAGGACCCACCATAGACCTTCTGTTGGTTGTTCTCGTGGTGCCTTCATATCTAAAATTGGAATGTCGTCATATGTCTTCTAAGTATTAATTTTGTTGTCATCATCTCATCGTTAACAATTTTCTTCAACTGCCCAAATTTCTTCATTAATCTTTTCATATAATCGCCGTCCTCTGAATAAACAAGCAGAGGTGAAGATGAGAAGATTTTCGTTTGTGAACTGAAGAAGTTCTATTTACATAAAGTTTATTTTATTTCATTATTTGGCCCATCTTTATTCTAATATATTTGAAAAATTCACGGGGCGCTTCAGAGAAGATATTGGTGTACATCTATGCATAATTGAGAATACAGGTATATCTCTATATTATTCTTCTTCTGATATAAATGTTTTGAAAATACATGTTTGAATGATGTCTTGAAGGAAATGATGATATTTTCCCTTTTGAATCACAAAAAATTTGTAGTTCGTGCTCTCAAGAGATATATATATATATAAAAAAAATGTGTTGTACTGAAGAATGTTGGTTTTGTTTGAAACATGTTAATTTTCGAGAAATATCTTCATTTATAAAGTTATTGCTATAATGCAAATGTTTAACTACTATGAGAAACAAAAAATGTTTCTATAAAGAAGAATTTTGATTTTCATGATAAAAAAAAAAATACAAGTCTTACACAAATAAATAAATATTAATTTTCAACCAAATAATGTGTATTAATTTCCTGTGCATGTTTGGATTCACTACTCATCATCTGCCAAGGACTTCACAGGTAACTTTGTTTTTTTTCTTCAAATTTATATTTTATAATTTTGTATTTAGTTTATCATCTTCATGGTTAAAAGAATATTTTTATTATTTTAAGTGAAGTAAGGATGGTCACTTGGGTCGTTTGCAGGCCCCCATTCTCCGCGATGTGCTGTCATTATCACGATCATTTATTTGGCCTAATTGTGGGTAGAGGCAAATAAAAAGTGCTTTTTCCACTATCAAGTAAACATAACATTATTTTTCTTTGATGCCCTGACCAAAGCGTCAGCTCATACATAACACTTATTTCCTGTGGTGCCGTCACCAAAGCGTGTCCAACATTCCATGACCATCCATTTTTCCTTTGCCACCATCGTATTTTTGTTATATTTATACATATTGTCGTCATTATCTTCAGTTAATTCTTCATTATTTTTCAAGTTATTTTCTTCATACATTAATATTATTAATTATATTTTATTGAGAGTGGTGCAGTAATTAATTGCAACATATTGATTCTATACTGAAATAATATTTTTCTGGAGCAGTGCATGATATATATATAACATAATTTTTCCATATATATTTTTTCTTGTCTTGCTATATTTTGCAACTAATATATATATGCAATATTTAACGGAGGTACTGGTAAAAATTATTGTTCATGCTAAGATAAATTATTCTTCTTGTCATACATATAATAATTTATGTTTTGAGCCATATTATATATAAATATTTACATAAAATATTTGGGTCTTATATTCTTCATATGATACTAATATGTTAGTATACGTTTTCTTCTTTTTTTTTAATATATAAAAATGGTTTATGACGTATATGAAAGTCATCAATATTTTAAATAACGAGTCAATTTATATATATATTATTCATCACAAGACCAGTCAATAACCAAATTTATCATGTCATATATTGAGCTCTTATATTAAATTTTTCATCATGCCTCCAAAAGCCAAACTAAATATTGCAATCCAACCTTTCGACGGTAACCCTCAGACTGTAGAATTTTTCTTCGATCAATTATCTGACTTACAGGAACTAAATAACTTTACAGACAAGGAACTTTTTGTTCTCTTTAAATCAAAACTTGAGGGCACCGCCTTACTCTTCTTTCTTGAAACTCAGTCACAGCTCAAGAACTCTAATTTTAATGAAATTCGAAAGGCATTTATAGACTATTTCTTACCCACAAAAAAATCTGTTTCTCTAAAATCTTTACAGAACTTGACCTTAGATTCAAATGAATCAGTTAAAAATTTTGCTTTTCGGTTGGATAGACAACTTCGACTTGCTTATCCAAAATTGGATCTTTCTGCTCTTAATTCATTAAAATTTACTCATTTTCTTGAGGCTTTACCTAAACAAATCAAACGTAAAATCTTAGAAGAAAATATTACGTCCTTCGAATTAGCTCTTGAACGAGCAACTTTTCTTCAAAATATTTATGACTCTCCCCCTAAAAAATCTTATGAAAATTTTAATCAAGCCTATTGTATCGATTCTGAAAATGTCCACGATAATTCTAGTAATACTCTTCATAAAACTCCTATAAAGCATACGAAGGATAAAATTTATCACAATTCTCAAACCAACTACTCTCCTTTACAAACTCAAAAGGACAGTTCTCATACTTCTCGTAATTTTCAAAGAAGACCTAGGACATTTTCGCCTTCTCCACCGAGACAAGAGGCTACAAATAAACGTAACAATAATTTTCGTCATCAAAACTTTCACCGGAAACGTCCTTATCAACCAACCTTTGACAAATATTCTCACAAAAAAAATTCCACATCCTTTTATCACAGACGAGATGTTGTGCAGTGTGCGTTCTGTGGGAAATTTAATCATCGTATGGACTCATGCTACAAATTCAAAAACATTATTGGTAATTCTAATCAAAACTCTTCAACTCAGGTTTCGTCTCACCCTTACAGAAAGAAAAGCCACACCTCTTCTTCTTCTGAAAATAACAATGTTTATCATTTAAACAAATAAGGGAGACTGGTTCTACTGACCGCCTTCTCTCCCGTAATTCTCATTCAGGGTCAGTACACTTTGACAACAACAACAAACATCAACAATTGGACAAACGCTCGTCAGTCACTTTAGTGTCATCCACAGCTGTCCAAACTTCTCCTATGACATCTAAATTTAACAAATCTTCTTGTTCATATAATTCTTTGCCTTCCAAACAAAATTTTCAAATCAACGATGACATACAAGAAAATCATGTCATATGCAGTTCTTTTAACAACTCTTATGTTCTTCCATGCATCCTAATAAATGTTCAACATAATGAAATCTCCACATTAATAGATACTGGATCAAGTTTATCTCTCTTGGATGAAGAATGCTTTAATAGCATTAAATCCAGGCTTCATTACAAATTTTTATCCAGGAATGTATCCGTGTCAACCATAAATTCTAAGGTTTTCTTCAAAGGATGCATAGAGATAGCATTTAAAATTGATAAATATTTTTTTCATCATGTATTTTACCTTACAAAAATTCAAAATGTTCACTTTCAAGCCATACTTGGCTTTGAGTTTATTAACAAGCATTCTATTACTATTTCTCCAAGTTTTAAGTCTATCCTAATTAAGGACAAACACATTCCTTTTCAAAGTTATAATGAATCTCCTACTTGCTATTTTATGAATTCTGAATATAATTATGTGAATTCAAATGTACCATATTCTCTCGATGCACACAAAATGTCTTATTATGAAGAATCTATGTCAAATAATCTAACGAGTGATACTTACATTGATAATACTTGTGCAAATTATGATAATTCAAGTTTACAGTTGTCCAACAATTATACAACCTATCCTTATAATTATAATGTTCAAAATAATGGTTTGTTTACAAATAATATGGCTCATTCTGCTATGAATTTTCATAATCCTTATATTGATGATAATTTTACTTATTTTCCTAATTATTTTCCAACTGATTATGGTAATATGGTGAATTATGTGTCTACTAATGATAATAATATTCCTAGTAAGAATTTCTCATCTGAGAATACTAATGATGATAACTATTTTAGTGAAAAGCAAACTCATTTAAGTATTGGTAACAAAGTCTTGGTGAATTCCAACATGGTACAATTACTCAATAGAGAAGTAATACCTCCTAATTCGTTTGTTTATTTACATGTTAAGTATCTCAATCCTCCATCTGAATATTTTGTTTTCAAACCAAATTTAAAAAATAAAGGTCTTATATTACATGAATCATTGCACTCAAAATCTTCCATTCAAAATGATTTATTTTTGGTTGTATGTCAGAATATATCAAAGCTCGATATTCATTTAAATAAAAATTCAATTATTGGTGAATGTATCAATGTAGATGAAAAAGATATTGAAGAATACTCTTTTGATTTAGAATTTGAAAACGAATATTGTACTTTAATTTTGCCATCTGAAGAGATTAAGAGAAAACGTATTCAAGAATTATCTCCAAATGACTTTGATCTTAAACATTTACCTCCTCATGAAAGGGAAGCTTTAACAAAATTATTATGTAGTAAAGCGCTTGCCTTTTCGAAATCTCTTGACACTTTAGGTCATACTGACCTGGTCAATCCTCAGTTTACCATGTTAAATTCTCATCCAGTAAAAACATTACCTTTTCCTGTACCTCAAGCACTCGAGCAAGAAGCTCTTGACCAAATTAATCAAATGTTGAACGCTGGTATTATTGAGAGGTCAAATTCATCTTGGGCGTGTCCCATGCTTCTTGTTAAAAAAAAGAGAACTGATATGTCTAAGCCTCAAAAGTATCGTTTGGCTCTTGATTTAAGATTGTTAAATTCGATTATAATCCCATCATCATATCCTCTTCCTAGAATTCAAAATCTATTGGTGCAGTTGTCAAAATTTAAATATTATACCACTCTTGACTTACCCTCTGCATATTGGCAGATTGCTGTACCTAAAGATATGCAAGATAAACTTAGTTTTACTACTCCATGGGGAATTTTTACCTATTTACGTCTAGTATTTGGCCTGAAGACGGCCGCCAGCACTTTCCAACAATTAATCGACTCTGTTATTCAATTATCTCAAATTGATTCCTGTTATGCATATCAAGACGATATTGTAGTGGGTGCTAATTCATTTGAAGAAATGTCCATGAAACTCACAAAGCTATTAGACACTCTCATTGCTAATAACATTACTCTGTCTCCTGAAAAATGTGCATTTATGCAAACAAGCATTAACTTTTTGGGTTTCCAACTCACAGATCATAAAATTCTTCCTATTACAAGTAATATTTTAAAAATTACCTCCTTTCCAAAGCCTAAAACCAAGAGGCAAACAAAGAGTTTTATCGGCTTGTGTTCATTTTATAGATCAATTATACCTAATTTTTCTAAATTGATTGCTCCTCTCATCGAAGTCACCAAACCTAAAAATAAGTTTTCTTGGAAATCTGAACAAGAAAATGCATTTAAAGAATTACAGGACATTTTCTTCCATAAACCTATGCTCAATCTCCCTAACTGGAATGAAACGTTCTATGTTAATACAGATGCCTCAAAAACAGCAATATCAGCTGTTCTTATGCAGAAATTTGATGGTGAACTAAAACCCATCTCCTATTATTCCAAAACTCTATCTCAATCAGAAAGACACTACCCTGCCATCAAATTGGAACTTTATGCCATTTACAAAGGCATAACTGCTTTTAAATACTATATTTTTGGTCGACCCTTTATTCTACTATCTGATGCCAAACCACTTAATAATTATAAAAAAGCTACATCACCTGCTGATATTACTACTCGTTGGATGTTAGAACTGTCAGAATACTCGTACACATTCCAACATGTTCCAGGCAAAGAAAATGTCTTGGCAGATTTTCTGAGTAGAACTCCTCACATTCCTACTGAAGATCTCAATAATAATCCAGATCTTATTTCTTCACAAGAACCTCTACCTGTTGTTGATAATCAAAACGATTTACATAATGACATTCCTCACTTTCCATGTGGTTTAGTTGACAAAATCCACCATACATGTCATCTTCAAAGTGACTCTTCACCTCCAAATAATGATAATAATCAAGATCCATTATTAGAAATTCTTGATCACACCATCTTCTCTGAACAACAAAAGGACCCAAAAATCAAACAACTTTATGAAGACCTTAAAAATAATAAAAAATCTAAAAGTTTAAATGGCTACTATATTAATCCAAGTAATGAGTTACTTTGCTATAATGGTCATTTCTCTTCAGAAGATATCGAGCTACACAAAGCTGTTTTACCTCTATCACTTCGAGCAAAGGCCTTAAGAATTGCTCATATTACTCATACTGGAATTCATAAAACCATTGTTAATTTAAAGAAAAGATTTACCTGGAAAACCCTTGTTTCAGATACCATTAATTATGTCAACTCTTGTGAAATTTGTTTAGTAAATAAGAATCATAAAAAAAACACTGCTCCATACCTACCTGCACCACTCCCAACAGCTCCCAATCAAAAGGTCTCTATGGATTTACTCGGCCCATTGAGAAATCGTCAATATGTGTTGACCATGATAGACCATTTCTCTCGTCATTTAGAATTATATGCCTTGAATAATATCAGTGCTGAGTCAGTTACAAAAGCCTTATTGCATTATATTTCCACTCATGGAAAACCCGAATTAACTCTCACTGATCATGGCTCTCAATTTACGAGTGATATGTTTTCATATTTTAACAAAAAGCTTGGCATTAAATTGGAGCATAGTTCTGTAGCCCATCCCCAAGCTAACGGTTTAAGCGAACGAGTCAATTCTCAAATAAAATCATCTGTGAACACAATGGCTTCACAAGGATGTGATGTACCGACTGCTCTAAAAATTCACCAATCCATATATAATGCTACACCTCATCCAGCTACAAAATTCTCTCCAAATCTTCTTCATTTTGGAAGAGAGATAAACGACATTTATTCCAATTATAAAACTCAAGTTTCATGGAAAATTCTCAATACTGCATATGAAATTCATAAATTGATGGATATTATTGAAAAAATATACTATCAAGCTTACAAGAATAACGAATCATCTAGACAAAAGGTGTACCAAAAATCCAGAGAAAAATTAAAGTTTTCCAACATCAATGTTAATGACATTGTTTACGTAAAATTTCCCAATGTGTTTAACAAAAAAATACAAGGCCCATATGTGGTGAAGAAAATAATTTCTCCTGTGCTCATTCAAATTCAAGATTCCAATAATAGTCATGCTTCCCCTATGTTGATTCACACTAATCGAATCTTGAAGCTTCAAAAGAGAAATGAAGCACTGCAACATCCTTCAGTTTCTTCTGAAAATGCATCACATGATCAATCAGCTGTTGATAATGCATCCTCCACTCCTGTCAGACAACACTCTTCTATTCAAGTTTCAAATCATGATGCTGCATGTAGCACATCTCCTACAATTCTTTCTTCTTCTAAGTGTCAACAAACATCTTCTTGTTCAAGTAAATCAGTACTGTCACAAGCTCCTCCTGATAGCACTCATACTGGTTTTAAAAACAAGTCCACTCAATATAAAAATTATGATCTTCGCCCTCGCAATCATAAACTGTATAAGAAATAGACTAACTTTCTTTTTCCTTTTTCAGGATGACTATTGCTTTGTAGTATAATCAGTCTAAGCTAGCCAGACTGATACTCCAGTAAGAAGAATCACTATGTAATTTTTTTTTCTTTTCTCCAAGCTGCAGGCAGCTGTTGTTATTTTTTTTTTCTTCATTATTTAAGTCTTCTTCTCCCTGATACAATTCAGCAGTCATCCTCTTGATGTATGTATGATTTTCAATAGTTTTATTATTTACTGTATTTATCTATAAGTCATAATTATTACAATATATACATATAATCTCATGGATACCATACTCTACTACTGTTAAATCTTATAAAGTCTTTAATTACAATAGTTGATGCAAAAAATTGAGAAAGAATTTGACTTTTTATATTCTTGTTATAATACTATATCATTATTTAAAGTTATTTTTGACAAATGTGCATTCTAATAAGAAAGGTGAAATTGTAATTGATATAAGGTAAACATAAAAATGAGTACTCATCAAATTATTTTCTCTATTGTGTCTACTCTTTACAATGCATGCATGTTTTAACATTTAACCTCTTTTAAAAAAAGAAAAAGAGAAAAGAAAGTGCATGATAAACTTATATATACTAATATTTCTTCTCTTCTTGGTGAAATATAGAAAGTGTATGTCTCACCATAAGTAGTATATATATTTTTTTTGTATACTTTTGTGTGTTTATACTTTGGATCCAAAGATGTTTAATGAGTCATTATATATATTTATATAAAGCAAATTCTTGATTTATGACAAATGCAAAAGTGATCACTTACTTAATTTTTTTTAAAAATGTTTGAAAATTACAAGTAAATATGTTCTAGATATCTTCTATATAGAAATTTTGACACAATTGATTTTTCTTTGTAAGTTGACATTATCAAGTCATATATAAGATTGACATATTCATAAAAGTTTCTTCCTTTTTTCAGAATATTAAACATCTTATGTTTTATGTTTATTTTGAACGAAGTATAGTATTAAAGGTATTTATGCAATTATTGTCAATTTATATTGAAAATGTTTAAGAATATTCCTTTATGAGAGTGTAAAAATTCTCTCTTTGAAAATTATTATATTCACTTTGAAGATATTTTTATTGGAAAATAATATCATGCTTGTGTTACCATTCTTTTTGCAACTTATTATTTTATTTTCTGCGAAAATGTGTTATTGAATAATACTAAGGTTATTCATTTAAGATTTATTGAAAGCTTAAAAGGCTATGTGGTGATATAAGTAAATATTTTTTATGAGAGCCTAACTAATCTCTCTGCACCATTTATATATATATTTTTTATTGTTCAATTTTCAACTTACAAATTCATTCAAGTTATCATGTGTTATTTGAAACCATATATTTTATATATAGTTATAGTATGATTCATATACAGTTATAGTATGTTTCCATTTTGTTGACAACTAAGAAAATAGATATACATATTATTGTATAATCAAATATTTTGACATATGCTAAAAGCATTCTACTGTTATAGTGCATTTTGCACAGCCTAACAAGAGACTCGTTAAAGTTAAGGACTGTTGCACATAGACATAGACTTTAAATTTTTTTTTGATATATATGATAGATACTTCTGGAAGAAATTTTGTATACCTTCCATGTTAACATATAAGGATTACTATCATAACAATAAGTATTTTTCTTTTAGTATTTGAACATCATGTAAACCAGTTATTCATATTCCTATAACTATTTCTGATATATTTATTTTGTGTAATTATTTAGTATATTTGTACATGTGTTAGAAAATATTGTCTCGATGAAAAATTGTCATTTTTGTCATTTCACCAATATTTTCTTTTGGGGGACCCTGGGTAATATGTGGTGGTTACTCGATAACCCCCCATATGTTTAGTTTAATTCAATTTTATTAGCCATTTTATTTCATATCACCTTCCTTTTTATTAATGTTCTCAATTTAAATTTTATTTCGGTTTCGTTTATTTTCATTTCGTCGCCTGTAATGTTTTCTTTCTTACTTAGCTTTCGAATGTTCCAAGCCGGTAAAATCCTGTTCGAAATCATTCCTTCCGGTTTTGGAGATCGTTCGAGAACATTCTCGCTTGTTCTTTGGGTGGAACTTCCGTTTATTCGGACACACCCCTAGCCTATCAAATTCGTTTCCACAGGTGACGTATTTTAAGTCATTCAGCTCTGAGCCACCTGCTTTGGCATCCCCTCTTTACGTGTTTATCAATTCTGTTTTTATTAAATTCATATTTCTCCATACTTTGCATCGTAACTTGGCTTATTTTGTCACCCCCCCCTCTCTCGCTCGCTGCCAAATTGGCGTATTTTGGGATTCCAGTAACCTTTTCTCTTTTTCCCCTGGGCTCTCGGCCACCTGAGAGAGTTGCGCTGCTAGACACCTGCCGTAATGGATGCGGTCGGATGATTGGAAGTTTTGGGTGGAATTTTTCGGGGCATGTGTGTGTGCGCCCCTCGAGACCGTTGTATACGGGCAACATTTCAGGGTGCTATGATCACGCCATGGTTTCAGAAAAGGTTGATTTTTCAAGGCTGCGAGGAGCAAAGCCCCTTCAAAGGCATCCCGAAATTTTTATGTTTTGTGCCTTCTCTTTTTCGGATTACAAAAGTTAAATAAGGACCCACCATAGACCTTCTGTTGGTTGTTCTCGTGGTGCCTTCATATCTAAAATTGGAATGTCGTCATATGTCTTCTAAGTATTAATTTTGTTGTCATCATCTCATCGTTAACAATTTTCTTCAACTGCCCAAATTTCTTCATTAATCTTTTCATATAATCGCCGTCCTCTGAATAAACAAGCAGAGGTGAAGATGAGAAGATTTTCGTTTGTGAACTGAAGAAGTTCTATTTACATAAAGTTTATTTTATTTCATTATTTGGCCCATCTTTATTCTAATATATTTGAAAAATTCACGGGGCGCTTCAGAGAAGATATTGGTGTACATCTATGCATAATTGAGAATACAGGTATATCTCTATATTATTCTTCTTCTGATATAAATGTTTTGAAAATACATGTTTGAATGATGTCTTGAAGGAAATGATGATATTTTCCCTTTTGAATCACAAAAAATTTGTAGTTCGTGCTCTCAAGAGATATATATATATATAAAAAAAATGTGTTGTACTGAAGAATGTTGGTTTTGTTTGAAACATGTTAATTTTCGAGAAATATCTTCATTTATAAAGTTATTGCTATAATGCAAATGTTTAACTACTATGAGAAACAAAAAATGTTTCTATAAAGAAGAATTTTGATTTTCATGATAAAAAAAAAATACAAGTCTTACACAAATAAATAAATATTAATTTTCAACCAAATAATGTGTATTAATTTCCTGTGCATGTTTGGATTCACTACTCATCATCTGCCAAGGACTTCACAGGTAACTTTGTTTTTTTTCTTCAAATTTATATTTTATAATTTTGTATTTAGTTTATCATCTTCATGGTTAAAAGAATATTTTTATTATTTTAAGTGAAGTAAGGATGGTCACTTGGGTCGGTCGTTTGCAGGCCCCCATTCTCCGCGATGTGCTGTCATTATCACGATCATTTATTTGGCCTAATTGTGGGTAGAGGCAAATAAAAAGTGCTTTTTCCACTATCAAGTAAACATAACATTATTTTTCTTTGATGCCCTGACCAAAGCGTCAGCTCATACATAACAATGAGAAACATTAGACGCCTATTGAATTTAAAAGCTGCAGCATTTATGGTCTTAAGGATTAGTTTACATTTTTTCAAATATAGTTTTAAACATTCTAGTACAGCATTGCGCTCCATATTATTAATTTGTTCTATCAGGATATTTTCTAAATTATTATTTCAAATTTATTTTACTTTAAATTTGAGAAAACATTGCTTCTGACATTTCTTATAGACTGTTATATTAATTCTATTATAATTTTACTGGTGTGGATCTATTAAACTGCATCAGAAGTTATTTATGACTCCACCTACTTGAAATGTCGCAACTAATATGGGACAAAATTTTCAACCTAAATGTCGCGACTAATTTGGCACAGAGGGAGAATTTTGTAATATGTTTCTACAATTTCAAAAAGTATTTTCGAGAAAATAACTGTAAATTTTACTGCAATATTATTTTAAACATTCAAATTGTCACTTCTGTCCCATGTCCCTTACCTCATGTACTGATCTTCTGGTACAATTTTAAGTGTAATGACGGACTATTTTTAACAATTTGATCACCAAAAAAAAAATTTATAGTCCAAAGTACATAATAAAGTACTTTTATTGTAAATTAAGAATAGTTTTACATTTGTTCTGAGTCAGAGAAACGCTGTCCTCTAGTCTAGAAACGCTGTCCTCACTACTGTCCCTTTGTGTAAAACATCGAAAATGACCACCAGGTCGCCAGATAAAATTTGGTGAACAGGTGCATTTAGTAGAAGGAGCCGTCTTAATTGTCCAGAAAAACACATGGCACAATTCTAAGGACTTCAACAATAGTTACAAGCTACAAAATGGATAGAAAGATAAGAATGTGTTTATTACTTGTCACTACTGTCCCCTACTTAAACTGTCCTTGTTATTGTTTTTGTTTATTTATTATTTTGTCATGATATAACATACTTTTGCATAGTACAAAATATCATATTGCAGTCTTACTAAGCCTAACTTACTATGTACACAGAAGCAATTTTCTTAATTTTGTCACTACTGTCTCTGTCACTTTTGTCCCCCTTCAAATTATTTATTTAAGGAATATTCAAACTCCGAAGCAGATAATAATGCCATATATGACTTGAAGACAAAGGATACAGTAATACCATCTATTCCAAATCTATTAATCTAAATTTTACTAAAATTCTGGTTTATAAAGTAAACAATTATCTTGGGGATAGTATAGTGACACTGATTACCAAATTATTGGGTCGTTTGGAAAGACCTTTCCGTTTGAGAAAATCAATTCGCACCGGAAAATTTTGTTCATTAATATCTAAGTATTAGAATTCGGAAACAATATCTAATAATTAAATAACAGAATTTTCCGATGCGAATTGAATTTCCCAAACGAAAAGGACTTTCCGAACAATCCAATAATTTATAAAATAATTTTTACAAAAATATATAAAGTTTGAAGTTTATGCCGGAGTGTTGTTTATTACTCAGTAGCATATGCTGTATCTAATTATTAAAAACATATTGCTTAAAATTTGATTTTTATTTTTCACCAAATCAATGAGTGAAATTACCCACTTATTGGAGAATCACCCATATCAAAATATGTATTGTAATACTTTTGAAAAGCCCTATATTTGATCTGTCGGTTAATATATACACTATATTGCAATTGATTATGGGACACTTGCGATTTTAGACATTTTACTAAATATCTAGAAAAATACATGAGGAATCATCTCGAAACTCTTAGCGTATAAATATAATAGTATACGTCATACATCTCCGTAAAGATTTTTTACCAACACGCCATAGGGGACCGTCAACAAATTAAAAAAGAATGAATATCTTTTGAATAACCCTGTCAAAACTAATGTAGCAAAAGCGTTCAAACTCTAGATTATGATTGAATGTCTTATTGTAATACACTGTGTTCATTTTTATGCAAATAGCATGCACACTCGCAGAGTAATTAAGGTTTTTATAAAAATGGTCCCAAATTTTTCCAAGTTTTTCCATTATAATTTTCAGAGTTCTTAATATAAAATAACATTTTTTTTAGAAAATATGACAAACAACATTGCACATAGTACTCTGTAATCAGAATTAAAAAATAATAAAAATTGTATGAAAAATGAGTAGGTTTACTAAATAATTTTTTACTGCGCATGCGTCAAAGATATCAAAACTTCATTTGCATATTATGTTAGCTAAATGTATAGAGCAACTTTTGTAAAAGTCTCAAAATCATAGCTTCAAAATTCTCAAAGTAATCGTCTATAGAAAAAGGACAAAATCCGTTGTTTCCAAAATGAAGCAAAAAAATGAGAGATTTTATCCAAATGCAGTAGTACATCCCATATTGTGTATTCTATATTGACACTAATCAATGAATATATGGATACAACCCCTTTTGTTTTTGCTTCATTTTGAGAATAACGGATTTTCGACTTATTCAATTGACGATTATTGCCAGAATTTTCAAGTTATGATTTTGTGACTTTCACAAAAGTTGCTCTATACATTTAGCTAACATAATATGCAAATGAAATTTTGATATCGTTGACGCATGCGCAGTAAAAAATTATTTAGTAAACCAACTCATTTTTTATACAATTTTCATTATTTTTTAATTCTGATTACAGGGTACTGTGTGCAATGTTGTTTGTCATATTTTCTGAAAAAAAATAATATTTTATATTAAGAACTCTGAAAATTATAAGGAAAAAACTTGGAAAATTTTGGGATCATTTTTATAAAAACCTTAATTACTCTGCGAGTATGCATGCTATTTGCATAAACATTAACAAGGCTTATTACAATAAGGCATTCAATCACAATCTAGAGTTTGAGCGCTTTTGCTACATTAGTTTTGACAGGGTTATTCAAAAGATATTCATTCTTTTTTAATTTGTTGACGGTCCCCTTTGGAGTTTCGGGAAAAAATCTTCACGGAGATGTATGACTTATACTATTATATTTATACACTAAGAGTTTCGAGATGATTCCTCATGTATTTTTCTAGATATTTAGTAAAATGTCTAAAATCGCAAGTGTCCCATAATCAATGGCAATATAGTGTAGACTATATAATGGTAAAATTTAGTTTAGCAAGAAAACGCTTAAGTGTTTAAAATTTTACGTTCGTCAATTTATACCAATAGATGGGAACATCTTGAATATATATGTTTAGCCCTGTAAAATACATAGTACCATTAATGCACGAAAATATGGTCCTGGAATTTAGTTTAAAAAAAATTCTCTTTAAATACTTAAATCAAATTTCCAGAAATCATCATCCAAAGGCGACCATTTATCCAGTTCTTTGTGTGACCCTGTATATCATTTTATCTATATTCTGCAAGCATTTCTTAGTAAACTAAATGCAGTTCAATGTAAAAAAGCATAAAATAGTTAAAAACCACCTTTAAGTAAATTACGCTCATATTCAGTAACCTTTCCTAGATCTTTTGTGAAATCCTGTATATCTAAATTGTTTGACGATTCGCATTTATATAAATCATATAATATGCATAAATGAAACTTATGCATCCATCTAACAGCTTCCATAATATTCAGGACTTCGGATAGATTATACTATTTGAAATATTTTGTGTATTCCTGTAAATGCTATGCACTACGTATTATAGATGAAATAACTCATATTCTTCCTCAGCAACGTATATTAATTTGATTATACATGAAATCGTTTACCACAATTAAAATAAGTCACAAACAATTCCCCCTTTATTATTATGTATTGAAATTCTTTTTTGCAGCCCTGTAAATGAATAATAACTATTTTTTTCGCTGCATACTTTATAAAATACATATTTTAGTGCACTTCGGAGATGCATATAAATTTCAAGACGTTTGACAGGGTGTAACACCTTTAAAATTTATTTGAAAAGATTTTTCCCCATAGGCCGTAACGTAATGGAAAACGTTTGACTTTCTCTGTAAAAAAAAAACTAATCATAGCAGAAACTTCATTTTCAAGTGGGTTCGTGTTCAGGTAAACATCATTAACGTCCAAATATTTCATGACAATCCGAGTATATTTATTATAAGAGTGCGGACAGACGGCCAGATGGACAGACAAACCGAATGCATAAGCACTTTTTAACTTTGTAGGAAAGTGCTAAAAAATCTGAATTAAAATAGTAGCCCACTGGCAACACAGTTCCATCCTATCCTTTGCAAAAATCGCTTCAATAAGAATTTCTTTAAAGGATAAATGATACTAAAAATGACATACTAAACTGTTTTCAGCAACATAAAGAGCAATTTCTTTAGATAGAGGTATGGCCACAGCAATGTTTGACAAAGTTAAACTCTTTGATCTGTGTATGGTGATATGATATGCTTCTATTGAGCCGTTGACCGCCGATCAAAACGGCAAAAATGTTATGCCGTTTTTACTGTAATTTTCTTTAAATGCTAAAAAAAGTTTTTTTTTCCTATATGATGTAAAATATTTTATTACTTTTAGACCTATAAGCCTTAAATGTAATAATCAGAACTTATTTTTTAAAATCTGGATAAGTAGCGGCTCGTCATAGCTTCATAGTCTCTTTTCTACCAGAATATTTGTATAATTAATTTGATTTAATCTAATCATTGAATGTTCAACAATTAAAGAAATTAATACAAATTAATTTCTGTATAATAAAAAGCAGACAGTATTTACAGGGGCCCACAAAAGATTTCGGACAATTTACTGTATACTGTTACACCAAAATCTGGACATTTTTTAAACTTTATTGCAGTAGAAAAGCACCTCATTTGCTACGTTTAACGTGCAATTTTGAATTTGCAACTTGTTACTTATTTATTTTTTATAAAGCCACGGAATTTTTTCTACAACATATGCATAAATAAATAAATTAGTTTAAATTCACTTAATAGCGAAATAATACAAATCAAATATTTGAAAGAAACATAATTTTTAGCGAAATACGGGATTTCTAGCAAGACATAGGAAAATCAGGTAAATTAAAAACCATGACTCAATCTCCCATATAATACACAGTGACAGCAATAATGGGAAAAAACAATATAGTAAAATCAATTTCAAACAATAAAATATATTGCATTTATAATAGTTTTCCCAAACTACTATATGAAAAAATACAGTCAATTAATTTTTATTTTTATTTATAAATATCTTTTCTCTATTTTTGTGTGATAATTTTTATTAATTTTCTTGTTGAAATTGAAATTCCTCAACCATTCTTTTATTTCAAAAATGTGGAAATAAAATAATTAAACACTGAAAAGAAAATAATTTTTAATTATTTTTTAGGATATTCAGTTCACGTCTTTTTTTATTTTAATGAAATTTACATTAAAAAAAAATAAGAAAACCTAAGTCTCAGTTTTCCACAAAAAAAAAGTTGATTATTAAAAAAAAACAAAATAAAATGCATTACTTAAAGAAAATCAATTTGTTTATAAAAAATTATTTTACAAACAAATTTATTTACGTTTAAAAAAAGTGCAACAAAATGCATTCGCCATTTATGGAACATAAAGTGAAAAAAAAAAAAAAAAAAAAAAAAAAAAAGAAAGAAAGAAAGAAAGAAAAAACAGAGTGGAATAGAGTTTTAAATTCTTTTTGTAGAAAAATGTGACAGGTGTTTATGTTTTTATTTCATTTTTTTTGTTTAGAATATTAGTGGGTGACATATAAATGGTTTCAATTTTTTTTGGTCTAAATGTAAAAATTGTGAAAGATTTTATTTGACACCTTTACCAGATCTCCTTTATATAAAAAACTCATTACACAGGTAAATTGTTTACTTAATAAATTTTTATTGGCGACTAAATTTTAAAAATAAATTCGTAAATTAAAATCTATCTTTATTATTTATTTATTTAACAAGACAGATATCTTCATGTAATACACATACATTTTTTTCTGTTTGGTCTATTTATTGTTAGGCTAAAAAAATTTTCAAAAAAAAATAGTAATGTCGATTAATGCAGTTGAAATATTAAAATTAACTCTGTTGAGGAAAATAAATTCTTAACTTTAAGGAAATAGTTAGTACAGATATTCATTAAATGAAAGAAAATTATTTTTATGAACTATAATGCTGATATGAGTTGTGGTGGACTTGTTATGATGCAACAAAATGCCTTTCTAACCCTTTATCTACCGAATTATGAATTCATGAAAATTTTACATTCTAAAGCGATTTATGTAAATTGTTTAAACTAAACTAAAATATTTACGTAATGGTTTAATAAATATTTGAAGGATTTTAGAAGGATTGAAGGATTTAGAAGATTTAATTAATTTGAATTTACAAGAGTGCAATATTTTTTACATTACTCAAATCTTTTATTTTAAATTGTTTTCTTAGTACTTAGTAAAATTAGGAAATGTACGAATATGATGTTCTTACAATATAGAAATATTTCCGAATTGAAAAAAAATTATTTTTCTTCTTTCAGAGCCAAGAAAGATGAAAAGATACAAAGGCAAAAGAGATAATTCTTTTAAAAATGTTTTTGTTTTGTGTAACCAATAATGCTTTTGGAACAAAATACAGTAATGTATCTGTAACTTATTCTAAACAGTATTACAACTAACTAACGTTATAAAAAAATTATATTAAGTGTTTTTAATTGTACTCATAAGTAGCGTCGGTCGATAATGGGTTAAAGATAAAACAACCCCTGCGATAAAAATGTTGTGATAAAAATAAAATGCGATATTTTCTGCGATAAAAATGAAACCCTAAAAAGTTATTATTAGTTATATAATATGAGACGTAATTTTATAACAATGCTGAATTTTCAAACGAGATTTTCTTTAGTTAGTCCATGTTTTTCTCAATGATAAAACACGATTGCAGAAATATTAAGTATAAATTTCCTTTTGGCATTACATTTGATTATTGTTATATATAAAAAAAAAATTTTCATCCCTGCAGGGAAAATAGGACTTGCAAAACGAGCTTTTGACTGAGAAAATGTTTTTTAACACAATTTTCAATTAAATTCCGTCCTATTATACATGATTATCGTGCCATGAAAATATATAAATCAACGCTGAAGATCATAAATACTTTTTATGCGCATCTCAATTAAATGTATACGTATCGGTTGATGATTGTGTTAGATTAATTTTCAAACACGATTATTCAGTCGTGTTTCATCGGTAAATTAATTATAACAGATGTAAATTTTTCCATTTTTCAATTTTGGGTGAAAAAAGTCCGGGCCAGGATTCGAACCAGGAATGTATTGGCTGAAGCCGCTAATGCTCTACCAACTTAGCTATCCCGGACACGAACACTGGAGGACTATTTCATCCAATTAATTCCAACGATCACTTTATCTGATCTGATACACTGGATCAGCTTTGGCGGCTTCAGCCAATACATCTGTGGTTCGAATCCTGGCCCGGACATTTTTCACCCAAAATTGAAAAATGGAAAAATTTACGTCTATTATAATGATTGTGTGCCTCGGACAGCATAAAAAATGTCACCGGGCTACATGCAGCCCGCACGCCGCAGATTGAGTATGGCTGTTCTAGTCTGTCAACGAAGTGTAGGGCAACCAACTTAAAACTTAGATATTCAATGCGACAATTTATATTGAGGTGGGATTGTGTCTTTGGTGTTCTAAACTTTGGAATGACCCTATGTGTTTTTCCTCCTGAAGTATCAAAATTTTTAGTTGCTTTTGGCCCGTTTTCTTGTTTCTAAATCTAAAATTAGGTTTCCTCTCAATTACTTTGTTGCTTAGGCGTGGCGGTAACACGACCTACTTTGGCACTGTTTGAGAATCACACTGACTTGGCCGAAAAGTTAATTAATAATTTATTGTACTATTACCGTTTAAAATAATAAAATTAAAATATATGCAGTTTGGAAGTTTTGCCTCCGACGCTTGTCAAATCTTTTTTTTTTTTTTTTTTTTTTTTTTTTTTAGCAGAACTAGGAGTATAAAAAAAGTAATCAAAAGAAAATTTATATTTATATATTGTACCTTTTAATGAATCTCTGCTGGTTTTTCAGCTCCATTTTCGTCTGTAGCTCACCGAACATTTTACACAAGATTCGATAGATTTTCTAAAACAAAACTCGAATTTGTACGTTTTTATATTTTAACCCTTTATCTATCGCATTATGAATTCATGAAAGTTTTACATTCTGAAACATTTTACATGAATTGTTTAAACTGACTTAAAAGATTGACATAATCATTTAATAAATTTTTGAAGGATTTTAGATGGATTGAAGGATTTAGAAGGATTAATTAAATTTGAATTTACAGAGATTTTGTGCAATATTTATAACCTTACTCAAATCTTTTATTTTAAATTGTTTTCTTAGTGTTTTGAAGAATTATAAGATGCACAAATAATGTACATTTTGTAAATGCAATGCAATATAAATGTAATATGGTTAATATAATGTAATATAAAATGTAAAAATAATAATGTTCTTGCTATATAAATATAGAAATATTTCCTAATTTGAAAATCCCCATCCCCCTCCCTCAGCGCCAAGAAAGCTGAAAAAATACAAATGAGAAAGAAATTATCCTTTTAAAAATATATTTGTTTTGTATAACCAATAATGCTTTTGGAACAAAATAAAGTAATGTATCTTTAATTCATTCTAAATAGTATTGCAACTAATTTATAATTAAAAGAATAAGTAATTTTTATGGTACTTATAAGTGTCATCGGTAGATAACGGGTTAAAATAAAAACCTGTGTATATAAACATGGTGTAATTGTTACCGTAGTTTTTGCCAGAGAGCACTACATCCATGCTTCGGTTTGTTCCTGCAAACAAATCTAAAATTTTCTATTGATTTCTATTGATTTTCTATTTATTACCCTGATTTTTAACCGAAAATCATTTAAAACGAAAACACGGACCTCATGTTAGAGATCCCACTGCTAGCACGGTGTACCGGTCTATGCAGCTTCAATCCTTTTTTCGGTAATTCGGTCCTTCTTTTTTTTTTTTCAAAAAAAAAAAAAAAAAAAAAAAAAAAAAAAGACGACAATTTTGCTGGTTTAAAAAATATTTTTTTTATTTTTAGAGGAATAACTTCCTACATTAATCTACAATTTGGACCTTTACCTGTAACATATAATTGCCCATAAAATTTTAGCTGCTCTACAATTTGAAACTACAAAATGACTTTTTCCGTCTGTCTCGGACAATTTCAAGATTAAAAGATCAAACCAACGGATTACTGAAAGTTGTCTCATAACATATTGCCCTTAAGTTTATTCTTCCTAGTCATCACTTATATATAAATGTTTTTAACCATTCTGATGTTAATACACGTGTGAGATGTATATCCGCCTGATCAAAAATGGAAACTGAAGTATAATTCAGTTCAGAATTTCAGCGGACCAAAAACTTCTCCCTGTTTGGCGAATGTTTGGCGTGGTTGTGGCAAGAATATAAATTGCTAGAGGATTCAATGAAGCTCTCTAGGGCAATTGATGTACGGCGTTCATCGATGAAGTATCGCGTTGGAAACGGCTGCTGGTCACATTAGGCTGCATAATTCAATTCAGAATTTTAGCAGACCAAAAACTTTCTCCTATTTGGCGAATGTTTGGCGTGGTTGTGGCAAGAATATAAATTGCTAGAGGACTCAATGGAGCTCTCTAGGGCACTTGATGTACGGCGTTCATCGATGCAGTGTCGCGTTGGAAACGGCTGCTGGTCAGCTGCCAAATATCATATTTAATATGTTTATTACCATATGCTAAGTTATTTATATTTTCAGTGGACCTTTTTGTATGTTTAATTGAATAAAGATTTGTACAGTGAAAATGGCCATATATTCACAGCTTACCTTCCATCTCTACACACGCGCTGTATACAAAGGGAAAAAATATATAAATCACAATTAGGTTTTAGTAATATTTTAATGATTTTGCATTGCTTTATTCGAAAAATTAAATATGCAACGCAAAGTTTGAAGGAAAGTACCATTTATTCAAATGCGTTTCATATTTTCTCTAAAAAGAATCATTTTTTTATTCACGTTTTTTTTCTAACGTGAGTTTTTATATTTTTTATTTCTAACATAATTTAATTTCTTATTTCCGTTAAATTCTAAATGTAAAATTCAATCTCGAAAAATGCACTATTTAATTAATTAAAGAAATAAAAAGAATCTTTTTTCACTTTTGTTTTTTCCATATGATAATTAAATTTGTTTTTCAGTGGAAAATGTTTCTAAATCATATTTAAAGAAAAACTAAATCATATTTCTTAAAAAAATACTTTTGGTGTGAATGAAAACAATTTTTACAAACTATATGCTATGACAAAAATCTGAGCTGACAATTATAAATAAGAAAAGAATTCAGTAGTATTTTTTTAGAATAAGAAATCTATTATTTATAAATATAGAAATTTTAATAATTCTAGGTAAACTAGTCGTTGGGAGTCACCGTACTACTTACCCATCTTGGATATGCATAATATAATATGTGGAAATAATATACGTCTAAACTATTTACAAAATGCATTGCAATTCCAAAACAAAATTTAAGAGCATATTTAAATATTTTTAATACACATAATAATGCTTTAATCATGAATTGCTCATGAACCAATTTCGACAAATTCCGTAAAACGCAAAAAACTACTCAAGTAGTACCGAATTTCTTAAAAGAAACATCCTTATAACTCCAAAAATAAAAACCATTTTAACTAATAGTTTACTGCATCACATTAAGCGTCTTATTTCCAATTCAAATATGTTTTAGAATTGAAATTTGAATGAAATACAGGCTCGTGAAAAATCGAAAACTATGGAAAACAAGATTACAAATATCTTAGTAACTAATAATCCGATCAACGTCGTTCTTTTTGCAAAATTTGTGTTATTTTATTCCTTTTTACGATCATTTCTTAAAATAAAAAGAATATCAAAAACTTTTAGATACCTTCCATTAGAACGAATTTTTAGAGAGTCTGAAAAAAAAAATAGTTCTGTATAATCGAGATTACTGATTTTCAATAGGCTTCGTCTCATTCTTACATGCTAAGTACATACAAAATTTTAAGTCTCTATCTCAATTTGTTCGGGAGATAGAGCGTTTATAGGCACGCAGACAGACGGACGGGTTTTTTTAATATGTTTTTCAGAATCTCCAGTGTTAGAAACGTGTGAATCCATCATTTTTTAATTTTTTTTATTTTGAAAACGATTGCAAGACTTACCTTATATTACGTATGATGGGTAAGTAAAATGATTAAGATTAAATTTCACATATTTTAATGGAAGAAAAACTGAATCTGTCATCTCCAAAACCACATAACTTACTGCATCAGAACTTTTGATAAATTTTAAAAAGCTTTATTATTTCAAACAAACGAATTTTTATGTATCTTTTAATGCTGATTGTTTATATATAGTTTGGATTTCAATGTTTGTAGTTATCGAATAGTTTTTACAATTTATTTATAATAAAAATGATAATAACAGAAATTCTGTTCTTCACTTAGTTGTTTTATTGTTGTTTTATGTTGTTTTATAAAAATTATAACTATTTATTAAAAAATAATTTTTAAAGAAATTCTTTAAAGTTGTCCATTAGTGACAAATCTATCCTATGAAAAGAAAAATTTTAATTTCCGGTGCAAAAAATATGAGAAAAAAAATTCTTAAAATTTTATCAATTGTGGAATATTTACGAAATTAAAAGAATAAATTCCTATGATAGTAAATATCAACGAAAAATAAAATAATTTAAATGTATGCAACCACAAGATTTGGCGAAGTTTATTGCTATGTATGCATTTTTTTGCCGGACTTACATAAAACGTTCTCTTATCAAAATTAATTAAATAAAAATGACTGCAAAATGACCAGCGATATGCATCAAGATACTGTACACTAATACTAAAATATTACATAAAAAATTAATCTACTTACCAATCTATAATTGTAGATAGAGGATGGGACATGAAATAATCCTTTGAAAATTCAAGCGATAATCGAATACGTAGCCAAACTAAACAAAATAGCTCTGAGAACAGAGTTGCCACACGAAAAAAGCTTAATTACTGAATTCGGGAAATCATTCGTAAATAAATTTGTTTTTCTCAGGAATCAGATAAAAACTTACGAAAACCCGGAATGTTGCTTGAAATAATGTACAACGTTACAGAATTTTCTTACAGTATAGTGGCATTTGGTATTAAAATGAAGCGATCTATATAATATACCTTTGCTTTTGTTTGGGTAACCAGAAAGACAAATCACCCTGCTTTTAAATATAATTTCATTTTAATACGAAAACACAATATAAACTTATCCTAGTGCATCTACTGAAAGCCTCTCCACTTTTGAAAAATCCCTGTCGGCTGGGCCTATAGGCGGAGGTAGATTTCGAAGAGTGCTCATTTCAACAACAATATATATATATATATATATATATATATATATATATATATATATATATATATATATATATATATATATATATATATATATATATATATATATATATATATATATATATATATGATTAGAGATAAACCCAGTTTAATAACTTCATTTGGCAGTTTATGAAAAATTTTTAATTTCATTTTTCTGCAAGAACTGGTTTTATCAGAATCATCTTAAGAAAAATTCATCTCAAATGCGCATTTTGACAACATATTTTGAAATAAATTCTGAATTTATTAAAAAATCGACCAAAACAGTACATTATACAGTTCCTAAATAACAAAAAACTGTGAGTTGAATGCATTTGAGAAAAAAATTGAATTTAAAAATGAGTCATAAAATAACCGATTTGTTGTTTGAATACATCCTTAATTCTTTAATCATGATTGCTTCGGAAAATTTTGAGCGAAATACTCAATTTGACAGAATTTTTAAAAATATATTCTATCTTTATCAAAAAACTGGCTAATGCGTAACAGTATATAGTTTCTAAATAAGAGGATCTGTAAATTGGATGCGTTTGAGAGCGAAAATGGATTTTAAAACGAGTTATAAAAAACGCAATTTGCTATGTGAAAACTTCCTTAAATTTTCAAATCACGAAGACTTCGGGAAATTCTGTTCAAAATACCCTTTTTGGTAGCCTTTTTCGAAATATATTCTGTCTTTATCAAAAAACCGATCAATGCATGACATTATATAGTTCCTAAATAAGAGGATCTGTAAATTGGATGCGTTTGAGAGCAAAAATGGATTTAAAAACGAGGCAGTAAAAAACGCAATTTCTTATTTGAACACTTCCTTAAATTTCAGTCACGATGATTTCGGAAAATTCTGTTCAAAATACCCTTTTTGGTAGCCTTTTTTAAAATATATTCCGTCTTTATCAAAAAACTGACCAATGCATCACATTATATAGTTCCTAAATAAGAGGATCTGTAAATTTGATGCATTTGAGAACAAAAATGGATTTAAAAACGAGTCAGAAAAAACTCAAATACTTATTTGAACACTTCCTTAAATTTTCAGTCACGATGATTTCGGAAAATTCTGTTCAAAATACCCTTTTTGGTAGCCTTTTTTGAAATATATTCCGTCTTTATCAAAAAACTGACCAATGCATCACATTATATAGTTCCTAAATAAGAGGATCTGTAAATTTGATGCGTTTGAGAACAAAAATGGATTTAAAAACGAGTCAGAAAAAAACTCAAATTCTTATTTGAATACTTCCTTAAATTTTCAGTTACGATGACTTCGGGAAATTCTGTTCAAAATATCCTTTTTGGTAGCCTTTTTTGAAATATATTCTGTCTTTATCAGAAAATTGACCAATGCGTCACTTTATACAGTTTCTAAATAAGAGAATCTACCATTTGGATGCGTTTAAAATCAAAAATGAATTTAAAAATGAGTCAGAATATAAGCAGTTTGGATTTGAGGTTTTTTTCTCCAACTCCTATTTTTGTTTATTTTATTTTATTTTTATTTTTTTTTGCTGTACGAATTGGTCCTATGAAAAACTTGTCAGTATAAAAGTTGTAGATATTTTTGAGAAGATGTAAAATAAATTTAATCAGATTTGATATATTAAAAAAATTGACGGAGTTATGGATTTTTCTCTTTTTTCACCGCCCTGTTTGTTTTCGTTTTTAATTTTTTTCATCGGTAAAAGTTGGTCCTATCAAAACATTTACAAAAAATTTAGTTGGACTTGATATCTTGAAAATTGACGAAGTTATGAATTTTTTTCTCTCAAAACCCCTGTTTTTTTCGCCCCTTGAGCCCACTTCTAAATTTATCAAAAATCTGTCATTCATAAACTTTTGTCCCATTTTTAAGAAGTAATATAAATTTTAAACCGATTCGATATCTACTTTAATAAAGAAGTTATGGCGTTTTTTCGGTTTTCACAAAAACGCCCCCTATTCCGACCCCCTTGGTCCGATTTTGCCCATTAACGAACTTAGCCGAGATTTTATCCCCTTTGATTTTATGTACCAGTATGGTGGAGATTGGTGAAGAATTATAGAAGTTATCGTGTCCATAAAAAAGTGATATATATATATATATATATATATATATATATATATATATATATATATATATATATATATATATATATATATATATATATAGCGATTGCAATAGGTAGTATTTCATACGAAATCTACCTAAAATACCTTTTATCTTCAATTTATTTTAAAGAAAAACGAAATATCAAAATATGATAGAAATTTTAAATCAAGTCTTTTTCCAAAATGCATCATCTTCTACCCCTTTCGCTTCTGGTAGATAAAACAGACTTTCAGTGTGTTGATGTATATGGATTTATACGACATTCAAAGATACAAAGCAAGGTGGTAATCTTGGTTTTGTAATTATTACCCGCATTTAGGAGGCATTGTCGAAGTTTTAAAATTGACGATGTCTGCTTTGTTGGGAAATTCGCCTAGAAGAAACGATTTAGATGAACGTCCAGTATCATGTTTCATGTTTTGATCCCCAATTGCAAATGTTGGATTGGTGCGAATGCAGTTTACTCTCCTTCTTGGCGCGATTTTCAAAAATCGCCAAATTGGCTCGTTTTTGCGTCTTGTCTCCCGGAGCTTCTTGCTCCAAGGCTCGCCACACACCACAGAGACATGCGTCAAAAATCGTGCAACATGACGCAGTCAAACCGGTTTTTTCTTTGATATCAGGATGAAAATGTCTCATGTCGCACGTTTTTTTGTTCAATCTTTCACTAGTGTGTGGCGTGCCCAAGAGACACTACGCAAAAACGCACTTTCCAAGATGGCGGCAATCAAAATAAACAAAAAGCACATAAAATACAAATCTAAAGACAAAAAAAAGGAAAATTTTTACTTACCCGGAGCCGCTGTTTTGCTCCGGATTAAATTGCTCCGGATATTCCTGTTTTGCTCCGGATTGACTGGTCAATCATATATCAGGGTGAAATTGTCTCATAAATAAACTCACTCGTTGAATGCAAGACGCAACTCCCAAAAACAATGCTACAGGAAGCAATTTCTAAGCGGGAATAACGATATTCAAAAATTTAAAAGCTCTCTTTCAAGACAAAAAGGAGCGTCCAATCAGAAACGGCTTAGAAATAGCTCTCTTTCAAGTTCTCCTCTTTCGTCCAATCAGAAAACATTTAACAAAAAGCAGCGTCCAATCAGAAACGGCTTAGAAATTGGTAGAATACGTAAACCGGAGCACTCCTTAGGGTTGCCATATTGAGGATCCGAGAGGAGAAAATGAAATCCATATCGAAACATTTATCGCTAAAAAAAAAGTCGCCTTGGCGAAGGAGAGTAAACTGCATTTCACCCGTTGGATTTTGTCACAAATATATACAATTACTATCTTAGAATTTCGAGCAGAAGATATAATATCTTATTTATATTCCACCGTGTTTAAGTGCATCGTACATCATTATATTAAATTAATAGTAGTATTTTTAATGCAATTCTTTTTAATCAATTAATTCGATACTTTTACTAAAACAACACAAAAAAATTATTATCCACCTGGCAAGTATGAGTAGGCTATTCACATATATTTATATTCCATCGTAATGGTTGTTTCTACTTAAAAGAAATTTTGATATCAGAAATTTGCAAGTTAATTAATTAGATCGTATGTCTTAAATTTTATTTTTAATTTATTTTTCTAGATGTGTAGACAAAATATTGTTAACGATTAAAGTTTGAAAAAGAAAATTTAGCCAAATAAAATAAAATAAAATAAATCCGAGATTTTCATAAATATGTTTTAGCTAATTATTTAAAGAATGAAATCCAGTATAAAAAAAATGAGTCATGGATTTTAAGACATTTAAAAATAGTTTAAAATTATTACATTTATAATAAACTAGCGGACCCGACAGACGTTATCCTGCACCGACTCCAAAAAATCAAATAAACGTACATAAATATAATAATACGCACGATAAATACAACGTTCTTAATTTAATTTCTTATTACAATTATGTAAGGAAATTATTTTTCACTTTGCAGTAGTTTTTGAAGTCGGTTCAATTTTTTATAGAAAAGTTTATTTTTCTCTTTTTAGTAAAAAGTTAACGATTTTCTGAAGTCGGTTAATTAAAATTATAATACAGGAAAAAATATTGTAAATCGTACACATATGTCAGGAGCAGGGTTCGAATACACTACCTCTTTCTTAGAGAACCAGAGCATAAATCTTGCGCCTTAGACCACTCAGCCATTCCGTCTGCACTATATTTAGCAAACTTATTCAACAATTTTATCTAGTGAAAAATCACTATTAGTTTTTGCATAATTACTAAAATCTACTGAATCAAATTCGATGAAATGTGAATCGAAACAATTCTAAAATCCACTGGAACACACACAAAAAATTTCATTAAAATCGGTCCAGTCGTTTAGGAGGAGTTAAGTGACATACACACGCACATAAGAGTTATATATACAACGATTTGCATTGGATACTTAATTTTAATTTTGAAATTGGTTTGGCTGGCTCCGACTGCAAAAAATCAAATAAATGTACATAAATATAATAATATGCATGATAAATACTACGCTCTTAACATGTTCGCTGCCGCTCACGCGAAAGCGCGTGATATGGCGCCAACGTTAAGGGGCCACTCACGCGCCAGCATGGTATGTGGGGTGATGTCCAATAGCCAGTCAGGCGCTGGCGTAGGAAAATCTTTTACTGATTCTTTGTTATAAAAAGTAAATCGGTTTCTGTGAAAAACCAACTTTTACAGTGAGGCATTATCTAGCATCACATCTTTATGTATGCGGCAGCGAACGTGTTAATTTAAATTCTTATTACAATTATGTAAGGAAATTATTTTTCACTTTGCAGTAAATTTTGAAGTTAGTTCAATTTTTGATGGATAAGTTTATTTTTCTCTTTTTAGTTAAAAGTTAACGATTTTCTGAAACCGGTTAATTAAAATTATTATACAGAAAAAAATATTGCAAATCATACATGTATGTCTGGAGTGGGGTTCGATCTCTTTCTTCGAGAACCAGAGATTAAACCTGGCGCCTTAGACCTTTCGGCCATTCCGTCCGCACTCTATTGAGCGGACTTATTCAACACTTTTAATTAGCGAAAAATCCCTAACTATTAGTTTTTGGCGAATTACTAAGAAAGTATTGAATCAATTTCGATGAAATGTGAATCTAAGCCATTCTCGAGTCCACTGAAACACGCACAAAAAAATTCCTTAAAATCGGTCAAGTCGTTTAGAAGGAGTTCAGTGACATACACACGTACAGAAGATTTATATATATATAAAGATTATTTTTACTTTTAAAAATGCTAGAAAAATCTACATACAATTTTATAGCTTAGAAGGGGATAGTATATAACTGGATTTTTTTTTAAAAATGAGACAGATTTGTTTTCTATATTTTGAATGTGGCTTGTTAAAGATTGAAAATTATTTACACATAACATTTAAAAAATATATTTTTTTACAAAACTTGAAACTCTATGAATTAAAAAAAAAATCAAAGCAATATACTGTAAAATCTATTTATATTATTTAGTAAAAATATATATTTTCATACATGCACACATGCATTGTATATGCGTCTGTGTATGGTTCTTATTTTTAAGAAATTGAGAAAGAATTTTCTATTTAAAAATATTGCGTAAAAAAAAAACAAGTGAAGCAAATACATCACTTAATTTAAAAACATAAAAGTAAATTAGAAAATTTTAAGAAATACATAAATAGTGAAAAAATCCTGCATAAATATTTAGCATATATATTTATGTAGTTAACTATATAGTTATAGCATTTAAAGTTAGCTACATATAGTTTAATAAATGATGGTAGAATTATTTTAATGTGAAATCATTTTTACATTTTTAGAAACAAAAATAGGCCCCATAGAACACACATTTACACTTTTACCCATTTATATTTTCTCAAAAATCTCCTGACGATTCCTTTTTAAAAAATGAATATTTCAGAAGCGAAAATTCCCAAAAGAATTTTAAAAGTTATTTCTTATAAACTCCATTCCATATATTTTTTCAACATTTCTAACGCATGTTTCTTTTACAGTATGTAATATTCTTAGGAAAAAAAGATTTAATTAAATATAAAATGTTTGAGAATTCACATATTTTGGAACAAGAATTTACTTTTAGTGTAAAATCGTAAAAGTCCATCGTACTTGCTGACAAGTTGGTGATAAGGAAATTATGTAAATGTCTTCCTGAAAAGTTTGATACTTCGTATTCATTTATTTAAAATACTTTCCAAAATTTCTTTGTACAACAAGAAAACAGTGAAAAAGAAAAGGTTTGTCACATTTGTTACGAAAGAGCTTTAAATATTTAAATAAAAGGGTAGTTCAAAAAATCTGTATCATTGCATGTTAAGGAAAGTTATAGGATACCTTAACCCTTTATCTACCGACGGTACTTATAAGTACCATTATAATTACTTATTAAAAAATTCTTTTAATGCATCAATTAGATGTAATACAGTTTAGAATAAGTTGCAGATACATTACTTTATTTTGTTCCAAAAAGCATTATTGGTTTCACAAAACAAAAATATTTTGAAAAGGATAATTTCTTTTGCCTTTGTGTCTTTTCAGCATTTTTGGCACTGAGGGAGGGGGATGGGGATTTTTCAATTCGGAAATATTTCTATATATATTGTAAGAATATCATCTTTGTATATATATTTTTTTTTTTTTACAATTTTTATTATAAAGATACTAAGAAAACAATTCAAAATAAAAGATTTGAGTGGAGTTATAAATATTGCACAAAATTCCTGTAAATTCAAATTTAATTAATCCTTCTAAATCCTTCGATTCTTCTAAAAGCTTTCAAAAATTTTTTAATTGATCATGTAAATCTTTTAATTTAGCTTAAACAATTTGAGTGAAATGCTTTAGAATGTAAAATTTTCACGAATTCATAATTCGGTAGATAAAGGATTAAAACAATTTACAGTAAACATTCTTCTTTAATTTTATTAAGTTATTTTTATTTTAGAACCAATTAGGTAAAAGTATAAATATCTTTGCATCAATTAAACCTCAAAATAATCTAAAATGTCACATAAAAAGGAGTGAAAAAAACAAAACAAAAAAAACTTTAAAATTCTTTAAATAACACTAGTTTTAATCAAAAATACATATAAAATTTTATATTTAATCGATGAATAAAATTCTGTTTATAATGCTTTAGTTAAGCAGGAAACAATTTAAGGCGAAGGTGGACCTTCAAATCGACAAAAATCATCCAAAATTTCGAAAAATACTTTTTTATTTCCAACTCATGAAGCGCTTATTATGAGTTTATTATAAGTATATTATAAGTGTATTATAAGTAATATTCATTTATTATATCGTATTTAATGTTCTTTATTATTGAAATACTGATATTTCTAACTTAACAGTGGATTTTCTCGAAATAAAAATTTCGAGATAATCTCAATTTTCAATATGTTCCATGCGCATCCGTAATTTAGTGAGTTCTTCGAAATTTGTTATGTCATTACCTCATAGTACATAGAAAAAATGTTAGTTAAAATAATTGTACTTCGGACCTCACAATCTGTAAATTCTTCATCAAAAGTATGATTTACAGTGTTTTTTCACTATAAAAATTGGTATTTCGACTTATTATTATTATTATTAATTTTTATTTTCTATTTATGTTTAGGATTTCAAATAAGTTTTATTCTTAGGTCTGAAAGGTATCTCATAAATAAAAATGATTATTTTATATGCAAAAGAAATGCTTATGAAGCATTTTTAACTAATTAATTATTTCAATAATTAATAATTAATAATTACCAAAGTAATTAATATTTTTCCTTGCAATTTTACCTTTTCTCAAATAACTATAATTGTAAACACATATTTTATTTTTAAGCAAATCGGTTCAAAAGAAAAAAAAATTGAGAGTCCACCTTCGCCTTAAGCATTGTAAGACTTGAATAATTTTATTTGAAAGCAAGTTTTCATTAACATATCTTGTTTTTGATGCGACAAAAATGATGTTCTCTGAATTCTAATAAAACACATCTGTGACCTATTTTGTTTTTAGGAGTGCCAAGTTTTAAAAGAATGTATGTTTAATACACAAATAAGCTATCATGCTTATTACGATTTTAAAAAATGACAACTCTTGATTTTGTCTTCTCAAAATTAATATCTCATACTTGAAGGTAAGACAGACATGAGATAACAATATTTTGTTTTCTTGCAAACTTTAACAATGCGCGCTATCCCACAGTGGGTTTGCCTGTAATTTTCTGGACTCTTAAGCAAGTTTGCAATCTGTAGGAAAATAATCATCACACGAATAGTTAAACTCATCACTGCTGCCATTAAAGAAACCATTTAAATTCTTTATCATTCCAGGGGTAATTTTCACCAATTTTGCTAGTGCAACTGCCTTATCCTCACTACTTGATGAAAATCTTAACTTGTTGTGTATTTTTTCCCTTCTCTAAGCTGCATTTCGTCTTCTTAGGTAGATTTCATATGAAATTTCACCTATTGCGGTCGCTCCTATGTTGGAATTTCTGAAATTTTTTTCCAGATCGACGCCGATCTACACCCCAAAACTACCACCAGTAAAAAGGTTTATGTACATATATACATATATCTATACATATAATAAAACAGTAGGACCCGGTGTGTCTGTACATTGAAGATAATTGACAAAAATGGAGTCAGGGCGATAAAAGAAAACCAATGAAACACAAAAAAATTTTTTTTGAATTTTTTGTCTGTCTGTCTGTCTGTCTGTCTGTTTGTTCGAGGTTATCTTCGTAACTACTGAATGGATTTTTATGCGGTTTTCACTAATGAAGAATGCACACTCCCGGGCAGTGTATAGGCTTTGTTTCATCAAAATCGGACAACAGACAAAAAAGTAACAAAAAGAAACAAAAGAAACTATTAGGTGCGCTGCTCACGTTTTTTAGTACATAACGTTTTTTAGTACATATAAAATCCAATAGATGTCACTGTGCGATTTTAAAACGCGCTATCGTTATGTTTTCGCCAGTCTACTTAAGTATGAGAAAGTTTCAAGCTGGCTGTCGTTCCATGTGGTTTAGTCGGTAGAACGTCAGTGCGCCATGCTGATGGCCCGGGTTCGATTCCCAGCATGGAATTTTTTTTCACTATGTTGGCATTAACGCCTATAAGCAATTAAAAGAATTTGAAATATTGTATTCAAGGCGAATTTTCTCTCTGGGAAAATTTCCTTGCATTAATATGTCAGTGTAATTTTTTTTTCGATTTAATTTTTTTTTCGAAACTTTGTTTTTCTTAAAAAATTACAGTAAATATTTGATATTTCCCAACGTTTTTTGAATGATCGACTTGCTTTTTTTTTTAATGTATGTCTGAACCTTATCTAACTACTTCTTCAAGATTTCTTTAGATAAACCGACCAACGTAGCGGGCGAAGGCCGCTAGTATATATATATATATATATATATCTTTCTCCTGGAAACGATAACTTCTATAATTCTGCTCCAATGTCCTCCAAACTCATACATAAAATCAAGGGGTATAAAATCTCGGATTATGGGCTCGTTAATGGGCAAAATCTGAGCAATGGGACGGAAATAGGGAGGGTTTTTGTGAAAACAGACAAAACACCCTAACTTCTTAGTTAAAATAGATATCTAATCAGTTTAAAGTTTTTATTACTTCTAAAATATGGGCCAAAAGTTTAAGAATGGCAGTTTTTTGATTAAGTAAAAACGGGCTAAAAAGGTAAAAAAAAAAAAAAAAAAAAAAAAAAAAAAAAAACAGGGGTTTTGGTAGAAAAAAATCATAACTTCGTCAATTCTCAAGATATCAAATCCATCTAATGTTTTTATAAATGTTCTCAAATTTATCGAAAATTTTGTATTTACAAGTTTTTGATAAGACCAACTTTTACCGATGAAAAAAATTAAAAAAAAAAAGAAAAAAGAATGCAGACAAAGAAAAAAAATCCATAACTTAGTCAATTTTTGAGCTATTAAATCTAGTTAAATTTATTTTACATCTTCTCAATAATATCTACAACTTTTATACAAACAAGTTTTTCATAGGTCCAAATCTTAGCAAAAAAATGTTAAACAAAAGTAAGAGTTGAAACCTCAAATCCAAACTGCTTATATTCTGACTCATTTTTAAATTTATTTTTTATTTTAAACGCGTCCAAATGACAGATCCTCTTATTTAGGAACTACATAATGTGACGTATTGGCCAGTTTTTGATAAAGTCAAAATATATTTTTAAAAAAACCCTGCCAAAAACGGTATTTTGAACAGAATCTCCCGAATTGATCGTGATTGAAAAATTGAGGAAGTATTCAAATACAAATTGCGTTTTTTCTGACTCTTTTTAAAATCCACTTTTACTCTCAAACGCATCCATTTTACAAGTCCTTTTATTTATAAACTATATAATGGAACGGATTGGCCAATTTTTTGATAAAGGCAGAATATATTTTAAAAAAAAGCTGCCAAATTAGATACTTTGAACAAAATTTCCTTCAGCGGTCGTGATTGAGAAACTGAGGTATTCAAATAATGAAATTGCGTTTTCCTGACTCATTTTTAAATTCGGTTTTGCTTCGCATCCAGTTGACAGGTTCTGTTATTTAGGAATATATAATGTGCCGTATTGATCAGTTTTTTGATAAAGGCTAAATTTATTTTTTAAAAAAGCTGTCAAAATGTGCACTTCGCACAAAATTTGCCTAAAAGATCATGATTAAAGAATTGAGATTGTATTCAAATGACAAATTTGTTGTTTTATGACTTATTTTTAAATTAAATTTTACTCTCAAACGCATTTAAATGATAGGATTTTTTTTTTTTTTTTTTTTTTTTTTTTTTTTTTAGGAACTATAAAAAGTGCGTATTGGTCAACTTTTTAATAAAGTCAGAACATATTTCAAAATATGTTGTCCAAATAGTCATTTGAGCCGAATTTCGCCTAAGATGATTTTAATAAAACCAGTTCTTATAGAAAAATGAAATAATTTTTTTTTCAAAAGTGGCCAAATAAAGTTGTTAAACTGGGCTTATCTCTAATCATATTTTATTTTTTGTTGTTGAAATAGCACTTTTTGAAATCTACCTCCGCCTATAGACCATGCCGACAGGGATTTCAGTGTTTTTGGAATGCACCAAGCTGCACCACAACTGTGTGTCCCAACCTGCCTCATGTCGCACGTTAAATATTAGAAATACTTACACTGTTAAACTTAGCATTACAGTCTATTTTTTACTATTGAAATAACAATAAATTCACGCTTTTTTCATCACAACATGCTCTTATTGTATTAATGAAGCAGCGTGTCCCTAAAGGAACTTTGCGCCATAAAACCCTATTCAATCAACCAATCAACCTGCATTATTCCATTTTTAAATAAAAAATTTATTCTTCAAAACACATATTAATGTTGTTCAACCTCATTCAAAACAAAAATAATAATATTATTTGTTGCCAGCAAACATAAGCGATTCCAAAACAAACAAGGGAGTAGTTTGTAGTATCATATAGTTGCATTTAAATTTGTTAATTTTGTAAAGTCCTAAGGTGGGCCATGTCCCAACGAGCTCCCCCTTCCTCAACTGTATATTACTTATATTTCTTTATATATATATATATATATTTTTTTTGGTGTGGTTATGTGTTTTCTGTCCAAAAACCTGCCCCAAAAATTACATTAAAAATGAAAAATAAATCATTATAAAATAGAACTGTTTATTGTGGTATTAAGACAAAACAAAATCGTCGTTTGTGAGAATCCCGCATATATGTATCAATTTAGAAAGACATATTTATAGCAAAGCTATTTTAATGAGGAAATATATTTACATTTTTTATGATAAAAAATAGGCAGCTTAGAAGATTTTATTTATTTTTATACATTCATATTTTAAAAAAATGTTCCTGATCATTTTGATAGAAAAAAATGAAAGAAAAAAGTTCCAAAAGCAATATAAAAAGCATTTCTTCCAAACTCGACGCCATGTATTTTTTTTTTTCATTTGTAATGCATGTTTTTTAAACAGCATGTAATATTTATAGAGAAAATAAAAGAAAACAAGATTTAATTAAATATAAAATTTGAAATTTCACATATTTCGAAACAAGAATTTACTTTTAGAATAAAATCTTAAAAGTATTTCGTACTTACAGAAAAGTTGAAGGTGATAAGGAAATTTTGTATCCTATAAATGTCTTCGTGAAAAGTTTGATACTTCGTATTCATTTATTTAAAGTACTTTCCAAAATTTCTTTGTATATCAAGAAAACATCGAACAGGGAAAGGTCTGTCGCATTTGTGATGAAAAAGTTTTATATATTTAAATAAAAGTGTATTTCTAAGAATCTACATCAGAGTATATGACTTATATTTGTTTATAAAGGTTTTTTTAATGCGGTTGATTGTTTTCTTTCCACAAAACCGCTACAAAAATATATTATTAAGAACGAATATAAATTATTTTAAAATAAAACGGTTCACATTGGTACTACAGGGTGGTCAATAGTTAAAAGAAAAACAGAAAAAAAGGAAGCTAGCAGTATTTTTATTCCAAAAGTACTTCCAACAATATAAAGGGATCACAGACAAGGAATTGCTATTTAGCAAAATATTGGTATCTGACATTCTTCTTGATTGTGTTTTCCCTAATCACTCGCCACCTTGTAGTTGGGTAAAATAAAATAGTCTTCCGTGAGAATCCCGCATGCATGTAATGAATTTAGTAAAACTGTTTTAATGCGAAAAAAATTATATTATTTTATGAACAAAAATACGCAGCTCAGAAGATTTTATTCATTTTTGTATATTTATATTTTCTGAAAATTCTTTTGGGGATTTTAAAGTAAAAAAAGAATATTTTTGAAGAGAAAAATTCAAGGAGCAATTCAAAAAGTGTTTCCTCCAAACTCGACATCATTTACTTTTTTCCACTCCTAATGCATGTTTTTTTTTTCCAACATATATTATTAATAGAGAAAATAAAAGAAAACAATATTTATTTAAATTTAGGATTTTTGAAATTTCACATATTTCGAAGCAAGAATTTACTTTTAGAGTGAAATCTTATAAGTCTTTTGTACATATAGACAAGTTGGCTAAAAGGAAATTACATAAATGTCTTCGTGAAAAATTTCATACTACATATTCATTTATTAAAAATGCTATCCAAAAACTTTTTTGTGTCAAAGAATGTTGTGATAAAGAAAAAGTTTGTCATATTTGCTACGAAAAAGTTTTAAATATTTAAATCAATGTGAATTTCAAAAAATCTGTATAATTGTATATTAAAGGATATTACTCATATTTGTTTTTAAAGGATTTTTCGTGTGGTTTTGTGTTTTTATTCCACAAAACTGCTCCAAATAAATTCATATTAAAAACGAAATTAAAATATGTTTAAATAAAACAGTTTATAGTGGTACTGGGATTTAAAAAAATCATGTCTGCGAGAATGCATGTATAAATATAAATACATGTTATAAATTTAGTAAAATATGGATACAAAAAACTATTTTATTCCTTAAACATTTTTTTTCCATTTTTTATGAACAAAAATCGGTAGCTTAGACGATTTTATTTATTCTTTTAAATTTATTTTTTCTCGAAAATCTCTTGGTAGTTTTGGTAAAAAAAGAGGAAAATTTTAAAAACAATTTAAAAAGTATCCCTTGGAAACTAGAGGCCATTTATTTTTTTCTCCGTTCTTAACCTCCTCAGTCCTGAGACAAATTTTATGTGGCGCTACAAAAAACAGTTTACAAATATTATAAAACATCTTCAAACATGCATTAGTTTGTATGTCGATGCTTCTAACATGCACACATCTTTTGAAAAAGTTTAGATGTAATTTTAACAATTCTAGAAGAAATTAAATTAATTTAAAGGGGGATTTTTAGTGTCGCCTCCAGGCGACATCAGGTCTGAAGAGGTTAATGCATGTTCATTTTAAAGCGTATACTATTCATAATAGAATTTAAAAAAATGTCGTGTGCAAGAATTCTGCATGTACGTAAAAATTTAATAAAATATATTTATAGCAAAATTATTTTAATGCGGAAAAATGTCTACATTTTTTGAACAAAGGTATTCAGTCTAGAATATATACAGGGTGATTCATAAATATCGAAACAATAGGCTACCTCCTTAAATATTGCCTCTAGAACCATACTTCTAATTGGAAAAATTCATAAAAAAGGTGAAATTTCTGATGAGATATGTTGCAACTCCATGGGGGGGTCTATTTGAAAAAATATTAAAATTAAATTTTTATACGTCCCCCATAGAGCAAAATTTCCAATTACGAAATTATTCCTTATCCATTCCTAAATTGAATAAAAAAAAATTCCTCTCCGTATCTGACAGAGATATTAAAATCCAAGATTCGTGACTTATACCACTTTACCATGCCTGTAAATGAAGATATTTTTATCCATTTTCAAAGTGAATGAGGGATCGTCCACTAATTGTCCGTTATTATATGTCGATTTAAGACCGTGAGTCTTATTCCGACATAATAAAGCAGCGTATTGATTTAAATCAAAACTTGTTTTCAAACTAGGTTAATCGTTAGCACTGGAGGTCTGCATGGATCGAATATCTAGGTAGGTCCCAAACCGACCCATAGGAAAAAAAAGTTCTGTCCGGCATGGAAAAATCTTAAAATCATAATCCAGACCAGCCTGGAAAAAAGCTTAAATCATAGCCGGCTCAACCGTGAATTTCTACATGTTTTTTACTTCAGTGTACTTAAAAATTGTTTCACGTGGAGGAGTTCTGACCAAAAATACTTATTACATATAGCTTTTCGTTTTTTATATTAATATTTTTTATAATTAAAGAAGCGCTAAAGACTGTGATATATATATTTTATCATTTAATCTCTGTTTATACGTAAATGTTTCACGTATATTTTAATATCGCTAATTCATATCCCGTGCGTTGGAGACTTTGAAAAATGTTATACAGTAAAACCTTTTAATACGGAATCACATAGGAAAGAAAAAATACGTAATATACAAATAACCTTCCTAGGAGGGATAAATGAAGTTTTTTTTTTCTCAGGTATTATATTGTATTTATTTTGCACGGATCAACACATTTTCTGTTTAAGACGGAATTCCGTCATAGGTAAATTTGTTTATCTGATTTTATTTTGTTTAAGTTTTTTCCATTTAACGTCTCGGTCCTGATCTGACCTGGGTCCATAATACAGATTTTTTTAACTGACATTAATAGACATAATAATTGACATTAATAGATTTTTTAACATGTCATTTTTAATTATTTTACATTAGTTTGGTTTAAAAAAATTGAAAAATTATTTACTTTTAAAAATATGATTTTTTTATAGTTATTATTTTTTTAATAAATATTTTTAATAGTTCTAAAATTAATATTGGAAAACAAAAATCCCGAAACAAAACTAAAATCAGAGATTTTCATCTTTAATTAAATGGAAGGAAATTGAAATACTATAAATAATGTTTGGAGTTATAACGATTTCAATTATCCCATTTAAACCAGTACTAATCATATAAAATTTTCATAAATTTTATGATAAATTTTAGGATGTGATTTTCTTAGCAAATTATATGGCTAACCATCACACTCACACACACACACACACAAAAAAAAAAAAAAAAAAAAAAAAAAAAAAAAAAAAAAATCAAAATTCTAATGCAAAAGATTTTTTACACTTTTCCTAGAACTGTTAAATTAACACTGTCTTTTGAATTGAGCGCTTTTCAATTTGTGTCTAATTCCTTAAAACCTGATGAATTATTCAAACGGCTATAACTCTGTGAGTTTTGAAGATATGAAGATGCAACTTTTTGTGTAATATGCAGGACTGGATAAGGAAGGTTTTCCTAATTGGAATTTTTATCTTACGGGAGCCGTATAAAAAAGTTAATTTTCGTAATTTTTCAAATAGACCCCCCCATGGACTTGCAACTTATCTTATAAAAAAATTTACCTCATTTTATGAATTTTTGCAATTGGAAGTATGGGTCTAGGGGCAATATTTAAGGAGATAGCTTATTGTTTCGATATTTATGACTCACCTTGTATATATATATTCCTAAAATTCTGATTGTGGTAAAAAAATTTAAATAAAAAATAATATTTTTTAAGTGAAAAATTCCAAAAGCAATTTAAAAAGTATTTCTTCCAAACTAGATGTCATTTATTTTTTTCCCGTTCCTAATGCATGGTTCTTTTACTGCGTGTACTAATAGAGAATATTTAAAAAATACGTTTATAAAAGATATTTGAAATTTCACACATTTCAAAAGAATATTTTCCTCTTAGAGTAGAAACTTCAATTTTTTCGTACATATAAACAAGTTGTTTAAAAGGAAATTACATGTATGTCCTCGTTTAAAGTTTGATACTTCATATTCATTTATTAAATAGATGCTATTCAAAAAATGTTTGTACACACACACAAAAAAAAAAAAAAAAAAAAAAAAAAAAAATGTGAAAAAGAAAAGCGCTCTCACGTTTTTTGCGAAAAAGTTTTAAATATTTACATAAAAGTGCATTTCAAAAAATCTGTGACATTATATATTTATACATTTATAAAATAATTCGTCCTGACTCGTTGATAATCAACTCACAGCCCATACTACTAAACGTATTAACACGAAAATTTGGCAAAATATACTTATAATGTGAGCGTGCCCTAATCTGGAATTCTCGAAATTTCCCTCTCTAAGGGGCGAGGATGAGGGGTCAAAAATTCTGGAACATCTTTCTATATCTCAGGAGCTGTTTAGGGTAGTAGCGCGAAATTCCAGAAAACAAATCTAATAAAAAAAATAACTATGCACTTATTTCAGCGATTTTAGAAATTGTCCGCTGAGAGGATAAAAAAGCGGTCGAACAATTTAGATCATTTGGCACATCTTAGCAGTCGTTTTAAGTGGAAGCGTGAAACGACAGAAAATAAATCCATTAAGAAATAATTAAAGATGTGTTTCAGCGATTTCAAAAATTCTGCCCCAGAAAAAGCCAAAGTGGTGGTCAAAAATTCCAAATTTTTTCGACCCGTCATTTGACATATCATCAAAAATCCCTCATACTGGTCCTTCATAAACTTTTCATCCCTCAATCCATTTGACCCCTGGTGGGCAATTTTTAAAGTTTTTTTTTTTTTTTTTTCTTAAGTTTAAGCATTACACGTTAGATTTTTTCAAGGGGGCCTCAGATAAATGTTACTTATAATACTTGAAATTTTCAAAGACAGGGGAAGGTTTTACAAATGATAGACGTGATAGTTAGAACTCTGGGGGGGGGGGAGAAAAAATTTCTATATTTGGCCTACACCCATGATGATATATCATTGAAAAGCTCTCTGAACATTATTTCAAATTATACACCACCAGTGCCTCTGAGATATTTCACAGTATCTCAGCAGCAGGTTTAGGTAGGAGCGGAAAATTCAAGATAACGCACCTACTAAAAATAGTTAAACATCAGTCATTTTAATGCTATTCTTTCTATTGCATCGCCAACATCGACTTTGAACAGAATAATGTAAGATTATGTAAATATGGCAATAATAATGGATATTTGATTAGATATTAGATAAAAAAAAATCTTTACTAAATGTACTTTGTTTGATTCAAAATTATTTAGAGAAATCTACCAGCGTAGCGGATGAAGATTGCTAGTTACTTATATTTGTTTATAATGTTTTCTTTTATGTAGTTATGTTTTTATTTTACAAAACTGCTAAAAAATATATTTTAGAAAAGGAAACAATTATTATAAAATAAAACAATTTACAGAGGTACTAAAATAAAACAAACAAAATAGTCGTCTTTGAGATTCCTACATGAACTTACAAATTTAGCAAGATATGTTAATAATAAAACTAGTTGAATGCAGAAAAGATTTTTCATTCTTTTATGAAAAAAATAGCCAGCATGAAATTTTTAATTTATTTTTAAATATTTATATTTTTTTTCAACATTTTCCTGTTAATTTTGTAAAAAAAAAATAAAAATAAAAAAAAAAAATAAAAAAAAAAAATTAAATTAAATGAAAAATTAAATAAATAAAAGAGACAAATTCAGGGAGCAATTTAAAATGTACTCCTTTCTAAATTCAACGTCATTTACTGTTTTCCCGTTCCTGATGCACATTTCTTTTACAGCATGAACTATTCATAGAGAAATCAAAGAAAACAATATTTAATTAAATATAAGATACTTGAAACATCACATATTTCAAAACAAGAAATCACTTTTAGAGTAAAATCTTAAAAGTATTTCGTTGTTGGTAAAAAGACAAGTTGGTAAAAAGAAAGTGACATAAATGTCTTCGTGAAAAGTTTGATACTTCGTATTCATATTCCTTCATTAAAAATGCTTTCCAAAATTTCTTTGTACACAAAGAAAATTGTGAAAAAGAAAGGATTAGTTGCATTTGTTACGAAGAGGTTTAAAATATTTAAAATATATATATATTTCAAAAAATCTGTGCCATTGTATAAAAATTATATTTCTTTATAAATTTTTTTTCATGTGGTTATTTATATTTTATCAAAAAAACTGCACGAAAAAATTGATATTAAAAATGAAAATAAATTATTATAAAATAAAACAGTTTACACTGGCACTAGTATAAACCGAAATAATCCACAGTGAGAATACCGAATATATATATAAATTTAGTAACACATGTTTATAGAAAAACTATTTTAATGCTGAAATATTTTTTACATATTTTTGAACATTAATACACAGCTTAAAAGATTTTTTTTATACATTTATATTCTATCAAAATTCTCTTGATGGTTTTGATAAAAAGAAAAAAAAGAAAAAATAATAAAATTTTTAAAGAACAAAATTCCAAACGCAATTTAAAAAGTATTTATTCCAAACTCGACGCAATGTACTTTTTTCTGTTCTTAATGCATGTTAATTTACAGTATATATAATGCATAGAGAAAATGAAAGAAAAGAATATTTAATGAAATGCTTTGTTTTGTAATAAATTATGATTGATTTTAATATCTACTTTTTAAGCAGTTTTATCAAATGAAAACACAACTACTTAAAAAAAAAACTTTATAAAGAAACATAAGTAATACCCAGTGATACGCAATGATATACATTATTTGAAATACACTTTTATTTTAACATTTAAAACTTTTTCGTAACAAATGTGACAAATCTTTTCCTTTTCACAATTTTCTTTGCGTACAAATTTTTTCGAAAAAAAAAAAATAAAAAATGAATATGAAGTATCACATTTTTCACGAAGACATTTATATAATTTACTTTTCACCAGTTTTCTAGATGTATAAAAGACAAGTTTTATTCTAAAAGTAAATTCTTGTTTCGAAATAGGTGAAGTTTCAAATATCTTTTATTTCATTAAATTTAAAAAGTATTTATTCCAAACTCGGCGAAATGTACTTTTTTCGTTCTTAATGCATGTCTCTTTACAGTATGTATAATACATAGAAAAAATGAAAGAAAAGAATATTTAATGAAATATAAGATATTTGAAACGTCACCTATTTCGAAACAAGAATTTACTTTTAGAGTAAAACTTGTCTTTTATACATATAAAAAAGTTGGTGAAAAGTAAATCATATAAATGTCTTCGTGAAAAGTTTGATATGATACTTCTCATTCTTTTTTTTTTTTTCAAAAAAAAATTTGTACACAAAGAAAATTACGAAAAGGAAAAAGTTTGCCACAAAAAAGTTTTAAATATTTAAATAAAAGGGTGTTTCAAAAATATTATATTATATTATACTAGTAATATTAGGGGAAGGTGGGACAAATTAACCCTTTATCTACCGACGTTACTTATAAGTACCATTAAAATTACTTATTATAAAATTCTTTTAATACTTCAATTAGTTGTAATGCTGTTTAGAATGAGTTACAGATACATTACTTTATTTTTTTCTAAAAGCATTATTGGTTACACAAAACAAAAATACTCTTAAGGGTGTGTTCGAAAAAATGCTTTTCCACCTTCAACAGCTTGAAATTTTCCAGTACAATTTCAGACATATTTTTAAAAGTAGAAACATGAAACTTGCTGAGGGGATTCTTGAAGGGACATATGAGGTGCTGGGTGATGTCTTTTTACGATCAATTCATTAGAATTCGAGTTATAAGCAATTGTCTTCTCATTATGACCCTTTTTTTCGTTCCCACATGTCTCGCGTGGGAAAAATCGGTTCGAAATGCCGTTTTTGATTGCTTTTTCTGCAATAATTTCTGCATTTATCAAAGAATCGACAATCACGGCACCTTGTGTACTTTCCAAATAAGAGATTTTGAAAGTTTGATGTATTTGAGAGAAAAAATGAATTTAAAAATAAATCGGAAATTAAGCAGTTTGAATCGAAACACACCCTTAAAAGGATGTTTTTTTGCCTTTGTCACATTTATTACGAAAACGTTTTAAATATTAAAATAAAAGCGTATTTCAAATAATCTGTATCATTGCGTATCACTGGGTATTACTTATGTTTCTTTATAAAGATATTTTTTTAATGTGGTTATGTTTTCCTTTTACAAAACTGCTCCAAAATAGATATTAATAACAATCATAATTTGTTACAAAACAAAGCCTTTCATAGTGGTATGATAGAACCCCGTTAATTGGGACTCCGTTAATCCGAATCTCTGGATAATCCGGATCGGTCTGGGCATAGTTTTTTTTTTTCAAGTTTGAGAAGCGATCGGCAAATTTTCATAACATAAAGTTATTTCATCCTCGTATTCAGAATAAAAAAGTCCTTTCTGCAATCTTTTCGAAAGAATACCTTAAGCTTTCTAAATTTACCTCTTTGATGTATCTATCAAAGGAACAACTATGTATCATTTAACTTTGGCAATTATCCCCATTTTCATAGTTTTCTATTAGCCATAATGAAGCAACGTCCATTTTATAACAATTAATTAATGGTTTATTTTGAGCGTCATGTGGAGACTACACACAACGAACAATTTATGCTCAAACGGATGTGTGACCATGCGGCTCGCAAAACTGGCACAGCAGAAGATTATAAACTTTCTGATTATAAAGTAATTTAACATTTTTACTGTCTGTAAATATTGAATATGTTTAATATAAAGGTCATTTTCTGTAAGTATTTTTATTTTTTTTCATTTGTTCAAACTTTCCGAATATTATGGATTTTCGATATTTCGGATCGGGTCTGGTCCCAATTAATCCAAATTATCGGGGATTTACTGTACTAGAATAAATCAAAATAGTCGTCTGTGAGAATCCCATATGTATGTATAAATTTAGTAAAAATTGTTTATATGAAGCTATATTTGAATGCAGAAACATTTTTACATTTTTTATGAACAAAAATACGCAGAATAAAATATTTCATTTATTTTTATATACTTATATTATTTGAAAATTCAGAATAAGGTTTCGTACTTAAAAACAAGTTGCTGATAAGAAAATTATGTAAATGTCTTCGTGAAAAGTTTGTGATACTTTTTATTCATTTATGTAAAATACTTTTCAAAAATTTCTTCGTACACGAAGAAAACAGAGACAAGGAAAACTTTTATCACATTTATTTAGAAAAGTTTTAAATATTTAAATAAAAGTGTATTTCAAAAAACCTGTATCCGGGAAGAAGACTGTATAGTACTTATATTTGCTTATAAAAGTTTTTCTAATGTGGTTATGTCTTTTCATTCCATAAAACTGCTCCAAAAAATTTATATTAAAAGTGAAAAAAATTATTATAAAATAAAAGAGTGTAGAGTTTATAGTGTAGAGATGCACAATCTATGGCCTGCAGTCCCCAATGATACCACTATTTTCATGCAAAAAAGTTTTCCTAATAATAATAACAGAAACTTTATTATTATTACTATCAAATATAACAAACGTCAGTTTTCATATATTCTTTTAACATACAATTTTCTGATAAAAAGTTTGTGCATCACTATCATAGTGGTACTAGGATTAAAAAAATAGTCGTCTGTGAGAATACCGCATGTACATCAACATTTTGTAAAACATGTTTAAATCAAAACTATTTTAATGTGGAAACATTTTTACATTATTTATGAACAAAAATAGCCAGCTAAGAAGATTTTGTTTATTTTTATGTATTTATATTTTTGCAACATTCTGTTGGGAATTTTGGTTAGAAAAAAAGAAAAAGATAAAAAAGTACATTTTTGGAGAGAAAAATTTCGAAAGCAATTTAAAAAGCATTTCATCCAGACTCGACGCCATTTACTTTTTTCCCGTTTCTACTGCATGTTTCTTTTACAGCATGTAATAGTCGTAGAGAAAATATAAGAAATCAATATTTAATTAAATAGAAGATATTTGAATTTTCACATATTTCGAAAAGAAAATTTACTTTTAGAGTAAAATCGTGAAAGTCTTTCCTATTTACAGAAAAATTGGCGATAAGGAAATTATGTAAATGTCTCTGTAGAATGTTTGATACTTCATATTCATTTATTTAAAATACTTTCCAAAATTTCTTTTTACACCAAGAAAACAGTGAAAATGAAAAAGTTTATCCCATTTGTTACAAAAAACATTTAAATATTTAAATAAAAGTGCATTTCAAAAAACCTGTATAATTGTATGTTACTGTATGTTAATTATATTTGTTTATAAAGAATTTTATAATGTGGTTATGTGTTTTCACTCTACAGTAAATCCTCCATAACGGACACTCTCGGATAGCGGACACCTCTATTTAACGGACAGTTTTCCAATCTCCACTCCCAAAACTTGAATTTTTGTATGTTTAACCTCTGAATACCGGACATTCCGAATAGCGGACAGTAATTTTGGCAAAAAAGAATGAAAATCATTTTTTAAAAATAAAAATTCTCTCTTAAAAAAAAAAAAAAAAAAAAAAAAAAAAATTCTCTGAATTTATCAGGGCAATGAGTCACAAATTTTGTGATCACAGATAAATGCGAGAATGAGCTGGGGAAAATTCTCTCTCCCTCTATATTTATCTGTGATCACAACCCACCCCCTTCCCCTTTAACCGGATAATTTGAGATAGTATGCTTTTAATAAGCAGAAAAATATAGTATGGAGTTATACATTTTTTTTAGAAAAAGATCATGCAAAGGATTAAAACTATTGACAGAGTTAAAAATTCACATTGAAAAACAAATTACATGTAATCGCAAGTAAAAGCAAACTTTTGTAACAGATTTCTTCGTAAGAATATAATAAACAATGGATAAAGGTATGCACAATTTTATTTCACTTTTATTGCTTTAAAAATTATTATCATTTCTGATTAATCTTATAACAGAGGTTTTACTACATATCAAAATCAATTATTGAAACATTAAGCATTCATTAGCAATTTTTCAATCTCTGAGGTTTTCCCAATAGCGGACACCTCCGAATAGCGGACTATTTTTGCGCTCCCGAGGTGTACGTTATTTAGAGGATTTACTGTACAAAACTATTCCAAAAAATAAATATTACGAATGAAAATAAATGATTATGAAATCGAGCAATTAATAGTAGTATGTAGATAAAATCAAAATAGTCGTGTGTTAGAATCCCGCATGTACTTAAAAATTTAGTAAAATATTTTTATAGCAAAACATTTTAATTCAAAAACATTTTTATATTTGAATGAACAAAAATATTCAGCTTAGAGAAATTCATTCATTTTTCTATATTTATATTTTGCGAAATTCTTTTGATAATTTTATCAATATACATACATAGGGGAATGTGGTGTACCTCGGAGCTTTTTTTATTTTTTATTAACTTTTTTTAAATTGCCAAAATTAAAAAAATAAAAGATTTTCTAAAACTTTATGATATTTTACACATTTGTCTTTAATTTTTATATAAATACTTTCCACGAAAAATGCTGAACTAAAAATAAAATGAAAATAGGACAGAGGTACACCACTAGTGGTGTACCTTGGTCCATTACAAAGAATGAAAAAAAAATTGTTTTTTGCGAAAAAAAGCAATATTTATTAATGAAAAAGTTACATGCATAAATATTTGATACATTTCATTGTTTATTTGGTTTTAAAAATAAGCATTTTCATCATTTTTAGAACATTTAGAACATTTACACTTACAATAATCACAACAGATTTTAAAACTTATTTATATTATTAATTATATTTATTTTTAGCCAAGATTGCAAATAGATAAGTCAATTCCAAATGTTAACTTCTTGGGCTGCCTTTCAGATCCGTTAGACAATAACTGGTGTACCTTAGGCCCTATCCAAGGTACTTATTAGGTTCAAGGTACACCACTTCACACTTTAAAACAAAACAATTCTTCATGATGTTAAGGTTAGGCCAAAATTTACTTAAAGCACATGGTGTAGTAGCTAGAGAATTGCTTTATTATGCACTGCCTTCATTGAAGAAAAAAAAAAGAAATGTTTTAGTCTAAAAATAATATAGAATTATCTAAGAAAAATTTACTTTTGAAAGGCGAATTTCTTTTTTTAGAAATTGTACGATTAGTTGAGCTTCTAAACAAATGCCGAGAACTTAAATGAGACCTCTGGTGGAAAATATTTAATGTACAAATGTTCTTGTTTAATGAACTACACAAGAAAAGATAGAATTAGCATTGGTCCGAGGTACACATATGTCCAAGGTACACCACTCTCCCCTACGTATAAATTTAGTAAAATGTTTTTATAGCAAAACATTTTAATTCGGAAACATTTTTATATTTATATGAACAAAAACAGACAGCTTAGAGAAATTCCTTCATTTTTCTATATTTATATTTTACGAAATTCTTTTTATAATTTTGTCAATATACATACATACACATACATATATATATATATTTGAAGAGAAAAATCCTAAAAGCAATTGAAAAAGTATTTCTTCCAAACTCGACACCATTTACTTTTTCCCCATTCCTTATGCATGTTTCTTTTACATCATAAACTATTCATAAAGAAAATATAAGAAAACAGTTTTTAATTAAATATAAGATATTTAAAACATCCCATATTTCGAAATAAGAATTTTTTTAGAATAAAATCTGAAAAGTATTTCGTATATAAAGACCTGTTGGTAAAAAAAGAAGTTACACAAATGTCATCGTGGAAATTTGGATACTTCGTATTCGAATTCATTTATTAAAAATGCTTTCCAAAATTTCTTTGTACAAGAAACAAATCCACTCCTTAATTTAGATAAATGGATTTTTCTTATCAAAATTATCCCATTAGGTGCATGTTTGTCATACCGGATTATTCTGATAATGCGCTTCACTGATTACATTTGGATGTATATTAATAAAGTTAAAGTCCCTCCCTTAATTTAGCTTTTTTTTCGAGTAATATTATTCTTTGATATAAGAGGATAATATACAGTTATTATGAATAGCTTGTCAGTTTAACATTTTGGCGACAAGCGACCGCTATATGTGTTGCGTTATGTGATCAGAAATCTTGATTATTTTCGCCAATAAAGTTTTATTGTAAATTTTGCTTTATACAATCGAAACATTTTCGTAATTTATTTATTCAAAAAAATTTCTTTTAATAAACCGGTGTAAAATGATTAAAAATTTGATTAAAACTGGATTAAACATTAATATTCATGGACCAAGCATAAATAAATTTTAAATGAAATTTCACTTTTATATTTTTCAATATTGCGAATTTCCCATAGACGAAAACATCGCACATTTTCAATTTTTACATCGTAGGACAGGAAAAAATCGTATTTTTAAATGTAATTTATATGAAAGCTCTATCTTAATTTATTTTTGAGTTATTAATTTTTTTATGCAGTATTTTATACTTTTTTTTTGGTCAACGAAAAAAATCCCGACATCACAAGATGTCAGATTTACTTCAAATATCTCTACTCTCGACAGACAGAAACAACCATTTTCCATATGTTTAACACTAGAACCGCCAATAGGGGTCAAAATGACCCCTGACTTAATGATAATAGTCAATTCTAACCAGAATTTTCTTTATAAGATATGTTAAATATAAGCAGCACAAAAATAAACTAATTAAGTAAGTTTGATAGTTTCAAATTAAAATTCTGGTGAGAAACACTTTTTATAAAACTTGAGCAAATTGGCGGCGGTTTTAGTGTAAAAAAAATCGACCACTCTGTATGTAGGAAGACGTAATAACAGGGCTGCCAAGGCGACTACTTTTTAATTCTACCTGGTACCACTTTTTAAAACAGAAATCCTTAATGGACACTTTGACAACACTTGCAAGTAAAATGTACAGTAGAACCCCGCTAATTCGGACCCCGTTAATTATGATCTCTGGATAATCCGGATCAGTCTGGTCGATTTTTTTTTCAAGTTTAAAGAACAATTGGCATATTTTCCTAACATAAATTTATTTCATCCACGTATTCGGAATAAAAAGGTATCTTATGAAATCTTTCCGGAATACTACCTAAAACCTTTTTATTTAATATTTTTTTTTATGTAACCTAAGTTTATTTCTATCAAAGGAACAAGTATGTATCATTTAAGTTTGGAAATTCTGATTTCACAGTATTTTATTTAATCCATTTAAAGCACAACAATAAACTGGCACAAGAGTAGATTAAAAACTTTATAATTACGAAGTAAATATTTTTATTGTCTGTAAATATTGAATATGTTTAATATAAATTCGACTTTATGTGTGTATGTTTTATTTTTTAAATTAGCTCTCATTCTCCGTATAATTCGGATATCTGATAACACGGATAGGGCCTGGTCCCAATGCGAATTATTTTTACTGTACTTCAAAATTTATAATAGAAAAATATTGGTACTAACGAAATAAAAAAAATAGTCGCCTTTGGCAGTCCTGTAATAAAGTGTTTGTATTAAATAAAATGCAGCTTCAATTCTTATAAACCAAAAAAACTTCTTAAAATTTATTTTAGTGAAGTTTTAAGTTATCTCCAGAAAACAGAAAATATAATCTTTACAAACTGGTTTAACTCATAAAAACTTACTTTTACAAAAATATTTTAAAATTTTCATGACAAATATGACGAAACATTTTTTCTTCTGCATTTCTTTGAATCTGAGACAAAAATTCTGAAAGCATTTTGAATAAATGAATACGAAATATCAAACTTCTCACCAAGACATTTACATAATATCCTTATCTCAAAATTATCTTTAAGTGCTAAGAACTTCCAAGTTTTCTTCCTAAAAGTAATTTGTGTTACGAAATATGTGAAGATTCAAATGTTTTAAATTTAATTATAGATTCCATGAGTTTATTTTTCCAACTGATGTTAGAAGCCGTATATTCATTCCGAGAAAGTTGCATTTTGAACGGAAAAAATAATTAAATGTCTTAAAGTTTAGAATAAATATATCTTCAGAATAGATAGATATATATATTATAAAACAGATTTTGTCCAAACTAAAGTATTTGTTTGTTTTTAGGTGTCACGAAGATATTTTTCTGAAGATATAAATAAAAACGTATATTTTAAACAACTTATTTTTGTTTTTAATTCTACACCGCTCAGTAATGCATGTATAAAGCAAATATAATTGAAGTTTTATTTCTTATAAAACTTAATTCTTTAATTGATTTTCATAATTTCTAATCCTATAAAATATGCAATTTAACTATCTTAACCCTTTGCGACGAGAATCTTTTACGAAATTTGTAATGTTTTGTCACCAGTTTTTAAAAGCAGAAATTTATACTTTATTAAACCGAGAAAATGCTCCGATTGAATATGGCAAATTTTACAGCAATATTTTACTGGTGGTTATAAACGAAGATTCTTAAGCAATTTTGCGGCACGTATATGTGTCGCTCGTCCCCAAGAGATTAACTGAATTAAACATTAAACATCATTTAAAATAATTCTTCGATATAAATATTATCTCTATCAGATGCTTATGAAACTTTTTTTTAAAATTATCAGCTTTTAGTTTTTTTATACGTAATACTTTTTGCAATATAAGCTTAAAAAGTGAAAAAATCACAGTGATTTCAATTACGGCAACGTACTTGATGATGGATTGTTATACAGATGTCTCATTATTAGTTTAATTATAAAAATAAAACATCACCCTATTACTTAATGCAGACAAAGTTTCGAAAATTAAACAAACACCATAAAATTACTTCAATATAGGCGAATTCACCCGCCTGTAGTCTGTTTTGTTCGTATCACTCACATGACTCTAATCTACCTGTAGCGTCTCTTTCCTGCAGTATTCCTTACCGGAGAAATGAATAGGGATTGCTTTAATTTCAAATGCAGGTGGAAAGAGTAGACAGGAATTCTGCTGGAATTTAGTTGAATTTAATCGAACTAATAGTTTTATAAAGATAATCTGTTGCAAATCAAGGTTATAAACGAGATCGAATGGATAGAGCATTGAACTCGAGACCAAAGCCTATGGGTTGGAATCTATGATCACCCAAGTTATGTTTGTGTTTTTTCTTATTTTATTGATTGTATTGTATTAATATATAAGATATTTTTGATAAAGATAAATTTTTATATTAATAATACAAAAGCACATGTATTTATATTATGATAATAAAATACTTATTTAAAATACGAGAAAATGAGATACTTCGCGATGAAAGTTTTACATTTAAGCGGTTTTAAATATTCAAGATATCATTTCAAAGTTATTTATGTATGTATTAAGAAAATGAAATAGCAAGGATTGTACAAAAATATATGTTAAATCAGGCTCGTCAAACTCGTCTACCACCACGGGCCAGATTTAGTATTGTACACAAAGCCTCGGGTCACATTATCGAAAAAACAGAAGCAGATTAATTTGATGACTATCGCACGAAATGAAAACTGTACATTAAAAATAAAACATTGTTTTAAAAATCAAATAAGCAAACAAAAATACATACAAAAGTTTTAAAACTATTTATTGGAAAAATTAAAAACATACACCAGAAAATGTTTACAAATATTTATTAGGTAAAAACAAATCTGTAGCAAAATAATGTGAAATGTAATGAAAAATAAGTTCATATAAAAATACAAACATGCTTAAACGCATTTTGAATATTTTAAAATTTAAATCGCAATCGAAATTATACAAAAATGTGTTATTAATTTTGTAATCCTAATATCTGTATTTTTTATGTTATAATTGCTACTTTTTATAAAATAAATCATTGATAGAACACAATTATTTGCAACATAATATTATGAAAAAAAAAATTAACAATTGATTAAAATATATTAACTATGGTTATTGATCCGGCATAGAAGTAATTTCCTGTTTCTCTTCACTTATTTTTAAGTGCATATCGTGTCTGAAAAAAAAAAAAAAAAAAACTGCCCACACTGCCCACAAAGTAAAGTTTTTTGCACCTATATTTTCAAGAATTATAAAGTTAAAGAACAAAATTAACGCTAGCCACCAGCCACGGGGCCGCTAAATGAAGTAAAGTAGCTATTAAAAAAATATTTGTCGGTGGCTACTGATGACTAACATCTACTCAGAAAATTTATTGGTTTAATGAAATTTTCAGTGACAGCAACACATATTGAAATTATGGATTTCATGGGATTACTGAAATTTCTGGTTGCATCATTAATATTAATAGAAATGCTCCAGCATATTTTTAAATTTATTTAGCTATTCTGGATATCCTTTATTCTACCTTGAACGATTTTGAGTTGTGTGCAATTGCATTCAATCATTGTTTTTAAAAGCAGATGGATTACTTTTAATCTGTTTCGCAAATACACTTTTTTCAACAAAGTTTTATTTTAATATCTATTTATTTTTCGAAATTATTTCTAGATATTTGTGAGTTTTTCGATACATTTGTGAGTAAATACTTAGCAAACTTCAATTAAGTTTCTACATATTAAACACAATTTTTCAGTCTTTGTTTGAGTATAAAAAATATTTCAAAATGATTTTTATGAATCTGTGATGCTGTATCATCATCAAGAAAGGATAATATACAATGATACGTTTACTAACCTTTAAAAATTAAATTAATTAATGAGTTTATGTGTCCAAAATGCCCACTTTCGACTATACTTGCAGCCAAATTATAAAAATAAGGTAATAATTTATTATTATTATTATTATTATTATTATTATTATTATTATTATTATTATTATTATTATTTTACAAGGCGTGTCACTTTCCCTTTCAAAGCTATTTGTTCCTCTTGATTTTTTTAAAAACTTTTAGTTAGAAATTAGCTTCGTATTTTAATTGATTTTCGATACATTTTAAATACCTAACAAATACCACGCGTTACTTTGTAATGTCATAGTGAATCAAAGAGAACAGTAAAAAAATGTATTCGTTTCAACATAAAACATGTAATAAACTATTAGAAAAAAAAAAAAACATAAAACATTTTTAAATTTTTAGATTAAGATATGCTTTTCTTAACTTTCTTAATGATAACTTTTGCATATCCTATCTCCTGGTATCGAAATTTTAAAATAAATTATATTTGATCATATTTAAGACAGTATTTTTGCATCTTTTATGCCAGAGTGTTGTTGAATTGATGTTGTTTGTATCTCCTATGCCAAACTGTAAAAACGTTTCATTCAAAATAGCAACCATTAATTTAAAAATTTAAACTTTTCTTTATTTGATTGCGGATCATTAATTTTAATGTACGTCAATATCTGTTACTAAATGTAATGAAGATTAATATTCTGAAATACTGATAGATATTTTGAATAAAATCATTCTCTAATTTTGCAACGCTGCAATATTTGCAATGTAAAGTGTATTTTCTGCATCAACTAAGAATTGAATCAAACATATAAAAATGCCAAAGGCTTGGCGGGCCACAGAGAAGTTCCTGGCGGGCCAAATGTGGCCCGCGGGCCACCTGTTTGACATGCCTGTGTTAAATCGAAAGATAATTTTTTGATTATAAATTAATTACTGTTTATAAATTGCTATTCTGGTTTGCGGAGCAAGTTTCTCTACTCTCCCGCCCTTTCCACCTGCATTTGGAATGGTCTTAACCGCTATTTATCGCTCTCGTAAGAAATAGCGCAGGAAATAGACGCTATTGTAATCTGTCTGCCACGTTATTAAGTGCCAGGCATTAAGTGCTCAAAAAGGACAAATAAATGCAAGTTTTGGTGTAGCTTTGATTTTTGGTTCCCTTTATGTTTTTTGGGGTCGCTGAACACGAATCTGGCATTATCCAACAAAATTTCTCCCCGGAAACACGTTTTTTGGCAAAAACACGTGAAAAAAACGTGGCTTTTTTTTCGTTTTTCCAAATAAATTCAAAATTATACATTTTACATAAAAGTCATCAAAATTCCCTACATTTTATGTACTAAAGGTTTTTTCTATGATCAAAGGTTTAGCCGTGAGAGAGCCGCAAAAATGGGTGCGTAAAGCAAAAAATTCTGAAAAACGTGAATTACAGCACCGTACGTCGATGAAACACGAAAAACAACCATTTTACGCAAGTTTTCCCCACTTAATAATACTAAAAGTATTATTATTAATAACTATTTTTTATTAATCTGATGTTCATTGCATCTTTCGTAGCAAAAAAATAAATAAAAATGAGCATATTTGTGATCAAAATCTTCATTTGCTATTATAAAATAATAATAGTAATAATTTCTTATTTGACTTTTAAATCCTTACTAATATTATAAATCGGAAAGTGAGTTTGTTTGTTCCGCTTTCACGCCGTAACTACTGAACCGATTGCTTTGAAATTTTGCAGACGTAAAGTTAGAAGTCCGTATTAAATAACAGGGTACTTTTTATCCCGGAAAAAATTGATATTCCGGGGGGAAAACAAAAATATAGTTTGCTTGATAAATGGATTGGAGATGGCGCTGTATGTCGTTTAAAACAAGATAAAATATTGCAAACGAATATAAACATGTAAATTTAGAAGCTAAATGATACGATAATGAATCCCCGAAAATGAGGAATTCCCGAGGGATGACGTACAATTTGTTTTATCGTCTAAACTGTTTTTTTACATCTAATTATATATTGCAAACGAACATGAACATGTAAATTTAGAAGTTAAATGATACGATAATGAATCCTCGAAAATCAGGAATTCCCGAGGGATGACGTACTATTTGTTTTATCGTCTAAAATGTTTTTTTTTACATCTACTTATCCTGAAATAACTCTAAGTCAGCGAATTACTAATTGGTATAAGTATTAGTTACGTTATTTAGTTCTTGAAGTATGCGATAGATGGCGCTGGGTGTTTTTAAAACGTGGTAACGATGTGCAGTAGCTGTATAATAGTTAGGTTAGGTTAGTTTAGTGCTTTTTTTCTAGGTAGATATCTAAAGTAGTTATTGTTTTTTCGATAGGTAATTACGTCGCTTTGTTCGTCGTTTAGATTGTTATAGTTTAGTTTGGGATTTTAGTTTAGTTTAGGTTTATAGTTTACTCATATTTTCACAATGCCTCGCAAACGTAAATCTAATTTGTCGAGCACCTGATCTAAAGCTCTGGCAATGAAAATTGCCCGATCTCAAGAATCGTCTTTCCATGCTGAATTATGAAGGCGCGAACAAGCAGAGCGTCAGGCTGCTTCGTGAGCTGCTGAGTTACCATCTCAGCGCCAGCAAAGACTTCAGGAGCAAGCCGCTCGCCAAGCTTCTTTGAGGGCTTCTGAGAATGATATTCGTACTCAAGCCCGTTTATCGCAACAGGCTCAACGTCAGCATGGTCAGCTCTATGTAGCGTGTTCCTGGGTTTCCAGTGCCCAAAATCTGCATGTTTTTGCTCCACAAGGGAAAACATATAATATAGTGTACCATTCAGTTTTGGTTTAACAACTAATCGTATCCAGCGTTACATCGCGCTTCTTACATTTTTCCGTGGAAATGAGAAGTTTTCTTGTAGTTGTGCTTTATACCGCAATATAACCGAATTCCATGCGAGCGAAGCCGCGGGCGGAAAGCTAATAATGTAAATAAAATAACTAAAACAGGCTTTAACATATAAAAGCTGAACGGATTCCAGTTCTTAAAGTTCTCGAAGTTCAAAATGTGGGTGTTAAAATAAAAAAAATCCGAAAAATAGGAATGATGGCACTATACATAGATTTAACATGAAAACTGACCATTTTTCGCAAAGATTGACTTTAAATGATACTGAAGATATTATGATCGACTATATTTTACAATGAAGTTGCTAACAATAAAAACGACTCTCTATGAATTATTATTTAATTATAAATAATTATGTACATTAGTAAGTACATTTACTTAAAAAACAAAGTTTCGCTTTCTTTTATTTGAGGGTCCCTGCTTTTCACCGACATCTACAAAATAGAAAATAGACCAATGGAATTAGTGGGTGGTTTTGTAACTATCAATATTATAAATAAAAGTTTTTTTAATAGTAAATATTTGATACCTTGCGGTATGAATATTTCTGCTTCGATTGGGTCCTCTGATTCATTGTGTGGGCAAGGATTTCCAGATCGGCTTCGAAGTCTAGCTCATCCTCTTCGTCTTGACACACAACTGCGATGTTGTTGCAGTTTCCGAAGCAAATCTTCTATCTGATAACTTAGCAAAGCTTTGAAGCAGTAGCAAATAATTTTTGATACTGCTTCAACCACTCGCAGCCTCTCATCTTGATCAGATTTACATGTTTGTTGATACCATGCATTAGTCAGTATCTTCCCTCCTATATTCTTGAAACACACAATGGACTTTTTTTGCTGATTCTTTGTGATCAGTATGTCGTCTCCATATCTCTCAACGAGGTTTAACTTTACAGTTCTCATATCAGGTTGATAACTCTCTGTAACCTGTTTCATTAGTTCATCCATGGAGAATTGACACTTGTCATCATGATTTTCAAGGTAATCGTATATACTTTGCATTGCTCTGTTGATTGCCTCGGCCAATTGACCACGTTTCTTCTGTTCTTGGACCTTCGGCCTCCCATAAATATATTTAAAACATTTGATGTGGTATTGAGCATCTGCTGCGATCAAATCATTCACTGGTTCGATGCGCTGAATTATAGCCTGCCCATAATCATCATTGCGAGCTCTTGCTGCTTTGAGAATTGTACTTTTGAATCCCACGTGTCGCATACTATATACAGTATTGCGTTCGCTTGGTGGATTTTTCGCTTGTGTTGCAATGAGCTTTTCCGAAATGCACAGTCTACATATAAAATAATTAGTTCGGAAATTTCACTGAGGAGTGGATGATCTTAAAATTTGAGACGTGCTGGTACTTTGTTCCTCAATCTTCTTCATATAATCAATAATCATCCGTTCATATACGTATTCTTTTCTACACTTGACATGCACATCTACTGAGCTTTTCCCCTTTAGGAAAACAGCCTTTCCATCCTTTCTTTCTGTACTTGCCTTGATTAACCCTGCAATACTTCGACTAACTTTCACTGACTCTTCTAACGGAGAGTCACAAAATAAACACGGCGACATCGCGCAAAACGACTTTAGATGTTCACTATATTCACGAAGACACAAACAGTGAATCACTAAATTATAAGTAAGCAATTGCTTATGGAAACTTAGAGGAATGTGTCCTCCTGATAAGCTAGTGATCTGTGCGACGCATATTTCTAACAGAGGCGAGACTGGTGGGGAAGGGGAGGTAGTATTTCACTGCACGTGGACATGGGATGCGGGAGTAAACGATTGACCCACGTTATTACACACTTGAACCCCTTCAATCAAGAGGGAAAGTCGTATGGGATCAGTTAAAACCAGTTTTAGTTATTTTATTTACATTACTTAAAAGTCAAATTAAGAAATTATTACTATTATTATTTTATAATAGCAAATGAAAATTTTGATCACAGATATGCTCATTTTTATTTATTTTTTAGTTATGAAAGAAAGAATAAACACCCGATTAATAAAATATAGTCAATAGTAATATATTTAGTATTACTAAATGGGGAAAATTTGCGTAAAATGGTTGATTTCATGTTTCAGCGACGTACGGTGCTGTAATTCACGTTTTTCAGAATTTTTTGCTTTTCACACCCATTTTTACGGCTCTCTCACGGCTAAACCATTGATCAAAGAAAAAAACTTTTAATACATAAAATGTTGGAAATTTTGTGCTCTTTTATTTATGTATTGATGACTTTTATGTAAAATGGATAATTTTGTAGTTAATTAGAAAAAACGAAAAAAGTCACTTTTTTTTACGTTTTTTGCCAAAAAACGTGTTTTCGGGGAGAAATTTTGTTGGATAATGCCAAATTCGTTTCAGCTACCCAAAAAACTTAAAGGGAACCAAAAATCAAAACTACACCAAAACTTGCATTTTTTTTTACCAAATGCCTGGACTATAGTCCAAAGTTAGAACGAGTAACGTTATTATTCAAGTGAAATATGAATATATTTTTATAAAAAAAATAAATCTATTTCAAATATGCAAAATTTCGCCTTATTTAATCTTTTATTATATGTCTACATTGCTGGATAGAATTGAAGTTTTAAAAACAGTGACATAAAAATAGAAGTTCAATGCTGAAAGTAACGATTTTTGGAAGAAAAGGGGCGGGGGAATAATTTAATTTCGCAATGTAGGCGAACTAGTGACAACGAATTACATATACTAGTATAAGAGTATATAATGACTAGTTACGATTATACTAGTAATAACACATTGTTTGTATCGTAAACCTGAGAAAAATCGCTAAAACTGGTACGACAACTTGTTTAATACTGAGAAAGTAAGAACAACCATTCTGTGAGCTGTGCTTTTGATCAAGGTTGTCAGTTTGGCTTCTATTTTAACTTAATTCGAGCCAGAAAGTTAAAGTAGCATCTTTTTCTTTATTTAATTGTGGAAAATATGTGATGACTTAAGTTACAGATTTCTCTTTTCAGAATTTCTGGTGTGAATGTGAAGTATAGAAGAATGGAAAACAAATGCCAGTACTATTTCCGATCAACATATATACTTTTAAAAAATACACGAAAAAGCAAGCATGCTTGCTTAAAATAAAAATAACTTCTAAAGAGTGTTGAGATTTTATAATTGTTGATTTTCTGAGAAAAATCGCTAAAACTGGTACGACAACTTGCTTAACCACTTAACCGGCGACGGGTATGGGGAAACAGTGCTTTAACCCCCGATTTATCTCTGGGCAGCCGTTGAAGTGGTTAATACTGAGAAAGTAAGAACAACCATTTTGTGAGCTGTGCTTTTGATCAAGGCTGTCAGTCTGGTGTCTACTTTAATTTAATTAGAGCCAGAAAGTTAAAATAGTATCTTTCTCTTTATTTAATTGTGGAAAATATGTCATGACTTAAGTTGCAGCTTTCTCTTTTCAGAATTTCTGGGGTGAATGTGAAGTATAGAAGAATGGAAAACAAATGCCAGTCCTATTTCCGATTAACAAATATACTTTTAAAAATACACAAAAAAGCAAGCATGCTTGCTTAAAATAAAAATAACTTCTAAAGAGTGTTGAGATTTTATAATTGTTGATTTTCTGAGAAAAATTGCTAAAATTGGTACGACAACGTGCTTAATACTGAGAAAGTAAGAACAACCATTTTGTGAGCTGTGCTTTTGATCAAGGTTGTCAGTCTGGCTTCTATTTCAATTTGATTCGTTCCAGAAAGTTAAAGTAGTATCTTTTTCTTTATTTAATTGTGAAAAATATGTAATGACTTAAGTTACAGATTTCTCTTTTCAGAATTTCTGGGGTGAATGTGAAGTGTAGAAGAATGGAAAACAAATGCCAGTCCTATTTCCGATCAACATTTATACTTTCAAAAAATACACGAAAAAGCAAGCATGCTTGCTTAAAATAACAATAACTTCTAAAGAGTGTTGAGATTTTATAATTGTTGATTTTGCAGATTGTTTGAATTTGCGGAATTCGTTCAGTTACAGCAATCGGAATAGTTAGGGTACGTAAGTGCATAACGATAATCTACAAAAAGATTATTTCATATTATTTCACTACTCTGGTTCCATTAAAAATATTTTATGTTTTTCTTAAAAATGTTTCATGATACACTGCTCAAAACAATTAAAGGATATTGCAGTTTTAGGTGGATTTTGTATCTGGGAAACTTTTTAGCTGATTGATACATTGTCGACAGACATAGTAGGTTATATGAGAATAAATTACACATGTTTGGCAGAAAAAAATGCATTTTATTGCGCATTTGTGTACAAAAGGAAAAAAACACCATTTGTGCATATGAGGAAAAAAGAATAAGAAAAGGTGTTTTCTACAAAGAAAATCATTTTCAGTAGGGGGTATGGTTTCCACGGGCGGCCAGCAACGTTGAACACCTTTGAGGCATGGACTCAATGAGGCTATTAATGACGAGTTGGGGTATTCTGCCCCACTCTTCCAGAAGAGCTCTTTCCAGTTCTTGGAGAGTTTGTGGGGGTTGTTCGCGGCCAGAAACTCGTCTTCCTAGAGCGTCCCAAACGTGCTCGATTGGATTCATGTCTGGAGAACACGTTGGCCATTCCATTCGAACGATTCCTTCCTCGAAAAGGAAATCCTCCACCAGGTTTGAACGATATGGCCTGCAGTTATCGTCCATTAAAATGAAGTTATCTCCTATTGCTGCAGCGTAAGGGACTACAATAGGTCTGAGGATCTCATCCCTATATCGGCGATCAGTCAGAGCTCCATCTCGAATGATGTAGAGGTCAGTGCGCCCGTCATTGGAAATGTCACCATACACCAACACTCCTCCACCGCCAAATCTGACACTTTCGTGCAGGAACGCAGGATTATTCCTACTGCTACGGTCCCTCCAGATGAAAATACGCCTATTATCCGCATGCATAGAAAAACGGGACTTGTCAGAAAACAGAATATTGCTCCATTCATTTCTCCTCCAGTTGACATGCTCGGTTGCCCACTTCCTGCGGTCGCGACGATGCCTTGATGTTAATCTAACACATACCACCGGTCGGCAAGCATACAGACCTACAGCATGGAGCCGGTTTCGGACAGTCTGAGTTGATATCGTGGTGCCTGTAGCCGAGCGAAGGTGTTGTTGGAGAAGAGTAGCGTTCATGTTTCGGTGTCTCCGAGCTGTTAACGCTAAATACCGATCTTCATTGGGCGTTGTTGCCCATCTACGACCTTGCCCTGGTCTTCGGCTTACACATCCACTCTCCAAAAAACGGTTCCAGATCCTGGAAATGACACTTTGTGACACTCCAATGGCTTGCGCTACTTCGGCTTGAGTTTGGCCCCCTTCTAACCTACCAACAATTCTCCAAGCTTCTGAATCTGTCAAATGAATTCGCTGAGACATCGTACTCATCGAAACAAAGCAATCACTGAATGCCGATCATCCTTGTCTTCATTCTCTTTTATCCAGTTGAAAGTCAAATTTCATTCGCTGCCGCTGAAGCGACGTTTTTGACGTCGAACTCAAAATTTGCATACTCCACAGTTTGAAAAATAGAAAAATTTGCATTTGTGATTCTCTTCTTCTATTTTTGGCAAAAAAATTTCGTTTATATCTTTATTTTATATAAAACTTCAAATATCCTTTAATTGTTTTGAGCAGTGTATATGAAGACCCCAGAAGCGAAGGAGTATAAGTGACAAAATTGAAAAAAATAAACTAAGTACACAGACGACCTAAAAATATGCTTTTTTCATTTCAGGTAAAGAAATATAAGTGAATTTCTTATTATTTGCTGAGTGATAAAGGCAAACCACTTTTTTCGAAAAGAAAAAAATATTGATTAGTTATACATTTAAAGAAAATTGTACTTTATTTTTTAACAGTTATTGAAATAAGAGTTCAAAGACCAGAATGCAACAAGCAGAAATTTCCTATTTCAATTCACTCAATTGTTATTGATGTTCCAATTTAACATCAATTATCTTTAAACTCAATTTATTCCAAATCAAAATTTTGTCACTTGTACCCCTTGGCTTCTTGGGTCCTTATATATGTGAGATTTATATAAAATATGGTGATAAAAATTTAATTTCATACATTTCTTGAACGTTTCTTAAAGTATAAAGGTAAGAAACTCTAAAGTTTTTACTTGCGAAATTTATAACTTCCTTAACATGATATTTAAAAAAAAAAAAATATGTTTCTAATATCTGATTCGAACAGTTTATTTTTATTTTTCTCTACTAAAGTTCAAATAAATTATTTGCTTCTATCTATTTCTATTTTTACTTTTATTAAATAGGTATATGGCAATTTTGTCAGGGAAACTAAATTGAGAACCTATTAAATTAAATTGACGATATTCGAAACTTCACGTATTACGTAACATGAACTTACTAAAGAAGAAAATCGTAAATGTCCTTAGCAATCTAAGACGAATTTACGAAAAAGAAGTTATGTAAATGTGTTGGTGAGAATTTTGATATTTTGTGTAATTTGATTTAAATATTTTTTACATTTATTAAATATTTTTATTTGTAAATTTTTTAAAATTTGATTTGAAAACTGAGTGAAATTTAAAAAGTAAAACGCTTTTCTAAATGCGTTATGTAACCGTTTAAATATGTTCTAAAAATTTATCTTATCTAATCCAAGATGAATATTTAAGGAATCAAATTCTATGTGTGTCTAAAAGAAGCAAACTGTATTTACTTAAAAAAATCTTTTTCTTTTATGATTTCTGCTATGACGTATCTTAAATTAGATCTAGGCATTCTGTTTCTTGCTTGTTTTTACGTCTAATTTTCAACTTCAATTAATCGTAAAAAACTAAATCCTAAAAAACTTATTCGAAAAACATTACTAGAAATTCTGGTTGGAAAACACCATGTCTAGTTTGAATAAAACATTTGTCCCCAACATCTTCACACAGGTTCTTTTTTTTTTCCCAATTTATTTTACCTTTTATAATTTTTAAGTCTGGACTTTTAACACTTTGAGGTCTGAAATATTTCAACCATGCACTTAAATATTTTTTATTATAAACTTCAAGCTGTTGTTATTGATAATCAAAGAACTATTTAAATATATTAAAAAATAATAATTAATGAGAAAATATTGTTTTTTATACAGTCAAACCTCGTTAACATGAATATGCTTAACGAGAATTACTTTTAACATAAACGTGTAATTGTTTTGAAAATCCCCTATAAAGGCGAATAAGAAGATTTGATATTGAAAACATGAATTACTGTTAACATGAACAAAATTTTGATTCCCTTTGAGGTTCATGTTAACGAAGTTCGACTGTATAATTTTTAATAAGTTTCACGTAAGAAAACATTTTTTTAACATAGAATTTTGCATAAACTTAAATAAAAACTTAATCAGATGTTGTACAAAAAATGAAAATAGGTTTTATTTGTATAAAAATATTTTTTTAGTGAAATTGCTTTTGTGTGGTACATTTCAAAGCTCATATTTGCACAAAGACCAACACCACAAGTTTCATAAAAATTTTAAATTAAGCTCTGATTCTAGATTTTTTCATATTTTTAATTCTGTGTGATTTCACTGATATATTTTTCTTTCAAGTTGAAAGGTTTGTGAATAATATCTAAAAAGACTATGAAATCTTATAGTAGGTAATGTTGTAGCTCAGAGAACTGAAATTTGATCCAGAGATAATTTCGGACTTAAGAGGCTACTCGACGCACTCAAAAAGACCCGGATGATAAAGTTAAGTCTATGAGGGCGTTATTTTCAAATAACGCCCTCATAGACTTAATCGCTCAAATTTTAACACTTTTACATGATTTTTTGCATAGAATAGCTGAGTATGATCTAAAACCGGGCTAGTTGTATACGGACGTTTTAATTTTGGTTTCAGATTAAAAAAAAATGAATAATAACATAAAAAAAAATACAGAATGGGTTGAAACCGGTTCTGAAATTAAAATTATCATAATACAAAAAAGAAATATAGCCAAAATCAAAAACAATAAAAACTACCTTTATTGTAGATGGTCTTCAGCTATCCTCTGCAAAAAAAGTCATGTAAAATTATTAAAATTTGAGCGAGATATTTGAAAATAACGTCCCCATAGACTTAACATTATCATTCGAGTGTTTTTGAGTGTGTCGCGTGGCATCATAAATCACTTCACCGGTACCGGTTACTCGAGTGAAACATTGTCTTAGACCTCAAAGAGTTAATGCTTTCGGGACGAGAGTCAATTGAAAACTTTTAATCTCATATTACTACTTTTCAGGTGCGTTCGTTATTATGTAAATATGTTGTAGTTCAGTCCGTCCGTATATAACAACGCAAAAACTACCAAACCAAATCGTTTTCAATTTGAAATATATATTTATTACATAATTTTGTCGAGTCATTTTGAATTTTATGAAAATTGGATGCATAGATCAATTACAGGGGAAATCAAAAGTGCTCTGTTACATTACTGTCAATGGGGGAAAAAGTTTCAAATAAATTTTAATCGTTTGAAATTTAAAATAAGAAATTTGGAGATAATTTTGTCGAATCATTTCATATTTTATGGAAATCGGGTTTATAGATAATTAAAAGGGACAATGAAAATTATACCATTACATTATGGTCAATGGGGAAAAAAGAATCAAATGCATTTTAATCGTTTGAAATTTAAAATATATAATTATTACATGATTTTGTCGAGTCATTTCAAATTTTATGAAAATTGAATGCATAGATCAATTACAGGGACAATACAAAGTGTTCCGTTACATTACGGTCAATAGAAAAAAATAGTTTCAAGTACATTTTAACGATGTTAAACTGCAAAGAATATTTATTATTAAATTAGATGTCCACTTAAAAGTTTTCCACTACATAATGTTATGCGGGGAAACATTGTTTGGGGCGTGTTTTAATTATGTTAAACTATTTCATATTTTATGAATATGATATGCGTTGCTGAGGTGTAATAAAAGTTACTTCCTGTATATTTACAGGAACACAAAAAAGATTTCGGCCACTATACTGTACCCGATGTACTGTCTACTATAACAGCAAGATCTGAATATTTTTAAAACTTCGTTATCGTACAAACGCACCTCATTTGTTACGCTTTACGTGCAATTTCCAACTTGTTTTAAAATGTTGCGTAAAGGAATCGCGAAAATGCTCGGATTAAACAAGACAAGTTTTACATTAAAAAGTTACCGGTAAGAATAATCAAGCATTCTGAGCACCAGATGCAACACGTATACCGGTTCGCTCTTCCCAAAGGGGTTAAAAGCTGATTTTAACTTACCTTATCAGCAATATGGACAAAGTATGTATCTATGATATAACAATTGACTGTCTACAAATAAAAAATACCTTATGTTGCTGAAGCCCATATGTAGAAGGTTTCAAAGGCTTATCATCTATTGTTTAAAAGTTTTCTTTTTATCAAAGTGTTAACAAAGTAGAGGTCTGCACGGGCCCAGGCTTGGCCCGTGGCCCGTACCCGGCCTGGCCCGCGGGCCGGGCCGACAAACAACATACACGGGCCAGGCCGATAAAAAAAAAATTTCGGGCCTGCCGGCCCGTTCTGAAGATTTAAGCAGAAACGATAAAATATGAGCTATTTTCCACGAAAATGGTTTTAACGAGAATAAGTATAAATGTGGCCATATTAGTCTGACAGCATCAATATAAAATTGCACAGTGTATCGGCATCGGCGAATTACATTATATGTAACCCGTTTTAATATTTTTTTAGCTGACTCATGCCGGTCCGAGATCACGCTTGCATTATTTTTCTACATATAGACTGACCGGATCGGTACTAGACTTAATTATTGGCAGAAAACATGATTTGTAAATTTATTAACAGCGATAAAGAACTTATGTTAGCTTAGTCTTCGGATATATACTTCTTGATAATTTTTAAATTAATTTCTCAATAATGCGAAAGTTTGACACATTTTCTGATTAATTTTAAATTGTAAAAGTATAAAAGTGATAAGCCTAACTATTGAAGGGATTTGGAATCGAATAGCGTTTTTCATTTTTGGTTAATAAAATACTTGTGTAACCTTGTTGAGATATAATAGTTCCTCAAATGATTGCAGGTTTTTCTCCCTTCCCTTGCTATTGCTTCCGGAAATTCTATTCAAAACGCTAATTATGACAGTATTTTATTTGTTTGCAGTATTCTTAAATTGCTTGTATCAAAAAATGGATAACGCCATTCGATTACATAGTTTCTGGAAAATGATATCTGCTAATCTTATGCGTTTTTGAGAAAAAAAATGAATTTAGAAATGTATCAGAAAGGAGCTTCTTTGAATTTAAGAGTGAATTTGGATTTGAAATCTATAATAAAATGATATAGAAATATATTTATAAATCTTCTTTTATTAAACAGCTTCAAAATTAACAATGTTTTTAGCTTTCTTTCTTTTTTCTTTTATTCTACGCCATATTAATTTTTAATGAATCTTTATTCGAATGTTGAAAGCCTAAGAATCTAAGTAATCATTAATGTTGTTAATGTGTAGTTGCTGTAAAATATACTGTAAAATCATTCCATAGATATGTATGCAGTATTCTTTAAAGGAATCTTAGTTATATGATAAAAATCTGAACTTTTTAGAAATCGTAGAAATTGTAACCGGCCAAAACGGGCCGGGCCTAAAATATAAAAATTTAAACGGGTCGGGCCGGGCCCTGAAATTCCGTCAAAAATACATCAAATAATCTAAAATAAAAATAATAAAAACAATTACTGCACGATTAAAGTGGTATAAATAGGATAAAACAGTTATTTTTCAACAATATTATATACTTCCCAATCTCCCGTTTTTTAAAAATCAACAAAATTTATTTTAAATAAAAATTAAAATATTTAAAAAATTTCATCAATAGATTTTCAAACGACTTGCAACATAGAAAGAAAAGACATTTTATTTAATAAATGTTCTGGTTGAAAAATATTTTTAAAAAATGCGTGAGATTTTTAAGTATAGAAATACCAGTTTAATAAAACATGGTGATATCAGAATTGCTTATATGTTGCAAACTTTTTTTTATGAACAAAAGTATACCGCTTAGTGATTTTATTCATTTTCATACATTTATATTTTCTCTAAAATATACTGATGGCAGAAGATTATATTTTCAGAGAAAAATTCGAAAAGCTATTACATAACATATTTCTTCAAAAATCCAACCTACTTTTACCCCATTTCTAATGCATGTATCTTTTACGGTATATAACATTCTTAGGGAAACTACCACAAAGCAATATATAATTAAATGCATAGTATTTGAAACTTCTCTTCTCGAAACAAGAAATTACCTTTAGCATAAAATCCAAAAAGTATTTCGTACTTACAGACAAGTATCTGATAAGAAAATTATGTAAATGTTTTATTGAAAAGCTCGATGCTTCGCATTCATTTACAAAAAATTCTTTTCACTTTTTTAAGTAACAGAACAAAACAGTGAAAGGGAAAATGTGTTGTCACATTTGTTATGAAAAAGGTTTTTAAAAAATTAAATAAAAAAGTATTTTGAAAAAAATATAGGGCATTCTTTATTACTTATTCAGGACTTCCATTTGGTCCGCTTTTTGTACATCACTTTTATTTAAAGAGAAATTTTATTTATACATTTCGTAGAAACATGCCAGGAAACGCGCTTTTCTTGGAACTGTTGCAGAAACCTACCACGAATTTGTTTTAAAAAATTGCTGATTTTCAAAAAGCAGACCATTGGGAGCGCTGCTAATTTGAAGCATTTTTGGGTTTAAAATTACTTATTTAAAATCACAGGCAGTTTAGATGCTTTATCGGGAATTGGTGCATAATTAATTTAATTATTTTTGCAAGTCTTAAAAAGTTGTATCACAACAAATAGTTTCGCGATTTATCACGTTCGCCATACGACGGAAAAACAACTTGAAATGAATTACATTAACTAATATTAACAAGTAAAAAAGTAAAGTAATGTAAATTGAAATGTCTAAAAGGAATATATCTTGTCACATTTGTATGAAAATTTTAAGAAATTATACATAAAAGAGTATTTAAAAAAACAGATACGGCATTCATTATTTCTTATTTGATACATTAATGCCTGAAATATTTTACAGGCAGTTGACCTGCCGCAGCAGGAGTGGTTTGGCGCATAATTCAGTTGATTTTGCAATCTTAAATAATTGAATCGAAACGAACAGTTCGCGATTTATCACATTCGACATACTAACGAAAAAACGACATGAAAGTAATTTCACTAACTATTATAACCATGTAAAAAAAGCAAAATGCTTTAAATTAAAATGTCATTGGAAATAGGGTATATGTATAACAATTCATCATCAATTAAATTTTAACCTGAGAGAACGCGCGCCGGGCCTAACAGACCAAGATTGCGTATTGTTTTTACAACTGCCACCACTCTTTATTTAAAAGTAATTTTCAACGTTTTTGTCGCATAATTTGCCTTCGAACATATAAAGTTACGATTATAATTTGTATTTATAGGTGAAAAATTAAAAACCATCAACACCTGGATGTGCGCGCTTTCTCCCGGGTTAAAATTACATCTCTATCCTAAAAATATTACTATGACTACCGCTGTCACTGCCGTAATGGAACCCATTGTGACTTTTCGACTTTTTTAACTCACACTGCGAACATATCCCATATAAAAATACTTATACTTTTTATAGAGAAATAACCCCTGAATTCACTGAAGCGGATAATCAGCATGAAATAATTATTTTAAGCTCTATTTATTCTGTTAAGCTCTATTTATTCTATTTAAATCTGTCAAGTTACATATTTTGCAAAATTGAACACTATGGATATCAATATAACAATTGACTTCTATAAGAGTTTAATTTTAAATTTTAATAGCTTTATGCATGCGTAACATGGTAGTATAGTGATAAAAATAAATATGAACGTTAAAATGCTTTTTTGTTGTTGTTGTTTCATCTCTGGTGAAAAAAAATCGCGAGCTCTAACAACGAGCAACGTTTTCTGAATATATAATCTATTTTTAATTATATATATATTTACTCTAACCTTCAATGCATTTAACTATTTTTTTTTCTTTTCCAAGCTACCTTTCAAGAAAGAGCACATTGCAACACCATTTGAAAAAAAAAATACAACAATAAATTTTAATAACTTCATATATGCTTAGCTGCCAAATTCTACGCTTTTTCAAATCTTATTAACTTGTTTCGAACCAAAAAATATTTGTAAAATTGTATTAAATAAAGTGTAAATTACATTCCTCCTATTATTCTCTTTTTTCAGTAAAAATTGCAAATTAGCGAGTTTGATATGAAAAAAAAAAAAAAAAAAAAAAAAAAAAAAAAAAAAAAAAAAAGAAGTTGATAGCCATTTTTATGCGTTATTGAGCAGTAAAGGCTTACGAACAAAAATAAGCAGTTTAGAAAGTATGTTTAAATTTAATTTTCTGAAAATATCTTTACCACATCCAAATAATGACAAATAGTTTTCTTGGAAAAGTTATATATCTATATATATATTATTATGTATATATTATTTTAAGCATGAAATTATTTTCTGCTTCTAATCAACCTGTCACGGAATGAGTTTACAGGTTGTAACATCAATAGAAAAAATTAATTTAAAGAATATATAATTGAATTAAAAACATTTGAAACATCATACTTTTGGTAACACAAATTACATTTTAGGAGAAGACTTATACGTTTTCAGCACTTAAAGACAATTTTGCGATAAACAAATTATGTTAACAAATGCCTTAGTGAGAAGTTTGAAATTTCGAATTCATTTATTCAAAATGCTTTCAAAAATTTTCTCGCCCATTAGAAGAATTACGAAAAGAAAATATTCTTGTAAAAGTAAAATCAGTAAGCAAAAGTTTCTCTGTTTCTGTTTTCTCTCTCTGTCAAAATTTAAATTTTCGCTGAAATTAATCTAATAAAGTTTTATGGTTTAAAGAATATAACTGTACAGTTTAAGTTCATGTGTTTTAACATAAACTTGAAACCGACAAATATGTATTCATTTAGCATTAAAAGGTTGTGTGAATTCCGATTATATTTTCTTTTTAAAATGTCGGGTTATTTCATGTAAGCTTTTACCATAAAGTTAAACAAGTTGGAAATTGCACGTGAAGCGTAGCAAATGAGGTGCGTTCGTACGATAACGAAGATTTAAAAATATCACTCTCATATATCAATCTCATAAAACTGTAAATAATTACAATTAAAATGCGCACCAAACAATGTTCTCCCTATACCATTATGCAATGAAATACTTTTGTGTGGTCTAGTAAATCAATAACAAATATTCTTTGCACCACAGATTATGCAAAATGTATATTATAATATCTACTTTATAGATGCATATCAATTTTATTACGTTCGAATGACTGTAACACCATTAAAATGCATTTGAAACATTTTTCCCCATTAACCGTAATGTAACGGAATACTTTTGATTGTCCCTGTAAATGAACTATGCATCCTATTTTGATAAAATTTGAAATAACTCGGCAAAATTATGTAATAATTATGTATTTAAAATTTCAAACGATTAAAATGCATTTGAAACTTTTTCCCCATTGACCGTAATGTAGCGGAATACTTTTGATTGTCACTGTAATTGATCTAAGCGTCCGATTTTCTTAAAATTTGAAATGACTCGACAAAATTATGTAATAATAATATATTTTAAATTTCAAACGATTCTGTTGGGTAGTTTTTGCGTTGTTATATGCGGACGGCCAGACAGACTGACAGACGGACAAACGGACAGACGGACGGATTGAACGACAACAATAGGTGCTACGTATTTACATAATTACGAACGCACCTAAAAATGGGTAGACGGAAAAAAGCAATAGATAGAAATAGCTGACAATGCTAGATAATGAAATAATGCTTCAAAAGAAATTTTAAGAAATCTGTGACTAATATATACAGGACTGCCACAGACGACAATTTTTAATTTATATCTCGTACCACTTTTTCGAAGAAAAAAAGGTTTACATATGTACTACAACAGAATGTGTATTTTAACCACTTAGCTGGTTTGACCGAACGGCGTTCGGGCAAGACGAATTTGCTTATTTCATCATTTAAAGCTTTTTGACACCACTATTATTTTTAAGAAAATTTACATGTACGGCAGAAATGTTTAGACTAAATTTTACAAATATTTTATTTAAATAATAGTGGTGTGATTATTGAATAGAAAAGAATTAACCAGTTAAGGGGTTAAAGATAGTGGTGCAGACAAAGTACAAGAATAGTTGCTTATTGTAGCCTTGTAAATAGAAAAATTAAGCATACAAATAGAAAATAAACGTTTAAAATTGCACAAATAATGCATGAAAAAGTATGAAACAACCGTTTTTAATCTACTATTGGTATTCTTCATCACTGCAAAAAATAGTGTGCTTGAAGAAACAACACTGGGCCAAAATACCTAGTCGTGCTATTTTTAAGCACTGATGAAGAATCTCGGAAAAAGATTCGAAACGGTTTTTTGCTACTTTTTCTGGGATTATTTGCGCGTTTCTAAACTTTGATTTTCTATCTTTATACATTTTTGCACAAAAGCTTTATCTGCTACTTTAAATGTTATGTTCAGAAATTTCTGGTGAGAAGGAACATTTCAGAAAAAAAGCCTTAGATTTGGTACAGGTTGATTCAGAGATTTATATTTAACAACTTAACTGGTTAATTCGTTTTCGTTTAATAAAATTAAAATAGCAAATTCACACCACTATTGTTTGAATAAAATATTCGTAAAATTTAGTCTAAACAGGCGTTCGGGCAAACCAGTTAACGGATTAAAAGAAAAAATATTCAGACACATTTTAAAAATTTATAAATGTTATTTTTATATCCAAGACACATTGTTTTATTTTTCTATTAGAAAGAAGTAATGTTATTGACATAAACTAAGTATCCACTAGCAGTAAGTGTCATTGAGACCAATATTAGTACATATTTTTTTTTCCATATTAAAAACCAATGTTTTAAAAAAGTACGATTTTTTCGAATTTTAACATTTCGTTTATCCATAGTTAAAATCCTATAGTTTAAGACGAAATAAGAATGTCAAACATCCTTAACGATCTTTTGTCGAAATTTATAGATAATGAAGTATGAATGAAATTTCTAAGCAAAATAAAGAATGGTCATATAAGAAAATTATGGGGGAACATTTTTTTGATTTTATTTATCTCAATTCGTGTTTTATTTTCAGATTTTTCATGTGTTCCAAATGCAATGCCGGAGCTTAACAGATATGAATTAAAGCGCTTTAAATTTTTTCTAATAATATGGTGCAGAAGATTTAAAGATCAGATTATTATTGTTGCTATAGTATGGGATTTAATATTTTCCAATCCTATGTACAAAAGATTTTTCAAGTCTATTTAGTTATTATTACTTTTCCCTTAAACTATTGCTTTTAAAAATGGTTAGTAAGAATTTCTAATCTATTCAAAATATCAATAATGACCTGCAGACAAATTTGGTAATTAAAAACTAAATAATAAAACACTATTAGCGTCTTAAATTTGATGGTTAAAAATGATATTATTTTTTCTCATTTTGTCAGAAAATAATTTTTATTTTAATTATTTTGGATGAAATTACTTTTATTTAAATTTACATAATAAATCTAAAAATATTTCTTTAAAGCCGAAAAAATTGCCTTGAAAACCAAGACCCCTTAAAATGCTACTAAATAAATAAATAAATAAATAAAATAAACTCTGGAACGCGGCGAGTTTTGTGTTGGCGAAAAATTATTCTTTCTAAAAAACTGTTTTTAATTATCGTAACAAAAAACTTTTTTAGAAAGATTTTATTTAATTATTGCATTTAATTTAAAAAAAACGCGTTATCGACTATAATTATATATTTTTATTTTTTTCCTCAGTGTGTTCAATTAAACTCTTTTCATAAGAAAATCATTGTTTACTAAATTCCCATTCCCAATTCCCTTTCACTTAGCTTTTAACATTTTAACAAGCCACTGTTATCTGCACATTTTCATTTTATTACGGTTTCATAAGTAATGACTATAACTACAGGGTGGGTACGATTGGACGTGAATGATTGAAGTAACTCCACTACTCCACCTTGGATCTGCTTTTAGCAACTTGCTAAATAGCGCTCAGTTTAAACGATTGCTATAGCCAAGTTTGCAAACTAGTATTTCATTTCCTTTGCTGGGTAGTTCCATGCGAACTTGTTTGTCTGTTACACAGTTGAAAATCGCTATGCTTGTTGGCCACCGTTTTTTCTGAAAAGCTTGCTTTGCCTTATTCAATTGATGAGATTTGTCCGCTAAAATAAATTACATTTTTCTGCTCTAAAATACTGGTAGCCTAAAATTATAGTATGACAAACAGACGTAACGGACAAACAAATTCGCGTGGAATTAGCCTGCTGTGATTTTGTTCTCCGGGCCAATTTTATTTGTCCTTCTTTTCACAACATTAATTATAACATTACTTTAACCTTTTCCGCACACTATGCGCAGTCTGGGATACGTAATTTTAATTCCAAACTTGCAAATGGCACCAATAATATTTTAGTAAATTTTACTTTTACATTAAAAGTTCAGGAGTGTGAAAATATCTAAAAAATTCGTTTGTGAATTCCGGTATTAGTCGATAATTTCTCATTTTACTAACAGATTTTCCCGTGCTGAAAGGGTTAACTGTAAAATATGTTTATATGGCACATAGATAATATTATACTGAAATGCTGGCTGTCAAGTTTTGTAATGAAACATAAAACACTTATTTCACAAAATACTACTTGCCATTTAATAAATACTAGCTGCACCCGTCGAATTTCGACGGAAAAGAATATGTATTAGATATGATATATATCAGTATTATATGCAGAATAAGATACTGAGCGAAATAAACAATTGCCACCTCTTAAAATAAGGATAACATAACTTTTCAAGATGAAGATACACAAACTTCAGAAATAAACAAAAAATAAGGAAAACAACTCACAAATTATTATGTTGGACCTAACTTTAGCTACAAATATTTTTTAATACGGTTTCTAAACCTTAAAAATTATTTAAATGCCAAATTATTTAGGAAGTTAATATAATACCTCAGAAGACGAATTCAAAAATATCTGCATAGTTTATTTTTTCTCCGGGTCAATCCATTTCAAGTGGTCCAGAAAATATTATTTTGGTCGCTCGACCATTTTTAAAAAATCTGAAATTTTTTGTACAACAACCCTAACATGACGTAAGTTCAAAATGACCGTTATTTTAATTTTACTATTTTTTGTTTGTGCATGGCGGCCATCTTTGTTTCATCGTTTTCAGCCATTTTCTCAGATACTAGGATACACAAGATTGTAAATATCTCGTCTTTCATTTTACCAATTGAAATGGGGTTTGCAGCATTTTGTTCAGAATAAAATAGGCTAAATGTACAGTGGTAGAATAATTTTGAAAAATAAATTTTTACAGGTGAAATTTTAGCACAAAATTTAAGATTTTTTCCAAAATCTATCCATTTGCAAGAGGAAATTTTTTATGCAAGGAAAACTGTCAACCTTACACAATTTTTTCTACAAATAGATCCAAAGTGTGTGTACTCATACACCAAGTCCCAGGTCTGGGAGTTAATTTCTCTTTGCGAAAAAAATTCCGAAATTCTTCAAAAATTTCAAAAATCGCACTTTTTAGGCTTTGATATCTCTGGTGGGGCACGAGATAAAAATTTGAAATTCTGGCCTTTGATAGTATTGTGTAATAGTGTTATGTACAAAAAATTACAAGAAGGAGATTTGACTACAAGCGGATATATGACATGGAGAATATGTGAAAACAATACTGCCAAACTATTTTAACCTACTAGTTAATTGTTCAACAAGACTGTCAACCTTACACAATTTTTTTCTACAAATAGGTCAAACGTGCGTGTACTCATACACCAAGTCCCAGATCTGGGAATAGATTTCTCTTTGCGAAAAAAATTCCGAAATTCGTCAAAAATTTCAAAAATCGCACTTTTTAGTATTTGATATCTCTGGTGGAGCACGAGATAAAAATCTGAAATTCTGACCTTTGATAGTATTGTGTAGTAGTGTTATCTACAAAAAATTTCAAGAAGGAGATTTGACTATAAACTGAGATACGGTGATTCAAAAATGTTAAGAAATGCTATTATGAGTACATTAGGAGAAATGAGATTAGTCTCATTTATTACAATATTTACACAGAAAATATCGTTTTTTTTAAAAAGAGTTTAATAATAAATGTTTAATTTACAAAGATACTATATATGCTCAACAAAGAGCTTAACACTATTTACGAGAGATGTTATGAGTTCGACCAGTTACTGTTGTCAGTCCATTTGACTGTTCTTTCTCAAAATTTTATTTGAAGGCACCCAAGTCTTGTCATCCCTTGTTAACTTGAATGAAATTCTCTAGATTTAATAATTGAAACCATGTCAACTCGATCAGTTGCAACCCATTGTCTGAAATTTACTTTTCCTGAAATGTGTACCGAGTAAAATTGTTGCAATAGCATTTGTAGTAGGTTTGTTCCTCTGGACAAATAGTGTATTGGCTTAGCATACATTCTGAATTGTTTAAATCACACAGACGCATTTGAAGAAGATATTTGTAATTAACATTTAACTTTGTACCATAAATAATTAATTTAAAATTTTGGAGGTATGAACAATTATTTGGAAGATTACAATAGTTTGGCAGTATTGTTTTCACCTATTGTCCATGTCATATCTCAGCTTGTAGTCAAATCTCCTTCTTAAAATTTTTTGTACATAACACTACTACACAATACTACTAAAGGCCAGAATTTCAGACTTTTATCTCGTGCTCCACCAGAGATATCAAATCCTAAAAAGTGCGATTTTTGAAATTTTTGAAGAATTTCGGAATTTTATTCGAAAAGAGAAATTAACTCCCAGATCTGGGACTTGGTGTATGAGTACATGCACTTTTGACCTATTTGTAGAAAAAATTGTGTAAGGTTGACAGTCTTGTGGAACAATTACATAGTAGGTTACAATAGTTTGACAATATTATTTTTCACATATTGTCCATGTCATATCTCAGCTTGTAGTCAAATCTCCGTCTTGAATTTTTTTGTACATAACACTACTACACAATACTATCAAAGGCCAGAATTTCAAATTTTTATCTCGTGCCCCACCAGAGATATCAAAGCCTAAAAAGTGCGATTTTTGAAATTTTTGAAGAATTTCGGAATTTTATTCGCAAAGAGAAATTAACTCCCAGACCTGGGACTTGGTGTATGAGTACACACACTTTTGACCTATTTGTAGAAAAAATTGTGTAAGGTTGACAGTTTTCCTTGCATAAAAAATTTCCTCTTGCAAAAGGATAGATTTTGGAAAAAATCTTAAATTTTGTGCTAAAATTTCACCTGTAAAAATTTATTTTCCAAAATTATTCTTCCACCATACATTTAGCCTATTTTATTCTAAACAAAATGCTGCAAACCCCATTTCAATTGGTAAAATAAAAGACGAGATACTTACAATTTTGTGTATCCTAGTATCTGAGAAAATCGCTGCACACGATGAAACAAAGATGGCCGCCATGCACAAACAAAAAATAGTAAAATTAAAATAACGGTCATTTTGAACTTTCATCATGTTAGGGTTGTTGTACAAAAAATTTCAGATTTTTTAAAAATGGTCGAGCGACCAGTGCTGGACCACTTGAAATGGATTGACCCCTCCGTTTAAATATCGCTTGGTGACTGTACAATAATTATAACATCAATAAAACATTTTAATTAAAATAGAAACAGGGAGTTACTAAACTGCATAATCAACCCACTACACATTTACAGCACTTGCAATTGAGCAGTTGCAAACCGCTGATTTACTTTTCATCCGCCAATCAAACTTTGGTGTCTGGCCGCCAGCCGCACCCACAATCATCTTAGTTACCAATCATAGCTGTTGTCTAACGATTGTTTGACCTCTAATGGTCTATTTGTGACGTCATATGAAACTGCCCTATAAATTTAATTTATTTATTGCTTTGTGTTTGTAGCCTCAATGAACTTGTCAAAATTAATTTTGTTGTTATGGCAACGAAAAGAAATACGATATCTTTGTTATTAAAAAGAATAAAATTCTTGCGTTTGTTGCTGATATGCAGAAAACATTTTATTTATTTTATTTTAAATAATAACTTAATACAACGAAACGATTTTAATTAATTTTTGATATTATGTAAAATAGAAATATCGTAATAACGGCATATCACGCGTTTTATTCTTTTTTTCTAATATGACATCATTTACACCTTCATAAACGCTCATCTTTTCCTAAATAAAAGCATGATTTATGCAGTTATTTAAAAATTCTCTAGTTTCATATAATATTTATTATAATTAAATAGAAATGGCGCACTTTATAGAAATATTTTCATTTTTTGCACACCTTTAAATAAATAGAGGTTCAGTTTATTTGATGCAGGAAAAAAAGTCGGTGAATATGACATCCTCAATGACACAGCTATATCAATGTATATTATATTCATAAAACAAATTTATCTGGTTTCTGAATGATGACATTTTCTCCATCGACAAAATATTACTCAGTAAATAATCTGTGTATTGTACCACGATTAGTGAATATTTATGTGCAATCAATTTATTAGTATTAAATTTTACGAAAACCGTTATTTTTTTTCTTTGAAATGCGATTACACATAGAACTTACTCTGTTTTTCGGTTCGAAATTATAATAACTGCAATTTTACCAATTGTGACGTCACAGAAACACTTTTTTAGTCATAATTTTTTGTACTTATATCAAGCAGACGATTATATAAAATATTTTTTACACTTAAAAGAATGTAAATAGTTTAGCATTTTTTTTTTCAGATATTAATCCGGAAAGAAATGAACCTTTTTTTCTTTCGGTTCGAGGCTATAAAATTCAACATTTTACAAATTGTGACGTCACAGGAATACTTTCCATTAACCGATGAGATCAAGCCCCTGATTGGTGGAAAATAATAATAATAAAAAAAAATATATAGTGAGAAACGCTTAACCTGATGCCACTGTTTTTAGGAAATGTCACAAAAAGCTTTTAAAATTAAAAATAAAATATAAAAAAGGGAATAAATAAAAAAACTAGCCAGAATGGGCACATCTACACATAAACAGCTTTCATTAAAAAAAAAAAAATTATCGAAATCGGGCCAGTACAAAGCTCAGGGCTGATGACTAAAAAAACAGCCAGGTCTTTTAAATATATAGATTAATAAGTGTATCGGTCAGCATTTCAAAGGCGTTGTTTGTAGAGCGTAAACACTTTATTGCCGACCCAGTGGCGTGGTTGGTAGCGACAGCTGCTGCTACACCTCGGGTTCCTGGTTCGAATCTGGGTACGGGCATGGATGGTGTATTGTCCCTTTGAAGTGTGATAAATATATGAAATGGCTATCTGTAATAAAAAAGTATTTTGTATTGTCTCTGTTTCTGTATATTATGGATCAATCGAGGCGACAGCCATAGTAGCTATAGGCCTCAAAACACTGTCAATTCAAAGTTCAAAGTTAAACACTTTATTTTAAATAGAAACAGACAAACGACAGCAACTATTTTTAATAAAATTTTACTTTTTCAATATACTTGAATACAAGCATATAATTATTTTCGAACAAAACAGCGTTTAATGTCTTGGATGAGTCAAACATTTCAACATTTTGCAGATGGAATTACAACGGAAATTACCTTTAAAAATGGTACTTTAGGAACGATATTATACGTATATATATATATATATAGTGATACTCAAAGTGTTAAGCTTTTTTCTTGGTTTTAAACATTTTTTGAACTCATACACTTTTTTTTCAATTTCATTTACTCACTTTTACCTTTTAATCATCTCTTTCTCCAATTTCAATTATTTAAACGAAGCTATGATTGATACTCAGCAGAATATTATATTGACGAGATACACAACTATGTTATACTTCAAGGCACTTGGTCAAGAATTTTTCAAAAAACTATTTCACTTATTACGTTCTAATTTTAAAATAAGTTGCCCATGAGGGTAATTTATTTGAAAATTTTATTCTTCGCAATTTCTCAAAACATTTATAAAAAATCGCTTAGAGAAAAATTTAAACCGTTTGGGCATTAGATTACAAAAAAAAAAAAAAAAAAAAAAAAAAAAAAAAAAAAAAAGATAACGAAGCACATTTTAGAATTCCTTAATTTAAACTTTCCATGTAACAGCAAAATTCAATTACGAAATTGACTTTACCCATCCGAAGTCAAAGTAGGTATATATAATGAAAATACCAATAAGCGTGCAGGATATTTTAACGCTGCCTCCCCTTCATCAAATAAGCCTCCCCTCTGAATTTCATTAACTGTCAGCAATTATTGATAAAGCTTTGATGACAGAAATATCGTTCTGACTAATCCCTTTGAGGGAAGTTCTAGTCATATACTGTAAAATATCACAAAAATTTTTGTATCAAATTTTAATTCAAAAATTAACAACATATTGTAAAGCTTTCCGACGCAGACCAATTCTGTACGTAAAATGGGAAATTACTGTCTGTCACCGGAATTCACTAACGACTTTTTTAAAAATTAAGAATTCCTTATTTTAAGCTTATATTGTACCAGCAAATTTAGGTTAAAATATTATTGGTGCCCATTAAGGTTTGGAACAAAAATTAGGTGTACCCGGATTGCGACGATTGTGCCCGTCAGGGTTAAAATCTCATCATGGGAGCTATGAAAGCGAATACATAAATTAAATGCATAATATGTGTCAGAGAAAAATACAAGGTTTATGTATATTTTATATCTAAAAAAATATAACGTTAATAATCTTCATGAAGCACAACGTCTAACAAACATATATCTTTAGCATAAAATCGATAACACATTTTTTCTTTTTATAGAAAAACTAAACCCTAAGCGGCAACAAAAACACAAGCTATTATCTGAAACGGGCTATTTCAACACCTATATATATTTTGAATAAATAACAGTAAACTTATATTTTCATGCTAGAATATTATTATTTTTGACTTTATGCTCTTATAACGGATCGTAACAACAAATTATGATAGGACATCGGAAAAAAATAAATTGATTTTGTTCTGGGTTATGGAACACAGTAAAGAAAATTCGATGATATTTATCCTTCCAGCTATTCTGCAGGATGTGTATTCTTAGTAATTCAATACTTATTTTATGATGGCACAGAACTCATCTATGAAAACAGAGAACCGTTACAAGAAGAATCGTGTTCGTTTAGTTTTTTATCGATTACGATAAAAGTGAATCAGTTTTTGGTAAAATGATTCTATTAAAACTACAGAGAAAGTATAAGATTCATAAAAGAATAAAAAATGACTGAAATGTAAATGTTTAAATTTTTCGTTATTTATTTCATTATTATTTTATTATTCATTTTTCTCCTTAGAACAAAATTTATTTGGCCAATGACCTCGCATTTTAATTCTCAGACAGACGCCCATCAATCAAAAATGACTGAAATATAAATGTTTAACTTTCTGCTTTTCAGTTTGTAGTCATATTCATGGTATGATGATATTACAATAAAAAACGCATGAGAATATAATATAAAAAAATTGCAGCTATCTTTAAACTTGATAGCTTGATTTAAAAGTCTCATCTTTCACACAAGGCTAACTTATCATAATATCAAGGCTTGTCATTCGCCAAGTTTCCTTTAACCGCAGTACAGAGGGCGCTGAACTACATGATTTTCACGTTGGTAGCGCCATCTAATGTTAGAAACTGAAATGTTTTCCATTATTTCCTATGGGATTATTAGCAGTAGTACGCACCAGATGGCGCTACATACGAGACAAAATCAGTTAATATGTTGGCATCTATAGAGACAATTTCAACAATAGATTTTCTCCTGAATGCGAGGCCTGATTATGATAAGGGGGCCTTGCTTTCACCATCTGTCCACCCTTTAAAGAAAACTGACTGATTGTACCAATTTCCAAAATATCATTGAAATCATCCAATATTTTTGAGCTAACCTAATATTTTTGAAAATTTGGCGCCACTGGCTATGCCTTTCTAATTGTAACTCGATGTATGCCTTGGCATTTAGCAATAACAGTAATAATAAAAGTTAACTTAATTCAATTTGCATCATTGACGTTTCCTACATTTTAAACACATATCTCACTGTTTAAATTAAAAATATATGTGACTTTCCAGAACGAATAATGTATGATAAAATACATTAGAAAGTTTTAATATCTCACTCTGTTGTAGCACGAAATTTTCCAAGTTTCCAAAAACTTTTCCTTGACCTTATATCATATGAATATGAATTGATTAATAGATGAAATAAGTAAATTCGTTAGATTTCAGACAATGAAATTATATTTAAGCTTCAGTAAGTCGGTTTGGATAGTTACGATTAACATTATTAAAATAAAAGTAATTTCGTTCTGAAAATGGAAAAAAAAAATCAGATCAGAAAAAGTTTAATTTATAAATAAACATAACTTAAAATGAGAAAAAACTTGGATAACAATTCAATTAGTAAAAATGGTGTTAGCGTAGTTATATTTATGCTATTAACGTATACTATTATAATAAAATTATTAAATATTTATAATAATCAGTTCAACCAAACTTGGGTGGATTAATAAAATATTTTCTGATTTCTTAAAAATTTGACATTTATTTAGCTGAAACAAAAGAAAGACAGATGTTATAATTTTTATTTCTGAGCACTTGGTATACTTTGAAACTTTTCTTTTAATTTAAGCATTTTAAAGTGCATTTTTCGAATGATAATAAAGGACTAACAATATCTCTGGCAAAATTAAAAGAAGTTAAATAAATTAAAAATATATCTTCTTTCACAATTTTGAACATTTGGAGCTGATTTATTTTTTAAAATATTCGTAGAAGTATTTTGTATAATTTCAGTATCGGGTTTATCGTAATTACTTTGGGGAAAAAAATAAAATGTGGAAAAGCGTATAAAATTACAGCAAAAATTGATATTTCTTTTTTACAGGGCTCACACCGTTCCTAAAATTTTCGGACGTTGCTACCAATATTTTAAATAAAAAATCTTCATGGAAGGTCCGTTTATCATCTACAACAGGATTATGTAATAAGTATTAACGTTTAAAAATTGTGATAGGAAAATACGAAAATTTTAGGAACAGTGCGAACCCTGTTTTTTACATTTTCATGGGTATAAAAAAAAAACATTTTTACTTTATTGTAAATACGATATTTATTTTTATCAAACAGGCCATAATATACAAAATAATAATAATAATAAATAAAAATAGTAAAGAAAGAAAGAATTAATTAATAAAATAAAATAAGGAAAAAAATCGAGTCAATTGAATGACATACCTAAAATTATTACTTTCTGAAAATGATCTACATGCAATTACTCTTTGAACATGCTTATTTGTTGAAAAACACAAATTGCAGATATTAATTTTTAATTGAAGTGGATAGAGAATTTAAAGAGACAGTGATGTAATACAATTAGCTTTGAAATGCATTTATAATATTCGGATCTTCACCAGAATGTTATACGGATAATAAAGTATTATTTAGGTAAAACATTAGAAAACTGATATTTTCACCATTTTTCGCTGAATGAAGGATATTTAATGCTTTCCGATTGCACCTAATTTTAATTCCATACTTAGAAATGTCACCAAGAATGGTTTAATTAAATTTCATTTTTACAGTGAAAATTTACCCCCCTGATCGCCGAGCAAAAGGGCTAAATTGTAATGTTGTTTTCTCTGTAATTTAATTTAACCCCTTTAGGGGCGGTGGTATATATTATATACCACATACGATCAATGAAGATTTACACCAGAAAAATGTTATTAAATTTCACTTTTCTAACTTTGGTGGAAAACAGTCGTGAAATTGCTTTTCTTCTTTTTGATGTAACTTTTTTACAAATTTCCGGTAGAAGTCCAGAATTATTCGAACGCAATTGCTTGCCCCTCAAAGGGTAAAAGGTTTAAAAAAGAGAGTTTTTCTAATATGGTATAAATTTTTTTGTTACGTATACAGGAAGTCCTTGAAATTCGTGCACAAACTTTGAGGGGTGGTAGAGAACATCGTTTGGAACCATAATTACATAGGAAAGCATGCGCGGAAAAGTCACCCTCACTTGTTAATTTTTTTTCAAATACAGTAGCTAAGAAACTACAACATTTTTAATACAAAATTAACATTGAAACCAGTATTTTAATATGATTTTTCCATTTATTACTCAGTTAAATGTCTCTGTTTTTTTTTCTTTGCAAATACATTTTCCCGCTATTTCTGATGTCGCTCATATTTTTTCACATTTTAGCGACATCTAATAGCTACTATGATACTTGATTTAAAAAAATATAATTTTAAATTTAATTTAAAATTAAATCATTTCTTCTACATGTTTCTGCGTAATAAAGCGTTCTACACTGCTTTCTGGAGTGTGGCATAACTGTGTCTTTGTGTTTCTTTTTCACGGACAAATCACACGCATTTTCCACATTGCTGAAATGTGGAAAAATAGGAATGACATCAGAAATTGCGGAAAAATGTATTTGCAAAGAAGAAAAGAGAAACAATTCACATACAAAATAAATGGAAAATTATATTAAAATTTTGGTATCATTGTTCATTTTATATTAAAATTTTTGAAGTTTCATAGAGAAATTTCTGTCTGTGATAGAATTAACAAGTGAGGGAGAAATTTCCGCCCATGCTTTCCCATGTAATCGTGGTTCCAAATGATGTTCTCTACTACCCCTCAAAGTTTGTACACGAAGTTCTGTGACACCCAGTATGTTTATAAGCTTTGAGAGGATCAATGATAACTTAATTTCATAAAACTGGATTATATTTGTAGAATTATATTAATTTGAATAATGCTTCAATTGCAGTGAAATCTACAGCCTAGTGAGTGGATGTTTCAGGTCGCAGCAGTGGGAAGGTTAAAGCAATAACTTTTTAATTTCAAAAGAAGTCGTTTAAAAATCCCAGTGTCTGTCAGTTGTTTCACCATTTTAGAACATAATTGTTCTGTGCCGGAAAAGATTAATAAGACAAAGGAACCTGTATTTAAAAGCACACCTCAAGAGAATTACAGTGAAACCCTGATCTATCGTTCTCGCATCTATCGTTTTTCCGTATTGATCGTTGTATTTTTACGGTCCCTGCACAAATCCTACTTAAATAATGTTAACGAAACCCGCATACATGTTCTTCAAAAAGCCGTTTTCCCTCATTCACTGTTGTAATTTTCTTCCCTAGTCGAAATGAAATTAAGATTCATGAAACCCATATAACATACAAACTGAAATTACTCTGTTTATCCTGAAATAATTCATTTGTGCTGCTTCTGTTAATAATGGCGACAATATTGCAGATTAACAGTAGTTGTATATAGCAGAGGATGCGATTATGAATCCATTTGATCAAGATGTTGTGACATGAAGTATTCTAAACATAAGAAACATGTGCGATAATGCAAAAAAAAAAAAAAAAAAAAAAAATAAAAAAAAATAAATAAATAAATAAATAAAAAAATAAAATTGGCGAATAAGCAGAGGATAATGTTCATGCCGATGAAACTGAACTATCAGTGCGATGTCTGTGATATCAGTGCAATGAGTCTATCTGATGCAATTACGGCATTTTAAACAGTATGAACTTTTATATATGCTTATGAAATTATAGAAAATGATTAGAAAATATTGTATGTTTCATGAAACTTTGTTTTTTGATTAAAAAAAAAAGAAAGAAACGAACGAAAAACCAATCAAAGTTATTCATTTTTAAAAATAAATATCAATTTTCTAAAATTTCATTTTTTTTACAGTTTCGTTAGCAACAAATTAGTATTTATTGGTGTACTGTATACATTGCATGCATTAGTAATGAATAAACATTGTGTTTTATCGTGTTTTGAAGTTAATCCGCATTCATGGTTTTTTAACGATGGATCAAGATTGCACTGTATTACAAAGTTTTTCCAATAATAATAATAATAATAATAATAATAATAAATAAATAAATTAACTTTTATTTTCTGGAATGAGTTTTACATAAATTTAAAATATTTAAAACAAGTTTTAGGAAAATTCGTATTATCAGAAATTTATTTATTTTCGAAATTAATGATATACTAATTGTGTACTCTTTTCAGATTAAAGGAAGGTTTAAAAAAAATATTTTAAATAAATATAAAACCTATTTTACTTACCGAAATACATATTCGAAAAAACAACTTACATTTGAAATTCATTAAAATTCAACGAAATCTTAGATTATAAATATATAAAAACTTCTACGATTATAAACATAAATTATTAATGCCTGATATTGTGTTACTGAATGTAAGCGCTAAAACCATTTTTCAAAATTTTTCACTTAAGTATTTTCAAATTTCCTTTCTTTAAGGATTAATGCATTCCATATGCCAAAAATATAGATTAATGTTTGCCTTTCGTTCTGCGCATAAAAGGAATTTATTCCTCTACATTTTAAATTAAAGTAAATTTCTTTAAAATAAAATGGAAGGCGCAGCAATCATTTATCAGCTATGTTTAAATTTAATATTTTAAAATAAATCAAGAACTTCATTGATAGGGTTAATCTTTATAGTTTAATAGATTTAGTATATGTCAAAAAACATTAATACCTTTAAATTAAAAACAATGATTTTAACCCCGAGGGGACAAGCGACATGTATTCGTGCAGCAAAAAGGCTTAAGAATCCTTGTTTATTCGCACAAGTAAAATTTGCCTTGTTTAATGGGAGCATTTTCTCGATTTAATAAGGCACGAATTTTTGTTATTAAAATCCGGTGACAAAACATAAAAAAATTTCGTGAAAGGGATTCGTGAAAAGATTCCCTCGCGAAGGCATTAATATGTTATGTAAGTTTTAAATTTAGGGGGATGGCCCGAGGGACATTTCCTCGCGGATGATCAGAGACTTGGTATTTTCAAAGGTCAAAAAGTTCAATTCTCCTTCATGATCTCTAAAATGTACTCCCCCCCCCCACACACGGCGCAAAAAAATCTCTCCCTGAAAATAGCTTCTGAATTTTACACTAAGCTTAAATATTTTGTTAAAATGTTTTAGAATTTTTAAAGAAAATCGTTCTATGCATAAAATACTGATACTAGATAAAATATAAAATATAAAACATGAAACATGAAACTTAAAATGTTCTTCATTTTACTTAAAAGTCGATTAAATTAATCAAAGAGATTTTACGTGTTAAAAATATACATTTTATTTAAAATTTCTCAGTACTTTCAAGCCTAAGAATGTCATCAAAGAATATTTTAATAACAAACTCTTGTTTATTTATACAATTACGTCACTCCGTTTTGAAAATGAGAGAGCCAATAATTATCAGAGTTGAAAATAGAAGTAGCAGCTTCTTGGATTACACTTAATAAAAGAAAATAATGTGACATTTTGAGATAGGTCCCAGTAAAATCTTTGCAAGTTTCCCCACATTACGTTACAGGAGTCGTGGCGAGATAAAAATTAAGTAAAATAACTTCCCCAAAATGTACAGTTTCTGTTCCAAAATAGTTTATTAAAGTCTCTCAGATAGAGCGAGAATTGTTTTCTTCGTAGTAACATTCCATCATAAAAACATTATTTCCGCAAGTCCTCTAAAAGCGAATCATAGAAAGAGAAAAAGAAAGAATATCCCATAATCTCATTTATATAAAAAAAAATTAAAGGCTTCCAGAACATTCTATAATCTCTAACCATGATTTTCCTATGTAAAAAGAATTTCATGTCCAGCGTCGAGATTAAACATATCATTCTCGAATATTTTTCAGACGATAATTTTTATTTTAAAAGATTAGTATTTAACTAATTTCTAAACAAAATCAAAATTCGAATATTTTGCAGACGATATTCACTTACAGACGATTAATTTTAAGACAAAAAAGAAAAAAAGTGAATTTATTGATACGCAATAAATATCAACCGCGAAGAAAAAATATAAATAAATAAAAAGAATATTACTTTTCAAAGGTATGGTTTTGGAATAAATTTAATAAGTCTCTCTTACAAAAAAGGTTGATAAAAACAGGGAAAAATGAGTTTTATTTGGAATATTAAGATATAAAATTTAATTAAGAATATTTTTAATTTAGATCCATTTTTAAATTTACGCATATTGGAATAAATGTTTTTTTAAAGGCAAATTAAGGATTTATAGCGTTTCTATAAAGGTTGACAGATCAGATCTAGCATCAGGATTTTAGTTTAATAAGTTGAAATAAGTACGGAATATTGTTAATAGGAAATTAATATAGTATAAGGTTAATTTTGGCCAAAAAAGTTAAAATTTTAATATATATATTATTATTCGTTGCAGTTTCATTTGTTTTATTACATCAACCTGTTCTCATCATGTTTGAATCAAGATGAAAATTGAGTTTCGTCTTAATATTTTATTTATTTATGCTTTTACTCTTTTTTAACATGTTACCTGAAATATCAGATAAAATTGGAAATAACGGAAACTAAACTATAGTGAAACACATATTTGAAGATATTGGTTTTCATATAAAAAATTGTATTCTAAAATATCTCTTTTGTTTATGCATGCACAGTTTCTGTTTAAAAAATGCATTATTTATTCTGATAATTACGTTTACAATTTTTTATATGATAAGAATAGCAATAGCGAATATAATAATTTTGCATCCCATGTATGCAAAATCCGAATAATTATTAACTAATACAAAATATATACTCTCAAAATATCACGAGTATGCATGGGTTATTAAAAATATTTTTATTTTTTGCAATTAATTTAATTAATCTTTAAAAAGGACGATTTTACGGGATACCAGTATAATTTATCGTTTTTTAATTAAAAAAAAAAGAATATTGCCCAGTTAAACTGATGGCATTGAGCTCACAGGCTACCCATACTAATTGTACATTACAGCTTTATATTTTCAAGGGTTAATTCCGTTCGAAAAAAAATTAAGAAGGGGAAATAGCTCTTCCCATTCCCCTTTTTTATACTAAATTATTGAACCTCCTAAACTATCAAGGACATGCTTTATCATATAAAAAAAAATCTATATCCAAAATTCAGAGCAAATCGGATAATTCTTAATAAAAACCCATTTACCATTTATATAATTTAAGAGGAGTTATCCCTCTCTTTTATACTTAACCATTAAACTTCCAAAACTATTCAGAGATTCGAACGAAATCTGACAATTCTGCTTGAAAAACCCATTTATACAAATTAAGAGGAGGGGCATTAGAAGCCCCGTTCCCCCCTGTTTATACTTATTCAATGAACACCTAATAACAGTCACGGAATCGGCTCATCAGAATGATCCTATAACTAAACTGTGAACGAAAACTTAATTCTGCATGAAAAACCCATTTATATTAATGAAGGGGAGTGGCATGAGCCCCCCGTTCCCCCTCTTATACATATCGAATGAACTCCAAAAACTAATCAGGGAAGCGCCTTGTCAGGATATACCATTTATATAAATTAAGAGGAGGGGCATTAGAACCCCCGTTCCCCCTGTTTATACTTATTCAATGAACACCTAATAACAGTCACGGAATCGCCTCATCAGAATGATCCTATATCTAAATTGTGAACGAAAACTTAATTCTGCATGAAAAACCCATTTATATTAATGAAGGGGAGTGGCATGAGCCCCCCGTTCCCCCTCTTATACATATCGAATGAACTCCAAAAACTAATCAGGGAAGCGCCTTGTCAGGCTATACCTATATACAAAATTTCAAATGGATCGGATATTTTTATAATGAGTTATCGCGTTACGCACGAACGAACATACATACAGAACGGGCGGGTACAGAAGCTCTCAGTCTATGATAGCCTGCGAGCTAAAAAACATTAAATTCCAAAAAATATTCCGTATATTCCTGTAGTTTATGGGAATTTGCCTGTTAAAAACAGTAAATTGTACTGCGCCCCGATTACCAACACATAAATGTATAATCGTCCGTTTTTTTTTCTTTTCTTCACAGTGTACATACTGAAAAATCAATGTTTTACTTACCATTTGACTACGTAAAAATTGATTTACTTATGTATAAACATACTAACTAATCCTCGCAAAAATGTATAATTATTATTAGCTGAGATACAAATAAATTTCCGTTACAGATAAGATACTGAAAAACATCCTCATAACAAGTTAACATCATATAAAGTTATTTTATTAAAAAAAATAAATACAGTTTTATTTAAATAGTTATTTTAAAATCCAAGATTAACAATATAAAAGATGAATTATGTAAATGAAACACGATTTTAGCATACAAAAAGTCCATTTCACGGCTAAACCACATGCATTTGTTGGAACCCATCGGGAAAAGCAATACCTCGCCCCTACCCTATTTTCGAAAATTTTTATTTTTAAAATTTTTTCACGTAAAAAATACTATTTTTCGCCATTGAAACAAATATGTAGTACTCTAAAATAAGTATATTATGACCTTCCTTTGGGGAGGAGGTTAATCTTTACAGCTTTAAAGTGTTGGTAAATATTTAGGTTTCACTAATATCCTTAACACTTTCTCGTCTGGTGTACTATTAATAGTACATGTCTTTTAATGGGGAATTATTTTGTTTTAAGAAATACTTTTCTACTATTTACATGTAGTAATGTTAGTATATGTCTGTGCATTTATTGTATGACTTCATTTATGTTTAGGCATTTAGTAATAACAATTATTTTTATAATTTGCTTTATTCTCTTTGCGCGTTTGCGATTCTGTTATTTTGAACGTATATTTCGCTCTTTAAATCTAAAATAAAATTTACTTTCCTGAAAGAATCTTGTGTAATAAAGCGTAAAAAGTATTAGAAAGTTGCAATATAAGTTAAATCTTATTGTAATACGATATTTTCTAAGCATCTGCAAAATTCTGCCTATTGTCATATAAATATTACTTAAATAGTACGCAAAACTGCAAAATCCGTTATCTTCCAGACAATGAAGTATTCATTAAATACTAATTAATCTATTTGGATAGCTAGCGTTAATGTTATCAACGTAAAAGTAACTTTTTTCAAAACATTGAAAAAAATTTCGGACCCGAAAGGGTTAAAATAAAGACAGAGATTTTTATATTTTAAATAGTTTGTCAAAATGTTCCGTGAAGTTTTTTTTAAATAATTGCAATGCATGCATAAAATAATTCTACTTGTTTATGACTTCTTGACTGAAGTAGTAAATAAAATTGGAAATAGCTAAAACTAACGTCACGTTACAGATTTGATGTTACTGCTGTACATATAATAAAAAAATCCATTTTAAAATCTTCTTTTTGTTAATGCATACGGAATTTCTGCTTCCCGAAAGTAATTTATTCTTATTATTTATTCTAATAATTTCATTTACAATGTTTTTAAAAGAAAACAACAGTTATAACGAATATAAACTTTCTTAGACATGTAGGTAAAATAAGAATAATTAATTACAAATAAGAAAATATGCTTTAAAATACCACAGGTATTGATGCGTCGTTAAAAATGCAATCTGCATATAAAATATTCAGTGTAATATTTGCCCTTAGATTTCGCAAATATTGCTTCATTTATGCAGAAACAAATAAATCTTTCTTTACTTAAATGCATAATTATCAATAATTCAATTATTAATTAAATTTAAATATAAGAACACTTTCACTGGCAAAGAAGGTACTAAAGAACATCCCCAAGAAAAACTAGCGTAACATAAATCTATGTTATTTTACCCCCCCCCCCCCACAAAAAAAACATAAATTATTATATATATTTTTTAAATTATTATTTATCAATTAAAGAAAAATATATAAAAGAAGAATTATTCCTTAAAAGAAAATTTTAACAGTTATGTATTCTAACTACGTGCTCAAGACTTTAATGAATGATTATTTATTTATTTATTTATTTTTTTTAATTACATTTATGTCTGCTTTTGATATCCACTAGAAAAATGGTGTTATTTTTTTAAATATTTTTTGGACATAAATATCCGAAATACATTACAAAAATTGTGCAAAAAATTAAAATGTTAAATTATGTATTTGCTTTAATCACTTAACCAGGGCTCCCAAATGGTCCGCGAACTGAACACCAATATTATTTAATAGAAAATTTCATGATAAGTTTCTGCAGAATTTGCATTAAAAACAATTCCCGAAGCTGGTTTCCGTGCAATCTGCAAGAAAAACCCAAGAAGAAAAAATTTGTAAGAAAATATTGATGTTCAGTTGGCGGACCATTTGGGAGCCCTGCTTAACTGAACAATATAAAAAAAAACCTTTCAAATAATGCCTATTTTTCATGTCTTTTACAGAATTTTTAAATTTTTACCACCAGTTTTTAAAGTTAGAAATTTATACTTAATTGAATTAGAAAAACACTCGGATTAAGAATTTACAATGGATACAGAATTTAAAATAAAAATTTACTGGTGAGAATGATAAATCGTGGCCGGAATATATATGCCCGTACCATGTACGGGCAAACCAAGATTGAGAAAAACACGTTGGCTATATGGCGTACGGGCAAATTAAGGAAGCGGTTAAACTTCACAAAACAACTAATGAACAACATTATGCAAGTGAATAAAAATGTAGGCGCCAGTGAGTAGTCTCCCACGGCTAGTTTTCATTCATTATTTTTCATTTAACATTCATCTGATCTTTTTGTTATAATGCTAGTATAATATAAGACAACTTGATAAAAGTATACAGATGAGAAACTTTCCCCTAGTGTCTACACTGATAAAAATTTGCAGCATTCTGTCCAGACATTTGACCGTTTTTTTTTTTTTTTTTTTTTTTTTTTTTTTTAAGTTAGATAACCGTAATTGAACTATAGTCTGACCAAAAAATAGTCAATAATATGATCAAAATACCGTTAAATTATGGTTATGTAACAGTTTTTTCAAATAACGGTCAAAAGACTGGACAGAATGCTGCAAATTTTTAATAGTGTATATTTGTATACATGCATCATCATGTATGGTGTAAACAAACTGAGTTTCAAAAAAAAAAAAAAAACTTTTCCTTGCCGTAGCAACAAAAATAATACAGCATTCGAAAAAAAATTATATATTAAATATTAAAAAAAAAAGAAAAAATATTTTTTTCACGAATTTGTTTTTTATTTGCTCTTAAACACTGAAAACATTGAACATATACAGGGTGGTCATAAAAAAACTTTGCCGATATATGGAGCTCTAGCGGCCAGTCCGCTTAACCGATCGAAGTGAAATTTCATATATAGCTATTCAGAGGTATGAGCTCGAGATTCTGTGAACGGCAACAAAATGGCGCTCACGGTTACGGTTATGGTTACAGAAACTCGAAAATTTTCAATGGCAACACCCATTTTTTTCATCGCAAAATGCTCAGCTCATGCGAAAACCCCAAAGAGCGTTGGAAAATAACGTGTATTGCAAGAAATGGACATGTCATGCACGCACAAAAAAAAACTGTTCTGCGAATCCCCCCCGTAAAAAAAACTCGATTGGGTCATCACAGGCAATTAATGGTTATGGCACCCATGTGGAAAATGTGTAATCAAAATAAAAGTTTTAGTTTCTCCGATCTCTATTGTAATCAGAGACTAGTGTACTGATTCTGTGTCATATGCAAATTTCCTCCTTGCGTCCCAATCGAGTTTTTTCTAGGGGGGGGGGGGATTCCCAGAACGGTTTTTTGAGCGTGCAGAACATGTCCGTTTCTTGCGATACACGTACGGTTCCAACGCTCTGTGGGGTTTTCGCATGCGCTGAGCATTTTGCGATGAAAAAAATGGGTGTTGCCATTGGAGATTTTCGAGTTTCTGTAACTATAACCGTAACCATGAGCGCCATTTTGTTGTCGTTCACAGAATCTCGAGCTCATACCTCTGAATAGCTATATCTGAAATTTCATTTCGATCGGTTGAGCTGACTGGCAGCTAGAGCTCCGTATATCGGCAAAGTTTTTTTATGACCACCCTGTAAATTGAATTCACTTGGATCAATCTCAAGAATAGCCAGCATAGCAGACAATTTATAAAATTTTAGCTAAAATATCTGAAAAAATCATTTGCAGAATTCCATCAATTGAATATTTCTATCAGACGGTCACATATCTCTCATAGATATTGTGTAGCGTTGCATTTTTCATATGCGGTATAGTGATAAAGCAGCTTTTCAAAATAATTGAAAGGAAATTCCATCTTCATCCGTAATGCTTTCTGAATCTTCCAAAGAGAGAGCAGCAAAGGAATAATGGAGATTAACTATCGTCATATGATATTAGGCATTAAATAAATCTTACACTGAAATATAGATGTACGTAGAAAATATTTTTAAAATGAAAAATGCGTAATTTTTGAAGCCTTCATATTTTAAGTTATATTAAGCCAGATTTATAAAAATTAAGTATTCCGATATAAAATGTTCAATAGAAAAATTAAAAAGAAATAAAAAAAATGAACGAAGAAAAACACAACGAAGAAAAATCAATCAACAAGCATAAATTCCGAAATTTTTTCCAAAATATAAGGCGATAATTCTTTGTATAAGTCGACAGCATATATCTCTTAGATACTATTCAGCTTTGCATTTTTCATATGTTGTATAGTTATAAAGGAGCTTTCCAAAATGCTTGAAAGGAAAACCCATCTTCCCCATCTTCAGCCGTAATGCCATCTGAATCTTCCAAAGAAATCAGCCAAGGAATAATGGAGATTAACTATCGTCATATGATATTAGGCACCATATAAATCTCTTAGTATGGAAGTGCAAGAAGTGTAAGTCACCGATTTTAACGAAAGTGATATCGTTGGCAAGATCTCATCGAGAGCACTAGAAAACTCAATGGAACTTCCCGTCGCAAATGACCCGTTTTCGAGATATACGACAATTTATGTCACATAGCTAGTGCACACTTAATGGGGGACCACAAAAAATTTTAGTCTCGATTTTAACGAAAGTAGTATCGTTAAAAAGATATCATCATGAGGGTGAAAAAACTAAATAGAACTACCCGTAGGAAATAAGCCGTTTTCGAGATATCCAATAATTTATATCACGTAGCTAGTGCATACTGTTCTAGAGCATACTTAATGGGGGACCGTAAAAAACTGTTTTCTCGATTTTGATGAAAATGGTGTCGTTGCAAAGATATTATTGTGAGAAGTAAAAAACTCAATGGAGCTATCCCTCTGAAAAGAGCTGTTTTCGAGATATCCGACAATTTATGTCACTTAATGCAGTTTCCCAGCAGTGTGCATTTACAATGTGACACAAATTGTCGGATATCTCGAAAACGTCTCATTTCCGACGGGCAATTCCATTGAAATTTTTACTCCTTACGATGATGTCTTTTCAACGATACCACTTTCGTTAAAACGGAAACTAAAATTTTTTGCGGTCCCCTATTAAGTGTGCGCTAGCTACGTGACATAAATTGTCGGATATCTCAAAAACGGCTCATTTGCGACGGGTAGTTCTATTAAGTTTTTTACTGCTCTCGATGAGATCTTCCCAACGATACCACTTTCGTCAAAATTGGTGACTTACACTTCTTGCAGTTCCCTAGTTAGTGAAATAAAGACATACATGGAGAATATTTTTTTCAAAACTAAGTGCGTTGTTGCTTAAACTTCATATTTTAAAACATAATATTTCCATACTTTAAAAAAACTGTAATGTTAATAAAAATATTCTAGGAAACTGGGATTCCTAGAACTTTTTATGTGACGGCAAGAGCAAAAATTCATGTAACATACAGATTTGCACTGAAAATCAAAAAATCTGTAAATTTACTAGTACTTTTTTTAGGAAACTGGGATTCCAAGAATTTTTCATGTAACTGCAACCCAGGTTATAGATAAAACTTTAGTAAGATAACTGTAATTTTTAGAGACTCGTTTGTAACGTTACAGATTTCTGTAACTTTACAAAAATTAGTTTTGTAGATTTACATTTTTTCCTGTACAGTGTATAGATAATATGTTAGTAACCATACAGATTTCGGCAACTTTACATCTGCAGGATTGCAGCTTTTTTTTTTTTTTTTTTTTTTTTTTTTTTTTTTTTTTTTTTTTTTTACAGTTTAGATTTATGAAATCGATAATTATAGACATTACTTTGAAAGTAGTTAAACACAAAGTTCGAAAATACTTTTTTGTATCCAAACAATCTAAGAATGCTGCACATTTCATTGAAAATGCATTTCATGTAAAACATCTTTAACATATACAAAATGCAGGACAAACCGAGAATAGTTACAAGAAAAAGAACACAGATAGAGACATCAAATTGGTTATTAATTTACTAAATTATTGGAAAGAGTTGAAAAGAATTATTTTAATGCTACCAATCTAAAAAAATAAGCTAATTTCTTTGTGAATTGATTTAAATGGAGTTTGAAGATTGCATACCTATCACGTTAAAATTTCTTTTTTTTTTTAGAAACTACCATAGATATTCACATGATTTTTTTTATTCGTTATATAAACAATTCCTAACAGAATAAAATAAAATTTGTAAACAAATTTTCTTTACTTATTTTTAAAAAATGTCTTACAAACAAGTTTTTTAATTGGAATTTTCAAAGATTATTTTTACTAAAAAATTTGTACATTTTTAGTAGCAAGATTTCATTTTAGGTTTATCAGAGATATGTGTCAAACATTCAGGTAAGTTTACAGACGGCTGATTATATACAGACGTTAAAAAGGAAAAAAGAAAAAAATGGACATCGAAGTTCAATACACAACATTTTGAGAAAATAGAGCTAAAGTTTAGCTACGTAAAATTTATATATTTTTGGCTTCTGGTAATAACCAGGTAAGGCACATTTTTGAAAAAATTGTCATAATTTGGGAAAATGTAGAAGAGTACTTTCATCTGCCAAAGTACTGAAAACAAAAATTTACTACTTCCCGTCATAGGGCAGCTATAAATTTCCATTAAAAAATTGAAAAAACTGTAATAATCGGGTAAGTGCATAAATTAACGGTAATAATCAGATAAGTTTACTATTTATTTCTTTATATCGTCTATAATTATAAAAATAGCATAAAAAAGGCTTGTATAACTTATAAATTTCCCTAAATAATTAAATTAACATCAATAAACTATAAAATTACATATCTGTGTCGAGAAACAGCAACCTGCTAGTGGATTAATTTGCAAAATAATCACGGTAAAACGGTAATACGCAAATAAAAGTTAAATTTTTTATTGGTTTTCAATTAATAAAAGCCATTTTTATATAACTGTTTTGGCAAAAAAAAGATGTCCTTATATCCTAATTGAATGTAGTAAAAAATATTAAGTTCTAATCTATTTTATAAAAGTAATGATAAAAAGAATTTTTTGAAAATTTTAAACGTTAATTACTCAAAATATTAAAAATGTGCTTTACCTGGTTATTACCGGAAGCCACAGATATGATGTAAATAAACTAACTTCATTAAAAAAAAAGTAACTTCTCATTGTCATAAATACAATAATAATATACCATTCTGCAACAGAAAACAGGTATTCAAAATATTTATTTAATTGGTCTTAAACATATAAAATGGTTTCACTTAGATCAATTTCAATAAGTAGAAAAAATAACAGAAATTTAATGAAAGTTTAGATAAAATATCGAAAAATGTCACTTGCAGAATTCAATCAATGGAATCTTTTTATCTGACGACCGCATGTCTGTGATAGGTACTGTTCAACTTCGCATTTTTCATATGTGGTATAGTGATAAAGGAGCTTTTCAAAAATCTAGAAAAGAAAATTTTATCTTACTCATCTTCAGCCGTAATGCATTCTGAATCTTCCCAAGAAACTAGCAAAGGAATAATGGATATTAACTATAGTCATACGATATTAAGTATCACATAAATCTTTCAGTAAAATAACGACATACATAGAGAATGTTTTTTTCAAAACTAAATGTGTAGTTCCTTAACCTCTTCAGACGTGAAGTACGCAAATGTATAACTCCATTCTTTTCCTCATAAAAACTAAACTGTTCGAATTTTTTTCATTTTTATTTTACTTCTATACAACTTAATGTTTTTTGCTTTAAAATAAAACCAATAAATGGTAGCACTGATGAATATTACCTCTTAAATAAATATTATTTTCATCCGAGTTTCGAAAATACCTTCAAGACATTGCGGCCAAGAAAGTAAGAAATATCCATGTTTATTTAACTTAAATGCTTTACAATAACAAATTTTCAGGATTTGTTAATCATTTACCTGTTTAAAGACCTTAGTTTTGTTTTGGGGTAAATTTATATTACTGATAGTTGAACTGATGTTTTAAGAAGATTAGTACTTTTATATCCATATTTTTAAACCAAGATTACCAGTCCTCTAAAGTACTGATTTCATAAAAATGACTCTTTCCGTCGACTATGGTGTCATTTCTATTATGAAAAAGCAATAAATATATATTTATAGAGTTATTTTATGCTCAGGTCTGAAGAGGTTAAATTTCAAATTTCAAATATGTTATTTCTAGATTTATACAATTAATAATTACAGAAATTTGCACTTTCAAAGTAGTTAAACACAAAGTTTGAGAATATTTTTTGTGTCCTCATAAACAAACAATGAATGCTATACATTTAATCTAAAATACAATCTACAAAATACATCCGTAGCATATACAAACTACATGACCGTCCGAGAAAATTTACAAGAAACGGAGTACAGACAGACACATTGAATTTATAATTACTTTACGAAATTGCTGGAAAGAGTTGAAACGACTGTTTAACTTAATGTTATCAATCTAATAAATAAAAAAAATAAGACAAATCTTTTGTGGACTTTTTTAAAACGGAGTTTGAATGTACTACACCTATCGTGTTAAAGTAAAGTTCTTTTTTTTAGAAACTGCCATAGATATTCATTGAATTTCCTTTATATTCTTAATATAAATAATTCCTAATAAAGTGAAGTCAAATTAATAAATAGATATTCATTACTTATTAAAAAAAGTGTAGTACAAACCACTTTTAATTTTGAAAAATTGCAATTTTCAAAGAAAGACTTTTTGTTAAAAAAATTATACACATGTTTATAGCAAATGTTCACTTCACATTAATATTGATACGCGTCAGATATGTAGGCAAGATAATAGATAATAATATGTAGTTGTTTTTTTAAAAAAGGATATCAACAGAGTTGCCAAATATCTGGCTTTTTGAACAGCAGTATTATTTTAGAGAAAATGGTGCCCTTTTAAATCGCCGAAATGTTCCAATTAAATAAATTAATATTTTCTGTATTAAAATACTGGTATCTAAAAAGCCGGAGACTTGGCAGATCTGTATCAAGTTCAACACACAACATTTTGAAAAAACAGAGTTTAATGTTTGTGTATGAAATCTTTATGTATGATGTAAATAAACTGAGTTACTTAAAAAAATATTTTCGTGGTCGTAAAAGGAACAACAATACACCATTCGAAAGCAGAAAAAAAATATTCAAAATGTAAATAATAATAATAATAATAATAATAATAATAATAATAATAATATCACGAATTTGCTTTCTAATTGTCCTTAAACCTATAAATTCGATTCATTTAGAATAATCTCAATATATAAAAAAGATAACTGAAATTTTTTTAAAGTTTAGTTAAAATATATATAAATGTCATTTGGAGAATTTAGTCAAAGGAATCTTTCTATAAAGTGATCACATATATCTCATAGATATTGTTCAGTGTCATATTTTTCAAATTTGGTATAGTAATAAAGGGGCTTTCCCAAATACACGAAAAAAATTGTCATCTTCCTCAACTTCACTCGTAATGTATTCTGAATCCTCATCCACGAAATCGGCAAATGAATAATGGAGATTATCTGTATTCATGTGATACTGGGCGTCACATAAAATTTTCACTGAAATATAGATGTATGTAGAAAATATTTTTAATGCATAATTTTGTAAGCCTTCATATTTTAAAATCTATTATTCCAGATTTGTAAAATTTTTAATCACAGAAATTGTACTTTGAAAATATTAAATATAAAGTACGAGTCATGATATGCATTTCATTTAAAATGCATTCTAAATAAAATATGCCAAACATTTACAAACTATATTTCAATCTGAGAATTTTGAAAGACAAAGCACAGACAGACAGAAGTATAATTTATAATCACTTTACTAAATAGCTCGAAAGTATTGAAATACTGATCAATTTAATATTGTCAATCTAAAAAATGAAAAGTGTTTAGCTCAATCTTTTGCAGATTTGTTTTGAAAGGAGTTTGAAGATACTATACCAATCGTTTAATATTAAAGATCCCTTTCTTTAGAAACAATCATAGATATTTACTTGAAATTCTATATAGATTAATATAAATAATTCCTAATAGAGTGAAGTCAAGTTTATAAACATATATTTTTTGCTTGAAAAAACTGTAATAGAAATCACTTTTAATTAAAAAACTGCAATTAAAAATATTAAAAAAATTTCTACGTATGTTACTATCAAAAGTTCACTTCAGATTTATAAGAGATAAGCGTCAAATATATAATCAAGATTACAAATAATAATATGTAATTTTAAAAAAGGGACATCAAGTTCAATACACAATATTTGGAGAAAATTGACTTTAGAGGTTGTATGGAATGTTTATGTATGATGTAAATAAACCAAGTTATTTCAGAAATATATCTTCTCGTTGTCATAAAGGCAAACATAATATGCCTTTCGAAAATAGCAAATAAAAATTCAAAATAATAAAAAAAATATATTAATAAATGATTTTTTTTCACGAATTTGTTTTTAATTGCTCTTAAACATATGAATTAGATTCCCTTAAATCAATCTCAATAAATTGAAAAGATAACCAAAATTTTACAAATATTTAGTTAAAATGTCTATAAATGTCGTTTGCAGAATTTAATCAGTGGAAACTTTCCATCAAACAGTCGCATATCGCTCATAGATATTGTTCAACTTTGCGTTTTTCATATAGGTTATAATGATAAAGGAGCTTTTCAAAATACTTGAAAGGAATTTTCATTTTCCCTCCGTTCAGCCGTAATGTATGTCTGTATCTTCATCCATGAAAGCAGCAAAAGAATAATGGAGATTAACTATAGGTCATATTTTACTAGGCAATACATAAATCTTTCACTGAAATATAGCCATATGTACAAAATACTTTTTAACCCTTTCCGGCACGGGAAAAATTCTGCTAATAAAATGAGAAAATATCGACTATCACCGGAATCCATAAACGGCTTTTTTAGAAAATTTAAGCTTTCATTTTAAAGGTAAAATTTTATTAAAATATTATTGGCGCCGGTTGCAAGTTTGGAATTAAAATTAGGTGTCCCGGACTGGAAACAGTGTGCCGAAAAGGGTTAATGATTAAATGCGTAGTTATTTTAGGCTATATATTTTAAAACATATTAATCAAGATTTTTAATATTAATAATCACAGAAATTGTACTTTGACAGTAGTTAAACACAACATCCGAGAATAAATATCAATGTTCTCGTAAACAAACTATGAATGACTTAATTTAAAATACATTCTATATAAAACATCTGTAACATACACACTATTAAAATTACAGGTGACACATTGCACCTTTTAGGGGGGGGGGGAAGGCTTGTCTCACTGGTGACACCCCTAGGGAAGCCAGAACGAGTGAATAGGGTAAAAAGATGGAACTTCTAATCCAGAGAGTCCAAAATTAAAAAGAAAGTATAAATAGTTAAACACAACATCCGAGAATAAATATCAATGTTCTCGTAAACAAACTATGAATGACTTAATTTAAAATACATTCTATATAAAACATCTGTAACATACACACTATTAAAATTACAGGTGACACATTGCACCTTTTAGGGGGGGGAAGGCTTGTCTCACTGGTGACACCACTAGGGGAGCCAGAACGAGTGAATAGGGCAAAAAGATGGAACTCCTAATCCAGAGAGTCCAAAATAAAAAGAAAGTATAAACCGACTTTCAGCCCGCGAAGGATTCGAACCCACAACGTCCGATTGGAAGCTCAACGTTCTAATCGTTCGGCCATTAAGTTCACCTTCAAAGTCTTCTTGAAATGTTCAAATGTCCTGAAATTCAAAGATTGCTTTATATAAAAAAATTGTCAAAAGTGAACCATCTGAATTTCTAAACGATATTGGGATAGCACTTGCGCGGTGATAGCCTTCGTTGGCAGGAAATTGCTATTTTAATGCAACAGTGACGGCGAGTTCAGGGGGAAGGACACACGTCACAGAGCATGCGCAAATGGCTAAGGGATGAAAATCTTACAACGGTATGCATTGCGCGGCATCCTAATTAGCCTGAATAACCCTGTGAGGGATCAAACGGCACCCAATACACATTTTCAAGCCCGCGGGTGTCAAATGGTAACATCTTTTTACACCTGGGCGCCAAATGCAACTGGTATGCCACCTTTATTTTTAACAGTGTACAAATTACATGACAGTCCGAGAATAGCTACTAGAGAAAGAGCAAAGACAGATAGACACATCGAATTTATAACCACTTTACTAAATTGCTGAAAAGAGTTCAAAAGGCTGGTTAATTTAATTGTATCAATATAAAATGAGAAAATAAATATCAAAAGTAACCTAAATATTTTTTGGATTTGTATTTAAAGAAGTTGGAAGATACTGTATTTATCATGTAAAAATAAAGTTCCTTTTTTAGAAATTACAATAGATATTCGCTTGATTTTTTTTTTTTTTTTTATATCCGTAATATAAATAATTTGTAATAAAACGAGGTCAAATTTATAAACAGATATTCTTTACTTATTAAAAAAAATCTGTATTACAAACCTCTTTTAATTTTAAAAACTGCAATTTTCAAAGGAATTTTTTATTAAAAATTTTGTACATTTGATTAGCCTAAATTCACTTCTACAGGAATATGTGTAATATTTTCAGGCAAGATTATAGAGAACTTATTATATTTATCTAATTTAAAAAAATCAAAATTTAACGTTTTGTGAAAATTTTAGTTTAAAATTTGTGTGTGTAACATTTATGTAGGATGTGAATAAACTGAGTTACTTAAAAATACTTTCTCGTTGTCGTAAAAGCAAAAATAATATACCATTTGAAAAACGAAAGGAAAAGTATTCAAAATATTAAAAAAAATAATAGTAACTGATTTCTTTTTCACAAATTTGCCTTTAATTGCCCTTAAACATATAAATTGGTTTCATTTAGATCTTCCTCAATTCATAGAAAAGGTAGCTAAATTTTTATGAATGCTTAGTTAAAATTATCTATAATTGTCATTTGCAGGATTGAGAACACCAAATATCTCTCATAGATATTGTTCAGATTAGCAATTTTCATATGAGATACAGAGATAAAGAAGCATTTTAAAATATTTGGAAGGAAAATTCCAGTTTCCCAAACTGCGTCCGTAATGTATGCACACCGAATCTTCAACTATGAAAGCAGTAATTGAGTAATGGGGATTAACTGTAGTCTTACGATATTAAAAATCACGCAAATCTTGCAGTCAAATATAGATGCACGTAGAAAATATTATTTAAATAATTAATTTCTTTTTTTAATAATTTTATAATTGATAATAATAATTTTAATAATTGATTTCTTTTTCACAAATTTGCCTTTAATTGCCCTTAAACATATAAATCGGTTTCATTTAGATCTTTCTCAATTCATAGAAAAGGTAGCCAAAACTTTATAAATGCTTAGTTAAAATTATCTATAATTGTCATTTGCAGGATTGAGAACACCAAATATCTCTCAAAGATATTGTTCAGATTAGTATTTTTCATATGAGATATAGAGATAAAGAAGCATTTTAAAATATTTGGAAGGAAAATTCAAATTTCCCAAACTGCGTCCGTAATTTATGCGCACCGAATCTTCAACTATGATAGCAGTAATTGAATAATGGGGATTAACTGTAGTCTTACGATATTAAACATCACGCAAATCTTGCAGTCAAATATAGATGAGCGTAGAAAATATTATTTAAATAATTAATGAGCAGTTTTTGAAGCCTTCATATTTTAAATTATATAAAGTCAGATTTATAAAAACTAAGTATTTCGATATACAATGCTTAAAAGAAAAATGATGAAAGAAAGATTAAAAAGAAATTTTAAAAAATGAAAGAAAAAAAACACAACGAAGAAAAATCCGTCAAAAAGCATAAATTCTGAAACTCTTTCTAAAATTACAAATGTATATTGATATAGGAATTCCCCGTTTACAAATGTTAAAGAGGAATAGCTAAGTAAACATTTCAAAAAGTGTTTAATACATTTAAAAACAAAATTTTAGCATTTATCATCGAAAACATGAAAGGTATCGAATTCCTTTGTACATTCCTCTATATATTCTACAAATCTGTAAGTAACTTACTGTGAATTAGTTTAAAGAAAAAAAGCATAACACAATCGAAAATTATCTTCAGCAATATCCATCAATATATGATAATGTAATCGGATAATTTTGTGCAGCTCTATATATTGCTTAGAGATTTGGATACATGACTTATGTTAAACTAAAATTTAATATAGAAAAAAATACATAATAAAACTCAAAATGCGCTTTCAGAAATTACCTCCTCTACATGGCAATGTATCGTAGTGTTTGCTTAGCATAGATATATAAATATGTAATAAAGATATCAATATATGTGTTTTCTTTAAACATCTCTTGGTGTAAACTAATTATAAATCAGCTGGAAATAACGTAACTGAATCAAAAAAGGCACTTAAAAATTCTCGGTCATATACTGTGATATTTCCGAATTATTTTGTGTACCTTAACATTATTCAAAGACACCTGGAACGATATTTCAAAATAAACCATGATGCAACTTTTTTTTTTTTTTTGTAGGCGGAATTTTGTTCCGGAATTCGAATGATCTATTGAGTTTTGGCGCAAATATTTTCTAAAAACATTTTTCTTATTTATTGGTAGACATGTAAAGATAATAATACTTTTAGAAAATACTGCTATTATAAATAAATATATAATTGTTGCAGAACTTTCTCAATTCATTTCAAATTTTATGAAAATCAAACGTATAATTTTATTACATGGACAATCAAAATCATTCCGTTACATTGCGGCCAATGTAGAAAAATAGCTTTCAGTGTATTATAATGATGTTACATACTTTCGAACATAAAAAAATAATATGCTTTTATGAAGTATGTACTAAATATACATTCTGTGCAATCTGTCGTTCAAAGAATATTTGTTATTAATTTACAGGGCCACATGAAACAATTCCATTGCATAATAATATAGGGGGAATCACTGTTTGGGGCATGATTTAATTAGTATGCATGGACGCATAGATTGAGCATAGACAGGGGCATGATCAGATTAATCTATTTCACATTTTAGGAAATTTATATACATTTATGGGGTTTAAGGGGAGTTATTTCCTGTATAATAGAAAGATACAGGACACACTAAGATTTAAAGTACTATAGTGTATCCAAAATATTGTATACTATTACACCAAGAACTCAGTATTTTTAAAAGTTCGTTATTGTACAACACACTTCATTTGTTACGTTTTACGTGCAATTTCTAACTTATTTCTTCAGTATGTAAGCCTAGATATCTGACAACGGCTATGGATTGAATTTAATATGCATAAAATTTTTATTTTTTCTAGGTTAAAAATATATTAAATCATCTCTGCGATTTCTTTCGATATATATTTTGAAAAAAGATGTAGCAAATTTAACAATAATATATTTGAATAAATGTACTATTAAAGTATCCATAGATATTAGTTGCAGATTAATCTCAATCTTGGTAAAACGATTTTATACTTTTCCTGACAGATTTTATTAGCTTCGCGTTTTTCATATAAAGTATCGTCTTTGGCTATAAAGGATTACTTCAAAAGCCTTGAAGGGAAAATCTGTCTTTATTCTTTTTCGCCATAATGTGTTCTATATCTTCACCGCATCTGAGATAATGAAATATTGTATCGTAAGCTGAAACGTGTGGTATTAGACGTTGTTAGACTAAAAAAAAAGAAAATGTATTGCTAAGTAAAACGAAAATTTATTTATTATCTATTTACAAAAATATATTGTTTTTTAATTTATAAAATTATTACACATTAAATATTTATTTTTCAGCATAATTGTAAAATGAAATATTGAATTAAACAGGAAAATTTTCCGTTTGTTTAAAAAATAGGACAGTGAGAATATTTTTTTATTAGATTTAAAAAAATACGAAAAGTATAATTATGAGATATAGTGAAAATTTTTTTCAATTGACATATCAAATATTCATCAATTTCAAGTCACATAATGTAATTAAAGTTTTGAAATCGCAATAAAATGTCAACTGAAATTTTATAGCGAAATCAAGTTGCATCTTTACGTTTGAAGCATATGGAACTTAAACTTGTTATCTTTGCAGAGATTTATTATACATGTAGCGTAATGAAAAAAAATAATAAACACCAAATACTAACTCTGCAACTAATTATAATAGAAGAAAATTTCTGGTACCAAACGATCGGAAAGAAAGCCTACTCTTAAATGATACATATATAATTTGCTTAAGGGACCATTTACAAAGCAAAATCAAGCTTAACTTTTGTCTGCAATAAAAAATACTCAATTTTGATGGTATAAATTAAATCTTTTATTGAAACTAAGCCGAAAAACAAATTCGAAGTCGTTTGGGTGAAAAGTATTTGAATTGTAGGCATTATAAATTTAGAGTTTTTAATGTTAAATTACATTTTCATATTTTTTTTATATCTTCTAAAATTACAATCCTAACTTAATAATTATTATAATTTATATAAAGCTTAAAATTCCAAATGAAATCACACTGAATTTGTAATTATTTTTTAAAATATGAATTATGAATTTCTAAATTAATATTCAAAACAAATATAAACTGCAAACTACAGTTTCATATTTGTAGATCTATATTTATTACAGTGTGCCCTACATGAATAAAGCCACCACGATTTTGTACCGTACTCGGACACGAAACAAAACCACGAGAACCAAACAAATATATTAAGAAAAAATATATAGATATGCATATTCACAAGGAATAACTCCCTCCCTGGCCCATTTGATAAGGAAAAATAATTAATGTATAAATAAAGAGGGGAGGAAAAGTGTGCCACCGAAATAAAGCTACCTACTATAAATAACAATTATATCCGCCATGCTTACACATGACTTGTAATACACGATGTAGCATACCATTTATCAATCACTGTAAGACATTAGCTGCAATAATATCTCAAACCTCAATGATGGCGATTTTCAGTTCTGCACAAACTTGAACTGTCTGCCATTGCATTTAAAGTACTACTGAGGATATTCCCCACATTTTCTTCGGGATTGAGATAAAAGTGCAGGACAGGCCATTCTATAACATGTTCCCAATTATCAAAAAACATTCCTAGGATAATTTTGCAAAGGTTATGGGTGAGTTTTCCTGCTGAAAAATCAAACTTAGCCCATCAATTCTCTCTTCAGTTGGCAATAAAAAAGTTTCTAGTAATTCTTAGTAATTGGTAGCGTACATGCGGTCTGAGGGAAGGGACAGGTTAAGTTTAACACTATACCTGATGCCCTTAACACTATTAATAAGCCTCCATCGTTCTGTCTTTTGAAGAAAATTTCCACTTTTTTCTTCATGTCATACCAATAGAAAACAAGACAGTCTGAATCATACAAACTACATTTTCCTTATCTGGGAATATAACAAGATGCCCCTGGTCCTTCCAGATTTGATGATATTTGGCCCCATCGACTCAGTTTTGCTTGTGGATAGCTTTGAACATGGGCAGGTGCAACATAGTGGCTTATTAATGGTGTTTGGAGGCTTCGACTATGGTGGTAACTTATCTGACTTTTCCGTCAGACGACATGTAGGCTACCAATTACAAAGAATTGCTTGAAATCCGTTTATTGCTAACTGGGATTTGGCTGGCTAAGTTGGATTTTTCAACAGGAAAACGCCCCCCCCCCATAACATTTGCAAAACCCTTCTAGGAGTGTTTCTTGGATAATTCGGGACATGTTTTGGAATGGCCTGCCCTGTATCTTCATCACAATCCCCAAGAAAATACGTGAGATATCCTCAGTAGAACTTTAAATGCCAATCGCAGGCAGTTCAAGTCTGTGGCAGAACTGAAGGTCGTCATCACTGAGGCTTGGAATAATGTTGATTCTAATGTCTTCCAGGGTTTGGTAAATGGTATGCCACATCGTATATTCCATGCTATACGTAAGCATGGCGGATATAATTGCTACTTGCAATAGTGGCTTTATTTCGCGGGACACTTTTCCTCCCCCCTTTTTTTATACATTCGTTTTTTTTACTAATCAATTGGAGCAGGGAGTGAGTTTCTTCTTGTAAATATGCATTTCTATATATTCTTTCTGAATATGTTTATTTTGCTCATGTAGTTTTGTTTCGTGTCCGATTTTGGTACAAAATAATGGTGGCTTTATTTGAGTGGGACAAACTGTATGGTACTGCTGTATGCGAATTCTCAAATTCAAATTTTTCTAAGCATGATTAGATTGAAAGTATGATTAGTAAGATAAGTTTCTACTATGATTAGTTTCATAAGTATGATTATTAAGAATTATGATTAAAAACATCGATTGACGATTATAGATGTGCAGAAAAGCATAATTTGAAAAAAAAAATATTTTACTCTTTTTATTGAAATATTTGTGCTGGAAATAATCGAAGCAATTAAGGGAGTAAAATGGTCATATTGGGAAAAAAAGAGAAGTGACATTGTTGTTCTGTACTATTTGAACTACCTAATAACATACTTATTTGTAAGTAATTAATTTGTCTGATGGTAATCGTATGAATTTCATGTAAATCTGTTTGGGGGCTACTTAAAGGGTTAAAAATTGATCTATGGTGTCAATTTTGGATCTTACTATGGGAAAAAGTATGTTCTGATATGTAGATGGCCCCTAAACAAACTTGTGCTTATCATTTATAAGTAGACTTTATTTGCAATTGTTCGGTACCACTCACTTACTTGTATAGTAATTTATTGTACGCTTAGTAGGGGTGCTTACTTTTTCCACAGCTGTATGCATTTATTTGTTATGTTGGAATTTCCTTACGCTTTTTGACAATTATATATTTTTTTAATGTTTTAAAGATAATGAATTTTTGTGATTGAATTCAATAAAACTCAAACAGTTATTCTGATTAAGCTTTCAATTTTTCGATGTGCTGCGGGGTACTATCTGAAAGAATGTTTATTTTTAAGAAATCTGACAACTGCTTTTCTATCTAAACTCGTTTTAAACCATTTTTCCTCTTTAAAAAAATAAATACAAAATAAAAAAAAAAACCTGGCTACATATTTTCATAGGAATTGAACATTTTCCAACTGAGAGAAAAAAGGCCCAGACAGGGAATCGAAACCAAATCCTCAGCTTACAGGACTAATGCTTTACCGATTAAACTAACTGGTTCGATAACCAACGCATTTTTTGAACATATAACGTTATATGATATTAACACCTCGTCTGTAATTTAGACAGCTCAACAGAATAAACCGCAGGTTTAAGGAACTCCGTATAAACAATGGATACATAGATTATCTGTTATTTTAACACAATCAAACTGACTGGTGAAAATATCATATGAAATGAATATTTTTCAACTGAGCGAAAAAATGCCTAGGCTAGGAATCGAACCCAGATTCGTGGCTTAGAGGGCCAATGCTTTTCTATTTAAGCTATTTGGGCCGACAACCAGTGAGCATTGTTCGCTCCGATAACCTTATTGGTAATAACATCTGGTCTTTCATTTAGACAACTCAACAGAACAATTTGTAGGCAAAGAACTCCATATAAATGATGAATACATGGGTAAACTGTTATTTTCACACAATCAAATTGATTAGTAAAATTATCATACGAACTGAATACTTTCCAACTGAGTGGATTAGCCATGTAAGCAAAGAATCCAATTTCGATTCCGAGTCTGGATTTTTTTTACTCATGTGTATATATTACTTTATATTTTACTTAAAAACACAGTTTTAATAATGAAAGTTATAAATATATAAATATTAAAAAATACGAATTACGACTTAACATGATTTTTTACATATTCAGAATGGACATAATAAAAAAGTCCAAAGTCCAAGTTTACAGTTTATTCCAATCATTATTATCTGTAATATATTGAAATATTTCTTTTCGGATGTTTGGAAAGATACATGAAATTATACAAACAAGTAAGAGAAATCATTTGCGCTAAACAGAGATTATGAAACGCTTTTCACACTTGTTGAAATCTTTAACAAAACTTCGTTATCCAGGAAAATTGGCATTACTGTTCATAGCAAAATATATATTCCAATACTTTTGAACGGCTCTGTATTTGTCCTATTGGTTGATATATAGACTCTACAATGTAAAAATTTAATTTAGAAAAAAAAAGAAAAAAGAAAAGAAAAGAAAAAGAGAAAACCCGCCCAACTGATTGAAATTTTCTTTTCAGCAATTTATACTAATAGATGGAAACATACTTGAATATTTATGTTCATCCCTGCAGTTTACATAGTACCTTTAATACACGAAAGTTTTTTGCTAAAAGTTAGTTTAAACGAAAATACTCTTTAAACTACTCAAACGCATTTCCAAACATTATCATCAAAAGGCAACCATGTATCCAGTTCTTTGCGTGATGCAGATTTGAGATTGGGTTAAATCCTACACCGTACTTGGAAGATTAGCACAAACTCAGCCTAAAGAAATCGATTTCAATAGTTCAAAAATAAGCTTTCATAACTACTAGTCACCTTGAAGCTATGAAAAAAGAATCCATTGAAATAATATCCAATAATGAAATAGTATGTAATGATGCACTGTCCTACGACATTCATGCAATATGGAGAAATTTTATTCATGATTCTGTATTTTTGGAAATATTCTCAATAGTTTTACTTTATTTCTCCCCTTATACTCTGTCAAACCCTCTCCTTGGAATAAAGTGGACTTTTCCGGATGGAGCCTAAGAACGCAGATGAGCAACAACTGTCATTAGAGTTTTTCTCACTGATGAAAACCTCGTAAGCGACGGTCGAAAATGTTCTGAACTTTTAAAAAGGACTTTAATGTATTTTTAAGTGTTTTATACGTTTTTGTTATGCCCCTTTTAAGCAATACATATACATTTACATGTATTTTTAAATTTTAAATCTAAATACACATTCTTTATCATTTTATCATAAATAATCTGCATAGATTTTACACATCAACCACCTACAGCTCTCTCATTTTTTTATCGACATGGACTATACATAAATACATACATTATCGTTATCTATAAGCTTAACTCTTGTTATAAAACATGACAAGTATTTTAATAAGCAATATCTGCTTTATATTTTACTTTATAACCTGAGAAATGTTTGAAATATTGAAATCCAATACGCGCGCTAATGATTCTGAAATATTTTCTCTGCATTTTTCGATAAAAGGTTCATTAATACCATAGTGATTGATCGTAAATCGATTGCTGTTGCGTGATGTCAATGTCAATATCATGAAGTTACGTTTTTAAAAGATTACTTTTAATGAGAGAAGAAAATAAAACTATTTATTGAAAAATTATTTATTATAATTTCTCCACAAAATAAAACACCGAAGTTATTTTAAGAATGCATTTTATAATTTTAATTAGTAAATCTTTTCCCTGAATTAAGATAAAATATTTACATGACGTAAATTTAAATAATATTTATTATCACACAGTCCTTAGAAAGAAAATGTACTGAACTTAATTATTAAACATATTATCGTAGATTTATTTTTACAGTATTGCGGTTTTTTTTGTTTGTTTTCATTTTAAAAATGTAATTTTTACAACCAACTGCTAATTTTGTTTTACTCAGTATTAAACAAATATGTAAAAAAATGGCACTAGTATGTAGTAACTGAAAATATGTTTAGCAAAACAATACAATCTAAACATTTTAGATTAAACTCGGACAAAGTTTGACAAAACCAGATGTCACTGAAAAAACCATTAATAATAAAATATAAAACCTTTAATACAGACATATGTGCCATGTTACATGTTGTTTAATACTTCTACCCATGTTACTTTTAAAAAGTACAATAAGTTTTCAAATTGTCTGTTGGAGAACTATATCTGCCATATATCTCTAAACAAGAATAATATATTCATGTCCAAAATTAAAGTCATAAACATAATATCTATGAAAACTGTTTAACAATTCACTGTGTTGCCACGAAATTCGGTACACAGGTATATCACAAAGGGAGAAGAAACATAGCAACATAATAATATGGAAAAGATTTTAATTGTCAATAAAAATATAGGGTATATCAAAAAGTATAAAATCATTAATCAGAGATAAATCATTTATCTCGAGAAAATCTGTCTAATATGGAGTGTGTCACTCTGCACTGCTATATAAGCCTAACAACGAGCTCCGCTTATAAGGGAGTTAATAAATGTTTGTGACAACAAAATACATTCTTCCAAAAACGCGCCTTTTAACACCTGACGGGTTTATGCAGAAACGTTACGGTGTTCGGTGGCTCTTCATACACCATGTCAAACATTTTCAGTAGGATTGAAGACCAGAGATCACAAGGGCAAGTTCATACGGCGAATATTTTGTTGTTCAAAAAAAAAAAAAAAAAAAAAAAAAAAAAAAAAAGATCATCAATTTGAGTTCCGCATGGCTTCACATTATCATCCATAAGCATTTTGCGGGCCTAGAGCAACTCTGAACAACCACAAATAGGCTTCAAGGACCTCATCCATTAGGCCCAGCGTCTATTCGTGTGTATCCCTTTCACTGCATCTAAAGCGTGAGCCCGGTTGTTGAGGAGCTGAAGACATCAGTCTTGGATACAACAACAATGGGAACATGTTCTTTTCAGTGTTGAGTCGAGATTCATTACTTAGAGGGATTTTCATCGAATCTTCATTTGGAGAAGACATGAAGCTCGCAATCGTCTCTCTACGTTAAAATAAAAATTAAAAAAATTATTTATATACATATATATATATATATATATGTAAGTGTGTGTATGTATATATATATAGATAGATAAATAGATAGACATAGTGGTAATGGTATCATTGTCTGGGGAGGCATAATTTTGAGCACATCACTGAACGTCTTCGATGCTGGTACTATAATGCACACAGTTATAGGGATTAGGCCCTTGAAGCCTAAGCGAAGTTGTTTTCGGAATTCATGTTTATGGACGATAATAAAAATGACAAGCGTACGAACCCTGCAGAAACATACTTAAACTCAAATATATTTTGTAACTTTCAAGGAGTGGCCTTCTTAGATTCTTAATTGTTCTAACTTAGTTGAATTTTCTATTCAAAAGTCTGCCACTACATTCGAGTTGAATATATCTGTTTTTTTTTTTTTTTTTTTTTTTTCACAACAGTTTAATCATAGAAAACATTATTATTGGTGCACAGCATTATAAATATGATTTGAAAAATCTGCTAAACAGGTAGCAAAGTACAGGGTGGCCCGAAACGGGATATATAGTTACATATACATGAATGACTGTGCCTTTTGTTTTGTTTCTGTAATTTTATTTGTAATTTAATGCAGAAAACTTGCCATAATAACACGGTTGAAGAATTTGACAGAGGATGCGTTTAAGGAAATTCGTTTTAACAGGAATTTGTATCGTACTGTGTGTGAGAGTATCGAGAACTGATTTCAGGGATGTATCAATGTGGAAGGTGGGAATTATTTTCACCTTCTGGACTAAATATGTAACTATATATGTAATTATACCTGTATTAAAATATTGTTTTATAACTAACTGTGTACATACTTTTGAGCCACCCTGTACAATGACTATTTATTTTGAGTCCTAGTATTTTCGATAAGAAATCTTCGCCTTTTATTATCGAGTAATTAGACGATTAATAGAGGATAATGTTATTTTCATTTTCTTCTTCCTTCGACAGAAGAAGATATTTAAAACACAATTTTTTCGACTTCCGGTTTTCGACGAATCTATACGTTTTAGATGCGTGAAATCCCAAAAAGCGTGTTTTCAAAGGATGCTTTTCTGCTCATGTATGTGTGTATGTATATTCTTCGTATCATCGAAGAGTGGATGAAGTTTTGCATATAATAAAGCCAAATTTCATATATGTCTTATCCAAGTCCCAGTTAAATTTGGAATAATCCCGCCGGTAGGGAGTGCTGTGAAAGCTATTAATGTGCGATGTTTTCATTTTTTGTGTAAAAGCACGTAAATATGATAGAATTAAATACAAATTATATTAATACAATATAAAAAATATATAATATGTTAAAATAATAATATAGGAAATATTTAAATTTAAAAAAAATCAAAATTTCCTAGTCTTGTTGTGCATTAGCTGCCAATGCAGTGAAAGGTACTTCGCAATAAGCTAACTGGGCGATTCACAAAATACTGACGAAAAACAAAAGCGCGAAAAATATTAATTTTATTAAAATTGATTGAAAATAATACATCTTTATTCAGATGAATAAAATGCAGAAAAAATAAGTTGAAAATCAAAGTTAGGATATAATAGTATTTAAATATGTAGTATAAATAGTATAAATAGTATTGAAATAATAGTATTTAACTATTAGCATGTGTAACTGCATTTTCAAATATTAACACGTATGAAATATAAGAAAAGTTTTGCAATCGGAAAACCCACCTAGTTTTCGGAAAAATGATACTATAAATAAATATCTTATACACACAATAAGAAAACATACGTGACATCCGTTCCAAAGACATTAAATGAAATCATTTTCATTTCAATAACATAATTTAGTAACAACAATTCGCCATATTTATTTTACAAACAATTCTAAATGATTTCTATTCTTTGTTATTTTATATTCATTTTATGATGTCACGATAAGTATCCCACCTATGAAATCTGAGCTATAGGAAAAGCTGTCAAAAAATATTTTTTTTTACCACTTTATCGACAACAATAAAATTACGATATTTTATTAAAGAGAAATAAGAAAGAAACAGGAAATGTTCGAAAATAATCTTTGATTATATAATATATATATTTAAAAAATATTTTACATCGTGTAATATATGTACCCACACACATTACATACAAACGAATTATTAAATAAAAGATCTCTGATACTCTGTGGTAACGGTTAAATACCAAATATTCCTAATAGCATAATTAGTATTCAACTTGTTAAATATATATTTAAAAATTATAATACGGAAAAGATTATTGTGCACACGTACGTCAAGAGTGGGGTTCGAACCCACGCTGCCTTTCGAAAACCAGATCATAAATCAAGCGCCTTAGACCGCTCGGCCGTACTGGCATCGGTAAATCTTTTCGACATCCATATTGCTACTGATTTTCGAGAAATCACTAATTTTATTAGTTTTTGCCTAATTACTAAAAAAGTACTGAAGCAATTTCTATGAAGCGGAAGTGGTACCAATTCGAGAGCAAGCTCTCTCATTTAACACCAAAATCAAGTTAATTGGTTGGATAGTTTCGGAGTAATCGGTGAACATACATAAAAAAAAAATACATACGCGTTGAATTGATAACCTCCTCTCCTTTTTGGAAGTCGGTTAAAAAATGTATTTCTGATGTTCGAAATTTTTTTTCAATATCTAAATAAAGCAAAACTCGACATTTAGAAATTGAAATACTTTAACTAATACTCGAACAAAACCTAAGATTTTTGTATTTTTAGATTATTGTAACATTAAATTGAATATAATAGTGCAATATTTCAAATTAAACTCAAATTTCAAATTGCTTGTAGGCATAAATGCCAATATAGTTAAACAGTTTCCATGCCGGGAATCGAACACGGGCCATCAGTATAGGGCACTCACGTTCTACCGACTAACCGCATGGAAAGACATTCAGCTTTGAACATCTCACTATTACATGTCAGCAAGGCTACAAACGCAGCACAAGAATCTCCGAAAACAATTCCACGCATTAATTAAATTGAAATTTATAATGTTTCTGCACAAAACAAAATAAATGATAACATTTAAAATTTTGCATCAATTTAAAACCTTACTGGTGTTTGTATTAACCTAATTTATTTATATTAAAATATTAATGAAAAAATATAATACAGTAGCATTACGTAGCATATTATAATGCGCTTTTTAGTATGGTGAAATCTACCAGTGCCTGTGATTCAACACGCACTAACTTTTATACATTTGGTCCTCTAAAGCGAAATTTATAGCTTTCACTTAAACAAAAGACTCAATTCATTTAAGTTCCATGCGATGGTATCAAGAAATCATTTCAACCTTTAAGTAACGATAAAATTCAGACAACAGATAAATTTATGGACATTATAAAGAGTAGTAGTTAGGGAATCTTTAAAACTGCTATTCACACAGCTTCTCAATTTCCCTCGCTAATACTAACTCAATTGGTATCGAAATAACTCTTATATTTAAAACAGTATCTTCTCGAGAAATTAATATTTTTTACTCATTTTTCTGCATACACTTTTTTAAGAGTAGCTCTATTTTTTCTCAGTTCAGAAATTAACTCTAATATCTGTGCTTAACCCCTTAATTTGTTAATTCTTTTCCGTTCAATAAATTGAAAACAGCGGACTCACACGACAATTATTTAAGTAAAATATTCGTAAAAGTTAGTCTAAACATTTTCGCCTTTCAAAAGTATGAAAATTTTCTTTAAAATAATAAAGGTGTCAAAAAGCTTTAAATGATGAAATAAGCAAATTCGTCTTGCCGGAACGGCGTTCAGGCAAACCCAGTTAAGGGGTTAATTTAATATTATATGTGTTAAAAGCTGACCACCTCTGTGACAAAATTTTTAAGTATCAATAAGGTGGTATTGTAAAGTTTCAATTACTGCCAAATATTTGTCTTTAATGCCACTCTAACAATTTTTTGTCAAAACAAAAATTATTTACACACTCTTTCAGAAAGTTTGCAACAAAAATATATGAAGAGTTGTATAAAAATGTTGGGGTTAATAGAATATAAAAATAGGCTCTAATTAAAAATTTTTAATAGTCCAAGTATACATTAATATGCGGATTTTTTTTAAATCCAGATATCTCAATTATTTCCTAGTAACTATTAGAACGCTACGATACTTTTATGTAAAGTGTTTTTAAATCCTTTAAAATTAAAATTGAAAAAAATAATTCAATTATTTTGAGGTTCATTAACGCTAGAATTACGATGAGAGATTATTTAGACCGTTAACAAATGAATTTAAACCGGTTCGAATCAGAAATTTTTTTTAAAGTTTGATTTAAAGACAAAAAGAAAAACAATGTTCAATAAATAATTAAAATTGTTTTAAATAAAAATTGCGGCGTTAACACTTTTTATAAAAATTAAATAAAATATCCCGCAATTCTAATGTTAAATCAATTTTAAAGCCTTTCCGCGGTCTACACTGTAAAAAAAAATGGGAAAGTTACAAAATTTTTTCTAGTAGAATTGTATTCCAAGAACTTTTTATGTAACGGTAACAATAAAAATTCATGTAACAGATACAGATTTGCACTTTGAATCAAACAAATTTTAAGGTTACTAAGAATTTTTTTGGGAAATCGTATTCCAAGAACTTTTTAAGTGACGATAACGAGCATTATAGATAAAATTTTAGTAAAGTTACCAAAATTTTAGTAAATTCTTTTGTAAAGTTACAGATGGTTTTAGTTTTGCTTACAAGTTTTGTAGATTGACATCATTTTCTTGTACAGTGTACACATAAAATTTTAGTAAGCATAAGAGATTTCGGTTAATTTAGATTACTAAGGTTACAGATTTTTTTTACAGTGTACTGGGAAACGCATTCTATCGATTTTATTAATTCTACTAGCATCCTTAATCAGTAATCTTCGTTAGCATTTTTTTAAAGATTTGCTATAGAAAAGTACGATGAAGCTATTATTTTCAAAATAGCAGACGGAACAATAAAATTTTCCCGTTGGAATGCGACCCCTGAGTCTAACCTTAGTAATACAAAGAAACCGTAGTTCATACATTGCCAATATACAGACGCAGTTTCAAGTACTTTATGAAAAGCACTAGACAACAGAACACACATTTGCATAGCTATACAACGATATTTTAAACCAATGAAAATTTTGGATATTTCTGACAGTGATAGACATGAATAACAAGTTTGATATTTTCAGGAAATTTTCAGTGACATGAAAATTGTGAAAATTGTCTTAAAGGCGTATTAAATTCATTCTTGGTAAAAAGCTAATTTGAACAGAGGTAATTTATCTTGAAATTATGATGAAATGCTATTGACATATATTTATGCATACTTTTAAATGGAGCTTGGATATAAATTCATAGGTTTCGTGTTTCGAAGAAATAGCCTGAACTTTCAGTCTTATTGTGTGAAGTTGTTATTTAACTCTTTTTGACTCAAAGTATTCCATGTGGTAAAATGTTGAAATAAATGAAGACGCGGGGACTTGCAAACAAGTTAATTCTAAAACAAGTAAAACTATTCCTTTATGTACAATTTACAAGTCAAAATTTCATTTTAAAATATTTTTGCCGTTGTGGAATTAGGGAATTAAAGTAAAATGGAACAGAATCTGACACACTGTGACAGAAAGACTTAAAATGACTAATAAAAATGTGATATATAAAACATAGTTATAGAAAAAAAATTATTTCTATGAATGTAACTAAACAGTTTTAGATTTACATATAGGTGAAACAGAATGAAATAAGTGTAATCAGTACACACCGAATATTTCAGTAATCCAGTGAGAAAGTTTCAGGTGAGATAGAATACACTAAAACAATGGGAATTACATAACAATAGATTGTCGAAAAAATGCAGGGATAAAGCTGAACAGATCAGAGGATCGTTTTGCATGCATCTTGTAAGCTGCTGGGGAATTCCAGTATTTTCGAAAACATTAAACCTTAAATGCGCTGGTGATTTGAGACCTGCATCATGGTCTGGTGTCACAGTTCCGATCACCTTATTTGATAACGGTCGTTACCACTCTTTTTGATCTTATTTCTTCTTTTTGATCTTATTACTTTTGCTGCACTAAAACTAATAAACATGTTTTCTCATCCTGTTCTGTTTTTTTTATTGTGTTTTGTGTCACTACTACCATGACAGAAATACGTTTTCGATCATACATTGCTGTGTGATTTACTATCATCTTAGTGTATTCTATACTTCTTAAAACATTATAATTGCTCTGACGTAATACCCTGTATATTTGTTTCATTATTAAATTTTCCTTCTCAATATGTCCTTATTTAATTTTTATTATATTAAATTACCGGCATATTCACTAATTTCCTATTCTTTTATAATAGCTATGATGAATTTTATTGAATTCTCTTTAAATTAATTATTACGTTACTCAATTTACTATAAAGCTTTTAGATTATTCCTAAGGTGTGCTATCATTTTTGGCGAAATTTCTTTTATTTAGTGTGATTTCGCTTGTTTTTAAAAGAGCCATTTCATCTTTTGTTTTTTTATTGTAAAATTGTATCGCCTTGGGATTTTGTTTACTCCTCGTCTTATTAGCTCATTTCTGACAGATCTTCTGACAGATCATTTCTGATGTTTCTGACATATCTATTTGCTGAATTATTTTTATTGTATCGTTTTGCGTGACATTCTTTTTTCTTACTAATCAAAAGCGCTCAACGTCATGGTTTGTATTACTTGTGATTTTGATAAAAAGGTAAGAGCAGGAAAAAGCTTAATTCTTAGAATTTGTGAGATTTTCAAGTTTTTAAGTTCTTACGCTGCTGAAATTCCCGTGTATCGCTATTTTTTTCTTCTAAATTTTTTCATACATCTACTATCATTGCCACTCTACGATCTGAGCTTTAGAACAAGATGCGAATTGTTTTAGGTGAATATGATCAATAGGAGACATCGTGCTTTTACCTTTTTTCCAGCCACCACCTGCAATAACGACTGCATTAATGGCTGACGAAAATATCGGTATTCATCGAACTGAGATTCCGCATTCCTTATCAGAATAATAATGCATTCGAATGAGTTCTTACTACTACATTTGCAAGAACACCACACACACATAATGTATTATGCGAGAATTCGAAGAAAAAAAATCATATTCTATCTGTAACAACCAGCTCTTTTAAAAAAAAAATAAACAGCTAAGCAGTAAAAAATTAAACTGCTATTATACAAAAATAATAATCCAAAATAAGATATTTAAAAAAATAAATAAATAAAATCAAAAATAACAAAAGCAACAAAAATTAAAATTTATGATTCTATGTATCCGAATGATACGCGACAAATGAGTTTTAGCAAATTTGTGAACATTAAAACCGTCATATAACTGTTTCGAGATACCCAACAAATCAAAATCGATATAGAGACAAGCACTCTGTAAAAAATATAACTTGTAGAAAAACAGATAAAATAAATATTTACGTGTTAGATTCGATGTTTTTTCTAGTGATACAAATTGATATTGAAGTTAAAATTAGCATTAAATTAAATTTAACTCTCTTAACCACTTAAGTAATTTGCCCGCAAGAGTTTGCTTGATCTATCACTTAAAACTTTTTGACACCACATTTTTTTTAAATTACAATTTTATATTATTTAATGGCACAAATATTTAGACATAATATTAAGAATATCTTAGCTTAAAAAAGCTATGTTTATCACATATTTTCAATTTATTCTATGTAAAAAAATAATCAGTTAAGCGGTTAAATTTTTACTACTCACAGGGCTCCCAAATGGTCCGCGAACTGAACACCAATATTTTTTAACAGAAAATTTAATAGTAGATTTCTACAGCATTTCTGCTGAAATTAAACTCCGAAGGCGTTTTCTGCGAAAGGAAGAAAAATATAAAACGAAAATATATCTTAGAAAATATTGATGTCCAGTTGACGGACCATTTGGGAGCCTTGTACTCATCCCAAAATTAGTCATATGCATGCCGTACGTTTTTTAACAACTTAACAGTCTGATATAAAAGCACATTTATAGCTTCTCTAAAAAATTCTTTTTCATACAAAATCAATTTCATAGACAGTTGTGTTTCTTCATTATTTGCGGAAAGCCTTTCACCTAATTTTTAAAATGGAACAATAATACAGAATAACTTTAAACAATTTAATTAGAATGCTTAAAAGAAACTCAATTATTTTTACACACGGATAAGCAAAAGAAATAAAGTTTGTTCTCCTAATTATAAAAGAAGCTAATTGCCTCTAGTTTCCTTTTTTCTTTTTTTTTACGAATTCAGAAGTTTTGCATTGTTCAAGATTTTCTAAGACTATAATAAATAGATTTTAAAATGTTTATAAAGTAAAAAGTCACTCTATGGCATAGAGTCAATTGATTAGTAAAAACAAAATAACTTTTGAAATGCACTTAGAATAAAAAAATAACTGTTTTGTTAATAACATTTCCATAATTAGTAATAAAAATATATTTCTTTGCTAAAAGATAGTATAAGTAAAACTTACTATTAATCCACACGCATGTAAAGCATTTTAGATGAAACTTTTAAAAAAGACCCTTTACTACGAAGAATAAATATAACTAGCCAGATGTGGCTAGTTAATAATAATAATAATAAAACAGTTAAAATAAATATTTACTTCTTATATTCTGTGTGAATGTTTTAGTGTTACAATTTATTACTGAAGTTATAAGTAGCATTCAATTAAATTTAACCATTTACCTAATTCGAAGCAAGAACAGTTTGCTTGATATTTCACTTAAAGCCTTTTAAAGCCATATTTTTTTACATTACAATTTCATACAATCTAAAGTCAGAAAGTTTAGACTTAATATCGTGAAAATTTTAGCTTGAAAAAGTATTGTTTAAATCACATTTTCAAAATATTCTACATAAAATAAATCACATAAATGATTAAATTCTTACTATTCATCATTAAATTATTCACAAACGTGTTGTACCGTTTTTTTTCAATTTAGCAACCTGATATAAAAGAATTTTTATAGCTTCTTTAAAAAAAAAAATTTTTTCACTCAAAATCAATTTCAGAGACTGTTGTGTTTCTTCATAGTTTCTGAAAAACCTTTCGCCAGATTTTTAAAATGAAACAATGATACAAAATAATTTTAAACAATTTAATTAAAAAGTTAAAAAGAAACTCATTTATTTTAACACACGGATAAGTAAAAGAAGTAAAGTTTGTTCTCCTAATTATAAAAGACTCTAATTGCCTTTAGATTTTTTTAAAAATTTTTATTTTTTTACGATTTCAAAAGTTTCTTTGTCCAAGTTTTTCTGAGACCTTAATGAATGGAATTAAGAATATTTGTAAAGTAAAAAGTCCCACAGTGACATAGAATTAATGGATTTGTAAAAACAAAATAATTTAGAAAGGTACTTTGAATAAAATAATAATAATTTAGTTAATAAAATTTCTATAATTAGTTATAAAGCTATATTTTTTTGTTAAACATTAGTACGAACAAAACATAATGTTACTCAACATGCATGTAAAACATTCCAGGTGAAACTTTTTGAAAATCCCATTTATCATGACGAATAAGTACATATTAATATTTACTATAAAACGCAGCATAGCAGATCTAACGCGGTTAGATGACTTACACAAAAATTTGTCATCAACAACTACTGTTAAATTCTAACTAAAACTGGAGTTTCATGAATATCTCTGCATTGTTTCTAAGATAGAACTATTGGGGAAATCTTTAAATATTCTTCATAACAGTCCCACCTGTTGGATGAATTTTGCAAAAACTAATCAAGATTAATTTTTATCAGGTGACAATTGAATTTGAAGTTGGATAAAAATCCAAGAATTAGCGCTAGAGATACAGCTATTACAAGATACAGCTAATTGTGAAAAATTCAGCACAGCAATACCACCTGTAGGGCGATTTACATCAAAAATTAGCTAGCAACAATCTTTATATGAAACTACCTAAGTGTATTTTCTTATTATGCTGCATTTTCACGATTTTCTCATTAACTGTATCTAAAAAACTAATGCATGGAATTTAATAAAACTTTCTATTCAGATAGTCCCTTATTTAACTTGATGCTGATTACTTTTACGTGTAAATCACTCAACAGGTCACGCCGCTATGAGCATTAATCGCAATTTCTGCAATAGTTTTATCTCATGAATTAAAGGATGGTTTTTCATCAAACTTCAGATTCAATAAATCCTTGATACGGACTAGTTCTCTTTATGTTTTGATGACAGTTACAAAAGGGGATACGTTGCTATGCTAAATTTTCCCGATTCCATTAATAGCTCTTTATCAAGAACTTATGCACGAATGTTGTCCACAAATATCGAAACTTCAGATTCAGGTATAATTTAATAAATATTACTGCTGCTTATGTTTTGGTATAAATCGCGAGTCAAGTGGCGTTTCTTTGTTAGATTATTTCCGATTTCGCAATAAATCTATTTCTAGAATTAGTACACGGAATTCCATGTCTTTAAAATCCTCATAATGACCATAGATTTCCATTTAATTTTGGCGCTGTGGTAGTGACTATGGAAGTATTTACAGACATGAGATAGAAAAAAAATGTCGTGTCGCATATGGGATTGCCGTATCGGACTAATAATTTAGAAATTCCGAATTTTTAACACTAAGATTAAATAGTTATTCTTTTATAAGACGACAGTTATCCCATAAATAAAATAAAATAAAATTGCTATTTAAACACTTGTAAATTCTATCACTAGTGATAAGAGATGACGTCGATAAGAGATGACGTCACACATTGTGTCTTGTGGCCTTGAGTATTTCGATGGCAACGGTTTGGTCAGTCAAGCAAAATAGGTTTTTTTGTCCTCTTACATAAGGTCAGAAATAGTTTGTTTTAAAAGAATTCGAGTTATCCCCTACACCTGTGACCGAAACATCCTTTCTACAAGAAGGTAACAAATTCAGCACAGAATGAAATATTTTCCGTGAGCCACCGCACTCACGTCCGAGCTTACTGAAAATATTCCATCTTGTGCTGCATTTGTAGTCTTACAAGAATGTAATAGTTATAAGCAGTGTTGAATTCAAGGGGTGGCCCGGGGGGGGAGACATCCCCCCCCTTAACAATGAAATGTCGTCCCCGGATATTTTGAAATTAGGTGCTTTTAATGGTAAAAAAATTCAATTTTCTCCCCGGAACTCCATAATGTCTCCCCCCGGAGCCTCAGATATCCTACCCGGAGAAAAGTGTCTGAATTCAACACTGGTTAGAAGTTCTGGGTTGGGTATAATCTACGGTGGTTTAGTGTGTAGAGCGTCAGTGCTCTATACTGATGTCCCGTATCCGTGTAACGATATAGAAACTTTTTCACTACATTAGCATTTGCGGCTCTTAAGAAATATGAAATTTGATTTTCATTTCATATATATTGTACGATAGGAGAATTTTCTCGCTGGAAAATATTTACATGTATTAATATATTCTATCGACTATGAGTATGCAAAGCGAGTTTTCTCTCGGTAAAAAATTTCATGTCTTAACAATCCGAGTATATTTATGATAATTAAAGTGAGGACAAATGGCCAGATGGACAGACAAACCAAATTCACAAACACTTTTAAAATTTTTGGAAAAAATTGATTTTTATTTCTAAAAGATAATACATAGAAAGAAAAAGAATAAACGATAAGATTATTTAGCGTAAGATCTGCGTAACTTTCGATCTATAAGTATTACAAGCACATTATTTATATCGGAATTCTTTTTTCTACGAAGCCGATGACTAGGGTTCGTATAAGTTCTAGAATTTCAAGACAAGAAAATTCTTCAGTACCAGTATTTACTAAAAAAGAAAGTCATAAAACCTATCAATTTTTTGAATTATCAGCTATTTATCAAACACTATATGAGTTTTAGCGTTAAAAGAAGAAAATCACAATCCCAACAAAAGAGCGACATTTTTCTTTGATTATTAACCAGAAAAATTGTTTAATGAGTAATTAAGTTTTCAAATAATTGTAATATTAAGTAAAATAGAAAAGTTTTACATAAAGTTAAAACTAGAAAGAAAAAATCATGTATTAAGCTTAGACTATGAAACACATTCCAGCACTTCCTGAAATTTTTAATAAAACTTATTATTAAGGAAATAAAGTCCTTATCAAAATAAGTATTACAATACTTTTGAGCAGCTTTATATTTTATCTGTCGTTTGATTTACATAATGTATATTGGAGAAATTTATTTTAGCAATAAAACCACTTTATAGGTTGAAGTTTCTCTTTCAGCCATTTATACTAGTAGATGAAAAAATACTTGAACATTTTTGCTCAGCCCAGTGGTTTACATAGGACTTTTATTACACACCAGTAATTAGCTAAAATTTAATTTAAACTATAATACTCTAAAAAATACTTCTATCACATTTCTATAAATTATCCATAGCCGCGACCACGTATCCAATTTTTGCGTGGCCCTGTATAACATTTTATCGATATTTTACAAGCAGTTCTTTTTAAAAATGAATGCAGTTCAGAAAAAATGCAAGATTTACTCAAAAAATACTTTTAAATAATTTGCGATGATATTCAGTAACCTTCACAAGCTCTTATTGTAGCCCTTTATATCAACTGTAGCATTTATACACACCATAAAATATTCTTAAACTTATGAAACTTAAAAATGCTTATTATAAATAAAAATGCACTTCATTCATCCATCCACCCTCCAGCATCTATAATACACATTACTTCGGATAGAATATTCTATTCGAAATCTTTTTGTGTTTATGTAATTGCTTTGCATTTCGTATTATCCGTGAAATAATTCATATCAAGCCTCAACGACGTATATCAATTGTATTACATGGTTTAGTATAATAAAAATATGACACAAACAATTCAAACCTTTAACATTATGCAATGGAATTCTTTTGTGTATCTGGTAAATGAATAATAACTACTCATTTCACCGTATATTTTAGCGAATGCATATTTTAGTGCATTTCTTAAATTTATACAAATTTTAAAGTATTCGACAGGGCGTAGCATTTTTCAAATTCATTTGAAAGGATATTTTCCCATTGGCGGAAAACTTTTGACTGTCCCTCTAAATAAACTAATCCTGGTGGAAACTTCATTTGAAATAAGATTTCATGATAGGGTAAACATCAATAACTTCCAAAAAATTCAGGGCAATCCGACAAATTTTCGAGAGATAAAATGCTGCCAGATGGTCTGATGGTCAGACAAACCAAAATCGTGAACACTTTTCAATTTTGTTGGAAAGTGTTAAAAAGAGGTTTCTTTAATATCAGATATTTAAAAAGGAATAAGTTCTCAATCTACAGACTTTTACTAATTAACTTCTAAATATTTCTTTTTTTTTTAAGAACATCCATTCTATCTAAAACAAAGTGTTGATGAAATTTTATTTTTATAAAGTTTTTTTTTAAAAATACGTAAAGTTGTATATGAAATGTAATGAGATTTGCAAAACAATTAACAATAATAATAAGAATTTGTAAAACAACATATAAAAAAGACGGTTGTATAACTACATCTAACATTTAGTTATAGTATAAATAGAGTAGTAAGACATCTGACATTTAGTTATAGTTATCGAGAGCAATAAATATGCATACAATTTCAAATGAAATATTAAGTTCTAACCAGGAAAAAAAATACTTTTTTAAATAACTAAAGTTCACTGTAAATTAGAAAAAGATTATTGAAAATGCTACGAATAATAAAGATAGTTTGTAAAACATCATAAATTAGATTAAAAAAAACTTATAATATCAACTACTCAAAACTGTAGAAATTCTCCTTTTACTAGCGTTTAATGGTTACTTAGTTATTACTGAGCATCTTATAACAATTTGTAATGTTATAAAATATGCGTAGTATTTAAAATGAATTATAAAATATTAGTAATTTTTTTTAATTCAATTTTATAAACTGTGCCAATGTTTCCGCCATATGTCTTTTTGCGTCTTTCGATAAAAGCATCATTAAATATGAAATATAGCAAATCAATAGCTACTGCGTGATGTTACTGTCAATAACAGAAAGCTATTCCTTAAAATATGACTTTCAATGAAACAAAAATTCAAGGAAGTAATTTTTTTATACCTTTTTCACTTAATGAAATAATTCTTTGAAAAAAAAAAAAAAAAAAAAAAACATTAAAATTTCATTTTTTTCAAAAATGATCTTTTTTTAACTAACAGAATTAGAGGAACTCGCTGCCCTTTAAGTAGTTCTCTTCTTTTTTGAGAATTTTAAATTATCTTTTTGACATATTTTCATTATGGATAAAAATGATTCAATAAAGAATATTGCAATGATTTTAATAATAATAATAATAATAATAATAATAATAAAGACACAATAAAAGGCATTATTTGAAAAGTTTTTTTTTTCAAAACAAATAATCAGTTAACTGGTTAACACCATCTTCCAAAAGAGAGCAGCTTTCACCTGTAAACCAAATGCTCTGTGGTTTATTTCTATCTAGCGGAAAACGAGAAGTTCCTGAGTGAGGAGTACAGTGCCACCTACCAGTATATTTCAGAATTATATTATTTATAAAAATTTAATTCACGATTATTTATTCGCAATAACATTTCACTTTGAGAATTTATTTATAACGTTTAAATTCTGAAATTTAAATACAATCATCTTGACTATATCTCAATTTCATCAGACTGTCTTCATTTAATATTTAACTTCGATCTTATTTTTCAAAATCTTTAAATATAAAAGTTCATTTAGTTATTAATAATGTTAAAATATGTTTTAGCTATAATCTTTCACGCATGAAAACAGTGTTAAAATCAACACAAAACTAAATTTTGTCACTTTTTTTTTTTTTTAACCACAACATTATCATTATATTTTTCCTTATAAAATTTAGTATTATTTTTAAATCACTTTTATTTGAATTATGTAAAATATTTGCTTTTATTTTTTCCAATTTATGCAATACTGTATGGAAAATATCCACGAATTCAAAAAGTTGAATTTGAAACAAATTACTTGAAACAATCATAAAATAAGTCTGATGATATCATAATTTATCAATTTCAACATTTATCACTTTGAAAGGCAAACGAAATCTTGATTAATGGACTGTATTTTGGCTATTCAAATAAGTTTCGAATTGAAGGATATTTTCATTGTCTATATTTCATTCTCACGCATTTTGAATAGAAATTTTGCTGAAATACTTTTCAAATGCAAATGTTTATCATAATATATTATTGATTTATTGTTTACAAACAAAATTATTTTACTGTATATTTGCAGTAGATGTGTATTATTTAAAGTTTTTCTTTTTAAAGCTTGCATAGGAAAGTTCCTTTATCTTGAAAAAATTGTTAAAATGCTTAAGATAGAATTCTAGAGCACATGTCTACCTATATTAATAAAGATTATTTGTTATCAAATGAGGGTGACAACAGCGATGCTAAATGCGAAATATTTTCCAATAATTTCAAATAATAATTTTAATTTATATAATACTGTATAGATGTTAAATGTCTATGAATTCAAAGCGTTAAATGTGAAACAAATAGCTTGGAGCAATTTTAAAACAATTTAAGTCTTATAATTTCATAATTTATGAATTTTACCATTTATCACTTTGAAAGGTTAACGAAATCTTGATTAATGGACTGTACTTTAGCAATTCAAATACGTTTTGAATTGAATGATATCTTCATTGTTTATATGTTATTCTCACGCATTTTGAATGGTAATTTTGCAGAAATGTTTTCAAATACGAATGTTTATCACAATATATAATTGATGTATTATTTAAAAACAAAATTATTGTACTGTAAAATTGAAATAGATGTGTTTTATTTCGAGTTTTCATTTTACAGCTCGAGTAGGAAAATTTCCTTATCCTGAAATAGTTGTTATGATGATTAAGATAGAATTTTAGAACACATGTCTCCCATATTAAAAATATTATCCGTTATCATATGAGATGTGAAATATTTATGAATTCAAAACCTTAAATTTGAAACAAATTACTTGAAACAGTCATAAAACAATTTAAGTCTCATGATTTCATAATTTATCAATTGTGCCGTTTATCACTTTATTAGGCAAATGAAATCTTGATTAATGGACTGTATTTAAACAATTCAAATAAATTTCGAATTAAAGGATATCTTCATTGTTTATATTTCACTGTCACGCATTTTGAATGGAAATTTTGTTGAAATACTTTTCAAATGCGAATGTTTATCATAATATATTATGGATTTATTATTTAAAAACAAAATTGTTTTACTGGAAAATTGCAGTAGATGTGTATTATCTTGAGTGTTTCTTTTTAAAGCTTGCGTAGGTAAGTTTCTTTATCCTGAAATTATTGTTAAAATGATTAAGATAGAATTGTAAGAACACATATCTATCTATATTAAAAATATTATGCGCTATCATATAAGATGTGAAATATTTATGAATTCAAAACTTTAAATTTGAAACAAATAACTTGAAACAATCATAAAGTACTTTAAATCTTATGATTTCATAATTTATCAATTGTGTCATTTATTATTTTAAAAGGCAAACGAAATCTTGATTAATGGACTGTACTTTATCAATTTAAGTAAGCTTCGAATGGAAGGATATCTTCATTGTTTATATTTTATTCTCACGCATTTTGACTGGACATTTTGCTGAAATGCTATTTAAATGAGAATGTTTGTCATAGTATATAATCAATTTAATATTTAAAAGCAAAACTATTTTACTTTAAAATTGCAGTTGATGGATATTATTTAGAGTTTTTCTTCTTTAAGCGTGCGTAGGAAAGTTCCTTTATTCTGAAATAATTGTAAAAAGATAGAATTTTAGAAGACATGTATACCTATAATAAAAAGATTATGCGTTATTATATGAGAATGAAAACAGCGATCCTAGCTGCGAAATTTTAAAGTTATCTATTAACTCCTTGTGGACGAGCGACACGTATACATGCCGCAAAAAAGTCTTAAGAATTTTTGTTTATCGCCACCAATAAAAATTTACTGAAATATTTGTCTTATTTAATCGGAGCATCTTTTCAATTGAATAATCATAAGTTTCGGTTTTTAAAAAATGGTGACAAAACATTAAAAATTTCGTAAAAGGTTCACCACCGGAAGATGTTAAGGATCCTGTCCGTACATGCCAAGACACTCACTCGCTAATACTATCCGTATGGGGAGGTTATTTTCTAATAACTCGTTTGTATTTTGACATTTTATTTGTATTGGATAGCTGAGGTCCCTCTCTACATCGCTTTTTTTTATTTTTGATTTTGGTCGTAGATATTTTCTAGAATGACACTTTCATTTTTGGAACTAGTTTTGAAAAGGAAACTAACTTTATAAAAAATATCGTCAACCGAAATCCGAAAAGGAAAAAGAGGGTCGATGTAGAAAGGGACCTTAGCTATCTGTAATAGGGTTCCGTTCTAATAGTTCAATGGGAGAACATTCGCACGGCGAGTCTAAGTATCAATTTTCGAGTCCTGGTGACATTTGTTTTTTATTTGACATTCTAAACTTTAGCTATAATACTCTAACCATAAATATGATTTAACTAGTCAAAAAAAAAAATATCCCATCTAGTGTTATGATTTAACTAGTTGAAAAAAATATCCCATCTGGTGTGATCCTAACCCATTATGGTGTTAGATAATTGTATTTTATACATATCATATTTTAAGGGCAGTTGAAAATCAAATTCCAGGCAACAGTCGTTTATTTGTTTATTTTACAATATTTTTAATCTTTTATTTTATCCCTTTTCAAATTTTCTTAAAACCATACAATTACTATTAATTCCCTTTATTCCTTTTTTGGTTGATGATTCAGAATACAATACGGCTGATGATGGGGAAGATATAATTTTCTTTCACATATTAAAAAAAAAAAAAAACCTTTATCAATGAGCTCTATATGAAAAATGCGAAACCGAAGAATATCTACCCTGAGAGATATATGGTCACCTGATAGAAAGATTCCATTGATTGAAATCTGCACGTGACATTTTTAGATATTTTAACTCAATTATTTGGAATTCCTGTTATCTCTTTAACCTATTTTATCTCGGCACCAAGTGAATTCAATTTATTTATTCAAAATTTTCAGAGGTAAGGGCAGATGGAAGATAAATTTGGGAAATGAATCTATATTTATTTATTCATTTATTTATTTAAATATTAAATGCAATATATTGAATACTTTTCTTTTCTTTTTTCAAATGGTATAAACATTTTTTTGTTTCTACACCATTAAGAAATTAATATTTTTAAGTAATTCAGTTTGTTTACGTTAAATATAAACGTTGCATACGCAAAATTTAAAGTCAGTTATTTGATTTGAACTTGAATGCACCTGTTTGACCATTTTTTTTAATGTTAGTAGTTTTTATTCTAGAAACTGAGGATTTTTAAGTTTTATGACGGTTTATAAGGTTGACTTCATTTTATAAGGAATTATTCATATTATGTATATAAAAGATTCCAGAGAATAGCTTTGGTAACTTTTAGAAAAAATGTGCAATAATTTAACCCCTTGCGGGGCGATGGGATAACATATATCCCATTTAAACTAATTTTAATTCCTAAATGCCACATTGACATCAGAATTTTGAAATGAAAATTAAACTTTATGGAATACATTAAGAAATGCATATATATATATATATATATATATATTTTTTTTTTTTGAAATAAATTATTTTTTTTAATTCTGGTGTCATTCAATCATTTCAGCATTTTGTGAATAGGAGTGCTTTGCCCTTCAAAGGGTAAACATAGTAAATACAGGGATTTGCAACTGTCCTTAAAAGGACTGAAGGATCTAAACTAGCCTAACTGGGCTACAGAATATACTCTAAACCCTTTTTTTGTTATTTTTAAAACCTCTAAGAATTCGTTTTTTTTTTTAAAGTTTTGAAATTTATAAAAAAGAAGAACTTTCGAAAAGGTCTCTTGAGAAAAGTACCATAGAAATCCCAATCGATAGCCACTTACAGGAAAAACGTTTATTCTAATAATTTTAGTGAACTGAAAAGTTGAATTACATGCTTAAATCGATTTTTTATTTACTTCAATGTTTTATTTATTTATGGAAATTTTTTTTATTTTACTACGGAATATAAGCTGGAAACAAATGCTAAACTTTTCAATTATTTTAAATGCAAACTGATTTATGTTCCGCAACCTTCAGCTTATGACGAGATAAATGAAAAATACGTCCATTCTTAAAAATTGAATTAAAAATCACGCAATAACAGTAAATTTCAATACAATTTTCATACGAATTGCAATAAAAGTTTTAAAAGAATTACAATTGAAATTACATTGTTTTGCTATTCGACGATGTAAAAATTCAAGATGTGCGATTTTTATAAATTAAAATAATTCCAATAAGCTCGACGTTTAATCGTTTGCAATTGCCTTCGTGAAAATAATGTCAGCGCTACATATGGACAAGTTTGTTTTCTGTAATAATACAGATACGTTTTATAAATGCTTGATTTTACAACTTTAAATTTTGTATGTTTGAAGAATGAAAATTATATTCTTGAAACGTAAATACCTATATGAGATGTTCGATACATACAGTGTACATCTTCATATGTAAATTCAAATATCTTTTGACTCATTCGTGACGGCGAGCGCATTTTTAAGTGCGCATCTGAGGACGGAGCGAGAAATTTTGATTTCACTTTCTGGGCTTTAGAATTTCGCGAAGCTAAGCCTAACTCTTGTAAAGTGTTGTTTAAAAAATTATAAAAAATTCGTTTTTTGTTCTTACCTTTCGAAATACATATACATGAAATAAAATGTTATGTATATCCAGGCAAAAAATTGGGGTGTTTTCTATAATATTTTAGTATAAAAATGACTTTTTAAAGATATAAAATGCATCCACGTTTTCAGGTTAAAAAACGATATAATATGATTACATAAGACTTACGTGCCTCTACTATACCAACATATGAAATATTTTACTCCAAAAAGAATAATTTTTGTTAAAAAAAATAATGGCTTTGATTCGAACTGATTTTTATTATATTCCTTAAACAAAATCAGTGTTTTTAAAAGGCTGATTTATTTACAAATAAAAATAATTCAATAAGCATACGAAACAAATTATGCGTGCTATTTTTTAATATCAATTATATAGATATGCATAAAATAGTTTGAAAAAGTTTAATTTAATTTAAAATATATTTGAAAACTAAAAACTTATATTTAAATGTATAACCTATCATAAAATATTTTTTTAAGCAAAAAGCATAATAGAAGAAAATAAGAAGAAAAATAAAGTATAATATAAAATTATACCTTAAAATATACATTTCTAAAAAGTTATTTAATATAAAAAATATTTTTTTAATTTAAAGGAAAAAATATAGTAAAATTTGAATAACTTAAAATATAAAATATATATATAAATAAATATAAATAATATTTGAATAACTTAAAATGTAAATGCATATAAAATTTAATATGTTTTAAAATTCATTTCAAACGATCTTTTCCCTAGCGCCGTAATGCAATGGTAAACATTAGACTGTCCCTGTAAATAAATTAATCATGCTAGAAACGTCATTTGAATTAAGAGGAGGTTACTGATTTTGATGAACTAATAAAAATCAGTTCATCAAATAATATGTTGAATTTAATGTATACATACAGTGTGTTCCAGCTACATAAAGCCACCATGATTTTGTACCATAATTCGACAGAAAACAAAACAATGTACACGAAACAAATATATTAAGATAGACTATATAGAAATGCATATTTACAAGGAATAACTTACTCCCTGCCCCACTTGGTCAGAAAAAAATTATTGTATATAAGAAATAGATGCCAAACCGTAATAAAGCCAATAGGGATAATAGCCAATATATCTGCCATGCTTACATATGACTTGAAATATACGATGTGGCATACTATTTACTATTCCCTGGAAGATATTAGCATTAATATTATCCTATCAATCAAATGCTAGGACGATTACTTAAAAACAATTACTTACGATCTTTATAACATACACGATCTACATAACAATCCTTAAGTAATAAACGCTCATATTCAGTAATGTTTTCAAGCTCTTTTATGTATCCCTGTATATCAATTATAGAATTTATGCATACCATATAATACGTATAGATTTACTGAAACCTAAAAAAGCATATCATAATTTAAATTCATTTCATACATCCATTAGCCATCATCGGATGCATATACAAGTACTTCGGAAAAAGTATAATATTTGAAATCTTTTGTGTGTCCTGTAAATGCTATGCATTTCGTATTATGCATGACTATATCGTATAACTTATATAAGTCTCAGCAATATATATCAATTTTATTAGATATGAAATAGTTTAATATAATTAAAATATGTCGCACACAATTCTCCCCTTTACCGTAAGGTTCCGGGATTTTTTTGTTTGGCCCTGTAAATGAATAATTGCTATTTTTCACCACATATTTTACAGAATACATATATTAGTACACTTCGTAAATGCATATAAAATTTAATATGTTTTAAAATTCATTTTTCATTCTTTAAAATTCATTTCAAACGATCTTTTCCCTAGCGCAGTAATGCAATGGTAAACATTAGACTGTCCCTGTAAATAAATTAATCATGCTAGAAACGTCATTTGAAATAGGGTTCGTGATAGAGTAAAGATAATAACGTCCAAAAAATTCATGGCAATACGAGTATATTTACGGGAGTTAGAGCGCGAACTGATGGCCAATCGGTTAGAGAAAACGAAAGAATAAACACTTTTCAGCTTTGTTGGAAAGTGTTAAAGACCCCTTGTTTGGCTATCTACTTGCCAGCGAATTTGGAAAACTGAGGTTGTCATAAATTTAAAGTTTAGTTATTTTTATTATAACAGATCAAATGGATATTTAGGCCGTATGATTAACACTAATCTCAATTTCTGAAAAAATAAAAATTATTTGAAAAAAAACCTTTAAAAACATCAATTTTTGAGTAACCCTAGTTTAGTGGTGTGCTTGCCAATGAATTTGGAAAACTAAAGCTGTCATAAAATTTCAGTGTAGTTATTTTTAACATAATAAATCAAATGGACATTTAAGGCGTATTCTTAACGCTAATCTTCAATTTCTCAAAAAATAAAACTTATTTGAAAAAAAAAAATTACGGGATGAACCTTAAAACATATCTTAAAAACATCAAAATTCGTGGATCCCTTGTTTGGTAGTCTCTTTGTCAACAAATTTTGAAAACTGAGGCTGTCATAAACTTAAATTTTAGTTATATTTAACATAATAAAGCATGCACATGTAAATAAAAATATATTATTTTATAAGTAATATTTTTTATTCATTGTTAGATTGTATAAAGCTGCTGAGTTTGCTTCTTAAAAAAACGTAATTTTTTAGAATAAATATTGGAAATGAAAATGGCTATTAAAAATATTTTCTAAAGGAAAAAAAAAATACCCGGAATAAATATCTATCTTGCGTGTCTCATCATCTAATCCTATATAGAGATTGAATTTGATATGAACTCAAACGGGTGGGATTGCGAATGGTTTTGACAGCTTTCAAAAATTCTAGATCTCTCTATCCATTTTTTAAAGAAATAAAAACTTTTCAAATCTTTACATTTATAAAGTGCTTGAAAACTGTCATATTCAAGTTTTTTTTCTAAATTTTAAAAAAGCCTTTAAAAAAATATATATATATATCTGAATTTTAAATACTTTTTAGATATACTTTTTGTACAAAGAGTAGTATGATTTTGTTATTTATGTTTGAACATAATATTAAACTGACGCTGTGAAATTTATTCTATTACTCAAAATTATAAACTTTCTCTGAAATGTTTATGAATATTTATTAAAACAATATTAAATCTTTCTGAGTCGTTCTTTATACAAGTAATGTCATCCAAAGCTTTGCTCATATTACGATTCTTGTTTATTACGAGAGTTTAAAAAAAAAGTCAGTAGATTTTAAGGTGTTTCCTAAAAGCTCACGTACTGATGACGTATGTATTTATTATTTCAAAAGGAAAAATGCTAAACGAAACAATTTTATGTTAATGATGAAAAGCACTTTCAACATCACGCAGAAAAAAATATTGAAATTACATTTATAATAAATATATAAAATGCCCAACTCTTTTTGGGTGGACGAAGCTGAATTAGTTTGTGAACGCGTTTTAACATGATGGGAAAAAGGTCTTATATGTTTAGAGAAATGGCAATTTTCAGACCAACTACTGTTTGAGGATTATTTGCATAAATATATGTTTTTTTAAATATCGCCACATAAAAAGTCCAGGATATTCAGATCATGGACCGAGGCTACCAAACATGAGTCGGTTGAAAAAAGTCTTTATGCATGCCTATAGTTTCATGACTTTTATGGAAAGTTGCACATCTTGTTCGATCCAAGAATTGCATTCTTTCCTTTCATCTCCACTTCAAAAAATCTGTAGAAAATCTGCAGATATTTGACCCAAAAATCTGTAGGGAATCTGTAAGTATTGGGCCGATTCAGCAGATATTTAAAAAAATATCTTTAAAAAATCATCAGAGATTTTTAAGATAAAGCAAAATGTGCAAAACTTCTTCGGATTTCTATGAAATTTCCGAAGAAAATGGAGATTTCTTCAGATAATCTTAAGATTATTTTTAGTGGAGATGATACTGTAACAAATGTTGTATAAGTTCCCTTTGTGCAAATCGATCAACATTTGATTCAAAAAACAAAGGTCTGACAATCCTTTTGTGTGCACAGCACATGATAAGCCAATTTTTTGAAAATGTAAAAGCATTTGTAAAAACATTTAGACTTCCACTCCTGTGCTTGTCTTCCATCTAATCAATATTACAATATTAATCAACTAAAAACTTTTTTGTGTCAATTTAACAATATATATAAAATTTTTTATCACTTTGAACATGCGTATTCGTAAAATTCGCACACAAAAAACACAAAGTGAGAAAAATTCTTTTTTAATTAAGTTGATTGGGAGATTTAAAGGGACAGCAAAATAAAAAAAATACTTTAAACTGTATTTATAATAATCGGTTCTTTGCTAAAGTTCATGAGAATGTACATGAGATAATAATGTATAATTTAAGCAAAAAGTTACAAATTCTGTATTTTCGTTATTTTTTGCCTAATGAAAGGCATCTCTACATCTATCCAGAAATGAAGTATGTATCCGTCATGTTTTCAACTATAGTAAATAGTATAGTCATAAGTAAGTAGTAGTCAACTATTGTATTCATGAAATAGTAAAAAATGTTATACGCTGATTACACAGACAAAAGTATTTCTTATCATTGTAAGATAACGAATTTTTAAACGACGAGTTTCAGAAAAATAGTTTTAATAGCAAAAATGTTTCAAATGTAGTTTTTCATTATATGGAAAATATAAATTTAAGAAGATATTTACTTATTTTTTTAATCATTTAGACAATGAATTTTAAAAAATATTTAAATTTTGCATTAGATATATGGAAATTTACCCAACTTTGTACAAGCATAACAGTAAATTATCTATTCTTCTACGAGCAAATCTTACCGAGTTTGTATAAAATAGAGGTTAGAAATGTTTAATGTTTTCTGGCTCTAAAAAAAGTATCTGATGACAGAAGTATTAAAATATTATAATAAAAAAAGAATATATAATAAGATAATAATAATATTGTAAAACAATAAATGCCATTTAATAAATATTAATAATACAATAATGTGATATTAAAATATTACAAATTAAAACATTAAAACTCGGTAAGATTTGGTTGGTTATATATAAAATTATTACTGTTACAGTTCTGAGTCATAGAAAAATATTGTGTGTAAATAATGATCATTTTATTAAACACATTTTTAGTTTCAAAATATGTCTATATGATTTGCAAATAAATGGAAATTTTGAAGCTATGTTCTCATGTTTAAATCAGAGCATTCTAAAAATATAATGTTAAGATTTTAAGAAATATCATTTGAAACAAAAGTTTTCCTTATTTAAAAAAAAAAAAAAAAAAAAAAAAAACTTGTAAATGGAATGCATTTTTTTCATACAGATCTTAACATATATATTTTCTTTAAATTGAAATACATTTCAGATTTCTAAACAACGAATATAATGGGGATTTTTTTTAAATATTAAACAAAGAGCGTTCTCAATGAGCTTTAAAAATTTAATATAGAATAATGTGATATAATATAGAAGACTAATAATGTATAAATTAACAAAAGCAAATATCTGTCTATACATTAGAAACACTGTACAAAATTTCTAAGGTTGAACTTAATTTTAAATGATTTAAGACATTTCAAAAATTTGCATGGAAAAGTTTGATCACATGTCTGAAGAATTTTTATAAAAGTGTTTTCTTTTAGAACCAAAGTTCCCAAAACTAAGGAAAGAGGAAAATTTAATCTTGACAACTCGTAGTTAGGAGTGGCATAAGATTTAGGTTCACGTGACACATGTCCAGTTTTAAAAGAGTTGTCGAATATATTTTTCGAAATGTTCGAAGCAAAGTTTCGGCCATTGTACCATGTACCTTAATATATTCAAATTCTTAACAAGTATTTTGCTGACAAGTTTTCAAGAAATTTAATTAAAAGTTGTAACTATAATAGTACAAAATAAATTAAAGTTTCATTGTGTTTGAAAATAAATGATGGCAAGCTGTTTCTTTAATAACATTTGAAATATAATTAAAGCATAGATCATTCGAATTAAAACTAATTTTTATGTTCAAATCAAATCTCAAAGTATAACAAAAATTTTATGTAATTAATTTATACATCTGTGTTATAAAATGCATAAAATCCATTTGAAAATGATTTGTCAAATATAATTTTTAACTCCTTAACTCCTTTCATAATGTTACTTTGGCTGATGAGAAATTTCAAAGTATTACTTTTTATTTATTATTTCCAAAACATTGGAAAAGGCAAATTTAAGTTTGACAACTCTTAGTTAGGAATGGCATGAAATTTAGGTTTACATGACACATGTCCAGGGTTAAAAGAGTTGTTGTATACTTTTTTTCAAATGTTTGAAACAGTATTTTGTTTGTTGTAACATGTATAATGCATTCAAATTCTTAATAAGCTGTGGAGAAGAGAGCACCTTTGAACATTTTTTTCAAAAATAAATATATATGTTTATTGGATTTGCATTGTTTTGCGTTTAAGTATTACATAACAAAAACAATGCATTTATTCATCATATAAATCAGAAATTAAAAGTTTTCCATATAAATTAAAAAAGTTGAGAGAATTCAAAAAGCTGAAAGATTTCTGTTCAAACCTGCCCCATGTAGGGGTACCTTTGAACAAGTAAAGTGTATCTTTGAACAAATTAATAAAATATGAAAATATTGAGAGTTATTATAAAAAGATTCATATGTTTTAGAAATATAAAGTAATGTGATTAAATTTAAATAACTATATTTTACTGAAACTAATAATTTTTCTGTTATTTAACCAAACTTAAATCAATCAAAGTTGATGTCAAAAATCATTGTTGAAACAACACAGAGTGCCCCTCCAGTTATGTTTGGTTGTGAATTTTTTTTACAATATCCTTGAAATGCACCAATATGATATTTGATGCTTCTGGAAAATTAAAAATTTCATTCACTCTTTTTATGAAAAAACCTGACTTAAATTTTGTTTTATCTAGTACGAAAACCAAAAATAATGTTTCAAAAGAGTAAATAAAAGAACACAGGCTTTGTTAGACAAACCTGCGCAAATCATGAATAGTTATTGTGCATCCGGGATTTGCAATTATCAAATAAATGAATGCCATCATCAATTTAAATTTGAAACTTTCTATCGCTGATACATCGAAAAATTGTAATACATGTGTGCAGTGAGGAGCTATTTTCAACAGTATAAATCCATGTTCTTCGGCATTCTTAATTAACCTCTTTTCACATAAAAAAAAATCCAATAATAATAATATTTAGGTACATCAATAACTCTTTATTTCATAGTTTTAGATGTTCAATGGTGCCCCAGCTTTTTTGTTCAATGGTGCCTTATAACTTGGAGTTTAACATTACAACTGTTTAATTAATTCGGCTGAAGAATTTGAATAAAATAAAGGTTATAAACTGTAGATTACATGTTTATTTAAGTATTGAACAATAAATCAAAATTTTAGTGATACAAAATTGTCAACAAAAATCTTACAACTTTATTTTCTTAAGTTTAGATTCAACAAGGAGAAAAATACGCATCTTGCTTAGACACTATTGAGCATACAAAATGGTTCAGCTTTGTATACTTATTGCACTTAAGCAAAAGTAACGCATTGCCATAGACATTTTAAAAAAATAATTTATTTGTAGAAAAATAGTTAGATTGTTCAAAGGTGCCACCATTTCAAAAGTGCCTTCTCTCTCCTCTATTTCACTTATAAGTTTTCAAGAAATGTAATTAAAAAATCAACTATTATACTGCAAAAACTGATTGATGTTTCTTGGTGTTTAAAAAGAAATAATGATTAAGTTGTTTCTTTAAAAACATTTTGAAATATAATAATAAAAATAACGGAACGTTATTTTTTAGATACGGGTACTTTTTTTAAGAATTGAAGTACAGGGTGTATCAATCTGAAATCTTCTTCGGATGACTTTTTTTACATAAACAATTAGCATAGAATCCTTGTTTATTATAGTGTAAATTAAAAATTTTAAGAAAAGACCGTAGGTACAGTTTTTACGAAGCAAGGTAAATTTGTTTGCTTGTATTTAAGCCATTTGCATTCATTTATGATCATGATTCAATTTAGTATGTTTTCTCATTTTAATTGTGTATGATAGTTCCAATATGTATTAAATTCTAAAAACATAGGTATTAATTTAATAGAGTTAAATATTAGTAGTTCAAACACAGCAATAACTTGCAATATTTGTATTTTTTTAATAACTGACAGTAACTTCTAAATCTAACGATGTTACCATATATTCCTTCGACAAGATAAAAACAGATAAAACTTATAAATTAATATTATTAAAAAGCTTATAAAAAGAATGTTACCTAACAAAACTTAGTTCAAAATCATAAATCAATTTATTCCAATATTAGCGTGTTATTAAAAAGTAGATTTTGAAACTAGAATTTATTAGAAAAAAATATTAGATTTGTAAACATAATTTCCATGAATATTACGGTAAAGATCATATGAGGTAGAAAATATCATTTTAATAAAGAAATTTTTACGTTTGAAAAAATATCAGCAAGTTCCTAGATAAGTGCAAAGCAATATAATAATATAAAAAATATGCTTAGTTTCAAAAGATAATCTCAGAAAATTTATAACTGAAAATGTTGGCTTTTTGTGAATTGTGCAATATAGATTTTAATGTGAATAAAGTCGAAGGTAATTTACATCATAAACATAAATTAACATTACAGTATATATAGCCATGTAAAATCCTACCATTAATTTTAAAATCATAATTTATGAATAGCTTGTAAAAACTGAAAAAAAAAATATTCAAATGCATATGGAACATAGTAATGAGTTTTTTTATGTGTTTTTATAAAGAATTTTTTTAATTAAAGAAGAGTCAATATTTGATCAGGAAAATTTTAAAAAACCGAATTTAATATTAAAATTTGGAATGCTTATAATACCTAAAATTATTATTTTAAAAAGAAGAATTTTGTATTATGATTTGAACAAAAAAAAAATATTTTTTTCGTTTTAATATGAAAGGACTTGTCTTTAAAACATTTTAAAAATAAATTATATACAAGAATGAATAGATAGAAAAAAGAGAATTTTAATGTATATTTGACATCCTTTGATTGTCAAATGTTTAAATAATATCCACTTCTCTATAAAAAATTAAACTTAGGCTTCTTTGGTATTCAAAATATTGAGAAATTCCGAAAATTCTTTTATTCTTGTTGTAAGCGTGGGATTAATAAAACACTGTCAGTATTCATATTTAAATATTTTATAAAATATTTTTTTATCTTATAAAAGATAAATGATATTTAAGAATTCAATAGGGGGAAATACTATGAATTGTATGGAATGTAAGTCAAGATTTTACAATAATTATAATATTTCTGTTGAAATAGTATGAGAACTTTGTATGATTTTAATTAATCTGAGTAAAAAATAATAACTGTTATTTGAGTTTTCTAAGAAAATTATACATTATATAAAATGAAGTTTAGCAATTTTTAAAATGAATTTTTTAATTGAAATAACACAAATATATTCTATCACTTTAATAAGTCCAGTTATATATCAATGTTCGTTATTTATATAGTAAAGATAATTTTTTAACATATGCACTAAAAATGACCAAAATATGCATGCAATTATGAGCTAAACATGCCGAAAATATGCATGCAAATGTGCAATAAAACATGCGCAATGAAAAAATATGTGCTACATTTTTGTTTTTTTCAATATGGAAAAATATGCACTACTAAAATTTCACTTACTTCAATAGTCTACAGGGTGTCCAAAAAGTCTGGAAACGGCCGAATAACTCGAGAAATACATATGAGATTGAAAAACGTAAATATACGTGTTAAATATTTTTAAATAAGCTACTCAGTGATACCAAATTTGACCTTCGCAACCGACCCCCTGGGGGTCAGAGGGAATCCAACTTTGAAATTTTAAATTATAACCCCCATCTTTTATTGCAGATTCGGATTCTACGGACAAAAATACGTAATTTTGTATTTGATGTTTATTTCGAATCCTCGTTTATCACGGTGTAATCTAGCATATTAAATCGATACATATTTCGGCGTTTCCAACGGGTTTTTTCCTAATCGAAACTGATTGGGCAGAATTTTTGACGTCAAATTCCTCGTCTTTTGCAGGAATATCGTTTCCTGAAAATCACCCGTGACGATTATTTCGATAGTGCTAAAAATTGTTGTTAAAAATTTGACCCATTCTCTGCAGCGTCACTCCACAGCTTTTACAGAATATCTCTTTTATGACCAATGGGAATGCTCCATAACACAGTAAAGTAACCGTTTTCTATAAAAGCGGTGGAGTGACGCTGTAGCAAATGAGTCAATTTTTTTACAGTGTATAGGGTTTTTTATGCTTTTCACTAGAAAAAATCATTGAAATTGGTTTCTAAAATACGACCTACTTGTTTTGATGTTCTAATGTGTAAATATGAACTTCCCCTCACGAATAGAAAAAGTATATCTTCAGTTTTGGGGGGGCGGAGTATGTAAATATTCTGCGTTTCGATAAGTTCTGCTTTTTTTTTTTTTTTAAATCATTTAATTCCTGGAGGAAAATGGGCGTGCATGGAGGTTTCTAAATAATTTTTACAATGTATAATAAAATGTAAGGCAAACTGACCTGCATGTTTCGATCTTTTATCATATAAATATGTTCCTCCCCTAAGAAATAGAAAAAAAAATAAACTTCATAATTTGAGGGTGGGATTTTTTGTGTATATTATGTGTTTCCGTATATTCTGTTGTTTTTAAAAAACATCTAATACGGCTGATTTGAATGTATGTTATTATTATTATTATTATTATTATTATTATTATTATTATTATTATTATTACAGAAAAAATATATTACAAAATATTAAGAAATAAAGATATAAAACATTTTTGGCTGTGCAACGGATGAAGAAGTGTCGTAAATTCATTGTACTTACGGAACCCCTTATTTTCTAAGTGAAATATCAGTATTTTCTTTATAAAATAAATAAAGCTACTATAAACTTTCGTTATTTTGCCTTCTTTAACAAGTGATTTTCAATAAGAAAATATTTGTAGTTAGCATTTCTTATTGAAATGAAATTGAAATGCAATCTTATTGAAATTATTTCCTATTCAAGAAATTGCAGGATCCTTAGGAACTCTGAATTTTCTGTTTGGATGAGGGATTATACGTTTTCATAATTGATTAATTACTGCAACAACAGAATTTTTCGGTTTTCGGCAGGGAATTTTTCGACAATTTTTGTTGCTATATCAAGATTTTTTGTAAATTAATATATATTTTGTTAAATTTAAAATTGTTTTTTATAAATTTAGCCGCTTAACGGATCAACATTTCTGGTAAAAATTTTCAAATAATGTCTAATTTAGCATATCTTTTACATAATTTTTAATTTTTTATGACTGATTATTTTAAAGAGAAACTTTTGCCTTATTGAATCAGAAAAATGCTCGGATTAAATAATGCAATATTTAAAATTAAATTTTACTTTTGAGATAAATAAATTATGAATGAAGCATGGATGCCCGGCAAATCATGATAGGAAAAATTACGGTTAACATGACAAATTTCATTTTTCTAGGCCTTTCAGTATCACAAAATTGCATTTTTAGAAAGTTTTTTTTCCTGCGCTCCCCTTGAGTTCGTAGTATGGACATAAGAGATAGTCTATATTTGGGGGAACATTATCCTTTTAGGGTCATTGCTTTTGAAATCAGTTCGGTAGTTCCGCAGATTTTCCTCCACAAATAAAGTAATTTTACATCTTTATAATATAGGTATATTTATAGATTACTAATGCATTGTATTTATTAAAATTATTTATAATTGGTTAATATTTATAATTGATTGATTGGATAAAATAAAAGCACAAATGGAAAAATAATTTAATATATTTCTATTAATTTCTACGGCAGAAGCACATAAAACACTTCTGTTATCGAAACAACCGTTAATGATTATTTTTAACGAACATGTGTCCGCTAATGCGACTACTTTGGTGAAGAAAGCTCTGGCCTATCAAATTTTGTGTTGGTAAAATCTGTTTGAGAAAATAAAATATGTATCTGATGTATTTTGTTCGATTGCAATCGCGATCTTCGAAAATCCGAAAAAAAGGCTTAAAAAACAATCATAATTTATTAATCTCACCAGTAAATTTTAATTTTTAATATTGTATTATTTAATCCGAGGATTTTTCTGATTCAATTAGCCAAAAATTTCTCTTTGAAATAACAGGTGGTAAAAGATTAAAAATTCTGTAAAAGATATGGTAAATTAGACATTATTTGAAAATTTTTACCAGAAATACTGATCCGTTAAGCGGTTAAATGTATGAAAAACAATTTTAAATGGGACAGAATACATATTAATTTACAAAAAATCATGATATATCAACAAAAATTGTCTAAAAATTCCCTGCCTTAATATTTTGTTCTTGCAGTAATTAATCAATTGTGAAAACCTTTAATCTCCCCCCCCCAAAAAAAAAACTAAAATTTCCTAAGGGGAGTTCCTAAGGATCCTGGTATTCCTGCAATAGGAAATAATTTCAATAAGATTACATTTCAATTTCATTTCAATAAGAAATACTAAGTACGAATATTTTCTTATTGAAAATCACTTGTTAAAGAAGGCAAAATTGCGAGTGTTTATAGAAGCTTTATTTATTTTATAAAGAAAATACTGATATTTCACTTGGAAAATAACTGGTTCCGTAAGTACCACGAATTTACGATACTTATTCATGGATTTCACAGTCAGCACAAAAAATGTTTTATAACATTATTTTTTAATATTTTGTCCTATATTTTTCTGTAGTATTAATTTAAAAAAACCTACACCCACATCAGCGTATTAGATGATTTTTTTTAAAAACAACAGAATCCATGGAAACGCATAATATACACACATCCCGTCGTCAAATAATGAAAATTATCCTTTTTCTATTTCTTAGAGGAGGTGCATATGTATACGTTAAAAGATCGAAACACGCAGGTCAATTTGCCTTACATGTTATTCTGCATAGGAGAAATTATTTAAGGGAGACCCGTAAGAAAAAACCCAAAATTTTTATTATTGATTTTAAAATAATGAATTTTGGTGTACTATTTAAGAATCTTTTTGTAAGGAATAATTAGCAAAAAATTCACTATATTCAGTATATTTTTATGTCGATTTTTATGAATTTTTTTGTGGAAAAATGCACTTTTTAAAATTACTACTCCTCATACAATTTTCAATATTTTGGTATTACTAAAATTTCTTAAATAGTGTTATAGTATATGGAAACGACCTAGGGAGAGATATTTCTAATTTTCTATTTTAATCAGCTAAAAAAAAAAGAAAGAAATTACGCATAGTAAATTTCCTTAAATATGTTATAATTTTCATGTTTACCAATTTATGTAAAATTTTCAGAAATAGTTAAAAAAATATCTCTCCTTACTTTTGTGGTAATTTTTTTTTAAAGATTCTAAAAACATAAACACTTCGTTTTTAAACCATTTTACCACCAAGCCTTAGTACTTTGAACTTAGGCAAAATTTGGAAAAAGTCATTTTCAGGAAAACACATTTTAAATGGCTGCTAGTCCTTTAAACTCTAGTGACTACAATTAAAAAAAGCTCATTTGCTACCTGTTACAAATGTCCCCGAGTTCTGAAATTTTGCATGGATATTCGCAAATATGTAAGGTACCCTGGGGTAATAACGCCAGGCGGGGTAATAACGCCAAGTGCTTATATTTTGCATAATTATGAAATAATAAGGTAAATGACACCCATGTGCTCTGCGCAGAAGGGTTTTGAGTCATATAAATCGCAAAAAACAGCTTCAAGTTAATTTGTTTCCTTTTTAGGTCTTATTGTTTTTACAAACAACTAAAATTAACGCTTGATCTAAAATTTGCGAGATACGTTTTGTATATGTGAAGACTATCTTTTTATCCGGAAATACTTTGTTAATTACATAAATTTGTAGTGCATTTCATGTACTTTTAAAATGTTGTTGAAGATTTTGGATATCTTCTCGAGATAATTTGTAATTTAAAATGTACTGCGCAATAACTATACCGGGGTAATAACGCCAATCCTTGACATTAATACCCCGGTTAATATCCTACAGTGGCCGAGCTACATTCTAAATACTGATTCAAATAAACACAGTTAAAACTGTGCAATGTTTCTCATCTTTCTATTTAAACGGTCCTTTTTAAGCAAAAAGAAAGTCACTGTCTGATATTCATTTGCCTCATCCCCCCCTCCCACACCACACCTTTATATTTCTTACACTTTCACTAAAATTGAACATTTTCAATATCTTAGAATGCAATTTGTCAATTTCTAAGTTTGTAGAGTTTGTATTTTTAGAATTGGGCTATCTACATGCAATTATTCCATCTTATTTCATAGTTTTGTTTGCATGGCGTTATTACCCATATAGGTGGGTAATAACGCCAAATAGCATGGGTCAAGAAAAAACGCCATTACATTTTATGAAAACATATCTGTTAAATTATTTTATTTTATATAGATAGTCAATGAGTTGCTGTATCAGATCCTATATTTGTTTGAAAAATACAATTTAAAACTAAGCCGTGAAAATTGGTAGAACCTTAACGTGACGTTATTACCCCAGGGTACCTTATTTTATTGTTTTCTGAGATAAAAATTTTTTTGAATTTTTGATGATTTTTGGCCGAAAATGGGGTTCGGGCCACCCTTAAAATACTCCATGCATGCCCATCCGACCCACTGAATTAAATGATTAAAAAAAAAAAAAAAAAAAAAGAAAGAAAGAAAGAAAGAAAAAAGGAAAGAATAAGAAAAGAAGGCAGAACTTATCGAAACGCAAAATATTTACATACCCCGCCCCCAAAAAACTGAAGATATACTTTTTCTATTCTGGAGGGAAGGTTCTTATTTACACATTTAAAATCAAAACAAATAGGTCGTATTTTAGAAACCATTTACTGGTTAAAAGAAAAATCCAAAGAAAACTAAATTAATATATTTCAATGAATTTTTCTAGAGAAAAATATAAAAAACCCTATACATTCTAAAAAATTTCACTCATTTGCTACAGCTTCACTCCACTGCTTTTATAGAAAACGGTTACTTTCCTGTGTTATGGAACATTCTCATTGGTCATGAAAGAGATATTCTATAAAAGCTGTAGAGTGACGCTACAGCAAATGGGTCAAATTTTTAACAGTGTAGCACTATCGAAATAATCGGCACGGGTGATTTTCAGGAAACGTTAAGACGAGGAATTTGATGTCAAAAATTCTCCCCAATTAATTTCGATTGGGGAAAATCCCGTTGGAAAAGCCGAAATATGTATCAATTTAATATGCTTGTTTACTCCATGATAAACGAGGATTCGAAATAAACATCAAATACAAAAGTTACGCATTTTTGTCTGTAGAATCCGAATCTGCAATAAAAAATGGGGGTTATAGTTTAAGATTTTACAGTTGGATCCCCTCTGACCCCCAGGGGGTCGGTTGCGAAGGTCAAATTTGGTATCACTGAGTCGCTTATTTAAAAATATTTAACACGTATATTTACGTTTTTAAATCTCGTATGTAGTTCTCGAGTTATTCGGCCGTTTCCAGACTTTTCGGACACCCTGTATATGGGGACACATATTTGCTCTTTAAAATAAGAAGGTGAACCCGTCGAATGTCAACGAAAGAAACTATTTCAATGATTTATAATAAGCGTACAAAATTAGTTACAATAAAAAATGTGCCTTATATTATTGATAAATGTAACTCTTAAACAAATGATATTTAACCTAAATTAAAAAATATATATTGCCTTTATAACAAATTATAAAATTTAAATTATAAAAAATCTGAAGTAGCAAAAATTGCAAAAACCCAAATTACATTTCATATTCTAAAGTGTTGCCACTCACAAAATGACGTACGCGTTACGCACAGATATGTTCGGCATTTATACAATATATATATATATGAGAAAGAAGAAGCAGTAATTAATTCTATCTTCAATAATAACTTTTAGCGAAAAAAAAAAAAATTCTTTGAACGTTTACCCATGTAACAGGGCAATATTTATAGAATTTTACATTAGATGATGCGACTCTATTCAGTCGTTTGTCTCTATCCAATTTAATGAAAGTATTTATCTATACGAAGTTTAAATAAAAATTCTGGTTTCTGAAAACCAGAATATTCTAATTTATCATGGTCTGAAAAAATCTTGCGCTCTTTGTAGTGCTTTTTTCTAGCCCGAGAGTAGTAGCGTTTTTTTTCACAACGTCATTAATCGCGCTTGGTCTTTTCGTCGCTGCCCCCCCCCCCCGCATATAAAATAAGTAAAATAAGAAATATTTTTAATTTAATATACGAATATAACATTTCAATGAAAATATGAATTTGAAGTTTTCTTAAATTATTTTTGTTTTGTTCATGAGATTTATAGAAATGGGAAAAAGTAAAATGAACTTACACTACTGAATGAACTACGTAGGGACTGCTACGTAGACTTTTTCACCAATTTCAATTTTGTTTCTAAAAATGTACCTGAAGAAAAATTAGAGATGCCCTGTTACTTCACTAATGTGGTCGAGAAACCTTTAAAGTCAGATACATGATAAATCGCTATTGTATTTGATGTATGATATGAGTTAGGAGAAGATACTTTATACGACCGTCAAAAAGACCGACACGCGACTGCAGACGAGCTAGGATAAAAGCAGCGTAATCACTGACTACTTTTATTCCTGTAACTGCGTGAATCGTACAATTATCGCACATTTTTAATTTTCTCAGTGTCTCCTGTAACCATGAAAAATTATATTCAATTACAGATAATACTTTTACCTTCTTTTATCTTTACAAGAAGAAAGCATTGGATTTGTGAATTTTTTCGAATACCGGTTTTCGATGGATTTACTCATTCTAAGAATGAGAGAACCACCAAAACATGTTTTTACAAAATGACTATCTGTGAGTCTGTCTGTCATTCTGTCATTGTATATATGACAAAAATTTGTGGGCGCTCTATCTCAAGAACTAACGAACGGAATTTTACAAAACTTTAGATACCGTTAGATCTTGATATGAACTAGAGATCATTAGTTTGTGGTACATATAGCCCAAAAGATGGCGCTGTCATACTTGCTTTCTTCACGATTTATGCACGGTTTATTAAATGAACAACAACAACAACAAAAAAAAATACCATAAACGTGAAAAACTGGATTTTTCACGATTATTCCGATTTTTCACGTTGATTCTATTTGTAACTTTTTATTTACATCCTGAATATGACTCAATGAAAAAGAGTTGAAACATATCATATTTTAATATACTTTAAATATTTCATTATTAAAGTGACGTCTTATAAGCAAAATAATTATTTATAATATAAGTTCTTACTTTTCATTGTAGAATATATATTATTATTATTATGATTTAGTTATTAATGGACGTAATAGAGACTTACTGTTTTTACATTTCAAACTGTATAGCAATAATGTTGTTAGAAAATGTATGAGGTATGCATTCCAAGCTGCCGATTTCAGTCAGAAATCTTGAATTTCCTCTTTAAAATACAAAATACTTGCATTTCGAACCAGTTTTTTAAAATAGCAATTTTTGTCTCATTTAATCACGAAGTTTAATTCATAAAATAATGATAATGTTAGTTCAAAAATTATGTTATTCAAACAAGAATTTTTTTTTTTTTTGATATTACTTGGCTTTAGTATATAAAAAGGTCGCTAATTGAAAACATAATAAACAAATTTCATAGTTTACTATGAGAGATTATGATGTATTTTATTTCTTATTATACATTTAAAAATAAATAAATTAATATTTTTACTACCATGCATCTGTCAAAAGTTTATAGATTTCCATTAAAAATGAAGTTAAAGATCGGTAATACCCAAATGCTTTCGCTTTTTCACATTAAAATTTTTGTTGGCTGTTAAAATCTCTATTTTATAGTTTTCCTCCTAGACTGTCATAAAAAGTGTCTATATTCTAACTTATTTCTAACGTTCAAATGACTTTTAACGGAAAACAACATGGCTGAATTGCCGGCTTTGATTTATGAATAAAGATGAAATACAAATAAGTCTTCAAACACATATTTCTGCTTTCATATTATGACAAAATCTGGAAAGGAAATGAAGCTTGAAAAATAACACGAATTAATAACCCATAAAGTATTCAATGGCTCATGAAGAATGTTTTAAAGATTAGAGTAATTTATAATTTTATCAATAGTAGTCTAAGGAATCATTCATTCTGAAACATAAATTTTAACGTTTAGCACACGGTACAAATATCTTCTGAATGCAATTTCAACTTTTTAAAAATAACTTCAAACTGAATTTATACATGTTGAATTAACATTGTGTAATAATTTTTGTATCTGTCACTAACAATACATTATATCTTACTTACCAATTATTTCACAGTGGTTTGGTTACAAAATTAAATAATTTATTTAATTTTGTAACCAACTTAAATATAACGGACTTAAATAACGTATGGTGAATGATTATTTTCACACCTAAAGTTGGGCATACACATAAAATAATTTTTTACTTATTTAAATATAATCCACATCCTACTTATCACTATTTTACATAGATATTCTGTAAATGGTTTCTTATAATGATAAAATTATTATTTAATAGAGAAACAAAGCTTGTCAAAATTTTAATACATCTTTATTGCTTATCTTGCACTTTCTTCTTTTAACTTCGAAGTTTTAACCTTTTAGTTTTCTTTCATTCATACTTTATAATGTAATAACACTATATCACTTGTTTCTGGTAAATTTAAAAATACCTCTTTAGGAACTAACAAAATATCCATTTGTAAAAATTTTTATACAGCTTACAATAGGCTATTACTAGTGAAATATATAACTTTTGATGTAACGGATTGACGCTGCATATAAAATTACTACTACAATAATTATTAATATGCATTAAATACAGCAAATAGGTTGTTCAATAAAGTAAGAGGTATTTATTGAAATCTGCTAGTATTTACGCTTTTTCACTTTCATAAAGATTCAGTAGGGAATCTTGTTATATTTAATGGATGAAATCTGCTCTCTCAAATATTAATGCATAAATTTATATTTTTATAATGTTTGGCTATACTGAGAGTATTCTGAAGAGTTATGCATCTGATTTGTCTAAATGTGCATAGTGGGCTTAATTTCCAAATACAACACTCGTGTGTAAATTGCAAAATTTACATTGATCTGTGTAAATATAATTATAAATTTTTAACCTGCGTAAATGCATAAAAGTTAATAGATAACTTTAAATACACAGTTTAGTCAGTAAAGTGGACACGAGTACAAATATCTCTGTGTAATAACTTGAAATACAAGCAAAGAATTACAAATCACATTATCAAGTATACTTATTTATTAAATACACAGTAATGCATAAAATTTTGAGTAACATTCTGCTTTTTTAAAATATTTGTGTGAAATAGTCTCTTATGAAACACAATTTTGCTTAATGTGAAAAATACTCAAATTTTTGCTTAGTAAACAAAATGTGTAACTTTACAATTAAACGCTGATGAGGGTAAATTCGGACATTTTTCTACATTTACCAATTTGTATGTTATTTAACGTCTGTGTAGATAACAATTTATACATTCCCATTAAGGACATCTGCGCATATATATACTAAAAATATTTAGAATAAGAGAGTAATATTTATGATAAAAATGTAACTTTACTATAGTATACTTCTAAAAATCTGATTTATTAACAGATTTAACTTTTAGCGTGTGAAATTAAATAAGTCATTTTATCCGATTAAGTGTTAGTTTTAACTAAAAAACATTGCCAACTGTGTATGTGTTTTCACAAGCTGATAATATGTATTACATTTTTTCAATTAATGCAATAAGATAATCAGAGATTTATGTGCAGTATTTGGAGGAAAAAAATAACAATCCCAACTAATACTGGGAGAGAAATTATAGAATCAATTATTTAACACCAAACGAGTGAAATAAAACCTACTTTAAAATGGTTAAGAAAATTTTTTTAAGAGGGCAATCTACTTATTAAAATGACCCAAACTTTTTTTCTTCTATAGCATTAGCTATATTTGACACCATAAATAAATTCTACACTCTTCAATTAACCTAAATACAAATTTTGATGAAGTTCGTGCAATTTATTTCATATAATTAACTATCTTAAAATAGGCATAAAGTAAAATTTGTCTAAGCCGGAAACATTTCGGAGTCTCACATTTAATAACATACAGATTTCCGAGAAATCTCTCTAAGACGGAAAGTATCTGTGTAACGCGGAACCGGACATTCATTTTGGGTTTCAGGTAGCAAATTTACTGTTTAAGACGGAAATTTTTTTTCCTGCGAAATAAATGAAAGAATTTTTTTCTTTTCATATTGAAATGTATTGTCTAATCGCATTTCCAGAGGTTAAAAAAAGACGTCACTGATTACTGACTGTAGTTTAGGGATGATTTTATTATTGCATATGACCGGGAACTGTTGAACAAGGATGTACCAATGTGTATGTGTACTATCAATTTGTAGTGTAAATTATTATTACTATAAATATATAAAAATATATAAAGATTTCTTGTCTAATTAATTAAAAAATTTTAATGATACGTTAATTGTAACTTTTAGCAAAATAAATGTTTAATACTCTGTGAACGTAATGACTATAAATTTTGTCTGTCTAAGCCGGAAATCTGCCTAAGGTGGAATTTTATTTCAGTCCCAAGCGATTCCGCCTTAGACAGATTTCACTGTACTTTTGAGATATTATACAAATTTAAGTTCGGCTGTCGATTGTTGAAATAATACAGTAGGACTACGTTTCTAACGTAATATTTCTTGACACTGTGACCGTTTCTCACGCTTAATATGTTTTTACTATTGCCAGCTCAAATGTTTTAATAAAATGAGTAACATATATATATACATTCCTTAAAATTGTGTTTATCTTCACATCATAAATGCCCATAAATCATCATTTTGACGTTTTTTAAGTCTGTTTCGAAAATTTTTGGAAGAAGAAATTAAAATTAAGAATTCGCAAAAAGCTGTACATAAAAAAAAAAAAAATGTAGGTTGCAATTTATTTGTTTTCGAATATTAATTTCATGATTTCATAATTCATACTATAAGTTTACAAATTAACTGTATTTATGTTCGAGTTTTTTAGTATTATAACAATGAAAGAAATTACAACATTAGGTTTATCATTTCAAGAGATATTAATAAAAATTCGAAAATGTGATTTAACATTACAAGCTGTAAATATTGAGTGTTCATAATTCAAAAGTGTATTATCCAAATAATTTTAAAATTCGTTTCTAGGTAATGTTTTAACAGAATATTTAAAATATATTGCCAAAATTGGGTGTTTCAATTGAAAACATAATGTTGCGTCAGACTTTCATTTGCAGATGGCTCTAATTTATAGACTTTATTTCAAATCGTTTGGCATCTCTAAGTTTTTTCTATTATATTTAGTTGCATATGCAGAGTTAGTAGGGGGGGGGGGGATAATTTTTTTTCATTACAGTATATTCCGTTAATGGAATATTGAAAGTGTTTTTTCATTAAACATAGTTGTAACTTGAACAAATTCTTTTTCTATAAAACACATTTCTGAAAATCATTTTAAAGGACAACCACGTAAATGAGTTGAATTAATAAAAGAGACTAAAAAATAGTTCAATAAATGTTTGACATTATTTTTTTATGAATGATACAATGATGCATTCCTCAATACACAAAACTTTATCGATATTTTTCTATCTAGAATATTAAGAAATTCCAAAATTCTGCTTTCTTATTCCAGTCTTTCAATTAATGAGATAATGTTGGTATTCATAGATGCATTTTTGATCGATTTTTTTCCTGTTATGAATAATCACCAATATTTAAGTATTAATCAAAGGGAATGCTATATAATGTAAGATACACAATTTGTAAAATTAGCAAATTACTAAAAACCGCTTTAAACTTTAAACCGCAAGATAATATTAGGGTGTTTTAATTTATGAGAGCTATCAATCTGAAACTATCGTATATTCAAGAAGTTTTGTTTGTTTTATTGATATAGTTGGTTTTTTAAAAATAAAATAACAGAACAATAAATAATTAATACTAATTTTGCTTACTTCACGATTCTTTTTAATAGACATAATTTTGTCGTTATTCTATGAAATATTCTTATACATTGGATTCCTTCATTACTTCTATCGTGAAAGAAAGATCTTTTAAGAAATATTCATACAACATATTGTAAAGTTAAATAATTTCACTTTAGAGAATATCATAATCAAGAAAACTTGTATTGTTATACGAGGAATGTTTAACAATTACTGTCCCGAGAGTGTATAAAAATATATTGTAGCATATATAGGGGTTCTGATTTTATGGTGTGTCAAGTTCCAAAATTTACAATCTCTTAAAAAATGGAAAGTAATTTATTTACAAATCTTCAGAGCTACAGAGTCTTTTAACTCACAAATATTACCAGATTTTTAAAAATAACTATGCAAATCTAATCTCATATACAGATATATGTCATAGAGACTCTTTACGCAACCTATCAACACTATATGAAATTCAAGGCAGCAGCGTACATAAATAACAAGACTCATGCAAACCTGCTTAAATAATCGTCTACTAGCTCACTCAATGACTGACTGACTAAGATTAAAAACAAGCCGCTCTGCATCGCTCTGGTATATATAGGCTCGGGGCATGCACTGGAAATTTCTGCATGTATCTAGAAAAATCCAGAAAACACCGGAACAGCGTTCAATGTATCTGTATACCTATAAGGGAGGTTACAATAGAGAGAGGGGGTACCATTGCCAACAGTTGCCAAGTTTGTCTCCAACTTGGCGATATATCGCCAAATTTGGCGACCAAAATTTGTCATCAAAAGTGACGCCAACTATAATATTTAACTAACGCGATAACTATAATATTTCGCCAAATTGCCGTAGACATTCACTAAAAAGTAATAGACAGGTTTGCCTGATAAAACGTTAACAAATAGAGACAGTGGAACAAAAACTTATATTAGCAAAGTAATAGAGCTTAATAAGATTATTTACGTTATTTTAGAGTACAAATACTAACTATTTACAAAATTCGTAACAATATGTTTTGCAGTGACTGATATGGAATATCAGCCTAAAGTCTTAGATGATTATTTCATAGTAGCCTAATGTATTAGATGCCTATATGTTCAATTTCAGAACCGCAGCTTCTATATTAAATTTTTTTGGAGGGAGCGGAGGGACGAATACCTAGTTTTGGAAAATTTTTACGGGGGGTGATGGGAAAAGTCTGGTTTGGAGCTTATAACAAAATTTGTGGTAGTGGATAACACGTGGCTAAGTCCGAACGACAGAGCTATGTCTCATCCACTATCACAAATATAGCTCCATAATCTCCAAACCAACTTTTTACCTCCTCGCCCTTTTAGCCCTACTTCCAAAAATTTATATTACAGCTACGATTCTGAAATTGAGCATTTGGACGTAAGATATTAGCCTTCGATATTCCATACGCAAAATCGCAGTACAAATACTTATACACACTAGGGACAATAAACTGAACCATCCTCGAAGATACAACATAATAATATTAAATCTGGTAACGTAAAATAATCACGAGAAATTTGTAATAGAAATTAAATTGAAACACACATTTTCCTTGTTCTATCAAAAAAAAAAAAAACTTGTTTGTTTAACGAAATTTGTTAATTTGTTATCTTGCCTTATTTTATTAAGACTAAAATTTATATACGATAGATCCTGCATCTAACATTTCCCGTTGGACCAAAGGATAAAAACTAGTAAAACCGTGTAAAGAAAAAACGTGTTATATATTTACAGATATTGTAGTAAACAACCAGAAATATGATATTGATACTGATCAATAAATTTTAGACTTACTTATATGGGTTTTTAAAACTCAATGTTTTGAAATTTCTTCTTGTTTTTGACTCAAATTTCATATATAACATGTTTCAAAGTACGCAAATTTTATTAATAAGCTTCTTCAGACTCATAAATATTACCACAAGTGCTTATTCCTTTTAAATTTTAGAAGTAATTTTACATGACTACATAACTATGACACACATGGGCTAAACTATACATAAAAAACACACTTTTATGTGACAGGCAGCATATGTATCGAAAAATTCAATCTACGCTAATATTTAACACTCTGAGATTTTCTTTTCATTATAACATCGAGTGACTATCTTCCTTATATTTTGTTCATAAAAAGACGTGTATGGAAGTGGTGTGCTTGGATTTTATAATGCGTGTGGGGAAAAGCATGAAGCATTATTTGAAGGATTTTTTTTTTTTTAAATTTCACATGGTTTATGTAGATATTTCCACTGGTAATCGTTGGTATTACGTTATGATTTATTTGAGCTCGTTGACTCTATTCTTTTTGATCCTATTACGTAGTTTTCAACCTCAAGATTTTTTTAATACTAATATTTTTTGCAGTACTTTTTTTGATACAATTGCACCATTTGCACAATTAATTAAAGCGAGCATTTCTGTAACATAGACTTTGGAGAATGGGACGATGGCAACTATGCTATTGTAACAATCCATTCAAAATGTATTAAAATTATCAATTACCTGTATAATCTAAGAGCAATGGTATCGTGATTATTGTCTCAACTGTATAGGAATAATAAAACTCATTGATAAACTATAGTAGTTTATAATAGTGGTATAGAGGCACAGTTTAAAGAATTAAAAATTTCAGGTTTGAGTTGAGAAAAAACCGACTTTCGTTATCATGTAATTATTATATAACTTTAATTAAAACAACTAGCAATTTTTTTCTATATTTTTTAAATCTTTAACAATATATTTAATTATTTATGATATTTGTATTTAATTTTTAGACACGAATATTTATAATGCATGTTATGATATTATAAAAAAATAATTATTAAAACAGTCGACTTATTCGTCGCTACACAAAAATTTAAAAATAAACTAATCGTCCTTGCACTAGATTATTTTAAACAGAATTATTCAGATTAGTAATTAAATTATATGAGCTGTATTTTTTTAACTGGGCGAAAAATGCCCAGAACAGGATTCGTACCAGGGAACTATAAGTTAAAATTGCCGACTTTCTGCATCCCAGCTATCCCGAATGAATCATGAGGACTTGATTCACACAGCTGACTTTGTTGATGATAGCATCTCTTTTGACAAATGAATCAGCTAAATAGAATAAATCTCAAGAAAAAAAGCTCCATTAACTACTGGATGCGTAATCACACTAGACTTATTTCAACAAAATAAATTTATTTTGTAAATAAACCACGTGATTTATGTTTAGATATTGCAAAAACAACAATTCCGATTAAAAAGAAATATATATATATATATTATATTTAAGACATCATTTTATAACGAAATGATGAAGTCTGGCAGTTAATACTCGATTACGTTTTAACAACCATTGATTTCAAAATATGATTCATAACATCTAAATAACGCCATTAGGAGAGATGCTGCTACTCTTATATGAAAACACACAATTACTTTATTTTTGTTTTATTATATCGGTTCTAAAATGCTCGCTTTATCAATTCAAAGGTTATTTAACAGTCGCGCCCGAAACATTCACGGGCTGCAAGTTTCACAGTTTTTATTCAGAATTGTTTGATTCCCTCCACTTTTATAAAATTATGTAATTGGTTTTATTCTGGTATCATTTTACTTCTCATTAAATAGACGAATATTCTTTTTTTTTAAAGTGATGATAATAATTAATTTGAATTTTAAAACCGTAATTTAATGCGACCATTAAGTGGTTAAACACACGTCGACACTTATTTTCTCCTTGTATGTATACTGATTTTCATATTTTATTGTATGTTGATTTAGTATTTCTGAAATAAAGATTACACTTATCGACTTAATACTGATTTAATTTAATTTGGGGACAAAACCATAAAACATGATTTGTGTAATTCTCAAAAGCACTACTTATCTACATTTTTTACTAAATTTCTCTTTTGTAAATATTCTACAGACGAATTGTTTTTGGGGATTCTTGACTAACCAAAGTTTGATGAACAAACCCATTTTTCTTTTTCCTAATAGCATATAAATTCCATCGTACCATTTTTAAATATGAAACTCACCTGGTTAAAACATATTTTAGACAAAAAGACGCTATTTCACGGATGATAATTTTCCATCCCAAGTGGTTGATTTTTGCCACTAAACTTTAATAGTATTAATTGTTTTATAAAATCTCAGTAATTCTGGCATTAAATAAGCTGAAAAATACAATTTAAATTTAGTGGTAAGAAATTAGTGGTAGCGGAAATTTTTTATCTTTGGCTATTTATAAAATTTTCGCTCCAAAATTTTATACACATTCCTTAAGTATCAATACGGTGATTATACAACACAGTTCTCATTTTTGTTTCTTGGTAAACGTATTCTATATTTTTTCAATACTACCAATAGCTTATAACAACTCTTTAAAACACAGCAATGTCGATATTGTGATAACATCTGGCTGATATTATCACAGAATATTTCATGAGGTAAACATAAATATTTTTATATGCAGAACGAATACAGCTGAAAATTTGGTGTTCCTGCATAAATATTTCGAACATAATTCCATAAAATATTACCAAAATCAGCATTTAACCAATATTGTCATTATTTTGGAAATATGTCTATAAATGGTTGTTATTTGTTAATATTATTGGCAATATACTGTCACCTATTGTAAACAATAGACCCAATATCGTTTCGTTATTATGTTCCTGAACAGTACATTAAGTTTCTTGTGGTATACCTTTAATTAAATAATTATTTTTTATTTCGGATAATTTCTATATAAAAGAACAAAAAAATTACAAAACTAACAAAATATTTAAAAAAATGAAATTTTAAAAATAAAACTGCATGTTTGTTTCTTTTATTAATACATATAGTTTTTTCTTTGGACACACTTCAGTAAAACATATTGCGTAATGTTTTACTACGTATAGTTTTTCCCATACTTGAACTTATTACAAAATATTAAAAAAATTCATTCTTTTCTAATTACTTTTTTTAAACTGTTACATATTCTTTGAACCAAAACCATCTTAACGAAGAAAAAGCAATTTAAAAATGACCTATAATGAGTAAACATTTTTAAATATCTTTTCCAACAAAAAAGGAAAAAAAAGAATACAAGGCTTGGTTTTTTAAACAAAATTATTTTTTGAAAAGGGCTCTAAGAATGAAATAAAAGATTTCCAAACAAAAAAGTTTAAAACAAAAAGGATAATTTACTTCCAGTAATATTGTAAAAGACGAAAATGCATAATCATATTTGTGTTTGAATGTTTTTCTTAGAAGTTCACGAAGAAAAATGCTTTGGTTATCAACTTTTCTCTCGTAATTCCTATTAAAAAAATTATTACGTGACGTATTTAAATGGTTTTCATATATAAATAAACATATAAAATTATCATTTTGAAAGAGTTTCACTTTTTAGATTGTCGTTTTTAAAATACATAAATAATTTTATATTTCTAATTATTGTTTGGTACTTGGTATTTTAAGGTGCACTGGTCAGCAAAATTAGAGGATTATGAGTAACATTATGATCACTTCTTTAATGCTGTAACCAATGCCCAGCGCATCAATTATTTATGGTAACTAAGTTTTATATAAAAGATATTTTCTATTTATATAAAAAAAATACAAAATTTAAAAAACATAAAAAAAAAAGATTTTTTGAGAAGAATATTAAAATTTAAAAAATAAATATGCATGCACTTTATTTTAGAAAAACATTTAGTTTTTCTTTATAAAACCAGATTTCAGAATTTTTACTTTATATTGATTTTCACATACTTGAACTTATTACAAAATCTTTAAAAAATCATTCTTTTCTAATTACTTTTTCACACGATTACATATTCTTTGTATCAAGAATATTTTAACGATAGAAAAGTGATTAAAAAAGAAGCCTCTATCGAGAAAATATTTTTAAGTAGCTTTTCCAACTAAAAGAAAAAAGGACAAGGCTTCTTTTTCTTAACAAAAATATTTTTCGAAAAGATCTCTAATATTCAAATGAAAGATTTCCGAGCAAAAAAAGCTAAAGAAAAAAGAAAAAATTACTTCCACTAATAATGTAAAAGACAAAAATACATAATCATATTTGTGTTGGAATGTTTTCTTAAAAGACGTTTCAAGAAGAAAAATGTTTTGGTTATTAATTTTTCTCACGTAATTTATTTTTTAAGAAGTTATTACATAAACTCATTAAATGGATTTCGTATTTAAATAAACATATAAAATTAAAAATCTAAAAGAAATAAAATTCTAAAAGAGTTTCACTTTTTATATTGTCGTTTTTTGTAATACAAAAATAGTATTTTATTTCTAATTATTGTGTGTTATTAGTATTATAAAATATGTGGCGGATATATTATAGACTGAGAGGAGCAGGTATGAAAATATGGAGGACTCGGAGCAGGGAAACATAATGATAAACTTACGAGCCAACCGATAAAATCTCGTTTTCAGGAGTTTTCTACCAAAGTATAAATTGACAAACTGATTGCGATTTATTATACGAATCGAGATTTAACAAATCCTATAATTTCATCCGTGAAGTCTATAATGTGATTGTTTTTGTTTACTCCTCCTGCTCTATTACGTAAGACAGGTTATTCCTCAAAAATGTCTTGTATTCCCGTATAAGATAGATTTGGAATACATATATTATCTGATAAAAGTTCGAAATAAGACTAATCCTTTCTTTTTGGCTATATGAAAGAAACAGATACTTATTCATTGAATATTACTATTTAGTCAGAATTACTGGAATTAACATTTATGTTGTGGGACTTATCAGTGTCAGAAAATTTAAATTTATAGAAAACAAGAAAATGTAGAATGTATAGCAGTGCACAAATATATATTGAGTGGAAGTAAAATATTGAATGAAAAAAAAAAATTGAGAAAAATAAAAAGCTCCTTATTTTAAATTGCATTTGACACTTTCATGCAAAGCTTAAAAATACGCAACTGACATTTTGAATTTTTGAAACAAATTATTCAATAACAAATACAAAAGTACAAAATTGAAAATTTTGAAAAAGAATTATACACTAAATCAAACACATCTTAAGAATCTGTATATATACAGGGTGTCCCAAAAGGTCGTTTACAAACTTAACATGCTGGTCTGTCATATCATGATGAACAATATTAAATAGGAAACTAAGGGTCCGAAACGTCTTCCAAAGGAGATATGCGCCATTAAAGTTTAGGGTCCAAAAATTCAAGTGATTATAAAAAACAGAAAAATTGGCCGATTCGTTTGCGGTTTTCACTACAACTATTCTTTATGTCAGTGTTTTCTTGAAAATAAATTATAAAGATAAATTTCAAAAAATGTCGATAGAGGGCGCTTTAGACTTTGGAGTAACGACAAACTAGTTTTTACTATTATTTTTTGCATCTCATTAATTTTTTTTAGAAGCTTAGACATAAACTTAAATTTTGAGCTCAAAATCTAAAGCGTTGGAAGTGGTTAAGTAGAGCAAACTGAATTTCGGGGGGAGGTTCAAATTTCAAATGATTATAAAAAACGGAAAAATTGGTCAATTGATTTGCGATTTTCACTAAAATTATTCTTTATGTCAGTATTATCTTGAAAATAATTTATAAAGATAAAATTCAAAAAATGTCGATAGAGGGCGCTTTAGACTTTGGAGTAAAGTACAACTATTTTTTTTTAGTTACTTCTTGCATCTCATAAAATTTTTTTAGAAGCTTAGACATAAACTTAAATTTTGAGATAAAAATCTGAATCGTTGGGAGTGGTTATGTAGCGCAAACTGAAATGTGTTCAATGGGGGTGGGGAGGTTCAATTTTCAAATGATCATAAAAAACGGAAAAATTGGTCAGTTTTCGCTAAAACTATTCTTTATATCAATATTTTCTTGAAAATAAATTTTATAGATATCTTTCAAAAATTCCATCAGAGGGCGCCTTAAACTTTATAGTAACCAACAACTATTCTTAACCGTTATTTTTTGTATCTAATAAAATGCTTGTAAAAGTTCAAACTTAAATTTTGTGCTCAAAATCTGCATCGTTGTGAGTAATTAAGCGACCAAAAATTGAACTGCGTTTGAGGGGTGGGGAAGGTAACATTTCAACTCCTGAACACAGTTCAGTTTGCGCCTCTTAACCCCTCCTATCGATTTAGATTTTGAGCACAAAATTTAAGTCTAAATTTTTGCAAACATTTAATTAAATTTATTAAAAAAAAAAAGGTTAAAAATAATTGTTGATTATTCTAATGTTAAAGGCGCCCTCTAATGGATTTTTTAAAATTTATCTTTAACATTTATTGTCAAGGAAATATTGACATAAAGAATAATTTTAGCGAAAACCGACCAATTTTTCCGTTTTATATAATCATTTGAAATTTGAACCTCCCCACCCCCATTGAACACAGTTCAGTTTTCGCTACTTTACCACTCCCAACGATTCAGATTTTCATCTCAAAATTTAGGTTTATGTCTAAGCTTCTAAAAAAAATTATGAGACGCAAAAAATAACGGAAAAAAGTAGTTGTAAAGCTAAAGCTTGTAGCTCTAAAGTCTAAAGCGCCCTCTATCGGCATTTTTTGAATTTTATCTTTATAAATTATTTTCAAGATAATACTGACATAAAGAAAAATTTTAGTGAAAATCGCAAATCAATTGAGTAATTTTCCCGTTTTTTATAATAATTTGAAATTTGAACCTCCCCCCCGCAATTCAGTTTGCGCTACTTAACCACTTCCGACGATTTAGATTTTGAGCTCAAAATTTAAGTTTATGTCAAAGCTTCTAAAAAAATTTAATGAGATGCAAAAAATAATGGTAAAAACGAGTTTATCGTTACTCCAAAGTCTAAAGCGCCCTCTATCGACAATTTTTGAAATTTATCTTTATAATTTATTTTCAAGAAAATACTGACATAAAGAATAGTTTTAGTGAAAGCCGCAAACGAATCGACCAATTTTTCTGTTTTTTATAATCATTTGAATTTTTGGACCCTAAACTGTAATGGCGCATATCTCCTTTGGAAGACTTTTGGGACCCTTAGTTTCCTATTTAATATTGTTCATCATGATATGACAGACCAGCATGTTAAGATTGTAAACGACCTTTTGGGACACCCTGTATATATGTTATGTCATACACAGGTGTATTTATATTATACTTCGTATATATATAGTATACGAGCGTGTGTATAATAAATATAATTTTTGTATATGTAAAATAGAAAAAAGTTATTTTTTAGCACAAAATGGTATTTCATTTAAATGTGATTACATGATATATTATTAATGAAATTTTGTTAATTTATATAAAACCGACTTGGAAGCAAAACTATGACATTAACCACATTTTAATTAATCATTATTATTATTGATCTTTTGTATTTACTAAATGTTTACTTTCTATTAAGCATATTTTTTATTACAGAAAATACGATTTAAAAAATATACAAAATGTGAAATGCATTTTTAATCCGCTTTCAAATACAACGGGAAAAAATTGCAAAATTTTGATATTAATAAATCGAATTACATAAAATTATATTAATCTGATACGAAAACATGTATAGTAAAAAAATGATTTATTTGAATAAAAATTGTAAATGGAATAGAAAATGAAATCTTTTTCTGGCATTATTTATCTTTCGAAATTATCAAAGAAAAAAGTGTTTCGGTTAGCAATTTTTCAATAGTATTTCAGATGTAAAACATTTTTCAGAAATTCATTTAAACTTGATTTTAATTTAAACGGCTGGATTGAATAATAAATTAAAAAAAGTGTAACATTACTTTAAAATAAAGTTTCTTTAAAAGAGTACTTGATTATTTATCTGACATAAATTTGCATAATTATTATTTAAATAGTTGTAATTGGTTATTCATTGGTTTGTGTTTAAGTATATGATGTAAGATTTCGTGGGGTAAAAAGTTTGAATTATACAAATCTTAAGAGTCTTAAGATAGAAAATATTTGAGACAAAATTATCAATTAAAATAATATTAAAAGGTTCTTGCACATATGAAATTCCTAAAATCGGGATTTTTAAAACTGAAAGTGTGAAAACCACTAGAAAATCTGGTACAAAATTTATATATATATACTGTAAAAAAAAATTCAAGAGGTTACTAAAAATTTCTTAGTAAATTTGTATTCCACAGAATTTTTTAGTAACCATTACAAACTTTTTTTTGCAAGTGAAACAAACATATCTTTTGTAAGCTGAACAAAAGAATTTTTTGTATAACCAACTTAAAACTTTTTAGTATGAGCCACCAATCAAATTTTAGTAATAGCTCCAAAATTATTTTTAGTAACCATTACGTGTGCCCGAATGGCAAGAGCTTCCTTCGAGCTGCATCCAGTGGGTAAAAAGAGAGACTTCTGAAACGGAAGATTTTTGGTAAAGCCGTAATAGATGGCAGCACCAAACAGTGCTACCTACTCTATTTTGACATGTTTCTAAAGGAAAGGAAAAGTTCAGAGATTTTTACCCACAGTAACTGGTACGACAGGATTTTCATAAACCCTTTATGTACATTCGGTGCATATTTGGCTGCGGCCAGCATCGAACCCAGGTACTTTCAGCCTGGAGTTCGGTGCTATGACCACTAGGGTATCAGGGCCACGCCAAGTGAGTTTTAGTAATAGCTATTAAAAATGTAAAACTATTAACTTTATTCGTTGCTAGCTTTTTTCTAGTGATTCTTACAGATTCCTTATAACCGAGTAAGATTACTAAAAAATTTTTAGTAATTACAAGGATTACTATAAATTTTTTAGTAGATCAACCCTTTTTTTTACAGTGTATATATAAAATATTCGTAATTTTATAATATTTTAATTAAACTTAGATTTTCAATAATTAGAATTATTATTATTATTAAAATATGATCAATTTGGGTAGGGCATATGCTCTAAGGATTCCACCTCATTGTGCCATATTTTCAAAAATCTTAATATCTTCAGTCGACAAGTATGCAAAAAATTTCAAAATTAATTTACAATACAATGTCAATTTTTTACATAACTTTTACATAAATAGTATTTCAGATTATGGAAATTCAAGAGTTCGTGAAATAAATTGACATAGAGTTGTAAATTAATGATTTTTATTTTTTTTAATGCAATACAATGTTACTTACTGCAAAAATTAGATTTCAGCTCAACGGGATGTACCGAATAAAATTTAATCTCAAGATGTATGTGGTGCATTCCGTTGATCTCCTTGAAATTTGTTACAAATGAAAGTCTCATATCTGACATAAAGGAAGAATACAAGACAAATGATCCTTTCGTGTCTGATGTATTACTAAAAGTACATGTCTTTTAATGAAGTATTATTTTGTTTTAAGAAATACTTTTGTTATTGTTTAAATGTAGTAATGTTAGTATGTGTCTGTGAATTTACTATATGACTTCATTTATGTTTAAGCCTTTAGTAATAATAATTATTATTTGCCCAATTCTCCTTGAGCCGTTTGTGATTATTTCATTTTAAACATATATTTTACTCCTTAAATTTGAAATAAAAGTTATTTATTGAAGGAGTCATGTGTCATAAAAAAGAAAAAAGTATTAAAAAATTGTAATACAGTAAAACCTCTAAATAACGGACACCTCAGGAGCGCGGAAACTGTCCGCTATTCGGAGGTGTCCGTTATTGGGAAAACCAAAACTAGTAAGGAGAGCTCAATGTTTCATTAATTGACTTTATACGTCCTAAAATCTCTATTATATGATTAATCAAATTAAAATTATTTTTTAAGCAATAAAATTGAATTAAAATTTTGTGTACCTTTATCCACTGCTTATTACATTCTTACGGAAAAAAATCGAAGTTACTTTACGCGAATTCAAAACGAAAGAGAAAGTTTTGTATGTATTATGGAATGCTGCAGATGAAAAAAATTTTGCTTCTAGAGATTAATGAGCAAAAATTCTTAAATCTTTGCAATGTTGAATTAAGATATTTTTCTGCAGGAGAAATTTCGGTGGCTCCGGGGGAGGAATTACACTTTTGACCAATAAAAGCATAAAATCTCAAATCCTCGGTGGGAAATTTTTCATAGCTCTTCAGGAATGTCCCTCCCAGGCTACCTCCTGAATTCTGGAGTTAGGGGGCATTTTCCCCCAGTCTATCCCCCACATTTCTGTGTGATCACAAAATCTGTGACACATTGCTCTATTAAATTTCGAAGTTTTTTACTTTTTTTTTTTCATTTTTTTTCTCGTTAAAAAATAATTTTTTATCATTTATCACCAAAATTACTGTCCGCTATTCGGAATGTCCGTTATTCAGAGGTTAAACATACAAAAATTTAGATTTTGGGAGTGGGGATTGGAAAACTGTCCGTTAAATAGAGGTGTCCGCTATTCGGGAATGTCCGTTATGGAGGTTTTACTGTACAAGTTAAATGTTATTGTAATGCAATATTTTCTAAACATCTTCGTAAATTCTTTCTTAGCCTGTTATCGTACGATTATGAATTAAAAAGAACACAAAACAACAATATTCGTTACGTTTCTGACTATGAAATGTTCATTAAACACTAATTAATATCTTTGGTTAGCTAGTGTTAATGTCATTAACGTAAAAGTATTTTTTTTCTCAAAATTGAAAAAAATCGGACCAGTGGGCTATATATTTTATGATGTGGTAGTCAATTTGGTTATCAATTGAATACTCTTGAGTCATTTCTCTGAAAACTGGTGTGGCGAGACGGATAAAGCGAGACTAAAAAAAGTTCTTTTTTTTTCTTTTTAAGGCACATAAAACTTAAAAAAGTTAAATTTTGAAATTTTGTCTCCCATTTAGACATGCAAAGGTACTTTTGAGTTTATGTCAGGTCTACGGGAAAGCTTTTTAGATATCTCGTTTGCATTTATAATAATTTTTAAACAATGATTTACGCCCGAGAAATGTAAATTTCATTTCGGGAATTTTCATTCAAATTACTAACAAGACTGTGAAAAAGTCCCAAATTTTTTTTTCTAAAATAAACATTACCATTTTTATAAATTAAAAAAATAATTGATTTCATATTTCATAAATATTTATTTTAAATTTTACTTTAAATTTGACTTACTTAATGCTGGACTCCTTTTAAATGTATAGGTATAAAATTGGCAATACTGACGATGGACGATATTTTGATACGGAATGAGTTTTCCATAATTTGATAATTATATTACCAATCGAGTTATAAACTAATTTAATGATGTGAAAAGACGATTATCTTTCTTCGATGACTTGTGTTTTTCCTTTCGTCAGGAAGAAATTTGGTTTAAAGCGCACACTTTAATAGGTTTTTCTAAAAGATCTATTGCAAAGTAAAGAAAATGATAGAAAGAAACTTGGAAATTTCTTTTCATCTCATAGTTTCTCAATAACAATATCTGCCAGTTTTATACATTTCTAAGCAAATCTTAATTATAACTTATGTCATAAAGTTGCTTTTTAGGATATGGGAATACTCCTTACATACTTGATTTATATTACAAGTCAATTTGACGGTTGTGCAGTTTTATACTTGAAATCATCCAAGACTTATTTTTACAGCAATGTGTATTTGAATGTATAATGATGCACACATAGATATGAATATAAATATTGATATAGATGTAGATACAGATAGATATATATGTGTGTAATGTTGTGGCAAACCTGACAGTAAGCACTCATTCGACGCGAAGGTTCTTGGTATGTTACCCAAGTTTTGAAGCAAGTATTCAATGGAAAACATGGTGATTCCGTTTTAGCGATGTGCTAGCTCAAATTCATAAACACAGTCGTCTTGGGTAGTCATTGTTACGGATAGTGGAGTGGATAAAGCAACAGAATGAATACAAAGATTTTTAATTTCTCCATGGAACAAAAAGGCATCTGTTTAGATTTAATCTTTTATTGAAAACAAATTAATTGAAACAGATCACAGTTAAATACTGAAGCTCAATCTTACTTATAGTGGATGTTTAAAGAAATTTAGAAGCAAACAAGCGACTTCATAAAAGAATTCCAGGCAGTGGAGCTGTCAACAATCTGAAAAAAAAAAACCCGTACAAAAGTTCTAAACTCTGCGTTTTCGCGAAATGCTCTTCGCAAGGTTACAATTTATGTTTTCGCTCGTTTTTGATTGGCAAAGGAACACGAACATCTCGCGAAAATGCCCAATGAAAATAATTCTGCAAAAAGCCCTGCCAGAAACGCAAATGAGCTAAAAATTTAGGATCAAACAAGAAATCCCTTGACGGGAAAATCTTTGGAATAAATATAAATAAAAAGAATACAAAAGAAATGGCTCTTTTTAAAACATTCGAATTCACAATAAATAACACAATTTAGTACAAAACAATAGGACAATTTAGGAATAAACTAAAAGCTTTATATTTAAGTAAAATGAGTAAAATAATAATTAATTTAAATAGATTTCAATAGAATTAATAATAGACACTATTAAAAAATAGGAAATTAATGAATATGCCAGTAATTTACCATTATAAAAACAAAATAAAGGAAGATATCGAGAGGAAAATATTAATAATGTTATATAAAAAAGCCCACTTTCTCATCCAGCATTCTAATTTCGTGTATCTCTTTAAAATGAACGAAAATTACTGTACAAAATATGAATTATAATGCAGTCCAATTCAAATAAATCTAGTGTTAATATCTTATGTTAGACATAAATAATAATATATAATGTAACATCTGCATTAAAGTTCATTTAATAGCTTTGAATTTCCATTCTGTACCATTATTGTTATTGTTGTTAGGCATTTATTAAGACTGACTAGCTATAATAATAGTTATAGTCGAACATTTAGATAATGAATATGGTAGATTTTATTTTATGGGACATATAATGTAAATATGTAAATACAATTTACGATGTAATAATCAAGATATAATTTTATTGCTGCTATTGTTTGAGATTGAATCATCATTATCATGTCCTTTATTATTTCGTACAGTAACAATAATTTGCGTAATATAATTATACATGCCGTCATTATTAATAGATTCAGTCATTTTTGTTTTACGAATGTGTAAGTCATTTTTTTATTTCTGTGGTTAATTATATATTTATATGTATATGTTTGACATAAATATGAAATAAAAAATCAAATCACATAATATACAGTCGAGTCTCTATATAACGAAATCCACCGTTTCAGTAAAAAATTCGTTATATAGAGAAATTCGATGTGTAAAGAATGATGTTAAAAATCGCATTTGATGTGTAAAATTTGAACAAATATTATTTTTGATCTTTTGTATTAAGAATTTGAATTGATTAAAAGTAAATATTAACCTAACATTTTATTTCTTAATTATTTAAGCGGTTTCAAAAAAGAAACAGACATTTATTTGAAAGCTTAATGAATATCAAATAAGAAAGACTTGCATTTATTTCATACGAAGAAATCTGTAATTTTTTTTTGTTTTGATTTTAAAATTGTTACGCTTTTAAAAAAAAAGGCTCAAATTTTATCAACAAATGAAAAATTGTAGTTAACATTTTCCGCCATTTGAAGGCCTCTCTTATGTGCCTCTCATTGATTCCTCTCTTACATGTGTATCAATCCAATTGACTCTGTTTTGAGAAAGATGTGGAAAGAGGTGTTGGAGGTGGGATGAATTCGTTGGATTTCAAGAAAAAAGGCAGAAATAATATTAAAAAAAAAAAACTCAGCACTGACGATAAATGAAAAATAAGTGAAGGAAAATTGATTACATATGGTTTCGAAGCTTTTTTAAAACTGAATAAATTAAGACCAATTTATAAAATATTCGTTATATGGAGATAGATAATTCGCTATATAGAGATTGTTTTTAATGTAATGATGCGAAAAGGGGATCGTTCCTACTACAAATTCGTTATATAGAGAAATTCGATGTACGGAGTTTCATTATAGAGAGACTTGACTGTATATGGAAAAATTCATTTTTTGATTTCTAACTTCTTTCTGGATTATTTTTTTTTTTTACACCTCTTGTTTTTTAAAAATTAGGTTACATAATTGTTTCCACTGTACAATTTTACATAAAGACAAAATTATTTGGGAATTCCAGTCATTTTATTTTTTTCTAGTTATTTTTTAAAATTCTTCTTTCTGTAGATTTGTTTTATTTTGTTATTTTATGGGTTATTCTATATTCATTATAGATGTTAAATAGTAGTATTGTATAATGGTTCTATATATATATACATATAGGGTGAGTCATAATTATCGAAACAATAGACTATCTCCTTTAATATTGCCCCTAGACCCATACTGCCAATTGCAAAAATTCATAAAAAAGGTAAATATTTTGATAAGATAAGTTACAACTCCATGGGGGGAGGGTCTATTTGAAAAAGTACGAAAATTAAAATTTTATACGGCCCCCGTAGCATAAAAATTCCAATTAGGAAAACTTTCCTTATCCAGTCCTGAATAATATACAAAAAGTTAAATCTTCATATCTTCAAAACTCGCAGAGTTATAGCCGTTTGTATAATTCATCAGGTTTTAAGGGATTAGATACAAATTGAAATGCGAGCAATTCAAAAGACAATGTTACTTTAACAGTTCTAGGAAACATGTAAAAAATCTATCTTTTGAGTTAGAAATTTGATTTTTTTTCTTTTTTTGTGATGGTTAGCCACATAATCTGCTAAAAAAATCACACCCTAAAATATATCATATTATTTTTTTAATTTTATATGATTAGTACTGGTTTAAATGGAGTAATTAAAAATCGTTATAACTCCAAACATTCTTTATGGGATTTCAATTTCTTTTCATTTAATTAAAGATGAAAAACTGATTTTAGCTTTCTTTCGGGGTTTTCTTTTTCAATATTAATTTTAGAACTATTAAAAATATTTATTCAAAAAATATGTATAACTTAAAAAAAATCATATTTTCAAAAATAAATAATTTTTCAATTTTGCCCATAACAAAACTAATGTAAAATAATTAAAAATGACATGTTTCAAGTTTGTGTTTTTTTATTTTAACAATTCTTAACTTTTAATAAGGTCTGCATTGGACGAAATTTTCAATCCCGGTCTCCAACAATCCGTATTAAAATCACTGTCTCTGACTGACCTAATAAGTGCATAAAATAAATAAAATTTGGTTTAATCAAAATTTTTACAAAAATCACATAGATTATAAAATCGCTTTTATTTTACAATATATATAAATATATATATATAAATATTAAGAATAGTATATGTATATATATATATATATATATTAAGAATAGTATATTTAAATGCTAAAATTTTAAACACAGTAAAACCAGAAAAAAATCTGTCTATGACGGAATTCTGTCTTAAACAGAAAATGTGTCGATCCATGCAAAATGAATTCAACAATGCCTGTGAAAAAATAAATTCCATTTAACTCTCCTATGAAGGGCACTTTTCTATCTTTTCTTTCCTATGTGATTCCATCTTAAAAGGTTTTACTGTATAAAATTTTTCAAAGTCTCCAACGCACGAGATATGGACTAGCGATAGTAAAATATAAGTGAAACATTTAGATATAAACTGAGATTCATTGATAAAATAAATGTATCACAGCTTCGTTAATAATAAAAAGTATAAATATAAAAAACGAAAGCTATAATAGGTATTTTTGGTCAGAACTCCTCTCCGCGAAACAATTTTTAACTACACTGAAATTAAAAAAAAACTATGTAGGAATTCATGGCTGAGCAGGGCTATAATTTAAACTTTTTTCCCAGGCTGGTCCGGATTATGATTTTAACATTTTCCCATGCCGAGCAGAATTTTTTTTCCCTATGGGTCGGTTAGGGACCGAACCTAGATATTTCGATCTATGCAGATCTCCAGTGCTATTGATCATCATATTTTGAAAACAAGTTTTCATTTAAATCTATATGCTGTTTTATTATGTCCAAATAAGAGGCGAGGTCTTAAATCGATATTTAATAAAGTTAATTTGTGGACGATCCCTCATTTGCTTTGAAAACGAGTCAAAAATTCTTCGTTTACAGGCATGGTAAAGTGGTGAAAGTCTCAGGATTTTAATATCTCTGTCAGGTTTTCAGATACGGAGATGACATTTTTTTTGTTTAATTTAGGAATGGATTAGGAATAATTTCCTAATTGAGAATTTTGCTCAACGGGGTCGTATAAAAATTTAATTTTCATATTTTTTCAAATAGACCCCACATGGAGTTGCAACTTATCTTATCAGAAATTTTATCTTTTTTTATGAATTTTTGCAATTGGAAGTATGGGTCTAGAGGCAATATTTAAGGAGATAGCGTATTTTTTCGATATTTATGACTCGCCCTGTATATATATATATATATATATATATATATATATATATATATATATATATATATATATATATATATATATATATATATAACCTTTAAAACTAGAAATTGCGTTTTATAAATAAGAGCAAAAAAAAAATTATTAACATAATTTTCAATTAATACAAAAATATAATAACATGTAAAACTTATTTAAAAAATAATGATAGCGATTTTAAAAAATGTGAAAGTAAAAGTTGAATTAATGAATAGTTTATTCGAATTAATACTTTAAAAGTCAAAAACCTAAAATCATACTTGTCTGGAATAAAAATTTTTTGAGGTCTTTCAATGCACTGAATGCTTTGATTATAATCTTTCTCAATTATAACTAATTTTTAAATACGTTATTATTGAACACTATTAAATGGTTTGATTATTAAATAGCTTTATAATTACGCTACCAAAAGATAAAGTCATTAAAGAGTTTAATATTTTAAACTGCTACTTTAAAGAATGAAAGAATGGCTTAATTATTTATGTAGTATTTTCCAACAGGCTGAGTCGCCCGGGCCCGTAATAATATTCTAAAATAGACCTTAAATTCGACCACAAAATGTTATAAAAAGACCGAATCTCGAACCTAAACACAGCCGTCTACGGTACCGTTTATCAGAAATGCTGCGCACATACGGCAAAAAGAGGGGGGGGGATGTATGGAATCTTTTTGTTTCACATTCCATTGCCAGGGGGCGAACTCTTTTCTTAACAAAACCGTTTCTGGACTTATGAAAAATATTTGGTAAAATTATTATTCGAAAATAGGGGTTAGTATACTTTAAATTTTATATTAAATACGTATTATTTATCCTAGGGCTCTGAAAAATCCGCATCTAAAACGATACGGTCTCAAATATTTTATCAATACCTCCCTAAAATAATTACTGTCCTCCCTACTCCCTACCCTACTCTTTAAAATCTATATGAAGTGTTATGAGCTATCTGAAAGTTTTATGTTAAATAAGTAATATTGATCCCAGGATTTAGTGAAAAGTCCCCACGTTTAAAATGGTAAAATATGGTTAAATTTTAAATATTTGACCGCTCCCTCTAGAAAATCTCGCCGACTCGTATTTGATGCTCACTGTTCTTTAAAGTATTTACTATGTGTTATAATTTATCTAAAAACTCCAAAACAATCGCTTTTTTATTTTATTTTATTTTATTTATTTGCGTTTCAGCTTTTCTTTTCCTTTTAAGAAAATCGACTTTTTTAATTAAAAGTAAACAAGAATTTTTATAAATTTAGATATCATTAAACAGCGTTTAAAGGTATTGCTCGATGCATAACTTTAAAATCTCTAAATGGTGTGCTCAATCATCGAAATAACGATGAATAATTAATATCTAAGTGTGTAGTTGAGCGACTGTCAAAAAATTTACATGTTTCAAATCAGGGAAAATTTTGTCATCTGGATAGATAAAAATTAAATTTATAAATTTAATATTTGAAAAAAAAAATTGCAGATCATCTATAAATGCCAGTACCTACCAGCGCCCAGCTGTCTGCATTAAACACCTACTTTCGTTATGTTAGATTTCTCAAAAATCTGGTTCTTTGAATGGAAATAAAATCAGATTTTATAAATGGATTTTTAATGAATTTTTCAACTATTTATAGGAGTAGGAAACCAATTTTTAGAATTTCTTAAAGGTGATTTTTTTCTGCATTTAGCTGTCTAAATTTTGAGTTTTTAGGCTCAGTAGAATTTGAAATACAGCCCCTTATATAAAAAAAGACTAGTACATTTATCGCCAAGGCAGCCCTCTGTTTACATTAATCCTTTCCTATCTCTTCTAATTTTCGAAGAAATATTCTGCGGTTTGATAAAAATCTAGGCTCTTATTGAATCATGAGTACTTTTCCATTCTTCTAATTTAGGCATTTTTATTACTTTCTCAACTAATTATTAGAATTTTAAATTTATGAGGCTCAAGTACATTATGAGAGGCTTTGGACAATCTTCACAAAAATATTGAACCTCGTATGTGCTGCAGTTTTCGTTCGCCATTGCGCGCGCGCACACACACACAGACAGAGCAATTCGTTATTTTATTAGTATAGATAGACTGCATTACTGTAATTCAGAATTATCATACATGACTGAAGAGTGAAACAGGTTTTTGATACATTTAATGTAAAAACAAAAAAGAGTATATTATAATACATAAAAATATATTATACTTTTTTAAAAGTAGGAATAATTTAAAAATATCCTTTAAAAGAAGTTCTGGTATCTAAAGTTATTAATGGCACTCTGGAAGACTAATAAAAACTCCAAACAAAACATAAATTTAAATTTTCTAGTTTGAATCTGAATAAAATCTATTCGAAAACTATTTCAACAATTTTTTTCCATAGGAAGAAAAAGTGCTATAATATGTCATCATTTAATGATAAATTAACAAAATTTCAAAAACTATGGTGAATGGCTATATAACCACACAAAAAAGTCATAACAAATGGATATCAGTATTATTTTGTCATTATAAAATGCATTTATTAGAAACTGAAAAATATTTTACTCTTGCGCTTTTATTTTTAGTCTTTCGCAACAGATATCAGCGATCGTGTTCAACTATGAAAATCCTTTACATTTATGCGGCTTTTTCTAATGGTTTTTGCTTGTTCTTAGTATCTCTAATCGACATTAAGCAAATCATGATATTCAGTCTATTGACGAATGATACATTTAATTTATTTTTGAAATGATGACCATCATAATAATAGTGAATGATCTGGACATTTACACTATGAAATGATATAAAAAACGTGAAAATAAAAATAAGAAGTTTACTAATTGGTGTACAAATTTTTGCAAGTTTAAAAAATATACAATCATTAAAATTAACTTAAGATAATCCACGTTTCGATTTTCATCTGATAAGGAAGGTCTCTATACTGGCCATACCTAGAATATGTTGAAAAAAAAGCTAATTGTAATACTTACGTATGTAATAAAGGATCAGTTAAATTTAGAGGCGGAAATCCAGTAGAAAATCTATAAAAAATTAAAATATTTTCTAATATTTGGTGCAAAAATATGAAAGGAACACGCGATTTGGCGAACAGAATTTTTCTTCGCCAAAAGCAAACGATTTTATTGCATCTGAAAATTGCTGGTTAATTGTCGCTGAGAACTCTTCATTATTCACACCAGCTATTTTTTATTGCAAAATTATCCTATGATTTAATTGATATGATTGAATGATGACTATGAATTCAGTTTATATGATTCAATTACAAAATTTTGTCTGTTTCAAAAAACCGGTGATAAAAGACTTAAAAATTAAGCAAACGACTATTTTCGAGAAAAGATTAAAGAGTATTAGACATACAAGCGTATTTTTTTAAATTTTGTTACATTGCCAACAGGTGATAAATCGTCAAAAAATTAAATTTGTAATATTTTTTTTTACTGAAGCTCTGTCGAGGTACCTCCAAAATTTCTTTTATAAACAAATACTTCCATATCGGAAGAAAATTCTGTAATTTTTTCAGATTTTTCTGAGTATGCCCGTATCGAGACTTTCTTTATGAGATATTCATCAGGAAAACGCTTTTATGCTGCGTCAAAACAAAGTAAAATTGTCTTAAAATTTAAAAGTTCACTATATTAATAATCAATTATTGATTTAATCAACCACAATCAATCATAAATTTAACAAAGTTTCTCCGATGAAGATTAAAGTGTTGATCACCTTAAATTACCTTAATATTTGCATTGTTTTTAAACTTTACAACAATTAGTATACTATTTAGTAAACTTGTAATTTTTATTTTCCTATTTAATTTTAATAATAATTAAAACTACGGATAATAGCCAAATAACCATACAAAAAGTCATAAAAATGGAACTAAGCATGAAGTTGACATTATAAAAAACAACGTCCAAACAAAGTAAAATCGTCTTAAAATTTAAAAGTTCGTTATATTAATAATCAATTATTGATTTAATCAATCATAAATTTAACAACGTTTCTCCGATGAAGATTAAAATGTTGATCACCTTAATTTACTTTAATGTTTGTATTGTTTTTAAACTTTACAACAATTTTATACCATTTAGTAAACTTGTAATTTTTATTTTCCTATTTATTTTTAATAATAATTAAAACTACGGATAATGGCCAAATAACCATACAAAATATCATAAAAATGGAATGGAAGTCATAAAAATAGCATGATGTTGACATTATAAAAAACAACGTCCAAACAAAGTAAAATCGTCTTAAAATTTAAAAGTTCATTATATTAATAATCAATTATTGATTTAATCAATCATAAATCATAAATTTGGCAACGTTTCTCCGATGAAGATCAAAATGTTGATTATATAATTTACATTAATGTTTGCATAGTCTTTTAACTTTACATCTATTTGTATACCATTTAGTAAACTTGTAACTTTTATTTTCATATTTATTTTTAATAATAATTAAAACTACGGTTAATGGCCAAATAATCATACAAAATGTTCTAAAAATGGAACTTAGTATGGTGTTGCCGTTATAAAAATGCATTTATCGGAAACTGAAAGTCATTTTACTCTTGCACATTTTTTTTTTCAGGTTTTCTGCAACTAAAATTAGTTATCTTATCCAAATATGACTGTCTTTTTCTTTTATGTTTCTTTTTTCTAAAATAATTCTAATCTATACATATAATAAAACAGTAGGACCCGGTGTGTCTGTACATTGAAGATAATTGACAAAAATGGAGTCAGGGCGATAAAAGAAAACCAATGAAACACAAAAAAATTTTTTTTGAATTTTTTGTCTGTCTGTCTGTCTGTTTGTTCGAGGTTATCTTCGTAACTACTGAATGGATTTTTATGCGGTTTTCACTAATGAAGAATGCACACTCCCGGGCAGTGTATAGGCTTTGTTTCATCAAAATCGGACAACAGACAAAAAAGTAACAAAAAGAAACAAAAGAAACTATTAGGTGCGCTGCTCACGTTTTTTAGTACATATAAAATCCAATAGATGTCACTGTGCGATTTTAAAACGCGCTATCGTTATGTTTTCGCCAGTCTACTTAAGTATGAGAAAGTTTCAAGCTGGCTGTCGTTCCATGTTGTTTAGTCGGTAGAACGTCAGTGCGCCATACTGATGGCCCGGGTTCGATTCCCAGCATGGAATTTTTTTTCACTATGTTGGCATTAACGCCTATAAGCAATTAAAAGAATTTGAAATATTGTATTCAAGGCGAATTTTCTCTCTGGGAAAATTTCCTTGCATTAATATGTCAGTGTAATTTTTTTTTCGATTTAATTTTTTTTTTTCGAAACTTTGTTTTTCTTAAAAAATTACAGTAAATATTTGATATTTCCCAACGTTTTTTGAATGATCGACTTGCTTTATTTTTTTTTAATGTATGTCTGAACCTTATCTAACTACTTCTTCAAGATTTCTTTAGATAAACCGACCAGCGTAGCGGGCGAAGGCCGCTAGTATACATTAAACACGTTATTATAATCAACAAACTGACAAATGATACATTACATTTATTTTCGAAATATTGATAAGTATGGGGATCTGTGTCGGGTTGACCATAGAGAAGGATTAAACCGAACTTAAACTTTCACATTTAAGGGGTCAGGCACTCTTTAAAGCAATCAAAAATAGATTTTTTTAAAATAGCTTATAATTAAGTATGATTCTTAAGGAACATTTAAAGACAAAGTATATACAAAAATTCAAAATAAAAGAGAAGTTATGCCTAAAACAGTTTGAGCTTTCTCTATATGATCGAGTTGTAATTCTTTAATGTCATTTTTCTCAAAACAGTGATTTTGATCATTGCGCGTACGATTTTTTTCAAAAATGGTTGCCTAAAATTTCACGAAATTTTCGCTGAATGTATAAATCGTACAGAAGCACAAAATGACCTTATTTTATGGTTCTGAAGTAAGAAGTTTAGAATTCATGAGTATTTTTGTGCAATAAAATTACCAATCTTTCGAATTTCTTTAAAAAATAATTGTTCCTCTAGATCTATGAGTTTCGTGCTTTTCACCGTAGGTCATTTAAAAAACCCATTGTTTCTCTACTGATAAATAATATATTGGTTTGTTTTAGCCATTCAAAAGTGAAAAAACATGCGAGCAATGCATACAACAATAATCCTTTTGTAAAAAATGTAGTATCTTTAGAAATAAATAAAAATATATATATATGTTGGTGTATACTAACACTTTTAATTTATAAAATAAGTATTTGTTAGTATGTGTTTTCTTTTTTATAATTAAAAGTCAATAAGGTATAGCGTGATTGTTATTCTCACATAGGTCACTTTTTTACGTATCTCGTTAGTTCAAAGGGTAGAGTTTTGCAAAAAGAAGGCAATTATTATTATTGAAATGCCCAAACAATAATATTTGTCTCATGCAGATAATTGAAACAGGTGTAGAAAAATCATTTGTAAACAGTTTTCAGCTTCAAAAGAGTATTTTTTAGAAAGAATTTGAAAAGCATTCTCTAATAAACTAAAGCATAGAAATTTAATTAAGTAGGTTTTAAGTAATGCAGCAATATCCAATCTTTCGAATTTCTTTAAAAAATATTTTTTTCTCTAGATCTATAAGTTTCATGTTTTTCATCGTAGGTCATTTTAAAAACACACTGTGTCTCTACTGATAAATAAAATGTTGCTTTGTTTTAGCCATTAAAATGTGAAAAAAAAACATGCGATCAATGCATGCAACTATACCTTTTTTTGTAAAAATTGTAATACCTTAAAAAATAAATTAATATATGTATATACATATATATATATATATATATATATATATATATATATATATATACCGGGTGTCCTGAAAAGGACTGAACGATTTTAAAAATCAATAACTTGCAAACTTTTACAGATATTAAAAAAATTCTTGCACTAGAGTCATCTAAAAGGTCAAAAGTTTTTTTCCTGCGATTCTGGATTTTAGTTTGAATTACAAACAATAGATGGCGCTGAGAGCGCTAGGTGCTGTATTGAGAGGGATATTGACGTCACTTGGCACTGAAGCAAAATAAGGAGGTTAAAGCTATGGAGTGGATCTTATTCAAAAATGAACTTTTGCTTTTATTGTCCGATTTTGAATGCAATCCATATAATTTTGATTTTGCTGGCGTCAGCGCAATAATAGAGAAAAATATTATTTTCATGGGTACGACTCCTTTGAAATCGAAATGCGTGAAACAACAACGTTCAAATTACTGACTTTTATTAGTATTATTATTATTATTATTATTATTATTATTATTATTATTATTATTATTATTACATTCCAAGAATGTAAGTATTTTGAGAACAGGATATCTTATTTATCTATTTATTTATCTGGGTATCTTTTAAACCTTTTTTTATGTCACCTAGTCATGTCCTGTATTGTATTTTAAGTATGTGGGATTAACAGTTAATTTACAGGTACACCCAAAAGATTTCATCACATCATAGTCTATGTGGGAAAATCACTTGCAGTGTATATTAATGAAATACACTATTTCAAATGTATTGAAACTGATATAAATCACTGAATTACAGTATAAGATGATTATGATAGAATAGAGTATTTGGTATTTATAGCATTTAACATTCATTTACATTTTTTTACGTTGAACAGCTTTAAGTATATTACGATATGTTTAAAGAATAGAAATGAAATGATATACAGAGGCACTCAAAAATTGGATTAATAGCCGGCTCTGGATGGTAATCTCTGAAAGTGTGATTTCATTAGTTTAAAGCATGTTTCGGTTTTAAATAGATTTTAGCTAGATAAATGGCGTGTATTTAAAGATAGTAGGAAAAGTACAGGGCTATACAAAAGAGTTCAAATATGCTTCCGTCTATTGAAATAAATTGCTAAATGTCAAATATCAACTTAACATGTGTTTTTAACGCTTTCCAACATAGTTAAAAAATTTTATGATTTCTTATTAGTTACCCGTCTGCCTGTCTGTCTTCCCAAACTCTAACTTGCGTTGAAATAATTGAATTGGTCTGTAAGTGATATATGTTAATAAGATTTATTATGCCGTGATGTTGGGTATTGTAAACAAGCAATGCATAACTCATGATTCATTTACACAGACACTCAGAACTATGCCATTACATTATGTTCTGTGAAAATAATTATATATGTAGCTCCTATATTCGTCATCTGGAATGTTCTTTTATCTGTCCGCACATAATAGCGCAGAAACTACCCAACAGAATGCTTTGAATTATAATATATATACTCGTTGCAGAATTTTCGTTACTCATTTAAAGTTTTCTGAAAAGCGAATCAAAGCTTAAAAGGACATTAATAAATGTTTTCTTCATTCTATTAAAACCTATTCTGCGGGACTAATTCAAAGATATTCAGTGATAGGTGATGATTCTAGGTTGTCATTATGATTATAGCTCATTTAAGGTGGAGGTAGTATTATTTCCCTATTACCATGAATTTAATATACATAATCGTAATAAATTTTGTATATGGGTATTTTTACAAAAGCATGCAACAGCTATTGCACCAAATTTTCAATGTTTATACTATGAATATTCTTTGTTCTAAAGAATAAACAATTTCCGCAATTTTTTTACAACATACATAAAACTCTACTAAAGAACTTCTTTAAAACAAACTAGAATTTCTTAGAATATAACAAATTTTTTAAAATAGCAAATTTGATTAATTTTTAACAACAACAACAAAAAAAAAAAACTACTAAATCGTTTCACTTTATTTTAAAATATGATGCACAAAGTATTCTTTAAATTAGATGATAAAAAGTAATTTAATCCGAGAAAATATGGCTTTTTTAAATGTAAAATCGTCTGCAAAACTCGTATGCTGCTCGTTAAATTCATTTCCAGTTTCCAATCGCTACTATTATATAAAAGGATTTATTATTTCCATGACAACAACACATTTCATTGAAATTACACCGACTGAGTCCAAAATCGGGCTTTATGTCGAGTGCACAGGTCAAGTGTATGTTGTTCAATAAAAACAAATAAACAAAAGTTCAAAATCGGGCCCTAAGAGCAAGATTGTATTGTCAAACGAGACCCACTCCACAGCCTTAAACTCCTTATTTTGCTTCAGTACCAAGTGACGTCAATATCCATCTCAACACCGCACCTAGCGCTCTCAGCGCCATCTATTGTTTGTAATTCGAACTAAAATCCAGAATCGCAGGAAAAAAACTTTTGACCTTTGAGATGATTTTCGTGCAAGAATTTTTTAAATATCTGTAAAAGTTTGCAATTTATTGATTTTTAAAATCGTTCAGTCCTTTTCAGGACACCCGGTATATATATATATATATATATATGTGTGTGTGTGTGTGTGTGTGTGTGTTGGTGTATAGTAGCAACTTTAATTGATAAAATAAGTATCTCTTAGTATGTGTTTTCTTTTTTATAATTAAAAGTCAATAAGATAGCGTGATTGTAATTCTCACATAGGTCACTTTTTCACGTATTTCGTTTGTTCAAAGGCTACGGTTTTGCAAATACACTATATTGCCATTGATTATGGGACACTTGCGATTTTAGACATTTTACTAAACATCTAGAAAAATACATTAGGAATCATCTCGAAACTCTTAGTGTATAAATATAATAGTATACGTCATACATCTCCGTGAAGATTTTTTACCGAAACTCCATAGGGGACCGTCAACAAATTAAAAAAGAATGAATATCTTTTGAATAACCCTGTCAAAACTAATGTAGCAAAAGCGCTCAAACTCTAGATTATGATCGAATGCCTTATTGTAATACACTGTGTTCATTTTTATGCAAATAGCATGCATACTCGCAGAGTAATTAAGGTTTTTATAAAAATGGCCCCAAATTTTTCTAAGTTTTTCCCTTATAATTTTCAGAGTTCTTAATATAAAATAATATTTTTTTTCAGAAAATATGACAAACAACATTGCACACAGCACCCTGTAATCAGAATTAAAAAATAATAAAAATTGTATGAAAAATGAGTAGGTTTACTAAATGATTTTTTACTGCGCATGCGTCAGAGATATCAAAATTTCATTTGCATATTATGTTAGCTAAATGTATAGCGCAACTTTTGTAAAAGTCTCAAAATTATAGCTTGAAAATTCTAAAAGTAATCGTCTATAGAAAAAGGACAAAATCCGTTGTTTCCAAAATGAAGCAAAAAAATGAGGGATTTTATCCAAAAGTAGTCGTAACATCCCGTATTGTGTATTCTATATTGACACTAATCAATGAATATATGGATACAATCCCTCTTGTTTTTACATCATTTTGAGAATAACGGATTTTCAACTTATTCAATTGACGATTATTTTCAGAATTTTCAAGTTATGATTTTGTGACTTTCACAAAAGTTGCTCTATACATTTCGCTAACATAATATACAAATGAAATTTTGATATCGTTGACGCATGCGCAGTAAAAAATTATTTAGTAAACCAACTCATTTTGTATACAATTTTCATTATTTTTTAATTCTGATTACAGGGTGCTGTGTGCAATGTTGTTTGTCATATTTTCTGAAAAAAAATATTATTTTATATTAAGAACTCTGAAAATTATAAGGGAAAAACTTAGAAAAATTTGGGGCCATTTTTATAAAAACCTTAATTACTCTGCGAGTATGCATGCTATTTGCATAAAAATGAACACAGTGTATTACAATAAGGCATTCAATCATAATCTAGAGTTTGAGCGATTTTTCTACATTAGTTTTGACAGGGTTATTCAAAAGATATTCATTATTTTTTAATTTGTTGACGGTCCCCTATGGAGTTTCGGTAAAAAATCTTCACGGGGATGTATGACGTATACTATTATATTTATACACTAAGAGTTTCGAGATGATTCCTAATGTATTTGTCTAGATATTTAGTAAAATGTCTAAAATCGCAAGTGTCCCATAATCAATGGCAATATAGTGTAGAAGGGAACTAAAGCTTTTTAAATGCACGAACAATAATCTTTGCTTCATGCAGATAATTAAAATAGATAAAGAAAAATCATTTGTAAATAGTTTTCAGATTCAAAAGTGTATTTTTTAGAAACAATTTGTAAGACATTCTCAAATACAGTATAGCGTAGAAATTTAAGTAAGTAGGTTTTAAGTAATGTCGCAATATGGAACATTTATTCCGTGCATAAAGATTGTAGTGTAAATTAGGCTAAACATAACTATATTCTATTCCAGTCGACGTTCCCTCAATTAATTGTTCTTTAAAATATTTTTAATATACACTCTGAATAATGAAGTGTTAATAGTTATATTTAAAAAATAATGTCCATTTATTCTGTATAACTATGGTAAAATGTAGGGATAAGAAAATGCTTAAAAATAACTAAAGAAATGTGTGTTAAATTGCCATCGAAGCAAGTAAAAATCTAATAAAATATAAACTTAAATGTTGGTAAAAATGTTTATTTCATTTCAACAGGACCCAAAGAATATAAAATAAAGAACGGTAGAAGAACGGAAGAAGAAAAGCTTAACAAATTTTAAATGTCCATGTCTTTGTAAAAGAACATAACACAAATCAAAACACTTGAAGAATTATTTAGATAAGTTCATCAAGTTGAACACAATGTGATGAAGTCAAACTATGTAGAAACTAGTGTTGCCGTGTAAATTGTTACAAAAAATGGATGGGGAAAAACGGAAAATTCTTTCTGTGCCTTTAACCCTATCTAAGCAAGTTTGTTTACATATGGCATTTTCTAAAATAATTTTTAATAAAAATTAAATCATGTTTCACAAAGTTATTCCGTCTTTTTAAAAACTGATCTAACGATTTAACTGACTTTACGGATTTTATTTCATTAATAAACATTTAAATTTTAATTTAGTGAGTCAAGTCATGTGTAGTGTGTCAGGTCATGTTTGGTATTGTATTTGAAGTATGCGGGATTAATAGTTAATTTACTAGGCGACCCAAAAGAATTTCCTTACATTATGATGTATGGGGGAAAATCGTTTACAGAGAATTTTAATGAAATTACGCAATTTCAAGTGATTTGAAACAGATATAAATCAATGAAAGTTTACTAGGATTACGTTAGAACAGGAAATTCAGAGCATTTTTAATCCATTTACTGGGACACAAAAAAGAAATCGTTTGCAGTACTGTCTTTGAGTTACTACTGCTGGAAATCCAATTTCGGCATGTACTTTTATATAAATACAAAGCATCTATAGTCGTCGTTTAATCCGTCTGTCTGTTCGCATATAACAGCACAAAAACTTCCCAACCGAATTCTTTGAAGTTTTAAATATGTATTTCTTGCAGAACAGTGTTAAAACTAAAGGTTGCATATGACACTCCTAGGGGTGAAACGCTTGTCTCGTGAGTTGACACCCCTAAGGGAGCCAGAATTGCTCCCCTAGAGGTGTCCTGGGCACCCCATGGCACGTCATAGGGTACCATGGGACTGCCTTGGCGTATCATGTGATGCCATCGGGTGACTTAGGTACCTCTAGTGGTACAATTCTGGTTTCCTTAGGGGAGTCGCTGACGGGACAAGCGTTTCACCCCCTAGGAGTGTCATACGCAACCTTTAGTTTTAACAGTGAATGCTGTTCATTGTTTCAGATTTTATAAAAATCGGATGCACAGTTTAAATACAGTGACAGTCAAAAGTATTACGCTGCATTATGGCCGATGGGATAAAATAGCTTTAAGTGTCTTTTAATAATGTTAAACCCGTCGAAATATGAAGAAATCGATAGGCATTTCTGAAGGGCACTAAAATATACATTTTGTAGAATATGCCGCACAAACAATATTTTTATTCATTTGCATGAGAAAATGCTATGACAAAAGAATTCCAGTACATTATATAGTCGAACCTCGTTATCCCGATGCTCTCAAGACCAGAAAAAAGTGTCGCCATAAGAAGCTGTATTTCTAATTAATTTAAGAAAATTTCAAACTCACAATTGTTATTGCATTTTAAGCAATAAAACATTCTTATTAAACAAAATAACACAAAAATGGAATTGAAAAGAATAGAAATCAGATTTTTTATGACTTCCTTTTTTATTGTTGCATTAAATACTGGTGAGTTAAGTTTTGCGTATTGGATAAGCTGCTTACAATTATTTTTCTATATTATACAATCCATTTTGAACAATATCTGCTGCGGAAATAGATGTTAGATAATTTCATATCATTTCAATGTAATACAGTGCTGTCATTGTAGTTGGAAACTTTTGTCCTAACTTTATGTAACTTTCGATCCCTGTGTTTGAATAAATTTTTGCCTTTTTCTCTTTTACAATTTCAGAAATAATTGCATCTGGCGATATGGTGTCATTCTTATCAAAATCAATATACAGCTGGACATCCTCCGTTATATATATTTCGCGATCTAACAATTCTTTAAACAATATTGAAAGAAGGATGTATTTTTCCTTTCCTCCTATTAACTCGAGATCTGATGAATTACGATAAAACCTGCACATTTGAAACAGAAATGAGGTGTCCTAGACTTTCTTGCCCCTTTGCTGTAAACAATTTAGAACACTACGAATAAAGTATGAAAATGAAATGTTTAACATTCCCTAAGTGAATAAGCATTGCATTCTCAGTGTAAAACAACAAGGGCGAGTAATCGTGGATTGGAGGATAGAGAATGCGCAGGATGAAACCACTCCTTCGCTGATTTTGTCATTCGTAAAGAGTGGTGTTTCGTAGATTGTTCAGATAAACAATGGAAATAAAGTTTCTCCTTTATGTCAATGGGTATTTAAGACACTTCTGTGAAAAGTTTAGTTAAGACACTTTTGTAAAAAATGGGTGAACCCTGTCCAGTCCCAGTTATATATGAAATTATTAAAAATCAATAATCTAAGATAATTTCTGCTAAAGGTGATTAATAAACCCCAATAAGGCAAATAATTAAACTTTTTCAGATCTACATGTTTCATCACTGGATCGGCTCGAACGCCTTCTCAAGACCTAAAATGATAAAATTAATTTTCAAATATTTTTTTTTTCTTTTAATTGAAAATTTTTAACAAATCTTATGCGATCTCATACATAATGACATAAATACAAATGTAAAAAAGTGTGTTTGTGAACTTTAGATATTTTATACTGCTCTTTCTCATACTAGTAAACATGTCTTTCGGTACTATACGTAGTTATATCGGTGCAGAATCGTTGCATATTTTCGCAATGCATAAAAAGATCACTAATGATTCAAGGATAATGGACGGTAAATAAACTCTTGATGGACAAATTATTCTATTTCTAAAAACAAACTCCGTGTAATTTATAAATAAATATAATACATATATGTATATATATAAGAGAATATATAAATTATATTTTATGTTTATATCGGATTATTTTATGTATTTCTATTACAGATTTAATTATATATATAATAATATATAAATATATATATATAACTATACGCAGACCAGAGTATATATCAAAGAGGATTTACATATTGATTTTACTTCGAATATTTTTTTAATTCTGTGCTATAATTTTTTAAAGATTTATTTCACTTCACTTTTTAACAAATTTTAAATGTAAAAAATTGAACTTCTAGCCAAGATTGATTGAAATAGATTCTAAACTTTAAATCTCCTTTCATTTCAAATTACTTGAATGTCAATTCCAGTTGGACGGTTGTTAATGATGCGTTAAGATTATGTGGATTTCATTTAATGATCTTGACAAAAAAAACAGAAGAAATTAAAAAGGGGTAATTCTCTCAGTAGCTTAATTCTTTATATATTGTAAAATAAAATACTTATAAAAATGCTTTATTCACAAACAGTTATAACAATTAAGCTGTTATTTATTACGAATAAAATATTAACTATAATTTAAAGTTAATACTTTCAAATATTGAATTTTAAAAATAAAATAAAATAAAAGTATGTACACACTTTTTACCGATTTTGTCATTTGTCGATTATTATTATTTTTGTGCATTATTTTACGATTTTTTTTTTCTTAAAATAATTAAAGGAACATTTATTCAAGCAATTTTCGAATGAACTTTTACTCAAGTAAAATAAAAGATATTAAAATTATTCTTTTTAAATTTTTCTTCTTTTTAATTTTTCTTTTTTTCGAATACCCTGATTGTCGATATGATAATCTGTATGCTATTCCATTTCAGTTTATGAGATGATATTATAGTTGCTAAACGTGAATACTTTTATCAACAAGTTTAATAAAATTTTAGATACTTAGTAATTACTTGATGAAACTTGATAGTAAACGAATTAAAGATTCCACACTGTAAAGAAAAAAGTTTAAAAAGTTGTAAAGTTAGTAAATTTATTCTAGAAAACTGAGATTCGTAAAACTTTTTATGTAATGGCAATAACAAATAATATATGTAACACTAGGATATTCTAGATAGGAGATACTAGTATTTATCTATAAAAAAACTGGCTTGTTTAATTGCAGGAGTTCTTCAATTTAAAAGTTAAAATTATAATACTGTATTATATTACAGTACAGTGGCAAATAAATTTTAGACAAAAATGTTGGTCACCCATTATCATAGCTGCTAACTTGTACGGATTTTTCATACCACTAAAATTATATAGGAATTTTTATCTTGCTTCATCATTGGAAAACTTTAGATTTTGACGAATGTTTTAGGCGAAATTTTCTCTTAATTTTTAATTGTTAGTTAAATCCCGTACAAATTGACAGCGTTGCATGATGTAACATATACACATTTACACTGTAAATCATTAAAAAAGGGAAGGTTAAAGGAGGGAAGGAAAAATAAAATAAAATAAAAGTATCTACACACTTTTTGCTAATTTTGTCATTTGTCTATTATTATTATTTTTTTTGCATTATTTTACGATTTATTTTATTTCTTTCTTAAAAGAATTAAAGGAACATTTATTCAAGCAATTTTCGAATGAACTTTTATTCAAATAAAATTAAATATATTAAAATTATTCTTTTAAATGTCTTTTTTCGAATACCCTGATTGTCGATATGATAATCTGTATGTTATTCCATTTCCGTTTATGAGATGATATTATAGTTGCTAAATGTGAATACTTTTATCAATAAGTTTAATCAGATTCTAGATACTGAGTAATTACTTGATGAAACTTGACAGTAAACGAATTAAAGATTCCACACTGTAAAGAAAAAGTTAAAAAAGTTGTAAAGTTAGTAAATTTATTCTAGAAAACTGAGATTCATGAAACTCTTTATGTAATGGCTATAAAAAAATAATATATGTAACACTAGGATAATATAGATAGGAGATACTAGTATTTATCTATAAAAACTGGCTGGTTTAATTGCATGAGTTCTTTAATTTAAAAGTTAAAATTATAATACTGTATTAAAATTATAGTACGGTGGCAAATTAATTTTAGACAAAAATGTTGGTCACCCATTATCATAGCTGCTAACTTGTACGGATTTTTCATACCGCTAAAATTAAATAGGAATTTTTATCTTGCTTCATCCTTGGAAAACTTTAGATTTCGACGAATGTTTTAGGCGAAATTTTCTCCTAATTTTTAATGGCAGGAAATTTCCGTACAAATTGACAGCGTTGCATGATGTAACATATACACATTTGCACTGTGAATCATTAAAAAAAAGGAAGGTTACTAATAATGTTTTATGATACTGGGATACATAGAGGCTTTTATGTAACTGAAAAAACAAATATTCATGTCACACAGGAATGGCAAACTGGCGGCAGGGTGTTCCACAGATATATTAGTGTTTATCTATAGAAAAAACTGCCTTTTTTAATGGAAAGAGTTATTCAACTTTAAAAAGACAAAATTATAATTCTTTAGAATCAGTGGCAAGTGAATTTTAGACAAAAAATTTGCCACCAATGTTGTAACCCATACACTTTCGCACTGTAAATAATAAAAATTTGTATCGTTTATAGAATTTTGTTAAAAACAAATTTGCCTCAGAAAAATTCGCCTCTTTAATAAGTTACAAAAATTGATATGAATATCTTTGTTAAAGCTGAGTTAGGCTAGGCATGCGCCATGAAAATTTAACTTTACATAATAAGAAATGTATGCTACAGATTTTGGGAATGGTAATGCGATGGAGGAGAGTCATGATGATTTTCAAATTCTACGGCCATTCAAAGGTTGGGAACCACTGCATGCCACAAATATATATCGTTAAAATTATTATCTAGGATTTAAAAATCGATATTACACAGGGTACGACACTTCTGCTATTGTGTATGTCCAAACTGTCTGCGTCTTTAAGAATTAATATCGCACGTAATTACCGATAACTTTTTTTAAAATCATTATCAAAAACGCTTTCTTGCTTCTGCTACAATAAGTACCTCCAGCGCTAATCAACACCTTTATTTAATAGCCGAAAATCAAAATTTGTATGTAACAGAAAACTGTTCTTTTCTTGAAAATCATGTCACCTAGGGTAAACGCTATAGTTTTCTTGCAAGGTTTAAATTAACGTCTATTATATCTATTTTTTCATAATTTTAGTTTTCAGTAAATTGTAAAATAGATGGGGGAAGGGGACACATTTTAACACTACATTTTCGACGGTATCTCTGAAAATATATTACCTAAAGTTAAAGGAAAATATATATATATATATTGGAGTTAAGCATTACGAAAGTTTTACACGATATTCCATACGATTGACAAAAGCAAGATTATTAGATGCTACTCTGTTATCCCGTCGACCAAAATACTGTCGCCAAATTATAAGATTAAATGCCAATAATGGATAATCGTGAATGTCAATTCAATAACATTAAATACGATACACGTGTTTAAAACGTCATTAAGTGATTTTTATTTCGACTTTTTATTTGTATTCTTATTCATAATCAACTAATTATTTGTTTTTTTTATTATTTAAAATTAAAATTACGTGAATATTTTTAATTTAGGATATTAGTTTGGCGATTTGTGTAATTTGGCGAAATCGGTCGACGGGATAACAGAGTAGTACCGATTACTTTTTTCAAGTAACTTAATTACCCCCTCTACATTATTCCTAAATATATTTATAAATGTTTAATAATATGCAAATACATATGTTAATAGTCTCTATTACTCCCACATATATGAACTTTCCGTGTTTTAATAGTTTATGAGCTGTGACAGAGAGACAAATGAATGATTTTATAATGATTACGTTTTTACGTCTTAAGCACGGAAGCCTAAAAAGTAATAAAGAATTTAATATTTATTGAGTGCATATTAGTAAAATTTGTCAAACATTGATCGATTTATATTCTAAAACTTTCATTACGACATTTTAATTTTTATACGCTCTTCATGGACCAGTAATTTTCTTCTGAAAGTTTAAGTTGTTCTTATCTGCCTAGATCGTAAATCATTTCACATGATGTTTTCTAACCTTACCATAAGATTAATATATTTAAGATTTCATGAAAAGTTTATAAAGTTTTCGTTACTTTATCCTTCAAGACCTCTCCTTTGTAAGACTTTGTAAAACTGGGTAATTTATTACAGATTAGGGTGAATGTGATATTTCACTGAAGAATATGAAATATTTATTTCTATTACAGAGATATTTGCTTATTATTATATGTTATGTGCATATGCTTTGTATAATTTTTGCTTTTATTAAACTTCTTAACAAAATCTCGTAAAATATCATTGATATATTAAAATTAGGTTAAAAAATATTGTGGTACTTTCATTTATGTGTGCGTTCGTAATTATGTAAATATGTAGCACCTATACTGGTCGTTCAATCCATCCATCCGTTTGTTCATATTTACTTCTTAAGCACGGAACCTTAAAAAGTAATAAAGAATTTAATGTTTATTACGTGCATATTAGTAACTAAAATTTGTCAAACTTTGATCGATTTATATTTTTAAACTTTCCTTACGAGATTTTAATTTTATACGCTCTTCATGCACAAGTAATTTTCTTCTCAAAGTTTAATTTGTTCGTAATCATTTCACATGATGTTTTCTAAACTTACCATAAGATTAATATATTTAAGATTTTCATGAAAAGTTTATAAAATTTTCGTTACTTTATCCTACAAGACATCTCTTTTGTAAGACTGTACAACTGGGTAATTTATTACAAATTAGGGTATATGTGGTACTTCGCTGAAGAATATGAAATAGTTATTTGTATTGGAGAATTGTCATTTGCATATACTTTGCATGATTTTTGTTTTATTAATCTGCTAAAGAAAATCTAATCAAATATCATGCAAAAATTAAAACTACGTTAAATAAAAGACTTTTGTACTTTCGTTTTTTTAAACAAAAGGTTGCTCTGCTCTCTACCAGCTACGCTCGTCAATCTCGTTATAGCGCCACGAACTCTAAAAACATGCTAATTTAATTACAAAATGTTTTTACATTACGAAAACTTTCACACGATACTCCACGCTATAGACAAAGATAAGATTATTTTTTTCAAGTAATTTAATTATCTCTTAATATTATTCCTAAACATGTCTGTGAAAATTAATATGAAATAGTATAATATGATGTATAATATGATTTAATGATAATAGCACAATATGATTTAATAATATGAAATAGTGAGTCAAGAGTTTTTATTACTCCCGAAAATATGAATTTTGGCGTTTCATAATTTACGAATAAAATGTTTGTGACAGGCAGACATATAAATGATCTTATAATGGTTCCGTTTTTACTTCTTAAGCACGGAACCCTAAAAAGTAATAAAAAATTTAATATTTATTGCTGGCATATTAGTAAATAAATTTGTCAAACTTTGATCGATTTCTATTTTAAAACTTCCATTACGAAATTTTAATTTTTATATGCCCTTTATCAACAAGTAATTATCTTCTTAAAGTTTAAGTTGTTCTTACCTTTCTAGATCGTAAATCATTTCACATGATGTTTTCTAACCTTACCATAAGATTAATATCTTTAAGATTTTCATGAAAAGTTTATAAAGTTTTCGCTACTTTATTCTTCAAGTCTTCTCTTTTGTAAGACTTTGTAAAACTGGGTAATTTATTACAGATTAAAGTATACGTGGTACTTCGCTGAAGAATATGAAATATTCATTCATATTACGGAGATGTTGTTTGAATATGCTTATTATAATTTTTGTTTTTATTAAACTGCTAAAAGAAATCTGGTCAAATATCATAAAAAAATAGAATTAGGCTAAATAAAATACTTTGGTACTTTTATTTTTTTTTAATAAGGGATTTTTTTTTTTACTGTGCATTTCTAATTTAAGCACATGAGATTGGTGACTATGAGTACAAACAGGTAAAACTGGTGATTCGTAAGACAATTGCACAGGAAGAAAACACCTAATTAAGAAAAAAGTTTTTCGAAAATATACATAAAAATCATAAAATATGCGTGGATATTTTCGTATATGCTCAATAAATGGTCTTGAATCAGTATCATGTTTTCTAATTTATTTATTATAAGATTTAAATGTTTTAAAATTGTAACTCATTCATAGAAATAATATGATAAGCATATTATCGCATATTATAAGCATACTGTAAGAATTTCTATTGCGGATTCAGACCTAGGCTGAGTGCTGGACAATTCATCACATTGGTATTTTGAGATATAAGACATTCTTTTGTGTTAAGGGATATTAGTTCGGACGCGTTGTCTTGCAAAAAGGAAAGATGGGATAACTTAGGAGTTTACCAAACGGTCATACATTTTTTTTTTTAGTTTTCTGATACATTTATGAATTTTGTATGTCATTTAGTAATCAAAGAGACATTGGTATATTGTATTCAATATTGTTTTATATCATGGACTGTGACGGTATATTCATGCTGGGTGTCATTTGTAACGTTATATGCAGACACACTCAGGAATTTAGGTTAAAACAACACAGTTTATTAAAATGATAAGGGCTAAAGGAAAGTGGAGCCAGTCTATAATTTCACTCACTGAGAACACTATGAAAAGCTAAATCATACTCACAGGCGTTGGTCTAGCTCAGTCGGGGCACCGTCTAGCACCTGACACTATTTCCTGGCTGATCTACTAAACAAATCTTAATTTCACAGCCCGTGGCTGTGGATATTCCTTTATTTCTCAAATAATCAAAACTAAACTTTCTTACCAAGGCCGAACCTTTAATCCACTATCTGAACTTCTTTCCGCTTTACTGGAGGCCGTAGCTATTCTCTAATCGTCAGCACCTTAAACAATCATCAACTTCGTTGTCCAATGACGCTGGCTGCTGGCTAAGGCCAGAAACACACAGACGCTTGCTGCTGGCTAAGGCCAGAAACACACAGACGCTGGCTGCTGGCTAAGGCCAGAAACACACAGACGCTGGCTGCTGGCTGATGCCAGAAACACACAGACGCTGGCTGCTGGCTAAGGCCAGAAACACACCCACCACAAACTCACACCCAAGCTTTTATACGCGACAAACTGAGATACTTCTCATTAACATAATACTAATAACCGCGAGCTAACTGCGGAACTCGAAAGAGCACACACACTCTAGAAAGTTAAAGTAAAAGAGAGGATAGATGTCACTTTTACGCCTACAAAATGTTAAATTATTGACGTCACGATCTCAGAAACACTAGAGTGCCTTTATGACTAAAGGTCACTCCCTCACAACCCCCCCTCGAACTCCGCAGAGAAAAAGGGCTGGGCTAAATGCATGCCCAGAACTTTTTCTTGTTATAAATTTAGAGCCGTAATAAAACACAGTGATGGGTGAAATTTAACGCCGAAACATAACTTTTAAAATATTAACTTTAACCCATCACAACCAAAAAGAAAACTCAGTTTGCCTCAAATAATCACATATCCAATCCAACCATTCTTCTATCTTACAAATAGCCTCCGTAAAACTTCCAAAAACTCGTAAAACTTTCAAAACTAATTACTTCTTCTCAAAACAACCCACTCCACTGGGAGTGCTAAAATTTCTCAAAACACTAACCTTCCGAAATTTTCCTCAATATTGCAATGCAACTATAACTTTACCCAAAAATTTCTCCATAACTTTTAATATACTAGAATTCGCACCAAGTCCAAAAAACCCAATGCGCAAAAACTTTCCTCATCCAAATTCCGACTTCATCTAAGATTACATTTACTTCATACTAAACTAACTCTGCTACTACGTAATACCTACATCCCCATTAGCCAATGAACTAACTCCCAAACTTCTTCAGACTTAACTCCACTTGAACAATAATTGGGGCACATACGTACAGCGGCATATCGCTGTGCTTATGCAACAATCAAAAAATATCAAAAATTTACAAAATGACGTCATCAATCTCTTCATCTGTATTAACTAAAAGAAAAATAGCAGAATCAATACATAACAAAAAGTATACTTCCCTGCAAGAAAATCACATTAACATTCAATTTTAATACAATACAATTTCAAATTCAAATGCAGCTTAAAACTTCGCAACTTCCGGAAACCATTCTCAACTAAAGTACAAAACGCAACTCATAAAACACGAACGATAAGAAGAAAGTTAATTCATTAAATGTTAGTATAAGAGATAGAAACGCGTGTCAAGGACTTCTTGACCGCAAAACACGTGCGCGCCTGAACCGCGGCGCGTGTACAAAATAACCCAAATTACTATCTGTACTTTCTGAAAATTTAAACATACATTAACATACATTTTATAACACATGAACAATATAACAATATAATAACATTTTAAACAAATAACATAACCATTTAACAATAGATCCAGAATTTTTAAAAGCAGTTAAGACCAAAATTTCCAACATACATAAAACTAACAATTTTGCAAACAAATTTTGAACACAATTAAGCACTAAACGTGAGTCCGTCAAAAAATTCCAAAAATGGCCAAAAGTACAAAACAGTCTCTCTGCTTTCTATTCCTTCACATTGCTACCACATATATGCACTCTAATAGAAATTTAATAAAGAACATTATCACCCAATCATAGAGACGATTCGCTGCTGGCAGGCTTCATACTGCAAGATGGCTTTCTCCTCCTGTCCCAGAAGGCTTGTACGAAGGATCTCTCGTCATCAGAACTGTACGGTGACGCCACAGTTGACTGTCGTGCCTGCAGCCTGGTTCTGAATGGATGCCGTGGGATACTTGTAGGTTCCACTCGACGACTCTGCTCTGGCCGGTTCGCTGGGTTCACTCCATGGCGAGGTTCACACTGTTGTTGCCGGTAATCTGAGAGTTGTCTCCTCTTTCTAGACGCACCCGAAGTTACCGAAGATCCTAGGCCACGTTTCTTTCCAGACTTACGCTGTTTCTTATTAGGCAAAGATTCGGCATTTAAAGTTCGCTTAACAGTTTTACGAGTGTCCAAACGAAATCTTTTCTGGGGATTAATCACTGAAGATGGTGAACTATTAGTTAATTTATGCTTGTGAGGTTGTTGTCTAATAGATGGAGGAACTGGACAATTTATAATTTTTTGTCTTTTATGACACACTGAGTCCGATGTATTTGACACAGTTCTCTCATTTTTATTATACTTTGCTCTCGGATTGCTAGGCTTTCGACTTTCAATAACAGTCTTTGGAGCTGTTTGACCAAATTTTCTTCTTGAATATTGATGAAAAGAATTAGAAGAAGAAGTGCTGGACTCGGGACACTCATTGGATCGGGAATTTCGCGAAACACCACTCGACATATGAGAACCTTCACTACCATTTTCTCTAAACTTATACACTCTAACCTGATCCAGATTAACAGTCATTCTTTCACCATTGACATCAACAACCAAATTATTATTTCGAACTTTCAAAACCTCGAACGGACCTACAAACTTCGGACCAAACTTAGCTACTCTCTTTTGACGACTTGAACTTAACCAATGCTTTTCTACTAACACAAAATCTCCAACTTTCACTTCTAACTCCCTCCTACGCATATTATAATACCGAGCTTGTTTTTCTTGCGCTTTTCCCATTTGAACCTGAGCTTCCTTAACCAACCTCTCAATATCCTGACACATGTACTGACTTTCCGCATCTGACACCATAACTAACCTTTGGAATGGAGTAATGACTTTTCTACCCAAAAACAATTCAGCAGGCGTTTTCCCCGTTGACTCGTGAACTGCCGTACGAAGTGCGTACGCAAAATGCTGAAGAAACTGGTCCCAATTTGCATGATGAGAACCAACATAAGAAGAAATCATTTGAATTAATGTACGATTTACACGTTCAGCCATATTAGACTGAGTAAGTTCCCTACCGTCCTCAGTCTGCAACTTTTCACACAAAGACTTAAAAATATTGAATATAAAATCATAACGAAATGGTTTACTGGCAACTAGTGCGTCAAAACCAATATGAACTTCATTCGTTAAACTCGGTTTATCTGAAAAAACTTTACCAAAATCGACTGAAGACTTATTAAACTCCACCTTCTTAACCACACTTAAACCCGACTCCTCCAAATTAACTGACACTGAAACAGGCTCTTTCTTACTCACATTCTCATCATTATTCACGATTAACGACTTTTTAAAGAAATCCAAACTAATTCCTCTATCCCTCATATAATCCACACCAACTATACAATGCACTGTTAATCCATCTAACACACAAAACTCCCAACATGTCTTAACCGAACGAATTTCAACTTCCAATTCTACTGAACCTTTATTATCGCAAGCTACTCCCTGTGCTGACTGAACCACCAGACTTGACCTTTTCAACTTCTTATACGAAAAATATTTCCGATAACAATCAAAAGAAATGAACGACTTATCTGCCCCTGTATCGAAGACACTTTTAACGACAATACCATCTAACACAATTAACACTTCAGGTAACTCAACCGGATTAATAGTTATTTTATTTAAATTCACCGAAGACTTTTCAGACCTCTGAACACATCTCTTTTGCGTTGACCTATTTTCAACATTCTCATCCGAAGTTAATCTCCGTACTTGCGAAGAAACATTCCTGTCCCGTACTCCCCCACTACGATTATAACCACTATTCTGTCTATTTCCATACATATTTCTCTCACCACTTCTAAAATTATTAGCACCACCACCATTCCTATTACCATTACTCGTATTAGACATATTACGACCAAATTCATCATTTCTATTACGTAAATTACTATCCGGAAATCGCTGCCCCCCCTCTCACAAAATTACGTTCCCCCTCATTTCTCAAATTACCATCCGTGACAGGTCTCTGCCGAGGGTTACGCAAATCCCGTTGATCCGAGCTATGCCGAGACTCATACTTCGATAATATCTGGTGCATTTCTGCAAAATTCTTCGGTGCTCTAACTTCAATAAAGTCCTGTATATTTGGATTAAAAAGAGGAAAAACAATGTCCAACAATTCCTCAAATGTAATATCTAAATCTAATTTATTTTTTAGCTCAAGCTTACGTAGATAGAATTTTGACGCCGACTCATAAATATTCTGCTTATTACAATAGAACTCTTTTCTCAAAATACTTTTAACTTTAACGGGAGGAAATGCCTTCTTTAACTCAGTCACAGTTTGTTCGAATTTTTTCGCTTCATCAGTAATCAAAAACTTTCCTATATTTTCTAACCACAAAAGTGCTTCGCCCTTTAACGAGCATTTAAGCACTACGTACCTGTTTTTCTCAGGTATATTATTGAACAAAATATAATCATCTAATTTCACTAAAAATTCACTAATATCACCCTCACCGGTGAAATACACCCGTGGCACAATCTCAAAATGTCCGACATTTCGTTGGGCGCCATTTGTGACGGTATATTCATGCTGGGTGTCATTTGTAACGTTATATGCAGACATACTCAGGAATTTAGGTTAAAACAACACAGTTTATTAAAATGATAAGGGCTAAAGGAAAGTGGAGCCAGTCTATAATTTCACTCACTGAGAACACTATGAAAAGCTAAATCATACTCACAGGCGTTGGTCTAGCTCAGTCGGGGCACCGTCTAGCACTTGACACTATTTCCTGGCTGATCTACTAAACAAATCTTAATTTCACAGCCCGTGGCTGTGGATATTCCTTTATTTCTCAAATAATCAAAACTAAACTTTCTTACCAAGGCCGAACCTTTAATCCACTATCTGAACTTCTTTCCGCTTTACTGGAGGCCGTAGCTATTCTCTAATCGTCAGCACCTTAAACAATCATCAACTTCGTTGTCCAATGACGCTGGCTGCTGGCTAAGGCCAGAAACACACAGACGCTTGCTGCTGGCTAAGGCCAGAAACACACAGACGCTGGCTGCTGGCTAAGGCCAGAAACACACAGACGCTGGCTGCTGGCTGATGCCAGAAACACACAGACGCTGGCTGCTGGCTAAGGCCAGAAACACACCCACCACAAACTCACACCCAAGCTTTTATACGCGACAAACTGAGCTACTTCTCATTAACATAATACTAATAACCGCGAGCTAACTGCGGAACTCGAAAGAGCACACACACTCTAGAAAGTTAAAGTAAAAGAGAGGATAGATGTCACTTTTACGCCTACAAAATGTTAAATTATTGACGTCACGATCCCAGAAACACTAGAGTGCCTTTATGACTAAAGGTCACTCCCTCACAGGACGAACGACAAAGGAATCTTGAATATGTTCTGAATATGCTCTTCGTATATTATCCAAAAACACGCTAATCCTTCTATAGTAAAAAAAACTAGCCTTAAAAGGAATGACTCCTAGAATGATGCTGATGTGTAAGATTTCCTGAAATAACGAATCCGGGCGAACCACTCCTTCCATGAGTCGAATAGACCAATCAGGAAAGGGCTCCGTCTATGCATCGCCGTATGGGTTACCATAAAGAAGTAAAGGTTACCATCGCCAACAATCGCCAAGTTTGTCGCCAACTTGGCGATATATCGCCAAATTTGGCGACCAAAATTAGTCGTCAAAAGTGACGCCAACTTGGCGATAACTGTAATATTTCGCCAAATTTTCTTTACAACACCAGTCGTGTGACACATCATTTGAGAGGTCTGCAACTGCTTATTCATATTATGGATATCTTGTGTGTCACCCCCCACTCTGCCCCCCAGGGGGGGCACTATTTTAATTTATTTACAACACCAGTCGTGTGACACATCATTTGAAAAATCTGCAACTGCTTATTCATACCATGGGGTATTGACGAGCGCAGCAAGCAGGGGTAGTCTACAACTTGGAATCGCGAAGCGATTACGCGGGTGTTGGCAAGCGTAGCGAGCAGGGGGGCGGAGCCCCCCTAGTATAATAAAAAGAATTCTGGACTGTCCGATGTTTATTTGTATATTTTAATTAATAAATATATATGTATATTTCTCACATGAAAAAAATAGCACTAATCCGTTTGTCACGATAATACGTGTGTTGTTTTGCTCATTGAAGTCTTGGTTGTTTGTGACACTGTTTCAGAAAACGTTTCGAGTAAATTTTCGTTTTTTCTTATGAAACCTGAGTCGGTTACTTTTATGCGTATGGTGTCAGGTGACATGTTCGATTCAAGTCGATTTTTTATCTGATTGAGAGAGAAGTTGCTATTGTCAGTCAATCTTTCAATTTTTGTATCTTCACAAAATGAGGTTTTATTCGATCATTCTGAACGATACGTATTTTTGAGATGTTTTCCACGTTGCAAAACACTATAAATATCACGTTTTGACAAACGTAAATCAAGCAAAATTTTCAAAATAAATTTACCTTCAGTTTTTGGCTTCCAAACTTCTACAACTTCTTTGGGGAAGAACTGCAGAGATATTGGCATTTTAATATAACTCATACAGCAGTCGCTATTTTTCATAGTCTAGAAAGGATTTTTTTTCAGATAGGTCCCTCATCATCTTACTAATGAACAAACACAAACAAGAATGTCCAAATGTTGTGATTGTAAACAGATTCTTCAAAATGATTTGAATTTGTTAAAGACTGAAATAACAAATAAAGAAACTGGGGTGCATTATTTTTATCGCTTCACCAAGTCTGCAATAAGTGTATGGAAACACTCTGTTTCTTTGCTTCAGAACAAAAAATCAGACTAAACAAATATATTTTAATGGTCAAGATGATTATTTTTTAAGGCAGAAAAGTGTAATTTATAAGCATGATGCTCCTACAAAAAGTACTGTGTATGATGAATAATTTGTTAAATTTTAAAAATTTTGTGGCAATAAACAACGAAAAATCGTCATGACTTGTAGGGAATTGAGCATAACATCAAATAATTATTTAGCCGCATGTCGCTACTTCTCTCCTGCAATATCCCATTAAATGCAATATTAAAATCATATCAATGCTCCTCAGAGTCCAGATTTCCACTATGGGATTTCGAACTATTTTTGACGTTGAAGAAGAAGCTCCGCGGTAGAAAATTTAATACACATTCTGATCCATAAAGATGATTTAATATGGATGGATATAAAGCTATTTGATCAGTGAAGAGTATTTTTAGGCAGTTTATAAAAAAGAGCTTCTTTGTTTTGAAAAACAAGTTGAAAAAGGAATCGTTGCATATCATTAAAGAGAAGGTGTTTAAAAAAAATAATGATGTATGTTTTGCTATAAACACAGAGTATCCCGGGATTATTGAGATAAATTTTGGAGGAGGTAGAGGGCATCACAAGAATTCAGATTTGCATAGCAACCCATGGACGGAAACGTTTTCCTGACGCGTTAATTATTACACAAAACGCAAGAAAGAAAGGACACGAATAAAAAGAGGAACATACATACATTTTTAATGCTGCAAAAATGCTGGAAAGTTCCGAGGAAATAGTTGAACACACCGGGACACTTTCGTTATTTACCAAAGCATCACATCTTCCATGCGTCGGAGATGCGCTCCCATAGTCACGGTCCGAGGTCATAATTTAGAAAACCGATATTGATGAGGATTGTTGCCTCTTTAGGGTTCTTTTTCCTGAGTTTTTTTGCTAAACTAATTACAATACACATGTTTTATCTTCGTATTCGTGATATATCTTTTTTGTGTTTTGTGTCGTCACTACCGCACGAGGAAAGTGACGACTTTTACTTTTTTTACTTTGAGTTACAATGAAAATCTAAAACCTTGTGATTTACCCTACCTCCTTTTAAATTTTGACTAAATAATTCTGTGATATCTCGTATACTTATTGATTTTTTATTAATTTACTCTTAGTTTTTATGAATAATCTTTTGTAATGCGCATGTCTTCAAAACAATTTTTTTAATTTTTATAAATTTTAAGTTTAAAATCGTTAATTATTATTTAAAATATCACGTAAATGTAACAAAAGCATACAAATAAGCCATTTACTTTTTTATATATTTTTTAATCAAATTTAGCCTCAAAAGTTCTTTTTTATAAAAATTATTTAAATTTACAATAATTACAAATAAATACACTTCGTGATTTTCTTAATAAATGTAATAATCTTATAAAAAAAAACCTCTTTTTAAAACTTTTAAATGGATAATCAAAGAAGTTAAAGATATTTGAACACAAATAACGCTGAAAATTTCTGTAAAACGTTAATAACTCGTAACTTAATTCAATGCAATATTAATAAATCTTAGCCTAGCTTTTTCTTGTAAATAACATAAACGTTTAAAAAATCTTTGGGATCATAAACCTTTTTTTTTAAAACTAAACTAAACAAATAATAATAATCATAATTGAATTATAACAGGAATTCACATTTTAGAAGTTTTTAGGTACCTTAAAAGAATACAAGCAAGTAACAATAAGAAAAACCATTTCGAACATCATTATTTCATTCATTTAAAATCCTACAATAACAGATAAAGTATTTTTTTTCTGTAGAAGTTTCGTTAGTTTTTGGACTCTTTTGATTGTATTGCTACAACTTATAAGTTTTCGTTCATTTATCGCCGTACTCTTTTATATTTAACAAAAGTCCGAATCTAAAGAAATAATTTTTTTGAAAAGTTTCAAAGAAACCATACATCATTTATTTACAAAAGTATTTTTCCAATGAAGTGGTTCTTTCAAAATCATACAAAAAGAAAACATTCTTTTATGAGACATTGAAGTTAATGACAAAGTTGAACTATAAGTAATTTATCATAATGTTAGATTATGATATGTTTGAAAAAATCTGTTATTTCTGTACGTACATATTATATCAATAATAACGGGAGAAGGTGAAATTGCCACTAAAGTTTTTTAAGGTGACTCACAATGCCATTGCTAAGTTAGAAAATTAAGATAATTGAATAAAAGTTTTTTTTACTATATTAATTCCTACGGGGCCAGCGTCTTTTATAAAATTTTTAAGTTTTTTTTACTGGTTTTTTTTTAACAAATTTTTTTGCCTAATTGAACAGTGAAAATGGTCGGATTGAATAGGGCAAAATTTACAACAAAATTTTACTAAGAATAATCATGGATTTTTAAACGAAACATGTACCTATCGCTCATCTCAAAGAGCTCCATTCCTATTCAGTATTTTGCATGTTACAAGAAAAACATTATAATGTACAATGTGATATATACATACACACACACACACATATATATTCCTTGATTCACTTTATATATTATGTAGGGTGTTCACTCTCAACGGCGATCAATGGATAATTTCTAATCCGTTAGTCACAGTCATAAAACTCCAGTTACAAAAATGCTTTAAATGAGATAAAGAAATATTTTAAATGACAATCTAATATTTTTATGAGTTTCGATGCATATTTACTTATTTTACATTATAACACCCCCCCCCAAAAAAAATAACAGATTACTGCCAAGAAGTTTAAGAAAAAGTTTTATATCACTGCCATGATTGGGTTTTTTTAACAATAATATACTTTTTATCACTGATTCCAAAAAGTTCCAAAAGTTTTAAACATCATGTCTGGATTTTTCGCAAACGATAAATTATCAAAGTAAAAAAAATAACAAAAATCGAATAAGGTGGTATGGGGTAATAATGTCAAGCGGGGTAATAACGCCAAGTGATAATATTTTGCATAATTATGAAATAATCTGGTAAATGACACCCATGTGCTCTGCGCAGAAGGGTTTTGAGTCATATAAATCGCAAAAAACAGCTTCAAGTTAATTTGTTTCATTTTCGGGTCTTATTGTTTTTACAAGTAGCTAAAATTAACGCTTGATCTAAAATTTGCGAGATAAGTTTTGTGATGTGAAGACTATTTATTTTATCCGGAAATACTTTGTTAATTACTTAAATTTGTAGTACATTTCATGGACTTTCAAAATGTTGTTGAAGATTTTGGATATCTTCTCGAGATAATTTGTAATTTAAAATGTACAGCGCAATAACTATAACGGGGTAATAACGCCAATCCTTGGCATTAACACCCCGGATGATGCCCTACAGTGGCCGAGCTACATCCTAAATACTGATTCAAATAAACACAGTTAAAACTGTGCAATGTTTCTAATAATTCTATTTAATCGGTCCTTTTTAAGCAAAAAGAAGCTCACGGTCTGATATTCTTTTGCCACATTCCCCCCCCCCCACACACACCACACCTTTATTTTTCTTACACTTTCACAAAAAATTGAAGATTTTCAATGGCTTAGAATGCAATTTGTCAATTTCAAAGTTTGTAGAGTTTGTATTTTTAGAATTGGGCAATCTACATGCAATTATTCCATCTTATTTCATAGTTTTGTTTGCATGGCGTTATTACCCATATAGGTGGGTAATAACGCCAAATAGCATTGGTCAAGAAATCCCGCCATTACATTTTATGAATACATATGTGCTAAATTATTTTTTTCTTATATAGATAGTCGATGAGTTGCTGTATCAAATCATATATTTGTTTGAAAAATACAAAGTAAAACTGAGCCGTGAAAATTGGTAGAACCTTAACGTGGCGTTATTACCCCAGGGTACCTTATTATAAAATGAAAAAGATGGCTGTGTTTTAGGGTTTTGATAATTAATATTTATGTACTTTTCAGCACTATATTGGAAAATGACGTTCATTTTAAAAAAATCAGGTTAGAATTTTTTTTTGTAAATCGTAAATGTCAAAGTTAAAATGAAGCGAAAATATGATACTATTAAAGAATGGTAATTTTTTTTCCAATTAATTCTATTTAATTCAATAATTTATTAATTTTTTTTATTATACTTAGGATTATTATATTTAGGATTGTTATAGCTAAACAGCTGAGGAATCCAATGAGGTGGGTGAAAAAATTCAATTTTTTAAATTTTAAATTTCGAAATTTAGAATTTCTGATAGATCTTGACATGATGTTTAAAAAATGCAGCTCCTTTTCGGATTCAGAGGTCAAAGTGAAAATCAGTTATCAAAAGTTAAAAAGCATACCATAACGTTTCATAATTTTAATTTTCCACTTTTTTAATTTTTAAATTAAAAATTTGGAAAACTACTTTACGTGATGGTTAAAAATGGATGTGAATTTTGGGTTCTGTGGCGTATAATATATAAGAATTAATTATCAAAAGCTGAAAAAAAAACATGATCTAACCCAACTTTTACAGGCTAGTGTAATCTAATAACATTTTTAAATATGTAGACTCAACTGGAATAACTTTGTGCCTTATCAGGGTAACTTTGCTTTACCTTTACAAAACTGATTCATTCTGCCATGGTGAAATCTTGATGAATTATTTTCAATGAGCTGTCAAACTCACATTAGTGCTGCTATCTATATTTTAGACCAAATTTGCCGTTAACTCAAGTGATGTATCACATTTTTTCTTTTTTCTCTCTTGAGCCAATGTTACCCTGATAGTTCAAAGTTACCCTGATTGACTGTATCATTTCGTAAATAATTAAGGCTTTTAAGTTTCATAATTTTATTCAATAAAAAGGTGTTTTTTCCTTATATGTTTATTACAAATTGTACATTTTGCATTAATATTTTAAGATGATTAAATATTTCAAATTTATATTGTAATTTTATGGTTACTTTCAACCAATTTTTTTAAATTTTGACGAAATTATATTTCTATTAAGTTTGTGAATGACCCCTAATTTGCAGCAAAAATATGCTCGAGATTTTAATAAATATTGCTCGCTCAATTTTAATCGTAGAATAGAGGGAATTTTTTTTGTCTTAATTTTCAAAGTAACAGGAAAAATTTACTGTATATAACTTATACGACTGAAAGACAGTATAACTATTTAAATTTCAAAAAAAATTTTAAATGATTTTATTTACCCGTTAGTTTATGCGTAGAAAAAAATAATGTGTAACTTGATAACTGTTAGCTTCCCGAAAACATATATTCCGGGTCAAGAAAACAGATTAATACATTGTAAAAACTGCACAAAATCATGAGAGAAAATATGTGACAGCAAAAAAAGACGCATAATAATGACGCATCAGATTCTCGAAAAAATATTATTTTCTGATGTTTCGAAAGGTTAAGAGCACATTTGAGAATAGTTAGTAATTCGGAAGAATGTATTTTGCAGTGTGTCCTTAAAAGAATGTCCCAGTAATAAAATTTTATAGTAACAACTGTAAGCACTGTAGAGTTTTGGATCAAGGAGAAATACAGACAAATAAAGAGTAAATCAAGCAGCTTTAGATAAGCACATCGCAACCTACTAAATTTTTGTTATTTACTCGTTTGCAATGCTAGATATGCGAAATTTCGACTCCTGACCATATATCATTATTGCTGTTCAAATATTTAAAGACAGATAGAACACTAAGATTTTTCCCTTTCAGTCTTTATAAAAGATCGCGTCTATGCTTCGCCGCAACCGATTCATTTTTCACAGTTGAGACACAGAATTCAAACGGTTATTGCTTCCATGACTTCGCTTTTGTTAACCGAAGTATGAGGAGAATCAGACTTGAGGTTGAATGAATATGTGCCGAATAACTAAAGATGCAACTATTAAACATCTGTAAGTAAAACTGTATTATTTTATTTTAAATGTGATTTTTGATTTCTTGCAAAGAGTCTAAATTAAGCTGTTATAAGAAATCATGGAATCTGGGACTTTCTTTGATGGATACTCTGTATATTTTCATCCGTGTACATATAACCTTTCCTTACACTAACAAAAATATAAATTCATTTTTTATTATGCTGAAATAAAGTAACATCCATATTTGTGTAATCACATGTATTCCGTTTCATCTCATATGTATAAATACCTGCGGGATATAATATTTAGCGAATAAATACGGCAATAAGTCAGATACATGTACAAATCTTCTTTTGAAAAGTTTGTGTATACTTTTAACGTCGTTACATCTAGAAATATTTTTCAGTGGATGATTCTTTGAAAAATTCTCACTTAATGAAATAATTTTTTTTTTACTTATGATAGTTAGTATAATTATAATGATAAAAATATAGAAAGTAAGCATCACTGTTTGTTGCGCAGAAAACTGGATTCCAAATTTTCTTTTATGTTATGATTATATTAGTAAAAATGCGTATCAAAGATAAAATGTTAAGATTGCATATTCGAAAAATATAGTTCAACTATACAAAATAGGGAAATTGAAGAAAAAATACGCAAATTACTTTAAAAATTATGTACATCTTACCGTTTAACAAGAAAAAAATTATAACATTTCAGATGAAGATATTGCAATGTAAGTATTGTAATTTCATTCGATGCATGATTGCTTGAAAAGAGTTTTAGATTTAATAAAAAAGATGAAATAAATAATTTGATGAAAAGATTTAATAAGTGTATTAAAATGTACAATTGAACCTGGGACTTTCTTTTGTGGATACCGTGTATATTTTCATCCATGTATATATAATATTTCATAAAACTATGAAAAATAGGGATATACTTTATACTGTGCACAAATAATAAAACATCCATATTTGTGTAATTCCCTGTTTTCGTTTCTTCTATCATGTGTACATATATAACTTACGTAATATAATATCTAACGAATAAATACTACTATAAGTCAGATACAGGTAGAAATCTCTTTTTGAAAAGTGTGTGTGGACGTTTAACGTCATTTTATCTACAAACATTTGCTCAGTGGACGACTATTAGGAAAAGTTCTTACTTAACGAAATAAATCTTTTTACTTATAATAGTTAGTACAACTAGAATGTTATAAATATAGAATGTAAGCATAACTATCTTTTACATTGAAAACTGGATTCCGAATTTTTGTTACGTTATTACTATATTAGTAAAGGATATGTGTATCAAAGGTAAAATGTTAAGATTAGACACTCGAAAAAAAATAGTTATACTATGTAAAATATGGAAATATTTTTTTAATTATATAAAGTAGTTAAAATATTAAGTACTTTTGCAGATCAACTATAAAAAATAAAATATATGTGTTTTTTTTCTGTGTATAAATAATAAAACATTTATATTTCTTCAAATACTTGTGTTTTGTTTCTCCTGATATGTTTAAATAACCTACGTAATGTTTACTTAACGAATAAATACTGACATAACTCCTATAAGAGGTAGAAATCTTCTTTTGAAAAGAATGTGGGGACTTCTACGTCGTTATATCTAGGAATATATTCTCAGCGGATGATTCTTCGGAAAAGTTCTTACTTAATGAAATAAATCTTTTTACGTATAATAGTTAGTATAACTTTAACAACATAAATATAGAAGTTAAGCATCAATGTTTCTTGTATAGATAACTGGAATCCTAATTTTATTTTGTTTTATCATTATATTAGTAAAAATGTTTACCAAAGATAAAATTATAACATTGCATGCTCAAAAAAATAGTTACACTATGCAAAATAGGCAAAAAGTTTTTTTTAAAATATACAAAGTAATTAAAATATTAGGTACATTTTACACATCAACTAAGATGGATAAAATATATGGCTTCTTTTTTACTGTGTATCAATAATAAAACATCGATGTATCTGTAAACTCGTGCATTCAGTTTCTCCTTATATGTTTAAATAACCTACATAATATAATACTTTACAAATAAATACTACTATAACTCAGATACTGGTAGAAATATTCTTTTAAAAGTTGGACGGACTTTTAACGCCGTTATATCAAGAAAAGATTTTCTCGATAGGCGGTTCTTTGGAAAAGTTCTTACTTAATTAAATAAATCCTTTTGCTTATTAGTGTAGTTAGTGTAATTATAGTAATATAAATAAAGAAGGTAAGAATCATTGTTTTTTGCCGACAAAATTGGATTCCATTTTTTTCTTTTATGCTATCATTATACTAGTAAAAAAGTGCATCAAAGGTACAATGTTAAAATTGCACAATCGAAAAAAAATAGTTACACAATTTCAAAAAACGAAAATGTTTTAAAAAATATTCAAAGTAATTAAAACATTACTGATGTTTTATAGATCCACTAGAAGGATAAATTATAATAGCTTTTTTTACTGTGTATAAATAATAAAACAACTATATTTCTGTAATCACATGTATTCTGTTTCTCCTGATATGTTTAAATAAGCTACGCAATACAGTACCTATCGAATTAATACTCGTTTAACTCAGATGCAAGTAGAAGTCTTCCTTTGAAAAGTTTGTGTTCACTTTCACTTCGTTATATCTAGGAAGATTTTCTCGGTGAAGGATTCTTTGGAAAAGTTCTTAGTTAGGGAAATAAATCTTTTTACTTATAATAGTTAGTAGAACAATAATGATATAAATATAGAAGGTAAGCATCATTGTTTGTTGCGCAGAAAAGTGGATTCCGAATTTTTTTTATGTTTTCATTATATAAGTAAAACTGTGTACCAAAGCTAAAATGTTAAGATTTCATATTCAAATATATATATATATATATATATATATATATATATATATATATATCTAAAATAGGGAATTTTAAAAAAAAATATACATGAAAAGTAATTACAATATTAGGCAAATTTTAGAAATGAACTAAGAATTATAAAATGTGTGGCTTCTTTTTCAATATGTATAGAAAAATCCATATTTCTGTAAACACACGTATTCCGATTCTTTTCATACATATAATAACCTGTATATTATAGTATTTAAGGAATAAATGCTACTATTAATCATATGCAAGTAGAAGTCTTCTTTTAAAAAGTTTGTGTTTACTTTAATGTCATTATATCTAGAAACATTTTCTCAGTGGACGGATCTTGGAAAAATTTTTATTATTTAATGCAATAAATCTTTTTACTTATAATAGTTACTACAACTATGATGATATAAATATAGGAGCTAAACATCCCTTTTTCAGGCGTAATAAACTGGATTCCGAAGTTTCTTTTATGTTAACATTATATTAGTAAAATATTTACAGCAGTTTTAAAATATTAAATTGCATACTTGAAAAAATAGTTAAAAATAGGGGAGAATAAATGTTTGTATATATATATACAAAGTAATTAAAATAATAGGTACATTTTCCAAATCAACTAAGAAGAATAAAATACAAGTAAAAATATATGTATGTAAAAATACTTGCATAAAAAATACGTGTTTATATGAATACATGTAAAATGTGTGATAAAATAATTTTTTTACTGCGTATAAACAATAAAACATCCATATTATTTCTGTAAACACATGTATTCCATTTCTCTTGATATGTTTAAATAACCTACGTAATGTAGTACCTATCGAATACTTACATATTCAACTCAGATATGTAGAAATTTTCTTTCGAAAAGTTTGTGTTCACTTTTACGTCGTTATATCTAGGAAGATTTTCTTCGTGAATGATTCTTTGGAAAAGTCCTTACTTAATGAAACAAATCTTTTTACTTATAATAGTTAGTACAGCTATAATGATATAAGTATAGAAGGTAAGCATCACTGTTTGTTGCGAAAAAAACTGGATTCCGAATTTTCTTTTATGTTACCATCATATTAATAAAAATGTGCATCAAAAGTAAAATACTAAATTGCATACTTAAAAAAAAGTTTACGATATTGAAAATGCGAAAATAGAAGAAAAAATATAGAAGTTAAATATACAAGTAAATTGTTTATGTTTTGCTGTTTGACTGAAAAGGATAAAATTTAGAATGTATATTTGTATACATTGCAATGTTTGAATTCAAAACTGAGTCTTACCAGGAAGGTCTCTATACAGCTGTACTCAGAATAATCTGAAAAAAATTACAGAATTTTCTTCCAGAAAAAAAATCGGTTGAATCTACATTTAGCGCTCAAGAATTAATAATGATCATTTCGTTATTTGGCGACTTTTCATTGGTTAGCGGTGGAAAGCAATTTCAAAAAATACTTTTTTATGTCAAATATACTTTCAGAGAAAAAATTAATGTTGAACTTCAGTTTTATCAATTTTCTTTTGTTTTAAGTGTAATTTTGTTATATCGATATTTATTTGTATTTATTTTAAAATTTAATACTCAAAATTCGCTATTTAAAACGAAATTCATAATTTAAATTAATTAAAATTGTTTCAAGATGAAAGTCCCAATTGAGAAATATCAATTCGATTTTGTTGTTATGGAAACATTAAATAGGTTCTGCATTTTATTTTCGAACACTTTTAAGAGTACGAAAATAATTTTTCTCTCTCCTTTTTTATTATTATTATTTTTTAATAAATGAAAATATTTTCTCCTACGATAAATTAAATAACTACAAAAAAGCTATGTATATATTTGTATTACAATACATACATATATATGCAACATATTAAATTCTCTCATTGTGTTGTTTAAATTCTGAAAAAAATTAACAGTTTTCAGTTACATTAAAATCGTTTGCTTTTGGCGAGGAAAAGTGCTGCTCGCCAAATCACGTGATGCTTTCGTATGTTCACATCAAATATTTATAGTACTTTATTATTTACAGAATTTCAACTGTAATTCCGCCACAAAATTTGAATGATCGTTCATTACGTACATGAGTATTTTAATTCAGCACCAATAGTGGCTATTTTAAGAATATTCTTCACCTAGTACAGCCTTTTTAGTGGTTGTCACTGAACACGAGTACAGAATGGTATTACAATTGTATGGTTGTGTTGCAAAAGCTGCTGCTTTAAACATTCCATTATAGCAAAAATGTCACAGCTGACGTCACTGCTAGTCACTTTATCACATCGCATCTGTGATCAAAATGTCATCACTCAGTGACGTCACATTGTGACTGATATGTAAATTTCTTGGAAAACTTTAAAAAAAATACAAAAACTTTCTAAAACATTTTAATAAGTATAAAAAATGTTTTTTCTGTATATTTAAAAAATTGTGACATCATTGTAATATCACTATATGTAACGTACGTCACATAACATATATGTGCAATATTGTGAATTCATAGTATGTTAAGAATATAAATTTCAAAAACCGATGAAAATGAACAGAAATATTTTAAACAGGCCATCTTAATGTATTTGGAAGATTGGATCCGATCTATTTTCTAGTATACTTTATTGTAATATATAAAGGTACTTCTATACTTTCAATATTTTCCTTTCCTGGACATTGTTCTCGTACCTTTAATGGTAGAGCACTTAGAGCGGATTCCAAGGGTTTGGGTTCGATCCCTAGTTTGCCTTTTTCTACCCTGTTGGATTTTACATTTAGTGATAAATATTCAGTAATTTGAAGCGTAATTTCATTGCTGAAAATTAATTGGAAAATTAAGAAAATTGTATATACGAAATATTTCTACAAAGATGCATCTATTTAAAGTTTATATTATTCCATTAAATATTAAATTAAAAATTGGTAGCATACAAATTCTTTCGCTTTCCTAACTTGATATTTCTGATGTCTTTTCAAATCTCTATTTTATGATTTTTCTCCTACACTGCAATAAAACACATTCCTCTTTAACTTATTTTTAACTTTAAAATAACTTTAAATGGAAAACAACATGGCTTACATTGTTGGCAGTGATTTATGGACAAGAATGAAACACAAATATGTCTTCTAACACATACGTCTTCTTTCATATTATAACAAAAATCCGAAAAGGAAATGAAGCATGAAAAATAACACGAATTAATAACCCATAACGTATTCAATGGCGCATGAAAAATGCTTAAACGATGAAAGTAATTAAGAATTTTATCAATAGCTGTCCAAGGGATCATTCCTTTTGAAACATAAATTTTAACATATAACACATACTACAAATATTTTCTGAATATAATTTCTACTTTTTTAAAAATAACTTCGTACTGGAAAACACAAGTTTGATTTATATTTTGTGTTTATTTTTGAATATATCAGTCCTATAAATTGCATCTTCCCCACAAAAGGTTTCACTGTCTCAGTTTTAAAATTAAATAATATATTCCTAAATTGAACAGATTTTGAAAGCATACACGTAGACATAAAGGAAGTATTGTAAATGGTTATTTTCACATTTAAAAAAGAACATGCAGAAAAAAACAATTGTTTACTTTATATAAATTTCTCCTAGAAAATTATTTCTCTCATAATAAAAAATAATGATAAATGATAACATTAGTAACCAATTTCAAAGTTTATCATAAGAATTTTTTACCTTTTTCATAGCATACTGTGCCTTCTTTAATAAAAAATAAATATTTCTACAAAGATGCATCTATGCAAATTCTTAAGTATTATTATTAATTTTTATTTCCATTAAATATAAAGTTAAAGATTGGTAACATCCAAATGCTTTCACTTTCCTATCTTGACATTTCTAATGACTTTTCAAAATACTATTTAATACTATTATTAAAAAAATATTATTTTTTTTCACCTAAATATAATGAAACATTCATACCTTTTAATGTTATTTTTAAAGTTTAAGTAACTAACTTTTAATCGAAAACAACATGACTTACATTACCGGCATTGAATTATGGACAAAATTGAAATACAAATATGTCTTCTAACGCATACGTCTTCTTTCATATTATGGCAAAAATCTGAAAAGGTAATGAGGCATGAAAAATAAGACGAATTAATAGCTCGTAAAGTATTCAATGGCGCATGAAAAATGCTTAAACGATGTGATTAACTTAGAATTTTGTCAATTGCTGTCGAAGGGACGATTCATTTTGAAACATAAATTTTTAACATTTAGCACATGGGAAAAAATATTTTCTGAATACAATTTTAACTTTTTAAGAATAACTTCGAACTGAGACACATGTTTGATTTGCATTTTATGTTTATTTTTGTATCTATTAGTAACTATAAATTATATCTTTCTTACAAAATATTTCACAGTGCTCAAGTGCAAAATTAAATAATCTATTCAAAATTTAATAATTTTTGAGAGCATAAACTTATGACATAAAAGAAGTATAGTAAATGGTTGTTTTCACATTAAAAAAAAGTACATACTGTTAAAATATTTGTTTAATTTTTTAAATAAAAATTTCTCCAAAAAAAGAAAACTATTTGTTTTATAATGAAAAAAGTCGTTAAATAAATATATTTCTAACCGTTTTTATAGTTTAATAAGAATTTTCGACATTTTTCATTGCATATTGTACATTCTTTAATAAAAAATGAATATTTCCACTAAGGTGCATCTATTTAAACTTTTATATATTGTTTCTAACTTTTAATTACATTAAATATAAAGTTAAAATTTGGTAACATCAGGGCTACACTAGATACTGGGCTTGCTCATTCCTTATAACGACGTCACAAAAGGTGGCTCGCCGCTATCTGCGATTGGTACAAACAGGGCTCAAAGTGACGCACCCATCGTTTTGTACCAATCGCTGGATGTCATTCAGCCACCTTTTGTGACGTCATGAAAGGAATGAGCAAGCCCGGTATCTAGTGTTGCCTTGGTAACATCCAAATGCATTCGCTTTCATAACTTGACATTTCTGAAGACTTTTCAAATCTCTATTTTATGATTTTCTTTTACACTTCAATAAAACATATACACCTCTTTAACTTATTTTTAACGTTCAAATAACTTTTAACGGAAATCAACATGGCTTACATTGTCGGCATTGATTTATGAAAAAAATGAAACACAAATATGTCCTCTTATACATACGTCTTCTTCATATTATGACAAAAATTTGAAAAGGAAATGAAGCATGAAAAATAACACGAATTAATAACCCATAAAGTATTCAATGGCGTATGAAAAATGCTTAAACGATAAGAGTAATTTAGAATTTTATCAATAGCTGTCTAAGGGATCAGTCACTCTTAAAAACAAATTTCAACATTTAGCGCATGGGACAAATATTTTCAAAATATAATTTTAACTTTTTTTTAAATTATTTCAAACTGAAAAGTACATGTTTGTTTTCGATTTTGTGTTTAGTTTTGGATATATTTGTAACTCTAAATTACATCTTCCTTGAAAATATTTCCCAGAGCTGTCATTTATAAAATAAAAAAATTAACATTGGGAAATACTATTTATATTTTGATTTGCAAATCAATATAAATAAATTAAGATTCATTAAATATTAGTAAAGTAGAGAACTTTACCCTTTTAATCATTTTAACGCGAATATAGCGGAAGGAAAAGAAATAGATATCAGTAATTAGATTTAAAAATATAATTACTGTCTTCGGATTGTACATTGTAGAGCAATTTTGATACTATACGATTATAAGTAATATTAATGTTTAAAAAAAGCATAATTTGCAAGAATATCGTTTTTTTTTATTATTAAAAAAGGACAATAATTGATAACGTTATTAATGAATTTCCCATTTTACTATAACAATTTTCTATTTTATTACAGATTGTACCTTTTTTTTAAATAAATAATCAATATTTATACAAAGATGCATCTATCCAAACTTTTTTATATTTCAATTAAATATTATGTTAAAAATTGGTAACATCCTTTGTTCAAAAATGTATAAGAATAGAAAAACTGTGTTTAAAAATACACGAATGATGCATGAAAAGGTAGCAAACAGCCATTTAATCTACTATTGATATTCTTCATCTGTGGAAGACTTAGATTGCTTGAAAAAGCAAAGCAGAGTGAAGATAGGGTTAGCTTTGCTTTTTCTAACATGCTGAATCTTGCACTGATGAAGAATCTCTATAGTAAATTCGAAACAGCCGTGTGCTACCTTTTTATGAATTATTTGTGTGTTTTTAATCGTTGGTTTCCGAGCCTTAAACATCCAAATGCTTTCGCTTTCCTATCGTGACATTTTTGATGATTTTTCAAGTCTCTATTTTATTAATTTCTCCTACACTAGAATAAAACATGCATAACTCTTTAACTTATTTTGTACGTTCAAAGAGCTTTTAATGTAAAAAAAAACATGGCTTATATTGCCGGCATTAATTTATAGGCAAAGATGAAATACAAATATGTCTTCTAACACATAATTCAATTTTCATATTATGACAAAAATCTGAAAAGGAAATGAAGCGTGAAAAATAACATGAATTAATAGTTCATAAAGTATTCAATGGCACATGAAAAATGCTTAAATGATGAGAGTAATTTAGAATTTTATCAGTAGCTGTCAAAGGAATCATTCATTTTAAAACATAAATTTTAACATTTAGCACATGAGCAATATATTCTGAATACAATTTTAACGTTTTAAAAATAACTTTGAACTAAAAAATACATGTTAGATTTAAATTTTATGTTTATTTTTGGATCGATCAGTAACTGTAAATTACATCTTCATTGAAAAATATTTCGCCGTGCTCTCAATTAAGGAATTGAGATACATTAAATATTAGTTTAACACATTTTAACGTGAATATAGTGGAAGAAAAAGAAATACTAATCAGTACTTAGATTTAAAAAAATTATAGTAATTCACTCTTCGAGTTATAGATGTTGTCCGGTAGTTTTGACATTATACAGTTATAAAAAATATTAATGTTTCAAAAAATAAAAATAAAAAAAAATAAAAAAAATAAAACATGATTTACAAGTATATCGTATTTTTGTTATTAAAAATGAAGACAATTAAATGATTACATTACTGATCAATTTTGCAGTTTATTATAAGTTTATTATTATTTTCTTCCTATTTTATTGCTTATTGTATCTTTTTAAATAAATAATAATTATTTCAGGAAAGATGCATACATTTAAACATCTATATACTTCCAATAAATATGAAGTTAACTTCATGAGAGGTGGGCGGTGGAATATATTTTATCCCACCTAATTTAAATGAGATTCTCACCTGAATCTTTTAACGAAATCTGCCATTTTACTTACCCATCATACGTAGTATAGGGTAAGTCTTGCAATCGTTTTGAAAATCGAAAAATTTTTTTGACGGATTTACACGTTTCAGATACTGGAGATTCCAAAAAACATATTTTTAGAAAAAAAAATTTGCCGTCCGTCTGTCTGTCTGTCCGCATATAACAACGCAAAAACTACCCAACCGAATCGTTTGAAATTTAAAATACATAATTATAACATAATTTTGTCGAGTCATTTCAAATTTTATGAAAATCGGAAGGATAGATCAATTACAGGGACAATCAAAAGGATTCCGTTACATTACGGTCAATGGGGAAAAAAGTTTCAAATGCATTTTAATCGTTTGAAATTTAAAAATATAATTATTACGTAATTTTGTCGAGTCATTTCAAATGTTCTGAAAATCGGATGCATAGATCATTTACAGGGACAATCAAAAGTATTCCATTACATTACGGTCAATGGGAAAAAAAGTTTTAAATGCATTTTAATGATGTTACACTCATTCGAACATAATATAATTGGCATGAATCTATGAAATATATACTAAAATATGCATTCTGTACAATCTGTCATGCAAAGAATTTTTATTATTAAATTACAGGGCCACACAAAATTATTCCATTACATAATGCTATACGGGGAAACATTGTTTGGGGCGTGTTTTAATTATATTCAACTATTTCACATTTTATGAATAAGATATACGTTGCTGAGGTGTAATAAAAATTACTCCCTGCATATTTACAGAAACGTAAAGATTTCGACTACTATATTGTATCCGGAGTACGCTCTACTATATCAGCAAGATCTGAATGTTTTTAAAACTTCGTTGTCGTACGAACGCACCTCATTTGCAACGTTCACGTGCAATTTCCAACTTGTTTAATTATTTTGATGGGAATTCAATAGTACATTGCAATTCATTATTGCTTGCCTCTGAAGGGGTTAATGGTTGGTAACATCCTGTTTTTTTAGCTTTCCTATCTTGAACTTTCTGATATCTATTCAAATCTCTATTTTATAATTTTACTCCTTAACTACAATAAAACATGCATATCTCGGCAACTTATTTTGGACATTCAAATAACTTTTAATGGAAAACAACATAGTTTACATTGCCGGCATTCATTTATGGACAAAGATGAAATACAAATATGTCTCCTAATACATATATTTACTTTTATATTATGATAAAAATCTGAAAAGGAAATAAAGCATGAAAAATATAAGGATTAATAGCCCATAAAATATTTAATGGCGCATGGTAAATGCTTAAACGATGAAAGTAATTTAGAATTTTATCAATAGCTGTCCAAGGGATCATTCATTCTGAAATATAAATTTTAGCATTAAACACATGGAAAAATAATTTCTGAATACACTTTTAACTTTTCAAAAAATAACTGAAACATACATAACTGAAAAATACATGTTACGTTTAGTGCTTAATTTTGGATCTATTAGTAACTATATAAATGGTATCTTCATTACAAAATACTTCACAGTACTCAATTCCAAAGTTCTCAAAAGCAAAATTAATTATTAGATTGAAAATTGAATAAATTTACATATGTCATATAGTATTTACATATGTCATATAGTACACTTTTTTATAAATAATATATATTTCTTTAAAGATTCTTTTATCCAAAGTTTCATATATTTCTATTAAATATGAAGTTAAACATTGGTGACACCCAAATGCTTCCGCTTTCCTATCTTGACATTCCTTATCACTTGACCTTATGATTTTCTCCTTCACTACAATAAAATATTCATATCTTTTAAACTTGTTTTTAGCGTTCAAATAGCTTTTAATTAAAAACAACATGGCTTACATTGCCGGCATTGATTTATGGACAATGAAGAAATACAAATATCTCTTCTAACACGTATTTCTATTTCCATATTATGACAAAAATCTGAAATAGAAATGAATCATGAAAAATAACACAAATTACGAATTAATAGCTCAAAAAGTATTCAATGGCGCACAAATATTTCTTAAACTATGAGAGTAAATTTAGAATTTTATCAATAGATGTCCAAGTGATCATTCATTTTGAATATAAATTTTAACATTTTGTATGTGGGCCAAACATTTTTCCGGGCACTATTTCAACTTTTTAAAAATAATTTCAAACGAAAAAAATATATGTTTGACTTATATTTTGTGTTCATTTTTGGTTCTTTCAGTAATTATAAATTACATCTTCTTTAAAAATATTTTACAATACTCAATTCCAATGTTTTCCATTACACAATAAATTATTATATTGAAAATTGAATAAATTTTGAAAATATTTACAAAGATCTATTGTACCTTTTTAAATAAATAATAAATATTTCTTCAAAGGCTCTTCTATCCAAACTTTTATATATTTCCATTAAATATGAAGTTCAAGATTGGTAACATTCAAATGCTTTCACTTTCATACCTTGTCATTTCTGTTGGCTATTAAAACCTCTATTTTATTATTTTTATCTAAGGTTACAATAAAACATGCATACTTTTTAAATTTATGTTTAACGTTCAAATAACGTTTAATGGAAAACACCATGGTTACATTGCCGGCATTGATTTATGGACACAGATACAAATATGTCTTCTAACATATTCTTCAAATTTTATATTCTGACAAAAATCTGAAAAGGAAATGAAGCATCAAAAATAACACAAATTAATAGCCCATAAAGTATTCAATGGCGCATGAAAAATGTTTAAACGATGAAAGTAATTTAGAATTTTATCAATAGCTGTCTAAAGTATCATTCATCCTGAAACATAAATTTTAACAATAGCTCATGAGACAAATATTTCATGAATACAATTTTAACTTTTTAAAAATAACTTCGAGTTGAAAAATACATGTTTGATCCAAATTTTGTGTTTGTTTTTGGATCTACATTATCATTAACAATAAATGATTTCTTTTTTGCGAAACATTTCACAGTTCTCTCAATTACAAAATTAAATATATTCAAAATTGAATAGTTTTTGAGAGTATTTACATATGACAAAAATGAAGTACAGTAAATCGTTAATTTCACACTTAAAAAAAGAGCTTACTGCTAAAATAATTATTTACATTTTTAAATATAAATTTCTCAAAAAAAAAAAAAAAAAAAAAAAAAAAGACGAAATTTGTTGCCAAGTCAATGTGTTGTGTTAATTACTATTTCAGAAAAATGGCAATGACTACCCATTTGAAACAATTACCAATAACGTGCATTTCTTTCTATATTAATATTATTTTAACACGTGAGCGGCAGCGAACGTGTATAGCGCATACACAAAGTGCATAATGTGGCGCCAACGTTAAGGAGCCACTCACGCGCAAACGCGTGATGTGGGGTGATGCCCAATAGCCAGTCAGGCGCTGGCGCGAGAAAATCTGTCACTGATTCTTTGCTATGAAATGTGAACCGACTTGTGGGAAAAACCCAGTTCTACAGTGCGGCATTAACTATCATCACATCTTCCCGTAAGCGGCAACGAACGTGTTAAGAATTTTACAACTTATATTCTAATATTAAAACAAAAAATTCAGACGACATTTTCCTTAATGTTAGATCTACTAGACTGATTGAATTAGGACTTAATTTCTAGATAATGGCAGTACCTTATCGTTAACTTTATTAAGGTCCGAAAAAATTGCATAATTCAGCCAAAACTGACTTTTATTTTAAAAGTACGCGTGACATAGAACGGTATAGTGTATGTAGTATGTAAATAAATATGAGAGTAAAATATGTATATGTGTATATATACATATATAAAGAGAAATAGTACGTAATAATAAAAACTAAAGATAATAGCCACGATGCTGCGACCCGATATTGTGCAGTAAATAAGGATAAATCCGTATTCTGATACGGTGATAGAGTAATATAGGGAAATCGTATAAAAAGTAAAAGATTTTTTTAAGTTTTGAGAGCAAAGTCGGTCGCGATAAGATATTAGATACTCAGTCATCTGAAAAAACAGGACGACGAATATTCAAGCGAGTTGTTAATGGACAATAATTCTAGTAATGAAAGACAAGACCGCACCACAGTGTTATTGCACACACAAAGATGAGGAAGCTGCTCTTACTTTACATTTCAATTTTAAACGCATTCATCTGACTTAGGTGCTTGACATAAAGTCCCTTTTATAAGTCATCGTCAAAATACAAGGACGAGATAGCACAAGGAGATTTACAAAACCAAAGATTTGTAGCCGGAAGCTCCACAAAGAGTGTGGAACGAAGCTAGCGGGAGTCGAACCCACAAACCACCTACGCTCTCAAGCGATTAGCGGCGCAGTGCTTTAACTTCTCGCCCGCGGTGGTCCCAGATGCACTTTGAAATCAAAGAGGTATGAATTAAAGATACTATAACATGTAAGGAAAGCTCTGCTGGGGAAGAGGGTTGAAAGGAGAAGATTTAAAGAAACCACTGGGACCAGATCATACAAATATCTATCCTTATACAAGAAGTCACAGTATGACCATTGTTTCAGAAAATAAGCGCGAAGTAGTCAATTGCTAATGAAGATGTGAAAAATCGACTGATGATTTAGCAGTTGTCTCCTTAATAACACTTCGGCCAGTTTATTGTGAGAATACCTTTATGGTCGGAATAGGGTTGTTATGTAGCACGAACAAATGAACACTATCTTTTTTTTAACATACATAATTCAACTAATTAAATAATTATAAACATTTTTTTTTCACTCACAATAAAAGAATTCTTACGGTGCTTGCCATTTCGACAACCGTTCCAAGCAGACGATAAAATCAACTTGGGTTACAATTATTATTATGGATATCGCCAAGCCAAAGTAGATGCCAAAGTTGGCGTCAATATACCTGCCTATTCTGAAACTTTTTATTTCAGAAACATGTATTGGACAATGTCCTTAGTTGTTAGCAATTGAATTTAAACTCTAAATTTTCAATGTTAAATGTAAGTTTCGGTTTCAATCAAGAATATAAAGTAAATTTAAATCAAATACCAAACAATATAAAAAACTAGGCTTCTACAAAATTTTCAAATATAAATAAATAAATAAGCAAACAAAAATAAATGAATGAATAAATAAACAAATAAATAATAATAAAACAAGGAAAATAAATATTTACATTATAATACAGAATTATTTATGCGTAAAATACACTTGGAAATGCCCCGTTTGAAAACATTCTTTAGATTTTTGACAAGTACTACACTAACTTTACCATCAAGACCATATCTGCTGCTAAAATCCTGAAAAAAAAATTAATGATAGCAGAAATTTTCGAACTAATTTCATTTATAGTTAAAAGCTTTCACGCACGAATATTATACAACAAAAATTGTATTAAAAATTATCGATGAAATTTGGTAGTTGGAAAATAAAATAAAATATTTGTTCCTTGCAAATTAAATTATAAATTCGAGTGTTAAATTCATCTTTTTTATAATAACTAATAATGAGCCGTCATAGTCAATAATTTTTCTAGTATGCAGGGTGTTTAAAAAATCCCGGACCCATTTTGATGTGTAATAACTCATAAAATATTGAAGATGTTAACAAACTTGTGGCATTTATTGATGGAATAACTCATATATTTTCCTTTTCATGTTTGAATACTTTACATTTCTAACTATCGTCTGCGCGTGTGGTTAATTTCAGATAATTTCATTTTCCAGTCTAAATATCTGCACTTTCATGTTTTTGGCATTGTTAATCGCCATAATTTGCGCATATGGAAACATGCGCATGCATATGGAAATATGCCCCATGAATACCATGAGGCAGAAAGCGATTCCCCAAACATTAATGTCTGGTGTGGACTGATGCATGACCGAGTCATTAGGCCTTTCTTTTTTACAGAAAAGACGGTCTCATCAGTCGTATACTTAGACATGATGGAAAACTTCGTATTTCCACAACTTAAAGAGCTCGAGCCACATGTCTTTTTGCAACAAGATGGTGCACCACTTCATTGAGATACCATCGCTTGTACTTCTTTGAATCACCATTTTCCAGGAAGATGGATTGGGTGAGGAGGTGCAAATCCTTGCCCACCCAGATCACCTGATATAACGCCACTGGACTTTTTCCTTTGGGGATTTGTAAAGGACAATGTTTACAGGAAAAGAGTGTCGAACATTGATGACTTAAAAGCCAGAATTACAACCGAAAAAGCCTCTGTGGATGCCGACATGTTTGCCACTATCTGGCGTAAAATTGACTATAGATTTGATTTTTTCCGTGCGACGAAGGGGGCATATGTGAAAGTTCATTGACGAGGGTCGTGAAATTTTTTGGGTCTATCTAACCATTTATGTTATTAATTTTAATCTATCTTTATTATTTTATGAGTTATTAAACATCAAAACTTCTCAGTGATAACTTCTTTCAGATAGCTGAAATCTGCGACTAGCAAAAAATTATCCATTTAACTTTTTCAGGGCCACCGTCTGCAGTCTGCAAATTTTAATGCCCAGACTTCCGAGAGGTTATAGTAAAACTATTGTAAAATTTCGGTCTTATAATCAGGGTTGGCATGTTTTTGACAGTGTGTGGTTTTATCCGATTAAAACCGTGGTTTAAACCGTCATGGCTAAAACCTTTTGTCAAAAACCTCGTCAGAAACCTCAAATACTACACTGATCTGTAAAATTTCACATTAAACATCTGTCACAAATATACAATATTAGATGTAATATTAAAAATTCACATTTACTGTATTGTATATTATCATTTCCGGGAAAAAAAAAGAAATTTTTTTGTCATAAATCTGAAAATTTGGCCTGCCTCCAAACTTGCTCAACTAGCAATGCTTCTGCTATCAAGCCCTGCTAGCTCAGCACCAATTGAGAGAGTATTTTCTAACTTTGGCTTCATACACTCTAAACTCATAAACCATTTGGGTGTAAATAAATGTACTAAATTGGTTAAGTGCTATAGGATGCTGTGGGATAAAATTGATCCAGATTATTAACTGTACAAAATCATTTTCTTCTGTTTGAACATTCTAAAAAACAATGTTTTATTGCAGTTAAAGTAATTTAATTTTTTTATAATTATTAAATTACAGTATAATTTATTAAAAAAAATACTCAATGTTTCTCTCTTGTTCTTAAAATGTTTAAAGCGCATTACATGTTTTTGACGGTTTAAACCAGTTTTTGACACTTTTCATGTCAAAAAGCAGTTTCTGACGTCAGAAACCCAACCCTGCTTATAATATACTTGAAGAAAAATTATTGATTATTTTCTTAATTGCGGTGTGAATTATTAATTGCGGTGTGAACTATTAATTGCGGTGTGAATTATTTATTTGTACATTTTTGGAGCAGAAATACCTTGCCTCTGAAAGGGCTAAGAAGGCTGGAAATGAAGAATGTTACACCTCTTAGGTGGATCAGTGTTGACTTATTGGTTTGTACCACTTTTTTCGACTATAAATCGTCGATTCATTTACTATGGAATGAGTGTTGTGACAACTCCGACTGCCTAAATTAAATTATCACGACCAGAGCTGCTAGAAAAAAGAATATCAATATCATAATTGATTCTAAAATACTCATAAAATAAAAATTAGGTAAGACATAAAAATTCTTACCTCCAAAATTCCAAGTTCGCAGATCGGGTGTTCCGTGTCCGGATTTCCTAATTAAATTCATGGCGGCTTCATTAAAAACACAACTTCTGTATAGTCAAAAATAGAGTCTTTCTGCAGTTTTCATATTTTAATAACGACGATTTACTACACAAGTGCACACAAACAGTATTTACAAAATCTGCAGTGAAACTATCAATATTACACCTTTTCACTATAAAACTTCTAATCGATTTACAAAAACAAAAAGAAAAAAAATTAATAAACAAAAATGTTCTTAGGTAAGATAAAATGTTCCGCGCATGCGCCACACCTGTATGCCAGAGAAAAACAACTTTAGCGGAATAATTTTAGCCTGGCAGGTGGTTGGATTGAAAGAATATGCAAGTATTTCCAAATCCCAACATCGCGATGATTACTATTCTGAAATACTAGCAAATATTTTGAAGAAAAATTGAAAGACTGGGATTTTGTACGTCTTGTAAAGTGTTTAACCGGATCACAAGTCAGTCTGGACAGTGTCTACAATTATAAAAAACACATTGTTTTTACTAGAAATGCGGCTTCAATGACTTTAAAAATGAACTATAGTTTCATGTTTGAATTGAATAAATATTACAACCATTTCTTCTTAAATATTACAACCAGACGGTTCCGAATTTATTAGAAAAATCACTAACTAAACGAAAATAAGTATAAACTTTGTGGTGATAATTTAGAATTTCTGAAGTATACTAATATATCAATCATCGATCTGGCATGCTAAATGCATTATACTTTGATATTGGTGGTAGACACATCGAATGTACTAAACGGGAATTTTTTTATTAAAATATACTTTAATTTTATTAAAAAATACCTGTTTTGTTAGTCAATGTGAGTCCGTCTTGTAAGACAGCAAGCATGCATGTAATTAAAGACGTATTTATAAAGCTGCCACTAACGTATTAAAAAAAAATTCTATCTCGCACCATATCTCAAAACAACAAGCTTTCACAAAACATTGATAAGCTATTCAAGGCAAATTTACAGCAGTTTTGTATTTAAAGATTGCTACTACTAAAGAACGAAGGAAATCGCAAATGGCCGATCTGCATTTAATCTCATGATACGATAAACAAAATTACATTTCAGGGTTAGTAACAAAATTCTTTTTAAATTGGAGCTGAGATCATATTTTTTCGAATTTTTGTACACCATGAAATATTTGAGATAATGCTTTTCTGATAAACTGCAGTATTTTCCAATTAAATAAAATAGAATTTAAGATAATTTTAAGAGATTTAATTTTCAAGATTACACATGTGAGCACAGAAATCTCATCTCTGGATGGTAGACAAGATTTCATAATTCATGGTGGTCGCTTTATAACTTTATAGTACTCTTTTCTCTTATATTCCAACTGTTTCAGAATAGAAAAGCAAACTTTCGACATTGCCACTAAATAGCCACACTGAAAAAAAATTGTAAAGTTACTAAATTTCTTCTTGGAAACTGGGACTCCTAAAGCATTTCACTTAACAATAACAATAAAAAATCATGTAACCGACTATTTCACTTGAAAATTTTCTGTTACTGTTACATGAAAAGCTCTTGAGATCCCAGTTTCCTAGGAAAAGTTAAATAACACTGCTGATTTTTTTTTGCAGTGTATCTAAGTGATCACGCTTTAAAAGAAGAAGCTATTCACTAACACAGTCACTCAAACAAAAAAAAAGGTTCAGATTGGGAAACCTGTCAGATAGGGACTTTGTTAACTATATGCAGCTGTTTTATATTAGAATGAGAGGCAGCAGCACAGACAGTTACCTCATTGAGTTCTTAGATGAAAAGCTATAATAAGTTAAATTTCGATTCGCATATTAAAGCGCAATCGTTCTGCAAAGTCATATCTTGCATTTATTTTAGTGGTTGACTCATAGGTTTATCATTATGTTTACCTGTTTCCAATCACGTATTTAATAGGGACATTTTCTCGATTCTGTTATACAATTTTTTCTGTATTCTAAAGCAAGTGGTAAAATATTAAAAATAAAGCAAAGGGTTCTCGTTTTTAGGGGGTTAATAGGACTTTAAAATGATACTCAAACTGAAAAACAATATATTTTGCCCGGAAATTTCATTGTTTGTTTGTATGACATTTGTGCTAAAATTAACATGCGAAAATCGTTGCTGCAAAGTTGACAAGAAAAATCGAGAAAAATTTGTTAAGAAAATACTGGTATAATAAAAGGAGAGCATTTGAGAGACCCGCATTTGCAGTGTGCTAAGAAACTGTATGATTCCTTTATATTTAAAAATTTACATTTCATATTAAAACTTTATATTTGCTTCAAGGGTTTCTAGATCTAATGTCTCTCTCGTTGAAAGTTCTTTGTGTCTTTCCCATACCATTTCAAGAAAAAAAAAAAAAAGTCGGAAATCGCACGTGAAGTGTAGCAAATGAGGTACGTTCGTACGATAACGAAATTTTAAAAATATCAATCTCATATATTAATCACATAAAATTGTAAATAGTTAATTACAATTAAAATGCGCACCAAACAGTGTTCTTCCTATACCTTTATGGAATGGAATGCTTTTGTGTGGCCTTGTAAATCAATAACAAATATTCTTTGCACCACAGATTATGCAAAATGTGTATTATAATATGTACTTTATAGATGCATATCAATTTTTTTATCTATGAATGATTGTTACATCACTAAAATGCATTTGAAACATTTTTTTTCCGATTGACCGTAATGTAGCGGAATACTTTTGATTGTACCTGCAATTAAACTATTCATCCGATTTTGATAAAATTTGAAATAACTTGACAAAATTATCTAATAATTATATATTTTAAATTTCAAACGATTAAAATGCATTTGAAACTTATTTCCCCATTGATCGTAATGTAATGGAATATTTATTTATTGTCCCTGTAATTGATCTATGCTTCCGATTATGATAAAAAGTAATGACTCGAAAAAATTATGTTATAATTATATATTTTAAACTTCAAACGATTTGGTTAAGTAGTTTTTCCTTTGTTATATGCGGACGGATGGACAGACGGACAGACGGACTGAACGACAACTATACATAGGTACTAAGCATTTGCATAATTACGAATGCACCTAATAATAATACAAATGTCTATTAAAACGCAACATTCTTAGTCATATCTGTCTCTAAATTTGTATTTTAATTTACACTAAGCAAAATTCATATATAAAGTGTGTAGCTTTTTTATTTTTAATTAAATGTCTAAAATACATTCAATATATTTATATTTAAAATATATAAGCAAAAACACAAAAATATTATTAAAAAAAGGTTTTTAGTAGAAATTTGCTTATTTTCATAAATTTTGCATATTTCATATTTTTTTGCGGCAGACTATTTTATAAAAGTCTCTCTATATATATTTAAACAAGATAGGCACAGTGTAAGTTATATAATGCTGACATAAATGGAATTCTAAAATTATTACAGAATGTTTTAAGATTTATAGACAATTTTTAAGAATGTAAATTTGCATTCACGTCAGCGTTTGTATTTTGTACGCGAAAATATACATGAATGCCTTAAAACTGAGATTTCTAAAGTGCTTACGCAGAAATTTCGAAAATACTTTGAATAGTATTTTACATATTTTGCTACGTACAAAAAAGATTTTTGGGGAAAGTAAAATTTTTTTAGATTCAGATGACTTTGAGAATAGAAATATTTGAATAAACGTGAAAAATAAAATTTTCTATAGAATAGAAAATATTCAGTTTTATAGACTTTTTAAATAATAATGAGAAGTGGGTTAGTATGATCACAGATCGCACAGAGGGTTTCATTTAACATTTCTTTCAAAATGAATTATCCTTTAATTAATAAATTTAAATTGTTAATTTATAATTGGTAAATTGAGTCATAGAGAGTAGCGCTAATAGATTTAATTGTAAAATATTTATAAAAGAAAGTTATTTATTTTTAATTAAATTAAAATAAATCAAGATTATTTAAATAAAATCCAAAATTTCAATTATTTTGTAAATCCGAAAAATAACAAAAAAGCGGAGATAAAAAAAACAAATTTCAAATTACTAAACACGGGAAAAAAAGGTTTAAATGAAATTAAAAATATTGAATCTTTAATAAATCGCAGTAGTTCTTAAAACAGGAAAAAAAATGAATTTCAAAAAATATTATGAATGTCAACGATTATTTATCAAAGTGTAATAATGATAATAAATAATATAATCCCTTACATTGGAAAAAAAATACGATATTTCTTTTAATTAAATCCACCTTAACCGGCGATTCATACCAAGACGGGTACCGTGAAATATAATATAAAACGGGCATGTAGTTTTAGCACTCCACTAACATATCACATAGCATATATCAGAAAAAAATCTGTAGAATTAGATCTGTTAATGAAATTCATGATAATTACTTTTTATTATGAAAAAAAGATGACTTAAATGTTAAAATGTTGTTAATTTAAAAAAATTAATTAAAAAGTTATAATAAAAGCTCCATTTTTAATTCCTTTATTCGAAAATCTAATTTTTCTCCCATGTAGCATTTGATGTTTTTTTTTTTTTTTTTTTTTTTTTTTTTGGCAATTTACATCATAATTAAATTATGCATTATAGTGGATAAAAATATCGACACTTATGAATTTTCATAAAATTTAGGATGTAGATGGATCAGAGTTGAAATTCACCCTCATAACATGCATGGTCACAGTGACGTCACAATGACGTCACAATGACGTACCTGTGAGTCACTTTGGTCACATAACACCTGTGACCAAAATGCCACCACTCAGTGACGTCAAATTGTGACTGAGATGTGACTTCAATAAAAATTTTTAGAAAATTATAAATATCCTTCAAACCATGTTATTTACTTTAAAAAACATGTTTCTGGCAGTTTAACTATAGTTGCTTTTGTCACAGTTTCGTCACAATGTTAATGTCAAATTAGTCACAAATGCTACATTTTTCACAAATTTGTCACATTGTGACCACTTTGTGAAAAGTCACAAACGAGCTCTAAAACGGCCATAACGACTTCACATTTTACTCACTGTGACTTCACATCGACGTCACGTGACGTCACATCGACAATCGATGGTCACAAAGTCACAATGTGACTTCACAACAACGTCGAAGTGACGTCACCATGCCTTACGGGTATTTACAAGAGTAATCTATCAAAAAAGCACAATTTATTTTTATCTATCCTTCAATAGGGAGTTTCAAAATTATTTTTTTCTGCTTGTCTGTTGATTGACGGTGATTGAAAAAAAAAATCCGATAAGTACTCTCGTTTTAAATTTCCGCTCGATAATGTACAAGTTTCTCTGCAATATAAGTATAATTTAACTTAATGTAATTCTACTGATAAAAGAATCTTTTAAAACATTGCGCAATAATTATTTTATCAAGGATAATATTCATACATAGAATGAAGTTTTTTGTGCTTTTTGAAAAAATAGTCTTTTAATAGTATTTAAAAAAAATAGAAGAAAACAACATCACAATTTTGCCCTTTTGCTGGTCAGTCAATGTTTAGTTATTGTACAGATCGAAACTAATATTTTTAACATTTTTAATAGGAGTATTGTAACATGAAGTCATGGGAAAAAAATAAACACCCCCTTCTAACTCTGCAAAAGTATTGCAGGAGAAAGTTACTGGTAGCAAATGATTGGAAATAAAGCTTACTTGTAAATAATTTAATTAAACATTAAAAAAATATATAATAAAATTTCAATGTCGAATATTAAAAAATATATTTTAAATAGAAGATATTTTAAGCTGTTGATTAAAAAAATACATGCATTTATGTTTTATAGGGATAAAGAAAAAAAATAAAATGCGACATATTGCTAAATTGCACTACGACGTAAAAAGTAATACTCCTAAGACCCCTTAAAAAAAGAATTTCTGTTTTCAATTGATAATATTAATATTCCCTCGGGTATATATTATTTTCATAGTTCACAGAATTTTTCTTATGATATAAAATATAACTAATATATATATTTATGATGGCGTTTGTGTATTTCCATATAATCCCTTTTCCTTAAGGTTTATAAATAACCTTCATAATATAGTAGCTAAAGTATATATATAACTCATCCCTCGTGGAAAAGCATCTACAGCTTTTCAAGAATTTCTATAGCCTTATTATGTTGTTATATCTCATATCATCTTTTTAGTGGGCGGTACTTTGAAAAATGTTTTTATTTGAAGAAGTAAATATTTTCATTTTATGAACATATATGTATTTCCCTAAATATATACATTTAGTAATTTTGTAATACCTTAATGTAAAGCAAACGTGTACTTTCTATATACTATATAACATATGCTATACTACATTTACTTTTACTATGCTTAAAAATTTAATATATTTAAATGTTAGTGTTCCTTCAGGAAAATGCAAAAAAGAAATATATTTTTAAAGTTTCACATTTCAAAATTATAAATGTTGCTTATTTGGCAAGCAAAACCAATGCATATTTGGTAAACATAAATGTTGCATATTTTTCAGAAATAAGCATTGCATATTTAGAAAACATACATAGTGCATATTTTTGAAAAATGCTAGTCATGTTTAAAATAGAGAACATGAACAATATATTCAATAATAATCTGGCTTATAGCTAATAAAAATTCAGTTTTGAAAACTTTAGTTAGTGCGTATATCATTTAATGATATCAGCACAATTTTTATTCCGGTATAAAGCGCTAAATATTGAAACAAGAAAATTCCTTATAAATTAAACGGTAAACGCCGAATGTAAAATTAAAATATTGACACAGGTAAATATAAGAATATATAATATTCCAGTGGTTTTATTGACTTATTTCATGCTTTTAGTTCAAAAAATTTTGATATCTATATAAAAAAAGGCCTAAGTTATGCGACTGCCATCAAGAGTTCAGTGATAGTCGTTTCTCCTTTTATATGCTATGTGGCCAATTTTCTACATTACCATTAGCAGGCGCAGGTGATAAAGTCATCAAATATTATACAGATTATTATCGCTAAGCGCAAAGCATTTAGCTGTCATCAAACGTTTGCAGGGATGGACATTTCGATTTTCATTTGAAAAGCGGCCAGTTTTAATCAAAAATATTTTTTCGCATAAAACTGCGCAAAAGATACACTTTTATAGAGATGGTTTGAAAAAATATTTGAGAGATGAATTATATTGAAGTAATATTTTAAAGTCAGACTATTTCAGTGCAAATTAAATAAGTAATCCAATATCTCTTTTCACCAAATAAAAACAAAGGCGGATTCATTGTTCAATGAGTGAAATAAAAAATACTAATTTCTGGAGGTAATAATTCCCATAGCAAACTCCCCAACCATGTATTTTACCATGGAAAACTAATTCAAGCTTGGAACAAAATCAAACTTTAATATCATTCTGTTAGGAGAAATCTATACAACTTAATTTTCAAAAGGTTTTCTTGACAAAGCTAAATGTAGTCACCCCAGCGGCGTGATCAGTAGCGGCAGCTACTGCCGCTAGGGTCTAGATTCGAATCCAGGGGAAGACATGGATGGTGTAGTATCCCTTTGTAGAAAAGTATGTATGTAATGGATATGATCAGGGCCCTAGCTAAGGGGGCGCTATGGGCGGCTCAGCCCCCCCCCCCTGGAAAAGTTTCCACGGTCACTAAAAGAATTTTTGTTCCGAAAATTCAAATGAAATGCTGTTCAAAAATCTAATTTAGTTTCGAGATCTTTTCACAATTTTGCAGAGTTACTAAATTGTATCTAAAATAAGTGTTTCAACTCTCCCTCATCTTATTTGTACATATGAAACTAACATGATGTTTAATTTTACGCCACTAATACACTCAAAAATTTCATCATCATGTATTTTTCTTAGCATAAAATGAAGTTATTACAACCGTTTAATAAGAAACATAGTAGCTACAATGTGAATATGCGCAAATTTATCTTTCTGCCACAGAGAGAGAGAAAAAAATATGAGCCCCCTCCCCCCCCCTATCGTTCACTTCTAGCTACGGCCCTGGATGTGAAAAATAAAATAGTTCTGAAAAATCGTTGTCTCTGTGTGGATCATTCAAGGCGAAAGTCATGGCTGCTATATGTCTCAAAGCAATTCAATGTCAACTTATGTAAAAAGCGAAATGTAGAAAAGATCAACTCATGAAACATTAAATGAATCAAATTTCATACATCATCGTCAGTTAATTTAATATCTATGTACAATTTTCGTAGATTACCGAAAAGTATCGTTAATCCTCAATTATTAAATTGCAAAAAGCAAATCGTTTTCAAAACTGCATTTTGATGTACATTTATTAAATAATAATAAAAAACATGGGGAAAGTTTTATATCCTTTTTTTACTTTGTTTATTTTCAGATTCTACATACATTTTTCCATTTTTGAGCGTAGTTGTCAAGTTTGTTTAAACAGTTATCATATTTTACAATTAGATTTTGAATACTGTCTTCATAGAAACTAAATGATTATTGCTCCGATAACGCAGAGGTCACGCTCATTTCATGTCTTCGTCATCGTTGTAGTGGTTTTTGCCGAAAAGATGTTTGTTTCAGCAGAAAAGTTGGAAATCACTCGGCGCTTTAAGGGAGGGGAACAAAACTTCTCAGACTCTCAAACTTCTCAGAAAAGAATCCAATAAAGTTCGGGTATTAGCTGCAGTGTGAAGTTTTTGTATTGTCTTGGAGTAGTCAAATCCCCTTTGTCAGCATGTAGCGTCTTTTTCTTTAAATTACTCTGCGTAGCTCTCACAGTATTTGGGATCTTCCACTTGGTTACCTGGGTAGACGGCAAATTTCTAAGAAGATAGTATTAAAAATGTAGTAGTAAAGTATGATTTATATTTAATCAAACTGGGCAGTTATGTTGAAATATTGATAAATGTATATAAAAAATTACATTGAAAAATTTCCTACTTTTTTTTCGAATCAAACGGATCTTATTTTAAAGATATCCCTCGCATATAAAAAACAAGGATCCCAAAGCTTCTACGCTCTATTCGCATGTTTCTAGCGAGTTTCAGCGCTTCCAGATGGGCGCGGGGGACCATCAACAATGCATAGACTTTGAAGATTTCTTATCCAATATGATGGCGATAACGACTAGCTCATTTGAATATTATCGACAAACGAGGCAGTAACAACCACATCCGAAATTCTCTACACTGGCCATAGACAAATCAGCACACAACCTAACCAGTTCATTTATACGAGGACGAAATTAATGTATGGTGCAGCATTGTAGGCAGGTTCCCGACACTTATTTAATTGAGGAAACGGCCCCAGCAGGTTTTGTAACATGCTTCTTTGACAGGTCCTCGGCATGCAGCCATGTTTCAAAATTGCGCTATACCCGAATTACTGCAACGAAAAAATTGCACTGAATGAGATCGTCTGATGCATGACTGCGTTTTTTTACATATATCAAGTTTATTCCCTGGAACAATATTTATATGTATAAATATATACACATATATATTTGTTATATATTATACAATAGAACATATTACTTCAATGCTATATTATATTGTGTACTTATATGAATACGTATACCACTAAAATTAATTTTGCAACTAAATAATACCAATTATGCGCCAAAGCGAAGAAATAATAATACAAAAAATGAGTTAGTGAAATTAATAATTTTGGTTTTATTGTTGGCACAGTTACTTACATAACTTTCTTATACTGTACTTCGTTGTACTGTATATGTACAGTTAAGAACACATATGTAAGTACCAATTTTTAATACAAAATGTTGTCAAACACAGGTAAATAGGAGCAATTATTATTTTCCTTAACACTTTTGGCGTTGAGAACTTTTTGTTAAATTTTTAATCTTTTTAAACTGGTTTTTCAAACAAGAAAATTTTCTCTAATTGAACCATGAAAATAATAAGATTTAATATTGTAAACTTTACAATAGAAAATAACTGGCGAGAAAAACGAAAGATCCTGAGCACGTATAACGGTCGCTTTGCAATGGACAATATGGACAGCCTTGTTCCTAAGGGGTTATTTAAATCAAGATTGCATACAAGCTTCATATAGAATTATAAACAAAATTATGTGATATTATTTTCCAAGCAAACACAATACATGCAATACATATAATTTTTTTCTTACCGCAGATGATAATTGATTCATTGCAGTATTTCTCTAATGTTGCATTGAACGGTAATAAGGTATTTGTACCCTATATGGACAGGGCTCTCAATATGGACACCCCTAATATTTTTAAAAGTAATAATTTTGATCGAGAGATGGCTCAACATTTTCGCGAAGAAAAGCAGTTGAAAAGATAATTAAGGCTCGAAAGTGTAAAAAAGCGCGCTGTTCGCCATTTAGGAGGAAACCTGTTGTTTCGAGATGTGCTGATCTTAATTATTTTTAAGCTTAAATTCTTATTAGTTATGGTAAAATTACATTAAATGTTGAAAAGTGGAGTATTTTAGAAAGCTAATAAAACATATTTTCGATTCCTATTGCATATTTTGCTTAAAAATATATTTTCCTTATTCATTTGTTACAAGATTTAGTAAATCTACGCCCGGTTCCCAATATGGACAGCATATGTCCCCATCGACTACAACTGTAAGAAAGAAGTAAATTCAACGTTGCCAAGCAATAAATTGAAAAGGCATCAAAGTGGTAAAATCTTTGTTCAACAAGATGCCATTTGAACAATCCCCCAAAAACCTTCCTCCAGAAAACCCTTGCAGAAAAATAAAAAGAAGCCCCCCCCCCAGTAGGATATCTGTTGGTGAAATCGTAGGTACTAATGGTATGACTTCCTCAACAAAGGAGAGCTGGTACTTCTCCTCTTGCAGTATTGATGCTTTTTCAAACATGCGGCCATGCATCACATGTCGCAGATGTGTTCATGAGGATTATGTGGGACTTACTGTCCATGGTGAAAAAGTTTTTATTTGTCCATGCTGTGAGGACTGAGTAATAACAGATGTAAATTCGTAGACAGATGCAATAAAGCTAAGCAAAGCCAACAATATTATTTCATAATATTTACTAATAAGAAAGGGGCTTTGCATGGGTCTTCGAAGGGTAAAAACCGAGAATGACTCCCCCTTTCTTAAATGCTTATTCTGAAGATATTTACTGTCCCCCCTCCTCCTCCGAATACTTTAAGATACATTTTTTTATTCCCTCTCATCTAAAATCCCTTGGAAAAGTGACTCTTCCATACACACTGTGTAGAAAGTGAATAAGGAAACACCTGTCCATAATAGGGACAGGTAGTTCCTTATATGGACACTTGTAAACATTTTTTGTTTTTATCATTTAATCATCAGAATAATTACAAGGTTGCTAATTTTAATAATGATAGTCAATAGTCCAAGGATAGTGGTCACATATTTTTAGAGTCCTGTGACTTGTACATGGGGGTGAAAAAAATACATTTTCCTTAGGGTGTCCATATTGGGTACAGGTACCTTACATATCAAAAAACTGCAGTAATCATTAGATATTTGCTTTGTGTAGGAAAAAATGTCCAGCGGTACACAAGTATTGCAACCAGATTGACATTACATCAGAAATATTTGAAAGCGGAATTTCGTAATACTTTTTTCGATTTTTCTTTCAATATTAAAAAAATACAAACACTCCTATGTTTCGATATAAAAATGTGCCAGTGTTAAAAATATTGTTAGATCATATCTCATTAATCGTTAATCATGTTTCGCTATCTGTTTACATTATTACAATCTACTTCTCACATTTGATGTTATTATACATAAAAAACTTATCCTGAAGTTGTCACAGATACGCATTTCATTTCTAAATGGCGTGTTATTAAAATTTTTAATATACATTTCATAGAATACAACATGTTACTTTTAATGTATAAACTAAAGTAAATATAATATTTATTTGTTCTATATATTTATTTTTTATGCTACATTAGTTTCTTCACATCCACCTATACTTTTTTATTTCATATTTATATTACGTAGTGAAATTTGTGCGTTTTGATTTAATATTGGGATTTTTACTAAAGGAAGAAACAAAAAGTTTTGTTACTATTTCATACAAACATTTTCTTTGTTTTATGTTCGCCAACAAAAATATCAAAAAAGATACTTATTTAAAGTGTATGGTTTCAGCAAATTTATTTTATTCAAATGATTTTAATAAAAAAATTGCAAACCATAAAATTACAATTGTGTAGTTCTCAAAAAAGATTACCCGATTCGAATAGAACTATTCACTGCTTTTTAAATAGAATTTATCTGGTTGTAAATCACATTATTTTCAATTAATTTGAATTTCTCTGTTCTTGTTATGATGCTTTTGTATATCTCTATAGTAATTATTGTTATTTTCAATTAATTTGAATTTCTCTGTTCTTGTTATGATGCTTTTGTATATCTCTATAGTAATTATTGTTTTTCCTTTCTCTGTTGGATAATTTTATTTCCTACCGTGTTTGCATCTTTTTGTTAGGCAGTTCCATGTTTTTGTTTCTGCAATTCAAAGTGTCTTCTCTAAATCTCGATTCCAATAAAAGTCTCAAAGGAGCCAGTTTAATCGCATTTATTAGTCACAAATTTTTATAAAGTAATATAAATCAGAATTCAACTCACGTATCTTCGAATATAAATTTAGGTGTATTCAACGTTTCACTTATTCAATTCCCACAGGAATCCCTTTAGAAAAACTTTTGAGTTGGTCGAATGTGTCAAGGCACGTATTCTAAAAAAAAAAAAAAAAAAAAAAAAAAAAAAAAAGGAACTGTACGTTTTAAACAAATTTTGATGATTTGAATAGAAAATTTATATTATCGTGTTTTTAAATCTCTACACCAATAAAAATGTATGTAGGAATTTAATAATTTTATTTCACTTCTAAAAAAAATTCACATTATTTTTTTTAATAAATGAAGAGTGTTTTACATTTAATATTTTATTTTATACAGATATATGACGTTTAGTGACATACATTGTAATTTGTACTTTAGGAGTTTTTACTTCTTTAGTTTATATCTAATGCATAGTGGGAATAAAATAAAGAAATGTGCTGCTCAGTGGCGCTTCGCAAAACATGTAATAACATGCTGTTTATCACGTCTCACCTATTTAATCCTGGAAGTTTTTTAGGTAGCTTTCATTACAAAAAGAAAAAAGCTACCTATTGCAGCCGTCCCACAGTGGGGCAAATTCCCGAAAAGCTGGCCAAAATATGAAAATGTTATTCAAATTGTACGAAAATTCGTATACAGGTGTTTTTGAGGATGCTAAGTAAGAATACAAAATTAAAATTGAAAAAAAATGGCAGATAACATATAGGGGGAATAAAAATTTAAATGTCTCGAAAGTTATTCAATTTATATGCAATTTCGTAAACTTTTCAGGATGCTAATTAGGATTAAAAAGTTAAATTTTAAAAATTAATAAATAAATAAAATTACAGATTAAGAATAAAAACAATAAAATTTAAGTAAAATTTAAAATTTCGAGATAAACTTAAAAGGTAATTTTCAAAAAAACAAGACATATTTAAATGAAATTTAAGTACGTTAATGGAAAGTAAAACATTGGACTATTTAATTTTTATATTATTAAAATAAAAACGAAAATATATTCCAGAAATTAACCTTTAGAATCAACTGTAGTATAATAAAAAGATTCTTCAGAGGTCAAGGTGTCGAAATAGTTAGCAGAACTTGTTGGCGGTATTGGAAGATCCTGTGACTCTTAGGATCAATGATTTTCATTTCTTCTACAATAATTTACCTAAACTGGAAAGGAAAGAATCTGATGACATTAAAAGACGTAAAAATATCTTTTTTTTCCTCGCTACTGCATCTTTGCGATAAATCTTCTCTATGCCTTTTGATCAGTTTGTTGCATTATTCTTGAGTATCTTGTGGCATTTGACAAATTGGCAGTAATGAAGATAATGTTATTTCTTTGTCATTAATAAGTAGTTTGTGTACTGAAGTAAGCATATAGAACCACGGGTGCTGTTCTAATCTACGAGCTATTTGTAAGGGAAAATTTTCAAAGTTTATGAAATAAATAACATGGCTACAAGAAATTACTTATGGCATAAAAACGTTTAATCAAATCTTCATATATGCTCGTTTAGAAACACAAATAGCTGCGTTTTCAAAGAATCGTTGAATTGTATTTCTATCATTTGTGCTTCCAAATCTGGGATTTAGTTTCTCGACGAGAAGTCTTGATTGTAAACGAAATATTCTTTGCATATTTTATTTTGCAATTTCAGTGTTCTTCTTTTCATACAGAGTACGAGCTTTTCATTTTTTCTATCAATTTTTCTGCCAAGTGTAAGGCCTCTCTAAACATCTTTGCATGTAACTTAGATATTCTGAATTCTAAATTATCTCAATCCACTTTTAATAAAAAATGTCAGATCCACTAAGATGCTGTTTTGATGCTGTCTGACAACGTTGAGTATTACACTAATTCGTTTTTAACAACTTTTTCTTCTGTATCAATGATTGTATTAAACAAAATAAGTTTATTCTGCTAGTATTTAATACAATCCCATTCATTGACAGTTGCTTCCGTATTTCTTGAAAAAGAAAAATGGATCTTGATTGGTCCAATAAAATCAGCGAAATGAAGATCTCGATATTTTCAAATTGACGATTCATAAATTATTTGCAATATTTATGTATTCTAGTAGCACGGAAGAAAAGAAAAATATATTAGACATAATGCCATCTTCATAGCTAAATATTTGTTTAAATGTACTCAGAATAAATGTGCCATCACATCCTCACTTGCAAATTAAATCCAAATTACAAATATAAGCAAAAGTGATATTCATAATGATTTTTACTCGCATTAATGAAATACGCTCAGTAGTTTGATCTAGCAAATATAGCCATTGACAAAATAAATCTTCTAATTATAATAGAACAAACAAAATTACTACCTATAAAGATAAGAAAATGTTATTCTACCGGATCAGTAATAGAGAATTATTTTCATTTTTTCATTACTAAGCTTACTTATAAAATTAATGTAATCTTATGATTATAGTACTTATTTACAATATAATAGGAAATAAACTAAGGTACCCTGGGGTAATAACGCCACGTTAAGGTTCTACCAATTTTCACGGCTTAGTTTTAGATTGTATTTTTCAAACAAATATAGGATCTGATACAGCAACTCATTGACTATCTATATAAAATAAAATGATTTAACAGATATGTATTCATAAAATGTAATGGCGTTTTTTCTTGACCAATGCTATTTGGCGTTAATACCCACCTATATGGGTAATAACGCCATGCAAACAAAACTATAAATTAAGATGGAATAATGGCATGTAGATTGCCCAATTCTAAAAATACAAACTCTACAGCTCTAGAAATTGACAAATTGCAATCTAAGCTAATGAAAATGTACAATTTTTTTGTGACTCTGAAAGAAAAATAAAGCTGTGGTGGTGGCGGGGGGAGGAGGCAAAAGAATATCAGATTCTAAGCTTCGTTTTGCTTAAAAATGACCATTTAAATAGAATTATTAGAAACATTGCACGGATTATTTGAATCAGTATTTATATTCCCATGTATGCATTCTATGCGATAGAAAATATTGATTTTTTGTGAAAGCGAAAGAAAAAGCCAATCCCTGGCGTTATTACCCCGGGATACTTGTTGCGCAGTAAATCCTAAACTACAAATTATCTCGAGAAGATATCCAAAATCTTCTACAACAATTTGAAAGTGCATGAAATACACTACAAATTTATGTAATAAACAAAGTATTTCTGGATAAAAAATATAGTCTTCAGATCAAAAACCTTATCTTGCAAATTTTAGATCAAGCGTTAATTTTAGTTGCTTGTAAAAACAATAAGACCTAAAAATGAAACAAATTAACTTGAAGCTGTTTTTTGCGATTTATATGACTCAGAACCTTTCTGCGCAGAGCACATGGGTGTCACTTACCTGATTATTTCATAATTATGCAAAATATAAGCACTTGGCGTTATTACCCCGCCTGGCGTTATTACCCCAGGGTACCTTATTATAAAATTGAATAATTCAAAAACTTGAAAAATATTTATCAGCTAAATTATGTGAAAAGTAGTCAATTTCAAAATTTTAGAGGCGGCCGAAAAAGTGGCATTTTACTTGCGGTTACTAAAATATGTGTGAAATGCAGAAAGGCAGTTAAAGGCAGCTGGTTTTTTATGAATTACTAGACAGTAATCCAAGTTATTATTTCCATTAAATTTCGTTGCGGAACACTGTGGAACATTTAAACTTTTTGATGTTTAAAAGAAAAAAAAGAAAAAAAATTCTAAAACTTTTTATGAAAAATGACAATGAATTTATTAATTTTTACGTGCTTAATATAAATTTTGTAATACATGCAAATAAAGTACACACTATCATAGTGTGAATCCATTTCAAATCATTAAAATCGGATAATATTATAAAATATAGCACGCGTTTAGAGGAACTGTTGTTTTGCTGTTTTTGTTCGCTCTAAATGATACTCCTTCAAGCATCATTTTTGAAATGATGCTGCTTGTAAGGGCAAAGCAAAAATCTTTTTTAAAATACAGATTCTGACTCTCCAAACATTATTCTAGCCAATTGCACAATCGAAATTCCCTAAATCGTAACTTCATTTTTCGACTTTTGGCCAGCTTTTTGGGTTTTTGCCCCACTGTGCGTCCGGAGGAAAGCACTTCCAGAAAATTTTGGTATATTTTCACCGATCATGACCCCCAGACCCCAAAACCAACCTCCGTTCAAATTTTGACATATATATATATATATATATATATATATATATATATATGATTTTTGTCATGTTATAACTAACGTATTTATGAACCGATTTGAATGAAACTTGGTACGTACATAGTACATACAAATGTCTCGACCGAGCTCGTTGTACAGCATCATCCGCCATTTTGTTTCAAAATGGCGGTCATTTTAAATTAAAAAAAATTTAATTTAAAATTTAATCTAAAAAAAATTAAAAGTTGAAAATTATTTTCCTTTTACGTGTTAGAACTTAAAACAGCGACTCTAGAACACTTTTTATTTTGTTTATATCTTAAAAAATGATTGAGTTATAGCACTTTGAATTTTTCTTATGGCTGATATTTTGAAACGATCTGATTTTTGTCAAGTGATAACACGCGTATTTATGAATCGATTTGGATGTAACTTGGTGTGTACATAGTATATACTGAGGCCTGAATCGAGTTCGATACTCAGTTCCATCCGCCATCTTATTTCAAAATGGCGGCCATTTAAAAAATTTTATAAATTTAAAATTAAAAATTAGGTACAAGAAAGTAAGAAATTGAAAAAGATTTTTCTCTTATGCATTTGAACTTGATACAAAGATTCCAGAGCATTTTTTGTTTCGTTTGTATCTTAAAAAATGGCTGAGTTATCGCATTTTTAATTTCTAGTGTTGCTCATATCTTGAAATGATCTGATTTTCGTCACGTGATAACACGCGTTTTTATAAACTGATTTGGACATAACTCCGTGTGCACATAGTACATAGCAATGCCTTGACCGTTCATTGTCCAACTTCTTCCGTCCTCTTGTTTCAAAATGGAAGCCATTTAAGTTGCTCAAAAATCTTTTAAATGTATAATGATGTACAAACAGAAAATTAGAAATTGAAAAAAGGTTCTTTTTAAAATATTTATCTTAATAATGAATTCAGGAGTATTTTTTGCTTTGTCTTTAGCTTAAAAATCGCCTGAGCAGTTTGAATTTCTAACGTGGGTGACATTTTTTTAAAAATCAATTTGACCGCGACAGCACTCGTATATATTAATCGATTTCAATATGAGTGTGCATCTGCACCTGAATAAAGATTTCCACCAAGCTCATAATCAGGTTCCACTAATTTGAGCTTAGTATTTTTGACTAATATAACTTAATTTAAGATAAATAAACAAATATATAAGTATATGAAAGCTACCTCTTCCTCCCGGCACTGCCGGAAGGACTATTTTAAATTAAATAAGGAGAACATTAATATTCAGATATGGTGTTAATCTGGAATATGAAACCCATGCTCTTAATGCGCTTTTGATATATTTAAATGTGGTATGTAGCTAAAAGAGATGAAAGGTTTTTTTTAAAGTTGTACTGACTGTAACTCAGTAATTTCTTTTATGATTTAAATGCCTTTTTTTCGAAAATATTTTTTTCAAGATTAGTCGTATTTAAACACAATTTTCTCTTTCCTAAATATGTTTTAAAGGATTCAGTTAACGTATGGCAATTTAACGCTCGTGATTTAAAGATTTCGTACTTTAACGTTAAAAGTATGATTATTCTGACATCAGTTGAAACGCAGTTTGTACTTTGAAAAGCGTTTTCTTAACATTACACAAACCTAAGAGCTTAGGAAAGATGATATAAGATGAGTATTCAGGGATATTACATTAAATTTTAAGAATAGAATTTCTTGAATATAAAGAAATGTTTGCTTCAGCAGATATTTTTTTGTAGAGAAAAAATATGCACGAAATGTATGCGTCCTGAAATTGCACGCCTCACATGCTGATATATACAGTACATAGAATTATATTAGTTTCCAACAACTTACAGTATCTTATATATATATATTTTTTTCATCGTATAACTTTAATAATCTTTTTTATTTTAAATATTACATAGACCTAATCCAAGCTCAGAAAATTTGATGTAAGAAGTATGAACAAGAACATTTCATTACATTTTAAGATCAGTAGACGTTTTTCCAGAATATAAATATGTATTTGCTGCAACAGATATTTTTTGTAGAAAGAAAATATGCATGGATTGTGTGCGTATTCCAAAAGTATGCCACAGACACCGAAGTATATAGTACATAAAATTTTATTAGTGTCCTTCGACTTGTAGTACCTTATGATTTTTTTTATTACTTTGTCAACTTGAAAAGCATTATTTTAATATTACATAGAGCTAATCTAGCTTACAAAACCTGAGTAGTACTTATAATAATATTGCATTAGATTTTAAGATTCGTGGGTATTTTTCTAGATTATAAATTTATGAATGCTCCAGCAAATACTTTTTATGGGAAAAAATATGCATGAAGTAAATACGTATATCCAAAATATGATTCAGACACTGAAATATATAGTACGTAGAATTTTATATTTTCTCCTCCAACTTCTAGTATATTATATATATTTTTTTCATCCTGTCACTTTGAAAAAAATTCTTTTTATTTAATTTTCAATATTACATAGACCTAATCTAAACTCAGGAAAGATTGTATAAGAAGCCTATTCAAGAATATTAAACTAGATTGTATGATTTGTGGGCGTTTTTCTAGAATATAAATCTGGTTTTTTTTCAGCAGATATTTTTTGCAGGGAAACAAATATGCATGAAATGTATGTGTATTACAAAAGTATTTCTCACACACCGAGGTATATAGTGGATGGAATTTTCTTAGTTTATTCCAACTTCTAGTATTTTACATTTTTTTTCATTGTGTCACTTTGAAAAGCATATTTTTATATTTTAAATATTACATAAACTTAATCTAAGCTGAGAAAAGATAATATAACAAGAGTATTCAAGAATATTACTTACATTTTAAGAATCGAATTTTTTTACTATAAAGATATGCTTGCTTCAGCAGATATTCTTTGTATGAAAAAAAGTATACATGATGTATATGCGTCATGGTACTCTACGACTCACATGCTGAAAAATACAGTACATAGAATTTTATTTGTTTCCAACAATTTCTGATGTCTTATCTATTTTTTTTTCCATTTTGTCACTTTGATAACCATTTTTTTAATTTTAAATATTACTTAAGCCTAATCTACGCTCAGAAAAGTTGATATAAGAAGTATGTTCAAAAATATTTCATTAGATTTTAAGATTCGTGGGCGTTTTTTTCAGAATATAAATATGTATTTACTGCAGCAAATATTTTTTGTCGAAAGAAATTTTGAATGTATTGTGTGCGTGCTCCAAAAGTATGCCACAAACACTGAAGTATACAGTACATATAATTTTATTAGTTCCCTCCAACGTGTACTATCGTATGATTTTTTATTACTCTGTGAACTTGAAAATCATTTTTTTAAATATTACATAGAGATAATCTAAGCTCAGAAAACAGGATATAAGTAATACGTATAAGAATATTGCATTAGTTTTTAAGATTCGTGGGTATTTTCCTAGATTATAAATTTATAATTGCTTCAGCAGATTTTTTTATGGGAAAAATATCCATGAAGTGTATACGTATTCCCAAAGTATGAGTCAGACGCTGAAATATATAGCACGTTGAATTTTATATATTCTCCTCCAACTTCTAGTATGTTACATATATATTTTTTTCACCCTGTCGCTTTGAAAAGAATTTCTTTATTTATTTTTAAATATCACATAGACCTAATCTAAGCTAAAGATGGTATAAGAAGAATATTTAAGAATATTACACTAGATTGTAAGATTTGCGAACGTTTTTCTAGAATATAAATCTGTGTTTCTTCATATATGCATTATTACACAGACCTTATCATAGCTCAGAAAAGATGATGTAAGAAGAATATTCAAGAATATCACATTAGATTTAAAAAATTTTTGGCGCTTTTTTAAGACATAAATCTGTGTTTCCTGCAGTAGGTATTTTTTAGAGGAAAATGTATGCATGAAGTGTATGCGTATTGCAAAAAATACGCCTCACACATCGGAATATACAGTACATAAAACTCTCTTAGTTTTCTCCAATTTATAGTATCTTATATTTTTTGTCATCCTATCACTTTGAAAACCATTTTTTATTTTAAATATTAAATAGACCTAATCTAAGCTCAGAAAAATTGATATAAGAAGTATGTTCAAGAATGTAACATTAGATTTTAAGATCCTTGGGAATTTTTCTAGAATATAAATCTCTGTTTGCCTAAGAAGATATTTTTTGAAAGGAAACAAATATGCGTGACTTGTATACCGACTTCAAAAGTATGCATCACATACCCTGATATATATTACATAGAATTTTCTTTGTTTCCTCTCATTTCTAGTACCTTGCATATTTTTTTCGTCCTGTCACTTTCAAAAGCATGTTTTTATTAAATTTTAAATATTACATAGACCTAATTTAGTTAAGAAAAAATTATATACGAAGTAAATTAAAGAATATTTCATTAGATTTTAAGATTCGTGGGCGTTTTTCCAGAATATAAACCTATGTTTGATTCAGCAGCTATTTTTTGAAGGGGAGGAGATATGCATGAAATGTATGCGTAATCCAAATGTAAGCCTCAGACGCCAAAATATACAGAATGTAGAATTTCTTAAGTTTCCTCCATCTTCTGGTATGTTATATATTTTTTCACCCTGTCAGTTTGAAAGGCATTTTTTATTTTTAAATGTTACATAAACTTAATTTAAGCTCAGAAAAGATGATATAAGACGAATATTCAAGAATATTACACTAGATTTTAAGATTCGTGGACGTTTTTCTAAAATATAAATCTATGTTTGCTTCAGCACATATTTTTTGTAGGGAAACAAATATGCATGAGATATATGCGTATTTCAAAAGTACGCCTCACACACCGAGATATATAATACATGGAATTTTCTTTATTTCCTCTAATTTCTAGTATGCTACATATTTTTTTCCTTCCTGTCACTTTGAAAAGCATTTTTTTTATTTTAAACATTACATACACTAAATTAAGTTTAGAAAAAATATAAGAAGTACATTCAAGAATATTTCATTCGATTTTAAGATTCGTTGGTGTCTTTCTAGAATATAAATCTATGTTTGCTTTAGCAGATATTTTTTTGAAGGGAACGAAATATGGATGAAATGTATGCGTTCTTCAAATAACCGCCTCAGACGCCGAAATATACAGTATGTAGAATTTTCTTAGTCTCCCCCAACTTCTAGTATGTTTTATATTTTATCACACTGTCACTTTGACAGGCATTTTTATTTTTAAATATTACATAGACCTGATCTAATCTCAGAAAAGATGATATAAGAAGAATATTTAAGAATATTACACAAAATTTTAAGTTTCGTGGACGTTTTTCTAGAATATAAGTTTGTATTTTCTTCAGCAGATGTTTTTTGCAGGGAAACAAATATGCATGAAATCTATGCGTATTCCAAAAGTACGCCTAACACACCGAAATATATAGTACATGGCATTTTCTTTGCTTCCTCTAATTTCTAGTATTTTACATATATTTTCTTCCTGTCACTTTGAAAAGTATTTTTTTAAATATTACATAGATCTAATCTAAGCTCAGAAAAAATTATATAAGAAGAGTAATCAAGAATAATGCATTAAATTTTTAAAATCGTGGACGTTTTTCTAGAATATAAATATATGTTTGCTTCAGCATACATTTTTTGTTGGGAAAAAATATCCATGAAGTATAAGTGTCTTGAAAATGTGCGCCTCACATTAAATATACAGTATGTAGAATTTTATTACTTCTCTCCAACTTCTAGTATGTTATATTTTTTCTCATCGTCTCACTTTCAAAGACATTTTTATTTTATTTTAAACATTACATAGACCTCATCTAAGCTCAAAAAACATGATTCAAGGAGAGTATTCAGGAATATTACAGTAAATTTTATGATTCGTGGGCGTCTTTCTAGAATATAAATCTGTGTTTGTTTCAGCAGACATTTTTTGTATGGAAACAAATATGCATGAAGTTTATGCGTACTCCAAAAGTACGCCCCAATTACCAAAATATACAGTACATAGAATTTTATTAGTTTCCTGTAATTTCTAGTTTATTATATTTTTTATCACTCTATCATTCTGGAAAGGATTGTTTTTATTTTAAATATTACATACACCATATCTAATCTCAGAAAAGATGATGTAAGAAGAATATTCAACAATGTTACATTAGATTTTAAAATTCGTTGGCGCTTTTTTACTATATAAATCTGTGTATTCTTCTGCAGATATTTTTATAGGGGGAAATATGTCCCAAAAGTGTATGCGTACTCAAAAAAAAAAAAAAAAAAAAAAAAAAAAAAAAAAAAACGCATCACGCATTGAAATATACAGTGCATAAAACTCTCTTAGTTTTCTCCAATTTTAGTAACTTATATATATTTTTTTCATCCTATTACTTTGAAAACCATTTTTTATTTTAAGTATTACACAAACCTAATCTAAGCTCAGAAAAGTTTATATAAGAAGTGTATACAAGAGTATAATATTAGCTTTAAGATTCATAGTTATTTTTCTAGAATATAAATCTGTATTTGCTTCAGCAGATATTTTTTTGTACGGAAAAAATATGCATGAAGTGTATACATACTCCAAAAGTACGCCACACACTACGAAGTATACAGTACACAGAATTGTATTAGTTTCCTCCAAATTCTTATATTTTACATATTTTTTTTTCATCCTGTCACTTTGAAAAGTATTTTGATTTATTTTAAACATTACATAGACCTAATTTAAGCTTAGAAAATATGATATAAGAAGAGTATTCAAGAATATTACATTAAATTTTTAAAATCGTGGACGATTTTCTTGAATATAAATATGTTTGCTTTAGGAGATATTTTTTGTATGGAGAAAAACATGCGTCCTGAAAATGTGCGCCTCACATGCTGAAATATACAGTACATAGAAATTTATTAGTTTCCAACAACTTCTAGTATCTTATGTATTCTTTTTGTCATCCTGTAACTTTGATAAGCATTTTGTAATTTTAAATTTTACATAGACCTATGCTAGGAAAAGTTGATAATGAAGTATATTCAAGAATATAACATTTAGATTTTAAGATTCGTGGGTGTTTTCTTTAGAATATAAATCTGTGTTTGCTTCAGAAGATATTTTTGTAGGGAAAAATATGCAAGCAGTGTATGCGTACTTCAAACGTACACATCGAAGTATGCAGTACGTAGAAATTTATTAGCTTCCTCTAGCTTCTAGTACCTTATGATATTTTTTATCACTATGTCACTTTAAAAAGCATATTTGTTAATTTTATATGTTACATAGACCTAATCAAAGCTTAGAAAAGATGATATAAGAAAAATATTCAAGAATATTAAATTGAATTTTAAGATTCGTGGACTTTTTTTTAGAATCTGTGTTTGCTGCTTCAGATATTTTTTGTAAGGATCAAAATATGTATGAATGTCCTAAATTTCAGATTCTCAAAAGTAGTCATGCGGATATTCGAAATATTCTTTTTAAACATAAACCTTTCTACGTTAAAAATGATTTTAAGTCAAAATAAGAATAGAAGCGGGATGGAGCAGATGCCGTAAATACCTTTTTTTCTGTAGGATTTCCGGATATTACATTTTTTTAAATTTAATTAGACACTTTTGCATTTATTTAAAAAAAGTTGTAATATGAAAATACAGTTGGCAGGTTTGGTTGTCTACAAAAATGAAAAAAAAAACATATGTATAATAATTTTACTTATTTCGAGTTAATGTTAATATTAAATTTGGAAACTATTGCTTTAATATTGAAAGTACCGACCCAAAATTATGTTATCAGATTATATGAAGATTCAGAATTATCACACGTAATGGAAGATAAAATGATACCTTATTGATAACAAGGCAATCTAGTTACGGGGCCTGTTCAGATTAGTCTTTTTTTTGTAATATCTATGCCACATACTCTAGCAATATCGATTTTTAATCAAAATAAATTTTCGATATTTTCAGCAAAAAATTTAAAAGCTAGTCTTCATCACAATCTAAAAGCATTTGTGAGTTTTTTACTTACCTTGTGTGTGTTTACAGAATATAGACATTGCCATGTATGTCCATTTGTCTAAAAAGATCTTTATATTCAACAAACACGAGATAAATGAACATTATAAAAAATGTAAATTTACGGTACTTTACCGTGAATTATCTAGTAAATTTACGGAATACATCACTTTCTTTACATGAATGGTCAACTTCCGCAATATTTTGTATTTTATGGACAAAAATCTTTAAGGGGGCTCAGGGGTTGAAAACTTTTCAAAAAATAGATTTTTGTTTATGATCTTATTTGATTATTCATTTAATTCTTAACTCAATGCAAAAAACCGCATAAAAATATTTGCATTTTTAATGGAATTATAAGCATTTATATATCAACACTTTCATAGGCGCATCCATATAATTTCAAATTTAAGTCGCATTTTCTGAAAACTTGATTTTTGATGACTAACACCAAGATTTAAAAAAAAAAACTATTTGATGGAATTGCTTAATTTTTTTTTTGCATGCATATAGCATCATTATCTAGATTATGAATTAATATATTTAGATAGTTTAATATTTTGAGTATTTTTAATGGAAAAAAATGTATTTTTTAGGGGTTTTTTTAAATTTTCAACTTTGAGAGATTTTTTAATAATGTTTTTATTAAGTGATAGTTATATCCTTTCTCCACCATATTAAGACGTGACTGTCTTCCAAAATTAAACTTTTGGTGACTTCTGCTGTTAGATCTCGATGTTACGTGAGATGTTACGTGATGTTCTGTCAGTCTGTCCTTTAGGTTAACTAACCAATATCGAAACCATGAAACTTTTTTGGCTTATTTAGTATAAAATAATACCATAGGTATTATTTTATACTAAATAAGCCAAAAAAGTTTCATTATATCCTTTATTGGAAATTTGATTTTTTTTTTTTTTTTTTTTTTTTTTTTTTACAAATCTACGCAATCAGGACATCCAAATCAATTTTTTTTTATCTATTTATCACATTTATTTACGGACACATTAACTTCCATAATTCTGCATTAATCTTTTACAAAGTGATACTGATAATCAAAATACAGGAATTCTCAGTCAAGTTTCTTAGTGATAAAACTCGAATTAAAGGGTGAAAATGGGGAATTTTTGTGAGAATAAAAAACGAAGTACCTTCAACATCTTGATTAGCTCATGAACTAGCTTTTTGCGTTTAGTTGTGATGACAATTGAGGAATAAAAATGAAACATCGTCACTTCATGCGCTCTCCTTTTATTCTACCTAATGGATTGTATGGTAAGACTATTTCCTGTAATTAAAGTATCGAAGAGTATATTTCATGATATTACAATATGTTACTAACTATCAAACCGTTCTGCATTTTTGTCGTGTACAAGTGATATCTAACAATATTCATCTTTGACGATTTTTCTGTGAGCACAAGAATTTATTGACACATCGCATAAAATCGAAGTTATATTGCGTTCATGTTTCCTTTTGTGTTTCAGCTAACATACGCATTATCTTAGCTCCAGCAAAAATCATGTCCGCTGGTGTAATAAACTCATCACAAAGTAAAATGAGTTATAAAAATAGATGGCCATAAATAAAATTATAAATTTTTCTTTTTAATTTTTTATATTGCAAGCTATGCAAAGTGTTGGTTTATAAATAGTAATAAGTAATCGAATAAAGAGAATAAAGAGTAATCGAACAGTTTTATATAAGCGCATGTGACAACACTGTTTTGTTATTTATCTAATTGAAGTTTCGAATACGCATAGGCTAAAGATTAAAATGCCGCTAAAGCTATGGGATTTGTTCTTCTGAAGCTTTATAAAAGATCACGTATACGGTCCTCCGCAGCCTAACGATTTGCCAGTGTTGAGATACAAAATTGAAGAGGCTATTGCGTCAATTACGGTGGACTTCTTAATCGAAGTGTTGAGAGAACACAACTTTAGGTTGGATATGTGCCTTATGAGTAAATGTACACATACTGAACACACATATTGCACATATTATATGTGCACATTGTAAAAGAAATAAAAATGTAGATTATTTAACCTCCAGTATTTGATGTATGTTATATAATAAATAATCTAAAAAATACTGTTATATAATAGCATCGAAATTAAAACAATGTTTTTTAGGCAAATATTGCCCTTAAAATGCCCTTTTAAATTGCTCTTCAAATGCTCTTTTAAATTGCCCTTAAAATGCCCTTTTAAATTGCCCTTAAAATGCATTTTATATAGTGTAATTATCTTATCGACTTTTATGCAATCCTTTCTATACTAAATAATTTAAACGGCTTACCTGAATCGATTTCCAAAAAAGGCGTTTAAGGTGAAATTTATAAGAATCTTATCTCGATTCTTAATATTTTCATATGATACTTATTCTGAAATCTGATCTTAATCTGACGCAAAAGTAAACTTTGCGTAAATAAATGTTTAACTTTAGATATAACTTTTTAAATTACATTGATAAAAATTATATGCGCTCAAAGGTAACTCGAAAGGCTTGTTAAAGATTAATAAAATAAAACGAAGGAATAAAAGTGAAAGTGTTATCGAGAATTTTAACTAAAAAATCTCACCCATATTGCGAATGATTTTCGAGATGATAAGTATATAATGGTGCATTTGATTTATTACTCGACATTCATCTAAAACATTATTTTATAGATACCGTGTAGTTAAATTGCCCCTAAAATACATTTTATATACACTGTAAAAAATATTCGTGCGACCCCACTCCAAAAATGGTGGCAACTAAATTCCCACCAAAAGTAGTGTAAAAAAAAAAAAAAACCTTTTTTTAGTGGCAAATTAGTTGCCACCATTTTTGGTGTAAAATAAGCATAATATGGTATAATAAATTGCCTCAATTAAAAGGAAGTTTAGCAACATCTTTGCATGAAACTGTTTATTTTAAACTGTGGTTGTATAAAATTTAAAGTGCAATTTTTAAATTATTTTTTATTTTGCTGTCTAAGTACACTGAATAAATAGTAGTGTGAGTTGATTAACAACGAAATATTTATATGATTTTAACAGTAGTAATAATAATAATAATAATAATAATAATAATAATAATAATAATAATAATAATAATAATAATAATAATAATAATAATTTAAAGATTACAATTTCAATTAAATACAGCCATAATTAAACAAATAATTTGACCCAAACAGGTTGCGAAACTTCCTTTTATTTGAGACAATTTATTATAACATACATTTTAAACATATTACTAGTTGGTAAGAAATGAAATTTTCTATATTTACATGCTTAAAAATATATTTTTCATAGGTTAATAATGCATCCAATAAGGTGAAAAACATATAATAACGAATTTTTTATGAAAATGTTTTTTGTTTGAGTCGGGCAAACGCCAAAGAAACACGTTATAAAATATTTTTGCAACAAAAATCATAATTACTGGTAACTATCACTATAAGTTTAATTCGAATTTTCTAGTTTTTTTAGAAAATAACAAACATAAGCTACGGATGATATTAAATTACTTCACAACAATACAATTTAATTTATAACATAAAAGCTGCTTAACTATGCTAGTTAACAAAAAAAAAAACTGTATAATAAAAAAAATTGTACATAAAAAAAAAAGTTGCATACAACTGTTATACCAAAGGCAGACTTCTCGTTATATTCGTTAATGTCACCATTGTTCTTAAAATGACAGTGCACTAGTGCACTATTAAAAGCACGATCTCATTAAAAAACGCATGCAAACATTATTTAGTTTTGCATCGTAAATTTACAAAGAGTAATAATAATATTGCTTACTTTACTTTCACCTGCCATTCGAAAGTTAGGAACTATGATAACGAATGTAAAATGTCTCCCTGTCGCCTGGAAACAATATGCGGCAGCTACCAAATAAACTTAGAATTCATTATTACCATCATTATAACATTACCACCATTACTATCATTAGAACATATGTCTTTGATTGTTTATCTTTGATTTTGAATTGTCCAAACAAATTAAATTAATCACAGTTGTAAGTCGATGTAAAGAAAAATAAGAACTATGTCCACAGATTTTTAATCAGTCATCATTGGTGAAAATTTATAGAAAAATCAGATAAAATTTTTACCCGAGAAACATCGCAACCATCAGGACATAAGATGGCGCATATTTTCGTTTACAAATAGTGGTTCATTTCGCTAGGATTGGGGTAAAGCTTATAAAAATTTATTTAAAGGGGTGAAATCACACCATTTTTAATATTTTAAACCACTTAAACGTGTATTGGCACGAGAAAAAGAGCATATATCAATCTTTTTTAGGCATTTTATAAACGAAAATTAAGTGCAATAATACTTTCTTATTTTTACAGTGTAGTATTATGATCTTATCCACTTTTATGCAATCATATCTATATTCAATAATTTAAACGATTTATCTGAATCGATTTCCGAGAAAGATATTTAAGAAGAGCATTACAAGAATCTGATCTCGATCCTTAATATTTTCATTTGATATCTACTCTAAAATTTTTTCTTAATCTGATGCAAAAGTATATGCGCCTTATAAGTAAATGTGTACATATTGAATACTTGTAAATGAAAAAAAATCAACATTAGCTTACCTTCAATTTAATGTATGATCCATAATAAATAGTCTAAATTATACTGTTATAATATACCATTGAAACTAAACCCTTGTTTCACAGATACCATGTATTTAAATCGCTCTAAAATGCACTTTATACAGTTGTACCATGTTATCCCGTTTTATGCAATCTTATCTATATTCAATTATTTAAAAGATTTATCTGAAACGATTTCCGAGAAAGACGTTTAAGGAGAGCATTATAAGAATCTTATCATGATTCTTATTATTTTCATCAGATATCTAGTCTGAAATATGTTTTTAATCTGATGCAAAAGTATACTTATGCGAGAATATCAGTTTTAGTTTAGATATAACTTTCGGAATTACATCGATAAAAATGAAATGTGCTTGAAACTAGTTCGAAAGAGTTGTTACAGACTTATAAAATAAAACTAAGGATGAAAGAAGAAAGTGTTTTTGCCAATTTTATCCAAATAAAATTACCAATATTGCGAAATATTTTTGAGATGATAAGATGCCGTTAAAACCATGTGATTATTTCCTCTGCAGATTTATAAAATATTATGTATACGTTTCATCGCTACTGAATGATTTGACACTGTTGAGACACAGAACTGAAGATGGTATTGTTTAAAATAATCTATGTGTTAACTTCACATATCAAAATGGATATGTGCAGTTTGATGTGTACATATTGATAATTTCTAAATGAAAAAAAAAATCAAGATTATTTTACTTTCAATTTGATGATCCACAATAAATAGTTTAAACTATACTGTTATAATATACTATTTATTATTTTATTGCTGTTTTATAGACACTATATATTTAAATTTCCCCCTAAAATACATTTTCCATAGTATTACCTCCAGTATTTGATGTATGTTATATAATAAATAATCTAAAAAATACTGTTATATAATAGCATTGAAATTAAAACAATGTTTTGTAAACAAATATTGCCCTTTTAAATTGCTCTTAAAATGCCCTTTAAAATTGCTATTAAAATGCCCTTTAAATTGCCCTTAAAATGCATTTTATATAGTGTAACTATCTTATCCACTTTTATGCAATCTTATCTATATTCAATAATTTAAAAGATTTATCTGAAACGATTTCCTAGAAAGACGTTTAAGGAGAGCATTATAAGAATATTATCATCCGATATCTACTCAGAAATCTGTTTTTAATCTGATGCAAAAGTATTCTTATGCCTGAATAACTGTTTTTATGTATAACTTTTCGCATTACGTCGATGAAAATGAAAGGCGCTTAAAACTAGATTGATACAATTGTTACAGACTAACAAAATAAAATTAAGAAATGGAATAGGAAATGTTTTCGCAAACTTTATACAAAAAATTTTACTATTACAGTGAAACCTTTGAATATGGGACACCCATGGGACCGGGACTTTTGTTCCTTAAATTAAGGTGTGCCTTATTCGGAGTATTTACATTTTTTAAAATTTATAGTTTCGAAGGACATAAAGGATAAGAAAACATTAAATGTGAAGTTTAAATTTATTTAAAAGCAATAATTTAGGTTATATCAGACATAGAAGAGACATAGAAGGATAATTAATTAATCCAAAATTTTTTTTATTAATATTTAACTCCTTAAATGATTTGTAAAATTTTTTATTAGTACTTTTTTTACCTAAATATTTGCATACATGCGAAAAGTGCAATAATATTTAAAATAATGATGCTTAAAGTAATCAATAAAAAGTGATTGTTTTCCAGATTTAACTTTTTCCACAACTAACATTTCAAATAGTATGCATTAACCATACTTATAAGTTTGTTGCTTCTTTATCAGTAGCATTTACGAAAAGTATTCAACTGCTTTGCGTATTTTAAAATATCTTTAACCCTTTAACGTGCAGTGTTGCGGGGTCGGCAACACCTAAAGTTCCCCCTGTTTAGAGACACAAAAACTCCGTGAATATTTCAAAAACTACTCTAATGGCTACTTTAAACCTTTCTTATGAGTTCTAGATGGCAGCACCACAGAGATCAAACACTACTGTTTTTAAATAATAGGTAAAAGATTTTACTGTAATACGCGCTTCACAGCAATGCTCTTCTCACTGCGCTTATCAATGCTTTACTTATGGGAGGTTACCACTGTGGCAATAGCTGTATAATTAAAATGGTTAGTGCAATTTTTACAAAACAATACCTGTGTACTCCTCTAGGCCTAAATAGATTGCCTATTTTTTTTTTTTTTTTGCTTTAAATCCCAACTTTAAAGTGTAGTGCGCCGGAAAGGGTTAAAGTTCTTTACTTCACAATTTTTAAATCTTCGTCATTTTCAGAGTTGTTCTAATATCTTTCAGTATTACTTTCAATAAATTAATTTCAATAAATTAATTTAAGACATTAGTGTAAGACATTATTATTTTTCATACAATCGTAGATTTCAAAGAGGCGTTTGTATACATTGTGATATTGAATGTTGGATAATAATTCCCAAGGAAATAATTTGAAATGCATCGAAACAATAACAAACTTTAAATACATATACAGGGTGTTTCACAAAGGACCCCTAACTTTAAAAATCTATAAATCGGAAACGGTGATAGATAAAAACATGAAACCAGTGGTGTGTTTATTAAAAAATCGTAAGCATCTTATTCATAAATCAGGCAATTTAGTTAAAAATAGCACTCATAGATGGCGCTGAGAATTGTAAGCGCTCTGTTGAGGCTGATATTGAAGTCATTTAGCACTGATGCGAATTAAGGAGTTTTATGCGGAGTGGGTCTTGTTCGAAAATGCACTTTTGCTTTTACGACGCATTTTGAATTCAATCCATATAACTTTGATTTTGTTGGCGTCAGCACAATAATAGACAAAAACAATGTTTCCATAGGAACGACTCCTTTGAAATTGAAATGCGAGAAACAACAACATTCGAGATATCGCCTTTTATATACGCTGTTGTTTCTCGCGTTTGAATTTTAAAGGAGTCGTTCTTATAGAAACACTATTTTGTCTGTTATTTTGCTGACGAAATTAAAATTACATAGATTGAATTCAAAATCGGGTCATAAAAGCAAAAGTGCATTTTCGAACAAGACACACTCTGCATAAAACACATCAGTGCAAAATGACGTCAATATCAGCCTCAACAGAGCACCTATCGCTCTCAGCGCCATCTAGGAGCGCTATTTTTAACAGAATTTTCTGATTTATGTATAAGATTCTTACGATTTTTTTAATAAACACACCACTGGTTTCATGTTTCCATCTATCACAGTTTCCGAGTTATAGATTTTTAAAGTTAGGGGTCCTTTGTGAAACCCCCTGTATATATATATGTGTATATTTAATTACTTATGTACTTTCGTTCACCACATACAATTAAAAAATGCTAAAATAAATTTGCAGTATTGTTATGCAAACTATAATTATGAGTGCAGTTTTGAGACATTGTGGAGATGAAAAAGTTTATATTTATTTTCAAATAGGTGCTTTATATTTCAATGATGCATCTTTATAAACACCTAGAATGTGCTGAGCGGTCAGTGCAGAGGTAAAAGCAGTTCTTTATTCAAAATATCCGCATGATTAACACCTGTGCCTTTTTTCTCCTCTTTCACAATATACACCTGTATTCAGCCAGTAATTTAAATTAAAGTTAAAAAATTATTTTTCTGCTACTGTTGCTTATTTTTATTTAAATGTAACCATTAGCGTGCGGAATGTAACAAAAGAGTATTTGTGCATATTGATCCATGTTTTCTCGATTTTTTTATACGTAAATTTTATGTTTATTATTTTTATACTATTACTAGATGTTCCATCAAAGAAATATATGGAGAAAAGTTTATTTTATTAAGGCAAACTGCGTTATCTTAATTCTAATCTAATTAGCCTTTTTTAACAATTTATTTTTTTTAATATTTTTATTATTATTGAACATTACATTAAAACCATATGTTTAAAAATTTTTCAAAATTCCTTGTCACATACAATATTAGATGTTGCTAGAAATTCACCGTGCTTTTTAAGGACTAAAGCTGTGAATACTGATTCATGGAAATCAAATTCTTAGAACTCTTTTTATGTGCACAGTGTTTCAAAAAGATTGAAGCGCCCTTTAAAGTTTTACCTGAAAGAAATAAGTAGGCAATTTAAATTTCAAAGTTTCCTAAGTTAGGCAGGAATGTACATTAATGAACTAAATTAAAGAAATTTTTAAAAAATTATATGATTAGAATCCGATGTGATATTTATTTCGGGCAAAAATTTAGATTCCTTCGCTAAAGATTAACTCTCAGTTACAGAGGGCAGTCGTAAAACACAGTGTCAGCAACAAAAAAATCTTGACATTCATTGAAATATGTGAAATTTGTGAAAGATGATCCTTACTGATAATTTCATTAGTAATGCTTCTTTTTTATTTCTGCAGTTGTTTTAGTTTATATTAGGTCAGGATTAGTTTATGTTACCTCAAGATTTTAAAAATTATCAAACTCTCTTTCTCGGTCTTTTTGATCCAAGTATTCGTTTTGTTATACTGACATGTCGTAAAGTGATCTTGCCTTTTTAGGGCATAGATAATTTACGCTGATGCTTATAAGTCTAAGGCCTTGCGACTTAAAGGGACATTTTGTCTTGATAATGTCAAAGCACTTGGTTATTAAACAATTGTAAGCTTTATATGTCAATTATGTGCACCTGAAAAGTTCCTTTCTGTAGAGAAAAGAATTTGAAAAAAAAATTTTTTCTAACTACTAGCAGAACTAAAATATATATATATATATATATATATATATAATTCTAAATTATGCTAAGCTGCAAGGACCAGCACTCCATGTAACCAGAAAGGGATAAACACTCTCAGTTGCCTATTCTATTTAAAATCCATAACGATAAAATAAAACATTCGAGTATTGAAATTGTGGCTTAGCTAAGAATTTACTAAAATTTTCGTAAATTTACTAAAATTTTATCTGCAATCCTCGTTACCGTTACTTAAAAAGTTCTGGGAATACGATTTTCGAAAAATTTTCTGAGTAATCTTAAATTTTTTTTTTATTCAAAGTGCAAATCTGTATCTGTTTCATGAATTTTTATTGTTGTCATTGCATAAAAAGTTCTTTATAATTCTACTAGAATTTTTTTTCAATTTTCCATTCTTTTTTTTACAGTGCAAATGTATTATTGTACGGTTAAATACTGATGATCTCTTTTGCAATTTTTTTTAAACTTCTAAGCATCGCACATTGTCATTTTCTACCATCGTATAATAATAAAAAAAGTAATTTTAAAAGCAATTTGTTTGAAAATTGCATCTGAATTTATTTTTGAGATATTATTTTACTTGTAATTTTTCTCGCTGCTTTTTTATATTTTTGGCAATTGAAGTACTCCCTTTCTTTAGAAAGTAAAGGAAACATAAACTTAGAAAATAGCAGATTATTATAATTTTTAATGCCATTTTTCCCAAAAGAACTGAAAAAAAAAATTAAAATGAGTACTACGCTGTAAAAAATAATCTGTAAAATTACTAACATTTGTCTCTCTGTAAGAAAAAAAAGAAAAAAAAAACCTCTAATCCTACAGAAGTAAAGTTACTGAAATCTGCATGGTTACTAATATTTATCTGTATTCTATACAAGAAAAAATGCAAAGATACAAAACTAATAATTGGAATGCTACAGAAATCTGTAATTTAACAAATGAGTTTACAAAAATTGCAGTTATCTTACTAAATTTTTATCTGTAACCTGGGTTGCAGTTACATGAATTATTCTTTCAATCCCAGTTGCCTATAAAATTCTTAGTAAACTTACAAATTTTTTTTTTTTTTTTTTTTGAGTGCAAAACTATATCTGTTACATGAATTTTTGCTGTTGCCGTTACATAAAAAGTTCTAGGAATCCCTGTTTCCTAGAAAACTTTGAGTAACTTCACAGATTTTTTTTACAGTGTAGGAAACTAAGATTCCTAGAACGATTTATGTAACGGCAACAACAAATATTCATGTAACAGAATGTTAAGTGGATTTTTGTTGTTGCCGTTACATGAAAAATTCCAGGAATCTCGAATTCCAAGAAAGATTTACGTGGATTTTTATTGTTGCCGTTACATAACAAGTTCTGGGAATCTCAGTTTCTAAGAAAAACTTTAGTAACTTTGCAATTTTCTTACAGTGTTCGTTGAAGAAAATATAAATTTGATCTCTGATAAACATGCAGCTGTAATAAATTATGCTTAATTTCATGTATGCATGTTGATATTAGAAACGTATGAATAATTAGATAATTAGATCTTTCTTTAGGAGGATAGTGGTCAAGGTTGTTGAACGACGGCATCGCATTTTCGCATCATATATGTATTATTCTGTGATTGTGACTTCATTTTCCTTTTTTCCTGTAAATGATGTTTAATCCTGGATCGTAAAAATCAAATGCTTCAGCGAATGAGAATAACGTCATACATTATATATGTAGGGCTGCCATGGGCGACTATTTTTATATTCCGTTTGTACCAGTATTTTTCTAATATAAATTTTAAAGTATATTTTTCTTGAAAATGTTGTCAAATTGCCTATTAAGGATTTTTGTTTTATGAAAGTAGTGTCAGTTGGAATTAAAAAATAATCGCTTGTGGCAGACCTGTATATGGAATTCTTTCGAAACAAATCATATGTTGTGTGTGTGTGCGAGGATTTATGAAGGACAAGGTATTGCCTCCAGAAAAGTAGACCTTAGAATTTATAAGATTTTGTACCTTTAAATAAAAATGTATTCCAAACAAACTTTGATTGCGGGGATGGAAAATATTATTTATCTCATATTTGTAATAAAAGAGTGGATAAAATATATAATAATAGAATAATATGTATAAAAAAGAATAAATACTGTAAAATTGTTACAGGATAAGTCTAATGACAAGTAAATGAAAACGTATATTTAAAGATCTGGAGTAACAATTCAATAAGTAAATACCTCCTGTCTCAAGATGTTACAGAAAAATTACTTGCGAGAATTTATTTACTTATTAGATCTATTTAAATATTGTATATAATTATATATGCTTTATAATTTGTGTTTGAATTTACTAAACTCAAATTTGAAATACATCACTATATGTTGCTAAATATATTGCCAATATGAGGTACTTTACTAACTTAATGTATTTATTCAAAAAACGAAAATCTTTTTTCTTGATAATTATATTATGTATCACAAAATATTTTAAACTTTTACAACAATCTGACTTTTTTATCGTTCTTTCTTATGTCTTCCTTATCAAATAAAACTTGGAAAACATTTTGAATACATGAATATGAAATCTTGTTCTTCAAGATTTTGCATTATTCTTGTCACAAAACTCTTGTCTTGAATACTCACGTTTGGTTTTAAGTTTTTATTTCAGATAAAAATCTTATTTATCTAATGCATTTAAAATATTGAAATATTTAATTTTTTTTAAAAAAATTAATTTAGCCTGCAATTCTATTTTTATATTATTTGAAAATACTCTGAAAATCAATAAAATTTTATTTTTACAGTAACGTTTTAAAAAAAAGAATTAAAATTATTCCAGTCATTTTCAAAGTGGGCGGTGGTTTTTGCTAGAATTTAAAACAGATTAAAAAGAGATGTAAGTAGGCAAACCTATATAAAACTTTTTCAGTTTAGTCTTTCAATATGAAAAAAATGTAATTTAATTTTTATACAGTAAAACAAACCATCTGTCTTAAAAAAGAATAATAATAATAATAAAATTTTATCAAAAGAAAAGAAAAATAAAGTTTGATTTTTTACGAGAAAAATCTCTCATAAAATCTGATTTTTTGCTGTGAATGAAAGAAAATGTTTTACAGGTGTCCTGTTATTTTTACTGCTATTTTTTAAACACGTTTTCTAAAACATTTCAAGACTCTTTCTAAAGAATGATTTAAAAAAAAAATACTCCTTTCCATTGACAATACAGTCATGATTTTTTAAAAGATGTATTTCGTATTAGTTAATTTATCAGCTAATTCATTAATTTCTAATTTAATTTTAAGTTTTAAAACTTTTTTAAATGTATTACAAAGCTACTACTTATCATTCATTGCCTCATAGGTCTGCCCATATGGCCATGTAATTTTATAACAATGTATATTATGTTGTACTGTTCAATAAACTGAATGTAAATGCATACTGATAACATGGTATGCATTTTTGTCTATGTTTTTGTTGCATCATACCAAATATAACACTACTAGGTAGCATAGAATTTAGAAGAAAATTTACAGGAAAGTATTAGACAACGGGTCATTCCACGTAAAACGAGCAAAAATGCAAAAAAAGCCGTGGCTGCATAGAAGCCGCTTTTAATAAAATTTGAGATACGTGTTCATTTCATATTTAAATGTATATCTGCACAATATTTTTACGAAAAATAAATTATTTTACCTGTATTAGACATTTAAAAAACTTGTGATATAGAATGGCTTGCGTATAATCATCGAAAGATGTAAGTTTGAAGTTCTGTTTTTTGAAAACTATGTAACAAAAATGAAGTTTTTTTATAATACTGAAATATCTGGATATTAATATTTATATTTATTGAATAATAATAATCTGGTAATATCATAATTAATCATAAATTGGTTGTAAATATTGAAATTTTGTAATTTTTTAAAGAATTTGACCAGTTATAAAAATCAAAGGGTTTAAAAAACATCTGTGAAATTGATGCAAGATATAGTATTATATACGAAGATCGAATCATTCAAGTTTCAAAGTTGTCATTTATTTCCTTCATCTTCAAAAAAACTTAGAAACTTAAAAAAATAATAAAATCATAATTATTCTTCTTATGTAACCTCAAAATGACAATTAAAGGAAAGCTCCGACATTAACAATATTGCACATATACAGGGTGTCCCCTCTCAACGGTGGCCAATGGCTAATTTCTAAACCGTTGGTCATAGACATATAGTTCCAATTGCAAAAATGCTTTAAAAAAGGTAAAGAATTATTTTTTAAGCGATTTAGGTCAAAAAAAAAAATGTTTTACTAAAAAATTACGAAAATTAAATTTTTATACGGTCCCCCGGTCCTATAAGTGATATTTAGAAAATTTTTACCACTACTCTAACAAGTAAGACAAAAAAAGTTCCATTCCTCTGCGATCAAAATTGACCGAGTTATAACTGTTCAAAGTTGAAGCATATTTTTTGCTGCAAAATAGGGGTCAGTCACAAATTTACTGGAAATAAAAATAAACATCAGATAGAAAATTTAACTTGAAACATTGGGAGTAAAAAAAAAAATTTTACAATGTTGTTTCTGAATTTATGTTGACATTTACATGTTAAAGTAAAATATGCAGTTTGTGCTAAAAATATAAGTAAAAAAATAACAGAAATTTTGTTAAATTGAAAAGTCACAAATAGTTACAAAATGATACATATTTAAAGCTCTATTAGATTACTCAACCTAACAGAATTTGATGTAGTCTTATAAAATAAATAAATCGAACGCACCTAAAATCGTATTCATATTACATTGTCATCGGGTTTAAATAAGTATGGGAAATGAACCTCAATCAGATATTTGGAAGTGAGTTAAAATTTGAATATAAGTTTTGAACTATGAAAATTTACATACGAAAACTATGAATAAAATAAAGGCTTATCAAAATAACATACCTTTTTAAAATAAAATCACGAAAAGAATAAGCTTCATTTGCTTACAAAATAAAACATACGTAAAAATACAATTGAGGATATGAATTTCAAAACTCGACTTATCGCTTTTTGATTTCTCTATCAGTCTATACTAATCTCCACTATTGTAACGATTCAATCTCAAAATTTATAATGAAAACCAATAGATGCATTTAAAGTTTTTTCTCTATTTCCCAAAATTTGATTTTTTCGATAAAGAGAACTTTGAAATTCATGTCTTCAGTTATTTTAATAACCAATCTAGAAGTTAATTAATTATAATTAACACTACCGTAAAACTTATACGATGACAGCGCCTTCAGTTAAATCGCTCATTTAAAACATTTTGTAATTGGAACTATATGTCTGTGAGAAATAGTTTAGGAAGTAGCCTTTGAACAGCGTTGGAAATCGACTCCCTTTATAATACTTTAAGCACTTAGTGTACGTTCCCTTAAAGCTTCGTCGAACTCATCCGTTTTCAGCTATAGAAAAGTGGTTTAAGTCATGAAATTTAAAGTTTCATAACTCGGTCAATTTTACTGTTACATGAATGGGACCTTTTCTGTATTACTTGCTAGAGTGTTGAAAAATTTTTACTAAATATCACTTATAGGACCGGGGGACCGTATAAAAATTTAATTTTCGTAATTTTTTAGTAAAACATTTTTTTGACCAAAATCGCTTAAAAAACAATTTTTTGCCTTTTTTAAAGCATTTTTGCAATCGGAACTATATGTCTATGACCAACGGTTTAGAAATTAGCCATTGGCCACCGTTGAGAGGGGACACCCTGTATAAGAATCAAATAATCCATGACACACTAAAAAAGTTTCAATACTGCCTTTTTAGGTGCGTTCGTAATTATGTAAATACGTAGCACCTATTGTCGCTCAGTCCGTCCGTCTGTCTGTCCGTCTGTCCGTCTGTCTGTCCGTCCGTCTGTCCGCATATAACAACACAAAAACTACCCAACCGAATCGTTTGAAATTTAAAATACATACTTATAACATAATTTTGTCGAGTCATTTCAAATTTTATGAAAATCGGATGGATAGATCAATTACAGGGACATTCAAAAGGATTCCGTTACATTACGGTCAATAGGGAAAAAAGTTTTAAATGCATTTTAATCGTTTGAAATTTAAAACATATAATTATTGCGTAATTTTGTCGACTCATTTCAAATGTTATGAAAATCGGATGCATAGATCAATTACAGGGACAATCAAAAGGATTCCGTTACATTTCGGTCAATGGGGGAAAAGTTTCAAATGCATTTTAATGATGTTACACTTATTCGAACATAATAGAATTGGCATGAATCTATGAAATATATACTAAAATATGCAGTCTGTACAATCTGTGATGCAAAGAATTTTTATTATTAAATTACAGGGCCGCACAAAAGTATTCCACTATATAATGCTATACGGGGAAACATGGTTTGGTACGTGTTTTAATTATATTCAACTATTTCACATTTTATGAATAAGATATACGTTGCTGAGGTGTAATAAAAATTACTTCCTGCATATTTACAGAAACGTAAAGATTTCGACTACTATACTGTATCCGGAGTACGCTCTACTATATCAGCAAGATCTGAATATTTTTAAAACTTCGTTATCATACGAACGCACCTCATTCGCTACGTTCACGTGCAATTTCCAACTTGTTTATTTCTAACATAACAAAAATGGGTTCAAAAAACTAATATTTGAGACATTCTAAGGACAATCTTTCTTTAAAAACGCGCTTGTTGCAAGTTTCTTGCTAAAAAACAATATCTTCTAAAAAAAGTGCTGCTATCTATGTTTGCTACTTGATTTTAAGATTAAAAAACAGTTATTTTATCAACATAATCGTTTTTCTTCTATACAAATTTAAAATATTCTTGAAGCAAAAATAAACTGAAGGCAAGAATAAAAATTCGTACATTTAAAATATACACTTTTATCCGAATTATCAAAGAGTTTAAAGCTTTTGAAAGCTTTTATTCGTGTCCAAACAAATGATAAAAGTGTTGAATTCTTAATCAACAGTTTTCACTATTTATTTTTTTTCTCATAAAGAAATGAAACAGGCAAGAGTTATAATATAGATGAATTAAATATATTCAATTAGTTATAATGGCAAAAAAATTTGAATCTGGAAAAAGTGTCCTTTATTTTAAAACAAATAACTGAAATATTTCATTTTTTCTACGATTTTTTTTATTATTTATTTATTTTTAAATTATGAAATAAATGTACAATTACTAAATTATGCTAATCTCTTACTTATAGTTCATTCTTAAGTGTAAATAATTTTTCTTACAGTCTTTCCGTAGCTAAGGCTAATAATCAAACTTGAAATTTCAAGCATGTACACAAGACCTCGATTTAGTTTCAACTTTAATGTAAATTTTTGTGCTGAAATAAACTAGTCTGAACTCTACTATTTTGCGTTTCCTCGTAAATCATTGTGATCTACTTATATGAGGATTTTCAATAAAATGTGTGACACGTCAGCCACACCTGATTTGCTCATTTCGTGTGGAATGACCCTAACGCAGTGTCTAATTTAGAGAAAAAATAATACACTATAAAAAATGGAAATGCATAAGACGTTTTGAAAGATTTCGTTCTTTATTCATCGAGTACAGAGATGACCTGTTGCAATTTTGGAAAGAAAAAAAAAAAAGTTACAGAATTCTATTGAGATTTTTCAAAAATAGTCGAAGAGAAATTCGTTTTGACAATCGGATCGCTGAAAAACATGTCAATGTCGTCAATCATTTCATAAAAAATGCATACTTATTCAAAAGATCACGAAAAACGTCAATTTCGTCAATGAATCATAACATGTCACCCGAATTTGATCAGAGAATTTCGATAAAAGCACTTTTTTCTCCAATAACTCACGGGTAAAAAAGCTAGTTTCTCCAATCTTCGACAAAAGTCGTCGGCTTCGTCAAAGGATCATGAGGAAAAAACGCAATTTTATCAGATGATCGAAGAAAAATGCTCATTTTGTATAAGGACGCACAGCTATGCGAATTTCCTCAAGAGATTGCAGAAAAAAATCCGACATTTTTTTAAATAATTACGGAAAACTCCGCAATTTCTTTCAAAGAATCACGAATAAATCAAAAAAATTGTAAATAGATTACTAGAAGACTCTGAAAAATTTTCCAAATATCCAGAAAAAATATTTTTTTTTTCAGAGGATCATGAAAAAAGAAATGCTATTTTCGCCTGCTATTTGAAAGCAGAAACTTAACTGAAGCGAAATAGAAGAGAAATGTAGATGTTAGGGTACACTAATAGGGAACATATACATAACAACCAATCACTAAGTGGCAAAACATCACAGAATTAAATTTATTAAAGAAATAATAAAACAAACAAAGAAACAAAAAGATTAACAAAAGTTGTAGAAGGGGAAAAACATATTAATAAAATAAAAGTCATTTTGGAAGTATAGAAACAGAAATATAATTACAACATAAATTTAAAAAAAATCTACAAATTTTTAAAAATAAAACAAGGCTTTCTTTGCGTTTGATAAAGAAAAATAATACATTTTATCAAGACAAGTTTGGCGTTAAACGATCAAGATCCTAATGGATATTAAACAAATCGTGGAATTGTCTGCGTCAACTTGAGTAAATTATAGATTATGCAGCCGTCTCATGTGTAGACATATCTCCATAAAATATTCCAAAGCATTCATATTTACTCACAGAATAGAAATAACCCTTTTCCATATAAAAACGCACTTTCTTACAAAACTTTATCTTAGCTGCCAAAAAAGTTCAAACTTTGCCAAAACAATAACAAACTTATTTAACATTTTTTTTTATTTTTGCGACTGTCTCTTTTATATATATTAAACAAAACCCTTGGAAAACATTTTGAATATATGAATATGAAATAACAAAATTTTCTTCAAGATTTTACATTTTACTTGTCACATGCTTACCCAGATACTAACATATTATTCTTTGTTCTTTTTTCTTTAAATCTAAATCCAATTTAACCTAGTGCATAAATCCGAAAATTCTTAACATATAAGTTCTATATTTATCCAGCATATAAGAGAAAAGGGAAGATAGCTGTGAGGGCACAGTCGGGAAACGATAGAAAGCAACAAGTCATTAGGTGACAATTTCGGATTAAATAAATATATGGAAGAAGTGATAAAATTAAAAAATGACAATAAAAGCAGAAAGAAGAGAAGGCTAAAAATAAAATAAAATATTGTATTTTAACAAATTACAACGACTATTTGGAAAATAATATTTTCAAAGACTATAATTTTAGACTTATAAATGATTTCTATATTGGAAAAAAAAAATAATAACATCATTTTTATGATGATCAAAACTTACCTTACGTAATAACAGAGTCATATTAATATGCCTGGACTTTTAGAGACATGTTAATATTCGTGGATCAATCATAAATAAATATTAAATGAAATTTCAGTTTAACAATTTACGGTACAATTTTTTTGAGTTATTATTATTATTATTTTATTTTTTATATTATTTATTTATTTATTTATTTGTAGTTTTTAATATTTTTGTCATCGTGGCAACAGAAGTATTTTATTTTTTGGCATTAAACGTTTACCAATCAGAAAACGAATAAAATAAAATAAAACAGAAATATTTTATTTCTAGACATTAAGCATTGGCCAATCAGAAACACGAATAAAATAAACCAACTTTATTGCAGAATTTAATCAGTTAATAAATGTTGTCGTAAAAAGTGTTAAAACAGAAATATAATTTTAAAAAATTGAATAAAAATAGTTAAATAAATAAATAAAATATAAGTTTTCTTTGGATTATAAAATTGGAATACGATTTATTAATACGCATCTCCCATTCTAATTTTTGTGGTGACTTTAGTGTATACAATAAAATTTCCCCAAAGCAACAACGGTACGTTCCAATAAAAATTAGTCGCTCCGAAAGATGGTCATGTTTAAATCTACACTTTTATTACTGAAAAAAGCTAACTATTATTATTACCATTTTTTTGTTCACATTACGAAAAAATATAAAAAATTGAATATCAAAACAAAAGTGAATTACATAAGATAATTACTGCAGAGTTTAAAAAGTGAATATATTGACATTTGCTTTGATTTTACCGTTTTATATTTTATAACTTTTATTTTAAAGTTTATTAAATAAATGCAATTTTTTGGTCAGGTACAAATGACAATGATTTCATTACTTTCAATATTTTTTAAAGTTTCCTGAAAGAATAGAGTAGGGAAGTTTACTGACCTTTTTTCTTAATTCGACATCAGAGTTAAAATCATTGAATAGAAAGACACAATGCGGTTTAAATGTTTACAAGTTACCGGAATATTAATACTAAAATAAATCTAAACTTAGTTTAGAAGTTTGCTGAATAATGCGCTCCCCAAGATTCTTTTACGATTTTTTCTTCTTTTAAGTGACCAGGAAAAAACGGAATCTATTTCATTTTCTTGAAAGAAATCGGTCCTTTATGGAGGGAATTGTGATCGGATGGTCCTTGATACAGGTAAAATTAGTATTGAGTCTATGAGAATAAATTTTGTATTATGAAAAATGATTATTTAGCAAGGGAGTCACTGAATGGATATGTTCCCACAGGGTAGTTTCACTGTATATATTTTTTAATTTAACACAATTTTTAAATTATTTTTAAGTCCACAAATAGTCACATTTTGAATACTATCTTCAAGCATATGGAAGAGCGTTTTAAAATTGTAACCAAGCAAATCCAAGTAAAATGAGATGCACGATGTGTGAATGAAAACTTGTATAATAAAATTATGACAGCGTCTAATTTACAGTTAAAAGTTAGAAAAAGTTACAATTCTAGTTAAAATCATTGAATAAAAAGATTTTCTAATACAACAAAATTAACAGCGTCTAATTAACAGTTAAAACTTAGAAAAAGTTACAGTTTCAGTTGAAATCATTGAATAAAAAGATTTTGTAACATAACAAAAATGTAAATTTCTAATTTACAGTTAAAAGTTAGAAAAAGTTACAGTTTTAGTTAAAATCATTGAATTAAAAGACACAATGTGGTTTAAATGTTTACAAGTTGCCGAAATAATAATAATAAAAAAATCTAAACTTAGTTTAGAAATTTGGTGATTAATGCGTTCACCAAAATTGTTTTTTCGATTTTTTTTTATTTTGTATTTATTTATTTATTTATTTATTTTAACTCAGAAGGTCCCTGAATGGAGGTAAAATTAGTATTGAGTCTATGAGAATAAATTTTGTTTTATGAAAAGTGGATATTTAGCAAGGGGTTCGCTTAATGGAAATGGTCGCACATGGAAGTTTCACTGTATATATATTTTTAATTTAACACAATTTTTAAATTATTTTGAAGTCACATTTATTTCACAAATAGTCACATTTTGAATCCTATCTTCAAGCATATGGAAGAGCGTTTTGAAATTGTAACCAAGCAAATCCAAGTAAAATGAGATGCACGATGTGTGAATGAAAACTTGTAAAATAAAATTATGAGAGCGTCTAATTTACAATCAGGACGTTAAATAAAGAAAAGTATACATTTTTAAAATAACTGAATCATAAATCAATCGCCATCACAAATCATCGCCAAAGTTGTTACTTTTCATATTATAATTCACTATATAACTACAAAATATAGTGAATATAGGAATCTTTAAAAGCATCCCTATTAACTCATATAATGGACAGTATCGCATGTAAAAATCTATTTTACTACTACTAAAAACTAAATAAATAAATAAATAATAAAAATAAGCTTCCACAAAAGTTTAAAGTTTTAAAACAAACCTATTTATAATCCTTTTACATGTTTGCGTCTGTCTTCCTTATCAAATAAAACTTGGAAAACATTTTGAATATATGAATATGAAATACCGAAATTCTGTTTTAGATTCTGCACATTTCTTGTCACAAACCTGACTCAAGTAGTAACATTTTGTTCAATATATATATATTTTTTTCAAATCTAAATCCAAATGAAGTAAAGTATGAATCTGAAAATTTATTTAAAGGTAAATTTTTTTAGTCTCATATTTATTATTTTAGCTTACATTTCCATTTTTATTCAAAGTCTTATCCGAATCCACTTTAATCTAAAAGTCAATACATTTTTTAAATAGTTGAAAATTGTCCATTAAATATATTTGAGGAAGTTTTAAGGAACTGATTTTTATAAGTTTTATACACAACATACATGTTATTATATAAAACACAATAAAAGGATAATTTGCGATTAATTTTCAATTTTGTATATTGAACTATCATTATATTTTTATATTATTGTTCCATTGATAAATTACTTATCTGCAAAATAGGGGGAATGTAGGAGACTTGACTCATGGGAAGATTTTCGACGAAAGAGAAATTTAGGGGAATGGCAAGCACACTACACTTTGATCAATCACACAACATCATTTTTTCGGAAACAATTAGTACAACAAGTAGTATTTTGACAATTTAAAGTTGATTGATACTGATCCTTTTAAGTAAATTTTGAAGATCTAGGAATTTGTTAAATATAAACCAGTTTTGAGATTTGACAATTACAGAAATATACTTGTGTTAGTCAACTTTTTATCTACACACTGGTATATATAGTGTTGCCAAGTCTCTGGCATTTTGCACACCAATATTGTTTTGCAGAAAATATAGCATTTTTAAATCGCCCAAATGTTCCAATTAAATGAAACAACATTTTCTATATTAAAATTCTGATATCCAAAAAGCTGGATTCCTGGAAGCTCTGTAGAATTTTTTTAATGCAATGCAATACAAGTTGCAAGTACTAGAGTTGGCCTTAGAAAGATAACTAGGAAGACTTGTAATGGTGATAAAGGTAATGTATATAGTTTCACTTAATGAATTTTTATTCAATGAATGAGGAATATAACACGGTTTAGACCTAATGATTTATTTTAGCATAATATCCTGCTCTAATTTGATAAAACGCAAATAAAAAAATTACAGACAAGAAGAAAGATAAGAAGTCGCTCATACACCAAATAGAAAAAAAGTAACAGAAGAAAAAGGCAAAAAGAAGAAAAAGAAAAGAGTACATTAATGAAATGTAAAACAAAGGATGTGTGTGCAAGGTTCAGAAGGAAACAAAAACAAAAAACAGTGGAATCTGAAACTTCGAAGTCAGAAAGTGAGATGTCCCATAGTCCTTAATGTAGTCAAGATGGTAGTCTAGAGGGAAAGTTTGATTACCATAAACTATCTGCTGTATTTTGTTTCATTTAATGAATTTTTATTCAATGAATGGCAAGTATAATACAAGTTTGACCTAATGATTTATTTTAACATAATACCCCGCTCTAATTTGGGAAAAAGCAAAAAAAAAATTACAGACAAGAAGGAAGATGTGAAGACGCTCACACACAAAAGAGAAAAAAAGTAGTGGGGGAAAAGGGCAAAAGGAAGTAAAAAAAAAGTAGATTAAAAAAATGTAGAAAAGATGCTGTGTGTGCAAGGTTGAGAAGGGAACAAAAACAAAAACTAGTGGAATCTGAAACTTAGTAGTCGGAAAGTAAGATGTCCCATAGTTCTTAAAACAGTCAAGATGGTAGTCTGGAGGAAAAATTTTATTACCATAAACTATATGCTGACGACTTAACAATTATCAAGTTTTGTGGGAAATGAGAATGAGATATTTTGTTGGAAACAAAGAAACAATCATAATGTTTTGAATGTGAAATTCGCTAGAAGACCATAAGCCAACACATACAAGAAGCCTGTTGTTGCAGATGTGTCCGAGGTACATTTAATGTAAATTCAAACTTGCTTCAGTCCTCCTGAGATTATAGTGGAAAATGGAAGAGTCACAAGTGATGAATTACAGAAAGAAAAAACTTGTATAAAGCAAAAACATCTGTTTTTTTTATTTCAATACCTATGAGTCTTCCCCCTTTCATAAGGCAAGTCATGTCTCCCTGCGTGGTGATCAAATCTCGTCAAATTAAATCTTAACCGTTGAACAGGCTCAAAAAATCCGTTTTTTGTAACCTTTTTTAGCTCACAGGCTATCATAACCTGAGAGCTTATGTGTCCGCCCATTCTGTATGTATGTACGTGTGTACGTACGTAACGCGATAACTCGTGATAAAAATATCAGAGTTACTTGAAATTTTGGATATATGCTTATTATGATAAGGCGCTTTCCTGATTAGTTCTGAGAGTTCATTCGATAAGTATAAGAAGGGGAACGGGAGCTAATGTCCCACCTCATAATTTATATAAATGGGATTTTCTTGCAGAATTATCAGGTTTCGCTCGAATCTTAGGTATAGGATCATTCTGAAGAGGCACCTCCATGATTAATATTGGGTGATCATTAGATAAATATTAAGAAGGGGAACGGGGGATAATGTGCCTCGCCTTAATTTATGTAAATGGATTTTTCATGCAGAATTATCAGATTTCGAGTATCATCAAGTATAGGATGTGAGCTCTATGCCATCAGTTTAACTGGGTAATGTTCTTTTTTATAATCGGTATTATGCAATTATTTTTAACCAAAGTAATGTTAATGATAACAGATGATTTTTTTCAGCTTCAACATTTATAAAATAATGCAAAATCAAAAATAAAAAATTGGGCCAAATCCTCCTAGTTACCTCTGATTAAACATATGTGCCATTAAAAAATCGAATTTTGACAATTTTCATATTTTAACATGAAAAACATCTTTACTTTATTTTTTTTTCTTATAAGACATTACCCATCCATATTTAAAAAGGAATTTGGATGATTTTGTTTAAAGTGTTACAATAATTTTCTGATTTGTTTGAAGAATACGAGATTCTAAATAAATAACTGCGAAATTATGGCTAACTTTTATTTCATTCCATATTTTCTTATGAATCATTATAGCACGTGTAGATGTTTACATTTTAATTTTTTATATATTTTTTAATTATTAGTTGAGTTTTTCTTACTTTCTAAAAATGGTAAAAAGTATTTTTCATTGATCATTACGTTATTTACGATATGTATAAATTATTAACATTTTCTAATCATTTAATACTTAATCTTTAAAAAACTTATTACATTTTAAAATTAAATATTTATACTAACCACGCTCAGACGATAAACTTAATTTTCTTTAAATAATAACTTTTGATATCATAATTCAATCTCATTTCATTACAATATCAGAGCATATTTATTTTATTTTTAATATGTGACGTCACAGTCGTCTCTTTTTAGCACTTACTCTAAATTACATTGTGTTATTAAAATGAAAACTTGAAAACTTATACTTTGTTTCAGATATGACGTTACATTGATAAGTTTAAAATTCTTAATGGAAAGTAGTCCTGTGACGTCACAATTGGTAAAAAATTGAATTGTATAGCCTCGAACCGAAAGAAAGAAAAAGGTTCATTTTGATTACGGATTAATATCTGGAAAACTACTAAAATATTTATTTTCTTGTAAAGTGTGAAGTTATATTCTTGTGAAGTCTTCTAAGTGTAAAAGAAATTTTACATAATCGTCTGCCTGATATAAGAAGAAAAACAGTATTCCTCTGACGTCACAATTGGTAAAATTGCGGTTTTAACCTCGAACCGAAAAACAGAATAGGGTCCATTTATTTAATTCATTTTGTTTTATCACGTGAAAATCTTTCAGTTGAAAATTAATTACAGAAGATAAATAATTATTCCGGTTTTTTTATTTTTTGGCAACGAAAAAAGAAAGATGATTAAATATTATGGAAAATTTTTCAATTTATTCTGTATGAAAAATAGTGAAATTTTGAATTATTAAGAAAAATATTTGAATAAAATAAATAAAAATTAGCCTATGTTCATTTCAAGTCAATAATCTATCTATATACAAAAATTCAAAGACATTAATCTATCCGTTTTGAGGCCAAGTTCAGTCCAATTTTCGGACACACTTTCACATTTATAATATATATAAGGATGATGATTATAATCAAATAATCATTACTTTAAATTCTTTTTACATGAATTTTAAAAGATATTCACATTAATTTTAACCTCCATTGGTATTAATTTATGATGTACTAAATACTACAGTTAAGTATTTTATTAGTAAACAAGTTCAAAAATTACGCTAGTAGGTTATTACTTCAGTTCTTATCTCATAACTTAAGATTAAAGAACATGATAAAAAGTACTGTTATTCGTAAAGTGTAACTCAAAATGTTTTTTAATAAAATATTTTTGTAACATTAAAGTTTCAAATGAAATTGTTTTTAACAAATGATGGTTATAATAAATAATTATTATTTTAAATGCTTTTTACTTTAAATTCAAATGCTAGTCACATTAATTGATCATATAAGTTAGTTAAACATTTCAACTGGATAAAAGAGAATGAAGACAAGGATGATCGGCATTCACTGATTGCTTTATTTCGATGAGTACGATGCCTCAGCGAAGTCATTTGACAGATTCAGAATCTTGGAGAATTGTTGGTAGGTTAGAAGGGGGCCAAACTCAAGCCGAAGGAGCGCAAGCCATTGGAGTGTCACAAAATGTCATTTCCAGGATCTGGAACCGTTTTTTGGAGAGTGGATGTGCAGGCCGAAAACAAGGGCAAGGTCGTAGACGGGCAACAACGCCCAATGAAGATCGGTATTTAGCGTTAACAGCTCGGAGACACCGAAACATGAACGCTACTCTTCTCCAACAACACATTCGCTCTGCTACAGGCACCACGATTTCAACTCAGACTGTCCGAAACCGACTCCATGCTGTAGGTCTGTATGCTAGCCGACCGATGGTATGTGTTATATTAACATCAAGGCATCATCGCGACCGCAGGGAGTGGGCAACCGAGCATGTCAACTGGAGGAGAAATGAATGGAGAAATATTCTGTTTTCTGACGAGTCCCGTTTTTCTGTGCGTCCGGATAATAGGCGTATTTTCAACTGGAGGGACCGTGGCAGTAGGAATAATCCTGCATTCGTGCACGAAAGCGTCAGATTTGGCAGTGGAGGAGTGTTGGTGTATGGTGGCATCTCCATTGACGGGCGCACTGACCTCTACATCATTCGAGATGGAGCTCTGACTGGTCGCCGATATAGGGATGAGATCCTCAGACCTATTGTAGTCCCTTACGCTGCAGCAATCGGAGTGTTGCGTACTATCGCTGCTTCCATGGTTTAATTTAATCGTTTTTACTTTGCGCCTCGCGCAAACGATTTTTTGCTGTTGTTTACATTATGAATTTGCTAGAATTTTTTTAAAATGGAACATTTCTTTGAACTGAAAAATGCAGTATGTATTGTATTAAGATATTATAATGATGAAAAGATATGATATGTGCACAATAATATTATTGTTTGTAATGTGAAAGTTAATATACGTGTTTTTTATACATCTGTGCGTGAATTTATTCCGAAGACATGAAAATTTATTTACTTAAGATATAGAATTCGCTTGATCTCCCTTGATACATGATAATAGGTAAGATTAATACATTCATGCTGTAGTTAAGATATTTTAATTTTGAAAATGAATACTGACATTTTAAACATCAGAATTAAATAATATTGAAGAATTTTATAAACAGGGATAGATTCAATATTATTTTGGCATCCAACTGCTGGGATATTTTATTATTTAAGAAGTAATATAAGATAATGGAACAAATTAAACGATTACGCACGCCATTAAGAAGTGCTTTTACGCGAATCGCTAATTTACTTGAGAATAAATTAAGTGATGAAAATAAAAATATTGAAGAAATTGAGATTTTATACGCTCAATTAGAAGAAAAATGGGTAAATCTAGAACCAAAAGAAAAAGAAATGTTAGATCTTCTTTCAAACGATAAATCATGTATGCAAGAAAATTATGATACGGAATACGAAAGTTTTAGCATGTATGAGGAAAAATTTATTAAGCTAAAAACGAAAGTTCAAAAATTTTTGAAAGTTTCTGAAACTGAAAATATTAAGAAACGGAAATTTAAACTTCCTAAGATAGAATTTAAATTATTCGGGGGAGATATTAAAGAGTGGTTGGCCTTTTGGGCTCAATTTGAAAAGATACATAACGATTCTGATATCGCGAAGGAAGATAAATATCAGTACTTGTTGCAAGCGACGCTAAAGGGTTCTAGGGCAAGAGAAATTGTCGAGTCGTACCCCGCTACTGGTGATAGTTATGAAAATGTTATTGAATGTTTAAAAGCTCGTTTTGGTCGCACTGATATGTTAATTGAAGTATACATAAGAGAACTACTTGCTTTAATGATGAATAACACAACAGGAAAATGTCCAAGAATTCCTCTTTTTAAATTATACGACAAAATTGAAACGTATTTAAGGTCATTAAAAATGTTAGGTGTTTCAAGCGAACATTATTCTGCAATTCTTTATCCATTAATTGAGTCGTGTTTGCCTGTTGAAATATTGAGAATTTGGGAAAGAAATTTAAATTCCATAACCTTGAATTCAAAAGATGAAAGTAAAAATAAATTAGATTCTTTGATGAAATTTTTGCAGCACGAAATCGAAAGCGAAGAAAAAGTCCGTTTGGCTAGAAGTGGGTTTAATCTAGAAAATGTAAACCAAAATATTCATACTGCGCAAAGTAGGCGAGAAAGGGATCTTCCAACGGCCACGGAATTACATAATTCATCGAAAATGAAAAGGGAAATGTGTATTTTTTGTAACAAGTCACATTTAAGTACCGAATGTAGATATGCTAATAGTTTATCTCATGAAGATAGAAAACAAATATTGATGATAAAGGGTGCTTGCTTTAAATGTTTAGAAACAAGAAAACACATATCACGTTTTTGTAGAACGAAAATACCACCCTGTGATTGCGGTAAATTACATTTTAAAATAATGTGTCCAACGAAAAATGATAAGGAAAACCCGATTACAGAAAAGTCAGCTATCGAAATTAAAAACGACACTGCTTTATCCAATAAAACAAGTACTCGCCATGTACTTTTACAAACGCTTATTGTCCGACTTAGATGTAATAGTAAGATGAAATATATAAGAATATTAATTGACTCAGGTAGCAGTAAATCCTATTTGTCATCTTTTGCACTGGCCGAAATGGGATATGAATGCATAGGGGAAGAAAATTTGACATATAGTTTATTTGGAGGCACAGAAGCTGTATCATCACATAAGAAATATTTGATTAGTCTGAGTGACTTCTTTGATAATTATCGCTGTTGTTTCGAAGTGCTAGATCAAGAAAAAATTTGTTCGGACATTCCAAAAATTCCTCGTGGCTCTTTTATGAGTGAAATAAAGAAGCATAAAATTTTTCTATCTGATTTGAATAACCAGGTTGAATTGCTGTATGAATTTTCACCTAACGAAATTCATGGGCTTATAGGAGCTGATATAGCAGGCAAATTGTACACCGGTAAAATAAAACAATTGAATTCTGGCTTAGTGGTAATGGAAACACGTCTTGGTTGGACTTTGATGGGAAAAACCGACATTTTTAACACATCAGATAGCACAAACAGCGTCATGTCACTTCATGTAAATGATGCAAAAATTACAGATTTGTGGAGGCTAGACACGCTTGGAATTCTCGATCCTGGTGAAAGCGGAAACAGACAAGAAATCGAAAAAGTAATTGAAGAGCATTTCAATAGAAATATAAAAATAGATGCAGAAGGAAGGTATGAAGTATCCCTCCCATGGATTGAAAACCATCCTCCGTTACCAACTGGTCGAAAAATTGCTGAAAGACGATTAAGAAGTTGTGTTGAATCACTAAAGAAAACAAGAACTTTAGAAGAGTATGAAGATATATTAAAAGAATGGATAGAAGAGGGTGTTATTGAAGAAGTTAAGAATACTTGTAATGATGAAAGTGAACACTACTTGCCACATAGAGCTGTGATTAAAGAAAATTCGACCACAAGAGTTAGACCAGTCTTTGATGGTTCAGCAAGACAAAAAGATTCACCTTCAATCAATGACTGTTTAGAAAAAGTTCCCAATATAGTAGAACTCATTCCGACTATATTGAATAAATTTTGTGAGAAGAAAATAGGCGTAATTGCGGATATTCGAAGAGCATTTCTGCAAATAGGTTTAAATGAGCGAGATAGACCATTTCTGAAGTTTTTATGGTGGGGGGAAGGCGATCCCGAAAAGTTGAAAATTTTCCAGCATAAAAGAGTTGTTTTCGGTCTTACATGTTCACCTTATTTGCTTGGCGCAACTATCCGATATCATCTGAAGAACGCACCTTCTAGATTTAAAGAAACAGCAGAGGAATTGATGAAGTCTTTTTACGTAGATAACTGCGTCACTAGTGTTGATAATCATGAGCAGCTTGAAAAATTTATTGAAGAATCCAAACTTATTCTCCAGAATGCTAAGTTTGATCTTCGAGGATGGGAATATAATATCCATGAAACAGTAGTAGAAAACTTCCCAGAAGAAAAGATTATTCCAGTTTTGGGACTAATGTGGAATTTAAAAGCTGATACTTTGAAAATAGATTTGAGAAAATGTTTTGAAGATTCCACTGTTGTAACAAAAAGAAATATTCTCAGTGCTGTTCATAGAATTTTCGATCCCATTGGCTTCACATGTCCTGTCACCTTGGGTCCAAAGATTCTTCTTCAAGAATGTTGGAAATTGAAAGTTTCGTGGGATGCTGAATTACCTGAATCTATTGCCAAGAAATTTGAAAAATGGCGAAGGGATGTCATTTCCCAGTACAGCGCAGCTCAGAAGATCATTTGGAAATTTAATCCTTCATCTGCGCCGTGGTGGGGTGGATGGTGGGAGCGTTTGATAGGCATAATAAAAGAGATCCTTCGAAAAGTCTTAGGACGAAGCTCTTTAAATTTAGAAGAAATGCAAACTGCTATTTGCGATACTGAAAGTATTGTTAATCAGCGGCCTTTGACCTATGTTTCAGAGGAAATTGATGATTTAACACCACTTACTCCTTCTATGTTTTTACAAGACATCAGAGAATCAGGTATTCCTGATCTTGACTTTTTGGATTCATCGTCTATAAATAAAAGACATGCTTATAGACAACGACTAAAACAAGATTTGCAAAAAAGATTCCGTACTGAATATTTGGGATTTTTGAGACAATCCTCGAAATTTGATAAAAATCCGAGACCTACCCAAATTGGTGATGTTGTTCTAGTGTCCAGCGAGAATGTTAGAAAACTTGAATGGCCGCTTGCCAAAGTTATTGAACTGTATCCTTCCAAAGATGGAAATGTGCGATTAGTGAAGGTTAAAATGAAAGGTGGTGAGTTTCTACGTCCTGTTCTGAGATTGATTCCTCTAGAAATAACTCAAGAAAATGGTACAGAACTGCACTCTATAGCTCAAAACTCAACATCTTCCGAACAGACTGTTCAGCCACATAATAAAGAACTCCCTTTAGATCCTGTTCCTTCTAAACCGACGGTAAAGCTGAATGAGAAAAACTGTTATTTAGATCCTTCTGCGAGTAAGCCGATGAACCAGAATTCTGTTAAAGACTGTGTTAGTGACTCTCCTGTAGTGACTGTTCCTGAAAAACGATCTAAATATGGTCGTTTATATAAACCCAAAGTAAAGTTTGAGTTTCATTGAATTCGAAACTCAAAGGTGGGAGTGTGTTGCGTACTATCGCTGCTTCCATGGTTTAATTTAATCGTTTTTACTTTGCGCCTCGCGCAAACGATTTTTTGCTGTTGTTTACATTATGAATTTGCTAGAATTTTTTTAAAATGGAACATTTCTTTGAACTGAAAAATGCAGTATGTATTGTATTAAGATATTATAATGATGAAAAGATATGATATGTGCACAATAATATTATTGTTTGTAATGTGAAAGTTAATATACGTGTTTTTTATACATCTGTGCGTGAATTTATTCCGAAGACATGAAAATTTATTTACTTAAGATATAGAATTCGCTTGATCTCCCTTGATACATGATAATAGGTAAGATTAATACATTCATGCTGTAGTTAAGATATTTTAATTTTGAAAATGAATACTGACATTTTAAACATCAGAATTAAATAATATTGAAGAATTTTATAAACAGGGATAGATTCAATATTATTTTGGCATCCAACTGCTGGGATATTTTATTATTTAAGAAGTAATATAAGATAATGGAACAAATTAAACGATTACGCACGCCATTAAGAAGTGCTTTTACGCGAATCGCTAATTTACTTGAGAATAAATTAAGTGATGAAAATAAAAATATTGAAGAAATTGAGATTTTATACGCTCAATTAGAAGAAAAATGGGTAAATCTAGAACCAAAAGAAAAAGAAATGTTAGATCTTCTTTCAAACGATAAATCATGTACGCAAGAAAATTATGATACGGAATACGAAAGTTTTAGCATGTATGAGGAAAAATTTATTAAGCTAAAAACGAAAGTTCAAAAATTTTTGAAAGTTTCTGAAACTGAAAATATTAAGAAACGGAAATTTAAACTTCCTAAGATAGAATTTAAATTATTCGGGGGAGATATTAAAGAGTGGTTGGCCTTTTGGGCTCAATTTGAAAAGATACATAACGATTCTGATATCGCGAAGGAAGATAAATATCAGTACTTGTTGCAAGCGACGCTAAAGGGTTCTAGGGCAAGAGAAATTGTCGAGTCGTACCCCGCTACTGGTGATAGTTATGAAAATGTTATTGAATGTTTAAAAGCTCGTTTTGGTCGCACTGATATGTTAATTGAAGTATACATAAGAGAACTACTTGCTTTAATGATGAATAACACAACAGGAAAATGTCCAAGAATTCCTCTTTTTAAATTATACGACAAAATTGAAACGTATTTAAGGTCATTAAAAATGTTAGGTGTTTCAAGCGAACATTATTCTGCAATTCTTTATCCATTAATTGAGTCGTGTTTGCCTGTTGAAATATTGAGAATTTGGGAAAGAAATTTAAATTCCATAACCTTGAATTCAAAAGATGAAAGTAAAAATAAATTAGATTCTTTGATGAAATTTTTGCAGCACGAAATCGAAAGCGAAGAAAAAGTCCGTTTGGCTAGAAGTGGGTTTAATCTAGAAAATGTAAACCAAAATATTCATACTGCGCAAAGTAGGCGAGAAAGGGATCTTCCAACGGCCACGGAATTACATAATTCATCGAAAATGAAAAGGGAAATGTGTATTTTTTGTAACAAGTCACATTTAAGTACCGAATGTAGATATGCTAATAGTTTATCTCATGAAGATAGAAAACAAATATTGATGATAAAGGGTGCTTGCTTTAAATGTTTAGAAACAAGAAAACACATATCACGTTTTTGTAGAACGAAAATACCACCCTGTGATTGCGGTAAATTACATTTTAAAATAATGTGTCCAACGAAAAATGATAAGGAAAACCCGATTACAGAAAAGTCAGCTATCGAAATTAAAAACGACACTGCTTTATCCAATAAAACAAGTACTCGCCATGTACTTTTACAAACGCTTATTGTCCGACTTAGATGTAATAGTAAGATGAAATATATAAGAATATTAATTGACTCAGGTAGCAGTAAATCCTATTTGTCATCTTTTGCACTGGCCGAAATGGGATATGAATGCATAGGGGAAGAAAATTTGACATATAGTTTATTTGGAGGCACAGAAGCTGTATCATCACATAAGAAATATTTGATTAGTCTGAGTGACTTCTTTGATAATTATCGCTGTTGTTTCGAAGTGCTAGATCAAGAAAAAAATTGTTCGGACATTCCAAAAATTCCTCGTGGCTCTTTTATGAGTGAAATAAAGAAGCATAAAAATTTTCTATCTGATTTGAATAACCAGGTTGAATTGCTGTATGAATTTTCACCTAACGAAATTCATGGGCTTATAGGAGCTGATATAGCAGGCAAATTGTACACCGGTAAAATAAAACAATTGAATTCTGGCTTAGTGGTAATGGAAACACGTCTTGGTTGGACTTTGATGGGAAAAACCGACATTTTTAACACATCAGATAGCACAAACAGCGTCATGTCACTTCATGTAAATGATGCAAAAATTACAGATTTGTGGAGGCTAGACACGCTTGGAATTCTCGATCCTGGTGAAAGCGGAAACAGACAAGAAATCGAAAAAGTAATTGAAGAGCATTTCAATAGAAATATAAAAATAGATGCAGAAGGAAGGTATGAAGTATCCCTCCCATGGATTGAAAACCATCCTCCGTTACCAACTGGTCGAAAAATTGCTGAAAGACGATTAAGAAGTTGTGTTGAATCACTAAAGAAAACAAGAACTTTAGAAGAGTATGAAGATATATTAAAAGAATGGATAGAAGAGGGTGTTATTGAAGAAGTTAAGAATACTTGTAATGATGAAAGTGAACACTACTTGCCACATAGAGCTGTGATTAAAGAAAATTCGACCACAAGAGTTAGACCAGTCTTTGATGGTTCAGCAAGACAAAAAGATTCACCTTCAATCAATGACTGTTTAGAAAAAGTTCCCAATATAGTAGAACTCATTCCGACTATATTGAATAAATTTCGTGAGAAGAAAATAGGCGTAATTGCGGATATTCGAAGAGCATTTCTGCAAATAGGTTTAAATGAGCGAGATAGACCATTTCTGAAGTTTTTATGGTGGGAGGAAGGCGATCCCGAAAAGTTGAAAATTTTCCAGCATAAAAGAGTTGTTTTCGGTCTTACATGTTCACCTTATTTGCTTGGCGCAACTATCCGATATCATCTGAAGAACGCACCTTCTAGATTTAAAGAAACAGCAGAGGAATTGATGAAGTCTTTTTACGTAGATAACTGCGTCACTAGTGTTGATAATCATGAGCAGCTTGAAAAATTTATTGAAGAATCCAAACTTATTCTCCAGAATGCTAAGTTTGATCTTCGAGGATGGGAATATAATATCCATGAAACAGTAGTAGAAAACTTCCCAGAAGAAAAGATTATTCCAGTTTTGGGACTAATGTGGAATTTAAAAGCTGATACTTTGAAAATAGATTTGAGAAAATGTTTTGAAGATTCCACTGTTGTAACAAAAAGAAATATTCTCAGTGCTGTTCATAGAATTTTCGATCCCATTGGCTTCACATGTCCTGTCACCTTGGGTCCAAAGATTCTTCTTCAAGAATGTTGGAAATTGAAAGTTTCGTGGGATGCTGAATTACCTGAATCTATTGCCAAGAAATTTGAAAAATGGCGAAGGGATGTCATTTCCCAGTACAGCGCAGCTCAGAAGATCATTTGGAAATTTAATCCTCCATCTGCGCCGTGGTGGGGTGGATGGTGGGAGCGTTTGATAGGCATAATAAAAGAGATCCTTCGAAAAGTCTTAGGACGAAGCTCTTTAAATTTAGAAGAAATGCAAACTGCTATTTGCGATACTGAAAGTATTGTTAATCAGCGGCCTTTGACCTATGTTTCAGAGGAAATTGATGATTTAACACCACTTACTCCTTCTATGTTTTTACAAGACATCAGAGAATCAGGTATTCCTGATCTTGACTTTTTGGATTCATCGTCTATAAATAAAAGACATGCTTATAGACAACGACTAAAACAAGATTTGCAAAAAAGATTCCGTACTGAATATTTGGGATTTTTGAGACAATCCTCGAAATTTGATAAAAATCCGAGACCTACCCAAATTGGTGATGTTGTTCTAGTGTCCAGCGAGAATGTTAGAAAACTTGAATGGCCGCTTGCCAAAGTTATTGAACTGTATCCTTCCAAAGATGGAAATGTGCGATTAGTGAAGGTTAAAATGAAAGGTGGTGAGTTTCTACGTCCTGTTCTGAGATTGATTCCTCTAGAAATAACTCAAGAAAAAGGTACAGAACTGCACTCTATAGCTCAAAACTCAACATCTTCCGAACAGACTGTTCAGCCACATAATAAAGAACTCCCTTTAGATCCTGTTCCTTCTAAACCGACGGTAAAGCTGAATGAGAAAAACTGTTATTTAGATCCTTCTGCGAGTAAGCCGATGAACCAGAATTCTGTTAAAGACTGTGTTAGTGACTCTCCTGTAGTGACTGTTCCTGAAAAACGATTTAAATATGGTCGTTTATATAAACCCAAAGTAAAGTTTGAGTTTCATTGAATTCGAAACTCAAAGGTGGGAGTGTGTTGCGTACTATCGCTGCTTCCATGGTTTAATTTAATCGTTTTTACTTTGCGCCTCGCGCAAACGATTTTTTGCTGTTGTTTACATTATGAATTTGCTAGAATTTTTTTAAAATGGAACATTTCTTTGAACTGAAAAATGCAGTATGTATTGTATTAAGATATTATAATGATGAAAAGATATGATATGTGCACAATAATATTATTGTTTGTAATGTGAAAGTTAATATACGTGTTTTTTATACATCTGTGCGTGAATTTATTCCGAAGACATGAAAATTTATTTACTTAAGATATAGAATTCGCTTGATCTCCCTTGATACATGATAATAGGTAAGATTAATACATTCATGCTGTAGTTAAGATATTTTAATTTTGAAAATGAATACTGACATTTTAAACATCAGAATTAAATAATATTGAAGAATTTTATAAACAGGGATAGATTCAATATTATTTTGGCATCCAACTGCTGGGATATTTTATTATTTAAGAAGTAATATAAGATAATGGAACAAATTAAACGATTACGCACGCCATTAAGAAGTGCTTTTACGCGAATCGCTAATTTACTTGAGAATAAATTAAGTGATGAAAATAAAAATATTGAAGAAATTGAGATTTTATACGCTCAATTAGAAGAAAAATGGGTAAATCTAGAACCAAAAGAAAAAGAAATGTTAGATCTTCTTTCAAACGATAAATCATGTACGCAAGAAAATTATGATACGGAATACGAAAGTTTTAGCATGTATGAGGAAAAATTTATTAAGCTAAAAACGAAAGTTCAAAAATTTTTGAAAGTTTCTGAAACTGAAAATATTAAGAAACGGAAATTTAAACTTCCTAAGATAGAATTTAAATTATTCGGGGGAGATATTAAAGAGTGGTTGGCCTTTTGGGCTCAATTTGAAAAGATACATAACGATTCTGATATCGCGAAGGAAGATAAATATCAGTACTTGTTGCAAGCGACGCTAAAGGGTTCTAGGGCAAGAGAAATTGTCGAGTCGTACCCCGCTACTGGTGATAGTTATGAAAATGTTATTGAATGTTTAAAAGCTCGTTTTGGTCGCACTGATATGTTAATTGAAGTATACATAAGAGAACTACTTGCTTTAATGATGAATAACACAACAGGAAAATGTCCAAGAATTCCTCTTTTTAAATTATACGACAAAATTGAAACGTATTTAAGGTCATTAAAAATGTTAGGTGTTTCAAGCGAACATTATTCTGCAATTCTTTATCCATTAATTGAGTCGTGTTTGCCTGTTGAAATATTGAGAATTTGGGAAAGAAATTTAAATTCCATAACCTTGAATTCAAAAGATGAAAGTAAAAATAAATTAGATTCTTTGATGAAATTTTTGCAGCACGAAATCGAAAGCGAAGAAAAAGTCCGTTTGGCTAGAAGTGGGTTTAATCTAGAAAATGTAAACCAAAATATTCATACTGCGCAAAGTAGGCGAGAAAGGGATCTTCCAACGGCCACGGAATTACATAATTCATCGAAAATGAAAAGGGAAATGTGTATTTTTTGTAACAAGTCACATTTAAGTACCGAATGTAGATATGCTAATAGTTTATCTCATGAAGATAGAAAACAAATATTGATGATAAAGGGTGCTTGCTTTAAATGTTTAGAAACAAGAAAACACATATCACGTTTTTGTAGAACGAAAATACCACCCTGTGATTGCGGTAAATTACATTTTAAAATAATGTGTCCAACGAAAAATGATAAGGAAAACCCGATTACAGAAAAGTCAGCTATCGAAATTAAAAACGACACTGCTTTATCCAATAAAACAAGTACTCGCCATGTACTTTTACAAACGCTTATTGTCCGACTTAGATGTAATAGTAAGATGAAATATATAAGAATATTAATTGACTCAGGTAGCAGTAAATCCTATTTGTCATCTTTTGCACTGGCCGAAATGGGATATGAATGCATAGGGGAAGAAAATTTGACATATAGTTTATTTGGAGGCACAGAAGCTGTATCATCACATAAGAAATATTTGATTAGTCTGAGTGACTTCTTTGATAATTATCGCTGTTGTTTCGAAGTGCTAGATCAAGAAAAAAATTGTTCGGACATTCCAAAAATTCCTCGTGGCTCTTTTATGAGTGAAATAAAGAAGCATAAAATTTTTCTATCTGATTTGAATAACCAGGTTGAATTGCTGTATGAATTTTCACCTAACGAAATTCATGGGCTTATAGGAGCTGATATAGCAGGCAAATTGTACACCGGTAAAATAAAACAATTGAATTCTGGCTTAGTGGTAATGGAAACACGTCTTGGTTGGACTTTGATGGGAAAAACCGACATTTTTAACACATCAGATAGCACAAACAGCGTCATGTCACTTCATGTAAATGATGCAAAAATTACAGATTTGTGGAGGCTAGACACGCTTGGAATTCTCGATCCTGGTGAAAGCGGAAACAGACAAGAAATCGAAAAAGTAATTGAAGAGCATTTCAATAGAAATATAAAAATAGATGCAGAAGGAAGGTATGAAGTATCCCTCCCATGGATTGAAAACCATCCTCCGTTACCAACTGGTCGAAAAATTGCTGAAAGACGATTAAGAAGTTGTGTTGAATCACTAAAGAAAACAAGAACTTTAGAAGAGTATGAAGATATATTAAAAGAATGGATAGAAGAGGGTGTTATTGAAGAAGTTAAGAATACTTGTAATGATGAAAGTGAACACTACTTGCCACATAGAGCTGTGATTAAAGAAAATTCGACCACAAGAGTTAGACCAGTCTTTGATGGTTCAGCAAGACAAAAAGATTCACCTTCAATCAATGACTGTTTAGAAAAAGTTCCCAATATAGTAGAACTCATTCCGACTATATTGAATAAATTTCGTGAGAAGAAAATAGGCGTAATTGCGGATATTCGAAGAGCATTTCTGCAAATAGGTTTAAATGAGCGAGATAGACCATTTCTGAAGTTTTTATGGTGGGAGGAAGGCGATCCCGAAAAGTTGAAAATTTTCCAGCATAAAAGAGTTGTTTTCGGTCTTACATGTTCACCTTATTTGCTTGGCGCAACTATCCGATATCATCTGAAGAACGCACCTTCTAGATTTAAAGAAACAGCAGAGGAATTGATGAAGTCTTTTTACGTAGATAACTGCGTCACTAGTGTTGATAATCATGAGCAGCTTGAAAAATTTATTGAAGAATCCAAACTTATTCTCCAGAATGCTAAGTTTGATCTTCGAGGATGGGAATATAATATCCATGAAACAGTAGTAGAAAACTTCCCAGAAGAAAAGATTATTCCAGTTTTGGGACTAATGTGGAATTTAAAAGCTGATACTTTGAAAATAGATTTGAGAAAATGTTTTGAAGATTCCACTGTTGTAACAAAAAGAAATATTCTCAGTGCTGTTCATAGAATTTTCGATCCCATTGGCTTCACATGTCCTGTCACCTTGGGTCCAAAGATTCTTCTTCAAGAATGTTGGAAATTGAAAGTTTCGTGGGATGCTGAATTACCTGAATCTATTGCCAAGAAATTTGAAAAATGGCGAAGGGATGTCATTTCCCAGTACAGCGCAGCTCAGAAGATCATTTGGAAATTTAATCCTCCATCTGCGCCGTGGTGGGGTGGATGGTGGGAGCGTTTGATAGGCATAATAAAAGAGATCCTTCGAAAAGTCTTAGGACGAAGCTCTTTAAATTTAGAAGAAATGCAAACTGCTATTTGCGATACTGAAAGTATTGTTAATCAGCGGCCTTTGACCTATGTTTCAGAGGAAATTGATGATTTAACACCACTTACTCCTTCTATGTTTTTACAAGACATCAGAGAATCAGGTATTCCTGATCTTGACTTTTTGGATTCATCGTCTATAAATAAAAGACATGCTTATAGACAACGACTAAAACAAGATTTGCAAAAAAGATTCCGTACTGAATATTTGGGATTTTTGAGACAATCCTCGAAATTTGATAAAAATCCGAGACCTACCCAAATTGGTGATGTTGTTCTAGTGTCCAGCGAGAATGTTAGAAAACTTGAATGGCCGCTTGCCAAAGTTATTGAACTGTATCCTTCCAAAGATGGAAATGTGCGATTAGTGAAGGTTAAAATGAAAGGTGGTGAGTTTCTACGTCCTGTTCTGAGATTGATTCCTCTAGAAATAACTCAAGAAAAAGGTACAGAACTGCACTCTATAGCTCAAAACTCAACATCTTCCGAACAGACTGTTCAGCCACATAATAAAGAACTCCCTTTAGATCCTGTTCCTTCTAAACCGACGGTAAAGCTGAATGAGAAAAACTGTTATTTAGATCCTTCTGCGAGTAAGCCGATGAACCAGAATTCTGTTAAAGACTGTGTTAGTGACTCTCCTGTAGTGACTGTTCCTGAAAAACGATCTAAATATGGTCGTTTATATAAACCCAAAGTAAAGTTTGAGTTTCATTGAATTCGAAACTCAAAGGTGGGAGTGTGTTGCGTACTATCGCTGCTTCCATGGTTTAATTTAATCGTTTTTACTTTGCGCCTCGCGCAAACGATTTTTTGCTGTTGTTTACATTATGAATTTGCTAGAATTTTTTTAAAATGGAACATTTCTTTGAACTGAAAAATGCAGTATGTATTGTATTAAGATATTATAATGATGAAAAGATATGATATGAGCACAATAATATTATTGTTTGTAATGTGAAAGTTAATATACGTGTTTTTTATACATCTGTGCGTGAATTTATTCCGAAGACATGAAAATTTATTTACTTAAGATATAGAATTCGCTTGATCTCCCTTGATACATGATAATAGGTAAGATTAATACATTCATGCTGTAGTTAAGATATTTTAATTTTGAAAATGAATACTGACATTTTAAACATCAGTATTAAATAATATTGAAGAATTTTATAATCAGGGATAGATTCAATAGGAGATAACTTCATTTTAATGGACGACTGCAGGCCACATCGTGCAAACCTGGTGGAGGACTTCCTTTTCGAGGAAGGAATCGTTCGAATGGAATGGCCAGCGTGTTCTCTAGACATGAATCCAATCGAGCACGTTTGGGACGCTCTAGGAAGACGAGTTTCTGACCGCCAATAACCCCCACAAACTCTCCAAGAACTGGAAAGAGCTCTTCTGGAAGAGTGGGGCAGAATACCCCAATTCGTCATTAATAGCCTCATTGAGTCCATGCCTCAAAGGTGTTCAACGTTGCTGGCCGCCCGTGCAAACCATACCCCCTACTGAAAATGATTTTCTTTGAAGAAAACACCTTTTCTTATTCTTTTTTTCTCATATGCACAAATTGTGTTTTTTTCCTTTTGTACACAAATGCGCAAAAAATGCTTTTTTTTCTGCCAAACATGTGTAATTGATTCTCATATAACCTACTATGTCTGTCGACCATGTATCAATCAGCTAAAAAGTTTCCCAGATACAAAATCCACCTAAAACTGCAATATCCTTTAATTGTTTTGAGCAGTGTATTTTAATGCATTTTACGTTAATTGTAAATAGTATTCATATTAAATTTAAATTCAGTTCGCATTAACTGATGATATACTATATACTCAAGTCAAATATTAATTTAATACAACGTGTCCAAAAATTATTTTAGTAGGTTCCGTTACCATATATCTTTTCACAAAAATTTGGATTTAAGTACATGATGAAAAGTATTATTTTTCGTAAAGTACAACTCAAACAGTATTTTTAATTTGAATAAGTTACATTTTTATGCAGTTGCAAATTAAAACGTCATAAATCAAGTGATGATTATAACCAAATGATAATTATAATTAAATGATGATTATAATCAAATAATCATTACTTTAAATTCTTTTTACATGAATTTTAAAAGATATTCACATTAATTTTAACCTCCATTGGTATTAATTTATGATGTACTAAATACTACAGTTAAGTATTTTATTAGTAAACAAGTTCAAAAATTACGCTAGTAGGTTATTACTTCAGTTCTTATCTCATAACTTAAGATTAAAGAACATGATAAAAAGTACTGTTATTCGTAAAGTGTAACTCAAAATGTTTTTTAATAAAATATTTTTGTAACATTAAAGTTTCAAATGAAATTGTTTTTAACAAATGATGGTTATAATAAATAATTATTATTTTAAATGCTTTTTACTTTAAATTCAAATGCTAGTCACATTAATTGATCATATAAGTTAGTTAAACATTTCATCTATACAAGGTGCCAAAAAATTATTTTACTCGGTTACATTACTTCAGTTCTTACCTCATAACTTTTGATTTGAGAACATAATCAAAAGTATTGTAGTATATTCGTAAAACAAAACACAAAAATTATGTTTGATAACCCAAAATTACGTATATATAAAGTTGCAAAACTCAGCGTTGTTAATTATCTAATGATTACAATAAAATAGTAATTATCATAAAAATTTTATAAAATATGTAAAAAAAATTTTTATAAGTATATAATTGCTATTTCTCTAATGTTGTGTTCATAATACATAAATAACTTTTTGATAAATTTAATAAAATTTTAATGTAACTTTTATTTGAATATAAATGAATTTTTAATTAATGACGCTTTGAATTGTAACTTTGCGCATATATAATTTTATTTGTGGTATTAAAAATACCACAAATAAACCAAAACTAACTATAAAACTATACTAACCAAAACTAACTATAACTATAAACAAAGAGTCTTAACTTTAGACTATGTAATAATTATTTTACTCGTGTTATTAAATCAATTTTAAGATACGATTTTAGAAAACGCCTATAGTAATTAATGAATACTCTGACCATTTCATATTTTATGTGAAACATCTTTCATATTATTTATTTCCAAAAATGTTCAAATTTTAAGTTGCGTAACATATTTAAAGTGAAAAAACTTTTTTATGTGTATTAAACTGTAATAATGCTCGATTAATACCGAAGCTTCCACTGAATAAAAAATTTTAAATATTTAGTGATTTTCTTTCAGATATTAAATGCACGCTTAGATTATTTGCTGGGTGGAAAATGTTTGCTCCTGTTTCAGGAATTTCAAATAACTGCAACATGCACCAAAGAATTTACATCATCGGGAATCAATGTAATACTTTTCAGGTAAATCTCAAAGATTTAAAGTAATTCAATCTGCATTTAAACAAGAAAAATATTAGTTTAGGGAAAATACTAGATCATTTATTACAAAACAATGGGCAAACTGTCAAGGAAGACTTGTTGCGAAACCTTTTGGTATAGAAAATTATTCAAAACATCAATTGTTTTAGGACAGAATGATAAATTTATAAATACAATGTATAAATCGTATAACAAGAAATTTTATTAATGGGGTTAAATGTATTTAAGGATGGCATTCTCATAAACATTTAACATTTTTACACATTTTAAATTTATCTGCATTTTACATTATTATTATAATTTTTATTTTATTTTTTATTTATTTTTTTATTTTATTTTTTGTCAAAAAGAAAACAATACTGCAAATCACTTTTTATAATATATAGTCTGAAATGAAAATTCATGTGATGTAAAATTCAAAATAACGCAACATAATATTTTCCGTTTGGTATTGTTATTGCTTTGTAATTGTTGTTTCGAATCCTTATGTTAATTTAACTAGAATGTTTCACTTGAGTAACTGCTAATTTAACAAGTCAGTTTTAATCCGCAATATACAATTTGTTATAAAATAATTTGATCAAATTAAACTAATTATATTTTATTTGGAAGTGTGAATATAAGATGCAGTTTAATAAAAAAAATGCAGTTTAACGTTCAAAAGTCTAAGTTCAAGTACGAACAATACTGTAAATTTAATTCATAATTACTTTTTGTGGGCTACCCTTTATTATTCTGCACTTAAGAATTGGATCCAGAATTGTTTGGCTAATTTTCCTTTAATTTATTTTGTTTTTCAGTAGTACCTACACCGTAAAACATTTGAGTAACGTTAATCCATGAAATTGGTTTCAGCTTTGCTGCCACCAATTTTAAGGTGGCATAGCCAATGTAACCGGTTTAACTGATATAACCGGTGTAATGTTACTCTAATATATAACGTTACACCAGTAACGTATATTTAAATTACACCATTATATAAGTGAAAACAAAAATCATTCTATGAAACTGCCGACAGCAAAGCTGCCACCAATTTCTTGTAATTCCACAAATGTTTTACAGTGTATACGATCCTGCAATTTACTCATGTAAAGGTTTGCAAAAAACGGCGGTTTTTTACATAACGTATTTAGAACAGTTCAAAGCTCAACATATTTAACTTTCCCACTCAATATAAGGGATTAGCTTCTAAAATCTACGGGGAAAAATCTCCGTTACGCTCCGGGTTATATAGCAACTCTAGTGTATTGAGAAGCCGTCATATATGTTTATCTGTCGGGGGTTGGAAGTATCGAAACTGTCTGGCAACTCAGGAAGCATCTTCTAATAGTTACCGAAGTAACATGTATAAAATTCAGCTTTTATACTATTACGAAAGTACAATTGCAATTTATTAAAGTTTAATGGTGTCTGGCAAGGAGTTGCCACGATATGAAGTGTCTGGCTATGGAGGGTGTGTTGTTTAATATTATTCCAGAGGAAATAGAAAAAAATACGCTTTATCTTTTGACGAAAGTAAATTGATATTTTATACACCTTTGTTGAAGATGTATACAGCCATAAGTACAGAAAATTTGAACTCTCTGACTTATGTAGTTTTTGCGTACAAATTCTGAGACGGACAGACAGACAGAGGACAGAGACGAATAGGGTTTCGTCAGATGCACGAAACCCTAAAAAACAACAAAAAAGATAACTGATGAACAGACAGACAGACTGAGGACAGAGACGAATATGGTTTTGTCAGATGAATGAAATCCTAAAAACTGACTTCTTTTTTTTACACTGAGTGAAGTCGAGAATCTATAACCAATAAAATTTAGGTATTTGCATACAAAAAAATAAAAGTCTCGATGCCATTACATTATAGCCACTATTTTCACTAATAACTTTTTGAAACATATAAATATTATAAAGCTATTTTAACGATGATATGAATCGCAAATAATATCTAGCATAGTTGAACACATTCATAGGTAAACAAAGGTATTACGTTTTGCCGCAGAGTTGTGGGTTCATGAAGACTCTTCCATTTTGTGCTGCGGTTACAGCATTACTGTCATACGGGACTGAGAGATGCCAGACTGGCTATATATATAGTCTAAATAGCTAAAATCGTAGAGGGAACTGTCCTCGCAACAACCGAGTTCCACAAAGTTAGCGCAAGCGTAGTTGAGCTCTGGTTTGTCGTCTGCTCGAAAATCCAGATCGAATGTAAAACGCACCACAGTGTATGATACAGTATATACAGTAAACTTCCATGGTCTGGCAAGCTGCTCTAGAGTATGGTCAGTTGCATACAGGATTAAAGATACTTCTTTACGAGTTTGAAACCCACTCATGTTCATTTTTCGGAAAGAAAATTTATTTTTTGTTAAAAAAAGTACATTATGCATTGAAATAAGCATAAATAATTTTAAATAACAACATAAAAATTATTGTCTATAGAAATAAACATTTCGATTTTTTATTTTATTCTATTATCCATTAATCTATTCATTTCAATTAATTTTAGTTATTTATCATCTATTTATTTTAAGGAGAATAAAATAGAAAAATTTTTAACACAATAAAATATTTTTTGAAAATTTGATGATTTTTGTGTCTCGAACCTCTTTAAATAAAGTGTCTGTAAAAATAATACTATTTTTTATAATAATTATAATAATTATATCTGGCATTTCATTTTTGTAATTAGGTTTTTTCACCTGTACATTAATTATTAAAGATTTATTTCTTTTTTTTTTTCATAAATAATGTTAAAGTAAAGTATTCTTGATAATTAAAAAAGTTAGATTTTATTCTTAGACAACTAATAAAAAATATGACCATATAACACAATAAAGGAGTATTTTAATTTAGAAAGAAAAATTGTTTTCTGGGTGAATGATTAATATATGCAACAAAGGATGATGAATGTACCGTAATTTAAAATGAAGAATTAAAACAATGTACTGAAATTCACATTCAAATGTCTGACGGAAATAATTAAGTTTCTAGCATTGTTTTGATTTTAAATGAATAATACACACGTTTTTCCCTTTGAAATATTTCATCTAATTACACATTTTATCTAAGTCATTTCAATTATCAGCTTCCAATTTTACACACTTTTTAGCTATTTACGTTTTGATAATATCTTATAAATATTTTTTTAAGTAGAAATAAAATTCAAATTCATTTTTGTTATATATATATATATATATATATATATATATATATATATGTATATATCAGCATGCTCGTATAAAAATCTTCTTCTTCTTCAAGTCAAATATAAAGTGAAGATTTTTTTTTGTTACGAAGAAAAACTTTCAAATAAGGTGAAAAAGAAAAAAAAACAATTTAAAAGTGAAAAAACAAACAAACAAATTACGCTTGAAATTATTCGATATTTAATATGTCATATATCACTATCTAAGCGCGGAAACGACAGAGTGAAAAAATATCCAAGCCGGGAATGGAACCTGGAACTTTTGGAATAACGCCACGAATGGTCTACCATTTAAGTTACGAGGACGATGCCCAGCTTGGAAGTTTTTCTTCCATCTGTGTAGAAAGGCTTCAATTGCACCACGAGAGGAAAAAGTATTCACGAGCACACAATCCTGAGAAATAGCATGAGACACAAACAAACCCAGTATCGATGAACGCATATACAATTTTCAATTAATCTTCCAATTACTTTTACTTCCAATTACTGCTGATATTTCACTGCAATCACTGCAAAAATTTCCAAAATGAACATTGGAGAGAAAATTTAACATTAAAATCTTAAAAATATGTCTTTCTCAACTTCCGAAGGTAAACCAGAAATCTGTTGAAGATAATTTCTAACGACAAATAAAACCCATATGAGATATGTTATGTAAAGGGATTATTTGAAAAGAAAACGTTTAAGTTTTTTATACTTTCACAATTCTTTGTATTATATTTTCTTTTCCATTTTTTCTCGTTTTTGTCCTTTTTTATGAATGCGTTTCTTTTATGGGATTTTCTGCGACCATGTTTTTGTATGTCTTGCTTTCTTTCATTATTTGTTCCCCTTGTATAAGTTCGTTGTTCATGCGGATATTTTCCTAATACCACAGAAATACACAAAAAGGTTTTACTTTATAAACAGACAGTAGCTGTTAACCACTTCGCGACGGGAGCGTTTTATGAAATGTTCAATGTTTTTTCATCGGTTTTTAAAAACAGAAAATTTCGCCTTATAAAATCGAGAAAATGCTCCGATTAAATAAGGGAAATTTTACAGCAAAATTTTACTGGTGGGAATAAACAAGGATTCTTAACTTTTTTTGCCGAAAGTATACGTGTTGACCCAAGGAGTTGATTGATTATACATATTTATGGTAAAATTTTTGAAAATTAGAATTGAAGAGAAAATTTAACATTAAAGATTTAAAAAAATTCTTCTTGTCCTTCTCAACTTCCGAAAATACATCAAAGACCAGCTGAAGTCTATTTCTAACGCCAAGTACCACTTAAACGCGATGAATTATCTTAAGTAAAGTGATTATTTGAAATGAAAAAACTTTCTCTATCTATTTTCTTTTTAAATTTTTGTTCATTCTTGCCCAGTTTATTTTATCTCAATGGGTATTTTTCTTCCATGAGATTTTCTGTGCTCATTCTTTTGTAAATTCTTTAAGTCTTTCACTATTTTTTCTCCGTGTGCACTTTTATTACTCGTGCGGATTTTTTCCTACTCTGTAAAAAAAAAAAAAAAAAAAAAAAAAAAAAAAAAAAATTGTTTTGGCAATGGGATCGCCAGTACAATATCCACTTTTTCTGAAAAATTTCTAGAGTTTATGATAATTTTTCTGTTAAAAAACAGTGGATTATACTGGCGGGAAGATTGCCAATATAATCTCTGCAAATTCGTCAGGTTTTTTATTATTAACAGCGTAATGTTGCTGAAATACGCAAAATGGCTTTACTTATAAACGGACAATTGCTGTGAAATGATCATAGATATTTTTAGTCAAAATTTCGAAAATTAGAATATTCATTGAATATTGTTAATTATAATGGTTTAATTTAGATTTCATATCAACATTCGTTAATTATTGGGATACGAAATTTCATTTGTGTTAGTTATACGAAATAAATAAATAAATTTTTATACTTTACGGTAAGAACATTATATATTTTATAGTTTTCTTCTTACTTTTTTATTTATTAAAATATTTGAGAGCTAAGTTTGATGAACTAAAGCTTCCAAATGCATAGTAAAACTTTTATCATAAAAAACAATTAAAAAAAGTTTTAAAATACTTTATGAGTTTTGCACTGTATTCCTGCTTTTGTTGAAGAATGTTTCTAACGACATACCGGGTGATCCTGAAGTTCCTGGAGTTTTGAAATGCTAATAAAGAGGAAACTATAAACAATAGAAGTATGCGGTTTTCACAGAAATATTTAGAAACTTAGGAGATTTTTTTTTTTAATGAAGCAAACATATTATAATAGTTAAACTTTTTGCCAACATGTGGCGCTAAAATTGATAGTATTATATTTTATGGCATGATACAGCTCACTAAAAAGAAAAAAATAGTGTCCAAGGGCTATAAACTTTCATTGTGACGCTTATAGCTTATAAGTATTGCCGTGAACTGATGCAAAACAGCATGTACAGTATCCTCAGAGCAGAAAGAAATTCCAGAAGAAATTTCAGTTCATCGTGATATTACAAGTGTATTGCACTCACCATGAGCTGATGATTTCCACAGAGTATTGACATCGAATTCCACCTCATTTACGTTTGCAACAGATGTTTGGGATCTCCTGTTTCTATTACGATCTTCCAATGAGCCCTTTTATCAAACCTTGCTTATCATAGCACACACATTTCACATTTGTAATGGCAATCGAATCTTGTACAGTTTTGACTTCACGTATTGTACGATAAGAACACAACTTGACATGCAAAGAAAGCATGCCTAAACATTGCAGTTACTTATCAAACTTTGTATCAAAATTTCCTTTCAATGCAATTTCAACTACTTAAAAAAAGTGTTTGTACATAAACCACCCTTAAAATGGAATCTCATCAATATGCTAGAAAAGATGTTTCGCAATGAACTCATGTACCTATAACGCATGGGATAGGTACATTCAGCCTTGTACAACAGCGCCACCTGTTGCTAAAAATTGTAACTATATACATTTAAAAAAATTCGTTCTTAATAAAAATCCCACATGTTTCTGAGCATATATCTGAAAACCGGACCTTTGTACTGTACATCGTTTACTAATTGTTGATATTTCAAAACTCCCGAAACTTCTGGATTACCCGTATATTACTCGATATTTTTGGCTCGTGTATTGTTTCATGATATGTGTTAAACTGAAAAAAAAGCATCTAAGATTTTAGTGCTTTTATTTTTTATCTATATTCTTGTTACTTATAACAGTTTTATAATCCATGTAAGAAAGTTTTATATGAATTATATAAAAAAGCGTTTTCAATTTATTCATGGTGTTTCAAATGACACAAATTTCTACTGGCTTATGTTACTCGGATGAAATGCGTTTTTATGTAAAATGATCCCTTGAAGAAAAAGTCATTTGGGATTTTCTGCTTCCATCATTTGCTACAAAAGATATTTTATTTCTTTGAGGCCCTTTCTGTCTATTTTCCCTTTTTGTCTACTACTATTTGCTTTTGCTTAAGTAAGTAATATTTTGCTTTTCTCATTCAATCCTTTTGTCATTTTGTATTCATTTCCATCTATTTTTTTTTTATGTTTAGGTCTTGGTGGTCTTTTGTTCTTGAAACTGGAATATATACACATATATTTATTCGACTAAAAGTTTTAATACTTTGAACACAAAAATAATAGAAACTGACCACGGTACACTTTATATTTTAACATTTTCCAAATAATTACAAAAACAGTTTAAAGCTTAGTACGATTTAGAAAACTACAAAATCTTTGCAAAAAATTTTGTATGAATTATACAATAACGTTTAAAGGATTTTTTGTAATGTTAGCGTATTAAAGTTCTTAAAATGATTTTTTGAAAAGGATGTTATTAAGGATTTTTTTGCCTTTATAATTTTCTATATAGGTACATTTTTTATTCATTATTTAAACGATTTATCTTTATAGATATTTTTTCGAATATTTTGGAAATACAGAAATTCGGTTTACTTTATAACCGACAAATTCTATAAATAATGTACAAATTTAAGGAAAAGGTGTGAAATTTTTGAGTTCATATTATCACTATTAAACTTTTGAAAACACTTATTTAAATTAAATTAAACATTATTAATTCTAACTGGAATATGTATGTTTTCTTTAGAAAAAAGAAAAAAACATTAATATTTTGAACAACACAACAAAAAGAACTGACCATAGAAACTTCCATAGTTTATTATTTTTTATGTCATCTACAAAAATGTGAAAATTTAAGTTTGATTTACTAAACTTTCATAATATGTTAAAAATATTTAATACTAGCTGTTCTGCCCGGCGTTGCCCGGGTTCATCAAAAAATAGCAAGAATTGCGAAAAAACTTAAAAAATCATAATAAAAACCTCGAAAAATTTAAAAAATGCTGCACGAATTTCGTCTAAAGTTCGTTGAAAAGAGATGGGCTAGAAAATTGAAGTTGGATTATTTTTACTAATGTGGAAAAATCATACAAATCGCAAAAAAACATTAAAAATCTCATAAAAATATAAAACAAAATGCAAAAATTGTGCTTCAAAATTCGAATAAACATTGAAGAAAAGAGATCAGAATTTAATAAATTCGGCCAAAAATTGAACCTTTAAAAAATCGAAGCGGGTCGCAAAGAAACGTAAACATCGCTTTAAAAATGGCAAAATTTTCAAAAATCACGGAACTCAAAATTTACTCTACTTGGAAAATGTTTTGAATCTAATTAATTTGATAATGTAAAAAGCATTGAAATACGAAAAAAACTGCTAAAAAATCGCAATAGAAATCTTTAATCGCACAGGAGAAAATTTATCATATTAGCGAACAATTTAAAAACCGAATTCCTTTTCCGTACCGGTAAAAAATCGCCCTGAACTCAAAAAAGAAAGAAAAGAAAAGCATACAGCATTAAAAATTGCTGTAGATCAAAATAAGAGAGCAAAACAATTACCGTAAAGATTAAAAATTTGAAACCAAACTCTTATTAGTCTAGAAATTTAAAATCGAATCTGAGAAAGGCCAAAAATTGCATTGAAAATTGTAATGAAAGTCGTAAAACATTAAAAAATCCCTAAGGTAAAAATTCACTGTTATAATATAAAATATTGTAATCAAGAAATTAACCATATTAACCAAAAAATTTGAAATCGAAATCGATTTCCAGATGTAAAAAAATCGCCACGGAACTTGAAGAATGGCTAAAAACTGCATTAAAATAGCTAAATATTTGGAAGTCAATGCTTAAAAAAATAATATTAAGGCAGGGCGGGGGGGAGGGTTATGACCGAAATCATTCATAAATTACAAAATGTAGGCATGGAACGCTAAAATCATATTAAGAGATAAAACATTGCATTCGAAACATAGCTACATTAAACAAAAAGTTTGATATCAAAATTGGTTTCTGAATGGCAGAAAATCGCCAAGGAATTTAAAAAAATGGCTAAAAATCGTATCGAAAACTATATTAAAAATCGCTGAATATTTAAAAGTCATGGCTGTAAAAATTTAATATTCAGTCGAAAATATTGTAATCGGAAATCGTTCATGAATAAGGAAAAGTCAACACGGAACACCTAAAATCTCCCGAACTAACTAAAAATTACATTGAATATCGCATTAGAAATTGGCAAAATTCATAAAAGCGTGGAGAACAAATTGTACTATTTATGCTAAAATTTAAAAACCGAAATTCTTTTACCGATGTCAACAGCTGTCACAGAACTTGAAAAATCACTATAAAACAGATTAAAAATCAGTAAAATTCAAAAATCCGGATAAAATTTGCCATAGTAAGATAAACATTTATATTAAATTCCTGCGGACATAATTTACCATAATGGGACAAAACATTGAAATCTGAACTCTTTCATTATTTTAAAAATATCGACACAAAACTTGCTAAACATTTTATGAAAATACACAAAAAATCTGAATCATTGATGTCGAAATTTACTACATTAAGCTACAAATTATTTAAAAATTTCTTTTCCAATTGTGAAAAAATCGCCGTGAACTCGAAAACATCTAAAAATTGTATTCAAAAATTCATTACAAATCGGTTCAAATTTAAAAATAGCGGGGGACAACATTTACATTAATAGAGTAAAATAGTGTAATCTGAATTATATCTTAAATACGAATGAAAAAATCGGCGCAAAGCGTGAGAAATAATGAAAACATTGCTAAAAATTGCATTAAAAAATCACTAAATTTCAAAATTCGTAAATGAAATGTAAATGTTTGAAATTAATTTCTTTTTCGAAATTTCAAAAAAATAGCCGTGAGATTCAAAAAACCAATACAAAACCATTGAAAAAGTCATTAAAAATCGCTAAATGTTAATACATCCCGTGAATAAAAAAATATTCTAGTCGTGTAAAACGTAGCAACCATTCTTTTTTACATGAATTACAAAAAAATCGACGCAGAACACAAAATATATCAAAAATCACATTGAAAATCGATAAAATTAAAAAAAGGTAAATGGTGAAATTTACTATATTAGGCTAAAAGTTTGAAACCAAAATAATTTTTTAATTGTTAAAACATCATTGTGGTGGGGATCGAAAAAAATAGTACTAAAATGCATTGAAAAATGCACTAAAAAAATGCAAAATGAGAAAAAACACTAAAAATCGCATTAAAAATTCGTTAAAAATTCAAAAATCGCTGTACAAATTCCTAATAAACTTTGCTGAAAAGAGAAAAAAAAAATGCTATATTGGGTTAAAAGAATGAAACCGTATTTCTTTCACTAATGGGATAAAACTGCAAAAATAACGCTAAAAATCCCCTAAAAAATTATCAAAAAAAATCTAATCAAAAAATTGAAAATCGGGCTTCGAGGTGCCAAACTACATGTATAAAAGTACCTTCCCTCCACATTTTGTAACTCTACGTACAGCAGACTCTTCAGAACAGCGCTGACACACACACACAAACTTGTCTCTTTATTATTATAGATTTAAAAAAATAGTGTTCTGTTAGTTCCATTTTCCACCACCAGGTAAAGCACTGTTTTCTTCAAAAACTTTATCAAAACCATACTCTGTTAAATAACCTATCAAGTGATATATAACTCGAGGGGGTAGCGGTCTTAAGCAAGAATTTAAGATAGTTTATGAAATTGCTATTCGAAAATAGTGGTACCTAAATTTTTGACATTTTAGGTAGATTTCACAAAAAAATCCTACTTATTGCATTCTCAGCAGCTCAAGTTTTTGATAGAACAACTATGAAAAAAATAGATGCTAAACGCAAAAATCTTTAAAAAACGTTAAAAATCGCATTGAAAATCGCATTAAAAATAGTTAAAATCTAAAAATCGCAACAAACACAAAATTTAGGGCATTAAGCTAAAAGTTTAAAACGATTTTCTTTTTATCAATCTCAAAAATAGCCGCAAAATGAGAAAAAACACTAAAAATCGCATTAAAAATTCGTTAAAAATTCAAAAATCGCTGTACAAATTTCGAATAACCTTTGTTGAAAAGAGAAAAAAAAATAGGGGGATAAAAATAGTTTTGGGATAAAAGAATGAAACCGTATTCCTTTCACTAATGGGATAAAACCGCAAAAATAACGCTAAAAATCGTCTAAAAAATTATTTAAAAAAATCGAAACAAAAAATCGAAAATCGGGCTTCGAGGTGCAAAACTACATGTAAAAAAGTACCTTCCCTACAAATTTTGTAACTCTACGTGCAGCAGTTTCTTCAGAACAGCGCTGACAGACAAACATCCTTCTCTCTTTATTATTATAGATGATTGTAAGTGATTTTTTTAAGATAGTTTATTAAACATCTAATGAAGTTAACCTTTGAAAGGAAAATAATCTAAAGTTTTATAGCTTCATTGATTTCATTTATAAATAAAAAGTTTTTATTATTTTCTTTTCTTGCAAACTTATGCACAGTAAACTATTTTGAAATACTAAAGAAATAATAAAGTGGCAATACACTGTGTGTAACAAATGATGTGAATCATATATAACTTTTGTAGGCCGATCTGTGAAATTTAGAGCTTGTTATTGCACAACAATATTATTGTCTATTTCACCTTGATATCCTTTGTACTTGTTTAGTTACTTGTGTATTTATTACACATTAAAGTTTGTTATACAAAAGATTCATATTTAACATTTGTGAGCATGGGTCTCTGTGAAATTTAGATCTTTTTATTGCACATCAATTGCATTATTTTTAATCTTGATATCCTATATACATGATTAGCTATTTATGTCATGACTACATATTAAAGTTTTGTATGCAAAATACTACATTTTTAATACCACAACAACAACAAAAACTCATTTTATATATTTCTTTTTTTTCTTTTTCTTTTTTCTTTTTTTACATTTATATCATATATGAAATTCGTTGACAGCTAAGCGTGACCTACAAAAGTTCAAAATGAACTGAAGGAAATTTAACATGAATGATGCATAAAAATGCCTTTCTCAACTTAGCAAGATATTTCAGCTATCAATTGAAGCACATTCGTAACGACAAGTATTTCCCAGATGAGATGCATTTTGTGATTTAAAGTGATTCGTTGAAAGAAAAAGCACGATTTTTCTGCTTCTGTTATTTTCCATATTTTTTTCTCCTTTCATTCAATGTGAATTGACCATTTATCTTTCAAATGTCAGAAAGAAAAGTATTTATTTTTTCAATGAAAAATACTGAGACGTATCAAACACTTTTAAAGGCTTTTAAAAACTTTTAACTTAAACTTTTAACATTTCCTTTCACTTATACATTTTGACTGAAATATATACAGGTGATATAATTCATTTTTCATGGAAAATAATTTACCTTTATTCATTTGCAAGAATCTATCTATTGAAGTAAGATACTATGCATTTATTAAAAACATTTATCCACAAATTTTTTTCTCTTGTATCTGTTATGTATCAGTCATCAAGTACACTTTCATAAATCATAATCATTATTATTGATAATTTTTTGAGAGTATCCACTTCTTAGTAAAATTATTAACTTACATCTTTCAGAGTAAACAAAAATTTATAACTCTGTTCGATGTCATTATTTTTTCTATAAAGCCTGCTTATATAGAACTGAGGGAATTTATGTTTGAAAATTGACGGGAATGTTGTAAAATTAGAAAATATGTTAATGAATTAGGTTTTGCATGTAAAAGCATAAGTGTTTGTGTTTTTATAGTTAAGATTATATTTTAGAAATGTTTCGTCTTAAAAAACAGATACGGCCTTTATTTTTGCTATAGGATATATTTTTAGGATAGAAACTACATTAAAAGTAACATGAAAAATTATGCTAATATTTATTTTCTGACAAGGTCATATGACTGATTGGTTATTTCATGAAGAGCATCACAATTTTGTCAAACGTTTTCATCAATACGAAAGAAATATAAGTGCACATAAACACCAATTTACATGACCTTTGGATATGTCCAGTGTAATAATAATTGCTTATTTATTATAGTCTAAGAGCGGATAGCAGAAAAACCTATGTTATCGAGCACAAGAAAAAATACTTTATTTTATGGAAGATGAATAATAGGATAATCTAATGATCCATGTCTGCCGGATGTGAAGTGGTTCATAACCCAAAAATTAATACCACTGTGGATACGTTTATCATTGTGATTTTCTGTTCCCACTTTTCGGTGTTTTCATACCTTCGATAGTACGACAAACACAATGTTAAACCTATGAGTAAACCACTAGTGGTATTTATTTTTGTCTTATACACCACTTCAGTTCCGGCATACATGGATTTTTACATTATCCTATTACTACTCTTCGATAAAATAAAGAGTTTTTTCTTATGCTCGATAACATAGGTTCTTGTGCTATCGGTTCTTGGACTATAAGGAAGTTGATTCTTTGATGAATGTTTTGGAAAAATGGATTATTTATTAAGCACAATAACATATGTTAAATGGATTTCAATTAATATTTTAAGTTTATTTAGCCTCTTCGCTACCATAAGCCAAAAATTAATACCACTAGTGGTTCACACGTACGTTTATCATTGTGATTTCCTGCACCCAATTTTTGGTGTTTTCATACCTTTGATTGTACGGCAAACAGAATGTTAAACCTACGAGTGAACCACTAGTGGTGTTAATTTGTATCTTATGCACCACTTCAGTTCCGGCAGACATGGATCATTACATTCCCCTATTACTACTCTTCGATCAAATAAGGAGTTTTTTCTTATGCTAGATAACATAGGTTCTTGTGCTGTCGGCTCTTGGACTATAAGGAAGCTGATTCTTTGATGAGTGTTTTGGGAAAATGGATTACTTATTAAGAGCAAGAATCTGAGAGAGTGACACACCAGTGATTCATGACATCTCAGATTTTCTCCAAAAAATTACCAGTTGTTGCTTATCTTGTTAAAAGACCAAATCCAGAATTTTTTGCTCCAAAGTTGAGTTGTTCATTTTTTATGCCCCCCAAAGGTCATCATGTCGTGAAAAAAAATAAGCGTTTTTTTAAGACATGGATATTGCTATGACTCACAGCTCTTTGCGCATACAACTTGCCACGAAATTCTTTTTATATCTGGAATGTAAAAGGGTTGAACTTTATATAATAGATGAAAAAACCGTGGCAAGTTTTTGCCGCAAGGTCACAGAAGGTCGCAAAAAGATTCATTTTTGCTGTTTTTTTTCCATTTTTAAGACCCTATAACAGCTTGCGCGTTCCACGTGCCATGAAAAAAAGAGGTGGCAATTGAAAGCCATGCATTAGCACTTTTAAAAAATGTATATATAATTGAGGCAAGTTGTATGCGCTTTTAGTTACAGAGTGCCAAAATCTGAAAAATGTCATTTTTGACCAATATTCAAACTGTCATAATTTCTCGCGGCAACAACATTTTGAAATAATTCTTTTGTCATTGTTTTATTCTATTATTGCCCTCTTCAAAAAAGTCCTTCCGGCAATGCCGGGAGGAAGAGGTAGCTTTCATATACTTATATATTTATTTATTTATTTTAAGGTAAGTTATATTGTTCAAAAATACTAAGCTCAAATTAGTGGAAATAATCTTATAAAATTATTGATTTTATAAGACTGAAACTAGTTTTTGTCAAGGCTGAATATTAATAGGAGTTTTTAGAAATTAGTCATATTTTATTCAACCTGGTTTTATTTTAAGCGATTTAGAGAGTCACCAAATTCCACGATATCATAAAGTGTATGCCATTTTAAAGCAACAATGTGGATCGTTCAGATCAGACCGTTTCAAAATGTTAATCATAAGCAAAATTCAAAGTGCTATAACTCAGTCATTTTTAAAGATATAGACAAAATAAAAAGAGTTCTGGAATTGTTGTTTTAAGTTCTAACACGTAAAAGAAAAATATTTTTCAATTTTTAATTTGTTCGCATTTAATTTTAAATTTTAAATTTTTTTAAAAATTTAAAATGGCCACCATTTTAAAACAAAATGGTGGATGATGCTGGCCAACGAACTCGGTCGATACATTTGTATGTATTATGTACATCCCAAGTTTCATTGAAATCGGTTCATAAATACCCGTGTTATCACGTGACAAAAATCAGACCGTTTCGAAATGCTGACATTTCGAATACTGACATTTAGACAGACATTTTTAGACTGACATTTAGACTTAAAAATAGAGAAAAATTCAAAGTGCTATAACTCAATCATTTTGTAAGATATAGACAAAATAAAAAGTGTTCTGGAATCGTTGTTTTATGTTCTAACACGTAAAAGAAAAATATTTTTCAACTTTTAATTTTTTCGTATTTAATTTAAAATTTAAAATTTTTTTTAAAATTTAAAATGGCCGCCATTTTGTTTCAAAATGGCTTATGATACTGGTCAACGAACTCGGTCGAGAAATTTGTATGTACTATGTACATACTAAGTTTCATCGAAATCGGTTCATAAATACGTGTGTTATCACGTGACAAAAATCAGATCGTTTCAAAATGTCAGCCATAAGAAAAATTCAAAGTGCTATAACTCAATCATTTTTTAAGATATAGACAAAATAAAAAGTGTTCTGGAATCTTTGTTTTAAGTTCTAATACGTAAAAGGAAAATATTTTTCAACTTTTAATTTTTTCGTATTTAATTTTAAAGTTTAAATTTTTTTAAAAATTTAAAATGGCCGCCATTTTGAAACAAAATGGCGGATGATGCTGACCAACGAACTCGGTCGAGATATTTGTATGTACTATGTACATACTAAGTTTCATTCAAATTGGTTCATAAATACGTTAGTTATCGCATGACAAAAATCAGATATATATATATATATATATATATATATGGTTATATATATATATATATATATGTCAACATTTGAACGGAGGGTGGTTTTGGGGTCTGGGGGTCATGATCGGTGAAAATATACCAAAATTTTCCGGAAGTGCTTTCCTCCGGACGGCTGCAATAGGTAGCTTTTTACTTTTTGTAATGAAAGCTACCTAAAAGTAAACTCCATTGAGGCAAGTTGCTTTAAAAAAATTAAATGTTTTTTTAAAATATGGCCTTTTTCAATAGTCAGAGCTAGTTCATTATTTGAAACGACTTGACTGGATAACAATATTTTATACAATTTGTTTGTCTATATAAATTGATGTTCTAATATATTGTGAGGTATATATGATGTTTATGGCATTTATTTAATTTTAACCCTTTCGAGTCCGATTTTGTTTTTCAATTTTAGAAAAAAATATTTTCACTTTAATAATATTGACACTAGCTATCGTAATAGATTAGTTAGAGCTTAAAAATGTTGTTGTTTTCTGCCCTATTAAATTCATATTCATGCAACAATATGCTAAGGAAGAGTTTTTGGAGAGGGTTTAAAAATATTATATTGCAACAAGTTAGTGACATTACAACTTTTTAATACTTTTTAGCGCTTTATCACACATAATTCTTTCAGGAAAGTAACTTTTATTTTAAATTAAGAGGAAAACACATTTAAAATAAAATAATCGCAAACAATACAAAGAAAATTAAGCAAATATTTATTATTATTACTAAATGCCTTAACATTAATAAAGTCATATAATAAATGCACAGACACATACTAACAGGGTTGTTTGGTTTAAACCAATTGGTTTTTTAAAAAAAACCATGCTGGTTTTTTTTATTCTTTTACCCAAATGTTTCATCTTACACATTATTGAAAAATGCAAAATCCAAATTATGAAGAAGCTACAAGCAAAGCTGTAGAAAAATGATGAATTAATAAATTTCCAAAAGGACAAAAAATTTTAATCAACTCAACTTTTCTTGTAAGCTGTAAATCTGTATGGCAGAATAATTACTTTTTCTAAAATTAGCTGGTTAGAAAAAACTAATCAGTTTTCTTTCTTTCTTTTTCTTTTTTAAGGCCTATATGCATATACTAGCGGCCTTCGCCCGCTACGCTGGTCGGTTTATCTAAAGAAATCTTGAAGAAGTAGTTAGATAAGGTTCAGACATACATTAAAAAAAAAAAAAAAGCAAGTCGATCATTCAAAAAACGTTGGGAAATATCAAATATTTACTGTAATTTTTTAAGAAAAACAAAGTTTCGAAAAAAAAAATTAAATCGAAAAAAAAATTACACTGACATATTAATGCAAGGAAATTTTCCCAGAGAGAAAATTCGCCTTGAATACAATATTTCAAATTCTTTTAATTGCTTATAGGCGTTAATGCCAACATAGTGAAAAAAAATTCCATGCTGGGAATCGAACCCGGGCCATCAGTATGGCGCACTGACTTTCTACCGACTAAACCACATGGAACGACAGCCAGCTTGAAACTTTCTCATACTTAAGTAGACTGGCGAAAACATAACGATAGCGCGTTTTAAAATCGCACAGTGACATCTATTGGATTTTATATGTACTAAAAAACGTTATGTACTAAAAAACGTGAGCAGCGCACCTAATAGTTTCTTTTGTTTCTTTTTGTTACTTTTTTGTCTGTTGTCCGATTTTGATGAAACAAAGCCTATACACTGCCCGGGAGTGTGCATTCTTCATTAGTGAAAACCGCATAAAAATCCATTCAGTAGTTACGAAGATAACCTCGAACAAACAGACAGACAGACAGACAGACAGACAAAAAATTCAAAAAAATTTTTTTTGTGTTTCATTGGTTTTCTTTTATCGCCCTGACTCCATTTTTGTCAATTATCTTCAATGTACAGACACACCGGGTCCTACTGTTTTATTATATGTATAGATATATATATAGCCATTATTTGTAAAACATATATATATAGCCAGAAGGGCAGACTCAAGTTAAAAATGCACTTTTATTATTTAAATTGCTTGATTAGTTAGGATTTACTAAGGATTTCATCATTTCAGAAATTCTTTTTGTTATGTATGCTATTGAATAACTGACAATGAGCTTTTTATTTTCTCTGTGATTAGTGATTTTAACAAGCCTTTGTTTTTCTTGCATTCTTACATTGGGATTGGCTTTTTTTTGCATTATAATTTTATTCTTTTGCCAGCTAGGTCGGCACAGTTCAAACCAATTGGTTTTTTAGAACAAATCTAATATAATATTTTCTTATTTTTGTAATTTAAGTGTTTCAAATTATTGGATGAAAGTAATTTCTGTTTTTAAGTCTTATCTCAATAGTCACCATAAGACATAGTGAGTCTAGTCAAGGTCATGTTAGTATACATGTAGAATGCATATTTCATGCACTGATGAACATATCTGAAACTCTACAGAAAACACTTAAATCATGTAAATTTAGCAAAAATAAAATAGATGAAAAATATGCAATATTTAGTTTTAAAAAATATTTTCCTTTGAGTAACGCAGATGTAGATAATGACATAAATGATCTTTAAAATTTCAGTCAAGCTCTAAAAGAAATTTTTCTTAATTGGAGGGATTATTTTTTAAGAATAAAAAAAAAACTCAAGGTATGAAGTCGAATAAGAAGACATTGAAAAATTAAGCACTAGTAAAGCACCTGTTTACATTTAACTAAAATATGCAAAAGATATATTTAAATCTTCTATTGCATAACCAAACCCATTACTTAGATCAGTTAAGAAAATTGGCAGAAAGGGGTGGGGGAGGGGCAAGACAAGGTTTGCTTGAGACGTAATAGAAAAAAAGTCTCATAAAAATGCCTAAAAAATGCAATTTTTAGTTTAGATGTTTAAAAATACTAAGTGTTATAATAGAGCATGCAGTCCGATGGCTGTTTAAATTCTTTGGTAGATGACAGCATTTATAAAGCTACTGTATATTTTAACATCAATGTTTTTCAATAGTCTAAAAAATTGTTAAATAGATATTTTTGTCTATTTAACAGTCATCTTTTAACTGGTAGTTTTAGAAAACACAATGCTTGAAGTGTGTAAAGACTCTACTGCTAAATTCAAATCCTTCCAAAAATTCTTTATAAAAAGCTTTATTTTTCAATAAAAGATAATTAACTCATGCAGTCTTCTAACAAAAAAAATCAAACATCACATATAACAAGTATTTCAAATTAATTATTTTGAATAACCATTTGAAAATAATATATATGAAGTTTTATATATGAATCTATATCATATATTTATTTATAGTGCTAGTAATCAAAAGATTGTTCATTAAGATTTTCAGGGTATCAGTGTTTCATTATGTAGCACATTTTATTTATGAAATATAAGACACAGCTTTTCCTAAAAATGTTTAGATTTTAAAGAATTTCAATTTTATACATAATTGATTGTATATTAAATGATTATATTGATTAGAATTGCTTTTAAATCAAATTATTATTTATATATTCAAAAATGTTTACTTTTGTTCATAAATTTGCATGTATATGTAACAGGAAAACATATTTTAAAAAACCCGGTTTAAACCAAAAAAACCATGGTTTTTGGTTTTTTTTTCAAAAAAACCCGGTTTTTTACCAACCCTGCATACTAACATTGCTACATGTAATTAGTAACAAAAGTATTTCTTAAAAATAATAATACTCAAAAGACATGTATAATTAATGGTACACAAGCTCAGAAAGGGTTAAAACAAAAAAATTTGACATTTACAAATTACAGCTTGTAATTAAAATGTAAATATCATGTAAACAATCACCCAACACTAAGAATTTTTACAGAGTTTTATCATTACGAGAAAAGAAAATCGAAGATATAACAATTTCTTTTAAGATATCTCAAGATGTCTTTTAACCTTTATGGGATTTTTTTTTCACTTATGGAAAAAATAAATTTTCTTTAACATAGCTATCCAAGTATATTAACTGAAATACATGAATAGATTATTATATAACTGTTAAAAGATATCTTCAGATATGATGTAAGAAAGTTATATTTTTGATTTTCTTTTCTCGTACTGATAAATCAATGTAAAAATATTAACAGTGTTGGCTGGTTGTATTTATATTTGCATTTTAATTACAAGTTGTAATTTGTAAATGTCAAATATTTTTGTTTTAACGCTTTCAGGGCTTGTGTACAATTAATAATACCTGTCTTTTGAGCATTATTATTTTTAGGAAATACTTTTGTTACTAATTTCATGTAGCAATGTTAGTATGTATCTGCGCACTTATTATATGACTTCATTAATGTTAAGCCATTTAGTAATAATAATAAATATTTGCTTAATTTTCTTTGTATTGTTTGCGATTATTTTATTTTAATTGTATTTCCCTCTTAATTTAAAATAAAAGTTACTTTCCTGAAAGAATTGTGTGATAAAGCGCTAAAAAGTACTAGAAAGTTGTAATGTCACTAACTTGTTGCAATATAATATTTTTAAACCCTCTCCAAAGACTCTTCCTTAGCCTATTGTTGCATGAATATGAATTTAATAGGGCAGAAAACAACAACATTTGTTATGTTTCAAACAATGAAATATTCGTTAAACTCTAACTAATCTATTACGATAGCTAGTGTCAATATTATTAAAGTGAAAATATTTTTTTCTAAAATTGAAAAACAAAATCGGACTCGAAAGGGTTAAAATTAAATAAATGCCATCAACATCATATATACCTCACAATATATTAGAACATCAATTTATATAGACAAACAAATTGTATAAAATATTGTTATCCAGTCAATTTGTTTCAAATAATGAACTAGCTCTGACTATTGTAAAAGGCCATATTTTAAAAAAACATTTAATTTTTTTAAAGCAACTTGCCTCAATGGAGTTTACTTTTTTGAAAAGGGCAATAATAGAATAAAACAATGACAAAAGAATTATTTCAAAATGTTGTTGCCGCAAGAAATTATGACAGTTTGAATATTGGTCAAAAATGACATTTTTCAGATTTTGGCACTCTGTAACTAAAAACGCATACAACTTGCCTCAATTATATATACATTTTTTAAAAGTGCTAATGCATGACTTTCAATTGCCACCTTTTTTTTCATGGTAGGTGGAACGCGCAAGCTGTTATAGGGTCTTAAAAATGGAAAAAAACAGCAAAAATGAATCTTTTTGTGACCTTCTGTGACCTTGCAGCAAAAACTTGCCACGGATTTTACATCTATTAAATAAAGTTCAACCCTCGTACATTCCAGATATAAAAAGAATTTCGTAGCAAGTTGTATGCACAAAGAGCTGTGAGTCATAGCAATATCCATGTCTTAAAAAAACGCTTATTTTTTTTCACGACATGATGACCTTTGGGGGGCCATAAAAAATGAACAACTCAACTTTGGAGCAAAAAATTCTGGATTTGGTCTTTTAACAAGATAAGTAACAACTGGTAATTTTTTAAAGAAAATCTGAGATGTCATGAATCACCCCATAATGCTAGGTGTGACACTTTCTCAGATTCTTGCTCTTAAGCACAATAACAAGTTCTAAATGGAATTCAATTAATATTTTATGTTTATTTAGCCTCTTCGCTACCATAAGCCAAAAATTAATACCACTAGTGGTTCACTCGTACGTTTATCATTGTGATTTCCTGCACCCAATTTTTGGTGTTTTCATACCTTTGATTGTACGGCAAACAGAATGTTAAACCTACGAGTGAACCACTAGTGGTGTTAATTTGTATCTTATGCACCACTTCAGTTCCGGCAGACATGGATCATTACATTCCCCTATTACTACTCTTCGATAAAATAAAGAGTTTTTTCTTATGCTAGATAACATAGGTTCTTTTGCTGTCGGCTCTTGGGCTATAAGGAAGCTGATTCTTTGATGAGTGTTTTGGGAAAATGAAATTAGTTACTAAGCACTTTAACACGTGTTTAATAGAAATCAATTAACATGTTAAGTTTATTTAACCTCTTCTCTACATGGGTTAATATATATGTACTTACATACTTCTAATTTAAAAATGATACTCGAACATAATTCCAAAATCGATTTTTGAATTATATACAAGGATGTCTAAAATTCGCAACTATGGAAATAGATTGAAGTTCTTGCTGTCAGGTCGACTTGAAAAAAAAATAATTCAGTAATAATCAATAATGTTAGAGTTATTTGCAATTTATCTTTGAAATGTGGCATCATGTGGCAAATCGTCTGTTTTTTGTTAGTTGTTGTTTTGATTTGCTAAGAGTAAGCAACGCTTCGTATGTCTTAAAGAATAAAGTATGTATACAGTCTACTAAAGCATGTGAGTTTATTAATTACGTTAATACGCATCGCCGCATCATACACTTGGTTACGTCGAGCCAAAGTCTCTATATTTTTTTTCTTGACTTCGAAAAGAAAAGTTCGAAAATAATGAACTGTTTTCATCATTGAATTTTATTAGAACATTATTCCAAAAGCTGGACTGGTGAAAAAAAGAAAGAAAGAAAATCGTCTGCCGCAGCAATCAAGGTAATGAATAATTTATTATTCCTTTTCTGTTACTATAAGTTTTTGAACATGGAAAACATTGAAAAATTAAAAAAGAAGCTTGCAACATTACGCACTTCAATTACGAAATTAATTAGTAAATTAGAAGCATTAATAAAAGATAAAAATATTGATATTGATAGTTTTTTAGAAATTTCAGAACAATTAAATGACAGAGAACAAACTCTAAAAAACCTAAATCAAGAAATAGAATCTGGTATTAATTTAGAAAAAGAATTTGAAATTGACATTAGTGCTAGCGAAGAATACCAGGAAAAAATTATAAAGGCCAAATTTCAAATTAAAAAGCAACTTAAACATTTAGAACAAAATAAAGTTTCCAATGAAATTCAACCAAATTCTACTCAAATAAACAACGCGATAAATATTAAATTACCCGATATTTGTCTTTCAAAATTCTCCGGAAAACCCGATGAATGGGGTCTATTTAAATTACAATTTAGCAACTTAATAACTTCAAATGAGCAACTATCAGATGCGCAAAAGTTGAATTATTTATCAGCGGCATTAATAAGTGATGCAAGAGCTTTGATTAGCACAGAAGACACTTTTTCATCTTTATTTCAAGCATTAAAAGACAGATATGAAAATGATAGAATAGTAACAGAAATACACATCAATTCACTCTTAAATGCAGATAAACTTACACAGCCTTCCGCTAAAGATCTTCGAAATCTAGTCGATAATGTAAAAAAAAAGCATTCGCGCCTTGAAGATTTTGAATTATAATAGAAATAATCTTTCAGATAGTTTAATATTGAACATCATTCTCCAAAAGTTAGATAGAGATACTCGAAAAAATTATGAAATGACGATAAGTTCAAAAGAAGTTCCGAAGTTAGATGAATTACTTTTATTTTTAGAAAAACGATCTCAATATTTGGAAAATATTCATACAGTCACGTCTGTTAAACCTTTCAGTAAGGATCAGAAACGTTCATTTAATTCTAAGTCATTGACTTTGTTAGCAGAAGATCCACACATTTGTTCAATGTGTAAAGGTAATCACATTTTAATGAGATGTTTCCAATTCTTAAATTTACCTGCAAAAAAAAAGGTTTAATATTGTTAAAATGAAAAAATTATGCTTCAACTGTTTATCATCAGTTCATAACATTAGCCAGTGCAAAAGTTCAAGCACGTGCAGAAAATGCAACAAACGGCATCACACATTGATCCACCTGGAACGCGGTGAGGAAAATATTAATACAAATCAGACAATAGCAATTCAAGATGAAAATACTATTAGTAGTAATCTATCGCCAACCACAAACGCATTTACTCCTCATAGTTACACAAATAATCCGATGTCTGTTACCGCTTTGGGTGAAAATACACATTCATTTGATAACACGCATTCAACTATTAACAATACTGTAATGAGTATGACATCTTCTTCTAGTAAACAAGTACTTCTTTCAACTGCGATAATATATGTACAAAATGCTAGACGAGCATTAGTTCCTCTTAGAGCATTGTTAGATTCAGGATCGCAAAATAACTTTATAACGAAGGAATGTTCTGAGTTATTGTTCTTGAAAGGAAGGAAAATAAACGCATCAGTTTCAGGGCTAAATGGTTCAGTTATGAATATAAAGGAAAGTATTATAACAACCATTGCAAATAAAAACAGGAGTTTTAATGAAACATTGCAATTTTTTGTTGTTCCTAAAATTACGCGCATAACACCAGCTACATATCTAAACATCATGCCTACTAAGCATTTGCAAACTTTTCAGTTAGCTGATCCACAATTTGATAAACCAGGTCCAATACATGTTTTATTATCAAACGAAGTATTTTTTAAATTAATCGGACAAAATAAAATAAATATGCAAATTTGGTTTTTGAAGAAACTGTTTTTGGCTATGTTGCCAGTGGTTCTACGTCTATGCCCCAACAGAATTTTAATAATTATTGTGGTCTTGTTCAATCTGCGGATGATTTATCCAACGCTATGCAAAAATTTTGGGAAATTGAAGCGGTCCATGATAAAAACCCAATAAAAAGTAAAGAAGAGCAGTATTCTGAGGAACATTTCTTGCGTACACATACTAGAAGAGAAGATGGTAGGTATATTGTGGAAATACCAATTAAATCTGGGGGGCTTGAATGTTTAGGAGAATCAAAGGAAAACGCACTTAAACGATTAAATCACCTACTTAAGCGATTAAGCGCACCATCCATCCATGAAACTGTTATACGAAGAATTTATTAACGAATATAACGATTTGGGACACTTAGAAGAAATCTTGCTGGAAAATAAGCCCGAATTTTCCTATTATTTGCCGCATCATGGGGTATAACAACCCGAGAAACCAAGCACGAAATTAAGGGTTGTCTTCGATGCTAGTGCAGCTACTACCAGTGGTGTTTGTTTAAATGATGTTTTATTAAACGGAGGATTAGTCCAAGATGAGCTCTTCGATATCATTTGTCGATTTCGAACTCATAAATACGTCTTTATTGCTGACATCATAAAGATGTATCTTCAAATATTAATTTCGGAAAATCAGAGAGATTTGCTTCGAATTTTGTGTAAAACTGATGAAAAAGAAATAGTCAAAATATTTAAGTTAAAGACGATTACATACGGTACATCGAATGCACCTTATCTTGCCACGCGGACTTTGAATCAGCTTGCAATTGATGAAAAAGACAATTTTCCGCTAGCATCACATGTAGTTTTTCAAGATTTCTACGTGGACGACGTATTAACAGGAGCTGACACTTTAAATAAGGCTCAACAAGTGCAAGCACAATTAATCGCATTGCTTGAACGTGGTGGCATGAAGTTACACCGATGGTGTGCTAATCATCCCCAACTCTTGAAAATCGCAACTAGCAATCAAGAGTATACCTTCAATGATCGTAATGCGGACCAGAGCACTAAAACTCTAGGATTGTTATGGAATCCCGTTCGTGACTGCTTTTCGTTTAATTCATCAGTTAAGGAACCAGTTGTATACTCAAAAAGAACTGTTTTATCCGACATAGCGCGTATCTACGATCCATTGGGATTACTCGGTCCTGGAATAGCTAAGGCTAAGATTTTCATACAAAGACTCTGGCTGTTAAAGCTAGATTGGAACGATCCACTTCCAGATGACATTAAGGATGAATGGCGTCGCTTTATCAGAACGCTTCAGAATACAAACAATTTAAAAATCAATCGATTTGTTTTAAACGAAGGGCATTCGGAAGTTGAACTGTACGGCTTCTCCGACGCCTCCGAGCTCGCATATGGAGCAGCCATTTATCTACGCTGTTTCACAAAATATAATACATCTTTCAATTTACTGTGCAGCAAGTCTAGAGTTGCACCATTGAAACCTTTGACAATCCCACGATTGGAATTGTCCGCAGCTTCCTTATTGTCTCAACTCGTATCTAAGATAGTGACTGTACTAAAGTTGAACATCAGTAAAATAATACTATGGTGTGATTCAACCATCGTCTTAGCGTGGATTAAGACTCCTCCTCATCTACTTAAAACTTTTGTGGCCAACAGAGTTTACAAAATTCAAGAATTGACCCAGAATTTTCAATGGAGACATGTACGCTCAGAAGACAATCCAGCAGACCTTGCATCTCGAGGACTATCCTTTGACAAATTAATTGATTGTGATCTTTGGTGGCATGGCCCTCTCTTCTTGAGAGAGACAGTGAATCCAAACACAGCATTGATTTAGAACAAGTGAAAAACAATATAGACTTTTCATCAGAATTAAAATTGAAAAACAGTACAGCATTATTAAGTTTAAATTCTAGTGAATTTGTAAATGAAATTTTAAATATCAGCAATAATTATACTCAAATATTACGTGTTTTAAATTATATTTTCAGATTCTTAGATAACACAAGAAAATTAGCTGAAAAAAGAAGGGCCACGTAAGTATAGAAGAATTATCACGATCAGAAATATTTTTAATTCGGGAAATCCAAAAGGTTGAATTTAAGGCAGAATATACGGTATTGTCAGAAGGTAAGCAAATCTCCAAGAAAAGTAAATTGCGATTGTTAACCCCTTTTTAGATGCCAATAAGGTGCTAAGAGTAGGAGGGCGTTTAGATAATGCAGACCTAAAATTTGCTGAAAAGCATCAATATATTCTGCCAGCTAAGGGTAAATTGTGTAGCCTAATTGCAATTTACTATCATAAAAAATATCTTCATATAAGTGCACAAGCATTGTTATGCCATTTGAGGCAAAAATACTGACCTCTACGGGAAAGAAATTTAGCTAGAAAAATAACGCATGAGTGTGTAACTTGTAGTAAAAGCAACCCCATAACCATACAACAAATCATGGGTTCCCTACCCAGAGAGAGCGTATGTCCCAGCGCACCATTTAATTACGTGGGAACAGATTTTGGTGGCCCCTTTTTCATAAAATATAAAGGACAGAGAAAGGGAATTCTTAATAAGGTGTATTTGGCAATCTTTGTTTCCTTTGTAACTAAAGCAGTGCATCTCGAACTAGTGTCAGAATTGACTACAGATGTATTCATTGCCACCTTAAAAAGGTTTATTGCTAGGCGCGGAAGGTGCGCAGTAATCTTTTCAGATAATGCAAAATATTTTGTTGGTGCTAACGCTGAGTTACAGAGATTCCATAATTTACTAAGACATCCTGAGGTGTAGTTAGCGAATTATTTGTCAGAAGAGAATATCATTTGGAAATTTATTCCATCCAGAGCACCTAATTTTGGCGGGTTGTGGGAGGCAGGAATAAAATCGGTAAAATATCCTCTAAAGCGAACGGTAGGTAATGCAAGGCAAACGTTCGAAGAGTTATTAACTGTAATTGCTCAAATAGAGTCTATATTAAATTCACGGCCAATCACTCCATTGTCTTCAGACGTGAATTACTTGGAGGCCTTAACACCCGGCCATTTCTTAATCGGCAGGCCTATGACAGCCATCGTTGAACCAGAATTAATTAATGTTAACGAAAATAGACTATCTAGATGGCATAGAATTTCAAAATACATTCAATTGATATGGAATCGTTGGAATAAAGAATATTTAAATACGCTCCAACAACGCTCCAAGTGGCAATTTGAAAAAAATAATGTTAACATAGGAACCCTAGTGTTGATAAAGGAAAATGACCTCCCTATAAATAAATACTTACTAGGACGCATTATAAATATTTTCCCAGGTGCAGATGGTAATATTAGGGTTGTAGAAAAAACCGATAGGGGAATACTTAAAAGAAGTATTTCAAAAATTGCGTTATTGCCACAACAAGTATCAGAAAATTAATTACGAAATGTAAAAAAAAAAAAAAAAGTGTTTTGTTATGTATTTTTAGTTTTAGTTTTCCTATTATTGTATGTTCATAATTGTATTTTTCATTGTTAAAAGAAAATTGTTGTATTGTATCATATTACTTAAGCATTTGTAATGTTAATATTTTGTACTGTATAATTTATTGAAGTTGACCCTTCAATGTCGGGGGGTATGTTAGAGTTATTTGTAATTTATCTTTGAAATGTGGCATCATACTAGTTCGCTATTCTATGTAACTATAGAAACGCAAATCGTCTGTTTTTTGTTAGTTGTTGTTTTGATATGTTAAGAGTAAGCAACGCTTCGCATGTCTTAAAGAATAAAGTATGTATACAGTCTACTAAAGCATGTGAGTTTATTAATTACGTTAATACGCATCGCCGCATCATACAAATATTACATTAATACTGAATTTTCAAATTTGGATACATTTTCATCGATAAGTAATAATCTTATGAGTTAAATAGATAAAGATAGATGGTTGTTTCTATTATGTAATTTAATAAATAATTTCAAGACTTTTTTTTGCATTGGTTGTGATAAACCTACCATCGCCAAACTTTTGCATTAATCTGTTCAAAAAGAAACAATTTCGTGTTTAGTTGGATTCTTACTAGTGGGGTGGGTTAGCTGAAAATTATGCCAAAACATTTCACATCTGGCAACCAACACACCACTTTGGATTTAGATAGTACATGAATAGCGAAGTCTAAAAATCCCGGGACACAAATTTTTTTGGCCCTCTAGCGGTGTTGGTGACGTAATCAATATGGCCGCCAAAAATTTGCGATACGCTTCTACTTTTTCCCCTATAACTCGGCTTAAAATTTGACATTTATCTAAATAATTAGTCATTATTAAGCTGGAGAAAACGCGCTTTCTAATGATATAATTGACTTCTTCGTTTAGGCTCATAATACCAGAAATATTTAAAGTTGTTTTAAAATTTTTGATTTTAATTTTGATTTTTTCGAAACATTTTTCTAAATAACTTGGAATCTGTTGCATGTAGCTTGAAGAGTGTGAAATACTTTTTGTTTGACAGAAAATTACCTTTCGAACGATATATATGACTTCTATTTTATAACGAATATTTTCTAAGAAATAGCCAAAACAATGTAGCGTTGCACAGAGAGTTCTTACGGCAACAATGTAATTTTATATGGGTTTTGAAAATTAATACAATGACCTTATAACTGTTTAAATAGGAAATGCAATTACCGCAATTTTTGATGTATATGTAAATAAATTCCAGTTTTCTTAGAGCTAAGAATCTTAAGACATATTTATCCTACAGTTATGCAAACTTAAGGCATAACTGTGAGATAAGTTTCAAACATTTAAAAGTAAAAAAATACGAATCAAAAGAATGTACAATGCAGTATTATTGCAATTATATCCAAGTTTAATCATATCCTATTCATATCCAAATACACTAATATCAGCCATAATATCTAATTAATACAATATATTGTTGTTTTGTGCAAGAACATCCAAATGATTTATCTAAATTCGCTTTCTATTACCGATCGGTGTCTGAGCAGTGCCCTTCACATACAGAAAGTTTTGTACATCGCATTGCCATTTTAACGCATTTACAAGGTGTGCATCGCTTGCGGCAAGTACAGGAGGTAAGCTGTTCACAATATTTTGACATTTCTGGTATTGTTGTCCACACAGGCTGGTATGATCCCCTAGCAATTATTTTCCATCCCCATGTAATTGGCGAAGGTATTCTATAATCTGCAACTAGACTGTTATTCCAAATTCTTGCTTGGAGAGTAGCTCGTTTAACGTGTTGGGTCAAAGCATCTAGTGTAGGAGGTATGTTTTCGATAGCTCGATTATTTCTTGTGAATAATACTCGTCTGCAGTCATTTATGCTCTGGAGATCTGATGCCTGATCATAAAGTAGTATAACAAATCGCTGTAACAGATCATGACATTCATCATCAATATAAGAATTGCCTGTACATAGTTGATGCCATACAGAATCAATTTCCCGAAATGACATCCAAACCTTTTAGGCTGTCTTTTTTCCAATGCCACAAAATGTGGAAACTGTGTCGCAACCAGTTATAGAATGAAAAGCCAACAAATTTCGGCAAATTTCCGGCGAAAGTTGGCACAGGTCTCATGGATTGGAATGAATTTCCTGTATTTCCCGCAACCATACTCAATCCATAGTTCATCAATATCTTGTAAATGTGGGAACAGTGATATTGAAATAACCACTACATCTGAGTCCACAGTTCGTATTAAGATGCGAGTATGTCCATTTTCTACGGCATGTTTAACATGGAGAAGTATGCGGCCATCTGCTTCTTCGTGTGTGACGGGAGAAATGCTTGATACATCCATAGATGTTGACACGAGGACTCGGTTATCATAAGTGCAAACGACTGGATCCATATGAGTGAAATGTGGATTCACAGATGGCAAAGGTGGATCACTTGTGACTTTGCCAGTTGCAGGAAGGGTTGTGTAGTATTCAGGGAGACCATTAACAATTTGTTTGTTCCACTGCTGTATACTCAGGGTGTCATTTTCGTTCTCCATAATTGCTTCACTGTGAAGATGCTGAATAATCGTAACACTTGAACCATGGAAAGAATCAATGGCAGTAGATGAAGATTGATTGTGATCAATGTTGTCTATTGCGGATGTTAAAACACAGTGGGAGACAGCTTTGGTGGGTAAACACCATCCTTCAGATATTGTTCACACAACACATTTGTAACTGTTGCTGATACTTCTTGCACTCGATCATATGGAACACTCAAACCCAGACGATGCATTTTATCTATACTTTTTTTCTTCTTACAGTCAGCGTGAATCATTAGACCTACATATAGCGGGAGTGGTGTTTCTCTCTCTAGTGAGTGACGTACACTCTTAACATTTTCTTGTCTCTTACGCTTAATACTGTTATATCTAAAAAGCTGGGAATCGACAATCCTGCATTATGCTCAGGTATTTCTGATGAGGCACCCGAACCAATATTGGGACCCTGTAACAACATACTTACAAAATGAAAAGAACAGCAGGTACAGATTTTGTAGGAGCAAATGAATTCTTAAAGGATCTTAAAGGATCATTCTTAAAGGATAAAGGAAAATAAAATATTGAAATGTCATTTCAAGTGAATTTTTTCTTATATTGTTCATCGCAGATCGTGTGATTTTGAACAAAATTAATAATGCCGATTCCGTAATAGAACCCATATAAAATTACATTGTTGCCATAAGAACTCTCTGTGCAACGCTACATTGTTTTGGCTATTTCTTAGAAAATATTCGTTATAAAATAGAAGTCATATATACCGTTTGAAAGGTAATTTTCTGTCAAACAAAAGGTATTTTACACGCTTCAAGCTACATACAACAGATTCCAAGTTATTTAGAAATTTAAAAAAAAAAATCAAAATTAAAATCAAAAATTTTGAAACAACTTTAAATATTTCTGGTATTATGAGCCTAAACAAAGAAGTCAATTATATCATTAGAAAGCGCGTTTTCTCTTGCTTAATAATCACTAATAATATAGATTAATGCCAAATATTAAGCCGAGGTTATAGGCGAAAAAGTAGAAGCGTATCGCAAAATTTTGGCGGCCATATTGATTATGTCATCAACACCGCTAGAGGGCCAAAAAAATTTGTGTCCCGGGGTTTTTAGACTCATCTAACCTTATGCTATCTGAATTCAAATTGGCACATTGGTTGCCAGATGTGAACTTTTTTTCAGCTATCCCACCCCACTATACAGATCAATTTCAAGTAGCTTCTTCATTTCTGTAGAAATTCCACCGATTTGGGATACTTCGAGTTTCCGATTAATTCCGAATGCAATCACGTCGGTTTACATACCGTATAATAATACAGATAGGTTATAAAAAACTAGTAGTAATAAAAATTCCTTGAAGGCGTTTTTATGTTTTGTTTAAAATTCCTCGTTATTTAATTGTTTCTATTTCCGTATCACTGCTAACAGTAATCTATTTAAAACATTTTCCTAATTTGAAATTTTGTAAATTTTTAACATCCTATATTGCACATTTAAAAAAATTATACATATAAAAAAGAAATAAAGAAAAGAAATAAAATAATGAGATTTTTTTTTATAGAAATTCCATTTGTTTGGGTTACTTCGGGATTTCGATTGGTTCTGGAGGAAGTCATGCCGATATTGTGTTTGCTGGATATTGATACAGGATGGCCATACATTACGAATAGTAGGCAAAATTCCTTGAACGCGTTTTTATATTTTGATTAAAATTACTTATTATGTAAATTTTTGTATTTAAATACCATTGCTAACATTAGTCTATTAAAACATTTTTTTCTCGCATGAAATTTTAAAAATATAAACATCTTATATTAAGGTACATTTTTAAAGAGATTTTAAAACTATGAGATTTTCAACTATTGCAACGAATATAAGAGATTTTCCTCGAATTAGATTGATTAAAATAATTCTTTTAGCACTATATCTTTAGTTGTTAAATTGCTACAACAATGAACTTCACTGTTAAGGAAATAACTAAAATGAAAAATAAAAGTTTATTCGCTGTGCTTAAAAAAATGAATTCATTCATTTAGTTACTGTACCTTCTAATAAGATTTTCCCTTTTTAACCTTTCAATAAGATTTTCCACTTTCAACCTTTCGATAAGATTTTCCCTTTTTAACCTTTCGATAAGATTTTCTCTTTTTAATGAAATATTCTATTTTTTTTTACTATTGTAGTTTTAACTATTTAATGGATATAATCTAAAATTTCAAGTTAGATTATTAATTTTTTCTTCTCGTGGTTATGTTCGTGTTACTCACAAGGAAGGTCTCCCTACTGGGTATACTCAAAAAATTTTGAAAAAAAATACTAAAGAAACTACTCATGTATATAATAAAGGATCAGTCAAATTTAGCGGCGGATTGAAAATAAAATGTCTGTCAAAAAAAAAAAAAAAATAAATAAATAAATAAATAAATAAAAATAAAAATACTTTCGAATATTTGGCGTGAAAAGACGAAAGCGTCACGCAGTTTTTCTTCGCCAAAAGCTAACGATTTCATACAATTGAAAATTGTTTGATTTTTAGAATGATTGTAAATGGTATTTAATTAATTTAAATTTAAACAATAAGAGAGTTTAATATATATTATATTGTAATATATATATAATATTGCTTATTGCAGTAGCTACTTAATTTTAATTCTGTAAAAATAATTTTGTACACAAAAAATAGTTTTGCTTTGAAAAATATATTTTCCTACATTTAAGTGTATTCTAGAATAAAGGCTAGATGAAGAATGCTTCAAAAATACATTTCACTGCTCTTTTTCACGGATTTTTTTTGCTTCCCAAGCTACAAAATTGAATCGACAGTGCTCAGTTGAACATAATTTCAAGATGGAAACAAACTTAATTAATATAATTGATACAATGTCATTGTTAACTTTCATTTTTAATTTATATATGACAATATGTAGTTATAAGAAACTAAAATCGACAAAACGAATATTATTTAAACAATTATTTTTAAAAATAGTTTAACTTGAAATAATTTTACCTTAAAAAGTATTTCACAAAAAAGTATTTTTTGAAATCTTATTTCTTCGTCAACAGGTGATAAATTGCCAAATAAACGAAATGGTCATTATTTTTTTGAGAACGTTCTATCGGAGTTCTGCCAATATATATATATATATATATATATATATATATATCCACACAAAAAGAAAATTCTGTAATTTTTTCAGAATTTTTTGGGTATGCCCGTATGGAGACCTTCTTTCTCAGTAAATTGGATAATACGGGCCAGATGTGATCAAAAGCTCAAAGCGGCTCTGTTGTAAGCTTCTCATTAGACTGGGGTCGAAATCATTTTGTGAACACTTAGGAGGGAGGAGGTCAATGCCGGTAGGGTGGCCGCAAGTTAAAAAAAATAAATTAAAAAAAAAATAGTATACGAAGAATTGATAGGAGATCAATTAAACAAATGTACGCTTTCCTAAAAAAACATTGACATTTAAAAAAAAAGAAAGGAAAACATTGTATGTGGGACTGGTTTTAATACTTTCGAACAATAACAGAACAGCTATTAAAAATTGTACATTTTGATACTATCAATTGATATTTCTAAACAAGCAATTTAAAAAACCCTTCGCAAAAACATAATTTTGGCGACTGCTTGTGCGAAATTTATTGCACATTTCTAGTGTAAATGTTATACAATATATTCACAGCAGATATTTCATTAATAATTAGATCAGTTTTAAAGAACATACCACAAAAGAAATAGATTATCTCTCATGATATCCTTGAAAACGAATCCTTATGAAAATTACTATAAATGAAGCAAAAATGTGTCTCACTGAAAAGAGATGTCCTACACTGGACTGACTAATTTAAAGTTAATGAATTCAAATGATCATTATTATATCTGTGGCTTCCGCTAATAATCAGGTAAGGCACATTTTTGAAAAAATTGAGGAAAATGAGCTGATAAATGAAAATCGAATACTTCCCATCACTCGGCGACTATAAATTTTCATTTCAAAATTGAAAAAAAAATTGGTTCTCAATTAATAAAAACCATATTTATATAACTATTTCGGCAAAAAAGAGGTTCTTATATCTTAATTGAATGTAGTGAAAATTATTAAGTTTTAATCTATTTTATAAAAGTAATGATAAAGAGACTTTTGAAAACTTTAAACGTTAATTACTCAAAATATTAAAAATGCACCTTACGTGGTTATAACCGGAAGCCACAGATATATAAAAGAAATATAGGCAAGTTATGTAAGATGACAGGAGTTTATTACTACTCTTCTTGATTTTAATTTCAAATATTAGCGATAGTCGGCCATCGTTATCGATTTTATGGCTCACGCTAATTTATTTAAGTGTGAATATTGAATTTTTTAAAATTGAAATTCAAAGAAAAATATACAACTCGATAAAATACTTTTATTACTTTCCTTCAATGGAAAAAAAACTTCCTGATCGTGGTCTTTTCTTATATAAACGCTATTTTTCCTGAATTGTGTCTGTTTGTAACTGACAAGCATTTTATTTGATTGTAATATTAAATAATACACGTTGTCACGCAAGGTGTCATGTAACATAAAATACAATTTTAAGACATACTGGATACAAAAGTGGAATTTACAGCATATTTAACTATTTCAAAAAGAAAAAAAAAGGGAATTAAAGAAAACAGTTAAAAAAAAGAAAAAAATCAATACCGCAGTGTATCGGATTTTTTTCATTGGTTACAAGCACTTAATTGTAACCTTGTTATTCGTTCACATATTTAAATTTATTTAGCATATTTTTATGTTTGAAGATACTTTCATATGTTTTAGTTTTTCTTCATATATCTATTTTTTAGGTATTTTTAAAATTTCATTAAGTAGTATTATTAATCAAGTAAGATTATTTAAAAAAACTGTAAGTTTTAGAATGTCACTATTTTTTTAATACACAGCTTTTGACCACCCTGTATATCAATACTTTAAAACAGATATTTGAAAAAAAAAAGAATCAAATATTAAATTACTTCTTTTTTATTTTAAATTAAAGTTTAAAGTGCAATATTAAATACTTAAATTTATCGTCTCTATTAGAAATTTATTTCAATATCCAAGACTTAACAATATTTTAAAGGATTTTGATTAAATTATATCAATTCATTTAATTCAAAAGAAGTCTTTCTACACTTTTATACGTTTGATAATCGAAATAAGAATTTATTTCCCTTAAATTATAAGTGTTTCCGAAAAGTTAATCATGCATCATAGCAAAAGTGCAATTCGACACTTAACTGAAATAGGGAAATCTCACTTTCTGAAAATTATTTATCATTGAATCGAAATGAGAAATTGAATAAGAAAAGAAATTATACGTACTTTGAAAATTGCTGTTTGAATAGCTTTCAATTAAAATATCTTTAGAATCTGCTATAATTTGAATGCTAAAATATTTTGAGTGGCATATAAAACAAAAAAATGATCAATTTGTGTTACGCATGGTAATTTTTTTAAGTTTGTGAAGACTGAAAATATATATTATTTTAATTATCAAGAATACATAAAACTACATATAGAAACTTTCATTAGTTTCTTTCAATGGAAAAAAAAATAACCCTGATCTCTGTTAAACCTTTTGGGTCCGATTTTTTCACCAGTTTTTGGAAAAAAGAATTACGTTAATAACATTAACACTAACTATTTAAATAGATTACTTAGTGTTTAATGAGTATTTCATTGTCTGAAAGATAACAAATATCTTTATTTTGCGTACTATTCAATTAATATTCATATGGCAGTAGACCAAACAGGAAATTTTCGAGATGTTTAGAAAATATTGTATTACAATATGATTTAATTTATAGGACAAACTTCTAATAATTTTTACGTTTACACATGATTCTTTCAGGAAAGTAATTTTTATTTTGAATTTAACACTAGAATCACCGGGTATTTTACATAAGTTTTACAAAAAGCGTTTCTCACCAGAATTATACTTTTAAACTATTTAACGTATTTAATTAGTCTATTTTTTTTTTTTTTTTTGTGCTACATACTTTTAACATATCTTGTGAACAAAATTCTGGTTCGAATCGATTATTATCAATGTTATTATGTCAGGGGTTATTTTGACCCCTAATGGAATTTTAGTGCTAAAGCGTGAAATAGATATTTAAATTAAAAGAATCGCAAACGGCGCAAAGAGAATTACACAAATAATAATAAGTATTATTATTCTTACTAAATGTCTAAACATAAGGGAAATCATATAATAAATGTATATACATATACAAGCATTACTACTTGTTAATATCAAAATTACTTCTTAAAATAAGATAATACTACATAATAAGACATGCACTATTGGGGCCATTTTCACCATTTGCTTACATTTTAGAATTTTAGAATTTTATTTTTTTATTTTTCATATTTAATAATTTTTCTTATAAAGGGATGCATTTGTTAAAGTAAATGTTTAAGGTACATGAAAAAAATTGGGTGTGCACTTTGCCCTATAATATAATATGTAAATGCAATTTAAATTTGGCTTGTAAGGCAGATTGTCAAGTCCATTACCATACAAAATTACTGAAAATATTCAACTTTAAATTTACTAAATTTCCTAAAATCAACTTACTTTGAAGTGACTTATGTCCCTAAATTTCAAAACATGATATTTATCAATAATACTTAAATTAAATTGAAATGAGAGACAGCATTAGTCACAAAATTTCGATGTTATAGAAATTATACCAGAATTTTTCTAATAATTACAGTACATGTCCATGTAAATAAAAAAAATTGCATATTTGTTTCTTAGATGAACAAAAAATAAAAGTATTATGGTTAAAAAATGATAATCATTAAAAAAACATGCGGTAACAGACTTGACATTTGGTAACGGACTTGACACTATGTTGAAAATCGCCAAATACTAGGGCACCGGACCCGAAAGGTATTGATTAATGTAAAAGACAAAGACGCTATTTTTTTCGCAATTACTTTTTTTTTCAACAGCAAGTATTTTATGTATTTTTATTTTTAAATAGTACATGCTTTTCTCAAGTTCTCATTTAACATAAACAGGATTTGCACTGTTCCTAAAATTTTCTAACTTCTCAACCAGAATTTTAAAACGGTAATATTAATTGTACTATTCTATTGTAGATGTTAAAGGAAACTTCTATGAGGATTTTTGATTCAAAATACTGGTAACAAAGTTTGAAAATTTTAGGAACGGTGCGAGCCCTGCTTAAGATAAAATTTTAAGATAGTTTGGACACATAAAGAGCGAAACATAAGAATTTACAATTTTCTGAACTTCTGCAAAAAGGGAAAAAAATCAACCAAAGGAAACAGTTAAAAAATATAACAGAAAAGTTTCTTTTCATCGATGCCTTTAGTTATTCTTTGGCGTACAGGGACTTAACTGAAACTTTGTTTTTTTTTAAGTTCTTTTGTTTAATCTTTAAGTTGTTTTTAATTCATTTATCACAATTTTTTGTTAAAAGATATTTTAAGATGTTTTAAATTCTTTTCATTTGTGTCTTTCCATGATTTTTTAAAATTTTCATTAAAAAGTAGATTGAAAATTTTTATGGGTCTATATAAGCTGGCCTTAAAGTAGCAAGACAATTTAAATTCGAAGTTGTTTGATAAAGAATATGAAGCTTCAAAATTATTTAGGTCTTGATATTTTATTAAATATTTACTCATGACGAAGTTCGTAAGTCTATTTAAAATCTCTTAAAAATGGAATATTTGTTACGATTACCGAATTACAGGCAGGAATCTGCAAAAGTTACATTTCTTATTCATTTAAAATATTGTTGTGAACTAAGGTAAAAAGCTCTGATTCGTGTAGTGAATTTCAAGCAGAAAGTGAGCATAAACTATTGATATCCAACGGCTTTATTTTTGTTTTTTTCCGTTCAAACTCTTCCTCAGATAGAAAAGAGGTTGTTCCAAAAGACCCTGACACATTTTGAAATTCAAAATGAATTGTCCTATAGTAGTATGATTTCGACGAAACTGCTTCTCACAATGAAAAGTTTCTTTGAATCGAAAGAAAATAATGTATTCCAAACTTTTATCATAGATGGAGCCACTTGTCCGTATGTTTAGTTACGAACGTGTATCTTTTCCGATATTAGTATTACATTATGGTAATAGGAAAGTTTTAACTGTATTTATTTATTTTATTTATTTATTTATTTATTTATTTATTGTTCAAATAACAGTATTTTTACACAAGAATGTTTTCTTAAGTTGATTACCAAAACTTCGTGATAAAATTAAACAAAAAAAAAAAAAAAAAAAAAAAAAAAAAATTAATAATAGAAATTCAGTCAAACAGATGCTTTAAAAAAACCCTAATTTATATTACATAATACATTTTATTAAACTATGTTTAATGTTACATTTTTTCTCGTAAAAATTATATTGCTTAACAATTTTATTGTATGATAGGTAAAAATGGTTAAAAAACATTAAAAAAAAGGAAATTTCTTCAAAGGATATTGAGTTTTTTTTTTTTTTTTTTTTTTTTTTTTTTTTTTTTTTTTTTTAAGAATCCGCTAAAAATCAACAACTCAAACTATGATTACATTAAAAATCTTTTCTTTTTATCAAATACTATTTTGGAATAAAACTTTGTTTGTGAAAACATCTTGTTTCACATTTTTTATTTTATGGTATGCAAAATTTATAAAAAAAGAGAGAGAGAGAGAGAGAGAGAGAGAGAGAGAGAGGGGGGGGGGTGAAAAAAGAGTGCCGGGTTATTTTAAACGCAGATATACTATTATTTTAACACAATCAAACTAATTGGTAAACTTCTGATAAGAATTTAATATTTCCAACTGCCCAGGCAAATGATGTAAATATATTGCTTTGATATTTCACATAATGGTACATTAATTTGATACAAATATAAAAAAGGGCATAAGAAACGGTTTTCAAAGCCTGGTGAGTTATTTTAAAGAATTTTTTTCAAAAAATCAAATAAATACAAAATATTAAGAGTCCACATTACTGATTGTAATAGACCCAGATGATAATGTAAGGTGTATGGGGGTGTTCTTTTCAAATATCTCGCTCAAATTTTAATATTTTGACGTGATTTTGTTTTGGACAGCTGAGGGCGATCCACAACCGGCCTAGTTTTTATTTTTTTTATTTTGGTTATATTCCTTTTATATTACGATAGTTTCAGTTTTATTACCGATTCTGAAAGTTAATGTATTTTATTTTAAAAAATCTGACACCAAAATCGAAAAAGTAAAGACTAGGCCGGTGGTGGATCATCCTCAGCTATCCTATGCAAAAAAAAAGGAAAAAAAATCACATCAAAATATGAAAATTTTAGCGAGATATTTCAAAAGAACGCTCCCATAGACTTTATATTATCAACCGGGTCTTTTTCAGTCAGTAGTGTGGCGTCTTAAGGATGTATTCGAAAAAACGCCTTCAACAGCTCTAAATTTTCCGATACAAATTCAGGCACATTTTTAAAAGTAGAAACATGAAACTTGCTGAGGGGATTCTTGAAGGGACGTATGAGGTCCCGTGTGATATCTTTTTACGCTCAATTCATTAGAATTTGAGTTATAACCAATTATCTTATCAGCATGACCCCTTTTTAGGTAGCTTTCATTACAAAAAGTAAAAAGCTACCTATTGCAGCCGTCCGGAGGAAAGCACTTCCAGAAAATTTTGGTATATTTTCACCGATCATGACCCCCAGACCCCAAAACCACCCTCCGTTCAAATGTTGACATATATATATATATATATATATGATTTTTGTCATGCGATAACTATCGTATTTATGAACCGATTTGAATGAAACTTGGTATGTACATAGTACATAGAAATGTCTCGACCGAGTTCGTTAGACAGCATCATCCGCCATCTTGTTTCGAAATGGCGGCCATTTAAAATTAAAAAAAAATTTAATTTAAAATTAAATGCGAAGAAATTAAAAGGTGAAAAATATTTTTCTTTTATGTGTTAGAACTTAAAACAACGATTCCAGAACACTTTTTATTTTGTCTATATCTTAAAAAATAATTGAGTTATAGCACATTGAATTTTTCTTGTGGCTGACATTTTGAAACGATCTGATTTTTTTCATGCTGTAACTAACGTATTTATGAACCGATTTGAATGAAACTTGGTATGTACATAATGCATACAAATCTCTCGACCGTGTTCGTAAGCCAGCATCATCCGTCATCTTGTTTTGAAATGGCGGCCATTTAATTTTTTTTAATTTAAAATTTAAAATTATTTACAAAAAGTTGAGAAATTGAAAAATATTTTTCTTTTGTGTATTTGATCTTGATACAAATTTTCCAGGGCATTTTTTGTTTCATCTATATCTTGAAAAATGGCTGAGTTATAGCACTTTCAATTTCAGTGTGGTTGACATTTTGAAACGATCTGAAATTTGTCACGCAATAATACGCATATTTATAAACTGATTTGGATATAACTCCATGTGTACATAGTACATACCAATGTCTTGACCGAGTTCACTAGCCCACTTAATCCGCCATCTTGTTTCAAAATGGCGGCTATTTAAGTTTGCCAAAAATCTTTTAAATGTATAATGATGTAGAATAAAAAATTAGAAATTGAAAAAAGATTCTTTGGAATGTATTTATCTTAATAATAAATTCCGGAGTATTTTTTGCTTTGTCTTTATCTTAAAAAACGCCTGAGATATAGCCGTTTGAATTTCTAATGTGGGTGACATTTAAAAAAAATCAATTTGCCTGCGACAGCACTCGTATTTATTAATCGATTTCGATATGAGAGTGCATGTCCACATGAATTAAGATTTCGACCAAGCTCATTTGTTTGTTTTATTCATCATGTTGCTTTAAAATGGCATAAACTTCATGATATCGTGGAATTTGGTGACTCTTTAAATCGCTGAAAATAAAACCAGGTTGAATAAAATATGACTAATTTCTAAAAATTCTTATTAATAATCAGTATTGACAAAAACTAGCATTCAGTCTTATAAAATCTGGTTTCACTAATTTGAGCTTCGTATGTTTGAATAATATAACTTAATTTAAAATAAATAATATATAAATAAGTATATGAAAGCTACCTCTTCCTCCCGGCATTGCCGGAAGGACTTTTTCGTTCTCAGATCTCCCGCTTGGGAAAAATTGGTTCGAAATGTCGTTTTTGATTTCTTGTTTTGCAATATTTTCTGCATTTATCAAAGAATCGACAATCGCGGCACCTTGTATACTTTCCAAATAAGAGATTTTGAAAGTTTGGTGTATTTGAGAGCAAAAATGAATTCAAAAATAAATCGGAAAATAATCAGTTTTAATCGAAATACACCCTTAATACTAAATTATTATTTACTAATAAGGAAATCTGTAAAAAATAATCTTTTAAAAGAGTTTTTTTTTAATTCTTTGTCCAGTCAAGGTGAAGCTTAGAGGGGAGAAGAATTATTTCTTTTCTACCCATTTTCTTTTGTAAAAATAAGAGCTTTGGTGTAACATTGTAGCAAAACAAATGGCTTTTATCACTCAGTTAAGAAAATTTGCCCATTGGTATTTCAGATCCTATTTGAGTTAGAGGAAAATAAACAGCTAGGCGAATATGTTATTTAAAATAATTAGAAAATAAAAAAAATATTCCAAATAAATAATAATTTAGAATATGTTCCATTTATTTTATTTATTATTAGAAACGTCGGCATTTTTAGACAGCAGAGTTATCTTTTTACATCCTAAAAGAAATCACATTCCAAATTTCCAAGATTTTGGTTATTTATACTGTAATGTCAACAGTGTCTCAAAAATCGGAATTTTAGGATTAGTTTTTAACCTACAAACTTTACAACTATTTTTTTTCAACTTTTCACTATTAGTGCATTTATGACTAAAATAATAGTTAAAGTCAAAATGTAGTTTTTAATCACTAGTGAATTCACATAAATTGTCTTATAGAATGTTATAAGAACGTCTTTTCTTCATTTCATCTTTTTAAATAAAACATTATTTAGAAACAGTTCTTAACAAACAATCCACTTTAAAATAATCATAAAGCTAATATTCGTCATTTTATACCCAATAGTATTCCGGAAATTATAATTTCAAGACATTTTTCCGCTTCACTTTTTTTTTTTTTAAATTTCGAATTTAAAAAAAAAAAAATGTGTGGCACTCGGGGACTGTGCCGCGGTAAAGCTATTGCACAGCATTTTTTATCAACTTATGCAAAAATACCGCGTCAATGTCTGCCGAAGTCTATCGAACGATACCGTGCCGAAGTCTGCCAAACTAAAACGTCGTTAGCAGGAGTGTTAGAATTTTTTCTCGTTACCGAATTCCTAGATTCGGTCGCCGCGCTCAAAGCCCGCGATAAAAGCTATGCAATAGCTTAATAAATTACCAAACAAAATTTGGTCGCGCTTAGAAAATTAGATCGCGAGTTATAAGCATTTTAAATTTTTCGACCCTCACAGTGGGGGTCTCCTGTCACCAAAAATTAACAATATCTCATACTAAATTACCAAACAAAATTTGGCCGCGCTACGAAAATAAGATCGCGAGTTATAAGCATTTTAAGTTTTTCTACCCTCACCGTGAGGGTCTCCTGTCACCAAAAATTAATACTGTCTCATAATAAATTACAAAACAAAATTTGGCCGCGCTACGAAAATTAGATCGCGAGTTATAAACATTTTAAAATTTTCGACCCTCACCGTGGGGGTGGGGGTCTAATGTCCCCAAAAATTAACACTGTCTCATAATAAATTACAAAACAAAATTTGGCCGCGCTACGAAAATTAGATCGCGAGTTATAAGCATTTTTAATTTTTCGACCCTCATTGTGAAGGGGTCTCCTGTCACCAAAAATTAACACTGTCTTATAATAAATTACCAAACAATATTTTGCCAAGCTACCAAAATTAGATCGCGAGTTATAAGCATTTTAAATGTTTCGGCCCTCACCGTGAGGTGTTTTCTGTCACCAACAATTAACAATGTCTCATAATAAATTACCAAACAAAATTTGGCCGCGCTACGAAAATTAGATCGCGAGTTATGAGCAATTTAAATTTTTCGATCCTCACCATGTGGGGGTCTCCTGTCACCAAAAATTAACACTGTCTCATGATAAATTACCAAACAAAATTTGGCCGCGCTACGAAAATTAGATCGCGAGTTATAAGCATTTTAAATTTTTCGACCCTCACCGTGGGGTGTCTCCTGTCACCAGAAATAGACAATGTCTCATAATAAATTACCAAACAAAATTTGGCCGCGCTACGAAAATTAGATCGCGAGTTATAAGCATTTTAAATTTTTCGACCCTCACCTTGGAGGGTCTCCTGTCACCAAAAATCAACACTGTCCCATAATAAATTACGAAACAAAATTTGGCTGCGCTACGAAAATTAGATCGCGAGTTATAAGCATTTAAAATTTTTCGACCCTCATCGTGGGGTGTCTCCTGTCACCAGAAATTAACACTGACTTATAATAAATTACCAAACAATATTTTGCCAAGCTACCAAAATTAGATCGCGAGTTATAAACATTTTTAATTTTTCGACCCTCACCGTGGGGTGTCTTCTGACACCAGCAATTAACAATGTCTCATAATAAATTACCAAACAAAATTTGGCCGCGCTACGAAAATTAAATCGCCAGTTATGAGCATTTTAAATTTTTCGATCCTCACCGCGTGGGGTCTCCTGTCACCAAAAATTAACACTGTGTCATAATAAATTACCAAACAAAATTTGGCCGCGCTACGAAAATTAGATCGCGAGTTATAAGCATTTTAAATTTTTCGACCCTCACCGTGGGGTGTCTCCTGTCACCTGAAATTAACAATGTCTCATAATAAATTACCAAACAAAATTTGGCCGCGCTACGAAAGTTAGATAGCGAGTTATAAGCATTTTAAATTTTTCGACCCTGACGGTGGGGGGTCTCCTGTCACCAAAAATTAACACTGTCTCATAACAAATTACCAAACAAGTTTGGCCGCGCTACGAAAATTAGATCGCGAGTTATAAGCATTTTGAATTTTTCGACCCTCACCGTGGGGTGTCTCCTGTCACCAGAAATTAACACTGTCTTATAATAAATTACCAAACAAAATTTGGCCGCGCTACAAAAATTAGATCGCGAGTTATAAGCAATTTAAATTTTTCGACCCTCAACGTGGGGGGCCTCCTGTCACCAAAAATTAACAGTCTCATATTAAATAACCAAGCAAAATTTGGCCGCGCTACGAAAATTAGATCGCGAGTTATAAGCAATTTAAATTTTTCGACCCTCACCGAGGGGGGGCCTCCTGTCACCAAAAATTAACAGTCTCATATTAAATTACCAAGCAAAATTTGGCCGCGCTACGAAAATTATATAGTGAGTTATAAGCATTTTAAATTTTTCGACCCTCACCGTGGTGGGTCTAATGTCCTCAAAAATTAACACTGTCTCATAATAAATTACCAAACAAAATTTGGCCGCGCTACGAAAATTAGATCGCGAGTTATAATCATTTTAAATTTTTCGACCCTGACCTTGGAGGGTCTCCTGTTACCAAAGATCAACACTGTCCCATAATAAATTACCAAACAAAATTTGGCCGCGCTACGAAAATTAGATCGCGAGTTATAAGCATTTTAAATTCTTCGACCCTCACCGTGGAGTGTCTCCTGTCACCAGAAATTAACACTGTCTTATAATAAATTACCAAACAATATTTTGCCAAGCTACCAAAATTAGATCGCGAGTTATAAGCATTTTTAATTTTTCGACCCTCACCGTGGGGTGTCTTCTGACACCAACAATTAACAATGTCTCATAATAAATTACCAAACAAAATTTGGCCGCGCTACGAAAATTAGATCGCCAGTTATGAGCATTTTAAATTTTTCGATCTTCACCGCGTGGGGTCTCCTGTCACCAAAAATTAACACTGTGTCATAATAAATTACCAAACAAAATTTGGCCGCCCTACGAAAATTAGATCGCGAGTTATAAGCATTTTAAATTTTTCGACCCTCACCGTGGGGTGACTCCTGTCACCAGAAATTTATAATGTCTCATAATAAATTACCAAACAAAATTTGGCCGCGCTACGAAAGTTAGATAGCGAGTTATAAGCATTTGAAATTTTTCGACCCTGACGGTGGGGGGTCTCCTGTCACCAAAAATTAACACTGTCTCGTGATAAATTAACAACCAAAATTTGGCCGCGCTACGAAAACTAGATCGCGAGTTATAAGCATTTTGAATTTTTCGACCCTCACCGTGGGGTGTCTCCTGTCACCAGAAATTGACACTGTCTTATAATAAATTACCAAACAAAATTTGGCCGCGCTACAAAAATTAGATCGCAAGTTATAAGCAATTTAAATTTTTCGACCCTCACCGTGGTGGGTCTAATGTCCCCAAAAATTAACACTGTCTCATAATAAATTACCAAACAAAATTTGGCCGCGCTACAAAAATTAGATCGCGAGTTATAAGCATTTTAAATTTTTCGACCCTGACCTTGGAGGGTCTCCTGTCACCAAAAATCAACACTGTCCCACAATAAATTACCAAACAAAATTTGGCCGCGCTACGAAAATTAGATCGCGAGTTATAAGCATTTTGAATTTTTCGACCCTCACCGTGGGGTGTCTCCTGTCACCAGAAATTAACACTGTCTTATAATAAATTACCAAACAATATTTTGCCAAGCTACCAAAATTAGATCGCGAGTTATAAGCATTTTTAATTTTTCGACCCTCACCGTGGGGTGTCTTCTGTCACCAATAATTAACAATGCCTCATAATAAATTACCAAACAAAATTTGGCCGCGCTACGAAAATTAGATCGCGAGTTATAAGCATTTTAAAATTTTCGACCCTCACGGTGGGGGGTCTCCTGTCACCAAAATAAATAAGACCACCAAAATAAACACTGTCTCATAATAAATTACCAAACAAAATTTCGCCGCGCTATGAAAATTAGATCATAAGAAACATAAGTTTGAGACTTGATATCCTAATATCTGAAAAATATCGCGTCAATGTCTGCCGAAGTCTACCGAAGGATACCATCCCGAAGTTTTCCGAACGGAAACGACGTTAGCCGAGTGTTAGTTTTTTTCGTTACGGATGTATTAGGATTTTTCGCGTTACGGAATTTTTGGATTCGGTCACCGCGCTCAAAGCCCGCGATAAAAGCTATGCAATAGCTTAAAAAAAAAAAAAACAATTCTGAGAGATTATTTACTTTATGAAAATAAGAAATTAAAAAATTCAACTTTTTATTGTTAACAATTGAAATAAAATGTAAAGTACAGCGTTTTACAGAATGTTTGAATTTACAAGTTATTAAAAACTTTTCACACGCAGTTATCTATATCTTGAAAGTAATTTTCTTATTAAATTTTTAGTTTGTGGCCAGCCACAGATGTATCACAAAAATCTCAATTTTAGAATGCTGCTTATACACACCTTGCAATTTGATACCTTTTGATAACTACATAACGTATAGTTTGTTTTCGAATAGACTTAGTCACCATCATTTTGCCGTCATTCTTCTGTAAGTAGGTACTGTTGTTCCATAATAAAATAATTCAAAAATGATCTATTTCCAAAATTTTAATTGAAACGAAATCAATTTATATATAAACTTCATAAATTAATCGTTTTCCTTTATATTTCATTTGAACCACATGCCAAAGAAAGATAACAATTTTCTCTATTGAATTCAGTGAATAATCTTAAATGCAAAAGTTTATTTAGAAATTTAAAATGAACACTGATTTATTTTAACTAATATAATTACTGGCATGATTTATTTCATAGAAGTAGTGAATTTATAAAGAAACTATTATTCCAGATCAACACCTTTGTGTCATTGTTAACTTCAATGTTTCGATGCATAAATCTTTGTAAATCACGGTGATAAATTAAGTAAATTAATGTAATATTTATAATGAATAAGTTTCTTCATAGTTTTTTAAAGTTCTATTGTTTAAATTGTAAAGAGATTTTCCTGGAATACACAGTTTTTAATTTATTTTATTTTTACAAGAAAAAGGAACTGCATTCTAGAAAATTTTCAAATCACGATTTATGATGGATGTAGACATTTTATGGGTCAGAGATTCTAAAAAACATGTTTTTCACTAAATGCCTGTCTATGAGTCTGTGACTCTCTCTATCTGTTTTCGGTATGAATTTTGTATGCGCTTTATCTCAATAACTAATATACAGAATTTAATAAAAATTTATATTTAGATAGTCTCTGATATAATTTAATGATGACTAGTTTTAGTGTACAGTCGCTGAACAGGTGGCACTGGTGTATGTCTTAATTCTCACTCTTGATTAAATTATTAAATTATCTTGGTTAATTTAATAAATTTTTTATTAAACTTCCTTAATCTCATTCTTGGATATACTTTACAATATGTATATATTTTGTTTTTCGACTGTTTTGGCGGGCTATATTTCTTGTGTTTCATAATCTATTAAAAACATTATAGTTAGTTTACAAAATAATCTTTAAAGAAGGAAAGCCAGTTGATCTATCAAACAGAATACAATAAATTAAAGTAAGTGCAGTAAATGTGGGATTTCTTGTGTCTTTGCTTTGTCTGGCTTTGTGAATAATTTCAAATAATATGTTTAATAAATGCTTATGAAGTACCAAACTTACATCACGCAGAGTTTTGTATTAAAATTTCTTCTTTAGTTTGTTTATCTAGACAAATTCTTCTTCAGTTTATGAAAAATAATATTTTAAAATCCAATGGTTTTATTTTTCTAATTATATTATACTAAAAACCATTTTTTAAGAGATGTATGGATCTAGATGAATAAATTGATTGCTTAATTAAGGAAAATGCTACGTTTAAAATATAAAGATAAAAATAATCTTTTAGAAAGTATTTAAATGCTATTTTGTACTTTTCAAAATATAACGTAAATAAATTTACGAAAATTGTATATAGTTAAATGTCATTGGTAAAAAAAATTATAGACAAATTAAAAATAACAATGAAATAATTATTCTACAGGCAATACAAAGGAACAAAAGCATGATTAATTCAGACATTTGACTTATCCTTGCTTCCATATGGTATATTCATATTCTATATTAGGCTTCTTTTAAGTCTGTAAATGTAAATGGCCGTAAAATATAGAAGCCTTTAACTCTGAAAAATAGATCTTCCGAACTTGTTAAAGATTTATGCAAATACATTATAATCAGATCGAAAAAACAAAGTTTTGTAATTTGAGACTATAAAAAATTTGTTTAGGATAACGATTACAATTAAACATATGTATATTCTTAAATGCATTTGAGAATAAATTTTGAATAACAATGGAACATTTAACATCAGTGTACACTTTTCCTATAACTGTATTGTTTGAAATCTCTTTTGGAGATTTAAATTAGTTGAAAAGTGGAATATGAAATTTGCATTAGATCGCATGGCAAGGGAGACAGCACAAATTAAGAAATAAACCGCATTATTCGAGGCTTGTATGAATAGAAAATCAGATAAGATTAATGCATTAATATTTGAAAATATTTAAAAAATATTTGCAAATAAAGATGTTTTAGTTTTCAGAGACAAATCTGTTTTAATCCTAATAATTTTATAAAGGCGAACATTTGAGCGAATATTAAATGTTATGTGTTAAAAGGAAATAATTAATAACTTTATAAATTTGAAAGAAGATTTATTATAACCAAGTAGAGTACCCACATAACTTTTTAGTTAAATTAAAAAAACTTTTTTTTTAAACCCGGAGACATAATACTTCAACAAATTTAATTTTCAATTAAAACATTTAAACTTGAAAATTGTAAAGGCAATAGTATTTTACAAGAATTTAATTTTGACGTATAAAATGTGAAAAAAATGTGACGTGATATTTCAATCATTAAACTGAATTTATTTTAATAATTCATGGAGCCTAAATATTTGTTGCATAATGTTGTTTGAATATTTGTTACAGTTTTTGAGTGTTATTTTACGTGATGATCAATAATGGCAATAGCAAATATATAAAAAGTGAATGGTTCAGAAAAAATTTCACGGGGAGAAAATGACACTATATATATATCAAATAAAGTATGCATTTAAAGAATATTACACAAATAGAATGAAGATATGTATGAGTACAGAAAGGTTCATACATATTAATCCTTTGCACTCGAAAGGCGACTCTCACTGACCACTAGTGTTGTCAGGTGTCTCCCGTAAATTGCAATGCTAAATGCATTGAACACAATAATACCTTACAGTTTACTATGACATTTTTTATCACAGATTACTCGGCCATTAGATAAGGCGAAGAAAATTACATTAAAATGCTAGTGTTCATAGCATCCATATACGTGGAATACTAGTGGTCAGTGACAATCACCTCTCTACCGCAAAGGTCATTAAGTTTCAGATTTAGTGTCTATATTAGACAGTATAGCTACAAAAATATTATCGAAAGATCGCACTTTAATAATTATAGTAAGTACACTTTTTCTTCTGTAACATTTTTTTTAAACACATTAGAACTGTTATCTTCCATAAAATGTGTAACGTATTAGTTTATTTTATGGCTTTTTAGCCATCCAAAAGTAAATTATTTATATTAATTAATGCACTGATCTTACTTTAAATCTTATGTGGGCAAAGTAACGGTTGACAGCTGATATACATTAAAACAGTGTTAGAAATGACCTTCATGTCTCACAAAAATGTGTTCAGTATTCCATATATCTCGCTGAACTCTAATTGAAATCAGTTAATAAAAATTTATTTTTTAATTTCGGTATAGTTCAATATTTAATATCTAACATTCAATGTCTAACATCATTGATTTAATTAAAAATTATACATTAAGAAAGATTCATTATTATGAATGTTATACAAAGTTGTTAAAAAAGTATGTGTGAAGAATACGGGGGGAGAAGGTAGTGAGAGATTTTGGCTATACAAATTAAGCTCGTTTTGGGAGAAACTTTCAGGTATAAAAATAAGTTAAAACATGCCGCTTTTGCCTTAAAAAGCTTTTTTATACTTTGAAAACAAAATTATCATTTCTTTTTTTATGATAGATATCATCTGTCAACAAAAATATGCCGTCAGTCTAAATGGAGAACGTGTTTTATTTACTTATTTATAGAGCACGTAATTCTGACTTGTATACTTGATACGAAAGCCCGCTTTTAAGTCATCGTCAAGATACAAGGACGACATAGAAGAAAGAAATTTATAACACTAACAAGTAAGATCATACTCAGAAAAATCGGAAAAAAATTGCAGAATGTTCTTTTCATATGGATGTGTCTTTATAAAAGTAATTTTGGCAGAACCTCAATTGAACGTCCATAAAAAATAATGAAATTTTCAATTATTTGTTGATTTACCACCGATTGGCGATGAAACATAATTTCAAAAAATACACTTTTATTTCGAATATTCTTTCACCTCTACCCGGCGAGAGTCGTTTGCTTAATTTCCAATCTTTTATCACCAGTTTTTGTAAACAGAAAATTTTTTGGAACTGACTCAAGAAAATGCTCTGATCAAATAAGGCGAACTTTACAATAAAAAATATCTGGTGGAAATAATGAAGGATTCTAAGCGACAATTAATAAGCAATTTTCAAATGCATTATAATAGTTTGATTTTGACGAGGAAAAATCCTGCCCGCCAAATTTCATGTCGCTTTATATTTTTGCGCCAAACATTCGAAAATAGATGAGTGAATATTCATACTAAGCGTAATACTACCTTAGTGAAAAATGCCCCAGCCAAATTTCACTAAGTTGGTATTACGCTTGGTAGAAGTATGAATATTCACTTATCTAGAATTTCAAGCGTAATTTCACTGCTGAAAATTAATTGAGAAATTAATTAATATCAAAACTATATGTTCGAAAATATTTTATTTTTTACAGACCTTCTACTGACATTCTGCCGCTAAATTTAACTCATAATTTCTTACATACGTAAGTAGTATATATAACATTCTTTTTTCAACATATTCTCAGTAAGGAGTATGCTCAGTAAGGAGACTTTCCTTGTGAGTGTGTAACGGAATCAGTGGGAGTGGAATCCATAAATAATGACATGGTGCCTTAACTACTGGGCCACGGAGGTCCCAGAATTTGTTTTTCTTCTTTGAGAAAGATTTATTAAACGAAAAGCCAATAAAATAGTTCTGTATTTATTTTATATACATTTATAACGATTATTTCGTTATATATTGGTTATTTTCTTGAATTATTCCTTTACACCCCCCGTCTCTGTTCAATTCAAAATTAGTTTTAAGTTGTCCTTCATTCCTTTTCCATTTTTCTTGCTTATTAATTTTCTAACCGAAAATCGGCAGCTGCTTAACTTTATCTGTGAGAAATACACTCACATATTAATCAACCGTTTAAAACAATTTCCAGATGTCTGCTATTTCCGATCGAAGCAATTCTGCATTACCTTATAAGGAGATCATCTCTGTTTCGCAGTTAAAATTTATGCTTACGCTTCTTTTTCCTTTCTCGACAAAACCCTAAAAAGAATTTAACATCTGCGCAGTAAAATCTGATGTCCCTTCGGTGTGCTTCTTTGTTAGACATAACAACACGTGTAACATTTATCTATTGGCAACCTTTCCTTTCCCATCCCACCTGGGTAACCAAATTGAATTCTGATCATGCCAGCTGCATTTTAACTGTTATTTGGCGTATACTATCCATTGTGCATGGGCGAACTTCTGTATGTTGGCGATTTTCTATCATGCCAAAAGTGGCGGTTTGTTGCTATGTACGACTTCACTTGACTCACTGCTCTTGTCTAGTGAAGTTGCTAAAAACTGTTCGGAGATTTTCTCCGAGTACTGTAAGTGTACCCCCCTAGTAATACATGTCTAAATAAAGTGTAACTTAGCAATCATTGTGGGTTTTTTTCGTACATCCGAATCTGGACTACTATACTTCATTTCGTTCTTCTAAATGTCCTAACAAATATCTGCAACTACCAAACACCCTATTTCGTTATAACATTGACATTATATTTTGAATTTTATGGAATGGCGTCATATTATAGAGCTATTCTACTTAATATGAAAGAAAAATCGCGCATGTCTCAATATTTAACAAAGTTGCAACATTACGATAACAATGTTACCAAATAACTGTCCCGCATTTTCCCAATTCACTAATAATAACAATATTTTGAAACAATCATATGCATTTCACATTAATTTAACCAGCGTAATACTTTGTCATTCACAATGATGAATTATTTAGATTCACGCAGAGTTCATGATGAATTAACAGGTGACTCTCACAAAGTTCATTAATAAAAGGAAATGCTGCAGCTACGTATTTCAAAATTTTGTATTATTATTCATTAATTTAATATATTCGTTATTAAATATATCCTATAACCATTTAAAAGTCGAAGTACGGAACTATGAAATTGCAAATAAAATACTACTTTTATATTGAAAGTTATTTGGAAAGTAATAATAAAATTACTGAATATAATTGGTTAAGCTGTGTGCAAATTCATAAGAGTGTTAAAATCAGATGAATAAAAACAAACGTACACATTTTTTCTAAGGTATAAAACAAGAACGAAGAACAATGCATCAAACAGTTACAACTTTCGTTTAAAAAAGTAATGCGACATATTACAATTAATTACAATCGATAATGCATTACAATTAATATTAATGAAATAAATACAGTTAAAAAATAAGTTCATTGTATACCAAGCATATATTAACGAATTTTTAAAATACTCAAATGACTTATCCCTTGAGAATTTTTTTTTTAAGTATTGTTCTTCGAGCATTTAAAAATTTTTATTGTGCGTTTTCTACAAAGATGACATCAATTCTTCATTCCAATTTTGGATTTCAGTTCCTATATAGTAAGAGTATAAACGAAACCTCTAACTATAAAATAGGTTGAAATTCCCAGTAACTGACACTTTAAAGATTCTTTCTTATTCAAATCACTATTTGAAATTTTTAATTCAGGTTATACTTACATTTCTTTCTGGACGAATAATAAAGATAACTTTAAAAAATTGACAAAATATTGAAAAATATATATGTTGTATTGTAAAAAAGTATACAACTTTAGTTAATATTTCCAATAATCAACACCAACAATGTTACGAAAAAAATTATCCCCAATTTTCCCCATTCACTGATGATAATAATATTTAGAAACAACCATATGCGCTTCACATTAATTTAACCAATGAAATGCTTTGTCATTGAAAATGATGAATTATTGAAATCCACGCAGAGTTCATGATGAATTAACAAGTATTTCTTTGAAAGCTCATTAATTAATGGAAATGCTGCAGTTACGTACTGCAAAATTTCTTCTAACTCATTAATTTAATATTCTTTTTAAAATATATGCTATAAGCATTAAAAAGTCGATATACGGAACGATGAAATCACAAATATATTTAAGTACTTCTTTCACAGGCGTAATCATTTTATATAAGAAAGCCATTAGGAAAATTATAATAAATTATTAAATGCAACTGGAAAAGCTATGTATGTGCAAATTGATAAGAGAGTTAAAAAATCACATGAATAAAAACATACATATTATTTATAAAGTGTAAAACACAAAGAAGAACACAAAGCATCAAACCGTTACAACTTTTGTTTTAAAAAAAGTAAAGCAATTAATATTAATTAGAAATACATTTTTTTTAAATTAAGTTCGTAATATAACAAGAATATATTGGCAAAATTTTAAAACACTCAAGTGAATTATTTTTTGAGATAAATCATAGTTTTTCTTTTTTTATATTCTTAAAGTGTTGCTCATTGAGCATTTATTTATTTATTTATTTATTTATTCATTGTTATTGAGAGTTTTCTATAGAAGACCCAGACAGAAACTCCCAGTAATTGGCAGTTTAGAAATGTTGTTCAAACCATTATTAAAAAATTTTAAATCCATATTACACTTGTTTTTCTTTTTTATCGAATTTCTTTATGGTTTCAATTTGCTCTGGATAATTTTTGTTTTCAGTGTCATACATTTTATTTCAGTTCAGTGCTATAAAAAGGGGACCCTAAAAATCCATTTTATTCATATTATTCTTTGTTATTTAAAGCAAAGTAAAAATATTAGTCGGACTGCTTGTAAAATTTGTGCTGTATACGGAAAAAGTAATATTCCAAATGATGATGTTCAGGAGTGGTTTAAGAAACTTAACCTTTAAGATTATGCCCACTGTGGATGACCATCATCATCTGTAAATGAGCATCTCTTAAAAGAAGTTATAAAATGATCGTACATTGTACTTTTTGGAATACATAATCTTTGTGATTGTTCTTGAATTATACAACGTAGAATTTCAGTAATAACAACTTTTAAGAGATCTTCTTTTACAGAAGATGGTCATCTATAGCGGCATTATCTTTGAGACAGATATTTCTGCACTTAAATTCCTCAAACTATATGAAAAAACATATTGCCAGTATATAGTACAATTTTTACGAGCAGTTTGTCTGGCATTATTACCTTTCTTGTAATAACTGATAAAAATATGGCAAAATGATCTTTCTGATTCTCCGTTCTCAACGCAGCGTAGAAACTAAAATTATTCCACAAGAACATACAAAAATTATGCAGCATAAGAAGAAAAGAAGCAATGTAGATATTTGGTTCATTGAAACTCACTCCTTACCAGCAATAATAATATAAGGTACTACTCTGTTATCCCGTCGACCAAAATATTATCGCCAAATTATAAGATTAATTGCCAATAATGGATGATCGTGAATGTCGTATTCAATATCATGAAATACAAAATGTATATTTAAAACGTCAATAAGTGATTTTTATTTCGACTTTTTATTTGTATTTTTCTTAATATTCTACTTATTATTTGTGTTTTTTATTATTTAAAATAGAAATTACGTCAATATGTATAATTTGGCTATTAGTTTGGCGATTTGTATAAATTGGCGAAATCGGTCGACGGGATAATGGAGTAGTATCCAAAATAATTAGACGAAATCGTGCTTCACTTTGATAAACCGCAGAACTTTCCGGATGGTCCAATATTAATGTAGATGGTAGACTAATCTAAATTTAAATTTAGAATTCATTACTAGATATTTCACCAATGGGTTGGGGCTACTACCACTTTCATACGATGATTTGCAACAAAGAGGCGAAGAACAATCTATCCTTCACGATTGTAAAAGATATTCAATTCTTCTGTTTAAAAAAAAGGCCAAGACCTAATTCACTTAGAGAATAGAAGTTTAGAATCACTTTAGATTATTCTATGAGAACAATTTTTATCTGAAAAAAAGATGCTGATAAGACAAATATTTTAGTAAAAGGGAAAAAATTGTAAGATAATATCGCATGTAATTACATCTAGGTACTTTTCGAAATATTATTGTTCTTAATTTATATTTAAATCATAAATAAGACATTTAATTCTAAGACCTAAGTCAACTGGAGAAAAACAATGTAGAGCCAATTTAGATTAGTTTATGAAAAGTAATTTTATTCTGAAAAAAGTTGTTGAAAAGACGAAAAATTTAGTAAAAGAAATATATTTTATTTTTTCTAGGGAAATATAGCATGCAATTACGTCTAGGTACTTCTCCAAATATTATTGTTCTTAGTTTACATTTAAAACACAAAAAGTGCTGCGGAAAATATATCATTCTCAATTTTTTTATTTCTTTTTCCGTTCCTTTTACAAAATTTTTACAATTACTTCTGGACGTTTCAAGAAAACTTTGAATGGTATGTGTCTATTTAAAAAAGGTAATATGTTTCCTTTTTAAAGATTTATTAAAAGCAATGTTATCTAGTTAACTTTAGTCAAATAAAAAAGAGAACAGAAAATTATCCTGCAATATTAATCCTCATTTTCTTAAAAATAACACCCTCATTTATTTTGATTCACGTTCACACAAAAGAACTTTCTTTAACGATTTGATCATTTATATTAAATTAAATTACTTCAAAATTAATTTTCTGACTAATAAAGCATCATTTAATAAATAATAATAAAAAAAAACATTCTTTGAATTTTATATTTGGATGGTATATTATGTTTGATATCTGATGAAAAGTAATTACAATGCATATTAAAATTTTTTTTTCGAAAAAATGCATTTTAAGACAATAAGGGACATTGAAAAAATACCATTATCAACTTTTTCGCAACTTAAACCCATTCTCCCTTTACGATATCATGCATTATCATCCCTTAACCCCCCCCCCCCCCCAATAATAATATTGTTATCAAAGTATAAAAATTTTTTAATTTTAGAATTTATTTCTTTTGTTTGTTGTGATATACACGACTGAATAAATTTATTTTTTGTATAATTTATTGATTAAAATAAAGAGAAGTGAATAAAATATTGCTTTATATCAAATAAATTTTTTTTCAAAAATACTACTATTTAAATGTATTTTATAATAGTTTTTTGTTACATAAAACATACTATACCATAAATTGTTTACATAAAACATATAAAATAATGAATGGATTTTTAATATATTTTTTGTTTTATTCATTTTAAAAATTATTTTAACTGAACAATTCGTCATTTTTAGATACACTCCTAATTATATAAATACGTATATATTTTAATCGCCGTGTAGTATATCCATAAGTCCGCATATAAAGCGCAAAAGATAGCCAACCCAAATGGTTTCAAATTTAATTTTTCTAACTGTTGTAGGATTTTGTCGACTTCATCACCTTTTTTCAAAAGAGAATCAAATCATAAACTGCCTGACTTGTTTAATACATGTATAATGAGCTTAGGAGAATTTTAAAAAATTCAATAATAAGCATAGTGTGAAAACAAATTGGAAATATTTATAATAAAGTATCTGTACCCAATATGGACACCCTAAGTAAAATGCATTTTTTCACCCCCATGTACAAGTCATAGGACTCCAAAAATATGTGACCACTATCCTTGGACTATTGACTATCATTATTAAAATTAACGACCTTGTAATTATTTTGCTTTAATTTAAATAATAAAAAAATGTTTACAAGTGTCCATATAAGGAACTACCTGTTCCTATTATGGACAGGTGTTTCCTTATTGACATTCTGCACAGTGTGTATTGAAAAGCCACTTTACCAAGGGATTTTAGAGGAAAGGGAATAAAAAAATGTATCTTAAAGTATTCGGAGGAGGAAGAGGGGCAGTAAATATCTTCAGAACATGCATTTTAGAAAGGGGGGGGGGCATTCTCGGTTTTTACCCTTCGAAGACCCATGCAAAGCCCTTTGATTACTAGTAAATATTATGAAATAATATTGTTGGTTTTGCTTAGCTTTATTGCATCTGTCTGCGGATTTACATCTGTTATTACTCATTTCTCACAGCATGGACAAACAGAAACTTTTTCACCATGGGCAGTAAGTCCCACATAATCCTCATGAACAAATCTGCCACATGTGATGCATGGGCGTGTGTTTGAAAAAGCATCAATACTGCAAAAGAAGCAGTACCAGCTTTCCTTTGTTAAGGAAGTCATACCATAGGTACCTACGATTTCGCCAACAGATATCCTACTGGGGGGGGGGTTCTTTTTATTTTTTTACAAGGGCTTTTTGAGGAAGATTTTTGGGGGATTGTTCAAATGGCATCTTGATGAACAAAGATTTTACCACTTTGATGCCTTTCCAATTTATTGCTTGGCAACGTTGAATTTTCTTCTTTCTTACAGTTGTAGTCGATGGGGACATAAGCTGTCCATATTGGGAGCCGGGCGTGATTTTACTAAATCTTGTAACATATGAATGAGGAAAATATTTTTAAGCAAAATATGCAATAGCAGTCGAAAATATGTTTTATTAACTTTCTAAAATGCTCCAATTTTCAACATTTAATGTAATTTTACCATATCTAATAAGAATTTAAGCTTACAAGTAATTAAGATCAGCACATCTCGAAACAACAAGTTTCCTCCTAAATGGCGAACAGCGCGCTTTTTTACACTTTCCAGCCTTAATTATCTTTTCAACTGCTTTTCTTTGCGAAAATCTTGAGCCATCCCTCGATCAAAATTATTACCTTTAAAAATATTAGGGGTGTCCATATTGAGAGCCCTGTCCATATAGGGTACAAATACCTTATAGTATTTTTTTTACAATAGTCCATTCCAATTACATTTTGAGTATTAATTATGAATAAAATAACGTATTTAAGTTTAAGGTCTCATTACCATTATTTATTGTGTACTTAAACTTATGAGAAATACCGTTATCTATACGTATACATACTTAACTGATTTAGGAAATCAGATTGAAAATTCCTACTGAAATTGAATAAAATCATTATTCATAAATCCAAAGCTTTCTAGAATATGAAAGTAAATTTAAATAGTGATCATAGAGAATCTCTCGATATTTCAGTATCTTTATTGGACTTCTCGTATATATGCTATCCTATATATGCTATACTTTGATGTATTTTTCCAACCATTTCTTGAAACTGCTTCTGGTATTAAGTATAAGAAATAAATAAAACCAGGTTACAATAGGCTTTAACTTTGAAGACGTATTACTGTAATTTACAGTAAATTTTAGTTCAACTTTAATTTTAAATGTTATTCTTATGTCAGCACGTTTAAAAAGTTGACGAATCCTGACATAGATTGAATATTACCCCAACAGACGGCAGGAAATGCCTTTAAATGATAAATACCTTATCTCGTTTCCTTAGGTACATTTTAACATAACGCTGAATCACTTTCAGTAATGGTTATATTATATTCATGTACATCAACACAAATGTTAGATGCTCAAATAATGCCTAGCAATTCTCATTAATATTTGACATTATAAACATGCATGCAACAAAATTATTAAGTTTTTACTCTATACATTTATTAGAATAACATGAAGAAAATATTGGTACTTTTAATCTTTTACGAAGTGTTTTTTATTAATCATATTCGTTTAACATATTCAAATTTTATTTGAAGAAATCCATAAATTTTATATCATAGGAACTTGAAAATATATCATTTTTTTATATAAAACAAGAAAAATAGCCCATCAAAAATAAGGAAAATAAGATATAAAGATACATACAGCATATGTGCAACGTGCCAAGATTTTTTCGGTTGTTCCGCAATCATAGATGAAATATAATATTTTAAAAACAAAGCATATTTTTGTAAAACTTTATAGAATAGAAGATTTTTAATCTATGCAGCATAGTTACAAATGTTGCGCGTATTTGAGGCTTTTTTTACAAACTCATGACTGTTTAATCTTTATTACATTTTTTGAAATCCTAATTTGAAAATATTAGATTGTTAAATCTGAAATATAAATAAATAATGTACACTTTTAAAGATAATATTTCTTCATTTTTAAACATGGCACCCGTTATCTATTTCAAAGCATTTTGTTTTTGTTGTTGAATTTTATTTTGAAGTCCCCAAATTGTCTTAAGTTCGTGCTAAGCTACAAATATTTGTTACTCAAAACAATTTTAAAAATTTCTGGCCTAATACAAAACCCTTATCAAAAGGTATTTTTTCCTGTTAGGCTCAGTGTTTGAATTGTTTTAGTTCGTATTGAGGAACTCATTGATTTGTTTATCAGTAGATGTCTTGTATAATTATTAGAAATGTGTACCAAACTTTTAATTATATTTTAGGATATTATAAAAGTAATCCTAAAATTACTATTAATATGTCTTTAAAATATTTACAAATCTCTAATTATAATTTGGTGAGGTGAAGAACTACAAATGATTTGAAAGTGTTAGAATCTGGTACGTTTTATTAGTTAAAGAATTATGAAAATTTGAAAATAAAGAACAAGGGCCAAAAATAAGAAAATAATAATAATGCATTGAAAACAGGTAAAAAAAGAAATATATATAAATTTTATTATTTCACCCATTCCTTTAAGTCTATTTTCATAATTAATTGGGAAGAAATAATGAAATTAGAGGATTTTATGCTTGTGGGTCGTATATCACCTGTTAATCAAAATCAATAAAAGATGTTTTATCACTATCTCACCGTATAATGTATTATTAAATAGCAGTGTTCATTATTGAATAAAGTATAAATGTAATATTTAATTTTTTTTGCAAGTTAATCATAACGAATAATTTATTAACTAAATGTACAACATTTTCAAATGGTAAATAGGACTCATATGATGCATAAAGCAATATCCAAAAAGAATTGAAATATTAAAATTGTTTAATTTTTTTTTAAAATTCTTGTCAACAATGAAATCTTCTTTTAAGAACTCAATATCATTATCTAAATTAAAAAATTGACAGCGGATTACAGTCGTTCGTGGATAATAGATTCGTGGATTATCGAAACTCTACTACGTAATGAAATTAAAAAAAAATACAATTTAAGACTAAATTAAAATTAGGTCTCAAAATTTCAGGATATATGATGTTTTTTTTAAAATTCTATTATTATTTAAAAGCTGACCTTATTCTTCAGTTTCTTCGACATAAATTTTTAACTGCCCTGTCACTTTACATCTCCAAATACTTACATATTATTGCTTATGAAAAAATCCCGGTTCTTTTAAATACAGTCCAAATGTAGGAGATAAGCATAACTGAAAATTCCATTCATATTAATTATTTCATTGAATCCTTAATAATTTAAAATGAAAAAAAATCAATAAATTTTGAGAAAAAAGTATCTCGTTGTTGAAAAACAAATCCTACATGTTATCTCTATACCATTATTATTTCCCCATTCATAGAACAGAACAAACAAAAACAAAACAACCAAAAAAAAAAAAAAAAAAAAAAAAAAAAAAAAAAAAAACCCGTTGCAACTTTAGGTTGCTATTATCGTCTGCATGCGTAAACTAGTCGTTGGGGGCCACCGTAATACTTACCCATCATGGATATGTATATGAAAATAAAACATGTGAAAACTATTTATACAATGCATTGCAATTCATAAACAAAATTTAAATATTGTTAATATACATAGTAATGCTAAATTAAAGAACTGCTGATGTACCAATTTCGACAAATTATGTTAAACGCCAAACTACTCAAGTAGTACCGAACTGCGTAAAAGAAACATCCTTATAACTCCAAAAATAATAATTCAATTAACTAACAATTAACTGCGTCGGATTAAGCGTCTCATTTACAATTAAAATATACCTGTGACTTGAAATTTAAATGAAATACAGGGTCATGAAAAATAGAAGAATGTGGAAAACAGGATACAAATATCTCGGCAACTAATTATCCTATCGACTTCGTTCTATATGCAAAATGTGTGTTACTTTATTGCCTTTTACGTCCATTCCTTAGAACAAAACAATTCGAAAATTTTTATGTATCTTTCATCAGAACGAATTTTTCGAGAGTCCGAAAAAAATAGTTCCGGATAATGGAGGTTGCTGATTTTAAATAGGCTTCGTTTCATTCTTACATAATAACTACATACAAAATTTCAAGTCTCTATCTCAATTTGATCGGGAGGTAGAGCGTTTACAGACAAACAGACTGACAGACAGACAGACACACAGAAAGACGGACGGCAAATTTTTTTTCTAAAAATATGTTTTTCGGTATCTCCTATTCTATCTAAAACGTGTAAATCCGTCAAAAAAAAATTTCGATTTTCAAAACGATTGCAAGATTTACCTTATACTACGTATGAAGGGTAAGTAAAAATGATGAAAGTCTACAACAAAAAACAGGGGGGTAACAGAAAATTAAAATTTTAGTAAATGTTCTGAAACCTCACTCATTATTTTATAAATTTTTTACTACAGGTTTAAACACCTTCAGTAAGGTTTTCATGAAAAGATATATGTTTTCAGAACATTTTCAAAAACTAATGCACATATTTTCATAAATATTATATTCAGTTAATCCTTCATTTTGCTCAATATTTTGGTGCTGATTACTTTTTGGTGGAAATCGCTGAGGAGGTGGCGCTACTATGTTGCATTATTCATGATTAATGCCATTCGTTTACCTCAGAAAGAAATGCGCGAATTTTAATTAAATTTCAAATTCAGTTCGTTGCTGATATAGTTGTGTGCTGTTTAGTTTGTGGTAAAAAATTCTCGACAGATAATGATGTTATTTTCATTTTTTCACGATTTCTCAATAGCGGTATTTCAAGAACGAATGCATGGATTCATCAAACTGCATATTTAGTTAGTACCTGATAAATATAATGCTGGTTAGCTTTGGAGGTGCATCACCCAACAAGTGTGCTGCTATACAAAATTTTTTTAAGATTTCCGCAGTAGCTCTAGCTCAGATACTAATGCACGGATTTTCACCAAACTCCAGATTCTGTGCAAAATTGACATATATTGTTGCTGACTAGGTTTTGGTATAGAAAACCTAACCGGTGGTGTTGCTATGCTGTATTTTTTAAGAAGTATTAAGAAGTATGAGATAGAAGAATGTTTTGGGATTCTACATTTGACTAGTTCATTTATGTGTAAGATGTTTGTTTTACTTATGGTGTTTTGTAGTTTTATTTTATCAATATTTTTTTTCTTTTTATAACAATAAATAGTAAGTATTAACTTAATGAAAGATGAATAACAGCCATTATCATTTTAATAATATCTGGAGTCATTAGTCTTTCTTAAATATGGTAGATGTTTTATTTAAAATCAGATAAATTATAAAAGGTAATGGCTAAAATTACCATAAATGAAATTTTTATATATTTTGGGCGTCTTAAATTTAAATGCCCGTAAATAATATGTCACTGATCATAGGATGAACCCAGTATCATCTGCGTATATTTCTTTTCTTTTAATTAAAAAAAAATTAAACTCATCTAAAGTTATAGAATCATTTATCTGTGCAGAATATCCATTTTCTTAAATGAAAACATCGAAAAAATTTTAGCATTTGAAAAGTTAAAATATTTTACGCTATATTATCCGCCAAAAAAATGGTGAAAACTTGAGAAAAGATTATATCTGTTTATGCATTTACATTTAATAAGAGAAGTTTAATGAAGCCACAATGCAGCAATGTACTCATCTTAATTAAACGCACTTTAAAATAAATCTGAAGTGTTTATTTTAACTTTATAAACTACTGCGAATAGAAATATATTTTACCTTTTAATAATTAAAAAGCTTTATAAACTTAGAACAGTACCGTTTTAAGGTAGGGCAAAGCTCAAGGGATGATTTATTTAAAGTCTTAAAGTTTGAAATACGGACTTAATCACAAAACTAGATTAATGTTCGTTCTTTGAACTTTTAACTAAGAACGCTTCAAAGAACTGGAAATATATATTTTGAATAAAATACCTTACAGTGTTCGGATGTAATAAATAAACTTAAATAAAGAATTTTGAAGAAATCATGCAAAGGAAGGCAGAAAACTTGGAAATGAGTAAAGAAATTATTTAGTTTCTTTAATCGTTAGTATAATTCCAGTCCGGTGAAGACTGTTTCCATGCTTTTAATCCGTCTAAAATTGTTTTGAGAAACTGAAAAGTTTTTCAGTGAATCCGAACTTTTCGTTCTTTTATAAAGCAAAGAAAGAGTGATAATGCGATGTATCTGAATTGTTATAGACCTGGTGGAGAATCAACTCATCCATTTCACGGCTGAAATTCCAGAATTTGTTAAAAATCGATTCCCCTATAAAAACGAAACGAATCTGCCAAGTCATATCTTATGGAATGGTTGTGTTTATGACAACCAATTATCAACATGATGGACATAGGCTCTAAGGGGAAGGGGATAGCCAGCAGTGGGGATCTTTCTAAGGGATTATAACCCATACTTAAAGCCAAGAAATTCAAGGTTAAAAAAAAACACAGAAAACGGCAAATGATTAAGCCAACGGGCACGACTGGGTTCGAATCTCCAGTCTACCAGCTTGGAGAGCAGAACTTCTTAGCCTCTCGTGGTGCTATGTCTTAGTGGAAAAAAGATAAAAACCCTATTAAGAGGTTTACATGTAGATTTACCGTTGTGTTTTCTTGCTCCCAGTTATCTATGCTTTTTCCATGTGACCCATACCTTTTGGTTCAGAAAAGCACAATGATAAACCTACTAGTCATAAATATACTAAAATAGGGTTTTAATGTGCTCTCCATTAAGGTATGACTTGGCAGGCGGATTGCGTTTTAATATGTGGATCGAGTTTTAACTAATTCTGGATTTTCAGTGGTGAAGACGATGAGGTGATTGTGTGTGCCGATGCCTCCCGGTGTACTACTTTGCAGCAAAATCAAATATTTAGTGTTTGCGAAGAAATTTCGAAAGGCGATATTTACATTTAAATAATGTTAAATATAATATAATAGATGTCGAATGTTGTCAAGTGGTAGTATATAAAACTAAAATTATTAAAATCAAAATATAATTATTAAAATTAAAGTATAAATACTAAAAAAATAAGCATTTGGGCATTCATTAAAGGACGTTTAGATGTAAAAATTTGAATATAAGAAAAAATGGTAATTGTTTTTTTTCTTGGATCACATGGATATATCGCCAAAACAGGTTTTAAAACTCTCATTTTATCTATTGTTTCCAAGCAGCAATAATGTTAAAAACTGTAATTCAATGTAAGATCGTCTGGTGTAATAAAGCCAGGCGGGGTAATAACGCCAAGTGCTAATATTATGCATATTTATGAACTAATCCGGTAAATGACACTCATGTGCTCTGCGCTGAAGGGTTTTAAATCATATAAATCGCAAAAAATAGCTTAAAGTTCATTTGTTCCATTTGTAGGTCTTATTGCTTGTACAAGCAACTAAAATTTACACTTGATCTAAAATTTGCGAGAAGTTTTGTGATGTGAAGACTATTTTTTTATCCGGAAATACTTTGTTTATTACATAAATTTGTAGTGCATTTCATGTACTTTCAAAATATTGTAGAAGATTTCGGATATCTTCTCGAGATAATTTGAGGTTCAAAATGTACTGCGCATTAACTATACCGGGGTAATAACGCCAATCCTTGGCATTAATACCCCTGTTGATTCCACCCAGTGGCCGAACTACATCCTAAATACTGATTCAAATAAACACGGTTAAAACCGTGCAATGTTTCTAATAATTGTATTTAAACGGTCCTTTTTAAGCGAAAAGAAGATCACGGTCTGATATTCTTTTGCCTCCTCCCCCACACACACCACACCTTTTTTTCTTACACTATCACAAAAAAATGAACATTTTCAATAGCTTAGAATGCAATTTGACAATTTCTAAGTTTGTAGAGTTTGTAGAGTTTGTATTTTTAGAATTGGGCAATCTACATGCCATTATTCCATCTTATTTCATAGTTTTGTTTGCATGGCGTTATTATCCATATAGGTAGGTAATAACGCCAAATAGCATTGGTCAAGAAATCACGCCATTACACTTTATGAATACATAGCTGTTACTAATTTTTTTTTATATAGATAGTCAATGAGTTGCTGTATCAAATCCTATATTTGTTTGAAAAATACAGTCGAAAACTAAGCCGTGAAAATTGGTAGAACCTAGAGATGGGAAATATGGTTATATTTGGTTAACAGGTTACATCATTACACAGTAGCACTAATAACAGGTTCCAACATCCTGTTATTTTTGTAACAGGATACAATAAACAATACTAAACAATTTAAAAACAACTGTTAAATATGCTCCTAAATTCCACTTTCAAATTATTTCAACTTAGATTTACGTTTAAAAATATGCCTTCTATATTAAATTTATTTACATAACGTAGTTAAAAGATATTTAAACAAGAATTGTGTAATGACCAATGATCCGTCATACGATATTATAATGAGCAAAATGACAAAGCAATTTTATTAGTATAACTGAATAACCTTAAAATATTATTAGACTTTTTACCAGGAAAACTAAAACTAAAAACTAATAAACAACATTTAAGTTTGGTTGGTTGGCTGCGTTTATGGCTGCCAGTTATTAACACATGGGATATGGGTCCTAAGGGTGGTGCCTCCGTGGGGGGAAATCTTTCTCAGGAACCCAACCCGTATTTACGCAAGGAAATCAAAGGTCCAAAAAAACACGGAAAATGATTAGGCTGACGGGCGCCATTGGGTTCTAACCCAGCACCTGTCGTCTACCAGTTTAGAGGGCAGAATCTCTCGGCCTGGTGGAGCAACAACATTTAAGGAAAAGAAATATAGGCACATGTATTTTTGAATATAAAATAATGTATCCTATAGCCAATACGAAAAACAGGAAAATTATAAAGTACAAGAAGACATGTTAAGAAAATTATCTTTAACATACAGAGGAAAATGAATTTTTCAAAATTCCATCCTCCATATACCGCGTTTTTTCAATCAGCACTGTTGATGTTTTAAAATCTGAAATGAAATGCATACTAAATATTCTTACAGCAAGTCAACGCGTGCTGCCACTACCAGAGCGGCTGCAAAACATAAAACGAATATTGACTGATAGGACAGAGAAACTTTTGATATAGAACAGTTGGTAGAGAATGAAACTTTTTCCATATTTAGTTTTTTCGTCTATTTCCTTAATAATAGATATGTATAGTATGCAAGATCGATTGTACGCTGTTATGAAAACTAAACAGGGTGCTACAAAATATTAACTACCATTTACTTCATATTCATAAGGTAATATTGTTGCGTAAAATAAAATAGTCTAATACTTTGAACTCATCTAAATTTTATCCTATTATTTTTATGTGTTTCAGAAAGCTTTAAACCTAATATATTGTACTGTATTTTATATTTTTAAATGTTAAAATCTTATCTAAACATTCCAGATTTAATTTATATGAAATTTAATTGCATTTACTTAATGTCAAAAATAAATTAAAAATATTTTTTAAATAATTTTTTCTCAATTATTCTAATATTTTGAATATGAGTTGTATTAAAATGGTTTCAAGCTTCACTAGTTCATGCTTTTTTATATGGGCCCATGAATAAATGAAAAAATAAGGCTTATTTTACAAAATTTTCACCCCCCCAAAATAAATAAATAAATAAATAAAATAGTGACATTCTGCCGACAGAAAACTTGGACAACTAAGTTTGTATTTTTTGAATTGTCAGGACAATTTTTTTAATCGTCAGGAAATATTGTATTTTGCAGGAAATACTTTTAAATGAAGAGTTTTTTTTATTCATTATTATAAACTACTACTACAAAAATTACGGTATAATTTTCATTTAATGCGCAATTTCACATGAAAAATAATATATATTATTTTAAGTACAAAAATTGCAATAAAAAAAGACTGAATAACATTTATATGGCACAGATTTCATACACACACCACATTGGCACAATTTTTTCCAGATGCCGATTCGGCAAAAGACTTCAAAGAAGTTTGAGAAATTTAAATTTTAACTCATTATGGGTCCATAACGTGATCTAAAACGACGGGAGAAAATTTTTCATGCTAGATTTGTAATGTATGAAGCATAAGCTTTCAATAGACATATTACATCAAAAAATGGGAAACGCCCACCCCCCTCCCCCCTCCCCAAATGGACCTATGGGGGAAAACCAGAAAACTAAAATAGCAAAAAGAACGGCGAGGAAAAGTTAGCTCTGCTAGAATTTTTCTCTCCATTGTAGCTCCCATAGAAGCAAAGTTATAGCCTTTTAAAGATTGAAAGGAAGTGAAGGAAGTGAAGAAATGAACAAAATTAGGTGAGTCACCGACAGGGGGGGCATAGCCCCGGGGGTGCCATGTAGCTTACATTTTTAAGTAAAAAATGATAGAGAATTAAATGAGTGAAATTTTAAGGTACATGTTTGGGGGGGAGGTGCAACCCCTCCCCCCCTAGAAGAGGCCCTCAAAAACAGATCTTAAAATAAACAATAACTTCCAGCTCACTGCAAGACATAAACCTCACTGTATTAATATATTCAACTACTAATCATCCAATTTAACTTCTAATCAACTACCAATCATCCTTTTCTTTAGAAATCAAATCCGCAAATCTTAAATTTAACCGTTCTGATATTTAACAAAAAGTTACGAAACCATTTTTTATTTATCCTCTGCTCATCAACAACCACGAATAAAAAACACTCTTTTTTTCCTTCCCAAAAATAGAAACTTTAAATCAAAAGTCGTTCACGAAAACAAAATTATCCTCAGATAATATTTATTGCTATCACTTTTCAAGGTTTTCAAATAATTTGTAACAAAACGTTTGAAAATAAGCAATATTTACGAAACGATAAAATGTTCTTTTGTAACGAAAGAACTACATTTATTGAATAACTGGTAGAAAATCTATTATTAGATATTGAATTAGCGAATATTAAGGAATTATTTCTATTGTGGATGGCTTCAAATCGCTCGCTGTTTTGAATTCAAATCAATCTGAAACTTTAATGTAGAAGTTTTAAATGAGCTAATTAATTAAAAATACATAGATTCAAGCATTTTATTTGAAAGTGACAAAATATAGCTTTGTTAGTTTTAAAATAGATTTTCCAGCTAAAATCGAGAATTGAATTTTTAAGGCATTAAATTATGAATAGATGCATTTTAATTAAATGTAGAAAAAATGTACATATTATAAAATTAATCATTCTGAACTTAAATTTTGCTACATTTTCGGGGTGAAGGACTAGAAATAATTGCTTTTTTCCTTTACGTAATATAAATGGAAAATATACTAACAAAATCTAACAATCATATACGCTAGGTCATGCTGCATTTAAAAAGGATTTTCTTTATAAAATATAAAATTCTATTAATTTAAAATGCATTTGCAACATAAGACTGCATTTAAAGGATTTTTTAGGATATGTTGAATATACATATCTGCACATATTTTTCTCTCATATTTTCACTAACGAGCAATGATTCATGATTTTCGACTTCCGACTTTTAATGGATTTACATGTTTTGGGATGATTTAAACAGAATTTAATTATTTTTGACACATTAATCTATGTGTTATATATAATATATTGATTATAATATATTGATTAACGAGGAAAACATTTCAAGCATGAGGTTTATCTAGGAATTACAATCCCGAGACTAATTTCCGATCCCGGGATTTCGGGATTGTTTAGATTCAATCTCGGGGATCCCGGGATAATCCCGGGATTACAAAAAATTTTTCCAATATTATCAATTCTCACAATAGCTAAATTTCACAACATTGAAAAAAATAATTAAAGTAAAAATACAGCCTAGTTTATGAAAATATACAAAGTTCAAAATTTATTACTTTAATAATAAAAAAAATATATAGAATAAGTTATAAGAATTGGAAATTAAAACAAAATAGTTGTTGATGTTTAACAATGTAACAAAAATGTCTATATTTTATCTTCCAAATAATTTCTTTCATTTGATGCTACAAAAGTCTTTGAATGGGTAAATATTTACAATATGAAAAGATAATTAATAATTTAACATTACTAATTAAATTTTGAATTATTCTCATAACCAAATAACTAAAGATTACAAATTTAGGATATCGAAAACACAAGATTTTCCCCTACAAAATGCTTTTTTTCTTGAAGTAAAAGTACTTAACACATACTCACATATATCAATAAAAAAATAACCAAATGTATTATTTAAATTTATAATTAGTGATAGCTGTTTAAATTTGAAAATGTTGCATAACATAAAAAATTATAACATGCCAAGATAAAAAGAATATTAGTTTGAATAGCTCAGTGTTTCTTAACTAAACGGTTTTCCTTTGAAAATATGATGTAAGAAATAAGTAAACTTTTAAAGTATTATATCCAAGTCGAATTGCAATAAATTCTGCTGCTAAAAAGGCTCGTTCTGCTTCTACACTCGCGGGGGGAATTGTCAGCAAATATTGATAAACTAATTTTAAATGATGACCGCATACTCCTCAATTTTGAAAAAGAGGCATTTCATTTCTAATTTGTATGGATAAATCCTTTTGTTTTTGTATTTCAGGTTCGATAGATCGCATGTTTTTTTAGCTCACAGGCTATCATAGCCTGAGAGCTTATGTGCCCGTCCGTTCTGTATGTATGTTCGTACGTAACGCGATAACTCATGATAAAAATATCCGATCCACTTGAAATTTTGTATGTAGGTATATCCTGACAAGGCGCTTCCCTGATTAGTTTTTGGAGTTCATTCGATATGTATAAGAGGGGGAACGGGGGGCTCATGCCCCCCGTTAGTTGATATAGATGGGATTTTCATGCAGAATTAAGTTTTCAAAATTTAGATTAGGATCATTCTGATGAGGCGATTCCGTGACTGTTATTAGGTGTTCTTTGATTAAGTATAAATAGGGGGAACAGGGGTTCTAATGCCCCCCCCCGTTAGATGATATAAATGGGATTTTCATGCAGAATTAAGTTTTCAAAATTTAGATTAGGATCATTCTGATGAGGCGATTCCGTGACTGTTATTAGGTGTTCATTGAATAAGTATAAATAGGGGGAACAGGGGTTCTAATCCCCCCCCGTTAGTTGATATAAATGGGATTTTCATGCAGAATTAAGTTTTCGTTCAAAATTTAGATTAGGATCATTCTGATGAGGCGATTCAGTGACTGTTATTAGTTGTTCATTGAATAAGTATAAATAGGGGGAACAGGGGTTCTAATGCCCCCCCCCGTTAGTTGATATAAATGGGATTTTAATGCAGAATTAAGTTTTCGTTCAAAATTTAGATTAGGATCATTCTGATGAGGCGATTCCGTGACTGTTATTAGGTGTTCATTGAATAAGTATAAATAGGGGGAACAGGGGTTCTAATGCCCCCCCCCATTAGTTGATATAAATGGGATTTTCATGCAGAATTAAGTTTTCGTTCAAAATTTAGATTAGGATCATTCTGATGAGGCGATTCCGTGACTGTTATTAGGTGTTCATTGAATAAGTATAAATAGGGGGAACAGGGGCTCTAATGCCCCCCCCCCGTTAGTTGATATAAATGGGATTTTCATGCAGAATTAATTTTCGTTCAAAATTTAGATTAGGATCATTCTGATGAGGCGATTCCGTGACTGTTATTAGGTGTTCATTGAATAAGTATAAATAAGGGGAACAGGGGTTCTAATGCCCCCCCCCCTTAATTTATATAAATGGGTTTTTCAAGCAGAATTGTCAGATTTCGTTCAAATCTCTGAATAGTTTTGGAAGTTTAATGGTTAAGTATAAAAGAGGGGGATAACTCCTTTTAAATTATATAAATGCTAAATGGGTTTTTATTAAGAATTATCTCATTTGCTCTGAATTTTGGATATAGATTTTTTATATGATAAAGTATGTCTTTGATAGTATAGGAGTTTCAATGATTAAGTATAAAAAAAGAGGAAAGGGGAGAGCTGTTTCCCCTTCTTAATTTTTTTTCGAACGGAATTAACCCTTGAAAATATAAGGCTTTAATGTACAATTAGTATTTGTAGCCTGTGAGCTCAATGCCATCAGTTTAACTGGGCAGTATTCTTTATTTTTCTATTTCTTGTTACAATTTTTCTTATATGTTCGGCAATCCGTTCGCCGTTTCGCAGTGAGCTCAATATGCGTTATTTCTGTATCTTCAAAATTACCATTGTTAACACTGTTTACTCTTTCAATTATCGTTTCACTTGCTTCTTAATAACAGTTTTGTTAGGAATCAAAAACATACTTCTAGTTTTCACTCAGGTCATTTCGTTTAGGATTATACAAACAATTTGAAACACGTGATAATTCCATACGTCGTCGCTCTCTAATGCAAAATTTTAGCACGTCTGCCATTTTGCAAGCAAATTTTGATTTTTTCTCCAACAATTCGATTAAAATAATTTTTAAGGCTGTGTCTGCGGTTAACAAATTAGAATCCTTGCGACAGATTACTTCTACTGTGATTTGTATCGGTTTAAGAACTTCAACAATTTTGTTTATAAATAGAAAATCGGAATAGTCAATTCAGATCTTATGCCTTAAATCAATTAAAGCTTTCTGTATGCTATTTTTAAGAAATAAAATTGTTCAACTGCAGTTACTTGGCTATTCTATCTAATCTTGCAATCTAAAAGAAGGGGAAGTTCTTTCTCTTTTTCAGATTTAATATACTTTTGAAGAATTTCATTCCTTGTTGCAGATCTTTTAAAATTAATTACTAATTTTCGAACTTTTTTGATAAGTTCATTGATATACTCATCAGAGTATGAAAAGCCGTTTTCGTCTTCAAAAATTAAAACAAAACCCAATTCTAAACTTTCGGAAGATTCAATATCTTCATCTTTATCATTTTCTTCTAAGGCTAAATTTTAACTTCCGCAGCAAGTTTCAGCTACTGTTTTACTGGAGGAAGTTTCTGGTTCTGTATTTCGTTGGTTACAATATAAATCATCACAAACTGCTAATTGAATGCCATGAGCGAAACAAAGCTGTTGATCAGCTTTCTTTTCCGAGTTTCAGCATTACATTTGGTCCATCAGTTACGATAGCAACAACGCAATTGAAACTTCATACTGTTTTAGACGCACATTGTCAGCATTTCTATACACTTTTTTTCAGTGAAAGATTCATGTATGCGCATAAGCCCTAAATTACAGAATTTATTTAAATGTATACTTCTTGAATGAAAATTAGTATTCATAAATCGTTTGTTTGCAATAGATGTTCATTCGTCAAAAGTCAAACTATTTTCCCCCGAAGTTTAAAAAAATTGTACATTTCTTGTAATTAACACCTTTATTATGAAACTGTAATTCACTACACGATTTATAACTGATTCTGCAGATTTTGGCAAATCATTATCAGTCTTCTATTTTCAAATTTTAGAAGGCAATTTATCTTCTATGTAATCTTGACTTATAGAAGGAAAAGAGGATGTAATAATTTTTTTCTAAAATTTAGTGTCGTATAAATGTGTCGTATAAATTAGTCGATCCACCTAATGTTTCAAGCACTGCGCTACACTTTTACATTTAGCGCCTTTTCCATCTTTTGACGTACCATAGTAATGGTACGTCAAAATGACGTACCATACTGCCATATAACAGTAATGCCATACTGAAGATGTATCATTGTCTTTCCGATGAGCTACGGAATCCTTTTCATTTGACATATTTAAAGCAAAGTAAATATGAATGCATGAAAAGCTGAGAAGTTAGCCCATAATGGCAATCATACACAAATGCGACGCTTATCAGCAAAATCTAATTCAAAAATGACCTACGAAGTGAATAAAATTTCTACATAAGCTGTGAAATCGAAATAAACAAACGAATTCATTTTTTCTGCCTAATAACTGTGTGTGTTACATCTATTTGGAAGTCAAAATATTTCCACTGTAAAAGATTTAATCTCTTAAAAATATATGTAAAGATATAAGGTATATAATCTTTTTCAATCATGCATAAACTTCAAGAAAATTGATTTTTTCCCAATCAAAAGCGAAAGTTTATAAATATCTTTTTTAATTTCAGCTGAATATTATGCCAGTAAAAAAACCGGACAATCCCGTAAATACCGGGATTTTCTTTTGACTAATCCCGGGATTTTCGGGATTAAAAATACATCGCGATCCCGGAATCCCGGGATGAGGGATCCCGGGATTGTAATCCCTAGGTTTATCTAATAAATTTTCAAATATCTTCCTTTTCTACTAAAATTCCTGTGTTTTGTGCTCTAGATATTGTGCTCTAGTATTTTGTGCTATCAAAATAGGAGAAAAAATGTTATGTTGGTGATCTGTCACCACGCACCAAACAGAAAAAGTGTTTAATTAGCGGTGTAAGTTATTACTATTCATGCATGTATTCACTACTAGTCATAGTGATTAATGAACTGCAAAAAAAATTAGCATCACATACCTAAGAGAGCAGGTTATTACCAAGAGTGAAGATAGGGTCATGCTGAGCGCTAGTGTGGAATTTAGGGGATGGTCCGAAGTGAAGGGGGCGAAATAGCCGCTGAGCAATGAGATATCTCCTTGGAATATATTTGAGATTATGGGTTTCCAATGGTAAGAAAAAGCTCCCCCCACCTCCCGGGACTCTAAAATGTTCCTTTTCCAGAGCACAGAAATCCTTCCCTAGAAAAGTGTCTGAATTCAACATTGTTGTGCAAACGTCTCAAAAGAAACGATTGAAGATGTTTTTAATGAATATTATTCTTATTTTAGAGGTACAAAAAATGAATCTTGATTAAGGCAAGTAAAGGAAGATGTTGTCATTAAGAACCACGTGTTATTTATTTAACAGAGACTTTTCAGTAACATATTAATGCAATATTAGGTTCTAGTGTAGTAACACTGTTATTTATCCTAATACGATAAATAATCCCCATCCCTAGTAGAACCTTAACGTGGCGTTACTACCCCAGGGTACCTTACATAGCGGACTTAAATTTTAAGATGGGAATCTCGCCCACAATTCTTGCATCCTTGAAAAACGAATATTGCGGGTAAGAGACAATCACTCAAACATTTTTGACAGTTTTTGTAGAATTTTACTTTTTAAATCGAGTCCTGATACCAAAAAGCCGGATAAAGCAGCATAAATCATCTATATATTTCCCAATCGATCCATTTTGACTTTTTTCACCCTGATAGACGAATGAAATTTACGAATATCTTCCAGCCACCGATCGTTGAATTTCGGGATTTTTTCCCCCAGCAAACAATTAGTGAATTTCATTTTTTTTTTCATGTAAGACATAAACCATTCACAATTTTTCCTCTTCTCATTACCAATTGGCGGAACTTTTCAGATTTCACACGAGACAAAATTACAAACTTTTCAAGTTTCCCCTAGTGCGATTGATCAAATTCATTACTTTCTTCCTAAAATGGATGGACGTATTTCGTGATTTTCTTTTCCACGACTAAAAATGAATAGAATTAAGAAGTCACTATGGCCTACCAAGCGTTGCTCCTTGTTAGTCCTAATGAGTCTATAATGACCAGTCACCATTAAGAAAAAAGTGAGATCAGAAAGGCTCAGCGTGATTACATTCCCGAATTTAGCACCATTTTTGGCGTTGTTGAGGGAATTCGTCAACAAGGTGACAGTTGTTTTTTTCAACAACTTATATATATGTATATGTATATGTATACATATAACGTTGCAGCTATAACCTCTTCTCCTAAAAATGCAAAAGCATTATTAGAAATGTCGCCTACTTTTACAAAATCAATTAAGTAAATATACAGAGCGAGCCAAAAAGTGGCAACATCTTCGCAATATAAATTAAACTTTGAAAAAAAGAAAAAAACGACTAAAAGAAGATGTTAAAGCACAAAAGCTATTCGAATATTGAGGTTTTTTTTCTTTTTTAGGGCATAATTCAATTGCAAAGAAATGGACGGAAGAGACGTACTGCGGGCATAAAATAAAGAAAACTTCTATTTCAGGAAAAGTATGTCTAATTCAGACTCTGAATCAGTCTGATTCAGAATCTAAAATGAAAAATCCAGACACCAATAATTAATTTTGCTTAATAGAATAATAAAATACCTGAAATGATTTATTATTTAGATTGCGAAATAAGGTCTCATGCTGTGTGAGCTTGAAAAAGAAAAATGAACAAAAACAAATTCTTATGTAAGTCTTACATCACTTCATACATAATATTTAAGTTACTGGAAATGAATTCCACAATTTTTTATTTTAATTACTTATAACATACATTTATATTTTGAATACATTTTGATTTAAAACAATTACTGTTTCAAACATTTGATTTTATTGAATTACATTGCTGTTGTTTTGTTTGATTTTTCTTTCACCACAAATTTTGTTTTTGATAAAATTAGTTGTATTCCCCCATTGATTAAAACAGTCTAATACTGTTAGGTTGAATTTATGATGTTACGATTCCAACTTAGGCAATCATTCGCAGATATTGGGCTACTTTTTTCTCAGTTTTAAAATTAAAATAAAGCTTAAAACTTTCAAAAATATGTTATAAAGTTTTATTTAGTTAGTAGATGATTTGATTGACAATATGTAGTCATATTTTGCAGATATTTTGTAGTTACACCAGGAAATAAGTGAACAAATTCGGTTAGTTTTCCCCCTTTTTTAATATCTTTTCTGGTTCATAAACTAAAGACTGAATTTTTCATTAAAAAATTTAATGCAATTTTTAGTTTTTAGAGACTTATGCTATCATTTAAACTATTTTGTCATTTGAAACACTTTTGTAAATGTACTCAAGATCATTAATTCAAATTATTAAAACTGCATGCGCTTGGGAAAAGTGAAACTAAGTAAGTGAAAACTTTTAAATGCTAACATTTTATAAGAGAATTTTAATGAAACCCAAAAGGAGCAATGCACGCACATAAATTAAAATTATTTTAATTTAAATTCATAAAATATATTTTATAGCTGTAAATTATTGTCGAAAGAGTCTCATGGGAAAGTTGAATATTTACAAAGCCCTATAGTAGAGGATTGTGTAGTTTTCAGACAGATCACAGAGTTTGAAATCATTTATTAAAAATTGTAAAGCTTGTTATACCCACATTATGAAATTACTAGATTAATATTCATAATTTGAACTAAAGTATCGACTTTTTAAAGAGTTGTAAAGAATTCTTTTGGCAATATAGTCTCCCGAGAATTTAATATCTGCAGCATTTTATGTTAAATATATAAACTAGCGTATATTTATATGAAAACAAAAGTCTAACACAAAACAGACATTTTCTTTTACGTAGAATAGTTTAGAAGTTTATTTTAGGAACATGCACTGTAAAAAATTTATATTTATACAAATGTAAAGTTGCGGAACATCTACAAAAATGTTGTTTAAATGTTACAAGTATCTGTAATTTTACAAGAGAACCTAACGAAATAGTAGTAGTTTTAATAAAATGTTAGCTAGTGTTTATTTATAAGAGAAAAAATCTGTACTAAACAAACGCTTTTCATGCAGAACAATTTAGAAGTTTATTTAAGAAGCATACATTTAGAAGCCTTATAAAAAACATCTTCTTGCTAATGGAAATTATAATTATTGAAACAAATCTGAACTACGATGACAATTTTTAATGATTTTTCATATTGAAAGATAAGTAACTGTGAATAAAATACATTCCACAGACAAATTCCGGTATCGCATTTCTTCTCTTTAATCCCTTCGCGACGGGAGCCTTTTATGAAATTTTTAATACTTTGTCACTGGATTTTAAAAACAGAAATTTGTGACTTATTGAATCGAGAAAATGCTCCGATTCAATAAGGAAAACATTACGGCAAAATTTAACTGGTGGGGATAAACAAGGATTCTTAAACCTTTTTGCGGCACATATACGTTTCGCTAATCCCCAATGGGTTAAGTACTCTGCTTTTTTTTTAATCAAAAATTATTACTTATTTTAAAATTTATTTGTTTGCGTCAAACTGAGAAAACATACTAACATAAAGTATTTGATGATATTAGAAGAAAAAAATATCTGCCTAACACAGTTACGGAGTATTATGTTGTCGATTCATAAATTAATTGCTATATATCTATCGATACAAAGTTTTGTATACATTAAAAATGAATACATATGTGGCAGTATATATCATGTTTATCATTAGTTAAACCATAAATAGCTGTCAAATTTATCAAAAGGTCTAGTTTTGTAAGTATTTAAATCGTATTTCACCTTCCTCTTTCTGCTTCAATAATAATCAATTGCCAAATTTATCATATTCCTTCGAGAGGCTTTATAACTTGGGAAAATAGACAGAATGCATAATTATGTCACAAAAGATCATAAATTCAAAACACAGCATATATTAAATTTCGACATTGGCTTAGTGTAAAATGTATTGAGAGAAATACTATTAGTGTTATTATAATAATTTCATTGTGATCGATCTATGAATAATTCTTAGAATTTCACAAACTTAAATACAGATTCGCCTAATAATATTACAATAATAAATATTTATTATATATTCAGATTGAATAAACTTGATACTCTTTCAAAATATAAACTATTCTTGCATAGAAGCTAAGCATTTCTGGAATTCATTATGAAAAATCTTTTATAATAAGCATACAAGTTTATTAAAATGATAACTTTTGAAATAATAACGTTAAAGTGACAATCCGAAATTTTAAATCCAATGGTGCAAAACTTTAAAATTACATTGCATTTTATAATTTTTAAATCCTTTGCGCACAAATCTTCGTGATTTTCTCGGGTTATTAATATTTTGCTAGAAAAGATCACATGTAAATTGAGGACAGTGGATTGCTTTTGGAGACAATATTATATATATACATATATATATATATATATACAGTAAAATCTCTAAATAACGGACACCTCGGGAGCGCAGAAATTGTCCGCTATTCAGAGGTATCCGCTATTCGGAAAACATGAGACGTTAAAAAATTGCTAAGTTATTCTTAATGTTTCATTAAAGGACTTTTATATGTCCTAAAATCTCTGTTTTATATTAATCAGAATTTAAAATTCTTTTATCAAACAATAAAACTGAAATAAAACGGTGCATAGCTTTATCCACTGTTTATATGAAAAAAAAATATGTTATAAAAGTTTTTTTTGCTTGCGATTACATATAATTTGTTTTTCAATGTGAAGTTTTACCTTTGTCAGTAATTTTAATCCTTCTGAACTACCTTTTATTTACACATAAAAAAAAACTGTGAAACTGCTCACTGTATTTTGCCACTTCTTGCAAATTCTGGATATTGCAGAAAACACCTTTAGTTTCAGTATCTCTTTCTTCATCACTAAAAGTACTTTAGTCGAAAATTCTGAAGCAGTATAATTGTATATAGCAATTGATTCTTTTTCAGTAACTCATCATCAATATTAATGAAAATTTTGGTAGTTTCTTCACTCCTGATATATTTTATCAATTCACTTATTTCGCTTAATTCTTCATTTGTGTCGGAAATATATGCTTCACATTCTGTTAATGTAAATCCTGCTTTTATGGAACATTGTCAAGCGCTTTCCGGTTTTATGTTTTTTACAGTTGAAGAAATCCAAATTGTAGCATCGACAGCATTAACTAAATTTAGACAGTTCTCAAGTGTATTCATACAATCAAACTTTAAAACAAAAATGAATGAATGAATGAAATAAGGAGAAACTATCACTTAAAAAAATGTTATAAAAAATCTCTCATATTTGAAAATTTTAAAACCCCCTAAAAATGTAACTTTTTTCCATTAAAAATACTAAAATATTAAATATTAAATATTAAACATTAAATATTAAACTATCAAAAATATATTGATTCATTTTATAGGTAATGGTGTTATATGCATGAAAAAAAATTAAGCTATTCCATCAAATAGTTTTTTTTTAAATCTTGGTGTTAGTCGTGAAAAATCAAGTTTTGAGTAAACGCGACATAAAGTTGAAATTATATGGGTGCGGCTATGAAAGTGTTGATACATAAATGCTTATAATTCCGTTAAAAATTCAAATATTTTTACTCTGTTTTTTGCATATAGTTAAGAATTAATTGATAATCAAACGAAATCATAAAAAATCGATTTTTTGAAAAGTTTTCAACCCCTGAGCCCATTTAAGTTAAAAAATGTTATGAAGTAAAATCGTGCATTTAATCATTTTTCTGAATATAGTATTAACAGGAAATATTGGTTCTTTGGATGCAACGTATTCCCAATTAAATGCTGTTACATTATATACGAACGAATAACAATGTAATGATCGTTTTACGCTGTTTTAGAACGTTTTTTTTGAGTTATTTAATTAAAAAAATGTTTATATTAAATTTATATTACAAAATGGTTACTCGCATATTGAATTTTTCGTAACTCGTTATGATAAAATTTCGAAAATCATCTTATTATACATAGGGAAAAAAATCACCTTTTTTATAGTATAGGTAGACAAAATAAAAAATAACATTTTGAATGAAGCAGAGAGACTTTGAATTTTTAAGCCTTTTTTAAAACACTTTGCTTGTGAAATGTTTAACTTATGTATTTTCGAACACTCAACTTAACATCTAGCTTAAAACGTCTGGCTGTGCTCATTAGTTTTTATTATAAACCATGATTTCACAATGCCAGAAATAAACGATAAAACTATTTTAAATTTTTTAATAAGGGGAGTTTTGAAACTCATGTCCTTATATATAAGTAATGTAAAACAAATTTATTGCTAAAACTTAACGTAGATTGTCTTATAAATACTAACATTGTGAGTCTCAGAGCATAAATCGTATGACATTTAGATACTTAAAAAAAGATCGAAATATGTACTTCTGATATGCACAGATGTTTGATAGGAACGATCTGAATACTATATGAAAATTTTCTTGTCATATTTTTCGTTAGTCCCCATTAAAAACAATATTGCCTGAAAAAATCGCAACTTTGTTGAGATATTTTACTGAAACCTGAAAAGCTTTGCTGATTTTATTTAACGTTAATAATACAGTTCAATCTTATTTATCCGAATCCTGGTTATCCGAAAATCGGCTTAACTAAAAGACCATATAATTTCTTAAAGTCCATTTTAAATGTGGAAATTTTTATTTTCACCAATGTCAAAATGACACCTTTCAACACATTTTAATTCACGATTACTATTTTAGTTGTAAATTTAAGTCAAAACATTTATGAATATTTTTAATACATTCAAGAGTCTTTTAATGTAGGTAAGATTTAAAAATTAGAAGCAAAACAAGTAAAAATGAAAAATTTGAAAGATAGTATTGTATACAAGTAGAAATAGTGTTAAAAATCATGTTATTTATGAAATAAACAAAGTCAATTTACTTATTTGATCCATGGTTTAATTTAAGGTATTTTATTAGACTTACACATACAACACTTTTTTTAAAAAACAAAATATGCTATAATATTCTTTTTAAAAAAATTCAATGTGCAATTTTGCAATTGTAAAAAAATTCATTGTGTGTGTGTGAATACGGTTTTAAATTATCTGCAGGATTTATTAAAAATGGGCCTGTTGCATACAAATTTTCTACAGAATGTTTTGAAGATTTTCTTATAATTTTTTAGTGGATGTGTCTACCTTAATAGAGATTTGGTAGTTATTGTAAGAATTTTATTTTATAATAAAATGTTAATATCATAATAATTTTCGATTTGCTTTAAGCATAATTTTGCGCCGAATCTGAAATTACATCATATAAATTGGAAATATCAAATGTAAAATTATATTATTTTGCCCTAAGTTCCATTTTTTTATTTAATGGGGTGCAAAGATTTGTAACTTTCCTGTTTCATGGTGAATTATTTAATAAAATTTTCCCTATATTGTGCATATATTTTCTTTTTAAATATCAAATATAATTTCAAAGCATTTTATAATATGTAAAAGAGAGTTATTAATGCTACATATACAAAATATCGTTAAAAAAATTCAAAGATGGTACTAGAAGCACATAACTTTGTAACTTTCTAGAAATATTTCTGTAATGAATCTCAATTTGTAAAGCCTATTCGTAGAAATTTCTGAAAGGATAGTTTGTTATATTATATAAGAACATTTGAGCAACGCTTTTCGTCTTAAGCAACGTTTATTTATTGTAAAATGTATGTTTTTAATGAGGATATTATTATTTTTCTTATTTTAACTTCAGAGAAAACGCTTTTCTAATGGCAAAGATAATATATTGTCTGTGTTATATAGTTGGAGATTTAAGAATTATTGCAGACATTTTATTTGAAGATTATTGTAATATAATTATAACAAATTTTTAGGCTTTTCTTTAAATATGAATTTTAATAGACTGAGAAAATTAAACTGATAAATTTACAATATTTAGGAAAAAATATTTGATATTTCACTAAATTTAAAGTTTGATGCAACATAACAATTTAAAAAACATAGATAGTTTTTTTACAAATAATTTTTAACATATATTCTACAATTTATATATTTTTTTATCCTACATTTTTTCCAAAATACTTTTACATGTGATCAAGCTGAAGTGATGTGAAAATTGGAATTGAAACCACGTGTTTTACATGCGGGTCAATATGAACAAGATTTTGTTTTTCAAAATAATACTTTTGCAATATAGCATTTTTCATTATAGTATTATTTTTCATTTATCTCCTTGAATAACTAAAAATTTTACATGACACTACATAAGCATGCATATTTAAGACCTGTATTGTCTTACCTGAAGCCACTCATAATGCATCTTTCATGGCTACCACATTTATAATTAAAAAATTATAAAAATACATACCCTCTAAATATTTTCAAAAAGAAAATCTTGAAAAGTACGAAATACTCTCGTTTCAGTGAGAAATATTACTCCCATCACTCGAAATACCTCAGACCTTAAAGTGTTAAATAAGGGAAAGTAAACATACTCACAATAGCGATATTAAAGAGAACGAGCATTTTATTTTTCCTGAATTTCGGGGTATAATACCATTATATTCGATAAATGAATTGCGACCTTGATTTCTTGTTTATATTGCAGCAATGCCGTTGTGGAAAAAAACCGTTGTAATAATTGTTGTTGCAATGTATCGTTGTAAGAATCATTGTAGTAATGTAGTGTTCTACGATTTCGTAAATATTATACCAGGTTCTCTTAGAACAAAGAAAACATGGAATAATACATACCAATATTTGAACATTAAATGAAATTTAAAATAAACTAGCGGCCTTCGCCCGCTACAGTGGTCGGTTTAGACGGACAGACGGGAATTAAATAGATTAATTGTACATAATCTACACGTAATATTAAATAGTTTAATACTATTAGAATGCATATCAAACAATGTCTCAATATATAAGTATGCATTGGAATATTTTTGTGTGGCCCTGTAAATTAGTAACAATTATTCTTTGTCTCACAGATTGAACAGAATGTATATTTTATTGTATACTTCATAGATACATATCATTTTTATTATGTTGAATCAGTGTAACACCATTAAAATGCATTAGAAACTTTTTCCCCACTGACCGTGATGCAGCGAAATACATTTTAAATATTATCCTTGTAATTAACTTATGCATCCGATTTTCATAAATTTTGAAATGACTCGATAAAACTATCTAATAATTATATATTTTAAGTTTCAAACGATTCGGTTGGGTAGTTTTTGAGTTGTTATTTGCGGACAGATGCACGGATGGGCGGACAGACAGACAAATGGGTAACTAGGGATCCCGGGATTTTTCCCCTTCAATTCAAAACAAACACGACGTTTCTCAGTTTCCGGGATTGGAGGAGATAACGTTACATACATACATACATACATACATAAGGTGGGATTTTAATAGCGTATATTAAATAATTTTTTAATCCTCATTAAAAATACTTTTGCTGGTTTTTATTCTCAAAATGTAAACACGATTAATATTTATATCAAAATATGTTAATATCTATGTTAGGATTGCTGTATATATGATTTACTATTATGTCAACTATGAATTATTCAGTTTTCTGAGAATGCATCTTTCACGCAACTTTCCCACTTTCTCATAACTTTACTAACATGTAACTAACTTTAAACTCCCTCTTGAAACTCATCTTAAAGCCTTGTTCTGAGAGGTGTTACGATAAACGTTTAAGACACGCACAAGCACATTCAAACACGTAAGTCGATAACTTTTGCCTCTTGTATGGCTTTTCTTGCCAGAGGGGAAAAAGTATTACTTGAGTTCTGGAGTCATTATACTATATAACCCTTCTTATTAATCGTATTTACATTTATATTATATTATAGTTACTTATAACAATAGAATGCTTTGTAAAATTTATACTGTTATTTTATAAGTTATCTTAAAAAGAGCAAAAAATATGATATAAAAATAATTTTTAATGGAAGAATTAATTTTTTAATTATTTAATAGGTTAAAACTTTTAGTATATATCTTTTAGGTTGTCTTAGGGAACTGTATCTACCAAATTTTTATAGGATAACTTAATTATTAGAGCGTTGTCAGCTTAATCCATATTCAAAGGTTGAAATCCAGACTTGGAAATATTTTCATTCAGTTTGAAAAAGAAACAACTTGTGTTATTACTTTAACATAATCAATGACTGTGCATTAAATGAAATTTAAAATCAACCAACTGAGCTTTTTAATCCTCATTACTTATGAAACCTTTTGTTAAGTTTCTATTCTCACAATGTATCTATGATTTATATTTGTGTCAAAACTCAGGAAATTTGATCTATATCTATGTGCGGAATGCTGTAATTATGATTTACTACTATGTCAACTATAAATTATTCAGTATTCAAAGAATGCATCTTTCATCTAACTTTCCCACCTTCTCATAACTTTACTAACATGTGACTAACATTAAACTCCCTCTTCAAGCTCATCTTAAGGCCTTGTTCAGAGAAGTGTTACGATAAACTTTTAAGACACGCACATTCAAACATGCAAGTCGATAACTTTTGGCCTCTTGTCTGGCTTTTCTTACCAAAGGGGAACATCTATTACTTGAGTTCTAAAGTCATTATACTATATAATCTTTGTTATTAATCGTATTTATGTTTACATTATATAAACATCATTTATAACATTAAAATGGTTTATAAGATTTGTATTGTTAATTGATAAGTTATTCTTACAAGAGCCAAAAATATTATATAAAAATATTTTTAATGTAAATATTAAAATTATGCACATACATTTATTCAATCAACTAAATATTTTGGTGTATTCTTTTAGGTTGTCTTAGTGAAGTGTTTCCACCAGATTTGTATAAGATAACTTAATTCGTTTACATTGTCTGTTTTATCCATATTCCAAGGCTTAAATTTTGGTCTGGAATTTTTTTCATTCAATTTCAAAAAGAACAACCCATGCTATTACTTTAACCCTTTCAAAGGCAAGATATTTTTGATCCAAAAATTTTCAAACAATTTAAAAACAAATTTATCTGTAAATAATCAAGAGTTCTTCTTCACGTATATTATGAGATTGAAACTGTACTAAAAATTTACTGGTGCCAGTTAGCAATTGGATCAATAAAACTAACCGTTTGCAGACTGCAGACGGTTCCCCTGATCAGTTTAACAATTAGAATTATTGTGCACTTTATGCCAAAAATTATGAGTAAAAAAATTACTCCACTTCAGTAATTAACATCATTAAAGTTAAAAGTTAAATTATAAATATTTATATAAAAATATGGAAGTTAGAACAATCAAAATTTTAATGATGGTTTTTATAATCGGTAGCTATAGAGCATTTTCGTAAAATATTTACATGAATAATCATATACAATTCTGGTAAATAATCATATGTAATAATGGTTTGTTGAACGAAAGCCTAAAAACAAAGATACGAAAATGTCAAAAAATTTTTTGCACTTATAGACATCAAATCTATAAAAATAAATAACTTGTATCATTATATAACAAATAAATATAAATATTTGTATATATTTGTGAGATACATTAATCTTAATCGAAAAATTTGGAATTAAAATTAAATCTGTCTTCCAAAATTAATATAAACTTTTCGGAAACGTATAAAACCTTTATGCATTTCAGTATGTCGCTGTTTAAGTTCAAGTAACTTTTAAATTGAAAGCAAAATGTATTTCTACAATTTCTCCTAACAACATAAAATCGTTATTTTAATGTTCCGTATCTTTAGTAAAATTACTATTGTTTTCTGCAAAAATTCTTTTGTTTTTGGAAATAAGTTTAGTTCAATTCTAAAAGTTTAATTATCTTTGAGTTTAAACAAACAGTTTTGAAAGTTTTTTTGGAGCAGATATTTTTAGATGTTGCATATTCATTTATAAAATTTAGCATTAGTTTCACATAGACTTTTTCAGCTACTGAAAATTTAACATCGTACGTATTTGAGACTTATTGTTTTTGAATAAATTTAAAATAACAATCTTGAAAATAAATGTATTTAATTAGTGAGTTCTTCAGCAAATATAATATTTTTCTGTCAACAATAGTTGATAACCAACAATAATTTTAATTAAAGGAATCTCTATATAATAAAACCCAGTGTATCTCATAACTCGTCATACCGGTTTTTCCCTCGAAAAACTGTCATTGAAACTGACACTCCTTTCGAAAGTCCTGTATATCGTCTGTGTGCATTCAAAGTTTTGACAGTAGAAATAGAAATTTGCCAACAAAATGGGAAAATAAAAATCTTTTTTTTAGGGGAGCGGGACGCTAAGGCGTAGAGGAAAAAATACATAATTATCAATTATTAATATTATTTCAATAGTTTCAGCAAACATTTTTAATTACGTAATTTTATTGCATACTTTTTAAAATTTTGTTTGATTAAGAAATCATAATTGTGTTATGGTATATTAGCCACAAATCATGGTTTACACAGAAGTACTTCGAAAGCTAATACTTCGTTTATTAGAAAATAAACTAGTCGAACTTTGCTCATCTCTAAACGCTTTCCTATTGTCAATTACTTTTTCTTTCAAATTTATGTGAAAAATACAATTTTTACCCACTGTTTTAGGACGGATATCTATACTAGCAACTTAAATTTTGTACACGATAGGATCACATTCGCAAAGATATATATTCTGTGTTCAAGCACAAAAAAATTATAGCTCATAAGTTGAATTAAAAAAAAAACATGTATATTTTATAGGTTTTATATATTTTTATTAATGGAAAGGAGCAACTGAAAAAAAAAACCATACACTGGTGTGCAAAATTTAAGGACGAGTCCCAAAATGCCAATTTTCAAGGGATTTTCAAGCGATCATTCTCACGCGAAAATTCAAAAGGAAGTAATATAATTCGAATAATTACTATCCCTGCATAACAGCCAGTCCATTTAACATCTCATTCATTTCACACATGGTCACAAGAGTCACAGTCACTACGGCGAAACAAAAAACAGGAAACTCCATACGTCTCTTTTATGAGTCTCAAAATGACTATTATATGTGACTACACTGACAAATCATTGTGACTGCTTCTTTGTGGCGAGTCACCAGGTGACTTTACAACGACGTTTCATTGATACTCTTGTGTGATTTCTCATCTGGAGACTCAATTTCAAAGTTATTGTGAACGTTGCATTATGATAAATTACTAAATAATGTCCTATTAAAGTCAGATAATGACTTTAAGTCACAAGACTTTGTCAAATGGTGACATAGTCTACTATTGTGAAGTAACCACTAAGAAAAGTGGTGAAAAGTCACCATGTAACTTTAATGGGATATTATTTAGTGATTTATCATAATGTAATGTTCACAATGGTTTTGAAATTGAGTCTCCAGATGAGAGGTCACACGAGAGTATCAATGAAACGACATTGTAAAGCCACCTAGTGACTCGCCACAAAGCAGCAGTCACAATGACCTGTCAGTGTAGTCACATATAGTAGTCATTTGAGACTCATAAAAGAGACGTATGGAATTTCCTATTTTTTGTTTCGCCGTAGTGACTGCGTCACTCTTGTGACCATGTGTGACCTGAATGAGATGCTATATGAATTACCTGTTATGCAGGGATAATAATTATTCGAATTATATTACTTCCTTTTGAATATTCGCATGAAAATTACCGCTTGAAAATCCCTTGAAAATTGGCCTTTTGGGACTCATGCTTAAATTTTGCACACCAGTGTATTTTTGATGCGTTAAACATTAAAAATACATGCTTGCATATTTTTTGAATAATTATAAACATATTATAAAAAATTTTTTTGCAAGTTAATTAAGGAAAATAAGTCGCCATCTATCTTTGTCTGACAGATCAGATATTTTGTTTGTAAATTTTCAGAGTAAGTAAAGTTGATTCGATTTCAATTCAAAATAATACCTTTACACCTTATACCTTACAATATTAACTTTAACATGTAGACTGCCAAGCGAAAACTGATAATGTTGACCAGGGTGGCATTTTTTGTGTGTAATTTGAATTTTTGCAACAGAAAACTATAAATAAAATCAATATTTTTCCATCTGACTCAATTTGCAACACATAGGGGGATTTTCATCATGGCTATCAAACATGATAGCCAATGCATCACACGAAACTCAGTGTAAATTCTTCCATGTGTGGTGATGACTATCTTAATTTATAGCCAGCTAAATTTTTCATTAATCACTAATAGTATCACTTATTAAGATTTATGTTTCTACCATGCAATCTCTTAAATTGGAAAAATTTCAAATATATGAAAGGATGAGCTTGGTAGATTTTTGGTTTAGATTTTCTTTTTTATTATTTTTTTTATGATTTTATTTTCTGTATATTTTATTTTCTATTATTTTAGGTTAGAATTTTTTGTATTTTTATTAAAATGATAAAAGGAGTTTGCCATTTTATGGAAGATTACAGTTAGATAAGCATTAATATAAAAGCATACAATCGGCACATTTATCACTTTACATAAACCACATATATCTAACACATCGTACGGAGCCCAAAAATCAAACTCCAATATAATTTTTATTTAACTCGTACCGTTTTGATAACGAAGGGCTGAAATTTTGGAAAAGCATGCCTATCATATCTGATAACCAGTGAACCAACGGAAACATAATAGCCCTGACAGTCAAGATGTAAAATTTTACTTATAATCACCCAGGAGATTGTTACAGATCTCTAAAAGAAGTGGCTTTTAACACCAGTAAATATGAAGATAAACTTACACTTTCTTTCCCCAAATAAATTCCTTGATAAAAGAAGATAAAAATTGCTTTTCTTCCAAAGGTGGTGTGGAATTCAAAAATTAAATTTTAATGAAGAATGTAAACCGAGCGTTAATGAGTTAACATTAGAACGTCCAAAATTCTTAGCTAGCTTTAGTAAGAACATTTAATACCAGAATTTTTATTTTAAACAATCTCACTTATTTATTTAACTGAATTTGCTCTAGTTACAATTTAACTAATTTTATTACGAAAAAAAATTGGTTCGAATCGACAAAGATTGTAACTTTGTTAAATATAAAGTTCCTTTCCTTTGTAAAATATATTCTTCATAAATCAAAATTCACATAAAACAATTTATATAACTGAAAATGTTAAAAAGGTTTTGTATTTTCTATTTCGCGAATAATTAAAACTCGCGAATGTTAAGTATAGGAATTCGTATAAATACTTATCGACAGATAAAACCGGTTCAATGACTGTTTCACTTTACGAACTGCCGTTGAATATGGATGCTATTTTTTGAGTAAATTAGATTGTAAAAAATATCATTAAGCTAAAAAAAAGAAAAGAAAAATGAATACTTAACGCATTTTCATCAAACTTTATTCCGTTTACCTAGATTACTGGATAACCGTTAGGCGATTTTAATTAAAATTTATTACAAACATTCAGAATTGAATTCCTTGTGGTGCCAGGTAATATTATTCACATTATCATTTTTTATTTTGCACATACTTATTTTTGTTTCTGCAAATACCGCTTTTTCCGAAATATTTAAATTTTTGCAATACCTGTTCTACAACATAGAGAACGCATATAGGTGGAACACACTACAGCAAACATTTTACGTACATTCGCAATTATATAAATACGTAACATCTAGCCGTCGTCTGGTTTGCTCATGGGTCTGTTCATCTATCCTCTTACAAAAGCGCGTACTATACGCACCTGCATGGTTTGAAATTTAATACGCATAAACGTAGCATAATTTTGCCGACTCATTTCATGTTTTACGATAATTGAACCAAAACTCAAAAAGATACTAAGAAATGGTTATTACTATTATTATTATTCTATTAAATCTTACCATACGAAACTATTTCATTTATATCCCATAATAGGTAATAATTTATATTGCCATGATAGTTACATCTCATTTAAGATTCAATTCTATAACTTCCGTATTACTGAATTTAGGGTAAATTAGGTGAAGATGCCGTAGTTTTTGATTTAATTCTTTTAACGACCGCCTATTAAGTTTAATTGCCATGAATTGATTTTTTGTTAAAGTTTAAACTCTTGAATATGGTTTAAAGTATATTTAATTTATATCCCATAATAGGTAATAATTTATATTGTCATGATGGTTACGCCTTACTTAAGATTCAATCCTATTACTTCCGTATTACAGAATTTAGGGTAAATTAGGTGAAGATGCAGTAGTTTTTGATTTAATTGTTTTAAAGATCCGCCTATTGATTTTAATTGCTATGAATTGATTTTTTGTTAAAGTTTACACGCTTAAATATGGTTTAAACATATTTAATTTTACAAATATTATAGGAAGCATCGAAAATTTTGTTCGGAATCTTATCGCAAGGTATGGGTAAGATAGACGAAGAGAAGACCCAGGTTACCCGAATGACTTCAAGAAGATGAATAAGTGCTTTAGAGAATAAACTTTTTAGAAAGGACAGTTGTTAATACTCTCTGAAAATGTCAGAATTATTTCCCTTCAATTTAAACTAGAACTTGTATAGGCAAATAGAAAAATCACGTAAAAGATTTTGCACACATACCATATGAATTAAGATGAAATGACAATAAAAAAGTATCAATTAAAAAAATGCAAAAAAAGAAATAGAAAAAATTATAATTTAACAAATTAACGACTATTCGGAATTTTTTTAAAGACTAAAATTTTAGACTTATAAATGATTTCTCTATTTAAAAAACAATAATACCACTGTAATGATGATCAAAAGGTAGCTTACGTAATAACAGAGTCATATTAATATGCCTGGGCATTTATAGTTACATTAATATCCCTGGACCAACCATAAACAAATATTAAATGAAATTTCAGTTTAACAATTTTTGGTACTGTACATTTTTAAACTTCTAAACATCGCACATTTTCACTTTTTACATCGTTGTATGAAGAAAAAAATTACTTTTAATTGAAACTTGTTTGAAACCTCTATCTAAATTTGTTTTGGAGTTATTAATTTTTGTGAAGTTTTTAATACTTTTTTTAATGATCGTGGCAACAGAAGTATCCCATTTTTGAACATTAAACATGGAACAATCAGAAAATGAATAAAATATAATAAGTTGCGGAATTCAACCAGCAAAAAGATTCAAATATATTTCAGATTTCCCAATTCTCTACCAAGGACAATAACTATTTTCGAAATACTTAATAAATAAATAAATACATAAAATGAAAAACGCAAACGGAAATTAAAGTATTAATAGAGAATTGTCTTGTAGAGTGCCGCGGCTTTTCTTACAGCAACTGTGCATACGAAGACTACGTGATACGGTATCTTGTACAACCTGGTATCTCACATCAAATTACCTTAATACATATAATTGTAAAAAAATTTATATTGATCCATTTTTGAATACCACTGCAACAGCTATTCTAACAAGATTTTAATATTTATAAAACTAGTTATAGTACAAACTCATCACGTTTGACGTGCAGTTTCTGCCTTGCTTTTATCTAATATTTCACATGCTCGGTTAAAGTGGCCACTTAATACTGCAATTTCAGTACAGCTTTGATTACATGTATGTCATTAATAAAATATCATATGAAACACTCTTCAAACATAACCTAATATAATTAATGTTTCTATAAGTTAGTATTTTCTATATATTTATTTTTTTAAACCTCCAATCGCACTGTCATTGAAACTCATCAAGGCCTAAGGAGAGGAAGCATGACGCATCACCAATGGACCATGTTGTGTTGGAAAACACACCGGAAAAAATTTAATTGCAATTTTCTTTTATTTTATTTGTGGAATATCTATCACCTTATAAAGCAATAATAACTATTTAAATATACTGGGGAGAATTTGGATTCCCCAAAAATAGACCAAAATAATTCAGCCAGATGCAGAATGACATAGTTTTGCCGCATCTAGCTGATTTAATTTTTAAAACGGGGGGAAGGGGGGGAATTCTGGCCTGTAAGTTTTTATTGTAAGTTTAAGTAGTTATTATAGATTTATAAGCTGATAGAAACTTCACAGATAAAATAAAAGAAAATCGCTATTTAAAATCTTCCGGTGTCATTTCCAATACAAGTGATAACTCGGTCCATTAGTGATGACGTCACATTTCCATTCCTCAGGCCTTGAGGGTTTCGATGGTAGCGGCTATCGACCAGAATCTCCGTCTAATAATTTTTGCTTATTTTATGTTTCGTGCTTATGGTCTGTTATTATTAATCGAAGAATTCAAATATCAGGTAGCATGGTAGTGTTTTTTAAGAAAATACAAGTTAAACGCCGATCAAAATTGTGACTGTGAAAATTCAGATAATGAAGCAAAAATCTGCATATATACCTATCTAAATGGTCGAGAAAATAACATATTTATAAAATATTTTGTTTCGACTATTTCGATGTGTTATTTAAATTTTAGCAGGAAAATTATTTTGTATCAAGAGTAAAATGTATTTACTTTTATTAATAGGCAGATTAAATAAATATTATATTCAATTTACTTTTACTGTATTTATACTTACTTCGAAGCATAAACAATTAAGATAATTTAAAATAGTGAAAGTTAAGCTGTTACTAAATACAGTGCTCTACTTAAAATTTGAAAAATATTTTTACGTAGCATTTATAAGATGATGTGAAATCTTTTATAAACGTATAAAATAACATTGTAAAAGTCACAAGATTTTATTTTCTTTAGAATGTGAGACCATGACAATGAAAGAAAAGTATTATGCATTGCTTTCTCTGAGATTACAGACTCAATAAATAATTTGCTAATTTTTTTGTATATTTTTCTTTAGGTCATAACCAATGATGCGAACTTCATGTTAAAAAAGATACAATTTCAATGTGTGTTCTTTATTAATCTTTTCTGAAGTGACAAAGTTTTTAGCACTTCCCTTTTCATGTACTAAAAGAAATTCTATTCTGAAGAAACTTTTAATTTATTTGCTGAACTATTTCATTTAAGTTTTATTTTTTAAATTGAATTTAAAGGGAAAGGAAGAAGGTTAGTGTAATGTCCTATTAAGGTTATCCGGAGAAGTAACAATTGAAATCTGAACAGATATTCAGGTTCAGTTAGATGATCTTTGAGTTATGAAATAAAATGATACAAGTTGATAAAAACTTTTTTTGCTATAAAAGGATTTTTTGTTTGTTTGATTCAAAAAAAAAAAAAAAAAAAAAAAAAAAAACATGTAGAGCTAGAAATTAATTTAGGTTGAAACCAAAAGAATGTCATTAATTTTTTAAAAAAGTTCATAAGGAAATGACCATGGAAAATAACTTTTCAACTTACAGGCTCATTATACTAAAACAAATATAACTTAATATTTAATTGCGATTTATTATGCAACGATCGATAAGGTTTATATCATTAATTAAGTGTTTTTTAAGCTATTGCATAGCTTTTATCGCGGGCTTTGAGCGCAGCGACTGAATCTAGAAATTCCGTAACGAGAAAACCTAACACTTCCGTAACGAAAAAAACCTAACACTTCGGCTAACGTCGTTTCAGTTCGGCAAACTTCGGCACGGTATCCTTCGGCAGATATTGACGCGGTATTTTTCTGACATTAGGATATCAAGTCTCAAACTTATGTTTCTTATGATCTAATTTTCAGAGCGCGGCCAAATTTTGTTTGGTAATTTATTATGAGACTGTTAATTTTTTGGTGACAGGAGACCCCCCCCCCCACGGTTAGGGTCGAAAAAATTAAAAAGCTTATAACTCGCGATCTAACTTTCGTAGCGCGGCCAAATTTTGTTTGGTAATTTATTATGAGACATTGTTAATTTTTGGTGACAGGAGATTTGCCTTTTGAAGTAGAATAGGATATTCAATAGCTGGAAGGGTGATATAACGTCTGATATATATCATTATATGAAATGGAGCGCGAATTTTTTTTTTTTTTTTTATTTACCAGTGGACCGCGTACTTATAAAGTTTGGGAACCGCTGGAGTAAACAATCAGTAGGAAAGTACACAACAACAGGCAATCACATAAGAACATTTAAGGAAACTGACAACGCAGACCATCAGGATAATAATGTATCATGCTAAAAAAAGCTAAGTTGAAATATAAAAATAACGCATAATAAATAATTAAATCAAATTAAAAACTAAAATGTTCATTGTGTTTTTAAGAAGTACATTTTATCTTATAAAATAAGGGTATAATAAGAAAAAGAAAAATAATTTCCGATTGAAAACTTACAAAGAATGTAACAGCCATAAATATTTTTTAATATACGGATATATACATTTTCGTCAAATATTTAAAATTCTTCTTTTCATAAATTTTAACGATTTTGATATTAAAACCTGTTTGAAACTATAGCAGCTGATGAAAAATGTTTTAGTATTTCTTTAAAATAATCGCTCGGGAAATTCTTTGCTTTGTGCCCATTATCCCAGAATAAGCATGCTTTCAGATTTAAATACTTGATTATTAAATCTCACTCAAGGTAGGACTCAAGTAGACAAAATTTACCATGGAAAGAGGGGTAAAAAAAAAGGTTTTATCAAAAATACATGAAGTTCTACTATAAAAAGCTTCTTGTCAGTGTTAGGAAATTTACGATAAGTAAAGTAGATTATAATAAAAATTTAAATTCACAGTCTCATCTTTGTTGTAAACGTAATATAATATAAAGAAAAGAGAGAGAAGTCTCCATTATATTTGTCAGCGATATGCATTTTATGATTCACAGATTCAAATGCAATTACTAGATCATGAAGTACCATCGATGGTTTGAGTACCCTATTTTTCCGGAATTTCTCGTAATGTTCTAGCATTTCACACTAACCAAGGTATGCATCGTTCAATTTTCATTGCAATGTTTTGATTTTCAAAAAAATATATCTGTTCAAAAAGCAAAAATTGTATGTCAAAAGTGTATCAAAAATTTCATCTTTATCAACATCAATTTCGGCAGCACCCAGTATATATAATGCGAGCAAAAAAATCTTGACCCTTAAGCCACAATCTTAATAATCGAATGTTTTACTTTATTTTGTCGAGTTTTAAATAGACAAGGCTGGTTAGAGTTTCTATAAGGCATTGGTTACATAGAGTAATGGACCTTGAAGATTAACATAATTTAAAGTTTTCCCTTTATTTTTTTAGTTTTGGTAGTGATTTGAAAGGAGGGATTTTTAAATTTTTCTTCCAAAAATGAGCAACTGATCTGGTGTACATAATAGACATAAAAAGCTTAGATTTATTGAACAACCTCGTACTTGGAATTTATTAGACAAAATGCTTCTGTAATTCGGAATGCCTTAGATTTTTAAATATCAGAGAAAGGTATAAATGTGCTAAAGAGGGCAAGGCCGATTTACCAAATGATAGTATACCAAAAGCAAAAAATCGAATCAAAAAGACCGAAAAATACTTTTGCCCGGTCTGATAATATTTTAAATTGTGACCTACTGTTAATAACACTTATAACAACTGCAGCTTTTTTTTTATTAATGAATGTATCACTAAAAACCATCTCTCATAAAATGCACATATTTTAATGAGCTTAAAGATTTCTTTTTGCTTGCAAACTCTCCCTATATTTATATGTATATATACTGTAAAATCAATATTAGTACACAAAAATATATATTTACAATGAAACTCGTTTAAGATATGAATCAAGGGACCGAGAGCATTTCGTATCTTAAGCATGATCGTATCTTAACCGAATTTCATTGATTCTTGAATAATAATGCATATTAAAGACAGTGCACATTGTTATGAACGTAAATTTTAGCCATTTCTAACTCTTATTTTACCCATTTATAACAATTTTTAAATATTCTAGAAAATTTGAATTTAAGATATTGATAATAAAGAATAAATTTATTTTTCTCCAAAATTTTATTGAATGTATGTTAGTGCAGTAAAAAAATTAAAATGCCTTTATTCAGTACTCTCTGCCAAATTAAAAAAGAAGACAATAAAATGAAAATTTTGTTAATTTTTAGAAAACAATAATTAAAATACATTGCATACTTAAAGTCGAAGAATAATAAATTTTCATAATATTTTTTGAAGGACAAACTAAATGTATGCAAGGAACAATTATTATTCGATACATTATAAAAATCATGATGTAGTTCTAGTTTCTTGAGAAAAAGTTGTTTATCTTGATTTGATGCAACGTAGGGCCAGATTTTATTTTGAAGTATCCTGCCTTGTTGATGTAGTAGAAAATTTCTCAACGACGGGACCAGCATCCATCGAAGAGGCATACAGTCGAAGTAAGCTGAACGATCTCATTACTGTTACGAATGGTGGTATGGTTGGTACATTTGTTTCTTCATCCGAGTCGTCTTCTACTCCTTTTGAAAACCTAGGTTCATCGGAACTTTTGACGTACTTGATTATATTCGCAATAGAACGAACTTCACTTTTCACAACTTTATCGCTAATTTTGACGAATAAGTCTTAATCTTTGTATTCTTCTTGATACTGCTCTTATTCTGTTATGTTAACATTTTGTAAAGTGCCCCCAAAAAAGCAAGTGACAAAAATAAATTCATAAAAAAGGCACTCCTGAGGACGATTTACAGTAATGAAAATAATATAATAATAAAAAGCAGCTAGATAAGCGATAAAAAAAATAAAAAGCAGAAACAACATAAAAATATAGACGGATTTCACCAACAACTTTCTTATCCAAACGGGAGAGGGAGCTACCAATGAAATTTCAGATCCATCCACTACCCAAGTGTAATGGTAAAAGAAATGAAAGCGGTTGTTGTTTTTGTATTTTGTAAAAAAAGGGAGACAATCAGAATTCAGCGTGTTAAAGGATTTCGTAAGCAGCATTTCGTATATTAAGCGGGTTTTTTGACATCAAGGGACCAATTTTCTTCGTATATTAAGCGGGGTCGTATCTTACTCGTATGTATATTAAGCGAGTAATTTTACACGAGTTTAATAGTCAATTTTCAAGAGACCGAAGATAATTCGTATATTAAGCGGGATCGTAATTTAAGCGAGTGTATTTTAAACGAGTTTCACTGTATTTTAATAATATTTACAAGTATTTTTACAGAAAATGTATGGTCTAAAATATGCTTTAGATCATTTTATTCTATTATAATCACATGTGTGCAACGAATTTTGTATAATGTTAGCTATTTTTTAAAGTAATTTTTTTATCTGAATTTTAAAATCACCATAAAATTGATAAATCACACATCATTTTTGTAACACTGACTTTTGTAAACTGACTTTTGTAACACTGACACTATATCTCAAAGACGTTACAATATGTCTACAATAAATCAACAAATACCAAGCCAAATTTAAATTAAAAAAGAATCAATACATCTACTTTGTTGTTTCATAAAGAAAAAAAATGTAATATTGTACATTGAATTGAAACTTCGCAGAAACATCTTGCAGCAAGCTCATTGTGTAGAAATTGCAACTATGTACGACAATTGGAATTACTGCGATCGCTGAAATTCATATATGTGCGCTTTTCTACGATGAAAACCAATAAAAACATTACCGAATCCAAAAACCTCGTTGGTTTGGAAAGTGAAATGCGTACAATTTGGTAGCGTCGCGATCACTAAAATATAATCACTTTGCGCCATTAAAATGTAAAAAAAATAAAAAAATAAATAAATTAAATTAAATTAAAATTATATAAACCTTTAGTTTTAGAAAAAAATAAAAATGTCGAAATTCCATTATATAGGTGAGAAGGCGGCACGTTTGAACTTTGTGCACCTTTGAACACTCTAAATATTTTCCTTCAAATAAATTATTTAAAAAAAATGTATATGGCAATACATTACTGCTCCTTTAAGGGAATAATTATACAAAGCTGTACCATTTTATATGAACAGTACTGTCTAAACTAGGTATGTATTTTTCTCTCTCTTGAATCTAAACTTAAGAAAATAAAGTTGTAAGACTTTCGTTTACAAACCTCTATACCTGAAATTTTAATTTATTGTTCAATGCTTAAACAAAGATTTTAGCTTTAGTTTACAAGCTTTGTTTTATTCAAATTCTTCAGCCGAATTGAATAAGCCTTTGTAATGTTGAACTCCATGTAAGAGGACACAATTAAACAAAAAAGTTGGGGCACCATTGACCAGCGAAAAAACACAGAAGAAACTGGAGATAAAAAATAATTGAAATAATTTAAAGAGAATACTTAAAACTTTGAAGTAAAGAGTTTTTAATGTATCTAAATATTATTATTTCTGTATTTTTTATGTGAAAATAGGTTAATTTAGAATGTCAAAGAACATGGACTTATACTGCTAACAATTCCCTTTACTGTACGCATATGCTCCAACCTCTGTATATATCAGTGATGGGAAGTTTGAAACCTAAACTGAATCAAATCTAAATTCATTTATTGGATAATTGCAAATTCTGGATACAAAATAATGATTCATGATTTACCAGGTTTCCAAACATTTTTTCTATTTTCCGTAACGGATAAAACGTAATTTTATATCCCGTCTCTTAAAAAAGAAAAATTTTAATTTTCTAGAAGCATCAGATATTACATTGGTGTATTTCAAGGATATTGTAAAAAGGTTTTCTCAACGAAACACAACTGGTGGGACACTTTGTGTTTTATCAACAATGAGTTTTGACATCAACGTTGATAAATTTAAGTTTAGTTAAATAACAAAAAAATTAGTAATTTCAATAAAATGTAGTTATTTAATTTAATTTATATTATTTTATATCTCTGTACCATATTCAACTTTTTATAAAAACTCTCAATATTTTCATATTTTATTCATTTGTTCTAAGGTGCTCTTGCTTATTGAAAGGTACCCCTACATGAGGCAGGTTTGAACAAAAATCTTTCAACTTTTTAAATCCTCGAAATTTATTTAATTTCTTTGGTAAATGTTTAATTTATGGTTTATATAATGAAAAAATGAGTTGTGTTTATTATGTAATATTTAGAGCTCAATAAATATAATTCAGGTAAGAAATATATAGATTTTCTGAAAAAATGTTCAAACGTACCCCCCTCTCCCCTACATGGTAGTATTTTTGACTCAGACAAAATCGTGAAAAATTGGGAATTAATAATATGATTTCTTATTAACTTGATTAAATTGCTGAATAATTGCCCCATATATCTATAAATTTCTCAAAATTATTCCTGGTATTTTCTTGAGATTTTAAACAGATTTATATACAGTGGTGATCATAAGTATAAGGACAAGGCAAAAAATTGCCAAATCTTCGTTATATTTCACGGCAAACTTATACAAATCTAATTGCTGGAAACCAATAAAAAATGAAGATTATTTTTGTATGTTTTATGGAAATATGTGGTAAATTCATATTCATAAAATTCATTATAAATTTATACAGCCATCTGATTTAGACAAAATTATAAGAACAACTGTATTTGTGTGTTCTAAAAAGTAAAATTTGAAAGTTTTTTGCTCTGCACACGGAACTTTTAGACGATATAAATGCGTAGTAAGCGTTTGGGATCGTATTATTCTGTTTTTTAATCATGCCGCAAGGTGCAAAGCTTTTGGATTTTCAGAAAGGAAAAATTCAGGACTTTCTGTGTGCTAAATTGCTACAAAGATTAATAGATCAAGAACGGTTATTTATAATTATATTTAAAATGTCGGTAGATATGGACGGCAAAGACATGTAATCAGGCCATCTTCTGTTTCTGTATAGGGGAAAATAATGATTATATGGCGAGCTTACTCAAAAAAAAAAAAAAACGGAAAATAAACGTGAATTTAACTTAGAATACAAGTGCTCGAACTGTTCGACGTGTTTTACAAAAAGAAAGAAAAAGGTTCGCTGCAGTAAACATGTGTCAAGACCGCCTCTTACAAAAGTTTATGAGAGACTAAAGATAGAGTTTTCCAAAAACTGCAATACTATGAAAAAAGAGGGATTCTGTCTTTTCCGATGAGAAAAAGATTAATTTGGTTAGACATAGATTGTTTTTGCAATTTCTAGTATGATACTTGTAGAGAAAAAACAATTTTCTCAAACCATGTATTTGGAAGTGATTCAATAACGGTCTGGGGAGGTTTCAGAACTGGCAGAACTACTCCAGTAGTTTTTGTGCTGAGTAGAAGGAATTCCGAAAGTTATATTGATATCTTGGGAGATAATCTTTTACCGAAGCACCGTTTATAGCGATTGGAGGCCGTCTTTTCATGCAGGTCAATGCCTCGGTTCATGTTTTCCTAACTTAAAACTCGTGGTCTGATGCTAATTTCGTAAAACTACTTGATTGGCCGGCCAGAAGTCCTGATATGAATTCAATGGAAAATCTGTTTGGTATTCTGGCACACAAAGTTTGAAAAATGGTATATAATTTCAAAACAATCAGGAACTCATGTCTTCTATCGAAAAATATCACTCAAAATTTTCCAAGAACGTTCTTGCAGAACTGGCAAACTCCATGACATCAAGACTGATATAAGTGATCGAGAAGAAGCGGGGATATTATTAATTATCAGTGTGTTTCAGGCAAAAACATTCATTGTACTTATAATTTTGCCCAATTTTTACAATGACATATTTTGATAATTGTGACAAAACCTTCATACTTTGCATTTTTCAATGCTTTGCATTCTAGAAAGATTTCTTTCTAGCATAAAAAAAGCATTTTGTGTATAAATTATACTTTATTTAGGACAGAAATAATTTTTTTCTGCGCAATTTTCAATTGTTCTTATAATTTTGACCACCACTGTAAATTATACGTATAAAAGATGTTAATTTCAAATCAATAACGCTTTTGAGTACTTTAATATTATTGCCTTACATTAAAACTTTTGGAAGAAAAAATTAAAAAATTTAAAGAAATTTGAATTATATCTAACAAACATTTAATGAACGTTTATTAAATTATTTTTCAATGACTTATTTTTTATGGAAAATGTATAAGAACATTTCATTGAAGATATCCTAGAAAACATTGTTCAAATACAGTTTGTAGTTTGCTTGAAAGTTCTGTACATTTAAAACATGTTTACTGTTGTTAATTGTCAGAAAAGTGATTTGTAAATATATATTTCCATATATTGACTCAGAAAAAATCACAGTTGTATTGAATTACCTTTTTTATATTTAAATGATTGAATTGTTGAATAGTTGAAAGATTTATCTTAAAAGCTATTCAAAATTATAACGTAGTCTTTTTCTCTTGGGAGCTTAAACATTTATAAATTTATACGTAAAATACTTATTATTTTCAAAGCAATGATGCTTTAGAGTATTTTAATGTCACAGACTTACATTAAAGCTATTGTATAAAGAAATATAAAAATTAAAAGAAACTTGAAATGTATCTAGTCAATGATTAATGAGCATTTCTTCAATTACTTTATCAATGACTTACTTGATATGTAAGATTTATAATAACATTTCACTGAAGATATCCCTTAAATTTGTTCAAAAGCAGTGTAGTTTCTATGAAAAGAGTATATTTAAAATATGTTTATTTATTCTCAAAGAATGTATTTCTAAAGAAATGCTATGTAGATATATAATATTTTAGTTTTTTAAATATTTTTACAGGCATACAAATTCTTTTTCGAAACCACATAAGTTTAAAGAAACCATAACATTGTAAAAAAAAAGCCAAATTCGATACATTATATTCAATTTTGTAACTCGAGATCAATGTCAGAAAAATATCGATATATTTTATCCCATACATCTCTGACTGTATCAATATGTACTTCAATAAATTGAAAGTGAAAATAACATATTTCATAGAGTCTTTATTTATATTTTCATTTAAGGTATTAGAATTAGGAAATTTTGATTGAAATTAGCTATGATCTAGCATGTCTAAAGATGAAATGTAATTTCGATTCATAATAATTAAATAAAGTAGAAATAAAATAGAAAGACAGAAATCTTAAAATAAACAAAACTCATTAGATATTTAGAAGTAAAAACCATGTTGCAAAACTGATATTTAAAATATTGAAATTTATTACAACTTGTATTAATGTACTTTTTTCAGCGTTAAAATATATATATACACTGGTGTGCAAAATTTCAGGTCCCAAAATACCAATTTTCAAAGGATTTTCAAGCGATAATTATCTCGCGAATAATCAAAAGGAAGTAACATAACTCAAATAATTACTATCCCTTCGTCACAGATAGTCCATATAACATCTCATTCAGGTCACACATGGTCACAAGAGTCACAATCACTACGATGAAACAAAGAATAGGAAATTTCATATGTCTCTTTTATGAGCCTCAAATGACTACATGTGACTACACTGACAGGTCACTGTCACTGCCGTTTTGTGTCATATCTCCAGGTGACTTTACAATGTCGTTTTATTGATTCTCTCGTGTGACTTGTCATCTGGAGACTCAATTTCAACGTCATTGTGAATGCTGAATTATGATAAATCACCTAATAATGTCACATGCTGACTTTCTGTCACAAGACTTTGTCAAATGGTGACAGAGACCCTACAATGAAGTAACAACTGTGAAAAGTGGTGAGTTTAAAGTGTGACTTTAATGGGACATACCATAATACAACGTTCACAATGACTTTGAAATCGAGTCTTCAGATGAGAAGTCACACGAAAGTCTCAATAAAACGACACTGTATAGTCACCTGGTGACTTGCCACAAACAACGGTTTGACTCCACTACAGTAACCTGTCAGTGGAGTCACATATAGTAGTTATTTAAAACTCATAAAAGAGACGTATGGAATTTCCTATTTTATGTTTCGCTGTAGTGACTGTGATTCTTGTGACCATATGTGACCTGAGTGAGATGTTATATGGACTATACTGTAATGCTGGAATAGTGATTATTCAAATAATATAACTTTATCTTGAATATTCGCTTGAAAATTCACATTTTAAAACTCGTCCTTACATTTTGCGTACCTGTGCATATACTTAATTACAATCCATGACAAAGGCGTAATTCAAGCTGTAATTTACATATTTATATTACATCAGAATAAAAATATTTTGTTTGCAAACATATCAAATGCTAAAGTTAAAATACTAACACATAATACTTTAACACACACTAATACAACATAACTCATTATTAGTCAAATAATATTGAAACAAAATTTATAGAAAAATCAAAAGTATTAAAATTCGCTGTGTACAAATTTAAATTTAAAACATTGAAAACGAAAATTTAAGACAATAATTTAAAAAACTTCAAATTCCATTAGAAATGTGCCAATTTCTTGACTTATAGAAACATGGAGTTTTGAAAGAATCTGTTATCTAATTGATTGAATTATTAAATAGCTACACACTTTTGCTACAATTTTCACAAAAAATAACCCCAATATTTTTTTCTTGAGATAGTTTCAACATATTTATAAGCTTACACCTACATTATAACAATTATTTTCAAATAAATGATTTTTTTTGTGTATTTCAATATTACCGTTTTATGTTATTAATTATTGCAAGAACAAATATAAAAAAAAATAAGAAATTTCAAAATGTATCTAACCAGCATTTACTGGATATTTATTAAATTATTTTTCTATGATTTAGTTCATATTAAAAATGTGTAATTACATTTCATGGAAGATACCGCAAGGAAATTTTGTTCAAAAATAATGTAGTTTGTTTAAAAATAGTGTATGTTTAAAACATACTTATTTATTAACAAAGAAAGTATTTGCAAAGAAATGTTATGATAAAATATATGTCATCTTTTTTTTAATATTTTGACATGCACACAAATTCCTTCTTCCTAAATAAAAACCACGGACCTTTAGAGAAACCATAATTTTGGAAGAAGCCCAAGTCGATATAACCTTTTCAATTTCGTATCTCGAGATCAATGTCATGAAAAATATCGATACATTATACCTCATCCATCACTGACTATATCAATGTGTTCTTCAATAAACTGAGAGAGAAAATAAAATATTGCATAGAGTCTTTATCTATATTTTTATTTAGGGCATTAGAGTTCGACGATTTTCACTGAAAAACTACAATTATCATGAGGAAACATGTTTTAGATATGTAAGGATTAAATAGATATAGTTAAAATAAAATATAGACAAGAGTCTTATAATAAACAAAATTCAACAAATATTTGGAAGAAAATATCACTTAGCAACAATTATACTTATAATTTTGAATTTTATTGCGAAGTGTATGAAAGTACTTTTTTCAACATTGAAATATTTTTTTTATTACACCCCATGAGAAAGCCGTAATTCGAGCTCTTATTTCATTATTTATGCTAAATCAGAATTGAAATATTTTGTTATAAAGATATGAAATGCTAAAGTTTAAATAAAACCTATATAACCCATTATTAAACAAATAATATTGAAATAAAATTTATTGAATAATGTGTGCATATTATAATTAAAAAACGCTGTGTACAAAGTTAAAATAAAAACTTTGAAAGTGAAATTTAAGACAATAATTTAAAAGGCTTGAAATTCTATTAGATACGTGCCAATATTCTTGACGTAGAAAAAAAAACACTGAATTATTAAAATAACAATTTATTTAAATGACTAAAATTTTAAATATAGTTGCACTCTTTTTTCACAGTTTTCTCAAAAATATACCGCGGTATTTTTTTTTTTTTACTTTTTCTATCATCTTTTTTATACGTAAAAACTATAATTACATTTCATGGAAGTTACAGCAAGGAAATTTTGTTCAAAAATAATGTAGTTTATATAAAATTAATGTATGTTTAAAACATCCTTTGTATCCTCAAAGAAAGTATTTGCAAAAAAATGTTATGTGGAAATATATCATATCCTTTTTTTTAATATTTTGACATGCATACACATTTCTTAAAAATCCGCGAATCTTTAGCCTGCGAGAACTCGCGCATGAGATTTCCTTTCACCATCGTACCCTTTTTAAGACTATTTTTAAGGCTATTTTTCATTTTAATAAAATTTCAAAATGTGATTTCGATTACTTTACCTCTTTTTTGAATAAAAGTACTAAGCCAAGCAAAAAATTTGATATTAAGTGACTGTAAAGTAAAAGAAAAAATTGGGCACCGTGAGAGAAGTTCTCATAGCAAATTCTCCCGGTTTAGAGGAACCATAATTTTGGAAGAAGCCCAAGTCGATAGATTCTTTTAAATTTTGTATCTCGGGATCACTGTCAGGTAAAATATCGATACATTTCATCCTATCCATGTCTGTTTATATCAGTATGTACTTCAATAAATTGAAAGAGAAAATGAGATATTGCATAGAGTCTTTATCTATATTTTCATTTAGGACATTTGAGTTTGATGATTTTGATTGAAAAGCAACAATTCTAATTATGAAATATCATTTAGATATAATGTTCAAATAGATAAAATTAAAATAAAATGTAGACAGATGCCTTATAATAAACAAAATTCAACAGATATTCGAAAGTAAAAACCCTTTAGCAACAGTGATGCTAAAATTTTGAAATTTATTACGACGTCCCTCGTAGCATGCATGGTCACTGTGAGTCACTTTGATCACATCACATCTGTGACCAAAATGCCACCACTCAGTGACGTCACATTGTGACTGAGATGTGACTTTTTTAAAAATCTTTAGAAAATTATAAAAATTCTTCCAAACATGTTATTTACTTTAAAAAACATGTTTCTGGCAATTTAAATATCGTTGATTTTGTCACAGTTTCGTCACAATGTTAATGTCAAATTAGTCACTTTGTGAAATGTCACAAAAGAGTTCTAAAACGGCCATAACGGCTTTACATTTTAGTCACTGTGACTTCACATCGACGTCACGTGACGTCACATCGACAATCGATGGTCACAAAGTCACAATGTGACTTCACAAGGACGTCGCAGTGACGTCACCATGCCTTACGGGCTGTATGAAAGCACCTTTTTCTACGTTGAAATATTTTATTATTATACCCCATGAGAAAGCCGTAATTCGAGCTCATTTATGCTATATCAGAATTGAAAGATTTTGTTCAAAAAGATTTCAAATGCTAAAGTTTAAGTAAAATCTGCACAACTCATTATTAGATAAATAATATTAAAATAAAATTTACAGAAAAATCAGTACATATTAAAATCAGAAAGCACTGTGTACAAAGTTAAATTAAAAACTTTGAAAATGAAATTAAGACAATGATTTAAAAGGCTTGAAATTCCATTAGATATGTACCAGTCTCTTGACATAGGAAAAAAAATCAATGAAACATTGGATTATTAAAATAACATCTTATTTAAAGTACTAAATTTTTAAACATAAATGCACTCTTTTGTCACAGTTTTCTCAAAAACATACTCTGATCATTTTTTTGAAAGATTAGGATTGAAAATAGCTTATTTTTGAAACTTACTTGTGTATTCTGAAAGAAAGTATTTGCAAAGAAATGTAAAGAGAAAATGACATCATTTCCCTTTTTAAAAATATTTTGACAGGCATACAAATTCTTCTTTCTAAATATAAACCATAGAACTTTAGAGAAACCATATTTTTGGAAGAAACCCAAGTTGATACATTCTTTTCAATTTTGCATCTCGGCATTAATGTCAAGAAAAATATCCATACATTTTATTCCATTCATCTCTCACTATACTACATCAATATGTACTTCAATAAATTGAAAGAGAAAATAACATATTTCATACAGTCTTAATTTATATTTTTATTTTGAATATTAGTGTTTGACGATTATGATTGAAAAGCAATTGATTGACTAAATTGTTAAATGTAGTTGCACACTTTTGTCACAGTTTTCTCAAAATTATACCCCGGTATTTTTTTCACTTTGAAAAATGTTAAACATATCTATAAGATTATACATACAATAGCTATAATTTTCAAAGCAATAATTCTTTAAAATATTTTTCGTTTGATTTATTTTTAATCTACTGCAAGAATAAATATATAAATTTAAAAGAAAAGAAAATACAAATGTATCAAAACAGCATTGAGAAAATGTTTATTAATTTTTTTTATGATTTTTTTTATATGAAAAATTTATAATTACATTTCATGGAAGTTACAGCAAGGAAATTTTGTTCAAAAATAATGTAGTTTATTTAAAAATAGCATATGTTTAAAACATACTTATGTATTCTCAAAGAAAGTATTTGCAAAGATTTTATATTAGAAAATAGATCATCTCTTTTTTTTAATATTTTGAACATTATACAAATTTTTTCTTTCTAAATAAAAACCACGGAATTTTTGAGAAACCATAATTTTGAAAGAAGACCAAGTCGATATATTCTTTTCAATTTTGTAATTCGGGATGAATGTCAGAAAAATATTGATACATTATTTCCCATCCACCTCTGACTATATCAATATGTACTTCAATAAATTGAAAGGGAAAGTAAAATATTGTATAGAGTCTTTATCAATATTTTCATTTAGGGCATTAGAGTTGACGATTTTGATTGAAAAGCAACAATACTCATGATGAAATATAATTTAGATATGTAAGGATTAAATAGATAAAATTAAAATAAAATGTAGACAGAAGTTTTGTAATGAAAAAAAATCTATAGATATTTAGAAGTAAATCTATTTAGCAACTTATAGTTTTGAAATTTATTACGAAGTGTATGAAAGCGCCTTTTTTAACTTTAAAATAATTTTTTTTTTACTATACCACATGAAAAAGCCGTAATTCGATCTCTAATTTAAATATTTCTGCTACATCAGAATTGAAATATTTTTTTCAAAAAGTTTTGAAATGCTAAAGTTTAAATAAAATCAACATAACTCATTAATAGATAAATAATATCGAAATAAAATTTACAGAAAAATCAGTACATATTAAAATCAGAATACGCTGTGTACAAAGTTAAATTTAAAACTTTGAAAATTAAATTTAATACAATAATTTAAAGGGCTTGAAATTCCATTAGTTTCATGTCATTATTATTGACGCAGAAGAAAAATCATGGAAACATTGGATTATTAAAATAACATCTTATATAAATGACTAAATGGTTAAATATAGTTCCACTCTTTTGTTACAATTTTCTCAATATTATTATTCTCAATATACACCGGTATTTTTTTTTTCTTTGAAAAAGGCTAAACACATTCATAAGATTATACATACAAGAGCTATAATTTCCAAAGAAATATTTCTTTAAAATACTTTTTGTTTGATTTATTTTTAAGCCAGTGCAAGAATAAATTTTTAAATTTAAAGAAAATTACAAATGTATCTAACGAGCGATTAGTAAATATTTATTAAATTACTTTTTCTATTATCTTTTTTATATGATGATATTTTTATATGAATATGATCTTTATATATATATATATATATATGAACTTTTTATATGAATTACGTTTCACGAAAGATATTGTCAGGAGAATTTGTCCAAATGTAATGTAATTTCTCTGAAAGTAACGTATGTTAAAAACATATTTATGTATTATCAAAGAAAGTATTTGCAAAGAAATGTGGTGAGAAAATATATCACTTCTCATTTTATGAATGCCTTGACAGGCATATAAATTCTTCTTTCTAAATATAGACAATGGATCTTTAAAGAAACTTTAGATATTTTTGGAAGAAGCCCAAATTCGTACATAATTTTCAATTTTGTAACTCGGGATCAATGTCAGGAAACATATTAATACCGATTATAACATCCATCTCTGAGAATATCAATATATAAATCATTATTATATAAATAATATTGAAATGAAATTTACAGAAAAATCAAAATGCATAATAAAAACAGAAAACGCTATCTAACAACGTTATAAACAAAATTAAAAAACGAAAATTTAAGATAAAAATGTAACAAAAAAAAAAAATCTAGATTCCGTTAGATACATGCCAATATTCTTGAAAAAGACGCTTTTAGTCGTACCATCAGGTATAACGTTTTGCTTGGATACCGATTCGAAGCAATTGGTTGCTATGCTGTATTTTCTATTTTCATCTTATATTATTGCCATATCTGAGAACGCTATCTCAGAACTATGAGTTTTCATTATTTTATATGCAGTAGCAACATTTTATGCGATTTATATTTAATAAGAAATAAAACATAGGGACCGATTGTTTGGAGTCACTATCCAAGCAAAACGTCATATTTGAGGTCACACTGAAAGCGTCTATAGAATAAAAATTACGGAACGATGGAATTATTAAAATAATCTCTTATTTAATAGAATACATTGTTGAATATTTGCATTTTTTTGTCACAGTTTTTTTTAAATCATACTCCGATCAATTTTTTTAAGTTTAAAGCTATTTATCAGATTACACATATAATAGCTATCATTTTGAAAGAAATAATTCTTTAGAGTTCTTTAATATTACCGCTTTATGAACTATTGCAAGAATTAACATAAACATGTAAAAGAAATTAGAAATATACCTAACCACCGTTTAGTGTACATTTAATAAATTATTTTTCCATAATTTTAGAAATGCAAAATATGTAATTACATTTCATGGAAGATATTGCTAGGAGAATTAGTCCAAAAATAATGTAATTTGTTCGAAAATAGCGTAAGTTTAAAATACATTTATGTATTATCGAAAACGTATTTACAAAGAAATGTGGTGAGAAAATATCACATCTCATTTTATAAGTATTTTGACAGACAAACTAATTTTCCTTTCTAAATATAGACCACGAATCTTTAGAGATAACATAATTTTGGAAAAATCCCAAAAGGATTCCGTTAGATATATGCCAATATTCTTAAAATATAAAAAAAAAAATCATGGAACCATGGAATTATTAAAATAATCTCTTATTAAATTGACTAAATTTTTGAATAATTGCATTTTTTTTTCACAGTTTTCTAAAAATTATACTCCGATTACCTTTTGAGAGAGTTTTAAATTATTTTTAAGATTATACATATAATAGCTATCATTTTCAAAGAAATAATTATTTCTAGTAATTCAATATTACCACTTTATGAACTATTGCAAGAATAAACATAAAAATTTAAAAGGAAGTAGAAATGTATCTAACCACCGTTTATTGTACATTTATTAAATTGCATTTTCTATGACTTTTTTGAAATTCAAAATGTATAATTACATTTCATGGAAGATATCCATAGCACAATGTGTTCAGTATTTTTTGAAAATAGCTTATGTTTAAAATAAATTTATGTATTCTCAAAGAACGTATTTGCAAAAAAAATGTAAAATGAATATATATCATTTCCCTTTTTAAAAATATTTTGTTAGGCAGACAAATTTTTCTTTCTAAACATTAACCACGGAACTTAAGAGAAATCATATTTTTGGAAGAAGCTCAAGATGATACATTATTTTCAACTTTGCATCTCGGGATCAATGTCAGGAAAATATCTATTCATTTTATTCCATTCATCTCTGACTATACTATATCAATATGTACTTCAATAAACTGAAAGAGAAAATAACATATTTCATACAGTCATTATATTTTCATTTTGAATATTAGTGTCAGACGACTATGATTTAAAAGCAGCAATTCTAAACTTGAAATGTAATTTAGATATGTGTGGATTAAATAGATAAAATTGAAATAAAATGTATACAAAAATCTTATAATAGACAGAAATTCACATATTTGGAAAAATGCATTTTGTAGCAACAATTATATTTAAAATTTTGAAATACACTGGTGGACAAAATTAAGAGATGGAAGGCATTTTCCCAATTATCTCGAGAAATACTCAATAAAAAATAAATGAAAATTGGTGTGAATGTAACTTATAGTATGACAATACTATGTGCAAAGCAAAAATTAAAGTGTCATTCATTGGCAAGAGTTATTGCCAACAGTCCAATCTGAACTGAAATTCATGATGAAAGATGGCAATGAAAGTGAGGCTTGTATGGTGTGTGATCACCTCTAGTATGGTGTGTGGTCACCTCTGACAGATAGACAGCATACACAACGAATATGCACCTCTGGACATTCATGAAACCAGTGTCAAACAGATGGAGCGGTGTGCGGGCATCTTGCATGATCCCTGCCCAAACCATCAGTCCTCCACCATCATAATGATCACCTTCCATGATGCTACTGGGATGGTATCGGGTCCCAGGTTCACTCCATATGAATAATTGCCGAGAATCAGATTGAAGACTGAATCTGGACTCATCTGTGAACAGAACATTAGCCCACTGGAGCTGTGTCCAGTGTTGGCGCTGTCTGCACCATTGTCCACGCTCTCTTTTGTGGAAGGGAGTGAGTGGGATACAAATGGCAGGCTTCCTGGCATACAACCCTCTTTCACCGAGCCTCCTGGCAACAGTCTTCTTTGAAACTAATGTTCTTGTGGCAGCAGCAAGTTTCTAGGCAGTTGTGTTGCTGTAGATGTCCTCTGGGGCTTCGCTGTAAGTAGCAAATACTGGTCTTCCCTGGGCGTTGTTGCTCTCGGACGATCTTGTCCTGGTTTTCTGGATACTGTCCCACTGTTTTGAAATTGACTTCACAAAGTCGAAACAACGCCTGTAAATACACCAAATTCCCTAGCAACCTGAGCTTAGGACTGCCCTGCTTCAATTCTACTCACAATTCTCCACCTCCAACCATCGTCTAAACGATGATGTTCACTCATTTCACCTAAAAATCAACAAAAAACAACAAGATTATTCAAGAAACACTATACAAATCACTGCTGTGTTGCAGAGTGGAGTGAGCTGAGCAGCTAGCTGCAGACTTATATACCTCCTGCTGGTTTAGCAACGCCCACAAAAATACGTAACCTCATCTCAGCGACACCAGCGCCTGCCATTATATGATAATCAACTGTCCAGGTTTTATGAGACATTTTCTAAGAAATGTGTGTAAATACCCCCCATCTTTTAATTTTGTCCATCAGTGTATATTAGAACGTGTATTGATGTCCCTTTTCCAGCGTTGAATTTTTTTATGTATTATATCTCAAGGAAGAGCCCTAATTCGAACTCTAATTTACATATTTAGGGTTTACCAGAATTGAAATATTTTCTTTGAATTAAAATATTTTCTATGATCTTTTTTATATGAAAATTTTATAATTACATTTCGTGGAAGATATTGCTAGGAGAATTTGTCCAAAAATAATTTAAAGTATTTACAATGAAATAAGATGAGAAAATATATTACTTCTAATTTTATAAATATATTGAAAGTCATTAAAATTCTTCTTTCTAGAAAGACCCCCCCCATGCAGGGCATCCGCCCTGAGGGCCTATATCCCACAGTTTAGATGATTGTTCGACATAAATACAAACAAACTTTTAAATTTTGCAACTCGAGATCAATGTCAGGAAATGTATCAGTATCTATCATCACATCCATCTCTATCGATATCAATATATAATCCATTATTAGATAAATAATATTGAAATAAAATATACAGAAAAATCACTACATAAGAAAAACAGAAAACACTGTTTAACAAAGTTATATACAAAATTTTGAAAACAAAAATTTAAGATAAAAATTTAAAGAAATTCTAGATTCCGTTAGAAATATGCCAATATTACTGAAATAGAAAAGTAATCATAGAAACATGGAATTATTAAAATATCTTATTTAATTGACTAAATTGTTGAATTGTTGCATTTTTTTTCACAAATTTTTCAAAGTTAACCCCGATCTTTTTTTTTTTTTTTTTTTTTTTTTTTTTTTTTTTTTTTGTTTGTTTGTTTTTGAAAGAGTTTAGAGTTATTTGTAACATTATATACAGCTATCAATTTGAAAGAAATAATTCTACTTTTGAGTACTTTAATATTACCGTTTTATGAACTATTGCAAGAATAAACATAAAAATTTAAAAGAAATTAGAAATGTAACTAACAACCGTTCACTGTGCATTTATTAAATTGCTTTCTCCATGACTCTTTGGCAATGCAGAATGTATAATTACATTTCATGGAATATATAGATAGGAAAATGTGTTCAGAAATAGTATAGTATTTTTTGAAAATAGCTTATGTTTAAAACAAATTTATGTATTCTCAAAGAACGTATTTGCAAAGAAATGTAAAGTGAAAATGTATCATTTCCCTTTTTTAAAAAAATTTTGACAGGTAAAAAATTCTTCCTTTTAAATATAAACCACGGAACCTAAGAGAAACCATAATTTTGGAAGAAGCCCAAGTCTGTAGATTCTTTTTAATTTTGTAAATCGGGATAAATGTGAGGGAAAATATCTATACATTTTATCCCATCTATGACTGACTATGTCAATAAGTACTTCAGTAATTTGAAAGAAAAAATAACATATTTCATAGAGTCTTTATTTATATTTTCATTTTAGACTTAGTTTGACAATTTTGATTGAAAGGCAGAAATTGTTAAAATGTAAATATAATTTACATACGTAACAATTAAATAGATAAAGTTGAAACAAAATGTGGATGAAATACTAAATAAACAAAATTAATTAGACATTTGGAAGTGAAAACCCTGTAGCAAGAATTGTAATTAAAATTTTGAAATTTATTACGAAATGTACTAAAGCACCCTTTTTCCGCGTTGAAATAATTTATTATTCTATCCCATGGGGGGGGGGACAAAGCTGTAATTCGAGCTCTAATTTACATATTTATGTTATATCAGAATTCAAATAATTTGTTTCCAAAGATATGAAATGTTAAAGTTGAAATAAAATCTACATAAATCATTATTAGATAAATAACATTGAAATAAAATTTATAGAAATATCAAAAATATTAAAATCAGAAAACATTGTTTAACAAAGTTATATTCAAAACATTGAAACGAACATGTAAGACAAAAATTTAAAAGTTTTCAGATTCCATCAGATACGTGCAAATATTCTTGACAAAGAAAAAATCATGGAAACATGGAATTATTAAAATAACCTCTTATTTAATTGGCTAAATTGATTAATTGTTGCACTCTTATGTCACAGTTTACTGAAAATTATACTCAACATTTTCTTTTGAAGAAATTTAAACAAATTTATAAGATTTTACATACAGTAGCTAGTTTTTTTCAAAGCAATAATTCTTCAGAATATTTCTAAATTACCGCTTTATGAACTAGTGCAAGAATAAACATAAAAATTTAAAACAAATAAAAATGTATTTAACCACCGTTTAGTGTGCATCTATTAAATTACTTTTCCATGACTTTTTGAAATGCAAAACGTACAATTACATTCCATGGAAGATATCGATAGGAGTATGTGTTCAGAAACAGTATAATATTTTTGAAAATAGGTTATGTTTAAAACATACTTATATAAAGTATTTAAAATTAAATGTAAGGAGAAAATATATCATTTCCCTTTGTTAAAATATTTTGACAGGCATACATATTCATCTTTCTAAATATAAACCATGGAACTTTAGATAAACCATATTTTTTGAAGAACCCCAAGTTGATACATTCCTTTCAATTTTGCATCTCGGGATCAATATCAGGAAAAATACCGATACATCTTATTTCATTCATCTCTGACTATATTATATCAATATGTACTTCAATAAATTGAAAGAGAAAGTAACATATTTCATACAGACTTTATTTATATTTTTATTTTGAATAGTAGTGTTTGACGATTATGATGGAAAAGCAGATTCTAAACCTAAAATATAATTTAGATACGTATGGATTAAATAGATAAAGTTGAAATAAAATGTAGATTAAAATCTCATAATATACAAAATGCAAAATATATTTGGAGGTGAACACCATGTTGCAACAATTATATTTAAAAATTTGAAATATATTACGATGTGTATTAAAGCCCCTTTTCTTGCGTTGAATTTTTTTATTATATCTCAAGGGAAAGCCGTAATTCGAGTTCTAATTTACTTATTTATGTTTTATAAGAATTGGAATATTTTGTTTGCAAAGATATGAAATGCTAAAGTTGAAATAAAATCTACATAATTCACTATTAGCTAAATAATATTAATATAAAATTTGCAAAAAAATCAATGCATATTAAAAGCAGAAAATGTTGTGTAGCAATTTTAAATTCACATCTTTGAAAAAGAAAATTTAAAATAGAAGATTAAACGGTTCCAAATTCCATTACATACGTGCTAATATTCTTGACTTCATGGAGACATTGATATTTTAAAATAATTTCATATTTGATTGACTAAAGGGTTGAATAGTTAGACTCTTTTGGTATAGCTATTTTAGGTAGATTTCGTATGAAATACTACCTATTGCAATCGCACCTGTTTATATATCTATCTATCTACATATATATAGTATATATCTCACTTTTTTATGGACACGATAACTTCTATAATTCTTCACCAATCTCCACCAAACTGGTGCATAAAATCAAAGGGGATAAAATCTCGGCTAAGTTCGTTAATCGGCAAAATCGGACCAAGGGGATCGTTTTTGTGAAAACCGAAAAAACGCCATAACTTCTTAATTAAAGTAGATATCAAATCGGTTTAAAGTTTATATTACTTCTTAAAAATGGGCCAAAAATTTATGCATGACAGATTTTTGATAAATTTAGAAGTGGGCTCAAAGGGCGAAAAAAACAGGGGTTTTGAGAGAAAAAAATTCATAACTTCGTCAATTTTTAAGCTATCAAATCTAACTAAATTTTTTGTAAATGTTCTTAAAATTATCTAAAACTTTTGTATTTACAAGTTTCTGATAGGACCAACATTTCCCGATGAAAAAAATTAAAAACGAAAAGAAAAAAAGCGGTGAAAAAAGAGAAAAATCCATAACTCCGTCAATTTTTAAGATATCAAATCTGATTAAACTTATTTTACATCTTCTCAAAAATATCTACAACTTTTATACTGACAAGTTTTTCACAGGACCAATTCGTATAGCTAAAAGAAATTAAACAAAAATAAGAGTTGGAGAAAAAACCTCAAATCCAAACTGCTTATATTCTGACTCATTTTTAAATTCATTTCTGATTTTAAACGCATCCAAATGGTAGATCCTCTTATTTAGAAACTGTATAAAGTGACGCATTGGTCAATTTTCTGATAAAGACAGAATATATTTCAAAAAAAGCTACCAAAAAGGATATTTTGAACAGAATTTCCCAAAGTCATCGGGACTGAAAATTTAAGGTAGTATTCAAATAAGAAATTGCGTTTTTTTTCTGACTCGTTTTTAAATCCATTTTTGTTCTCAAACACATCCAGTTTACAGATCCTCTTATTTAGGAACTATATAATGTGATACATTGGTCCGTTTTTTGATAAAGACGGAATATATTTCAAAAAAGGCTACCAAAAAGGGTATTTTGAACAGAATTTTCCTAAATCATCGTGACTGAAAATTTAAGGAAGTGTTCAAATAAGAAATTGCGTTTTTTTTACTCGTTTTTAAATCCATTTTTGCTCTCAAACGCGTCCAATTTACAGATCCTCTTACTTAGGAACTATATAATGTGATGCATTGATCGGTTTTTTGATAAAGGCAGAATATATTTCTAAAAAGGCTACGAAAAAGGGCATTTTGAACAGAATTTCCGGAAGTCTTCGTGATTTGAAGTTTTCACATGGCAAATAGCGTTTTTTATGACTCGTTTTAAAATCAATTTTCGCTCTCAAACGCATCCAATTTATAGATCCTCTTATTTAAGAACTGTGGCGCATTGACCAGCTTTTTGATAAAGATAGAATATATTTTTAAAAATGCTTTCAAAGTGAGTATTTCGCTAAAAATTTTCCTAAGCAATCATGATTAAAGAATTAAGGATGTATTCAAACAACAAATCGGTTATTTTATGACTCATTTTTAAATTCAATTTTTTTCTCATATGCATTCAACTGACAGTTTTTTGTTATTTAGGAACTGTATAATGTACTGTTTTGGTCGATTTTTTAATAAATTCAGAATTTATTTCAAAATATGTTGTCAAAATGGGCATTTGAGCTGAATTTTTCTTAAGATGATTCTGACAAATCCAGTTTTTGCAGAAAAATGAAATTAAAAATTTTTCATAACCGGGCAAATGAAGTTATTAAACTGGGTTTATCTCTAATCATGCATATTTTTTTGTTGAAATGAGCACTCCTCGAAATCTACCTCCGCCTATAGGCCCAGCCGACAGGGATTTTTTAATTTCTTCTTTCTAAATATAAACCAGGAAACTTTACAGAAACCATATTTTTGGAAAAAGCTCAAGTCGGTACATTATTTTTAATTTTTTATTTAGTGATCAATGATAGGACATATCGTTACATTTTATACCATCCATCTCTGATTGTATCAATATGTACTTGAATAAATTGAAAGAGAAAATAACATATTTCATACAGTTTTTCTCTGTATATTGTTAGGGAATTTGAGTTTGAAAACTTTGATTGAAAAGTAACAATAATTCTAAATATAATATATAATTTAGATACATTAGGGTTAAATAAATAAAGTTGAAAAATCATAAATAGAAATCTTACTATCATCTCTGTTTGAATATATTACAAAAAAATTCAATTGATATTTGAAAGTGAAAGCCACGTAGCAAATATATTTAAAAGTCTAAGATAAATTTCAATATGAATTAATGAACAGTTTTCTACATTTAAATATCTTCATATTACATTATGTGACAATTAAAACGTACAAAAAAACTCAAAATTCTGCTCGAGTATTTTTTCGCTATTAAACATTTTATGTAAATTATACGGATAATAGCTATTGATTTCAATAGTAATAATATTTTAGTATATTTATCGCCGTATTCATAACCGCTGCATTAAGGTGAAAATTAAACGAAATTTGGAATGCATCTATTTATGTTTACATGTTTTTTAATTTGTGTACTTTTTATAATTTCGAAAATTAATACTATTTAAATTTCATTGGATATAGCGAATAAAAAGTTTCTTTAAAAATGGTGTAGTTTGTATGAAAATAACGTATATTTAAACCATGTATATTTATTCCCAAGAAATGTATTGCAAAGAAATGTAATGAGAATATATATCATTTCTCTTTTTTTACATATTTTCACAGGCTCACAAATACTTTTTTCTAAATGTACACCACGGAACTTTTGAGAAACCATATTTTTGGTAGATACCCAGGTCGGTACATACTTTTAAATTTCGTAACTCCGAATCAATGTCAGCAAAAATATCAATAAATTTTATTCCATGCATCTCTGACTATATCAGTATGTACTTCAATAAATTGAAAGAGAATATAACGTATTTCATAAAGTCTTTATTCATATTTTCATTTAGAATATCAGATTTGACGATTTTGATTGAAAAGAAGCCTAAAGATAAAATATAATTACGAAAAATAAGGATTAAATAGATAATGTTAAAATAAAATGTAGACAGAAATCTTATAATAAACAAAATTCAATAGATATTTGGAAGTGAAAACCAAGTTTGAAATTTCTTATGACACGTATTAAAAGACCTTTTTCAGGTTTGAAATATTTTATTAATTATACCTCATAAGAAAGCCGTAATTTGAGATATAATTTATATTTTTATGTTATATCAGAATTTAAATTTTTTATTTGCAAAAATATGAAATGCTAAAGTCGAAATAAAATCAATAAGACTCATTATTTGACAAATAACAATTAAATAAAATTTACCAAAAAATCAATACATGTTGAAATTTAGAAAACGCCGTGTAATAACGTTATATTCAAAACTCTGAAAAAGAAAATTTAAGACTAAAGTTTAAACCTTTCCAGTTTTCATTAGATACGAGCCAATATTCTTGATAAAGAAAAAATCATGAAAATATGAAATTATCAAAATGATCCCTTTGTTAATTGAATAAATTGCTAAATCGCTAATAAATTGCTATTTCAAAATCTCTGCAAGAATAACTGTAAAATTTAAACAAAAATTGCAATGCACCTATTTGTATTTACTAATATTTTTTATTTTGTCCATTTTTTATATTTTCAAATTGATGTTTACATTTCATTGGATATATCACAAACAAAGTTTGATGAACAATAGTATACTTTTGAATTAAAAACGTTAGCATTTTTTTTAAACAGGTTAATTTCTTCTGAAAAAACTATTTGTTAAAAAATATATCATTCCTCTTTTTTTTTTAAATATTTTGACTGTCCTACAAATTCTTCTTTCTGAATATAAACCACGGAACTTTAGGGAAACCATATTTTTGGAAGAAGCCCAAGTCGGTATATTCTTTTCCATTTTGTATATCGGGATCAATGTCTTGAAAATATGGACGCATTTTATCCCATCCATCTCAGACTACATCAATGTCTACTTAAATACATCGAAAGAGAAAGTAACAGATTTTATAGAGTCTTTTTCTATATTTTCATTTATAGTACTAGAGTTTGGGGATTTAGTTTGAAAAGTAGAAATATTTCTAAAGATGAAATAAAATTTAGTTATGTTCTAAGTACTAAATTAATAACTTTTAATATACATAATAAATTTATATTTAAACAGAAATCTTACAGTAAACAAAATTTAATAGATATTTAAAATTAAACAAAGCAGCTACTTTAATGCTTAAATTTCTGAAATTTGTTTCATTGTGTATGAATGTACATTTTTCTGCTTTCAAATCTGTTTGTATTGCATTCGAGACTGAAATTATTCAAAAAGAATTAATAAAATTCTAATAATTACTATCTTTGCGTAACAGCTAGTCCATATAACTTCTCATTCAGGTCACACTTGGTCACAAGTGTCACAGTCATTAAGGCGAAACAAAAAATAGGAAATTCCTGACGTCTCTTTTATGAGTCTCAAATGACTACTTCGTAAATAAAAAATAAATAAATAAATAAATAAATAAATAAATATGAAATATGCCTAAAAGAATCGGATTGCTAGATAAAGTTTATTAGCCAAGATAATTACGTTAGAAACTTTTAAAAACTTTGTATATGTAAGAGGATTCAAACAAGTTTATTGGCATACGTTACATACATTTCAGCATTTTTCTTTTCTGAGCAATCACATTTTGAACTGATGATGGTACGCTATGTCTACCGAGCTATTTCCAACAAGACGTAAAGTATTCAATGCTTTATATATTGTTTTTCATGTATAAACATAAATTACCCATAACGATCGTAATATATTTTTTAAAAATCTGGAGAAATTGGAAGTTTAAATTAGAAATATATATTTTTTAAATTTTTAACAGAATTTACGTAAAATTTTTCAATACTTGGTAAATTGATTATTTTTCTGTCGTTTCTAAAAAAAGCCTACAGTAACGAAGATTGCAATATATTTATTGACGCTTACTCTAACAAAATGTTAAAGGAACAAAATATTTGAAATAACTACACTAAAGATGTTTTATTTTTAATCTCCAATTTTTTTTAAAAAATATGAAAATTTTCTTAATTTAAACTGTAACATTTGAACATTTGTAACTTATTTTAAAAATATTTATATGAAATTAATATTATTGAAAAATTAAACTTAGTATCATGCTTGCAAATATTGTCACCTCCTAAATGATGCCATTTTTTTATTATAATTTCATAAAAACACATTAATTTTAAATTATGATTTTAGTATAATTTAATTAAGTTTTAAATATCTGAATATTTCTTTATTACTTATTTTTTTCTGAGAAATTGAAAGATCTTATATTTGAAATTAAAACTGTCTAGTTGCTATGAAGCTAGTTTATGTTAAAATCTCTCGCATATTTATATTTCTGACTAAATACTTCAATATCATAACATTTAAATATTTTATTAAAGAAATACTTTGAAAATATGTAAATTTCGTTTAGAAAATTAACAACGTGATACTTATTAACTTCAAACAGTAAATTCCTGCACACGATAGAAATATTTTGTTTCTATTGAAAGATTAAACATTAAGCGTATCTTTGATCTTTGTAACATTTAGCAAAAGAGTTTGATTGATAAACTTTAATTTAGAGTTAGCTATTCATTTAAGCTGGAGGTTATTTAATAATTGATACTTCTAAAGCCAATCAACACCTAAATTTTATAAACAACTATTGCTACTATTTATTTTTAATTGAAAATTTTGTAACTATACTAAAATTTTATTTACATTGATAAAATTCATTGAATAATTCAACAATTTACTACTTATCATAGACTTAAAATAACTAGTACGATGAGGTATTACAAATTTGTTTTACTATATTTAGAACATAACGTATTAAATATAACTTTGATCTCAGTAAATTTTATTAGAGATTTTAATAAGGTAAGTTTAATTTAAAATTAAAGTGTTGTTTAAGCCTCCTGGAATTAAATTAGCTTCAGTTTTAAAGAAAATTTTTACATAAAACTGATTTCACATTTTATTTCTTGTTACCACTATTTAATTACCATAAATCTATTTTTTAAATATTTTAAAAGAGATTAATGAACTAGAAATCAGGGCACTGAGTATCTGGATTTTAATGGAACTTAAAAAATAATTTATTTCAATTCATATTAGATAAATTAAAATCAATAATATGTGTATTTTTTTCCATTTTTATCACCCCTCCCCCTCAAAATAAATAAATAAATAAATAAATAAATAATAATAAAATAAAGTTCGAACACTTACCGCAATGAGAGTAAGTGCTAATGTTAAAAGAAATAATGGCCGAAATCTAATTTAACCTTTTATTTCAACGAATTTAACATTTTTTGCATCTTACAAAACACTGACCTAAACCAAATTACCATTTAAAGCCGTTACAGGTGACAAAAGATGATTGCGCCATTCGTGTAGTAAAATCCTTTCGTGTTGCTAAAAATCCTAATCCCAAATTAGCGATTCAAATTTTGAGATCGCAAATAACTCGAAAATAAGTTCACATTCTGGAAATCACTTTCTTCAGATCAGTAATTTGTGGTTTTTCAGTACTGATATCGGCCTTAAGAGACGAAGATATCGATTTAAAATGTTTTTAATCGTTTCTAAAATGAAACTGTTTGTGGTGGTAATGCAAAACCTAAATTAATTGTAATTGGATAGCGGCAGGGAGAAGAAAATAAGATCTGCACAATTTCACGTTGCACGTCATTTAATTTGTCAGATAAAATTGAGCCTGTTTGTTAGACGCCTCATGGTTTCGATTTGACAACGTCTCAATATTGAAAGATCGTGCTTTTTTCGTTAAATGTTATTATCAATGCGATAGCAATGAACGGTGTGCATTGTAAAGGTATCGTTCAGTAAGTTGTAAACTCAGAGGGTCAATGACATCACAGGTTGTGAGGAAAACGACACCAAAGTTTCAAGCCAAGCCTTTGTTATCTATTCTGTCTGGCAGGAAAATAATTCTTGCTTCTGTTAAAACTAAGGAGGTTATTGTCTTAGCCATGGAGGTTGTTGCACTAGCCGTGGGGAAATCAACAATGGAAAGCACCCGTATAACGTGATTGGTTCTTCCTGTAGAATGTTAAACGTACTATGAAGTAAGGTGTACAAAATTGTCCATAAAGTGTTGCAGTTCTACAATTATAAAATATCACATGTATTCAAGAACTACAACGTAACTATCCTGATGCAAGAGAATCTTTCACTTTGTAATTAGATAAATGGATGTGGACGAAAGTTTTGTGGACAGTTGAGACCCATTTTTACCTAAATGGGGACGTTAACACCCATAATTGCAGAATTTGGGACATTAAAATCCCTCATATTGTGTACCCAGTTTCTTTGGATTCTCCTAAAGTCAATAGTTTTGTTGGTATGACGGCAAGTTTCATAATTGAACCATTTTTTTTAAAGATTCACCAGCTGGATCTGATACACGCATTATGCTGCAACTTGTTTGGCGTCAATGTTCAGGCTTATCGATATATCTAAACTTTAGCAACGTGGAGTTTTAGACTCTACGATTTTTATGCTGGACTGGGCCCACACCGAACATTGGTGCATGTGTCACACAGTTACTTAAGTAACATTTGACGAACGGATTGATTACAAGCAGAAACCATTTCTTGGTCATCCCGGTCACCAGACCTCCTCATCTGACTTCAATCCCTGTGACTTTTCGTTTTGTGTTTACCTCAAAAGCACTGCTTATGATGAAAATCTAAATAATTAGGTGAGATTGTAAGATGCGATAACCCGACATACCCGTAAAAATTTCTGTATATGCTAATAGCTACTAATGAGAATGCAGTAATTCCATTTCACTTGCTTTCGGAAAATAGTGGACCCCACATTGAATATGCTTTGTAAAGCGTTTCAAATTTGAATACATTTTAAATTTATGTTTTCGTGTATTATATCATTCAACAATATTGCAAAAAGTGCCATTCATCCCCTGATTATCAGTACTTGAACCTTTTCTTTGGGGGGTGGGGGGGAGGCTTAAAAAAATTCCATAATTTCCAACTATTACCAAATTGGATAACATTTCCTCTTGTAGTTTTCCATCTATGGCCATTTCAAAGAGGAATTTTAATTATAACCACTCTGTACATTAACAAATAACTGTTGAGAAAAGTTTGAAAATTTATGCATTGTAATATTCATAATACATTTGTTCATAAATACGATTCATATCTCAAGTAATTCACACCAAAACTATTTTGAAAAAAAACTAAAAACTAACACAAAGTTAATGAGAATATGCCACTTTTTAAAAGATTTATATCACAAAGTTTTATAACTAAAATAAATGATTAAATATAATAAAAATAAAAATAAAAATAAAAATAAAAAAAATTATATTTTAAATTTCAAGGAATGGCGATTGAGTTGCTGTGCTGTAAAAAACTTTTTAATCTTAATTTTAATACAAAATATTTAAAACGTATTTACGTACAATATAATACTTCAAATACCCGTGTCTCTTTTTTTTATTTTAACGTATTAGTAATGTACTTTTTCAATAAATGACATTTATGAACTAGTTGTCACTGGCACATGGTGTCAGACAATGTTAGAACTTCTTAAATTTTAATGCTATATACTACAAGATCAATTTATTTTATTATTCTGCTGTTTTAAACAAATCTTAAGATGTCAATCATTGTGCGCGCGGCAGCGCGCTACAATAATATGATTGAGCGATGATGCACACGGATTTTTCAATTTTTCTTTTTGCAATAACTAACTAAATACTTATCCAATTTTGATGATTTTTTTTCAAATGTTCGTCTGACCAAGAAGCACAACATAGCAAAAAAATTATTTTTTTTATGGCATACTGTAGGTGTACTGTAGAGTATTCTGAAAATCGGACAAAAATTTTGTGTCACAGCACTTTTCTCGAAAACTACTAAAGATAAAAACTTAATTTTTTTTTTTAAACAAAAGACAAACTTTTTATCCCGGGGTAGTCATCGAGAAAACGCTATTTCGCTGGGCGGTTTTTCTGAAATTGCGTATTTTCCAAACTTGGACATAAATGGGTATATCTAACGTTCTATTGCAGATAGAATGTTGCGGTAAAGTTTATTTTAAAGATTTTGCGATGCTAATTAATCCTGCAAAAATTCATAGCTTTACGTTAAACAGTTTTTTTACAAGATGAAATAAAAGAATGGCAGTCATCAATCTAAGGTACTTGTGATTATCGGAGAGAAAAGCCACTTACATCATTCGATTAAGCATAAAAAAATACAGAATGCTTTTTTTTCTCTTATTTTTAATTTAATTTTTTAACAAATTATGAATTTTTTGAAATTTTTGACATGCTGATTTTTGTCATTTTTAGGTAGCTTTCATTACAAAAAGTAAAAAGCTACCTATTGCAGCTGTCCGGAGGAAAGCACTTCCGGAAAATTTTGGTATATTTTCACCGATCATGACCCCCAGACCCCAAAACCACCCTCCGTTCAAATGTTGACATATATATATATATATATATATATATATATATATAACCATATATATATATATATATATCTGATTTTTGTCATGCGATAACTAACGTATTTATGAACCGATTTGAATGAAACTTGGTATGTACATAGTACATACAAATGTCTCGACCGAGTTCGTTGGCCAGCATCATCCGCCATTTTGTTTCAAAATGGCAGCCATTTTAAATTTTTAAAAAAATTTAAAATTTAAAATTAAATAGGAAAAAATTAAAAGTTGAAAAATATTTTTCTTTTACGTGTTGGAACTAAAAACAACGATTCCAGAACACTTTTTATTTTGTCTATATCTTACAAAATGATTGAGTTATAGCACTTTGAATTTTTCTTATGGCTGACATTTTGAAACGATCTGATTTTTGTCACGTAATAACACGCGCATTTATGAACCGATTTCAATGAAACTTGGTATGTACATAGTACATACAAATGTCTCGACCGAGTTCGTTGGCCAGCATCATCTACCATTTTGTTTGAAAATGGTGGCCATTTTAAATTTTTTAAAAAATTTAAAATTTAAAATTAAATGCGAAAAAACCATAATTTGAAAAATATTTTTCTTTTACGTGTTAGAACTTAAAACAGCGATTCCAGAACACTTTTTATTTTGTCTATATCTTACAAAATGATTGAGTTATAGCACTTTGAATTTTTCTTATGGCTGACATTTTGAAACGATCTGATTTTGTCACGTAATAACACGCGCATTTATGAACCGATTTCAATGAAACTTGGTATGTACATAGTACATACAAATGTCTCGACCGAGTTCGTTGGCCAGCATCATCCACCATTTTGTTTCAAAATGGTGGCCATTTTAAATTTTTAAAAAAATTTAAAATTTAAAATTAAATGCGAAAAAATTAAAAGTTGAAAAATATTTTTCTTTTACGTATTAAAACTTAAAACAATGATTCCAGAACACTTTTTGTTTTGTCTATATCTTAAAAAATGATTGAGTTATAGCACTTTGAATTTTACTTATGGCTGACATTTTGAAACGGTCTGATCTGAACGATCCATCATGTTGCTTTAAAATGGCATACACTTTATGATATCTTGGAATTTGGTGGCTCTCTAAATCGCTTAAAATAAAACCAGGTTGAAGAAAAGATGACTAATATCTAAATATTCCTATTAATATTCAGTCGACAAAAACTAGTTTTCAATCTTATAAAATCACTAATTATATAAGATTATTTCCACTAATTCGAGCTTAGTATTTTTGAGATATGTAACTTACTTTAAAATAAATAAATAAATGTATAAGTATATGAAAGCTACCTCTTCCTCCCGGCATTGCCGGAAGGACTTTTTAACACTAGAACGCCCGGATGAAGTCGATTCCACTCCAATCATGAAACTAAATTTCAATTCGAACCAGAAAAATTTTCTTGAAATAATTTAAATCTAGTCCACGCAAATTTACGTTAAATAAATCAATTAAATAATTTTGAATAAAAATTCTGGTGAGAAATATTATTTTCAAACTTGAGTAGAATTTCCGGGCGTTCTAGTGTTAATGAATCATTTACTGAATAATTATGCACGGTGTCTAGCCCTGGTGGCTCTTAAATTTGATTTTTAATTTTAAATTAGGCAATTTTTTGCACCATACCAAATTTATATTTTATCCATTTTTTTCATTTATTTATATTTTGTTTTTAGCAAAATGGCATCAATGGCAAAAATGCCTGGCATATCTGTCAAATATTGGGGCCCTGTACTTTAACAAAGTGTATTTACTATAAGTATATAACGTATTTATTCTAATAGAATGCGCCCTCTAATAGAGCGCGTCTTCTAATAAAGTGCGCACCTTGGTGCTGATTGAAAAAATAAATATACGGAAACGATAGAATAGATAAGTAGAAAACGATTACTTAAATGCATTATCGAGGATTCTCATCGATCAAAATAGAGATATTCTATCAAAGCGATGCAGTGGCGATGCAACAAAAGTTTCAAATTTTGAACAATGTACCACTCCTGTAAACTATAGCGCCAAGGATATGCACACTGTTAAAAATCTGCTGCATTTTACTGCAACGCACTCCCCTGCTTGTATAGAAAACGGTTACTTGGCCGTGAAATGGCGCTTTCTCATTGGTTGGAATCATTGTAAACGCGGCAGCGCGCAACAATAATATGATTGAGCGATAATGCTTAAGCATAGGAAACCGCAAAAACACGGATTTTTCAATTTTTCTTTTTGCAATAACTAACTAAATACTTATCCAATTTTGATGATTTTTTTTCTAATGTTCGTCTGACCAAGAAGCACAACATAGCACAAAAATTATTTTTTTTTAATGGCATACTGTAGGTGTACTGTAGAGTATTCTGAAAATCGGACAAAAATTTTGTGTCACAGCACTTTTCTCGAAAACTACTAAAGATAAAAACTTAATTTTTTTTTAAACAAAAGACAAACTTTTTATCCCGGGAACATTTTTTATTTCTATGTATAAAATACAAAACAAGTTGTGCAGTACCCAGTGGAATATGGAAAAATAGAAGGACTAGTGAAAAATGCTCCAAGGAGCAGTGCAAAAGCAGAATATGATTTTAATTGAGCATTAAAAAGTAATGGACAAGTGCTTCTGTTAATTACTGAGCATGAGGAAGGATAAGGGATCCCTTCTTGGCTACAACTCACTTCAATGCCAACTTTGAAAAAATCATATTTGCGCTTTTTCCGTGAAAACAAATCAGTCGCATTTACTATAAAAATGTATAGTGTAAAGAAGTAACCAGTAAAGATGCAGCTTAATTAGACATAAATGTAAAGGAAGGCGACATAATGCCAGATACCTAGTTCCTGCAGGTATCACATTCATGCACTGCCACCAAGCATACCCTAAGTGTATAATTGCACAGAAAATTGATTTGTAGTATAGTGCAGAGTAAACAGTGCAGTTAACATCAGAGATGTAGTACAGGCTATACGCCGTACACCTTCTGGACTTTTTAATAGAACACCATATACCCTCTGTTTTTCAAGAAAGCTTATAGTATACACATTCTAGAATATCCCTCTGCTTAGAGCATATATCTTATGTTATTTTTATGACTACACCCCTGGTTAACATCTAAAGCACGGTGGAAAATTCTACTAAAGAACCGCAAATTTCTTTTGTATGGAAAAAGCACAAATATGATTTTTTTCAAAGTTGGCATTGAAGTGAGTTGTAGCCAAGAAGGGATCCCTTATCCTTCCTCATGCTCAGTAATTAACAGAAGCACTTGTCCATTACTTTTTAATGCTCAATTAAAATCATATTCTGCTTTTGCACTGCTCCTTGGAGCATTTTTCACTAGTTTCTTTAATGTATTCACCTACGACGGCATGGGTTAAATGAAATTTCTTGAACCAATAGCTGGCACCCCCTCGTCTCCATCCAGCTAAATTAAGCTATTATGAGCTTTCCTATAAGCTTTGTCTCCACAAAATTAAAATATGACTGCATATGTTTGTGATTTATAAAATATGTTAGGATTTTTACTCATCGAATATGACAAAATATAAGCAAATTGAACATCAGTTACTCGTGACTATTTATAAAGCTCTTAAAGTTCTTGAAATTTGGATGTTTAAATTAGAAATATACGATTTTAATTTTTATTAAAAATCATGTAACACATTTAAATGGTGAAAACTGGATTATTATTCTATTGTCAGAAAATCCGCCAATATATATACTCATGCGTGAACATTTGTGACAATACGGTAAAAGAAAAACTATTCAAAATTATGGCACTATTTCTTTTCCACAATCAAGAATGGCATAATTTAAAATGTAAAATATGCATTTTCATTTAAAAATATGACACTTTTCATAATTACATTAAGTTAATATGAGTCATTTATTTAATCTAATGATGTAATCATGAAATTTATCGTCATATCATCCCCTACATACATACTAGGCCTGAATGTTGAAATAAAAATGGCGGCTGCCAGAGTTGGATTTTTTCCCCGTATGTGTATAATATGATTTATTAAAGTAAATTATGAGCATTTTATAAAAGATTTCTTTGATCTACTTAATCTCAGAAAAATAAAGCAAAATCTTGTTTTCTTATATTAATGTTTGTATCAAAATGTAAAGGACCATACATATGATGAAAAACATTCGACATTGGAAGCCGCCATTTTTGTGTCAGCACTCCGGTATGGTCATATGTGAAGAGAGTAAAAATCTTTTTTCTGAGAAATGCGCCATTAAAAAAGTATTTGTAATGAATTGCATTTCTTCGTTATAATTTCATAAACTTACATTAATTTTATATTTAAATTTTTACATATTCTTATTTAATAATATTTTCGAATGAGAAACCATATTTATAGCAAAAATATATTTAAATATGTGTTGTGATACATACTTTCTAAGTTAAAAATATATTTAACTTTCTTTTTTAATTATTTTATTTAGAAAAGTTAAGCATATTATATAATTTAAATAGAAAGTATCTAGTTGCCAATTACCTATGTCATGTTAAAATATCTTTCAAATATATTTACTTTCGGTTCAAATACTTTAATATCCCAGCATCGAAGTACTTTATTAAAATGATATTTTCAAAATTTCAAAAACTCATTTAGAAATTTAACAATGTGGTACTTATTGTAAACTTCAAACCGTAAATTCCTAAACACGCTACAAATATTCTGACTTTAGTGGAAATAATAAACATAAAATGTTACTTTGATCTTTGTAATATTTTTCAAGAGAGTTTGTTTGGAAAACTTTAATTTCGTGTTAACTTTCTCTTAAAGCTGGAAGAAGCAATTTAATAATTTACACTTTTAATGCAAATCATCATCTAAATTTTATAAACTACTATTATTCCCCTATTTACTTTGAATCGAAAATTTTGTAAATATACTAAAATTACACCTGCATTTTTCAAAACAGATTTAATAAGTCAACAATATATTAATTATCATAGACTTGAAACAGTTAATATTTTCAAGTAACGCAAATTTATTTTAGCATATTTAAATGTTAAACATTACTTTGATCAACGTAAATTTTACTGGAGAATTTAAAGAGATAAGATAAGTTTAAAATTAAACTGCTATTTATGTTTCCTCTAAATAAATAAGTTACAATTAAAAAGAACGTCACTATTTAAAACTATTTTTACAGTCCTTTCTGGTTATCACTATTTAATCCTTATGAAGATTGTTCTATGTTTATTTTTTAAGCGAATAATGAATTAGATCACAAGTAACTGATTATCTGGGTTTTAATAAATTATTAACTTTAAAAATATAATAATTTATTTGATAGTATTCTACAAACTATAAATATATATCATCATAATCATAATCAACCGTTTTCGATCCACTGCTACTTGGGGTCGTCTTGTATATGTGCAGTTTACTTGTACTAAGAAAAATACAAATAATCATTAAAATGGGCTGAAAATCAGAGTAATTGTGATACCTGAAGGTGATACATGGTTTTGGAAATTTCAAAAAATCTTTTTAGGAGCGTTCGTAATTATGTAAATACGTATAGCACCTATAGTTGTCATTCAGTCCGTCCGTCTGTCCGTCTATCTGTCTGTCCGCATATAACAACTCAAAAAATACGCAACCGAATCGTTTGAAATTTAAAATACATAATTATTAGATAATTTTGTCGAGTCTTTTCAAATTTTATGAAAATTGGATGCATAGTTCAATTACAGAGACAATTAAAATTATTACGATACATTACGGTCAATGGAGAAAAAAGTTTCAAATGCATCTTAATCGTTTGAAATTTAAAATACATAATTATTACATAATTTTGTCGGGTCATTTCAAATTTCATGAAAATCGGTTAAATTGATCAATTACAAGGACAATCAAAAGTATTCCGTTACATTACAGTCAATGGGGAAAAATATTTCAAATGTATTTTAATGGTATTACACTCATTCGAACATAATAAAATTGATATGAATCTATAAAGTACATATTATAATATACATTTTGCATAAACTGTGATGCAAAGAACATTTGTTATATATTTACAAGGCCACACAAATGTATTCCATTTCATAATGGTTTAGTGAGAACATTGTTTGGTGAGTATTTTAATTGTAATTAACTATATACAATTTTATGAGATTGATTTATGAGAGTAACACTTTTAAAACTTCGTTATCGTACGGACGCACCTCATTTGCTAGCTTCACGTGCAATTCCCAACTTGTTTAACAAGTAAAGATTCTTTTAAATGTTTGTTTTCCGTGTATTCCTTTCTTGCTTTTAAGTCTTGTTGATGGGTTTTACGGATTTTGTTTTTCACTTTTTGCTTGATTTTTATAGCAACTGAAATACCGTTGAACTTGTTAACATGCATACCATACTGTAGAACGAACGAAGTCACATTTTAAGTACGATGCGTTATATATATGATGGAATAAATAGCACTATATATAACATCCTACCTAAAGTGGCATTGTGTTTAAAAAATGGATTTAAAATGCATGAATTCTTTATTTATAAAAGTGGACTTTTATGCAACCTTGGGGTATATCTTTATAAAGTATGCAAAATAAATAAAATGTACAGAACTTAAATTTTCTTTGAAAGCATATAATCGACTATATGCTTGTTAAGGCATCGGTTATTTGTCAAATGTTTGAACGAGTTACACCACTCTGTACAAGCGAAGTTTTTGTTTCAAGCGTTTAGAAGCTTATATAGACATTTTTTAAAAAAAGTATAATAAATGCTGTATAAATAGCAAAATTTTGCAAGTTTTGAATAAGATGTTATGGGAAAAAATGTCGTCAAAAAATGTGCTTTAGAAAAAAAAAATTATCATTATTAATTTTTATAATATAGTCTGTTGAAACTCTTAACTTTTTTTGTTTGCTTAGCCGTGCGTTTTAGGAATTTATATATTATGTAGAAAATCTTAACAAAATACCAGTAATTAGATAGAATTTTTCCTTTCTTTTTAATGACAAAAGTTTTTGTGCATGCTCAAACTAAAAATTCTTAAACTTTCTACTACGGTTTTCTAATTCCTGTACAGAAAAAAAAAAAATCTGAAATTACTCTTAGCTATGGCAATGCTGGAAATGAGTAAAACTCTTCGTCCTGAATGTCATTAAAATTTCTTTCGATTTTTGGCAAACGTTTTGACGCATCATATATATATATATATATATATATTTTTTTTACTTTACCTTTGTTGAGCAATGCTTTACAGTTGAGAACCATTGAGGGTTTTTTCTAGCTACAATCAGCTTATCACCATGTCTAATAATTCAGATTTTTTGTGTTAATATAATTGGAAATAGAGAAAATTTAGTATAAAATTACTTAAAAAAATGAAGTATTTATAGAAATGAAATGAAAATTTTAAAATTATGAAAAATTAAATACAAATATTAACTACATAAACTTAAGTAAAATAAGATAAAAAATTGTAAAAAAAGATTAAATTAAAATTTCTGTATTAAAATAGTTGTTTTCAGATTCTTAGATTCCGCGCACTTTAAAACGGTGCTGCTACTTACAAAGAAATTAATAAATTTAAATAAATATACTGTTTCTTTTTTTTAATAGTAAACATTTCAAATTCGTACGTATTTAAATAATAATAATAACAAATTAATTTAATTTTATAGCACCTTCAGAAAATATTAGTAATATGAATTCTTAAGTCCGTGTGCATAGAAAATGTAAGTGCATTTGTATATTTTGGCATATAGACTTAAAAATTAAATTATTCAATTTCTCTTAATATAAATTATATATGAAAGAAGTGAGCTTTCCATGTATATAAGTTTATGAAAAACATTTAATTAACTCCATTAATTCCTTCCAGAAACATAAAGTATATTTATTTTTGAGACTGCAAAAAAGAAAGTAATACACAAACGGTAATAAAAAATCTTTCTCCTGAGGTAAAATTAATAACTTCCTAGGAGTAATACTAAAAAACATGAAATTATTTGCCCTTTTGTTTACAGTAGATTTTAATTAGAAAACACGAATTTATATTCTGAAGCTAAACTGTCACTGATGATTCATATTAAAAAAAATATTTACTGATATTTTTGCATGAATGAACATAAGTCGAGCGTATGTAATTATCTGACAAAGGGATATATTAGAAAACATTATTGTTTCAGGAAATTATTTTATTGTCTGTAATTCCACGAAAATTGTTTTGTGTAATGCTTATGAAAATAAAATTTTCTATTTCAGGATTTTGTGTTATTCATATAATTGAATTAAATGGATATTTTCGAAACATTTTCAGTAATAATGTTTGGTACTCATTTGAATGGATTACTCTTATTTAAATTTTTATAAGCAGAAGTACAAGGCTTTGCTCATTTTAATCACGAAAGCATGGCATGTAAAATAAATAGCAATGCAATAATATAGCGATCACAATAACGGATTACAGTCCTGGTAGTAAATTGTTTAAAAAACAATTAGAAAAAGTTGCTTAGTAAAAACCTTATTTTTGCTTTACAATTGATAAATTTATAACTGAGATTATGTATCTTTTTGGTGCATTTAACTGTAAAATATATGATTTCCATGACTAAATATTCAAAACACAGCCACATAGCATAGCGTTTAGCAAATTTCTTTTTTACATAGCATGTAAAAACTTCTCAGGAGTAATACTAATAAACATGAAATTATTTGCTCTTTTGTTTACAGTAGATTTTAATTAGAAAACCCGAATTTATATTCTGAAGCTAAACATTCACTGATGATTCATACTAAGAAAATACTTACTGGTATTTTTGCATGAATGAACATAAGTCGAGCGTATGTAATTATCTAACAAAGGGATATATTAGAAAACATTATTGTTTCAGGAAATTATTTTATTGTCTGTAATTCCACGAAAAATGTTTTGTGTAATGCTTATGAAAATAAAATTTTCCCTTTCAGGATTTTATGTTATTCATATAATTGAATTAAATGGATATTTTCGAAACATTTTTAATAATATTGTTTGGTACTCTTTTGAATGGATTACTATTATTTAAATTTTTATAAGCAGAAGTACAAGGCTTTGCTCATTTTAACCACGAAAGCATGGCATGTAAAATAAATAGAAATGCAATAATATGGCGATCACAATAACCGATTACAGTCCTGGTAGTAAATTGTTAAAAGACAATTAGAAAAAGATGCTTAGTAAAAACCGTATTTTTGCTTTACAGTTGATGAATTTATAACTGAGAGTATGTATCTTTTTTGTACATATAACGGAAAAATATATGATTTCCGTGGCTAAATATTCCAAACACAGCCACATGGCATAGCGTTTAGCAAATCTCTTTTTTACATAGCATGTAGGGGGAACTGGGGGACATTTGATACAGCTTTTTTCAAAAAAAAATTTTGGTGTCTAGAAAGCAGAAATTTCAAGTTATTTTTCTATGTGATGTCAGCAAAACATGTGTAGTGTGTTATAAAAATGTACAATCGTTGTTTTATATATTATTTTTGCATGTAATTTGAAAAAAATCAAAAAAAGCAATTTGTATCAATGTGCCCCATTCCCGGGGGAGATTGATACGCTTTGACACGTCCGGGAAAAATGGAGACAAAATAACATCAATGCATATTTTTCATAGAAAAATAGTTAGCAAACAATTTTATATATATTTATAGACATTAAAATCGCACACAATTTATTTGTAAGCGATATTAAAGGAATCAAAATGAAATGTATAATGACCTGATGTTTTGGCTGTTCCTTGCCTGTTTGTTGGCTGTGGTAACTTTGTCATACCTGGCACCTTAACCCCAGAATTATCTTCTTTCTTAGGAAAGGTGAAAGAATTACAAGGTTTTCTGTTTATAAATCGGTTTACAAATAGAAAATAAAGGATAATTATACTAAAAATTATATTTATAATGTAACTATCCTGTACAGTTCTGTAGCTTGTTTCTCTTACTTAACCTTTCTCATGTCGATAATACTTTTTACTCTGGAGAATCGATATAAATTTGAGATTTGCCAGACTGCCGTCCATTTCGTTTGTTAATTCTACTAGTACTAGATATTGTGTAAGTTTGTACGTCTTCTGTTTGCAAAAATACTATAAAATGTTCTAATATAAAGAAATTAGAGCTATTTCACTTCAATAAAAACTAATAGTAGAAATTTTTGATGAAAAATGATTGAATTAGGTTGAATTAAGGAGTGCATGGTAAAAAAAAAAGGTAATGAAAAAATGAACTAGAAAAGGATTTAGGTTGTATCAATAGGCTCCGACAAAGACTGTATCAATGTTCCCCATACAGCCATTTTGAATAAAATAAGTCGCAAATCCAACACTTCATAATTTATCTAATAATAAAGAATGAGGAACTGATAAAGAGTAGCTTTACTTTCCAGGGAGGGTATTATTTTCGGTTGAAAATACTGAAACAGTTGTGTAGTACCATTTCAATTGTACAACTCAAATTTACTTTTGACCTACTAAAACAATTAATCACCCATCCCATTTCACCGAACTATTGAATCATTCCGAAACTTTCTGCATATAGTTAATTTCACTAGTATCACCTTTTGGAGCTGTTGTGAAACTTCCTGTAATGACCCTGTGTGCTGTACAGGGGGTGTATCAATGTGCCCCAGTTCCCCCTATATATCGCTCATTTGCTGCAATTTCATAACTCAGAAATTACGATTTTTGAATTAATATCACTAGGACAATTTTAACGATGTGAAATTTTAACAAATAGAGTTTTATTATTTAGTTTTGATAATTTCCTTGTGAAATTGATTTTTGCAGCAAGAATATCACAATTTAAGTTGGGCGGAGGGGGGGGGGCAGTTGAGGTTACAAAAGCTGTGTAGTATCAATTGAGGTCTTTACTTCAACTCCTTTTTTATAAATATATATATGAATATATAAACCTAGGATTGTCTTTTTTCAAATATTCACCCTGTATTTAAGACTTTATATGTGTCCCTTTAAAAATCGCGATTTTTGAGTTTTAACATTCTTGTAGAAAGTATATATTATGAAATTAAAAAAATAATAATAAACATTTTTGCTTTGGAAAAATATTTATGCAGCATAAAATATGAAGAATAGTGGGACCTTATTCATCTAATCTTCAATAATCGATTTCATAGTCATTGATAGCGGCAAATATCTGAAATTGAACTAAATTGAGGAAATGCGGTTTTTTGTGTTCTAGCAAGTTTGTTCAGATGCAGATTATGCTTTTACATAAAACTATCGCTAAGCTATGGCGACATGTCTTAACGTTCCATTCCTATTGACACTTTTGGAGGTTGAATTTCTAAAGTCACTAAAATATGCGTTCAATTTCACTTCTTTTGCTGTATTTCACGCTCTTACCAAAAATTTATCTTGCAATTCTATAAAGCATTATTCGACACACTTTTTTACCTCTTTAGTGTTTGAAAATCAGACATCGTGAAATACTTCTTTAATTATCTTTTTAATAAAATTGTTATGCTGAATGAATTTTATTCCTATCTAAATGAGCTTCTGCGATAGAGCAAAATTGTCTAAAAATGTCGATAACTGTACTTATCCTATTATGTGGTGATTTTTAAAAATATTTTCTTATTTTTTGCCTAGGTCGTAATATTAGTCTAATGTCAGAAATTCATAATTCTACTATAATTATTTCAGGAAATGCAGTGAAGAGTCTGTCAATCACTCATATGGTCTCTCTTTCTTATATTAGTAAAGATTACTTGATTCAAACTTTTTACATTAAACTTTTAATTTGTTGTAGATAGTTGATTAAAGAATATTAGATGTAAAATTAATGAATTTAAATAAGACTCTTAAGTTAAACTTTCTGAAAAAAAACAAGTTCGTAAGTGTTGTCCAAAGATTCTAGAAAAAAAATTCCATTTCATATTATTTTCAATACATTTTAGACATTAATTAAATAACATAAAATAGATATATAAAATTATTTTTATAACTTATCATTAGATCATCACTCTCCCAGCATTAAAGCATTTTTTTATTTTTATAAAGCAATTTTTAAATAAAATAAAAAAATTTAATCAATTTTTACAAAAGTTACGTATTTGGATATAACTTCGTAAAATTGGCGTTGATAGACAAGTTAAAAATCTATCACTGCACCTATTTAAAAAAGATTATATCTTAAATATATATTTTTTTATTTTTAAGCTATAATTAAGATTATATTTAAAATAATAATTCTATTGGAATCATTATTAGCTATGTTACCGTATACCTCTCTTTTAAAGATTTCAGGCAAAAACATTGGAATTGAAATGATTCCTTTCACTAAAGCAGTATTTCATCAGATAATTAGAGCTATACACAATGTATTATAACTAAAATTTATACTCCGAATCAATTTTCATATTTACCCATAGATGCTTAAAAATTATATATATATATATGTAATATTTGTAAAAAAAAAAAAAAAAAAAAAAAAAAAATTATAGGCCGGCATTAAATACTCGTATTCTAAGCCACAGCCATTTGACCATGAATTATTTCTCAAATATTTGTGGTCTATCGCTTGCCTTTAAAAGGAAATAAAATGAGTTCACATAAAAGGATATTTTAATGGATTTCCCATTTCCAGAAGGAATTTTCGAAAAACCATTCTAAATTCTGTAAAATAAGAAAAATTCCATCTGGGTGGGCAATTTTCAATTCGTTTAGTCCGATAGTTTGCAACGTTGGTGCATCTTTAAAACATGTACATTAATTTGAAAAAAAAAAAAAATGTCAAAAGTTATCTTGATTAAGCCATTCGTAGATTAAGTTGGACCCCGAATCTCCTAAATCGAACCAAAGAATATTAGAGTATTAATTCAGTAGGGAATAATTTCACTACAACTAATTTTATTAAAACGAAAGTTTGTGACCAATAAAAGAATCAATTATCTCTGAAAATCCTTCTTTTCGGCACATTGGGATCAATACGGCTTATTATTTCAATCTAAAAAGTTTTTATTAACAATTAGACTCAGGAAACGACCCGTTTTTGTTAATGTCATCCCGATTCCACAATCTGACAAGCAAATTTTGTGGTCTAGAAAATACCACAGAAAGTTCAATATCTAGTAAAGACATCAAATAGGAACACTTTCTTCTTTACTACTTTACTTTCTTCTTTAACTTCTGTTATTATGGTATCTCGCGAAATGCGAACTAACTTTTTTTTTCAACTGAACGCATTCGGGTTTTGTACTAAACAATTTCCCTGAAAAATAAATGAAATCAACACCAGATTGAAACAACTTTTTGCTTGATATTAAATTATGCGAAGTCTGACCGAAATGAAAAAATAAAATCCTACTTTGTCAATAGTTTTTCTTCAAATTTAGTATCAAAATATATTTCAAAGACAGAACAGTTTATGTTTTGAAGAATTTACAAGACTACTCTCTTAATAAAGTTCCGTAATTTATTCAATTTATTTAAAGCAGGAATAGACTAAACTTTAAATACTCGGCATACAAATAAATTTCAATCATAATCCTTTGGATTCGAGAGGCGACTCTCACTCACTACTAGTGTTGCCAGGTATTCCATGTAAATCGCGACGCCAAATATATCCAAATCGGGTCGCCAAATAGCTCACGGGCATCAAAGACAGAGAATTAATGGGCTCACTGTTACTGTATGTATGTATGTACACATGTATGTAAGTCTGTGCGCAACGCGATAACTTGATAGAAATAATCCTGAAAAATAAGCCTGAGAACTAATGCGCCCGTAGGTTCTTTATCTATGTAAGTACGTAATTCAATAATTCTTGATAGAAATACTCGATTCGCATCAAACTTTCAATGTAGATTTATTCTTATGAGGAGCTTTTCTGATTATTTTTGGGAGGCCATTAGAGAAGAATAAGGTAGGGGGGGGGGGGAACGAGAGGCTGATTCACCTCTTTCCTTAACTCAAATAAATGGGTTTCCATGCATTTTGGTATATTTTATTTAAATTTTAGATATAGGGGCATTCTCTTGAGGCGTCTCCATGATTAGTTGTGGGTGTTCATTGTTTAAGCATAAAGGGAGGGAGGAATAGGGGTAACGTCGCATAATTTATGTAAATGCTTTTTCACGCAGAATTTACTGATTTTCTTCAAATTTAGAAATTAATTCATCCTGTAAAGCGCTTCCCTAAATATTTTTGAGGGTTAATTGAATAAGAACAACGGGGAGAACGGGGGGATCCCGCTTAATTATGGGAAATGGGTTTTTCATGCAGAATTAACCGATTTGCTGCAGATCTTGGATTTGTTTATTCTAAAAAAGCGCTTTACTGATTAATTTTGGTGCTTCTTCGGTTAAATATAAGGGGAAAACTTACAATTTATTTCCTTCCTTAAATTAGATAAATTGGTTATAATACAGAATTATCCAATTTGCTTAAAATTTTGGACATGAATTCATTTGATCAGGTGCTTCTTTAATTAATTTGGGTTTTTTCTTTTGGTTAAGTATAATGTGGTAGTGGACATTTTATCGCCTTCTTTAAATTAGATAAATGGGTTTTTATGCAGATTTATCCGATTTGCCGTAAATTTTGAATATAGTTTCTTTTCTTTATAAGGCGAATCCCTGAATTGTTTTGAGGTTTTAATGATTAAGTATAACGGGAGGAATAGGAGGATTGCCCTCCTTAAATCATATGAATGGTTTTTTGAGCAGAATGATCTGATTTACTTAAATTTTTCGATAATTGTTTAATTTTATAAAGCGTATCTGTGATTAGTTTTAAGGGTTAAATGGTTAAGTATAATTGGGGTAAATGGTAAAAAGTAATCCAACTTACTTCATTTTTCGAGGGTGTTATTTTTTTTTTTTTTTTTTTAAAGACCGTAATACACAATTAGTGTAAATAGCCTGTGAATGCAAAGCCATCAATTTAATTGAGCAATATTAATTTTAATATTGATCCCGACTACTTTTTCATAGCTAACTTTGTGCAAAGTGGTATTGTCATCATCTGTATATAATGTATTTTATTCGAAGGGTTGTAGAATACTGTCAGAGGTTTGCACTTGCCGGAATTTCGAGGACCGGGCCCAGCCCTTCTCGAAGGAACGTTATTTTGCCGTTACCCGGTGTAAAAATTAAAAATTCAGCCCGAGCCTTGCCTGTACAAAAATCAGTGAAAAGAGATTCAGTCCGGCTAAATCTGATCCTACTCAATTTCTTCAAAAAATTGAGATTTTACTTAGCATACAATTAGGATTCATTTAAAAAATACTGCATACATATTTATTGGATAAATTTACAATGTATTTTTAAATTACGATGCGTTCACAGAATTGTAAATACACAGTGTATTATTGATTTATTATTGATTCTTAAGATTTTTAAACCTTTCAACATTCAAATAGAGATTCATTAAATTCATTAATGTAGTTTAGAATAAAAGAAAAAAAGGGGAGTTATAAATATCTTAACTATTGAATCTGTTCAGTAAAAGTAGATTTCTGAATATGTTTCTCTGTCATTCCTTAAGGCTTTTATTAAATCCAGAAGAGCTACATCCTAACACATTTAAGAGCTACTTTATTTTTGGAAATGCATAAGATTAACAGGCATTCTCAATCAGAAAATGCTTAATCGAATGGCATTATCCATTTTTTTTATAAAAATTATGTACCTTTGAGAAAATACTATTAAAGGTATACGTTTTGAATCTTATTTCCGCTTACGACTTTACGGAAAAGAAAAACTTGACGCCGTGACAAGAATGGCTTATCTGTCGACAGGTAATTAATTTCTCAAAAATAGAAAACGCTGTTCGATTCCAAATTATGTTCAGCTCCGATCTGGCTCGAATATGCAATAATAATAATAATAATAATAATAATAATAATAATAATAATAATAATAATAATAAATGCCAGTCTGATCTCATTTGGCACGAGTCTGCAGAAAAAAAAAAATAAGCAAACACCATGTCCAATGCATCATGTCTCTACGGTGGAGATGTTAAATTTCTGTATTGATGTTATACGCAATGACTCTTTACACACATTTATACGTATTCTTGTGAAAGATATGTTTTTTACCGGCCAAACCCAATATAGAGCCAAATTAGATAAGACTAAGCCAAATCATTTTATCCTAACGCCAATTGGATAAACTAATTTTTCCTACGCCAAACTTGTTTATCTAAAGTCCATAGGATAAACTAGTTTTTTCTACGCAGTAGGGTAATCCTTCATTATTTCCTTCATACTTAACCATTAACCCCCAAAACTATTTAGGGAATCTCTTTATCAGAAACAATCTGTATCTAAAAAAGTTGAAAGAAATTCATCAATTCTGCGTCAAAAAACATTTATCTAAATTATGTTTTGTCACCTCCATTGCCCTTTCTTTTAGACTTAAACAATAAACATCCACAACTAATCACGGAGGCGCCTGTAGCGAAGATTATCGCTACATATCTTTTCCCCTTCATAAATGTAATAATTATTTTCCCTTTAATAAATTCTTAGTTTTATTTTAGATTCCCTTTTCACTAACAAACCCAATAGTTTAAATTAATTCTACATTTAATAGTTAATTTTTTAGCTTTCATACTCCCACTATTAGGAGTTAAAACTTTTCATCTTTTGGGGCTCTCTGTAGAAACTAATAATAGAACTTCCTTTCTCACAAATTTCTGTTGTGTCTTTGAAAATCATCTGCCCAATAGATACCGCACTTATTAACAAAATAAAGAACACTCTGGGCTTGGCTCATCATAATCTTTTATCCGTCACATTTTTACTAACATCTGCCTTACACACCCTGTTTTCATTCTCACAATTAATGCTAAAAACTAGAAATACTTTTATCTCTGTTTATCCTGACTGTGCTTTCTTATCCGTTCAATTGCACATCTGGATAATATAATTTTGGTCAGCAAAACTCCAATGTAGGTAGCGGCCTGCTTATCTCAACTACTTCCCAGGCTTAAAATATTTCTTTAACCCTAAAGATTTTCGCAGATGTAAAAATAATCCTTGGGTTCCTAAACCGCAAAGTGTAGCCAATCCTGAACGTGTGGTCTACCAAAGAAATTCGCCAAAAATCTTTGTATGAAAAACTTCTTACGCCTCTTGGCGATAAGCGACATGACGCTGTGTCATCACTTCACTGTCTACCACCAGATTGTTAACACGTAGCTCTGTAGAGCTCTGAGAATTCCCTCCCCCTTATGGGGGACTTGCAGTGCCGTAACTCTCGTTAAATAAATGTATCGTTAATGTAACTCTCTCTTTTCGGAGTTTTTTTTTGTGTGCTCTCCTTTTGGTAAATCACCTGGGCCAATGAACAAACACCTTCACATGAAAATCTGGTGCATCAGGCCTTTGTTTTTTCTCCGTTCATAAAAAAACACACACACAACGAGAGAGTTAAAAAAATAACTTTTAAAAAACTTCGACGAAATGCATGCGTCAAACATCGACGGACTGTTATCAACAGTACGAGCAACATTCTCCGAAGTTCCAAGGTCGCCTGTATTTTTGTGTGACGTATTCCCTACACCCAAACCGAATTTTCTCTCAGTTTTTCTTTAAGATGCATATACGACGGTCGCACCGACCGAAGTATCAACTCTTTCGCCCTATTCAAGGTTAAGGTTGGAAAGTGATACTTTCCAGTTCGAAGGATCGGAAAGTGGGTCAAGTGTTTTCGCCCTCGGACTCCAACCCTCTGTGTTAATCATCGCTGTCTTCATATTACCCGGTGTTGTGCCGCGACAAATTTGTGATCTCCAGCTATGTTTTTCCGTGCGTGTGAATCATCCCGACAGTGTAACAAACGAGTAATTTGTGGTGTTGTGATCTCATCAATTAGAGGCATGTAACTGAAATATGCTGTTTCAATTATCTACTTTTCTGTGAGGTGTGCAACAGATTATTCTGAGCCCCCATTTTTTTTTTTATCAGTAACTATATCAGTGTGAAATTTTAGCTAAAGAAAGGGTCGTCGAACCCATTAGTTCTGATTAAATCATCATCTGCTACAAACGATACTGTGTTTTTTTTCTTTTTTTTAAACTTTCTGCAAAATATCTGGATTCTCCAGAATTATCGTGTGTTTTTTTATTTAAAAGTAATTTTTGTTATGCCTCAGTGATGTGCTCAGACTCTACACAATAGTGTCAAGTAATACATATGCAACATCGTGTAAGCCTGAATCATCGTGCTTTGTGACAACATTGTGTTTCGAGAATGCTAAAATGAATAAAAAATTCGTGAATAAAAAAATATTGAGAAGATCCCAAATCATAGGTTGTAAATAACGGGTCGTCGTACCCATACATAATTAGTGATAAGTGCATAAAACAGTGTCACTTATGTCGTGAATAACTCAGACAAAAAGACTGTGAAGTTACGATCTTAATGCAATTATGGGTCGTCGCACCCAGTTTTGCAGATTTTGTTAAATTCAAATCAAATCCAGCATAAAAAAGTGACTTGCGAGCTAAACAAAGAAAATAAAAAAAAATAAGTGTGAGAAACATGTTTGAGTCCTACAAGTTTCTATTTTTTTTTAAATAATTACTCATCATTTTGACAAAACTGAAACATAGAAACAAATTTAGTTACAGTTAGTTCATAATGAAAATAGTTTGTGTTCTTTTTGCTGTTCATGCTACGGTAGTGCAAAAAAAAAACGAAAGGAACTGCATTAAATATTTTTATAGTCATGTATGTCAGCTTGAACAGAGAAGATTTTTTAAATTAATTAATGGGCATTTTTTTAAGTTATAGTAGTTATTAACTTAAACAATATACATTTTAAATTTTAGTAGTTAATTTGCACTTTTGAATGCATTCTTCTCTTTTCATGCTCATTTGTCAAAAGGTATTAGTATTTTCAATGCATGTTGTTTTCTATTTATGTGTTGCATACTTAAATATCACAGATTTTTATTATTTTATGCGTCCGCGCTTTAATGGTTAGCTGACATTACTTGTCCTTAATTAATTGCAGTTTGAGATTTGTATTCTCGTTTTTACTAAAATTTTTGCCATTAACTTTGCCAGTACCTTGTTAAACAAGCCTTTTTAAATTTTTTTAGTTTCGGTTTGTCATGTAAAAAAAAAAAAAAAAAAAAAAAAAAGGAATTTTGGCGTAGGTATTTTTGAAGGGTTAAATGTTTTATTTTAAATGCAGTATATGGTTTAAAAGTTGGGTTTGCATGTTTTTTTGAAAAAGGTATTATTCAGTGTCTGCAGTTTGGTTGTTTTGTTTTCTGTGCTCACATCTTGTTTACCCCCCCCCCCCTCATTAAATGTGTCTAGATTCACTCGTAACTTGGCAGGGTTTGCTCTCTGACTAATGCAAAATTTAATTTTTGGTTTGGCCTTGCATTTTTATCTTATTCAGCCCAAATTATTAAGTTTAATTCTGTGATTAACAGTCAAATTTGTTTTGGTGCACCTAGTTTATTTATAAATCTTTCTTTTGATTTATATTAGTGCATTTTCTTTTGGTAAACATCTATGGCTGATGTTGAGCTAAAACAAGCTTCAGCGACTTCCCAAACAATGTCAGAGAGAGATAATAAATTTGGGTCTGCTCTTGGGCAATCACAAGTTTCAATATCCCCTTTACTTGAATTTTATGAGGAAATTTAACAAAGCTTTCAGATACAATTATTGCTGAAGCCACAGCATTTCAAAATCAAATAAAAAATCAAAGCAACACTGATACACTTGTCTCTAATTTTACAGAACTCAAATTCACAATCCTATGGGACCTGAATATTTTGAAAGAGACCTTTCAAGTACTCAAAGATGAATATGCTAAGGTAAAACATGAAAAGGAAAATTTATTTTTGGTAAATAACAAACTGTTGGAACGAGTACGTGACTTGACTCAGGAACACAAAAGTAAAACTAAACCTCACATATCAAATACTCAAAAAGATATCACTCCTTCGGTTAATACTGCTTGTCTAAAATCTGTTCAGAATATGTCCACACAGACAGACAACAATCTCATTCACAAATCTTCCCACACTACAGTACATGAAAGTTGTAATACAAATCCTTCTTTTTCTTGTGATCAACAAGTTAATGATTTATGTGACAGTAGCAATTCTTCTCATTCCAGTATTTTCAGTACCCCTAAGAAAGATAGCAGTAGTTTTATCCCTGTTGTAATCATGCGGTTGCCTGAAAATTTTAGCATACCTGACATTATTTTGGCTATTTCAAATCTAACTGATACTTCTTCGCCTCCCATTCAATTTCAAAACAAAATAAAAATAAAGCATTGTAATTTATTTAACTAGATTTTTCTAATGCCATCGCACTTAGCTGAAATTATGCTTGTGCATAAAAATGTCATTGTTCAGTCCTCAAAGTTTACTCTTAAAAGGTACATAGATATAAAAAGATGTTTTACATGTCAAAGTCTATTTCATTTAAGTAAATTCTGCCCTAATGACATAATATGCCCTGTCTGTGCTATGTCGCATAAAGATCCTAATTGTGTAAACACACCAAAATGCATTAATTGCATGAGGTGCAATGAATCAAGTAATACCCATTTTGACACTCAACATACAGCTTTTTCTCATAACTGCCCAGCTGTTAAAAGATATATAAACATACAAAGACAATTGCTTCATACAACTGAGTCTATTTCAAATGAGAAATAATGTTTTTCTTTAATTTAATTTTCCTGGTCACACACTACATACTAAAGGATGAATTCACTATGCTTTCTAAGCATGCTTTTATACATTTTGACAGATTTGTTTTTTTTTTTTCATTTTTATAAAACATTTAGTATTTTGCTCTCTCACATTTCCTGTTACACTTTAAATTTTAACAAATTGTCTTCACATTAATCTTGTGTACAAATGCATTGTATTTTTTTTTCTTTATTCGGCTATCAAGCGCGCAGATAGTTGAGTAATAGAAAGAAAGCATGTAAGAATGAAAATTTTGATGCGGGTCGTCAATTTTGTTTTCACTTGGTTTTGGATGTTTCGTGTTGGTGTACACATTCAGTCTAAACATATTTACACAATCATGTACACTTTTCTTTCCCCTTTAATGTTTTGTTTTTGCAGTAACAGGAATGCAGTTAACAGTAACAATATTTCAACTCTATTGTTATACAGGCTACATTTTCCACATTTAATACATTTTTCAGGGTGTAAATGTTTTTTGGGGTTCTCAATTAAATTTTAACTTTAAAAGGATTTTTGACAGTATAATTAGATACTTTTTTTACTTTCCTCAACTTAGAGTTATGTGTTTTTACACAAGGTCATGTGCTTTTCTCTAGGTCAAGGTACACTGGTGTCCAAAAGTTAAGCATAATTGGTAATTAAGTAATTATTTTTAAGTAATGAAAGAAATATGAATCGGAATGTGCTGAAACTCCAGGTGTGTAAACAAAATAGTACGCGTCACATATTTTCGCGAAGAGTTTTCCCCGAAATCGAACAGGGGACCGTCAACAAATTGAAAAAGAACGAAGATCTTTTGGATAACCCTGTCAAAACAAATGTAGCAAAAGCGTTCAAACTGTACATTATGATTAATCGGCCTATTTTAATGTACTGTGATAATTTTTACAAGGATAGTATGTATACTCGTAGAGAAATTAAGGTTTTTATAAAAACAGTCCTAAATTTTTCCAAGTTTTTTGCTTATAATTTGCAGAGTTCTTATTATAAAATAATGTTCTTTTCTGAAAATATGACAAACATCATTGTACACAATACCCTGTCATCAGAATTTAAAAATAATAAAAATTGTGTGAAAAATGAGTATGTTTAGTAAATAATTTTTCATTGCGCATGCGTCAACGATATCAAAATGTCATTTGCATATTGTGTTAGCTAAATGTATAGAGCAACTACTGTAAAAGTTTCAAAAACATAGCTTGAAAATTCTGAAAATGGGAGCCTTTAGAATCAACTCAAAATTCATTATTCCTAATGGAAGCAAAAAAAATCAGGGGTTTTACCTAAATATAGTTGCACGTGCAATATTGTGTAGGCACTAAACAATGGAATATGGATACAGCCCCTCATCTTTTTGCTTCATTTAGGGAATAAAGGATTTTGAGTTGATTCTATAATCTCCCATTTTCAGAATTTTCAAGCTATGTTTTTGAAACTTTTACAGAAGTTGCTCTATACATTTAGCTAACACAATATGCAAATGACATTTTGATATCGTTGACGCATGCGCAATGAAAAATTATTTACTAAACATACTCATTTTTCATACAATTTTTATTATTTTTAAATTCTGATGGCAGGGTATTGTGTACAATGATTTTTGTCATATTTTCAGAAAAGAACATTATTTTATAATAAGAACTCTGCAAATTATAAGCAAAAAACTTGGAAAAATTTAGGACTGTTTTTATAAAAACTCTAATTTCTCTACGAGTATACATGCTATCCTTGTAAAAATTAACACAGTACATTGAAATAAACCAATTAATCATAATGTGCAGTTTGAACGCTTTTGCTACATTAGTTTTGACAGGGTTATCCAAAAGATCTTCGTTCTTTTTCAATTTGTTGACGGTCCCCTGTTCGATTTCGCGGGAAAATCTTCGCGAAAATATGTGACGCGTACTATTTTGTTTACACACCTGGAGTTTCAGCACATTCCGATTCATATTTCTTTCATTACTTAAAAATAATTACTTAATTACCAATTATGCTTAACTTTTGGACACCAGTGTATATCAGATACCAGGTCATGTGATTTCTATTACACACATTTTTTTCCATTCATGTGTTTTTACACAAGGTCATGTGCGTTTCTCTAGGTCAAGGTATGTTAGATATCCGGCCATGTGATTTCTTTTACACACATTTTTTTCTTTCATGTGTTTTTTTTTTGCACAAGGTCATGCGATTTCGTACACTATCACATTGTTTTTTTCTATATACACTCGGTCATGTGCAATACACTAGGTCATGTGGTACACTCTAGGTCATGCGAATACACATTAGGTCATGTGCAACACTTTAGATCATGTGCAACATATCAGGTCATGTGGTTTCTTTTTTTTTAATCTTGTTTCTCTAGTTGAGGATTGTACACCACTTTCCCTCGTTTTCTCAAAACTGGTTCATGAAAACACACAATAACACACAACACTCTCATGTCATGTGTTTACATTTTTACACTTTAGTCATGTGATATGAATCCTTCCCTCATTAAATATAAAAATTACTTTGTAATTAGGTAGTTGAAAACCTCATTCACACAAATATCTTGAATATTTTTTTCTTTAACACACTTACCGTTAAATTCTTTCGGTTCATTTTTGTTTTGTTTTTGTTAAAAGGCTCATTCTAACACAAAAAAACAGTTGACATTTTTACAGTTTGTCATGCTCACACTTAACCATTTCATCTTAATTGTTTAATGTTTATATTTATTCCCTTTACATATTACAGTTCTTTAAAATACACTTAGTCCATTTTTGTTTGTCAAATTTACATTGCATGTGGATGGTATTTGGATTTTTTTTTTTTTCACACTACATGTAAATTCCCTTGTTACACTTACCTCTTTTTATGTAGTGGCAGTACATGAAAAGAAGGTCACTTAGTTCACTAATAATTAATTTTCATTACATGCATTTTATCACAAAGTTGTAGTTCAACATTAATTACAAATTATTTTGGACAGTGATATAGGACCACGCATAAAAAAAAGAAAAAAAAACTTTCATCATTCTTATTTTTGAAATATTCCAGTTGTAGTAGCACCTGAACCTGACTATTGTGTTTATCTTACACGGACTGACTGTTTCAATTTATAAGATGGATTACATTTCATCTTATACTTTTATTTTTATTTTTCTAATTTATCCCCCAGAAGTCTTGAACCGTTCCAAATTGTGCCCCAAGGTTTCACGCCACTCCTGTCTTGCGAGACATGTTCACCTTGAATTGGCCTACCCATTCTTTTATGTTAAATTTTATGTGACTTCCAAGCGCGCTCCTTTCGTAGATCAGTGCGATTTTACTGAGGAGCGGGGCGGATTTGTATTGTACGCAATATGGGTTCGTCCATTACTCCCTCTTCCCCTAGGGCTCTACGTCTTAAACTGAAGCCATAATACTTGTATTTTTTGTACAAGATTAAGGGCTACAACCTTCTATGGGCATGCCAGTGGCATCTCTTTTTTTAGTAGTCCTGTGCCTTATGCACAAATTTTCTTTTTTTAGCAGCATACATTATTTTTAGAACATATTACCTTAGTTAGTTTTCTTTTATTTTTGTTTTAAATATATACTATTTGTGTTTTGTGTTTTATAAATATATTTTTGCTTGCAATTATGCCATTTTGATCTCAAAAAGGATCAATTTAAAGAGAAGTTATGAAATATAAATCTAACAGGTGATCACAAAAAAAAAAAAAAATAAATAAATAAATAAAATATTTCTCTCAATTTTTTGCTCATGACAAAAAAAAAATAAACAGCTGGTACCAGCGCCACAACAAATAAATAAAATAAAGGATCCGATATTAATTAAATAATATGTGGCAACTTTGGACTATTAAGGAGCTCCCCGTCATGTTTTTTTATGGATATATATGGGCATTGTTTTTATTTACATATTCTGCAAGCAAATTATAACCAATCATTTTGAAATACTTGTATATACTTGAATGTCTTTTGATATGTGTTTTTGTATATTTTGGTAGACGGCACATTCAGTATCCTCAAAATAATGACAATAACAGCAAAAAAAAAAAAAAAAAAAAAACTTTAAAACAAGTATTAAGTTTTTTTTTTTTGGTGGCCGGGGTGAGTTATGTAGCGAAGATTATCGCTACATATCTTTTCCCCTTCATAAATGCAATAATTATTTTCCTTTTAATAAATTTTTAGTTTTATTTTAGATTCACTTTTCACTAACAAACCCATTAGTTTAAATTAATTCTACATTTAATAGTTAATTTTTTAGCTTTCATACTCCCACTATTAGAAGTTAAACCGGGATTCGATTTCATCTTTTGGGGCTCTCTGTAGAAAATAATAATAGAACTTCCTTTCTCACAAATTTCTGTTGTGTCTTTGAAAAACATCTGCCCAATAGATACCGCACTTATTAACAAAATAAAGAACACTCTGGGCTTGGCTCATCATAATCTTTTATCCGTCACATTTTTACTAACATCTGCCTTACACACCCTGTTTTCATTCTTACAATTAATGCTTAAAACTAGAAATACTTTTATCTCTGTTTATCCTGACTGTGCTTTCTTATCTGTTCAATTGCGCATCTGGATAATATAACTTTGGTAAGCAAAACTCCAATGTAGGTAACGGCCTGCTTATCTCAACTACTTCCCAGGCTTAAAATATTTCTTTAACCCTAAAGATTTTCGCAGATGTAAAAATAATCCTTGGGTTCCTAAACCGCAAAGTGTAACCGATCCTGAACGTGTGGTCTACCAAAGAAATTCGCCAAAAATCTTTGTATGAAAAACTTCTTACGCCTCTTGGCGATAAGCGATATGACGCTGTGTCATCACTTCACTGTCTGCCACCAGATTGTTAACATGTAGCTCTGTAGAGCTCTGAGAATTCCCTCCCCCTTATGGAAGACTTGCAGTGTCGTAACTCTCGTTAAATAAATGTATCGTTAGTGTAACTCGCTCTTTTCAGAGTTTTTTTGTGTGCTCTCCTTTTGGTAAATCACCTGGGCCGATGAACAAACACCTTCACAGCTCCTTGTCACAATGATCATATATCTAAAATTTTAAATGAAAACTGATAAATGTGCATGATAAATCCATTTCTCTAACCTAACTGTGGGAGATTAGCCCCCTTTATTCTTAACCAATGAATTTCCAAAAGTAATCAGAAAGTACCTTATCAGAATGAACGTACATCCAAAATTTGAAGCAAATCGGATATCTCTATCAAGAGTTATCGCGTTACGTACATACGTGCGCACATACGTACATACATGCGTTCATACATGCGTACATGCATATACAGAACCTGTGAGCCCATTATTTCTCTGGCTTTTACGCCCGTAAGCTAAAAATACGTAAAACTACATTGGCCTAGGATAAACTAGATCAGCCTAGGACAAACAAGAATGTTGGCGTTGAAGCGGTCATTGAATTCAATAAAATCCCGCCAAATTGAATTGGCCTAGGATAAACCAGTTCAGACCAATAAACAGCAGTCTAAACTAGTTGATCCTAAAAGAGTTAGGCCAAACTAGTTTGGCCTAGGAAAATCTAGTTTGTCCAATGGGGCTTAGAATAGACTAGTTTGGCCTAGGAAAAACTAATTAGTCCGATGGGCGTTAGGATAGACCGGTTTGGCCTAGGAAAATCTAGTTTATCCGGTGGGCGTTAGGATAGACCGGTTTGGCCTAGGAAAAACTAGTTTATCCGATGGGCGTTAGGATACACCGGTTTGGCCTAGACCAATCTAGTTTGGCCTAAAATCGTGTTTGGCCTGTAACATGTATATTAGGATACTTGTGCAAAATATATCGGTATTAATGGTTCTGAGACACTTAACAGCGCGTTTAAACTAATGTCAGCATATCGCTAATTAAAACATACAGTTTACTAAATGATTAAATTGTTAGTACTCATTAGAACAGATGTAGGTAATAGGCTTGTTAATTGCAAATGCTACGAAATCGTCACAAATGGCTATGACAGATATTGTACTATTTTACAAATAAACGATGATAGTAAGGTTTCATTACAATAATTATCCTAAAGAATTTTTGCTGTTGTTGCTGTTTTGTTTTGAATATCTAACAAGTAGTAATATTTAAAACCGTACATTGTCTTTCATTTTCTGATGCTATTGAAAACATCTACAATTTCTTTCACAATAAAAAAAAAATAATTGAAAAAAAATCCTTCAAATTATTATCACAAATCTTGCTTTTGTATTATTTTGATAAGACAGTAAAGTTAATATATTTAATTTTTTCTATATTCTTGTACATTTTTTTAATTTTATAATAATGGGATAGAATGTGATAAGTACACATTGTATGCGTATTTAAATTTTATATTTTATCTATTTTTTCATATTGCTTTAATTTATGGGGTTTTTTTTCTATTGGAATAGAGATTTAGCTCAGAATTTTTTAGTATGACAAGTATTTTTTAGTATGTGTTGCCATATTTAAAATTACATGATAATAATCAAAGTGGTCGTTTAATAAATATATATGTTTATTTACTGTGAACAATTATGTATATACTAGGGGGCTCAGCCCCCTGCGAGCTACGCTCGCCAACCCCCGTTAAGATTTCGCAACCTCTAAAATCATAATAATGTGCACTGCTTAAAAATATTACCACGTTATGGAAAATTGTAAATCATGAAAAATAATCATTATTTACAATTATAAATAGTAAAATAAACTTCTGTAATCGAGTTGCCATACTTTTCTTCAGCTCCACATTATTCGTACGGGAATTTTTTTTTAAGGTGAAATAGCATTATTCCTTTCTAAAAATGTATAGTTCAAAAGCGCGAGATTTCGTGTTTTTTTTAATCATCCATTTTCTAAAAGAAAATACTGCTGCAAAAGAACTTCCTGAACATTAACACATTCGCTGCCACTCACGCACCAGCACGTGATATGGCGTCTACGTTAAAGGGCCACTCACGGGCCAGCGCGCGATGTGAGGTGATGTCTCTACAGCCAGTCACGCGTTGGCGCGGGAAAAAACTTTCACTGATTCTATGTTATAAAAAGTAAATCGGCTCCTGGGAAAAACCCACTTCTACAGCGCGGCATTAACAATTATCACATCTTCATGTAAGCGGCAGTGAACGTGTTAAATTCTAACACCCATATGAACCTTGCTCCAGGAACTGAAAAGTGCATTCTGAGAAGCGTGGCGTGTAAATCAAGAAGTATTGTTCAAGAATTGTTAACGCTTTGTTAATGTATATGAAATCAAGAAGCGACGTATGCATATCTGTCCGAGATGACGAGGCATCATATCAAAAGAAAAATCCATAAATGTTCACTTCCATCATTTTCCAATTTCCATAAATTTCGTTTTACAATCAATATTCTGAAAATAATTAACTTCCAAAAACCGCAATTGATGTTAAGTAATGCTTTTCTACAAAGTACTTTAAAAACCTTTTTATTAACTATCAGTTATGTTTAATTTCTGTCGTTATCCTTTAATTTTCATAGCCATTGTAAAATATAATTTTAATCTTTCATGCTAGTCAATGTCTTTGTTTTCGAAACTTTTAACTTTGTTATATTTAATGCAATGAATTTTTTTAAAACTATTTTTTTATGTAATTGCTTATTCAGTATGCGAAGACAAAGTGAAACAAGGACTCGATTGCGACTTTATCGCGCCGTCGAAAAAGCGTACAACCAATGACATCTCTCAAGATTTACACAAAGTATGGCGGGGTAAAAATATTTAAAAAAAAAAAAAAAAAAAAAAAAAAAAAACATTAGCAACACAATTTTTTTTCATTATTCGGAAAATCTTTCTTTCTTTTTAAGAGTAATAAAAAAAAATATTTTTTCCTTTCTTTTCCTACCAAAATTTGTATCCTAGCACTCACAATATTTCATTTTCATATGCATCATAATCTTATATAAATGACTTATATAACTGAGAAAGCAGCGAAACTAAATCCGATAAATCCAAATATACACAGTTCTGTAAATCTCTGATGTCTACGCACTAAGGAGTAAATCCTCACAATATGCAAAGGGTTATGTTATTTTTTGCTATTGATTTTAATCGATATAATTCAATTAGTCATATATTTATATGTTAATAGATGACATAACTACAAGAAATTAATTATAAAAACGTGAGCTAACTGGTAATTATTAAGGAAAAGAAAAAAAGATTCTTTTGTCAATGCATTAGAAAAGTTAACACTTCTTTTTTGTTCGAAGTTTTAAAAGATAATTTGCATATACTTATTTATTTTTATCTTTATTTTAGCATATTATGTTTAAATTAGTGGGTTCTAAATTTCTATCATTTTAATCAAAAGAAATTAACAAGTGATTGACTACGAATTAATTTTTCATTATGAAATATTTAGATTCAAACCTTTTCAGCAAATCACTTTTCGTTTGCCTTTATCCATCGTAGCTTATTATGAAATGTATTATAATATTTTAGTAATGACTTACGTAACTGTCCATTTCAACTAAATCTATCACATTTAAATATGATCATTTCACCAATCTCATTATATTTAAGTATTCAATCATCAATTCTAATAATCCGCAGCGGCTGGCGCTATATTTTGATTATGATTTTAGCGTCACAAATTTATCAAATCCTTATATTGTAGAATTATATATTTTTTGTTACAAGAAACTTATGAGTGCAAAATTGTTATTAAAAATACGAAATAATTAATAAATTGGTGATTTTTTACTTTGCAAAAAAATAAAAATCTTTTCTGGAAAATGTCTCTTATAACGGAATTTTGAAAATTTTCTCTTGGTGACAACCATAACTAAGCAAATTTGAAGTGATTTCTTACATTTATCTGCTTTAGATTATTTTAAATACGTGTAATTTCAGTAGTTCATTTACTACGGGAATTACTAATGCAATGGGAAGAAATAACGTGAGACAAGAGTTCTCTCGCGAGTAATGGCACCGTCGAAAAAGACAAACAAACAATAGTGGTTCCCTAAATTTACACAACCAATAAAAAGACGCACATGAAATCAAATTAGCCACATAATTTTGCATCATTACGAATAAAACGTTTTTATTTTTTACGAATTATTTAAAAAAAAATTCTTTTTTCTTTTCTTTTTGCATGAAAAATCTAAAAAAAGAGCAGCTAGAATGTTTCATTATCAAATATATAAGAATCATTTATCAATGATTTATATAACTGTGCAGCCAAACTAAATCCCATAAATCCTAATATACACATCGCACTAAATTCTTAATATCTACGCATTAAAGAGTAAATCCTCACAATCTTCAAAGAGTTATGTTATCTTTTCCTATTGATTTAGTCAATCTAATTCAATTAGTCTATTTTAGATATTAATAGAACTCTTAACTGCACGAAATTTATTATAAAATAATGAACAAATTGGTGATTATGAAGTAAAGTAAAAAAAAAAAAATTATGAAATTTAATGCATTAAAAATAACGAAACATCACAATTTCTTGAAGTTTAAAAAGATAATTTGAAATACATTTCCATGTTTATCTGGATTAGTACGCTGTAAATATCTATCATTTTAATCAAAAGAATATAACAAGAAATTGACTAGGAATTGAATTTCATTATCAAAGTTTTAGAATCCCATTTTTCACCAAAACATTCTGTTTGACCCATGTCTAGCTCATATAATTAATAAATGTATCATAATATTTTACTAATGATTTACATGACTATGCCTCTCAACGAAATCTATTAAATACGAATGCAAACATTACACCAACCTCATATATTTATGTATTAAGCCACAAATTCTAACAAACCTCAGCGGGTGATGTTATATTTTGACTGTGATTTCAGAATATCAAATTCATCAAATTATTACATTGTAAATTACATATTTTATGTTAGAAGAATATTTATGAATGCAAAAATGTCATCAAAAATATGAAATAAATAATTGTCGGATAATTTTTTATTTTACAAAAAATTATTTTTTACTTTGAAGGAAATTTGAAAACTTTCTCTATTTCGCTCAAATGCAAATTCAAACAAAAAACAGAAAGTAAAGCAATAAATCGAAAGATTTATACGTATTTTCACATACCGCTTAATATATATTTAAAAAAAAAATTAAAAACAAGATGCAGAAAGAATTAACTTATTTTACTATAATTATTTCTCTTTACACCATTGACTTATCACTAATTAATCTTTCCCTTAAATATAGTATTTTTTTATTCTTCTCCTTTTATTGCATTTAACATTCTCCTTTTTCAATTTTTATTTTCATCACCATTTAATTTTCATAATTTGATTAAATTTATGTTTAAAAAGAACACATTTAATAAAATTAAATTAAAATTTGTAGACTTTTAAATATGTATTAGGTATGCTTTTTATAGAATTTTATTTGGGATTAAAAACAACTTTGTAAAAATTGATTTAATCTGAATTTGACTGGACTCTATCATTTATTTTCTATACAGCATAGACCAGAAGCAACTTAAAGTAATACTTAGTAATTTTTTAAGCCTACGATTTAATGCAACAAATTATCACAGGGACCTTTTAAATTAATTGTTTTAGAATTATTTGAGTTAATTATTCTTGAATATTCTTTAGATTCCCAGATATTTTTAGATATTCTTTAGAAACTCAGACATTTTCCCCTACAGTATTTTATTTTCATTATTATATCCACTTGGATAAACAATAACTTAATTTCCTTAATCCATTGAAATAAAACATAAAACATTTAATGTATTTAAAGTATGCTTTTAATACTAGACATTAATTTAAAGTTCAGATATAAATTCATTCCAAGAAGCCATACTCTAGCAAGCCTTGTCAGTTCAATCGGCAATAATAAGGAAATATAAAATCAAAGGTTGCTGTCCATGATGTACCACTGAATTAATTTTTCACAATATATAATATAGACAAATGACAGTGTCAGAAAAAGAATGGACAATATTTTTTTTTCGGTATTCCTTTCGAAGAAATAAAGAAATTTGCGGTTCGTGGGAGACAGGAAGCGATAGAACAAGGGGATATATTGCTATTTTCCTTGCAACAGATTTTCATTAGAATAAATCAGGGTAGTTAAGATACTGGAATGGGATATTTGGAGCTGGTTTTCAATATTCAAAATCGCGGCGAACGCACAAAACATTTCTATTATTGTTGGGACAAATCAACAGAGTCAGAGTTTAGGTATTGTTATTGCAATGTTTTGAATACATCAATATTTATCCAATATATAGATAAATAATCCAGCATTAATCAGTACGGTTTTGTTCCTTCTAATAAGCAAGATTTCCTTATCGCTCTTTCTAAAAAAACATAAGGAACTAATGAAGAATTTACGTATATTTCTATTAAAACACAAATATAACAACGGAAATGGATATGATTTCCGAGGGGAAAATATTTTGTTTTATCACGAAATAAAATATCCCATACAATTTTTCGAACACTATCTTGGCGTGATTTAACAACCAAAGATTGTGAAAAAATTATTAATGTAATGATTTCAACATTTGCTTTCAAAAGAGTACATTTTTCGATTTCTTTTACTTAAAATGTAACTATTAATCAAAGTTTATATACGTTCCAATACTTAAAGCAATCTTAATATGTTTCTTAATATGTTAAGCATTTAACTTTATATTCAGATAACGAATTTTTTTTTATTTTATTACTCGCAAAGGTCATAGACGTGAATATCGTAATAAAACATTAAAAATATCATGTGCATTTAGTTTAGACAATATGTAGAAAAATCGGAGAGTGATCAATTTAAAATAGAACAAATCAAATTAATTCCTTATTCTGAAGTATTTAAACAGTAATAATATTCCAAACACATTAATGTGCATGTGAAAAATCGTATGATAGATTAATACACAAGCATCACATTCAACTAAAAGCAATCGTACTGAATGAATATAGTTACACAATAACATGTTTATAATAAAAAAAAATTATGTTATTTTTTATGGAAAACTTTTATTTTACTATGATTTTAAAATGCAATAAAAAGTGTTTTTAAAACAGTCAAATAAATCAGGTTTTTTTTTTATTACGAAAGTATATTTTATTATATTTTGTCAATAGCATCACTAACAGAGTGATGTTTTGGCAAATAATAAAAAAATTCAAAATTTATAACCTAAGATTATTCAGCAATTTAACCATTGAAAAATTCAACGCGTATAATAAAATTCCGCTAATATATATTTATTATTTTTTATTAATTATCCAACAATTATGTATATCAATATGAAGTCTATTATCAGTTTTTCAAAACATTTTCTAATATACATTTATTGAGGTCTTTGTAACTGCGCATAATTTTAATGCAGAAAAGCATTCGCTTAGAAATAATTTTCTGAAAAATACATTGTAATCCTTTATGAAAGAATTGCAGTATGATAAATAGCCATGTAAATCTTATAAATTCGAAAATGGACACTGTGCTGAATCTCAGACAAGCATGCATTAGGGAACAAATTATGATAAACCTCAGCCGGTGAAATTACTTTTAGCTTTCGATATTAGTGCTTCCAATCCTTTTTGTTTCGAAATCTTTCCAATTAAAAGGTTTTATGCATGGGAAAATAGACGAAAAGCTCATAAATTATTTTTAGTTAGTTCTTGAAACCAGAAAATGCATCTAAATGTAATGAAACTTTGGGTACAAACTTTGCATTTATCATTGTAACATAATATCATTTAAAAATATAATTAGTTAATGACATTTGTTATATTAGCGATTAATTATGAAAAGTATAATCATTACTCAGTAAAATATAACCCATTATACAAAATTTCAAATTTAACTGATAAAGAAACAAATATTTTGTTCTGTTAAACATATTGAGATTTTTTATTTATTTATTTTTATTTTTATTTATTTTTTGGTCAAAAATACTATTTTATATTAATAAAAAAAATATAGTAATAAATGGCTGAAATTAATAAATTAAAAGCTACTTTCGAAATTTTAGTATTAAATTTACACTTTGAAATTTTAATATTTATTATTTTAAAAATTAAATTCTGAGAAATAATTAAAATGTTAATAAAGTTACCATTTAAAGTACTTTTAAATTGAATCATACTGCCTGCCGTATAAATTCGAAAGATACTGAAAACCCGCATTAAAAATTTTTATATCTTCAAATATAAATTTGAATATTTTGGGAATAATTAAGTTGTGGAAAGTCCAAGTTCCTTTGACAAATTATGCATAAATGGAGAAACATAACCCAAACTCTCACAGTTGTTTATCATATTTTGTTCTGGTGACCTGATCAATATTAATGTATATGGCCACATTTAGAAGAAAGATTCAAAAAATTATGATTTTCATTTTTTATCTGTGTTTTTCTTTTGAAATTTTTGCTAATATGTTATATTTCTGTCCAAAAATCCGTCCAATTCAATGAATTATAATTGCTGATATCTGATTATATGTATATATATATATATATTAATAGTATTTTCATATGGAAAATATGTATGAAAAAATAATAGTCATCTAATATATGTATAAATGTATTTATTTTCAGCAAAAATCTCTTATTTTTGTAAAAACAAAAAGATGAAAATTAACATTAATCTATATAATATAGAAAAAAAAATTAACTGTTGGACAAAAGTTTAAGGGATCGCAATACACAACAAAACAAACAATATTAAACAGGAAATTAAGACCCAAAATGACTTCCGAAGAAGATAGACGCCATTTATGTTTATGGTCCAAAATTTCAAACATGAAAAACGGAAAAAAATGGTCGATTCGTTTGCCGTTTTCTCTTCAAGTAATCGTTATGTCAGTATTTTTTAAAAATAAATTTTAAAGATGTAGTTAAAAAATGCCGATAGAGAGCGTTTTAGACTTCGGAGTAACAAACAAGTATTTCTCACCGTTTTTTTTTTAATTTTTAATTTAATTAAATGCTTTCAAAATCTTAGACTTAAACATAAATTTTGAATTTAAAATCTGAATCGCTGGAAATGGTTAAGTATCGCAAACTGAACTGTGTTCAGTAGTTAAAATTTGAACCCCCTGTTTTACTCACTCGCAAGGATTCATATTTTGAGCTCAAACTTTAAGTTTAAGTGTAAGCTTTTGAAAACATTTAATGAGATACAGAAAAAAAAATAACAGTAATAATAGTTGCTCGTTACTCAAACGTCTAAAGCACCCTCTAACGGCATTTCTTAAAAAACCTTTTCTTTAAAAATATTTTCAAGAAATTATTTTCATAAAAAATTGATTTAGCAAAAACCGCAAATGAATCGGTCAATATCTTTTTCTGTTTTTTTACTCATTTGAACTAGAAATGTGTAATAAAGAACTACGAATAAGCTGCAGAATCCTCAGAAATTGTATATATATATATATATATATATACTTTCAAATTTATCAATTTAGCAAGAACCAGCACACCCCCCTCACAAAACAAAAACTCCCTTAAAATTAAAAATTCAACAATCAAGGTACAAAAACAATAGGCTGCCAGCCTCGTCAGCGATGGGTTTTATTAGAAAAAAACAGCCGAACATTCTAGTTTACAAAAACAAAATATATTTAAGTGGCAGTGGGTTTCGGCCAGAGCGGTGAATAGCAAAAAATCAGATGTTAAACACACGATGGCTATAATTCACGCGCTCCCCCACCAGACCCTACGCCACATTAGTAAACGAATGTCTCACCTGGAACATTGTAAACGATGCAAAAATATGTTCTCTGAATAAAAACCTCATCCCCAACTTAGCTGCAATGCCACAACTCAAAACAAATTAAACAGAACAAAGTAGAAACCGTATTCCAAATCAATCCAAAAACAATCCAGGTCTGTTGCCACCCAATGCAGCTCATCATCATAAAACCTTCCTTAAGCAGGCTTTAGGTAATACAAGTCATTTAGCTGTCACTGAGTGGCAGACGATCAAAAATGTAGAGAATCTGCAAAATCAGAGTACTTTTTTATGAACTTGAGACGAATATTGTTTTTATAATGAAGTTTACTTTTAAATTGAAAAAGTTCACTTAGAAATAGATATTTTTCTAACAGAGAGATTCTATTCAGAGAACATATTTTTGCATCGTTTACAATGTTCCAGGTGAGACATTCGTTTACTAATGGGGCGTAGGGTCCGGTGGGGGAGCGCGTGAATTATAGCCATCGGGTGTTTAACATCTGATTTTTTGCTATTCACCGCTCTGGCCGAAACCCACTGCCACTTAAATATATTTTGTTTTTGTAAACTCGAATGTTCGGCTGCTTTTGTCTATTAAAACCCATCGCTGACGAGGCTGGCAGCCTATTGTTTTTGTATCTTGATTGTTGAATTTTTAATTTTAATGGAGTTTTTGTTTTGTGAGGGGGGTGTGCTGGTTCTTGCTAAATTGATAAATTTGAAGTATATTTTTAATTTATGTGTTTTAATGCAGCGTTTCGGCGCAATTCACATGAATTTGTATTGTTTATTGTTGATTGTTTTATATATTGGATATATATATATGTATATATATATATATATATATATATATACATATATATATACATATATATATACATAAAAAATGTTAAAAACTTTTTTACGATTAAAATTCCATTTATACATATATAAATATTAACGACACATACAAATATTAAATATTTAAAAGAAATATTAAAATATTACACACTTTACTATTACCTTCAAACATGAATTAATTGCTTTTTGGATGTACTATTAAGGATAGCTATAAGTATGTCTAGTTATTCTCTTAAGAAAGTAATAAATACCATAAATAACTCCATCTGGGTTATAAAATCAGTATCTATTTTTAAGTACTTAAAGAAAATTATCAAAAGAAGTAATTTCAATTTTTAGATTTTCGTAATATCATTTCATAATATACATAGAATCTAATATTTTAAAAAGTTTTTGCAGTAGGTTATTTCCAGATATATATTGAAGCTTTTTTTTTTTTTAAATCTTCTTTGAACATGTAATATCTATTGGAAAATCGCTGTTGGTGATTTCATTTAATAAAATTCTCTCTATTGCCCATAAGAATATTTCGAGTTAAAGAGAAACCTTTTTTCAAAGCTTTGGCAGAACCTTTTGAAATTTTCAATCCTTAAACTACTTTGCGTGGGGATTTCAGCTCTTTGAAGATAATATCAATGTTTTAAGTTCATTTAATATTTCTATTACTATTATTGTCTAATAATACTATAGTCTATAGTCTATATTGTCTAATCTATACTACATTTAATATTACTATTATTGTCTAATATACCGGCACTGTATATTTTTGCTTTTCTCATGCCTGTGAGTACTGACTAGAGACTGATGATGACAACACGTAACCAATTAATTTCGCTTTTATCAAGTATTTTTCGTTTATTTTTATTTTATTGTTTTTTTCCATCGTCAAATAGGGAACATAGTTCGTACGAGACAATTATTTTCTTGGAATAATACCGCCATTTCTTTAATATATATATATATATATATATATATATATATACACAGGGTGATTCCAAATTTTTTTTACAATAAAAAAGGGGTGATAGTACGCATCAAGACAAACAATATTAAATAGGAAACCAAGGGTCCAAAACGCTTTCCTAAGGAGATAGACGCCATTAAATTTTAGGGACCAAAATTTCAAACAAACATAAAAAACGGAAAAATCGGTCGATTGATTTGCGGTTTTCACTTAAATTATTCTTTATGTCGGCATTTTCTTGAAATTAAATTATAAAGATAAAGTTTAAAAAATGCCGATGGAGGGCGCTTTAGACTTTAGAGTAACGAAAAACTTTTTTTTGCCGATATGTTTTGCATCTCATTAAATGTTTTCGTAAGTTTACACTCAAACTTAAATTTTGAGCTCAAAATCTGTAGTTGGGAGTGCTTAAATAACACAAACTGAGCTGTGTTCAGAGGGTTCAAATTTCAAATGATTAAAAAAAACCCAAAAAAATTAGTTGATTAATTGCGGTTTTCGCTAAAACTATTCTTTATTTAGGTATTTTAGAGAAAATAAATTATAAAGATAAATTTTAAATAATGCCGATAGAGGGCGCTTTAGACTTTGGAGTAACGAACAACTATTTTTTGCCGTTATTGTTTGCATCTCTTTAAATGATTTAGGAAGGTTAGACTTAAACTTAAATTTTGAGCTGAAAATCTGAATAGTAGGGAGTGGTTAAGTAGCACAAACTGAACTGTGTTCAAGGGGGAGGGGGAGGTTCAAAATTAAAGAAATTATAGAAAACGGAAAAATTGGTCGATTCGTTTCCCGTTTAAAATAAAACTATTCTTTAAGTCAGTATCTTCTTGAAAATAATTTTTAAAGATAAATCAAGGGCGCTTAAACTTCAGAGTAATCAACAATTCATTTTAACCATTATTTTTTGGTTCTAATTAAATGCTTGCAAAAGCATTTTAAATGTTCTCGGAAGCTTAGATTTAAACTTAAATTTTGAGCTCAAATCCTGAATCGTTATGAGGAGTTAAGAAGCGCAAAAAGAAGTGTGTTCAGGAGTTAAAATTTAACCCTCTTTCCTCCTTGAGCACAATTCAATTTTTCGCTACTTAAACACTCCCAATGATTCAGAATTTCAGTCCAAAATTTAAGTCTATGCATTTGAAAGCATTTAATGAGATTAAAAAAATAACAGTTAAAAATAGTTGTACGCTACTCCAAAGTCTAAGGCGCCCTCTATCGGCATTTTGTGAAATTTATCTTTAAAAATTATTTCCAAGAAAACACTGATTGATCAAGAAAACTCCTGATTTAAAAATTAGTTTTAGCAAAAACCGCAAACGAATCGACCAATTTTTCCGTTTTTTACAGTTATTTAAAATTTGAACCCTCTGAACACAGCTAAGTTTGTCTACTTAACCACTCCCAGCTATTCAGATTTTGAGCTCAAAATTTAAGTTCAAGTCTAAGCTTACGAAAGCATTTAAAAAGATGCAAGAAATAACGCCAAAAAAGAGTGTTTCGTTACTCCAAAGTCTAAAGCGCCCTCTATCGGCATTTTTTGAAATTTATCTTTATAATTTTTTTTCACAAAAATACCTAAATAAAGAATAGTTTTTGTGAAAACCGCAAATCAATCGACCAATTTTTCCGTTTTTTATAATCATTTGAAATTTGAACCCTCTGAACACAGCTCATTTTGTGTTACTTAACCACTCCCAACTACAGATTTTGAGCTCAAAATTTGAGTTTGAGTCTAAGCTTACGAAAACATTTAATGAGATGCAAAAAATACCGGCAAAAAATAGTTGTTCGTTACTTCAAAGTCTAAAGCGCCCTCTATCGGCATTTTTTGAAATTTATCTTTATAATTTTTTTTTCACGAAAATACCTAAATAAAGAATAGTTTTTGTGAAAACCGCAAATCAATCGACCAATTTTTTCGTTTTTTATAATCATTTGAAATTTGAACCCTCTGAACACAGCTCATTTTGTGTTACTTAACCACTCCCAACTACAGATTTTGAGCTCAAAATTTGAGTTTGAGTCTAAGCTTACGAAAACATTTAATGAGATGCAAAAAATAACGGCAAAAAATAGTTGTTCGTTACTCCAAAGTCTAAATCGCCCTCTATCGGCATTTTTTGAAATTTATCTTTATAATTTAATTTCAAGAAAATGCCGACATAAAGAATAATTTTAGTGAAAACCGCAAATCAATCGACCGATTTTCCCGTTTTTTATGTTTATTTGAAATTTTGGTCCCTAAACGTTAATGGCGGCTATTTCCTTAGGAAAACGTTTTGGGCCCTTGGTCTCCTATTTAGTATTGTTTGTCTTGATGTGTACTATCACCCCTCTTTTATTGTAAAAAAAATTCGGAATCACCCTGTATATATATATGTAGTTTAAAGGAGAGAGAGATTTCATCTACTTGAGCCAGATATATTCTTAAAGAATATCATGTCCCAAAAATTCTAATACCCTGGATTTTTTTTTTTTTTTTACTAAAATTTTTGTTTTTAAAATTGTATCGTAATTCATGATTTTTTTATGGCATGAAAATAAAATGTAGATAACTGAATTTAATGTAAATATCTTAACTAATTATATGAAAAATTTTAGATTTTACCATAATTTTTCTTTCGGGGTGGAGGAGGGAATGCATATTTTTTTTTAATAACAGTCCTAAAGAATTAAATATAACTGAAATTTAACAAAAAGCAAACTTGAAGCAATTAGGGAATAGGTGCAACAAGCAAATTTAAAAAGACTTCATGTGATACAAAATACTGTTCACAAATGATTTTCAAAGCATAATCATTATTGACTAGCCACAATGTTGCTAAAGATCAGTTATATGCAATATGCACTCCTGGACAAAATTATAAACTCAGAAATTTTTTTATTTGTTTACATCATAATATAAATAGGCTTAGCTTTCCATTAATAAAATACTGATGAATATTTATAATAAGACATCTAAATTTAATATAACTGATAAATAAAATGGAGTAAGTAATTTAAATAAGAAAATACATAACTTAAAAAAATTAACATTATGTGAAACCTGGACAAAATTATAAACTCAAAGTTATAAATTTCTATATTCTGGCATTTTTGATATAAATAAATGCATTTTGTGATAAGAAACTAATAAATGGAGTCATTATGGATCAATACATTTCAATACATCAATGCATATTTTAATTTTTCTCATAAAATAACATTATGTGAAACCTGGACATAATTATAAACTCAAAGTTATGAATTTCTACACTCTAGTATTTTTTGATATAAATAAACACATTTTGTGATTATAAATTAATAAATGGAGTTATTGGGGATGAATATATTTAAATACATCAATGCATTTTTATATTTTTTTTTTCAAAAATATGAGTAAAATATAAATATAGTGCATGTGTAAATTGAAAACATAAAATTATAAAGTTTAAGAAGTGAACATACTTTTGAATCCTGATGCAAAGTATTAATTCATGCATTCAAAAATGTGTTGAACCGCCATTTTTCTGAATGACTTCGAATATGTGACTCGGCATAGATTGAAAAATTTATTCCAACTGTTCCATACACAACTGGTTCTAGGCTGAAAGTATAGCCATATTTAAATCATTTGTGTTTTGTTATTGGCGTCCATCGCGATAGACTATTCGAACGATTGCACTCCAGTAACTTTTAATGGGTTTTAGATTAGGGCTGCGGGCTGGCCAATTCAAGACATTTACATACCTATTGCTGCAGCCACTCTTTTGTACTTTTTGCAGAGTGTATTGCTGCATAAACTTGCAGAAATACCAAGTTTTCTCCAGCGATCAACGGTCCATATGGCAAAAGATTATTGGCCAGGATTAACTGGTAGTCTTCTGCTTTTTGTTTTCCATTAAGAAAAGCCAGAGCAGTTTTACCATTCTGAGAAAACACAGCCCACACCATCACTGATTGTTCACCAAGGTTTCGACTAAAAATATGCAATTCTTTAGGCTTGATATCGTTTTAATAGTATTTTATGCCACCTGGGCCATCTAAATTAAACTTCTTTTTGTCTGACCAGATGATTGTGCTCTACTATGTCGTCCATGACATGTGCTGTTGTGCAATGTCATGGTTGAGTTTGATGAAATGAAGTCTGGGTTTCATCTGATGGGGCTCAAGTTTTGGCTCAGCTTTCATTTTCTTCATTTCATATTCGGCGCTCGTTGAAGAATTCATCTGACAATTTGAGAGCTTACATTTAGCTTTAAAGTATTTACAATTCCGCTAGAAGAAGCTCCAGTACTAAATGCTGTTCATCACATAGATCTTCGATTTCTTTCTGTATCTTTGGACATCGACCACTCCGTTTTATATACAAAAACCATATTAGTAAACCATATTTAACTAAATTGTTTAACTAAAAATTATAAAACTACATTGATGTATTGAAATACATTCATCCCTAATAGCTTTATTTATTAGTTTATTATCACAAAATGTATTTATTTATATCAAAAATACTAGATTGTAGAAATTCATAATTCTGAGTTTATAATTTTGTCCAGGTTTCACATAATGTCATTTTATGAAAAAAATTAAAACATTTATTGATGTATTGAAATGTATTGATTCATAATGACTCCATTTATTAGCTTTTTTATCACAAAATGCATTTATTTATATCAAATGTGCCAGAATATAGAAAATCATAACTTTGAGTTTATAATTTTGTCCAGGTTTCACATAATGTTATTTTTTTTAAAGATGTATTTTCTTATTTAAATTACTTACTCCATTTTATTTATAAGTTACATTAATTTCAGATGTCTTATTATAAATATTATAATTGTTTTATTAATGTAAAGCTAATCTCATTTATATTATGATGTAAACAAATTAAAAATTTTCTGAGTTTATAATTTTGTCCAGGACTGTACGCCCATCTATGACCATTTAGTTAAACATCAAATGTCATTATACATGTGAATTAGGAGATGCTGTAAGTGTTAATATTTTGTCTTCTTCTTAAAGTATATGTGGTTGATTAAAATTAGATAAGTTGTTGTTGTCTACATTACTTGACACATCAAATAAATGTCCGTATCGAGGTGGTGCATGAAATAACCTATCAATATGTACTTGAAAATCTATAATATCAGGAGCATGCAACCTTTTGATATAAAAAGAAACTGCTGAGTGTTTGAAAGTAACAATATATGGACGAGAATATCTAGCTTTGAATTTGTCGATAGATTTTAAATACACTACATAGCCATTGATGATCGTCCACTTACGATTTTAGAAATTTTGTTAAATATCTAGAAAAATACACTAGGAATTATCCTGAAATTCTTAATGTATAAATATAATAGTAAAAATCATACATTTCCGTGGAGATTTTTTCCCGAAACTCCATCGGGCACCGTCAATAAATAAAAAAATGAATATCTTTTGGATAACACTGTCCAAACTTATTTAGCAAAAGCGCTCTAACTGTACATTATGATTAAGTGGCTTATTGTAATAAACTGTGTTCATTTTTATGTCGATAGCATGCATAGTCGTAGAAAAATTCAGTTTTTATAAAAACAGTCCCACATTTTTACAAGTTTTTGCTTCAAATTGTCAGACTTCTTAATATAAAATAATATTATTTTCTAAAAATATGACAAACAACATTGCGCATAATACCCTGTAATCAGAATTAAAAAATAATAAAAATTGTATGAAAATTGAGTAGGTTTACTAAATAATTTTTCACTGCGCATGCGTCAAAGATATCAAAATTTCGTTTGCATATTACGTTAGCTAAATGTATAGATCAATCTTTTTGAAAGTCTCAAAATCATTGCTTCAAAACTCAGAAAATAATCGTCAATAGAATAAGTTGAAAATCCGAAATTCCCAAAATGAAGCAAAAACAAGAGGGGTTGTATCTATATATTCATTCATTAGAGTCAATATAGAATACACAATGTGGGACGTACTACTACATTTTAATAAAATCCCGCAATTTTTTTTGCTTCATTTTGGGAACAACGGATTTTGTCCTTATTCCACAGATGATCACTTTCAGAATTTTCAAGAATTTGAACCACTTGTGTGATTTTGGCATTGCTTCCAAAATTGCTGTCAAGCGTTGCCTTGATCAGTAGTGGCCGTGGAAGCCCATCTAGATCTCGGTCTGTTTAATACTTGAAGATGACACTCACAGAGTTGGCGGCACTATCTCCACACTTTTTGTTTCGTCATCTCATCTGATCCATAGACTTTCATAGAGAGGCACTAACAAATGTTGGACAGACCTTGATGGGCGCGCATGACCGCTATAGACTGAAATAATGCCTGACTACAAGTTTAGAAGCAATGCCGAAATCATATAAGCTGTTCAACGCTTCTTTCATATGCAAAGACATGATTTTTTTCTGGAGGTCTTTTTGAAGCTTATAAAGAGGCATGGCAAATATTTCAACTCATTTAGCGCTTACACTATCTACCAAAAAGTATTTGTACACTTTCAGTTTTTGACATTTTGTCGAATATTTAAAAATATACTGGTCGGATTCTTCTGGAACTTCAGAAATATAAAGATTATGTTTCACTTTATATTTATTTACATTCATTTGTTAAGCGGGTAATTAGGGGGCCGGCAAAAAAACAAAGAATAATAGAAATATTTGGGATCGCCCTGTACATGAAAATGCACGAAACGACTTATCGCTTTAGAATACAAATAAATGAATACAGTAGAATATGTACACTAATTTTTGTGAGAATAGCATGTATATTTATGGCGATAGAGCGATTTTTTTGAAAAATTCAAAAAATTCTGGTATGTTTTTTGTTTATATCATGCTGGGTTTTTGACCAAATTTAACGCAAGTTTCAGAAAAATTGGCAAAATGCAGTAGAAAAAATGTAGCGCAATTGGAATATAAATATATTAAATATTTTATGAAATATGAGTAGTTGTATAAAATAATTTTTATCTGCGCATGCGCGAACTAGAAAAACATTTTTTTTACATCATTTAATAGTCAATTCTATGGAGTGACTTATGAAAAAAATCCAATCAAATATCGTGAAAATTCAAAAAGATATCATTATTTTAGTGAGATGTTTTTACTCTGCTCTCTAAAAACGGCTGAATCTTAAGGGATTCTCCACAAATTGACATTTTTTAATAACTGACTTTAAAAAAAACTAGTATTGAATTAATACAATATCTAATACAATATTGCTGCTAATAAGTACTTGACAATTGTGATAGAAAAGAAAAAGAGCTTTATTCGCATTCAGGGCCAAAACTGAGAGAGGGTTGGGGGAAAAGGGCATGTGCCCCGGGCGCTAGGATGAAAGTGTCCCAAATGTACATTTTGTTTGGCGATTTTTTCCATGTCTATGTTTAGCATGATATTGTCAAAATCGTCCCATTCAAAGCATTTCTCCTATACCAAAGCATAGAAGAATCTAATGATGATGGCATAAAGATCCCGCATAAAGCAGATTTTTTTTTTTTCGTTTTGATTCGGTTTCACGATTTTAAGGTATTTTTTTTAAATAAAGCAGACTACTTTAATCAATATTACATATTTTAAGTTTTAAAATAAGTCGTCTATTAATAAATTAGAAAATTTTTCTTTGCAAATACTTTTGCAGATGCTTTGCAAAGAAGAAAAGGGAGGGGGAGGGAGTTCACCAAAATTCATTGAAATATAAATATATTAAATATTTTCTAAAATGTTCTATGTCATGCAATATTTTCAACCAAATATAAAGCCACATTCAGAAAAATTCGCAAAATGTAGTAGAAAGAATAAGGTGCTATTGAAATATAAATATATTAAAAGTTTTCTAAAATATGAGTATTTGTATGAAATATTTTTTAATCAGCGTATGCGTGAACGATAAAATTTATCATTTTACATAATTTAATATTCAACTCTATGGAGCTACCCATAAAAAAATCCGATCGAATTTCGTGGAAATTCAGAAAGTTATTGTGGATAGGAGTGAACTGATTTTCAATTGGTCTCTGAAAGCAGTTGAATGACGTCAGATTTTACGCAAATTGCCAAATCTCCATTTACGTTTTTTACTGGTGATTTACTTCTTTTCTTAGATAATTACCAGAACGAACCTATTTCAGGATAAAAATAATTATAAAAAATCGAAGCATTTGTGTCAAATCTACCCATTGATACATAATTGATAATGGCTCTTATGCAAATGCCGATATCTGCGATCCTGAAATACGTCAAGTTCTCCACTGTTAAATGTGGTGTCGAAAACAACACTGACATCAATCGCATGCATGATGCCAAGAAGAACAGAGCTGTCTGATTTTGAGAAAGGTGTGATCATCGGGTACCACCGAAATGGCCGATCTTTAATCGACATATCTAGGGAGCTTAATTACCCCAAAACGACTGTGGCTTATGTGATTAGAAAATGGAAGCTGAATGATGATTGTCAGAATGTGGCCAGAGTAGGCAGACCGACGAAACGGGGAGATAGAGACCGACGGGTTCTGTCTAGAGAAATTCGGAAGAACCGCAACCAACCAATGTTACACATACGCCAAGAATTTCAACAAGCTTCAGGATGTGTTGTTTCCATGAATACCATCCGTAAGGAATCTCATCTGCTTAATTTTTATGGCCGTGCTGCCGCCCATAAGCCTTTAATCACCAAGTCCAACCGCGCAGGTCGGTTAAGTTGGTGCAAAACACGCCAGCAATGGACTGTACAGCAATGGAAACAGGTTCTCTGGAGTGATGAATCAAGGTTCACCCTCTACCGTTCTGATGGTAGGGTCTGGGTCTGGCGTCTGCCTGGAGAACGCCTCCTACCAGAATGTATTGTGCCCACAGTTAAATTTGGCGGAGGGGGAATTATGTTCTGGGGTTGTTTTTCCTGATTCTGTCTAGGACCCTAGGTCCCAATTCATGGTAAGCTCAATGCCGATGCCTACTGTAATATACTGGACAACAGTGTACTTCCTACGTTGTGGCAATACTATGGATTGGACCCATGTTATTTCCAGGATGACAACGCAAGCTGCCATGTAGCGAGGTCCAGCATGGATTGGTATGCTGATAATGGAGTGCATCGACTCGAGTGGCCTGCCCAGAGCCCAGACCTGAACCCAATAGAGAACCTCTGGGACGAGTTGGATCGTCGAATTAAGGCGGGTGACACACGCCCAAAATCAGTAAAAGAGCTTACCTGCCTTGTGCAAACAGAGTGGAATAAAATACCATTAAATGTAATACAAGGACTAGTTGAGAGCATGCCCAGGAGAGTCGCAGCTGTAATTGCCTCTCGAGGAGGATCTACAAATTATTAAATGTGAACAGGTCCAAAACCAGTCTTTTTTTCCCGAGGCAAACGTGGATTTTGAAGGTACCTTTTTCCCCCTCCTTCGCAAAGCATATTTACAAAGAAAATATCTCCAATTTATTAATAGCCGACTTATTTTAAAACTTAAAATATGTAATATAAAATATTGTATTCTGCTTTATTAAAATACTCCAATTTGATACTTTAAACCGAATCAAAAAAATTCTACTTTCAACAGGATCTTTAAGGCCCTTGTCCCTGCCCGCGAAGACACTGCTGAGCTAATGCTATTCCTGTGGGGAGGCATTTTTCTAATAACTCTTTCGCATTTTAAAATTTTCAATTTCTTTTTCTTTTTTTTTTTTTTTTTTTTTTTTTTTTTTTTTTTTTTTGCATTGGATAGCGGAAGTCCCTCTCAAAATCGCTCCTTGACTACTTTTTCGATTTGAGTCATAGATATTTTTTATAAAGTTAGTTTCACTTTCAGAACCGCTTTTGGAAGTGAAAGAAACATTATAAAATTATCTACGCCAAAATTGAAAAAGTAATCACGGAGCGATCTTGAAAAGGACTTCCGCTATCCAATGCAAAACATATTATTTAAAAATGTCCAAATGCAAAAGAGTTAGAAAAATGCATCCCCATAGGAATAGCATTAGCTCGTGAGCATCTTCGCGGGTAGGGGCAGGGACCTTAAGCCATCATCATTAGATTTTTTTATGCTTTAGCATAACCCAGATATAATAATTTTAACAATATTATGCTAAACATAGCCATGAAAAAAATCGCCAAACGAAAGATACATTTGGAACACTTTCATCCTAGCGCCCGGAGCACATGCCCTTCTCCCCCCCCCCTCTCTTAGTTTTGGCCCTGAATGCGAATAAAGCTCTTTTTCTTTTCTATCACAATTGTCAAGTACTTATTAGCAGCAATATTGTATTAGATATTGTATTAATTCAATACTAGTTTTTTTTTAAAGTCAGTTATTAAAAAATGTCAATTTGTGGAGAATCCCTTAAGATTCAGCCGTTTTTAGAGAGCAGAGTAAAAACATCTCACTAAAATAATGATATCTTTTTGAATTTTCACGATATTTGATTGGATTTTTTTTATAAGTCACTCCATAGAATTGACTATTAAATGATGTAAAAAAAATGTTTTTCTAGTTCGCGCATGCGCAGATAAAAATTATTTTATACAACTACTCATATTTCATAAAATATTTAATATATTTATATTCCAATTGCGCTACATTATTTCTACTGCATTTTGCCAATTTTTCTGAAATTTGCGTTAAATTTGGTCAAAAACCCAGCATGATATAAACAAAAAACATACCAGAATTTTTTGAATTTTTCAAAAAAATCGCTCTATCGCCATTAATATACATGCTATTCTCACAAAAATTAGTGTACATATTCTACTGTATTCATATATTTGTATTCTAAAGCGATAAGTTGTTTCGTGCATTTTCATGTACAGGGCGATCCCAAATATTTCTCTTATTCTTTGTTTTTTTCCCAGCCCCCTAATTACCCGCTTAACAAATGAATGTAAATAAATATAAAGTGAAACATAATCTTTATATTTCTGAAGTTCCAGAAGAATCCGACCAGTATATTTTTAAATATTTGACAAAATGTCAAAAACTGAAAGTGTACAAATACTTTTTGGTAGATAGTGTATGTGGAAAAGTAAAGTTACGTCCTATCTTTGATGTCTCATTGTATGTTTTGTCTTCCATACATACCTCTGTCCACAGTCATCAGGGGAAATTTATTTTTGGACTCTCCCCTTACGTTTGTTAGATTTCAGACAACGAAATAATCTTTAAAAATCAATAAATTTATTTATACATATTTATGATTAACATTACTAAAGTATTAATATTTTTGTTCTCGTAAAAAGAAAAAAAGGCCCCGAGAATATTTCACAAATTACATTCCCCCGCCCAATTCAATGGTACTAAAATGATTATTTTGCTATGTTTAGCAGCTTTACATTGGCTTTACATTTGCGAAAAATTAATGGTGGTTATTTACATTGTTTTCGTCATCCATATGACGTCAGCGTTACTAACGAACAAGTTTTTGTATTATAATATTGAAGTAATTTAATATATAAATGGATGCTGAACAGTGGTGCCAATTTATAACAGCGCATGGGGCGCGAGTTCACCCAATAACATTATGTCTGTGTCCTCGCAATTTTAATAGATATAATTCGCAATTTATTTTATTTTTTTAATCTCTGACTGAAACTTGGTTTTGTTAAAGTTTTCAAAATAGTCTTTTTTGGAAAATAGTAAAACATCAATTAGACTTTCAGGAGCACGGAAAACCCACTCAGCGGATGTATAGTGACATTTCTCACAGAAACAATTTTTCTACGTATTTAGACATCTGTTTTGATGTCTTGAATTGATAAAGCACTTTCTTTGAACATAGTTTCCAATACCTTACGATAATTTGTACTACAAAAAATTCGTAATAAATTTTAATTTTTTAAATCACGGTAATCTGCTGACTAAATAAGTCAAAAATTTCTATTATTATTATTATTAATATTATCATTCTTATTATTTTATTTATTTATTTATTTATTTATTTTTTGGTACAAAAAATCAGAAAAGTTTGGATCTATGAGTGAATAAAATGTATGCTTTTATTTTACATTTCGATTTTTGTAATTTAAATAGATCGCAATTCTAAAGTTTTATAAAATAAATATTAATGTTTTTATAAACAGGGATGGATAAAAATATGTATTTTTATAAGATAAAACTAGAATGAAGTTGCAAAAGTTTAAATAAGTGCTTAAAAATAATTTCAAATTGTCTTAGTTATTCGTTCGCTCCTCCTTTTTTTTTTTTTTTTTTTTTTTTTTTTTTTTTTTTTTTTTTAACGCAAAAATTTTTCATCCCAACCAATATTCTTGAAAAGTTGGCGCTGCTGATGCTGAACATGTTAAATAGCCATATAATATGTTAAATCATATAATATTATAAGTAGCATGCATTTTTTCTTTACTCCTTATGTAAAGGATTCGCTAGTATATAATTCTATATAAGATACGAATTCTTTACTAAAGCATATAATATTCTTTCGCGAAAGCCACGCTTTTACGCAACTTTATTGAATAAAACTCTTTTTCCTTAAAGAAGATTTCTAATACTTATAAAATATATTTTTTGAATTTGTAATAACTTTTTTTTTAATGTTTTTGACATTCGAATTAAGAGATCTTTATAAAATCTAAATTCTTTGAGTTTGTCTTGTATTTTAGCTTTAATAAGATGCAGTATACGACAATAAATCTTTTACAACTTTCGAAACAAAATTAATTCTTGAAAATATACAATATAGTTTGGATTAGATGGTATCTGTAACAATGAAATTAAAGTTTTAAGGTATTAAACAGTAAAATTAATGTGTTCTATAAAAATGATATAAGCTATTTTTTTAAATATTTTTAAAGACTATTGAAAACGAAAACATTATAATTCTTATGTATTATATGATTTAAAACGTTATTATCGTCGATATGATGTCTGCATTACTAATGCACAAGATTTTAGTTTATAATATTCAAGTACATTTAATATATTAATGGGTGCTGAATAAATGTTAAAAAGCTATATAATAAGTTGAATTCCATAATATTATAAGTAGCATACATATATACTCTTTACTGCTCGTGTAAAGGATTTACCAGTATATAATTCTATTTTAGATCACATCACATTACTTTTAGATATATCCTTTAAGAGTTCTTTACTAGAGCATATAATATCCTTTCTCGAAAGCCATGCATTATTGAATGAAATCCTCTTTACTCCCACAAAGAATATTTCTAATACTTATGAGATATATATTTTGAATTTGGAATAGCTTTTTAAATGCATTTGATGTTCAAATCAACAGATCCGAATAAAATGTAAATTTTTTTAGTTGGTTTAGTGTCTAAGCTTTAAAAACATGTAGTATACGACAATAAATCTTTTGCAACTGTCGACACAAAATTAATTTTCCTAAATATACAGTAGAGTTTGAATTAGATAGTATCTTAGATATCGAAATAAAATTTTTAAGGTATTAAACAGTAAGATTATTGTGTTTAATAATACTGATATAAACGAACTATATTTTTAAATGTTTTTAAAAACAATTCGAAAGAAAAACATTAGACGTTCGAATTAACAGTTCCGAATAAAATGTAGATTCTTTAATTTGGTTTAGTGTCTTAGCTTTAATAACATGTAGTATACAAGAATAAATCTTTCGGAACTGCCGACACAAAATTAATTTTCCTAAATGTACAGTAGAGTTTGAATTACATAGTATCTTAGATATTGAAATAAATTTTTTAAGGTATTAAACTGTAAGATAATTGTGTTCAATAAAATTGACATAAACTAACTATATTTTTAAATGTTTTTAAAGACAATTCGAAACAAAATACTTATAATTCTTATGTATTATATATAGTTGAAATAAACGAATGCTTTAGCAGAAGTTTTTATTTTTTAAGAAATAAAGATTGTGTCTAAATTTTGTTACATGTTAATTAATGTTTATACTTTCTTACAATTGTGACTGTAGTTTGTTATGTATATATTCCCTTTATATTTATTGACTGATTTTGCCAAAAACATGCACTGAACTATTCATACTGTTTTATATTAAAAGTTGATAAAAGGTCTTAATAGAATTTCATCTTGATAGAAATAATGTTTATTATCGATTAAAGCTTGACAATTATTTTAAAAGACATAAAAAATTGTAAAATTGCGATTTTTTTGTATAAATAAATTGGAGTCCAAAGTACAAATTTTCCTCTATTTGACGCCATAAAATTTAAAATCATGAAATATTTAGAAATTAAAAAAAACGATTTTTCACATCATTGCCGCCACATATATGACGTTTTTGTTACTATTGAACAAGATTGTGCTATATAATATTAATTTCGTATGATGAGGTATGCTGAGAAAATATTTAAATACCATATGTATTTTAACCAGTTATATAAAAACTACCATACGTTACTTTTATTCAAGTGATACGGATTAACCATCAAATACAGTCAACTTACAAATCCAGTCAAATACAGTTAATTCGAAATCGGATAAATCGAATCTTCGCTTAATTCGAACTAAACACAAAGTTTCGAATTTTTCAAGGGCCATAATAACGTTTTAAAAATTTTCCTTTATTCGAACTCATTTTACCTTGACATCGTTTAATTCGAACTGATGAGAATTCTGATTTTTCATTTTTTCTTACTTTCAGGCGAAATTCAGATCGTTAAACTAACCTATCTTTAATTTATGTCAGAAATGTTTTGAAACTAATATACACATAATCGCATTCACTTCATGTCCGCTTTCTTAATGCTCCGTTTGTCCATCAGTGACACCTCAAACCCTTCTTCCATTGTGTTTGTTTCTAATCCCTCAATTAATTTATGTATTTATATCTTTTAATTAAATACAAAGTCATATTCTAATGATAACGGCCAAAATAAATTTTAAAAATACTATAACATAAATCTTTTTGTAATAATAACCCTTTAAACATGTTTTCCTCTCATACTTTCCATAATTCGAACTCTGGATAGTTCGAACATTTTTTGTGGTCCCAAGGAGTTCGAATTAACGAAAGCCTACTGTGATTCTATTTAAGATAGTATGCACGTTACTTTTAGATATTGTCTTAAGAGTTCTTTACTAAAACATGTAATATCCCTCCGCGAGAGCCACGCACTTATAAAACTTTCTCGAAAAAAATCCTCTTTATTCCTTCAAAGAAAATTTCTAATACTTAAGAAATATATTTTTCGAATTTGGGATAGCTTATTTTGGAATTTTTTAATTTTTATATGTATTTGACTTTCTGATTAATCGATCTGAATACAATATAAATACTTCAAGTTGGTTTAGTATCTTAGATTTAATGACAAGTAATATACTACAATAAAACTTTTTCAACTTTTGACACAAAATAAATTTTTTGAAATATACAGTATAGTTTGAATTAGATGGCATCTTAAATATCGAAATAAAAATTTTAAGATGTTAAACAGTAAGATTATTGTGTTCAATAAAAGTGTAAACTATTTTTTAAATGTTTTTAATTAGAATTCAAAACATAAAATTAGTAATTCCTGTGTATTATATACAGTTGGAATAAACTAATCGAGGAGTCTTTATTTTGTAAGAAATTAAAATCATGTTTAAAATTCGTTATAATTTCGTTTACACTTTTTTAAAGGCGTGCATAATTTGTATGAATACAATTATTTATTTTTTTATCTAATGATGAAGAGTTACTTCCTTATAGAATATTAGCCGAAAACAAATATTGAACTCTTCTTACTGTTTTAAGTGAAAAGCTGTTATAGAGTCTTGGTCGAGTTTCACATCGACAAAATTAGGTTTTTTAAATTAAGGCTTGATAAGTATTTAAAAAACTATACAAAAATGTAAAATTAAGAAGCTTTAAAGAAATTAATTGCAACGTTAAAGTACATTTTTTTTTATTGGACAGCATAAAAATTAAAATCATGCGATGTTTAGAAGTAATTAAGTTTGCTAAAAAGAATGGATTGTTTACATTGCTGCCACCACATATGTGAGGTTTTATTACTAAATCTAAATTCTGTTAAATTGCAATCCATGGAGTATCAGCGCCGACAATGGGCACGCTTGTTTACTGGACCCCGCGGTGCTATGCAGCATACGTCCTGTCCAGGCGGTCAGCCTAATGCGAAAGCCTTGGTCTTTCATTAGCAAGTTTGGTATTTATTTTATCAACACCGAAACGATGAGTGTACCGTGTAGAGTAGGGAGTTGAATTCACTACCTGCGACGCCGGAGTCAGACGCTTTGACCACTACGACACTGGGCTTCGGTTTGCGTCACTATTGTGTAACTAACGAAAAAATTTTTGCTTTATAATATGTATTTCGTATAGTAACGGATGCTGAGCAGACATTTGAATTATATATGCATTAGATCCCATTATATAATAACTAGCATATATTATCGTTACTCTTTGTGACAGGGATTTTCCAGTATATAAATTTATTTAAGACTACATAGACATTACTTTCCGAATTACCTTATTTTTTACATTAAGAATTTTTTACTAATGCATATAATTTTCTGTTGGAAAAGCCACGCAGTTATAGAACTTTGTTGAATAAAATCCTCTTTATTCCCACTAAGAAGATTTCTACTACTTAAAATGTATTTTTAGATTTTGGACTAGCTTCTTTCGAGTTTTCGAATCTTTAAATGCATATGATGTTTGCATTCAGAGATCTGAATAAAATGTAAATGATTATATTGATTTGTTATCTTGTCGTTAATAATACATAGTGTAAGGAGTAAACTTTTCAGTTTTCGACACAAAATGTAAGAAGAAATTTGAATTAAATGGTATTTTATGTATAGAAGTATATAAAATATATTTTTGAAATTTGGAATCACTTGATTTGAATTTTTTAATTTTTAAATGCATTTGACATTCGAATTAAAAGACCTGAATAAAATGTGAATGATTGAAATTTATTTAGTATTGTAGATTTAGTAATATGTAGTAGGGGAGACCGGGGTTACTTGTACCAGGGGCAAGTTGTGCCATCGAGCTTCCTGACTGACCCAATAGGTTGCAGCACCTGTCGCGTCATGTGAGTGAAGAGGTTCATTGTCTCAATGTGCTGCGTATTTTTTGAAGTATAGCGTCGCGTTGTTTTCGAGATAAAAATATTTATCTTGTTTTCTATCGTAAAAGTAAATTTTGCGACCTCCATTTGAATCGTCATTGCCACTAGCTATACTGAGGTATGTAAACTTCCTTAACATTAGTTAAATGCCTATATTTTCGGCTGTTATTCTATGTATTCCCTTTGTTAATCATGCCAATTTTACGGAAACTAATGAATAAAATTCAAAATGGCGTAACACGGGGCTAGTTGTGCCGAAGTATAAGAGGCAAGTTGTGATATTTCCACCTTACACGAACCACATATTACAGCACCTTGATGTGTCAGTATATGGGCCGTTCAAAAATTTCTACAATCAGGCTGTATGTGGATGGTTGAAATTGCATCCTGGAAGCACTATGTCGATTTACGATATACCAGGTATTGTCAAAATAGCCCTTTCTAGTGCTGCCGCTCCAAAATACATTCAAACACGATTTCTTTGTAGTGGAATTTGAGAATTTAATAAGAACATTTTTACAGATGAAGACTTTCTATTTTCTTCAGTAACTGATCCACCGTTATCTATCGGAGATGAGAGCGTTAAAGACCAGAATGACAATGAAAAAAAATTAGTAAATATGCAACCTTTAATAAACCAAGCATTTCAGCAATAACTTTAATCAATGATGGTGAGATTGCAGGACTGTCTTCAGAAGTAAGAAATCTCATTGAATTAGATGATTCTATGGCAACTGATAATAGTAATGTGTCAGTAGTAAGTCTTACAGAAATAAGACTACCTCTTAAAGCAGGACCTCGTAAAGGCAAGCAATCTATTCGTAAATGTTTGAAATCTGCCATTCTAACAAGCACACCTGTAAAAGAGGAAATTCGAGCAGAACAAAAATCAACAGAACACAGAAAACAAATTGAAAAAGAAAAAACAAAAAAGAAACTGTATGGAAAGGCCAAGCATTGCATAAAAAAATTACACCTAGGTTATTAAAAAGAAGGGAGAAGCAAGTATAGGATAGCTCTGAAAATGACGAAAATTGCTTATGTCTAGTTTGCTTGAAGCAATACAAACTTTCTAGACCTGGAGAAGACTGAGTGCAGTGCATAACATCTAAAAGATGGACGCATGTCAAATGTACCAAAAATGAACCTTGTTATATTTGTATTAACTGTAAATCAACACTGAAACAAGCGATGTCAATATAGCATATAGGCCTATGCGTTGTATTAGGATTCCCAGTCAAAGATCAATATGGCCAAAGGTTAGTGTTGGCTTACTTTTGATTTCTTTCCTGATTAAAGCAGTTTTTTTATTCTTAAGTGTCTCTAAAAGTATCTTTATAAAAGATTAAAAGTTTACAAATGTTAACAATTTAATTATTTTATTTTAATTTGATTTGCAATATTATTAAATCATGGAAGTGTTTTTTTTTCAGAACGTTATAAATGAATAATTTTTTTTTTTATTCTTGATTTAACGTATCCCATTTAATCGCCTTTCTTTACCCAATTTGTATATTTACAATGTACTTGTATGTGTCATTTATGTGTCACAATGTGCCCCGTACCAGGGGTTAGTAGTGACAATTTCCGAGGTTACGCAAAATTAATTTTCTGTTATGAAAAACGTTAATAATGTTAATAATAGTTTCATAAATATGTTACGCAAGACTTACTCTAATGATATGATACATTAAATCTTTCGCTTCAGTTCAAATTTTAGGGCTAATATAAAAAATGTCGAAAATGTCACTACTAGCCCCGGTCTCTTCTACACGACAGTAAATATTTTGGAATTTTCAACACAAAATTTATTTTAGGAAATATACAAATTAGTTGGATTACATGTTATCTTATTTATCGAAATAAATTTTTTAAAGTATTAAATAGTAAAAGTATCGTGTTCAATAAAGATTGTATACATTAACTATTTTTATAAATAGTTTTAAAGACAATTCAAAACAAATACTTTGTAATTCTTATGCATTTTATATAGTTAGATTAAACTAATGCTTTAGCAGGAGACTTTCTTTTTAAGAAATTAAAGCTAAGTTTAAAATTCATTATAATTGCAGTTACATTTTTTTATATTTGTGTGTATAGTTTGTATGCACATACGTGTATATTTTATTTATCGAGTGCGTTATAGTATATTAACCCAAAACAAACTCTGATTTTTGCATATTGTTTTAAGTGAAAACCTGTTTTGCCTTAATCGAGTTTCACCTCCATTGAGTTAGTTTTAGTTTTAAATTAAGGCTTGACAAGTGTCATAAAATCTATGAAAAAAATCATAAAATTATGAGGCTTAAAATATATATATATATATTGCATCCTAGATACAAATTTTCCTCTATTCGTCAACTTACAAATTAAAGTTATATGATATTTAGAAGTAAGTAAACTACCAAAAATTTGTTAAATGTATTATTTACACCGTTGCTGCCACACCTATGACGTCTTTGTTATTAGCGAAAAAGTTTTTGCTTTTTAACATATATTTAGTAAGTTAAGGGATGCTGAGCATTAGGGTGGAGCGAAAAAAAATTTTTTTTGAAAATCAAAAACGGGTAGGTGCCAAAAGTTGCCTTTATACTAGTACATCAACTGTGTGAAATTTTACCGCTGAAAAAAAATGGCTTGAGTCTGCGCTTTTGCTCCAAAAATCGAAATTTTGGGTAAAATTTGTCATTTTTTGACATTTTTTCAAAAAAAATTAAAAAATTCCTACAGAGCTGGTTAGTATTTAAAAGTGTTGCTTAGATCTTTATATTTATCTGCTTAACATATTTAAACTATAAAACAATATCTGTAGTCTGTACAATTGGAGCAAATCTGAACACTTTTTGTGAAAAATCAGCGTTAACCTCTCTATTGAAGCATACAACGAAATGTTGTTTTGAATGCATTTCTTACCTAGTTGCTTTCAAAACTACTGTGTATATAACACATAGAAGTGGTTGCATTATCCCACCCGTCTCAACCATCCAATCATCTAGGCCCAGTGTTTTATTTATGTATTGAATTGTTATTTTTTCCCGAAGACGAGTATAAGTTTTCTATATATTAAAGTAATTTATCTCTTCTTTATATTCACTGACTTTGGACGATTTGGATCATGCTGGTGTGACCTGCTGCACGTATATTTTTATACCATGTATAACAGAAGAGAAGTTGAGCAATGTATTGGGTATGTTCTTAATTGAACCTATTCAGCAGTCTAATTATCTTCATTAAAATTTCATGCAATTACTACATTATGACTGGAAGTTTTGTTATCACAGCATTCTTTCAATCAATTACATTTTATATGCAATGATTTGCCTAAAAATTGATTGTATGAATTTAATTTCTAGTATGTCATCATTTATTGAACCTATTACATTGAATATATGCTGAGAAGCTAGCTGTTTAATATTACAACGATTGCAAACAAAAATTTTCAAAAACTACTTGTTGAAAAACAACAATATTTCTAAAGAAGTTTTATTATGCTTTATGTCGTTTCCTGTGTTGTTCCGTAGTCTAGTAATTTCTAATAAGATTTTAGATCTATTATTTAGGTGTGTAGTACTTTGGTATAAAACATCCCGCGGTATAAACTTGGATTATACATTTTGTGAGTGAACATATAAAAGCTGATTGACAATCTGTGCTTATATAAAACGGAAAATTTTATTAACTTTATGAGCTGTCTTTTGTGTGAGATGTTTTCTAAATTCCTATTCCCCATTCTTTCTGAGAAATAGCTTTCCTTATGAATTAGCTTTGCAATCTCCGACAGAAATTTCTAGTCTGTTCTGAGTATCTTTTTCTCAATTTGAGAAAATAATTTTTCAAAATTATTCTCTATTTTATAAAAAAAATTGCAATAGGAAGTGAATAGTACGCAGACAAAGATTTTCCTTATTGATCCGGTGAATCCATGTAGCTTAGAACGTTTTATATCGACTTCTCAAATAATTGACGCAGAGGAAATTTACTGGAGTTGAAGTAGCGAATGATTCAACATTATACACAATTCTAAGCTTACCCTATGCAAAATGGTTCACAGTGACAAATAAAATTCTCCTAATTTTAAATGAGCACTTATAGTCGATTAGAATCCGTACATTCCCTCATAAAGTACTATGCATTATAAGTTTATGCCCAGGACATTTCACCATCAAATCCGCTCATAAAAAGGGGATCTAAAAGTTAATAGGAAATTACCTAGATACGAAAAAACTTAGAAAACGGCATAAAACTAATGCAAAAAAAAAGTTATTTACAACAGCGGTTGCTTCACACATGGAGAACAAATTTTCATTGCAATTCTCTCTTACGATCACCATCACATGAAACAGCTCGCTTCTCAACATATAAAAATGCAAAAATAGAATAAATGATGGCATACTTATAGTTGAAATATCTGAAATCATCTTTGAAGCAAATCATTACGTAAACAAAATACAATTGACTAAAAAAATGTTGTGGTAACAGAACTTCCAATCACTATTCATCAACTGAATGTAAGTTTGATAAATATAATAGATGGCCGAATAGATCCCTTTAATAATATTCCCGTGCATTAGTCTGCTTGTCATTTTTTTTGTATAAACTGTAAAAATATACACGAAGATGGTTACAGCAGCATGTGGATGCAAAGAACAGATGAACAAGGTGAAAGTATCGAAAACATGCCAAATTTTTATAAAGAAAATCACAAATCAATGTATAAATAAAACACTGTACTAAGATGATCGAATAGTTGGGCCAGGTGGTATAGGAAATATAGCCACCTCCACGACGCATGTCCAAGGTAGTTTTGAAAACAAGAGCTGTATTAAAAACAATAATTCGTTGTATGACCCAATAGAATGGTAATGCTGTTTTTTTACTAAAAGTTGTCTGTTTTGCTCCAGCTATAGGGAATAAAGATATTGTTTTATAGTTTAAATATGTTAAGCAGATAAATATAAAGGTCTAAGCAACACTTTTAAATACTAGCCAGCTCTGTAGGAGTTTTTTAATTTTTTTGAAAAAATGACAAATTTTAGCCAAAATTTCGATTTTTGGAGCAAAAGCGCAGACTCAAGCCATTTTTTTTCAGCGGTAAAATTTCACACAGTTGATGTACTAGTATAAAGGCAACTTTTTGCACCTACCCGTTTTTGATTTTCAAAAAAAATTTTTTTTCGCTCCACCCTACTGAGCATATATTTAACCTGCATATGTATTAGATGCCTTAATATAACAATTAGCATATATTCCCTTTACTACTAGAGATTGAGATTTACTAGCGCATAATTTTATTTAAAATCACATGCACATCACTTTGAGAAATATTCTAATCTGCGTTTTCAGAACTTTTTACAAATGCATGTAATATTCTTTCACAAAAGCCACACATTTACTTAACTTTATTGAATAAAATCCTATTTATTCCCACTCAGAAGATTCTCACTACTTAAAATATATTTTTAGAGTTTGGGCTAACTCCTTTTGAGTTTTTAAATCTTTAAATGCATATAACGTTCAAATTCAGAGATAGGATTAAAACAAAAATGATTTAAGTTGATTTATCATCTTATCTTTAATAATTCCTAGTGTACGGAGTAAACTTTTCAATTTTCAACACAAAATGTAAGAAGTTTGGATTATATGGTACAGAGCTGCCAACTTCTACGCCTATTTAAATCGCATAAACATGATTGAAACCACAAAAAAGTTTCAGTAAAATGTATGCCAAATATATTCAATGTTGTGCATTACATTTCATATTGTTAATTATTTACTAAAATTTCTGTTTCTGATATGTTTATTCGTCTTTAAACAGGCGTAGTAGTTGGCAGCCATGTATGGTATTTTATAGATAGAAGTATATAAAGTAAATTTTTCAAATTTGTCATAACTTGATTAGAGTTTTTTAATTTTCAAATAAATTTGACATTCGAATGAAAAGGTACACATAAAATGTTTATGATAGAAGTTTATTTAGTATCGTAGATTTAGTAGTATGTAGTATACGAGAGTAAATATTTTGCAATTTTGAAAGCAAAATTTATTTTCGGAAATATACAATGTAGTTAGCAACATGTTGTCTTATGTATTGAAATAATTTTTTTAAGGTATTAAATAGTAAGAGCATCATGTTCAATAAAAATTATATACATTAACTATTTTTATAAATAGTTTTAAAGACAATTCAAAACAAATACTTTGTAATTTTTATGTATTTTATATAGTTAGAATAAACTACTGCACTAACAGTATTATTTATTAAGAAATTAAAACTAAGTTTAAAATTCATTATAGTTGCGTTTACATTTTTTTATATTTGTGTGCATAGTTTGTATGCACATACATGCATATATTTTATTTATCGAGTGATGAATACGTTATGGTATATTATGCCTTAATCGAGTTTCACCTCCATTGAATTAGTTTTTGTTTTAAATTAAGGCTTGACAAGTATCATAAAAACTAAAAAAAAATCGTAAAATTATGAGACTTTTAAAAAATATATATATATTGCTTCCTAGATACAAATTTTCCTCTATTTTCCGGCATATTTAGAAATAAGTAAACTACCAAAAATTTGCTAAATGGAATATGTACATCGTTGCTGCCACATATGTGACATCTTTTTTTTATTAGCGAACACGTTTTTTCTTTTTAATATATATTTAGTAAGTTAAGGGATGATGAGCACACATTTAACCTCCATATGTATTAGATGCCTTAATATAACAATTATCATATATTTCCTTTTACCCCTAGAGATTGGGATTTACTAGCAAATAATTTTATTTAAAATCACATGCACATTACTTTGAGACATATTCTAATCTGTTCTTTAAGAACATTTTACTAATGCATGTAATATTCTTTCACAAAAGCCACACATTTACATAACTTTATTGAATAAAATCCTATTTATTCCCACTCAGAAGATTTTCACTACTTAAAATATATTTTTAGAATTTGGGATAATTTCTTTTGAGTTTTTAAATCTTTAAATGCATTTGACGTTCAAGATCAGAGATATGAATAAAACGTAAATGATTTAAATTGATTTATCATCTCATCTTTAATAATACCTAGTGTAAAATTTTCAATTTTCGACTTAAAATTTATTTTCGAAAATTTAAGATATAGATTGGATTAAATGGTATCTTTGACGTGAAATATATTATTTTATGTATTAAATTTTAAGATTGTTATTTTAAATATAAATAGTATGAATAAAAGATTTTTATGTAGTTCGAAAGATAATTGAAAACAAAGACTTTTATATTTGTCTATTATTTATAGTTATATTAGCAGAAGTATTTATTATTAAACAAATTATAGCCATGTTTATATGTTTTTCACAATTATATATTTATGTGCATTAAACAGCTCTATGCATTTCGTTGTACTTAAACTTTTTAATTCAAAAAAAAAAAAAAAAAAAAAAACGTGCTTCTGGCTTATACCGATAGCAAGAGTTAGCTCTCTCCGTTATTTTTGACATTATTTTATAACGAAGTCAAATGATGCATTTTAATATTTTGATTTACGGTCATTTTAACACAAATTTTTTTTCAATTCAAATTGCTACATCTCAGACATGTTTTTTTATATAGAAGAAACATTCAATGATTTGAAAACCTTATATCAATGTATGAAATCTACTACTAAAAATTTTCGATTTCTAATTTTATATCTGCACTTTATACAGTTTGAATTACTTAAACGAATGCCATTTTGATACAAGAGGGGGGGGGGGAATTAAGATTACTAGCTTCCGTTTAAATGCAACAATGAGCTCTTCATTCTGCAAACGTTTGTAAGTGGTGCGTGTTTACAGCAGCTTTTACCATTGTGACACTTTGATTGCATCCTATTTAAATTTAACACATGGCCATTACAAAAACTTAATAAACACCATTAACTTTAATTGGTTCCCACAGTTGCCTCTGAACTTATTTATCGAATGACAAAATTCAAAGACTCCAGATGGCTATAGAACTATAATGAGGTAATACTTTTCCGAGAAAAGTGCAGGAATGACGTTTTTTATAAATAAAACCTAATGAACGCTAAGATATAGTCATGTGACCAAATTTTGAAGAAACGAACTTCTCTGAGAATTGAGGAGATGTTGTTCGGTTTTGATAGAACTCGGTCGTGTTGACCAGTTCGTCCTGTCCAGCGCAAAATCTATTTTTCTTTTGTTAAGTGAGTGTGATGTCGTGTCTATGTCCTTGTAACGTATAACAAAAAAGAAAAAAATCAAGTCCAGGGTTTGTTACTGCAGTGCCGTCTCTTTATTTTTTTACGTTACACCGTACGTCCCTTTTTTTCGAGGAGATTAGTCCTTCGGGTTTTGTCACCAGTATATCAATAGGACGCGTTACGAATCTACTTTGCACAACCTGGTTATTCCAGCACAACGACAGCGCTGATGTGGAGACAGAACATTTTTTGTACAAAATGGCTGTCTTTCACACATTAAAACACAAGTGAAGCAGCTGTTGATTCTACATTTTGTAAATTACAGAATTATCAATCGCCATGTTCGTACAACTTGGCAGCAATGATCATCATACCTGTATCCTTGAAACTTCTGGCTATGGCGTTCATATAACACATTGTTTAAGAGGGTACGATTTCAGACTAAGGTGAATTTTGAACCAGTATCACGAAACACATTCATACTACTACAGTAGAATCCCGCTAATTCGGACTCCGTTAATCCGGATCTCTAAATAATTCGGATCTGTATGATAATTTTTTTTTCAAGTTTGAGAAACGATTGGCTAATTTCCATAAAATTAACTTGTTTCATCGTAGTATTCTAAATAAAAAAACTTTTTTATGAAATCTTTTCGGACGAATACCTTACCCTTTCTTATTTAAACTCTTTGATGTTATCTTTCAAAGACCATAAAAGTTATTTTCTGTAAGTAATTTTTATTTTATTTCATTTATTTCTTATTCTCTGGATAATTCGGATTTTCAAAAATCTGGATTGGGTCTGGTCTCAATTAATCCGAATTATCGGTGTTTTACTATACCTTCGAAGACTTCAGTCAATCATGGAGCATCCTGTTTTTTCGTTTACAGCTCGTAGTTGAAAACGGAAGACAGATTATAGAACAATTCTTAAGCAAGTCGTAATCTAATATTTTCGTCATGGTTCAATCGATTTTTGCCTTTTCTACGGTTTTTGGGTTTGAGACAGTTAACCCTATCAGGGACAAGGTACTTTTATCCGTAAAATGCAACAATGAGTCATCAACACCAGAAATGACAAACAAATTTATTAAAAATATAAGCAAAATCTTTTGACGGCGTACTTAATACAAATAAAATTTTCATTCGAATATTCTGGTGTCAATTAGGGAAAAAATTAAGCAGTCCAAAAATGAACCACTGCTGTTGAAGGAGTTAAAAACCCGTTTTCGATATTGCTTTTTTTGTGGTTATTGGCCTAGGGACACTTAAAAGCCTATTTCATTTTCGCTTATTTCACGATTTAGGGCCTAAAAACGGTAAAGAACAGGTTAATAATTTTTTTTTTGCTTTTTCTATAGCTTTTAGCCTAGATGTATTTAAAAAAAACAATTTTTTCTATGCACTAGGTACCATCTTGTCTTGGTATATCAGCTTTGAATAAAGAGTGCTGCAATAGATTTACACGTCTTTTAACTAGAATATTGTGACAAGTATAGCGGTGTGTGTAGGCAAACTTTTGATTTTTTCTTCCAAAATAACAGTCTTTGCTGCATATATATGCAGACGAAGAATCAAGTTCTTCTGACTAGTGTTTCTTTTCCTTATAACTTATTGTAAGTGCAAATTTAATAAATCATTCTGTATTATACAGCAAATTTTTAAAAGCATTTTATAAAAAAAATACAATACTACTCTTTCAAAAACTGCTCATTATAGGAATTCTTTTGTATGGAATTCTCTTTACTCCTCCTAAGAATGTTCTGAATATTCATTTTAAAAATTTCGAATAGATTCCTTAGAATTTTTGAACTTTTAAGTGTAATTTAACGTTGGAATTCAGCTTTATAAAGAAAAATTTTCTTGATTAAAAGGTATACTAACCCGAAAAACTTTTAGCCTTTGAAGAGCGGTTGTTTGTTATTAGGTGTAAGTTAGCGGTGGTATACTATTTAATTGTAATTCCAAACTTCCAAATTATAATGAAAAGCAGAACGAAAACGAAAATAAAATTTTGCTTTTATAATGCGCTTAAAGAAAGTACTTTATTTAGTGTGAAATAAATTTGCTTATAAATTCGGGTGACATTCAAACATCCAACATTTTCCGAGCATATAATTAACCTTTAAATTAATTTTATGTTGCAGTTTTCAGTTATGTTTCAGTTTTCAACCAATAAAGTGTCTAGAATATTCTTCAAATTCCGTTAGGTAAATATGCTGATTTGAAATACGTGATTGTTAAGACATGGCAAAGCATTTAAGGGAACGGTGTCTTAGACTTTTACGTCTCGTTTTAATTAGGCCTTTTTTTTGAATCGGTGTTTATTTTCATACTTATTTTAAGCCCTTCAACACACAAAAAAGTTTCTTACTAAAATTTTAAAATTGTTGCATGATGCAAGAATTTACGAATAAATTTATTTAGAACTGAAGAAGAGTTTTTAACCTGTGGATAATATGATAAAAACTTTATTTTAAAAACTCCAGTGTTCTTTGTCCAGATTAATATTAAAGATGCAGAATTCTAACACCATGCTGGAAAGAATTAAATCATTAAATCTTTCAACAATTTTTTTTTTTTTTTCACATGAATCTAAACAATTTTGATTGGATAGCAAACCAGTAGGATAGTATATATTTTTAACACACTTGATGTTCTATATATATACAGTTTAAAAAATTAAAAATAATAGTATTCAAAATTGACTTGAAGCGTCAAACGGTCACCATTTTCAGATGTTCTGTTTTTCGTTATCAATTTTTGTTTTGCCCATCAAGTAATTTAATGTCATTTTAGAATCCATTTAATGATCTATTTTAGATTATCATTAAGATCGCAATCATGTGCACCAATTTAATGTGCATAGTAAAATTTGAAGAATTTTCTATAATATTCTCTATATAGTAGTACTCACACACATAGGTGAAAGTACAAAAATTTTTAAGCCCAATACGATTTTTTATGCGCATTATTTCACCGAATAATAATAAAAAATCTTGGAAATTAACTAGAAATCCATCTGTTTTAAGGAGAACTTTCTTTACCTTACGATTTTAACGAATAATATTGGATATACATTATAATATCATCTTCAAATTTGGTACTTGTCAGGCAGTTCAGAAGATTTAAGTGAAAAAAATACCATAATTTTCATAAATAAAGATCGCTCTATTTAAACGCGTAACATTTTTTCAAAAAATAATGTAATTTTTTTTAAATAAAAATTCTCGTATTCTTTGGCTGAGGCGTATAAACATTTATGCTGCTAATATAACAAAAAGAGTGGTAAAACTTATTTTTTAAAGTTTGAAATCAGTTTTATAACTGATCACGTTTCCGATTTTTATGAAAATTTTTATTTGAAATTATAAAAAGAGAAAATTATTATTTTAAAATAATATTAAGCAAAATAAACCCATTATTTCTCTAATATGAATTTAATCTTCTTTAAATTTATTACGTGTATTTTAATTTTTAATTTTAATTATGCATAATTGTAATTAGTTTAACTTAATTATGCTAACATTTACTACAGGAAAAATCATTCAGTTTATTCTATTTCATGTACCTCATAGAAGATATGGCGAAGCTATGTGACATGCAGAATAGTTTAGACACTGTGTTGATTGAAGTTCCAAATCAAAGTAAAATGAAATTGCGCAAATACGAATTTGAACATGATAACCATGTATGATTTTTTTAATTTTTCAGGATTACAAAATGAATAAATATGAAAAAACGCTTCAGTATTGCATAAGAGTGCAAAAATCCTTGCACCAATATCTGACTATTCAAGGAAAAATCATTACAAAATTAATTACAATACAAATGCACCACATTTTCCACGGTAGACATGTAACAATAAACTGATACATTCATTAGTAATGTTCCTTTTTTTATTTCTGCAATGTTTATGCTTGGTATTAACAAAATGTCACGCTTTAAAAATTTATCCAATCTGGCTGAAGTCTTTCTAGGTGTTTTTGAACCTATATTGTGTCTTGGTATACTGCCATGTGATAAATCTGTATTGGCTTTTTTAGAACATCGATAGTTTGCCCTGATGCTTGTAAATCTAAGGCTATACGACTTATGGGAACATTTTGTTCTAATACATTCAAAGCATGAGTGTGTTCAAAAATTGCAAGCATTTTATGTCGATTATAAACAACAGAAAAAAATTTTTTAGTTGTGAAATTATTTTAAAATTTTCCTCTTTTCAAACTACTAGTACAACTGAAAAAAAATAATAATAAAGGGTAAACCCTAATTCATTTTAAATTGCAACAACGACAACTTTATGTAACTAACGCATGATAGAAACTCTCACTCGCCCCTTCTGCTTAAAATTCTAAAAAATTAAACAAAATATTCTAACATTCAGACTGTGGCTTAAGTGCTAAGATTTTTTTGCTAGCACTGTAGAATTCCTGACTTCTTTATGCTTAGGATAATTAGAAACCAATATATCTTCAAGATGAAGTTTTTATGACAAATAAGTAGATAAAAAAGTAATTACACCGAAAATGAGTAAAAAGAAACGAAACTTTGTTTTGTAAATTCTTGTTTAAATTGTAAAAATATATTGATTTTTGCGATTTTTAATAGTAAAAATCACTTTGTAATATTACATACGTTGTTGTCTTTTCCGTTATAATTGTAATTTTAGTCTATATATATTAGATTTTCCTACATTGAGAATATTTTTCTCTTTGTAAGGAGATAAAAATCATTTTTGTTAATAATAACACTAATAAACGTAAACTTTCAGTTTAAAAACTAAATGCAGTTTATAATTCAAAATGCCTTAGACAAAAACAACGGCTCGCAGTATGCTAAAAATACAACGCATTCACGAAAAAAGACTATAGCTACAAAAATTTAATCAAGTAATTGCAGTTTTTCTAATGTTAAAATTGTGTATGTACTTTAAAACACGCATAAAATGCAAATTAAAAGCGAAAAGTTAAAAGTTAAAATCTAGCAGCAAAAAAAATTACTTTACGTGAAAAGGGATAAAAAGTACTTTCGCTCTTTATGGTGTTGTACCTAAATTTTATTACCGGTGAAGTATTGGATGAGGTAGTTTTATAGATAAATATACGATAAATAAATTTTATATTAATGTAAACATATTTTTATGATTAAAATAAAAAATGAACTAGCTTGTTTTAATTGTTTAAACTGGTGGGGAAAAGGTTTGATATTTATTCATATGTGTTATGTTTATTCATTTATATTTTTATTTATTCATTTATTTCGTAAAAAAAAAAAAAAAAAAAAAAAAAAAAACATTTACATTAATAATAACACTAGTAAATGCAAACTTATAGTTTAAAAACTAAAAGCATTTTATAAATCCAAATGCCTTATATTAATAATATGCCTTCGATATAAGAATACCGGATCGCAATATGCTTAAAATATAACCCATTCACGAAAAAAATGATTTACTACAAAAATTTAATCAAGTAATTGCAGTATTTTAATGTTAAAACTGTGTAAGTACTTTAAAACAAGCATAAAACGCAAATTAAAAGCGAAAAGTTAAAAGTTAAAATCGAGCAGCAAAAATTCACTTAACGTAAATGAGGATAAGAAGAATTTTCGAACATATTTTTTATGATTAAAGTAAAAAATAGACTAGCTTGTTAAATAGTTTTACCTGATGGTTTGTAAATAAAATAACGCAAGAGTTATATGTTAATTTATAGCATTTATATACCGATATATACATTTACATTGTAATATTTAATACAAAATTATCTAAATGTATTAATGTACACGTTTTTTGTTCAGAACTAATTTCATGTAATGATATTATAAAAGTATTTTTTATTCTATTTAATAATACTTTAACGACAGCTAAGATATAAATTATATTTTAAGCAGTAGTAGTAACTCTTAGAAATAAAAAAGATTTACTTATTCGATATTTTAAAGCCTAACATTATTTATTGACTTCCGAAATGAACTCCATTTATTTTCTGCCATTTATAATTCAGTATAGTTTGCATAGGTAATCTGCAAATAAGTGCCTTTTCTAATAAGTTCGAACTATTCCTTATTTATTTAAAGTTGCTAATAATTTAACAACATTTTATATACATTAGCGCTGTTTCCAACTTTAACACTTTTCTAGACTAGAGAAATTTAATAGAAATTTTTGCTTTATTTAATAGGCGCACGGCGGATCGCCTTCAAACTGTGAAAGTAAAATAAACATGATGCATCATTGGCACCATGGTTGAAAATGGCCATCTCGCCTAGATTGTACCGGGTGTCCAGTAAATAACTGACCCATTTTGAACTTAAATAACAAATAAACGGTTTGAGATAATAATGCGCGGTTTGCGGTATTGTTATTAGAAAATCAATAAATTTTTAAACATGTACTTTGTTAATATAGTTAAAATTTCGAAAAAAAATATCGCTCTGGCGGTAACAGGCTGTTTGAATACAGAAATGACTCTAATTTTCATAAATATGAGATTTTCGGCTGAATCTGAATCTATATGTTGTCGAATCTGAATCTATATGTTGAATCGACTCTCAAATCAGCTTCAGAAATAGGATAATTCAGTTGGAAAGTGATTTAAAATAATATTTGTGATTGAACCATCTGTATTATATTCCCCTCCTCAGTCTTGAGACTGAGATATTATTTTAAATATTATTATATTACATTAGCAAAGTGCATATTTTAAAATTTATTTATATTCTAATAACAATACATCAAGCTGGGCATTTTTATCTCAAACAGTTTTTTTGTTATTTACATTCAAAATGGGTCAGTCATTTACTGGACACCCGGTATACTGTACATGTACAGTTTTGATGACATTAAGAAAAAGCGCCAGAGCCATTGAATGTCAGGAATACTTTTAAGTTTTCAGAAGGCGTTATGTAAATTACTGTTCACAAACTAAGATGAGGGACTTATTTGTTTTCGTAAAACAATAGTGATGAGTCACTTACACATGTAAGTGCATTTTTCTTTTTTTTTTTAAATTAAAAGATTAATTGTAAAATCAGGATTCGTACGCATATGGGGATTTCTGGGATTTTAGGTGGTTTCGCACCAGAGAATTCATAATGTACTGATTGCTAGACCTAAAATTAGAAAATTTCCCATTAAGGGGACGAGGGACCTTTAAAATCATTTTTTTTATATTTTTAAAATTGCACTTTACCTATTAATCAAGGGTACATTATATGCATTATAATATATATTTATCACAAAAAAATTAAGAAAAAAATTGAAAAAAAATAGGGAATTTTATGTAATATTTTTGATTTAACGAGAACTTTTCAAAATGTCCCATGCGCATTCCATGTCAATGAAAATCTCCAATATTATTTGTACAAGTTTGGTTTACACATATAAATAAAACTGTGCATTGAATTTTATATATCAAAATATAAAGATAAGAAAAAGATAGTTTCTAAATTTTTCTGATATTTTTAGCATTTTTGAAGCTATTTTTACAACTAACTACCTATAACTTTTATAATTATTTTTATTTTCAAAAAACCATGCACAGTTTTATGACATATATTATCATAAATAACTATAAAAAATTTCAAAGAATTCACAGAAAAAATAATGCGCATGGAGCATTTTGAAAAGTTCTCGTTAAATCTAAAATATTACACAAATTTCCCAATTTTTTAAAAAAAAATTTTTTTTTTCATTTTTTATGATAAATATATGCTACAATGCATATAATATACCCTTCAATAATATTTAAAGTACAATTTAAAAAAATAAAAAAAAGTTATTTTTAAGATCCCTTGTCCCCTTAAATCAAGCAAATATTACTTTACAAACATTCAGTTAACAGAATCTAGAAGCGTACGAACCCTGAAAATGTTTTAATTATAAATTTCTATTGCTTAATGATGTTAATAATACAATTATTTTTAAATGGATAGCTTTCAAAATTTCCACACTCCAATGAAGAGGGAAATATATGTTTATTTATTTTAAGAAGATAATTTACATAAATTATTTAGAAAAAATTTAACTTAATATCTGGAACATATATTTACAGAGGTCATCTGCATAAGTTTTTAAGCATTTTTTTTATTACGTTTAAAATATCGAACTTGTTAGAAACACTATATTATTTATTAATAGAAACATCATAACATTATAACGTGTCTTATTTTAATGTATGATTTTATAAAAATATTCGGTCTGTAACTTCCCAATTTTATGTATTTTAATAAATGAACACGAAATTTTTCATTGATGTTCTATCACTTATACAAATCTGGAAATAAATCCACTTGTAAGCAATATCCTATATTAAATCATATACAGTCACTGATAAATAGCAAATGCATACATTTTTATCTTTGTAATATTACCAAACACACTTGATATTTATAATCGATAATCATCGATTCGATATGCCTGAACATTTTAACAGATTTAGCCAGATAATTGACATTTCTGATTCATATAACTTGAAAATGTAATAGCTATGTTGTTTTCGATTGATATCTTGAGTGTGATGTTCGACAAGGAGAAGTCGATTTCAACGCAATTTACTCTTAGGAATGAATTCCTAAATCCGAAGTTTGTAATCGAAAATCATAAAAGGTGCACTTACATACGTTGCTTTCAGTTTGAGTAGCTATCGATAAATTGTTGAATAAGTGCATAAATTTAGGTAAATTTAATCTAATTCTGAGTGGTAGGATATTAATTTATAATGAATATTCATTAAAACTTAGAGACATGCAGGTTTCTAAGCAACTATTTATACGCTTAACCCTTTCCGGCACACTGTGCCCGGTCTGGGATACTTAATTTTAATTCCAAACTTGCAAACAGCACCAGTAATATTTTAGTAAAATTTTGCTTTTACAATAAAAACTTAAATTAAGGAATTCAAAATATCTAAAAATTTCGTTTGTGAATTCCGGTGTCAGTCGATAATTTCTCATTTTTGTAACAGATTTTGCCCGTGCCGAAAAGGGTTAATAAATCTATTATGATCAAAGATGCAGTTGCTGCACGACAAATGAATGAATTTCACCATTAAATATTTATATAATTCTTTGTCTTATTAAGTCTCTGAAATTCTGCCATAAAATAAATGAAGAAAAACTTTTAAAACTTAGTGGTAGCAATAGATCATTTCTGCCGTAGCACTTGCATTCCTGACTATGATAATCATGTAATTTTCAGAAGATTAAATAATAAATATTATTATGCAATTGGTGTTCTCATTTTAATACATTTTTATACAATAAAACATAACATTCGCTTGATTTGTTAGTTCAAACGTTTTGTTATGTTATACAAAAAATATTTTGAAATATAACTGTTATTTTGACTAAATATATGAATTTGAAAGTATTACTATAAAATTAGCTCATTTTCACTTTAGACCATCTAATTTTCTGCATATGCATTAAATGAAGAAATAAAATTTCAAAAATATGACATATTTATCCCTGTCATAAAGGCATTACTAAATCCAGTTAATATTTAGAGTCGATAGTTATCGGTTTGATGTATTTGAATATCTTAACAGATTTAGCCAGATTATCGATATTCCTTTAAATACATCCTGTTTGAAAATGTAATAGCTTTGCTGTTTTCGATTGATATCTCGAGTGTGATGTTCGATAAAAAGTAAATTTCAAAGCAATCTACTCGCAGTAATGAATTACTAAACTTGAAGTTTGCAATCAAAATTCATAAAAGGTGGACAAACATACGTTGCTGTCAGTTTGAGTAGCTGTCCATAAATAGTTGAATTGGTGCATAAATTTCTGTAAATTTAATCTAATTCTAAGTAATAGGATATTAAATAAAAATGAATAATCATTACAACTTGGAGACATGCATATTGCTGAGCCATATTAAGCAACTATTTATATGCTTAATAAATCCATTATAATCAAGGATGCAAGCGCTGCGCGATAAATGGATGATTGTCACCACTAAATATTTATAGAATTCTTTGTCTTATTGAATCGCTGAAATTCTGTCATTAAATAAATAAAGAAAAACTTTTAAAATTTAGTGGTAGCAGAAGGTCAGTTTTGGCGTAGCGGTTGCTTCCCTGATTATAATAATCAAATAATTTTCGGAAGATTCAATAATAAAATTTATCATGCAATTAGTGTTTTCATGTTAATACATTTTTGTACAATTTAACATAGCATTTGCTTGATTTGTCAGTTCAAACATTTTCATATGGTACACAAAAAATATTTTGAAATGTAACTATAATTTTGACTGAAATATATGAACAGAAAGTATTTTGATAAAATAAGCACATTTTTACTTCAGACCATCTAATGTTCTGCATATGCATAAAATGAAGAAATAAAATTTCAAAAATATGACATATTTATGTCTGTCACAAAGGTATTACTAAACACACTTAATTTCTAGAGTCGATAGTCATCGGTTTATGTATCTGAATATCTCAACAGATTTAGTCATATTATCGATATTCCTTTAAATACATTCTCTTTGAAAATGTAGTAGCTTTGCTGTTTTCGATTGACAGTTCCAATGTGATTTTCGATAAAAAGTCAATTTCATAGCAATCTACTACGCGCAGTAATGAATTACTAAACTTGAAGTTCGCAATCGAAAATTATAAAAGGTGGACAAACATACGTTGCATTCACTTTGAGTAGATGTCCATAAATAGTTGAATAGATACATAAATATGTGTAAAATTATTCAAATTATGATATATATGATATTAAATGAAAATGAATATATTCAATAAAACTTGAGACATGCACGTTGATGAGCTATATTAAGTAATCGTTTATAGGCTTAATAAAGTCATTATCATAATCAAATAATTTCAGAAAACTGAATAATTACTTTATGTGTACAATCGGTTTTCTAATTTTAATACATTATTGTACAAATTAACACAGGTTTTGTTTGAAATGTCATTTCAAAGAATTTCTCGTGGTATGCATAATGTTTTACGAAATATAACTTTTTTATATAGGAATATATGACTTTGGAGGTATTTCGATGAAAATAGGACATTTTCACCTTAGACCACCTGCTTATCTGCATATGCATAAAATGAAGAAATAATATTTCAAACATATGACAATTTTTTCCCTGTCATAAAAGTATTGTTAAACACACTAGTATTTAGAGTATCTAGTATTTCTGAGTGATTGGATATTAAATAATGAATTCATTATCATAATGAATCATCATAATGGATTCATTCAAATTTAAATGGATATTCATTTAAATTTGAGACATGTACGTTGCTGATCTACATTAAGCAATCATTTATATGCTTAATAAATCCTTTATGATCAAATAATTTTCAGAAGAGTGACTAATTTTTTTATGTAAGCAATTTGGGTTCTCATTTTATCAAATTGCTGTACAAAATAACACAGGATTTACTTGAATTTTCAAATTAAAAGGGTTATGCATAAAAGTTTTCGAAATATAACTATTATTCTGATAAAAATATATGAATTTGGAAGTATTTCGATAAAATTAGCTCATTTTCAACTTAGATTATCTAATTTTCTGCACATATATAAAATAAAGAAATAATATTAATAAAATAAACTTTTTCAAAAAAAAAATATAACCGACTTCAATCAACGCTCTAAAAAGAGTTAAATAATTCTTTAAAATACCCTAATGATGAATTGTTATCTAATAACCACACATCAGATATCATGTACCGACAAAAAAATGGGTATAAGTTTAATACATAGAACTTAATATCCAGCAAATATGGTTTTTCTAACAGAATATTTTTTACAAGAGATTAATTTACATATTTTTGATTTAATTTATGAATATATACATATAAAAAGTAATGAATTACTTTTTGAAGTTGGTGCCAAACGATCACAATCAATAATGATTTTTACCATTTTATTTATGGTATTAGACATAATATAACCACAATTCTTACTATACTTACAATAGTTTGGCACCAACTTCAAAAAGTAATTCATTACTTTTTATATGTATATATTCATAAATTAAATCAAAAATATGTAAATTAATCTCTTGTAAAAAATATTCTGTTAGAAAAACCATATTTGCTGGATATTAAGTTCTATGTATTAAACTTATACCCATTTTTTTTGTCGGTACATGATATCTGATGTGTGGTTATTAGATAACAATTCATCATTAGGGTATTTTAAAGAATTATTTAACTCTTTTTAGAGCGTTGATTGAAGTCGGTTATATTTTTTTTTTTGAAAAAGTTTATTTTATTTTTTACTTTTTAGTTATTTATACCGTAATACTTAGTTTAATCGGTTGGATAGTTGCGGTGTAATCGGTGAACATATATAAAAAAAAGTACATATGCGGTCGAATTGATGATAACCTTCTCTCCTTTTTCAAGTCAGTTAAAGAAATAATAATACGGAAAAATACTGTATGTTATACATGTATGTCAGGAGTGGGGTTCGAACACTCGACCTCTTTCTTCGAGAACCAGAGATTAAATCGCGTGCTTTAGATCGCTCGGCTATCCTGACTGCAATTAAAACGGTGAACAACGCCATATTACTTTTCGCAAGTCAATTATTTTAGCACAATTTCACTGATAAAGTACTGAGTTGCTAAAAGATCTCTGATACTCTGTGCTAAAGGTTAAAAACAAAATATTCTTAATAGCATAATTAGTATTTAATTTGTAAAATATATGTGTAAAAAGAATAATACGGAAAACGCTTTTGTATATATGTACGTCAGGAGTGGGGTTCGAACCCACGTTCTCTTTCGAGAACCAGAGCTTAAATTAAGCGCATTAGATCGCTCGGCTATCCTGATTGCAATCAACTCAGGGAACTTATTCAAGGTCATGTTATTTTTCGCAAGTCTATTAATTTAGCACTCTTTCACTGATAAAGTATTGAGGAGATAAAGGATATCTGATTCTCTGTGCTAACGGTTAAATACAAAATATTCTTAATAACATAATTAGTATTTAATTTGTAAAATATATGTGTAAAAATTATAATACGGAATAGGTTGTTGTATACATGTATGTCGGAAGTGGGGTTCGAGCCCACGCTCTCTTTCGAGAACCAGAACTTAAATCAACGCGCCTTAGACCGCTCGGCCATCCTGACTCCACTTCATGGTAGGAACTCATTCAACAGTTTTAATTAGCGAAAAATCACTAATTTTAATAGTTTTTGCCCGTTAACTAAAAATTACTGAACCAATTTCTATGAAATGGAAGTGGTACCAATCTGAGAGTGAGTTCTTTAATTTAACACCAAAACCAAATTAATCAGTTGGATAGTTTCGGCATAATCGGTGAGCATACATTAAAAAAATACATACGCGATGAATTGATAACCTCCTCTCCTTCTTGAAGTCGGTTAAAATATTCTTAATAGCATAATTAGTATTTAATTTGTAAAATATATATGTAAAAATTATAATACGGAATAGGTTCGGAAACTTATTCAATGTCATGTTACTTTTTGCAAGTCAATTATTTTCGCACTCTTTCACTGATAAAGTATTGAGTTGATAAAAGATCTCTGATACACTGTGCTAACGGTTAAATACAAAATATTCTTAATAGCATAATTAGTATTTAATTTGTAAAATATATGTGTAAAAATTATAATACGGAAAAATATTGTACACACGTATGTAAGGAGTGGGGTTCGAACCCACTGTCACTTTCGAGAACCAGAGCTTAAATCAGGCGCTTTAAACAGCTTGGCCATCCTGACTTCACTCAATTGCAGGAACTAATTCAACAGTTTTAATTACCGAAAAAACACTAATTTTAATAGTTTTTGCTTAATTACTTAAAAACTACTGAACCAGTTTCTATGAAATGGATGTGGTACCAATCCGAGAGTAAGCTCTTTAATTTAACACCAAAACCAAATTAATCGGCTGCATAGTTTCGGAGTAATCGGTGAACATACATTAAAAAAAAAAAAAAAAAAAAAAAAAAAAAAAAAAAAAAAAAATTACATACGCTTCGAATTGATAACCTCCTCTCCTTTTTGAAGTCGGTTAATAACCACACATCAGATATCATGTACCGACAAACAAAAATGGTTGATTGATTGATTTTTGACGTCCGATTATCTGCGCTAGGGATATAGGACCAGGGGGGAATGCCCTTCGTGGGGGTCTTTCTAAGGGAACCTAACCCGTATTTACGCAAGGTTCGAAGAAAACCACGAAAACTCCGAACGGTTAGGCAGACAGCCGCGATTGGGTTCGAACCCAGCACCTGCCGTCTACCAGTTGAGAGGTCCGAACCTCTCGGCCACTGGTGGGGGCCAAACAAAAATGGTTACGAGTTTAATACATAGAATTTAATATCCAGCAAACATGGTTTTCCGAGAGAATATTTTTACAAGAGATTAATTTACATATTTTTGATTTAATTTATGAATATATACATATAAAAGTAATGAATTACTTTTTGAAGTTGGTGCCAAACTATTGTAAGTATAGTAAGAATTGTGGTTATATTATGCCTAATACCATAAATAAAATGGTAAAAATCATTATTGATTGTGATTGTTTGGCACCAACTTCAAAAAGTAATTCATTACTTTTTATATGTATATATTCATAAATTAAATCAAAAATATGTAAATTAATCTCTTGTAAAAATATTCTGTCGAAAAACCATGTTTGTTGGATATTAAATTCTATGTATTAAACTTGTAACCTTTTTTTTTTTTTTTTTTTTTTTTTTTGTCGGTACATGATATCTGATGTGTGGTTATTAGGTAACAATTCATCATTAGGGTATTTTGAAGAATTATTTAACTCTTTTTAGAGCGTTGATTGAAGTCGGTTATATATATATATATATTTTTTAATTTCATTTTTTTAAGTCAGTTAAAAAAATTATAATACGGAAAAAATACTGCGTGTTATACATAGATGTCAGGAATGGGATTCGAACCCACGATGTCTTTCGAGAACCAGAGCTTAAATCGGGCGCCTTAGACCGCTCGGCTATCCTAACAGCAATCTAAGCCGTGAACAACGCCATGTTACTTTTCGCAAGTCTATTATTTTAGCACACTTTCACTGATAAAGTACTCTGAGTTGGTAAAAGATCTGATACTCTGTGCTAACGGTTAAAAACAAAATATTCTTAATAGCATAATTAGTATTTAATTTGTAAAATATATGTGAAAAAAGAATAATACGGAAAAGGTTTTTGTATATATATATATGCCCAGAGTGGGGTTCGATCCCACGTTCTCTTTCGAGAACCAGAGCTTAAATCAAGCGCATTACACCGCTCGGCTATCCTGATTGCAATCAGCTCAGGGAACTTATTCAAGGTCATGTTATTTTTCGCAAGCCTATAATTTTAGCACTCTTTCACTGATAAAGTATTGAGGAGATAAAAGATCTCTGATTCTGTGTGCTAACGGTTAAATACAAAATATTCTTAATAACATAATTAGTATTTAATTTGTAAAATATATGTGTAAAAATTATAATGCTGAAAAAGGTTATTGTATACATGCATGTCAGGAGTGGGGTTCGAACCCCCGCTCTCTTTCGAGAACCAAAGCTTAAATCAGGTGCCTTAGACCGCTCGGCTATCTTGACTACAATCTACTCGGTGAACTTATTCAACGTCATATTATTTTTCGCAATTCTATTATTTTAGCACTCTTTCACTGATAAAGTATTGAGTTGGTAAAATTTCTCTAATACTCTGTGCTAACGGTTAAATACAAAATATTCTTAATAGCATAATTAGTATTTAATTTGAAAAATATATGTGTAAAATTATAATACGTAGAAGGTTGTTGTATACATGCATGTCGGAAGTGGGGTTCGAACCCACGCCCTCTTTCGAGAACCAGAACTTAAATCAGGCGCCTTAGACCGCTCGGCCATCCTGACTACACTCCATGGCAGGAACCCATTCAACAGTTTTAATTAGCGAAAAATCACTAATTTTAATAGTTTTTGCCTGTTTACTAAAAAATTACTGAACCAATTTCTATGAAATGGAAGTGGTACCAAACCGAGAGTAAGCTCTTTAATTTAACACCAAAACTAAATTAATCAGTTGGATAGTTCCGGCGTAATCGGTAAATATACATTTAAAAAATACATACGCGATGAATTGGTAACCTCCTCTCCTTCTTGAAGTCGGTTAAAAATATTCTTAATAGCATAGTTAGTATTTAATTTGTAAAATATATATGTAAAAATTATATTACGCAATAGGTTCGGAAACTTATTAGTGTCATGTTACTTTTTGCAAGTCAATTAATTTAGCAGCCTTTCACTGATAAAGTATTGAGTTGATAAAAGATCTCTGATACTCTGTACTAACGGTTAAATACAAAATATTCTTAATAGCATAATTAGTATTTAATTTGTAATATATCTATGCAAAAATTATAATACGGAAAGTTATTGTACACACGTATGTCAGGAGTGGGGTTCGAACCCATATCACTTTCGAGAACCAGAGTTTAAATCAGGCGCTTTAAACCGCTCGGCCATCCTGACTTCACTCCCTTGTAGGAATTAATTCAACAGTTTTAATTAGCGAAAAAACACTAATTTTAATAGTTTTTGTTTAATTACCAATAAACTACTGAACCAATTTCTATGAAATGGAAGTGGTACCAATCCGAGAATAAGCTCTTTAATTTAACACCAAAATCAAATTAATCGGCTGCATAGTTTCGGAGTAATCGGTGAACATACATTAAAAAAAAAATACGGGTCGAATTGATATCCTCCTCACCTTTTTGAAGTCGGTTAAAAATATTCTTAATAGCATAATTAGCATTTAATTTGTAAAATATATATGTAAAAATTATAACACGGAAAGTTATTGTACACGCGTATGTCAGGAGTGGGGTTCGAACCCATTGTCACTTTCGAGAACCAGAGCTTAAATCAGGCGCTTTAAACCGCTCGGCCATCCTGATTTCACTCAATTGTAGGAACTAATTCAACAGTTTTAATTAGCGAAGAAACACTAATTTTAATAGTTTTTGCTTAATTACTAAAAAACTACTGAACCAATTTCTATGAAATGGAAGTGGTACCAATCCGAGAATAAGCTCTTTAATTTAACACCAAAACCAAATTAATCGGCTGCATAGTTTCGGAGTAATCGGTGTACATACATAAAAAAAAAATACATACGCGTCGAATTGATAACCTCCTCTCCTTTTTGAAGTCGGTTAAAAAAATATGATAAATTCTAGATATCTATTGTTAATAAGTAGCTGGTAAAAATATAAATTTATATCCTTATTTCTGGAACGTTTATTTTAAGAGGGATATCATTAATATTGATAATTTTTAAAAAGTCGATATTTCCTCAATCACAATTTATTTAATTATTGAAAAAACGTTTGTATTCCTTTTTTTAATTTAACTAGCCGGTTCTGCCATCTGCGAGTACGCTTGTCAAACCCCTTTCAGACACGGCAGACTCTTGCTAACTTGATCGTCTTTTAAAAAAAAAAATTGGAAGATTGAGTTATAATTAAAAATCCAGTGGTAATCTTCTTGTAAATGGGCTTGCATTCTTTTTGTATGGGAAATTTTAAAGTCTAGACAATCCCTGTTTAAGAAATTCATTGGTTGTTTTCGCCTTTGATTGAATAAGATCTGTTAAACATTTGAAAATAAGCTAATATAGAATGGATTAAATAAACAGTCTTCGTGGTCTGGCAGTTTTGAAAGACAATATAAAACAAGCTATTTTAAATAATACATTTTAAATGTATCGTTTTAAATCTGACATAATTTCCCAATGTTTTCTTTCTCTTTTTTTCGTGGCGTTGACAGTGTAAGCTGCATTTTTAGGTAGATTTCGTATGAAATGCTACCTATTGCGATCGCTCCCATGTTGGAATTTCTGAAATTTTTTTGCATCTACACCGATCACGACCCACAGACCCCAAAACTATCATTAGTAAAAAAGTTTATATATCTTTCTATCTACCTATCTCTCTCTATATATATACATACACTATATTGCCATTGATTATGGGGCACTTGCGATTTTAGACATTTTACTAAATATCTAGAAAAATACATGAGGAATCATCTCGAAACTCTAGTGTATAAGTATAATAGTATACGTCATACATCTCTGTGAAGATTTTTTACCGAAACGCTATAGGGGACCGTCAACAAATTAAAAAAGAATGAATATCTTTTGAATAACCCTGTCAAAACTAATGTAGCAAAAGCGCTCAAACTCTAGATTATGATTGAATGCCTTATATTAATACACTGTGTTCATTTTTATGCAAATAGCATGCACACTCGCAGAGTAATTAAGGTTTTTATAAAAATGGTCCCAAATTTGTCCAAGTTTTTACATTATAATTTTCAGAGTTCTTAATATAAAATAATATTTTTTTCAGAAAATATGACAAACAACATTGCACACAAGACCCTGTAATTAGAAATAAAAAATAATAAAAATTGTATGAAAAATGAGTAGGTTTACTATATAATTTTTTACTGCGCATGCGTCAAAGATATCAAAATTTCATTTGCATATTATGTTAGCTAAATGTATAGAGCAACTTTTGTAAAAGTCTCAAAATCATAGCTTGAAATTTTCTGAAAGTAATCGTCTATAGAAAGAGGACAAAATCCGTTCTTTCCAAAATGAAGCAAAAAAATTAGGGATTTTATCCAAATGCAGTAGTACATCCCATATTGTGTATTCTATATTGACACTAATCAATGAATATATGGATACAACCCCTCTTGTTTTTGCTTCATTTTGAGAATAACGGATTTTCGACTTATTCAATTGACGATTATTGTCAGAATTTTCAAGTTATGATTTTGTGACTTTCACAAAAGTTGCTCCATACATTTAGGTAACATAATATGCAAATGAAATTTTGATATCGTTGACGCATGCGCAGTAAAAAATTATTTAGTAAACCAACTCATTTTTTATACAATTTTCATTATTTTTTAATTCTGATTACAGGGTACTGTGTGCAATGTTGTTTGTCATATTTTCTGAAAAAAATAATATTTTATATTAAGAACTCTGAAAATTATAAGGAAAAAACTTGAAAAAATTTGGGATCATTTTTAGAAAAACCTTAATTACTCTGCGAGTATACATGCTATTTGCCTAAAAATGAACAAGGCTTATTACAATAAGGCATTCAATCATAATCTACAGTTTGAGCGCTTTTGCTACATTAGTTTTGACAGGGTTATTCAAAAGATATCCATTTTTTTTATTTGTTGACGGTCCCCTTTGGAATTTCGGGAAAAAAATCTTCACGGAGATGTCTGACTTGTACTATTATATTTATACACTAAGAGTTTCGAGATGATTCCTTATGTATTTTTCTAGATATTTAGTAAAATGTCTAAAATCGCAAGTGTCCCATAATCAATGGCAATATAGTGTATATGTATGTGTGTGTGTGTGTGTATCTACATCACTTTTATGGACACGATAACTTCTTTAATTCTGCTTAGATCCCTTCCAAACTGATACATAAAATCAAGGGGCATAAAATCTCGGTAGAGTTCGTTAATGGGAAAAATCGGACCAAGGGGGTAAAAACAGGGATGGTTTTTGTAAAAACCGAAAAAAATCCCATATCTTCTTTATTAAAATAGATATCGAATCAGTTTAAAGTTTATATTACTTCAAAAAAATAGGCCAAAAGTTCCTGCATAAAAGATTTTTGATCAAATTAAAAATGGGCTCAAGGGGTGCAAAAAATAGGGTTTTCGTGAGTTAAAAATTCATAACTTTGTCAATTCTCAAGATATCAAATGCAACTATTTTTTTATAAATGCTTTTAATATTATCTAAAACTTTTGTAATGACAAGTTTTTGATAGAAACAACTCTTATTGCAAAAATAAAAAGATAAATAAAAATAAAAAGAAAAAGAATGATGCCCAGTTAAACTGATGGCATAGAGCTCACAGGCTATGCAGACTAATTGTATACTACACCCTTATATACTAATGCCCTTCGAAAAAAAATAAGGAAGGAAGTACCTCCCCCCATTTTTTTCTTTATACTTACCATTGAAGCCCCAAAATTAATCAGGTATATCCCTTATCATAAAATAAACCTGTATCCAAAATTCGAAGCAAGTCGAAAAATTCTGCATAAAAATTCATTTATGTAATTTAAGAAACGTTTTCCACCCGTTCCCTCCTTTATAATCATTCATTAAAGTCCAAAACTGTTCAGAATTTCAACTTATCAAAAAGAACCTACATCCAAAAGTTAAAGCAATTAGGATAATTCTGCATAAAACCCTATTTAGCTAACTTAAGGGGGAGGTAATCACCCGTACCCCCTTTATAATTAACAAAAGAAATACCACAACAAATGAGCGAAGTTTCTTACTACTATGAACCTGTATCCAAAAAATGAAACAAATCCGTTAATTCTGTATAAAAAACCATTTACATAAATTATGAGGGGTAGTTTTCCCTATCCTTCCTTTATACTTATCCAGTGAATACCAAAAACAAATCAGGGAAGCTCCATTTCAGAATAAACTTTTATACAAATTTTGAAGCAAATCGATAAATTTTGCGTGAAAAACCTAAATTAAGACGGGGGGATTACCCGCCCCCCATTAATCCTCTTTAAACTTATCCAATGAACACCCAATACCAATCACGAAGGCACCTCATTACAATGATCCTACATCTAAGATTTGAACGAAATCTACTAATTCTGCAGGAAAAACCCATTTATATAAATTAAGGGCAATAGCCCCCGTTTCCCTTCTTATACTTATAGAATGAACTCTGAAAACTAATCAGGGAAGCGTCTTATCATGATAAGCCTAAATCCAAAATTTCATGTAAATCGGATATTTTTATGAGTTATCGTGTTACGTAAGAACGTACATACGCACATACATACAGAACGAGTGGGCACTTAAGCTCTCAGGCTTTTATAGAATGGGAGCTAACCCAGGTAAAAAAATCAGCAATAAAACTTTAAAAAAAGTTCAGGTAAAATACCGGTATTTGGAACTAAGGTTGTTTGAAGGTAAAAAAACTGCATTTCCCTGAAAGTAAAATATTCAAGTATTTTGCAGGTATTTGGAACTAAGGTTTATTGAAGGTAAAAAACCCGAATTTTCCCTGAAAAAACAATATTCAGGTATTTTACAGGTATTTGGAACTAAGGTTTCTTGAAGGTAAAAAACCTGCATTTTCCCTGCATATGTGTGAAAACAAAGATTTAAATTGCACATTTCTCAATTGTACTCAAAATAAACAATAACCCCTCCTCCACCCAATTTAGAAGTAGTAGGTATAGGAACCCAGCGGAAAAGAATAAATATTAATTAATTAATGAGATAATTTGAAATTAGTGTTTTACGGCTGGATGGATAGTACGGTAATCATGCCGACCACCGGTAAAAACAAAAATGTCGTACTAAAAAAAATTTAAATTTTAAAGAAAATTAATTAAAATCGTTAATTTTATGTAGTAATTTGTCAATTTCCTAGTTTTTATCTAAAAATTCGAAAAAAAAATATTTTTGCGAAAAAATGAAAAAAAAGTCAAAAAACATTCTAAGTTTAGAAATTAAAACATTAAAAATGGAGAAAATAGTTAAAGTTATTTTTATAAATGCATATAATTACAATATATAAATATAATTAATATATAATTACTGGGTACATTTGAGGCCAGTGTATTGTCTTGAAGTTTTTTAATCTTGAGATTTTTTTTCTAAGTTCAGAAATTCCGCGTGGTCGCTACGGGTCTAAATTGCTGCTGGCAGGGGTAAACGGGATGCTATCTTGTGGATATATATCTTAATACATATCCCCATTAGGCTGAACTATTAGCGTTATTTAGCTCGAATTTGAACACGTGGTTCTAGATTAATTTAGAAGAAATACTAATAAAACTTTAATTAATGCGAGAATTTTTATGAGAAAATTTTTATAAACTAATCTTCATTGAAAATTAGACTATGGAGATGATTTTAACATGATTTGAGAATTTTTAATTAAGATTTTAAGCAATTAAATACTTAGAATTGTGGAACTTAGTATCTGTAAGCGCCGATAGAATTAACTGACAAAGGGACGTGATAATTAATTACTTATAATTTAATTAATAATTGTCCTAAAAACATGCAACTTACCTCAAAATGTAGCTGATATATTCTCGCATCTAAATCAATAGAATGTTTCTGTCCCGCGGACCGTGGGTCGCGCCTATTCTTGTATTTTGAAGAGCATTTCTGGGACACGGCCTCACGTAACAAAACGAAGGCTTCAACTGAGAAATTGTAAATATCCACTAAGTCATTAAGTCACTAAAGGTAAATTGAAGACTATATTTTTCTTCATAATACCTTAAGTACACTTATCAAAAATTAGCTAAGTCACTAAAGGTAAATTGATAGCCATTAACTTGCTGATAAAAGCCTCTATACAATCTTTAAAAATCTGTGCATTTTGTTTCAGTTTTCAATTTCCTTCAAAATACCTGAAGTGACCTTCAAAATACCCGATTAGTGATTTGGAGGTCAGATAAATGCCTGCATAAAATCTTTTGATAAACAGTAAATTCCTTCAAATAAACCTGCGCTTTTAATTTGCCTTCAAAATCCCTGTAGAAACCTTCAAAATCCTTGTAAAATCTTATTTTTTTAAAGGTTTATTGCTGATTTTTTTACCTGGGAATAAAATAAAAACGAAAACAAAAAAGGGAGTGGAAGGAGAAAAAAATCCATAATTTCGTCATTTCTTAAGATATTAAATCCGATTAAATTTATCATACATTTCTAAATAATATCTACAACTTTTGTATTGACAATTTTTTCATAAGACCAATTCTTATATCGAAAATAAACTAAACAATAACAGGAGTTGTGGAAAAAATCTCAATTGCAAACTGCTTATATTCTCACTCATTTTGCTCTAAAACTCATCCAATTGCCAGGTTCTCTTATTTAGGAATTATATAATTTGGTATGTTTGTCAGTTTTGTGATAAAGACAGAAAATATTTCAAAACATGACGTCGAAATGGCATTGTGAACTGAGTTTCCTGAAGCGATCGTGATTGAAAAATTGGGGAAGTATTCAAATAACAAATTGCTCATTTTCTGACTCCTTTTTAAATCCATTTTTGCGCGCAAGCGCTTTCAATTCACAGGTTCTTTTATTTAGGAACTGTATAATGAGCCTTATTGTCCAGGTTTTTGATAAAGGCGGAATATATTTTGAAAAAAGCTGTGAAAGTGGGCATTTCGAACAAAATCTCCCGATTTTATCGAAATCGACGAATTGAGGATGTATTCAAATAAAAAATTGCTTTCTTTAAGACTCATTTATAAATTCAATTTTACTGTCAAATGCATTCAACTGACAGTTTCTCTTGTTTAGGAAATTTATAACGCGTCTCATTGGTCAATTTTTCCATAAAGTCAGAATATATTTCAAAAAATGCTGTCAAAGTAGGCATTTATGCCAAAGATCGCTTAAGATGATTCTGATAAAAGTAACTCTTACAGAAAAATGAAATTTAAAGTTCTTCAAAAGCGGCCAACTAAAGTTGTTAAACAAGGTTTATCTCTAATTATATTTTATTTTTTGCTGTCGAAATGAGCATGTAACTTCGAAATCAACCTCCGCCTATAGGACAAGCCGACAAGGATTTTTTTAGAATAGAGTAATATATTATCGTGCACAATAATTTGGTATATAAATCCTCAGTCATATATATTTTAATGCTAAATGCTTTAAAATTATTTTGAATTTAAATCCGATTGTAATCAAAATCCTACATCAAAATGTACACACAGCCAATGATAGACAGTAAATGCATACATATATGAATTGCTGTTATAAACGCATTACAAAACACATTCGATATTTATAACCGATATTCATCGGGTCGATGTATCGGAATATCTTAATAGATTTACCAGATTATTTGTATCTGTTTAAAACCATCATGTTTGAAAATGTAAGAGCTATACCGCTTTTGATATGATATTGGAGCGTAAAATTTATAAGGAGATCTATATTTAGTGCAATTTACTCACATTAGTGCATTAATAAATCTAATTTAAGTAATCGAAATCATAAAAGGCGGACTAACATGCATTGCTTTCAACTTGAGTCGCTTTCCATAAATAGCTGAATAGATGACTAAATGTAAGTAAATTTATTCAAATTCTCAGATGATTAGATAATAAATGGAAATGCATGCTAATTACAACTTGTGAAGTTGATGTTACTAAGTTACAATAAGCAATTGCTTACATGACTAATAGTTTAATTATAATCCTCAAATTTCTTTTTATTTTAAGGATTTAATGTAAAAAATTATACAAAAGATAAATTTGGTCGTAAAGAATGAAGTCAGTGAACTAATCAGTTGCCAAAATATTTCTAATCCTGTTTTCCACACTCGTCAATTTTTCATGACTTTGTATTTCACTCAAATTTCAATTCAAAAATATATTTTAATTGGATATGAGACGCTAAATTCAATGTAGTAAAATGTTAGTTAATATTATTATTTTAATTTTAATTATAAATATGTTCAATTCGGTACTTTTTGGTTAACTCATGAATCAAAAAACTATCGCCGAACTATAAGATTAAATGCCAATAATGGCTTATCGTAAATGTATGCACTTGGCATTAAACACATTATACATGTTTGTTACATCATCAAGCGATTACTAATTTGACGTTTAATTCGTATTTCAAATAATCTTTCACTAATTGATTTGTTTTTATTTCGTTATTTAAAATAAAAATTATGCAAATTTGTATAATTTAGGATCAGTTTTGCGATGTATATAATTTGTCAAAATTTGTCGATAATATAATCAATTAGTGCCCGTAATTCAAGAATAGAGCATTTTATGTATATTAAAAGTATTTAAATGTGCGTTTAAATTTTCATTTAGAATTTTAATGCATTTTACAAATCATTTACATATTTTTTATTTTCCTGTTTTATATCATAACTATCCATGATGTGTAAGTATTACGGTGATGCACAACGACTAGTTTTTACAGTTCTTAAAATCCAAATGAACCAGATTCACTAAAATAGTCACTTCAATGAATTTTTTATGGTATACATATATTTTTGCGAAAACATTATTATTTTTTTTAAGAAGTGTTAACTTGAAAGTATTTCTATGGGAAAAATAGATTTTCTTTATGACCTTTTTTTCAATACTTGAATACGCACGAAATAAGGAAGTGTTACTAAAAAAATAAGCACCTTAAAGTACCTATCATAATGAATAATTCTGCAAATCAATTGTTAACTAATAGCTTGTATAACTTTTTAATTAGTTACCTGGATATTTATTTGATGAGAGCATCTACATAGCGGTTAATCGTTTTTTAATAAGTTAACACTAAATCTGCAAAAGTTGCTACCCATATATATAAACATTTGACTTGAAAATATATTGATCATTTATGGAGAATTAAAACACTGTGGAGTTCTTATAGCTTGTTTTCTAGAACTCTCATATCTTGATGAATTAGCTTGTGTATATTCCATTCCTTTTAAAACTAATTGTAATATATTAATGGAATAGATCGGAAAGACCAATAGAAAACTCAAAAGAAGAATAAAAGAACATAAAGCAGATGTAGAATTTTGTCACCAACCCACAGTTCTCTTTTGTTTATATCTCAATTAGAATATCACAGAAGATTTCGATCATTCAGAAATCACACTTCCAATATCCAATTATTATTCACCCATGATCACAGAATCCATAGAAAGCCTGTGCAAAAACAATCAAATATGTAACGATGCCTTATCGTACAACATGCCGAATTTATAGTTGAATATACTGAAAATATATCCTGACAATTAAAAAAAAATGACGCATTAAAATTTATGGTACAAAAATTAAATATTTCTTGCTACTGATTCAATCTTCAAGCAATCAAGAATGAAAAGTGACTAACACAGAATGGAATAATAAAGTAAATAGACTGCATTAAAATGTATGGTACAGCAGTTAAATATTTTCTTTTTATCATATTTTCATCTCAAACACTACTTCTTAGATCTTCAAGTCACGCATTTAAAAATGAAAAATGATGAATGTGAACAGAGTGAAATAATAGAAAAAATAGACTGCAATTACTAATTATATAAGTTTCCTCTCATTCAGTTCAATCTAAAAAACTACCCCTATTTTCAACTTATTAATTATTTTCAAAACGGAATCATATATTTATACAAATAAAAAAAAATAATTATAAAAGTATTTGCTGATGAAGAGCCTGATTGTGGGAAAGTATTAAGATATTTAGATGAAATTGACAATTAGCATCTCCTTTTAATTATTTTAATCGCCTTTTGAGAAAAACTAAACGTTTTAAAGTCCATATTATATATTTTGTGTTTAAAACAAGGTGAAAATTGCGCTCCTTTAACATGTTTTTATTTAAAATCACTTACCCTAAATGTTTTTGTAGTTTACACATTAGAATTGTAATTGAAAAAAAAAAGTATTACAATTTGCAAATATGTTATAGTGATACATATAAACATGGCTGAATCTAAAATGTTCGGACTTAATAGAAATTATTGTTTTTATTTACATTGTCTGCATTTTGCAGATTTGAAAACAAATCATTATTTAATATATTCAGAAATTCAGAAATATTTACTGAACACTGCTTTCCAATTATTTTTTATATTAATCTTTAATTTTGAAGTTTTGTATGCGTAGATAGTAAAAATAGAACCAGTATTAAGTATGTGATTTATTATTGCAGCAGATTTCATATTCTGGAAAGGATTTTATCTAAGACTTTTGCAAGTAAATGCGTGTTTAATGCAAATGTCGTAATTATGCCTATGGTACTTTACAGGGTATTTAGTACGGAAACGAATTCTTGTAACAGCTTAAAAAATCTTTCATATAAAAGGAAATTTAAATTGTGTAGAGATAAGGTTTGTATCAGAGGAATTTATGAAATTGTAGATATTTATTATAAAAAAAAATAATTATATCTGTATTCTAGTACAGTTTTCACAACGCAGGAGTTTTACAAAAAATTCACAATTTGCTTTATTTGATACTATCAGATCCGTTATTATGATCTTTATTACTTAAAAAAAAGGTAATAATGATGAATCTTTGAAAATACAATTTAACCATGTAGGAAACTTGAAAATAACCTCTTCCGAATCACGCACAGTGTTGAGAAGCGTTTATTATCTTTAAGAACTTAATGAACCAATTTAATGGTCTAGATTTAACCATTAAATATCTCAGGTAAGTTTGTCTATTTTTTAAATTTAAAGCATGTGAGTTCCTATTTGTGATAAAAGGGTGTAATCGTTTTAGAAAACAAATACACCCCTCTAATAAATCTGCTGTAAATCAACGTATGAATTGTGAGTAATATCAAACCGATTAACAATAAGTTCTACCAATAATTTCATTATTGAAATTATGCTTTAAAATCATCTACACGTTGCAGAATCTTTTAGATTTTTAGTTACAATACTCAGTTTTGAAATCAAACTTGATTTTTTGGTAGGTTTTATTCATTTTATTTAATGTTGATGCAGTTGTGTTACATAAAAAATAAAGTCATTTTCGCTAAATGTTGCTGTCATTTATACTTTAGAGTTGTGGCTGAAAAAATTTATTACAATTTGCTGATACATTTAAACCTGGCTGTATTTAAAATGTTCGGACATACGATAAACTATTGTTTTTCGTTTACATGCAATGTCTGTATTTTACAAATTTGAAAACAAATCATTATTTTATTATATTCATAAATTCAGAAACATTTAATGAACACTCTTTTGAAATTATTTCTTATAATAATCTTTAATTTCGAAGTTTTGAATGCCTAGTATATGAAATGAGACTCATGCGTAGATATTAAAAGTAGAACCAGTACTAAGTATGTGATTTATTATTCCAGGAGATTTCATATTCTGGAAAGGATTTTATCTAAGACATTTGCATGTAAATGCGTGTTTTATGTAAATGTCGTAATTATGCATGTGATACTTAAATGCGTATATTGTACGGAAGCGAAATCTTGTTCAATCTTAAAATAGCTTTAATATAAAAGGTCAATTTAAATGGGTAGGGATAAGGTTTGTGTCAGAGGAATTTATGAAATTGCAGATATTTATTATAAAAAAATATTATATCTGTATTCTAATACAGTTTTCACAATGCAGTAGTTTTACAAAAAATTCAGAGTTTGCTTTATTTAATACTATTAGACCCATGATTATGATCATTATTACTTCTTTTAAAAAAGATAAATATTGATTAATCTTTGAAAATGCAATATAACCATGTAGGAAATTTTAAAATAACCGCTCTCGAATCACACACAGTGTCGAGAAGCATTTTTTACCTTTAAGAACTTTAGGAACCAATTTAATAGTCTAGATTTAACCATTAAATATCTTAGGTAAGTTTGTCCGTTTCTTTATATTTAAACCATGTTAGTTTCTGTTTGTGATAAAAGTGTGTAATCGTTTAAAAAAAAAAAAAAAATCCCTGTCGGCTTGGTCTATAAGCGGAGGTAGATTTCAAAAAGTGCTCATTTCAGCAAAAAATAAAAAATAAATAAAAAATAAAAAATAAAAAATAAATAAATAAATAAATAAATAAAAATAAAATATGATTAGAGATAAATCCAGTTTAACAATATTCTTTGTCCGTTTTTGAAAATTTTTAAATTGTTTTTTATGTAAGAACTGGTTTTTATCAAAATCACCTTAAGCGAAATTCGGCTCAAATGCTTATTTTGACAACATATTTTGAAATATATCCTGACTTTATTATTAAAAAATCGACCAATACGCAAATTATATAGTTCCTAAATAACAAAAAACTGTCAAGTGAATGGTTTTGAGAGTAAAATCGAATTTAAAAATGAGTCATAAAATAACCAATTTGTTATTTGAATACATCCTCAATTCTTAAATCATGATCGCTTTGGGAAAATTTGTCCGAAGTGCTCATTTTGACAGCTTTAAAAATATATATATTTAACCTTTATCAAAAAACTAACCAATACGGCATATTACACAGTTGCTAAATAACAAATAACTGTCAATGGAATGCGTTTGAAAGCAAAATTGATTTTAAAAATTAGTTATAAAATAACCAATTTGTTATTTTAATACATCCTCAATTCCTAAATCATGATCGCTTTAGGAAATATTGTGCGCAATGCCTACTTTGACAGATTTTTAAAAAATATACATTTAACCTTTATCAAAAAATCGACAAATTCTCACATTATATAGTTCCTAAATAATAAAAAACTGTCAATTGAATGCGTTTGAGAGCAAAATTAAATTTAAAAATGAGTCATAAAATAACCAATTTGTTATTTGAATACATCCTCAATTCTTTAATCATGATAGCTTTGGGAAATTTTGTTTGAAGTGCCCATTTTGGCAGCCTTTTTTTGAAATATATTCTGCCTTTATCAAAAAACTGGCAAATCCATCACATTATATAGTTCCTATATAAGTGGACCTGTAAATTGGATGCGTTTGAGAACAAAAATGGATTTAAAAAAGAGTCAGAAAAAATGCAATTTGTTATACTTCCTCAATTTTTTCAGTCACCATCACTTTGGGAAATTATGTTCAAAATACCGTTTTTGGCAATCTTTTTTGAAAAATATTCTGATTTTATCAAAAAACTGGCTAATACGTCACGTTTAAGAACTGTATACAATTCCTAAATAGAACGATCTGCCGTTTTGATGCGTTTAAAATCAAAAGTGAGTTTAAAAATGATTCAGAATATAAGCAGTTTGGATTTGAAATTTTTTCTCCAACTCCTATTTATGTTTAATTTATTTTTGCTATAAGAATTGGTCCTATGAAAAACTTGTTAATACAAAAGTCGTAGATATTATTGAGAAGATGTAAAATAAATTTAATTAGATTTGATTGCTTAAGAATTGAGTAAGTTATGGATCTTTTTCATTTTCCACCCCCCCTTTTTCTTTTCGTTTTTAATTTTTTTTCATCGGTAAACGTTGTTCCTACCAAAAACTTATAAATACAAAAGTTTTAGATAATTTTAAGAACATTTATAAAAAATTTAGTTGGATTTGATATCTAATAAATTGACGAAGTTATGATTTTTTTTCTCCCCAAAACCCTGTTTTTTTCGCCCCTTGAGCCCATTTTTAACTTTATCAAAAATCTGTCATGCATAAACTTTTGGCCCATTCTTTAGAAGTAATATAAACTTTAAACTGATTTGATATCTATTTTAAATGAGAAGTTATCGCGTTTTTTCTATTTTCACAAAAACTCTTCTAACTTCCACCCCCTTGGTCCGATTTTGCCTATTAAAGAACTTAACCGAGATTTTATGCCGCTTGATTTTATGTAAACGTTTGAAAAAGATCTGAGCATAATTATGGAAGTTATCGTGTCCAGAAGAAAGTGATATACACCGATAGATAGATAGATAGATAGATAAACTTTTTTACTAATGGTAATTTTGGGGTCTAGGGGTCATGATCGGTGTAGATCTGCAAAAGTTTTCAGAAATTCCGACATGGGAGCGATCACAATAGGTAGTATTTCATACGAAATCTACCTAATATACCCCTCTACTAAATATGATGTAAATCAACGTATGAATTGAAAGTAATGCCAAACCGATTAGCAATAATTTCTGCCAATAATTTCAATATTTGCTTTAGAATCATCTAAATGTTGCAGAATCTTTTAGATTTTTAGTTACAATACTCAATTTTGAAATCAAGCTTGATTTTTTGTTAGATTTTATTCACTTTATTTAATGAAAATGCAGTTGTGTTACATAAAAAATAAAATCAATTTCTCTAAATGTTATTGTCGTTTATACTTTAGAATAATTCTTATACTTTAGAATATTCAATTTCAATTTCATTGTCCAATAATATTCAATTTCATTATACAATAATATTCAATTTCATTATCCAATAATTTCAATATTTAAATTATGCCTTAGAATCATCTATATGCTGCAAACTCTTTGAGATTTTTAATTACAATACTCAATTTTGAAATCAAGCTTGATTTTGTTTGTTAGATTTTATTAATTTTATTTTAAAAAAGGTGCAGTTTTGTTACACAAAAAACAATTTCCTTAAATGTTACTGTCGTTTATACTTTAGAATTGTGGCTGAAAAAAGTTATTACAATTTGCAGATACACTATCTACCAAAAAGTATTTGTACACTTTCAGTTTTTGAAATTTTGTCAAATATTTAAAAATATACTGGTCGGATTCTTCTGGAACTTCAGAAATATAAAGATTATGTTTCACTTTATATTTATTTACATTCATTTGTTAAGCGGGTAATTAGGGGCCGGCAAAAAAACAAAAAATAATAGAAATATTTGGGATCGCCCTGTACATGAAAATGCACGAAACGACTTATCGCTTTAGAATACAAATATATGAATACAGTAGAATACGTACACTAATTTTTGTGAGAATAGCATGTATATTTATGGCGATATAGCGATTTTTTGAAAAATTCAAAAAATTCTGGAATGTTTTTTGTTTATATCATGCTGGGTTTTTGACCAAATTTAACGCAAATTTCAGAAAAATTGGCAAAATGCAGTAGAAAAAATGTAGCGCAATTGGAATATAAATATATTAAATATTTTATGAAATATGAGTAGTTGTATAAAATAATTTTTATCTGCGCATGCGCGAACTAGAAAAACATTTTTTTTACATCATTTAATAGTCAATTCTATGGAGTGACTTATAAAAAAAAATCCAATCAAATACCGTGAAAATTCAAAAAGATATCATTATTTTAGTGAGATATTTTTACTCTGCTCTCTAAAAACGGCTGAATCTTAAGGGATTCTCCCTAAATTGGCATTTTTTAATAACTGACTTTAAAAAAAAAAAAACTAGTATTGAATTAATACAATATCTAATACAATATTGCTGCTAATAAGTACTTGACAATTGTGATAGAAAAGAAAAAGAGCTTTATTCGCATTCAGGGCCAAAACTAAGAGAGGGGGGGGGGGGAAGGGCATGTGCTCCGGGCGCTAGGATGAAAGTGTTCCAAATGTATCTTTCGTTTGGCGATTTTTTTCATGGCTATGTTTAGCATAATATTGTTAAAATTATTATATCTGGGCTATGCTAAAGCATAAAAAAATCTAATGATGATGGCTTAAGGTCCCTGCCCCTACCCGCGAAGATGCTCACGAGCTAATGCTATTCCTATGGGGATGCATTTTTCTAACTCTTTTGCTTTTGGACATTTTTAAATAATATGTTTTGCATTGGATAGCGGAAGTCCTTTTCAAGATCGCTCCGTGATTACTTTTTCAATTTTGGCGTAGATATTTTTATAATGTTTCTTTCACTTCCAAAAGCGGTTCTGAAAGTAAAACTAACTTTATAAAAAATATCTATGACTCAAATCGAAAAAGTAGTCAAGGAGCGATTTTGAGAGGGACTTCCGCTATCCAAAAAAAAAAAAAAAAAAATTGAAAATTTCAAAATGCGAAAGAGTTATTAGAAAAATGCCTCCCCACAGGAATAGCGTTTGCTCAGCAGTGTCTTCGCGGGCAGGGACAAGGGCCTTAAAGATCCTGTTGAAAGTAGAATATTTTTTATTCGGTTTAAAGTATCAAATTGGAGTATTTTAATAAAGCAGAATACGTTATTTTATATTACATATTTTAAGTTTTAAAATAAGTCGGCTATTAATAAATTGGAGAAATTTTCTTTGTAAATATGCTTTGCGAAGGAGAGGGAAAGGGGTACCTTCAAAATCCACGTTTGCCTCGGGAAAAAAAGACTGGTTTTGGCCCTGTTCACATTTAATAATTTGTAGATCCTCCTCGAGAGGCAATTACAGCTGCGACTCTCCTGGGCATGCTCTCAACTAGTCCTTGTATTACATTTAATGGTATTTTATTCCACTCTGTTTGCACAAGGCAGGTAAGCTCTTTTACTGATTTTGGGCGTGTCTCACCCGCCTTAATTCGACGATCCAACTCGTCCCAGAGGTTCTCTATTGGGTTCAGGTCTGGGCTCTGGGCAGGCCACTCGAGTCGATGCATTCTATTATCAGCATACAAATCCATGCTGGACCTCGCTACATGGCAGCTTGCGTTGTCATCCTGGAAATAACATGGGTCCAATCCATAGTATTGCCACAACGTAGGAAGTACACTGTTGTCCAGTATATTACAGTAGGCATCGGCATTGAGCTTACCATGAATTGGGACCAAGGGTCCTAGTCCGAACCAGGAAATGCAACCCCAGAACATAATTCCCCCTCCGCCAAATTTAACTGTGGGCACATTACATTCTGGTAGGAGGCGTTCTCCAGGCAGACGCCAGACCCAGACCCTACCATCAGAACGGTAGAGGGTGAACCTTGATTTATCACTCCAGAGAACCTGTTTCCATTGCTGTGCAGTCCATTGCTGGCGTGTTTTGCACCAACTTAACCGAGCTGCGCGGTTGGACTTGGTGATTAAAGGCTTATGGGCGGCAGCACGGCCATAAAAATTAAGCAGATGAGCTTCCTTACGGATGGTATTCATGGAAACAACACATCCTGAAGCTTGTTGAAATTCTTGGAGTATGTGTAACATTGGTTGGTTGCGATTCTTCCGAATTTCTCTAGACAGAACCCGTCGGTCTCTATCTCCCAGTTTCGTCGGTCTGCCTACTCTGGCCACATTCTGACAATCACCATTCAGCTTCCATTTTCTAATCACATAAGCCACAGTCGTTTTGGGGTAATTAAGCTCGCTAGATATGTCGATTAAAGATCGGCCATTTCGGTGCTACCCCATGATCACACGTTTCTCAAAATCAGACAGCTCTGTTCTTCTTGGCATCATGCATGCGATTGATGTCAGTGTTGTTTTCGACACCACATTTAACAGTGGAGAACTTGACGTATTTCAGGATCGCAGATATCGGCATTTGCATAAGAGCCATTATCAATTATGTATCAATGGGTAGATTTGACACAAATGCTTCGATTTTGTATAATTATTTTTATCCTAAAATAGGTTCGTTCTGGTAATTATCTAAGAAAAGAAATAAATCACCAGTAAAAAACGTAAATGGAGATTTGGCAATTTGCGTAAAATATGACGTCATTCAACTGCTTTCAGAGACCAATTGAAAATCAGTTCACTCCTATCCACAATAACTTTCTGAATTTCCACGAAATTCGATCGGATTTTTTTATGGGTAGCTCCATAGAGTTGAATATTAAATTATGTAAAATGATAAATTTTATCGTTCACGCATACGCTGATTAAAAAATATTTCATACAAATACTCATATTTTAGAAAACTTTTAATATATTTATATTTCAATAGCACCTTATTCTTTCTACTACATTTTGCGAATTTTTCTGAATGTGGCTTTATATTTGGTTGAAAATATTGCATGACATAGAACATTTTAGAAAATATTTAATATATTTATATTTCAATGAATTTTGGTGAACTCCCCCCCCCCCCGCCCTTTTCTTCTTTGCAAAGCATCTGCAAAAGTATTTGCAAAGAAAAATTTTCTAATTTATTAATAGCCGACTTATTTTAAAACTTAAAATATGTAATATTGATTAAAGTAGTCTGCTTTGTTTAAAAAAAATGATACCTTAAAATCGTGAAACCGAATCAAAACGAAAAAAAAATCTGTTTTATGCGGGATCTGTATGCCATCATCATTAGATTCTTCTATGCTTTGGTATAGGAGAAATTCTTTGAATGGGACGATTTTGACAATATCATGCTAAACATAGACATGGAAAAAATTGCCAAACAAAATGTACATTTGGGACACTTTCACCCTAACGCCCGAGGCACATGCCCTTTTCCCCCAACCCTCTCTTAGTTTTGGCCCTGAATGTGAATAAAGCTCTTTTTCTTTTCTATCACAATTGTCAAGTACTTATTAGCAGCAATATTGTATTAGATATTGTATTAATTCAATACTAGTTTTTATTTTAAAGTCAGTTATTAAAAAATGTCAATTTGTGGAGAATCCCTTAAGATTCAGCCGTTTTTAGAGAGCAGAGTAAAAACATCTCACTAAAATAATGATATCTTTTTGAATTTTCACGATGTTTGATTGGATTTTTTTTATAAGTCACTCCATAGAATTGACTGTTAAATGATGTAAAAAAAATGTTTTTCTAGTTCGCGCATGCGCAGATAATTATTTTATACAACTACTCATATTTCATAAAATATTTAATATATTTATATTCCGATTGCGCTACATTTTTTCTACTGCATTTTGCCAATTTTTCTGAAATTTGCGTTAAATTTGGTCAAAAACCCAGCATGATATAAACAAAAACATACCAGAATTTTTTGAATTTTTCAAAAAAATCGCTCTATCGCCATAAATATACATGCTATTCTCACAAAAATTAGTGTACATATTCTACTGTATTCATATATTTGTATTCTAAAGCGATAACTCGTTTCGTGCATTTTCATGTACAGGGCGATCCGAAATATTTCTATTATTCTTTGTTTTTTTGCCGGCCCCCTAATTACCCGCTTAACAAATGAATGTAAATAAATATAAAGTGAAACATAATCTTTATATTTCTGAAGTTCCAGAGGAATCCGACCAGTATTTTTTTAAATATTTGACAAAATGTCAAAAACTGAAAGTGTACAAATACTTTTTGGTAGATAGTGTATATTCAATTGATACATTTGAACATGGCTGCATTTAAGATGTTCGGACATAATATAAACTATTGTTTTTTATTTACATACAATGTCTGTATTTTACAAATTTGAAAACAAATCATTATTTTATTATATTCATAACGTATTCTAAACGTTTTAAAGTTGATATTCTATATTTTGTATTTAAAACAAGGAGAAAATTGCGCTACATCGTATGTTTTTATTTAAAATCACTTTCCCTAAGTGTTTTTGTAGTTTACACTTTAGAATTGTAACTGAAAAAAAACATTTCAATTTGCAGATATATTAAAGTGATACATTTAACCATTGCTGAATTTGTGATGTTCGGACTTGATATAAATATTTGTTTTATATTTACTTTGTCTACATTTGGCAAATTTGAAAACAAATCGTTATTAAATATATTCAGAAATTCAGAAACATTTACTGAACACTCTTTTAAAATGATTTCTTATATTAATCTTTCATTTTGAAGTTTTGAATTCGTTGATAGTAAAAATAGAATCAGTATTAAGTATGTGGTTTATTATTCCAGCAGATTTCATATTCTGAAAAGGATTTTATCTAAGACTTTTGCATGTAAATGCGTGTTTTATGTAAATGTCGTAATTGTGCCTGTGATACTTAACAGTGTATATTGTACGGAAGTGAATTCTTGTTAAATTTTAAACTAACTTTATATAAAAGGTCAATTTAATTGGGTAGGGATAAGATTTTTGTCAGAGAAATTCATGAAATTTTCGATATTTCTTTAAGAGAATAATTACATCTGTATCATCAGTTTACACAATGCAGTAATTTTGCGAAAAATTCAGAATCTGCTTCATGTTATACCTCAGACCCATGATTATGATCATTATTATTTCTTTAAAAGAAAAAATATTGATTAATTCTTGAAAATACAATGAACCATGTAGGATACTTGAAAATAACCTCTTCCGAATCACATACAGTGCCGAGAAGCGATCATTATCTTTAAGAACCTTACAAACCAATTTAATGTCCCAGATTTAATTCTCAAATATCGTTGGTAAGAATGTCTGTTTTATTATATTTAAAGCATGTCTGCTCCTTTTCGTGATAAAAATGTGTAATAAAAAAGATACAGGGTGATCAGAAAGTCAGTATACATTTGATAAATTAATAATTCACTGAATAATGTAGGTAGAGAGGTAAAAATTGACACACATGCTTGGAATGACATGGGGTTTTACTTAACAAAAAATAAATAAAAAGTTCAAAAAATGGCCGACAGATGGCGCTTCATGTGATAAGAAAATCATTAATTAGCATAACAAATTACGACAAAGCAAAGACGATGTTCTTCAGACCAAATGCTCAACATGTCCACCGTCATTCCTCAACAATTGCTGTAGTCGAGGGACAATGTTGTGCACAGCACTGTACAGCATATCTGAAGTTATGTTGCGAAATTGTCGTAGGATGTTGTCTTTTAGCATCCCTATTGATGTCGGTCGATCGCGGTAGACTTGCGACTTCATGTAACCCCAGAGCCAAAAATCACACGGAGTGAGATCTGGGGACCTGGGAGGCCACGCATGAGGAAAATGGCGGCTCAGCACGCGACCATCACCAAACGACGTGTGCAAGAGATCTTTCACACGTCTATAAATATGGGGTGGAGCGCCATCCTGCATAAAAATCGTAGTTTCCAGCAGATGTTTATCAGCCAGGCTAGGGATGATGCGATTTTGTAACATATCGGCGTACCTCTCACCCGTCACGGAAACAGTTACAAAACCAGAATCACGACTTTCCTGGAAGAAAAAAGGCCCGATAACGGTAGATGTGGTAAATCCACACCACACAGTGACTTTCTCGTCGTGCAATGGAGTTTGCACGAAAGTTCTGGGATTTTCGGTAGCCCAAATTCTGCAGTTGTGGGTGTTGACAGACCCTCGGAGTGTGAAATGGGCTTCGTCGGTCCATAACACGTTAGACAACCAATCGTCTTCTTCCGCCATCCTTTGAAACGCTCACACTGCAAATGCTCTTCGCTGCTCAAAATCGCCGGGTAACAGTTCATGATGCCGCTGGATTTTGAACGGATAAGCATCGGAGGGTACGCCTTAGTCCTGCCTAAACAGTACTGTATGGAATGCCAGTGCGACGTGCAACATCACGAGCACTCACTTCTCCATGCGTAGATGAACCCGCTACAACCTCCATTTCGTCCTGAACAGTCTGAGCAACATTAGCACTTGTGGTCGGTCGGCCACTACGGGGTCCATCGTCTAAACAACCTGTGGCTTCGAACTTCGACATCATTCTCTTCACAGCTGGAATTGTCATAGGACCTTTACCCGTTCGAGTACCCTTCGTATGGCGATAGGATCGTAAAGCTGCAGTAGCAGATTCCCCTTTCTGATAGTAGAGCTTCACTAACAATGCCTTCTCTGGTAACGTCAACATGCTGCGATTGCTGGTGCATCTGATTCTCTGTCTCATTTACAGCGCCTTTTATACACGATTCTCAGGCAGCGTCACTGACGTTTTGCTGTGCAGCGCCATCTGTCTGCCATTTTTTGAACTTTTTATTTATTTTTTGTTAAATAAAACCCCATGTCATTCCAAGCATGTGTGTCAATTTTTACCTCTCTACCTTCATTATTCAGTGAATTATTAATTTATCAAATGTATACTGACTTTCTGATCACCCTGTACATTTCTACTAAATATGCTGTTAATCATCGTATGATTGGTTGGTTGGTTGTACAGGGTTTTATGGTGCAAGATCCCTTTTGGACATGCTGTGCCAAGACAAAGTCAAAATGAAGACAAAAAATAAAAATAAATAATAACTCTTATAAGATAAATTATCGTATGAAATGAGACTCATACTAACCGATTAGAAAAAGCTTCTACTAATAATCTCTATGTTAACCCTTTGTATCACCGTGTTGCAAATTTGCAACATACCCCAAAATCAATAGTACAGGGTTGTTATAATTAAAGTTCGCCTATTCAAAAGGCTCTAGAGCCGGTTCTATGGCTCCAAACGAAGCAGAACTTCACTAGTACGTAGTTGAAGAGATGAGCTCTGCGAAAATCGAATAAAAAATCAGTTCAAATTTTTGTCAATAGGTGGCGCTGCGCCAGTATTTAAGCGCCAATACCATGCGATTTTTGTTTGTGGGGATTTTTGGAAGATTCTGTATCTAAAGACAGATGTCAAACAATCTCTTATCTGAAAGACAGTATTAGACTTCGCATTCGCTTAATCTCACAGAACAGTTCACGCAATGCTATAGAAAGCACAATTCTGAGAATGGAATGCGTTATTGAAAATGGTGCAGGATTCATTGAGCATGCGTAGTGTTATTCTTCGTTATTTCTTCGCTGCCGAGCGACATGTTTTGTTTTCGTTGATGCAGATTAGATCAAATGAAATGATATTCATTTTTTTTTTGTATTGTTTGGAGTCATAGGCCTCTAGAACTGTCTGATTAGGTGATATTTAATTATAATAATTCGCAGTTCGTCGAAGTTTGTTGAAACTTTTAAATTTGTGAGCTTTGTCTGGATTGACTGAAATTGATATAATGAATCTGCAAACATCGCCTTAAATATTGCCGCAGCGCCACCTATTGACAAAAATTTTAACTAATTTTTTTTTCGATTATCGTAGAGCGCATCTCTTCAACTACGTGCTAGCGAAATTTCTTTTCGTTTGGAGCCATAGAACCGGATCTAGAGCCTTCTGAATAGGCGAACTTTAATTATAACAACCCTGTTCTTACACAGTAAGTTTTAAAACACAATTTTATTTACTGCTCTTATTTTCCAACACATTAGTTAATACAAATTTATCATTGAAATTCTTGATAGACAATAATATTGAGTTAATTTCTCATACCAAGGTTTTGTTTATCATTTGTGAAGCTTCAAGTCAATATTGCAGAATTTAACTTAGTCAATTTTGTGAAATTAATAAAGCTTGAGAAGTCTGAAAGTAGATTTTTTTAAGGTAATTTTGTACACTTTAAAATATTGTATTAGAAAATGGACAATATTTATGAGAAATATGTCAATTTCTGTTTATTATAAATGTGAAAAAAATACCTTTTAGTCAATAATTATTTTTATTTTATGTTCTAAATTTTTTAATAATTTTTTACATTCTTAAAATGATGCATTCTAACAATTGAGTCACTATTTTTCAAATGAAAGTTTTTGAGTTACAAAGGGTTAAAATTATGTCATGAATTCATCTACATGATATATATTTCAAAATTTTAATTGCATTGCTCAATTTTGACACCAAGCGTGAATTTTTTTCGTAGATCTTATTCACTTTATTTAAAGAAGTTGCAGTTGTGTTACTTACAAAATAAAATCATTTACCCTAAATGTTTGTATTGCTTACACTTTAGAATTGTCACTGGAAAAAATGCATTACAATTTGCAGATATATTTAAATACATTTTATCATGGCTGTATTTAAGATGTTATTTACATACAGTGTCTGCATTTCAAAAATTTGAAAAAAAAATCATTATTCAATATTGTTATAAATTCAGAAACATTTAATGAACATTTTCTTCAAAATATTTCTTAAAGTAATATTTCATTTAAAAGTTTTTAATGCTTAGATAGCAAAAATAGAACTAATATTAAGTAGCTGATTTATTATTCCCGCAGATTTCATATTCTGGAAAGGATTTTATCTAAAACGTTTGTAAGTAAATGCGTGTTTTATGCAAATGTCGTAATTATGCCTCTGTTATTTTACAGGGTATATTGTACGGAAGGGAATTCTTGTACGAGATTAAAATAGCTTTAATATAAAGGCAAATTTTAATTGGGTACAGATAAGATTTTCGGCAGAGGAATTTATGAAATTACACATATATTTTATAAAAAATAATTATATTTGTATTATAATTGTTTTCACAATGCATACCTTTTATGAAAAAAATCAGAATTTGCTTTATGTAATACTATCAGATGATGGTTATGATCATTATTACTTCTTTTAAAAAATAATACTGATTAATCTATAAAAATACAACCGTATACGAAAGTGGAAAATTCACTTTACTACTCACAGTATGGAACAGCCGAGTTACTTACTGTATCGAAAAGCGTTCATGAACTTTAAAAACCTTATAAGTCAATTTAATGTTGGAACTCTGAAAAAGCATTAGAATAATAATATTTAACTTGCTGTAAATGATTTTTTTAAACAGTGTCTGAATGATTTCTATAGCATATTAAGTAACTTTCTAAAATAGAAACATCGTTTTTTGATGCTATGAATTCCCAACTATATGTTTTAAGCTGCGTTACTAAATGTGTTCAAATTGAGCAGGCTCGAAATGAAACAGAGCCTACCGGAATGCTATTCCGGTTTGTGAAATTCTGAGAAATATTGATTCGGTTCTCGAATTTTTCCTCCTCTGTCCTGATGTCGTCTGTAGAAGACATAAAAAACACCTTTTAAACTAATTTAAATCTTTTCAAAATTGTTAAAATTACTTCTAGACCTTTTTAATAAAAGATATAAGAAGCGGTAGATAGACTTCCACATCTTTGGAGATGTTTCATAATAATCATGAACTAGTTTTGGAACTATTTGGTTGTCCTGTCGACCAATTTTGCCAAATTATACAAATCGCCAAACTAATAGCCAAATTGTACATGTTGAAATAATTTTTATTTTAAATAATGAAAAATAATTAGTAGAATATTAATAAAAATACAAATAAAAAAATCTAAATAAAAGTCACTTAATAACGTTTTAAACACGTATATAATATTTAATGTCATTGAATGTGACATTCACAACCATCCATTATTGGCAGTTAATCTCGTAGTTTTGCGATTGTTTTTTGGTCGACGGATAATCATGTAGTACCCTAGTTTTTGTGGTCAATCGATTTGTCTTAGAACTGATGCGATTAAATTAAATATTGTTATGGTTCGTGCAATTTTTTAAAAACATTACTTTAGTATTTTTTATTATTTAGATTTTTGAATGCATTTTTAAATATATTATGATTCGATAACTTTTGTGCACTTTCTAAAAAAAAGTTTTAGCTAAAAATAATTTTGAAAGAGCGTTTCGGTTCATGGAATTCCTTCCAATCTGAGTTCTGTACTTAAAAATAAATAGCATTTAAAAAATTACTTACTTTGTTGATTAAGTTAATTAATACACTACAAGGACTACTTGAAAGTTAATAGCAAGGAAAGAATTTTTTTCGTAAATGATTCTTTAAATTATGAACATTAGTCGGATTTTGAAGTTATTGAAGGATCTAAACTCTTTTTGGAATTATCAATAAATCAGAAAATACTGTAATAATCGTCAATTTTTGAGAATGCATATTTTCCTCGAATAAGAATCATTTGAATATGGAAAAGATGGCGTAAAATTTTCAAATTTATTTTTGATGTTTATTTAAACAGACATGAGCTTGTATATCAAGTAAATCTGTCTTAAGTGGAAAATATCTACAGCCAGACACAAATAGTACCAAAAACAATTACACTTGTTAGATTTTAAATTTGTAAGATTTGGATATTTTTTACTAGTTTAATTTTTATCTAATTACTGCTGATATTAAAAAAAAATAAATATAACATTTAAAAAATTTGTCAAAAATCTGTGTTTTACTAAGAGTAGAAAAAAATATATACTTCACCCGTATTTCCTTTATTGAAAACTGTGATAAATATTGGAATTTCATTATTTAAAATTATGTGGTCCGATTAATTATTAACAACTAGCTGCATCCGTCGAAATTCGACGGAAAAGAATATATATTATATATGATATATATCAGTGTTATATACATAATAAAATACTGAGCGAAATAAACAATTACCACTTCTTAAAATAGGGATACGAAAAGTAAAACAATACCTTTGTTATTAAAAGAATAAAAATTTTGCTTTTTTTTGCTGATATGCAGAAAACATTTTATTTATTTTTATTTTAAATAATAACTTAATGCAACGAAATTATTTTAATTAATTTTTGATATTATGTAAAATAGAAATATCGTAATACCGGCATATCGCAGGTTTATTCTTTTTTTTCTAATATGGCATCATTTACATCTTCAGAAACACTCATCTTTTCCGAATTAAAAGCGTGATTTATGCAGTTATTTAAAAATTCTTTAGTTCATAAAATATTTATTATAATTAAATAAAAATGGCGTAATTTATATAAATATTTTCATTTGTACATGCCACGGACCTTTAAGTTAATAGAAGATTTGTTTATTTAGATGCAGGAATAAAAGTCGGCGATTATGATATCATCACTGACACAGCTATAACAATATACATTATATTCATGGAACAAATTTATCTAGTTTCTGAATGACGACATTTTTTCCATAGACAAAATTTTGCTTTAGATATTATATTTTATTAAAGTTTATTTTTTGTTATTTTATTTACATAATACTTTATAATATTACTAATTAAATAATCTGCGTATTGTATCACAATTAATAAATAATTATGTGTAATCATTTTATTAGGATTAAATTTTACGAAAATCATTGCTTCTTTCTTTGAAATGCTATTACACATTCACCGATGAGATCAACCTCCTGATTGGTGGAAAGTGATAAAGCAAAATAAATTTTTATTATAGAGAGAAAAACTTAACCTGTTGCCACTGTTTTAAAGAAATGCCAAGAAAAAGCTTTTACAATTAAAAATAAAATATAAAAATAGAAATAAATTAAAAATTAGCCAGAATGGGCACATCTACACATGAACAACTTTCATTTAAAAAATAATTATCAAAATCGGGCCAGTAGAAAGTTCAGGGCTGATGACTAAAAAAACAGCCAGGCCTTTTAAATATATAGATTATGAAATTTAAGGCGATCAGTAATAATCAATTACAATCGACACACAACGACTGTAAAATTAAATGTGTGCCGGTGTAATCGAAGGTAGTATGGAATGTAATCTATATAATTTATATTATATAAGTATAATATAATAATTCAACAAATGCAACAATATGAAAAATTTAGTCACCTTTTTTGTCAGAATAACATTGATTTTAGACAGTTACAGAATTAAAAATATCCATCTTTGTTACAAAACTGTGAAGTTTTCAAGCACTAACTTAATTTGTAAAGATAAAATTGATATTAATTGAAATTAAAAGATAAGCTAAGGATATTGTTTCAATTAATGATATTCGCAATCGTAGACAGTATGTAAAAATATCGTTACTAAAAATTTTCTCAGGAAGTGGGATGTTTATTAGAATATTTTATGTAACTTAACAAAAGAAATTTATGTAATACACATTTGCATTCTGAAACGAGTCTTTGAAAGCCACCGTAAGACTTACCCGTCATGGATATGCATAATATAATTTATGAAAATAAAACATATGTAAACTATTAATAAAATGCATTGCAATTCCAAAGCAAAATTTAAATGTATATTTAAATATTTTTAATATACATAGTAATGTTCTATTAATGAATGGCTGATGAACCAACTTCAACAAATTATATAAAACGTCAAACTACTCAAGTAGTACCGAACTGCTTAAAAGAAACATTCTTTTAACTCCAAAAATAATAATTATACTAACTAAAAGTTGACAGTGTCGGATTAAGTGTCTCATTTTCAATTAAAATATATCTTTGGATTGAAATTTGCATAAAATACAGGGTCATGAAAAATTTAAGAATGTGAAAAACAGGATTAGAAATATCTCGACAACTAATAATTTGTTCGACTTTGTTCTTTGTACAAAATTTGTGTTATTTTATTGTCTTTTACATCCACAACTTAAAATAAAAAAATCGACAGTTTTTATGTACCTTTCATCAGAAAGAATTTTTCGAGAGTCCAAAAAAAAATAGTTCCGGAAAATCGAGGTTTCTGATATTAAATACGCTTCGTCCCATTCTTACATACCAAGCACATACAAAATTTCAAGTTTCTAAATAAATTTGTTCGGAAGATAGAGCGTTTACAGTCGGAAGATAGAGCGTTTGCTGCGACAGACAAACACGCAGACGGACGGACGGCAAAAATTTTTTTTTTCTAAAACATTTTTTCGGAATCTCCAGTATATGAAACGAGTAAATCTGTCAAAATTTGTTTTTCGATTTTCAAAACGATTGCAGGACTTACAGCTATACTAAGTATGATGGGTAATGTGTAAAAAACAGTAACGTTACTAAGAATTTTTTAAAGAAACTGAGATTCCCAGAACTTTTTTTGTAACTAAAAAAACGGCAAGAAAAATTAGTCGGATGTGGCGATTCTAAAACTTTCTTCTATCTCATACATATTAATAATACAAAATTCGCTACCACATTGTCAAAAAAATATGACAATCTTTGACTTTCATGATGATATGTATGATATATAATTCCGTGCATTAGTTATTGAAATATGACTATTTATAAAATTACGTAAATTATTCAAAATGCAGCATGGCAGCGCTACTTGTTTGGTGATTTACAATTAAATCTAATCTGCAACAACATGTGTCAATATCTAACTGAATCTGAGATTTGGAAAATATCCGTGTATTAGTGCTTGAGAAAGAAATAGTGGAGAAAAAAGTGAAAATTGCAACATAGCAGCACCACATTTTGTACCAAGGTATATAGAGGACTAATTTAATATCAAGTTTTATGAAAATCCGTTCATTAATTCTTGAGATAAAATTATTATGGAAATCGGAAAATACAATATAGCAGCGACATCTTTTTAGGGATTTGCATCAAAATGTTGAAAATATCAATTTATGTCAACAACTAACAGAATCTGAAGTTTGCTGAAAATCTGTACATTAGTTCTTGAGCAATATGGGAAATCGTTAAAATACTGCAAAGAAGCGTTGTCTAGCTTCCTACCAAAACGTAGAAAACGTCAACTCATGTCAAGGAATAACTGAATCTGAAATATGATGAAAATACGTGGGTTAGGTCTTGAGATAGAGGTATTGTGGTATTAGTATAAAATACCGCATTTCGGCGCCACCTGTTGAGCCATTTACACAAAAAAGCACATAATTGTTTCTTTGACTAACTGGCAAAAATATTTTATTAATAGCGGGTGATTTCTGATTTCTAAGCATTAGTTCTTGAGATATTGTGCCCACTAAATGTATGTCAAATACAGATAGACAGCACAGATTCACGCTGACATTTTGTAAAAAAACATGTGTTTAGCAATATCTAACCCCTAAAACATGTTTATTCATTAAAAAATCGGAATTTGAAAATTTTCTTGAATTTAATTGTTTCTTCTTGTAAAAAAAGGAAAGTAAAAATCATGTAACTCTGTGTATGGATAAAATTTCAGTAAACAATCCAAAAAAAATTACGAACCCAGTACTCCCTTCTTGTAAAAATTGAAGAAATTAAATATGTAACTTTCGCAAGTTACGGATTTTTGGATTCACATTTTTTTTGGAACATTGTACAAATAAAATTTTGGTAAACAATTAGAAAATTTTCGCGAATCAAATACTTTCTTCTTGTAAAAAAAGGAGAAAGTGAAAATCATGTAATTCTCGAATTTTTAGATTCACATACTTTTTCCTGTACATTGTTCAGGTAAAATTTTGCTAAACATACATATTTCTGAAGTTTTTAACAAAACTAGTTTTGCAGATTTGCATATTTTTGTTTACAGCGAATAGAAAACACCTATATGAGAGAAATATACTATGAATTCAAGATTACAAATATAATTCATATGAATGATCCATACTTTATCGAAATATTGACTTCCAATATTTGCAACGACACCATTGTGTTACTCATACTCCATAAATATTAATGTCGTACTCTCCAAAGACAGAATAATAATTCTTTTTTACTATAACAAGCATTGAATCAATATAGATTATTTTCTATCGGCATTAATCATATTTGTAATACATTCCTCGAATTTGTTATGGTGCACAAAAAATTTAGAAGTCTACAGATGTAATACCGTTTATTCTATTCAAATTTACTATCAGCTATTATGAAATGTTCTTTAATACTTTTTATGGAACTTTTATTTAAATAATTAATCTAAGAAAAAAACTTTCTTTTTTTAAAAATATCTATTAATTTATTTTTACATTGTAATATTTCGTATCACTATTCTCAATAAAAATATATGTATTATTTTAATACATTCTCTACCGGCAATTTTACACAGAATCTTTCGCATGTAACCAAACTGTGTTTAAGAATTGAGTACAAAAGTGAAACAGTGTAAATGCAGTTTATAATAATACATTTATACATAATGGATTGAAATGGAACTTTTATTATATTTTTCTTTAAGCAGTTCATAATATTATGGTGTGAAAAATTGCGATATGCATAATATTAAAGTGTGAAAAGGATATCCATATGTCATTGTCATCAAATAAAGATTTGAGAAAAATATTTTTCTTTATTTTGGATAGAACAATTAAAAAACAACTTAAAAGCATAAGTTATAAGATCTCATTCGCTCATCAGTAATTCTAATTGGAAGAATGTGATTTTCTAGTAGGTCTTTGGACAGAAATATTTTAAAGTTATCAATTTAACAAAATAATTCCTTTTGCTTTTTGAGAAATAAATAGTTTGAAATGAAGCTAAACTTGAATATTGTAATAAATAATTTTGGCTAAGTAAAAGATATTACACCAGACGTCATTAACTGAGAGAAAAAGTTCTAATTTTTATGTTATGAGGCGTTTCAGATTTTAATAATCTGATTTACTATATGCAGTGGTTGATAGTATTTTTTAGTAATTTACAAAGGCATTTCACCCTGCACTCGCATGCATTTATTTATTATCTATTAAATAACTTTTTTCTCTGGTCTCAAATGTTGCCTTCAAGAAGTCGGCGTTCTCCTTTATTAATACTAGTATATAACCCCGTCAAAAATGACGGAATTTTCACTTGCATTTCATCTTTTTAATACTTTATACAAACAAACAGAATGCAGATTTTATTTTTGAAGAGTTTGTATTGTAAAAAAGCACATTTTAAAAATAGCAATAAATTTCTACAAATACAAGGGATTTTTTTTTTTACTTGATATTTAGTTTTTGAGCAAATTTTAATTTCAAAACAAAGAACAGTATTTATTACAATAATAATGATAATTGGCAAAATAAATCTCAATTTCTGAAGATTTCACAAAACATTTAAATTAAATAATTGAAGTTTTTAAAATTTTAAAATACATTCTTTATTATGATTCGGCAGCGATTTTAGTCGTAGGTATATGATAGATTCTTAGTCCGATGCTTTTAGGCATCGATTATGAAGCTTTGAGTTTTCTTTTTAAATTTAGATTTGGTGCCATCTATACGCAGTTAATATACACAAAACTTTAAAAAAAAATCTTAGTTTCTTATAGAAAATACTGCTATTTTCTATAGTAGGAGGCATTGATTTAAATCAAAATCAATTTTTAAAAACTTCAGCTTGCAACTTTAAAAATTCAATCGGTAAGTTATGAAAACCAAAATTATTATTATTGTTTCTTTTGTAAAATTTTAAATTAAATCTACCAGTTTTTAAAGTTTAGATTATATCCATTCGAAATTTGCTTACATTGTAAACGAAATTTGTATTTTTTATCAAATGCCATTTAAATGTAAGGAACATATAATATCATAACTAAATAAAAATCATCAAATTTTAATTTAAGAGCAATTTTGATTTATTTGCATCCGTTGCATCAAAGCAGTTAAAGTTTTAATTTAAGACCATGTGAAAAAATAATTTTCAGTTATACTAATGCAGTCATGATGATATCTTATATATCCATAACAACTTGAAGAAAAAAAAAGAGCTTATTCATTTAAATAGAAAACAAAATTTAAATAAATTAACCGGATAAATGCTAGTATTAAAAAAAAATAAAACTAAATTTAAATTCATCTAAAACTAAATTTATCTTTTACAATATATTCCCAAAAAGGCTTCTAAAATAGCTCATAGATGGCAGCACTAAAGTTGTGAGAGACGGTGCTAGAGTGATAAATAAAATACGATCGTACTCAGATAGTAAAAAACTTTTCCATTTCCACTGTTATCTTTATAATTTGGTTTAATATACATATTTTATATGAAAATATGCTGAAAAAACATTATTTCAAGTGGAAGAAATTTTAAAAGCATCATTTTAGCATCTGTTTTCAATTAAGCCTAACGTGGCGTCTAGCAACGGTTGAATCCAGATAGGAATGGCACAACCTGGAACCGTCCTACACATTTCTTCGGACGCATTTATTATAAGTAGATAGAAAAATGAAAAGTAAACAAAAGCAGCACGTGTATTTTTTCAAAGAAATTTTCTTCCAAAATTGACTCTTTGGCAAATTTAAAATTTACGTTTCATAAATTAAAATACACGTACCTTATGATGTCACTTTTAAGTGCAAAGATGACGCTGTTTTTTCCATTTAACATGCGCACTTCGATTTTTATACCTTTATAAAAGAATGTTTTTAAATAACTATTTTTATCTTAATACTTATTTCTTTTGACAATATATATTTCCAAACTAAAAATGGTACTAAAAATAAGATACCAAAAAGTAACTGAAAGAAAAATTATCATAAAAATAAGGGACACGATTAAATGTTTTTTTTTCTCTTGTCAGCGTGACAAATAAAAAAAATCGTCTGCTCTGGTAAATTTACGGGGAATTACATAAACATCTGCCTTTTTAACACTTTCCAACAAAGTTGAAAAGTGTTTATGATTTCGGTTTGTCTGGCCGTCTGGCCGCGCTCGAAGGGGTAAATACACTCAGATTACCCTGAAACATTTGGACGTTTTTGACATTTATTCTCGCACGAACCTTATTACAAATGAAGTTTCGAGCACGATTAGTTTATTTAGAGAGACAGTCAAAATTTTACCGTTACATTACAGCCTATGGGGGAAAAATTTCTAAGATATTACACCCTGTCAAACATATTACAATTTTTATGCATTTACAAAGTGTATTAAAATACGCATTCTGGAAAGTATGCGATGGGAAAAAATAGCTATTATTCATTTACGGGGCCACACAAAAGAATTCCATTACATAATGGTAAAAAGGGAAATTGTGTGCGACATATTTTAGTTATATTAAACTACTTCATTTATAATAAAATTGATATATGTTGCTGAGGCTTAGTATAAGTTATACGATATAGTGATGTATAATACGAAGTGCATAACATTTGCTGGGAAACATGAAAGATTTCAAATAGTATATTCTCTCGAAAGTACTGCATATGTATCTGATGATGGCTGATGTATGGATGAAACGCATTTTAATTATGATATGCGCTTTTTAGTTTCACTAAATCTATGCATATTATATGGTTTGTATAAATGCTATAGCTGATACACAGGGCTATACAAAAGAGCTCGCAAACGTTATTGAATATGAGAGTAAATTACTTAAAGGTTGTTTATAAAAAAGTTATACATTTTTATGCTGAACTGCATTTAGTTTACTAAAAAAGATTTGTAGAATACAGATGAAATGATATACATAGGGACACGCAACGAAATGGGTACATGTACGCCTATGAATGATTATTTCTGAGAATGTGATTTCAGTAGATTTAAGAGTGTTTTAGTTAAAAATATTTTTTATCTATATACTGGCTTCTAATACAGTTACTTGGTAAACTACAGGGCCGAATAAAAGTATTCATGTATGTTTCCATCTCTTAGTATAAATTGCTGAAAGAGAAATTTAAATCTGCAAGGCATTATCTTGCTAAACTAAATTCCCTCATTATATAATATATCTAGCAACCGACAGGTCAAATACAGGGTTGTTCAAAAGTATTGGAAAACATTTTAGGCTATATACAATAACCTTCTTTCCCTAAACAATGAAGTTTTGTTAAAGATTTCAGGAAGTGTTGGAAAGTGTTTCATATTCTATGATGCTTAACGCATATTTGTTTTACTTGTTTTAATTTTTAATATTCACTTCTAGAAGACTATCTTCTAAGCTGGCTAAATAAACTGCTCAGAATTAACAACATACAGAAGAAAAAATGAACAAAATCATCTCATTTACAGTTTTGTTAGAAAACGATATTTGTATTATGTATGTTTCATTATACTTTAATCCCGAGTTTATGATAAATTCATAGGCGCACGAAACAGTATACAGAATTTGTAACTATAGCAACAACAGAAAGGTTAAAGAACAAAGTACGAATATAAGGCAAAAAATTTAATAGTAAACAAAATTAGGTACTACTCTGTTATCCCGTCGACCAAAATAATATCGCCAAATTATAAGATTAAATGTCAATAATGGATGATCGTGAATGTCCATTGAATGACATTAAATACGATACACGTGTTTAAAACGTTATTAAGTTTTTATTTTTTTCGATTTTTATTTGTATTTTTATTAATATCCTACTACTTATTTGATTTTTTTATTATTTAAAATAAAAATCACGTCAATATGCATAATTTGGCTATTAGTTTGGCGATTTGTATAATTTGGCGACATTGGTCGACGGGATAACAGAGTAGTACCCAAAATTATTTTACCAAAACATCTGATTAACCCTTTTCGTCATTTATTTTTAACTCTTCCAAAATCCGTGTTTTTATTTCTTCATTTATTTCAAGAAAAAAAGCTAATCCCTCCCCCATTTTTCTTCATATTCGGGTTATAGCTTTTTAATGTATTTTCTGTTTAATTAAAAAATTGAAATAATTGAAAATGTACAATGGTCAAAAGTTAAAAATTTTTGATAAGTAAGAGAAAAAAAAAATTACGGGCTATTATAAGAGATAATATTTTAATTTATTTAATTCCATTTTTTCTTCTGTTTTTATGATAAAATGGCAACAAAAAGATGCAGTATATATATTTTTTTCATTTTTCCCCTTTATTTTCTACAGAAATGGAGTACTTCAGTTGCCACGATTAAAAAATCTGAATTAAAAACTACAAAAAAATTAATAACTTAAAAACAAATTGAGATACAGCTTGGAAACAAACTGCATTTAAAAGTACATTTTTTTTTCTATTCAACGGTATAAGGATTAAAAGTGTACGATGTCTATAAGTTTAAAAATTTGCAGTAGTGAAAACTGCAAAAGTGAAATGTCATCGGAAAGTGTTGCTATTCGTAAAATGACGTATGCGTTACGCACAGATACGTTTGGCCTTTATTATATAGATTCTACAATTGCCAGCTTCATCCTTAAAAGAGAAAATATGGAAATCAAAAGACAAGTTATTATGGACGTATGTGGGTGTAAAGAAGAAATCATATATCATGGTAATTCGCAATATTAATAATAAATTTAATGCACAAAGTCGATTGTGCATTTTTTTTTCTTTTAGCGAAATAAAAAAGGCCAAGACTCTCTATTCTAACTTTATTCTACAATAAAGTACAATCCACTGCTTTAAATTCAAAAAGGGTATAGAAATAACTTGTGTAAATAGTTACATAACAAGTATTGCAACATATGTTCCTTTTCTAGTTAGTATTTTTAGTACGTCAGGGTCTAAAACTCGACCTTTCATTTATCGTAAAACCTACAAAAACTGTATAAACGCTCCAGTCACGTTTTGCATACACCAAAAATCATGTTAAATTCTTTTGAGTTTGTAGTTATTTACTCTTCTTTTCTACTTTGCGTACGTATTTTTCATCTTCTTTTACATCTTACCGTCTTGTGTGACAACGGATCTACATACAATTTGTTGAATATTTTGTCATTGTTAAGATCCACAATGCTTAAAGCCTTTATGATAGTAAAATAATGCAAATCTAAATAACAATTAAAATAGTTTTTATGATATCATACCAAAGCACGAATAACTATTTTACAATGCCTATTTAAAATTGAAGATTTAAAATTCCTATAAACAATGAAAGAGAAAGCAGGAATTAACAAATGATCTACCAACAATGTTTAGTTTTGAAAAGAAATAACTCGTATCTGCCAACCAATTAAAAAATGACTTATAAAATCTGACTATCTGAATTATTATCAGTAAGGCAGTATGCTTGAGATTTAAAATATGCGTATATATTTGTTTCTAGATATATTCTGTACTTTTTAAAAATTAAATTAACAAATATTATATCAGTTGCAAGTTAATCTTGTGCATTGGAGAGCTGATACTCACTAAAGACAAGTGTCGTCAAGTGTCCCTTGTAAATCCGAATGCTTTGACCACCACTAATATCTTACAGTTTATTTTGCCATCTTTTATCACATAATATTTGGTCATCAGATAAGAAGAAGAAAGATAGTTTAAATTTTTAATGTCCAGAGCATTTAGAGCTCCTATTTACTCGGAATACTACAATGCAAAAAAAAAAATCACAGTAATTAAACAGCAAAAAATGCTGGCAATATGGGTGCCAGTAAATTTTGCAGTATAATTACAGCAATTGCGTTTTTTTTAGATTTTACAGCAGTCTTGTATAATTTCAGCATTTTTTGCTGTTAATTTACTAAAACTCGTTTTCCAGATTTTACAGCACTCTTGTAGATTTTCAGCATTTTTTGCTGTTTTTTTTACTAAAGATTGTTTTTTTAAATTTTACAGCACTCTTGTAGATTTTCAGCATTTTTTGCTGTTAATTTATTAAAATTTGTTTTTCAGATTTTACTGTACTTCTGTAGATTTTCAGCATTTTTTGCTGTTAATTTACTAAAATTTGTTTTTCAGATTTTACTGTACTTATGTAGATTTTCAGCATTTTTTGCTGTTAATTTACTAAAATTTGTTTGTCAGATTTTACTTTTTAGCATTTAGATTTTACTTTTAGCATTTTTTGTTATTATTTTACTGAAATTTTTTTTTCAGATTTAACTACTCTTTTGTAGTCATTCAGCATTTTTTGCAGTTAATGTACTAAAATTTGTTTTTACTGCTTTTTCCTTGATTTTCTGCAATTTTTGAGTTAAATTAAGCAAATTTTCTGGAACTTTCCGCGGCAAAACTTATCTTGGGTGGCTTTTGTCAGCGACAATTTGCCATGCTCCCCATGAGTTCTTTTGATCTTTCTCGCCAAGGTTACGCTATTCTCTTTTAGTGTCACTTTACTGTCCAGAAAATGATCTATGCTTTTATTTTATCTTACCGCCGTAAGAACAAGGAGTTAGACTCATTTTCGAGGGTAAAAATCTTTTACATAGGAATCTACTATAAATGAAGATTTTTGTGTAAATCTTACAAATCTCCTTAGAAAGCAGAAGAGTGGGGGGGGGGTAGATTAATGATTAGATTTAATGGAATTTTTAAGACATATTCTCGTATCTTTTGCCAAAACCGTGGGTGTATTTCACGACTCCTTTCGTAGAGGGCGCTTACAAAAAAAAAAAAAAAAAAAAAAAAAAAACAGCCAAAAGGATTGTGAATTGTATTTTTTCCTTTTCTAGAAAGAAAAACAGTATTTTCCACTGTTATATTCACCGTTATTTTTTACTGTGTAGTAGTTAGTAAGAAACCCCTTCTCAAATGCAAAGGGTTAATACAAAGTAATGTATAAAGAATCGAATTATGTATAGTGGTAAACTAATATTCCCATTACATTATAAATACAGTTGTATTCTGAAAAGCATACGGATAAATACCACGATAACTTACGGTTTTTAATATAGATATACATTTTTAAATATACTTAATTACAAAAAATCATCTATATTATTGTTTCAAGTGGAATAAAAATAAAATACAAATTCATTTTAAAATTTGACATATGCGTGAGTTAATCGATAGAATGATCTTCATGCGAAGAGGTCAGTTCTAAAGTTTCTATTTTGTAAAAGCTTAAGAGAAGACACAATTCAACTTTTGCTTTTAATATTTAAGTGTATTCTACACAACTTTTATTAGAGGCTAGTTGCATGAGTATTTGCGGTGTAAGTAACATAGCTACCAATATTTCAAAACGAAATTTAATTAAAATTGATTTTAATATATTTGGCTTTAAATTTTATTTTTACTTTATGAATACAAAACACTTTAATTCCGAAATAACTTCAAATTTAATCTGCTGATTTTTAATGCATTTATTTTAACTAAAATGTTGTCACATTTCTTCTTAACCCTTCCTAACCCCTTTTCACAAAGTGTCACAATTTCACGAAATCCCCCCGCCATGCTTATGTGCAGGGTCGTAGCTAAGGAGGCGCTATGGGCGGCTCATCCCCCCCCTTAAATATTTTGAGCCCCCCCTGGAAAAGTTTCCAATATCATTAAATGAATTTCTTCTTCGAAGATTCAAATGACTTTCTGTTTAAAAAACTAATTTAGTTTTGAGACCTTTTTATAGTTTTGTAGAATTACTAAATTGCATCTAAAATAAATAATTCAACATTCCCTCATCCTATTTATACATATGAAACTAACATGATGTTTAACTTTGCACCAGTTGTACACTCAAAATTTTCATGATATATTTTTCTTAGTATAAAATGAAGTTATTACAACAGTTTAATAAGAAACATAATACCTACAATGTGAATATTCACTGATTCATCTTTCTGCATCAGAGAGAGAAAAAAAATTATCAGCCCCTTCTACAATCTCTTGAGCCCCCCTATAGATCACTTCTAGATACGGCCCTGCTTATGTGGCATAATTTGTGGACGACCCCTATAGGAAAGCAAACTTTTCAAAATAATGGTGGCTAACAATCAAAGCAGTTATCAGTTAATGTGACTTTCACGAAAGAAATCCATGCAAATTAGCCTATAAATCATTTTCAAATAGTCCATTGTTGAAGTGGATTGTACATATTTTTACGAAACTTAAAAATAGATTAGTTTTCATACCTTTATTATAATCATAAAGCAAAATATATTTTTAAATTCAAACTCTCAATAAATACAAGTGTTTTCTTTAGTATCTCTTGTACTGCACAGCTTTTATTTTAGGATATTTCCCTGTTTTATATATTCTCATTTACTTATTTTTGTATGTAAACGAAACTTTTTATTCCAATTAGTATAAGAATACTCGACTAATTCTAAGAAGTTATTTTTTCTTTAAGGATCTGCTTTTCTGAAAGCGGCACTTTTTGTAAAAATCCATGAAAGAATACTGATAACTTTAATTAGACATTTAAACATTTTTATGTTTTGACAAAATAAAAATAAGTTATTTACGTGATATGCGCTATAGAATAAAAAATATAAAGCTGTTTCTTAATTAACGTTGAAAAATTGAAACTTTCATTTATCGGAAAATTACAAAAAATCTTTTAAAAAATAAAGTTTAGCTTTTAATGTTGAATGCAACGAACTTGTATTTAATTATAGGTAATTTTCATCGGATAAAATTAAGTATAAAATTAAATAAATTTTAAATTTTTTTTGTAAATTATTAAGAAAAATGATTGATATAAAGTTATTATACATTGAGTAATATATAAAATTATTTGCATTGACTCAACAATTGGTAAGTAGACGATACTGGCTTAAAATAAATATTTTTGTTTAAAATTATATTTTTTCTTATTCTATGTAAGCAATCTAAATTTGCAAATCAATATTTACCAAATAAAATAATCATTAAAAAATGCATATTTTTATCCATTAAAATTTATAGGAGACTTTTTATTTCATATATAGAGTTTTCTTCCAAAATTTTAATTAACTGATACTAAACACACTAAATACTGACAAAGAGAAATTATTTTTATCAAATTATACTATGATGGTTAACAGAACAATTTTTGATTAGATACCATAAACATAATATCTAAATCTATGAGTATTCCTTATTTTTTTAATACAAAAACGGTTTAATTTATCTTAATATTTGTATCATTTAATTTTTCAACAAGCCATTCCAAATGAAATAAATATCCTGTGTAACGATACAAAATACTTTTTATTGTGCAACATAAAAATAATATTAAAATAAAATATTTCATAAAATAAAGCGTCTTGTAAAATTCTTAAAAGTTTCTAAATAGATTTGAAGAATAGTCAGTGACTTAATATTCAAAGTTTTTAAGAGTAAATTGGGATGATCTTAAAATAAAAAATCAATTATTTAATTCGAAGATAGTTTTATTTCATTAATATATTATTAGAAATTGCATGTATTAACATTGAAACATATATTTATATATGTAATTAAAATGGCTTTGAAATATATATATGTTACTTAAACATAAATGACAACGTACGTCTCTATTATAAGACATTGCCTATAATTGAGTTAAAATGAAAGTATGTGAAATTTTCTGATAGATTAACTAACCATGTACACTTACATAATAGGTTTTTTTATTCGGACAGGCAAGTGCATGTCTAGAAAAAATGTTATCATTATTGTACTCACTATAATCGCTTACTCCAGGTATACTTAAATTAATGGAGAAATGACATTATGGAAACAGCCAATCTCATACAATAAAGCTTGTCAGTGTATTTAACGTTTAGGTTATAACTATAGAATCAGTTAATATATTTAAGCAAATATGAAATACTTTCATAATTCATATGTTATTTATGTTATTTATTTGAAAGTATCAAACTGAATGTTAAAACTAAACCATTTTGTTATACGTTTTTAATTTTTTGTTATAATGATACTAAAATATAAATGACAACGTAAATTTCTATTATAAGATATTACCTATTATTGAGTTAAAATGAAGGTATATGATATTTCCTGACAATTTAACAAACCATGTACATTACACATATTAACTTATTAAGGGTTCATTATTAAGACAGGCTAGTGCATGTCTAGAATAACTGTTATTATTTTAGCCACTAAAATCGCTTACTTCAGCTATACGTTTATGTTACATTAACATTTATGTTACACAACTATACAATCAGTTAAGATGGATAAATAAATATGAAACATTTTCATAATTCATATGTTTAATATTATTATACATTTGGAACTATCAAACTGAGTATTAAAATGATAAGATTTCGTCAATTATATGATATAAATAAGACTATGTTTTAAATACATCATTAAATTATATTTATAGTCTTCAGTGTACCATGTATTATTTATATTAGTACTATATACTTTTTCAATTTCTATTTTTTAAATTATAAAATTTATAAATTATCCAATTAAAAAAAAATCAACTTTCGTACACAATATTTTACATCCTGTTCCAAAAGTTTAGACAATCAATAAAATTTGCATTAGCATAAAAAGTAATAAGGTACAAATAAAATTCGTGAGATAGGTAACAAACCATAGCTGTTTTGCTGATATATACACATAAATTATGATCAGTGGTTTGAAATTATAAAAGATGCATTAAATTTTATAATAATCTCCTGTCCCAAAAGTATAGACAATTTTATTTGTTTTTAGTTTTACACTTATAAAAGTAACTAAAAACTTACTTTTAATATTGAATTACATTGCCACGATACTTTATAACATCAATTACACTTTGTTAGATTGGGTTGACTGAGAACTGCAATACAGATAGAGATATTCATACTATGCTTTGTCAATTGCAGTTTTCAGTCATTTACATATGTATATTTCTTTCACTTTTCTTATATTTTAAGAGATAATGTCCTCCATATGTTCTCCATGGAATTAAATCTGGATTATGTGCTGACCAATATAATAAAGTGCTACTGTTTTGCCTGCTGAAACAGTCTTGGGTTCTTGTCTTAGATCACCCAGTAAAATTTATAACCATCGGGGCCGTCGAAATTCCATTTCTTTTCATCACTGAAAGTGACAGAAATCCATTTTTCACCGTATGACATATGCTTTTTAGCCCACTTTAGATGTGCATCTTTATGTCTCTGCTTTATGCAACGTTTTACTTTAAAACTCTTGTAAATGATATTTGTTGAAGCTTTAGATCTTCTGTGTGCGGTACGTTTTTGAATACTGGAAATTTATGCAATTTAACGCACAGATAAATTATCAACTGAAGCCTTTTTAATAACATTCTGTCATCACGTATCATTGTTTTTTATGCTTTCCTACTCGCTTTCTACTATTCAATGTCTATCTGATTTCAAAACTCTATAAATACTGCTCAACGACCTCTTTATTCTTCTCGATATTTATACCAGATATTGTCCTTGCTCTTTCAAAAGTAAAATCTTAATAATTTCATCTTTAGAAACTTTTATAGAACATATCATCATGAACAAATCAATACATTGAATTCCACAAAATTCAATAATTCCACAAAAATTCAATAAATTATTATGCTAAAAATATAGCATGTTCTATTACAAGGGAGAAATTATTCTGCACGTATAGAAACAAACAAAAATAAAATATTTTTTTTTATTTTGTGAACAAAAATGTAAAAGAAAACATGTAATGCTGTATTGTGTCTATAGTTTTGGGACATCATATTATTATATAATTTAATGTATATTTTATAATTTCAGTCCTTTGATCATAATTTATATGTGTATATCAGAAAAACCGCTATTATGTACTACCTATCTCACGAATTTTAATTGTACTTCATTACTTCTTATGTTAAAGCAAATTTTATTGATTGTCTAAAGTTTTGGGACAAAGTGTATTAGAAATTGCATGCATTCACATTTTAACATACATATATACATGAAATAAACTGTCAAGTGAATTCATTGACGCTAATTAAAAATAAATGATAACTTACATGTCTATTATAAGGCATTACCTATTATTGAGTAAAATGGAAGTATGTGACACTTCCCGACAGTTTAAGTAACCATGTGTAATACACATACTTATGTAATGAGGTTCCTTATTAAGACAGGCTAGAGCATGCCTCAAATATCAGTTCTCATTATTGCAGTCACTGTAATCGCTTACTCCAGCTATACTTAAATTAATGGAGAAATGACATTATGGAAACAACAAGTGTCATACAATAACGCTTGTCGATGTAATTAACGTTTATGTTGCAACTATGGAACCAGTTAATATATTTATGTACGTATGAAATACTTTCATAATTCATATATTTAATTTTATTAATTATTTGAAATTATCAAACTGAATATTAAAAAGAAAACAGATTGTCTCTTATATGATATAAATAAAATTATGTTAACATCATTAAATTATATTTATATGTTTAAGTATACCATGTATTATTTATATTATTAAATTTACTTTTTTCAATTATTATTTTTTCTTATAAATTATCAAATTAATAAAAAGCCAATTTTCATATATAATATCTACATTATTAAAATCCGACCGTATGTATGTTGTATGTATGTGAAGCTATTTCTTCCGATCCCGGAAGCAAATAAACAAACACTCAACGTCCTAGCGCCGCGCTTCACGCCAACCCCTCTAGCCAAGGGCTTTGGCGAGAAAATGAAGTTCGACGTGCAGTGCGTATGCTACATTCTATTCTAGTACCGTAGTTTGAAGTTTACATGTGCAAATATTTATATCCAATTAACTTGAATATTTTGGATACAAAATAGTCACGTAAAAGAATTTTTCTTTTTTAAAGAAAATGCTTTTGAACTTGCAAATTAATTTAAGTCTACACAAGTTGCTATTGATTAGAATAAGTCGAATACTGATGCTGTTACAATAAGATTATACTGTTACAAAGTAAAGGCTGATGCTGAAGAATTTAAACTGCATGTTTCTAGCGTTATGAAGGTATAATAGTTGAAACAATTGTTGACTTAGTTCATCAAGATATTTCAACATAGTTCAAAAGTATTTACGAGCTTGATTTGTCCTTCATATTTTTGGGTTTACGATGAAATACTCATTAACCTCCTGACTGCCGCCGGCTGATTTTTTCACACACTAAACTGCAGGTTTCACTGCAACATAAAAAATATTTAAATTAGTATAATTCGACAAATAAAACCCAGTTCTGAAAAATTAAGTTAGGATTGATGCTATCAAAGATTATACACCGATACTAATAACGTATTTTGCATCAGGTTGGAAAAAACATCTTTTTTTATATTTTTAATAAATTACAGAGAAAACAACATTACAATATTACCCTTTGGCTGGGCAGTCAGAGGGTTAATGAAAATAAATATATTTTTAGCATTTACGGTTCGCTTACACGGATACTAAAAGGAATTCTGATTCACACGGTTTGTGGTAGAAAAATCGTTTGCGATGTGTTTTATTTTTTAATATTACATTATTTTAAGCATATTGAAATTTATACACATATGAGGGGTACTGTAAGGTGCTAACAGTAGAATAGGGTGAAATAGAATTCATCATTCACTTACAAAGAAAGACACACAAAAGAATTTGACAACAGTACTCCTCGAATAATAATTGTTGGAAGTGCGATTTCATTTGGGCAGCGCGTTTTTACTTTATTTATCATTTATTTTTTCATATTACTTAGAGTGTAGAAATTCTATATATTATATACATACAATGCTGTACAAAAAATCACGAGTACAATTTCCTTTATTGATGGTAATTTTAAAGGAGATTTTCAACTTTATTAACTAAACTACGTTTAACTAAATTAACTGTTAGCATACAGTGTAGTAAATATACACATATAGATTATATACAGGAAGTTAAAAAAAGCTGATATTTTTTAAATTGTTGATGGTAATTGCAGAAATTGGATTTTCAAATTGTCTATTTAAATATCATGTTTCAGCTTAATAAATTGCAAAATTTTTTATAGTATTCTGAAAGTGTTGGAAAATGTTTCATAGTCCATGCTACACGCATAGTTTTTCGTTCTTTTTCTTTCAGAAAATAATAGATTTATTTTAATACAGTTTGTTAACTATTGATAATATAAAGTACTTTCTAAAGGAACAATGCAGGATTGCAAGTATACCACAAATTCAATAACAAGCATGATTAGATTTTTACTTTTTCAAATTCCTCATAATTAAGTATAATATTTAATTTTTTGAAAATAAATTCGGTAGTAGCTCATAAAAGAAAAGTAAATGAGCATTCCATTAATATATATTGATCTTGAAATCTTTAAAATAAACAAAATTTTGTAAATTACAGCATAAATAAAATTCAAAGTTTTCTATTATTATGGAAAAAAAATCTGTTTCCTGACTGGTTTAATGAAGATTATCAGCATAACAGCATCGTAGCGTACAAGGAGGATTCTGAAAGAAAATTAATAAAGGCTAAATTTTTATTTCGTAGTTATCTATGAACCAAAAACTTTGAGGAGAGGCGATTGTGCCCATTATTGGATATTTTTAACCTGTTATCAATCAGCAACAAAGCACTTATTATAACATACTCTAAACCAGTAACTAAATTGATTATAGTGAATTCAATGGTGTCCATCTCTCCCCCCAAAAAAAGCTTCTAATTTTAACATTGACACTGCCTCTCCTTAACAGAATATCAATTGTAATTGTAAATGTTGAAAAAAATTAAAAGTTATATTAAAATTTTTTTTAAAAAATTTAACAATTAAAAAAAGGAATTATTAAGAATTTAAAAATTGCCCCCCCCCCCCCCAAAAAAAGTACTTTTTCTCAAATTCCCCTCAAAAATAAATTATATGCCGTATTTTGCGTCACCAACTCCCTCAGTGAATTTTCATTCATTTGTTATAATCATTTAAAGAAAGGCCAAAGTTATAGAATGGATCTATAAGGTCCGGCACACCAGTGAGACATTGAACGAAAAAACACGCGACACGCGACAATTTCACCCTGATAACAAAGGAAAAACCGGTTTGACTGCGTCATGTTGCATGCTTTTTGACGCATGTCCCCTTGTTGTGTGGCGGCCTAAGATTAAATATTTCACTTGTTCACAATATTGTATGAATACACATATTCAGCTTATGCATTTACTGACACTAGATGGTAGTACATGGTTTGCATAAAACTTCACAAACAAATGCTTTAGCTTGAAAAAAGAAAGGTCAACTTACAGAGTATTCATAATGCATGTATAATTTTTCAAAAGGTGAGATAAGCATTTTTTAATTCGCTCTCTATTCTTACAAATATTCCATAAACAAGACATACGCGGTCAAATGGATGAAGTATGAAAAGTCGAAGCAACTTCGGACTAGCACGCTCTCGGAAGTTTTTTTTTCCCCAAAGTGCTTAGCTACGGATGTTGGCGTGAAGCGCTGGGACGTTGAGTGTTTGTTTATTTGCATCCTGGAAACGGAGAAACACCGCGTTTGTTTTGAATTGAAGAATTAAAAAACATCGAGACCCCGCTTTGCCCATTCACATCCCGAAATTCCAATTAGTTGGTAAGTTATTAATTAAAAACGTTAAAATTTTTATACCTTTTCACCTATATGTTTGCACAGTGTTTGCCCAGGTCGAAAAATATACCCCCTCCCCCGAAGTCAACCGACAATGAATGAAAAAATGAGAATTTTTTTTTTCTCTTTTTTAAATTAAAATCGCGAGAGTTTTAAAGAGTCAAACAAAAAACAATGCGATTTTAAAATAGATAGTTCTTATCTTGGACTAACCGTCTAACTTTTTTTTTAAATTTACAATTTCTTCGAATTTTTTACAAAACATCGATTTTTAGTCCTTTTTTCAATATTTTCGAATAATGCATTTTTGAGTTTCAATCCTGAGATTTCTAAGAAAATCTGACAACAAACGATGCTGGTTTCTAAATAATGACACTTAAGTGATTAAAAATAAACATTTTATATCTCTTCTATTTTTATTTGGTATTTTCACTCAAAACTTTTTTTAGTTCTATATTTAAACATGATTTAAGAGTATTCAAAAATTTGAAAGAATTGATTGAATACTTAAAATAATAATAATAATTTCTATGAATGCGATGACAAAACAAAATAATCACAAGAAATCTATTGAAAAGTGTTTTGGTATCATTTCAAAAGCGAGTTGCTTCTCTTCTGAAATCCAAATATTTTAGGGGATTTTTCAGTTTAATTTCTGCTTTTTAAAAAATATATACGTGGTATTTCGAATGTGAGGGAGAGATAGATTTCCTAACCATACTTATTATATTTTAAAATATTTATTTAAAATGAAGAGATTTTACGTTTTTAGAGCTATATCCGGGCATCGCCGGGTTGCCCAGATTGCTAATGCTATTATTAAAAATGCCATGATATTATTATCTGTGTTCGTTCAAAGAGTGTTGTTATTTATTTTACCTTATTGAAATGCTAGCGACGAAACGAAGAAATTATATCTTCATGGATCTAAAAGAATAGTTCAGGAACAAATATCCCTTAACTCAATTAAAAACCGTTTGTTTACTCACTTTAATTTGAGTTCGAAGTCTTTGAACTAAACGATTCTTCTACTTAAAAGTTTTATTGTCTTAAATCAAAAAGCAATTTTTATTGCTATATATATAATTTTATTTTTTCTTTCCAGCTTCACTTTGGATATTGTAAGTACCATAAGTAAGTAAAAATATCATTTGTGAGGTTTTAGGATGCCGTGTTCTTTTTTAATATGAAAAAACATTGCCTTAAAAAAACTTATGATGTTTACATTTAACAGATATATATATCATTTCTGTATGTCAGTAAGATTTATTAAGTTAATTTATAATTTTTTTTGGTGTGATCAATTATTCAATTTGTAAAATCACGCCATTCATCTGATTTATTTATTAAAAAGAAAAAAAAAACAATAAAACGAAATGAAATTTCAGATTAGAAAAGTACAGGTGAATGATTTTTTTTATTTGTAAAATAATAAAAGATAGAACTTTTTTATATCTACTGTAACCATCAAAGAATTTGTTTATCACTTAACTGATTTTAAAACAATTTTAATAAAATTAGAACGTAAAATAAAACTGTTCATTCGTGTACTTCAACAAAATGCAAATCAGTTCAGTGGTTATGAAATTAGCCCCCATTATTCGGCAACTGACATTGTAAAGGTTGAAATACCCAATCTATACAGCTAATACAAAATAATACAGGTTTGCAGAGTAGAATCTGCTGGGCCGAGGTTTTCACTTTATTAACACGAGGGTGGGAGAGCGGTTCCGTGGGAGAACGGTTCCGTTACTGAGATACCCGAGCATCGCCGGGTTACCCAGCTATTTGCATTAGAAATTGCATACATTCACATTTTAATATATAATTATATATGAAATTAAACTGTCCAATGAAGTCATTGGCGTTACTTAAACATAAATGACAAGGCATGTCTTTATTATGAGACATTACCTATTATTGAGTTAAAATGAAAGTATGTGATATTTCTTGCAGTTTTAACTAATCATTTGTGATAGATACTTACGTAAAGGAGTTCCTTATAAGAACAGGTTAGAGCATATTTGGGATAACTGTTCTCATTATTGTAGTCACTATAACCACTTACTTCAGCTATACTTAAATTAATGGAGAAATGACATTGTGGAAACAGCAAGTCTCATACAATAAAGCTTGTCAGTGTAATTAACGTTTATGTTACTAATATAGTATCAGATAATATATTTATGTAAATATGAAATACATTAATAATTGATGTATTCAATCTTATTAATTATTTGGAATTCTCAAAATGAATATTAAAACGAAAATATTCTGCCCCTCATATTTTATAAATAACTATGTTTTAAATACATCATTAAATTATATATATAGGCTTAAGTATTCCATATATTAATTATATTGGTAATCTATACTTTTTTGTGCAATTACTATTTTTTCTTACAAATTATCAGTTGAATAAAATGCAACTTTCATACATAATATTTTATACGAAATTACATGAATTCACATTTTAACATATATATGAAATTAAACTGTTGAGTGAATTCATTGAAGTTACTTAAGCATAAATGACAGCGCATATCTCTATTATAAGACTACCTATAATTGAGTTAAAATGTACAGTCGACTTTCGTTAATTCGAAATTGGATTTTCGAATCTTCGCTTAATTCGAACTAAATATGAAGTCTTGAAATTTGCAATGGCAGAATAACGTTAAAATTAATTTGGACTCATTTTCTGTTAACTTCGTTTAATTCAAACGAACGAGAATACCGATTTTTTCATTTCTCTTCTTTCTTACGGATTTCAGATTGTTTGAATAACTTTCTTTCTTTGATTTTTGTGAAAATTGTTCCAAACAAGTATACATATAATCGAATGTATTTGATATACACTTTCTTAGTGCCCCGTCTGTCCATCACTGACAATTTAAATTTTTCTTCCATTGTGCTTGTTACTTACTAATCATTTAAGTAGTTTCTGTATTTATAACAGTCTAATTTAATACTATATCATATTCTAATAATAACAGACGAAATAAATTTGAAAAACACTATAACATTAATTCCTTTGTAATAGTACCATATTAAGCATGTTTTTATTGCATATTTTCCATAATTCTAACTTCGGATAATTTGAACATTTCTTGTGGTCTCGACGAGTTCGAATTAACGAGAGGCGACTGTATATGATATTTCCTGACAGTTTAACTAACCATATGCAATACATATACTTGCGTAATATGGTTTCTTATTAAGGTAGGCTAATGTATGTCTGGAATAACTGTTCTAATTATGGTAGTCACTATAATCGCTTACTCCAGCCATTCTTAAATTAATGGAGAAATGACATTATGGAAACAGCAAGTCTCATACAATAAAGCATGTCAATGTAGTTAACGTTTATGCTACAAGTATAGAATAAGTTAATATATTTAAGTAAATATGAAATATTTTCATAATTCATAAGTTTGTTTTCATTATTTGTTTGAAATTATCAAACTGAATGTTAAAAAGAACACAATTTGTCCCTTATATAATATACTTAAAACCTTTTTTAAATAAGCTCCAGGTTTCTCTGCAATGCAAGCAATAATTAAAATGATATAAATCAGTTGATTTAATGGATTTTTAATACAATGGGCAATGATTAACACACTCAAGGATAATATTCATATTCGTAAATAAGATTTTTCTATAACTTTGAAAGAATCATATTTTTTTAGCAATTAAAACAAAATGCTGAGAAAACAACATTACAATTTTGCCCTTTTGCAAGACTGTCAGAGGGTTAAATTATATATATATATATATAGGCTTAAGTATACTGTGTATTATGACTCTTAGTAATATGTATTGTTTTCAATTACATATACGCCCTCCTTAATTTAGATAAATGGGTTTTGATGAAATTAAATTCTAACACGGCATGAATAAGTTTCTATATTTTTTGAAAAATCAGTTATTATAAGTAAAGGAAGGTCTTCATTATAAGGTAAACCAATTTGTACTCACCAATTCATGCACTTCTTCGGCAGCATGGAAATCCACCTTGTTTATAGATTCTGTATGTTATCCAAATTAGATATGCGGATGATTTAAATTTAGGTGTATTAATTATTTCTTAATTCGTATTGCCCCTTAAAAATATAAAACTGGAATTAATGTCATTGTTATTGATAAATGATTCAATTGAATGACATTTTATTTCTTTAATATGGGAACTTTTTTGCGCGCTCCATCTAAGCGAATTACATGTTCTAAAAGTGAAAACAAAATCGTATACATTTTCATTTAAAGAAGAAGAATAATAATAACTATATAACAGTTGTTGAAATTTTTATGAATCCAAAACTAAACATATAATAGACTTTTTCTGTTAACGAGATAAACGATATTGCATTAATTTTAATTAAGAAAATTATTAGTCTCATTTCAGCTGTCAAAATAATTTCATAATCTTTCATCAGTTCTTCAAGGTTAAACGAAATTCAGTAAAAATGATTTATTGTGTTGTTTTGATGTGATGATGAAATGGAAAAAAAAAATGAATGATTTATTTCCATCAAGTTTTTAAAACAGAATTATCAGATTTGTTTAAAAATTGGACGCCGGTTTATTCCAATAAGGCGCCGTTCTCATTATATTTGGAAATATCTTTGTTGAATTCATTGGGGGAATTAGGGGAGCAAATCCTTATTCCCTTATTTTTTCGATTGCGTAATTCTTTGAAATAAGAGTACAATATACAATAAATGTGATTAGCCTGTGAGCCTCAATGCTGTCAGTATTACTGGGAACTTTTCTTTATATCCATGAGTTAAATGCCTAAATTTTCTGAAAATTTTCACATAATTGTTTCCTTGTATATCATTGTAATGTATCAGTATATATTCCAATATACTTATAGCCTCAATTAAATCAGTATTACTAACACTTTTCCTTATATCCATTTGGTAAATGCCTATAATTTCTGAAATTTTTCACATAATTGTTTCCTTAAAATCCCTATTAAAAAAGAAGTTATAGCTTTTAGATTTGTACCCGTTAGACAGCTGAAATGGTCGACGTTTCCCAAGTCATTTTCGAAAAATGACGTTTTTGGATATTACAAAATGGTATCTGAAAAGCTTCTGAATATTTGTATATCTATATCTATCTATCTATCTATCTATCTATCTATATATATATATATATATATATATATTAAGCAAACCATTCAACTAGACGCAAAATCCTTTTTTTTTAGAATTTTTATATAGATAAATTCAACGATGCTAAAGAATATAATGCAATTATTATGAATTAGAAACCGTTCAAATGGCTTGGCCAAATTATATCTAATTTTAGGAGTTGATCAATTGAATTCATTACACTGTTCTGTCATAATCATAATTCATAATTAATTGCAGCCAAATACATGTGATTATGAAGGGCATTCTAGACATAATGCCTGAGTATAATGAACAACCTCGCATATTAATAAGATAGTTTTACACGAATACATGCGATAAAATATTGCATTGTTCAGTTTGAATACGTTTACTGATTGAAAAGAATTTCTTAATCTCATAAGAAATTCTAATTTCATTAATGTATGAAAGAAACCCTTATTTCTTAGTTTGGATATTAGTTTTAAATGATCAAAATATATATATAATATTGTACGAAGGTAATAATCTATATGAAGGTAAAATAAAGTAAATTGTTTAAAATAAATTACAGCATTAAAACATTTAATATTATATTTCAATAGAAAAATACAAGATGAGTCGAGATGTGAAGATAATGGGTTTGTTGTAAAAGATTTCAAATCAAGTTTATTAAAATTCAACTGGTATATTAAGCTAAATAAATATACCATTTATTTACTGTAGAAATATTTTCTATTGCAACAGATTGTCATAAGAGTATATTTTCTTTCTGTAAAAAATTCCCAATGTAGAAATTTTACTTTTTTTTACACTGTAAAATATCGCGATTTTTTAACTATATATTTTTTTAATAGATGCCAGAACGATTTATTTTATTTTTAACTTTTGATTCTTTCATTTTAAAATTTTGCATTTAGAAATTTCTCATTAATAAAAAAAAAATTGCAGACGAAATTCTCAAAATAATCAATTTGATATTAACAAAAATAAATACAATCTACTAGTATTCTCTCTTTTTTCGCTTCACGCTTATTACTTCTGTTGATTGATTAAAACTTTCTTATATATATATATATGACAGCAAATACTTGAGCTTTTTCCGAGGTAATCGTTAGACTGATAAGTGAGAAATTCTGGAAGTGACAAAGTCAAGGCTAATGACAATTTGCGACGGGTTAGAATTCACTAATTAAACGGGAACTAATATGGAGTGAAGGATTATCTGTCGAAATTTCTTTTCTAATCTACCTAAAATATATGAAAGTTTTCAAAAAGTAAAGATAATTGCGATGTTATAAAATGTTAATGAAAGAATCATTTATCATGCAGACAGTTTTATTTTTAAATGATATTTCTTTTTATAAAGTACTATTTAAAACTGTTTACTGTTTTTTGTTTAAAATTTACTGTTTAAAATAAGTTTCTAATGCAACGGATAAAACTAGAAGTACTAATATTTTAACTTATATTTAAATTAGTTATTAGTATTTGTAATTAAATTTAAAAATAAATAAATAAATAAATAAATAAATATTTAAAAAAAAAATTGTGGTATTATGTTTGTATTTTTGAAGATTTTTCCATTAATTCTATTATACTGAACTCATCTATCCAATAAGTGGATTACAATGTAGCAGTCTTGTTACTTTTTATGTTTATGAACCTTGTTAACTTAAGGAAATAATTCTTTTTATCTACAGTATTTTGTTTTCGCGTCCCCCCCCCCAAAAAATATTCTAAAATTTATTTAAGGAAACATAGCAGTTGTTATTTTCAGTATTATTTTCCAGTTTACTTATTTATTTATTGAATTCATTGAACTCAAACATCGGACGTGTTTTTTTTTACATTAGGTGTCCACTTATAAGTCACCATCAATATACAAGAATAAGGAAGCTGAAGAAAACATATACCACCATTATGTTTCAAATTACCATGTTTCGCAATTAATTCCACAACTGAGTCGTGCCACTTTTGTCTAAAAATAAATATTCCCAAAACAATAAATTAATTAATGTTCCTTTGGAATAATATTTTCGACTATTCGCAAAATTAAGTTTATAATTGCTAATTAATTTCAGTAATAGTATATGTGATACTTAATATCAATTCAGAATCCAATACGAGTTAAGATTTTCCACCAATATCGTAACTTTAACAATCCCACACCGTTTACGTTGGATTATTTTACACACACACACACACATATATATATATATATATACACACACACATACGAACTGAAAATATAATATATAAATCTGATTGCTCAGAAAATACACGATATATTTTCGTTTTTAATTCTTGAATGTTTTATTTTCAAAATTTTGCTTTTCCCAATTTTATTAATTATACAAACGATTACTGATAAAATAATCAGTTTGATATCGACTGAAACAAGTACAATCTACAAGTATCTCTTTTTTTCGCTCCACGCTTATTACTTTTGGTGACTGATTAAAACTTTCTTTTATACATATGAGCAAATACTTGAGCTTCTTCCTGGGTAATCGTCAGACTGATAAATGTGAAATTCTGGAAGTGATAAAGTCAAGACTTAATGACAATTTGCGACGGGCTAGAATTCACTAATTAAATGGGAACTAATATGGAGTGACGGATTGTATGTCGAAATTTCTTTTCTAATCTGCTTAAAATATGTGACAGCTTTGAAAAAATAATTGCAATGTTATGTAATAGAATTAAAAAAATAATTTATCATGAAGTCAAATTATTTTTAAAGGAAAATTTTAATGAATTCGCCAGATCGAGAGGAACTGCCAGTTGAAAAAAATGGATATAGGAGGTAGGAAAGTAACCATAGTTTTCCAGTCTCCTTAGTTTAAAATGTACAAGAAGAAAATGCGGCTTTTATCACAGGGATATAAAAACGATCAACGCAAGGTTAAGGTGAACTTTCGAAAAGAACATTTGTACGACACTGTAATGTATTTTACAGCATAAAAGGCTGTATTTGGATAAATGCTTAATTAATATTAATTCAGAATTAAATACGATTTAAGATTTTCCGCTAATTTATTAGCTTTGATAATCCGGCACTTTTCATGTTAAAATGATATACAAAAGGTACTTTTCATGTTGAAAAAAACCATATGTACTCGGAAAATAAATAAATCTGATTGTACAGAAAATACACAATACATTTTTGTTTGTAACTCTTGAATATTTGATTTTCAAATTTTGCTTTTCCCTGTTTTTCTAATTATACAAACAATTACCTGTAAAATTCTCAAAATTCTCAATTTGATATTCACTGAAATATGTACAAAATCTACAAGTATTCTCTTTTTTCCGTTCCTCGCTTATTACTCCCTGGTGATTGATTAAAACTTCTCTTTATATATATGACTGCAAATACTTGAGCTTCTTCCGAGGTAATCGTCAGACTGATAAATGAGAAATTCTGGAAGTGATAAAATGAAAGCTAATGACAATTTGCGACGGGTTAGAATTCACTAATTATATGGGAACTTATATGAAGTGACGGATTATGTGTCGAAATTTCTTTTCTAGTCTGTCTAAAATGTATAATAGCTTTCAAAAAGTAATGGTAATTACAGTGTTATGAAATAGAAGTATAAGTATCATTTATCATGTAGTAAATGTTATTTTTAAAACGATACTTCTGTTCATAAAACACTATTTTCATGCAATGTTAAAACTGGAAATATGATTTCTTTATCTTACATTTTAATGTTTTATCATTATTTTTTTATTAATCTTCAAAAGAGAAATTATTATTTTAAATGATCCACATTTATTACTTCTAATGATTCATGATAACTTTTCTTTATTTATGTATATATGACTGAAAATACTTTAGCTTTTTCAAAAGTAATCGAAAAAATGCATTTGTATTGTAAAAAAAAAAAAAAAAAAAAAAAAAAAAAAAAAAAAAAAAAAAACATGCAAACTTTGAAAAATAAATTTATCAACAGTTGTATAAATGCTGTCTGATTGCACAAAAAATGCTCAATACATTTTTGTTTTTAACTCTTGAAAGTTTGATGTTCAAATTTTACATTTCCGAAATTTCTTATTTATATAAATAACTACAGGCGAAATTCTCGAAATAATTTCTTTGATATTAACTGAAATAAATACAATCTACAAGTATTCTCTCTTTTTTTGCTCCACGCTTATTACATCTGGTGATTGATTAAAACTTTTCTTTGTAGATATGACTGCAAATACTTGAGCTTCTTCCAAGGCAATCGTCAGACTGATAAATGAGAAATTCTCTAAGTGTTTAGGTCAAGGCTAATGACAATTTGCGACGGGTTAGAATTCACTAATTATATGGGAACTAATATGGAGTGACGAATCACATGTCGAAATTTCTTTTCTGATCTGTCTAAAATGTATGATAGCTTTCAAAAAGTAATGAAAATTGCAGTGTTATAAAATAGATGTAAAAGTATCATTTACCATGCAGTAAATTTTATTTTTTAAATTATATTTCTTTTTATAAAGTACTTTTTTTGCAATTTAAAATAAGTTTCTAATGCAATGTTAAAATTAAAAGTACGATTTCTTTATCTTATATTTGAATGTTTTATCATTATTTTGTTATTAATTTTCCAAAATAACATATTATTTAAAAAAAAATACATTTATTACTTTTAATGATTGATGAAAACTTTTCTTTACATATATGACTGCAAATACCTGAACTTCTTCCGAGGTAAGAAGTTCAAGTATTTGCAGTCCAGACAGATAAATGAAAAAAAATATGGAAGTGATAAAGTCAAGGCTTAATGAGAGTTTGCGACAGGTTAAAATTCTCTAATTAAATGGAAAATAATTTGGAGTGACAGACTATAAATCCATATTTTCTAATCTGTCTAAAATATATGACAGCTTTCAAAATGTAATGGTAATTGTAGTGTTATGAAATAGAAGTAAAAGAATCATTCATCATGCAGACAATTTTACTACTTAAATGACATTTCTTTTTATAAAGTACTATTTTCATTAAAAAGCTATTAGTTTATTAAATCATGAATTTTTAATTTTCCAAATTTTGCTTTGCCAGTTTTTTAATTGTAGAAACAATTACTTGTATTATTCTCAAAATAATCAATTTGATATTGTATAAAATGAGTGCAATCTACAAGCATTATCTTCTTTTTCGCCGCTCCACGCTTATTACTTTTGGCGGTTGATTAAATCCTTTCTTTATATATATATGACTGCAAATCCTTGAGCTTCTTCCTAGGTATTCGTCAGACTGATAAATGAGAAATTCTGGAAGTGATAAAGTCAAGACTTGATGACGATTTGCGACGGGCTAGAATTCACTAATTAAATGAGAACTAATACGGAGTGACGGATTAGGTGTCGAAATGTCTTTTCCAGTCTGTCTAAAATATATGACAGCTTTGAAAAAGTAATAGTAATTACAATATTATGAAATAGAAATAAAAGAATTATTCATCATGCAGTCAATTTTTTAATGATATATATATATTTTTATAAAGTACTATATTCTAGCAATTGAAAAAAAGTTTTTGAATGCAACGTTAAAACTAGAATTATGATTTGTTATCTGACATTCAATTTCTTCGTCATTATTTTTTAATAAGTTTTTAAAAATAAGAACAACTAAAAATATGCTTGATATATTTTTATAGTTTCAAAACTTATTCCATTAGCTTTATTATTATGAACTCGTCTGTTTTATAACTAATTTAGAATGTTACAATCTTGTTCATCTATATATTGATAAAAATACGCCAACTTAATACCATCATTCTATCTTATTGTATAGTGTTGTTTACATGTCGTTATCACTCACAACCATGGTAACAGATTATAGTTATAGTTATTACATATGTGACTAACGACGCCAAATAGCATTGGCGAAGAAATCATTATCTTTTATGAATACATATCAGCTGAAATATACTTTCTTGCATGTACTGTCAATAAGTTGTTGTATTAAATGCCATATTTCTTTGAAAAAAAAATGTAAAATAAAGCCGCGAAAATTGGTAGAATATTAATGCGGCGTTATTTTCCAGAAACACATTATTTTGAACATTAGATATTTTGATAGCAATTATAGTCATTTCGAAAAAGTTAGTGTTATTTCTTTTTTATTGAAGTTCTAGAAATTACATAACACAGTTTTAAAAATGACATCCTTGATAACTAAATTTTAGGAACAAAATCTGCTAATTTTAAGGATTCTGTGCAATTCGTAGTAATCAACATAAATCGCACTACAGTCCTGCTGGTATGCAGTCCGTAAGTAACATAGAAAAAAATGCACATTAATAAAATGCTATTTTTTATTCAATATTAGTAGCATGAAAAGGTATTCAAGCTTTATGTATATAAATTTGCAACAATTTTTATTTACATAACATAAAAAATTGTATTGTAAAAATAAGAATGATGATAACAAATAAGAAAGATGCAAATAAAAAATTGCGAATTAACGAGTTCTTGCTTGCTACAGTAACGAATTAATGACAAAGAATTCTATGATTTATTTGAACGTTTCTTCATATATATTTATCTTAATGTTTATTTGCTTTATCAAAATTAATTAGAGCTTCTACTTCTTATGGAATTTTTTTCTAAATCATCTAACAAATCGAAAATAAAATAGAATTTTTATTATTTAGTCATCACATAAAAAAATATTTTTTCTTTTTTTTATAGAAAGAGGAATAAAAATTTATTAATATTACCCAGCATTCTTAATGGATATCGTAAAAACTTAAAACACTTTAAAAATATGCTACTGAAAAAAATGTCGCAAAGAAAATAGTGATTTTTTTATCTAAAGAATGGGATAGAGAGACGCTAAACTTTTATAAAGACATTTATCCATTATTTTTTATTTTATAAAAGTGAATAGAACTTTATAATTTAAATGAAAATGGAGCATTTTATTATTATAGTAATATAGTTGTTATGAGCAATTCAGCATTTATTTCTACAGTGTTTTTTTTTTTTTTCAAATTTTATTCAAGGAAAAAATCCTTAGAAACTTTCCAAGCTGTTTGGGCATTACAATGCACAATATTATATCATTTCAATTTTTTTTTTTTTACGATTGTACATACTTTATGCTAAAAAACATTTCATACCAAACTAATTTTAAGCATAAAGTTAAATGTTTTCAAAATAGTTTATGTATCTGTTTCTTAAGATATTTCCGTTATTATTGCTGCAGAATTGTAGTTTCAAAAAGTTAAAAATGCAACATTTTAAAATAACATATTTTTTTAAATATCCAAATTATAATTTTTACAATAAAAATAAAGTCCTCTTACAGATTTTATGTATGATAGTTTATTATTTATTTATTTATTACTTTTGGGAGTATTTTAAGCATTAATTTTAAGAACTGAATAAACTATGTTCTACTTAAAACATATTTAATTTCAGAATATGTTTTTTCTTTCGTTTTAGAAAATTAGTGTAAGGAACATTAATAAAAATCTGCTTTTAAATTATACTGTGTATGATTTGTTTACCATATTTTTAAATTATTTGTCGCCCCAATAAATTCTTTACAAAAAGGAAAAAAATCATGTGCAGATTGGGACATTTTTCTGGGTTTAAAATAATGAACAAAGTGAGATTTTAAATTGCGCCTTTGAATGATCTTATTTTTAAACAGCTTATTACAAAATTTTCTTTCTATGTTTTTTATACACTTACTATGTTTTTTGTACATTTTTAACATTTAAAAAATTGTGTTTAAATCCAATACCTTCTTTACCCACAAAATAACAATAATAATAATCCCATGTGATGTTTTGGACTTGGGACATTTTTCCAGATATGAAAGAAAAAAAAAGCCACAAATTGTAAGTTGCGCCCCATAGTTCTCTTAATTTTTTAAAGCATTTTACAAAATGTACTTTCAATGCTTTTTGTATGATTACTCTTTCTTTATTCTGTTATTTAGATAACTAAAACATATTAAAAAATACACGCGTGTACTTTCAGAGTGAAAATGAGAAAACTGTATAATTTAAGAACTTCATACTATTACAAATATCGTGTAATCAGCATTTCTACAACAATTGCTCTTCAAAAATTGCTTTTCAACATTTAACAGTGAAGTAGTTCTGAAATTATTTTTTTCCCATGTAAAACGTGTTCTTAATTGACTTACGGATTTTAAAATATAATTCAGGTCAAATTAAGCACAATACACGCGTTATTTAAGTCATCAAGAGTTTTTTAATCCTACTTTTTTTTAAATATTTTTACAGATGTTTTACTAATTTATTTGTTATTAAATTATTTAAAACAAAAATTATATCTGTGAGCATAATTAGACGAAAAGTTTGGGAATTTGTATGAAATTGAGAAAATTGGCCAACGGGATAATGAAAAAGTCCACACGAGTTTCCGGATTTCCCGCATAACCAATACATTATAATCACATTCTTAATTCAAGAATGTGATTATAATTAATGCATTTCTGTAAGCAGGCATTTCTGGTTTTTAAAAAAAACAACAAGTATCCTTGGCACATTTATTGATTTCTTGATATATTATGTAGTGCATTATTATTATAAAAATAAACTTGCAATACTTTTTTAAACTAAAGCAGCAGATATTTAATGATGAAGGGTCCTTTTCATAAATATATTTTTTTAATATTCCACAGCGTTGAATCATTACACTGTAATGAAATAAATAAACGTGTTACTTATAAATCTATTATTGTTTGATGATATATAGTGTATCTTCGTTTCCTTTTTGCCATGATAGTAATTTAATTCAATAAAATATTAATAATTGTTGGGTTGAAAAGATAAGTTGAAAACATTTAGGAAATGTATCACTGCACTGGCAGATTTTTTTTTCCAATTTAACATTTAGTTGTTCTAAATTTAGTCATAATATACGAATAAATTATTTAATTGTTATGGAAATAAACAACATTATGTTATAGAATGTAATCTATGTAATTAAATTATGAAAATTTATTTTCTTTTTCCATAAATTCTCAAAATGATAGGTATCGTATATGTCATTTATTTGTCATCGTTAAAACTAAAGCGTTTTAATCGGTTAAAGACCAGTTTTTTTAATATATTTTCCCGAACATAGAAAAATAAAAAGATCTAAAATTGTTGTAAAAACTTTTATGTGTTTTTTATCACAAAAAGTGTTATTATTCGGAGAAAAAAAAGTACTTTTGATATGTTTATGATTCTTTTATTCTAAATAAAAATTTTATGTTGCTTTTTGGACCATTTGCATATTAAAATGCTTCAAAAGAAGAAGTTTTTTAAAACTCATCTTATATGGAACATGTTTTTTTTATGATGCAGTTCATGATAATTAAAGGCTAGTTTTTACCTATAACTTATAGCCAAGCATACGTAATTTTGCCTAGAATTAATGCGCTGCTATTTTCCTCTACCAATAACAATAATTTGTTGGACAAATATTTCTTAATAGTAATCATTTTTACACATTGAAGAATAATAAACATATATGTTTGCGTTCCATAACATTGACTTTATGTTTTTTCAGAAATGATAATTTTTTACGTATATTAAATTTTCTAAAGTAAATTTAAGCGTATTGGTTATTTTTTTCAATTACTAGGGTGGTTTGCGCTAACCAACCCCCGTTCAAGTACATAAGATTCTGGAAGCTTTCTAATTTCATTATATTTAAAAAAAAATACAATTTAAAGAACAACGTCGATCACCCTATAAATGGCTTTCCTTCGTTTTTCGTTGATTGGAGATTTTTAAGGCCAAATTAGTCTCTGATAAGCGATACAAGGCCTGTTATAGTATTTGATTAAAAAAATTAGTTTCAAATTTGAAAACACGGTAATAGAAAATGAAGTAAGTAAACAGTAAACAGAGTCTTTCAGTAAACAGAGCTTGTATATCATATAATTCTGGATTTTGAAAGCTCGTGTATATACTTTTAGACTTAGTGTAAATATATTTATTTTCGTTTTATTATTAGACATGATAAAGTGAGATGAAATGTGTAGTACATTTTGGAAAATTGTGTTGTTCAATTTTCAATATTTAATAAATCATTTGTTATACATCAGGATCGATTCGGATATATTTTAAATGACAGTTTAAGTTATGTAGTTAATAACTTTGAAAAATATAGCTGTTAATAACTGCAATTTTAGAAGTATTCCTTTCAAACGCATGATTCTATGTTTCTGTAAGTAATGTTTTCAATTCACTTTCAATTTGTAGTATATTCTTCGACAGATAACTTACAATTGTTGTTAGAATTTGTCGTTTGTTGACATAAAATACTTCCAACTGACATATCTGACTAATAATTTTTTACATCTTTTATTATTTCAATGTAAAGAGGAGTTCAACCCCCTGCTCGCTGGGCTGACGAACCCATGCATAATCGTTTCGCGATTCCGTTCGGTATCACCAAATAGCAAACCTTTTCTTTCTGGCCAACCCCGCGTTCAGACACTCCAGGTTCTAAAAGCACGCTGATTTCACCGGCTTTAAAAAGTTTGAATTATAAAATTTCCAAGAAATGTAGTGATCTCCCTATAAACGAGTTTTCAATCATATTCCTTCGATTGGAGATTTATAAGGCCATATCAGCCTCTGTAAAGAGATACAATGTCTGTTTCGTCTTTGATTAAAATGAAGTTATTTTTTTTTAAACTAAGCTAATGTAAAATAAATTAAATAAACACAGTTAATCAAAGGGTTAAAATAATCCTTTCGCAATGCTAAACGATGTCCAGTCTACTGTTAAAGGTGTAATCTTTTTATTTTTTTACAACATATTGTATATCCATCCTAAATGACCATAAAGAAATAAATTTGGAAATGTCATGGGATTTGTATTCTGTGAAGTTTGAAAAATAACAGTAGACTCGCAGGCATCTTATTCCCTGGAAAATATTTTAAGATACACACATGGAATAAAATTATCTCTTGATTCAGTTATGAAAGCAACTTCCGAAATTGTTGATTTATTAAATATTCGCATGTCCTCCATTTCATAAGTTATAAAATTTAAAACATATTCTTGTCCATCAATTCTAGTTAATTCATGCAAAATTTAAAAATGTTTAGTATATGAATTTATCTGTCTGAGGATTTGACATATTGTTACAGATTTTGTAAATAGTTAGTGTTTGTACTCAAAAATAATGTAAAAAAACTATTAAGTTCTATTCGTAAGCTAATATTAGTTTTATCGCATTAAAATGTCTCAATTCATTGACTATCTGCAAGCTAGCAAACCTATTAATTTTCTTTGGATGTCTACGGGAACTTGGCAAAAAATTATATCGCCAAGTTTGAGTCACTTTTGGCGACTAACTTTGTTCGCGAAATTTGGCGATATATCTCCAACTTGGCAACTTTTAGTGATAGAATTGGACCCCACCTCTTGCTGTTTCTACGCAGATTTTCATTGGTCCATCAGTTATCTACGTAGATTTTTATTGGTCCATTTCCAAATCGTTACTTTTTTTTATACATATAAAGGTTTATCATGCTCATTATCCTGGTTTGAATTTCATTTTGATTAGGTCTATGAAAAGTGTTTCCTGTTTCCTTCATCAATCAAACTAGTATCGCATATACCTGAAAAAAATCCGCTAATTGTGAAAAAAAAAGGCAATTTACTTTACAACATAAATTTTATTTTGAGATTTTAATAAAAAGTTTAAAAATTAAAATCACAAAAGTAAAAAATATACCCAACGTTTCGGTTTATTCATAAAACTATATTTAAGAGGTTTTTTTAATACAAAGAAAAAAAAATTATGAACTTTTCACATTATCGAATTATGTTCAAAATGAAAGAATCTTCTGTATCGTATTTTGAAAAATTAACACCTGATGATAATGTTTAAAGATAAAACGAAACATTTAGTATAATTTTAACTTTTATAATTTAAATTTATTCATCTTTGTCCAAAACCTCAGAATAAAGTATATGTTGAACAGAAAACTATCGTTTTGTTTTCACAGACTTAATATACAACGTAATATTCTTATTTATTGTACAAATGTACTTTGATCTTTTACTAACGTTCTGCAACATAGTTGGAAGTACTTAGTAATTTGTATTGTCTGTCTGTGTGGATTTCTTATCATTCCCAAACACGAATAAATGTAATCGGCTTCCCATAAATTAATACATGGCTTTTATAGTTTGGTTCCAGGGACACATAAAAGAGATCAGTAACATTGCGAGAGAATATAAATGAAAAGTTTATGATGAACTTTAACGTTTTATAACACAGGATTATTCTAAATAACGGACCCATTTTTAAAAAATGTATTTATTAAAGTATAAATCTAAAATGAACAATATTTGAATCACTGAAAAGAGCTGATGGATTAATACCGAATAAGGCACGAAATGACCGCTGCACTACAATTTGCGTCTTACTTGTAGCGAACTCATGAACGGAGAAAACCTTGTGCTCCACAGTAACATCTCACACACAACTGACAGTGAAACGAAATCGCGGTCTATTGCAGCTCTTTTTGATTTGAGAAAAGCCTTAAAGAATGCCAGAGAAATATATTCACAAATCTACTTTTTGCTAAACAGTTTAAAATTTTTTGATGTTTATAACTCTCCTTTTTTTCTTTTATTCAAAACTACATTAATTATTTAATATTGAAAGGTCTAAGAATCTAATTAATCAATAATACATTGTGTACTTTCCATTCGTTACTTTTCCACATCGTTACTTAAAAATACATTGTAAATTTATCCTATAAATATGTATACAGTATTTTTTTAAAAGAATCTTAATTTTATTTCATGTAAAATCTGATTTTTTTTTTTTTTTTTTTTTTTTTTTTTTTTGCGGAAATTGACTAGAGCCAGATCGAACCGGACTGAGTCTCTTTTCACTAATTTTTGTACAGTCAGGGCTCGGAGTGAACTTTTAATTTTTACACCAGGTGAAGACAAAATAACTTTCCTTCACGAAGAGCGGGGCCGAGCATCGAAATTCCGGCCCGTGCAAACCTTTAACAGTATTCTACTACCCTTCGAATAAAATACATTATACAGGGATGATGGCAAAACTAATTTGCACAAGATTAGCAATGGAGCAGTAGCCGGGATCAATATTAAAAAGAATATTGCCCAATTAAACTGATCGCTTTGCATTCACAGACTGTTTACACTAATTGTCATTTACAGCCTTATTTTTTAAAGAATAACACCCTTGAAAATAAAAACAGAGGGATTACCTTTTCCCATTTCCCCATTTATACTTAAACATTGAACATCCACAATAAACATCAATAAACCAATAAACATCCACAACTAATCACGGAGTCCTCTTGACAGTATGATTCTATATCTAAAATTTTAAATGAAAACTGATAATTCTGCATGAAAAGTCCATTTCTTTAAATTAACGGTCAGGGATTAGCATCCCGCCCCCCCCCCCCTTATTCTTATCCAATGAATTTTCAAAACTAATCAGAAAAGTACCTTATCCGAATGAACCTACATCCAAAATTGAAGCAACTCGGATATTTCTATCAAGAATTATCGCGTTACGTACACACGTACATACATACATACAAACCCTGCGAGCCCATTATTTATCTGACTTTAACGCCTGTGAGCTAAAAACACGTAAAATTACATTGGCCTAGGATAAACTAGATCGGCCTATGACAAAATAGAATGTTGGCGTCGAGGCTGTCATAGAATTCAATAAAATCACGCCAAATAGAATTGGTCTAGGATAAACTAGTTCAGACCAATAAACAGCAGGCTAAACTAGTCTATCCTATAAGAGGTAGGCCAAATTAGTTTGGTCTAGAATAAACTAGTTTATTCGATGGGCATTAGGATAAACCGGTTTGCCCTAAGAAAAACTGGTTTATCCGATGGGCGTTAGGATAAACTAGTTTCGCCTAAAATCGGGTTTGGCCTGTAACATATACAGTATGAATAGGCGTAACAATGTTACTATATGTATAACTCTGTCTCAATGAACCAATTTCTTTCCATGGCCCTAAAAACATCGATATGTGCAGGGGATATTTTGCATATCTTCGTCTGCAAAAATATGCATATACAAAAACTCACTTTTTCTAATATTGTTTTCCTTGCAACAGGTATGACTTCACACTTTTTTTCGCGTTTTTCTCTAAAAGTATGGGTTGTAGAGATTGTTTTGACAATTTTTATGACTACATGCCAGTAATATAGCTGTTCAGAGTTTGTTTGGACTCGTGTTACCCTGTATAGAGCCTTAATAAGGAATATAAGAGGGAAAAATTATAATATAAAGTAAGAAGTAAATTATGTGCATAAAAAGTAAGCATCAACATTTATAAATATATTTTCCCCTATAGCATCATACTGAAAATTTGAATTGTACAAATTTAAATCTACTGAAGATCCAGAAAAGTTAAATATAATGATTTTGTTTCTTTTTAATGACCAAAAGTAAAATTATTAGGAAATCAGCAAAAGAAAAGTTTTAATAAATAAAACCATTTTTTTTACCGTAATATGGAAATAAATAAAATATACAAATTAGCAAAATAAGTTCTTCGTTTATAGACAATATTTTTCATACTTTTATTCAACTTTGATTGTTGAAAAATGATCTTCAAAAAAAAAAAAAAATTCTTTATAAGTTATTTGAGAGAAAAAAACAAGTCTCTTTTTTTGGATAAATTTGAAAAATTATGTTGTTTTTCAAAAATTAGTATTTTTTTCCAAAAATAAAAAATAAAAATAAAACCTCACATAAATTAAAAAGTAAAAAGTGCAGTAAATTGTTTGTTGCACCATATGCTGTGAAATAAAAATAAATATAAAATAAAATACATTGTTTGAAAATAATTTCTTTCCATATAATGTCATGTACGTGACAGTAAAGCTTGTTGATATTTTTAAATAAAAACTATACTTTAATTATTAGATATTTCCTCTTTTTATGTGGCAACATTTTTCTTTTGTTTCATTTTATTTTTGCCTTTGAGCAGAAAGAAAAACTTATAATAACTTATATGTAAATAGTTTGAAAAAATATATATCAGAGATGAATAGTGAAAAAAAGTTTTCCACTTTATTTACACATTCTTTTTTTATTGTGCGTTGCTAAAGACAACCTATTACATAAATATTTGTAAGAAAGCATGCTGTAAAAATTGATTTTAAAACTTTTTTTTTGTATCTGAACTATTATTTTAAAGAAATAATAATTTTTAAGTTTAATTTATATAATCAATCAATTTATCGATTAGTTTCGTCTTTCTTCTTCACTATGTCTAATATTAAACAAACGTATGTATATTTTTATGTGTATATTATCATATCTGTCTATCTCCTTTGACTCTAAAAATCCACCTTACGTAAAAGTCTAAAAAATTAGATTTCGAAAATATAAGGCAGTTAGATTGTATGTGAGACATAGATTTTCGCTTTTTAGTTAACTGATATATTAAATAAAATCCATAATGAACATTAACAAATATTCGAGTTTATTGTTTTAATCCATTAGCGCATTCAGAAGCGCGCTTATCAGGACGGAGAGGGGAAATTTGATTTCACGTTCAGGGCCGAGGGATTTTTCAAAGCTAAGCCTAACTCTTGTAAAGTGTTTTTTAAAGCTACATTTTGAATCGAATTTCCGGTACGACTTCACGGAAGAGAAAAATTGACGCCGTGACAAGAATAGCTTATATGTCAACAGGTAATTAATTTCTCAAAAATATAAAGCGCTGTTCGATTCCAAATTATGTTAAACTCCGATCTGGCTCAAATATCCAATAATAATAATAATAATAATAATAATAATAATAATGAATGCAAGTCTGATCTCAGCACGACAGGAGTCTGAAGAAAAAAAATAAACAAATACCATGTCCAATGCATCATGTCTTTACAGTGGACTTCCTGTCCACTGTAAAAATTCATAAATTTCTGTATTGATGTTATAAGCAATGACTCTTGCCACATATTTATACTTATTCTCGTGAAAAATATGTTTTTTAAGGGCCAAACCTGATTTTGAGCCAAATTAGATTATCCTGGGCCAAATTATTTTATCCTAACGTCAATTGGATAAACTAGTTTTTCTTACGCCAAACTTGTTTATCTAAATACCTATAGGATGAACTAGTTTTTCCTAGGTAATAGGGCAATCCTTCATTTTTCCCTTCATACTTAAACATTAAACCCCCAAAACTATTCAGAGAATCACCTTATGAGAAAGAGCCTATATCCAAAACTGAAGCAAATCCGTAAATTCTGCGTCAAAAACCATTTATTTAAATTATGGGGGGGGTTACCTATATTGCCCTTTCTTTTACTCTTAAATAATAAAGATCCACAACTAATCACGGAAGCACATTACCAGAATGATCCTATATCTAAAATTTTAAATGAAAACTGATAATTTTGCATGAAAAATCAATTTCTCTAAATGAACGGTGGGGTATTAGGCTCCCGTTCGCTCCCTCTTTTTTTCTTATCCAATAAATTCCCAAAACTAATCATCAAAGTACCTTTTCAGAATGAATCTACATCCAAAATTTGAAGCAAATCGGGTATTTCTATCAAGAATCATCGTGTTACGTACATACGTACATATATGGTACGTATATGCGTACATACATGCAGAACCTGCGAGCCCATTATTTCTCAGGCTTTGACGCCTGTGAGCTAAAAACACGTAAAATTACATTGGCCTAGGATAAACTAGATCAGCCTAGGACAAACTAGAATGTTGGCATCGAGACGGGCATTGAATTCAATAAAATCACGCCAAATTGAATTGTCCTAGGATAATCTAGTTCAGACCAATAAACAGCAGGCTAAACTAGTCTATCCTATAAGAGTTAGGCCAGACTAGTTTGGCCTAGGAAGAAATAGTTTGTCCTATGGGCCTCAGGATAGTTTAGTTTGGCCTAGGAAAACTAGTTTATCCGATGGGCTTTAGGATAAATTGATTTGTCCTAGGAAAAACTAGTTTATCCGATGGGCGTTAGGATAGACCGGTTTGGCCTAGTAAAAACTAGTTTATTCGATGGGCGTTAGGATAAATCAGTTTGGCCTAAAATCGGGTTTGGCCTGTAACATCTATACTTCATTCTGTATGCATAACGCTATTGCAACATACGCTGTAAGCCTTCCCACCAAGTGCGCATGGAGGCTTGAATATTCGTTGTGGATACTTTGAATATGTTCCTATTACATATGGAATGGGGATAAAATTTCACGTTCATTTTGTTTTGAATGCTTATCGTTATTTGTCTGAAACTGCATAAATGAAATGTTAGGTATATATAATAGAAATCCACACTATACGTTATAGTGCTGCAGCGCAGTACCCTAATCTCTAAACTGAAGGGCGTTTTTAAGCAAATATATAGAAAGTAATGGAGAGTTGAATTCTTTATCATTCTCAATGTTACCTTAGGAAATAAAAATTTCCAGAATATTTTGTAGTATTTGAGTAATGAAAAATAAAAGAAAAACAATTGCTTTTTAAATATAATATTATCGTCGAAGTTTTAGGATTTCAGTACATAAAAATTGAAAACGGAACCATTGTAAAATTATTCCTGTGTCTATGTGTCACAACCATTTTACTCGTAAACTGTGGAACGCGGGAAGTTCGAATTGGGAGAAGTAATAAATAATATTGCTCTACATATTTATAGGTTTTTAAATATTCACAATTATAGTTAAGGAAAATTTGGAGAAGCTAATTCATTTGCTTAAGAAAAAAAATGTACATTGTTTCAAATCATTTGCAACGCTGAATTCAAAAATAATATTTTGTTTAACTTTAATTGTTAAAATTTTAAAAATACTGTCGAAAATGTTGTGCAAAAATGTGTTTATCCCCAATTATTTGTGAATCTACTGAAACTAAAATTATGAAAAAAATTAGAGGTTGTAGGCGTAAATTTAAATTTTGCCGGAAAGAATAGCAATTATCCTAGGACACATAGATTTTGATAAAAGGGCATTTTTTCGTTTCACACAAATTTCAATTTGCGGTCATTCAGCAAAGATTTTCAGTAGCGTTGGAGGTATGTATTGTGGCTGAAGAGTAAAAGCATTGATGATAACAATTTCCGAAAAAATCTTTGGATATTAACCGTTATAAAAAGGAACTTTTTGGGATTTTTAATGACAGACACGATGTTCTGTAAATTTTATCGGCTTTTAAAACCTAAATAATAACTTTTAGTGATAGACATGTGTAATACAATGCTCTGTAGCAATACTGAAAAAATATACGTCAAATTGTTAAAAGCAGACAAATCTAGTTGAAATTAATGGTATAAATACTATGGGACTCACCACTAGTTTCTATTGAGTTAATCTCTTATAAATCCTCTTATGTATTTGAAAGTTAATTGAAAATCGATATGGAAAAAACGGCATGGACAATTGCGTCCTTGCAAATTTGTGACTTCCTTTCGAAGCGCGCTTAGCACATTGATAAGATTAAACTTTAAACAAGGATTTTGTTCTACTTACACTATAAAAACAAAAGATTATAATTCCACTGAATTTCTTTTTTCGAAATGCCAAATATATCAATATATTGAATAGACATTCATACTTTTCTAGTATCTACAACTATATCCAATTCCACATTGTATTGTTTTCTACAAAGTTTTATTATTTTTAGCAACGATATTTTTCTAAATAATATACTATACTTAATATTTCGTATATTTATTGTACGGGATCTTCTGTACGCGAGGAACACTCGCTCTTGACAGTTTATTTATTTTAAAATATAATTATACATATTTTAAACACTAGAATAATAATAGTGTCACTTTTATATTTGTGTCTCTATGACCTTTTATATAATATATATATTGAATAAATTGAAAAATGTCACATTTAGGAAAATATAATATTTTGTAATAATAAAAATCAAGTTTCATTAAATTTATTATTTTTGTTTCGGTATTTACTTTTATTTCATTGTAGTTATTATTATTATTATTATTTTGACAGCAACTGTAATATATTAAAATTATCTATCTTTTGTAATATATCCTTTAATAATGTTAATCACTGTTGTTTTATTTCAACGAAACATTTTATTTTCTTAAACTTTAGGATTTAATATAAGTTTTAATTATAAATCTCAAACTTGTGTATCACAATGTATTTTAAGTACAATTGTATACTTTAAAATAAGTATATCATTTATAACTCTATAATCACCAGGCTTTATAGTTCCTATTGACCTGATTAATGTAGAGTATATTTCATTCTTTGACGTGTACATGTTAATTCTGGTGTGTAGTTTTGATAAAGTATGTCTTAATTTAGAAATACGGACTATGGCGCATCGTCTATCATAATTCAGCCGGTTCTAAACATAAAATAATAAATACTTTGTTAGAATGTTATCTTTAATATGAATATTTAATTCTTAAAAAAATATTATTTTACATTTTATTTCAAGCAAAAAATAATGACATAAAATATTACTAAGAATACAGTTTGCTGACTTAAAATTTTACATAATTTAACACAAAAATATAATTATTTTAATAATTTAAAATGTGCAATAGGAAAATATTTTTTTACTCAGATTCAATAAAAGAAAGCAATTTTGCCGGATATCTATGGTCTAAAAAAATTAATTTCTCTCTCGATAACATTTATTTATAATATTTAAAAAAACTTTTTAGAAACTTTTGAACTATTTTTTCAACTTATGTATGCACGCTGTTATTATTTTTATTTTTATGTATTATTAAAAAATTGAAATTTTACTTAAAAAACGCAGTGCAAGGCCGTTCAGAAAAATAATTACAAACATTTTCAACAAATTAAACTATTATTATGCATTATTACCAGGGTTGGCAAAGTGAGCCCCCCCCCCCCAAAAAAAAAAACCACCCGGGTTTTTCTGGGTGGGTCCACCAACAAAAACCCACCTGGGTTTTTGTTAAAAGTGGGTTTTTGCTAAAATTCATTTCTGAATCTGCAAATCGCTCTAATAGTATAATAGAAATTTTCCTTTTAAGCACAAAACCTAGGTGGTTTCTTTTACAAAATCAAAAGAAATAAAAAGAAAAGACACTCACATTTGTGGTAATCAGTTATTAGTTTATTTCAGAATATTCATTTTTTCAACTTATTTATTTTATAAAAATATATTTCGAACAAGTTACACAGTGTAATACAAAATTATTATAATTGATCTTTTTTATAGTTTACCAATCAAAATCACATTCACTTTACTTTTTATGGTAATATTTATAGTTTTTTACCAATTTTTTACCCTACCCTAAGTTTAGTCTGTTCAGTAATTTAGACTATATGAATCCAAATGTAGAGAAAATCCTCTTGATAGAAGCAGAGATTGGAAAAACTACAAAAATCAGAATCTAACTTGTTTTTCTTTTTCTGTATTTTTCTTTTAAGAATTTCCCACCATTTTGAAGATGATAATTGTGACATAATACTTTCTGAGAAAAGTAATTTAGGAAACTAGTCAATACCTTTAATTTTAAATGCCAATATAGCAGGCAACCACCCTGAATGATACTGCATTATCCATTCATCAGTTTCTTCCTCTTTTGTTAAATTAAGCTTTTCCAATCTAAACTCTGCATCCATTATATTATCTGAAAAATGCTCGGTTCCGATGATCTGTTTGTAGCATTTCAGCATAATTTTCCTTGTTCTATTTCAATTCTTCTGATTCCATCAAATTTTTCCAAATCTTAACAGAACATGACAGTGTGGTTGTATCTTTTTGCAGTGACCCATCAAGAGCTGAAGATATAATTGTTGGGTGCTTTTTAAATTCAAACACTCCTTCCCTCAAACACCACTATTTATTATTATTATTTTTTGTAAAAATCTTAAATTCTTTTTTGATCAGTTTCAAACTTTAAGATAGCTTAGCTCATAACATACGATAAAAATTTATAAAAAAGAATGCTGTGGCAAATACTGTTATTTTCTGTAATAATTTTTGCAAAAATCTTAATTTCTTGCCTTAAAAAGGCCACTTCCTCAACTTATATGTCTACACATAGGTTGTTTAACAGAGTTTTGTTCAAATATATTTTTGTTAAGAATATAGTGCACTACCTGGTAGTGTGTGCGCAGTATGCCTACTATATAGTGCTGCATGCAGCTGGAATCTAGTTTGAGATACATTCTGTACGACTTTTGAATATTAATTACAGATTAATTTAAAAGGAAGGATCCTTCAGTAAATGCCCAGAATCCTCTACATGGTGTTATAGGCAACGGAGATACGGTTTGAGATGTGCATCTAAATTAGAATTTCTTTAATAGGAAGGGCCCCATTATGCATGCTTTCGACCTGTTATGCAGTGGCGTAGGCAGCGGTGATCCGGTTCGAAGTCTGTTCGCTTCGAGATTTACATATAAAAGGAACAGCCCTGCTAGCAGGCAAAGCCAGCTAGTTTAATTATCATAGTTACTAATTGTTATAACAATTTTAATTATTATAGCTACTACAAAAATAAAATTGATTATTCTTTGTGATAACTAAAATATATTTAAAAATAATAAGAACTCACTTTTATCACTTAAAATAGTATTAAATTAATTATAATAGTACTATTATTAGTAGTATGATCAATAGTCAATAATGGTAGTATTTATAATAGTATTAATAATAATTAACATAAATTATTAATAGTATGCAAATTATTTTACATCAGTTTATAAACTTATTCTGATATGAGTTTAAAATTTTCTATTGATATTAGTATTAATACTAATATCAGAATAGAATAAATGTATCATATGATATTATAAATAATATTAATTAGTAATAAATAAATCAGATATAATGAAAAAATGCAACTTAATAAATATATTTTTAAATGAGTACACATATATTATTAAATATACAAGTATACAGAAGAATAACTAAAACCCACAAAAACCCACAAAACCCGGTTGGGTTGAGTTTTTGTCAACCCTGATTATTACGTATTAAAGTATTATTGTGTGTTATTATGTATTAATGTATTATTATGTATTAACGTGTTATTATGTGTTATTATGTATTGATGTATTATTTAAAAATCGATTTTTTTTTAAACAAAATCCATGGCGAATTCAGAAACACAATATTTAGAAACGTTTCAACAAATTAATGTATTATTATGTGTTATTATGAATCAATGTATTGTTATGTATTATTTTTATATCTTATTCAAAAATTTTATTACAATGTTTTTTTTTTCTTTTAAACGAATTGCCTGGCGAGTTCTGAAACATGATAAACTTTTTGTACACAATAATATAAATGCTTTACCTATCAAGTCGAATAATATTTATAATGACAGTAAAAAATTAAAAATGTGTTTCATTCAAGGAAATTATATTGTACTGAAAAATGAAAACATATAACATCATTTTAGATTTACACAGGATTCCGAATAGTTTTCGTTATCTGTAAAAATTTCAAACCACAATGTGCTTTGAGATTTAACTATTTTGAAAATGCAAGTCCGACATGACAAATGAGGTGCGTTTGTACTATAACGCAGTTATTAAAATATACAGTATTTCGTATCCAATCAGTATCCGAATCTTTTGTGTGTCCCTGTAAATACTAAATGCTTTCTATTGTACAAGAATTAACTTTTAGAAAACTTCAGAAACAAATACCAATTTCATAAAATGTGAAAGAGTTCAATATATTTAAATCGCACCCCAAACAATACTTCCTCCTATACCATTATGCAATAGAATAATTTTGTGCGGTCTTGTAAATTAATATAAAATATTCTTTGTGCTACAGATTATACACAATGCATATAGGTGCATATGAATTGTATTAAGTTCGAAAGAGCGTAAGATCATTCAGATGCACCTGAAACTATTTTTCCCTTTGACTGTAACGTAACGGAAAATTTTGATTGTCCCTGTAATTGCAGTATGCATCCGATTTCCATAAAATTTGAAATGACTCACAAAATTATGTTATAATTATATAAATTTCAAATAATTCGGTTGGGTATTTTTTCGTTGTTATATGCGAACATACGGACGGATCGAATGACGCCCATAGGTGCTTACATACTTATTTACATAATTACGAGCGTGATTAAAAACATATTTATAAAAAAATCTTTTATTCTGATGCCACCGATATTTGAAGTGTTCCTTAGTAGTTCTTGGTATTCTATTTTAATCAGTTTTTTCTAGCTTAAAATATGGGTTTTTTTCTGATGCCATTAGTTCTTAAGCAATTATTAATTTTCAAGAAACTTTTTATTTAAAAAGACAAACATGGTTAATTAACATCAATAACACTTGCATTAATATTAAAGTTAATTTTTTACTCTTTCAACTATAAATTCTATTAAGCAGCTGAAAATTTTTAAGTGAAAAGTTATCGCTCCTTAAGAACTGATAATCCATGTTAAATAAAATATTAATGCTATTAAAATACTTCTATAGAATTTTTTAAAACTGTTACTAAAAGATTAACTGTCGAATTCACTGTTATAATTAATTTACAACTTCCGTATCAAGAATTTTTTCTTGATTTGGTTTAGTTTAAATTCAAAAGTACAAGTGTTTAAAGACGAAAGTTAGGGAAAGAAAAAATAGACAAGGTTACATTTATGTCAATTTTTTTCAATCAAAATAAGTTATTTTGTTTTTATTTATATTTTTGCACAAAACATAAAATTTGCTTGATACATGCACATTTGTAAATGTAAAATACAAGTTTTTTCTTTTTATCTTATTTTTTTAGGAATGGATTTTTTATTTTTTTAAGTATATGGAAAAAATTTAAAAGGTTTCCATGCTAAGTGCATTACGCTAGCTTTCTAATCTGTGTCAATTTCTAAAATATTTGTTATCATCCATAAGCTGAATACTTTGAAAAAAAAAAACGAATAAATATCAGATGTTTAAGATATTTTTCAAAATATCACATTATTTATGAAGACAAGTACCAAATAATTTTCTTAACGTATTTATGTAAATTTTGTTGGTAAAAAAACTATTTGAAAAAATATAAGCGTCATAAATTTAATTATGTTGGTATCTATTCAGTAACATTTCATAAATACTGCCTCTTAAACTATTAAACTAAATTCCGCCTTTTGAATTTAAGAATATTAAAATAGGTGCCTCATATTTCAATCAAATTATTATAATATGAGACTGTTATTCATAATTCTATTATTACACCAAAGCATTACAATAAGCGGAAAATTTAAATTAAATTATATACGTTTATTTAAGAAGTCCTCTCTGAATAGACGTTTCGTTGAATTGGAAATTTTATAAATATGATATTTCATGCATAATTATTAATTTGGTGCATGACTTTATTATATGATGCGTTATTTAATATTCTCTGGCAGTATATATCAATATTAGAGAATACTAAAGTCTCTTATTTGTATTTTTGTTTTTTTAAGTTATTTACGCTATACATTTGTTTTCTATTTAGAAATTTGTACATTTTTATTTATTAATTAATTAATTTTTATTGTTATTTTTTTATTTTTTTGTGCAGCAATTTTTTTTATAACTTTTTATGTTTTTCTCACAGATTAGTAATATCTATTTATGATAACAAAACACATTGATGCCCCGAAAATGTAATTTTATAGGCTCACAAACTGAAATTAATAAAATATTGCGGCTTCAATATGCACTTTGAAAACAGAGAGTGCATTTTCAAAGATTTTCACGTAAAATAATAATAATAATAATAACAATAATAATAATAATAATAATATAATAATAATAATAATAATAATAATAATAATAATAATAATAATAATAATAATAATAATAATAATAATAATAATAATTACAAAATTATTACAATTAGAAAATTTAATTTTAAAATTTAATTAAAGTTTCACCTATAAAATTTTTAATAGGCAACGTTCGTAGTTTAATTCGTAGCACCTATATTTGTCGTTCAATCGTTCCCTGTGTCGGTTCGTCCGTCGCATATAACAACGCAAAAAACTACCCAACCGGAACGTTTTAAATTTAAAATACATACTTATTAAATAATTTTGTCGAGTCGTTTCAAGTTTTATAAAAATCGGATGAGTAGGTCAATTACAGGGACAATCAAAAGTACTCCGTTACATTACGGTCAAAGGAAAAAATAGTTTGAAGTTAATTTTAATGATGTTTCACTCTTTCGAATATAACAAAATTCATATGCATCTATCAAATATAAATAAATATGTCAACTAAAATATACATTTGGTACAATATTTGGTGCAAAAATTATTTTTATTAATATACAAGGTCACACAAAAATGTTTGATTACATAACATTATAGGGGAAAAATTGTTGAGGCACGTATTAATAATGTTAAACAATATCACATTTAATGGAATTGATATAAGTTGCTGAGGTTTACTACAAGCTAATTCCTATATAATAGAAAGTATTTAATATTTATAGGGGCAAACAAAAGATTTTGGATACTGTACTGTGTTCGAAGTACTGTATATTTTTAAAATTTCCTTATAGTACGAACGCACCTCATTTGTTACGTCTGATGAGCCATTTCCAATTTGTTTATTTTATTATTATTATTATTATTATTATTATTATTATTATTATTATTATTATTATTATTATTATTATTATTATTATTATTATTATTATTATTATTATTATTAGCCTCCAGTGCAATTTCTTTCAGACAAGCTAAAAAATGTCGTGTCATCAGCCCTGAATTTTCTACACAACCGATTTTGATAATTAATTTATTTTAAATGAAAGCTATTTATTTGTAGTTGTGCCCATTGTAGTTATTTTTTAATTTATTTCCCATTTTTTTTATTTTATTTTTAATATTAAATGCTTTTTACGATATTTCTTCAAAATGGTGGCAACTCAGTTTATCTTTTCTCTCGCTAATAAAAATTTATTTTCCAAAATGTTTGCGTATAATTATGCACTAATTCAAGTAAAAAAATATGTATTTACTGAGAAATAATATTAATAATGTAAATAAAAGCACAGAAAATAATTTACGATAAAAATTAATGTCTAAAGCAAAATAAAGAAAATTTTCAAATCAGGAAAATGATGTCATTCAGCAACCAGATAAATGGGAATTACAATACTATTACGGATGCCTTTTTCATATTACTAATAACAGTAACTTTTAAAAAAACATTTGAAGAGAAAATGACGACACTATTTAAAACATCGCATTTTTACTCATAACGATATTAGGTACTACTCTGTTATCCCGTCGACCAATTTCGCCAAATTATACAAATCCCCAAACTAAGAGCCAAATTATACATATTGGCATAATTTTTATTTTGAATAACGAAAAAATAAATAATTAGTAGAATATTAATAAAAAGTCGAAATAAAAATCACTTAATGACATTTTAAACACATGAATCGTATTTAATGTCGTTGAATGTGACATTCACGATCATCCATTATTGGCATTTAATCTTATAGTTTGGCGATAATTTTTTGGTCGACGGGATAACCTGGTAGTACCCGATATTACATTTCAATATTTCTTTTTATTATGGACACTGAGATTGAGATTTTACTTTCAGATGACTTCGGCTACTGAAAAAAATGTCACAGTAAAAATGAAATTTATTAGCCTCCGATGCTATTTCTTTCAGACAAGCTAAAAAATGTCGTGTCATCAGCCCTGAATTTTCTACACACAGTAAAAATGATTTTTTTTCTTTTTAATAAAACTATTTTTCTGTGAGTGCATATAAAATAAAATTTCTGGATTTCGCCGGCACTTAGATTACAATTTTAACTGAAGATGTGCGAATATTTGCATGCAAAATTGTAACTGGCAAACTTGACATTTAATTTGTAAATATATTTATTATATATTGATTCAATAATGTAATTACTTGTGCTTTTTTAAAAACCAAATCGATCGGGTCTTTTAAACATTTCATTCGTCGAATTCGACGGGATTCCACTCGCTTTATTGTTAAATTACATTTCCTTTTACTCAGAGTCTATAAAAAAGCCTTTAAACTAAAGAAAAATTCGTTTTTGATGAATCTAGTCAATGAAGAAGTAGCACGTATCTCTTTGTATCTCAAATTGTATCTCTTTATTATTCCGCAACTCCAATGTCTCTGAGAGAAATTGCTATTCAGTTGGTATTTAACGCCGTTCTGTTTACAATTATATTGATAAACACAAGAAAAATGAAGTTAGTTCATTGCAATCTAAACGGGGTCGCCGTTCTAAAAAATATCTATCGATTTTTTTTTCTAATTATTATTATTATTATTATTATTATCATTATTATTATTATTATTATTATTATTATTATTATTATTATTATTATTATTATTATTATTGAAGCAGTTTTTTTATATCTTTTCAAATATTTCTCACAGAAAAGAAATATCTGCTTATAATAATAAAAATACATTGACGCCACGAAAATGTAATTTTATAGATTCTCAAACTGTAATAAATAGTTTTTTTTTTTTTTTTTTTTTCTTTTGGCTTCAGTTTACATTTTGAAAACAGAAATTACATTTACAATGTTTGTCATATAAAAGTAAAACAAATAATAATTAACCAATAAGCTTATTATTTATACTTAGCTATTAATATTTGATTTTCGAATTAAAAAAAAAATAATGAATGCCTAGAGTAAATTCGTTGTGTTTTTATTTTTCTAGGTAATCTACTTCATACATAATTTGTATATTTAGAGGCGTTATATTTTCTCAAGCACTTTACTTTTTTTTCATTTTTCTCCCAAAATAGTAATGTTTATTTATGATGATAAGAATACTTTGATCTACAAAAATATTTTTTTTAAATTTTGATTGTTTTTAATTTTTTAATTTCGAAAATTTTTGGAGATACATCAATAAATGTCCAACGTTGTGCTTTTTAAAAATCTTTCAATGTTATCCATACATTTCAGTTTTGTCCAATGTTATCCGTATAAAGAAAATATTGGATATTCATCCATATACATATTTGTTGTCTCTTTAGATACGGTATGCTTTCTGCAACAATTTTCTATTCCTTTTTACACATTTTTCACAGAATTGTTATATCTGTTTATAATAATAGTTATACTTTGATGCCACAAAAATATAATTTTGTATGTTTTCGCACTGTAATAGGTAAATTTTTCCAACTTCAGCTTACATTTTGAAAACAGAAATTACATTTTGATAATTTACTGTTGAAACGTAAAATTTCACTCTCTAAAACGAAAGTGTGGATTTGGCTCCTCAAGAAAGACCTGTCATTTATTTATCGTGAATGGGTTGTTTTTCTTACGTTTTATTCATCTTGATTTAAATTATTTATCGTAATTTCACTTGCTTGAAAACATCGTTTGCTCGAGTATTTCAACTCTTTTATGAGAAGCTGACTTTCAGATCGTGAGATGAGTGGATTTCGGCTCAACTTGGGTTGTTTTCTGCTGACATATTTAGAGAGTACATTGTTTATTTACCGGGTGTCCCAAAAATGACTGATGGATTTTAAAATTCAATAACTTGCAAACGGTGACAGCTGTTTAAAAAATTTTTGCAGGAGGGTTATGTATAATGTCAGGAGTTTTTTTACCGTAATTTTTTATTTTAGTTCGCATCTAAAACAATAGGTGGCGCTGACGGCGATTGAAGGCCAGGTGATCAGTGCCGAGTGAAGCGTCGACCTGGCCTTCAATCGTTGTCAGCGCCACCTATTGTTTGAGGTGCGAATTAAAATAAAAAATTACGGTAAAAAAACTCCTGACATTATACATAACCCTCCTGCAAAAATTTTTTAAACAGCTGTCACCGTTTGCAAGTTATTGAATTTTAAAATCCATCAGTCAATTTTGGGACACCCAGTAGAAACCTTACACTTTTAGCAGCAATTTTTTTTATCACGTTTTAGATATTTCTCACAGAAATGTAATATTTAGTCATAATAATAAAAATACTTAAATGTCACCAAAATGTCATTAAGTATGATTTGATATTGTAATAGGTAAATTGTTCCAAATTCAATTTACATTTTGAAAATAAAAATTACACTTTGAAATTTTAAAGTTGAAACGTAAGGTTTTACTTTGTTTATTTCAAAACGTTACATTTTTTGCAGCAATTTTTTTTTGAATTTTCACATACTTTTCATAGAATTATAATATCTACTTATAATAATAGAAAATTTTTGGTGTCACAAAAATGTAATTTTTGCATGTTTCCAATTTGTAATAGGTAAATTGTTATAACTAAAGTTTACGTTTTGTAAATAAAAGTATCATTTTGAAATTTTAACCTTGAAACGTAAAATTTTACGTTGTCTACTTAGAAATTTTACACTTTTTGCAGCAATTTTTTGTGACATGATTCTTATAGAATTGTAATATCTACTTATAATAACAAAAACACTTTGATTTCGTTAAAATTGTGAATTTTTATGTACATTGTACATTTTTATCACATTGTAATAAATAGTTTCATTTCCAGTTTACATTTTGAAAATAAAAATAACATTTTCAAAGATTATCATATGAAAGTAAATCAAATAAATATTCCATCAATACGTTAAATATTTATATTTACCTCTTAGTATTTGAATTTTGAATTTTTCAAGACATATCAATGGATGCCGAATGTAAATATAATTCAATAAAGAAGGATGTTTATTCAGAACAGTTCATAAGACCAAATGGATTTCGAAAACATTTAATATAAAAAATGCAAAGTTAACTTTTTTGGAATATAAAACATCTTGTTGAATATTTGCATGGAAATGTTTACAAGTACCGTAAAAACAAGAATTGTAAGATTTCTATATATAACTTTCATGTTATTGCCTATGATATAAATAGATTTCCTGTTAGCGTTTTTAAATAATTCCAAATATATTGAAAAAATTTTTTCTATTGTTTATTTGAAATTGCCTGCTATATATGGTGCAGTTGTACAGAAAAAGAGAGAGCGAGAAAGTGAGAATTAATGAGCTTTAAACAGAAAATTATATTATTGTATATATGTATTCACAAGACTTAGATAACCTTTGATTTGATGTTATGGTTAACTTGCTACATAGAAAGTATTGCATTTGTTTAGAATTATTCAAAATTTATAATTATATCAGGTAATTCATGATTTCATCTGTATGTCAGGGTGTCACAAAAAAGTTCCTTCAAATGCTCAAAAAACATAATTATACCAATAAAAAAATAACTTTCTTAACGATATGAAAATTCAAATGAGAGCGAAGCCCCTTGGTTAAAAACACTGGTCTTGACTGTGTTCCAGATGAAATACTTTTATTCATAGTTTGAAAACCTAATTCGGACATTCAGTTATTGTATGTAATATTTGCAGAAGTTCTAAAATAAAAATATTAAATGTATATACATGGTTAGATAAAAAGCTTTAAAATATTTGATCCAATCACAGGATGCAATCATCACTAACATGATGGCGCAAGGCAGTATTATAAACCAATAATGTAAAAAAATCAGCAAATGTAGAGCCCTCTTTTACTTTAAAAAGTCACAGTAAAATAGAATTTCTTTCATTCGGACTTTCATTGAGTAGGGAAAAGATTAAAGTGACAAGCATAAAAATGCTCGTATTAGAATTATTTTACTGCTAAAAAGATGGAACTTCTAAATGATTTTTTTTGTCATTTCTGTACTATTGATTATAAATTCAAAATAGAGAATATCACACTTCTGTAAAGTAAAAAAAGAAAAAAAAATCCCCGTCACTCAGCTTACTGGCACATGTATATTTAGAAGTTAACGCTAATTTCACCAACAAACAGTAAAGTAAGATTAGGGATAAACCCAATTTAACAATATTTTTTGGATTCTTTTGAAATGTTTTTAATTTCATTTTTCTGTAAGAGTTAATTTATCAAAATAATGTTAAGGCAATATTTTAAAAAATGTATGTTTTCGCGCTCAACGACTGAAAATTTTCTAACAATGTTTCAGGCTCATTTTAAAAATAAAATCTGAAACTTTCTCACTTGATTTTTGAAGATATTTATGAGCAACCTAAAATTTTTATTTTGTGTTTTAGTAATTACTACTTTTTGTTTTATAAAAGAACTAGGTTCTCGACCATATTTTTCGTTTCCAACACTATTTCTCTGGGCAATTCCTTTCTAAATGCTCATTTCGACAGACTTATTTGAAATGTGTTTTACCCTTATCAAAAAGTCGACCAATTCAGCGTATTATATATTTTCTCATTAAGAGTACTTTCAAATTTCATGCGTTTGAGAGCAGAAACGAATTTAAAAATTAGTAATAAAGTGCGTAGTTTGGATTTGAATACGCCTTTAATTTTTCCAGCTCTATCGCTATGAAAAATTTGGTTTACAGTGTCTACTTTGAGAGCATTTTTTTAAATATATTCTACTTTTGTTAAAATATCGACAAATACAGCACAATAATAATTTCTAAGTAAGAGAATCTGCCAAGTGCATACATTTAAGAACCAAAATGAATTTAAAACAGAATCAGAAAATAAACAATTTATTTTTGAGGACACGTCTATGAATGACAACTATATATGCTATGTATTTACATAAATGCAAGTGCACCTAAAAGTGTAACTCTATAAGTAATATTGCCCCCCCCCCCATATGTAGTTATAATATTCATATTATGTGACTGACGATGCTTTTCGTTAAATGGCAAAATTTATACACAGCTGAACACAAAAACAAAGAAAGAACGAAATGGACGAGTTGCCTACACTCGCTTGCATGGTAATGCTGTACCCAAAGTACCATCTAGAGAATTTCATTTTGCATAAAGTTAAAAATTATTTATTTTTCTTGAAACCATATAAAATGATAGAAAGCTCGAATCTATTCTTTGATTGCCTAAGGTGCTGTCAATGTGAACTCATGCGAAACGTTTACAAAATTTATAAAAATATTTAATGGTGTGAATCTAAATAAGTAAATAAATCATTAAAATGACATTTAAAGCACGTTTCCTATAAATCAATTTTAGCATACAGATTTTAAATAAAAAGAAAGCTTCACTAGAAAAGAGGAATTCTGCTTTTTTGAAATTTGCTGTCACCCTCGATGAAAAAAAATGTACATAAATATAGATAGTATAAACCATATTTCAGTTTTAAGACAAAAGACATGCTTTTTAATAATGTATAAAATGATGACATTTGCATCCACTGAAGAATTTCACATTTACGATCCAGTCTTTAAAAAGCATCTACATAAAAATATGCATATGACATCACTATTGCAGACTAATACACAAATCTAGCAAAAAAATTAAAATTAAATAAATAAATAGAAATAAAATAATAAGAAACTTAACCAAAACAAAAAGGCTAACTAATCATTCATATGTCTTCATTTGTTTCTAACATTACTATAAATACTTAAAATAAAATATATAGGATGTTCCAAAAGTCTCCATACAACTTCAAAAATTCATTACAACAACAATAATAATAATAATAATAATAATAATAATAATAATAATAATAATAATAATAATAATAATAATAATAATAATATTATTATTATTATTATTATTATTATATTTATTATTGTTATTGTTATTATTATTATTATTATTATAGCAGTAAAAATACATAGAGTAACTTAAAAAGTTCTTTTTGTGTGTTGAATAATTCATTCCCGCAGCTTTGGATTGACAATGATGGCCCCATAGGAAGGACTCCCCGGTCTTCTGACATCACTTCACTAGACATTTTCTTTTGGGGTTATGTAAAATATGCGGTCTACCGAACGAAATTGAACACTCTCGTTGAATTGAGACAAAATATCCAAAGAGTTGAAACTACCGTTGACGTTAGCATGCTGAAATGCAAGTGGATGGAATTGGAATATCGATTTGATAATCTTCGTATCACGAAAGGATAACATAAAGGTGTATTCTAAGATAGTACAAAAAAGTTTTTAATTTACTCTGTGTACTGTTGTAACTATTTTTGCTGAAGGCTTATTATTATAATTATTATTATTTATTTTTTAATAAATTTTTGAAGTTGTATGGAGAATTTTGGGACATCCTTTACTTTAAAATAGCTCAATGTTTAATGAGAAACCATTCATTTATAATTTTTCAAACTAGCATGAATTTTAATTATTTTTTTTCCTCAGTTATTATGAGAAAATAGAAACCAAAAGATATAATAATCTACTAATCTCCAAATATTTTTAATTTGTTTTCTACAGTGATGGAGTACTTCAGTTGGCAACTTCGTAAGATATCATAACTCATCTTTACTTAAAAAACTTTTTTACGTAAATTAATATCTCAAAAACAAATATCGATACAGTTTTTAAGAAAGTGCTTTTTTTCATATACGTGGCGTAAAAATTTAACGGGTTCGATTCTTAGAAGTTAAATTTGCAGTAGTCATTATCCGTATTTAGTCGTTATTTCAAGCCTGGCTAATTTAACGGAACATTATTTTTGAGAAACGACAATTTCACAACTTGGAGAAAAAAAAGAGCAAATCGGAACCTAAAAATGCAAAATGTCCAGTTAAATGTCAAATTGACTTTATTTTAGTACATAGTACAGAGAGGATAAAAGACATGCTGGAAAAAACGAGAGATATTTCTTCTTAAACTTTACTACATTGCTCATTCTACAATAATGCAACAAATGTTGTTCAGTTTCGGATTGACATAGGATGATTTAAAAAAAAATAATTTTTATTTGCTGAGATAAAAATCCATCCATATTCAACGTTTCTAATTCGATAGTGGTTTTCTCAAAGCGGATATATATGTAATAATAAAAATATTTTGCGTTAATTCTAAATTTATTATTTCCTAATTCTTATAATATTTAACTTTCTCCCTTCCTTTATATAATATCTTGACATATTTATTTAAATTCCATTCTTTTAATAAACGCTTTCTTTATTTTATTGTATTCTAAAAGGGGGCTCCGCCCCTCTGCTCGCTACGCTCGCCAGCCCCCAGCGTATTCGCTTTGCGCCCCCCTGCGGGTGCTGAGCAAGGGGGTGACACACAAGACATCCATAATATGAATAAGCAGTTGCAGATCTTTCAAATGATGTGTCACACACGACTGGTGTTGTAAAGAAATTAAAAATGTGCCCCCTGGGGGGCAGAGTGGGGGGTTGACATACAAGACATCCATAATATGAATAAGCAGTTGCAGAACTTTCAAATGATGTGTCACACAACTGGTGTTGTTAAGAAATTAAAAATGTGCCCCCTGGAGGGGAGTGGGGGTGACACACAAGAAATAGATAATATGAATAAGCAGTTGCCACGCAACTGGTGTTGTAAAGAAATGAAAAATATGCCCCCCTGGGGTGGCAGTGCGGAAGGGGTGATACGCAAGACATCCATAATATGAATAAGCAGTTGCAGACCTTTCATATGATGTGTCACACGACTGGTGTTGTAAAGAAATTAAAAATGTGCCCCCCCTGGATGAAGCAGATTGGGGGTTGACACACAAGACATCCATAATATTAATAAGCAGTTGCAGACCTCTCAAATGATGTGTCGCACGACTGGAGAGAGTAAAGAAATTAAAAATGTGCCACCCCCCTGTGGGGGCAGAGTGGGGGTGACACGCAAGACGTCCATAATATGAATAAGCAGTTGCAGACCTTTCAAATGATGTGTCACACGACTGGTGTTGTAAAGAAATTAAAAATGTGTCCCCCCTGGGGTGAGAGAGTGGGGGATGAGACACAAGACATCCATAATATGAATAAGCAGTTGTACACCTTTCGAATGATGTGCCACACGACTGGTGTTGTAAAGAAATTAAAAATGTTCTCCTCCTGGGGGGCAGAGTGGAGGGTGACACACAAGACATCCATAATATAAATAAGCAGTTGCAGACCTCTCAAATGATGTGTCACACGACTGTGGTTGTAAAGAAATTAAAAATGTTCCCCCCTGGGGTGCAGATTAGGGGGTGACACACAAGACATCCATAATATGAATAAGCAGTTGCAGAAATCTCAAATGATGTGTCACACGAGTGGTGTTGTAAATAAACTAAAAATGTGCACCCCCTGGGGGGCAGAGTGGGGGTGACACACAAGACGTCCATAATATGAATAAACAGTTGCAGACCTTTCAAATGATGTGTCACACGACTGGTGTTGTAAAGAAATAAATAATGTGTCCCCCCTGGGGGAGAGTGGGGGATGACACACAAGACATCCATAATAGGAATAAGCAGTTGCAGACCTTTCAAATGATGTGTTACAAGACTGGTGTTGTAAAGAAATTAAAAATGTGTCCCCCCTGGGGGGAGAGTGGGGGATGACACACATAACATCCATAATATGAATAAGCAGTTGCAGACCTTTCAAATGATGTGTTACAAGACTGGTGTTGTAAAGAAATTAAAAATGTGCCCCCTGAGGGGGCAGAGTGTGGGTGACACACAAGACATCCATAATATGAATAAGCAGTTGCCACGTGACTGGTGTTGTAAAGAAATGAAAAATGTGACCCCCTGGGGTGGCAGTGCGGAGGGGGTGACACACAAGACATCCATAATATAAATAAGCAGTTGCAGACCTTTCAAATGATGTGTCACACGACTGGTGTTGTAAAGAAATTAAAAATGTGCCCCCCCTGGATGGGCAGATTGGGGGGGGTGACACGCAAGACATCCATATTATTAATAAGCAGTTGCAGACCTCTCAAATGATGTGTCACACGACTGGTGTTGTAAAGAAATTAAAAATGTTTCCCCCCTGGGGTGGAGTGGGGGATGATACACAAGACATCCATAATATGAATAAGCAGTTGCAGACCTTTCAAATGATGTGTCACAAGACTGGTGTTGTAAAGAAAGTAAAAATGTGCTCCCCTCGGGGGAGGTAGAGTGGGGGGTGACACACAAGACATCCATAATATGAATAAGCAGTTGCAGACCTCTCAAATGGTGTGTCACACGACTGGTGTTGTAAAGAAATTAAAAATGTGCCCCCCTGGGGGACAGAGTGGGGGATGACACACAAGACATCCATAATTTGAATAAGCATTTGCAGACCTTTCAAATGATGTGTCACACGATTGCAATCCCGGTTGAAACCGCTTCGAGATGCATAAACGGAGCCCTTTCCTGGTTGGTCTATTCGACTCGTGGAAGGAGTGGTCGACGCGGATGCGTTATTTCTGGAAATCTTACACATCAGCATTATTCCATTAATCATTCCTTTTAAGGCTAGTTTTTTTTTTTTTTTTTTTTACTATAGAAGAATAAAACATTAAACTGTCAAGACAATTATCTTCTTAAAAGCTCATTGCTTAAATTCATTCTTTTATCAGTTACATAACATATTTTATATTTACGTTCTAAAAAAAATCATTCGATTACCCACAATTTTCTTCTAAACGACCCTAAAAGTCGGATTGCGTTTTAACTTTCTCATCGACTGCTATAACTCTTTCTTTTTTCTTTGGGGTAAGATTTCGCATTGGTTAAAATCACTATTTCTAAATAATTAATTGGCAACTTAGAACGTATGCACAAAACCTGTATTCTAGCGCAGAGTCGGTGATAACCTTATTACATTGACTTCGAAGAGATTACTCTACTTTTTTCTTGTACTAATAAAACTCCTGTTATCTGGTGAGATGAATTTAGCTGGTAAAGTTCTCTGATAATATAACATCTTTTAGTTGTAATAGCTTCATGTTACGCCGATATGAAATTTCAACCAGCACGAGTGGCATTGTTCCTCTGTGATATGGAATATGAATAAATGTGATTAAAAATGTTAGTCGCTTTATAATTTATGTGGGAACATGCCAAAGGAAATTTATTTGTTGCCTTACGACCCAGTGCCACAAGGCTGCTAAATCTACGAGGGCTTCTTATTTTACTTTTCTTGCTAAGTGGTGTGATTTAGAGTAAAATTTTACATTTTATAGTCACTATTCTAAATAACTGCGTTCTGATATTACCTATCTATATACAGGTCGATCGTATACAAATTTCAGAAATTTTTTGGAACAATAAAATAATTATTTGGGTTAGTACATATATTAATCTAAAAAATCTTGAATGTATTCAAAAAGGTCATGTAAATAGCAACAAAACAAATAGATAAATAAAAAAAAATAATCGCACTTTTACAATCTTTCCTTATCTCTCTCTAATATAAATTATTAAAAAAAAAAAAAAAAAAAAAAAAAAAAAAAACTTTTTTCTTTTTCTTATTTTAATGTAGCAAAAACATTATTAATATTAAGGATAAAATACGTCCTAGCTAGAAATAAATTGATTTATTAATGATAAATTTATGTAAAGCAGATTGTAATAATGTTGTAACTGTATTCAAGTATCAAATAAAGGCAGTTTTATTAATAGATTTTGAAATGATTTACTGTGAAAAAGAAAAAAGTCTTTGACAAAGAAATTATATTTATTTCTACATTTATTTATATGATTTATGAATTAATGATTTTTTTTAAAGAAAGGTTTCAACATTTTCTGGAAAATAGAGCGAATGTAAAAAAAATATTTGTTCATAATTAAAAGTGCTTCATTTATCTGACACACAAAAAATAATTATAATTGAAATTACCGTTATAAATAAACCCGAATAAAAAAATTATTTATAATGGAAAGAATACCATTTAATTAGCTACTATTTACCTACACTGTTTTATTTATACTTTTTCAGAACGGAAGGAAATTATTAATTTTTTTTAATACCGGCTGAAATATATTAAGTAAAAAAAAAAAAAAAAAAACTTACTAAGAAAACAACGGAAAAAAAATTTCTATTCCATAAAAGCGCTAATGTAAAAGAATTGGCTTTAAAAATTAATAATTGTATAGTTTATCATAAGTATAGTGTGAAGAACCTTGGAATTTCACTATATTATTTCAGCTAACTATATTATTTATTTATTTGTATACATATATCCATTGATTATTGTCAATACGGAATACACAATATGGGAGGTACACTACAAAATAATATAAAATCCCTCATTTTTTTACTTCATTTTGGGAACAACGGATTTTGAGTGTATTCTAACGACGATAATATTCAGAATTTTCAAGCTATGATTTTGAGACTTTTACAAAAGTAGCTCTATACATTTAGCTAATATAGTATGCAAACCAAATTTTGATATCGTTGACACATGCGCAATAAAAAATTGTTTATCATAAAAAATTCATAATTTCATTTTTCATAAAAAAATTATTATTTTAAAGTTCTGATTACAGGATATTGTGCGCAGTATTGTTTGTCATATTTTCAGAAAAGAATATTATTTTATATTAAGAACTCTGCAAATTATAAGCGAAAATCATAGAAAAATTTGGGACAGTTTTTATAAAAACCTTATTTTTTCTACGCGTATACATGCTGTCGACATAAAAATGAATACAGTTTATTACTTTAAACCACTTAATCATAATATACAGTCTGAGCCCTTTTGCTGCATTAGTTTTGACAGAGTTGTCCAAAAGAAATTCATTTTTTTAATTTGTTGCCGGTTCCCTATGGAGTTTCGGGAAAAAACCTTCACGGAAATGTATGACTTGTACTATTATATTTATACACTTAAAGTTTCAGGATAATTCCTCATGTATGTTTCTAGATATTTAACAAAATGTCTAATACCGCAAGTGGACGGTCATCTTTGGCCATGTAGTGTACATAAAGTGGTGTGCAAAATTTAAGGAGGATTCCCAAAATGCCAATTTTCAAGGGATTTTCAAGCGAAAATTTTCACGCGAATATTCAAGAGGAAGTAATGTAATTTGATTATACTATCACTGCATAACAGTTAGTCCATATAACATCTCATTCAGGTCACACATGGTCGGTTACTGTTACTACGGCGAAACAAAAAATAGGAAATTCCATACGTCTCTTTTATGAGTCTGAAATGACTACTACATGTAACACCACTGACTATTCATTGTGACTGCTGCTTTGCTTGTGCTAAAGTCACCAGGTGACTTTACAATGCTTTTGTTTTCAAACATAATAAAATCATTATACTACTCGGTAAATAACATTTAAACAAAACTCAGTACAACATCGAAAATAAGTTTTATATAAAATAAAACATTCTACATTCGTTTCGCGTAAAAATTTAAATACATAATCTCAATTATTTTAAATGTAATAAATTAATGCAATCTACTTCAGTTTTAATATGTTCAATCTCCTTAAATATAATTCTGATAAAACTTCCAGATATTTTTCACACACACATATATATACATACATATATATATACATATAGATACGTATGTATTTTACTTATTTCTATCATTACAAGAAGAAAGTGTTGGATACGTGAAAATCTTTCAATTCTAGCTTTCGGCGGATTTGTACGTTTTAGGGGTCAGCGTTACCAAAAAGCATATTATTACAAATTGTCTGTCTGTGAGTCTGTCTGTTTGTATATATGCATGCGACATAAATTTTCTAGACGCTATCTCAAGAATTAAGTGACGAATTTAATAAAAAAATAAGTATTCAGTTCACGATATAAATTTGTGCTGATTAGTTTTTGGTGTAAATGGATCAACAGATAGCGCTGCTGCAAAGCAATTTTTACGATATAATGCAATAGCTCACAATAGCTCTATCTCACGAACTAATACACGGATTTTCATCAAACTTTGGATCAGTTAGTTACTGATATGAATTGGCATTTTCTACATTTTGATGTAAATCTCTCAACAGATGGCGCTTTTATGCAGCATATTTCACGATTTCCGCTTTAGAGCAATCTCCAGAACTAATTCACGATTTTCATCAAATTTAAGATTCTGTTAATCTTTGACATGAATTGATGTTTTCTGTATTTTGGTTTAAATCGCTCTACAGATGGCGCTATGTTATATATTATGCGATTTCCACAATAACTCTTCCTCCATAATTAAGTCACGGATATTCATAAAACTTCAGACTAATTTACCCTTTTATATGACTTGGTATTCTTTACATTTTGACATAAATCGCCCAACAGATTGTGCTACTATGCTACATTTTTCATGATTCCCGTTGTAGCTCTATCTCAAAAATTAATACATGGTTTTTCGTCAATTTTAAAATTGATTTAGATGTTGAAATAAATTTTTGCAAATTAAGTTTCCGAATAAGTGGTAAAGTTTTGAAACTTTCTTTTAATTAAACAAAGACTTTTCTTTCAAATGTCAAGCTAAAATTCCATTTTTCTTTATTAAATGATTTTCGTTTAGAAAACAATTTATAAATTTCTCTAAAATGTATTATAATCTGCTTGAAAAAATATTAACTGGTACTGTCTTCATTAATTGCAATAGAACTGAAATTAATATATGATATAAAAGCAGATAAGCAATTTAATTTAAACAAAAAGTTGTTAACTTGTAGAAATAAAGTTTTCTCTTTTTTTCATTTTCTATTATTTCTGCAAAAGTATTACTTTGTATATCAATTTTGATTAGGGAGATATTTTATAAGTAGTACGTATTTATGAACTAATTTTTCAGCGGATCTACTTTTTTACAAAAAAAGTTTTAATGAAAATAAAATGTGATTTTATTTTAATAATACAAAATGTTTATTTTTTAATTTCTTTTACTTCTAAAAAAATTTTTAAATATGAAAAAAATAATAACTTTTTTTTTCTTTTTTTTACGCAGGTGATAAAGTAATATTCTAAATGAAATACGCCATTTATCTCAAAATTCTTATTTATATTTCTTTCAATACAAACAAAAATGAATGCCATATTTTTGCATAGTTAAAAATATTAATTAATCTTTTCTATAATTAATAGAAAACAATGAAAGTAATTTATTGATGACCAAATGTAAATGAAAATCTTTTTTTACTGTCATCACACGTAAATCTGAAAAGAAAACATTTTATGGAACGGTGAAATTAAACTTCATGTATATGTATAATATATATTTTCTTTTTTTCAAGAAAGATGAATTTTTTTTATAAAGTTAATAAGGTTAATCATTCAATATATTTTTATTCTGTATGCAATGTAGAAAAGATATTTAAACAATATTCTATTTGTTTCATGATGACATAGGATTTTCTTTTCAAAATATTATTAAATGAAAGAAAATTGGATACATTTATTTTTATTTGCTCAAAGAAAGAATTATTTCAAATATTTTTAATCTTCCAATTATATTGAAAGGCTTTTATTAATTAATTAGTTTTCGGCAAATCCAGTGTATAAAAATATAACAGATATTTCCTTAATAAAGACGAGTTTTGAACCTTTTAAATATTTTTGATTTAATGAAGAGAAACTGTTAAAAAATGGTGATAAATTTAAAAAATGTCACTTGAAAAAGCTTAGAAAACTTGCCCTACAGTTAAAAGGAATTTAAAATGAACAAGTTGGAAAATGCACATCAAACGTAGCAAATGAGGTGCGTTCGTTATATAACGAAGATTTTAAAATATAGAATTCTTCGGATACAGTACATTATTTTTGCGTGTTTACAGTACGAAGTATTTTGTGTGTCCCTGTAAATACTATATGCTTTCTATTATACAGAAATTAACTTGTAGTAAACCTCAACAGCGTATATAAACCGCATAAAATCTGAAATATTTTAAAATAATTAAAACGCACCTCAAACAGTGTTTCTCCTAATACCATTATGCAACAGAATATTTTTGTGTTACACTGTAAATTAATAAAAATATTCTTTGCATCACAGATTTTACAGACTATACATTTCATATAAGTATGGGGATTTTATCACATTCAAAAGAGTGCGACATCATTTAAATGCACTTGAAAATTTTGTCTCCATTGACCGTAATGTGGCGAAATAGTTTTGATTATCCCTGTAATTGTACAATGCATCCGATTTTCATAAAATTTGAAATAACTCGACAATGATATGTAATAATTACATATTTTGTTTTTCAAATTGTTTGGTTGGATAGTTTTTGCGTTGTTATACACGGATTAAACAACGTCTATACGGGCTACTTATTTATAAAATTACGAACGCCCCTAAAAAGAAAATAGTTCATTCGAGCTTTATTGTAAAAAAAAAAAGATTTCATATCCCCAAAACCCAAATGGAGTAACTGGAAGAGCAATAATATGTAATTAAATTACGTATTTTTACGTTCCAAATTATAGTATTACGAATCTATTTTTCATTAATAATAAATGTATGTAATATGTATATAATATCTAATTACAATAAAATTTCTGAGGCATTTTCATATAGTTTTGACTTTTAAGAATCTAAAAAATCATTTTATTTTAGTATATACACTGCAAATTCATGAAAAACATTTGCAACACTAGGTGAACACAATAACATTTGTAAAACGCATCTGCTTAAATATAAATAGTTTGTGGGGTATAGTCCCTACCTGAAGTTGAAAATAAATCATTATTTGATCTAAATGAAATGTTGCTTCATTCTGGGTAATAACGTTTAGTTGATCATCGTTGATAATGGTCTTTTCGCCTGTATTATCTTCCTTTTTATCGATTGTGCACAAAGCGATCATCTGTGAGGCGTAACCTTCATTACTTCATGCTTCCAATTAATTGGTAATGTCAATGATATCAATATCTGAGCAAACATCAGTTTTTTTTTCTTTTTTAACATGCCCAATTACTCATACAAATGAAAATTTTAAACTGATTTTTCCCCTCCTTCACTTTTTTACAACCTACTTGTTCGAAAATCCCTAAACCTTTTTTGGTAATTTAGAGAGAGGTTTGAATTTTCTTTAGTTATTCTTGTTAGTGTATTTAAAATTTTCGTGCATTGATTTAGGAATTTATAGTTATTTTTAAAAAATATATATTTAAATTGAGGGTCTGTTGAACTTTCTTTATTTTTTAGTATACACGTGAGATAAAAAAAAATCATATTAAATGTAAAATCTGACACATCTAAAAATCCCTGCAATGCTTTCTGTAGTATATTATAAAGATTGAAAAATATTCATATTTTAAAAAGGAGCACGGATTTTAAAATTTAATTAAAAAAATAAATTTTAATAAAATAGGCTGTTTTACAAGATTTTTTAAAAAAATTAATTCAATGCTTAGGATTAAGTACTATTCCACTACATATATTTCAATATTATTCAAAATTAAAAAGATTGTTTTAAAGTTACTGTATCCCCCTCAAAAGAAAAAAAAATTAAACTAAGCTAAAAAAATGCTAAAGTGATAAAAAAATACATATGTTTCATCGCAAAAGCGGCAATATTTTCTAAATCCATCTTATAACATCGCGTGACTTCAGGTATAATGCAAATCTGTGCATATTATATTATAAATACTAGGACTTCCCTCAGAGGGATTAGTCTGAGCGATATTGCTGAGAACGTATATTTAATAATAACTTGCAAAAAGTAAAAGAAAAAAAAGTACGATGCTACCATTAATTGACCATATATTCAAATGACGAAAATAACCAAACTGAATTATAGAATTACAAAATATTCTATATAAATTCATATACAGGGTTGAAAAAGAGGGAAGCAAACTACGCAAAACAGTCATGTGTGGTTATAAAATTAAACGTACGCAATATATTAAAAGTAATGCAAATAATAAAACCCTAAAATATCTTGTATCGGAATTTGAACTCTTTGAAATTACGCCAAGAAGATAAACAGACACTCTACACCAATTTTAGTACGTAAAAATGGCACAAATCATGATGGTTGAAAAGAAAGAGAGAATTTTTTGTATGGTGTGTGAACTCCTTAAATAGTTAATACAGAATAGACAATATATATAACAGTATAATATCAACATCTGATTTCTATTGATGCGATGAGATTCTCGATAAGAATATAGGCTCTCTTTAAAAGTGGTACATAAAAATCGCAAAAACGCCAACAAAGGAATGCGATGCGTCGTTTGATTGTGTTCCAGATATGATCAATTGGATTTAAATAGGTAATGCATGCTGGCCACTACCTACGCTATTTTGTTTTCTTTTCAAACCCATTCTCATGGAGTTGAGCAATATTTCGCTTTAGCATGCGTTAAATAAAAGGAATTGAGAATATTTGTAGTATAAGATACGACATGAGATTTGAATATCTCGTCTGCATAACCTTTGAGCTGCCAAAGTATCATCACAAGTGATTTAGAAATTTGAATACATTTCTTAAGCAAAACACGCAGGCTCAATACGCCAAAGTGAACTCTATTATGCATTTTTTCCTGAATAAATTACTATTTAAAAGACTTTGTAATTTCAAATGAGAAAATGATTGTATAGTAAAATTCTGTTGAATTGAAAAATATAATCCCCCCCCCCTCACATAACATTATGCTGCGGAATTCTTTTATGGTACTCTCTAAATGAATAATAAGTATTCTTTCTGTGGCATATTCTACAAAATTTACATTCTAGTGCCTTTCATAAATGCATGTCGATTTCTTTATGTTTCTACGGGTGTTATAATTAAAAAGCACTTGGAATTATTTCAATCCATCGGCCATAATGTAACGGAATACTTTTAAATGACTCAACAAAATTCGGCGACAAATATATATTTAAAATTTCAAACTATTCGGTTGGGTAGTTTTTGTGCTGTTGTATGTGGACATACTGACGGATAAGTAGACAGACAGACGGATCAGTCAATGACTGTAGATGCTACGTATTTATATAATTACGAACGTACCTAAAAATAGTTAAATTTAAAAGTACATGCCAAAACTGAAAACTCATCTCAGCAATTATTACTAAAAGACAGCATTGTAGCTGATTTCTTTCGTGTATCCCGATAAATGGATTAAAAATGCTATGCCTATCCTGTTCTAACGTAATCGTTGTGAAACTCGGTGATTTATATCAGATTCAATCCATCTCAATAGAGTAATGTCATTAAAATACTCTGTAACCATTTCTTCCCATAGACCACAATGTAATCAAATTCTTTAGGGTGCTCCTCTAAAGGAATTTTAATCTAACATGCATTATATACAATATAAAACATGCTTAGGGGACGTCAATAAGGTTTACCAATTGCATTAAAATAAGCGTATATTTACGGGTATTAGAGCGAGGACAGACGGACAGACAAACCAAATGCATAAACAATTTTCAACTTTTTTGGAAAGTATTAGAATTCAAACCCAAAACTGAATATTGAAATCACATCGATTTATTTAATGCCAAATAAATAATTTAAAATGCTCGCCAAAATGCTAGAAAAGAATATAGAACTTTTCCGCACATGGGCGTGCGACGAGAAAAGTGCGCCAAGAAACTGTTACAATTTTCACCTTCCCACATAATTTTTTTATGTAACAGACCAAAAATGACGTTGGTAGAACAAATTTGACTCTACAAAAATTTCCGCGACCAGGTCGATTTCCTCCCTTCGCTCCCCCCCCCCTTTTGCACTGCGCTGCTTTCGCATGATTGGCGCCAAAATGTCGTTATTTTGCATGGCCTGGTAACCCGGCTATTATTGTTTATTTATTAATAAATTGTTTTTTTTTTATCAAATTATATAAATATATTTTTTTCTTTATTAATTAATTGTGTGTTTGAATTATTATTATTTTATTTTTAAAATAATATAAATTGAGAAATATATTTGTAACTCATATTCAAAAATGATTTTCGCCAAATTTGCCAAAACCCCGATCCGTATATGATAAACCTACTCTAATTTCATGGTACTTTTCTAATATTACCTTTACCTTGGTTTTTTTATAAACCTTCATCCTGTGGATACTTCAGAAAGTGATATTTGTTGCAAATAGATATGAACAGTTACATAAATAAACCTGATGAACGCTTATGCTTATTTTTACGTATAAATATAGCACGGATATCATATATGCACTACGTGGCGCGATTTCTTCTCCCGTAAATTGGTAGAACCTTTGTTTCGGTGAAAGTTTTTGAATATTTCTCTAATACGATTTTTTGTCATATTTATACTTTTTATTCTATTTATTATTATGTTTATTATTTATAACTGTATATTTATTGCTTCCACCATTGTTTATTTTTTAAATAAAGTGATGGAACAAAATAAACGGGTTACCATGTGAGACATGAAATCGCCATTTTGTTGCAATCGCATCAACTTGGTGCATGTATGACATCTGCGTCATGTACATGTTTTCATAAAATGTTGCCATAATAAAATGCGTGCAATAAAGCAATAATCGCCGGGGAACACAGGTTGCTTTATGAGAAATAATATTAAGTAATCTATGTAAACAAAATAACAGAATATAATCTATGATTAAAAGTACTACACTGTAAAAAAAAATCTGCAAAGGTACTAAACCTTTTCTAGGAAACTGGGATGCCTAGAACTTTTCCTGTAACGGTAACAGCAAAAATTCAACTTTCAGAATCGATTACATAAATTTTTCCTGTTATCGTTACAAGAAAAGTTCTTGGAATCCCAGTTTCCTAGAAAAGGTTTAGTACCTTTACAGATTTTTTTTTACAGTGTATCTAAAGCAATCATGTCAAACTCGTATTTTATTTAAACACGAAAGATTTTTTCCTAATTTCCACGCGTGAAATACATAAGATGCCAAGCAAAAGATGCGATTACAAAATGTTATTATAAAAATTATCGCAAAACCCCGAATACTAAGTCACTAAGTATTATGGCTTTTTTCTTTTAAATAAATAATATAATAATAATTATAAAACAGATTTCTTTTCCAATTTCTTTTTTAAATTTAAATATGTTTTATTGTATTTAAATAAAAATTGCTTGCGTATTTTCTTTCCACCATGTTAGACTTCGCTTCGCTCAAACTATTTGCTCCATGCACTCTGATTCGGTTCTCCACAAAAATATCCAGCCGGTGAAAAATGACGCACATCAGATTTCTGTGACGTATGCAAATATATTGTCCTTTTTTATTAGTTTTTTTAATATAACTTTCAAACTATTTGGAACTAATTTTTCGTAGGTGGTGCATTCACCAGATTACCTTCATAGGTACCCATTGGTACAAACAGAATCAAAATCCGACAAGTACTTTTTGAGATTTGCTTGACGAAAGAATTTTTTTGACTTTTAATATCGTTACGTACTCTGAGTATAAGACTTCGCTTCGCTCAGACAATTATGTATATTTCCATATTTCGTACGTTTACATTTTATTAAATGAGCTTTTTTTAGCGTAAATTTTTATAGTGTTTTTCGAGTTCGCTTTAAAGCATTATAAAGTGATTTTGCCAATAAATTTGAGAAAACAAATATGCGGCATAAGTAGATTAGGGATGTGTAACTCTTTCTACAATATAAGAACATTTTAAGTAAGTAAAGCTAATAATAACCTCGAATCCTTAAGGCTGCTGCCTCGGAAGCTTTACTGCTTCTACACTTAACCCTTTCTTCCCTTTTTTCAAGTAAGGTAGTCTGGTGTAATAACGCCAGGCGGGGTAATAACGCCAAGTGGTAATATTTTGAATAATTATGAAATAATCTGGTAAATGACACCCATGTGCTCTACGCAGAAGGGTTTTGAGTCATATAAATCGCAAATAACAGCTTCAAGTTAATTTGTTTCATTTTTAGGTCTTATTGTTTTTACAAGCAACTAAAATTAACGCTTGATCTAAAATTTGCGAGATACGTTTTGTGATGTGAAGACTATTTTTTTTATCCGAAAATACATTGTTAGTTACATAAATTTGTAGTAATTTCATGGACTTTCAAAATGTTGCTGAAGATTTTGAATATCTTCTCGAGTCAATTTGTAATTTAAAATGTACAGCGCAATAACTATAACGGGGTAATAACGCTAATTCTAGGCATTAATACCCCGGTTGATTCCCTACAGTGGCCGAGCTACATCCTAAATACTGATTGAAATAAACACAGTTAAAACTGTGCAATGTTTCTAATAATTCTATTTAAGTGGTCCTTTTTATACAAAAAAAGCTCACGGTCTGATATTCTTTTGCCTCATCCTCCCCCCTACACTACACCTTTATTTTTCTTACACTTTCACAAAAAAATGAACAGTTTCAATATCTTAGAATGCAATTTGTCAATTTCTTGTAGAGTTTGTATTTTTAGAATTGGTCAATCTACATGCAATTATTCCATCTTATTTCATAGTTTTGTTTGCATGGCGTTATTACCCATATAGGTGGGTAATAACGCCAAATAGTGTTTGCCAAGAAATCACGCCATTAAATTTTATGAATACATATCTGTTAAATTATTTTTTTATATAGATAGTCAATGAGTTGCTGTATCAAATCATATATTTGTTTGAAAAATACAAACTAAAACTGAGCCGTGAAAATTGGTAGAACCTTAACGTGGCGTTATTATCCCAGGGTACCTTATCTTTAGTTTATGTAATTTTCTATAAATTTGTCTGGTATCAACTTCTCATTTTCTTTTTCAAATACCGCTAGACAGTGGGATATTCGGAACTTGGCTAGGGACTTGTCGAGCTCGCATTCCCCTTGTGAGTCGGATATTCGGTTTGACCGTAGGGTCGTGGATGAAAGGAGGCCTTAAATAATCCCAAGACATATTCATTTTCATCACATATCTTTCCTGCGAATTAGAAGAGAATTCTAAATATAGCGGAACACTATAAGCACGTTTTTGGACTTGCCATTGGCGATATAACATAATGCCATGACTCAGGCAACCTTAATAGCATGCATGGTCACAGTGACGTCACAGTGACGTCACTGTGAGTCGGTTTGGTCACATCACATCTGTGACCAAAATGCCACCTCTCAGGGACGTCACATTGTGACTGAGATGTGACTTTCTTAAAGATCTTTAGGAATTTATAAGTATCCTTCAAAACATGTTATTTACTTTTAAAAAAATGTTTCTGGCAATTTAAATAGTGTCGCTTTTGTCACAGTTCGTCACAGTGTTAATGTCAAATTAGTCACAAATCACACATTTTTCACAAATTTGTCACATTGTGACCACTTTGTGAAACGTCACAAAAGAGCTCTAAAACGGACATAACGACTTCACATTTTAGTCACTTTGACTTTACATCGACGTCACGTGACGTCACTTAAACAATCGATGGTCACAAAGTAACTTCACGTGTGACTTCACAACGACGTTGCAGTGACGTCACCATGCTTTACGAGAAGCGACTTACGTAGACATGATACCATTGAGAAAATAAGTTTTATTTCGCGGTTTCACATTTTGATGCAGGAAAAGCATGGCGTGAAATTTTAGTGGCAACGCTATAAAACATCATTTTATTTATTTTTTATTATTTTTTAACCCTTTCGGGTCTCGTGTACTATTAATAGTACATGTCTTTTAATGGAGTATTATTTACTTTTAAGAAATACTTTTGTTACCATTTACATGTAGTAATGTTAGTATATGTCTATGTTTTTACTATATGACTTCATTTATGTTAAGGCATTTAGTAATAATAATAATTATTATTATTTACTTCATTCTCTTTGAGCCCTTTGCGATTGTTTTATTTTAAACATATGTTTTGCTCATTAAATTTAAATTAAAAATTACTTTCTTGAAAGAATAATGTGTAATAAAGCGCAAAAAGTATTAAAAAGTCGTTACATACGTTAAATATTACTGTAATACAATATTTTCTAAACATCCCCAAAAATTCTTCCTTAGCCTATTGTCATGTGAATCTAAATTAGATAGTTCGCAAAATAACAACATTCGTTATCATTCAGACAATGAAATATTCTATAAGCACTAATTAATCTATTTGGATAGCTAGTATTAATGTTATTAACGTAAAAGTATTTTTTTCCTAAAAACTGACAAAAAATTCCGACCCGAAAGGGTTAATATAAATTGATTTAAAACAGCCTATTCAAATTTTGGAAATCTGACTGGTTGTAGTCGATGAAATGTAGAATCAAAATTCACCTCAAACGTAGTTCAGATAGGTAAGAAAAAATAGGTAAGAAAAAAATAGATAAGAAACATAGGTAAGAAAATCACTTGTAATTATTATTATGCATAATTTTCCTTTATACATATGAATACAGCACATGTATATTTTTACTTTAATACAATACACATTTATTTAGTGAATAAAAATAAGGAAATACTTCTGTCCTTATTTATGCTTTTCACCTTCACTGCGCATAAAATATATAATTATGAATATAGCAGATGCCTTTTTATTCTCCATCAGTATATAGCAAACTTTTGTATATAATCTACATACTGAACAATTTAAATTTATGAGCATAATGTAGCCCCTTGATGCATATATTTTTTTCTCTTTTGAACTGCGTATGCATACTTATTTAGTAAATAAAATAAAGAAAGCATCCCCCCCTTATCTTCTAGTGATAATTTAAATTTTTGTTGCATATGATAGTCATACGATATAAAAATAAATGTAGCGATAATATTCTAGTTGATAAAAATATATAACGAAACTTCGCGAAAAATGAACCACGCTGAATATTTTACTACAAACTAAAATCTAGATCTAGTTCTATATATTTGTTTTAAAATCAAACATTTCAAAATTTACTTTGTTGTGATAAAACGCATAGTTAAATTTTACGTGTTATTTGAAAGGTTGTTCTAGAACTATAAAGAGACTTTTCCATTTACATATCTCTCCTAAACATAAACTGTTATTTTAAATATGCAAACCACAAAGCATTAAATTGTGCATATATATAAAACATGAAACATAAAAAGTCCTCCGGCTGTAATTTTCTCCTGGATAAATAATTGAGTCTACGCACAGAAAGAAAGTGCTTGCAGTATTTTTATTCAAATAACACTTTTTAAAGATATTTTAAAATAAAATTATTCGTTTCATAAATAAAACCACGAAAATCTTGTTTACATTTCAAGTAATTACAAGAGTCTCTTGGCAAATAGTATTTTCAACTCAAATAACTATTAAAAAATGGTTGTATTTTGAATGCAAATAATCTTGTAGTAGTTAATTTCACTATCACTTCCGTAATATATATTAAATTAAGAAACATTTTATGTGCCACAGATCATTTTTGACATTCGCAAATAATGTATATACGGGGAACTGGGGCACATTGATACAGCTTTTTTCTAATAATTATTTAAGTAACCACAAAGCAGAAATTTCCAGTTATTTTTTCATGTGGTGTCAGCAAAATTTGTGTAGTGTGTTATAAAAATGTACAATCGTTGTTTTATATATTATTTTTGCATGTAATTTAAAAGAAAATCAAAAAAAGTCATTTGTATCAATGTGACCCATCGCCGGCGTAGTTTGATTCACCTCATGGGACACCTTGATACGTCCGGGAAAATAAAGACAAAATAACGCCAATGCATATTTTTCATAGAAAGATAGTTAGCAAACCATTTTATATTTATTTGTAGAAATTCAAATCGCACACAATTTATTTGCAAGCAATATTAAAGCAATCAAAATGAAATGTGTAATGACTTGATGTTCAGGCTTTTTCTTGCCTGATTGTTGGCTGTGGTAACTTTGTCATATCTGGCACTTTAACCCCAGCATTATCTTCTTTGTTAGGAAAGGTGAAAAAATTACCAGGTTTTCTGTATATAAATCAGTTTACAAACAGAAAATAAAGGATAAGTATATTAAAAATCATGTTTATAATGTAATTATCCTGTGCTGTTCTTCAGCCTGTTTCTCTTACTTAGCATTTCTCATGTCGAAAATACTTTTTTTCTCTATAGAATCGATATAAATTTGAGATTTTCCAAGCTGCCGTTGTTTTCTTTTGTTAATTCAACTAACACTAGATGTTGGGTAAGTTCGTTCGTCTTCTGTTTGCAAAAATACTATAAAATGTTCTAATATAAAGAAATTAGAGCTATTTCACTTCAATAAGAACTAATATTAGAAATTTTTGAGCGAAAAATGGTTAGTTTAAGGAGTGTATGGTAAAAAAAAAATAATAAAAGATAATGAAAAAATGAACTAGAAACGAATTTAGGTTGTATCAATGTGCCCTATACAGCCATTTTGAATAAAATGAGTCTCAAATCCAACACTTCATGATTTATCTAACAATAAAGAACTAGGAACTTATAAAGAATAGCTTTACTTGCCAGGGAGAGTATTCTTTTCGGTTGAAAATACTGGAACAGTTGTATAATACCATTTCAATTGTACAACTCTAATTTACTTTTGACCTACAAAAACAATTAATCACCCTCCCATTTCATCAAACTACTGAATCATTCCAAAACTTTCTGTATGTAGTTGAGTGCACTAGCATCACCTTTTGGAGCTGTTGTGAAACTTTCTGTAATGACCCTGTCAGCAGTAGAGGGGGTGTATTAATGTGCCCCAGTTCCCCCTACTAAACATTTTAGATTCATCATCATAATATAGCACACTGATATGGTACTGTTACATACTTATGTTTTCCCTTTTAAACTACATATGCATATTTATTTAGTAAATACAAATAAGAAAGCCTTATTTGCCCCTGTTTTCTAGTTACGCTTTTCATTTTTAGTGCATATGACAAAAATAAATAAATAAATAAATATAGCGATGACATTGTAGTTGTTACAAGCATATAATGAAACTTCACGGAAAATGAACCACACCAAATATTTCACTACTAATTAAAATCTAGAACTAGTCCCTATGAATTTACTAATCAAACATTATACATTATACTTTGTTATGGTAAAACGCATAGTTAAATTTTATGTCTTATTTCAAAGTTCCTGTAGAGCTATAAAAGAAACTTTTCCAGCTAAAAATCTCTCCTAAATAGAAAGCGTTATTTTAAATATGTAAACCACAAAGCATTAGAATGTGCAAATATTTAAAACATGAAACATAAAAAGTCCAGAAGAGAGAATTTTCTTCTGAATAAATAATTTAGTGTACATACAATGTAAAACAATTTTAATGTGCACTTTTATACCCTTCCCGATTCTAAAACAGAAAAAGAAATATCTTACAGTAATTTTATTTGAATAATACTTTTTAAAGATATTTTAGAGTATATTTATTCGTTTCATAAATAAAATCTGGGAAACCGTGTTTATATTTGAAGTAATTACAAGAGGCTCTTGGCAAGCAATATTTTAAATTTAACCTCTTCAGACCTGAGCATAAAATAACTCTATAAATGTACATTTATTGCTTTTGCATAATCGAAATAACACCATAGATGAGAGAAATAATTATCTTTATGAAATTATTACTTTAGGGGACTGGTAATTTATGTTTACAAATATGCATATTTAAAAAGTAATAATCCCCTTATAACATCATTTTAACTATCAGTAATATTTATTTACGTATTAAAAAAATTAAGGTCTCAAAACAGGTAAATGATCAGCAAATCCTCAATTTTTTTTATTCTAAAGCATCTAAGTTAAATAATCATGAATATTTCTTATTTTCTTGGCCAAAATATCATGAAGGTATTTTCGAAACTCGGATGAAAATAATATTTAATTTTCAAGGTAATATTCATCAGTGCTGACATTTATTGGTTTTGTTTTAAACCAAAAAAAAAAAAAAAAAAAAAAAAAAAACATTCAGCTGTATAGAAGAAAAGTAAAAATTCAAAAAAATCAAACAGTTTAGTTTTTATGAGGAAAATAATGAAGGTACAAGTTTGTGTACCTCAGGTCTGAACAGGATAAATAACTAATATTAAATGATTGTATTTTAGACGCAAATAAACTTGAAGTAGATTATCGTATTAGCATTTTTCGCAGTTTTAGCATTTTTTTCATTAACAGAATTCAGAATTTATGTGATGCTGAATTCAGGCAGGCATATGTACTAGATTAATCTCTTCTTATAAACTATAAGGCAGTTTACTGTAGCGTAAACATATGTGTGGCACATTACATCAGAAAATAACATCACGAGACTTCAGGTATAATGCAAACCATTGCAAATTATATTATAAATAATAAGCATATTCTCATATTTAGTACGTTTACATTTTATCAAATACGGGTTATTTGGCATAAATTTTTTATGGTACTTTTCCCCAGTTCATTTCGGTAATATACAAGGATTTTGCCAATAAATTTGAGAAAACAAGAATTCAGTCACAAATAGGTTAAAAATGTGTAATTTTTTGTAAAAAATAAGAACATTTTAGATATTTTAGATATTTAATATTTCTTTAAATAACCCCAAGCCACATTTATTTTTATCATTTATATTGTCTGTGAATTAGAAGAGAATTCCAAACAGTGAAGCAATATAGCCATGTTTTTGAGCTTGTCCATTGCGATGTAAAGTAACGCCAGACAACATATAAGTAACTTACAGAGACATAATACCATTGACAAAATAAGTTTAAATGTGTAGCTTTACATATTAACGCACGATAACGCATAAAAGCACGATGTAAAATTTTAGTGACAATGCAATATATATATATATATATACATACATACCGGGTGTCCCAAAAATGACTGATGGATTTTAAAATTCAATAACTTGCAAACGGTGACAGCTATTTAAAAAAATTTTGCAGGAGGGTTATGTATATTTTAAGAGTTTTTTACCGTTTTTTTATTTTAGTTGGCATATCAAACAATAGGTGGCGCTGACGGCGATTGAAGGCCAGGTGATCAGTGCTTAATAAAGCGTCGACCTTGCCTTCAATAGCCGTCAGCGCCAACTATTGTTTGATATGCGAACTAAAATAAAAAATTACAGTAAAAAAACTCCTAACATTGTACATAATCCTGCTGCAAAAATTTTTTAAATAGCTGTCCCCGTTTGCAAGCTATTGTATTTTAAAAATCTGGTTTTTTGTATTCGATGAGGTATAGCGTTCCAACAAACAAAAATAAGGACTTTTAATGATTTTTACCTAAAATTGAAACTTTATACGTACAAATATAATACATATATATTTTCTCTTTAATACAAAATCTGTATATTTATTTAGTGAAAGAAAATAAACAGGTATATATGTCTTTACTTTCTAGTTATTCTTTTTGTCATCGCTGCGCATAACATTTATAATTATGAATAAGGCATTTGTCTCTCTATTCCATATCAGTATATTTCAAACTCTTGCATATAATATGTATACTTATACACTGAACAATTAGAATTCATCATCATAATTTAGCGCGCAGATATATATGATACATATATATACGCACACAGTTTTATATTACATATGCATATTCATATAGTAAATAAAAATAAGAAAACATTATTTGCCCCTATCTTCTAGTTACATTTTTCATATTTAGTGCATATGATAGTGCATATGTATAAAAATAAAAATATAGATATAATATTTCAGATTATAAATGTATATAGCGAAACTTCACGAATAATGTGTCACACTGAATATTTTACTACAAACTGAAATTTAGATCTAGTCCTATAAATTTGTTTTAAAATCAAACATTGCACAATTCTCTTTGTTATGATAAAACGCATAGTTAAATTTTATGTCTGATACGAAAGCTTGTTCTAGAGCTATAAAGAAACTTTTCCAGCTAAAAATCGCCCCTAAACAGAAACTGCTATTATAAATATGCAAACCACAAAGGATTAAAATGTGCATATATTTAAAACCTGAAACATAAAAAGTTCTCCAGAGGGAATTTTCTTCTGGATAAATAATTTAGTCTACGCACAGAAATGCAAAACAATTTTAATAGTGTTGAATATGCAATTTTATATGCTTTCCTATTCTAAAACAGAATAGAAATAGCTTACAGTATTTTTATTCAAATAATACTTTTTAACGATGCTTTAAAATATATTTATTTGCTTCATAAATAAAACTTTTTTTTCAGTCAAGTAATTACAAGAAATTCTTGGCAAGTAATATTTCGAGTTCAAGTAACTAGTATTAAATGGTTGCATTTTTTATGCAAATAATCTTGTAGTACGTAATTTCATTAGCAGTTTTCGTATTATATATTCAATTAAATAACACTTCATGTATCAAAGTTCATTTCTGACATTTGTTGCAACACAGCGAAGGGATATGTTATTATGAGATTAAACTGTTCTCAAGCAAATATAAAGAATTTGTTAATAATAAATTTTATACTTCGATGCATAAATCAAGTTCACAAAACAAAAGGAAAAGAAAAGTACTAGCTTGAAAATTAATATCAGATTATTCACAAATTATAGGTTTTGTGTTTTGTATATTTCTAGATATACAACAATTTCAGGATCTTTTAGATTTCTAAGCACAAAGTTGCGTTCTTTTTTACTTTATAAATAATTTCTTTTCACTAAATTAAATGTAAGGATTTATTTTATTTATGTATATATATATATATATATATATATATATGTATGTATATTGCTATAATACAGTGTCCATTCATGCAAATATTTAACTTTGTTTCAAATGGTACCTATATAGCATTAATTTCTCTTCTATTTTCTCATGCAAAATTAATTAATATTATTATATACCTTTCGTTAATATTAAGGAAGTAACAAATTTTTATAAATGGTGAAGCAATTAGCAATAAAAATATTCTTTATAATGCCCTCAAAACTACAGGCCGAAGTAACTAAGAAATTTTAATTAGAATGTACATTTGTAACTTCGAACATCTGTGTTATTATTGTTAATAGTGTCATTATTATTATTATTATTATTAATATTATTATTATTATTATTATTATTATTATTATTATTATTATTATTATTATTATTATCATATTTCAAGTAAAACAGTGAGGTTTTTAAAGCTAACAATGTGTTTTTTGTGACAGAATAAAGGTGGGATATTGCATTCAGTCTTAAGATTTTATTTACATTCAATATTTTCCACTGTAACAAGAAATTGTTTCAAAGACACAAATCTTCATAAGAAAAAAATAATTTCAAAATCATTTACAATCCCAGAAAGAATAGACGGCTTAAATTTTTAGAAAAAAAGAAACTATAATGAAGCATTATGTATTATTCTTTTAATCTAATATTTAAATCAATTATTTTTCTATTCTTTCATATATTCAAAAGCATGCATAACGGTTTACATCCTTCAAAAAGTAATTTTTACTTATCATGGTCACATACATTTGATCATTTTTATTTGGGGATCCTTAAGTTTCTTTTCATTTGCGCAGAAAAAAAAATAAACTGATTGAATCTTTCCACTGCATCAAACGGAATCAAAATTATAAAATGATATAAAATAATTACTCTTCCATTATATTTCATATTAAATTATCCAAATAAACATGTCTGAAATAATGTATAAAGATCTTCTAACTTTTGATAAAAAATACATATTATTACTGGATTTTATTTTGGCCTGATTATATTTTATCGCCAATAGTTTAAAAATCGCTGTATGATTTCTATTCAATGGATAATTTCGGAGTGTTCTTGATTCCAAATTTGACTTTGATTCCACAGAATTCTTGTATTTCTGCTCCTATCTTTGCAAGATCACATTCTGTTCACTACTACCATGTTGTAATGAAGGACTGTTAAAGGACCATATCATCACTATTCAAACAAATATATTTTTTCAATCAGAAAATGCACAGTGCTTCTTTATAGTAAAATTTAGTAAATGCCCAAATTTTTTTGCTAGCTTCCTATAAAATAAGTACAAATAAAACATATAAAAGTAATAGTACATTTTTCTTTCTTATAGCTTTCTAATTTTAACACTAAAAACTATTCAAAGCCACATTTATAAGTAAACGTGCATTCAGTTTTTCTAAATTCTGGTTTTAAAATACGGAAAATTTATAATTAAATAAAAACCGTACATTTTAAAATTAGATGATAAAAATAAAAGTTGTAATAAGTTGTAATAATAAGTAGTTTTTTATTACAAATATATATATTATTTTTTTCTTCGTAAATTAACCGTTCTACTCGCTTTCTTTTCGTGTCTCGTTTCTTTATTTTATGCGAAAAACATTCAAGCAGCGCGATGATAGCGTTTCTTTTTATTTTATGTTGATAAGTTTCAGTCGGTGCATCATCAAAATTCCACAACGATCGAAATTTGTTGAGTTTTCTGGACATAAAAATTGATCAGCGCGATCACGTTGCCAGTGAAGAGAAGTTAATACCTCCATAGCCACGACTTTATTAGTTTTAAATAAAAACCCTTGAAAAATATTACACTGTTATTGTAATTAACTGATTTTTACACTGGTGCTATTTTTGTTGAGAATGTTTCAAATATCAAAAGACACTTAAATTTCCGTATTCAAATTAAATTCTGACCTAAATTTGAAACTTCCCACTATTCAAACATATGTTCTCCTGCAAAATTTTATGGAAATTTTAACTGTGTGTTTTACATAGATAAAATTCTCAAGCAAAAGTTTGTTAATGAATTACATCCATTTAAAGAAAAACAGTCTACTTTCATAGATGAATCTGAAAGATCTTTCAGTATATGTTTTATATAGATAGAAAATACTTCAAATGTATAAATCATTAGACAGGAAAACATTTAATAATATGATTTACGATTTCAGAAGCAACTACTAAGATCGACTTAAGCTTCGACAAAGAAAACACTTCTTGATAAATGACTAACAGAAATTCTTTTGACTTACTCGATGTGTTAGAAAGCTCGACAACATAAAGTTACAATGGCTTACAAAACTTCACCTGACTTAATCAGTGTGTTAGAAATTTCAACAACATAAAGTTGTATATAAAAAGAAATAACAAGTTTTAGGGGATCTTTGAAATAGAATCAATCATAAATGAATTTTTAAAAATATTTAAAAACATAATCGATGTGTTAAAAGGAACATAAAATAAAGTTGTATTAAATAGAGTGGAATAATATTTCTTGGTGACTTTAAAAATAAATTCAATAATGAACTTTCAAAAGCACTTTTAAAAACAGTCTAGTATTTAAAATCTAATTAAAATAAATTTTGAATGTTTTAGTAATTTTCCTTTCACTATATTTTATATAGACAGAAAATGCTCCTAATGTATAAATCTTTAGACAGGAAAACTTTTAATAAAATCATTTAATATTTCCAAAGACAACTACTAAGAACGATTTAAGCTTCGACAAAGAAAGTACCTGCTTATAAATGGTTTTCAAATATTCACCTGACTTAATCGAAGTGTTAGAAAGCTCGACAATCAAAAGTTTCATTCTGCCTGAGACTCAAATGGATATTAGATTTCATATATTATGTATTTTTATATATTCTTTATTTAATAATTTTTAATAAAATAAAAATCATAATTAAAGCATTTCCTGTAAAGCACCAATTGTCTAAAATTCACCACTTCCAGACTGAATTTGAATTGCAAGCAAATAGGAGCGTAGACCATCATAACCATACTTTTATCAGCTTATAACTTCTGTGTACGCTTAAAAATAATATTACTCTGTTATTGTAATTCACAGATTTTTGCACTGCTACTATTTTTGTTAAAAATCCTTCAAATATCAATAAAACACTCGTATTCTAATTACACTCATGTCCATAAATTAAGGATAATGACAGTTCCAGCAAATAAAGGTATGGAAACAAAACAAACATGATTTATTCATCAAGCCCATATTTTAAACAAAAGAAAAAGAACAAAAAGATGGTATATGTATGATAACATTCATAAAATCTACAATTGTTGCTCTATAGAGCAATTACGAAAAGTACCCCCTTAAAAAATTCAGCATTATATCGTTGGTGCAATGGCTAATAAACTGTATGATTCCCACACGATGAAATACAGTCCGTACAATGCCTAGACATGCTGAGTATCAAATTATCAAGGTAATCCTGAAGAAAATTATTCCATTTAGCAAGCTATGCTATCCGAAGTTTCAACACACATGTAAGAGGTGGTTGACGGGTTGCAACTCGCCAGACAAGCATATCCCATACATGCTATATCGGATTCATGTCAAGCGAATATGCTGGCCAATCAAAGCGGCTGATATCCTCCTCTTGAAGGCATTTATTTACTACTTTTGTTCGGTGAGGACGGGCGTTATCATTCGTAAACACAAATTCTGAGCCAATGACAACCCTAAACAAACGTACATGTTGTTCCAGAATGGTGCCCCGACAAATTTGGCCTGTAATGGTTCCGGTTTGAACATGTAGATCTGTTTTGGAGCCCAGGATAATTCCACCCCAAATGAGCAATCCTGCACCACCGTAACGATGTAGTTCAATAATACTGTCTTGGTTGCAAGGTGTGCCTGGCGTGCTCCATATCAACGTCCGACGTAAATCAGACTGCAAGCTAAACCTGGACTCGTCGGAAAACATTATACAAGCCTACTGTGACGATGTCCACATTTCATGTTCTTTATTCCAGGCTAATTGCTGGCGACAGCGAGTCGCCGTGAGCGGAACACATTTAACAGGTCTGCGAGCATATAGTTCAATATTTCATCAATATTTCTCAATCGTGCATACACGGTCTGTTTTGAAACCGCTGTACCCTTGGCTGAAGATAGCTGACGAGACAGGTCTGATGCTGCGCTGCGTCTGATGCTGCGTTCGCAGTTACTGCCAAATAACGGTCTTCATTCGTGGTAACTCGTGGACGACCTGTACTGTAACGTCTACTGATATTTCCATCATCTTGGAATCGTTGCCAAGGTCTAGAGCAACACTTGCTCTACACTTTGGCAATTCCAAGTTCCTCAGATACTTCCATCTGAGTACGGCCACATTACAGACGGCCGATAATTCTACCACGTAAAATATCAGCCACGTGTATCCTCTGTGTCATAACTGTTTGGTTTTGTCATGGAGAGTCTTACAAAATGCTTGTTAACAACTTTACTTCTTTGCCACCGTTTCTTATATATGCCTCTTTCGACATTGTGACGTACTTTTGGCGTCATCTGATGGCATTCTGAAATTTGCATATTAGTCTTGAAGATATGTGTAATGATTCTTCAAATGGAATTTTTACTTTAGAGTTTGATTTCCATGTGATTCTGAATTATGCTTAATTTATGGACATAAATGTAAATACAAACTTAAATTTAAAATTTTTTACGACTTAAAACATATTTGGAAAACTTCAAGTAAACGTCATATAGTATGTGTTTTTACATAAATAAAAAGCTTGTTGATTAATTACAACCTTGGAATAAAAAAGGTTACTTTGACAGATAGATCGAAAAAACATTTCAGTATTTTTCATACAGACAGAAAATACTATAAATGTATAGATCTTTAGGCAGGAAAGCACTTTATAAAATGGTTTGCGATTTCAAAAACAACTACTAACGACTTAAGCTTCGACAAAGAAAGTCCCTGCTGATAAATGGCTTACAAAAATTCATCTGACTTAATCGATGTGTTAGAAAGCTGAACAACTTAAAGTTGCATTAGAAAAAAGAAATTACAATTCTTTGAGGCCTTTAAAATAGAACAATTAATAATGAATTTTTAAAAATACTTTTAAAAACATAATCGATGTGTTAAAAAGCACAACAACTAAAATTGTATTAATTGAAGACAAGTAATGTTCCTTGGTGACTTTACAAATACAATCAGTAACGAATTTTCAAAAGCACCTTTGAAAACAATCTAGAATTTTCGATCTGTTTCAAATAATTTTTTTGTGTTTTAGTATATTTCCTTTCAGTATGTTTTATATAAACAGAAAATATTTCAAACGTACAGATCTTTAGGTAGGAAAGTACATGTTAAAATGATTTACGATTTCAGAAACAACTACTAAGGGCGATTTCAGCTTCAACAAAGAAAGTACCTGCTTATAAATGGGTTATAAAAATTCATCCGACTTAATCGAAGTGTTAGAAACTCGACTGTACAAAGCTGCATAAAAAAAGAAACAACATTACTTGAGGATCTTTGAAATAGTATCAATCACTAATGAATTTTTAAAAATACTTTTAAAAACATAATCGATGTGTTAGAAAGCACAACAAACATAGTTGTATTAAACAGTGTGAAATAGTGTTCCTTGGTGACTTTTCCAATAGAACCAGTAACGGATTTTCGAAAGCACTTTTAAAAACAATCTAATGGTTAGGATTTATTTAAAATAAATTTTGTATGTTTATATATCTTTTTTATAGACAGAAAATATTCCGAATGTATAAATCTTCAGAGAAGAAAACACTTAAACAAATGATTTACGATTTCAAAAACAACTACTAAGAACGACTTAGGTTTTCACAAAAGAAGTACTTGCTGATAAATAGCTTACAAAAATCATCTGACTTAATAGATGTGTTAGAAAGCTCGACAACATAAAGTTGTATTGAAAAGAAAATAACATTTCTTGAAGACGTTTGAAATGAAATCAATCTGCAACAAAATTTAAAAAACACTTTTAAGAACATACTTGATGTGTTAGAAATCACAGAAAATAAAATTGTATTAAATTAAGGAAATAATATTCTTTGGTGACTTTTCAAAAAGAATTAGTAAAGGAATTTTCAAAAACACTTTTTAAAACTATCTGGTATTTAAGATCTGTTTTGAACAAATATAAAATAGAATTTAAAGAGGTCATAAATATGTACTTCTTTAAGTAAACTATGCTAAGATAGACCCACGTCCGACTACATATCAAATTAAAAGCGTTTTTCTTGGATAAAGGAATGCTTGAAACTTTTTTGTTATCTCCAATAAACGGAAATTGTTCATAAATGCTGAGATAACAAAACAGTTTTTAAATTATATACGTTTCCAAAAATAAAACAAGGCAAATTTAAATAATATTAATATGTTTATTGTTGACTTATAAAATTGGAGAAAAGTATGTTTTATAAAAAAAATTAAGTAGAATCTCCTAAACTGTAAAAAAAAATTGTGAAGGTACTAAACATTTTCTAGGAAACTGGAATTCCAAGAACTTTTCATGTAACGATAACAGGAAAAATTCATGTAATCGATTCTGAAACTTGAATTTTTGCTGTTACCGTTACAAGAAAAGTTCTTGGAATCCCAGTTTCCTAGAAAAGGTTTAGTACATTTGCAGATTTTTTTTACAGTGTACAAATCCTTCACAGAGTATTTTTTAAAACCTATCACGTGAAACATTCACTTTAAAATTTCTTGGGCATGTCAAACATATGTTTTTACATAAATGAAATTACTCAAGAAAGTTCGTTAATGAATTACACCCATTTGAAGAAGCTACTTTGATAGATGAATCGCACAAACCTTTTAGTATGTTTTATATAGATAAAATACTTCAAATGAATTTTTTTAGACAGAAAAACACCTAATACAATCATTTATAATTTCAGAAATAACTACTATAAAGGATTTAGGTTTACACAAATAAAATACATTTTGATAAATGGTTTACAAAACTTCATCTGACTTAATTGATGAGTTAAAAAGCTCGACGATAAAAAGGTTTTTTTTAAAAAATAATATTTCTTGGGATTATTTGAAATAAAATCAACCCAGAAGGAATTGAAAAAAAAAACTTTTAAGAACATAATAGACGTTCTAAAAAAAGCAAATAACGTTGTATAGACTTCCTCAGTCCTGAGAGAAGTATAACAAGCGACCACAAAAACCTGTTTAAAATTACAGTAAAATAGCTCCAAAACTGGATCAGTCTATATACAAGGTGTCCAGTAAATAACTGACCCATTTTGAACTTAAATAACAAATAAACGGTTTGAGATAATAATGCGCGGTTTGCGGTATTGTTATTAGAAAATCAATAAATTTTTAAACAAGTACTTTGTTAATAAAGTTCAAATTTCGGAAAAAATATCGCGCTGGCATTACCAGGCTGTTTGAATAGACACATGACTCTAATTTCCATAAATACGAGATTTTCGGCTGAATTTGAATCTATATATTGTCGAATCTGGATCTATATGTTGAATCGACTCTCGAATCAGCTTCAGAAATAGGGTACGTTGGTTGGAAAGTGATTTAAAGTAATATTTATGATTGAACCATCTGTATTATACTTCACCTCCTCAGTCTTGAGACTGAGATATTATTTCAAATATTATTATATTACATTAACAAAGTGCATATTTTAAAATTTATTTGCATTTTAATAACAATACAGCAAGCCGCGCATTTTTATCTCAAACAGTTGTTTTGTTATTTACATTCAAAATGGGTCAGTCATTTACTGGACACCCGGTATGTAGTTCTTTTACATGCACGCACGTAATAGAAAAAATCTGGAAGTAATTTTAACAATTCTAGTAACATTTAAATTAATTTAATTGGTGTTCTATAGTGTCTCTTACAGGCGACATCAGGAGAGAGGAGGTTAAAAAAAAACTAAAATAATATTGCTTAGTATCTTTTCAAATAGAATCAGTAACGAATTTTCAAAAGGACTTGTAAAACAAACGGCTATTTAGGATGTATTTGAAATAAATATATAATTAGAATTTGAAGAGGTCATAAATATAAACTTCTATGAGTAAACTATGTTAAAAATGGCCTACGTCCGACTACGGATAAAAAGAAAAGAGTTTTTTGCATAAAGGAATATTTGAAATTTTTTTGTAATTTCCAAGAAACAGAAATTTTTCATAAATGCTGAAATAAAAAGCCAGATTTTAAATTATATACGATTAAAAAAAAGTCAACATTAAATAATACGAATATGTATGAAACATATACTTTAAATTTTCTTGGTCATGTCATGTACTTGTTTATACATAAATGAAATTACTCAAGAAAGCTCATTAATGAATTACATCCATTTAATAAAAAATGTTACTTTGAAAAATAAATTGAAAATCCTTTCGTTGTTTTATATAAACAGCGAATACTTCAAATGTATAAATCATTAGACGGGAAAATGATTTACGATTTCAAAAACAATTACCATAAACGACTTAAGCTTCGACAAAGACGGTACCTGCTGATAAAATTCTTACAAAAATTCACCTGACTTAATCGATGTGTTAGAAAGCTCGACAACATAAGGTTGCATTGGAAAAAGAAGTAACATTTCTTTAATACCTTTAAAATACAATCAAGCATTAAAGAATTTTTAGAAACACTTTTTGAAACACAATGGATGTGTTAAGGAGCACAGCAAACTAAGTAACATTAAAAGAAGTGAAATAATATTTCTCGGTGATCTTTATAATAGAATTAGTAACGAATTTTCAAAGACATTTTAAGAAATAATGTAGTTTTTAAGATATGTTTAAAAAAATATGTAAGCAGAATTTAAAGAGATGTGGTACCTATAGGTATGTGTACTATAAGGTATTATAAGGTTATAAGGTATGTGTACTTCTTTAGGTAAACTGTATTAAAAATTAACTGCATCCGACTACAGATCAAAATAAAAGAGTTTGTTTGAAAAAGATGAATAAATGTAACTTATTTGTAATTTCCAAGGAACGTAAATAATTTAATTTTGAAGAATGTTCTTAAATGCTGCGATAACAAAATGGTTTAAAAATTATGTATGTTTTTAAAAATAAAATAATGCAATATTAAATGATATGACACTTTTGACTTAAAAAATTGAATTAAAAAACATGTTTTACAAAACATTCTAAATAAAATCGTCTAAAAACATTCACCTAATCTATTTTGAAGCATAAAAATTTTTTAAAACAATTTTAAAAATAAAATCATAAATGCAATTTTAAATACAATTTTCATTTAATATCAATTTGGAATATAATATCTACATAATACGGGTCTTAAATGTGTATTTTCCCAATATAACAAGCACTTTATTAACCCATTAGTGCCTAGCGTCCCTTTTTAGGGACGTTTATAAAAATGGCAAGAAAGTGCTTTTCACACCACTAAATAGGAAGATAAATAAATGCTTTCTTTCACGTTTTTCTTTGACGGAAAAAGTTATTCTTAATTTAAAAGTGGTGGGAAATCCAAAATTTAAATTTTAAGGAAGAAAATAATTCGGAAATTAATGGGTTAATAAAATACAGCCAATTGAACATTTAAGTAGCATAAACAGCAATTTGGATAGATGAATCACTGAAAGTTTCAATATTTTCCAAACATATTAAAAACTATTAGATGTACTTAAAAATTAAATAAAAAAGCAGATTTAAGAAGATTTACGAGTCCAGAAATATAAAATGGCTTAAACCTTGACAAGAAAATCACTTCTTCTTAAATGATTTGAAAACTTTAGGAGACATATAATCTGGGATTTAGAGTGTAAAATGATAGACGACAGTTTAAAAATATATTAGGATGATTCTTTTGTAGTTTTTTTTTCTTTTAAGATATTTTATATATTTTAATAAATATTCTCTAAACAAAAGAAAAAAAATATTTTAATTTTTATTTTTAATATTAATACAAAAATGTAAAATCATTAGTTGTGCATCGAATATGAAACACTTTCCAACTCGTTTAAATTAATAAAACACCGACCAATAAATTAACCTGTTTTTATAGCCTTGATTGTGTGTAAGAGTTAAGGTTAATAGGACATAGGGAAAGAGTTATATAAAAAGATAAAGAATACATGAAGGAATTGCTAGTATTAGAAGATAAAATGTCGAAGAAAATGTATTTTGAGAAACGGTTAACAAAACCAAGTAATTACTATAATGTCAAAAGAGTTGATTAACAAACGGCAGGATAATTTTAGTAATTGTGCTGTTGTATTACCGAATATGAATTATATTTATTCCTAAAACCCTGACAATAAACAATAATGTTGTTTATTGCATTTAACTACTCACCCTACCTTTGATGAAGAGGAATTTGAGGATTTTTAGTAATATTAATTACTTTAGGTGCCAACATTTATAATCATATATTAAAGATCATATATTAAAAATATGGAAACAATGTCATATCAGTTATATCGAACATTCATGAATGTAATTAGGTTCTAAAATATTCTAAAATATTTTTAGGTTCTAAAATATATATAACAGAGTAATTTATTCCATTTTTCAATATTGGGTGAAAAAAGTCCGGGCCAGGATTCGAACCAGGGATATATTGGCTGAAGCCGCCAATGCTCTACCAACTGAGCTATCCCGGACACGAACACTAAAGGACTATTTCCCCAATTAATTGGCGGCTTCAGCCAATACATCCCTGGTTCGAATCCTGGCCCGGACTTTTTCCCCCTCAATATTGAAAAATGGAATAAATTACTCTGCTATAATTAATTTACCGATTGAATAATCGTATTTAATAATTAATCTAATATTCTTATATATGTTTTGTTTGACGACAGGAAAACACAAGGGGAGAGTATTCAAAATGATAAAACCGCAGGGATTCATGGTTTAAAGACTATGCTAAATTACAAAATATTGAAAAACTATAACCCGAGAGAAAATGTAACAGGTAACCAGCAGTAATGTACGCATCGAGGAAGAGCAAGATTCACATAATATTTTGAAGCTAAACCAGTTAAATATGGGATCAAAATATGTCAGGTGTATGTAAAAAAAGTATTGTACTCTCAACATCCAAATATGTATTTGAAAAACAGGAAAAGATCTAAAATAAACCAAGGCGAAAGAGTTGTGAAACACCTTGAGAGTGACACGAAACATTGCCTCGAACAACTCTTTTCCTTCTCTTCCTTCAGTCAAGCAAGTATTATTCTGAAAGCTCACAACAGTTTACTCTTCCAAAATAATCAAATTTTATATTCCCTAGAAATTAAGGTCATGTAAATCGAAGAAGTTTTATCTACAAAATTTGCATTTCATGGTAATGGAAATATTTATTCATATGTTCCAAAAAAGTACGAAGCTATCATTCTACTGCTACTATGCATCGTGGAAAATCTATCATGAGACCGAAAAAGAAACCCGGCAAAAATCAGTTCTATAGTGAATCGAAATATGGAATGAATATATTGATTAATTATTGGGTGATATGTATAACATAGGAATCTAACCTCATGGCCACTTGACTTATTTTTTTTAAATGGCAGATATAGCAGTATTTCTTGCTTAAATTATATACACTTCCAATAATGATATGACTAGCCATTAAACAAATAATAGGTGCTTGTTTTCCCGGTAATTCAATGAGACCTTGAACCTTACATCAACTCAAGATCGATCGAAAATGTACAGGACATGAAATTTTTCTACTAAATCGCGAAATAAACTATACTAAAAAAAAAATCTTTGCACATATGAGAAGGGAACATACATTCAGAACTCATACGAAAGAGCTTAAAGCAGGGCGAATCAGAAGGAATAAAATTAGTTAGTGTCAGATGTACTTATCAGAACATAAAAAACGGCGACAAAAACCAGAAAACCGTATAAACAATGTGGAAAGCTAGTAAGTGATGTGCATCCGTATATATTTTGCTATTCTAAAGTTTGTCCACAAACTTACATGTAAATTAAATATTTCTGAGCTTACAAAATACGTTTAACTCATATTTTCAGATTAATTTCAATTTTTATTGATCTAAATGTAAATAATTTGTCAATATCGGTACATCTTCACAGAATATTGGAATGGACATCCGAGTACCTTAGTCATTGATGAAAAGCATAAAAATGTTTAAGGCCCCAGAATAGTTATAAAAGGAATTTCAATTTCATTTTAAAAATATGTATGCGATGTCTCAATACTAATAAATATACCTAAACTCTTTAAAAGTTATTTTTCCCATAAGTAGTACTTTTAAACAATCAAAATGGACCAACCACATTTTATCCTAAAGTAATAAAATTAATACAGTACTTTTAAATGCCTCTTTCTGAATTTTTAAAAAGCAGAAATGAAAAATAAACTTTGAGTACTGGCCTTAATTTTTTGACACATATCTATAATCTTTTGAAAAGAACTTAGATCATAGATGCCTTTATTATTCCACTCTGGTACCCAATGCCTCATATGTAAAGTTAAAAAAAATATTTAGCTAAATATTGAAGTTTACTGCCAACACCACCTTATACTTATATTGACAGAAACATCGGAATTCTGTTTATACAAAACATACATAATATATATATATATATACGCGTTGAATTGATAACCTCCTATCCTTTTTTAAAGTGGGTTAATTACACAGTTCTTCCATTCAACTAATTTATTTCAGAACTAATTTCTGATTTGTATGTATTGAGCAAGAATATTGTTCCTGATCTGTAGTGGAATATAATACAATTTTGTTTAGTTATTAAAGAATTCCATTTAACTGTTAAGTTATTATTTGTACCATGTATGATTAAGAAATAGTCATGCTTATGATGCTTGTAACATCATAATGTGCAATTACATATATTTTTATATTGAAGCTGAAAAATACAAAAAATTTAATGGTAAAATTTTTTGGTGGTTACTGTAAAAAATATTTTCTGCTATTTAAGATTCCTATCTCTTTGTAACAATGTAAAATATATTTATGCGATATATGTACTCAAATGTTTCACGAAGTTTTAATATTATATTTATAGAAGAAAAATGCATCTCTAATTAAAAAAATTCATAAAAATATATGGAATTTCAGCTTTTTTAAGAATGAAAAAAGTATTTTCTTTGTCTAAAAACTAATTAAATTAGCGGAAAATATATTGATCATCAATATGTTAATTCATATTCCAATCCTCTGTTGCATTTGATTAAAATATTTTCAAGTAAACTATTATAAAGTGAAATACATATAATCTTTGTAAATTCTTACATAAATACTACACTAAATACATGATTGTTACGTATTAAATAAACATCTTTCTGATTTACATAGGATTTATACGTTGTTTCTATAGGTATTAAAGAATCTAATTTTAACATTCAGTTCAATTGGAGTCATACATGTTAAACTAAGGCTTATTTATGTGATGTCTGATGCATTGTAATGTAGATTATGCATTATTTTTCATTGTGACTAGAAAGTATTTAAGTAAAAATTGTATTTTCTATGATTATCTAAATATTTCTCAGTATTCAATGTTGATAAATACGATTCGATAGATTTTATGCATTGTAATGCGAACGCGGATTAGGCTTACATAAAAGATCTTTAAATAAAAATTTACTTTACTTATAAAAAGTAATTTATATTTATAAAATAAGGATGATAAAAAAAATTATAATGTATTCTTTTTTTTTATAAATATATATAGGACAGTTATTAGTATTCCTTTTTATTTGATGAATTTTTAAAGCTTTTTAAAATAGTAGTAGAATAATAAAATGGGAATACTCCCAAACTTTTAACTACTAGAGGACTTTGGACGGGGGGGGGGGGGGCACGTTTGAACAATTTTAAAAAAATTTCAACTCGCAATGTCACTCATAACGAAGAAAATTCTCGGGGGAGTACTTTTTCCTCTAACAAGGGACACTGACTTAATAAATCACATGTTATTCTAAATCTTTTAAGTCTGTAAATATAACTCTTTAATCCTTTATTAATTGTAGAAAATATACTTTTTGTCGCACAATAAATGTAAATATAGCTCTATTCTCAAAATGAAAAAAAAAACATTTTTTTTTCAACAAAAACAGGAAAAAAAAACATATATCCCTCTAGTTGTTAACTAACAACAACATCACCCATTATAAAGAAAATTCTAATGGGACATCTTTTTATCTCTTACAAAGGACACTCACATAACAAATCACATTTGATTCTAAATCTTTTAAGTCTGTAAATATAATTCTTTCAACCCTTAGTAATTGTAGAAATATTACTTTTAGACGCACAATAAATGTCAATATAGCTCTATCTTCGAGAGGAAAAAAATGTTTCTTCAAGAAGAAAAAAAGAAAAAAAAGAGTACTTCTCTTTCCAGTTGTTAATTAACCACAACGTCACTCATTATGAAGAAAATTCTCAAAGGGCATATTTTTATTCCTCACAAGGGACATTATCTGAAGAAAACACAACTTATTCTTAATTTTTAAAGTCTGTAAATATAACTCCTGAATCTTTTATTAATTGTAGAAAATTGCTATAATTTTAGTCGCACAATAAATGTAAATTTAGCTCTATCCTCGAAAGCAAAGAAACTTTTTTTTTAACAACAACAAAAAAAAGAAAGTAAAAAATCCCTTTTTAAGTTGTTAATTAACCACAATGTCACTCATTATGAAGAAAATTATCGTGGGACATCTTTTTTATCTCTAACAAGGGACAATGACACAATAAATCCTATGTGATTCTAAATCTTTTAAGTCTGTAAATATAATTCTTTAATCCTTTAATAATTGTGAAAAATATATTTTTAGGTGCACAATAAATATAGCTCTACCCTTTTAATCAAATAACAATTTTCTTTAACGAGAACGAAAAAATATGTCCCTCTCCAGTTGTTAACTAATCATAACGTCACTTATTATGAAGAAAATTCTCATGGGATATCTTTTTATTTCTATCAAGGGATATCAAAATAATGGAAAACGTTTGATTCTAAATCTTTTAAGTCTGTAAATATAGTTATTTATTCCTTTAGTAATTGTAGTAGTATTACTTTTAGGTGCACAATAAATGTCAATATAGCTCTAACTTCAAAAGCAAAAAAACATTTTTCTTCAACAAGAAATAAAAAAAAATTATTTTTGAGTTGTTAATTAACCACAATGTCACTCATTATGAAGAAAATTCTCATGGGACATCTTTTTTATCTCTAACAAGGAACAATGACACAATAAATCACATGTGATTCTAAATCTTTTAAGTCTGTAAATAAATTTATTTAATCCTTTACTAATTGTAAAAAAATATATTTTTAGGTACACAATAAATGTAACTATAGTTCAATCCTTTAATCAAATAACAATTTTCTTTAACGAGAACGAAAAAATATGTCCCTCTCCAGTTGTTAACTAATCATAACGTCACTCATTATGAAGAAAATTCTCATGGGATATCTTATTCTTTCTATCAAGGGATATCGAAATAATAAAACACGTTTGATTCTAAAACTTTTTTTCTAAACTTTTATTTATTCCCTTATTAATTGTAGATAATATACTTTTAAGTGCACATTAAATGTAAATATAACCCTATCCTTCTAGGCTAAAAAAACATGTTTCTTCAACTTCCAGTTGTTAAGTAAGCACAACGTCACTCATTATGAAGAAGAATCTTATGGGACATCTTTTTACTTCTTACAAGGGACTCTAACATAATAAATCACATTTGATTCTAAATTTTTTAAAAATTTAGAATCAAATATATATATATATAATATATATATATATATATATATATATATATATATATATATATATATATATATATATATATATATATATATATATATATATATATATATATATTACAAATTTAAAATTTTTTCGCCAAAACTAACCTTTATACTATCTTAATTTTCTTATAATAATATTCCGTACTTACTTCAAATTATTAAATTAAAATCTTGTTTCTAAATCTAATCTGTTAATCCTTATGCAGACGATATAAATTCTTAATTTGCCTTAAAAAACATTATTCCAGTATGCGTAAATTTAAAAAGGTGACTCTAAATTAAAAATATTCTTAATTAAAACTTTATTTCTTAATATTCCAAATAAAACTAATTTCTTCTATGTTTTTATCAACCCTTTTTAAGAAAGTCTTATTAAATTTATTCCAAAACCATACCTTTCAAAAATATCATTATTTTATTTTATCTATTTATTTATTTTTCCTACGTCAACCTTTGATGTGTGCATATTAATAAATTCATTTCTTTTCTTTTTCTCTTAAAATTAATCATTTATAAAAATCGTCTGCGTAAGATATTTAAAATTCTGAGTCAATTATAAATTGGTTAAATAATATTTTTTTTTAAATAAATTTATCGTCTGTTTAAAAATAGCCTCGTAGCTGGACAAGAATTCTGTTTACATAAAAGAATGATGGTTTGAGGTTACAGAATGTTCCAGTACTTTCTTTTTTAGTTTAGAAGGTGGAAGTCTCGAGATGAGAGAGAAGATTTCTTGGGTTGCTTCTTCGATGAGGACAGCTCGCTGAAATAATGATGGAATTTTTGCAAAAGGAGCTTTTCCTTCCTCATTATTACGAATTTAATAAATGAATTTACAGCAGCCCATGACTAATTATTGGATCTTCTACATTTATTATTTTATTTTGTTTTTTCCCTCGCTTGCCATGACTGCGTGTTTCTTTTTAACCAGTGGAAATAATTCGAGTTCTCCTTAAATCGTCACAACTAATCGAAAAGTCCGACAGGATTAGTTATCAGTGCTGCCTTTTTAATGAATGATATTTAGAGAAAATTGCTATGGAACGAAGTGATAATAAAAACTGTGGATCGCTGAATAATTTGCCCGTCATTATTGGATGCGTTCTTGAACAAAAACTGCCATAGTCTCATGATTTCTGGAGTGACAAAAACAGAGGAATTGTTCCTGTAAAGTGCTTTGAGTCGGCTTGATTTTCCTGAAGCCATGATTTCTTGAATGACTGCAGAAAAGGAGATTTTCTTGATTAAGATTTTCAAATCTATGATGAAAAAGAAGAAAAAAAAATAATAATTACAAGACCATTTCTTGTAAATTTGTGAACAGACAAATATTTTTCGAGATAGTTGTGCACAATAGGATTTCGGTGAGATTTTTTTTTTTTTCGTAGTATTTTAATTATTATTATTTGTATACTTTTTATGTATTTATTTAAATTAATTATTCTCTGTTTGTCAGGTTTATTTATTTGATTATTTGTCTGTGAATTTTATTTACTTACCTATTTATGCGTATTATTATTATCATTATTATTTGTTGGAGATTGAAACATTTTTATTCTTAAGGATTTAATTGAGGAGTATGATGTTTTTAAGATATTTACTGTTATTTATTAAGACTATTATGATATTTTTATGCACGATTAAAGGCATAATAGGTTTGTAATAATAATGAAGTATAAAAGAATTTAGAAGCTCAAGTTTATTTCAAAAAAGTACATTTTCTAATTTATTGATATTTGTTTGTTATCAAGAAATAGTCTCAGAATGCAGTATTTTCATGATAATGTTCCTACAACTAGACATTTGAGCTGAAAATTAAGTTAACATTTATGTTTCCCTTTTATTTGTTAGAATTTCTGGTTACAGTGAGCTTTCGTTCCCGGATTCTTATAATTTATTTAAATTCAGTAAGAAAGATGGAACTGTGCAAGGCTGTTGCTAGAATTTTGACTGATAAATATGATTAATTTTTTCAGTAAATTTTGTGATTTTAAGTAAGAAATTACCTATAATTAAATTTTTTGAATCTGTTTATGATCTATAAATTAATAGAATTAAAAGTTGATCACAATTTAAGGTATATCTATGATATTTACAATTTCTGTTTTATTAGATAAAATTTCTGGTTAAAGTTAGCAGCTAAATATAGTTATAATTTTCACGATAATTTTGATTCAGATTTTTAAAATGGAGGGTAATGGTTTTGTGTGAGGCAGTTAAAATGTATACAACTCCAGTAGACAAAGCCCTCAAAATTGCGAAAGCGCGAACTCATGAATTTCACCTTAAAAGTAAAAGGCTCAATGATCGAAATTTTGTTGAATGCCCATTAAAAATACAAGACTCTGTAATTTATGAAGAATTTAAATACCCTAACACTCGAAAATTAGAACCTACTTTCTCTGGACCATATAAAATTATAAATAAACTTTCTGATGTAACTTATGAAATAGATAAATTTAATTATGAGACAGGACAGAATTCCGTTATTGTGCATGTTTCTAAATTAAGACCCTATTTTTCACCCGAAGATTTTAAACTGTTTCATGAGCAACCCAAAAAACAAACAAAACCTCAGATACAATCACAATCACTAGATCAAACTAAAGTCAGGACAATAGATTAAATTTTAATTCTTAGTCTTTAAATATTTTATCACCATAATATTCAACATCAGCAGGTATGTTCTTGGAGGCCTACAAGAATATTACTTGTTTTTGGGAGTTTTTGGGGTTAAATTGGGCTCCTTATGCAGGCATAAGGTGAACACTTTGATTGTAAAAGCTTTCAAATTGATGTTGATAAATTAAATTTAAGGGTGTTTAAGTCTAACTATATTTACTCATGTATTTGACCTTAGTATTATTCTATTTATTCAGCAGATATTTATGTTATAACAGTTATAAAATCTAATGATTCTACTCAAACCTATAACATAATATGTGATTTTCAGTGATTGTGAAAACTACAGCTATTAAAAGTTTTTCAAAAAAGCACACTATTTTTATTTCCATTTCTCAATTAAGAATGACACCTTTTATTCCTATTTGTATTCTATTATTGAAGTTTATAAACCATGTGTAGATAAAACATTATTCTATATTTGACATTTGAGAACTTATAACCAAATTTGACAATTTTGTAAAAGAGTATCAGAGAGGAATTATTGTAAGGAAATACTGGTTGAGAGTCCATTTTCTAAATAGTTAGATTTAATTTATTTGGATTTTGGCATTATTATGATTTTTTTTTATTTATACTTTCGGCTAGCAAAAAATACTTTCTTATGCTATTAGAAGATAAGAAAATTATTTAGTTGCTATGTAATTATTTTTATCCTCAACCAGTTTTTTCCCTATCAATAATAAACAAATAGTGATATTTTCTTTTGATTATACTCTTGTTTTATTATTATTATTATTATGATTTCTATAATGAAGTTTAGTATTAATTATACTCTTATTGAAAAATATTAGGATATGGAGTCTTATTATATTATTACTTATTGTTGTTATTGTCATTATTTAAATTTTTCTATATTATTTATTATTGATATTGAGAGTGATGCTATTTACTATTGAAAAATCGATATATTACTGAAAGATGTTGGATCCAATATAACATTAAAACCAAAGATTAAACTAGGTTTGAAGATTTTTATTAAAGAGACTGTATTCAGAGAACATTGGAAAAGACTCTTTTATACATACTATTGAAAGACTTGTTTCATTTAAAGGACTTATTTAAAATAAACTATGCATTAAGTCATTGTAATTATTTAAACTTCCATGAGAACGAATTTTTATTGTTTTTATTATATTTTTATCTCTTGCTTATTAATATTCATAACTTATTTACTGCTATTATATGTATTATCTCCTCTGCACTTACAAATGGTAAGTGATGTTGTAACATTATTGTATTTCTTTCAGGGAAATGCTCCTACCTAAATTTAATTCAGAATTATTTTCTCTTAACTATTTTATTTTAATTGCTAATATTTTTTATATATTGCGTTAATTTTCTTTTCTTCCATCTCTTGGCTTCCTGAGTTTGACAGTTTTATTCCAAAATTTAACTTTTCTAAATTATTATATTTCTGTTGTCTGAACTTGTAGTTTTATTTAACTATCAATTTCATACAAAGTCTTGGGGAGGGGGGATAATATTACAAATTTAAAATTTTTTCGCCAAAACTAACCTTTATACTATCTTAATTTTCTTATAATAATATTCCGTACTTACTTCAAATTATTAAATTAAAATCTTGTTTCTAAATCTAATCTGTTAATCCTTATGCAGACGATATAAATTCTTAATTTGCCTTAAAAAACATTATTCCAGTATGCGTAAATTTAAAAAGGTGACTCTAAATTAAAAATATTCTTAATTAAAACTTTATTTCTTAATATTCCAAATAAAACTAATTTCTTCTATGTTTTTATCAACCCTTTTTAAGAAAGTCTTATTAAATTTATTCCAAAACCATACCTTTCAAAAAATATCATTATTTTAATTTATCTATTTATTTATTTTTCCTACGTCAACCTTTGATGTGTGCATATTAATAAATTCATTTCTTTTCTTTTTCTCTTAAAATTAATCATTTATAAAAATCGTCTGCGTAAGATATTTAAAATTCTGAGTCAATTATAAATTGGTTAAATAATATTTTTTTTTAAATAAATTTATCGTCTGTTTAAAAATAGCCTCGTAGCTGGACAAGAATTCTGTTTACATAAAAGAATGATGGTTTGAGGTTACAGAATGTTCCAGTACTTTCTTTTTTAGTTTAGAAGGTGGAAGTCTCGAGATGAGAGAGAAGATTTCTTGGGTTGCTTCTTCGATGAGGACAGCTCGCTGAAATAATGATGGAATTTTTGCAAAAGGAGCTTTTCCTTCCTCATTATTACGAATTTAATAAATGAATTTACAGCAGCCCATGACTAATTATTGGATCTTCTACATTTATTATTTTATTTTGTTTTTTCCCTCGCTTGCCATGACCAGAGCCTGATTACTAACGGGGCACTCTCTCCCCAGTAAAATTACATAGAAATTTTCGCCTTGTTTAAACGCCCTTTTCAGTCAAAATTACTATCATGAATAAGGAAAAAAATTCTATTTATTTTTTCTGGTGGGAGAGTGCCCCGTTGATAATCAGGCCCTGGCCATGACTGCGTGTTTCTTTTTAACCAGTGGGAATAATTCGAGTTCTTCTTAAATCGTCACATATATATATATACACACATATATATATATATATATATATATCCCTTTCGAGTTGTTAAGTAATCACAATATCACTCATTATGAAGAAAGTTCTCATGGGTGATCTTTTTATCTCTAGCAAGGGACACTGACATAATAAATGTTATGCGATTCTAAATCTTTTAAGTATGTAAATATAATTCTTTAATCCTTTACTAATTGTAAAAAATACACTTTTAGGAGCACATTAAATGTACATATAGCTGTATCTTCCAAAGAAAAAATATTTCTTCAATGAAAAAACAAAAATATTTACCTCTCCAGTTTTTAACTAACCACAATGTCATTGATTATGAATAAAATTCTTATGGGACATCTTTTTATCTCTATCAAGAGGTATCTACATAATAAAACACGTTCGATTCTAAATCTCAAGTCTGTAAATATAATTCTTTATTCCGTTATTAATTGTAGAAGTATTACTTTTAGGTGCACAATAAATGTCAATATAGCTCTATCTTCGAAAGAAAAAAAAATTGTTTTTGAGTTGTTAATTAACCACAATGTCTCTCATTATAAAGAAAATCCTCGTGGGACATCTTTTTTATCTCTAACAAGGGACAATGACACAATAAATCACATGTGATTCTGAATATTTTAAGTCTGTAAATATAAATTTAATCCTTTACTAATTGTAAAAATATATTTTTAGTTGCACAATAAATGTAAATATATAGCCCTATCCTCTTAATCAGAAAACATTTTTCTTTAACGAGAAGAAAAAATTATTTCTTTCTATAGTTGTTAACTCACCACAACGTGAAACACATTATGAAGAAAATTCTCATGGGACATCTTTTTATCTCTGTTAAGAGACAATGACATAATGAATCGCATTTGATTCAAAATCTTTTAAGTGTGTAAATATAATTATTTAATCCCTTATTAAATGTATAAAATATTCTTTTTTGGAACACAAAGAACGTAAATATAGCTCTATCCTTTTAATCAAATAATATTTTTATTTAACGAGAACGAAAAAATATTTCCTTCTCCAGTTGTTAATTCACTACATCGGGAGGCACATTATGAAGAAAATTCGCATGGGACATCTTTTAATCTCTTACAAGGCACATTCACATAACAAATCACATTTGATTCTAAATCTTTTAAGTCTATGAATATAATTATTTCATCCCTTATTAAATGAAGAAATAAGGTATTTATATCCTATATGGACAGGGCTCTCAATATGGACACCCCTAACATTTTTAAAGGTAATAATTTTGATCGAGAGATGGCTCAACATTTTCGCGAAGAAAAGCAGTTGAAAAGATAATGAAGGCTGGAAAGTGTAAAAAAGCGCGTTGTTCGCCATTTAGGAGGAAATTTTTTGTTTTGAGATGTGCTGATCTTAATTACTTGTAAGCTTAAATTCTTATTAGATATGGTAAAATTACATTAAATATTGAAAAGTGGAGTATTTTATAAAGCTAATAAAACATATTTTCGATTACTATTGCATATTTTGCTTAAAAATATTTTCATTATTCATTTGTTACAAGATTTAGCAAAACTATGCCCGGTCCCCAATATGGACAGCTCATGTCTCCATCGACTACAACTGTAAGAAAGAAGAAAATTCAACGTTGCCAAGCAATAAATTGAAAAGGCATCAAAGTGGTAAAATCTTCGTTCAACAAGATGCCATTTGAACAATCTTCCCAAAACTTTCCTCCAAAAAACCCTTGCAGAAAAATAAAAAGAACTCTCCCCCCCAGTAGGATATCTGTTGGCGAAATCGTAGGTAACAATGATACGACTTCCTCAACAAAGGAGAGCTGGTACTGCTTCTTTTGCAGTATTGATGCTTTTTCAAACACGCGGCCATGCATCACATGTGGCAGATATGTTCATGAGGATTATGTGAGACTTATTGCCCATGGCGAAAAAGTTTCTATTTTTCCATGCTGTGAGGACTGAGTAATAACAGATGTAAATTTGCAATAAAGCTAAGCAAAACCAACATTATTATTTCATAATATTTACTAGTAACTAAAGGGCTTTGCATGGGTATTCGAAGGGTAAAAACCGATAATGACCCCTCCCCTTTCTAAAATGCATGTTCTGAAGATATTTACTGTCTTTACTTATCCTCCTCTTCCAAATACTTCAAGATACATTTTTTTTATTCCCTCTCCTCTAAAATCCCTTGGAAAAGTGGCTCTTCCATACACACTGTGTAGAAAGTCAATAAGGTAAAACCTGTCAATAATAGGGACAGGTAGCTCCTTATAGGGACACTTGTAAACATTTCTTTGTTTTTATCATTTAAATTAAACCAGAATAATTACGAGGTCGCTAATTTTAATAATGATAGTCAATAGTCCAAGGATAGTGGTCACATATTTTTGGAGTCCTATGACTTGTAGATGGGGGTGAAAAAATACGTTTTCCTTACGGTGTCCATATTGAGTATAGGTTCCTTATTACTTTTAGGTGCAAAATAAATGTCAATATAGCTCTATCTCCAAAAGCAAAAAATATTTTTTTAAACAAGAAAAAAAGGTATTTATCTCACCACAGTTGTTAACTAATCACAACTTCACTCATTATGAAGAAAAGTGTCATGGGACAAATTTTTATTTCTAGCATGGAACACTGACATAATAAATTACATTTGATTCTAATTCTTTTAAGTCTGTAAATATAACTCTTTAATCCTTTATTAATTGTAGAAAATATACTTTTAGTCGCACAATAAATGTAAATATAGCTCTATTCTCTCAAAAAACATTTTCTTTAACGAGAACAAAAAAATATTTCTTTCTCTAGTCGTTAACGCACCACAACGGGAGACACATTATGAATAAAATTCTCAAGGGACATCTTTTTATCTCTAATAAGGGACACTGACATAATAAATCGCATTTGATTCTAAATCTTTTAAATGTGTAAATATAATTCTTTATTCCATATTAAATGTAGAAAATATACTTTTTGGCACAGAAAAAATGTAAATAGTATAGGTCTTTTCTCAAAAGCAAAAAAAAAATAAATAAATAAATAAATAAATAAATAAAATAAAAATAAAAAAATATTCTTTAACAAGAAAAAAAAAATTCTTTTTGAGTTGTTAATTAACCACAGTGTCACTCATTATGAAGAAAATTCACATTTGACATTTTTTTTTCTCTAACAAAGGACAATGACACAATAAATCACATGTGATTCTAAATCTTTTAAATCTGTAAATATAATTCTTTAATCCTTTACTAATTGTAAAAAAATATATTTTTAGATGCACAATAAATGTAAATATCACTCTATCCTCTTAATCAAAAAACATTTTTCTTTAACGAGGACAAAACAATATTTCTCTTACCCGTTGTTAACTCACTACAACGTGAAACTCATTATAAAAAAAACTCTCTTTGGATTTTTTTCTCTAATAAGAGACACTGACTAAATAAATCACAGTTGATTATAAATCTTTTATGTGTGTAAATATAATTCTTTAATCCATATTAAATGTAGAAAATATACCTTTTGGCACACAATAAATGTAAATACAGCTTTATTTTCTTAATCTAAAAACATTTTTCTTCAACGAGAAAGAAAAATATTTTTCTCTCCTATAGTTAACTAACCAAGAACGTCACTATTTATGAAGAAAATCCACAAATAAAATCTCTTTTATCTCTATCAAAGGATATCGACATAGTAAAACATGTTTTATTCTAATATTTTAAAGTCTGTAAATATAATTCTTTTTTATTCCTTTATCATCAATATTTCTTTATAGAATTGTTATCATTGCATCAAAATATCTTTTAAAGGTTTAAAAAGTTATTCAGTAAAAAATAAATATACGGAAAGTATCAGAAAAAATTGAATCCGGAAGCTATCATTGTAAAAATTAAGCACTCTAAATAAAACTAACATTTAATAATATGAGATTGAATAATAAATTAATAAATTGAGCTAAAATATTGCATACAGTATTTTATTCACAAAAAGAAATTTAATAAATTAAATCTACTAATAGATAACACAAAGATTATAAATAAAATATGCTGGTATTAAAAGAACATCTATATGTTACACTTTTCTTAAAACAATGAATATCTATCAATTGCCAAGATTTAAAAATTCAAAATTTCATAAATATTTAATCGTTATTAGTTTCACGTTCTGAATAGTTTAAAAAATGTATAAAAAAATAATTTTTAGGCGCTCAATAAATGTTAAATTTCACACTTTTCCCCTTGGCATTTTTACCCCAATGAGAAAAACATATTATCTTTACAGTCTTGAACAAATCACATTGACACTCATTGAGAGGAAAGGTCTCAGGGGATAACTTTTATCTCTATAAAGGGGCGATGACATAATAAATCACGTTTGATAGTAAATTTTTAAATCTTTAGAAATTTCTAGCACATATCTTGGGCCGAAAATAAAATCAGATTTTTAATGGAATTCAATAAATTAAATTTTTAAATGTTATATGTATTTAAAAATTGTTTATATAGACAATTTTTTCTCTTTCTTTTAATGTATTTTATTACAGAGTTGTTTATGTCTGTGACTGTGTCTCGCTTATCTATCACTTTACATAAAAGGGAAATATCATCAAAACAGTAACTTTTTTCAGGAGAATCAATCAAAGATTTGTAATTCCATTATTCTTATATTTATTTAGTATTTATTTTAATATTTTTGTTATTTTCAATATTTAAAAAAAATGTGCATTCTTTTGTTTGTTTTAATATTATTTATATTTGTTATATAGTATTTGCAATTAATTGCAAAAAAAGTATTTTAAGACGCGCAATAAATGTAAACCTCTATCCTTCTAAGCAAAAATCTTTTTTCTTCAACAAGGAAAAAAAATCTTTTCCAGTTGTTAACTAACCACAGTGTCAGTCATTATGAAGAAAATTCTCAGGAAAAATCTTTTTATCTCTAACAAGGGACACTAATATAATAAATCACATCTTTTTCTAATTCTTTTAAGACTGTAAATGTGATTCTTTATTCCCTTATCACCAATGTTTCTTTGTAAAATTGTTAAAATTCTATTCAAAATAGCCTTTAAAAGTTTCAGTTTTATTCCGGTAAAATATGAATTTATAGAAAGTATTAGAACATTGAATCTGAAAACTATCACTGTAAAACTTTCCCAGTCCTAATAAAACTAACATTAAATAATATGAGATTTAATAACAAATTAATAAATTGAACTAAAGTATTCCATAAAATCTTTTTAAACATACAGAAATCAAATAAATTAAATCTACGAACTGAGAAGACAAATACTGTGAATAAAAAGCGCTAATATTAAAAGAAAAAATTACCAAGAAAACACAGAGAAGACAAATACTGTGAATAAAAAACGCTAATATTAAAAGAAAAATTACCTTCAACTGGGTTATTGCAAGGAACTATGATTTTGGCCTTATCAAAGTTAATACGGCAACCCTTGTTCGCCAATTAGAAGCGAGAAAGAGCAGTATTCTGTTTATACTGTTTAATATCTCTGCGATGCTCTTTAATTCTAATTAAAAGCTTGCGTGTTTTTATGCCGATGTAGACTTTTTTAATATTATTTGATAAAGTGATGGGTATTTCATAAATAGCAGATTTTTGATCTATTGGAGTTTTGTCGATCTTATCTGTAACGATGCCAATGAGATATGGAGGTGGAATGGCGATAAGATTTATTTTATATTTTGTGCGATCTTTTTTACTTTTTTAAATAAGTAAGGGATATAATGAAATTTTCTGTAAACTACAAGCTTATCCCGCCGTTGGCCAGATGTGGGAGGAGTATTGTACTGTTGAACTATTTTGTGTTACGGAGATTTAATTGCATCGTTGAAGAAATTACTGATGTAATTATTGTTCTTTAAGTTTTAAAATTCCTTTTCAATAAATTCTAAAGTGAAATTAAAACACAAATTTCTTTGGAGAGTTTTGAAAAATTAACAGAATTGTCCACTGCTTTATTATTATTTTTTATATTAAAATGCATAAATTCAAAAATTACCGGAGATATCTAAAATATTTTGTTTTCTATATAACATTTTAAAAGCAATTCATTTAAATTTACTAGCAATTAATAAGTAAATTATTACTAGCTTGCAAGTTTGTTTAAAGTGACTTTTAACTAGTACCCAAGTTCACTACAAGTCATGTTATTTAAATTCACAATTAGATAATTATTAATAATTTGAAGTTAAGAAAACATTATTGTTAAGCTGAATTTGATTTATAATTCAGTTATTTTTTATCTACGACAATTTTTAAATTCATAAGTACATACATTTTGTTTTCACTTACTGGACCATTTATTTATACTACTTACTTATATCATTATCTTCGCAGTCTATCAAACTCACCTAGAAAGCTAACATCTGCATCTGCATCATTAAGGAAGTCGATGAAGAGATTTAAGTTCTATTTCTATTTTTTGGGGTAAATTTTAAGACTGAATTATTTTAAGAACAATTAAGTAAATAAATTAATTCTCTTTAAGAATTATATTTTCTTTAATTTGTAAAAGGACAAAAAGAACAGCTTAATGAAGTTGATAATAAGTAAACGAAAATTCTGATTTAATTAAACAACATTATTACCATAGAGAAATTAATCTTTTATCTAAACACTTTTACTTTGTTATTAAATATCTCAGAGAATGTAAATAATAATAAAGTAAAAAAAAAACTTCTGTATCATCAGGTGCATTTTTAATGAGGATTTAATTATGTCGATGTGTTGCAGATATTACTGATATAAATATCGTTTTTTATGTTTTAAAATCCTGATTTAGTAAATTCTAAAGTGAAATTGAAACAAAATTTTGTTTGGAGATTTTTGGAAAATTATCAGAATTATCCATTGCCTTATTTATTTTTTGTATATATTAAAATATATAAATTCATAAATTACGGGATATATCTAACGTAATTGGTTTTCTATAAGACAACTTAAACGCAATTCATTTAAAATGATTGGTAATTAACTCGTAATTTATTACTCGTTTGCCAGTTTATTTAAATTGACTTTTAACTAGATGCCACCTTAACTCAATTTATCTATATTTACAATTAATTATACCTTAATGTTTTGTAGTTAAGAATACATTATAGTTGAGCTTAATTTGTGTATTTTTTTAAATCTAAACTTTATTTTTTAATTCGAAAGTGTACTTTTGTTCATTCATTGGACTATTTATTTAGACTAATTACTTACCTCATTATTTTCTCACTTTATCATATTAGAAAACTAATTCCTTTATCATTAAGAACTTTAAAGAAGAACTTTAAGTTACAGAGTAAATCATTTTGGGAACTACTAACAAAATAGCTCTTAAAACATTAAATTTTTTATTTGTAAATTCACAAACAGACAAGTTAAATGAAGACTGACTTTAAGTAAACGAAAATTTTTATTTAATTAAATTACACTATTACAAAAGAAGAATTAATGTTTTATCTAAACGCCTTTACTTTGTTATTAAATATCTTAGACAATTTAATCACTAAAAAGTATAAAAACAACTTAATTGTCACCATGTGCATTTTAACGAAGACGAATTTGTGTCGAAGTGTTGCAAAAATTACTGATCTAAGGTCTTTACGTTTTAAAAGTCCTATTTCCTAAATTATAAAATGAAAGTAAAGCAAATATTTCTTTGGTGACTCTTGGAAAAACAACAGAACTGCCCATTGCTTTATTATTATTATTTTACATTAAAATACATAAATTCATAAATTATTGGAGATAGCTAACATAATTAATTTTCTATAAATCAACTTAAATGCAACTTATTGAAATTGATTCATAATTAACTAGTAATTTATTATCACATTGGCATTTTATTTAAATTGACTTATAACTAGAAGCCAACTTAACTACAAGTCAATTCATATAAATTGACAATTAATTATTTATTAATATTTTGTAGTTAAGAAAACATTATACACTGGTGGACAAAATTAAGAGATGGAAGACATTTCCCCAAATATCTCGAGAAATTCTGGATAAAAATAAATGAAAATTGGTATCGATATAACTTATAGTATGACAATAATACGTGCAAAGCAAAAATCAAAGTGCCATTCTAAGGAAAGAGTTATTGCCAACAGTCCAATGTGGACTGAAATTCATGATGAAAGATAGCAATGAAAGTGAGGCTTGTATGGTGTGTGGTCGCCTCTACTATGGTGTGTGGTCACCTGTGACAGATAAACAACATGCACAACGAATATGCATGCTGTTAATAGGAGAATTAAGGATTGCTTGTGGAAGTCTCTCCCACTCTTCCACCAGAGCCAGTTTTTAACTCCGGAATGGTTCTGTGTGAGGGTTGGCGTCTCACAATAGCCCTTCCAAGAGCATCTCAAGCATGTTCAATGGGGTTAAGGTCAGAAGATTTGGCTGGCCAATCCTTTTGATGAATATCCTCGCTTTCCAGATACTTCTCAACCAGGCGAGCCCTGTGTTGTCGGGCATTGTCGTCCATAAAAACGAATTCAGGGCCAACAGCACCCCTAAAAAGACGCACGTAGGATTGTAGGATCTCCTGCCTGTACCTTTGGACATTCACGGAACCAGTGTCAAACATATAGAGCGGTGTGTGGGTATTTCTCATGATCCCTGCCCAAACCATCAGTCCTCAGTCCTCCACCAGCATAATGGTCCCTTTCCATGATGTTACTGGGATGGTATCGGGTCCCAGGTTCCCTCCATATGAACATTCGCCAAGAATCAGGTTGAAGACTTAATCTGGACTCATCTGGGAACAGAAAATTTGCCCATTGGAGCTGTGTCCAGTGTTGGTGCTGTCTGCATCATTGTGCACGCTCTCTTTTATTGAATGGAGTGAGTGGGATGCATATGGCGGGCTTCCTGGCATACAACCCTCTTTCACCGAGCCTCCTGGGAACAGTCTTCCTTGAAACTAATGTTCCTGTGGCAGCAGCAAGGTGCCTAGACAGTTGTGTCGAGTGTTGGTGCTGTCTGCACCATTGTGCACGCTCTCTTTTATTGAAAAGAGTGAGTGGGATGCAAAGGGCGGTCTTCCTGGCATACAACCCTCTTTCACCGAGCCTTCTGAGATCAGTCTTCCTTGAAACTAATTTTCCTGTGGCAGCAGCAAGGTGCCTAGACAGTTTTGTCGAGTGTTGGTGCTGTCTGCACCATTGTGCACGCTCGCTTTTATTGAAGGGAGTGAGTGGGATGCAAATGGCGGGCTTCCTGGCATACAACCCTTTTTCACCGAGCCTTCTGGGATCAGTCTTCCTTGAAACTAATTTTCCTGTGGCAGCAGCAAGGTGCCTAGACAGTTTTGTCGAGTGTTGGGGCTGTCTGCACCATTGTGCACGCTCGCTTTTATTGAAGGGAGTGAGTGGGATGCAAATGGCGGGCTTCCTGGCATACAACCCTCTTTCACCGAGCCTCCTGGGAACAGTCTTCCTTGAAACTAATGTTCCTGTGGCAGCAGCAATGTGCCTAGACAGTTGTGTCGCTGTAGACGTCCTCTGGCGCTTGGCTGTAAGTAGCAAATATTGGTCTTCCCAGGGCGCTGTTGCTCTTGATCGATCTTGTCCGGGTCTTCTGGACACCGTCCCACTGTTTTGAAATTGACTCCACAAAGACGAAACAACGCCTGGAGTTACACCCAATTCCTTAGCAACCTGAGCTTGAGACTGCCCAGCCTCAATTCTACCCACAATTCTCTACTTCAAACCATCGTCTAAACGATGATGTTCACTCATTTCACCTAAAAATCAGCAAAAAACAACAAGATTATTCAAAAAACTTATACAAATCACTACTGTGTTGTAGAGTGGAGTGAGCTGAGCAGCTAGCTGCAGACTTTTATACATCCTGCTTGCTTAGCAACGCCCACAAAAGTATGTAACCTCATCTCAGCGACACCAGTGCTATAATGCCATTATATGACAATCAACTGTCCAGGTTTTATGAGATATTTTCTTAAAAATGTGCGAAAATACCTCCCATCTCTTAACTTTGTCCATGAGTATAGTTGAGGTTAAATTGAGGTTGTTTTTTTTTAATCTAAAACTTTATTTTTTTTCAATTCGAAAATCCACTTTTGTTCATTTACAGGACTGTTTATTAAGACTAATTACTTACCTCATTATCTTCGCTCTTTATCATACTCACCTAGAAAACTAATTCTACATCATTAAGGAAGTTGATGAAGAACTTTAAGCTTTATTTCTCTTTTTTGCGCAAATTATAAGAGTAAATCATTTTGAGAACTTTTAACAAAATAGCTCTTTAAGAATTGCATTTTTTATTTGTAAATTGACGACAGAACAGTTTAATGAAGGTTGACTTTAAGTATACGAAAATTTGTATTTTATTCAACTACATGATTACAAAAGAAGATTTAATCTTTTATCTAAACGCCTTTACTTTGTTATTAAATATCTTAGACAATTTAATCCCTCGTAAAGTATAAAAACAACGTCATTGTCGCCCGGTGCATTTTAGCGTAGACTTAATTGTGTCGAAGTGATGCAGAAATTACTGATCCAATTATCTGTTTTTAAGTTTTAAATGCCTTATTTAGTAAATTATAAAATGAATTAAAACAGATATTTCTTTCGTGTCTTTTGGAAAGTTAACAGAATTGGCCATTGCATTATTATTATTTTTTATATTAAATATTATTTTATATTAAATTGCAGTATTATTATTTTTATATTAAAATACATAAGTGCATAAATTATTGGAGATATCTAACATAGGTAGTTTTCTATATATAAAATATATTAAATGCAATTCATTTAAACTGACTGGTTATTAACTAGTAATTTATTACTAGTTGGCCAATTTATTTAAAGAAACTTTTAACTAACTGCCAACTTGACTACAAGTCAATTTATTTGAATTGGCAATTAATTAACTATTAATATTTTATACTTAATAAAACATTATAGTTGAGCTTAATTTGAGTTATAATTCAGATTTTTTTATCTTAAACTTTTTATAAGTCGTAAGTGTACTTTTGTTCATTCTCCGGACTATTTATTTAGACTAATTACTTACCTCATTATCTGCACACTTTAGCATACTCATCTAAAAAACTCCTGCATCATAAAAAAAAATGATGAAGAGCTTTAAATTTTATTTCTCTTTTTTGGGGTAAATCTTAAGGGTAAATCATTTTGGGAACTATTAATAAAATAGCTCTTAAAGTATTGAATTTTTTGTTTCTTAATTTCAAAAATAACACTTAAATGAAGATTGATTTTAAGTAAACGAAAATTTTTATTTAATTAAACTACATTATTTAAAAAGAAGAATTAATCTTCTATCTAAACGCCTTTACTTCGTTATTAAATATCTTAGACAATTTAATCACTAATAAATTATAAAAACAACTTTATTGTTCCGGGTGCATTTTAAAGAAGGCCTAATTGTGTCGAAGTATAGCAGAAATTACTGATCTAATTATCGATTTTTATGTTTTAAAAGCCTTATTTAGTAAATTATAAAATGAAACTAAAGCAATAATTTTCTTGGTGACTTTTGGAAAGTTAACAGAATTGTCCATTACCTTATTATTAATTTTTTTTTTATTTAAATACATAAATTCATAAATTATTAGGGATAGCTAACATAAGTAGTGTTCTATACAGTATGTTATATGCAATTCATTTAAATTGACTGGCAGTTAACTAGTAATTTATTACTAGAGTGCCAGTTTATTTAAAGAGACTTTTAACTAGATGCAAACTTAACTACAAGTCAATTTATTTAAATTTACAATTAATTATACCTTAATGTTTTTTAGTTAAGATAAAATTATAGTTGAGCTTAAAATTTGTGTATTATTTTAAATCTAAACTTTATTTTTAATTCGAAAGTGTACTTTAGTTCATTCACCGGACTATTTATTTAGACTAATTACTTACCTCATTATATTCTCACTTTATCATATTAGAAAACTAATTCCTCCATCATTAAGGACGTTGATGAAGAACTTTAAGTTTTATTCCTCTTTTTTGCGCAAATTGTAAGAGTAAATCATTTTGAGAACTATTAACAAAATAACTCTTTAAGAATTGCATTTTTCTTTTTGTAAATTGACGACAGAACAGTTTAATGAAGGTTGACATTAAGTAATCAAAATTTTTTATTTAATTACGCTTCATTATTACAAAAGAAAAATTATTTTTTTATCTAACGCTTTTACTTTGTTATTAAATATCTTAGACAATTAAATCACTAATAAAGTACAAAAACAACTTAATTGTCACCAGATGCATTTTAAAGAAGACTTAATTCTATCGCAGACAATTGTACTGCAGAAATTACTGATCCAATTATCGGTTTATAAGTTTAAAAAGCCTTATTTTGTAAATTATAAAATGAAACTAAAGCAAAAATTTCTTTGGTGATTTTTGAAAAATTAACATAATTGTCCATTGCCTCATTATTGTATTTTACTTACCCATCATACGTAGTATAAAGAAGCCGGATTTTGTTTGCCGGATTTACACGTTTCCGATAGTGGAGATTCCGAAAAACATATTTTTAGGGAAAAAAATGCATTCTGTCTGTCTTTAAATGCTCTATCTCCCGAAAAATTTGAGATAGAGACTTGAAATTTTGTATGAACTAGGTATGTAAGAATAGAACGAAGCCTGTTTAATATCAGTAACCTCGATTATCCGGATTTTTTTTTCTTTTTTGGCCTTTCTAAAAATTTGTTCTTATGAAAGGTACATATACATTTTCGATTTTTTTTAAAGAGTGGAAGTAAAAGGCAATAAAATAACACAAAGTTTGCATTAAATGCGAAGTTAATCGGATTATTAGTTGCCGAGATATTTGGAATCCAGTTTTTCACATTCTTCGATTTTTCATGACCTTGCATTTCATTCAAATTTCCATTCAAAGATATATTTTGATTGGAAATGAAACGCTTAATCTGGCACAGTAAATTTTTAGTTAATATGATTATTATTTTTGGAGTTATAAGGATGTTTCTTTTATGCAATTCGATACTGCTTCAATAATTTGGCGTTTTATATAATTTTTCGAAATCAGAAATTCATTAATAGAGCATTATTATGTCTTAAAAATATTTAAATATACGTTTACATTTTATTTTGGATTCTAGATGCATTTTTTAAATAGTTTACACATGTTTTGTTTTCATATTTTATATTATGCATATCCATGATGGGTATGTATCCCCCCAATGACTAGTTTATATTAAAATACATAAATTCATAAATTACTGGAGATACATAACTTAAGTAATTTTCTAAGAAACATTGCAAATGCATTTCACTTAAACTGACTGGTAATTAACTAGTAATATATAGCTAGTTTACCAGTTTATTTAAATTGACTTTCAACTAGATGCCAACTTAACTACATGTCAATTCATATAAATTGACAATTAATTATCCATTAATATTTTATAGTTAAGAAAACATTATAGTTGAGCTTAATTTGAGTTTTTTTTTTTTTTTAAATTACTTTTACTTTTAATTTTTACTTTCTTAATTAGAAAGTGTACTTTTGTTCATTCTCCGGACTATTTATTTAGACTAATTATTATCCTCATTATCTTCACACTTTATCACACTCACTTAGAAAACTAACTCTGCATCATTAAGGAAGTTGATGAAAAACTTTTAGTTTTTTTTCTCTTTTTTTCTTAATTATAAGAGTAAATCATTCTATTTGAAAAGTGATGTCAGAACGTTTAATGAAGGTTAACTTTAAGGAAATGAAAATTTTTTTTTAATTAAACTACATTATTACAAAATAAAAATGAATCTTTTATGTAAACGCCTTTATTTTCCTATTAAATATCTTAGACAATTTAATCAGTAACAAAGTAAAAAAAAACTAAATTATCACCGGGTGCATTTCAGCGTAGACTTAATTGTGTCGAAGTGTTGCAGAAATTACTAATCTAATTATAGGTCTTTAAGTTTTAAAAGTCATATTTACTAAATTATAAAATGAAAGTAAAGCAAATATTTCTTTGGTGACTCTTGGAAAAATAACAGAGCTGTTCATTGCCTTATTAATATTTTTTTATATGAAAATACATAAATTCATAAATTATTGGAGATATCTAACATAGGTAGTTTACTATAAAACATTTTAAATGCAATTCATTTAAATTTACTAGTAATTATCTAGTAATTTATTAATAGTTTGGAAGTTTATTTAAATTGACTTTTAACAACTTAACTACAAGTCAATTAATTTAAATTGACAATTAATTATCCATTAATATTTTGAAGTTAATTAAACATTATAGTTGAGTTTAATTTGTGTGTTTTTATTTTTATATCTAAAATCTTTTATTTAATTCGCTAGTGTACATTTGTTCATTCTATGTACTATTTATTTAGACTAATTACTTACCTCATTATCTTCACACTTTATCATACTCACCTAGAAAACTAACTCCTGTATCATTAAGGAAGTTGATGAAGTGCTTTAAGTTTTATTTCTCTTTTTTTGCGCAAATTTTAAGAGTAAAACATTTTAGGAACTATAAACAAGATAGCTCTTTTTATTCGTAAATTGGCAAACAGAACAGTTCAATGAAGGATGACTTTAAATAAATAAATTTTTTTATTTATATAAACTGCTTTAGTACAATGTCTAAATTGATCTTTTATCTAAGACTTAATCTTCACTTTGTTATTAAATATCTTATAGTGTCAAATCACTATCACAGTACAAAAAAGATACCTATCATACGATTAAAATAAAAAAAATCTGATTTAAATAAAATTAAATCATGATATTTTTAACATTCGAATAGTTTTTCAGTTTATTCAAAGTGACTTTGATCTAGTTGTCAACTTCCCTAAAAGTCAATTTATTTAAATTGGTAATTAATTTATTATTAATATTTTGTAGTTAAGAAAACATTATAGTTGAGCTTAGTTTGAGTTGCAAATAAGTTTCTTTATCTATTCTTTTTCTGAAGTGTATTTTTCTTCATTCTCCGGACTTTTTATTTACACTAGTTACTCCTCTCATTATCTTCGCACTCTATCACACTCAACTAGAAAACTAACTAATGCATCATTAAAGAAGTTGATAAACAGGTCTAAGTTTCATTACTCTTTTTTGTGCAAAATTTACGATTAAATCATATTGGTAACTCTTAACAAAATAGCTCTTTAAATATTAAATTTTTTTATTTGTAAATTGACTAGCATATCAGTTTAATAATGGTTTACTTTAAATAAACGAAAATTTTCCTTTAATTAAATTGCATTTTTACAATCGAAAAATAATTTTTTTTATATAAAAGTCTTTACTCTGTTATTAAATATCTTAGAATATCAAATCACAAATAATGTACAAAAACAATTCAATAATTTTCAGGCGCATTTGAAACGGAGATTTAATGGTGTCTATGTGTTGCAGAAATTAATGAACTAATTATATTTTTTAACTGTTAAAAGCTTTATTTAGTAAACTCTAAAGTAAAATTAAAACAAAAAATTCTTTTGTGACTTTTGGAAAATTAACTCAATTGTCCATTGCTTTATTACTATTATTATTTATATTAAAAAGCATATGTTTTTTTTAAATACCTAAGATATCTAACATAATTTGTTTTCTACAAAACAATTTAAATGCAATTCATTTAAATCGACTGGTAATTAATTAGTAAATTATTACTAGTTTGCGAGTTCATTTAACCCTTTATGCACTAGCATTTCTCTAAAGTACAATTAAAGAAAACTTTGTATAAAACATATTTATTATGTCTATTAATAGAAGATTTTTATTCTTTCCACACAAAACACTTTCCACTTAGTCAAATTTAGATAGAATAGAGAAACAGTCGAAGCTAAATATTTTTTTTAAAAATGGCAGTTTTATTATTTATTTTTATAGGGATTTCCTTTCTTTCTTTAAATAAAATTATATGAAACATATTCAACTTCAAAACCACTTCTATTTATAGAGAGGATTATGATGCATTTACACTCAATGCTTTTTAAAGAATTGTGATATTTTCAAAAGAGTTATTTTGGTTAATTAATCTCATTATTTTTGTAAATATTTCCCAAAGAAATTATAACTACCGATATATTTAATCAGTTTTAATGAAAACACATATCTGAATTCCACGTTAGTGGAATAATTCCAGTATACCTTCACATATCAAAAAAGATAATTATTGAGCTCGATCAGTTTCTTGATAAATAATTCGATAGATAAAATGTTAAAGTGACTTTTAACTAGTTGCCAACCTCATTGCATGTCAATTTATTTAAATTAGTAATTTATTAGCTATTAATATTTTTTAGTTACGAAAACATTTATAGTTGAGCTTAATTTGAGTTGTAATTTAATTTTTAATTTGAGACATTTTTTCTATTCGTAAGTGTATTTTTGTTCATTCTCAGGACTATATATTTTCACTAATTACATACCTTATTATCTTCTCACTTCATCTTACTTACCTAGAAAGTAAGTCCTGCATCTTTAAGAAAGCTTATGAAGAACTTTAAGTTTTTTTTCTCTTTTTTGTGCAAATTTTAAGAGTAAATCATTTTTGAAACTATTGACAAAGTAGCGGAATTTATTTTAAGTACTGAAATTTTTATTTGTAAATTGTCAAGCAAAATTGTTTAATGAAGTTGTTAACTTTAATTGTTTCTTTAAATATACGCAAATTTTCTTTTAATAAAATTGCATTTCTACAATGGAAAAATTAATCTTTTATCTAAACGCCTTTATTTTGTTATTAAATAGCTTAAAAAATTGAATCACTAATAATATGCAAAAACAACTTCATTATCATCAGGTGCATTTTAACAAAAATTTTATTGTGTCGAAGTGTTGCAGAAAATACGTGCCTAATTATCGTTCTTTAAAATTTAAAAGCAGAGTTGCCAACTTCTACGCCTGTTTAAATCTTATAAACATGATTGAAACCACAAAAAAGTTTTAGTAAAATGGATACCAAATATATTCAATGTTATGCATTACAATAGATATTCTTAATAATTTACTAAAATTTCTGTTTCTAATATGTTTATTTGATTGGAAATAGGCGTAGTAGTTGGCAGCCATGTAAAAGCCTTATTCAGTAAATTCTAAAGTGATATTAAAACAAAAATTTCTTTGAAGATTTTTGGAAAATTAACAGAATTGTCCATTGCTTTATTTTTTTACAAATATTAAAGTCCACATTTAATTTAAAAAAAAAAAAAACGTATAGAGATGTCATATTTTTCTAATGCACACATACAGAATGCAACAACTAAGATATAAATATTTATAAAACTAGTTGTAGCACTCATCTCATTTGCCCCTTATGGCGTACAATTTCCACCTTGTTTATTTTATTATGAAAGCATTTATAAGGCGAGATTGGGAAAACGTTCTGATAAAAGTATTCTCGTTCAACTAACTGTCCGTTTACAAACTTTTAGTTTATACCATAAATATTTTCCGAGAAATTTTATTAAATTAAAGCTTTAAAATTGTATTTCCGTAATACATCATTTCTAGTATTATAGATTGTCATAAACGTATTCTATACTGAGATTATAAAGCTTTTTAATTGTCACAGTTTCAAGTGTATATCTCACATTTTAATTTATAAACGTACAGAATAACTCCCAGGTTTACGTTAAAGTGTTTTATTTTTCAAATAATAGAGACCTCTCGGGATTAAATTTTAATTATCCTACAATATATAAACTTGAATGTAAATTCACTGTTTTCCCGAGTTTTAATATATTAATCTATGTAAAATAACGTTAAACAAGACTTGTAATTCGTGATTATTACGAAATAAGCTAGAACATTTAAGGGTATTTCTTATATCTGTGTGTGATTTGCAATTTTTAATCACTGGAAGAGATCGTGTTATACAGATATGTTTCGAGAAAGATTTAATTCAACAAATTTCAATGAAGCCTTAAAGCTACTTATATTTTATCATACAGCTTAAAAATGTAATCTATTTTAAATTTATGAAATCTAGATCTTTAGACATTAAAGAATACTTTAGGAAATACTTTTACTGTTCCAAACTAAAATATATATCTCTGATTAATCTCAAAAAGGTCATAAATATGTCACGATTTTATTTTATATTTATTATTATGAAGATGTAAATTTTAAAAGTAAAAATCATTTATGTGACTTTAATAAGTTTGAATACATGAAGTTTTATTTTTTTTTCAATTTCGTATTTGGTATTTTTTAAGTATTACAAAAAATTTAAGGCCTGCACAAAAATATTTAATAACTGAAAATAAAAGCTTTCATTCTAAATAAAATTTACCATAATTTTATTTGTGTTATTAAAAAACATTTTTGATAAAACTTTCTATAGGACTAACTATCGCTTTTAAACATTTAGAATATAAATATTACTAGAACATAAATATTGCATTTGTTATGAAATTAACATTTCAAAATTGTACGTCTGTAATACATCATTTATAGTACTTGAACTGTGCATAAACCAGAATTGCCAAGTCTACGGATATTTTCAAACCTCAGAGGACGATTTCTTAGAAAAAATGTTGTTCTTTTAAACCTCCCATATCTTCTACATAAACATAACATGTTTTTTATATAAAATGCTGGTAGCCAAAAAGCCGGGCACTTGGTAACACTGCATAAACATATTCGAAACTGAACTTATATAGCTTTTCAATTATCGCAGTTTTAAATTCTTGTCTCACATTTTAATTTATAAACGTACAGAAATGTTCTCAGATTTACGTTAAAGTGTTCTATTTTTCCACTAATAAAGTCGTCCCGTTATTATATTTTAATTATCCTGCGACATATGACTTGAAAATAAAGGCAATGTTTTCGTGAGTTTTAATAAATTTGTCTATATAAGTAATGTTTAACACGTCTTTTAAATCATAATTATTAGGAAATAAGCAGGAAAATTTCATGGTATTTCTTATATCTGTGAGATTTGCGAGTTTTCATCCTTTGAGCTCTGGTATAAATTTCTTCAAAATTCCAAATGTCACATTAGCACCAGTTTTTGGCAAAGAAAAAAAGTCCAGTACAATATATATATACACACACACACACACACCCGCACACACACAAAAAAAAATGAAACTTTTTTTAAATAAATTTGGTCGAATATTCCGGTGGCATTATGACATTTTGGAATTAAGTGGTAGAAAATTCAACCATCAATCGTTGGAAATAATCAAGTTATAGAGATATGTTTCGTTAAAGTTCGTAAAATTCGTCATCTTAAAATTGAACAGATTTAAATGAAGTCTTACAGCTGTTTATATTTTACCACATTGCGTAAAATTTTAATCTATGTAAAATTTATAAATTTTAGATCTTTAAGCACTAAAGCATACTTTAATAAATATTTTTACTATTCCAAACGTAAAATTTTTATCTCCAATCAATCTCTGAAAAATTCTGCAAATTTTAAAAGTTAAAATCATTGACTTTAATAAGTTTGAATAGATGAAGTTTTAAATTATTTTCCATTTCATATACCTTTTAATTATTACAGTACTACAGAAAATTTAGTGACTAAATCAAAAAATATATATATATAACTGAAAATAAACGATTTTGTTTTCAACAAAATTATCGTTATTTTTATTTATGTTGTTACAAAACATTTTTGATAACACTTCCAATTGAACAAACTATCTCCTTCGATCATTTAGAGCATAAATATTATTGTGCAAATTTTCCGAAATTAACATTTCAAAATTATATTTCCGTAATACATCTACAATGAACTTTACATAAACATATCTCATGCTGAGATAATAAAGCTTTTTAATTATCGCAGTTTTAAGCGCTCGCCTCACATTTTAATTCATAAACGTACAGATGTGCTCTACGATCAGATTTAAAATGTTTTAATTTTCCCCTAATATAGCTCTCTAGGGATAAAATTCTAATTATTCTGGAACATATGAACTTGTAAATAGATACAACGTTTTCACAAGATCTAATAAATTCGTCTGTTTTTAAAACACCGGTGTAAAGGAAGACTTTTAATTCATAAATACATGAATATAAGCTTGTAAATTTAAGAGTATTACTTATATTTGTGAGATTTTCAATCTTGATTCACTATAAGAAATCGTGCTGCAAATATATATTTCGTAAAAGATTTTATTCAATAAATTTAATCAAAGCCTTACAGTTAGTTTTATTTTAACATATTGTGTAAAATTATTATGCATGATAAATTTATAAAATTCCAATCTTTATGAATAAACAAAAACTTGTTGAGAATTAATTCTCTAATTACATTATGTTACAAAATGAAACACCATTTCTTCTTCTTCGACATAAATAAAATTGTGATAAGTACAATTCTGACATAGTATAAAAACTTTTTTTAGAAAATATGTTATTACTATCCCAAACTAAAGCCTTTATTTCCAATTAATGTCTAAAAGATTATAAATATTTCACCAAGCAAAAGTTTTCTTATATATTCATAAATCTGAAGAAAAAGCAAATTTTAAATGCAAAAATGACGTGAAGTTTAAAATTTTTTGATTTCATCTTCTATATCTTTTAATTAAATGTTACAAATTATCAGAAAATTTAAATATTATAACAAAAGAAACTGTAACTGAAAATAAAAGCTTTCGTTCTAAATAAAATTTGTTAGGTCTTTCGCAAATTTTTGTCTGTTGGGGAAAATCAATTCGTACCGGGAAATGCTACTCATTAACTACTAAACACTAGACATCGAAAACAGTATCTAATAATAATTAAAGATCGAATTTTTCGGTTTTATTCGATTTAATTTTTCCAAACGGACACGACTTATCTAAATACCAAATACCATAAATTTATTTATGTTGTTATGAAAACAGTTTTTAAGGCTAACGTGCAAAAACATTTTTCAAAAACACCCTGTTAAGTTGCCCAACAACTAACTTTAAACATTTAGACCATAAATATTATCAAACAAATCTTATGAAATTAAAACTTAAAATTGTATTTCTGTAATACATCATCTCTCGTACTTGCTTGTCATAAACATATTGCATACTAATACTTTCAAGCATTTTAATTACCTTAATTTCAATCACTTTCCTCACATTTTAATTTATAAACATACAGAAAATGCTCTGCGATGTTCATTGAAGTGTTTTAATTTTCCACTAATATAGTCTAAAAGATTATAAATATTTCAGCAAGCAAAAGTCTTCTTATATATTCATAAATCTGAAGAAAAAGCAAATTATAAATGCAAAAATGACGTGAAGTTTAAAATTTTTTGATTTCATCTTCTATATCTTTTAATTAAATGTTACAAATTTTCAGAAAATTTAAATATTATATCAAAAGAAACTATAACTGAAAATAAAAGCTTTCGTTCTAAATAAAATTTGTTAGATCTTTCAAAATTTTTTCTCTGTTTGGGAACATTAATTCGTACCGGGAAATGCTACCCATTAACTACTAAACACTCTTAGGATTAAATTTTAATTATCCTGCAACATACGAACATGTAAATAATTACAATGTTTTCGCAAGATTTAATAAATTCGTCTACTTAAAATAGTGTAAAGCAAGACTTTTAATTCATAATTATTAGGATATAAGCAGGAAAATCTAAGTGTATTTGTGAGATCTGCAATTTTGATTCATTGTAAGAAATCCTGTTGTAAAGATATGTTTCGTAAAATAATATATTTGACAAATTTAAACAAAGCTATAAAGATAAATTTATTTAAACATATTATGTAAAGTTATAACTATGATAAATTTATAAAATTCCATTCTTTAAGAATAGCCAAAATATTTATTGGATACATTATGTTACAACTGGTACACCATTGCTTCTTTAATAAATAAAAGTGTGATAAGTGCAATTCTCGCATATTATAAAAAGCATACTGCAAGAAATTTTTTTTTTACTATTCCAAACTAAAATAATTTTCTCCAATTAATCTCTAAAATATTATAAATATTTCAATATTAATAAAAGGGCAAAAATTACTCCAATAAATTTGAATACATGAAAATTTGAATTTTTTGAATTTATTAATTAAACTTTACAGTCCTAAAGAAAAATTAAAGAATATATCAAAAAATACGTATATAATTAAAAATAAAAGCTTTGTACTAAATCAAATTTATCACAAGTTTATTTATGTTGTTATAAAAACATATTTAAGGCAAACATGCAAAAACATTTTTGATATAACTTCTCCTTCGACTAATCATCAACTAGCTTCATACATTTACACCATAAATATTATCGTGTAAATTAATACTTCAAAATTGTATTTATGTAATTCATCATTTCTAATATCATTTCTACTATAACTTGTCATAAACGTATTCCATATTGAGATTATAAAGCTTTTTAATTATCACAGTTTTAATCGATTGTTTCACATTTCAATTTAAAAACGTACAGAAATGTTCCAGGATCTACATTAAAGTGTTTTAATGTTTTATAATGTAGCCCACTCGGGATTAAATTTTAATTGTCCTGCAAAATATGAACGTGAAAACACATACCACGTTTTCACAAGATTTAATAAACTCGCCTGTTTAAAATAATGTAAAGTTTAATTCATGATTGCTAGAATAAAAGCTGGAAAATTTAACGGCATTAAATTTGTGAGGTTTTCAATTTTTATCTACTCTAAGAAATCTTGTTGTTAAGACATATTTCGTAAAATGTTTATTCAACAAATTTAAACAAAGATTTAGAGCTACTTTTATTTGTGCATGTATCGTAGAATTATAAACTGTAATTAATTTATAAAATTCCAATCTTTATAAATAAACAAAACATTTATTGAGAGTTAGTGCTTCACTTCCATTATGTTACAAACTGAAACACCATTTCTTCTTCTTCGGCATAAATAAAAGTGTGATAAATGCAATTCTGACATATTGTGAAAGCATATTTTAGGAAATATTTTATTATTATCCCAGACTAAAGCATTTATCTCCGATTAATTTACGAAACATTATAAATATTTCACCAGGCAGAAGTCTTTTTTAGTTTCATAAATCTGAACAAGAAGTAAAGAAGTAAATTTAAAGTGTAAAAAAAAAAAACTTTTACAAATTTGAGTAATTGAAGTTTTGAACGTTTTTTATTTTCATCTTTTATATCTTTTATTTAAATATTACAATCATATAGAAAAGTTAAAGACGATATAATGTATGAATATATATATGAATAAAATACATATGAATATAATTGGAAATAAACGTTTTTTTATTTTAAATCAAACTTATCACAACTTCATTTATGTTGTTACGAAAACATTTCTAAGCCTAACATGCAAAAAATATTTTTGATAAAATTTTCCGTTCAACTAACCAACAGCTAACTTAAAAAAAATTAGACTATAAATATTACCGAGCAAATTTTATGAAATTAATATTTCAAAACGATATTTCCGTAATACATCATTTCTAGTACTATAGCTTGTCATAAACGCGTCTACACTGAGATTATAAAGCTGAGATTATAATTATCGCAGCTTCAAACGCCTGTGTCACATTTTAACTTATAAGCGTAATGAAATGTTCTTATATTTACTCTAAAGTGTTTTAATTTCCAACTAATGTAGCCCTCTTGGGATTACATTTTGATTATACTGCATTATATGACTGCCAAATACAATGTTTTGCAAGTTTTAATAAATTTGTCCGTTTAAAATAAAGTTAAGCTAGATTCTTAATTGATGATTACTACGAAATAAGTTGGTTTATCCAATTTTTATTTACTCTTAGAAATCTTGTTGTTAAAATATATTTCGTAACAGATTTTATTCAACAAACTTAAACAAAGCCTCAGAGCTTCTTTTTTTATTTTATTTTTATTTATTTATTTATTTGTGCATATTGCGTAAGATTATAATCTATGATAAATTTATAAAATTCCAATCTTTATGAATAAACAAGACATGTATTGAGAGTTATTTCTCCAGTTCCATTATGCTACAAACTGTAACACCATTTTTTCTTCTCCGACATAAATAAAAGTGTGATGAATACAATTGTAAAAACATATTTTAGGAAATATTTTATTGCTATTCCAAACTAAAATATTTATCTCCGAGTAATCTACAAAAGACTATAAATATTTCACCAAGCAAAAGTCTTCTTTTATATTCATAAATCTGAAGAAGAAGCAAATTTTAAGTGCAAAAATGAAGATTTTATTTTTGAATTTTCATGTTTTCTATATTTCAATTAAACATTACAATCCTGCCGAAAAAATTAGTATCGATATATATATATATATATATATATATATATATATATATATATATATATATATATATATATATATATATATATAAAACTGAAAAGATTTCGTTCTAAATCAAATTTATTGGTTCGTTCGGAAAATCATGTCCGTTTGGGAAAACCAATTTGTACCAGAAAATTCTGCCCATTAATTACTAAACATTAGATTTTGAAAAGAAATCTACTAATTAAATGATAGAATATTTCGGTACGAATTAATTATCCCAATCGGACGCAAACGTCCGAGCGACCCAATATCATAACTTTATGTTGTTATGAAAACATTTTTAAAGAAAACGTGCAAAAACATTTTTGACAAAACTCCCCGTTCAACTAACCAACAACTAACTTCAAACATTTAGACCGTAAACATCAGTGTGCAAATTTTAAGAAATTAATATTTCAAAATTGCATTTCCATAATACATTATTTCTTGTACTATATATTGTCATAAACGTATTTCATACTGACTTTATAAAGCTTTTTAAATATCATATATTATTAAACTTCTTTAAACGCATTTCACACATTTTAACTTGTAAATGTGCAGAAATATTCTTATATTTACAATAAAGTGTTTTAACTTTTAACTAATATCGCCCTCTTACGATTAAACTTTGATTAACTGCATAATATGAAAGCGAAATACAATGTTTTGGAAACTTTTCATAAATTCGTCTCTTTAAAATAAGGTGAAGTAAGACTCTTAGTTTATGATTACTACGAAATAAGCTGATAAATATAATGCTTTCACTTATACTCGCAAGAGTTAAAATTTTTATTCCATGGTAGGGATCATACTGTACAGATAAAATTCTTAAAACAATTGATTCAAAAGATTTAAACAAAGCCTTACAACGACTTCTGCTTTAGCATATTGTATATAATAAAACCTCGCTAGAGCAACCACGTTTTGTTCCAATCAAAATTGGTCTTTTTGAGAGGTGGGCTTATAATGGAGGTCATGTTTAAATCTAGATCTTAATTGTTGAGCAACAGTAAATATTAATGTGACTAAAATATATTTTTCAAATTAGGAAAAAATGTATAATTTTAAATACATAATAAAGTTAGTAACATTTAAGTACATAAATTATTTACAGCAGAGTTAAAAAATGGATATATTGACGTTTGCTGTTACTTTAAGGTTTTATTTTTTATAATTTTTATTAAATTAATAATAACATTTAAATTTTAATAACTTTTTTAATCAATTTCGATGTGCAGTAAATAAATACAATTATTTTGGACGGGGACAAATAAATGTGATTTCATGACTTTGTCTATTTCTTTAAGAGTTTCCTAACACAAAAGATCAGTAGAGCTTGCAGGCCACCATTCTTAATTCGTCATCAAAGTTAAATCCATGACTAAAAAGACACAAAGTGGTTTAAATACTTAAAAAATACCGGAATTAAAAAAAATGAAAATATAATAAATAATCATCAAACTATTAAACTTAATTAAGTAGTTTGATGAATAATATTTTCTCAAGACCTATTTTTCTAACAAAATTTTCTTCAAGCGATCAGAAAAAAATTAATTTATTTCATTTTCCTTGAAGAAATTGGTCGCTCATTGAAGCGGTTCAGGAAGTATGGTCTGTGAATGGAGGTAAAATTAATATTGAGCCTGTGGGAATAAATTTCGTTCCATGAAAAAAAAGTTCGTTGAAAGAGGTGTTCGGACAAGAAGATTTCACTGTATGTTATAACCTATTATAAATTTAAAAAATCTCGATCTTTACGAAAATTTTTTTCAGTATCCTCCAGTTCTATTATGTTAGGAATTGAAACACCAATTCTTATTCTGTGACATAAATAAAAGCGTGATAATAGCAATTCTTACATATTTTGAATGCATATTTTAGGAAATAATTTAATACTATTTCAAACTATAATACTTATCTCCAATTAATCTCTAAAAAATCACAAATGTTTCTAGAGGGTCTTCTTTTAAATTTATAAATATTAAGAAGAATTTAATTTTTAAGGCAATACTCATGTATGTGACTTTAATAAATCTGTCTGCATGAAGTTTTAAAATTTTTATTTTTTATTTTTTTAAGCCTTAAATATAAAAAGACATTACGTTTTCACTTTTTTATTTTAAATTTTTACCCTAGTTGATATAAAAATATCACGTTGCAATTTTTTTTAAATATATGTTGATTAATATATTCCCTAATTATATTATCCTGTTTATTTTATTTTTTGCTCATCTTCCATCCATAAAAATATATTTAATTTCAAAATTCATTAATGCTTCAAAGAATAAAGTTAATGCCAATAATTCATAGAATATTTGATTATAAGTGTTAAAATATTATTGTATTTTCACAAAAAATTAATTCATTCGGGAAAATATTTTAAAATGTTACTTGTGTTTAACTCTTTTATGCTTAATTATATAAACTTGACAATTACTGAAATTATCAGCATTTACAAGAAGTAAATCATATACTCTAGATATATTAAATTATAAAAACATTTATATAATTTCCGTACGTATGTTAGTTAAATATTACAGTCCTGTAAATTAACTCAAAGATTTTTATAACTGACAAGGAAGGTCTCCATACTGCGCATACTCAGCTTTTTTTTTTTAAATACTAATTAAGCTACTCATGTATTTAATAAAGGATCAGTGAAAATTAGCGGTGGAATTGCAGAAGAAAATATGCAAAAAAATAAAACACTTTCGGATATTTGGCGTGAAAAGACAAAAGTGTCACACGATTTGGTGAGCAGCACTTTTCCCCGCCAAAAGCAAGCGATTTTAATGCAACTGAAAACTTTAGGATTTTTAGAATCCGCGTAAATGGTTTTTAATGAATTTAAACATAAGCAATGAGAGAGTTTAATATATTTTATACATATATATATATATATATATATATATATTAAATTGCATATGTATGTATTATTTGTTGCTGAAGTTATCTAATTTACCTCTGAAAAAATATTTTCATGCATAGAAAATTCTCATTCAGTAAAATTATTTTCATACATTTAAGCGTATTCAAAAATAAAAGCCAGATGTTTCCAAAGCAACAAAATCGAATTGATAGTGTTCAACTGGACTATTTACCAAGATATTTAATTTGTCTAAACACGTTCAACATGAATTTTTTTTTCCTTTAAAATGCATTTGACATTAAAAAAAAAAACATTTTTGAAATTGCCTTTCATCGCCAACCGATGATAAATCCTCAAATAACGAAATTTTCATTATTTTTTAACGGACAGGAAACGGAGGTTCCGCCGAATTTTTTTTTATAAACTTATATATCCCCATGAGAAGAACATTCAGTAATTTTTCCAGATTTCTCGGAGTATGCCCGTTTGGAGACCTTCCTTGTGAGTATAAAGATTATTATTCTAAATCAAATTTATTACAATTTCGTTCATCCTGCTATGAAAATACTTTTAAGTCAAAGGTGCAAATACATTTTTGATAAAATGTACATTCCCATTCAAAGAACCGTCTATTTCGATAATTTTTCACCATAAATGATATTTTATAAATTTTATAAAATTATAACTTCAAAATTGCACTACCGTATTACATCATTTCTAGTACTCTAGACCTTCTTAGACGTATACCATACTGAGACTACAGAGCTTTTTAATTATCATAGTTTCAAGCTCTAGTCTCATATTTTAATTTCTAAACGTAGCGAAATATTCTTGGATTTAAGGTAAAGTGTTTTAATTTCCCACTAATATAGCTCTCTTGGGATTAAAATTTAATTATCCTGCAACATATGAACATGAAAATAAATACAATGTTCCCGCAAATTTTCATAAATGTTTCTGTTTAAAATAACGTTAAGCTAGACACTTAATTTATGAATATTACGAATTAAGGTGGAAAAATTAATGATATTATATACATTTGTGATATTTGAAAGTTTAGTTTACTGGTAAGAATCGTGTTAAAATGATATATCTCCTAAAAATTTAGTTTAACAGATTTAAACTTTCAGTTACTTTTATTTTAGCATACCGTCAGTCGTGGCTACTTTGGTTCTTGCGGGATTACTTTGGTCGGTATAAAAAAAAAGTTTTTATTCGATTGTACGCTATGCATTACGTTTGTACATTTTCTTTTATTAATATCCGAATTCTCACTGTTGAGTTTAATATATTATGTGGCGTAGTTTATTATGTAGCAAACTCTTCCTCAAACATAAAGCAAACTCATAAATCTTTCAAATCAGCAAATATGTGCTGCGCAAATTTTTACACTTTCTGCCGTTTGTCTTCGAAATTACTTCTACAGCTTCTCTCTGAAGAAGAGATGGTTCCTGGTCACCAAATTCGAAGCTACAGGATTATCCTCAGGTATTTTAATTTCTAATATTTATCAATATATACGAAGACAAATAGGATATTATGAATATTTTCAAAATCCCTGCCGTCTTGGCCTATAGGCGGAGGTAGATTTCGAAGAGTTTTCATTTCAACAACAACAAAAAAAAAAATATTAGAAATAAACTCAGTTTAACTACTTTATTTGGCCGCTTTTGAGAAACTTTTACTTTAAATTTTCTGTAAGAACTGGTTTTATCAAAATCATCTTAAGCGAAATTCGGCTAAAATGCCCATTTTGCCAGCAAGTATTTTTTTTTTCAAATTTGCTAAATCAAAGCTACAGCATTTATCATCAGTTATTATAGTTTCGAATATTTATCAATATATAAGAAGACAAATAGGGCATTATTAATATTTTCAAAGTTTCTGTTTAAATTGTTTTCCACGACATCAAAGCATAATAACTCCAATATAGAGGAACTTCAATAAAAGTTTTAACCGATATATTAAATTATGATTTGTGATTTTATATCACATCTAATCTATATAGCACGGCGGACGAAAAAGACAGGCTATCGCGGTGCATTCGATATAGATATATATATAAATATTTTTACAGATCACCAGAGTAACATGATGCTCATATTGTACAATTCCATTGTTGCATACCAGCAGCCTGTCTTTTTCATTGCCTCGACTAATATGAATAACGTATTAAAACATATATACTACCTTTGTTTCAAAAAATGAAGTTAATGCGAATAATGCGTAGAATATCTGTTTTCGTAGCCTTGCCAATATGATGAATTACGGGTTAAAAAATATATACTACCTTTGTGGATTCAAATTTTTGAAATTTAAGCAATATCGTGATAAATTATTATTTCTTTTAAAAAAAATTATTCAATACTGAAATAATGGCTACTGTTCTATTACGGCGAAATAAAAGACTGATATTTTCCCTTTCTTTATATAGATTATACATTTTTAAATTCCAGTTCAGTTAATGTCTAATTTCTAAGGTTTTCTACACATATAACATTTTCCATTGTGTGTAGTATACAACCCTAAATATTACTAACGTAGCTCAAGCTATGTATTCCTAAGATTATGTTAGTGATTTCATGCTCTAATGGAATATGTTTACGATATTACTGAAGAAAAGATGGTTTCAAGTCGCCATATAAGAAACTTACACAGTTTGTCCTCAGTTATTTTAATTTCTAATATTTATCAATATATACGAAGATAAATAGTGCATTGCTAATATTTTAAATATTTCTGCTCAAAAGACATTTTATTGTCGTTTTATCCAACATCAAAGTTTAACTTTAATATATACAAGCTTCAAAAAGGGTTTTAACTGATATATTAAATTATGATTTGTATTTTTATATCACATCTAATCCATCTAGCGCGGCTGACGAAAAATACAGGCTACCGCGGTGCATTCGACATACATATTTTACTTTTTTACAGACCACCAGAGTAACATGATGCTCTTTTTTTACACCTGTATTGGTGCATACCAGCAGCACGTGACTCCAGTGATCTGCGAAAAAAGACATGAAGTGAAAAAAGATACCGCGGAAGCCTTGTCCATCTAGAATAGGATAAATTACTGGTTAAAACATATGAATTATCTTTCTGGATTCAAATCTCACATTTTTTAAATTTAAGCAATGTCGTGATACATTATACTTTTAGGATTTCTATTCAATACTGTAACATTGTTTGCTCTTGTATTACAGCGAAATGAAAAAATAAATTTTCTCCCTTCTTTTTCCAGATTATACACTTTAAAACTCCAGTTCAGTTAATGTCCGATTTCTTAGGTATTCTAAACTTATAACACTTTCCATTATGTGTAGTATATTACCCTAAATGATGCTAATGTATTTCAGGGTACGTATTCCAAAGCATATGTCAGTGATTTCATGCTCTTATGGAATATGTTTACGACATTACTAATGAAAAGATGGTTCCAGATCGCTATATTTGAAGCTACAGCATTTATCCTCAGTTATTCTAACTTCTAAAATTTATCAGTATATACAAAGTAGCGATGGGCATTATTTAACATAACAGGATAAATATTCGTAATATTAACCAAAAACTTTTTATTCAATAACAGATTACCAAAAAGTCCCTGTTAATTTTGGAACGCCTCGTATGATAAGCATTTTAAAAAGAAGAAAGAAATAGTAAGGCTGAAAATCATTTTAGGAATACATATTTATAAATTAATAAAAGTTTAGTTATATAAAAAAAACTAACTTATAAATCTATTTGAATTCTGAGGCAAAGAATTTCTATTACTGCAGAAAACAAATAGAGAAAAAAAATTCGACGCACAAAAAAAAAACCCTATGAAACTTTCTTTTTGACGCGTCACTGTCGATCTACGATTCCAAGACATTAAAAATCTTTTTGGTCTAATCAAGGAAGTCAATCATAGGAACCATTTTCCTTTTGCATTGTCCAAGACATTAAAAATCTTTTTGGTCTAATCAAGAAAGCCAATCATAGGAAACCTTGTCCTTTTGCGCTATCTCAAAAGTTCACGTGATACAATCTCTCAAAAGCTATTCGTTGTTGATTATTCTATGAATATTTAAAAACATCTGGCTTCGATTCTTCACAGAATATATTTTATCGTTTGAATTTCTTATAACGCTCACTGTCCCATAGATTAAAGCAATAGAATCACTTTTTAGAATAACGAAAACAACATTTATTGAAAAAAAAAAAGCTGCAATAATGAAAACTGGTTAGAATACTGAAAATGAAATGGGGGAAAAATGTGTTTTTATTCTAGAGTACATGAAGTTAGTGACGCTTGCAGATTATTAAAAAGCAAGGCGGTAATGTCGGCCATCTTTAGTCATATTTTTAATGGGAAGGAATCTCTGTTTGAAAAATAGAATTAAAAATTTAATTGTTGATAGAAAGCTGTTTTATCGCTCGGGCACGGAACATAATCTTTCGTTGATGTAGTTAGATGGGTAAAACGGTGGTAATCTTTGAGTTTGAATATTTAAAAGGGATATTACTATGTACTCATGGTATTTGGGGAAGGGGACGGAGTATTCTAGCGCTATGAGCGCTGTTTTTTTATTATTATTATTTTTCCAATATTGCTTCGTTAGAAAATATGAACTAGAAAACATTACTTTTGTAATTGTATTTTCCTGAAAAAAAAGAAGAAAAATAGCCTGGTGAGGATACAGCCATTCGAAAAGGGATGGAGGGGCGAAGGGGGGCGGTCCCGAAGGACGCGGAAATTTATAGGGCGTTAATTTTATACTACCAATGTCGTTTTTTGGCCTGTCACAAGTTTTGGGGAGGGGATTTTAAATACGTACATACGAAATTTGTGGGATGAATGACATTTGATTAAAAAAATACAAGTAATGTTTCGTGCTCTTGTGGGATAAGCTTTGAATATGCGTTGACAGATATTGATACGGGGATGTCAAAATTCGAACTTCAAATCAAGGTGCTAACGAATGAAAATCATTTTTTATTTGAACAAATCGCATTGTTAAAACGGTGTCGTTTTTATGGAGGATATTTCTGATCGTTTAGAAAAAATTATTTTTTAAACCGTCAGTTTTGGAGTCATTGTAACAATTGGAAAAATGCTTTAAACTTTCTTCTGCATCATATAAATTTTAATTTACATTAAAATAATTATTTTTAAATTGTTAAGAAACTACAGTGTCTCACATAAGTGATGGGACACTTTTGCTTTACAAAAGGAAACTAATCAAATAAATTAAAAAAAAACATGTACACATTTTTTGTGGGTGTGTTTCATACTTAAATTTAGTAAAGATTATTACATAACATACATTTTGTCAAAATATTAAAATATTAATTTAATAAAACTACAAATGTTTAGAACGGAGCAAAAAATAGCTCATATAAGTGATGATACACCATTATATATGCAATAAAAATCGTCTAAAATAAGCAATAAAAATATTTTTTGGGGTTTAATTTTTACTTAAAAGCAATTGGCAATATTTTATAAAATCGTCTGCAGTATTTCTCTCCAGTTTGTTTTGGAATTTTTGTGTTTTTTAGCTCTGTGTAGCCATGAATACTAAACGAAAAGAAACTTCGCCTGAAATTCGAAAATTAGTTTTTAATTTGCATATTGAAAGTGGAAAATCTATTAGAAAAACTGCTGAAACAGTTAACTTGAGTCGTTCAACAGTTTTCAATATCATTAAACGATATAAAAAGCATCATATGATTCAGGATAAAAGAAGACCTGGCCAACCACCAAAGCTATCCAATAGAATAAAGCGAATTATCGTTCGAAATATTAAAAAAAATCCAAGAAATAGTGCTTCAAAAGTTGCTGCTGATTTACAAGCATTATATGGAATAATTGTTAATCCTGAGACTATTAGAAGGGTAATTCGATCTGCTGGGTATCACGGTAGAGTAGCCAGGAAAAAATTCTTCGTAAGTGAAAAGAATAGAAAACTCAGACTAGCTTTCGCAAAATCCAACATAAATAAGAATTCTGATTACTGGAATAAAGTTATATTTGCTGATGGGAGTAAATTTAATATATTTGGTTCTGACGGTAGTATCTTGGTGTGGAGAAAACCCAGGGAAGAATTTCGCCAAAAGAACTTAGTACCAACAGTAAAACATGGTGGAGGAGGAGTTATGGTATGGGGGTGTATGTCGTCCGCTGGAATTGGTAATCTTGTTTTTATTGACAGTATAATGGATCAGTACAAGTATATTGATATTTTAAAGCAAAATTTGAAATCTTCAGCACGAAAATTGAACCTTCATAACGATTTTAATTTCTACTAGGACAATCACCCCAAGCACACTGCTCTGAACGTTAGACTCTGGCTGCTATATGACTGTCCTGAAATAATAAAAACACCACCACAATCTCCAGACTTAAATACCATAGAGAATATTTGGCAAGAATTGGAATCAAGAATTCGCAAACACACCATTTCTTCGAAACAACAACTAAAATCGGTGCTTCAAGAAGAATGGGGTAAAATCACTCCAGACATCACAAAAAAATTAGTCGAATCCATCCCAAAAAGATTAAATCATGTTTTAAAAGTAAAAGGAAATCCAACAAAATATTAAAATGTTTTAAAAAGTAAAATTTTTGGATAAATATTTGATGGAAAAGTAAGTGTCCCATCACTTATGTGAGCCATTTTTTTGCGCCGTTCTGAACAATTGTATTTTTACTAAATTAGTATTTTAATATTTTGACAAAATGTATGTTATGTAATAATTGTTACTAACTTTAAATATGAAACACACCCAAAAAAGTTTTGTACATGTTTGTTTATTTATTTTATTGCAGTTTCTTTTTATAAAGCACAAGTGTCCCAGCACTTTTGTGAGACACTGTACATATTTTATACAGTGTTCAGTAAGTTTCCTATAACTTTTATTTAGAAAACGTTTTTATGTGTTTTAACAAATAAATCAGAAAAAAAAAGTTTACGGAGTTATGATACGTATAAATTTTCAACGAGGAAAAATGCATTTTTAGTGCAAGAAAACGATAATAATACGTGAATTGTAAAGTATAACAACTAATTAAGTTTTTGTCTTGCAAAAATTAAAATTTTAACTCTATGTTGATTTTAAAGGCGCAGATTTATCTGAACTAAAACAGCATCTATACTTAAGTATCAAAATTATTCAAGATACCTTAATTAACGGCCCTCTAATTAAAATGTCTGTTGACAGCATAGTCTCATCGATTAGTTATACGTTACAAAAATAACAGGTTGTTGAAACCTGTTACCTGTGAATGTGTGGAACGATGTAACCTGTTAACCAAAAATAACTATATTTCCCATCTCTAATACAAAGCCAAATAGTGCATTATTAATATTTTCAATATTTCTTATTAAAGATCATTTCAAAGTCTTTTTTCACAACATCAAAGCATAATAACCTCAATATATAGGAATTTCAATAAAGATTTTAACTAATATATTAAATTCTGATTTGTGATTTTATATCACATCTTATCCATCTATCGAGGCTAACGAAAAAGACAGGCTACCGTGGTGCATTCCACATATATTTTTTTACAAACAGCCAGAGCGACTTGATGCTCTTTTTGTACGCCCACATTAGTGCATACGAGGAGTACGTAACTTCATTGGTTTGTAAAAAAATGACACCGCGGTATTCTATCTTTTTTGTCCTCGTATATCTAGAATATGTTGGAATGAAAAAATATGAGTTATCTTTGTGGCAGTGTTTCCAGATTGGGGATTTTTTTTAATTCAGAGCATGTGTCTGTCACCATTTTTCTTTAAAATAGCATAATTGGTTTCAGGATTTTTTGAACTATTTTTAAAGAGGCTGAAAATTTCTGTTTCTTAAAAGCGGTGACTATCAAACTATCTTTGACCCCAATCTGACAAGCATGCTTTGTGGATTTAAACTCTCAAAATTTTCAAGTTTAAACAATATCAACACATTATTATTGTTTTATATTTTTTCAATGTTGTAATAATGGCTACTATTGTATTACTGCGAACTGAAAGGATGATTTTTCCCTTTATTTTTTAGATTACACACTTTCAAACTCCAGTTCGAGTATTGTCCACTTTCGCAGGTATTCTACACGTATAACACTTTCTATTGTGTGTAGTATACTACTCTAAATTATGCTAATGCATCTCAACCAATGTATTCCTAAGCTTATGTTAGTGATTCCATGCTCTAATGGAATATATTTACTACATTGGATGACATTATCTGTGAAGTAAACGGTTACATGGAATATATCACAGGGGATTGCTATCACATTTCAGTTATACATTCTCCTCCTGAATGAATTGTATTATGGTACATAAATATATTTCGATTGGCAAGTAGGCATGATCATCTTAAAACATATCTGCCATTGTAATCAAACAGATTGTAATCAATGTATAAGATAAGATGTTATTTTTAACATCTGTGGATGTTCAAAATAGTCTCAGGTGTTATAAATTTAAACACCATCGTCAAATATTATTGTTCCTTCTAAATGTTAATTTAACACTGTAACAATTAGTATTGAAGTGAAATAAAAGGCTTTTCTTTTTCTAGATTATACACTTTCGAATTCCAACTCAGTGAATGTCCTGTTTCTTAAGTATTCTACACATATAACACTTTTCATTATGCGTAACATACTACCCTAAATTATGCTAACGTATCTCAACCTATGTATTCCTAAGCTTATGTTAGGAATTTCATGCTAAAATGGAATACGTTTACGACATAAGATGACATTATCTGTGAAGTAAACGGTTACATGGAATACGTCTCGGTGTATTGCTATCAGATTTCAGTTGCATATTCTCCTCGTGATTGAATTGTATTATGGTACATAAATATATTTCGAATGACAAGTACATTCAAAAACATATGATGTTATTAATGTATGAAATCAGATATCTTTCAAATTTATTTATTTATCAACTTAGTAAAGTGATATTTGCGACTGTGGAGAAAGTGTGCGGCAAAATAAATCTTAAGTAATGCATACAGATGCACTCTTCGAAATAGAAGTCAGTTTATGGACGTTATAATATGAAGTAACATTCATTGATTTGATAACATAATTTCTAATAAAAAAATGAATAACTCAGTTTTCAAAATTAAATACACTTTCACTGGTTTCCAGAAAGTATGGCTAAAAGGAGTACGCTACTATAACCAGCAATTGACAAATCAAAATAAAGTTTTACTTCCTTTGGTATTTTTTCTTTCTTTCATTATTTTGCATTCTTCAAAACTTCTTGAAGATTTTTCACGCAATGCGGTTCCACATTTCAATTCAGAATTTTTTTCAGATTTTTTTAATAGAATGTAACACCAGTTCAGTTATCGTTGAATTTATCAAATATTCTACGCATATAGCACTTTCCATTATACGTAGCATGCTACCCTAAATTATACTAACGTTTCTCAACCTATGTATTCCTAAGCTTATGATAGTGATTTCATACTCTAATGGAATATGTTTATGACATTCAATGGCATTATGTGTGAAATAAACGGTTACATGGAATATGTCTAGGTGGATTGCTATAATATTTCAGGTATATATTCTCTTCTTGATTGAATTGTATTACGGCGCATAAATATATTTTTAATGGAAAGCGGGTATGAACATTCTAATATATTTTATGATCTTATAAATGTATAAGATAAGATGTCTTTCAATTTTATTTATTTTTTAGCTTAATAAGGTGACATTGGATATTGTATGTCCGTATATGGTACGGACAAATCATGATTCGATGCCTGTTTTACGAACACGATGCCTGTTTTACGTACAGTGAATATATGCCAAGTATCCGGCTTTTTTGTGCATCAGTATTATCTTGGAGAAAACATTGTTCTTTTCTATATTAAAATACTGATGTCGAAAAAGCTGGAGACTTGCCACTTCTGCATACGGGCAAATCAGGGAGGCATTTAAATCAGGGCTGCCACAAGCAACTACTTTATATATCTCTCATCACCACATTCTCGAGACAAAAATTTATTGGCATCTTCTTCGAGAGCATTTGCAAAAGAAATATACTACAAAATCTGCTTTCTTTAAATAGTGGTGCCAATAAAATAGAAAAGTAGTTGACTGTGGTAAACTTATTAAAAAAATCATTGTATAGATAAATTAATTAAAACTTTTATACTGTCATTTAAAAATAATAAAACTACCAATTGTTTTTCTTATACTTTCTTTGCTATAAGTTTAATCACAGCACTTTCCTACATGTATAAAAAGCGGGTCCAGGACACAAAAAGCTTCAAATTTTCTAAAAATAATTTATTGGTTTTAAAAATTTCTTTGTTTTTTTTCTGCTTAAAATAGCGTTTAAATAATGTTTCTATCTTAATTGGAACTGCAAATACGAGGGTTACTCTGAAATTATTGAGGTACGCTCAGACTAGAATTTACAAAATAAAAATAATGGTTTAATTTTAAAATACAAAATATTTTAAGACACAAGACAATTTTTTACTTACATCAACCTGTTTAGCGTAGAATAAATTTTAAGCAGAAGAAAAGTGGAATTGACGCGAAAACATTTTCGCGTTATGATTTTCTACGATTTTAAAGCAGGATTAAATCAAGAAGAATGCGTTCAACGGTTGAAATTAGCATTTGGTGATGAATCTCCAGCTCTTGCTACAGTATTCAGATGGTTTTTAAAGAATATTGCAGAGGTCGCAATTTTCTTCAATATGAAGAACATGCAGGAAGGTCGCCGTCGGCAGTAATCCCGGATGATGTGTCTGCCATACGAAAAATGTTAATGGATGATAATCGCTTTACCTTTCAAAATATACAAAAGGAACTTAACATTGGATCCGCAGCCACACACAAAATTATTCATGAAGAAAAAAGTAGTTTACCGTTGGGTTCCCCATAATCTAATTGGGGACCAAAAATCAGTATCGGTCGGAATCAGTAAAAAGACTCTTAAATTGCTAAATGATGGTAGCCAACGGATCACTTCTAAAATTGTAAAGGGTGATGAAAAGTACATACAGTTTTTGAAGTTCCAAAGCGCAAAGAAAGCAAAGTATGGGTCTTTGAAGATGATCTCACGCCGACAATGGTGAAAAGACAAAGCGCGTTGAAAAAGTGATGTATGCCATTTTCTTCAGAAGTACGGGATTGGTCAAAGCCATCAAGTTGGAAGGACAGAAGACAGTAACAGCAAACTAGTATACCACTAAATGGCTTCCAGAAATTCTACAAGAAGTGAATGTTAGGGGACTAACACTTCACCATGACAATACACCTTCACAAACAGCCGGATTAACAGTGTTAGAAAGAAACTGAACTGATAGAACATGCGCCCGTATTCACCAGATCTAGGTATGTGTGACGTTTAGTTATTCTTTAATCTAAAATAAAACTTACTTGGACATCGTTTCCATTCAGAAGACGAGATTGATGTGACAATAAATGCATTTTTTCATCTATTCCAAAAAATGAATGACTTGAGGCATTTAATCTGTAGAAAATTGTCTACAAAAGTGTATTGATGCTGGAGGAGACTACTTTGAATTCCCCTAAAATTTTGTTAGTAGAACTTTAAAAACCTATTTGTATCTCAAAATTTTCAGAGTGACGCTCGATTTAATTTTAATTTTATTAATTTATTAGTTTATTTTTTTCAAAATCTAGCTTCCAAGCAATGTTTTTTATGGAAATGACTTTTTGTGAATATGCATTTTTCATCATGATGGTTTTTTAAATTATTTTTCATAATAAAATTGTTGTAAGTCAAGAACCATTAAAGATGAATAATTCAAACTTGGACCATGTTTTTATTTTTATTTTTCTGTAGTTTTGATGTAGCAAATTTGAAAAAAATTACTTCCTTTTAAAAACGGCATTATTTTTAACTACATAAAAAATTAAGTTTCAAATTTTTGCTTTAAATATTTTTAATTTTTATTTAAATGATTATTTTTAAAAGTGCTGAATCGAAATTAAAGCTTATATATTTTTGTTTATTCAAATGAAATAAAAAATTACAAATAATAGTTCGAGTTATATAAATTTTAAATTACCCCTTTTTAAAATAAATTCAATTGGAATTTTTTTTAATGTGAAAAGTTACCATGTGATTTTGTTTACAAATAATGTGGTTAACCATCTCAAAAAAATTCAAAATTTTTACTTTATAAATAAAAATATTTTTAGAATGTGCCCCGGATTTGCAAAAGGATACTGGAATAAATCTTTCTGTAGATTTATTTTAAAATAATTATTAAAGCGTAAGTAATTATCAAAATTATACAACTAAAAATATATAACCGTATTGAAATGTTAAATACTCATTAAATGATATAGTGAGTTGATTAATCATTTTTAACTGCAAAGAAAATTAAAACTTTAATAATTATGTCCTCTTTCTGTAGTTTATACATTCTTTTATGCACTTAACAAAATATTTTTCTAAAAATTGAGGAATAATTTATCAAATTAAAGAGATGGTTAAAAACAATATTTCAAGTATTCTCTATTGTTTTGTAACAAATGATCTCATAATTTACTTTATAAAGCATTGTTCTTAGTTATATGCAGATTGATTAAGTGTGAAGATAAAGTAATCCTATGAGAGTAATAGTTTTTTTCATAATGCGTATTCAATTTTACTTGTTCTATCTTTACAAGAAGAAAATATAGGATTCGTGAACGATTTTCGAAATAAAGTTTTCGGCGAATTTACACGTTTTAAGGGTCAGAAAACACGAATAACATATTGTTACAAAATACATGTCTGTGAGTTTGTGAGTCTGTCTGTATGTATGTGACTAACATTTTTCGGCGCTTTTTCTCAAGAACTAAAGAAAGGATTTTCGAAAAACTTTAGATTCTATTAGACCTTGAAATAGACTATATCTGATTAGTTTTTGGTGTATATCACTCAAAAGGTGGCGTTTCTACGCTAACATTATTCACAATTTCCACAACAGTCATATATGAAGAACTAGAGGATAGATTTTCATAAAACTTTAGATTTTTTGAATACTTGATATAACATAGAAGGAATTTCGTTTTGGTGCAAGTCACTCAAAAGGTGGTGCTGACATGGTGCATTATTCGTGACAATTATAATAGCTCTATCGCAAGAAGTAATGCACGTAATTTCACAAAACTTTAAATTTTGTGAGATCTTGAAGTAAGCTACACCTGATTAGTTTTTAGTGTATATAGCTCAACAGTTAGCGCTGCTATAAGGCATTATTTACAATTTCTACAATAGCATTTTTCTCAAGAACTACTGAATGGATTTTTTTAAACTTTTTATTTAGTTAGTACCTAAAACAAAATGGCACTGATTACGTTTTGGTACAAATATCTCTACAGATGGCGCAGCCATGGTATATTACTCGTGATTATCGCAATACCTCTATCTCAAGAAATAATGCACGAAATTTCCTAAAACTTTAGATTGAGTTAGACCTTGATATAGACATTGATATAGGTGTTGTTCAGTTTTTGTGCAAATATCCCTAATGATGGCACTGCTGTGCTGCATTTGTCTCGATATCGCAATAATGTATCTCAAGAACTAATGCATGTATTTTCACCAAACTTCAGATTCAGTTAGTACCTGATGAAAAATTTATCCTGATTAGTTTTTGGTTTACATCATACAAGATATTAATCATAGAGCCAACCGTACTCACTCGTAGATATAACGCTATGTTTGCTGAAGAAACGTTTGTAAGAAAAAACGGAATAGTGGGTGCAGGAAAACATAATGCTAAGTCAAAGAGTCAACCACTAGTAGTATTCATTAATGGCTTATGCACCACTTTGCTTCCGTCAGACAAGGATCATTAGATTCCCTTAGGACTACTTTTCCATAATATAAAAGATTTTTTCTTGTGATCGATGACTTAGGGTTTTGTGCGGTCGGCTGTTGGACTATATGGTGCAGTTATGCAGATTTTGCAATAGCTCTATCTCAAAAACTAATGTACGGATTTTCATCAAACAAATTCAGTTATAAGTTGATTTAGTTATAGTTGTTGTTGCTTATTAGATTTTGGTTAAACCAGTTAACTGGTGGCTCTGCTATGCTGCATTTTTCAGGAAATATTAACATGTATGTGACAGAAGGAAGTTTTCGGATTGCCACATCTGACTAGTTTTATCTTATACTGCACTTTTTATGCATATTGAAAGAATGAAACTATATAAACTTTTTTAATGAAAAATAAACTATTTATTAAAAAATAACCAATTTAATAATTTGTTGGAAACATCTTGCATTTAGCTAGATATAATTACAGGGCTATAATTTTCTTCAAATGAAGTAAAGTAAATTTGAACCTAATAAATGCGTTTTCTATTATAGAATCAATTTCAATTTCAATTTATTTTTTCGGAATAAGTGTATTTGAAAAATTATTATATATTTTAAAAGAAAATAGATTTCTAAGAAGTTTAATTATTATAGAAAGCACGTTGTATTTCTTTATTTATAAGCATACGAAGAGGATTTCGTTAAAATAAATTAAAATAAATGTCAGATTAATAATTGCTGTTTTTGAAAAAAAAAATATTTAACTAATAGGTTTAGCATTTGTTTCGAGAAAAGAATAACTTTTGTTTAAAGAAGAAATTGCCTCTTATGATCTGGAATTAAAACGGCATGAGAAATATAGATTCAATGATTTTTCAAAAATCGAATAGCATTACAACAAAATTGACACCTTAGGAGACTAATAATTTAGGTTTCCAAACATGAATTTAAAATTACTAGCTCTTAAAAATGTCACTTTATTTATCAACAGCCCGTATTCAACAAATAACTTATTTACGGGCTTTAAGGGACGTCACCCCCCACGTCCGGAGTACAAAAATCTTCATAAAAAAGTTATTGCACTAAAAGTTTTCTTTTCTCACTTAAAATGACGTTTAAATCATGTTTCTATCTTTATTAGAACAGGAAATACAGGGGTTGGACAAAAATATGGAAACACCTTTAAAAAAACACGTTTCCTTGCCTAATATGGTGTAAGGTACCCGTTGTTATTCAATATAGCTTGCAATCTTCCCGGAATGAATAAATACAGTTCCTGTATGTTTGCCAAGGGAATATTGTACCATTTTTCCTGCAAAATGGTGGCAAGTTCAGATAACGATGTTGGCGGTGGATAGCGAGAAAGCACTTTCCGCTCCAATGTAGACCACAAAGGTTCGATAATATTCAGGTCTGGTGACTGTGGTGGCCAGGGGAGATGCGACAATTCATTCTCGTGCTTAGAAAATCAGCCTGGTCAATGTGAGCTGTGTGAACGGGGGCGTTGTCGTCTTGTAAGATACCATCACCATTGGGGAACAAAGTTTGTACCATTGGATGGACTTGATTGACCAAAATGTTCACATAAGCCTGAGCAGTAATACGCCCTGACAGAGTTATCATGCGGCCAGAAGAAAACCAAGATATGGCTGCCCAAACCATCACCGAACCCCCGCCATTTTTCACTCTTGGCAACAAGCAGTCTGTATTATAGGCTAGAGATGGCGTTCTCCAGACGTAAACTTGGTCAGAAGTGGGAAACAATGTGAAAGAAGACTCATCAGACCATATTACTCTCTTATACGGCTCTATAATCGAAGATTTATGACTTAAACACCACTTTTTCCTGTTACGGGCATTAGCATCACTGATGAATGGCTTTTCAATTGCAGCACGGCCAGCAATTTTCTATTTATGAAGCTCCCTTCTAATTGTTTTGGTACTCACAGGGTTTGGTAACACGACATTCATTTCAGCAGTAATTTTTGCATTTGTGATCTTCTTGTTTTTCGCGATAATCTTCCTTAATGATCGTCTGTCACGATCACTCAGCACACACTTTCGTCCGCGCTGTGACTTAGCAGATGATGTTTTCCCGCATTTCAAATATGCGGAATAAATCTTCGACACAGTACCTCTTGAAACACTAAAAAATTCGACTACCTTGCTTACGGAAGCACCCACCATACGCGCGCCAACAATTTGGCCACATTCGAAGTCTGTTAACTCTGTCATAATGCAATGGCAACTTTACATAACAGTGCTCCAACAACGACTGAATGGTGCAGCGGTTTTACGAAGTTGTATAGGTGGCGTCAGTAGGCGAAAACGCCAGCGCCATCTACACAGTTCATTAAAATCAATCTTTCTTTTCAAACATGCATTTCAAAAGGTGTTTCCATATTTTTGTCCACCCCCTGTATTTGTTTTTATGTTTTGGTTTGTTTTCAAAATGTAGCTATCAAGCAAAAATTGTTATGGAAACGACTTCTTTTGGGAACGCGTATTCCTTCTTGATGCATTTCCCCCCATTTCTCATACTTAAATCGTTACAATTGAAGTACTGCATAAATACTTCAAATTTGGACGCCCGGACGTCCGGAGTACAAAAATCTTCATAAAAAAGTTATTGCATTAAAAGTTTTCTTTTCTCACTTAAAATGACGTTTAAATCATGTTTCTATCTTTATTAGAACAGGAAATATTTGTTTTTATGTTTTGGTTTGTTTTCAAAATGTAGCTATCAAGCAAAAATTGTTATGAAAACGACTTCTTTTCGGAACGCGTATTCCTTCTTGATGCATTTCCCCCCATTTCTCATACTTAAATCGTTACAATTGAAGTACTGCATAAATGCTTCAAATTTGGAACATGCTCTTTTCAATTGTTTTACTTTTATTTTAACCCCTTAACGCGCAGTGTTGCCGGGTTGGCAACACCTAAAGTTCTCCCTATTTAGAGACACACGAACTCCGTGAATATTTCAAAAACTACTCTAATGGCTAATTTAAATCTTTCTTATGAGTTCTAGATGGCAGCATCACAGAGATCAAACTCTACTGTTTTTTAATAATAGGTAAAATGTTTTACTGTAATACGCGCTTCACAGCAATGCTCTTCTCACTGCGCTTATCAATGCTTTACTTATGGGAGGTTACCACTTTGGCAACAGCTGTATAATTAAAATGATTAGTGCAATCTTTACAAAACAATACTTGTGTACTGCCTTAGGCCTAAATAGATTGCCTATTTTGTTTTTCTCTTTAAATTCCAACTTTAAAGAGTAGTGCGCCGGAAAGGGTTAATTGAACAAATTAAAAAAAGTTTCCATTTAAAAATATGGTTTTTTTTTTAAGTAACATATTTTTTTTTCAAATTGTTACTTTAAATATTTTTTATTTTTATTTCATTAATATTTTTTAAAATGCTGAATTAAAATTAAAATTTATATATTACTCTTTATTGATATGAAAAAAATTCTACAATTAATGTTTCAACTTACAACTATTTTAATTAACACCCCTTTTTAATAAAATTTTAAATAAAAAATCTATGATAAGCTTTATCGTGTGATTTTTTTTCCTCTTATAATATAGTTAACCATCTAAAAAAAATCGAAATTTTAACTCAACGAAAAACTATTTCGTTTAAATTTCCTTTTAAGTATTATTGAAGAAAGTTTAATACAAAACTTATTTTCTCTATTAATAGTGTACTAGTAAATACTATATAGTCTATTAATGAAAGTTTATTTTTTTTGTGTACAATAAACTCTGTTCGATCAAATTTAGATACCGTACAGAAACAATCAAAGTTAAATATTTTCAAAAAGTGGTATAATCTTTAAACATATTTTTAAAAGAAAAAAAAGTTACATGAAACATTTTCGATTAGAAATGTCTCAATTTATAGAGAGGGTCATAATACATTTAAAAGCGTTGCTTTTCTAAGATTTGTGATACTACGATAAGAATAAATTGGAATAACTATTCTGATTATTTTTGTAAATATTTTACAGGCTATAACTACCGATACATTTATTCAGTTTTAATGGGAAAACATGTCTAATTTTTTTATTATTATTGTTTAAAAATTCAAATATCTTCAGATATTAAAGAAGATAGTTTTTGAGATGAAGCAATTTCTTGATGAATAATTCCGTAGATAAATTATTAAAAGATAAAGAGAGTTGATTAACCACTTTTAATTGCAAAGAAAAGTAGATATACAATAATTTTCAACCTCAAAAGCCTTTATGTTTAGAGAAAGGGTCATAATATATTTCAATGCATAGCATTTCTAAGTTTTGTAATATTTCCATAACAATATTTAGGGTTAACTAACTGATTACTTTTATAAATATTTTACAAAAAAAGCTAAAACTACCGATGTATTTAATCGGTTTTAATGGAAAAACATATCTAAAATTATTATAATTTAAAAATTTATGATTATTAAAACTTAAAAATACCAGTATATCTTCAGATAGTAAAGAAGACAATTATTTAGATAAAGAAATTTTTTGATGAATAATTCCATAGATAAATTGATAAAAGAATTCATTAACCACTTTTAATTGCAAGAAAAATTAAATCTACAATCATTATACTCTTTTTCTGTAATTTATACATTTCAGAAATTCGTCACACTATTTTCCTGAAATCAAAGAATATAATAATTTATTAAACAAATAAGGTATTTTAGAACAATAATTCATATTTTTCTATTGTTTTGTAACAAATAATCTACCTGTTTCCCTTATTAAGTATTGTTCATGCTTATACGCAGATTGAATTAGTATAAAGATAAAATAATCCCATGAGAGTAATAGTATTTAATTTTCATATTGCAAATTCGTTTTTATCACATATTATACGTTCTATGTATATTGAAATCGTGAAACATTAGAACAGATTTTTTTCTATTTAATAATATTCTGAGTGTCTATTTTTAAGGCAAATAAAGTCGCTAAATAATTATTTATTTATTTTTTATTCAAAGCTACAATAAATGAGCTTTGGAGCTGAAGAAGTTAAGGTATTTCGATAGTACTATTTGATGAAATAATTAATTTGTAAAAAGGAACTCCCTTATAAAGTTACACTAAGGCAACTTTCTAAATTATACATTTAGAAAAACATTTTATTTGTAATTCATTTTGCAATGATACTATGTGTAATTCGAATAAATCTTCCACTAAACCAACGTTGTTGTATATAATATTATACGAAATGTTCTACAACTTGAATTTACATGTAATACTATCGAGTTTAAATTACAGCGAATACAACTTCTCTCACTCGCAATTCTAAACTAACCTGATAGTTATGACCAGCTATATTCAAGCATTGTTTCCGAGAATTTATTCCAGATTTATTATCATTGTTTAAAGCTAGAAGAGAAACTTATTGTAAAACAAACTTTAGGAATAAATTAACATTGATTAAATGTGCATAAACTCGAAAGTGAGATGTTTTATATAGTTTACTTAGGTTTTATATAAAGAAATAGAAGAACAATATGAAGAACATAGAAACATGTAAAAAGAGGGGAGGAACTATACTTTGTGCCAATATATAAAGATGGAATGAACAAGGTTAAATATCATGCATGTGTGTATGTATAAGTTGCATTAACTGTTTCAAAGCTTCTAAAGCTCAATCATCAGCGCAAAAATTAAAAATTAGAGATTAAATATAGGGAGACAGACAGAACCATTTCACAGCTGAACTATCAACGACGAAATAGCGGCAAGCATCAAAAAACAAACGCGGAATAAATTTTTACGTTTCTACGGAAAAGCAACTCAGAATCGCTCTGCTTCTCTGTTAGAGTACTCTTATTTAATGAGAAGGAAGAAAAGGGGAAAAGGGAGTGACGAGAGTAAATTAAGGAAAAGGTGGCCAGACTTTAAAAATAATGGCCGTGCAGGAAAATTGTTTAGCCAAATGTTAGAATAATTTGATGTCTTGTATTTTTGGAAAGTTTACCATGTGAAAGAATTCTAACAGTTTGGTTATGAATTTGTTCAAAAAAGTATTTTTTTTAAGTATGGCTTGCATTTCCCTCTCTTCACTCCTCCCCCCTATTGTTGCAGCACAATACTAGTTGGTCTCCTCGTATGTACATAAAAATTTATCCCGTGATTGTCTTTGGACACACACCGCTATTTCACTATTGACGGTCAGCTGTAAGGGGCATTTGTCAGGCTTGCTATGTTTTAATTTATAATTCATAAATTTCGCTTTTGACACCGAAACTTCAGAAAGTGAAAAAAGGCTGTATACATCTTTTGTATACATGCATTTGTGTTATTTAACGTTATTCCCTCATTCTTATTAGAGAGATATCAAAGTTCATCTTATGATGGATATACGTTACATTAAGGTCCAATTTTTCAGCTTAATGTAATGATAAAGATGATGATGGGCAATAAGATTTAAGAAATTGCATATAGAGAGCATTTTTTATGTTGAAAATGAAGTCGAAAACGATAACAAATTGCCATTTCTTGACGTTTTAGTCACTCGTCAATTAGCCTCTTTTGACACCCGTGTTTACCGTAAACCCTTTGCTGTCACACTGCCCCCCATTTTAATTCTTGTCACCCCCCCCTTCTCAGAAAGCTTCTGCTTTTCTGTATTTAATTAATAGAGCTCATTTAATTTGTTCAGATAATAGTTCTCTTACTGATGAGTTAAACTACATAAGATCTGTTGCTATAGATCGTGGCTTCAATTTATCATATATCAATAAATTAATTTCTCATAGTTTTAATAAACATCCCGATGATCCTGATTCTTCTGTTACACCTGTTTCTTATTCTAATTTAGTTATTTTACCGTTTCATCAAAGCATTAGCTTTAAAGTTGCAAATATTTTGAAACATTATGATTTGAAAGTAGTATTTAAACCAGTCAATAAATTAACTTTTACTCAATTAAAAGATCAAATTTCTCCTCTAGATCATTGGGGTATTTACAATATACAATGTCAGTGTAGTTTGTACTATATTGGACAAACAAAACGTAAACTCCGGAAAAGAATCGCTGAACATATAGGTTATGTTAAAAGAAAAGAGTTAAAGAATTCATCTGTTGCTTCTCATTGTTGGGAGGAGGGCCATAATTTTAATTTTACCTCTGCTACTATTATTCAAAAATGCACTACTCCGCTAGACTTAGATTTTTTCGAAGCACTCCATATACATAAAGCAAAAAACTCCTTGGTTTATGATCTTTCAAGTGTACCGTACATCTCAACTTTCTGGTTAGATTTATTTTGTCATGACACCTCATTTCCGGTTTAATCTTATTGGTTGCTGAGACTTGTGGGTATTTTGGTATTGTGTTTGCGTTCATTTGGGTCTCTGACTTGCTGTCAGTTGGGGGGGGGGGGGGGGTTCTGTTTTTAACATTTTAAATTTTATACACTGAGGAAGCGAGCCCTGGTGCTCGCGAAACGTATACGTATGGTAATGTGTTGTTTGTGTATTGTGTTTAAACGTTGATTGTAATTATTGTAATTTCCACACAAGGTTTTAGTTATTAGGGCATTAGCACTTATTTTTTTATAATTTTACACACTAGAATAAATAATCAGAAAATATTGTACTCTATGTTGAGTAACAACACATTTATCCTCTTCAGACCTGAGGTACATAAATGTGTACCTCCATTCTTTTCCTCATAAAAACCAAACTGTTCGAGTTTTTTGAATTTTTACTTTACTTCTACATAGCTGAATGTTTTTAGCTATAAAACAAAACCAATAAATGTCAGCACTGATGAATATTACCTCATAAAATAAATATGATTTCCATCCGAGTTTCGAAAATACCTTCAAGACATTGTGGCCAAGAAAGTAAGAAATATTCATGATTATTTAACTTTAATGCTTTACAATAAAAAAAAAAAACTTAGGATTTGCTGATCATTTACTTGTTTGAAGACCTTAAGGTTGTTATTGCGCAAATTTATATTATTGATAGTCAAACTGATGTTTTAAGGGGATTAGTGCTTTTATATCCGTATTTGTAAGCCTAAATTACTTGTCCCCTAACGTACTGATTTCATAAAAATGACTCTTTCTGTCATCTATGGTGTCATTTCGATTATGCAAAAGCAATAAATATATATTTGTAGAGTTATTTTATGCTCAGGTCTGAAGAGGTTATAATAATGCTTTGTCCAAATCATAGATGAAATGAAAAAAAATGTTAAAACTGTTATCAATACTGTTATAATTTCCACACTTGTAATTCTCTATTTTCTTCATTTATCTGTTTTGCTAATTGTTTACCACTAATAAACAAAAATGCTTTTGTGTATTTACTGTGTAAAAAATAAAACACTGACATCTAAAAGATTTCCGAATATTTTGTTATTTACATTGATAAAAATATGAAATAAATATAGAAGATATTAACACTTATTTTTTTATAACTAGACACAGAAGAATAAGATTAGAAAATATCGTACTCTATCATTAGTAACAACTGATTTATAATAGTGCTTTGTCGAAACCATAGATGAAATGAAAAAAAAAATGTTAAAACTTTTATCAAATAAATGCAACGACATCTGTAATTCACTATTTTCTTAATTTATATGTTTTGTTAATTGTTTACCACTAATAAACAAAAATTCTTTTGTATAATTGCAATGTAATAAATAAAACACTGACATCTATAACATTCATGTGCATTTCCGAATATTTTGTTATTTACATTCATAAAAATATGAAATAAATATTGAAGGTATTAATGCTTATTTTTTATATTTATATACTCAAGAACAAAACTTATGATTTTTTACTTTAATAGCACTTTATTTTTAGTAACAAGAGATTTAAAATAATGATTTGTCCAAATCATTGATATAATGACTAAATAAAAAGTTACAACTATTATCAAATAAATACTACTAGAACTGCAATTCACTATGTTCTCAATTTATTTATTTATTTATTTATTTATTTGATAATTTTTTTACCACTAATAGACAATTTTTTTATTCATTTACATTTTAATAAATAAAACACAGGCAACTTAAAAAACGCATATACATTTCTGAATATTCTTTTATTTACATTCATAAAAAAGGGAAATAAATATAAAAAAAGAGCACTTAAATTTTACACACGTTATAACTAATAAATTTATTCCGTTATAAATATTTTTTGTTCCAAGAAATATTTACCATTATTTTTTTCCTTATTTATTTACAATATACGGTTACAAATTTAATATTTTAATCTCAAAGCTCATTTACATTTTATATAAATAATATTTAATTAAAGATTTAAAAAAAAAATGTAAAACACATTGATACACGTATGACATTTTATAAAATTAATATAATGGTTATTATTTTGTTTCTAAAATTTTTTAATTATTATAAATGAAAATGTCTTTTCTTTTTGTTTGGACGTGCCTACGTTCTAATAAAATAAGTATACTCCATTTTAACTCAAAATTAGTTTCGCAAAAAACGACATACATTCTTTAAGTACATTGCTAACACAGTAAATTATCTGGAAAAAAATTTAAGGAAAATTATTTCTAGTTTTTAAAGAAAATGGAGCAAACATAATTTGGATTTTTTAGTGCATTAAATTAAATGACATGCATGTTTTTTCATATTAAATATGAAAAAGGTTAATTATATCCCTCCTTCTGCTCTGTAAATATTTTTTCTAATTTTTATTATTATTTTTTTTTACATTAGAATGTAATTAATAACTGCATTATGTTTACGTACTTTGATTTAAAATAAGAAGTCTGGAATAACGCTGTTTAATATCTTCTGAAATGTTATTTCTTATATTTTAAATTGTATTTTCAAATTTAAGATAAGGTTTTAGACGTTTTGTTTTAATATAAGGTACCCTGGGGTAATAACGCCAGGCGGGGTAATAACGCCAAGTGCTTATATTTTGCATAATTACGAAATAATCAGGTAAATGACACCCATGTGCTCTGCGCAGAAGGGTTTTGAGTCATATAAATCGCAAAAAACAGCTTCAAGTTAATTTGTTTCATTTTTAGGTCTTATTGTTTTTACAAGCAACCAAAATTAACGCTTGATCTAAAATTTGCGAGATAAGGTTTTTGATCTCAAGACTATATTTTTTATCCAGAAATACTTTGTTTATTACATAAATTTGTAGTGTATTTCATGTACTTTCAAATTGTTATAGAAAATTTTGTATATCTTCTCGAGATAATTTGTAGTTTAGGATTTACTGCGCAATAAGTATCCCGGGGTAATAACGCCAGGGATTGGCGTTATTACCCCGGTTGATTCCCAACAGTGGCTGAACTATATCCGAAGGGGGTTTATATATTAATATGGGACAGCATTGTCATCATTGTTGAAATGGTAAGATTAAGGGGGGGGGTGCCCAGTACTTAAAAATAATCTCTCTATTTTATTTTTTATTATATTTTTATTTTTTTTTACTAATGTAAAAAATAAATTTAACTCTTGTAAATAAAACTACATCAAAATATTTTCGAGATTCAAATTCGAACATCTTCAAAATCAGGTTTCTATTAAATTTCTTCTGGATTGTTCAATTGAGTTCGAAATTTTAACTGTCCTCTTTCTCAGCGTTCGGTTTTTCAAAACTTTATAAATTTAACCTTTAACTGATGTGACAGAAATTATAACGTATGAATGTGATGCGGTTTGTGAGACCACAAAATTGAAAGATGAATAAAAGGCGAGAATAACTTCACAGGGTTGTGTTTTTGTGCTAAACTTTTTATACAAGAGTATTATACTTAATATTCGCCTATTTAGTCTCTGGTGATAGTACTAAAATTCCAAATGAAACAAAATTTCGGTAATGTTTGCAGTTAAACTGAAAATTACAAGTTAATCTAAAACATTAAAAGAAAAATAGCGGTCTAGGAGACCGGTAACATTAGTTAAAGGTTAAAATGCGATCCATGATTAAAAATCATAGAATACTGTTCCTGCGCTAAACTTTTTGTACAGAATTAATTCTAATTAAATTTAATGTATTCAAATATTTCTAATAATATTACGAGAACTCTAAACGAAAGAGAATTTCAGTTGTAACTATAGTTAAACTGGAAAATACAAGTTAAATGCTATTTTTTGGGCGGGAGGGGTACAGTTTGCACTCAGATTGCTAACAGCAGTTAATTTTGTTGCTAATATAGAGATAATGATATATAACCATATGAATTATGTATAAAATTGAATAAGAGATCTCTTTGGGATAAAATTTTATTCAATTTATTGAAAATTTATTAAAGCATGCTTTTTAAAACGTCGACAATTTAACTGTAGGTTTGGAGAATCCGCATTAGTGTGGAGTTATGGATTAAAAACTATTTACTAGATTACTATAATAGTATTAACCCTTAACTGCTGTGACAAAAATTGTCGCATAACTTACTGTGAGCGGCCTGTCTGACTGCTTAATCTAACGATGAATAAAATGTTAAATTAACTTTTAGAATATTATTTTTGTATTGAACCTTACATACAGAACTATTATAAATAAAATTCACCTATTCAAAAGTTTCTACAGATAGTAATAGGACTCCAAATGAAACAAGATTTTCCCTGTATCTATAGTTAAACTAAAAAATGCAAGTTAAACTCTGAAACTTGAAAAACTCAGCGGTATGTGAGACGCTAACAGCAGTTAAGGTTTAACAAAAATATTTATTACACATAACTTTAGTTATTATAAAACTTCACATGATTAAAATATTACATTATGAATGGTTAAAACCATGCAATGTTTCCTATAATCATATTTAAGCGGGACTTTTTAAGTAAAGAGAGACACACGATGTTATATTCTGTTGAAGCTCCCCCTCACTCCCTTTTCTTTCGCTTTCACAAAAAAATCAATATTTTTTATCGCATAGAATACATACATGGGAATATAAATACTAATTCAAATAATCCGTGTAACGTTTCTAATAATTCTATTTAAATGGTCTTTTTTAAGCAAAACTTAGCTTAGAATCTGATATTCTTTTGCCTCCTCCCTCGCCACCACCACAGCTTTCTTTTTCTTTCAGAGTCACAAAAAATTGTACATTTTCAATAGCTTAGATTGCAATTTGTCAATTTCTAGAGCTGTAGAGTTTGTATTTTTAGACTTGGGCAATCTACATGCCATTATTCCATCTTATTTTATAGTTTTGTTTGCATGGCGTTATTACCCATATAGGTGGGTATTAACGCCAAATAGCATTGGTCAAGAAAAAACGCCATTACATTTTATAAATACATATCTGTTAAATTATTTTATTTTATATAGATAGTCAATGAGTTGCTGTATCAGATCCTATATTTGTTTGAAAAATACAATCTAAAACTAAGCCGTGAAAATTGGTCAAACCTTAACGTGGCGTTATTACCCCAGGGTACCTTACTATTATTCTATTAATAAGGTCGGGTAGGGTAATTATGACCACCCCGATATTGAACAAAATTGTGTATAGTAAAATTTTGTTTAATGCTTAACCCTTTCGGGCCTGGTGTACTAATAATAGTACATGTTTTTTAAAAAAGTATTATTTTGTTTTAAGAAATACTTTTGCTACAATTTACATGTAATGTTAGTATATGTCTATGCATTTATCTTATGACTTCATTGATGTTTAGGCATTTAATAATAGTAATAATTATTATTATTATTTACTTAATTCTCTTTGCGCCGTTTGCGATTCTTTTATTTTAAACAAATATTTCATGCTTAAAATTTAAAATAAAATTTACTTTCCCGAAAGAATCATGCGTAATGAAGCGCAAAAAGTATTAGAAAGCTGTAACATAAGTTTAATCTTATTGTAATGTAATATTATCCAAATATCTCCAATAATTCTTCCTTAGCCTATTGTCATATGAATATGAATTAAATAGGACGCAAAACAACAACATTCGATATATTTCTAACAATAAAATATTCGTTAAACATTATGAAAACTATCTGGATAACTAAGGTTAATGTTATTAACGTAAAAGTATTTCTTCTAAAAATGGGAAAAAATTTCGGACCCGAAAGGATTAAATATTGACTCCATATGTTTTTGTTTTTTTATTTTAGATATTCTTTATCACTAGTTTGAAGCATTTTTCTTATTCCAGTAGCAATTTGAAGCAAAGCCTACCGAAACTTTTCATAAATGAATTTGTCAGTTTGGAGATCTAATGGTCACAGTTACCCTTATAAAAATATGTATAGGGAAGTATAAAAAGGAAATACAGTGGTCAAAATTTCCCCACTAGTGATTTTAATTGCCACAAACATTTGTGATTGTGATGTTTTGATGAGCTAATTAAACTTCACTTTTAAACTTACAAAAAAGTGAGAATTTAAACTTTAAAGAAACAAAGTTACTTCACATGCACTAAAAATATTCCTTTTCTAAATAGAAAAAAGTAATAATAATAATAATAATAATAATAATAATAATAACGACAATAATAATAATAATAATAATAATAATAATAATAATAATAATAATAATAATAATAATAATAATAATAATAATAATAATAATAATAATAATAATAATAATAATAATAATAACAACACTGTTGGAAACTCATAAAGTGTTTATGTTTGCGCCTCCTGACACTATATATTACATTGATATTGTTCACAAACAAATATATCAATAAATATGCGAAAATGTTTTATGACAACTGGAAATAGCATTCAACATATACGAATAGAATCAATCTATTAAGCAAATTTAAACTAAAATTATTTTAATTTTTAGAATGCAAAAAAAAGAATATTATATTTAAAGTATATAATTCAAAATCTTTTTAAATAACTAAAAATATTCGGTTCGTTTCTTTACATGTATATTATGTTTGAAACTCTGCAGCTCAAAGAGAGAATTTATTTATATTAAAATTAGCATTGGCCATTTTTATAAATGTCACATATGTTGCACTTTTTTTAAGCTAAATAATATATTAAAAGTGAGAATGATACATAATTCTACACGAAAAGTAATTTAATGAACACAATGGGACTATTTCAATATTAAATTAGATCAAAACACTTTAGAGTTGTTAGAAGAAAATAGTATAATTAAAATTACACGTCTTTTCGTAAAAGCAAAATAGAGAAAAACGAGTTTAAAAGGACATTATTATTATTATTATTATTATTATTATTATTATTATTATTATTATTATTATTATTATTATTATTATTATTATTATTATTATAAACCATCATATTACTTTTGTTTTGAATATATTTTCAAAATATTTTAACCCTATATTTGTTCGGTAATTTTACATTCTAAAAGCTCTATTTTTAGTTATATGTTACTAAGGAAAATTACCGATTTTTCATCTATGACTTTCAAATAATGAAACTAAATCACACCCTTGAAAATTATTATTATTATTATTATTATTATTATTATTATTATTATTATTATTATTATTATTATTATTATTATTATTATTATTATTATAAACCATCATATTACTTTTGTTTTGAATATATTTTCGAAATATTTTAACCCTATATTTGTTCGGTAATTTTACATTCTAAAAGTTCTATTTTTAGTTATATGTTACTAAGGAAAATTACCGATTTTTCATCTATGACTTTCAAATAATGAAACTAAATCATACCCTTGAAAATTGCTAAGTTACTTAAGTTTTTTTCGCTTTCCAAACTTTAAATAAAATTCCAATAATTATGCAAATATTGCAAGATTAACAACTGCTCTACATCAAAAATATGTAATTTTGATTTTAAAAAATGTTCAAGAACTTTACATGATATGTTCTTTATATTTTATGTGCTAAATCTTCTATACCAAAATGTTTTCTCTTAAGTGTTCAACTTAACACATCAATCAATGTCTGAAAGTTTTTGTGTAAAAATAAAATATACAGTCTGACGATGGTTAAGATTTGTAATTTATACCAAAAGTCTAAGCTATCAGTATAATTCTTGCAGAGTGTATTGTCTCACATCGAGAAAAGTGAGATTTTCACAAGCTTATATATATAGTAGGAGCCAAAATTTTGGACACTTTTAGGTAGCTCTCATTACAAAAAGTAAAAAACTACCTTTTACAGACGTCCGGAGGAAAGCACTTCGGGAAATTATGCTATATTTTCGTCCATCGTGACCCCTAGATCTCAGAACTACTCTCCATTGAAAAATTGACTTACATATTAGGGTGGATCGAAAAGTATATGAAAATATTTTTTTTTTAGGAATCACTATCGGCGCGGCGTGCAAAAGTTGCCTTTTATGTATACTAGTTTACATGTTTTTTTAAATTAAAATCCATTCATATCTTCCGGTGCCCCAAGAGCCTCAAAAATAATTAAAAATTGAGTTTTTTATGATTTCTTTTATATTTTTTGTTTTATTATTTTTTCTTAATTACTTTTGGCGCGGAGTGCAAAAGCTATCTTTTATCTATCTTATCTTACATATTTTTTAAAAATAAAATTCATTCATATCTTCCGGTGCCCCAAACGCCCCAAAAATAGTTTAAAATTGGAATTTTCTTGAAAAAATTTTTTTTTTGTTTTATTTTATTTTTATTTTATTTTATTTTATTTTATTTTACTTTTTGAAATTCATTTGGCACTGGGATGGAAAGTTGTTATTACAATACTACATAATTCTACAGTTCTGATATATTTTTTTAATCAAAATCCATTCACATCTTTGATGCACCAATTATAATTAAAAACTGAAATTTTTACAAAAATGTATTAAGAATTATTATTTACGAAAAATACTTACAAATTTTGAAAACAATTTAAATAATAACGTATAAGGGTATAAATAACATTAATTTTACACTAATAAGCGACATATAAACTAAAAAATCAAAGCATTAAATCATAAAAATTGCAAAAATCGAACTTACGTAAAGAAAAGTTTTACATCCTTCATTTTGGAAATTTACATATTTTTAAAGTTTGCAATTTTTTTTGGTATCAAAGTGTTTTATATGGCTTCTTGATTTTATTCTATTCAATATGAAACCATGTCTCTTTTCTTGTCCAGATACAGTTTCTGATGCCTCAGAAACTAGTCGAACGCATCTTTCAACCGCTTGGGTATGGCATGGATATTTTGTCCATTCATTCGTTTTTACAACTTTTATCATTTTCTCAATTTCTTCGCAAGGCACATCATCAAAAGAGGTGGTTCAAAACGTCCAACTCGTTGCCAGTCAATAAGTTCAAAATAATCTTTGAAGTTTATTTGACGTACTTTGAAAATTCTCACTTCTGGTGATTTTCTCTTTTTATTTCTATCATAAATTAGCTTTCGCATTGCTTAAGATCTGATATGCTCTGTATTATCTGTGAGCATTGACAATAGCAAATTTTCAGGATGGGAAAAAAACTATTTCGTTGAATAACAGCATCTACGATCTTTCTTAAATTGGGTTCCTAATATCTAGAATATGTGATAAGTTTCCAAATATGACGCGCTCCTTCAATTATGGATGGCTTTGTTTTGATATGAAACCATACAGGTGCATATACCTTCATAATATATGTTGTAAAAGTAATGAGATTATTAGAAGGATTTTCTGTAGCCACTTACAACCTTAAAATTCTACACACAGTTGTTAGCCATCTTGAGTGATAAACTGGACCAGGTTTCATTAATGCCAGATCAGAACCACATTCCCCACGTGATATTGCTATGCAAATATCATATAAATATTGCTGGTCATTGCTGAAAACTCTTCTATCTATGCTGTCTTCCAAATAATATAGTATAAAAAATTTATTTTATACATTTAATAAAATACGATTAACGATTTCTCATCCTCTCGATCTAGATTTTACGTTAGATAAATTATTCTTTAACTGTTAATTTTATTTGTATTTTTTAGCTCAAAATTTGCATGAAACTCGATTTTCGGCAAATAATTAAAAGTTTTGGGGCATTGGAAGAAATTTATCAAAGTCGAAGATTATTTGGATGCAAGCATATACTATAAAATGCATCTTTTTTATCCCGCTGATAAAATAAATTAAAAAAAAAAAATTATAAATTTTTATAAAATTTCATTTTTTTTTACTATTTTGGGGGCGCTTGGGGGCACCAGAAGATATGCATGGATTTAAATTTAAAAAAAAGATTGAACTAATATATTTAAGGCAACTTTCGCAACCTGCGCCAAAAATAATTTTAAAAATATTAAGAAGCGAAAAAAAATTATAAATTTATAAAAATTTCAATTTTTAACTATTTTTGAGGCGTTTGGGGCACCGGAAGATATGAATGGACTTCAATAAAAAAACATATGTGAATTAGTATGCATAAAAGGCAACTTTTGCACCCCGCGCCGATTCGATTATCCGAATTTTGATTTTTCGATCCGCCCTATTACATATATATATATATATCTGAATTTTTTCGTACTGTAACTCTCGAATTTATGAACTGATTTGGATGAAATTCTTTATGCGCATAGTTGAAGGACTAATGTCTCAACCGAGTTCGTTGGCCAGCTTCAAAAGCCATCTTGTTTCAAAATGGAGGCCATTTGCATTTGTGGACACTTATGGAAACTGTTATGTTTTCAAACTTTTTCTTTAAAATGACCTATGTTGTTAACTTACATTGGGTGACTGTTTAAAATGTCTTTTGATGTTTTTAACATTCTGTTTAAAATGATATGTAAGAGTTTGCAGTTTGTGAAACGGAACTTTTTCTATAAGTGTACAAAGTTTAAAAAAAATCAAAGGAGTTAAATGACCGCCATTTTGAAATAAGATGGAGAATGAAGCTGGCCAACGAACTCGGTCGCGACATTAGCACTCCGATATATAAAAAATTTCATCCAAATTGGTTCATAAATTCGAGAGTTACAGCATGACAAAATTCAGATATATATATTTATATACAGGGTGAGTCATAAATATCGAAACAATAGGCTATCTCCTTAAATATTGCCCCTAGACCCATACTTCCAATTGCAAAGTTTCATCAAAAAAGGTAAATTTTTTGATAAGTTGCAACTTCATGGGAGGTCTATTTTAAAAAATACGAAAATTAAATTTTTATACGGCCCCCAGAGGATAAAACTTCCAATTAGAAATTTTTTCCTTATATTCCCAATATAGGCCTTATGCTATAAAAACCACAAAAATTTTAATTCAAGGAAAAACTTAATTTAATTGAGGGTTAAAACCTGCCGTGACAGACATGACAAAATTTAGACATAGATTTTGACTAGACACATATTATTATCATTTGCTCTTAATTGGCATGCATACCAAGTCCAGAATTTTTTAGGAAACAAAATGAGACTTGGATATATGAATCAGAATGAAAAATATTGAAAAATGTGTAAATAGAAAAATATTAAAAAATATTTATCAGCGTGACGGACATGACAATGTTTTGTGACAGACATGACACGTGTGCAATTTTCTATGAATTTAAGTATTTTTTCTTCTTAAATATTACTTTCTTTACTTTTATCACAACTTGGAGATTACAATATGATATAACATTGGCATATTATGTTAAAAGAATCTCAAAATAAATTATAAAAAAATATTTAAAATTTATAAAATCCCTTGGAAATGACTAGTGTTGGAGTTGAAACATTTGCTAATATTTGTTTCTTCTCATACCAGACAACATGATCTTCAGGTTCAAATTTAAACATGCTTTTAATTTTAGTTGGTACTAAGCATTTTATTTTATGTTGTTGCTGTGTCTGTGCGATTTGTGTTATTATTCCATGATAAACCTTATTGTCTTATTGCACATTCACCCATTGGCTATATTGCTTTGTTGCATTTTCCAAGAGGTAATTTTCAGTGCATGCACCAGTATTGAAATTGAAAAGAATATTATGCCAGGTACACATGATCGGAAACAATGCAACTTTCTTGTTCCTGGCATTGTTTTGATTACTTGCCATGTCAGATCAAGTTTTGCTTTCATTCCTTGCATTTTTTTTGTATTATTGTGTTATTGTATTGAAATTGGCATCTACATAATTATCTGGTAACTATTACATGCATTCTAAATTTAAGCATTTTGTTGAGTTGAGTTGTAAAGAAATATTATTGGCATCAACACTAAGTTAAAAAATTACAAAAATAACTTTCCAGGAAAGAAATTAAGGTAAAGTTGCTTGAAAAACTAATTGTGACAGACATGACTAGCGTGACAGACATGACAATTGTGACAGACATGTCAAAATGTAATGTTTTATATTTCACTCAAATTTTAAATTTATCTTTCAATTTTTTTATGAACGGTTCCTTTTGACATATAAAAAGAGAAAATAAAGTGTTAATAATTTTTATCCAGTAGATTTTCTTGAAAATAAAAAAATCGACATTTTCTGTGACAGACATGACATGAAGACTAATATAAAGTTTGGGGGCAATAGCAAAATAATTAAAATATTTCAGGTGAAAACTTTGGTGTTTTTAAACATATTGTTAGTCATTTTTTAAAAAGATATATTTGTTTCAAAAATCTATGTGATATTTAAATGCTCCAATAGACATTAAACTAGTGATAAAAATAGCAGATTTTTGATTTCAAAGTTAGTCTTGATAATAATTAACTATAAAAATTTATTTTTACAATTATATTATTATATCTTGTTATTTTCATGAAATTTGACTTATTTTCTATCAATTGGAACAAAAAAATGCTAATTTAGTTCAAATTTAAAAAATGATGTCCATGTCGCATTTTCATGGAATTCACCTTAAGCATACCTGTGAAAGCAGTGATATCAGTTAATTTGAAATACAATTTAGGGATCAACCATTAATTTACGCATTATTAAATCTCGATTCAAGACAATATTTTAAATTTTATATATAAAATAAAAGCGTATAGGTTTTTGTTTAAACTTCCTTGAAATATGCTAGATGCCTGCAATAACTCGAGCTTGGCGCCAGGCTCATAACTGGCACGATACAATGGTCGGAACATCTTATTAAACACTTATTAAAAGTGTTATTAAATTAAGTGATATTAATTAAACTCTCATTAAACGTGTCCTTAAAACTTATTCCGCACGCAGTAATTTTGGTAAAAATAGTAATAGCGATAATGACACTTCTATTAACTGAATCATATGGAATATATTTTAATGTTAATGTATATTTTAATGTTAATGGAATTTTATTTTAATAAATTACGCAGAAATATTTTCAAAAATCTACTTTTACTATTTGTAATACTTTTACTATTCAGCTTCAAAATTTATGTGGTTTAAAACCTATTTTTACTTTTTTCTATCTTTAAAATAGAAAAGTATTGGGTACATGAAAATGTTTAATTCCGGTTTTCGACGGATTCACACGTTTTAGAGCTGAGAGATGACGAAAAACATGTTTTTAGAAAATGTCTGTCTGTGAGTCACTGCTCCTGTATCTCTGTATATGACATAAATTTTGTAAGCGCGCTATCTCAAGAACTAATCCACGGAATTAAATAAAAAAATATATTTACTTAGTCCTTGGTATAAATTGGTGCTGATTAGTTTTTGGTGTGAATCGCTTAATATGTGACTCTACTGTACAGGCCTTTGTGCGATTTCCGTGATAGCTGCATCTCCAGAATTAATGCAAGGAATATCACCAATCTTCAGATTCAGTTAGTCCTTGACATTAATTGGTGTTGCTCATATTTTGTTATATATAGCTCCACGTGTGGCGCTGCAACACTGAATTTGTTAGGATTTCTACAATGGCTCTACCTTAAGAACTAATGCAGGAAATTTCATAAAAAGTCAGATTCAGTTACTTCTTGATATGAATTGGTTTTGTTTAAGTGTTTGTATCAATAATCTTTCGGTTGGCGCTCTTATAATGAATTTTGTATAATTTACACGATTTCAGTGATATCAAGTACTAATGCACGGAATTTCGTATCTTTAGAGTCTTCCTATTGCTACATCCGTGTAGTTTATTTATTCCAAACGGCATTTAAAAGAACCAAAATATTTATTCGAATGTTAAAGTCTAAGAGTATAACGTTTCTGTTGCGTATTTTTTATGCTAAGCTCCCACTAATATTTCGTTATAAGTGTATTTAATTGATCAAGGTTTAATGCGTTCGAACTAAACATTTTTTAAGAAATTCAATTGCATAGTTTCAACTTAAAACGTTTAAATTAAATATGCCAAAGATTCATTAAACACCTGTTTTTGTTTTAAATTGGATAATTGATTCGCAGGTTAAACAAAATTTAAAATGTACTTGCAGTTGAACTGAAAACTGTACGTTAAACTCTAAAAAATGAAAAAAAAGCATCGGCCTTGAGACCACTTACAGCAGTTAACGCCTTGATTTTTTTTTTATGCCGGCCACTTATTTACAATAGGAATATAGGCCGTGAGGGGAAGGGTGCCCTCCGTGAGGGTCTTTTTAAGGATTCGAAGAAAACCACCGACGCACAGTAGGCCGACGCACAGTGGGGCAAAAAACCTTCAAAACTGGCAAAAAATCGAAAAAATGAAATTTTATTTTGAACTACCGACATACGTCACTTTAATAGAGCAGATGTCAGTACATATCTTCCTAGTATTAAAATTTGCGCAAAGTTATTTTGATCGTCACTAGAGAAAGAAGTTAAACTGCATATTGTGCTTTGATAATAAGTGAAAAAAAAAATCAATAATTTTGTTTCAACATTCGTTTGTTAATTTCGCTATAATAATTAAAAAATAATTTTTTTTTTACTATGGAACCTTTAACTACAAGTATGTAACAATAATTCATTAACTTTCAATTTGTTTTAATACGATTTTTATAGATATACAGACGCTTAGAATATATAGTGGTGAAATTTATAAAAAAAATTAACACTGTCTAGAAACATTGTAGGTTTTAGTTATGAGTTAAGGCGAGTTAAGTGTTATTTATAATTTTTTTCTAGTAAGTATGAATTTTAAAAGTACAAATATGCCAGAAAATCTTGCTCCTTTTTGCCACTTTTTTAATTGTATGGTCATTTTTATAGCTAATCATCCTTAAATTTTTGTTAGTGTACGGGTGTGCCAAACATGATTATAAATATTTTCTTTGTTAAATACGAATTTTAATGCATTGTTTATCACAAAACAATGTATTTAAATGAAACTGGCTATCATGGAACGTTTTAACAAAAAACGTTTGAAAAGTAATGTGATTTTATGGTATAAGAGCTCCATAATCGGAGAAACTACGAACAAGTAGTTTAAATGAAAAGAAGATTAAATGTTTTAAAGTTTAATATAAATTAAGATGAGCAAAAGCCTGGCGAAACAAGTCTTTAGAAATTATGAATTTAGAAATTATGAACAAAAAATGCTTTAGAATTAACAAAGAATGGCTTGGCAAATCGCTTTCATTTCCTCGATTTGAAAAACAAACAGAAGCGTCAATGAAAAGCAAACGTGCCCATTTTCATATTCCGTCTGAATTTGTTCTGAACGATCAAAAATATCAAGAGTAAAACGGTTATACAATTCTAGTTCTACATATTCGTCAGTGTACGTGACATGTATGAGATTAAGATCTGAAAAACAGGGAAACAAAAAGTGTGTGTTAGCACTAAAACAACAGAAACAGTTTTTCTTCTGCTGCCTTTATAGTAATACGTACATTTCGCCTGAGAAAGGTTGATCCAATCTTTCAAAACGAGTCGCTAATATTCATTATAAGGCTTGCTTGAGAATAATTAAAATTACTAATTATGTTTACATTTTTAATGCGATATTATGGATGATTTATAAATATCTAATTAGTATAAAACTATCTTAAATTCTTGTTTTTAACTCATTTTTCTACAAAAAATATTGAAAAAGGTTTGTAAATTAATTAATAAATTACTCTTTCGCTTATGTAAAAGTTTAAAATTGTACTACTTTTCTTCTACAAAAGACTCCGTGATGTGCTTTTTTTGTTCAAAGTAAATTTTATTTTTTGCCAACTTTGGAGGCTTCCTGCCCCACTGTGCGACGGTCGCGATTGGGTTCCAACTCAGCACCTACCGTTTACCAGTTTGGAGGCCCGTAATTAGAAGCACCTTTTACGCATCGTGTAATAGCAATTTTAACAAGAAAAATATGAAGTTCACAGGGATAAAACAATAAAAAAATTGAAATCGGCGTGATAAAAAAATGAGGTTTAAATCAACCGACGCATTTAAATAGTAATTAAAGAAGGCAAGAATGGCAAAACTTAAACAAAATCTGAAATCGAAACTACACAAGACGGATTTAATCACCTAGAAACTTTTAAAAAGCATTTAAACGTTATGAGCCTACCTTTCTTTAAAACTAAATGCACTTTTCTGCATCAGCTAATTTATTTCAGTATTTCTCATTTTTAAAGTGACATAAGTCAATAATCGTTGGTTACGGTAACAATCCCGTGAATTCAATAGTTTTTTAACACATAAAAAAAAAGAATGCCCAACGCGCCGAAAGAGGTTTTCACCTCAGAAAATTTACTTTTAAAACTAAGATTTGTTCACAAAAAATTGCATTTTTTAAAAATTGCTATTTTAAATACTTTTATTTAAAAAAATATTATTTAAAATGCTGAATCAAAATTGAAAATTAGACATTTTCATTTAACCAAAAGAAAAAATTCAAAGCGACAAATAATATTTTGAGTTATGACAATTTTAATTTACTCTAAATTTTATGAGAAAAAAGATATTTTATTATGAAAGATTATGATGTGATAATGCTTACAAATTATGTGGTTTAACATCACAAAACATTCCAAATTCCAACTCTATAAATAAATAAATAAAATAAATGTTTCGTATACAAATTACAGCAACATTGTTTCTTCAATTACACGCATTTCAATTTGTGTCTGATCCCTTGAAACCTCACGATTTATTAAAATTGTCATAACTCTCTGAGTTTTGGAGATATCAAGATGAATTTTATTTTGTTCAATTCAGGAATGAATAAGGAAAAATTTTTTAATTGGAAGTTTTATCCTCTGGGGGTTGTATAAAAATTTAATTTTCGTATTTTTTTAAATAGAGCCCCCATGGAGTTGCAACTTATCTTAGTCAAAAAATTTACCTCTTTTCATGAAACTTTGCAATTGGAAGTATGGGTCTAGGGACAATATTTAAGGAGATAGCCTATTGTTTCGATATTTATGACTCACCCTGTATATGTGGATATATCTAAATATATAGAATATATATGTAAGTCAACATTTCAACGAAGGGTGGTTTTGAAATCTAGGAGAGATGATCGACGAAAATATATACAAAATTTACCGATGAGCTTTCCCCGGACGCGACGCGACGGTTGCAAAAGTTAGCTTTTTTACTTGTTGCAATAATAGCTCCCTAAAAGTGTCCACAATTTTGGCCACCACCGTACATACACACACACATACATATATAACATATGTATATATATGTGACATTTTAAAGTTAGGAGCCAGAAACATCATCGCCAGGGTCTCCGTTCTTTGCACAGAAGTCATGGCCAGCGAGGAAAAAAATAAAAAATAAATAAATGTAGAATATCCAATAAATCACTCATTGGTGGCTGTAAGTTTATTTATTCAACTGTAGTCATTATAGAGGGAAAAACTCCTTTTTACCGAAATGTCCAAAAAATATTCCATCATTTACTTCAATCAGCCGTACTCATCGACGAAAGAACTCCAGAATCTCTCCCCTCCTCATCTCGAGACTTCCACCTTTTAAAACTAAAAAGAAAATTCTAGAACTTTCTGTAATCTCAAACCATCATCCTTTTATGTAAACAGAATTCTTGTCCAGATACGAGACTATTTTACACAGACGATAAATTTATTTAAAAAAGAAAAAAATATTATTTAACCAATTTATAATCGACTCATAATTTCTTAGGCAGACGATTTTTATAAATGATTAATTTTAAGAGAAAAATAAAAGAAATGAATTTATTAATGCACACATCAAAGGTTGACGGCGGAAAAATAAATAAATAGATAAAATAAAATAATGATATTTTTTTAAAGGTATGGTTTTGGAATAAATTTAATAAGATTTTCTTAAAAAGGGTTGATAAAAACATAGAAGAAATCAGTTTTATTTGGAATATTACGAAAAAAGTTTTAATTAAGAATATTTTTAATTTAGAGCCATCTTTTTAAATTTATGCATACTGGAATAATGTTTTTTAAGGCAAATTAAGAATTTATATCGTCTGCATACAGATTAACAGATTAGATCTAGAAACAAGATTTTAATTTAATAATTTGAAGTAAGTATGGAACATTATTATAAGAAAATTAAGGTAGTATAAAGGTTAGTTTTGGCGAAAAAAATTTAAATTTGTAATATTATCCCCCCCCCTCCCCGAAAATTTGTATGAAATTGATAGTTAAATAAAACTACAAGTTCAGACAACAGAAATATAATAATTTAGAAAAGTCAAATTTTGGAATAAAACTGTCAAACCCAGGAAGCCAAGAGATGGAAGAAAAGAAAATTAACGCAATATAAAAAATATTAGCGATTAAAATAAAATAGTTAAGAGGAAATTAATCTGAATTAAATTTAGGTAGGAGCATTTCCCTGAAAGAGATACAATACTGTTACAATATCACTTACTATTTGTAAGTGCATAGGAGATAATACATACAATAACAGTAAATAAGTTATAAATACAAATAAGCAAGAGATAAAAAATATAATAAAAACAATAACAATTCGTTCTCATGGAAATTTAAATAATTACAATAACTTAATGCATAGGTTATTTTAAATAAAGTTCTTCAAATGGAAAAAGTATTTCCATTGTGTATAAAAGTCTTTTCCAATGTTCACTGAATACAGTCTCTTTAATTAAAGATCTCCAAATCTAGTTTAATCTTTGTTTTTTATGTTGGATCCAACATCTTTTAACAATCAATCAAATTTTTCTTTCAATAATATATCATTTTTTTTTATAATAAATAGCATCACTCTCAATATCAATAATAAATAATATAGAAAAATTTAAATAATAACAATAACAACAATAATAAGTGATAGTATAATAAGACTCCATATCCTAATATTTCTCAATAAGAGTATAATTAATACTAAACTTCATTATAGAAATCATAATGATAATAATAATAAAACAAGAGTATAATCAAAAGAAAATATCACAATTTGTTTATTATTGATAGGGAAAATATTGGTTGAGGATAAAAATAATTACATAGCAACTAAATAATTTTCTTATCTTCTAATAGCATAAGAAAGCATTTTTTCCTAGCCGAAAGTATAAATAAAAAAAAATCATAATAATTCCAAAATCCAAATAAAAATAAATCTAACTATTTAGAAAATGGACTCTCAACCAGTATTTCCTTACAATAATTCCTCTCTGATACTCTTTTACAAAATTGTCAAATTTGGTTATAAGTTTTCAATGCCAAATGTAGAATAATGTTTTATCTACACATGGTTTATAAACTTTAATAATAAAATACAAATAGGAATAAAAGGTGTCATTCTTAATTGAGAAATGGAAATAAAAATAGTGTGCTTTTTTGAAAAACTTTTAATATCTGTAGTTTTCACAATCACTGAAAATCACATATTATGTTATAGGTTTGAGTAGAATCATCAGATTTTATAACTGTTATAACATAAATATCTGCTGAATAAATAGAATAATACTAATGTCAATAAATGAGTAAATATAGTTAGACTTAAATACACTTAAAATTAATTTATCAACATCAATTTGAAAGCCTTTACAATCAAAGTGCACACCTTATGCCTGCATAAGGAGCCCAATTTAATCCCAAAAACTCCCAAAAACAAGTAATATTCTTGTTGCGCACCAAGAACATACCTGCTAATTTTGAAAATTATGGTGATAAAATATTTAAAGAATAAGAATCAATATTTAATCTACTGTCTTGACTTTAGTTTGATCTAATGATTGTGATTGTATTTGAGGTTTTGTTTGTTTTTTGGGTTGCTCATGAAACAGTTTAAAATCTTCTGGTGAAAAATAGGGTCTTAATTTAGAAACATGCACAATAACGGAATTCTGTCCTGTCTCATAATTAAATTTATCTATTTCATAAGTTACATCAGAAAGTTTATTTATAATTTTGTATGGTCCAGAGAAAGTAGGTTCTAATTTTCGAGTGTTAGGGTATTTAAATTCTTCATAAATTACAGAGTCTTGTATTTTTAATGGGCATTCGACAAAATTTCGATCATAGAGCCTTTTACTTTTAAGGTGAAATTCCTGAGTTCGCGCTTTCGCAATTTTGAGGGCTTTGTCTACTGGAGTTGTATACATTTTAACTGCCTCACACAAAACCATTACCCTCCATTTTAAAAATCTGAATCAAAATTATCGTGAAAATTATAACTATATTTAGCTGCTAACTTTAACCAGAAATTTTATCCAATAAAAATAGAAATTGTAAATATCATAGTTATACCTTAAATTGGGATCAACTTTTAATTCTAATATTTTATAAATCATAACAGATACAAAAATTTTAATGATAGGTAATTTCTTACTTAAAATCACAAAATTTACTGAAAAAATTAATTATATTTATCAGTCAAAACTCTAGCAACAGTCTTGCACAGTTCCATCTTTCTTACTGAATTTAAATAAATTATAAGAATCCGGGAACCAAAGCTCACTGTAACCAGAAATTCTAACAAATAAAATGAAAAACATAAATGTTAACTTAATTTTCAGCTCAAATGTCCGGTTGTAGGAACATTATCATGAAAATACTGCATTCTGAGAGTAGTTCTTGATAACAAACAAATATCAATAAAATAGAAAATGTACTTTTTTAAAAATAACTTTAGCTTCTTAACTCTTTTATACTTCATAATTATTACAAACTTGCGTTTAATCGTGCATAAAAATATCATAATTGTCTTAATAATTAACAGTAATTGTCTAAGAATATCATACTCTTCAGTTTAATCCTTAAGAACAAAAATGTTTCAATCGCTAACACATAATAATGATAATAATAATACTCATAAATAGGTAAGTAAATAAAATTCACAGATAAATAATCAAATAAATAAACCTGACAAACAGAGAATAATTAATTTAAATAAATACATAAAAAGTATACAAATAATAATAATCAAAACATTTAATAAAATAACTTACAGATTTTTGAAAAATCTTCAATAAATTCAATCGTCTTTAAATTCCTCATCAAATACTTCTTGCATACTCACCACTTTGAAATCATTAATTTTCAAAAATTTTCACTATGACTATGAATACTGAATCAAAATTTATGCACACAGATCAACATCAAGCGTCAGGAAATCCACATCAGACTCGAAGCGACTAGCAATTATTTCAGATTAGTATCTTCCTCAGCATAGATTTGAAAATCTTAATCAAGAAAATCTCCTTTTCTGCAGTCATTCAAGAAATCATGGCTTCAGGAAAATCAAGCCGACTCAAAGCACTTTACAGGAACAATTCCTCTGTTTTTGTCACTCCAGAAATCATGAGACTATGGCAGTTTTTGTTTAAGAACACATCCAATAATGACGGGCAAATTATTCAGCGATCCACAGTTTTTATTATCACTTCGTTCCATAGCAAGTTTCTTTAAAAACCAAAAAAGGCAGCGCAGGCATAAAATATCCTGTCGGCTCTAGAAAAGACTGTGACATTTAAAGTTAGGAGCCAGAAACATCATCGCCAGGGTCCCCGTTCTTTGCACAGAAGTCATGGCCAGCGAGGAAAAAAATAAAAAATAAATAAATGTAGAATATCCAATAAATCACTCATTGGTGGCTGTAAGTTTATTTATTCAACTGTAGTCATTATAGAGGGAAAAACTCCTTTTTGCAAACGATCTTTTACCGAAATGTCCAAAAAATATTCCATCATTTACTTCAATCAGCCGTACTCATCGACGAAAGAACTCCAGAATCTCTCCCCTCCTCATCTCGAGACTTCCACCTTTTAAAACTAAAAAGAAAATTCTAGAACTTTCTGTAATCTCAAACCATCATCCTTTTATGTAAACAGAATTCTTGTCCAGATACGAGACTATATTACACAGACGATAAATTTATTTTTTTTTAAATATTATTTAACCAATTATAAACGACTCATAATTTCTTAGGCAGACGATTTTTATAAATGATTAATTTTAAGAGAAAAATAAAAGAAATGAATTTATTAATGCACACATCAAAGGTTGACGGCGGAAAAATAAATAAATAGATAAAATAAAATAATGATATTTTTTTAAAGGTATGGTTTTGGAATAAATTTAATAAGATTTTCTTAAAAAGGGTTGATAAAAACATAGAAGAAATCAGTTTTATTTGGAATATTAAGAAAAAAAGTTTTAATTAAGAATATTTTTAATTTAGAGCCATCTTTTTAAATTTATGCATACTGGAATAATGTTTATTAAGGCAAATTAAGAATTTATATCGTCTGCAGACAGATTAACATATTAGTTCTAGCAACAAGATTTTAATTTAATAATTTGAAGTAAGTATGGAACATTATTATAAGAAAATTAAGGTAGTATAAAGGTTAGTTTTGGCGAAAAAATTTTAAATTTGTAATATATATATATATATATATATGTATGTATATATACATATAGAGAAGTAAAGAAGGAAAAAAGAAAAGCTCATCCTGCTGATGTTTCAAAATAAGTTAATATTCTTAAGTATTTGTCGTCCTCAGTCCTGATATAAATTTAAATTCTTTCAGAATTCTTAAAATTACTTCTGACATTTTAATCAAATGCGTGTTTATTAACAGATTCAATGTAGAGAGTGATACAATTTTGGAACTGTTATTTAGCAGTTTTAATCAAGGTTTTGTGGACCTTTGTAATATTTGTATAACGACTGAGGAGTATAAATAATAGATTTTAAAAAGATTCATTTAACCAAATTTAGTACAAGTGTGTTTCATCCAGATAAATTACATTTAGCATTATTTATATAAAAATTTTCTTATTTGCATGAAACAGCTGAAAGAGGCTATATACATTAAAAAAGTCGTATATTTGTAATTTTTAAAAAAAGTAATATACAATGTCTTCTTTGAAATAGCCGCGATTCCGAAATAATGACTTTTTTAGAAAGCTAAAATTCAATGTGTACTTGTAATTTAGAGATATTTTTTGCAGCTATAAAAGCGACAATTATCTTTCTATCACAGATATTTCAAAATATTTTTGAGTAATTTTTTCAAATCATTAATCAGATTTTTAAACCGAATTATCGGAAAAATATTTAAATATATATTTTCAAGTGCGTATCCGAATTTAAACATGACAAAATAATGTTACATTTAATGTTAATGTTTCTAATTTATACTTTGTCTGTAACATATGTTAATTGAACATATGTTATTGAAATTTTGTCTGTATAAATTTGCAGCAGCCAAAAAACTTATATGCCGGATTTGAAGAAGTCGAAAAATGTACTTGAAACTTAGGAAACTGAGGTGCATTTATACTATAACGAAATTAAAAAAAATATTCAGATTTTGGTGTAATGGTTTACAGTACTTCGGATAAAATATAGTGGACAAAATCTTTTCTGTCTCCTTATAAATACTATCTTCTTTTATTATACATAAAGAAACATGTTGTAAACCTTAGCAATAATATCAGTTTTATAAAATGTTATATAGTTTAATATAATTAATACGTGTTTGAAACAATGTTCCCCCTTTTACCATTATGTAATGGAATACTTTTGCCTGGAGCTGTAAATTAATAACAAATATTCTTTGCACCCCAGATGCTACAGAATTTATGTTTTAATATATTCTTCATAGATCCATATAAATCTTATTATGATCGAAAGCGTGTAGCGTGATTAAATATACACTTGAAAAAAATTTTTCCCATTGGCCGTTATGTAACTAAGTACTTTTGATTGTCCTTGTAATTAAACTATTCATCCAATTTTCGTAGAACTTGAAAAGGCTCCACAAAAGTGTGAAAATTTTATATATTTTCAATTTAAAATGATTCGATTAAATAGTTTTTGCTCTGTTTTTATTTGCGAACAGACGGACGAACAGTCGCATAATCTGAAAGACGACTACAGGTTCTATGTATCTACAGAATTACGTACGCACCTAAAAATCTGTGCAATGTACTGTTTCTCTATTACAATTTTTTTTCCCGGAAGTTAAAGATAACAAAACGATCTTTGATATCATAAATGCTTCTAATAATAGCAAAAATATGATTATGATATTGTTTTATAGTGATTATTATTAAGATTGTTTCATAATTAAATGTGTGTTAGGTTATTTCATGTAATCATTGGTTATTAAATCCTAATTATCTGCGTTAATTTTTTTTAATCACAATGTTACACATTTGTCTATTGGAAATCTGGGAATGTTCTTGTGTATAAACTTAGAAACTATGTTTCTTTCTTATAATATTTTGGCTGTAGGATAATTCATGATAAATATGCATTCAAAAAGTAAAATGTTAATTGAAATATTTCCACACGAAGTTCATTTATGCCCTGAAGACAAATGCAAAATAATGCTATGAAAATTCATAGACTTGTACAAACAAAAAATCAGCAAGGAAGGGTAGACTTGAAGTATTTACAAATTTTAAGATCAAAAATTAACTATTGCAATACATATCAAAACTAATAAACGAACTTGCACCTTAAGAATCCCGTAAAATATGATAAGAAATTTTAAAGCAGAAGCTCTTTTTAAATCTAGATAATTCTAAAATCAGTGTACTAATGTTACTGAATTATTTAAAGAAACATTATCAGGCAAACATAATATTATACGTTGTTAGTACACTGTTCAAAAACTTCTGAAATTAACGAAAAAATTTTTTTCTTGAATTTCACAGAAAATGTGCCTTTTCACAACAAAAGGGCATTTTCAGTTACAAATCACAAAATTCCACCATATTTCCTGAAAATAACGAAACGGATGGAAATAAAAACAAAAAACGGAGACACTCCGTTGTGTGCGTGTGGGGGAGGGGGGGGGGCTCCATGGCCGAGTGGTCAAGGCACCACACCGCCAATCGCCTGCGAGCACAGATTATGGGTTCGGGTCCCACTGGCATCATGGAATAATGAAAACATAAAAAATTCATTTTAAATTACTTTTTTCTGTTTATTTTTCTCTTATTTCTGATTAAAAAATCTTTTAATTCATTAGCCAAAATAAATAAGTAAATAAATAAATAGTGTACGACAATTTCAGAAAAATGTCTATATTTTTATTTATTTATTTATTTATTTATTTATTTATTTTTTGTAAAAATTTTTTTAATAAAAACTTTTTCATTCTTTAAAAAAAAACAGTGGTTATAAACAGTGATTTTTTTTAATTTAAACTATTTTAAAAGTTAAAATTGATTTTAAAAAATAATAAGTATTATGCATCAGTCTAAAATAAAATAAAATAAACCGTTTACAAATATTCTAAGGAATATATTTGAAAGGAAATCTTTAAAAAGCACAACAGTATTTTTCACTAATTCATAAAAGACATACTTTGTACAATCCAGCTTCAGCAGCTTTGGCTCAGATCGTAAGGATTTGTTCCGCAATCTAAGAATCCGAGTTCGTTCCTCAAGACGGCGTGAACTAAATTATACAAAGTGATACTTAAGTAAAATAACATAGCAGCTTAAAATCACTCGGTAATTTCGAATTCTTTGACGATTAATCGATTCGTTAATTTTAAAAATTATTTTAAATTATTGTTATTAAAAATCAAACTTTGTAACGGAAAGTTACTGATTCTTCAAACGGAGTTTTCCCTTCTTGTATTTCCCACAACGAAAAATCTACTAACGGAACGGCAAAAGTTCGACTACTTTGCTGCCGTAGTTTCTCCGTGAACTCACAGATTTATTTTTAACAGTGTAGTTACATTCGAAAGTCCATAATTATAAATAAAACAAAATGAGCATATTCACTTTATTAAGATACCCTGTATATGAGCATAAAATAAAAACGAATATAAACAATCGTAATTTAATCTCTTGTAATCTTGAAATGGAAAATACTAATTCCCAATTTCAAAGCATTACCGAATTTTCTATAAATTCTTGTTTTCTACATTTAAAAATCTAATGCATGTAAATATTTTTTATATCATCAGCTTTTATATGCTCTTCCAAAACGCAATTTCTCTGTGCTAAGCCTCATTACCATATGATACAAAGTAACGATATTATTGCAGATTTCAGAGTTTATTTCATTGTCAATATAAAATTTCAAAGAGAATTACAAAAAAGGAAAAGACGTTTTTCAAGCTTGAAAGAATAAAATCTAATGAAACCTTTTTTGAAATAAAATGAGTTGAACACAGTATTTTATTGCATTAGAATTTCAAATATGCAAATCATTGAGAACAGTTATTGTAATCGAAAAAGAAATAAAACTTCAGAAGTTAAAGTTAAAAATCGGCAGTTTTCGTATCATTTTATTGCATTCTAATGCAATAAATTTTAGTACCTGTACGATCATATACTGTATTCATATATATATATATATATAGTTAAAAGTCTGCATATTGTAAGGGAACAACAGGGAGACTTGACTAAACAATGCAGAAATTGACTTAAGGAAAAGACGTTCTTGTCCTGTTTAAATTTATTTCACACATTTTACACTCACGAAGACGATCACAACAACAACAAAAAATTGAAATTGCAATTCTTCATAACATTTTCCTCAATCAAGGAAATGTTGCTACACCATTCTCCCTTCACACAATACGAGCTCACACACAACTCATAACTAAAAATTGTTCATTTTCTGGAAAAGTCATTTTCTTTCCGTCCAGGGCAAATAGCGCCATCTGTCTTTAGTTTGGAAATTAAGTTCATTACAATATTTTAACATTCTCGCGTCTTGGGAAGGGGAATGAATGGATTAATATTGCACATAAGTTGAGCTTTAAATCACGTATAAATAATGTGTGTAATTTAAAAGAAAATTATGTATGTTCATTGTTCATCCTTCAATTCTTAGCTGTATGAGCGAAACACAAATTTCGTGAAAAAATGTAACAATGTTGGATACCTTTGCAATTATGAAATCTGTCTTTTTATAAAGTTCATCCAGTACCTATAGTTATGTTTATTCAAAGTTTTTACGCATCATAATAGATTCAATACAAAAAGTTTCACTTTTGAACTACAAAAGTTGACAGAGTTATTATATTTCAAAATTTGAGGTTTTGCCTATGATTTCCTCTTTTATTCAAGGATCTGTTAAGAAATAAAATAAAATTCATGGAGATCGAAGTCAGAGTGCAATGTGCTTTTTACGGTGAAACCAACTTTAGCCGGAATCGCTTATGGGTTAATTCATCTATAAATTTTAGCTGACCTCTATTCATATTTGGTTATACCCTGATTTGTAGATGCCGGCTAGAGGCGATTTTGCTGTAAAAAAGACATTGCATCCTAATTTTGACCTTCAAATATTTTAATCCCTTTCTTAACTGATCTTTCAAGGAACAACAAAATCATGTGAAAAAATATCAAACTTTAAAATTTAATAAGTCTGTTGATTTTTATGCTACAGAAGTCAAACTTTTTGTCTTGTATTTCTTATGACATGTGAAAAATTTACTAAATATATATATGGGAACCGGAAGATCGTATAAAAGTTAGATTTCGTATTTTTTTATAAAATTTATTTTTTACATTAAAGAGTGGTGCAACACGAATATTTACCTCATTTGAAGCATTTTTATAAGTGGAAGTACATATCTACGACCAAAGATTGAGAAATTAAAGGTCAGTGATAGATAACAGTAATGAAGTAAAGAAGTTTTTTCACTTTATAACATATTGCAGCCTGTATATTAGAGTCGAGACAAATTCAGACTAAATTCGTAAAGCCAAGCTAAAACCCGCGCTCGAATCCGATTCTGGATCAATTTTTATATCAGTAGTGTCAGATTTGAAGTTAAACTGGAAGTTTACTTCACAACTTGAAAATGAGAAATAATCTTGCTATTTGAAACCGCTAGGAGCACATTTCTGTTGTTTCGAAAATGAACGACACTGGACAGTACGAAAAAAAATATTGAAAACGTATTTGCCTTTTTCATGTACAGAGTAATCATAAAAAAAACTTCCTCGATATATGTACCCCTAACGACCTCAACGAATCAAAAAGAAATTTCTGATTTATTTATTTGGAGGTATGCGCTCGAGATCGTAATAGTTAAAAATAATAAAGCTCTCACGGTTACGGTTACAGTTAATTTTTTTTAGTGGCAACACACTTTTTTTCCTTACGCTTATTCATTAGCGTACTGAAAAACTATAAATGGCGTTGGAACGATACTTGTATGACTAAAATTGCCTGTGTAATATCGTGGCACTCAATGCCAATCAGTTTCTATGCAACATATTCTTGATCACTCTAAAACAAATTAGCACATTTTTATTTTCACTAAATGTACACAAACACGTCTCAAAAACACATTTCGAAACAAATCATGTAATATTTTTCAGTTCACAAATGAAAAAAACCGACTATTGAGTAAATGTCTTGTAGTCACTGCATTGTTCTTGACATATTGAAAACTTGCTCTTTTAGTACAATAGTGAAGTCAGCCAGACGCAAGATCAAAGGATTCCAATTCAGGAGCAAGCCCTGCGTATCTCAGTGCGTATCAGAGTTTCTTTGAGGTTTCGTATCTTATGAAAAATCACATGTTAAAGGCGATGTTTAAGGTCGTTATGCCCACATATAAATCATTTATCTACAAGAGCGGACCAATAAAAAATCTGTGAACAGGTCCTTTACAATGGTATTTTTTGAAAGTGATTTATGGCAGCAATTTATATCGTACGTGCATTATTCCAACGCCATTTATGTTTTTTCAATGCGCTGATGAATTTGTGCTTGAAAAAATGGATATCGATCGGACAAAAATTTTGAGTTTTTTTCATTGTAACCGTAAACGTGAGAGTTTTATTATTTTACGCCATCACAATCTCAAGCGAATACCTTCAAATAGATATATCTAATTTTTTTTTCGATTGGTTGAACGGATTCAAGCTAAGGACTCATATATTGGAAAAGTTTTTTTAGGACCACCAAGAACACACGTAAAATGTGGCTCCACAGTTCAAATGTAACTGTAGCATGTAGGAATTAAAACTAAATGTTATAAGTAACATCTCGCAAATCTTTAAGGGCAAACAAAAAAGGATTTAATATAAAATTTCATTATTAAAAAATGATCTTGTATGGCAAAAAAATATTATCTGTAAATTTAAAGTTTTTTCACGGTCGGTGAATGTTAGTTTCATAAAGAAGAAGTGATCTCTCCTCTCTTTCGGTTTGGCAGTATATTTTAAAATTTCGGGAAAATAGAATTCATGCCTTTCTTTCAAAGGTATGTAATTGCATTTTAAAACAATAAGAAGTATGTGGTTGCAACCAAATAAAATATTTGGTGCCAGATACTGAGAAATAAAGACCTCGGATAATAAAGCTGGTATGTGATAAAATAACAATAAAGTCAAATGGCTGAGACGAGCGGTCAGACAAACAAAGGGACTATTTTATGATAGTTTCATTTTTGCGATCGTAAATTTTGACGCGATCGTAATTATGTAAATACGTAGCAAATATAATCGTTGTTTAGTTTGTCTGCATGTAACAAAGGAAAAACTTCCCCACTGAATCGTTTTAAATTAAAAATATATAATTGTTGTATGAATTTATCGAGTTATTTCAAATTTTGTAAAAATCGGATGGATATTTTAATTACAGACACAACAAAAATTATTCTGTTACAGGAAATACAATGCAAAAGAATTGTATCAAGTACATTTTAAAGATGATGCACTCTTTTGAACAAGAAAAAAATTATATACTTCTATGAAATATATACTAAAACATACATTCCATGCAATCGTGGTGCAAAAAATATTTGTTATTAATTTACCTTGGCACACAAAACTATTCCATTAAATAATGGTATAAGAGAGAACATTGTTTGGAGTACGTTATTATGTTAAGCTACTCCACATTTTATGAAATTGCTATACGTTGCTGAGATTTACGGCAAGTTACTTCCTGTATTATAGAAAGTAGATAGTATTTACAGGGATACACAAAAAGTTTCGTACACTGTATTGTATTCGGAATAGTGCATACTAGTACACCAAGATAGGAATATTTTTAAAACTTCGCTATAGTACGAACGCACATCATTTGCTATGTTTGATGAATAATTTCAGACCTTGTTAATTTTTAAGTACGGAACCCTAAATAGTGATAATGTTTTCAACTAAAATATAGACTATTTTTTTCTACTGTAACACAGCAAAAAATAAACAAATATCCTTTTTTGAAAATCTATATCAATAGTCCAATCATGTTTTATGCATAAAAAATATTCAGTCGAATTCAATGATAAATATTCTGTTCATATATCTATATCTATATCTATATAAATTTAATATTTTAAAACTAAGCTTTATTTGTGAAGTTGATAAAGATACTTTAGCTAATACTCATATATAGTTGTTTAACCTGACAAAAGTTTCTTACTTCCCCGTTAGTTTAAAAACATTTTTCATATTTATGTAGATGGAATTTTAAAGTCTACTTACCATTGCTAAAACATGTCCTGATGTATAAATTACTTTTGTATTCGTCTCCTGAAAGATTGGAGTATACATGGATAAGGGCAACTTGAGGTGAGATGCTGCGTTGCACAAGATGCCGGATCGTGTGCATTTCATATACGCAGGCGCTGTTGTGAAACTCCGCTCAAAAGGAAGGTCTTCATACGGACATACTCAGAAAATTAAAAAAAAATGCAGAATGTTCTTCTTATGTGGATAAATATGTTTGTAAAAAAAAAAAAAAAAAAAAAAAAAAAAAAAAAAAAAAAAAAATGGCGAAATTTCGATAGAACGTTTGTAAAAAACAGAATAAACATTTCTTTTATTTGGCGATTTATCATCGATTGGCGACAAAAAAAAAAAAAAAAAAAAAAAAAAAAAAAAAAAAACTTTTTGTATGTAAAATACTTTTTAAGGTAAAAATGCTTCATCTTGAACTTCTTTAATGAAATTTTATTTATACGTTAGTTTTGTCAGATTTAATTTGTTTTAACTATACTTTTGGCATAATGCATTTAGAATACAAATTATCTGTGAAATTTTATGAAATAAAACAAAATTTAAATTAATTAGAATTGTTTAATCTCAAAATTAACTCCAATCTACCTATTCAATTTTGTTGTTATGGAAATAAAAACTTCTCCGATATTGAAATGCATTACTGCAGCATTCTTCATCTGGTCTGTTTTTGTCATACGCTTAAATGTATGAAAAAGTATTTTTCAATATGAAAATATTATTTTATATATGAAATCATTTTTAAAGCGATAAAATTGCAGCAAAAGCAACATAAATATGTAATATAAAATATATCTATATGTATCAAATTCGCTCATTGGTCAAATTTAAATTCATTGAATACTATTTACACGCATTCTAAAAATTAATTGACAAGTAATTTTAAGGTGCGTTAAAATCGTCTGCTTTTGGCGACGGAAAGTGCTGCTCGCCAAATCGCGTGCCACTTTCGTCTTTTCACGCCAATACTTCAAAGTATTTTATTTTTTATAGAGTTTCTAATGCATTTCCGCCGCTAAATTTGACTGATCCTTTATAACTCACATGAGTAGTAGTTTAATCAGTATTTTTTTCAAAATATTCTGAGTATGCCCAGTATGAAGTCCTTCCTTGTCATTTATAATGAAGAGTTCTTTACTGATACTTTAATTTCAATTTGGTTTTTTTTTATGTTAAACAATATTTTGTATTGCTATTTCGTCTTAACACTTCTGATAAATGTCCAAAATGTTTTACGTCACTTGTGTATCTCACCTCTGTTTTGGAAGTCTCATTATTGAGGTTTAAGCGTGCACGTCTCAGAAATGTATATGCTAAATATATTATTTGTCGAAGGAGTTCCTAAGATTCTTCTTTCGTAAGAATTTTATAAGATTTTTTTATTAGCTCAAATTAAAAATTATTACAGGAGTATCATTTCTAGTTTCTATGAAATTAATTACACTTTCTCTAAAAAGAAGCATTTTCATAAATTGACCAATGAGAGTTTTTCTTTATAAAAAATTAAATAAATAAAATTTTCAACAACCATTTTAAAAATAATATTTTATAAAAATAATATTCTGAAAATTTGAACAAAAAATATTATTGGTTTCGGATAAAATAACAATATTATATAACAGACATATGTAAGACAACGAAAAATAATCGATGTCTGTTATAAAAATTTCTTTTAATATTCCAGTTAAATTTTCTATATAAGAAACATACAATCGAATTCCAAAGATAAACATTCTGTTCATACATTTAAATCTCTTTAAAAAAATTCAAACTAAGTTTTATTTATGAAATTCATAAAAAAAAAATTTTTGCCAATATTTACCTATAGCTGTTTTTTACTTCTTTTCATGAAGGAAAAACTTACATCCAGATAGTTTAAGATAATTTTCATATTTATGTAGATGGAATTTTAAAATCTACTTACCGTTGCTAAAACTTTTCCTGATGCGCAAATATACTTTCGCATTAGATTACCGAAAGATGGGAAAATATACATTAAGCATTCAGATAAGATGTGAGTAATGTGTTTTACATATATTTTGCTGCACAAACGATCGTAATAAAGTGTTAGAAAACTGAATATTAAGTTGGTAAATATAAATAAAAGTTTTCGGAAATTATAAAGAATTGTATATTCAAATTTTTATCAATAATACGATTTAGAATATAAATATATATAATGATCTAATATTTTATATATTTAAGTTTTATGTAGCCTATGTCTATAAAAACATATGTAATATGCCTACATGTTGTTTGTCATATATGTAGTATTTTGTTTAAATATTAAAAAAAAAAAATTAATCATTTGGCTTCTGTAAGGCACCAAAATATGTTGAATTCTGTTGGTGAGGTTTTATATGATTTTACAAAACGTTATTAAAATGTGAAACATTGATTATAAAGTTTTTAGTTGTTTAACTGTGATTTGATTATCTCTTTACACAATTATATTTATCTAAATTTAATGTTGTTAGTGAGCTTTTATATGATTTGATAAAACGCTAATAAAATTTAAAACATTGATTATAGATTTTTTAGTTGTTTAGCTATGATTTGATTATCTTTTTAGGAGAATTATATGTATTTAAACTGAATATAATAATGTTCTACGTAAAGAAAATGATACGATAAAATACGCATATTTTCCTTATGTTTGCCAATTAAATGTTAGATACTTTAACACTGATTAATAATTGATATAATGATTAATAATGATATTAATGATTGATAATTACACTGATAAAATGTATAATTATTAAAAGTCCATAAGAGGTTTCTTGATATGTACATCTAATTCAATAAAGCTAGTTCCATATCTATTTCTTATAAAACAACAGACTTAAATTTATGGTATCTGCCTACGTATAAAATGCTAATTTCGATTAAAATTAGCAATTTTATTAATTGATTTTCTTACAGTATAGACAATTCTGTTTCTAAACCTGTTTTTATTTTTCCTGTACGCCTATCAGAAATAAAATTAGAACTCTTAAAAAAATTTAAAAAAATGAAAAAATATAAAATATAAAATGATGACGTTAATTTAAATCCAAGTTGAAAACTTTAAATGTGTTTGTGAAAAATTAGATTTTCATCAGAAAAGGTAAACGACTATATCTCCTTCTCAAAATTTTATTATATTATAGCCAGAAATATTTGTGTGTAACTTTTCGATAATGTCTAGACTGTAATGAATTAAAGAATTAGCTATGAGTGATTATTTGTTCATTTGTTGATATATCGCTATTTTTATGAAGAGTTAGACATAAAATTACTAAAATTTTCAATGCAATTGCATATAATCAGCTCTATCTCTTTTAGATTTCCACATATTTCTTATTTTTTAGTTCCTTACACTCAAGAGTGTCTAATATGCATATTAGACACTCTTGTCTAATATGCATATATGAATCTATGTTAAAAAGATTTAATTACATATTTTTGCTCAATTCTACTTATTTAATTTATTAATGTAAAAAATGGTGATAAAACCAGTCATAAAAGCAAATGGGAAAATAGTTTTATATACATTTTATTGATGTCACACTATCCCGAACATAATAAAATTCATATGAATCGATGATGTGTATAATAAAATATACATTTTGTACAGTCCTTGGTACAATGAATATTTTTTATTAATCTACAGTGCCACACAAATGTGCTCCATTGCATTAGAGGAAAACATTGTTTAGGGCACGTTATAATTATATTAAAGTAGTTCACATTTTATGGAATTTATGTTCATTGTTAAAATTTACTGCAAATTACTTCTTGTAGAATATAAAACAAATGGTATTTACAGGGACACACAAAAATTTCTTCTACTATACTGCATCCGAAGTACTGCATAATATTACACTAAGATCTGGATATTTTTAAAACTTCCTTACTGTATGAACGTAGATCACTTGCTACGTTTGACGTGGTATTTCCATTTTTTAAGGAAAATTAATTAAGAAACTTCAAAAAGAAAAATTCTTTTATTTGAATAAGTCATAAATACAGATAATATTGAAATAGAATAACATATATATGTCAATTTTCCTAGTCTTGAATTCTGCAGGAACTTTAATATAATTTTAAATTATTTTATGTAATATACTGACTAATGAATCATTTATATTATCAACTAAATGATCTAGTTGTAAAAAGTATTTACAGTAACAAATATTTTCTATCCCATTCCTAATGTGGGCTGCATGTATTTATGTCATTCACATTAAAACGTCATTATATAAATGTGAGCTTTAGAAAATTATTCAGTTACAACTATTAGAGGAATATAAATATCGGTTTTTTATGTTCATAAATATTAATTTTAATGGAATAAAATGGAATTTTTAATGGAAACAAACTGATTTCATTAACCGAAGTAGATTTAATAATAGAGCAAAAAAATATATATATTTAAATGAGTTACTTATTGTATCTATATAAACAGGTACATATATAAGGCTTTTCCTTTTTTGCTTTAACTTTATAAGAAAAGATATAAATTTTTATTATTTTTTTATATTTTGTGTAAAAAGTTCGTGTATGTTTTCTCCATGAAGACATTTTCATGCGACAAGTGTTTATTCTGATGTGTACTTTGCATAAAACAACATAAAATTTTCCTTTTTTGACATTCAGATGCTTCAGTAAACAGGAAACAAACAGTGTCTTGAATCATAAAACGCTTTTTTATTCCTTTGTGTTTAGAACTGTCTGAATACCAAATCAAAACTCATAAATTTTAGTATCTAGTACGCATGTGAGAATAGGAAACATTTGTCAGTGTACATCACAAAGTTGTTCGTCGTATCAAAATATTATGTATTTTAGAACATATTGGAACCCACAGTTTAAATTCGTTCATTACCAAAAATAAGTAATATTTTCAGAAACAAAATAAATTTATCTGTCCAAATTTAAATATTTTTTCACATTGTAATTTTTGTATAATTAAAAAACTCTTATTAAGAAATATATAAAATATATAGGTATACATTTTGAGCTAAGAAAAGATTTCGAAAATTAACAAGCAATAATCAAAGTAGTCCCAAAATTGACAGTAATTAATGAAGATACATTATTTAAGAAGTACCCTTAAACAAAATCACAATTTTGACTACAAATATTGTTCAGGTTGTTGTATGTTTTTCTTAGTACTTTGAGTAATTTAACAAAATTAACATTATATATATTTTTTCTAAATATAAAATTATTCTACATTTGACCATATGGCTGTGAGTCTCCATCCACATTCTACTAAACTATATTCATTGTATCTTTAATGGCTTCTTTGAATTTAATTAACTGTTATATTTTTTTCTTAATCCATTTTTCTTAGGTGTTTCTAAAAATACTCTTTAAGAGGAGAATCTCGATGCTTAAAATTTTGACCATTTTGTTGAGCTCGTTTATACCGGGTGTCCGAAAAATGACTGATTAACTATTTAAAATTCATTAACTTGCAAATGGTGACAGCTATTTAAAAAATTTTTGCAGGAGGATTATGTATAATGTCAGGAGACTTTTTACCGTAATTTTTTATTATAGTTCGCATCTCAAACAATAGGTGGCGCTGAGGGCGATTGAAGGCCAGATACTCTTGCCATTTTACATGACCCTCCTGCAAATTTTTTTTAAATAGCTGTCACCGTTTGCAAGTTATTGAATTTTAAAATCCATCAGTCATTATTGGGACACCCGGTATATATATATATATATATACTAGCAGCCTTCGCCCGCTACGCTGGTCAGTTTTTTCTAATAAAACTTTGAATCAATCGAATTATTATCTGTGAATGTAATCATGCTTTTTAAAGCGATGTGGAGATTTACATGGAATATCGGTCTGTATTCCTAAAAGCAATATACACGTTAATAAGCTATTATATGCTCTATTGAGTCAGACAACATTTGGGCTGTTTAGGACCCACTTCTTTGGTTGATAATTTGCAGTAAGATTTGGTAAAGAAGAATGGTAATATGCTACAAATCATTCACGAATAATTGCCAATGCAAGTTTCATCAGTTTCTGTAAATTAGGTCTATTGAAAAGTCTTACCGTACATAATTGGATTCATCAGATTCTACACCTTAAATACATAATTCTATAACCAAGCAACCTAGTGACGAAGCAACACAAAGCAAATGATATGAGTTTTGTACTAAATCATTCACTGAAAATTTAATTAACCAATAAAGTTCTATTGAAATCCACTTAGCAGAATCTTTTTAATTAAAAATGTTTTAAACTAAACTAAACTTTGTGACTGAACAATCCATGAAGGATGTCGACCGACAGTGTCCATTCCTGTTTTTTTCTACCTTGGGATTCAAGGTGCTATGCAGCATATGTTCCAGCTAGGTGGTCGATCAGCCTAACGCAAAACCCTCAGTCTTTAGTTCCCAAGCAAGCTTAGTACTCATTTTATCGGCACCGAAGGAATCAAAAACTGAGTGAACCTTGGCCAGTCGAAAGTCAAACTCTCGACCTGCAGAACAGAAGTCAGATGCTCTGACTACTAAGCCAGTGAGCTTAACATTTACCGAAATCTACCCTAAAATTATTTAATTAGCAGTTTAAATCTATTCAAAATTCATCCATCAGAATTTTTTATTTTAAAAAATCACATCTTTCGAGATCGTTTTTAAACTGATTTAGAACTTCCCATTAATTGTTTAACTGCTCAATGTAGAACAATAAGTTTTGTACTAACATATTATCTAAAAAATTATCTAAATAACAGTATATGCCCCATTAAAATTTATTCAGCAGAACTCAAGTTAAAAGCGGTCAGATGGAAATTGCTTTTTTTATTTTATGTATAATGCGATAGTTACATATAGCTTTCAACATCCATTAACCTGGTTATTGAACTCTCAAGGATTAAGGTGTTGTTATAGAGGTCATATGTACTTATATGACCTCTGGATTTTTTAAGAAACTCTGTACAACTTCCGTAATTATAGCATATATATTCTCTAGTGTGTACACTCTGTTCTTAGTGTAGGATTTTTTTTTACCATATCACCGAGAACTTTCCCGCATAACTCTATAGCTAAAAAATTTAGAATGATCTGATAAATATTGAAACAATTCCTGAAATATTATTTAACTGTGTAAATGTCATCAAAATCAATTTATTATCACTTCAAATCTTTCATAATCAGGTTCATCTAATTTTGAATGCCCGTAACTAAAGCTAAGTATCGAAGAACGATGATTTTTACATTAGACAATTTATAAACCGAACAATGTAAGTTCTAGAAAATTCTATTCTGTAAAATCTGAGTTATATTCCTTCAGGATAATACTCTTAAAAAGGTCTACTTTGAAACTTCTGAATTTGTTTTTATTTGATTACATTTACTACGATAATTTTTGCAATATCCACCTAAAGCTTCTCAGATGACAAACAAAACATCGGCATGAGAAATTTACTTAATATCATCCTCTGCTGAGAATTCCAGTGATCAATTTGTATTGACTGGTGTGTCGGGAAGTAGGAATAATAAACAAAATCGCGTTTTAAAACTTACTGCGTTAATACTAGTGACTTTTGAATATTTTGCAGATCTGAAGCACGGTGATACAAAGGGTTAAATACGAATATGAAATGTATTTTTCCATCATTCGTTTTTATAAGTTGAAGGATAGAAAACCAAGTAAATTTTTTCTTAATGCAGTAATTTATGTGCATATATAATAAATTCTTTTTTAGTTTACTTATAAGAGAAATATGGATTTTTATTATAGCTATTGCTACATCAACGAAATTATGTCATAAATGTCATCACCTTCTTTGATCGAATTTAGCGACCGAATGTTATCTTAATAACTTTTATTGCTTTTTTCAGTTATGACTAAAGATATATTGCCTATAATAAAAATAATTATTTACTTTGATGATCAAGAAAGAAGGAGGGCTTCTGGAAAATATATATTATAAGTAATAGCTTATTGATCGTAGTATTCATTTTTTAAACGGAAAAACGATTTTTCACAAATTAGACCACAAAACATAATTTTTATGTTACAGTTTTATAAATTATTTTATTAATATTGTAATAATAAGTATTTGTTAAATATTGAGCAAATGTCTCATTGTTTATTTCAAGGTGATAGATAGAAATATGTGTTGAGACTTTTTAATTGAGTTTTATAAAAAGTTTTCTGCAAAAAAAAAATAAAAATAAAAAAAATAAAGCCAAATGTAAAAACTCTTGATCTTATATATGAACGCATAATGAATGTTTTTCGAGACTATATATTGCAGTACAATCACACATATATATCACAACTTTTCTATCATAGACTTTGACTATCCTGTGCTCGTAACATCCAACCTATTTTTTAAAAACATTTCCAAAATCAAAGAAGAATTAGTAGTTTACCGAAGAATTTATTGTGGGTATTTACTACGATCTATAACCGTTTTGCCTGTTTTGGAGTGTTGCCAATTCAGTGAACTTCAGTGCCTTTATTCAGATAGATATCAGAATTTTCAAATATTAAAAACCGCCTTATGTTATTAGACATTAAATAATCAGCTTTCATTTATTCAGAATTTATTGATGGTACAAAAAAACGTAAGTTCTCAAAATCGATGCCTTGAGTTTGTGCATTTAGCAGAAAGCTAAATGAAAGAAGCTGACATGAAAAATTTAAATATTCGAAGTTATGAGCTATTTACCTCAGGCCTCACTTTCCGCAAATGTAATAATTAATTAATAATAAAATAATTTTAAATGAATATTTGCGTATGTTTTTTATGCTTATTAGTTTATTGAGTTTATTTAGTTATATTTTTTTATATCAACAGCTGGAATGTTTCTGAATGACGATTAGAAATATGTAAGATGAGATAAAAGAACATAAAAGTCATTTACGATTCAAGAAACTAGCTACCGTGCTTTGCACAATTTACCAAAAAATGAAAAGTGAAATTGATTTCCATAATGTCAGAATTACACTCATATCGAAAATTAAGGTCACAAACATAAAATTTGTGAAAACCGAAGAAATATTCACTGAGTTCCAACGACATTTGACACAGAGGATTATTACAATGAGAGAAAGGATACAGAAACATATCACCATGGAAAAGATTTTAATTATAAATTAAGATACAGAGTATATCAAAAAGTGTTAAATCATAAATCCGATATAAAGCATCTATCTCGAAAAAGTATGACATATGAAGTATGATAACCATGAACTGCTATATAAGCTTTATAATGAGTTGTAATACCGTTTATAAGGGTGTCAATATTAATATGTGCGAACAAAGTCCATTCTTTCAAAAACATGGCTTTTAGCTTTGGTTGATACGGGGCGTGGTTTTACGCTGTGTTATTGCTTTTCCTAGATCCTTCCAATCATGTTTAACAGGATTGTATTCCGAAGAATTTTAGGCCCAATGTATGAATGGGCAAAACTCCTATTATTTAAGAAAATCATCAACAACGTGATTTCTATGGGGTTTTTCATTTTCGTCAAAAACCTTCAACTCTGACCTACAACACCAGGAACAATCTTACAACGCTTTACGGACCTCATCCCAAATGCCCAGCATCCAGTCGTATGTGTGTCCTTCACTGAATCCAAAATGAGAGGCCGGTTGTTGATGGGTTGAAGACATCGATCTTCGAAGCAACACGAATCGGGGCGTGTTTTTTCAATGATAAGTCGAGATTCACCACGCGCAGTGATTATAGTTAAATCTTTATCTGTATAAAACTTATAGATTGCTATAATCCCTAATATTCAAAAGAAATTGACAGTTTTGTTGGCTTAGGAGCTCCTGTTTGGGGCGGCATAACGTTGCGTTGCCATACACAAGGCACATCTTCGATGCAGATAATGTCAACGCACATAGCTATAGGAATGAGGTACTTGAAGTATATTTAAAGTTGTTTGGAGGTGCTGTAGCCCTAATAGCATGCATGGTCACAGTGACGTCACAGTGATGTCACTGTGAGTCACTTTGGTCACATCACATCTGTGACCAAAATGCCACCACTCAGTGACGTCACATTGTGACTGAGATGTGACTTTCTTAAAAATCTTTAGAAATTTATAAATATCCTTCAAAACATGTTATTTACTTTAAAAAACATGTTTCTGACAATTTAAATGTCGTCGCTTTTGTCGCAGTTTAGTCACAATGTTAATATCAAATTAGTCACAAATGACACATTTTTCACAAATTTGTCACATTGTGACCACTTTGTGAAACGTCACAAAAGACCTCTAAAACGGCCATAACGACTTCACATTTTAGTCACTGTGACTTCACATCGACGTCACGTGACGTCACATCGACAATCGATGGTCACAAAGTCACAATGTGACTTCACAACGATGTTGCAGTGACGTCACCATGCTTTACGGGAGGCGTGGTATTCAAGCTTATGGTCGATAATACGAAGTCACTTAGAGTGCACATTGTTGATGATCCCTCGTGGTCTCCGGAGCTATTGAATGTGTTTGGGGTGGTCTAGGAAGAGCCACTGCACAGTAAAATCCCTTCCAGGACACTTCCAGGACACGCCAGGAATTAAAATCCGCGCTTCATGAAGAATGGTATCCGTGGCCAGAAACTTTTGTTGGTACAATACTCCATATTAGAGCGATTTTTCCTGGAAAAGATGTTTTATCCTGATTCATGATTTTATATTTTTTTGCCGTATCCCTAAAACTTTTCCAAATTGTTATCTTTATTATCTTTCTCTTATTATAATATACCTCTGTACCAAATTTCGTCGCAGCACCATAAATAGTTCATACATTTTCTCAGATTTTATGTTTGTGAACTTAAGTTTGGACATGAATGTATAGGCCGTGAAGAATAAAAAATAAGCTATTCACAATATATGTTTGAAGCAGATTTGAATTCACGGATTTTAAAATACACTGTGAAAAATACACATTTTTTAAATCTACAAATATAATATAACCGCAACCCAAAATATATAACAATTTCTTCCATGTTTCAAAAAGTGAAGTTTAAGCTCAAAATTTTGTTTGCTATCACTGATATTCAGAAATGTTTTATAGTAATTTTTAAAATGAATTTAAAAGTTTTTAAAAATGATTAGTTTTCTATCGATTTTAGGTTGTAACAAAATTTAATTAAACATTTTCAGATGCATAACCGTACTTACATTCGTAAGAATAATAAATTGCTGTAAATTTTAATACTAAAGATATTGCATATCATTCGAGTCTCCTATATCCTTCATGTTCTATTGATCCATAACTTACTATGTTTGTCTCTAAAACTTTCTTGCTTAAAATGATAAAAGTTTTTAAAAATTAATATATATAAATTATATATATTTATACACGGTATATTTGTTGAAATTTAAAAGTTATTTGAATAAATATAATGTAAATTTTAGCTAATTTTTATATAAATACTTTTTTATGTATAAAATTTTTTGCTGGTAGTACTAATTTCATGAAGAGATATATTTTAAAATTCATATCATTCGGGTGTAATATAGCCTTCATGTTCTATTGATCCATAATTTATTTAATACGTGAAAAGAGACAAAACTTCAAGAAATGTTTTCATCCAATTACTTATATGAATGCATATCAATTAGTCTTGAGACAATTTGCAAAGATAAATATGTCTTAGTATTACAAAAATCTCCACGCCTTCGAAAATAGCTCATCAATTTTCTCACCTTTCGTTCATTGAATTTTATCACTGCACGTCTCGTCTTTATATTTTTCGTTGTATTTTCTTTTCTGTTGTTGTTTTGTTATTAATATATTAGGCTTTAAAATAAATCAGGGATATTTTTATGTTATACATTATGTACGATTTAATTATTTATTATTCTTTTATTTTCATATTTATTGTTTTTATACTTTTTCCTTTTTCTTTACTATTTTTTCTTATTTTATTGCATCAATATTATATTTTCCTATAAGCTTGCTGACTGAGTTGTTAGAATTAGAAAAAAAAAACAATCATTATAAGTTGTACTAAACGTATTCTTTATACATAAAATACTTTTTGAAAAATGGTTTGAAACTTTCCTTTGTATTTTAAGGTTAGATTTACAGAAGAATGTTCACATTTTAATTTTACTTTTAGCATTTTTTAAAGAAAACGCCCAACAACGGGAAAAGACCTTATTAAAAATGGTAAAAAGTTTAGTCTAAAAATATATACATATACATAATTAATTCTGCATCAATTTACGAAAGTAATTTTATTTGTGTGATATACCTAACACCTAATAAAAAATGTATACCTTATAATAAACATTAAATTTTTCTTTTATAAATTTACAACAATATGGTAATGTTCATTGTAAATGTCTTAATAATCTCCATTGAATTGAATCTTTTTGTATAAATTGAATTAAATACATTTCGTGCAATAAAAAGAATCACTAATACATTTTTTAAAGTATCAGACATTCCTAATGTCTTTTACTCCTACTTTAATTTGACAATTGTATTACATTTGTTACTATTATTGTTATTTTCATCTTCATCTTCTTCTTATTATTATTATTAGCTTTAATGTTGTCTGGGATAAGTGTTTCGATAAATTTGAACGTTTTCTTTGTATGTTTTATTGAATGTAATCTTTGTGTTTTAAGGTTAGGTCTATAGAAATAAATCCATTTCTGAATTTATCCTTTGGTACATTTAACTTAACTTCTTTAGATCTGATGTATTTTATTTTTTTATTTTAGTTCGCATCTCAAACAATAGGTGGCACTGACGGCGATTGAAGGCCAGGTGATCAGTGCTGAGTAAAGCGTTGACCTGGCCTTCAATCGCCGTCAGCGCCACCTATTGTTTGAGATGCGAACTAAAATTAAAAAAATACGGTAAAAAAACTCCTGACATTATACATAACCCTCCTTCAAATTTTTTTTAAATAGTCACCGTTTGCAAATTATTGAATTTTAAAATCCATCAGTCATTTTTGGGACACCCGGTATATATGGGTGATTCTCAAAATAGGGGACAATTTATGTCTTTCGGCATACAAAAAAAAATTGACAGGTTTTCTGTCATGTTTTTATATTTAGATATGTTTGTCTTAATATTATTCATTATTTGCACTCAAGAATTACTCACTTTTTAGTTAAAAACACCTTAAAATAACAGAATAAATGTTCAAAATATCATTAGCATGGATGTTTACAGCAGCTGTGCCTTCTATATACTAGCTTTTTCAAGAGTTAATATCATGTTTATAAAATAAAACAAATGTTATTCTTTCTTTAAATTAATCAAGCAGAGGATTGATCCAATAAATTTCTTTTTAAAAATAAATTATAATATATAAAAAAAAGAATTAAAGTTTGTCCTCCATATTCTATTTTCAAAACAAGGTCTTACTATTACAGCTGGTTATCAATCAAAATTTCATTTTCACATATGACAATAGTTTGAAAATATAAAGTTTCTCCATGGCAACAAGTAGCCATTTTATCCCAGCCTGAACATAGAAGCATGTGTTGTATTTTAAGAATAGAAGTTGGATATTAGGGGCGTACATCAATTGTATGTCATTAGAATGGATAATAATTTTCATGTTTATTTTATAATTAAAATTTTTATTTTACTTATTTGCATAGGACTTTTGTGTTTTAAAAAGTCCCGGAAAGGACTTTTTCATTGTGATTATATTATGGCTCATAATCTTATTTCAATTAAAATTTGTCATTAGCATGGACAAATATCTGTGTCATTAGCATGGTTTTACTGTCCATGCTAAAGACTCCTATGTGCATAAATGTAACCATTGCTTATATTGTATCTTTTATAAAGTTTAATTTTACATATAAATTTAGGTATTACATTTATTATCCCTAAAATATGCATTAAATCTGTCAGAAAATCACTAAGACAGCTTCTTACATTGTTAGTGTCAGAATGTTGCTCATGTAAACAAAGTTTGCTCTTTGGTAATGTTTTTATTCTCCTTATATGTATATATGTAAAAATGGAAACCATTTGCTGAAAAGGAAGGCTAATAAATATAGAAAAAAATATTTAAACAGGAAGAAAATAAAAAATTCTTAATATATTTATTCTGTGCAATTTGTTTTGTCATTAGCATGGCTCAAAAATACTAATTATTTTTTTAAAGTTAATTTTTAAATATTTAGCTCTGCTGACTACATGTAAAGTATACCTAATACTATATTAACAACACCTATTTTTTCAGAAATTTTGCTAACAGTAATTTTTTTAAGATTTAATTTTTGAAATTGTCCCCTATTTTGAGAATCACCCATTTTTATATATACATATATAGATAGATAGATAGATAGATATATAGATAGATAGATAGATAGATAGATAAATAGATAGATGTAGATATTTCTATATTCAGAAATATCAACCGAATTTTTGTAATTCATCTGTCATACACTACTTGTGACATATCCTTTATTCACAAACAATAAATTTTAAATTTAACATTTTACATAATATATAATGACAAAAAAAAACGAAATTAACATTGCGGCAAAAGTATAGACAATTTGTATATTTAGAGAAAAATAACTACAAATTAAAATCGAGTTGCACCCACATTGTCAGCAATTAGTGCAAGAAAGTGACTTTTCATCGAAGAAACTAAATCCTGCGTCACTTGGGGGTCTATATTGTACCAAACATATACAACAGCAGCTCGAAGTTCATTAACAGAAAATTATAGCAAAAATTTGCATAAAGCTTACGGCAAATGATGTTACAAAGGTTTCCGATTGGTTCCAGATCAGGGCTACACGCCGACCAGTTGAGGTCAGTAGTGTTTTTACAGTTAAATGAAGTTCTTATTTTGTATGCGACATAAATAGACGCATTATCTTGCTAAAATCTATACTTTGGACCAGCTAAGAGTACCCCAAATGAATAAAAATGGATCTCCAACGTATGTATGCAGTTTTGTGTTGCTTGGCATCCATTGAATAACTCTAGATACTCGAGCATTAAAGCAAAGTGGGGACTAAATCATTAAAAAACCACCTCTTGTTGTTGACTCAAGAAAGCCACGGGCTCTTTACGCAAGTCGTGCCAATAGTATGCCCACCAGTTTGGGCCATTCAAATTCCACTTTTTTTCGATATTGAATATAATACAGTACTATTTGAGTACATATGACGTATGTTTGCAAGTTCATTGCATTCTCGCCAATTTGTAGCAAGATTTTAAAGATGATTGTTTTATCATTTTCATGTAAATTGATTTACCTCTTTCTTTAATTCATCTACGAATCATATCCGTCGACACAGAAAGTCCTGACTTACGTTTAATGTGACTACATTTCATCATTTGTGTAAATGCCAGTTTATGGATCCTTTTGTCATTTCATTTTCTGGTCACACAAGTGTTCCAGATTTATATTTTGTTTTGTAGGAGTCACCCTTAGGTTTACTTTATAGACAGACCACTTTAGACGATTGAATGCTGCTGAAATTTTTGAAACAGTCTTCCATTTTAATTTCAGCTTTTCTATTTAAATTATCTCATGTAACTGAATATTTTTAGCTCGCGGCATCTTCACTAATTGATGATATATCGAGGTATACTTAAATATTTCAGACATGTGACATCATAACTTAGAAATTTGTATTTTTCCATGAACAATTGGAAAAAAAAAAACAAAAAAATATCTAAAATTTTGCAATAAGCAAATTTTACTTTTTTCAGTTAAATTAAATACTAACTTATATTATAAACATTATATTTATCCTAAAACGTTTAAAATTCTTTAAAAATACGTATAGCCATTTGTAAAACTCAAGAGTTCATATTTTTGATTTAAAGGTTAAATGACACCAGTGTCTAAACTTTTGCTGAGCACTGTATATATATATATATATATAGGATTATCACAAATAAATGGTCGGATAATAAATATTTACATTCTCAAAACTTAAAATGCATCGTAATTAGCGATATAGGAAAATAAATAACATTACAAGTTCTTTTCAGTTACAAAAGTTCGATGTGCGAACCCGTCGTAACACCCCAAACACCTGATCTGTAATCAAGTTCGCTCCACTCATTTGGAATTTTTGTACATTCAATGAATGATATAGATGATCCAAATCACTTGCTCTTAAGCTTTTTCTTAATCGTGCTCTTTCTTTCTTTCTAACCTATGACCAGGCCCCTACCTGTCGAGTTATTTCCGCTTAACGGGTTAGATACCTGGTATCGGGGCGGGTGGCCGCCTAATTGCCGCATAGGAATAAACCTGATTTCTTTGCTTCGCACGTCATCATATCTGCGGTACTTGCTTCTCGTTTGAGCAAACTTTGTTTTGTCGGTTGCTTAACATTACAACCTACTGTTGTACAGCAAATGACTACTCAAGTTGGTCTCGTAATTTAGAACCTTGATCAGATGACGATGCTTTTACCAGGCAACGCACCGGTTGAGGTATAATTCACAGGAAACGTGGAGGACTTTGCACCCAAGACGGATTTTACATGCACCAGGCGCCATTAGCGTACATGTTGGGAATTTTTTGACGATCTACTACAACTACCCAGGTTGGCTATTTAGATTAAGCGCTTTGTTGGTAATCTTTCTGGTTTTACTGCACATTAGGTTAACTGTGTGATTTGTTGCCGCACACTTAGTATTCAGCTTACCAGACGAAGTGGGGCTGAATGATTTTGAGCGTAAACGGAGGTACTGAACTTAGCTGGGAAAGGGTACAATTTTGAGGTAATTAATAAGAGCAAAGAATGGCCAAAAAACTAAGTCATACCGCAGAAAAGAAAATTTTTGCGCCGAAAAGTAAGGGAAACGAGAGCCTTGCAGAGGTAGACAAGATCACGCCTTTCTACCGTACCCCACCGAGAAAAAAGTTGCGTGCGTTGCTTAATGGTGCTCTTAGAATTAGGCTGAAAGAACTATCAGAATTATGTTATAAAGCAGGAATTAGAGAAAAGCTATAATAGCTAAACATTGTTGGAAATTCAATTATCACTTTAATTATAAAGAAGCTAAATTTATTCAAAAGTGTAGTTCAGCTTTGAATTAAAGATTTTAACAAAGATTGTAGTATTCATAAACATATCTTTTACTTAGTTATCTGTATGACCAGTATCCCCTTTCTCTCGCCACTCTGGGGGGATCGTGCGCAGTAATTCCTCTTTTTCAGCTATTTCAGGTCAGTTGCGTCAGTCTGTCGGATATTTAAACTTCTGTTTTCAAAAGATAAGTCAATTCATTCAATCAGCAATCGTGGTTATAGACGAGGAATTATTTTGAACAAATTTAACATTTTTTTAGACTGATGAAGGGCATTAGAGTATCCTTGAAACGGCCGTATGTGATATTTTGGTGGCTTTACTTCCAAGTATTTGTTTGTTATAACGTTGTTTTATAGTTTTTTACTTTATGTACTAATATTCGAACAAAGTTTTTGATTTATATTATAGATGATATAATCACTGAATCAGTACTACATTAAATATTGTTGACTGTGCAAAATAGCTAAATATGTGGAATGATTAGGTTACAGATCAGGCAAATTTTCATATTGCTAATGCTCTAGTATTTCAGCTGAAATGCTGGTACGTAGCTTGACATATTTCACGCATATATGTGGTGATAAGGATTCAACTACACCATAAGATAGAAAAGTAATGAGCATACAACTCTTCGGTGAAATAGGAAACAAAATAAAACCCTGCGTTGGTTTGTTTGTGTTTATGTCCAATTATCTACACACTAGATATGGGCTCTTGAGGGAGGATTCTCTCCGTTGTGCACTCCCTAAGAGAACCCAACACGTATTTATGCAAGGAAATGCAAGCTTCAAAGAAAACCACGGAAAACTTCGAAAGATTAGGCCGACGGACACGATTGGGTTTGAATCCAACACCTGTCGTTTACCAGTTTCGGGGAGAGAACATACACTGGTGGGGTTCCCTACGTAGGTGACATATATTTAAATTTTTGTTACTTTAATTGATTTTTAGTAGTGAAATTAGTGAATGTTAATAACGTAACACATTTACTCTTATCTAACAATGATGAAATTCGTGTATTTAATATTTAATAATTTTAAGTGTACGTATACTGCTGAAAATGAATTAAAAAATTAATTGAAATGATAACTTATAGCATTGCGCTATCATTACGAATTCATATTAATCTTTTATACAACTATAAATTATTTTAGGAAATTTGAATTTTATTACAAACTCCATCGTTGCTGCTATTTTGAGGGTTAGCAAAAATTTTCAAAAATAAACAAACAGTAATTTTACAATTATATTAGTAATTAAATTTTTACTTAAAAAGATTTGTTTGGAAATGAAAAATCAGTCAATGATAAAACACATATACGCGTATAAAACACATGAAACAAAAAGGAGAGCCTTCTCTTTTAGTAATTGAGTTTTTAAGGCATTGTTACTAACACGCAAAGTATACATAAATGGGTAATTTTTAATAAATAACCTTGTTAAAGATAGATTTATAAAGAAGAAGTTATGATCTATAACACACTAAAAGTTTCTAAACTTTTCATGAATTTCTTAGAAACATATTAATCTTAAGGTAATAAAATAGTTTTTAAAATAATTAACGATGTACACAGATACGAGCAACTTCAATTTTCAGAAGTAAATTAGTTGTTAATTGTTTTATAAAAATTAAATTACCGTTAAGGATACTTTTGAAAAAAACTTGTATGTAATCCTGTCAATTTTGGATTGTCACTATATACGTAATTTAACTCAAAACATTCAAAATTTGTCTTTTACAATTTAGAAACACTGTTCAGTTTCTCTTTTCTTGGATAATATATTGTGATAGTGAACTGTAGTAAAACCCCATTTGTAATTATCATGTCAAAATTAACAAAGTTATTGAAATCACGGAGGCAATCATGGAGGTAATATTTCTTTTCGTTGAGTGCACTTTCCTTAACAGGTGATTAATATATTTTCTCATTGGCACTTAAAGCAACAAAAAAATTAGTTTTATTAAAAATTAGGTTAAAATTAGGACGAAATAATTAATCAAAAAAGTTTTAAATAAACTAGACTGCTCTCAAAATTTCAAAGGATAATTTGTGCCTTGATGTAAACATCTTCTTCGTTGAAAATGTATATATGCATAAATTTTGAGAATGAAATATTTATCCTAAATCAAAAATTAAAAGGCAAACTACATGCTGACTGGATATGAATTTGAGGTCAAATTTTATCTTACGTAAAATATTAATATACATATAGAGCCACTAATTGTAAAACAACGTACAGGGTGTTTATAAAGTCCCGGACCATGTTCATGTTTAGTAACTCATAAAATAATAAAAATAGAATAAAATTAATTACATAAATGGTTAGATAGACTCAAAAAGTTTCATAAACCCTCTCACTGAACTTCCACGTGTGCCCCCTTCGTCGCACGGAGAATATCAATTCGATAGTCAATTTCACGCCAGGTAGTGGCAAGCATGTTGGCATCCACAGAGGCTAAATTATTTTTACACCGCAAGATTCTTTTTACACCGCATTTGGATGAAGGATCTTATATCTGGGTTAAAATCTTGCGGTTGAAAAAGAAATTAGCCTCTGTGGACGCCAACATGCTTGCCATTACCTGGCGTGAAATTGATTATCGAATGATATTCTCCGTGCGACGAAGGAGGTACACGAGGAAGTTCATTAACAAGGGTCATGAAACTTTTTGAGACTATCAAACCATTTATGTTATTAATTTTAATCTGTCTTTATTATTTTACGAGTTATTAAACATCAAAATGGGTCCAGGACTTTATAAACACCCTGTATATCAATAGAACACGATTACCTCTCCCCCCAAAAAATAAAACACAAAGAGTAATTTTAAAATTGCATTAGTATTTAAATTTTTTACTTAACGTATTTGTTTGCGAATCAAACGTCAGTCATTGAAAATGAAATGGTGACATAATTATCTTAAGTAAGACATATTTAAAATATGCCAACGTGTATGAAACATACGCAAAAGTAAAAGCATCTTTCATTTACGTAATTGAGTTTTTATAAACATTGTTAGTGATACGCAATGTATACATTAATCATGTAATTTTTAGTAAATTACCGTGTTTCAAATAGATTTATAAAAGAGAACTTGTGTTGAAAAAAGCACTAAAAGTTTCAAAATTTTCATGAATGTCTTTGAAAGATATTAATCTCAAGGTTAGAAAATAGTTTTTAATATGCTTTACGATGTACTGAGATAAGAGCAACTTCAACTTTCAGAAGTAAATTAGTTGTTAATAAATCTATTATAAAAGTTAAATTAACATTAAGGATGTTTTTGAAAAATTTTGAATGCAATGCTGTCAGTTTTAGGATGTCACTATACACGTCATTTAACTCAAAAGATTCAAAATCTGTATTTTAGATTTTAAAAACACTGTTCAGTTTCTCATTTATTTTAGATAACATATTGTGATAGTGAACTTTAGTAAAAACCCATTTGTAATTTTCATGGCAAACTTAACAAAGTTATAGCAATCACGGAGCCAATTCATCTTCTTTTTTAAGTGCATTCTCCTTATCAGGTAATTAATATCTTTTCTAAAGCAACTAAAAAATTAATTTTTCAAAATTAGCTCAAAAATAGGACGAAGTAATCAATCAAAAAAGTTTTAAATAACCCAGACTGCTCTCAAAATTTCAAAGGATAATTTGTGCCTTGATGTGAAAATCTTCTTCGTTGAAAATGTATGTATGTATAAATTTTGAGAATGAAATATTTTGCCTAAACGAAAAATTAAAAGGTAAACTACATGCTGGCTGGATACGAATTTCAGGCGAAATTTTATCTTACATAAAATATTAATATACATATGTAACCATTAACGGAAAAACAATATATAACAATAGAACATTGAGGCCCGTGGTGTAGTCGTAAAAAAATACAGAGGGTATGTATTCGCTCTAAGCCAGAGGGTATACACTCAAGGCAGAGAGCATACCCTAGATAGTATATACTACAGCTTTCTTTAGAAACAGAGGGTATCCTGTGTTCCTTTAAAAAATCCCTAACGTATACGGCGTATACTCGCGTTTATCTTCCACTACATCCCTAATTGCGGCTATTTTTACGGTTACCCCCCCCCCCCCCCGAAAAAAAAGAAAAAAGGAAAAAGAAAACACAAAGAATAATTTCACAATTGCATTAGTATTTAAATTTTTACTTAAAAGTATTTGTTTGCGAATCAAACATGAGTCAATGAAAATTAAATTGTGACATAATACCTTAAATAAGACATATTTATAAAACGTCAACATGCCTGAAACATGCACGAAAACGAAAGCTTCTTTCATTTACATAGCTGTGTTTTCATAAGCACAAGGTAGAACCTGTTGAATTTCGACGCTAGAAAATTCCTCAAAAGGAAGTGTTTCAATAATTTATAATCAATCTACAAAAATTAGTTACAATAAAGAATGCACCTTATGTGGTTAGTCTAACTCTTAAACAGATGATATTTAATTTAAAGTTAACAAAATACTATTTTTATTAAACTCAGCAGTAAAAATTAATAAAATTAAACTTTAATCGTGCATGTAAACCGTCAAATTCAATAAGGAATAAAGATTTGCTATTACGATAAAGTTATCAATGAAGGTTCTCATGCTTGGTGGAAGAACATTAAAATTTATTACACATTGACTATATCATAAAATTTTTCCCCGGTGAAATCTAAACTCCACATCATTTTAGCATTTTAAAATGTTCTCATGCACATATCATATACGTAATCAACTATTTAAATAAATTAATAATTTACTTTGATCATAAAAAACCCCATGAATTTTCGATTGCTATTAGCGGGCAAGATATACCACACTATTTATTTTTCTGTAAGTGTAAATGAAATTACCTGAAATAATCTGCATTAATTTAAGTTCTTCGATTTTTATGAGAAAACTAGCGAGCTACTCCCGCTAGCTGGGCCACTTTTTCCAAACGAACCTCGGTATTAAGCAGTATATAATAAGCAAAAAAATTCATTTAATAAGCAAGTCTTGGTGTTTGAATCCTCAAACACAAAAAAAATAAATTAAAGAGCCATGGTCCCGTTGAAAATATGTAATTTCGCACGGTGGGCGCCACGTGCACTTGAAAAAAAAAAAGATTGTGGATCGGAGCTATGGTCACTTCGCGCCCATAGTCCCGTTAAAAATATTTGGTTTTGCACGGTTTAGACATTTTTTCGTATTTTTTAGTTCATCAGAAGCAGATTTTTACGCAGATTCTGAATATGTAATCAGTTTTTTTCTACTTTAAAAACTGTCTGCATGATGGTTTAAGAAAAAACACGCAAAAAAAAGTTTCGGTATTAAAAACTGCAAAAGACTTCTATTAAAAAAGAATAAGTAATTTCATTAATATCACAAACGACATAACTAACAAATAATTTTGGCAGCTCGTTTTCCGTTTGTACTAACAGAAATTAGTATTAATCGCGTAAATCTTAGGTTACACAATATTCGTGTATGCTACCAAAAACAAAAAGTATGAAAAAAATCCGTGTTTAACATTTTTCACCAATTAGGTATTTTTCTCATATACATTCTTTGACAAAATGACGGGAGAAAAAGGGGTTTTCGGTTGCTTCTTCTTTTAGCCAAAGGGGAAAATTTCTGGTCCTTCACCGCAAGGTGGTGCAGTGTTCTGCCTCAGAGCTCCGTTTGGGAAATGGGACGTTTTCCGTTCCGATTCCCGACCGGTTTTTAATTCATAACTTTTTAAATTTTGGTCCCACGGTCTCGAAAATGCCCGAAATGATTTTCCCGAAATTTTCTGAATCGAAAGACACCTCTCGCGACTTCCAACTCGCCCGCGTTGCGAACTGTAATCGGCTTCAAGCAGACACATAGACAGACAGAGGCGCACGGATTTTATTAGTATAGACTAGCGAGCTACGCCCGCTAGCTGGGCCACTTTTTCCAAACGAACCTCGGTATTAAGCAGTATATAATAAGCAAAAAAATTCATTAAATAAGCAAGTCTTGGTGTTCGAATCCTCAAGCACAAAAAAAAGTAAATTAAAGAGCCATGGTCCCGTTAAAAATATGTGATTTCGCACTGTGGGCCACGTGCACTTGAAAAAAAAAAGATTGTGGATCGGAACTATGGTCGCTTCGCGCCCATAGTCCCGTTAAAAATATTTGGTTTTGCACGGTGGGCACTACGCGCCCTTAAAACATTTTTCCGTATTTTTTAGTTCATCAGAAGATTTTTACGCAGATTCTGAATATATAATCAGTTTTTTTCTACTTTAAAAGCTGTCTGCATGATGGTTTAAGAAAAAACGCGCAAAAAAACGCAATTAGCGCCGGTAGAAAAAGCGGTTTTCGGCTGTTTCTTCTTTTAGCCAAAGGGGAAAAGTTAGGTTCTTCACCGCAAGGTAGCGCAGTATTCTGCCTCGGAGCTCCGTTTGAGCGCCGTTTCGGATTTGAGACACTTTTCGTTCCGATTCCCAAGGGGTTTTTAATTCATAACTTTTTTAATTTTCATCCCACGGTCTCGAAAATGCCCGAAATGACTTCCCCGGAATATTTCCAATCGAAAGACACCTCTCGCGACTTCCAACTCGCCCGCGTTGCGAAGTTTAATCGGCTTCAAGCAGACAGAGGCGCACGGATTTTATTAGTATAGATGACAGCAAAAAATACAGTAATCTTTGTTTTCCCCTTTAGTTTTAGTAGAAATGAAGTACTTCTGTTACCACAATTACAAAAATGGTATTAAAAACCACAAAAAATTTAATATCACAAAAAATATAACATACAATTTTCAAACAAATTGCATTTAAAAGTACATTTTTTCTCTATACGGTAGTGTAACAATTTAAATTGTGTAATGTTTAGAAGTTTAAAAATTTGCAGCAGAAAAAGTAGCAAAACTGAAATTTCATTCAAAATTTGAAATTGTTGCCATTCGCAAAATGATGTATGTATTACGCACAAATACGCTTGGCCTTTATAATATAGATTGTTCCTGACATGCAATGTATACATTAAATAGATAATTTTAAATAAATAACCTTGTCTAAGATAGATTTATAAAAAAGTAGTTCTGATCGATAACGCACTAAAAGTTTCTAAACTTTTCATGAATATCTTTGAACGATAGTAATCTTAAGGTAAGAAAATAGTTTTTAAAATGATTTACGATGTACTGAGATAAGACCAACAACTTTCAGAAGTGTTTAGTTGTTAATATGTTTCTTTTAAAAATTAAATTACCATTAAGGATGTTTTTGAAAAAACCTTGAATGCAATCCTGTCATCTTTGGTTTGTCACTGTACACATTTAACTCAAAACATTCAAAATTTGTCTTTTAGATTTTAGAAACACTGTTTAGTTTCGCTTTTCTTTCAGATAGTATATTGTGATAGTGAACTGTAGTAAAACCCCATTTGTAATTATCATGTCAAACTTAACAAAGTTATTGAAATCACGAAGGCAATCATGGAGGTAATATTTCTTTTCGTTGAGTGCACTTTCCTTAACAGGTGATTAATATATTTTCTCATTGGCACTTAAAGCAACAAAAAAATTAGTTTTATTAAAAATTAGGTTAAAATTAGGACGAAATAATCAATCAAAAAAGTTTTAAATAAACTAGACTGCTCTCAAAATTTCAACGGATAATTTGTGCCTTGATGTAAAAATCTTCTTCGTTGAAAATGTATATAAGCATAAATTTTGAGAATGAAACATTTTCCTAAACGAAAAATTAAAAGGTAAACTATAGGCTGACTAGATACGAATTTGAGGTTAAATTTTATTTTTCGTAAAACATTAATATATGTATATATATATAACAATTAATTGTAAATCAATATATATCGATAGAACATTAATGCAATTTTTACAGTTAGCCTCCCCCCCCCCCAAAAAAAAAAAAAAACAGTAATTTTACAATAGCATTAGGGTTTAAATTTTTACTTAAAAGTATTTGTTAGCGAATCAAACATCAGTCAATGAAAATGAAATTGTGACAAAATTATCTTAAGTAAAAAAATATTTATAAAACGCCAACGTGTATGAAACATATGCGAGAGCGAAACCATCTTTTATTTATGCAATTGAGTTTTTATAAGTATTCTTATGACACTTAATGTAAACATCAATCGTGCAATTTTTAGTAAATTAATTTGTTTCAGATAGATTTATTAAAGAGAAGTTGTGTGGAATAAAGCACTAAAAGTTTCTAAACTTTACAAGAATGTCTTAGAAGGGTATTAATCATAAGGTAAAAAAATATTTTTCAAAATGATTTACGATGTACTGAGATAAGAGAAACTTCAATTTTCAGAAGTTAATTAGTTGTTAATAAAGCTTTTATGCAAATTAAAAAGTCATTATATGGATATTTTCGAAAAAAATCTTGAATGCAGTCCTGTCAGTCTTTGGATATTATTATACACGTCATTTAACACAAAACGTTCAAAATTTGTCTTTTAGATTTAACAAGTTGGAAATTGCACTTGAAGCGTAGCAAATGAAGTGCGTTCGTACGATAACGAAGTTTTAAAAATATCACTCTCATATATCAATCTCATAAAATTTTAATTAGTTAATTACAATTAAAATACGCACCAAAGAATGTTCTCCTTGTACCATTACGTAATGGAATACTTTTCTGTGGCTTTGTAATTCACTAACAAATGCTTTTTGCACCACAGATTATGCAAAATGTATATTACAATAAATACTTTATATTTGCATATTAGTTTTATTATGTTCGAATCAATGTAACACCTTTAAAATGCAATTGAAACTTCTTTCCCCATTGACCGTAATGTAATGAAATATTTTTTATTGTCTTTGTAATTGATCTATGCATCCGATTTTCATCAAATTTGAATATGACACGACAAAATTATGTAATAATTATATATTTTAAATTTCAAACGATACGATTAAGTAGTTTTTGCATTGTTATATGCGGACATACGGACGGACTGAACGACATTTATAGGTGCTACGTATTTACATAATTACGAACGCACCTAAAAACTCATTTCTTTTTGATAATATATTGTGATAGTGAACTCTTTAGCAAAACCTCATTTGTAATTTTCATGTCAAACTTAACAAAGTTGTTGCAATCAGAGAGCTGATTTATCTTTTCATTGAGTGCGCTTTCCTTATCAGATGATTAATATCTTTTCTTATTGACACTTAAAGCTACTGAAAAATTAACGAAGTAATCAATGAAATAAGTTTCAAATAACCTAGACTCTTCTCTAAATTTCTCGCAAAACGATAATTTATGCCTTGATGTTAAAAACATGATGAATTAAAAACCAGTATGAATAAATTTTGAGAGTGAAATATTTAACCTGAACGAAATGTTAAAAAGTAAAATATATGCTGACTGGATACGAATTTCAGAAGATAATTTTTATGAAAAACATTAAAAATGTATAAATGAATAAGGAGATCCAGGGAATTATAGCAAATAACTGTTTAATATCTGCAGGTTCTATGCTATAGTTACGTATTTGCCATTTAAAATTAAGAATGGTTTGGGGCCATTCTCGGATAACGCCGACACATTCGACTATCATTTTACATAGCTCTTGATCGCGAAATCCTTCTTGCATCAGAGTCTATATCATTCTCCTGTTATTTCTGACTGCTCCTAGACTAGTTTAAATAAAAGTTACAGTCACCGAATATATCAGTATGGATTTGGTTTCTACGTCATTCGTATATTGTGGGAGAGTGCTGACCAAAGCCTATCACTAGGCATTGAGTGTTTTGAGAGCCCAAAACCACATTTTCAGATTTATATATAAAACAAAGAAAATTCCGTACACAGCAACTTTAACTTTGTGAAGTAATTTGGTTGTTAATAATGATGTTTTAAAAATTTAAAGGTCATTATGGATGTTTTCGAAAAAATATTGAATGTAATCCAGTCAGTCTTTGGATATCACTATGTACGTCATTTAACAGCAAACATTCAAAATCTGTATTTTAAAATTTAGAAACACTGTTCAATTTCTCATTTCTTTTAAGTAATTTATTGTGATAGTGCACTTTAATGAAACCTCATTTGTAATTTTCATGTCAAACTTAACAAAGTTATTGCAATCACAGAACTGATTTATCTTTTCGTTGAGTACACTTTCCTTATCAGATGATTAATATCTTTTCTCATTGGCACTTAAAACGTCTAAAAAATTAACGAAGTAATCAATCAAAAAAGTTTGAAATAATCTAGACTGTGCTCAAAATTTCTTACACCTAGGATAATTTATGCCCTGATGTGAAAATCTTCGATGTAAATGTCACTATGCACAAATTTTGAGAAGGAATTATTTATCTTGAACGAAAACAAACAAGTAAAATATATGCTAAATGGATATGGTTTTGAGATGAATTTTATCTTAAATAAAATATTAAATAAATAAATAAATATGTATCTTTGTATAAATATATATACAAAGAAAATTCCATACGCAAATTTCTTCTTTTTAATTTCTTCTATAGACAAGAAATACGAAAAACCACTAACGTCAGTTTTTCAAAAAATGACACATTTTTGCAATACCTGAACACGATTTCACTTCTTTTCAAATATAGCTGAGTACCTATGTGTCCGTCACTCTGTCTCTCTTTTCAACTGCGACTGATGAAAACGATTCAGTCCGCTCTATCTGGCGAATGATCGATATAATTTTATTCAAACATCTCATTTAGTTAGACCTAGACTTAATTTGGTTCTGATTAAGTTTGTATTTAAACTTCCGAAAGTGTTGCCGATACCAGGCACCAATTTCCCAATTTGTTTGATAGATATATCTCAAAAAATAGTGCACTAATTTTATAAAACTTTGTATTTTGCTGAATATTGACATACATAGAAACTTATATAATAATGGTATACATTGCCAAATCCATATATGGTGCTCCTTTACTGCTTTTGTAAGCTATTTTTGCACAAGTTATTAAGGCTAAAATTGAAACCAAAACAGAATTTCGGGAATCTTTCTATTTTTGACCGAATACGGAAACGAAAATGAAAATGCCCGAAAACTGTTTTTTAAGTAATATATACATTCATAAATATACATCATTATTAAAATTAAGCACAAGGTGGCTCTCTGCGTTTGTAGCGGAAACGTTCTACTTCTATATAAAACTAGTCGCTGGAGATTTGAATACCCATCATAACACTAAAACATAGTATGATATACATACTATAAAATATGAAAATAAAACGTATGAAAACCATTTATAAAATGAATCACATTAACCATATAAAAATTTAAAAGTGTGTTTAGATCTTTTTAATATACAGTAATGATTTATTACGAAATTGTAGGTACTACTTGGTTTTTGGCGATAATGTGTTGATCGACGGAATAATCAAATAATACCGAATCCTTATAAATCCAAAAATAGTAATTACATTAATTAACAATTCACTGCGTTAGAATAAACGTCCCGTTTCCAATTAAAATATATCTTTGAATTGAAATTTTAATGAATTACACTGTCATGAAAAATCGAAGAATGTGAAAAATGGGATTACAAATATATCAACAACTAATTATCCGATCAGCTACATTCTTTATATAAAACTTATCCTTTTTTATTGTCTTTTACATCCACTCCTAATTATATATATATACCTTTATCTAGAACGAACATTTCGAGAGTCAGAAAAAATTAGTTCCGGATAATCGACGTTACTATTATTAAAAAGGCTTATTCTTACATCCTAAATACATACTAAATTTCAAGTTCCTATCTCAATTTGTTCGGGAGATACAACATAGCGTTTACAAATACACAGACTGACGGACGACAATTATTTTTCTAAAAATATGTTTTTCGGAATCTCCAATGTCTAAAACGTGTAAAGAAGTATTTTTTTTTTCGATTTTAAAAACTATTGCAAGGGTTACCCTATACTACGTATGATGGGTAAGTAATAAAGCGCAACTATTTCACCAACGACTGAAAATGGTTTTCTAATTATTTGATTTTCTTATAATATTTATTTTAATGTATACATACCTCAATTTACCTTTATAAATGATTATTGATTTTTTCGCGTTTTATATTTATTACGAATCAATAAATTAAATTCTTTTTCCTTTTTTAATGAAATTATCGTCTGCGGAATACATTCAAATTTTAACAACTTTCGATTATCAAATAAGTTAAATAATAATCTTTTAAATAAGATTACCGTTTGCGCGAGAAAATCAATTCAGTTGCTTTGATCTCGATGACAGATACTGGTTTCTGTTTACATGAAGGAATCGGGTCTGAGATTATTGAATATTCTAGAGGATTCTTCTACTTTCGTCAGGAAGTTTTGAGATGAAGGTTGCTAGTCAGTGTTTGAGAAAATCGTCGAAGTGTTCTGACGAATGGTGCTTCTTAGAATGGAACGTTTATTGTTCCAATTGGAATCATTTTACCGGAAAAATAAGATAATTTCTTTGTTGATATGACTGCATATAATAAGTTAATTTGAAGCTGCGAATGTATTTGTTCTTCGATTAACTATAACATTCTTCTACATTTCATTTCGTTAGCCACGACTCCTGTGCAATAGAACTGGGAAATACTCACTTCTCATTTTCACTCATTTTCACTCACGTCTGGAATCAATAACGACTGATAATAATAATAAGTGAAGTTTATCGCAATAAATAAACAGTGTCTCATTTGAGCCGAATTAAACGGTGAAAATTCCCAAAGAAGAAATGATACTTTTCCAATACCGACAGTTTTGGTCGAATATCGGTCCGGCCGAAATTTTGGCAACATTTTCACCTGTAACGAATTTTCGGCAAAACTCAGATTGGTCGATGCCAAACTATCCTAATATATAATCAGAATTGTGAATTTTAGCGCCTATTGCCATAAATAAAATGGTGATGACCATTATCATTTGCAATTGTTTGGCATGGACTTCATAAAGTAAGTCATTACTTTTTAAATGTACCGGGTGATCCATAAGTCAGAACGAACTTTGAAATGAATAATTCGAAAACGAATAAAGATACAAAGATACGGTTTGCACCAAATGGATGGAAAAGAAACCGGGTGTTGTGTGGCAACAAAAAATAGTTCTGTTGGAATTTGTTGAGATACCCTTGCAACAGCCAAAAATGACAGTCTGGTGTGGCTTCACACCTGATCTCATAATTGGTCCATTTTTTTTTTTCGAAAAAGTCACACAGACCGGTTTCACATTCTGTGACTTTTGGCTCTGGAGATTTTTGAAGTCAAAAATGTACCGCGATCAACCGGCATCATCAGAACAACTGAAAGATGCCATCCGTCAAAACGTGTCTTCCATAACAGAATAAATGCTATTAAATGTTGCGAACGGTGCGGTGCCTCGTCTCACAACTCTACTTCTGAATGATGGTCAGCACATTTACTACAATACTAATTAATTGCAATTAAGTTGACTTGTAAGTTTTCAAATTTTTTTTCATTTATAAATCATCTTTTTGTGCAATAAAACACTACAGAGACATCTGTTGGTCCCACAAAACCCGGTTTCTTTCCCATCCGTTTGGTGCAAACCGTATCTTATCTTAATTCGTTTTCATCCTTTCCCTTTTTAAAGTTCGTCCTGACTTTTGGATCACCCGGTATATATTCATAAATTAAATCATAAATATATAAATTCATCTCCTGTAAAATATATTCTTTCGAATACCCATGTTTGGTGGTAATAAATTCCATATAATAAATTTAACCCTTTCTGTACCGGTAAATAATACCCGATATGTGGTAATGGATAAAAATTCGTCATTAGATAATTTTAAAGTAGTATTTATCTCTTTTAGCGTGTTTTCTAAGTCGGTAAGTAATTTTTTTCAAAAATTTTATTACATTTTCCTGTTGAGGAAATTTTTTTGCGGTATACTTTATATATTGTATTTGTCATTGAATTTTAATTGAAGCTTATTTATTAATTTTAATATTATTTTAACAAGATAATTTATCTGCATATTGCAGAGAAAATAATTTTTACAAGCATATATTGAATAATGATATTCATGAATAAAATGCAAGGTTTAAACAGAATGATCATACTACGAGTGCGTGAAAAAAAAATCAAATTTATTGTATTTGAAACCAATGTTTATTTTTTTATTGCTGCTCAATACTATATTTAAATCGTAAAAATGTGATTTAAGTTTTATATTACCAAAATAAATATTTTATAACATAATGAAAAAATTTAAAATTCATATTATTTCTAATTGCTAAAAAGGCATAAAAAAGTTTTTAAATACAGGAAAAATAGGTTTTTTTTGCATGTTTCAGAGTCATTTTCAATACAAATTAAAAATGGTGTTTCAAATTTGCACTGCCATGGTAAGCACTCTCTTTTCTTCCACGATCCTTTAGTATTTCCCATCTTAATCCGGCACTCTAGCGGAGGCCAGTTTGACAGATTTGTAGCACGTCTCGAATATCCGACTCTCTAGGGGAATAGAAAATAAAATAAAAATAATTAAGCCGGACAAATTTAAAAGGAAAATTATAGAAATAAATCTTGCAACATCGCATTGTTGCCAGATTGGGGATTTTCTCCTCATTTTGGGGAATTTTGAACCTCCAGGGGAATTTTTTGGGGACTATGATCATATATGGGGAAAACCTTGGGGAATTGTTATCATAATTTCGATTTTTGCTTTCAGACATTTGCCAGTACTGGATTTGTCTCGAATTCGATTTTGGTTTGGAAAACGGAAATAGATTACAGAAACAATAGATATAAATCGTTTTCGTGGTCGTGCTCACGGATTGCATTTACTACAGATTCATCAAGATTTGCATTGGGCTATACCCAAACCTGACCTTACAGGTAAGTGTTTCAGATTTTCTTGTCATCGCGGACAGAAGCACAAGCACAGAAATACATTTAATTTAATAGTATAGATTTATACAACAAAACGAAAAACAATTTTATAACTTTTTTTGTTGTTGTTTTTAACCTTGAATATATATGCAAAATTCTGATGAAATTAAATGTTTATTTATTTTTTCATAAGTGGGAAATTTTTTCAAAAAAAATGTTTGATTTGGGGAAAAAATGGCTTTAAAATTTGTTTAAAAAAATTATAACAGAAAATTGAAAATTGAGAACTTGCTTTTTTGAGTAGAAATTGCGTTCGGGACTTTTTCTGTAAAAAGCACTGATTTTGGGAAAATTTCAGAAATTTTGGGGAAATTGGCAATAGACAATCTGGCAACACTGCAACATCGGTATATAGCTTATAATTTGTTTTGAAAATGATTCTGTGATGAGTTGAAACATGCCAACAAAATGAAACTATTTTTCTGTTCTTAAAATTTTTCTTTTTTAGCGAGTAGAAATAATATGCTAATACAAAGTGTTATTTTGTTACATATTTGAATTAAACTTGTACGAATATTTATAGATTGGAGATTTGTTAGACAAATATCGCTAATCTTGAGATGCAACAAAAATAATGTTTTTTCATGGTATAAGCGCAATACGAGAATACCACATGAGTGGATTTTGTACATTCACATTGGGCTGTAGTGGCATAGGAATTTTTGCGAAGTCATTCTTATAGAAAGTCATTTTTCTCAAAAACCTCTCCAAAAGAAACAATATTGAATGTATTAACCAATACGGCGCGTACGTATATTGAATTTTGTCAAAGCAATAGGCATGAAATAAGAAAAATGATTTAAAATTTGTATTTACTATTAGATGTAAAATAAAGATATTCGAGCGAAGGAATATGTATGCATTTTGATATTGCATATATATTTTTTAAATAAAATTTTCCTGGAAATTTGTTTGTCAATTTTATTAAGCTTTTGCAACATAGTTGAAAACTGTTTTTGAATGTGATTGTTCAAACAATATGTCTGTATTCTCGTCTCTCTGATTACATGTCTAACCGTCTCTAAGCTGCGTAAATGCAAGGTAATGCAAAACGAATGGGACAAAATACATTAGCTACCTAATCAATTTTGTATCAAGCTACATGATTGGATTACAGTGTAAATGCTATAAAGTTTTGTAGGTAACAATGGCATGATTTATATTGAAAAGAAAGTGTGTAGAATCTATTACTTACAAAGACACTCAAAATAATACAGTTACATATCTTTTTCAAAAAAGTTTGCAATGTAGTTTAATGATGTTAACTGTTTCACATATATTGAAAGTGATTTAGAATGGTGAATTGCACACACAAAAAAAATTCTATACATTCTTATTTTTTTGTATTTATCCTTCCTTAGCAGGCCAGACAAAAGTACAATAACAATGTAAATAATCAGTACAATAACAATAAAAGTATAATAACAATGACATATTTGATACTGAAAATGAAGTGTGTAAAATCTATAGTTTATTTACAGGGACATCAAAACAATACAATAACATTGCCTTTTAAAGAACGTTTGCATTGTATTATAGTGATGTTAACTATTTAACTTATATTGAAAAGGATATAAAATAGTTAACTGCACAGCAAAATGTTTCTTATGAATTATTATTTTCATAATGTTTATCCTTACTCAGAAGGGGCAGACAAAAGTATAATAACATTTGTAGGAAAAAATGGCATGTTTAATATAAAAATCGAGTGTGCAGAATCTACTGTTGATTTACATGGACACCCAAAATAATATAGTTACATTGCTTTTTCAAAACAGTTTGCAGTGTATTTTAATGTTGCTAACTGTTTCCCTTATGTCCAGCGCTGTGAATTTTCAAAGTGTAAAATTTCAGAATACTTTGTATATACGCAAATAAACGGAGGATATATAAACCTGTAAAAAGAATACGAATATTTTTCCTGCTACAATTTTGAAATTTTGTGCTGAAATTAAGTTACTATGAATTTTCCAAATTGTTTAATCAGTTATCATATTTTACATTGTTAAACGGTAAAGTTTTTTTACAGCATTCTGATTGTGTTGGAAAGTACTTTATAACCTATGCTTAACGCATGATTGTTCTTTCTTGTTTAAATTGCATAAATACAAGCTAATACATGTTACAATAAATGAATTAGGCAGCTGCATTAGTATCGAAAACTTACTGAAGGATTAATAACGATAAAAGCATTCTCAGGAAAATCTCATAAATCAAAGCTAATGCTGCAGAAATATATCCCGATATGCATTATGGATGAACACAATCACTTTGTGAATCAGAAATATTAATCTAGACGAATTGGGTCTTTGTTAGATGCTGCAGCATTATCTCCAGCAACAAATTATTGTTATTTTTATAGAGTATAAACATAGAATAAATTTTATCTAGAAAATCAAACAAAAAAGTGAGCAATACATGCCATCAATAATCAAAAAGTTTGTTCTGTATATATTTTGAAAAACAAACAATGATCGATGTATTACAAATAATAACAAATCACATTCAGTTGTAAATGGGGACGAAAAAAATAAAAATTGTCATTGACAATCCATTTAGTAAATAATAGTAATGCAGATTTTATTGGTTATTTGAATGTATATTTCTTATTTGTATATTTTGAAAAAAAAAATATGATTTTTAATCAAATCTATTGTTAAGGCATGTTCAAAATTAATTTTGCAAAAAGTACTTTGCAAAAAATAAAACAAATACTACTTAATCTATTAAACCATAATAAAGCTTTGAACGAAATAAGGCATAGCCAATGTCAAGTAACCAACGTTTCCGAAAACAGGTTTTTTTTTTTTTTTTTTTTTTTTTGTTAAACATCGGATACAAAAGCTTTTAAAGCTTTAGTGAAGCATTTTTACAGGAACACAAAAAATATGAAATGCAAATATAGCTTTATGAATTCGTTATAGGAATACACAAGAATTATTCCATATAACTATTTGTTATTCCGTGGAATATTGGGATTATTAGGCCTAAAATTGACACTATTTAGCTTCTAATAACATATCGAAAAGTCCATAGAACAATAAAAATAAAAGACATAAAAAATATAGAGAAAAAATAGAAAATAAATAAATGTTATTCTATATTTGATATATACGAACTTTAAAATATCACTAATAAATCTTACTAGTTCAGACAATTTGTTAAAGATTAATTAAGAATGTAAAATGTGTACCATATATCAAACTTCAAGTATTACTTCTTTAGCTCCAGCAAAAAGAGAAAATAATATAATATCTAGTGTTGCCACATAGCGTTAATTAAAAAAAAACATTTAAACAGAAAAAATAAAATTTTAAAAATAAAATAACAGACAGTGAAGTTATTATTGTATAACTATGTATAAATATATGTATAAATGTATTTGCATGCATAAGAAAACAATCCTTAATTAAAAGACCAATATGCATGTGTCACCCTTCGGACACACGTGTAATATTTTTAATTAAAAAAAATTAATGAGCTTTTAAATGTCAAAAAATTCAAAGAAATCTGATTCAGTTCAACAAACTTTCGTTTTGAAGGATGTACAGGAGTTTAATTTATATTAGATATAAAAACTTTAGTATTTATGGTATTGAATCTTTAAATAAAAAAGAATGATGCCCAGTTAGACTCATGGCATAGAGCTCACAGGCTATGCAGACTAATTGTATATTACAGCCTTATATAATAATGCCTTCTAAAAAAAGTAAGGAAGGAAGTACCCCCCCCTCCCATTTCCTTTCTTTATACTTAATCATTGAAGACCCACAACTAATCAGGGATACGCCTTACCATATAATTAACTTCTATACAAAATTCGAAGCAAGTCGAATAATTCTGCGTAAAAACACATTTAGGTAATTTAATAAGCGTTGTCCCCCGTTCTCTTTTTTCTAATTAATCACTGAATCTCCAAAACTGTTCAGAAATTCAACTTATGAGAAAAAACCTACACCCAAAATTTAAAGCAAATAGAATAATTCTGTATAAAACTCTACTTAGCTAACTTAAAGGGGGAGACAATCGCCCGTACCCCACTTTATAATTAACAAAAGAACACCACAACAACTGAGCGAAGATCCTTATTACTATGAACTGTATTCGAAAACTGAAACAAATCGGTTAATTCTGCAGGGAAAATCATTTTCAGAAATTATGAGAGGTTGTTTTCCCTATCCTCCCTTTATATTTATCCAGTGAATTAAAAAAAAAAATCAGGGGAGAGCCTTTTCAAAATAAATCTAAATACAAAATTTAAAGCAAATCGGTAAATTTGTCGTGAAAACCCTAAATTAAGACGGGGCTAGAGTAATCCCTCATTCCCTCTTTTTAAACTAATGAACACCCAATACTATTCACGGAGGCACCTCATTAGAATGATCCCACATCTACGATTTCAACGAAATCTACTAATTCTGCATGAAAAACCATTCATATAAATTAAGGTGAGGGGCAATAGCCCCCGTTCCCCTTCTTATACTTATCGAATGAACTCTCAAGACTAATCAGGGAAGTGTCTTATCATAATAAGCCGATATTAAAAATTTCATGTAAATCGGATATTTTTATCGTGAGTTATCGCGTTACGTACGCACGTATATACATACAGAACGGCCAGGCACATAAGCTCTTAGGCTTTGATAGCCTGTGAGCTAAAAACGAATATAAATATGTTAAAAATATCTATAGACATTTATTGTATTATAATACAACATATAAGACTATGGCTTGACCTCAGAGTTTCAGACATTCATTCGTCCCAAATTTTCTTTACTAATATTAGTAAAAACAAATTTTCATTGTACACTTCCGCAGCACATGTTGAAGAAACATTCCGTAAATACTGTTATTTGATTGAGAGTTTTTAAGTGAAGATATACTTCCACACAGTTGAAAACAATTTTTTAATTCTATAAGAAATATACACCGGGTGTCCCAAAAATAACTGATGGATTTTAAAATTCAATAATTTGCAAGCGGTGACAGCTATTTAAAAAAATTTTGCAGGAGGGTTAAGTATAATGTCAGGAGTTTTTTACCGTAATTTTTTATTTTAGTTCGCATCTCAAACAACAGGTGGCGCTGACGGCGATTGAAGGCCACGTGATCAGTGCTTAGTGAAGCGTCGACCGGGCCTTCAATCGCCGTCAGCGCCACCTATTGTTTGAGATGCGAACTAAAATAAAAAATTACGGTAAAAAAACTCCTGACATTATACATAACCCTTCTGCAAAAATTTTTAAATAGCTGTCACTGTTTCTAAGTTATTGAATTTTAAAATCCATCAGTCATTTTTGGGACACCCGGTATATATATATATATATATATGTAAAGAAAATAGAAGGTTTTAAGCACAGAAGATAAAATTAAAAAAATTGTATAATGAAAACTTTACTAACATGGTCAATTTTCTGAATATTCTTTTAAATCTTTAAATAATTAACTTTTTTTATTTGCAATAATAAGATGTTTATTTTTTTTTCACCAGGTAATTATAATATTCTTTTAATAATTCATTTTCCTTTCAAAAATTTCTTTTCTCTCTGTTAACAAAGGCAAGGTATGAAAGGAGGATTATTTTAAGAAAATAACACAATAATTTTGATTAATTTTAAATACGAAATCAATTAGCCATATTTCCTTTAGTATTTTTAAATTTTTTATATTTTGTGCGATAATAAATTTTTTTATTCAAAATTTATAATAGGCAATAAATAATGAAGGACATATAACAATAATTAATCATTTCAGTCGAATAGATAAAGATTGTTATAAATCTTAACATATAAAAGTACACAAATAATGGAATATTTCATTAAATAACGATTGATTGTTGCTTCCGTTAATTAAACTCTTTGTAATATGTTGCCATTGAAGCACTTATGAAAGGAAACTGGTAAAATAGTAAACAATGGATTAAAGAAATTTCTGTTTAATCAATTATTTATCAGATAATTATTAATTTCCTAATAAACAAATATGACAATTACATCAATTTATATACATATATATATACATATATATATATATATATGGCTTTAGATAATGATTCATGTTAAATAATTTGGAAATTCGCATCAAATGTGCATTCTAAGAAGTATCATCAGTTTGACATAATTATAAAAAAATCACTGGTAAACATTGTCGTTTTTTTTATCAAAGTTCCTAAATAGAGAAATTGCCAATGTGCGTTTTTTGCAAAAGTTGGTTTGATGAAAATTAAGTTTCCTTATGGTAAACTGATTTGATATTAAAGTTTTTATGATAATTTTTGGTAGTTTTATCGGATATCTATTTACGTTATGGTATAACATTATATAAGTAAACCTCTCAGTTCTACTCACGTAATAGTGCGATATGCCAATTGATACTATTTAAAAAACAATTAAAAAACAATTTATTGTGTTAATCCATTGTTGGTAGGATTATTTTTTTTTCGAATTTCCGATTTAACCGTTTTCGACACACTGACTTCGGTTCGTTATACCTAATTTTAATTCCAAAGTTGCAAACGGTACCAATAATATTTTAGTAAAATTTTGCTTTTACAGTGATAGCTTAAATTAAGGGATTCTTAATTTTTCAAAAAGTTGTTTTTAAATTCCGGTGTAAATCGATAATTTCTCATTTTACTACAGAATTTGCCCGTGACGGATAGGGTTAAAAGAAGGTGGTTTTTTAAATGCTGAAAAAATTTAGATTTTTTGTTTAAACTAGTATGCCTAATTTTTGTTAGACGAAATTATACTATTTAAGTCACAGTTTGATGATCTACCTCGAATTTCAAAAGTTTTTGTCAGTAAGTAGTTTTTTAGCTACACTTATTGATAATCGTACACGTAATAACCAATTCGCAGCTTTCTAGTTTTATTGCAGTGCACTCATGTTTTAAATTGAAGAAGACGGAAATTGCACACCAATCTTAGCAGATGAAGTGCGAACGTACTATAATGAAGTTTTAAAAGTATTAAGATCTTGGTATAACAGTATGCGGTACTATGGATACAGTATTGTCGCAAAATTAACAGAAGCAATTAACAAATTTTTCAAGCTATTTTCAAAAGAAAATATTAGAGAGCCACTTATAAATAAATTCACGGTAAGGATCTCTTTATTTTCTTTGTATATATCACTTTATCTCAAAATATCAGCAAAAAAATATGGTCTAGAATTATCTTCTACTTAGAGAATTTAAAATATTAATTTAGAAACTTATTTTTTAGTAAATTAAAATAGGTTAAATTAATTCCTTAATTAATAAAAAAGTAATATAATAATAAAATAGAAAATCGTAACATATTATGTATTAAAAATAATAAAATATTGATAAATGAGCAAAATTTGGTTTAAATAATACGTATTAATAATTAGTATTTAAAATATGAATTAACTGAAATATTAAATTAAATTTTTTAATTTAACTAAAAAATGCTAAAAGTTATAGCAATAATTAAAAATAATTACAATTTAATAACAATAATGCAATTTTCTAAAAAATAACAAATCGAATAATTAATAATATAAAACTAATCAATTAAAATCGATCCCGGTCAAATTGAATTCATTATTTAACGAAAAGTATTTGAATATTGTACTCCAGAATTACTCATGAGATGACGCCAGCCCTTTGATTTCCTAGGCACTTTCCGAAGAATGACTTCCTGGGTACTTCCTTTGGAATGGTTTTCCAGGTACTTCCCCAGGAGGGGTTTTCCAGGTACTTTTGCAGTAATGGTTTCTCTGGTACTTTTACAGGAATGGTTTCTCAGGAACTTCCCCATGAATGGCTTCCCAGGTACTTCCCCAGGAATGGTTTCCCAGGTACTTCCCCAGGAATGGTTTCCCAGATACTTCCCCAGGAATGGTTTCCCAGGTGCTTCCCCATGAATGGTTTCCCAGGTATTCCCCCAGGAATGGTTTCCCAGGTACTTCCCGAGGATTCCCAGGTACTTCCCTAGGAATGGTTTCCCAGGTTCTTCCCCAGGGATGGTTTCAAACATACTTCCCCAGGAATGGTTTCCCAGATACTTTCTCCAGAGTATCCTTCGGAAGTTGCTCCATGTGACATTACTGGGAGCTCATTCCTGAGGAAATCGTAAAAGACTCTTCCACAGGACGTCTGGATCTTGTCATTTTAGTATCAGAAAGAATTTCGGATGATTTGGAGCTCCTGGGGAAGTATTGAGTAGTTTTCGTGCTATATGGTTTCTACACGCCTTCGAATTTGGTCTATTAGTATAAAATCCCAATTTATTTTTTAAACGAATAACCAAATATTCTATAAATTAAGATTTCTAATAATAAAAAAAGATTTGCGAATTAAAAAATAAATAACAGTTACTTTTTTTAATCATTCAAATGTACTCTCAATCCTATAGTTTAGCAGTTGAATGAAAATACTAGTTTTTAAAAGAATAAAGAATCATGTAGGTACACACACAAAATAATAATAATAGCAAGAATAACAATAACATTAATAAAATAAAATGACGTTTTATTTCAATGCTCATGAAATGCTATAGTAATCTGTTTTCCGAAAAATTTATGCCTATGTTTTTTTTTTTTTTTTTTTTTTTTTTTTTTTTTTTTTTTTTGGCAAATCACAACTTTTATTTATTTATTAATTAATTTATTTTTTTTTTTAATAAATTTAAATCACACCTCATGTAAATACTTACAGATATTTTAAACTATAAAAATGTTTGATTTTGTTTTCCAGCGTATGTATAAACTGCATAATGAAATATATATTGAGTTATGTATTTTGCACATTTCTTTAAAATCTTTCAACTTTTTCTGACGTTTCTTAGAGAAAATAAATAAATAAGACCATGGATATACAAAAAAAAAGGAAAAAAATCTGATATTTATTTCAAAGAACATGAACTGTCATAGAAAACATTCATTAGCAAACATTCTTGTAAGCAAAAATTTCATGTCAGTGACTTTCATCCTACTTTAAAATTTTGTTTGGGAGTCTTACATCAAATCTTGTAAAAATATTTACAGATATATTTAGTTAAACAATATTTCTATGCATCATCTTGTTGATATTTTAAAAAAATTGCCTGCTTATTTTCAGCACTTCGCAACAAAATTAAAAAGTGCTTATGCAATCGGGTTTTTTTTTCTTTTTTTTGTTGTTGTTATTTGTTTGTTTGTTTGTTTGTCTGTGCACGCTCTAACTCCTTTAAATATACTGAGATTTTCATACAACTGATTAAGCGTTTTTAGAGTCACCGAAGTATATTTGGTATTCTATATGAAGTATATACGATTAATGATTGATTTACAGGAGCATTCAAACGAATTCGATTACTTTATGGCATATAAGTAAAACTCGTTTAGTGAGTATACTAATGACATTAAACTATTTAAAATGAATTGAAGCTCATATAAATCACAATAATTCCACTACAATCAGCTAAAACAGAGCCTTAATAGCATTTTTTAAATTAATTTTCAGGGGAACACAAAAGAAATCCGTTACAGTATCGTCTTACTGTAATAACTGTTGGAGAGTACGTTATAAATTTGGTATGCGCGTTTAAATTTAATAAGGTTTTTGCATATTACCCTTTGTATATAAATAATATACTTCATACAGCTGGCTGCAAAAAAGTATTTGTATGCCATTTTCCATATTAGAGGAAATTGCTCATGGTGAATTTTTAACTAAAATATACGTCTCTTAAATAAACAGTTAACAACAATGTTTAACAACATGTTGTTAACAGATACAAATCTCTAAATCGTAAACAGGGCTGCTAAAAATCCGTATAAATTTCTGATTGTAGATGGGAACAGATTGAAATCTTTTTTTAAATGCATTATACATTTCCATATGGTGAAATTAGACGTTATATTTTAAGTTTTTATGCGATTCAATTTTGTTACATTTCTCGAATAATATTAAAAATGCTTCATAATCTATGCTTGGTGCATGACTCTTTTTTCTTGTTATCTTATTTAAATAATCCATGTAACTTTTATAAAAAAAAAATTACAATTCTTAAAACAGTTTAAATAAACTAAAATGTGTTTCATCAATAATAAATATAAAGGTAACATATAAAAGTCCATCTAGTAGATTTACTAACATAAATTAAATTTCAAACAATTAAATATGATGACTTCATATTTTCCAGAAAATGCATTTGAGGTAAAATTGTTTCACGTGCTTTAAATATTTCAGTTAATCCTTAAATAGTATTTTTTATTCATTAAAAATAAACTTCATAAAAAAAAAACCCAAAAAAATGTAAGATCACTTAATTTTGAATGTATAGAACAATGTAATGCAAAAGACAGAATGCCCGATATAATTGCATTTAAATTATTCAAGGATGAAGTTATTGAAGCAATTTAAAATCCATTAGCGTCCTTACACGTAACCTCTTTTATATTACAGTTTGTTTTAAATAATAATACTTCTTACATTATTTATTTTTCTGATCCTCCGCAAATGCATGTTAATAAACACAATTTTGGGAAATGAATATTTGTATAAATTAACTATGAAGCTGGAAACACATTTTTTTATAATAACTAATAAATACAATTCATTCATGTAATAAGTTCTACATTCACTACATTCAGCAAAATAAAAAATAAAATAAAATAAATAAATAAAAAAACCGGAAATAATAAAAATATGAATACAGTACGTGTAAAAAGTTTAAGCACAATACAAATTTTCAAATAAAACTTTAAATATTCAGTTTATTAAAATATTTGTCTTGTATATGTTAATAATATCTATTTTAACACCATATTCATTGAAATTAACTTATAACTTTTATTTTAACACCATATTCATTGAAATTAACTTTTAACTTTTATTTTAAACCATGGAGTTTAAGAATAGAATAAAATAAACCGTGTCAAAAGTTTAAGCACAAAATCGTTTTAATGCAAATTTTACAATCTGACTTAAGCGGTTGCGCACGCAAAAAATTTCTGGTTGTATAAGAAGCTGTTATTTGTTGTTTACGAGTTAGTACAAAATGCCTCGGTCGAAAGAATTTCCAGAGGAAGAGGAGATAAAAATATGGAGTATGAGAGCAAAATATGAGTCTGTTTCTGAAATTGCAAGTTATTAAAAAGATCAAAACGAGATATTCATCAAATTTTGGCTCGTGGTAATAATTTCAAACGAAAATTTCGTTCAGGAAGGCCGCGAGTGACTAGTTTGCGCGAAGATAACCGTATCAGAAATTTGACTTCAACTGGTAATTAGTTCCTTTCAGAAATAAAACATGCAGCTGGAGGACAAATATCGAAAAAAAACTGTTCATAGAAGAGTTTTGGAATCCAAATACATAAAATATCATAAAATGGCTCGATTACCGACTCTCAAACGACACAATAAAGAAGCTAGATTACAATGGGCCAAAGAGCATAGGCCAGTTGGTGAAAAGTGAATGAATTTCATATTCAGTGATGAAAAAAATGGAACCTCGATGGTCCTGATGGGCTTAAGTACTATTAGCATGATCTCCGCAATTAACCTAGAAGTGTATTTAGCCGACAACATGACGGTGATTCTGTAATGGTGTGGGGGGCTATTTCTTTCAATGGTTAGACATGTCTAGCATTCATCAGAGGTCATGAAAACTCTAAAAACTATCAAGAGACACTTGCCAATCATTTGCTTCCTGTTGCGAGGTTTGGGGGGGGGGGGGGAGAAAAATAGTGTCGAAAAAATAGAAGTCGAAAAAAGTGTCTGTTTTGAAATGGCCGGCAATTAGTCCTAATTTAAACCCCATAGAAAATATGTGGGGTATTCTCACTCATGTAGTTTATCCAAATGGAAAGCAGTATTTTTCAGTTAAAGATTTGAAAGATGCCATTGAGAACGCTTGGTTTAAAATTGAACCAGAAACAATTCAGAATCTCATTTTATCGATGGGAGACCGTATATTTAGAGTAATTCAGCATAAAGGAGCAATAATAAAGTATTAATTTTTTATTATTATTGCTGTGCTAAAGACTAAAAACTACCATGCTTAAACTTTTGACACACTTATTTTTGTTCTTTTGATAAATTTTATTACTTAAGATAAATTTTATAACATAAATCTGTTAACTGTCTTTTTAAAACTACAATTTGTAGATTATGTGAAAAGGAAATTAACTTTCATTCATTAATAAAATTTTATTTTGATATTTTCTGTTGTGCTTAAACTTTTGACACGCACTGTAGTAACTATAATAAAATAAAAGTGACGACTTATTGAGATGTGCATGGAATGACGTAGCAAATATTTTTACTTCCATAAAGTGTACGTCTTAACATTTTTTTTGTAACTTTACAACAAATTTTATGTAAGTACTTACAAATTTTTGCATCAGACAAGTGTTTCAATTTGTTTCCTGGTATATTTAAGTACTTTGCATTTTTTTTCATTCATATTTAAATGTTTATTTATACAGGTACAAAAATTTTATACGATTCTAAAAAATCTCTAAACTTTTTTTGAAATTTCTTAAATTACAGTAAATAAAATCATGAACTAACAAAAGAAAATAAATCTCTCATCTTATTTCAAAGAGTATGAACTGTTTTAGTAATCATACTTTAGCAAATATTCTTGTAGACAAAAAATTCAAGTCAGTGATTTTCAGCAGGTTTGTGATGTTATTTGAAAGTTTACATTAAATCTAATAAAAATTCTTATAGATATCCTTAATAACAAAAATATTTATATATTTTTTGTAGTTGCAGAACATATATTAAAAAAAGACATTTTTATTTTATTTTTTATTTTTTTTAACGACCCTTGGGATTTAAAAAAAAAATTCAATTCTTAAAAAAGTTTGAAAAAATAAAAAGGTATCCGAAAAAATAATAAATATGAAATTAGCATGTAGAAGTTTATCTAACAGAGTTAAAAAATATTTCTAATTGCAAATAGTCAAAGAAAATGACATTATATTCCTCAGGAGATAGAAGTAAGATATAATTGTTTCAGTTATTTTGAAAGTTTTACGTTAATTCTTATTTGTATATTTCGTATTTAAAATTAAATTTAGGGGCGGAAATTAAAAAAAAGCAAGATCACATAATTTTGAAGTTAAAAACGATGTAATATAAAAGCTAGAATATCCAATATAATTGCATTTTAATTACGCACAGTTTAAGTTCTCAAGGCAATTTAAAATCCATTAACATCATTTATATTACAAGTTGTTTTAAATAATAATATTCGCTGCATGGTTAAAAAACTGCAGTTTGTATAAAGGAATTATAAGCTGAAAATGCTTACTTTTTATAAATAACAAGGAAAAACTATTTATTTCTGTTTACATTACAAAGCGTGTTTTGTGATGGTCTTTTTTTAAATTTCAGATTGTTTTTATATTTAGTTTTAATGATTTCCAATGTAAGATAAACTAACAAAAGAAAATAAATTTCACATATTATTTCAAAGGGAATAAACTGTCTTAGTAATCATATATTAACAAATATTCTTGTAGACAAAAAATTGAAATCAGTGATTTTCAGCAATTCTTGACATTTCACTTGAAAATTTACATCAAATCTCACAAAAATTCTTAAAGATATTCTTAATAACAAAAATATTTATATTTATTTTCTAGTTTAAAAAAAAAAAAAGTTTTTAGTTGCTTATTTTTATTTATTTTTTATTTTTTAACCATCCTTAGAATTTTTCAAAAATGTTTTCCAATTCTTAAAAAAATAAAAATAAAAATAAAAATAAAACATTTAATAAAATGAAAAAATGACTCAAAATATATAATTAACACAAAGAAGTTAATACAATAGAATTGCGAAAATATTTCTAATTGCAAATATTCAAACAAGATAACATCATAATTCTCAGAAAATAGAAATAAGACATAATTGTTTCAGTTGCTTTTACTGTTTTACTTTAAATGTATTTTGATTAAATAAAATTTAATTTTGGGACTAAAATTAAAAAACGTAAGATCATATAAATGTAAATACACGAAACAATGTAATGCAAAAGCCAGGATCTCCAATATAATTGCATTTAAATTACTCAAAGATGAAGTCATTAAAGCAATTTAAAATGCATTAACATCTTTTATATTCTAAGTGTTTTAGATTATAATATTTATAACAACATTCATTTTTCTGATCCTTCGCCAATTGTATTCTAAGAAACGAAATTTATATCATTGAGTTATGAAGCAAAAAATAGCATTTTTTATAAACAACAGAGGAAAAACCTGTTTATTTGTGTTTGTTTTATAAAACGCGTTTTCTGATGGCCTCTTCTTAATATTCAGATTGTTTTCATATTTAGTTTAAATGCTTTCCAACATAGCTAGACATGATTTATGACTTCGTTCCGTCTGTCTATCTGAGTATTCGCGCTCTAGTTTCTGTAAATAAAATTTATTGTTTAGAAAGAATATCAGTATTCTCGTTTATATATCTTGCTGACGTTTTATATCCATAATTTAAATATGTTGTGAAGATCTAATGTAGCATTTTTCGTGTTGAGAGTTTTTTGTTCAGTATTTCTTGTTTATTTAAAGGAACTCCAAAACGTCAATTACATTTTTGTGCTTTGGTAGAAATTCGTTAAAATGCATTTTAACCTACATCCATCATTAGCGTTTATATCCAGAAATTTCGATTCGACACCGGAAAATCCAAAAGAAAAACTTCTTAAAATCTAATCATTAAACTGTTGCTCGTTTTCATTTGTTGTAAAATAAAAGACATACTTAACATATATGCATCTGATAAGTATAAGTCATGATAAGATGATTGAACCCTGTCGAACGGAAGTGAACACGAGTATTGCAAATCTGCTAACTACACTAGTAACAACTGCATTGGTTCAATTTTTTTTTAATTAAACAAAAATATTAAATATCAAATGTAGAACAAGTATAAAAAAAATAATTCAAGTATAAATTCAAACCTCTATTCAAATGTGCAAAAATACCCTAGTGTTTATCGAACAAGCAATTTATAAAAACATGAACAACGTAAAAAATCGTATAGGTAAAATGAAGGGTCAAAATATTCAAAATTAAATACGCTTTCAGGAAATAATTTAAAAAAGAAAATCGATATATTGACTAATTTCAAAATACTGTGTCCCCTTAAAAAAAAAAAAAAAAAAAAAAAAAAAAAAAAAAAAAAAAAAAAAAAAAGAATATTTTACTTCACTTGTCATTACTGCAAGACTCAATCAGTATTTTTCAACTATCATATCACTTCTATCTAAAGTCTCATATAGAGAATGTATTTGAATTAAAGTCAAAAAGAATGAAACGCGTATGTTTTTGACAACCTATGGGGATTTTCAGACAACTTTAGGAAACTCCTGCTTATTTTTTGAAAATTGTCAATGACAGTCATTTATAAAACTCTATCTCAGAATAATCGGAATTTAATATTTGACAGTGGTTTATTTCTTATTTGAAAGAAGTGTTATATATACAGGGGGTGGACAAAAATATGGAAACACCTTTTGAAATGCATGTTTGAAAAGAAAGATGGATTTTAATGAACTATGTAGATGGTTCTGGCGTTTTCGCCTACTGACGCCACCTATACAACTTCGTAAAATCGTTGCACCGTTCAGTCGTTGTTGGAGCACTGTTATGTGAAGTTGTCATTGCATTATGACAGAGTTAATAGACTTCGAATGTGGCCAAATTGTTGACACGCGTATGGTGGGTGCTTCGGTAAGCAATGTAGTCGAGGTTTTTAGTATTTCAAGAGGTACTGTGTCGAAGATTTATTCCGCATATTTGAAATGCGGAAAAACATCATCTGCTAAATCACAGCGCGGACGAAAGTGTGTGCTGAGTGATCGTGACAGACGATCATTAAGGAGGATTATCGCGAAAAATAAGAAGGCCACAGCTGCAAAAGTTACTGCTGAAATGAATGTCGGGTTACCAAGCCCTGTGAGTACCAAAACAATTAGTAGGGAGCTTCATAAACAGAAAATTGCTGGCCGTGCTTCAATTGAAAAGCCATTCATCAGTGATGCTAATGCCCCTAACAGGAAAAAGTGGTGTTTAAGTCATAAGCCTCGACTATAGAGCCGTGGAAGACAGTAATATGGTCTGATGAGTCTTCTTTCACATGGTTTACCACTTTTGGCCAAGTTTACGTCTGGAGAACGCCATCTCAAGCCTATAATACAGACTGCTTGTTGCCAAGAGTAAAACGAGGCGGGGGTTCGGTGATGGTTTGGGCACCCATATCTTGGTTTTCTTCTGGCCGTATGATAACTCTGTCAGGGCGTATTACTGCTTAGACTTATGTGAACATTGTGGCCAATCAAGTCCATCCAGTGGTACAAACTTTGTTCCCCAATGGTGATGGTATCGTCCAAGACGACAACGCCCCGTTCACACAGCTCACATTGACCAGGCTGGTTTTCTGAGCACGAGGATGAATTGTCGCATCTCCCCTGGCCACCACAGTCACCAGACCTGAATATTATCGAACCTTTGTGGTCTACATTGGAGCGGAAAGTGTGTTCTCGCTATCCACCGCCAACATCGTTATGTGAACTTCCCACCGTTTTGCAGGAAGAAATGTACAATATTCCCTTGGCAAACATACAGGAACTGTATTTATCCATTCCGAGAAGATTGCAAGCTATATTGAATAACAACTGGTACCCTACACCATATTAGGCAAGGAAACATGTTTTTTTAAAGGTGTTTCCATATTTTTGTCCAACCCCTGTATATATATATATATATATATATATACCATTAAATGTAACCATTAAATGTATATATACCATTAAATAATATCATTAAATGTAAAATAACTTATAAACCATTATATGTATATATATAAGGATAATTTCAAGGATTAGCATGAATCCCTTTTAATTTAATACTTCTCTGCTAAATATAAGTTTGAAGATGAAATGTCTAAGAAAAAAATTATGCTTGTGTTCCATTTGTAAAATTTTTTATACAGTTTAGTAAATTAACATTTCAGCTAAATAAGATATAATACTTTTTCTGAAATTAGAAACATTACACTTGAAGAAGGAACAAGTAAGAAAAATCATGCGTTAAGCATAGATTATGAAGCACTTTCCAACGCTTCATGAAATCTTTAACAAAACTTCTTTATTTAGGTAAATAAGGATATAAAGCCAAATATGTATTTCAGTACTATCGAACAGCCCTGTATTTGATCTGTCAGCTAATATACATACTATATAATGGGAAAAATTAATTTAGCAAAAAATACCTAATAGCTAGAAATTTCTCTTTCAGCAATTTGTACTAATGTATAGAAACATTCTTGAATACTTTGTTCAGTCTTGTAGTTTGCCTGGTACCATTATTACACATCAGTGTTAACATAAAATTTATTTTAAACTAAAACACTCTTCAAACAACTGAAATCACTTTCTCATAAATTATCATTCATAGGCTCCATGTACCCAATTCTTTGCGTGGCCCTGTATATCATTTTATCTATATTCTGCAAACATTTCTTAGTAAATTTCATGCAGTCAAACGTAAAAATGCATAATTTATTTAAGAATCTCGTTTTAGTAATTTATGTTCGTATTCAGTAACTTAGCGAGATCTTTTGGGTAGCCCTGTGTATTAACTATAGCATTTATAAACAACATATAATATGCATAAATTTAGTGTAACTTATACGCGCATATCATAATTAAAATACATTTCATCCATCCATCAGCTATCATCGGATACATATAGAGTACTTCGGAAAGAATGTACTATTTGAAATATTTTGTGTGTCCCTCTAAATACTATGTACTTTATATTAGGAAAGGCAGTATCATATAATTTATACTATGCCTCATTGACATACATCAATTTTATTATGCATGAAACAGTTTAATACAATTAAAATATGTCACACACAATTCCCACTTTTACCATTATCTAATGGAATTCTTTTGAGTGGGCCTATAAATGAATAATAGCTACATTTTCACCTTATATTTTATAGAATGCATATTTTAATGCACCTCGTAAAAACATATAAATTTTAATATGTTTGACAGGGTATAACATTTTTAAAATTCCTTTAAAACAATTTTTCTCCATAGGCCGTAATGTAATTGGAAACTTTTGATTCTCCCTGTAGATAAACTAATCATGGTAGAAACTTCATTTTAAATAGGGTTCGTGCTAGGGTAAACGTCAATAACGGCCAAAAATGTCACGGCAATCCCAGTACATTTACGTGAGTTAGAGCGCGGACAGACGGACAGACAAACCGAATGCATAAGCACATTTCAACTTTATTCGAAAGTGCTAATAAAAAAAGGAATATTTTACTTCAAATTGTCATTGCTGAAGGACACAATCAGCATCTTTCAACCATCATATCACTTCTATCTGAAGTCTTATATAGAGAACTTATTTGAATTGAAATGCGAAGTGCATATGTTTTTGCCAGCTTCTGGACATTTGCTATCTTCATGCAGATTTAAATAACTAAGTACTGTTTATTTTTAAGAAACTGCATTTAAAAAGGGTTTTTTGAGTTTAAAAATTGTCATTGTCAATAATTTTTTAAACTATATCACGGATTGGTCGGGATTTAATATTTGACAGTGGCTTCCTTCTTATTTGGAAAAAGCTTTATATTTACTTATATATATATATATATATATATATATAAGGATGATTTAAAGGATTAGCATAATCACTATGAATTTAATATTTCTCTGTAAAAATATAAATTTGAAGATAAAGTGTTCAATTCAAATAAATATGGTTTTGTTCCATTTGTAAAAATTTAATAGAGTTTAGCAAAGTAACTGTTTAGCTAAACCGTTTTCCTTAAATTAGAAGTATTTCACTTGGAGAAATGAAAAAAAAGCATATTTTACTTCAAATTGACATTAGTACAAGACTCAATCAGCATCTTTCAACTATCATATCACTTCTATCTAAAATCTAATGCAGAAAATGCATTTCAATTGAAGTAAAAAAGGAATGAAACGCGTATGTTTTTGACAGCTTCTGGAGATTCGCTATCATCATATAGATTTAGGAAACGAAGTATTCCCTTATTTAAAAGAAAAAAATGCTGCATATATAAAGGGTTTTTTCCGTTTAAAAATTGACAATAACATACTTTTTTAAAACTCCAACACGGATGTGTCGGAATCAAACATTTTACTTATTCATCATACGTAGTAAGGGTAAGCCTTGCAATCGTTTTGAAAATCAAAATTTTTTTGACGGATTTACACGTTTCACTTAGTGGAGATTCCGAAAAACGTATTTTCAGGGAAAAAAATGGCCGTCCGTTCGTCCGTCTGTCTGTCTGTAAACGCTCTATCTCACGAAGAAATTGAGATAGAGACTTGAAATTTTGCATGTACTTAGTATGTAAGAATGGGGCGAACCCTATTTAATATCAGTAACCTCGATTATCCAGAACTATTTTTTCGGACTTTTGAAAAATCCGTTCTGATGAAAGGTATATACAAATTTCCGAAATTTTGTATTTTAAGGAGTAGACTTTAAAGGCAATAAAAAAACACAAATTTTGCATAAAGAACAAAGTCGATCGGATTATTAGTAGCCGAGATATTTGTAATCCTGTTTTCCACATTCTTCGATTTTTCGTGACCCTGTATTTCATTCAAATTTCTATTCAGAGATATATTTAAAATGGAAATTAGACGCTTAATCCGACGCAGTAAACTATTAGTTAATAGGATTATTATTTTTGGAATTATAAGGATGTTTCTTTAAAGTAGTTGAGTACTACTTGAGTAGTTTCTCATTTTATATAATTTGTCAAAATAAGTTCGCCAGCAATTCATAAATAGAGCATTATTATGTATATTAACAATATTAAAATATACGTTTAAATTTTGTTTTGGAATTGCGAAGCATTGTATAAATAATTTTCACATTTTTATTTTCCTATATTATATTATGCATATTCATGATGGGTAAGTATTACGGTGGCCTCCAACGACTAGTTTTAGTAAAAATTAACTTAGCTATAAGTTTCTTATGTTGAAAAATAATTTTTATTTCCGCTTTTTGTGAAAGAATCATTCAAAAGTCGGATGTATTTTATTAATTTTCCTTTTTTTTCTTTCATTTAATGAACGACATTACTTGATAATATTAAGTTCTACTTGTTATTGCTGCAAGAACTTTCAACTGTCGTTATCTATGTAAAATGCCATACAGATAATGTATTTAAATTGAATTCAAAAAGAGTAAAACGAGTAGGTTTTTGAAAGCTTCTGGAGAAACTCTATCTTGGTATAAATCTATGAAACTTATCACTGCTTTAAAAAAAACTGCATTTATAAAAGGTTCTTATTTTCTATTTTTGTTTAAAAATTGACAATGGCTTATTTTTTGTTTGGAAGAACTTATTGTTTATTTATTATTTAAAAAATGATTAAAGGATTGGCTTAATCACTATGAATTTAATATTTCTTTGTTTAATATAAGTTTGAAGTTACAATGAATATTCAGAAAAAATATGCTAATCATTCATTTCTAAAAAAATGATATACTTTACTATTTTTGTTTCGTTTTTTTTATTTAAAAACTGACAATGACTTATTTTATGATTGTGAAGAAGTGTTTTTTATTTATTATTTCTAAAAGAACTATTTAAGGATTACCATTAATCCCTATGAATTTAATATTTCACTGTTAAATATAAACTTGAAGATACAATGTTTATTCATAAAAATATGCTTATGTTTCATTTGCAAAACTTTTATACACTCTAATAAATTAACATTTTAACTAAAGTGCGCCACTCACCGGTTCACTTAAATTAAAAATAATTAACTTGAAAGAATAAAAAAATTACTTCAAATTGATTAAAAATAAGTATTTTTAAAAAATTTCTTTAGATATAGGTTTCTTAGGTACTACTAGGTTATCCCAAAAAATTACCGCCAAACTATAAGATTAAATGCCAATAATGGATGATCGTGAATGTCACATTCAAAGACATTAAATACGATATTTAAAATGTCATTAAGTGATTTTTATTTGGACTTTTTATTAATATTTTTATTAATATTCTACTAATTATTTGTTTTTTCTTTTGTTATTTAAAATAAAATTATGTCAATATGTATAATTTGGCTATTAGTTTGGCGATTTGTATAATTTGGCGAAATCGGTCGACGAGATAACAGAGTAGTACCGTTTTTTATTTTGAAAAACTATTGTTTATTTTTGGTTTGTAAAAGAATTATTCCCAGTAATTTCTGATTTAAAAAGAAATTCCTAAAATGCACTCATAGATCTCAAAATCATACAAATTAAAAAAAAAATCTTGTTCCCAATAAAATATTTTGAACCTAAATAAAAATGTAGAAGGCTTTTCAAAGATAGGACAGAAATAACAAAGTAGTTTACACTTATTATAATCATTTAGTATTTTAAGACTGCAGAAAGAGCATTTTGAAGAAATATATTCTATTTTTATTGTAACTCGTAAGACATTGTGACGTCACTGCAACGTCGTTGTGAAGTCACATTGTGATTTTAAACCATCGATTGTCCATGTGACGTCACGTGATGTCGGTTGGTTGGTTGATTTTTGACGTCCGATTATCTGCGCTAGGGATATAGTAACAGGGGGGAGTGCCCTTCGTGGGGGTCTTTCTAAGGGAACCTAACCCGTATTTACGCAAGGTTCGAAGAAAACCACGAAAACTCCGAACGGTTAGGCCGACAGCCGCGATTGGGTTCGAACCCAGCACCTGCCGTCTACCAGTTGAGAGGTCCGAACCTCTCGGCCACTGGTGGGGCCACGTGATGTCGGTGTGAAGTCGTTATGGCCGTTTTAGAGCTTTTTTGTGACGTCACATTGTGACCACTTTGTGACCAAATTGTGAAAAGTGTGTCATTTGTGACTACTTTGACATTATCATTGTGACGAAGCTATGACAAAAGCGACGATATTTAAATTTCCAGAAACATATTTTTTAAAGTAAATAACATGTTTTGAAGAATATTTGTAATTTTCTAAAAAATTTTAAGAAAGTCACATCTCAGTCACAATGTGACGTCACTGAGTGATGGCATTTTCGTCACAGATGTGAAGTGACCAAAGTGACTCCCAGTGACGTCACTGTGACCATGCATGCTATGAGGGAGGTATTGAAAAAACAAAATATGAATTAAAAAAATATATATTTCATAAAACACACAAAAACTTGATTAGAGCCAAAAAATGATAATAAAATATAACAAGTTGGAAAATGAGCGTCAGGCGTAGCAATTGAGGTGCGTTCATACTATGAAGAAATTTTTAAAATAATCAGATCTTGGTGTACAGCACTTCGGATATAATAGAGCATCTAAAATCTTTTGTGTACCTCTGTAAATATTATCTGCTTTTTGTTATATTGGATGCAACTTGCAGTAAACTCCAGAAAAAAATATCAGTTTCATAAAATCTGAAATAGCTTAATATAATTGAAACGCGCCTTAAATAATAATTCCCCTATATCATTATGTAATGGAATAATAATTTTGTGTGGTCCTGTAAAGTACTAACAAATATTATTTTCACCACAAATGTCACAAAATGTATATTTTAGTATATACTTCAGAGATGCATATGAATTTTATTATGTTCCAATTAATAAAACATAATTAAAATACACTTGAAACTATTTTTTCACAATGACCGTGGTATCTTTTTGAGTGTCACTGTATTTAAATAATGAGTCCATTTTTCATAAAATTTAAAATGTCTCGACAAAATTATGCAATAATTATAAATTTTAAATGATTCAATTGGGTAGTTTTTACTCTGTTATATGCGGACAGACGGACACACTGGATGACGACTATAGGTCCTACGTAATTACATAATCACGAACTCACCTAATAGGGTAAAAGTAAAAATTGTAATCATGAAAGTTATTTTATAAAAATAAACTTTGACTACCAACATGAATTTGTGTAATCATGATTTCAACGTTTTTATTTGGTGCACTTCTCTTTCGACTAATGCATAACTTTATATTAGTGATAAAACAATGTCTTATACAATATAATTTTCTGTAGCAATATATATTTTTAAGTTATCGCACTTTATTGGCAATTGGACGCTATATTTTGCTAATTTTTGTTTCAATATATTATTTCAATTCAAATAAATACTTGAAAATTGCAGTATTCTCCCAGTATACCACAAAATATATAACAATTAAAAATCAAATAGCAGTCGCCAAAAGGATTTTCAAAAAATGAAAATATATTTTTGAAAGTTTTCAGTTAATGAACGTTACATTATATTACGTTTTACTTTCTATGTGTACAAAATTACAGACATTACAAACATTTTTTAGCTCTTCCCAACAAAGTTGAAAAGTGCTTATGAATTCGGTTCCTCTGTCCTTCTGTCCGACTGTCCCTACATTAACTCGGATTTTTATAAGCCTTATAGCATTTATTTAGGGTCCCCAAAGCATGTTTGGTATTGTATATGACGTATGTACGATCAATGTTTCATTTAAAGGGACATACGTAAGAATTCAATTATGTTATGATATATGGGGGAAAATCATTTAGAGAGCATATGACGCTGATGTATGAACTCCATATGACGATGGATCGTCATATGGAGTTCCATTACCTGCGGTCTATTTTGTTGAGCTGTCTAAATGACATACCAGATGTTATGACCAATAAGGTTATCTGAGCGAAAAATCCCAGCCGGCTATCGCCCAGGTAGTTTAACAGGTAAAGCATTGGCCTTGTAAGCCAAGTATCTGGGTTCGATTGCCGGCCGGGGCAATTTTTCGCTCAGTTGGAAATATTCAATTCGAATGATTACTTTACCAATCAGTTAGATTGTGTTGAAAACAATAGTATATCTACGTACCCGTCGTTATATGGAGTTCCATTACCTGCGGTCTATTCTGTTGAGCTGTCTAAATGACAGATCAGATGTTATGACCAATAAGGTTATCTGAGCGAAAAATCTCAGCCGGCTATCGACCAGGTAGCTTAACAGGTAAAGCATTGGCCTTGTAAGCCAAGTATCTCGGTTCGATTCCCGGCCTGGGCAATTTTTCGCTCAGTTGGAAATATTCAATTCGAATGATGAAATGTGTCGTAATATTTTATTTTTTTAAACGGTTCAGTTTTGTTGTATGATTCTGAAATTGTTCAAAAATGCTTCATAGACATGCTTGACAAAAGATCTTATTTTTCTTCTTTATGTTTTATAGCGGGTGTTCTCGGGGTGTTTGCGGGTGTTTTTTTTTATAAATGTGTGCATAACATAAACATTCCATCATATACGTTACATCTTTGGAGCTGTTTTATAGTAATTTTAAACTGGTTTTTATAGCCTCATGTGATGCCACATGCCTCATATTTGTCTCAGGACTCAGGAGGATAATGGACGAAATAATAACTACATAATTATTTAATATACTACATAACTATTCAATGGAACACTTTCTTTTTCGAAAAAAAATTCTGTTCATTAAGTACATTACATTTTATATCTCTAAACATTTAAAGTGTAGCTTTATTCTAAAGTGAAGCGATATAAAAGAAAATGGTCATGAAATTAAATTGGAATTTGATTGTTAAAGCAAATTCAAAAGCGTTTTTATTTGTATTTTGATACATTAAACTGCAAGGAGAAATAAACCATGGAATAATAAAATTGTGAATATTTTTAATCATTTCAAGTTATTGTCCTCGCGTTAAATAAAAAAGAAAGTAAAGATTATGTCATGCGACACAAAACACTACGAAAATTTAAACACTAAAGTATTTATAAAGTCTAAAACTAGTTTCTAGACTAAGTATAGTTTATTATAAAATTAAATTACTGAGAAACACAAACTGAAGGTCGTGAGTATTAAAGTACTGTAAAGTTTGTAACTTCCAAGAATATATATTAAATTGTTCTTATCTTGCATGCCATCTTCTTAGAGGGGATTTCGTTTCTTCTTCAGGAAGCACCTATTTAAATCCACTACGATATTTTTGGAAAAATTAATAAGCTGTTACACCATTGACTATGTGCTGAAAACATAACTATGAAGACTGCCGGATTCACAAATAATCTTCCTTTAATTAACTCAAGGAGATAGAACACACGTAGGTAACTTTACATAAAACAGCTATGAACTTATCATAAAAGAGGTTTTAGAAGGTTTTAAAAGGAAAGTTATTTGTTTAGGAGCCCGCATTTGGCTTTCGAGCATGATCTTGAAGAACAGTCAACACCTGCGGGAAAAAATTTGTTCTAGAGAAGCTCCGCAGTAAGTTTATGACGTCAGTTCGAATGTTTCCTAGCCCTCTAAGCGTTTGGCCCGTAATATTCCGTACACTAAGCTCCAGGTTTCACTGCAATATAAGCAATGTTTAAGATATTATAATTCTATAAATTTAATGAATTTTCAAAGCATTGAAGAATGATTAAGACTCTCAAGGATTACATTTATATTCCTAAATAAGATTTTTTATGTAATATTGAAAGAATCATATTTTTATTAGCATTTAAAATAAAATGCAGAGAAAACAACATTACAATTTTACCCATTTGCAAGACGCTTGGAGGGCTAGAGAATTATTTTCTTTCTTTAAAATACATTTGTAGTGCTTCCATCTGGCGAGCAGTCTGTAAACAAATTTCCTATGAAAAAAAGTCCTTTTTAATCCAATACAAACAAAATGAGTTTTGAATTTTTAAATTGCGTTGTTATTATTATTATTATTATTATTATTATTATTATTATTATTATTATTATTATTATTATTAATCTTTTTAGCATAGAATAAACAATTTCAAATATATGAATAATTCAAGACAAAGTTCCTTAATATATATGTATGTTTATATATTCGTACATGTTTTCAAAATAAAATTAATATTTATATGACTTCTACACTCCCCTTCAGCTTTTTTCAAAACAGTACTATTACATAAATTTTATTAGTATTTTTAACACTTATTCCAATTAAAAGCAGTCGAAGTATATACACATGGAATTTTTAAAAATTGCTCAATGAAATGTACATCTTTATAAATAATAAATACTATTCTTATTACTTAAAAATTGTGACATTTGGAAGCCTCTGAAGACGGATATTCATTTAAGATATATGAGAATCAAATACGCACAATCGTTAAAAACATAAATGAATTTTTAAAACCAAGTGCATTAATCAGCATTCCATTTGCGTTTCATTGAGATAAATGGCAAAAAGTGATAAAGTATAAAATATTTAAGCTTCAAATATTTTATTACTCACCCTAGTTGTTTGTTCATGATTTAACACATAAATATTTTACGTGGTAAAAAATATTGTATAAACTATAAAGGTCCCATTTCTTCCAAGTAAAAAGCAGATAAAGTGTATGTATCCTGAATTTTTCAAAAATTACCAAATAAACCCTTACAATTAATAAATCTTATTCTGACTATGTATGATTTGTGCTTTATTGGAAGCGTCTGAAGACAGATAGTCATTTTAAATACATGAGAATAAAATATGCACAACCGTTAAATTGAAAAGTATTTGAATTTCTAAAATAAAATGCATTAATCAGTATTCCATTTGTGCTTCGTTGAGATAAGTAGCAAAAAGGGATAAATTATTAAACTTTTAAGCTTCAAATATTTAATAACTCCCCTTAGCTATTTGTCCATGATTTAACACATAAATATTTCATGTGGTAGAAAATATTGTATAAATTATAAACTTAAATGTTAATAAATTCGGCAATATTTTTGAATTCTGTCTAAAATGAAGGCAAAATAAATAAAAAATAAATAAAAAACAACAAATAAATTATCTAGAGGCATATACAGATATTTTCCACGTGAATATTTCTAAATTTTAGTACGGAGTTCATACATTTCAAGGGATATAGAATTTTATATAGAATTTACATAAATCATATTTGCCTTATTTAAGGATGTGATATCTTAAACAGTTTGGGTTATGCCTTAATTGTGACTTTGAATCCACGCTTCAATTTATACAATTAAAATTTATAACTAGGAAATTCTTTTAAAGATACGCTGTGTAAGAGACAAAATACATAACACATATGATTAAAGACAATTATTCAATGAAACATTTTCGTTTGCGAAGAATAATTTTATACCTTAAGTACATTACATTTTATGTTTTTGAATATTTAAAGCGTAGCTTACATTCTAAATTGAAAATGGCCGTGAAATTAAATTGGGATTTGAATGTTAAAGCAAATTTAAAAGCTTTTTTATTTGTATTTTGATACATTAAATAGCAAGGGAAAGTAAACTGCGAAATAATAAAATTTTAAATGTTTTTAATCGTTTTAATTTGTTATCCTCGAATTTAATGAAAAGGAAACTAAAAATTGTATCATACGGCAGAAAATTTTATATATGTTACCGGTAAAGCGTATAATTCAGTTATTGCATAAAATAACTTGCCAAGTCCGTTAAAGTGTGTAAAATTAACGGGTTCTATGATTTAACTAGTTATTTTATAGAATAACGATTGCCTAAGTGTTAAAGTATAAAATAAACAATTTAACATTTTAGAAAACTGCTTTATAAATTAACTGATGATAAATAGTTAAAGACATTCGAAAAATACATTTCAAATTATTAATAGATGATTTAGTGAGTAATACATAAAAACTGAATACATAATGTAATATCATTTTTATATTAGTTGAAAGTAATACAAAATAACAGAATGCAGTGTGGAAATAGTTGTATAAATTTTTATAACTCAAATTTACATGATTGTTAGTTACTTTGTTTTGTTGTCAAAAATTTTAAGCTATTTAAAAAGTTTTACTAAAATTATATCCCTAACACAAAATATAAATACTGCTTACAAAGAAATAATAAAAAATTTAAATATTATTAAGAAATTACATGCTGACAGGAATAATATGACATTTAACATCAATATTTTATAAACTTTTTTTTTCAAATTAATAATGCACGAGCACATTATTCTAAAATTTATGAAATACTAAAACTTTTTAGTATCTTTCTTTTATTTTCATTATATTTAAGAACAAGGATTGCCGTAACATGACATTCATTTAATTTCTGTAAAATATAATCCCACTATATGAATTTGCTATAAAAATATCGAACAGAATATCCCTTGAGAAATAAATATGAAAACAGGTATTGAAACCACTGTTAATAGATGATGGCAACAGTTAATGCCACAAACAAATTTTTCTACCTCCTGAACTTTTAGAATATCATAAGTCTGGATTAACCAATAGTCCTGTGGATTTTTTTTCTGTGCTGCTTTGGCATAATTTATTTCTTCTATCGAATTTAATAATTTTTCGCAATCATAGCACTATTTTTCTTGGTTCACGCTTGTTTAACAAGGATTCCAATAGCTATTTCACTAAAATATTTTTTACTTACCAATTGATCTCTCATTCCTGCAGAAATCATTTTTTTAAAAAATTGAAAAAGTATTTGTGAATAATCTCAAATTAAATATGCTAACATAAATATACCGTTTAGAAATTTGTACAAGTTCAATGCATCTATAGACCAAACATGCACTCGCAATGACAATAATGTAGAACCAGACATATACGATGCAAAACTAACTACACTGTTAGAAATAAATCTGTGAATTCATGGTGAAACTACCGGCAGCAAAGTGGCCGAACTTTTACCGTTTCGTTAGTAGATTTTCCGTTTATGGAAATAAAAGAAAGGAAAACTCCGTTTGAAGAAGCAGTAACTTTCTGTTACAAGGTTTGAATTTTAATGATAATAATTTAATATAATTTTTTTTTTAATTAGTGAATAGATTAATCATCAAGGAATTCCAAATTTCCATGCAATTTTAAATTGTTATATTGTTTTACTTAATTACTATTACTATTATTGTACAATTTACCTCAAGCCGTCCTGAGGATCGAAATCTATACCTTTTGATAGCGGAAAAAAATCCTTACGGACTGAGTCAAAGCTGCTGACGCCGTTTGTACAAAGTATGTCTTTTATCAGTTAGTAGGAAAATCTGTTGTGCTTTTTAAAGATTTTCTTTCAAATATACTCGTTAAAATATATTTAAACGGTTTGTTTTATTTTATTCTAGACTGATGCATAATACTTATTATTTTTTTCATCAATTTTATTTTTTATCTAAATAAAAAAAATCACTGTTTAAAATCGTTTTTTTAATGATAGAATGAATAAAAAAGTTTATTCATTTTTTCAAAAAATAATGTTATAGACTATTTTTTGAAATTGTCATGCACTATTTATTTATTTATTTATTTATTAGCTAGTTAGTTAAAAGATTTTTTAAATAAGAAGTTAAAAAAAATAAACAGAAAAAATGTAATTTAAAGGGGATTTTTTATGTTTTCATGGATCCAGTGAGATTCGAACCCACAATCTGCGCTAGTAGGCTATTAACGGTGTGGTGCCTTGACCATTCGGCCAAAGAGACCCTCACATAATGGAGTGTCTCGGCTTTTTGTTTCTATTTCCATTCGTTTCGTTATTTTCAGTAAATATGATGGAGTTTTTTATTTTTACGGAAAATACCCTTTTGTTGTGAAAAGGGACTTTTTCTGTGAAATTCAGAAAAAAAATATTCGTGAGTTTCAAAATTATGTAACAGTGTAAATTCAGTTTTAATCGTTTCAAAAGGTTTACCCCCTGCCGTTTTTAATACTTTAAAGGTTAGACAATCATTATTCTATAAAATAACCAGTTTAATCCTAAAATTTAATGATTTTACCACACTTTAACGGACGTCATTAGTTTTTTTTTTTTTTTTTTTTTTATATATATAAAATAAGTAGGTATTTTATGAAATAACGGATTATATGCTTTAACGGTAACACATACGTTGAATCAGTTAAAAACTTATGAAGCCTAAAAATTTCTATTTCTAGACTAAGTAATGTTAATTATATATAAAATACTGAAAAACACAAACAAAATGAGTTTTGAATTTTTTTATTTGTGTTATTTTTATTTTATTGTTTTAAATATAGCCTAAGCGACTTGAAATATATGAATAATTTAAGATGCATTATTTTAAAATAAGTATAGATATTATTCATATATACATTCATTTATATATATATATATATATATATATATATATATATATATACATATATATATATATATATATATTGTATTTACATATTTTATCAGAGTGAAATTAATATTTATGCGCACTTATACATTCCCCTCCTCAGATTTTTTTTTCTTTAAAACAAGACTATTACATAAATTTTATTCGAATTTTTACCATTTATTCGAAGTAAAAGCAATCAAAGTATATACATCAAGAATTTCTAATAATCACTTAATAAATGTATTTTTTTTTTTTTTTTTTTTTTTTTACAAATAATAAATCTTATTCTTATTATATATAATTTATAGCTTTCGGAAGCCTCTGAAGACGTATATTCATTTAAAATTTATGAGAGTCAAATATGCACAACAGTTAAATTGAAAAATATTTGAATTTCTAAAATGAAGTGCATTAGTTAGCTTCCCATGTGCGTTTCGATGTGATTAGTGGCAAAAAGTACTTTTAAGCGTCAAATATTTTTTGACTCACGCTTGTTGTTTGCCCATGAATTAAACCATAAATATTTCATGTGGTAGACAATATTGTATTAATTATAAAAGTTAAATGTAATAAATTCGAAATATTTTCGAATTCTATCAAAAATGACAACAAATAAATAAATAAATAGAGAAATAGAGAAATAAAATTAAATAAAGTAAATAAAAATAAAAATAACAAAATAACAAAATAACAAAAAAATAAAAGAATAAAAACATTAAAAACTTAATAAATAAAATAAAATTAAAATTAAAATTAAAATTAAAAAATAAAAAAATAAAAAAATAATGAATAAATAAATAAAATAAAGATAAAAATAAAGTAAATAAATAAATGTATTACCTAGAGGCATACACAGATACAGGTTTCAAGGCCCTTTAAGGACACGTTTCAATAGAATTTACTTAAGGTAATTGCCGAAACGTCAGTGAAGGCTTACTTTGGAGACACGAAATTTTTTTTGTGTCTGTTTGTTAGTCTGTCAGTTTTTCAGTCTGTCTGTTCCGCGATAACTTCCATAAAAAGCATCCGATTGGCTTGAAATTAAATGGGTATGTTAGTGAGGCACTGGGATTAAGCTGTATAGTTTTTTTAAGATTTGATTCATTCGTTCGGAAAATATAGAATATTTTATTTCGCACAATAATGCTTTTCTATGGCAAATCCAATAATTTTTAATTTTTTTTTCTTGATAGAAAACGTCACATTTCATTAATGGAATTCAATGGTATAGGGATACTGAAATATACCAGTTAAATTATTCGTATTGTTTTGAAATTTTGTATACACATTTGTCAGATATTTTAAATTATTACTGTAAATTTTGGAGATTTTTTGTAAATGTGTTCCAACAATATAAACTAATTTGTTTTAGAGATTTACTTATTTCAAATGTATTTATTTCATTTTCTTTATTTTCTCTTAATGGTTCTTAAGCAACCATTCATCATAATCCTTATTTTTATAATGTAATAAATTTGAATACGTGTACGAAAATTTAAATGAAGTCAACGTCAAAACTGATGAATTAATGTGTTTGTAATTTTGTGTATAACTATAACATAACCCAGAAAAGAACATAGACTATGTTTTATTAATTTTATTCACATATTTTCCATAATAATTCAAAATTTCCTTCTTTTTCATGCAGAATTAATAGCGATTTTTTGGATAAAATTTAACCAATTTCCTTTACCGTTGCCAAAAAAAAAATCAAAATATGGAATAATTTTTCAACGGCAATAAGTTTCAATTGAGCAATTTCGATTCGAAAAATTAAACTAAGAGAAAATAAATATGACGTCAGAATTAAAATAAAAATAAATATAGTACAATATATAGTCAATATAGTCAAAATAAATATAGTCAAATATTAAACACTGAAATTTGTTTCGTTAATAAGAAATTTTCTGACAAAAATGGGGGCATAATTAGAAGTAAAAGAAATTATATTTTTAGTAAAAAATAATTATATTTTTAACAATTATTCCATCTTATAAAATTTGACGTCATAATCAGGGGTGCAAAAATCTAGGCGCCGGAGGGTAGTCTCTCACCACTAAAATTTTAAATTTGTTTTCGCTCAAAATTTAATAGCATTCTAGCAGGAATTTTACACGAAATATTAGACAAAGAAAAGCGAAATAATTTTTGTGGTGAGAAACTGCCTGCTGGCGCCTAGATTTTGCACCCCTGGTCATAATTGAAATAAAACAGGTATTTTATAGTAGTCGTAAAATATATTAGAAACATGGATAGCAATAACTCATGAATAATGACGTCATTGCCAAAACTTCCGTGAAGGCTTATTTTGGCTAGACAAAATTTATTGTTTTCCGCCTGTCAGTCTGTTCTGTCTGTCTGTCTGTCCGCGATAACTGCCACGAAATGCAATCAAAACTTCTTTTTTTAGGAAACAAAATTGTAAAACCCTAGATTACTGAGTTTACACTTTCAAAAGTTCCTGATACATCAGATTTAGGTGTTTGTGGTGGGCAGGTATGTAGAAGCATGAGGATAATGAAAAATGCTTATTAAAACTGTTACTTATCGTTATAAATCAAAATGTATAAAGAAATACAATATATACGATAACCATTAGCAAATTGATAGAAAGTTACAAATTTAAGTTTAATGAGACTACGGGGGGTTGAGGGGGGCTCCGCTCCCCTGAAGAAATCTACTATGTTATAAAAAAAAAAAAAAAAAAAAATAATAATAGATCATGAAAATTTCAGAATATCCTAACCTAACTAAATCTTTAATTTAACGCTTTTGATGGCTGAAAAATTCTTATTCTTATTTTATTCTTATAAATAATTACGTAATTTAAAAATTTTAAATTACAGTTTCTAGGAAGTTGAATATTCCCCAAAGTGTGTTTTAATAAACATGATATGCAAAGCTGACGTTTAGGCTCCTGATCTGCAGATTTACTAGTATTTGCCTTATTTTGAGAAGAAAATCTACTTTCGGATATAAAGACCAATACTTTAAAAAAATTCTGGTATGAACACACCTACGTGTACGAACCTTGTAATATTTTATTTCTAATTAACATCGATTTAATAATAATTATGAAATTTTCTATTCATTTCTTTTTTTTATTTACGGTGCAGCAGGCAATAGAATGTTTTTAAATAGTAATGTTACATAAATTTATTAGAATTTCTAAATTTTATTCGAAGTAAAAAAGTCAAAATGTTTATATCTCGAGCTTTTAAAAATTACTCAATGAAACGTATTCTTTTACAAATAATAAATCTTATTATATATGTTTTTAGAAGCCCCTGAAGACGAATATCTATTTAAAATACATGAGAATCAAATATTCACAACCGTTAAACTGAAACGTATTTGAATTTCTAAAACAAAGTAACTTAATCAGTATTCCATTTGTGTTTCGTTGAGATAAAAGACAAAAAAAGATAAATTATGAAACTTTTAAGCTTCAAATTTTATTAGCTCATCCTAGTTGTTAGGCCACGGCTTAAAATATAAATATTTCATGTGGTAGAAAATATTGTATAATTTTTAAAAATTCCGTTTATTCCAAATAAAAAGCAGTCAAAGTAAATGCATCCAGATTTTTTAAATACTCATTTCTTTACAAATAATAAATCTTATTCATATAATATACGATTTGTGGCTTTTGGAAGCCCCTGAAGACGGATATTTATTTAAAATACGTAAGAATCAAATATGCACAACCGTTAAATTGAAACGTATTTAAATTTCTGAAACCAAGTGATTCAATCAGCATTCCGTTTGCGTTTCACTGTGTTTAATGCCAAAAAGTTATAAATTATGAAACTTTTAAGCTTCAAATATTTTTAATTCGTCCTAGTTGTTTGTTCATGATTTAGCACATAAATATTTTGTGTTGTCGAAAATGTGTTATAAATTATAAAAGCTCCATTAAAGTAAAAAGTACACAAAGTGCATACGTCTCAATATTCTGAATATCATTTAATGAGATGTATTCCCTTACAAATAACAAATCTAATTCTTATTATATATGATTTGTGACTTTTGTAAACGTCTGAAATCGGATATTCATTTAAAATATATGAGAATCAAATATGCACAACAGTTAAATTAAAAAATATTTGCATTTCTAGAACCAAGTGATTTAATCAGCATTCCATTTGCGTTTCATTGTGATAAAAGGCAGGAAGTGATAAATCATGAAACTTTTAAGCTTTAAATATTTGATGACTCACTCTTAGTTGTTTGTTCATGATTTGACACCTAAATATTTTATGAGGTAGAGAATATTGTATAAATTCTAAAAGTTAAATGTTAATAAATAAAAAAATAAAGGGTGCTTTCGTTCTTGAGATAGAGCGGTTCAGAAATCGTTAAAACGGCAGCATAGCAGTGCCACCTGTTGAGAAATTTGAGAAAAAACAAATCAGCATCAATTTGTGTCAGGGAATATCTGAATGTGCATTTAAAAAAAAAAAAATTCCGTGCATCAGGTCTTGAAATACAGCACCCACAGGTTTTATGTCACATAATCTCGGACAGACTTTTTGTAAAAACATTTTATATGGAACCTCTGATCCATTAAACGTATAAATCCGTCGAAGGCCGGAATTCTAAGATTTTCACGAATCTAATATTGTATTCTTATAAAGATTGAAGAGAGTAGAAAATAATAACGGCTATAAAAGAAATAATCATAATTATTATCAAACAGATATAATTAGAAAATAAATATTACAGGATTCGTATGCTATAGAAAATCAGGAAATTATAGGTATTTTATTACCATTTTTTAAAAAGTATTTTTCGCTATATGTAACGGTAGTTGTTTTTTCCCCTTTAAATAAGGCAAATATTACCTAGTAAAATGTATTACTTTACAAATAATAAATCTTATTCTTATTATTTGTAGTTTGTGGCTTTTAGAAGCCTCTGAAGACGGATATATCATTTAAAAAACATGAGAATCAAATATGGACAACCGTTAAATTGAAACATATTTGAATTTCTAAAACCAAGTGCGTCTATCAGCATTCTATTTTGCGTTTCGCTGTGATAAATGACAAAGAGTGATAAATTATAAAATTTTTAAACATCAAATGCTTTATGACTCACCCTAGTTGTTTGTCCATGATTAAAACATAACTATTTGTGGTACAGAATATTGTAGAAATTATAAAAGTTAAATATTAATAAATTCAGAAATATTTTTAATTCTATTATAAAAGAAGACAAAATAATAAATAACTAAGATGCATATGGAGATAATTAACTCACGATTTTTTCTAAAATTTAATAAAATAGATACTTGTGTATAAGATAAATCGTATATAAGTCCACCCCCAAATTCTCAAACCAAATTTTGAAGATAATTTAATTTTCGTGTATAAATCGAGCCATATTTCTGATAGTGTATTGAAAAAAAATTTGTAATCTAGGAATTAACAAAAAATACATTTTTGTTAATTAATAAACTTTTTACTTTTTACTTTTTAAATCAGATTTTTTTTAATTCAACGTTTTTAAACTGTATAATTATATAAAACTGCAGAAATTTCAATTATTTTAAAACGTAAAAATTTAATGATAAATGAAAAGAAAAAAAAATCATTCAAACAGGGTTCGTACGCTGCAAGATTCTTTTACCAGAATATTTGTAAAGTATTATTTGTATTTTTTAATGGAAAAACTCTATTTTTAGATATAGCAATCAGTACTTTGCGAATTTTCTGTTGCAAAACCACCTAAAATCCCAATAATCCTCTGATGCGAGCCCTGTGCAAAAATATATTTAAGTCTTATTTATAATGGTAAACAGCATCTTAGACTGCTAAAATACAGTGCATTTTTTTACGTAGGACTTCTATAAGACATATCTAGAAGGATTCTTATGTTAATAACTTATAAAAAAAGGGTTTTAAAATGTTGAAAGAATGTCAGAGTGTAGAAGGTATGTATATCTCGAACTTTTGAGAAATTACTCAATGAAATACACTGGTGTCCAAAAGTTAAGCATAATTGGTAATTAAGTAATTATTTTTAAGTAATGAAAGAAATATGAATCGGAATGTGCTGAAACTCCAGGTGTGTGAACAAAATAGTACGCGTCACATATTTTCGCGAAGAGTTTTCCCCGAAATCGAACAGGGGACCGTCAACAAATTGAAAAAGAACGAAGATCTTTTGGATAACCCTGTCAAAACTAATGTAGCAAAAGCGTTCAAACTGCACATTATGATTAATTGGCTTATTGTAATGTCCTGTGTTAATTTTTACAAGGATAGCATGTATACTCGTAGAGAAATTAAGGTTTTTTTAAAAACAGTCCTAAGTTTTTTTGCTTATACTTTGCAGAGTTCTTAATATAAAATAATGTTCTTTTTTTGAAAAAATGACAAACATCATTGTACACAATACCCTGCCGTCAGAATTAAAAAATAATAAAAATTGTATGACAAATGATTAATAATTGATTAATAAATGATTAATACTAAATATTTTTTTACTGCGCATGCGTGAACGCTATTAAAGTTTCATTTGCATATTATGTTAGTTAAATGTATAGAGTAACTTTTGTGAAAGTCTCAAAAACATTGCTTAAAAATTCTGAAAATTATCGTTGATAGAATGAGATCAAAATCCTTTATTCCCTAAATGAAGCAAAAAGATGAGGGGCTGTATCGATACTCCATTGTTTAGTGCCTACACAATATTGCACGTACAACTATATTTAGGTAAAACCCCTGATTTTTTTGCTTCCTTTAGGAATAACGGATTTTGAGTTGATTCTATAGGCGACCATTTTCAGAATTTTCAAGCTATGTTTTTGAAACTTTTACAGAAGTTGCTCTATTTATTTAGCTAACACAATATGCAAATGACATTTTGATATCGTTGACGCATACGCAATGAAAAATTATTTACTAAACATACTCATTTTTCATACAATTTTTATTATTTTTAAATTCTGATGACAGGGTATTGTGTACAATAATGTTTGTCATATTTTCAGAAAAGAACATTATTTTATAATAAGAACTCTGCAAATTATAAGCAGAAAACTTGGAAAAATTTAGGACTGTTTTTATAAAAACCTTAATTTCTCTACGAGTGTACATGCTATCCTTATAAAAATAAACACAGTACATAACAATAAGCCAATTAATCGTAATGTGCAGTTTGAACACTTTTGCTAAATTAGTTTTGACAGGGTTATCCAAAAGATCTTCGTTCTTTTTCAATTTGTTGACGGTCCCCTGTTTGATTTCGGGGAAAACTCTTCGTGAAAATATATGACGCGTACTATTTTGTTTACACACCTGGAGTTTCACCACATTTCGATTTATATTTCTTTCATTACTTAAAAATAATTACTTAATTACCAATTATGCTTAACTTTTGGACACCAGTGTATATTCCTTTACAAATAATAAATATTAAATTTTATTCTTATTATACATGAAATGTGACTTTTGGAAGCCTCTGAAGACGGATATTCATTTAAAATACTATACATGAGAATCAAATATGCACAACCGTTAAACTGAAACGTGTATTTGAATTTCTAAAACCAAGAGCATCAATCAGCATTCCAAATGCGTTTCGCTGTGATAAATGGCAAAAAGTGATAAATTATAAAACTTTTAAGCTTCAAGTATTTTATGACTCGCTGTAGTTGCTTGTCAAAGATTAACACGTAAATATTTTTTGTGGTAGGAAATATTGTATAAATTATAAAAGTTAAGTGATAATAAATTCAGAAATATTTTCGGATTCTATCAAAAGATAAAATCAGAATCATAAATTACAGAGAGGCGTACGCATATATTTTTCTAATTTATTATTTATTACTAACTAACATATATTTGATAATAATTATGAATTTTTTTTTATCGTTGATATTTTTTTTTTTTACATTTTACTTCTTTTATCCTCTATTCATTTCTAAATAGATTTTTAATAAGATAATTTAATTTGCCAATTTTTATCAAAGTGAGTCTTCTTTTAGCTTTTCATTATATAAAAAAATTCCCTGTCGGCTTGGCCTACAGGCGGAGACTAGGTAGATTTCGAAGAGTGCTCATTCCAACAACAAAAAATAAAGTATGATTATAGATAAACCCAGTTTAACAGTTTTATTTGGCCGCGTTTAAAAAAATTACAGTAGAGCATCGTTTATACGACGCCGAAGGGACTACCGAAAAACGTCGTATAAACGATAACGACGTATAATCGATTTTCACTTCCGAAACTAGAATTAATTATGTTTTCACTTAATGTTAATATTTAACGTGATGATTTGTATGAATTTGTAAACTAAACAAACCAAAATAAACAAATAACCAAAAAACGGGGGAGGGATTAGTAAGCAATTTACATATGCGTACCTTTATTTATGTTTCACCGAAAGGTTCCTCATTTACAGTACATCATTTCCTTTCCATTTAAAGTCAAAGATCAAAAACCCCGAGTGGCCAACTAAAAGTCGCCAATACTGATAATAACAGTTAGAAGGATAGGCTATTTGCAACTTAAAACAGGTCGGGAAAGCTGACCATCCCCGAAAAAGGAATGACTTCTCCCAGTGTTACACGTAAGTTGATTTTTCAGTCTAATCGAACAGCAACCTACATTTTTATAGTGTGAAGTGCATTTAAACACACTCTTTGGTGTCATCCATAGCTGCCAACTTCCGCTCGTTCGTAAAATATACAAGAAAAATAAACAAAAATAAACATATACAAAATCAAAAAATCGACGTATAAACGATTTTGGGCGTCGTATAAAAGATATATTTTTACATTAAAATGAATAGGAATGAATCGGGACCACATTAAAACATCGTATAAATGTAAACGTCGTATAAGTGATCGTCGTATAAACGATGCTTTACTGTATTTTCATTTTTCTGTAAGAACTGGTTTTATCAGAATCACCTTAAACGAAATTCGGATCAAATGTCCATTTTGACAACATATTTTGAAATATATTCTGATTTTATTAAAAATCGACCAATATGCACATATAGTTAATAATTAACAAAAAAATGTCAATTGAATGCGTTTGAGAGCAGAATTGAATTTAAAAATGAGTCATAAAATAACCAATTTGTTATTTGAATACATCCAAAATTCTTTAACCATGATCGCTTAGGGAAGTTTTGTGCGAAGTGCTCGCTTTAATAGCTTTTTAAAAATATATATATTTAGCCTTTGTCAAAAAACTGACCAATACGGCACATTATACAGTTCCTAAATAATAGAACCTGTCAATTGGATTCGTTTGAGAGCTAAACTAAATTTAAAAATGAGTCAGAAAAAACGCAGTTTTGCTAGTTTAATTTCTCAATTTTTTCAACCACGATCGCTTCGGGAAATTCTCTTCAAAATATCAATTTTGGCAGCAATCAAATATATTCTGCTTTTATCAAAAAACTGGCCAATTCGTCACATTATATAGTTACTGAATAAGAAGACCTGTAAATTGGATGCGTTTGAGAGCAAAAAAGGATTTAAAAATAAGTCAGAAAAAATGCAATTTGTTATTTGAATATTTCCGCAATTTTTTCAATCACGATCACTTCGGGAAATTCTGTTTAAAATACCCTTTTTGGCAGCCTTTTTTGAAATATATTCTGCCTTTATCAAAAAACTAGCCAATACGTCACATTATGTAGCTCCTAAATTAGAGGATCTGCCATTTGGATGCGTTTAAAATCAAAAATGAAATTAAAAATGAGTCAAAAAATAAGCAGTTTGGATTTGAGAATTTTTCTCCAACACCTATTTTTGTTTAATTTATTTTTGCTATAATAATTTGTCCTATGAAAAACTTGTTCGTATAAAAATCTGTAGATATTATTGGGAAGATGTAAAAATAAATTAATTGCATTTGATAGCTTAATAATTGACTAACTTATGGATTTTTTTTATTTTTCGACCTCCCTTTTTCTTTTCGTTTATATTTTTTTTCATCGGCAAAAGTTGGTCCTGTCAAGAACTCGTAAATACAGTTTTTAGGTAATTTTCAGAACATTTAAAAAAAATTTAGTTGGATTTGATATCTTCAGATTTGACGAAGTTACGAATTTTTTTCTCGCAAAAAATCTGTTTTTTTCGCTCTTTGAGCCCATTTTTAACTTTATCAAACATCTGTTATACATACACATTTGGCCCAATTTTTAGTAGTAATATAAATTTTAAATTGATTAGGTATCTACTTTAATAAGAAGTTATGGCGTTTTTTCGGTTTTCACAAAACCCCTCCCCATTTCCACCCCCCTTGGTCCGATTTCGCCCATTAACGAACTCGACCGAGATTTTATACCCCTTAATTTTATGTATCAGTTTTGTGTAGACTGGAGCAGAGTTATAGAAGTTATCGAGTCTAGAAGAAAGTGATATGCACCGATAGATAGATAGGTAGATAGAGTGATATATATATACACATTTTTACTGATGGTAGTTTTCGGATCTAGAGGTCATGATAGGCGTAGATCTGCAAAAAAGTTTCAGAAATTTTAACATAGGAGCGATCGCAATAATTAGTATTTCATACGAAATCTACCCAATAATTATTCTTAAGTATTCTAAATGACAACTCAAATTAGTCACATTTATTCATAATATTTTTTTTTATCTTTCTCGGATACGATGGGAATAAATCATTACTAATTTCAATCTGTTCCGTAATCACATCAAAACAACACAGACAGACGGAAAGGGTGAGCTATGACTGTAGACGCTATATATTTACATATTTACAAAAGCACTTAAATCTAATACCAAATATGTTTATTAAACCTACAGTACTTTATACGAACATCTAAATTTTTTTTTCATTCTCTATGGTGAATACCATAAATGAATTCCACGTTGCAAAATGATAATATAAAAAGTTACATTTACGTTGAATATTACGTTGTTACGTTGAATTACAGTTACGTTGAATATTAAGCAATTTAAAGCGGAAAAAAAGACTTTTTTTTTTTTTTTAAATCTACTATACATATGTAGTCCTGATATTTTCACGATAAATTTTTTAACTACATTATGCACAATGCTTTAAAATCCTGTTAGGAGAAAATGACTTTAAAATTGTATTTTTATTACTCTTTCATATACAAAAAATATATAGACTCATTTATTTATTTATTTCATATAAAAATGGACTTTTCTTGAAAGTTTTGGAGTCCTAAATCCTTTTAGCTTTTCGCGACGAGAACTTAACTTTTAATCTTTTTACCACCGGTCTTCCAAAACATTTTTTTGTGATTGAATAGCCAAAGTTTTCAAACTAAATAAGGTAAAATTTCAATATAAAATAAGTGGTGAGAATTCTGAGCGATTCGGAGCCCCTTAACTGGAACATATACCGGTCTCTCGTCCCTAAGAGGATTATTTGCGTAATATTTGTGAATTGCCCCTGTTTAAAATCGATATAAAATTGGATAATTGTACCATACTAACATTGCAAATTTCAGAGACGATTAACTGAAAGCGAAACTACTATAATTGTAACTAGTGGGATGTGCTAATCCTGAAACTTTCTTCTATCTCGTGTAAAAATGTGAATTTTCTGAAAATTTTTGAGCCCTAAGTCCCCTTAAGAGATTATTTGCATAACATCTATCAATAGCCCCTTCTTTAAAATCTGTATACAATTGCATATTTGTCCAATATCACTGCAAATGCAGAGGAAAATTCAAGGAAAGTCTGCGGATCATAGACAAAAACATAGACAAAAAATTTGGTTCGTTTCTGTACATAACTCCATGCCCTTTTCGATAGTACAATAACGAAAATAACACAGGAATCGCTTATACTTTGTTCAGGCAGATTTTTTTTTTAAATATTCAGGGAAGATTTGCTTGTCATTGCTAAAATAGACAAAAAAAGTTTAGTTCTGTTCTATGAATAACTTCATACATTTTGATGGGGTAATAATAAAAATGGCACAGACATTGCACTTATTGCGCCACCTTCAATGAGCGTAAACACCTTCCTTATTGCGGGAATAGATTTTTTTAAACTAAGGGAGGACCTGTTTAACTCAAAAATATGTACAAAAAAATTTGGCTCGTTACCATGCATAACATACATATTTCGATGATAAATTATTGATAATGACACAAAAATCGCTATTATATATCTCCTTTCAGGCAGATGTATTTTTTTTTTCAAATTCAGAGAGGGCCTGCTTGCCATACTCAAAAACATACACAGAAATTTTGTTTAGTTCTTTGCATAACTTAATTTTTTTTATGATACAATAATGAAAATAGCACAAAAATCGCGATTATTGCTCCCCTATTCCGGCGGATTCTTTTCAAATTCAGGAAGGACCTACTTCCCGTAGCCAAAAATATACACAAAAAATTCGATTCAATTCTACTCATAACTTCATACACTTTTAGACAGCATAATGTTGAAAATGGCGCCAACTTTTGGCAGACTGTGAATTGATGGAGCATATCTGCTTGCCACAGTTAAAAATATAAAAAAAAGGTTTCGTTTAATTCTATGTAGATCTTCATATACTTTTTGATGATACAATGGGACATTTGGGGATACGGTCACACAGACAGACAGGCATTTTGTATAAATATGTTTTTTGGAATCTTTGACCCGTAAAATGTGTAAATCCGTCAAAAACCGAATGTCGGAAATATTTTGATTGCAATATTTTTTTTATCATGAAAGATAGAAGAAAGAGAAAATTATTTTTGCATAAAGAAAAATAAATATGTGAGTAGTATAGTAGTGGGGGTTCCACAACTCCCGGTGGACGGTGGATGACCTCAGTGAAGGTCATCGCCCTGTGAAGGTCATCGTGCGTCACGCAAGGTTAAGATGACGTCATCTTAGAGGATGAGTGTGTTTTAGATAAGATTTTTTTTTTTTTTAATTTTAAGTGGGAATTTTAGGGAGTTAGAATTTTTTTTTCGGCGTGCTATAGTATGATAGGTTATTTTAATGCGGGGACTTTAAAATTTTCGGTGCACTTAAGTTTTAGGATTTATGTTTTGATTTTAAGCGGAAATTTTGGGGAGATTGATTTTTTTTTTTTTTTCACCGTGTTCTTTGATGAGGGGTTAAGCGGGTATTTTTCTGGGTCACAGAATGTTTTTTTTTTTTTTTTTTTCTGTACTATTGTACGAGTGGTTTTTAATTTTAATGAGGAGACTTTAAAATTTTCAGTTTGGTGTAATTTAAAAGTTTATTTTTTTTTATTTTAAGCAGAAATTTTGGGGAGATTGATTTTTTTTTTTTTTTCCACTGTGCTCTTACATGATGAGTTAAGCGGGTATTTTGGGGGAAATTATTATTTTAGACTAATCATACGCGAAGGATAGATTTTTTTTTTCGGGGGTTGATATTTTTTTGAAGAAGAACTAATTAAGAAGGGTGCATTCATGGTGAATTAATGAATTATTTTTTTAGGAGTAATTTTGTTAAGATTGAATTATTTTTTCATTTTTTAGAGTTTTAAGCGGAGATAAAGTCTTAATAGAGAAACTTTAACTTTTTTGCAATGAAATTAACGCGCGCTCGTCAATCTAACCGTTCGGAGTTTGTAATTTTCTTCGAATCATGTGTGCATTTTGATTTAGAATATCTTAGAAAGGCCTGAATAACCTTTATCTCTACCCACCGTCATAAATAAAATATGCTGGTAATGGGAATTTGAGAATAATAACTTTAAATATTAATTTAATGAAGGAACTTTAAAATTATTTCGAGTACTATTTTTAGTCAACTATGTTATACACATGATATTTTAGATTAGTTAAAAAATAACTTTAAAATTTGAATGAGAAAATATGTTTCAAAAACGGATTTTACATTCTAACATTTATTTGCGCTCGTTGACCTAACCGTTCGGAATCTGCGATTTTCCTTGAATCATGTGTGAATAACTGTTAGATTTCCTTAGAAAAACCTGAATAACCTTTATCTACTTCAACCGTCATAAACAACGCATGTCTGTAACGGGACTTTTAACTTAATTTTTTAAATATTCATTTTAATGAGGTGACTTCGAAAACAATTTGTAGAACTTTTGAGCGATAATAATTTTTATTGGAAAAATTAGTCCCCAAAGAATCTTGTGATTTTTTGGGGACTAATTTTTAATTGTTGAAGTTTGCAATTTGTATTCGGATTTCTTTTGTGTGAGATTGTATAAATGTTGATGAAAACTATTTCTATTCCAATTAATGAAATTTAATAATAAAAAGAATAAAGTGTACCTCACCAGACACCCCTTTTTCAAAATTCGTGCATATTTTTAAACATAACAATGTGTTTAATATAAGTAATTTTTGTGTGTCCTTTCCTTTTTGAAAGTGTAAGCGATTTTTAACATAAATAACTTTTGACATGTGTAAATTTTCCCTGGCAGAACAATTTTCAAGTACATAAATTTTAATATTAATAGAATTTTTGACTTTCCGAAGAAAAAAAAAAGGAACTTATTTTTAATGTTTTAATACTTGTCGGTTAAAAAAAAATTAAACTATATTTATTATCGAAATGAATTCATCTTCATTAATTTAAAATCATGTAATATTTTTAACCAGTAACGCGGAACTTTTTCAAACCCTGTTAATGCGATTTTATTTAACATTGTATTTTATCTTCAGATCCAAATAATTTGTGAAAAATGCTTTTAAATATTTTTAAAACTGTATTGAAAATAATATTTTACATACCTTAACATCAATGAAATCCGAATCGATCTAGAATTTAATAATTATTTTCTCAAAAAGTTCATTCTAGTTTGTGTGTAAACCTAGCTAGATGAATCATTCTTATCTGCTTATCTGATAGCGTTTTCCGGAAAGGGTTGAATCTCTGAATCATAGCTGATAGGAAGTGGGGTTCATGTGTTATCTTAATTAATCTTAATGAGTACTATGTCTAATTAAAATTATTTGACTTGAAATAAAATAAGGTCTTTTGAGTAATATCTTTTGAAAATTTAAGATATAATTATTTAAATCAAATTAGCGGCTTTTTTTTTCCTCATCGATTTATTTTAAATAAAACTAAAATATTTATTATTTTTTTATACTTTGTTAGCAAAATAAAGAGTGTAATACATTCATTTCGGACTTAACTATTTGAAAATTTAAACTAACCTATGATTAAAATGATTACATAAGGTTGAGTATGTGATCTTTTAAATGAAATCTAGTTAAAAACGGAACACGCATTCATATAAAACTTTAAATACTTACACTTTTGTGTATAATATAATGTATGTTTTAAATATTAAATGAAAAATATCAATTAACAATAAATGAAAAACATTAACATTTACAAAATATTAATTAAACATTGCATGGATTAAAAACTTAATATTAATATTGGAATACACATCCGTATAAAACTTTAAACATTTATGCTTTTGTGTATAATATAATATATGTACACTGTAAAAAAAAAAGGGTCGATCTACTAAAAAAAGAACTTTAGTGATCTTTGAAATTACTAAAAAATTTTTAGTAATCTTAGTCGGTTACAAGAAAATCTGTAAGAATTACTAGAAAAAAGTTAGCAACGAAGAGAGTTAATAGTTTTATATTTTTAATAACTATTACTAAAACTCACTTGGTGTGGCCTTGATAGCATAATGGTTATAGTAACGGACTCCAGACTAAAAGGTCCCGGGCTCGATACTGGCCGCCGCCAAATATGCCCCGAATGTATGTAGTGTAAGTACTCGTTAACAAAGGGATTATGAAAATCCTGTTTGAGCAGTTAGCAATGTTTGGTGCTGCCATCTATTGCAGTTTTGCCGAAAATCTTCCGCTTCAGAAGTATGGATGTAGCTCGAAGGAACTTCCTGCCCTTCGGGCGCACGTAATGGTTATTAAAAATAATTTGGGAGCTATTATTAAAATTTGCTTGTTGGCTCAGACTAAAAATTTTTAAGTTAGTTATACAAAAAAATTCTTTTGTTCAGTTTACAAAAGAAATGCTTGTTTCACTTGCAAAAAAAAAAAAAGTTTGCAATGGTTACTAAAAAATTCTGTGGAATACAAATTTACTAAAAAAATTTTTAGTAACCTCTTGATTTTTTTTTTTTTTTTTTTTTTTTTTTTTTTTTACAGTGTATTAAATATTAAATGAAAAATATGATTTAACAATAAATTAAAGTTATTAATTAACATTAATTAAATATTAATTAAACATTGTGTTGATTTAAATATAGATTAAAAACTTAATGAAAAATATTAATTTCTCATGTAATTAAAATAACACATTATAAATTAATGACTTAATAATAAATGAAAAATATTCATTCGAAACAATTTTAGAAATACTCATTTGTAATGAAATAAGAAAATAGCAATCAATAAAATATCCATTACAAATTGAATGAAAAATATGCATTGAAAAAATATAAAAATCAAATATACCTACCTAAAAATTTCTCCCATCAGACCTTCAGTGCGACCTACTTGCTTGCATGTTTGGGAAAAACGGAGAGATAACACAAAAGGCTTATTCACATCAGCTTTCATACAACTCATCTTTTAAAGAGGATGATTGAATGCGTTTGTTTGAAAGCTGATGTGAATTACGCACATGACGAAAAAAATCAGACTTGCTCTTTAGTATTTCAGTACACTCGTGACATTTATATTCTTTAGAAGGTTTATGACTCTTTTTGTGTTTCAATAAGTCATGTTTTCTCGAAAATACGTCATTACATATGTCACATTTATATTGCTTGGTTGGCTTATGGGTAATCTTATGTTTTAACATATCCTGCTTTCTCGAAAATACGTCATTACATATGACACATTTATATTGTTTGGTTGGCTTATGGGTAATCTTATGTTTTAACAACTCTCGTTTTCTAGAAAACATCTCACAACATACCTCACATTTGAAAATAATCGAAGCCTTGCAATGAGTCACCCTATGGTTTTGTAAATCACTGTTTTGAATGAATGATTTTTCACACAAGTCACAAGGAAATGGCTTTTCCTGCAAATGAGATTTTTCATGTCTGTTTAACACAAACTTTCGTGAAAAGGCACGGTTACAAGTTAAGCACACAAATGGTAACTGTAGCACATCAGATGAAGAGGGATTTCCATTCTTCGAAATAGGTAATGATGAAGGGTTCACATCCTTTGAAACAGGTGACGATGAGGGATTCACAATCTTCGAAACAGGTGACGATGAAGGGTTCATATCCTTTGAAACAGGTGACGATGAGGGATTCACATCCTTCTCAACAGGTGACGATGAGAATTCCATGTCTTGATCCTTTAATCCAGGTGATGGGTGTTGATTTGTCAGCTCAATTGACTCAGAAGAATTTTGAATTGGCTCCATTATACACTAACTATTAAAAATAGAAATATTAATCTAAAACGATTCAGACACTAATCTATGTCGTTGCACGTTGATAGCAGCATACAGAATGATGAATACGTCTTGTCTCGCACGCAATACATTCATTAAGAGGGCGCGCAAGTGCAACACTGATAACTTGTGATTGGTTGAGGTTATCATGTTTTTAAAGATAAGCCTTTTGTGTTATATCTTCGTTTTTCCCAAACATGCAAGCAAGTAGGTCGCACTGAAGGTCTGATGGGAGAAATTTTTAGGTAAGTATATTTGATTTTTATATTTTTTCAATGCATATTTTTCATTCAATTTTTAATGGATATTTTATTCATTGCTATTTTCTTATTTCATTACAAATGAGTATTTCTAAAATTGTTTCGAATGAATATTTTTCATTTATTATTAAGTCATTAATTTATAATGTGTTATTTTAATTACATGAGAAATTAATATTTTTCATTAAGTTTTTAATCTATATTTAAATCAACACAATGTTTAATTAATATTTAATTAATGTTAATTAATAACTTTAATTTATTGTTAATTCATATTTTTCATTTAATATTTAATACACTGTAAAAAAAAAAAAAATTCAAGAGGTTACTAAAAATTTTTTTAGTAAATTTGTATTCCACAGAATTTTTTAGTAACCATTACAAACTTTTTTTTTTTTTGCAAGTGAAACAAGCATTTCTTTTGTAAACTGAACAAAAGAATTTTTTTGTATAACTAACTTAAAAATTTTTAGTCTGAGCCAACAAGCAAATTTTAATAATAGCTCCAAAATTATTTTTAATAACCATTACGTGCGCCCGAAGGGCAGGAAGTTCCTTCGAGCTACATCCATACTTCTGAAGCGGAAGATTTTCGGCAAAACTGCAATAGATGGCAGCACCAAACATTGCTAACTGCTCAAACAGGATTTTCATAATCCCTTTGTTAACGAGTACTTACACTACATACATTCGGGGCATATTTGGCGGCGGCCAGTATCGAGCCCGGGACCTTTTAGTCTGGAGTCCGTTACTATAACCATTATGCTATCAAGGCTACACCAAGTGAGTTTTAGTAATAGTTATTAAAAATATAAAACTATTAACACTCTTCGTTGCTAACTTTTTTCTAGTAATTCTTACAGATTTTCTTGTAACCGACTAAGATTACTAAAAATTTTTTAGTAATTTCAAAGATCACTAAAGTTCTTTTTTTAGTAGATCGAACCTTTTTTTTTACAGTGTACATATATTATATTATACACAAAAGCATAAATGTTTAAAGTTTTATACGGATGTGTATTCCCATATTAATATTAAGTTTTTAATCCATGCAATGTTTAATTAATATTTTGTAAATGTTAATGTTTTTCATTTATTGTTAATTGATATTTTTCATTTAATATTTAAAACATACATTATATTATACACAAAAAGCGTAAGTATTTAAAGTTTTATATGAATGCGTGTTCCGTTTTTAACTAGATTTCATTTAAAATATCACATACTCAACCTTATGTAATCATTTTAATCATAGGTTAGTTTAAATTTTCAAATAGTTAAGTCCGAAATGAATGTATTACACTCTTTATTTTGCTAACAAAGTATAAAAAAATAATAAATATTTTAGTTTTATTTAAAATAAATCGATGAGGAAAAAAAAAAGCCTCTAATTTGATTTAAATAATTATATCTTAAATTTTCAAAAGATATTACTCAAAAGACCTTATTTTATTTCAAGTCAAATAATTTTAATTAGACATAGTACTCATTAAGATTAATTAAGATAACACATGAACCCCACTTCCTATCAGCTATGATTCAGAGATTCAACCCTTTCTGGAAAACGCTATCAGATAAGCAGATAACAATGATTCATCTAGCTAGGTTTACACACAAACTAGAATGAACTTTTTGAGAAAATAATTATTAAACTCTAGATCGATTCGGATTTCATTGATGTTAAGGTATGTAAAATATTATTTTCAATACAGTTTTAAAAATATTTAAAAGCATTTTTCACAAATTATTTTGATCTGAAGATAAAATACAATGTTAAATAAAATCGCATTAACAGGGTTTGAAAAAGTTCCGCGTTACTGGTTAAAAATATTACATGATTTTAAATTAATGAAGATGAATACATTTCGATAATAAATATAGTTTAATTTTTTTTAACCGACAAGTATTAAAACATTAAAAATAAGTTCCTTTTTTTTTTCTTCGGAAAGTCAAAAATTCTATTAATATTAAAATTTATGTACTTGAAAATTGTTCTGCCAGTTAAAAATTACACATGTCAAAAGTTATTTATGTTAAAAATCGCTTACACTTTCAAAAAGGAAAGGACACACAAAAATTACTTATATTAAACACATTGTTATGTTTAAAAATATGCACGAATTTTGAAAAAGGGGTGTCTGGTGAGGTACACTTTATTCTTTTTATTATTAAATTTCATTAATTGGAATAGAAATAGTTTTCATCAACATTTATACAATCTCACACAAAAGAAATCCGAATACAAATTGCAAACTTCAACAATTAAAAATTAGTCCCCAAAAAATCACAAGATTCTTTGGGGACTAATTTTTCCAATAAAAATTATTATCGCTCAAAAGTTCTACAAATTGTTTTCGAAGTCACCTCATTAAAATGAATATTTAAAAAATTAAGTTAAAAGTCCCGTTACAGACATGCGTTGTTTATGACGGTTGAAGTAGATAAAGGTTATTCAGGTCTTTCTAAGGAAATCTAACAGTTATTCACACATGATTCAAGTAAAGTCGCAGATTCCGAACGGTTAGGTCAACGAGCGCAAATAAATGTTAGAATGTAAAATCCGTTTTTGAAACATATTTTCTCATTCAAATTTTAAAGTTATTTTTTAACTAATCTAAAATATCATGTGTATAACATAGTTGACTAAAAATAGTACTCGAAATAATTTTAAAGTTCCTTCATTAAATTAATATTTAAAGTTATTATTCTGAAATTCCCATTACCAGCATGTGTTATTTATGACGGTGGGTAGAGATAAAGGTTATTCAGGCCTTTCTAAGATATTCTAAATCAAAATGCACACATGATTCGAAGAAAATTACAAACTCCGAACGGTTAGATTGACGAGCGCGCGTTAATTTCATTGCAAAAAAGTTAAAGTTTCTCTATTAAGACTTTATCTCCGCTTAAAACTCTAAAAAATGAAAAAATAATTCAATCTTAACAAAATTACTCCTAAAAAAATAATTCATTAATTCACCATGAATGCACCCTTCTTAATTAGTTCTTCTTCAAAAAAATATCAACCCCCGAAAAAAATAATCTTTCCTTCGCGTATGATTAGTCTAAAATAATAATTTCCCCCAAAATACCCGCTTAACTCATCATGTAAGAGCACAGTGGAAAAAAAAAAAAAAAAAAAATCAATCTCCCCAAAATTTCTGCTTAAAATAAAAAAATAAACTTTTAAATTACACCAAACTGAAAATTTTAAAGTATCCTCATTATAATTAAAAACCACTCGTACAATAGTACAGAAAAAAAAAAAAACATTCTGTGTCCAGAAAAATACCCGCTTAACCCCTCATCAAAGAACACGGTGAAAAAAAAAAAATCAATCTCCCCAAAATTTCCGCTTAAAATCAAAACATAAATCCTAAAACTTAAGTGCACCGAAAATTTTAAAGTCCCCGCATTAAAATAACCTATCATACTATAGCACGCCGAAAAAAAAAATCTAACTCCCTAAAATTCCCACTTAAAATTAAAAAAAAAAAAAAAAATCTTATCTAAAACACACTCATCCTCTAAGATGACGTCATCTTAACCTTGCGTGACGCACGATGACCTTCATAGGGCGATGACCTTCACAGAGGTCATCCACCGTCCACCGGGTGTTGTGGAACCCCCACTACTATACTACTTATGTGTTTAATTTGTACATTCGATTCACAATTAAAAAAACAGTTATAAAATAATAACACAGTTTTATAAGTGAGATAAACATCTTATTAATATAATTTTGAAATATTTAGTTTTTATAAAAAAAAAAAAATCATATTGAAAAAAATCACCCTAATACACTATGATCGTTATTCATACTACTTACGGTGAAACCAATCTGATGTAGTTCACTGATACAAGTAAAAACTATAAGTAAATGTTAGAAATCAAGACTTAAACTCAAAAAGAACAAGCTGAGTTGAAGAACATGAAAGAAAGAGAAATATATATAAAGAAATATGAGAATAAGACAACATGATATAGAATAAAGAAAGATTAAAGAAATAATGTTCCAGGTTGTTTTTGATTTTAATCCGATTTTATTTAGTGTTTTTTAAAGTGAAAAAATACATGCGTTTTTAAAAATTAAACTAAAGAGTTGAAATCATTATTTCCACAAATTAGGATACATAAAAGATTCTTTTTTTCTTTATATATATATATATACATGGTGATTCGAATTTTTTTTTACATTAAAAGAGGGGTGATAGTACATATCAAGGCAAACAATATTAAATAGGAGACCAAGGGTCCCAAACGTTTTCCAAAGCAGATAGCCGCCATTAAAGTTTAGGGACCAAAATTTCAAATAAACATAAAAAACGGAAAAATCGATTGATTTGTGGTATTCACTAAAATTATTCTTTATGTCGGCTTTTTCTTAAAATTAAATTATAAAGATAAATTTCAAAAAATGCCAATAGAGGGCGCTTTAGACTTCGAGTAACGAACAACTATTTTTTGCTGGTATTTTTTGCATCTCATTAAATGTTTTCGTAAGCTTAGACTCAAAATTAAATTTTCAGTTCAAACTCTGAATAGTTGAGAGTGGTTAAGTAGCATAAACTGAGCTGTGTTCAGAGGGTTCAAATTTCAAATGATTATAAAAAACGGAAAAATTGCTCGGTTTATTTGCGGTTTTCACTAAAACTATTCTTTATGTAAGTATTTTCGTGAAAATAAATTATAAAGATAAATTTCAAAAAATGCCGATAGAGGGCGCTTTAGACTTTGGAGTAACGAACAACTCTTTTTTGGCGTTATTTTTTGCATCGTATTAAATGCTTTCCTAAACTTAGACTTAAACTTAAATTTTGAGCTCAAAATCTGAATATTTGGGAGTGGTTTAGTAGACAAACTGAACTGTGTTTAGAGGGTTCAAATTTCAAACGATTATAAAAAACGGAAAAATTGGTCAATTCGTCTGCGGTTTTCGATAAAACTAATTTTTACATCAGCATTTTTTTGAAAACAAATTTTAAAGATAAATTTCACAAAATGCCGATAGAGGGCGCCTTAGACTTTGGAGTAGCTTACAACTATTTTTAACTGTTATTTTTGTTAATCTCATTAAATGCTTTCAAATGCATAGACTTAAATTTTGGGCTCAAATTCTGAATCATTGGGAGTGTTTAAGTAGCGAAAAATTGAATTGGGTTCGAGGAGGGGGGAGGGTTAAATTTCAACTCCTGAACACATTTCAGTTTGCGCTTCTTAACCCCTCCCAACGATTCAGAATTTCAGCTTAAAATTTAAGTTTAAATCTAAGATTTCGAAGTCATTTGCAAGCATTTAATTAGAGCCAAAAAATAATGGTTAAACTTAATTGTTGGTTACTCTGAAGTTTAAGGCGCCCTCTAACGGAATTTTTTTTAAAATTTAATTTCAAGAAGATACTGACTTAAAGAATAGTTTAATTTTATACCGCAAATGAATCGACCAGTTTTTCCATTTTCTACAATTATTTTAAATTTGAACCTCCCCCCCCCCCCCTTAAACACTGTTCAGTTTGAGCTACTTAACCATTCAGTACAATTCAGATTTTGAGCTCAAAATTTAAGTTTAAGTCTAAGCTTCCGTAAACATTTAATGAGATGCAAAAAATAATACCAAAAAAGAGTTGTTCGATACTCCAAAGTCTAAAGCGCCTTCTATAGACATTTTCTGAAATTATTCTCTATAACTTATTTTTAGGAAATTACTAACATAAAGAATAGTTTTAGTGAAAACCGCAAATCAATGAACCATTTTTTTCCGTTTCTTATAATCATTTGAAATTTGAACCCTCTGAACACAGTTCAATTTGTGCTAGTTAACCACTCCCCACTTTTCAGATTTTGAGCTCAAAATTTAATTTTGAGTCTAAGCTTACGAGAACATTTAATGAGATGCAAAAAATACCAGCAAAAAATAGTTGTTCGTAACTCCAAGTCTAAAGCGCCACCTATTGGCATTTTTTTTTAAATTTATCTTTATAATTTAATTTCAAGAAAATGCCGACATAAAGAATAATTTTAGTGAAAACCGCAAATCAATCGACCGATTTTTCCGTTTTTTATGTTTATTAGAAATTTTGGTTCCTAAACATTAATGGCGGCTATCTCCTTTGGAAAACGTTTGGGACCCTTGCTCTCCTATTTAATATTGTTTGTCATGATGTGTACTATCACTTCTCTTTTATTGTAAAAAAAAATTTAGAATCACCCCTCTCTCTCTCTCTCTCTCTCTCTCTCTCTCTCTCTCTCTCTCTATATATATATATATATATATATATATATATATATATATATATATATGCATGTATATTTATATAATTCACCGTTATTAAAAAGTCGTTTACCTGTGCTAATGCTGCAGTAAATAAAATACATAAAATTTGTATGTGTTAAGGAATGCGTCATGGAATGAAGGGAAGGGTGTAAAAAATTTGAAATTGGTGTATGATTATGTGGTAAATGGTTCATAAATTAATTAAAAATTTTGTATGATTAGTTAGCTTGATGTTATTTATTGTTTCCATATAAAAAAGTACAATCATCTAAAACAGCAAAATACAAAACATAGATTAATATAAAATAGTAGTAGAAAATAGAAAAAGGAAGTGATGATTCTTTACTTACACATCTGGAAATCCTCGTATAAAATTGCGACTGTTACGTCGACTGTTACGCGACTTACGTGTTATCAATAAGAAGTTACATTTATTGAGTAATTCCATATTGAAGTTTTGTTTAGGAAATCGTCTACATATAATAATTCTAACAGTCTTCAAAATTGTCAACAATGACAAATAATTTTGATATCGCATTTGGATTATTTGTTAAATTTCGAATACTAATCTTGAAGGCATTTAGTAAAGTTTATGCTAGTTTTATTTTTTGAACATAAACATTGACATAGATTTTAACTGCTGCAAAACAGATTGATATGCGGCAATTTTTTAAACGCAATTCAAAAACTAGTGGATTGAGCTATTATTTTGGATATATAAGTTTGAAAGTTTTAGAAATAGTTTAGTATTTAAAACTTCATATATTATAATTCCATTTTTTTACAGCCCACACTGTAAAAAAATTTCTTAATCTAGGATAATATAATATAACTGAGAACGGAAATATACAATAACCTCTACCATTTATTCACGATTAGGTACAATACTCTTTACTTTTAGAAATATTATCCAATTGACAATCAGAAAAGTTTCCGGTAGTTTTAACAGTTGGTTAACCAGTTTTCTCAACTTGCAATATATATTTTTGGATGCTACCAATACCCAAGTAAACATTTTCATTTTCAACATACATTTTTTTGTAGACAAGCATTATAAATTAACAGCATTAATATTATTAATAATATTTACATTATGTTGTTATTTTTACATTACGAGATTAAGTTATGCATATGAAAATGTTTAATTTAGAATCGGCAGAATCGAAATGTTAATACAGTGTACTCTTAATTAATCAGAAAGGTCAGAAAATGCCTCATCTGGGATAAGCGACTATCACAGATAGTCAAATCAGTGCAGATTTTAATTAAAAACATTAAAAAAAAGAAACAAAATGTCAATGTTTTTTGTACAATAGAACATTAATAATTTAATTAATAGAAAAGAAAGAGAATGAACACGAATTTGCATATTACTTACATTTACAAAACCTCAGATCCTTACAGTTCAAAACCTCATATATTACTTTTTTTTATTCCTTTTGCAATCACAGAAAAAATCCAGAAATACAATCACAGAAATTTCGTGACTCCACGATGTAAAAAATATATTTAAGTTTCCTGATCTACGATAATATAACATTTCTTCCATTAGACGAATTGAAATCACAGAGTGGTCATAAGTAACTTTACTTTACATTTAATATTGAAAAAACAAAGGATTTTTTATTGTTTTGTAACCCTTTAAATTGCTTTTGAAAAAAAAACTGTATAAAAATATTACAGAACAGTATGAAAAAATGAAATGCAAATTTCTGCATGCAAAATAAAACGACAAAAAAAACCTGCACAATTTCCTTTAAAATTAAAAAAAAATTCAATTTATTTCGGAACTATATTGAATTACGCCTCTAACAACTAAATTGAATGCTATCATCAAACAAATAAAACATTGTTTCATTATCTTCACTGTACTTTTGTAGTAGCTTGAACATAAAGAATAAAAAATAAATAAGTATGAATTTTTTTTATAAACTTTGCCAAAATTGGTTTTCCTCCCATTGACATAGGAAAAAAATAGCTGCAATTTAATTTTATAGTTTCGAATAGAAAATTGTTTTATTTGAGTCGTATATTCTAAAGAGAAAAATGGCTTCTGTTTAATTTTGTCCGCAGAAAATTACTTTGTAAACAATATTAAATTGCTTTTGTTGTCTTCAAATGATGTTCTTTTCTATCTTATATTTTCTTTTCAGAAAGTATACTAATAAAAAAGTAATTGTACTAATCTCGAAAGTACTGAAAAAGATAATAATGCATTTAATAAAGAATTTGAAGATGAATGTCGCAGATAATTTAAGAATTCCTTTTATATTTTTTTCACATTTTTTTCTCCACCATATGCATTACAGGCATATAAATAAAAATTAAGTATCAAGTAAAGTTTATGTGACACTAGCACCTTTAGATGCTTCACATTTTAAACATGTCGGAAAATACAGGTCAAACGTAGCAAATGTGTTGCTTTCGTAATATTACGGAATTTTTAATATATACAGTGCTCCGGATATAATTACAGTATCCGGAATCTTTTGTGCGTCCCTGCAAATATTAAATATTTTCTATTATACAGACATTAACTTCTAGTAAACCTCAGCAACGTATATCGATTTTATAAAATGAGAAATAGTTTAATATAATTAAAACACTCCCCCATAAAATGTTTCTCCATATAGCATAGGGGGATTTCTAAAATAACTGAAACACGCGTTTAATTATCTGTTTAGTATTTGATGAAATTTCACGCTCCTACCTAAAATGGCTGCCGGGTTATGCCAAATGTTATAATCCCTCCTTTGACATATACCAGCACAACCACCTTTTTAATCCGCTTATGGGTGGATTTTGTAAAATACCTGAACACACATGTTTAATTATTTTATCAGTGATTTATTTTCTGGACTTTAACGATCCTACCTAAAACGGTGTGTGTGTGTAATATGAGGACTCTTGAAGCCATGGGATATAAGTGACACAATTGTAAAAAAAATGAACTAAGTGCACAAAATTGTGCATAAAAACAAAAACTTAACGAAGTGTTTTTACAAAATGTCTGTCTATGAGACTGTGGCTCTTTTTTTGTATTTGACCTAAATTTATCGGCGTTCTATCTCAAGAACTGATAAATTGAACTTAATAAAATTTTATATTAAGTTAGTCCCTAAGATAAACTGTTATTTATTATATTTGGTGTAAATCGATCAACAGATGGCTCTGCTATTCAGCCTTTTTTCAGAATTTCCGCAATTGCTGTATTTCAAGAACTAAAGCATTGATTTTTATGAAATTCCAGATTCCATTATTCTTTGGTATAATTTTGTTAATTTTTTTACATAAATCTCTCAACATATAGCGCTGCTGTGCAGAATGTTTTTGTGATCCCTCAACTATATTTGAAAAACTAAAGCATAGAGTTTCATCAAACTTCAGATTCAATTACAAGTTGGCATAAGTTGTTAATGATTTTGATTTGACGTAATCATCTAACCGATGGCTCTGAGATGTTGCATTTTTCAGGAATATTTAACATATATGAAATAGACGAATTTTTTTGGATTGCCTCATCCCACTAGTTCTTTAATAGTTCGTTTATAGAATCACATTGAAGTAAGATATCTCAAATTTGCCATAAAAATAATGTCTCAGAAAATGCCCGAATTCAATCATAGTTAGTGTAGCGCACTGGTAGACTGTCTTACTTTGAACCAAATTTTGGTATTCAATAGCTGCCATTATAAGATGGTGAATCCCTGAACAAATGTTTCGACCTCCTATTGAAACATAGTTCCAATAATTGGAACGGGATTGAAATTGGTAGCTCCAAATATTTGAACAAGATTTCACTATCTTATGGTGGCAGCTATTAAGCATAAAAATTTGTTCAAAGTAGGGCAAAATTTTTAACAGTGTATAGCATGTATTTTACATGAGCTCATAAATAAACTATAAAGATTGTATAATTAAATTAGAAAGACATATTAGATGTTTCAATAGCGATCACTCATTTTTGAAATTTCGAAATTTGTTAGGGTTGCAAACATATTTTAAGATTTTAGGGATATTTTTAAACAATAATTGCAAGAGATTTTAAACCTTTTTAGATTAACATGTGATTTAGATTAATTCATATCCAATTAATAATGCCTATCAGCCAACTTAAAAACACATCTACAGCTTACGTTTTTGTCTAATATAGCGAATTTAGTAATGTCAATATCGTCATTCTGTAAAGATTTTTGTAAAAAATTTTTGAATTATAATAATTTAAAAATTCAACGAAACCGATCTACACTTTCGACTGAGTCGAAAGAAAGTCCCCCCCCCCCCCAGTACTGTGCAACTTTTTCACCATCCTTAACATATTTTTCTACAAATATGTTTACTCAATTAAAGCTTTCATATTTAAACAATTAATTTTTATATTGTTGACAGAAGTCTCAATACTTCACGTCGTATGTAAATAAAAAAAAAACTAAAATTAAAATGTAAATTCTAAAAGAATAATTTGCAGGATTTGGTAACCTAAAGCTAAAAAAATGCACTAAAGATACTTAATAGTCTTAATTTAACATCATTTACAATTTGAAATTTTTTTAAACTATAAAATATCAGTAATCCGCATGATTTTTTTTTTTTTAACATTACTCCCATGAGGTTTATTATTGCTCAAAAAGAAGAGATTTATGTCATGAAAAATAAATGTTATGCTTTTTTTTCTAACTGTGTAATCTAAAAAAAGTTGTTAAATGAATTAAAAATATATACTAAGTAAAAAAAAGAACTAGTACAAAAACAAATGTTTTGTTAATTAATAAGATTCTGCTTCAGCTAGTAAATTATTGAAATTTCATATTAATGAATTGCAGGAATATGCATTCGTCAGGTTATAATATACAAAAGATATGTCAAAATTATTTACAACTATACTAATTAGTTATAGAATTTTTTTGTAGAAAAAAAGAAACAAAAGGTAAAAATAAGAAAATAGTTTATTTTCGGTTTGTATTTTCATAAAAAATATCTCTATAAATAAATAAATAATGTGTCAATTTTTTTTAATAATACATATCCGAGAATTTTTTTTTTCTGCTAAAGAAAACATTAGTAGGAGATTTTAAAAAATATATATTTATTAAGTACTATTAGATATTCGTTCACATTTGAAAAAAAAAATCTTATTGATAATAATTTATATTTAAATGTTAATAATGATAATTTTGATTTAAAAAATATTATTATTTAATGTTAAAATGTATTTAATATTTAATATTAAAATATATATTCAAAAAAAGTTTTTCTTCTATTAATTTTTACCAACGACTGCATTTCATCATTGTTTAAACCGATACTATGGATGAACTCATCAATATTAAAATATCATTAAAAAGTTAATGTCTTAAATTAACATAAATAATTCGTTTGAAAATTGATTCTGAGAAGGATTTTTATCTGTTAAAATTATTTGAAAATAAGGAAAAACTCTGAATTTTCACTAATTAAAAAGTAGTTTCAGTCTCTTTACGAAACACTATACAGGGTGTATCTGAAAAAAAGGGGAGGGGACATTTGGTATGACAGACCCATAGAGCAAAAAGAAAGACTAGAGGTGAAGTATAGTGGCTGGGAGTGAAGCCAAAATTATAACTCTAAAATCTGCTACATTGTGTCCAATAACTACCATGTGTTTTCGCAAAAATGGGGAAATACTTTTAATAATAGAGTTTTTAATTCCTAATACAATGAAATAGTATTTAAAATGCTTAAATAAAAACAAATCGTTTTTATTTAATGAATATAAACAGATCATTTTCATTTAATGAATATAAACAGATCGTTTTCATTTAATGAAAAAATACACAGTTAATGTGAAAGAATTCGGTCCGTTTTTCACGTGATTCTTTTCCTTGGGCCTAATGAGGACATTTAAATTTGAGCAATAACGCACAACATATTGCAAACTGATTTTATGGCATATTGCACCTCTATCTATCTTAATCCTCCATGGACAGAAAACATCTACATGAACAAATTTAGTCAAGGAACGTATGATCGGAACATAGGTGGTAAGAAGTTAAAAGGTAGATATCTGCTGTCGCATTTAAAGAATTAAAGTAAGGATGGGACGACATATTTCAGAAAACATTTTATTATCAGGAAGGTAATTAATGAACATGTTCAAAGAAATTGCGCAAATGTTATTCTGTAGCTTAAATGCAGACTTCACAACTGCTGACTGACACGCATTTGCGAAATCACCAGACATTTTCGGAATATCGCCGGCAACAACGACAATCCTGTCGACTAAATCCATATCAATTTCAAATAATGTAGAAAAAATCTGTAAATTTAAAATATTTTTTCTGGAAAAATGGGATTCCTAGATTTTTATATGTAACGTCAACAACAAAAAATAATGTAACAGAAATTAGTAACTTTACAGATATTCCACAACTTTACTCAAAATTTAGTATCTTTTTTTTACAGTGAAAGGGTATTCTAAAATTAGATTTTTCATGTGGTCCCGCAGGAAAAAGTCCAAAAAGAAATAGTTGGGAATTTTAACAATTGATGGCTCTTTACTCGTCATAATATGCAAAAAAGAAACTTTGCACTGCATACATTGTTTTACACTGCATACATTGCAAACTTTGTTTTGCACTGCGTACAGTGTATTTTTTTAAAAAAAATCAGCAGATACCTGCCGTTTTCCGCTAATTGCGTAGGAGAAGATCATCATAACTCTTTCAATGAAGGATCGCACTCTGCTTTTGATAAAATGTTTTTTTAAGAATGGTTTCCTGGCAGGCAGTATCTTTGAAAATTTGTAAAAGATAGGAAAATAGGCTGTGGTCCGATATCTACGAACGGCTTGGAAAAACTGGTTAAGGAATTGGAAGACACGGTACATTTGGAGTGACATCTAACTAAAGGAGAAAATTGGCAACGAAAGTTATAGCCACGGCAGTGAGAGAAAAAATAAGAAGTTGTATAAAAAGCTGCAGTGGATGAGGGCTTTAGCTGTTAGCATGCTGCGTAAATTTTGTAAATCTTCCTTAACTTCTATGTATTCAAAAATACTTTTATTTCGGAGCCTAAATACTGGTTGCCTGCTAGTACGACAAACTTTTGCTCTAGTATTTGTTTCTTTCGTGAAAGTGGACATAAATAACAATGGACTATTTCGTTAGCACATGAAGACATTTCCATCTCTAACTGTTGTCAGTATTAGGAATTGCAGAATGAAAAAAAATAGGCAACAGAAAATCCATTCGAAATTGCACCTTTAACCTTTTATTTCAAAAAGGTAACTTTAATGCGAGTTAACAGCATTGTTTAACCTATGAACATTCTTTTTCACAAGACCTTCAGAGTCCTATTATTTGTACCTTCAATGTTAATCGCTATGAAACTATTTTGTTTAATCACATTATTCCAGCACTATTACTCCTTGCATATTTTGATAGCATACTTTCTATGTAATATTACGCTCCTCCATACATTCCAAGCAGCTGTTCTATATACATTATGAAATGATATATTTATGAGTTTTTTCCCAGCAGCCCGGCCGTCGAGATCATCTCATTTTAAACTTTGCGATTCCTAAGTATTTAAAAAACAGTGTATTCTGCAATCCGATTACAAACTTAGACGACTTAAAGACCACCTAGACGACTTAGACGCTTTGTTAAACACATTCGCGATATCGCTATCGAAATGTTCAGATTTACTGTGGAACATGCTGTTTTTCAGTTACAACTTGAGCTAAAGATATCCAGAGGTACTGTAGCAGATTTCGTGATAGTTAAAAAACTATTTAATTATTGTTTTTAGTATGGTATATGATCTTAGAACATTTTAAACCGATTCATTGTTTTTTTTTCTATTTTTAGCTTCAAGTCCATTAAAAGCTGATATTTGCCATCCGATATGATGTTTACTCGTCGTAGTGGATAGATTTTCCAATATGAGTGATACAGCTATTAAATGATTTGGAAGTACGTTTTTCAATAAAAAATATGCACACTAGTCCTATATGTTTGTGTACATTCTTGCAGTACCTGCAACTAGCTGACAACGCAAGCAATAGCCGACTGGTTTGGATTTATATATCACTGGTAGCCGAAACAATTTACGTAATGACGAGTAAAGCGCCATCTTATTTAAATTTTGAAAATTTGATAAAATTTTGAACTTTTTTCTTACCATATATTATTTTTCATTTTCGCGTATAATAGAGGAGAAATTTCAGGTCACTCTAAGCAGATTTTTTTTTTTTCACAGCTTATTGAAAATTAAAACTTTTTTATACTATGTATAAATAAGTATATATTATTCACAACTTTAAATCGTAAAGCATTTAAGTTCGCCAAAGCCATGTGAGCGTCAAAACGTAAAATTATAATCAGAAAAGAATGCTAAAAACAGATTGAATGAAACTGTAATAAACTTAAAAATTAGAACAAGGCTAAAAAAATCTAAATGCTTAAAGTTCCGGAGGCAAAAAAAGCTGCAGTGCTAACGACATGCATGCTGGGTTTTACAGGTATTACACAGGTAAGTCATCCATAGAAGCCAAAGCAAGAATAAATCTATGAAAGACAAAATTATTGTTTTATATCAGTCGATGTTATATTGGATAACAACTAACAAGGAAGGCCTCCATTCTGGGCATACGCAGAATTTTATGAAAAAAAATACTAATTGAAGCACTTATGTATGTAATAAAAGATCAGTCACAATTAGCGGCGGAATCACAGAAGAAAATGTGTAAAAAAAAAAAAAAAATATTTTCAAACACTTGGCGTGAAAAGACTTTTGGCGATTTGGCGAGCAGACCTTTTTCTCGCCAAAAGCAATCGATTATAATACAACTCAAACTTTTGGATATTTAGAATGCGTGTAAATATTATTTAATGAATTTAAACATAAACAATGAAAGACTTTAATATATTATATACATAAATATACGTATTGTATTACATATATGTATTATTTGTTGAAATAGTTAATTAATTAATCAATGGAAAAAATGTTTTCATAGATTAAAAAAATATCTTCATATATTTAAGCGTATTAAAAAGACAAAAGCCAGTGGTTTCCATAGCAACAAAATCTAATCGACAATTCTCAATTTGAATTTGAGCTTGAAACAAATTTAATCAATTTAATTTATGAATTTCGTTTTAAATCTCAAATTTTGATGATTAAATTTGAATATAAATACATGTAAATATCGATATAACGAAATTATACTTAAAACAAACTAAAACTGACAAAACTAAAGTTATTTAAATTAAATTTATCAAAACAAGTTCAACATGACGCTTTTTTTTCTTAAAGCGTATTTGACATAAAGTATTTTTTCAATTTACATTTCAACGCCAACCGGCGATAAATCGCCAAATAACCAAATTTTCATTATTTTTTACGTTTACTGAATGGAAGATCCGCCGAAATTTTTTTTATAAACGTATATATCCACACGAGAAGAAAATTCTGTAATTTTTTCAGATTTTTCGGGGTATGTTTGTATGGAGACCTTCCTTGTACGTATTCGACACTTATATCGAAATGAGAATACATCACATTCTCAAATTCAGTTCAATGTCAAATACATTAAAAGATTCATTGGATAACCATGTTCGTCAGTTGTATCATAGAGTTTAACTATGTCCTTGACGATAACATTATGACTGAAATTTAATCTTTCTACCCGATCGTATAAATGTTTTTAAAGGTTAAAAAAAAATGCACATTTGAAATAAAGTGTAAAATTTTAGTTACGTTAAAAGGTTGTGTTTTAATTTTAGTTATTTTTAATTCATATATATATATATATATATATATATATATATATATATACATATATATATATATATACCGACACTTAATATATATATAGTATATATATATATATATATATGTATGTATGTAAATATGGTTGTGTGTGTATGTTACTGGTAACATAGACTATTTAAACAACTTACTTCTACGTTAATACATCTGAACTAAAAACTATAGCTTTATATAATCAGAATAGAAAAGGATACCGGATATCCAGGGATTTAAGCATTTGCAGAAGAATTAATAATGATAAATATTTGCCTAACAATAGCTCATAAATCAGAACAAATGTTGCAGAAATTTTCTTTGATATGCATTATGGATGAAGACAAAAATTTAGCAAGTCACAGACGAAAACAGTATTCCAGATGAATTATTTCCTTCTTAGATACTCAGTAATAATGTTCAATAATAAATGATGCTTACATTTACAGAAAATAGCAACACAGTGTTTGCAAAATATTTGAAAAGTAATTGAGGTAAAATAAGAACAGAATTAGTTATACACAGTTTGATACAAGTACTCTGTTTTGTTCATGAAACAAAAAATAAAATAATAAAAAAATATCTTGATGGTACAAACTTTGATGTCAGCTACAATTTATTACAAAAATGCGTCCTTTTTTCAAATTGTTATAAAATACAGTGGAAAAAAAAACATTGGGGACGATTTAAACTAGCTTAAACTTTATTTTATTGTCATTTATTTAGATTTTTTAATAAAAGTAACGAAAAATATTTAATAATTAATTAATATGTTTCTAGTTTATGACAATTGTCTATTTTTTACTAGCTGTTTAAGTTTTTTGAATTTTCTTTAATGCATATTAAGTTTGTTTGAATATTAGTACTGCATAAATTATTAGATTAAATTACACTTACGAGCATAATCCACCCCTTAAGATTTCTCGCTGCTGCATATTCAAAAGAATGTTTAACATAATACAGAATTTAAATTACAAATGTGTGAAAGATTAAATCAAATCTGTTAAATCCTTGAATTTCAAAATATTTTTTTTTCAAATTTTAAGCTCGTTCAGCAATATTTAATTCTTTAAAAGATTAATTTAAAAGCACATAAATTTAATTTAAAACATGAGATGACTTTCAAGATAAAATGTTTGGGAATGTTATCTGCATTTAAATCATTTTACATGCTGTTATACGATTTATAATAGTTTAATACAATATTCAATACGATAATGATAAATTATTTAATTCTGGTTTCAGTCAATAAATTCGTAAACTAAATGCAACCGTTACCAAATATTTTTGTTTTTTATAAAAAAGTAGAAAATATAAAATTAATCGTTATATAATTTCTATTTATTTTAAAATCAATATTTATAATAGCAGCGTAAACTGAACAGTTTTATATTTTCTTCGGCTTTTAGGTAGATTTTGTATAAAGAAGTGCCTATTGTGGTCTCCTTTATGTTGAAAGTTTTTAAAAATTCTTGCAGATCTACATAACCCTTAGACCCCCAAAACTACCATCAGTAAAAAACTTTTTTATATCACTTTTTTATGGGCACGATAATTTCTATAAATCTCCTTAAATTTCTTCCAAACTGATACATAAAATCAAAAGGCATAAAATATCGCCGAAGTTTGTTAATGGGCAAAATCGGATCAGGTGGGTGGAAGCAGGGAAGGTTTTTGTGAAAATCGAAATAAAACCCATAATTTCTGAGTTAAAATAGATGTAGAATTAGTTTAAAGTTCCTATTACTTCTATAAAATGGGTCAATATTTTATGCATGATAGATTTTGATAAAATTCTAAAAGGGATCAAAGGCTCAAGGGAAAAAAAATAGAGTTTTGGGGAGAAAAAAATCCAAACTTCTTCAATTCTCAAAATGTCAAATCAAATTAAATTTAATATAAATCTTTTTAATATTATCTACAAATTTTAAATTGACAAGTTTTTGATAGGACTAAGTCTTACAGCGAAAAAATTATTAAAATCGAAAACCAAAATAAACAGCGCCATTCCCTGAAAAACTGACAAAATTTCCTGCGCGCTACACTTTTTAAACATCTATATGTATTGACTTATGAGCTGTTAAAAATAAACTATACATCAAATATATTAATTTTAGCATAGCTTTTTTTATTTGAGGATATAATAAACATTGCCAAAACAGCAGATATATGTAGAAAACCTGTCCCACTCGTGACATGGACTGACCCATGTATGTTTGTATTTATCTTAAAAAATTAAAAGTTTCATAATATAAATACAAAATTAAATATGTAAAAGTTTAAAAGAAGGATGGACCGATAGCACTTTGAAACTTCTAGAGTTCCGTTGCAATTAAAATATACATATATAAAACCCTACAATTTGGCTAAATTGCGACACATGTTAAAAATTAAAATGACGCTAAATTTTAACACATTTATAAAAAATATTTGAACAAATTAGCGTGAATTTTCTATTTATTTTTTTTGGTTGTATACAAAATAGAGCACACCACAATGTAAAGTTTAAATGACATAAAATATATAATTTCTTAAAATACACTAATTCTTTTTCCAGTTATAAGATTAAATACAAAATATTCAAGTTACTTAAAGGTGTTTTCATTTACAGCATGACAATTTCTTTTTGTTGATTTTAACCCTGATGATGGTCATGATATGCTTGAAAATACGTTTTAAATTGTCATACTGTAAAAAAGACGTTTAAGTAGCTTAAATATTTTATTTTTAATCTTTTAACACGCTAATATGTTTTCTTCAGCACTTCCAAGTAGAATTTTGTCTTCTGAAGTTTGTTCTATATATATTGGTCAAAATGCATCTTTCATATTTAATGCAATTATTGATAACATGCTTTTTTTCAATCGATAAATCAGCTTTGTGAACATAATAGATATCTTCATTTAAATGTTTTAATGGGATTTGATTGCATTCATAGTGTGTCAATAAAGTCACGATGCATATTTAACCGGTCACAGAAAATCAACGGAAAAGATGAAAATGTGAAATATTTTCCAAAAAAAAAAATCTTCAAGATTTATAATTGTTCAGGGCAGATTCGACATGGCCTCCATTTATTGTCCTATATACACCTAAATTATACTGAATTTTTTTCCGCATATAAAAAGACGTTTAGTGTAACTGGCGGAGTAACGTCAACGATTTTCTGTTTGAAATGGAGACTGAATCGAACTGCACTGAGCCAGTTCGAAACTTGGAGAAGCTTTCACATTTCCATCTTTTTTTGTTGATTTCCTGTGAACGGTCAAAAAAGCACTGTGACATTACGGACACATTTCATATCTGGCAGTACCGGATAAAAATATACATCAGTATCTGTTTTCTATAGGATTTTTCAAATGTTGTTCCCTCTTTGATATTGCTTAGCATTACTATTAAATGTAACAGTAAACAAATATATTATACGATTAAAGACAATTTGCCAAAAACACTTTCTTTTCTAAATGAGAAATGCATATTTTATTTATATCGAATTTCCTCATCAAAGTTTATGCTGTGTAGAACCTACCTGATGTGCCAGTTTTTATAGTATAATTATGAACTTTTTAAAATTTCAATTGTTTGAATGATGTGAGTAACTATCCATTTTCAATAAAACAACTACCATGTTATATATGATGCATTAAACAAATTTAACAGAATTAAAACAAACTATACGAGTAGAAAAACAACAAAGTAGTAAGTTAATACCACGAATAACGTTCTGAGATGCACAAAGCATTGCACAATCTCTGAATGCAGTTGAATATTTACAAGGGGCCGTGCAAATATAACGTTATAAATTTTTTGGTACTTTTTGACCCCTCCTCCTTTCCTATATCCAACGATATCATTCCTCGAAACCCTCACCATCCCCGCTAGTAATATTGTTATCAAATTGTTTTTATTTTTATTTTTTAATCTCTAGAATTTATTTCTTTTGTTCGAAGTGATATACAAAACTGGTTATATTTATTTTTCGCATAGTTTTATAATTCAGTTAAAGAGAAGTCGATATAAAATTACTTTTCATATGATAAAATTTTATATCAAATAACACTGAAAAGAAATAGTTGCTATTCAAACATATTCTATAATAGCTTTTTGCTACATATTGTATTCAACAGTAATAAAGTCCTGTTGCTCTTGACCGTCCGAAGAGGGGTTGGAGGCAAATTGAAATTCTTATTAACAAAACACGGAGACAACATCCGTTCTCTTATTTTTATTGTTTTTTTTAAATTAGAAACACAATCTTTATTTCAATAAAACTTCGCATATCGTTTCTCCAGCCGTGATTATATATGCATCTATTAATGAAGAAGAATAGAAATGTCAAACATTGTGGCATTTTTTAGTTTAGAATAAAATAATTTTACAATAATTTAGTGATTTCAAAAAGAACTTTTTATTTTCATGAAAACAGATAACAGCATAAAAAAAGATAACATGCTATTTTGTAGCAAAGACCAAGTTGCAAATAAAAAGAGAAAATTTTGATTGGATCAAAAATGATATCGATATCAAAAGCAACCCTCCTTTTCCCAAGGGATATTTTGCGATTCATATATTAGCCCCCCTTTCCTCCCTAAAATGAATTGCACAGGCCCTAAACAGAAACATTTTCTGATTTAGTCAAAAATATAGATTATTATAAACAGAGATTCGCAGAGCATGAACATTACCTTTTTTCTGAATTTCTATCCTTTTCTTTCTTTCTTTCTTTTCTTTTATCTTTTTTTTTGTTTATTTCTTTTTTAGATTTTGCAGCACATATTTCAATTAAACAGCCGTCAAATTATGCACATTATGAATAATTTCAGATGCTCAATGAAATGTGTTGCATAAAATATGAAATGTGGTGCTTATAAAATAAATGATTTGCTCAAAAAGATTAGAATTGTTTCTTTGAAATCATATCTGAAACAAATCTCAATTTAAAATGCATGAGAATCAAATATGCACAATCGTTAAATTAAAAAATATTTGACTCCCTAAACAAAGTACATTAATCAACATTTCGTCTGTGTTTCGTTGAGATAAATGGCAAAAAGTGATAAATTATGAAACTTTTAATCTCCATATATTTTATGACTAATCCTAACTATTTGTCCATCTATGTTTTAAGACATAAATATTTCATGTGGCTGAAACTGTTGACTAAATTACAGTAGTTAAACGTTCATAAATTCAGAAATATTTTCTAAAAATATAAGAAAAATAACCATTAATTCAATAAGAGACATATACAAATATTTTCTTCCTATGATTGTTTTAAAGATATTTAATTTTCTATGGTGTGGAGGATCTACTTAATATGTCATTTGTTTAAATTGCATAGTTAAAACTTTTTAAAAGAGTCGTTTAGTTGAAATATATGTGTAACTATCGACAATAAAAGATTAAATACCATGTTATATACGATGCATTAAACGTTTTAACCCTTTCCGGCGCGGAGTAAGTTTAATTGAAATAATTATCTGCCACCAGAATTTATAAACGAATTTATTAGAGAATACGAACTTGCTTATTTTCAGGCATTTTATCAAAGGAAAATTTTAATTAAATATTCTTGGTGCCAGTAAAATTAAAATTAGGTGTCCTTTTTAAGGGACACCGCGCCGGAAAGGGTTAATAGAGTAAAAACAATCTAGGCATTAAAAGAGAAACAGAAGACTAATTTATACCGAAAATAACATTCTCAAATGTCGGCAGCAAAAAATATTTTCCGAATTTAGTTAAATATTTATAATGCTGAATTTTTTTTTAAATTTAATTCAAAATACAAATTTTTAAAACGCACATACATACAACATGAATATTAACTTTTTTTATATTTCTTTCATTTTCATTTTTTTTTAATTTTTTTTCTTTGATTTTGCAGCACATTTTTCAAGTACACAGAAGTCAAATTATATTCATCTTGAAAAATTGCAGTTGTCGAAAGAAATGTATTCTTTTAAAAATAAATCATTTGTTCATACAGATTAGATTTGTGCCTTCTAAAATCATATCTGAGACGAATCTCAATTTAAAATGCATAAGAATCAAATATGCACATTCGTTAAATTTAAAAATATTTGAATTGCTAAAATCAAGAACATTAATCAACATTTCGTCTTTGTTTCGTGGAGATAAATTGCAAAAACTGATAAATTATGAAACTTTTAAGCTCCATGTATTTTATGACTATTTCTAGTTTTTTGTCTATGATTTAAAACATAAATATTTCATGCGGCAGAAACTGTTGCATAAATTACAATAGTTAAACATTCAAGAATTCAGAAATATTTTTTCATACTATCGGGGAAATTAAAAGTAGTGAATGTTCTAAAGTAATTTATTTAATTTTTTTGGTGACTCATATGTAGTTTGCTTAGTAGAAAAACGAGAATAAATACAATAATATATGATTCATTAAACAATTTTTTAGAATAACAACAAAATTCTATGTAAACATAATATTAACATTATGATTAACACTTCAGCAGTATACAATTTCTGGGTGCAGTTAAATATTTATAATTATAAAATCTTTTCTAATTTTAATACAAAAATATTGTTTAACATACATAGTCAATAACTGAGAAACACAAAATTTAAATAGAGCTTTTTTCTTTCATTTTTATTTTCATTATTAAAGAATGAAGAACTTTAAAAGTTCAATTAAATAACTATATTAGTTTTTTTAACTGCAAAAATAAATTATTAAGTGTTAATATATTACCTAGGATATAAATAAATTTATTTTGGTACTCTTAAATTATTACTTCTCAATCTTTTTAGAAAATGATTATCACAAACATTTTATTAGATTTCCAGCTTATAAAGCAGGAAAAGTGTTACATACCTTGATGTATGGAAATAATGTTACTTATCTATTATCCTGTCAATCCCCTTTTCTAAAAAAAAAAGTATCACCAAATGAAGGACTTAACACCAAAAACGGATGATTATGAGGATGATAATGCATGAGCATTTAATTGGTACCAGATGCGTTTATACATATTTGTTATGCCTATATGATCTGTTTATTTTATCTGTTATTTTTTTTAATTATTTGATAAAACACATTACTTTACAAATATAATAAAATCTTCATAAAAAATATTTTATAGATATATATTTTCTAATCATATGAGACAATTAGCCCAAAACACTTTCTTTTCCTCAAACACTACTTTGATAAAAGGAGTATTGTGTAGTACACATATATAGATAGAAACTATAAATCAAAGAGATAGATGGTGAACGTATCCCAAGAAAAACAACTTGAAGTTAAATACAATGAGAAAAAATTATATGATGTATTTAAGGAAAAGTAACAATGAGAAAACTTGGAACATATTATTGAAAATGTTCTAAATGTTGGTTTTAGATTTAGTTTAAAGTAGCATAGTTTTTCCTACAGTAGCAATAATCCCTACATGGAAATTACAATTTTTGTTTTAGTATTTTTAAGGCAAAAAAAACGCATTTTTTTTAAATTATTTTTAAGTACTTTTTATAACACAAATTAGGCATTAGTGTGTAGTTTATACAGTAAACTTCCTCAAATCTGCACAGAGCTTGGGACCAGAAGTTTTGCGGATTTTAGAATTTTTTGGATTTCTGGTCATTGCTTTGTTTACATTTTTAAAATAGTAATTTGAATGTAATTAACAATTAAATCTAAATTATTATGAAAGCTTACAGCATAATAAAATATTAAAATAAGTAATAAGCTAAAATAATAAAAATTTAGATAATTTTTAACATATTAAAAGCAAAGGTCAAATTAATAATCAGTAATGTATGATAAAATATTTATTATAAAAATAAGATGCATTTTTCATATGAAATTTGCTTTATAAATATTATTATTTCACATCAAAATCATAAAATAAGGCAGTTTTATTTCAGATTTAGCCAAATTTAACAACCAAAAAAATTTGGTTAATACATAAATATATTTGGTAAAAAGATAGTGGTTACAGGTGATATCAGCAATATCTTAATTTTTTCCAAAATAATTTATTCTTTCTTCATGAAAACACATGAATTCAGTAATATTAATCAAAATTTCAAATTAAAATATATATGGAATTGATATAAAAATAAAAATGTCAAATTTTGTCCCTACACCTGAACTGAATGTTTCATTGTTTACATCAGTAAATTATGTGCGGATTTTAGGTTTACGGATTAGAGAGATTCTACTATATTTTGAATTTTAAAAGCTGAAAAATGACCAATACTAGATAGAGTATCCCGAATCGAATAATACCAGTATTTACACGTTTTAGGATTAAAAGAATATTGTGTAGTACACAGTTATAGATAGAAACTATAAATCAAAGAGATAAAAGGCGAACGTATAGAAAAAGAAACAACTTGATGTTAAGTACGATGAATATAAAATAGATGATATATTTAATGAAAAGTAACAATGAGGAAACTTGGCATATATTATAGCAAATATTCTAAATGTTGACATTAAATTTAACTTAAAGTAGCTTAGTTTTTCAACAGCAATAATGATTATATGTAAAAAAAAAAAAAAAAAAAAAAAAAAAAAAAGGATTTTTAAGGATTAAAAAATACTTTTAATTAATTTTTTGTAACTTAAATGTCGGATTAGTGCATTAATAGTTGCAATTTTATAAGCTGAAAAAGAAACAATACTAGATAGAGTATCTCGAATCGAAATACACCATTATTTATACTTCTTAGATTAAAGGAATATTGTGCATAAACATATATATATATATATATATATATATAGAAACTATAAATCAAAGAGATAAATGGAGAATGTATACCAAGAGAAAGAACTGAAAAGCATATACAAAAAGTAAAAAATAGATGATGTATTAAATGAGAAGTAGTTATAGTCGTTGAGCAAGAAGCCAAAATTAGGGTTTTTGGTTTCATCTCTGGGAACTTGGTGATATATACCTTTTTGGATTCACTATGGTCCAAGGAGTTCATTTTATCATGATAGTATGAAATTTGTGGTAGCTTATTGACGCCATATTGAAAAAATGAGCGCCATCTATCGCACATAGATACAAATGATTTTTTTTAACTATTACCTACCACATAATTAAATTTCAATAAAAAAATGCATAGAACAAATATTATTGAAGATATAATCTTATACAAATTACATATTTGTTAAGATTTTATTTTAATATGATTATTAACATTTTTAATTGGATAAACCGATCAAAAGACATTTGCGATGAAAGAAAATCGAAATCTTGTTTTGCATTTAAATACATATTATTTTCATGTAGATAAGACATAGAAATTCAAGTAAAAAGTAATACTGAGGAAACTATTGTACGTAGTCTGTTAAGAATTAACCCTTTCGGGACCACGGGTGCATATAGCAACTTCAAAACGTGCTTCCATCGCTTGTTTTTGATACCATTAAAAAAAAGTAAAATTTGCCTTATCTAATTAAGACATTCTAATGTTTGCTAAACTAAATTTAATTGTTTGAAAAAATGTAGTGTCAATTGAATTAAATTCTTGTTAAAGATGCTGGAATCGAACGGGTAATGAATAACAGAAATCGTAGTCTTCTGCACTTCTACCATGATTGGCTCAGATTCCTGTATCCAAATAACTTCAATCATCATAGAACAGTTCTATGTACTGCATATGCTTGTATATTAGATTATTAAATAGGCAGCACATGATAGTCTGGCACATGTTCTTGAACAAAAATATGGACAAAAATATCTCTAGAGAGCCGTTTCCCTCACTATCTGTTTCAAAAATCCAACCATATTTATCTGGGATGGAAGATCAGGATCAGCCTGCAGCCACTTCTTCCGAACAAGACCATGGTAATTGGTTTGCATTACCTATAAGTAGAGTGTATTACTACATGGCAAAAGGCAATGCGATTAGGCAGACTTTTTGTTTTACAGAAAAAATATATAGAATATAGCACAATTACCTGATGTTTGAGTATTTTTACTTTTTATAACAGAGACTGTAAAATTACAACTCAAGTTGTTTTTTTGTTTCCTCTGATAAATCAACTTGAAGTTGATTCATCAAACATCTTAAGCGCATCTCGAAATTTGTGTTCTGATTCATAATTTTCCCTTGTTTGCAAAAACACTTACTGCACTAACAGTGAATGCATTTCAAGGGATGCATTATTATCTCTTTACGTAGAAGTCCATGCATCTCATTCAAATTGCAGTACTTTTTTTACCCTCTCATTGGATCCAAATTTCACAAATATTAATCATCCTAGTTTTTCAAATCGTTTTATAAAGAAAAGTGTTGACATAATGAGAATATTTATAAATCCAGACACCAGAGCATGGTGTATGCAAAATATGAGTTGTGTACCACCACTTTTTGGAATCAGGTCAATTTAGCGGATTCTTCAACTGGTTATTTCTTGAATTTATAATATTTTTCTCCGTAGGAAACCGTAGCACTTGTGTATTCAACTATTTCAAATATCGTTCATTTTGCGATTCTTGAGAAATGAACTACATAAATTCTTTCTTGTTCTCCTCATCATTTAAAATCTGCTTCCATTTTCGTACTATTTGTCCAGAAGTATATGACTTTTATAACATCACCAACAGTTCACATTTTTTGTTCATTTATTTTTAATGACAGCTGCTTGTATGTATCAAATATAACATCTATCCTTTGAGAGGATATATACATAATCTTGTATTATTTCAAAAAATCAGATTCTTTGCTAGTTGTCCAAATGATTGTAACTCCTCCTATGATAGCTTTGAACAAAACAGATTCTATCATTTATATTAACAACACAATCATTTGCATTCTTTCAGCAGTCGCAATTTTGTCATAACATTCATCAGTTTGATTTTTCAGTTTTTCGCATTGAACCATCAAGTGTTGCTAAGGATTATTAAAGAAGCCCTAGATGGCAGGTAAAGACAGTTCTTATATCCAAATTTCTTCCCTCTGCAAAGTTAGTCACCTGAGAAAACAGATTTCCTTTTGTCATGGCAACAAACTCTGATTTATTTAACTTTAAACTACCTTTCTTTTCCAAGTCACAAAATGTGTTTAACTTATTGGAGGTTTGAAAAATTCTTCTGCCTTTGTGTCTTCAGACAGATATTCTCTCTTCAAAGTTTGGTAAATTTCTTCAGTCATCTCATGAGCTTTGATCATGTCTTCGACAATTTCTGGATTTGTAATTGCTCTAGATGATTCTATTAGCCTGTATATATTTATATATTGATTGATAACATGTTCTTTAAATATTAGATATCACGTTTGTCTTTCTGGATCTTGTTCAAAGACTGATCTGGATGTAGAATAGATTTTTCACAAGAATTGATTTTGGTTCTTTCATGAATCATGTGAAGAAATTCTACACAGGTATCAAAATATCTTTTAACTGCAGCAAGTCTTTGACTAAATTTTGTTGTAGCTTACGACCCCTGCGTGTCTTTATTTTTTGTCCCTTTAATCGTCCTTTTAATTTTACATCATGTAAAATAAAAATATAAAAATTCTTTCACTCTGATTATCGGCAGAATTTTCCAATATGGCGTCCATTGGTTACTCTGTTTTTTGCAAATATCATAGATAAATGTCCTTTTGTGGCTGATGTTATGGTGAATCCAAAAATGCATGGTCTACAAAGTCCACTGACATGAAAATACGAGCCCCTGGTTCAACGACGGTTGCCATTTTCCAATATGGCGCCCGTAAGCTATATTGGTTTTGTAATAATGGATAAATATCATTATGATAATGCGTTGAATCCAAAAAATGTATGTGTATGATTTAACAAGTCCTTTGACATGACACCACACAAGCCTCTGGCTCAACGGCGGCGGCCATTTTTCAATATGGCGTCCATTAGCTACTCTTATTTTGAAAATATCATGAGTAAATGTCATTCTGATGTTGTCGTGAATCCAAAATAATGTGGTTTAACAAATCTTTTGACTTAAAATCATAAGAGTCCCTGCCTCAACGACGGCGGCCATTTTCCAATATGACGTCCATAAACTAACCTAGTACTGAATTTGTTTTAGAAAAATGAGATGCTGATGTTCTAATGAATCCAAAAATGTATGATTTACCATGTCCGCTGACATGAAACCACAAGATCGCTTAACTCAACAACGGCGGCCATTTTCCAATATGGCGCCCAAAAGCTACCCTCCTTTTGAATGTATCATGGATAAATGAGGTCCTCTTGTTGAGGTGAATCAAAAATATATAGTTTATTCAGTCCCCAGAGATGAAACCACACAACCTCCTGGCGCAACGACTATTAAGAAGAAACTTATGAATTAGGCAAAAATTTATGTGTAGGAAAACCGGTGCTAAAAGGTTAAAAAATCTGTATTAAAAAGTAAAAAATAAACATTTCTTTTAAATGAAAAAATGATCAGCTAAGGGGTTAAATATTATGTATATTTATTAACTATAGTCGAGTCTCTGTACAACGAAATCCATGATTCAGTCAAAAAATTCGTTATATAGAAAAATTCCTTGAATAGAGAATGGCGAAAAAATTTTCCTTTTATTAATAAAGTTTTTAAAAATGTTTGAGTTCTTTTGAAATGTTTAATGCTAAACATAAATTTGATTTTTTTTATTTATTTAAACAGTTTCGAAACAAAATTACTCAGCGTTTATACGGGTATCGTTATTTTATAGGTAAACTATCAACATTCTTTTTTTATATAAAAAAGTAAATCTAGTTCAAACGCGCGAAAATTTGCCTTATTTCAGGGGCACAGCAAAAATTTCCAAAAACGCATACTCATTTTTGAAATAAAGTCACGCGAGACCATGAAAGAATCCGATAGACATTTTTTTAAGAAGTGGGTTTTTAGGGGGGGATATGAATGTCTGTTTTGGACATGGATAAGGCAGTAGATATGCAGCTATGAAACACATACCAGGAATCATCCCAGAAAAATGAATTTCACAAATAAATTGAAGCATTTTCAGGGGAAAAAAGGAGGATCATTTCTGAAAAAATTCGTTGTATGGAGATATATACTTCGCTATATGGATATTATTTTGTAATGTAATCTATGAAAAAATGACCGTTCCTAGTAAATATTCGTTATATAGAGAAATTCGCTGAATGGAGTTTCGTTAAAGAAAGACTCGACTGTATTTGGAAAAAAGCTGTTGCCCTCGGTAGATAATTGGGAAATTTGAAGTATATCAGAGACTTTTTATAGGTTGAATTCCGCAACTTATTTTATTTTATTTCTTTTCTGATTAGTCCATGTTTAATGTCCAAAAATGAAACATTTCTGTTTTTTATTTATTCGTTTTTATATTAGTCCATCTTTAATGTCCAAAAATGGAATACTTATGTTGCCACAATGACAAAAAAGTAATAAAAACAAATTGTAATTTGAAAACAAACTGTGATAAAGATTTCAAAGAAATTTCATTCAAAAGTGCATTTTTTTTTCTCTACGCAGCGGTGTAAAAATTTAAAATGGGAGATGTTAAGAAATTTAAATTTGCAATTCCGAAAATTGTGAAACTGAAATTTCATTTAACTTTTGATTATGACGGGTCCAGGAATATTAATGTTTAATCCATGTCGTACGTAATATGAGGCGATGAGGAGTCGGTCTGATTAACTCCATCAAGTAAAACTACACATTTAAACAGTTCAAGTTGTATAGCTATAAACTACTGTTTTATTTTATCATTGGTCTAGGAATATTAATGTTTAATGCATAGCGTACGTAATATATGACTCTTTATGATCATCATATAAATGATGCTAATTTTATTATTAATTTAAATGTAGAATTAATTTTAAGTCTATACAATTTTTGCCTTGTAAACTATAATTTTCCAAATAGTCGTTGTGAATTGTTGAATTATTTTTTTTTTCAACTACTGTTTTACATGCAACTAGTTTATTGTTTTTTTTCATCGAAATCATGAGCGAATTTCTTTAATTTTCAAACTTTTTTCTCCTTAAATGCTTTAATATACGAACAAAAATAATACTCAATCATTAGCTGAAAGTTTAGCATATACAGGGCTCGTACGGATCTTGGAATGCATGATCAAGAAATTCTTCTGCATTAGTATTTTCCGAAAGAAAATTTCACATGAAATAAGAAGAAATTTCACGCTTTTTAACTATATTTATTTATTTATTTATTTATTTATTTTATAAAGAAATGCTGGCATTTCCCTCGGAAAATAACGGTACTCGTACGAGCCATGATATAGTATAAAAATTTTAGAGATAATGTACAAAGTTAACATATTTTTTAGTTAAAATCCTCGTAATGTTAATCATAAACCACTTAACTGATCAATATTTTTGAAATAAAATCGAAATAATGCCTATTTTTTCATGTCTTTTACAATTTTTTAAATCTTTTATCACCAGTTTTTCAAAACAGAAATTTTTGTTTAAATAAATTAGAAAAAAAATCTCGTTAAAAAAGTTAATTAGATAACCCAAGTTTACAATAAAAAATTACCGGTGAGAATAATAAATCATGACTGGGAAAAACACGTTGCCCGTATGACTTACGGGTAAATCAGAAATCGGTTAACCTTCTCACTCACAAGAATAAGTTAATACTTTCACTAAATCGTAATACTAATAATATATATTCTATATAAAAGTATAAGAATTTATATTATAAAAAACATTTTGTTTCTAAGCCGTTGTATAGTAACAAAAACATTTAAAATATATTAAAACATATTTTTTTACATGTTTCAACTCAAAAATTAATAGAGTCATCCTCAGAATGTAAATAGAAAAATAAAATAAATGTAATAAAATAATAAATAAATTAAATGTATTCAATGCATATCAAACTAAAAAGCGCGTGATACATTTAATTTATTTATTTTCATCAACTCTTTATTACGATTTTCACGTTCATTGTATTTGTAATTTTTATTTTTCTATTTACACTCTGAGGATGACTCTATTAATTTTTGAGTAGAAACATGTAAATAAAAATGTTTTAATAATTTTAAATGTTTTTGTTACTATACAACGTCTTAGAAGCAAAATGTTTCTTTATAATATAAATTTTTATATTTTTATGTAGAATATATATTATTAGTATTACGTTTCAGTTATTAGTGGACGTAATCAAGATTTATTTAGCGTTATTTTTCACATTCATACTTTCACTAAGCTTCAATTTCTCTGCAGTATCAACAATGTTTAAAAAAATATAATTATGTTGATTTAATGGATTTTGAGTGCACTCATTACTGAATAATGTTATTATGAATAAGATTAATATTTGTAAATTAGTTTTTTTTTTTTTTTTTTTTTTTTTTTTTTTTAGCATTCAAATAAAATGCATACAAAACAACTTTATAATAATGGCCTTTTGCAAGACTGTCAGACGGTTAAATATCTGGAAAAATATTACACACAGGTATTCGAAGAAATTATGAAACATTAAATTTAAGTGAAATTTAGTTTAATGAGTCAAAACATTGTATTAATACCAGTGCCTTGATGGAAATTTAAAACTTGTGATTAAACTCAAAATATACAAATAAATACTTAAAAGGTGTTGCAAAAATATAGATATTATTTATTTATCATTTTACCTTAGATCTTTTAAATGCTATCGCATTCATTTTCAAAGGAATATAAAAGAAGATAATTGATTAGAAATAGAAAAAGTAAAAAACAAAACAAAAACAAAAACAGTCCGCGTGTACAAACAAAGTTACAATGAATTCATCGAAATACCAAGGATAATGTACCAGAATATGGGAATATTATATGAAATGACGTCATTACACACAGTGTCATTTTTAAGTAAAATTTCGTGGGATTCACGGGTAATTGAAGAGTAATAGTTTGAAAAGATTATTGTTGAAAAGATTATTTTAGCTTTGTCGAAATTTATTAAAATATTTTCTTTTTCTTACTTTCCAGATAAGGATGTACTTGGCTTGTTGTATTGCATATCCGAAAAATGCTCTTTCAGTCTTACTTTTAATTTTCGAAAAGTCTAACCAATATAGAATAAACTTTTTTGATGTTCTGTAGTGAATGGAATCATATAAACACCACATTGGAAAATAGAATGGAATCATGGAAATGAATGTGAGGGCATTCGAAAGATCTCAGGTAAAATAATAAATAAATAACATCTATATTTTTGCAACACCTTTTAATTATTAATTTGTACATTTTGAGTGAAATTTAGTTTGCAGAAATACAGAAAAAAATTATAGAATTCACTTCTTAATAATCCTAGTTCAATAAAGTATATTTAATTGCACCTTTAAAACTAAAATAATTACTACCATAAAATAACTTGAAGAGTGTTTCATTATATTTATTTTATTGAAAACCCCCTGAACACTAAAAATAAAAAACCAAATACTTCTTATGATTACTTATCTCAATAACTTTGACAAAATTCGGTTTTTCTCTTTTTGAATAAGATAAATAAAAAGACATGCAATTTAATTTTATCGTTTCTAATAGAAAAATATTTTTTATCATATATTTTAAAAGGAAACGTGGTTTTCACTTAAGTTTGTCAGCAGAAAAGTACTTTGAGGACAATACTAAATTGTTTCTGTTGTTTTCAAATGTTATTCCATTTTCCTTAAATTATCCTTTTAGAAAGTTCTGTAATAATAAAAAAGGATTGTACAAATCATCAGTAAGTACTGAAAACGCATTTATTTCGTTAAAAAACGGAAAAAAGAATGTCATAGAAAACTTACGAAATTTTTTTCAATTAACTTCTTCCAGAAACTCATTTCACCATTTTCTTTATGTTGTAAATTATATACCTATAAACAATAAATTGCTTATTTTTTTGCAGGTTAATCAGTATACTGTAAAAAAATATATAAAGCTATCGATTTTTTTTCTAGAAAATTGGTATTTCACGATTTTTTATGTAATGGCAGCAACAAAATTTCATGCAATTTAGACAGATTTGCACTGTAAATAAAAAAAAATATGTATAGTTAGTAAGATTTTTTTAGAAAACTCTAATAGCTATAGAATTTTTCAATTTGTGCAAGCAGTAATTTTAGTAAATGATTTTGTAAACTTACAGATTTCTGTAGCTTTGCTTACAAAATTTGTAGATTTACTTTTTTTTTTAATACAGTGTAATAAAATTTTACTAAGCATATAGATTTCTTTAAATTTACATCTGTAGGATTACAGATTTATTTATTTTTAGTTATTTATTTTTTACGGTGTATATTTAAGCTACTGTGATATGGCACAAAGAAGTATTTTGTGGTAACAATTTGCCAATATCACAAATTTGGACTTACTTAAACTAGAATTACTATAATTAAAAGAACTTTAATAGAAAAAAGTGTATGGGGATACGAGCATTTAAAATAGAGACTAATACAGATAAAACTAGTGAAGTTATTTACGCGTGCTTACTATATAATATGTAAAGTGTATAATTTAAAATTTATTGTTTGGAATAAAGGATAAGTAAACTAGACGTTTATGACAGTTGAATTAGAATAATTTGTTTCGCAATTCTAAGTATAGAAAAGTAATCGACCGTTGTATAGACTTTTGCTGAGCACTGTATTTAGACTAACATAAGCATTATAAAGCTTTTAAAATAATTCATAGATTATAAAACTGCCTATTTTAGCCGGTATTTCCATAAAACTAGTTTATTTTCATATTTTTATAAGCACTAGTATTCTTAATATTAGTCTGGAAAGACCTCTTATCACAAAATATTCAGACATCTTGGCATCGTTAATTACTCATCTCAGGATAAGGAGAAACTTGGAAAAATATAAGTTATTATAGGAAAGACCGGAGAAATTTACCATTTTTTTCTAATTTATTTATTTTTTCTTTTTTTTAAATCTAATTTAAGATCTACATGATATCATTATATTTCCTATACCTTTCTCTACAAACTGGCACAATTTTTTTTCAAAAAACTATGTGTAATTTCTAATAGAAAGAGGTTAAATCTAACCATGCCACATTGGAAAATATACCCCGTTTGTGAAGCAAGTTTTCCAGCCTACTAAACATTTGCAGAGGTAATTTTTTCAATTATAATTTTAACAGTAAAACACAGGTAATAAATCTTGCTCGTTAATTAAGATGTATGTTTTATTGTAAGTCATGTAAATTCACAAGTATGATAGAAAACAGTTTGAATGAATAGTTTGAACTTTTAGCATTCAAACTGCAGAATGCAGAGACTGTTATTTTGCTGATTGCTCTGTTATACCCGGTCGCTTAACTAATTAACTTTCTTGATTTGGCTCCGACACATTACACACACAAATACGACTCTGAGAATAGGAAAATCTGAATTTTAAGTACCTAATCTGTGGTGGGTACTTGTAGCGAAAAGCATTAACCAATCTAGAGGAAGAGAAAATGTGGGTGTCTCTGAAAGAAAAGTATCATCATAGGAAATTTTAGGACCGAGATGCAAAGCAGGCGACAGGGCACGTTTGAGTTGAACTTAAGGAACAACTTCTTCAGAAATGCTACTCTGTATTGGTGTACAAGGGTTAGATGCTTTCAGAGGGGTTTTTTTAAGGTAAGGGCAGTCAATTATTGAGGAAATATTTTCAAGATTAATGGGGCTTCCAAGATATGATAAGCCAGGAGCTGGCCTGTCAGAAAAAACACAATGTTATAAAATCTTGAACTTTAAATCTTCGTCATATAAATGACCTGAAAAATTCTTTGCAGTAAACTCGAAAAAAAAATGCGAAATGATAAATATTGTAATTCAGCAGAATTTTTCCAAAAATTGCAAGAATAATGGGAATAATTTACTATAGATAATCTCTGACCATTTCTGAATCGATGCCACGTCACTGCGTTGCAGTACTTATTGATGAAGTTATGTAGACAAAATACTAATTGAAAATGTTGTTTATCACAATTATTAGGTGCGTTCTTTATGTAAATACGTAGCTATTATTGTAGCAGTCATCGTTCAGTCGGTTTGTCCGACTGTCTGCATGTAACAAAGCAAAAACTACAGAATCGAATCATTTGAAATTTAAAATATATAATTGTTGCATCATTTTGCTGAGTCATTTCAAATTTTAAGAAAATTAGTTGTACAGTTGAATTACAGGGACAATCGAAAGTATTCCGTTTGATTTCGGCCAATTGGGTAAATAGTTTCTTGTGGAATTTAATGGTGGTACTCTCTTTACAGCAAAATGAAAACGACATGCATTCTATGAAATATATAATAAAATATACATCCTTTACAATATGGGGTACAAAGAATATATTTTATCCCTTTACAGTGCCATACAAAAGTATTCGATTGGATAATGGTATAAGGGGAAACATTGTTTGAGGCACGTTTTAATTATATTAAATTATTTTACATTTTATGAATTTGAAATGCGTTGCGGTGGTTTACTACAGGTAACTTCCTGTATAATAGAAAGCAGGTAGTTTTTACAGGGACTCACATAAGATTTCAGTTACTATTATGCTAAATCCGAAGTACTGTACACTACTAAAGCAACATCTGAATATTTTTAAAAATTGCACATCATTTGCTACAGCTGACGTGCAATTTCCAGTTTGTTTTCTATTGTAATATCAATTGTTCCACACTTGGTAAAATGCCTGAAACTTTAGATAACATGAATTTTCCTTTGAAACTATTTTTGTCAATTAAATTTATTGACATTTTTTGTTATTCCATAAATAGGTTTCCTACTATTATGTCAAAAATATAAATAAGTATCCCTTTGACACTCCCTCTTTATATGGGTATTCTTATAAATTCACGAAAAATTTTACGCCGACGGAAACTTTTGACTGCCACTGTATCTATTACTTAACGAGTATACATTTATGTAATTTTGCTAATTCATAAAAATATGTTTCAACTGTATAAATTATTAAAAATTAGTCATTTTAAAAATATGGCATTGTGACATTTTACGTTACATGCACAGCGTAACCATGCTTTGCATTAATTTTAACTGAAATTTAGTTCATATTGAAAAAAGAAATAATTGCAACCAATTCCCACTTCATACTATTAACCCATTAGTGCCTAGCGTCCCATTTTTGGGAAAATTTAAAAAAAAATCCTAGTAAGCGCTTTTCACACCAGTAAAAAGGAGGATAAATAAGTAGTTTCTTTCTCGGAACAAGCTCTTTGATAAATTAAGATAAATGTTATTCTTGTTTAAAAGTGGTGGGAAATGCAAAATTTAATTTTTAACGAAGGAAATAATTCAGGCATTAATGGGTTAATGAGAAATTAGGTAAATTCTGACATAAAGGAAATTTGTATGTGATATTTTTCTGGGAAGTTTGTACATGTAATTCCTTTTTAAATGCATTTAAATTATTTTTTGTTTATTTTTCATTATTAACAATTATTTCTGGGTTTTTTCGCTCAAACTATTTATTTTTTATTCCTTGCGTATAAATTACAAAGTGTAAAAATGTTTTATATATCTGTATATAAAAATCTAGAATAAGCACAATTATATTAAGAGCCCGCAAAATAAATGCATATTTACAGGCTAGTAACTTTAAGAATCCAAAAATTGTAATTGTTTTATTACATTTTTTGTACAAAACACAAAAAAATTGAAGATCTTCATATTGAAATTTAAATTATTTCTAAATCAAATGCATCTTGATTGGTGATCTTTTGGTGATTTTACTAGTTCCACAGAACGTACTGGGTTGTAGTTTAAAGGTGTTTCAGGAAAAACACAAAAATTCAATTTAAAATTTCACTCTTTGAAATTTCTTTACTTACAGTGTTCTTCATACTAAGAAAGCTTAGAAGTCTTTAAAAAAAAAGAGCTAAAAAATGGGAAAGAAATTTTTCTTTACATACAAAGAGAGTGCAGTTTTTCGAATTAAGTTTGTAAATCGAAATTTCCATTATATATTTTTTAGAAAAGCAGATTTCATTTTCTGTGTCAGACATTTTAAATAATCATTTTTCCTGTATTTTTAACAGATATAAATTATTTAGAAATATACTTAATATAGTTATAATAACAAAGAAATGAATGATATAATTTCGAACACATCACTGTATAAATAAATATTTTGTGCACATATTTATCTACATTAAAGCATAGATTGTATTTTTGCAGTGCATTTTGAGATTTAGTAGTAGGGCTTTATATAAACTGGTGAAAACTCGTTCTAACAGCTCTTTTTTTCAGATTTTGATTTCTAGGTTTATATTTTATATTTTTCGCTGACAAAGTTTTTTTTTTATATTTATTATACGACGATGGTTCAAAAATTACTGTCCCTAGTGTATATAAAATAGTTGTGCTCCGGTGGCTGATGTGGAATATTGAAGCTTGATGTCTTAAATGCCTGTACGCTCCAGTTCAGAACTGTACTTACTATATTAACACATTTTATGTGGAGGGGATGAAATTTGGATGAATTTGGGACTCGATTTATGACAGTGGATGAGATATTGCTACTATTGTTTAGACTCGGAATCCTAGGTATGTAGTCTCGTTTCATCATCTGTCACAATCAGTCCCATAATTTCCAAACCAGTCTTTCCCCATCATCGTCCCCCATTTTAAAAACCTTTCAAAAAATAGGTCTCTAAAACTTCACTCATGTGTCTGAAACATACGTTAATATAGCAGCTACAGTTCTGAAAAGGAGCGTATAGGTATCTAATATTTTAGGCTTTGTTATTCAACTTCAACCATCGGAGTACAAATATTTTATATGCACTATGAACAATAAATTTTTGAAACAAAATCGTAATATATTTATACATTTTATGTATATTATTGCATATTTTTAAATAATTTATCGTCGGAATCTTTATAATTTACATTTTGCAAAACGTTTATCATGAGCTAGATAGGAAAGAACCAAAGTTTCTTATATATATTTATTAATATTGTAAATGAATTCATAGATTAAAAATATACAATACTGCCAGTAATAAAAAGAGCCATTAAAAATATGAATTAAAAAATATTTCTAAAATTGTTAAGCCTGTTAATAGTAGTAATTTATGGTGTTTAGTATTTGATAAGTTAAGTTTTTCTATGACACAACATATGATCAAAAACCAATCTGATACACGGTGTTATTTAGAGCGCTGTTACATAACTCATACAGGATCAATGAAAGTAATATTTCACTGACCATGTTGCTATACATCCTCCTCCACTTTCTCATACAATAAACTCCGATTTATGGTAGCCAAAATTCGATTAATATGAAAAGCACTTCCTTATAATAAAAAAATTACGAGTTTTTTTATTATTATTATTTATAAGTAAATCGTATTTTTTTTAATCATGGCAAAAATCTTTAAAGTTAATTTGATTGTTTTAATATATTTAAAAAATTACTTAAGTACCACATGTCGCCTTTTAGGGAAGACATGAGTGATATTTTTTGAAAAAAAATGTCTTATAGGCGTAAAATCTATTTTGAATCATCATTAATCTATTGGTATGGTCTTTTTTTCGTGATTATTTAAAATAATCATAAAATTTCAAGGACATACAATAACTTGGACGCCATGCTCAATCGCTTTGATTTTACGTTAACATTTTATACTTATTTTTATTTTTAATTTTGACTCACAACACTACATTTTTAAAATACATTGTGTAGCATGCGCATGTTTTATATTTCAATGCACGTGTTTCATAAAGTTGTACAACAACATAACACAAGTGAGAAAAAAAGAGCCATTTTTTTCTCTTTGACATTGAGCCTTGCTTTTTTTGTCTCTCCTGAAAAATCTCCTCAGATAGATATCCCATGACTTCATGATCTCATTAGTTACTATAACGTCATGGTATTTCGGTGCTTTGTTTACTGACATTTGTGTTTTCGCCTTGTATTTAAAGGGACGTTGATTGTATACGCTATTGATACAAGTCCCAGAACTTACAGATGTACACATTTAGCTTTTTTCACATTACTTAATTTCTGCACTGTGTGTTCAAAAGTTGAATTTTAGCGATTCATTTTTATGAACTAATTTTCAATAGCGCGCATTTGAAAGATTCTAAAATTTTTATTTCATAATTTGGCAATCAGCTAATTAGGGCAAGTCATATAAAACAATAAATAAAATGTTCTAAAATCTCAAAAAGATAGAATAAGCTGTTTAATAAATTTAGGAAAGTGATTTACAATAAAGCTACATTTTAATAAACAACTTACTATATCGCTCCCAATATTCTGAATATTTGACAGGACTTTTTAAATAAATAGTCCTGCATAGCTAAATAAAAAATTACGAAAAAAAAATGGTAAATATACCGGGTGTTTGAAAAGATCAGTGCGAAAGTAAAGCGCGAATAAAAGAAACATGGATCAAAGAGTCACGAAGTTTGCGAGATAAATGTTTAGCATTGTACTGGACTTTATATGATACCAATAAAAATGGTTCAACATCTCGACAAAAGACGGCGTTAGTGCACATATTTCCATATTATGATTCCACACTGTTCATACATCGCAAAATGTGTATACAAAAAAGGGAATAAAATATTCCTAAAGTTTTTGCATCCCAATCTTTTGCTGTGTGAGCTAAATGAAATATTTCATGAAAATATCTACAATAGCGTCCTTTAAGATTTTGAATTAATTTTTTGTTGGTATGATACAAAATCCCGTACCACTCTAAATATTATCTGCACATGGTATTTTTCTCCGACAATTTTTTTCTTTTTTATTTGCATATATTTTTAGTCAAGAAATTTTGCAAGTCATCTTATAAATGTTAAATAAGAAATAATTAGATCATTCGTTTTAGCAGTATTTCGAAGCATCACTCCTTTTTAGTTTTAAAACTTTGTGTCATGTAATTAAGTTGCTTTCCTGCCTTATAATTAATTGTTCCAAAATAAAATTAAAAAAAATAAATCTAAAAGGAAAGGTATTGTCATTAAGGAGAAAATTCTTTTACTCATTATAACAATTAAATTTAAATGCATTTTATAAATTCAAAATATACCCTTCACTTAAATGTTCCATCACCAATTAACCAATAAAGATTCAGCGTATAGTAAGTCCATTTGTTTAGTAGGTGTCAATTCACATATATTTAATGATTTCACAAATGAAAGAGAAAAAAAAGTTTCATCATCATCTTAAATTATGTATAAGTATTTTCTTTTAAAGAATTAACAAATCTAAGTTAGAAAATAACGACATAAATAAATAATATAAACCTTTCAAGAAAAGAATGAAGGAATAAAACAATATCAATTATAATGTTAAAAATTTCGATCTAGAATAATTTAATATAAATATAAAAATATGTTATGCTTATTAGGCGCCAAATCTACTTATTAAATTGACAGTTTTGCAAATAAAAGGAAAAGAAAATAGACTCCATAATCATGTTTAATTATGTAAAAGGAATTTTTCTATCGGAACTATACTAATTGTGTAAGCTAATGAGATGAGTATAAACTTTAAATATAGAAAAATAAACAAAATTTCCATAGCAATAATACGAGTTAGAAATTTCGCCCAAGAAAAAAAATGAAAGATATTCATTTGTATAGTTAAACTTTGTTTTGACGGTAATTGGAAGAATTTAGTCAAGCTGTTACTAAAATACTTTTTTGAAAAAGATACATACATAATTACAATTTAGACAACCGTCAATCTTTTTAGGAATATTTCGAAGCACTACGCCTTTTTATCTTTAAAACACTATGTAATATTTCGATATTTAAAATAAATTTATGTTTACGGTTTCATTTCGAAGAGTAGGGTGCATTGCATTAATATATTTTTATGTCTTTATACTTTTAAGGTTTTTTTCAGCGGTAAAAATAAACAAACAATTTAAAGGCAAATAACACACAATAGAGACACAATTACATCCGTTATTCGCTTTACGGGTACTACGAAGGATTACGATTTTTCATTTTTAAAAACTGTGTCAGGTAATTAATTTGCTTTTCTTCCTTATTATTGAACTTTTCCAAAATACAATTATAGTTAAAATATCTAAAGTAAACGGTATTGTTATATGTGAGATAATTTCTTTCATTTTAGCAATTGCGTTTACAAAGCATTTTTAAAATTTAAAATTCACCTTTCACTTGAATATGCCATTACCAATTAACTGATAAAAGGTTCAGCTTATTTTCAAATAGTTTGTTTAATATGTGCCAATTCATTCATATTCGACAATTTCACAAATAAAAGGGGGGAAAAGCATTTTCTATCATCATCTTAAATTATGTAAAAGGAATTTTTCTTAAAGAATTAACAAGTCTGAGTTAGAAGATAACAAGATAAATAGTTATTGTAAACCTTTTTAGATAAGAATGAACGAATAAAACGATAGCAGTTATATGTGTTAAAAATTTCGTTCTAGAGTAATTACATATAATAAAAATATTAAAAAGATATTTTGCTTTATAGGCGCTAAATCCACCAATTACATTGACAGTTTTACATATAAAAAAAAGAAAACAGAGTCTTCAATCAGATAGAAGGAATTTTTAGAAGAGAACTATTCTAATTGGAAAAGGTAATGAGATAACTATAAATTTTAAATGTAGAAAAATGAACGAAAACTTTATAGCAATAATACAAGTTAAAATTTAGCCCAAGGAAAAAAAAATATTCATTTGTATATTGAAATTTTGTTTTGAAGTATAATTGGGAGCTGTTAGATGTGCTATTACTAAAATACTTTTTCAAAAACGTGCAGACTTAATTTCAGTTTAGACAACCGTCATTGTTTTTGGCAGTATTTTGAAGCACTACGTCCTTTATCTTTAAAACACTGTGCAAGGTAATTAAATTGCTTTTCTGCCATATTATTCAACTTTTCCAAAATACAATTATTGTAAAAAAAAATCTAAAAAAAATATGTATAGCCATCAGTGAGATAATATATTTTTCATTATTATAACAATTGCCTTTCAAAGCATTTTTAAAATTTAAAATTCACCCTTCATTTAAATGTGTAATTACCAATTAACTGATAAAAGATTCAGCATATGAAAAGATAATTTGTTTAACGAGTGTGAATTGAGTCACATTCGACGATATTAGAAATAAAAGGCAAGAAAAAGTATAAAAGGCAAGAAAAATTTTCTATCATCGTCTTGAATTACAACAATTAAGTTTTAAAAGCATATTTTAAATTGAAAACTCCCCCTTCATTTAAATGTATCAACACCAATTAAGCGATAAAAGGTTTAGCGTATAGTAAGATAATTTGCTTAATAGGTGTCCATTCACTCACATTCAACGATTTCACAAATAAAATGCAAAAAAAAAGTTTCTATCATCGTCTCAAATTATGTATAAGGAATTTTTCTTAAAGAACTAGCAATTGTAAGTTTGAAGCTAACGAGATAAATAATTAATATAAACTTTTTGAGATATGAATGAACGAATAAAAAAATAGTAATTATATGTTGAAAATTTCGTTCTAGAGACACTTAATATAAATATTAAAAAGATATTTTGTTTAATAAGCACCAAATCCACCAATTACTTTGACAGTTTTACAAAAAGAAAAAGAAAATAGAGTCAATAATCCTCTTTAATGATGCAGAAGGAATGTTTTAAGAGAAGTATATTAATTGTGGAAGATAATGATATAAATATAAACTTTAAAAGTAGAAAAATAAGCAAAATTTCCATAGCAATAATACAAGTTTGAAGTTTCGTCCATGAAGAATAAATAAAATATTCATTTGTATATTTAAACTTATTTTTGCCGATAATTGGAAGCTTTTATACTATCTATTACTAAAATATTATTTGTAAAAGCAGACACACATAATTACAATTTAGACAAACTAAATTGGATTTATATACTTTAAACAAATGTATGCTTATATGTTCATTTCGAAAAGTAGGATGAAATCGTATTAATATACCTTCATGTGGTTAAACATTAAAGGCTGTTTTAGCGATAGAAAGAAACAAACATTTTAAAGGCAAAAATAATACATAATTATAATTTAAGACAACCGTTATTCATTTTAGCAGTATTATGAAGCATTACGCCTTGAAAACACTATGTCTGGTAATTAAGTTACTTTTCTGCCTTTTTATTGACATTTTCCAAAACACAATTATTTTTTAAATTCTAAAGAAAAGGTATTGTAATAAGTGAGATATATATATATTTATTATAGCAATTAAGTTTTAAAAGCATCTTTAAATTTATAATTCACCTTTCACTTAAACGTGTCATCACCAATTAACCGATAAAATATTGCACGTGTAGTAAGATAATTTCCTTAATAGGTGTCAATTTTCTCACATTCGTCGATTTCACAAATAAAAAGGAAAAATCATTTTATCGTCATCTTTAATTATGTAGAAGGAACTTTTCTTAAAGAATAAATGCACCTAAGTTAGAAGATATCAAGATAACTAATAGAAACCTTTTAAGAAAAGAATGAGTGAATAAAACTATAACAATTATATGTTGAACATTTCATTTTAGAATAATTTAATATAAATATCAAAAATATATTTTGCTTAATAGGAGCCAAATCCACCAATTACATTGGCAGTTTTACAAGTAAAGGAAAAAGAAAATAGAGTTCATAATCATGGTTAATGATGTAGAAAGAATTTTTATAAGAGAACTATGCTAATTGTGAAAGGTAATGAGATAAGTAACATGATATGAAATAACCAACAATATTGTTAAACATGAATTTTATCTATGAATGTGTGTTTAAAAAAAATTGTACATACTGTGTAAAAATTAATTTTTTAATTTTGCATAACTATATATAAAAATTAATAATTAGAAAACATTAATCTCGCAAGAAAATGCATTTAAAATTTCACAATTTTCATTTTTATTTTTTCAATATAAAATGCAAATTCTTTTGATCGACAACTTATGAAAAAATAAAGAAAATTTTAAAACAAAATTCCATTCTTTTGATGTTTTCCATGTTTGTTTAAGGAAATTATTTTGGCTTATAGTTCGAAAGTGCTTCAGGGAAAAGGTGAAATTGAATTTAAAGTTTCACTTAAATCTTTGTACTTACAGTAACTAAATACAAATATCTTTGAAATATTATAACCAGCTACAGAATAAAAAATAAATTTTTGTTTATCAAATCTCTTACAAAGAAGTTCCAAAATGGAAACTGTCTTTTAATATGATGGTCAAAGTTTTCTTTAATCACTTTAAAAAAAATAAATTTAAAAGAAGAGATTTGAATTTTTTAAATATAAATGCTTTCAATGTTCAGAACAAAAAGTTTTTGGTGAAAAGTCCGTGGTATATTATTATAAGTTGTTTTTCAGGAAAAAATAAGAGATTATTTAAGTACTAAATAGTGCATATTAGAATCAGATGATTGATCGTTTTTTTTCTATAAGTCTAATTTAAATTTATCCAAGGAAGATAAATAGATTTATACTTATGGTAGCTTAATACAAAATATATTTGTAAAACTGTAAACCAGCAACAGAATGAAAAATAAAATTTTGTTTACCAAATGTTTTTCAATGAAGTTTCAAAATGGAAAGTTTATGTTACATATTTTTAGAAAAAAAAATCTTTGACGGGCTTTTAATAAAATTTCGATTTTTTTTTTTTTTTTTTTTTTTTTAAGTAATTTTAGAAAATAATTTTAAAAGAAGAGATAGGAATTTTATAATTATAAATGTTTACAATGACCAGAGCAGAATGTTTTCTATGAAAACATTTATAGTTGTATTTCAGGAACAAATAAGAATCTATTTGAGTATTAAAATGTGCATGTTAGAATCATATACTTAGTAAATTTGTTTTTTTTTTTTTTTTAACTGAAATTTAAATTTATTAGAACGAAGAAAAAGTCCAAATAATTGCTTATTCTTTTCTTGCTTGTATGAAGTAATAGTGTAATTTGAATATTTTTTTAATCTCTTTCTTTACTGTAACAAAAAATGCTATATTTAGTAATGAAAAAAAATCTCTTTGAACTTGGTATATTAATTTGTTTGTGCAAAATAGCATTGTCATTCATAATCTATTCTTTAATCTAGATTTTTATTTCACTTAGAATGCACCTAAAAATTTCAATATATTAGTAAATGAACATGAGTTTTGTCTTTGAACGCGCGTTTAAAATTTTTCGTACGTATAATGTAAAAAATAAGTATTTAATTTTACATAACTGTATATAAGAATAAATAAATAAAAAAATATTAACTCTAGGAAAATGCATTTAAAATTTTGGAATTTTCGATATTACTTTTTCAATATAGAATAAAATTCCTTTGATCGGTATTTTATGAAAAGAATGAAGTAAGTTTTAAAACAAAATTCTTTTCTTTCGATGCATTCTGCGTTTGATTAAGGATATCATTTTAGCTTGTAGTTCGATAGTGCTTCAGGGAAAAGGTGAAATTTAATTTAAAGTTTGACTTAAAACTTTATACTTACGATTCTTAATCTAAAATATCTTTGAAATACTATAAATCAGCAACAGAATGAAAAATAAAATTTTGTTTATTAAAAATTTTTAAAAGAAGTTTCAAAATGGAATTTTTATGTTACATATTTTTATGTAAAAAATCCTCTGTCGGGATTTTTATAAAAAGTTGGAAGTTTTTTTTCTTCAATTGTTTTTAAAAAATAATTTTAAAAGAAGAGATTAGAGCTCTGTAGATATAAATGGTTTCAATGTCCAGAACGAAATGTTTTCTATGAAAAATCTATGCTTTAAAGTTGCATTTCAGAGGCAAATAAAAAACTAATTTAAATATAATAATGTGCATGTTAGAATCAGATACTTTATAAATTTGTTATTTTAAAAATCTAATTTAATTTTACCCGAAAGAAGAAAAAGTCCAAATAATTGCGTATTTTATTTTATGCTTATATATATTAATAACATAATTTAAATATTTTTATTTGTCTGTTTGTTTATTAAAACATATAATGCTTTATTTAATAAAACAAAATAATTCTTGGGATTTAGTTTTGTAATTACTTTGTGAAAAGGTGTGGAAATTGAACTAGTCTTCTGACATTTTTGACCGGTACAAAATAGCCTGTCTTTTTCAGTAAATGTCATGTCCTTTATCTCAGTTTCATCTCTTAGAGACATGTCATAATTTATTCTTCAAACTGAATTTTTATTTCATCCAGAATATACACACAGAATGCAATATATTAGTAACTGAATACATATAACCAATATTGGTAAACATAAATTTTGTCTATGCAAGTGAGTTTTTTTTTTTTTTTTTTTTTTTTTTTTTTTTTTTTTTTTTTTTACATACTGTGTAAAAATTACTATATATTTAAGTGAAACTACAAATTGAATTATATATGTATTTACATGACAGTGTATAAAAATTAATAATTAGGAAAGTATTAATCTCGCAAGGAAAATACATTTAAAATTTCAGAATTTTCAATTAATTTTTTCGGTATAAAATGCAAATTCTTTTGATCGAAAACACATGAAAAGAATAAAGAAAGTTTTAAAACAAAATTCTTTTCTTTTGATGTTTTCCATATTTTTTTAAGGAAATCATTTTGGCTTGTTGTTCGAAAGTGCTTCAGGGGAAAGGTGAAATTCAATTTAAAGTGTCACTTAAAACTTTATACTTATAATAGCTTAACACAAAATATCTTTGAAATACTATAAACTAGCAGCGGAATGGAAAATAAAATTTTGTTTATTAAACTTTTTCAAACAGGTTTCAAAAGTCTTCTGTTGGGCTTTTAATAAAAAGTTTGCAGTTTTTTATTACTTTTAGAAAATAAACTTAAAAGGAGATTTTAGATTTCTATAAATACAAATGCTTTCAATTTCCAGAACAAAATGTTTTCGGCTAAAAATCTGTGATTTATTACTATGAGTTGTATTTCAGGAACAAATAAGAAACTAATTTAGTATAAAAATGCGCACGTTACAATGATGTACTTGATAAATTTGTTATTCTTAAAGTCTAATTTAAATTTATCCAAAGGAAGAAAAAGTTTAAATAATTACGCATTTTTTTTTCATGCTTGTATGAACAAGTATTGATATTTAAATATTTTTATGAATATGTTTGTTTATTTTAACAAATAATGTTATATTTAATAATGCGAAAATTTCTTTGGATTTGGTTTATTAATTAGTTTATGGAAAGGAGTGGAACTTTAATTGATCTTCTAGTATTTTTCATGGGTTGAAGAGGGTCTGTCTCCTTAATTAAGTTTCATGTCCTTCATTTAAGCGTCAACATTTAGGGGCATGTCATTATCGATTCTTTAATCTAGATTTTTATTTCATTCATAATATGACTAAAAAATTTTTATATCAATGAATGAATACATATATCCAATACTGGTAAACACGAGTTTATCTATTCATGTGCGTTTAAAAATTTTCGTACATATAGTGAAAACATTAATTATTTAATTTTACATAACAGTATATAAGAATAAATAAACAGCAAAATATTAATCTTTCAGGGAAAATGCACTGAAAATTTCAGAATTTACAATTTTACTTTTTCAATATAAAGGGCAAATTCTTTTGATCGACATCTTGTGAGAAGAATAAAGAAAGTTTTAAAACGAAATTCATTTCTTTGGATGTTTTAATTTTTGTTTAAGGGTATCATTTTGTCTTGTTGTTTGAAAGTGCTTCAGGGATAATGTGAAATTCAATTTAAAGTTTTACTTAAAACTTTATGCTCATTGTAGCTTAATACAAAATACCTTTGAAATACTATAAGCCAGCTGCAGAATAAATTTTTCTTGTCAAACGTATTTCAAAGAAGTTTCAAAATGGAAATTTTATGTTACATATTTTTAGAAAAACAATCCTCTGTTGAGCTTTTAATAAAAATTTCGAAGTTTTTAATTATTTTTCAAAAATAATTTTAAAAGAAGAGATGGGAGTTCTATAAATATAAATGTTTTCAATGTCCACAACGAAATGTTTTCTATGAAAGTCTGTGTTTCATAGAAACACAGATTCATAGAAACATTGACACAGAAACATAGATTCTGTGTCTATGAAAGTCTGTGTTTTATTATTATAAGTTTTTTTCAGGAACAAATACGAAGATATTTTAGTATTAAAATGTGCACGTTAGAATCAGATATTTCATAAATTTGTTATTTTAAAAGTCCAAATTAAATTTATTGGAACGAATAAAAAACAAAACAAAAAAACATATAATTGCATATTTTTTTCTTGCTTGTATGAACTAATAGTGTAATTTAAATCTTTTTATGAATGTGTTAGTTTAGTGTAACAAATAATGTTTTATTTAATAATAAAAAAAAACTCTTTGAACTTGGTTTATTAATTAGTTTGCGAAAATGTGTGGAGATTGAATTAGTCTTCTAACATTTTTGACCGTCTGAAAGGGCCTGTCTTTTTAAGTGTCATGCCTTTTATTTAAGTGTCATCTCTTAGAGACATGTCATAATCTATTCTTTAATCTGGATATTTGTTTCATTCAGAATACAGTTAAAAAGGCGATATATTATTAAATGACCATAAGTTTTGTGTATGAAAGTGCGTTTAAAATTTTTCGTACATATAATGTAAAAATTAATTATTTAATTTTATATAACAGTACATAAGAATAAATGGGTAAACTGAGTTTTAACCCACTTCTTGGCAGCGTTTTTTTTTTTTTTTTTTTTTTTTTTTTTTTTTTTTTTTGACGCGCAATGATTGCGCCATGCCTTGCTTTTTTTTTCGTTTAGGTGCTGCTCTTCTTGGCAACCCTTGGAGATTCGGAGAGATTCCGCTCCTCGGCTTGCACATGCTCCGTTTGTTCTTTCTTTCCTAGTTTTCTTATTGGACCAGAGAGGAGAAATATTTAAAAGTTTGAAGTCTCGCGCCTTGAAATTAATTAAATATCTTGTGTCTCATTAGAGGCCGTTGGATTTCGAAGAGTGTAAAATCGAGTGAGTAAATTTTTTGGGGCAATATACGAGAGATTTTTTTTAATTAGAAACCTTTGTTTTGTATTTAAAAGGAAGTATTTTCTACATTTCTATTGTTTTTTTGAATGCAGAGACCTTGCTTTGTATTTAAAAGTAAGTGTTTTAGGCCTTTCTTTAGTACTTTAGATGTTTTGAATATTAATGTTATTTAGTTTCATATTATATATAAAAGAAAAACATTATTTAACTTCAAAGCTTAGTATATTTCTTTAGAAAATCTATTATTGATTTCTTTTTTTAGTTAAAAAAAAGGCTGGTTTTGTTTTTAAAAGAAGGTATGTCTTTTGCGTAGTGACTCCTGGACTTAAATCCCGCTCCGGAAGACAAAACGCAAAAGCGCGCCAATGTGGCGATATTTTGGAAGCGCGCCAAGAAGGGGGTTAAAACTCAGTCGCGCCGAATAAATAAATAGCAACATGTTGATCCCTCACGGAAAATGCATTTAAAACTTCAGAATTTTCGATTTTACTTTTTCAATATAAAATACAAATTCTTTTCATCGACATCTTATGAAAAGAATAAAGAATGTTTTCAAGGGAAAACCATTTTGGCTTGTAGTTCGAAAGTGCTTCAGAGAAAAGGTGAAATTCAATTTAAAGTTTTACTTAAAACTTTATACTTGCGATAACTTAATACAAAATATCTTTGAAATACCATAAACCAGCTACAGGATGAAAAATATAATTTTGTTTATCAAAAGTTTTTCAAAGACGTTTAGAAATTGAAATTTTATGTTACATATTTTTAGAAAACATTCTCTGTCTGACTTTTAATAAAGAATTCAAAGTTTTTTTTCTTTTACAATTTCTTTTAGAAAATAATTTTAAAAGAAGAGATTGGAGTTCTATAATTATAAATGATTTCAATGTCCAGAACGAAATGTTTTCTATGAAAATTCTGTGCTTTAATACTATAAGTTGTATTTCAGGAACAAATAAGAAACAAATTTAAATATGAAAATGTGCATGTTAGAATCAGGTACTTTATAAATATGTTATTCTAAAAATCTAATTTAATTTTACCCGAAAGAAGAAAAAGTCCAAATAATTGCGTATTTTTTCATGCTTGCGTAAATAGATAATTTAAATATTTTTATATCTCTGTTTGTTAATTGTAACAAGTAATGCTACATTTAATAATAAAAAATAATTCTTGGAATTTTGTTTATTAATTTCTCTGTGAAAAGGTGTGGAAATTGAACTAGTCTTCTAACATTTTTGACCAGTTGAAAGTGGCCTGTCTTTTTAAGTAAGTGTCATGTCCTTTGTTTACGTGTCATCTGTTACAGACATGTCATAATTTATTCTGTAATGTAGATTTTTATTTCATTCAGAATACACACGAAGAATGCAATATGTCAATAACTGAATACATGTAACCAAAATTGGTAAACGTGTCTTTTGTCTATGCTAGTGCGTTTAAAAAATTTTGTACATATGGTGTAAAAATTAAATTTTTAATTTTGTATAACAGTATATAAAAATTAATAATTAGGAAAATATTAATCTCGCCAGGAAAATGCATTTAAAATTTCAGAATTTTCAATTTTACTTTTTCAATATAAAATGCAAATTCTTTTGATCGACATCTCATGAAAAGAATAAAGGAAGTTTTAAAACAAAACTCCTTTCTTTAGATGTTTTCCATATTTGTTTAAGGAAATCATTTTGGCTTGTAGTTGGAAAGTGCTTCAGGGAAAAGGTGAAATTCAATTTAAAGTTTCACTTAAAATTTTATACTTGTAATAGCTTAATACAAAATATCTTTGAAATACTATAAATTAGCTGCGGAATGAAAAATAAAATTTTGTTTATTAAATGTCGTACAAAGAAATTTCAAATTGAAAATTTTATGCTACGTATTTTTTGAAAAAAAATTCTTGTCGGTCTTTTAATATAAAGTTTAAAGTTTTCTTTAATCACTTTAAAAAATAAATTTAAAAGAAGATATTAATGTTTTTTAAATGCAATTTTTTTTAAATATTCAGATCAAAACGTTTTTGGCGAAAAATCTTTGGTGTATTACTATAAATTGTTTTTCAGAAAAAAAGAGACTATTTTCGTATAAAATAGTGCATATTAGAATCAGATATTTAATCTTTTATTCTAATATATAAATGAAAAAAATTAGAATAATAAGTCTAATGTAAAAAAATAACAAAAATATGTTTTTAAATAATAAGTCTGATTTTAATTCATCCAAAAGAAAGAAAAAGTCCACAGTGCATTTTTTCATGCTTGTATAAACTAGATAAGTACATTTTGGTTGATCCTAAAAATTTAAGAGGAATTATACTGTTAAATCGACATAAATTTCAAATTTTTCTAGAAAAAATCTTATAAATGAAAAATACCTTTTGAGTATTTGCAAATAAAGACTGTAATTACATTTGTTATGAATAAACGTGTGTAATTATTTTTTTAAATAACCAATGATTAAAATGTTTATTTTGGAGTGGCTAATCCCAAAATTCTATAAACGTGCTTTTTCAAAAGAGTGCACGGTTTCTGTTGAATTTTTAAATATTTTTACATGCAAGATTACTTGATTTACATTTTATATCTATATCTTAAGAAAATATCGGAAATATTTTATACGTGTCATTTTTTCACCATAAGGTGTTCGAAAGATAGAATCCATTACAACTTTCTACACTGTAAAAGAAAAAAATCTGTAAAGTTATTAACACTTCACTTGGAAACAAAGACTCCTACAGCAATTTATATAACCGCAACAACAAAAATGCATGTAACAGATACACGTTTGCACTGTAAATTAAAAAATCTGTAAGATTACGGAAATTTTTTAAATAAAAAATTTAAAAGAAAATTGCATAAATATTCGTTAAAATTCCTAAAGTAATAGATACGATATGCTATTAAAATTTTTGAGAATTTATAGCTATATTATATGAGCCAGCAATTTTGTCTACATTATAAAAATATCTGTCAGTTGGCAATTTTTTTTTTTTTTTTTAGAAAAGTGGACTTCCTAGAACTTTTTCTTTGACGACAACAACAAAAATCATGTAAAAAACACACATTTCCACTGAAAAATGTCTGTGAGTTTATTAACAAATTTCTAAAAAACTGGGATATCTAGAGCTTTTTATGCAACTGGCAACACGGGTTACAAGTAAAATTTTATTAAGATTGCTGCAATCTTAGTATATTTTTTGTAGATTTGCATCTTTTTTCTGTACAGTATACAAATAAAACTTTAGTAAACATACAGATTTCTGTAAATTTACATGTGTTAAATTTCAATTTTTTTTTCTTTTTTTCTTTTAGTGTTCTGGATTTTTCAGTATAAAATGAGACCAAAACAGTGTTAAGAAATAAAAGCATTCGATTTTAATTAATTTATTTAAAAGTAATATATATGTGCGCATATCAATTTTTAATACGAAAAACAATTCTTAGTGCTTAAATAACCATCCTTTTTTTTAATTTATTTGTATTTAACATGATTTCTAATAATTTGACTAAAATTACTTTGAAATAGAGTAACTTTCTTTTTGCAAAATTGAAACATTTCCACTTGTGAGATAAAAAATAATATTTAATACGTTGTTTATCCTTTAATAATGTTATCAATTAAATAATTAGTTAAAATAGATAAAAAATAATAATCATGTGCATCAAAAGATAAAAAAAAATAAAAACGAAAAATTCTATAAATGAAGGGAAAATAATTCGACATATTCTACAATTATTGTTTAATATAAAGAATACCTTGACATGATATTAATTATAAGATAAATAATAATTACAAAAAAACTTCTTCGCGTTATTTTTTTATTATTTTTATTATTATTGCTTTTTTGTATACTTTAATATATATAAAAATAGTAACAAGTAATGTGAAATAAACTTTCTATAAAAATATTATACAAATCTGTGTACTTTTATGGATAAAATTTCCTTTTACTTAATCACATATTTAAAAAAAGAAATTATACTTTTCCGGGCTTTCTGTTGAAGTGAAATGCATCATTTATTCTACCTCTATCACTGGCACACTTCATGTGTCTAATCCATCAAAGCCTTCGTAAAACCGGAAATTAAAAGAACACGAAAGGAAATGAGCATCTCAAAACTTTTTTCTCTAACAGCGAAGATATTTCAAAGTTCATAAACAAGTATTTTCATTAATAAAGTAATTTTGCTTTAGATACTATAATTTGATTCTGATTCATTAACGTAAGTTCTATCTTATCCGGGGAATATATATATCAGCAAAATATTTGTTTTTAATTCATTTATTGCAATACAAATTGTAATACATTTCAATTATTAATAAGACAGATATTTCTTAGAGCTTAAATAATCCTTTCTTTTTCTTTTCTTTTCTTTTTTTTATCCTCATTTAACATAAGTATTAATAATTTGACTAAGATAATTTTGCAATATGATAACAACCATATGCAAAAAAGTTATTGCATTTCAAGTTGTGAAATTAAATAATAAATAACGTGCGCCAATATCTATAGTTAATATGATTCTACACGTTCTACATAGATTGTTTAAAGGAAAAGTATTTTTACATAATATTGTTTACCAGACAAATATTTTCCAGCATTTAAAAATTTTGTTTTTTAAACTACTATACGTGAAACTTTCTATTTTTTACTTTTCTGTATGCTTTACTATAAAATATATTGAAATAAACTAATAAAATTGTGAAATTACAATTCTATTAACAAATTAAACAAATCCGTGTTATCTTATAAATAAAATTTAATTTTATTTAATCACATATTTAATTTAAAAATTATAACTTTGCAGACTTTCTACTAAAGTAAAATGCATCATTTATTTTACCTCTATTACTGCTACCCTTCCTGTGTATAATCCATCAGTCTTCGTAAAACCAGAAATTAAAAAAACACGAAAAGAAATGAGAATCTCAAAAATTATAACAGCGATTCTATAACAGCGAGGAAATTTCGAAATACATAAAAATAATTTTCATTAATAAAAGTTATTTTGCTTTAGATACTATTATTCGATTCTGATTCATTAACTTCAGTTTTATTTTTATTCGTGGTATAAATGTATTAGAAATTCTTTTTAATTCATTTATTACAATAAAAATTTATGCATTTCAATTGTTAATTAGACAGACATTTTTTAGTAGTTAAATAATCCTTCTTTTTTAGTTATTACACTTTAACATGATTATTAATAATTTGACTGATATAATTATGAAATAGGGTAACTACCATATACAAAAATGTCCTACATTTCCTCTTGTGTAATAAAGAAATTAATCACGTGGGACAAATGGTTAAAAATAAATATATATATAAATTAAGTTAATGTAATTCTGAACCTTCTATATTTATTTTTCAAATGAAAAGTACTTTGACACAATATTTTTTATAAAACAAATCATTTCTAGCGTTTAAACAATTTTGTTTTTTAAGCAAAATCGTGTTAAACTTTTTTTTTTCGTATACTTTACCATAAAATATATTAAAATAAAATAATAAAATTGTGAAATGACATTTCTACTAAAAATTACACAAATCTGTGTACTTTTATAGATTAATTTTCATTTTACTTAATCACATATTTAAGAAAGTAATTATAATTTCCGAGACTTCCTACTAAAGTAAAATTCATCATTCATTCTGCCTCTAACACTGATATCCTTCACGTGTCTAATCCATCAAAGCCTTCGTAAAACCGGAAATTAAATGAACACGAAAGGAAATTAGCATCTCAAAAGTTTTTTTTCTATAACAGTGAGGAAATTTTGAAGTTCATAAAAAAGCATTTTCATTCATAAAATTTATTCTGCTTTAAATACCAAAATTCGTATCTCATTCTTTAAGTTTGATTTTATACTGGGCTTGTTACTATTTACAAGTTTTACATAATGCTTTTAAAAAATGCCTTTTTTTAACATGAGATATGTTATAAAACATTAATACAAAATCCTAAAAATTATTAACGAGACTTGACTTCATAGGAATCGCCTATCACTTATGGCAATGTTTCAATGTAACGAACTTATTTAAAAAAAATCATTAAATAAAACTTGATATTATGAGATCATGTGATATGCTATTTGCGATCTTTAATATTACGAATCTAATAAAACTTAATAAAACTATTCGACAAAAGTAATTCATTAAATACATAAATCTAGTAAACAGTGCGCTGATTAGAACATGCTGGTAAGAAAGAGTGGATGACAGATTATGGCGTTTTGATGGTTGTCGGTAGCCTACCTAACCTAAGGCCCAAAACAGCATGAGAGGACAGAGTGATAGTCCGATCAGCTGTTACAGCACAGATTATTCGTTATCAACCACCAGACGTGCGACCCGCACACAAGTGTCCACCATGAGCATTCACAGACGGTTGAGAGATCGAAATCTACGCTCGTACTGACCGTTACGCCACCTGTCATTCCCGCTTTCATACTGCCGAGACAGATTACAGTGGTGTTTGGCTTGATCAGGTTGGAATGATGCTGACTAGGGACGTATAGTCTTTAGCGACGAATCCCATTTCAAGCCGTGTCCTCACGATCATTCAAAATGTCTCTCGAGACGCCCAGGCCAACGTGCTGATCCTGCTTTTACTATTTCACGCCACAAGGCCATGAATAAGAGGTATGGTCTGGGGTGCCATTTCTTTCATAGCCATATTCTTTGTGTCGCCTTTAGAGACACACTTACAGCACAACGGCACGGCAACGACATTCTGAAACCTGTTTTGCTACCGTGCTTTTCGCAATGTGCTGGGCTTATGTTTCAAAAGGATAATGCCAGACCATATTCGGCACGCTCTGCTACAAACTGTCTTTAAGCTTGTCGAACAGATTTTTGGCCAGCCAGATCGTCAAATCTCGCTTTTATATCGAGCATGCCTTGGATTTGATGAGAAACGGACTGCATCTACCAGAAAATGTTGACGACCTAGACTGTCAATTCCATCAAATTTAGCGAGAAATTCCGCAGATGACCATCCGGACGCTTTGTCAATCTATGTCATGTCGTATAACAACCAGACTAGAGTTGAGTCAACACTTTCTTGAATTTGTTAATATTATAAATATGCAACTGTTTAGTCTTGAGAAATGGCACTATAGTTTTAGTAATGAGTAATGATACAAGATGGCAGCACCAAACATTTTGACACTGTAAAAAAGAGACTTATTAACTTTTAATTAATTATTATTTCTTATTATTTTTAACTCATCTGTATTTTTAAATTCTTAATATGTTTTTTTTCAATATATTATGCATTTAATCATCTGTAATTCATCTTTTTTAGATATATTGTATTCGTTATTCTACAGTATTGTTTTTTGACTGCGGGGTTAGTTAGAACAAAATATTTTGATTCAAAAGGATGTTTTTTAAATCTCAAGTCTATTATTATTCTATTAAAAATTTCTGAAAAGCCCAACTAATATTCTTTATTTGTGTAAATAACCCTTCATTAAAAGCTCTATAATCAGCAAATAAAAACTTATAAAATCGTTATTAAAATAAATCAATGATTCATAAAACAGAAGACTGAAACCGAAAAAAAGTACAAAATGATTATGCAAGTCGTCGAATAAAACCAGAGGAAATTCTAAGGTTTTATGTAAATAAATCTCATCTTGTAATTCATTATAAATCTTTACAGCAACTTTGAAGTAAATCGTTCAATTGTTCTGAAATTTCAATAGTTTTCTATTCTGTATATAATTTTCCAATCCCCCAATTTTTGTTGCCGTCGAACAACTGTCTTCGTGCGTCGATTTTTTTATTATTATAGAGAGTATATTAATGAATGTATTACTTCGTAACTGTAAGTGTAAAAGTGACATGTAATGATATTGTACCTTGCTTTGAAACACCTAAATTAATTCTAGGCAAACAAAATCGTGCATTCATATTGCAAAAACTACATTCATATAGGTGATCTATTTTATTTTTTTTATCCTCCACTTTTTTTATTTACATACAACATATTTTAATGTAAAAAAATATTTTTATTTCGCTGTCACTGTGGAATTTTCATCTAAGCTCATGAACAAGATTCTTCTACAATTCATTCTCGTAATAAAAATTTGAGACATAATAAAGATAATTAAAAATATATATTATATTTAATTAAGTGTAGTGGGCAAACTTTCATCTATCAATTTTCTCTTTTATGACATTATCTTGATTAATTAAAATCTTTTTTTAATAAAACCCCGAAAAATATGCGAGCTATTTACAAATGAATCAGCAACTTGGCAAATGAAAAATTCTATGTGAAATTAAATGCATGACTTAATGAAATTTTGCGACGAGTAAGAATTCACTAATAGAATGTGCCCTAATCTGGAATGAGGAACATTTTCAATTTCTTTTGATTGGCAATTTATGACGCATTTTAAAAGTAATTTGAAATTTTATGTCATGAAATATGATTAACTTTCATAGCGGATCATACGTACTATTTCCTTTATTAATTTAGGAATTGCTTTCACATAAATTGCAAGTTTATTTTATTTGAAATCATATTTCAAATAATAATAATAACAATAATAATTCTTACAATATTTTCACTTTAAAATTAACAATTTTATTAGGTTCTAGAATATCTATTCGTATTTTTTGATGCTGTTTATAAAAATGAAATGCTACATCTCAGAAACAATTTTTTAATGCTAAATTAAAATTTTATAAAACATACATTTAAAATAAACTAATTTAATATGTAGCAAACATGTTATTTGTTTGTTGATTACTGCTAACGATGATTTTATCAAATGCTAGCTTTAAAAAAAAAGTAGCTTTTAACTTAAAAAAATCAATTATTCTGTAAGATTTGTATTGATATAAGTGAAAGTTAAATGGAATTCTCGAGATTCCCAGCAGTTAGATCTATATCTCTAAAAGTGCGGTTAGCTACATTCCAAAATATGGAGTGGATGCTTCAGTATTGCTTGCTATTTCCAACAAAAAAAAAGCCAAATGAAAAATTCTTCATTTTAGAATCAACAATTTTAATAGGTTCTCGAATATCTTTTCGTATTTTTTGACGCTGTTTATGAAAAGGAGTCTTGCATCTTGGATCAATTTTCGAATGTTAAATAAAAATATTACAAAAGAAATAATTCTATAAAAAGTAATTTTTAAAACAAAATAATTTTATATGCAGCAAACATTTTATTTTATATTGAATGTTGTTAAGTTTCAGTTTAACAAAGTTAGCTTTTTTACGCTATAAAAAAAGTAACTTTTTATTAAAAGATAATAAATCGTTATTTTTGTAAGATTAGCTTTGATTTGAGATAAAGTTAACTCCTTATGGGAGTTGGTACTGATTAATTTTTGAGGTAAATAGGCAGGTGGATCCGCTATGGTACATTCTTCATGATTTTCATGATAACTCTGCCTAAAAAAACTCATGCATAGAATATGCTTAAGCTTCATATTCTGTTAAACTTTCACATAAATACATTCTTACTAAACTTGTTTGTATATTCTCCAAAAAGTGTCGATTTTATGCTAAATCAGAAATTATTAGGAATTAAATAGAAAGAAATATGATTAAGAATTCTAGTTGCAAACATCCAAGAGAAACATTTTAATTTAATTCTGAAATACGTAGATTTTAATGTAAAAATTGGGGTCTAGGTTATGTTTTAAATCCAACATATGTATGGGATTTTCTTTCAAAAGTCTATAGAAAAATTAATTTTGAAAGATAAGGATGCTGTATTTATAAAGATATATAATTATTCATTATCATTTTAAATATCGAGGATGGGTACCGAAATTCAATGATTTATTTGAAAAAGTGATGTTCTATATCTCCTTCTTAAATATGCACCATTTAACGAACCTTTAACTTTATAATTTTCATGATAGGCATAGATAGTCATTTACATCTGTAACTGTGATAGCGAAATTTTATGAATTACATGTATCAGATAGATCGAAGTTTCGGGATTGGATGACTAGTTTCATATACTAGTTTTGCTAATGATCTCATCATATAGTTAATCAAGATCCAAAATATTTTTCTTAGACTCATTCTCTTTACATTATTTTAGTTTAAGGGCACTTTGAACTTACAAAATACGTAAAAAACTGATTTTTGTAAGAATTGCAGTCACTCTAAATCTAATTGACTATTAATTATAAAATTGAAAACATACTTTAAGAAAGGATCATTTTATCAATTAAAGTTGTTAAAAAAAGTATACACATATATGAAGTTTTTAAAATTATTTTTAAAGATAGTACATTTTTTGCGAAAGAATTATTCTTGCATGCATTGCGCGCATGATTTTTCACATTTGAATCACTAAAATAAACCAATATATTTTTTAATGTGTACATATAAAATGTGTTTTCACAATGACCTACATTGAAAAAAAAATTAAACATTTAGATCCATAGAAAAAAAAATATTTAAAAAATTCGAAATATCGATATTTTTGAATAACAAAATAGTCGTGAATTCTAAACTTCTAACTTGAGAAACATAATAATTGGTCATATTATGCTTCTATACGTTTAATACATTTAGTGAAAAATTTGTGAAATTCTAGGCAACCATTTTTAAGAAATGGTAACGAAATCATAAAAAAATTACTGTTTTTAGAAAACTGACTTCATTGAAACATAACTCCATTGCTATGTGCTTAAAACCGCGACCACGAAATAACTCAAACTGAGCCAAAATTCAACCATCTCGATTAAGATTACATTACCCATTAAACATAATATTACCCATTAAACATAAACTCGATTAAGATTAAATCCCCCATTAAACATATAGTAAATGCTCAAAGTGTTTTAGACATAACTTCTCTTCTAATACGAATTTTTGTATGCAGTTTGTTTTTAAATGTATCTAAAGAACCATATATAATTATGAGGTATTTTTTGAAAAATCGACTTTTGGATTCTTTGAAACGTACCTTACTCCAGGATTATAATTTTTCTAAAATTAGCACAAAATCTGATCGTTTGAAGTATGTTTTTAAGGGTATTCGGGATACATTTCAAAATATTTTTTTATTTATTTATTTAAAAATCTGATTTTTTTTTGTGATTGTTAACCATAATATTAAGCATGATAAAACTTATCATAGTTTTTTTTAAGTATGGAAACTGAAAATTTATTTTTAAAAGTGGGACTGTATAAAATAAATGTAACTCAAAATATTATTTTTAGAAATTCATTTTATTTTCATTTAAATAAACAAAAATATATAAGATTTATTTTTGATTCATCGTTTATAAAAATATTAATATAAAAAAATCAAAAATATTTAAATTTTAAAATTTTAAAAATGGTATAACTTTAAAAAAATAATATTTTCGAAAGCAAATATTTTTTTCAAATTTACTGGTTCAAAGTTATAGTAAAACAATTGAAAAAGATGTGTTTCAAGTTTGAATCAATTTTCTTTGACGCTTCTAGAGTTATAAAATTTAAATGCGAGAAATGATGAAATAACTTAACATTTAGAAAAACTTTTTTTCACAAGAAGTCGTACTCTCTTAAAAAGTCAGCCACAAAATAGCTCAAGTTGAGCTGAAATCCACTCATCTCAATGTTGAAAGGCAGCTTCTCAAAAAAGAGTTGAAATAACTCGAGTTTTAACCAATTTAAATGAAGTTGAGCTATTTAAATAACCAATTTCGATCAAGAAGATTTAATCGTTTGAAAAACAATTCTTTTATGATCGAAAAAATTACAGCTCTTTTATGAGAAGCCAAATCAGCCCTTTCGTTTTAAGAGTAAAATCATAACAATTGTTGCTTGAAAAATAGATTTTGAAAACAAACCAAAACGAAAAAAATAATATTTTGTATTCCAATTAAGATAGAGGTATGATTTAATCATTTTAAGCCGAAAAACCAGAATTTTTTGGATTAACAAAATATTTTAGAATATTTGAAGATTTTTGTATCCCGGACCTCTTTAAGGCAGCAAGAACAATTTGATATTTATCCCATAATCATTGCATCTTTTTATGGCTTTCTTACAAAGACGCGTTAAACAGATTAGAGTGTGATCATATACTGGGTGTCAAAAACGGACATAAAAGACAACATTGTGGCTTAAAATAATTGTTGATAATAACAAAAGTTAACAGTAAAAATTAATATATTATGTTATTCGAAAGCTCATGTTCATACACTCTTAAAACGAAAAAGTGGATTTAGCCTCTCAGGAAAGAGCTGTAATTTATTGGATCGTGAATGAGTTGTTTTTCAAATGTTTTACTCGTCTTGATTTAAATTCCTTTTTTTTTAACTACTCATCTTCATTTAAATTGCTTACAAACAACTCGCTTCTCGAGTTGTTTCAGCTCTTTTTGAGAAGCTGTCTTTAAAATCGCGAGATGGGTGAATTTTGGCTCAACTTGAGTTATTTAGTGGTCGCGGTTTTAAGAGAATAGCAATAGAGTTATGAATGAAAAGGTGGAGACATACAATCTACAGTCTATTAGTTGCGAGTGAAATAACTGATGACGTGGAAGGTGGCTGACAACAGTTTCAACAGTTTCTGACTAAAAGCAGAGAAAACTACCAACAGATCATTTTTAATGGAAAAGTTTGCCTTGTTTTAGTTGCTTTTTCTTTAAAATTTCACTGACAAATGTGGTGAAAATTTTCTATTTCTTTTTACTGGTGGGTATGACCCGTGTATAACTTTCTCTTTTACTGAGACCGACAGGAAGACCTTTAGATTTCCAAAATATGGCGGAAATGCAAGGTTGACTACCGCTGAAGTAGCTCTCCAGCAGTAGACTTAAATATATATTTTTGGCCGCAGTTATGACTGAAATTCGGCATTAATAAGGGATTTAAACAAGAAAACTTTCTATTTAGATTTACTGGCAGATATTTGCTATGGCAATAATGAGCTAATGTGAAACAGGTTACAGTTTATGCTTTACTGAGAATCTGTCAATTCCTCTTTATTCATAGTTCCATGTTTAATTTTTTTCTACTAAAATCGATCGGACCCCGTGCAAAAAGTAAATATTACCGCAGTATAATGAAATACAGTTAATTAAGTCGATTGTGCGTTTATTTCACATAAAAGGCTTGCTTAATTAAAAAACATTTAATACGATACCAAATAAAACACGAATGTACATAAAATCAAACTTTTTTCACATTAATAAACTTCTGCTATAGACAATGCATTAATTAAACTGCACAATAAAGTTTTTAGGATTATTCCTTAATCAATATGTAACGTGAACTAGCTTTGGCAAAATTAATTATTTCCATATTTCTTATTATTTATAGGGAACTTAACTAAAACTTACGACAAGCTAATTATAAGAAAATCACCTTTTTTTTGGACTGTACATACATGAAAAAAAAAAGGTTGTAGAGGAAGCAAGTGAAAAAAAAAGCCTTTTGTTTTTAATATGCATATTCGCCTTTAAGGAATATCGAAAAACTTAATGATTTTTTTTAGTTAAAGAATGTATTAGTGTGATGTGTATTAAAGATATTTCTTCCCTTAATAATATTAATTAGTGATTGTTTCATATTTAAGAAATATTGGGAACAAAATTTCAATTATGTTGTATAATTTAAATAATAATATGCATAATTAGTAAGATCCTGATAATAATATTAAATATAGAAAATATTGTTTGAATTTTGGATGAAGAGTCAGTAACATGCTATATGTATGTATTATAGTTCATAACTTTTATTTCTCTCACAAAAGTAAGTAATTTCATTATATTAGCTAACATAAAAATGAAGAAGGAACGTGAAATAGATGAATTTATTACTTTATTTTACTTTCGCATTCTGTATTTCAGCATTAAAAATATAAGGAAGAAAATTATCTGAAGTACAAACTTCAATTAGTGTTATCATCAAAATTGCTGATTTAGTAATGTTTGTAAATTTTGTCTTCGATATAAATGTCATATTTACTTTGTAAAATCATCAGACTGAATCAGTGGTTTTCAATCTTTTATTAGCCAAGCCCAAACGAAGCATTTATAAATATGTGATCCCTCATCCCAACTGTATAACACATTATACAGTATATCAGGATAAATAACATCCTGATTCGGATCCTGATATATAAATATCAGGATAAATAATTATATAATTCTCGATTCATATAATCAGAACTATAGTAATAAAATAACGGCTGATAGGAATATGTATGCTATATTACGAAAGGAAAACTTTGTAAGATGATTTTGTTGTGCTAAAATAATCATTGATCCTTTCTAAATACTTTTATAAAACATTTTTTATAATTTATTAATGTGCTTTTTGACTATCATGTCGACCAATTTCGCCGTATTATACAGATTCCCCAACTACTCGCTAAATTATCCAAATGGACATAATATATTTTATTAATTAACGAAAGATAAAATAATTTAGTAAAATATTAATATAAACAAATTACGTCATCAACTAATTTTTAATTCAACAAATAAATAGTTGAATTAAAAATCAGTTGATGACGTAACACACACGCACAATATGTTTGTTATAGTGTAAGTGAATGCGACATTTACAATTATCCATTATTTGCATTTAATCTTATACTTTACCGATTGTTTTTTGGTCAACGGAATAATCAAGTAGTACACTTTTTATACTAAATTTAATTAATGAAATTTTATAAAATTTTATGAAATTTCATATTTGAAATTTTTGAAATAATAACATGCTTTATAAATATTTTTCATTGAGAAAATAAAAACAAGAAACTTAAAAACATGGACTTTTCTATACCCTCTCTGGAAGTATTGGCCATACTACCTCAACATCGAATATTTCCTGTTTTTAATTTTCTAGGACGATTGAGCCTTCCGTACTGGCAGCTGCTGCCACACCGAGGGGTCGTGGTTCGGATCCGGGTACGGGCATGGATGGTGTGTTGTCCCTTTGTAGTAGTGTAATAAAATATGTTATGGATATTTGTAATAAAAATTGTTGTATTGTCTCTATTTATGCGTATAATGGATCAATCGAGGCGGCAGCCATAGCAGCTATAGGTCTCGAGGCAATGTCAAATCAAATCAAATCAAATCAAATCAGATTGAGCCTTCCTTGGTGATAACAAAGAATAAGGTGTATACTTATGAAATTATTTTAAAGAAATTTAATACTTATCCTTTTGTAAGACATTAAATTTTATTTATATAAAAAGTAAAACAGATTAAAATATTATATAATAAATAAGTGTAAAGAATATAAGTGAATAACTTTGAGAAAACAGCTTAAATTTTTGAAGGCCAATACCCTTTTCTCCCCCTTTTTTAAGAAATGAATTTTATTTTATCTTAACTTACTGAACCATTATTCCGTCTAACACCATAAACAACATAGACAACACAAACAGGAATTAATTTGTTATTCCTTGTTTCACGTAATTCCAATTAACTCTATTTGATGTATGTAGCAAATTATTAATTTTCTCCCAAAATCTAGCCATGATTTTTGTTATCTCATTGAGTTACAAGATTTTTCACATCCACATTTTTTTAAAAGATATAAGTTTTACTTTGTCGTTGTTTGCTGGATCATTATTGTGTCCAATAGTATAACAAGATAGCCAATATAAACAGGAATGAGTTTGTTTTTCTTTGCTTTATATAATTCCATTTTGCTTTATTTGATGTAAGCAGCAAATTATTAATTTCTTCCAAATATCTGGTCATGATTTTTGTAATCTTACTGAGTTACAAGGTTTTTCGAATCCACACTTTTTTTAAAATAAATTTTGTTTTGTCGAAACGTGTTGAATTATTATTATGTGTAACAGCATAACCAACACAGCGAACACAAACAGGAACGAACCTATTATTTCTTGCTTCATATAATTCCATTTTGTTCGATTTGATGTAAGTAGCAAGACTTAAATTTCTCCCAAAAAATTTTGCCATGATTTTCTAAAGAAAAGATTTTAAAGAAATTTTATACTTATCCTTTTGTAATACATTAAATATATTTATATTAAAAGAAAAGCAGATTCAAGTAATAATAATAAATAAATATCAGAAACATAACAGAATAATTCTGTGAAAATAGTTTAAATTATTATGCTTTTCCATGTTTTATTATTTTTTTAAGAAATAAGTTTTCTTTTTATCACATCTTGCTCAGTCATTCTTTTTTCTAACAGCATAGCAAACATAACCAACACAAATAAATAGAAATGAATCTATTATTCCTTGCTTCATATAATTCCTTTCTGTTCTATTTGATGTAAGTAGCAAATTATAAATTTCTCCTGAAAATCATGTCATGATTTTTGTAATCTCATTGTGTTACAAGATTTTTCACGCCAACATTGTCTTTATTTTTTTTTAAATAAATTTTGTTTTATCGTAATTTGCAAAAATATTATTGTGCCTGACACCATAGCCAACACAAGCAGAAATGAATTCCTTGCTTAATATAATTTCATTCTGAGCAAATTACTGATTTCACCCAAAAATCTAGTCATGATTTTTGTAATCTTATTGAGTTGCAAGAATTTCACATATATATTTTCTTCTTCTTTTTCTTCTTTAAATTTTTTTTTTTGTTTTATCGTAATTTGCTGATTTATTATTGTGTTTAACAGCATAACTAACATAACCAACAGAAAAAGGAATGGATCTATTATTCCTTGTTTCATATAATTGCCATTCTGCTATATTTGATTTAAGTAGCAAATTATTAATACATCGGACTCCGCTGCCTCTTACACAAATTTTATTCGATTAGCACCACTTTTTTAAAAAGAACTTTCCTTGAAGTAGACAATTTCAAAAAATCTCTGATTAAGTAAGGAAAATTTTATTTTCCTTTATTACTGGTATCAAAAACATATTTTGGAAGGAAAGATTGTGTCACCGCAGCGGAGACAACGAAGTGCCAAGGGTTAATTCCTCCCAGAAATCGTGTCATGATTTTTGTAATCTCATTCAGTTACAAGATTTTTCACAACCACATTTTCGGACTTAATTGTTATTCAAATATTTTTAAAAACATTTAATGATGGGTTCTACTTCTTTAGAATTTGATTCACATAACTATAGCGATTTATTTTTATTTATATTTTTATTTATTTATTTTTATTTTATATTTATCTTACTGTCTTTTATCTTTACAAGAAAAAAAACAATAGATCAATAAAAAATTTCGACTTTTGCTTTTCAATGGGTTTATATATTTTTGGAGATCTTGAAGATAATTCGATAGTTTTTAGAAACTGTCTGTCTGCAAATCCGTCTGTGTGTGACAACATTTTTGTAGGCGCTCTATCTTAAAAATTAATGTACGGAATTTTAAAAACGTTAGACAGGTAGATCTTGATACAAACTGCAGCCGATTAATTTATTGTTGAATATCTCCCAACAGATGGCGTTGTTATGTTGAATTTTTGATGATTTTCGCACTAGCTCTATCGGATAATTAATGTTTGGAATTCAGCAACTCCCTGGTTTGACTTGGTACTGATTACATTTTAGTGTAATTATCCTTGCAGGTGGTGCTGCTACACTGTATTTTTCATAATTTTCAAAATAGTTCTATCTAAAGAACTGATACACAACTTTTCATTAAACTTCAGATTCAAACGTACCTAAAAAAATATTGGTGCTATTTATATTTTCGTGTCAATTGCTCTGCTGTGTAGGATTTTTCATGATTCTCACAATAGCTCTATTTCAAAAACTCATGTAAGGGTTCTTATCAAACTTCAGTTTCAGTTACATGCTAACATGAGTTGTTTCTAATGAGATTTTGGTGTAAATCACCCAAAAGCTGGCGCTTCTAAGCTGTTTTTATGACTTACGCAATTATAGTCATCATTATGCTTTAAGAGGTAATGAATATCATACATTTAAATTTACGATGATAGCAGGGATGAGATTTCCGCTTTTTCGCACACCAGTAAAATCTTAGAGAAAATGCTATATTATTAAATCGGAACATTTTCGTGATTTCAAATAACAACATTTTCTTTAAGATTTTACTGGTGTCCAAAAAAGCGGATATCTCATCCCTAGATGATAGGTAAAGATTGTAGTATATTTTGGCATTTTGATTGTAAATTTCAAATATTCAAATGCATAAATTTTTAAGATTGGCGTAACCGAATACTATCTTTTCTTTATTAAGAAATTGAAACAGAAAAACTGTCATTCATTTTAAGTTATATTTATCCTCATTTCACTGGCATATTTAAATGTGGACGTCCAAAAAAAAAAAAAAAAAAAAAAAAAAAAAAAAAAAAAAAAAAAATGAAAAATTGAAAAATTGCTTTAAGCGAAGTAAACATTTTAAAATACGCGCCCTAAACATATAACTGAGTTTTGCAACTTTTCGTTTTCTTCTGCAACAAGCACTTGAAATAATAAATATCTGATGAGAACTTGAGAACTTTTAGATTAATATTTGATTTTTTAATAAAATTACGCCTATTTGAAAAAAAAAAAAAACCGGTCTTCTGTTTTCTTTTCTTTTCTTTCTGTCTGTTTAGGTGTGTTCGTAATTATGTAAATACATATCCCCTTTATTCGTCGTTCAATCCGTCCGTCCGTCTACCCGCATATAACAGAGGGAAGACTATCGAACCAAATCTTTTGAAATTTTAAATATATAATTTAGTTCAGGAGACGGCCGTCGATTTTCCTATGTATCGAGTACAAGAACCGGACATACATCAAAATGTAGGTCTCAATCTGCGCATTAAGAATATCAGTGGCTGCCAGGTCCTATCCTGCCGGAACCCGGTGGCAGCCGCACTTTTATGACCTAAATTTTGAGAGTATACCTATGTATCGAGTACAAGGACCGGACATACATCAAAATGTAGGTTTTAATGTGCACATTAAGATTATCACTGGCTGCCACATACATCAAAATGTAGGTTTCAATCTGCGCATTAAGAATATCAGTGGCTGCCAGGTCCTATCCTGCCGGAACCCGGTGGCAGCCGCACTTTTATGACCTAAATTTTGAGAGTTTACCTATGTATCGAGTACAAGGACCGGACATACATCAAAATGTAGGTTTCAATGTGCACATTAAGATTATCACTGGCTGCCACATACATCAAAATGTAGGTTTCAATGTGCACATTAAGAATATCACTGGCTGCCAGGTCCTATCCTGCCGGAACTCGATGGCAGCCGCACATTTATGACGTCAATTTTGAGTGTTTGCCTATGTATCGAGTACAAGGACCAGACATACATCAAAATGTAGGTCTCAATGTGCACATTAAGAATATCACTGGCTGCCAGGTCCTATCCTGCCGGAACCTGGTAGCAGCCGCACTTTTATGACGTCAATTTTGAGTGTTTGCCTATGTATCGAGAACAAGGACCGGACATACATCAAAATGAAGGTCTCAATGTGCACATTAAGAATATCACTGGCTGCCAGGTCCTATCCTGCCGGAACCCGGTGGTAGACGCACTATTATGACGTAAATTTTGAGTATTTACCTATGTATCGAGTTCAGACAGTGCTATTCTTAATGTGCACAGTGAAAACAACATTTTGATGTGTGTCCGGTTTTTGTACTCGATACATAGGCAAACACTCAAAATTGACGTCATAAAAGTGCGGCTGCTACCGGGTTCCGGCAGGATAGGACCTGGCAGCCAGTGATATTCTTAATGTGCACATTGAGACCTACATTTTGATGTATGTCTGGTCCTTGTACTCGATACATAGGCAAACACTCAAAATTGACGTCATAAATGTGCGGCTGCCATCGAGTTCCGGCAGGATAGGACCTGGCAGCCAGTGATATTCTTAATGTGCACATTGAAACCTACATTTTGATGTATGTGGAAGCCAGTGATAATCTTAAAGTGCACATTGAAACCTACATTTTGATGTGTGTAGCAGCCAGGGATAATCTTAAAGTGCACATTGGAACCTACATTTTGATATATGTCCGGTCCTTGCACTCGATACATAGGTAAACACTGAAAATTTACGTCATAAAAGTGCGGCTGCCACAGGGTTCCGGCAGGATAGGACCTGGCAGCCAGTGATATTCTTAATGTGCACATTGAGACCTTCAATTTGATGTATGTCCGGTCCTTGTATTTGATACATAGGCAAACATTAAAAATTGACGTCATAAATGTGCGGCTGCCACATGGTTCCGGCAGGATAGGACCTGGCAGCCAGTGATATTTTTAATGTGCACATTGAAACCTACATTTTGATGTATGTGGCAGCCAGTGATAATCTTAATGTGCACATTGAAATTACATTTTGATGTATGTAGCAGCCATTGATAATCTTAAAGTGCACATTGGAACCTACATTTTGATGTATGTCCGGTCCTTGTTCTCCATACATAGGAAAACACTCAAAATTTACGTCATAAAAGTGCGGCTGCTACAGGGTTCTGGCAGGATAGGACCTGGCAGCCAGTGATATTCTTAATGTGCACATTGAGACCTACATTTTGATGTATGTCCGATCCTTGTACTCGATACATAGGAAAATCGACGGCCGGCTCGTGGACTAATTGTTACATAATTTTTTTGAGTCATTTCAAATGTTTTGAAAATGAGATGCATAGTTTAATTACAGAGGCAATCGAAAGTATTCCGTTACATTATAGTCAATGGGAAAAATAGTTTTAAAAGCATTTCACTATTGTTATATTTTTTTTAACAGAATAAAATTGATATGCATCTATGAAATATACAATTAATTATACATTCTGTACAGTCTGTGATGAAAATAATATTTGTTATTAGCTTACAGGAATACACGAAAGTATTTCATTACATAATGGTATAGGCGAGAACATTGTTTGGGGCGTGGTATAATAGAAAGCAGGTAGTATTTACAGCGACTGACAAAAGATTTCGTCTACTATACTGTATCTGAAGTACTGTATACTATTACACCTAGATCTGAAAATTTGTAAAACTTTGATATTGTACGAACTCACCTCATTGGCTACGCTTGACATACAATTTTCGATTTTTTTATTGGCGGAAAAAAATAATAAATCATTAAAATTTATACCTTTGGTGGCATGATTTTCAACAAATGAATTGGTGGCATGATTTTCATGATTTTCAACAACAACTATTACCTTTCTTCTTTAATAAAAACAAGTTGAAAATTGCACGTGAACGTAGCAAATGAGGTGCGTTCGTACGATAATGAAGTTTTAAAAATAGTCAGATCTTGCTGATATAGTAGAGCGTACTCTGGATACAGTATAGTATTCGAAATCTTTACGTTTCTGTAAATATGCAGAAAGTAATTTTTATTACACCTCAGCAACGTATATCTTATTCATAAAATGTGAAATAGTTGAATATAATTAAAACACGTACCAAACCATGTTTCCCTGTATAGCATTATATAGTGGAATACATTTGTGTGGCCCTGTAATTTAATAATAAAAATTCTTTGCATCACAGATTGTACAGAATGCATATTTTAATATATATTTCATAGATTCATGGCAATTCTATTATGTTCGAATGAGTATAACATCATTAAAATGCATTTGAAATTTTTTCCCCATTGACCGTAATGTAACGGAATCCTTTTGATTGTCCCTGTAATTGATCTATGCATCCGATTTTCATAACATTTGAAATGACTCGACAAAATTACGCAATAATTATATGTTTTAAATTTCAAACGAATAAAATGCATTTAAAACTTTTTCCCCTATTGACCGTAATGTAACGGAATCCTTTTGATTGTCCCTGTAATTGATCTATGCATCCGATTTTCATAACATTTGAAATGACTCGAGAAAAATACGCAATAATTATATGTTTTAAATTTCAAACGAATAAAATGCATTTAAAACTTTTTCCCCTATTGACCGTAATGTAACGGAATCCTTTTGTATGTCCCTGTAATTGATCTATCCATCCGATTTTCATAAAATTTGAAATGACTCGACAAAATTATGTTATAATTATGTATTTTAAATTTCAAATGATTCGGTTAGGTAGTTTTTGCGTTGTTATATGCGGACGGACGGACAGACGGACAGACAGACGGACGGACGGACTGAGCGACAACAATAGGTGCTACGTATTTACATAATAACGAACGCACCTAAAAAGAATGAAATCAGTGAAAATGGCCTTGATGATCGCCCAGCTTGAATGGTACGTCTCCGTGAGAAGTTACATTCTTCTTTTATAATAATATAGCATCCAACGAGCAAAATTTTTTGTAAGAAAATAAAATATGAAGAAATCTCCTTTAGGGAACAATTAGCACATTTGTGGGATGCAAAATAAATAAATAAAAATAAAAATAAAAATAAAAATAAAAATGAAAATAAAAATAAAGTTTTAATCCAATGCCGCCTTTGTTTGAAAGAAATATTTTTAATAACTATTTTTTATTTAATTATATATAGATTCTAAATGCCAAATAAGAATGCTTCAAGTTTTCTATGAATGTTAGATGTTTTAATGAATCATAGTATTGAATGATGGAAATTAACACTAAAACAGCCGGGTATTTTACTAAAGTTTTATAAAAACTGTTTCGCTGCAGAATTTTAATTTTAAACTACTTAACTTATTTAATTAATCTATTTTAGTGCTACATATATTTCACATACCTTATGAAGAAAATTCTGGCTCGAATCGACTATTATCATTCTGGCTGGGGTCATTTTGACCCCTAATGGCGGTTCTAGTATTAAAAGAAAAAATGCTTAATGGGTACTTTGCATCGAAAAATGTCATTATGAACCGCCGGAAAATAGATGGCAGCAATTCCCTTTAATATTGAATCCAGTTTTTTTTTACCAACTTTTTAAAACATATATTAATAACACTTTCAAATATATTATCTATTTTTTTTATAATTTATGCGTAATTTTCCCCCTCAGAATACTTAAGGGAATCAAGAGCCATTTATGATATTAAAAGAAATGGGAAGATTATTTCAAATAATCAATAATACTTACAATCAAGCAGAAAAAAGAAATATTAATTTAAAATTCTGAAAGAAATGTAAAGTAAATTTCTTCTTTATACTTGAAATCACTTCTCAACTCATCCATTTTTTATGAAGTGGCTCATGCGTAACATATAAAAGTAGTCAAGAGAATTGTCATTTTATATTTTAAACTCAATGGAATCTGTTTTATAACAATAAATTTTGACATTGACATTTCAATATATTCATCATAATTTTGATATATATATGCAGTGCTTTGTATAAGTGTATAAATTAAACAATCCCAATGCAACAGGCGTAAAGCAGCTCATATATGCATACAATTTACATAATTTTTTCTGCAAATATAAAAATTATGTAAAGAGGGTCATATAACATTAAAAACAATTAACCCAACTTTCTGAACAAGGTAAAAATCAAAATCATTAACAAAACTCCATGCTTCTCGGAAGGTGGGGAGAGAGAAACGGGTAGTAAAGTTTAAAAAATGTAACCTCACAGATTTCACAAGGCATGGCACACGTACATGCTCCTTTAGTGTAAAAAAAAATTCAAAACAAAGTTAATATTTTCCAATGTCAGACAATATTTCCACCAAACTAGCAATTAAAGTAAATATAAACTTAAATTATAATTAAAAATATACAACTTCAAACAAAATCATTATGAAAAAAATTTATTTAAATTTAAGCAAAATGATATTTTTTAAAGTAACGTTTTTTGCAGTTATATATTTTTAATTATAAAACGTCTGTTAAACATTATTACTTTTGTGATTTATTATACATGAAAGTACTTTAATGTAATGTCTGTTATTTATTTATCTTCATTTGAGGATTAATTTTCTAGAAATACTTCAACAATAACACCGTGTATTTTTGAATAAATGGCTGCCTTATGAACCCATGTTATGTAGTGATTTCTCATGTCGATATTTACTATCAGCCTTCAGAATTTTTCGATCGAAAGCGGCAAAACCTTGCATAAGTTTTTTTTTTAACACAATTAGATTTAGATTAAGAAGTAATGTTTTCCACGAAGTGAGAAACTATTTGAATTAAGTATTTAAATGATATAATGGAAAGTATAAAAAGGATAGAATAAAATTCTTACTTCTGTTAAATGGTTAATTAGATCGCATGATTTTATTTTATTTTATCTTACATTAAAACTTTCAAAAACACTCCTTAAGATATTTAAATAAGCAATTACTAGTGTATTAGCTTTAATCGCATTTAAAAGAATAAAACGTTTTTAAATTAAAAAAACTCAAAGTGTAATTAAGTTGATTTACTACCTTATTAGTGAGTAATTTTGCTAACGCAATTATCGCAAGTAAACGAAATATAAATTATTGTAAAATTTATCAATTTTGATTATTAACTTCAGTTTAAAAACAGCTCTTTAAAAAAAATTTCGCTCTTCATTTAACTATGTCATCTATAATTAACTAAAGAAACTATATTATTTAGAAAGGTATTTTGTTTAATAGGCACCAAATTGGCAATTGACTTAAATTGGCAATTTTTACAAAAAATGGGGGGGATTAAATTTCAGAGTTAAAATTTTCTTTAATGATGCAGAATATATATATTTTTAAAGGAATAGACTATGATAAAATTGGAAGATAATGAGATAAATAATCAGTAAAACAATATGACTAAAGAATGAACTTAAGTTCAATTATAAACTCTGGATTTTCTTAAATGTAAGAATAGTCGAAGCATATTAAGGAAGTAAAATACTCATATTGACAAGAAATAACGCATTATTAAAAGAAAGGACTTCCTCATTCTGTAGCATTCCAATAATTGAGTTCAGAACTTCAATTTGGATTAAGCACCTAATATATACTAAATTTAAAAATAATTAATAGCTTCGAAACTAATCGTAGAAATTTTTGTATAAACCAATTAAAGCTTAACTATGTTAGAATTTATTCACGGTGTCAGAATTGATTATTGCCATAAAAAAAAAAAGATGTCGGGGTTTATTTTTATATGTAGATAACTTCCAAAGAGACGTCTACCAAACCAGCTAACCTCCAAACTAGCTAAATGGAGTTTCGTACGCCGCATACTGATTTAATAGATTATATTTTCGGAGCCATATCTTTTTAACATATTTACATTGCCTATTTTTGCAAAATGTTCTGTATGTGTGAATATTTATATATATATATATATATATATATATATATATATATATATATATATATATATATATATATATATATATACCGGGTGTCCCAAAAATGACTGATGGATTTTAAAATTCAATAACTTGCAAACGGTGACAGTTATTCAAAAAAATTTTGTGGGAGGGTTATGTATAATGTCAGGAGTTTTTTTACCGTAATTTTTTATTTTAGTTCACATCTCAAACAATAGGTGGCGCTGACGGCGATTGAAGGCCATGTGATCAGTGCTGAGTGAAGCGTCGACCTGACCTTCAATCGGCGTCAGCGCCACCTGTTGTTTGAGATGCGAACTAAAATAACAAATTACGGTATAGTTTATTTTTTCAATCTTTTTCTACCAGTAACTTTCTTCTACAATATTTTTTGCACTGTTAATAAGGGGTATTTATCTTTTCGTTTCTTCCATTGTATATTGAAGATTTTCACAATAATCGCTAGATGGGTTCTCTTCCCGACATTCTGATTTAATAAATTATATTTTCTAGAGGCATCTTTTCTCATATTATTTACCTTGCCTAATTTTACATACTGTTCTGTATGTGTGAATATATGTATATGAAATACACTAGCTGAAGTCATCGTAGAAAAATATCTGGTGAAACGATGAAAGGAACGGATTATGGCATGATGTAGCTGGATAATATAAAACTATTTCTCTCAGTAAAAAATAAGTGCTCTTCCATCTATGTCGTGGCTGGAAGATTAAGGCAGAGGAATCAAAACACTGGGGGATTTTTTCAATAACATGCAAGATATCAAGTCTTAGTCTTTTATTCTTTGATCATTTCCATAAACTATTCCACAATCCAAAAGTACTCGAATAGTTCTCATTAAAATACTCATAGAACACGTCAAGTCACATGCCGAGAATAGAATAATAAAATGTTCTTTAATCAAACACTTCTGTCAACAATACATGGAAATCAACAAACAGCTTTATTCCAACTCCGTGTTACATTAATTTTAAAAGTAAAATAAAGAATATGTCCTTGAAACTACGCAGCTTGGAACACATCGCGATTCAAAGAACATTCGAAAACAGACTGATTACTTGGTGGCAGTGGCGCCAACTTTTGAAAAATATTGGGTTGGATTAAAAAAGTTTCGATAAAATGATATGACCAGTTTGTTCTTCTGGGTGGGCAGAAGGTGAAAGATGAAAATTTTAAGTCAAGCTATCACGTTTTAAAAGATGTTTCAATATTATTCATTTACATTTTAATACGTTTTTCCTTATAAAAACAATAATATTTATTGTAATATCATCATATCATAAACATAACTACAAATTGAAACAGCTAAAATTTAAATATGGACATTTCAGTTATTTTGGGATTTATGGATCATGGTTGCCAGTTTGGTCTCCAATTTTAATTCGAAATTTCACATTCATACCAGAAATTTCGAAAAGATAATTTTTACTTTATATGATTGCTTATTATCACTTAATAAACAAAGCATAAAATGTTTTTCATTATTTCTGGTGTGACAACTAATTTTTGAATAAAAATTGAGGCCAACCTGGCAACCCTGTTATGGATGTCAGCTGGAGAATTAAAACACATGACCATTGAGAAAATAAATTTTGTTTTAGGAAGAAAAAATAATATAATAATGAAATAAATAACAAAATAGAACAATGAAGATTGGTATGCGGGGATTTAAAATTATTGGGTGGGTTCAGGCCCCATGGGCCCATATAAGTTGGCACCACTGCTTGGCGGTGTTTGGTTTAAAAGTTAAAAGGGCAGCGAATTCTGATCTTTTCCAGCGCTTTCGGGAGTTTTATTCGCGGTATACACTCTTGTTCGAGCTAAGATTGACGTAAACAGGGAACGTACAATTAACAGAATCAGGCGGTGTAGTTAGAAAGTTTCCAGCAACTTCTTTGGTTAGGAGTAAACACAATGCGACACAACAGAATTCTTTTTAATCCATCAGAGGTAGGAAATCCCAAAAGAAGTGCATTGCTAGCAAGATCCAAGTACTATATTGGATTACACAAACGATTTTTTAATAAAAGATTAAAAATAAAGCTTCCGGCAAATGTTTTTTTATTCTAAAAAAGGAGAAATGGAATAAAAAACATAGATTTAATATTTTAAAATAAAAGATTGACATTTATTAATACAATTGAGTTCTTTATAGGAAAATAAATAATATATTACGCCGAATTAAGGAAAAGGGGTACTTTAGGTGATAATTAAATATTAGCATATTACTGAAATATAAATAAAAGTAAATTTTTGTTAAAATTTAGAGGGAAATCGAAACGACAAAATGGCGATTTTTTTTATTATTATTACATATATATGGATATATATATGCATGCTTATATATATTTGATAACCAAGACTTTTATATTAAACAGCCACTAAAATTTATATTTTTTATATAAGCTAATTTCAATCACAAGACAATTAGATTTAGATTAAGAAGGAATTTTATGCACAAAGGATTATTCTGATAATTGTTTGAATTTAATTTTTAAAAATTATAAGTAATATAAAAAAAATGTTAAAATAGTTTGAATTGTGAATTAGAAAGTGTTATTTTATTTTTGACTTTTTTATTTTTAATTCCAGCTTAGAACTTAAAAAAAAACTCTCTTGAAAGTTTAAATAAGCATTCATTAAACCATTAGCTTTAATAGCATTTCTAAGAATTAAGAGTAAAAAATATTATAATAAGTTTATTTACTATCTTATTACTGAGTAACTTTGTTAAAGCAGTTATCATGATGAAAAGAAATAAAAATCATTATAAAGTTTATCCTATATAATCATTAAGCTCAGTTCAAATAGACTTCGATTTAAAATTTGCGCTTCATTTAAGTATGACATCTATCATGAAATAAAGAAAAATGCGTTACTTAAAAAGTTATTTTGTTTAATAGCTGCCAAATTGACTTACTTTGACAGTTTTCACAAAAAGTGGAAAGATTAAATTTTAGAGTGAATATATATATGTAATAAAATAAAAAAAAATTGCGGATTTTGCTCTCTCTGAGTTTTTAATTCTAAAATTGTGAAACATATTTTTAATCTTAGTTTCGTAATATATTAATCTTTTAACAGCTAAAGTCCTTTTTCTATTTTTATTTAACTTATTAATAATATATTGCTTGTTTCTCAAAAAAGGCTGGAAATTATTCCGTAATCTTTCCTTTTTAGATTATTCTAGGGATTTTAATTTTATTTTTTATTTAACATCACGTGATCTGTGTTAATGCGCGGATGTTAAAAGGCTTGTCTATTTGCGAGACAAGATATAATCTTTACCCGAGGTCCACGCCTTCTAGGCCAATCAGAGGTGATCATTTTTATTGCGTAGACTCAGATTAATCCTGGTTGGATTTTAAAAATGATTGACGCGGACTGAGGAGGGGCTAGTTTGTCGTGCAAATGTGGCTTTCTCATTTGGGTTTTTAGGAGCTCAGAATGCATCTTTCCTTTAAACTGCTCGGGAGGCATGTCATTTTTCCGAGAATGTACAATGCCGGAATGTTGCAGCTTGGTGAGTGAAGGCTGTAGTGATAGATGTGTGGAACGGTGATCTGTGGCGTAACTTAAATTCGTGCTCTAAATAATAAAGAACTAAAACTGATTTTCTTGCATTGTTATTGGAGAAACTCCTATGAGAACAAATCCATGGCTTATCCACTTACCAGAGCGACTGCTCAGCTCATCCCGCTATTGATTCTTAGTGAATAGTAGTATTCTACAGCCAAAATGGTATTCCACTAGAGCTTATATATTATTATAGAACATCGTCGTCGTATCATGACGTATATATATATTGATGTACAAGACTGTTTATTTTAATTAATTATCATATATTACGATAATTAAATAAGTTAATTTCACTCACAATTAGATTTATATTAAGAAACTTTATAGACAAACGAAGATTCCGAAAAAATATATAAATTATATTTTTAAAAATGTAAAGGAATATTTAAAAAAAATGAGAAAATTAGTTAGAATTGTTAATTAGACCGTGTGCTTTTACTTAATAACTTCTTTTTAATTCCAGCTTAGAATTTTTAAAAACGCCTTCTAGAAAATTTAAATAAGCTTAAACTAAACCATTAGCTTTAATAGCATTTCAAAGATTTAAGAGTACTTAGTTTAAAAAGAAAAAAAACTCAAAATAGAATTAAGTTGAATTACTACCTTATTAGTGAGTAATTTCGATAATGTAATGATCACAAGAAAACGAAAAATTTTTTTTTATCCATTATAATCATTAAGTTCAGTTCAAAAAGACTTCTTTTATTTAAAATTTCACTTCACTTAAGTATGACATCTATCATCAACTAAAAAAAAGTACATTACTCAAAAAGCTATTATGTTTAATAGATCCCAAACTGACTTATATTGACAGTTTTCACAAAAAGTGGAGAGACTAAATTTTATAATTAATCAACTTCTTTAATTCCAGAAAATGCATATGTTTTTTTTTAAAAAACAGAGTATTATAGAATTAAAAGATAACGAGATAAATAATCATAAACAATATGACTAAGGAATGAATGAAAGATCAATTATAAAGTCCGTTGTCTGCCAAAACTAACAATAGGCAAAGCATAATAATAAAGTAACCAATATAGTCATATTGAGATTAAAAAACGAAAAAAAAAACGCGTGACTCCCTTGGGAATGAACGACCGGTATACATGCCACTTGAGGTGCTCCAAATCTTTTATTATTCTTACCAGGTTTTTTTTATTATTGTAATTTATTTTTATTATTATTTAGTAAGAGAATTATTGCGATTCAACTACAAAAAAATTTCTATTTATAAAAATCAGTGCTAAAAGTTTAAAAATTAAGCTAAATGCTTTCCTCGCGATGGATTTAACAGAAGTGACTGCGTTATTCTGTAGCTTTTGAATAATTGAGTTCCGAATTTCTACTTGGGCACAGCCTTTGTTATATACTCGTTTTAAAAAGTAGTATTATTTAAAATATTCGACGAAGTTCTATGAATATTTTTAAATCTTAATTAAATCTTAAAGGGTGTAGGATTTATTTAGAGTGTCAAAATGAAATACTGACTTTAAAAAAATAATTGTGTATTTTCATAAATAGATGATCCCAATACAAATGTTATACACGTCATTTACAAGTAGACTTTATTACAAATCTTCTGGTATTGATAACTTTCTTCAACAATAATTTTTGTAGCTTTATTAGGAGGCAAGTTTTAACCTTTTATTTTCATCGACTGCATATTGCAAGCCTTCACAATACTCTCTAGGTGGAGTTCTTTTCTCTATATCCTGATTTAATAGATTATTTACGTTGTCTATTTTTACAAATGCTCTGTTTGCGTAAATCTATATACATATAAGGGTGATTCTGAATTCATCATCAATATTTGGTGGGGAAGTAGGGAATAGGAAAAGAACACTATTTCACATAGGAAAGCATGGGCGCAGACGTCATGTAGTAGGGCAATATGAATCCGGTTAAATGATGGAAAGAAAACATAACAAGAAAGTGGTAAGAGAAAAAATATTTATTTGTGCATCTTTTGTACAGACTTTCAAGAGGTGCGCGAAATTCTGACCATTTGCTAGAGTACATGCCTCACAACGACGTTGCATGGACAACCGAACTTTCTGGAATATGCCTGGCGTTTCCCGGATGTTTGCGGCGGCAACCGATATGCGTGCTACAAGGTCCATAGCACTGGCAACAGGGGTCTCGTACACCATGTTTTTCATGGCACCCCATACAAAGAAGTCTATTGGAGATAAATCTGGTGACCGTGGTGGCCAACAAACCAGTCCACCGCGACCAATCCATTGAGCTCCAAATTTTCTGGTCAGGTAACAACGCACATCATTTGCGAAATGTGCTGGAGTGCAATCATGCTGGAACCACATTCGCCGGAGAATAACAGCAGGAACCTCGTTCATAAGACCCGGTAACACAGTCTGAAGAAATATGAGGTAGTTTGCGCAATCTAAACGGGATGGTAGTAAATACGGTCCCAGCAAACAGTCGCCGACGATCCCAGTCCACACACTGACGGCAAAGCGTTGTTGCGCAGCTCTAACTCTCGTACCGTGTGGATTCTGATTAGCCCACGTATGCGAATTGTGTGTGTTGAAGACACCTTCACGAGTAAAGGACACTTCATCTGTAAAAAGAACATACGTTGGGAAATTGGGATCAACGGCTGTTCTCTGCATGAACCACTGACAAAAAGTAACACGCTTGGGATAGTCCTCTGCTTCCAGTAACTACACTCTTTGCAAATGAAAAGGATGTAAACGCTCCTCGTTTAGTATCCACCACACTGTTGATTGTGAAACTCCAAACTGGCGAGCAATACTTCGTGTGGTAGAACTTGGCTGTTCTTCGATAGACTGTAGGACATCTTCCTCGACTGAAACTGTCCGTGTTGATCGGCGGCTGCCTCGATCAACATTAATACCAGCAAATGATCCAGTTTCGCACAGTTGTAGATGAACACGTGAAAACATTTGATGTTGTGGCACGCGCCGGTTGGGGTAGCGCTCTGTATACATTTGCCTAGCTCTAAGACAGCTTTCTCCTGCGGCACCGTAAGTTAGATGCATATCTGCAAGTTCTTGAAACGTATACCGGTTCATATTACTTCTGCGAAGTCACCTTGTCGAATGACGACTGGCTGCACACGGCAGACAGCTATGCGCGTTCATGGGAGATGCGGACACAAAGTGCCCTCTACACCGTCATGCGTTCGTTTGTGCCTATGCTTTCCTATGTGAAATAGTGTTCTTTTCCTATTCCCTACCTGCCCACCAAATATTGATGATGAATTCAGAATCACCTGTATATATATATATATATATATGCTTGTATATATTTGGATATCCAAGACTTTTTGTTTCAAATAGCCACTAAAATATATAATTTTTATGGAAACTATTTTTATTCACAAGACTATTAGATTTAGATCAAGAAGGAGCTTTATGCACAAAAGAAGAGTCTGAGAATTTATTTGAATTATATTTTTAAAAATGTTAATTAATATAAAAAAGTAATAAAATAGTTGAATATTTAATTAGAAAGTGCGCTTTTATTTTTAACTTTTTTATTTTTAATTCCAGCTTAGAACTTTCAAAAAATCGCTGTAGAGACCTTAAATAAACACTCATTAAACCATTAGCTTTAAGAGCATTTCAAAGAATAAAGAGTATTTAGAAAAGAAAAAAACTTAAATTATAATAAGTTGATTTACTATCTTATTAGTAAGTAACATTGATAAAGCAATTATCATAAGGAAACAAAATAAAAATTATTATAAAGTTTATCCTTTATATCATTAAGCTGAGTTCAAGCAGAATTCTATTTAAAATTTGCACTTCATTTAAGTATTTCATCTATCATTAACTAAAGAAAGTACATTACTTAGACAGCTATTTTGTGTTATAGGTGCCAAATTGACTAAGAGTGAAAGTTTTCACAAAAAAGTGGAGAGATTAAAATTGAGAGATAATCACCTTCTTTAATTATAGAGAATATATATATTTTTTATTAAAATGCCTATTCTAAAATTTTAAAAATTGAGATAAATAATGACTAAACGGAGCAGGAGGAATGAACGGAAGTAAAATTTCAATTACAACACTTTAAATCTTTGTTGTAGATGAAAATTTCAAAAAAGTGATGTATAGGTAAATCAAAATCATTTCAATAAATAACAGAGGCATCATATCAATTGTAATAATGATCTAAAAGACATACGTTTGAGTTTTCGCAATTTAATAACTTTTAAACATAAAATCTTTTAAATTTTATACCATGGTTTTAAAAAAATTTCTTCTCTTAAATGGTTAATTTAAAAGCATGACTTTGTTTTTTAATCTTTTATTATTATATCTCAGCTTATTCTTTTCAAAGATATTCTGAGAATATTTAAATAAGCAATTAGTAGACCATTGTCTTTAATAGCATTTCAAAGAAATAAACATTTTTAATTTAAAAATACAAATTATAATTAAATTAATTTATTACCTTATTAGTAAGTAATTAAAATTAAAAAAAAACTACAAACAATACTGACTAAGATATAATCCTATAAACGAAATGGAAGGGGTTAAAACTGTAAAATTTTTTATTGTCTTAATACGGGAACAATATTGGCAATATATAACAAACGAAAGCTACATTACAATGGAAATAATATTGTCTGAGCCGCAATAATAAAATAATATTTAACAAATTATAACACGACAACACGAACAACGATGCCCAATACATAGCCAAAACAAACAATACTTTCAAAATTAGTTTAGCTAATAGTTTTAAATGTTCCATTCGTACAAAAACAATCACACAGTTTTAGATAGCTAAATATAAAAATTCTATATAAAAATACTTCTGTGAATCCTGAAACTTTTATTGAAAATAAAAGAAAGAGCAAAGTTAATCGATTCCGTTATGTCTGTCAAAACAAAAGTACAAATTCCTTTTCTAAAATACTTCAGTTCGTTTAATTTGAAAACGAAATTCAATAATTCTATTAAATTTTTGTTACTTTTATGAAAATTAGTTTTTAGAGATGTCTCTTTAAGAAGAGATTTTGAAAATAATTTTAAAATGTGAAAGTTTTTTTTCTAGAAACTATGAAATATTTTCCAATTTCTTATTAAATGTGATTATTTTTCTTAAATGTTGTTAAAGATTTATATTGTGCAATTATAATCAATTTATTGGAAATTTTTTTATTCTTTTGCAATTGCTAATCCGTTTGCCCCACATTTTTATTTTATTTTTCGAATCATATAAGAAATTGATCATAATTATTAACTCAAACAATGGAACTTAAAAAATGTAATCAGGCCAAAATTATCAGGTAATGAATCGTCATGACTCAAGCTGTGAATCATTAGATTTCTACATCCCCTCATGAATAATATATTTTCCTTGTTATTTCGAACACTTTACATTTAGAAACATTGAAACTAAAAAAAATTAAAATAAATAGCATTCGATCAAAAGAAATTGATTTCCATCAGCCTTTCAATTGTTGAAATTAAGTTTCTGTTTTGAAATTTACATCACAGAAATAGTTGGATGTCCTGTAATTATAAAATCTCATTTAGTCTATTTCATTAGCTAAAAAGGGGACATTATTATTAGTAATAACGTTTATTACTTTATGTATGTAAAAGAATTATACATATTGCAGTTGACTCTAGTTAATTCCAACTTATCGGGACCACAAAATTTGTTCGAATTATCCAGAGTTCGAACTATGGAAAGTATAAGAATAATACATGATTAAAGGAGTATTATTAAATAGAAAAAAATTATGGTTTTTTTTAATTTATTTAAGCTGTTATCCTCCGAATCTGACTTAATATTAAATTAAAAGATGTAATACATAAACTAATAAAAGAATTACGAGCAGGCACAATGGAAGAAGGGTTCGAGGTATCATTGACGAACAGAGACGGCATCAACCCCTTGGGCTTAAGAAACCTTGTTTATCCACACCAGTAAAATTTTACTGTAAAATTTGCCTTCGTTAATCGGAGCATTCTCTCGATTTGGAAAGACACAAATTTCTGTTTTTAAAAACCGGTGACAAATCATTAAATATTTCCTAAAAGACTCCCGTCGTGAAGGGGTTAAGAAAGCGGGCATCAACTAAATGTGATTATATGTATGCTAGTTTCAGAACAATTCTGACAAAAATAAAAGAAAGAAAGTTGTTTTCATGTTCGTATGAAAGTAAGAAAAATTTAAAAATCGGAATTCTTGTTAATTCGAATTAAGTGAAGTTAAGAGAAAATGTGTTCGAATAAATGAAAACTTTTTTTAGCCCTTCAAAATTTCAGAACTTCATGATTAGTTCGAATTAAGCGAAGATTCCATTTATCCGATTTCGAATTAACGAGATTCGACTGTATATCTTTAATTCGAGTTGTATTATTCACAGTCGCAATACGTTTAGTAACTGAGTATCTTGTCAGTCCTGATTCACGATTTTGTACACATGTATATCAGGAGCTTTTTTTTAAATACTTTTCGCATCATTTTATTACTTTAGCATTTATGTTTGAATTCATTAATCCTTACATTCCTACACGAATAGTATTCTGTTGTAAATTATGTAAACTAATAATCTGTGCATCTAGTCCGTCTGATGCGAGAGCTTTAATTTACAGTTATGATTTGCGAATCCCACAGTAATAGTATATTATATGCCAAATCAGTGTTTCATTCTATCTAAGAGGGAATTTCTACCTATATATTATTACGTTGGATTGCAGAGAATAGCGTGTCAGGGTATGATTTAATATTAAATGTTTAAATGATTCTAACAATTATTGAAAATGAAGTTACATTACTTACAGAAAATGAAGCATACAATATTATGCATAAATTGAATTATAGATAACATCCCACATAAACTAATAATTGTAACTATTAAAAATGAATGCACGTGTATTTTAATAATCTGCATAAATCTTGTAAACCATTTAAAAGATTTTAGTTTTTCCCATTCCAATAATTTTTTATGAAATTAAGTTATGTTTATCTTAAATACCATAACTTTTTTCTTACACACCCAACTTAAATATAAAATGTATATGACTTGGGTTCGTCTATCTGATATTCATACTTTAGTAAATAAGTTTGAATTACTGCAAAAGTTATACATTTTATTGAGGTTCTCTTTTATGCTCTCTATTTTAAAATGATAGAATAAGGTTTAAATTTGTATTTTTGGAAACTCAAAAGAACTGGGATGTATTTTGATCTGTGAACAATAAAAATCTTTGATCCATGCTCCAGTGATGTTACACTACTTCAAATATTAATGAATGGCATTGCGAATATGATGAATAACTGTTCTCGTATAAAATAAGTCAGGGTTAGTACGAGTCCTGGAATTTCTAGACCGAGAAATTCCTTCATCTCCAACATTTCCTAATAAAAAACTTTTCCTTAAATAATGGCAAATTTCGCGCATTTCACCTAGACTTATTTTTCTATAAAAATATTGATATATCTTTCAAAATTTTCAATGAGCCATATGAACCTTTATAATTGTTTTGCATACATTCTTTATTTGCAGATTTTTATGGACACGCAAATTGTGCCAATTATGTTTCTTTCTAGAGGTAATGATTATTTCGAGATATTATATCATTTTTTGTATAATAAAACTACTCTCTTTATTGGCGTGTTAACACATTTCCAATACATACATTTTGCAATTAATATATTTTTACAAAGCAGCCCGAATGATTTAAAAAATATAATAATCACACATAACCAATAATTTCTTAAATACGCGCTAACATATTTCCTATCATTTTTCAACTTTAATTAAATTTTAATATAATACATTGTTCTTTTAATTGCTTAACTCATTATTTCCGCGCAGTAAGGCATTTGGTAAAATAATCGTCAGTGGAAAAATAATCGTCAGTGGAATATAACTCATGTAACTGTTTTTTAGTTATCACTTTTTCAGATGCAAGACATTTTCGTATTCTATGTTGCATGTGTAAAAATGTGAAGATAATGCACGCTGTTTTCATTTAGCTTCGATTACATATATCCGTCTATAGGCAATACTTTCCGAAAATACATTCTCTACTGTGCTTTTAAATGTATGTATATGTATATTACTGCATGTAACGACAAAAGTATCCCTATTCCAATAATATGTCAGAGTTTGAAATATTTCATACTCTGTGCGTAGTGTTCGATTTTTTATTCTAGAACTTTCATATATTAAGTATTTTTAAAATCAGATATTTATCTTCGCAATATGTATTCATTCAGAAATGGGACTCTATATCATAAATCTCTTAGAATTTCATATTTTTTTCACTTTATATTTTTATATATATTTTTTTTTACTTGACTTAAATAACAAGTGAGTGAAATGATCTAAAATTGCAGACATGGTTTCGTTTAATATTCTTTCAAAACACTTCAATTTTAATTTATAAATCCAAATCATTTGTTCAAAGTAATTAAATCATCAATCTTTTTTAACAAAAAAATAGTTGGTATCAATATTAAAATAAGTTTTAAGCTCAATAAGAATATTTTTTCGTCAAATTAAAAATATTCAAAAGCCGCTTTTCCGACGCTTGTAAAAGCATTAATGAAATAATGAATAATAAATGAAAAGCATATTTAATTACATGATTTATTTTTAAATAAAAAAAAAATCTTAAGGTGGCGAAAAAAAATTAAGACTGTTCTTTTAGTAAAGTCTATTGGACAATGAAATATAGGCAGTTAAAATTTTGCAATTTCTGAATAAGTAGGTTTTAAGTTAATACAATAATTGATAAGTTTTTTTACAAAATATTTTGGCCTTAAAATGTACAACAAAATTACAAAAATTCTTCAATATTGAATGGATTAGATAATAAAATCTTTTTCTATTTTTAAAAAATATAACTCCGATGCTTAATTTTGAATCGGTAATCTTTTGATTGGCCGGCAAATGCATTACTACGGAGACTGAGCGAAAAAGAAGGAAATTAAAATCATCATTAAAAATGTAAATTTCTAAGATTATCGGATTTTATCAAATTAATTCATTTAATTAAAATAATAAAATATTTTTTCAAAATTTTATGATTTCTCGTATTAGCGAAGATATTCACCTATAAGCAAGATTTGCACACTCCTTGGAATTTCCAAGGACTCTGACACCACTATTAAAAAAAAAATACATTTAATTTTCAAAACACAATATTCGCAATGCCCACTTTCATTCACAGATTTTACGATATTTTTCCGCAGTGAAACACTTCGAAAATATTCTTAAAATTTAGTGGTAGAACTGCGCGAACCCTGCCTATAAGTAAACGAAATTTCAAGTCTCTAACTTATAAAGTTTCTCCTAAGGAACTATTTGATAAACAAATAGACAAAAGAGTAAGAGGAATAAGATTTCATGAATTTATATACAAAGCCCTAAAATGGTAATAAGTTTAGGAGCCCTTAAAAAATTGAAACGATGTTTTATACTCCAATCCTACAAAATTGAAAAAGAAAATGTATGCACCAGCTCATTGTTTTGTATTTTCTATAAAGTGATATCGTAAAACTTTTCTAAACACCCACTAAACATTTAAATTGTGTCCAAATTTAAAACTCTCATTAATAACATATTTTTTAATATAGATGACGTTTTGCTAAATGGAGCTCTTTTATCTAAATGGAACTGTCTCAGCCCAGAAATTTAGGGTTAATTTAGAATAAAAGTTTGGAATCCCACACTTAAATTATTTTTTTAATTGTTAATAAAGATTGCAATTAGCAAAGCACTAAACTGAAAATCGTATAACGCAGAACCTATTTATATACATATTACTTAGATACCTAGAATCTTTTTATATTCTTATTATAATAAATTCTAGTGAAGTATATTTTTGTTCCTTTTCGTTTTCAAGTCTATAATTGACTTTAAGAAACTTTTTAATTCTGAATTTATCCGTAAATCATGCTTGCAATAATTAGGATTTTTTTTTTTTTTTTACAAATCACAAAATATGTCAAAAATTTACGTGTTTTTGTAAAACAAATTCTTTTCTTTTTACTAATAAAGGCCTAAGTCATGTTACTGTCATCAACAGTTCTGAGTTGACCACTTCACTTTTTATATTGACAAAATTTAATCATTTTAATGCTAGCCAGGCACATTTGATAAGTCGCCAAATATTGTTCTATTGCCATAATTTTACCTATTTTATATTGGTACAAGCCACATGAATATACAACTGCGAGCTGATTGCATCGCTTTTGATATGCAAAATTTCCATTGTGTTTAAAAAATCTAAATTATTTTTTCGAATTAAGTTACATAAAACATAGCCATGATCTCGAAGAATTCTTGATACTTTTACGTAAGCCAAGAGAAAATCTCCGCAATAACATTTTTAACTCGCCATTTAGCATTTTTTTTTCTTTGGTGAATTAAATCAATGCCTTCAAGTTGCAATTAAATATCATGATTTGTGGCATCATTTAATATTTTTCTTTTCGTTTCGAATAAAAAATTAAAGATGTGAAAACCGTGAATTTTATATGTTTCAGTTTTAAATGAAATTATTGTTCTTTTAAATGAAGTGAGTGAAATGGTTATATTTTTAATGAAAAAAAAAATGTGCTGAGAACAATGTTTGGCTATTTATCACTTGCGCCGAACTAACATAAAAATAAAGAGCTCTTACCGGGTGTCCCCAAAATGACTGATGGATTTTAAAATTCAATAGCTTGCAAACAATGACAGCTATTTGAAAAATTTTTGCAGGAAGGTTATGTATAATGGCAGGAGTTTTTACCGTAATTTTTGATTTTAGTTCGAATTTGAAACAAAAGATGGCGCTGATGGTGATTGAAGGCCAGGTGATCAGTGCTGAGTAAGGTCAGTTTAGGCGTCGACCTGGCCTTCAATTGCCGTCAGCGCCATCTATTGTTTCAAATTCGAACTAAAATCAGAAATTACGGTAAAAAACTCCTGACATTATATATAACCCTCCTGCAAACATTTTTTAAATAGCTTTCACCGTTTGCAAGTTATTGAATTTTAAAATCCATCAGTCATTTTTGGGACATCCGGTAAATTTTCTCTTAGAATCTTCCAATTTGTCAACAGACTGAGCAAGTAAATCGAAATATGAATAAAACTAAAATGTTATATTGCTTTAAAAACATTTAAGGGTGAACAATCTGGCTCCTAGAGTAACTATTCTTAAATATTACATGCATTTTAATGTCTAAAAAGAACTTAGAATATTCATTACTTTTTAGCTAACAGGCTGTCATAGCCTGAGAGCTTATGTGCCCGTCCGTTCTGTATGTACGTTCGTACGTGCGTTCGTGCGTAACGCGATAACTCATGATAAAAATATCGGATCCACTTGAAATTTTGTATATAGGTATATCCTGATAAGGCGCTTCCCTGATTAGTTTTTGGAGTTCATTCGATATGTATAAGAGGGGGAACGGGGGGCTCATGCCCCTCCTCTTAATGGATATAAATGGGTTTTTCATGCAGAATTAACAGTTTTTCTCCAAAATTTAGATATAGGATCATTCTGATGAGGCGATTCCCTGACTGTTATTATGTGTTCATTGAATAAGTATAAACAGGGGGAACGGGGGGCTCATGCCTCCCCCCCTTAATTGATATAAACGGGATTTTCATGCAGAATTAACAGTTTTCGTTCAAAATTTAGATATAGGATCATTCGGATGAGGCGATTCCCTGACTATTATTAGGTGTTCATTGAATGAGTATAAACGAGGGGAACGGGGGGCTCATGCCCCTCCCCTTAATTGATATAAACGGGTTTTTCATGCAGAATTAACAGTTTTTGCCCAAAATTTAGATATAGGATCATTCTGATGAAGCGATTCCGTGACTTTTATTAAGTGTTCATTGAATAAGTATAAACAGGGGGAACGGGGGGCTCATGCCCTTTCCCTTAATTGATATAAACGGGATTTTCATGCAGAATTAACAGTTTTCGTTCAAAATTTAGATATAGGATCATTCTGATGAGGCGAGTCCGTGGCTGTTATTAGGTGTTCATTGAATAAGTATAAACAGGGAGAACGGGGGTTCTAATGCCCCTCCCCTTAACTTGCATAAATGGATTTTTCAATCAGAATTGTCAGATTTCGTTCAAATCTCTGAATAGTTTTCGAAGTTTAATAGTTAAGTATAAAAGAGGGGAATAACTCCTCTTAAATAATATAAATGCTAAATGGGTTTTTATTAAGAATTATCCGATTTGCTCTGAATTTTGGATATAGATTTTTTAATATGATAAAGTATGTACTTAATAGTTTAGGAAGTTCGATGATTAAGTATAAAAAAGGAGAAAGGGGAGAGCTGTTTCCCCTTCTTTTTTTTTTTTTTTTTCGAGCGGAATTAACGAAAATACAAGGCTGTAATGTACAATTAGTATGCGTAGCCTGTGAGCTCAATGCCATCAGTTTAACTCGGCAATATTCTTTTTATTTGTATTTAACCTCTTCAGACCTGAAATACAATTATGTACTTTCATTCTTTTCCTCATAGAAACTAAACTGTTCGAATTTTTTGCATTTTTACTTTACTTCTATGTGTTTTCTGCTTTAAAACAAAACCAATAAATGTCAGCACTGATTAATATTACCTCATAAAATAAATATTATTTCATCCGAGTTTCGAAAATACTTTCAAAACATTCTGGCCAAGAAAGTAAGAAATATTTATGAATATTTAACTTAAATGATTTACAATAAAAAATTTTGAGGATTTGTTGATCATTTACTTATTTAAAGACCTTAATTTTGTTACTGTGTAAATTTATTTTACTGATAGTTAAACTGATGTTTTAAGGGGATTAATACTTTTATATCTATATTTGTAAACCTAAATTATCAGTCCCCTAAAGTACTGATTTCATAAAAATGACTCTTTCTGTCATCTATGGTGTCATTTCGATTATGCAAAATCAAAAAATATATATTTGTAGAATTATTTTATGCTCAGGTCTGAAGAGGTTAAAAGAATCTTTATTCATATTACATATATTCATATTACATTGACATATTTCGCACAAAAAATATTTTAAAATGAATCCAAATTTTTAAAATTCTTTTTAACTTTTTTATTAACAAACCTTTTACCAAATTATCGAAACTTGAGCAACCTTATCTCCGTATGGCTCTCAAACTTGAAAAGAATCAATTTTCTTTTATCATCTTTCTGTCATTCAGTTTTGAAATTAAATTTACTTCGTTCAATTTTTTAATACATAAAATAAAATTGTTTGATTGTTTTCTAATTAAAGATTACCAAAATTCAAAATGATGGAATTATTCAGAAATTTTGTGCTTTAATAAATCTTTCACATAATTATAAAAACTTGAAGGAACCAATCTCAATTGGAATTTGAGATATATGCTCCTACCTTAAAACTTCATTTTATTTTCGAAACAATTCAATTCCAATCACTTTATACGTTTTTCTTTAAAAAAAGACAACATTTTTTCACAATTTTAATGTTTAAATTTGTAAAAAAAAAAAAAAAAAAAAGATAAGAAGTCAACTAAAAGACATTTCAAAATATCAAAATGTCGAAGTTTTAAAATTTTCAAAAATGAAAAGGCTCAAAATTAATTTATTACGACCTGGTCTTTAACTGTCATTCATGAATTGTTCTTCAACAGTTCTTTTCATGTCATAAAATTTTAAATAGTAAAAAATGTTTTTTTTTTTTTTTTTTTTTTTTTTTTTTTTTTTTTTTTTTTTTTTTTTAAGTTTGATATTTACAAAAAATGTTTCAAAAATACATGAAGAATTAAAAAAATAATTGGATTAATTTCTTCCTCAAAAATAACTTGATATTTCTTTATTTCGATTTTTAGTGGTTTCTTTCAAAGGTAAATTTGAATTGTATATATAAAGAAAGAAAAAAGCTTACGTTAACATAAAATATGGAAAAATATTCCAAGATATTCAGAATAATAAATCAAAACTTTACCGTTTAATATGTTAAAATATAAAGTCTAATCAAAATATTAATAAAACTTTCACCAAATCATCCAAACTTGAGGAACTCATCTTCGTATGATTGTCAAAAAAAGAAAAGCATAATCTTTTGAAATCCCAATTTCAGAATATTCTATCTACAGTCGGAAAATTATCCGAAAATTATAACTTGATATTTCTTTATTTCAATTTTTGTGGTTTCTTTCAAAAGTAAATTTGAATTGTATATATATAAAGAGAGAAAAATGCTTACGTTAACATAAAATATGAAAAAAAAATATTCCAACATATTCTGAATAATAAATCAAAACTTTACCGTTTAATATGTTGAAATCCAAAGTCTAATCAAAATATTAATAAAACATTCATCAAATTATCGAAACTTGAGGAACTCATCTTCGTATGATTGTCAAAAAAAGAAAAGCATAACCTTTTTGGGTAAACTAAGTTTTAACCCACTTCTTGGCGCTTTTTTTTTTTTTTTTTTTTTTTTTTTTTTTTTTTTTTTTTTTTTTGACGCGCGATGACTGCGCCATGCCTTGCTTTCTTTTCCGTTTAGGTTCTGCTCTTCTTGGCAACCCTCGGAGAGATTTCTCTCCATTCGTTCTTTCTTTTCTAGTTTTCTTATTGGACGAGAGAGGAGAAACATTTAAAAGTTTGAAGTCTCGCGCCTTGAAATTAATTAAAAATCTTGTGTCTCATTAGAGGCCGTAGGATTTCGAAGAGTGTAACATCGAGTGAGTAAATTTTTTGGGAGCAATATACGAGTGATTTTTTTTTAATTAGAAACTTTTGTTTTGTATTTATAAGGAAGTATTTTCTACATTTCTATTGCTTATTGAATGCAGAGACCGTGCTTTGTATTTAAAAGTAAGTGTTTTAGGCCTTTCTTTAGTACTTTAGATGTTTTGAATCTTAATGTTATTTAGTTTCATATTATATATAAAAGAAAAACATTATTTGACTTCAAAGCTTAGTATATTTCTTTAGAAAATCTATTATTGATTTCTTTTTTTATTTAAAAAAAGGCTGGTTTTGTTTTTAAAAGAAGGTATGTCTTTTGCGTAGTATCTCCTGGACTTAAATCCCGCTCCAGGAGACAAAACGCAAAAGCGCGCCAATGTGGCGATATTTTGGAAGCGCGCCAAGAAGGGGGTTAAAACTCAGTCGCACCCCTTTTGAAATCCCAATTTCAAAATATTATATCTACAGTCGGAAAATTATCCGAATTCTTTGAGCAGCCCTGTATGAGAAAAAGACTCGTATCAATCTGTTGCAAACATTCAAAAATTTAGTTCAGTTGGGAAAGATGTTAGTTTAGAATTCATCTTTCAGCAATATTCGTTAATAAAGAGAATGGTACATGAATTATTTTGTACGGCCCTGTATATGAGATAAAGATTTTATACACAAGAATTAACATAAATGGAATTAACATATTTTCAACATCTTACACACATCCATTTGCACGTATTTGCATCTGAATATTGAAGAAATACCACGCTACTAATGTGCAGTGGTGTAGTTAAAAAAGAAAAAGAAAAAAAAAACAGAGGGTATACGCTCTAAGCAGAGTGTATACTCTCAAGGAATGGGAAATTCCCTATAAGAAAATACCTCTATGCTTATCTATAGTGTAAGCATAATATTATTGATGCTTAACCTGATACTTTACTAAATATCAGCAGAATCTGTTGATACACTATTATTATCAGCAGTAATACCGCTGTTCCAATCGCTACTCTAGGCTGGAGTAGAGGTTTCTAACCTATCAGTCGTGGAACAATGAGGGTTTTTCACACAGATATTTCTTTTTTTCTTTCTTTCTTTTTTTTTTCTTAATAAAAAAATAAAAATACATCTTTTATTTGTTTTATTTCTGCTAAAAAATATAACAATTTCAACAGTAAATATTTCTATGGAAGTTCTTATTTTCCTTTTTGATAAATATATGAACAAAATATACAGAAATATCTAAATCAATTTTGAGTTCCTTAAATGGGTTCAACACGATATACTTGTGCGTATACATGTGCGTTTTTCTACATTTTCATTAAAAACTAGTTGGATGTGTCAATCCCAAAACTTTCTTCTATCTCATAAGTACATTTTAATAAAAACAAGAAAAAAAAAAAAAAAAAAAAAAAAAAAAAAAAAAAAAACTTGGTGATCCCAAAGTTACCCACTATCGAATTTCATCGAACATTTGACCTAGCCTAATGAGATTATGGTATCCGAAAAGCCTAAAACTCAAACTTTAAAAAATATTCTGAGAAAAAGAGCTTACTAGTGCCTCATGTTGGGTAATTTATACTAAAACCTAATAAGCATCTATTTATGTCAAGACCTAACATAATTTGAAATTTGATGGAATTTCGTCCATTAGTTCTTGAGATATAGTTATAACAAAAAAATTGCAAAACGTTGCACAGCTACACCATATCTTGGACAATTTATGCCAAAACGTAAAAAAACGTCTAATTATGTTATGGTGTAAAAGAATCTCAAGTTTGATGAAATTCTGTGCATTAGTTCTTGAGATATAGCTAGTTAAAAAAAAACCGTGTAAAATATAGCACAGCAGCACCATCAGTTGAAGGATTTATAACAAAACGTAATCATCGTGTAATTATGTTATGTCATTTTGTAACAAAATCTGAAGTTTGATGAAATTCTGTGCGTTGGTTGTTGAGATATAGCTATCGGAAAAATAGTGCAAAATGCAGCATAGCTGCACTACCTGTTGCAAGGTTAATACCCAAATGTAATCAGCGTCTAATTATGTTATATAGTCTAGTGTAATAGAATCTAAAATTTGATAAAGTTCTCTGCATTAGTTCTTGAGATATAGCTGTCGCAAAAATCGTGCAAAATGTAGCATAGCAGCGCCAGCTATAGGACAATTCACACCAGAACCTTATCAGCGGCTATGTATCTCAAGGTATCGCGGAATCTGAAGTTTGGTGACATTCTGTGCATTAGTTCTTGAGACATAGCTATCATGAAAATCATGAAAAACGTGGCATAGCAGCTCCACCTGCTGGCCAATTTACACCAAAACTCAATCAGCATCTATGTATATCAAAGGGTCACAGAATCTGAAGTTTCGTGAAATTCTGTGCATTAGTTCTTGAGATATAGCAATCTTGAAAATCATAAAAAACGTAGTATAGCAGCGCCACCTGCAGGCCAATTTTCACCAAAAACCAATAGGCACTAATTCATATCAAGGTCTAACTGAATATAAAATTTTATTACATTTCGAGCATTAGTTCTTGAGATAGAGCGCCCACAAATTTTTTGTCACATACAGACAGACACACAGACAGACAGACAGACAGACAGACAGACGGACAGACTCACAGACAGACATTTTCTAAAAATAGTCAAAACGTGTTCAAGACCTTCTAAAACGTATAAATCCGTCGAAAACCGGAAGTCGAAAATTTTCATGAATCCAATACTTTCTTCTTGTAAAGATAGAAGAAAGTAAAAAAAGTACAGAAAAAAATTGTACGTAGAAAATCACTTAAAATTAGACAGTTTTAATTATAATACAGATACACTCCTTACTAAACACTGATTATAAATTTATGTTTTGATAGTAATTAAGCATATTCTTAATTAACTTTGTTGTTTATGGGTTGAATTAATTATTATTCGATTAAAACAGTTTGGGATTATCAATTCTTGTTTAAACTTTTATTCTTTCTTTCGTTTGAAAAATCACCTTTTTCCGTTGGACAGAAGTAGAAGCAGCTTTCTTTGTTCTTATTTACTTTTTCAAAATTTTAATTCACTGAGATGACAGGAATATGATAAATAATGATTTTTAAAATCTAATTAGCGATCAAACTTTCTTAAAGAGCTGATATGTCCGGTGACGGATTTGTAAAGAAACACTAGATGGATTTGACAAAACCTTAACCCGGGAGACCTCGCTGCATGAGTTTTTTTTTTCTCCGTCGTACCTATTTTAAGATTCTTATTGAAAACAAATTTCATTTTAATAAAATTTCAAAATATGATTTCGATTACTTTTACCTCTTTTGTGAATAAAAGTACTAACAAGGAAGATCTCCATACGGGCATACTCCGGAAAATCTGAAAAAAAAAAAAAAATACAAAATGTTCTTCTCATCAGGCTATATATGTTTATAAAAAAATTTTGGCGGAACCTCATAGCAGTGCCGTAAAAAATTAATGAAAATTTCGCTATTTGGCGATTTATCCTCTGTTGGCGACAGAATGCAATTTCAAAAAATACTTTTTTACATCAAATACATTTAAAGGGAAAAAAGTGTCATGCTGAACTTGTTTAGATAAATTTAAGTTAAATAATTTTAGTTTTGACAGTTTTAGTTTGATTTAAGTATAATTTTTTATATCGATATTTATATGTATTTATATTCAAATTTAATCATCAAAATTTGCGATTTAAAACGAAATTCATAATTTAAATTAACTAAAATTGTTTCAAGCTCAAAGTCCAATTAAACATTGTCAACTCGATTTTATTGCCATGAAAACAGCGGACTTTTATTTTTGAATACTCTTGAATCTATAAAATTATTGTTTCTCAATATGAATTTTTTATTTATGAAAATAATTTTTTTCAGAGGTAAATTAAATAACTACAGAAATAAACAATATACATATGGAATACAATATATATATATATATATATGTATAGAATATATTAAATTCTCTCATTGTTTATGGTTAAATTCATTAAATACAATTTAAATGCATTTAAAAAATCTATTAAGAAATAATTTCCAATTACATTAAAATCGTTTGCTTCTGGTGGGGATAAGTGCTGTTCGTCAAATCGCGCGCCACTTGGTCTTTTCACGTCAAATGTTCGAAAGTATTTTATTTTTTTACATATTTCCTATTGTAATTCCGCAGCTAAATTTGATTGATCCTTTATTACCTACATGAGTAGTTCAATTAGTATTTTTTTTAAAAAAATTCTGAGTATGCCAAGTATGGAGACCTTCCTTGTAAGCAAAACAAACAAGCTGATACTAAGTGAATGTAAAGTAAAAGAAAAGCAATTGGGCACCGTGAGAGAAATTTTCACTAGCGAGTTCTCCCGGGTTAGATTCAGAAAATGCAAACGTTGCAAATCGTTCAATCAAAGACTATTAGTAATAATGAGATTAAAAAATATAAAGAAGGAAATATTTGCAAAAAATAATATGTTTTTGAGGAATTTCGCTGAAGTGAAATATAAGTGAATTATTTCTCATGAGGAAAATTATGAAATGATGAACAAAATGCGTAATACAAGCGAAGCAAAGCTAGGGCGATATGATGTCAGTAGGGTTTTCCTTTGGTCCTTTGGCACTTGACTAACCTAAGATATTTGTCTGATGATTAAAAAATTTATAGCCAAATTCAGATAATATTACCAATAGATTAATGGAAAACATTGATTCTAAATTTATCCATTAAATTCCTTAACATACAGTTTATTTTCTTTTCAATATGCATTCCACTTTTTGTATTTGATCTTGGAATAATTATTGATTGATTTTCGGCTTTAGAAATTACTGAAACAAGAGCTTTATTGATGGTATGTAAATTCGAGAAACAATACCCAGACCTATTTTGTCTCATTGAATTATATGAAAGTAAATGCAAGTTAACTATATATTTGAGATTCCAGGATAATCTGTTAATTTAAAATAACTAAATAAATAAATGAGAGATTATTGGAGCTGTTGACTTATGAGACATATTCATGATGATATTTCATTAGACAAGACATGGTTATTGCTTAATTATCGAAGTTATTTTATTTCAGTAATTGGCAATGAAAAACTTTATGCATCTAATAAATTAAGAACGATATATGCCATGGATAATCCTATTCATTGATGCTGAGCTATATAATTAAAAACCAGACTATAGTCTCTTAAAAAGTAGACCTAATTTGTCGCTTCGCAATAATACCCAGCAAAGAACCGAGAGGATAAAGAACAATAAAAATCAATGTCTGCTTGGCTTATAGGTGGAGGTAGATTTCGAAGAGTGTTCATTTCAACTGCAAAAAATAAAATATAGTTAGTCTAAAATATAGATTTTAGAAAAACCCAGTTTTTGAAAAATTTTTAATTTATTTTTTCTGGAAGAATTGGCTTTATCAGACTCATTTTAAGCGAAATTTGGCTCAAATATTCATTTTGACAGCATGTTTTGAAATATATTCTGACCTTATTGAAAAATCGATCAATATGGCACATTGTAAGTTCCTAAATAAGAAAAAACTGTCAATTGAATGCGTTTGAATGCAAAATTGAATTTAAAAATGAGTCATAAAACACAGAACCCTGTTATTCTAAGCGAGATACGACGTTTGAGAATAATACTGTTCTATCATATTTTTGAATGTTAAAAAATCCACGAAATTCATTTTGTAGGATTTCTGTCTATAACTACATATAAAGTTATTGTGAAAAGTTTTTTAGCAAACTTTAATACCTGCATATGAACATAACATGCTAATTTTCAAAGTATTTGAACAGCAAAATGAGTTTTTGTCAGACAGAAAGATTTTATTCTCAGATGACGACTTGTAGACATCTAACAATTGTAGATCAACTTATTTATTGACATACCCATTTTTCAAAAAATGGAGCCTTTCAAATTACTTTACAGAACAATTATGGCAAAATGTCAATTTTCTGGAATCATTGCTATGTATCACGGCTCCGACGAAATGATTTTTCTCTTTCTAAATTATTCTAAAAAAATAAACTAAGTTATTTTTTAATAATTCTTATAAAATTTCAAAATAATTTTTTAAATATGTATTTTAAAGTCAAAATTTAACAAAGATAATAATATCTCTAAAAAAACATGCCCGACAAAAAAAAACAGGGAATTACATACAAGATAAGGAAATATGTGTAAAATAATAACCTAGAAATTCAGTCAAATTCATTTAACTGAAAACTTACAGAGATTCCCATTTTTTCTCTGCGTTAGAAATTTTGAGCAATGTAGAATAACAATTTGTCATCATTTTGATTCCTATTTTTTCTCCGTTTGAATTTTTCGGTCGAAGTGGCAACAATTTGAATAAATTTTATATAATATGAAAGTTTTCTAAGACCTTTAAATCATTACATTAAAAATGAGTTTTAATGGGCTTTTTTATACATTTTCATTCTTGCTGTATGTATCACTGTCAAAGCTTCAAAAGAAACGAATTTTTCTAACCAGGAAGACATTAGATTGCCATAACAAAAATTATCTTTTGTAAGCGGTATTATTAAAACTTCCGACGTTGTTTAGAACTTTTTAGATTGATGATAGTTTTATACTTCCAACAAACAATGTAAGTCGATAAGAAAATATATTAATCATATGTTAATAAAAAGTACTAAGGAGAAAATAAATCTCGTTGAAACGATGAAATTTTTCTGCTTCGAGATAAAAATTACATGTTTACGTACCATAACCGAAAATAAAAATACTGTATTGATAGAATACTTAAATTCAAATGCAAATTTCTTTTGTGTAGACTGTATAACAATTGTGTATATTTCGTAATACAAATAACATAAATTGCATTCAAATGAAAGATTATTTTCAAATTTTTGTGCAGTAGTATTTCTAAAAGTTTAAGTTTTGTAGACGAATTTATAATAGGAAAATGATCTTCAGGAATTAAACTTTACTTTGCACTTCAAAAAAAAAAAAAAAAAAAAAAAAACATAGAACTGTTTTATTTTAACTGTAAGAGAAAATTACACGGGTAATGACGGAAATGCAAAAAATAAATGCTTGTAACAGCTACAAGCAAGTTTATATAATTTAAGCTGAGTTATCCCTTCTTTTATACTTAATCATTAAACTACCAAAACTATTCAGAGATTTGAACGAAATCTGATAATTATGCATGAAAAACCCATTTATATAAATTAAGGGGAGGAGCATTAGAACCCCCGTTCCCCCTGTTTATACTTATCCAATGAACACCTAATATTAATCATGGAGGTGGCGCATCAGAATGATCCGATTTCTAAACTTTGAACGAAAACTGATAATTTTGCATGAAAAAATCCATTTATATCAATGAAGGGAAGAGGCCCCCTGTTCCCCTCTTATATATATCGAATGGACTCCAAAAACTAATCAGGGAAGAGCCTTATCAGGATATACCTATACAAAAAATTTCAAGTGGATCGGATATTTTTAACATTAGTTATCGCGTTACGCACGTACGAACGAACGTACATACATACAGAACGGGAGGGCACATAAGCTTTCAGGCTATGATAGCCTGTGAACTAAAAAACCTTGGTACTAAAATGGATAATGTTTTTTTTTTTTTTTATTTCTTATGCGTAAAATCCCTGATTCATGTGATTAATTGTAATTTAATTAGTATTTTTGCATCAGTATGAAGTTTATATATTTTATTCTGTAATTAGGCATTATACAATTATATTATTAAAAGTTGTCTATCTAGTGTTGTATATCTAGGCTTCAAATGCCAATGGCACGCAGAGTGCGCCGCCACCATCATTATTTATGTTCAAAATATTCCAGTCTTTAAGAGTTCATATCTCAACTAATAACGACGAGCTATTTAAAAAATCGTTATCAACAATGCTTCTATACTTCTGCTACAATAGGTACCTCTAACGCTCCTCATTATCTTCGCTCAATGGCTACAAATCTAAATTCGTGAGTTCGAATGTTCTTTTCTCAAAATCTATGAGAGTCACTAGGAAACCTTTCCAGGTGTAAACTGTGGATTTGGACGAGTGTGGCATCAAAAGAAAGATCTTGTTACGTATGTTAAAAAAAGAAATGGAAAACTGCCCATCTGAATCCAACCATTTTCGAGATATCACCTCTTGAAGTGTGAAGGAATAAGTAAATAAATTGATGGGCCGGTATATAAATTGTTTGCGATTCAAGCCAGCCTAATAAAAACATTCTGTTTTACACATTATATATACATACAATTAATTCATTACGTCACGCCACCCATTTGCCAAGAAGTTTGCATAAAGCAAAGAGCTGGAAATAACAAAAACTGATGGGAAAACTTTCCGAATGCAGCCGTATGCGAAAGCTTCGTAGAATGCGAAGTACCTATCTAAAAGAGGGGAAATAACTGACAATATGTAGGTGTAAGGGATTTTGCTTGTAGCTTGGGTAAAGTTATTGTCAGAAGGATTAAAAACAATGCAAAGTAATTTTTAACTTCTGAATAATTTATGTTTCTCAATATATTTATTGATTCATTCATTCTTCAAGTGCTGCTATCTCGAAAACGGTTGGATTCGGACGGGTAGTCACGCTGCACTTTTTAACGTACATGACTTGATATTTCTTTTCATAGCACACTCGTCTAAATGCACACGTACACCTGGGAAGGTTCCCTAGTTAGAGTAAAAACTACAATTTTCCTGCAAAATAACATCTATAACACATGATTTTTCATAATTTTAGTTTCAGTAGATTGGGAATAAGATGGGGGGGGGACATATTTCCGACGATTGCTCTGAGAATATAATACCTAAAATTAAATGAAATATATTTTTGAACTCAGCGTAATGGAAACTTTCACAAAATACTCTCACGATATAACAAAATATTTTTTTTTAACTAACTTAATAAGCTCCCTACCCCCTCCTAAATATATTTGTAGATGTTTAATAATCTGTAACTGTGTGGGTGAATAGCCTTTATTATTTCCCCCAATTAGAGTTTTTCACTTTTCGTAGCTTATGAATAAAATGGCTGTGACAGACGGCCAGACAGACATGGGTGTGATCTTATAATGGTTCCGTTTTCAATTTATAAGTACGGAATCCTAAAAAATATATTATAATCGTGAATAAAAGTAACAATACAGTTTTCGGGACTCCATGATTTCAAAAAGCATACTTTATCTTCTCTTTATCTCTTAGAAAAAAATATTTTTTTTGAAGCTTAAAGAGCATATATTAAAATAAACTGTATTTTACTGCCATTGATTTTCGGAAACGTTCCAGCATATTTTTATAGGTTATTAATCAGTTTTCATAAATCCTATTCATGCAATGTTGTGAAAATTTGCCTAGAGAGAGGCTATACAATATTGGATCATGATTGATTTTCCACTTAATATATGTACCGTGCTTATGTGATAATGCATGACAGAAAATAATAAGTCAATTATGAACTAAAGTAAAACGTCTCTTTACATAGTAATTCGGTTAATTCATAAAAAAAATTAACGGATTTATTGAGTATGTTATTCGTTTTCCATCTTGCTAAATTATTAACTTCAAGACTTTAGCGGATCTTAAATATTCATACGAGAAAGTAATTACAATATCGTGACATAAATTGTTTCTTTTAACGAGAATTAGAAAAACTTCTTACCTTGTTAGATACTTTTAGATTGATGGTAGTTTTGTACTTTCGAAAACTTTATAAGTTGATAAGAAAAGATATTAATCATTCGCCGTGAAGAAAAGCACTCAGTAAATAAATGAATAAATGTCATTGAAATTCTGGCATTTATTTAGTTCGAGATAAAAATTACTTGATATAATTTATGCTTGAAAGATCAGGTACTTAAATTTGAATGTAATTTCTTTTTTTTGAAAAAAAAAAAAAAAAAAAAAAAAAAAAAAAAAAACCGTATTTTTCATTACGCATGCAAATGTTATTTACATTCAAATGATAATATGTTTAAAAAATTCCAGAAAGCTATTCCTAACGTTTTACATTTTAATTTTCAAAAAGATTCTAAAATTTATATATATATATATATATATATAATACCATTAAAAGTAGACAAGATTCACCAATGGATTTTATCAATAAAACAATAAACCAAAATGAAGAATTAGAATTGAATTGAATTATAATAAAATAAAAAAAATAGTGTAACGAGTAAATCTGAAAAAATAAATAAATAAATAAATAAAATGAATGCAAATAGAATTTGTAGCTCCAAAAGCAGAATCATCAGGCCCCAAATGCTCTGGAACTACAAATGAAGTGTGCGGTTTCATCCACGTATTAGCTATGAAATAGCAAAATAATATGTATTTGGGGCTACCACACACAAAAACCAAATTATTAACAAAGGAACAAAGATATTTTACAAAAAGGAGTTGAAAGTAAGTAAAAATAATAGTTATCCATAACATACAAAAAAGATAAAGCTGAATGGAAATATAATTGAACCAGAAAAAATAATTAATAATCGATATTAGCATAAAATTAAATTAATAAAATAATTAAAATTTGAATTAAGAGATAACATTCATATTAACATATAACTTAAAATACCATTTTGTTACTTTAATCAGTAACATTTATTGTGACTTTACATGGTAAAAACTCATTATCTTAATATAGGATAATAAAAATTAAAAAAATAAATAAAAATAAATAAAAAATAAAAAAAAATAAAACAAATAAAAAAATAAAATAAAATAAAAATAAGTAAAAATTAAAAAAATAATAATAATAGTAATGATATTATTAATAATAATACCAAAAATTATATCAGTAACATTAAAATAAATTTGATGATTAAAATATAGCTATTTAACTATAGATATAACTAGACAAATATCCATATATTGGTGTCAATAAAACAGTTTAAAAATATGTTAAAATAAATAACCCACTCTCAATATTTTTTAAATAATTAACCTTTGCGTTTTTATCCAGACAACACCACCCTCCTCCGTACTCTAACATCCACCCACCCAACCATCCTATATATATATATATATATATATATATATATATATACATTTATTACTTTTTAACATTTTTAATTTTTTATTATTATTTTTATGTTTTATAATTTTTTTATAAATTTTTTACGCAAAGAATTAATTATAAGATCATGTAATATCTAATTATAAATTAAAGAATATATGAATTTTTTAGGATAACCATTATTTATAGCATCATATACAAGCTTTTTAATATTAGTATTAATTAAATGGGAAGAACATAGACATTTTATTCTATATAAATGGTTAAGTATTATACAGTGAAACCTCCAAATAAGGGACACTCCGAATAAGGGACACCTCTATTTAAGGGATAAATCTTTCGGTCCCAGTCCCTTGGTATATGAAGTGTAATGTATTTACCTCTGAATAAGGGACACTCGATTTAAGGGACACTTGAAAATGAGATCAACCCTTTTCACTCGGGCATTTCTCACACAAATTTTATTTGGTTGAAACCACTTTTAAATAAAAGTTTCCTTCAAATACATAATTAAAAAAAAAACATTAATTAAATAACAAATTTTATTTTTCTTTGTTACTGGTATGACAAAAACAAATTTTGCAAAGAAAAATACTGCCCAGTCACACTGGACATACAAGTGCAAAATGTTAAAGGGGTTGATTTTTGTATTTGAGATAATGAAGTAGTCTGTGATAAAAATGAAAATACAGAATTTTGTGAACTCATCAGATAGGCAGTTATGTTGGTACAGATGTATGCAACTCAACTGATGAGCATTTACTTATCTATAATTCAGATGAAAATATCGAAGTGCGTTTATTTCTATTAGAGCCAGAGATAACAGTGCAGACAATAATTTCATCGAGTTACAGCTGAAATTCCAGAATTGGTTAAAACTCGATTCACATATTAAAATACAATTGGTCTGCCAAGTCATATCTAGGTGGAAAACACATATAAACCCGATTTTAGTGGTTGATTTGGTGATTTTAATGGTTGAGTGGTAGTTTTATCATTGGGGGTATCCTGCAGCCAGTCCTCCATATTTTCATAGATTTGAGTGCAGGAAAATATAATGGTAAATCTAAGAGTCAAATTTCAGATTTTCAGAGTTCAGATTTTTAGGTGTTTTAGTAGACCGATTGCGTTTTAACTAATTCTACCATTTCTGTCGTGAACTCGATGAGGTGATTGTGTATGCTGCCACTTCCCAGTTTATGTTGAAAAGAATGCTGAAAATTCTGAGGGATGACTCTGAAAATAAAAGAGAAAGGAAAATTGTGAAATAAAGAACTTCACAGACGCGTTAAAATATGCAAAGCAGTTGAATACTTTTTTCGTAAATACTGCTTATAATGAAGGACTAAAAGTTATAAGTATGGTAAATGAATATTTGAAAAGTTTATTAGTAGAAAAATTGAAATCTGCAAAACAGTCATTTTTTTTAATCGTTTACTTTGCAAGTAAGATTTTTTAAAATATTATTGCACTTTTTGCATTATAGAAACATTTACGTAAAAAATACAAATCAATAACTCGACAAATCATTTACTAATCAAGTAAACAATTAAAAAATTTAATTAATTAATTATCTATTACTTTTGTGCCTAATTAATGCAATTTATAACCTTCAGGTACATTTAAACTTCAATTTTTTTTATGTCCTTATGAATAATTAATTTAAAAAAATGTAAAAACTCCGAATAAGAGACACCTCTATTTAAGGACAAAAGTTCCGGTCCCATGGGTGTCCCTTATTCAGAGGTTTCACTGTATTACGAAAATTATATAATAATAATATTACGTAATAAATTAATAATATTACGTATTATTTTAAAAGCTCATTTATGATATTATTTAAATAAGATAAATCGATATTATTAAATAGATCCTTAAAATCATAAGTAGTGATTTTTTTTATACATTTGAGATTTTTCATAATATTATATATTATATTACGATATACAGAATTATGAAGACATGATTTAAAATTAGTTAAGGTATTAACTTTAAAATTAAATTCTTTCCTTTTATCATAAATATCAGTTATAAATTTGTTCTCTTTTAATATAATTTTAATATCTAAGAAATTGATTGTATTATTAAAAAGTAGGTTTTTTGAAAGTTCTAGATTAGAAGGATAATCAACAGGGAATTGAGATATACAGGTGTTATCAGTATCAATTAAAATTACATCATCTATATATCGATATAAATGTATTTTATTATTTAAATAATGACGTTCATAGTAATATAAGTATAAGACGGATAATACACTAGATGTACTACCACCTTGTGGTATACCAACATTTTGAATATATATATTGTTATCATGCATGATAAAATTATTATAGATAATGAAATTGGTTAAAGGATGAAAATAATCAGAATCGATATTATGTGATATATCCAACCAGGGCCTGATTATCAACGGGGCACTCTCCCACCAGAAAAAATAAATAGAAATTTTTTCCTTATTCATGATAGTAATTTTGACTGAAAAGGGCGTTTAAACAAGGCGAAAATTTCTATGTAATTTTACTGGGGAGAGAGTGCCCCGTTAGTAATCAGGCTCTGTATCCAACTCGTGTTGATATTTTTTTAAAAGCTCATTTATGATATTATTTAAATCCGATAAATCGATATTATTAAATAGATCCTTAAAATCATAAGTAGTGATATTTTTTATACATTTGAGAATTTTCATAATATGGACCAGTTCATAACTATTTTTTATGCAATGTGTATTATCACTTTTTTTTGTAATATTATATATTTGATTAAGTATTACTAATAGAAGTTTATTAGCAGCATTATTGTAAGTATTGCAACCAATTGTAACAGTTCTGAATTTAACAGGATGCTTATGAAATTTGGGTATAAGGACTAGATAAGGATATTTAAAGAAATATATATATATATATATATATATATATAATTTTCAATAGCAAACTATTATTAGTTAATTTGGTTACAGTGGCACTAAATAGGCGGTAGGTTAGGTGAGACAAGTTCACTTTATTATTTCTACTTGTTTAATTGTTTGCATTTTAATGATTTTTTATTATACTTGAATTTACAAAAATAGTTACCCCGATCTAAAAAAAATCGTGGTTTTTACACACGCCAATAGACGTAATCTTGTCATGAAGTAGTCTTGTCCGAAATTAAAAACAACGATTCAATTTCTGACAAAGCTGCCAATATTGACCAAGATATAACACATTACGGTAGTGGCCAAAATTGTGGAAATATTATTAAAAATTATGTATTTGAAATTTGATAGCTTATAACACCATTCTCTGTATACGTAATACCCTAAAATTTGATATTAGTACAAAAATAATGCAATTAATTCAAGACACTAATGATGTATATTTTGTATAATTATTAGATTTCACCAAACGTTTTAGAGAAATAAATAAGCTAAAAAAATCCATTTTTTTTAAATTATTGAGCAACTTGTGCCCCAAATTTGGTAAGTTAAATGATTTCGCATTGATTTTTTAACAATGGCATGAGTTGCTCAATTTTTTTAAAAAACAGATATTGAAAATTCAAACAAAATAAAAAATCACGGATGTCACATGAAATGAAGAATAATAGCGTTTCGGTTTAATGCAAATCAAAGTACAAATTCGAAATGAATGTGGGGCAACTGGGGCACAAGTAGCTCAATGGTTTTAAAAAAGAGAAATTAAAATACAAGTAAAATAAGAAATAATGCGCGGCACATAAAAATCTGAATGATGGTGTTTTAGTTCAATGCACCTTAAACCGTGCAGCTTTAGAATATCATTTTTAATTTGTTTTGAAAATGACTCTGTGATGAGTTGAAACATGTCAACAAAATAAAACAATTTTTCTGTGTTTAAAATCTTTATGACATCTGTTAAGTAATTAGAAATTATATATTAATAAAATGTGTTATTTTGCAATATATTTAATGTAATAATACACGTCTATGATGATTCAGAATGCGATAAAAACCTGATAATATGAGTTTGCTTATGATTCCTTTAATTCTCCAGTATTTTAAAGATCTTGATTCATGAATTTCGGACCATTTGTGCTACATTTTCATAATTTCTAGCATTATTCATTTGCAGGTACTATCTTTGGGTAAACAAAAAAATCCTAGCTGCAGGCATTCTTGAAAAGTTTACTAATGCTCTTTTCTTTTCAATACCCTTCTTTGTGAAATAGAATTTATGTGAACAAATTATTTTTTGTGGATGTGCTTCCCCTAAAATTCCAATATCACATTAATGTTAGCGAAAATCAATTTCTGGTTTGTTGCGAAACCTACTAACTATAAATTCAGTTGCAAAGGCAACCACATCCAAAAGAAAAATTAAATAAGCCCATGACATCATGTGCAACAGCAATCTTATTTTGTGTACTCAAATATAATGTCCTAATGACTGCAAAAATAATGAGTTTTGGTTCCTCTCTAATTTTGGCTAAGCGTGGTAAAAATCAAGTTTTTTCTCAAAATTTTATTTTGGGGGAATTGTTTTTTTTTAACTAGGATACACAATTGTGCTTAAATTTATCAAAAGTATTGTTTGGACGAACAAAAGCTAAGTTTTATCTCTTGGTACTGATGGCATAAAATATAGAAGAAAAAGAATCGCAGAAATTTTACATTTCCATTGCATCTCAGAAACCGTAAAGCATTTACTCTAATTTATGATAAAGGATTGTGAAACTTCAAACGGCGTCATTAGAATGTGTGCGATTTATAAGAATATGAATTTCCCACAATACAGAGAGCAAATAATTCAATCCCAACTGAAGCTTTCCGCACTGATCTTTTCACAGATAATGAAAAATTCACATTTCTACTGTATTCAGCTCAATATCTAGCTCCTAAAGTGTGATAAAAGTAGTAGTTTAAAGATAATCATGTTCCTAGCATCATTAAAACCATCATTAAAAATTCTCACTCCTTATCAATGACTTATCAAGTACTCTTTATTTTCCAAAATTTTGGAGATCTTAAATTTAAAGATTTTTTTCCCTCGCTTTTTAGTTTTTGTTTTGTTCGTTATCCGGTAGATGTCTTTAGTCGTCCACTCAGTTGTTCAGGCTGATTTCTTCTCATTGATTGCTTTTCTTTTGGCGGGATCGTTCTCGTAGCGGGTATATAAGCCTGCGTTTCTTTGTCTCCTTGCACAGTTTTGCTTTTTCTAGGTCGCTGAATTTTACTGAAGAAGAATCTCGACAGTAGATTTGAAACAGCTGTTTGCTACCTTTTCATACATTATTTGTGCATTTATAATCGTTGCTTTTCTGTCTTCAAACATTTTGTTCTATAATACTTCGTTTTTACTCACAACAGCAGTGTAGAAAGTGAAAAATTAAATGATTAATTAAGAAAACATGTTTTTTTTCTTAATTTTTCATATTCGTTCATTTGTAAAATTTAAAATTCGTATTTAATGAATAGATTATTTATTCATTTATGACTTTACTCAATATCTCATTGTCGAATCTTAAGCATAACTTTTTAAACTTTAAGAAGAAAGTACTTATCATGATCATGATAATATTATCATGATTATCATGATAATAAATAATCATTCAAAAGTGGTTTAAAAAATGCCTTTCTTTGAAGAGAACATTTTAAAATTTAGATTGATGACAGTTTTATACTTTCACAAGTTTTATAGGTCGTTAAAAAGGGTATTAATAACATGTTAATAGAAGAAATACCACAGTAGAAAAAACGATAATTGTTTTTCCGAAATCATTCTATTGTGGCAAACACATTTCTTGTTAACAGAAACATTAAAAAAACTATTTGACTAATGAAATGAAAACTTTAAAGAAAGTATAATGGTTATGTATTTTTTACCACACAAGTAAATGTTAATTATTTTAAAGTATCACAGACATTGTTTTAAATTTTTTCTAAAATAATGCTACATTATTTCACTACAAAAATAAAATATATGGGAAATTTTCTTTAGATATTTAAAACAAATTTCGCGTCAAAAACGTATTAAGTATAAAAAATATTGTTTATTAATAATTAATCGATTACTGAAATATTTTTTTTTTCAGAAACTGGTATACACAGGTATTTTTTCAAATAGATCTTCTAGATAATAATTTACTGTTTTCTTTTCTAAATTTGCTCTGATTTTTAGAAGTGTTGCGTGATAAATCAAGTATCAAAACCAACAAAACACTCCCATGGTTACCATAACTAACTATTTTTAACACAAAATTGTGAAGAGTTGTATTCTTTATCGTCAGTAACAAACGAAAAAGTAATACAAAATATTTAATTCAACATATGCTTTTAAAGTTAAGAGTTATTTTCAGCGAGTAATTTTCCATACACTTCTCTGGAATTAACTGAAACAACCATAATTAATATATATATATATATATATATTATATGAAAATATGATGGGTGAAAATATGATGTCGACGCTTCACTCAGCACTGATCACCTGGCTTTCAATCGCCGTCAGCGCCATTTATTGTTTGAGATGCGAACTAAAATAAAAAGTTACGGTAAAAAAACTCCTGACATTATACATAACCCTCCTACAATTTTTTTTTAAAATAGCTGTCACCGTTTGCAAGTTATTGAATTTTAAAATCCATCAGTCATTTTTGGGACACCCGGTATATATATATGTTGCAGCCAATACCCGAAATTGGCCAATTCTAGAACTGGCCGGCCAATTCCCGAAATGGCCAGCTACGTTATAAAATGACTGGCAAATTCTAGAATTGGCCAGCCAATTCGCGAACTGGCCAGATGAAATTGGCCAATTCGCGAACTGGCCAGATGCGACTGGCCAATTTGCGAAATAGATATAAGTACTCGGCTTAATAATTTCTAACATAGTTGAAATTGTCTATGAATTCAAATAGTCTAGACATCAGCCTGCCCGTGATCTAACTCGAGTAAAGTTTCCGGTTAACTTGTAATTGTCATCGTATTTGGTTTATCAATTAATTTCGAAGGGGATTGTAGGGTAATTGTAATATTGAAAGGGTAATTGTAATATTGAAAGGGAATTGTATACTATTTTTGGTTAATTTAGTTGGGTACACAAAAATATTTCGTTTCAATATAATCAATGAAAATCTTTTTTACTGTACATTTTAATGTTACATTATCTTAATTACAAAAAAAATGGAACCTATGCATCATAGTTCGGATGTTGGCCAAGGCTTCCCGGCCAGTTCGCGAATTGGCCGGCCAAAACCCGAAATACGCTATTCATTTCATGTATTTCGGGTTTTGGCCAGGAAGCTTGGCCAGTTCGGGTATTGGCCGGCCAGTTCTAGAATTGGCCAGGCTCCGGGTATTGGCCGCAACATATATACATATTGTATAAAAATTGTAATTACAGACAATATTATAAAAGTTGTAATTGCAGACAATATTATAAAAATTATAATTACAGACAAAAATAATTCTAACTTTTGATATAACGTTATATAGGTCTAGATGGCTAAAATGAAAATTTTAAATCATTTGTTCAAAATCGCTATCACATACAGTTAAAAGTAATTGTTCTTTCATTCGAAATCTTTACTCACTAATTTTCTATTTAATTGGTAGCTAACGTCGCAATTAAAGTGATAAATTCCAGCGTTTCTGGATAAGACAGCGACAAGTAGTTGAAATATTAACAGAAGATTAGGATTTTACATCGTAATTAAAGAGATAAATTACAATGTTTCTTTATGAGACACTTACGAATGTCGAAAGAATCCCCATAAGATTATCTTAGAAAATAATTGAAGATTTTCATAAACTAACAGTGACAGATTGTGAAGGTTATTTTCCATAGATATTTTCACGCTGCTTTTCGAAGAACAAGTATTTCATTAAAATGTGTACAAATTATACACAGTATTTATTGAATTTTTACAACAATTAATATTTACAATTTTTTTGTAAAATTTAGAAAATTTGAGTAATGTACTACTAATGGTTGTATGACATCAACTAGAAAATAATAATTTATAAAAACTTTCGTTAGTTTTTTACCCAAAAAATGCAATGAATTAAAAACCAAGCATATTTGCTTTAATAGAAAATTATTCGGGAAACAAGAAATTTGAAATAGTCAGATTTCAAAATATTAATGTTTTATTCTAAAAAATGTCTATAAATATGTATAAACAGCTTTTATTATCCCCTAACACTTTTACGAGAGATATTCAGAAACTAACGTCCGGTTTCTTACAAAACATAATCTCACACATAATTTTTTTTCAAAAAACCCTTTTTTTTCTTTAAATTACTTTACTGTTTTTCTGTTTATTTATAATTTCCATGTATTTTTAATTATTTACCCTAACGGTTCTAGAAGCTTTTGTATACATTAATCATAGGCATCTACCGTCTGTAGGGATAATCAGTCTCTAACTTTTTCTTTCAAATATTACTGATTTAAGTTGAAACCGAATAATATTGCTTAAGCCGTTGACCAAATCTTCTTTTATTATCACTGACGATTCGGCTGATCACTGTTCATAATGAACAGTCATATAATCAATGATCACACAGGATTTGCAGAATGTCGTGAACGAAAAGATTCACAAAGTTTCACAATTTCAACTTCAGGTTTTCACAATTTAAATTATCAGAAGCATTTTAAAACTGGTTATCCTTACAGACGACAGATGTCTATGACTTAGGCAAAAAAAATCTAAAACAACATTGTAAAAATTCATGCAATGATGAAACTATTTTGAAATACAAGGAAATATATTAGGAATTAAATAAAAAATGTTTTTTTTAAACATATTCCTTAATAGTTTAAATTTTATAAGAAAACAAATCTTAGTTTTAGAAAAACCCTCACAGGCATTTGTTATTAAAGTTATATAAGTAAATAAGTTGGTACACAGATCAGGCGACGTCAAATTTGTGCAAAATTAACAGTAATTTACTTTAAAGAATAAATAGTGATCATTTAAAACAATTAACAAATAATAATTAATTTGAAAGATTTTTTTTCAATCATTAAAGTAAGGTACCCTGGGGTAATAACGCCACGTTAAGGTTCTACCAATTTTCACGGCTTAGTTTTAGATTGTATTTTTCAAACAAATATAGGATCTGATACAGCAACTCATTGACTATCTATATAAAATAAAATAATTTAACAGATATGTATTCATAAAATGTAATGGCGTTTTTACTTGACCAATGCTATTTGGCGTTATTACCCACCTATATGGGTAATAACGCCATGCAAACAAAACTATGAAATAAGATGGAATAATTGCATGTGGATAGCCCAATTCTAAAAATACAAACTCTAAAAACTTAGAAATTGACAAATTGCATTCTAAGCTATTGAAAATGTTCAATTTTTTGTGAAAGTGTAAGAAAAATAAAGGTGTGGTTTGGGAGGGGGGGGGATGAGGCAAAAGAATATCAGAAAGTGAGCTTCTTTTTGCTTAAAAAGGACCGCTTAAATAGATATATGAGAAACATTGCACAGTTTTAACTGTGTTTATTTGAATCAGTATTTAGGATGTAGCTCGGTCACTGTAGGGAATCAACCAGGGTATTAATGTAAAGGATTGGCGTTATTACCCCGGTATAGTTATTGCGCAGTGCATTTTAAATTACAAATTATCTCGAGAAGATATCCAAAATATTCAACAACATTTTAAAAGTACATGAAATGCACTACAAATTTATGTAATTAACAAAGTATTTCCGGATAAAAAGACAGTCTTCACATCACAACACGTATCTCGCAAATTTTAGATCAAGCGTTAATTTTAGTTGTTTGTAAAAACAATAAGACCTAAAAATCCAACAAATTAACTTGAAGCTGTTTTTCGCGATTTATATGACTCAAAACGCTTCTGCGCAGAGCACATGGGTGTCATTTACCTGATTATTTCATAATTATGCAAAATATAAGCACTTGGCGTTATTACCTCGCCTGGCGTTATTACCCCAGGGTACCTTATATGACCAAATTAAAACTAGAATGAAATTGAAATTTATAAAAATTATACAAAAAAGTGATATAATAATGATTTTAAAATTTAAGATTATTTCGCTAAGGATTTGAAGCTTTGTGGATAAGTCCATTGCTTAAATCCAGAAAAACAAGCTGACGAGAAAGGATATTACAAGTCGATTTTACCATTATCGTGTTGAAACCTGTAGGAAATTGCATGTCAAAAATAGCAAAAGGGGATGCGTTCTTATTTTAGCGAAGTTACTAAATTTATACATGCAGGTAATATATATAGTTTTTTTTATGAGGCTAGCACATATACTCGTAGAAAAATTGAGGTTTTTATGAAAACAATCCCAAATTTTGACAAGATATTTTGCATATAATTTGCAGAGCTCTTAATATAATAAAATATTCTTTTCAGAAAATATTACAAATAATATTGTGCTTAACATCCTGTAATCAGAATTAAAAAATAATAATAATTGTAGGAAAAATGAGAGGTTTAACTAAATAATGCTTCACCGCGCATACGTCTTAGCAATCAAAATGTAATTTGCATAATATTTAGCTAAGTCTACAGAGCAATTTTTGTAAAATTATCAAAAACAGAGCTTGAAAATTCATAAAAGAATCGTCGATAGAAAAAGCAAAAAATTCATTATTCCCAAAGCAAAGCAAAAATATGAGGGACTGGGACCAAATATAGTAGTACGTGCAGTATTGTGTATGCTATATTCATACTAATCAATGTATATGTGGTTGCAGTCCCTGATCTTTTTGCTTAATTTTGGGAATTACGGAGCTAATTCTATCGACGACAATGTTTTTTCATTGTATTTTAGACATTTTCAAAATTTGCTCTGTACATTTAGCTATCACAGTATGTAAAAAATATTTTGATTGCGGTGACGCATGCGCAATGAAATATTATTTAGTAAACTTGTTCATTTTTCCTACAATTTTTATTATTTTTTTAATTTCGATTACAAGGTATTATGTACAATATTATTTGTCATATTTTCTGAAAAGGAAAATTTTTCATAATAAGAACTCTGCAAGTTATGAGCCAGTATTTTGAAATTCAGACAAAAAAATGATGTCTTGATAGTTGTATTTTTTGATTTGCTTGATTTTTTTATATGTTGAAGTAGATCATATTTGACGAATAATCTGTAATTTTGAAGCCCTGAAAAAATTTCATCTTTTGTCAATCTTTTCTATAGAAAATGTCAAAGTTCAAGGTTGTGAATGCCATTTTTTGTGAAAAGTGAAATGCTGGTATATTTACAGCACTATATCCCTCGCAAGCAACAACATCCCAAAATTCTTTCGTCATAAATTGTTAGTATAACCATACTTATTAAAATTTACTTGTTTCCACGGGGCATTGTTAATTTATTGCTATTTTGCCACAAAGTACAGTCAAAATGACATTTTTGTCCATTTTCCGCATTTAAAATCTTACTTAAGCAATAGTACCCCAAACTTTTTTTTTATAGAATATGAAAGTATACTACTAGGACAAGCAAAATAATGTAGTACTGTACCGAGATATTGTTGTTGTTAGCAGATATAACCTGTTAAATACACAAAATTTTCAAAATCTGCAACCTTTAAAGCAATGTTATTTCAAATAAGCGCAACAATAAAATAAAACAAAATATGTCACGCAGTAAGTGAATATAATATGTACAAAAACATGGAAAAGAAAAAAAAGTGGGGCCTCGTGATATTTTTATTTAAAAAAATGACAAAATTCCAAGTAAACAATGTCGATGATAATTTTTCTTCCCAATCAGAAAATGAAAAATCCCGTTTCTCCTTCCTCTTGCTGTGTTTTTTCCCTATGAGAAAATGAAATATCCCTTCAAGTTTCATCGTTATAGTTAAGCACTTTGTTGCCAACAATATTCTTAAATTAGAAACAAACTCAAATTCGTAAAATTCATATAATAAAATAAACCATGTATAAAAGGAAAAATACACATAAATGAATGTATTAGGAAAATGTATTATAATTCCGACAGAGCCCTTTTGCGCAAAACCCGTGGGTTCCGTCTTCTTGATTCCTTCATAATTACTCGTAATATTAGCACCAGGCAATATTACCCACCCTTGCGTTATTAACCCAGGATACCTTAGAAATATGCTAAGATACTCTTTCTTGTATCCATAGTCAATAAGTTTCTGTATCAAACCCTTTTTTTTTTGGGGGGGGGTGGAGTTAAATCTACACCGTGAAAATTGGTAGAACCTTAAAATGGCGTTCTTATCCCAGGACATCTTACATAAAAATTTTATTCTTATCATTTTCACAAAATAAAAAAACTGGAAATTGCACGTGAAGCGTAGCAAATGAGGTGCGTTCGTATGATAACGAAGTTTTAAAAATATCACTTTCCTATATCAATCTCATAAAATCGTAAATAGTTAATAACAATTAAAAAGCGCACCAAACAATGTTCTTCCTATAGCATTATGTAATGAAATACTTTTGTGTGACATAGTAAATTAATAACAAATGTTCTTTGCACCATAGATTATGCAAAATGTATATTCTTATATGTACTTGATAGATGCATATCAATTTTATTATGTTTGAATGAGTGTAACACCATTAAAATGCATTTGAAACATTTTTCCCCATTGACCGTAATGTAACGGAACACTTTTGGTAGTCCCTGTAATTGAACTATGCATCCGATTTTTATAAAATTTGAAATGATTCGATAAAATTATATAATAATTATATAATATATATATATGAAATTAAAATTTCAAACATTTCGGTTTAATAGTTTTTGCGTTGTTGTGTGCGGACGGACGGATAGAACGACAACTGTAGGTGCTACGTATTTATATAATTACGAACGCAACTAAAAAGATCCATTCCGCACGCGAGCGTAATAAAAAGATTTTCCTTACCTGTAAAGACGGCGTACGAAATACAGACAGTTACAGATCAGAAAATACTGAGGATCATCACAGATTTCTACTTGTTTATATATGTTGGAAAACTATAGGAAAAACAAATTTAACAATGATATTAATAATTGTGCTTATGAAATATTTAAATTGCGAAATACGTTTATTTCAATGTTACACAATTCTTTAAACTTGATTGTACGAGTGAATAAATTAAATCTCTCCTAAATCATCTTGGTGTTAAAATGCTTTTTTTTTTTTTTTTTTTTTTTTTTTTTTTGTAGCCCATTGTTTATATATTCAACAGGAAATTAAAATTTTTATTATATTATATTACAACAGCTCTGATCATTCTTACCGTTTAAGATATTTAAGGAAATTCCCTACAAACAATGGATAATTATTTATTGCAGTTTACATTTTTGAACATAGTACTGCAAGGCAATATTATGATTTTTTTTCTTTGGTTTGTACAAGGAAATTAATTAAAAATTCCAAATTACGTAAGTTTATAAGGTTTGATATATGTGTTACCGAAGAAGATTACAAAGGAGATAATAAATGTACGAAATAAAATAGATAAAGACAATAATTATTTAAAATTATTTGATTTAATCAATAGAAATTATTATTTCCGAAAGTTATGTTTCTTTCAATCAGTCCTCTCTTTAAAAAAATCTGATATCAGTGCAATTAACAGCTATAGAAATCTTTAGAATTGGTCTAATTATATGCCATTATTTCATCTTATTTTATTTTTTACATTCTTACAAAATCTTTCATAGAAATTCAGCACTGCCGCCAGTATATTTCCGTGAACTCACGAATATCTGTTGTTCCCCCGTTACAAGATGTAAAAAATCCGCCATATTAAGAATTTTGTAAAAAAGCAATAATGGTTGACACTGGTATCGAACCAGCCATTTCCAGTTACGAGATTAGAACGCCAGCACTGAGCTACCGTTGCACAACAGAGAAATGCTTTAAAGTAAATATTTTTCCTTAAGATGGGTATGGCTTAATAAATTTCTTCAAAAAGTTTTTCTTCTAGCTTTACAAGAAGAAAGTATTGGATTCGTATATTTTTTTCAAAATCTAGTTTTTGATGGATTTACACGTTTTCGGGATAACAGGACATGAAAACAATGTTTTTACAAAATGTCTGTCTAGTGAGTCTGTGAGTCTGTCTGAAAGATAGACAATAAGAAAACAGCCTAAAAGATCTGTATGAAAATAAATATTTTCTTATTTATTAGTTTTATCTTGTACTTTTTATAAACTTTTAAATTAATATAATATTTAAAAAAATAATGCGAGCTTTTCCTGACTAACATAGTTATAATTATTACTTTAATTACTTTCTTCTGTCTTTACAAGAAAAAAGTATTGGATATCGTGAAAATTTTCGTAATCCGGTATTCAACAGATTTACACGTTTTAGGAGTCAAAACGCCCCAAAATGTACTTTTACAAAATGTCTGACTGTGAGTCTATGAGTCAGTGAGTCTGTCTGTCTATATGTGACAAAAAATTTGGGCGCGCTCTCTCAAGAATTAATGCACGAAATTTCACAAAACTTTAAATTCTACTACACCTTGGTATAAATTAGATTTGATTAGCTTTTGGTGCATATCATTCAGCAGGTGGTGTTGCTTTGTTGTATTATTCACAATTTCCACCATTGCCATATTCCAGGAGCTAATGCATGGATTTTCATAACATTTTATATATTGTTAGTGCTTGACATATCATGGTGCTGATTCCCTTTAGCTGTAAATCGCCCAACAGGTGACGTTGCCATAGTGCATTATTTGTGATTATAGAAATAGATCTATCGCAAGAATTTCTGCTGAAAATTTTCTAAAACGTCACATTCAGTTAGTGAATGGTATATACAGTGCTCAGCAAAAGTTTAGACACTGGTGTTTTTTAACCTTTAAATGAAAATTGCAAACACTTGAGTTTTACAAATGGCTATACTTACTTTTAAATATATTTTAAACAATGTAGAATTAAAAAAATAGTTATAATATAAGATAATATTTAATTTAACTGAAAAAAGTAAATTTTGCATATTGCAAAAGTTTAGACACTTTTTTGATTTTTTGCCAACTGTTCATGGAAAAATGCAAATATCTAAGTTATGATGTCATATGTCTGAAGTATTTAAGTATGCTTCGATATAACATCAGTTAGATAAGATGTCGCCAGCTAAAAATTTTCAGTTAGATTATAATTGAAGTAGGAAAGCTGAAGTGAAAAGGGAAGACTGTTGCAGAAATTTCAAGAGCATTGAATCGTCCAAAGTGGTCTGTCTATGAAGTATAGTCTAAGGGTGACTCCTTGAAAATAAAATATAAGTCTGGAAGACCTTGTGAGGCAAGAAAATGAGATGACAAAAGGATCCATAAACTGATATTTACACAAATGATGATTGCTAATAACATTAAAAGTAAGACAGGACTTTCTGTATCGATGGACATGATTCGTAGATGAATTAAAGAAATAGGTAAATCAATTTACATGAAAATGATAAAACAACCATCTTTAAAATCTGGCTACGAATTGGCGAGAAAAAAATGAACTTGCAAATATACGTTATACGGACCCAAATGCTACGCTATGATATTCAGTAACGAAAAAAAAGTGGAATTCGAATGGACCAAACGGGTGGGCATACTATTGGCACGATTTGCATAAGAAGCCTGGGACTTTCTTAATCGACAACAAAGAGGTGACTTCTGAATGATTTGGTCCTCATTTTGCTTTAATGCTCGAGTATCTCTGGCGTTATTCAATGGTTGTCAAGCAATGCAAGAATACATACATACGATGGAGAACAATTTTTAGTCATTTGGGGAACTTTTAGCTGGTCCAAAGTCCGATTTTAGCAAGATCTATGAATCTATGCATGTTGCACACAAAACAAGAACTTCGTTTAACTCTGAAAATACTACTGATCTCAACTGGCCGGCGTATAGCTCTGATCTGGACCCGATCGAAAACATTTGTAACATCATGTGTCGTAAGGTTTATGAAAATTTTTGCTATACTTTTCTGTCAATGAGCTTCGAGAGGCTGTTGAACATGTTTAGTTCAAAATAGACCCCCAAGTGACGCAGCATTTAGTTTTTTCCATGAAAAGTCACATTCTTGCACTAATTTCAGACAATGTAGGTGCAATTCGATTTTGATTTGTTGTTATTTTTCTGTAAATATACAAATTGTCTATACTTTTGACACAATGTTAATTTCGTTTTTTTGTCATTATATATTATGTAAAAGGTAAAATTTAAAATTTATTGTTTGTGAATAAAGGATAAGTTACAAGTAACGTATGGCAGATTAATTATAAAAATTAGGCACATACTTTTGAAAATAGTATAAGCATTTGCTGAGCTTTGTATCGGTGTTATTTAGTTTTTTGTGTAAATCGCCAAAAAGATGGCGCTGGTGAGCTGCATTTTCACAATTTTGCATTAAATGTATCGCAAAAACAGAATACATATTTTAATATATATTTCATAGATGCATATCAATTTTATTATATTCGAAAAATTGTACTATCATTAAAATGCATTTGAATCTATTTTTTTTCCATTGGCCGTAATGTAACAGAATAATTTTAATTGCCCTTGTACTTAAACTCTACATTCGAATTTCATAAAATTTGAAATGTCTCGACAAAATTGTGCAACAATTATATATTTTAAATATGAAACGATTCGAATTAGTATTTACTCTGCTTTATTCGGACAGAGAGATGGACGGGTGGACTAACGACGACTATACGTGCTTCGTAATTACGAACGCACCTAAAAAAGAACGATTGATACAGACAGTTATGACCACAGTTAGTATATCTAAAAAATATCTTAAATACACTTTAAAAAGCTTTTACCTTCATCGATGACTCCGTTCTCTGTTTTACATTAGTATGTAAGTGAATTTTGGGAAAAGGTTTTAATCTCACTGCTTCTTTTTACATTTATCTCCGACTATATTTTTCAAAAAAATGACTTACTCTCTGACGAGATTCTAGATTTTCTAAGATATATATTACTGAGATTTACTATGCCGTCTTTATTGAAAAAAGTATATATCATTCGCAGCTCATTTACAGAGACATTCAAAAGTATTCCATTACATTATGGTCTATGAAGCAATTTCGTAATTATGCACATACGTAGCGTAAATAGTCTTTGTGTGATTCGATCGACAAAATCATGAAACAGTTACATATTTTAATTTTTTAACTTTTCAGTTGGGTAGTATTTGCTCTGTTATTATGCGGGCAGATGGACAGTTTGGAAGGACGGACAGGCATACGAACATACGAAGAGACGAATGGACTGAAGGGCGTTTATAGGTGCTTTGTATTTACATAATTAAGAACACACCTAAAAAAGAATCACTGATACTGATAGTAATGACCACAGTTAGAAAACCTAAAAAACCTAAATATACCTTAAATGGTCTTGACTTTCGTCGGCGATTCCGTTCTTTCTTTTATGCAAGTGAATTTCGTGAAAAGACTTTAATCTCACAGCCTCATTTTACATTTATTTCCGATTATAATTTTCAAAGAAATGACTTGTTCTCTGACTATATTCTAGATTTTCTAACGATAATATGCAACTAATTAATTACTTTACTAAATAACATTCTAATTTTACATTTTTCATGTTTTCATTTATGTCAAAAAAATTTATTTAAATATTGAGTATAATCGTACTTCAGTAATCCGCTTTAATACGTTGAATACCATGGTTATTAAAAATGAAACTAAAAAGTTTAACATGTTTTAATAAAATTATAAGAATGTAAAAAAAAAAAAAAAAAAAAAAAAAAAAAAAAACCAATGAAAAAGAATTAGTAACATTTAAATAAATTTTAAGTAATTTTTTTAATCAAAATATATATTTATGTATATGTATACACAATATGGCCAATGGTGGCCTGCCTCTGGCGATTTTAGACGTTTTTTTAAATATCTAGAAAAATACACGAAGAATTATTCTGAAAATCCCGATGTGTAAATAGAATAATACAGGTCATATATTACAGTGAAGATTTTCTTCTCGAAATCCATTGGGGACCGGCAATAAATTGAAAAATAACGAAGATCTTTCGCATAACCCCGTCAAAACTAATGTCCCAAAAGCATCCAAACTACAGATTATGATTACGTGGCCTATTGTAATAAATTGTGTCAATTGTTATGAGTACATCATGTATACTCTTTGAAAAATTTAAGTTTTTTTTTTTTTTTTTTTTTTTTTTTAACGGTTTCAAATGTTTTGAAGTTTTTTCCTTATAAGTTTTTTTTCTCCTCCTCTTAGCTTAAAAATTTTTCCTTCAATTCCAAAACTAAGCAAACAGATAAGGGTCTGCATCCATATATCAATTGATAAGTGTCGCTATAGCATACTCAGTATTGCTCATACTACTATATATGGATACAATCCCCCTCATCTTTCAGCGTTCTTTTGGAAATAACGGATTTTGTGCTTATTCTGTCAACGACTATTTTCAGAATTTTCAAGCTATATTTTTGAGACTTTCACAAAAGCTGCTCTATACATTTAGCTAACACATTATGTAAATTACAGTTTGATTGCAGTGACGCATGAGCAGTGAAACATTATTTAGTAAACCTACTCATTTTCCAAATAATTTTTATTATTTTTAATTCTAATTACAGAGCATTATGTAAAATATTATTTGCCATATTTTCTGAAAAGAAAAAACTTATATTAAGAACTTTGCAAATTATGAGCAAAAAACTTTATTAAAAAATGGGACAGTTTATATAAAAACCTTCTTCCTCTACGAGTATACACAGTATCCTCATAAAAATTAACATAGTTTATGACAATAAGCCACATAATCATAATCTGCAGTTTGAAATTTTTTGCTACATTGCCTTTGACAGAGTTACGCAAAATATCTTTGTTCTTTTACAATTTGTTGACGGTATCCTATGGGATTTGGAGAAAAAATCTTTACAGAAATATATGACCTATACTGTTCTAATTAAGTATTTGGAGTTTCAGAATATTTTTCATATAATTTTTTAGATATTTAACAAAACATCCAAAATCGCAAGTTGCCGGTCACCTTTGGCCATATAGTGTGTATATAGCCCTTTATCATATATTTAACAGTTAACCATCGGTAGAAGACGCGGTCTGAACAAAAAGTTCAGTGTCAGTCACTGGTGATTGACGTGGTGCTTACCATTGTTAAAAAAACTTTCAAAGTTCAATAGAGTTTATAACTGGTGATTGACGTGGTGCTCACCATTGTTAAAAAACTTTCAAAGTTGAATACAGTTTGTAAATTCGGTATGTGCAACTGTCTGTCTGCCGTCTGTGCGTGCTCTAATTCGCTTACACTATCTACCAAAATGGATTTGGACACTTTCATTTTTTGACATTTTGTCAAGTATTTAAAAATATATTTGTCGGATTCTTCTGGAACTTCAGGATTATAAAAATTATGTTTGACCTCAAATTTATCAATATCCATTTCACAAGCAGGACAATTAGAAGGCCAATAAAAAAATCAAAGAATAATACAAAGATTTCGGATCACGCTGACATGAAAATGCATAAAACGATTTATCGCGGCAGAATAAAAATATGTGAATATTGTGCAACATGTGTACTGATATTTGTAAGATTAGCATGTATATGGAAAAAAAACGATTTTTTTTTTTGAAAAATTGAAAAAAAAGTTCTGGTATGTTTTTTGTTCATATCATGCATATCATTGACCAAATTTAACACGAATTTCAGAAAAATGGGCAAAATGTAGTAAAAAAAAATATAGCGCAATTGGAATGTATATATATTAAATAGTTTATGAAATATGAGTAGTTGTAGGAAATAATTTTCATCTGCGCATGCGCGAACGATAAAAACGACTTTTATACATTATTTAATAGACATTTTTATGGAGTAACCCATAAAAATAATACAATCAAATATCGTGAAAATTAAAAAAAGATATTATTATTATAGTAAGTTGTTTTTACTTCGCTGTCTAAAAACAGTTGAATGATAAGGGATTCCTCTAAAATTGACAATTTTTATTAACTGACTTTCAGGAAAAAAATCAGTATTTAATGAATACAATATCTAATACAATATTGCTTCTAATAAATATCTTGACATCTGTGATAGAAAAGAAAAAGAGCTTTTATCCCCATTCATGGACACAAAGAAAGAGAGGGGAGGAAGAAGCAAGGCATGTGTCCCTGGTGCCAAAGCGAAAGGGTGAGAGACATAGTTTTAGTCTGACGATTTTTTTCATGTCTATGTTTAGCATGATATTGTTAAAATAGTTCTATCTGTAACAGGAATAAGCATAGAAAAATCTCATGATGATGTCATAAAAATCCTGTATAAAGCAATTTTTTTTTTTCGATTTGGTTTCACGATTTAAAGATATCAGCTTTTAACAAGCAGATTACGTCCCAGCTAAAAATGAACTCTAGTGAAACTGCAAAGAAAATGCAGTTGCGAAACTGTGGTGATTTGGCACAAATCACTGCAGTTTTTTCGAAGTCAACAACTACAAAATCACTACAGTGAATGTGTAGTTCATAACTACACATTTTCTGCAGTGAATTTAAAGTTAAATGCCCCTCCCACCCCAAAAAATTGGCTCTGCTGGCGCCATCTATTGACCATACTGGTAAGCTTGCTTTTTAACATTTCAAAGGCAGATTTTGAGTGTGGAAACAGTTGCACTCGAACTGACGATCCCAGGTTCAGGAGAGACACGCTTTGACCACTTGCCCGTTGAGACTTGCGTGGTTAGTGTTGTGCGCGGTATAAAGGGGAGGCATTTCAATTAAAGGTTATTTGTTGCAAAAGTGAATGGCAGGCAGAAAAATTAGATGTTTTAAAGTGCTTTTATTTTATTATTTATTTATTTATTGTAATTCGTTTATATGGGCGTGTATTTTAAAAACAATTTAATATTAAATGAATTAAACAAATACTTTAACGAATTAGCTAAAGCAAATGAATTGGTTTTTCTTCTGAATTTAAAAATCAGTAAATATTTAATAAAATAATTTTATTTTTAGGCTAATTGCGAAAATAATATTTTTTTTATTATGAATTATAATGTAAGTACATGCGTTGTGTTAATTTTATAAAATATATATTTTTGACATGGAAGTACTTACTTTAATAAATTATGGGTCGGTAATTAATATTTTTACTTAGAATAAAAATTCACTTTATGTCGTTTAATGATAAGGTAAAACATATTTTTTATTATTGTGTTAGAATAATGATTTGTTATTTATAAACATTTTTTAATTTAAAAATTAAATAAAAATATATATTTTATTTTATTTTATTTTTATTTATTTATTTATTTATTTATTTATTTATTTATTTATTTATTTTTTGTAGTGAGTTTTTTAAATAGGGAATATTTCTGAATCTTTCTTGCAAAAAAAAAAAAAAATAAATAAAAAAAAAATAAAAAAATAAATAAATAAATAAACGAATTTTAGAGGTTTTTCTGATAATATAATTTTTTTAGGAATTATAATGTAATTAAATGTGTTAATTTAAGAAATATATATTTGTAAAAAGGAAAAATTAATTTTATAAAATAAGAATATAATATTGTGTTAGAATAATAATTTGTTATTTATAAACATTTTTTAATTTAAAAATTAAATAAAAATAATATATATATGTATATATTTTTTTTTTGGTAGTGAGTTTTTTAAATGGGGAATATTTCTGAATCTTTCTTGCAAATTAAAAAAAATAAACGAATTTTAGAAGTTTTTCTGATATAATTTTTTTTAGGAATTATAATGTAATTAAATGTGTTAATTTAAGAAATATATATTTGTAAAAAAGATAAATTAATTTTATATTGTGTTAGAATAATAATTTGTTATTTATAAACATTTTTTAATTTAAAAATTAAATAATATATATATATATATATATATATATATATATATATATATATATATATATACATATATATATTGGTAGTGAGTTTTTTAAATGGGGAATATTTCTGAATCTTCCTTGCAAATTAAAAAAAATAAACGAATTTTAGAGGTTTTTCTGATAATATAATTTTTTTAGGAATTATAATGTAATTAAATATGTTAATTTAAGAAATATATATTTGTAAAAAGGAAAAATTAATTTTATAAAATAAGAAGTTCATAATTAATATCTTTGAATTAGAATAAGAACTCATTTTATGTCGTTTTTATTTTTTAATGTAGCATATGTTTTTAATGATTATGTAGATATATTTGATTGTTAACTTATCTACATTTTTACCTAAAAATAAAATAGAAACATTAATTTAATTTTCTTCTTTTTTTTTCTTTGGTAAATAATTTTTTACAAAGGGAAATTTCTGATTTTTTTTAAATTTTAATATAAAAAATGACTAGATTTTTCAATATATTTATGACTTGTAAAATAATTTTAAACACTTTTAATAATTTAATGTTTGCATGAAATAAGAAACTTTGATGCGCTTTTAAAATGAATACATAATTAGAAAATATACTTCAATTAACTGATGAAGTATTTTTTTTTTCTTTCTACGATTCATTAAGTTTAGATCGAAAATAATTTTAAAGAGCGATTTAAAAAATTATTTATGATTCAAATATTTGTATGTCGATTTCAAAATGAAGTAATAGTAAATTAATTGCAAGTAATTTTCAGTTATAAAGATGGAGATGTATGGGGGCAGGAAGCAGAGGAGCTCGTTGGATTTTAAAATTTAATTAAATAAAATTTCCTCTTCCTTTTTTTTCAAAAACCTAATGTAAATTTTTCGAGTAACTTAGAAAGAAAGAAAAAGAAATTTTCCATTAAGGAGGGGGTTGTAGACTCATTGCCCCTCCCTGGATTTTGAAATTTAATTAGCAATTTTTCCTCCAATTTACAAAAGCATAATAAAATTTATTCTTTTAGTGTGATTTAAATAAAGAAAAGAAGAATTTTCCGTGAGGGGTGGGGGAATAGATGAGCCATTTTCCCTCACTCGATTTTGAAATTTAACTAATTTTTTTCTCCGATTTTTGAAAAAATACTAAAATTCAATCTTTTTCTTTAGCTTAAAATATAAGAACTAAGAATTTTCTGTTAGGGGGAGGAAGGTAGAAGAAAGTATTTGCCACTTCCTAAATTAATATACATTAACAAAATTTTTCTTTTCTGATATTTTCAAAAGCATAGTAAAATGTATAATTTTCAAGAAATTTACAATAAAAAGTAAGAAGAAATTTCGCATTAAGGGGCTGGTTAGTGAAAGGCCCATTGTCCTTCATAACTTTTGAAACTTAATATATTTTTTCTCTGATTTTGATAAACCTCGCAAAATTTATTCGTTTAGAGTAACTTAAAATAAAGGAACTGAGAAATTTCCGCTGTGTGCAGGGGGCACAAGGTAGTCACTACCCCTCACTGGATTTCGAAATGTAATTTAGTGAAATTATTTTTTTTTCTCTTAGCTTAAAATAATAAAGGAACTAAGAATTTTAAGTTAGGGGGAAGGAAGCATAGATAGGGACGCCCATGTCTCTTAAAAAAAAAAAAAAAAAAAAAAAAAAAAAAAAAAAAAAAAATGGATTTTAATGTATTAAAACTTGTAATTTCCAAGTAACAAAACAAAGTAGGAACTAATAATTTTTTTACTACGGAAGTGGTTCGATGGGATGAGAAATCCCTAGTTCGATTTTGAAGCATATTTGAAATTATTTTTCTCCGATTAAAGTCTGTGAATTTATCGGACAATAACTACAGTTATACGAGAGATGCATCGGAAATGTACTTCTAAATTAATGGTTGGATAATAACTTCAAATTCACTGCAGTGATTCTACGGTTATAAAGTCTTATATATTTTTTAATTTTTGATTATAAAATGACTTTATAAAAACTACAGAGTTTTCAAAGTTAATAGCGCACAGGATGTTTAAAATAAATTACTGCAAAATCACCTTTAATTAACCACAAAATAACTGAAGTGATTTTATAGTTGAGATTGCACTACAGAAAGACTAGAGAAATTTTAGAAAAACCTTAAAAACACTTCACTTCTTCAAAAAAACTGCAGTTCATTTTTAGCTGGGGTTGTTCAGTATTATATATCTTAGGTTTTAAAATAAGGCGACATTTTTAAAAATTAGGGAAATTACATTGTAAATATACTTTGAGAAGGAAGGGGGAAAAGGGTTCTCCAAAATCCACTTTTGCCACGAAAAAAAAAAAAAAAAAGGATGATGACATATGGATTCTTAAAGCGGATTTTGTTCAATTCAGCTTCAAAACTATAATGAATCAATATATGACAAAGCAGATTACCAATCAGACTACCTTAAGCACAAGTCCAACCTCGAAACTTTGTTAAGTTGGTGCAAAGCACGCCAGCAATTGGACCGTACAACACTGGAAGCATGTTTCCTGGAGTAATGTATCAAGTTTGACCCTCTACTGTTTTCATGGTAGGATCTGGGTCTGATGTCTGCCTGGAGAACGCCTAATACCAAAATGTATTGTGTCCATAGTTAGTTTCGGCGGAGGGAGAATTATGTTCTGAGTATGTTTTTCCCGATTCAAATTAGGACCTTTTGTCCTAATTCATGGTAAACTCAATGCCAATGCCTACTGCAATACAACGGCTAACAGTATACTTCCTACGTTGTGGCAATACTACGGATCTGACCCATGTTGCTTCTAGGATGACAAAGCTGTCTTGCAGCAAAGTCCAGCATGGATTAGTTTCCTAACAAACGGTTAAGTAACATAAACTGAGCTGCGTTCAGTAGTTGAAATTTGACCCCCCCCCACACACACACAACTCCTAAAAACAGTCAAGTTTACGCTAATTAACCACATTGAACGATTCAGATTTGAAGTTCAAAATTTAAATATATGTCTAAGCTTTTTAAAGCATCTAATGAGATACAAAAAATAATATTAAAAAATAGTTGTTCGATACTCCAAAGTGCCCTCTATCGGTATTTTTTAAATTTTATCTTTCAAATTCATTTTCAAGAAAATATTGACTTAAAGAATAGTTTAAGCAAGCCCTCAAACGAATCGCTCGATTTTTCTCTTTTTTATAATCATTTGAAATTTTGATTTTGAAACTTTAATGGCTCCGCTATGCTGTATTTTTTACAATTTCTTCAATAGCTCTATCTCAATGATTAAAGCACGGAATTGCATGAAACTTCAGATTCAGTTAATACTTAACATGCAATGATTCTGTTTACATTTTAATATCAATCACCCAACAGTTGGCGGTGCTATACTGAATTATTCTCGATTCCCGCAGTGGCTCTATCATTAGAACTAATCTACGCATTTTCAATAAACTTCAGATTCAGATATACATTGATAAATATTATTGCTGATTATGTTTTGTTGTAAAGAACCTATTACGTTTCGCTTTTATGATGCGTTTTTCTGGTTATTCTCAGTTGTCCTATTTCAAGAACAAATGCACGGAATTTCATGCTTTTTCCCTCCTTACGATGGGCATTGACGTTTAATTTTAGAATGTTGCAGCAAATTTTGAAGTATTAACATGAATTAGATTGAAGAAAGTTTTGGAATTGCACACCCAACTACTTTTATATGCACTACCAACTAACTATTTAAAATTGTTTCCCATTTATTTTGTTTTGTTTTATTTTATTTTGCTTCTTTGCAGAAAAGATAAATAGCCATTTTTTCTATAGTTTTGTTTACTCATTCAAGTTTGCGGACTGTTACTTCAAATCAGTGCCACCTTCTAAGAATGGACACAGAAAGCCAATCCATATGAAGTAGTCCCCTTTCATGCTAAGTTTCAACTGTATGAGGATCTTTATTCCATAGATAATGAGATATAGCTCTCATTGAAATCGTGAAAAACACAAAAAAATAGAGTTCCATCTATTGGGCTACATAGAACATCTAATCTATATATATAAAAGAAAGTCTGAATTTCGTATTAATCATCCCACAAAAAAATCTACCGAACTTAAAATCTTGCAAATTGAGTTAAAAATACTTCTTATAATATCGAGTGCCGCTAATAAAGGATTTTTGAAAATTTCCATCCCTAAGAGGGGTAAGAAAGAAAACGAACTTTTAAAAAAAATCATAAAAAATCCGATTTTGTAGTTATTTTTCAATTGGTAACATATTTTAGAGCATTTTTTCATGCTGAATCGAATGGTACTAAGCAAATTTTTTTTTAAATCCAGTAGTTCGTGAGATATTTCAAATTTTCTAATTTGGCGATGTTTTCGGCGCAAAAACCTGAAATTTTCAATCTATATATATTAAAGAATGTCTGTATTTCGTATTAATCATCCCACACAAAAAAAAAACTACCGGACTTAAAATCTTGAAAATTGGGGTGAAAATACATCTTATAATATCGAGTGCCGTTAAAAAAGGATTTTTTAAATTTTCCACCTTTAAGTGGGGTAAGAAAGAGAACGAACTTTTAAAAAAAATCATCAAAAATCGGATTTTGTAGATATTTTTCAATTGATAACATATTTTAGTGTATTTTTTCATGCTGAATCGAATGGTACTAAGCAAATTCTTTTAAATCCAGTAGTTCGTGAGACAGTTCAAATTTTCTAATTTGGCGATGTCTTCGGCGCAAAACCTGAAATTTTCAATCTATATATATAAAAGAATATTTGTATTTCGTATTAATCATCCCACACAAAAAAACTACCGGACTTAAAATCTTGCAAATTGGGATGAAAATACATCTTATAATATCGAGTTCCGTTAAGAAAAGATTTTTTAAAATTCCACCCTTAAGGGGGGTAAGAAAAAGAACGAACTTTTAAAAAAATCATGAAAAATCAGATTTTGAAGTCATTTTTCAACTGATAACAAAGTTTACTGTATTTTTTCATCCTCAAATGAATGGTACTAAGCAAATTCTTTTAAACCCAGTAGTTCGTGAGATATTTCACATTTTCTATTTTGGCGATGTCATCGTCGCTAAAACCTGAAATTTTCAATCTATATGTATATAAAAAAAATCTGGATTTCGTATTAATCATCCACAAAAATATCAACCGAACGTAAAATGTTGAGTTACTTACAATTTCTCCTGATGGGCGGGGGGGGGGGGGGGGTCACGTGTAACATATATAAGCAAAATGTCTTCTAATAATAGTAAACCTATGGAACTGAACTTAAATAAAAAGGGGAAAATATCAATAAAAATATTGATCCCATTCATCATATTTTTAGATCTTTTCTCGCCACAATGGAAGCTTTTGATTCTCTTTTCTTTGGCTATTTTACTACTAATTGCAAAAGAATTCTAATTTTTTATACTTAAAATCCTTTATATTTTTACACTTACCTGCGGCTTTTCTACTTTTTGCAACTAAAAAACATCATCACGTTTTTTCCTCTAATATATCTTCCTTATAGCTTACCTTTTGTTTGTTGTTTTTTAATTCCCTCTATTTTTAGTTTTCACGTATTTACTAAAATCAACACGTATTTTATCTTTTTTCAGAAACATCCACCTAAGAGAGTTAATCGGGTGTTCATACTTTTAGGACATTTCGATACATAACTACAGCATACATAGGTAGAAGCGTGAAATTCAAGATAGCAAATCTACTAAAAATTAGTTAAAAAAGGGATTTTAGAGCTAACTTGCCTATTATATCGTCAATATTTTTTTTTAACCAGACAATGAGATATTGTACGAATAAGACAACGATTATGGCTATTTGATTAGATATTAAGTTTTTAACCGTTACTAGATGCATTTAGTTTGATACAAGATTATTTTAAAGAAACCGACCAGCGTAGCGGGCGAAGGTTGCTAGTTAAATATAATACCACAGTATCAGTGATGTAGTAATATGGAAAGAGTGGAAAGCACCTATAGGGCGATATATAGTGATAGTACAATTATTAATTGTACTATCTGAATGGAGCTGTTGAATAATTATTAACACCTTCTTTTCCCCATATTTTTAAAACAGAAAAGGTGTCAAAAACTTGGAATACAGTAAAATCCCTAATTACGCCATCCAGAATTTACGTCGTCTTGATAAAAAAAAAAAAAAATGATTAAGACGCACATCAAACTTTTTTGATGATTTTTTGAAAAAACTTAGCATCTCGGATGCAATCATATTTAGACTGATATGAAGTATTTTGTAAAATAAAACATTGACTGAAACAACATGACTGAAAATCACTTCAGCAATTAATAACTCCTATTGATTAAAAAATTGATTTTTAATTACCTAAAGCATGTATTTATTTTTTTCTCTCCGTTTATTATCTCTCTTTTACCTTCTTACGCAATATGCACATAAAACACATGAAACATACGTAATCTGGCAATTTTAACTAATTTCTTGGTGAAAAACCAAAGAAAAAATAATGATATTGTATTGAATAAAAATAGTGATAAAATTAAAATTCAATAAATAAATATCCATTGTTTGAAAGCAGTTTCCTCAATTATCTAAAACAATTAGAATGATAAGAAATGTTGTAATGTAAAATAATAAAGATATTAATTTCCTGTCGAGTACAAAAGCAATGAGAAAAACAATTGCAAAATAAAAGAAATATTTTTCAATTTATTCGAGGAGATTCATTCGCTAGTATAATCAATTTTTGAGAAATATACGATGTCGTATTTCCTCAATTTAAGTATTTCATAAGAGTATTATTAATATAGTTATTAACTCTGTTTTTCCTGTAGTTTTCAAACATATATAAACAGGTAGAAATTTGTGATAGTCCACAGTATTTTCTAATCTGTGACTAGATTTATTTCGTTGGCTTCACAGGTAAGGATAAAATTCTTCATTACGAACGCATACTTTTATAAGGTTTAGGTTGTTTTTTATTTTGAAAAACTGTTAATAAAAACTTTATATAAGATGACTTATAGCAATGTAGCTATGTTAAGATTTTACTAGTTTCCGCGGCTTATTTTTCCATTTTTTTTTAAAAACAAACATAGGATTTCATACAGAAAATACTTCATTATTCATACAAAAACTAGTAGGCTATGCTCGATTCTTTGTTCTCTTTTTCAAATGAACCTCTTGATTAAACAAACTGATGAATTCTAGTTTGCAATTAAATTAATATGGACTTTCACCGGGAAAGTATTTTCGTATTCGCAAAATACGAATTCGGGCTATTCAGAAAAAAAATCCCTCTTTTATGGTAGATCATTAGTGTAAAAGGTTTGGTATATTTTTGAATACTTATAAGTTACATTATTTAGATCGTAAAAGTTTTTTTTATCAAAATTTTATTTAATCCGATTTTTTTTCTAATCTGTACAGGCACCGAGCCCATTTAATTCAGATTCGTCTCATTCTACCAGCTATATTTACAACTACATTTTACCTTTGAGGTATATGTTTTAAATGGTCCACTAACATTTTAACCTTATTTATATGTTAGCAATAATGTATTCAAATAAAATTTTGAATATTGTTAAAAGCAAAACTTTCGTATTGGCCTAGTGTCAGAAATTAACAATCGCAGAATTTGCTAAAAATTATTAATATTTTTTAATTTGATATAAGTTTGATTTATTTGCCTCTCTTATATTTCTGTTTTCTTTATTCTCATTATTTTAAAGGATAGACAAAGCTTGTGTTTCGTTATTGAATATTAGCAGGAAACCAACGAATAACAAATTTAATTTACACTAATTTAAGCACAAACATATTTATCTTTTGTAATTGGCTGTTTGCAAATGTCAAATATACATCTAAAAAATAGTGCATGATTTTTTTTTTAACTTTAAAAATCGAATAATTTCCGAGAGAGGATTTAAATAATTGCATTTTAAGCTACAATTTTGTATTTATTCGGCGCTGTAAAAATGACGCAAATGTTACTCACAGACATATATATTTTTTAATATTATAGATATTAATTTTTTACATTATTTCTGGCAGTATAAGGATTTATTGTTCTTTATTTATAAAGCGTTTTTCACTTATGTTACATATTTTTGATGAATAGAATGCCATTTTTAATAGCTTTGTTTACTGATAGTATAGTATAATTTCAGATATTAAGATAAAGTTACATGAATCCGTATTACTGTCATTATAATTCATTTAGTTTTAACCTTTTAAGGATTCAAAGTACCTCTCTCCGTAGGATGCTGAATTGTTTAGATGGCATTTAGAACTTACAAAACAAATTATTTTAAAATTAGTAAAAGCTTACCTTAATTTACTTTATAAAAGGGCAAATTTTATTCCAAGTATCTCTTCAAATGTAATATTTTGTGGGTAAAATTACATTACCCAATAATGAATCACATGTTTTAAGATATAGGTTTCGTTTTGCAAATTTTTATAAAGGTTTTTCTTTTGAAAAATAAATTTTCTTATAGATTAGTTTTCTGTTGAACGTTGTATATTTAAAAAAAAATAATAATAACATAACATTTAAAAAATTAATTCAAGCTTTTCCTCACAAACATATTTATAATTATTACCTTAATTTTTAATTTCGAAATGTATCCAAGATGCAAATAAAAGAAATATATTTATGTACTGTGCTTCACCGATTATAAAAAAAAATCGGAACTACACTAATTCTTTTAAGAAAAAATTCGGATAATTGATAAGAGAGTTTAAGAGAAATTCCTGTCTATAAAAAAATACATTATTCGAGGATTAGAGTTACCAGCACCAGTTACTGATGGCGTATTAAAAAATTGGATTTTAAAAAATTGTCTTTTTATTTATATATTTATTTACATTTCTAAAATTCTAAATTTTTAATTATTATTATTATTATTATTTATTTTTATCCTCTTTTGAACTCCAGAGAATATAATATATAAGTAAAACACCTTTCCAGTGTTAATTTCTTTAAAAAGAGATATACTTTTCAATACTTTCATGTCTCAAATTATTCTTAAATATATTAGTTGAATAGGTTCACTGTTCTTCTGCCATTTGAGCTATCTCATACCTGTTTCTCAAATATTCAATGGCTTTGTTATGAGATGGAGCTGAGTAATTTCTAGAGATTTCGTTGTGATTTTTATCTGTATCTATCCTGATGTGACTGCTCCCAACAATACACTAGTCATGAAATCGATATTGTTTGATAAATATGAAAGAAAGGAAAAAGGAAAAGGGTATTTGAATAACTAGAAATTAGATTTTCTTTTTAATTCTTTATTGAGAGTATTAGGCTTCTCAGATTATTGAAAGTTCAGTTAAAAAATTTTAGAGAAATAAACTGTTCCGATAATTGGAAATTCGGTTACTTAGAAATCAAATAATTGACGCTCTGCTGTACATAGGTGAATTGAATGACGGGGGATTTATTCTTATGTTTGAAAATTGTATATATTTATTTCACTTTAGGAAATTTCTTGATCATTACACACTTTATTCAAGTAAGCGAACAAAATTATGTTCATGAATGAATATTCTATTAATAGTTTAAGTATACGATTTATTTATTAATACTTGTTCATTGTATATTTAAACACACATATATCTTTTTTTCTTATTTTCAGAAACTGTGGGAAACAAACCTCTTGAAGAAAATGAAATACGAAATCATATTTTTCGTTATCATGGTTCAGCTAATTTATGTGTGTGAAAGCAGGAAGAACGATAGATACGGTACAGAACTTACATAATGACTCTCCTTACATAAATTAAATATTCGTGATTTTTGTTCTTAATAAATGTATAATTAAATATATTTATAATGAAAGCAGAAAAAAAAGAAGGTATCGAGTACATTCGCGTCATCAGTTCATGATTGTACGATAATAAGCGAAAGAGATTGGTTGGAAATATGAAATATTTTTATCTATAAATTTAGGCATAAAAAATAATACTTATAAATAAGCAAATTTATATTTAAATACATATGTGTAGAGTAGATTGGGTTAGGATACCGTAGTGTTTGACTTAATTATTTTAAACATCACTTGTTCTTTTTATTTGTTATTTATTGATATCTTGTTAAAGCTTGAACTCTTATGTATAAATTAAAAGTCTATTTCAATCGATAGATATTTTTGAAAACATCAAAAATTTTATTTTTGTAAACACTTACATTTTGATTTCTTAGCCCCATACCCAGTAAAATGGCCATTTTTGTCGAGCAATATAAAAATAATAAAAGAAACTTTAATATTTTAGACATACTGAAGCTGTAAAATTACTTTATATGAGGAAATTACAAAAATATGAATGTAACAAATATCAGTAATTTAATAAAAGATCAAATTAATATTTTAAAAAGATTATTTTCTGTTTAATATTTAAAAGAAGTCATTTAAGTCTGCCTATTTTTAAATAGTATAAGTAGTTGAAACACGGTAAAGACACTGTGAAAAAGGCATTTAGCGTCCAACTGTTTGTTCATGTTTCTGTTATGTATCATTTTTATTCTTCATGTCTTGTTCATTCCCTTGCATCTGCCACATCATCGGTTGTTGAGTATTCCCTTTTTCTAGCCTTTGATCTTTTGTAATCTAATTCGTTTATAGAAATTATTGAGACACATGGAAATTCACAATTGATATTTATTTTGGCTTTTATACGCCTTTTAAAATATTTTTATGAGAATATTAAAACGGGATATAAGTTTTTTGTAAAAATTATGTGAGATTTAAAATGATAGTTTTAATATAAATTTCTTACAGTGTTTTTATAGTACTGTTTACATATTCATTTTATACAAGCCTAGTTTTAATATAAATTTCTTATAATGTCTTTATAACACTGTTTAGTTATTCATTTTATACAAGCTATTTTTAAATTGTTCTGTTGATCTCATTTAATCAATTACAAAAATAGCCGTTAGGTGTTTCGGAGGCAATTTATTCGGCGTAAAAAAGAAATAAATTAAAAAACCATTAAAATAGATCACCACAAGTAGTTTAATTACGATTTAATCTTCCGTAATCTTTTTAATGCGGATCAGATATTTCCAGTAGATGTTTAAAATAATATTTTTATAGTGTCTTTATAACACCGTATAATTATTCCTTTTATATAAGCTATTTTTAATAGCTTTTTACATTTGAGAGAAATTAAAAACGTTGAAAAATTTAAATTATTAATAATGTTTGTCGTAAAGTAATATTATTTACATGTTTCCGTATGAGAAATTCACGAATGTATGCATTTCATATTAGTGCATCTTAGAGTGATGACATAAAAATTTGAAAGTTAACATATGCTGCTAGTTTTAGAACAGGCTTATGTGATAGCGCAGAGCAACCATTCATATATTTTTTTTTTTCATTTTCATATATGACTCTATATCAAATGATTTAAAAATTAATTATTGAGTATATTTTTATAAGTGAATAATGCAAATATGTATCAGAGTTGCAAAAGCATAATTTGCGTATTATGTTAAATGTCTTCCTTTTTTCTTTTTTTAGTTGGTCCTTGGACTACTGGTGACATCATAAACTGCGAAATGTTGCGGTGGCCGAAATATGCATATCTACTTTGCGAAAAGCAACATGACGAAAAAGTGTAAAAATCTATTTATTCCAATCTAATATTTTTAACAACATACATTCTTTTATTAGAAAGGGAAACTCAATAAAGGAGATTGAATCTTGTCTGAAGTAATTCTGGTAAAAGACTTAAAATGTAAAGCGTTGTTGGAATTATAAACTGATAAGCAAAGTTGAAATTATAAAAATGATTGACAATATTTAACCCTTTATATGTCGATGGTACTTATAAGTGCCATTAAAATAACTTATTATGAAATTCTTTTAATACGTCAGTTACTTGTAATACTGATTAGAATAAGTTACAGATACATTACTTTATGTTGTTCCAAAAGCATTATTGATTACACAAAACAAAAATATTTTTAAAAGGATGATTTCTTTTGCTTTGCAGTTTTTCAGTTTTCTTGACGCTGAGCGAGGGAGATGGTGATTTTTCAATGCGGAAATATTTCTACATTTATATTGTAAGAATATCATATTCGTACATTTTATAATTCTACAAAATGTTAAGATAATAATAAAAAATGAAAGATTTGAGTGGAGATATGAAAATTACTCAAAATCTCTATAAATTCAAACTTAATTAATCCTTCTAAATCCTTCTTTCCTTCTAAAATCCTTCAAATATTTATTAAACGATTATGTAAATCTTTTAATTTACTTTAAACAATTAGCGCAAAATGGTTTAGAATGTAAAATTTTCATTAATTCATAATGCGATAAATAAAGGATTAAAGCAATAGGTTTGGCTTGGATTATTTAGTGACGGCCAATTTCCTATTCGAGGGTTATATGCCTTAGGAAGAGTGCCCTTTGTGGGTATCTTTTTGAGGGAACCTAATCTGTATATACGCAAGATTCGAAGAAAACCATGAAAACTCCGAAAGGTTAGGATGACGGGCGCGACTAGTTTCGTATCCAGCATCTCCCGCCAACCAGTATTAAAGCAATAGGCGAACCATTTCCAGACATAGAGATAAAAACATATAAACGAAAGACAAACCCGTCGAGTTGACGAATGAAACTGTTTAAAAGATTGGTTGAATTTGCAAATATATAAATAAATAAATAAATAACAACAATATAATAAGCATACAATAAACATATAATAAACAATACATATATACCGTATTTACTTGTGTATAGGGCGCATGATTGTATAAGGCGCACCCCTTCTTTGGAAGTAAAAATGGCGATTTCATAAAATCTCGTATACAACGCGCACCATAAATTTGATACGCTAATAAAGAATGATCAAATGAATTTCAGTAAAAAAAAGTCGAAACAAACATTACACCAGACCAAAAAATAAGGCGAAAATGCATTTTTAGACTTCGGGTTGTAAGAGAATGAAGGGAAATAGGAATGAGTGACGGTAAAGAGAATTGCTAATTAGCGTTTAGATAATGTCACCAGCTTTGTTTTATAAAAAACTGCAAGGAATGAAATAAATATGCAGTAATACTTCAATTAAGCAACATTTTCCGAGTTTTAATATCTTCTTTAAATAATTTCTTGTTTCGTATGTATATCGTTCGACTGCATCCAACAGTAAAAATTATTCCGTGTATAAGGCGCACCTAGGAGTTTTGCCCAAATTTTTTGGAAAAAAAGTGCGCCCTATACACGAGTAAATACGGTATAACATATATAATAAACAATAATTACAATAAATAAACGATAACATACTGGCTTACCTAACTCTTAAAGCAAATAACATTTTTAACAAAAGTTTATTTTCAATTTTTCAAATACTGAAAAATAAAACTTTATACCTACTTGTAACTAACAAATAAATAAGATACGAATTATGAAGTTATTCATAAAGCTATCGATGTTAGGTATTACATAAAGAAAAAAAAATGTAATGAAATTTTAAGATTAAAATTCTCATTATTTCTAAAAGTAATGTAAAATTTTAACATAAACACACAAACGAATAATTTAATTTAACTTTTTTAATCTAAAAAATTTTATAAATTTTAACCAAAAATGATTTTATCATCTACTTAAATTTAATTATATTAACTAGGAATACAGATATGAATTCTATAATAAATATATAAATGCCATACAGGAACTGGGCTATTTTCATGAATATTTTACAAATTTTAGGTATATAAATACAAACATCACTCAAAATTTCTGAAAAAATATTAATAATTTATAAATTAATATTGTAGAAACTATAAACTTTTTATTAATATAAGAATAATCTACATCCTTTAAAAATATATTAAAAACCTATTTAATTTAATTTTTGTTAATGTAAATATAATATATTTAAAAAAAATTAAGGAAAATTTTACAAAAAAAAAAAAAAAAAAAAAAAAAAAAAAAAAAAAAAAAAGATCGTTTTTAGATCAGTTTTTTAAACTGCTTTTTCAAGTCACAACAACTTACAATTCAGTTTTTTAAAACATGCCCCAATTGCAAATGTTTGAAATGAGCTAGCGTCAAAAGATTCAATCTTCTTTCGTAAAATTGACAGTAAGTTTTTGAACTAAACACTTTTTTTTAATCGAAATTATTTTTTTAATGTTTTCGATACTTTAACTTATATTTTCATTCACTTTCAGATTAATCCCAGCTAATAATCTGAGATGTAGTTTTTCCAATAATTATCAATATACTCCTGTATAAATAGAACCCCTATTCTTAGGGTTGCTGCTTACTAAGCTTCCTAATTTCCCTCGCTAATGTTAAATCTGTGTTTGTTATGCAATTTTATATTCAAAATACCTTTTCGGAAAACTAATATTTTGAAATTATTTTCAAGTATTCTATTTTTAAGTGACGTCACTTTTTTTCTTATTTTTAATAATATTTCTAATATCTTTGTTTAATTTAGTATTTTATGTTTCAAAAACTGACAGAGAGGAAAAATTCAGCACTTCATATAAAACTAAGCGTAGGTTTTAGAGATAATTTGAAAACTAAGAAAAAAAATGAGCCACACTAAAAAACAGCGCACAGAAAAAAAAAATGGATAAAAATATTAATTTCCAGAGGAGATATTTTCAGATTAAAAATACACGAAAAGCCCATAGAATTAACATTACGGAAAGGAATTCCGAAGCCGCGTGACCAGCACCTTTAAGCAAAATTTTGTAAAAAAAAAAAAAAAAAAAAAAAAAAAAAAAAAAAAAAAAAAAAATTATTTTTGCTTATAAGTCTAATCACATTTCTGCTAGTATATTGAAAATCATTGTTAAAATTATAATATTGTTAATTTTTTATTATATTGGTAAACTTTGTTTTCTCTACGTTACATAAAATTAAGAAAAGTGCTTTAGAAAATTAAATTTTTAGGATTTCACAGTTTTGGACAGAGTTAAATACGAAATACTAAAATATATTGTATTAATTTTCCCTTGTATTTTGTCGTAATATATATATATCTTTGATATTGCAGCATCTGTTATGCAAGTTGCTTCCGTGATCGTGTCTTTAAGGGTACAAACAAGCAAAGAATGACACTCAGATGCCTCTACGGAGATGGAAGCGGTCGCTGGACACCACGTCGTAATTTCCCAGATTGCGAACGTAAGTATTTCTGGATTTTAATGTATACTTTTTTTTAAACATGATGAGTGCAAGTATATTTTACACTACACCATTCACATTGCTCTCTGCATCTCGAAATAAAATTTCCCTTAAATAATGTAAAATATATAAAATATACAGGGTAATTCACAATAACGTGGAAAAAATGAAATAACAAATCAAGCATTTAACAAGGATAAAAAAATCACATAGGAACATGTGGTCACAAACTACTTATTGAGTCACAAACACAGGGAGTTTCATTCTATCTAAACTCCGTTTGAAAGTAGTAATTTCGAAGAAAATAAGAACATTGTAATGAAAATGCAATAATATGTACCTTATTTTGAGTAAAATATGATATTGTTACGAAAAGAACTGGAAAATTATAATGCTCAAGCAATCGATGATACCATATAAACACACAGTCCAAAATGTGAGGTGCTAGTTGCATATTGCTGGTGCGCATAATGCAATCTTCTACCACTTTTCTTTGGTGTTATCACATTAAAAAAAGTTGAGAATGTCTGTTAAATGTTTTATTAAAATATACTTCTGTTTTCTGGAATTTATTAACGTGAAACCAAATCGAGATAGGATGAAACAGAGAGTATTTGTGACTCAATAAATGGTTTGCGCCCCTATGTTCCTATGTGATTTTTTATCCTTGTCATATGCCTGATTTATCATATCAGTTTGTCCACATTTTTTTGAATCACCCTGTATATAAGATTCTCTAAACTGCGACAGTTCCATTCACGTTATTACGAAGAAAAATTCGCAGAATTTGGTAGCGGAGTATAGTCTGGAGTTTGGTATTCGTCCCTGTCATGTATCTGTCTGTCACAGAGTCCGTATACAAAAACTGCACAATGCAAAGCATTTAAATTTTGTGTACTTATCGCTTAATACATTTTGTCACACAACAAATCATAAAAGTTTGAAAAATACTACTATTTTAATTAAAATATTTTTTTAATGCCATCATTTCTTTTTTTGTTGTTTTCTCTTCTAATTGTTGCCAAAGTTTAAATATATTTAAAATAGTAGATTATTATGTATATAACAGAAATTAGTGTATTAAAAAAATCGTGTGAAAAACGTGTATTTGTTTTTATTTCGGTAATTAATTCAAAAACTCTTTTAACTTAATTAACTTATTTCATGTGCTGATTCATAAATACTAAATAATAAAAAATCGAGGCCACGACTTTCTAAATTATGAAAAAATAAATTTTTAAACTTAGAGAAAAGTTACTTTTTTGCATAGACAATTAGGGGAAAATTAAATGATCGCGTTTAAACTTTGGCATAGATTATAACACATAATACAAATTTTATAAATTTAAGATAAATTGAATTTTTTGGGGGGAAAGGCAATTTTTTCTTTTTTCTTTAGATAATCGTGTTTATAGTAATTTGAATGCGTTATTTTTCTACTGATCACTAATGTAAATATTATTTCTTAACATTAAAATTTGTAAAAGGGAAAAATTCAGGAAGAGGAGAATATCGTTCAAGGAGCACCTATTTTCAAAATTTTGTTAAGTTTGTTAAAACTAAAGAATCAATCACTTTGAACTTTGACATATAGTTTATAACACATATAAGAATAAGGATAAAGTTTTTTGAAAGAGATATCAAACTAAACCCTCTGGACAATCTGTAATCACACTTACCCACTTTTTTTTCTTTTTTTCAGGTAAACAAAAGGATGGGGCATTGAGCAATTGGTCACAGGAAAAATAATTCCTGGAAAAGGCATTCCTGAAAAGGAAGACACTGGAAACACTAATCTTGCAAATGGCTTAAATAATTGTATTTAATTGATTAACTTGCTCCTATTTAGATCTTGATTTTGATCTGCAATTGTAAATTTCAATAAAAAGTTTTCCAGTGGTTATTGAGTTAATCTGTTATAGTTGTCGTGTTTTCTTCAATTGCGTGGCCCTGTATATCTTTTTGTTTTTATTCTATAAACATTTCTTAGTAAGTTGAGTGCAGTTGACCGTGAAAATTCATAACTTATTTAAGAACCACCTTTAAGTAATTTACGCTCATATTCAGTAAAGTTTTCAGTAAAGCTCTTCGGTAAAGCGCGCTCTTTTGGGTAGCCTTGTATATCAACTATAGCATTTATACACACCATATAATGTGCATTGATTTAGTGAAACTTAAACGCCTATATCATAATTAAAATGCATTTCATCTATCTATCAGGCATCATCGGATATATATACGGAATTTAGTGAAGAATATACTATTTGAAATCTTTTGTATGTCCCTGTAAATGCTAAGTACTTCATATTATACAAGACAGTATCGTATAGTTTTTTAAAGCCTGAATGACAGATATATATAATACAGTTATTATACATGTTTTATTATACATGAAAAGTTTAATATTTTTAAAATATGTTGCACACAATTCCCCCTTTACCATTATTTAATGGAATTATTTTGTGTGGCCCTACAAATGAATAATAGCTATATTTTTACCGCATACCTTATAGAATGCATATTTTGGTGCATCTCGTGAACGAATATAAATTTTAATACGTTTGACAGGGTATAACATCTTTAAAATTCCTTTGAAACGATTTCTTCCCATAGGCCATAAAGTAATGAAAACTTTTGACTCTCCCTGTAAATAAACTAATCATGATAGAAACTTCATATTCAATAGGATTCGTGGCAGGGTAAATGTCAATAACGTCCACAAATTTCAGTGCAATATGAATGCATTTACATGAGTAATAGTTCAGACAGACGAACAGACGTACCGACGGACAGACGACCAGACAGACAGAGACAGCCAGACAAACCGAATGCATAAGCACTTTTCAACTTTGTTGGAAAGCGCTAAAAATGCATTTCATCCATCTAACAGCCATCTTCCATAATATACAAGACTTCGGATGGAATATACTATTTGAAATTTTTGTGTGTCCCCGTAAATGCTACGCACTAGTATTATGCATGAAATAACTCAAATTAATCCTCAGCAACGTATATAATTTTGATTATAGATGAAATTGTTTACCATCATTAAAATATGTCGTAAACCCCCTTAATATTAGCCCCTTATTATTGTGTTTTGGAATTCTTTTGTATGGCCCTGTAAATGAAAAATAACTATACTTTTCGCTGCATGCTTTACACTATGCATATTTTACTGCACTTTGTAGATGCATATAAATATGAAGATGTTTGACAGGGTGTAGCATCTTTAAAATTTAATTAAAACGATTTATCCCCATAGGCCGTAATGTAATGTAAAACTTTTCATTGTCCCTGTAATTAAACAAATCATGGCACAACCTTCATTTTCAATAGGGTTCGTGCTCGGGTTAACGTCATTAACGTCCAAAATTTTATGACAATCCGAGTATATTTCCGAAAGTTAGAGCCCGGACAGACGGCCACCTGGCCAGACGAACAGACGGACTAACGGACAGACAAACCGAATACATAAACACTTTTCAATTTTGTTGGAAAGTGCTAAAAAATGCATAACTACCGCACATTTTATTATATTTTATAACAGATTATATTGTAGCTTTTATTTTTAGAGGCCTTATCGAAAGTCAGATGAATGAAGGGATAATTTTGTTACAGATAAAACGAAACTGCAGCCACTTAGTGTAGAACCACTCTGATGGTCCCCATGTTCTATTGACCTCTTGCATGTGACGTTACATGCTTCATCTGGCGTCAGACATAAATCAAATGTGGTGTTTTCACATTTGTAAACATAGTGATTTACGTTTCATTTTAAATAACTTAGAAAAATAATGAAAAAAAAATCAAAATTAAAGAGAAAGTCCACACGGGCTTTTAACGTCAAACGAGGAGTTATGATGTTTTGTTTGGGCTCCAGATGTGCCATTGCTGTCAATGCAAGGGGTCTATAGTAATCATGTTTCAGTGCACTTCAGAATTTTCAAAGAAAAAGAATCACGCATCAAGCCTAGGTAATGAATCAATATCCAACACTTCTAGAGTACGTAACAAAACTTCACCTTCAAATTGTTTAGTGCAGTATGTATCCCCTTGAGGGGCACTGGTATGTCTATGAAACCATTTAATTTTAATAAATAAAGGTCACATAGATACCTGAATTTTGGTAAAGAAAATTTCGGTTTAATGTATGTGTGAAATATAACTTTTTTTTGTATTTAAAAAGAATTTTTTTTTTTTTTTAAACTTCGGTGCCATGCATTCATTTCAACACTTTCGAATGGAATTGCTCTGCGCCGCAAAGAGTTAAATGATCTATTTGTTTGTATATATTTTAAATAGCATGTAACAGTAACAGAGTAATATCATTAAAATACGCCCAAATTAAATGCATCTTATTGGTTTTTGTATAAAAGTCTTTTGAAAGGATTTAGGATGTGGTAAATTTGGTTTGCGTTTTGGTCTTTCGCTGCACCTATGAAGTTTCAAAATATATTTATTTTTGTTTTTTCTCTTATTTTTATTTAAAAAAAAATAAATAAAAGTCACGAATTTTAAACTTTTCTGTTTCAAATTATAATTATGTAAGGTGGTCTGGTGTAATAACGCCAGGCGGGGTAATAACGCCAAAAGGCTAATATTTTGCATAATTATGAAATAATCTGGTAAATGACACCCATGTGATTTGCGCAGAAGGGTTTTGAGTCATATAAATCGCAAAAAAACAGCTTCAAGTTAATTTGTTTTATTTTTAGGTCTTATTGTTTTTACAAGTCACTAAAATTAACGCTTGATCTAAAATTTGCGAGATACGTTTTGTGATGTGAAGACTATTTTTTTATCCGGAAATACTTTGTTAATTACATAAATTTGTAGTATATTTCATGGACTTTCAAAATGTTGTTGAGGATTTTGGATATCTTTTTGAGATAATTTGTAATTTAAAATGTACAGCGCAATAACTATAACGGGGTAATAACGCCAATCCTTGACATTAATACCCCGGTTGATTCCCTAGAGTGGCCGAGCTACATCATAAATACTGATTCAAATAAACACAGTTAAAACTGTGCAATGTTTCTAATAATTCCATTTAAGCGGTATTTTTTAAGCAAAAAGAAGCTCACGGTCTAATATTCTTTTGCCTCATCCCCCCCCCCCCACACACACACACACCACACCTTTATTTTTCTTACACTTTCACAAAAAATTGAACATTTTCAATAGCTTAGAATGCAATTTGTCAATTTCTAAGTTTGTAGAGTTTGTATTTTTAGAATTGGGCAATCTACATGCAATTATTCCATCTTATTTCATAGTTTTGTTTTCATGGCGTTATTACCCATATAGGTGGGTAATAACGCCAAATAGCATTGGTCAAGAAATCATGCCATTACATTTTATGAATACATATCTGTTAAATTATTTTTTTTATATAGATAGTCAATGAGTTGCTGTATCAAATCATTTGTTTGTTTGAAAAATACAAACTAAAACTGAGCCGTGAAAATTGGTAGAACCTTAACGTGGCGTTATTACCCCAGGGTACCTTATTATAAATGAAATGGGTAAAAAGTTTGTATTATTTTATTTTAAATGAAATTAATGAAATATGAAACAATGCTACGGGTACAATATTTTGCGATTTATCTCCTGCGCCAAACTAGCATAAAAATACCAAGTTCTTGATTTCTCGACGCAGATGTCATATGCGCATCACATTAGCCCAATTTTTTCTGAAGCAATTTGGCGAAAACTTCGTTTTCAAATACCACTTGCATATATATATATATGTATAACTGTTTTCTATTATTTTAACTAGTTGGATGTGTCAATCCCAAAACTTTCTTCTATCTCATACATCCATTTAGGCAGATTTTTTTTTCAAATTCAGGGAGGACCTACTTGCCTTACCAAAAAATAATCATATACAAAATGTTTAGCTCAGATTTAAAATCAACTTCATACACTTTTATGTGGTGCAATATTGAAAATGGCATAAAATTCGGTATTGCAGCGCCCCCTTTTGGCGGATTTTTTTCAGATTCAGACGATCCAACTAGCCATAGACATAGACTTACACAAAAAATTTGGTTCAATTTGATACATAACTTCATATACTTTTGCTCGGTACAATATTGAAAATGGCACATAAATCGCGATTGCAGCTCCCCCTTCCGGCGGATTATTTTCAAATTCAGGGAGGACTAACTAGCCATAGTCATACACATACACAAAACATTTGGTTCAATTCGATGCATAACTTCATATACTTTTGGTCGTTGCAATATTGAAAATGGCACAAAAATCGCGATTGCAGCGCCCCCTTCCGGCTGATATTTTTCAAAACTGAAGGAGGACCTGCTTGTCACAGCCAAAAACACTCACAAAAAATTTGGTTCAATTCTATGCATAACTTCATACAATTTATGATGGTAGAATGGCGATATACAGACAGACACACAGACACGCACACACACAGATCACACACAGACACACGGACATTTTGTAAAAACATGCTTTTTGGAATCTCTGCCCCCTAAAACGTGTAAATCTGTTGAAAATCGGAAGTCGAGAAAAATTTCGATTACAATACTTTCTTCTATTGAAGATAGAAGAAAGTAAAAAGGAAATAATCATAAGTAAAAGAAAATTTAATTAAAAACTACAGAAAAAAAAACAATTTAAATCATTAAAAAAAGGAAAATAAAAGTAAATAAACAGTTCATTAATAAATAAACAACTACAGCCGGGTTTCTATGTGAGGCATATAATTGCCATTTTGTTACAATCGTGCCAATGTGCTGCGTATCCGACATCTATGTTTATTTCTCTAGCAATTTTTTTTTAAATTTGCAAAAAAAAAAAAAAGCATTTAAAATAAATTATGATTAAAAGCTATATGATTGAATGCATTGTATACATTTAAGGGATACCAAGCCGGTCGCCAAAGGTGGTAGTTATATTAAGTTCACGTAACTATATAAAATCACTGCATTTTTTTGGCCGAAAATGCAATTTTCTTTTAATAGATTAATAGATTTTTATTCATATTTACAGAACTGAGCGGCTTTAAAACTTTACACTCACAAAATAAATAAATAAATAAAATAAAATAAATTAAATCGTTCAGTCGAGTACTTTTTTATTTTATAAGAATGATAAAAACCTTTTCTCAGATCACGATTCCTTTTCCGGCATAGAAAATTTTGCGGTACGGATTACTGACATTTTCTATCCATTTTCCTTTTTCCTTTTCTGTTTTAGCTTATTTCATTTCAAAATTAAAAATTAAAACTTTAAGTTAACCGTGCACAAATCATAAACATAATAATTTCTTTAAATAATAATATTTGATACCATAACTCAATCCCATTTTATTTTAACTTCAACTGTTTTATTTTCCACAACCATTTTATTTTCCATGTATGACGCCACATTTACTTGTTTTGAATACTTTCTCAAAACTCATGCACCTTGTTTTATGAGAAATGAACCCTATATGACGTTGCAATAATAAGTTTTATTAAATTCTTTTTTTTTTCTCGTGGAAATCTTTCAATTGAAAATTAATTACTGAGGAGAAATTATTATTCTATAGTTTTATTTGTGGGCAACGGGAAAGGAAATTGGTTAGATTTTATCTAAAAAATGCCTATTGATTCTGTATGAAAAAGAATGAAATTCTGAATTATTAAGAAAAATATTTGAATAAAACAAATAAAACATAGCCTGTGTTCATTAGCGGTTTATAATCTATCTATATGCAAAAATACAAAGGAATTAATTCATCCGTTTTTAAGTTGACTTCATTCAAATTTTCGTACACACTTTTCACTTATTTAATATTATAAGTATATTTGTACAATAGTAAAAGTCCCTTTACTTTGCACAAGTCATAGTGTGACATGCTAGGAAAATGACAATGAAATTTTAAGCCTGTTCATTGTTTTATTTATGTTAGTAGAAATGCAGCTATTGTTAAAATCACTTAGGGGAGACTGGGGTACATGTGAACAGTTTACATGAACATAGATTTTACTTATAGCTGGGTTAATTTCTGTAAACAACAATTACTAAATACAGTATACATAACTTTTTTTACATAAGGTAATTTTTTTTCATTTCCTTTATAGATCTTCTTACATTTTCTAATGTTTTATAAATTTCAAAAAATTGCTCACATATGCCCCAATGGTTGAGCAGTTGTGAATGCACGCGGGGCATAAAATATTGTTTGACATGTGTTGTTATTATTCTTTACATATGTTATCATAAATTATTCGTTATACAGTCTGTTAAATTTACAAGAAAGACAAAAATATGTGTATATTTTCCTAGATTCTGCGTTACATTATTCAGCAAAAGATTGTAGAATGAAAATAAGTAAATTGGAAGGGGGAGGGGGGTTTGAATTATATTATTGATAAAATACTGTTGCAATAAAAAAATAAAGAAGTTAACTTGAAAAAATAATGAAAGCATTTAAATCTGGTAGGTGTTTTTATTTGAAGGGGATTTTAGGGAGAGAGACTTTAGATAATATAAAATTTTGAAAAAAAAACTGTTTTTCGTGCACATGTTCAACCACATTTCTGATAGTATGGTGAAAATAGTTGGATGTACCAATCCCAAATTTTTCTTCTATCTCATACGTACATTTTAATATTTTTTTAAAATATATAGTTTCTCATTTTTAATGCTTTAATAATTTTAATTCAATACCATGCCAACTTTGATTTTCATCCTAAATTTCTGCTTTAGACAATTAATCGGAGTAAAAATGAATTTTGTCTCTGCACGAGCCGATGGACAATAGAATGATAGGCAGATTTTTTTCTTCAAATTTAGGGAGGACATACTTGCCTTATCAAAAAATAATCACATACAAAAATTGTCGTTCAGTTCTAGGACTAACTTCATTCAAATTTAGGTGGTGCAATATTGAAAATGGCATAAAATTCACTATTGCAGTGCCCCCCTTCCGGCGGATTTTTTTCAAATTCATTGAGTACCAAACAGTCATAGCCATACACTTCTACAAATAATTTGGTTCAATTTGATGCATAAATTCATATACTTTTGGTCGGTACAATATTGAAAGTGGCACAAAAATCGCGATTGCAGCGCCCCTTTCCAGCGAAATTTTTTCAAGTTCAGGGAGGCGAATCTAGCCATAGTGGTACATTTACACAAAAAATTTGGTTCAGTTCGATGCATAACTTCATATACTTTTGGTCGGTACAATATTGAAAATGGCACAAAAATCGAAATTGCAGCACCCCTTCCGGATGAATTATGAAATGATGAATGAAATGCGATACAAAGCTTCAGTGTATCGTGTCGGAACGGTTTCCTCTGGCATTTGACTAACCCAAGATATTTGTCTGATGATTTAAAAAAATGTATAGCCTCATTTAGATAATATTAGCAATGGATTAATGGAAAACGTTGATTCTAAATTTATCAATTTAATTTCTTAACATACAGTTTATTTTCTTTTCAATATGCATTCCAATTTTTGCATTTGATCTGGAATAACTATTGATGAACATGAACTTTCGGTTTTAGAAACTACTGAAACAAGAGCTTTATAAATGGTATGTAAAGTCGAGGAACAATACCCAGACCTATTTTGTTTCATTGAATTATATCAAAGTCAATGCAAGTTTACTGTATATTTGAGATCCCAGGCTCGTCTGTTAGTTTAAAATAACTAAATAAATATATAAGATATTATTGAAGCTGTTGACTTATGAGACACGTTTATGATGATATTTCAGTAAACAATGCATAGTTATTAAATAATTATCGAAGTTATTTTATGCCAATGAATAGCCATGAAAAATCTTTACAGCTAATGAAACAAGATCGGTATATGCCATGGATAATCCTCTTCATCGATGTTGATCTATATAATAATTAACAGCAGGTTATAATCATTTAATAAGTAGACCAAATATTAGCTTTTCAGTAATACCCAGAAAAGAGACGAGAAGCTAACTAACAATGATAGAAGTGAACAAAAAAATTCTTGATTTTACTCCTTGTCACTTCGTTGTCTGAGAATAATAAAGTTCTAACTGCCATTTTTTAAATTGATATTTTGGTAGAGCGAAATTTTTTTTGTATCAATGAAGGCATTTCTGCATAAATTTCGCTAAATATAATTTACTTCCGCTTGAGATAGAGAATAATTTAGTTCTATCAGAAATTGTCTGGAGCAGCCAGAATAACACAGTTCTACAGCAGACAGAATATCATGTATTATTATATTATTTTGTTTATTTTTTTATAATTTGATATGAAAACCTGCAATCTTTATTCTTTATTTAAAAAAAATAAATTATTTTCGTAAAAAAATCTTCTTTCTGCAAAATACAGAAGAAATTTTATCACTAAAAATGCTTTTAAATGTGTTTTTTTAGTATTTCTATTAGCAAAATGTGTTGTGTATAATTTTATTTGATTAAAGGATGTGATCCATGCAAAAAGATAGTACTACACATAATAGATTTAGATTTACAAAATCCTGTGGCGACAATGGATGACAGTTTAGATGAAGTACCAGCTTTAGATAGTCTCTTTGTAGTAAAGAAATTGATAAAGGAAAGAAACGATAAAAACAAATGTCTGCAAAACAAAATTATCGGAAAAACTACAATTTTTTTTGTAAGTTAAAAGTGTCTTTAGGTAGTTACGTACATCCTCCTGACAACACCTCGTTCCCAGTTCCGAATGAAATTGAAAAAAAAATATCTAAAGGCTGAAGAAAAGGTTTTTACGCCAATACAATTTAACCCTTAAATGCACATTGTATTATTTTCGATACCATAAGTATTCCCGATTTATTGGGGGTTTTATTCAGATATTCCGTATTTGCACTAGAAATTTAAAAGAGCAATTTACACTTTACTTAATGACAGGCCATATGTAATTAAATAAAGAAAAATTTACTATTTAGAATTTTCTGGTATGAATTCTGATTCTTTGAATTGCCCATTTTTTGGAACGCGTTCTATCCTATGCATTTAAGGGTTAAAACATTTATAAAATGCTTAAATCCTTCCAAAGTTAACTGCTTAAAATACGTCTTGAATTAACGCAGACAGCATGTATTCAATGGTTATTGTAAGCTTTCACAAAATGAGAAATACTGAGGAAATTTAAAAAAAAATGGCTGGGTGCAATAACAGAGTAACCTCAGTAACAGAGATTAAGGACTAACACAAATCACCTTGAACAGCAATTCTTTTATTATTATTTATTTATGGGGAATGACAAGATTATAGTGAACAAACAATTTTACTTGGGAACATTGTCCATTAAGTCGGAAACTATTTTATACAGTGCATAAAAATAAAGATATAAAATCTGTTACCGTAACTAGTGATAAGCGGGGTAAAACTTCAAGGATGTTAATCTCACGTCATGTTAAGGAAAAAATGAAATCTCATATTGAAATTTTGCCAAAGATTGAGTCTCATTACAACAGAGTAAACACTAAAACATCTTTCTTAGAACCAGGGTTTAACATACATGAAATGCACGATTTCTTTGTTCAGAAATGCTGAGAAAAGAATAAAAAAGCAGTGAAAAATTGTTATTAACTTTATTATTTCAATATAATACCTAATTTTTTGTCTTTATTTTCATATTCTTCTTTTCTCTTTCCGCCCTCTCTGTTAAAAAAGCACAAAAAAAAAAAAAAAAAAAAAAAACACCCTATTATGTGGCCATGTTTAAGTTTTCCATCTAACATAATTAAATATTTACGATAGTTTGTGTTCAATTAAATGCTATATTTAATTTATGTAAATTCATTAATTTTGTGAAGATGCTATTATTTAGTATGAAAAAATGGAATAAATAAAGTTTTGTTGTTATTGTATTAAAATATAGTAAGTAATAAATATTTTATTATCACCTGATGTTTATTCGAATTAATCAAAGAACACTTTCTTAAACAATAAAATGTTACTCAAATGAGGAATAACATGTTTTTTTATAATCGAGCCCTGTTACTCTAAGCGAGGTACGACGTTTGAGAACATTACTGTTCTATATTCCATATATTCCATATTTTTACTGTCAAAATATCCATGAAACTATTTTTTGCGAATCATTTATTTAGTAAGATATCTATTTATAACTACATATAAAGTTACTGTCAAAAGTTTTTTTGCAAATTTTAATGCCTGCATATGAACATAAGATGCTTATTTTCAAAGTGTTTTGACAGCAAAATGAGTTTTTGCCAGACAAAATCATGTTATTCTCAGGTGACGACCTATAGACATCTAGCAATTATAGATCAACTTATTTATTGACATACCCATTTTCAAAAAAATTGAGCCTCTCAAATTACGTTGCAGAACATTTATGGCAAAAAGTCGATTTTCTCGAATCATCGTCATTTATGGCGACTCCGACGACTTTTCCCTTTCTAAATTATTCAAAGTAAAATCTATATTATAAAGGACAAACACATCTGTGCGTAACGCATACGTCATTTCGCGCATGGCAACACTTTCAAATTTTAAATGAATTTCGGTGTTGCAATTTTTGCTACTAAAAGTTTTTAAACTTCTTAATGTCACATATTTTCAATTTTTACACCATCGTATAGGGAAAAAATGTACTTTTAAATGAAATTTGTTTGAAAGCTGTATCTTTATTTGTTTTTGAAATATTAATCTTTTGCAGCTTTTAATATCTACTTTCTAATCGTGGCAACAGGAGTACTCCATTTCTATTTAAAGCAAAGGAAAAAAGGGAAAAAATTGAGTGCTATATCTTTATGTTGCCATTTTTTATTAAAAGGGAAAAAATAGAAATTTAAATATCCTTTGTTATAAACCCCGGTGAATTTTTACTTCATTTCTAAAATACACGTAAAAGAATATCAAAGTTTAATATCTTTCAGTATGAGTCTTCAAGTTTTGAATCAAAATTATCAAATTAAAACGGCAATTTTTTTGAAACGTGAATACAGATGTAAAATGTACATTTGTAAATTTTGATATGATGAAAATGATGCCGGGTATAGATTTCACGGTAAAAAAAATCCATGATTGAGTCAAAGTTGAATAAATTTTGCTTTTTATCATTTTGGAATACTACCATAAGAACCTTATTTGATAACTTTATCATAATAACATATCTTTATTATTTTTTACTGCTTACATATACGATTAAAGTTTAATTTTAACAATTTCTACAACTGCGTTTTATATAAATAGTATTTTGTTAATTTGACGATAAATATCGTTTGTTTAAAAGTTGGACGTACCAATCTAAAATGCATTTTTAACTAACTAATTTTTTAGGTTTATTAAAAGTTAATGAAACAGCTCCTTCTTAAACATTTTCTTTCGTCAAAATTTTACGGGTTCTACTTTTTAATAATAATTATAAAACAATAAATAAACTTAATTATTTTCTTTAACATGTCTAATAAAATTTCAAAATAACTTTTAAAGTATGTATTTTAAATGCAAATATTTAACAAAATAATAAATCTCTAAAAAAAAAAAAAAAAATGCCCTACAATAAATATTTCCTGTATTAGATGCAAGTTAAGGAATATGTGTAAAATAATAACCTAGAAAATCAGTCAAATTCATTTAATCGAAAACTAGTATAAGTTTAGAGATTTTCCGTTTTTTCTTTGTGTTTTTACAAAAATTTTCAACAGTGTAGAATTACAATTTGTCATCATCTTACTTCCTATTTCCTCCCGCCTGAATTTGTCAGCTGAATTCGGCAAAAATTTGAATAAATTTAATATAATAATAAAAAAGTTTTCGAAGACTTTAAATCATTACATTAAAATTGAGTTTTGATGGGCATTTTTATACATTTTCATTCTTGCTGTATGTATCACTGTCAAAGCTTCAAAAGAAGCTAATTCTTTTAACCAGGAAGTCATTAGATTGTCATAACATAAATTATCTTTTGTAAGCGGTATTATTAAAACTTCCGACATTGTTTAGAACTTTTTAGATTGATGATAGTTTTATACTTCCCGACAAACAATGTAAGTCGATAAGAAAATATATTAATCATATGTTAATAAAAAGTACTAAGGAGAAAATAAATCTCGTTAAAACGATGAAATCTCTCTGCTTCGAAATAAAAATTACAACTTTACGTACCATAACCGAAAATAAAAATACTGTATTCATAAAGTACTTAAATTCAAATGCAAATTTTTTTCTGAAGACAGTATAACAATTGTGTATCTTTCGTAGTATAAATAACCTAAATTACATTCAAATGATCGATTGTTTTCAAGTTTTTGTAGATTAGTATTTCTAAAAGTTTATGATATTGTAGAAGAATTTATAATAAGAAATGATGTGGAGGAATTAAACTTTACGTTGCACTTTTTAATAAAAACACAGAACAGATTTATTTTAAGTGTATTAGAAAAATTACACCGGTAATGACGGAAATGCAAAAAATAAATGCTTATAACAGCTACTAAAAAAATGATTGAAGATTTTATAAAACGAGACATGTAAGCTTTACTCTATATTAGTTACTCAAATTTAGTAACGAATTAATAATTGGTTCTCATTAAGCCCACCCATCCCTAATAATCCCGCTATTTTAAGTACATAGATTTTTCCTACTTTTCCAAATTTGTAACACTTTATGTGTTAATTTCTCTCTTAATCTTCTTTTAGTAAATCTAGAAACATGAAAAAAATACCACCTTTTTTAAGCTTGACTAGGTGGCATCAGTTCAGTAATAAACATTAATTGGTGCGGTTTTGTTTCATAATGATTTTAAGAAGTTAATTTTTAGTTTACAACTCACAATTGTGAGTTTAATACTTAACCCGTAGTAGACACGTGCCGGTCTATTTTTCTGCCCATATAAATTATCTTTTCCTAACCCATCGCCCCTTACAATTGAAATGGGGTAGTTCGATATAGCTAATATTAAATGCATTTCCACCACCATAGTCAAGTAACAAGCCTCTCAGTTTTTATCTTTTCGGGTTCAAATTTACCATAAACGTTAAAAGTCATGTAAAATTCTGCGAAACGATCAGATATATCAGTTCAATATTCCACATCTGTAAAGTTATAGGTTCTTTTACAGTGCGCAACGTTGGAGAAATAATGCATGCAATGGTGAAAAAAATTGTTAAGAGCGCACACTACTGAGTGAAAAAGACCCGGATGATAATGTTAAGTCTATAGGGGCTTTAATTTTAAATATCTCGCTCAAATTTTAATATTTTTACATGCTTTCTTTTGCATAGGATAGCTGAGGACGATCAACAACCGGGCTAGTTTTTGCTTTTTTGATTTTGTGTATATATTTTTTATATTACGATTATTTCGATTTCAGAACCGGATCATACCGGTTTCAAAAGATTTTTTTTTAAAATCTAAAACCAAAATTAAAAAGTAAAAACTAACCCAGTTGTAGATCATCCTTAGGTATCCTATAGAAATATATCTTGTAAAAATATTAAAATTTGAGAGAGATTTTTGAAAAATACGATCTAACACAATCATCCGTGTTTTTTTTTTTTTTTTTTTTCACTCCTTAGTGTGGCTGTGGACTCTTAAGAGACAGGCTATACAATACAGCATCATTATTGTTTTTCTGTTTTTTACATATGCAACGATGAATGATAACAAAAAATAAGTCAATAGTAAATTAATGTAAATCGTCTCTTTTCATAGTCGTTCGGTTAAATCATGAAAAAAAACATTTATTTAATAAGTATTTTGTAGAACTTTTTAATTTGCTTAAAAATGTATGAGTTATGTGCATAAAATTTCGAAAAAATGAGTAAAATCGGTTTTGAACGTCTACTCTCCCCTTAAGTTTAATAAACGGTCAACGGGGAGTATTATTAGCGCTCAGAGGGCTCCGTACAATAAGCATATATATTATTAACCCCTTGAGGACAAGCAATTGGTATACGTGCCACTTAAAATTGTCATAATTTTTTTGTTGTTATCACCAGCTATTTTCTATTATAAAGTTTACTCTATTTAATTGGAGCCTTTTCGCAATTCATGTATAGAAAAGTTTCTGTTTGGAAAAACCCGTATAGTTAAAGATTAAAAATTAAGCAAAGTGCTCTCATTGCAAAGACCTTTACGGTATTATTAAAAGAAAATCGTTGCAGAAAGAATAATAAAACTTTGTAAAAAACTATAAAAAGTAGGGTTGGTTATAGCTGAGTGTACTTGAAAAGTATAAATGATTATACCATGAAAGTTGAAAGTGATATGAAGTCTAAATAATATCAGATATTACTATTCTTTATAATTATTTTTTATCATAGCCATATCTGTTTATACGGAACTTAATTGATTCTGTAAATGAAAAACAATGCGTATTTAAACTTTTTTTGGGATTTCATAAAGCTAAATTAAGCATAATAATAATCTTTCCTTTTTCCAATGTAGCTAATATAAAATCTTTGTTCAATGTATAAACTTGGCAATGTGCTAAAGAAGCTTGTGTAGAACCGAACTCGCAAATTTGCAAAGCCGCTTTTGGCCACCTTTGGTTGTTTTCCAGATAGGTTTTTAATTATCTTTTAGATACACAAGAGTGGTAATGAGAGACCCACTCAATTCAAACTAGACACAAATCCCAGAAGGGTCATTCCATGTCAATTTAATCAATTTTTTAACGATTTGTAATCCGACCGACAGGGATTTGGATGAAACTTTGTGTACACATTAATTCTATCATGAAATGATTCCATCAGAAATTTTTCCTTAACAGACCTTATAATTTGTGAGATATGAGGGGTCCAATTCTTGGGTTTTTCTCAAATTGCACATTTCTGAGTCTGTATTTTCAGATTGCAGTCCCATCTTCAAAAAATTGGTTCTCTGTATCTAAAACATGAATCATCTTAAAAATATCACTGTAAGAATATAAAAAAATGCAAATTTTAATAAAAAATATTTAAAAAATTTATTTGTAATATTTAGAATAAAAAAAGACAGCCAAAGTTGAATGGTATAATTATTATTTTTAAATTTTTGTGACTTCTCAAAAAAGGATGTACACAAAAAGCAAATGAAATTTCCAATTTCTTTTTGTTTTAAATAAAAGTTTACACTTTGGGCTTTCTATCTATGAAATAAAAATGATGTCTTTATCATGGATTATGCAAAAATGTTGGGTACTTTCCAGATAGCCGGATGCTTGTGTTATTTTTACATATGTACATACATAATAGATATATATAAATGCAGTATGTATGTAGAAGATGGAACTGCAATCTGAAAATACAGATTCAGAAATGTGCGATTTGAGAAGAACCCAAGAATTGGCCTCACTAACATGAGGTCTGCGAAGGAAAAATTTCTGATGCATTTCATGATAGAATTAGTGTGTACACAAGGTTTCATCTCAATACCTGTCGGTTAAGTTAGAAGGTCTGGTTGAATTGACATGGAAGGATTCATACTATTTATAAAGGGGTTGCATGCATAAAGGATTAAAAGAAAATTAGACATTTTAATACTAAAAATTTCGTAACGTAGTGGCCACTATATCTTAAGTAAGGAACGTATTGAATTAAATAAGACAAATAACACTTTTAAAAAATCTTGGTACTAAAATGGATATTTTTTTTTATTTGTTATGTATATAATTCCTTATTTAAGTGATTAATTCTAATTTAATTAGTATTTTTGCAATAGCATGAAGTTTATAGCTTTTATAGTACTACTAGGCATTATAGAAATATATTATTGAAAGTTGTTATGTAGGCTTTAAAAGCCAATGACATACAGAGTGCGCTGCTCCCATCATTTATTTCCAAAAGGTCTTTAAGAGTTTATATCTCAACTAATAATCGACGAGCTTCAAAAATCGTTATTAACAATGCTTCTATACTTCAGCTACAATAGCTCTAACGCTCTAACGTTAGCTGAGAGCTCTAGCGCTCCTTAGTATCTTCGCACAATGTCCACAAAATCTAAATTTGTATGTAACAGGCGAAAGCCCTTTTCTCAAAATCTATGCAACTTACTAGGAAAACTTCCCAGATGTAAGTTGTGGATTTGGATGAGTGTTGTATCAAAAGAAAGATCTTGTCATGTACGTTAAAAAGTGAAACGGAAAACTGCCCATCTGAATACAACCGTTTTCGAGATATCAGCTCTTGAACTGTGAATGAATAAATAAGTAAATTGACAAGCAGGTATATAAATTGTTCACTAGTCAAACCAGTCTAGGAAAACATTTTATTTTACACACTATATATACATACACTTTATCCATTACGTCACGCCGCACATCTGCCAAAAAAGTGCATAAAAGGAACAGCTGGGAATAACAAAAACAGATGAGCAATCTTTTCAAATGCAGCCATATGCGAAAACTACATGGAATGCAAAGTGCCAGTCTAAAAGAGGGTGAATAATTGGTAATATGTAGGTATAAACGATTTTTCTCATAGCTCGGGAAGAGGTATTGGCAGAAGGAATAAAAACAATGCAAAGAAATTTTTCATTTGCGAACAATTTATGTACCTGCTTGTCAATGTATATATTTATTCATTCACTCTTCAAGTGCTGATATCTCGAAAAGGGTTAGATTCGGACGGATAGTCCAATTACATTTTTTAACGTACATGACGAGATATTTCTTTTTATATCACACTCGCCCAAATTTACAACTTACACCTAGGAAGGTTCCCTTGTTAATGTAAAAACTATAGTTTTCTTCCAAAGTAACATCTATAACCCCTAATTTTTCATAACTTATGTTTCAGTAGATTATGAATAACATGGCGAAGAGACATATTTTTGCATTATATTTTCGACAATATCTCTGAAATTATAATACCTAAAGTCAAAGGAAATGTGCTTTTGAATTCAGTGTACGAAAGCTTTTCCAAAATACCCACAGGATACCCAAAGAAGATTTTATTTTTTCTTCAAGTAAGTTAGCAAGCCTTCTATCCCCTCCTAAATACATTCGTAAATATTTAATAATCTGTAACTATGTGGGTAAATAGTCTTTCGTATTGCCCCCAATTACAGTTTTCCACGTTTCATAGTTTATGAATAAAAATGCTGTACAGACGGCCAAGCAGAAGTGGGAGTGATCTTATAATGTTTCCATTTTCACTTTATAAGTACGGAATCCTAAAAGATATATTATAATTATGAATAACATTAACAATGCACTTTTCGGGTCTCCATGATTTCTGCAAACTTACTTTATCTTCACGATTCTTAAAAAATATATATATATATATTATAAACTTAAAGAACATTTATTAAAACAAACTTAATTTTACTGCCACTGATTTTCGGAAAGGTTACAGCTTATTTTTATAGTGTATTAATCAGTTTTCATAAATCCTATGTATACAATGTTGCAAAAATCTGCCAAGAGACAGGCTATACAATATTGGATCATTGTTGATTTCTCCCTTAATACATACACCGTACTTATGTGCTAATGCATGATAGAAAATAATAAGTCATTTATGAATTAAAGTAAAACGTCTCATTACATAGTAATTCGGTTAATTCATAAAAAATGTAACTGATTTATTGAGTATGTTAATCGTTTTCTACTTTGCTAAATTGTTAATATCCGACTTTAACGGATCTGAAATATTCATACGAGAAAGTAATTACAATATCGTGACATGAATTATCTCTTTTAACGAATATTTGAAAAACTTCTTACCGTGTTAGATGTTTTTAGATTAATGGTAGTTTTGTACGTTCGAAAACTTTATAGGTTGATAAGAAAAGATATTAATCATTCGCCGGTAAGAAAAGCACTCAGTAACTAAATAAATGTCATTGAAATTTTGGCATCTATCTAGTTCGAGATAAAAATTACTTGATAATTTATGCTTGAAAGATCAGGTACATAATTGGGAATATATTTTTTTTTTCATAAAAAAACATAATGTATTTTTCATCACTCATGCAAATGTTACTTATATTCAGACGATAAATTGTTTAAAAAAATTCCAGAAGGCTTTTCCAAAAATTTTACATTTTATTTTTCAACAACATTCTAAATATTTTACGTTATTTTTAAATAAATATAAAATTCCTAATAGTAAACTAATACTTGTTAATTTAGTTACAGTGATGCTAATAGGGGATAAAAGAACATCGATATTGTTTTAATATTGGTGTGCGTTTGTAGAATCTGTATATGATATATAGTAGAGATATTAAATTTAGATGAAAAGAAGTAGAAAAAGCGAAACGCAAAAAACTGAAAAAATATTTTCCATTTTTTTTTTCAACTATCAAAACGTAAAAATCGCAATCTTGGGCCAATATTGAAGCACTAAATTTGAAGTGAGACAAGTTCAGTTTATTATTGCTAGATGTTTAATTGTTTGCGTTTTAATGATTTTTTAATATGCTTAAATGTACAATAATAGTTATCCGTCATGATAAATATATAAGTATTTAAAGAATATAAGTATTAATTTTTTTGTTTGTAAAATAATAATTTTCATCCCTTCAGTACAACTAAATTGTTCATTCAAGTAAATAATTAACATATAAGATAAATTATCCAATTTAAAGAAGCATTTCAGAAAGTTTCTACATTGTTTAGGAATCTCCAAATTAAATAAATCTTTTAAATTTTTTATACATTTTACTTCAAACAAAAAATGTATTAATCATATATCAATGAAATAATACAAATGTCAATAAATAAATAAATCTCTCTCACTCGGCGATATTTTTCTACTTCGAAATAAAAATATATGTTTCCAAACATATAACATAAAATATAACTTCTTGATGAGGTACTTAAATTCAAAAGAAAGTTTTTTTTTTTTTATTTACATTAAACTTAAATTGCTAACGGACGATTAATTGCTTTAAGTAATTTTTTTAGAAAGTGTTGCATTTTTTAATGCAAAATAAAATAATAGGAAAGCACATATATTGGAGTTTATTATTACAAGAACTTTATGATTTTTTGAAAAACTTGCAATGAAAAACAATGTAAATTAATGGTATTTTGCACAAAGTTCTCAGTTAAGAAAAACTAAAAAAATTTAAATAGCATTTTTTTGGTAAGTGCCCACGATTTATAGATTTTTATTTGTACTATAATTTGTACGTATTTGCTCTAGGCAGTAAAAGATGTAGTGTGTGGCCTACTTCATCAAGTCAAAGTCAAATATACAAGTAATTTCCGGGTAATTTATAAACTTGACTTACCGCCCTGACCTCCGCCATCTGAATACTATGACTGAGCAATGACACACATACTGAAGGCAGTCATAGGTGTGTTTTTTATATATATTTTTTTATAGATCACTAAATTTAGACATCAGTATTTCCTAAAAGTTTTCTTTGCATCAATTAATCTAAAAAAGTGGAAAATTTAAAAACAAATTGTATATTAGTATTCAAATTCAGTGAACCATACAAAGAAAAAACCCTCTACGACAGATACCATTTACGTTTCAGTGCTCATGTCCAGAATTCAAGTTAGAGTAACCAATCCTCATTACACAGCCCACTCAAGACTAGTATTTACTAGTCTTGAGTGTTCACTCGAATACGGCGGCTGTCGTAGGCGTATGTATTTCCGCATTTGTACGGTCCCTTGAAATTGAACACCAATAATTTCAAAAAAAGTTATCCGCCATATTTTTCCGAGTTTCGTTTAAGAAAAAAATACTTTTGTAAAAAACTGTTATGTACATTATGGGGACAGTTTAAACGCTTAATAAAATCAGACCACGGCAGTCACCATTTTTCTGCCAGCACTCAGACCTAGTATTTAGGATAAGATACACGAGTGGTTCCAGAAAGGCATGGAGGCTGGCAGTATGCTGCAATAAAAGAATACTAGTCGTCAAACACCTACACATGTCTAGAAAATACGTAGTATGTTTACAAGTTTGAAAGCATTCAAAGTCTATTTGTATTTCCTCTAGACATTTTGGATTAGTACCCAACAATTTAAGAAGCTATACATGAGCATCTACAGCTGTCCTTTGAATTGTATGCAAAAAAAGAAGGAAAAATAAAAAAAGGAAAAATATTGTAATTTAAAATGACTTTTTCTAAAATTGACTTTTGTTTTTATAAGATCTTGTTACCTTTGCATCTTTTCTTTACGTTTTTTGGCATTGAAACGTTGGGTAAAATATTTTATTTCTTTCATTTTTTATTTTAAATTCAATGTCTCGCTTTCATTTTCATTAAAATTTACTTGCCGCCTGCTGTCCTTTACTTCCATTTTATGAGATCTTAAGCGGACGGAGCTTTTGGGTCTCGTTCAATATTTTTTCTGAATCATTTTGCAACTTTACTTTTCCTCTTACGTCTTTTGGTCAGATTTTTTTTCCATTTTGAGAACAAAATTACTTTTATTTTAACAATGTTGAGTGTAGCTATCCAAATATATTATTAATATCCTCTCATTATATGGTATCTAACAAATGGACTTATTTTGTGTGCTATTCCATTTATGTTGATATGATGATATGCTAAAGGAAGAGTTCTTGAATAATTTTCGAAAATAACATATTACACCAGGATTTGAGAAGATATTAGCATTTCTATTTTTTTTATTTATATATATATATTTTTTAAATCTTTTTGTCACACATGATTCGTTCAGAAAAGGAACTTATATTTTAAATTAAAGACTGTAATATAGGGTAACATCCCCAGTAATTGGCATGCACCAATGATTGGCGCATCCTAAAAACATGTCCTAAAATAAGATTTATATCCAGTCTTTTAAAAATATAAGTCCATATACCAATTATATACTCATTTACTTTAAAGATTATAACGCTGATTTATGCTACTAGATGATAATAATGCCTAGGAAAGAGAATGGCGTTATTACCCCGATGTACTTATTGCGCAGTTCATATTAAACTACAAACTATCTCGCGAATATATCCAACATCTTCTACAACATTTTGAAAGTACATGAAATTCACTACAAATTTAAATAGTAAACAAAATATTTCCTGGTAAATATATAGTCTTTGCATCACAGAACTTACCTCGGAATTTTTAGATCAATAAATTTAGTTGCTTCTAAAATCAATAAGATCTACAAATGGACCAAATCAAGTTTAAGCTGTTGTTTGTGTTTTATATGACACAGAGCCCACAGGTGCCATTTTCAAGATTATTTCATAACTAGCAGGCTATGCCCGCTTCGCTGGTGCATATTTCCAAACGAACCATGACTCAAAGAAAATGGTGATTTAAAAATTTTATTTTAAAGCAGTATAGACCACCTTGGAATGTTCTTCTGTATTGCTAAAAATCATGCCACGCCATTGCAATATTGTACTATTGTAAGTCTTGGCGAAAATTTGGACAATTAAGCACCATCTCTTTTATTTTATCATTTATAGTAGAGTTTCGTATGAACATGAGACCGTTATGACAACAGGAATCAAAATGTTCTCGAGTCATCACACTATTAGATTAGAGGGCATTGCAATGATTAGCGAGATTGATTATCAAACTCTATTAACTGTCCGATTGTACATTATCATTTCTTAGTTCTTAAAATCCCGACATCTGAAATTGCACTATGTGTAGTTCTGGTAGCCTACATACAATGTCATTTCATGTTACATTTTTTAATAAACGTCCTCTTCTAGCAGGTCTACTGTAGTTTCCTATCTACCTTAATCTGTTCCAGCAGGAATACATAGTTTTTGTTTGTTTGTACTTATGACGGCCATTTATCTACACGTGGGATATAGGCCCTAAGGTAAGGGTGCCCTCCGTGGGGGTGGCAGACGAAGAAGGGTGTTTCACTTATATATTTATTAGAACAATGAAGCATAAAAAGTGTGTTTTAAAGCTGTATTATTTGTATAACATTAAAATTACATCAGTTTCACTGCCTCTTCCTTTTATAAAACAGTTGCTAACATGCAGCCGTTAAATCAGAATAATCTTGATGACTAAATTTTGTAGAAATATAAGTCTTTAGTTTGCATCTAATAAAATCCTTTCTACCTTCTGTAATCTATTCCATTATGATTTTTAGTGTCAAACATTAGAAGTGCCAGAAACGATATTGTTACAAATGTACCAGACTTATTTCATGTTTGTCCTCAAATAAATGTGAAATTTACGATCATCCATTATTGGCATTTAATCTTATAACTTGACGATGGTTTTTTGTTCGACGGGGTAATGAAGTAGGGTCTAATAGTTTAATATTTGACAAAGTTCTGTTAATAGGGCTTATCGTTAATTAAAACTGCTACGTAATTATGAAAAACAAAATTTTCAGCTGTCGAGATTTCATGTGTATTTTTTTCTTAACCAATTTTAAAGTATATTTATTTTCCTTACAATTTTTTTTTTAATTGTAATGAATGATAAATTAATTGCAAATATTTTTTCATTATAATAAATTTTCCGACACATTGAAAATATTGCTTTTTTGGTGATAGTGAAATAACTGCAGATGTAAAAGATATAATAGTAAGACTAAAACACAGATTTAACGACTGCTTGGCGTATGACTTGGCGGGGGCTCAATAAGTACGCTAATTCTAACAATTTAAATATCCAGATAGATTGTAAACAAATAATGGGTACTACTTGATTATTCCGCCGATCAATTTCGCCAAATTATACAAATGGATACAAATTTTTATTTTAAATAACCAAAGAATCAATAAATTACTAAAATGTTAATAGAAATACAAATAAACATCGAATTAAAATTTGTTGATGAAGTAACAATTACGTATAACAAATTTAATGTCAAATGAATGTGACATTTGCGATTATCCATTGACATTTAACCTTATACTTTGGCGATAGTTTTTTGGTCGATGGGATTATCAAGTATTACCAAATTATATAAAGAAATTGTATAAACAATAATATTGTCAATAATATTTAGGTGCAGGAGCCATCTACGGATCCCGTTGGCGCGATTGCAGCAAATTGCGATTTTATGCCTCACGTGGTAATCCGGTAATAGTTGATTATTTTTGAGTAAACTATTTCATTATTTTTTTTTCTTTTTTAAAATTATATAAATTGTTTTGTTCCATAATTATTTATTGATTTAGTTTATTATTATTATTTCCTTTTTAAAATAATAGAAAATAAATAAAAGTAATATAAATGTAATTGGTATTTGAAAACGCAGTGTTCTCCAAATTGGCATCATTAAAAAAATCACGCCAAGGTGATACGTGTATAAAAGTGGAAAAATATTTGCAATAATATAAACAAAAAAGCGTAAACAAATAATTAAAAATTCGCCATTTCGATAGTTTTTTAAAATAACATCAAGCATAAAATCAAATAAAATCAAGGTTAATTCTCCAGTCGGGCAGCAATAGTAAATTTTCTTTTCTTCATCTGTTTCATAAAAAAAAAAAAAACATACATTTAATAACTTCTAATTAAATAATCTGACTAATTTTCTGTAATCGGATTTATGATCTAAAAGTATCCTTAATACATAAACAAAACAGCGCAGTTGTCATGTACGCGCCGAGGTCGGCGCGATAATTTTTTACACTAATTTGGCGGAAACATCGTTTTCGAATGCTAGTTTCATATACATATTTAAATTATTTTCTATTATTTAAAAAATAATAACAATTAGTATTTAAATAATAAGTATAGAACAAAACAGTTTACATAATTTTAAAGAAGAGAAAGGAAATAAAAAAACATTTTATTAATAATTAAATAACAATAGTCGGGTTGCCATGCCAGGCAAAATAACATCAATTTAGTGTCCATTAGTTACCTCAGTGTGTATATGATATCTGTGCAAACAAAACTTCCGATAATATAATAAATGACGTCATATTTATTCATATTTATTTTCCCTTGAATTTTTTTATTTTAATTTTTCACGTGGATACTGTTCAACTAAAAATTAATTGTCGAGGAGAAAATATTGTTCCATATTTTGATTTTCTTGGCAACGGGAAAGAAAATGGTTATTTTTTATCGGACAAATTTTAATTGATTCTGTACGAAAAATAATGAAATTTTGTATTATTAAGGAAAATATTTGAATAAATCAATTAAAAATTAGCCTATGTTCACCGGAAATAGTGTAGCTTTCCAACGGTGAAAGAATTTTTCAAAACCGTCAAGTAGTTTCGGAGCCTATTCAATTCAAACAAACAAACAAACAAACAATCAAATCTTTCCTCTGTATAATATTAGTATAGATTATGCGTAATATTAGCACCTGGTTTTATTACCCTTCGTGGTGTTTTTACACCAGAACACCTTATAATCTTTTACCCATTTCATTTATAATACATAACTTTAATTTCAAACTGAAACGTTTAAAATTCGTGACTTTTATTATTTTTTTAAATAAAATGAAGAGAAAAAAAATTGCTTTAAAAAAAAATTCGGCTAATGCGGTGCGTATATGACATCTGAGCCAAAAAGTCAATAACTCGGTAGTTTTAAATTAGCATGGCGCAGGTAATAAATCGCCAATTATCGTGCCCATGGCATTGTTTCGTATTTCATTAATTTCATTTAAAATATAATAATAAGGTGTCCTGGGGTAATAACGCCACGTTAAGTTTCTACCTTTTCACGGCTTAATTTTTGATTGTATTTTTCAAACAAATATAGGATTTGATACAGCAACTCATTGTTTATCTATAGAAAAAAATATTTTAACAGATATGCATTCATGAAATGTAATGGCGTGATTTCTTGAACAATGCTATTTATCGTTATTACCCACTTATGCGTGTAAATAACGCCATACAAACAAATTTATAAATTAAGATCAATAATCCATGTAGATTGCACATTTCTAAAAATACAAACTCTTCAGCCCTAGAAATTGACAAATTGTTGACAAAAAATTTCCTATGAGATAGAAAATGTTTAATTTTTTTGTAAAAGTGCAAGAGAAAGAAGGGGGGGGGGAAGCAAAGGAAGGTCCTGAGCTTTTTTTTGCCTAAAAAGGACCGCTTAAATAAAATTATTAGAAACATTGCACTGTCTTTAACTGTATTTATCTAAATCAGTATTTATGTTCACATATATGCATTCTATGCGATAGAAAACATTCAATTTTTTATGTCAGTGAAAGGGAAAAGAGATTGGGAGGGCATCTACAGTATATAACACTCTGAGCTTCTGTTTACTTAAAAAATCCCGCTTCAATATAATTATATATAAATAAATATATACAATAAAACCTCCATAACGGACACTCCCGAATAGCGGACACCTCTATTTAACGGACAGTTTTCCAATACCCACTCCCAAAACCTAAATTTTTGTATGTTTAACCTCTGAATAACGGACATTCCATTTAGCGGACACTATTTTCGGCGATAAAGGATGAAAAAGTATTTTTTAATGAGAAAAAAAAATGAAAAAAAAGTAAAAAGGTCTCTTAATTTATCAAGGCAATTTGCCACAAATTTTGTGATTACAGAAAAATGTTGAGGGTGGACTGAATAAATTTCTTCTTCACGTTCAGTATTGAATTCAGGGAATTGCCTGGGAGGGACATCTCCCAGAGCATTAACATTTCTATATCCCCCAGGAAGATATTATGCTTTTAATGATCAAAAAGCGCAATCCCCATCTCCGCCCGGAACTCTATAATGACCAAAACGACACATTGAAAAACAAAGTACATATAATTGCAAGCAAAAGTAAACTTTCGTAACAGATTTTTTTTCTATAACAATGAAATAAACAGCAATTAAGATGTGCACAATTTTATTTAAGTTTTTATTGCTTAAAAAGTAATTTTAATTTCTCATTAATCATATAATAGCGATTTTAAGACATATAAATGTCAATTAATAAAATATTAAGTATTTCTTAGCGATTTTTTTTATCTCTCAGGTTTTCCCAATAGCGGACACCTCCGAATTGCGGACAATTTCTGCGCTCCCAAGATGTCCGTTATTTAGAGTAGTGATGGGCGATTCTCGAAAATTTCCTATTCGATAAAAATCGTAATCGTAAAAAAGCGCATTTGATAAAGTCATCGATTAATTTCGAGAATCTACAATCGAGATGTTTTTACAATCGATTATTAAAATCTTTGTTATTACATGTTTAAAAAGCATAATTTAATAAATACATAGAAACTGAAAACAAATTAATTTAAAAAACAACAACAAACCTAAAGGATGTTATAATGGAGCCGCAATAGTAGAAAAGTCATGTAACGGCGTGCCTTGGTTTCAAAAAGTTGTAAAGTCGCGAGTAGCAAAATGGCCAAAGAAAAAATAATCAAAAGCACTTCTAGTGAAAGAATATGAACTAAAAGGATATTAAAAGTGATCAAAATCTTTTATTGATTTTTGTACATATATTGAGATACGATATACAATTCTCACATTATTAGAAGACTCTCTATTGAAATTCATTAAACGGACCACTCGGGGGGGGGGGGGGGGCAAAGTAGTGCAGGAGCAATGAAAATGCATAATATGAGTAAATGGTCATTAGGCTTTCCAACAATACTTCGCATGATGGGTGTCGGTTAAATTTATTAAAGAATTTTCCGCGGGGGCAAAGTGAGGCGGGATGAGCGCGAGTGGTATATAAATTTAAATGGTAATTACAGAGCTTTCTAATGATATATCACGAAAGAGGAGTCAACAAAAGATATAAAAACACTACACTTCGAATTCCAACTATTGCAACACCCGGAATACAGCCTGTCCTGACAGTTTGTAAATTTTTCATACATTATAAATTATATATTGGAAGTCTCTATAAAAAAATCAGATCTGAATTCACAAAAACGAAATGATTTCAAAAAAGTTTGAAAAGCGCTTCTGTAAGGAGGTCAAATTGAGGAAAAGAGAAGAAAGATTCATAATATGAAAGAGTGGTTTGAAAACTTCCGTTGATTTATCATATGACGGGTCCATAAAAAGCTTCATATTTACTCCTCACTATTCCACTATTTTTTTTCTTCCCTGAATACACCCGGAAATCACGCAGCCTCGCTTTTAAATGTTTATATTTAATAAAATATTTTTACCAAAGGGCTCCATCAAAAAATCACATTTAAAATGATATTTATTCTCAAAATAGCTACGATTTAAAAAATTCACCCCTCATCGCTCCCCTCCCCCCTGCGGAAATTCAACCCCAGGAGGAGAAACGTTCATAATGTGAAAGAGTGATTCGAAAAACATTCCAATAATCAATCACATGAAGGATCCAAAGAAAGTTTGGAATTTACTCCTCACCCGCATGTTTAATTTTTCTTAACAGAATACACCCGGAAATCTCGCATCCCACACTTTAAAATGTTTATAATTAGTAATTTTTATTAGAAGGTTCCATCAAGAAACCACTTCTAAAATTATAGTTATTCTCGAAATAGCTACGATTAAAAAAATTCACTCCCCGTCGCCCCTCCCCCGTCCTGAAATTAAACTGCAGGAAGAGAAAGGTCCATAATATGAAAGAGTATTCCGAAACCTTTCCTATGACATATCACATAACGGATCCAAAAAAAAGTTTGAAATTTACTCCTCAGCCGTGGCCGTAATGTTACTTTTTCTTCCCAGAATGCACCAGGAAATCACGCAGTCCCCATTTTAAACTTTTGTATTTATGAAATAATATTTACCGGAGCGCTCCTCTGAACAACATCTAAAATGATATTCATTGTCGAAAAAAGCTAAAATTAAAAAAAAAACTAAAATTAAAGAAAAAAAATCACCTTCTTATCGCCCCCCCCCCTCCTCCTCCTGAAATTCAACTCCAGGAGGAGAAATATTCGTAAAATGAAAGAGAGGTTCGAAAAAATTCCGATGATATATATATAATATGACGGGTCCAAAAAAGAGGTTGAAATTTACATGTCACCTGTGGATTCACTCATTTTTCCCAGAACACACCTAAAAATGACGTACCTAATGACACACTTAAAAATGGCCACTTTAAAATCTTTATAATTAATAAGTTATATTTACCGAAGAGTTCCATAAAAGAAACCTCCACATCTAAAATGATATTTATTGTCGAAATAGTAACAGTTTAAAAAATTCAACCTCTTATCGGTTCTCCCCCCCCCCTTCCTCCTGAAATTCAACTCCAGGAGGAGAAAGATTCGTAAAATGAAAGGAAGCTGCCAAAACATTCCGATGATGTACATATAACATGACGGGTAAAAAAAAAAAAAGTTTGAAATTTACATGTCACCCGTGTATTCACTTATTTTTCCAAGACTACACCTAAAAATGATGCAGCCCGCACTTTAAAATCTTTATATTTAATAAATAATATTTACCGGAGAGTTCAATAAAAAAATCCACACCAAAAATAACATTTACTGTCGAAATAGCTAAGATTTGAAAAATTCGCCCCCTCATCGCTCCCCCCTCCCCTACCCTACCCCTTCCCTCTTCCCGCCCCTTAAAATTCAACTCCAAAAGTAGAAAGATTCATAATATGAAAGAATGATTAAAAGAGCTTTCGTATATGCCTCTCATTTCAGCAAATTTCGATAAAGTCAGGCATAACGAGAAAATCATTTCATCGCGATGAAAACTAACCTCGATTGAAATAGGTTTATCGAAGAACTTGTAACTTCCAGATGAAATTTAACCTTGATAAAAGCGGCACTCCGAGAATCTTGTGGTTTGCTGATGAATGCCTTTTTCGATAAGGATGATTTTCGTTCTCGCTGAGACTAGAGATGACGAGCTTTATCGAGGCGTTTTGTCGATGAAGCTTTGTGAAATGAAAGTTTTATCGAAAACGAAGTACAGAAAGGAGCATGAGAATATGACAATAACTTGTGAAATGAAGACCTAATTTTCAAAGTTTCTGGTATTTTAGTCTTACCATGCTGTCACATACGTGGTACCCCCAAATAAATATTATTTATTAAAAAAAAAATTTCAAAGAGGGGGTTGGAGAGGGAACGAACATATGTTTAAAACTGTAGCGATTTCTACAATACCTGTATCAATTTAAGTATGGTTTTTTTTTTCATCGAATCATTCGGTAAATATTATTTATCAAATGTAAAAAAATTTAAATGTCTGCTGCAGGAAATTGGGGCGAAAGGGTTGGACTGACGGGGGGCAGGGGAGGGGGACAATTTTGACTTTTTAAACCCGTCATATTGTATATCATCTTGAAGATATCGAATTACTCTTTCGTACTATGATGCTTTCTTACCCCCCCTTTCCGAATTTGGTTCCCACGGCGGGAGGGGAGGGGAGGGTTCGCATTTTTCGAAGCTTTTTATGTTTTTATCATTTTAGATCGAATTTTTTAATTGAAAACGACCTTAGGCGTATTGGAAATTTTTTCTTTAAAATATTGCTCATTTTTTCTCTACCAATTTTAACTTAAAAGTTTAAGCTATATGGCACAAGCGGCGCTATTGACTCGCCCCCCCCCCCCCCCCCTGTTAGTTATTCACCAACATAATTTTGCTCATTTCTTCACTTCATTTCAATTTTTAAAAGGCTGTAACTTTGCTTGTATGGGAGCTACAGCGGCGAGAAAAATTATAGCATAGCTAACTTTTCGTCGCCGCTCTTTTTGCAGTTTTACGGTTTTTCCCATAGCACCCGGGTTTTTTTTGGGGGGGGGGAGGAGGGGGCATTTTTCATTTTTTGATGTAATATGTTCATTGAAAGCTTATGCTTCATACATTACCAATTTAGCATAGAAAAGTTTCTCCCGTCATTCTGGGTCACGTTACGGACCCATAATGGGTTGAAATTTAAATTTCTGAAACTTCTTCGAAGTTTTCGCTAAATCGGCATCTGGAAAACATCGTGCCAATGTGGTGCGTGTATGACATCTGTATCATATAAATATTGTTCACCATTGCTGGGATTCTGGCCTCCTCTCGCGTGTAGGCGTTAATTTACCGCGGTTACTTGGTCCTTGTATTTCCTGCACAATAAAATATTTCCTGACGATTAAAAAAATACATACGTAATTGTTCAAGTTTTGACTTCTGTCGGCAGTTTCAAAATGTTTTTTTTTCTTTTTTTTACGTATTTTGCAATAAATAATATTTATAATATACATGGAATTTAGAAAAGCAGGAAGTGTTTGTTTGGCATGTGACCACTTATTGATCTTATGCACCTCGATTTTATACATCCCCCCCCACTCCGTTACCTTGGGGGGGGGAAGTTTTCAAAATTTAACATTCAGTTCGAGATTACGTTCGCTTGTTCGTTCAATTCGAGATTTTTTTTTTTGTTGTTGTTGTTTACAAGATTTTGCTGTGCGTGCACACTGCGTTTGGTATCTGATGCCTTATACAGCTAGGACCCAGTTCGAGATTTCATATTACAAGATTACGTATAAGTTAGAGACACCAATGAAAGGAGGGGCTCACTAGCGAGTGAATCCGTCGTGTCTTTATTAACACCGACTCATTCACTTGTACACTATCTACCAAAAAGTATTTGTACACTTTCAGTTTTTGACATTTTGTCAAATATTTAAAAATATACTGGTCGGATTCTTCTGGAATTTCAGAAATATAAAGATTATGTTTCACTTTATATTTATTTACATTCATTTGTTAAGCGGGTAATTAGGGGGCCGGCAAAAAAGCAAAGAATAATAGAAATATTTGGGATCGCCCTGTACATGAAAATGCACGAAACGACTTATCGCTTTAGAATACAAATATATGAATACAGTAGAATATGTACACTAATTTTTGTGAGAATAGCATATATATTTATGGCGACAGAGCGATTTTTTTGAAAAATTCAAAAAATTCTGGTATGTTTTTTGTTTATATCATGCTGGGTTTTTGACCAAATTTAACGCAAATTTCAGAAAAATTGGCAAAATGCAGTAGAAAAAATGTAGCGCAATTGGAATACAAATATATTAAATATTTTATGAAATATGAGTAGTTGTATAAAATAATTTTTATCTGCGCATGCGCGAACTAGAAAAACATTTTTTTTTTTACATCATTTAATAGTCAATTCTATGGAGTGACTTATAAAAAAAATCCAATCAAATATCGTGAAAATTCAAAAAGATATCATTATTTTAGTGAGATGTTTTTACTCTGCTCTCTAAAAACGGCTGAATCTTAAGGGATTCTCCACAAATTGACATTTTTTAATAACTGACTTAAAAAAAAACTAGTATTGAATTAATACAATATCTAATACAATACTAGCGAGCTTCGCCCGCTAGCGGCCGAGTTCTGCAAATGGTTACACCTATTATTTTATTTAAAAGATAGTTCTGATAGCCATATTTTTCCAAAAATTTCATTAAAAGTGGATTACCAAGAATGGTATTAGCCGATTTTAAGGAAATATTGAAATTAAGTAAAAGTTGTTCCTAAAAATATGAAAAAAAAAAGAAGTTCGTTCTTTCCCCGTAATTTCGCGGTTTTTATTTATTTAAAAATACTTCTAACTGTTGTATCGTTTCAAAATAGTGATGCAACTTGTACCACGGTATTCTCTAACTGCTTTTATGAAGATTTTAAAGAAATGTCAAATTTTAAAATGTATTTATTTGCAATAATGTTCTCTAACGATATTTTAAAAATATACGGATTACCGAGTGTCGGATTAGTGAGGTCGCAATGTATTACTATTACACACTTTGAAAAAAACCTCGAGTATAATTTTCGTGTAAAAAATATATATATTTTGTACAAAAATTTTAATTTTTAGTTTTTTCCTCTTTCACATTTAATAATTTAAATTAAAAAATTCGCCTATTATATTATTTAAAATACAGTTACGACCTCCCGATTTTTTCAAAAATTTTATGCAAGGTGTAAAACGAGTACCCCAAACACACATATAAAGATCATTGAAGAATACAGGATTTAAGGGCTATTTTTACCTAAAAATATGGCAGAAAAAAAATCGCCCGTTTTACGCCATAATTTCGCGGTTTTTACAGATTTAAAAATACTTCTAACCGTTGTATCTTTTTGAAATTTTGACACAACTCAAAACGATGTATTCACTAAGAGGTCTATAAAGATGGAAAAGAAATATTGAAAATTAGGGATTTTATTCATATAAATATGAGCGGAAAAAGTGTCGAAAAAGCAAACAAAATTGTACGATCGGAGACTCTTTTTCTCGATTTTTTTTCAAAGGGTTAATATTAGAATATTTCAAAAATAAGCACACCGTTTGAAATTAGACAGAAGCGTCTTTGAGGGGGTATTTTTTTTCTTTGTCGTAACTCCAAAATTAAAAAGGATGGAATCGTTTAAAAATTCGATAGTTTTCGGTCGAAAATTCTGCGGAGAAAAATGAAAAATGAAAGCTTTCGGGAAAACTTTTTTTCAAAAGGTTAATGTTCGTATTTCTTAAATTTCCTTCAAGAATATGTAATTTGTTTTAAAATCCGTGAATCTGCAGCGCAGATGCGACGTTATATAAAACTCCTTAATTTTCGTATTTTCGACACCTTCGTGGTTCTTCATCCGCGGAAAGCTAGTTTCGACCGGAGAGCTCCGTCAGAGAACCGTGTCGGAACTTGGATTTTTTGTCACGTTTCCCGGGTAGTTTTTAATTAATATCTCGGGTAATTACCGGGCGATTTTCTCGAAATTCATTATCACAAAAGGCCGAATCGTCCCGAGTCGATAGACACACAGAGCGCCACTCCACTCGGCCATTGAGAAAAGTTTTTAGCGGTACAGACAGACAGACAGACGTTTACTGCGGTTAATAGTATAGATTGCTGCTAATAAGTACTTGACAATTGTGATAGAAAAGAAAAAGAGCTTTATTCACATTCAGGGCCAAAACTAAGAGAGGGTTGGGGGAAAAGGGCATGTGCCCCGGGCGCTAGGATGAAAGTGTCCCAAATGTACATTTTGTTTGGCGATTTTTTCCATGTCTATGTTTAGCATGATATTGTCAAAATCGTCCCATTCAAAGCATTTCTCCTATACCAAAGCATAGAAGAATCTAATGATGATGGCATAAAGATCCCGCATAAAGCAGATTTTTGTTTCCGTTTTGATTCGGTTTCACGATTTTAAGGTATCATTTTTTTAAAACAAAGCAGACTACTTTAATCAATATTACATATTTTAAGTTTTAAAATAAGTCGGCTATTAATAAATTAGAAAATTTTTCTTTGCAAATACTTTTGCAGATGCTTTGCAAAGAAGAAAAGGGAGGGGGGGGGAGTTCACCAAAATTCATTGAAATATAAATATATTAAATATTTTCTAAAATGTTCTATGTCATGCAATATTTTCAACCAAATATAAAGCCACATTCAGAAAAATTCGCAAAATGTAGTAGAAAGAATAAGGTGCTATTGAAATATAAATATATTAAAAGTTTTCTAAAATATGAGTATTTGTATGAAATATTTTTTAATCAGCGTATGCGTGAACGATAAAATTTATCATTTTACATAATTTAATATTCAACTCTATGGAGCTACCCATAAAAAAATCCGATCGAATTTCGTGGAAATTCAGAAAGTTATTGTGGATAGGAGTGAACTGATTTTCAATTGGTCTCTGAAAGCAGTTGAATGACGTCAGATTTTACGCAAATTGCCAAATCTCCATTTACGTTTTTTACTGGTGATTTACTTCTTTTCTTAGATAATTACCAGAACGAACCTATTTCAGGATAAAAATAATTATAAAAAATCGAAGCATTTGTGTCAAATCTACCCATTGATACATAATTGATAATGGCTCTTATGCAAATACCGATATCTGCGATCCTGAAATACGTCAAGTTCTCCACTGTTAAATGTGGTGTCGAAAACAACACTGACATCAATCGCATGCATGATGCCAAGAAGAACAGAGCTGTCTGATTTTGAGAAAGGTGTGATCATCGGGTACCACCGAAATGGCCGATCTTTAATCGACATATCTAGCGAGCTTAATTACCCCAAAACGACTGTGGCTTATGTGATTAGAAAATCGAAGCTGAATGGTGATTGTCAGAATGTGGCCAGAGTAGGCAGACCGACGAAACTGGGAGATAGAGACCGACGGGTTCTGTCTAGAGAAATTCGGAAGAACCGCAACCAACCAATGTTACACATACGCCAAGAATTTCAACAAGCTTCAGGATGTGTTGTTTCCATGAATACCACCCGTAAGGAAGCTCATCTGCTTAAATTTTATGGCCGTGCTGCCGCCCATAAGCCTTTAATCACAAAGTCCAACCGCGCAGCTCGGTTAAGTTGGTGCAAAACACGCCAGCAATGGACTGTACAGCAATGGAAACAGGTTCTCTGGAGTGATGAATCAAGGTTCACCCTCTACCGTTCTGATGGTAGGGTCTAGGTCTGGCGTCTGCCTGGAGAACGCCTCCTACCAGAATGTATTGTGCCCACAGTTAAATTTGGCGGAGGGGGAATTATGTTCTGGGGTTGTTTTTCCTGGTTCGGACTAGGACCCTTGGTCCCAATTCATGGTAAGCTCAATGCCGATGCCTACTGTAATATACTGGACAACAGTGTACTTCCTACGTTGTGGCAATACTATGGATTGGACCCATGTTATTTCCAGGATGACAACGCAAGCTGACATGTAGCGAGGTCCAGCATGGATTGGTATGCTGATAATGGAGTGCATTGACTCGAGTGGCCTGCCCAGAGCCCAGACTTGAACCCAATAGAGAACCTCTGGGACGAGTTGGATCGTCGAATTAAGGCGGGTGACACACGCCCAAAATCAGTAAAAGAACTTACCTGCCTTGTGCAAACAGAGTGGAATAAAATACCATTAAATGTAATACAAGGACTAGTTGAGAGCATGCCCAGGAGAGTCGCAGCTGTAATTGCCTCTCGAGGAGGATCTACAAATTATTAAATGTGAACAGGGCCAAAACCAGTCTTTTTTTCCCGAGGCAAACGTGGATTTTGAAGGTACCCCTTTCCCCCTTCTTCGCAAAGCATATTTACAAAAAAAATTTCTCCAATTTATTAATAGCCGACTTATTTTAAAACTTAAAATATGTAATATAAAATAACGTATTCTGCTTTATTAAAATACTCCAATTTGATACTTTAAACCGAATGAAAAAAATTCTACTTTCAACAGGATCTTTAAGGCCCTTGTCCCTGCCCGCGAAGACACTGCTGAGCTAATGCTATTCCTGTGGGGAGGCATTTTTCTAATAACTCTTTCGCATTTTGAAATTTTCAATTTTTTTTTTTTTTTTTTTTTTTTTTTTTTTTTTTTTTTTTTTGCATTGGATAGCGGAAGTCCCTCTTAAAATCGCTCCTTGACTACTTTTTCGATTTGAGTCATAGATATTTTTTATAAAGTTAGTTTCACTTTCAGAACCGCTTTTGGAAGTGAAAGAAACATTATAAAAATATCTACGCCAAAATTGAAAAAGTAATCGCGGAGCGATCTTGAAAAGGACTTCCGCTATCCAATGCAAAACATATTATTTAAAAATGTCCAAATGCAAAAGAGTTAGAAAAATGCATCCCCATAGGAATAGCATTAGCTCGTGAGCATCTTCGCGGGTAGGGGCAGAGACCTTAAGCCATCATCATTAGATTTTTTTATGCTTTAGCATAGCCCAGATATAATAATTTTAACAATATTATGCTAAACATAGCCATGAAAAAAATCGCCAAACGAAAGATACATTTGGAACACTTTCATCCTAGCGCCCGGAGCACATGCCCTTCTCCCCCCCCCTCTCTTATTTTTGGCCCTGAATGCGAATAAAGCTCTTTTTCTTTTCTATCACAATTGTCAAGTACTTATTAGCAGCAATATTGTATTAGATATTGTATAAATTCAATACTAGTTTTTTTTTAAAGTCAGTTATTAAAAAATGTCAATTTGTGGAGAATCCCTTAAGATTCAGCCGTTTTTAGAGAGCAGAGTAAAAACATCTCACTAAAATAATGATATCTTTTTGAATTTTCACGATATTTGATTGGATTTTTTTTATAAGTCACTCCATAGAATTGACTATTAAATGATGTAAAAAAAATGTTTTTCTAGTTCGCGCATGCGCAGATAAAAATTATTTTATACAACTAATGTTTCATAAAATATTTAATATATTTATATTCCAATTGCGCTACATTTTTTCTACTGCATTTTGCCAATTTTTCTGAAATTTGCGTTAAATTTGGTCAAAAACCCAGCATGATATAAACAAAAAACATACCAGAATTTTTTGAATTTTTCAAAAAAATCGCTCTATTGCCATAAATATACATGCTATTCTCACAAAAATTAGTGTACATATTCTACTGTATTCATATATTTGTATTCTAAAGCGATAAGTCGTTTCGTGCATTTTCATGTACAGGGCGATCCCAAATATTTCTATTATTCTTTGTTTTTTTGCCGGCCCCCTAATTACCCGCTTAACAAATGAATGTAAATAAATATAAAGTAAAACATGGTCTTTATATTTCTGAAGTTCCAGAAAAATCCGACTAGTATATTTTTAAATATTTGACAAAATGTCAAAAACTGAAAGTGTACAAATACTTTTTGGCAGATAGTGTAGTAGACTCTTGATAAAATTGAATCCTGTATGGTATAAAAGCAATTGCAAACTGGAGTCATCGAGAAAAATTTTACACAATCGAAAGTTATCGAGATGTTCATACACTCGAGAAAATCGAGAAAAACTTCTCGTTATCGCCCATCACTAATTTAGAGGTTTTACTGTATATATATAGTAAACCTCACACTAATGTGGATTAGCTCAAACTTAAAACTAAAATGTCGGCGTTATATTAAACATTCTTTAATAAATTTGTATTTTTAATTAAGTAAATAAGATTTCCCTATTATCTATATCCTTGTGAGATCCCTTATTAAATTTTACACATGATTCATGCGATTATATTTCATTATCTGTATATTAGCAAGAAAATTAATCTTTAACTGCTGTTACCGCTCTAACTAAACCTTTTTTTTTTTTTTTTTTTTTTTGTCAAATTTTAGATTTTAACTTGTAGTTTCCTATTTAACTATAGGTACAACTGAAATTCTCTTCCGTTTGAAGTCCTCGTACTATTGTTAGAAATATTTAAATAGATTAAACTTAATTAAACTTAATCCTATACAAAAATTTAGTGCATAAATAGTAATCTGAGTTTTAATCATTGATCGCCTTTTAATCTTTAACTAATGTTACCGGTCTAACAGACCATTTCTTTTTGCAATGTTCATAGTTTAACTTGTAATTACCAGTTTAACTATAAACACTATCGAAATTTTCTTTCATTTGGAACTTTAGTACTATATCCAGACACTTTTAAATAGATACATATTAATTACAATCGTCTTGTAAAAAACGTTTAGTACAAAATACCATCCTATGGGTTAATCATGCCTTTTATTTATCTTTTGATCTTACTGTCTCACAGAACCTTTCACATTTGTTGCGTTACAAATTATTTCACATCAGTTAAAAAGTTAAATTTTGAAAATTTTAAATAAGAGAACGCTGAGAAAGCGGACAGTTAAAATTTAGAATTCAATTGAAAAATAAAGTGAGAATTTAATAGAAACCTGATTTTGAAAATGTATGAATTAAAATATCGAAAACATTTTGATATCGTTTTATTTATAAGAAATTAAACTAGTTTTTACATTAGTATTAAAAAGAAAGATCAGTTATGGGTATCGGACTCCCTCTCCTTCCCTTTAATCTAGCCATTTTAACAATTGCAATAATGCTGTCTCTTACATAAAGTAAAAAATAAACCCCTTTAGGATGTAGTTCTACCACTGTAAGGAATCAACCGAAGTATTGACGCCAAGGAATGGCGTTATTACCCGGAATACGTATTGCGCAGTTCATATTGAACTACAAACTATCTCGCGAACATATCCAATATCTTCTACAACGTTTTGAAAGTACATGAAATGCACTACAAATTTAAATAGTAAACAAAATATTTCCTGGCAAATATATAGTCTTTACATCACGGAAGTTACCTCGGAAATTTTAGATCAAGCATTAATTTTAGTTGCTTCTAAAAGCAACCAAATGGAACAAATTAAGTTTAAGCTGTTGTTTGTGATTTATATGACACAGAGTCCACAGGTACCATTTTCAGGATTATTTCTTAATTATGCGTAATATTAGCACTTGGCTTTATTACTCCTCCTGGCGTTATTACACCAGAACACCTTATAATCTTTTACCCATTTCATTTATAATACATAATTTTAATTTCAACCCGAAACGTTTAAAATTCGTGACTTTTATTATTTTTTTTAATAAAAAGAAGAATAAAAATTATTATATTTTGAATCTGCATAAGCGCAGCGAAAGAACAAAACGCAGACAAACCTAATTTACCAAGGCCTAAATCCTTCCACAAAACTTTAACACAAAAACCTACAAAATGCGTTTCATTTGGGCGTATTTTAATTATATTACTTTGTTTTAGTTACATGCTATTTATAATATATACAAACATATTGATCATTTAAACCTTTTCGGTTAAGTTAAATTTTGAAAATTTTAAAAAAGAGAACGCTGAGATAGCGGACAGTTAAAATTTCGAATTCAATTGAAAAATAAAGTGAGAATTTAATAGAAACCTTATTTTGAAAATGTATGAATTAAAATATCGAAAACATTTTGATATCGTTTTATTTATAAGAGTTTAAACTAGTTTTTACATTAGTATTAAAAAGAAAGATCAGTTATGGGTATCGGACTCCCTCCCCTTCCCTTTAATCTAGCCATTTTAACAATTGCAATAATGCTGTCTCTTACATAAAGTAGAAAATAAACCCCTTTAGGATGTAGTTCTACCACTGTAAGGAATCAACCGGGGTATTGACGCCAAGGAATGGGGTTATTACCCGGAATACGTATTGCGCAGTTCATATTGAGCTACAAACTATCTCGCGAACATATACAATATCTTCTACAACGTTTTGAAAGTACACGAAATGCACTACAAATTTAAATAGTAAACAAAATATTTCCTAGCAAATATATAGTCTTTACATCACGGAACTTACCTCGGAAATTTTAGATCAAGCATTAATTTTAGTTGCTTCTAAAAGCAACCAAATGGAACAAATTAAGTTTAAGCTGTGGTTTGTGATTTATATGACACAGAGTACACAGGTGCCATTTTCAGGATTATTTCATAATTATGCGTAATATTAGCACTTGGCTTTATTACTCCTCCTGGCGTTATTACACCAGTACACCTTATAGTCTTTTACCCATTTCATTTATAATAAGGTACCCTGGGGTAATAACGCCACGTTAAGGTTCTAGCAATTTTCACGGCTCAGTTTTAGTTTGTATTTTTCAAACAAATATATGATTTCATACAGCAACTCATTGACTATCTATATAAAAAAATAATTTAACAGATATGAATACATAAAATGTAATGGCGTGATTTCTTGACCAATGCTATTTGGCGTTATTACCCACCTATATGGGTAATAACGCCCTGCAAACAAAACTATGGAATAAGTTGGAATAATTGCATGTAGATTGCCCAATTCTAAAAATACCAACTCTCAGCTCTAGAAATTGACAAATTGCATCCTAAGCTATTGAAAAAATTCATTTTTTTTGTGAAAGTGTAAGAAACATAGAGGTGTGGTGTAGGGAGGGGGGAATGAGGCAAAAGAATATCAGACCGTGAGCTTCTTTTTGCTTAAAAAACCGCTTAAATAGAATTATTAGAATCATTTCACAGTTTTAACTGTGTTTATTTGAATCAGTATTTAGGATGTAGCTCGGCCACTGTAGGGAGTCAACCGGGGTAAAAATTGCAAGGATTGGCGTTATTACCCCGTTATAGTTATTGCGCTGTACATTTTAAATTACAAATTATCTCAAAAAGATATCCAAAATCTTCAACAACATTTTGAAAGGCCATGAAATGTACTACAAATTTATGTAATTAACAAAGTATTTCCGGAAAAAAAAATAGTCTTCACATCACAAAACGTATCTCGCAAATTTTAGATCAAGCGTTAATTTTAGCTGATAGTAAAAACAATAAGACCTAAAAATGAAACAAATTAACTTGAAGCTGTTTTTTGCGATTTATATGACTCAAAACCCTTCTGCGCAGAACACATGGGTGTCATTTACCAAATTATTTCATAATTATGCAAAATATTAGCAATTGGCGTTATTACCCCGTCTGGCGTTATTACCCCAGGGTACCTTACATAATTTTAATTTCAACCCGAAACGTTCAAAATTGGTGACTTTTATTAATTTTTTTTAATAAAAAGAAGAGTAAAAAAAAATATTATATTTTGAAGCTGCATAAGCTCAGCGAAAGAACAAAACGCAGACAAACCTAATTTACCAAGGACTAAATCCTTCCACAAGACTTTAACACAAAAACCTACAAGATGCGTTTCATTTGGGCGTATTTTAATTATATTACTTTGTTTTAGTTACATGCTATTTAAAATATGTAGAAACATATTGATCATTTAAACCTTTTCGGCTCAGAGCATTTCCATTACGAAAGTGTTAAAATGAATGAATGACACCAGAATTTAAAAATACACTTATTTTTAAATTTAAAAAAAAAAGTTATATTTCACACATGTGATAAACCGAAATTTTTTTTACCGAAATTCCGGTGCCTATGTCACTTTTATTAATTAAAATTAAAAGGTTTCATAGATATACCAGCGCCTCTCAACGGGATACATACTGTACTAAACAATGTGAAGGTGAAGTTTTGTTTACGTACTCTAGAAGTGTTGGATATTGATTCATTATCTAGACATAATGCATGATTCTTTTTTCTTTGATGTGAAATTTTGAATTGCACTGAAACATCATTTCTATCGACCCCTTGCATTGATGTCACAGCAACGGCTGATACTCTAATCTGGTGCACATCTGGAGCCCAAACAAAACATCATAATTCACGTTTCACATTAAAAGCACGTGTGGTCTTTCTGTTTAATTTTGATTTTTCATATCCTAGCATTATTTTTCTAAGTGCTTAAAAAATGCAGCGCAAATCACTATGTTTACAAATGTGAAAACTCCACATTTTCCTTATGTTTGGGCGCCAGATGAAGCATGTAACGTCACATGCAATGGGGCAATAGAAAATGGTGACCGTCAGAGTGGTTCTACAGTCTAAGTGGTTGCAGTCCCATTTTATCTGACACAATATTATCCATTTATTCATCACACTATTGTCAAGGCCTTTAAAAATAAGAACTACCATATGGTCTAATATGAAATACAATAAAATCTGTGTTAATTATAAATTTTTAAATTATCATGAGAGAAATGCTTTGCTTATATAATGCTTTTATCTTTTTTAATGCTACATCAATGACTCCACGGTAACAGATAGTATTTATATATATATATTTTTTAATTTCTAATTCATATTTATTCCTTTTAAAACACATACAGAAGATATATAACAAATTCTGTATTTTAACGATAATTTACAGATTTACAGATAATTTTCCATAAATTTGGTTTGATGTATTATGGAAATGTTGGATTGTTCTTCTTAAATTATGTTTGTCGGGGGATTTTTTGTTTACATATCCTTGTTAAAGCTAATTCTATTTACCGAAATTATTTTTACCACCTACCGATAACATTATCAAAGACTATTTTGAAAAAACACTACCACTATAATAGATTAACTCAATAACCACTGGAAAACTCTTTATTGAAATTTATAAATACAGATCACAATTAAGATCTAAATAGGAGCAAGTCAATCCATCAAATAAAATTATTTAAGCCATTTGCAAGATTGGTGTTTCCAGTGTCTACCTTTTCAGGATTGCCTTTTCCAGGCATTATTTTTCTTGTGGCCAATTGCTCAACATACCTCTGCTTCGTTTATCTGAAAATAAAAGGTTTTGAATATTCTGTAAAACTTTATTTAACAATTATTATTTGCTAATTAGAATAGTTAATATGTTCTTCTATTAACTATGTATCGGGTTCCCCCGAAGTGATGGAACATACTGTAAGTTAAGTTAGGATATAAGTAGGTAATTCAAAAATTATTTTACTAGGTATGTATAAAATAAATTTAGTGAGATGGCTGATGTTGATTGTGGAAGCCTAATGTCTTCGATGACTATTCGCTAAATTTCAGAACAGTAGCTGCCATATTAAAGTATTTTTAAATTGAGGATTGAAAGCGGGGGAGGGGGTGCGTTGAAAGGCTGGTTTGAAGCTTATAGGCATAGATTTTTTTATATTGGATGACACTCAGTTTCTGCCGTTCGCACTCGGGACATATTTATGTTGTCACGTCTCTTCCAGTGTCGCAAATCGAGTTCTGTAAGCTCCAAGCCAGTTTTTCACACTCACACCCCCATTAAAAACCCCTTCTAAAAATAAGTCTTTAAAACTTCACACTTCCTCCAAAAAAATGCCAATAGTAAGTAAAGATCTAAAAATAAACACATAGGCATCTAAGACAGTAGGCTTCGATATTTCCCATCAACTACCGCAGGAGCACTATTTTATATAAACTGGGAATAATATTGCTGAAGCATCCACGAACATAAAGAAAAAATATTGTATAGAAAGGTAAGGTTGGAATTGAAGTGTCTTTGCAAAAAGCAAGAAATGCGAATGAAATGAAACTAAACGTCGTATTCACATGACATTTGCAATAAGGTTTCAAATGTGCCATCCCTAATATCACATAGAATTTTACAACATACAGGACCGGCAGTATGTAGAATAGTTTAAGTATACATTTTCCAAAATTTTCGGATTCCTTATATAAGAGACAACAAATGACTCTGATGTTGACTTTACTTTAAGGGGGCTCAGGGGATGAAAACTTTTCAAAAAATCGATTTTTTTATGATCTAGTTTGATTATTCAATTAATTCTGAACTCAATGAAAAAGCCGCATAAAAATATTAGCATTTTTAACGGAGTTATAAGCATTTATGTATGAATACTTACATAGCCGCATCCATATAATTTCAACTTTAAGTCGTGTTTTCTCAAAACTTGATTTTTCACGACTAACACCAAGATTTAAAAAAAAAACTGTTTGATGGAATGGCTTTTTTTTTTGTGTGTGTGTGTGTGTGTGTGTGTGCGTATAACATCATTATCTAGATAATGAATTAAGGATATAATTATCACTTAATAAAAACATTATTAAAAAATCTCTCAAATTTGAAAATTTAAAAAAAAACCCTAAAAAATACAACTTTTTTCCCATTAAAAATACTCAAAATATTAAACTATCTAAAATATATTAATTCATAATCTAGATAATAATGTTATATGCAAGCAAAAAAAAAAAAAAAAAAAAAAAAAAAAAAGGCCTTTCATCAAATAGTTTTTTTTAATCTTGGTGTTAGTCATCATCAAAAATCAAGTTTTGAGAAAACGCGGCTTAAAGTTGAAATTATATGGATGCGGCTATGAAAGTGTTGATACATAAATGCTTAAAACTCCGTTAAAAATGCAAATATTTTAATGCTTTTTTTTTGCATTGAGTTAAGAATTAAATGAATAATCAAATTAGATCATTAAAAAAATCGATTTTTTGAAAAGTTTTCAAACCCTGAGCCCCCCTTAAGAATATGAGTCACAGATGACACTAGAATCATTAAAACGGAACACTAAACACTCGCAAGACTCTGCCAAACCTATGTCGATATTGGGCACTGTTATGCAAATAAAACTCTTGTTTTTTGCTAACACAGTTCACTTCCTCCGTGTTATATGTAAATTAAAATCTATTTAAATGGGAAAAAAATAATCTTTCACTGCACATTGTGCTATATAAAAAAAAAAATTAATTTTTATTACGTGTCATGAATTTGACAAGTTTGATCGCTGTAACTGCACAAGAATAGTCTAAAGAATGTAATAACACGTATTTTGTCCATGTCAAAATGCTGCGTTTAACAAAAAATTAGAATTTGTTCTTCGGAAAAAAAATTAAAAGTACATTAAGGCAAAATTTGCTTTAAATATTTTTATTGATTACTCAAAAATATTATTATATAGATAGGTCCCGAGTGTTAAGCAGATAATATTAATTAATTTAAGACCATTAAATTACAAAATGTATCAATGCAATATTTAAAATCCCTTATTGTGTATATAGAATACAGGTCATAAAATATCTAATTTTAGCTGTAAATTTGAAAATGAATTTTTTTTACTATTTTTTCCACTATTAGATCGATATACGGATTTCAATTATTTTCTTTGATAGAAAAAGAAAAATTCGCGTAGTGAAGAATTAAATTAAATAGATTAAAATCAACAAAAGATGTAATGCAAACAGGGATATCTCGTAAATACAAAAGCAAAGTAATAATAATAATAATAATAATAATAATAAAAACATTGGGTTACTTATTTAATTTTTCCGAACTAATTTAAACATATTTTGCATTTAAATATTTTTTAAACATTTCACAATATTTTCCCCATTATTAGATCGATCTATGGATTTCAATTAATTTCTAAATTGAAAATAGAAAAAAATCGTGCAGTAAAGGGTTAAACTGAAGAAATTAAAACCAAAAAGAGATGTAATGCACACAGTAATATCTAGTAAATGCAAAAGCTAGGCAATATATATATAAAAAAAAAACATTAAGTTGCTTAATTAATTTTTCCAAACTAATTTAAATATTTTTATCAATCTGTCTTGCTTAATGTAAGAAGTAATGCTATACTTAAGACTCTAAAATGTTTTATTGAATTTGCTTTAACAGTTAGTTTGGGGAAAAATATACAATATGAATAATTTTTCTAGCATTTTTAGCCGGTTTGTGGGGAACAGTCCTATTAGTAAAGTAATGGGTCATAGATGGAATTAAAACATTGAGTAATACATTTATTCCCGCTGACAGATACTATAAATACTATATAAAATTTTAAATCTTATAATGTAAATTAATTTTAAATAATTTCATGTTCATATCATAAATAAACTAAATAATTTTTGCAAAAGAAAATAATAGTATTAATGGATATTAATAAAAAAAACAGTAACCATAAAACGGTTGACTTTCCCAGGTGCCTCAAAATGTAGCAACATGCTTAGTTAATTTTTCTTGCCAGTTCGCTACCAAATTGTGCGCTAATATCTTCATAATAAAGTCAATAAAACTGTCGCAGTTTAGAGACTCTTATATATTTTTTATACTTTTTATCTTATTTATACGGAATCTTATTTCGCGGCCTAAATAGAAAGGCATACAAAATGTATTTGTCCTCATTGTGTTTAAAAAAGGGAATAAATTAAAATCTAGAAGTACTTACTGACGCAATCTGGGAAATTACGGCGTGGCGTCCAGCGACCGAAACTGTTTGGCTCTCCGTAGTGGCATCTGAGTGTCATTGTGCGCGTGTATGTACCCTTAAAGACACGACCATGGCGGCAATATGCAGCACAGACACTGTAATATCAAATATTTTTTTAAGACAAAACACAACGCAAAATTAATATAATATTTTTTAGTATTTCGCATTTAACTCTGTTTAAAATTACAAAATCCTAAAAATTTAATTTTCTAAAGCGTTTTTCTTAATTTTATGTAACGTACAGAAAACAAAGTTTACCAATGTAATCAAAATTTAATAATATTATAATTTTAATAATAATTTTACCTTCGATTTTCATTTTTTCAATATATTAGCAGAAATGTGGTTAGACTTGTGTGGTTAGATTTTCTTTTTTTTTTTTTTTTAATTTGGCTTAAAGGGGCTTGATACGGAACTTCTGTATTCCTCTTCGTAATATTAATTCTATGGGCGTTTGGTGTATTTTTATACTGAAAATATCTCCTCAGGAAATTAATATTTTTAGACCCTTTTTTTATGCGTTATTTTCATTAAGTGTGGTTCATTTTTTCTCAGTTTTCAAATTATCTCGAAAACCTACGCTCAGTTTTATATGAATTGTTGAAATTTTACTCTCAGTTTGTAAATTTTTTAAATTTAAAATATTAAATTAAACAAAGATTTTAGAAACATTTTTAAAAATAAGAAAAAAGTGACGCGTCTTTAAGAATAGAATACAGGAAAATAATTTTGAAATATTAATTTTCTGTGGAGATATTTTAAATATAAAATTGCATCAAACGAACACAGACTTAACATTAGCGAGGGAAATTAGGAAGCTGAGTAAGCAGCAACCTTAAGAAAGGGTGTACGATTTATAAATTGGTAACAAATGTCTCATTTATATCATTTTCGCAGGCAAGAGGCTAAAGGGGTACGCATACCCTTGGGAATACTTAGCGAGTTTGCTGGAGATACATGACAACAGTGTCAGTAGTAGCGGATGCTATGATTTTTTAAATAAATTCTTGTTAATGATTATAATTTTTAATATTGAACTATATTCATTTATAAGTTTATTATTATTTTTATTTATATTTAATTTATATTTATATTTATGTATCATTACTTTATTGTTTATTATCATTAATTATTAACTAGCAAAAGCCATGCTTTGTTTGGATTCGCGAAGTATTATTTCATAAGATAAATATTTGAAAATAACATTATTTTTTTATATTATTTTTGTATCTTTATTAAGCAAAAACGTTATCTCATGTTTTGGCGCATTTAAATTTTAGATATGTAAATTCAGCCAAATAAGCCATTCAGCCAATAATATTGACAATTATTGGAAAAGCTAGACCTCAGATTATTAGCTGAAATTTATCTGAAAGTGAATGAAAATATCAGTTAAAGTATCGGAATACATTAAAATATTTAATTTCGATTAAAAGAAAGTTTAATTCAAAATTTTACTATCTGCTTTAGGAAAGAAGATTGAATCTTGTGACCCTAGCTCATTTCAAACATTTGCAAGTGGGACATATTTTTAAAAATTGAGCTGAAAGTTCTTATGAATTGAAAAAACTGTTTAAAAATCTGATCCAAAAACTACTTTTTTGTAAAATTTTGTTTAAAAATAGTTATTTAATATATTACATTTATATTAATAACAACCTAATTTAATAGGTTTTATATATTTTTTAAAGGACGTAGATTATTCTTATTTTAATGAAATGCTTACAGATTCCACAACATTAGTTTATAAATTACTAATTTTTTTAGAAATTTTGACTGTTGTTTGTATTTGTATACCTAAAATGTGCAAAATATTCATGAAAATGGTTCAGTTCCTGTGTTGTACTGATATATTTATTATGAAATTCATATTTGTGTTCCTATTTAAGGTATTTAAATTTAAATAATTGATAAAAGCATTTTTTGGTTAAAATTTACACAATTTTTAAAATTAAAAAAGTCAAAACAAATTAAATTATTTATTTGTGTGTTTATGTTAAAATTTTACGTTATTATTTTTAGGAATAATTAGAATTTTACTGTTAAAAATTCATTATATATTTTAATTTGTTTTTGTTAATTTTCTATGTGTTATACCTAACATCAAAAGCTTAATGAATAACTTCATAATTCGTATCTTATTTATATGTTAGTTTCAAGTATGTATAAAGTTTATTTTTTTAGTATTTGAAAAATTGAAAAAAACTTTTGGTGAAAAAATTATTTGCTTTAAGAGTTAGGTAGCGTTTATTTATTCCAATTATTGTTGTTGTTATTATTTATATATATATATATATATTTATTTATTTATATATTTATTTGCAAATTCAACCAATCTTTTAAATAGTTTAATTAGTAGAACTTGACGGGTTTGTACTATTATTATACTATTATTATTATACTATTATTATTATTATACTATTATTATTATTATTATTATTATTATTATTATTATTATTATTATTATTATACTATTTGTACTATTATTATTTAGTTTGTACGATTATATGTTTTTATCTCTATGTCAAAAATGGTTTGCCTATTGCTATAATATTGGTAGGCAGGAGTTGCTGGATATGAACCTAGTCGAGCACCGTCGTCCCAACCTTTCAAAGTTTTCATGGTTTTCTTCGAACCTTGCTTAAATACAGATCACGCTCCCTCAAAAAGACACTTACAAAGGGCAGTTCCCCTAAGGCCAATATCCCTCTAGTAGGATATTGACCATCACAAAATATTCAAAACCAATATTGTTTTAACCCTTTATCTACCGCATTATGAAATGATGAAAATTTTACATTCTAAACAATTTTATGCAAAATGTTTAAACTGAATTAAAAGCTTTACGTAACCATTTAATAAATATTTGAAGGATTTTGGAAGGATCGAAGGATTTGGAAGGATTATTTAAATTTGAATTAACAGAGATTGAATTAACAATTTTGTACAATTTTCATAACCCCACCCAAATCTTTCATTTTTTATTATTTTCTTAACATTTTATTGAATTACAAAATGTACAAATATGATGTTCTTACAATATAAATGTAGACATATTTTCGCATTGAAAAATCCCCATCCCCCCTCGCTCAGCGTCAAAAAAGAAGAAAAAATACAAAGGCAAAAGAAATCATCCTTTTAAAAATATTTTTGTCTTCTGTAATCAATAATGCTTTTGGAACAAGATAAAGTAATGTATCTGTAACTCATTCTAAACTGTATTACAAGTAATTGACCTATTAAAAGAATTTTATAATAAGTTATTTTAATGATATTTCTAAGTACCATCGTCATATAAAGGGATAATAGTATCAATCATTTTTATAATTTCAACTTTTCTTATCAGTTTATAATTCCAACAACGCTTCACATTTTAAGTCATTTACAAACATTACTTTAGACAAGATTCAATCTCCGTTATTGAGTTTCCTTTTCTAATAAAAGAAGGTATTTTGTTAAAAATATCAGATTGGAATAACAAATTTTTTACATTTTTTCATCATATGCTTTTTCGCAATGCAGAGATGCATATTTCGGCCTCCGCAACATTTCGCAATTTATGATGTCACCAGTTGTCCAAGGACCAACTAAAAAAAAATAATAACATAATACCCAAATTAATGCTTTTGCAACTCTGATACATATTTGCATTATTCACTTATAAAAATATATTCATTAATTAATTTTTAAAACATTTCATATACAGTCATAAATGAAAATGCAAAAAAATACGAATGGTTGCTCTGCGCCATCACAGAAGCCTGTTCTAAAACTAGTAGTATATCTTAACTTTCAAATTTTTATGTCATCACTCTAAGATGTACTAATACGAAATGCATACATTCGCAAATTTCTCATACGAAAACACGTAAATCCTATAAGTTTTCTACAAATATTATTAATAATTTAAAATTTTCACCTTTTCTTATTTCTCTCAAATGCAAATAGCTTTTAAAAATAGCTTATATAAAATGAATAAGTAAACAGCGTTATAAAGACAATATAAGGAATTTATTTTAAACATATCGTTTTAAATCTCACGGAATTTTCACAAAAAAATTATATCCCATTTTAATATTCGCATAAAAATAATTTTAAAAGGTCTATAAAAACCAAAATATATTGCAAATGTGAATTTCCAGGTGTCTCAATCATTTCTATTATGGAGTTAGATAAGAAAAGGTAAAAGGTTAGAAAGAGAGAATATTCAACAGACGATGATGTGTCAGATACAACTGAAAGAACAAGGCATGAAGAATAAAAAAATATATAATAGAAACATAAACAAAAATTTGAACGCTAACTCACTTTTTCACAGTATCTTTACAGTTTTTCAACTATTTATACTATTTAAAAGTAGGCATACTTAAAAGACACAATTCTTTTAAATATCAAGCAGAAAATAATCTTTTTTTTAATATTAATTTGACCTTTTATTAATTTACTGACATTTGTTACAGTCACATTTTTGTAATTTTCCTCATATTAAGTAATTTTAAAGCTTCAGTATGTCTAAAATATTAAAGTTTCTTTTATTATTCTTTATACTGCTTCGCAAAAATTATTGTTTACTCTACAATAAGTCTCATCCGAAATGGCCATCTTACTTGGTATGATTCTAAGAATTCGAAATGTAAATTCTTACAAAAACAAAATTTTGATGTTTTCTAAAATATCTATCGAATGAAATAGACTCTTAATTTTACATAAGAGTTCAAGTTTTAACAAGATATCAATAAATAACAAAAAAAAGGTACAAGTTACTTTTTAAATAATTACGTCAAACACTACGGCATCCTAACCCAATCTACTCTACACGTGTGTATTTAAAAATAAATTTGATTATTTGGAAGTATTATTTATTACGCCTAAATGTATAGATAAGATTTCCTATTTCCAATTAATCTCTTTGACTTATTATCGTATAATCATGAACTGATGATGCGAATATACTCGATACCTTTTTTTTTTTTTTTTCTGGTTTTATTATAAAATATATTTAATTATATATTTATTAGGAACAAAAATCATGAATATTTAATCTATATAGATATAAGGAGAATCATTATGTATGTTCAGTACCGTATCTATTGCTCTTCCTGTTTTCACACACATAAATTAGCTGAACCATGATAACGAAAAATACGATTTCGTATTTCATTTTCTTCAAGAGGTTTATTTCCCACAGTTTCTGAAAACAAGAATAAAAAAGATGTATGTATGTTTAAACATACAATGAACAAGAATTAGTAAATAAATGGTATATTTAAACTATTAATAGAAAATTCATTCATGAACGTAATTTTGTTCGCTTACTTACCATGATTTTGTTCAATACTCGAATAAAGTGTGTAATGATCAAGAAATTTCCTAAAGTGAAAGAAATGTATATTTTTTCAAACATAAGAATAAATCATCCGTTATTCACTTTGTCTCTACACAATAGAGCGCCAGTCATTTTATCTGTAACTAACCAAATTCCAATTATCGGATCAGCCTATTTTTCTAAAATTTTTTAACTGAACTTTCAACAATCGGAGTACCCTAATTCTCTCAATAAAAAATAAAAAATAAAATCTAATTTCTAGTTATTCAAACACACTTTTTCCTTTTTTCTTTCAGATTTATCAAACAATATTGATTCAACGATTAGCGTAATGTTTGGAGCAGTCACAACATGATAGGAACAGATGAAAATCAAAGCGAAAGCTCTAGAAATGACTCAGCTCCTTCTCACTTCTAAGCCGTTGAATGTTTAAGAAACAGGTTTTGAGATGACTCAAACGATAGAAGAACAATGAACCTATTCAACTAATGCGTTTAAGAACAATTTGAGAAATGAAAGCATTGAAAAGAATATCCCTTTTTAAGGAAAGCAACACTCGAATGGTTTTTTGCTTATATTATATTCTCTTGTATTCAAAAGATGATAAAAATAAGTAATAATAATAATAATATTGATTAAAATTTTAAAAATTAAAAAAATGTAAAAAATTTATAAATAAAATACAGTTTTTTAAAAACCAATTTTTTAACACGCTATCAGTAACTGGTGCTCATAACTCTAAGCCTGGATAAACTGTAAATTTTTTTAAATATCAAGAATATTTCTTAAACTGTCTGTCCATATCCGAATTTAAGCTTATCAGAATTAGGGTCGATAACGATTCATTCGGATTATCGGTGCTATACCGTACATAATTATATATATATATATTTTTTTTTTTTTTTTTTTTTGCATCTAGGGTACACGTCTAAATTAAAAATTAAGGTAATAATTATAACTAATTAATTATGTTTAAGAGCAAAAACTCGCATTAACTTTTAAATGTTATATTAATTCAAAATTTCATACAACATATAAGAGAAAACTAATCTATAAGAAAATATTTATTTTTCACAAAGAAAAATCTTTACAAAAATTTGCATATTAAAACCTATTTAACATGCCTTATTACCATTAACCTGCCTGTTTAAACATGCGAATCATTTTTGTGTAATATAATTTTACCCACCAAATATTACATTTGCAGGAGACATTCGGAATAAAAATTGCTCTTTTATAAAGTAAATTAAGATAAGATTTTACTTATTTTAAAATAATTTGATTTTGTAATTTCTAATGCCATCCAAACATTTCAGCATTATACACAAAGAGGATCTTTGAACCCTTAAATGGTAAAAACCAAATGAATTATAATGAAAGTAATACGGATTCATGTAACTGTATCTTACTATATGAAATAGTACCAATCTATTAGTAAAGAAGGCTATTAAAAATGACATTCTAATCATCAAAAATATGTAATATAAGTGAAAAAACGCTTTGCAACTAAAGAAAATTAAAGCATTATACTGCCAGAAATCATGTAAAAAATCTAATAACTATAATATTATGAAAAAAGTATGTCTGTGCGTAATGTTTGCGTCATTTTTACACCGCCGAATAAATACAAAATTGTACCTTAATATGTAATTATTTAAAATTTCTTTCGGAATTTATTGGATTTTTAAAGTCTAAGAAAATTTCATGCACGATTTTTAGATGTATATTTGACATTTGCAAACAGCCAATTACAAAAGATAACATGTTTGCGCTTAAATTAATGTAAATTAAATTTGTTTGGCGATGATTTCTTGCTTACATTCTATAATGAAACATAAACTTTATCTATTCTTTAATAAAATAATAATAAAGAAAAGAAAAATATAAGAAAGGTAAACAAATCAAGATTATAAAATATCAAATTAAAAAATATTAACAATTTTTAGCAAATTCTTCGAGTATTAATTTCTGGCACTAGGACAATACGAAAGATTCGCTCTTAATAATATTCAAAATTTTATATGAATACATTATTGCTAACTTATAAATAAGATTGTATTGTTAATGAAACATTTAAAACATATTTATCAAAGGTAAAAATTAGCCTAGAGTTAGTAAACTTCGACAATAGAATCCCACTAATCTGAACTAAATGGGATCGGTGCCTGTGTGGATTACAAAAAAAATCGGATTAAAAAATTCCGATAAAATTAAAAGAGAAACTCTCACGATCTAAATAATGTAACTTATAAATATTTTTAATAATAAACTAAACCTTCTACACTAATAATCTACCATAATACAGTTTTTTTTCTGACTAGCCCGAATTTCGCTTCGTATTCTGCAAATACGAAAATACTTTCCAGGTAAAGTCCATATTCATTTAAATGCAAACAAGGATTCATCAGTTTGTTTAATGAAGAAGTTCATTTTGAAAAGAGAACAGCAAATCGGGCATAGCCTACTAGTTGTTGTATGCATAATCAAATATTTTCGGTATGAAATCCTATATGTATTAAAAAAAAAAGAAAAACTAAGTCGCGGGAATTATTAACATCTTAACGTAGCATCATTACCACAAGGCACCTTACATAAAGTTTTAATTAACACTTTTTCAAAATAAAAAGAAGCTAGACCTCACAAATGTATGCGCTCGTAATAAAATTTTTTATCCTTACCTGTGAAGCCAACGAAATAAATCGAGTTACAGATTAGAAAATACTGTTGGCTATCACAAATTTGTACCTGTTTTTATATGTTTGACAAACAGAGTTAATAACGATATTAATACTCTTACGAAATATTCAAATTGAGGAAATACGTCATCGTGTATTTCGCAAAAAATGATTATACTAGCGAATGAAATAGGTCTCTTCGAATAAATTGCGCAATATTTCTTTTACTTTTGGTCATTGTTTTTGTACTCTACAGGAAATTAATATTTTTATTATTTTACATTACAACAGATAATGGAAGAAACTGCTTTCAAACAATCGATATTTATTTATTGAATTTTAATTTTTTATTCCTTTTTTAAGTCAATAGAATATCATTATTTTATGTTTGGTTTATACCAAGAAATTAATTAAAATTGTCAGATTACGTATGTTTGATGTGCTTTATGTGCGTATTACGTAAGAAGGCAAGGGAGAGATTATAAATGGAGAAAAAAAAGAATAAACGCATTGGGTAATTAAAAATAAAAATTTTAATCAATAGAAATTATTAATTGCTAAAGTGATTTTCAGTCATGATGTTTCAGTCAATGTTTCATTTTACAAAATACCTGATATCAGTCTAAATATGATTACATACGAGATATTAAATTTCTTCAAAAAATCATCCAACAATTTTGATGTGCATCTTAATCAAGAAGTTTTTTTTAGTCTAGACGACGTAAATGCTGGGTGGCGTAATTCGGGATTTTACTGTATCCCAAGTTTTTGACACCTTATCTTTTTTTAAAATATGGTTAAAAGAAGGTATTAATAACTGTGCAACATCTCTAACGCGATAGCACAATTAATAATTGTTCTACCGCTATATATCGCCCTATAGGAGCTTTTCATTCTTTCCTTATTATTACATCACAGATACGATCTGACTATACCGTATTTACCTGTTTATACCGCGCACCCCCTACTTTACAAGAAAAGATGGCGATTTTTTTAAATCTCGTATATAACGCGCACCTTAAATTTGATAGGTAAATGAATCAATGAATAAATGAATTTCAGTAATGAAAGTCGAAACAAACACATTGCATCAGTCCCAAAGCAAGACGAAAATGCATTTTACACGTTCGGGTAAGTAGGAAATGATGGGGGGGGGGGGGGGGGGGTAGAAGGGTATGACGGCAGTGAGAATTGCTAATTAGAGTTTCCATAATGTTAATGCATAAAAAGTGCAAGGAATGAAATAAAGATGTAGTAATACATCAATTAAATAAGATTTTCGAGTAATTATGTATCCTTTGAATACATTTCTTGATTCATATGTATATCATGTGATTGCATCCAGCAGTGAAAAACTATTCAGTTTATAACGCCACCTTGAAGTTTTGTCTTTTTTTTTTTTTTTTTTTTTTTTTTTTTTTTTTTTTTTTTTTTGAAAAAAAGTGCGCGTTATACACGAGTAAATGTGGTATTTAATTAGATTTCATATTTAGTTAAACATTTTCACTTATTTGTCTTTCGGATATACAACCCAATAGCCTCTTTTATTGTGCATTTCACGATTTCTATCACAGCTATATCTCATTATCTATGGAATGGAATCCCTCAAGCAGTTAAAACTTAGCATGAATGGGAACTCCTTCATATGGATTGGTTTTCTGTGTCCATTCATAGAATGTGGCACTGATTTGAAGTAACGGTCCCCAAACTTGAATGAGTAAACGGAACTATAGAAAAAAATATCTATTTAACTCTTTTGCAAAGAAACAAAATTGAAAAACAAAAAAATAAAAATGAAACAATTTTAAATATTTTAAAATTTATGTTCCAGCTGGTGGTTGTGTAAAATAAAAGTAGTTGGATCTGCAATTCCAAAACATTCTTCTATCTAATGCATGTTAAAAATTCAAAATTCGCTGCAAAAGTGTTAAAATTAAACGCCAATCTATGCCCATCGTAAAGAGGTCAAAGGCATGAAATTCCGTGCATTTGTTCTAGACATAGATATATTGTGAATATCCAGAAAAACACAACATAAAAGCGCCATTTAATGGATTACTTTCAGCAAAACATAATCAGCAATTATATTTATCAATGTATAGATGAATCCGAAGTTTAATGAAAATGTGTTCATTAGTTCTAGAGATAGAGCTACTGCGGGAATCGAGAATAACTTAGCATAGCAGCGCCACCTGTTGGGTGATTGATACCAAAAGTAGAGAGAATCATTTCATGTCAAGTATTAACCGAATTTGAATTTTTATGAAATTCCGTGCATTAATTATTGAGATAGAGCTATTTAGCAAATCGAAAAAATTACAGAATATCGGCAAAATGTAGAGATTTTCACCAAATGTAGAGATTTCCACCAAAACGTTCTCAGCATCTAATCACTTCAACTACTAATATGAATTTGGTGATAATCCGGGCGTTCCTTCATTTAATTAAAACAAAAGAAAAAGCAGCACCATAGCTCTACAAGTTTAGCTATTTGCACAAAAATTTTGTCATCATCCGTCATATCAGGGACTGCTTTAATATAAATTTTTATTAAATTCTGTGTGTTATTTCTTGAGGTAGATTACCCACAATGTTTATGTAACATACAGACAGACATTTTGTTAACCCCTTAACGCGCAGTGTTGCCGGGTCGGCAACACCTAAAATTCCCTCGTTTAGAGACACAAAAACTCCGTGAATATTTCATAAACTACTCTAATGGCTACTTTGAATCTTTCTTATGAGTTCTAGATGGCAGCACCACAGAGATCAAACTCTACTGTTTTTAAATAATAGGTAAAATGTTTTACTGTAATACGCGCTTCACAGCAATGCTCTTCTTACTGCGCTTATCAATGCTTTACTTATGGGAGGTTACCACTTCGGCAACAGCTATATAATTAAAATAGTTAGTGCAATCTTCACAAAACAATACATGTGTACTCCTCTAGGCCCTAAATAGATTGCCTAAATTTTTTTTCTTTAAATTCCAACTTTAAAGAGTAGTGCGCCGGAAAGGGTTAAATGGTCTCCTAGTGGAGAGATTAAAAACATGTGGTTTTTAATCTCTGACTTCTAAAACGAGTAAAATCATCGACGAGTGGAATTTATTACGAAATTATTTCGAATTTATTACGGAAAATTTATACGAAAACATTATTTAATGGTAACGATAGAAAAATGTAAAAATCGGTGAACAGTTGGCTGGGTCACATGATTCCCTATTTAATTTTTATTATTACAATGTAACAAATAGGATATATATTTTTCAAATCTTTAAAAAATGGAAAGAACCAGAGTTATTGGAATTTTCCAGGCATGAGAGAATTTATATGATTGAATAAAATATGGTATTATTGTTTCAAAGTTATGATTAACATAATTAAGACAAAATGAATATACTTCTTAAAGACATGCTTTCAACAACATTCACAAAAGTGTAGAAAAATATAATATATATTTATTTAAGTACACTAAAGAGTAGAAAATAATTTTGAGGCATAGAAAATAAATTGTTTTATTTTTCATGTCCACGGGGAAAAATGGTAACGTGTGAATCAATTTAATCAATTTAACATTAGATTAATTTCGGTTTTCGGTTTTTTAATGGTGTTGCATTATGTATGTAAGTATATTCAGGTTGAATTTAAACTCTTAGCCAAAACTTTAAGGGGTAATAGTACACATCAAGACAAAAAATATTTAATAGATAACTATGGATACCAAACATCTTCCGAAGGAGATAGGCGCCATTAAAATTTAGAAACCAAAATGCTTATAAAAATGCTTATTAAATTTCAAATGCTTATAAAAAACAGACAATTCGATCGATTCGTTTGAGGTGCTTGCTTTAACTATTTTTTATGTCAGTATTTTCTTGAAAGTAATTTTAAAGAATTTAAAAATATCGATAGAGGGGACTTTGGAGTATCCAACGACTATTTTTTTAACATTATTTTTTGCATCTCATTATATGCATTAAAAGCTTAAAATTATACCTAAATTTTGAACTCCAAATCTGAATCGTTCGATGTTGTTAAGTAGCGTAAACATAACTTCGTTTAGGAGTGTGTGTGTGTGTGTGTTAGGGTCAAATTTCAACAATTTGTGCTATTTTAACCACTGCCAATGAGTAAGAGTTTCATCTCAAAATTTAAGCTTAAGTCTAAGCTTTTGAAACCGTTTAATGCTATATAAAAATTAAGGTTAAAAATATTTGTTCGTTTCCCCCAATTTCAAATTCGCCCTTTATCGGCCTTTTTTGAACTAAATATTTAAAATATGTTTTCACGAAAATATTGATCAAAAGAATTGTTTTAGCAAAAACCGCAAATGAACCGACGAAATTTCCGCTTTTTATAATCATTTGAAATTTTGGCCATATACTTTAATGTCGCCTATCTCTTTCGCTAGACGTTTTAAACACTTAATTTCCCGTTTAACATTGTTCGTTTCCATGTTTATAATCACCCCTTAATATTTTGCGCAAGAGTTCAGATTTGAACCTTGTATACATATAAAGTTTGCACAGACACTTTGATTTATTTTCTTGAACATCAGAAAAAAAAGGCAATTTCTTTTCTAGCCTCAAAATTATTTTAAAATTTTTAGTGCATTAAATAATTTTTTTTCTACATTTTTCTAATTGTTAGTGAAAGATGTTTTTGAATAAAAATGCATTTATTTTTAATTTTTTAGCAATGCAGGTGACTTTTTAAGGGTTATGTACTTAAAAAATGAAAATGGATGAATTATAAGATCACTCTTGTGTTTACGACAGTCTGTCTGTCACAGCCATTGTACGCTTAAACTAATTGAACATGAAATGTTCAATTACGCTCAAATACAACTTAAATATTTACAGATTATGAAACAGTTACTGAAATAGATAGGAAAATGTACAGGTGCTAATTAAATTACATCAAAAAAATATTTGTATATCGATGCGATTTAGGTATTATATTTCTGAGAAAATGTAGTTAAACAATGTATCCCTTCACCCATTTATTTCTGAATCTACTGAAACCAAAATTATAAAAAAATTGAGGCAATAGACATTAATTTAAACCTTACAAAAAACTATGGCAATTACCCCAGGTTTACATAGTTATTGAGAAAAGAGCATTTTTCCATTTCATATAAATGTCAATTGCGAGCATTGGACGAAGGTTGTCGAGGTGCGCCGAAGGTACATATCGAAGCAGAAGTATAGAGGAAAATTTTAGTAATGATTTTCGAAAAAAATAGCCGATAATTAACCGAGATATTAACTCTTATTGACGCAACGACATTGACATACATAATGTCTGGGGCGGCGTATTCTATGTATATCGGCTTTTAAAGACTATAGAAAAACTTTTATTGGTAAATACAGTGGCGGTCAAAAGTTTCCGGCCAGCAAACATTTTTCAGTTAATTTGTAAATATACCCATATGAAGAGGAATCTCAAAGTGATACAAAGTTTATACATTTTATTGACATAATAGTTAGGAACTTACTGATAGAAGAACATGTAAATATCAATAAATTTATCTGATAAAATTAAGTATAAAGGAAAACGCATATTCTCAAAAGTTTCCGGCCACCTTCACATGTTTGTAAAAAAGTGGTATTGTAATAGAAAATTACAGTGATCAACAACATTTACAATTAGTATTTTATCGTATTACTATTTTATTAGCTTTAGTAATAAGTACTGCGGCAAGTGACTTTCATACACTCAACGGTTCAAGATCGTCTATGGTACGTTTTTCCTACATTTCTTGCAATTTTGGCGACGTTTCGGGGTAGGTGGAATATTTAAAGTTCCGCAGACTTTTGTCAACTTCTTTTCAAAGATCTTCTATTGGATTCATGTTGTGCGCTTGGGCTGATCATTTCAAAAACGAAGTTTTTTGTGCGAAAACCATTGCTTATCGACGTTTGCATACATTATTTATCTCGTTATTATGTTAAGAAAAACAGTTGCGACCAATTTTTTTTCTATAATAAGGCAGAAAACAGTCTTGCAAGATATCGTTATACATTGTATCATTCACCTGGCTGTGGATTTCAAATAACGAACCGACACTTTTTGAAGAAAAAACTCCCCACGGCATATTTTATTGGTAAATACAGTGGCGGTCAAAAGTTTCCGGCCAGCAAACATTTTTCAGTTAATTTGTAAATATACCCATATGAAGAGGAATCTCAAAGTGATACAAAGTTTATACATTTTATTGACATAATAGTTAGGAACTTACTGATAGAAGAACATGTAAATATCAATAAATTTATCTGATAAAATTAAGTATAAAGGAAAACGCATATTCTCAAAAGTTTCCGGCCACCTTCACATGTTTGTAAAAAAGTGGTATTGTAATAGAAAATTACAGTGATCAACAACATTTACAATTAGTATTTTATCGTATTACTATTTTATTAGCTTTAGTAATAAGTACTGCGGCAAGTGACTTTCATACACTCAACGGTTCAAGATCGTCTATGGTACGTTTTTCCTACATTTCTTGCAATTTTGGCGACGTTTCGGGGTAGGTGGAATATTTAAAGTTCCGCAGACTTTTGTCAACTTCTTTTCAAAGATCTTCTATTGGATTCATGTTGTGCGCTTGGGCTGATCATTTCAAAAACGAAGTTTTTTGTGCGAAAACCATTGCTTATCGACGTTTGCATACATTATTTATCTCGTTATTATGTTAAGAAAAACAGTTGCGACCAATTTTTTTTCTATAATAAGGCAGAAAACAGTCTTGCAAGATATCGTTATACATTGTATCATTCACCTGGCTGTGGATTTCAAATAACGAACCGACACTTTTTGAAGAAAAAACTCCCCACGGCATAACGTGTCCTCCACCATGCTTCATTGTCGGAATAACACAGGTCGAATCATATCTTTTGTTGTTAGGTCATTGGAAGTCGTGTCTGCCATCCCTTTCAAAACTGTTTCGAATTCGATTGATGGAAAAATAGAACTTTTTTCCAGTTTTCACTTGACCAGACTTTGTGTTTTTTGGTAAACGCCAGCCGAGTACGTTTGTATTTTTTTAAGTCTAAAAAAAAATTTAACACCGACTCTTCTATAAAGTTATGCATCACGTCAGAATGTTGATACGGTATACGGACTTATTTCAGCAATATTTTCATTCCGTAAATCGCAGTATATCACAGCGGAATTTTTATGCGGTTTATCAGTTGTTTTTCTCCTGATAATTCTGTCAACAGGAATAGTAATTTTCCGGGATCTCCCGGACCTCTGAAAGTCCTGAAGGCCACGGCCATCTTTATATAATTTTTAAATATCGTTTACGGTCGATTTTTACCGATCGATAACTTTCCCGCAATATATCTCGAGAAGATTGGCCTTTTAGCGACAGACTAATCACTCATTTATGAACAATAATTGTTGAACTTTTCAATTTGGAATTCAGACTATGCTATACACGTCGATTCATTCATAAACACAACCAAAAAACAGTTTACTGATAGAAAAAAACTAAAGAATGATAAGTGGCCGGAAACTTTTGCACACGACAACTTCGAATTTTATACCTTTGCATGAAGCATCTTCGGTATCACATCAAAATGATCACGTTGTCAGAGGTCATTCACATTTTCCTAACTTCTGAAGCAATTGTGCTTCTTCTTTGCTGAAGCCTTTTGGTAAATAAATCGAAGAAACTAACTGGCCGGAAACTTTTGACCGCCACTGTATGTGCAATGCAATGTACAATAGCAGTATAAAACAATAAACGTCGTCAATCTATTAAAAAGAGAATAATTTAATTAGAATTTATTACATAAATACTATTGGATTCGCGAATAGTTTGCATTGAGCGTAATTCTCTTTACGCATCCAATGCGTTTAAAACATAATTAAAAACATATCAGGTAAAATAGAGTTCGGACAAAGGCAGTGTTATAATTATGTGTCTTCCTTACTAAGCGCTCTTCGCACAGTCTCAAGTTTAAACTACGAACAATGGTTTTGTTTAGCTACACAACAAAAAAAATTATTACGATGCTGAATTTAATTTTATGAAATGCAACATAAAGTTTAAATACACTACATTTATTGTCAGTACCTGATTAATTTTTTCATAAATCGATTTGGATTAGATAAAAAATGTTGCACAGATTAGCAATATTTGATATTATTTAGGCTTAATGTTTCTTTGAACAATTATGGTATACTCATTCCTACTTTCCTCAAAATCAGCTCCTATGCCCAACTGTAGGTTGTATAGTTTTTTACTAAGACTTCTTTTTCTCTTGATAACGATCTTTTTAATAATACATTTAATAATTCGTGCATGTATTGTACGGAACACTCTAAGTGCGAGCGATAATCGCACTTGACCGTTTATCAGTCTTACTTTACATTTATTTTCTTTTTAATTTATTATTCTAATAGTACGACAAAGAAAATTTAAAACTGAACAGTGTTAACAAAATCTGCTTGATTTCTAGCAATGGTGTTGGGTCTTATCAGGCCGGGTTGGGCCTGTTTTCCCTGATTTCTGTACTGGTCGGTCCGGACCTGTGAGTGAAATTTGAAAATATAAATGGGCATGGTCGGACTCGGGTCGAGCTTTTAATTTTTACACCGGACTGGGCCGTGATAACTTCGAATCGGGTCTGGTCGGGATTGGAAATCCCGACCCATGCACAACTCTGCAAAACACTAAACCCTTTCATAATAAATTTTCTAACTAACAATTAAAATCCCATCAAAATCAATTTTATTTCACTGAAATTACAAGTGGTAACCAAATTTCCAATTGCACTTTATTTACAGCTTTAAATAAATTAAAAAAAATGCAATAGCTTCTGTCATTCGTATTTGGAATTTCATTTAGTTTTATTTCCGTGTAGTACAAGTGAAAAATAACAGAGTTAGTCTTTTAAAAAACTTGCATGTTATTAATGAAAATTAAAATTGCAAAAGGTTAAATTTTTGTGAACGTTATATGTTTGTAATAAAATTTTTATTATTCAAAATATTTGAATACTTAAATAGGTAGTTAATAAATGAAAATACTTACGAATTTCGATTATTGGTACTGCAAATTGCATATTTTAAACATGAAAGGTGTTTTGCAGTACTACTCCTTAAATTGTAATATAAATCTAGGCATTATTTTACTAAATATGGAATGGTTTTTATTTTGCTAAATATGGAATGTCTGTCCGAATCTTACAGATTACAAAGTATCGAATTATTGATTTGTATAAAAATTGTCGTAATCATCAAAATATCGCCATTTACTTAAAATGTTCTGATCCAAGTGGTATTATGGCAATAAAACAACATTTTAAAGACGGACATCTTGAAAATAAGCTTCTGAATAGAAATTGAAAACCAAAAACTACTCCACTTCTCAAAATTAGACTAAATCGGCCTAGAATAAATTTGTTCATACAAAGAATAGCAGGATAAACTAGTTTATCATATGAACGTTAGGTTAAACTAATTTGGCCTAGGAAAATTTAGTTTGTCCTATGGGACCTAAGGACAGATTAGTTTGGACTAGGATAAAAGAGTTTATCCTATGTGCTTATGATAGACTAGTTTGGCCTAGGAATAACTAGTTTATACTATGGGCGTCAGGTTTGGTCTAGGAAAAACTATTTTATCCTTCAGGATAAACTAGTTTGACCTATAATCGGGATTGGCAGTAACATATTTAAAAATAACATTATTATCCATTAAAACAAAAGCGAGAAATTTAAAAATAGCACTCCCTTATAGGATTAACATTTGCTTCTCGTTCCTTTCTGAGACTGAAATATCGTCTTAAAAGGTGTATTCGAAGAAATACTTTTTCATTCTCAACATCTCGAATTTTTCCGATACATATTCAGATTTATTTCTAAAGGTAAAGCCATGAAAATGGCTGAGATGATTTTTGAAGAGACGTGCAAGATGCCGTGGGATTTCCTTTTTCGCTCCATTCATTAGAATTTGATTTATAAACAATTTTTTTCTCAGTGGGAGCCTTTTACTCGCTCCCCAGATCTCGTGCTTCGAAAATTCGGTTAAAAATGCCATTTAAATAGTCTTCTTTTGCAATATTTTCTTCCTTTATCAAAAAATCGACCAAAATGGCACCTTGAGTAGTTTTATAAATAAGAGAATTAACCAGCTTGGTGCGTTTGACAGTAAAAGTGAATTTAAAAATAAATCAGGAAATAAGCAGTTTGGATTGGAATACACCCTTAAGATGATTTTATAATATCTTTTCTACAAATCACTTTTATATTTTCTTGGAAAATTTATTTTAATGCTTGCGTCAAATTTGTAACAATTTATCTGTTTCTTTAACGCACTTGGTGTTGACCAACATTATGTGTGAACAAACTATGACAAACCAAGTGGCAGAGATTATCATAATGCTGTAAAGTAGCGAAAAATATAGAAATTTGTATATAAAAATAAATGGCACTCCGTGTGAAAACAACAATTGTATGCGTAAATGTTATAACTATGTATTACAATGTAGTCTATTAATGTAATTAAGTCGTTGTAATAAATATCTTTCTATATTTTAATTACTTGCTTTAAATATTTGCGAATCAAAATGATATTATTTTATTTTTGAAATGTTCTAAAACATTTACGTATTGAGCTTTAATATGGTTCCTGAAACCCTCCTGCTTAACAAACATTACTTTGACATCACTTTTAGATATGAAGATATAAAGTTAGCGACTCTCACTATTAAGAGATTTTGAATAAATATATATTTTTCATTTTTTGATAAATTATTTTTTCGATTTATAAGCAATTTTTTTAGTGGCAACCAATTTCCCCTCTTATTTTGACCTGTGTGGAGAACTCGGTTCAAAAGGCCTGCTTGAATAGTATTTTTTGAAAGACCTTGTGTGTTTCAAAAGAATAAAAATGAAAGAAAGAAATGTATTTTAATTGGTTTCTACACTGAAAAAAAACATATATCGCCGTCATCTAGAATGAATAAGTAGTCCTTTTCTAAATCCCTAAACTAGAAATATAGATGTCAGAGTTATGTGAATAAGTCTAGTAGATAAACCGTATTGATGAAATGATCGAGAATTTCTTATCTGTAGTTTTATAGATGACGAAACTGAATTTTACGAATTATAACTACTACGAATCGTTTGAAATGCGAGAAATTATCGCTTTGATTTCTGGAATTGATTCATTAACTGGAAGTCTACCTATTGTAACATTTTCCATATGTTCGCATTTATTTGAAGAGTTTTTTATATAAGTTTGACAGCAATAATATAGGGAAAGGTTTAGTAATACGTATAGATAAATCAGCGAGAATTTACGAGAATTTTAAAGCTGTTGGGTTGCTTTCTGTTTTAAAATGGCGTTTTAAAAATTTACTAATTTAAAAATTTAAAACTTTCTTAATTTGTTTATCATCTATATCAGTGTAATTATTGTTACTTTTTACAAAAAAAGGAGGCTAGAGCTTTTTATAAAACTTGAACTATTTTGAAACAAAAAAATCGGATATTTTAATTAGGAAACGCTTGTAAAAATACTACAGCATACGAACATCTGTTCATAAGAACAGATGTTCGTATGCTCTAATATTTTTGAGAGAGGGGTAATGAGGGGAGTATGAGGGGAAAAAATCACCTGTCCCAGAAATCGCAGACGATATGAAAAATGACTTTCGAATAAGCAGAAAGTTTGTAGAATAGAATGGCCGTCTCATGAGCCGTATCGTCAATCTTGATTTAAAAATTTAATTAAAAAATTTCTGAGGAGTCCTTAAAAGTGTGATTTAGATGAAATATGCATCTGAGAAAACTAAAATAGCTGTGGCGTGTTAAAAATAATTCATGTCATTGTTATTTTAGTTATTATCAGAAGGTTTGCATTTGTTTGTCCTTTGTTCTTTGTGAATGTGGATTACATAAAAAAGGTATGAAAAAGTGTTATTTTTTCTCTTGCTTTTCTTTAAATGTTATGATTTTATTCAAATAAATAACTGTCTCTCAATAGCTGCAATCCAACGATAGAAAGCAGTTACTATATAAATTAAATTTTGATAACATTTGTTTATTTGCAAAATACCATTCGTTAAAATCACATTTTCTAAAATTTTAAAATGATGCTGAAAAATTTAATAGTCAAAGTTTAACAATATTAGCAAATATTTAAAGGTATTTAAATTACTAATTAAGAAAGTTATTTTATAGAATATAACTGTTTGAAAGTTTAATTTTAAAATTTTATATTTACAAAGTCTGAAATCGTTAATAAATGAAAATAAAGAAGTTGTGCAACCAGTAATAATTTAAATTTTATTTTACTGAAAGATTTTATTTTAAAAAAATAACGTATATACTATTTGAAAGAATGAAACTAAAATGAATTAATGACTGAATGATGCTAGTTTATTATTTATTTTTTTTTAATTCTGGAGTCTAATTCTACTTTCCGACCCATCTGGTAGGCCTAGAATTATAATGAGGCTTGATATTTATAATTATCCTCTAATCCTGTAAAGAAAATCATAATAATATACCAGTATGTGTTTCTATTTTGTGTTTATGGTCTGAATTTTTGTACTTCATTTACATTAAAAATATTAAAGTGATTGTTTAATACTTAAAAATGGACAATATTGATGTGAAGTATAAAATTTTCTACTTATTGTAAATTTGAAAAAAATCATTTGTTAGTTTTATGTTTGAAATCATTTTTTACATGTTTAAAATTACTTATTCTAACATTGGAGTAAATGTTTGCATTTTGAACGTTAAATAGGATTTAAAATAATTATTTGATTTAAACACTGTTTCCCTTGTTCGTAGTTTAAACTTGAGACTGCGCTAAGCGCGCTTCGAAAGGAAGGCACAGAATTATAACGCTGCCTTTGTACGAACAATGTTTTATCTGATATATTTTTAATTAAGTTTAAAAGGCATATGATATGCACTACCTGGCCATTGACGAACGTCCACTTGCGATTTTAGACATTTTGTTAAATATCTAGAAAAATACATGAGGAAATATCTTGAAACTCTTAGTGTAGAAATATAATAATATAAGTCATACATTTCCGTGAAGATTTTTTTCCCGAAACTCCATAGGAGACCGTTAACAAATTAAAAAAGAATTAATATCTTTTGAATAACCCTGTTAAAACTAATGTAGCAAAAGCGCTCAAACTCTAGATTATGATTAAGTACCTTATTGTAATAAACTTTGTTCATTTTTATGCAAATAGCATGCATACTCGCAGAGAAATTAAATTTTATAAAAGTAGTTTTAAATTTTTTCAAAATTTTGCTTATAATTTTCAAAGTTCTTAATATAAAAAAATATTTTGTTCTGAAAATATGACAAACAACATTGCACACAACACCCTGCAATCAGAATTAAAAAATAATAAAAATTGTTTGAAAAATGAGTAGGTTTACTAAATAGTTTTTCACTGCGCATGCGTCAACGATATTAAAATTTAATTTCCATATTATGTTAGATAAATGTATAGAGTAACTTTTGTGAAAGTTTCAAAATCATAACTTGAAAATTCTGAAAATAATCGTCAATTGAATAAGTTGAAAATCCGTTATTCCCAAAATGAAGCAAAAACAAGAGGGGTTGTTTCCATATATTCATTTATCAGTGTCAATATAGAATACACAATATGAGACGTACTTCTATATTTGGATAAAATCCCTCATTTTTTTGCTTAATTTGGGAACAACGAATTTTGTCTTTTTTCTATAGACGATTAATTTCAGAATTTTCAAGCTACGATTTTGAGACTTTCACAAAAGTTGCTCTATATGTTTAGCTAACATAATATGCAAATAAAATTTTGAAATCGTTGACGCATGCGCAGTGAAAAATTATTTAGTAAACCTATTCATTTTTCATACAATTTTCATCAATTTTTAATTCTTTTTACAGGGTATTGTGTGCAATATTGTTTGCCATATTTTCAAAAAAAAAAAAAAAAAAAAAAAAAAACCTTTTTATAAAAATCTTAATTTTTCTGCGAGTATGCATGCTATTTGCATAAAAATGAACACATTTTATAGGTACTTAATCATAATCTAGAGTTTGAGCGCTTTTGATACATTAGCTTTGACAGGGTTATTCAAGAGATATTCATTGTTTTTTAATTTGTTGCCGATCCCCTATGGAGGTTCGGAAAAAAATCTTCACGGAAATATATGACTCATACTATTATATTTATACACTAAGAATATCGAGATGATTCCTTATGTATTTTTCTAGATATTTAACGAAATGTCTAAAATCGCAAGTGGACGTTCATCAATGGCCAGGTAGTGTATACTGAGAATTAGACTCGATGCAAACTAATTGCGAATCCAATATAGTATTTATGTGATAAATTTTAATTTAATTAGCCTCATTTTAACACATTGACGATGTTTACTGTTTTATACTTCTATTGTGCATGGCATTGGACATATATATCAATAAAAGTTCTTTAAAACATACCGATTGAACACATAATACGCCGCCCCAGACATTATGTATTTCAAAGCCGCTGCGTTTTTAAGAGTTAATATCTGGGTTAATAATCGGGTATTTTTTTCGAAAATTACTAAAATTTGCCTCTATATTTCTGCTTCGATATGTATCTTCAGCGCACCTCGAAAACTTTTGCTAAATGCCCGCAATCGAAATTTGTGTGTAAAGGAAAAATGTGCTTTTCTCAATAACTATGTAACACTGAGGTAATTGCTATAGTTTTTTTGCAAAGTTTAACTTAATGTCTATTACCACTTTTTTTTAATTTTACTTTCAGTGCATTTAGAAACAAATGGGTAGAGGGGGGGGACACATTGTTGCAATACATTTTCAACTATATCTTAGAAATATAAAAACTAAAATTAAAAGAAAGGTACTTTTGAGTTCAGAATTATGGAAACTCGCACACTATATAAAAATATATAAATAAATAAATAAATAAATAAAATCTTTAGAAGTAAAAAGTTTCTTCTTATAAATGCTCGAATTCCAGTTGTCGACAATTTCACTCGTTTTAGCAGTCAGAGATTAAAAATTACATGTTTTTAAAAAATGTCTGTCTGTGAGTTGAACATTGTGGGCATTCTATCTCAAGCAATAACACATAGAATTTGATAAAAATATATATTAAGACACTCCCTAATATAAACTGGTAATAACTAATTTTTGGTGCAAATAGCTCAACCGGTGGCGCTAATGTGCTGCATTATTTATGCAACAGTTTTATCACATGAAGAAATGCACTGATTGTCTCTAAATTCAGATTCTATTAGTAGTTGACGTTATTAGATGTTAAAAACATTTTGGTGAAAATGTCTACATTTCGTTTAAATCTCTATATTTTGGTGGAATAGGTGGCGCCGCTATGCTGTATTTTTTGCAATTTGTTTAATAGCTCTATTTAATAATTAAAGTACGGAATTTCATGAAATTTCAGATTCAGTTATTACTTGACATGAAATGATTTTGTTGACGTTTTGGTATCAATCACCCAACAGGTGGCGCTGCTATACTGAATTATTATCGATTCCCGTAGTGGATCTAGAACTAATGCACACATTTTCACTAAACTTCAGATTCAGCTATTCATTGATAAATACACTACTATGCCAAATATGACCATCCATTTGCGATTTTTGACATTTTCTTAAATATCTAGAAAAATACATGAGGAATTATCCTGAAACTTTATGTGTACAAAAATAATAGTGCAAGTCATACATTCCTGTGAAGATTTTTCCCCTAATCTTCATAGGGGACCGTCAACAATATAAAAAATAATGAATGCCTTTTGGATAACCCTGTCAAAATTAATGTAGCAAAAGCGCTCAAACTATAAATTGTGATTTTATAGAAGTGGTTTATTTTAATAAACTGTGTTTATTTTTATGTCGAGAGCATGTGTACCCATAAAAAAATTCAGGTTTTTATAAAAACAGTCCCAATTTTTCCCAAGATTTTTGCTTATAATTTGCAGAGTTCTTTATATAAAATAATATTCTCTTCTGAAAATATGGCAAACAGCGTTGCACAGAATACCCTGTAATCAGAATAAGAAAACAATAAAAATTGTATTCGAAATGGGAAGGTTTACTAAATAATTTTTCACTGCGCATGCGTCAAAGACATCAAAATTTCATTTGCATATTATGTTAGCTAAATGTATGAAGCAACTTTTGTGAAAGTCTCAAAATCATAAATTGAAAATTTTGAAAATAATCGTGTATAGAATAAGTGGAATATCCGTTATTCCCAAAATGAAGCAAAAAGAAAGGGGTTGTATCCATATATTCATTGATTAGTGTCAATATGGAATACACAATATGGGACGTACTACTACATTTGGATAAAATACCTCATTTTTTTTGCTTCATTTTGTGAACAACGGATTTTGTGCTTATTCTATAGACGATTACTTTCAGAATTTTGAAGCTATGATTTTGAGACTTTCATAAAAGTTGTTCTATACATTTAGCTAACATAATATGCAAATGAAATTTTGATGTCGTTGACGCATGCGCACTGAAAAATTATTTACTGAACCTACTCATTTTTCACACAATTTTTATTAATTTTTTAATTCTGATAACAGGGTATAGTGTGCAATGTTATTTGTCATATTTTCCGAAAAGAATATTATTTTATAATAAGAATTCTGCAAATTATAATCAAAAATCTTGCAAAAATTTGGGACTTTTTTTATAAAAACCTTAATTTCTCTACGAGTATACATGCCATCGACATAAAAATGAACACAGTTTATTAAAATAAGTCACTTATTCATAATCTTAAGTTTAAATGCTTTTGCTACATTAGTTTTGACTGGGTTATCCAAAAGATATTCATTCTTTTTTAATTTTTGTCGATCCCGTGTGGAGTTTTGGGGAAAAATCTTTACGGAAATTGATGACTTTTACTGTTATATTTACACTCTGAATTTCACAATAATTCCTCATGTGTTTTTCTAGATGTCTAACAAAATGTCTAAAATCCAAGTGGACGGTCATCTTTGGCCATATAGTGTATTATTGCTGATTACGTTTTGCTGTAAGTAACCCATTAAGTGGCGCTTTTATGTTGCGTTTTTCTGGATATCCTCAATAGTCCTATTTCAAGGACAAATGCACGGAATTTCATGGCTTTGCCCTTATTAAGATGGGCATCGACGCTTAATTTCAGCACTTTTGCAGCGAATTTTGAAGTATTAATATGCATTGGATAGAAGAAAGCTTTGCAATTGAATGTCCAACGACTTTTACTTTACATAACCACGAGCTGAAACATAAATTTTAAACTATTTAAAAATGTTTCACGTTTATTTTTTTGTTTTATCTTATTTTGTTTCTTTCCAAAAAAAAAAATTGCCATTTTTTTCTATAGTTTTGTTTATTCTTTCCAGTTTGGGGACTGTTACTTCAAATCAGTGCCACTTTCTAATTAAGGGCAGAGAAAACCAATCCATATGAAGGAGTTCAAACTCATGCTAAGTATTAACTGTATGATTAATTTTATTCCATAGATAATGAGATATAGCTCTGATAGAAATCGTGAAATGCACAACAAAAGAGTTCCATCTATTGGGCTACAGTGTAAAACATATCCGTTATTTTATACACATCATTTCCGTAAAATTTTATGGAATAGTTTTATTTTTCCGAAAAAACAGTAGAACTTCCGTTATTGACATTTTAAGATTATAATTACAGTAAGTTTTCCGTAAATTTTCTTTAAACAGAGAAGTTCCGTATTAAAACAGTATAGATTCCGTAAATAACTCTAGTGCTGTCATCTATATTTCGGATATAAGAGCAGTATAGAGTTGTTCTATGAACAACTTTTTATAATAATTTTCTTTTTTCTTTCTGATTTAATAATATAAAGCTAACATATTTTTAGAATAATAAAAAATAATAATAATAATAAAATTTTATTAATCCTTTTTAAGTTTGAGATTAGTTAGTTTATTTTCAGTTAGTTTATTTCCATTATGATATTTAAATAACGTTTAACTCATTTGTTACATATTTTTTAAAAAGTGCATAGGATAGTTTAAAATGGAAAAAAAAATTTTTTTAATTTTAATATGTTTTTTTAATCTAGTCACTTTAAGAAATTTGCACATAAAATTTAAAACATCCGAATTAAAATAAAGAAATTATTATAATGTTGACGATTATCTAATTTTAAAAAAAATAAAGAAAATTTATTTTAATAACGCGTAATAACTATCTTTTTTGAGATTAAAATCGATCGTCACACAAATACTTTGTTAAAATAGATGTTTTTTAAAGTATGTTAGTATCCTTTCAAAAACAAATAAGTAAATAAATATGAATAATATTACAATAAACTTTTTAAAATCGCCTTAAAATGAAGAAAACAAGACTTTTTAACGCATTCAACTATTAATACATGTAATATTTTAAAGTCTAAAATTTGTTTTTTTTATAGAACTGAAATTAAAAACTAAATATTCAAAATTATGGAAATAAAATCTGTTAAACATGTAGAACGTCACTCAATAGAAAATAATTATCTACAAAAATTAATGCGGAGTTCAACATAAAGTCTTTGCTTTATAAAATCATTCGAAATAAATAAAGATATTTGCAAACTCTTCATGTACAACTGTGGCGTAATGGTATTACACTACTGCGAGCTGCCACAGAACAGGTGCCTGGTTCGATTCCCATCGAGAGTAAGTGACATTTCTCTACTGTTGTTTAAATTAAATGTATGTGACCTGGTATGTCTTTGTCTAAAGTAAAAAAAAAATCATAAATATGCCAGTTTGTCCTTTAAAAATTCTTTTTTAAATTTCAAACGAAAAAGTTTGTAAAAAAAAAAAAAAAAAAAAAAAAAACCCGAAAAATATATGGAAAAAACGGATTATTTTCCGTTAAAGAACAGAAACAGTACTGGCGTCCAGATTACCAATACTATTTCCGTTACTTAACGGAAAATTTTTTACAGTGTATATAACCGAAAGACATATAAGTGAAAATATTTAACTAAATACGACATCTAATTAAATATAATCCAATCGTATCTGTGATGTAATAATATCGAAAGACTGAAAAGCACCTATACGGTGATATATAGCGATGGCACAGCTATTAATTGTACTGTCGGAATAGAGATGTTCCATAATTGTTAACACGTTCTTTTCCCCATATATTTAAAACAGAAAAGATGTCAAAAACTTGGTATACAGTAAAATCCTCAACTACGTCAACCCGTATTTACGTCGTTTAGAATGAAAAAAAAAATCTTGATTAAGACGCACATCGAACATTTTAGATAATTTTTTGAAGAAATTTAACATCTCTAATGCAATCATATTTAGCCTGATATCAGATATTTAGTAAAATAAAATATTGACAGAAATATCATAACTTAAAATCACTTTAGCAATTAATAATTTCTATTGATTAAAAAATTGATTTTCCATTACCCAATGCGTCTATTCTTTTTTTTCTCCGTTTATTATCTACTCTTACCTTCTTACGTAATATGCACATAAAACACATGAAACATACCTAACTTGGCAATTTTAATTAATTTTTTGGTGAAAAACCAAAGAAACAATAATGGTATTGTATTGAATCATATTGATAAAATTAAAATTTAATAAATAATTATCCATTGTTTGAAAGCAGTTTCCTCAAATATCTAAAACCATAAGGATGGTCAAAAATGTTGTAATCTTAAAGTAATAAAGGTATTAATTTCCTGTCGAATACAAAAACAATGAGCAAAAGTAAAATAAATATTTTGCAATTTATTCGAAGGCTTAATTCATTCGCTAGTATAATCAGGTTTTGCGAAATATGCAATGTCTTATTTCCTCAATTTAAAGATTTCTTAAGAATAATTATTAATATCGTTATTAACTCTGTTTTTCCCATTGTTTTCAAACATATATAAACAGGTAAAAATTTGTGATAGCCCACAGTATTTTCAAATCAGTGACTCGATTTATTTCGTTGGCTTCGCAGGTAAGGATAAACGTTTCATTACAAGCGCAAAATTTTGTGAGGTCTAGGTTTATTTTTATTTTGAAAAATTAAAATAAAAACTTTATGTAAGGCACCCTGTGGTAATGTAGCTATGTTAAGGTTTTACTAATTTCCACGGCTTAGTTTTCGATAGTCTTTTTTTTAAACAAATATAGCATTTCATATAAATAATATTTTATTATTCATACAAGAATTAATAGACTGGGCCCTATTCGCTGTTCTCTTTTCCAAATGAACTTCTTGTTCAAACAAAATGATGAATTCGAGTTTGCATTTAAGCTAATATCGGCTTTTATATGGAAAGTATTTTCGTATTTGCGGAATACGAAGCAAAATTAAGGTTATTGAGAAAAAAAATGTATTATGGTAGATCATTAGTGTAGAAGGTTTAATATATTTTTGAATACTTATAACTTACATTATTTAGATCGTGAGTGTTTCTATTTAGATTTTATGAAATCAGAATTTAATCAGAATATAACACAGAATTTTGTTTAATCTGATTTCTTTGTAATCCGCACAAGCATCGAGACCATTTAGTTCAGATTAGCGGGATTCTACCTTCTATGTTTACTTACCCTAAACTACTTTTTAATTTTGAAGTACATGTTTTAAATGTTTTACTAACAGTACAATCTTATTTATATGTTAGCAATAATATTTTCAAATAAAATTTTGAGTATTATTAAAAGCGAAACTTTCATATTGGCCTGGTGTCAGATATTAACACACGAAAATTTTGTTAAAAATGGTTAATATTTTTTTATTTGATATTTTATAATCTTGATTTCTTTACCTTTCTTATATTTCTGGTTTTTTGTATTATTATTTTATTAAAGAATAAATAAATCTTATGTTTAATTATAGAATGTAAGCAGGAAACCAACGCCTAACAAATTTAATTTATATTAATTTAAGCAGAAACATATTTATCTTTTGTAATTGGCTTTTTGCAAATGTCAAATATACATATAAAAAATCGTGCGGGAACTTTTTTTATACTTAAAAAATCGAATAATGTTCGAGAGAGATTTTAAATAATGGCATTTTAAAGTGCATTTAAAAAATGGTTAAATGTTTTTGGGAGAAATATTCTGGTCGGATAATTTGAAGTTCGGTTAGTTAGATATCAAGTAATTGACCATCTACTGTCTAGATTTAAATTGAACGACGGGGGATTTATTCTTATGTTTAAAAAATTATATATATATATATATTACTTTAGGAAATTTCGTGATCCTTACACACTTCATTAGAGCATTAAACAAAATCGTGGTAAGGAAGGGAACAAAGTTATGTTCGAGAATTAATTTTTATTAAGTATTTAAACACACGATTTATTTATTAAATCTTGTTCCTTGTATATTTAAACACAGGTGTATTTTTTTATTTTCAGAAACTGTGGGAAACAAACCTCTTAAAGAAAATGAAATACCAGATAATAATTTTGGTTGTCATAATTCAGCTAATTTATGTGTGTGAAAGCAGGAAGAACGACAGAGGTACTGAATTTATGTAATGTTTCTCCTTACAATTAAATATTCGTGATTGTTGTTCCTAAAAAATGTTTAATTAAACATATTTTACTATAAAAGCAGAAAAAAGCAATGATATCGAGTACATACTCGTCATCAGTTCATGATTATACGATAATAAGCGAAAGAAATTGGTTGGAAATATGCAATTTTTTTTAAATATATGTTTAGGCATAATAAATAATACTTGTAAAAAAGGAAATTTATCTTTAAATACGCATGTATAGAGTAGATTCGGTTAAGATACCGTAGTGTTTGACTTAATTGTTTTCAAAATCACTTGTTGTTCTTGTTTACTATTCATTGATATCTTGTTAAAGCTTGAACTCCTTTGTATAATTTAAGAGTTTATTTCATTCGACAATCATTTCAGGAAATACAAAAAATTTTGGTTTTGTAAACACTTACATTTCGACTTCTTAGCCTCATACCCAGTAAGATGGCCATTTCGGATTAGACGTCTTGTGGAGTAATCATTAATTTTTGTGAAGCAGTATAAAGAATAATAAAAGAAACTTCAAAAATTTAGACATTCTGAAGCTCTAAAATTACTCAATATGAGGAAATTACAAAAATATGGATGCAAAAAATGTCAGTAATTTAAGAAAAGTTCAAATTAATATAAAAAAAAGATTATTTTAAGATATTTTTGATATTTAAAAGAATTTTGTTTTTTAAGTATGTCTTCTTTTAAATAGTATAAATAGTTGAAACACGGTTAAGGACACTGTGAAAAAGTGAGTTAGCATCATCTACATTTTAGTCCATGTTTCTATTATATATCATTTTATTGTTCATGCCTTGCTCATTCCCTTGTATCTGCCACATCATCGTCTGTTGAGTAGTCTCTCTTTCAAGATTTTGATCTTTTCAAATCTAACTCCGTTTTAAATATGACTGAGACATTTGGAAATTCACAATTGTTATGTATTCCGGCATTTATAAGCCTTTTAAAATTATTTTTATGCGAATATTAAAATGGGATATGAGTTTTTGGTGAAAGTTACACGAGATTTAAAATGATATATTTAACATAAATTTCTTATAGTGTCTTAAAAACCGTTTAGTTATTCATTTTATGCAAGCAATTTTCAAATTATTACAGAAATAAAAACATAAGTAAATGAAAAATTCATTACAATAGATGGCCATAAGTAGTTTAACTAAGATTTACTTTTCCATAATCTTCTTAATGTAGATCAGATATTTCCAGTATATGTTTAAAATAAATATTTTATAGTATCTTTATAACATTGTATACGTTTTCATTTTATATAAGCTATTTTTAATAGCTATTTGCATTTCAGAGAAACCGGAAAATGTGAAAAATTTAAATTTTTAATGATATTTGTCGAAAATTACTATGATTTACATGTTTTCGTATGAGAAATTCACGAAAGCATAATTTTTGTATTACTACATCTTAGAGCGATCACATAAAAATTTGAAAGTTTGCGCATGCTACTTAGTTTTAGAACATGCTTCTATGATGGCGCAGAGCAACCATTTGTATTTTTTTGCATTTTCATATATGACTCTATATCAAATGGTTTTAGAACGTGCTTCTATGATGGCGCAGAGCAACCATTCGTATTTTTTTGCATTTTCATATATGACTCTATATCAAATGGTTTAAAAATTAATTATTGAGTATATTTTTATAAGTAAATAATGCAAATATGTATCAGAGTTGAAAAAGCGTTAATTTGTGTATTATGATAAATTTCTTTTCTCTTTCTTTTTCAGTTGGTCCTTCGAGTACTGGTGTCATCACAATCTGCGAATCCTTGCGGAAACCCAAATTTGCATCTGGGCGCTGCGTAAAGCAAAGAGGAAAAATGTAAAAGTCTATTTATTAAAATCTGATTTTTTTTAACACCATATCTTCTTTTATTAGAAAAGGAGACTCAATAAAGGAGTTTGAATGTTGTGTGAAGTAATGATGGTAAATAACATAAAATGTGACACGTAGTTGCAAGTATAAACTGCTAAGCAAAGTTGAAATTATAAAAATGACTGACACAATTTAACCCTTTATATACCTATGATACTTATAAGTACCATTAAAATAACTTATTGTAATATTCTTTTAATATGTAAGTTACTTGTAATACTTGTTTCGAATGAGTTACAGATACATTACTTAATCTTATTTAAAAGGCATTACAGATTACACAAAACAAAAATATTTTTAAAAGGATGATTTCTTTATTCTTTGCATCTTTTCAGCTTTCTTAACGCTGAGAGAGGGGAATTGGGATATTTCACTGCGCAAATATTTCTATATTTATACTGTAAGAACATCATACTTGTGCATTTTGTAATTCCACAAAATGCTAAGAAAATAATTAAACACAAAAGATGTGAGTGGGGTTGAAAAATTACACAAAATCCAAGTAAATTCAAATTTAATTAATTCTTCTAAATCCTTCAATTCTTCTAAAAATGTTCAAATATTTATTAAATGATTTTGTAAATCTTTTAATTTAGTTAAAACAATTTACTTAAAATGCTTTAGAATTTTTCCTAAAATTATCAGTACGTTTTTGATATAATTGTTTTATATCGAAATTTACTTTTTTAAATGTATTCCGATACTTTAACTGATATTTTCATTCACTTTCAGATTAATTCCAGCTAAAAATCTGAGATGTAGTTTTTCCAATAATTATCAATATACTCCTTTATAAATCGAACACATATCCTTAAGGTTGCTGCTTACTCAGCTTTCTAATTTCCCTCGGTAATGTTAAGTCTGTGTCCGTTTGATGCAATTTTATATTTAATATGCACCTCCTCGGAAAATTAATATTTTAAACTTAATTTACAGTGTTCGATTCTTAAAGGACGTCACTTTTTTCTTATTTTTCAAAATTGTTTCTAAAATCTTTGTTCAATTTAATATTTTATGTTTTAAAAACTGATAAACTGGGAGTAAAAATTCAACAATTCATATAAAACTGAGCGTAGGTTTTAGAGATAATTTGAAAACTAAGAAAAAATGAGCCAAACTTAAAGAAGAACACACAGATAAAAAAAAATGGATAAAAACATTAATTTCCTGAGAAGATTTTTTCAGTATAAAAATACAGGAAACGCCCTTAGAATTAAAATTACGGAGAGAAATTCACAAGCTGAGTAACCAGCACACTTAAGCAAAATTTTGAAAAAAAATATTACTTTCGCGCAAAAGTCTAACCACATTTCTACTTTAGTGTATTGAAATTATGAAAATCGAAGGTAAAACTAAAATTATAACATTATTAAAATTTCATTGAATTGGTTAACTTTTTTCTCTACGTTTCGTAAAGTTGTGAAAGAAGTTTTAGAAAATTAAATTTTCAGGATTTCATAATTTTGGACACAGTTAACTGCGAAATACAAAAATATATTGTAATAATTTATTCGTTGTGTTTTGTCTTAGAAAAATATTTGATATTGCAGCGTCTGCACTGCCGATTGCCGCCGTGGTCATGTTTTTAAGGGTACAAACAAGCGCAGAATGACACTCAGATGCTACTACGGAGATCGAAGCAGAATCGGTCGATGGACGCCACGCCGTAATTTCCCAGATTGCGTCAGTAAGTATTTCTAGATTTTAATTTATTCCCATTTTTAAACACGATGAGGACAAATACATTTTGTATGTCTTTCTATTTAGGCCGCGAAATAAGGTTTCCGTTAAATAATCTAAAAAATAAAAAATATATATAAGAGTCTTTAAACTGCGATCGTTTTTTTAACTTTATTACGAAGAAAATGCCGCACAATATGGTAGTGGTATGCAAGAAAATTAACTAAGCATGTAGCTACATTTGTGACACCAGGGAAATTCAACCGTTTTATGGTTACCGTTTTTTTTAATAATACCCATTATTATTATTATTTTCTTTTGTAAAAATTATTTAGTATATATTCATGATATGAACATGAAATTACATAAAATTCATCTACATTAATACTTTCAAAATTTCATATGGTATTTATAGTATCTGTCACCGGGAATGAATGTGACATTAAACGTTTTAATTGCATCTATGACCCATTACTTTATTAATGGGACTGTTCCCAATCAGCCCGTTAAAAACACTAGAAAAATGATTCTACTTGCATACTTTTCCAAACTAACTGATAAAGGATATTAAATAAAATATTTCAAAGTTTTAAGTATAGCATTAATTGTTACAGTAAGTAAGGCAGATTGATAGAAAATTATTAAATTAGTTCGGAGAAATTAAATAAGCCACCTAATGTTTTATTATTAATATTATTATTATTACTTTGCTTTTGTATTTACGAGAGATCCCTGTTTGCATTATATCTTTTGTTTATTTTAATCTATTTAATTTAATTCTTCACTACACGAATTTTTCTTTTTTTTATCAAAGGAAATAATTTAAATCCATATGTCAATCTAATAATGAGAAAAATAGTAAAAAAAAAATAATTTCAAATTTCAACAGCTGAAATTTGATATTTTATTATGTTTATTCTATATACACAATTAAGGATTTTAAATATTGTATTGCTATATTTTGCAATTCAATTGTCTTAAATTAATTAACTTTATCTGTTTAAAACTCAGGACCTTTCTTTATAATAATATATTTGAGTAATCAATAAAAATATATAAAGCAATTTTTGCTTTAATAGATTATTCGTTTTTTTTAACAAATTCTAATTTTTTGTCAAACGCAGCCATTTGACATGGACAAAATAAGTGTTATTATATTCTTTAGCCTATTCTTGTGCAGTTACAGCGATCAAATTGTCCAAATTCATGACACGTAAAGAAGATTATAGTTTTTTTAGGTATGGCACGCTGTCAGTGAAGGGTTATTTTTTTCAATTTAAATAGATTTTAATTTACAGATAACACTTTGAAAGTGAAATGTGTTAGAAATAAACAAGAGCTTTATTAACGTAACAAATTCACCAAATACTAAATTGTGCCCCTGTCAATATCGATGTAGGCTTTGCAGAGTCTTGCAAGTGATTAGAGTTTTGTTTTAATGATTCGAGGTTTATAACGTAGAGTTGCATCAGTGACTCATGTTTTTAAAGTCCTCATAAGAGTCCTTTATTGTCTCGTAGATACGGAATCCGAAAATTTTGGAAAATGTATACTTACACCATTCTATATACTGCCGGTCCTGTATGTTGTAAATTTCTGTATAATATTAGGGATGGAACATTCGAAAACGTATTGCAAATGTCATGTAAATATGACGTTTAGTTTCATTTCATTCGCATTTCTTGCTTTTAGCTTTGCCACTTCATTTCCAACATTAACTTTCTATACAATTTCTTTTTCTTTATGTTCGTGGGTGGTTCAGCAATATTATTCCTAGTTTATATAAAATATATGTTCTGCGGTAGTCGATAGGGAATATCGAAGCCTACTGTCTTAGATGCCTATGTATTCATTTTTTGAACTTTACCAACAATATTAACATATTTTTGGAGGAAGTGGTGAAGTTTTAAAGACCTATCTTTAGAAGGGAATTTCAATGGGGTGAGTGTGAAAAACTGGTTTGGAGCTTACTTACTTCAATTTGCGACACTGGATGAGACGTGACAACTATAACCCGAATCAAACGAAAGTGACCGAGTGTCATCCTTTATAAAAGATCTTTTCCTATAAAATTCAATCCAGCCTTTCAACGCCCTCCCCTCCCCAACTTTCAATCCTCAATAAAAAAAACTTTAATACGGCAGCTACGGTTCTGAAATTTAGCATATAGCATCATCGAAGACATTAGGATTCGACAATCAATCTCATTATATACAAGCGAAAATAATTTTCGAATACCCACGTATATCTTACCGTAACTTACAGTATGTTCCATGACATTATGGATACCCGATATATAGTTAAAGGAAGAACGCATTAACTATTCTAGGAAGTAAATAATAATTGTTAAAAAAAAATTTCAGAATCATCAAAACCTTTTTTTTTTCAGATAAACGAAGCAGAGGTCTGTTGAGTTCTTGGTCACAGGAAAAATAATTCCTGGAAAAGGCATTCCTGAAAAAGAAGACACTGGAAACACTAATCTTGCAAATGACTTAAATAATTTTATTTAAGTGTTTAACTTGCTCTTTTTAGATCTTGATTATGATCTGTAGTTGTAAATTTCAATAAAGAGTTTTCCAGTGGTTATTGAGTTAATCTGTTATATTGTTCGTGTTTTCTTTAAACAGTCTTTGATAATGCCATCGGTAGGTAGTAAAAATAGTTTCAGTAATTAGAATTAACTTTAACATTTAGGACATATAAACAAAAAATCCCCCTTCAAATGTAATTTAAGATCAACAATCCAACAGTTCCATGAAACATCAAAACAAATTTATGGAAATTTATCTGTAAAATACAGAAATTGTTATCTTCCTCTTATATGTGTTCTAAAAAGAATAAATATTAATTAAAAATTAAAAAAAAAACATATATGTAGCATTAAAAAAAAATAAACGCATTATAAGCAGAGCATTTCTTTCACGATATATAAAAAATATATATATAATTAACACATAATTTATTATGTTTCATAACAGCGAATGTGGTAGTTCTTATTTTTAGAGGCCTTGACAAAATTCATATGAATAAAAGAATAATTTAGTGTCAGATAAAATGAGACTAAAACCACTTATATTGCACAACAACTTTGACAGTCCACATAGTATTAGTGTTCTATAGTAATCGTGTTTCAGTGCACTTCAGAATTTTACATCAAAGAAAAATAATCATGCATCAAGCCTAGATAATGAAACAATATCCAACACTTCTGGAATACGTAAACAGAACTTCACCTTCACAGCCTTTTGTTTAGCTATGTATCTCCTTGAGAGGCGCTGGTATGTCTATGAAACCAATTAATATTAGTTAATAGAGGTCACATAGTGACCGGAACTTTGGTAAAATAAATCATGTATCATATATGTAACATATGACATTTTTTAAATTTAAAAATAGATTTATTTTCAAATTCTGTTGTCATTCATTCAAATCTGCACTTTCGCACTGGAAATGCTCTGCGCCGCAAAGGGTTAAATGATCTATATGTTTCTATATATTTTAAATAGTATGAAACAGTAACAGAGTAATATCATTAAAATACGACCAAATGAAACGTATCTTACTGGGTTTTGTGTAAAATTCCTTTGGAAGGGTTTAGGCCATGGTAAATCAGGTTTGTTTGCTTTTGTTCTTTCGCTGCACTTATGGAGCTTCAATATATATATATATACACATATATATATATATAGAGAGAGAGATACAGATCGATAGATAGTTAGATAGATATACTCTTCGTTTTTTTTTAAAAATAAAAGTCATGAATTTTAACCGTTTCAGTTTCAAATTAAATTTACGTATTATAAAAGAAATAGGTAAAAAGATTATATTATTGTATTTTAAAAGAAATTAATCAAATACGAAACAATGGCACGAAAACTATATTTGGTGATTTATCTCCTGCGCCAGGCTAACATAAAAAAACGAAGTCTTGATTTCTCGGCGCAGATGTCATAGGCACACTACATTAGCCCAATTTTTTTTTCTTATAGCAATTTGGCGAAAACTTCGTTTTCAAACACCAGTTGCAAATACATTTTTAACTGTTTTCTATTATTTTAAAAAGGAAATAATAGTAAAGAAAAGAAAATTTAATTAATAATTACAGGAAAAAAAATTAAATCATTTTAAAAAAAGGAAAATAAAAGTAAATTAACAGTTTATTAATAAATAAACCACAATAGCCGTGTTACTATGTGAGGCATATATACGCATTTTGTCACAATCGCGCCAGTGTGGTGTGTATATGACATCTTTGTTTATTTCTCATTCAGGATCTTCTAATTTAGCAAAAAATTGAGCAATTAAAATAAGTTATGAATAAAAGCTACATGATTAAATGCGTAGTATACATTTAAGGGAAATCAAAGTGGTCGCTAAAGGCGGTAGTTATATTAATTACAATTAACCATATTAAATCATCAAGTAACCATATAAAATTATTTGAAAGAAAATTGCGGTTTCGCCCATAAAAACGCAATTTTCTTTCAAATAATTAATTGATTTTTTTTTTCATATTTACAGAACTGAATGGCTTTAAAAAATTACCACTCACAAAAAATAAATAAATAAGTAAATAAATAAAATAAAATAAATCGGTCAGTCGAGTGTTTTTTATGTTATAAGAATGATGAAAACTTTTTTCTCTAACCACGATGCATTTTATGGCATAGATTACTTTGTTGCACAGATTATTTAAATTTTCTGTACATTTTTCTTTTCTTTTTTCTTTTTTTAATCTTAATTTATTTTAAAATTAAAAATTAAACTTTTAAGTTAACCGCGCACAAATGATAAACATTATGATTTTCTTTAAATAATAATAATTGATACCATAAAGCAGCGGTTCCCAAACTTTCAGGCTCGCGGAGCCCTTTTTGGTAAAATATTTTAAAGCGAAGCCCCTGAACCCTACTAAACTCTGTGGTTTACAAAATAATGTTTTTTTATGCCTATGGAACAAATATGAAGCAAGCTTATGTTGAATAAAAATTCGAGTAATTTTTAACATTGGACCAAAGTTCTCAATTTTGCTTTTTGCTGATACAGAAATCTGAATTCAGTATGAAATTCCAGTATGAACTTGGAATTAAAGATCGAAATAGTAACCATGTTTGGATTATATATTACATTGGGGCTTACGTAAAACTATTACTCCCTCTGTCCCAAATTAGTTGCAATATTTAGGTTCAAAATTTTGTTCCAAATTAGTGGCTACATTTCAAGTAGGTGGAGTCATAAATAACTTCTGATGCAGAGTAGTAGATCGACACCAGTAAAATTATACTAGAATTATTATATGAATTTATGCTAAGTCTCAGAAGCAATGTTATCTCGAATTTAAAGTAAAAGGAAAAGAAAAATTATTTAGAAAGTTTTCTGAAGAAAGAAATCAGTAATATTGAGCGCAACACTGTACTGGAATGTTTGAAACGATATATGAAAAATTTTAAACTAAGCTCTTATGTCATAAATGCTGCAGCTATTAAATTCAATGTGCATTATAATGTTTATCATCCTATCCCGTTTGTAGAAGCAGGCAAAGACATCAAAAATAAAAGATGATGAAATTTACGATGTAAGTTTACAGCAAATTGTAAAAAAATGCCTCTGAGCAAAATCAAATGTGTCCCAATAAAACGAAGACAATCACTGCGAGGAATATCATATGCTGTTATAATTCGTAAATAAAAGTTATACAGGATTCTCAAGGCGGAAAAAATTTGGAGCGTATTTTATACATAACCAAGCAAAGAAATAAGCTCGACAGAATTCTATTTTGTTTGCAGCTTTTTCATTCTAAAAAACACTTTTTAGAAATGTTGGCCTAAAATTTTCGTGAATGAATTCACGATTGATTAGCTCGAAGATAGTTTTAAGTGATTACTGTTTAAAAAGTCTTTAAAATTTGGGGCGTGGCTTAAGAGTGTGTAAACCGAGTTTTTTTTCTAATTAATTCCTTATTAAGGAATGATGGAGGGAATGTTAGGTACGTAAATATTGTTGATTGATAGTATAGCTTTCTGAAAAATGTTCAAACAAAATCATAAAGTCATAAATTTCTGAAAAATTTTTGCAGATCTACACCGATCATGACTCTTTTACCCTAAAACTACCACCAATAAAAAAGTTTATCTATCTATCTATCTATCTATCTATCTATCTATCTATCTCTATATATATGTACATATTTCGCTTTCTTATAGACACGATAACTTCCATAATTATGCTCAGATCTTCTTGAATCTTTTACATGAAATCGAGGGGCGTAAGATATCGGTCGGGTTCGTTAATGGGTAAATTCGGACCAAAGGGGTGGAAATAGTGAGAGGTTTTGTAAAAACAGAAAAAACGCGATAACTTCTTAATTAAAATAGATATCGAATCAGTTTAAAGTTTATATTGCTTCCCAAAAACGGGCTAAAAGTTTCTGTATGATAGATTTTTGATAAAATTAAAAATGTGTTCAAGGGACGAAAAAAACAGGATTTTTGGGAGATAAAAAATCATAACTTCCTCAATTCTCAAGATATTAAATCCAACTAAATTTTGTATAAATCTTCTCAACATTATCTAAAACTTTTGTTCTTACAAGTTTTTGATAGGACCAAATTTTACCGATGAAAAAAATTAAAAACAAAATGACAAAGGGGGTGAAAAACGAAAAAAAAATCATAACTTAGTCAATTTTTAGGCAATCAAATCTAATTAAATTTATTTTACATCTTCTCAATAATATCTACAACTTTTATGTTAACAAGTTTTTCATAGGACCAATTCTTATAGCAGAAATAAATTAAACAAAAATCGGAGTTGGAGAAAAAAAACCTCAAATTCAAACTGCTTATATATTGTGACTCATTTTTTGAATTCATTTGTGATTTTAAACGCATCCAAACAGCAAATCCTCTTATTTAGAAACTGTATAATGTGACTTATTGGCCAGTTTTTTGGTAAAAGCAGAATATATTTCAAAAAAGCTGTCAAAAAAGGTACTTTCAACAGAATTTCCCTAACTGGTCCCTAATGAGAAAGTATAACAAATTACGTTTTTTCTGTGTCATTTTTAAATCCATTTTTGTTCTCAAACGCATCCAATTTACAGATCTCTTATTTAGGAACAATATAATGTGACGGATTGGCCAGTTTTTTGATAAAAGTAGAATATATTTCAAAAAAGGCTGCCAAAATGGGCACTTCGCACAAAATGTCCAAAAGCCATCATGATTGAAGAACTGAGGATGTATTCAAATAAGAAATTGGTTATTTTATAACTCATTTTTAAATCCAATTTTGCTCTCAAATGAATTCAGTTGACAGTCTTTTGCTATTTAAGAACTATGTAATGAGCCGTATTGATCAGTTTTTTGATAAAGGCTAAATATATATTTTTAAAAAGCTGTCAAAGTGGGCACTTCAAGCAAAATTTCCCATAGCGATCTTGCTTATAGAATTGTGGATGCATTCAAATAACACATTGATTACTTTACGACTCATTTTTAAATTCAATTTTACTCTCAAACGCATTCAATCAGCAATTTTTTTTCTTAGGAACTATATAATGTTCGTACTAGTCAATTTTTTATTAAAGTCAGAATGTATTTCAAAATATGTTGTAAAAATGGGCGTTTGAGCCGAATTTCGCTTAAGTTGATTTTGATAAAACCACTTCTTACAGAAAAATGAAATTAAAAATTTTTCAAAAGCGCAGAATATAATAGTTAAATTGGGTTTATCTTTAATAATATTCTATTTTTTGTTGTTGAAATGAAAACTCTTCGAAATCTACCTCCGCCTATAGGCCAAGCCGACAGTAATTTTTTTTTTATATTTTACCTAAAAAATGCCCATTGAAATTGAATTGCCCATTCTCTATGAAAAAGAATGAAATTTTGAATTATTTAGAAAAATATTTGAATAAAACAAATAAAACATATCCTTTGTTCATTTCTTGTTATAATCTAGCTATATGCAAAGATACAAATGCATTAATTAGTCCGTTTTTAAGTTGACTTCATTCAAATTTTCGGGCACACTTTCACATTTTTAATATTATAAGGATATTTGTACAATAGTAAAAGACCCTTTACTTTGCACACGTCACAGTGTGACATGCTAGGAAAATGACAATCTGAAATTTTAAGCTTTTTAATTGTTTTATTTATGCTAGTAGAAATGCAGCTATCGCTAAAATCACGTAAGAGAGACTGGGGTACGTGTAAACAGCTCACATGAACATAGATTTTACTTATAGCTGAATTAATTTCTGTAAATAACAATTACTAAATACAGTAAACATAACTTTTTTTACATACGGTAATTTTTTTTAAAATTCCTTTATAGATCTTCTTACATTTTCTAATGTTTTATAAATTCAAAAAAAAAAAAAAAAAATGTTCACATATGCCTTAACGGTGGAGCAGTTGTGAATACATGTGGGGCCCATGCGAACATAAAGAGAAAATATTCTTTGACAAGTGTTTTTATTATCTTTTTCATATGTTACCATAAATTATTCATCATACAGTCTCTTAAATTCACCGTAAAGATAAAAATATATATAATTTCCTAGTTTCTGGGATAGAATGATTCAATAAAATATTATAAAATGAAAATAAGTAGATTGGAAGGGGGTAGGTGGGAATTAGATGATTGATAAAATACTGTTGCAATAATAAAAATAAAGAAGGAAACTTGAAAAAAATAATTAAAGCATTTAAATCTGGTAGGTGTTTTTATTTGAAGGGGTTTTTAGAGAAATAGATTTTAGATATTATTTATCGGAAATCTGCCGAAATGTGGATTCAAACCCCTAAATTTGCTTAAATAACTTCTAAATTAAAGACAAAAATGTTTTCCGACACTGTAAAAAAATTTTGGTCACAAATAACGGTACATATACCGGCAACTTTGTGACACATTTATATATCGTAATTTAACTCGATGGTATATAAACCGTAAAATACTTAAATTACACGTACTGTAATTTAACTGGACGGTATATGTACCGTAAAATATTAAAAGTACATCTAATTAAAAAAAAATATTCATGGAGCACATTTAGTACATTAAATTTACAGCATAAATACCTTTAATTAAATATATGGCATATTTACCGTAAAATATCATTAATACAGCATACAGTACCTGGCCTTGATTACACTAGTTTACATGGTTTTTATACCCCAGATGAAAGTTGAATTCATTGTTTATTTAGATAGAGTTATACAGAAAAAATAATAAAAAAATTCTGTGACGTATGGTTTAAGATATATTTATTTATTTATTTGGATTACATAATTTTGGTATTAATATTAAAGAAGAATCAGAGATGGCTACTTGTTGCATTCTTTTTTATAGTTATTTGGATCCGTTTTTCATATAATGCACCAACAGTAATTCCCTAGCATGTTTTCATCCCCAAATACCTGAAGTAGTTCTTCAAAAACCTTTAAATCTTGGTGAAAACGTTCCTCTTGTTCGTCACTCGTACATCTTCAATTTTCAGGGAAAAAACTCAGATGCGAATGCAGGAAATAAATCCTTAATGACATGTTTACTTCCATCTGTTGAGGATATTTCAATAAATCGGCAACAATTTCTTTGCAATTTTCACTTTTTTTTATTTCTCAAAAATCCTTCTACAACCATTTTCATTTTTGTAGTCGAGAATTAAGAAGCTCTGTTTTAGATTTTGCTAACTGTAAATCTCTTATAACATCATTTAATTCGGCTTGATTAATTAAAAGAGGAGTCTTTTTTTGAAGAGAGAACTTGTCAAAATCACTAGAAATCGATTTGAATTCAACATCACTTTCATTGTCTTTTCTAGTATATGTACACTCGAATTACCGGGACAAACTGGACGTGGTAGATCTTTCGAGTGTAAAATGGGCTTAGTAACAGACGGAACTTCGGCATATATAATACTCGCCTTATTTTTTGTATTACATCCCACTGTCTTCGTAGCACAAAAATAACAATCATTTTCATGATTTCTAAGTTTTCTTCATAGCATTGGTGAACCAAATGGAAGGTGTACGTTTTCTCCTGATGAACCCTGGAGTAAAACGATTCTACAGCTTTCGCAAAACACATGAGGCACCCACTTTTTAACTTGATTTGCAACAGGAAATCCGAAATAATGAAGATATGCACCTTTTAACGAATCTACAATGGATCTTCTTTAAAAATATATATATATATATAAACTGTCCACAAACATAGCAAAAACGATCAGAACTTTGTTTACACTTTCTACTCGACATTTTAATTCAATTCGAAACAAAATATTTGTTGTTTGAAGCGAATGAATGAACATTAAACTGTCGTCATCACGTTAGGTAGCAAAAAAAAAAAAAAAAAAGAAAAAAAAAATGACTGCAGAAAAAAAATTGTGACGTGATAGAATTTTTTTCCTGACACATTTAGGTTGAAGGTAGGTAGTCTAATACATTTATATACATTTCTTTCGGGGTATATAAAAAAAAGTTGAAATTTGTAAAATATCGTTCACTTGCGATTTTAGACATTTTGCTAAATATTTAGAAAAATACATGAGGAATTATCCTGAAACTCTCAGTGTATAAACATAATAGTACAGGTCATATATTTCCGTCAAGATTTTTTCCAGAAACTTTATAGGGGACCGTCAACAAATCAAAAAAGAATGAATATCTTTTGGATAACCCTGTCAAAACTAATGCAGCAAAAACGCTCAAACTGTAGATTGTGATTAAGTGGCTTATTGTTAAAAACTGTGTTCATCTTTATGTCGATAGAATATATACTCGAAGAGAAGTTAAGGTTTTTATAAAAATAATCCCAAATTTTTCCAAGATTTTTGCTTATAATTTGCAGAGTTATTAACACTAGAACGCCCGATGGAGTCCTTTCGACTCCAAATGCCTCTTAAATGCACATATTTCATACAAATTTTGATTCATATTTTTTCCTTCCGTGACTTTTATTATTTTTATAATCTCTATTTATTTACAAAATTATAAAATATAATCACATTTTCTAAATTGTTAGTAGGCTACTACCCCTAGAACGCCCAACGGAGTCGAAACGACTCCAGCGTAAGATAAGTAACATTCCCTCGTTATTTTTGCGTCTCATGACCTTGGGATTTATAATATTTTCTCGGTTACCAGATGTGTAAATGTTTTTGTTCCTCCCTTCTTTCCACCCCTTTTATTTAGAAAAATGGTCAGTGCCGTGCACTTGCGAAAAGAATTATATGCTGCTTGCGAAATTCTTTGTGTGTCATTATTCGACTGTCTTTTCGTGTAAAGTTTTATCATTTTACGTTTTATAATTGAGTGACTTTCCATAGCTCTTTTCTAGAAGAATTAACGGCAAAATGTCGCGGAAAAAAGGTTTAACACCGTATGAAATAGCTGCTTTATTACGAGAGCTTTCAGATAACGAATCTGAAGGCGGTGAGTTATCCGAATATGAAGAAGAAATTGATAAAATTAATATTGATAATATTTCTTCATCGGATTCCGATGAAAGTGAAGATCTAGAAAATACTGCATCTTTATAAAGATGGAATTCATTTTGCTCCAGATGGTACGCAATGGAAAATGTTTGTAAATAAGAAAAGTCTTGGAAGATATTCAAAGCAAAATGTCATGTGTCAGTCCACTGGTCCTACTATTTATTCTAAAAAAAAAACGTAAAATCTGAAAGTGTTTTGAGTTCATGGTTATTATTTGTAGATAACAAAATGTTACAACAGATAAAAAATTGCACAGAAGCAGAAGCAAGACGTGTTCTTGAAACCGATAATTGGACAGTTACGTTAGATGAGCTCTATGCCTTTATTGGAATTTTATATGCTCGAGGTGTATGTGGTGCAAATGGAATTGATATTCATTCGTTGTGGTCAAACACATGGGGTTTAAATTTTTGCATTGAAACTATGGGAAGAAATAGATTTTGTGAAATTCTACGATTTCTGAGATTTGATTTGAAATCTACGAGATCTATGAGATTAAAATCAGATAAATTTGGAATGATATCTGATATATGGAATAGGTTCATCGAAAACTGTATTGCCTGCTTCAAGCCTGGTGAAAATGTAACAATAGATATTCCCAAGCAAAACACGCTGTCCTTTTACGCAATTCATACCTACTAAACCGGATAAATATGGACAAAAGTTTTGGCTTGCAGTAGATCTTAGAACGAAGTACTTGTTGAATGGTTTCCCTTATTTAGGCAGAAGTGAAGAACGGCCGTCGGACCAAAGTTTATCGGAATATGTAGTGATGCGATTGATGCAGCCGTTTCTAAACAAAGGAATAAATGTCACAGTGGATAATTATTTCACTTCACTGCGTTTGGCTGAACAACTGAAAAAGAAAGGAACTAGTTTGGTAGGTACTGTGAAAAAAAGTAGGAGAGAAATTCCAAAATCACTGAAAGTTTTGAAAGATAAATTGTACAAGACAAAATTTCTAAAACATGAAGAAACAGATGCTACTCTTACTGTGTATCAAGGGAAGAGAAATAAAAATTTTATCATTCTCAGCACGATGCACCCATCCATTAATATTGAAAATAACGAAAAGAAGACCCCAGAAACTGTTAGCTATTATAATGAAACTAAATGTGGGGTTGACATTATTGATCAAATGGCTAGGAAGTATTCGGTGAAGGCACCTTCAAGAAGATTGCCTGTGCATACTTTTTACAACGTCTTGGATTTGGCTGCAATAAATGCGTGGATCATTTACAAAGAAGTTACTGGAAAAACAAAGCTAAGCAGAAAAGCATTTATTCAGTTATTAGCAGATGAATTGCGTCAAAATTATATATCTGCTAAAAATAAAAACGCACGAAAATGTTTCACGGATGAGTCATCAGAAACAAGATCCCCAAAGAGAAGAAAATGCGAAGTAAAACTGTGTAAAGGCAATATGACTTTCAAAGATTGCATAACATGTAAGAAAATGGTTTGCGGAAAATGCTTAGCTAAAACAAACTATACTTGTAAATCATGCTTGTCAGATAATTAATTTCAAAATATTATGTGAGTATTTTGTTTTGATAAAAATTACTAATTTCTTAAAACTGTGCATATTAATATTATTCTTCCATTTGTAATATATATATATATATATATATATATATACATGTATATGTAATGTATATATATGAATCTCAAATACAAATGTAAGTGTTATATTACGCGCTTATACTCATTTTCATGTGTTTTGTATATATTTATCTCTTCTTAAACAGGAGTCGAAGCGACTGACTCCCGCGGGCGTTCTAGGGGGGAAAGTGTATAGCGGGCGTTCTAGTGTTAATATAAAATAATAATATTTTTTGAAAATGTGACAAACAACATTGCACATAATATCCTGTAATCAGAATTAAAAAAATAATAAAAATTGTATGAAAAATGAGTAGGTTTACTAAATAATTTTTCACTGCGCATGTGTCAACGATATCAAAATTTCATTTGCATATTATGTTAGCTAAATGTATAGAGCAACTTTTGTGAAAGTCGCAAAATCATAGCTTGAAAATTCTGAAAATAACCGTCAATAGAATCACTTAAAAATCTGTTATTCCGAAAATGAAGCAAAAACAAGAGGGGTTGTATCCATATATTCATTTATTAGTGTCAATATAGTATACACAATATGGGACGTACTACTACATTTGGATAAAATCCCTCATTTTTTTGCTTCATTTTGGCAACAACGGATTTTCAACTTATTATATTGACGATTATATTGACGATGTTATGGGCCACGTCATTATATATGTATCTTTTACTTCTTTTGTGCCATATATGTTACATATAAATACATTTATATATGTCCTATATATACATATGTACACACACACACATGAAGTGTTCTGAAGTCACAACATGTTTCTCTCTGGAATTTTTATTGTTCCTTTATCCTGTCAAATGTGGGAGATTTTTTTTAGTCATCCTATATTTTTACGATATGTATACCATACATTTCATTTACGGTTCATATACAGAATACAAATGCTTATACGGTTCATATGCCATACATGCAATTTACAGTATGTATGCTGCATTAATATTTTTTTACGGTACATATACCGTTACAGAATTAACGGTACATATACCATATGTTTAGTTTACTGTACATATACCATAAGCTTATTTTACGGGACATATACCATACATTTAATTTACGATACATTTACTGCATATTTAACATATGCTATGTATGCGTTATTAATATTATTTTACGATAAATATACCATATATTTAATTAGAGGTATTAATATTGTAAATTTAATGCGCTAAATGTGTTCTATGAGTATTATTTTAAGTTACATGTACTTTAAATATTTTACGGTACGTATACCATCGAGTTAAATTACGATATATATATGTGTCACAAAGTTGCCGGTATATGCACCGCTATTTGTGACCAAAATTTTTTACAGTGTCGGAAAATATTTTATATTTAATTTAGAGTTTATTTAAGCAAATATAAGGGTTTGAATCCATATTTCAGCAGATTTCCGGTACATAATATCTAAAATCTATCTCTCTAAAATCCCCTTCAACTAAAAACACCTACCAGATTTAAATACTTTAATAAAAACATTTTTTAATTACAAAAATTCAAATTTGTATACGGTTTTTCAATGGTACAAATGCTATATTATAAAATTTTCTATAACACTAGCAATTTAAACGAAAAATCCTCATTCATCTAAAAATACAATTGACTGGTCAAGATTTTAAAAAGCGTGATTTTTGCCGATTTTCTGCAATTGAACGCAGATGAGTTGGGTCAGGCTACGAGGTATCCTGTTCAAAATATTAGAAGGCTTTTTTTTCCACTGAACATTTCTTTATCGGAGCGTCAAGTGGCCAGTGAAAAACACAGTCAAAAAAGAATACTGCCCAGTTAAACTGATGGCATTGAGCTCACAGGCTACAAATACTAATTGTACATTAAAGCCTTATATATTCAAGGGTTAATTCCGTTCGAAAAAAAAATTAAGAAGGGGAAACAGCTCTCCTCTTTCCTCTTTTTTTATACTTAATCATTGAACCTCCTATACTATCAAAGACATGCTTTATCATATAAAAATCTATATCCAAAATTCAGAGCAAATTAGATAATTCTTAATAAAAACCCATTTAGCATTTATATAATTTAAAAGGAGTTATCCCCTTCTTTTATACTTAACCATTAAACTTCCAAAACTATTCAGAAATTTGAACGAAATCTGAAAATTCTGCTTGAAAAACCTATTTATATAAATTAAGAGGGGGGGGGAGGCATTAGAACCCCTGTTGCCCCTATTTATACTTATTCAATGAACACCTAATAGCAGTCACGGAATCGCCTCATCAGGATGATCCTAATCTAAATTTTGAACGAAAACTTAATTCTGCATGAAAATCCCATTTATATCAACTAACGGGGAGGGGATTAGAACCCCTGTTCCCCCTATTTATACTTATTCAATGAACACCTAATAACAGTCACGGAATCGCCTCATCAGAATGATCCTAATCCAAATTTTGAACGAAAACTTAATTCTGCATAAAAATCCCATTTATATCAACTAACGGGGGGGGGGCATTAGAACCCCTGTTCCCCCTATTTATACTTATTCAATGAACACCTAATAACAGTCACGGAATCGACTCATCAGAATGATCCTAATCTAAATTTTGAACGAAAACTTCATTCTGCATGAAAATCCCATTTATATCAACTAACGGGGGGGGGGATTAGAACCCCTGTTCCCCCTATTTATACTTATTCAATGAACACCTAATAACAGTCACGGAATCGCCTCATCAGAATGATCCTAATCCAAATTTTGAAAACTTAATTCTGCATGAAAATCCCATTTATATCAACTAACGGGGGGGGGGGCATTAGAACCCCTGTTCCCCCTATTTATACTTATTCAATGAACACCTAATAACAGTCACGGAATCGACTCATCAGAATGATCCTAATCTAAATTTTGAACGAAAACTTCATTCTGCATGAAAATCCCATTTATATCAACTAACGGGGGGGGGGATTAGAACCCCTGTTCCCCCTATTTATACTTATTCAATGAACACCTAATAACAGTCACGGAATCGCCTCATCAGAATGATCCTAATCCAAATTTTGAAAACTTAATTCTGCATGAAAATCCCATTTATATCAACTAACGGGGGGCATGAGCCCCCCGTTCCCCCTCTTATGCATATCGAATGAACTTCAAAAACTAATCAGGGAAGCGCCTTGTCAGGATATACCTACATACAAAATTTTAAGAGGATCGGATATTTTTATCATGAGTTATCGCGTTACGCACATACGAACGAACATACAGAACGGGCGGGCACATAAGCTCTCAGGCTATGATAGCCTGTGAGCTAATTATTTTTTTTTCAAGTTTACTTCTTTATTTTTATTATTGCAACAGTATTTTATCAATCATCTATTTCATCCCCTCCCCCTTTCAATCTTATTTTCGTTTTGTTATCTTTTATTGAATCATTCTATCCCAGAAACTAGGGAAATATATATATATTTGTCTTTACGGTGAATTTAAGAGCCTGTATAATGAATAATTTATGGTAACATATGAAAAAGATAATAAAAACACTTGTCAAAGTATATCTTTTTTTTATGTTCACATGGGCCCCAAATGTATTCACAACTGCCCCACAGTTAAGGCATATGTGAACATTTTTTTTTTAATTTTTAAATCATTAGAAAATGTAAGAAGTTCTATAAAGGAAATTAACAAAAATCACCGTATGTAAAAAAAAAGTTATGTTTGCTGTATTTAGTAATTGTTATTTACAGGAACTAATTCAGCGATAAATAAAATCTATGTTCATGTGGACTGTTTACATGTACCCCAGTCTCCCCTACGTGATTTGAGCGATAGCTGCATTTCTACTAACACAAATAAAACAATTAAAAAGCTTAAAATTTCAGATTGTCATTTTCCTAGCATGTCAAATTGTGACGTGCTCAAAGTAAAGGGTCTTTTACTATTGTACAAATATCCTTATAATATTAAAAAAATCCCTGTCGGCATGGCCTATAGGCGGAGGTAGATTTCGAAAAATTTTCATCTCAAGAAAAAAAAAGGGATTAGCGATAAACGCAGTTTAACTACGTTATTCAGCCGCTTTTAAAAATTTTTTAATTTCATTTTTCTGTAAGAACTGGTTTTATCAAAATAATCTTAAACAAAATTCTACTCAAATGCCCATTTTGGCAATATATTTTGAATTATATTCTTACTTTATTTAAAAAATTGACCAATATGCTCATTATATAGTTCCCAAACAACAAAAAACTGTTAATTAAATTCGTTTGACAGCAAAATTGAATTTAAAAATGAGTCATAAAACAACCAATTTATTATTTTAATACATCCACAATTCTTTCATCAAAATCGATTTGGGAAATTTTGTGCGAAGTGCCCACTTTGACAGCTTTTTTTAAATATATATTTAGCCTTTATCAAAAATCTGACCAATACGGCACGTTACACAGTAACACGTAAATAGTTACACAGTAGCACGTAAATAACAAATAACTGTCAATTGAATGCGTTTGAGAGCAAAATTGAATTTAAAAATGAGTCATAAAATAAACAATTTGTTATTTGAATACAACCTCAATTCTTTTATCATGATCGCTTTGGGAAATTTTTTTGCGAAGTGCTTCCTTTGACAGTTTTTAAAAAATATATATTCAACCTTTATCAAAAAATCGACGAATACGCACATTATATAATTCCTAAGTTACAAAAAACTGTCAATTGAATGCGTTTCAGAGCAAAATTGGATTTAAAAATGAGTCATAAAATAACCAATTTGTTATTTGAAAACCCACACTTCATTAATCAAGATCGCTTTGGGAAATTTTGTGCAAAGTGCCCATTTTGGCCGCCTTTTTTGAAATATATTCTGTCTTTATCAAAAAACTGGCCAATCCGTCACATTACATAGTTCCTAAATAAGAGGACCTGTAAATTGGAAGGGTTTGAGAACAAAAATGAATTTAAAAATGACTCAGAAAAAACTCAATTTCTTATACTTCCTCAATTTTTCAAAGACGATAACTTCGGGATATTCTGTTCAAAATACCCTTTTTGGCAGAGTTTTTAAAAATATATTCTGCCTTTATCAAAAAAACTAGCCAATACGTCAAGTTATATAGTTCCTAAATAAGAGGACCTGTAAATTCGATGGATTTGAGAACAAAAATGGATTTAAAAATGACCCAGAAAAAACGCAATTTGTTATACTTATTCAATTTCCTAATGACGATAACTTCGGGAAATCTGTTCAAAATGCCCTTTTTGGCAGCCTTTTTAAAAATATATTCTGCCTTTATCAAAAAACTGGCCAATACGTCAAGTTATATAGTTCCTAAATAAGAGGATCTGTCATTTGGATGTGTTTAAAATCAAAAATGAATTTAAAAATGAGTCAGAATATAAGCAGTTTGGATTTGAGGTTTTTTCTCCAACTCCTATTTTTGTTTAATTTATTTTTGCTTTAAAAATTGGTTCTATGAAAAACTTGTTAATATAAAAGTTGTAGGTATTATTGTGAAGATGTAAAATAAATTTAATTAGATTTGATTACTTAAGAATTGAATAAGTTATGGATTTTTTTCTTTTTAACCCCCCCTTTTTCTTTTCGTTTTTAATTTTTTTTCATAAGTAAAAGTTGGTCCTATCAAAAACTTGTAAATACAAAAGTTTTAGATAATATTGATTACATTTATATAAAATTTAGTTGGATTTGATATCTTGAGAATTGACGAAGTTGTGAATTTTTTTCTCCCAGAAACCATGTTTTTTTCGTCCCTTGAGCCCATTTTTAACTTTATCAAAAATCTGTCATGCATAAACTTTTTGCCCATTTTTTAAAAGTAATATAAACTTTAAACTGATTCGATACCTATTTTAATTAAGAAGTTATCGCGTTTTTTTCGGTTTTCACAAAAACCCTCCCTATTTCCACCCCCTTGGTCCGATTTTGCCCATTAACGAACTCGACCGAGATTTTAAGCTCCTTGATTTTATGTAAAAGTTTGAAGAAGATCTGAGCATAATTGTGGAAGTTATCGTGTCTAGAAGAAAGTGATATACACCGATAGATAGATAGATAGATAGATAAACTTTTTTACTGATGGTAGTTTTGGGGTCTAGAAGTCCTGATTCGTGTAGATCCGCAAAAATTTTTCAGAAATTCCAACATGGGAGAGAATGCAATAGGTAGTATTTCATACGAAATCTATCTAAAATGTGAAAGTGTGTCCAAAAATTTGAATGAAGTCAACTTAAAAACGGACTAATTATTGCATTTGTATCTTTGTATATAAATGGATTGTAACCCGGAAATGAGCATAGGCTATGTTTTATTTGTTTTATTCAAATATTTTTCTAAATAATTCAGAATTTTATTCTTTTTCATACAGAATCAATAGGCATTTTTTAGATAAAATATAAGCAATTTCCTTTCCCGTTGCCAACAAACGAAAATTTAGAATAATAATTTCTCTTCAGTAATAAATTTTAAGTTAAAAGATTTTCACGAGATTAAAAAAGAATTTATTAAAAATTATTATTGCAACGTCATATAGTGTTCATTTCTGATAATATAACGTGCATGACTTTTGAGTAAGTGTTGAAAAGAAATGAATTGGGCGCCATACATGAAAAATAAAATGATTGTGGAAAATAAAACTTTTTGATGTTGAAATAAAAAGGGATAGCATTATGGAATCAAATATTATTATTTAAAGAAAATTGTAATGTTTATTGACATGTGCACGGATAACTTAAATTTTTAATTTTTAGCTTTAAAATAAAATAAGCTAAAAAAGAAAAAAGTTAAAAGCAAAATGGATAGAAAATGTCAATAATCTGTACAGCAAAGTTATCTATCCCGTAAAAGGCATCGTGATTAGAGAAAAAAGTTTTTATCATTCTTATAAAATAAAAAAAGTACTCGACTGAACGATTTTATTTATTTTATTTTATTTATTTATTTAATCTTGTGAGAGCAAAGTTTTAAAGCCGCTCAGTTCTGTAAATATGAATAAAAATCTATTAATCTATTAAAAGAAAATTGCATTTTCGGCCATAAAAATGCAATGATTTTATATGGTTACGTGAAATTAATATAACTAGCACAGTTGGCGATCGGTTTGGTATCCCTTGAATGTATACAACGCATTAAATCATATAGCTTTTAATCATAATTTATTTTAAATACTCAATTTTTTGCAAATATAAAAAATTTTGCTAGAGAAATAAACATAGATGACGTATACGCAGCACATTGCACGATTGTAATAAAATGGCAATTATATGCCTCACATAAAAACCCGGCTATAGTTGTTTATTTATTAGTGAACTGTTTATTTACTTTTATTTTCCCTTTTTTAATGAGTTAAATTGTTTTTTTCTGTAGTTTTTAATTAAATTTTCTTTTACTTATGATTATTTCCTTTTTAAAATAATAGAAAACAGTTAAATATATATATATGTGCAACTGGTATTTGAAAACGAAGTTTTCGACAGATTGCTACCAGAAAAAAATTGGGCTAATGTGATGCGTAGATGACAGCAAAATGGATAGCAAAATGGATAGAAAATGTCAAAAATCTGTACAGCAAAGTTACCTATCCCGTAAAAGGCGTCGTGGTTAGAGAAAAAAGTTTTAACCATTTTTATAAAATAAAAAGTACTCGACTGACCGATTTTTTTTATTTTATTTATTTATTTATTCATTTATATTTTTGTGAGTGGTGATTTTTTAAAGCCATTCAGTTCTGTAAATATGAATAAAAATCAAAGAATTCTTCAAAAGAAAATTGCATTTTCGGCCATAAAAATGCAATTACTTAATATGGTTTCATGAAATTAATATAGCTACCGCTTTTGGCGACCTCTTTGATCTCCATTAAATGATTACTATACATTTAATCATATAGCTTTTATTCATAATTTTATTTAATTGCTTAATTTTTTGCCAAATTAGAAGATTCTAGAAGAGAAATAAACATAGATTTTGTTTACGCAGCACATTGGCGTGATTGTAACAAAATGGTAGTTATATGCCTCACATACTAATCCGGCTATTGTTGTTTATTTATTAATAAACTGTTAATTTACATTTTTTTTAATGATTTGAATTATTTTTTCTATCATTATTAATTAAATTTTCTTTTATTTATTATTATTTCCTTTTTAAAATAATAGAAAACAATTAAAAATGTATATACAACAGGTATTTGAAAACGAAGTTTTTGACAAATTGCTATAAGAAAAAAATTGGGCTAATGTAGTGTGCAAATGACATCTGCGCCGAAAAATCCAGAATCCGGGTTTTTTAGGTTAACCTTGCGCAGGAGATAAATCGCCAAATATAGTACCTGTGGCATTGTTTCGTATTTGATTAATTTCATTTAAAATATAATAATATAATCTTTTTACCTGTCTCATTTATAATACATAAATTCGAAACTGAAATGTTTAAAATTCGTGACGTTTATTTATATTAAAAAAAAAAAGAGTAAAAGTAAAAACAATTATATTTTGAAGCTCCATAAGTGCAGCGAAAGAACAAAAAGCAAACAAACCTAATTTACCACGGCCTAAATCCTTCCAAAAGACTTTTACACAAAAACCCATAAGATGCGTTTAATTTGGGCGTATTTTAATGATATTACTCTGTTACTGTTACATGCTATTTAAAATATTTACAAACATAGATCATTTAACTCTTTGCGTGGCAGAGCATTTCCAATGCGAAAGTGCAGATTTGAATGAATGACAACGGAATTTGAAAAAAAAACTATTTTTAAATACAAGAAAAGTCATATTTCACACATATGATAACCCGAAATTTTCTTTACCAAAATTCCAGTGCCTATAAGCCCTTTATTAATTAAAATTAAGTGGTTTCATAGACATACCAGCGTCTCTCAAGGGCATAAATGGCTGCACAAAATACTGTGAAGGTGAAGTTCTGTTTATGTATTATACAATTGTTGGATTCATTATCTAGGCTTGATGCAGGCTTAGGCCTTTTTCTTTGTTGTAAAATTCTGAAGTGCATTGAAACATGATTACTATAGAACATGTGGACCATCAGAGTGGTTGTACTGTATAAGTGTTTGGAGTCTCATTTTATCTGACAAAAAATTATCCTTTTATTTATCTGACTTTTGTCAAGGAATCTAAAAATAAGAACTACGATATTTCTTGTTATGAAATATAATAAAATATGTGTTAATTATATATATTGTTTAATTATCGGGAAAGAAATTCTTTTCTTACATAATGAATTTATCTTTTTTTTAATGCTACTTGAACGACGTCACGATAGCAGCTAACATATATATATATATATATATATATATATATATATATATATATGTTACATATACATATACATATACATATAAGTAAAGCTTATTTATTTGAATTGATCTTTAAATGATTTTTGAAATAATTTTGAGTGACTTTTGAGTACGTCATTTTCATATTTAATGCAAGGTTTTGCCAGATCACACGAAACCTGCTGATTAAGCTTTATTTTAACAGCGGGGGGAAGGTTAAAGCCATTCCGCCTGCTGATGAGTGATGGCTTTTGGTTCTGCGGGTGATTTTATATTATTTTTTATATTGGTCAATATTGTTATTTTAATGTTTATTGTTTTTAATAATGTTTATACATTATGCACCTGGTGCTTATTAAATATTTTCACGAAATTGGGATTGTATATATATATATGTGTTGCAATTGATGAGTGCTGCAATGGCGCCTACGGTCGCAATATCTACATACTGTTAGCAAACATATATATATATATATATATATATATATATATATATATATATATATATATATATATATATATATATATATATATATATATATATGTATATATACTAATTTTTAATTAATATTTATTCCTTTTAAAACAATGCAGGAGGAAGATTACAAAGGCTTTATTTTACAGATAATTTTCCATAAATTTGGTTTGATGTTTCATGGAACTGGTGTATTGTTGATCTTAAATTACATTTGAAGGGGGATTTATTGTTTACATGTCCTAAATGTTTAAGTTAATTCTGATTACTGAAATTTTTTTACCACCTACCGATGGCATTATCAAAGACTGTTTAAAGAAAACACGAACAATATAGCAGATTAAGTCAATTACCACTGGAAAACTCTTTATTGAAATTTACAAATACAGATCATAAACAAGATCTAAAAAGAGCAAGTTAAACAATTAAATAAAATTATTTAAGCCATTTTCAAGATTAGTGTTTCCAGTGTCTTCCTTTTCAGGATTGCATTTTCCAGGAATTATTTTTCCTGTGGCCAAGAACTCAACAGACCTCTGCTTCGTTTATCTGAAAAAAAAAAAAAGGTTTTGATGAATCTGAAATTTTTTTAACAATTATTATTTACTTCCTAGAATAGTTAATGTATTCTTCCTTCAACTATCTATCGGGAATCCCTAATGTCGTGGAACATACTGTAAGTTACGGTAAGATATACGTGGGTAATTCAAAAATTATTATCGCTTGTATGTAATGAGATGGATTGTCGAATCCTAATGTCTTCGATGACTATATGCTAAATTTCAGAACCGTAGCTGCCGTTTAAAGTATTTTTTATTGAGGAATGTAAGTTGGGGAGGGGAGAGCGTTGAAAGGCTGGATTGAATCTTATAGGGAAAGATCTTCTATAGTGGATGACACTCGGTTACTTTCGTTTGATTTGGGTTATAGTTAGGTTGTTACGTGTCATCCATTGTCGCAAATTGAAGTATGTAAGCAGCTCCAAACCAGTTTTTCACACTCACACCCCATTGAATTTCCCTTCTAAAAATAGGTTTTAAAACTTCATCACTTCTTCCAAAAATATGTTAACATTTTTGGTAAAGTTCTAAAAATGAACACATAGGCATCTAAGACAGTAGGCTTCGATATTCCCTACCAAGTACTGCAGAACATATATTTTATATAAACTAGGAACAATGTTGCTGAACCACCCACGAACATAAAGAAAAAGAAATTGTATAGAAAGTTAATGTTGGAAATGAAGTGTCTAAGCTAAAAGCAAGAAATGCGAATGAAATAAAACTAAACGTCGTATTCACATAACAATTGCAATAAGTTTTCGAATGTTCCATCCCTAATATTACACAGAAGTTTACAACATACAGGACCGGCAGTATGTAGAATGGTGTAAGTATACATTTTCCAAAATTTTCGGATTCCTTATCTACGAGAAAATAAAGGACTCTTCTGAGGACTTTAAGAACACCAGTCACTGATGCAACTGTACGTTATAAACATCGAATCATTAAAACAAAACTCTAATCACTTGCAAGACTCTGCCAATCCTACATCGATATTGAATGGGGCACAATTTAGTATTTGGTGAATTTGTTACGTAAATAAAGCTCTTGTTTATTTCTAACACAGTTCACTTTCGAAGAGTTATCTGTAAATTAAAATCTATTTAAATTTAAAAAAAAAACCCTTCACTGCACAGTGTGCCATATATGGCACATACATAAAAAAACTATAATCTTCATTACGTGTCATGAATTTGGCCAATTTGATCGCTGTAACTGCACAAGAATAAGCTAAAGAATATAATAACACTTATTTTGTCCATGTCAAATGGCTGCGTTTGACGAAAAATTAGAATTTGTTAAAAAAAATCTAATAATCTATTAAAGCAAAAATTGCTTTATATACTTTTATTGATTACTCAAATATATTATTATAAAAAAAGGTCCTGAGTTTTAAACAGATAAAGTTAATTAATTTAAGACAATTAAATTGCAAAATATAGCAATACAATATTCAAAATCCCTAATTGTGTATATACAATAAACATAATAAAATATCAAATTTTAGCTGTTGAAATTTGAAATTAATTTTTTTTTACTATTTTTCCCATTATTAGATTGACATATGGATTTAAATTATTTCCTTTGATAAAAAAAGAAAAAATCGTGTAGTGAAGAATTAAATTAAATAGATTAAAATCAACAAAAGATATAATGCAAACAGGGATATCTCGTAAATACAAAAGAAAAGTAATAATAATAATAATAATAATAAAACATTAGGTGGCTTATTTAATTTTTCCGAACTAATTTAAACATTTTTTATCAATCTGCGTTACTTATTGTAACAATTAATGCTATACTTAAAACTCTGAAATATTTTATTCAATTGGCTTTATCAGTTAGTTTGTGGAAAAGTAAGCAATTAGAATCATTTTTCTAGATTTTTAGCGGGTTGATTGGGAACAGTCCCATTAATAAAGTAATGGGTCATAGATGCAATTAAAACGTTAAATGTCACATTCATTCCCGGTGACAGATACTATAAATACCATACGAAATTTTGAAAGTATTAATGTAGATGAACTTTAAGTAATTCCATGTTCATATCATGAATATGCTAAAAAATTTTTACAAAAGAAAATAATAATAATAATGGGTATTATTAAAAAAAACCCGTAACCATAAAACGGTTGAATTTCTCTGGTGTCACAAATGTAGCTACATGCTTAGTTAATTTTCTTGCCATACCACTACCATATTGTGCGGCATTTTCTTCGTAATAAAGTTAAAAAAACCGTCGGAGTTTAAAGACTCTTATATATATTTTTTATTTTTTAGATTATTTAACGGAAACCTTAGTTCGCGGGCTAAATAGAAAGACATACAAAATGTATTTGTCCTCATCGTGTTTAAAAAAGGGAATAAATTAAAATCTAGAAATACTTACTGACGCAATCTGGGAAATTACGGCGTGGCGTCCATCGACCGATTCTGCTTCGATCTCCGTAGTAGCATCTGAGTGTCATTCCGCGCTTGTTTGTACCCTTAAAAACATGACCACGGCGGCAATTGGCAGTGCAGACGCTGCAATATCAAATATTTTTCTAAGACAAAACACAACGAATAAATTAATACAATATATATATTTGTATTTCGCAGTTAACTGTGTCCAAAATTATGAAATTCTGAAAATTTAATTTACTAAAACTTTTTTCACAACTTTATGAAACGTAGAGAAAAATGTTGACCAATTTAATGAAAATTTAATAATGTTATAATCTTAGCTTTACCCTCGATTTTCATAATTTCAATACATTAAAGTAGAAATGTGGTTAGACTTTTGCGCGAAAGTAATATTTTTTTTTTCAAAATTTTGCTTAAGTGTTCTGGTTACTCAACTTGTGAATTTCTCTCTGTAATTTTATTTCTATGGGCGTTTCGTCCTTTTTTATACTGAAAAAATCTTCTCAGGAAATTAATGTTTCTATCCACTTTTTTGCATGCTCTTCATTAAGTGTGGCTCATTTTTTCTTAGTTTTCAAATTATTTCTGAAACCTACGCTCAGTTTTATATGAATTGTTGAATTTTTACTCCCAGTTTGTCAGTTTTTAGCTCATAGGCTATCATAGCCTGAGAGCTTATGTGCCCGGCCGTTCTGTGTGTATGTTCGTATGTACGTAACGCGATAACTCATGATAAAAATATCCGATCCACTTGAAATTTTGTATGTAGGTATATCCTGACAAGGCGCTTCCCTGATTAGTTTTTGGAGTTCATTCGATATGTATAAGAGGGGGAACGGGGGGCTCATGCCCCCCGTTAGTTGATATAGATGGGATTTTCATGCAGAATTAAGTTTTCAAAATTTAGATTAGGATCATTCTGATGAGGCGATTCCGTGACTGTTATTAGGTGTTCATTGAATAAGCATAAATAGGGGGAACAGGGGTTCTAATGCCCCCCCCCGTTAGTTGATATAAATGGGATTTTCATGCAGAATTAAGTTTTCGTTCAAAATTTAGATTAGGATCATTCTGATGAGGCGATTCAGTGACTGTTATTAGTTGTTCATTGAATAAGTATAAATAGGGGGAACAGGGGTTCTAATGCCCCCCCCCCGTTAGTTGATATAAATGGGATTTTAATGCAGAATTAAGTTTTCGTTCAAAATTTAGATTAGGATCATTCTGATGAGGCGATTCCGTGACTGTTATTAGGTGTTCATTGAATAAGTATAAATAGGGGGAACAGGGGCTCTAATGCCCCCCCCCCCGTTAGTTGATATAAATGGGATTTTCATGCAGAATTAATTTTCGTTCAAAATTTAGATTAGGATCATTCTGATGAGGCGATTCCGTGACTGTTATTAGGTGTTCATTGAATAAGTATAAATAAGGGGAACAGGGGTTCTAATGCCCCCCCCCCCTTAATTTATATAAATGGGTTTTTCAAGCAGAATTGTCAGATTTCGTTCAAATCTCTGAATAGTTTTGGAAGTTTAATGGTTAAGTATAAAAGAGGGGGATAACTCCTTTTAAATTATATAAATGCTAAATGGGTTTTTATTAAGAATTATCTCATTTGCTCTGAATTTTGGATATAGATTTTTTATATGATAAAGCATGTCTTTGATAGTATAGGAGTTTCAATGATTAAGTATAAAAAAAGAGGAAAGGGGAGAGCTGTTTCCCCTTCTTAATTTTTTTTCGAACGGAATTAACCCTTGAAAATATAAGGCTTTAATGTACAATTAGTATTTGTAGCCTGTGAGCTCAATGCCATCAGTTTAACTGGGCAGTATTCTTTATTAAAACATAAAATATTAAATTGAACAAAGGTTTTATAAGCAATTTTGAAAAAAAAAGAAAAAAAAAAGTGACGTCCTTTAAAAATAGAACACTGGAAAATAAGTTTAAAATATTAATTTTCCGAGGAGGTGCATATTAAATATAAAATTTTATCAAACGCACAGACTTAAAATAAGCGTGGGAAATCAGGAAGCTGAGTAAGCAGCAACCTTAAGGATGTGGGCTCGATTTATAAAGGAGTATTTTGATGATTATTAGAAAATCTAGAGATCAGATTATTAGCTGGAATTAATCTGAAAGTGAATGAAAATATCAGTTAAAGTATCGAAATTAAATTTCGATATGAAAAAAATTATATCAAAGACGTACTGTCAATTTTAGGAAAAATTCTAAACAATTTTAACTAATTGTTTTAACTAATTGTTTTAACTAAATTAAAAGATTTACAAAATCATTTAATAAATATTTAAAAAATTTTAGAAGAATTGAAGGATTTAGAAGGATTAATTAGATTTGAATTTACTTGGATTTTGTACAATTTTTCAACTCCACTCACATCTTTTGTGTTTAATTATTTTCTTAGCATTTTGTGGAATTACAAAGTGCACAAATATGGTGTTCTTACAGTATAAATATAGAAATATTTCCGCATTGAAAAATCCCCATCCCCCTCTCTCAGCGTTAAGAAAGCTGAAAAGATGCAAAGGCTAAAGATATCATCCTTTCAAAAATATTTTTGTTTTAATCAGTAATGCTTTTAAAACAAGATTAAGAAATGTATATGTAACTCATTCTAAACGGTATTACAAGTAACTTACATATTAAAGGAATATTATAATAATTTATTTTAATGGTACTTATAAGTACCATAGGTATATAAAGAGTTAAATTTTGTCAATCATTTTTATAATTTCAACTTTGCTTAGCAGTTTATACTTGCAACTACGCGTCACATTTTATGTCATTTACCATCATTACTTCAGACAAGATTCAATCTCCTTTTATTGAGTTTCCTTTTCTAATAAAAGAAGATATGGTGTTAGAAATATAAGATTTTAATAAATAGACTTTTACATTTTTCCGCTTTGCTTTACGCAGCGCCCAGATGCAAATTTGGGTTTCCGCAACGATTCGCAGATTGTGATGCCACCAGTACTCGAAGGACCAACTAAAAAAAGAAAAAAAAGAAATTTATCATAATACACAAATTAACGCTTTTGCAACTCTGTTACATATTTGCATTATTCACTTATAAAAATATACTCAATAATTAATTTTTAAACCATTTGATATAGAGACATATATGAAAATGCAAAAAAATATGAATGGTTGCTCTGCGCCATCACAGAAGCATGTTCTAAAACCAGTAGCATGCGCTATTTTTAAAAATTTATGTGATCGCTCTAAGACGTACTAATACCAAAATTATGCTTTCGTGAATTTCTCATACGAAAACATGTAATTCCTATTAATTTTCGACAAATATCATTAAAAATTTAAATTTTTCACATTTTCCGGTTTCTCTGAAATGCAAATAGCTATTAAAATAGCTTATATAAAATGAAACAGTATACAGTTTTATAAAGATACTATAAAATATCTATTTTAAATATATACTGGAAATATCTGATCTACATTAAGAAGATTACGGAAAAGTAAATCTTAGTTAAATTACTTATAGCCATCTATTGTAATGACTTTTTCATTTACTTCTGTTTTTATTTCTGTAATAATATGAAAATTGCTTGTATAAAATGAATAACTAAACGGTTTTTAAGACACTATAAGAAATTTATATTAAATATATCATTTTAAATCTCGTGTAATTTTCACCAAAAACTCATATCATATTTTAATATTCGCATAAAAATAATTTAAAAAGGCTTATAAATGCCAAAATACATAGCAATTGTGAATTTCCAGGTGTCTCAGTCATTTCTATAACGGAGTTAGATTAGAAAAGATCAAAGGCTAGAAAAAGAGACTACTCAACAGACGATGATGTGGCAGATACAAGGGAATGAGCAATGCATGAAGGATAAAATTATATATAATAAAAACATGAACAAAAATGTGGACGCTAACTCCCTTTTTCACAGTTTAACCGTGTTTCAACTATTAATACTATTTAAAAGTAGGCATACTTAAAGACACAATTCTTTTAAATATCAAGCAGAAAATTATCTTTTTTTAAAATATTAATTTGGTCTTTTATTAAATTACTGACACTTGTTGCATCCATATTTTTGTAATTTTCTCATATTGAGTAATTTTATAGCTTCAGTATGTCTAAAATATTAAAGTTTCTTTTATTATTCTTTATACTGCTTCACAAAAATTATTGTTTACTCCACAAGACGTATCATCCGAAATGACCATCTTACTGGGCATGGGGCTAAGAAGTCGAAATGTAAGTGTTTACAAAAACAAAATTTTTGGTATTTCCTAAAATGATTGTCGAATGAAATAAACTCTTAAATTATACAAAGGAGTTCAAGCTTTAACAAGATATCAATGAATAACAAACAAGAACAACAGGTGATTTTTAAAACAATTAAATCAAACACTACGGTATCTTAACCGAATCTACTCTATACATGCGTATTTAAAAATAAATTTGTTTTTTTACAAGTATAATTTATTATGCCTAAACATATATTTAAAAAAATTGCATATTTCCAATCAATCTCTTTCGATTATTTATAATCATTTATTTATATTCGCTTTTTTATAATCATGATCTGATGACGCAAATGTACGCCATATCATTGCTTTTTTCTGCTTTTATTGTAAAATATGTTTAATTAAACATTTATTAGGAACAAAAATCACGAATATTTAATTACAAGGAGAAACATTATATAAGTTCAGTACCTCTATCGTTCTTCCTGCTTTCACACAAATAAATTAGCTGAACAATGACAACCAAAATTATTATTTGGTATTTCATTTTCTTCAAGAGGTTTGTTTCCCACAGTTTCTGAAAAAAAAGACACCTGTGATTAAATATACAAGCACCGAGATTTAATAAATAAATCGTATGTTTAAACTTTTAATAGAAATTAATTCTCGAACATAACTTTGTTCGCTTCCTTACCATGATTTTGTTTAATGCTCTAATAAAGTGTGTAAGGATCACGAAATTTCCTAATGTAAAAAATATATATACATAATTTTTCAAACATAAGAATAAATCCCCCGTCGTTCAATTTATATTTATACAGTAGATAGTCAATTACTTGATATCTAACTAACCGAACATCAAATTATCCGACCAGCCTATTTCTCCCAAAAAACTTTAACCATTTTTTTAAATGCACTTTAAAATGCAATTATTTAAAATCTCTCTCGAACATTATTCGATTTTTAAAATTTAAAAAAAGTTCACGCACGATTTTTTATACGTATATTTCACATTTGCAATCAGCCAATTACAAAAGATAAATATGTTTGTGCTTAAATTAATATAAATTAAATTTGTTAGGCATTGGTTTCCTGCTTACATTCTATAATGAAACATAAGCTTTATCTATTTTTTAGTAAAATAATAATAAAAAACAGAAATATAAGAAAGGTAAAGAAATCAAGATTATAAAATATCAAATAAAAAAATATTAACCATTTTTAACAAAATTTTCGAGTGTTAATATCTGACACCAGGCCAATATGAAAGTTTCGCTTTTAATAATACTCAAAGTTTTATTTGAAAATATTCTTGCTAACATATAAATAAGATTGTATTGTTAGTGAAACATTTAAAACATATACTTCAAAATCAAAAAGTAGTTTAGGGTAAGTAAACATAGAAGGTAGAATCCCGCTAATCTGAATTGAATGGTCTCGGTGCCAGTGCAGATTACAAATAAATCGGATTAAACAAAATTCTGATTTATATTCTGATTAAATTCTGATTTCATAAAATCTAAATAGAAACATTTACGATCTAAATAGTGTAAGTTATAAGTCTTCAAAAATATATTAAACCTTCTACACTAATGATCTACCATAATACATTTTTTTTCTCAATAGCCTTAATTTTGCTTCGTATTCCGCAAATACGAAAATACTTTCCATATGAAAGCCGATATTAGTTTAAATGCAAACTCGAATTCATCATTTTGTTTGAACAAGAAGTTGATTTGGAAAAGAGAACAGCGAATAGGGTCCAGCCTATTAATTCTTGTATGAATAATCAAATATTTTTTATATGAAATCCTATATTTGTTTTAAAAAAAACTATCGAAAACTAAGCCGTGGAAATTAGTAAAACCTTAACATAGCTACATTACCACAGGGCACCTTACATAAAGTTTTTTTTTTAATTTTTCAAAATAAAAATAAACCTAGACCTCACAAAATTTTGCGCTTCTAATGAAACGTTTATCCTTACCTGCGAAGCCAACGAAATAAATCGAGTCACAGATTAGAAAACACTGTGGGCTATCACAGATTTTTACCTGCTTATATATGTTTGAAAACAATGGGGAAAAACAGAGTTAATAACGATATTAATAATTACTCTTGTGAAATATTTAAATTGAGGAAATAAGGCATCGCGTATTTCGCAAAAACTGATTATACTAGCTAATGAATTAAGCTTTTCGAATAAATTGCAAAATATTTATTTTACTTTTGCTCATTGTTTTTGTATTCGACAGGAAATTAATACCTTTATTATTTTAAGATTACAACACTTTGACCATCCTTATTGTTTTAGATATTTGAGGAAACTGCTTTCAAACAATGGATATTTATTTATTGAATTTTAACTTTATCAATATGATTCAATACAATACCATTATTTTTTCTTTGGTTTTTCACCAAGAAATTAATTAAAATGTCCAAATTAGGTATGTTTCATGTGTCTTATGTGCGTATTACGTAAGAAGGTAAGAGGAGATAATAAACGAAGAAAAAAAGAATAGACGCATTGGGTAATGTAAAATCAAAATTTTAAAAAATAGAAATTATTAATTGCTAAAATCATTTTCAGTTATGATGTTTCTGTCAATATTTTATTTTACTAAATACCTGATATCAGTCTAAATATGATGGCATTCGAGATGTTAAATTTTTTCAAAAAATTATCTAAAAAGTTTGATGTGCGTCTTAATCAAGATTTTTTCTCATTTTAAACAACGTAAATACGGGTTGACGTAATTGAGGATTTTACTGTATTCCAAGTTTTTGACATCTTTTCTGTTTTAAAAATATGGTTAAAAGAAGGTGTTAATAATTATGGAACATCTCTATTGCGATAGTACAATTAATAACTGTGCTATCGCGATATATCACCCTATAGGTGCTGTTCAGTCTTTCCATACTATTACATAACAGATACGATTGGATTATATTTAATTAGATGTCGTATTAAGTTAAATATTTTCTCTTATATGTCTTTCGGTTATATACACTGTAAAAAAAAAATTCCGTTAAGTAACGGAAATAGTACTGGTAATCTAGACGCCTGTACTATTTCTGTTTTTTAACGGAAAATAATCCGTTTTTTCCAGATATTTTTCCTTTTTTTTTTTTTTTTTTTAAATTTTTTTCGTGAAATCCAAAAAAGAATTTTTAAAAGGACAAACTGGTATATTTATGATTTTTTTTCTACTTTAGACAAAGACACGTCAGGTCACATACATTTAATTTAAAAAACAGTGGAGAAATGTCACTTACCCTCGATGGGAATCGAACCAGTAACCTGTCTTATGGCAGCTCGCAGTAGTGTAATACCATTACCCCATAGTTATACATGAAGAGTTTGCAAATATCTTTACTTATTTCGAATGATTTTATAAAGCAAAGATTTTATGTTGACCTCAGCATTAATTTTTGTAGATAATTATTTTCTATTGAGTGACGTTCTACATGTTTAACAGATTTTATTTCCATAATTTTGAATATTTAGTTTTTAATTTCAGTTCTATAAAAAACAAATTTTAGACTTTAAAATATTACATGTATTAATAGTTGAATGCGTTAAAAGGTTTTGTTTTCTTCATTTTAAGGCGATTTTAAAAAGTATTGTAACATTATTCATATTTATTTACTTATTTGTTTTTGAAAGGATACTAACATACTTTAAAAAACATCTATTTTAACAAAGTATTTGTATGACGATCGATTTTAATCTCAAAAAAGATAGTTATTACGCGTTACTAAAAAAAATTTCTTTATTGTTTTTTAAAAATTAGATAATCTTCAACATTATAATAATTTCTTTAATATAATTCAGATGTTTTAAATTTTATGTGCGAAATTCTTAAAGTGGATAGATTAAAAAAAAATACATTAAAATTAAAAGAAGAAATTTTTTCCATTTTAAAATATCTTATGCACTTTTTAAAAAATAGGTAACAAATGAGTTAAACATTTTTTAAAAATCCTAATGGAAATAAACTAACTAATCTCAAACTTTAAAAGGATTAATAAAATTTTATAATTTTTATTATTTTTTTATTATTGTAAAAATATGTTAGCTTTATATTATTAAATCAGAAAGAAAAAAAAAATGATTATAAAAAGTTGTTCATAAAACATTAGTCCAGGCATTTGGTAAAAAATAAATGCAAGTTTTGGTATAGTTTTGATTTTTGGTTCCCTTTATGTTTTTTGGGTCGCTGAACACAAATCTGGCATTATCCAACAAAATTTCTCTCCGAAAACACGTTTTTTTGGCAAAAAACGTGCAAAAAACGTGTCTTTTTTTCGTTTTTTCTAAATAACTTCAAAATTATGCATTTTACATAAAAGTCATCAATACATAAATTAAAGAACATAAAATTTCCTACATTTTATGTATTAAAAGTTTTTTTCTCTGATCAATAGTTTGGCCGTGAAAGAGCCGCAAAAATGGGTGTGAAAAGCAAAAAATTCTGAAAAACGTGAATCACAGAACCGTACGTCGATGAAACATGAAAAACAACCATTTTACGCAAATTTTTCCCACTTAATAATACTAAATATATTATTGTTGACTATATTTTATTAATCTGATGTTCATTGTTTCTTTCATAACTAAAAAATAAATAAAAATGAGCATATCTGTGATCAAAATCTTCATTTGCTATTACAAAATAATAATAGTAATAATTTCTTCATTTGACTTTTAAATAATGTAAATAAAATAACTAAAACAGCCTTTAACTGATCCCATCTGCACTTTCCCCCTTGATTGAAGGGGAATAATAACGGGGTGTGAAATAACGTTGGTCAAGCGCCCACCCCTTCATCCCATGTCCACGTTCAGTGGAATACTACACCCCCCCTACCCTAGTCTCGCCTCTGTTCGAAATATGCGTCGCACAGATCACTAACTTATTAGGAGGACACATTCCTCTCAGTTTCCATATGCAACTGCTTACTTATAATTTAGTAATTCACTGTTTGTGTCTTTGTGAATACAGTGAACATCTAAAAGGATTCTGCGCGTTGTCGCTGTGTTTTATTTTTGACTCTCCTTTAGAAGAGGAGCCGTCAGTGGAAGTTAGTCTAGTCGAGGTATTGCAGCGTTAATCAAAGCAAGTACAGAAAGAAAGGATGGAAAGGCAGTTTTCCTAAAGGGGAAAACCTCAGTAGATGTGCATGTTAAGTGTAGAAAAGTATACGTAAATGAACGGATAATTACTGCTTATGTGAAGAAGATTGAGGAACAAAGCGCTAGCACTTCTCAAATTTTAAGATCATCAACTACTCAGTTTAATTTTTGAACTAATTGTTTTATATGTGGACTGTATATTTCGGAAGAGTTTATTGAAACACAAACGAAAAATCCACCAAGCGAACGCAATACTGTATACACTGTGCGACACATGGGATTCAAAAGTACAATTCTGAAAGCAGGAAGAGCTGGCAATGATGATTATGGGCAAGCTATAATTCAGCGCATCGAACCAGTAAATGATTTGATCGCAGCAGATGCTCAATACCACATCAAATGTTTTAAATATATTCATGGGAGGCCGAAGGTCTAAGAACAGAAGAAACGTGGTCCATTTGCCGAGACAATCGACAGAGCAATGCAAAGTATATACGATTACCTTAAAATCATGATGACGAGTGTCAATTCTCCATGGAAGAGCTAATGAAACAGGTTACAGGGAGTTATCAACCTGATATGAGAACTGTAAAGTTTAACCTCATTGAGAGATATGGAGACGAATACTGATCACAAAGAATCAGAAAAAAAAGTCCATTGTGTGTTTCAAGAATATAGGAGGAAATATACTGACTAATGCATGGTATCAGCAAACATGTAAATCTGATCCAGATGAGAGGCTGCGAGTGGTTGAAGCAGCAGCAAAAAATATTTGCGAAGATATGAAATAGAAGATTTGCTTCGGGAAACTGCAACAACATCGCAGTTGTGTGTCAAGACGAAGGGAATGAGCTAGACTTTGAAGCCGATCTGGAAATGGATTGCCCACGCAATGAATCAGAGGACCTAATGGAAGGGGAAATAGTCATGCCGCAAGATATCAAATATTTACTATTAAAAAAACATATTTATGATATTGATAGCTATAAAAACTCCCACTAATCCCATTCGTCTATTTTCTATTTTGTAGATGTCGGTGAAAAGCAGGGACCCTCAAACAAAATAAAGTGGAAATAGTACTTTGTTTTTTAAGTAAATGTACTTATTAATGTACATAATTATTTATAATTAAATAATAATCCATAATGAGTCGTCATTTTTATTGTTAGCAACTTTATTGTAAAATATGGTCGATCATAATATCTTCAGAATAATTTAAAGTCAATCTTTGCGAAAAATTGTCAGTTTTCATGTTAAATCAATGTACAGTGCCATAATTCCTATTTTCCAGATTTTTTTTTTTTTTTTCACACCCACATTTTGAACTTCGAGAACTTTTAGAACTGGAATCCGTGTCAGCTTTTATATGTTAAAGCCTGTTTTAGTTATTTTCTTTACATTATTTAAAAGTCGAATTAAGAAATTATTACTATTATTATTTTGTAATAGCAAAGATTTTGATCACAGATATGCTCATTTTTATTTATTTTTTAGATATGAAAGAAAAAATGAACATCAGATTAATAAAATATAGTCAATAATAATACATTTAGTATTATTAAGTGGGGAAAATTGGCATAAAATGGTTGTTTTTCATGTTTCATCGACGTACGGTACTGTAATTCACGTTTTTCAGAATTTTTTGCATTTCACACCCATTTTTGCGGCTCTCTCACGGCTAAACTATTGATCAGAGAAAAAACTTTTAATGCATAAAATGTAGGAAATTTTGTGTTCTTTAATTTATGTATTAATGACTTTTATGTAAAATGTATAATTTTGAAGTTATTTAGAAAAACAAAAAAAAAAGCCACGTTTTTTGCACGTTTTTTGCCAAAAAAACGTGTTTCCGGGAAGAAATTTTGTTGGATAATGCCAGATTCGTGTTCAGCGACCCAAAAAACATAAAGGGAGCTAAAAATCAAAACTACACCAAAACTTGCATTTATTTGACCTTTTTGAGCACCAAATGCCTGGACTACATCTCTATACTGCTTTTCTATCCGAGATATAGATGACAGCACTAGAGTTATTTACGGAATCTATGCTGTTTTAATACGGAATTTCTCTGTTTCCAAAAAATTTACGGAAAACTTGTAATTATAATCTCAAAATGTCAATAATTGAAGTTCTACTGTTTTTTCGGAAAAATAAAACTATTCCATAAAATTTTACGGAAATGATGTGTATATATCAACGGATTTGTTTTACTGTGTAGCCCAATAGATGGAACTCTTTTGTTGTGCATTGCACGATTTCTATCAGAGCTATATCTCATTATCTATGGAATAAAATTAATCATACAGTTCAAACTTAGCGTGAGTTTGAACTCCTTCACATGGATTGGTTTTCTCTGCCCTTAATTAGAATGTGGGACTGATTTGAAGTCCCCAAACTGGAAAGAGTAAACAAAACTATAGAAAAAATGGCTATTTATGTTTTTTGGAAAGAAACAAAATAAGATAAAACAAAAAAATAAATATGAAACATTTTTAAATAGTTTAAAATTTATGTTTCAGCTCGTGCTTGTGTAAAGTAAAAGTCGTTGGACATTCAATTGCAAAACTTTCTTCTATCCAATGCATGTTAATACTTCAAAATTCGCTGCAAAAGTGCTGAAATTAAGCGTCGATGCCCATCGTAATAAGGGCAAAGCCATGAAATTCAGTGCATTTGTCCTTGAAATAGGACTATTGAGGATATCCAGAAAAACGCAACACAAAAGCGCTACGTAATGGGTTATTCACAGCAAAACGTTATCAGCAATAATACATTATAAGGCCAAAGATGACCGTCCCCTTGCGATTTTAGACATCTAGAAAAACACATGAGGAATTATCTTGAAACTCAGAGTGTAGATATAATAGTAAAAGTCATCAATTTTCGTAAAGATTTTTCCCCAAAACTCCAAAGGGGATCGTCAAAAATTAAAAAAAATTAATATCTTTTGGATAACCCAGTCAAAACTAATGTAGCAAAAGCATTTAAATTTAAGATTATGAATAAGTGACTTATTTTAATAAACTGTGTTCATTTTTATGTCGATGGCATGTATACTCGTAGAGAAATTAAGGTTTTTATAAAAAAAAAGTCCCAAATTTTTACAAGATTTTTGCTTATAAATTGCAGAGTTCTTATTATAAAATAATATTCCTTTCTGAAAATATGACAAATAACATTGCACACTATACCCTGTTATCAAAATTAAAAAATTAAAAAAAATTGTATGAAAAATGAGTAGGTTTAGCAAATAATTTTTCAGTGCACATGCGTCAACGACATCAAAATTTAATTTGCATATTATGTTAGCTAAATGTATAGAACAACTTTTATGAAAGTCTCAAAATCATAGCTTCATAATTCTGAAAGTAATCGTCTATAGAATAAGCACAAAATCCGTTGTTCACAAAATGAAGCAAAAAAATGAGGGATTTTATCCAAATGCGGTAGTACGTCCCATATTGTGTATTCTATATTGACACTAATCAATGAACATATGGATACAACCCCTCTTCTTTTTACTTCATTTTGGAAATAACGGATATTCGACATATTCTATACACGATTATTTTCAAAAATTTCAAGTTATGATTTTGAGACTTTCACAAAAGTTGCTCTGTACATTTAGCTAACATAATATGCAAATGAAATTTTGATGTCTTTGACGCATGCGCAATGAAAAATTAGCTAGTAAACCTACTCATTTCGAATACAATTTTTATTATTTTCTTATTCTGATTACAAGGTATTCTGTGCAATGTTGTTTGTCATATTTTCAGAAGAGAAAATTATTTTATATAAAGAACGCTGCAAATTATAACCAAAAATCTTGGGAAAAATTGATACTGTTTTTATAAAAACCTTAATTTTTTATGGGTACATATGCTCTCGACATAAAAACAAACACAGTTTATTAAAATAAACCACTTAATCACAATTTATATTTTGAGTGCTTTTGATACATTAATTTTGACAGGGTTATCCAAAAGATATTCATTGTTTTTTATATTGTTGACGGTCCCCTATGAAGTTTAGGGAAAAAATCTTCACAGAAATGTATGACTTGCACTATTGTATTTGTACACTTTATATTTCAGGATAATTCCTCATGTATTTTTCTAGATAATTAAGAAAATGTCAAAAATCGCAAATGGATGGTCATATTTGGCATGGTAGTGTATTTATCAATGAATTGCTGATCTGAAGTTTAAGGAAAATGTGTGCATTAATTCTAGATCCACTACGGGAATCGAGAATAATTCAGTATAGCAGCGCCACCTGTTGGGTGATTGATACCAAAACGTCAACAAAATCATTTCGTGTCAAGTAATAACTGAATCTGAAATATCATGAAATTCCGTACTTTAATTATTAAGATAAAGCTATTAAACAAATTGCAAAAAATACAGCATAGCGGCGCCACCTATTCCACCAAAATATAGAGATTTAAACGAAATGTAGACATTTTTACCAAAATGTTCTTAACATCTAATAACGTCAACTACTAATAGAATCTAAATTTGGAGACAATCCTTGCTTTGCTTCATGTGAAAAAACTGTTGCATAAATAATGCAGCACATTAGCGCCACCGGTTGAGCTATTTGCACCAAAAATTAGTTATTACCAGTTTATATTAGGGAGCGTCTTAATATATATTTTTATGAAATTCTATGTGGTATTTCTTGAGGTAGAGCGCCCACAATGTTTATGTCACAAACAGACAGAAAAAGTCACGGACTCACAGACAGACATTTTGTAAAAACATGTGGTTTTTAATCTAAAACGAGTGAAATTGTCGACAACTGGAATTCGAGCATTTATAAGAAGAAACTTTTTACCTCCAAAGATTTTATTTATTTATTTATTTATTTATTTATTCATATATTTTTATATAGCGTGCGAGTTTCCATAATGCTGAACTCAAAAGTACCTTTCTTATAATTTTAGGTTTTATATTTCTAAGATACAGTTAAAAATGTATTGCAACAATGTGTCCCCCCCACCCATTTGTTTCTAAATGCACTGAAAGTAAAATTTAAAAAAAAAAGTGATAATAGACATTAATTTAAACCTTGCAAAAAAACTATAGCAATTACCTCAGGGTTACATAGTTTTTGAGAAAAGCACATTTTTCCATTACACACAAATTTCGATTGCGGGTATTTAGCAAAATTGTAGAGGTGCGCTGAAGGTACATATCCAAGCAGAAATATAGAGGCAAATTTTAGTAATGATTTTTCGAAAAAAATACCCGATTATTAACCCAGATATTAACTCTTAAAAACGCAGCGGCTTTGAAATACATAATGTCTGTGGCGGCGTATTCTGTATTCAATCGGTATGTTTTAAAGCATATATAGAACTTTTATTGCTACATATGTCCAATGCCATGCACAATAGAAGTATAAAACAATAAACATCGTAAATGTGTTAAAATGAGACTAATTTAATTAAAATTTATCACATAAATACTATATTGGATTCGCAATTAGTTTGCATCGAGTCTAATTCTCAGTATACACTACCTGGCCATTAATGAACGTCCACTTGCGATTTTAGACATTTCATTAAATATCTAGAAAAATACAAAAGGAAACATCTCGATATTCTTAGTGTATAAATATAATAGTATGAGTCATATATTTCCGTGAAGATTTTGTTTCCGAACCTCCATAGGGGATCGTCAACAAATTAAAAAAGAATGAATATCTTTTGAATAACCCTGTCAAAACTAATGTATCAAAAGCGCTCAAACTCTAGATTATGATTAAGTACCAATAAACTGTGTTCATTTTTATGCATATAGCATGCATACTCGCAGAGAAATTAAGGTTTTTATATATACATTTTTTTTTTTTTTTGAAAATATGACAAACAATATTGCACACAATACCCTGTAAAAAGAATTAAAAATTGATGAAAATTGTATGAAAAATGAGTAGATTTACTAAATAATTTTTCACTGCGTATGCGTCAACGATATCAAAATTTTATTTGCATATTATGTTAACTAAATATATAGAGCAACTTTTGTGAAAGTCTCAAAATCATAGCTTGAAAATTCTGAATGTAATCGTCTATAGAAAAAAGACAAAATCCGTTGTTCCCAAATTAAGCAAAAAAATGAGGGATTTTATCCAAATATAGAAGTACGTCTCATATTGTGTATTCTATATTGACACTGATAAATGAATATATGGAAACAACCCCTTTTGTTTTTGCTTCATTTTGGGAATAACAGATTTTCAACTTATTCAATTGACGATTATTTTCAGAATTTTCAAGTTATGATTTTGCGACTTTCACAAAAGTTGCTCTATACATTTATCTAACATAATATGCAAATTAAATTTTAATATCGTTGACGCATGCGCAGTGAAAAACTATTTAGTAAACCTACTCATTTTTCATACAATTTTTATTATTTTTTAATTCTGATTGCAGGGTGTTATGTGCAATGTTGTTTGTCATATTTTCAGAACAAAATATTTTTTTATATTAAGAACTTTGAAAATTATAAGCAAAAAACTTGAAAAAATTTGAAACTATTTTTATAAAAACCTTAAAATGAACAAAGTTTATTACAATAAAGTACTTAATCATAATCTAGTGTTTGAGCGCTTTTGCTACATTAGTTTTGACAGGGTTATTCAAAAGATATTCATTCCTTTTTAATTTGTTAACGGTCTCCCATGGAGTTTCGGAAAAAAAATCTTCACGGAAATGTATGACTTATATTATTATATTTCTACACTAAGAGTTTCGAGATAATTCCTCACGTGTTTTTCTAGATATTTAACAAAATGTCTAAAATCGCAAGTGGACGTTCATCAATGGCCAGGTAGTGCATGTCATATGCCTTTAAAACTTAATTAAAAATATATCAGATAAAACATTGTTCGGACAAAGGCAGCGTTATAATTCTGTGCCTTCCTTTCGAAGCGCGCTTAGCGCAGTCTCAAGTTTAAACTACGACCAAGGGATTTGTTTAGCTACACTGTAAAAATAAAATATGGTTATAATGCTAAATTTAGTTTTATCAGATGCAAAATAAAGTTAAAATGTATTACATTTATTGTCAGTACCCATTTAATTTCATCATAAATCGATTTGGTTTAAATAAAAAAAGTTGCATAGATTAGCAATATTTGATATTATTTAGGCTTCATGTTTCTTTGAACATTTGTGGTATACCTATTAATACTTTCTTAAAATAAGCTGCTATATCTAACTCTACGTTGTATAGCTTTTTACTAAGACCTATTCTTTTTTGGTAATGATATTTTTAATAATACATTTAATAATTCGTTTATGTGTTGCATGGAACATTCTAAGTGCGAGCGACATTCGCGCCTGACCGTTTATCAGTCTTATTTTACATTTATTTTCTTTTTAATTTTTTAATATAATAGTATTACATAGAAAATTTAAAATTGAACAGTGTTAACAAAATCTGCATGATTTCTAGAAATTGTGTTGTGTCTGATCTGGCCTGATTCGGCCAGTTTTCCTGATTTCTGTACGTGCCGGTCCTGACCTGTCGGTGAAATATGAATATAAAAACGGGTATGCTCGGACCCGTGTCGAACTTTTAATTTTAAGATTGGACTGGGCTGTGATAACTTCCAGTCGGGTCTGGTCGGGCTTGGAAATTCCGACCCATGCATAGCTCTGCAAAACACAAAACCCTTCCATAAAACATTTTCTAGCTGACAGTTAAAATCTCATCAAAATCTATTTTACTTCAATGAAATTACAAGTGGCAATCCAATCCCCAACTGTATTTTATTTACCGTTCTAAACAAAGAATAATAATAAAATACAATAATTTATGCCATTCGTATTTGGATTTTCATTCAGTTTTATTTCCGTATAGTACAAGTGAAAAAAAAACAGCGCTTAGTGTTTTAATAAATTTGAATCTTACTAATGAATATTAAAACTGCAAAAAGTTAAATTTTTAGTGAGCGTTGTATTTTTGTAATTTTTTTTAATAATTCAAAATATTTGAATACTTATATAGGTAGTTAATAAATAAAAATACTTTTGAATTTTGCTGATTGGTACTGAAAATTGCATAAACTAAACATTAAATGAGTCTTTACGGCATTACTTCTTAAATTGTAAAAAAAAAAGATATCCTGGCATCATCACAGTTTTCATTTTGCTAAATGTGGAATGTCTGTCCGAATCTGACAGAGTTTTCAAAGTATAGTATTATTGATTTGTGTAAAGAAGGTAGTAATCATGAAAATATCGCCAGTTACTTTAAATGTTCTCAGCCAAATGATATTATGGCAATAAAACAACATTTAGATGACGGATATCTTGATAATAAGCTTCTGAGGTCGAAAAACAAAAACTGCTCAAGAGGAATGATAGAAGCTAAAGAGTTATTCAAAAATACTGTTTTATAAGTCAGGTATTCAAATCGAAAGTAGAATAAACACGGTGGTGTTGATGTGAGTAAATCTAAAACACTAAAATATCTCCATAGACTTAGATTTCAACCTCGTGTATAAAGGTGCAAACACACTCACATAACTTATCGGCAACCGTCGGCTCGTTTGTTGTGGCGGCGCGGTGTTTATGATCTTTAATGTCTCTTTCAGTAAGGGGACTGATGACCTATAAAACAAGAATATTTTCTTCAAGTATGATTCAGTCCTTATATCCTGAACCATTGTCCATCTTCCCGTTTTCTATTGTAACTAAATCGTAGAAAGGAGAAATACAAAAGAGTTCATATTACTGAACCAAATCACCCAAAGATCTTCTGAATAGAGATTGAAAACCCTAAATTACTCCACTGAAAAAATGGGTTCTCAAAATTAAGTAAAAATTACTCAGATTTAAGTACTTCACATACTCGAAATAGCTTCGATCCAAATGTATTCAAAACTGAGAAATGAATGTACTCATTTTTGATTCTGTGGTTGTGTGCAAATATAAATCGCTATGAACAACCCCCTAAACTTACAAATTAAAGTAAAAATATATTGGCATTTATTTCTTGCTCAAAATGATTAACAATAAACGTTTAATTGATTTTTATTAAGAAAAATACTCAAATCGAATATTTTTTGAAAAGAGCAAAATATTATTCATTATTTGCAAATACTTTGAATTTTTTTAAAGACTGTGCATAATTTAATATTTACGTTAATATGCATATTTTATGCCACCAAAAATAAAATAAACCAATGCTGGATACAAAATTATCGTTTGTTTGGATTTGACAACTTAATATGTTTCAAAATGGAGAAAGCAATGTGATCATTTTTTTATCCAAACGTGCTCAATTTGATATGAGTATATCGATTTACTCATTTTTGAGTACTTTTTTAGTGTTAAGAGGGGTTATAGTAGCTAAAGAGTTATTCAAAAATACTGTTTTAGAAATGAAATATTTGCTTCGTAAGTGGAACAAACAAAGTGATGTTGATGTGAGTAAATCTTCAAACAAAGCTACAAAGTCGGAGTCGGGCCCAATTTTGCGCAAAAGTGTCGGTGTCCGCTTCTCCAAAAAATATGTCGACTCCTACTTTTATTTTTCTAAATTGTTTGAAGGGAAATTAAATCAATTATGTGTAAATTTGAATAAAAAAAGGAATTATTATTGCCTAATTTGGTTTATATCGGGTTATCTGCCTGAGTTAAAAATTTCTAATGTACTGCCCGGCGTGCACACTAGATAAAAATTCTTTTTAATTAAACACTCTAGTAGATCTTGAATTACTTCTGAAAAAGTAAAATTTTCATTTTTACTTTTTTTTTTACTTTCCAGTATCTAAACTTTTCTGCTCTTGAGGACACTAATTAAGATCAAAGTTGCAAAGATTTCCACTTCTCCAGTCAATAGATCTGAAATAGTAAAATTTATCTTTTGTTTCCTTTTTTAGATTTCCAAAGTTGGATTTTTCGTGTTTGTGGAACGCAAAATTGAAAAATTATAAAATGGAAAATAATTTTTTCCTCTTTTCTTTCAAAACTTTAAAAATTGTATTAATGAAGAAATAGTGAAGTTTTCGCCTGATTTTGCTTGCGTTGACTTGTAAATTTTGACCAACAGCAACGGTAATATATTATTTAGTCTGGAGTCGGAGTCGAAGTCTTTAAAATTTACGGACAGTCGTAGTGGGAGTTGGCCATTTTTACCTCCCAATCTGCAGCACTATCTGCAACACTAAAATGTCTCCATAAATTTGGATTTCCGTTTTGTGTACAAAAGATAAAGCCCTTCATTAAGAGTTAATAAGTGCTATAATAATATTTATAGGGTCTATATATTTTTGAAAAAAAAATACTATTGTGATAAGAATGCGTTTTGCGTAACATATGGTGATTAAGATGTTCGTGTATAGTGGATGAAGAGAGAAGCATATGACAAAGGCTACATGAAACAATCAGTGAAATTTTCAGCCAGTGTAATGCTATGGGCTTCCATGAATGCAGAGTATTGTGTAAGGCTGTGTATTTATGAACGAAAGGAATCTTTTGAGATATATCAAGAAATCCTTGAATTTTTCTTGATACAATCAGTGGAAGATCCGAGAATAATTATTTCAATTTTTTAATAACTTACATTAATTTTTTAGATTAATTATCTAAAAAGTATCTAGATTCGTACAATAATAAATTTTATCCTGTATATCATTTTACGTAAAAGGTACTGATTTTTTTTTTTTTTTTTTTTTTTTTTTTTTTTTTTTTTTTTTTACATTTTCTTTGCCTTTTTTATTCTATATTTTATTCCGGTTTTCGACGGATTTACAAGATTTAGAATTCAGAGATACAAAAAAAAAAAAAATGTTTTAACAAAATATAAGGCTCTGCATCTGTGACTCTGTGTTTCGACACTGTAAAAAAATTGCAGAGATTTCATAATGCTGTTAAATTGTGAAAATCAATCAAATTTGTATATAAAAATAAATGGCACTCTGTGTGAAAAAAAAATGTATACGTAAATATTATAACTATGTATTATAATGTAGTATATTAATGTAATTGAATCCTTGTAATAAATATCGTTCTATTTTTTAATAGCTTGCTTTAAATATTTTTGAATCACAATGATATCATTTTATTTTTGAAATGTTCTAAAACATTTATGTATTGAACTTTAATATGATTTCTGAAACCCCCCTTAACAACGCATTATTTTGAGAACATTTTTAAGTATGAATGTATAAAGTTAGCGTCTGTGACTATTCAGACATTTCGTATGAAAATATATTTTCCCACTTTTTGATAAATTATTATTTTTTTTTCGATTTATAAGCAGTTTTCCTAATGGCCACCAATTTTTCCCCTTATTTTGACCTGTGTGGAGAACTCGGTTGAAAAGGCCTACTTTAATAGTATCTTCTGAAAGATCTTGTTGTTTACAAAACAAAAAAAAATGTAAGAAAGAAATGCCTTTTAATTGGTTTCTTAATTTAATAATTGAATACCTACAGATTTATGCGTTTCTGAACAAAACTTAATTTTAAAAAAGTGTCAGAAATCTAGATCCTGTGGGTTAACAACTGCCTTAAATGTTTTTTGTTTACTGCCTTTTTAAACTGTTTTAATAAAGAAATTATTTTTTAATGATTTGCAGAAATGTGTAATTTTGTTTATTTATAAATTTTTGCTACAGAAAATTATGCTTTATTTAACAATTTGTATTCTTCCCCTTTTTTTTTTCAATTGTCAGCAAAATGTCTACATATTTCATTTGTTAACACATTTAAGGTAATATAACAAATTTATATACATACACTTTTATTAACTGATAGCTGTGCTACAACAAATTATTTAAATCATTTTTGGAATAAATCGAAAACATTTAGAAATTGTTATTTTTTTGTAGTTAACCTAAGTTTATTAAGAAAAGAAGTATGTAAAGAAGATATAACGAACATATTTTTTTTAAAGTTTGATAAATATTCAGAAATATTTTTTATTCAATTATAAGAGGAGTTTTTTTTAAATACATAGATTTGGTGTATTGATTCTATATCAACTAGTAATATAACAAGTTGGAAATTTCACGTGAAGCGTAGCAAATTAGGTTCGTTCGTACGATAATGAAGTTTTAAAAATATCACTCTCATATATCAATCTCATAAAATTGTAAATAGTTAATTACAATTAAAAGGCGCAACACACAATGTTCTCTCTCCATACTCATTATGTAATGAAATACTTTTGTGTGGTCTTGTAAATCAATAACAAAAGTTCTTTGCACAACAGATTATGCAAAATTTATATTGTAATATGTACTTTATGATGCATAACAATATTATTATGTTCCAAAGAATGTAATATTATTAAAATGCATTTGAAACTTTTTTTTTCCATTGACTGTAATGTAACGGAGTACTTTTGATTGTCCCTGTATTTGATCTATTCATCCTACTTTCAAAAAAATTTAAATGACTTGACAAGTTTAAGTAATAAGTATGTAATTTAAATTTCAAACGATTAAAATGCATTTGCACCATTTTTCCCCATATATCGTAATGTAACGGAATAATTTGATCGTCCCTGTGATTGATTTATCCATCCGATTCTCATAAAATTTGAAATGACTCGACAAAATTATGTAATAATTATATATTTTAAATTTGAAAAGATTCGGTTGGGTAGTTTTTGCATTGTGATATGCGGACATACAGACAGACGGACAGACCGAAAGACAACTATAGGTGCTACGTATTCACATAATTACGAACGCACCTAAAAATTCATTAATCAAATTACTAATCTTAAAGGTAATTTTTTGTTTCTTTTATTTATCTTGTAAAAACAAATTTTGTAATGAAAGATCGATTAGACATAGAAGTGCACTGAGCTAAAAAATTTCCAAATCTATAAAAAGTTACACTGCAGAAGTTATGTATTTTTTCATTATAGAATATCAATGTCTCATTTTCACTAAAAATACAGAAAGAAAAATTAAATGAATTTCTTAAAATTTTAAAACTGCTATTTTTTATGACTTTTTAAAGTTGAAGTATCCTTACATAAAAACCAAATTTTTTATGAGATACTTACTATATCATTCATTTTCCTATAGATTAAGTATTATCAAATAGACTTTTGACAAATTTTTCTTACATAAACTACATTTCCTAAATATAAACTTCCATTAATTTTATGGTTTCTAGTAAACTTATTTCAAAATTTTAGGAGAAAAAAGCTATTAGAAACCAGTCAAATTTGAATAGTTTTTAAATAATGAATGGTTGTATTACAACTAATTATTTTTTATTTATAGAATAAGAGATGAATATTTTGAAATTGTTCAATTTTTCGGGCAAAAATAGTGTTTTTAACAAAAACAAATAACAAAAAAGTCAATTTTTTTCAATATGTAGCTGTCTAGAAATTTTTTATTCAATAGCACTTTGTTTAAAAAACCTAGATATATGTGTATATTTCTATATCAACCAGAAATATAAATACTCATAACTCATTCAAATAAAAATTTATACTAAAATCTAATTAAAATTCATTATTAATATTCTAATTTACAAACTAAAGATTAAGTTTTTACAAGAAAAATAAAACACTGATTTTTCACTTTAAAAAATCACAAAAGTGGTGAATTGCTAGAGATTGATAGTTTTTAACATTTAACTGAAAGTAAAAAAAAAAGAAAAAAAAATTGTACGTTCAGAGAAAAATGAAAATAATAATTTCCAAGTAAGTAACAACACTATCGAAAGAAATTATAAAATTTTGGCTAATTTTATTAATTTATTCTTTGAAAATATATGTAAATTTTTACCATCCTCACGCTCTTCACCACATTTGTAGACTTTTATTTTACTTTAATTAAAATGACTGTCAAATACTAAAATGTCAAGTGTGAAATATTTTTTTGGTAGCCAGTCTTGTTCAATTATTTGAACAAATTGCTAATATTTAATAAAAGTAATATCAAATAGAGCTTCCGATTATACGTTTATACGAGTATACGTATAATACGTATTATACGAAATACGTATTTGCTATACGTATAATTCGGCATCGGCAGTTATACGTATTACACGAAACAGCATATACGGTACATCGTATATACGGATTTTACCCAAGCGGTTAAACGTATAAACGTTTAAACGTTTTTCATTCAATGTATGAAATTTGATGTTTCAATGTTTTTTTTTGCGGATTAAAGACATTGAGAAATATCCGGTAGAGTATCCCCATCGCGATTCTTTGTTCAAAGAACTACGATGTGTTTACTTAACTACTACTTGTTATGCAGGTACTTGAAAAAAATCTGAATACTTCCTCAGTTTAGATTTTGGTTTTTTTTTCCAAAAAACTAAGTTATTTATTATAAAATGTCTTACATTAGTTGTGGGTAGAATCAAACTAATCTTTGGGAAACCTGAGACGCAGTACTTAGTTTTTTATATTTTCTTGTATCTTCAGAAGAAGAAAGTATTGGATTCGGGAATACTTTCGACGGGTTTAAATGTTTTAAGGGTAAGAGAGTCCGAAAAACATGTTTTTACAAAATATCTGCCTGTAGTTTATGAGTCTGTGACTTTGACTGTCTGTATGTGACATGGATTTTGTGGGTTTTCTACCTAATACACAGAATTAAATAACATATATGGGGGAGACTAGGGCACATGTGAAAATGGGGCATATGAGAACATTGCCATTTTTCACTAGTTAGTATATGTTTTTTTATTTCAAAAAATTATCAAAGATGGGAGCACCTATAGACATATGGAAAATTTTTTTGGAACTCTTCGACATTTTGTTTGTCCCCAGGAGCCAATATACTGCTTACTGTACTTAAAAGTAAAATCTCCAGCTTGATAAAAGAATAATTTTATTTTCTTTTCTTTATTTAACATATACTATGGATACTAATAAATATTTATGATATTTTTTATTTTTAAAATTGAGAAATACTAATGATTTGTCTTTTTAACTCTTTTGGGAATGTGGGACACTTATGAAGAGTCTAGTTGGGGCAGATCTGAATATGTCATTAAATTGCCCAATAATCATTCAGTGATTCTATTCCTTTTAGTTAACTTCGTGAAAATAATTCCAGCTCCATTATCTATATTTTTATATAAATAGAAGACATTTCTATCATATAAAGTTGATTTTGTGTAATAGAAACTTCTACAAACACAACTGTCAGCAAATAAATAAAAAGCAACAAGCTCTTTACGTTCAATTGTAATTTAAATAAATTTCATGTTTCCTAAATTGCAATAAATGCTATACATTATTTTATTTAACAGTTTTCAATACTATTTTTTATGCATTATTAATGCAAAAAAAAAAAAAAAAAAAAAAAAAAAAAACTTTTAACAACTTTGCAAATTTTTCTGTTTTATTTGTTGCAAACTTCTAGTATTATTTTACTACCATTTCTAAAACAGCTATTTTATTTGGTGTTTTGAAAATAGATATATATATTAAGAAAATAAAATTTTTAAACTTATAACTACCGTGAAATCGCCATTATTGACTCCTCCCTTTCTTTTAAAGGCAAACGTAATTAAATTTGGAGGAAGCTTATAAATGTAAAACAATTTTTTATCCTTAATTTACAGGCAAATAAGGCAAATATAGAAATGAGTATCTTTCGCCTTTTGGTATTTTTCCTATAAATATTACCCAAATGCTCCCTCCCTAAAATCTCCCTCAAACAAAAAGCCCTAAGCAAAATTTAAATTCTTTAATTATTTTCTCAAGTTTACTTCTTTATTTTTTTTGTTATTTTGCAACAATATTTTATCAATTATATAAGCCCTCCTCCCCCCCAAAACTACTTATTTTTATTTTATAATATTTTGCTTAAACATATAACTCAGAAACTAAATAAATATATATATATATTTTTCTTTATGGTGAATTTAAAAAATAATACAACTAATGATTAAGGTACCATATGAAAAAGATAATAAAAACATGTTAAAATTTTTTTCCTTGTGTTCACATGTTTTTTTTTATGTGTTTACAACTGCTATTTCGTTGGGGCACATATGAACATTTTTTTTTTTTAAATTCAATAAACTATTAAGAAAAGTAAGAAGAACTGTAAAGTTAATTTTTAAAAAAATACCATGCGTAAAGAAAAAAGTTCTGTTTACTATATAGAGTAGTTTTGCTTATAGAAATTAACCCAGTTACGACAAAAAGCAATGTTTATGTGAACTGTTCACATGCATATCAGTCTCCCCTATATATTCAAGTAGTCCCTAGTAGAAATTGTTGCTGACTAGTTTTGTATGTAAATCGTTCAACAGGTGGCTCTACTTTGCTGTATTTTATTTACGATTTCTGCAATAGCTCTATCTCTAGAATTAATGCACGGATTTTCATCAAACTACAGATTCATCTAATGCTTGATATGAAGTGATTCTATGTATGTTTTGGTGAGAATGTCAAGATTAAAAAAATGAAATTTCATTATACATTAACAGAGTTAGAAAATATTTGCTCCATGAAAATAATAGCATATACGCTCGGGTGCAATCTTGAGTGTAAAACAATAAGTGAATAAAGAATTTTTAAATAATTAAAAAGAAAAAACTAAATTTAACAAGAATTCACAATAAATCTGAAACATTTATACCCTCATTCTTTCCTCAAAAAGTGTTTAATTTTGCTGGTTATTTACAATAGATACAATTTGTATACATTACCGATACTAAATGTAAAATAACGGGGTATCTGAGCTCATTACCTTGTGATGAATAAAAAAATCTAAATAAATTCAAAGTACAATGTTGCAAAATATGCAATTCACGGTAATAACTCGCTATTTTGAAAATGGATATTTCAAAGTTAGTGAAACGAGATTGGCCAATCAGGAGTCTGATATTTTGGGATATTTTTGCAAACTGTTTTAAAAAATATACGCTTTTCATTGCTTGATTTTGTATATATAAGACATACTATACCGATTCCTGTCGTAACGTCACCGATTTCCAAATTGTTCTTCATTCAGTGACATAAGACTGATGAATTCCAATATTTAAATTAGATACGATACGTGGAATATACGTATACATCAAATATACGTATTCTAAAATATACGTTTAATTGATACGCCTTATACGTATCCGGATACGTTTAAACGTATATTTTAAAGTATCCGTATAGCAGAAAAACGTATTATACGGATATACGTATATCGTTTAAACGTATAGCTGCTATACGTATCTTATCGCGAGTACTAATATCAAGTCTATTAATTAACAATTGTTAATTAGAAATGTAACTATTAGAATTGTATAGAAATGTAACAAAGAAATTTAACATTAGTTTTACATTTTATGAGAAATCATTTCTCTCAAAAATTAAAATTACCATTAATAATCAAAGTGGCCATAAATGTAGACATTATTTTTATTTGATTACTTTTCTAATTCTCTAAGTGCATAACCGACACCGTCTATGCCTTTTATATTATTTTTACGCAAGAAATTCCGTAGAAATTCCGTTCCGTTTCAGTTCGGCAAATTACTTCGGCAGACTTCTCATTTATTCAATAAAAGAAAAAAACCTGGTTTCTTATCGGTCATCACGCTCAAAAAGCGTAACTTGAATTAATATCAAAGAAAAAGAAAAAACTTGAATTACTATCAAAGACAAAAAACTGCATAAATAAAAAATAAATAAATAATTATAATTGCATAAGTTGATAAAAATGCTATGCAATAGCTTTACCGCGGAAATCCAGGAGTGCCACACGTATTTTTTTTAATTAACAATTTTCTCCATATATTTAAACCTGAAATATGACAATAACTATTTTAAAATAGTGGTGTAAACAAATAAATGTAAAAATATGTAGTAGTTGTTAGCTATATAAGTGTAATTATGCACTTCATTGTTTTTAGTTACATTTTAAACCATAAAACATTGTTTTAAAATATTTTTTAAATTTCAACAACTGTTCATAATGTTAAAAAAAAATTTTGAAACAAATACATAAAAAATTATATTTATGAAAATAAAAATGAAGTAGATTTTATGTACTTTAAAAATGCTAAATTGTTTGTTCTCCATTATTTAAACAATGTTTATTGATTAATCCAAAGTAAATAGAATTTCATTGAAAGGTAGTTTTCATTACCTGTATACGTATATTTAAACAAATCGATGACCTACAAGTGGTCTTATTAGAAATTTTTAAAAATATTTATGTATCCACACATACGTCTAATAATATTTCCCCCGATAAATTAATTTTCATAAGAGTAAGACTTTTTGTACTCCCAGTATATTCATAGATTCTGATTACAGAACAATCAGCAACAATCTTCCACGTTTAACAGGATAATTAATATAAAACAAAAAGGATTGGAGAGAAAGATTTGTTTGTTTTAAAATATGCAATGCATATGATAAAATTTAAAATGCCTATGTATTAAAAATGATGTGTTCTGAGTGTTTTCTATTGTAAGCAATATATATTTCTAGACTGTATCTGAAACCCATCATAACCTAAAACATCATGTCTTGTGGAAACTTCCACCCCTGCTTGACCTATTATTGAGAAAACACTTACACTCTTTCTGACTTCAAGAGAGTAATTCAAGTGGAAGTTCAAGCTATTCCACAAGACAATGCGTCCGTAATAATAGATTTTAGATATCGTCTTGAATTGCATATTCCTGGTAAAGGACAACATTTATCAGATGTCATTTCTGAAAGATGTCATTTTATTCTTGTCACACCTACTGTATATTATTAAACAAATAAGTTTCTCTCTGAAGTCTTTTTTGTTCCTTTATCTCCAATTATTCCTGCCAAATGTGGGAGATTTTTTTAGTCAATCTATACATTTACGGTATATATACCATACATTTCACTTTCGGTTCACATATAGAATACAAATGCTTTTACGGTACATATACCATACATTCAATTTACGGTATATATGCTGCATTAATATTTTTACGGTACATATATCATTACTAAATAAATGGTACATATTCCATATGTTTAATTTATTGTACATATACCATATGCCTAATTTACGGTATATATACCATATATTTATTTTAAGGTACATTTACTGTATATTTAACATATGCTATACATTCTGCATTAACATTATTTTAACGTAAATAAACCATATATTTAATTAAACGTATTTATGCTGTAAATTTAATGTACTAAGTGTGCTCTATGAGTATTTTTTTAAGTTAGATATACTTCGAATATTTTACCGTAACTATATCGTGCAGCTAAATTACGGTACATGTACTTTAACCCTTTAACGATCAAAGCATTTTCATTGCTAAGATGTCGAAATAAATGAATGACACCGGTAATTAAGAAGAAATATATTTCTAAATAAGAAAACGTGATTTTTCACATACATAATAAAAGGCTTTTTTTAGATAAAAATACCGGTGTCAGTGTTGCGGATCGGAATTAAAATTTTGTGGTTTCGTAGCGAAACCAATGAACGTTAAAGGGTTAAATATTTTACGGGGCATATACCGTCCAGTTAAATTAAGGCACGTGTACTTTAACTATTTTACGATACATATACCATCGAGTTAAATTACGATATATATATGTGTCACAAAGTTGAAGGTATATGTACCGTTATTTCTGACCAAAATTTTTTACAGTGTCGGAAAACATTATTATCTTTAATTTAGAGATTATTTAAGCAAATATAGGGGTTTGAATCCACATTTCGGTAGATTTCTGATAAATAATATCTAAAAATATCTATCTCTCTAAAATCCTCTTCAAATAAAAACACCTACCAGATTTAAATGCTTTAATTATTTTTTTCAAGTTTACGTCTTTATTTTTATTATTGCAACAGTATTTTATCAATCATCTAATTCCCCCACTCCCCCTTCCAATCTATCTATTTTCATTTTATAATCTTTTATTGAATCATGTAGGGGAAGATGGGATATTTGAGCCACTTTTTTAATTTAAATTTTTTTAAATTTTTTATAATTTCTTAGAACAAAATGAAATATTGTAAATGAAAATTTGATAATTTGTCTTCAACTTAAAAACCACTTTCAATTAATTTTGAACTATTTTTCTATGTCTAATTAATTTTTACTTTTTTTTTACATCGTGGCTCAAGTATCCTGATGGAGGGTATACTTGAACCAGTACGGAAAAAAATCTACAAAAGTAATTTTTTTTTGCTTTATTTTTGCACAAATATTTTACAGAATTATGAATTATGATACATAAAGTTCTTCAAAACCAATTACGAAAACAAAGCTAGTAATTCGATAATTTTTTGTCATTATAACTGGTGTTCGAAGGATCATTGCAAAATCTTTTTACTTTTAGCTACATGGTAATTCAGTAGGGCCCTCTGTTGGTGACAATAGTCATTTCTTTGATTTAAAAAAAACATACAGTAACAGATGATGTTACAATTTCACTATAAAATATTAATCTTAATATATTATATTAAAAAAATAAATATTTTAAAATGTTGAACCTGACTAATTGACAGAGTATTAGAGATTATGTTTTTTAAAATAGTTAAAAATTTTTTTCATGTGATAAAAATTAAATTGAAAACTATGTTTACATTTATCTAAACAGGCTATTTTTTTAATCAAAATGAAAAATAAAATGGATATTTTCATTAAAAAATATACATTTTTAAACATTTTTTTCCTAAGTCATTTTTTTAAAGTAAAAAATATCAATTAGTAAATATAAGGGCGCAATTTTATTTTTGTTTGTTTCATCCATGTCTAATTTCCTAGTGGGGATGGTTGAGCCATGGCTCAAGTATCCCCATTCTCACTGGCTCAAGTATCCCCATTACCACCATTTTTGTTTATCAGAGTTTTACTAAGTAAAGCATGCAGCTATTTTAACTAGTTTAGATTCAAAATAAAACTGAAATTATATTTATTAAATTTATCCATATGATTGCAACTTTAAACAAAACTTTTAATACAAAAATAAATAAATAATTAAATAAAACCATGCACCTAAATATTTACTTTAGATAGGGAAAAAAACTATTAATCACCATACTTTCAAAATGGTACCAATGTATGTGATTTCTTTTTTACATGTTCAGAACTATAAATATGTTACCATATTGCCAGTTTTAGAAAAAAAAATTAACCAATTGTAGAAATAATAGGGGTGGCTCAAGTATCCCCTATGCTCAAGTATCCCCACTTTCCCCTATTCCGGAAACTAGGGGAATATATATATACTTTTGTCTTTATGGTAAATTTAACAGACTGTATAATAAATAATTTATGGTAACATAGGAAAAAAATAATAAAAACACTTGTCAAAGAATATTGTCTCCTTATGTTCACATGGGCCTCACATGTAATCACAACAGCTCCACCGTTAAGGCATATGCGAATAAATTTTTTGAATTTATAAAACATTAGAAAATGTAAGAAGATCAATACAAGAAATTTAAAAATATACCGTATGTAAAAAAAAGTTATGTTTATGGTATTTAGCAATTGTTATTTACAGAAATTAATTCAGCTATAAATAAAATCTATGTTCATGTGAACTGTTTACATGTACCTCAGTCTCTCTTGCGTGATTTCAGCGATAGCTGCATTTCTACTAACATAAATAAAACAATTAAAAAGCTTAAAATTTCAGATTGCTCATTTTCCTAGCATGTCACACTGTGATGTGTGCAAAGTAAAGGGTCTTTTACTATTATACCAATCTCTATAAATAAAAGGAATTCTGAGGATAATTAATTAATTGAGGCACAGGGGAAAGCAAATCTTGGCAATGCGCCAACTCGGTCCAGAGGAAGCAAATCTTGGCAATGCGCCAACTCGGTCCAGAGGAAGCAAATCTTGGCAATGCGCCAACTCGGTCCAGAGGTATAAAAGCAAGATAGAAAAAAACGCGCAGGTCTGTGCATTCAAGTACAACCACCCATATGTATATGCTGAAAGTTTGTTCTGACGCTCACCCGACGCACGTGGAGTGCCGATGGTCCGGGGAGAGTCACCGGGGGATCCGTCGCCAGCTGAGAGAGAAGCGTAGAGTCACCGGGGGATCCGTCGCCAGCTGAGAGAGAAGCGTACCATACACATAAATTATTAAATAAACTTTCAAATTAAGCCCGGCGAAGCGGGCTGCGTATGCTAGTATCTTTATAATGTTAAAAATGTGAAAGTGTGTCCGAAAATTTCAATGAGGTTAACTTAAAAACGGACTAATTAATGCATTTGTATCTTTGCATATAGATAGATAATAACCCGGAAACGAACATAGGCTATGTTTTATTTGTTTTATTCAAATATTTTTCTAAATAATTCAGAATTTCATTCTTTTTCATACAGAATCAATAGCCATTTTTTAGATAAAATATAACAATTTTCCTTTCCCGTTGCCAACAAATAAAAAATTAGAATAGTAGTTTCTCTTCAGTAATTAATTTTGAATTGAAAGATTTTCACGGGATGAAAAAATGAACTTGATAAAAAATATTATTGCAACATCGTATAAAGTTCATTTCTGGTAATATAAGGTGTATATATGAGTATTGAGTAAGTGTTGAAAAGAAGTGAATTGGGCGCCATACATGGAAAAAAAATGGTTGCGAAAAATAAAACGGTTTGATGTTGAAATAAAAAGGGATTGCGTTATGGAATCAAATATTATTATTTAAAGAAAATTATAATGTTTATAATTTGTGTACGGATAACTTAAATGTTTAATTTTTTATTTTAAAATAAAATAAGCTAAAAAAGAAAAAAGACAAAGGAAAAAGGAAAATGAATAGAAAATGTCAATAATCTGTACAGCAAAGTTATCTATCCCGTAAAAGTCATCGTGATTAGAGAAAAAAGTTCATTCTTATAAAAAGGTCATTCTTATAAAATAAAAAGTACTCGACTGACCGATTTATTTTATTTTATTTATTTACTTATTTATTTATATTTTTGTGAGTGGTAAATTTTTAAAGCCGTTGCATTCTGTAAATCTATATAATAAAGGCCAAACGTATCTGTGCGTAACGCATACGTCATTTTGCGAATGGCAACACTTTCCCATGCAATTTCAGTTTTGAATTTTTCGCTACTGTAAATTTTATACTTCTAAACATTACATATTTCCGATTTTTACACCGTCGTATAGAGAAAAAATGTACTTTTAAATTCAATTTGTTTGAAAGCTCTATCTCAATTTGTTTTTGAGATATTAATTTTTGTATAGTTTTTAGTCCAATTTTTTAATTGTGGCAACATAACCACTCCATTTTTTCTTAAAAAAAAAAAAAAAAAAAAAAAAAAAAAAATAGAAATTAAAATGCGTATAATTTGCAAAAAATGTCGTCTCTTATAAAATTCCGTGATTTCGGTTTTATTTCGTTTTTATTCATCAGATAAATAACTTAAGTTTTGAGTTAAAGTGATTTGAAAATAATCAAATTAAAATACCGTTTTTTCAAACATGGTGAATACGGATATGAGAAGTACGTCTTAAAATTTTGAGCAGATGAAAATGATGACGGGTTTTAATTTCGCGTGAAATTCTATGATTGTGTCAATTCAGAATATATTTTCTTTTTTTCATTCGCATTTATTCCAAATATAAGACACAATTGATAAATAGCTGATCTATATTATATTTTACTAATTAAGTTTGATTTTAAAGTTTAGTTTTAAAAATTTGGACAACTGAGTTTTATAGTATTTTGTTAATCTAAGCTTAAAATAATATTTGTTTGAGAATTAGACTGATCAATATAAGATGCATTTTATTACTGTAAGTAATTTTGTAGATTTATTATAAATCAATGAACCAGTTTCATCTTAAACATTTTCTTTCGTCGAATTTCGACGGGTTCCACCTCGTATGAATAAAAGGCAATAAATTATTTAAAAGAAAATTGCATTTTCGGCCATAAAAATGCAATGACTTAATATGGTTTCGTGGCACTAATATAACTACCGGTTTTTGCGACCACTTTGATCTCCCTTAAATGATAACGACACATTTAATCATATAGCTTTTATTCGTAATTTATTATAATTGCTCAATTTTTTGACAAATTAGAAGATTCTGGAAGAAAAATAAACATAGATTTCATATACGCAGCACATTGTAATGCATATTGCATGTTGGCGTGATTCTAACAAAATGGTAGTTATATCTCTCACATAGTAATCCGGCTATTGTTGTTTATTTATTCATTAATTGATAATTTACTTTTTCCTTTTTTTAATGATTTATATTATATTTTTCTATAATTATTAATTAAATTTTCTTTTATTTATTATTATTTCCTTTTTAAAATAATAGAAAACAATTAAAAATATATATGCAACAGGTATTTGAAAACGAAGTTTTCGCCAAATCGCTATACGAAAAAGAATTGGGCTGAAGTAGTCACAATCAGTCAATAATGTAGTCAATGTGTAACGACATCTGCGCCGAGAAATCAAAAATTCTCCTTTTTTTTTTTTTTTATGTTAGCCTGGCGCAGGAGGTAAATCGCCAAATATAGTGCCCGTGGCATTGTTTCGTATTTGATTAATTTCATTTAAAATATCATATCATCATATATATTATAAAGCAGAAGTTCTGAAACTTCCAAACGGGTGTTTTCAAAAACTACCCGATGGATCTTTTTGCAGATTATATCATTCGATAGGAAATATTTTTGCGGAGGTTTATGATACAAATATACAGGGATAACTCTGATTTTTCGTACTAAATTTCGTATTTTTCGGTAATTTTTGACAGAAGGGTTGCAACAACTAATTTTTTGGCGATAATTATATTTCAAAAAAGAAATGAAATGCTTTCTCTAATGGAAAATAATATAAACATTTCGAAAAAAAACCTGTTAATTCATTGATTTAAAATAAATAATAATAAAAAGGAAAAATTCCGTTTAATGCAAAATAATATTATGAAAGGAAAATATTTATCTTTAACGAAAAAAAAAAAAGAATATTTATAATATTTAAAAAGTAACTTAATGTGAAAGAAAGTTTTGAAGTGACACAATAGTTGGCTATTTATTTCTTTCGAGCCAGATTAAAAGAAAACAACATATCAAAACTTTCATTAGGTAAAACATAAGTATTTTTTTTTCTTTCTTTTTTTTAAATATTTTTAAATCTAATTTTCCCGTTATGTGTTTTACAGAAGAAACTCGCAGAATTAATTTTAAAAAAAAGGCTCTAATTGTTATTTGTATGTTGTTTGTTCAATTGGGTGTTTCAATCTACTTTTGTCGCCAATCAATGCGATTCTAAACCAAAAAAAGCACAAGACGGAGCGATGTCCGCAAGAACTATTTTCTCTCTCTCTCTCTTTTAATGAGTGAGAGCATTTTTATGAAAACATTTTACATTTAACTTAAATACATATGTAGCAGTTAATACCACAAAAATGAATAATATTTAAATTTTAGGGTAAATGTTTTCCCACATACATAGATATTGTAAAATAATTTAACTGCAACTTTTAAAAAAAATTTTCTCACAGATATTTCATACGCACTACGTTGGTGCGATTTGTCTCTTACGCCAATACCATATATACATCTGGGTAATTAACTGACGCCAAAGTGTCATTATTTTGCTTGATATGGCAACCCGGATGTTATTGTCTATTTATTAATAAATTGTCTATTTACAATTTTTTTCTTTTTTTCCAATTATATAAACTATTTTAATCAGGCACATTTGTCATACATCCGCCACATTTGCGCGATTGCGATAAAATGGCGATTTTATGCCTCACTTGGTAACCTGGCTGTTGTTTATTTATTAATAAATTTTTATTTTATTTTATTTTTTAAAGGATATAAATAGTTTTGTTTTATAATTATTAACTAAACTTTTTAAAATTTATTGTTATTTTCTATTTAAAATAACAGAAAACAATTGTAAACTCTATGTGTAACTGGTATTTAAAAAAAAAAAAATTCTCCAAATCGGCATCAGAAGAAAAAATAACTCGCCAATGTGGTGCATATATGTCATGTATACATTTTTTTCAGTATACTACAGTATTTAAACATGCTGTATAAATAACGATTATTGTTTTTTCCAAACATGTTTGGCACAGATATTATATACACATTGGGGTATCTGACTATCGCCAAAACGTTGTTATTTTGCCTGACATGGTAACCCAGCAATAGTTGTTTCTGTATTAATAATTTGTTTATTTACTTTCAATTTCTTTTTAGAAATTCTATAAATTGTTTTGTGCTATAGTTACTTTGGTACTTCTAGGTTATCCCGTCGACCAAAAAATTATTGCCAAACTATAAGATTAAATGCCAATAATGGATGATCGTGAATGTCACATTCAATGACATTAAATGCGATTCACGTGTTTAAAATGTCTTTAAGTGATTTTTATTTCGACTTTTTACTACTATTTTTATTAATATTCTTCTAATTATTTGTTTTTTCGTTATTTAAAATAAAAATTATGTCAACATATATAACTTGGCTATTAGTTTGGCGATTTGTATAATTTGGCGAAATTGGTCGACGGGATAACCTAGAAGTGCCGTAACTTTTTTTATTTATTAATATTTTCGTTTTAAAATAATGAAAATAATTTTTTAAAATGCACATTACTTCGCTATTCTAAAACGAGGCTTTTGCCGCATTGGTATTGGAAGGAAATCTTGCAAATCCGGGTTTGTGCCGGAGTTTTTTGTAAAATATGATATTTTCAAATGTAAATTGAGTGCTACTTGATTAACACGTCGGCCAGTTTTGCCAAACTATTCAAATTTACATAAATTCATTTTAAATAACGAAAGAACAATAAACATAAATAAAAAATACAAATTAAAAGTCGAATTAAAAAGCACTTATGACGTAAAAAAATACGTGTATCACGTGTAATATCAATTGCTATCATACTTACGATCATCGATTATTGACATTTATTCCTATAATCTGCTATTAATTTTTTTCTCGACAGAATAATCAAGTAGTACAGTACATTGTACAAACTCCAGTTAATATTACAAAAATAGAGCTAAATAACTAAATTTAGGTGCAAATGCACACACTCATGTTGTAAGAAAGAGGCACAAATGTCATATATGCACCACGTTGGGGTGATACATTTCTGGCGCCACTTTAACGGAAACTTCGTTTTCAAATGACAGATAAATTTCTGTTTTCTATTTTACTTTTCTGTGTATAGAGCATAACATTTTGTATCACTTTAAAATGCAAATGAAAGTAAATAAATAGTTCATTAAAAAATTAAAAACAAAGTTGGATTACGATAAGAGGCATAAAATGTTCATTTTGTTTCAATCACGCCAACGTCATGCGTATATGACATCTGTATCAAAAATGAATTTCACACATTCAAAAAACATTCACCTTATTTTTCTAAGGAAAACTTTATTTAACTTTATTTATTCTACTGCATTCGAAAAACGGAACACTGTAATAGATTTGTCAAGAGCAGATGTACGTTGCGAAATATAATGTAATATTGATAGAGGATGCATTAAGGTTTCCACAGATACCCATATTCGCAAGTTGAGAGGTTTAGAGTTCAAAAACTATCAAATGAAAAATAATCACTTAAAAATTGTTTAAATTCAATGGTCAATCTCTGCGATCATAATGCTCGCTATTTTAGAAGTATGGTGAATAGCCAATATTTAAATTGCTCTTTTCATAATTGCCTCATTTATCTATCAAACTCTACAATAAATGGTCAACTGAAATAGTTTTTTCTTAAAAGCCCGAATTTTATCGAATGCATAAGCTGATACAACAACATAATATATTATTATTATTTTAATATATTTTGGCGTCAACGGGCCTTCATTACATTGTTGTTGTTTTTATTTTTGGCTCAGTGTTGTTTTTTCTAGCTCGCTGAGTTTTGCACTGATGTAGAATCTCGACAGTAGATTCGAAACAGATGTTTGCTAACTTTTAATGCATTTTTGGTGCATTTATAATCGTTCGTTTTCTATCTTTAAATACAATGGCGTTTTATATGATTTTGAGAAATGTGAAAGAGCATTCGAGGAGAAGTTGCTTTAAAAAACACAATCATATTAAATATTTTGTTTGATTCATGTTTTGTTTTGAAAAATAGACCAGCGCAGCGGGCTTAGCCTGCTAGTATATTATAAAGCAGAAGTTCTGAAACTTCCAAACGAGTGTTTTCAAAAACTACCCGATGGATTTTTTTGCCGATTGTATCATTCGATAGAAAATATTTTTCCGAAGGTTTATGATTTAAATTTACAGAGATAACTCTGATTTTTCGTAGTAAATTTCGTATTTTTCGGTTATTTTTGACAAAAGGGTTGCCAGTAGTTGTTTTTGGCGAAAATTATAATTGCTAAAAGAATTAAAATGGCTATATCTATTAGAAATATTACAAATATCTTGCAAATTACAAATATCTTGCAAATAATAGCAGAAAATAACTACTGACAATATTAATAATAATAAAGAAAGACCGTTTAAATGAGGCGTAATATTATAAAAATATATTTATCTGAAAAAAAAAATTGAAAAAAAATATTTGTAATGCTTAAAAAATAAATTAACGCGAAATATAACAATTGGTTTAACTTTTGGCGACTTATTCCTGGTGTTAGAATAAAAACATGAATTTCAGAAATTGATTAAATGAATTTTGAATGATAGTTATTTCCCTTTTTATTATTTTCTTTCTCTTTTTTATCGAATTTCCGTATAATATAATTTACAACAGAAAAAGCAGATCTGATTGTAAAAGACACTGTAAGTTGTGAGTTACTATTCGTTTCTACCATTTTCATCTTGCTTTTGTCGCCAAAGAATGTGTTTTCAAGCCGAAAATGCACTACTGATTTAATGCCTGTCTTAGGTTCTTAATGGTCACAATATTGTTTTTTTTTTTTTTTTTTTTTTTTTTTTTTTTTTTTTTTTTTTTTTTTCCAAGTGAAGATAATTTTTAGAGTATATTTTAAGATTCAATCGTAAATTATATAGATATGAGTATAACTGTTATTTCTTTTTGCAAATGTTTTCATTATTAATTTAATTTTTCTTGCGCCATTTCGACAATTTCACTTACAAGAAAAATTTCAGTTTTAAAATTTAAAAACTGAAGAAGGAAAGATTACCCCATCGATTAAACATCTACCCCCAAATTCCAAGATTAAATGTCAATAATGGATTATCGTAAATGTTACATTCACTTGACATTAAGCATAATATGAATACTAATTATGTCATCAAGTGATTTTTAATTCGACATTTTATTTCTACTTTTATATATGTTCTGCTAATTTGTTTTTCGTTATTTAAATGAAAATTTATGCTAATCTATATAATGTGGCTAATAGTTTGGTGATTTGTATAATTTGGCGAAATTGGTCGACGGTATAACCAAGTACTACTGAAGGAAAAAATTTGCAATTCAATGTTTAATTGTAAATATATAAATAGCAGTTATAGCAAAAAAAAAATGCGTATAATGTTTAAATCATACATATTAGAAAGCAGAAATTCTGAAACTTCCAAACGAGTGTTTTCAAAAACTACCCGATGGATTTTTTTGCCGATTGTATCATTCGATAGGAAATATTTTTCCGAAATTTTTCGTAGTAATTTCCTGATTTTTCGTAGTAAATTTCGTATTTTTCGGTTATTTTTGACAAAAGGGTTGCCAGTAGCTGTTTTTGGCGAAAATTATAATTGCTAAAAGAATTAAAATGACTATATCTATTAGAAATATTACAAATATCTTGCAAATAATAGCAGAAAATAACTACTGATAATATTAATAATAATAAAGAAAGACCGCTTAAATGAGGCGTAATATTATAAAAATATATTTATCTTGAAAATGAAAAAAATATTTGTAATGCTTAAAAAATAAATTAACGCGAAATATAACAATTGGTTCAACTTTTGGCGACTTATCCCTGGTGTTAGAATAAAAACATGAATTTCAGAAATTGATTAAATGAATTTTGAATTATAGTTATTTCCCTTTTTATTATTTTCTTTCTCTTTTTTATCGAATTTCCGTATAATATAACGTACAGCAGAAAAAAGCAGATCTAATTGTAAAAGACACTGTAATTTGTGAGTTACTATTCGTTTCTACACCATTTTCATCTTGCTTTTGTCGCCAAAGAATGTGTTTTTAAGCCGAAAATGCACTACTGACTTAATGCCTAACTTAGGTTTTCAATGGTCGCAATAATATTGTTTTTTTCAAGTGATGATAAATTTTAGAGTATATTTTAATATTCAATCGTAAATTATATGGATATGAGTATAATTCTTTTATTTCTTTTTGCAAATGTTTTCATTGTTAATTTAATTTTTCTTGTGCCATTTCGTCAATTTCACTTACAGGAAAAATTTCAGTTTTAAAATTTAAAAACTGAAGAAGGAAAGATTACCCCATCAATTAAAAATCTACCTCCAAATTCCAAGATTAATTGTCAATAATGGATGATCGTAAATGTCACATTCACTTGACATTAAGCATAATATAAATACTAATTATGTCATCAAGTGATTTTTAATTCGACATTTTATTTCTACTTTTATATATGTTATGCTACTTTGTTTTTCGTTATTTAAATGAAAATTTATGCTAATCTATATAATCTGGCTAATAGTTTGGCGATTTGTATAATTTGGCGAAATTGGTCGACTGTATAACCAAGTAGTACTGAAGGAAAAATTTTGCAATTCTAAGTAAATTTATGCAATTATGCGTTATTACTATAGATAAATTCAACATTTTGAAATGAAAAATTCCCGCTGAATAAAATTTACAAGTCTTTTTTAATTAACCATTTCATCTTCAATATTTCTTCAATCAAACTTTCGCTATTCTCTTTCGCGCAGGCTAACAAAAATGTATTTTAAATATTTTATTAGATAAAATGTAAATAACATTTTTCTATTTTTAAAAAAAATATTTTTTAAATCTAATTCTACCATTATGTGTCTTACAGGACAAAATAGCAGAATTACTTTTAAAAATGGTTTTATCTGTTAATTGTATGTTATTTGTTTATTTGGGAGTTTGAATTTACTTTTGCCATCAAACAATGCGATTTTATACCAAGAAGGCATAAGCCGGAGCGATGTTCACAATTACTAAATTCTCTCACTCTCTTTTAAATGTGTGAGAGCATTTTTAGGATAATTTTTTTTATGTTTAATTGTAAATATATAAATAGCAGTTATAGAAAAAAAGGCGTATAATGTTTAAATTTTAGTATAAATGTCTTCCTAATCCAAATTGTAAAATAATTTAATTGCAACTTTTTAAAGTTTTGGCGCAGATGTCATATACACCCCACATTCGCATGATTGCAACAAAATGGCGATTTTATGCCACACATGGTAAACCGACTATGGTTGTTTATTTATTAATAAACTATTTATTAACTTTCATTTGGTTTTTTAAAATAATATAAATCATTTTGTTCTATAGCTATTAATTAAACTTTTTTATTTATTTTTTTTCAAATAATACAAAATAATTAAAAAATATTTATGAAATTGGTAATTAAAAACCAAGTTCTCCAAATTGGCGCCAGAACAAAAAAAAAATTGCGCCAATGTGGTACATACATGACACCTGTGTCAAAGTTTTTTCTTATACATAAATAAGGAAAATGCAGTATAAATACCGATTAAAATTTTTTCCAAATGGAAATTTTGTCACGGATTTGGTCATATACTCATCGAGGTATCTCACTGGTGCCAAAATGGCATTATTTGCCTCATATGGTAACCCAGCTATAATTGTTTATCTGATGATAAGTTGTTTATTTACTTTCATTTTTTTCTTTTTTGAAATGATATTTGTTGTTTTGTTCTACAGTTACTTTTTATTTATTGTTAATTGCTGTTTAAAATGATAGAAAATAATAAAATATACATAAATTTCTTTGGTATTCTAAAACGAGGATTTTGCCACATTGTAGTTGCAAGATAATCGTGCTAAACCTATTGCGTATATGATGTCTGTGTAGGAATCTTTTGTGAAATATGAAAAGCGTAAATTGGCTACTACTTGATTATCACGTCAACCAATTTCGCCAAATCGTTCGCCAAATTATACAAATTTACATAATTTTATCTTAAATAACTAAAGAGAAAATGCTTAAATACGAAAGAGCAAATAATTTTTTTTTCCATTTTTCAGGAGGGAATTTTGCAATAATAAAGTAATTGTTGTAGTGAGAATTTTAATGTGTGTTTTTTTTTTATCGTTGGCAACTTGCTGTAACGAAAAATGTCTTTTTTCCTGCTATTGTTTTGTAAGAGCTGGTTTTGTGAAAGCCCTGTTAAGATGGTATTCAAATTTTTGAATCCTTCCCAATTACCACCCCCTTGGGCCGATTTTGCTCATTTGCAATTCCCACTGAGATATTAATCATCTCAATGTACTTGACGAGTTTGAAGATGATTTTTGCGTAATTGTGCCTTTTATCGCGCGGACAAAATTTAATATATATATAAAGTTTTTAGGTGGGAGTAGCTTTGGGTTCCTGGCTTCACATAATGAAAAGTTGTGAAGAAATTTTTCAGAAGTTGTACTATGGTAACGACTGTAATAATTAATATTTCTTCAGATAAGGGAAAATTTTAAATCCTGTTGCCATAACGGTCTCATTTCGCTTCCAAATGTGCACCGTTAGTAATAAACTAAAATAGTGTTACTTCTAAATAGCTGGTTTTTGCGCAACGTTTAAGATAATTTAATATCACAATGGTGTCTAAATCGTTTTCAGGAATGAGCAAGGTGCTGCTGGAGGCCCAAATTATTTAAAATGCAAATTTAAATTCACCAGTTCGTTTCATCCACAGTTGATTTTGAAATATTGACCAGCGCAGCGGGCATAGCCTGCTAGTTTTAGTATAAATGCTTTCCTCATCCAAACTGTAAAATAATTTAATTGCAACTTTTTAAAGTTTTGGCGCAGATGTCATATACGCACCACATTCGCACGATTGCAACAAAATGGCGATTTTATGCCACACATGGTAAACCGACTATGGTTGTTTATTTGTTAATAAGCTATTTATTAACTTTCACTTTGTTTTTTAAAATAATATAAATAATTTTGTTCTATAGCTATTAATTAAACTTTTTTTATTTATTACTTTTTTTTCCAATAGTACAAAATAATTAAAAAATATTTATGAAATTGGTAATTAAAACCAAGTTCTCCAAATTGGCGCCAGAAAAAAATTGCGCCAATGTGGTGCATACATGATATCTGTGTCAAAGTTTTTTCTTATACGTAAGTAGGGAAAATGCAGTATAAATACCGATTAAAGTTTTTTCCAAATGGAAATTTTGTCACGGATTTGGTCATATACTCATCGAGGTATCTCACTGGCGCCAAAATGGCATCATTTGCCTCATATGGTAACCCAGCTATAGTTGTTTATCTGATGATAAGTTGTTTATTTACTTTCATTTTTTTCTTTTTTGAAATGATATTTGTTGTTTTGTTCTACAGTTACTTTTTACTTATTGTTAATTGCAGTTTAAAATGATAGAAAATAATAAAATATACATAAATTTCTTTGGTATTCTAAAACGAGGATTTTGCCACATTGTAGTTGCAAGATAATCGTGCTAAACCTATTGCGTATATGATGTCTGTGTAGGACTCTTTTGTAGGTAGGAATCTTTTGTGAAATATGAAAAATGTAAATTGGCTACTACTTGATTATCACGTCAACCAATTTCGCCAAATCGATTGCCAAATTATACAAATTTACATAATTTTATCTTAAATAACTAAAGAGAAAATGCTTAAATATGAAAGAGCAAATAATTTTGTTTTCATTTTTCAGGAGGAAATTTTGCTGTTAGTAATAAACTAAAATAGTTACTTCTAAATAGCTGGTTTTTGCGCAACGTTTAAGATAATTTAATATCACAATGGTGTCTAAATTGTTTTCAGCAATGAGCAAGGTGCTGCTGGAGGTCCAAATTATTTAAAATAGAAATTTAAATTCACCAGTTCGTTTCATCCACAGTTGATTTTGAAATATTGACCAGCGCAGCGGGCATAGCCTGCTAGTAATAATATAATAATTTTACCTATCTCATTTATAATACATAAATTTGTGACTGAAACGTTAAAAATTCGTGATTTTTATTTATTTTTTTTACATAAAAAGAAGAGTAAAAAACAAAAATAATTATGTTTTGAATCTCCATTAGTGCAGCGAAAGAATAAAAAGCACACAAACTTATTAAACCACAGCCTAAATCCTTCCAAAAATCTTTTACACAAAACCCAGTAAAATGCGTTTCATTTGGGCGTATTTTAATGATATTACTCTGTTACTGTTTCATGCTATTTAAAATATATAGAAACATATAGATCATTTAACCCTTTGCGGCGCAGAGCATTTCCAATGCGAAAGTGTAGATTTGATGAATGACAACAGAATTTGAAAAAAAATCTATTTTTAAATCTAAAAAAGTCATATTTCACACATACGATATACCGAGATTTTTTTTTAACCAAAATTCCGGTCCCTATGTGACTTTTATTAACTAATATTAATTGGTTTCATAGACATACCAGCGCCTCTCAAGGGGATACATAGCTGCACAAAAGCCTGTGAAGGTGAAGTTCTGTTTACGTATTCCAGAAGTGTTGCATATTGTTTCATTATCTAGGCTTGATGCATGATTATTTTTCTTTGATGTAAAATTCTGAAATGCACTGAAACACGATAACTATAGAACATTAATACTATGGGGGCTGCAGAGTGGTTGTGCAATGTAAGTGGTTGCAGTCTCATTTTATCTGACACTAAATTATCCTTTTATTCATATGAATTTTGTCAAGGCTTCTAAAAATAAGAACTAACATATTGGCTGATAAGAAACATAATAAATTATGTGTTAATATATTGTGTATAATATAATGTGTATATATATTTTAAATATCGTGAAAGAAATGCTCTGCTTATATAATGCGTTTATCTTATTTTTAATGCTACATATATATTTTTTTAATTTTTAATTAATATTTATTTTTTTTAGAACACATATAGGAGGAAGATAACAAATTCTGTATTTTACAGATAATTTTCCATAAATTTGGTTTGATGTTTCATGGAACTGTTGGATTGTTGATCTTAAATTACATTTGAAGGGAGATTTTTTGTTTACATGTCCTAAATGTTAAAGTTAATTTTAATTACTGAAATTATTTTTAATACTTACCGATGGCATTATCAAAGACTGTTTAAAGAAAACACGAACAATATAACAGATTAACTCAATAACCACTGGAAAACTCTTTATTTAAATTTACAAAGAAAGATCATAATCAAGATCTAAAAAAAGCAAGTTAAACACTTAAATAAAATTATTTAAGCCATTTGCATGATTAGTGTTTCCAGTGTCTTCCTTTTCAGGATTGTCTTTTCCAGGAATTATTTTTCCTGTGGCCAAGAACTCAACAGACCTCTGCTTCGTTTATCTGAAAAAAAAGGTTTTGATGATTCTGAAATTTTTTTAACAATTATTATTTACTTCTTAGAATAGTTAATGTGTTCTTACTTTAACTATTTATCGGGTATCCCTAATGTCATGGAACATACTGAAAGTTACGGTAAGATATACATGGGTAATTCGAAAATTATTTTCGCTTGTATGTAATGAGATGGATTGTCGAATCCTAATGTCTTCGATGACTATATGCTAAATTTCAGAACCGTAGCTGCCGCATTAAAGTATTTTTATTGAGGAGTGAAAGTTGGGGAGGGGAGGGAGTTGAAAGGCTGGATTGAATCTTATAGAAAAAGATCTTTTATATTGGATGACACTCGGTTACTTTCGTTTGATTCGGGTTATAGTTAGGTTGTCACATCTTATCCAGTGTCGAAAATTGAAGTATATAATCTCCAAACCAGTTTTTCACACTCACACCCCATTGAAATTCCCTTCTAAAAATAGGTCTGTAAAACTTCATCACTTCCTCCAAAAATATGTTAATATTGTTGGTAAAGTTCTAAAGTGAACACATAGGTATGTAAGACAGTAGGCTTCGATATTCCCTTTCAACTACCGCAGAACATATATTTCATATAAATTAGGAACAATATTGCTGAATCCCCCACGGACATAAAGAAAAAGAAATTGTGTAGAAAGTTAATATTTGAAATGTAGTGTCTAAGCTAAAAGCAAGAAATGCGAATGAAATGAAACTAAACGTCGTATCCACATGACATTTGCAATAAGTTTTCGAATGTTCCATCCCTAATATTACAGAGAAGTTCCGGGATGAGGACCGGCAGTATGTAGAATGGTGTAAGTATACATTTTCCAAAATTTTCGGAGTCCTTATCTAAGAGACAATAAAGGACTCTTATGAGGACTTTAAGAACATCAGTCACTGATGTAACTCGACCTTATAAAGCTCGAATCATTAAAACTAATCACTTGCATGACTCTGCCAACCTACATCGATATTGACTGAGGCACAATTTAGTATTTGGTGAATTTGTTACGTAAATAAAACTCTTGTTTATTGCTAACACAGTTTACTTCCGAAGTGCTATCTGTAAATGAAAATCTATTTAAAAATAATAATAATCCTTCGCTGCACAGTGTGCCATATATGGCACATACCTAAAAAAACTATAATCTTCATTACGTGTAATGAATTTGGCCAATTTGATCTCTGTAATTGCACAAGAATAGTCTAAAGAACATAATAACACTTATTTTGTCATACTTATTCATAAATTGCTGCGTTTGACAAAAAATTAGTATTTGTTAAAAAAAAAAAATCAAATAATTTATTAAGGCAAAAATTGCTTTATATATTTTTATTGATTACTCAAATATATTATTATAAAGAAAGGTCCTGAGTGTTAATCAGATAAAATCAAATAATTTAAGACAATTAAATTGCAAAATTCAAATTATTCAAATTATTCAAAATCCCTAATTGTGTATATAGAATAAACGTCATAAAATATCAAATTTTAGCTGTAAATTTGAAAATGATTTTTTTACTATTTTTCCCATTATTAGATCGATCTATGGATTCAATTAATTTCTTTAATAAAAATAGAAGAAATCGTGAAATGAAAAATTAAATTGGATAGATTAAAATCAACAAAGGATGTAATGCGAACAGTGATATCTCGTAAATACAAAAGCAAAGTAATATAAAAAAAAAACATTAGGTCGCTTATTTAATTTTTTCAAACTAATTTAAAAATTTTTGTCAATCTGACTTGCTTATTGTAACAAGTAATGCTATATTTAAAACTTTAAAATATTTCATTGAATATGCTTTATCAGTTAGTTTGTGGAAAAGTGTGCAAGTAAAATCATTTTTCTAATATTTTTAGCGGGTTGATTGAGAACAGTACCATTAATAAACTGATGGGTCATAGATGGAATTAAAACGTTGAGTGTCACATTCATTCCCGGTGACAGATACTATAAATACCATATGAAATTTTGAAAGTATTAATGTAAATGAATTTTAAGTAATTCCATGTTCATATCATGAATATGCTAAAATATTTTTACAAAAGAAAATAATAATAATAATGGATATTATTAAAAAACAGTAATCATAAAACGGTTGACTTTCCCTGGTATCACAAAATGTAGCTTTACGCTTAATTTATTTCTTGCCATTCCACTCATTCCACTACCATATTGTGCCGCATTTTCTTCGTAATAAAGTTAAAAAAACTGTCGTAGTTTAAAGACTCTTATATATGTATTTTATTTTTTTAGATTATTTAACGGAAATCTTATTTCGCGGTCTAAATAGAAAGACATACAAAATGTATTTGTCTTCATCGTGTTTAAAAAAGGGAATGAATTAAAATCTAGAAATACTTACTGACGCAATCTGGGAAATTACGACGTGGCGTCCAGCGGCCGCTTCTGTTTCGCTGTCCGTAGTTGCATGTGAGTGTCATTCTGCGCTTGTTTGTACCCTTAAAGACACGACCACGGTGGCAATGGGCAGAACAGACACTGCAATATCAAATATTTTTCTAAGACAAAACACAATGAATAAATTAATACAATATATTTTAGTATTTCGCATTTAACTCAGTCCAAAATTATGAAATCCTGAAAAATTAATTTTCTAAAGCTTTTTTCTCAACTCTATGAAACGTAGAGAAAAAGTTAACCAATTTAATGAAAATTTAATAATATTATAGTTTTAATTTTACCCTCGATTTACATTTTTTCAATATACTAATAGAAATGTGGTTAGACTTTTGCGCGAAAGTAATTTATTTTCTTCAAAATTTTGCTTAAGTTTGCTGATTACGCAGATTGTGAATTTCTCTCTGTAATTTTAATTCTACGGGCATTTCGTGTATTTTTATACTGAAAATATCTTCTCAGAAAATTAATGATTTTATTCACTTTTTTTTATGTGTACTCTTCATTAAGTGTGGCTTATATTTTCTTAGTTTTCAAATTATCTCTAAAACCTACGCTCAGTTTTATATGAATTGTTGAATCTTTACTCTCAGTTTGTCAGTTTTTAAAACATAAAATGTTTAATTAAACAAACATTTTAGAAACAATTTTGAAAAATAAAAAGAATATTGCCCAGTTAAACTGATGGCATTGAGCTCACAGGCTACGCATACTAATTGTACAATACAAGGGTTAATTCCATTCGAAAAAAAATAAGAAAGGGAAACAGCTCTCTCCTTTCCCCCTTTTATACTTAATCATTGAACCTCTTAAACCATCACGGACATGCTTTATCATATAAAAAAATCTATATCCACAATTCAGAGCGAATCGGATAATTCTTAATAAAAACCCTTTTAGCATTTATACAATTTAAGAGGAGTTATCCCCCTCTTTTATACTTAATCATTAAACTTCCAAAACTATTCACAGATTTGAACGAAATCTGACAATTCTGCTTGAAAAACCCATTTATATAAATTAAGGGGAAGGGCATTAGAACCCCTGTTCCCCCTATTTATACTTATTCAATGAACACCTAATAACAGTCACGGAATCGCCTCATCAGAATGATACTATATCTAAATTTTGAACAAAAACTGTTAATTCTGCATGAAAACCCCATTTATATCAATTAAGGGGAGGGGCATGAGCCCCCCGTTCCCCCTCTTATACATATAGAATATACCTAAAAAACTAATCAGGGAAGTGCCTTATCAGGATATACGTATATGCAAAATTTCAAGTGGATTGGATATTTCTATCTTGAGTTATCGGGTTACGTACGCACATACGTACATACATACAGAACATAATCTTAATTCTATGGGTTTTTGGTGTAGTTGAGTTTTTAAAACATGTAACATTAAACTAAACAAAGATTTTAGAAATATTTTGAAAACTAAGAAAAAAAGCAAGTCCATTGAGAATGTAACACTGGAAAATAAGTTTAAAATATTAATTTTCTGAGGAGATATTTTAAGTATAAAATTACATAAAACACACACAGATTTAACATTAGCGAGGGAAATTAGGAAGCTGAATAAGCAGCAACCTTAAGAATGGGGGTTCGATTTATACAAGAATATACTGATAATTATTGTAAAAACTACACCTCAGAGTTTTAGCTGGGATTGATATGAAAGTGGATGAAAATATCAGTTAAAGTATCGAAATACATTTAAAAAGTTAATTTCGATAAAAAAAAGTTTAATTTAAAAACTTACTCTCTGTTTTGGAAAAGAAGATTGAATCTTGTGACCCTAGCTCATTTCAAACATTTGCAATTGGGACATATTTTAAAAATATGAGTTGAAAATTCTTGTGAAATGAAAAAGCTGTATAAATCTGAGCTGAAAACGACCTTTTTTGTAATATTTTGCTTAAAAAAGGCGTTATTTAACATATTACATTTACATTAACAAAATATATGTTTAAAGAACGTAAATTATTCTTATACTAATGAAAAGTTTATAGTTTCCATAAATTTAATTTATATATTATTGTTTTTCAGGAATTTTTGAGTGATGTTTTTATTTGTATACCTAAAATTTGTAAAATATTCATGAAAATAGTCCAGTTCCTGTGTGGCAGTGATATATTTATTATGGAATTCATTTTTGCAATCCTGTTTAAGATATTTAAATTTAAATAGTTGATAAAAGCGTTTTTTGGCTAAAATTTATAAATTTTTTAAAAATTAAATAATTAAAACAAATTTTTTATTTGCGTGTTTATGTTCAAATTTTACTTTATTTTTAGAAATAATTAGAATTTTAATCTTAAAATTTGATTAATTTTTTTATTTGTTTTTGTTAATTTTCTTTATGTACACCTAACATTGAAAGCTTGATGAATAACTTCATAATTCGTATCATATTTATATGTTAGTAACAAGTAAGTATATAAAGTTAAATTTTTCAGTATTTGAAAAATTGAAAATAAACTTTTGTTAAAAATATTATTTGCTATTTGCTTTAAGAGTTAGGTAAGCCAGTATAATATCGTTTATTTATTGCAATTATCGTTGTTGTTATTATTATTTATATATTTCTTTCTTTATTTCTTTCTTTATTTTTTAGCAAATTCAATCAATCTGTTAAACAGTTTCATTCGTCGAACTCGACTGGTTTGTACTCTTTAATATGTTTTTTATCTCTATGTCTAAAAATGGTTTGCCTATTGCTTTATGTGGTAGGCGGAAGAAGCTGAATACGAACCTAGTCGCGCCCGTCGTCCGAACATTTCGAAGTTTTTGTGCTTTTCTTCGAACCTTGCTTAAAAACGAATACGTTCCCTCAAAAAGACTCCCACAAAGGGCACTTCCCCTAAGGCCTGTATCCCTCGAGTAGGAAATAGGCCGTCACAAAATAATCGAAACTAAACCTATTGCTTTAACCCTTTATCTAACGCATTATGAATAGATTGAAATTTTACATTCTAAACCATTTTACGCATATTGTTTAAACTAAATTAAAAAATTTACATAATCATTTAATAAAAATTTAAGGGATTTAGAAGGATTAATTAAATTTGAATTTACAGAGATTTTGTGCAGGTTTCATAACCCCACTCAAATCTTTCATTTTTTATTATTCTCTTTACAAATTGTAGAATTATAAAATGTACAAATATGATGTTCTTACAATATAATTGTAGAAATATTTCCGCAATGAAAAATTTTCATCTCCCTCCCTCAGCGTCAAGAAAGCTTGAAAAGTGCACAGGCAAAAGAAATCATCCTTTTAAAATATTTTTGTTTTGTGTAATCAGTAATGCTTTTGGAACAAGATTAAGTAATTTATCTGTAACTCATTCTAAACTTACAGTATTACAAGTAACTGACTTATTAAAAGAATACTATAATAAGTTATTTTAACCGTACTTATAAGTACCATCGTCGTATAAAGTGTTAAATACTGTCAATCCTTTTTATAATTTCAACGTTCCTTTTCGGTTTATAATTCCGACAACGCTTTACATTTTAGTTTATTTACCAGCATTACTTCAGACAAGATTAAATCTCCTTTATTGAAATTCCTTTTCTAATAAAAGAAGGTATGTTGTTAAAAATATCAGATTGGAATAAATAGATTTTTACACTTTTCCTTGACTTTGCTTTACGCAACGCCCACTTGCAAATTTGGGCTTCCGCAACGATTCGCAGTTTGTGATGTCACCAGTACTCCAAGGACCAACTAAAAATAGAAAAAAAAAGAAATGTAACATAATACACAAATTAATGCTTTTGCAACTCTGATACGTATTTGCATTATTCATTTATAAAAATATACTCAATAATTAATTTTTAAACCATTTGACATAGAGTCATATATGAAAATTCAAAAAAATACGAATGGTTGTTCTGAGCCGTCACAAAAGCCTGTTCTAAAACTAATAGCATATGTTAACTTAATTTTTTTTTGTGTTCGCTCTAAGATATGCTAATACGAAATATATGCATTCGCGAATTTCTCATACGAAAACATGTAAACACTATTAACTTTTGACAATTATTATTAATAATTTAAGTTTTTCTCTTTTTCTGGTTTCTCTCAAATGCAAGTAGCTATTAAAAATAGATTATATAAAATGAATAAGTATACAGTGTTAAAATTTATTTTAAGTATCTACTGGAAATGTCTGATACACATTAAAAAGTTTACGGAAAAAATAACCATAATTAAGCGAGTTGTGGTGATCTACTCTAATGAAATTTTCATTTATATTTTCCTTTATTTCTGTTTTATACCAAATAAATTGCTGCCGAAAGATCTAACGGCTTTTTTTGCAATTGTTTAAATGAGATAAACACAATAATTAAAAAATAGCTCGTATAAAACGAATAAGTAAACAGTGTTATAAAGACACTATAAGAAATTTATTTTAAACATATCGTTTTAAATCTCACATAATTTTCACCAAAAATTAATATCCCATTTTAATATTCACATAAAAATAATTTTAAAAGGCCTATAAAAACCAACAGACGATGATTTGTCAGACAAAAGGAAATGAACAAAGCATGAAGAATAAAATGATATATAATAGAAACACGAACAAAAATGTGGACACTAACTCACTTTTTCACAGTGTCTTTACAGTGTTTCAACTATTTATACTATTTACAAATAGGCATATTTAAAAGACACATTTTTTTTAAATATTAAGTAGAAAATAAATTTTTTTTCGAACATTAATTTGATCTTTTATTAAATTACCGATATTTGTTACACTCATATTTTTGTAATTTCCTCATATTCAGTAATTTAGTAGCTTGAGTATGTCTAAAATATTAATTTTTTTTATTATTTTTATACTGCTTCAGAAAAATTATTTCTTAATTTAAAACTTTACAAAATATCTTACCCAAAATGGCCATGTTACTGGGTATTTTGCTAAGAAGTCAACATATAAGTTTTTACAAAAACAAAATTTTTGATGTTTTCTAAATTATCTGTCAAATGAAAGAAATCCTTGAATTATACATAAGAGTTCAAGCTTTAGCAAGATATCAATGAATAATAAATAAAAACAACAAGTGATTTTTAAAATAATTAAGTCAAACACTACGGCATCTTAACCTAATATACTTTATACATGTGTATTTAAAGATAAATTTGTTTATTTACATGTATTATTTATTATGCCTAAATATATAGATAAAAAGGTTAAATATTTCCAATCAACCTCCTTCGATTATTATCGTATGATCATGAACTGATGACGGAAGTGTACTCGATAATTTTGTTTTTTTTGTCTGCTTTTATTATAAAATATATTTAATTAGACATTTATTAGGAAACAAAATCACGAACACTTAATCTATATAAGAAGTGTCATTATGTAATTCAATACCGTATCTATTTTTCTTCCTGCTTTCGCACACATAAATTAGCTGAACCATGATAATGAAGATGAATATAATTTCGTATTTCATTTTCTTCAAGATGTTTGTTACCCACAGTTTCTAAAAATAAGAAAAAAAGACATATGTGTTTAAATATACAATGAACAAGAATCAATAAATAAATCGTGTGTTTAAACTACTATTAATAGAAAATTCATTCATAAACATAATTTTTTTCGCTTACTTACCATGATTCTGCTCAATGCTCTAATAAAGTGTGTAATGATTAAAAAATTTTCTAAAAAGGAAAAAATATATGTAAAAAATTTCAAACATAAGAATAAATCCCCCATCATTCAATTTATATAGTAAAGCACCAATTATTTGATCTCCAACTATCCGAACTTTCGATATCCGAACAGCCTATTTCCTTCAAATTTTTTTAACTGAACTTTCAATTATCCGAGTTTAGCCTATTTCTCTGAATAAGCTTTGAAAAAGAAAAACTAGTTTCTAGTTATTCAAACATCCTTTTTCTTATTATTTCTTTTAGATTTATCAAACAATATCGATATCACGACTAGTATATTGTTAGGAGCAGTCACAACATGATAGAAACACATAAAAAGGACATCGAAAGCTATAGAAATGACTCAACTACGTCTGGTAACGAAGCCATTGCATGTTTAAGCAACGTATTTAAGTATAATTTGAGATATGAAAGCATTGAAAATAATATCAATTTTTAAAGAAAGGAACAATCGAAAGGTTTTTTGCTTATATTATAATTTCTGGATTCTAAAGATGATAATAATAATAATAATAATAATAATAATAATAATAATAATAATAATAATAATAATAATAATAATAATAATAATAATAATAATTAAAAATTTTAAAATGTAAAAAAATATATATATATAAATAAAATGACAATTTTTGAAAATCCAACTTTTTAACACGCCATCAATAACTGGTGCTAGTAACTCTAATCCTCAATAAAATGTAATTTTTTTTATATAAACAGGAATTTTTCTTAAATTTTCTGATCAATTATCCGAATTTTGGCTAATCCTTTTCCGAATTCGCTTATCAGAATTAGGGTCGATCACGAATTTTTCGGATAATCGGCGCCGTACCGTACATAATTATATTTCTTTTATGTGCATCTTAGGTACATTTCTAAATTAAAAATTAAGGTAATAATTATAAATATGCTTTTGACGAAAAGCTCTTATTAATTTTTTAATGTTATATTAATTAAAAAAATTATATGCAACTTACCAGAGAAAACTAATTTATAAGAAAATTTATTTTTCACAAAGAAAAATTTTTATAAAAATTTGCATAACTAAACCTATTTCTTAAAACACGTGATTCATTTTTGGGTAATGTAGTTTTACCCACCAAATATTAAATGTGTAGGAGACACTTGAAATAAAATTTGCCATTTTATAAAATAAAATGAGATAAGCTTTTACTTATTTTAAAATAATTTGTTTTCTAAGTTCTAATGCCATCCAAACTTTTCAACATTCTACCGATAGAGGTATTTTGAACACTTAAATGATTAAAACTAAATGAATTATAATTATAGTAATGATATTCATTTATCTTACTATGTAAAGTAGTACTATTATATCAGTAAACAAAGCTTTTAAAATTGCATTCGATTCATCCAAAATATGTAACATAGGTTTAAAAAGCTTTTAAAAAAGAGAAAAATAAAGCATTACACTGCACGAAATCATGTAAAAAGTCTAACATCTATAATACTAAGAAAAATAAATGTCTGTGCGTAACGTTTGCGTCATTTTTACACCGCCGACTAAATACAAAATTGTATCTTAAAATGCAATTATTTGAAACCTCTGTCGGAATTTATTCAATTTTTAATGTTAAAAAAATTTCATACACGATTTTTAGGTGTATAGTTGACATTTGCAAACATCCAATTACAAAACATAAATATGTTTGCGCTTAAATTGCTATAAATTAAATTTGTTTGGCGTTGATTTCTTGCTTACACACTATAATGAAACATAAATTATATCTAACCTTTAATAAATTGTTAATTAAAAAAAACAGAAATATAAGAAATGTAAACAAATCAAGCTTATAAAATATCAATTTAAAAAGTATAAACAATTTTTAGCAAATTATTCGAGTGTTAATTTCTGACACTAGGCCAATACGAAAGTTTTGTTTTTAGTAATATTCAAAATTTTATTTGAATACATTATTGCTAACATTTAAATAAATATGTCTTATTAGTGAAATATTTAAAACATATAACTCAGACGTAAAAAGTAGCTTAGAGTTCGAGAACATAAAGAGTAGAATCAAACTAATCTGAATTAAATAAGCTCGGTGGCTGTGCGGATTACAAACAAATCGGATTAAACAAAATTCTGATAAAATCAAAACAGAAACCTTCACGATCTAAATAATGCAAGTTACAACTATTCAAAAATATATTAAATCTTCTACACTAATGATCTACCATAATACAGTTTTTTTTCTTAGCCCAAATTTCGCTGTGTATTTTCCAAATATGAAAATAATATCCATATGAAAGTCCATAATAATTTTAATGCAAACTCGAATTCATCATTTTTTTATCAAGAGGTTCATTTTTTAAAGAGAACAGCGAATCGAGCATAGGCTACTAGTTCTTGTTTGAATAATCAAACATTTACTGCATAAAATCCTATATTGGTTAAAAAAAAAAAAAAAAAAAAAAAAAAAACTAAGCCGCGGAACTTAGTAAAACCTTAACGTAGATACATAACCATAAGACATGTTACATAAAGTTGTTATTAACATTTTTCATAAATAAAAAAGAAATTAGACCTCACAAAAGTTTGCGCTTGCAATGAAAAAAATATCCTTACCTGCGAAACCAATGAAATAAATCGAGTCACAGGTTGGAAAATACTGTGGACTATCAAAAATTTTGATCTGTTTATATATGTTTGAAAACAATGGGAAAAACAGAGTTAATAACGATATTATGAATTACTCTTATGAAATATTTAAATTGAGGAAATACGACATCATGTATTTCGCAAAAATTGATTATACTAGCGAATGAATTAAGTCTCTTCTAATAAATATCAAAATATTTCTTTTACTTTTGCTCATTCTTTTTGTATTCGACAGGAAATTAATATTTTTATTATTTTAGATTTCAACACCTCTGACCATTCTAATTGTTTTAGATATAAGAGAAATCTGCTTTTAAACAACGGATGTTAAATTTATTGAATTTTAATTTTTCCAATATTTTAATTCAATACTATATCATTATTTTTTCTTTGGTTTATACCAAGAAATAAATTAAAACTGCCAGATTACGTATGTTTGACATGTTTTATGTGCGTATTACGTAAGAAGGTAAGAGAGAGATAATAAATAGAGGGAAAAAAGAATACACGCATTGGCTAATTAAAAATATCAATTTTTTTCAAAATCAATTTTTTTAATCAAGGGAAATTGTTAATTGCTAAAGTGATTTTTAGTCATGCTGTTTCAATCAATGTTTCATTTTACAAAATAGTTCATATCAGTCTAAATATTATTGCATCCGAGATGTTAAATTTCTACAAAAAATCATCATCATCAAAGAGTTTGATGTGCGTCTTATTAAAAAAAAATTCAGTCTAGACGAAGTAAATGCGGGGTGACGTATTTCGATGTTTTGCTGTATTACAAGTTTTCGACACCTTTTCTGTGTAAAAAAATACGGAGGAAAATGGTGTTAATGATTATCCAATATCACCATAACGATAGTACAATTAATAATTGTGCTATAGCTATATATCGCCCTATAGATGCTTTACACTCTTTCCTTATTATTGCATCACATATACGATGGGATTATATTTAATTAGATGTCGAATTTAGTTAAAAATTTTTACTTATTTGTCTTTCGGTTACATAGCCCAATAGATGCAATTCTTTTGATGTGTATTTCACGATTTCTGTCACAGCTATATCTAATTATCGATGGAATAAAATTCCTCAAACAGTTGAAACTTAGCATGAATGGGAACTCCTTTATATGGATTGGTTTTCTGTGTCCTTTCTTACAAGGTGACACTGATTTGAAGTAACAGTCCGCAGACTTGAATGAGTAAACGAAACTATAGAAAAAAATGGCTATTTATCTTTTTTGCAAAGAAGCAAAATAAAATAAAACAACAACAAAAAAATAAATAAAATAAAATAAATATGAAACCCTTTTAAAGTGTTTAAAATTTATGTTACATCCAGTGGTTGTGTAAAGTAAAAGTAGTTGAATGTGCAATTCCAAAACTTTCTTCTATCTAATGCATGTTAACACCTCAAAATTCGCTTCAAAATTGCTAAATATAAAGATCAACCTATTCCCATCGAGAGAAGGGCAAAGTTATGAAATTCCGTGCGGCATTTGTTCTTGAAAAAGGACTATTGAGAATATCCAGAAAAACACAACATGAAAGCGCTACGTAATGAATTATTTACAGCAAAACCTAATCAGCAATAATATTTATTAATGTATAGCTGAATCTGAAGTTTAGTGAAAATTCGTTTATTAGTTCTAGAGATAGAGCCACTGCGTTATGAAAACAATTCAGCACAGAAGTGCCACCTGTTGGATAATTGATACCAAAATGTAAACAGAATCACTGCATGTTAAGTATTGACTGAATCTGAAGTTTCATGAAACTCCGTGTATTAATTACTGAAATAGAACTATTGAGGAAATTGTAAAAGATACAGCATAGCGGCGGCACCAAAATGTTCTTAGCCTCTAATCACGTCAACTACTAAAAAATTCTGAATTGGTGATAATCCGTGCATTTCTTCATGTGATAATACTGATGCATATATCGTGTAAAAAAAAGCAGTACAATAGCACCACCCGTTGAGCTATTTGCACCAAAAATTTGTCATCATCAGTTTGTATCAGGAACTGCCTTAATATAAATTTGTATTAAATTCTGTGCATTATTTCTTAAGGTAAAGTGCCCACAATGTTTATCTCACATACAGACAAACAAAGTCACAGACTCACAGACAGACATTTTGTAAAAACATCTGGTTTTTAATCTGTGACTGCTAAATCGAGTAAAATCGTCGACAACTGGAATCCAAAAGTTTAGACGAAAACATTTTTTGCTTTTAATGATAGAAAAAAAGTAAAAATCTGTGGAGGGTCGGCTGGATCACATGATTAACTGTATTATTTTAACAAATAGATTATACATTTTTAGACTTTTTTTAATGACAGTAAATGATTTTAAGGTTTTAAAAAAAAGTGGAGAGAACCAGAATTATCGGTGTTTTCAGGGCATGAGAAAATTTATATGATTGATTAAAATATGACATTACTGTTTCAAAGTAACAATTAACATAGTTAAGACAAAATGAATAGAGTTCTTAAAAACATGCTTTTAATAACATTCACAAAAATATAGAAAAATAATATATATATTTATTTAAGTCCACTAAAAAGTAGAAAATAATTTTGAAGAATAGAAAATATTTTTTTTTTATGTCCCGAGGAAAAAATGATAGCGTATACACTAAATTAATTTAACTTTGGTTTAATTTCGGTTTCTTTATGATGTTATATTACATACCGGGTGTCCCAAAAATGACAGATGGATTTTAAAATTCAATAAATTGCAAACGGTGACAGCTATTTAAAAATTTTTTGCAGCAGGGTTATGTACAATGTCAGAAGTTTTTTTTACCGTAATTTTTTATTTTAGTTCGCATATCAAACAATAGGTGGCGCTGACGGCGATTGAAGGCCAAGTCGACGCTTCACTCAGCACTGATCACCTGGCCTTCAATCGCCGTCAGAGCCACGTATTGTTTGTTATGTAAACTAAAATAAAAAATTACGTTAAGAAAACTCCTGACATTATACATAACGCTCCTGCAAAAATTTTTTAAATAGCGGTCACCGTTTGCAAGTTATTGATTTTTAAAATCCATTAGTCATTTTTGGAACACCCGGTAAGTAAGTATATTCCGGATGAATTTAAATTCTTGGCCAAAATTTCAAGGGGTGAGAGTACACATCAAGACTAACAACATTAAATAAAAAACTATGCATCCCAAACGTCTTCCGAAAGAAATAGATGCCATTAAATTTCAGAAACCAAAATTTCAATTGATTATAAAAAACAGAAAAATCGGTCGATTCATTTTAGGCGTTTGCTTAAACTATTCTTTTAGTCAGTATTTTCTTAAAAATGAATTTTAAAGATAAAATTCAAAAAAGAGCAATAGAGGGCAGTTTGGAGTAACGAGCAACAATTTTTTTAACATTATTTTTTGTATCTCATTATACGCTTTAAAAAGCTTAGACCTTATACCTGAATTTTAGCAATTTTTTTTTCTTTCGATGCGATTAAGTAGCGTAAACTTATCTGTGTTCAGTGTGGAGTGTGAGTGTGGAAGGGGGGTGGGTGGGTCATATTTCAACTTCTGAACACAGTTCAGTTTGTGTTACTTAACCTCTGCCAATGACTGAGAAATTGAGCTAAAAATTTAAGTTTAACCCTTTGGGGACGAGCGACACGTATACGTGCCGCAAAAAATTTTAAAAATCCTTCTTTATATCCACCTGTAAAATTTTACAGAAAAATTTGCGTAATTTAATCGGCGCATGTTCACGATTTGCTAAATCGTAAATTTCTGTTTTTAAAATCCGGTAACAAAACATCAAAAGTTTCGTAAAAAGGTCCCGTCGCGAAAGGACTATGTCTAAGCTACTGAAAGTGTTTAATGCGATACAAAAAATAAGGTTAAAAATATTTGTTCATTAACCCAAATTCTAAAGCGCCCTCTATCGGCCTTTTTAAAACTTAATCTTTGATTTTTTTTTTCAAGAAAATATTGATACTAAGTAAAGTTTTATAGAAAACCGTAAATGAATCGATAAATTTTTCCGGTTTTTTTTATAATCATTTGAAATTTTTGACCTTGAACTTTAATGTCATCTACCTTCTTCGGAAGATGTTTTAAACACTTATTTTCCTACTTAACCCCCTGACTGCCCAGCCAGAGGGTAATATTGTAATGTTGTTTTCTCTGTAATTTATTAAAAATATAAAAAAAAAGATGTTTTTTCCAACCTGATGCAAAATACGTTATTAGTATCGGTGTATAATCTTTGATAGCATCAATCCTAACTTAATTTTTCAGAACTGGGTTTTATTTGTGGAATTATACTAATTTAAATATTGCTTATGTTGCAGTGAAACCTGCAGCTTAGTGTGTGAAAAAATCAGCCGGCGGCAGTCAGGAGGTTAATATTAATCGTTTTCCTGTGTAGAATCACCTCTGAAAGTTTTACACAAGAGTATCGATTTACCTTGTATACAGATAAAGTTTGCACATACACTGTGAAAAAAAAAGGGTCGATCTACTAAAAAAACTTTAGTGATCCTTGTAATTACTAAAAAATTTTTAGTAATCTTAGTCGGTTACTAGAAAATCTGTAAGAATTACTAGAAAAAATTTAGCAATGAATAAGAGTTAATAGTTTTATATTTTTAATAGCTATTACTAAAACTCACTTGGTGTGGCCTTGATAGCATAGTGGTTATAGTAACGGACTCCAGGCTAAAAGGTCCAGGGTTCGATGCTGGACACAGCCAATTACGCCCCGAATGTATGCAGTGTAAGTACTCGTTAATAAAGGGATTATGAAAATCCTGTCGGAGGTGGTGCAATGTTTGGTGCTGCCATCTATTGCGGTTTTGCCGAAAATTTATTGCTTCAGAAGTCTGAATGCAGCTCAAAGGAAGCTCTTGCCCTTCGGGCGCACGTAAAGGTTATTAAAAATCATTTTGGAGCTATTACTAAATTTTGCTTGGTGGTTCATACTAAAAATTTTTAAGTTAGTTATACAAAAAATTCTTTTGTTCACTTTACAAAAGAAATGCTTGTTTCACTTACAAAAAAAAGTTTGTAATGGTTACTAAAAAATTCTGTGGAATACAAATTTACTAAAAAATTTTTAGTAACCTCTTGAATTTTTTTTTACAGTGTACACTTTCATTTCTTTTCGTGAACATGAGAAAATAAAGCAATCTCTTTTCTAGTCTCAAAATTATTTTACATTTTTAGTGCATTAATTTTTTTTTACTAAATTTCTCTGATTGTTAATGATAGATTAAAAAAAAATTGCATTTATTTTTAATTTTTTAGCCATACAGGGAGCTATTTAAGGGTTCCGTACTTAAAAAGTGAAAATGGAACCATTGTAAGATTAATCTTGTGTCTACGACTGTCAGTCTGTCACAGCCATTTTATTCTGAACCCGTCAGTAGTCGCGTATCGGTCTTTTTGCCGCCTGTATAACCTCTCTTCTCCTAACTTGTATCATATTACAAATGCAACGGAGATCTACCATGTAGCTAACTTTGAAGGTTTCTTGACCACCTTATTGAAGTAACAGGACAGCTCTGTTTTTCCTTCAGGTACATTTTTAGAAACAAATTTGAAATTGGCGAAACAGTCTACGTAACAATCACTAATATCAGTTCATTTTCACTTTTTTGAAGTACTCCAGGTCTCATGAATAAAATGCATAATTTAAGAAAACTGTAAATTTACATCTTCATTGAAATGTTTTTCTTTTCGTATATTACGTGAAAAATATTTCTTATTTTACATATTTGGTATGCGGGGGGGGGGGGCGGCAGCGGCGAAAAGACCGAGCGCGACTATTGACGTTGTGGTAAAAGGCGCGACTACTCGCGGGTTAAACTAATGGAACGTGAAATGTTCAATTTGAGGGAAGTAATAAAGAGTTACAGATTATTAAACATTCACTAAAATAGTTAGGAAAAATGTAGAAGTACTAATTAAATTACTAAAAAATATATTTTACATTTTTATATCGCCTGCGAGATTCCGTAATGCTGAACTGAAAAGTACATTTCTTTTAATTTTTGGTATACAGTGAAATCTGTCTAAGGCGGAATCGCTTGGGACTGAAATAAAATTCCGCCTTAGACAGATTTCCAGGTTAGACAGAAAAACTTTATAAATATCCTGTTTTCAGAGTATTAAACATTTCTTTGGCTAGAAGTTAAAACCAACGTATCTTCAATTGTTTTAAAAATTAAACAGACATAAAATCTTTACATATTTTTATATATTTATACTAATAATAATTTACATTACATATTGATAATACACATAAACTCAATCAAAAATTATCAATCAAAATTACAGATTTTAGTAAAAATAAAATTATATTTACCTTAATAAATGCCTCAAAATGATGTTTTAAACTCATTTAGAAAAAAAATCGAATATTGTTGTTTGTTTATTTTATTTTTTTCTTAATGGCTTCTTTTTCCGTAGCACATTGTATTTCAGTCCCCATTGGTATAATTTCATAATTGTTTCGCTCTATGTAAAAATTCTGCAAAAGCTTTATATTCTTAAGAGCTTCTTGATATGACTTAATGCTTGTCACTTCATATTCATCAGTGCTACTCCCACTGTTTTCCTCTAGCTTTTGCGCAATGAGAAAATCCACTGAATCATTATAATCGCTTGTAGTAAGTTCATCATCGCCATGTACGTATTCAGTAACATTTGTATGTCTTGTCCATCTGAAATGAAACCGCTGATGTTATTCAACAGGTCTTAAAGCTCTTCTTTCTCAACATCATCTTTATCACAATCTGAAATTTCTTCGATGTCGAAACTGAACCCCGATTTCTTAAAGCACTTTATTATTGCATCAGGTGTGATTTCTCTAGAGGACCTGTCAATCCACTTAGTTGCATCCAAAACGGTTATGGTCTTAGCTAGTTCGAATGCAGACTTAGCTGTTCTCATTGCAGCTAAAATTGATCTAAGGAAATAATTTTTGTTGACAGCTTTTAGAGTTTTTATTATCTCTTGATCCAAAGGCTGAGTTCTAGATGTGGTATTCGCTGGAAGGAACTTAGCAGCTGACCAGGAACAAAGCTATTTCGGAAGACCATGAAAGGGTGCTGAAATTTTTCATAAATTGTCAATGTTGCAACCCTCCCTTTTTAAACAGATTCTCTTATCTTATTGTAACCTAAGATTATACTTGTCAAAAATCTCGTGACCCATTTGTTCAACAGTTCCCAGTCATATACAATAATAATATAATCCCCAAACTACTGTCAGCAATCAGTGACTCCTTTTCGTAACATCTGGGAATGCGACTGGACAATACATTTCATTATAAAAAGAAAAGATTTCTTTCCATTTATATTTTCCAGGAAAATTTTCTTCCGTCTTAAGCAGTAAATTTGCTACCTGGGACCCAAAATGAATGTCCGGTTCCGCGTTACACAGATTCTTTCCGCCTTAGACAGATTGTTCGGAAATCTCTATGTTAAAAAATGAGGGACTCTGAAATATTTCCGCCTTAGACAGGTTTCCGGCTTAGGCAGATTCCGGCTTAGACAGATTTCACTGTACTTCTGAAATATCGTTGAGAATGTAGTGCAACAATGTGTCCCCCCACGCATTTATTTCTGAATCTACAGAAAACAAAATTATAAAATAATTTAAAATAATGGACATTAATTAAAACCTTACAAACAACTATGGCAATTACCCCAGGTTTACATAGTTGTTGAGAAAAGAGCATTTTTCCATTTCGCATAAATGTCAATTGCGAGCATTCGACGAAGGTTGTCGAGGTGCGCTGATGGTACATATCGAAACAGAAGTATAGATTCAAATTTTAGTAATGATTTTCGAAAAAAAATAGCCGATAATTAACCGAGATATTAACTCTTAATGACACAACCACATTGACATAAATAATGTCTGGGCCGGCGTATTCTATGTACAATCGGCTTTTAAAGCCTAGAATTTTTTTTTATTGATATATATGTGCAATGCAATGTACAATAGCAGTATAAAACAATAAATGTCGTCAATGTGTTAAAAAGAGACTCATTAAATTAAAATTAATCACATAAATTGTATTGGATTCGCGAATAGTTTGCACTGAGTGTAATTCTCAATACGCATCCCATGCATTTAAAACTACTAAATCTAAAACTTTAATTAAAAATATATTGGGTAAAATAGTATTCGGGCAAAGGCAAGGTTACAATTCAGTGCCTTCATTTAGAAGGGCGCTAGCACAGTCTCAAGTTTAAACTAGGAACAAGGATTTTGTTTAAATACACTGTGAAAATGAAAGATTATTATAATGCTAAATTTAATTTCATCAAATGCAAAATAAAGTTTAAAAGGAATACATTTATTGTCAGTACCTATTTAATTTCACCATAAATTGATTTGGTTTAGATAAAAAAAAAGTTGCACAGATTAGCAATATTTGATATTACTTTGGCCTCATGTTTCTATAAACAATTATTGTATACCCATTTATACCTCATTAAAATAAGCTTCTATACCCGACACTAGGTTGATTTTTTTTTACTAACAATTATTCTGCTTTTGCTAACGATCTTTTTAATAATACATTTAATAATTCGTGTATGTATTATACGGAACACTCTGAGTGAGAGCGATTATAGCACTAGACCGTTTATCAGTCTTATTTTACGTTTATTTTCTTTTTAATTTTTTTAAACAAATATTACTACTAGAAAATTTAAAACTGAACTGTGTTAACAAAAATCTGCATGATTTCTAGTAATTGTGTTGAGTCTGATCAGGCTGGATCAGGCTTGTTTTTCATTTCTGTATGGTCCGGTCCAGACCTGTAGATGAGATGTGAAAATATAAACGGGCATGCTTGGACTCGGATCGAACTTTTAATTTTTACACTGGACTGGGTCGTGATAACTTCCATTTGGGTCTAGTCGGTGTTGGAAATTCTGATCCATTGACAACTCTACAAAACATTTAACCCTTCCATAGAAAATTTTCTAACAATTAATATCTCATCAAAATCTATTTTACTTCGCTGAAATTACAAATGGTAATCAAATTGCCAATTGTACCTATTTATAGCTATAAATAAATAAACATAAAAAAATACAATAACTCATGCAATGCGTATTTGGAATTTCATTTAGTTTTATTTCCGTGTAGTACAAGTGAAAAAAAAAACAGCGCTTAGTGTTTTAGTAAATTTGCACGGTATTAATGAAAATTTAAATTGCAAAAGGTTAAATTTTTAGTGAATGTTGTATTTTTGTAAAATTCATTTAAATATTAAAATTATTTCAATACTTAAATATGTAGTTAATAAATGAAAATACTTATTAATTTTGCTGATGGGTACTGAAAATTGCATAAATTAAACATAAAATGAGATTTTACAATATTACTTCTTAAATTAAAAAAAAAAGTCTTGTCATCATCATTGTTTATATTTTGCTAAATATGGAATGTCAGTCCGAATCTGACAGAGTTAACAAAGTATCGTATCATTGGTTTGTATAAAGAAGGTCGTGATCATCAAACTATCCCCAATTACTTGAAATGGTCTCAGATAAGTAGTACTATGGCAATAAAACAATATTTTAACGACGGACATCTTGAAAATAAACTTCTGAATAGAGGTCGAAAACCAAAAACTACTCAAGAGAAATTATGAAAGCTAAAGAGTAATTTTAAAAAAAAACTGTTTTAGAAATGAAATATTTGCCTCGAAAATGGTACAAACAAGGTGATGATGATGCGAGTAAATCTGGAACCAAAGCTATTGAGTCGGAGTCGGGCGCATTTTTGCGCAAAAGAGTCAAAGTCGGTGTCTCTAAAAATAGGCCGACTCCATATTTTGTTTTGTTATATTTTTAAAGTGCAATTAAATCAATTGTATGTAATATTGATTCAATAAATGAAATTATTATTGCCATTTTTGAATTATATCGGGCTACCCGATTTAAAGATTTCCAATGTATTCTCCGGAGTACATACATGATAAAAACTCTGTTTAATTAAACACTCTAGTAGGTCCTGAATTACTTCCAAACATGTAAAATTTTCATTTTAATTATTTTTTATCCCTTTCCAGCATCGACATTTTTTTGGTCTTGAGGACACCAATTAAGATCAAAATTGCAAAGATTTCTCCTTTTCCATTCCACATATCCAAAATAATAAAATTTATGTTTAGATTCCTTTTTTAGATTTTCAAAGGTGGATTTTTCATTTTTGTGGAACGCGAAATCGAAAAATTATAAAACGGAAAATATTTTAAGAACTAAACTTTAAGAACTATATTAATGAAACAATAATGAAATTTTTGTCTGATTTTTCTTGCGTTTTCTTATAAATTTTAACTAACAGCAATACTAGTATATAAGCCAGCCTGGACTCGGAGTCGAAGCCTTTAAAATTTCCAGATTCCGCGTCGGAGTGAGAGTTGGCCATTTTTACCTCCCACTCCGCAGCCCTTCTGCAATACTAAAATGTCTCTATAAACTTGAATTTCAGTCTCGTGTATAAAAGATAAAGCCCTCGTGACTATTAAACAGAAAAGAGAGTGAGAGAATATGTGCTATAAAAATATTATATACAATATCATATGGGCTCTTAATATTAATATCATATAGGGTCTATATGACTGAATAAAAGATACTATTGCGATAAGAACGGTGATGTTGATGTGAGTAAATCTAAAACGGGACTATTAAACTGAAAAGAAAGAGAGTGAAATTATGCTTAAAAAAGATTTATAGGGTTTGGATAATCGAAAAAAAAATCGTGTTGTGATGAGAATGCGTTTTTTATAACGTATGGTGATTAAGGTGTTCTTGTACAGTGTATGAAGCTAGAAGCATAAGACAAAGACTGCACGAAACGATTAGTGAAATTTTCAGCCAGTGTAATGTTATGGGCTTTCATGATTGCAGAGTATCGTGCAAGGCTATGTATTAATGAACGAAAGGAATACGCTTGGGATATATGATGATACCCTTGAATTTTTAATGATAACATCAGCTGAAGATTCCAGAATAATTATTTGAATTTTTTAATAACTTTAATTTTCTAGACTAATTTTCTAAAGGTATCTAGATTCATACAATATTAAATTTTATCCTATATTTCATTTTGTATAAGCGATGCATGAAAGTTTTTTTTTTTTTTTTTTTTTTTTTTTTTTTTTTTTTTTTTTTTTTTACAATTCTTTTGCATCTATTTTTGTACATTTATTTTCATTTTACAAGAAAGTATTGGGAAATATTGGATTTCTAAAAATAAAATTGAATTCCAGTTTTTGATGGATTTATAAGTTTTAGAAATCAACGATAAAAAAAAAAAATAAATAAAATAACCAATGCCTGGCTGTGTGCCTGTAACTCTGTGTGCTCACACTGTAAAAAAAAAAAAGGTTAGTCCACTTGTGCAGCAATGTTGCCAGCAGTTAATGCCGTGAAAATTGCAGTAAAATTAGACGTAGTAAAAAATTACATTCAAATATACTGTTATTTTTCTGACAAAAACTGCTGGCAACTTTTCTGCCACCAGTTTTTGCCGTAAATTTAACGGATTTTTTTTACAATATGTAACACAAATTTTTGTGCTCTCTATATCGTGAATTAATGTACGGAATTTAATAAAAAAAATTACGTTAGTCCCTGATATAAATTGGTACTGATATCTTTTTGGTTTAACTTACCCAACAGGTTGTGCTGCTATACAGTATTTTTCCTAATTACCGCAATAGCTCAATTTCTGAAACTAATGCATGGATTCTCATCAATCTTCAGATTCAATTAGCCCATTATATGAAATGAAATTTTATACAGTTTGGTTTAAACCGTCAACAGATGGCGCTGCTAAGCTGCATTTTTTAGGTTTCCTTAATAATTTAATCTCAAGAATTAAACCATGGATTTTCATCAAATTTCAGATTCAGCTAGATATTGACACACACTGTTGCAGATTAAACTTTAATGTAAATCACGAAGCAAGTGGCACTGTCGATAATTGCATATCTATTAACATAAATAAAAGATTTGTGAAGTACAAATATATATATATGTATATATATATAACTAGAGAGCTCATCCCCCTGTGAGCTACGTTTGCTAACCCCCGTTCAGATTTTGCAACCTCCAAAAACATAATAATGTGCACTGTCTAAAAAATATTATCATGTTTTGAAGATTGAATGCTATTAACAACATAATGGCGCCTACCTTCTATAATCGCGTTGCCATACTTTTCAGTTTGAAAGTGGCATTTTTCAATTACCTTGATCTATTCCATCGCTGTCTTATTAATTGCAGTTGTTTTCGGGACTAACAAGTAAGATTCACATTTGAAAATAAGCTTATAAAAATGGATTGGTTAAACAATATCGATATATTTTTGTCTTATAACGACGCTATGTATATCATTCTTCCTTTAGGTTCGAGACTAAAAGAACTTTGTTCGGTAGGGAATAGTTTTCAGAATCACATTACACCTACATTTTAAGCTGCGTTCGTCATTTAAATGTTTTCAATAACAGGTATAGCTTATTCACGAAACATCTTCTCTATTTAAATATCTATCATGCATATCTTCAGGTCTTTTTCACAATGTATATTTAAATAGCAAATAAAGCCTTTGTGCACAAATGTTTAAAGATAGAAAACCAACGGTTATATATGCACAAATAAAGTATGAGAAGGTAGCATATAGCTATTTCGAATCTACTATCGAGATTCTTCATCAGTGCAAAACTCAGCGAGCTAAAAACTAGCAAAACTGAGCAGAGACAGAGAGACGCAGGCTTATATACCCGCTATGGGAACAATACCGCCTAAACAAAAGCAACAATGAGGAGAAAGCAGACAAAATAACTGGCTGGACAAGTAGCGACATCTGTCGGAGAACAAACAAAACAAAAACTAAAAAGCAAGCGAAAAAAAAGTATTAAATTAAAAATTTCCAAATACTTGGAAAATGAGAAATACTAGATAAGTTATTGACTAAGGAGTGAGAATTTTTAATGATGTGGTAAGCTTCCCAAAAATCAAGATCAAAAATGGAAGGACATTTATGGATAATGGTGGCTGAAGAAAAGTTAAAGTTATGTTGTGAAGACCAACAATGTTGAGCAATAGAGGAGCGTTTAAGCTCCTGATTTTTGACATACCTTTTATGTTCCATTAAACGAAATCTGAGAGCAGGTTTAGTCTGATCAATATAAGAAAGACCACATTGGCAAGAAATTTGGTAAATACCCCAGTTATCTAAGCGATGAATGGGGTGCTTAAGATTTGAAAAAGCAATTTTATTAACAGGAGAAAAAATAACATTGAAATCAAACCTTTTTAAAATTTTAGCAACTTGCTGACTGATTTTGGGAAAAAAAGGCAAAACAACCAAAGCATTGGAGTTCGAATTAAAGTTTTTTCTTTCAGACTGGGTGGATTTCGTCAAATGTCTATGAATAGAATCTATAATATTAGGGGAATAACGACGATCAAATGCAATAGCTTTTAGATAATTAAGTTCATCACTGAGTAACTGAGGAGTTGAACAAATATTGGAAGCCCGAAAAACAAAAGTTTTAAAAGCCGCAACTTTCTGGTTAGGATGATGAAAAGAATATCTGTGAGGTGGAAGACTGACCGCAAAAGGTTTGCGAAAGACAGTAGTCTGAAAATTATCTTCATTGCGAATAACAAGGACATCCAGAAATGAATTGTTCGATTCAGTTTCAATGAATTCTATTGATTCTTGCATTCAATTTACTTTTGAAACTGAATCGAACAATTGCCTTTCATTTCTGGATGTCCTTGTTATTCGCAATGAAGATAATTTTCAGACTCTGTCTTTCGCAAACCTTTTGCGGTCAGTCTTCCACCTCACAGTTATTCTTCTCATCCTCCTAACCAGAAAGTTGCGGCTTTTAAAACTTTTGTTTTCCGGGCTTCCAATATTTGTTCAACTCCTCAGTTACTCAGTGATGAACTTAATTATCTAAAAGCTATTGCTGTTGATCGTGGTTATTCCCCTAATATTATAGATTCTATTAATAGAAACTTGACGAAATTTTAAAGAATAAAGACGAATAAAGTTTTATCTTTCCACTCAGTCTGAAAGAAAAAACTTTAATTCGAACTCCAATGCTTTGGTTGTTTTGCCTTTTTTCCCCAAAATCAGTCAGCAAGTTGCTAAAATTTTAAAAAGGTTCGTTTTCAATGCTATTTTTTCTCCTGTTAATAAAATTTCTTTTTCAAATCTTAAGCACTCCATTGATTACATAGATAACTGGGGTATTTACCAAATTTCTTGCCAATGTGGTCTTTCTTATATTTGTCAGACTAAACGTGCTCTCAGATTTCGTTTAATGGAACATAAAAGGTATGTCAAAAATCAGGAGCTTAAACGCTCCTCTATTGCTCAACATTGTTGGTCTTCACAACATAACTTTAACTTTTCTTCAGCCACCATTATCCATAAATGTCTTTCCATTCTTGATCTTGTTTTTTTTAAGCTTTCCACATCATTAAAAATTCTCACTCCTTAGTCAATGACTTATCTAGTACTCCTTATTTTTCAAGCATTTGGAAATCTTTAATTTAATACTTTTTTTTTCACTTGCTTTTTAGTTTTTGTTTTGCTTGTTCTCCGATATATGTCGCTACTTGTCCACCCAGTTATTTTGTCTGATTTCTCCTCATTGGTTGCTTTTGTTTATGCGGGATTGTTCCCATAGCGGGTATATAAGCCTGCGTCTCTCTGTCTCTTTGCTCAGTTTTGCTATTTTTTAGCTCGCTGAGTTTTGCACTGATGCAGAATCTCGATAGTAGATTCGAAATAGCTATTTGCTACCTTCTCATACTTTATTTGTGCATATCTAATCGTTGGTTTTCTATCTTTAAACAATGTATATTGTTTATCTTAATAAGAATATCACATTTTTCTAATATGTACTTATCGAGTATAATGTGTGGCGTTCAAAAGTCAATCCGACTAACTCCATCAAATAAAAATGCTTACTTGAAACATTTTAACTTATTTATCTATAAATAATCTTACTATTTTTTACCATTTTTTAATGATTTGCATTAATTGGTCTTATAATTAAGGCTAATTTGCAAGGACTGTGTAGATATACAGGGTGATTCCAAATTTTTTTTACAATAAAAGAGGGGTGATAGTACACATCAAGACAAACAATATTAAATAGGAGACCTAAGGAGATAGCCGCCATTAAAGTTTAGGGACCAAAATTTCAAATAAACATAAAAAACGGAAAAATCGGTCGATTGATTTGCGGTTTTCCCTAAAATTATTCTTTATGTCGGCATTTTCTTGAAATTAAATTATAAAGATAAATTTCAAAAAATGCCGATAGAGGGCGCTTTAGACTTTGGAGTAACGAACAACTATTTTTTGCCGGAATGTTTTGCATCTCATTAAATGTTTTCGTAAGTTTACACTCAAACTTAAATTTTGAGCTCAAAATCTGTAGTTGGGAGTGGTTAAGTAACACAAATTGAGCTGTGTTCAGAGGGTTCAAATTTCAAATGATTAAAAAAAACGGAAAAATTGGTGGATTATTTTGTGGTTTTCACTAAAACTATTCTTTATTTAGGTATTTTCGTGAAAATAAATTATAAAGATAAATTTCAAAAAATGCCGATAGAGGGCGCTTTAGACTTTGGAGTAACGAACAACTATTTTTTTCCGTTATTGTTTGCATCCCTTTAAATGATTTAGGAAGATTAGACTTAAACTTAAATTTTGAGCTGAAAATCTGAATAGTATGGAGTGGTTAAGTAGCACAAACTGAACTGTGTTCAAAGGGGGGGGAGGTTCGAATTTAAAGTAATTATAGAAAATGGAAAAACTGGTCGATTCGTTTGCGGTTTAAAATAAAACTATTCTTTAAGTCAGTATCTTCTTGAAAATAATTTTTAAAGATAAATCTCAAAAAATTCCGTCAAAGGTCGCCTTAAACTTAACCAACGATTCATTTTAATCGTTATTTTTTGGTTCTAATTAAATGCTTGCAAAAGCATTTTAAATGTTTTCGGAAGCTTAGATTTAAACTTAAATTTTGAGCTCAAATCTTGAAACGTTATGAGGAGTTAAGAAGCGCAAACTGAAGTGTGTTCAGGAATTAAAATTTAACCCTCTTTCCTCCTCGAACACAATTCAATTTTTCGCTACTTAAACACTCCCAACGATTCAGAATTTCAGCCAAAAATTTAAGTCTATGCATTTGAAAGCATTTAATGAGATTAAAAAAATAACAGTTAAAAATAGTTGTACGCTACTCCAAAGTCTAAGGCGCCCTCTATCGCATTTTGTGATATTTACCTTTAAAAATTATTTTCAAAAAAAAATACTGATTGATCAAGAAAACTGCTGATTTAAAAATTAGTTTTAGCAAAAACCGCAAACGAATTGACCAATTTTTCCGTTTTTTACAATTATTTGAAATTTGAACCCTCTAAACACAGCTAAGTTTGTCTACTTAACCACTCCCAGCTATTCAAATTTTGAGCTCAAAATTTAAGTTCAAGTCTAAGCTTACGAAAGCATTTAATAAGATGCAAAAAATAACGCTAAAAAAGAGTGTTTCGTTACTCCAAAGTCTAAAGCGCCATCTATCGGCATTTTTTGAAATTTATCTTTATAATTTATTTTCACGAAAATACTTAAATAAAGAATAGTTTTAGTGAAAACCGCAAATCAATCGACCAATTTTTCCGTCTTTTATAATCATTTGAAATTTGAACCCTCTGAACACAGCTCAGTTTGTGTTACTTGACCACTCGCAACTACAGATTTTGAGCTCAAAATTTAAGTTTGAGTCTAAGCTTACGAAAACATTTAATGAGATGCAAAAAATACCGGCAAAAAATAGTTGTTCGTTACTCCAAAGTCTCAAGCGCCCTCTATCGGCATTTTTTGAAATCTATCTTCATAATTTAATTTCAAGAAAATGCCGACATAAAGAATAATTTTAGTGAAAACCCCAAATCAATCGACCGATTTTTCCGTTTTTTATGTTTATTTGAAATTTTGGCCGCTAAACTTTAATGGCGGCTATTTCTTTAGGAAAACGTTTTGGACCCTTGGTCGCCTATTTAATATTGTTTGTCTTGATGTGTACTATCACCCCTCTTTTATTGTAAAAAAAATTCGGAATCACCCTGTATATAAAAATTTCAATCCAATCATGTCATTACCTGAATTTGAAATAAATGGAATTAGTTGGATTGGCTTCGGAATGCCTCATTTCTACAAAATAAATCGAGAGTAATTTGTGCTTATATTTACCTGTATTTAATATGCATGAAAATGATGTAATACATAAACAAATTTGCTAGGCTTACTTCTTTTATACCATATCACGCAATAATAAAATTTCCGGGAATGAAAATCGTTCTAAAAGTATTTTTTTTTTAAATATGTGACGTAAGTTTCACTATTAAATGCATTTGTTATATAATCACATTTTTTTCAGTTTTAAGATTCGGGGTACATATATTATTTAATTTAAAGGTGCCTGGGAATATTATTTTACTTTAAAAATATGATTAAATCTTCATCATTAAAATTTTTTCTCTTGTAACAATTTAATTATTTCCGGCATTTTAAACGGAACGGTATTTAATATTTAGATATTTTACATAAGACACAATTAGAACTTTTAAAATCGTTTTGCGTGCAATAACTTTATTATTTGTTTTCGTAGTTTCTCGTTTTTCTTTATTATACGTTTTCGTACGTTTTTCAATATTACGTTAATAATATTTATTCAATTTAATAAATTAATATTAAAATTATTAATTATTGCTAATATTATTTATTAAATTACACAATAAAATTAACGGAAAAAAGCAGAATATATAATAATTCTTATTCTTTTCCTTTCGTCGATTTTTTCGAAAAAAGTGGAGTCATTGAGTTGCCATCATCAGAGAAAAAAATATTTCGAAAGCTTGCTTAAATTTTTATATTATGTTAACAGTTTTAAGATCTACATTGTAATACAGATTTTTGGTGTTAAATTAACCGCATAATATTACATATTTTAGGAAAAAAATTGTAAAACAAAATCAGTCATTTAATCAGTCGTTTTATAAAATCGTTTCACAAATTCGTTTCTTAAATTTGTTTCATTATGATATTAGATATATAGGGCAGATTTTAATTTCTAATTAATATTTATTCCTTATTAAACTCATATAGGAGGAAAATAACAAATTCTGTATTTTACAAATAATTTTTCATAAATTTGGCTTAATGTATTCTGTAAATAAGGGAAGGTTAATTTAGGTTATTTAGGCCTAATTTATGTTTGATGGGGTATTTTTTGTTTATATGTCCTAAATGTTAAAGTTAATTCAAATTACCGAAATTATGTTTACTGCCTACCGATGCCATTATCAAAGACTATTTTAAGAAAACTCTAACACTATAACAGATTAACTCAACAACAACTGGAAAACTCTTTATTGAAATATACTAATACAGATTATAATAAAGATCTTAATAGCTGAAAGTTAATTCTTTGAATAAAAATATTTGTGCATAATTTGCAAGATTAGTATCTCCAGTGTCTCCATCTCAGGATTGCATCTTCCAGATCCTTAATCACGTTTATATTCTAATGTTTCCTCAATTACCTTATCTGAAAAAAAATTTTTTTTTGATAATTGTATAAATTTTCGATTAAGAATTTTTACTAGCTAATTAGAATAAATTAAATGTTTCTGCATTAACTTTCTACCGAGTTTAACTGAAGGCATGTGCCATACTGTAAATTGAGGTAAAATATAAACCTGGGTGGTTCAACAATTATTCTCCCAGATGTATATGAAATATTTATTCTTGGATGGCTGATGCATAGAATATCAAAACCTAATGTCTCCGATGCTTACATGTAAATTTCAGAGGAGGGAAAGAGGGTAAAGTTGAAATCTGTTTTGAAGCTTATTACTTGTGATAGTAGATGTCACTCGGCTACTGTCGTTTGGACTCTGGATCATAATGATGTAGTCACGTTTCATCCAATGTCAGAAATCCAGATCCATAAGCTCCAAAAAATTTTCTCACCCCAATTATAATAAAAAAACTTTCAAAAAAGTTCATTAAAACTTTACCCCTCTCTCCAAAAATATGTTAATATAGCAGCAGCTTATATAATACGTTTATTTTTTTATATATTTTTTCTATCCCCTAGGGGGATACATTCTTTAGATACTCACGAACTTCACAACCCCGGGCACCTGAGTAATCTTTCTTTTTTCCTTTTTTCTCTTATTCCTCTTGCCTTCCTTTCATCTTTGTCTCACTCTCATTGTGGTTTCTTTTTCGGAAATGAGGGCAGTTCTATATGAGCCGATATCATACTGTATGTGGACTCATGGAGAATTGTAAACGACCCACGTGTTGGCCGTGCGTAGCGATCCGTGTCCCTGGACAGGGTGATCCTGGCAGTTGAGAAAAACCAGCACACTACTTTGGCCCCTGCTTCAGTTAGACGGGATGTGCATATTGGTCCCGTATGCACCAATCGGCTTGTGAGTTGACTTTTGTCATTGGCTAAGGGATCAAGTGAGCAAGCATTTACTAGCCATCTCGTTAAAGGTGGAGATTGGTATAAGAACGTCTTGTGACCGTATAAGCCCTGGTTAGCACTGTTACACGAATGTGCATCCGTTTGTTGGGCTAAGTAGTGGGTGGTGCGGCGGTAGTCTGAATTCTATTTTTTCTAACATGGATGGAAATAATTTATTTCCTTCTAACTCTCTCCCATCTGGAGAGCAACAAGTTGTACAGAATACTTTTACTCGTTTATTATGATTAAACATACAGATAGCGTCTCAGATTGTTCGTTTAAGAAAGCTTTTCCGTTAATTATTGCGAAAACATTCAAGTCCTATCTGGGAGATGGACATTCCCTCAAAAAGTTGCAATCTGGAGATTAACTTGTTGAGGTTTCCTCTGCTTAACAGTCCCAACTCCTCTCGAATTGCTCTACAATAGGTTCCTTTTCAGTTAATATTAAGGTGCATTAAATTTTAAATAAAAGCCGTGGTGTTATATCTGAGTCAGATCTTTTATACTCTACCAAAGACGAACTTTTACAAAATTTAAAAGAACAAAATGTCGTAGATGCACGCCGTATCACAATTCGTCGAAATGGACAAGTCATTCCTACTAAACACAGTTAAACGTGTTACACAGAATGTTAAACGCGTTACACATGTTTCTTACGTCAACAAGTGACTTTTACTTTGTTGTTTTATTTGTATTTTTATAATGTTTTTTTAATTTATTTGTCCTTTCATTATTTAACATAAAAATTACATCAATTTGCATAGTTTGGCGAATCATTTGATGATTTATATAATTTGGCGAAATTCGACTGCATAATCAAGTATTACACGGATATCTTTTATGGATGATAAAAATACGACGCGGTACGCGAAAAATCTTTTTAAAAATGCATTAAAAATCTCTAAAATTACATACGATTAAAAGTTTAATTATCAATTTTTATTTTCGAATATCAAAAATTACCATAAAACTAAAAAAAAAAAAAACCGTTAAAAATCTTTTTGAAAAATGCATAAAAAATCACTAATATTAAGAAATAGCAGGGTTAAAAATTTATTCTACTAAATTTGGCCCGGGGGCCAAATTTATAGTACCAACGTCATTTTTGATCTATCACAAAAAAAAGTTTGAGGGGGGGCACCAAATTGAAACTTTGGGGAGGATGAAGTTTATCTTCGCAAGCCTATGTTAACAGTCAAAATTTAGTACATTAAACTAAAAGTTTGAGTCAAAATTCCTTTTACTAATATCAAAATACAGCGCAAAATACGAAAAAAAAAAAACATTAAAAATTACTCTAAAAATTCACTAAAAATCCCAAAGTCATTACTCGAAATCCAAATAAATTATATTGAAAAGAGAGCAAAATTCATTACATTAGGTTAAAAAGATGAAACCGCATTCTTTTCGCTAATGGGGAAAAACCGCCTCGAAACATTATGAAAACCTGCTAAAAATCGCATAAAAATTATATTAAAAAATCAAAAATATTCCTTCGAGGTACTAAACTTCATATAGAGGAACTTCCCACCAAAATTTTGTAGCTCTTCGTGCAGCAGTCTCTCCAGGACATCGTCGGCATTTACAAATTTTTAATATGTATTATAAGTTATCTTAAAGTTTCAAACAGGCGTTCTTGTTACATTTCCTAATTTTGTCCACTCCTCTTTCCTTTTGCACCGTGAAATATGTTACACCATTTTTTAAATTTTTTTATCATGTATTATAAATAATCTTACAGTTTAAAAAAAATCATATTGTAATATTTCCGAATTTTAACAAAATCGCTGTCTGTTGGTTCCATATTCCACCACCAGGGAGCGCACTCTATTCTTATCAAAATTATAGCTAAACGAAACTATGTTAAAAAACCTATCAGGAGATATATTACTCAAGGGGGGGGCGGTCTTAAGCAAGAATTTAAGATAACTAATGAAATTTCTATTAAAAAATATTGGTGCTTAAACATTTAACATTTTAGATAGATTTCGCAAAAAAATTCTACCTATTACTTTCTCAACGGTTCAAGATTTTGAATGAAAAACTATGGAAAAAAACAGATACTAAAAGCAAAAAATCGTTAAAAATCAGCATTCAAATTTGAATTAAAAATCGTTGGAGTCTAAAAATCGTAGCAAATAAAATTTTATGCATTACAATAAAAGTTTGAAACAATTTTTCTTTTGTCAATATAAAAAAAACTGCCGCAAAATGTGAAAAACACACTAAAAATCGCAAAAAAATTCATTTAAAATTTAAAAATCAATGTAGGAATTCCGAATAAACTTTATTAAAACTAGAAAAAAAATTACAATATTGGGTGAAAAGAACGAAACCGTATTCGTTTCATGAAGAAAAATCGCCTAAAGAACGCTAAAAATCACCTAAAAAATTAAATAAAGAATTCTAATAAAAAAGTCGAAAATCGGGCTTCGAAGTGAAAAACTACATCTATAGAGGTATCTTCACTCCAAATTTTGTAAATCTACGTACAGCGGTCTCTTCGGAAGAGCGCTGACACACAAACACACTTGTCTCTTTATTATTATAGAAGATAAACTAGTAACAATTTGCTGAACCACCCACTAACATAATGAAAAAAAAAATTCTATAGCAAGGTAAGATTGGAAATGAAGTGTCTTAGCAAAAAGCAAGAAATGTGAATGAAATGAAACTAAACGTCGTATTCACATAACTATCGCAATAAGTTTTCGAATGTTCCACCCCTAACATCACACAGAAGTTTACAACATACAGCCCCGGCAGTATTTAGATTGGTGTAAGTATACATTTTCCAAAATTTTTGGATTCCTTATCTACGAGAAAATAAAGGACTCTTATGAGTACTTTACTTTAAGAACATCAGTCACTGATGCAAGTGTAGGTGAAAAATCTCGATGCATTAAAACGGAAAACTAATTATTCGCAAGACTCTCCCAAGCCCATATAGATAGTGACTGGGGCGCAAATGATTATTTTCTGAATTTGTTAAGTAAATAAAACTCTTGTTTATTGATAACATAGTTCAATTCCGAAATGTTATCGCTAAATTAAAATCTATATATTCCTTCACTGGGACTTCCTTATGGCACAAATCTAAAAAAAAACTATAATTTTCATTACGTGTTATGAATTTCGCGGATTTTATCGCTGTAACTGAACAAGAAAAGTCTAATAAAATTAATAACACTTATGTTGCCCATGTCAATTGGCTGCATTTCACAAAAAATTTAAATTTGTTCGTCAGAAAAAAAGATTAATCGATTAAGGCAAAAAATTGCTTTATATATTTTTATTAATTACTTAAAAATATTAATTTAAAGAAAGGTCCTTACTGTTAAGCAGATAAAATTATTAATTTAAGACCGTCAAATTGCAAAATATTGCAATACAATATTAAAAATCTCAAATTGTGTAAGATTACACGTTGTTAAATATCAAATTTTAGCTGTAAATTTGAAAATATTTTAAATATATTTGATATATTTTTCCCATTATTAGATCGATCTATGGATTTCAATTAATTTCTTTAATAAAAATAGAAGAAATCGTGCATTGAGGGGTTGAAGTAATTGAATTAAAATCAACAAGAGATTTAATGAGCACAGTGATATCTAAGTATATACAAAAGCAATGTAATTAAATATATATATATTATTTGTAATGGGTCAATCCATTTCAAGTGGTCCAGAAAATATTTTTTTTTGGTCGCTCGACCATTTTTAAAAAATCTGAAAATTTTTGTACAACAACCCTAACATGACGGAAGTTCAAAATGACCGTTCTTTTAATTTTACTATTTTTTGTTTGTGCCTGGCGGCCATCTTTGTTTCATCGTGTGCAGCGATTTTCTCAGATACTAGGATACACAAAATTGTAAATATCTCGTCTTCTATTTTCCCAATTGAAATGGGGTTTGCAGCATTTTGTTCAAAATAAAATAGGCTAAATATACAGTGATAGAAAAAATTTGAAAAATAAATTTTTACAGGTGAAATTTTAGCACAAAGTTTACGATTTTTTCCAAAATCTATCCGTTTGCAAGAGGAAAATTTTCATGCAAGTTAAACTGTCAACCTTACACAATTTTTTCTACAAATAGGTCAAAAGTACCTGTACTCATACACCAAATCTCAGATCTGGGAGTTAATTTCTCTTTGCAAAAAAAATTCCGAAATTCGTCAAAAATTTCAAAAATCGCACTTTTTAGGCTTTTATATCTCTGGTGGGGCACGAGATAAAAATCTGAAATTTTTGGCTATGATAGTATTGTGTAGTAGCGTTATGTACAAAAAATTTTAAGAAGGAGATATTACTACAAGCTGAGATATGACATGGAAAATATGTGAAAACAATACTGTCATACTATTGTAAACCTACGATGTAATTGTTCAACAAGACTGTCAACTTTGCACAATTTTTTCTACAAATAGGTCAGATGAGTGTGCACTCATACACCAAGTCCCATATATGGGAAATGATTTCTCTTTTTGAAAAAAAAATCCGAAATTCGTCGAAAATTTCAAAAATCGCCCTCTTTAGGCTTTGATATCTCTGGTAGAGCACAAGATAAAAATCTGAAATTCTAGCCTTTGATAGTATTGTGTAGTAGGTTATGTACAAAACATTTCAAGAAGGAGATTTGACTACAAGCTGAGATACGGTGATTAAAAAAAAATTTAAGAAATGCTATTACGAGTACGTTAGGAGAAATGAGATTAGTCTCTTTTATTACAATATTTACACAGAAAATATCGTTTGTTGAAAACAGTTAAATAATAAACATTTATTTTACAAAATACTATGTATGCTCAACAAAGAGCTTAACAATATTTACGAGAGATGTTATGAGTTTGACCAGTTACTGTTGTCAGTCCATCAGGCTGTTTTTTCTAAAAAATTTATTTGAAGCCCCCAAGTCTTGTCATCCCTTGTTAACTTGAATGAAATTCTTTTTTTTTATAATTGAAGCCATGTCAACTCGATTAGTTGCAATCCATTGTCTGTAATTTACTTTTCCTGAAATGTGTTCCGAGTAAAATTGTTGCAATAGCATTTCTAGTAGATTTGTTCATCTGCACAAATAGTGTACTGGCTTAGCATACATTCTGAATTGTTTAAATCACGCAGAAGCATTTGAAAAAGATATTTGTAATTAACATCTAACTTTGTACCATAAATAATTAATTTAAAATTTTGGAGGTATGAACATTTACATAGTAGGTTACAATAGTTTGGCAGCATTGTTTTCACATATTGTCCATGTCATATCTCAGCTTGTAGTCAAATCTCCTTCTTGAAATTTTTTGTACATAACGCTACTACACAATACTATCTAAGGCGAGAATTTCAGATTTTTATCTCTTGCTCCACCAGAGATATCAAAGCCTAAAAAGTGCGATTTTTGAAATTTTCGACGAATTTCGGAATTTTTTTCGCAAAGAGAAATCATTTCCCAGATCTGGGACGCGTTGTATGAGTACACGCACTTTTGACCTATTTGTAGAAAAAATTGTGCAAGGTTGACAGTCTTGTTGAACAATTACATAGTAGGTTTACAATAGTTTGGCAGTATTGTTTTCACATATTTTCCATGTCATATCTCAGCTTGTAGTCAAATCTCCTTCTTGAAATTTTTTGTACATGACGCTACTACACCATACAATCATAGGCCAAAATTTTAGATTTTTATCTCGTGCCCCACCAGAGATATCAAAGCCTAAAAAGTGCGATTTTTGAAATTTTTGACGAATTTCGGAATTTTTTTCGCAAAGAGAAATTAACTCTTAGATCTGGAACTTGGTGTACGAGTACACGCACTTTTGACTTATTTGTAGAAAAAATTGTGTAAGGTTGACAGTTTCCCTTGCATGAAAATTTTCCTCTTGCAAACGGATAGATTTTGGAAAAAATCGTAAACTTTGTGCTAAAATTTCACCTGCAAAAATTTATTTTTCAAAATTATTCTACCATCGTACATTTAGCCTATTTTATTCTGAACAAAATGCTGCAAACCCCATTTCAATTGGGAAAATAGAAGACGAGATATTTACAATTTTGTGTATCCTAGTATTTGAGAAAATCGCTGCACACCATTAAACAAAGATGGCCGCCATGCACAAACAAAAAATAGTAGAATTAAAATAACGGTCATTTTGAACTTCCATCATGTTAGGGTTGTTGTGCAAAAAAATTCAGATTTTTTAAAAAAAGTCGAGCGACCAGTGCTGGACCACTTGAAATGGAATTAATTTAATTAATTTTTCCAAACTAATTAAAATATTTTTTATCAATCTGTCTTGCTTATTGTGAAAGTAATCTTATACTTAAAACTGTTAAATCATTTATTCAATTTTCTTTATCAGTTAGTTTGTGGAAAAGCATGCAAAATGAATCGCTTTTCTAGCATTTTTAGCGGGTTGATGGGGAACAGTCCCATTAATAAAGTAATGTGTCATAGATGGAAAATAAACGCTGAGTGCCAAATCTATTCTCGGTGACAGATACTATAAATACCATATGAAAATTTAGAAGTATTAATGTAAATGAATTTTAAGTAATTTCATGTTCCTATCATGAATGTACTAAATAATTTTTTCAAAAGAAAACAATAATATTAATGGGTTTTATAAAAAAAACAGTTACAATTAAACGGTTGACTTCCCAGGTGTCACAAAATATAGCAACATTCTTAGTTAATTTTCTTGAAAATCCGTTATCAAATTGGGAGACATTTTTTGCGTAATAAAGTTAATAGAAGAGTCGCAGTTCAGATACTCTTATATACAAGGTGATTCAAAATAACTTGGACAAAATGATATCACAAATCAAGCATACACCAAGGATAAGAAATCACTTTGCAACATAGGATCGCAAACTACTTATTGAGTCACAAATACAGGGTAGTTTCATTCTAGCCACACCCGGTTTTAAAGTAATAATTTCGAGGAAAATAAAAATATTGTAATGAAAAGGCAACGATATGTACATTATTTTGTGTGAAATGCGATGACAAAATGAAAAGATCTTGAAAAACACATTACTCAAGCAATTGATGATACCGTAAAAATTGATTATCACCGTTCAAAATGTGAGGTAACAAGTGCATATTGCTGGCACGCATAACGCAACGTTCTACAAGTTTGTCTGGTGTTATTATATTTAAAACAAAGGTGAGGATGTCTGCTAAATTTTTTATTATAATATACTTCAATTTTGTGAAATTTATTGCCGTCAACCCAAATTTTGTTAGGATAAAACACCCTGTATTTGTAACTTAGTAAGTGGTTTGTGGCTCTATGTTCTTCTCTGATTATTTATCCTTGTCGTATGCCTGATTTACCATGTCGATTTGTCCACGTTTTTTTAAATCACCCTGTATATTTTTTATTTTTTATATTATCTATTGGAAAACTTATTTCGTGGCCTAAAGAGAAAGACAGAAAAAATATACTTGCACTCATTGTGTTTTAAAAAAATGTATATTTTAAAATCTACAGATACTTACTGACGCAATCTGGGAAACTACGACGTGGCGACCAGCGACCGCTTTGGTTTGGATTTCCGTAGTAGCATTTGAGTGTCATTCTTTTCTTGTCTGTACCTTTAAAGACATCAGTATAGCTGCTGCATTCTGCAGAACAGACACTGCAATATCAAATATTTTTTTAGGACCAGACACAACGGAAAAGTAATAAAATATATTTTAGTATTTCGCATTTAACTCTGTTCAAAATTATGAAATCCTGAAAATTTCATCTTCTACAGAATTTTTCTTAATTTTATGTAACTACATTTAAAGACACACGCTATCAATTTATAAATTTTAGAAGCAATTTACCAACTAAAATCCATTAGTTAAATTTTAATTTAAAAGGGTGTTTGTGCAATAGTTATAACTACACTCAAATTTATTAGTTAAATTTTTTTTGTAGTATTTTATAGAATTTGAAAATATACAGTTATGTATTTCACTGTAGTTAATTTTCCAATTAATTATCAGCAGTGAAATGTTACACAATCGTATTAAAATCGAAAGCATTCTTCTATTCAGAGCATAAGAAACTGCTTTTATTTCTTTTTAGATGAGTTCATTCTTATGCACATACGTAGCACTTTTAGTCGTCGTTTAGTCTGTCCGTTTGCCTGTCTGTCCATATAACAAAACAAAATCTACCCAACGTAATCGTTAGTTGTTTAAAATATATAAGTCTTGCATTATTTTGTTGAGTTATTTCAAATTTTATGAAATGTAGATTTATATTTTAATTACAGGAACAATCAAAAGGATTCCATGTCCATTGTGTAAATAGATTCAATTGTACTTTAATGATGTTACATTTTTTGAAACATATTAAAATGGGAATCCCTCAATGAAGTATATACATTCTGTAAAATCTGTGTTGAAAATAATATTTGCTGTTAATTTACAGGACCAGACAAAAGTATTATTCCATTTTATAATGATATAGGGGAAACATTTTTTAAAGCGGGTTTTAATCACATTAAACTATTTCAGAATTTAAGAAGTTGATGTACATTCCTGAAGTATACTGCAAGTTATTTCTTGAAGAATAGAAAGCATATAGTATTTACACGGATACACAAAAGATTTCGGTAACTATGCTGTATCTAAAGTACTGTATATGAATACACCAAAATCCGAATATTTTAAAAACTTCGTTATAGTACGATCGCACCTCATTTGCCAAGCTTGGCGTGGAATTTCGGATTTTTAATGCTTTGGTACTGTTAAAAATGGCCACATAAATGTGGCATAAATCTATCGTTATACTCGTGTATATGACGAAGAATTTTAGACCTAATTTGGGAGTTGAATATGAGGTGCCAATGACGAAGATCTAGGACCTATATACAGTCGACTCTCGTTAATTCGAAATCGGATAATTCGAATCTTCGCTTAATTCCAACTAAACATGAAGTCCCGAAATTTTCAATGGCAGAACAACGTTAAAAATGTTCATTAATTCGAACTTATTTTCTCTTGACTTCGTTTAATTCGAAGTAACGAGAATTTCGATTTTTCATTTTACTTACCCATCATACGTAGTATTGGGTAAGTCTTGCAATCGTTTTGAAAATCGAAAAATTTTTGACGGATTTACACGTTTTAGACACTGGAGATTTCGAAAAACATATTTTTAGAAAAAAAATTGCCGTCCGTTTGTCTGTCTGTCTGTAAACGCTCTATCTCACGAACAAATTGAGATAGAGACTTGAAATTTTGTATGTACTTGGTATGTAAGAATGGGACGAAGCCCATTGAATATCAGCAACATCGATTATCCGGAACTATTTTTTCTGGATTCTCGAAAAAATCGTTCTGATGAAAGGTATATAAAAATTTTCGAATTTTTTTATTTTAAGGAATGCATGTAAAAGGCAATAAAAAACACAAATTTTGCATAAAGAACAAAGTCGATCGGATTATTAGTTGTCGAGATATTTGTAATCCTGTTTTCCACATTCTTCGATTTTTCATGATCCTGTATTTCATTCAAATTTCAATTCAGAGGTATATTTGAATGGGAATTGAGACGCTTAAAACGAAGCAGCAAACTGTTAGTTAATATGATTATTATTTTTGGAGTTATAAGGATATTTATTTTACGTAGTTTGGTACTTCTTGAGTAGTTTGGCGTTTTATATAATTTATTGAAATTGGTGCATCAGCAATTCATTAATAGAGTATTACTATGTGTATTAACAACATTTAAATTTAGTTTTGGAATTGAAATACATTGTATAAATAGTTTTCACATATTTTATTTTCATATGCATATAAATGATGGGTAAGTATTACGGTGGCCTCTAACGACTAGTTTCTTTTCTTTTTCACGGATTTCAGATCATCTGAATAACTTTCTTCCTTTGATTTTTGTGAAAATTGTTCCGAACGAGCATACATATGATCCAATGCATTTGATATCCACATTCTTATTGCCCGTCTGTTCATCAATGGCACCTCAAATTTTCCTTCCATTGTGCTTATTTCTAATTTTTTATTGGTTTATGTATTTATACTTTCTAGTTTATTATTAAGTCATATTCTAATGAAAACAAACGAAATATATTTAAAAAAACTATAACATTTATTCCTTTGTAATAGTACCATATTAAGCATATTTTTATTTCATATTTTCCATAATTCGAACTTCGGATAATTCGAACATGTTTTGTGGTCCCGGCGAGTTCGAATTAACGAGAGCCGACTGTATGTATTTCATGTGCGTGTTAGATAAAGAAATAATAATATGACACGCAGATAATTTGTGTATGGACAAGTCTATTAGGTAATCACATGTAAGTCTAGATTAAAGAGAGATATAAAAGAGAACAATGGTCATTTCTATGTGAGTAATTGTTCTGCGACTATTTTCCTATCAGGTAGAATTTTCTCCAATACAGGGGCATTCTTTTTAGCATTTTAATCCCCTTTTTAAAAGGAGTTTAATTTAAAAAAGAATCTAGTTATAACTTCTTTAAATTCAACAGTGCACATAAATACTATAATTTATAAATATAAGAATCTGTTTATCATTGTAATTATAAACGTATGCTTCAACTCATTTTTGAAACTTTTTTTTCTTATTGGGTATTATTAAAGTGATTTGAAGAGGTTTTAAAAATGGTTTAAACATCTACGGTATTGCATAAGGTATACACTTTAAAACATAGAATGAAAAGATAAAGGTCTGATTAGAAACATAGAAAAAGTTTATAAATTTAATGAAAAATTAATAATATTATAGTTTTAATAATAATTTTATCCTTGATATCTATTTTTTAACATACTAGCTGAAATGTGGTTAGGATTGTGCATAAAAGTATTTTTTTTTTCAAAATTTTGCTTAAAGGCGCTGAACTTTCAGCTTAAAAATTCATCCCCGTAATGTTTGTTCTAAGGGCGTTTGGTGTATTTTTATATTGATAATATTTCCCCAGGTAATTAATATTTTTAACTACTTTTTTCTGTGTGCACTTCATTAAGGGTGTCTCTTTGTTTCTTAGTTTTCAAAGCACCTGTATAAAGTACGCTTAATTTTAATGCAGTCTTAAAATTTTATTCTCAGTTTGTTGGTTTTTAAAACATAAAATATTACATTAGCCAAAGTTTTTTGAACTATTTTGAAAAATAAAAAAAGGGACATCCTTTAAGAATCAAACATTTAAAAAATGATTTAAATATTAATTTTCTGAGGAGATATTTTAAATATAAAATTGCATCATACACACATAGACTCGACATTAGGGAAGTGAATTTGGAAGCTGAGTAAGTACAAACTTTAACAAGTTGGAAATTGCACGTGAAGCGTAGCAAATGAGGTGCGTTCGTACGATAACGAAGTTTTAAAAATATTCAGATCTTGCTGTTGTAGTAGAGCGTACTCCGGATACAGTATAGTAGTCGAAATCTTTACGTTTCTGTAAATATGCAGGAAGTAATTTTTATTACACCTCAGCAACGTATATTTTATTCATAAAATGTGAAATAGTTGAATATAATTAAAACACGTCCCAAACAATGTTTCCCCTATAGCATTATGTAGTAGAATACTTTTGTGTGGACCTGTAATTGAATAAAAAAAATTCTTTGCATCACAGATTGTACAGAATGCATATTTTAGTATATATTTCATAGATTCATGGCAATTATATTATGTTCGAATGAGTGTAACATCATTAAAATGCATTTGAAACTTTCCCCCCATTGACCGTAATGTAACGGAATCCTTTTGATTGTCCCTGTAATTGATCTATCCATCCGATTTTCATAACATTTGAAATGACTCGAGAAAATTACACAATAATTATATGTTTTAAATTTCAAACGATTAAAATGCATTTGACGCTTTTTTCCCTATTGACCGTAATGTAACTGAACCTTTTTGATTGTCCCTGTAATTGATCTATCCATCCGATTTTCATAAAATTTGAAATGACTTGACAAAATTATGTTATAAATATGCATTTTAAATTTCAAACGATTCGATTGGGTAGTTTTTGCGTTGTTACATGCGGGCGGACGGACTGAGCGACAACAATAGGTGCTACATATTTACATAATTACGAACGCACCTAAAAATGGGGGATCGCTTTATATAGGAGTATAATGATAATTAATGGTAAAACTGCAACTCAGATTACTTGCAGGAACCAATCTCAAAATGAATGAAAATACAAGTTAAAGTATTGGAATATATTAAAAAAGTTAATTTCGATAAAAATTTTATTTGAAAAATTTACTTTCTGTTTTGTGAAAGAAGATTGAATCTTGTGACCCTAGCCCATTTTAAACATTTGCAATTGGTACATATTTAAAAAACACCTGAGTTGAAAGTTGTTGTGACTTGTAAAAGTCACTAAATTAAAAAAAAAATTAAAATTTTTTTAAATTTAAAATATTTTACTCAATATGATACAAATAAATTAAAAAAATAAATAGGTTTTAAATATATTTTTAAAGGACGACTATTATTTTTATAATGATAAAAATTATTATTTCCAAAACTTTTATTTGTGAATTATTAATGTTTTTAAAAATTTTGACTGTTGTTTGTATTTGTATACCTATAATTTGTAAAATATTCATGAAAAAAGTCCAATTTCTGTCAAGCGTTGATTTATTAATTATGAAGTTCATACTTGTATATCATTTAAAATATTTAAATTTAAATAACTGATAAAAGCAATTTTTTGGTCAAAATTCATACTATTTTAAAAAATAAAAAATAAAAAACAAATTTCATTATTCATTTTTGTGTTTATGTCGAAATTTTACGTTATTTTTAGAAATATTTGGACTTTTAATGTTAAAATTTCATTACAATTTTTTGTTAATTTTCTTTATGAAATAACAAACATAGAAAGTTTAATCAATTCGTAATTCTTATCTTACTTGCATTTTAGTTGCAAATATGTATAAAATTTAATTTTTCAGTAATTTGAATAAATTGAAAATAAAATTTTGTTAAAAATATTATTTACTTTAAGAGTTAGGTAAGCCAATACAATATCGAATATTTACTACAGTTATATTTGTTATTTTTAATTTTTATTAACTACTTCGAAAACAGTTTTTGTTCTCGATAGAGAATTGGGAAATCGGAAATGCATCTGAATCTTTTTATTGGTTGAATTCCGCGATTTATTTTGTTTTATTCGTTTTCTGATTGGTTTATCTTTAATGTCCAAAACTGGAACACTTCTGTTTTTTATTTTATTCGTTTTCTTATTTATTCATCTTTAATGTCCAAAAATGGAATACGTCTGTTGCCAGGATGACGAAAAAAGTAATAAAAACTTTAAAATAATAATAATAATTTCTAAACAAATTGTGATAAAGATTTCAAACAAATTTAATGAAAAAGTGCATTTTTTTCTATTCTCAATGATGTAAAAATTTTAAATTTTAAATCAACAATGTAAATTTTTCCGATGTTTTGAAGTTTAAAAATTTACATTTTCGGAAATTGTTAAACTGAAATGTCATTTAAAATTTATTTGTGTTGAGTACAGGAATATTAATGTTTTATCTATGTCGTATGTAATAGATGTGTTCAACAGTCAGTCTAACTTCATAAAATAAAAATGCACAGTTTAAATATTTAAAGTTGTCTATCTATAAAGTACTGTTTTTATATTATTGGCCTTGGAATTTTAATGTTTAATGCACGGCGTACGTAATACATGACTCGTTATGATCATCCTAAAAATGATGTCTATTATTATTATTAATTTAAAAATAGAATTAATTTATAAGTCTTTAAAATTTTAGTCTAAAAAACTCATTTTTCAAATAGCTTAATAGTAATTTATTAATTGCTAATTTGTTAATTTACTAATTGTAATTTGTTAAATTACAACTTTGTTATTTTTTTAGCTTTGTTTTAATTTTATTTATTTATTTATTTATTTGGCGAATTCAATCAATCTTTTAAAATGTTTCATTCGTCGAACTCGTGGGGACTGCTCCATAATATGTTTTTACCTCAATGTCTAAAACTTTTTTTGCCTATTGCTTTAATACTGTTAAGCGGAAGATGCTGGATACGAATCCAATAGCACCTGTCGGCCTAACAGTTCGGAGTTTTTCCCGCTAAGGCCATTATACCTCGAGTAGGTAATCGACCTCCACAAAATAAACCAAACCAAACCTATAGCTTTAAATAGTGTCAATCATTTTTATAATTTCAACTTTGCTTAGCAGTTTTATATCTAGCAACGCTTCATATTTTAAGTCGTTTACTATCATTACTTCCGACAAGATTCAATCTACGTTATTAAGTTTCCTTTTCTAGTAAAAGAAAGTATGTAGTTAAAAAATCAGATTTGAATAAATAGATATTTACACTGCTTTGTCTTGCTTTTTGCAACGTACACGCGCATTTTTTGGCCTCCGCAACTGTTGGCAGTTTATGATGTCACCAGTAGTCCAAGGACCAACTAAAAACAAACAAAAAAAATTTAACATAATACACAAATTGATGCTTTTGCAAATTTGAAGCATATTTACAATATCTCTTCTAACCCTTTAAGACCCAGCTCGCACGATCGTGCGGGTTAGACATTCATTTAAATTTTTTCTTCTAAAACAGTCGTATATAATATAAACCCAAATCGAACGATTGTGCTGGTTAGCTGAAAGAGTAAAGTATTTTTTTTTTATCAACAGATTGCGGTAGTAGTCCAAGTTTTACATTCAGGTGGCATGTATAGCTTTGTTTACAAGTACAACGGATATAGCTCATCATTTTATCTGTCGTAAAAAGGTAATTATCCATATATTTTTAACTGCTTAGGTAAAAACTTTTGCTTTAATGTCTAAATAAGTGTAATATAATAAAAAACATTAATTATACACTATTTATTTTGATCTTAGGACTCAAGATTTCTTCACCCGCACGGTCTTGCAACTTGAGCGTTACGTTAGTCAGTGCTACTGTAATGGTAAGTGTTTTTCAATGTTCATTTTGTTTTCTGTTTCAACAATTTTGATGACAGCCAAAATAAAACGAAGTATGCTGTTACATAATTAATACTATATTATTTTCTGGGGTGTTGTCATAGATACTCCCCCCTTTTTTTATTATTTTTTTCTTTTTTTTTTATTTTTGATTAATAAAACTTTTAAATACTTTTTCTAATTTTTTATGCAGTACTTTGTTAACTTTTAATAAAGCAAAATAAAATACTTTTTCAGATGTTTAAATGGAAAAGAATTCTCACTCAAGAAGAAATATGTTAATTGATGAATAAGTCAGATTCTGAATTTAGTGATCTTTCGGATGATGACGACATTACGGACAAAACATTTCAAGCAGATTTATTAGAAGGACAATCAAGTTCAGATGAACCCGATGAAGAAAAAATGACAATTTTGGATCATTCTTCCTCCTCAAAGTTTCCCCAATTCATCTCCCAAAGTTCTACCTCCAAGGCAATTTCGGAAAATAAGGTACCCTGGGGTAATAACGCCAGGCGGGGTAATAACGCCAAGTGCTTATATTTTGCATAATTATGAAATAATCAGGTAAATGGCACCCATGTGCTCTGCGCAGAAAGGTTTTGAGTCATATAAATCGCAAAAAACAGCTTCAAGTTAATTTGTTTCATTTTTAGGTTTAATTGTTTTTACAAGCAACTAAAATTAACGCTTGATCTAAAATTTGCGGGATAAGGTTTTTGATCTGAAGACTATATTTTTTATCCAGAAATACTTTGTTTATTACATAAATTTGTAGTGTATTTCACGTGCTTTCAAATTGTTGTAGAAGATTTTCGATATCTTCTCGAGATAATTTATAGTTTAGGATTTACTGCGCAACAAGTATCCCGGGGTAATAACGCCAGGGATTGGCTTTTTCTTTTATTTTCACAAAAAATCAATATTTTCTATCGCATAGAATGCATACATGGGAATATAAATACTGATTCAAATAATCCGTGCAATGTTTCTAATAATTCTATTTAAATAGTCCTTTTTAAGCAAAACGTAGCTTAGAATCTGATATTCTTTTGCCTCCCCCCCCCCCCGCCACCACCACAACTTTCTTTTTCTTTCAGAGTCACAAAAAAATTGTACATTTTCATTAGCTTAGATTGCAATTTGTCAATTTCTAGAGCTGTAGAGTTTGTATTTTTAGAATTGGGCAATCTACATGCAATTATTCCATCTTAATTTATAGTTTTGTTTGCATGGCGTTATTACCCATATAGGTGGGTATTAACGCCAAATAGCAATAGTCAAGAAAAAACGCCATTACATTTTATGAATACATATCTGTTAAATTATTTTATTTTATATAGATAGTCAATGAGTTGCTGTATCAGATCCTGTATTTGTTTGAAAAATACAATTTAAAACTAAGCCGTGAAAATTGGTTGAACCTTAACGTGGCGTTATTACCCCAGGGTACCTTACTAAAAGAATGAAAAAAGAAAAAAAGGAATACAAGCGGACTGTTAAAAAGTTCATTTCTGTACCTCATCCTGGAACTTCAGATTTCACGCAACTGCAGGTATGTTTTTCATTTCTTAAAAATAATACAGAAAGTTATAGACTTATAGAATAAATTAAATCGATATAATAAATAAAAGCTTTAAAAATATGACAAACATTTTAAAATTAATTAAAATATTATTTTTTAAGTCGATAAGTACATCTCCAGTATTATTTTTTCCTTCTTTTTTAGGCTTTAGAGGCAACCAATTCCCATGTGTTGATGACATTTCAAGACCTCGCAAGCGCAGGTTTGAAAACTGCGAAAAAAGTTCAAAAACACGTTGTGAAAAATGCAACGTTTATTTATGTATGTCAAAAACTAAAACATGTTTTAAAAAAGTAACCAGTAAAGTAACCATTGTAAAAAAGTAAACAGTTCATAAAATAAAAAATAATACATCAATAATTACCATATTTGTAAAAATGTTTTGTTTCAATTTCTATTCTTCTATCCATTTAGAGCCAGAAAATGTATATATCTTAACATGTAATAAGTAATGATTTCACAGGAAAAGCCCAACCCGCACAATCGTGCAGGTGTGGCTTTCACAGAAAAGGCCCAACCCGCACGTTCGTGCGGGTACTTTTCACGCTCTAGGGGGTGAAGAAATTTTTTTTTTGTTTTTTTAGGTGTCATTAGGGTTAGTATAGAATTAATAACAGAGGAACTTAATATTTAATGCTGAAAATGTTTCGGGTCTTAAGGAACCTGTTCATAAAATGGTAGAAAATGCCAACATTCAAATTTTTATGTAATCTCTCTAAGATATAATTAGAAATACAGACATTCGTGAACCTAATACATTTCTAATGCATAAACATGCAAATCCTGTTATTTTATGACAAATATTAATATACTTTATAATTTTGAACCATTTTCGCATTTTCTGATTTTTCTCAAATGCAGTAAAAGTTAATAAATTTTCGTCATACGAAATTTTTTTGTTTTGTTTTGTTTTGTTTTATCATTATTGTATCAAAAATATTTTTAAGAAGACCAAAATAAGACCTCTGTTTTTGAAAATACAAATTACTTATGTATTTCAGAAAAAATTTTATTGATCGAAATCTCTTTTTGTTCTTATTGCTCAAAAAATCTATTTTTTAAACACTTTTGCCAGTAGAAGCATATTCTTAAAACTAATAATTAATAAGAAAACTTGCGTAGCAATAATTGATTAGGAGTATATTATAACCAAATACATTATTTTAGACAGATAAAAAAAGTCGTTCTATAAAGATGACTATCAGAAAAACTGTTGGAAATCAAAATGAACCTATTAAATTGGTTTCGGATTATCGATGTTGGTGGCTGAATAAAGATCAATTTACATTTGTTAAAAAGTCATTTTGATTTTTTGCCAGTTATTATATTCATGTAAAAAACTATTGAATGTGGGAAAGAAATGTAAAATAATGTTAATTTTTTAAGATTTATTATATTTACCGTCAAAGAAAACTAAAATTATGTAGGTCAGTCAGGGATGCAAGCCTTGTTCCGAAATAGGTTGACTTTAACCATCTAAACTTTAATAGTATTCTTTGGCTCATTAAATAAGGCGAGAGCAACTTTAAAATTTTAGTGGTTCCGATTGGTCATTTCTGGCGCAGAACTTGCATATCTGGTCTGTTGAAATTAGTGCTGTGTAAAAATTTATTGTAGTGTTTAAAAAAGGATAGCTACTAATATATATATTTATTTTATTTCATTTATTTGTTTGTGTTTCGAAAATGAAATTGATGTTGATTTTAGGTTCTTATTTAAATTTGATTTTTAATTAACTGTCAGAATTGTTTAAAAATTCTGAAATTCTTTACTCTTTTAAACATATTTTTGTATAACACATATATAATAGAGTAGCAAATATTGAAAAAGAATACTATATAATATCCAACTATCCGCATAAATATGAATGGATTTCAATTCTGCAGTATCAACTCAGAATACGCTTTTTCTGTATTCAGAATGGTCTAATAAGCACCCAGTTTTATGACATAATATTTCAAAATTTTCTATCTTATTCACGGTCGTTTGTGTGCATATCTCTCGTTTAAATTGCCCCACAAACAGCTGTCTGAAAATCAACCCTTAGATGATTGAAAATTACACCGTGGTTAGGGGTAATTTTCAAACAGAAATTTTTTAAATGTATTTTTTTATTAATGACAATTATCTAAAAATGCTTCTGCATAATCACTAGACATATGTTCAGAGAAAGATAATTTAAACATCCAAAATATAATAAAAAGATATAGTCATTGACGACTTAGTAAGTGGAAAAGTTTTTTTTTTCTGATGTTAAATGCTATAATAACATGTTGAAGTAAAATCATGCATATTTTCACTGCTCTTCAAAATAATCACTACACATGTTATGAGAGAAAGTTAAATCTAAAATTCAAAAGAAAGTTAAAAGACATAGTCATTGATTCCTCAGTAAATTCAAACGTTTTTTTCCTGAAAATTACCCCAGACTACAATATGCAATTTTTATTTTCTGCACGATAAGTGCTATAACATCGTATTACAGTAAAATCATGCAGATTTCCTTTGTTCTTCAAACTAATTACTAGACGTATGATGAGATAAAGTTAAATCTAAGATACAAGAGTTTATTTAAAGAAACATACATTGATGTTTGAGTAAATCCAACAGTTTATTTTTCTGAAAATTACCCCAGATTACACTAGGAAAATTTTCATTTATGCATGCTAAATGCTATAATATCATGTTGCACAAAAATCATGCAAATTGTCTTTGCTTTTCAGAATAATTACTGGACATGTGATCACCGAAAATCAAATATAAGATCCAAGAGAAAATTAAAAGAAATATAGATTTTTGAGTATATGCAAAAGTTTTTTATGACAACTACCACACCCTACAATGCATTTTTACATTTATGCATGCTAACGGCTACAATATAATATTGCACAAAAATCATGCGAATTTTCTTTGCTTTTAAGATTAATCACTACACAGGTGATAGGAGAAAGTTAAGTATAAGATCCCATAGAAAGTTAAAAGACATAGTCATTGGTTCCACAGTAAAAAAGTAAAAAGTGTTTTTTTTTTTCGTCTCAAAATTACCCCAGATTAACATATGCAATGTTTAATTTCTGGATGCCAAATGCTATGATAGCATGTTATACTAAAATTATGTAAATTTTCTTTGCTCTTCAGAATAACCACAAGACGTGTGATGAGAAAATGTTAAATCTAAGATCTAAGAGTTTGTTTAAAGAAATAGGCATTGATTCTTGAATAAATGCAGAAGTTTCTTTATTTATGAAAATTAACACAGACTACAATATGCCTTTTTTGATTTCTCACTGCTAAATGCTATAATATATTGTTAAAGTAAAATCGTGCGAATTTTCTTTGTTCTTTAGAATGATCACTAGACATTTGATAAGAGAAAGTTAAATCAAAGATCGAAGAGGAAGTTAAAAGAAATTTTCATTGATTCTTTAGTGAATGCGAAAGTTAGTTTTTTGAAAATTACCACAGAAAATTAATAGAATATGCAATTTTTCATTTCTGAATGCTAAATGCTATGATATAATGTTACAGTAAAATCATAGAAATTTTCTTTGCTCTTTTTAACAATCACTAGATATGTGATGAAAGAAAGTTAAATTTAAGTTCCCAGAAAAAGTTTAAAAAGTAGTCATTCATTCCTCAGTAAATAAAAAGGTTTTTTTTATTAAATGAAACCTAGACTACAGTATGCTATTTTTCTTTTCTGCATGATTCCTTAATGGATTTTGCGCCCTAAAACCCCATCTAAACAACTAATTAATCTTTTCTTTATGCTAAACACTATAATATAAAGTTACAGTGAAATCATGCATACTTACATTGCTCTTCAGAATAATACCTAGACATGTGAATAGAGATAATTAAATCTAAGTCCCAATTGAAAGTTAAGAGAAACATTCATTGATTCTTCAGTAGATGCAAAAGTTTTGTTTTTGTACTCGTATCTTCCAGACATCCGTATCATTTATTTCGGAATACGTGATTGTGAGACATCTGATCCCAAGATCCTATATGAAATAGCTAAAACAAAGTCATGTGAACTTCGAAACTATCCTAGATTTATTAACCAATAACTAATGCCCCCAGAACCACTTGCACCGTGATTTCTTATCATTGGGTTGGTATCAGCCTTGAACGCTAGACCTCTGACCATGGAATCCGCAATTTCTGGATAGTTGACCATAAAAACACTTACCCCTTGACCCTTGACCATAAAACCCTTGACCTCTGGATCCTTGTCCAGCAAGCTGAAATCCCGGACGCCTCAAATGCTGACGATTCCGTTCTTGACCTGAAAAAAAAAGACATTTCAAAGTACACAGAAACAAGAAGTTAAAAGTATTAGCTATTTTTAAAATCATGTAGACATTAGTCTCCCCACCTCTTCTCATACATATAACATTGGATTTTGATCTATCACTATTCCAATGTGAGAAAATTTTTGAACGGATAATTAAATAAGGCTGAAAATAACCGGGCATAAAACTGAAGATACCAGTTTGCAGAAAGGAATAAACTCGGACTCAAAACTGAAGATATTAGTTCCTACAATGGAACATTTTAGCTTCTAAGACAAGAGCATTTCAGTTTTTAATACGGAGCGTTTCAATTTTCAAAACAGAACATTTTAGTTTTCAAAGCATGATATTTCAGTTTCTATAACAGAACATTTCAGTTTCCAAAATGGAACATTTTTATTTCCAAAACGGAACACTTTATTTTTTAAAATGGCATATTTCAGTTTCGAAAACGAAAAAGTCATAAAAAAATTCACGTGAAAAAACGGAAGAGATATGGCAACTTTGTTGCCTGCAAGTTTTCCGTGTTTTCAAGGAATTTTTTTTTTACAATGTGTAAATTAAAATCTTTTTAATCCTTCACTGCACCGTGTGTCACATATGGCACATACTTAAAAAAACTATACTTTATATTCTACGATTGCTTTCTACGAGATTCATGTCAGAAGAATTGCCACGCCAAGGTAAAACTGGGATTTTGGTCTGCCAAAAACTTTGTAGCGCTTCTAGCTTTATGGCAAGCCACTGAATCATGCATAAACATGAACTATTCACCACCTGGGAGCCATTCTTCAATTTGGTGCGGCTGCCGAGTTTCCAAAACTTGCGTGTACTGGTCTCGTCTCATGGTTCCCTGGGCAACATAGAGGTGTCAAACCCTTTTAGCGCTTATAACAGACCACACTATTATTTTATCAAGATGTATATATAGATGTTATACTCTCTACGATGCAGTCAAGGGCAGTATTTTTCGCCTGGGCATCGCCTAACAAAGTTGCTTTTATCGGCTAAAATCTCAAAGATTGATTTATCTGAGAAACACACTTGGAAAAAAATAAATATGTTAAAAATTTACTATAAAAGATATTAAATGACATAAATAATATTTATCTTAACAACCTTCCTTATTCCAGTCATCAACTGTCTTCTGGTGGGATTCACGAGCCTAGACAAAACACTTCTTCATTGATTCTTTCAACCGGAATTTTTTGGCTAGACCTGTCAGCTCTTCCTCCGCAAATCTCCGCGGCACAGTTCTCTTAGATACTGATATTCCAGATATTTCAACAATCTGAGTAAGGGGTCCAATAGTCTTCTTTCTGTTTCCTAAACAGATATCCTGGATTTTCCTATTGGTACATGGAGTTGGTTTGCCTTTTCTTTCACTTTTACCTCTTCGTTTGGGTAAAAGTGCCTGGTTTTTGTCAAGATTTATTTTTATTCTATTGACTACTGACTTGAAAACTCCAGAAAGTACTGCTATATTTCTTCGGGAATGATCCGAATTCAGATGAAGTGTTTTTACCTCATATTTTTCCCTTGGGAACAAATCAACACCTCCACCCATATTGAAATCAATAAAAATAAAAAAATAAAATAAAATCGTAACTAATTTCGCAAAAAACAGATACCTAATCAATAAAAGAAAGATAATACACACATATAAATCTTAACCTTTCTAAAAAATAGCAAAGAATTTTGTGTAAATTAAAGAAAAGCGCCTTCTACTATTGCGTGAGTAAAAGACTCACCGTCTCTCTTTTTATTAAAATATTTAAAGAAAGCAAACAAACCTTTTAATATACCAAAAGTACTTAAAAATTGAATTATAGAGATATTGGCAGCTGTAAAATACATTACTGCAACACTTAAATCACTTAGAACCGCAGTCAAGTGCGCCTTAAGTATAAAACTAGCAAAAAATATAACTGTCCCTAATAATTTGGCATCCCACTGTAATTTGCTCTTCAGAATAATACCTAGACATGTGAATAGAGATAATTAAATCTAAGTCCCAATTGAAAGTTAAGAGAAACATTCATTGATTCTTCAGTAGACGCAAAAGATTTGTTTTTGTACTCGTATCTTCCAGACATCCGTATCATTTATTTCGGAATACGTGATTGTGAGACTTCTGATCACAAGATCCTATATGAAATCGCTAAAACAAAGTCATGTGAACTTCGAAACTATCCTAGATTTATTAACCAATAACTAATGCCCCCAGAACCACTTTCACCGTGATTTCGTATCATTGGGTTGGTATCAGCCTTGAACGCTAGACCTCTGACCATAGAATCCGCAATTTCTGGATAGTTGACCATAAAAACACTTACCCCTTGACCCTTGACCATAAAATCCTTGACCTCTGGATCCTTGTCCAGCAAGCTGAAATCCCGGACGCCTCAAATGCTGACGATTCCGTTCTTGACCTGAACAAAAAGACATTTCAAAGTACACAGAAACAAGAAGTTAAAAGTATTAGCTATTTTTAAAATCATGTAGACATTAGTCTCCCCACCTCTTCTCATACATATAACATTGGATTTTGATCTATCACTATTCCAATGTGAGAAAATTTTTGAACGGATAATTAAATAAGGCTGAAAATAACCGGGCATAAAACTGAAGATACCAGTTTGCAGAAAGGAATAAACTCGGACTCAAAACTGAAGATATTAGTTCCTACAATGGAACATTTTAGCTTCTAAGACTAGAGCATTTCAGTTTTTAATACGGAGCGTTTCAATTTTCAAAACAGAACATTTTAGTTTTCAAAGCAGGATATTTCAGTTTCTATAACAGAACATTTCAGTTTCCAAAATGGAACTTTTTTATTTCCAAAACGGAACACTTTATTTTTTAAAATGGGATATTTCAGTTTCGAAAACGAAAAAGTCATAAAAAAATTCACGTGAAAAAACGGAAGAGATATGGCAACTTTGTTGCCTGCAAGTTTTCCGTGTTTTCAAGGAAATTTTTTTTTTACAGTGTGTAAATTAAAATCTTTTTAATCCTTCACTGCACCGTGTGTCACATATGGCACATACTTAAAAAACTATAATTTTCATTACTTGTCATGAATTTGGTCTTGATCGCTGTAATGATCAAGAACATGCTAAATAATGTAATAACATTTATTTTGTCCATATCAAAATGTTGCATTTGACGAAAAATTAGAATTTGTTCTTCGAAAAAAAAATCGATTAATCTATTAAGGCGAAAATTGCTTTACAGGAGGGCTGAAAATTAAGTAATGGCAACATTGGTATAAATCAGTTTTAAATGAACTTACAAGTACAATTGTATTGCATTTCTTCAATGTAATCACCAGCAAAGCCTATAACATTTTGCCAAATACTGGGAAGCCGTTTTAGACCAGTATCAAAGTGTTGATTGCCGATGTGAGCGACCGAGCGCGCTATTGCATGGAGTACATATGGAACGTCATGTAAACGTTGGCCCGCTAAGGATAATTCTCGGACAGTCCTTCGTATCACATAAATCGCTTCATATTATGCTTCGTATCGCATAACACAATAAGAGGAAGAAATAAATATCGTATGAAATGCCAAGTCCAAAATTAGAGTTTCATATCCACCAATACTTTGAAAAAATAGTATTTTGACAGTCGAAAAGATAAAACTTTAAATCTGAGGCATATTGAGGGAACGCTCCATCAACACAGAGTGCTTGAAGAATACTTGACACTTATAGAAGAACCTGGCTGCGATTACATAGGGCAAGTTTCATCAATAACCTCTTCTGTTATGTTTCTCATATGATTTTCCATACTTTCCGCTCCAGCGAGAAGAGAAAATTGTTAAAAAAAAAAATCCCTGAAATGAAAAAAAATTACATATTTTTTGGCTATTTTGACATTTTTAGACCCCGAAAAGGAAACCAGAAAATATTTATTTATTATTTTAAAGTTTTTTACTTGTGTTTTTTGCATATTCTTCGAACATTCCCTGGCCAGCGGGAATAGAAAATCGAAAAATAAAAAAAATGACTAAAATGTGGAAATTTGCATCATTTTCGACAAATTTTCCATTTTTAGAACCCAAAGTGGAACCGAAAGATATTTATTAATTACTCTAATATTTTAGACTTGTGTTTCTTATGTACTCTTTCAGTTTTTCCGCATTAGGGCGAAGAAAAAATTTAAAATTAAAAATATTACTGAAATGTGAAAAATTACAAGATATTTATTGATTGATTCGAAATTTTGTGAGTATGTTAGTGATACCACCTACATAATTTTTTCAAGCTAGGGAAAAAAGAATTTCGAAAAAAGTTTTCTACTATCCGAATGAATAGTGAATAGGTGCTATAAAAATATTATACACAATATCATATAGGGTCTATATGATTGAATAAAAGATACTATTGTGATAAGAACGGTGATGTTGATGTGGGTAAATCTAAAACATGACTGTTATACTGAAAAGAAAGAGAGTGAAAATATGCTTAAAAAAAGATTTATAGGGTTTGGATAATCGAAAAAAATATGGTGTTGTGATGAGAATGCGTTTTGCATAACATATGGTGATTAAGGTGTTCTTGTATAGCGAATGAAGCAAGAAGCTTATGAGAAGTGATGCATGAAACAATCAGTGAAATTTTCAACCAGTGTAATTTTATGGGCTTCCATGATTGCAGAATATTGTGCAAAACTATGTATTAATGAACGATAAGAATACTTTTGAGATATATCAAGAAATCATTGAATTTTTCATGATACCATCAGCGGAGGATCCGAGAATATTTATATAAATTTTTGGATAACTTTAAATTTTTAGACTAATTTCCTAAAAAGTATCAAAATTTGTACAATATTAATTTTATCCTATATTTCGTTTCGTATAAGAGATACATGAAGTTTTTTTAACAAATCCTTTGCGTCTACTTTTCTATATTTATTTTCATTTTACAAGAAAGTACTGGAAATTATTGGATTCGTAAAAATAAGAATTCCGGTTTTCGACGGATTTACAAGTTTTAGAAGTCTTAGATAAAAAAAAAGTTTAAACGAAATGTCTGGTTGTGAGTCTGTGACTGTGTGTCTACCGTGTAAAAAAAAAAAAAAAAAAAAAAAAAAAAATAAATAAATAAAAAAATCCGTTAATCCGTTGGCGCAGCACTGCTGCCAGCAGTTTTTGCCGTGAAAATTGCAGTCAAATTAGACGTAATAATAAAAATTACATTTAATTATACTGTAATTTTTATGACAAAAACTGGTGGCAACATTGTTGTCAGCGGTTTTTCAGTACTATTAACATTTTTTTTTTCTTTACAGTACATATGAGTACCTCAGAAGCCAAGGGGTACAAGTGGCATAATTTAGATTTCGAGTAAATTGAGTTCAAAGTTAAGCATCAATTGTATTCGAATGAATTGACTTAGGAATCTTTTGCTTATTTCTTAATGTTCTTTGAACTCTTATTTCAATAACTGTTTAGAAAAACAGCAGATTAAATTTTGTTCTAAATGTATAACTAAGCAATATTTATCGGCATTCGGCACTTGTATCCTTTGGCTTCCATGCAATAATGAAAACTGCTTGGAAACTAAAGGGTACAAGTGCCGAATTAATACAAGAAATAAAAAAATATGAAATAAAAAGATAAATTTATAAAAAAATGAAGAACAATGTTGATATAAATAAATGAATGGACAAAATTTTGTTTTAATAAAAGTTCTAAAAAGGAAAAATTATGAAATAAAAAAATGAAAATACGAAAATTTTAAGATCAATGTTGATACACATGAATGAAACAACAAACTTTTATTCTATCATAAGATTTAAAATTTTATTATACGTTTTGAAAAAATGGAAATTTTCTCATACTGTCTAACAAAGGTAAAAAGTGAATATATTTTCAGTTTGTTTGTTTGCCTGTCTGTATGTCAATCCGGCCGTCTGCTCGCGCTCTAACTCTCATAAATATTCTCGAATTGCGCTGAATTTTTTGGAAATTATTTACGCTTATCCTAGCACAAAGCCTATTTCAAATAAAGTTTCTAGCATGATTAATTTAATTACAGGGACAGTCAAAAGTTTTTCGTTTCATTACGGACTATGGGGAAAAAATAGTTTCAAATGAATTTTAAAGAAGTTACACCCTGTCAAATATATTAAGATTTATATTCATCTACAAAATTCATTAAAATATGCATTCTGTAAAATATGTGGTGAAAAGAAAAGCTAATATTCATTTACAGGGCCACACAAAAGAATTCAATTACATAATGGGAAAGTGAAAATTGTTTGCAATATATTTGAATTATATTAAACTTTTCATGTATAATAAAATTGATATACGTCCATGAGATTTAATATAAGTTATATCGCGCATAATATTATGTTCACAGCATTTACAGGGACACACAAAAGATTTGAAGTAGTATATTCTATTCAAAAAACTGTACATTATCGATATTGTTGATAGATGGATAAAATGCCTTTTTAATTATGATATGCGGTTTTAAGTTTCATTAAATTTATACATAAATCATGGTATGTAAAAATGCTATATTTAATATACAGGGCTACACAAAAGATCTGGTGAAGGTAACTGAATATGAGTATAACTTATTTAAAGATTGTTTTTAAATAAGTTATGCATTTTTATGATGAATTTTATTCAGTTTACTCGGAAATGTTTGTAGAATACAGATAAAATGATATACAGGGCAAAAGACAGAATTGGATACGTGGTCATTTATGGATGATAATTTCTTGAAATATTATTTCAGTAGTCTTAAGAATTTTTTACTTGGAGCTAAATTTTAGCTAAATACTGGCGTATAATACAGGTTCTAGGTAAACTCCAGGGATGAACAAAAGTATACAAGTATGTTTCCATCTGTTAGTACAAAATGCTGAAAGGGAATTTTCAAGCTGTTACGCATTTTCTTCCTAAATTAGATTTTTTCCCCATTATACTGTATATATATAACCAACAGATAAAACACAGGGCTGTTCAAAAGTATTAAAGTACATATTTTTCTATTGACAGTAACATTTTATTACCTTAACCTCTTCAGACATGAGGTGCACAAATGTGTACCTCCATTCATTTACTCATAAAAACTACACTGTTCAAATTTTTTGCATTTTTACTTCATTTCTATACAGTTGAATGCTTTTTGCTTTTAAACGAATTCAAAAAAATGTCAGCTGTGATGAATATTACCTCATAAAATAAACATTATTTTCATCCGAGTTTCAAAAGTACCTTCAAGATATTGTGGCCAAGAAAATAAGAAATATTCATGATTATTTAACTTAAATGCTTTACAATAAAAAAAAAATTGAGGATTTGCTTATCATTTACTTGTTTAAAGACCTTAATTTTGTTATAGCTTAAATTTATATTACAGAGAGTTAAACTGATGTTTTAAGGGGATGGGTACTTTTATATCCATATTTGTAAACCTAGATTACGAGTCCCCTAAAGTACTGATTTCATAAAAATCACTTTTTCTGTCATCTATGGTGTCATTTCGATTATGCAAAAGCAATAAATATGAAATTGTAGAGTTATTTTATGCTCAGGTCTGAAGAGATTAAATTGCGATTTTTTTAAAAGATTTCAGGAAATCTTGGAAAGTGTTTCAGAATCTATGTTTAACGTTTGATTTTTCTTACTTGTTAACAGTTTGCATTTATTTAATGCAATATTTAATGCATTAAAAAGCAAATTCTAAACAGAAAAACAACTGACAAAAAACATTTTGAAAAATGACATACAACTCCAATTCATAAGGTTTAAAACGTCACACGGAGTAAATAATTTTAAACTGTGATTGGTACAAATTGGCATATGATCGTGTTTTTGTACCAATCGACGTTTAAAAATTACCGAATTCCTAGGGCGTTTTCAGAGTCATGAACTAGCCTTGCATGTCGTTGGTCGAGCTTCAGCTATATAGAAGTTAATGAATACACCTGCACTTATACTCCTTGGCCTCCGTGCGTTTCACAGTTTTGGAAAAGATGTTAAGTAACTGACCCCTAAAACTCAATGCATAATTAAAAAATCACTCATAACTCTTTACCTACAAATAAATAGACTTATTGCCAGATAACCTGTGCACTCAACTTATTTTTTTCAATTTTGTCATTTATACCCCTTGGCTTCTGGGTTTCTCATATGTATGCAAAAAAATTTTGTGCGCTCTATTTCAGGAATTAATGTACGGAATTTAATTTAAAAAAATCTCCTCTATCGACATTTTTCGAAATTTATCTTTATACTTTTATTTCAAGAAAATACCAACATAAAGAATAATTTTAGTGAAAACCGTAATTTAATCGACCAATTTTTCAGAACGGACTTCTGTGATGACACAAAGCAACCTGTCGGTTTTGTTTGCATTTACAAATATGGATATAAATAAAATGGTTTAAAAAATAGTTATTGAGTTTATTTTTAAGAAATTGTACTCTAAATACCGTATTTTGTAGATAAGCCGCAACTCAAACAATTGATTTTCGACCCAGAAAATCCATTCAGTAATTTAAGATAAATATATACCGCGGTACAAATTACTTCATTTTATTTCTGAAAATTTCTGGGTCGAAACAGAATTGTTTGAGCTGCGGCTTATCTAAAGGAAATTACGGTATGTATCCGATTTGCAAAAACATTTGTGATATGTTTATGAATTATGTTATATATATTTCATATTTAGGTCAGTCTAGGCTCGACCGCGGTACGTGTCCTAAGTTGTGGAAACCGAAATCTGGACGTATACTTTGCAAAGAAGTTGCCAAAATCCGGTAAAAAATTATTTATTCTAAACTAATTTTTTAACAGCTTACTTTTTTTTGTATTAGAAAAGGAAACTCAATAATGGAGATTGAATCTTGTCAGAAATATTGCTGGTAAATGGATTAAAATGTGAAATAATCATAAAAATTATACACTGTTAAACAAAGTTGAAATTATAGCTTAAAAATTATAAACTGCTAAACAAAGTTACAATTATAACTAAGTATAACTGGGAGGCTACCGTTTTACTTACCCGTCATAGATATGCATAATATAAAAATGAAAATAAAACAGGAGTAAAGTATTTACAAAATGCATCGGAAATCAAAAACAAAATGTAAATGTATTTTTAAATAAGGTACCCTGGGGTAATAACGCCAGGCGGGGTAATAACGCCAAGTGCTTATATTTTGCATAATTATGAAATAATCAGGTAAATGGCACCCATGTGCTCTGCGCAGAAAGGTTTTGAGTCATATAAATCGCAAAAAACAGCTTCTAGTTAATTTGTTTCATTTTTAGGTTTAATTGTTTTTACAAGCAACTAAAATTAACGCTTGATCTAAAATTTGCGGGATAAGGTTTTTGATCTGAAGACTATATTTTTTATCCAGAAATACTTTGTTTATTACATAAATTTGTAGTGTATTTCACGTGCTTTCAAATTGTTGTAGAAGATTTTCGATATCTTCTCGAGATAATTTATAGTTTAGGATTTACTGCGCAACAAGTATCCCGGGGTAATAACGCCAGGGATTGGCTTTTTCTTTTATTTTCACAAAAAATCAATATTTTCTATCGCATAGAATGCATACATGGGAATATAAATACTGATTCAAATAATCCGTGCAATGTTTCTAATAATTCTATTTAAATAGTCCTTTTTAAGCAAAACGTAGCTTAGAATCTGATATTCTTTTGCCTCCCCCCCCCCCGCCACCACCACAACTTTCTTTTTCTTTCAGAGTCACAAAAAAATTGTACATTTTCATTAGCTTAGATTGCAATTTGTCAATTTCTAGAGCTGTAGAGTTTGTATTTTTAGAATTGGGCAATCTACATGCAATTATTCCATCTTAATTTATAGTTTTGTTTGCATGGCGTTATTACCCATATAGGTGGGTATTAACGCCAAATAGCAATAGTCAAGAAAAAACGCCATTACATTTTATGAATACATATCTGTTAAATTATTTTATTTTATATAGATAGTCAATGAGTTGCTGTATCAGATCCTGTATTTGTTTGAAAAATACAATTTAAAACTAAGCCGTGAAAATTGGTTGAACCTTAACGTGGCGTTATTACCCCAGGGTACCTTATTTATAACACATAGTAATTCCCTATTAATGAATTTCTTATGAACAAATTTCGACAAATTATATAAAACGACAAAATACTCAAGCAACATCGAATTGCGTAAAAGAAACATTCTTATAATTCTAAAAATAATAACAATATTAACTAACAATTTTCTGCACCGGATTGAGATTCTCATTTCCAATTAAATTATATCTTTGAATTGAAATTTGAAAGAAATACAGGATCATGAAAATTCGAAGAATGTGAAAAGCAGGATTACAAATATCTCGACAACTTATAATCCGATAGACTTCGTTATTGATGCTAAATATGTGTTATATTATTGCGTTTGTCGTCTCTTCCTTATTATAAAAAAAATTGAAAATTTTTATTTACCTTTTATCAGAACGAATTTTTTGAGAATCCAAAAAAAAAATAGTTCCGGATAATCAAGGTTACTGCTATTAAATAGCCTTCGTCCTATTCTTACTTACTAAGTACATACAAAATTTTAAGTCTCTATGTCAATTTGTTCGGGACAAACAGGCAAACACATGGACGGACGGCAATTTTTTTTTATATAAAAATACACTTTTCGGAATCTTCAGTATCTAAAACGTTGTCAATCCGTAGAAAAAAAATGATTTTTAAAACAATTGCAAGATTTACCCTATACTACACATGATGAGTAAATTCAAATTATTAATGCTATAGCAATAGTCAAAGCATTTTTCGGCATAGGCACAAATACATATTAAGGAGTAGAGACCCGTCAAATTCGAGGAATGAAGCTGTTTAAAAGATGGATAAAATTAGCAAAAATAACTGCATTAAATAATCGATCTTATATTGGTTTACCTAATTCTTAAAGAAAACATTATTTTTAACAAAAGTTTATTTTCAACTTTTTAAACTACTGAAAAATTAAACTTCATTCCTATGCGCAAATAGTAACATAGAATTAAGAATTATGAAATTATTTATTAAGGTTTAGTTGTTTAATATTACACTAGCAGGGGTGACCGAGCTCAGCTCGGTCAAAATTAACTTTGTGTTCAACTCGATATAGTATTATTACTGTAAAACATGTTATTAATAATAGTATTATTTATAAAAACAATCAACTATGTTTGTATGCACATGTTCATAAATTTTACTTTATTTTAAAATTTACAAAGAAAGGACATCAATCCAAATCACTTTTATAGCTCGACTCTGATTAGTTTAACTATGCATTTCGAAGACTATTAAGAATGTATAAGAAATTTCTTCACATTCTGAAAGACAATATTTTTTGCCAGATATAACCAAATTTGGACACATTCTTTCATTTGGCGCCAAATATGTGTTTTGGTTTCGTAACCTTAATAGTCGATTTTTCGGCCAAATTTCGTCAGTATTTTGTCAAATATCGCCAACTTATTGGCTTTTGCCATAGTCTCGTGATCCTGACCCTTTTTTACCCAAATGATCCACTAATCACATATGATCAAACATGTGACTTAGCTCAATTGTCTTCAGGTAATCAAAAACAGTAGAGTATAAAATGAATCAAAATCGTTTAAGCCATTTCTTAAGTAAAATTAGCATGACAGCATTCAGCAATGAAGCGATATGACCCACTAATATAATTTTGTTTAATATGCAACTCAGCTCAATAGTCTTCTCGTGACAAAAAACGTTCCATTGCAAAATTTAGGTAAAATTGACTGAGTCGTTGTTATATATAATTAGAATGACCCGAACCCATTAAGACCTAAAACGACCCACTAACTGAATTGTTACGTGCATGTGTCCTATCTCAATGGTTTTCTTTGGCCCGAAAACGATATAATAGAAAATATACTGAAAATGGTGAGAACAATTTTCTAGATAAAATTAGCATGACCCACAAATGATCCTTATATCGAAATCTCTCGAAAATGTGACTTAGTTCATTAATTTTTGCGTGCCGAAAAACGTTAAATACAAAATTTAGATAAAATCGATTGAGCCAATTTTTAGGTATAAATAGTTTGACCTTGACCCATTATGACCCAAAATGACTCATTAATTGAGTTTTCTGAAACATCTGACCTAACCCAATGATTTTCTTGTGTCCGAAAACGATAGAATATAAAATTCAGTCAAATTTGCGCGAGACATTGTCTAGATAAAATTAGAATAACCCAAAAGTGACCCATTGATCGAAATTTCTCGAACATGTGACATAGCCCAATGATTTTCTCGTGCCAAAAATATGCTGTATACAAAATTTCGTTAAAATCGATTCACCCATTCTTTAGATATAGCTTGACCATGACCCATCATGACCCACAAATGACCCTTATAATCGAAATCTCTCGAACATGTGACTTAGCCCATTAGTTTTCTCGTGTATAAATATTGTTACACTCAAAATTTCGTTAAACTCGATCCTGCCGTTCTTTAAATATAAATAACTTGACCCAGACCCTTTATGACCCTTTATGACCCATTAATCGAAATTTCTCGATCATGTGACCTAGCCCAATGATTTTCTCGTGCCAAAAAATGTTGTATACAAAATTTCGTTAAAACTGATCCACGTGTTCTTTAGATATAGCTTGACATGACCCATTATGACCCATCATGACTCATAATATAATGACCCATAACCTCTTATAATCGAAATCTTTCAAACATGTGAGATAGCCCATTAATTTTCTCGTGTCAAAAAAATTACATACAAAATTTCATTAAATTTGATACTGTCGTAGTTTACATATAAATAGCTTGACCCAGACCTTTTATGACCCAAAATGACCCAGTAATCGAAATTTCTCGAACTGAGACCTAGCCCAATAGTTTTCTCGTGCCAAAAAAATGTTGTATACAAAATTTCGTTAAAATCGATCCACCTGTTCTTTAGCTATAGCTTGACTATGACCCATTATGACCCATCATGACCCACAAACGACTCTTATAATCGAAATCTCTTGATCGTGTGAGCCCATTAGCTTTCTCGTGTTAAAAAACTATTACAGGCAAAATTTCGATGAAATTGATTCTGCGGTTCTTTAAATATAAATAGCTTGGACTCTTAATAACCCAATATGACCCATTAAAATTTTTTCTCGAGCATGTAACCTAGCCCAATGTTTTTCTCGTTCCCGAAAACCATAGAATGCAATTGTTAGTCAAAATTGCGTGAGAAAATCTCTAGATAAAAATAGCATGACCCACAATGACCCCAAAAATGACCCACTAACCGAATTTTCTCGAACATGTTACCTAACCCAATGGTCTTCTGGTAATCCAAAACGATAAAATGTAAAATTTGGTCGAAATCGTTAGAGCCGTTTTTTAGATAAAAATGGCTTGACCCATAATGACCCAAAAATGACCCAATAGTCGAAATTTTTCGAACATGTGACCCAGCCCAATAGTTTTCTCGTGCCAAAAAACGATTGGTTACAAAATTTCCTTAAAATCGATCCAGCCGTTCTCTAGATATAAATAGCTTGATCTTGACCCATTATGACCCAAAATGACCCAATAATCGAATTTTCTCGAACATGTGACCTAGCCCAATGGTCTTCTCGTGCCCGAAAATGGTAAAATCCAAATTTTTGCGAAAATCGTTAGAGCCGTTTTTGAGATAAAATTTACCCACACACACACACACAATTTTTGCTCGCATTATAGTATAAGATAAAGAACAAATTAGAAATTACAATTTAGACGTAACAAATGAGGCGTGTTCTTACTATAAAGAAGTTATTACTGTATTAAAGTTATACGGTACTTGGGATACATTACAATATTCGAAATCTTTTGTGTATCCCTATAAATTTTACTGTATTATTTTACACATAAATTAACTTGTAGTAATCCTCAGCAACGTATATTAATTTCATAAAATGTGAAATAGATTAGTCGAATTAAAACGCACCCCAAATAATTATTTCACTGTACTTTTGTGTAACAGAATACTTATGTGGTGTTCGATAAATGAAACTGTTTAAAAGATTGATTGAATTGGATAAAAAAAATTAACAAAAATAACTGCATTAAATAATCGATCTTATATCGGCTTACCTAACTCATAAAGCAAGTATTATTTTTAACAAATGTTTATTTTCAACTTTTTAAGTTACTGAAAAATTAATCTTTCTTCAAGTACATAACTAATAACATGCAATTAAGATAAGAATTATAAAGTTATTGATTAAGGTTTTGATGTTTTATGTTACATAAAGAAAAATTGATCAAAATTGCGCCACAGTTACACAATTATTTTTCTTGTTCAATGAAATCTAAAAGCACAATTCTCAAAATTTACTTGCATCCCGTAAGACATGGTGACGTCACTGCGACGTCGTTGTGAAGTCACATTGTGACCATCGATTTTCGATGTGACGTCACGTGATGTCGATGTGAAGTCACAGTGACTAAAATGTGAAGTCGTTATGGCCGTTTTAGAGCTCTTTTGTGACGTCAAATCGTGACCACGTTCCGCCACCAAGTCACAGTGTGACAAATTTGTGAAAAGTTTTCTATTTCTGACTACTTTGACATTAAGATTGTCAAGAAACTGTGACAAAAGCGACGATATTTAAATTAACAGAAGCATGTTTTTAAAAGTAAATAACATGTTTTGAAGAATATTTGTAATTTTCAATTTTTTTTTAAAGTCACATTTTAGTCACAATGTGACGTCACTGAGTGGTGGCAATTTGGTTACAGATGTCATGTGACCAAAGTGACTCACAGTGACGTCATTGTGACGTCATTGTGACGTCACTGTGAGTCACCCAACGTTGACCATGCATGCTATGAGGGATGCATTTATATTTACTATTTTTAAAATATATTAACGTGTTGAATAAACATGTTCCCGAACGTAATGTCACGTTTAGTAGTTACAATTTTGCATATGCGCATTTATACTCTTAAATTGAGTTTTTAATCTGAGTGCGGTGAAATACAGAAATTTATTCTCTTAGACGCATAGTACTGAAGTAATTTGTTTTTATAAAAGAAAATGCTGATTTAATTTTTACTATGACGTCATTACTTTCATCATTATTGTAACACTTCATATAAAATTAAGCATAACTTTTAGAGATAATTTAAAACTAAGAAAAAAAGATACCCATAAAGAAGGGTGCGCAAAAAAGTTAAAAATATTAATTTCCCGAGGAAATATTATGAGTATAAAAATTCACCAAACGCCCATATAATTAACATTCGAGAGGAGAACTTCAGAAGCTGAGTAACTAGGACCCTTAAGCAAAATTTTGAAAAGAAACATATTTTTGAGCACATGCTCAACTACATTTCTGGTAGTATGTTGAAAAAATGATTTGTAATCAAAATATTAATAATATCTTTAAATTTTCTACCTTTCTAATATGATTTTTACTTATCCATCATATGTAGTATAGGGTAAGTCTTGCAATCGTTTTGAAAATCGAAATTTTTTTTGACGGATTTACACGTTTCAGACACTGGAGATTCCGAAAAACATATTTTTAGAAAAAAAAATTCCGTCCGCCCATCTGTGTGTTTGTCTGTCTCCCGAACAAATTAAAATAGAAATTTAAAAATTGTGTATGTGCTTAGTATTTAAGAATGGGATGAAGCTTATTTAATATCAGTAACCTTGATTATCCGGAACTATTTATTTCGGACTCTCGAAAAATTCATTCTGATGAAAGGTATATAAAAATTTACGATTTTATTTTTATTTTAATGTAGGGACGTAAAAAGCAATAAAATAATACAAATTTTGCATAAAAACGAAGTCTGTCGGATTATTAGTTGTCGAGATATTTCTCATTCTTTTTTGCACATTCATTGATTTTTCATGACCCCGTGTTTCATTCAAATTTCAATTTAAAGATATATTTTAATTGGAAATGAGACAGTTAATGCAACGCAACAAACCATTAATGAATATGATTAATATTTTTGGAGTTATAAGGATGTTTGGCTTGAATAGTTTGGCATTTTATAAAATGTTTCGAAATTGTTTCATCAACAATTCTTTAATGGAGCATGATTATGAGTTAAAAATACTTAAATGTACGTTTATATTTTATTTTGAAATTGTAATGCATTTTATAAATTGTTTACGCATGTTTTGTTTTCATATATTATGTTATGCATATCCATGATGTGTAAGTGTTACGGTCGCCCCCAACGTCTAGTTTAATTTTAATTCAACGTATTAAATCTGTATATCTATGGAATATCGAAGAAGCTTAAACCATTTTTGAATCCTATTCAAGTCATTTTAATAACACTTAAAAAGAATAAAAATTTCAAAAATTTATTCTAGCCTTGTTTTAATCGTAAACAGCTTTTTAGACAACTAATATATAATATTTATTTGTATTGTAGGGCTCATAGAATTGATATCCTGATGCTTTCTCAAATTAAACTCTTTTTAAAAAGGGGATAAAAATAAAATTCTTTTAAAAATTTTAAAAATACTTTAAAAAACGTTCTCAAAATAAAATACTTTTAAAAGAGAATGGTTGCAGAACAATTACTCATAGGGAAATGACCATTGTCCATTTTACTTACCCATCATACGTAGTATAGGGTAAATCTTGCAATCGTTTTGAAAATCGAAAATTTTTTTTTGACGGATTTACAAGTTTTAGACACTGGAGATTTCGAAAAACAAATTTTTAGAAGAAAAAAAATTGCCGTCCGTCCGTCTGTCTGTCTGTCAGTCTGTCTGTCTGTAAACGCTCTATCTCACGAACAAATTGAGATAGAGACTTGAAATTTTGTATGTACTTAGTATGTAAGAACGGGACGAAGCCTATTGAATATCAGCAACCTCGATTATCCGGAACTATTTTTTCCGGATTCTCGAAAAATTCGTTCTGATGACAGGTATATAAAAATTTTCGAATTTTTTTTATTTTAAGGAATGTATGTAAAAGGCAATAAAAAAACATAAATTTTGCATAAAGAACGAAGTCGATCGGATTATTAGTTGTTGAGATATTTGTAATCCTGTTTTACACATTCTTCGATTTTTCATGATCCTGTATTTCATTCAAATTTCAATTCAAAGGTATATTTCAATTGAAAATGAGACGCTTAATCCGACGCAGCAAACTGTTAGTTAATATGATTAATAATTTTTGGAGTTATAAGGATGTTTCTTTTACGTAGTTTGGTACTTTTTGAGTAGTTTGGCGTTTTATATAATTTGTTGAAATTAGTGCATCAGTAATTCATTAATAGAGTATTAATATGCGTATTAACAACATTTAAATTTAGTTTTGGAATTGAAATACATTGTATAAATAGTTTTAACATATTTTATTTTCATATGCATATAAATGATGTGTAAGTATTACGGTGGCCTCCAACGACTAGTTTATCTCTTTTTCAAACCTAGACTCATATGTAATTACTTAAAAGATTTTTCCATTCTCTAATTATTTGCGGTTTTTTTTATTAACGCAGATATATATATATATGTAGGTCCTAGGTTTTCGTCATAATACCCTCATTTTTAGGTGCGTTCGTAATTATGTAAATACGTAGCACCTATAGTTGTCGTTCAGTCCGTCTGTCTGTCTGTTCGCCTATAACAACGCAAAAACTACCCAACCGAATCTTTTGAAATTTAAATTATATAATTATTACATAATTTTGTCGAGTCATTTCAAATTTTATGAAAATCGGATGGATAGATCAATTTTGAGAAACACCGAAAATACTGGTGATAAATAAATATCAATAAATATAAAAACTTTGTTAAATCACCATAAAAAGAAAAATTAAACAGGACGCGTTTCGAGCTGCAAAATTACCGCTCGTCATCAGCTGGTCCAAACACGTGTCACAACGAACAGAGTGGAAAATAATAAGAAATAGTAAGTCACCATAAAAAGAAATAATTTTTCTTTTTATGGTGATTTAACAAAGTTTTTATATTTATTGATATGGATAGATCAATTACAGGGACGATCAAAAGTACAGTGGACTCTACCTGAACACTCTCTAATGTGAACACCCCGGTATTATGAACACATTTTGACGGTCCCGGCGAAACTCCATTGACTTAACAAAAGATGAACTCTCTGTATTCTGAACACCCCGCTATTATGAACGCTACTTTAGATCCCTATTTCTACTCCATCTCTCTGTAAACTGAACACATGTTTGCAATCTAAATTCGAATTCTGATCATGGGAATTCAGAGAAACTGTTACAGATGAATAAAAAGGTTCAACAAACTTGATTAAAAAAAATACAGACAAAATCAGTGCTAGATTGTAAATATTACTTGAAATTGCAATTTGTTTGATAGAAACTTTACTTAAATGTTGGAGCCCCTGTTGTGTATTCTTGTCAGCCACCTACTGTAACAGAAGCCATTTTATGTCTTTTTATATTAGAAAATGTAAAAATTTAGTTTTTGATTAGTTGGAGACAATTGCGGCAAGTTAAAATAATCCACTTTCACCTTGCTTATTTCAAAAAATAGTTTTATATGAAATTGTTTTAATAACAGTTTAAGTATGATATTTCAAAGATTAATTTTAAAATTTTAGTCTGGATTTGGAGTTTTGGACTGATTTCTTCGATTGATCAACTACTGAAAAATGGCAAATAAACAATTTGTTGCCATTTAATTTCAACAAATATCATTTTTGCCCATGATAGAACATTCATTAACCCTTTAAGTGGCCTAACTCGGTTTTTCCATCACATAGTTTTTGGATTCAAACAAAGTCTACATTAATATTAATTTTTTGACTTGCATATGATAAATAAATATCTAAGATTATAAAATACAAATCTCTACATCAATACTTTCCGTTGCTTTTATTTTATGAATTGTTAAACTTGCATGTAGAATTCTGCAGGATGTTTAAAGGGTTAAGGAATTTAGAAACCATGTTAGTTTCGTTTTAAAACTTAAAAGAAAGGAAATAAAATAAAATCCTCTTAGAATTGGCCTTATTTGATCAACTACCGGCTCGGTCATTGTACATAGTAGTAGTAGTAATGCATTTCCAGCCTCCCTTTATATTGAACACCCCCGTAATCTGAACATTTTTGGTCGGTCCCATGAGTGTTCAGAATAGAGAGAGTCCACTGTATTCCGTTACATTACTGAGAATAGCGGAAAATGTTGGAAATGCGTTTTAATCGTTTGAAATTTAAATTACATACTTATTACATAATTTTGTCAACTCATTTAAATTTTTTTGAAAATAGGATGTATAGATCAAATACAAGGAGAATCAAAAGTACTCCGTTACATTACAGTCAATGGAAAAAAAATTCAAATGCATTTTAATAATATTACACTCATTCGAACATAATAATATTGATATGCACCATAAAGTACATATTATAATATAGATTTTGCATAATCTGTTGTGCTAAGAACTTTTGTTATTGATTTACAAGGCCACACAAAAGTATTCGATTACTTAATGAGTATAGAAAGAACATTGTTTGTTGCGCATTTTAATTGTAATTATTTATAATTTTATAAGATTGATGTATGAGAGTGATATTTTTAAAACTTCGTTATCGTACGAACGCACCCCATTTGCTACGTTTCACGTGCAATTTCCAACTTGTTTTATCCATAATTTGGTCTGAAATTCATTGTCTTACACACGAGTAAATACGTCTCGTTTATCTATTCCACAATTTATGCATTTTGTAGAATAAACAAGACGGAAATTGTACGTCAAGCATAGCAAATGAGGTGTTCGTACTATAACGAAGCTTAAAAAATATCCAGATATTGGTGTAACAGTATTTATTTTTCATAAAATTGGAAAAGGCTCAACAAAATTATGCAAGAATTATATATTTTAAATTCCAAACGATTAATTTGGGTAGTTTTTACTCTGTTACATTTGGAAGGACGGACAGACAGACAAACGGACAGCTGGACGGATGGAAGGAACGACGACTATACGTGTTAAGTATCTGCTGAATTATGAACACATCTAAAAAAAAGAAAAACACTTTCTTGTGCTCAGAAAATAGAAGAATGTTTTTGATGCAGATACGATTGTGTAACAACGGACTAACAAATTATCGATGGTTCCGAATGCTGAATTATAATGGACTATTACCTGTTTAAAATATCTGATCAGATTTTTTTTTTCCAAAATCCAAAAGTTTTTTAAAAGTATTAACTCTCTATGTCCTGACGGTACTTTAAAGAACCATTAAAATAATCTGTTATAAAATTCATATAATACTTCGGTTAGTAGTAATACAATTTACAATAAGTTACAGATACATCATTTTATCATGTTTGAAAAGTATTTTATCGTGTTCGAACATTGGTTTTACAAAGCAAAATTATTTTTTAAAAGGATACTTTATTTTTCAATTGCATATTTTCAGCTTGATGTTATAATATTGTGGAAGGAAAGTTTCAGTCCAAAAACAGTTTTATAGTTCTATTGTAATAGTATATATATATATGTATATTTTCAAATTCTATAAAATGCATCAAAAATATTGTAAATAAAAAATGTATGTGGTGTTTAAAATATTGTACAAAAATTCTAATAAATTCAAATTTATTTAATCGACTTTAGTTGGCAAATTACTTCTAAAATTTTTTAACGGATAGTGTATATCTTTTAATGTAGTTTAAAAAAATGCAAAAAAGATGTAATTTTCAGGAATTGAAAGTTTAGAATATATAGAGTTAAACAAATACTAAACTAAATTGTATTGATTTTCTGTTGTGTTTTCTATAAAGAAAATATTTCATATTGTAGCGTCTGTACTGGATATTGCTATCCTATGGCAGTCTTCAAGTATACAAACAAACAGAGAATATCACTCTTTTGCAAATACAACAATCGCTGGGCGCCACGCACTAGATTTCCAGATTGCGTCAGTAAGTCTTTCTAAATTTTAATAAATTACTTTTCTTCTATTTCATGCTAGTCTAAAGCGTCCTCTATCGGTATTTTTCGAAATTTATCTTTATACTTTTATTTCAAGAAAATACCAACATAAAGAATAATTTTAGTGAAAACCGTAATTTAATAGACCAAATTTTCCGTTTTTTATGTGTATTTGAAATTTTGGACCACGAACTTTAATGGCGGCGATCTCCTTTGGAAAACTTTTGGGACCCTTGGTTTACGATTTACTATTACTCGTCTTGATGTGTTCTATCACCCCCTAGAGTATATACCATTTGTTTAGGGACACCCTGTATATGAAATACTTATTCTGCGATGGCTGATGCATAGAATATCAATGCCAAATGTCTCCGATGCCTATATGCTAACTTTCAGAACTATAACTATAATATTTTTGAAGGGAAAGAGGGTGGAGGTGAAATCTCGTTTGAAGTTTATCACTTGTGACAGCAGATGCCACTCGGCTGCTGTTGTTTGGACTCTGGATCATAGTGATGTAGTCACGTTTCATTCACTGTCACAAATCCAAGCCCACAAGTTCCAAATAATTTTCTCACACTAGCACGTCAATAATAATAATAATAATAATAATAATAAACTTTCAAAAAAGTTCATTAAAACTTCACCCCTCCCACCAAAAATATGATAATATAGCAGCTACTGTTCTGAAAATGAGCACATTGGCATCTAAGACATTACGCTTTCATATTTTACATCAACCATCTCATTTCAAATATTTTATATACACTAGAGACAAGAAATGTTGAAAAACCGACGATATAAACAATAAATTTTTGCATATAATTGCTGGATCGGAAATTGTCAGAGAAAAAAACCAAGAAATGCGAATGAAAATAAACTAGGCATTATATTGACATAACAATTCCAATACGTTTTCGAATGTGCCACCGCTAACAGCAGCAGAAGACTGGCAGCAACTAGAATATTGTAAGCATACTTTTTACAAGATTCTAGATGCCTCACCTACGAGACAGCAATTGACTCTGATAAGGACCTCACTTTAAGAATTTCAGTCACTGATTTAAATGTACATGAAAATCTCCGAATCTTTGAAAGACAAACCCAATCACTTGCAAAAATCTGCGATTTCTATACCGATATTGATTGGGGCGCATTTGAGGACTTGTTATAATTGCTATGTCAATAAAATCATTGTTTATTTCCAACATAGCTCACTTCCGAAGTGTTATCTTTAAATTAAAATCTATTTAAATTGAATAAATTAAAATTAACCTTAGATGTAATAGACGCCGTAATATATAGTAAGTATAAAAGCAAATTAATTCAAAAACGCTAGTTGCTGAACTTTAACAAACTAATTTATGTATTTTTGATCAATCTGTCTTGTTTATTGTAAAAAGTAGTACTATGCTTAAAACTCTAAAACATTTCATTGAATTTTCTTTTATTAGTTAGCTTGTAGAAAAGTATACAAATTGAATCATTGCTCTGGCATTTTTGGCAGATTGATGAAGAATAGTCCCATAAATGAAGTAATGGGTCGTAAACCGAAATAACATGCTGAGTGCCACGTTCATTACCGTTGACTGACACAATAAAATACTATACAAAATTAAAAAAGTTACATTCAAAATACATTTTGATTTATTTTAGAGTTATATAAAGAATGTACTAAATATTGCATTCAAAAAATTGGAATAATATTAATGGGTTTTATTAAGACAATGTAAAAATAAAACGATAATATTTTCTCAGGAATCACAAAATGTGGCAACATGCTAAGTAAATTTTATGGCCATTCCGCTTCCAAACAATGTGTTTTTTTGTTTTTTTTTAGCAATGTTTACATTGTTCAGTCAGTTTAAAGATTTTTATATATTATTATTATTTTAATTTTTTTAGTTATTTAACGCATGCTAAGTAAATTTTGTGGCCATTCCGCTTCCAAACAATGCGGTTTTTTTAGCAATGTTTACATTATTGTGTCAGTTTAAGGACTTTTATATATAATTTTATTTTTATTTATTTTTTTAGATTATTTAACGGCAATCTTATTTCGCGGCCTAAAGAGAAAGACTGACAAAATGCACTTGCACTCATCATGTAAAATAAAATAATACTAAAACTAGCATGAAATAAACTAAAAGTAATTTATTAAAATATAGAAAGACTTACTGACGCAATCTGGAAATCTAGAGCGTGGCGCCCAACGGTTGTTGTATTTGCAATAGAGTGATATTCTCTGCTTGTCTGTACCCTTAAAGACTGCCTTAGGATAGCAATATCCAGTACAGACGCTGCAATATGAAATATTTTCTTTAGAAAAAACACAACAGAAAATCAATACAATTTAGTTTAGTATTTGGTGTTTAACTCTGTATATTCTAAATTTTGAATTCCTGAAAATTACATCTTTTTGGGAAATTTTAAAACTACATTAAAAGATCAGTTAAAAAATTTTAGAAGTAATTTGCCAATTAAAATTGATTAAATAAATTTGAATTTATTGGAATTTTTGTACAATATTTTAAATACCGCGTAAATTTTTTATTTACAATATTTTTTTTGTATTTTATATAATTTAAAAATATACATATATATACTTTTACAATAGAATAATAAAATTGTTTCTGAAACTTTCCTCCCACAATATTATAACATTAAGCTGAAAATATGCAACTGAAAAATATATTCTTTAAAAAAAATTTTTTACTTTGTAAAACCAATGTTCGAACACGATAAAATACTTTTCGAACATGATAAAATGTTGTATCTGTAACTTATTCTAAATTGTATTACTACTAATCGAAGTATTAAATGAATTTTATAACAAATTATTTTAATGGTTCTTTAAAGTACCGTCAGGACATAGCGAGTTAATATTTTTTAAAAACTTTTCGATTTTGGAAAAAAAAATCTGATCAGATATTTTATATAGGTAATACTCCATTATAATTCAGCATTCGGAACCATCGATAAGTTGTTAGTCCGTTGTTACACAATCGTATCTGCATCGAAACATTCTTCTATTTTCGGAGCACAATAACGTGTTTTTCTTTCTTTTTAGATGTGTTCATAATTCAGCAGATACTTAGCACGTATAGTCATTGTTCCCTCCGTCCATCCACCTGTCCGTTTGTCTGTCTGTCCGTCTTTCCAAATGTAACACAGGAAAAACTACCCAAATTAATAGTTTGGAATTTAAAATATATAATTCTTGCATAATTTTGTTGAGCCTCTTTCAGTTTTATGAAAAATAAATGTTCAGATTAAATACACAGACCATCAAAATGACTAAATGTCCATTGGGGAAAAAAAGTTTCAAGTGTGATGAAGTTAATGTTGTTTTATTCGAATAATGGTGTTTTAATGTTGTTATATTTTTTTCCGAATATAAAAAATTGGTATGCATTTATGAAGTACAGGGTTGTTATAATTAAAGTTCGCCTATTCAGAAGGCTCTGGAGCCGGTTCTATTGCTCCAACCGAAACAAAATTTCACTAGTACATAGTTGAAGAGATGCGCTCTGCGAAAACCGAAAAAAATAGTCAATTTTTTTGTCACTAGGTGGCGTTGCGCCAACATTTAAAGTGATGTTTGCAGATTCATTATATCAATATCAGTCAATCCAGACGAAACACAAATATTTCAAAGTTTCAACAAACTTCGACAAACTGCTAATTGTTATAATTAAGTTCACATAATCAGACAGCTCTAGAGCCTGACCTATGACTCCAAACAACACTGAAAAATGAAGATCATTCCATGTGATGTAAACTGTATCGACAAAAATAAAACATGTCGCTCGGCAGTAAAGAAATAACGAAGAATAACATAATGCATGCTCAATGAATCTTCTGCCATTTTTAATAATGCATTCCATTCTCAGAATTGTGATTTCTACAGCATTGCGTAAACTGTCTTGCAAGATAGAGCGAATGCGAAGTCTAATACTATCTTTCAGATCAGAGATTGTCTGACATCTGTCTTTAGATACAGAATCTTTCAAAAATCCCCAGAAAATAAAGGAATCCCTAAATATTGGCTTAAATATTGGTGCAGCGCCACCTACTGACGAAAATTCTAACTATTTTTTTTTTCATTTTCGCAGAGCGCAAGTCTTCAACTACGTACTAGTGAAATTCTCATTTGTTTGGAGCCTAAGAACCGGCTCTAGAGCCATATGAATAGGCGAACTTTAATTATAACAACCCTGTATATAGTAAAATATACATTCTGTCTCAACTGGTGGAGCAAAAAACACTTGTTAGTAATATACAGGACCACACAAAATATTATTCCACCCCATAATGATATGGAAAACATTTTTTAAGATGCGTTTTGATTATATTAAACTATTTCAGATTGCTGAAATTTATTGCAAGTTATTTGCTTTAGAACTTGAAACAGGTAGTATTTAGAGGGACACAGAGAAGATTTTGGCTACTATACTGTTTTTTAAGTGCTTTATACTGTTACACCAATATCTGGATATTTTTTAAGCCTCGTTATAGTACGAACACCTCATTTGCTATGTTTGACGTACAATTTCCTTTTTGTTTATTCTACAAAAAGCATAAATTGTGGCATAGATAAACGTGACGTATGTACTCGTGTGTATGACAATGAATTTCAGACCAAATCATGAATAAAACAACTTGGAAATTGCACGTGAAGCGTAGCAAATAGGGTGCGTTCATACGATAACTAACTTTTAAAACTATCACTCTCATACATCAATCTCATAAAATTGTAAATAATTACAATTAAAATGCGCAACAAATAATGTTCTTTCTACACTCATTATGTAATCGAATACTTTTGTGTGGCCTTGTAAATCAATAACAAAAGTTCTCTGCACAACAGATCTTGTAAAATCTATTTTATAATATGTACTTTATGATGCATATCAATATTATTATGTTCGGATGAGTGCAAAATTATTAAAATGCATTTGAAACTTTTCTTCCATTGACTGTAATGTAACAGAGTACTTTTGTTTGTCCTTGTATTTGATCAATGCATCCTATTTTCAAAAAAAAAATTGAAATGACTTGACAAAATTATGTAATAAGTATGTAATTTAAATTTCAAACGATTAAAATGCATTTGCAACATTTTCCCCCATTCTCCGTAATGTAACGGAATACTTTTAAACGTCCCTGTGATGTAAGACATATTCTATTACATATATTCCTATTAATTTTTCAAATGTGAGTCCCCCCCCCTTTTTTTAAATTTAATTTTAAGAGAAAAGCATTTTTAATACGTATTTTTATTGTGTGTTCGCCTCCAAGTACATGTAAAATAATAATAATAAATAAAAAGAACAAATGACAAATTAGTTTTAAAATATCATTCCATTTCTAGATTTTTCTTTCTTGTTCTTCAGTTGATTAAATATCAAACGACTGTTTTAAAAAACTGCTATTTTTTATTTCCCAATCATTTCATTTTGTCTTGTATAAATAACTTAATTTGTTACCTATTGTGTAATTCTGTTTAGGGTTGCCGGCTGCTGCACGTTCTCACCACGAGCGATAAAGACTATATTCTTGGCAACGCCCCTTTTTTAAAATTTCCCCTTTGCTTATCATGTAACGGCTTTTTTTACCTGTACATTGTTTTGCTTGGATTGGGAATCTATTCTATGCCAAAAGATTTTTTTTTTGGCGTTTGTGAAATGTGAAAATTTCGTCAGTTTTTACGTTTGTCAAGGCTAAGTAAAGATGCTCGCTCTCTGTCGTCAGCGATGACTAATGTTTTCTATATTATGTTCGAAGACATTTCATATTATCGTGCTGCTTACTGACTAATGTTTTCTGTATAATGTTCAAAGGCATTTTATATTACCGTGCTGCATACTCAAACTTTATAGGTATTCTATTTCTTGTGCTTTGAAAAATAAAGAAATAGTTAAGAAGATCTCTGAGAACTGATTTTCCTTGATGAAAATGTCTTCACCTTTTGACTTTAGAAACAAATGTAAAATCTGGACCTGGTGTTCATCACAACACAGTACTACGATCCCGGCCTAGCAAAACAAACGTGTCTTTTATTTCATCTTTTGCATCGATCTCGGACACACATATGAAATGTGTCCTATTTTTCATATTTCGCTACCATAGAACTATAACTCATAAAATGTGCCCTACTTTTCAAACATCGCCACCATAGTCCCTCTAATTGATCTATCCATCCGATTTTCATAAAATTTGAAATGACTCGACAAAAGTATGTAATAATTATATATTTTAAATTTCAAAAGATTCGGTTGGGTAGTTTTTGCGTTGTTATATGCAAATAGACAGATAGACGGATTGAGCGACAACTATAGGTGCTATTTATTTACATAACTACGAACGCACCTAAAAATGAGGTTATTATGACGGAGACCTAGGACACTAAGAGTTTCGAGATGATTCCTCATGTATTTTTCTAGATATTTAGTAAAAAGTCTAAAATCGCAAGTGTCCAATAACACTGGTCAACAGCTGTTTTGGTGCCGGGGTATTTTTAGCTGATTTTATATGAATTTGATGTCCTGAATTCAAATATGGCATTAGTTTTTCTCTATCAGCTCAGTTTTTTAAGATAAACAACTTTTTGTGAAATATATGTTTCATTATTTTAAGGTAAATCCATGTATTAAAAAATGTATGTAAAAATAAAATAAATACAGGATTTTTATTTTTTATAATACACAAATGTTAGTTTTTATTATTATGATATACACATATTGAAATAATAATTTTTTTAATTATATTGTACAAATATTTTTACTCACAAAAATAGAGAAAAACGTCACTGATGAAACTGATACTCATTGAATGCTTCGGAAGCTTATTTTCCGTGACATTCTGGAATATATTTTAGAACAGTGTCTTTTTAAACTCAAACTGTAATCTGAAACCCTTTGCATGTCTCATCTTTTTTGGTAGCGGTCCTCCATAGTCTTAATATTGTGGTGAAATCTTTCGGGATGTTTATCACTTGTGCCTTCTTTATTTTCAAGAAAATGCTCTAAGTGGCAATGTAAATAGTGTACTTTAATGCTTCTAGTACACCCAAGAGATTTAAAACTATTATGCTTTTCATTTACCAGTTCTACATAGATTTCTCCTTTGCATTTGTCCGGAATGTTTTTGTGAACTGCCACAAAAAAAGGCCAGGCTTTTTATTCATCTACATTCGTTGAATTTACGAAAGCAGGATCCTTAATCAGTTGTCTTATTTGTTGTCCGTTAAACATTCCTGCTTTAATATCTTCATAACTAAATTCGGGTGTTTTTACCTTATATATGCAAATCATGACCCGTTCTTATGGAGAATTTACACAAACTGCTTCATAGGACAGAACTTGATATGCAGTGCAGAAAGTATGATTTTCTTTCGCCCAACTAAAGTGTTATTAATGACATTCCTTTCTCCAACATTCATGTTTTCTTTCTTAGGCCTCTCTTTTCTAATCTAGTGGTGTGTTTTATCCCTGCTATCCCCAAAATAGAAAAACAATAGTATTTTGTGTAACTTCTTTGCCGTCCAAGGACAATCATCTGGAGAATATTTAGGAAGAACCAATTTTTCTAACAGTCCTCTAAATTCATGACAAAATACAAGATTGTTTTTTTAAGAGAAGTAGGGTAGTAGACAATTTTGTCTTGTGTGATAAAATGTAAGTTTGGCTCTTTGTTCTAATAAAATTTTGTCTTTTAATCTTGAAACCAACCAGTAATTCAGAAGCTTCTTTTAAAACATTGAAATCTCTTTTGAAATCATTTAAATCAACCTGGTTGAAAAATTTAGGCATTGATGACGTCTCCTCATAATCACTGTTACCTTCACAGTTATCTAAAAGATGATCAGAAGGACAATATTCATCCTCACTAAGCTCTGGTAACTGATGAAACGTTGGGATCGGTAGTTCCTCTGAGTGAGGAAGTGGGGGTCTTGAAGACACTAAATCAGGATAAGTTTTCTTATTACAATTGTTTCGATTAATTCAAATAGTATTCCAGTGCTAGGTAGAAATAATAGTCATAGAAATGGTTTTGGAGTTCTCTCCAAACCATTGGTAAACCGAATTTGAGACTTATTCTCTTCCGTCAGCTCGCTGTCATAAATGCTCTGTACAAGTTTTACAGACCTGTTGCGGTGCGCAGATTTTATCCTGATCACCAAGTCTAACCCCAAAGTATCCAAGATAAGCTAAGCTCTCTTTTAAAGTCAGTAACATATTTTCTGTGTTCTTTCAACTTTTATTCTCCGCATATGTAGCAAAACTTATCTGGATGATTTATACAACTTTTTCTACTTGAACTCATTTAAATTCCATTCTACAACGCAAACACAACAATCTACAACATTACGAGTTTTACGTTAAATTGATACGAATTCTACCTTAAACACAAATATCATGGAAGTTCAAAAACTTTAGAAAGTCAAAGAAAGCCAGTTTTGTTTTCCATGGTGCGAACTCTGAAACTAACCTTATCTCTTGGAAGCTTTAACATGTGACATTATGGATGAGTTGCGCGAAATCATAAGGATGCGCAGATCTTCAGTTTTGCTTGCACATTTCTTTTTTTCAAGATCTTGTGGTATTTCAACGTCCTTCTAATCGCCTTGAGCGTCGTTACAGGGCTATGTATAATAAGGTCAGTTTAAGTGTTCAAGGTCACTTTAGTTCTAAAAAATCTTTAGTTCGCTTTGCATATCTAAAAAAGTAGAGCTGATAGAGAAAAACTGATTGCATATTTAGAATCAGCGTCCCAAAAATATCCAAAATCAGTTGTAAAATCTCTGGCACCAAAAAAAAAATTTTTTTTTGTATGCCTGTGTAATCAATGGCAATATAGTGTATATATTATATCTGCGTTAGTTAAAAAAACGCAAATAGTTAGAGAATGGAAAAATCTTTTAAGTAATTACATATGAGTCTAGGTTGGAGAAAGAGATAAAAAAGGACAATGGTCATTTCCCTATGAGTAATTGTTCTGCAACCATTTTTTCTTCCGACAGAATGTTCTTAAATACAAGGGCATTCGGCATTTTAATCCTCTTTTTTAAAAGAGTTTAATTTGAGAAAGCTTCTAGATATCACTTCTATGAGCCCTAGAATACAAATAAATATTATATATTAGTTGTCTAAAAAGCTGTTTACGATTAAAATAAGGCTAGAATTGATTTTTGAAACTTTTATTCTTTTTAAGTGTCATTAAAATGACTTGAATAGGATTAAAAAATGGCTTAAGCTTCTTCGATATTCCATAGATATACAGATTTAATATGTTGAATTAAAATTAAACTTGTCGTTGGGGGACATCGCAATACTTACACTTCATGGATATGCATAATGTAATATATGAAAACAAAACATGCATAAACAATTTATAAAATGCATTACAATTTCAAAATAAAATATAAACTTATATTTAAATATTTTTAACTCATAATCATGCTCCATTAATGAATTGTTGATGAAACAATTTCGAAAAATTGTATAAAACGCCAAACTATTCAAGCCAAACATCCTTATAACTCAAAAAATAATAATCATATTCACTAACTCTTTGTTGCACCGAATTAAGTGTCTCATTTCCAATTAAAATATATCTTTGAATTGAAATTTGAATGAAATACGGGGAGATGAAAAATCAATAAATGTGGAAAACAGAATTAGAAATATCTCGACAACTAAAAATCCGATCGACTTCGTTTTTTATGCGAAATTTGCGTTATTTTATTGCCTTTTATGTCCATATATTAAAATTTAAAAAATCGTATATTTTTATATACTTTTCATTAGAATGGATTTTTCGAGAGTCCGAAAAAAATAGTTCCGGATAATCAAATTTACTGTTATTGAATAGGCTTCGTCCCATTCTGACATACTAAGCACATACACAATTTCAAATTTCTATCTCAATTTGATAGGGAGATAGAGCGGTTAGAGACAGACAGACAGACGGCAATTTTTTATATATATATTTTTCGGAATTTTCAATGTCTGAAACGTGTAAATCAGTCAAAATTTTTTTCGATTTTCAAAAGGATTGCAAGGCTTACCCTATACTACATATGATGCGTAAGTAAAAACCATATTAGAAAAGTAGAAAAAAAAAGTTTACCAATTTAATGAAAATTTAAACATATTATTAATATTTTGATTACAAATCATTTCTCCAACATAAGAAATGTGGTTGAGCATATGCACAAAAGTCTGTTTCTTTTCAAAATTTTGCTTAAGGGTCCTAGTTACTCAGTTTCTGAAGTTCTCCTCTCGAATGTTAACTATATTGGCTTTTGGTGAATTTTTATACTCATAGTATCTCCTCGGGAAATTAATATTTTTAATTTTTTTTGCGCACTCTTCTTTAAGGCTGTCTTTTTTTCTTAGTTTTAAATTATCTCTAAAAGTTATGCTTAATTTTATATGAAGTGTTACAATAATGATGAAAGAAATGACGTCATAGTAAAAATTAAATCAGTATTTTCTTTTATAAAAACAAATTACTTCAGTACTGTGCGTCTAAGAGAGTAAATTTCTGGATTTCGCCGCACTCAAATTAAAAATTCAATTTAAGAGTAAAAATGCACACATGCAAAATTGTAACTGCTAAATGTGACATTAAATTCGGGAACATGTTTATTCATAATCTACTCACATTAATATATTTGAAAAATTGTAAATATGAATGCAACCAAGCAAATTTTAAGAATGACGCTTTTAGATTTCCTTGGAAAAGAAAAATAATTGTGTAACAGTGGCACAATTTTTGTCTTTTTATGTGATACCAAACTTCAAATCTATAATCAGCAACTTCATAATTCTTATCTTAATTGCATGTTACTAATTATGTACTTAAGGAAAGATTAATTTTTCAGTAACATAAAAAGTTGAAAATAAAATAATAATGTTAAAAATAATACTTGCTTTAAGAGTTAGGTAATCCAATATAAGATCGATTATTTAATGCAGTTATTTTTGTTAATTTTTTTTTTCAAATTCAATCAATATTTTTAACAATTTCATTTATCGAACGCCACATAAGTATTCTGTTACACAAAAGTACAGTGAAATAATTATTTGGGGTGCGTTTTAATTCGACTAATCTATTTCACATTTTATGAAATTAATATACGTTGCTGAGGATTACTACAAGTTAATTTATGTGTAAAATAATACAGTAAAAATTTATAGAGATACACAAAGGATTTCGAATATTGTAATGTATCCCACGTATTGTATAATTTTAATACAGTAATAAATTCTTTATAGTACGAACACGCCTCATTTGTTACGTCTAAATTCTAATTTCCAATTTGTTCTTTATGTAATATTAAATAACTAAACCTTAATAAATAATTTTATAATTCTTAATTCTATGTTACTATTTGCGCATAGGAATGAAGTTTAATTTTTCAGTAATTTAAAAAGTTGAAAATAAACTTTTGTTAAAAATAATGTTTTCTTTAAGAATTAGGTAAACCAAAGATCGATTATTTAATGCAGCCATTTTTGCTAATTTTATCCATCTTTTAAACAGTTTCATTCCTCGAATTCGACGTGTCTCTACTCCTTAATATGTATTTGTGCCTATGCCTAAAAATGCTTTGACTATTGCTATAGCGTTAATAATTTGACCTTACCCATCATGTGTAGTACAGAGTAAATCTTGCAATTGTTTTAAAAATAATTTTTTTTCTACTGATTGATTACAACGTTTTAGATACTGAAGATTCCAAAAAGAGTATTTTTATAGAAAAAAAAATCGCCGTCCGTCCATGTGTTTGTATGTTTGTCCCGAACAAATTGACATAGACTTAAAATTTTGTATGTACTTTGTAAGTAAGAATAGGACGAAGCCTATTTAATAGCAGTAACCTCGATTATCCGGAACTATTTTTTTTTTCAGACTCTCAAAAAATTCGTTTTGACGAAAGGTAAATAAAAATTTGCGATTTTTTTTATAATAAGGAAGGGATGACAAACGCAATAATATGACACATATTTAGCATCAATAACGAAGTCTATCGGATTATAAGTTGTCGAGATATTTGTAATCCTGCTTTTCACATTCTTCGAATTTTCATGATTCTGTATTTCTTTCAGATTTCAATTCAAAGATATAATTTAATTGGAAATGAGAAGCTCAATCCGGTGCAGAAAATTGTTAGTTAATATTGTTATTATTTTTGGAATTATAAGAATGTTTCTTTTAAGCAATTCGATGCTGCTTGAGTATTTTGGCGTTTTATATAATTTGTCGAAATTGGTTCATCAGAAATTCATTAATAGGGAATTACTATGTGTTATAAATATTTAAATATACATTTACATTTTATTTTGGATTTCCGATGCATTTTGTAAATAGTTTACACCTGTTTTATTTTCATTTTTATATTATGCATATCTATGACGGGTAAGTATAACGGTACCCTCCCACCGTACTAGTTGTAATTTTAACTTTGTTTAGCAGTTTATAATTTTTAAGCTATAATTTCAACTTTGTTTAGCAGTGTATAATTTTTAAGATTATTTCACATTTTAATCCATTTACCAGCAATATTTCTGACAAGATTCAATCTCCATTATTGAGTTTCCTTTTCTAATACAAAAAAAGTAAGCTGTTCAAAAATTAGTTTAGAATAAATAATTTTTTACCGGATTTTGGCAACTTCTTTGCAAAGTATACGTCCAGATTTCGGTTTCCGCAACTTAGGACACGTACCGCGGTCGAGCCTAGACTGACCTAAATATGAAAGATATATAACATAATTCATAAACATATCACAAATGCTTTTGCAAATCGGATACATACCGTAATTTCGTTTAGATAAGCCGCAGCTCAAACAATTTTGTTTCGACCCAGAAAATTTCAAAAATAAAATGTAACAATTTGTATCGCGGTATATATCTTAAATTACTGAATGGATTTTCGGGGTCGAAAACGAATTGTTTGTGGCTTATCTACAGGAAAATACGGTATTTAGAGTACAATTTCTTAAAAATATACTCAACAACAGTTTTTTAAACCATTTGATTTATATCCGTATTTGTAAATGCAAACAAAACCGACAGGTTGCTTTGCGTCATCGCAAAATTATGCTCTGAAATTTACAGGAAATGTTAACATTAAAATTTTTATGTATTCTCTTTAAGATGTAATTAGAAATAAAACTTTTTGTGAATTTCTAATAAATAACAAATAAGTCCTATTATTTTACGACAAATATTAATAATAATTTATAATTTTCAACATTTTTCGCCTTTTCTTATTTCTCTCAAATTCAACATAAGTCAATAAGTTTTTGCCATACTAAAATTAATGTTTTTTGTTTTATTGTTATTGTATCAAAAATTTTTTAAGAAGACCAAGAGATTCTGTAAAAAGACAGAATTTGTTACGAATCTGAGAATTACCCTTATCGTTCTAAATCTCTTTTTGTTCTTGTTGTTGAAAAAAATCAAATTTTTTAAACATTTTTGCTTTTGGAAATATATCCTTAAAACTAACAATTTATAAGAAAACTATTGCGTAGTAATAAACAAAGACGGATAAAAGTTTTGTGAGAACATCATTTTATTATTATTATTATTATTATTATGTTTAGATTTAACACTTGACAAATGTGTAAATGTATCAGAACTTTCTTGAAATTTCCTTTTAGAAAGTAACTAGTTAAGAATGATTTAGGGCCATATTTGTAAATGCAAACAAAACCGATAAATGTTTTGTGTCACCACAGAAACCGGTTCAGAAACTGGTAGGAAATGTTAACATTCAAATTTTTAAGTAATCTCTCTGAGATATAATTATAAATACATACTTTCGTGGACCTAATACATTTTCTAATACATAAACATGTAAATCCTAATATTTTACGATAATTATTAATCACTTTATGATTCTGAATAACTTTCGCCTTTTCTGATTACTCTCAAAATGCAGTAAAAGTCAATAGTTTTCGTCATACTAAAATTATTCTTTTTTGTTTTATTATTATTAAATCAAAAATATTTGTATGAAGACAAAATAAGACCTCAGTTTTTGAAAAAACAGATTTAGTTACATATTTCAGAAATAACTTTATTGATCTAAATCTCTTTTTGTTCTTATTGCTGAAAAAAAACTATTTTTTTTAAACATTTTTGCCAGTAGAAGCATATCCTTAAAACTAACAATTTATTAGAACACTTGAGCCGCAATAATTGATTATCAGCATATTATAACCAAATATTTGATCTTTGAAAGGTAAAAAGGTCGTTCTACAAAGATGACTATGAGAAAAATCTCTTGGAAATCAAAATTAAACTATTAAACCAGCTTGGGATCATCGATGTTGGTGGCCGAAAAAAGATCAATTTAAATTTGTTAAAAAGTCAGTTTTATTTTGTTGCCAGTAATTATTTTCATGTCTAAAAATATAGAATGTGAGAAAGAAATGTAAAATAATGTGAATTTTTTTTATTTATTATGTTTACCGTGAAAGAAAATTAAAATGATGTAGGTCAGTCAGGGATGCAAGTCTTGCACCAATATTGGTTGACTTTAACCGTTAAAATTTAATAGTATTCTTTGGTTTATAAAATCTCAGAAATCTTGTCATTAAATAAGCCGAGAATAACTTAAAAATTTTAATGTTGCCGATCGGTCATTTCTGGCGCAGAATTTGCAAACCTGGCCTGTTGAAATTAGTGCTGTATAAAAATTTAGGTACTACTTTGTTATCCCGTCGACCGATTTCACCAAATTATACAAATTGCCAAACTAACAGCTAAATTATACATATTGACAAAATTTTTATTTTATATAATAAAAAAATAATTAATATAATGTTAATAAAATAAAATGTCGAAATAAAAATCACTTAATAACGTTTTAAACACGTGTATCGCATTTAATGTCATTGAATTGACATTCACGATCGTCCATTATTTGCATTTAATCTTATAATTTGGCGATAGTATTTTGGTCGACGGGATTACAGAGTAGTACCAAAATTTATTGTAGGATTAAAAAAAAAATAGACTATTAAACTATTTATTTATTTTATTTCATTCTTTTGTTTGTTTTTCGAAAACGAAATTGTTGTTGGTTTTACGTTCTTATTGAAATTTGATTTTTATTTAATTACCGTAAAATAGGGTGAAGAGGAACAGCGGGGTGAATAGGAACGAAACTTCCTTTCATACAAATAAATTCATTATAAATATATGTGTTGATATTTTTAATTGCCAATTTTTTTATAAGAAGGTAATAACATTAAAAGTTGGGGAATTTAGTTTTGACATGTTTGCAACACTACTGGGGTATATAAAAAAACTTCAAGAGAATCCTCAAAAACCTCATTTTTTCAACGTCTTCAAAACTTTGTACGTAACTACAGTATTTTTCGTATTCTAAACCAAAGAGAGGGGATTTTTAATTAATGATAGACCTGTAAACGATATGCTGTAATAAATTCTACTTATTTCTAAACTACATATTGAAAAAATAAAAATGACTTTTAACATCAGACACATTTTCTCTCATGGTTCATTCATCTATTCAGTAATAGTTTCATGTAATATATGAAAACATATGTATGAATATGCATTGTTACAATATTTTGTTTGTTCTAATTACTTGAAGAGTTTAAAGGTGCCAAGAAGTTACTTGGTTAAACAAAAGAGTCAACACCTAATCCAACAGACATGGAACACACAATAAAAGAACTTAAAAATGGCAAATTAGTTAGAAAAACTGCACAGAATTATTCTCTGACATCCACAACATTACACAAACATCTCAAAATGAAAAACCAATTAAAAAAGAGAGGGATGCAAGCAGTACTAAGGGCTGGGGATGAGGGCGTATTAGTAGATCGTATTAATACATGCAGCGATTGGAGCTACTCAATAGATTCACTTACCCAATGACTTCTAGTAAAGGATAACACAGAACAGGGATGAATTCGCACTAAATTCTACTTCTGCATTTCGAATATATTTTCTTAAAATAAATTTTAATTTTTCTTGATTTCAAAGTTGTTTTCTAATTTAAAAAAAGGCATATCTTTACTTGTAAATAAAATAAAGGCTTGGTTTCACGGTAACTACGTGTTCCTATTCCTCCCTTATCATTATTACTTGTTCTTATTAACCCTATTAAAGTTTGAATCGGAATAAATAAAGATTATAACATTTGTTCCGATTCACCCCTATCTGCGGTGTGAATCGGAACACCATTAAAAAAGTAAATAATACATATATAAACAGTAAAAATACTTCGTTTTTGCTTAAAAAGTAAAGAACAAAAAAAGACCGAAGTTTCTAGTAGAAAAATAAAAAAATCAGTTGTTATTTTTTTAACGTTGATGTTGAAAATTGTTCAGATTCACCCCATTTTACGGTATCAAAATTGGTTAAACATTCTGAAATTCTTTACTGATTTACACAGATTTGTATGTAACACAGATATAGTACAGTAGCTATTATTGAAAAAATACCATATAATATACATACATTTACTCGCATAAATGTGAATTAATTTCAGTTGTACAGTATCAACTCAGAACACGCCTTTTTCTGTATTCAGAATGATCTAATAAACACCCAAATTTATGTCATAATATTTCAAAATTTTGTATCTTATTCACAGTCGTTGGTGTTCATATCTAACCCTTAAAGTTTCCCATAAACAGGTGAATGGAAATCAACCCTAAGATTTTTTTTGAGAATTACATCTTGGTTACGGGTAATTTTCAAACAGAATTTCTTTAATTGTATTTTTTTTTATTAATGATAATTATCTAAAAATATTTCTTAATAATGACTAGACATACGTTCAGAGAAAGGTAAATTAAAGATCCAAGAGATAATAAAAAGAAGTAGTCATTGACGCCTTACTAAGTGGAATTTTTTTTCTGATGCTAATTGCTATAATAACATGTTGAAGTAAAATCATGCATATTTTCACTGCACTTCAGTATAATCACTACACAAGTTATGAGAGAAAGTTAAATCTAAAATTTAAGAGAAAGTTGAAAGACACTAGTCATTGATTCCTCAGTAAATTTAAATGTTTTTTTTCTGAAAATTACCTTAGACTACAATATGCAATTTTTATTTTCTAGATGCTAAGTGCTATATATTACAGTAAAATCATGCAGATTTCCTTTGCTTTTCAGAATATTTACTAGACATATGAAGAGATAAAGTTAAATCTAAGATGCAAGAGTTTGTTTAAAGAAATAGACATTGATGCTTGAGTAAATGCAAAAGTTTTTTTTTTCTGAAAATTACCCCAGACTACACTAAGCAATTTTTCCTTTATGCATGCTAAATGCTATAATATCATGTTGCACATAAATCATGCAAATTGTCTTTGCTTTTCAGAATAATTACTGGACATGTGATCACCGAAAATCAAATATAAAATCCAAGAGAAAGTTAAAAGAAATATAGATTCTTGAATATATGCAAAAGTTTTTTAATGACAATTACCACACCCTACAATGCAATTTTTCATTTCTACATGCTAACGGCTACAATATAATGTTGAACAAAAATCATGCGAATTTTCTTTGCTTTTAAGATTAATCACTACACAGGTGATAGAAGAAAGTTGTCTAAGATCCCATAGAAAATTAAAAGACACGCTCATTGATTCCTCAGTAAATGCACAAGTTTTTATTTTTTTTCGTCTCAAAATTACCCCAGACTAACATATGCAATTTTTCATTTCTGCATGCAAAGTGCTATATCATGTTATAGTAAAATTATGCAAATTTTTTTTAGTTAAAAGCCATAGTCTATAATTCCATAGTAAAAGCGATTTTTTTTCTTAATATTACCTCAGACTACACCACGCAATTTTTCATTTCTGCATGCAAAGTGCTATTATATCATGTTACAGAAAAAGCATTCAAATTTTCTTTGACCTTTAGAATAATCACTAAACATGTGATGAGAGAAAGTTAAATCTAAGGTCCAAGAAAAAGTTAAAAGACATAATCATTGAATCCTCAGTAAATATTTTTTTTTTGTCTGAAACTTATCCAAGGTTACACTATGCAAATTTTCATTTCATATGCTAAATAAAAAAATATCATTGTACAGTAAAATCATGCATTTTTTTTCTCTTCAGAATAATCACTGGACGTGTGATGACAGAAAGTTAAATCTAAGATCCAAGAGAAAGATAAAAGAAATAATCATTGATTCTTCAATAAATGCATATTTTTTTTTCTTCTGAAACATACAGCAGACTACAATACGCAATTTTTAATTTCTGCATGCTAAATGAAGTAATATCATGTTACTGTAACATCATGCAGATTTTCATTGCTCTTCCGAATAAAGAATACACGTGTGATGAGAGAAAGTTAAATCTAAGAAACAAGAGAAAGTTAAAGGAAACAGTCATTGATTCTTGAGAAAATGCAAAAGTTTTTCTTTTTCTGAAAAATACAGCATACTAAAATACGCAATTTTTAATTTCTGCATGATAAATGAAGTAATATCATGTTACTGTAAAATCATGCAGATTTTCTTTGCTCTTCCGAATAATGACTACCCGTGTGATAAGAGAAAGTTAAATCAAAGAACCAAGAGAAAATTAAAAGAAACAATCGTTGATTCTTGAGTATATGCAAAAGTTTTTTTTTCTGAAAAGTACAGCAGATTACAATATGCAATTTTTATTTTATGCATGCTAATTTCTAAAATATCATGTTACAGTAAAATCACGCAAATTTCCTTTGATCTTCAGAATAATCACTTGACATGTGATCAGCGAAAATTAAAAATAAGATCCGAGAGAAAATTAAAAGAAAATAGTCATTGTTTCTTTGGTAAATGCAAAAGTTTTTTCCAGAAAAATACCGCGGACTACAATATGCATTATTTTATTTCTGCAAGCTAAATCTTTATAACGTCATGTTACAGTAAAATCATGCACATTTTCTTTGCTCTTCAGAATAGTTACTGGACGTGAGATGAAATAAAGCTAAATGCAAGACCTAAGAGAAAGTTAAAAGAAATGTTGATTCTTGAGTATATTAAAAAGTTTTTTTTTTTTTTATTAATTACCGCAGGCTACAGTATGTGATTTTTCATTTCTGCATATTAAGGGCTATATTAATATGTTCCAGTAAAATCATGCAAATTTTCTTTGCTTTTAAGAAGAATCACTACACATGTGATAAAAGAAAGTTAAGTCTAAGATGCCATAGAAATTTAAAAGACATAGTCATTGATTTCTCAATAAATGCAAAAGTTTTTATTTTTTTGTCTCAAAATTACCCCAGACTAACATATGCAATTTTTCATTTCTGCATGCCAAGTGCTATGATAGCATGTTATATTAAAATTATGTAAATTTTCTTTGCTTTTTAGAATAACCACAAGACGTGTGATGCGAAAAGGTTAAGATCTAAGAGTTTGTTTAAAGAAATAGACTTTGATTCTTGAGTAAATTCAAAAGTTTCTCTTTTTTATAAAAATTACCACAGACTACAATAGGCCATTTTTCATTTTCGACTGTTAAATGCTATAATATCATGTTAAAGTAAAATCATGCAAATTTTCTTTTCTCTTCAGAATAATCACTAGACATTTGATAAGAGAAAGTTAAATCTAAGTCCAAAAGAAAGTTAAAAAAATTGTAATTGATTCTTTAGTGAATGCGAAAGTTAGTTTTTTGAAAATTACCTCAGAAAATTAATAGAATATGCAATTTTTCATTTCTGAATAAATGCTATAACATCCTGTTACAGTAAAATCATACAAATTGTCTTTTCTCTTCATAACAATCATTAGACATATGATGAGAGAAAGTTAAATTTAAGTTCCCAGAAAAAGTTTAAAACATAGTCATTCTTTCCTCAATAAATAAAAAGGTATTTTTGTGAAATGAAACCTAGACTACAGTATGCTATTTTTATTTTCTGTATGATCCCTTAAGGGATTTTGCGCCCTAAAACCCCATACAATCAACTAATTAATCTTTTCTGCATGCTAAATGCTATAATATAATGTTACAGTGAAATCATGCATATTTACTTTCCTCTTCAGAATAATCTCTAGACATGTGAAGAGAGGAATCCCAAATCGTTCCCAATCGGAAGTTAAAATAAACATTCATTGATTCTTCAGTAGATGCAAAAGTTTTGTTTTTGTCTCAGCACTCGTATCTTCCAGACATCCATATCATTATTTCGGAATACGTGATTGTGAAACATTTGATCACAAGATCCTACATGAAATCACTAAAACAAAGTCATGTGAACTTCGAAACTATCCTAGATTCATTAACCAATAGCTAATATCACCAGAACCACTTTGCCGGGATTTTTTATCATTGGGTTGGTTATAGGTCTTGACCGCTAGACCTCTGACCACAGAATCCGCAATTTCTGGATAGTTGACCATAAAAATCCTTACCTCTTAACCCTTGACCATAAAATCCTTGACCATAAAATCCTTGACCTCTGGATCCTTGTCCTGTAAGCTGAAATCCTGGACGCCTCGATTTCTTTTGCTTCCGGCCTTGACCATATCGTTCTCTGCTCGATGCTTCTTCATCACAAATATCCGTATCTTCGTCTTCATCAAAGTTATCCGTATCTATACCACCTTCGTTACCTCGTCCTAAAAAAAAAATCACGTTTTCTATTTCCGTTTTTACTGATCAATAGTTAATCGAAAAATGTACATATCTAAGCTTTTTGTACCATGATCTATTTGGTAATGATAACGTTTGAAAGCTATTTTATAGCGTAAAATGCCATCATATTAACCATTCACAGGCAAATGTTCTCATCTAGGTACATGGCATTAAAAATTTAGTAAGAATTAAATTTCATCAAAAATGATTTGAAAAATAAACAGAAATAGTAGAAAAATTACTGGATTGTTTGAAATTAAATTTACATTTTTATCATTAATGGAGGGAATGTATAGAAATTCGTTAAAATGACTATTGATTAACGGAAAATGATCACTGAAAGTAAGCAATGCTCCCAATTCGGAAAATTCTGAAAATTATAGGTATTTTTTCCCTAATATCTGTTAACATGAGAAGGCTTAATAAATAAATAAATAAAATTTTAAAATATACATGGATCTGAATTCGACGTATAATTGTTTAATCTTAATAAGGAGTGTAAGTTATGTAAAATAATGTAAATTATCAAGATAAGAGGTAATGCAAATAGTCAGGAAAATATATCAAAACAAAATAAAATACTCTTTTTCGTTGAAAACTTGATCTAACGAAAAATTTTGTTAAAAATTTTTTCTCTAAAATAAAAGCCTGTCTTAACAGGTAAAAATCACAGAAATGACAGAATAAGCATGATGCAAGTATTTAAATCACTTTAATACAACATTTCTTACAATGCGTGGGAATTTGAATTTCATGAATACATATTTTATGCATTAATACGTTCGCTGCCACTTACTTCAAGATGCGATGATAGTTAATGCCGCACTGTAGGAGTGGGTTTTTCCCAGAAGCCAATTTACTTTTTATAACGAAGAATCAGTGAGATTTTCCCGCGCCAGCGCATCACTGGCTATCGGACATCACCCCACATCAAGCGCTGGCGCGTGATCGGCAGCCAATGTGTTAAGATAATTTATTACAAACGTTAATGTAAAAAAAGTGGGATTTTTCTACGATCTTTGAGTGCTTACAGACAAAAGCATATTAACAGGGATGTAAATAAAGTTTCACAAAAAGTGGGACAGGAGCTTCTTAATCAAAACGCATAAAAATATATATAAAAAGAAAAAACAATGAAAACGTAACCTATTTATGGAATTACGACATAAACATTAAAACATACACTGTTAAAAAATTTTCTTAGTTTGAACCAGATTTTGATTCTCAATAATTGCCATAATAAGATAGCGAAATCTTGAACCAACATTTGAAGCTCCAATTGAAGCATAGCTCCTTTAGCTGGGACGAGATTTGACCTTTTTATGGTGGCAGCTACTGAGCACCCAAAATTTGGTTCAATTTTTGAATAAAAATTTTAAAAGTGTATTTATCTGTAGCAAAAAATAAATAAATAAATAAATAAAACTTTTTTATTGCTAAGAACAAATCCCATTTAAATCGAAGGTTTCTTCGACTATTGAAATTTCCCTTTTTTCAGATTTTATAATAATAAATAAAGTAGTTGGATGTTGTGACAATCCCAAACTTTCTTCAATCTCGTACATGATAATAATTCGAAATTCACTATCACAGTGCCAAAATTAATTGACAATCTATGCCCATCATGTGTATTTTAAAGGTATGAAATCCCACGCACTAGATTTTATAATAAAACTATCGCCGGTATCGGAGAAAATGAGGCGTAAAAGTTCCATCTGTTGGGCGATTTTCCTTAAAAAATAATTAGCAATAATATTTATCAAGCCATACCTTAATCTGAAGTTTGATTAAATTGATGCATTAGTTCTTGAGATAGAGCTATTGCAGGAATCGGTAAAGATTTAGCATCCTTAAGCTATGTGTTAGGTGATTGACACTAAAACATAAACTGAACTAATTCATATCAAGTATTAAGCAAACCTGAATTTTGATCAAAATCCAACTTTTTTTTTCTCGGGGTACACTGATTGCAGAAATCTAGTAAATCAGCGTTACGTGTTGAATGGTTTACGCCAAAATGTAACAAATATCAATTCATATTAAAGATAATAGACCGGGATATGGCAGCACAGATAACCACTTCATCGAATTCACGAAGGAAAATCTCGATAATTGAATCTCGATTCGTATACTGCAATACAATCAGTCTGCCAAAGTCATACTCTGGTGGAAAACACCAAAAAACTCGATTTTAGAGATTGACTCATAGGTTTACTATTATGTTTTCATCTTTTGGTACAAGAAAACACATTTGTAAACTTACGAGTTAACTGTTAAAATTGTGTTTTTAGATGTTTTCCACAAAAGTATGACTAGGCAGGCCGATTTCTATATAGTATATGAATCGACATTTAATTAATCCTAGATTTTCATCAGTGAACTTGATGAGGTGATAATCTATAATATAGTGTGTGATATTTGTTCTTGAAATAGAGTTGTAGCGGATATCGTAAGAAAAAACAGCCTAGCAGTGACACCTGATGCTTTTTTAAAAATTCTTATTAGCCGTAATTTATGTCAGAGACTACCTTAATATTTATTCTTATTAAACAAGTAGGCTCTGCCATTTACAAGCTATGCTCGCCAACACCCGTCCCGCTTCTAAAAATCAGTTTGTTTATTTCGATTTAAAAAATACCTAAGATTGATTAATAATAATAACTAAAAAAAGAAAAACGCAGTGGCGGTTGCCTAGGAAACGTATATTCATTATTTTCAGTTTTACGGAAGGGTTTTAAAGTAGTGCTCGCGATAGGATACGTATAGCAGGTATACGATTAAACGATATACGTATATCCGTATAATACGTTTTTCTGCTATACAGATACTTTCGAATATACGTTTAAACGTATCCGGATACGTATAAGGCGTATCAACTAAACGTATATTTAAGAATACGTATATTTAATGTATACGTATATTCGCCGTATCGTATCTAATTTAAATAGCGGACTTCACCAGTCTTATGTCGCTGAATGGAGAATAATTTGGAAATCGGTAGCGTTACAACAGAAATTCGCATAGTATGCAGGCCCGTAGCTAAGGGGGCGCTATGGGCGGCTCAGCCCCCCTAGAATATTTTGAGCCCCCCCCCCCCTGGAAAAGATTCCAAGGTCACTCAATTAATTTCTGTTCCAAAAATTCAAATGAAATTCTGTTCAAAAATCTAATGTAGTTTTGAGACCCTTTCACAGTTTTGCAGAGTTACTAAATTGTATCTAAAATACGTGTTTCAACACTCCCTCATCTTATATGTACATATGAAGTTAACATGATGTTTCATTTTGCACCAGTTATACAATCAAAATTTTCATCATCCTATACTTTTCTTAGCATAAAATGAAGTTAGTACAACAGTTTAATTAGAAACATAATACCTACAATGTGAATAGTTATTAATTTATCTTTCTGCGTCAGAAAGAGAAAAAAATATTATGAGCCCCCCCTACATTCTCTCGAGCCCCCCCCCCCCATGGTTCACTTCTAGCTACGGCCCTGATAGTATGTCTTATACATACGAGATCAAGCATTGAAAAGCCTATATTTTTTAAAACAGTTTGCAAAAAGCTCACAAAAGATCAGACTCCTGATTGGCTAATCTTGCTTCACTAACAGTGAAATATCTACTATCTGGATTCCAACCAAGATCTTGGTATTTCCCTTTATAAATATTTTAATCAACGTACATGTTCAGTGCAATTTACCGAAGTGACCCATGTTACCTATCGATTGTAGGGCAGTACGAAACCGAAATGTGGCACCAATGAAAACTATCCTGTTGAACTGTAGCTGACGTCACAATTCACCTTGATTTTCATTTCATACTACCCTACAATCGGTTGGTAACATTGGTCACTTCGGTAAGTGACCGGTAAGTTACTCTAAACATACTCAATGTTTAATTATGTTTCTTCTAATTTTCATTAAATAAGTCATAAAATATTCTGGGAGGACAAAATAATTAAATTATTTAAAAAAGGAACTAATAAAAACTACCAAATATGTAAATTATTTTAAAATCCCTCCGCGGTAAGACAATTTACATATGGTGAAAAATAAAACCATTGTGTCACGTGACGCAGACACTTAGTATAAGTATCTCGTAGTGTAGAAGAACGAGCATTTATAGACGCAGTTCTGCTTAGATTACAATTAGAAATGAATAGAAAAAGCTGGGTGTGGCGGTGAGAAAAAGAATGACAGAGCCTACTGCCTGCTATGTGATGATGATATTGCTGAAAACTCATTCTGTGCAACTGGTGGAACAAAATTCATGCCACATATAGACAAAGTCACAGACAGATATTTTGTAAAAACATATTTTTCGGACTATCTTACCCTTAAAAAGTGTAAACCAGTCGAAAGATTTCTCGAATCCATTACTTTCTTCTTGTTAAGATACAAGAAAACATAAAAAAACTAAGTACTGAGCCACAGCTCTTCCAAAGATTAGTTTGATTCTATCCACAACTAATGTAAGACAATTTATAATAAATAACTTAGTTTTTTGGGAAAGAAACCAAAATTTAAACTGAGAAACGTATTCAGATTTTTTAGGTACCCGCATAACAAGTAGTAGTTAAGTAAACGCATCGTAGTTTTTTAAACAGAGAATCGCGATGGGGATACTCTACCGGATATTTCTCAATGTCTGTAAAAGCATTGAAACATCAAATTTCATATCTTGAATGAAAAACGTTTAAACGTTTATACGTTTAACCGCTTGGAGAAGATCCGTATATACGATGTACCGTATATGTTGTTTTGCGCAATACGTATAACCGCCGATGCCGTATTATACGTATAGTTGATCCGTATTTCGTATAATACGTATTATACGTATACGCGTATAAACGTATAATCGAGAGCACTATTTTAAAGCCGAATGAGCTGCGGTTAATGGCTGTTTTTGCGTTTGATTAAAAAGAATGAAACATTTTCAGAATCGGCTAATATAAAATAAATTTAGTCGAGTCTTAGAATTCCGTTATTTTTTTTAACAATGCTATAAGGTAATGCTTTTAAATAGTCATTTCTTAAATGTATTTTGTAAAATCTGATGTAATTTTCTCTAAATGTTTTACTTTTTTTGTACTATTCACACAAAAATATTTTGATTGTTAGGAAGTCAATATTATGTTCACTGTCTTATTTTGCTTTTTAAATGCGACAGTGTGTTTTCTCTATTTACGTCTTTTAACGGAGATTAATGAATTTATTATTTTGCAATTTTCTTTCTTTTTTAAAATTCTCGTGTAAATATGCCTCTGACGCTGTAATTATCAACATTTTCCTGATTTTAACGTGTAATATTCATTTAACTATAAAGTGAAAGTTTTTCCTATGTATAAAAGTCACGCGTCGAAAAATTTTTAATTAAAGAAACATTTGAACTTATGCACTGCTTAAGTAATTGGCAACAATTTGAAATACTCGACTCTCGTAAATGCGAACTCGTCGGGACCACAAGAAATGTTCGAATTATCCGAAATTCGAATTATTAAAAGTGTGGAATTAAAGCGTGCTTAATATGGTACTATTACAAAGGAATTAATGATATAATATTTTTTTAGGTTTCTTTCGTTTATTATCATTAGAATATGACTTAATATTAAATTAAAATATATAAATACATAAATTAATTAAAGAGTTAGAAACAAGCCCAATTGAAGAAAAAATTTGAAGCGTCACCGATGGACAGATGGGCACTTAGAAAGTAGATATCAAATGCATGGGATTATATGTATATTCGTCAGGAACAATTTTCACAAAAAATGAAAGGAAGAAAGTTATTCAAATAATCTGAAATCCATGAGAAAGAAAGGAGGAATGAAAAATCGGAATTCTCGTTAGTTCGAATTAAACGATCTCAAGAGAAAATGAGTTCGAATTAATGAAAAAGTTTAACGCTATTCTGCCATTGAAAATTTCGGGACTTCATGTTTAGTTCGAATTAAGCGAAGATTCGAATTATCCTATTTCGAATTAACGAGAGTCGACTGTAATTTTCTTTTGTAAAATATGCAAAAATACTTCTCAAAAGGCTGAAAATTTGAGCTTAAAATGGAAACAAATCTTGAACAAATGAGTCAAACTACAAAAATAAATGCAGTCTGCACACTAAGAATTTCTCATATATATTATAATCTAAGACTGATATATAATTGTATAATTTTTACTCGAACAAAACTTTCTTAACGAAACGATTTTTACAGCCTTTAACATTAAATGTCTCTAAAAATAATTATTCAATATAGAATAGCTATATAGAATACATATTTTAGTCCATCTTGTGTATGCATATAAATTTTAACATGTTTGCAAAGGTGTAACATCTTTAAAATTCCTTTGAAACGATTTTCCCTCATAGGCCTTAACCTTTTCAGTCCCTGAGTACCCAAATGAGTACATCAGTTTTGTCCAATTTTATTAATGATACTCAAAAATAAATGAAATTTCGATATAGGAATAATAGTCTCGAATTCTAAGATTCGAACTAATGAAAATAAAACAAAAATCTCGCTCTGAATTCAAAAGAGAGGAGAAATAATTCAGTAATAATTAAAAATACTGTAATAATCGCCAGTAGCGGAGAGGTTAATGTAATGGAAAACTTTTGACTGTCCTTGTAAATAAACTAATCATGGTAGAAACTTCATTTTCAATAGGGTTTGTGCTGGGGTTTCAACTTTGTTGGAAAATGCTAATAAAAAAGCGACAGTTTCGTATTTCAATTCACTTAATTGCAATTGATGAAAACTACAATTTATTTGAAATCTAAATTTTGTCCCTTGGATCCCTAGGATTCAGGGGTCATATAGCGTAATGCCTTTATTTGTGTTTCTATTTTAAATCATAAATTTAAAACCGACACAATAATAGTCCAACAATATCCTGACACTAAATGGATATGGGTCATTCTCAGACAAAGGGAAATTTCGGCTTCGATAAAATGAATAGTCTCTAATATTTTAACTCTTGATTTCTGACTCAAATTACACCAGATTTTAAGAAATGGCAATTTTTACTAAGAAATAGCAATGCCGTTTTTTAAAATGTCTAAAATTGTCATTAATATAACCTTACATTCATAAATATAATACGCCATGATAATGACCATGGTAATGACATTTATAACGTTAACACTATTTTAGAAGTAAACTATAACAATTTAAAACTTATGGAGTATTTATTCTGAAAGCAGTCCCAAATTGTCTTTGAAACTTATTCTGTAAAGTTAAATTACTGAATAAGCATTTTAATAATAAAGAGCTTTGTAATGACACATGTTAAGTGCACAGACTGTAATTTTGGAACGAAATCCATAAATTGAAGCAGTTCTTGCATAATTAATTAAAAATAGATGCTATAGCTCGTATGAAGATGTGGAACTATATAATTTAAGATCCATATAAAAATAACATACAGGAGAAAATTAAATGAAGATTTACCGTGGAGCATAGTAATGACAGTTAATGCTAGGGACAAACTTTAAATAAAAATAATCAATAAAATGTTTTCAGTTCTGAATTTGGTGTTAAATGTATAAAAAGTAGAAACATCAAATACACACATATAATCATTACATTTGTTCTAAAGCTTTCCAAATCTTAACAATGAGGGTTTGAATTAAAAAAATTTGAATTTAAGGACAAGCCATGGTAATGACTTTTGCAACTTTAGAACTTATTTAGACATTGAAATTATTTTTATTTTCATATTTACAATTTTTCATATCTACAATGTAGTATTCAAACAGAAATGTTCACAAAAAAATGCAAACATTCATAGCTGACTTGATTAACTCACATTTTTTTTTTTTTTTTTTTTTTTTGCCAAGGACATAAAATTTCGCTTTATCAGAGAATGATCCATATTCGCCAATAAAATATCACAAACAAAAACAGAAGTTTTATTAGTATGAGAACAATATAGCAAAAATTTCTTAATATTTCGACTTACTTGAACTTCTCACACAGGATGGCAAAGGAGGCTTCCAAGATCCATCACGTCTACAAACATACTTACCAGAACGTCCTTTGTCACAAGAGATTTGACAACTGACTTTTCGGGTTGTGAATTGACATTCTGCCCTTCCGGCCTTAACTTGATCGAATTTGCATTTTCCATCAGCTGAAACATGAAACAATACAGAAAATACAGGCATTGGTTTAGCTTTTCATCTAACTAGGAAACTACAAGAAGTGTAAGTCACCAGTTTTGACGAAAGTGGTATCGTTGGAAAGATCTCACCGAGAGTAGTGAAAAACTGAATAGAACTACACATCGCAAATGAATCGTTTTCGAGATATCCTACAGAAAATATAGGCATTGGTTTTGCATTTCATTTAACTAGGGAACTGCAAGAAGTGTAAGTCACAAATTTTGACAAAAGTGGTATCGTTGGAAAGATCTCACCGAGAGTAGTGAAAAACTGAATAGAACTACACGTCGCAAATGAATCGTTTTTGAGATATCCTTAATTTATATCACGTAATTAGAGCATATTTAATGGGGGACCGCAAAAAAATTTATCTCGATTTTAACGAAAGTCGTATCGTTAAAAAGATATCATCATGAGGGACAAAAACCTCAATAGAACTACCTGTCGGAAATGAGTCGTTTTCGAGATATCCGATAATTTATGTCACGTAGCTAGTGCATACTGTTCTAGTGCACACTTAATGGGGGACAGCAAGAAATTGTTTTCTCGATTTTGATAAAAATGATGTTGTTGCAAAGATATCATTGTGAGAAGTAAAAAACTCAATGGAAGTGACCACCTGAAATGAGCCCTTTTCGAAGTGCCCAACAATTTATGTCACTTAATGTAGTTTCTCAGTCCTGTGCATTAAAAATGTCACACAAATTGTCGGATATCTCGAAAACGTCTCAATTCCGACGGGTATTCCTTTGAGTTTTTTAATCCTCAGGATGATATCTTTTAAACGATACCGCTTTCGTTAAAATCGAGAATAAATTTTTTTGCGGTCCCCCATTAAGTGTGAACTAGCTACCTGACATAAATTGTCGGATATCTCAAAAACGGATCATTTGCGACGGGTAGTTCTATTGAGTTTTTTACTGCTCTCGATGAGATCTTTCCAACGACACCACTTTCGTCAAAATCGGTGACTTACACTTCTTGCAGTTCCCTAGTAAGTCCTTGAAAGAAATATTTTGGTCTGGAAAAGAGAAATCTTTCAGTATCTTTACTAACGAATAAATCTCAAGAATATATATTTTTAATTCATCCGGGGGATATACATTTTTTGATTTAACAATACAAATTGTTTTTCAAATGGAACTAATCACTGATAAATACATGTTTAGCATTTTTACTTTCTTCTATTTTTACAAGAAGGTAGTATTGGATTTAATAAATTTTTAAATTCCGGTTTTTCACAGATTTATACCTTTTAGGGATTAGATATTCCAAAAAAATCCTATTTTTATGAAATGTTTAACTGTGAGTCTGTTTGTCTATCTTCTTGTATGTGACATAAATTGTGGGGCTCTCTTTCTCAATTACTAATCTCAGGATTTTTTTAAAAATATATACATATACATTCAGGTAGTCCCTGATATAAGTTAATTCTGATTAGTTTCTGGTGTAAATCGATCAACCATTGGCGCAACTACGCTGCATTTTTTTTTCGATTTCTGAAAAAGCTCTATTTGAAGAACTGATGCACGGATTTCCATCAAACTTCAAAATCTGTTAATCCTTGAAATGAATTAATGTTATTTTCCTTTTGATATAAATCACTCAACACGTGGCGATAATTTACTACTATTTGCGTGATTTTGCAATAGCGCTATTGCAAGAAATAATGCAGGGATTTTCAGATTCAATTAAGAGCCCACACTAGGAGAGACCGGGGCACGTTGGCCCAGTTTTTACTATGTTATTTTTTTCGGTACCTAAATTTTGTTTATTTTCATATGTAGTATTTTTTTACAATACCTAGTACATTTAACTAGTGAGGGAAACGCTTATTTTTAGTTAGTATGAATTTTTAAGAAGTTTATGAATTTAGTTATGGTGTGATGTCATGCGGACCAACCTACCCAGTGCACGAGGTAGGTTGGCCTATTGAGTGGGGCACGTTGGCTGCAATGCTCCTTTTTATGTTTATTTAGAAGTTAAATAAAATTTATAATAGTGAATAGGAACTTTAATGCATGTTTAAAAAATATTTGCAAATTAAGTTTACAAATCAGAGGGAACGTTTGCAACTCATGCACTAGATATATTCTTCCCCAGGCATACTTTGATTAAACTCCTTCAGACAACGTAGGCAGATATTGTCTTCGTCTTCTCATCTTCATTTTCTTTACTAGGTTTCTTCTTCCTGTTTTGACAATTCTGACCACTACATCCAGGCTGTGAGGGATCAAAAGGAAACAAAATCTTTTTCACAGATTGCTTTCCTTTGCGTTTTTTTTGGTCTGAATTCTTCTTTTAATATCATTTTTAATTTTGGTACAAATTTCTTTCTTCTGTTGCCTTTTGTTGTTCTTCAAGAGTTAATTTGACAGGGGTGTTGGTTTGACAGGACTGCTGAAGTTCTTTTCATTCCATTCGAAACATTTTTGTTCCTTATCTCTGCCTTTTCGAATGGTCTAATGTCCTCAGGTGTTGGAGTTGTCTTGCATGGAGCAGGAGAAGATGCAGTAGGCACATCTATGGAAATAGGCCTACACATAAATACCTGAGTTTAATTAGAAGCTTCACTAATTGCTTTGTCGTGCGTGCTTGAAGACTCTGGTCTATCACTGACATACGAAGGCATGAAATCAGAGTCACTAAAAACATTCCTATTGAAAATGCATATTCCAGTTATCTGAAAACCTGATGTTATGTTAAGTGGATTTATTGCATTGGGAAATACAGTTTTCACAATTCCCGGACTATCATAGAAGATCATAGGGCGTCTATTAATTGTCACCCAACCATCACAGGCTGAATTAAGATATTTTTTGAATGGGACATAAACTGTGCGGTCCAATTGTTGTAGCTCATGACTACAATGGCCGGGAAGGACAACAGTGTAATTCCGTTGTCTTTGCAATAATCTAAAACACGGTAAGACAAATGGGAACTATGGTTATTTATTAGAACAAGGCATGAATATTCCTTAGAACAGTGGAATTGTTTAACAAAATGTTCCATATATTTCAAAAACCCACTTTCTGTCATCCATCTAGAAGAGTTAGCATCGCCAGAACATCCTGTTGGGGCATCTCGAACAAAATGTTCTTTTTTAATGTACTCGAGGGAAAACAAAGAATGATGGAACGCTGTTGCCGATGGCACATACTGGCGCTTACTGCACGTCAACGGCTGTAACTCTCATGTTGTTTCTGCACAGTAAGGCTTATGGCACCTTCATACGAGTATAGATGTAATTTTCAGAGGCCTACTTGCTAATTAGGTTACAAACCGCTTAAGAAAAATTTTGTGCTAACAACATAACAATAATTATTTTCCAATAAAATACCGGGGCACGTTGACCCACCTGTCCAATGTGTCCCAAAGTAAGCGAGCCAACTTGTCCCATCACCATGTTTGTAATACCTTTCCTATTCTACACATATCTTAACGTTTAATATTTACTGTTACGTCAAAAGAATCGTTATAAAATGACCTTTCGAAATGTTACTCATCTTTGTTCTTGGGAAGTTTCTCTTGAGAACATTAAAACTTTCTGCACACTAACGAAAATTTGCTTCCAGATTGACGAAAGTGAAAAATCAACCTTGTTCTTAGTTTACTTTTACTAAGAGAACTGAAACTCGTGGAAGGGTAGGTTAAAAGGATTTCTAACATATTTCTGGACTTGAGGCGACATCTGGTCACTGGTTTGAGAATTAAAGCAAATCGGCCAATCTATCCCTTTGGCCAACGAGCCCCGGTCTCCCTTCCTGATTGAAAAAGACCCGGATAATAATGTAAAGTCTATGGCGGGTGTTCATTTAAAACATCGCGCTGATCTTTAAATGTTTTGACGTGATTTTTTTGCATAGGATTGCTGAGAATTCTCCACAACCGGCCTAGTTTTTACTTTTTTGGTTTTGGTTATATTATTTTTATATTAAGATAGTTTCAGTTTCATAACCGATTCAAACCGGTTCTGAAAGTTAAAGTATTTAAAAAAATCTGATATCAAAATCGAAAAAGTAAAATCTAAACCAGTTGTGGATAGTTCTCAGCTATCCTATGATAAAAAGAAATCACGTCAAAATATTAAAATTTCAGCGAGATATTTGAAATGAACGCCTCCATAGACTTTACATTACCATCTTGCCCTTCTAAAGTCAGTAGTGTGGCGCCTTTAGGCGCAACACTAGGCATAAAAAAAGACACGGATGATAATGTAAAGTCTATGGGGGCGTTTTTTCCAAATATTTCGCCCAAATTTTAATATTTTTACATGATTTTTTTGCACAAGATAGCTAAGGACGATCCACAATCGGCCTAGTTTTTACTTTTTTAGTTTTGGTTTCAGATTTAAAAACAAAATTACTTTACATTTGAAAACCTGCCTAAACCGATTCAAAAATTGAAACTATTGTAATATAAAAAATGTATAAGTAAAATCGGAAAAGTAAAAAATAGACCGGTTGCAGATCGTCCTCAGCTATCCTATACAAAGAAAAATCATGTAAAAATATTAAAATTTGAGCGAGATATTTGAAAAGAACTCCCTCATAGACTTTACATTATCATCCGGACCTTTTTCAGTCAGTAGTGTGGTGTCTTAATACTTAATATGAGTTTATTTGGTTTCCGGTTTGTAGTTTTGACCCCTGCCTAATAGATCTTCAACGAGCCCTGGATTAAGAGAAATGACGGAGACATTCGTTCAAAGAGTTAAAATTGGAATACAAAATATTTTAATTTTTTACTTTGTGTATTACATTTAATGTATTGCGTATTTCCAATTTTAACCTATGCATAGTTTGCTTTACCTTTATTTTAAACAATGTGTACGAATTTATATATAAGATGATGTAATACTGTTTTTTTAATTTACTTATTTTCATTATTTGAATTTATCACAGTATATGATCATTTAAAGGTAGCCTCTCATTTTCATTACTTTTCGCAGGTTATTTAATCTATATTCTTAGCGATATACTTAGACTAATCCCTCTGAGGAAAGTCCTAGTATATATTGGATATGAAGTATACTCTAAATATACTGTCATCAGCTTCAAAAATCACGATTATTGTGAATATCACTTGGGTTAATGACAAGCCTTTTGGCTTAAAATCAAATTATTTGGCGACAAAAATAAACACAACATCGTAAATAAACAAATAACGTGTAAATCATATTGTCATTTTTACAAATACATTTGCTATTTTTTTTAACTCTTCTATTTTAAATTTTGAATTTTATGCATTTTAATATTGTAAAAACTTTAGGTTCGCCCAGAAGAAATTGGGCAACCATTTGTGAAACAATTGTACTTTTTTTTATATATATAATAAATGTTAGGTGGGGCTTGTTGAGCTCAAGCCATATGGTAGGCCTCCCCACCTAACTGAATCTGAATCTGAATCTGAAAGTCATATCATGGAAGACTTAGGTACTAATAAAAATTAAATAATTAAAAAAAATAACATTTCAAAAATAAAATTTTCACCCATAAGAAATCTCCCGTAGAGGATACTCAAAATATTTTGAAAAAATGCCTATAAAACTATATATGTATATAGTTACAGATCACTCAAATTTAACGGCGAAATCTCAGCAGAAAATTTGGAAAAATAATTTCTAGTGGGTGTTTGTCACGAAACAGGGGAAACTTGCAAGCCGTTTTGCTAACCAATATAATTTCTTGCTAAATGAAAGGGATTTAAATGCATTTGGAAATTGCAATTGCATTAGTAATCTATATTATAAAGGTCAAACGTATCTGTGCTTAACGCATACGTCATTTTGCAAATGGCAACACTTTCCTGTACGATTTCGATTTCTCAATTTTCCTACTGCAAATTTTACACCTTTAAACATCGCATATTTTAAATTTTTACACCGTCGTACAGAGAAAAAAATATACTTTTACATAAAGTTTGTTTGAAAGCTATATCACTATTTAATTTTGAGATATAAATTTTTTTGTAGTTTTTAGTACCAGTTTTGTAATTGTGGCAACAGAATCACCCCATTTTCTCTTAAAATTGAAAAACAAAAACAGAAATTAAAATGCGTATATTATGCCTATAATATATCGTCTGGGATCGTGTCAATTTGGATATTTTGTTCTTTCACTCGCATGTATACCAAACATAAGAGACTCAATTGATAATATCATCAAAATAACTGATGTTTATTATAATTTACTGATTACATATGCAATTAAAGTTTAATTTTAATTATTTGGAAAACTGCGTTTTATTGAAATAGCATTTTGTTAATTTTAGCTTAAAATAATATTTGTTTGAGAGTTAGACTGACCACTGTAAGATGCATTTTTTTACTGAAACTAAATTTGTAGATTTATTATAAATGAATGAAAAAGTTCCATTTTAAACATTTTCTATCGTCGAATTTCTACGGGTTCTACCTCGTATAAACAAAATAAAAAGTAATTAAGAAAGTTACCATATTATTAACATTATGAAACAGAAAATAGCCGTACATCATATGATATCACTGGCATTACATGAAAATTGGTAGAGATTCATAAATTATTTAAAACGACAAGTTCATTATTTAGATATAAATACAATTTAAATAGAAAAAGAAATTAAAATAAAAAAGTACTCACAAACGCATCGTGGAACTTGACTTCGAGGTTTCCAACGACCGCCTTTGCACCTGAAAATCATTTTCTTTTTTCCAGTTCCTTTAAAGACATGAGATGCCAAGCATGTTGCAATGCAATTACTACAATCCAAAACAACACAATTAAAAACAAGTCGGAAAAAAAATGTTTAGACGTGGTTTGTAGCCACAGACGAATTAAGAACAATAAATTAAATTTAGTAAAAAGAGAAATTGAAAATAAAAATAATACTATAGAAATATATCAACATAAAAAAATGAAAAATACAAAAAAAAAAAAAAAAAAAAAAAAAACATTTTAGCAAATTACAGCGACTATTTGGAAAAAATATTTTCAAAGACTATAATTTTTGACTTTTAAAAGATTTCTTTGTTTAAAAAACAATGATAACATCATTTCATCAAAACGTCGCTTACGTAATAATAAAGTAATATTACTATGGCTGGACATTTAGAGTCATGTTAATGTTCCTGGACCAATCATAAACAAATATTAAATGAGGACCCCATAAGCCAAGGGGTATAAGTGAGAAAATTGAAAAAAATGAACTAAATACACAGACGACCTAAAAATATGCTGTTTTCATTTCAGGTAAAGAAATATAAGTGATTTTCTTATTAATTGCTGAGTTATAGAGGCAAACCACTTTTTTCGAAAAACAAACAATATTGATTAATTATACATTTAAAAAAATTGTACTTCATTTTTTAACAGTTATTGAAATATAAGTTCAAAGACCAGAATGCAACAAGCAGTAATTTCCTATTTCAATTCACTCAATTGTTATTGATGTTCCAATTTAACATCAATTATGTTTAAACTCAATTTACTCCAAATCGAAATTTTGTCACTTGTACCCCTTGGCTTCTGGGGTCCTCAAATGAAATTTTAGTTTAACAATTTTCGGTAATGTCAATTTTTAAGCTTCTGAACATTGCACATTTTCGATGTTTACACCGCCGTATAAAGAAACAAAAATTACTTTTAAATGCAACTTATTTGAAACCTGTATCTAAATTTGTTTTTGAGTTATAATTTTTTTTTTAGTTTTTAATACATTTTTTTCATCGTGGCAACAGAACTACTCCATTTCTAGACATTAATCATTGACCAATCAGAAAACGAAAAAGTTGCGAAATTTAACCGTTAAAAAGATTCAAATATACTTCAGATTTTCATTTCTCTACCGAGGATAACAACTATTTTTCAAATAGTTAAAAAAGAAAAATATGTATTAGATCCAAACATTCGAAAAAGAACGCGCATACACATAGAAAAAAAATCTTAGGAATTCTTTATTCAAATCTCATAAAACCATTTTTCATCACAATTTTTATTTATAGCTGTTTAACTTATTTATTGATTTTTTGAACACTTTACATATTCAATAAGTAAATTAAACAGTTTTAAGTAGAATGTTGATGTAAAATAATTTCATAAAACTTGTGTTAATTTTACGGCCTTTTGTACTAATCAATGATACAAATACTAAACTCCCTAGAAAAGAATATTAACATTTTAATTATTAAATATTAGAAAGTATTTTCACTTCTCAAATTATTAAATACAAAAAATGAAAATGTGCAAAAAGTTACTGTGGTGCTGTGCATATATATAGCTTCCTTTTTAGGGGCGAAGTGCGGGTTCTAGTTTATAATATTGTAAGATATCTATAGGGGGAGGGGTTTGTCACTTGATATCGATATTATTTTTGATCGAACATAGAATTTTGTCTTTTTGTTTGTAATATAGTCTTTGGTTAAAAATAACGTTATCATTTTTAGTCGGTTGTCTATATTTATGAAAATACGAAGTTGGTATTAAAATTACTAAATTATTATAAAATCTAATCTAAAATATGGGATACTTCAACTTATGACATTCCTATTCTTTTGCAAATATGCATGAATATAAAATCACCATATGAAAAACCAAATATGAAGTAAATGGAATTTGTGTTTTCTAATAAGTAAACGAGAATGAGAAAGAATGTTAACCTGTTTAGTTGATTATAACTTCTATTTATTCCCCCCCCCCCTTTTCCACCTCAACTCCACCTACGTTCGGAGCAAGCGCAACAAGACTTTATTACTGTTGAATGCTTTATCTAACAAAAAGCGTTTATAAAATACTGTATAAAAGTAACTTTTTTAAAAAGTGTTATCTATTTATAAATGCTACCGTTAAAAGGAAAAATCCGTTATTTCATAAAATACCTAGTTATTTCATAAAACAACTAAACAAATCCGATAAATTGTGTAAAATTATTAGATTCTGCGATTTAACAAGTTATTTTTTAGAAAAACGATTAAAAAATTAAAGAAACCCGTTAAAGTATTAAAGACAGCGCACAAAATCCGTTTGAACCAATTATAGCTGAGTTTAGTCAGTTTTGAATTGTTTATGTCTGTTTTGCATGTCAGTGTGTATGCTGCATTTCTTAGACCTCTTCTTCTTTACTAACGGTCATTGGGAGTGCATAATTTGACTATAATGATTTTACTTTCTTCCATCTTTAAAAGAAGAAAGTATTGGATTCGTGAAAAATTTCTACTGTTATCGATGAATTTACACGTTTTAGAAATTAATGAATAAAATTTGAGAGTTTTTAGAAAATGTCTGTGTATCATTCTGTGAGTCTGTATGTGACAAAGAATTTGTGAGCACTCTATCTTAATATCTAATGTTAATATCTAATGTGGAACTTTACAAAATTTTACATTCAGTTATCTCATGATATAAACCGGAGCTCATTAGTTTTTGGTGCGTATTGCTTAACAGATGGCGTTATTGCAATGCGCAGCAAAAGTTTAGACACTGGTATTATTTAACCTTTAAATAAAAAATACGAACTCTTGAGTTTTACAAATGCCTATACTTATTTTTAAATATATTTTAAAGATTTTAGGATAAAAATAATGATTATAATATAAGATAATATTTAATTTAACTGAAAAAAATAAAATTAGCATATTGCAAAAGTTTAGACACTTTTTTGATTTTTTGCCAACTGTTCACAGTAAAATGCATATTTTAAAGTTATGATGTCACATGTCTGAAGTATTTAAGTATACCTCGATATAGCATCAGTTGGTGAAGATGCCTCCAGCTAGAAATATTCCGTTAGATGAGGTCATTGAAGTAGGGAAGCTGAAATGGAAGGAGAAGACTGTTGCTAAAATTTCAGCAGCATTGAATCGTTCAAATAGTTCTGTCTATAAATTGCAGTCTAAGGATGACTCCTTCAAAACAAAACATAAATCTGGAAGTCCTTGTGTAATCAGAAAATGACATGACAAAAGGATCCATAAACTGCCATTTACACAAATAATGATTACTATTCCCATTAAAAGTAAGTCAGTACTTTCTGTGTTGGCAGATATGATTCGTTGATGAATTAAAGAAAGAGGAAAATCAATTTACATGAAAATTATAAAACAATCAGCTTTGAAATCTCACTACAAATTAGCGAGAATGCAATGGACTTGCAAACATACGTCATATGGACCCAAATGTTACTCTATGATATTCAGTAACGAAAAAAAGTGGAATTTGGATGGCCCAAAGGGGTGGGCATACTATTGGCACGACTTGCGGTAAAGAGCCTGAGACTTTCTTAAGTCGACAATAAGGAGCTGATATTTTAATGATTTGGTCCTCACTTTACTTTAATGCTCGAGTATTTCTAGAGATATTCAATGGTTGCCAAGCAACATAAGACTACATACATACGTTGGAGGACAATTTTTAGTCATTTGGGGAACTTTTAGCTGGTCCAAAGTATGGATTTTAGCAAGATAATGCATCGATTCACATTGCATACTAAACAAAAACTTCGTTTAACTCTGAAAATTCTACTTATCTCAACTGGCCAGCATGTAGCCTTGATCTGGACCCAATCGAAAATCTTTGTGACATCATATCTCGTAAGGTTTATGCAAATTTTTGCTAGACTTTTCAGTTAATTAATTTCAAGCTGCTATTTAACGTGTTTATTACAAAATACACCCTCAAGTTACACAGCATTTAGTTTCTTCGATGGAAAATCACATTATTGCTCTAATTGCAGACAATGTGCGTGCCGCTCGATTTTAATTTGTAGTTATTTTTCTGTAAATATACAGATTGTCTATACTTTTGCCACAATGTTAATTTCATTTTTTTGTCATTATATGTTTTGTAAAAGGTAAAATTTTAAATTTATTGTTTGTGAATAAAGATTAAGTAACAACTAAAGTATGACAGATGAATTACAAAAATTCGTTACATACTTCTGAAGATAGAAGCGTAATCAATCATTGTCGAAACTTTTGCTGAGCACTGTATGTCACATTATTCACAATTTCCACAAAATCTCTATCAAGCGCTAATGCACAGATTTTTATAAAACTTCAAATTCAGTTAGTTTCTAATATACTAGATTAGTGTTTTTTAGATTTTGGTGTAAATTGCTGCTATGCTGTATTTTTCACGCTTTCACAATATCTGTATGTCAAGAACTAAGGCTTGGATTTTTTATCAACCTTCAAATTCCATTACTATCTGATAAAAATTGATCCTTATGAGATTTTTTTTGTACATTACCAAAAAAAAAAGAGAGAGAGAGAGAAAACTCTATCTCACACACGCTCGCAATAACTGACATATTTATTGTAAGTTTCAACTCACCCACACTTTCATTCTGTGATGTACGGCAGAAAATTTTGTGATAAATAAAAAATAAAATTTAATTAGCCAGGCAAACAACTTATGACTGAAAAGAGATCACATTTCAGAAGGATCAATCAAAAACATAAACTGAAGATGAAATAAACACATTTTATTTTAATTAAAGTTATTTTTTAACTAAATTAAAATGGTTGAAAAAAATCCCTGGGCCTATAGGCGGAGGTAGATTTCGAAGAGTGCTTATTTCAACAACAACAAAATATATGATTAGAGATAAACCCAGTTTAATAACTTCATTTGGCCGTTTATGAAAATTTTTAATTTCATTTTTCTCCAAAAACTTGTTTTATCACAATCATCTTAAGAAAAATTCAGCTCAAATGCCCATTATGACAACATATTTTGAAATATATTCTGAATTTATTAAAAAATCGACCAAAACAGTACATTATACAGTTCCTAAATAGCCAAAAACTGTCAGTTGAAAGCATTTGAGAAAAAATTGAATTTAAAAATGAGTCATAAAATAACCGATTTGTTGTTTGAATACATCCTTAATTCTTTAATCATGATTGCTTCGGAAAATTTTGTGCGAAATACTCACTTTGACAGCATTTAAAAAAATATATTCTACCTTTATCAAAAAACTGGCCAATGCGTCACAGTATATAGTTCCGAAATAAGAGAATCTGTAAATTGGATGCATTTGAGAGCGAAAATGGATTTTAAAACGAGTCATAAAAAACGCAATTTGCTATGTGAAAACTTCCTTAAATTTTCAAATAACGAAGAGTTCGGGAAATTCTGTTCAAAATACCCTTTTTGGTAGCCTTTTTCAATATATATTCTGTCTTTATCAAAAAACCGATAAATGCATCACATTATATAGTTCCTAAATAAGAGGATCTGTAAATTGGATGAGTTTGAGAACAAAAATGGATTTAAAAACGAGTCAGAAAAAAACGCAATTTCTATTTGAATACTTCCTTCAATTTTCAGTCCCGATGACTTTCGGAAATTCTGTTCAAAATACCCTTTTTGGTAGCCTCTTTTGAAATATATTCTGTCTTTATCAGAAAATTGACCAATGCGTCACTTTGTACAGTTTCTAAATAAGGGGATCTACCATTTGGATGCGTTTAAAATCAAAAATGAATTTAAAAAGGAGTCTGAATATAAGCCTTTGGATTTGAGGTTTTTTTCTCCAACTCCTATTTTTGTTTAATTTCTTTTTGCTATACGAATTGGTCCTATGAAAAACTTGTCAATATAAAAGTTGTAGATATTTTTAAGAAGATGTAAAATAAATTTAATCAGATTTGATATCTTTAAAATTGACGGAGTTATGGATTTTTCTCTTTTTTCAGCGCCCTTTTTCTTTTGGTTTTTAATTTTTTTCATCGATAAAAGTTGGTCTTATCAAATACAAAAGCCTTGTAATAAGCCTTGTAAATACAAAAGTTTTAGATAATTTTAAGAACATTTACAAAAAATTTAGTTGGATTTGATATCTTGAAAATTGACAAAGTTATGAATTTTTTTCTCTCAAAATCCCTGTTTTTTTTCGCCCCTTGAGCCCACTTCTAAATTTATCAAAAATCTGTCATGCATATACTTTTGACCCATTTTTAAGAAGTAATATAAACTTTAAACCGATTCGATATCTACTTTAATTAAGAAGTTATGGCATTTTTTCGGTTTTCACAAAAACGCCCCCTATTCCGACCCCCTTGGTCCGATTTTGCCCATTAACGAACTCAGCCAAGATTTTATCCCCATTGATTTTATGTACTAGTTTGGTGGAGATTGGTGAAGAATTATAGAAATTATCGTGTCCATAAAAAAGTGAGATATATATATATATATATATATAGATAGATAGATAGATAGATAAACTGGTGTGATTGCAATAGGTAGTATTTCTTACGAAATCTACCTAAAAATTTTATTTGATTCCATTTGACTTCCTAGTTACAAGAGAATGTGTTCGTCTCTAATATAAATTCGAATATGATCAACATAATTTTTGTTTTATGTTATGTAATTTAAATTGTACGGTACACAATTCGTTCCAATCTAGTGGCACGAATACAAGTCGCTCAGGATCTGAGGGCCAAAAGCCTCGCCTCGGTACCGGTCGCGTGGGATGGAAGTGCAAACGACGCCGGCACGTAAACCGGTCGCTCGTCCCAAAAGGAATTAAAAGGAATGAGAACAAAAAAAGTGCCATTTCCAACCAATCATAATAAATTATTCTATTAAAATATTTATTTACTCCTCAAATAACAAGCATTTTTTAATGTAAGAAAATTTAATGCTCTATAACAGTTTGAAGTATAAATTATCAAATATTTTAAATATTTTATCTTCACAAAATGCCTTTATGTAGTTTCTTTTCCTTATAAAAATATTTTTTTATGAGAAATTTTGATGCAACGATAATATTTCATAACTTCACTCATTTTTACTGCCTCAGTTATTTTTCTTTATTACTAGAGATACGCAGAATTCATTATCGTTTGCAAAAATGAATCCATATAATGAAAAAATATATTCAACAAAATAATATATTTTTTTAATCATTCCATAAGAAACTAATAGTGTCAGAATCTACAGAAAATATTTTATTTCTATGAAGTCCAAAAATTTTTCTTTGTCTTATTAAATTAAAAAGAACACTTTTTGTGATATTTTGGCGGAATAATAAAAATATATTTTATTTATTTATTTAATCTTGATTCGATCTAAAATTATTAACTCCTTGACTTTTTTTCTTCTGAAAATATAGGTGTTTCATTTTTTAATTGCAAAAATGCGTGAGTAATGGAAAGACATATAAAATAAATTAATTAAAATAATATTTTTAAAAGTTATTCATTATTTAAAAAAATGTGCAAATCTACATATAATAATTTAATTTTATGTTTAATTTCAAGTCAAAATACTAAATAGTTTTTTGTTTGTGTGTGTGTGTTCAGTGTACGATAAAATATAATTTGTTTAGCCTAGTACAAGATTCACTACGTCCATTCTAATAATTACAAGTATGCTTATGAAAAAAAAAAGTAGGGAAAACAACTGTAACATGTTGCGGCATCAAATCCGAAAAATTCGGGGTTAACAAGCAAACGCCGTACCATCTGAATTACAATTAACGTTAGCCTTCCATTACAAAGTAAGTATTTTAGTTGTCTTATTAAAATGCTATTACACGTAAAATTTCCAAGCGACAAAAATCTTCTGCGTTTTTGCTTTTTCGAATCGTTTCATTGGCTGTTCGTGAAATGGTTTTACCATCATACAGGTTTCCAAGCACTTGATTGGCTGTTACTAGCGACTCGATTCGTTTCAGGTGTCCAAGACGTTCGAATAAGATAATCGCGAGCTTCTCGAGCGACTCTCCTGGAGCCTAAAAGTGCTATTACACGTAAAAATTCCAAGCAATAAAAATCGCCTGCGTTTTTTCGTGTTCTAAGCATTCCATTGGCTGTTCGAGAAGAGTCTTTACCATCATTTGGATTTCCAAGCATTTGATTGGCTCTTACTGGCGACTCGCTTCGTTCCAGGCGTCAAAGACGCTCCGACATAAGAGAATCGCGCGCTAACCAAGCGACTCCCCTGGTCCCATAGGATAACATGGAGACTCCTGCAGCAGCGCACGTGTAATAGCACCTTTAGGAATATATGGAGACGCCTGGAATTTGAAGCGACTTTGACTCCTCGTGCAATAGCACTTTGGGACACACCCTCCCTGTTTCTCAAGAACTAAGAAGAGTTGAATAAAATCTTTTGAACTACAGGCATGAGGTCTCTACATTACAACATATTTTAAAATTATCAGCAATTGCGATTACATAAGTTAGCCTCTTGCTTTTTAAACACGTGAACCAGGAGTGAGATGAGGTCAAATTTTTTCTTAGTTTTGTCATTGCGAAAATAGATTTCGTTTTAACCAATAAGATTGCTTTTACAGTAATTGAGTATTATTTCTTCTCAGTAATTGAGTTTATTCTTTTGTAACATATCTTTTTCAGACGGAAATATTAGATAAATAAAAAAAATTAATCCTTACAGGTCACCACCAGATCCTTTGCAGCGCAAACCCACACCCTTCGGATAGTTGAGTTGAGGACATTTGTCACCACCTCCGTCATCTGCAATAATGATTTATGAATTAAAAATAATGATTCTATTAATCCAAGAGCCTACACCACAAAACCCTAATGTATCAAGCACAAGGAAAACATACCTTTAATTTATGAAAGAGTAGAACTAGACAAGTTTAATGATACATGTTTGACGGAAGTTAACTGGTGCATAAGCCAAAAATTAATACCCTTAGCAGTTGATTCGTATGTTTATCAGCGTGTTTTTCTGATCTCAGTCCTCGATGTTTTCTTATCTTGGATTGTAGGACAAACAAAATGATAAAACATACGAGTCAATCACTGGTGGTATTAATTTTTGGCTTCTGCACAATTTCACTTCCAGCACTCATGGATAATCAGATTCCTATATTTCTATTCTTTCATAAAACACAGGTTTTTTTTTTCTTGTGCTTGATATCTTATGGTTTGTTTCTATCGGCTCTTAAACTGTATATACATACTCAGAGCTGCCACTTGGTTCTCATTTACAAACACCACTTTTATTTAAAGAAAACATGTATTTATAAATTCCGTAGAAATGTACCAGAAAGCGTATTTTTCTTACAATTGTTGCAGAAACCTACCTCTAATTCCTTTGTAAAAAATTACTGGTTTAAAAATAAGCTTTTTCCTTAAAAAAATATCAACCGACTTCAGAAAAAGTGCTAAAAAGAATTAAATATCTCTTTGAAATTCTCTGATGACTAAACGTTATCCAATAACCGCACATCAGATATCAGGTACCGGCATAAAAACAATTAAATTTAATATGTATAAATGAATATCCACCAAACTTGGATTTAAGACAGAATAGTTTTTACATGAGCTAAATTTTCATGTTTATGATTTAATATATGAATGTATACATAAAAAAAGTAAAGAATTACTTTTTGAAGTCAAAACAAACAATCACAATCGATAATGATCATCACCATTTTAGTAATGGTACTAGACCCAATGTATTCACAATTCTTATATTTCAGATAGTTTGCCACCAATATCAAAATGTAGTTTCTTACTTTTTATATGTATATATTCATAAATTAAATCATAAGTAAATTCATCTTTTGTTAAAATAATATCTCAAATATCTATGTTTGGTGATATCCGATGTGTGGATAACGTGTCGTCATTAGAGAATTTTAAAGAATTAATTCATTTTAGTGCTTTTTCTAAAGTCGAGTAGTATTTTTTTTAAGTTTATTTTATTTTCTACTTTTTAGTTATTCATACAGTAATACTCAATTATGTGTACTGACATACGGTGTCGCTTTGCAATGCATTGAATAATTCATGTACTTTGTTGGGCTTTGATGTATTCAATTTGTTGGTCAATTTCCTATTTGGTTTTCCGCTTTTCGAAAACAACTTACAATGTCGGTTAATGTCGTTGTGGATCATTAGGTTTTTAGGATGTGATAACTTGTTTAGATAAGATCTCATTTTTCGAAAAGTTTCCGCATTTGTCAAGGCTCACATCGATTCTTACGGATCTCGAAAATGGGTATAGAATAGGGATGGGACGAATAGTGATTTGGCCGAATAGCCGAATACCGAATATTCGGCCAAATTTTAGGCCGAATACCGAATATTCGGCGGCCGAATACTAACTTTTTTTTCCAGTAAAGAAAATAAATTTTGATTATATATAATTTTAAATATAGGAGCTCATTAATAATTATTACTCTTAAGTGTGCTTTTAAATGTATTTTCAAATTACAAAAATTTATTTTAACACAAAAAAATTATGAAATTCCATTATATTCTTTTATTCTAATGTACATCAAATTGATTTTCAGTAAGTCAAGATATGAAGATATTTCCATTAAAATATGAAAAATGTACTTCACTTTTTCTATCAAATGATACTTTTGCCCTTCTTTGCATAAAAGTCAATAATATTCTTAATCTCTCTCTGTTTCTCAGAACTTACAAGGAGATTTTTTCTGAAATAACCTTTAAATGAAGTAAATTTGATCATTTAGAGTTTGCGTCCCTAATGATAAGTAAATTTGTAAGAATGAGACTGTTCTGAAATCAGTTGCCAAGCTTTAAATTACAAATTACATTAAAGCAAAAGGTTATGCTTAAAATAGAATGCATTATGTTAACAAAATCCTTCACATTTGAATTGGTGCATACAATATTCATCTTCAATATTCCACTTATTCAGCAAGCATCAAAAGGATAAACAGATATTGATAACATGAATGAAGGAAGATGTAAATTAAAAATATATACATAATAATGTTACATATTTAAGTCAGTAACTATGCAAATAATTATTTAAAAGTGAAAACTATAGAATGAAAAAAATATTTTGTTCAGTATTTAGAATTTATGTTTAAATATTTATAAAACCAACTTCATAAAGCAAGTTGTGTCATCTAATGCATATCTAGTTTGACACCAGTTCTGTTTTCAATTGTACCGTTGTATTTGGAATAGTGATATTTAATTTTGAAAATGAATCTTCGTTAATATACCTAGTGAATGAATTTTTTCATTTCTTACTTTATAGAAAATAAGTTATGAATTTCATAAAAGCCTTTTTTATAAGTGCATGGAATTTGCAGATACAGTAGACTCCCTCAAATCCGCACTCCTAAAATCCACAACTCTCTAAAATCCGCACATATTTTACAGATGTAAACAATGAAACAGTCAGTTCATATATAGATGCAAATTTTCACTTTTTTAGTGTTTATATCAATTCCATACATTTTTTAATTTGTAATTTTTGTTAAGGTTATTGAATTGATGTCTTTTCATGAAGAAAGAATAATTTATTTCTGAAAAAATAAAGATGTTGCTGATATCATTGGTAATCACAATCTTACCACATATACTTATGTATTATAATCAAGCTTTTTTAGTTATTAAGTCTGGCTAAACCTGAAATAAAGCTTCATTATTTTATGATCCTGGTGTGAATTAGTAATGTACTTTTATGAGGCAAGTTTTATTGAATAATTTAGGAATAACACATTTCATATTTATAATGAATATTTAATTGTACATTAATGATTATTAACTTGACCTTTGCTTTTAGTATTTTAATCATTTTAAAAATTATCTAAATTTTTATTATTTTAGTTTATTACTTATTTTAATATTTTAGTATATTGTAAGCATTCATTATACTATTGATTGTATTATTAATTACATTCAAATTACTGTTTAAAAATTGTAAACAAGGCAATGACCAGAAATCCGCAAAATTTTAAAATCCGCTGAACCTCTGGTCACAAGCTGTGCGGATTTGAGGGAGTCTACTGTATTAATAAATATTCGATTGTTTTAGAATAAGGCAGTGTTTTTCTTTTTTTTTCTATAAGTGTTTTTATATCTTGAATATCTAATATATCATTCTCTAATGGAAACTTTTCCTTTACAATTAAATCCCCAACTTGGGCAGCATTTTTTAAAATATCACTAATTTTCATTGGAAATACAGAATCTGTATTATCTGAATTAGTATCTGAATAACTGTATATTTTGTAAGTAAGAATGAGAATGACTTCATAAATGAAGTAGCCAATTTGGATTAGAGAAAAAAAAAATTGCAAGAAATGAAATTCTTTAATTCCTAAATTTATTTGGCGAAATATCTTTCACTATTCGGCGAGATTTTAGCAATATTCGGCAAGATCTCTTAACTATTCGGCTACAGGTATTCGGCCGAAGTATTCGGTCAACAAGCCTTCAATATTCGGCCAACCGAATATTCGGCAAAAGGGCCGAATAGGCCGAATACCGAATAGTGGCCGAATATTCGTCCCATCCCTAGTATAGAAAAGCAGGCAATCCATCAAGTTAAGTGTTCTTGCGCATCAGAGAGTGGAAAAGTGCTTGCTTACATACATAAGTTCACAGCAAAAAAACTGCATATATCAATGCATAGTAAAATGCTTTTCTAATATAGTCAAAAGTACTCCCCGTTCAATCAGAAAAAGCAAAAAGAAAGACTTTATAAAAAATTCTCGCTATTCTTTATCAGACAAACAGTACAGTCTGATTCCCATAAAGGCAGTAAAATCATCGAAAATGAACGGTGATGATTAGATGAAGAATCCGAAACTGATTCTTTATCAGACAAACAGTACAGTCTGATTCCCATAAAGGCAGTAAAATCATCGAAAATGAACGGTGATGATTAGATGAAGAATCCGAAACTGATAACCTAAACTAAGCTGCATCTATGTGAGTGTGACAACATTCAATGCCCAGACAGATCTTCGACAGAATTCTTGTCCAAGCTATAGCAATGCTACGCATTTTCTATTATAGATCTTGATGAAAGTTGCAAAAAAAATTTGAGTGTATATGTGCGAGACGTTATCAAGATTAGCGATAATGGCCGGGTCATCAAGATGCTTAGAGACTGGCTTTTATGCAGAATCGTTTTATCAAATATTATACCCCGTTTTTCGTCATTTATAAACTGAGGAATCCTATTTAATCAAAAGCTAAAATCATTCTGATATCTAATCCGGTAACCAATCTGAATGTAAAGACAATATCGGTATACGTAGCAATGAGCATTATTGTGCGTTTACTTATAGAGATACTTTTTACCTCCGGAAAAATCTGTATGTTACCGTTAAAGCGTATAATCTGTTGTTTCTTAAAATACCTAGTTATTTCTAACGGTTAAAGTGTTAAACACGGCACACGAAATCCGTTTGAACCATTTATTTCTGATTTTAGTCAGATTTGAATTGTTTATATCTGCTTTGCAGTCAGCGTGTATGTTGCATTTCTTAGACCTCTTCTTCGTTATTAACTTTCAATGCGTGTGCGTGTTTTGCCAAAAATTTTGTAACGCCACCTGTAAGGCGATTGCCATCTAAACGTAAAAAAAAAACTAATTCATTTCAAGAATTAACTGAATCTGAAGTTTCATAGAAATCCATGCAATAGTTCTTGAGATAGAGCTGCTGCAAAAATCTTTAAAAATGCAGCTTAGCTGCGCCTCCTATTAAGCGATTTACAACAATCCTAAAAATAAATAAATAATAATAATAATTCATGTAAAGGACTAACTCAATCTGAAGTTTAGTGAAAGTCCGTACAATGATTCTCGAGATAGAGCGATTGCAAAAATTGTAAAAAATGCAGCATAACAGCACAAACTGTTGAGCTATTTAGACCAAAATTTAAAATAAACGTCATTTCCTGTAAGGGACAATCAAAAGCCTGCAGTTTTGCAACCTTTTCTCTGTTTGAAATGAACAGCGAAAAGTTAGAAAAAATGCAGGCTTGAAATTGGCTAATCTTATTTTTCTAACAGGCAAAGAGAATTTGGCCGGGATCTGGCAGATTTTGCGTTGTCAACGAAACCAAATTGACAAATTAGAAGCAAACAATTTTGCGAAATTGTCGCTGCTTAAAGTAAGTATATTTTCTTATTGGCCAATCTTATTTCGCAATAGCGCAAAACTTGTATGAATCCAGTCCAGTCAAAATTTCGCAAGAACATGTATGTGTGTAAGAGTAACAGCATGGAAAACAAGCGCTTCTAATTGAACGTATTCTTGGAAAAGAATCCGAATTTTAAAGTTTTTATTTTTAAAAAGTTCTAATCAACAGAGGGATGGAGCACTTTCATTGTTCAAAATAGAGATCTGTACAAACGATGGAATGATTATGCAGCTACAGCTGCAGATTTCTAACAGTGTAAATTTTCACATTTATCAATCTACTTTAGTTAAGAGTGGAGATTCTATATAGATCCCGGTCCACTGTCCAGTAAAGATTTCGCACTTTGTAGAAAAAAGTTCTCTTATCGCTGTATGAGTAATAGCCTGAAAAATGAACGATTCTAATTGGACGACTGCTTCAAAAAGTATTGGAATTTTTTTATGTTTTTATTTTTTAAAACTTCTAATCACTAGAATCTGAGGAAACTGATATGGGACCACACGGTAATTATATACTTTCAAACAAAAATAATGATCTAAATCAGTTCACATCAATGGAAATTATGAGTGAATAAAAAATACATATAGGTCGAATTCATAACTTCCTCCTTTAAAGTCGGTTAAAAAGTAGACTTCACTGTAAAAAAGAAATTGACCGTTTTGCTGCATCGTCACTCCACCACTTATACAGAAAAGGATTACTACAGCCTATTATGGAGCAGTCTCATTGGTCAAAAGAGAGATATTCTTTGAACGTGGGGGAGTGACGATGCAGCAAAAGGTTCAAATTTTTTACAGTGTAGTGGGAGCCCTTCATTCTAGAAAACAGCGCTGCTTTGCTCGCTAATAGTTAAAATAGTGGAAGTGATAGTTGTATATCTGATTTTTATAAGAAGTAATTAAATATTTTGGAATAATTCAAAAATTTCTATTTAAGCCATAGTATGACTAAGTTTCATTATTACACTGCTTTATTTCACAATAACACTTAATGTAATTAGAAAAACTAATGCTAGCTCTAAATAAATAATAATTAAATATATATATTTTTTTAAACTCAAAACGTCAACACAAACGCTCTTTTCAGTATTCATTTGAAGTATTCAATTCTTTAAAAACAATCTTCTTAGTAGGCATTTACGAATTAAAACTAACCATCATGTTAAAAAATAAATTTCTTTTCTGATGATCTATCATCTCGTAAAGAGTAGTGGCACTAACATAAAATGCCTGTTTTGAAAAAGGACTGTCAACGTTAATTTGCCAACGTTAATTTCAAATCTGTGATTAATTCCTAATCTTCTACAGAAATGCACTTTAGAAAGCTTTAAAAGGACATTTAGAACATTTGTTGTTTTTGCCTGCATTTGTTGTTCCTAGATTTTAGCTGGGTTTTCCCAGTAAATGATTTAAGCTATGCCTTATCATTTTATTGCGAAACTCCAAGTTTTCGGTTTCAGTCTGTTGCTTTCAACCACCCCACGACTGTCATAACGACTGCATTCAAGACTGGCAAGAATGTCGACATTCATCGAATTTGATCACACATTTCTAATAGCAATCAAAATGAATTCGAATGCGTTCTTGCATTCGAATTTGCCAAAGCATCATATATATATATATATATATATATATATATATATATATACTCCCCGTTTTAAGAATGTGTACACGGATTTTTTCTATTATTTCTTATTTTATTATTCAGTCAAAATTAAATCTATCGGATAAGCATAAAGTTACAAGTGAAAGGTATTCGATACTTTTATTTATTTAATCTTTTATTACTAAATTATTTTATTAAATGTTAATCCCAGAGCAATGTGCTTTTTTCTGAACATAAATATAGATTCTATGTGTAAATGATACCATAATCTTCGTCTTCACCTTCGTAATAACGACTTCTCCCCCGATGTCCTCTGCACCGGCCAATTACCAATACTATGGTAATAAGGAAAAATATTTTGTACAACATTTTCAACTGTGCTTCAGTTAACACCAAAGTTCTGTAACGGAAAAAAATAGATGTATTAAAAACTTAATAAACGGTAATCTAGATAAATATTCAATGTTTGTATAATTGTTTCTTATGGAGTTTAACATTTTTTAAACGATTCGCATAGATTTTCATAAACGTACATTTTAAAACATAAGTAATTGTTTTTATTTTATAGCTTCAAAATTTCCTCGACTGCTATTTACCTGTTTTCTTTTAACATGGTTCGTACGGATACCGTTATTTTCAAGGTAACCTACCAGAACATTTTAATAGAAAATTAAATGCTCTTCAAACGCATAAAATTTCATCTAATATAAGAAGAGATTTTCTGTAGGAAAATGCTGGTACCAAATAATTTTCCATTCATGAAGTTGCAGGTACCGTCCGAACCATGTTCAATCACCTGCCATTTTTATTTTTATAGAAATCTTTGTTTTTAGCACTTTCCAAGAAAGTTGAAACGTGCTTATGCATTCGGCTTGTCTCTCCGTCTGTTTGCACTCTAATTCCTGTAAATATACTTGGATTTTCATGAAATGCATAAAGTGTATTTAGGGTCAACAAAGCACATTTGGCATTGCATATGAAATATGTACGATTAATGATTCATTTACAGGGAAACTCAAAGGAATTCAATTACATTATGGTATTTGGGAAAAATAGTTTGGAGCATATTTTAATACTATTACGTTATTTCAAATGTATTGAAACTGATATAATTCACAACATTTAACTAAGATTATGTAAAAAAGAGCATTCATAATATTTTTTATTAATTTACAGGAAGACGCAAAAAAAATCTGTTTCAGTACTGTCGTTGCGCAATAAAAGCTGGAGAATAAGTTTTAAAATTCGGTATGCGCTTTTAAATTTTATTAGTTTTTTGCATATTACTCTTTATATATAAGTTCTATATGTCATATACAAAGCTGTACAAAAGTATTTGCATACCATTCTCTTTATCAGAGGAAGTTGCTGAAGGGGATTTTCAATTGTTATCTAACTATAATAACTAATTGTGAACTAACTAACAACTGTTATCTGTTTAATCACTGATTAGCTTTTAATAACTAACTGTTTATAAATAATAAGTAATTAAATAAAACAGTAATTACTAACTACATAATTTATAATAACTATGTTAATATATAACTGTTAATATTTAATAACTATATAACATTACTCTTAAACGAACTAAATTTTGGAATGCATGTTGTTAATAGATAGAAATCTCAATATCATATACAAGGCAACTAAAAAATACAGATAATTTTCCGATTGTAGATGGAAATAGCTGAAATTTGGTTTGAAATGCGTTGTTCCCTTCCATATTATAAATTGAGACGTATTATTTTAGTTATTTAAACGGTGCAGTTACGCTACATCATTCTGAATGTGTTTGAAAGTGCTTTATAATCTATGCTTGCAGCATTTTTTTTTTTTTAATTGAATTGAATTGACATTTTTAGTTTTCTCTTTTCAAAGCCGAAAATTGTGTAAGGCCTATATATTAAAACAGAAAAACAAATCCTTATAAACTACTTATATCTTTGAAAACGGAATTTAATATTATTCTGACCTGATAATGTTCATTTTTATACAGAAAATTTGTAACCTTTATTGAAAACTCATTAGAAGACAATATATCTCTTTAAATAAATTTGAAGTTTAAACATCTAAAGAAGTTTTAAAGAATTTAAATAAAGAAAATTTTCATATAATAATAATTTATTAAATATGACGTCATTTTCAATTATATGTTTGAAATTTCATGTAAAAATGACTCTTAACAATCAATTTCAAATGTTTATTTCCTATTTCATGTATATTCAACAGTTGTAACATTCACTTTGTTGATTAGACTTTGAATGCTTTAGATGCAAAGACAGTATTCTCTAAGATTTATATTAAATAGAAAATAAAACATAGAAACAATATTTTTAAGTCAGTTCGTTCTCTTTTTTAAGAAACTTCAAGAGTGACGTCATAGCTGAAAGTGTCGTGATAATGCATCATTTTCATGTAATCACTCTAGATTTAATTTTTATGAATGAAAAAGTAATAGTTTAGAAAATAACATCATATTTTTACAACGAATATTGTAGTCGATTTATATGATATAAATAATACATTACATGGTGATATAACATGGCTACTAGTCAGTTGGTGCTCCTTGGAGGGATATTGCTATAGAAACGTCGACTAATATGCGCAATGTCTAATGAATATTAACTGTATAACTGATGTTAATTTCAATCGAATGCATCTACTTTAATGAAATAGCCATTTTAAACTGCAGCGGATAGCGCGATTTTACTATGAATCCACACCCCTCCCTCTGATACGCAAAATGACTGGTAGTTTTATTATCTACAATAACTAATTTGATGCTTCATTTTGGATATGTATAAGCTTTAATTCATAAGAAATACTATATGAAATCGAATGTTTAAATTTTCGACACTTCATTGAAATTTTGGTATTTTTGCTACTATCTGAGGAATTCTTTGCATTTCATTTACAAGCAATAAAATAAAGCTTCGTTCTTCTTTATAAAGAGCAAAAACTTTACTATGATTACATCAAAATGACCTGAATATTTCCCTTAATATGCGCAAAGACAAGTGATTCTTCTAATGAATAAATAAATCACTCGTTTAATTTTTAAATAACAAATTATTAATGCGGACAATTTCGTTTATAGATCCTCTTTTTTTCTTGAAGTTAAAACAATGCCACAAATACTTTTTCCTTGTTCTTAAACAAACAGAAGAACGCCATAAATGACAGAAAAAAAAAATATGCTTTAAGGAACTAGTACTTAAGGTTCACATATAGAGATCTAAAACTACAAATCCCCTTAAAATATCAATTTAATTATAACTAAAGTAAATCCACACAATCGCAAATTTAAGATCTATAAACTAGTAAATAATATTCAAATCTAGAAAACGATTTAAGTTAAATAATTATGAAAATTTCTTAATTTCTGGGCCACACTGCGTTAATGACATCTTGCAAATCAGATGAAAATAACATTTATTTTATGAGGAAATCAACACATATATTATCATTTAGGTACCTGTGAATAATATACAGTCATACAATAAATACAATAAACCCAACTGGAGTGAAAAATTACACACAACCAGGAACCGAATCCGGGACCACAACACTACATGCTGTTGCTCTAACCACTGAACAATTCCTTCCGATGCATGAGTGTGCAATTTCTCACTAGTAAACCAAGTTGGGAAAGTCATCGGCAATCCTTAAAGCGCAACACTTTTCACAGAAAAAGACCCAAATGGTAATGTAAAATCTATGTGAGAGATCTTTTCAAATATCTCGCTCAAATTTTAATAATTTTACATGATTGTTTTTGCATAGGATAGCTGAGGACGATCCACAGCCGGTCTAGTTTTTACTTTTTCGATTTTGCATATATATTTTTTATATTATGATAGCTTCAATTTCAGAACCGGTTTAAACCGGTTTTGAAATTTAAAGTATTTTTTTTTTAAATCTGAAACAAAAATAAAAAAGTACAAAATAGGTCGGTTGTGTATCGTCCTCAGCTATCCCATGCAAAAAAAATCATATAAAAATGTTAAAATTTGAGCGAGATATTTGAAAAGAACGCTCCCATAAACTTTACATTGTCATCCGGGTCTTTTTCTGTGCCTAGTGTGGGGCCTTAAGATATCCTTGGATGACAGGACAACGATGAATCGATTTACTATTCCATCGATCTACACTATATATTAAAACACACATACACACACGAATAACGATTACAGTGAAATCATAAAAGTACATGCAAGTGATATACAGACATACATACAATAAATCCAATAAACTCAAGTGCGTGAAAAATAAACCAGAGCCAAAATCGAACCCGGAACAAAGCACTCATTATTCGTATATTATATGTATATTGTTTGTATATTATTTGTATATTATTTGTATTAAGATTTGCAGGCGTTATTTGTGTGTGTATGTGTTTTTTAATATACATTGTAGATCGATGGAATAGTAAATATATTCATAGTTGTCACTGTCACATGGTTGATAGAATAAGCTCAAAATCGGTTGTTCCCAAAATGAAAAAAAAAATCATAAGAACTGTATCTATATATCCATTGATAAGTGACAATATAGCATACACAATATTGAACGTGCTACTATGTTTCTAAAACATTAATTAGTAAATCTGCTTGCTTGTCATGTATATGTTGCGGCCAATACCCGAACTGGCCAACTTCCTGGCCAAAACCCGAAATACATGAAATAAATAGCGTATTTCGGGTTTTGGCCGGCCAATTCACGAACTGGCCGGGAAGCCTTGGCCAACATCCGAACTATGATGCATAGGTACTAATTTTTTTGTAATTAAGATAATGTAACATTAAAATGTACATTTAAAATGATTCCCATTGATTATAGGGTCATTCCATGTCAATTCAACCAGACCTTGTAACCCGACTCTCAGGGATTTTGATGAAACTTTGTGTACACACTAATTCTATCATGAAATAATTCCATCAGAAATTTTTCCTTCCCAGACCTCATAGTTTGTGAGATATGGGGGGTCCAATTCTTGGGGGTTTCTCAAATCGCACATTTCTGAGTCTGTATTTTGAGATTGCAGTTCCATCTTCAAAAAATTGTTTCTCTGGATCTAAAACATGAATCATCTTAAAAATATCACTGTAAGAATATAAAAAGATTCATATTTTAATAAAAATATTTAAAAAAAATTACTTGTAATATTTAGGATAAAAAAAGTCAGCCAAAGTTGAGAGTTATGGTTATTTTACCAAAATTTTGGGACTTCACCAAAAAGGCAAATTAAATTTCCAATTTCTTTTTGCTTTAAATTAAAGTTTACACTTTGGGCTTTCTACCTATGAAATAAAAATGATGTGTTTTCGCATGGCTTATGCAAAAATTTTGGGTACTTTCCAATTAGCCGGATGCATGCTTTATTTTTACATATGTGTAGATCTGTGTAAATACAGATATATTATACATGTACATATGCGTGTATATATACAGTATATTGATTTATATATGTATAACACTGGTGTCCGTCTAACCGAAAAGTACCAAATTTTGCCTTGTTTTGAAAATCTGCACCAATTAAGGGGGAAGAAATCTGACTAAGTTTAGCTGTGGTACTTAAATAATTACTATAGATTCTATGAGTTATTGAACTTAATGTTATTTGATACATGTTTTTTTATTTGTAAAGTAAAGTTTATGCTTTGTTTTTTTATTTAAAAAAAATCTGGCTGCAATATGTTTCCGCATTAAATTTAGTGAATGGTCCATGTGTTTCCTTTAGTTATTTAATAATGGGCATTTTTTTCTGATCTTAAGAATATCTTTGTTTTCAATAATTTAATTCAAAACATTTACTTTTTTACAGTATGAAATAAATAAATAATTCTTCGCACATTTGCATTCTTTTTTTAATGCTTATATATTAATTATTTATGTTTAAAAAATGTTCAAAACCTTTTATTTCCTTTCCTAGGGTAATTTTAATCAGTTTAAATATTTTTTGACAAGTTTAAATACACAAATGTTTAACAGAACTTAATTTTGTTTCTATAGTCTGAAAGATTTAATTGCACCTGCCTTGTATAAACACCTTCTGATAAAGGCAGGGTAAAGTTCTTTGGTGATGTTTTGGAAGCAGATGTTTTAAAATGTATTTAATCAAATTATTGTCAGTCTGTTGTTTCTTATCATAGAAGAATGATATAACATTTACTGTGCTACTAAAAAGATATTCTGATTTTCACATATTTTATAGTTTGTGATATGTATAAATATTTTTTTGCTTTATTTTTTTTTATATGGAGCCTGATATTAAACCTTCTACGAGTCTTCAGATTTGTAGTATTGGGACATTGACTGGTTTAGAGTGTCACAAAACTAGCTATACAAATAACAGAGAAATAAATTACATTGATAATCTCTGTGATTCAGAAAAAGAACTTTTATTACTTAGGACTACTGCATTTATAAAACGAAAAATAAGTGAAAACTATCTGATTAATATATGTGAGCATCACAGAATTTGGTTCGTAATGAAATATGAATTTTATCAATATAAATGTGCAGATCCATTTCAGCGGCATAAAAAGCAAGTGAAAAAAGCAATTAGGACAGTTAATAAAGATTTTTCCAACAGGTTGTTCAATTCAGACATCTTAGTAGCACCTGGACAGAAACTATGTGTTTCTTGTATAAAACTTTCAGAAAAGAATTCAAATGCTACTGATGTGAATGAGCCAGCACTGATAAATGACAGTGACAGTGTTGAATATGATACATCATTGAGCAAAGATGAAGATATTAACAGTCTCAATGCTTCACTTCGTGAATTAGGGAAATCTCCCCTTACATTACACGGAATTCCTTCTTATAGCAAAAAATCATATGCTAAAAGAATGGTTAAGGCTGCATATGATACTATGAAAAGTAAAATTCAGAAAGTTACTGATGTGGATCTCTCTGGAGAAAGAGCATATAGTGGAAACATACAAGAGATTGGACAAAAGGCTAAAGATTTTGACAACTTAATGCATATGTTAAAAGAAAGAGTAAAGCTTGCTGAAAATAGAAGGGAGAAATTACAACTTTTGACTTTGGTTCCTAATTCTTGGAGTAGAAAGAAAATAATGGATGAATTTGAAGTTAGTGATTATGCAGTAAGACAGTCACGCATACTTCTGAGAGAAAAAGGAATCTTGGCAATGCCAGATATAAGAAAGGGTAAACCCTTAAGTGCAGAAATAACTGAATTGGTTCAAAAATTTTATGAAAATGATGAATATTCAAGAATCATGCCTGGAAAAAAAGATGTTGTTAGCATTGCTAAAAATGAACATGCACAAAAGCGACTGATATTATGTAATTTACGTGAGCTGTTTTCTCTTTTTAAACAGGAATTTCCTCATGTAAATTTAAAGTTCTCTAAATTCTGCTCTTTAAGGCCTAAGTGGTGTGTGTTGTCTGGTTCTTCAGGTACACATTCTGTATGTGTTTGTATGAAGCATCAAAACACCATTCTTTTGCTTCATGCTGCACGTATTAAAGAGAATTACGATGAGTTAATTAAACAACTGGTATGCTCTATAGATAGTAGAGATTGCATGTTACGTCACTGTACTAACTGCCCTACTAGTGAAAATCTTCAAAAATACTTGGAGGAAAAATTTGAAGATTATAACTCAAGTGATTCAATCCAGTACCAACAATGGGTTTGTACTGATCGAACAGAAAAGGTGACATGCACTGCTTCTTTAGATGAGTTAGTTGCAAATTTAATAAAAAGTTTGGAAAATCTTATTCCTCATTCTTTTATAACAAAGGCCCAATCTAATTTCTTAAAAGAAACAAAAGAAAATCTTGGCGTTCAAGAAGCCATTGTTTTATTGGATTTTAGCGAAAATTTTGATTTTGTTATACAAGATGAAATTCAAAATTACCATTGGGCCAAAGAAGCGTGCACTATTCATCCAGTTGTTATATATACCAAGTCTCCCAATAATAAATTAACAGCGAGCAGTCTTTGCATTTTATCTGATGATTTGCAACACGATGTAACTTTTGTGTATTTAACACAGAAGGAAGCCATTTCATTTATTGAAAAAAGATTTCCTGATGTAAAGAAAGTCTTCTACTTTAGTGATGGCTGTTCTGGCCAGTACAAAAATTGCAAAAATTTCATAAACCTTTGCCATCATGAAGAGGATTTCAACCTTCAGGCAACATGGTCATGTTTTGCCACCAGTCATGGTAAATCACCATGTGATGGCATTTATGGAACGGTTAAACGAATCATCACTAAAGAGAGTTTGCAAAGATGTTTTAAGGAACCACTTAATTCGGTGCAAAAAATTTTTGATTTTTGCAATGATAATTTAAGCAATATTGATTTCAGGATCCTTTTAAAACATAATATACAGAATGAAAGAAAAAACTTACAAGATAGTTTTTCAAAAGCAAAGACTATCCCAGGGACACGAGGATTTCATCATTTCGTACCATTATCAAAAGACTGTATTGGAGCAAAACGTATCAGTAATGATAAGCAATATTCATATATTCATAATTTTAATCAAGAACCAACTCCACCAGTTGTCTCCATGTCCCATTTAACGGTACAAAACTATGTAGCTTGTACATATGATGAACATTGGTTTTTTGGAATGGTACTGAAAGTTAATGAAGATGAAAAAGATGTAATAATCAAATTTATGCATCCCCGGGTCCATCAAAATCTTTTTATTGGCCTTCAGCTAATTTTCTTAAAAGAGAAGATATTTGTGAGGTTCCACTTGACAACATCATATGCATTGTAAATGAACCATCAACAAAAGACTGTGGGCGAATGTGGCATTTTGATAAAAATGAAGTTAAATTTGTTCAGAATCAATTTAATAAATTATACTCTAAGGCAATTTAATTCTGATGTAACCTTGATTAATATAATTTTGCTAAATACAAGATACTTTTTGGTATTCTAATAATTTGAAATATAAAGACTATCATGTTTTAAGTATTAAACTATAAATATTTAATGATATACTGATGTTATGTTACTATGTTTGGAGTTAAAGTATATGACGAAGATAAATTCGAATAGATATTATAATGGTCTCAAAGCTACTTATTCATAATAAGTATACATTCAAAACTGAATGAAGAAAAAAATCTTTAAAAGTAAGTAATGCTGCAAAAATATATTATTTATTGCATTTCCATATTTATATATAGCTCAGTTCTATTTTTGAATTTAAGTTTTCTAAATGTAATCTTAATTGTGATTTTATACATACATATATATATATGTGTGTGTGTGTGTGTGTGCGTGTGTTTGAAAAAAATTGAAATCTTCATTTGTTAAATAAGATTTCTTACAATTATATTTTTTTATTTTATGTGCTTGTTTACATTTAATTAATGATTATTTCCATATCGATACATAATACTTTTATGAAAATGTTTATATAAATATATCATTGTTTTTAATGATACATGTACTTTTATGTGACAAATATACGTTTAAAATATTAAAACGGCAAGATTTTACAGAATGTGTAAAAAGTACCAAGATTTTACATTACAAATTTTCTACTGTAATAAAAATAAATGAGTGTAATTTTAAGGGCACAAATTTATTCAATAGTTCAAAACAATTAATAAATTTAATTAAAATTTGCAATGTGCAGTAATTATTTAGCAATAGTCATTATCATAAGCAAAGTTAAAGATTTTTATCTCTAAATAAACACAACATCCGAAAAAGTGTAAAAAATTTTGCATAAGCCATGAGAAAAACATCATTTTTATTTCATAAATAAAACCCCCAAAGTGTAAACTTTCATTAAAAAAAATCGAAATTTTATTTGTTTTTTTGTGAAGAGCCTTTTTCATGCACTCACAAAATTTCGGGAAAAAAAGCATAACTTTCAACTTTGTTTACTTTTTCGGCCTTAAAAATTATAAATTAATTTTTTTAATATTTTTTATTAAAATCTGCATCTTTTTATGTACTTACAGTGACATTTTAAAGAGGATTCACATTTTAGATCCAGAGAAACAATTTTTTGAAAATTGAACTGCACTATCAAAGTACAGACTCTGAAATGTGCCATTTGAGAAAAATCCAAAAATTGGACCCCCTATATCTCACAAACTATGAAGTCTAGGAAGAAAAAATTTCTGATGGAATCCTTTCGAGATAGAATTAATGTGTACACAAAGTTTCATCCAAATCCCTGTCGGTCTTGTTACAAATCGTGAAAAAATTGCTTGAATTGACATGGAATGACCTAGCAGATTTTCAAAACAAGACAAAATTTGGTACTTTTCGTTTAGTCTGGCACCAGTGTTATACATATATAAATCAATATACTGTATATATACATGCATATGTACATGTATAATATATCTGTATTTACATAGATCTACACATATGTAAAAATAAAACATGCATCGGGCTAATTGGAAAGTATCCAAAATTTTTGCATAAGCCATGCGAAACACATAATTTTTATTTCATAGGTAGAAAGCCCAAAGTGTAAACTTTAATTTTAAACAAAAAGAAATTGGAAATTTAATTTGCCTTTTTGTGTACAGCCTTTTTGGTGAAGTCCCAAAATTTTGGTAAAATAACCATAACTCTCAACTTTGGCTGACTTTTTTTATCCTAAATATTACAAGTAAATTTTTTTAAATATTTTTATTAAAATCTGCATCTTTTTATATTCTTACAGTGATATTTTTAAGATGATTCATGTTTTAGATCCAGAGAAACAATTTTTTGAAGATTGAATGGCAATCTCAAAATACAGACTCAGAAATGTGCGATTTGAGAAAAACCCAAGAATTGGACCCCCCATATCTCCCAAACTATGAGGTCTGGGAAGGAAAAATTTCTGATGGAATCGTTTCATGATAGAATTAGTGTGTACACAAAGTTTCATACAAATCCCTGAGGGTCGGGTTACAAATGGGGAAAAAATTGGTTGAATTGACATGGAATGACCCTATATTGAAACGAAATATTTTTGTGTACCCAACTAAATTAACCAAAAATAGTACACAATTCCCTTTCAATATCGAAATTAATTGATGAACCAAATACGATGACAATTACAAGTTAACCGGAAACTTTACTCGAGTTAGATCGCCGACAGGCTGACGTCTAGACTATTTGAATTCATAGACACTTTCAACTATGTTAGAAATAATTAAGCCGAGTACTTATATCTTTTTCGCGAATTGGCCAATCGCTACTGGCCAGTTCGCGAATTAGCCAGTTGCATCTGGCCAGTTCGCAAATTGGCTGGCCGATTCTAGAATTGGCCAGTCATTTTTTAACGTTGCTGGCCAATTCGGGAATTGGCCGGCCAGTTCTAGAATTGGCCGATTTCGGGTATTGGCTGCAACATATATATATTGTTTTTTATTTATTCATTCTCAGTATGGTGTATTCAATGTTGTTTGTCATATTTTTTGCAAAAAAATTTTCTTTATTAAGAATTCTGCAAATTTTAAACAAAAACGAGGTAAAATTTGGAACTGTTTTTATGAAAACATTAATTCTTTACGAGTATACTTGTTATCCTCATAAGAATTATAGACATGCTTTTGTAGACAGTTTTTAAATGGAATAGTTATTTAACAAACATTTAATGCTAAATTTGGTCAAAATCGTTCCATTAAAAAGTTTCATAAGAGTTAAAACTATACCTGGGAATTTACTTATTTTTTCTAAGAATAGACATTTTAAGCTCATGGTGTGCAGATGGTCTTATTTTTATAAATTGATTAATTGTTTGAGGTTTAATTTCCAATTTAAATTCAAAATTTCAGCATTTCGGGAAATATTTTTTACATATATTAGAAAAGATTACTATTTGAAATCGTTGCCATTCGTAAAGAAGCTAGATATTTCACGCAAAGCGTATAAATGAGGTGCGTTCGTACTATAACGAAGTTTTAAAATATTCAGATCTTGCTGTTATAGTATACAGTATAAAACGTGCACCAAACAATGTTCGCCCTGTACTATTATGTAAAGGAATACTTTTGTGTAGTCCAGTGAATCAATAACAAATGTTCCTTACACCACCGATTGTACAGAATGTGTATTATAGTGCATACTTTATAGATGCATATCAAGATTATTATGTTTGACAGAGTGTAACACCATTAAACTGCACACGAAGCAAATTTTCGCATTGACCGTAATGTAACGGAACACTTTTGATTGTTCTTGTAATTGAACTATGCATCCGATTTTCATAAAATTTGAAATGACTCGAAAAAGGTATGTAATATTAATATATTTTAAATTTCAAGAGATTCGGTTTGGTAGTTTTTGCATTGTTATATGCGCACAGATGGACAGATGCGAAGAAGCCCTGTACATCATCATTTTATCTATATTTTACTAGCATTTTATAGTAAATTGAATGCAGTTCAGCGTATAAATGTATATTATTTAAAAGCCACCTTTAAGTAAATTGCACTCATATTCAGTAATATTTACGATCTCTTTTTTTCCCTTGTATATAAAGTGTACCATTTATACACACTATTTAATATATATAAATTTAATGAAAGTTAAAAGCGCATATCGTAAATAAACTCTCATTTCATCCATCCATAATTCATCATCGATAATATACAGTATTTCATTTTAATTATGATATACGCTTATAAGTTTCATTAATTAAGTTCCATTACTATAGGTGTATATAAATGCTAGAGTTGACATACAGGGCTACACCAAAACACTCGGAAATGTTACTGAATATGAGCGCAAAATACTTAAAGTTGGTTTAAATAAGTTACGCATTTTAACGGTGAACTGTATTCACTTTACTGAGAAATGTTTGTAGGAAATAAATAAAATTACATACAAAGCCACGCAAAGAAATGGATACTTGGACACCTATGAAAATTTTTTGAGAATGCGATTTAAGTAGTTTTAAGAGTGCTTTAGTTTAAAACATATTTTAGCTAAATAATAACGTACAATAAATATACTAGGTAAAATACAGGGCTAATCAAACGCATTCAAACATGTTTCCATATATTAGTATAAACTACTGAATAAGAAATTTGAACCTGCTAGGCATTTTCCTGCGAGACTAAATTTCCCTATTGTATATATACATATAAAAACCAACAGATCAAATACAGGGCTGTTCAAATGTGTTGGAATACATATTTAGCTATAGACAGTAATCCTATTTCCTAAATAATAATGTTTTGTTGAAGATTTCAGGAAGTGTTGGAAAGTGTTTCATAATCTATGCTATGATATTGCTCATTTGTTTATCAGTGCATACGATTACATGCTTATATTTCTGAAACAGATGTTTTAGGTTGCTTCATAAATCTATGATATGATTATTTAATGCGCATTAGAGAAAGTACCTGACACACTTTAGAAACATAAATAGCGAAAGTCAAACACCAAATTGAAGACGAGAAATCTTACCCTTTCGGTTGTGAATTTTGTTTTCAGTTTTTAGAAAAAATTACTTTTTTATTAATAACATTAACACAAGCTATACAAATAGATTAATTAGTATTTAACGAATATTTCACTGTCTGGACGATAGGGAATGTTATTGTTTTTTGTACTATTCAATTCATATTTATGTGACAATAGGATAAGGAAGAATTTTTGAAAACGTTTAGAAAATATGGTATTACAATAAGATTTAATTTATATTACAAATTTATAATACTTTTAGTACTTTATTACACAATTCTTCCAGGAAAGTAATTTAAATTTTAAATTTAAAGAGTGAAATATATGTTTAAAATCAAAGAAACACAAACGGCGCGAAGAGAAATAAACAAATAATAATTGTTTTTCTTATTGTTAAATACCTAAAGATAAATGAAGTCATGTAGTAAATCCATAGATTATAATACTGACATTATTATTTTTAAATAGTATCAAAAGTATTTCTTAAAACAAAATAATATTCCATTAAAATACATGCACTATTAATAGTACACCAGACCCGAAAGGGTTAATAATAGAAAGTTTGCGCTTACCTGTGGCGTCAAAAGAAACAACAAAATAATTAATTCTGCAAAACAGGAATCTAGAGCTTTTTTAAAAAAATGGCAGATTCCAAAACTCTACCCGTTTATATAAGATTTTTGAACGTAACAAGAAACATTCGACAATTCTAAAAATGATTATTTCTTATGAAATATTATTTCCAGAACACTCTGAAATCTCTATGTTTTTAATCTAATGTAATGTGTTATTGTGTATCTATGTGATATTGTTTTAGTAAACTTCATTGACGTTTAACTGTTTACTTTGAAATGAATCTGTATTACATAACATCTGCTTTTAGTTACATTGCATATTATCAATTATGTTGCTGAATTATGTCTCAATTTTTACAGAAATAATTATTTTACATTTGATATGCTGCGCCGCATGCAATTGTTTTGCTGATTTTAGATTTGCAAAGAAATCACATAAAAAAAATTAGATTTTTTTTTTTCATATTTGACAATGTTTCGACACACGATAATTTAAGGTTTTTTCTCAGGAACCAGTGTCATTGTTAAATTTAACAAGAATTTCAGTAATATGTCACAAGTTTTACACATAAAATTAAGCAAATATTTCATATTGTAGTACGTAACAAGTACGGTAAAATAATTTAATATTAAGATTTACACGAAATATTCTGATAAATATACAAATAAATATATTTATTTATTTATAGTTTAGTAGTAACACACATAAAACAAAGCGTAAGTAATAAATATATCATTATAAGTATTTTCTGAATTTTTTAATATATTTCAATCGAAATTAATGAATAAAAATTATTTAGTAAAAAAATGTCCCCGTGAATAAAACTAACGTTGTACGTCACCCATGATAACTAAATTATGATTTTAATGCAGTTTCTTGTTTTATAAATATGGCACTATTTCAATTTTTGCTCATGCCTGCGAAAAGATAAAAGATATATTCTTCGAACTGCAGTTCATTTTATCAATATTGTTCTACTTTTAAGGGAAGGGTATGTGTGCGTGTGAGAGATAGAGGGGGGGGGGGAGTTTTACATGATTTTTTTTTCAAACCTATCGCTATCGTATGCAGAAATGTTACTAAGATTAATCTGTTTGCATTGAAAATATATAGAGAATCTAGCATTTGTTTTCGTCTAAACCATAGGTTTCCAACGGGGGCGATACCGCCCCCCAGTGGACGCTGGAGCCTTCTAGGGGGGCGGTAGCGGGTCTGAAGAAAAATGGGGGGCGTTAGCGCAATCAAGGGGGGCGGTCATGGCTTACCTACATATACAGGAAATATATAATGAAAATAGCCTCTACATTGCGCGGTCCGAGACAAAAAAAAAAAAAAAAAAAAAAAAAAAAAAAAAAAAAAAAACTGCACTTTTACATTGAAATCTATGCAGACGAACCTAGATCTGAGGGTTAAATTTATTTTACTAGTGTTAAAAAATCACCGTAGTAGACGAGGGAGGGCTAAAATCGCGGAGAATTTTTTTTTATTGTTATATCAGGCTAAAAACATTGTAGCTGCAGTTCTTTCATGAATGTCAAAATATCACAGCGAAACACGAAAAATCACATCATGACTCACATTAAATATCATTATGAATTTAAAAATTGTGGAGTACAAAATTCGCGATAATCTTTTGTCTGAAAGTTTTAAACATAACTCTTTCTTTTACTAACCTGCATTATAAAAAATTCTGAAATTTGACTACATGTGTCTGAACAGAGATTTTTAAACGAATCCGTGATTTGAATCAATTTTAGAAATTTATTTTTTCTTAGTAAAAATGATAAAAATCATTATATCTATTAATTTGTTCAAACGTAAATTTATTTAAACTCAAATAGGGAAAAATTATGTTGTTCAAAATATCTTGATCGAAGAAAAAATGGCGGCAGTACAATATTGAGTATTTGAAATATGAATCTACGCTGTCTCCTACAAATCATTCGTTACCTATGTGCTTAATTTGTCAAAAAATGTTTTTTTCAAATGACGCAATGAAGCCTTCTAAGCTATAGAAGCATTTGAATAAATGCGTGCTGATAGAAAAACAGAGTTGCCAAGTCTCCGGCTTTATCTACACCACTATTATCTTAGTGAAAATATGGTTATTTTTAATCGCCTAATTGTTAAATATAAATAAAGAAACATTTTCTGATTTAAAATATTGGTTTCCAAAAATCCGGAGACTTGACAGCTCTGGAAAAGATAAAGGTATGTCCTATTTTTCAAAGACTGGAAAAGATAAATTTAAAACAGTCAACTATATTAAACCTTTTCCAGTCATCTTCTAAACAAGAAGATGACGGACTAGGAGCCTCATATAATAATATATTTTTAATCGCAAAATTATGAAAATTACACACAATCGACGAGAAATTAATCTTGACGGCAGTCAGAGAGATAATAAAAAATGTTCTTCATCATAAGAAACCGCCAGGTATCATCAGAAAAAAATATTCAGTAATAATTCGGTTCAAAGAAGAATAGATGGCTAAAGGCATTGAAATATCCTCATGCTATTATTTAACCCCTTGGGAAACGAAAGATACGTATTACGTGCCGCAAAAAGACTTAAGAATTCGTGCTTTTTCTCGCCGGGTAAAATTTTACAGTAACATTTGCTTTATTTAATCCGAATATTATCTCGGTTTAATAAGGCATAAATTTCTGTTTTTAAATTCCGGTGACAAAACATTAAAATTTTCGTAAAAAGCTCCCGTCGCGAAGGGGTTAAAGACCTCGACCTGCAAATTTTCCATTTATTTCGCTGGATCGGCGTTAACAAATAACAAAAACTCATAATAGACGAAAAAAAAATGTCAAGAGTTATTATTTGCTAAAAATTTGGAAATTAATACGAAGGGAAAATCGATATTTAATACCATGAATTAGTCCAAGAAAAATTTCTTTTCATAATATTTCGTCACTTGCTACTGATGTTGCTCCAGCAACAACAAGACATCATAAGGGCTTGAAACTAGGCTTTAACACTTTTAATACAAATAGTACTAATTGTACTCTCTGTACATCTTGTTACACATCATCAGCATTTGGTTTTAAAAAATTTAATAAACACCTGTATACGTCTCTTCGTTACAGGATTGAGTATTGACAGTAGTCAATATGAATAGAAATAATTCATTGAATGACAGAATGTTTAGTCAACTTTATAGTGAAAATCATTTCAAAACAAAGTGAAACAATTGTTTTACTTTGTAGTGCAGTTGTCACTATCAATTTGCGTCAGACTTGCAAATGATTACAATTGTTTGCTTCTGCACACAGAAGCTTCTTGTCTTTGAAAAGGCATTTGTCTGAATCGTTTTTCAATACATTTGATTCAGTATTACACTTGATTGAAAACAGAGGTGTAAAAATACGCTAAAATCTGATTGCACTAAAAAGATGACATCGATTTTTTGACAGATCTGTATAGAATCTTTAATTAAATCAATTTAAACGTTCTAAGTATTTTTAATAAGGCATCAGATGATTGCAAGATGATGAGTTGAATTTAATTAAAATAAAAAACCTCATATAGCTGTTTCTGTGGGCAAACTTTTTTTGTTCAAACGAAATCTAAGTTATTGAGAATACAGCCACTTTGCCACATTATTCGCAGTTTGAAAACAGGAATATTTACTTCACAAATGTAGGTACAGCAGTATAATCATATTTAGACGTGGAAATGGTGAAACTCACAGCAAATGAGAACTAAAAGTAAAATTCAGAAATGGATACTAAGAATTCTACTTAAAGAATCAATACAGCTCTCTAACCTGGATTGTGAGAGATTAAAAATTTTAATTGCTGTTCCTGCAGCACAGGGCCGAAACCAGAGGGGGCATGTATCCCGGGCGCTACCAAAACAGAAGGTGAAAAGGGCGCCAAATTAAGATTTTGTTTGATATAAAGAATGCATATATGTGGGGGGGGGGAGGAGCGTCAAAATCCATGTTTGCCTTGGGCGCAAAAAAGGCTAGTTTCGGCGCTGCTTCAGCAGATTTATTGAGAGTGGGTTCCGTGCAGTAGCTAATTTACTGTATAAGAAAGGGAACAGACATCTTTGAACATGACAGTTTGTGACTGATATTAAAGAAATTGGAATCGCACATGAACAAATCGTTAACACTCCATCAGCCTCCGCCATTTGGATATTTTTGTTTTTAAATTCTTATTGGTTTTGTGTTTATTTTTCAATTATTAATAAACAATTTTTTACTATATCTGATGGTCGTTTTAATTAACTTCTACTTTGTGATTCTTAATAGATAGGTAAACAGATAAAATGTAGGTAATATGCAACAATATTTAACATTTTGTATTATTAACTATTATGGAAGAGGGGGCGTTGGTCTTTTTTTCGCTTGTAAAGGGGGCGGTGATTCAGAAAAGGTTGGGAACCTATGGTCTAAACGTTTCTTGGTGATATAATCAGTGGCGCCAACTTATATATGCCGTGGGGTCCGAGCCCATCCAATAATTTTGAATCATAGCGGACCCAATTTTCACTGATATAGTTATTTATTTCATTGTTATTTTGTTATTCATTTTTCTCCTTAGAATGAAATTTATTTTGCCAATGATCATGCGTTTTATTTTTCCGACTAACACCCATAAATCCCCAAACGACTGAAATGTTTTGCTTCCATGTTTAACTTTTTTCCAATTCAATTTCTAGTCATGTTCGTGATTTCATGACATTAAAAGAAATATAAATGTCTTTATAAGGAAAAACGCTTGAGAATGTAATTTAATAAAATTGCAACTTTATTAAAACACGATACTTTAAATTATCATCTTTCACCATCTGCCAACCCTTCAAAGAAAAACAAACTTGTCGAATCATTTTGTACAAATATTTATGAGCCCACTCAATATTTTTTGAGCCAACCCAATATTTTTCAAAAGTTGGCGCCGCTGGATATAATACTACATGGGTGATTCTACGATAAGAGGTAGTTTGTACGGCAATCCGTTTAAAACAGATTTTTTATTCTACATGTTGCTATTTTTTGCAATGAATCGCATCATCTTAATATCCTTTATTAAATAGCATCACGATTGAATTTCTAATTAAAACACATTTTTCTGAAATTTCTTACAAAGTCTAAAAAAGTCTCTCCCCTGGCATGTCCCCTTGCCGGTTACAATTTAACTTTCAAACTGTACATATATTTTTTCCATCAGATGCTTAACTAAAGTATGTTTAATTGAAATTTAAGTAATTATACTTACGTATTATAAAATAATAAATAAAATAATTTTGTTAATTTCAAATAATTTTTTTAATTAACTTTTGTCCCGATTTTTTTGTGTATCTACCCTGTCAAATTTCGTTCCGCTGAAACAAATATAAATTCAAGAATGGCTATATTGGAAATAGCGCTTAAGGACATCTATCGGCTTGAAGTTAGCAATGCTAAACGCGCAAGCCATTTATGCGTCGTCATTTTTAGTTGTTGCGACGCGACCGTGCGGTGTAGTGGTTTCGCACGGTGATCGTGTATCTCTCCTAGTAAGTCATAAAACTTATAATATTCATTTAATTCAATTGCATTTACTGCCCTAATTAAACAATATGGTAATAATTAAAGTGAAATAGACAATTAACCCAAAAACTAATTCAGTCAGTTAAAAAATATTGAATTTAACATGAAAATGTCTCTCCCCTGCTGTATTTCCCCTGGCAAGATATATGCCAGGGGGGCGAGTCACTGACCAGAAAAAGTTATAAAATATGTATAAAGTGACTTGCCCTTGTATGAAAAAGCAATGAAGTTATGACAAAAATCATAATTTAAAGGTTTTTTATCAAACTCAAACTTTTCTGTTTCGCCGAATCCTCTGTGTTTTTGAAACCTCTTATCGTAGAATCACCCACATAAGGATGTAGGATATAGGAGATGACACCAGCCTATTTCCAAGTTTCTCTTACTTGTTATCAGTGATGAATCCAGGTGTGGCCCGATGGGGTATTCCTTCGTGATACAAAGAGTTAATCCCCAATCGGAAGGTTTGCGATTTTGTATTTTAATTGGTCAAAAAGTGCACCCTACCCCCCGAAGCTCTATAATGTCATCCTAGGAGTCACAGAAATCCCTCCCAGAGGAAAGAACTGTCTGCTATACAATCGCATACATGGCTAATTTATTTTCCTTTGGATCCGGATAATATAATAGTGAGATCAAATATTTTCCTTAAAATTAACTTCGAATTTGTTTTACTTCTAATTATAAACAGAAATTAATGAGAACTTCAAAAATGATTTGAAGAATAACTTAGCTAATATTTTAAAAATTGAGGCTTTGATAATCATTATGCATGATGATCGACATCGGGCACATGAGCATACAGAGGATACAATGGTCCAACATTTAATCTAGTAGCAGTGCTTTAGTGCATAAGGGACATTAATGCTATCAAAGTTGAATCCAGGAGGTGGCATGATGGCATAACCCATAGTAACATTTTTATGGTGTTTAAAAATTATTTTCTGTGTTGTTTTAAAATGTACCGCTACAACGTGTTACAAAAAAATACGAAAGATTTATCTGTTACCATATTAAGGGGGCTCAGGGGTTGAAAACTTTTCAAAAAATCGATTTTTTTATGATCTAATTTGATTATTTATTAAATTCTTAACTCAATGCAAAAAACCGCATAAAAATATTTGCATTTTTAACGGAGTTATAAGCGTTTATGTATCAACACTTTCATAGCCGCATCCATATAATTTCAACTGTAAGTCGCATTTTCTCAAAACTTGATTTTTGATGACTAACACCACGATTTTTTAAAAAAACTATTTGATGGAATGGCTTAAATTTTTCTTGCATGCATATAACATCATTATCTAGATTTTGAATTAATATACTTTAGATAGGTTAATATTTTGAGTATTTTTAATGGAAAAAAAAGTTGTATTTTTTAGGGTTTTTTTCAACTTTGAGAGATTTTTTAATAATTTTTTTTTCAGTGATAGTTATATCCTTAATTCACAATCTAGATAATGATGTTATATGCATGTAAAAAAAATAAATAAGCCATTCCATCAAATAGTTTTTTTTAATCTTGGTGTTAGTCGTCAAAAATCAAGTTTTGAGAAAACACGACTTAAAGTTGAAATTATATGGATGCGGCTATGTAAATATTGATACATAAATGCTTATAACTCCGTTAAAAATGCTAATATTTTTTATGCGGTTTATTGCATTGAGTTAAGAATTAATTGAATCATCAAACTAGATCATAAAATAAAATCGATTTTTTAAAAAGTTTTCAACCCCTGAGCCCCCTTAAACAATGTTAAAACTATAACATAAAATATCTGATAGTTTTTTACCAATGTTTTATCTAACTTGCTTGTTATGTTTGATTGAAATCTTGTAATATTCACCCAATTCTGGTTAAAAGACAGCCATGAAATTTGGTTGCGCGCATATAAAGCAAGTTCAAGTTCGCTTTCTACTTCCAGTCTTATATTCAAAATTCAGAAACAAATTTGTCATAATAAAAGCATTTTAACTCGTGTCATTTTTAAAGTTTTGAATAGTGAAACATAATTTTGATATTAGCAAAAAAATGAAAAAGGAAATTAAATAAAGAATTTGTTGCTTTGTGCCCTTTTTTAAACATTCACTTTTCTATTATTAAAGAGATGTTTTATAAAAACCGATTTTTTAAATTCTTTTACGACAAAGGTTTCTAAATTCAAATATGATTAAAAGTTATCGGTGTAAACATTGTGCTTCTTTTAAATTTTTATTGTTCTTTAGTTATACATGTTTCTGTAGCGAAATCGTATTACAATAAAACGTGCAAAACTTCGAATAAAGAAACGTTTACTGGTAAAATACTTGCTTTTAAATTAAAAACCCGTTTTTTTTTATTCTGCATTTTGTTTTCTAACTGTAATTATTTATTACTTTTTAAATGAAATTCTTGAAAATATATTAGATCAAATTATTCATTAGACATACTGAAAAATTTAATAAATGTCATTTTATAAACAATTTTTCTTTCTTATATATAAAATAGACGTAATAAACCATTTTAAAACTGGCAAAAAATGCATGCTTGAAAAATTGTGCTGTTTGTATTTGTCTGGAAGTGTGCCAGTCCAAGAGATTTAGATAAATTTTTCTTTCCATTTTAAAGTTATAAAATATATAGTTTTCATCTTTGAAAGTTTCCGTGATTTTTCGTCTTATTACTCATAAAACAAAAAATTCTTAATTTATCTTTGTTATTTTGTAAATGACATTTGACACACACCCACACACATATATATATATATATATATATATATACAGGGTGTATCTAAACTCTTGGGCAAAATTTTAAGGGATGTTAGTACACATCCAGATAAACAATATTTAACAGGAAACTAAGAGTCCCAAACGTCTTCTGAAGCAGATAAGCGCCATTAAAGTTTAGGGTCCAAAATTTCAAATGATTATAAAAACGCAAAAATTCGTTTGCGGATAGTTTGCGGTTTTCACTAAAACTATTCTTTATTTCAGTATTGTCTTAAACAAAATTATAAAGATAAAATTTTAAAAAGTGCTAATAGAGGGCGCTTTAGATTTTGGAGTAAAGTTTAACTATTTTTTACCTTTTTTCCCATCTTATTAAATTTTTTTGCAGGTTTAGATATAAACTTAAATTTTGAGCTGAACATCTGAATCGTTGGGAGTGGTTAAGTAGCGCAAACTGAAAAGTGTTCAACGAGGGGGTGGAAGGATCAAAATTCAAATGATTAGAAAAAATGGAAAAATTGTTCGATTTGTCTGCGGCTTTCGATAAAATTATTCTTTATGTCAGTATTTCTTAAAAACAAATTTTAAAGAAAAATTTCAATAAATTGAGTTAAAGGGTACCTTAAACTTTAGAGTAACCAACAACTATTTTTAACTGTTTTTTTTTTTTATCTAATTAAATGCTTGTGAAAGTTTAGACTTAAATTTTGAGCTCAAAATCTGAATCGTTGTAAGTAATTAAGTAGCGCAAAATTGAACAGCGTTTGTGGAGAGGGTAATATTTTAACTCCTGAATACAATTCAGTGTGCGCTTCTTAACCATTCCCAACGATTCAGAATTTGAGCTCAAAATTTAATTCAAAAATTTTGCAAGCATTTAATTAGATGCAAAAAATAACGGTAAAAAATAGTTGTTGGTTACTCTAAAGTCAAGTTGGATAGAATTTTTTTCGACGTAATAATCAGGTAGTAATGATTTGCATAAAAGAAACATCCTTATAATTCCAAAAAGTATAATCATATCAACTAACAGTTTAATAACTAACATGAACTTAAAACTCAGTCGACTATAGGTCATCTTCATAAGTCAGTAACTAGGCGCTTATGCAAAAGGCTGTTCAAATATTTAAAATTAAAAAACTATGAATAATGTGAAAAAAAAATTAAACAAAAATTATTTATTCAAATTTCAATCAAATAAATTTCAAACTTATAAAAAACTAATTCATATAACTATTACATATTTATAGTATGATTTATATGATATATAATTTGTTAAGTTGTTTTGTCAGCTCTGCATAGAGATATAAAATATGTATATAAAGAATTATATGCTAAAAATACTTAAGCGTCACAGATACATTTAATTTAAATTGAGAAATAAAATATTTACTCGAAATAGAAGTTTGTAATTGTTTTTTTTTTCTGCTGCAATTGCACAATGGTACAAAGTATAATAAGCGATAAATTTATCATGTGATCATAATATGTAATATATCACGAGTAATTTATATGATGTTACACATAAAGATTAACAATTGGAAATATATTATGTTAAAAAAAGAAATAAATAAAATCGCACATATGTTTAAATATCTGAATTTTTTTAACGAGGATTCATAAAAGAAAGTACTCGCAATGATACAAGAAATATAAAGCTATTTAACCATACCTTGGACATATGAAGCAATGCATCGTATTTATTTGATAACGCTATTTGCTATTTCTCTGCTGTGATTGAGCAGTGATACAAATTATAATAAGGGATAAATTTATCATGTAGTCATACTATGAAATACATCACGAGTAATTTAACCCTTTCGGGTCTGGTGTACTATTAATAGTACATGTCTTTTAATGGATTATTATTTTGTTTTTTAAGAAATACTATTTACATGTAGTAATGTTAGTATATGTCTATGCATTTACTAAATAACTTCATTTATGTTTAGGCATTTCTTAATAATAATAATAATAAATATTTGCTTAATTCTCTTTACGCCGTTTGCAATTTTCTCATTTAAAACATATATTTCACTCTTTAAATTTAAAATAAATGTTACTTTCCTGAAAGAGTAAATGTAATAAAGCACAAAAAGTATTGGAAAATTATAATATAAGTTAAATCTTATCGTAATACAATATTTTCTAAACATCTCCAAAAATTCTTCCTCATCCTATTCATATATGAATATTAATTGAATAATACACAAAACAACAACATTCGTTATGTTGTTGTTTTGTGTATGAATGATAAGCGAGATGAGCGCGTATGGGCGATAATGAAATAATGAAATATTCGTTGAACATTAATTTATATATTTGGATAGTTCGTGTTAATGTAACTTAAGTAAAAGTATTTTTTTCTAAAAATTGAAAAAAAAAATCGGTCCCGAAATGGTTAAATACCGTTACGCATAAAGATTATGAAATAGGAGTAATATTATACTCTAAAATTAAATAACATCACACATATATTTAAAGATCTGAATTTGTTTTTTTCAATAAGTATTTATATATAAAAAAAGTAATCGCAATGATGCAAGAAATATAAAGCTATTTAATTGTCCCTTGGCCATATCATGCAATAGATCATATTTATTTGATAACGCTATTTGTCTAGCATTACCTGGAAAAGTTAAATAAATAGGAGGACAACTATGTATAAAGATAAATAAATGTCAGAAATATGTTCAAAAGTCCTAAAAATAGATATTCATTTGAAATAATAGTTTATAAAAAAAGAATGTCATTGTTAAAATTATATACTCCATTAACGATTTGTATTATAATACTTTTTAATTTCATAAATTATTACTCAAAAAAGCAAATATTTGTTTTCTAGAAATATGAGTTATAAAAATGTTTTCTGTTAAATTTGCTTTTTCTCATTTCAAAAAGCAAAAGAAACAAAAACAGAGAAAAATGCAAGTAATTTGTTTAAAAAATAATAAAGTTAAATTTATTTTACAGAAAATAAATATTTATATTGCAAGTGTAATATAGGTATGGAACATGGATTAAGAAATTTATTCCAAAAGGAAAGCGAAATTAGTATGTTAAAATCTAATATTTGTAAATTACGTTTTTATTCTGAAAATTAGAATGTTTGGTAATTTCTTCATGGAATATTTTTCAATTTCGTGTAATTTATTTCACACTGGAAGATAGTATGTTCTTCTAAGTGTCTAAATATTTATTTTAGTAATTTTTCTGATACACATAAAATAACTCCATATAATACATACAAACATTTTTTAAATTTATATTTTAAACATTTAATAATTTTAGGATATTACAATATTTTGATTTATAAATATTATCAAGGCTAGTTTTGTGCCCACATACGTAATTACGTAACGCATGATGCTGTAGTAATTGCGTAATGTTTATTGTTGTGTATTAAGGTACCCTGGGGTAATAACGCCACGTTAAGGTTCTACCAATTTTCACGGCTCAGTTTTAGTTTGTATTTTTCAAACAAATGTATGATTTGATACAGCAACGCATTGACTATCTATATAAAAAAATAATTTAACAGATATGTATTCATAAAATGTAATGGCGTGATTTCTTGACCAATGCTATTTGGCGTTATTACCCACCTATATGGGTAATAACGCCATGCAAACAAAACTATGAAATAAGAAGGAATAATTGCATGTAGATTGCCCAATTCTAAAAATACAAACTCTACAAACTTAGAAATTGACAAATTGCATACTAAGCTATTGAAAATGTTCAATTTTTTGTAAAAGTGTAAGAAAAATAAAGGTGTGGTGTCTGTGTGTGGGGAGAAGATGAGGCAAAAGAATATCAGACCGTGAGCTTCTTTTTGCTTAAAAAGGATCGCTTAAATAGAATTATTAGAAACATTCCACTGTTTTAACTGTGTTTATTTGAATCAGTATTTAGGATGTAGCTCGGCCACTGTAGGGAATCAACCGGGATGTTAATGCCAAGGATTGGCGTTATTACCCCGTTATAGTTATTGGCTGTACATTTTAAATTACAAATTATCTCGAAAAGATATTCGAAATCTTCAACAACATTTTGAAAGTCTATAAAATGTACTACAAATTTATGTGATTAACAAAGTATTTCCGGACAAAAAAAATAGTCTTCACATCACAAAACGTATCTCGCAAATTTTAGATCAAGCGTTAATTTTAATTGCTTGTAAAAACAATAAGACCTAAAAATGAAACAAATTAACTTGAAGCTGTTTTTTGCGATTTACATGACTCAAAACCCTTCTGCACAGAGCACGTGAATGTCATTTACCAGACTATTTCATAATTATAATAAATATTAGCACTTGGCGTTATTACCCCGCCTGGCGTTATTACCCCAGACCACCTTACATATAGTAAGTAAATGGAGTATGCTACATATATTTTATATAGACTAGAAAAGTACCTAAACAAAACTGAAATTGTACAGTTAAGAGATCATGTAGCATAGCACCAAGGTGTAGCGTCAGAACGCAAAATATACAAATATTTTTGATACAATGCTAATAAACTCAATATTTAATTTTTGTATTTTTTTAAGAAAAAAATTATGACAAAAACGTGATATTTCTGTACTGTAAACTTATGTAATGAATTCATATGGAAATTATTTTTTCATAATTATTGCTTCAGTTCTTGAAATGCTGTTCTAAAAAATTGCCTGTCATGTATTTTTTAAACTGACTTTTTATCATTATTTACAACATTAGCAAAGCAAGGGGCTTCAATCACGTAATCGTTGAATAATACTAAATGGTATTTGTGTGTCTATTTTTATTAGAAAATATTATACTAATAGGAATAATTTAAAAAATAATGATTAAGTGTCAGTTTGACTAAAGGTACAGTGCATTAGCCGAAAATGTGACTCAAAGGAATGCCAGGAACTGAAATTCTAAATAAACGATAAATTAAAATGAATTTCAAAGCGTTTACGCTTACTTTATTTTTCATTTGACTTTTTTTAGAAGCCGTTTTTAGCATGTATTTACGTCTTAAACGTAACCATCTTGCCATTTTCCCAGGTTTTAGTCTAGTGGTATACCAGCCCTACCAGCAGGTGGTAGTGACAACAACATAAATATAGCATATTTCCTGTTAACATGAGCATGTCAACGTAAATTTTGAAGTCAGTTTAGTGTTTCCCGAAATTTTATAGAAAATAGTAATTTAGAAAGTTAGTTTAGTTAAAAGGCTTTTTGCTCATTTTACGACTTTAAATTTCGAACCTTTTACAAACTCTCCATACGGATAATTTATGACTTGTAAATTTCTGTGATGCCAAATTTTAAGATTCTATCTTCGTTTTAATAATTCGATAGAAATTGTAATTTAGAGCATTTTTAGAATACTTAATACTTATTTAATCATTTAAATTTTTCTAATTTTCGAGTTCTATTCATAAAGTGAATTTACATCATATAAGTAACTATCATCCAAAATTTATGTTTCTGTTTTTAAAAATTAAAAAAAAGCAAAGAAAAAGAAAAATTTGCTTATTTCACTTTTTTAAAATTGTTAACTTAAAAATCCAATGTTAATTTCCAAGTATAATTTTAAAAAAATGATATACGTATTTTATTTCGTAAGTTTTTGTGCTGATATTCATATTTATATTTCTAATTTTAATTTTTTTTTGTTAGGGATAAATAATTTAAATTTATTCTCTTTTCTTATAAAATTAGTGTATATTGCATAGGTATACATATTATACATATTTAAAATATGATCAGTATTATACTGAGATTAGAGAAATATGCCATTAAGTTTTGGAATAAAAAGAGTAGTTCTGGGTGTCAAAAATTTTTACAGAAAAAAAAATTGTTTAAAAGAAAATTCTTTATAACATCAAAAAAATTTAGAATTGCCATACAAAAACTAACCCATCGAGCCTACTGACATGAGACTCAGCAGCGGCATGGTATTTTGCATTTCTCACAAATATGCTAAAATGTTTTTAAAAAGAATTGGAATTAAACTACAATCTAAACAAATTGATTATAATCTAATTTTTCCTTTTAATTTATCATCGTTTTGTGGAAATGTAACTTTCAGAAGACATTGTCTCACAACCGGCTATAGAAAAAGTGCAAAAGAAGTTGAATCTTAAAAATGTCGAATAATACTGAACGGTAAATGTTAACGTGAACGGTAGTTTCTTTGAACGATCTATAGTTACTCAAACATTGACATTGCATAAGGACTGAATTTAGAAAATCTTCAGCTATTTAATGTCTTTGGGATCGAGATTTATCGATCAAAATCTCCGACATTTATGATTTTCAATATTGTAGCCCTTTTTAAAAGTTACTTTTATAGTCTATTTCAATGATATATGTATTCAATTCTTATTTTTACATAAAAAGTCAATTTCCACACAAAATATTGGTAATTGATAATATTTACGGAAATCTTTTATGGGGCATTGTTATTTTCCTAGAACATTTATTTTTAATATAAATGGATGTAAAGTGTTACATTCAGCAGACTAAACAATTAATAAATTTCCTCTTTATGTGTACCAATAAAAATATCAATGAAGTTTTGTTTATAAACTCTATTTCTTAAATAAAAAGTCTTATTGTAAAATCTTTTATTGTAAAGAAACATGGATATTATAACGATGCATTCCTATTTTCCATAACTTAAAAATTATATACACTCATTGCCATAAAAAATTGTGCACCAAGAAAAGGACGTCCAAATGAAACGAAATTTTACATGCGTAAATACTACTGTGATATAAGTAAGTGATTAAAAAACCAAAGATAAAGGATCATTTATTCTAGAAAAAAGTATAAATGAGCGGAAATTTTAGTACTCTGTTGGACCCCCTCTAGCGCGAATGCACGATGCGATACGAGCGGGCATTGAGGCATGCAAGTTCCGTATGATGTCCTGAGACATGTCATTCCACAGTTGCTGTAAACGGTCTTCGAGTTCAACTAAACTCGCAGAGTGTCCAAATTGTCGTCCCAAATGATCCTAGATATGCTCGATTGGTGACAAATCTGGTGATCGAGCAGGCCAGGGAAGGATGGTAATGTGGCGTAGGCAGGCTTGTGAAATCGTTGCTGTGTGTGCCCGAGCATTGTCTTGCTGGAAAATGGCTCCTGGGAGCCCTGCCATTAGTGGCAACACATGTGGCTGAAGGATGTTCTGGACGTACCGCTGAGCTGTCATTGGGCCACGGATAAATATTAGAGATGACCGTGTATGGTAAGCAATAACCCCATACTATCACACCAGCTGTAGGAGCGGTGTATCCCTGTAAAGCGAAGGCAGGATTGAGGCGTTGACCACGGAGCCTCACAAAGGAACCCGATTGTCATCGCTTCTCAAATTGAATCTAAACTCGTCGCTGAAGGCAATCTGGTTCCATTCCGTTGCAGTCCAATCCGTCGTGTGCGAAACCACTTCAAACGGAGGCGTCGGTGGGTGGGTGTCATTGGTAGCATACGTAATGGGCGCCACGATAACGGATGTCCTTCAGCCAGGCGCCTTGCGATGCACAGTGGGGCAAAAACCCAAAAAGCTGGCCAAAAGTCGAAAAATGAAGTTACGATTTAGGGAATTTCGATTGTAGCTAAAATAATATTTGGAGAGTCGGAATCTGTATTTAAAAAAAGATTTTTGCTTTGCCCTTACAAGCAGCATCATTTCAAAAATGATGCTTGAAGGAGTATCATTTAGAGCGAACAAAAACAGCAAAACAACGGTTCCTCTAAACGCGTGCTATTTTTTATAATATTATCCAATTTTAATGATTTCAAATGGATTCACACTGTGATATTATGTACTTTATTTGCATGTATTACAAAATTTATATTAAGCACGTAAAAATTAATAAATTCATTGTCATTTTTGATAAAAAATTTTAGAATTTCTTTTATTTTTTTTGCTTTTAAACATCAAAAAGTTTAAATGTTCCGCAGTGTTCCGCAACGGAATTTAATGGAAATAATAACTTGGGCTATTGTCTAGTGATTCGTAAAAAACCAGATGCCTAAAACTGCCTTTCTGCATTTCCCGCATATTTTACTAACCGCAAGTAAAAATGCCACTCAAAATTTTGAAATTGACTACTTTTCACATAATTTAGCTGATAAATATTTTTTGAAATTTTTGAATTATTCAATTTTATAATAGTTTATTTCTTGTTATATTGTGAATAAGTACTCTAATCATAAGATTACATTAATTTGATAAGTAAGCTTAGTAATGAAAAAAATGAAAATAATTCTCTATTACTGACCCGATAGAATAACATTTTCTTATCTTTATAGGTAGGAATTTTGTTTGTTCTATTATAATTAGAAGAATTATTTTGTCAATGGCTATATTTGCTAGATCAAACTACTGAGCGTATTTCATTAATGCGAGTAAAAATCATTATGAATATCACTTTCTCTTATATTAGTAATTTGGATTTGATTTGCAAATGAGGATGCGATGGCACATCTATTCTGAGTACATTTAAACAAATATTTAGCTATGAAGATGGCATTATGTCTAATATATTTTTCTTTTCTTCCGTGCTACTAGAATACATAAATATTGCGAAAACTTCATGAATCGTCAATTTGAAAATATCGAGATCTTCATTTCACTGATTTTATGGGGCCAATTATGATCCAATTTTCTTTTTCAAGAAATACGAAAGCAACTGTCAATGAATGGGATTGCATTAAATACTAGCAGAATCAACTTATTTCGTTTAATACAATCATTGATACAGAAGAAAAAGGCTTTAAAAACAAATTAGTGTAATACTCAACGTTGCTACCTATGTTAGACAGCATCAAAATGGCATCTTACCGATCTGACATTTTTTATTAAAAGTGGATTGAGATAATTTAGAATTTAGAATATCTAAGTTACATGCAAAGATGTTTAGAGAGGCCTTACACGTGGCAGACAACTAGATGAAAAAAATGAAAAGCTCGTACTCTGCATGAAAAGAAGAACACTGAAATTGCAAAATAAAATATGCAAAAAATATTTCGTTTACAATCAAGACTTCTCGTCGAGAAACTAAATCCCAGATTTGAAAGCACAAATGATGGAAATACAATTCAACGATTATTTGAAAACGCAACTATTTGTGTTTCTAAACGAGCATATACGAAGATTTGATTAAACGTTTCTATGCCATAAGTAATTTCTTGTAGCCATGTTATTTATTTGATAAACTTCGAAAATTTTCCCTTAAAAATAGCTCGTAGATTTGAGCAGCACCCCTGATTCTATATGCTTACTTCAGTACATAAACGACTTATTAACGACAAAGAAATAACATTATCTTCATTATTGCCAATTTGTCAAATGCCATAAGATACTCAAGAACCATGCAACAAACTGATCAAAAGGCATCGAGAAGATTTATCGCAAAGATGCAGTAGCGAGGAAAAAAAGATATTTTTACGTCTTTTAATGTCATCAGATTCTTTCCTTTCCAGTTTAGGTAAATTATCGTAGAAGAAATTAAAATCATTGATCCGTCACAGGATCTTCCAATACCGCCAACAAGTTCTGCTAACTATTTTGACACCTTGACCTCTGAAGAATCTTTTTATTATACTACAGTTGATTCTAATGGTTAATTTCTGGAATATACTTTCGTTTTTATTTTAATAATATAAAAATTAAATAGTCTAATGTTTTACTTTCCATTAACGTACTTAAATTTCGTTTAAATATGTCTTGGTTTTTTGAAAATTCCCTTTTAAGTTTACCTCGAGATTTTAAATTTTATTTAAATATTATTGTTTTTCCTCTTAATCTGTAATTTTATTTATTTATTTATTTTTAAAATTTAACTTTTGAATCCTAATTAGCATCCTGAAAAGTTTACGAAATTGCATATAAATTTAATAACTTTCCAGACATTTTAATTTTTATTCCGCCATATTGTATCCGCCATTTTTTTTCAATTTTAATTTTCAAAGTAAGAATGCAAAATTGCATTCTTACTTAGCATCCTCAAAAACACCTGTATACGAATTTTCGTACAATTTGAATTACATTTTCATATTTTGGCCAGCTTTTCGGGATTTTTCCCCACTGTGCGAGGTTCGGGAAGACACAGGGGTCTGTAATGAAGGTGTTGAGTGTGTCTGGATAGCGGCCAATGAGGCAGTTGGCTATTCGCGTGCGTTTCGTATGATGTGACTATATTCTCGACGACTGGTCTGTCGAGGGCGTCCCGAGCCTGGTCGCACTGTAAATGACATCTCTTCAGTCCACTGGTCCCAACACCTCTTCACAGTAAAATCAGAGCGGCCTACTTGACAAGTTACTCGCCGAACTAACCACCCAGCTTCCATCACCCGATGATTCTTCCCCTCTCCAGCTCAGAAAGGTGCTTATATTGTCTTCAATGGCTGCGTAACAGCATGTCTACCTCAGCATTTCCTTTGCAAAAGAAAAGATGCACTAAGACAAGTTCAGCTTACGAGTTTTATACTCCAAGGAGGACGAAGTTCAACTTCCTCTAGTGGCATTACGGAATGCGCATTCACACTGCATTTCTAATCAATTGCATATCTGCCTGATATGTACCTTCATGCGAAGTTTCGTTACGATCCCACATTTATTTCTTGGTGCGCAAAATTTTATGATAATGAGTGTATATAACGTGAAACCTCCAAATAATGGCCACTCCGAATAAGGGACAACTCTATTTAAGGGACAAAACTTTTGCTCCCAGTCCCTTGGTATAGGACGTGTAATGCATTTACCCCTGAATAAGGGACACTAGATTTAAGGGACACTTGAAAATGAGATTAAAGAGGTTTGCGTTTGCATTTTAGATAATGAAATATTCTGTAATGAAAATGAGAATACCGATTTTTGTGTACTTATCAAACAGACAGACAGTCATGTTGATAGCAAGGCATAAGACAGAATTCACGAGCATTTATTTACCCATAATTCCGATTCGATTTCAATGCGTTTATCCCCATTGATAGCAATGCTGAAAATTATGCAGAATAAAAGAAAACTGTAAAATAAAGAACTTTACAGATGCTTTAAGGCTGTTCTCAATTCTTAAAGGGAAACTTTTATTTCAGACATAAGTTTACATAAGTAGCCACAACAAGCTAAATTGACATAATATCAATAAATATAAAAACTTTGTTAAATCACCATAAAAGAAAAATTATACAGGACGCGTTTCGAGCTGCAAAATTACCACTCGTCATCAGCTGGTCCAAACACGTGTCACAACGGACAGAGTGGAAATAACAGTGAAATAAAGAGGGAGGAGATTACACAGAGTGCGACAGGTGGCGCTGCTTGTCAGAGTCAAGGAGAAAGAGAAAAGTAAAGATAAACTCAAAGAAGGAGGGAGGAGATTACAAAGAGTGCCCCAGATGGCGCTGGCTAAAAAACCAGGTGGCAGAGAAAAACTAATGAAAGATAAAGAAAACAATTGAAAAATAAATAAAATAAAATAAAATAAAATAAAAATAAATAAATAAATAAAAATAAAATAAAATAAAATAAAAATAAATAAATAAATAAAAATCAAAATAAAATAAAGTTTAATTAAATTAATAAAAAAATTAATTAAATAAAAACTAAAAATAATTATAGTAATAATAATAAACTACAAAAGTAATTTCCATGCAGGAGAAAGGGAGGGGGATGAAGAGAGATCGTTGACAAGAGTATTACAATTTTTATAAATAAAATAAGCTTCGTGAGTATCTAAATGAGAAGGAGAGGCAGGGTTAGAAATAATTCTGGCCATGGAAAAATTGAAAAAATGACCGGAAGACCAACTGTGAGAAGCAATGGAAGACCTAGATAATTCCTGATTTTTAATGTATCTCTGATGTTCATCCAATCTTTTCGTCAACGCTCTTCTGGTCTGACCGACCAATATAACCCAAACTGCAAGAGCAAGGAATAAAATAAACACCCCACCGGTTCTCAACAGGAATAGGATCTTTCAAAGACGAGAATTTAATTTTATTCATAGGTTTAAAGATAACTTTAAAATTGAAACGAGAAAGGATTTTAGCTATTTTGAAACAAAGAGGAGAATAAAAAGGTAGAACTATAGAGTTAATATTAGACGAATTATTAGAATCAGTAAGAAGACGTTTAGGCTAATTAAATTTATACAGAGCTTTGTCAATCAAAGAGGGATTATAACCATGAGTGAGGGCAAGAGATTTGAGGTAACTAATTTCCTTATTTAGGGCAGAAGAGTCAGAAGAAATCCGAAGTGCTCTGTAAAAAAAAGTATAAAAGGAAGCCATTTTATGCTGTGGAGGATGGTTAGAAAAAGCATGCGGAGGTAGAGATACAGCGAAAGGTTTTCTATAAACAGAGGTAGAGAACCGATCAGGGTGTTTAGTAACTAAGACATCGAGGAAAGGAAGAGAATCATTCTCTTCGACTTCAAGAGTAAACTGGATGCAAGGATCAACAGAGTTGACAAGAGAAAGGAGATTTTGGAGATCCAGCTCAAAAGGATCTTTATCTCCCTCTTTATTTCACTGTTATTTCCACTCTGTCCGTTGTGACACGTGTTTGGACCAGCTGATGACGAGCGGTAATTTTGCAGCTCGAAACGCGTCCTGTATAATTTTTCTTTTATGGTGATTTAACAAAGTTTTTATATTTATTGATATATATTTATCGCCAGTTTTTTCGGTGTTTCTCATTAAATTGACATAAGATTATTTTTATTCAGAAAAGCCTGAAACTGGCAGGTGTTGTTGTTCAAAAACTATGTAATTTTTTTTCTTTTGAAACGCAATAGATTTTCCAGAAAATAATGTCAACGTGGGTATTTTAAACCAAATATCTATGCGAAGAAGAATAACTACTTAAGAAAGGATGAAAAACATCTTTCTCACGTGATCACAATCACTTATAACTCAATAGGTAATTTATTAAAAACTTGAAAACACAATTTAATTCCAAATCGTTTCAATAATCAGGCGTTCCAATTTGTGTCTTTCCATTAAAAAATGAATTTGTAAATGTGTCAAAACGCTTTCAACTTGCTGAACAGAACAGTTAAAAGACTTGTTGCCTTAAAATACGCAAAGCAGTTGAATACTTTTTTGTAAATACTGCTGATGATGAAGAAGTGAAATTTATAAGTATGGTAAATGAACACTTGAAAAGTTTATAGTGAAATACTGAAATTTGCAAAATAATCACTTTGGATTAATTACTTAAAGTAAAATTCTTTTATATTTTCTTAGACTTTTTCAATGTGCACAGTTTGTATAAAAAATACAAACTAATAATTCTAGAAATTATTTAATGATTTAATAATCAATGGAAAATTTTAATTAATTCATTCTCCATTCCTTTTATGTCTGCTTAACGTAATTTTCACACAACGAATACATTTTAATTTCACCTTTATTTTTTCTTATTTTTACATATTTCTGAACAATTAATTAAAAATATTAATAAAAACTCCCAATAAGGGAACCTCTATTTAACGGACAAAAGTTCCGGTCCCATAGGTGTCCCTTATTTGGAGGTTTTCCTGTATATATACAGGGTGTATCTAAACTACTGGGCAAAACATTAAGGGGTGATAGTACACATCAAGACAAATAATATTAAATTGGAAACTAAAGGTCCCAAACGTCTTCCGAAGGAGATAGGTGCCATCAAAGTTTAGGGTCCAAAATTTGAAATGATTATAAAAACCTGAAAATTTGGACAATTCGTTTGCGGTTTTCACGAGAACTTTTCTTTATGTCAGCATTGTCTTGAAAATAAATTATAAAGATAAATTTCAAAAAATGCCGATAGAGGGCGCTTTGGACTTTGGAGTAACGAACAACTATTTTTACCGTTATTTTTTGCATCTCATTAAATTTTTTTATAAATTTAGACATAAACTGAAATTTTGAGCTCAAAATCTGTGGTTAAGTAGCGCAAACTGAACTGTGTTTCATGGGAGTGGGTAGGTTCAAAATTCAAATGATTATAAAAAACAGAAAAATTGGTCTATTGATTTGCGGTTTTCACTACAACTATTATTTATGTCAGTATTGTCTTAAAAATAAATTATAAACATAAATTTCAAAAAATGTTGATAGAGGGCGCTGTAGACTTTGGAGTAACGTAAAACTACTTTTTTCTGTTATTTTTTGTTATTCATTAAATTTTTTTAGAAGCTTAGACATAAACTTACATTTTGAGCTGAATTTCCGAATCGTTGAGAGTGGTTAAGTAGCGCAAACTGAACTGTGTTCAATGGGGTGGGGAGTTTTAAAATTCAAATGATTATAAAAAACTGAAAAATGGTCGATTCGTTTGCGGTTTTCTCTAAAACCATTCATTATGTCAGTATTTCCTTGAAAATAAATTTTAAAGATAAATTTCAAAAAATTCCGTTAGAGGGCGCCTTAAACTTTAGAGTAACCAACAACTATTTTTAACCGTTATTTTTTTAAATCTAAATAAATATTTTAAAAGCTTAGGTTTAAATTTTGAGCTCAAAATCTGAATCGTTGTGAGTAATTAAGTAGCGAAAAATTGAATTGTGTTCGTAGGGTGAGCAGAGTAACATTTCAACTCCTCAACATAGTTCAGTTTGCGCTTCTTAACCCCTCTTAACTATTCAGAATTTGAGCTCAAAATTTAAGTCTAAGCTTTTGCAAGCATTTAATTAGATGCAAAAAATAATAGTTAAAAATTGTTGTTGGCTACTCTAAAGTCTAAGGCGTCCTCTAACAGAATTTTTTTAATTTTATCTTTAAAATTTATTTTCAAGAAAATAGTGATATAAAGAATGGTTTTAGAGAAAACTGCAAACGAATCGACCAATTTTTCCGTTTTGTATAATCATTTGAAATTTGAATCTTCCCACCCCCATTTAACACATTTCAGTTAGCGCTCCTTAACCACTCTCAACGATTCAGATTTTCAGCACAAAATTTAAGTTTATGTCTAAGCTTCAAAAAAAATTAATGAGATGCAAAAAATAACGGTAAAAAATATTCGTACGTCACTCCAAAGTCTACAGCTCCCTCTGTCGACATTTTTTGAAATTTATGTTTATAATTTATTTTCAAGACAATACTGACATAAAGAATAGTTTTAGTGAAAACCGCAAATCAATTGACCAATTATTCTGTTTTTTATAATCATTTAAAATTTAAACCTACCCACTCCCATTGAACAGAGTTTAGTTTGCGCTACTTAACCACAGATTTTGAGCTCAAAATTTAAGTTTATGTCTAATCTTCTAAAAAAATTTAATGAAATGCAAAAAATAACGGTAAAAAATAGTTGTTCGTTACTCCAAAGTCTAAAACGCCCTCTATCGGCATTTTTTGAAATCTATCTTTATAATTTATTTTCAAAACAATACTGACATAAAGACTAGTTTTTGTGAAAACAGCAAACGAATCGACCAATTTTTCCGTTTTTTATAATCATTTCAAATTTTGGACCCTAAACTTTGATGGCGCCTATCTCCTTCGGAAGACGTTTGGGACCCTTAGTTACCCATTTAATATTATTTGTCTTGATGTGTACTATCACCCCTTAAAGTTTTGCCCAGTAGTTTAGATACACCCTGTATATATATATATATATATATATATATATACAGGGTGATTCCAAATTTTTTTTACAATAAAAGAGGGATGATAGTACACATCAAGACAAACAATATTAAATAGGAGACCAAGGGTCCAAAACGATTTCCTAAGGAAATAGCCGCCATTAATGTTTAGGGACCAAAATTTCAAATAAACATAAAAAACGGAAAAATCGGTCGATTGATTTGCGGTTTTCACTAAAATTATTCCTTATGTCGGCATTTTCTTGAAATTAAATTATAAAGATAAATTTCAAAAAATGCCGATAGAGGGCGCTTTAGACTTTGGAGTAACGAACAACTATTTTTCGCCGGTATTTTTTGCATCTCATTAAATGTTTTCGTAAGCTTAGACTCAAACTTAAATTTTGAGCTCAAAATCTGTAGTTGGGAATGGTTAAGTAACACAAACTGAGCTGTGTTCAGAGGGTTCAAATTTCAATTGATTATAAAAAACGGAAAAATTGGTCGATTGATTTGCGGTTTTCACTAAAACTATTCTCTATTTAGGTATTTTCGTGAAAATAAATTATAAAGATAAATTTCAAAAAATGCCGATAGAGGGCGCTTTAGACTTTGGAGTAACGAAACACTCTTTTTTGGCGTTATTTTTTGCATCTTATTAAATGCTTTCGTAAGCTTAGACTTGAACTTAAATTTTGAGCTCAAAATCTGAATAGCTGGGAGTCGTTAAGTAGACAAACTTAGCTGTGTTCAGAGGGTTCAAATTTCAAATAATTGTAAAAAACGGAAAAAATTGGTCGATTCGTTTGCGGTTTTTGCTAAAACTAGTTTTTAAATCAGCAGTTTTCTTGATCAATCAGTGTTTTCTTGAAAATAATTTTTAAAGAGAACTTTCAAAAAATGCCGATAGAGGGCGCCTTAGACTTTGGAGTAGCGTACAACTATTTTTAACTGTTATTTTTTTTTATCTCATTAAATGCTTTCAAATGCATAGACTTAAATTTTGGGCTGAAATTCTGAATCGTTGGGAGTGTTTAAGTAGCGAAAAATTGAATTGTGTTCGAGGAGGAAGGAGCGTTAAATTTCAACTCCTTAACACACTTCAGTTTGCGCTTCTTAACTCCTCATAACGATTCAGGATTTGAGCTCAAAATTTAAGTTTAAATCTAAGCTTCCGAGAATATTTAAAATGCTTTTGCAAGCATTTAATTAGAACCAAAAAATAATGGTTAAAATGAATTGTTGGTTACTCTGAAGTTTAAGGCGCCCTCTGACGGAATTTTTTGAGTTTTATCTTTAAAAATTATTTTCAAGAAGATACTGACTTAAATATCAGCTTTATTTTAAACCGCAAACGAATCGACCAATTTTTCCATTTTCTATAATTACTTTAATTTTGAACCTCCCCCTCCCCCTTGAACACAGTTCAGTTTGTGCTACTTAACCACTCCCTACTTTTCGGATTTTGAGCTCAAAATTTAAGTTTAAGTCTAAGCTTCCGAAATCATTTAAAGAGATGCAAACAATTCGGCAAAAAATAGTTGTTCGTTACTCCAAAGTCTAAAGCGCCCTCTATCGGCATTTTTTGAAATTTATCTTTATAATTTATTTTCACGAAAATACCTAAATAAAGAATAGTTTTAGTGAAAACCGCAAATCAATTGACATATTTTTCAGTTTTTTTTTAATCATTTGAAATTTGAACCCTCTGAACACAGTTGAGTTTGTGTTACTTAACCACTCCCAACTACAGATTTTGAGCTCAAAATTTAAGTTTGAGTGTAAACTTACGAAAACGTTTAATGAGATGCAAAACATACCGGCAAAAAATAGTTGTTCGTTACTCCAAAGTCTAAAGCGCCCACTATCGGCATTTTTTAAAATTTATCTTTATAATTTAATTTCAAGAAAATGCCGACATAAAGAATAATTTTAGTGAAAACCGCAAATCAATCGACCGATTTTTCCGTTTTTTATGTTTATTTGAAATTTTGGTCCCTAAACTTTAATGGCGGCTATCTCCTTAAGAAAACGTTTTGGACCCTTGGTCTCCTATTTAATATTGTTTGTCTTGATGTGTACTATCACCCCTCTTTTATTGTAAAAAAAATTTGGAATCACCCTGTATATATATATATATATATATATTAATTCACCAAAATAATTTTCCCAAACTAATTTGATAATAACACTGATAAACAAATTTTAACAAATTTTCGATTTCTCTATATACGTTGGGTGTTTCTTATAGATTTCAAGCTGCTGAAAAAGAATATCTTTGTAAAAATTTTCTATCACCCTCCAATTTTGAGAAATTTCATTAATACCTTTTGGAGTATGTAGGCATTATAGTTATATTATATTATTCCCTTTCATGTATTTGATTCACATAAACATTCCTTTTTCTTATTACAACGATAGAAGATACAGCAAGAGAGTAGAAACAGATGTCTCCCTAATAAATATTATGTTAGCGACCTTGAACAGACAGCTCTAGCGACCCCTAAAGTATTTGACTTTAACGCAAATCTCTGACAGTGGAAACTTATCTTTCGGGGCAAATACACTACTATTTCTTTGTTCTGTAAGACTTTTTAATTAATTTTGATTATAATTATCGTATTTTCCTCTACAATATGTAAAACATGTCTAGAGGATGCGTTAATGAACCCGATTCTTTTTGCTGTATGTGCGGGGAACTAACTTTGAAAAAGCATCGATGCCCTATCATATGTACCTTGGATATAAAGTAGGTGAACGAGAAAAGAAATGGGCACCTCGTTCTTGTTAAACACAATGTGCTACAAACCTCCGGACGTGGATGAAAGGTACAAAAAAGTGTATGTCCTTTGCTATACCCATGATACGGCACATGGCGAAGGATCAAATAACCTACTGCTACTAATGTATTACAAAAATTAAAGGATTCTTTGCAAGAAGTAAACATAAAATTAAGTACAAGAGTTTAGATTCAGCAATGTGACCAGCATTACATAATGATGATTTACAAATACCGAAACCTCCAGAGAATTTTACATATGATGATGCAGCAGTAGAAATGGAAATCGATGAACTGAAACTTCCTCTACATCTGATATGAACTATTCTCGTGGCATAAATGAAGAACCACACCAAATTACTCAAAAAGAATTAAATGATTTTGTGAGAGACTTAAATTTATAAAGAAAAACTCAGAATTACTTGATCAAGATTGCAAGGTTGGAATCTCCTGAAAAACAATACAAAGATATCTATTTATCGAGATTGATATAAGAAATATTCAACATTTTTTTAAAGAAAAGATGATTTATGCTATTGTAATGATAAGTGGCTTAATGTCTTCTTTAAATTGTTAATATAACTCGGAACAATAACCTATAAGAGAGTTTCCACAGATAAGACATTTACCGCTACATAAAGTATGAAATTTCTTATTAATATCATTTCTTTTTACAAAAAATCTATATTTTTCTGAAACTTTATAAACAATGCATACTTTCAGTGTTTTAAATATTAATTTTAAGCTTTATAAATGTTTATTTAAAAGCTTGTCATTATTAAAATACCAAATGATAAATTTCATAAGGTGTATATGTGTTGAATAAATACTACAAAATTGAGATTTTCAGGATTTTGAATTTTTTAAAAATCTGTGGGTGATGGACACTTTTTAATGGCATATTCTTTCACAGCACCACCTAAAATATAAAAGTCACCACATACTTAGTTAGAAACAGAAACCTTGTTTATCAGTGTAATTTGACAAAAAAATTGAATAATCATCCTATTGCAACATAAAAATGTAATAAAATTTAACATAATATAATTTACCTAAATATATTTTAACCTTCAGCCCCTGAAAATGAAACAAGTTTAGTCTGATTGATTGCTTCTTTCCTAAATTAAATCAAATTAATTATTTATTTCCTAAAATTCAATTCATTATCTAAACACATTTTTTCTTTTATTTAATTAACAGAGTAATCAGTCTTTTCAGAATCGAATAAAGAAGTGACACTTAGAGTCATGTTAGATAAAATTCCAGAGTTTGTTTAAACAAAATGTCCGTTGTAAAATCGAAGTGTTTCATTAGCTCGGTATGAAAGTAAAACGAGATAAAAAAGACAAGATGAAAATTGCGCGTGAAGCGTGGCAAATGAGGTTCGTTCGTACGATAACGAAGTTTTAAAAACATTCAGATCTTGCTGTTATAGTAGACAATATTTCGGATACAGTAAAGTGATCGAAATCTTTTTTATGTTCCTGTAAATATAAAGGAAGTAATTTTTATTACAGCTCATCAACGTATACCATATGGGAAATAGCTTTGTATAATTAAGACTTAAACGCCCCAAACAATGTTTCCCCGTATAGCATTATGTAGTGGAATAATTTTGTGGGGCCCTGTAATTTAATAATAAATGTTAATTGCATCGCAAATTGTACAGAATGTATATTTTAGAATAGATATACTTTATAAGTTCGTGTCAATTGTATTAAGAGAGAGTTTAACATCATTAAAATGTACTTAAAACTATTTTTTCCCATTGACCGTAATGTAACGGAATACACTTTTAATTGTCCCTGTAATTGATCTATTCATCCGATTTTTATAAAATTTGAAATGACTGGACAAAATTATGTAATAAGTATACGTTTTAATTCTAGAATGCCTGAAAGGTGTCGATTCGACACCGATCACTGGACTAATTGTTGATTTGAACCAGAAAAATCTTCTAGAAATAAGTTATATTCCTCTTACAATGAAATGAGCTAAACAAATAAACCAAATAATCATAAAATATTTTTCTGGTTTTAAATATATTTTATAAAAACTGCATAATTTTTCCCAGCGTTCAAGTGTTAAATTTCTACCATTAAAATGAATTTTAACCTTTTTTTTCCCCATTGACCGTAATGTAATGCAATCCTTTTGATTGTCCCTGTAATTGATCTATGCATCCAATTTTCATAAAATTTGAAATGACTAGACAAAATTATGTAATAATTTATGTATTTTAAATTTCAAGTGATTCGGTTGGGTAGTTTTTGCGTTGTTATATGTGGACGGACTGAACAGCAACAATAGGTGCTACGTATTTACATAATTACGAACGCACCTAAAAAGAAAACGTCTGTGGGTCAGAGACACATGTGGTTTGCAAATAAATATTTAACGTTGAATGTGATTTTCTATTGCGCCACGCATTGTCCAAAACGTCGATAAATATGGGTGCTACTGCAAATATTTAAATGATATATTTCCATATTGCTGCAACGCAATAATTGCATAGATATGTGCATACATTCAGTATTCCCTACTACTTTTAAATCCAAATCTAGCTTTGTGCAACAAATATGGAATTATTCCAAGAAATTATCTACAGTAGCACCTTCTGCAGTGCATGTACGCATCAAAGAATTTTAAGGATTTTATATGTTTTAATACCAGAAATTTCGCAAAATATTGGTCGTTTTTTCTACAGATAGAATTCCTTTTCATTAAATAAGGCATATATTTCATTACGAAAATTCTAGTAAAAATTCCTTGAAAGTCCTTAAATTGTACAAACTCTGCTCCATTGCCGAGATTTTTTTTTCTTTTTGTACAAAATCTTGTATTATGCCGGATATTTATCTGCAAACTGCATGCCCCTCTGATCCACAGATATTTTTTTAATCACGTTTTACTTTCGAACTAAACTTTTGAAGGACCTGTATATATGTTTTCTTAATTTATATTATATATTAGTAAAATTATACAAAGATTTCATAGTCTATCCGGACGAATTTCATATTTTAAAAAAATATTTTACCTCAATAGTAAGTGAAAGTCAAATTTGAAGAAATTTTCCAAGCAAAGTGAAAAGTATGTTAAACTGTATATTAATGTGATTCTAATCTACGCGACGAATGTGGTACCACTGAACAAATTAGACGGTATACAGCTTGCAAAATTTAAACACTTGATACTATTATTAGATCTTCAAACAAAAATTGGTTGAACCGCATTTAAACAGTCCGTTTACTAATCGAAATCCTTCGAAGCGCGGAGCATATCTTCCAGAGGCATCGGCAGTTTTGTTTTCAAATTTGAACTCATAGAGCAAAAAAGGTTTCAAAATCGCTTTTGCCAACGACATGTTCTTTTAAAGATTGTTCTTCATACAAAACCGATAAAGGAACATATGTTGCACTTAACAACTCTTGCCTGAATGAGGTTTAAAGGCAGTGTGCTTTATAGTATGGATCACAAGAAAAAAACGCTTATTTTATTGAAGAGTATTAATAGGGGAATCAAATGATCCATGTCTGCCTGATATGAAATGGTGCATAAGCAAAATAGTAATACCACTAATTGATTACTCGTAGGTTTAACACTGTGTTTGCCATATAGTCAAAGGTATGAAAACATGGAAAACTGGGAAGAGGAAAACACAATGATAAACCTACGAGTGAACCACTAGTGGTATTAATTTTTGACTTATGCACCACTTCACTTCCGGTAGACATGGATCATTAGATTCTCCTACAACTAATCTTCCATAAAATAAGGGTTTTTTCCTTGTACTCGATAACATAGGTTTTTCTGTTGTCGGCTCGTTGACTATTACCAGAATCCATTTCACTATAACTACGTGAGAAAGTTACAGCTCTCTAAAACCGCATGAACTTTCTTGGTTACTTAATATTTAATTTAATGTTGTGTATTTAACTAAAGAAAATCACATGAAAATAATTTCCACTATTTAAATTTTTAAACGCATACTTTGTATGAAAATAAATTGTATTTTCAGGCCTTTCAGAAAATTACTATATTTTTGAAATAACATGTAGTGCAACTATAGATTTATAACTATTTATGTATAATTAATGTTTTAAAATCCTTCAAATCATTTCAAATTAATTTTAAAGAACAGCAGTATGATTGTAAAAACTGTGTATTAAATATTGTTTGCAAAATATTTAAAATATTTCATCGACAGATATGTGTTCTTTATCTATTCTTATATTTAAAAAAATATTTAATATTTAAATAAAGAAAATCACTTATAAATATTTTCAACTACTATGCTTTTTTAGCACACTACACTTGTACAAAAAATTTTTATTCTTAGAAATTTCTGAAATTATTTGGTTTTCCGAAATAGCATACTATGCAAATATAATTTATATACTAATAAAAATTTATGTTAATTTGTATAGAATTTATTTGCAAGTATATTCTCTATAATGTAGTATAATTCGCAAAATTTGAATATTGTCTCTATTATTCTAAGATATCGGCATTGAAATTAAATTTTTGAAATGCATTCTATGAATTTAATACGTCTAATTGAAGTTACCACGATGTTACCTTTCTAAATAGTTAAAGAGTTCTTTTACACAATCGTTTAAGTAAAAAAAAACTAGAAACACTTAAGCCGGTAATTTATTTCAAGTAACATTTAATTGTTCGGGATACGTTTTAAAATTGTTTGATAAGAAACTTTAGAGGACATAACGCAACTTTTAACAAACTATCAGTGTATTTCTATTTAAAATGGTACTGGCGTTAAAAATAAACTTAAAATCCTAAATTTGAATAGTTTCCCTTTGCACTGGCAATAAATTTAATTGGAGAGATAAACAAATTAAAAAGTTTTCACACTCTTAACTTCAGGTAAAATAAAACGAAAATACGTGGAAATATCTTTCAATACTTTAAACAACTTAAAATTGATAGTTATTTTCAAAGGTGTTGGATAATTTTGTATCTAATTATCTAAGAAGAGTCTTTTACAACGTTCGTACACGCTTTCTAAAAGAAAGAAATTAGTGACAAAAAAGTAAACTTTCAGAAGTAGCAATTGAATTACGTCGAGATTTTTTTAAGCTTCTGTTCTGTAGATTTTTTTCCTCGTATTTCGTTAAAAGCTAATTTTATTTAACTGTTACCCCTCTTCTTATAAAAAGAGGAAGTACTAATGATGACCATGCATTGGTTAATCATACATTTTTCTCGTCTAATCTATGAAGAAAATGCATATAAAAACATGAAAACTTGTTGTTTTTAAAACAAATGATAAATATATTGAGGAACATAGTTTTAAATTTAATTATTTTAAGAGGTAATTAATGATGAAATCTCTCGAGACAATTTCGCTTCTTAAGCATTGTAGGATAGTAAAGTATACTTAGAAATCTAATAATTTCTTGCAGAAAATTTTCTTCGTCGCGCGTAGTGTCCAATATATATATATATATATATGTAATAAATAAAAAACATTTGTGCCATCTTGCACGCCCTGAGTTTTTAATTCTGACTTTATGGAACATACTTTTATTCTCAGTTTCATAATGTATTAATATTTTAACAGCTAAAGTTCTTTTATCTTATTTTATTTAAGTTAGTAATAATCTATTGATTGTTTTCTTAAAAAAGAGCGAGATTGATTGCGAAATCTTTCTTTCAGTGTAGAGGTTCATTTTTCCTTTTTGGAATATTTATCGAGACTTTAATTTTGTTTTATTAAATCGTCTGCTAGAGTGTTCATGCGCCTTTTTGCGTGTGAGCGGGTTGTGTTATTGCGCGTATAGTCAGTAGTTCTTACAAGAAGACACGCCCCAGCTACCAATAGGAGATGTTAATGTGGGTGGACTTAGCCTTGAAATCAATCCTAATGGGTCTTTAAATTGCTTACGCTGACAAAGGGGAGGGGCTAGTTTTTGCGTAGAGTCTGGGAAGCTCGTTTTAGGATACGAGAGCGTCAGAATGCAACTGATCTTTGAATTGTTAAGAAGCCCGTCTGATTTTTTCCGATAATTTAGAACATGGAGATTTCGCAGCTTTGAGAGCGTATGCTATAGTGTAAATTGTGTGGAATAGTGACAGGTGGAATAACTTTATGGCTTGCTCTAAATAAATATGGAAATACAAACTGATTGACTTACCTTTATTTCGGAAAAATACCTAAAGGGAATAACTCCATTGTTTTCCATAACGACAGTTTATCCTGTTGTTGGTTCTTAAGTGAATCTTATTATATAGCAAAGATGGTATTCTACGAGAACTGATACATTTAAATAGAAAATCGCCATATCGTTTCATATATATACATACATATTTCATTCTGATTTTTTTTCATTTTTTTATTTAAACAGTTTATTCTATTTTTTATTAATTTATATTTTGAAATAAAGGTTTTCTATTTATTCATGTGATACTATTAATGTGGGGGAGTTTAAAAATAAAATTTTTCTGTCGGCTGTGATCAGAGTTGTGTATGAAAATCAAAAATATAAAAAGTTATTAAAGATAAGACATATCTTTATTTTTCCTCGCAATTACCAAATACATTGAGACATTTGTCATACCGTTTGATAAGATCAAGTTTCATTAAAATATTTTGCACCAGAATTGTTGTTAAAAAATTTTAACTTATTTATTTAACTATTTTCTTCTTTGTATCTGTTAAACTTATTTAATAAATAAATTTTTGATTCGAAACGAAATATATTCGTATGGTAGGGTTTTAAATAATGCCTTGTGATCCTTCTAGTGTTCATCGGCTGAAATTCAACATTTGTGCTTTTAGTTATTTTTCTATCTGTTATTTTTCAGAGAGGGAAGAGAGACAAATATATTTAATGAAAGTAAAGGTGTCTTTAATGCTTATTTCTCTCATTAAGTCCATTTCATAAAATAATATTTATTTTCAAATTGAAATTAAATTTCGACATTTGCAGTATTTTTTTTCAAATAGTGCAAAAATAAGAACTTTAAGAGATTAGGAGGTCTAGGAGAGGTATGGCAAACGTAGGTCATAATGTAATGAAGGAACTAGTTAATTAAACATAAAGGTTGTTCTTTGAGAATCTGATAAAATATATTGAACATGTTTACTGGAAGATAAACACTCTGTTTAGGAAATAAAGGCCCCGTTTTAACGTACATAGTCTAATAATACTTAAATTAAGTAGATTTACAATGTTTAATCTTTTATATCCAGACGGTACTTTCAAATACCTAAAAATAAAATTGAATGTACAATTTATTTAATTCGGACTACTAATGAAAGTACATTTTTTTTTTCATGCAAAACTATTTACTTAATCATATTTAGAAAGAACAATGAAACAGTCGAAGCTAAATATTCTTTAATGTGGTTATTTTCTCAACCATTTACATAAGTGTAGCTTTTACTCTGTTAAAAAATGATACACGAAAAAATTGCAGTTATACTCCTTCATTATAGGTTGAACCCCAACACATATTCTTTTCTTATTACATAACATTACATACCTTTTACATAACAGTACTTTTTTGTTAATTAATCTAATAATTCAAGTAAATAATTTGCAAAAATAGATATAATTATCTGTTTATTAAATCAGCTTTAATTTAAAAAAAAAAATCCCTGTCGGATTGGCTTACAGGTGGAGGTAATATTTTATTCATCAATTTCAATTTATTCCCAATTTCATCTCTAAAATTGAGCTCTAGAGGGGCCTAAACTTTTCGTGAAAATTCAAATATACATGCATATACACACACATATGTATATATGAATAGATAAAAAAATTTCGAAAATAAAATTAGAGCATTTTAAAATGTTGAAATATGCCAATATTTTCATAGTCTGTTTTTTATAATGTTTTAATACGTTTTACAAACTTACATATCATTATATATTCCCCTACATTTCATCCATTACATTTTCACTATAACGTAATAATTGCTTAAAAAATAATAAAAATCATCCATTCTATTTATTTTATTTTCCGTTTTCATATGAAAATCTTGCTACAGAAATGTTTTGACGTAATACTCAATTTTTTCAAATTCGTTAAATTATATATTTTTCCAATTTTCATGTGCAAATCTTGCAATAGTAAAGTAATCGTTTCAGTAAAAATTTTATCATAATTATTATTATTATTATTATTATTATTATTATTATTGGAGCAAGTGCTTAACGAAAAATGTTTATTTTTTGTTGGTCATTTCTTTCAAGAGTTGGTTTGCCAGAGCCCTGTTAAGGCGATTTTAAAATTTTTCAATCCTCACTATTTCTACACTATTCGACCAATTCTGCCCATTTGCAATCCCCGCCTACACTGTAACAAATGTTTCGAAACGTTCATGAGAGTATCAAGGTTACGGCTGCACGATGCTGACAGAAAGATTTCTGATTCGATTAGAAAAATGTTTTGGTTTCATTTGTCTTCTGAAACTAAGCCCAAATATATGGAAGAATTCTGAAGGTTTCAGTAAGTGAAGTTAGCTCTCAGATAACCGATGGTATCCGAAGTGTTCCTGTTAGAATACTAAACAATTCCAAAATTTTTTACAATGTTGATATTAATCATCCCAATGTATTCGGAACGTTTGAAGACAATTCGTACATAATTGTGACTTTTATCGTGCGGACAAAATTTAGTACATAAATACATATATATATATATATATATGTATATATATACTTTGTAGAAGGGAAGGTTTTAGGTTCCTGGGGCCATTTAATGAAAAGTTATGAAAAATGTTTCAATAATTGTACCATAGTAATGAAATCTACCTAACATATCTTTAAAATATAATTATTACAGATGTTTTTGTAGATATCGTAGACATTAATGTAAATAATTATTGAGGTAATGTAATTTTCTAGGATTAAATTTCGATTATAAAGGATTAGAATGTAGTTAGATTTTTTGGGGGTGAGAAGTTTATTTATATAAACGAATTTAACGGAGTTTCTAGTTCTTCCCAGTATCTAAGATCATTATACTATTAAAAAAATTATTGTGAAACATTTTGTTTTATACCTACCCTTAATCGAAGCAACTTCAACAATAAATTCTTATTCTTTTGTATATCAGCTTGTGGATTAGAAACAAAACATTTTTAGCTTTTTTCATGTTTAATTGCTTTACATTTTCTGCAAATTATCTTGTTTCAAAGAGTAGTTTTAATTTTTTTTAGGAAAGTATTATGTAATTCTTAAAATTCTTTAGAAACAGAAAATGAAACTAAATTATTCTCAATACAGAATTTAAGAAAGTTTATTTGCCAGAAAATAAATAAAATAAATTACAAGTAATCATGAATTTTACCATACACATTATGAGTAGAAAAAGTACAGTTTGGAATGATTTCAAAAGTTACCCTAAAAAGTTTAGAAGTTGTTTCTATTGAAAGAATTTTTGAGGTAAATGATTACGTTGGCCATTTTCTGTTATACAGAAGTCATTTCTTAAATAATTTACTAATTCTGGAAATGCGAAAACAAATTTTAAGAATAAAATTAGCTATTATTTTTATACTCATATAATAAGTTTTGCATCCGCTATCTTTTATTAAGTTATTTAAATCTTATGCTACTAAATATAAGACAAATTAACACGCTGTAATACTCGTACTACAGTAAATGCAATTGCTTGGTGTAAACTAAACTATAGAAACACTAAAAATATGTTTATTAGACTATTTTTATCTTTTGTTTCTGTCCGAGACATCTTTTTGTGTATCCCTATTTATTTAAACAAGGTAGAACCCGTCAAATTTTGAGGAAAAAAAATGTTTAAGAAGGAACTGTTTCATTAACTTATAATAAGCCTATAAAATTTGTTATAGTAAAAAATGCATTTTATCTTGGTACGTCTAACTCTTAAACAAACGATATGTAATGTCAAATTTACAAAATACTATTTTTATAAAACGCAGTTGTAGAAATTGTTAAATTTAAACTTTAATCGTATATGTAAGCAGTAAAAAATAATAAAGATATGTTATTATGATAAAGTTATCAATTAAGGTTCTTATGCTAGTATTCTAAAATGATAAAAAGCAAAATTTATTCAACTTTGACTCAATCATAGAATTTTTTTCCGTGAAATCTGAACCCGGCATCATTTTTACCATATCAAAATTTACAAATGTACATTTCACATCTTCATTCCGTTTAATTTGATTTAATTTTCCATTTCATTGGCATTTTAATTTGATCATTTTGACTCAAAACTTGAAGTTTCAATGCTATTAGCTGAAATAGATATGAAACTGTTGATATTCTTTCACGTGTAAATCAAATTTTGTAAATGAAGTCAAAATTCACAGGGTTTTATAACAGAAGATATTTAAATTTCTATTTTTTCCCTTTTAATGAGAAAATGGCAACATAAAGACACAGCACTCAGCTTTTACCTTTTTTCCTTTGCTTTAAATAGAAATGGAGTACTCCTGTTGCCACGATTAGAAAAAAGGTATTAAAAGCTACAAAAAAAAAATAATATTTCAAAAATAAATTAAGATACAGCTTTCAAACAAATTTCTTTTAAAAGTAAATTTTTTTCCCTACACGATGGTGTAAAAATTGAAAATGTGCGACATTAAGAAGTTTAAAGAGATTCAGTATCAAAAATTGCAATACCGAAATTCATTAAAAATTTGAAAGTATTGTCATGCGCAAAATGACGTATGCGTTACGCACAGATACGTTTCGCCTTTATAATATAGATAGATACGTAGCACCTACAGTCGTCGTTCAGTCAATCAATCTGTCCGTCTATCCGCATATAATAGAGCAAAAACTATCCAACCGAATCATTTGAAATTTAAAATGTACAATTGTTGCAGAATTTTTTCGAATCATTTTAAACTTTAAAAAATCGGACGCAATTTGATTACTGCAACAATCAAAAGTATTCCGTTGCATTACGGTCAATAGAAAAAAAAATGTTTCAAGTTCATTTTAATGGGGTTACAGCCTTTCAAACAGGATCAAATTGATATGCATTTCTGATGTTTACTAAGATATACATTCTGTACAATATGTGAGGCAAAAAATCTTTATTATTCATTTACTGAACTACACAACAAATCCCATTACATAATGACAGAGGGGAAAACATTGTTTTCTGTGTATTTCATTCATGTTAAATTACTTTATATGTAATGAAATTGATATATGTCGCTGAGATTTGTTACAAGTTACTTCCTGTATAGTAGAAAGTGCTTAGAATATTTACAGAAACTCACAAAAGATTTCGGATACTATACTGTACAAGAAATAGCGTAATTAGACAGAGATCTTGAAATAACACGGAAAAAATATTAATTTCTATTATTAAGTTCTATTCGAACTATAAAGAACTAGAAATCTGTACATCCCTAAATATAATGCATTTAAAACATTTTAATTTTTATTTTTCTGTCTGTTTAAGTATTATTTTTATGTATATTCTTCTGTTTATAATAAATGTTCATTTATATAAATTATCAAACCAATTATAAATAACAATTAATTATTATAATCTTACAGTTATCTCACACTTAATTATTTTGTACTAAAATGCACAATTAATATATTATAAAATATTGTGGTTGGAAAAATCAACCAAAGACGTTAAAATTCATAAATTTATAATTTATGCATTTTGAAACAGGGTGTATTTGTCTGATTAAGATTTAAATTAACTTTACCGAATTCCGGTTAATTAAAGTACTTGTTTGACAAATATTGCTTTCGATTCTGTAGATGTAGTTAATATGATCATACACAAAAATATTTAGCTTTTGAATTTACATAAACTCGGTTACTGAAAGTACTCATTAAAGAAAATATGCATGCTCTTGATTAGAAACATTTAATTGTGTAAAATGCAAAAGTGTTTGGCATTTGATTTTAAAACTTATAATAAAGCATTACAAATAAGAATTTTTCTACATTTAAAGTTATTTTTCGAGGAATAAAATATTATGGGTTTTTAAATTTATAAAGTTACATTTCACAGAATTATTATGTATGAGTTTTGAAACAGGGTATATTCGTTTAATTAAGATTTAAATTAACTTTATCGAAATCGAGTTAATAAAAGTATTTGTTTAACAAGTATTGATTTCGCTTCTGTATATGCAGTTAGTACGATCATGTGTAAAAATATTTAATTTTCAAATTTACTTAAACTCTTTAAACTGAAATTCCTTATTAAAGATATTTTGCGTGCAATTGATTAGAAATATTTGACAATATAAAATGCATAAGTATTTGACATTTGGAATTTAAAACTTATAATAAAGCATTACAAATAAATATGTATCTACATTTAAATTTATTTTTTGGAGAATAAAATATTATGGGGTTTTCTTTAACTTCATTTTAATTTTTAATTATTTTTTTAGATATATAGTATACTTACTATCATAAAAAATGTACTCAGTGTTTAATTACTAAATCGACAAAATTGCAAAAGATGTAGGGGACACAGAGACAACTCTAAATCACATAGCAATGTACATTTTCACAAGAAAGGTCTCCATACGCGCATAGGCAGAAAATTTTGAAAAAAAAACTGCAGAGTGTTCATCTCATGTAGAATATTCGTAAAAAAATAACGAACATTTCATTTATTTGGAAATTTATCATCGACTGGCGTCAAAAGAATATTTCAAAAAAAGGATTTTGTGAGGAATTTGCTTCACTAGATTCGATTTAGTATTAATTGGTAGCAATTGAGTGATGCAATTCCTTTTCCATGTTAAATCTCTTTATTCAAGGTATAGATAAAATAATACAGTTCCTAAAACTCTGGGTTCTATATGAAAAATTTCCACACACCTTCTACAGCGAGCTCCATCATCGAGAATCATCTCCCACTTCTCTCTCATCCCCATTAGGAGAGCAACTGTCCTTCTGGCCCCTCCCAGATCAAAGTTATTGGTTCAGCTGGGATACGCCTTGGCGACAGATTGCCATCGTCCAACTGGGAATAGTGAAACTATTTCCTCCGACTCTTGGCCCTCAGGGAGGTCCTGCGATTAATCAATGGTAGCCGTAACTAATATGCTAATGTCACATGAAAAAGGTCGCGCCAGACTTACTGTCGACAGGAAGAAAAGGACCTTAATCCTTTTAAGTGCTTCGACCATCACCAGACTTCGAGGTACCAGTCCATTGTCTAGCTTTAATTAGCCAATTTAGATTTTTACAACAGTTAAATCCTTACAACCATCCCCTCCTGTGGCAGAGATTTTCCACAAGTGGAAAATCTTACGTCGAGGTACAGTTACTCTTAACTTAATTCACTACAGAGGTCCGCACCAGTTAATTTATTAATTTAACTTGTACGATAAAACACACAATTTACTACAATATAACATTTTTTATAAGCCAGATACACATTTTAAATAATAATATGATATAGAAATAATTTGAATGCAAGCTAATTAAGAATTTATATACAAATATTATCTACGGCACACATTCATTCTACTCTACTCAAACATTAATGTGTAACCTTCCATTTACAACCTTTTTCTTGAAAGGGTGATGATAAGCTCGAATTGTTTTCGAATTCCTTCGCGTAATTCGGCATGTACCAGATCGGATTTTCGATCACCTCTCTCGATGTGAGGAAAGTTTCCTCCCTTTCTGGATTCCAATTAAGTTTAGTTTTGCGATTTTTTCCTTCAAAATCGTGCGTCTCAGATTTTATTACTGAAGCATAATTTTGGATAAGATCGGGCATCAATTTCGAACGACTAAATTTTGGCTTACGTTCCGGCGAAGAAAATTCCGTTTTATTTCGGGTTTTAACTCCCGTTGAGTTACGTCCTCTGTTATCTAGACTTCGTCTCAACTCATTAATCGTACGCAATGCTAATTTTCCCTGGGTAACCTTAACTTTCAAAGTTTTCTTACTCTTCCGCGAATCCCGACTCGGGCGAAGCCTTACTAATTGTTTATGATTTGATCCTCTTTTTTCCGAATCAACTTCTTCCGGGATACTGATTAAAGGTCTAGTACCGAAATCATCCCTCGTTACATCAGATTCCGATGCCTTTTTTCTCATTAAGTAAACTTCCGACTCCCTTGGAACACGCGTTTTAAGAAAATTTTCCTTATTGTTTTGGGAAAGCGTGCTGCAGTGCGACTGACTAGTGACATCATCCGTCTCTGCTAATTTTTCCTCCACCGTACCTACATCATTTTGCTCCGTCTTATTCTCACACGCCTTTGTCATCATTTCCCCTATTAATACCTGATGACCTTTCATCCGGTTCATCCAATCAAAGGCACATTCAATTACCATATTTTCGGAAATCTCACCTTTCTTCCATCGTTCGTATAATTCTTTCCGCTCTTTTTCGGCATTTGGCCAAAAATAAATATCCCCTATTTTGCTCTCAATTTCTTTCATAATTTCCGGTTTTTCTACACAATCACGGTTGTCTGATCCGATATTTTTCTCAATATCTATCGGGCTGTGATTAGTTTTTCCTTTTCGCTGATCCGTTAAAACGCGGCATTCCCCTAATTCTCCTTTTTCTCTAACGAGCGATATTTTCTCGTCAGGTTCAAGGTTAGTACATTTTACTTTCGCCTCCGGTTTAAAAATACTAACGGCGCTCCGATTGCCCGAGGCTATCATTCCTCCTAGATCCTCTCTTTCGCTCTGCGAGAAAATTCCCTCCTTCGGACTGACTATCTTGGCACGCTGGTATATCGCTCCTCCCGACACAGGGGGGTCGAAATGGGGGGACGCTCTTTCTCCCTCGGCGCTGACAATTCCCTCTCCTGCAGAGATCTGGAAACCGATTCGCTCGTCTAACGATCGAGGTTTTCTCTTCTCACGTTCACCTCTAGTTTCGGAATTCGAAAATGCGCATGGTTTCGGAACGAAAGGTCCTTCTAATTTCGCGCTTGTCCTCTGTTTATCAATTAACGCTTGGGTTTTGTTTCCTAATAAATAATGGATCATATCCGTTTCTTTATCAACTGCAGCCGCTTTAGTGCGTATGAAGCTGCCGTCACTTAGCCTAATTTCAACATTTACCACTGGTAAACAACGAAGTTTGTTGTCTAAGGCTTGTTTTAGCCAAACCCTTTCTTTAGTAAATTGGTCCTTATTTACATCGTGAGCAGAAATTAGGTCAAACGTAGATCCTGTATCGCGTAAAATTTTCATCTCTTTCCCATTAATTTTCCCTCGACTGACATAGGGACTAAAATCTTCTTCCAAATTTCGTAGACCCGCGATATGATAAACTGTTTCAGTATTTTCAGTTTTTGATTCCGGACAATTAATTTTATAGAGACCTAATTTTTTACAATTAAAGCAAGTAATTTCTTTTCTCTTATCGAATATCTCATTGAGATTTTTAGAGTTTTCTTTATCCCTCCAATTTATTTTGGTCTCATCCGTTCTAGTTTCGGTTTTAGACTTATTTCGCTCAAAAGGTTTAGCGGCGCTATGAATTTTAGGGGATCCTTCCCGCCTAATATTTTTCCTCGCCACCTCGTACGCGTCTAACTTTTTAGCTAACTCAAATGGTATAATTATCGCGGTCCAAACATCAATAAAATGTTGCTTCGCTTCCGGGTTAATTTTCCGTTTCAGTTGATCAGTGATTATCAAATCTCTGAGTTGTTCGAATGTCGTTATTTCTAAACCACTTAACCATTGGTCAAAGAAATTGGAAGCTTCGTACACGAAATCTTTCCATGTTTTGATCTCGGGCTTTTTAGAATTTACGAATTTTAGCCGAAAGTCTTCTGCTGAAAGTTGAAATCTTTCGAGAAGCATTTTTTAATGTGGTCGAAATCATCTGAATCAGAGGGAGATTCGCGCAGTATCAATTCCCCTAAATCGGTAGGCAATAGTCCTAACAAATGAGTAACCCATTGATTTTTATCGATTTGAGCTTTACGTGCTTGTCTTTCAAATAAATTCAAATAAATGGAAATCTCGGAATTCTCTGAATCAAATTTAGGTAGAACAGACTTTAAAGATATTTTTGGTTCGCTCTCGCTCTGGTTAGAGGCCAAACTAATTGTATCCGTCTCCCGTTCTAACCTTAGTTTCGCTAATTCATGCTCCCTTGCCAACGCTTTAGTCTTTTGTTCTCTCTCATATGCCTTCAGTAATTCTCTTTCTGCCCTTTCTTCATTTTCTCTGTCTAGCCTATCCTTTTCAATAATTTTTAGCTGGGCTAATGCCAAAGTCTCATCATAATCGGGTGCTTCAATTAGTTTTTTATGATTTTAGGAATATTATCCGAATCCTCTACATTTGCGCCAAATTCAACAGCTAATTCCCTTAAATCACACTTTCTCTTTCCTGACCACGTCATACTGAACGGTGCGTAGTTATGAAAAAAAAATCAATCTATACTACGTTATCTACGTAAATGGATGCCTCTCAATTGTTTCCCGTAATGTAAATATTCACAATCATAATACGCGACATGTAAATCACAATACACAATACACTATGAAAATACTCACAATACAAATACTCCACAATATGATAAATAGCTCTTATCATTACTCAATCAGGAATATATTTCTAAAGCATTTTACCGAACCCAATGTTAAACAATCAACTGGTTCTTAAAAAATATTAATTTTGATTAATATGCAAATAAGAAATAGAAATTTCTTTAGCTAATCGCAAAACTCAAGTATAATATTTAAACTTTTACTACACATAAAGATTTAAATCCTAAATCACAGAATTATATTTATTCAAAAGAATTAAAATGCATTTCCAAGAAATAATTAGTTATTCAAATTACTGCATGCCAATTTGCACCCTACTTAAAACTTTTTTAATTTTAAACTTTGCAAATTTAATTTAATTCAATTTTGAATAATCATAGATAACTGCCGATGATTTTTTTTGAACGAACACACAACCTACAGTGAAAACCTCTGCAATGAACAATTAAAGAGCACTGACCTGTATTCCTTGTTCGGATGTCTTCAGCTTCCGCACGTCAGAGTAATCCACAGTCCACTTTCCACGGTCGTCGTTTTCTGGATTCTCTCGGGCTCCGGGCTACGTCTGCTCCCGCGTCAGGGAAGTCACCTCCTTTCGGCTCAAATCCCAGTCAGTTGACTCCTTTCGGCTCAGACCTCCGTCAGTTCACTCTTTTTCGGCTCAGGTCTCCGTCAGTTGACTCCTTTTCGTCTCAGGTCTCCGGCTGCACGTCCGACCTCTCCTCGGCTCTGAGTCACGTCGCTTGCGTCTGGACTAATTCCTTCAAGTCCCCACTGCACGTCTGAACTCCTAGGCTCTGAGTCACGTCGCTTGCGTCTGGGCTCTTTCGTTCAGGTCCCCGCTGTACGTCTGAACTCTCCTAACTCTGAGTCACGTCGCCTGCGTCCGGGTTCCACTAGCGATTTCCATCATCATCCGCTGCGTCTGGGCTTCAGTGGCTATTTTCATAATCTTCCGCTGCCACCACTGTGAGGAATTTGCTTCACTAAATTCGATTTAGTATTAATTGGTAGCAATTGAGTGATGCAAATCCTTTTCCATGTTAAATCTCTTTATTCAAGGTATAGATAAAATAATACAGTTCCTAGAACTCTGGATTCTATATGAAAAATTTCCACACACCTTCTACAGCGAGCTCCATTATCGAGAATCATCTCCCACTTCCCTCTCATCCCCATCAGGAGAGCAACTCTCCTTCTGGCCCCTCCCAGATCAAAGTTATTGGTTCAGCTGGGATACGCCTTGGCGACAGATTGCCATCGTCCGTCTGGGAATAGTGAAACTATTTGCTCCGACTCTTGGCCCTCAGGGAGGTCCTGCGATTAATCAATGGTAGCCGTAACTAATATGCTAATGTCACATGAAAAAGGTCGCGCCAGACTTACTGTCGACAGGAAGAAAAGGACCTTAATCCTTTTAAGTGCTTCAACCATCACCAGACTTCGAGGTACCAGTCCATTGTCTAGCTTTAATTAGCCAAATTAGATTTTTACAGCAGTTAAATCCTTACAATTTTTTTACGTCTATGCTTTTTAAGATAAAAATGCTTCATGTTGAATTTGTTTAAAGAAATTTTATTTATATAACATTAGTTTGGTCAGTTTTCGTTTGTTTTAACTTTTGTTTGTCATAATACAAAATAAAAATTATCTATGAAATTTTATGAATTAAAAAAGTATTTAAATCAATTAAAATTGTTTGAATCTCAAAATAAAGTCCAACCTAATTTAGCACTATCGTTACAATTTCATTGCTATAGAAACAAAAATTCCGATATTTAAATGCCTTACTGTAACATTCTTCATCTAGCCTTTTTTTCATACCCTTAAATGTATGAAAACATATTTTTCAATATGTAAATATTTTTGATGTGTGAAATTATTATTATTTGTTATAAAATTAAATAACTAAATAAAAAGTAACATAAATATGCAATACAATATATAAATATATATATGTATCAAACTCTCATTGTTCAACTGTAAATTCATTAAATACTATTTCCATGCATTCTAAAAATTAATTGACAAGCAATTTTCTGGTGCATTAAAACCGTTTGCTTAGGTGAGGAAAAGTGCTGTTCGTCAAATAATGTGACACTATTGTCTCTTCACGCCAAATATTGGAAAATATTTTATTTTTTTACAGATCTTCTTCTGTTATTTCACCGCTAAATTTCACTTATCCATTATTAAATACATAAGTAGTGTAATTGGTATATATATTTTTTTAATTTGGAGCATGCGCAGTACGAAGACCTTTTATGTCAGAAAAAACTGTAATTTAACTGCAATTTGAGCGTCAAAAAAACTTCAGTCAGTTTTTGTTTACGCTAGTTGAAAGATATAATTTATAGTGCAGTGAATTAAAAATATGCTTATGATCAGTGTTGGGCACGTTCACAAAATAAACGAACTAACTCAAACTCACGTTCAATTTCTGAAAAGTGATTTAAGTTCACGTTCAAACTCTAAAATTTTTAAACGAACGCGTTCAAATCACGCTCATTTGTAAAAGTGAACGAAGTTCACTAAAAAGTTCACTTTTTTTTTTTTATGTTTGGATATTATTGTCCAAATCTACAAAATTTTGTGAACTAATCATTTGATTATTCGATATGTAAGATAGAGGTATGCACGGACGGAAATTTCCAGGCCCGATCTATAGAAAAAAAATGTCCGGCCCGATATTAAAATAAAAATTTCAGCCCGAGCCCAGCCCGGCTCATAGAGAAAATTTAGCGGCCCGATATAATAGCTAAAAACAAGGCCCGACCCGGCCCGACACAATAGCTAAAACAAGGCCCGAGCTTGGCCCGGCCCGGAAAAAAAGTTGAAATTTCGCACCGAACCCGCCCCGACCCCAAGTACATTTCTACTGGACATTGATATTTACCCTTACGGAAAAGTTCTGGCCAAAAAAACTTACCTTAGTCTGTTTATAATCACCATTTATGCAGAAGTGCCGTAGGCTGCGATGTTTATGTTTTTAATGAACCTTTGTTAGTTGTATGTAAATGTTTCAGCTATCATTAGTATTATTAATCTATCTTCCATTTTATGGAGACATAAAAATCTAAAAAATGATATATGGTAAAAGTAAAATCTAAGATGAAACCGCATTGGAAAGAAAAAATACGTTTCTTTTTTAGCATTTGTAAATGTTTAATATATTTTTTCTACCGTATTATTGTATTCATTTTGCATGGATGAACAGTTTAAAAGAATTTTAAAAGAAATTTTCAGTTTTCAGTTTAAAAGAAAATTTTGTCATAGGCAGTTTATACCATATGTTTATTCCATATGTCCTCTATTAAAAAAAGCCTGGAATCTACGATTCTTAAAAAAGAATAAAAATCCAATCTTTAATTGTATAAAAATGGCAACTTAAAAGTATGTGCTTTTTACCAAAATCAAGCCAAATTTTACTGATTTTTGAACAGACTTGGCCCCGTCGAGAAAAGGATTTTCATACGGGATGATAAATAAGTATAGTACAATATTGGAAGGAATATATCTCCTAGCTATATCTTGAAATAAAATTTTATTCGTCTTTAATTTGTTAAAAAAGGGTAAAATTTATACATCCTAAGTAATTTAACATAATTAAATGCACAGAGTAAGAATAACAAAAGTTCTTTTGTCAGGTATCTCTCTCTCCTACCCTTAATCCCCCGAAAGGATAATTTTATTTATTTATTTATTTACTTTTACATTCAAGCTTTCAAAATGTATGTTATACAGTGAGACGAATTTTAATAAATGAACTAATTTCATTTTGCGATTTTGAAATGTACTAGTCGAAATTTTCTTTTCAATATTCAATATTTCTTAAATGTTAAAACATCTGTAAATGCTCTACTGAATTTATGTGTTTAAAACCAAATTGCCTTGTATGAGGAGATCTAAAAAAATTCCTAGTTTAGTTTATTTCATGTTTATGCTCTCCGTTAAAGAAAAAAAAATAGCCTGGACTACGGATTTTAGCAAAGGCATTTATTCAAAAATTCTGGTTAACCCTTCCACTGCATTTTGTTTGTAGGATTGCTGATAAAAAATTAAATGTTTGGCATAAAAAAATCCATTTTTTTTTTTTTTTTTGCATATGACTCGATAAAATTTGCATATGTAACTTCTTAAAGCTTAACGAAGAGATATAAAATTGGAAGGCGAGACTATGGAAGCGCTTTTGAATTGAATTCAATATTCCATTTTCTGATAATAAAATTACCTAACGAGTTATAAACTACTTTCATCATATGATTTTCTTGAATCTAGGAAAAAAAGTGACCGGAAAAAAGTTATCAGAAAAAAAGTGACATAAACTACAAAAGCGGAAAAAAAAGTGACACGGAAAAAAAGTTACCGGAAAAAACTGACAAGGAATTGATTTTGGGGATTTATTATTGATTTTGGGGATTTATTATTGATTTTGGGGATTTATTATTGATTTTGGGGATTCATTGGTTAAGTATGAAACAGGGATGGGGGGGCTCATAATTTAGGTAAATGGGTTTTTCATGCTGAATTAACTGTTTTGGTTCAATTTTTGGGTATAGGTTCATACTGAAAAGACGCTTGCCTGATTAGTACGATTACTACCCCCCCCCCATCCGTCCTCAATTAGATAAATGGGTTTTATGCAGAATTATCCAACGTGTGTCAAATTTGCATATAGGTTCTTTTTGATAAGGCTTATATATAGTATATAATGCCTGAGAAGATTTGGGAGTTTTAATGGTTAAGTATAGAGGGGGAACGGGCCCCCTTTTTAACCTTTCTTAAATTAAATTAATAACTTTTTACGCATAATTATCCGATTTGCTTAGAATTTTGGACATAGGTTCATTATGATAAGACGTATCTCTGATTAGTTATGGGGTTCTTCTGTTTATTATAAAGGGGGGGGGGCAAGCAATTATCTCCCCCTGAAACTAGATAAATAGGTTTTTATGCAGAATTATCCCATGTATTTCAAATTTTAAATATAGGTTTTTTCTGATAAGGTGGATCCGTGAATAGTTTTAAGGATTTAATATCTAAGTGTAGAAGGGGAATAGAATATAACCCACCTTAAATTAAATTACTTTTTACGCAGAATTATCGGATTTGCTTCAAATTTTGGATTCTAGATTCATTATGATAAGGCGTATCCCTGATTACATATAGGGTTATTTTGCCAATTAAAAATTGGGGCGGGTGATTATTCCCCCCCCCCTTAAATTAGATAAATTGTTTTTTATGCTCACTTATCCGATATATTTCATATTTTGGATATATGTTCTTTCTCATAATGTGAATCCCGTAATAATTTTAAAGGTTTAATGGCTAAGTATACAATGGGGGAACGGAGGATAACCTCCCTTAAATTAATAAATGGCTTTTTACTTAGAATTATCTGATTTGATTCAAATTTTGATTGGGCGTTCATTATGATAAGGCGAAGTCCTGAATAATTGTGGGTTATCCCCCGTTCATCGCTCTATACTTAGCCATTAAACCCTTAAAACTATTCAGGGATTCACTTTATCAGGAAGAACCTATATCTAAAATTTGAAATACGTTGAATAGTTGTGAAAGAAAAAAAAACTATTTTATTTAAAGAGTGGAGGATTAATCGCCCGCTTCCCCTATTTAATTATCAAAAGAACCCGATAATTAATTAGAGATTCGCCTTCTTATAATGAATATACATCCAAAATTTGAAGCAAATCTGATAATTCTGCGTAAAATGCCATTTATTTAATTTAAGGGGGTTTATACCCCGTTCCCCCTCTATACTTAGCCATTAAACCTATAAAACTATTCAAGAATTCACTTTATGAGAAAGATCCTATATCCAAAATTTGAAATACATCGGATAAGCGTGCATAATTTTTTTAAATCTAATTTAAGGTATGTATCGTAATCACCCGCCCTCCTTTTTAATTACCAATAGAACCCCATAACTAATCAGAAATACGTCTTATCATAATGAACCCATGTCCAAAATTTGAAGCAAATCAGATAATTCTGCATAAAAAGCCATTTATTTAATTTAAGAGGGGTTTCTTCCATCTCCCCTTTACACTTAGCCATTATCCTTAAAACTATTCAGGAATTCACCTTACCAGAAAGAACCTATATTTAAAATTGAAATACATGGGATAATTCTGCATAAAAACATATTTATCTAGTTTGAGGGGGAGAATTGCTCGTTCCACCCCTTTATAATAAGCAGAAGAACCCATAACTAATCTAAGATACGTCTTATCATAATGAACTTAGGTCCAAAATTTTAAGCAAATCGGGTAATTATGCGTAAAAAGCCATTAATTTAATTTAAGAAAGGTTATCCCCCGTTCCCCCTCTACACTTAACCCTTAAACTCCTAGAATCTCTTCAGGCATTTTATACTATACATAAGCCTTATCGAAAAGATCCTATATGCAAATTTGACACACGTTGGATAATTCTGCGTAAAAACCCAATCATCGAATTGAGGACGGATGGGGGGGGGGTAACCGTCCCTTCCCAAAACTAATCAGGCAAGCGTGTTTTCAGGATGAACATATATCCAAAAATTGAACCAAAACAGTTAATTCAGCATGAAAAACCCATTTACCTAAACTATGAGCCCCCCCCCCGATCTCCCTTTCATACTTAACCAATGAATCCCCAAAATCAATTCCTTGTCACTTTTTTTCCTTGTCACTTATTTTCCGCGTCACTTTTTTTCTGTGTCACTTTTTTTCTGCTTTTGTAGTTTATGTCACCTTTTTTCCGATAACTTTTTTTCCGGTCACTTTTTTTCCGATTACCATATGCCCGTGTATCATTTTAAAATGTGAAAAGCATTTTTTAATAGAAAAAACAATTTACACGTATAGAGAAACTCCACGCGGTAAAACCTTTCATTAATCATTTGTCATCACATTACATAAAAACATGTATTAACTATATTTATACAGACAGATTTCTTATTTTAATAAATACATACATCTTTAGAAAAAGCAAACGATCAAGAAATCTATAATGATTTGTGATAATAATATTTAAAGCTAATATAATTTTTTTACCGGGAAAAAATATATATTTGTAACTTAGGCGAAATTTGCATGAAAAGAGAGTGTTTCCAGTTCATGGGTGGTCCAGGAGCTGTCAGCGTTGAAATCGTTACTTGACCACCCTCATCGTAAAAAGAAAGTGGATGACGAAGCGACGATTTGCCATACAATACTATTAGATAACCATACAATACGATTAGATACCAAGTTTAAGCAAGGATCGTAGCGTTTTACTTCAAAAGGTACTTTCTCTGAAGGTGGCGCCTGGATTTGTAAATCGTACGCATATTGACAAGTTGTTGCCCATGCTTAGATCATGACTTTCTACCCTAGAGCATTCCTACGCACAGTATGGGGTTATCTTCTCTTCTTTATTCTTTTACTAGTCTGTGACTGGGATCAGCGACAAAAATGTTTTCTCATCGGTTCCTGAAATAATACTCTTTTTTTCCCATCTTGAGGTTTGCTTGTTGGCTGGTTTCAGAGAATTTTCGATTTCAATTATATATGATTGTGATTATCAGGTTTTTATATTTTTACTGCATTAAAACTTTAAAAAAAGGACGGTAGATTTCCTCCTATGTTATGTTGTTCATTCACACATTTTCAGCGTGCTGTGTCAATTTGATCCCGAATTTTAAAATTGATGTATTTTAATAATAAGAAAAAAAAACATGACTGCAATGAAACAGAATAGATAAATTTATAAAAATATATAAATTTTCGAAATATTTAACTACACAAAATAAAATATTTGTATTCAAAATTGCTTCATGTTTTTTACGCACTTTTTTAATTTCGCACTTTTTTTCCGAATCTATCTCTTCCGAAAAAAAAAGAGGGGAGAGGTTTTTATTAAATTCGAAATGAAAAATACGGTCGTGGGGGGGGGGGGGGGGGTGAGGGTACTTTCCCTACTGACTCTGGAAAAGAAAGTGTCAATCACCGGTGACTGACACTGAAGTTTCCATTTAAGCCGCCTTTTATTTAAGGATATATTGGGTAGTTCGGGAAGTCGTGTCTGTTGTGGAAAATTAATCCGTACCGAAAAATTCTAGCATTTAATTATTAGATATTGTTTCCAATATCTCATGTTTAGTAATTAATGTCCAGAATTTTCCGGTACGAGTAGATTTTCTGACACGTTTTTTCGAATGACCCCAATAATCATTTAATAAATAAATGTAGGTAAATTTTAAATGAAGTTTCAATAATTACTTAACACAATGTATTTTTTTTAGTTTTATATCATATTTTACATTGTCAGGCATCGGTGACTGATGTGGTCTAAACAGAAAGTTCAGTGTCGGTCACCGGTGTCTGACATGGCATTCAATGTGTTAAAACAAATCCCGACTTTTTTTTTTAATCAATAGCAGTATTCGATTCTGTCCGCGTATATGAATTGTACACTCTTCAATTAGCTTAAAGATAACTTTTCAGGCAATTCATACCATAGAATTCTGATAAATTAATTATTTTAAAACGAGCATATTTTAGGGGCTATATTCAAATTGAAATTGGGTACTCGATTGTTGACCGAAAAAGCCTATTTGATCAGGGCATCTTAAGCGCCCCTCAAGCAGTAATTGAAGACCGCTAGGTTACAAAATCGATAAGAATTCTTAAAATGTCTAGTCACTTCCATCGTAGATGGCCCCTTAATCCATCATTTTATCGTCTTTTAAGGATAATTTGAAAACTATTCGGAAAAACAATTTGAAATTTTGAAATTACATGAAGCAGCGTTTGATAAATATAAATCCATCAAAAAAAATTGTAAATACAATTCATAATTTTTCTGAATCTTAATTTCATAATTCATATAATAAAATTATAAAAATTGCAACTTCATGTATTTATGTTTTTTTATTTTAGTATTATTGCATTGCTACAAAAAAAAAAAAAAAAAAAAAAAAAAAAAAAAAAAAAGAAGAAGAAGAAGAAGAAGAAGAAGAAGAAGAAGAAGAAGAAAAAGAAAAAGAGAAAAACAGCATATTAGGAATATAATTTCAGAACATATTAATAAAAATATGAAACTATAATTTAACATTAGAAGCACTAAATTTTGAATGCTTATAATATAAAAACTTGTCACTCAAATGGCTTGAAATCGTATGTCTAGGTGTAGTTTGAAACGAAGATTTGAAATATCTTGTTAAAACTGAGCATTGCTATTGAAAAAAGTGAAGTTTGGTTTCATATTAATGTGTAGATATGCCCCTAAGCAAATTTTATGTGCATCTTTTAAAATTAGACATTATTTCTAATCGTTGGGTAACAGTAATTTTCTTCTATGATAATTTATTGAGAAGTTAATAAAGGTTGTTTACTTTTTTTTTTCTAATAATTATATATACGTTTTGAAGTTTTGATTTAATTTTTTAAACATGAAAAATAATAATTAAAATTTGAATTAATTGCTTTGCTTTCCATTCGAAAAAGATAGTTAACGTTAATTAGATTTCGTTTACCTCTGATTAGAATCCTGCATCGAGTCGGTTACCCTCACCCGACCGATCGAGCGTCCTTGCTCTCCCGGGACTGAGATTAGAGGGACGGGGGGGGGGGGGGCGTCTTTAAAACTTCTCAAAACCTGTCACTGCCAGGGCTAGAGAAAAGAAGGGCTAGTTCATCGGACCTCAGGGAGTGAAACAGGAAGTTACCCGTGATGACGTAGTTATTTTCACGCTGGCTGAAGGAGCCAGCACAAAGAAATGGGATTTAAACATATTGAGTTTATTTTGCATAAAAATATTAAAATGACACTTGAAATTTTATGTTTGTCACTATTTAGGACGTTTGGTTATTATAATGACTATTGACTTTCATGACCAATGTTACTGTTGAATGATTTAAAGGGAAAAAATATACAATAAGGAGAAATATTGTTCCTAAATACGTAACAACTTTTTGGTATTTCACACTTTTCAAAATTAAAGAAACATTTAAATGCTTGCATTTCAGTATTTTTTCATATTTATTGAAGTATTGCTTAGTTAAATAAAAAGTTAGGGGTATTTTAAAATTTACATTAAGTTATTACGATTCTGTTTATTAACTTTCTTGGTCATTATTATTATTAAATATTTTAACAAAGTTTATTTAAATAAGGAGAAATATTGTTCTTAAATATGCCATAACACTCTTTGTATTTCATACTTATTAAAATTAGAGGAATATTTAAAAACTTGCATTTCACGCATTTTTCCACTCCATTAAACTATTGTTTTGTTCAATAAAAAGGAATACTTTAAATTCATGTAACAATAGCATAAGATTTCAGATAAGAAAAAAAAATATGTATATTTTCTAAATTAGATTTAAATTTGTTTAGTTTTTCAGACTTTATTATGATTGTAAGATTTGCACTATTTATACATATAAATAAAATGATTGCAATAAGATGATTTTTAAAGAAATGAATTAATGAATTATATGAATAAGAAATGAATTAAATATATTAAGATTAATTCCTTTTTAACAACTATTTCTTATTTAGATAAATATAAAGTGTAATTAGTTTTTTTTTATTTCTTTTATAAATATTCAATGTTTATCCTGAAAATCACATTTAGATTTTTTTTCCCCAAAATCTCTTCCCCCCCCCTCTATAATACATTTATTCGGCATGGGCACTGAACTAACTCCATTAATAAAAATTTGTGATTTTTTTGCATCTTATACAAAAAGCAAACAAGCCGATTTATTAAAAGGTGCGCAATGTTTTTTCTGTTTTTTTTTTTTTTTTTTTTTTAAGATAGGGCAACTTGAAAGTAGGCATTTTTAAAATTAATATATTAATTTATAACAAATTTTTGAAAATATTAAAATGTTGTATAGTCATCAGAAATAAAACTGTGAGGGTAATTTGTATAATTCTATAGTTTATCTAGTTGGTTAAAAATCGATAACAAAATTCCATCTTTACGCACAAAAATCAAGTTGAATAAATAAAAGATTGTAAAAAAATCCATCCATCGAAAACTTCGTTTTATAAATATATTTTGGAAAAGAGCGAGAAAATGACTCAGAAGACAAAACTTTTTCTTTTCAGGCAATCTCAATAATCTATGTTTCAAGCTTTCTTTGTAAATTGCTTAGTAAAAATTATCACTGTATATCCTTGCGGGTTTTTTTTCTTTGAAAGTGGGGAGGGGTAATTATGTATTTTTTGTTGCATCTTTGTATAAATTTTTTGTATAACTATTCATTTTTTTGTGCAAACTGCAGAAAAAATTTCTTTTGTATTACGATACAGTCATGCAAGATTACATTTTTTTTAAAATTATTATTACGATGCATATTTTGGCATCTAGCGACTGAATAAGATGCATATGTAAAAAATGATAATGTTTGCTTAGTATGAAAAAGTAAAATATATCAGTTACAGACAAAATAAACTCAATATACTATGTATTCTCTTGAGAACGAAGTACAACTCAATGACCAGCGTGAAAACAGTGACGTCACAGAGTTTCCGGTAGGGAGGAAAGCTAGTCACAAGGCGGCATAGATCACCTCAAAGGGATGACCTAGCCCTTGTATTCTCTAGCCCTGGTCACTGCCCCAATAAAAATAATTTGTAAGATACAGAGAATTAGAATACAGATGTATACTAATACTAAGTATTTAAATGTTTGCATTTTAATAACAATTTTAATTTTTCTTAAGAAAGGTGTTATAGTAAAAATAAAATACATTGACATGTTTCGGAACCGTCATAAGTTCCATAGTCATAATATAAATAAAACAAAATTTCAAAATATTTCTCGGACAATACAAATGACTCGCGACAATGAGATATAAATAACAAAAAACACGCGCTCTATTGCAAAAAATTAAAATAAAATATAGACCATGATCTAAACTTAACTAAAAATAAAATTTCAATATGTTTGCATTTTTTTAATTCAGTCTGTTCATTCTTCTGTGGGGTGGGGTGTCTAAAAATTCCGAATCTATCTCTTATATTTTTGTTTTCAATATTATTTATAATTTGATTATTTATAATTTTAAATGTGCATAGTGAATTATATATTATAAAATTACTATTTTTTATTATTATAAAATTAAATATTAAGATTTTGCTATATTTTATGTTTATATTTATATAATATATAATAATTAATACAGTATATTAATAATAAATCAATAATAAATTAATAATACACAAATATAAATTAAATGTAAAATTAAATTTAAATAAAATTAAAAAATAAATGTTTTAAATCTTAAATATTACTCTCTTTAACAAGAATTAATTTGAAAAAATGATATCTTTTTAAGTTATAGGACATATTAAAAATAACTGTATAAATAAATAAAATATTAAAAAATATGCTCATTAACAAAAATTTATTTAAAAAACGTTAATATTTTATTATCCGCCATTTCTAATACTATTATCATACCACTTATTTATCGACAAGTTCAATATTAATCAATTCGTTGTCCCTTTTTTCAGATCACTTTTTTCGTGTCACTCTTTTGCGCTCTTGTTTTTCCGGTCACTTTTTCCCCTAGATTCTAGAAAACAACCCGACAAAAAGTTATCGTCTACAGCTATGATAGATTCGGAGTTTGTACCCCCCCCCCCCGCGACAGACGAACAAGGGAGACTGAGTTTATATCACTATGCGTCAACAAAATCATTTTTTAAATAAATTTTTGTTAATAAGTATAGCTTGTAATATATAATTACATTTATTTTAACATTTAATTTTACTTATATTTAATTGATATGTATGTATTATTAATTTATTATTTATTATTATTAATTATTTTTATTATTTTTATTACTATTACTATATTATATTAAATATTTTATTTTATATTAGTAATGAAAATAATAATTATATAATATGTAAATTATTATGTATAGTTAAAATTATACGTAATCAAATTATAAATAAGATTTAAGAAATAAATATATGTGATAAATTGGCAGTTTTAGAACCTCCCCCCCCCCCCCAACTTGCAGAAGAACAAGAGAGACTGAATTTAAAAAATATATTTAGGTCCTATGTACTACTCTTTAAAGAAAATTTTAATTGTTGAATTATGGTAATTTAAAATTACAATAAACTCTGGCTAAGGCGGAATTGATCGGTATCATGAAAATTTTTCGTAGTAGACAATATTCCGTCTTAGATAAATTCTACTCTGACTGCGGATTCACGGGGACTTGAAAACCTTTCCGAGTTAGACATTATTTCCTTTTTATACACAGACCATCTTATACAGAGAGTTTACTGTATGTATGTATTTTCGGCGAAAATTGTATGTAGTCCAGGTCCGGTTCGGCGCGACCCGAGGGTACAGAATATGTAAGACTGGGATACTACCCAAAAAAATGATATCCAGACTTAACCCTTCCTGAGGCGCGTGTCGGCCTCCAAATGGCATTTGAAAGAGGGAAAAAATGTACTGAGGTCTGGAAAAATTTTAAATAAATTATGAAAAAATTGAACGTAAAATTGAACGTAAATTTCGTTCAAACTCGTTTATTTTTTGAGTTTCCGTTCAGTTCAAACTCGTTTATAAAATAGTGAGCGAAGTTCAGTTCAAAGTTCACAAATAGTGAGCGAAACTCGTGAGTTTTCGTTCAGTGAGCGCGTTCATACCCAACACTGCTTATGATATACAAATATAAAATTAAGCTTTTAATTTTGCACACAAAAATAAATAGCTATAGTTAATGGTAAAGAGAAATTTTTTTCTTGTTCTTTATTCGTTGCAGCTGTAACGCTTCGTTTGAAACGTTGAAATATATTTTCTTCCAATAATCTTGACCTAATGAATTCATCTCGACCTTTAAAACCACAGACCTTATTAGAATCTGTTGTCACCTCCTTTACTAGTCTTTGAACTGCCTGAGTTTATAGATGAATTTTAAATTCATTTCTATCACTAGTTCCTTTATCAACAATCAACTCAATTATTTGTATGATAAAGTTACTTATGAAAGGTTGTTGCTATTGTAGATTGCCAATCAATAAGATAAATGCAGTATTACGCCTCAAAATTATTAACTTGTGGTGGTTTGAAAGCTCTCTTTCCTTTGAATTTGGTTTGTAGAGCTTTTTCTATACTTTTACTTGCAGAGATTGAATATGTTTTCGAGAATCAAACAATATTTCCAGAAGGAGATACTCTGTATGTACCATAAATGCGTTTCTCTGTATAGTTGATTGCACAACAATTTTTAAATTCAACTTCAAAGTACGACTTTTTAAAAAGTGTTGAGATGCATAACTAATACAAGGTTGACATTTTATGTTAAACTATGACAGGCATAAACTTTTATGACAAATTCAGCTAGTTTTTTTTTAATTGTGGAGTTAGATTAATTGATGCAATACATAAATGTAAGATCCTGTTTGACAGTGTAAGCAACCTTGCATGGGAATCGTTTCCACGGTTCCTGCTGGCCAATTCTGGAGAACATTCACCTCTCAGAACAGATTGACTTATATCTCATAGATATTTCTGATCCATGATCGATTCATTATCATAAATATCTGAACAAATACTATTTATTTTGATATATTCAACATAGGGGTAATTTTTGACAGTTTATTAAGCTTTTACTTATAGAATAACGGACAGAAGTTGGTCCAGAAGTTGGACCATCGAGGGCAAAAATACTTTACTAAGAGATAAACCGTTTAAAATAAGCAAACTTGATAATCATATTTACCTCTCAATTGCCACACGTATATTAATAGTATTTTTCAATATGAATGAATAGTACCTGCTTTAACTTAAATGAGGTGGAACCCGTCGAAATACGACGAAAGAAAACCTTTAAGAAAAAACTGTTTCATCGATTAAAATAAATCTACAAAATTAGTTGCAGTAAAAAATAAATCTTATATTGGTCAGTCTAACTCTCAAACAAATATTATTTTAAGCCACAATTAACAAAATACTATAAAACTCAATTATCCAAATTATTAAACGAATTAAAACCGAAATTCACCGGATTTTGTAACAGACGATATTTTAAAAATAGTATACGCATATTAATGCCTTTTTTTGTTTTATTTTTTCAATTTTAAGAGAAAATGGATTGATTGTGTTGCCACAATTGCAAAATTGGTACTAAAAATTAAAAATAAATAAATATCACAAAAATAAATTGAGATACAGCTTTGAAACAAATTCCATTTAAAAGTAAATTTTTTTCTCTGTATGATGGTGTAAAAATTTAAAATGTAAGATCATTAAAAGTCTAAAATTTGCAAAACCGAAATTGCATGAAAAAATGTTGCACATTTTAATTTCTATTTTTTTTTTTTAAGAGAAAATGGAGCGATTTTGTTGCCACAATTACAAATTTGGTACTAAAAACTATAAAGAAATTAATATCTCAAAAATAAATCAAGATACAACTTTCAAACAAAGTGCATTTAAAAGTGCACTTTTTTCTATACGATGGCTTAAACATTTAAAATATGCGATGTTTAGAAGCGTAAAATTTACAGTAGCGAAAACTGCAAAACCGAAATTGCAGGGGGAAATGCTGCCATTCGCAAAATGACGTATGCGTTACGCACAGATACGTTTGGCCTTTATAATGTAGATATAGCAGTGGTCCAAATACCGGCTACCTAGAATGGTCCAATACAAGGCAAACCGATAAATAGACCTCACTGGCTTTACTCTGCTTGTAGAGGAGTAAAATAAATTCGAACGGTTCCGTAACTAATGATTTAATTTAAACAGTTCAGAAATAGTTACAATCTCATTTCGTATTAAGAAAGCAATGGTCGTAGCCGAAAGTCTTCAAGAGCAACACTGTTTACTGGATCATTCACAAAAATGTGAAGTTAGACACTCCAAAATTGCCAGCAATAAATGTGAAGTAAAGGAAGGATAATGATGAAGATAAATAGGAGGAAAAAATAGCCGAAAGGGTCAGAAATTAGATTTTAAAAATTTGAAAAAATAACAATTTATGTCTTCTGAAGAGGTGTTTTCTCTGAAGAGTAGAATGCGGGAGGTAATTCTTCCTTCAATGTTAAGAATGCAATATGCGTACCCATATCAGTCGTAGAAAGTGATAATTAAGTTTATATTTTTTTCCTAGAAAGGTTCTAAATTTTAAGACATTATTTAGTTTTAAATAGTAACTTAAACAAACAATTTCGTATTTAGACAAGTAATCTTGAAATAACATAAAACCAGTTTTAAATTCTTTCCGAACTAAAGACAAAGAGTACTTGCTGTACTTGCTTACAGAAAACATTTTAAATGATTTTCTTATTTATTTCGCTCGTATTACTTCTTATATATATTTTATCTTAAAAAAATAATATATAAATCACAAAGTATATTTTCTGTTAAATTATGCTGTTATCTCTAATTTAAATATTTTGCACTATAATAAACAATTCCTTTATAATTAGTCATTTTACAGTTGTTGGAAAAGTTACATTTTAGAAATTTATAATTTATTCAATTTGGAACAGAATGTATTTGTCTGATTGCTGCAATATTCAAATAAACGTCATCCAAAAATCCGTTACTTAATTTACTTCCTTAAGAAAATTTATTTTCACTTCTGTAGAGGAAGTTAATATTATCATACATAAGAATATTTAACTTTTAAATTTACTGAAACTCGCTTCCTCAAAATACTTATTAAACGAAATTTGCATTTACCTAGGTAGAGATATGTTATAGTTTAATACGTAGGAGTATTTAACATTTAAATTTAACACTTACATAATACCTTGTAAATAAAATTTTAGACATTATAATTTCTCTAAATTTCATGTTAATAATCCAGAATAAAAATATTCGTGATTTTTATGAGTAATATGAGTAAATTGCAGAAAAATTACGTTTTAGATTTTTTTCAAATAGTTAACAGGGATTTCTTTTAAATTGATTGGGGAATTTAAGACGTAAGAGTACTATAATTTAGAAAATATTTGCTGACAATTCCTTTATAATAATTTATTTTACACTCGCAGGGAAACTCATATTTTAGAAATTTATAACTTATTCAAATTGGAAAAGAATTTATTTGTCTGTAACTGCTGTGAGATTCAAATAAACTTTATCTAAAAATCCGTTACTTAATTTACTTCCTTAACAAAACTTCCTTTCACATCTCTAAATGAAGTTAATACTATCATGCACCAGAATATTTAGCTTTTATTTAACTTTTATTAACTGGCTTCCTCAAAATATTTAGTAAACAAAATTTGCATTCTCCTGATTAGAAATATTTAATAGTTTAGTGCATAGGAGTAATTAACATTTAAATTTAAAACTTACATAAACTGTTTAAATAACATTAGAAATTAGAATTTTTCTACGTTAAACGACAAATATTTTTAAGGGTTAGAAAGATATGAAATTTCCTAAATTAGAAACAATCTTGATATTTTCTTTCATTCTATTTCTAGTAGTATTTTAGTCTTTCTCCCCTACTTAGACAATAAATAAATAAATTTGTATTTGAAAACTCATAAACTGTATTAAAAAAAAGAATAAAAATAATTGAAGCAGAGACTTGGAACAATTTCATACAACCCTTGGCAAAAAGTTTCCGATCATTACATCAACACTACCATCTTTTGTAAGAAAAGATTATTTAATCTCACTGCATAAAAAAATGAAACGACTATTAGCGATAATACATTTGTATTACATATAATGAACAACACTATGCAATAAAGAAAAATCACCATTCATCAATTTATAAACAGAAAAATTGTGATTGAAATTTAGGCACCAAAGAAAAAATTATCATGCTTTGCTTTGGAAAAAAGTAAACGATCACTGTAATTATACATTTCTTAAATCCACCTTTATTTCGGATGACAGTCGAAATTGTTGGTGGACTGGACTCATTAAGATTTTTACACTCATTCGGAGCAACTTCACCCCAGCATTCCCTTATAGCTATACGTATGTTCTATGGTATTTGTAATTCATCGAAAATCGATTTTTCTTTTTAATATATTTCAGATATTTTCGATGGGATTAAGATCCGGACTATTGGGCGGTCACGTCATGGTTTGAATTGGTATATTACCTACATTTTGTAGAAATTTCTTCATTGATTTGGTGCGTTGGGGAGCTAATTGTCATCTTGAAATAAGAAGTCATTTTGATTTCCGTACTATTGATCGATGCTGGTAATAAAAAAATCCACTAAAATGTCAATGTAAACTTCAAAGTTTACTGTACGTAACACAATACACAACTTGCCGACGCCTTGTGATGTAATGCAACTCCAAACTGCAAATGCAGGTGAAAATTTAATTTTCGTATTGATACACTTATTATTGAACTTTTCACCAACTCTCCTCCAAACAAATGTTCCACAGTCATCACTTTTACCGATAGATGTGCGAAATTCTTTACTAAAAATAACTTTATTTCATGCATCAAATGGCTAGTGCACATGTTTTTTACACCATTGCAGGCGCTCTTTTCTACGCTTATTTATCATGTAAGATTTTGTTTTAATTTTACAAGATTTAAATCTTTCTACATTTAGATGATTACGTACTGCAGTCACATGCCTTTACGTTATACTTAGACCATTCGGAATCAAGTTGTTTTGAGGTTGCTCGCCGCTTTCTTTTTGATATTTTCACAAGTTTTCTTTTCCTTCCTAGGTATTGACATTCGTGGTCGTCCACTTCGAGGTAAATTTTCCACGCTATTAGTCAACTGATATTTTTTCCAAATATCGCATACTGTACTTTGAGCACAATTTCATGAATAAGCCACTTTCCATTGTGAATATACTTCTTCTAATAATTAAATCATGCGGATTTTTAAATCGCGAGACAGGTTTTTCACACGAGTCATTTTCCAGCACTTCAGAGCTGCTTTTGATCTCGCAACTGGAGGATTTCTTCTTTTAAATAGGATTCATATATCATACGCATGCGCAGGCACTCTAATCTATCTTCAATATGCAAATTTCAAACTTTTTTCCTCAGTGATCGATTACTATTTTCCAACTTCCATCTTGATCGGATATTTTTTTCTCACGAAGAAACTTTTTTGCCTTCATTATAATTATAAATTATATGATTGCAATATTGAATTCACTTTTTATTTATATTTTAACATTCTTTCTTTTATTTGGCATATTGCAAAACGTTCCTATTCTCTTGAATCGCGATGTATACTCTTCGAAATACAAAACTCATAAACTTCATAACAGTGATCGGAAACTTTTTGCCAAGGGTTGTATAATTTAATTTAATTTAAATGCGTGAAAATATAGAATGTTACTCAGAATAAATTTTGTATTTTTTTTTAAAGGAAGGCAATTCACGATCTTATTGAGCAACTTTTTTGTTATAAATTTATATATACATTTAAATTAAAAAAATTAAATTCATGCTATCAATGCACAGATTAGTCGCATATGAAAAACGCATGTTTCTGTTTTTATTTCCAGAAACGAATTCATAGAAATAAAAATACAAAAAAATCAGTAAGTTTTTGGCGTGTTATAATTTCTTGAGTGGTCTACTTCGGTAGATGTTTAGGTTGATTAGGTAGATTTTTTTCTGAATTTACGTTCTTGAAGAAAATGCCCGTGTAATAAACTACTTTTACTATTTTAATAAGAGTACAAATGTCATATTTCAAATGTATATATATTTTGTAATTCGATGTATGTCAGAAGAATAAAAGATAACTGTCATTACAATTTTTTTACTAACTCGGTATCTAATAATCACATTTATAATATTAATGTCATATAATGAGAATTCAAAACTTTTTGTCACATAAAATCATGCATAATTAATCAAGGAGAAACTAAGTTCCGTTACTACAAAACAAACTTATCCTTCGGTAAGAAAATGATTAATTATCAATATTATTAATTAAAGAAGAGCAGGTATTATTAAAGTATCGAAACATTTCTTTGAGTGTGGTAGGGGGAAGTACCTATATCCAGATAATATTAGTATGTATGTGTCAGTAATCTTAATTATAAGTTTTAATAAAGTATTTTGTCTTAATTAAATGTACAAAAAGATAGTTATTTTTTGTTAAAATGATTGCTATAAATGCTGATTAATGACTATATTGGAAAATGTTAATACTGAGACGCATTTGCATACTATCGCCAGCTAAAACTAATTATTTATAAGGATTTTTTATATATAAAGGTATATTCTATTACCTTTCTTTTGTTCGCAAACATTATAAAGCAATTTTTTTCTTTGTATACAAGTAAAAAAAATCCTGAATAGAGTGATATAAACATTAGAAATTCTGTATATGATGGTTCCAAAAAAAAATGTGTATTTATAATATTAACTCTTTATATCACCAGGACCTGATTACGGCACAGGCCAAAGAATTGTTCCAGATTAGTACAGTCACCCATACTCCAACCGTAATTTATTGTTAGCACCAGTATAATTGTTTTGTAAATCTTGTATTATTTAATCGGAACATTTTTGTAATTCAATTATACAAAAATGTCTTTAAAACACATGAAAAAAAAGACATTATTTGAAAGTTTTTTTCAAAAATATTGATGAATTAAGTGGTTAATGGATTTTCTAAATACTCTGTATTTAAAAAATTCTCAGATAAGTATACTAAATGTTTCCTTTTATGTATGCGGTTTTTTTTCTGTTATACTCGCTATTGAATACAGTGATTTTAAATGTCTCTTTATAAAAACTATGCTTATCAAATTACAATAGTCTAAAAACTAGGATGAGTAATATTACTATTTGCATAGTTGCCAACTCTTACACATTTTACCTACGATGAAAAAATTATAGTAAATATTGTCTTCTTTAATCGTCAAAATCTTATGTTTAAAATGGAAAAACTCTGTACAGTTTCAGTGATAGCAAAAATGCGTAAAAGTTGGCAACTATGCTCTTTGCGAGATAAGTTTTTATTTATAAATGAATATATTATGTGCCCAAACTGGGGTTCCAATAAATAAAATAACAAAATATATTTTTATGGAAACGATATTGCTCCGTAAATTGAAACACATTCTGGAAAATTTCATTTATTCAAATAGAGCAATCAAATTGGTAGTTTAGGAAATAAAGTAATTGTTCGAAATACTAATTTAAAAATAAATAAATCACTGTGGAACGATTTTTTCAAAATATTTCCTTCCTGTGTAAGAAAATGTACTTTCTACCAAGAGATAGAAAAAGAAGAACCTTAATCTAAAGAAACTAAATATTTACTTTCTCCTATTTTTACAAAAAAAATATTGGATTAATCAAAATTTCACAAAACTTTAGATTCAGTTAAACGTTGACATAAAACCGGATCTGATTCATTTCGGTCTATATCGTCCAACAGGTGACGCTGCTATGCTTTCTTTTCACTATTTTCACAATAATTATGTATCAAGAGCTGATGGACAGATTTTCATAAAACTTTAGATTTTGTTAGTCCTTGATATCACATGGTTCTGATTACGTTTTCGTGTAAATAGTACAAAAGGTGGCGCTGCTATGTGGCATTATTCATGATTATCGCAGCAGCTCTATCTCAAGAACTTTTTCATGAATTTGCATGAAATTTCAGATTATCAAGTACATGATATAAATTAGTAATCTCTAATTTCTGAAGTAATTATCTCAACAGGTGGCGCTGCTATGCGACATTTTTCTTGATTATTGCAATAGCTATACCTTAGAATCTAACGCACAAATTTTCATCAAACTTGAAATTCAGCTATTACCTGATATAAGTACTTAATTTTTTTAAAGTAAATGACTTGACAGGTTGCGCTTCTATCCAGTCTTTTTTACTATTTCTCCGATAATTCTAACCCAAATATTAATACATGGATTTTCATCAAATTTCACATTTAATTACAGCTTGAAATAAGTTGCTTCACATTAGATTTTTGTGTAAATTACCTAACCGTTGAGTGCTATATTACATTTTTCTGGAAGTATCAGTGTGCATGAGATAAAAGAAAGTTTTGCGATTCCCACATCCGACTAGTTTTGAGGTTATTCGCTATTCAATACAATGATTTTAAAAGGTTCTTTTTAAAAACTATGCTTATCAAATTATAATATTCTAAACAATAGGATAACTATATATATATATATATATATATAGTTATCCTACATTTAGAATATTGTTATAATATTATTAATTATGTTATAAGATAAATTTAAACATTAGTTTTTAGAATTTGTAACTAATTAGTTGTATATGATGCCAGATCTTTAATATATTAACTTTCAAAGTTAATAATTCAAAATTTAGAGTTTCTATAGATTAAGTTTCTACTTTGTTTATCTTTTAGTAGAAAGTGTATTCTCTCATAACGAGAAAAAATATTAAAAAAAGAAAATTCGTTTCACAGTAATATATTTATTTTTAAATCAGTATTTCGAGTGATTGCATTTGTTTTCTAAACTACCAAATTGATCGCTCTATTTGAATGAATGGAATTTTTGAGAATGTTTTTCGATTTACTGAGCCATATCGTTTACATAAAAATATACTTTACTTTGTTGTTTAATTTTATTGGGATTCAAATTTGAACATAAAATAAATTCCTTTGAAAATAAAAATTTATCACACAAATAGTAATGTGATATATATATATATATATTACATTAGTATTTGCGTGATGAATTTTTAGTTACAAAGTGTTATTTTTATTTACATTCTTTTCTAATACTTAGAGCTTTACAAAATTTTAGGCTCTATAGTTGCCCACAAAGCCTTATTATTATCTTAGGAATGAATTTTTTGATAACAGTTAACAATTCAAATATTTGCTATACGGAATCCTCTGACACAAAGAAATTCCCGCAATTGACCGTTTATTTGGAGAGGAAACTGTTGATTCTGCTTGCACGTCAGTTTTTAATGCACGTCAAATTTATAAAAGCGGGTATGGTCAGAACTGCATTTTATTTGCATAATCAAACACTGGAGTTGTTCACTGAATTGACTTTCAAATTCTTCTTTCTATAAGGATTTTGAGTCTCACTTTATGAACATGTATTACAAGTGTTTTAATTAGCATTACATTAATCATACCGAAATAGGCCAATGTCGTGTACTAAAATTTTTAACACAATCTAACTGATTGGTAAAGTTATCATACGAATTGAATATTTCCAACTGAGCGAAAAATTGCCCAGATCGGGATTTGAACCCTGATATTTGGCTTACAAGGCCAATGCTTTGCATGTTAAGCTAACCTGGAGATAACCGGCTGGTATTTTTCGCTCAGATAACCTTATTGGCCATAACATCTGGTCTGTCATTTAGACAGCTCGGCAGAATAAGCCGCAGGTAATGGAACTCCATAGAATGATGGATACGTAGATATACTGTAACGGTTGGGTGCTCGTGCTGGGAGTTAAATGCAGTCATACTCAGGAATTAAGATAAAAACACAGTTTATTAAATACGATAAGGGCTCAAGGGGAGTGGAGCAAGTCTAATTTTCACAACTGAGAATACTACTAAAAAATTAAACTCATACTCACAGCTCCGGAACTAGCTCAATCGGGGCCCCTCTGGTTAATTCTCAGCTATCTTTCGGCTAAGCTGCTAGATAAAACTTTTTAGACAGCCCGTGGCTGTATATATCTCTTTTTTTAACGTTGAGATAATCAACACAATTACTATTAAATACTTACCACTGGCCAACTCCTCGAGTCAAATACCAAAACTCCTTAGCAATTCACTGGAGGCTCGATGCTACTTGATACTACTCTCTCTGGATCAATCAAAGCCGCTAGACACAATCTGCTAAACACCAGCGGGAAATCACCGCTAGAGACACACTTCGCTGGCTAATATTGCTAGACACACTCTCTCTGCTGGCTATCGCCAGAGACACTCCACACACACTCAAACTCCAAGCTTTTATATGCTGCAAACTGAGATACTTCAAATTTACATATTACTACTAACCGCGAGCCTAAAGTTAGAATCCGAAAGAGACACACACACTCTAGAAAGTTAAAGTAAAAGAGAGGATAGATGTCGCTTTTACGCTTACACATGTTAAATTATTGACGTCACGAACTCAGAAATACTAGAGTGCTTTTATTACAAAGGTCACTCCCTCACAATACTATTATTTTTAACACAATCTAACTGATTGGTAAAGTTATCATACGAATTGAATATTTCGTTATTGTTATTGTTAGATGTTAGATGTTATGGCCAATAAGGTTATCTGAGCGAAAAATCCCAGCGGGTTATCGCCCGGTTAGCTTAACAGGTAAAGCATTGGCCTTGTAAGCCAAGTATCTGGGTTCAATTCCCGGCCTGGGCAATTTTTCGCTCAGTTGGAAATATTCACTTCCTATGATAACTTTACCAATCAGTTAGATTGTGGTAAAAATAATAGTATATCTACGTATCCATCGTTCTATGGAGTTCCATTACCTGCGGCTTATTCTGCCGAGCTGTCTAAATGACAGATCAGATGTTATGGCCAATAAGGTTATCTGAGCGAAAAATACCAGCCGGTTATCGCCCGGTTAGTTTAACATACAAAGCATTGGCCTTGTAAGCCAAATATCAGGGTTCAAATCCCGGCCTGGGCAATTTTTCGCTCAGTTGGAAATATTCACTTCCTATGATAACTTTACCAATCAGTTAGATTGTGGTAAAAATAATAGTATATCTACGTATCCATCGTTCTATGGAGTTCCATTACCTGCGGCTTATTCTGCCGAGCTGTCTAAATGACAGATCAGATGTTATGGCCAATAAGGTTATCTGAGCGAAAAATACCAGCCGGTTATCGCCCGGTTAGTTTAACATACAAAGCATTGGCCTTGTAAGCCAAATATCAGGGTTCAAATCCCGGCCTGGGCAATTTTTCACTCAGTTGAAAATATTCAATTCAATGCCGTGTATTTATACTCAGAACATGTCATTTCGTATTTGACTCAGTGAATCTACAACACCTTTCATTTGTCATTACGAATGCCTGATCAATTTCGATTCCAACATAGAGATAAAGTAATAAATCTGTATCCGACTAAATAACGCCGATGATAGATTTAGAGTAGTATATTAGTCAATTATAACTATGGATCTGGAAAACTAGTTTGAAACTATATATAATGGGGGTATTTCCGCATCAGACTGGTATAATTAGTTTTGGAAATATTTAGAACTTTTAGTACTTAGAAACAATTACCATTTATAAGATGCAGAAAATTCACCCATTACCCAGCGAAAAATCTACCCATATTCCTTTTTTTTTCAAAAGTGGTGAAAACCGACAACAACAGTTGCATATGGATGGCTTTGGCCCTAAGTCCCTGTGGTTACTATTTGATTTGCAGAGCATTTAAGTGCATTGTTCCATCTGCAGTGCTCCCCGAGATTGCTATTGAACACCAAAGAAACATTCTCGATAATATGAAAACACATCGATAACTTTCGATAATTTATAGAAATATTTGCAGATATATCATATGCCCCGCCTTCAGAACATTACTGTATAAACTAATTTGCCCACGTCTTATCATCTAGCAGCCATCATATCATTAAGAGCCCACACCATTCATTGAAAAAGACCCGGATGATAACGTTAAGTGAATGGGGACGTTGTTTTCAAATATCTCGCCCAAGTGTTAATATGTTTGCATTCTCTTTTTTTTGTAGAGGATAGTTGAGGACGATCTACAATCGGCCTAGTTTTTAGATTTTTAATTTTGCTTTCCGATTAAAAAGAATTACTATAACTTTCGAAACTGGTTCGAATCAGTTCTAAATTTGAAACTATTATAATATTAAAAATATATAGCCAAAATCGAAAAAGTAAAATCTAAGATCATCCTCAGCTATCCTACGCGAAAAAAAATCATGTAAAAATATTAAAATTTGAGCGAGATATTTGAAAAGAACGTCCCCATAGACTTAATATTATCATCCTTTTTTTTTCAGCGCGTAGTGTCAGCTCATAAGTCCAAAAAATCAATAGTTCTTCCTTATTGATTGACATCTGTACATTATAGTCTCAGGTTCATTTACTTATTTGTATGTGTGTGTGTCTGTTAAATAAGCTATAACATCCATTCAAACTCACATTTTAACAGTTAATCAACATATATTAAGAAAATTTCTGGATTAGTGATATGAGATACGCGATAATAAACTATTAGTTAACTATTGAGATTTTTATATTTAACTAAATAAAAAAACATGATATATTTCGGAAAAGTTGGGAAATTTATCATATAAATATTTCAAGCATATTTTTACTTTTGTAAAGGTAATTGCGGGATTTTTATAAAAATCTATAAAGAGTTATTCACTATATTAAACAAATGAAAATATTTTCTCAAGAAACAAATTTAATAAATATTCAGAAAATGAATTTAATTCCTTTCAGAGATAATATTTTAGCATAATTCTCTATTGGTATTAAAATATATATATCTAAGATATTTACATATTTTTAGATAGTGTTATAATTTGTATAAAGAAAACCTGATGTGTCTACAAATTTTTATTTTATTTTATTTTTAAATTAAATATAAAAAGTGAATATTTATGAAGAATACCTATAGAAAATATTCTAATGTGATACAATACTTCTCATACAAAGAAGTAGTTTTTATTCAGTGCGTAGGATGTAATGATATTAATATTGATGAAATGTAAGGATAAGGATCATAGTAATATTGCATGTATTATTGAAAATTTATACTGTATCGATATACATAACAAACTTGTTTTCAAAATAATATTCAATATATTCTGAGATGTGTATTCGATATACTATAGAATACAATTTATTAATCGATATCACGATGCCTATATTTTTACACGTTAAAGCAATTTAAATATTTTTTGTATTATATAAAATGCACATATATATGAGTGTGCTTGTGCTTGTACCGGATGATGCAGAATCTCTGTGAAATTTTAAAATTTCACATAAAGAAAATCATGTACAATAAAAAGGTACGTTTTTCGTAGAAATGCTCATACGTTTGTTGTAATTTCATTTATAATGCAAATAAACTTATTCTACATACATTTTTGACAAAAAGTCAGCATTACAATACAATGTCTCAGATGCATGATGCGTTACATGATTCATTATACTAGCAGATAAGCAAATCTTTTTAAAGATACGGCTCAGATTTCATTTTTAAGGGGAGGGGGATTTTGTTCAATCATTTATTTGAAGTTTTAAAATAATTGAATTTAACGAAATGCGATGTATTTCGATCAGTAAATACTATAATTAGATATGTTATCTTTGCACAAAAAAGATTTCGCATTTAACCCTTTTCTATAAAAAAGTAGAATCAGCAAGTTAAATCTCACAATTCTCTCCTAGAGTACAGTTAACAGTGAAAAAAGCCAATGAATTCTAACAACACTGAGAAACCAATTAATTTAAATATTTCCAATAAGCGGCAGAACAGAAACCTTTGTTGCAACCATCACATAAACGCACTGGGGTTACTTCAGCACATAGTGGATGCAGCTCACATTCAACGTTATGGCTGATTGAGATTTCTTATGATAATCTATGGCTATTTCTTAGGATCATTCTCTTGATATACCCGTACAAAAACATGTTCAAGGAATAAATTAGATGATTTTACAACAAACCAGAATTTGGTAAATTGGTTTGCCGAGCAAAGGGAGTATGATGCGGATTGGCGTTTATATGCCATGTTGACAGATGTTATGTATTTTCACTAATTGGAAACGAGAGATTGCAACAATGTCGACATTTACTAAAATTCTGTCAAGCATTGGCAGAAAAACAACTTCATGGCCCAATGGGCCCTTTGCAGTGATATTTCATAGCTTACATTGTCCTGGGTTATTCTTTTTTGAAAAGAATATCGGAGAGGGAAGATTTCAAATAGTTTCCCTTAAAGGTAACCAATATGCAACGATTTTAAAGACCAAAGTCATATCTCATAATAGAATTCATCAGTGTGACGTCACAGACAACTCCACCCTGCATTTCTACGCAAATTGGGCCAAAACAAACCGTGATAGTTTAGATTGTGTTAGAGATGCACTATATACCACCAAAAGGGCTTTCAATATGAAATCAAATATCGTTCAAAGGCTGAATTCATTGAACTAGGTAAAGTTTTAAAAGTGATCTGCAAGTGTTTGTTCCTAATTGTAACTTGTTTAAATCAGTTTCAGGGTTGAGTTTTTAGCTTCACGATAAAACAACACATTTCATCTTTATCTTTTCTGAACTCTGTGGTTTGTTTTGACCCAATTTCTGGAGTTGTGACGTCACCACTGATGAACTCCACATAATGCAAGAGAAACCAGTTCTCTATTCCATAACATTCATTCAGGATAAAACATCCACACACATCTCTCTCCAGTCACGAAATTACAGAGGACTACATTTGGAGAGACCAATGTCCTAAATTACTCTTTGCAGTTCGGATTGACTCCTAGATCCACAAATTAAGTCACTTGTGGACAGAGATCTGTTTATGTTGCCTGATAGGGTAAAAAATGTGCTATAGGTCATCATGTTTTAAAGAAATCCTCTGATATGCCCTGTCAGTGCTGTCTCACACAAGGTTGCCACGTTCGAAAAACACAATGAAAGACAGTCGTCACATTAAGATGAGTGTCTCATTAAAAAATTTTAAAGTTTAGCCACTGTTTGGTTCATTATGAACTCTACTCTTACATAGCAAGAATATTCTATACACGTGGTAAAAGTAAAACTATTAAATGTGTTTTAAATTATTAACAAAATTCCCACATGTTTCTAAGCATTTCTGCAAAATCACCACCTTTCTGTTGTACGTATTTTACTAATTATAAAGTTTTCTAGTATCTTAGAACATCTGTAACACCCGGTATATATACATATATATGGAATGTGTGCATAGCTGAACAACATGATTATTTCATCGAACAAACTTCAGTTTTTTTTTTTTTTTTTTTTTTTTTTTTTTTTTTTTCTTTTTTAAAGATGGTAAATATTTTGTAATAATATTAATAATACCAGATATTGGAAAAACTTGTAGCGAAAGCAGAAAATGCGTTTTTGTATCTCAGAAATTTATTTGTTTTAGAAGCTGGTTGTAAACTTGCTAGCTCACTCAAGTAAAAATGATTTCTAATAAAAGATTCTTTTTATTTTAAATTTCTTTCTACAGATATTTTGAAAAGTTGTGTTCTGTTTCAATTTGTACTATTTCTATTTTAGTTGTAGTTATTTTAAAGCGTGGAATTCCCACCCCGGTTCAATATCCCCGCACTAGTGCGATTTGGATTTCATAAATTCAACTGAATATATATATATAAATATGCATTACTATTGTAGTGATATTTAAATGTAATACCTTATTACTTATTAAATTTAATGAGAAATTGAAACATCTAATTTATTTTTATCACAACTTTTATTTTGATAATTAAAAAACGCAGTAAAATGAATTTACGTTTTTAAAAAATATCAGCGATTTGAAATTTTAGTCGATGCATATTGGGACTATTGCATGTTAATGAGACTAATATAGAAACTGATTCCGAAAGTGAAAGTTACTTTTAAAATATCTGCAATCAAAATTTTAAAAAAGTCAATGAACCGGTGATAGATCTCAGATATTATATGCCAATAAGAAATTCATTTAAAAATAAGGAAATGCGTGACAGAAATTTTAAAAAGACGTTCCAAAACTCTTAACATTAGCTTGACGTCTTCCCATTCCTAGGTTTTTAATGACTCAAAAAATACATTAAGTATTTATTTATTCAAATTAATGATTAAATGTCCGATACAAAATTGTTAAGTGTATTGAATATTAATATTATTTGAAAGAAAATGCCATTTTTTACTACTACTATAATTATTATTATTATTATTATTATTATTATTATTATTATTATTATTATTATTATTATTATTATTATTATTATGAAAAAAAACTAACGTTAGTTTGCAAATGTAATATGGAAAATTAAAAATAGGTTTTTATTTTAATAGAATGCAGTATATTTTAAGTGATAACCATCCGAATGTCACTACGAACTCATGCTACGTTTTACCATTCAAGTTGATATGATAGGGAAAATGTTTCCATATTTCTAAAGAATGCCCCTAAAATTTATTCTAATGCGATTGAATACTTCTCATAAAAGAAGCAGTTCTTAGTAAGGATGTAAAATAAAAATGAGGTTAATATTGAAGCAACATAGAGTAATATAGGAAGTAGATTGGTGTCGTATACATTATTGGAAATCGTATTTCGATAATTTATTCAGCAACTGTATAGAGAACACTTTCATTTTCATTTTTGTTTGCAGTTTACTTGTTCAGACACATGTGCAATATAGCTTAGGTCATATCGTAATACTAATAATATATATTCTACAATAAAAAATAATAATCTATATTATAAATAAGTATATTGCTTATAAGACATTGTACAAAAAGATTTAAAATACATCAAGAAATTTTATTTACCTGTTTCAACTCTTATTAATCGGGTCATCTTCAGTATGAAAAAAAAAATCTATTTACATTCTGACTATGACTCGATTAATAAGAGTTGAAACATGTAATTTTTTTTAATGTATTTTAATATATATTATTAGTATCACGATATAGTTATTAATGGACGCAATCTAACCTTACTAGTGTTATTTTTCACATTGATAGTTTATGTCAGTTACTTTCTACTAGCGCCTCCATGACTATCTCCTTTTATTAGTTGGAAAATAAAATACTTTATGGCAATTTATAATTTACTACTACTATTTATTAAATACTTGAAAATACTGAAAAGAATATCGATATACAATGAAAACTCCTTTTAATCATCGTTAAATGAAGTCTCATGGTGAATAAAAACTTTCGTGTTTTAAATTACAAAGTATATTGATATTTTAAATAACTCTGCATGAGTTAATTTTAATTATTTTATTTCAAAAATTTTTCAATTTCCTTCTGTAAAATATAATCATACTTTCAAAAATTGAATTATCGTTAATAAATCAACATTTAAATCTCATTACATATCCTTTCGAGTTAATTACTATTAAAAAGCGTATTAATTCTAAAAAGATTAATATATATTGTTCAAATAAATTTCATTTCAAATATGATTATACTGCCTCTATCTTGAATATTCATGTTTGAAGGATATTAAATAAACAATTATTCTATTCAAAATGCTGTTAGAACACTAAATATGAAGCATTTAAGAACTGAATAATCATTATTTCGAATATGAATACAATTTTTTAATCAATAGTGTAGTAGTTACATAAAATAAATTATTGTTATTATTTTGCTGTAAAAGAACTTAGAATCGAATAATTTATTTAAAAATTGTGCATATATTTGAAACAAATGTAATTAGGATTTTTTTTTAATTGATTATTATGAAATTTATATAATACTTTTGTCATATTTTTGTCAAAATTATCTGGTAAATTTCCCGCATAGCATCTTCAGAAAAACACTGACAATGGACTTGGAGAGAAATATTTCAAGACTACTTTGCGGCATCCTGATGAATGTTTGATAGACAATAACTGATTTCATATAATTGATTTGATAGACAAATAGATTCTTTTTTTTCATTATTTATGACATTTATGTACTATAGACAAGTCATTTATATATTTTTATATACAAACAGATGTAAACTGAATATAAAAACAATATTAATACTATAAACAAATAAAATGTTCATATATTATATTTAAACAACCATAAAAGTTCATTAAGTTTTTACATCAGTTTATAAAATTTGACAGCATAACTCACTTTCTGTAGTCGGTGCTGTGCCAAAGCTTTGATATATATATATATATATATATGTGTGTGTGTGTGTGTGTGTGTGTGTGTGTGTGTATGTGGTCGAGTGCGCGTGTGTGAGTGTACACGAATAAAATAGCCCTATACTGGAATAGTATAGTTATGTTTATTAAATGCAGTTTACAGCATATATCGATCCAAGTATTTAGTAGAAGTTATTTTATTTAAGACGTTTCAGAATAATGTTAGGTAGTGTCCATCTAAAAAATATCTCTAGTGTGAAAGGCTAGAGGATAAGAGATAATTTAATAATAAAGAAAAAATAAAAATGACCTTCTTTCTTAAAAATAAAAAAAAATAAAAATCAAGTATGGATTATGAAATACAGTCCAACACTTCCAGGATAATATAACACGATTTTTTCGTTTAATAAATCGAAGAGAATACATCAGTAATTTTTTAGAAAACACATAACACATTTGAAAACCCGATAGCTATGTGCAGTAATTTAACAATTCTTTGTACATTTGTAAGAATTTGTAAGTATGCAACTTTGTACATTTGTATGTATTCTATACACTATACTAAAATTTAGTTTAATTAGAAAACGCATAACACAATCGGGTGATGAACAGGTGGTGATGAACAGTATGATGAACGGTTTTTGGTGATGAACAGTATCTTAAAGTTGCCGCTGACGGCACTACAAAAAAATTAGATTTTTCGGATAATTCCTTCATTTGTTGCAAATGACTTGACGTTTTCTTCAGATGATGATATTTGAATTTTTTTAGCAAAAATTTTCAAAATGTTATATGAAATTCATTTTAGATGAATTCACTTGAACTGCCTTATTTAGTATACCGAAAGTTTAAATAAGCTCTGACTATGCATTGTTTAATAATTACGTGTACTTTGAATCAGGCAATTTTTATAACCTTTTCATGTATAAATAAGGAGAAATTGTAAGTGCTATTTGCGTCGTTCGTCGGTTTTTCTGCTTGTCCTTATTGTGATCATCGCTCTTCTTCTGTTCTTTGATGCGTTTAAAGTCAAATATATTGATGGCTTACTATAGCATGTCTGGACAGCAATTCTCGAGGAAGATGAGAATGGTGAGCGGAAACTAGTGAAAACGCAATCAGTCATTTTATAGATAAGGGAGAAAACAGGACATGGGAATAACTACAAGATTGGAAATTAATTATTTTTCTGCTGTAAAATAAAGATATTGTCAGAAGATTTAAATAGTGAGAACTTTCAAACAGGTGGTTCGTCTAAATCAGAATTAGAACTAGGGCTTTTGAAAACAGTGAAAACAATTATGATTAAAATTCCCCGCAATAGTTGTAAGACATTTTAAATACTTTATGTCACCTTGTTGTTGAATTTGGACTTGAGTGTTTCTCATTTAAAATGATTTATCTATGACTTTCTGACTCTAATCCCCTTTTTGTACTTTGCAGAAATGGCAAAGATATAATGAGGCATTCGTTACCATAGTAACGTTGAAACGTTGTTGTTTTTCAGAACCTAGACTTTCTTTTTTTCTCGAGTTCATATTTATAAGATTTTAGCAATTGTGGTATGGAAAACATTAAAAGAAAAAACATGTAATTTTGCGCGTGTAAATAGAATACATATATTTTTTTGTGTGAAACATTTGAGTGTGTTTTTGATGTCTTTAGATTTATTGTTTTTAAGAAGATGCCAAGAATTTTGTCGAAACTCCGCTGTGCATCGCATAGAACCCGGAGAGTAAGAAGAACTTATATTATTATTTATTAGAAAGATACTATTCTTACCTATTATTATAATTAGAAAATTGATAAAAACAGACACTTTTAAATGCATACATATTTCTCAAACTGCTTTCGGCGAAATTAGAAGTGGTATATCATAGGCAAATTGCGTTAAGCGCATCATGTGTGCTTCATCTGTCTGAAGGGAATAAAGATCTCGTTACTGATAGGGAAAAAGTCAAGAGGCAGAAAAAGAAACTTGGAAAGAAAATACACGAAGAGAGAGGTCTTGAACGAAGAAAAAATTACAAGCGTAGTTTTTGATAGCAGAAAAATAAATTAAAAAGGGGATCTTCTACAAAAAGACGAAACAAATATCACCATTTTGTCTGAACGTGGTTTTGACGAATCTGAACGTTTTGTTACTACGGAGAAATAGCAAAATCATTGCATAATTTTATAAGCCAGAATAAAGCTTGTTTTCAAAAACTTAAGAAGATAACTGCAACATTTGATATGCATTATTCATATGATTGAGCTTCCACTACGATACCAACATAAACTGTATAAACTCGTTAGTTGAAAAACTTTACAAACTCAATCGGAATTAGATTAAAAAAGTATTCCAATCTATTCAATTTCTGTAGTCTATTTTATAATATTTAAATTTATTACAGTGAAACTCATTTAAGATTCGCCCGTTTAGTATACGATTCGCTTACGATGCGAATTATCTGCAGTCCCTTGAAAAAGAAACCTGTGTAAAATTATCCGGATAAGATATGATCCTGCAAAAGATAAGAATATACTCGGTCTCTTGATTCGTATCTTAACCACTTAATCGTTGCGCCCGAGACATTCACGGACTGCAAGTTTCAGGCTTTTATTCAGAATTGTTTGACTCCCACCAGTTTTTTAAAATAGTGTAAATGGTTTTATTCTGGTTTCATTTTACTTGTCATTAAATAAGATGAATATTTTTTTACTGTGGTGGGAATAATGAAATTGATTTTTTAACCCGTAATTTAATGCGACCATTAAGGGGTTAAATGGATTTCCCAGTATTTGAAAAATTACTTTGTGTTCAACATCCGCAGCAGGACTTTTTGAAAATTAAGGTATAAAGCTTATTAACACAATAAAACAAATTTTTCCTTTTACTTATTTTTTACATAAACTAGAATTTTAGAAATTAAAATCAAATAACGTATTAGAAATCAAATATCAAATTGAAATTCTCAATATTATAACAGAGATAGCTTAAGATTGTACGTATCTTATGCGTAAACTCTGTTAACCTGCTTAACTATTTCTAATGTAATTTTAATTTGCATGATTAAATGTAAAGCATGTGTGTGATATTATTATTATTATTATTATTAGTTTTATTATTATTTGCATTTACTTGGATTTTGACATTTTTACTACACAGAGAACATAAGTTAATTTTCAAAATATGAATTACTATGTGACAAAAAATAATCAAAGAAACGCTATAGCTTATAATTTAGGGGTTTATATCTCTAAATTTACCACATAGCTATAAATGATTTTTATACAAATACGTACAATTTTCAAAGTTGAAATGAATTTTCGTGTAATTTGATTCGCATCAGATACTTTAAAATAACAAGAACGTTTAGGAACAAAAATCATTTACCTTATTGTTTATACTCAGTGACTTATGATAAAATCATTTTTGTTCTCAGAAACATACACATTTCAACTAACAATTCCTAACTAATGTATTCAATAGTGTATAGAAATAAGTCAATAGCTATTAATAAACTTTGTAATACATGAACTATTATATCGAAAGCAGAAGCGCAATTACATTTCCAAAGTCCTTATACCACCTGAATGAATATCAATATCCCAACAAAGTTTACTTGGATCTTGAAACACACGCGACGAGAATATTAGAGACGTTAAATCTCAAGAGTTTTCAGAGCATGCTTAAAGAGAGGAAAATGTTCACTTAGATTACATGATATGTTCGGATCTCATATAGAATAATGCTTGTTTCCCGATAATTATGACACATAAATATTGTTTAACTTATTATTTTTAACTCAATCTCAATGACTGAAAACGGAAGAACTGAATTTTTAAAATGAATGACAAAATGCACAGGTCGGAATCTGAAGCTAAGGTATTTTTTTACTCAAGAGGAGATTTCACTCACTTGAAAACTCCTGTTCCGTAATGTTAAACTAATGGGCAGGTTAATTTCGAATTGCTTATTTAATAATAAAATTATTAATTACTTGTTTTAAATATTTTTAAATTTTATTATTATTATTATTTTGGATTCGGATAGCTGAGCTCGATCCTCAGTATCTTTGACTATTTTTTACTTTTTCGATTTTGGTTACAATTTTTTTAAAGGAATTTTGAATTCGGAACCAATTTTGAAACTGAAAGTATTTAAAAAAAATTGCAACCAAAATCAAGAAAGTTAAAAAAGAAAATTATACTAAAGATCGATCTCAGCTATTCGATGCAAAAAGAAAATCATTTAAAAATATTCAAATTTAAACGAGTAATTTGAAATTCATCCCAAATTATCTCCAATTATATTTTTAGCTAAATTTATTTTAGAAACAAGTTGGAAATTGCACGTCAAACGTAGCAAATGACATGTTTCCGTACTATAACAAAGTTTTAAAAATATTCTGATCATGGTGTAATGGTATACAGTACACTGGATACAGTACAGTAGCCAAAATCTTTTGGGCGCCTCTGTAATCACTATCTGATTTCTATTATACAGAAAACAACTTCTAGTAATCTTCAGCAACGTATATCAATTTCATAAAATGTGAAATAGTTTAAGAGTTTAATAGTGTTAAAACGCGCTCCAAATAGTGTTTCCCCCATTTACTATTGTGCAATAGAATATTTTGTGAGGAATTGTAAATTAATAACAAGTATTATCTGCACAACGGATATTGCAGAGTTAGTTTTAGTATATGCTTCATAGATACATATCAATTCTATTATGCTCGAAAGAGTATAGCACAATTAAACTTTACTTGAAACTATTTTTTCCCACTGACTGCCATGTAACGGAATTCTTTCGATTGTCAGTGTAATTAATCTACATTCTCAGAAATAAAACTCTCACTTTTGACGATACAGCAATCCTTGGGCTATATTTCGTCGTTTTTGACGATCATTTTGTATCAAAATCACATGACTTTTAACGAAACGTAAACCCTCAAATATCTGACGAAACTCTTGTCTCAATCATGGCCAGATTCAATGCACTTTAAAGAAACAGCTGTGGTAAGTTGTTTGTCAAAGGACGCACTACTCTATTTCCGCAATTCTTGCGATTTTAGCAAGTAGATATTTAGTTATGTCAGTCCTGTAATAATTTATTTTAAAACAGTACTTTTTAGCGCTTTTCAAAAATACTGAAATATGGAAAGTTATTGTTTCTGAAATAGTTATTTTGTTTTAGCTGTTAACATTTTTAGGAATGTTTATTTATTTATTGTTGCTGTTGATATTCGTATTCGTTATGGTTTATTTCGGAAAGAACTAATTTGTTATGTTATGGAAAATCGTTCAAAAAGAAAATTTGGTCACTTACATTTCAAAATTCTAAGATCTCTTTTCCATCCAAGAAATATATTCTTTTTTCAACCAAATGAAAATGTACATAATTCATCCCTCTCCCTTTTATAAATAGTAGTATTAAATCTTAGCTTTATCTTATAAATTATCTTATAGCATATAAAACACTTCCCAATATGCATTTCAAAATTTGTTATTTCAGTGCAACAAATTAAACAGAACATATTTTAATCATTCATTGACCAAAGAAAATTTCTCAAATAAATTATATTAATTAAAACATATTATAATTATTCGTTAACCAGAAGAAAACCATAACAATAAATTAGCCTTATTTATTAAAACTTAAAAGATATTAAACAACATGGATAAAATTACAAACTACTTTATAAAAAATATAAACACGCAATCGAATCCATTATATGCCTTTTGAAAGCAGCTTATTCGAGGTCCCTGCGGCGTAATGGCTAAAACAACGGACTGTCAAACCAAAGGCTGTTACTTCCCTAGTTGTAATCCCCTTGATGGCGCTTTTTTCTCCAATGTCAAAAATTACGGGTGCTTCTAAATTTTTCGATAGATGGCATCACCAGCGCTGTTTTGACGAAACTTTTTAAGAAATCAGTATCGTCAAATACGCAAAGAAACTAATTTCATCTTTCTAGCAAAATATTCGCTCGGAGCATTTCCCAGGAAACAGTTTCGTCAAAAACGAAGAAAAATTCGTGAAATCTGAGTATCCATTTCTGAGAGTGTATACATCCGATTTTTATAACATTTTAAATGACGCGACAAAACTATGCAAAAATAATATATTTTTAATTTTAAATGATTGGGTTGGGTACTTTTTTATCTGTTTCATGATTACAGACGGTCGGACTGTTAATTTGTTTGTTTGTATCTTATGACAACCAATTATCCACTTTTGGGATATAGGCCTTAAAGGGGGAGGTACAATCCGGAGGAATCTTTCAAAGGGAATCTAATCCGCATTTACGCAAGGAAATTTAAGGTTCATAAAAAATAAGGAAAACTCCAATTGAACTCGAACCTAGCAGAGTACTAGTATCGGAGACGGAAGCTCTTGTCCACTGGTGGAGGCCGACAGACGGACTGAACGAGGATTATAAGTGCTTCATATTTATATATTGAGTTGGGGAAAAAGTAATTTCGTTTTTTTATCAATAGATAAGTTTAAAGTCGTATATCTCGAGTACTACTTACTCAATTAAGCCATACTATACAGCATTTAAAAGGTAACTGTCTCTAGCACATTTTAAATGTAATTTTATCATCATCTATTTAATTAGTCAAATGTTATTGCGTTTTAAAAAGAGAGATTTCAGAAGATCATTTTCGTCACATTTTAGTTTTTTACTTCTAGAAAGAGAAGGGGCTCAGGTTCATCGAAAATTACGTGTCGTTTATGGTGATCGATGCTTAAGTAAACGCCAAAGTCAGAATTGGTTGGCTCGTTTTCGTTCCGAAAATTTCGATGTTAAAGATGAACCTTTCCCTGGCCGGCCTATCGTTGAAAAACTGGATGAAATAATTTTTTTAAAAAATCGACAATTTTCTTCCTCTGGCATTGCTATGGAACTAAACATCGACCATAAAACACTTTTGAACCATTTACAAAAAACTGGATACCCAAAGCAACTCGATATATGGGTTCCCCATGAGATTACAGGGAAAAAGTTTAATGGACAACGTTTCCATTTGTGAATTACTACTGATACGAAACAAAATCAAGCCATTTTTGAAACAAATGATTATGGGTGATGAAAAGTGAATCACGTACGACAACAATGTGCGAAAAAGATCGTGGCCGAAGCTTCACAAACGATGGCAAAGCCCGGATTGACGCCAAGAAAGGTGATGCTGGTTGTTTGGTGCGAATGGAAAGGAATTGTCCATCATGAACTGCTCGAGCCTGGACAAATGATTAATTCAACTATCTACTGTGAACAAATAAAGCAATTGATGCAGGTGATTAAAAAAACCTGTCTGAAATCGATCGATAGAAAAATCGTTGTCTTCCATCATGACATCGCTAAATGACACACATCTTTAGTCACTCGCCAAAAACTGAGAGAGCTTGGCTGGGAGGTTTTGATGCACCCACCGTATAGTCTGGACCTAGATCCGACCAATTACCATTTGTTCCATCCTCTCCGGAACTTTCTTAATGGTGTTAAGCTAGCTTCAAAATAGGCTTGTGAAAATCACCTTGTTCAGTTTTTTGCCCAGAACTCGCAGAAGCTCTACAGTGACGGAATTATGGTTTTATTAGAAAGAGGACAAAAGGTCATCGAACAAAACAGCACATATATTACTGATTAGCTTTTTGAATTTATATAAATAAATTCAGTTTGAAAAATGCGAAAAAAAGCGAAATTACTTTTTCCCCAACCCAATATTTTCGAACGCACCACCAATTTAACTGTTCTCTATTGTAAAATACATCAGTACTATTTCTTTTTAAAGAGTACCTTGAAATTGGTCAAAATATCGATTATATATATTTTTTAATATTAACTGAAAGCTTCGTTAATTGTGAATATTTTGACGCCTCATTTTTGCCTATACAATAATTATATTGGAATATTGTAAATTTTATCTATGTATCCAGCACAGATACCCATAAAATGAAAACTTTAAATTGATTTTTCTACCTGTTCATACATTTTTATAATATGCATATCATGTTTATAACATGCTTGTTCGATAAATACTAAGGCCGTTTTTTTAATAAAATTATTTAATTTTCTAATGTAGATAGAGTTTTTTTTATTATTTGTATTTGTTATCGATGTTATACTTAAGAGCCCTTATTTTGAAATTCAGACAAAAAGTGGTGTTTTGATAGTTGTATTTTTTAATTGCCTTGATATTTTTTTTATGTTGAAGTAAATCATATTTAAAAAATAATCTGCAATTTTGAAGCCCTGAAAAAATTTCCTCTTTTCTATAAAAAATTTCAAAATTCAAGACTGCGAAGACCATTTTTCAGGAAAAGTGAAATGCTGGTATATTTGAAGCACTATATCTCTCGCAAGCAACAACATCCTAAAATTATTTTGGCATAAACTCTTAGTATAACCCTACCTGCTTATTAAAATCTGTTTGTTTAATTGGGGCATTGTTACATTACATTGTTATGTTGCCACAAAGAACAGTCAAAATGACATTTATTTCCATTTTCCGCACTTTATCTCTTATTTTAGAAATAGTATCCCAAACTTTTTCTTATAGAATATGAAAGTACACTACTAGGACAAACTAAATAATACAGTACTACACGGAGATATTGTTGCTGTTAGTAGGTATAATCTGTTAAATATGCAAAATTTTCAAAATCTTAAACATTTAAATTATCATTATCTAAAAAAAGCGCCACGTTTGAATAAAACAAAATATCTCACACTATATTTAAACATATGTACAAAAACATGGAAATGAAAAAGAAGTGGGGCCTCGCGATGTTTTCAGACAAAAAAATGACAAAAATAAGATGAAAAGCAATGTCCATTATCACGTTTTTCCACTAAGAAAAAATGAAATGTCCTATTTCGCTTTTAGAAGGTGTGGCAAAAAAGGGATGTTTCATTTTCTCATAGAAATAAAACATAAAAAGAGGAAAAAGAACTAGGATTTTTCATTTTCTGATAAGGAAGAAATTTTATCATCGACCTTGTTTATTTGAAAATTTTGTCATTTTTTCGCTTAAAAATACCACGAGGCCGAACTTTTTTTCTCTTTTCCACGTTTTTGTACATATTTTCAACTATTATGAGAGATAATTTGTTTTATTCAAACGTGGCGCTTTTTTTAGATAATGCTGATTGAAATAGTGAATATTTTGAAAAATTTGCATATTTAACAGATTATATCTACTAACAGCAACAATATTGTCCTTGTAGTGTACTTACATATTCTATAAGAAAAAGTTTGGGGTACAATTTTTTAAATAAGCTATTAAGTGCGTAAAATGGACAAAAACGTCATTTTGACTATACATTGTGGCAACATAAAAATGTAATGTAACAATGCCCCATGGAAACAAATACATTTTAATAAGCAAGTAGGGTTATATTAACAGTTTATGCTAAAAGAGTTTTAGGATGTTGTTGCTTGCGAGAAATGTAGTGCCTTAAATATACCAGCATTTCACTTTTCATGAAAAATGGCCTTCACAATTGTGAAATTTGACATTTTCTATAGAAAAGAGGAAATTGTTTCAGGGCTTCAAAACTGTACATTATTCATTAAATATAATCTACTTCAACATATAAAAAAATCAAGCAAATTAAAAATTTCAACTATCACACTTTGTCTGATTTTCAAAATAATGGCTCTTAATGTTTTTGTGCATAGATTTAACATTCAAGATTATAACTATTTTTTAGAGAACCCTTTTGATATGCTCAAGTGAAATAAAATCATATTTAATGAAAAATCCCATACATCTAAAAATCCATACACATTTTATGTCGTATATTGTAATGAACAACAGAAAAAATGAAACAGAATTATTTACATTTGTAAAAATAGTGAAGATTTTTAAAAAGTTATATTTTTTTTTGGTTTAAATTTCAGAAAAATATGGTCTATGACAAGAGTTTTTAAAAACATTTTTATTTAATTTTTAGTGCTAAGTATTGTGATATCACATATATTACAGTATTATTTAAAATTGAAAAGATGGTTTCAATGGTACTGTGTCCCCTTTAGGATGTAATACTGATTTTCAGATTTGTTTTCACATTTCGAAGCAATTTCTCTAAAAATCATCTTTTTTTTTAGTTTAAATTTGTTTTTTTCTTTTTTCCCCTGGAAAATATGCAAACAATTTGTTTTCACCATTAAAATAGGAAATATTTCACAAAACTGATTTTAATTTCTATTAATAACTATTCATCAATATTTACAAACAGCATTTATCTTACACTTTCATTAAAAATATTTTAGTGTTATCCCGTAAACAATGAATGTATCAAATGCCTCCTGTACGAGCATGGGATTTTTTTTTATTCCAAGAGGCATATTTCACAACCTCTACTGAAAAAAATACATTTTTTTACCCACCTCTTTTTATCTTGACTTTCAAAAGTTCAACAAGGACAGGAGCGTTATTAATTAGGAAAAAAATTTTAAAAAATACTTTTTATTTCGACAATTTAATAAATCTGCTTATACTTTCAATTTATTCACTATGAAATATTTTAAAAAAGTTATTACAAATCTACCCTTACAAATGTATTATAGTTTAGAAAGCTATAGTGATTCTATACGGAATTTAATGTAATTTAATCTCCATACATTGTTTTAAATGTGATTGGAATCTAATTTCTCAATATTTTTGTATACAGTAATTCAGGCTTGGAAAATTTTTGTTTCATATCCGTTCTGTCGTTTTCAGATTATGAACGCATTTTACATTTAAGTTTGTGACATTTTAAAAGAAATGTTTTGATATAATATTCTTATGACTCATTAATATGTATGAATATAATGAGTATATATTATTATTTTATTGATATTAACATTATTAAATCTTTTGAATACATTCAAGAAAAAGTTTTCTTTTCGAATCCCTACATTATTGCAGAAAATATATTTCAGGTTTTCTCAATGACATACTCTACTTTTATTCAACAAAAAAATTACCTATGTACACAGCTTTTACACAGTTTTAGAAATGAACAATTTTGATGGATGAACCAGGAAAATCTTTGGAAACTTTTAGAAAGATAGACGACGTCTAAAGAATATAAATCTGTAGCTAAGTACACAATTTGTCAAAAGATTTATGAATTCAGCAAGATAAAATCCTCCTAAAATTTAGAAAAAAGAAATAACGTTGTCTATGATACATAAATGGCTTATACGAACTGACGATATGTAATAAGTGATTCAGAAAGAATTTTGTGTAAAAAAAAAAGAAGTAAAATTCGATAAGTACTAGATACAATGGCATTTTCAGAATTGTTTACCAAGGATTAAAAATGAATCAGTCATTCGAAAAACTGCATAAGTTAAAAAAATCAGGAGTTTATAAAAATTATGATCTACACAATTTCTGAATTTATAAAGAATCTTTTGTGGTAACTGTACTTTTTCGTTAAATAAGTTTTAAAATTAGTTATGAGTTTTTCTATGAAAAGTCGTCGAAAAAAAAATCATTTCTACTAAATCTGCAACAAATAATTGTAGAAAAAAGGTATTATAGTCGAACTCTATTGTAACGAACTTCAAGGGACCGAAGATATTTTTTCGCTGTATCTGGGGGGTTTCGCTATATCCAAACCATTAAAAATGGTAGAGTTCAAAATATGTGTATATCATTAACTGTTACCTCTATATTCAATAATGATGTGTTAACAAAAAACATAAAATCTATTAAATATTATCATTAATGTAATAAATTCACTAAAATCAAAAAATTAAACTGACACAATACTAAATAAATTAACTAAAAATGAAAACAAATAAAAATACAGTACAGCGCCGATTTTCTGAACAAATCGGGATCAAGCCTTGTTCGGATAAGTAAAAGTTCGGATAAATGTGGAAACAATTTAAGTGATGTTCCCGACTAAACTAAAACTATTGCATTTTATCCAGGCTTAGGATTGCCAGCATCAGTTATTCGTTGGTGTGTTTAAAGATCGTTTCATTTTCAATTGATTTTTATTTATTTATTTATTTGTTTTTACTTTTTTATCATTTGGATTTTCTTTATCATCTTTTGAACTCTAGTGATTATAATTTAAGCAAAAAATATTCTGATTACTGCTTGCTTCAAAGACATTCTTTTCAATGCTGCCATAACTTGAACTATTCTTAAATACGTTATTTCAATATGTCAGTTTTAATTACGTAACTCTGTGCTAGGAGTTATGGAAAATGGCTGATGGATGAGCGTGATTATACCTGAAGAATGGCAGTTGTTTCTACCGTTTAATAAAAAGTTTTATCGCTAATTTTCATCCTATTTCCCTAATTGGCATAAATTTTCTTATGAAATTACAGTCCCATTTTCCAATCTGCTGAAAAAAAAAAATCATGATCGACTGGAAAAAAAAATTGTTATAAACGATTCTCCAGATTTAGGAGATTTGCTATAAAAGGATAAATTAGCGTTAAATACAATAGGAAAACGGCGAGGTCCAAATTTTCGTTCGTTATATCGGTAAGTTCGCTATAACGGGGTTCGACAGTAGTACCAAACGATTGTAAATTAATCCCACTTTATAATGATGTATATAAAACTGATTTAGGGGAATATTTACAAATGAAAACTAGCCCAAATGTCGTTTTATTTAATAGAAACACAAATGTTCACACCATATTTTAATTGCTAGGTTCAAACTGTGTCTGAAAACGAAATTTCATGTTAATTGGATAATATGTGTAGATAATAAACAAAAAATATAGAGGTTCTAATGTTAATTTACATCTAAATGTTCTTATTAATATCTCCTGATAATATAATCCTAATGTGGGATATTTTTTACGTGTTTATAGTACTTTTTAGCCAAGGCATAAATACCTTGAATTTTTGTATTTAAAATTTTTATGATATGAAGAAACAATTATAAAATTAATATTAAAAATATCTATAAATTACAACCTACATTTTTGGATGTATTTATATTTGATATATCTTTCTTTAAGCAAATAAAAAAGTTAAAATTTTTCTTCAAAGTAGTTTTCAAGTTATGGTTATAAACTTCAAAATGCTGGCTCAAGGGCCCGTCTATGATGTGTAAAATAAATAAATAAATAAAAATAAAAAAATTAATTGAAGCATTTGGCCTGCATTGCTGTCTGTATATACTGTGCTGCATTGGACTGTATATGTTGCATCACTTAAGATTAACTTAGAACGTAAGTCTGTCTTACGATGTAAAAAAAGAGCAAAACTCTTTTTAATATCTCATGATCTTACGTTAACCTGAACCTTTTCTGCCTTCATATACTAAGCAAATTATGAAAAGACATCTTGATATTGCTAACAATCTGTTTCAATCAATGACAAAGAGATTGCAAGAAACTCTTGTTAAAAATGGTTATTTTGTGATCCTCTAATTTAAATTCAAGAAAAGCTCACGGCTTTTTTTCTGAAGGGTGGGGGACAAAGAATTTCTGCCCTCTCATTTTTTCGTGTACTTATTTACCCGTAATTTTCTTGTACTGTTTTATTAAAGTTCTTTCATATAAAATATTTTTTCCTTTTTGTCGTAATCATATATATATATATATATATAAGGTACCCTGGGGTAATAACGCCACGTTAAGGTTCTACCAATTTTCACGGCTTAGTTTTAGATTGTATTTTTCAAACAAATATAGGATCTGATACAGCAACTCATTGACTATCTATATAAAATAAAATAATTTAACAGATATGTATTCATAAAATGTAATGGCGTTTTTTCTTGACCCATGCTATTTGGCGTTATTACCCACCTATATGGGTAATAACGCCATGCAAACAAAACTATGAAATAAGATGGAATAATTGCATGTAGATAGCCCAATTCTAAAAATACAAACTCTACAAACTTAGAAATTTACAAATTGCATTCTAAGATATTGAAAATGTTCAATTTTTGTGAAAGTGTAAGAAATATAAAGGTGTGGTGTGGGAGGGGGGGATGAGGCAAATGAATATCAGACAGTGAGTTTCTTTTTGCTTAAAAAGGACCGTTTAAATAGAAATATGAGAAACATTGCACAGTTTTAACTGTGTTTATTTGAATCAGTATTTAGAATGTAGCTCGGCCACTGTAGGCAATCAACCGGGGTATTAATGTCAAGGATTGGCGTTATTACCCCGGTATAGTTATTGCGCAGTACATTTTAAATTACAAATTATCTCGAGAAGATATCCAAAATCTTCAACAACATTTTAAAAGTGCATGAAATGCACTACAAATCTATGTAATTAACAAAATATTTCCGGATAAAAAGATAGTCTTCACATATACAAAACGTATCTCGCAAATTTTAGATCAAGCGTTAATTTTAGTTGTTTGAAAAAACAATAAGACCTAAAAATGAAACAAATTAACTTGAAGCTGTTTTTTGCGATTTATATGACTCAAAACCCTTCTGCGCAGAGCACATTTACCTGATTATTTCATAATTATGCAAAATATAAGCACTTGGCGTTATTACCCCGCCTGGCGTTATTACCCCAGGGTACCTTATATATTTATTATTGTTTAGATAAATTTCAGTATTTTGAATTTTTGTGAGCAAGTTGCTACAACTACAGCTTGTTAAATTTCATTATGCGGAAAAGTTTTTTCTTGTATACATGCTCGCGTTTAGTTGATGGTTAATTTCCATGAAAATAACTGCGCTATTTATATTAACATGAAATATCAAAGCTTAATTGGTAGTATAAACACGAAATTATTCCATTCACCGCTTTCAAAAAATGTTAGACTAGGTGAAATATTTTTTTTTCTTTTTCAATAAACGCCGATATATTTATGGCAATTGATTAATACAGTTTTAGTATTTGATACCTACAAATTCTGGTCAAAAATAATTTAGTTTATTTAACCATTATTATATCCATAATGCAATCATCGAGTAATTTATACATATTAATTTAACTTACTGAAATCTTTTTAATTTTTCCTTTTATTACACTGAATATCTCTAAAAGAAAATATTTCCAAGAGAGTATTTTATTGTTATTTAAACCTGGAAATTTAGTCTTGCATTAACTTTTGTATATCAGTCGGAAATTGCAATTTTTTTTTAACCCATTGAAAAAAAAAAATTAAATAATTAGACGTTTTCTTTCATAATTTGAAATTTAGATGTATTTGAGTACACAGGCTAATTTAAAGATATTTTTTAAAAATATTTTTGTGATTTTCAGACAGATAAGTTTTCGCAACAATAGGAATTAATAAAGTAATTGCAAAATTTCAGGTGAAATAAAAAACTAAGTTAAATCATAGAATTATTAACTCTATTTCAAATGAGAATGACGGATGTGAAGTTCTTCTGATGCCTTTTCAAAGTAGATTTAATTTAATTTTTTTCAAATAAATCAGAACATAAACCATGCGAACATATTTGAAAAGATCTAAGTAGAATCAACCTCTCCCCTACACTCTTTGAAAACATTTTTCAAGTTTATTGCCTTGGTATATATTTGGGGGGGGGATATATTTTATTATTGTAATATGTGTTTGGTATATATTATGGGGAATATACTTTATTATTTTAATATGTGTTTTATATCTATCTGATATTTTAAAAATCATCAGTCGGTTGAGCATTATAAATATTTCTAAGTGATATGTAAATTAAAAACTAAAACATATTACATTTAGCATGAAAACTTAATGAAAAATATCTTAAATGTATTTTTTTCCACGTATATAAGAAAATTGAAGATAAACTAAATGAAAACAGACACATATTGTATTTTACACTTGCACAAAAACAAAATTATGAGTTTAATATTCAAGTTTCCAGAAAATTCTGTGTTTTATAAAAATGAATTTAGAAAATACCTAACTTTTATTGAAAAAAAATTGAACATCTCTAACTTGTTGTTAGTTTTAAAAAATCCAATACTATAAGAGATTCTGAAGAAACTGTAAATAATTTTTCTAAATAAGTTAGTTTATCTTTCAATAACTGTTTTTAATAAATATTTATTGGTTCTGCAATTTACTTTTTAAAAATTCATCTTCAAATGTAAAACTTGGAAAAGATTTTTTATGGGGCTGTGGGGTGGGGGGAGGCAATATAATTAATAAAAGTAAAAAAAATACATTTACATTTTTTTTCTGATTTTTTTTTTTTTTTTTTTTTTTTTTTTTTTTTTTTTTTCAAAACAAATTTATGTCATTCGCGATATTTTGAAAATTGATATCATCTGTATGAAAAACTTGAAAATATCACACTGCATAATAATTTCAAAATAAATGTCGCATATTTATCAATAGAATATAACGATATATAGCGATATATCCAATGATGTGTAACCGAAATCTGTTTGTAAGATTTATAAAATAAACGTTGAAGAGTACTTTACAGTATCTAACAATTGTCGAAGCATACTAAGTGAGTGAAATGTTCATATTGACAAGATATAATACATGAATAGAAGTGACTTAGTCAATATGCAGCTTTACACCAATCTTCGAGTACAGAACTTCAATGTGGATGCGATCCCTAAAAAATTTGCGTTTTGAAATAACTAATTTCTCGTAACCTTATCCTGCGAATTTCATGCAAATGTTGATTTAGCTTAATTGAATGGTATAAAATTTATTTAAGGTGTCAAAATTGGGTGTTTTGATATTGTAAAAAAAGAAAGTTTATGTTTGTTGTGATATGTAAATGATCCTTTGGGCAGATTTTTTAAGATTCATTTAAACGTAGACTTTATTCCGAATAATTTGGTACCAGTAACTTTATTACACAGTAATTTATTACAGGTAATAGGGAGTGTTTATTTTTTTACGACTGTACTAAATATACAGGGTGATTAGGAAAACGTTGACAAGTTGATAAAACAAATCAGACATACAAGAATGATAAAAATCACATAGTAACACAGGGCCGCAAATTACTTATTGAGCCACAAATACGGGGTATTTCATTCCAGCTTCACCCGGTTTCAAAGTAATAATTTCGCCGAAAATAAAAATATTGCAATGAAAATGTGACGAAATGTACCTTAATTTGTGTGAAATATGTCTCAAGCAATATTACAATATATTTCGGTTTTCTGAAATTTATTATCGTCAACTCAAATTGAGTTAGGATGAAACACCCTTTATTTGTGACTCAATAAGTGGTTTACGGCCCTATGTTCCGATATGATTTTTTATCCTTGTCGTATGCCTCATTTGTCATATCAATTTGTCCATTTTTTTAAACATTCTGTATAAACATAATAAATTTCAGTATCAGTATCGCATTCAATAGATTTCGAAATTTTTTATGAAGAAAAAATGGTACTACTCTGTTATCCCGTCGACAAATTTCGCCAAATCATACAAATCACCAAACTAAATGCCAAATTATACATATTGACAAATTTTTTGTTTTAAATAACAAAAGAAACAAATAATTAGTAGAATATTAATAAAAAACAAATAAAAAGTCTAAATAAAAATCACTTAATGACATTTTAAACACGTGAATCGCATTTAATGTCATTGAATGTGACATTCACGATCATCCATTATTGGCATTTAATCTTATAGTTTGGTGATAATTTTTTGGTCGAAGGGATGATAACCTAGTAGTACCGAAAAAATTTATATTTTCATATTAGTATTAATTTTAGAATTGTTAGTAGTCATTCTTAAAATATGCATTAAATCTAAAAATAGCTATTCTAAAAGTGCTTCCTAAAAAATGGTTCCCATTTATAACTCGAAAGACGGTTTTATACAGTTGTTATTTATAAACCTTTAACTATTTTCTTGCCAAAAAACATACATATATTAGTGATAATCATAAATATTTTCAAACATTATTTAGAAAATTAAACACTGTCATTTCCCTAAATCCTTTTATATTTTCTGTGATAACTTTTGTTTGAAACAACATAAAATGTTTTACAATCATATAGTGCATCTTACAGATGACAATATTACTTAAACATAAATTATTTATCTTATTCCCTGGAATGTAAATTCTAAAATAAATTGCATTTGAAGTTTCCAAATTTCAAAGGATGTTACATCAAATTTTAGAAACAAACTTTAGAAACCTAAAGTCCTTTGAAATGTGTACAGAGGATTTATTCAAAGGAATTTATTTAATGCACGGCTTTTGGAACAAAGATATACATGCTTTAAGGAACTATGTTTATTTTATTTTATTTATTTATTTTTTTTTTTTTTTGTAATGTTCCAGTTATTATAAAATGAAATTACTTTTATGGAAGTCCTTCAAATAGAACATGTTTTTAATGATATAGGATTTATCAAATTGGCTGATAAACTTACAATATCTATTGACCCTCTGACTGCCCGGCAAAAGGGTAAAATTGTAATGTTGTTTTCTCTTAATTTATTAAAAATATTAATTTTTTTTTTCCAACCCGATACAAAATATGTTATTATATATAGGTGTATAATCTTTGAGAATATTAATCCTAACTTAATTTTTCAAAACTGGGTTTTATTTGTAGAATTATATTAATTTAAATATTGCTTATGCTGCAGTGAAACCTGCAGGTTAGTGTGCGAAAAAATCAGCCAGCGGCAGTCAGGAGGTTGATGAAATAGTAAGATGTTTTTGTAAAACTACGTATCAGAAATAATTACAAACATCAAACTAATTTAACATTTGCTGAAAGAGTTAAGGTAATAATTAAATAAATAAATAAGAATGTATATATATATATGTGTGTGCAGCGCCCATAACCCGTTCTAAAAAATGGACTTTACCATGATCACGTGATCGGCTTCCTGGATCACCAGCTATGCTGAAGAAGAAATTGTATTAGTTGTTAAGTTTTATTCTGTTTTGGTGAGAGCTAATTGAATATGTAAAAAGTTATATTACAGTCGACGCTTCGCTCAGCATCGAGAACCTGGTCTTCAACCGCCATCAGCGCCACCTATTGTTTGATATGCGAACTAAAAAAAATACGGTAAAAAAACTCCTGACATTATACATAATCCTCCTGCAAAATTTTTTTAAATAGCTGTCACCGTTTGCAAGTTATTGAATTTTAAAATCCATCAGTCATTTTTGGGACACCCGGTATATATATATATATATATATATTTAAATTTGCTTACGTCTTGCTATAAACGATGACACATGTTTACTAGTCTTATGATAAAACCAGTTTCCAATATGACAATAGATACAATTCTTCTAAATTGAAAAAATACCAATTAACTATTGCTATATTTAAATTTTTTTCTATAAAAATGAAGTCTCATATTCTTTGATTACATCGCTCCCAGAGGTCCATTATTTGAAAATCAATATTTTTTTCAACGAAATTCATGGTAGGTTTCGTCAATACTCTCAAGAGAAACGGATTTCCAGGAATGTTTCTACGAAATTTATAACTAACACCAGCGGCCTTCGCCTGTGAAGTTGGTCGGTTTAGACGGACAGACGAGCATTAAATAGTTTAATAGTTTATTAATTACGCGCTTTAAATAGTTTAATTGTTAGTATTATATAATTTAATGCTATTAAAATACATACCAAACAATGCCTCAATATATAAGTAAGCAATGGTATACATTTGAGTACCCCTGTAAATCAATAAGAAATATTATTTGCACTACAGTTTGTACAGAATGTATGTTATAGAATATACCTCATAAATCCATATCAACTTTATTATGTTCGAAAGAGTGTAAAAACATTAAAATGCACTTGAAATTTTTTTTTCCATTGAACGTAATGTATCGAAATCCTTTTGATTGTCCCTGTAATTGAACTATGCGTCCGATTTTCAAAAAACTTGAAATGACCCCACAAAATTATCTAATAATAACATATTTTAAGTTTCAAACAGTTCGGTTGGGTAGTTTGTGAATTGTTATATGCGGAAGGACGGACAGACAGACGAATGGCAAACTCGGGATCCCGAGATTTTTCCCCTTCAGTTCAAAACAAACGCGACGTTTCTCCGTTTCAGGAGATAGCGTCACATACATACATAAGGTCGGATTTAATAGTGTAGATTTTCCTTTAAATAAAAGTGTTGTTCAAAAAACGGACGAAGTGGGAAGCCCAGTGAATAGTATTATGATGCAAACTGCAACATTTTGTTAATATATTGCTCACCCGTACGGAAAGGGACACATTTCAAAAAATTTTGCGTTTCGCTACATTAATAGAGGTCTATCATAGGTGTGCTTTGCTATACAAACAATTTCATAAGTGTAGCTATGCGGAAAATCATTTTATCACCTTATATCATGGCTGTCAAACGCGACGCCCGCGGTCGCCATGGCCCTTTGCACGTTTTCTTGGCACCCTTTTGAAGGTTTGCTGCTATAAGCATTTAAAAAACATAAAATTCTCTTTTAAAGGCTGCTTTATTTAAAATCCTTGATATTTTCTTAGGATATATTATAACCACTTAATGGTCGCATTAAATTATGGTTTAAAAATTCAAATTCATTAGTCCCACCACTTTTTTGAAAAAACAAAAATATTCATCTTGTTTGAACCAATGAACCAAAGCATGTTCGTTGGAAGTGCCTATTAGAGTCGTTTTGCTCCAATTTACCTTCAGTCGAAATTGATGAGTCGATTTATCATATTGCATAGAATTTCAGCAAATAAAATGGAATTTCAGATGAAATTCCGGAGCTATGGGTTGGTCGAATGAGCCAGAGGGTAAATCAGTTAAAAAAGCCTAGAGAATTTTTTAATATACAAATACATTTTTATGTATTTGTATTTTATGTATTAACGGGCAGGAATAATTTTTTTGGCTACTTGCAATTCAATTTTTTTTTAGATAGTCCCTCATAGAAAAATATGTAATTCGAAATTTACTCCAATTTACCGCTATTTTGAACTTCTTTTTCTTTTTTATGTGGAGCTTCAGATCCATAGGGGTCTTATGGCGTTTGCTGCGAGATGAATTTATGTATGTGTCACTATTAATGCTGTGAAATTATTTTCTTAAAATGTTTTGAGCCCTGTTAATAATGGCGCCCTTCATTGTATGCAAAGAGCTGAAATGCGCCCTTGCTTACAAGGAAGGTCTCCATACTGGGCATACTCAGATTTTCTTGAAAAAAAAAACTAATTAAGCTACTCATGTATGTAATAAAATATCAGTGAGAATTAGCGGCGGTATTACAGAAGAAAACATGTAAAAATATAAAATACATTCGAAAATTTGGCGTGAAAAGACAAAAGTGTCACACGATTTGGCGAGTAGCACTTTTCCCCGCCAAAAGCAAACGATTTTAATGCAACTGAAAACTTGGATTTTTAGAATCCGCGTAAATGGTGTTTGTTGAATTTAAACATAAACAATGAGAGAGTTTAATATATTTTATACATATATGTGTATATTAAATTGCATTATGTAAATATTATTTGTTGCTGTAGTTATTTAATTTACCTCTGGAAAAAAATATTTTCATATATAAAAAATTCTTATTCAGTAAAATTATATTTCCTTATTATATTTCCTAATTAATTTTCATACATTTAAGCGTATTCAAAGATAAAAGTTAGACGTTTCCATAGCAACAGAATCGAATTGACAATGCTCAAATGGACTTTGAACTTGAAACAATTTTAATTAATTTAAATTTGAATTAGTTTCAAATCTCAAATTTTGATGATTAAATTTTAATTAAATACATATAAATATCAATGTAACGAAATTATACTTAAAACGAACTAAAACTAACAAAAACAAAGATATTTAAATTATCTAAACACGTTGAACATGAAAATTTTTTCCTTTAAAATGCATTTGACTTAAAAAAAAAAAAAACACATTTTTTGAAATTGCTTTTTATTGTCAACCGAAGATAAATCGCCAAATCACGAAATTTTCATTATTTTTTTACGGACAGGGAACGGGGGTTCCGCGGAATTTTTTTTTATAAACGTATATATCCTCATGAGAAGAACATTCTGTAATTTTTTCAGATTTTTCGGCGTATGCCCGTATGGAGACCTTCATTGTTAGTGAAAGGTTGGACAGCCCTGCATTTAAGGTTCATTATGACCACATAATAATGATGGATTGTGTGTTGAAAAAAATACCCAATCCCCTAAACTTCATCACATGTCTTAGTTTAAACCGCTTCTCTGATTTGCCCGTTCTTCTTACGGGCAACGTGTTTCTGCTTTTCATGATTTGTCCGTACCGTGTACGGGCATCTATACTTTAATCATGATTATTCTCACCATTAAATTTTTATTGTCGATTTTATATTACTTAATCCGAGCATTTTCCTGATTTAATTAGGCAAAATTTTGAAAAATGGGTGACAAAAGATCAAAAACTCTGTAAAAAAAGCAAAAAAAAAGACATTTTTTCAAAAATATTGATCGGTTAAGAGGTTAAGGGAGTCCGGGACACAAGAATCTTCAAATTTCCTAAAAATATTTCATTGCACTAAGCGTTTATTCTGTTTTTTACTTTCTTCTGTCTTCAATAGAAGAAAGTATTGTAATCGAAATTTTTTTCGACTTCCGGTTTTTGACGGATTTAGACGTTTTAGGGGTCAGAGATTCCAAAAAACATGTTTTTATAAAATGTCTGTCTGTCCGTCTTTCTGTGTGACTGTGTGTATGTCGCCATTCCAACATCAAAAAGTGCATGAAGTTATGCATAGAATTGAACCAAATTTTTTGTGAGTGTTTTTGGCTGTGGCAAGCAGGTCCTCCTTTAGTTTTGAAATATTCTGCCGGAAGGGGGCGCTGCAATCGCGATTTTTGTGCCATTTTCAATATTGTACCGACCAAAAGTATATGAAGTTATGCATCGAATTGAACCAAATTTTTTGTGTATTGGTATGACTATGGCTAGTTTATGCTTAAAATGACGTTTAAATCATGTTTCTATCTTAATTAGAAGAGGAAATATTAATTTTTCCGTTTTGATATGTTTTAAAAAATCTAGCTCTCAAGTAATGGTTGTCATGAAGTGACTTTTTGCAAAAATGCGTTTTTCATCAGTATGGATTTTTTCACAATTTCGCGGATTTAAATTGATATATCTCAATAACCGTTAACAGTAAATGCTTCAAACTCATAACGTGTTTTTTTACTATTTTACTTTAGTTGTAATTCAGGAAATTAAAAAAAATATATTTACTTTTGAAAATATGATATTTTAAATAAAAGTTACATAATTTTTTTTTTCAAATTATTAGTTTAAATAATTTTGTTTTTATTTTTTATTAATATTTTTTAAATGCTGAATTAAAATTAAAATCTGGGTATTTCTGTTAATTTAAATGTAAAAAAAAAAGTGAAATTCTACAAATAATATTTTGAGTTATAACAATTTTAAATTACCCCATTTTTTAAACGAATTCTAAATTTAAAAAAAAAATTAGACAATTTAAGAAAATGTTTATCATGTGATTTTATTTACAAATAACATGGTTAACCATCACAAAAAATTCAAATTTTTAATTTAATATATATAAATTATTTTAAAATGCCTCCCGGACCTCCTTAAAGGGTTTAATGCTTTTATGCACATTTTTATTCCTACATGCAAAGTTAAGTGTAACAGTTTCTTCTCACAGAAAAATCATGCAAATTTTTCTTTGCCTCTTGTAAAATTTACCTTTTGATATGATGTGTCACCTTTCTTGCGGGTAAGCGATACATGCTTTGCTGAAATGTAAACGGTCTCATTTCAGCTGCTTAAAACAATAAAAAGCCTTAATGTTAACACCTGAAAAATATTTTTGCATTAAAATTATTTATATATCTTTAACAAATGCATTGAAAAAAAGTTATGTTTCTGTATTGATTGTAAATATTTTCAAACCTCTATTTGGAAAATAAGAAACCATAATTTAAGCAAATACTTTTATATTCTCTGTGATAGCTTTTATTTAAACCAACATAAAATGGTTTGCAGTCATATCGCATGAAGTTAAAGACGACAAAATAATATAAATTATTTATCTTATCCCGTGGATATTTTATCCTCCTGAAACAAATTATATCTAAAGATTTGTCACCTTTCTTGCTGGTAAGCGATGCATGCTTTGCTGAAATGAAAACGGTCTCATTTCAGCTGTTTAAAACAATAAAAAGCCATTAATGTTAACACCTGAAAAATATTTTTGCATTAAAAATTATTTATATATCTTTAACAAATGCATTGAAAAAAAGTTATGTTTCTGTATTGATCGTAAATATTTTCAAATCTCTATTTGGAAAATAAGAAACCATAATTTAAGCAAATACTTTTATATTCTCTGTGATAGCTTTTATTTAAAGCAACATAAAAAGGTTTGCAGTCATAGCTCATGAAGTTAAAGACGACAAAATAATATAAATTATTTATTTTATCCCGCGGATATTTTATCCTCCAGAAAGAAATTATATCTGAAGATTTCAAATTTCAAAGAATTATATAGCAAATTTTAGAAGCATACATTAAGAACTTACTCTTTGATATGAGTAAACAAGATTTATTCAAAGGGACTTTCTTAATACATACCTTTTGCAATTAAGGTATTATATGCTTTAGCGAACAATGTTTAAAATATTGGTAATGTTGCAGTTGCAGTATTATAATATTACTTTTCCTAGCAATATCTCAAACAGAACTTATATATATATATCAACGAAACAGGTTTTATCAAATGCGCTTATTAACTTACAGCATCTATTCATGAAATAAAATAATGTTTTTATTTAAATTATTTAATTTATTGCTTGAAAAAAATATATACATATAATCACATATAAATAATTTGTTAAAGAATTAATTTGCCATTTTTTTATTTCAATTTGCCATAATCGAGTTCAGCGCTCACATCAATTTAACGTATTGTAATTGTTTTTTTGGAGGAAAATGATAAACTATACTCTTAACAGTAGTCTTGATTTTCAAATTAAACATTCAATGCTTTTAAAGAGTGTATACAAAAAAGAAACTATTTTTACATTTATTTATCTTTTGCGACGAATGGTGGCGGTTTTTGGGAAGTGTTATAATTAAGCCATAATTCTGTATAACAACAGATGCGATTCTTACAAATTGCAAAAATGTCAGCTATTATTCCGTTTAAACTATTTTTTTTTCTGTTTTTATAAAAACTTGGATTTTTTAAGAAGTCCAGTGGTACAAAGAACACTACTACATGACATTTCGTTAATATTTATGTTTTTTCGAAATGTGGGCGGTTTTATTGCAGCTATGTTAATCAATACGTTTTTTAATATTAACGCTAGAAAAATATTTCTGAATTTAATATTGTTTATAAATTTTAAATCCAGAGGTACCAAGTCCAATGGTAACAAGCACGCTATGATGTTTTGTAAATATTTAAGCATTGTTGAAATGTGAATGGTTTCATTTCGGCTATGTCAATCAGTAACAAGTTACTTAGTTTTAATGTTAGAAAAACATTTTTGTATTTAATACTGTTTACTAATGCATTGAAAAAAAAAGTTATAATTTTGTCTTCATCCAAAATATTTTCAAACCGCCTTTTGAAAAATAATACACCATAATTTCTCTAAATAACTTTATTTTATCTGTGTTAACTTTTATTTGAGCCAACATAAAAGGATTTACAGTCATACTCTGCATAAAGTTATAGATGACAAAACACTAAATAAACATAAATTATTTACCTTATCCTGAGAAATTGAAGTTCTAATATAAATTGCACTTAAAGATTCCGAATTTCAAAGTATGTTGTATCAAAATTTGAAAGCATACATTAGAAACTTAGCTCCTTTGAAATGAGTAAAAATGATTTATTCAAAGTTATTTTCTTATGCATGGCTTTTGCGATAAATGTATTATATGCTTTAGCGAACAGTGTTTAAATTGTTGGTAATGTTCTGCATGCAGTATTATAAAATTATTTTCAATACCAGTCTTTCAAACAGAACTTATTTTTTTTTGTCAATGATACAAGATGAACCTGTAATCTTGCAGCATCCATAGCAGCAAACCAATATTAGTCCAACGTTGTTCCAATATTTCATTTATTGGAAATATTGCCAATAAAACGCAAATATTGGTTAAATATTGGCATTTCATTGGAAATATTTCAAATGAATTTCCAATATTGTATAAATTTGGGCGTTACATTGGAAATATTTCTAATGATTTCCCAATATTGTGCAAATGTTGTCGTTATATTGGAAATATTTACAATGAAAGCCCAATATTTAACCAATATTGGCGTTTTATTGGCAATATTTTCAATAAAACCACAATATTAGCATAATATTGGTTGCAAACATTGACTAAATAAAGGCAAAATGTAAACACCCCAATATGGTCGCAATATTTCATGCCGGTATTGCGTCAATGTGCCAATATTGCTCCAAGATGTAGCCAGTATTGAACCAACATTGTTTGGCTACTGGGGATCTATTCATGAAATAAAAGATTATGTTTATTTAAATTATTTAAGTTATTGTTAGATTTTAAATAAATGTACGCGTAATCGGGATATAAATAAAATATTAAAGAATTCATTTGCCATTTTTTATTCGAATTTTCCATAATAGAGTTCGTTGCCTTCATCAATTTAGCATATTGTATTGTATTATATTGTATTGTATTGTATTTATTTATTTTGGGGGGAAGTAAATAATAATTTGCCATTGTAACTTTTGACATGATTTTCAAATTAAACATTCAATGATTTTAAAAGTGTATATACAAAAAAGAAACTATCTTTATATTTATTAACCTCTTGCTAAAGATGATGAAGCATTTTGATAAGTGTTATGATTAAACAATACTTTTATATAACAACAGATGAGAAGCTTACAAATTGTAAAAATGTTAATATACTATTGCCCTCTTTAAATTATTTTCTTCTATTTCTACAAAAACTCCGATTCTTTAACAAGTTTAGTTGCACAAAGCACGCAACTATAATACATTTCGTTAATATACGTGATTTGTTAAAATGTAACAGTTTCATTTCAGCTATGTTAATCAATAACAAATTATTTAGTACTAACACTAGAAACATATTTTTGTATTTAATGTTATTTATAAATCTTTTACTAATGCATTGAAAAAAAAAAGTTATATTTTTGTATTCATCCTAAATATTTTCAAACCGCTATTTGGAAAATAATTCGTCAGAATTTGTCTAAATTATTTCCTTTTCTCTGTGTTAACTTTTATTTGAAACAACATAAAATTATTTACAATCATATATTGCATAAAGCTTAAGATGACAAAATATTAAATAAACATAAATCATTTATCTTATCCTGAGGTATTGATGCTTTAATATAAATTACATTTAAAGATTCCGAATTTCGAAGTATCTTGTATAAAATTTTTGAAGCATATTTTAAGAACTTGAAATCCTTTCAAATGAGTGAAGAAGATTTATTCAAAGGGATTTTCTTAATGCATAGCTTTCGCAATAAAGGTATTATATGCTTTTGTGAGCAATGTTTAAAATATTAGTAATGTTCCAACTGCAATATTATAATATTATTTTTAGTAACAGTCCTTCAAACAAAACTTATGTCTTTTTTTTTTTTTTTTTTTTTTTTTTTTTTTTTTTAGTAACGATGCAGGATTTATCAAATGGACTTCTAAACTTAAAACATTTATTCATGGAATAAAATTATGTTTTTATTAAAAGTATTTAAGTAATTGTTAGAAAACAAAAATGTACGTATAATTCGGATATAAATAAAAAGTTAAGGAATTCATTTCTCATTTTTATTTGAATTTTACATTTTCGAGTTCGGTGTCCATATCAATTTAACGTAATGTAATTTTTTATTTATGTATTTATTTTTATTTTTTATCTTTATTTTATTTTATTTTATTTTTTTGTAACATTAGACTTGATTTTCAATTTAAATACTGAATGCCTTTATAAGAGTATATACATAAAAAAAGAAAACTATTTTTATATTTATTAACCTCTTGCGACGAATATTGTGACAAGTGTTATGATTAAACCATGCTTCTATAAGAGAGTAGATTATTTATACAAAAACTTCGATTCTCTAACAAGTCTGGCGGTACAAAGCATACTACTACATGACATTTCGTTAATATTTATTTTTTTTTTAATATATAATTTTTTAATTTTATTGCATCTATGTTAATCAATAAGTTACTTAATATTAAAGCTAGAAAAATATTTTAGAATTTATTATTATTTATAAATATTAAACTAGTTCAATGGAAAAAAAATTATGTTTTGGTATTCATTCTATATATTTTCAAACTGCTATTTGGAAAATAAGTCACCATAATTTCTCTAAATACTTTTATATTCTCTGTGATAACTTTTGTTTGAAACGACATAAAATGATTTACAGACAGATTGTGCATAGCGTAAAAGATAGTAAAATATTAAATAAGCATAAATCACTTATTTTATTTTGGTGAATCTAAAATGTAAAATAAATTATATTCAGAGATTGCAAATTTCAAAGAATGTCATATCAAATTTAAATTAAGGAACTTGAAATCTTTTGAAAATAATAAGATTTATTCACAACTTTCTTAATCATGACAGTTGCAATAAAGTTATATGCCTTAGCAAACAATGTTTAAAATATTGATAAAGTATTTGTAAAGTTCTAGTATTATAATTGTTTTTCCAAGAAGACCTTCAAACAGAACTTATATATATATATATATATATATATATATATATATATATATATATATATAAACATATGTTGCGGCCAATACCCGGAGCCTGGCCAATTCTAGAACTGGCCGGCCAATACCCGAACTGGCCAAGCTTCCTGGCCAAAACCCGAAATACATGGAATGAATAGCGTATTTTCGGCCAATTCGCGAAATGGCCGGGAAACCTTGGCCAACACCCAAAGTATGATGCATAGGTACCTTTTTTTTGTAATTAAGATAATGCAACATTAAAATGCACAATAAAAAAGATTCCCTTTAATTATATTGAAGCGAAATATTTTTGTGTACCCAACTAAATTAACCAAAAATAGTACACAATTCCCTTTCAATATCGAAATTAATTGATAAACCAAATAAGATGACAATTATAAGTAAACCAGAATCTTTACTCCAGTTAGAGCACGGACAGGCTGACGGGTAGACTATCTGAATTCATAGACACTTTCAACTATGTTAGAGAGGATTAAGCTGAGCGCTATATCTATTTCGCGAATTGGCCAATCGCATCTGGCCAGTTCGCGAATTGGCCAATTACATCTGGCCAGTTCGAGAATTGGCCGGCCGATTCTAGAATTGGCCAGTCATTTTTTAACATTGCTGGCCAATTCGGGAATTGGCCGGCCAGTTCTAGAATTGGCCAATTTCGGGTTTTGGCCCCAACATATATATATTTTATCAGGAATACAGGATTTATTAAGTGATCCTCTAAACTTACAACATCTAATGATAAAAAAAAATAATGTGATTATTTAAATTAAATGTGTTGTATTTTTTTTTTTTTTTTTTGGGGGGGGGGGGTGATGTAACACATATTCTATTTTGTATATTTTTATTATTATTTCAAATGTTAGTTCTTCCCCTATTTTAAAATTTAATTTTAAAAGAAAGGCATTTTTAATAGGTATTTTTATTGAGTGTTCGTCTCCAAATTTCATATAAAATAATAATAATAAATAAAAATCAAATAATAAATTATTTTTAAAATGTCATTTCATTTCTAGATTTTTCTTTCTTGCGTTTCAGTTGATTAAATATCAAAAGAATTAAATATTTTTTCTGTTTTAAATAACTGCTATTTTTATTTCATATCATCTCATTTTGGCTTGTATAACGAACTTAATTTTTACCGATTATGCAACTTTGTTTTAGGGTTACTGTGCATTGCGTGTTTTTTCGCCGCAAGCGATAAATGTTTTATTTTTGACAACACTCATTTTAAATTTTTCCCATTGCTCTATATATTACGGTCCTTTTTACATGTACGGTTACATGCCCGGCTTGGGAATCTATTGAATGCCAAGACATTTTCTCTTGGCGTATGTGTAATGTGAAAATTTATTGAAATTACGTTTTGTCGCGGACAAGTTAACTCGCACATTCGCAGTTGTCGAAAATGAAAAATGTTTCTTTATTATGTTTGAGAATGTCTGTTTTAGTATGCTGCATTCATTATGTCTATACGGGCTCATATTTTCGTATTTTGCAAAAATAAAGACAATTATTCAAGATGCTTAAAAACTGTTTTTTTTTTTATCAAAATGCCTATTTCTTTCTGTTCCAGAAGAAAATTAAAAAATGGACCTGGTGTACTATACAATGCAGAACTGCAATCACGGCCAAATCCCATGAAGGTGGCATATATTATTATTTTTGCCACCATAGGGAGGGAGGATAATGAACTGCAGTCGCAACATTAGACTTCAATTCAGTTTAAATATTCAATGCTTTAAATAGTGTATGTACAAAACAGAAGCAATGTTTACATTTAACCGTTACATTTTACCCTAACCTCTTGCTAAGGTTGATGACGCATTTTGGCAAATGTTATGATTAAATCCCACTCCTATTAAATCGTACTCCTATACGACAATCGATGCGATTCTTACAAATTATAAGTAACTCAATTAACTATAGCCCTCTTTAAACTTTATTTTTCTATTTCTAAAAACACTCTGGTTTAAATAATTTATTTCAGCTATGTTAATCAAGAACAAGTTATTTTGTATTAACATCAGAAAAGTACTTTTGCATTTAATACTATTTATAAACCTTTAATTTAATGCGCTGAAAAAAGTTGTGTTTTTGTATTCATCCTAAAAATTTTCAAACCGCTATTTGAAAAATAAGACTCCAAATCCCTTTATAATCTCTGAGATAACTTTGTTTTGAAACACCGTTAAATGATTTACAGTCATATTGTGCATAACGATAAAGATGACAAAATATTAAATAAAGTATTTATCTCATTCAGAGGAATTTAAATTCTGAAATAAATTACATTTACAAATTTAAAATTTCATTAGATTCGATATGAAATTCAAAAAACATACTTTAGGAACTTAAAATCATTTGAAATGAGTAAGGAGGATTAATTTAAAGGAATTTTTTTAATGCGTGGATTTTGCAATAAAAAATTTATATACTTTAGTGAATGATCCTTAAAATTTTAGTAATATTTTAGTTGAAATACTATAAAATAATTTTTCATAGAAGCCCTTGAAACAGACCTCATTTTTTACTAATGATAGAAGGATTTACCAAATAAGCTGATAAACTTACATCAGGATGAAATAATGGTAATGTTTTTATTTAAATTACTTAAGTTATTGTTAGAGTAAAAATGTCCGTATAAGGGAGATATAAATAAATTTTAAAAACGTTCATTTATCATTTTATATACATAAATAAACCATCTTTAACTCAAATTTTTTTCGGGTATAATTTATAAATTAACAAATGAAGTTTCCTGAATAGAAACCAGACGTGCACTTTTTAAACAGTTTTCAACAAAGTTTAATGATATTTATGATTTTAATTCGTCCGTCCGTCTGTCTGCTTATGCTCTAACTCGAGTATATATGCGAGGAATTTCATAAAATTTATGTATGTTGATGATGTTTACCAGTTCGGTATTAAAATTAAAGCGTGTAGCTTTGATAGTTCATTTAAGACGACTCTATTAAGACGACATTATGGTCGATGAGAAAATATTGTTTGCATTGCATTTTAATGACATCGTGGCTTTCCAAATGTATTGAAAGTTATATAAATCATTGAATTTTACTACAAGACTTATTACTATTAGCAAGTTGGAAATTTCATGTAAAGTGTAGCAAATGAGGTGCGTTCGTACTATGGGGAAGTTTTTAAAATCATTCAGATCTTGATGTAACAGTATATAGTATACTTCGGATACCGGATAGCAGCCGAAATTTTTTGTTTGTCCCTGTAAATATTACTGCTTTCTTTACAGGAGTAACTTGTAGTAAACATCAGCAACGTACTTGAATTTCGTAAAATATGAAATAGTTTAATATACTTAAAATGGGCACTAGACAATATGACGAAATAAGTTTTTTGTGGACCTTTAAATTAGTACCAAATATTCTTCGCGCCACACATTGTATAGAATGTATATTTTTGTCTATATTTCATAGACACATATAAATTTTATTACGTTCGAAAGAGTGTAACATCATTAAAGTGTTAAACTATTTTTCCGACTGGCCGTAATGTAACGGAATACTTTTGATTTTCACTGCAATTAAAGTATACATCCGATTTTTTATACAATTTGAAATGACTCGACAAAATTATGCAAAAACTATATTTTAAATTTAGAACGATTTCGTTGGATAGTTTTCGTCGTGTTATATGCAACCGGACGGAAAGAACGACGACTACGTATTTATAGAAATACGAACGCAGCTATAAAATATCATCTAATGTTTTAACAATAAAAAATAGTTGGATGTGTTAATTCTAAAACTTTCTTCTATCTCATACATGTTAATACATTAAAATCTGCTATCACAGTGGCAAATCTAAAGGAAAATCTATAACCATTATAAAGATGGTAAAGTTTTGATATCATTTATGCATTTAGTTCTTTGAGATATAACTATGGCTAAAGTCGTTCAAATCATGCAAAATACAGCATAGCAGCACCAAATGTTGCGCGATTGAAACAAAAATATAATCATTATCTTCCTGTGTCAAGCGCTAATTGAATCTGACGTTTGATAAAAAATTTTGCATTAGTACTTGATAAGGAGATACTGCGGAAATAGTGATAAATGAAGCTTAGCAGCACTAGGCGATATACACCAAAACACATTCAGCACCAATTAATACTTATAAATGTATACATGAATCGGAAGTTTGATAAAAAATAACTTATCAATTCTTCAGAGCTATTGTGATTCAGAGCTTTGAGCTATTGTGATAATCGCGAAAAATGCAACATAGCAATGCCATCGATTTACACATTGACGATTTACACTTAAACGTAATCAGTCGCAACTCCTACATAGGACTAATAGAATATGAAGTTTAATGAAAATCCGTGTATTACTTCTTTAGATAGAGAAATCGCAGAAAACTTGACAGATGCAGCATAGCAGTGCCACCTATTAGGCAATATACACCTAAAACATATCAAATCCAGTTTATATCAAGGTATTCCTGAATCTAAAGTTTTTTGGAATTCTGTGCATTAGTTCTTCATAAAGAACGCCAAAAATTTCTGTCACTTACAGTCTCACAAAGCGACAGACTGAGTGACAAACAGACATTTTCTAAAAATCAACAAATCGTGCTCAGGACCTTCTAAAACGAAGAAATCCAACGGCAACTTTTTTTCACGAATCCAATAATTTCTTCTTGTAAAGAGAGAAGAAAGTAACAATAAGAGTATTGTACCTTAAGATTTATCATAAATCGTAAAAAAAGCTTTATATGAAGATGGGGTCAGATACGACCACCTTAAGTTTTCAAGCACAAAGACTAATATCTTATGTATTTTTTTTTTTTTTTTTTTTTTACTAGTGAACATTTTTATATTGCCTTGGTGTAAAATTTTCTCATGTGATTCTCGACAGACCTCCCATATTGCTGGTTTTATGACTCTCGGAGATGCAGGCCTGTGTAAAAAAATAAATGCATTTAGACAGCAAAATTAGAAAGAAATTTATGGGGAGTGCAGTGAGCAGCCCCTAAATTACGATGGGGGTCTGACAGAAGGAGCTGAAATGGTCAGAGTAGATCTTGGATGCTGGACGTCCATCAGAGGAGAAGCAAAGCCCCATTTTTATCAGGTTCCAGCGCAATTGGTTGGGGTTGAGATGGAGGGGGAAACCCTTATTTTGGGTCCCTGTTTTCGGAGAGAGAAAAAAGGTTGCTCTCCCGAATCATTCTGAATGCGGTGCTGAGAATGTTTAGTTAAGCTGTGCCTGATCTTTTGATGAGGGAAGAGATGTCTACTGACTTTGAGATGATGTCAGATGACTCCGAGAATCCCCTAACATGCCGAGCGGAGCACCGATGTCTCGTCACTCGGACTTCACCAGGTAGGACCCCATATGGAAGAATATTCTTAAACTTAAAGCTCCGGGTACGCAATCTGTAATTCTCCATTATGTTTCGTAAGGATAATTAGGTCAATGGGTTTAGGGAGGCTGTCGAGGGTAGAAAAAGTGTTTTTTTATCAGAATTTTTGTTTCACAACTTTCAATAATTTCAAATGTGCAGTGTTATTTTTAAATTTGTTTTTGTCTGTAGATGTAAATAGGTGTAAATAAATTATGTATTATGTTAACTATAATTTCTATTTTAATTTCTATGGGATAACTCCCAGCATAACATCGAGTAGACTCTTTTTCTTTAATTATTTTTTTTTTATTTATGATTGATTGATTTACAGGAACGGACTTCTGAGTGTCAAAGTGTTTAGCGCTTTGATTAGTCCCAACTTCATACGATAGGGGAGTAGCGAAAAACTACACAACGCAATTATTTATTTATTTATTCATTTACTCATTCATATATATTGTTATTTATTTATTTAATTTGGGTAAATTTCACTCCTTCTAGAAGAAACGATCGTGCGCTTTTTGCTTATATACCTGTAAATTCAATAGCCATGAATCTTGGTCAGGTAGTGACCCTTACCAAAATGACTCAGTGTAGGTGGGGTTTTTTTAGTGGCTGTAACCTCTCCAATCAGGAGGCCTATAACTCACCAGCAAAAGACTAAATAATCAATATCCCAAAAATCATTTAGTATTCTTAGTATTAGAATTCTTAAGTATAAAACGATTTACAGCTGTGAACTGGTTAGTATAAGATGAGATATTTAATCCACAAAAAGATCCCTCTTATTCAAAGTCACAAAAATTCTATATCAAAATACATTTAAATATTGAAAAACTGAAAAGATGTTCTGGGAAATTTTTGAAACATACCTCCGTATTTCAAAATCCTTTTAAAGAAAGCAAAGAGAATTTATTCAAGGGAAAAGCATCAGGCATATACAAATGTGCCTAGATTAAAATAGTTTATATAATTGGAAAAAAAAAAAGAAAAAAATTCTAAATAGACATTTTATTAATAAATAGACAATAACATCCGGGTTGCCATATCAAGCAAAATAATGACACTTTGGCACCCAGATGTATATATGGTATTGGCGTAAGAGTGAAATCACACCAATGTAGTACGTATGAGATATCTGTGCCCAAAAAATTTTTAAAAATTGCAGTTAAATTATTTTACAATATCTATGTATGTGGAAAGACATTTACCCTAAAATTTAAATATTATTCATTTTTGTGGTATTAACTGCTATATATGTATTTAAGTTAAATGTAAAATTTTTTCCTAAAAATGCTCTCACTCATTAAAAGAGAGAGAGAGAAAATAGTTTTTGCAAACATCCTTCCGTATTTTTTTTTTTTTTTTTTTTTTTTTTTTTTTAGAGTCGCATTGATTGGCGACAAAAGTAGATTGAAACACCCAATTGAACAAACAACATACAAGTAACAATTAGAATTTTTTTTTTTTTTTAAATTAATTCTGCGAGTTTCTTCTGTAAAACACATAACGGGAAAATTAGATTTCAAAATATTTTCATAAAAAGAAAGAAAAAAATACTTATTTTTTGCCTAATGAAATTTTTGAGATGTTTTCTTTTAATCTGGTTCGAAAGAAATAAATAGCCAAATATTGTGTCACTTCATAGCTTTTTTTCACATTGAGTTACTTTTTAAATATTATAAATATTCTTTTTTTTTCGTTAAAGATAAATATTTTCCTTTCATAATATTATTTTGCATTAAACGGATTTTTTTTCTTTTTATCATTATTTATTTTAAATCAACGAATTAACAGGTTTTTTCGAAATGTTATATTATTTTCCATTAGAGAAAACATTTCATTTCTCTTTTGAAATATAATTATCGCCAAAAAATTAGTTGTTGCAACCCTTCCGTCAAAAATAACAGAAAAATACGAAATTTAATACGAAAAATCAGAGTTATCCCTGTATATTTGTAACATAAACCACCGCAAAAATATTTCCTATCGAATGATATAATCTGCAAAAAGATCCATCGGGTAATTTTTGAAAACACTCGTTTGGAAGTTTCAGAACTTCTGCTTTATAACATACAGAGGTGTGAAAATTATTAGAATAATTATGATTTTTTCAGTTTTTCTTGCTTAATATTTCATATACTTGCAATGTTTCATGAAAGGTAATTTTATTTGTTAATCTAGTCAATTTTTAACTCCTGTAGAATAATTCCAGGCATATAGTTTTTTTAAATGCTGCCATTTCTTGAAAAGAAAAATATTTAATCTAAAGTAATCGAATTTTTTCCATTGCATAAAGAATTTGTTCGATTAACAAACAAATTTAGAATGAAATTTTCAAATAATCTGCGTATTGGGCTGGTATTTTCTTTATTTTCTTGAGTTGGCATCAAACTTATTTTATTCTTAAAACTGATATTTTTGCTGCTTCGCATAAATATTCTAATCAGTAGATTTTTTTCGATTGTCAAAGGTTTATTGTGCGATTATGATTATAGTAAATGATATTTTACCTAGAAAACTAGCTGTGATAAAGTGTTTCATTCAAGAAAAAATCTATACACAGCAAGAAATCACTAAAAAAGCAAAATTTTCGTAAGCATGTGTGATTAGAATAAAATTATCTTTGGATATCAAATGTGAATATGAAAATTCTCGAGTAGGAAAATGGGGAAATGAAAAAAAAATACTCCAAGAACAGAAAGGAAACTAATTAGAATTGCTAAAACTAACAAAAGAGCAACTAATCATCAATAAAAAATCTCTGTGAAAGCGTGTGGAGAAAATGTATGTGATTCTTCTATCCGTAGAAAACTTATCTCAGGTGTACTCAGTACTTATCTTTTCAAAAAACGGCTAAAATCCCATCTGCTATGGCAAATAAGGGACTTGTTTGGGCAAACATTTTGCAAGAACAATTCGGAAATGGCTAAAGCAAGGTGAAAAATATTAAATTTCGTTTAATTAATCAGTTGAACTTAAATAATATCCGTCTTTTCTTGAAATCATGTCTTTTGTACATTGACTAAAGATACAGAACTGTTTAAAATTTTTATTGAAATTTCTTTATAAGAATATTTTTCTACAAATTACATACCTTAAGGATTTTGTTTAACTTTTAGGCATGTTTTTCTTTTGAATCAATGTTAACGATATCAGAAAAAAGCTGCCAATATTTCAGGAGAAGTACGAGTGAAGAATTTTCGCAAATAGCATAGCACAAATTGTTATACTTCTTACTAGAGTAATGATTTGGAACGTGATGTCTTCTCAAGGTACTGGACGTTTAGACATTATAAAAGGCATAATGGTACAGTATCAGTATAGAAAAATGCTTGAACAAAGACTAAATCAACAAATAGAATACTGTCTTCCAAATGAAGAATTCATATTCATGCACGATGGAGCTCCGTCCCATAAAGTTTTATCTGTGACTAAATTTTTCGATTAAAAAAATACAAAAATCCTTCCATTGCCTAAAAACAGTCCAGATATGAATCTGATAAACATTATTTGGGCCACTGTAAAGAAAAAGGTAAAGAAATGCATCATCATAAACAAGAATTATCTGTTAGAAACACTCATTGGAATTTGGCACCATGACAGCGAAATACCAATTAAATGCCAAACATTCTTACAAAATTACCCAAAATGTATCGAATATTTAATAAAAATCAGGGGAATACACACTAAATATTAAACGTATCATTATTTCTTAAATAATGTATTATTTCTATAATATAACGACATTTTTTTGTAAATTTCACAATTATTCTGATAATTTTCACACCTCTGTATATGATAGTCATTATTTGAATATATTTACTGTAAAATATAAGGTACCCTGGGGTAATAACGCCACGTTAAGGTTTTACCAATTTTCACGGCTTAGTTTTAGATTGTATTTTTCAAACAAATATAGGATCTGATACAGCAACTCATTGACTATCTATATAAAATAAAATAATTTAACAGATATGTATTCATAAAATGTAATGACGCTTTTTCTTGACTAATGCTATTTGGCGTTATTACCCACCTATATGGGTAATAACGCCATGCAAGCAAAACTATAAAATAAGATGGAATAATTGCATGTAGATAGCAAAATTCTAAACATGCAAACTCTACAAACTTAGAAATTGACAAATTGAATTCTAAGCTATTGAAAATGTTCCTTTTTTGTGAAAGTTTAAGAAAAATAAAGGTGTGGTGTGGGAGGGGGGGGATGAGGCAAAAGAATATCAGACCGTGAGCTTCTTTTTGCTTAAAAATGACAGCTTAAATATAAATATGAGAAACATTGCACAGTTTTAACTGTGTTTATTTGAATCAGTATTTAGGATGTAGCTCGGCAACTGTAGGGAATCAACCGGGGTATTAATGTCAAGGATTGGCGTTGTTACCCCGGTATAGTTATTGCGCAGTACATTTTAAATTACAAATTATCTAGAGAAGATATCCAAAATCTTCAACAACATTTTAAAAGTACATGAAATGCACTACAAATTTATGTAATTAACAAAGTATTTCCGGATAAAAAGATAGTCTTCACATCACAAACGTATCTCGCAAATTTTAGATCAAGTGTTAATTTTAGTTGTTTGTAAAAACAATAAGACCTAAAAATGAAACAAATTAACTTGAAGCTGTTTTTTGCGATTTATATGACTCAAAACCCTTCTGCGCAGAGCACATGGGTGTCATTTACCTGATTATTTCATAATTATGCAAAATATAAGCACTTGGCGTTATTACCCCGCCTGGCGTTATTACCCCAGGGTACCTTATATCTCTATATATAAATATTTACAGTTGATATTTACAAAGGATATTTATTTTAGGTACTTAAAAATTATGTATAAGGAGTGTTAAGTAAAACAGATCTAAACAGGTCTAAACAGGAAAATGAAAAATCTTAGTTTGTCTGTATTTCAGTTATACATGCATCTTTTCATTCATGCATTTACGGAGTTGCAAAAATATTTTTTTCCTCATAGACACTAAAAAAGCAAAAATGTAATTTGATTGATTTCTATAAAAAAAACTAAATTTTTAGTAGTTTCTATCTCCAGTATTTTTCTTTTTCCTTTAAATAAATAATAAATGTTTAATATGAAATTAGAAAAAAATTTAGCAGATTTGCTTTTAATTTATAAGGATGAGCGAAGTAGAACCTTTACTTGGTACACAAATTACGTTTTTTCGTACACTTTACAAAAAAAAAAAAAAAAAAAAAAAAAAAAGAAGAAGAAGAAGAAATGAAAAGAAAAAAAAAACAGTATTTTGACATGCAATTATAAATAAACATAAACTACAATCTGTAGATTATCACAATACTATTATTATTTTTATTATTTTACTCAATAACCTTAAAAATTATTATTTTAGTTAGTTTATTTTACATGTTTTTCAATTTTGGACGAACTTTTTTAAATAAAATGTGAGACACTTATATTTTCAGAAAAAAAAATCATAGTGTTAGTAATTATAGTAATGTAGTTAGTAATGTATAGAATCATGACTAATTAAATAAATAAAATATGAAAAATATATATAATTCCATTAATATAATTTTATTATACAAACAAAAATTTCCAAAATTTTTTTTAAATTTTTATTAGGGGCAGAAATTTTAGACTTGATAAAAATTTTAACTCAAGATTGATAAAAATTATTTGATATTGTGAAAATTATATTATTTACATTCAATTATAAAAGTTTTTCCAGTGTTAAAAACTACACAGACGATACTTACGATTTTAAATGAATTATCTTATGATTTTTATGTAAAGTGGCAACAAACGAATTATAAACAAATAAAATTGCTTATTATTTTGTAAAATTTTGCTTCAAAATTATTCTTCACAACTATTACAAAATTTCCAAGAAAATATTACTTGTTTGGCTAAATTTGTATTTCTAAAATCAAAATACGCCAAAACATAAAATAACATTTTTGCTTTAGAAAGATTCAAAAATAATACACAACAATATTGTTAGTTTCAAATATTTATCTTTTTAAAAATGTTTTCAGAATCCAAACAAAGCATGGCTTTTGCTAGTTTAGAAAAACATCACGTAACACTGTAAAAAACTAAAGGTTCCGTATGGCACTTTTAAGGGTGAAACGCTTGTCCCATGATCGACACCCCTAAGGGAGCTAGAATTGCAACCCGAGAGGTGCCCTAGGACACTCCATGGCACCTCATAAGGGATGCCATGAGGGTGCCTTGGGGTGCCATGGGGTACCATGGGGTGCTTTATGGCAGCCCTACTGGCGCAGTTCTGGCTCTCTTAGGGGAGTCGCTGACGGGACAAGCGTTTGAACCCTAGGAGCGCCATATGCAAACTTTAGTTTTAACAGCGTAATGTCCTTACTAAAAAATAAGACTATTTTGATTTTATATTATTTATAAACCTTATGACCGCTTTATATGAAAAAAAGAAAATATTATCACTTCCATAAATCATTTTACATTCTTAATAATAAAGCTCTTTGAAATACAAAATCGTTCACAATTCTAAACAGGATAACATAATAGATGAGATTATTAAATCAACATAAAGATCCCTCTTATATCAAATGACATAAATTCTGCATTTTAAGTATATTTAAAGATTCGAAATGTATAGGTTGATTTGGGAAATTTTGGAAGCATATCTCAGTAATTCAAAATCCTTTTAAACAGAGTAAAGAGGGTTTTACCGAGAAAAAGACTTATTTCATTTATTTACAAGTAAACGTTTTATATGCTTAAAATGGGCCGAAATATGTATTTAATAATATTCTATCGGAATAAATTGGACATACTAAATAAATGTTAAGTGTATATAGATGAAATAACGCATATTTTCTTTTAAGGAATATGCTATTTAGTCCATTTTTTTTCTTTACAGGGGAAATATACAATGCTATCCACCTTATATAATTCTAATACATTACAGTTATAAACATATAATTTGCTTATAAATTTTTGATTTGAAAGAATATAGATATAATTATTTACATTTGACACGAATAATGGATGTTTATTTTCAATAATTAAAAAAAAAAAATGTATAAAAATTCTTAAGTAAAATATATCTAAACCGGAAAATACAAATTCTTACTTTGTCTTTAATTTATTATATATATATAGCTTTTATTTCACACATTTAAGAAGTTACAAAACTGTTTTCTTCTTCATAAACAATAAAAAGAAAAAATAGAATTTGATAAAATTCTACAAGTTAAACTACAGAGTGATTATAATTAAAGTCCGAGTTTCAAAACGCTCTAAAAAGCGAACCACTCGTTAGAATGGCATCAAAATTTAACAGCGTATTATTGAAGAAGGGGGAAAGAAAATGAATCAAAAAAAGTTCCAAATTTGAGTGACAGAAAGCGCTGTAAGCGTCAGTATATGTAAATTAAAATACCTGGCATGCGCACACAATTTCAGGTGTTATAAAAGCGTTGGGTAAACGGCGTTTCCTCATTTCGCTTCTCAGACGTTGGCCATGAGTGTCTCAATGAAGGATCGTGCTCTGCTTGTAAAGCTTTATTACAAGAACGGTGATTCTGCACCAGTGGCTCTGCAGAAGTTCAGGACTCTCAAGGGTATGAAAAAAGGCGCTGGACCGATGACTGTCAGAGGTCTGGTGAAAATGATGCAAAAATTCGAAAATACAAGTTCGTTTGATGTGCAGTCTGGTAGAGGAAGGAAAAGATGTGATTCGGCGGTAGTTGAAGAAGTGGCCACAGCAGTTCAGGAAGAGTCTAGAGGTGGTGAGCAACCATGTAGTGCACGGAGAGTTGCCCGAACATTGAACAGACCTGTGAGCACGGTACATAACATTCTACGAAACATCCTGCAATCCTATCCGTATAAAATTTGCCATGTGCAGGAGTTGTTCCCTTCTGACCTGCCAGCAAGAGAGCGTTTGCTTTGGAATTTCTCGCTCGCATGGAAGTGGACAATGACTGGCCGTGGAAAATTCTGTGGACAGACGAAGCCCATTTCCACGTGACGGGATATGTCAATACACAGAATTGCCGAATATGGGCAACAGAAAATCCGCTCGCAACGAACCCAGTACACTTCATCCTGCAAAGGTCACTGTGTGGTGCGGATTTACTGCATCATTTATCATAGAGCCGTATTTTTTCGAGGAGACGGGTGCTTTAGGTCCTGTTACCGTTACCGTCAATGGTCAGCACTATGAGTCTCTTTTGCGTAATGACGTCATTCCTGCTCTGCAACAGCGTGAATGTCTGTATAGTATCATTTTTATGCAAGATGGCGCTCCTCCGCACATTGCAAATCGAGTGAAGCAGTTGTTGAGGCAGCATTTCGGAAATGCTAGAATTATCAGTCGTCATTTCCCTACAGCCTGGCCGGCCCGATTACCTGATCTTAATCCGTGTGATTTCTGGCTGTGGGGTTATCTGAAAGATATTGTGTTCAGTACTCCGATTGCCAACATAGCTGAATTAAAGACACGCATTGCGCAACACATTCTGAACTTGACCCCGGATACACTTCGATCGGTTGTGGAACATGCTGTTTTCCGATTTAATCTTGTTGCCCACAACGGCGGACAGCATATTGAGCATGTTTTGCGCCGGTCTCGCCAAACTTAAAAACCCATTGGATGGAAGGTTTTTATGCGGTTTTTGGCCTCAGGACAATTAAAAACTGGTTAGATGGACGCTTTTTATGCGGTTTTTGGCCTCAGGACAATTAAAAAACGATTGGAGGGATGCTTTTGATGCGGTTTTTGGCCTCAGGACAATTAAAAATCGATTTTCCCCATCCGATGTGGTACGACCTTGCCGTGGTGGGCGGGTTTACGAAACTAACAGTATCACACGCGTACAGTCATGCACCATGCACACTGAACAATACAGTTAGTTTATATTGTGTAACTTACGCCGTAGCCTTTGTTTTACGATTTGTCCTTTGTAGTCGAAATTCTGACGCTTACAGCGCCATCTGTCGCTAAAATTTGGAACTTTTTTTTGGTTCATGTTCTTTTCCCTTTCTTCAATAATACGCTGTTAAATTTTGACGCCATTCTAAGGAGTGGTTCGCTTTTTAGAGCGTTTTGAAACTCGGACTTTAATTATAATCACCCTGTATATTATTTTAATAATACCTGCCTCCATTATTTTTCTTCTCTCTTTAAACAAACAATAAATTTTAAATGTGACGTTAGAAATTAAATTAACTGGTTTGCTGCTAATTTTATTTAAAAAAAAAAAAACCCATCAAATAATGTTTTTACTATAAAAATACTATTTTGATTTGATATTAATTATAAATAGTATGAAAGATTTATGTGTTAAAAGGAAAATATCATCATTTGCATAAATCATTTTACATTCATAAAAATAATTTTTTTTTTGAAATAGTAAATGGTTTACGGCGTAAACAGGAAATTATAAAAGATAAGATTATTTAATCAGCAAAGAGATCCATCATTCGTCCAATGATATAAACTCTGCATTAAAGTAAATTTAAAGATTCGAAATGTAGAGATTAATTTGGAAACTTTTGGAAACATTCTTCAGTAATTCAAAATTCTTTTGAAGAAAGTAAAAAAGGGTTTATTGAGATAAAAATCCTTTTTGCACGTTTAAAAAAAAATAAACGATATATTCTTAAAATAGGCTGAAATATGTATCTGATAATAATCTAGTTGAATGAATTGGATAGTAAATAATGGTAAAGTAAATATAGATGAAATAAAGTATATTTTCATTTAAAAAGAAAGTTATTTACGCCATTTTTGTTTTATTAGAGGGAAAATATATAATTTTATCTTTCTAATATGTTACAATTATAAACACATTGCATAAGAATTACCTTATATGTTGTTGAATTGAAAATAAATTATATAATAATTTAAAATTGACGGTAATAACGAATATTTATTTTAAATAATGAAAATACTGATGTGTAAAAAATGTTAAATAAAGTAACTCTAAACAAGAAAATACACTTTTTTTGTCTTTAATTCTGTTACGTACAGCTTTTAATTAAGGTTATTAAATAGTTGGAAAAGTATTTTTTTTCTTCATAGACAGTAAAATGTAAACATGTAGATTGTTAAAATTCCATAAATAAAACTACATTTTTAGTAATATCTACCTCCATTATTTTTCTTTTTTTTCGTTTAAATAAAACGTACATTTTTAATATGGAATTAGAAAAAAAGTTAACTGACTTGATTTTACATTTATTTGAAAAACTATAACATAAGGTTCTTACTATAAAAATAATACTATTCTGATTTCATATTAATCTTAAATAGTATGAAAGCTTTATATGCAAAACGAAAATATCATCATTTCCATAAATCGTTTTACAGTCTTAAAAATTAAACTTTTTGAAATAGAAAAATGGTTTACGGCGGTAAACAAGATAAATATAAAAGATGACATTATTAAATCAACATAAATATGCATTATTTTCACAAAAATATAAATTCTGCATTAAAATACATTTAAAGATTCGAAATGTAAAGGATGACTTGGGAAATTGTTTAAACATACCTCAGTAATTCAAAATCCTTTTAAAGGGAGTAAACAGAGATTATTCAAAGGAAAACCCCTTTTCATTCCGTCACAAATAAACGCATTATACGCTTGGAATGGGCTTAAATAATTATTTGGTATTAAAGCAGTTGAATGCATTCCTTTTAAATAACGGTGTAGTATATATAGATGAAAAATACATATTTTCATTTAAAAAATAAGATATTTAAGTAAAAATATACAATATTAACTATCATAAAAAATTAATATAAATATTGACATTTTATATAAATATAAATATTGACATTTGATATAAAAATCCATTTTATTCCCAATCATATAAATTATGCATTAAATTACATTTAAAGATTCGAAATGTAAAGGGTGAATTTGGAAATTTTTTAAACATACCCCAAGTAATTAAAAATACTTTTAAATAGAGTAAAGAGGGTCTGTTCAAAAGGAACAGCTTTATTTTATTCTTTTACAAATAAACGATTTATATCCATATAATGGGCTGAAATATGTATTTGATAATAATCTAGCAGAATGAATTGGCTACTAAATAATGGATGGATGTATATAAATAAAAAAATGCATACTCCCATTGAGAAATAAATTAAGTTATTTTTTGTTTATTTAGAAGAAAATGTACTATATTATTCCTTTGATATATTAGAATTTTGTTACAATTATAAACACATTGCAAAAGAATTTTCTTATAAAATATTGATTTGAAAGTATATACATATAATTATTTAGAATTCGCACAAATAAATGGATGTTTATTTTAAATATTTAAAATATTGATGTGCAAGAAATGGTAATTAAATTAACTCAAAACAAGAAAATACAAATTCTTACATTGACATTAATTATGTTATATATAAAGTTTTTTATTTACACATTCAAGAAGTTATTTTCTGCACAGACAATGAAAAGTATAAATATATTATGATAAAATTTTATCAAGTACAATCTTTTAGTAATATCTACTTCTATTATTTTTCTTTTTCCTTTAAATAAACCATAAATTTTAAATATAAAATTAGAAATTAAGTTAACGGTTAACTGCTTTTTATGGTTTAGTTAACCATACGCAATATTTTTCCTATTACAAAAAGACTACTTTGATTTTATATTAATCAAAATATTATGAAAGATTTATATGCAAATCAAAAATATCTTCATTTCAATATATCATTTTGCATTCTTTAAAATAAACTATTTGAAATACGAAATGCTTTACAGAGATAAACAGGAAAATATAAAAGATGAGATTATTAAATCAATATAAATATCTATCTTATTCTCAATGATATAATTTCGCATTAAAGTATATTTAAAGATTCGAAATGTAAAAGTGGATTTGGGAAATTTTGGAAACATACCTCCGTTATTCAAAATCCTTTTAAAGAGAGTAAACAGAGATTATTCATAGGAAAAGCCTTATTTCATTCCTTTACATATAAACGAATTATATTCTAAAAATGTGCATATATATACATTTGATTATATACAGATGTAATAATGGATATTGTCAATTAAAGAATACGTTATTCAAGCTATTTTTTGATAACTTAGAAGGGAAATATACAATATTATCTCTCTACTATATTTTTAACATATTACAGGCAAAAACACATTTCAAATAAAATTGCTTTTAAATTTTTTATTTGAAAATATATAGATATAATCATTTACAATATACATTAATAATGGATGTAAGAAATGCTTTGAAAAACAACTTTAAATAGTAAAATACAAGTTATTACTTTGTCTTTAATTCTGTTATACACACACCATTTAATTCATGAATTTAAAAAGTTGGAAAAGTAGCTTTTTTCTGATCGACATTAAAAAGTAAAAATGTAATTTGATAGAATCCCCTAAATAAAACTAAATTTTTATAGTAATATCTACCTCCACTAATTTTCTTTTTCCGTTAAATAAACAATACATTTTTAATATGAAATATGAAGAATGTTTTGACTGATTTGACTTTAGTTTTATTTGAAAAAACGTAACACAACTTTCTTACTATTTAAAAAAAACACTATTTTGATTTTATATTAATCATAAATGTTATGAAAGTTTTACATGCAAAACGAAAATATCATTTGCATAAATCATTTTACATTCTTCAAAATAAAACTCTTTGAAATGGAAAATGGTTTACAGCGATAAACAGGATAACATAAAAGATGGGATTATTAAATTAACATAATATCCATCTTATTCGCAATGATATAAATTCTGCATTAAAATATATCGAAAGATTCGAAATGTGAAAGTTGATTCGGGAAATTTTGGGAACATACCTCAGTTACACAAAATCCTTTTAAAGAGAGTTAACAGAGATAATTCAAAGGGAAAGCCTTATTTCATTCCTTTACAAATAAACGCACACTGTAAAAAAAATGTCAGATATTTCTGAATATATAAAAATGCACCGTAATCGAAAACGAAAATATACAGTAACCTCTTCGAACTCAACTAAGGTTTTGAAAACAGTTCTTTTACCTTTAAAAATCCCAGAAAAATATTTGTTTTCGAAATTTATAGAAAAATTTATAAAATTTAATTTTTATTAGCTGCCCGTCCTTTTCAGAAACGTTTCGAAGTAGCTTTTACAGTACAATAATCACTTTTCTCAAATCAAAATATCACTTTTTCGGATGCTACTAATTCACACAAAAATATTTTGATATTCAGAGAACATGTTTAATGGGCAAACATACAATATTAACAGTATAAACATTAACATGAAAATTAACATTATTTTGCTACAATTGCATGCACAAAATCAGTTATGCAGCTGAAAATGTTTACTTTAGAATTGGTAGCATTCGAAAAAGTGATATTTTGATTTGAGAAAAGTGATTATTGTACTGTAAAAGCTACTTGGAAACGTTTCCGAAAAGGACGGGCAGCTAATAAAATTTAATTTTTTATAATTTCTTCTTTAAATTTAGAAAACAAATAGTTTACTGGGATTTTTAAACGTAAAGGAATGGTTTTCGAAACCTTGGGGGAGTTAGAAGAGGTTACTGTATGTTTTCGTTTTTGATTATAGTGCATTTTTATATATTCAGAAACATCTCACATTTTTTACAGTGCATTATATTCTTGAAATGGGCTGAAATAAGTATTTGATAATAAAGCAGTTCAATGCATTCGCTTTTAAATAAGGATGTAGTATATATAGATGAAAAAATTTTAAAAATAAGTTATTTAAGCAAATTTTTGTTTATTTAAGTAAAAATATACAATATTTTCCATCTTAAAAAGGTTTATACAAAAAATGAGATTATTAAATCAATATAAAGATACATCTTATTCCCAATGATATAAATTTTGCATTAAAGTGCTTTTAAAGATTCAAAATGTAAAGATTGATTTGGGAAATTCTGGAAACATACCTTAGTAATTCAAAATCCTTGTAAAGAGAGTTTATTGATAAAAAACGCCTTATTTCATTCTTTAACAAAAAACATATTGTATGCTTAAAATCGGCTGAAATGTGTATTTGATAATAGTCCAGCTGAATGAATTGAATACTAAATAATGTGTAGTATATAAATGAAATAATACATACTTTAATTTCAAGATTAAGTTATTTAAGTCATTCTTTTGATTAGAGGGAAAATACACAATATTATCTCTCTAATATATTTCTTATACATTGCAAAATAATTTGCTTTATTTTATTTGTTTTTATACTTAAAAGTATTTGGATATAATTATTTAGAATTGACACTAACAGCGTTGCCAACCTCCAGATATTTTTTAATTAAAAAAAATATTTTGAACAAGAAAATTTGTTTAATTAGAAGTTTCTTGCATTAAATAAGATAGTCGTTTGAAATTTATTTCATTTCATTAATTAAATAAATTTCTGGCGGAAATATAATTGTTTAATGCCGAAGGTTGGCATGTATGCACTAAAATATATTTTTATTGGTAATTAAAGTACTCATGTGTAAGATTTTTTAAGAGAAACAACTCTAAACAAAAAAATATAAATTCTTGCTTTGTCTGTTATATCTTTTATATCACATATTTAACAAGTAACAAAAATATTTTTTATTCATAGAGAACAAAATTAAAATTCTAATTAAATAAAATTCCATATATAAAACTATATTTTTGAAGTAATATCTACCTCTATTATTTTTCTTTTTGTTTAAATAAACCATAAATTTTTAATATGAAGTTAGAAAAAATTTTAACACATTTGCTTTTAGTTTTATTTGAAAAATCATAACATAATGGTTAGACAGAGAGTTTTTGAAAATTGTCATATCTTGATCATTGAATTATCATAATTGAATCTTATTATACAAAATAAGATTATTTTAATTTTATATTAATCATAAATATTGTGAAAGCTTTCTTTGCAAAATGAAAATAACATCTTTTTCATAAATCATTTTCATTCTTAAAAATAAAACTCTTTGAAATACAAAATGTTTTGCTGCGATAAACAGGATAATATAAAAGATGAGATTATTAAATCAACATAAAGATACATCTTATTTCAAATGATATAAATTCTGCATTAAAATACATTTAAAGATTCGAAATGAAAAAGTTGATTTGGGAAATTTTGGAAACATACCTTAGCAATTCAAAATCCTTTTAGAGAGAGTAAACAGAGATTATTCAAATAAAAAGACTTCTTTCATTCCTATTTTAAGAAAAATAACTCTAAACAGGAAAATAGAAATTCTTGCTTTGTCTGTTTTTCTCTTAAACATACATCTTTTATATCAGATATTTAAGAAGTGACAAAAATATTTTTTCTTCATAGAAAACGAAATTAAAACTGTACTACCTCTGATATTTTTCTTTTTGTTTAAATGAACTGTAATTTTTTAATATGAAGTTAGAAAAAAATTTAACAGATTTGCTTTTAAATTTTTTTGAAAAGCCATAATATAAGGTTCTTACTATAAAAAATAAGATTATTTTGATTTCATATTAATCATAAATATTATGGAACCCCTTTATATGAAAAACGAAAATATCATGATTTCCATAAATCATTTTACATTCTTATAAATAAAGCTCTTCTAAATGCTTTACATTGGTAAAATGGATAATATAAAAGATGAGATTATCAAATTTTCATAAAGATTCATCTTATTCTCAGTGAAATAAATTCGGCATTTCAGAATATTAATAGATTAGAAATGTGAAGGTTGATTTGAGAAATTTTGAAAAACTACCTCATGAAATCAAAATTCCTTTTAAAAGGAGTAAAGAGGATATATTAAGAGCAAAAGCCTTATTTCATTTCTTTACTGATAAACGTATTTTATGTTTGAAATGGGCTGAAATATTGATGATAATCCAGCTGAATAAATTAGATACAAAATAATAGTGTAGTATATGTGAATGAAACAATGCATTTTTCCATTTAAAGAATCGGGTATTTAACCCATTTTTTTCTTTAGAATGAAAATATGCAATATTATTTCTCGGATGTATTTCTAATATATTACAGTTATGAACACATTAAATAAGAACTTGCTTATAATTTTTTATTTTAAATGTATATGGATATAATTATTTACAATTCACATTTTTAATGGATATTTATTTTAAGTATTTAAAAATATTAACGTGTAAGAAATGATAAGTATAATAAGGCTAAACAGGAAAAAACAAATTTTTACTTGTCCTTAATTAAGTTATATATATAGCTTTTAATTGACATATTTAAGATGTTGCAAAAATGCTTTTTTTCATAGAAAATAAAAACTTGAAAATGTGATTCGATAAAATTCCATGAATTAAACTACATTATTTTGTAATATCTACCTTCACTATTTTTTATTCTTAAAAATAAAACTCTTTGAAATACAAACTGTTTTACAGCGGTAAATAGGATAATATAAAAGATGAGATTTTTAAATCAACGTAGAGATCCATCTTATTCTCAATGACTTCAATTCTGCATTAAAGTACGTTTAAACATTTGAAATGGAATAGAGGATTTGGAAAATTTTGAAAACATACCTCATTAATTCAAAATCCTTTTAAAGGGAGTAAAGAGGGTTATTTGAGAGAAAAAGCCTTATATTATTTGCTTACAAATAAACGCATTGCATGATTAAAATGGGCTGAAATGTGCATTTGATAGTAATCTAGCTGAATGAAGTGGATACTAAATAATGGTATATATAGATGAAATAATGCATATTTTTATTAGAGTAAGTTTTTCAAGTCATATTTTGTTTATTTAGAAGCAAAATATACAATATTATTCCGCTAATATATTACATTTATAAACACTTCACAAAAGGATTTCTTTATAAATTTTTGAGATGAACACATATGGATACAATTACACATGCTATAGACACTAATAAAGGATGTTTATTTTTTTTAAATACTAATGAGTACGAAATTTTAAGTCAAATAAATCTAAACAGGAAAATACAAATTCTTTCTTTCTTTGTAATTCTATTATACATATAGCTTTTATTTATCACATTTAAGACGTTTCAAAAATGTTTTTTTCTTCTTAGAAAGTAAAAAGTAAAAATGTAATTTGGTAAAGTCTTAAAATAAAACTACATTTTTTTAGTAGCATCTAAATTCATTTTTATTCTTTACTAAAAAATAAATTTTAAATGTGACGTTAGAAATAAAATTAACTGATTTTTTGCTAATTTAGTTTAAAAAAAAAACACTTAGTGTTTTTACTGTAAAAATAGGGCTATTTTGATTTTATATTAATTAAAATTATTATGAAAGTTTCATATTCAATACAAAAATATCATTTCTATAAATATTTTTACATTATTAATAATAAAACTCTTTGAAGAACAAAATGGTTTACAGTGATAAAATGGATCGTATAAAAGATGAGATTATGAAATCAGTATAAAGATCCATTTATTCCCAAATGTTAAAATCTCTATTACCTGTAAAACAAGAGAGATTCTAATACGTAAAAAATTCATATATATATAAATACAAAATCGTTAAACTTATCAAAACTGTAACACGAGTTACTCAATGGCTTTAAAAATAGAAATAATAACCAAATAACATAAAAAATATTGCTAGTCACATGAAAAACTCAATGATGGCATTTCATTTCAAGGTAAGATAAACCCTGCAATTTTAGTATATTACTTTTATTTGTTTTAAAAATGGCTCTATGAATAGTTAAATATGTCAACAGTTAAATAAAAGTATTTTACTATTTTGAAAATCGTAATCTTACGCCTTTTCAGTTATTAAATAGAATGTTTTATTTCAAGGTGTTAATTTTTTATGTGTCATAATTTCCGTAAATCATTTTGCATTGTTTTTAATAAAACCTTTTAAAATCCAAAATGATTTACAACTATAAACTGGATAATATGATATATAAGAATTTTAAGGGAGACCCGTAAGAAAAACCCCCAAAATTTTTATTATTGATTTTAAAGTAATGAATTTTGGTGTACTATTTAAGAATACTTTGTAAGGAATAGTTAGCAAAAAATCACTTTTTATTAAAAAGTATGGGGATTTTTATGATTTTTTTTGTCGAAAAATACACTTTTTAAAATTATTACTCCTCATTCAATTTTCAATATTTTGGCATTACTAAAATTTCTTAAATAGTGTTATAGTATATGGAAAAGACCTAGGGAGAGATATTTTTAATTTTCTATTTTAATCAGCTAAAAAAAAAAAAAAAAAAAAAAAAAAGAAAGAAAGAAATTACGCAAGGTAAATTTCCTTAAATTCGTTATAATTTTCATGTTTACCAATTTATGTAAAATTTTCAGAAATAGTTTAAAAAAAATCTCTCCTTACTTTTGTTGCAATTTTTTTAAGATTCTAAAAACATAAACATTTTGTTTCTAAATCATTTTACCACTGAGCCTTAGTACTTTGAACTTAGACAAAATATGGAAAAAAGTCATTTTCAGGAAAACACATTTTTAAATGGCCGTTAGTCCTTTAAACTCTAGTGACTACAATTAAAAAAGCTCACTTGATACCTGCTACAAGTGTTCCCGAGTTCTGAAATTTTGCATGGATATTCGCAAATATGTATTTTATCGTTTTCTGAGATTATTTTTTTTTAAACTTTTGATGATTTTTGGCCGAAAATGGGGTTCGGGTCTCCCTTAAATCAACATAAAGATCCTTCTTATTCCAAATGGCACAAATTCGACATTAAATTACATTTAAAGATTCAAATTTTCAAATTATATTCTGGTTTTAGGAACGTACCTCTGTAAATCGAAGTTCCTTTAAAGAGAATAAAATGTTTTATTCAAAGGAAAAGCCGTATTTAATTCCTTTTGAAATAAACGCATTGTATGATTAAAATGAGCTATAATGCGATGTTCCAGCTAATATGTAATATAGTTTTCAAACGTCTTTTTAAATTATATTATATTATTTATTTGCAGCATATGGTTTAATATTTTGGTTTCTAAACATTGATCCGGCATCTACTTATAAACCAAGTGTATATTTTTACTTACAAGGGATCAAATTTTTGTGCTGCTCACATCTAGAATCGAGAGTTGGTGTATTTTTTAACCTTATACATAAAAGAAATAGGACCGAAATGATCTGTTAAAATCATATTATATATGATTTTATACTTTAATTTTTTTTTTATTGTTGTATTTTTATTTGTTTATTTCACATGAAAAGTGAGTTAAACTGCAAAATAGGACGCTGCGAATTTTCCGCTTGCCTTATTTTGTGGTTAAAAAATTCGGCTAGTGTTGCCGGAAACTACTTTTGAAAATACGCCAATTTTTCCATCGCAAAATGTGAATACAATGTCGTAATTTTCCAAAACAAAATTTGTAAGTTTTTGAAGATTTTTTTTAACTTTTTTAATTTTTCATATTTATTATTAATTAATTTATATTTTTAAATGCTTTTCTTTAAAAGAAAAACTATGTTAATTAGTCCGATAAGTGGACGGGAAAATATTATTTTAAGAAAGTTGTGCTGCTGCAAAATAAAAATGTATAATTTTCACATAATTTTTTTTAATTCTCAATCTTAATACCCTAATATAGGACTTTAAAATGCACCAAGATTCTACGCTACGCAGTTAAAAAAATTCTGAAATTCGCGAAAAAAAAATATTCCTGAATTTGACAGAAAAAGTTCTTTTTCAAAACAAAAGGGCATTTTCCGTTAAAATTCGGAAAACGCCACCATATTTCCTGAAAATAACGAAACGGATGGAAATAGAAACAAAAACAGAGACACTCCGTTATGTAGGGGGGCTCCGTAGCCGCGTGGTCAAGGCACCACACAACTAATCGCCAGAGAGCGCAGATTGTAAGCTCGAATTCCACTGGCGCCATGAAATAATGAAAATATAAAAAATCCTTTTTAAATTACATTTTTCTGTTTATTTTTCTCTTATTTCTTATTAAAAAATCTTTTAACTAATTAGCAAAATAAAATAAATAAATAAATAAATAAATAAATAAAAATAAATAAATAAATAAAAATAAATAAATAAATAAATAAATAAATAAAAATAAATGAATAAATAATTAATAATTTTTTTCATCCATTTATTCATTCATTCAAAAAAAGAAAAAAACAGAGATTTTAAACAGTGATTTTTTTTTAGTTAAACCAGTTCAAAAATTAAAATAAAAAAAATAAGTATTATCCATGAGCCTAAATTTAAAAAAAAAATATTCTAACGAATATATTTGAAAGGAAATCTTCAAAAAGTACGAAGTGTCTTTTCTCACTACCTCATAAAAGACATATTTTGTACATGTCAGCATCAGCAGCTTTGGCTCAGTCAGTAAGTGTTTGTTCCGCTATCTTAAAGGTCTCGAGTTCGATCTTCATAACGGCTCGAAGTAAATTATGCAAATAATAATAATAATAATAATAATAATAATAATAATAATAATAATAATAATAATAATAATAATAATAAATTAAGTGAAATAATACAGCAGCTTGAAATCACTCGAAAATTTCGAATTCTTTGATGATTAATAGAATCATTATTTATAAATTATTATCATTAAAAATCAAAATTTTAACAGAAAGTACTGCTTCTTTAAACGGAGTTTTCCTTTCTTTTATTTCCCAAAACAGAAAATCTACTAAAGGAACGGTAAAAGTTAAGCTACTTTGCTGCCAGTAGTTTCACTGTGAATTCACGCATTTGTTTTTAATAGAATATGTGCAAGCAACACCAAAAATGGTTCTGTGTTAGAGAATAAGTTATTTAAACGATTTTCGCGTATTGAGAGAATATATTATAAAAAGCTATGAACACATTGCATAAGGATTCACTAAAAATGTTTTGTAATTATATATATATACATGCATAATTATTTGCAAATGACATTCGTAACCGTTATTTGTTTTAAGTATTTAAAAGATTCACTTGAGAAATGTTAAGTAAAATTCTTCTGAATATGGAAAAATTATTTCTTATATTCTTTTTAATTACAATATGCATACATTTTTATGCATGCGTTTAAGAAGGTGGTCCATGCAAGGTTGTCATAACATAGTAGATCTTCGGTGCATCCGTATATCTATATATATACATACATGTAGCTTAAAAGATTGTGATGTGCTGTCCGTAAGGTTTCGATTTTAAATGGTTTGTCAAATATCTATTGAAATTTTTAAAAAAGTTATAATGAACTATTTTATTTTCTATGATGTAAAGAACATTTTTGGATACATATACTTCATTAAATCGGTCATTCAAAAAAAAAAAAAAAAAAAAAAAAAAAAACATAAGTCAAGTTTTTCCAAACATACTTTTATCTTTTATATTACGTTTTATTAATTACAATATAAAAACTAACATACAAAAATTATTCGATGTTTGCAAACTTTGAAATACAATCTCTATAATCAACTAAAAAATGCATAAAAATTCGTTTACTTGTGAATACAGATTTTTTTACAATTGGAGATAAGAACAAAAACAGTGCAGAATTCATCTTGTTTACTAATTTAAAACGTAAAAATACATGTATTTGTATATATATTACTAAAAAGGTGCATAATAAAACATTAAAAAACTTAAAAATACATTTAAAGTACTTTTTAAAAGTTCAGACCGTTTTCAGCTGTCTCTTATGCGGCATCGTCAGTGAGAAAAACTCTAAATGACAGCTGTTGCTGCTTGGCGTTCTCAGGCTCATCCGAAACAGTCCATTTAACATCGAGGGGAGGGGAGAAAACAGAGTAAAATGGGGAATAGAATAAAAACTACTGAAAATACTTCGAAATGCACAGGTTTAGCTATTATGAATAAAATTTCTCCATGTGAATATCGTAGGAAAATGCATCATTACATACTATTTCTTTATTGGATATTATTTCGATGGATTCTCTAATGATAGCTTCAAGGTGACTAAAAGTATGAAAGATTATTTTCGAACTATTGAAATCTATTTCTATAGGCTGAGTTTGTGCAAACCTGGCAAGGGCGGAGTGGGGTCAACCCAATCTTAAATCTGCGTCATGTTCTTTCCATCTGTTTTGAAGTTTCATTAATGTCATACCTATGTACATAAATTCTTTATTATCTGTCTTGGAAGGGATACTGTATACTCTTGATCTATTTATGTCTTGATTAGGGTCAATCTTTATGTTCAACACAGCTCTTAATTTGGGGGGAGGAAGTGCTATTAAATACAGTTCTTCATCCAGAAATTATATTGAGCAAACCTGAAAAGTCCTTTTTATGTACAAATTAAAAGGTGCTAGCTTTTAATTAGTAGGAGAACTGCAAGTAAATGGGATTGTAGAATCAGACCTGTTAATTTTCCTAAAAACTTTACGATCCAGTCTCCGATTAGTCATATTTCTGATTAGTAAGACATCTCAAAAGACATGTGTCCAGTTTCTAGGGTGAATTTTATTCTATAGTCAAGGCTATTGATTTTTTCAAGAAAAGAATGCAACCCATTTTTTCATGGTTCCATATAATATAAATATCATCAACGTACATGAAGCAGTAAACTGGAGATGGTGTTGCAGTTTCCATGATTTTCTTTTCAAAAGTTTAAATTCGGCTAACAAACCAGCGATGGGGGAACCCATTGGGGTCCCATTTATCTGTTTATAAAATTGATTGTTAAATACAAAAGTGTTACTATTGACAGTTAAATTCAGACCTCTTTTAACCGGATCTTTAATATCATCTGTAAAAGAATCCGAGTCGTCAAACTTTGTAATGATGCTGGTAACTTCCTTTATATCGATAGACGGTTAAAAGGGCACCACGTCTAAAATAGCCATAATACTGGAATTTTCAAGCTTAAAAACGGAATTATTTTTAGGAAGTTACTCACTGTATCGGCAGTAATCTTCTGAATTTTCGAAATATTTGATTGAAATATATCGATATACGACGATTCTATATAAGTTTCACTAATATAAGCTCGCAACCAAATATCAACAAAATCCAAATTTTTTTATTAACTGTATCGTGAAAAAACATTTATCATTTAAAAAAAGGTACTTCTCGAATATTAGTTACATCGAATACTACAGTTTATTACTATTCATGCTGTACCATTTCGACATATCTATCAGCATTATTTTTTAATATAAATTCTTTTACAAGTTTTCTGATTTATTAGTAGCCGGGTATAAATTTCCATGCATGTATTATTGTGTTTAACAAAATATATCAGTACTATCTATTACAAACATATTTGGAATATCTAAAAAACAAATTTTAACACCTCAATATAAATTTTAATAAAAAAGATCTCTGTAAAGATATCCTATCTTTTGATTTTATTATCATATTCCAAATATATCAGTAATTTATCATCATATATAAAACACCGCAAGGCGTGTGAATGACTGATTGAATTAGATCCAATAAACTCTAACGCAAAAGATTACATCTCCCGTCATGGATTATAGGGATTTGCTCCTTGATGCAAACATATCAGAAATTTAGTACAATGTTTATATTAGGGTTTATGGGCTTTAAGTGGATTGCACGAAGAAGCAATTTATTCAAATGAAATTTTCCGCAAATATATAGATGGAGTTGGGATTTAATACTGGGATTCGATAATAAAATATTGAAGTTGATCGTAAATGTTACTTTTTCAGAATAAAAGTCAATTTCAACAGGTACATATTTATAACATGTAATATAATATTTCAAACTGTGTTAAAAGCATATTACAAAACTGCAATGTAAAAAGTGATAAATGTTTTCAGATCCACGGAAATAAATATAAATACGAATAAAAAGATACAATAACACATTCCGAGCTACGATATGAAAACCAAAAGCAATCATCGTTATCATTTAAAATGCTAGTGACTGATATAGATTTAAGAATTAAAGATTTTTTTAATAAAGTTTTTTCAACTGCCTCGGATTTCCGAAAACATTTTCGAATAGTTATTTAACTGGATTAATCAGTTTTCTCGAGCACGGTTATTGTTTTTGGGGTTACTACCAGTTTTCAAATACACGTTGACTCTAAACTAAACAATTTGGTTACTTGAGATAATTTTTGAATGCTAGCGTTTAAAATTAATACAATCTTATATTTAATATTATCTCAGTTAATATGTCTGTTAAGCATGTTTGTTAAATATGAAAACATTTTCTTAAAAAGTGATAGAATCCCAAAAATCGATATTCCGGTTTAAAGAAATAGATTGCCGCAAGCAGAGGGCACACGTGCCAGAATATTCAGCGGAAGATATTTTTAAATAGAGCAAATGCGCCAACTGTCAGTGAAACATAGAGCTAAAAGTTTAGAGAAAATTAGTTGAATAATTGTAATATTTTTTAGTTCTTCTAGATATATATTCTATACATACTTCCAATGTTTTATGGAAGATAATTTCTTTTGCTTATGTAGCTAATTTTTCACTCGTTTAGAATAGTTTTGAGGATGCAATTTTGTTAAATGTTGCCATCTAAAAAAATAAAAATATTTGATGCAAAGTAATCAAATAGCTTGTGTTGTATAAAGAATTTTTTGATTAACAATTGAATTTAAAATAAAATTTGAAAATTATCTGCTTGTTGCTATGTGCTAGTATTTTCTTTCTTTTCTTGAGCGACCATTAATAATATTTTATTCTTAAAATAAAATGTTTCGCCTTGTTGATTAGATTATACTAATTGATAGCTTTTTTTTTCGTTTGTCAAAGGATTATTTCGTGGTTATGGGCAAAGCTAGTAATATTTTTAATAAAAAACTAGATGTAAAAAATGTGTCTTTTACAAAAAAATAGCTATACACTGCACAAAATCGCAAGAATTTGCATGTAGAATAAAATTATCTTTGAACTGCAAATGTGAATATGAAAAATCTAAAATAGGGAAATGCTGAAAGAAAAGTAAATTTACTGCAAGAATAGAAAGTAAATAAATTAAAATTTCTAAAGCTAACAGAAGGGCTACAAGTGACGAACTAAAAATCTATTCGAAATCGTAAGGAGTAAATGCATTTCATTATTCTATCCATAGAAAGTTTATTTCACCATGACTCAGTGCTTTGAGGTGTGTTTTTTCTGATAAATCAATGTTTATGATATCTGAAGAAAGCAGTCAATTTGTCAGAAGAAGTAGCAGTTAAGAATTTTACCCAAATTGCATAGCAGAAACAGTTAAACATCCTACTGAAGTAATGGCTTGGAGCGCGATGTCTTCTCAGGATAATGGACGTTTATACATTGTAGAAGGAATGCTGGACTAGTATCAGTATAAAAAAGTACCTGAACAAACACTAATGCCCCAGTTAAAAAACTGATTTCCAAATGAAGATTTGATATTTACGTATGAAGGACCTCCGTGCCATAAAGATTCATCTACAAAATTTTTTATAAAAAAGATATAAAAATACTTCCGTCGCCTGGAGACAGTTCAGATATGAATCCCATAGAGAATTATTGGGCATTGTAACGAAAGAAAATTTAAAGAAATGCAAAATCACAAACAAAAATGATCCGATAGAAAGACTCATCCAAATTTAGCCCCACGACAACGAAATACAAATTAATTGCCAAAAGTTCAAACAAATTATGCCAAAATGATTTGAATCTTTAATAAATATTAAATATTATTTATTATAAATATTAAATATAATTTATAAATATTATTATTTATTATAAATATTAAATATAATTTATAAATATTATTATCTTCAATAAATATTAAATATTGCGCACTAAATATTAAATATATCAATATTTTTAAAATTAATGTATCATTTCTTTATTGGAACAAGACTTTGTTGTAAATTTCATAATTATTCTAATAATGTTCACACCTCTCTAATTTAAAGAGCTTTCTATTCCTTTAACATATTGGTTCAGCAATTTGTTGATTTTATTTTTTATTAAATTGTATATTTTATTCAAAAGCCTTTTTTAATTAAAAAAATATTTTAATCAATTATCATCATTATCATTTAATCTCAACAGACTTCGAAATCTGTTATGGTCGTTTATGCCTGAATTAAAGCATTTATGACTAACAAGCTAATTATCTGTAGATGGTCAAATGAATACTAATAGCTAAATGATTAAGTAAAGGCAATGTATGAATTAATGAGGTAATACAATTAGTATAAACGTGCCACTTATTATGCTTTAGTTACTGCTTTCGACTGATTTTGTATAATTAATGCGCATATAAATAGGTCTTTGTAATGTATTAAAAAATAAATAAAAAATGCTATTAATAAAGTGCCTAAAATTTGCTTAAATGAAAAAGAAATTTGATTTAATCAAAAATAATAATTAACGTTAAAGGACTTCATGTGCTAAAGAAAGAGTTGTTGATAAATGTAATTATTACGCATATATCATATCAAGATATTTAAATCTGAGATATAGAGCTTATAATTATCCTTTTATTATTAATAATTTTTAGAAATGATATTAATTAATATGTTTTTATTTTGTGCTTTTCGTTTTTTAAATGCAAAAATGAAGAAATTTTCTGTACATTTGTTAATTGAACAAATGGTTATGATTATGTGTACCTATTATGTAGCAATTACTTTAATTTCTTAAACGTGACAAGTAAACAAAACATTACATTTCCATAAAAGTAATTATTAAATTTTTCTATAGAAAAAAGAACGTTAAACATCGAATTTTTTATTTTATCGTCTGAAACAAAACCTCATAAACGGTTAAATAACATCACTCTTGTAAAATTAAAAAATTACTCTTCTCAATAATTTATAAAGTATGTAGAATTAAGAAAAAAGAAAGATATCTCCAATAGATAGAACAAATTTCTTGTTGTAAATCTTCATTGTGTATAATGGATAACTCCTGATCTCCGTTTGGTGTCATAAAACTGCTGAGCAGAGATTTTCTACTATGTTAGAGCAATGAAAATAATGTAAAACAGTATGCAGTACATAATAAAGTACCTGGGAGCACATTTTCTTGGCAAACTCAATTTGCGTTCCTGCCTCGAAAACTATAAGCGTTAGTGGGAAAAGTCAATAATAAGTTGTGTAGAGAGTTATCGACATAGGGTGAAATAATGTATGGCATAAAAAAATACGTTAGCAAAAGCCCTGGGATGTAGGTTTGATGCTCCGTCTTAAGGCCCCTGTCCTCGCTCGAGGAAACGCTCCCGAGCTAATGCTATTCCTATGGGGAAGCAGTTTTCTAAAAACTCGTACGCATTTTGACATTTTTGAATAATTTTTTTGCATTGGATAGCTGAGGTGCATTCCGACAGTGCACCTTTTTTACTTTTTCGATTTTGGTTGCAGATATTTTTTTAAAATGCACTTTCAGTTTCGAAACCGGTTTTGAAAGTGAAACTAACTTTGTAAAAAATATCTGCAACCAAAATCGAAAAAGTAAAAAAGGTGCGCTGTCGGCATGTACCTCAGCTGTCCAATGAAAAAAAAATTATTCAAAAATGTCAAAATGCGAAAGAGTTATTACAAAAATGCTTTCCCATAGGAATAGCATTAGCTCGCGAGCGTTTCCTCGAGCGAGGACAGGGGCCTTAAATAATATGTTACTTGTACTGTTAATGTAGAATGATTCCTTAGTTCACGTGCTGTTTCCATTTATCCTTTTCATGTTCGCTACTTTCCGGAGGAAAATACAGTCAAATTAAGTAACAATTTTATTAACATAGGACTTCTAGTTGATATGAAATAATTTTTTACTTAATTCTGATACTCGTGAATATTCAAATGTTCATGTTTACATGCGCCTGTTGCCATTTTGTCACTTAGTTCTAAAATCATGACTGAGTATTAATACGTTGCGTAAGAAGTCCTTTTCTGTATCTAGGATCATGCCCAGCATTTAACACAGACTCAAGAATTAACCCGCATTGATGAATACTGGTGTAAGAATTACAGTATTTTTTATTAAGAAATGTAATTCGCAAGAAAGATAAATTTTACACAATGAACTTATTAAATGAAGCCAGCACAAGCATTTTAGTACAACATCCTTTTAATTATGCTATAGCCGATAACAACTGCATTTCAATTTTAATTAATTTTAAAATTTGATTTTACTATTTTTAAATTATTTGAAATGTTAAACTTATGTAAAATTTTAAGCAATATCCAGAAAAGCATGAGACATAAATAATGATTCCTCAATACAAACTGTTCCATTGCAACTAAAGAAATGAAATCTTACACGTAAAAACTCCTTCTAATCGTAATTATTTGTTTCAATTCTAAAGATTGCCTTAAAAAATCCACTTCTATTCATAGCATTTAATGTGGAATGGTTTCAAACTGATTCGTTATAAATTAACTGCAACTTTACCTTAATTTATTCCTTATAAATATTAAAATAGGGGATATAAAAAGAAACAATAACATTCCTGTATGGAACAGTATTATTATTAGGTAGATTTCGTATGAAATACTACCTATTGCATTGTCTCCCATGTTGGAATTTCTGAAAAATTTTTGCGGATCTATACGAATCATGACTCCTAGACCCCAAAACCACCATCAGTAAAAAAGTTTATCTATCTATCTATCTATCTATCTATCTATCTATCGGTGTATATCACTTTCTTCTAGACACGATAACTTCCATAATTATGCTCAGATCTTCTTCAAACTTTTACATAAAATCAAGGAGCCTTAAATCTCGGTCGAGTTCGTTAATGGGCAAAATCGGACCAAGGGGGTGGAAATAGGGAGGGTTTTTGTGAAAACAGAAAAAACGCGACAACTTCTTATTTAAAATAGATATCGAATCAGTTTAAAGTTTATATTACTTCTAAGAAATGGGCAAAAAGTTTATGCATGACAGATTTTTGATAAAGTTAAAAATGGGCTCAAGGGACGAAAAAAACATGGTTTTTGGGAGAAAAAAAATTCATAACTTCGTCAATTCTCAAGATATTAAATCCAACTAAATTTTATATAAATGTACTTAATATTATCTAAAACTTTTGTATTTACAAGTTTTTGATAGGACCAATTTTTACCGAGGAAAAAAATTAAAAACGAAAAGAAAAAGGGGGGAGGAAAAAGAAAAAACCCATAACTTACTCAATTCTTAAGCAATGAAATCTAATTAAATTTATTTTACATCTTCACAATAAGATCTACAACTTTTATATTGACAAGTTTTTCATAGAACCCATTCTTATAGCAAAAATAAATTAAACAAAAATAGGAGTTGGAGTAAAAACCTTAAATCAAAACTGCTTATATTCTGACTCATTTTAAAATTCATTTTTGATTTTAAACGCATCCAAATGACAGATCCTCTTATTTAGGAACTATATAATGCGACGTTTTGGCCAATTTTTTGATAAAGGCAGAATATATTTTTAAAAAGGCTGCCAAAAAAGATATTTTGAACAGATTTCCTGAAATTATCGTCATTAAAAATTGATTAAGTATAACAAATTGATTAAGTATAACAAATTGCGTTTTTTCTGAGTCATTTTTAAATTCATTTTTGTTCTCAAACCCATCCAATTTACAGGTCCTATTATTTAGGAACTATATAATGCGACGTATTGGCCAGTTTTTTGATAAAGGCAGAATATATTTTTTAAAAGGCTGCCAAATAGGGTATTTTGAACAGAATTTCACGAAATTATCATGATTGAAATTTGAGGAAATTAAAAAAATTGCGTTTTTACCGAGTCATTTTTAAATCTTTTTTTGTTCTCAAACGCATCCAATTTACAGGTTCTCTTACTTAGGAACTATATTATGTGACGGAGTGGCCAGTTTTTTGATAAAGGCAGAATATATTTCAAAAAAAGGCTGCCAAAATGGGCACTTCGCACAAAATTTCCCAAAGCGACCATGATTAATGAACTGTGGGTATTCAAATAACAAATTGTTTATTTTATGACTCATTTTTAAATCCAATTTTGCTCTGAAACGCATTCAAATGACAGTTTTTTGTTACTTAGGAACTATATAATGTGCGTATTCTTTGATTTTTTGATAAAGGGTGAATATACATATTTTTAAAAGCTGTCAAAGTAAGCACTTCGCAAAAAAATTTCCCAAAGCGATCATGATAAAAGAATTGAGGTTGTATTCAAATAACAATTTTTTTTATTTTATGACTCATTTTTAAATTCAATTTTGCTCTCAAACGCATTCAATTGACAGTTTTTCGTTATTTAGGAACTGTGTAATGTGCCGTATTGGTCAGATTTTTGATAAAGGCTAAATATATATTTAAAAAAATCTGTCAAAGTGGGCACTTCGTACAAAATTTCTCAAAGCAATCTTGATTAAAGAATTGTGGATGTATTAAAATAATAAATTGGTTATTTTATTACTCATTTTTAAATTCAATTTTGCTGTCAAACGAATTTAATTAACAGTTTTTTGTTATTTAGGAACTATATAATGAGCATATTGGTCAATTTTTTTAATAAAGTAAGAATATAATTCAAAATATGTTGCCAAAATGGGCATTTGAGTAGAATTTCGTTTAAGAGGATTTCGATAAAACCAGTTCTTACAGAAAAATGAAATTAAAAAATTTTTAAAAGCGATTGAATAAAGTAGTTAAACTGGGTTTATCTCTAATCATTTAATTTTTTTTTTTTTTTTTTTTTTTTTTTTTTTTTTTTTTTTTTTTTGAGATGAAAACTTTTCGAAATCTACCTCCGCTTATAGGCCATGCCGAAAGGGATTTTTTTTATTTTTTTATTTATTTATTTTTTTTTTTGTAATTATCGCCCAACATAGAACAGGAACAATAAATTAGAAAATTTATATTCCCACAAGCAAAAATACAATTGCTGCTCCGTTAATCCCCTTACCAAAGGAAACATTTCTGCCCGACTTGTGCCCATTCACGCAATTAATGCGAGAAAATATTTTGCTAAAATTGGATTTTTAGGTATGACTAACTTCTCGAAAGCAAATTAGTTTTGTATTAATGAAAACCACACCGTAATAACTGGAAAAGAATTTAAAGGCGAATCGTTTCGTGTTTATTGCAATTATTCAGGGTATGTTGTTGATATTCTCCTTGAGTAATTTTAACGTGCTCGGAGGGATATTAACATTTATGTCCTGTATTTTTGTTTTGTCTAGAATCGCTAAAATTAAATACATTTTTTTGCTTTCCGAAAATGCTAATATGCTTCTTAAGAGCCTTTGTTTCTCAATAAATGAATTATAAGTTATTTAAAGTGGAGTATTAATGGAAATGGAAAACTAAAGTAGGAAATAAATAACCTAAATTTTCGCATGAAATATGTATGTAAACAAACAATTTTAGAAGAAGAAATTGGCAGTGTTATTTATGACGGCCGATTATCTGCGAAAGTCGTAGGGGGTCTTTCTAGGGGAAACCATCAAATATTTGCCTAATATTAGAAAAAAAAAACAGGGAAAACTCCGTACGGTTCGGGTGACGGGCGCGATTGGGTTCAAACCCAGCACTTCCCATCTATTAGCTTCTAGAACACAACTTCTCAGCCACTAGTGGGCCAAGAAGAAACTGGATTTAATAAAATGGGACGTATTGTAATTTTTTTCTTATTTAAATTCCGTCATTAAATACAATTTTTTCTATTAAATACTTTTCTTTATAATCTTGTAAAAAACTAGGACCACCAACAAAAAACAGTAAAGGTTTTAAATTATTGAAATCCAATATCACTGAAAAATTATACACAAAAAGTTATACAAATTTTGTTGTTTGCTTTAAAATTGCAATATTTTGTTCAAAAAATAAGCAAAACCAAAAAGTTTGATTTATTGAAAAAAATAATATACTTCTTAAAAACCTTTTCTAAATAAATATATGAATTGTAAGGTATTTATTAAGGAGTATTATTAGAGTTTTATAAAAAAAATAGGAAATAAATACCCTAAATTCAGTCAGGAAATGTGTATTTAAACAAATGGTTTTAGAGCAAGATATTGGATTTATTGAAATGTGCCTACTACTTATCCATAATACGTAGTACAGGACAAGTCTTGCAATCATTTTGAAAATCGAAATTTTTTTTTTACAGATTTATACGTTTTAGATTGTCGAGATTCCGAAAAACATATTTTTAGAAAAAAAAATTTGTCTTCCGTCCGTCTGTGTGTCTTTCTATCTGTCTGTCTTTAAACGCTCTATCGCTCGAACAAATTGAGATAGAAACTTGAAATTTTGTATGTTTAGTATGTAAGAATGGGACGAAGTCTATTTAATATCAGTAACCTCGATGATCCGGAACTATTTTTTTCGAACTCACGAAAAATTCGTTCTGATGAAAGGTACATAGAAATTTTCGATTTGTTTTTTTTAAAGAGTGGGCGTAAAAAGCAATAAAATAACATAAATTTTACATAAGGAACGAAGTCGATAGGATTATTAGCTGCTGAGATATTTGTAATCCTATTTTTCACATTCTTCGATTTTTAATGACCTTGTATTTCATTCAAATGTCAGTTCAAAGATATTATTTAATTGGAAAAAAGACGCTTAATCTGACACAGTAAACTCTTAGTTAATATGATTATTAATTTTGGAGTTATAAGGATGTTTCGTTTATGCAATTCGCTACTGCTTGAGTAGTTTGGATTCCATGATGGGTAAGTATTACGGTGCGCCCCCCCCCTCCCAACAAGTAGTTGTTCTTTCGTTCTCATTTAATTTAATTGATTAAATAAGATTTTTCATATCAAATAAGTTTCTTAAAATACATGATACAGTCCAAGAAGACGTTTAGGTCCACCAACAAGAAATGGTTTGAAACTGATACATTATAAATTAACAGCAACTTTAGTTTATTCCTTTCAAATATTAAAACAGGAGCTATAAAGAGAATGGGTAAACAGAATTATTCGTTTTCGCAATTATCTCCCAACATAGAACCAGAACTATGAATGTGAAAATATATTCCCACAAGCAAAAAAGAAAAAAAAATGCAATTGTTGCCTAGTTAATTACCTTACCAAAGGAAACCTTTATTCCCGATTTGTACCTGTTCACGCAATTAATACCAGAAAATATTTTGCTAAAATTGGATTTTTAGGTATGACTAACTTCTCGAAAGCAAATTGGTTTTGTATTAATGTAAACCACACCATAATAACTGGAAAGGAATGTAAAGGCAAATAGTTTCTTGTTTATTGCAATTAATAAGGGCATGTTATTGGTTTTCTGATCGAGAATTTTAATGGGCTTAGAGGTATATTACCATTTATGACTTTTATTTCGATTAACCCCAGAATTGTTCAAATTAAATATGCTTTTTATCTTTTCGAAAAAGCTAATATGCTACTTAAGAGCATTTTTTTAAAATAAACATATGAATTATAAGTTATTTATCGTGGAAAAATAATGGATTTTGAAAACTGAAATAGGAAATAAAAATCCTAAATTCTGGCATGACATGTGCATATAAATAAACGGTTTTAGAACAAGAAAATGGATTTAATAAAATGAGTCTTATTGTTCTTTTATTCTTATTTAATATCCTTTATTAAATATAATTTTTTGTATTAAATAATTTTCTTTGGATTCATATTACAGTGCAAGAAATAGTTCACCAACAAAAACAATAAAGATTTTACATTATTGAAATCTAATATCATTCCAAATTTATACGCAAAAAAAAAATATACAGATTTTGTTGTTTGCATCAAAATAAAAATTATATAGTTTTGAAAAATAAGGAGTAAAAAAAAAAGCACAGCAAAAATTTTGGTTTTTCGAAAAAGCTAATATGTTTTTTAAGAACCTTCTTTCTAAATAAAAATATGAATTTTATGGTAATTATTATGGAATATTAATGGAGTTTTCAAAAATAAAGTAGAAAATAAATATCCTAAATTCTATCATGAAATGTGCATATAAACAAACTGTTTTAGAACAAGAAATTTATTTAATAAAATACAGCTTTTATTGTTTTTGCTTTCTTATTTAACTTCCTTAACTTAACTCATACTGATTCATTATAAATTAACTGCAACTTTAATTTATTCTTTTCAAATATTTAAAAAGGAGCTATAAAGAAAAAAATGGGAAAAAAGAAGAAAAAATACGAGTTATAAAAAAAAAAAAAAAAACATTTATGCCCGACTTGTACCCGGTCATGCAATTAATACGAGAAAATATTTTGCTAAAATTGGATTTTTAATTATGAATAACTTCTTTAAAGCATATTAGTTTTGTATTAATGAAAACCACACCATAATAACTAGAAAGGAATCTAAAGGCTAAGCTTTTCTTGTTTATTGCAATTATTCAGTGTGTGTTATTTATTTTCTGCTCGAGCAATTTTAACATGCTCGGAAGGATATTAACTTTTATGCACATTATTTCTTTGTACTCCAGAATTGGTCAAATTAATATAGTTTTTGGTTTTTCGAAAAAGTTAATATCCTGCTTAACAGCCTTTAAAAAAAAATAAATAAATATATGAATTACAAGTAATTTATTGTGGAGTATTATTGGATAGGAAATAAATAATCTTAATTAGGGCATGAAATATGCATATAAACAAATGATTTTAGAACAAGAAATTTGATTTAATGAAATGGAACTTATTGTTATTTCGTTTTCATTTAACTTTATTTATTAAATACATTTTTTTCGTAATAAATCATTTTAATTACATTCGTGATACAGAACAGAAAAAAGTATATGACCACCAACAAAAACAGTACAGATTTTGTACGATAATGTGATTGAATATCATTGCAAAGTTATGCACAAAAAGTTTTACTTTGTTGGTTGCTTTAAAATTACAATAATATATTTTAAAAAATACCCCCCCCCCCCGAAAAAAGGGGTAAAACCAAAAACTTTGATTTTTTGAAAAAGCTTATACGTTTCTTAAGAACAATTTTTCTAAAACTAGTTGGATGTGCCAATCCCAAAACTTTCTTCTATCTCATACATGCATTTTAATATTAAAAAAAAAAGTTACTCATTTTAATGCTTTAATAATTTTAATTCAATACCCTACCAACTTTGATTTTCATCTTAAATTTCTGCTTCAATCAATTAATCGGAGTAAAAACGAATTACCGTCTCTGCACGAGCCGATGGACAATAGTATGATAGGCAGATTTTTTTTTTTCAAATTTAGGGAGGACCTACTTGCCTTTCCAAAAAAATAATCATATACAAATTGTTTAGTTCAGTTCTAGAACTAACTTCATACACAATTTTGAAAATGATATAAAATTCGGTATTGCAGCGTCCCCTTCCGGCGGATTTTTTTCAGATTCAGAGCGATCCAGCTAGCCATAGCCATACACTTACACAAAAAATTTCTTTCAATTCGATGCATAACTTTATGTACTTTTGGTCGGTGCAATATTGAAAATGGCACAAAAATCGCGATTGTAGCGCCCCTTCCGATGGATTTTTTTTCAAATTCAGGGAGGACCAACTAGCCATAGACATACAGATACACAAAAAATTTGGTTCAATTCAATACATAACTTCATATACTTTTGGTCGGTACAATATTGAAAATGGCTCATAAATCGCTACTGCAGCGCCCCCTTCTGGCGGATTATTTTAAAATTCAGGGAGGAGTAACTAGCCATAGTCATACACATACACAAAAAAATTGGTTCAATTCAATGCATAATTTCATATACTTTTGGTCGGTACAATATTGAAAATGGCACAAAAATTGCGATTGCAGAGCCCCCTTCCAGCGGATTATTTTCAAATTCAGGGAGGACCAACTAGCCATAGTCATACACATACACAAAAAATTTCGTTCAATTTGATGCATAACTTCATATATTTTTGGTCGGTACAATATTGGAAATGGCGAAAAAATTGCGATTGCAGCGCCCCCTTCCGGCGGATATTTTTCAAATTCAGGGAGGACCAACTAGCCATAGTCATACACATACACAAAAAATTTGGGTCAATTCGATGCATAACTCCATATACTTTTGGTCGGTAAAATATTGAAAATGGCGCAAAAATCGGGATTGCAGCGCCCCTTCCGGCGGAATATTTCAAAACTGAAGCAGGACCTGCTTGCCACAGCGAAAAACACTCAAAAAATTTGGTTCAATTCTATGCATAACTTCATACACTTTTTGATGGTAGAATGGCGACATACAGACAGACACACAGACACACGGACAGGCAGATATTTCGTAAAAACATGTTTTTTAAAATCTCTGACCCCTAAAACGTGTAAATCCGTCGAAAACCGGAAGTCTTAAAAAATTTCGATTACAATACTTTCTTCTATTGAAGATAGAAGAAAGTAAAAAAGGTGAGTGAATTAAAAGGTATTTACTGTAGAGTACTAATGTATTATTAATACTAAATTAGGAAATAAATGCACGAATTTCTAACATGAAATGAGCATATAAACATATCATTTTTGAATAAGTTATTGCACTTTATACAATGCCACTCGTAGTTCTTCCATTCATATAACTTCCTTTATGAAATACTATTTTCATATTAAATTATTGTCTTTTTATTCATGTTACAGTGCAAGGAAAAGTTTAGGACCACCAACTAAAATCGTAAAGATTTTACATTATTGAAACCCAATATCATTAATCATCATAAATTACACCAAAAGTTATACAATTTTGTTGTTTGAATGAAAATTACTAAAATATGATTTAAAAAATAATGAAATATATAGGCAAAAATAAGCAAAACAAAAAATTTTTGTTTTGCAAAAATCTAACATGTTTCTTATGAGCCTTTTTCCTAAATAAATATATGAATTATAAGGCATTTATCCTGGAGTATTAATGAAATTTTAAAACTAAATTAGGAAATAAATACCGGCATGAAATGTGTTATAAACAAATAGTTTTAGAAGAAGAAATTTAATTTTATAAAATATCACTTAAACTTCTTCCTTTCTTCTTTAACTTCCTTAACTTAACTGTAACTGATTCTAACAGATGTAATTTTACCGTTTTTCATTTTTGGGTGAAAAAAGTCCGGACCAGGATTCGAACCATGGTTGCATTGGCTGAAGCCGCCAATGCTCTACCAACTGAGCTGAAAAATGGAAAAATTACATCTGTTTATAATTAATTTACCGATTGAATAATCGTGTTTCAAAATTAATCTAATCTAACTGATTCATTATAAATTAACTGCAACTTTAATTTATTCTTTTCAAAAATTAAAACAGGAGCTATAAAGAAAAAAAATAACATTCTTCTATAAAAGAGAATTAATCTTTTTCATTTTTACCGCCCAACATATTACTAAAACTACAAATGAGAAAAAATATTCCCACAAGCAAAAATACAATTGTTGCTCCGTTAATCCCTATACCAAAGGAAATATTTATGCCCGACTTGTACCAGTTCATGCAATTAACACGAGAAAATATTTTGCTAAATTTGGAATTTTAGGTATGACTAACTTCTCGAAAGCAAATTGGTTTTGTTTTACTGAAAATCACACCGTAATAACTGGAATGGAATCTAAAGACAAAGCGTTTCTTGTTTATTGCAATTATTAAGGGTATGTTATTGATTTTCTGCTCGAATAATTTTAACGTGCTCGGTGGTATATTAATATTTATGTACATTATTTCTACTTACGCCAGAATTATTCAAATTAAATATGCATTTTAGCTTTTCGAAATAGCTAATATGCTACTTAAAAGCTTAAAAAAAATAAACATATGAATTATAAGGTATTTGTTGAGGAGTAGTAATGGAATTTGAAAACTTAAGTAGGAAATAAATATCCTAAATTATGGCATGAAATGTGCATATAAATAAACGGTTTTAGATCAAGAATTTGGAATTAAAATGGGATTTAATGTTCTTTTGTTCTTATTTAATGTCCTTTATTAAATATAATTTTTCGTATGAAAAATGTTCTTTGTATTCAAGTTACAATGCACGAAATAGTTTAGAACACATCCAAAAACAATAAAGATTTTACATTATTGAAATATAATATCACTGCAAATCTATACGCAAAAGGTTACACAAATTTTGTTGTTTGGTCAAAATTACAATTATAGGTTTTTTAAAAATAAGCAAAACCAAAAAATTTCGTTTTTCGAAAAAGCTAATATGCTTCTGAAGAGCCTTCTTTTTAAACAAATATATGAATTTTAAGATAATTATTGTGGAATATTAATGGAGGTTTCAAAACTAAAGTATGAAATAAATATCATAAATTCTGGCATGAAATGTGCATATAAAAATGATTTTAGAACAAAAAATTTGGTTTAATAAAATATGACTTTTATTGTTTTTGCGTTCTTATTTAACTTTCTTAACTTAACTCAAAATGACTCATTATAAATTAACTGCAACTTTAATTTATTCCTTTCAAATATTAAAACAGGAGCTATAAAAATAAAAAAAAATAACATTCTTGTATAAAACAAAATTATTCTTTTTTGTAATTATCGTCCAACAAAGAACCACGACTACAAATGAGAAAATATATTTTCACAAGCAAAAATACTATTGTTGCTCCGTTAATCCCCTTATGAAAGGAAACATTTATGCCCGACTTGTACCCACTCATGCAATTAATGCAAGAAAATATTTTGCTAAAATTGGATTTTTAGGTATGACTAACTTCTCGAAAGCAAATTGGTTTTGTATTAATGAAAACCACATCGTAATAACTGGAAAGGAATCTAAAATCGAACCATTTCTTGTTTATTGATATTAATCAGGGTATGTTGTTGATTTTCTCCGTGAGTAATTCTAACATGCTTCGAGGGATATTAACATTTATGTTCTTTATATTTGTTTTGTCTAGAATTGTTAAAATTAAAAATATATATATATTTTTTTTTGTTTTCCGAAAAAGCTAATATGCTACTTAAGATCCTTTGTTTCTTAATAAATTAATTATAAGGTATTTATAGTGAAGTATTATTGGAATTGGAATGCTAAAGTAGGTAAAACATACCCTAAATTCTGGCATCAAATATGCATGCAAACAGAGCAATAAATTACATTTAATGAAATGTCACTTATTGTTTTTTCGTTCTTGTTTAACTTCATTTATTAAATACAATTTGTATTAAAAGTTTTCTTTATATCCATGTTACAGAGCACGTAAAAGTTTAAAACTATCAATAAAAACAGTAAATATTTTACATTAATGAAATCCAATATCATTACAAAATTATACACAAAAAGTTATGCAAATTTTGTTGCTTGCATTAAAATTACAATAATATGTTTTTAAAAAATAAGCAAAACCAAAAGGTTTGTTTTTAAAACAAGCAAATAAGCTTCTTAAGAGTCTTTTATTTAAATAAATATATGAAGTATAAGGGATTTATTCTGGAGTATTAATGGAATTTAAAACTAAAGTAGGAAATAAATACCCTAAATTCATAACATATAAACAAATGGAATATAACCAACGTGCATATAAACAAATGGTTTTGCAACAATAAATTTGATTTAATAAAATATGAATTTTATTGTTTTTGCGTTCTTATTTAACTTCGCTAACTTAACCTAAATGATTCATTATAACTGCAATTCATTAACTACAATTTTAATTTATTCCTTTCAAAGATTGAATTCGTGAGCTATAAAGACAAGATAAAAATTATTCTTGTGTAAATCAGAATTATTATTTTTCGTAATTATCGCCCTCACTGTAAAAAAAATTCAAGAGGTTACTAAAAATTTTTTAGTAAATTTGTATTCCACAGAATTTTTTAGTAACCATTACAAACATTTTTTGCAAGCGATACAAGCATTTCTTTTGTAAACTGAACAAAAGAATTTTTTGTATAACTAACTTAATTTTTTTTTAAGCTATTGCATAGCTTTTATCACGGGCTTTGAGCGCGGCGACCGAATCCAAAAATTCCGTAACGCGAAAAATCCTAACACATCCGTAACGAAAAAACCTAACACTCGGCTAACTTCGTTTCAGCTCGGCAGACTTCGGCATGGTATCCTTCGGTAGACTTCGGTAGACATTGATGCGGTATTTTTCAGATATTTAGAGGATATCAAATCTGAAACTTATGTTTCTTATTTCAGTTACCATAAATCTATAGTTTCAATAATAAAAATTCCTGATAGAATGTGTATAGAAAAAAATCGTCTTAAGATAAAATAAGGTATTATAATGTAGCTTTTGGTGAATGGAGATCCGCCCAACGGTGAGGATCGAAAAATTTAAAATGCTTATAACTCGCGATCTAATTTTCGTAGCGCGGCCAAATTTTGTTTGGTAATTTATTATGAGAGAGTGCTAATTTTTCGTGACAGGAGACCCCCCACGGTGAGAGTCGAAAAATTTAAAATGCTTATAACTCGCGATCAATTTTCGTAGCACGGCCAAATTTTGTTTAATGATTTTTTATAAAACAGTGTTAAATTTTGGCGATAGAAGACCCCCCCACGGTGAGGGTCGAAAAAGTTAAAATGCTTATAACTCGTGATCTAATTTTCGTAGCGCGGCCAAATTTTGTTTGGTAATTTATTATGAGACAGTGTTCCTTTTGGTGACAGGAGACCCCCAACCGTGAGGGTCGGAAAATTTAAAATGCTTGTAACTCGCGATCTAATTTTCGTATCGCGGCCAAATTTTGTTTGGTAATTTTTTATGCGAGAGTGTTAATTTTTGGGGACAGGAGACCCCCACGGTGAGGGTCGGAAAATTTAAAATGCTTATAACTCGCGCTCAATTTTCGTAGCACTGCCAAATTTTGTTTGGTAATTTATTATGAGACAGTGTTAATTTTTGGTGACAGGAGAATCCCCCATGGTGAGGGTTGGAAATTTTAAAATGCTTATAACTCGCGGTCTAATTTTCGTAGTGCAGCCAAAATTTGTTTGGTAATTTATTATGAGACAGTGTTACTTTTGGTGACAGGAGACCCCCCACGGTGAGGGTCGAAAAATTTAAAATGCTTGTAACATCCGATCTAATTTTCGTAGGGCGGTCAAATTTTGTTTGGTAACTTATTATGAGACGGTGTTTCTTTTGGTTACAGGAGACCCCCCCCCCACGGTGAGGGTCGAAAAATTTAAAATGCTTATAACTCACGATCTAATTTTCGTATCGCGGCCAAGTTTTGTTTGGTAATTTATAATGAGACAATGTTAATTCTAGTGACAGGAGATCCCCCGTGGTGAGGGTCGAAAAATTTAAAATGCTTATAACTCGCGATGTAATTTTCGTAGAGCGTCCAAATTTTGTTTGATAATTTATTATGAGACAGTGTTACTTTTGGTGACAGGAGACCCCCCCCCCCATGGTGAAGGTCGCAAAATTTAAAATGCTTATAACTCGTGATCTAATTTTCGTAGCGCGGCCAAATTTTGTTTAATGATTTATTATGAAACAGTGTTAAATTTTGGTAACAGGAGAACCCCCACGGTGAGGGTCGAAAAAATTAAAATGCTTATAACTTGTGATCTAACTTTCGTAGCGCGGCCAAATTTTGTTTGGTAATTTATTATGAGACAGTGTTACTTTTGGTGACAGGAGACCCCACGGTGAGGGTCGAAATAATTAAAATTTTTATAACTCGCGATCAATTTACGTAGCACTGCCAAATTTTGTTTGGTAATTTATTATGAGACAGTGTTAATTTTTGGTGACAGGAGAATCCCCCATGGTGAGGGTTGGAAATTTTAAAATGCTTATAACTCGCGGTCTAATTTTCGTAGTGCAGCCAAAATTTGTTTGGTAATTTATTATGAGACAGTGTTACTTTTGGTGACAGGAGACCCCCCACGGTGAGGGTCGAAAAATTTAAAATGCTTGTAACATCCGATCTAATTTTCGTAGGGCGGTCAAATTTTGTTTGGTAATTTATTATGAGACGGTGTTACTTTTGGTTACAGGAGACCCCCCCCCACGGTGAGGGTCGAAAAATTTAAAATGCTTATAACTCGCGATCTAATTTTCGTATCGCGGCCAAGTTTTGTTTGGTAATTTATAATGAGACAATGTTAATTTTAGTGACAGGAGATCCCCCGTGGTGAGGGTCGAAAAATTTAAAATGCTTATAACCTGCGATGTAATTTTCGTAGAGCGGCCAAATTTTGTTTGATAATTTATTATGAGACAGTGTTACTTTTGGTGACAGGAGACCCCCCCCCCCCAAGGTGAAGGTCGCAAAATTTAAAATGCTTATAACTCGCGATCTAATTTTCGTATCGCGGCCAAGTTTTGTTTGGTGATTTATAATGAGACAATGTTAATTTTAGTGACAGGAGATCCCCCATGGTGAGGGTCGAAAAATTTAAAATGCTTATAACCCGCGATCTAATTTTCGTAGAGTGGCCAAATTTTGTTTGATAATTTATTATGAGACAGTGTTACTTTTGGTGACAGGAGACCCCCCCCCCCACGGTGAAGTTCGTAAAATTTAAAATGCTTATAACTCGCGATCTAATTTTCGTAGCGCGGCCAAATTTCGTTTGGTAATTTTTAATAAGACAATGTTAATTTTTGGTGACAGGAGGCCCCCACGGTGAGGATCGGAAAATTTATAATGCTTATAACTCGCGATTTAATTTTCGTAGAGCGGCCAAATTTTGTTTGGTAATTTATTAAGGTATTGCATATCTTTTATCGCGGGCTTTGAGCTCGGCGAAAGAATCTAGAAATTCCGTAACGAGGAAAAAACCTAACACTCCGGCTAACGTCGCTTGAGTTTGGCAGACTTCGGAACGTTATCCTTCGGTAGACTTCGGCAGACATTAAAGCGGTATTTTCCAGATATTTTGAGAATATCAAGTCTCAAACTTATGTTTTTTATTTCAGCTACCATAAACGTACAGTTTCAATGATAAAAATTCCTGATTAACCTACATGTATTGTAAGATAATAAAAATATTTTAAACGACATTAATTTCACATTTATTCAATAAAAGAAAAAAAATGTTTTGTTATCGGTCATCACGCTCAAAAAGTATAACTAGAATTAATATCAAAGACAAAAAAAACTGCATAAATAAAAAGTAAATAAATAATTATGATTGCATAAGTTGATAAAAAATGCTATGCAATAGCTTTACCGCGGCAGTTCCCGAGTGCCACACGTCTTTTTTGTATGAGCGACCACCCAGCAAATTTTAGTAATAGCTCCAAAATTATTTTTAATAACCATTACGTGGGCTCGATGGGCAGGAGCTTCCTTCGAGCTGCATCCAGACTTCTGAAGCTGAAGATTTTCGGCAAAACCGCAATAGATGTCAGCACCAAACATTGCTACTCCTCCGTTAGGATATTCATAATCCCTTTATTAATGAGTACTTACACTGCATACATTCGGGGCGTATTTGGCAGTGGCCATTATCGAACCCGGGACCTTTTAGCCTGGAGTCCGTTACTATAACCACTATGCTATCTAGGTCACACCAAGTGAGTTTTAGTAATAGCTATTAAAAATATAAAATTATTAACTCTGTTCGTTGCTATCTTTTCCCTAGTAATTCTTACAGATTTTCTTGTAACCGACTAAGATTACTAGAAATTTTTTGGTAATTACAAGGATCACTAAAGTTTTTTTAGTAGATCGACACTTTTTTATTTTACAGTGCAACATAGAACTATAAAGGAGGAAATATATTTTGAAAAGCAAAAATATAATGTTGCTCCGTTAATGTTCTTAACAAAAAAACATTTATGCCCGGCTTGTACTTGTTCATGCAATTAATAGGAGAAAATATTTTGCTAAAATTGGTTTTTTAGGTATGACTAACTTCTCGAAAGCAAATTTATTTTGTATTAATGTAAATCACACCGTAATAACTGGAAAAGAATCCAAAGGCGGAGTTTTTCTTGTTTATTGCAATTATTCAGAGTATCTTATTGATTTTCTGCTCGAGTAATTTAAAATGCTCGAAGGCATATTAACATTTACGCCCTTTATGTTTTAGTCCAGAATTGCTCTAATTAAATATAATTTTCGGTTTTCCGAAAATACTAATATGCTACTTAAGAGCCTTTTTTAAATAAATAAATAAATATGTAAATTATAAGGTATTTATTATAGAGTATTTGTGGAATTTGAAAACTAAAGTAGGAAGTAAATGTCTTAAATTTTGGCATTAAATGTGCATACAAACAATAGGTTTTAGAAAATGGAACAAGAATTTGGATTGAATGAAATGTGACTTATTGTTTTTTCATTCTTATGTAAAATCTTTTATTAAATACAACATTTCGCATTAAATAATTTTCTCTGTATTCATGTTATAAAGCTGGGAATTGTTTAGGGCGACCAGCAAAAACATTACAGTCAATCAGGGTAAATGTGCGCCAAATAAGGATAAATTTGCGCCAAATCATGTTAATTTTGCTCCACATCTAAGAAACTTTGATCCATTCTGTCATTGTGAAATCTTAAGTTAGTGTTTCTAGTGAGCTGCCAAACTCACATTATTACTGTTATCTATATTTTGAGGCCATAACTTCGTCGTTAACTCAAGTGATGTAGCATATTTAATGTTTTTTTCTCTCTTGGTCATAAGTTACCCAGATAGGTTACCCTGATTGATAGTAAAGCTTTTACCTTTCTGAAATCCAACATCGTTGCAAAATTATACACAAAAAGTTACACAAATTTTATTGTTTGCTTTAAAACTACAATATTTATTTAAAAAAATGAACAAAAGTCAATTTATAAATGATACAATTTGATAGAAAAAGGTTGAGGACCAGTATGTTCAAAATTTAAATTACACATGCAAATAATTTGTGCATTAAATCTCAGTTCTTTTTTTGCTTCTTTGTAATAAGGATAAATTCCGAAAATGAATATGAATAGGATTTGGCTAGGTTTTTACATGTTGAAATGGATTTTGTTTCCATATTTCCAAGATGGCTCCTTTCAATCGAACAATTGAATTAAACTTCTGTCTCTTGGCATAATTATAATGACCGAAGACTTTCCATATGTTTCATATGTGATCTATATCGAGACTTTTAGATGGTATATCTAAAATTTTGATGTTGTTTGCAGATCTGAAGTTGCCACAGTTTTGCGGAAAAGAAAATAAATGTTATTTTGAGAAAATGCCAAATTCCGAGTCCAAGAAGTGAACTGAAACTGGAACCCTTGGAATAGGGTCCGGAGTTCAGCTCTCGGCTTTCAACTTTTACCCATCTGTTTTTTCTACACTTAGCTATCAATATGATAAATCACATATTAAATATTCCAAAAAAGTTTATAGTTTTATAGTAGAGTAGCATTAAAAACTACGAGCAAAAAAGATACTAAGGTGCTAAAATATCAAGGAACAATTTAATGATAAGAATCTACAGAGTTGAGTAGCCAAAAAGGAAAAGAAAACAAAAAATTAAAATAATGACCCAAATAACTAGGACCTTACCTTTTGAACAAAATATTAAATGTAATATCCAAATTCCTTTTAATTTCGCTTTTAAAAATATAACATAGAAAAGACGAGGCCGCACATATACGAAGAATAGTAATCACTATAACTCATTTTAAATGGAAGATGTTTATTTGGTGTACTTATATCAATAAATAAATATTCTAATTAATAAATAATTATTCGTTATTACTACAAATTCAAAAAGTAGAAAAGAGATTGAATAAACATTTTTTTGGAAAAAGAAAGTTCGATTTATTTTTTAGCAGCAGCAATATTTATTCTTTCGATTAACGCAAGAAGAAAAATATGTTTGTTTTGAATTATTAAGTGTAACTTAGTTTCATAATGGAAATTAGTTTTATTTTTATTATAAACTAACACGAATTAAATAAATTCATTTCTTGTTTTCTTTTCCATAACTACTTTCTACAGTTATTAATTTACTGTTCTCATTATTTTAACATGGTTCAAAAGCTATTAAGATTTATGTACTTAATTTACTATTTATAGATTATTGATAGATTATTTCAGAGTAAATACATTCTATGTTTTCACAAGATTATCAAACGCCATGAGCAAAACAACACAATGTACAGCCAATTATTGTTTGTGTTGATTTTAATGGCAATATGTGTGAAATTTTATATTATGAATATTTTGCGAACATAAATCATTTACACTGTAAAAAAAAAGGGTCGATCTACTAAAAAAACTTTAGTGATCCTTGTAATTACTAAAAAATTTTTAGTAATCTTAGTCGGTTACAAGAAAATCTGTAAGAATTACTACGAAGTTACCACGAAGAGAGTTAATAGTTTTATATTTTTAATAACTATTACTAAAACACACTTGGTGTGGCCTTGATAGCATAGTGGTTATAGTAACAGACTCCAGACGAAAAGGTCCCGGGTTCGATACTGGCCACCGACAAATACGCCCCGAATGTATGTAGTGTAAGTACTCGTTAGTAAAGGGATTATGAAAATCCTGTCGGAGCAGTTAGCAATGTTTGGTGCTGCCATCTATTGTAGTTTTGCCGAAAATCATGTAATGGTTATTAAAAATAATTTTGGAGCTATTACTAAAATTTACTTGGTGGCTCATACTAAAAATTTTTAAGTTAGTTATACAAAAAATTATTTTGTTCAGTTTACAAAAGAAATGCTTGTTTCACATGCAAAAAAAAAGTTTGTAATGGTTACTAAAAAATTCTGTGGAATACAAATTTACTAAAATATTTTTAGTAACCTCTTGAATTTTTTTTACAATGTACTTTCCCCTTACATTCACAAAAAATATATCGCCTTTTTTCGTTATTTCTAATAAGTAAAACTATGTTATCTAAAATAACATACACAACATTTCGGTAACCATGACGTTTTGCTGTAATAATTTACGATATAAATCGATATTTAAAATTCTTGATATTTAATTTGAAGATTTTCAATGAATACAATATTCTCACAATATTGAGGCGAAGGTTTCCAATTCCAATTTTATGAAATATGTAGTAAGATAACTTATTTAGAATTTCTGCATATTCATCTCGGAAAAAAATGACATCGAGTGCATTACATGTGCAAGAAATAATGCCTCATTTAACCATTATTAACACTAACGCTGAATTGTTGTATTACTTATTGCGATCACTTCATATCTATAGGTGTATATAAAAACAAAATTCACGAATACGTCAAAAATACTAAATCAGTTTTAACATAATAGAGGCAATGTATCGATTGTTCAAAAATCTTAAATTAGGATCTCAGAAACCAAGGGGTGCAAATGACAAAAATTCGATTTAAAGTAAATTGGGTTAAAAAAATTACTGACGTTAAATTTGAGCATCAATAGCATCATGACATAAATAGCAATTGACTGAATTGCAGTATAAAACAGCTCTTTATTAGAATAGAAAATAAAGCCTTTGTGCAAAAATGTTTAAAGATAGAAAACCGACGATTATAAATGCACAAATAATGTATGAAAAGGTAGCAAACAGCTGTTTCGAATCTACTTTCGAGATTCTTCATCAGTGCAAAACTCAGCGAGCTAGAAATCTCAGTTTTGCTTTTTCTAGCTCGCTTAGTTTTGCACTGATGAAAAATTGCAATAGTAGATTCGAAACAACTGTTTGCTACCTTTTCATACATTATTTGTGCACTTATAATCTTGGTTTTATATCTTTAAGCATCTCTTTATTTCATTGTGCTCTTTGAACACTTATTTCAATAACTATTGATAAAGTAGAGCACAATTTTCCTTACATTTATAATTAATCAATATTGACAATCATTCGGCAAATTTTGTTGATCTCCGGAACACAACACATAATTAGAAAATCATTTATATTTTTTTACCTGAAAAGAAAACAGCATACACTGTTAAAACTATTCGTGACATATTGCACCTTTTAGAGGTGAAAGGCTTGTCTCACTGGTGACATCCCTAAGGGAGCTATAATAGCACCCTTAATTAAGGTGAAAAGATGGCATCCCTAACCCAGAGTGCCCAATAATAAAAAGAAATTATAAACCGGATTTTGGCCCGCGAAGGATTCGAACCCACAACATTTAATTGCAATCTCAACGCTCTAAGCGTTCGGCATCAATCTCACCTTCGAAACCTCCCTGAAATGTTCAAATATCCTGAAATTCAAAGGAGGCTTTATATAAAAAGCTCTCCAAATTTAGCCATCCGAAGTTTTAAACGAAATTGGGATAGCGCATGAAAAGTGATAGTCTTCGTAGGGAGGAGTTGCTATTTTCATCCACCAGTGACGGCCAGTTGAAGGGAAAGGACGCACATCACAGAGTATGCGCAAATGAGTAAGGGATGAAAATCTTCCATCGTTATGCATTGTGCGGCACCCTAATTAGCGTGAATCACTCATTGAGGGATCAAACGGCACCCCAAACACATTTTCAAGCCCGCGGATGCCAAATGGCAACACCTTTTAACCCTTGGGCGTCAAATGTACCTAGTTTGTCCCCTTTATTTTTAAAAGTGTATTTTTCAGGTCGCCTGTGCACTTAGCTCATTTTTTTCAATTTATCGCTTATAATCCTTGGCTTCTGAGGTCCACAAAGGAATTTGCTAATTAAGCACCTGGCCGAAATATCTCCAACCCATGTTCCACGGATCACGGGTGGCTCTCTCTGAAGGTATTTTAGTGATCTGTCGAGTTACTTCAAATACCTAGAACAAAATGTTTTTTTCTGTCATCTTATTTATCAAAGTCCTTATTAGAGCAAGTTCATGACTGTTTACTCTTATTCTTTCTGTCTCGCGTCAAATACATTGATGTGACTGGACATTCTTTGAAATTTATTTTGAATAAAGATCATAGATCAGAGACATACAGAATATTTTTTTTTTTTTTTGTATTAGCTAAAAAGTTGCAAACATAACGCCAATGTTCCAATGCTTGTATTACTAAATTAAATAATTACACAGAATTTCTGTTATTAAAATTATATATCGTATAAAAATATTAGGATTTTGAATCTAGAAGATTTTTGCAATTACGAAATGCTAATGAACAAATTTGCAGTGAATTTGAAATTAAAACGTTTAGACGTTATTTGCCTACATTATCTAATTATATTAGTTGTAGACCACGGAAATTTGATAATATATTTATATGTATCCCTCGGTTGTAAAATTTGAAAGATATCTAAAGTAGCCCAGATTGTTCACGTGACGCATAAAATAAATCAACACATACAAAGAAACATTGCATCTTATGTAAAAAACGCGTTTCTAGCGTATTTTAATAATGTTGTTGTTTTATGCAAGTGTTTTTAGTGGATAGTATGCTGTTTTCATTTCTTTAAAATTTCGTTTTTCATTCGAAAAAATCGTGTTTTTGAATACCCGAATAAAATCATGTTTAATTTGTATCGATTTTTAATTTTTTAACAATAAATGTTAAATTGCGAAACCCGTTTGGACACCAGCAGTATAGTACAGCCATTCGTCATTTTTAAAACTTTGACTCAAATAAATGTTTCACATTTTTTCATATATTTATGGCATACCAATTTAATTTATTTTTGTAAATCATATTTGATAAATCCCTGCAAATTATTCTTCTTGTCCAAATTGTAAACTTAGTCTCAGCAACAGAAGTTTGTGTGTATGTTTGGAGGGGCCATAAACTGCTGTAATAAAGAAAAAAGAGAACCAGTATAAGATATCTTGTATGTCTGTTTGTCTCTCGTCGTTAGGTAACTAGTTTATGTTTTTCATTCAATTTGCCTTTGATTATTGAATTTTTTTAATTTATTTAATAGAATAACTCTACGTGTTTTACAAGAGTCATTCCTTTAGCAATGATTTTTTTGTAATGTTGCACTTAGTAATTAATAAATATACTACGTAGCAGAGCATTTGTGAGTAATTCTCCCATTTTACGAATTATTTTGCGTAAAATTTCTTTTATGAACGATAATACAAAAAATGAAGAAATACTCTATTACATTCTAATATTCTTTTATACAAATGAAATCAACTTTTTCTTCAGTTTATCTAACAACTTTTAGTAGCAGAAAAAAAACATAAATGAAAAAAGTTTATAAATTAGGTTTGTCAGACAGTCTCTCTGTCAGCACTATAGCTTGGATACACTTATCAAGAATATCGTGTGATTGTTTTAATCTCCTCAGTCCTGATTTCACCTGGAGGATACACTAAAGAACACCCTTTAACAGTTTAAATTCTTCCTGAATTATTAAAATTACATCTTGACTTTATAAATAAATGCATACATATTATAAGCATCGATATATAGACTTCTACATCTTTGAAAATGTTTCATAATAATTCTTTATCATTTTTTGTGGTCTCTTATAATATTTGTTTCAGGAGGTTATGTTGTTCAGCTTTATTATCAAGTAAGATTTTAAATATGAAGTGTGTTTACAGTTCATTTACAGGGGCACTCAAAAGCGAGACTCTATTACGTTATAGTTTTCAGGAAAAATGCTTTCGGTATACTAGTTGTCTTCATACGAAAACAGTTCAAAGCGTGCAAATTCGCGATTTGGTGAATAAGGTAGGAAATGCGCATGACCAAGCAACATTATATGTATCTAATATGCATAGTGTTGCAAAACGTCTATTATGTTTTCGTTGTTTGAAGATAGAAGAAGATTAAAAATGGCTCGAGTGTTTACAGATCCGCCCAGACAAGAGTAACGTGCAGTAATAAAGTTTGTATCGGCAGAATAATGCAAGCCTGTTGAGATTAATCAAAAAATAGTTGCTGTGTATGGAACAAATTGCTTATCAGAGACAATTGTTACTGATTGGTCACGAATATTTCGCAGTGACCGGGAGAAAACAACGGAGTTGCGTTCAAGTCAAGTGCTCCGAGTTGTTTCCGATACATTGATTGCGAATATTGACAGTGCGGTCAAGATGAACCGTAGACGAAGCATTCGTGATTTCGGTTCCATGTGTACTGCACATCACATTGTTTCCTGTATTGCTTGTCTGAAGTACCGAAAAGTGTGTTGCCAATATGTACCACACATTGGTGCCCATGCTGACCGTATACAATAAAGAATGTCGAATGACTCTTAATTTGCAACTTTTGTGGCGTTAAAACAATGAGGGCGATGCATTTCTTCAGCGTATTGTTACTGGTGACGAAACATAGTGTAACCACTATGTGCCACAAGGAAAGTCCTCCAGCATGTAGGGGAAAGAAACAGGAACAAACAAACCAAAAACTTTCAAAACATAGATGCTTGTGGGAAAGGTTAAGCTTACTGCATTTTTTATATTCAGGGACTATGATGGCAAAATGGTTCTGTGGTGGCGATGTTTGAAAAATAGGGCACATTTTATGAGTTAGGCCGAGATCGCAGCAAAAAAAAAAAAAAAAAAAAAAAGAAATAAAAGGCACGTTTCTTATGTGTTAGGCCGGATCGTAATGCAATATCGTAGAGATACCCAGGATCGTTGTTTTACTTTTTTTCTGGAACGAAGTATATCAGACATTACTTTGATGAAGAAAACTCAGTTCACAAAAATCACAACTAAATTGTCTTTATTTTTGAAGAACACGTGAAATTTTGAGGACATCAAACATCGGTAAAATAGCTTATTCACTCAAAGGTGCAGTAGTGCAGCACACATAGAACATAATAAAGAAAATATTTGTCAATTTGACAACAACGATCAAGCGTGTTACCTTCACCAAGTCAAAACATAAAACTGACTAAAATTTCACATTTTCACAAACGCCAAAAAAGTCTTTTGGCATAGAATAGATTCCCAATCCGAGCAAAACAATGTACAGGTAAAAAGGACCGTTACATGATAAGCAAAGGGGAAAATTTAAAAAAAGAGCGTTGCCAAGAATATAGTCTTTATCGCTCGTGGCGAGAACGTGCAGCAGCCGGCAACCCTAAACAGAATTACTCAATCGGTAACAAATTAAGTTCTTTATACAAGACAAAAAGAAATGATTGGGAAATAAAAATAGCAGTTATTTAAAACAGTCGTTTGATATTTAATCAACTGAAGAACAAGAAAGAAAAATCTAGAAATGGAATGATATTTTAAAACTAATTTATTATTTGTTCTTTTTTTTATTTATTATTATTATTTTATATGCACTTGGAGGCGAACACACAATAAAAATACTTATTAAAAATGCTTTTCTTTTAAAATTAAATTTTAAAATAGGGGGGGGGACTCACATTTGAAAAATGAATAGAAATATATATAATAGAATATGTGTTACATCACATATTATCACTCGAAGGACCACAAAAAATATTTTTTTTGGCGAAGGAAAAAAAAATATTTTTTCTTATAAAAAAAGTAAAGTGTTGGGAATCTATGTACAAAGCACTAGCAAAAATACACTTATAAAATATGAATAACTATATGTTTATAAAAATTACAAGTTGTATGTATAATATATATAAAACACAATACAATATACAAAATATTACCCCAAAAAAATTAAACTTTAACTTATGCCTAGGCCTTTATATACATGCATATATGCTAGTCATTGCTTTTAATATCAAGCAATTTGATGTGTATACACAACCTATTTTTTATATTCTTCATCATCATTCAAGTGTAAGCGCTTACAAAAAAAAACAGTTCTGCTGTAAAAGCAAATCTTTAGATGACATATTTTTTATTTATAGAAATTGTCTTTTATGTTGCTGTTGCTTGAAAATACTTGCAACTTGTTAAATCAATTATCATAACAGTTTACATACACTGTTTAAAACACACATTTAAATAAATGCTGAAAAAAGATTTTTTTTTATAAAAAATTCTAAATACTGACTTGATACAATGTTTATAGTTGAATTAAATTTACACAAATATAATACCTTTATTAAAATGTAAGAATCAAAATATGCATAATATGTAAATAAAAAAAAATATCAACACTGATCAGTATTAAAAAAAATTTGGAAATGTAAAATGCCATTCCAATAGAGTGTAGAGCAAATTTACTTAAGTGCATTATGAAATAAAATTGTCAAAATATTGAATTACACAAATATCAAAATAGTAGTATGAAAATAAAATATAAAACCAAATTGTACACTGCATAGGGAATCTAATACACAATGAACTGAACCAGCAGTAGACCAGTAAAAGATTCAGTACATAGTACACAACTAAACATAATTCTGTGTCCTGGCCCGTTAACACAAAACATGTGGCATTACATTTATTTTCTTGGTCTAAGATTATATCTTGAAATAATGTTTTGAGGAGAGCTATTGCTATTGTACTGCTGATAATTATTATTGTTGTTATTAATATTAGAGCTTGTATTTTTATTAAAGTTAGAATTAAGGTATGCATTTCTAGGTGGAGCAAGTAAAAGTCTATCTATATGCACTCTAAAAGAAGGAGCATGTGAATACTGATATTTCCTTATAGTAAATGAAACAGGTGAATGTTTCATAATAATTTCATAAGGACCAGTATATTTTGGTTTATATTTATCTCGAGATTTTAGATAAACAATATCATGGACAGTTAATGGACGTAGTTTTGCAAATTGTGAAAATTTTAAGTTTCTTTGATGTTGAGCAGACACAATGTTTTCATAAGCTTTTTGGTACATTGCATCCAGTTCTTTTAATAATTTATAAGTGTCAACATTATCAAGAAATGGTTGATTTGCATGAGTGTCATATGTATCAAATATTAATGATAACTCACGCCCAAAATGTAAAAGATTTGGTGAGAATTTTGTAGATGAGTGTGTGGAGCCATTGTATAAGCATTTGTGAATCAACAATGCATGTTCAAAAGTGTGTCCTTCAAGTAATAAAGTATTAACTGAGGTTTTAATTGAAGAATTGATACTTTCAGCAATCGAGTTCGATTGGGGGTGTGAGACTGAAGAATGAGATATTTTTATACCTAATGTTTCATTAAAAATGTTGTAAACACTGGAAATGAATTGGGAACATAGATCAGAGAAAATAACGCAAGGTCTTCCAAAACAGGTGAAATATTTAAACAGTGATTCAACAACTTTATTAGCAGAAGTCTCCTTTAAAGGATATAATTCCATATGTCTAGAAAAGTGATCTGTTACTGTTAATACTGAATAACCATTTCTAAAAGGACCTACAATGTCAATTGCTACAGTGTGACCAGCTTGTTTTGGAGTGTATGTTGCTTGCAAAGGTGCAGGCTGTGTTTTGTGATGTTTATGTTGCAAACATTTAATACAAGACGCAACATAATTTAATGTGTCTGTGTAAATACCTTTCCAAAAATATCTTTTACTTGCAAATTCATAGGTTTTCTTTAGACCAAAATGTGAAAGATGTGAAATTACTAAAACCTTAGCTTTTAATGAGTGTGGTACCACAATATAATAAGTAAATGTTGAGTCATGTGGCATGTTTTTTTAAACATCAACACTTTAGTATCAGGATGAATAAAGTACATGTCATATTTATCTGAACAACCATTGTTTAATATTTCATTATATATAACACATAATTCTGTATCTTTTAACTGTTCATTAACAAATGTCTCGTTTGATATTTCAAGCAAAGGATCTTTATGATTTTCTGAATTACCAACAGTCTAATAATACCAACAGTCAGAGATAGTATTTTCATGCTCATCATTCTCAATGATAGGAAGAATGTGAGTGGTATCATATACTAATTCAGGATTTGTGTCTAATGTTTCTTGATTATTTTTGAAATTATTTCTAGAAAGATAGTCAGCAAGTACATTTAAAGAATCTGGAATGTGTTGAAAGTTGAATGAATATTCAGATAACTCGGTGAGCCATCTAGTTATGATATCCACAGGGTTACTAACTTTTTTATGGTGTTTTAATGGAGCACTGTCAGACAAAATAGTAAAATTTCTGTTATAAAGATAATATTTAAAAGCAACAACTGCTTTGTAAATAGCCATTAATTCTAGCTTAATCTTGGGTATTTTTTTTCAGAAGGGGATAATGCTTTAGAAAAATATGCAACTGGTAGTAAGTTATTATCAAATTCTTGAAGTAAGACAGCTGAAATAGCAATTTTTGACGCATCTGTATTTAAGAAAAATGGTTTGTCCCAATCTGGTAAATGAACAATTGGTTCAGAAAAAAAACATTTTTTGAATATTATTAAAAATTTTGTCGTGTTCAGAAGTCCAGCGAAATTTTTCTTTAGGCCTGGTAAGCTGAATTAATGGATGTATGATTTCAGAAAACTTGGGTATTAAACTTCTATAAAAGGTCGCTAAACCAATAAAACCTTTTAGTTGGCGTTTAGTTGTTGGTACAGGAAAAGATATTATTCGCAAAATATTACTTTGAATGGGACTTATTGCATGATTTTCAATGTGAAAACCTAGATAGTTTGTAGAAGTCTGATGAAAAGTACATTTGTTGGGGGCAAGAGTCAAATTATGCTTTGATAAAACCTGTAAAATTTTCTCAAGTTTTTGTAATGTCTCTTGAAATGTGTTTGAACTAAATATAAAATCATCTTGATATGTAAATATACCTTCCAAATTTATTTCATCTAAAATCATGTCCATTAGTGCTTGAAACACTGAGGCAGAATTTTTTAAGCCAAAAACTAAACGTTTATACTTATAAGAGCATACTCAGATGTAAATGTCAATTTATCTTGCAATTCTGGTGGTAAGTCAATTTGATGGTAAGCTTGTTTTAAATCTAAGCTAGTGAAATATTTATAAGAGGATAAATTAGCAATAATATTTTGAATTTTTGGAAGAGGATAAGAAGATCCCTGAATAACTGAATTAAGCATTCTTAAATCCAACGCTAAACGATATTTTTGTTTACCTGAACCGTCAGACTTTTTCTTTACAATTAAGATAGGGCAAGACCATTCCGAGCAATGCCTTTCTATTATTCCTGCTTCAACAAGATTATCTATTTGCTCTTTAGCATCTGCCTGAAATGCTTGGGGAATGCTAAATGGTAAAGTTTTTATGGGGAAGTCATTAATAAATTTGATATTAGGTACAATGCGATCAGTATGGCCAAGTGTCTTAAGAGATTTTGAAAAAGCAGAATAATATTTTAAGAGAAGATCAGAGATTTCCTTCTTTTCATTAGCTTGTAAATGATCCAATTTAAAATCGTTTATAGAAAGATCTTTTTTTCTTTGAGCAAGTACCTGATCAGATGTAGTAATAAAATTACAATAATTTTCATTTATTGAAGGATTCAAATTACTTTCCAGTTCATTTTGATCAACAATTTCATCTGGTATACACAGATAACCTACTTCCATATTTTTACTTAAATGAACAACATGATCAGATAAATTTTCAATGTAAACATGCATGATTTTGGGATATGAGATATTTTGAACTTTATAATCTAATTTTATAAGTGCATCATGACATAACACATTATTAGAGGAAATATTACTACAAAATAGCATCTCATCTTGATCTGGTGAGATGTCATTTTAATTTTTACAAATTTGTGTTCATAAGGATTTAAGTTATCTTTGTGTGCAAGATATGCACAGATCTGATCATGCGATTCATTACTGTTAACTTTTTGCACAACATCACTTGAACTACTGTCATTATTATTTACCTCACTTTCAGAACTTTCATCAATACACATTGCATTTATTTGACTTTTTCTACATTTATTTTTTAATGGTACTTCAACACCATTTATTGAGGCAGTATTATCACTGGGATTAATAACAATATTATTTTTCACAATAAAATCATAGCCTAAAATTCCAACAAATTCTGAAGAATTTGCAATTTCAACAATATAAAAGTTATGCCGAAAGAATATTTTACCAATTTTGATAGATACAGAAATGCAAGAAGAGAATTTAACTGCAGAATTAACAGTTGAAATAGTTACTGAAGAAGCTTAATGTTTGTAAGAAATATCTTTTTTTATTTCATTAAAGAAATTAAGTGATAAAATTGAAATTGAACTTCCTGTTTCCAGTAATAAAAATGCCTCAAATTTGCCAAACTTACTGGAAATAATAGGTAAAAACGAACACTTATCATATACATTATAAATGACTGCATTTTCATCAGTCTGTGTTGACTGATTGTTGCAAATCTGAATTTCCTTAGAAGTTTGTGAATAAGTGGATTTAACTTGTCTTTCATCAAACAGTTTAAATTTATTTGCTGATGACCCAAGACAGTTTTAAGACAACAGCTCATCAGCTGTACTGCGTCTCACTGGTCGTTTAAAGGCTGAAATTGGTTATAACCAGAATTATCAAAATTAGTATTTCTGTATTGTCTATAATAATTCTGATCATACGATTCCCTTTTCTTACACAAATTCTTATATTTAAAACATTGGAGGGCCAAATGACCTCGCTTAGGACAAATTTGACAAATATTTACCTTTCTGTTATTTTTATTTTGAAACTTAAAATCAAAATTTCTAGAGTTTTTTGATTTGTACAACTCATGAGTGTCCTTCTTAAAACTAGGACGTGTTTGGGTTTCTTTAGTGTCATCTTTCTGTGTATTGTTTACAAATGACAAAGCATTTATTTTCTCTGATAATTCAGATATCTGTTTAGCAAAATCAATATGATTTGAATATTCATTATGAATATTAATTAATTTTTCATTTGACAAAATATTTTGCAAAAACTCTGCTCTTTCTACTGCTTTGTCATAGTCATCAATTTTTTCCTCCTTAATTTTGATTCGAATATCAGTTGATAAACACTGCAAAAGTTTCTTATATTTTATTTCGTTAAGAAAGTCAGGATCTTTCGTTTTAAAAGCCTTATTGGCCTAAGTGTTCAATCTATGGGAAAAATTACTGATACTTTCATTAGGTAAGAGTTTTATGTTATCAAATTCGATATCTATAACTGTTTGAGATTCTATAGAGAAAAATCGTGAAAGTTCCTGTTTATTTAGTTTTACACTATTTGAATTTCTAATTTTGTCATTCTCAAGAAAAAATTTTAGAGCAGGTCCTGCTAATTTTGTTTTAAGAAACAAGACCTCCTGATCATCTCTCCATTTTTGTATTTTTGCATAATTACTAACTACATAAAAGAAAAAATCCAAAGTGGTTGGATCACCTTCATAGCAAGGTACAGAAATATTAAAATTATTTTTTGATGAAGTCATTTTCAAATAAAATATATACTTATAAATACTTAAGCTTGTTCAAATATATCATAATCAATTACAAATAATAATAACATAAAATCAAATATATAATATGAAACATAAAATGAAATAAAGAAAAAGAAATCGTACATTACCTTTCTTCATAGCTGAAAACAACATAAGAAAAAAATAAATACATTCCCCCTTTTTTTTATGGAAAAAAATAACGAGAAACAAACAAAAAAAAAAAAAAAAAAAAAAAAAAAAAAATTGTTCTTTCTGAGACTATTATAAGTTGATGCAGTTACTAAGCATTTGTGTTCAGCGTTCCTAAATTTTTTTTATTCTGAAGAGGGGGGGTGGTCCACATTAAGCACGATTTGAATTAGATGCTCCCACACAGAACAGAAAAACCCCGACACATCTTTTTAGAACGACTCTGTAGACAATAATTTTGTAGAATTGAAATTCCGTTTGAAACATTCCAGGATTGTACGTCGTATTTTCGTGCAGCATATCTCACATGTCTTGTATTTGAACACCACTAGCACCAGTAGAAACTATAAATGTCGAAATCACTATTCTTTCGAAAACACTTTTTTACCGTACCATCCGGAATTCGAAGCAAAATACGGTGCACATACAAATCATATTTTCGTCTCATTGTTTTGCATATACTTGGACAACTTTTCCAGAAAAAAACCCTTCTTTACGGCACCAAAGTTCTATGATGGCAAAATGGTTCTGTGGTGAACCGTTACATGATAAGCAAAGGGGAAAATTTAAAAAAAGAGCGTTGCCAAGAATATAGTCTTTATCGCTCGTGGCGAGAACGTGCAGCAGCCGGCAACCCTAAACAGAATTACTCAATCGGTAACAAATTAAGTTCTTTATACAAGACAAAAAGAAATGATTGGGAAATAAAAATAGCAGTTATTTAAAACAGTCGTTTGATATTTAATCAACTGAAGAACAAGAAAGAAAAATCTAGAAATGGAATGATATTTTAAAACTAATTTATTATTTGTTCTTTTTTTATTTATTATTATTATTTTATATGCACTTGGAGGCGAACACACAATAAAAATACTTATTAAAAATGCTTTTCTTTTAAAATTAAATTTTAAAAGAGGGGGGGGGACTCACATTTGAAAAATGAATAGAAATATATATAATAGAATATGTGTTACATCACAGGGACCCATACTTCTGAAGTTTAAATATCCCAACGTTGCGATCAATGCCCAACTTCATGCGGAAACACTTGATGCTTTACATAAGGTCTGGATAAACGAAGACCTATTAAACTGTGTGCAGGAATCATCATTCTTCACTATAATGTACGTCCTTATGTCACCAATGGTGTTATTGATGCGAAACAGAAGAAGAAAAAAGTCCCTTAACATCCTGCTTTTAAATCCGTATTTTTCTCCTAGTGAATTTCATCTGCTTGAGCTGCTGAAAAGATTTCTAGAGGGAGAAAAATTTTCCTCGGATGCGGCGGTACAGGACACAGTGCACGACTTGTTCAAGAAACAACCGAAATCATTTTTCGCCGATGACATTCGACGTCTTCCCGAACAATGAGATGCGTGTCTCAACACCATGAGTGACTTTTTTTCATAAACATTGCATGCTGCAAATTTAAATATACATTATTTTTTTTATTTCAATCAGTTTTGTGTTTTTTTTATTTATATTCCGCTTATTAGAACTGTCAAACGAGTTTCATTCGAATTATACTTCAGTGATAAGACTATTTCAAACATGCTAAGAAGTGTATAGGTAATTTCTGTGAATATACGGTGCTTACTGTGCAGCAATATGAGAACATCATTTATCTTTCATTTTAAATTTTTCATACTGTAATTTGTAAATGGGGCAAATTGGTTTTATAAGCGAGTTATGCAGCTTTTAAAATGACGAACGCATAATTTTTCATCGAAACCGGTTCCAAAAGTATTCTTTTTCTTTCGTGATTTTCTCTCACATATAATATTTTCTTCAATTAAAAGCTAAATGTAATTTCGTTCGCTATTCACCTCTGTTCTCCAACTCTACCTCACTCTGTCCATATTTTCCATCTTCTGTTTAAGTAAAAGTACTTTTATAAATAAAAAATCCAAAAAGTAAAAAACGGCCTTATTAGAGATTGACCTCAGTTATACTGTGCTGAAAAAACACTTAAAACTATTAAATTTAAATGGAAAATTCAAAAGGAACCTAAGTATACGTTTAACATTAGTGAGCGGCTGGTTTCAAAGAGTGAAATGCCCTTTTACTGGGATCGCATTTATATTAATCCTCATATAATACTAAGATTTGCGAAAACTTCTTTAAAATCTTTGGTTATCAAATTCTTAATTTTGTGCCAGGGATCACATTATTTTAATTATTTTTTGCATTTTTGCAACTCTTGTATTCAATTTATTTGACCAAAAGTATTGAAATAAATATAAATAAGAACCAAACTGACAATTACAGATCTAAAAACGTTCGAAACAGAGAATTGTGAGAAACTCGAAAGTCCGGGGTTGCCCTGTAAATCATATGATATTAGACAAAATAGCTTTAACTTTTACTATTCTGTCCTGGAACATATATAAGAATTGAATAAAAAGCTACATTTTCTTTTATATACATATTGAAGTTGACATTGATATATTTGAAGATAAATCGGATAAAATGTATCAATATTTTCTTGACACTTATCTGCCCTTCGAAGATTCTATGAATTTATCGACTTTGATTTTTTTGTGAAAGTATAGATATAGTTCTATTTCCTAGATTTCGGATATAAAGCAAGATTTCTATGCCCATCAAAATATTTTGCATACAGATAAAATGAATGCAAATTAACATAAAACCTTTATATTTTTCATAATGAAAATAATTATTTTCAGCATATATTTCAGCATATATCAGCATAAATGATAATATTGTTTCAAATACAAAATAATAACTGCTTTAAATATCACTTTTGTAATTCTTTGATTAAATATTTAATCAAATATTTAACTTAATTTAACTATTTTGAAAATTTTTTTAGACATTACAGTCTAATGTTTTTCAGTAGATTTTTGTGACTAAAGAAACATTTAATTATGTTCCTAAATTACATAAAATGTATTCACTTTTATCTAGTGTACGTATAGTTTAACTTATCCTGCTCAGGTCCTGTCGCCTGTAGGCGACATAAAAGTACACACTTCAAATAAATTTAAATTCTTCTAGAATTGTTAACAAGTTGGAAGTTGCAAGTGAAGCGTAGCAAATAAGGTGCGTTCGTACGATAACGAAGTTTTAAAAATATCAATCTCATAAAATTGTAAATAGTGCACCAGTTAGTTAAAATGCGCACCAAACAATGTTTTTCCTATACCATTATGTAATGGAATACTTTTGTGTGGCCTTGTAAATCGATAACAAATGTTCTTTGTACCACAGATTATGCAAAATGTGCATTATAATATGTACTTTATAGATGTATATCAATTTTATTATGCTCGATTGAGTGTAACCATTAAAATGCACTAGAAACATTTTTCCCCATTGACCGTAATGCAACGGAATACTTTTGCTTGTCCTTCTAATTGATCTATGCATCCGATTTTCATAATATTTGAAATGACTCGACAAAATTATGTAATAATTAAGTATTTTAAATTTCAAAAGATTAAGATGGATTTGAAACTTTTTGCCCCATTGACTGTAATGTAATGGAATATTTTTTATTGTCCCTGTAATTGATACATGCATTCTATTTTCATTAAATTTGAAATGACTTGACAAAATTATATAATGATTATATTTTTTTAAATTTCAAATCATTCGGCTGGGTAGTTTTTTCGTTTTTATATGTGGATGGATGGACAGACAGATAGACAGATGGACGGACGAATTGAACGAAAACTATCGGTGCTACGTATTTACATAATTACGAACGCACCTGAGAATTGCTTCTAGACTTTTTAAATAAATTATTCCATAGCATAATCTTCGATAGATTGACTGATACATCTTTAAAGATGTTTTATAGCCATTTTTAAAAAGTTTTTATGATGCATCGTAATATTTGTCTCAGAACAGAGGAGTTTATACGTATATGATAAAGCAATATTATGATGCGTATTTTTATCAGCTATCTCTGTCCACATATATATACTTTTATTCTTTTTTCCATAAAACTAAACCGTTATTTATTATTATTATTATTTACATTTTGACTTTATTTCTTAATCGATGAATGTTTTTTGCCTTAAAAGAAAACCAATAATTTTCAATACTCTATGCTGATTTCCGCATAAAATTTTTCTATTTTCACCTGCTTTTTAAAATTGCCGTCAAGACAATGTGACCGAGATATTATTTTCGTATACCATTCACTTATTAATTGTTGATGAAGTATTAATTTCATTTAAAAAAATGTTAGCTTGAACGAAAATTTAAACTACGTAAAATGCTATTAATGCAAGAGGGCGATTTTTTAGTAATCGGGCTGCAGAAGAGAGCGATAATCCTCAAACATGGCCCGAAAACATGGACATATGTTTAACCCTTTGAGGGGAAGGAATTATGTAATTCAAAATTTCCACTGGAAATTTATATATACTAGCAGGCTATGCCCTCTGCGCTGGTCAATATTTCAAAATTAACCGTGGATGAAACGAACTGGTGAATTTAAATTTGTATTTTAAAAAATTTGGACCTCCAGCAGCACCTTGTTCATTGCTGAAAACGATTTAGGCACCATTGTGATATTAAATTATCTAAAACGTTGCGCAAAACCCAGCTATTTAGAAGTAACTATTTTAGTTTATTACTAACAGTGCACATTTGGAAGCGAAATGAGACCATTATGGCAACAGGATTTAAAATTTTTCCTTATCTGAAGAAATATTAATTATTACAGTCGTTACCATGGTACAACTTTTGAAAAATTTCTTCACAACTTTTCATTATCTGAAGCCAGGAACCCAAAGCTACTCCCACCTAAAAAGTTTATATATATATTAAATTTTGTCCGCGCGATAAAAGGCACAATTATGCAAGAATCATCTTCAAACTCGTCAAGTACATTTAGATGGTTAATATCTCAGTGGGAACTGCAAATGAGCAAAATCGGCCCAAGGGGGTGGTAATTGGGAAGGGTTCAAAAATTTGAATACCATCTTAACATGGCTTTCACAAAAACAGCTCTTACGAAAGAATAGCAGGAAAAAAAATAAACATTTTTCGTTACAGCAAGTTGCCAACGATAAAAAAAACACACACATTAAAATTCTCGCTACAACAATTACTTTATTATCGCAAAATTTCCTCCTGAAAAATGAAAACAAAATTATTTGCTCTTTCGTATTTAAGCATTTTCTCTTTAGTTATTTAAGATAAAATTGTGTAAATTTGTATAATTTGGCGAACGATTTGGCGAAATTGGTTGACGTGATAATCAAGTAGTAGCCAATTTACACTATTCATATTTCACAAAAGATTCCTACACAGACATCATATACGCAATAGGTTTAGCACGATTATCTTGCAATGTGGCAAAATCTTCGTTTTAGAATACCAGAGAAATTTATGTATATTTTATTTTTTTTTTATCATTTTATACAGCAAGTAACAATAAATAAAAAGTAACTGTAGAACAAAACAACAAATATCATTTCAAAAAAGAAAAAATGAAAGTAAATAAACAACTTATCATCAGATAAACAACTATAGCTGGGTTACCGTATGAGGAAAATAATGCCATTTTGGCGCCAGTGAGATACCTCGATGAGTATATGACCAAATCCGTGACAAAATTTCCATTTCGAAAAAACTTTAATCGGTATTTATACTGCATTTTCCCTACTTATGTATAAGAAAAAACTTTGACACATGTATGCACCACATTGACGCAATTTTTTTCTGACGCCAATTTGGAGAACTTGGTTTTTAATTACCAATTTCATAAATATTTTTTAATTATTTTGTATTATTTGAAAAAAATAAATAAAAAAGTTTAATTAATAGCTATAGAACAAAATTATTTTTATTATTTTAAAAACAAAATGAAAGTTAATAAATAGCTTATTAATAAATAAACAACCATAGTCGGTTTACCATGTGTGGCATAAAATCACCATTTTGTTGCAATCGTGCGAATGTGGTGCGTATATGTCATCCGCGCCAAAATTTTGACATTTATACTAAAATTTAAACATTATACGCATTTTTTTTTTTTTTTTTTTTTTTTTTTTTTTTTTTTTTTTTTTTTTGCTATAACTGCTATTTATATATTTACAATTAAACATAAAAAAATATCCTAAAAATGCTCTCACACATTTAAAAGAGAGTGAGAGAATTTAGTAATTGTGAACATCGCTCCGGCTTATGCCTTCTTGTATAAAATCGCATTGTTTGATGACAAAAGTAAATTCAAACACCTAAATAAACAAATAATATACCATTAACAGATAAAACCATTTTTAAAAGTAATTCTGCTATTTTGTCCTGTAAGACACATAATGGTAGAGTTAGATTTAATTTTTTTTTTTTTTTTTTTTTTTTTTTTTTTTTTTTTAATAGAAAAATGTTATTTACGTTTTATCGAATAAAATATTTAAAATACATTATTGTTAGCCTGTGCGAAAGAGAATAGCGAAAGTTTGATTGAAGAAATATTGAAGAGGAAATGGTCAATTAAAAAAGACTTTTAAATTTTATTCAGCGGGAATTTTTCATTTCAAAATGTTGAATTTATCTATAGTAATAACGCATAATTGAATAAATTTACTTTGAATTGCAAAATTTTTCCTTCAGTACTACTTGGTTATACCGTCGACCAATTTCGCCAAATTATACAAATCGCCAAACTATTAGCCAGATTATATAGATTAGCATAAATTTTCATTTAAATAACGAAAAACGAATTAGCAGAACATATATAAAAGTAGAAATTAAATGTCGAATTAAAAGTCACTTGATGACATAATTAATATTTATATTATGCTTAATGTCAATTGAATGTGACATTTACGATCATCCGTTATTGACATTTAATCTTGGAATTTGGCGGTAGATTTTTAATCGACGGGTTAAACTTTCCTTCTTTAGTTTCTAAATTTTAAATCTAATTTTTCATGTAAGTGAAATTGACGAAATGGCGCAAGAAAAATTAAATTAACAGTAAAAAACATTTGCAAAAAGAAATGAAAGGGTTACATTCGTTGATCACATTCTTCAAAATTACGGTGAAAAACTTTTGAAAAAGTTATGACATTATATTACAATATATACGTGTGGCAAAAATTCATACTAAAGCTAAAATTTAAATATTTGATTCAAATTTTAAAAATATATACTCATATCTATATAATTTACGACTGAATATTAAAATATACTCCAAAAAACTATCTTCACTTGAAAAAAACAACATTATTGGGACCATTAAGAACCTAAGTCAGGCATTAATTCAGTAGTGATTTTCGGCTTAAAAACACATTCTTTGGCGACAAAAGCAAAATGAAAATGGCACAGAAACGAATGTGTAACTCACAACTTACAATGTCTTTTACAATCAAATCTACTTTTTTCTGCTGTAAGTTATATTATACGGAGTTCAATAAAAAAAAAGAGAAAGAAAATAATAAAAAGGGAAATAACTATCATTCAAAATTCATTTAATCAATTTCTGAAATTCATGTTTTTATTCTAACACCAGGGATAAGTCGCCAAAAGTTGAACCAATTGTTATATTTCGCGTTAATTTATTTTTTAAGCATTACAAATATTTTTTTCATTTTCAAGATAAATATATTTTTATAATATTACGACTCATTTAAGCGGTGTTTCTTTATTATTATTAATATTATCAGCAGTTATTTTCTGCTATTATTTGCAAGATATTTCTAATATTTCTAATAGATATAGCCATTTAAATTCTTTTAGCAATTATAATTTTCGCCAAAAACAGCTACTGGCAACCCTTTTGTCAAAAATAACCGAAAAATGCGAAATTTACTACGAAAAATCAGAGTTATCCCTGTAAATTTGAATCATAAACCTCCGCAAAAATATTTCCTATCGAATGATACAATCGGCAAAAAAATCCATCGGGTAGTTTTTGAAAACACTCGTTTGGAAGTTTCAGAACTTCTGCTTTATAATATATATGATATATTTTTTTTCAAAATAAAAATAAGCAATTTCATGACTTTTTTTTTTCTCTAGCAAAGTTGAAAAAGTAATATTTAATAAGATTTCCTGTGCTAGTATTCATTAATCGTATGTGGGATATAATATATCCCACCACCCCTTAAGGGATTAAAGTTATATATCTAAATCAATATACTAAAATTAGAGCTACAAAGGGTTTAAAAGAACACATTTTTCTATTATTATTATTATGTCAAACATATGCCTATATAGTTAAACAATTTACGAAGCCATAAAAATATATATGTAAAAAAAATCAAACATAATAACAAAGTCAAAATGTAACAATAAGCACGTTTTCAAATAAAAAAAGCTCATCATTAACTAAGGCTATAAGCCCCCGGATTTGACTCAAGTTTCTAAAATAGGCATTGATACATGCAACAGTTAGTAACCGATTAAAAAATATAATTTTTACAATTGCTGAAAATATTTTCATTTTTACTTTCTTTTATCTTCAATAGAAGAAAGTATTGTAATCGAAATTTTTTCGACTTCCAGTTTTCAACGGATTTACACGTTTTAAGGTTCAGACATTCCAAAAAACGCGTTTTTACAAAATGTCTGTCTGTCCGTATGTTGCAATTCTACTATCAAAAATATATGAATCTTTTGGGGACAGAATTTTGAAACTCTGTGCACTGTTTTAAAATATGTGATAACGATATCGCAATATTATTCTTTTTTTTAAATTACTATAAGACCACTACAAAGTATTATTTATTAAAACTACAATTTTATTGAATTTTTTCATAAACATCGCTAAACCGCTTGTAGAATTTTTTTTCGTGAAACAAACTTTTGAACAAAGCATTTCAAATCTATATTATAAAGGCCAAACGTATCTGTGCGTAACGCATACGTCATTTTGCGCATAGCAACACTCTCAAATTTTAAATGAATATCGGTATTGCAATTTTTGCTACTAAAAGTTTTAAACTTCTTTCTGTCACACATTTTCAATTTTTACACCATCGTGTAGGAAAAAAATATACTTTTAAATGATATTTGTTTGAAAGCTGTGTCTTAATTTGTTTTTGAAATATTATTTTTTTTTTTTTGTAGCTTTTAATACCTCTTTTCTAATCGTGGCAACAGGAGTACTCCATTCCTTTTTAAAGCAAAGGATAAAAGGGAAAAAATCGAGTGCTGTATTTTTATGTAGCCATTTTCTCATTAAAAGGGAAAAAATAGAAATTTAAATATCTTCTGTTATAAAACCCGGTGAATTTTGACTTTATTTACAAAAGTTGATGAGAAAAGAATATCAACAGTTTAATATCTATTTCAGTTAATAGTATTGTGACTTCAAGTTTTGAATCAAAACTATCAAATTAAAATGCCGATTTCTTTGAAATGTGAATACAGATGTGAAATGTACATTTGTAAATTTTGATATGGTGAAAATGATGCCGGGTTTAGATTTCACGAGAAAAGAAAAAATGATTGAGTCAAAGTTGAATAAATTTTGCTTTTTATCATTTTGGAATACTAGCATAAGAACCTGAATTGATAACTTTATCATAATAACATATCTTTATTATTTTTTACTGCTTACATATACGATTAAAGTTTAATTTTAACATTTTCTACAACTGCGTTTTATAGAAATAGTATTTTGTTATTTAAACGATAAATATCGTTTGTTTAAGAGTTAGACGTACCAATATAAAATGCATTTTTTATTTTAACTAATTTTGTAGGTTTATTATAAGTTAATGAAACAGCTCCTTCTTAAAAATTTTCTTTCGTCAAAATTTGACGGGTTCAACCTTGTATTTATAAAAACACTTTTATGTAAAACAAACACTATATATCCAAAGATGACTGTGCACATGCGATTTTGTTGAATATCTAGAAAAATACGTGAGGAGTTATCCCGACACTCTAAGTGTGCCAAAATAATAGTACAGGTCACACATTTCTGGGAAGATTTTTTTCCTGAGACTCTATAGAGGATAGTCAAAAATTGAAAAAGAACGAATATCTTTTAAATAACCCTGTAAAAACTAATGTAGTAAAAGCGCTCAAACTGTAGATTATGATTAAGTGGCTTATTGTAAAATACTGTGTTTATTTTTATCTGGATAGAATGTACACTCGTAGAGAAATTAAGGTTTTATAAAAACAGTCCCAAATTTTTTCAAGTTTTTTGCTTATAATTTGCAGAGTTCTTAATATAAAATAATGTTCTTTTTTGGAAATATGACACACAACATTGTACACAATACCCTGTCATCAGAATTAAAAAATAATAAAAATTGTATGAAAAATAAGCAGGTTTAGTAAATATTTTTTCTTTGCGCATGCGTGAACGAAAACTCTATTTGCATACTGGGATAGCTAAATGTATAGAGCAACTTCTGTAAAAGTTTCAAAAACATAACTTGAAAATTCTGAAAGAGATCGTCTATAGAATCAACTCAAAATCCGTTATTTCCAAAATGAAGCAAAACAAATCTGGAGTTTCATCCAAATATAGTACCTGCCATATTGTGTATTCTATATTGCCTTTAATCAATGGATATATGGATTTAACCCCTTATCTTTTTGCCTCACTTTGGGGATAACGTATTTTGAGCTGATTCTATAGACGATCAATTTCGGAATTTTCAAGCTATGTTTTTGAAATATTTACAGAAGTTGATCTATACTTTTAGCTAGCACAATATGCAGATGAAATTTAGATATCCTTGACGCATGCGCAATGAAAAATTATTTAGTAAACCTGCTCATGTTTCATACAATTTTTATTAATTTATAATTATGATGACAGGGTATTGTGTATAAAGTTGTTTGTCATATTTTAAGAAAAGAACATTATATTATATTAATATCTCTGCAAATTATAAGCAAAATACTTTTGGGACTGCTTTTGTAAAAACCTTAATTTCACTGCGTATATACATGCTATCCACACAAAAATGTAACACAGTATATTACAATAAGCCTTTTAAGCATAATCTACAGTTACAGCACTTTTGCTACATTAGTTTTGACAGAGTTAACCAAAAGTTATTCGTTCTTTTTCCATTTGATGACGGTCCCATATAGAGTTCCGGGAAAAAATCTTCACGGAAATGTATGACCTGTACTTTTATATTTACGCGCTTAGATTTTCATGATAATTCTACATGTATTTTTCTCGATATTTAACAAAATGTCTAAAAATGTAATAGGCCGGTCATATTTGGCCATATAGTAGCCATATTGTATTTATCTTCATATGGGTGCGGCTATTGTTCTGTATATTCTTTTTGGAGAAAAATTCGAATCAGCTTTTGTATCTGCCTGATGAAGAAAGTATATAATACGTATTTCTAAACTATTAGCCTTCCCCTTATATTTATTATATATTTAGATTTACTGTTCTGAATTCTGAAATAATATTAAAACATTTAGGGTGCTTTAAATTTAGTTTATTTTCCTTAAACAACTAAATTATATCCAGCTTTATAGCAAAAAATGATTTCATTAATAGTAAGAAAGCACAACTTTCCAAAAATATGCATAAACATAGTGTATTATTAAAATAATTATAATTTACTATAATACTCAAGTGTTGTAGGTCAATGTAATTACTATTGAAATTATATATATGCATATGTATATATATCAAACCATTAATTGTAAAACAATATATAAACCATTGAATTATTACGAAATTACCGATATGCATGTATATATATATATATGCATACGTATACACACCATATATAACTATTTTTATAGATATCAGATATTCTGTCGTTTGTAAAAAAAGCGAGTATCTTTTAACATGTATAAGCGATTATTGGAAAAACGTTTGGTCTTGTCTCTGCAATTGGGCAAAAAAGTTTCAAAAGGTTTTTTCGATTATCAACATGTTTTCTTTTCTGTCTCTTTTACTTTCGGTTAAGTTTATCCCATGTTTAAAAAGTAACGCGTTGTATTTAAAAAAAGCATTTTTTTTCTTTTCAAATAAAGTTAATTCAAAAATCTCGAAAATTATATAAATATATATATATATATATTTATAATATGTGAAAATACCATACTTTTATTAAAATCTAATTCTTCAGAATTCCTAACCATTCATCAACCGATAGTACTTATAAATAATATTAAAATAACTTATTATAAAATTCTTTTAATGTGTCAGTTAGTTGTAATGCTGTTTAGAATGAGTTACATATTTATTACTTTATCTTGTTACAAAAGCATTATTGGTTACACAAAAAAAAAAAAATATTTTTAAAAGAATGATATTTCTTTTGCCTTTGCATCTTTTCAGCTTTCTTGGAGCTGAGGGAGGGGGATGAGGATTTTTCAATGCGGAAACATTTCTATATTTATGTTTTAAGAACATCATATTTGTACATTAGTTAATTCTACAAAATACTAAGAAATTAATTTTAAAAAAAGATTTGAATGGGGTTATAAAAAATTGCAACAATATCCCTGTAAATTCAAATTTAATTAATCCTTCTAAATCCTTCAATTCTTCTAAAATCCTTCAAATATTTATTAAATGATTATGTAAATATTTTAATTTAGTCTAAACAATTTGCGTAAAATGCTTTAGAATGTAAAATTTTTATGAATTCATAGTGCGGTAGATAAAGGGTTAATCTGTTTTCTATTTAATCAAACGTAATTTGTGATTAGTTGCTGGAAATTACAGCTCTCTACAATATCACTCTCTTAATTTGCATTTTGCAATTCACAAAGGTTTACAACTCATTTTCAGGGATTGCTGAAATGTAGTACAGAGTGTTTCAAAAACGACCGGTATATTTGAAAAATCAATAAAATCTAAACGGGCAGCTATAATACATACGGGCATATCGTTTGTTGTAATTTGCTTGGGACAACAGTAAATTTTCAGGCAGACAAGCTTTCGACATTAATTACAATTTTCAGCAGCAGATGGCGCTACCATCTTGAAAAAACTAAAGTACGATATTTCCCACATATCTAACATATGCAGCAATAATTTGGCGTAGTCTCTGAACGAAATTACCAGAAACATTTATAAACGTGTCAGGCGGGATGGCTTCACATGCAAAAGAGATGTACTGCTTCAGTTGTTCAATTGTTTCTGGATTGTGACGGTACACCTGGTCTTTCATGTCAAAAATCCTCTGTTCTAATGAATAAACCATTTTTTTCACAGTAAACTTGTAATCTGTGAACAGCACACCTATGTTAATGAAAACAGGACAAAGTACTGTATGCCATAATAGTTAATGAATTTTAGAGGTGTAGGTTTTAGTTAAGATTAGATTTATCTTTATCAGACAGATTTACAGATTATATATACTATAGATTTAGATATTATAGATTTCTTATTATCAGACAGATTTATAGATTATATATATTATAGATTTAGATATTAAAGATTTATTATTAGATTTATTTTTAAAAGAGCAAATTTCATGAAAAATAAAAATTAACTCAAATTACAATAAAATAAAATGAATAAATATAAAATATCGAGTTATTTACATCTCTGACATAAAAAAGAATATCTAGTCTATCCTGAATGTAAACAATTAAAATATATTAAAATTTAAAAAATATGCTTTTTCATTAAATGTATAAATGGTTTCATGAACATTTGAAATCATGCTGTCTTATTATTACTATGCATATTTTTTTTTTACTAATTTAAAATTCTTTCGATATTTTTTGAGAAAACTCAAGCATGAATGCAGTTTTTTTTTTATGTAAAATAACCCTCGACAATGAAAAAATAAATCTACGGATTTTTTTAACTAAAGCTATGAAAAAAATGTGAAATATATCAAGCCATTACCTAGGGGATTTCTCTGATAAAGCGCGTCTTCCATTTAAACCAAATTTCCATAAATAGAACATTTTCTAAATCTTTGTAAAATTGTATTTAGTATTCTGTATGCTAAAATTCCCTACAGAAAGAATAAATATGTTTCACTCTGGTCTTAAAGAATCATTTATCTTTATTTAAGACTGTATAGAATTCTGATTTCCCAATGCGGAAAATTAACATCGCTTTTTGATGACAGACTTCATCTGCATTAGAGTATAATGTGTTTTATTCCAAAATAAAATTTAAATCTTTAGATGTAATTGCTTATTTAATTCTTGACAAATGTTATTAAATTTATGAAGTCTTTTATGATTTTCTAAAACTAAAATAATGAAATTCTTAAATAATAATTATTTTTAATCTTTCTTTTCAGTCATAAAAAACGATTTATTAAAAGCCGACCCTTTACCATCGGTTGATGTCTTTTGTTGTCACTTGTTATCTGCTCTACATTGTAAAAATAATCCTTTAAATTTACGGCAAAAACTACTGGTAGCAATGTTGCCAGCAGCTTTTGCCGTAAAAACTGCAGTAAAACTGGATGTAATAAAAAAATTACATCTAATTTTACTGCAATTTTTATGGCAAAAACTGCTGACAATATTGCTGTCAGCAGTTGTTGTCTTAAATTTAACGATTTTTTTTTATAGTGTAGGAAATAGACCGATGATAAAAATGCTTTTCGTGGAATATACTTTTAAAGGGAATTTATCCGAAATCATGCAGATTCTATGACAATTTTAGAATATTTATTAAAAATACTTCAATTTTTCAGCGAATGACAGGGAATATCGAAACAGTAGACAATTTCTAAATAGATTCTTCAAAAAAATCTGTAGTTTCAATGTCATCTGTCATTTGAATTTTTGAATTATGAAAAAGATAAGTAACCAGTATTGTTATATATATGCATGCTACGAGAAAAAGCATTAATATATGATATCAAACACTCTGTGTTGTCAATCTGTTGAATATCCTGCACTAGCTGCAGCAATCTATAGTTTTCATTAAAAAATCATTTTAAAATTTACTAATTCTATAAATAAATAAGTAAAACGCAAAGAAACATTTTTATAATATTAATTTTTGGTTTTCCAATTCTGAACAAAAACTCTTTGTAACTTTTTTAGCAATTGAATATGCTCTGTAGCATTTCATAACATTTAATGCGTGAGCACTCGTTTAGATATGTTATTCTTTTAGCATAGTTGGTTGCATCACATTATTGAAACCAATTTCTGTGTGGATAATTTGAATATGTTGTGATAAGTTAGAAAGAACTAGAAAAAACTTCAAGCTATGTAGACACCATCAAGAGCTGTTGCTATAGCAACATCCACGGTCCCTTGTAATATAAAAGGAATGGATACTGGATTGCAGATGACTGTTGCTGGTTCGGGAAACATAAATATTTGGGTTGTTCATTATTTTATATTACAGGGGGCTGGGCGCTGTTGCTGTGGCAACATCCATTCTGTTTCCGTTTAATATAAGTCTTGTTATGTGTAATCTATCCCATACATCAAAATCATAAATGTTGAAATTGGTTTGGAGAATGTGACGCTGCGTCCCGGACTATAACGTCAAAAGCTTAGACTGAAATCTACATGCCGAAGTTACATTGTCAACACGCATAAATTAAAATTTATCGGTGAGAATTTTAATTTTTTTATTAAGATTTATAAAACTTTAAATTTTACTTTTTAATGATAGATTACAGCGTTTATAACGCTGGAATATCAACAAATATATATCAAACTATTCCATTGTTATTATTGTTATTATTTTGTATCATCAAAATAGTATACTTAATAAAATTAAAGATGATTTTACAATGTAATAAAAAATAAATTAATTAAATGAAATGTCAGTTGTATGAAATGTTCGAAGACAAACTTTCATTGATCAAATAAACTAAGCATAAAAAAATCTAAGCTGCCTCTAGATTTGCATTCTTCCATTAATGCATTAATGTGATCATTGGTAAAAAATATCGAACTGCTTCATGACAGGTTATAAAAGTATTAGTTTGCATCATTTCTGCATGCTCTTTGAGATTCCATTTTTATTCTAAATTAATTTTTTGATGGTCGCCTTGACTAAAGTTGTAAGGCTTTCACTTATTTCTTTTAAAAAGTCTCTTTTGAAAGGTTTTAAAGAATTATATGTGGAAGCAAAGAGATTTTAAATAAAGTCTTATTAAAGGAAATTTATGAATAGACTTTTATGAAAAACAAAATTTAAGCTAGTTTATAAAAAAACTTAATTTAGCGAAATGTTTCATAAAGCTATTCTGAATATATATATTTTTTATAGCTAATCTTTTTTTATGTTAAGACTTTTTGACTTACTTAAAAACTACTTTGAAGTATGTTTGTTTGTCCGTGCGCCCGTGCTTTAACTTGCCTGAATATTGTCCGATTACCAAGTAAAAAGAATAATAATTAACATTATTTTTATAATTACCAAAACGTGGCTTACATAATAACGGAACGGGGTCATATATTACGTACGCCATTGATTAAACATTAATATTCCTGGATCAACCATAAACAAATTTCAGTTTTACAAATTTTGGTACTGAAAATATTTAAACTTCTGAATATCGCACAATTTCAAATCTTGCACCATCGTATAAAGTGAAAATGTACTTTTAAATTCAATCTGTTTGAAAGCTGTATCTCAGTTTGTTTTTCAGTTATTATTATTTTTTTATTTTATATACTTTTTTTTCATTGTGGCAACAAAGGTATTCTATTTCTGGACATTAAACATGGACCTATCAGGAAACGAATAAAATCCGGACATAACTTCAGATATGCATCAGATTTCTCTATTCTCGACCGCCAGAAAGAATCATTCTCAAAATGGTAGAAAAAAGCAGATTTTTTACATTAAAAAATAAATTAAGGTTTTGGAAATTATTACTCTAATCATGTTTATTTAAACTGTCTCGAAATACTAATCTAAATAGGTTTATTCTACTTTTCTTCTTAAACGAACAAAATCATTTCTTCAACATGATAAGTTTTTGCAGGAAATGTAAAAAATTAGAACATCAAACTAAAGGTTTGGAATTCTTGTGGTAGAAAAAATATAATACGCTTCTTAATTCAACTTTAAAGTTCCTGAAAACTGATTTAAAACAACAATTTAATGAAATACATAAATAATTTAAAATGATACTTTTCGAAAATTTAAAATTTCTTTGAAACTTTTTTAAAATGCAGTATTTTCCCATTTAATATGGTAGCACTTTTTTTAGCGTACATTAAATTTTAGCTTAATATACAGGATACATGAAAATGGGAGTAATTTACAGGGCTATACAAGATTATTCAAGTATGTTTCCATAAATTGATATAAGCTGCTGACGGTGAATTTTCAGCAGATTGTGCATTTATTTTCTATACTAGCTTTTAAAATATTATGTACAATACGTATAAATTACAGTTAATATACATATCTACGCAAACTAATTGGAATACTTTTCCACTATTTTCGGTAACTGCTGAAAAAAGGTATTCAAATATATTAGGAGCATTCTATAAAGTTTACATAGATATTTTTACCTTGTTAAACAGCTAAGTTTTGTTAAAGAATTCACAATGTGTTTGAATTTGTTTTAAAATCTAAGCTCTAGGGATAATATTTCTTTCGTGTTATTTTTGGCACAATTTTTTAAATTAAATATTTATATTTTTAAACTCATGATACTTGACTTCAATAAAGCACAGCACAAAATCAATAAACAAATGAATAAATACAGAAACTATTTTTTTTTTATTTTAACAAATATTGATTAAAGTTTCAGAAAGTACTATTCCAATCAAACTTTAAGCCTGTTTGTTTAAAGTATCACGCAATAGAAATCTAAACAAGATTATTCTATTTTCTTTTCTAAATAGACAACATTATTTCTTCCAGCAAGAAAAGATTTTGCACGAAATATAAAAAAATAGAGCATCAAAATTTGTGTTTAAATTCTTCTGGTAAAAAAAATTCTAATAACATTTTCGGTTTCTGGAATTTAATTTAAAACAGCATCTAAATAAAATACATGAATACTTTAAAATCCCGTTTCCCAAAATTTTTTAAATGCTTTGAAACTTTTTTTTTTAATTCAGTAGTTTACAATTTATTTTAGTAGCACTGTACTTTCGATGTACTTCAATAACTCTGAAATAAAGCAAAAAAATAAAGCATTATACACTGTTTTCCAAAAGTGAATGCTAAAAAAAATAGATATTAAATTATATAGATATTATTATTTTATATATAGATAATTTTAATTTGTTAAACAACTTGTAAAACAGTTCTGGTAAAGAATTCAAAAGTGTTGAAAACTGTATCAAAATCTAAGCTCTAGGCATGATATTTCTTTTGTGTTATTTTAGGCACAATTGTTTATTAAGTATTTATATTTTAAAACCCCTGATATTTGACTTCAATAAAGCACAGCATAAAATAAATAAACAAATGAATAATTACAGAGACTAATTTTTTATTTGATAAATATTGATTAATTGATAAATTAATTAATCAATATTTATTATTGATAATAATAAATATTGATTAAAGTTTCAGAAAGAACTATTTCGATCAAACTTTTAAGCCAGTTAGTTTAAACTATCTCGAAAAAGAAATCTAAATAAGATTATTCTATTTTCCTTTCTAAACAAACAAAAGTATTTCTTCCAGCATAAAAAGTTTTTGCACGAAATATAAAAAAAATAGAGCATAAAAAATTTTGTTTGAAATTCTTGTGCAGAAAAATTCTAATACGTTTCTGAATTCAATTTTTAAATTTCTAAAATTTAAATTAAAACAGTATCTAAATAAACATCTAAATAAAACACATAAATGTTGTTTCCCAAAATTTTAAAACTGTTTTGATTTTTTTACTTAAATTCAATATTTTACAATTTAATATAGGAACACTGTAGTTTCAATGTATTTCAATAACTGTGCTTTAAAAAAATAAAGCATTATACACCGCCTTCCAAAAGTAAGTAATAAAAAAAAAAAAAAAAAAAAAAAAAAATCGCATTAAATTTTCGCTTAAAGATTTATTTCAGTTTATTCCTTGTTTTACATTTATAAAGTCAGATAGAACTTTGAATATCTATTAACTGATAATTTTCATTAAAAAATGGTATTTATATTGAAAAACGATATTTGACTTCAATAAAACACATAACAAAAAAAATTCCTACAGAAGCTAATTTTTTATTTTAAGAAATATTGATTAAAGTTTCGGAAAAGACTATTTCAATCAAACTTTTAGCCTGTTTGTTTAAACTATCTTGAAATAGAAATCTAAATAAGGTTATTCTATTTTCCTTTCTAAACAAACAAAAATATTTCTTCTAGCATAAAAAGATTTTGCACGAAATATAAAAAAATAGAGCATCAAAATTTTTGTTTGAAATTCTTGTGGTAGAAAAACTTTAATACGTTTTCGAATTCAATTTTGAGGTTTCTGGAATTTAATTTAAAACAGCATCTAAATAAAATACAAAAAAGACGTGTGGCACTCGGGGACTGCCGCGGCAAAGCTATTGCATAGCATTTTTTATCAACTTATGCAATCATAATTATTTATTTACTTTTTATTTATGCAGTTTTTTTGTCTTTGATATTAATTCAAGTTATACTTTTTGAGCGTGATCACCGATAACAAAACATTTTTTTTCTCTTTTATTGAATAAATGAGAAATTAATATCGTTTAAAATATTTTTATTATCTTAAAACACATGTAGGTTAATCAGGAATTTTTATAATTGAAAATATACGTTTATGGTAGCTGAAATAAAAAGCATAAGTTTGAGTCTTGATATTCTCAAGATATCTGAAAAATACCGCTTTAATGTCTACCGAAGTCTACCGAAGGATACCGTGCCGAAGTCTGTCAAACTCAAGCGACGTTAGCCGGAGTGTTAGGTTTTTCTCGTTACGGAATTTCTAGATTCTTTCGCCGCGCTCAAAACCCGCGATAAAAGATATGCCAAACAAAATTTACGAAACAAAATTTGGCCGCGCTACGAAAATTAGATCGCGAGTTACAAGCATTATAAATTTTCCGATCCTCACCGTGGGGGTCTCCTGTCACCAAAAATTAACATTGTCTTATTAAAATTACCAAACGAAATTTGGCCGCGCTACGAAAATTAGATCGCGAATTATAAGCATTTTAAATTTTGCGACCTTCACCGTGGGGAGGGGGGGGGTCTCCTGTCACCAAAAGTAACACTGTCTCCTAATAAATTATCAAACAAAATTTGGCCGCGCTACGAAAATTAGATCGCGAGTTATAAGCGTTTTAAATTTTTCGACCCTCACCATTGGATATCTCCTGTCACTAAAATTAACATTGTCTCATTATAAATTACCAAACAAAATTTGGCCGCGATACGAAAATTAGATCGCGAGTTATAAGCATTTTAAATTTTTCGACCCTCACGGTGGAGGGTCTCCTGTCACCAAAAGTAACACTGTCTCATAATAAATTGCCAAGCAAAATTTGGCCGGGCTACGAAAATTAGATCACGAGTTATAAGCATTTTAACTTTTTCGACCCTCACCGTGGGGGGGGAGGGTCTCCTGTCACCAAAATTTACACTGTTTCATAAAAAATCCTTAAACAAAATTTGGCCGCGCTACGAAAATTGATCGCGAGTTATAAGCATTTTAAATTGTTCGACCCTCTCCGTGGGGGGTCTCCTGTCACCAAAAATTAACAATCTCTCATAATAAATTACCGAACAAAATTTGGCCGCGATACGAAAATTAGATTGCGAGCATTTTAAATATTTCGACCCTCACCGAGTGGGGGTTCCTGTCACCAAAAATTAAAACTGTCTCATAATAAATTACCAAACAAAATATGGCCGCGCTACGAAAATTAGATCGCGAGTTATAAGCATTTTAAATTTTTCGATCCCCAAGGTGGGAGGTCACCTGTCACCAAAAGTAACAGTGTCTCTTAATAAATTACCAAACAAAATTTGGCCGCGCTTTGATCTCGAGTTATAAGCATTTAAAATTTTTCGACCCTCACCGTGGGAGGTCCCCTGTCATCAAAAATTAACACTCTCATATAATAAATTACAAAACAAAATTTGGCCGCGATACAAAAATTAGATTGCGAGTTATAAGCATTTTAAATTTTTCGACCCTCACCCGGGAGGGGGGTCTCCTGTCACCAAAAGTAACACTGTCTCATAATAAATTGCCAAGCAAAATTTGGCCGCGCTACGAAAATTAGATCACGAGTTATAAGCATTTTAAAATTTTCAACCCTCACCATGGGGGATCTACTGTCACCATAAATTAACACTGTCTCATAATAAATTACGAAAGAAAATTTGGCAGTGCTACGAAAGTTAAATCACGAGTTATAAGCATTTTAAATTTTTCGATACTCACCGTTGGGAGTCTCCTGTAACCAAAAGTAACACTGTCTCATAAAAAATTACCAAACAAAATTTGGCCGCGCTATGAAAATTAGATCACGAGTTATAAGCATTTTATCTTTTTCGACCCTCCCCGTGGGAGGTCTCCTGTCACCAAAATTTAACACTGTTTCATAAAAAATCATGAAACAAAATTTGGCCGCGCTACGAAAATTGATCGCGAGTTATAAGCATTTTAAATTTTTCGACCCTCACCGTGGGGGGGTCTCCTGTCACCAAAATTAACACTCTCTCATAATAAATTACCAAACAAAATTTGGCCGCGATACGAAAATTAGATCGCGAGTTATAAGCATTTTAGCTTTTTCGACCCTCACCGTGGGGGGGGGTCTCCTGTCACCAAAATTTAACACTGTTTCATAAAAAATCATTAAACAAAATTTGGCCGCGCTACGAAAATTGATCGCGAGTTATAAGCATTTTAAATTTTTCGACCCTCACCGTGGGGGGTCTCCTGTCACCAAAAGTAACACTGTCTCATAATAAATTGCCAAACAAAATTTAGCCGCGCTACGAAAATTAGATCATGAGTCATAAGCATTTTAACTTTTTCGAGCCTCACCTTGGGAGGTCTCCTGTCGCCTAAATTTAACACTGTTTCATAAAAAAATAATTAAACAAAATTTGGCCGCGCTACGAAAATTGATCGCGAGTTATAAGCATTTTAAATTGTTCGACCCTCACCGTGGGGGGTCTCCTGTCACCAAAAATTAACAATCTCTCATAATAAATTACCGAACAAAATTTGGCCGCGATACGAAAATTAGATTGCGAGCATTTTAAATATTTCGACCCTCACCGTGTGGGGGTTCCTGTCACCAAAAATTAAAACTGTCTCATAGTAAATTACCAAACAAAATATGGCCGCGCTACGAAAATTAGATCGCGAGTTATAAGCATTTTAAATTTTTCGATCTCCAAGGTGGGAGGTCACCTGTCACCAAAAGTAACAGTGTCTCTTAATAAATTACAAAACAAAATTTGGCCGCGCTTTGATCTCGAGTTATAAGCATTTAAAATTTTTCGACCCTCACCGTGGGAGGTCCCCTGTCATCAAAAATTAACACTCTCATATAATAAATTACCAAACAAAATTTGGCCGCGATACAAAAATTAGATTGCGAGTTATAAGCATTTTAAATTTTTCGACCCTCACCCGGGGGGGGGTCTCCTGTCACCAAAAGTAACACTGTCTCATAATAAATTGCCAAGCAAAATTTGGCCGCGCTACGAAAATTAGATCACGAGTTATAAGCATTTTAAAATTTTCAACCCTCACCATGGGGGATCTACTGTCACCATAAATTAACACTGTCTCATAATAAATTACGAAAGAAAATTTGGCAGTGCTACGAAAGTTAGATCACGAGTTATAAGCATTTTAAATTTTTCGATCCTCACCGTTGGGAGTCTCCTGTAACCAAAAGTAACACTGTCTCATAAAAAATTACCAAACAAAATTTGGCCGCGCTATGAAAATTAGATCACGAGTTATAAGCATTTTATCTTTTTCGACCCTCCCCGTGGGAGGTCTCCTGTCACCAAAATTTAACACTGTTTCATAAAAAATCATGAAACAAAATTTGGCCGCGCTACGAAAATTGATCGCGAGTTATAAGCATTTTAAATTTTTCGACCCTCACCGTGGGGGGGTCTCCTGTAACCAAAAATTAACACTCTCTCATAATAAATTACCAAACAAAATTTGGCCGCGATACGAAAATTAGATCGCGAGTTATAAGCATTTTAGCTTTTTCGACCCTCACCGTGGGGGGGGGGGTCTCCTGTCACCAAAATTTAACACTGTTTCATAAAAAATCATTAAACAAAATTTGGCCGCGCTACGAAAATTGATCGCGAGTTATAAGCATTTTAAATTTTTCGACCCTCACCGTGGGGGGTCTCCTGTCACCAAAAGTAACACTGTCTCATAATAAATTGCCAAACAAAATTTAGCCGCGCTACGAAAATTAGATCATGAGTCATAAGCATTTTAACTTTTTCGACCCTCACCGTGGGAGGTCTCCTGTCGCCAAAATTTAACACTTTTTCATAAAAAAATAATTAAACAAAATTTGGCCGCGATACGAAAATTGATCGCGAGTTATAAGCATTTTAAATTTTTCGACCCTCACCGTGGGGGGTCTCCTGTCACCAAAATTAACAATCTCTCATAATTACCAAACAAAATTTGGCCGCGATACGAAAAATAGATTGCGAGTTATAAGCATTTTAAATTTTTCGACCCTCACCCGGGGGGGGGGTCTCCTGTCACCAAAATTTAACACTGTTTCATAAAAAATCATTAAACAAAATTTGGCCGCGCTACGAAAATTGATCGCGAGTTATAAGCATTTTAAATTTTTCGACCCTCACCGTGGGGGGTCTCCTGTCACCAAAAGTAACACTGTCTCATAATAAATTGCCAAACAAAATTTAGCCGCGCTACGAAAATTAGATCATGAGTCATAAGCATTTTAACTTTTTCGACCCTCACCGTGGGAGGTCTCCTGTCGCCAAAATTTAACACTGTTTCATAAAAAAATAATTAAACAAAATATGGCCGAGCTACGAAAATTAGATCGCGAGTTATAAGCATTTTAAATTTTTCGATCCCCAAGGTGGGAGGTCACCTGTCACCAAAAGTAACAGTGTCTCTTAATAAATTACCAAACAAAATTTGGCCGCGCTTTGATCTCGAGTTATAAGCATTTAAAATTTTTCGACCCTCACCGTGGGAGGTCCCCTGTCATCAAAAATTAACACTCTCATATAATAAATTACCAAACAAAATTTGGCCGCGATACAAAAATTAGATTGCGAGTTATAAGCATTTTAAATTTTTCGACCCTCACCCGGGGGGGGGGTCTCCTGTCACCAAAATTAACACTGTCTCATAATAAATTGCCAAGCAAAATTTGGCCGCGCTACGAAAATTAGATCACGAGTTATAAGCATTTTAAAATTTTCAACCCTCACCATGGGGGATCTACTGTCAGCATAAATTAACACTGTCTCATAATAAATTACGAAAGAAAATTTGGCAGTGCTACGAAAGTTAAATCACGAGTTATAAGCATTTTAAATTTTTCGATACTCACCGATGGGAGTCTCCTGTAACCAAAAGTAACACTGTCTCATAAAAAATTACCAAACAAAATTTGTTCGCGCTATGAAAATTAGATCACGAGTTACAAGCATTTTATCTTTTTCGACCCTCCCCGTGGGAGGTCTCCTGTCACCAGAATTTAACACTGTTTCATAAAAAATCATGAAACAAAATTTGGCCGCGCTACGAAAATTGATCGCGAGTTATAAGCATTTTAAATTTTTCGACCCTCACCGTGGGGGGTCTCCTGTCACCAAAAGTAACACTGTCTCATAATAAATTGCCAAACAAAATTTAGCCGCGCTACGAAAATTAGATCATGCGTCATAAGCATTTTAACTTTTTCGAGGCTCACCTTGGGAGGTCTCCTGTCGCCTAAATTTAACACTGTTTCATAAAAAAATAATTAAACAAAATTTGGCCGCGCTACGAAAATTGATCGCGAGTTATAAGCATTTTAAATTGTTCGACCCTCACCGTGGGGGGTCTCCTGTCACCAAAAATTAACAATCTCTCATAATAAATTACCGAACAAAATTTGGCCGCGATACGAAAATTAGATTGCGAGCATTTTAAATATTTCGACCCTCACCGTGTGGGGGTTCCTGTCACCAAAAATTAAAACTGTCTCATAGTAAATTACCAAACAAAATATGGCCGCGCTACGAAAATTAGATCGCGAGTTATAAGCATTTTAAATTTTTCGATCTCCAAGGTGGGAGGTCACCTGTCACCAAAAGTAACAGTGTCTCTTAATAAATTACAAAACAAAATTTGGCCGCGCTTTGATCTCGAGTTATAAGCATTTAAAATTTTTCGACCCTCACCGTGGGAGGTCCCCTGTCATCAAAAATTAACACTCTCATATAATAAATTACCAAACAAAATTTGGCCGCGATACAAAAATTAGATTGCGAGTTATAAGCATTTTAAATTTTTCGACCCTCACCCGGGGGGGGTCTCCTGTCATCAAAAGTAACACTGTCTCATAATAAATTGCCAAGCAAAATTTGGCCGCGCTACGAAAATTAGATCACGAGTTATAAGCATTTTAAAATTTTCAACCCTCACCATGGGGGATCTACTGTCACCATAAATTAACACTGTCTCATAATAAATTACGAAAGAAAATTTGGCAGTGCTACGAAAGTTAGATCACGAGTTATAAGCATTTTAAATTTTTCGATCCTCACCGTTGGGAGTCTCCTGTAACCAAAAGTAACACTGTCTCATAAAAAATTACCAAACAAAATTTGGCCGCGCTATGAAAATTAGATCACGAGTTATAAGCATTTTATCTTTTTCGACCCTCCCCGTGGGAGGTCTCCTGTCACCAAAATTTAACACTGTTTCATAAAAAATCATGAAACAAAATTTGGCCGCGCTACGAAAATTGATCGCGAGTTATAAGCATTTTAAATTGTTCGACCCTCACCGTGGGGGGTCTCCTGTCACCAAAAATTAACAATCTCTCATAATAAATTACCGAACAAAATTTGGCCGCGATACGAAAATTAGATTGCGAGCATTTTAAATATTTCGACCCTCACCGTGTGGGGGTTCCTGTCACCAAAAATTAAAACTGTCTCATAGTAAATTACCAAACAAAATATGGCCGCGCTACGAAAATTAGATCGCGAGTTATAAGCATTTTAAATTTTTCGATCTCCAAGGTGGGAGGTCACCTGTCACCAAAAGTAACAGTGTCTCTTAATAAATTACAAAACAAAATTTGGCCGCGCTTTGATCTCGAGTTATAAGCATTTAAAATTTTTCGACCCTCACCGTGGGAGGTCCCCTGTCATCAAAAATTAACACTCTCATATAATAAATTACCAAACAAAATTTGGCCGCGATACAAAAATTAGATTGCGAGTTATAAGCATTTTAAATTTTTCGACCCTCACCGTGGGGGGTCTCCTGTCACCAAAAATTAACACTCTCTCATAATAAATTACCAAACAAAATTTGGCCGCGATACGAAAATTAGATCGCGAGTTATAAGCATTTTAGCTTTTTCGACCCTCACCGTGGGGGGGGGGATCTCCTGTCACCAAAATTTAACACTGTTTCATAAAAAATCATTAAACAAAATTTGGCCGCGCTACGAAAATTGATCGCGAGTTATAAGCATTTTAAATTTTTCGACCCTCACCGTGGGGGGTCTCCTGTCACCAAAAGTAACACTGTCTCATAATAAATTGCCAAACAAAATTTAGCCGCGCTACGAAAATTAGATCATGAGTCATAAGCATTTTAACTTTTTCGACCCTCACCGTGGGAGGTCTCCTGTCGCCAAAATTTAACACTGTTTCATAAAAAAATAATTAAACAAAATTTGGCCGCGCTACGAAAATTGATCGCGAGTTATAAGCATTTTAAATTTTTCGACCCTCACCGTGGGGGGTCTCCTGTCACCAAAATTAACAATCTCTCATAATTACCAAACAAAATTTGGCCGCGATATGAAAAATAGATTGCGAGTTATAAGCATTTTAAATTTTTCGACCCTCACCCGGGGGGGGGTCTCCTGTCACCAAAAGTAACACTGTCTCATAATAAATTGCCAAGCAAAATTTGGCCGCGCTACGAAAATTAGATCACGAGTTATAAGCATTTTAACTTTTTCGACCCTCACCGTGGGGGGGGGGGTCTCCTGTCGCCAAAATTTAACACTGTTTCATAAAAAATCATTAAAAAAAATTTGGCCGCGCTACGAAAATTGATCGCGAGTCATAAGCATTTTAACTTTTTCGACCCTCACCGTGGAAGGTCTCCTGTCGCCAAAATTTAACACTGTTTCATAAAAAAATCTCTAAACAAAATTTGGCCGCGCTACGAAAATTGATCGCGAGTTATAAGAATTGTAAATTTTTCGACCCTCACCGTGGGGGGTCTCCTGTCACGAAAAATTAACACTCTCTCATAATAAATTACCAAAAAAAATTGGCCGCGCTACGAAAATTAGATCACGAGTTATAAGCATTTTAAAATTTTCAACCCTCGCCATGGGGGATCTACTGTCACCATAAATTAACACTGTCTCATAATAAATTACCAAAGAAAATTTGGCAGTGCTACGAATGTTAGATCACGAGTTATAAGCATTTTACATTTTTCGATCCTCACCGTTGGGAGTCTCCTGTCACCAAAAGTAACACTGTCTCATAATAAATTACCAAACAAAATTTGGCCGCGCTATGAAAATTAGATCACGAGTTATAAGCATTTTATCTTTTTCGACCCTCACCGTGGGGGGTCTCCTGTCATCAAAATTTAACACTGTTTCATAATAAATCATTAAACAAAATTTGGCCGCGCTGCGAAAATTGATCGCGAGTTATAAGCATTTTAAATTTTTCGACCCTCACCGTGGGGGGTCTCCTGTCACCAAAAATTAACACTGTCTCATAACAAATTACCAAACAAAATTTGGCCACGCTACGAAAATTGATCGCGAGTTATAAGCATTTTAAATTTTTCGACCCTCACCGTAGGGGGTCTCCTGTCACCAAAAATTAACAATCTCTCATAATAAATTACCGAACAAAATTTGGCCGCGATACGAAAATTAGATTGCGAGCATTTTAAATATTTCGACCCTCACCGTGTGGGGGGGGGGGGGGTTCCTGTCACCAAAAATTAAAACTGTCTCATAGTAAATTACCAAACAAAATATGGCCGCGCTACGAAAATTAGATCGCGAGTTATAAGCATTTTAAATTTTTCGATCAGGTGGGAGGTCACCTGTCACCAAAAGTAACAGTGTCTCTTAATAAATTACCAAACAAAATTTGGCCGCGCTTTGATCTCGAGTTTAAGCATTTTAAATTTTTCGGCCCTCACCGTGGGAGGTCTCCTGTCACCAAAAATTAACACTCTCATATAATAAATTACCAAACAAAATTTGGCCGCGATACGAAAATTAGATTTCGAATTATAAGCATTTTAAATTTTTCGACCCTCACATGGGGGGGGGTCTCCTGTCACCAAAAATTAAAACTGTCTCATAATAAATTACCAAACAAAATATGGCCGCGCTACGAAAATTAGATCGCGAGTTTTAAGTATTTTAAATTTTTCGACCCTCACCGTGGGGGGTCTCTTGTCACCAAAAATTAACACTCTCTTATAATAAATTACCAAACAAAATTTGGCCGCGCTACGAAATTTAGATCGCGAGTTATAAGCATTTGAAATTTTTCGATCCTCACCGTTGGGCGGGTTTCCAATCACCAAAAGCTACATTATCCTACCTTATTTTATCTTAAGACGATTTTTTTCTATACACATTCTATCAGGAATTTTCATCATTGAAACTATAGATTTATGGTAACTGAAATAAGAAACATAAGTTTGAGATTTGATATTCTCTAAATATCTGAAAAATACCGCGTCAATGTCTACCGAAGTCTACCGAACGATACCATGCCGAAGTCTGCCGAGCTGAAACGACGTTACCCGAGTGTTAGGTTTTTTCGTTACCGATGTGTTAGGATTTTTCACGTTACGGAATTTTTGGATTCGGTCGCCGCGCTCAAAGCCCGTGATAAAAGCTATGCAATAGCTTAAAAATACTTTAAAATCATGTTTTCCAAAAATTTTAAAATGTTTTGAAATTTTTTTTCTTAAATTCAATAGTTAGCAATTTAATATAGGAGCACCGTATTTTCGATGCATTTCAATAAATGTGCTTTAAAGAAACAAAGCATTATACTCTGCCTTTCAAAAGTGAGTACTAAAAAGGTATTGAGAGCAATAACCTGAAAGATTTTTTTTTCAGTTTATTCCTTGTATTTATAAAGACATATAGAGCTTTGAATGATTATTAACTGATCATTTACATTAAAAAATTGTATTTCTATTGAAAAACGACATTTGATTTCAATAAAACACAGTACAAAATAATTAATAAGTACCTACGGAAGCTATTTTTTTTATCTTAACAAATATTGATTAAAGTTTCGGAAAGGACTATTTCAATCAAACTTTTATGCCTGTTTGTTTAAACTATCTTGAAATAGAAATCTAAATAAGCTTATTGTATTTTCCTTTCTAAACAAAGTCATTTTTTCCAGCATGAGTAGTTTTTTGCACGAAACATAAAAAAGAAGAGCATCAAAATTCTTGTTTGAAACTCTTGGGGTCAAAAAATTCTAATATGTTTCCAAATTCGAATTTAAAGTGTCTCGAATTTAATTTTAAACAGCATTTTAATAAAATACATAAGTACTTTAAAATCGTGTTTTCCGATAAAATTAAGATGTTTTGAGACCTTTTTCCTTAAATTTAGTAGTTTACCATTTAGTATTGGAACATTATACTTTCGACGTATTTTTATAACAGTGCTTCAATGAAATAAAGCATTACCTATGCTGCCTTTTAAAAGTGCCTAAAGGACATATTGAACAAAAACATAAAAGATTTATTTCAATTTATTCCTTATTATAAAGACATATACAGCATTGCTATTTATTGACTGATACTTTTCTTTAAAAAAATCATAGAACTTTTTTTTCAAGTGTGTAGTTACATATTTTAGGCTATTTTTTTTCACATGCCAATTTGATACTGTGTTTCTGTACATAATAAAACAAACTTAAAAATATTTAATGACACAGTTATGAAAAAAGTAAGTAAAATTCTATGATCGTTTTTATTGTAAGGTGTCATCCTGTAAGAAATATTATGTCATTTTGCATTAATGCAGACTTGGCAGAAACGTCTTACGGTTCTTCTAGAACGTGAGGCAACTACACAAAACATAATCTCATTGAGTTAAAGATTAAAAATCCAGAATTAGTTAAAACTTCATTTACATATTCAAATGCATCTGGTATCTGGTTTGCGAATTCTTGTTGAAAAACATCTTCAAACCCGAATTTAGTTGTTGACTGGTAGTTTTACTATTGTATTTTTCTGATCCCAGTCCTCCAAGTTTTCATACCTTTGTTTCCAAGAAATTATATACCTACCAATCAAATACTAAATCTGGATCTGTAGGTGGTTTTTCCGAAATATGACTTGGCAGACCAGTTCCATTTTAATACGCAAGTCAAATTCTGTCTAATCCTGAAATTTCAACCGTCAACTCAATGAGTTGATCATCTGCGCAGCCACCCTCCGGTCTATTATTAAGCATTGAATAAGTCCAGAAAACAGTTAGTGGCATTCTTGACTGACAAAACGTTGTATATCTTGAAGTGAAAAAACTTCTTTAAAACAGCATAAAATAAATTAAATGCGTAAAGCCTTTCGAAAGTTTAGTCTTTCTTCGTCAGGCGCAAAAAAAGACGTGCGTCTACTATTAATGTAATGGCACGAATAAAGTGAAAAGCGGGAAAGGAAGAAACAGACAATAGGAAAGTCGAAGGCAACAGCCAATCACGTAAGAGCTTAATCAAAACCTACGAGAGATACAAAGGTAGGAGAGGAAAAGAGAATATGGTAACAATGGAAAAAAGTAAAAGTAAGTAACTTTTAATACTTTTTACTTGTGCGATACTTAGAACCTAAAAATTATGCAGTTCCGAAAATTTTAAAACTGAAATTTTATTTAAAATTTGTTTGTGATGGGTCCAGGAATATTAATGCTTAATCCATGTCGTACATAATATAGGGCGTTCAGAAGTCAGTCTTATTAACTCCATCCAATAAAAATGCACATTTTAAAAAGTTAAAGTTGTCTATCTTTAATCTGCTGTTCTTTTTATTATTGGTCTAGGAATATTAATGTTTAATGGACGGCGTAAGTAATATATGACTCGTTATAATCATCCAAAAAATCATGTTTATTATTATTATTAATTTAAATATAGAATTTATTTATAAGTCTTTAAAATTTAAGTCTTTGAAAATATCATTTTCCAAATAGTCGTTGTAATTTGTTAAATTGCATTTTTTTTTTTTTACTTGAAAAAGTTATGTTTTTAACATTTTAATTCCCATCTTAGAACACGTTCTATAAATTATATAGCTTAGAATATCTGACTTTACATTTTAAAAATTCAATGGATAGTCCCAGTTTATTAATTTATGGAATGTCTGTTAATAAGTAAATCAAATGTTGCTATTTTAATTTTCTGGTGGGGATTTGGATGTACGAATTAAAATGTCTCAATATATCTCGGGCGGTTTGGGATATAGAGGGTTAATACATAGATAGTAACTTTGATCCTTTAAGAGCATCTCTTTAAAGTTTAAATTCTCATAGCTGTTTTTTTTTTTTTTTTTAAGTTAAAAGGATGGTTGTAAGTACCCCATCCAAATCTCACAATCACAAAAGTTGGATTATTATAGCCATTAGTGGGAATATTATGCGAACTATATTCTCGCTTCATACTTCCCTATACACACTTGTTTGGGATAGCTGTGATCACTAGAACTTCAAACTGACAAATCCATTGATGAAAAATTTTTTTAGACATTGATTCAAATTAGTATTGGGATATCAAAAATGCTTCTGACTAGTGATAAAGAATATTTAAAATGAAAAACGCTTTATGAGGTCAATATCTCAGCATGAAACAAAATTTTACTGTGCACAGCTTTCTCCAATATGAAGGTGGTCACAATTACTCCCTGTTCATAATTATTCCATTTAATCAGAATTCTCGTTGTCGCTAGCCATTGCGCCAAACTGCGAATAAATTCTTCATTTGGCGAGTAAGCAAGCAATTAGATTCGCCAAATTGCTAGTGTTTGATATTTACTGTTTTCTTTCTTTTCTTTTCTGTTTTTCATACATATGTATATATACATATTTTCAATATATACGTATTTTTAATATGTTTTTAGCGGATAGTTTAAATTAGATTAATAATAGTCGTTGTCGCAGTTAAAAAACTTAGGTTATTTTAGAACATACAGAAAAAAAGGAAATGCAATAAAAAACTAAAGATTTTTTTTCTCCTTTTTTGTGCTACACAGCGAATTTATTTTGTTTATACTTTTTTCATTTGGCGAATGTTTTTTTTATTTTTTATTTGCTAAATGTGAAATGTCAGCGAGAACACTACACTAAACCCTATAAAATCTTAAAGTAAAACTAATTTCAGTGGGCATTGTTCTTAGTTGTGCCTTCATTTAACTAAACTGATAATGATATATTTGTTATTCAAAATTTATATTTGATTGAAACAAGCAGATTTCATTTTGCAGCAAGTTACACAATGAAGAAAAATTATCGACTTGAAATTAATTTAAGTGGACTAATTTAAGTGGACATGGACTTTTATTCGTGTTTTCTTTCAACTAAATTAATGATAATATATTTGTTATTAAAAATTTACATTTGTTTGAAACAAGCAAATTTCATTTCTCAACAAGTTATACAATCAAGAAAAGTTATTCACTTGCGTGGTGCCTTAGACGTTATAATAACACTTTTATGAATAAGTCTTTAAGATATGTTTGAGGAAGATGTTAAAAAGTCTGCTGCGTGCGAGCAAAATTTCGAAAACACTCACATTTAGTTAAAGGGAATAATTTATATTTCTTGTAAATATAATTATAATTTAGTGCTCATTTATGAAAAATTTATGTAATTGAGTATAAAATGTTAAAGTAAAACCAATTTAAGTGAACATCGCTTTTTAGTCGTGTCTTCTCTTAACTAAATTAAAAGTGATATATTTGTTATTCAAAATTAATATTTGTTTGAAATAAGCAGATTTCATTTCTGAACAAGTTACACAATGAAGAAAAGTTATTGACTTAAGTGCCTGGATGTGCGTGTCTTAAGAGTTGTGATAACACTTTTATGAATAAGTCTTTAAGATATGTTTGAGGAAGATGTTAAAAAGTGTGCTGCGTGCGAATAAAGTTTCTTTAAATTTCCAAGTTTAGTTAAAGTGAATTAGTTATATTTTTTAAATTATAATTTAGTGTTTATGTAACAAAACTAAAAAATGAAAATGTGAGAAAATTTGTATAAAGATTTTCTATTTAATATGTAAATTAAGCTAAAAACTATTTAAAAGTTTATTATGTAATATAAATAAAACTAAATATATAGATCAAACTATAATTTCTTAAAGATACTATGACAAAAACAACAAAAAAAATCGAAATCGCTTGAGTTCTTTAGCAATTAATGGGGTTATAAGTAATAGATTGTTCCCTGGTGCAATATGATAAAGTTAAAGTTATTTTCAACGTTAGAACACTAGAATTTTCGTATTCCAAGAATACAGGTTTCGGTATCATATAGCATACCTTCCTCAGTGCTAAAGATAGTGGAAATTTGCTCATATATATACAATATGTACAGGGAGGATGGGGATTGAAGCGACAAGTTTCTTGACCAATAGGAAAACAGAGGATCCTAGGCAACAACAAATAGGAAAACAGGGAACAGCTAATAGGAAAATTAGGTGGAAAATGGAAAAGATATTGCGAGAATTGCATTAAAACATTAAGAAAAATTAGTTTTAATGTAATATTTCCAACAGTCTGATAATGGTGGAATAGCAAAATCACAATTAACGAGAATAGCAAGATTTTTATGGATATGGAAAGCTTCAAGGAAGTTAAGTTCTTGTATAGAAGTAGGTTTAGTTAGCATCTTAACCGAATTGAAGTCAAAAGCATGACTCGTCTCCCAGCAATGTTTTGCGATTGAGGATTTCTTGATTTCTTGTTTATCAATATATTGCTGGGAGACGAGTCATGCTTTTGACTTCAATTCGGTTAAGATACTAACTAAACCTACTTCTATACAAGAACTTAACTTCCTTGAAGCTTTCCATATCCATAAAAATCTTGCTATTCTCGTTAATTGTGATTTTGCTATTCCACCATTATCAGACTGTTGGAAATATTACATTAAAACTAATTTTTCTTAATGTTTTAATGCAATTCTCGCAATGTCTTTTTCATTTTCCACCTAATTTTCCTATTAGCTGTTCCCTGTTTTCCTATTTGTTGTTGCCTAGGATCCTCTGTTTTCCTATTGGTCAAGAAACTTGTCGCTTCAATCCCCATCCTCCCTGTACATATTGTATATATATGAGCAAATTTCCACTATCTTTAGCACTGAGGAAGGTATGCTATATGATACCGAAACCGGTATTCTTGGAATACGAAAATTCTGGTGTTCTAACGTTGAAAATAATTTTAACTTTATAATTAATGGGATTTTATTAGAAGTACAATTTTTCGAAGAGATAAATTACTTGGGTTCTTGTAACTTCTATAAAATTCTTGCACAATGAAACAATGAATTAAAGTATATATAAACGGATAAAATTTAGTTACATAAAATAAATTAGCTTAAAATGTTACAGTAAAATTAATTTCAGTGGATGCAGTTTCTATAGTATGCCTTCCCTCAACTAAAACAATAATGATATATTTGTTATTCAAAATTTATATTTGTTTTAAAGAAGCATATTTCATTTCGCAGAGAGTTATACAATGAAGAAAAGTTATTGATTTGCCTGATACTGCGTGTCTTAAGAGCTGTAATAGCACGTTTATGAATAAGCCTTTAAGATTGGTTCGAAGAAGATGTTTAAAAGCGTGCAAGTAAACTTTCGCAAAATATACATGTTTAGTTAAAGAGAATAATTTATGTTTCTTGTGATTAGGATTATATTTTAATGCTCATTTCTCATTTATGTAATAAATTAAAAATGAGTATAAATTGTTAGATTAAAACTTATTTCAATGATCAGAGCTTCTTAGACTTGTCTCAGCAAAATTAATAATAATAAATTTTTTATTCAAAATTTATAATTGTTTGAAACAAGCAAATTTCATTTCTCAATGAAGAATAGTCATTGACTTGCGTGCCTGAATGTTCGTGTCTTAAGTGCTGCTATAATACTTTTGTGCATAAATTTTTAAGATAAGTTTGAGGAAGATGTTTAAAATTCTAATTCGAGCGAGTAAAGTTCCGCAAAACATCTTCATTTAGTTAAAATGAATAATTTATATTTCTTGTAGTTATAATTATAATTTAGTGTACATTAAAAAAATTCAGAAAATGAAAATGTAAGGAAACTTGTATATAAAAATTAAATCTCATTAATATGTAAATTAAGCTCAAAACTATTGTAAAATGCAATGTACATAAAACTAAATATTTGTAGATAATTACAATTTTTTAAACTTACAGAGTATGTTTAAAACTATTTCTTTTCAGTTTTGAAGAATATTATAATAGCTGTGGAAGCATTTTATTTAATACTAAAAAACAGGTATGATTTAAATAAAAAATGCTGTAGATAATCCTTTTTAATTAAATTTTTGTTTGAAACAAGCAGATTACATTTCTCAACAATTTACACAATAGAGAAAAGTTATTGACTTGCGTACCAGAATGAACGTGTCTTCTGAGTTGCAATAACATTTTTATGAATAAGTCTTTAACATAAGTTTGAGGAAGATGTTTAAAAGTATGCTGCGTGCAAGTAAAGTTTCGCAAAACATCCATGTTTCATTACATGGAATAATTTAAATTTCTTGCCATTATAATTAAAATTTAGTGCTCATTTATGTAAAAAAATTATGAAAATGAATATAAAAGGTTAGGCTAAAACTAATTCCAGTGGGCATGGATTCTTAGACATATCTTCCTTGAACTAAATTAATAATAATATATTAGTTTTTCAAAATGTATATTAATTTGAAACAAGCAGATTTCATTTCTCAGCTAGTTACAGAATGAAGAAAAGCTATTGACCTGCGTGACTAAATGTGCGTATCATAAGAGTTTTGAAAACACTTTTGTGAATAAGTCTTTAAGATAAGTTTGAAGAAGACGTTTAAAAGTCTGCTGCGTGCGAGTAAAGTTTCGCAAAAATCCATGTTTAGTTAAAGTGAATAATTTATTTTTCTTATAATAATAATTATAATTTAGTGCACATTTATCTAAAAAAAATACGAAAATGAGTGTAAAATGTTAGAGTGAAACTAGTTTAAGTGGACATGGCTTTTTACTCGTGTTTTCTTTCAACTAAATTAATAATGATATATTTGTTATTCAAAATTTACATTTGTTTTAAACAAGCAAATACCATTTCTCAGCAAGCAATACAATTAAGAGAAGTTATTGACTTGCATGGTTAAATGTGCGTGTCTTAAAAGTTGCGAGAACACTTTTGTGAATAAGGCTTCAAGAGAAGTTTGAAGAAGATTTCTAAAAGGCTGTTACGTGCGATTAAAGTTTCACAAAACATCCTCGTTTAGTTAAAGTGAATAATTTATATTTCTCGTAATTATAATTATAATTTAGTACTCGCTTGTGTAAAAAAATATGAAAATGAAACTTTAAGGAAATTTGTGTAAAAATAATTAAATCTCTTTAATATGTAAATTAAATCTCTTTAATATGTAAAAAAAAACTATTTAAAAGTTTAATATGTAATGTAAATAAAACTAAATATGTCGAGATAATTATAATGTATTAAAAGTACACAGTATCTTTAAAACCGTTTTTTTTTCATTTTTAAAGAATATTATAATAGCTTTGGAGGCATTTTATTTAATACTACGAAACTGATATAATATAGATAAAAAATACTATAGAGCAATCTATTTAATTAAAATTTATGTACTTATAAATTTATTTAAATTTTAATATTCTTAAAGAAACACAATATCTTTTAAACTCTTTTTTCTTAGTTTTCGATAATAAAATAATGGGCGTGATAGTATTTTATTTAATAATTTAAATTAGATATAATTTACACCGTAGAGTCAAAACTTTATGACCATCCCCACATTCTGCAATGAAAGTGTCTGGATGATGTGGAGGGCATATACTCTTGTGAGATTGGCACGTAACTATCGCTAAGGATTCTCAATAATGTTTACGTGTGCTTGTTTAAAAGCAGCTGATCTAACCTACTTTGATAGAGGGCAGAACACATTCTTATGGAAACACAGTATCTTTTAAACTCTTTTTTTCATTGTTTTCGATGATAAAGTGATAGCTATGGTGGCATTTTATTTAATACTATGAATTAGATATAATTTACACCTTAAAGCAAAAGACTACGACCATCCCCACATTCTGCAATGACTTGGATGGCATATACTCTGGTGAGATTGGCACGTAACTGTCGCTAGGGACTCTCAGTAATAAAGTTTATATGTGCTTGTTAAAAAGCTGCGGATCTAACTTATTTTGATAGAGGGCATAATTCAGTCGTCCGAGGAATCAGAGTGTGTAAATTAGAACCTGCACATTTAATGGGTTATTTGGGGTATATCGCTGTTAGTACATTTATAAAGTGGATTTATGACGGAGAAACCATCAGTAGAATCCATCATGTTTGACGCCCAGGCGTTATGAAATAAAAGAAATAGCGAATATCCCACCCGCTTGGTAAAAAGTAATCGGTACCAAATTCTAGCTCAATTCTTATCTCAAGACAATACAAGCTCAAGTGAAATTCTTTCGGGGCATACAATTCAACACACACTTTTCAATGTGAGACTACAGGACTAACGTTTCACTCATGTGTCCTGTTAAACAAACGCCAAATATTCCTACACTAGGCCTTGTAACATCATGACTGGACTATGGAACATAGGCAGAGAGTTGCCTCGTTGGATGAAACACGATTCATCCTTCACCACACAGATGCCATGTTTGGGTACGTCCCAAACACGGGCTGTTTCTATGATAACTGTTACTCCCCCTTACGTAACAGGTCATACACAAGTCAGTTGTGGTGATATTAAGCTTTGGGTAGCGTTCTCATGGGCATCCCTGAGTCCTGGGGCTGTTCCAGAAAAATCCATGAAAGCCACGGACTAACTGAACATTATTGCGGATCATTTGCATCATTATATGTTATATCTCTTCAGAAATCCAAACTTCTTCTTGCAAGACTTCTTGCTTTACGCTTGTGGTCTTCTTGCAAGATAACGCTTCCTGAAACATTACTTGAATTGTGCTCGATTCGTATCATTAACATAATACAAACTTCTACCGGTAAGGCATGGTGAATTCACTGCGACATCGTTGTGAATTCACACTGCGACTTTGTGACCATCAATCGTTGATGTAACGTCACGTGACGTCGATGTGAAATCACAGTGACTAAAATGTGAAGTCGTTATGGTCGTTTTAGAGCTCGTTTGTGCCGTCACATTGCGACCAGTTTGGTAAGTCACAGTGTGACAAATTTGTGAAAAATGTGTCATTTGTGACTACTTTGACATTAACATCGTGACGAAACTGTGATAAAAGCGACGTTGTGACAAAAGTGTTTTTTAAAGCAAATAAAATGTTTTGAAGAATTTTTGTAATTTTCTAAAGATTTTTAAGAAAGTCACATCTCAATCACATGTGACGTCACTGAGTGGTGGCGTTTTGGTCACAGATGTGATGTGACCATGCAAGTTATGAGGGTAGTTAACGTTGTGGTCGCCTAACTTGACGGACTAAGCATATTTCGATTATAATTTAACGGCAACCCCCAGCACAAAAACAACCATTTTGGAATATCATGGATATGTATGTCCGCTGGTTGAAGAATTAAAGCGGTTTATCTACGGTAATCTATCAAGAATCTGTGAAATCCATGCCAAGGTGTTTTGCAGCTGTTTTGCGGGTCAAAGGTGGTTTAAAATGTTACTAGGTAGGTGATCATAATGTTTTGGCTGTTGACTGTGAATAAAAAATATTCTAGTACGACTTATTTAACTAAAATTATTTTTTAGTTCACTTAAAAGACCACCATTTTAAATATGAATATTTTTGGTTAAATGTTTTTTTTCTAAATTACTAAGCATATGCTACATATAACAGTGCATGAAGATTTGGATGTATGAAATATTACATTTAAAAAAATCCCCCCCCCCCTTGTGTATAGAAAAATTCAATAAAATCATAATTGAAATGATTTAAAAATAATAAATGTAAAGTTGAATGTTAAAAATTGCAGAGAATATTTAAATACAGCATCGAAAACAATTAAAATATTTTTTAACCCTCTCCCTAAATTGACAGAAAATCTTAGCACTAAGCAGTTAGCGAAGAAGCAAAAACAATAAATTTATGAACATGGGAAGAAATCAGTTTAAAGCTTTAAGAAAAAAGATACTAATCATAACGCGTTCAAACATCTATTTTGTCGGAAGTTCTTGCACATACTTATCAAACAATTAAGTCAAATACTTGTTTCACATACTTTAATTACATATAATTGGGTAACATTTTAAAATATTAATTACGGAAAATTTAAAAATGAGAAAATTATATCATTTGTCGTTATTTATATCAAATATTCAATACAAAAGTTAAAATATTCATTAGTAATAATCTATTTCAAACGAAAACTTGAATGAGTCTCATATATATCATATACTATTATGATTTAAAAACAACTAGCCTTATAATGAAGTTTTCAACTTTAATTTTTCAGGCATCTCTGTGTCTCTGATGAAGCTTAATTTTTTGTATGATGAGAAACAAAGGTAGAGTAGCTTGCAAATGGTTCGATAACAGTCAAGTGATGCTTACAAGTTTTCTTGGGACTTATCTGCACTAAATGTACAATTAAGATTTATGGATGATACATTTTACATATTGATTTTAGAATTGATCTCGAAAAATCGCAGTGCCGAAAACTTGAAGAAAAAAAAAGTATCTTAGAAAAAAGTATAAATGCAAGATTTAAATATAAATTAAAATTATTCGTATAATCACTGAAACAAGAGCGAGATTACAGAAATGTAGGATGTAGAGAAAGAAGATATTTTAAGGATATTTTGCTGTGGCCGCTAGCACAAGAGGTGTTGATAAATTCTTCTAGAGCGATTTCACATGATTTCAAAAGACATGTGGACACGAAATAAATACGAGCGATTATTTCTCCCACTGGCTGGATAATCTCATTGGTCCACTGGTTATCACATTTTAACTATTCCAGAAATGACGTTTATTGCTTAAAGCTTGGCGATAAGAACAGATTATATGAAGATATTTTTTTATGATTATCTCTCACTCCTGATTTATTCAATTTATTAAAACATTGAAAACTAAATTATTTGTAAACTTCCTAATATTTATTATTTTAAACACATTATATTTGAAAAAATTATTGCACAGCACTTGTAAATGAATGCGTATTTTCTGCATACCGACATGACGATTGAATAAAACAGGCCGTGGCTTTTTTTTCCAAGCTAGCTGGTGAAAAAATTCTTTTCCTTAGTAAATCGTCGCCAAGTTTCAATGAGGGAGATTTCAGCCAATGAGATTATCCAGCCAGTGGAAGAAATAATCGCTCGTGAAATAAATACATGTGTCTGTAACCCCTTCACAACTGGAGCCTTTTACGAAAGTTTTAACGTATTGTCACCATTCTAAAAAGCAGAAATTTGTGGCTTATTAACCGCTTCGCGAAGAAAGCTTTTTATGAAATTTTTAATGTATTGTCACCGGCTTTTAAAAACAGAAATTTGTGCATCGTTAAATCGAGAAAATTCTCTGATTAAATAAGGTAAATTTCACAGTAAAATTTTACTGGTGGGGATAAAGACGGATTTCTAAGCCCTTTTTGCTGTACGTATACGTGTCACTCCCCTCAAGGATTTAAATCAATAAATAGCTCCGATTAAATAAATCAAATTTTACTGGATGGAATAAACAAGAATTTTGAGCACTTCTTGCAGTACGTATACAGATCGATTATTCCCATGGGGTTAAGCATTAGCAATCATGACATTCAAGCCTCAATAAAATTTTAGAGCGGCTGAAATTCACTCTAAAGTTTAAATATTTATCGTGTCACCGAATGTACAAATCATAAGAGAATAGGAAACAATGAAATATGATAATGATACACTTTATGATAACATTTGTAGCTATGGCAGTACGTGTTAAATTTATTTGTACGTATTTTATTAATACAAAAAATATCTTTTTGTTGGAAATAAATATGTACTATATTTTCAAATATCTGCACTGACTACAATAAAACTATTTAAAAATCAATATATAAAAATAACAAAATATCTTTTTTATCATGATTATGATAATGGAACAACAATGACATATTTTGCAAAATTAAATGGGTAAATACATTTTTTCATAATACAGAACCATTTTATCTCATATAACTTATGTTTTACTACTTTAAATTCGATAATTTTCATAAAGTGAATTTTTACCCGGTAGATTCGCTACATCTTATACTCCGCAACATTATGAAAAATTAAAAATGTGCGATGCTTCGAAATTTTTTAAATGGCAATACAGATTATCAATATTTAACCGCATAATGATACTCTTCATCAATAAATTTAAAAAACTGTTGCAAAAGGATAAAATGAAAAAAAATCTTATAAAAAACATATATTTTTTTAATACAAATGCGCATTTATTAAATTTTCATGGCCGTTTTAAAGAAGTGTTTTACTTTTCATGTTTACAGTTTAGGTGTAACGTTGACTTTTGGGGATATCCCTTTTAATTGTTTTCTGAAAAAAAAACCCTCGCATGAATTAAATGTATAAATATACAGGGTTTAGAAACAATAATTTGATTTTGTAAAATTATTTTGTAGAAGTATCTTATATTTACTTTGACATGTTTCATTAAATATTAAAAAAATAAACCCTTTTTAAATCGGTAGAAAAAAATCGTTAAAAATAGTTTCTTCCATGCAATTAACTTAAGGAAATGTGATGTTTTTGTTAGAATTCATTGGATAATAATTGAAGGTTATTATCTTTAGGCACAGTGCTTTTTTAACTTGAGTAAACTTAATTAGAGAACATTAACTTTGATATATTTTCTGCTAAATGTTCGTCGTTTATGTAATGTCATTTTTTAAAAAATTAAACGATGGTTTTTAAATGCTAAAACGTTTAAGAAAAAAACGAGGATAATTTTCTAAAAGTATATAAAAAATGAAGAGATGAATTAAATCTAATGAGTGATATTACCTTTGTCAGAATATGTTCAGAAATTTCGATGTTAGAAAAATACACGGAGTTAGAATAAAAATAGTTGAGAGAACAAAATGAAATTATACATATGATTTTTCCACAAAACAATCAAATAAACAATTTATGAATGTTACTGGTAATTTTTGTCAATAAAATTTGTTTCTTGGAATGACTTTTTACTTTTTACTATCTTTACAAGAAGAAAGTATTGAATTCGTGAAAAATTTCGAATTACGCTTTCCAACAAATTTACATTTTTTAGACTTCAGAGATTAAAGTCAGGTTTTTACAAAATCTTTATTTGTTAATCGAGTGGTTCTGTGACTCTTTCTGTTTGTATTGACATAAATTTGGAGGGCGCTCTATCATAAGAATTAATACATGGAAACTAATAAAAAATTATATTTAGGTAGTACAGTCGACTCTCGCTAATTTGAACTCGTTTGGACCACAAGAAATGTTCGAATTATCCGAAGTTCGAATTAAGGAAAACATGCTTAATACGGTACTATTACAAAGGAATTAATGTTATAGTGTTTTTTGAACTTATTTCGTCTATTATCATTAGAATATGACTTAATATTAAATTAGAATGTATAAATACATACACTAATTAAAAGATTAGAAACAAGCACGATGAAAGAAAAATTTAAAGCGTCACTGACGGACAGACGGGACACTAAGAAATTGGATATCAAATGCATTGTATTATATGTATACTCGTTCGGAAAAATTTTCACAAAAGTCACAGCAAGAAAGTTATTCAAATGATCTGAAATCCGTGAGAAAAATGAAAATCGGAATTCTCGTTAGTTCGAATTAAACGAAGTCGAGAGAAAATCAGATCGAATAAATGAAATTTTTAACGTTATTCTGCCATTGAAAATTTCGGGACTTTATGTTTAGTTCGAATTAAGCGAAGATTCGAATTATCCGATTTCGAATTAACGAGAGTCGACTGTACCTGATACAAGCTGATGCTGACTTGTTTTCTGCATAAATATCGCTCATCAGGTAGTGCTGCTTTGCTGCATATTTTTACGATTTATGCAACAGCTATATCTCAAAAATTTATCTCACGGATTTTCATCTAACTTCTGAAAAGTGTACACATGACGTCGTTACTGCGGAAGCCCAGCAAAAATGCAATCTCGTCATTTCAGAAGTAAATTGCGAATATGGTGATTCATATCTCTTATGATTCATATGTTGTTGGATTCATTAAAATATAGATCGTGGATGCAAGAATTTTTCTTAATAGAATATAAAACATACACAACTAAAAATATTTTACTTATTTTTGTAATCATTTCGTTATTTTAAACACGATGTTATGATTGTTTCTGATTAAAATATAGGTGATGGAGTTCATTAACAATAGAGCGATCTGAACGAAACTCCATGCATTAAATATCGAATTATAATTAGTACTACTTTGTATGTTATATATATATATATATGTACTTCTTTATATTTTGTGAGTGAAGTTTATTTGCATATTCTATGCCATTATTTTGTAATTTAATTAATAATTTTTTAGAAAATGAAGTTTGAATGAAAAAAGGTGCCTTAATTATAATAAATTATTGTCTCTTAATCATGGTTATTTTTCCCACCTGACTCTACTACATAGACTTATTTAGTCATAATTCATTTTATAAACCAATGCTATTATTCTTTTAAAAATGCAAAAGTCCCATTCTGAGATGCTATCTCAAAGTACTTCATAATCTGGTTCCATGTTTTTTCAGAAATTTGGCTCAGTTCATAACAAAACCACTCGTAAAAACAATATTACAGTTAGATCATTGTAGAAACTAGTTAGAACAATGTAGAATAACATGTATTATTCTATATTTATTTCCGAAACGTTAACTGACGGTGCTAGTATCATCGAAATTCATTCAGAAATTTTTTAAACATATAATATTAATAAACTTTTAAAATTTCATCAACATGTTCATTTGATTATAGAACTTATTATATAGTTACCTATCTCAAAGCAGCGTAGAACGATAGGTTATGACCTTAAACCAATCCTGATAAATCACATATAACTAACAATACAAGTCTCATTGTATCATATTTTAAAAAGACTAATCTAGTTGGTTCTCCTGATTACAGAAAATTTTTCTATAAGTAAGCAACATAGGAATATTGCTACATACCAAAATCTTTTGTGGAAAATATTTTCATTAACAGTGCATCCCCTATTAAATTCCATTCAGCAGAACTCATGCAATAAGCAGCCAGGACGAAATTCTCCATTGCATTTTATATATAAAAAAGGATTCAATCTGAACTTCTCAGGTTAAAGAATATGAAATAAACCTATTTTTTAAGTTAATCACTAACTAAGGGACGTTTTTATATGAAAAAAATCAATTTTGCATTTTATTTAATAGTGATACTTTTGTTTGAGGTATTCGCAAAAGAAATTACCAAAGATTTCATTACTTATAGCAGTTTGATAAATTCAGTTGTTTAAGCGTATCGTCCAATTAAATGTTTGTAAATTTTGTTATTTTATAAAAAATATTTTATTTTATTTTATTGATGAAATTTTTACTTCGTTATCTAATATCAGCCTGAAACGAATACTGAACTATTTATATTAATTTAAGTGCAAAGTTATTTAACCATATAAACTTTCCTCGTTAATCCATTAAAATTTCTCCGCATTTAATGCATGCAGTTCGTCGCCAATATGTATCGAAAAAAAAGTCACCTATATGAGTAGAATATTTTATAACAGTAATTAGAAAACTGGTAGCCTTTTCTTAATGAAACTAATACAGTCTTTTGCTTTAATTATTTGACCTTCGAAGTTGCAAAGACAAACAATGAGCCACTGTCGGATTTCTTTGCTTCATTTAGGGAAGATAGGGAGGGTTTATAATAAATGATATGTATTTAAAGGAGCTTTTTTTTCTTTAAATGTTTTAAATGCAAAAAAGTGTTTTGAGTTTTCTTCTTGAAATACAGATGTCTCAGTATATACCACTTGTTTACGGTTCTAGCTTTGTGATATTAATTGCATGAGCATTCTCACATTTATAGGTCGTTATATATAGGCAAAATGACCTTATACAAAATATATTCGTAAATAATAGCCAGACCATCATCTGGGAAATATTTTTTTTAAATATAGTGATAAAAACTTGTTATTATTTGTCTATTTCATATTTTCTTTTTTTTTTCCAGATCCTTTAATTAAAATTTCTGTCGCCTAATAAATAATTTATTTCAAATATAACTAAATTGTTTTAAAAAAGACATTAATACTTAACAATTCTTTACACTTAATTTAGTTTTGTCTAAAGCTAATATTTCCCAAAAACTTTCGCTTTCAGTTTTCTTATGATGAAATTTTGAGTATAAAAGGTGAAAAGCTGTTTATCTTCTTAGTAATCATTTCATAACACAAAAGGCTTACGAGCATTTACAAAATATGTTTGTATCTGATACTATGTCATACAACGTGGAAAGTTATTGCTTAATGTAACTAAAAGTGCGTGTCTTTACAGATTACCAGGACATTTTTGTGGACAAGATTGAGATTAAAAATATTTCTAAAAGTTTAATTGCGTGTGTGTAAAGTTTCTTAAAATATCCATGGTTAAACAACTAAATAATTTACATTTCTTGAGAATATAATTATAATTTATTTATTATTTATGTGTCGTAAAACGGCTTGAAAATAAAACTTTTTAAAACTGTTCTTTTGATTAACTCGCTTCGTCTATTTTAAAAAGGAAAATTTAATCGATATTTTATTCATTTTTATATATGTTAGAATGATGAAAACTGTCTATGGTAAAGTATTGTACCTGTCATCATTCTATTCCTGTGACCAACTAGGCTGTAGTACCGTTTATCACCATTTTATGAATTTTGGTGTAATTAATGCATAATTCCTTCACTAGAGAGTTTTTACAACTTACTTTAAATTATTGAAGTCCAAAGAAGCTTCCTATGAATATTAATTTCCATTCCCATGCAAAATGCAAATATTTATTTATCAATAGTTTATCTAATAATATTTTTCATGACAAGGCTTTATTTATAAAAATAATTGACATTGTATTTAGACCCTTATAAATATACTGGGGCTTGTGAAAATGGTTATCTTAATTCTAAAACTTTAGATAACTTTGTAATTTGCACTAGCATAGTGTTTTTTTCTAACCATGAACAGTTATTATTCTTTTGGCTAGGTCTAAAATTCAGCAATTTTAAAAAGTTTATTAAACATTTCAACTTGTATGACTTATTTACAACTGTCTTGAAATTAATTAACAATATTTTTTCATCGGTTTTTCATTTTAAATAAAAAATATATATAGTAGGCTGCTAATTTGCACAACTTCTTGATTGAAGTGGGAGAAAATATTGCAAAAATTGAGAAAAGATTGTGCAGATTTCTATTCATTGGTATCTTTACATGTTTTAAACAGTAATTAGAATGTAACAATGCAATCAAAATTATAATGAATGTTGCCATATTGTAATACATTAAAATCACTAGGTAAAATAATAATCTAAAACGATAAATTAAGATAATTTAAAACCAACAAACAAACAAATATCTTCTTAAAAACGTACATAAAAAAAATTTCTCCCTGAGAACAGTTCAAAATCTTCTATCGACACCAAACTTTTTAAAAGATAAGGGATTTTGATTAGTCAGATGAATATCTTGAGTTAGCAGACCAGAAATAACTTGATTAAGAGAAAGTTTTATTATTGTTAAAAGATCAAGTAAAAAAAAAAAAAAAAAAAAAACATTATTTTTTGTGATATATGTAATATTAAAAATTCAGATGAATGTGCGAAGATACTGCGGAAATCAGTGTTCAATCACTGCCTTGAACACATTCGTCGCACCTCCTTCTTTCGTCTAATCAAAAATCAGCTTCAGTTGCTGCTACAAAATATCACTGTAATGTCCAAATTGCGTAAATTTTTCATAATCGCAACGGTGACTAAACCATAGTATCTGCTTTTTTTTTTTTTACATTATGACTCTCAAATGATTATCTCTTTACAATTCTTCACTGTGAAGAAATTTTCAGTCAGGTAATTGTCGTCTCAAAATGGGAGATATCGGTTTCACAACATGACTCATGCAAATCATCTTGCAGCTTACGTCAGCGTCAGGATAATATAGGTACAAATTGTATTTGGGCTACGATGATTTCCTATATATCTCTTATATTTCTCATATTCAGAAATATATTTCTATATATTCCTGCAATTTATTTGCGTTGCATGCTCAAACATGTGAAATATAATTTGATTAAAATTTTCAGGATACCAATTGTAATCGTATTTTGCAAGCAAACACATGCTTTTTGTCCAATTGTAACTAATTGTGCGTAATTCCTATTTTTCGTTTTAAATAGAATAAATACAGAATTTGTACAGACGTCATTTTAACATTCAAGTTATTTTTAGAAATTCTAAAAATTAATCATCACTAGAAATTATAAAAATATTTTACAATTTCGTAGTTAAAATGTTCTTTATACTTGAAATGGATCTAAAAATGTTTTTTTTTTATTACAGATCAGATTCTATTACGCTTACCACATAAACGAAGACATATAGAGTATGAACTTTATTAAATTCCTTAAGTTATTTGAGAAAGTCAACAGTTCAAACTTTAAGTTTTATAATGCATCATTTCCAGAACACTGCCTTACTTAAAACCTACTCCATGCTGAGATAATAAAGCCTTCTAACAGTGTAAATTCCACGTACGTTCTCTCTGGACTAATTTATAACTGTAAACCCCTTTCTCTAGATTTATATTAAAATCCGTTTTAATTTACGCTTTGATATTTCTCTCCTCCTGAGATTTCATTATCCTTCTGCTTTAAATTATGAGCATCTAAACAAATATAATCTCTTCATGAATTTTCTCAGATTTTACTTATTTAGTTAATGATAAACAAGTTATTTATAAAAAAAAAAAAATATGTAAAAACGATTGCTTTAAATACATGGCATAAAACCATGGATGTTGAAAGCAGGATTAAATTTAAACTGTTTTTAACAGTTATCACATCCTTTATGTTTCGATGATATTTTCATATTACCATTAAGCAAAATAAGTATAAAAATTATATATTCTATTTATGAAAGTAGATTATACTTTTCATAACACATCGATCCCATTTAGAAAACACAGCTAGACATTCGAAGGTGTGGGTACGAAATTACTGGGTGTTAATACATTTTTTAACATTTAAAAAATTTATGGAAAATAAAATGATTGATTTATTTGACTTTTATTTTCGATAAAATTACTCTCTGTAAAGGGTTATTTTTTTTTACTTTCGAAAAAGTACCGAAATATTTTGTCAATAGTAGGTGCTTCAGCATACAAAATGACAAAACGCGTATTTGCATGAAAATGTATACATTATGCAAGCTCATACAAGAAAATTCCGTGCGTGTCTGTCACAACAAAGAATTATGGAAACCTTGGAAGAAATTAAAGTCATTTAAAATCATTCAAAAGTTACTAGAGAGCAACCTATTTGAAAATGCAAATTGAAATGATAAATATTGTATTTTTAATGTTTAAATGCCCAATAATGACAAAACATTTTTCTATGTTATTTTCTTTTTTTTTAAATCCCCCATCATTAGAATTATTTTTTCACAACCTCATTACCCGAGAAATCTACCACTCTCTTATTGGTTCAGTTTTGTTATTTGCACGTTGCATCCCCCTATTCAGCAGTTGCAGCAAGTTGCAAATTGCAGCAAAACATTATAGAATTCGTGAAATCAATACAGAATAATCAGTTTGTCTTACAAAACCTGCAACCATTTACTGAGCACCAATTATATTTAGCACTATTAAATTTGTTTAAGAGTGTTTTTATCAAATAATTTTATTTATCAAATTATAAAATTTAGGTAGAAGTTTATCTAAATTTTCAGAGACCTTAATTTGGACTTTAAAAATTAATTTACAACTAGGAATGACTAATTGTACAAACTAAAAAATAATAATAAAAAAATTGATAAAATACAAAGTATTAACAAAATACTGGATCAACAAGCCTTTGTGAACACTATTTTACGAAAGGCAAAATGCATTTTGAAACATATTATGATTTGTTAAATAAACTTGCTTCAGAAAAATTACATAACTTACTTAAGACAAAGCCTAAAATGTATAAGACAAAGCATAAAACTTACTTAAAACAAAGCATAAAACTTACTTAAACAAAAGCATAAAACCTACTTAAGAAACAGCATAAAACTTACTTAAGGAAAAGCATTTTTCTTTCGTATAATAAACTAAAACAAACACGCTGTTTTTTTTAAAGAATTTTTTTACAATAATTGAGGGTTGTTATCTTTCAGTATAGGACTTCTTTAATTTAAAAAAATAATAATTAGTGAACATTAACTTTGTTAAGTTTTTAAATAAATGTATCGTTTGAATAATCTTATTTTTTATGAAACACCAATACTGAACATTTTACGAAATAATGATGATAACTTTCTTAAAAAAGTGAAGAAATACGTGGAATGAGTCTGAATGATATGGATATTATAAAATGTACTGGTTTTTCGCTGTTGGGAAAAATAAATGACTTAAGAACAAAAGTAGTTTTAAAAAATGTGATTATACATATCGTTTGACAATATCGATTAAATAAACAATTTGCAACAATACTGGTCTTTTTCTAATTTCATATTATTATCTAATACGGTTTTGTCAATAATATTAGTCTTTGTCATACTTTATATTGTTTTCTATTGCGGTTATATTTAATTAGTAAGCCTTTTAAGTTTTGCACTCTCGAAAATATACATACTTTTTTCCTTTAAACCCTCACACATGGCATTTTAAATATTAATGAAAATTACGTTAAATAGTGACCAGAATTATCCTTTTTTATCCCCATGTTGCAAGTCTTAACATACACAAAAGTCAATAGTGCTTACACGATAAGCTTTAAAACACGATTTTATTTGTATTTGCTATTTCCCAAGACACCAGCTAATACAAATTCACTATTGGAATTCTCAACAGACAATAATGTTAAATTTATTATATCAGTTTTTTTTGCGATGCTTTAGGTCTATATTGCAAAAATTAACTTAATAAATTTGTCAAATAAAAAAAATGAAGAATATCGAAAATAAATTTATTTAAAGGTAATTTTTTATACTTTCAAACTTTGTATTAGAAAATAGATAATATTTATGAGAAATATGTCAATTTCTGCTTTTTGTAAATGTGAAAAAAAGTATCTTTTAGCCAATAACTATTTTAATTTTACGATCTATTTTTTTAATTATTTTTACAGGCTTAAAATTCTGTAATCTAACATCTGAGTCAATATTTTTCAATTCGGAGTTGTTGTGCTACAATAATTTTGTTGTGTACTTATGGCTTAAGGTCAGTATAAGTCAACCAATAAAATGTTCTAGTCTGGTTAACCCTTTGCGGCGCAGGGCAAATTCATTGCTTAAGTCTTGAAATTAATGACTGACACCGGAATTTGAAAACAACTTTATTTGTAAATAAGAAAACGCTACATTTCATGCATTCAATAAACAGTAATTTAAAAAAAAAAATTCCGGTACCAATGTGGTATTTGGGAATTAAAATTAAATGGTATATCTGTGAAACCACTGCGCCGCAAAGGGTTAATAATAAAGTATTAAAAAGGAAGCAATCACTGGAATTTTGCTTTTTTCCCTTAAAAGTTACGAAAAATCTAATTTTTCTTTAATATTTTTGTAAATTAATACGGCTTAAAAAAAACACTTTCCTTTTATTTTAAACTTAATATCAACTTTAAGAGCCCATTAAAGTTGAATGCAATGCAAATTATTTAATGCAAGCGGCAAACAAAAAATAATTATAAACTTACAGCGGAATGAACAAAAAGATAAACATAATTTTTTAGAACATTAAATTTAATGGGGCACGCTGTTTTATTAGAATTACAAGAAAAAAACAAACCTAATTTCGTTCATTAAAAAATATATATCTGAATAAACTTAATATGAGGCCATTATCATTAATCTAGATAAAAATTATCATACATTCTTTTTTTTAGAAATGATATAAAATTTAAGATGTAATGTAAAGAAAAAAAAGATACCTCAATTTTAATCGTAATTTTTCTTAAATTAAGTCTATAAAACTGGATGATTTTTTTTTTAAATTGTGTACTGATTATCTAGTTAGACTACAACATGTTTAAGAATAAAAAAAAGCAGATTTTTTAATGTAATTGTTAAGAAAAGGGAAAATTTATAACTCTAATACATAAATAAATAAAAATATTTATATTTATATCAATGTAACCAATATTGGAAAAATATCAGAATATTAATTGATTTTACATCAACATGTTGATGAAAGAGAAAAAGCAAAATACATTAATGTAGTTGTATTTTTTTTTTATTGAGGCAATAAATGTAATAGTTAACAAAAATAGAAAAATAAGTGTAGTCTGTGTAAGAATTTTATAATTTGTCTGTAAATTATTTGTGTGTTTAAAATTCCCTTATTACCATACACCATATTTCTCTGCCAATCTAGCAAAGTTTTGTAATATTTTATTTTCATAAAAATGGTTTAAGGATTATTTTCATTTTAACAATGTCAGTCTAAGAATTCATACCAGCTTACATATACTCAAGAGACAAAACATAATGATCATCCCCACATATTGCAATGAACTCGCCTGGATTACGTGGGAGAAACATAATCCTGTGAGATTGCTTTTAAAAAGATGATAGTGAGTATCGGGATTCATTTTTACGCTTGTGATGGTAAAGGTTGTTGATCTAAATTACTTTGGTAGATGGTAGAATTCACTCACCTGACATCTCAGACCAATAAACTTTGAAACCGCACGTCTTACGTGTTGTTCGGGACATATCGTGGTTACTACTTACATAAAGTAGTTGAATGACGGTTAAACAATTAGTAGAAGCTATCGTGTTGAACGCCCAGGCATTATCAAATAAAAAGAACGTCTAAGACAAAGCTTAACCAAACTTTGATGATCAAACTTAAACCAAGTTGAACCAAACACTGGTTCAATTACATCCCAGGACAATACAGGTTCAAGTGGAATTCTTTCGGAGAATGCAGTTCGGCAAACACTGTTAAATGTGAGATTTTGTAGCTAAAGTCCCTCTCGTGTGCCCTTGTTGACCAAGCATCATCGCCAAAACTCCTACACCTATTCCCAAAAGCAACATGACTGGACTATGTAACATAGACAGAGAGTTGCCTCTTTATCCTTCACACACGTCGGTGGCTGTGTTTGGGTATACCGTCTTCTATGAGAACTGTCGCTCCTTCTTATGCTACACATTATACACAGGCTAGTTATGGCGATATTAAGCTTTGGGAAACGTTCTCATAAGCTCGCCAAGCACCCATGATTATTGAAGAACTGATCATGGTCGTAATGGACTATCTGAATATCATTGCGGATCATTTGCACTGTTAGATTCTATCTTTCTTCCGAAATGGAAATGAAGTTTTCATGCAAGACAAAGCATCATGTCACATGACTCGAATTGTGCTCGATTGGTTCCATAAACATAGTTCTGAATTTCTGCTAATGTCCTAGTCAACTAACTCGTCGGATTCTAATCCGACAGAGCACACTTACGGTATCATTCCATGAGACATCAAAGCTCAAAAACAGCCATTTTGGAATATCAAGGACGTGCATGACCGCTGTTTGACAACTAATACAATTTATCTCCGGCTATCTATAGAGAACTTGTGTCAAGCATTCCAAGGTCGTTTTCAGCAGTTTTGCGGGTCAAAACTTTATTAGATAGGTAATCATAATGTTTTGGCTCTTCAGGGTATATTCAATAATTACAATTTGCATTTCTTATTATTTTCAGAAGGATAAATTTACTTTTACTTATTTAATCTTGTGCGGTTACATTAAAATCTCATAATTGTAATTGGTATTTTATAAAATCGTCAGGAAAATTCGGGCGACATTTTTTTTCATTTATTTTACTATTTGTAACAACAGGCTCCTAATCACAAAAACACAAAAGATTTCTGTTACCTTGTTGTCTACAACGCTTTTTCATTTATTATTTTTTTTTTTTTTTTACATATTTAACACAGTTATATTAAAACTAACAAAAAATTATCTTGTACATTATTTCACTGTTACTGAGATTAGAGATTTAATTTCAGAAAGAAGAGCTGCTATGACGGATAAAAAGAGTATTTAGCTTATTAAAAATGCAGAGTTTATTCATAAACATAACACAAAATAAAGTAAAAAGTATATTTGTCATTTCCTGTTCATGCTAATATTTGTTTAAATTAAAACTGTATTTAAGAACAAAATCAATATACATCTATTTATCACTATAAACTAAAAAAACATTGACTCTTACTTCTTCATGAGATTGAATGCTTGTTTAACATCAGAATGATATCTTATAAAAACGCACACCCCCTCAGATAACAATCGCTTATAAACGTAAAAATATCCCTAGATGAAATTCAATGGTGTTCTCAAAACAAAAATCTTTAGCAATATTTTTCACCTGTGAGAATCACCAAGTAACAATGAAAGACTTTCAATCGAATTCTTTAGTGAATCCCTGCAAATGAACGATTATGCTCCTCATCATCTTAAAAATGCTACTCATCATATTCTATTGAAGAAGCTTATTTTAATCCACCTCAATAGATCTATTAATATTATTATGTATGAAGCATATTTACATTAATAAAATGTACCGGAAAACATTATGCTGCATAGACTAACGATTAAATAAATACTCATATGATGTCGTTATTTTAAATCTCACTGCCTGTTTGAAAGTAATCATTACTCGTTACTTCTCAGAAACTGGCTATTAACAACCAACGTATGCATTAAAAAACTGCTAGAAATTTAGTTACATACAGAACATGAATTTTTGGGAGAATTCATATTTTTTACTCTTTACATATTGTTATGCTCTACCATCTGTCCGTAAAACGCAGATTTAATCAAGCTTCTAATTTTTAATGAAAAAAGCAAACAAAATTTAAATGCGATGCATAATTGAGTATAACATGTCTAAATTGTAGAATTTATTACTCATGAAAATAAAGAATAATTGGAGAAAGCAATTTAGGAAGAGTAAAAGCTTACAAAATTTATATAGTAAAATAAGAAATATGATTACACAAACAACATGTTTTTACAAGCAAATTTTCTTACTAATTTTACACAATGTAATATATATCTTTTGTTTGTCCCTATCAAAGAAACATTAATTCTAAACACGCCATTTTCAATACTGAAAAGTTTATAGTAAATTTCAATAACATATAAAAAATACATAGAAATTTAAGTGTGTTTGCAAGTATTTGAGCACAGATATTCAGAGACGCCCAGACAAACCAAATTCATAAATGTTTTTCTCAACAATTTTGGAAAGTGCCAGAAGCACAGACCCGTACATTTTTATGCAATAAAGAGTTTTTTAAAAACTGTCTCTATAAAAAGGGGGGGGGGTCTTCCTTTAAATAACAAACATTCTATTTTTAAAAATTTTAAACTTTTATGGTGGAATATAAGACTTAAAGATTAAAACTGTGTATCTATCATCATTAATCATGTTGCTTTACTCTTGATTTTTACAAAACTTTCCTTGTATTCAAAGTTTTATCTAAAAGAAATCATAATTATGTGTACTTATATTAAATTTGCATAAACTATATAAAACAAACTGGCAGTTATCCAGAATATAAACTATAATTAAAGTAATTGTGAAATGTTTCTTTAAACATACTAATTTAGAATAATTAAAGTAAATAAGCATCTAGAATATAAACTGTATTCTGTCGAAACCTAAAATTACTTCGGAGATGAGACTTATTACATCTTTTTAATATGTGTAATAATAAAAAAAATTTCAAAACATAGTTTTTGTAGATTAAAATTTAAATATTTTTGGTAGTAAAAAATATTTAATCTGCAAGCTTTTTTTGTCTTTTAAACATATCTCGGCTTTTGCAATCTTCATTATCTAAACTTTTCTATTGAAATATATATATATATATATATATATATATATATATATATATTTCTTATTTGCAAAAAAATGAAAACTTTATTAAAATAAAATAAAATTAAGAAAAAAACATATTTATTGATGTAGAAAGTGGATATTTCAATCGAGTAATTCTTGCATTCGTGTTTTTGCGGAAATGATTTTGTCATGTACGTATAATGTGTTAACCCCTTGAGTGGTGGTTGTATGTCAATGAAATCATTTCTTTTTACAAAAAAAATTGTTTTCAAATTCTGGTGTGATTCATTAATTTCTACCCTTAAGCAATAAATGTTCTCTGAGTCACAAAAGAGGACACAATATCCTGAAAATGGTCAAAATAACAATTTTCACGTTTTAAATATTAATAAAAGCATTTTTGATTGTGAATATTTTCACACCTCAGTTTTACCTGTACGACTTGCAGCATATTATAAATATGTACGATATCGCGAGATATTGTAAATTTTGTTAATAGATCCAGCAAAATTACCCATACAAACTTTAGACTAATGTATATTCTTGTTCATATATTTATAACCGGCTTTTTCGAAAAATACAAAGTCTATTTTGTTAATTTGAATAGAGATTTGAATTTTTTTACTTGTTCTCCATGGTGCATTTAATATTTTTGCGTCTGAATTTAACATTCAAATACATAGTTATTTTTTTTAATGTTTAAATTGAGGGTTTGTTGAATTTTCCTGATTTTTACTATACACGACAGAGAAAAAAATCATTAAATGTGAAGTCTCATGCATCTAAAAATTCATGCGCAGTTTTATGCAGTATATTCTAATACATGTGGAACAAAATCGAAGCAAAAACATTCATATATAAAAAAGTAGTAGAGATTTTATAAATTTTTACTACTTTTTTTATATATGAATGTTTTTACTTCACTTTTTTAATACCACCTTTTTCTGAAATTTTTGTTTCTATTATTTTTCTATTATTAATTATTTCTAGATAATTAGTTTTACACTACAGTTAGTTTTTTCCTCCCAACGATTTATTAATTGAAAGACATTCATCTATAGATTGGGAGTAAAGTTGACGGCAACACGGAAGCCCTTCATAAAAAACTACACAGTTAAGCACTGTTAAGCACTTGACAAAGTGTACATAAAATATTTCTTTTTTGAAACACTGGTGAGAGTTGGAATTAAAAAATACTGCTCTGCGGCAGCCCTGCAAATAAGAACGATATTTATCATAACTTCACAAACCGAAACATTAATTTGTCATAATTTAACAGACCATAATATCATTCTAATTTACTCCGGTATATTTCGAACCCTGATAATATAACTTACCTGCAAGAAAATTGACACATCTCGCAAAGTTTCGTTTTGCGTTTGATTCCATTAATAGCTCTGTCAGAGGTGTGTCTGGTTACACAAAATTTTCATATGTGTAGTTATATGGAAAATCACGCTTTTATGCTACTTGTCCATTTGAGACCACACAAGAGGGGTGAATTGTGTGGGGAGGAAAAACTACCCAACCCTTTAGACCACATAAAATGTCATCATTGTTAAGGGTTTCGCACTTTTATGCACTTTTTTTATTGCTGTATGCCGAGTTAAGTGCTATAATTTCATGTCGCAGTAAAATCAAGCAAATTTATTTTTGACGAGATGCATCACTTTTCTAGCGGGTGAGCTATATCTAATACGCATGGGTGTAAATTTGATGACATCTCGAAAGGAACTGAAAGTGATTACATGGTTATGCACTGTAGTATTTAAAAAATATATATTTTTTTAAATCTTAGTAAAATAAGTTGTTCTACAAGAATTATCTTTTTTATTTTATTTAATTTTTAGTATTAAGTTTTGTGCCACCATATATATATTATTCAAAATTGAAGAAATATTTTCAAAGGTACTTAATCGGTCTCTTTAATCGGTTTGTACATTAAATTTGACCTGAGTTCAATAGAAGTGCGCGAAAATTAACCAAAAACGCAGGAAAATTATTTCGTATTTAAGTGTTAATGTGTGTGGGGTTTTTGGCAGGAGGAAATTTTTTTTAAGATAATACCATATGTATTTTTAATAAATAATTGAAAATTGCTCATTTTGTATACAACTTGCTTAAAATTCGTACAGATAACAGATTGACAAAATATCCACGCCTGAGATAGAACTCGGGTTATTGACGTTATTTGTGGTTCTTCAATTACTGAGCAACCAGGATGAGTCCAAACCTAGTACCTCTCACTCTTAACTGTTGGTAAATCTGCAAATATTCAATCGTAGCCTTTAATAAATAATCTTGATAATAATTAAAAGTGATAAGTATTTATTATGATCCATGCGCCTAGGTAGCTCCGTGGTAGAACATCCGCAATTAATGTGAATGACCCTACTTCGATTCCAGACTGGGACACTTTATCATTCTGTCGGCTGTATACACTTTCCACAAGTTGAATAAAACATTCAGCAATTTTCAATTAACTTTATACATTGTGTAAAATACCTGAACTTTACATACCTATAATATGCAGACCAATATTTATTCTAATAAACATATTAATATTTTAACAAAAAAATTATATTACTAGAGATATGTTATTAAAATTTAAAAAGAAATAACATTGACATGTTTCGGCTCCTTCTAATAAGAACCATAATCATAATGAAAATAAAATTCAAATCGTCTCACGATCAATACAAATGACACGCTACAATGAGATCTAAACAAAAACCACGTGCTCTATTCTAAAAAATTTAATTAAAAATTGACCATTATCTAAAAATAACTTTCAACTTCATTCATCCCTTTGAGGCTTTCACGAGGAATTTATTCACTAATTTTAAACTTAACTTAGGAATAGTCAGTATCATAAGAAACAATAATCAGTAGTATCAATAGTATCAATAGTATCAATAAGAAACAGTATCATTGCAAACAAAATATTTACGCGTATAAATTTCAATGGACTCTCTTATAATGGACTTATGATAGCAATTTCATACAAAACATAATTTTCTTTCACTAAGCAGTATTTGTATCCCCCCCCCCCGTCAAATTATAATTTCGAATAAAATAAATCTATGTCTTCTAGTACAGGGTACAATTTCTCGGTTTTAACTGTTTTTTGAACATATGATCATAATTCAATTATTTCTTAATTTTATTTAAAGAATATATATATATATATATATAGCTGTTTAGTTTTTATTTATACTTTCTACTTTTTTGTATAAGTTTTTTTGCAATTTCACAGGCGATGGGGATATTTTTGCAAGTATGGTTTAGTGCATAATTAACCCTACGGTTATAAAAGTAAATAAAAAAGAACGTTTCTTAACACGAAGGATACATATGCATTTTGTAAACTGTCTCCGAGATTGCAAAATCTGATAGGCCAGAAAAGGAATTTGCTCAATTACATATGGAAAAGCAACATTCAAGGATAAAATTTATTGCCCAATAGAATTACAAAAATATTAAGGAAACAGCCAATGTAGAAAAAGTGGATTCAAAGAAATTTTATTTTGAATCCGCCTCCCCTACATGTATGTGAGCAAATTTATTTTCTGATCAGTGATATTTTGCATTGATATCAACATATCTTGCTATGATTACCGAAATTGTGAAATTAGTTTGCAATTCATAAATACGTTTTTGATGTTATAAACGCTGTTTTTTTATCTACTTATATTATACTACGCAAAAATAATTTCTTATTGTAACTCCATGGTTATTCCAAATAGTTATAATTACAAATAAAATTTCTCAATTTATATGTGTTCCCAGCTTACAGAAACACTGCTTTAAAATAAAATTTATTAATTTATAATGAAGATTTAAAAATATTAAAATTCTGTGTATTCTGCGAAAACATCACATGTACATAATCTTTATAATTATTTCATATCACGAAATGAGTGCAAAGTCGATTACAAAATTTTATTACCTGCAGTAAAGCTTGTATTGCCCTTTGACGAGTTCTAGAAAAAATGGTGTTTATTTTTGATTAAAAATCTGCCTGCTGTAAACAAAAAAAGTTTTAATTTATTACAGAAACGCTTATAACTTAATAAATATGTTAGCTTTATTTCCCAAATTCATATAACATTTAAAAAATGCTCTCATAGTAATTTAATTTTTTAAAAGTCATTTCAAGCATTTTATGAAAGATGGTAATTGCAAATGTTATATCATTTTATTGCTGCTCCCTTCTCCTCAAATGCACTCGAGACTATTTTAACATTAAAAAATCTTAGCGCGAACAAGTTATTTTTATCTCCGAAGATAAAAACAATTAGTCCAGAATTCTTGTAAATATTCGAAAAAATATCTTTAATCCATAATGCCCGGTTATTAGCCTTAATTTATGAACATGTTTGTATTTTAGTAAGACATTTACAAGAAATAACTTTTTGGAAATTCAAAAATAATCGTTTTATCAATTCAAGCATGACATAAAAGTCATAATACTGTATACCAAATAATATATTGAGCGAAAAGTAAAACAGCAACAATAATAATATCATTTTCTACACTAAAACTGTTATTATCTGAGTGAAATGTTTCAGGCAAACTTTTAACAAATATTTTGTACACGCTTTTAAATAATTTAAAAGATCATGTCCATTACTATAATGGCGCATTTTAGAACAAAATGCAATTTCTTAGTTTTCTTCTATCATCTTCTCATAGGGTATCTTTTAAAGAAACAATTCTAAGAATGACCTCGTATTATTTTTATCGTATTATAACAGCTTAGTAACAATTTTAGATGTCAAATAGCCTTCAATTTAGAGTAAGCTACATATCATCTTCTCTGGTAAAAGGGAGTATTATATTACGTTTAAATGGGGAATCTTTGAAAAAAAATCTTATAATGATCTCGTTTCTCCATTTTAACAACTTAATAACAATTTCAGATGTCAAATAGCCTCCAATTTGGTGTAAGCTAATATTAGAAATTTTAGTGATTGGGAAAATATATTTTTAAGTTCCATTTTCTTATATAAATATCAGCTGATTATAAAATAATGACAGTTTCAGTTGAAATAATAATGACAGTTTCGTTAAAATAATAATGAGACATTCCGTAACAGAATGTCCAATTGGCTTGTTTATCATTTTACTTGCAAATAATATAAGATTTTGCCCCATTAAGGTTATTTCAGTTGCAAATTTTATAAATCTATTCTACAAAACTTTTTCTTCAAAAATAATGGTAGTATTAAAAGAAATAGTGCGGAACTTGTGTTATGTGACTTTTCGACTAATGTCTATTACGTCGTTGAAAATATTTTAAAATAAGTTTAGTAGCAAGATATCGAACTGTGATAAGTGTATTATCGCAACCCTTCACGCTGTGTTAACCACATCTCTTAGTTTCCTATATTCTAATGTGTAAATCTTGAAATTTAGAAAAATAAATCTTTTCCATCTCAAAAGTTTTTCACTATTTTCGTTTGGAATAAGCTGGGGGCACTCTGTAACTTCTAAATGCAGAAAAAGAATTATTACATAATAAAATATGTTTGGAAATGTTTCTGTAAATTAGATCCCGCAGAAGGAAGTTCATTTTTATGTAGTATGTATGGATTGGTTTCCGTAAGCCGAAAATGTATTGGCTTCCCAGATTTTTAAAGATAAAGATTGCTTTTCGGTATCGTGGGTAACTCGAGTTAGGTTACTATATATTTTGTTGGGGTCTTAGTGTATATTTATAGAAAAATTTTATCTTTTTTTCTATTACAGCATAACATAATAATATTCATTTAGGATTTCGGATTCCTTACTATCATGTCTGCTGTATTTAAGTTGCAAATCGCGAAAATTGTTATCATTTTTACCTTCACATACCACTCATTGCCATCAGCAAGAGAAGAATAACTATTTTTTAGCCACTTTAAGTACTTTAACGTGTTATATATGCAGATTGTTGAATTACGTTGTGCTAATCAATATGTAAAATAAAGCGCTACGGTTTTATTATTTTAACTTGGTAGTAATGATTAGAAAAAAAAATTCTTCAAGTAACACATTTTCAAATGAATTGAAAAAGAGTCCAAACTATAAGTCAAGCCCAGGAACTCTGACCTAAAGCCTAGCTATTAAATGAACTATCGGTACTATTTAACCCGGCACGATTCACTTAGACTATTAGATGTTACTGCCAAAAAAATTTGAGTAAATTGTGTCATTTATAGCTGACATGGCAGATAATTGAAAGTTTTAGACAAAGATCCTAGTTTTAACTGTATGTTAGACATAATTTTTTCGCAATTGGAATATTTCCATTTTAAATATCCTATTAAATAAGAAAATTGTTTTAAGGGGGAACTTAAGGAAAGCAGGATATCTCACATTTTACTCAGTAAACTTAATTGTTAAGAAAAAGTGTTCTATAATAGGAGTCACATTATTTAATAGTAGTCTCTTACCTCTTATTACCCCAACAAAAAAAAGTGTATTATAATATGTAACTAAAAGTAGATATCTAAATACAGTTTCGTAATTTACAATGAAGAATCTAGAAAACAATTTATTAATCCCAGAAAAAAGGGTTATTAGGCTATATTGCGGGAAGTATATATTTGAAAAAAAATTAGTATTTACGAGGCAGAATATAAAATAGCATTATACTGGTTAAAAACTGACCTGTCAGTAGCATCTAAAATTTTAACACTGTAACTTTATTTCGCTCTGTAATTTTTTTGTGAAAAAATCTTTAATTATTATGAATAATTCTAAGTAATAACACATTGAAAAAAATCACATGAAAATCATTTGTATTACTGAATAAGTAATTATAACTTAAAGATAAAAATTATTTTTCATGATTAAAAAACCCTCTATAAATAAAGCTAATTTTTTTATAATATTAATTATTAAATATTAAATAAGCCGATTTTTAAAAATAGAAATTTGCGATTTAAAAAATTGAGAAAATGCTCCGATTAAAAAGACAAATTTCCCAGTAAAATGTAGATTGTGGTGATGAACTAGGATTCTGAGTAAATCGTATACCGGTCAGTCTAACCCAGAGGGTTAATGTTAGCCAGGAGCTGATTATAATCTCTATAATTACCATTTAAGCCATGTGACTGTCGTTAACAACCCCTAGCTCACTGCTTCAATTTTTAATATGCCAGTCTGTCATTTAGTACTTTAACGCTAGCCAGGTGAAAGTGATAAATCGCCAGATAATGTTCCATAGCCCTCATTTATCTATTTATAATAGCGCAAGTTATGTGACTTTTCACCAATAAATATAAACTTACCTTTTCACTTTTCATATGAAATACAGATATTTTTAAACAAAATGAATGAACGGATTATCGCTGTATTCTAAAACAAAAACTAACTAATGCTGTCAATAAGTCAATTTATTAAGACCAATTGTCATTTTTAGTTAATATTAAGAAGACTGCTGCATACAAAAATATGGTAATTGGTGGTATTATGTAAAATTGATCGATAAATATGGTAATTCGGACAGTTTTTAAATAAAATAATTATTTAAAGAGGTATTTAATGTTAATTTTTTTCAAAATCATTCCGTTAAACACGTTTTATAGGAAAATAGTACAAAAGAGTATTTTTTTTACATTAGAAGTTCCCGAAGTGTAGACTTTCATTTTAAATTCAAATTTTCAACATTTTGAAAATTATTGTTACATACTTTAGAAAAGGTATTATTATAAAGTGCATACAATTCTGCAGATGTCATTTAAGATTGCAGAGTAAATATGGAATTCTTCAGGGAGAGTGACTTTTTTAAACTAAAATAATGTGTTTTATATAAAATAATGTGTTTTATATAAAACTAGCAGGCTAAGCCCGCTGCGCTGGTCTATTTTTCAAAACAAAACATGAATCAAACAAAATATTGAATGTGATTGTGTTTTTTTAAAGCAACTTCACCTTGAATGCTCTTTTACATTTCTGAAAATCATACAAAACGCCATTGTATTTAAAGATAGAAAACCAATGATTATAAATGAACCAAAAATGCATTAAATGTTAGCAAACAGCTGTTTCGAATCTACTGTCGAGATTCTTCATCAGTGCAAATCTCAGCGAGCTAGAAAAAAAAAACTGAGCCGAAATAAAAACAACAACAATGGAATCAAGGCCCGTTGACGCCAAAATATATTAAAATAATAATAAAATATTATGTTGTTGTATCAGCTTATGCATTCGATAAAATTCGGGCTTTTAAGAAAAAAATATTTCAGTTGACCATTTATTGTAGAGTTTGATAGAGAAATGAGGCAATTATGAAAAAAGCAATTTAAATATTGTCTATCCACCATACTTCTAAAATAGCGAGCATTATGATCGCAGAGATTGACCATTGAATTTAAACAATTTTCAAGTGATTCATTTTCATTTGATAGTTTTTGAACTCTAAACCTCTCAACTTGAGGATATGGGTATCTGTGGAAACCTTAATACATCCTCTATCAATATTATATTATATTTCGCAACGTACATCTGCTCTTGACAAATCTATTACAGTGTTGAGTTTTTGGAATGCAGCAGAATAAATAAAGTTAAATAAAGTTTTCCTTAGAAAAATAAGGTGAGTGTTTTTTGAATGTGTGAAATTCATTTTTTTGATACAGATGTCATATACGCATCACGTTGGCGTGATTGAAACAAAATGAACATTTTATGCCTCTTATGGTAATCCAGCTTTGTTTTTAATTTATTAATGGACTATTTATTTACTTTCATTTGTATTTTAAAATGATACAAAATGTTATGCTCTATACATAGAAAAGTAAAATAGAAAATAGAAATGTATCTGTCATTTGTAAACGAAGTTTCCGTTAAAGTGGTGCCAGAAATGTAACACTCCAACGTGGTGCATATATGACATTTGTGCCTCTTTCTTACAACATGGGTGTGTGCATTTGCACCTGAAGTTAGTTATTTAGCTCTATTTTTGTAATATTAACTGGAGTTTGTACAATGTATGGTACTGCTTGATTATTATGTCGAGAAAAAAATTAATAGCAGATTATAGGAATAAATGTCAATAATCGATCATCGTAAATATGATAGCAATTGATATTACACGTGATACACGTATTTTTTTACGTCATAGGTGCTTTTTATTTCGACTTTTAATTTGTATTTTTTATTTATGTTTATTGTTGTTTCATTATTTAAAACGAATTTGTGTGAATTTGAATAGTTTGGCGAAACTGTGTGTTAATTGTGAAACCGACGTGTTAATCAAGTAGCACTCAATTTACATTTAAAAATATATTTCATAAAAAACTCCGGCACAAACCCGGATTTCAGATTTCCTTCCAATACCAATGCGGCAAAATCCTCGTTTTAGAATAGCGAAGAAATGTGCATTTTTAAAAATTATTTTCGTTATTTTAAAACGAAAATATTAATAAATAAAAAAAAAGTTACTATAGCGCAAAACAATTTATAGAATTTCTAAAAATAAATTGAAAGTAAATAAACAATTTATTAATACAGAAACAACTATTGCTGGGTTACCATATCAGGCAAAATAACACCGTTTTGGCGATAATCAGATACCCCAGTGTGTATATAATATCTGCGCCAAACATGTTTGGAAAAAACAATAATCGTTATTTATACAGCGTGTTTAAATACTGTAGTATAGTGAAAAAAATGTATACATGATATATACGCACCACATTGCTGCGTTTTTTTTTTCTTCTGATGCCGATTCGGAGAAAATTTTGTTATAAAATACCAGTTACATATATAGTTCACAATTATTTTCTGTTATTTTAAATAGGAAATAACAATAAATTTTAAAAAGTTTAGTTAATAATTATAAAACAAAACTATTTATATCCTTTAAAAAATAAAATAAAATAAAAATAAAAATTTATTAATAAATAAACAACAGCCAGGTTACCAAGGCATAAAATCGCCATTTTATTACAGTCGCGCAAATGTGGCGCCTGTATGACAAATGTGCCAAGATTGAAATAGTTTATATAATTGAAAAAAAAATTGCAAATAGACAATTTATTAATAAATAGACAATAACATCCGGGTCGCCACATCAAGCAAAATGACACTTTGGCATCAGTTAATTTCCCAGATGTATATATGGTATTGGCGTAAGAGACAAATCGCACCAATGTAGTGCGTATGAGATATCTGTGTCCAAAAAAAAAAATAATAAAAAAATAAAAGTTGCAGTTAAATTATTTCACAATATCTATGTATGTGGAAAGACATTTACCCTAAAATTTAAATATTATTCATTTTTGTGGTATCAACTACTATGTATGTATTTAAGTTAAATGTAAATTTTTTTCCTAAAAATGCTCTCACTCATTAAAAGAGAGAGAGAAAAAATAGTTCTTGCGAACATCACCTAATTGAACAAACAACATACAAATAACAATTAGAGCCTTTTTTAAAAATATTAATTCTGCGAGTTTCTTCTGTAAAACACATAACGGGGAAATCAGATTTAAAAATATTTAAAAAAAAAGAAAGAAAAAAATACTTATGTTTTACATAATGAAATTTTTGAGATGTTGTTTTCTTTTAATCTGGCTCGAAAGAAATAAATAGCCAAATATTGTGTCACTTCAAAACTTTCTTTCACATTGAGTTACTTTTTAAATATTATAAATATTCTTTTTTTTTTTTTTTTTTTTGTTAAAGATAAATATTTTCCTTTCATAATGTTATTTTGCATTATACGGATTTTTTTCTTTTTATCATTATTTATTTTAAATCAATGAATTAACATTTCTTTTTTTTTCGAATTGTTTATATTATTTTCCATTAGAGAAAGCATTTCATTTCTTTTTTGAGATATAATTATCGCCAAAAAATTACTTGTTGCAACCCTTCCGTCAAAAATAACCGAAAAATACGAAATTTAGTACGAAAAATCAGACTTATCCCTGTATATTTGTATCATAAACCTCCGCAAAAATATTTCCTATCGAATGATATAATCTGCAGAAAGATCCATCGGGTAGTTTTTAAAAAAACTCGTTTGGAAGTTTCAGAACTTCTGCTTTATAATATATATGATAATGTGTTTTAAGTTTTAATAATGAAATATGTTTTATACTATTTATGTTTACATTCGCGTATCTTTCTTTCATTGGGAGCGACATTAAATTTGTAAAACAGTAGAATTCCTGTTTTATAGTTATAGTTCTAGTTGATATGAAATAATTTTTTACTTAATTCTGATACTCGTGAATATTCAAATGCATATGTTTACATGCGCCTGTTGCCATTTTGTCATTTAGTTCCAAAATCATGACTGAGTATTAATACATTGCGTGAGAAGTCATTTTCTGTATCTAGGATCATGCCCAGCATTTAACACAGACTCAAGAATTAACCCGCATTGATGAATACTGGGTAAGAATTACAATTCTAAACATTTATTAAGAAATGTAATTTCGCAAGAAAGATAAATTTTACACAATGAACTTCTTAAATGAAGCCAGCACAAGCATTTTAGTACAACATCCTTTTAATTATGCTATAGCCGATAACAAGGGCATTTCAATTTTAATTAATTTTAAAATTTGATTTTACTATTTTTAAATTATTTGAAATGTTAAACTTATGTAAAATTTTAAGCAATATCCAGAAAAGCATGAGACATAAGTAATGATTCCTCAATACAAACTGTTCCATTGCAACTAAAGAAATGAAATCTTACACGTAAAAACTCCTTCTAATTGTAATTATTTGTTTCAGTTCTAAAGATTGCCTGAAAAAAATCCACTTCTATTCATAGCATTTAATGTGAAATGGTTTCAAACTGATTCGTTATAAATTAACTGCAACTTTAACTTAATTTATTCCTTATAAATATTAAAATAGGGGATATAAAAAGAAACAATAACATTCCTGTATATAACAGTATTATTTTTTTTCGTAATTATTGCCCAACATAGAACCGGAACATTAAATTAGAAAAATTATATTCCCACAAGCAAAAATACAATTGTTGCTCCGTTGTTGCTCCGCAATTGTTCCCTTGCCAAAGGAAACATTTCAGCCCGACTTGTGCCCATTCACGCAATTAATGCGAGAAAATATTTTGCTAAAATTGGATTTTTAGGTATGACTAACTTCTGGAAAGCAAATTAGTTTTCTATTAATGAAAACCACACCGTAATAACTGGAAAAGAATTTAAAGGCGAACCGTTTCTTGTTTATTGCAATTATTCAGGGTATGCTATTGGTTTACTGCTCTAGTAATTTTAACATGCTCGGAGGGATATTAACATTTTTTTTTGTATTCCTTAAACGCTAATATGCTTCTTAAGAGCCTTTGTTTCTCAATAAGTGAATTATAAGGCATTTAAAATGGAGTATTATTGGAAATTGAAACTAAAGTTGGAAATAAATAACCTAAATTTTTGCATGAAATATGCAAGTAAACAAATGATTTTAGAAGACGAAATTGGTATTGGTAGTGTTATTTATGTCGGCAGATTGTCTACGAAAGTCGTAGGGGGTCTTTCTAAGGAACCCAGCCCATATTTACCTAATGTTAGAAGAAAACCAGGGAAAACTCCGTACGGTCCAGCTGACGGGCGCGACAGGGTTCAAATCCAGCACCCCAAGTCTACTAGCTTCGAGAACACAATCTCTCAGGCACTAGTGGACCAAGAAGAAACTGGATTTAATAAAATGTAACTTATTGTTGTTTTTTTTTTTATTTAACATCCGTCATTAAATACACTTTTTTTTGTATTATATACTTTTCTTTATAATTATGTAAAAAATTAGGACCACCAACAAAAGACATTAAAGATTTTACAGTATTGAAATCCAATGTCATTGCAAAATTATACACAAAAAGTTATAAAAATTTTGTTGTTACTTTCTTCTATCTTCAATAGAAGAAAGTATTGTAATCGAAATTTTTTTTCGACTTCCGGTTTTCGACGGATTTACACACTTTAGGGGTCAGAGATTCCAAAAAACATGTTTTTACAAAATGTCTGTCTGTCCGCGTGTCTGTGTGTCCGTGTGTCTGTGTGTCTGTGTGTATGGCGCCATTCTACCATCAAAAAGTGTATGAAGTTATGCATAGAATGTAACCAAATTTTTTGTGAATGTTTTTGGCTGTGGCAAGCAGGTCCTCCTTCAGTTTTGAAATATTCCGAGGGTGCTGCAATCGCGATGTTTGTGCCATTTTCAATATTGTACCGGCCAAAAGTATATGAAGTTATGCATCGAATTTCACCAAATTTTTTGTTTAAGTGTACGGCTATAGCTAGTTGGGCCCCCCTGAATTTGAAAAAAAATCCGCCTGTAGGGGACGCTGCATTCGCGATTTTTGTGCCACTTTCAAAATTGTACCAACCAAAAGTATATGAAGTAATTCATTGAATTGAACTAAATTTTTTATGTATGTGTATGACTATGGCTAGTTGGTCCTCCCTGAATTTGAAAATAATCCGCCGGAAGGGGGCGCTGCAATCGCGATTTTTGTGCCATTTTCAATATTGTACCAACCAAAAGTATATGAAGCGATTCATCGAATTGAACTAAATTTTTTATGTATGTGTATGACTATGGCTAGTTGGTCCTCCCTGAATTTGAAAATAATCCGCCGGAAGGGGGCGCTGCAATCGCGATTTTTGTGCCATTTTCAATATTGTACCAACCAAAAGTGCATGAACTTATGCGTCGAATTGAACGAAATTTTTTGTGTAAGTGTATGGCTATGGCTAGTTGTATCGGTCTGAATCTGAAAAAAATCCGCCGGAAGGGGGCGCTACAATAGCGAATTTTCTGCCATTTTCAACATTGCACCGCATAAAAGTGTGTGAATTTAGTTCTAGAACTGAAGTAAATATTTTGTATATGATTATTTTTTGGTAAGGCAAGTAAGTCCTCCCTGAAATTGAAAAAAAAATCTGCCTATCATTCTATTGTCCTTCGGCTCGTGCAGAGACGGAAATTCGTTTTTACTCCAATTAATTGATTGAAGCAGAAATTTAAGATGATAATCAAAGTTGGTATGGTATTGAATTAAAATTATTAAAGTATTAAAATGAGTAACTATTTTTTTTTTAATATTGAAATGTACGTATGAGATAGAAGAAAGTTTGGAGATTGGCACATCCAACTAGTTTGCTTTAAAATTGGAATAGTTTGTTAAAAAAATAAGCAAAAATAAGCAAAACCAAAAAATATGATTTATTGAAATAACTAATATACTTCTTAACAGCCTTTTCTAAATAAATATATGAATTATAAGGTATTTATTGTGGACTATCAATGGAATTTTATAACTAAAATAGGAAATAAATACCTACATTCTGTCAGGAAATGTGCATTTAAACAAATGGCTTTAGAGCAAGATATCGGATTTAATGAAATGTGCTTATTACTTACCCATCATACGTAGTATAGGGTAAGACTTGTAATCCCTTTGAAATTCGAGAAAAAAAAAAAAAAAAGACGGATTTACACGTTCCAGATAGTGGAGATACCGAAAAACATATTTTTAGAAAAAAAAAAATCCCGTCCGTCCGTCTGTGTGCCTGTCTGTCTGTCTTTAAACGCTCTATCTCCCGAACAAATTGAGATAGAGACTTGAAATTTTGTAGGTTTAGTATGTAAGAATAGGACAAATATCAGTAACCTCGATGATCCTTTTTTTCGGAATCTCGAAAAATTCTTTCCGGTAATAGGTGTATAAAAATTTTCGCTTTTTTTTTTCAAGGAAAGAACGCAAAAAGCAATAAAATAACACAAATTTGCATAAAGAACTAAGTCGATGGGATTATTAGATGCCGAGATAATTGTAATCCTATTTTTTATATTCTTCGATTTTTCATGACCTTGTATTTCATTCGAATGTCAGTTCAAAGATATTTTTAATTGGAAATAAGACGCTTAATCGGACACCGTAAACTATTAGTTAATATGATTATTAGTATTGGAGTTATAAGGATGTTAATTTTATGCAATTCGATACTGCTTAAGTAATTTGGTATTTTATAAAATTTTGTCGAAATTGTTTCATCAGAAATTCATTAATGAAGCATTACTACGTGATAAAAATATTTAAATATACGTTTACATTTTATTTTGGATTTCCGATGCATTTTGTAAATAATCATATTATGCATATTTATATTATTAATTTATATTATTATATTTTATATTATGCATATCCATGATGGGTAAGTATTCAGTGCTCCCCCCCCCTCCAACGACTGGTTGTTCTTTCGTTCTCACTAAATTTCCTTGATTAAATAAGATTTTTCATATGAAATAAGTTTCTTAAAATACATGCTATAGTCCAAGAAGACGTTTATGACCACCAACAAGAAATGGTTTGAAACTGATTCATTATAAATTAACTGCAACTTTAGTTTATTCCTTTCAAATATTAAAACAGGAGCTATAAAGAGAACGGGTATAAAACAGAATTATTCGTTTTCGCAATTATCTCCCAACACAGAACCAGAACTATGAATGTGAAAATATATTCCCACAAGAAAAAAAATGCAATTGTTGCCTAATTAATTCCCTTACCAAAGGAAACATTTATGCCCGATTTGTACCTGTTCACGCAATTAATAAGAGAAAATATTTTGCTAAAATTGGATTTTTAGGTATGACTAACTTCTCGAAAGCAAATTGGTTTTGTATTAATGTAAACCACACCATAATAACTGGAAAGGAATGTAAAGGCAAATATTTTCTTGTTTATTGCAATTATTAAGGGTATCTTATTGATTTTCTGCTCAAGTAATTTTAACATGCTCGAGGGATATTAACATTTATATTTTTTATTTTTATTTAGTCCAGAATTGTTCTAATTAAATATGATTTTTATCGTTTCGAAAAAGCCAATATGCTACTTAAGAGCATTTTTTTTAAAATAAACATATGAATTATAAGTTATTTACTGTGGAAAATAATGGATTTTGAAAACTGAAATAGAAAATAAAAATCCTAAATTCTAGCATGATATGTGCATATAAATAAACGGTTTTAGAAGAAGAAAATGGATTTAATAAAATGTGTCTTATTGTTCTTTTACTCTTATTTAATATTCTTTATTAAATATAATTTTTCGTATTAAATAATTTTCTTTGGATTCATATTACAGTGCAAGAAACAGCTCACCAATAAAAAGAATAAAGATTTTACATTATTGAAATCTAATATCATTCCAAATTTATACGCAAAAAAATATACAAATTTTGTTGTTTGCATCAAAATAAAAATTATATATTTTTGAAAAATATGGAGTAAAAAAAAGCACAGCAAAAATTTTGGTTTTTCGAAAAAGCTAATATGTTTTTTAAGAACCTTTTTTCTAAATAAAAATATGAATTGTATGGTAATTATTATGGAATATTAATGGAGTTTTCAAAACTAAAGTAGAAAATAAATATCCTAAATTGTAGCATGAAATGTGCATAGAAACAAACTGCTTTAGAACAAGAAATTTATTTAATAAAATGTAGCTTTTATTGTTTTTGCTTTCTTATTTAATTTCCTTAACTTAACTCATACTGATTCATTATAAATTAACTGCAACTTTAATTTATTCTTTTCAAATATTTAAATAGGAGGCTATAAAGAAAAAAATGGGAAAAAATAAGAAAAAATAGGAGTTATAAAAATAAAAAAACATTTATGCCCGACATGTACCCGTTCATGCAATTAATACGAGAAAATATTTTGCTAAAATTGGATTTTTAATTATGAATAACTTCTCGAAAGCATATTAATTTTGTATTAATGAAATCCACACCGTAATAACTAGAAATGAATCTAAAGGCTAAGCGTTTCTTGTTTGTTGCAATTATTCAGTGTGTGTTATTTATTTTCTGCTTGAGCAATTTTAACATGCTCGAAGGGATATTAACATTTATGCACATTATTTCTTTGTACTCTAGAATTGTCAAATTAATATACTTTAGGTTTTTCGAAAAAGTTAATATCCTGCTTAACAGCCTTTTTAAAAAAATAAATAAATATATGAATTACAAGCCATTTATTGTGGAGTATTAATTGGATTTTAAAAGTAATGTAGGAAATAAATAATCTTAATTTGGGCATGAAATGTGCATATAAACAAATGATTTTAGAACAAGAAATTTGATTTAATGAAATGGAACTTATTGTTCTTTAGTTTTCATTTAACTTCATTTATTAAATACATTTTTTTCGTATTAAATCATTTTAATTATATTCGTGATACAGAGCAGAAAAAAAGTATAAGACCGCCAACAAAAACAGTAAAGATTTTATACGATAATGAGATTGAATATCATTGCAAAGTTATGCACAAAAAGTTTTACTTTGTTGTTTGCTTTAAAATTACAATAATATGGTTTTAAAAATACCCCCCTCCCCCCAAAAAAAGGCAAAACCAAAAAATTTTATTTTTTGAAAAAGCTTGTACGTTTCTTAAGAACAATTTTTCTAAAAAAAAAAGGTGAGTGAATTAAAAGGTATTTACTGTAGAGTACAGATATATTATTAATACTAAATTAGGAAATAAATGCACGAATTTCTAACATGAAATGATCTATAAACTAATCATTTTTGAATAAGATATTGCATTTAATATAATGCCTCTCGTAGTTCTTCCGTTCATATGTAGCTTCCTTTATGAAATACTATTTTTCATATTAAATTATTCTCTTTTTATTTATGATACAGTGCAAGGAAAAGTTTGGGACCACCAACTAAAACCGTAAAGATTTTACATAATTGAAACCCAAAATCATTAATCATCATAAATTACACAAAAAGTTATACAATTTTGTTGTTTGAATGAAAATTACTAAAATATGATTTTTAAAAAATAAATAAATATCTAAGCAAAAATAAGAAAAAAAATTTTTTTTTGTTTTACAAAAAAGCTAACATGTTTCTTATGAGCCTTTTTCCTAAATAAATATATGAATTATAAAACATTTATTCTAGAGTATTAATGGGATTTTAAAACTAAATTATGAAATAAATACCATAAATTCCGGCATGAAATGTGTACATAAACAAATAGTTTTAGAACAAGGAATTTAATTTTATAAAATATCACTTAAACTTCTTGCTTTCTTCTTTAACTTCCTTAACTTAACTGTAACTGATTCTAACAGATGTAATTTTCCCATTTTTCATTTTTGGGTGAAAAAATCCGGTCCAGCATTCGAACCAGGGTTGTATTGGCTGAAGCCGCTAATGCTCTATCAACTGAGCTATCCCGGACACGAACGCTGGTGGACTATTTTAAACAATTAACCTCAACGATCACTTTAGTTAATTGGGTGAAATAATACACCAGTGTTCGTGTCCGGGATAGCTCAGTTGGTAGATCATTGACGGTTTCAGTCTATACATCCCTGGTTCGAATCCTGGCCCGGACTGAATTCACCTAAAAATGAAAAATGGAAAAATTACATCTGTTATAATTAATTTACCGATTGAATAATCGTGTTTCAAAATTAATCTAATCTAACTGATTCATTATAAATTAGCTGCAACTTTAATTTATTCTTTTTAAATATTAAAACAGGAGCTATAAAGAAAAAAATAACATTTTTGTATAAAAGAGAATTATTCTTTTTTATTTTTACCGCCTAACATATTACTAGAACTATAAATGAGAAAAAATATTCCCACAAGCAAAAATACAATTGTTGCTCCGTTAATCCCTATACCAAAAGAAATATTTATGCCCGACTTGTACCAGTTCATGCAATTAACACGAGAAAATATTTTGCTAAATTTGGATTTTTAGGTATGAATAACTTCTCGAAAGCAAATTGGTTTTGTTTTAATGAAAACCACACCGTAATAATTGGAATGGAATCTAAAGACAAAGAGTTTCTTGTTTATTCCTATTATTAAGGTTACGTTATTGGTTTTCTGCTTGAATATTTTTAACGTGCTTGGAGGTATATTAATATTTATGTACATTATTTCTACTTACGCCAGAATTATTCAAATTAAATATGCATTTTAGCTTTTCGAAATAGCTAATATGCTACTTAAAAGCTTAAAAAAAATAAACATATGAATTATAAGGTATTTGTTGAGGAGTAGTAATGGAATTTGAAAACTAAAGTAATGAAATAAATATCCTAAATTCTGGCATGAAATGTGCATATAAATAAACGGTTTTAGATCAAAAACTTGGAATTAATAAAATGTGATTTAATGTTCCTTTGTTCTTATTTAATATCCTTTATTAAATATAATTTTTCGTTTAAAAAATTTTCTTTGTATTCAAGTTACAATGCACGAAATAGTTTAGAACACATCCAAAAACAATAAAGATTTTACATTATTGAAATCTAATACCATTGCAAATCTATACGCAAAAGGTTATACAAATTTTGTTTTTTGCATCAAAGGTACAATTATAGGTTTTTTAAAAATAAGCAAAGCCAAAAAATTTCGTTTTTCGAAAAAGACTTCTGAAGAGACTTCTTTTTAAATAAATATATGAACTTTAAGGTAATTATTATGGAATATTAATGGAGGTTTCAAAACTAAAGTATGAAATAAATATCCTAAATTCTGGCATGAAATGTGCACATAAAAAAATGATTTTAGTACAGGAAATTTGATTTAATAAAATGTGACTTTTATTGTTTTTGCGTTCTTATTTAACTTTTTTAATTTAACTCAAAATGACTCATTATAAATTAACTGTAACTTTAATTTATTCCTGTCAAAAATTAAAACAGTAGCTATAAAGATATAAAAAAATAACATTCTTGTATAAAACAAAATTATTCTTTTTTGTAATTATCGTCCAACAAAGAACCACGACTATAAATGAGAAAATATATTTTCACAAGCAAAAATACTATTGTTGCTCCGTTAATCCCCTTATGAAAGGAAACATTTATGCCCGATTTGTACCCACTCATGCAATTAATACAAGAAAATATTTTGCTAAAATTGGATTTTTATGTATGACTAACTTCTCGAAAGCAAATTAATTTTGTATTAATGAAACCCACATCGTAATAACTGGAAAGGAGTCTAAAGTCGAACCATTGGTTGTTTATTGATATTATTCAGGGTATGTTGTTGATTTTCTCCGTGAGTAATTCCAACATGCTTGGAGGGATATTACCATTTATGTTCTTTATTTTTGTTTTGTCTAGAATTGTTAAAATAAAAAAAAATATTTTTTTTTGTTTGTTTTCTGAAAAAGCTAATATACTACTTAAGATCCTTTGTTTCTTAATAAATAAATTATAAGGTATTTATAGTGGAGTATTATTGGAATTGGAATAAAAAAGTAGGTAAAACATACCCTAAATTCTGGCATCAAATATGCATGCAAACAGAACAATAAATTACATTTAATGAAATGTCACTTATTGTTCTTTCGTTCTTGTTTAACTTCATTTATTAAATACAATTTGTATTAAAAGTTTTCTTTATATCCATGTTACAGAGCACGTAAAAGTTCAAAACTACCAACAAAAACAGTAAATATTTTACATTAATGAAATCCAATATCATTACAAAATTATACACAAAAAGTTATACAAATATTGTTGTTTGCATTAAAATTACAATAATATGTTTTTAAAAAATAAGCAAAAATAAGCAAAACCAAAAATTTGCTTTTTAAAACAAGCTAATAAGCTTCTTAAGAGTCTTTTGTTTAAATAAATATATGAAGTATACGGGATATATTCTGGAGTATTAATGGAATTTAAAACTAAAGTAGGAAATAAATACCCTAAATTCATAACATATAAACAAATGGAATATAACCAACGTGCATATAAACAAATGGTTTTGCAACAATAAATTTGATTTAATAAAACATGACTTTTATTGTTTTTGCGTTCTTATTTAACCTCCCTAACTTTACCTAAATGATTCATTATAACTGCAATTCATTAACTGCAATTTTAATTTATTCCTTTCAAAGATAAAATTCATGAGCTATAAAGACAAGAAAAAATTATTCTTGTGTAAATAAGAATTATTATTTTTCGTAATTATCGCCCAACATAGAACTATAAAAGAGGAAATATATTTTCAAAAGCAAATATAGAATGTTGCTCCGTTTATATTCTTACCAAAAAAAAATGCCCGACTTGTACCCTTTCATGCAATTAATAGGAGAAAATATTTGGCTAAAATTGGATTTTTAGGTATGACTAACTTCTCGAAAGCAAATTAGTTTTGTATTAATGTAAATCACACCGTAATAACTGGAAAAGAATCTAAAGGCGGAGTGTTTCTTGTTTATTGCAATTATTCAGAGTATCTTATTGATTTTCTGCTCGAGTAATTTAAAATGCTCGGAGGGATATTAACATTTACGCCCTTTATTTTTTTTAGTCCAGAATTGCTCTAATTAAATATTATTTTGGGTTTTCCGAAAATACTAATATGCTATTTAAGAGCCTTTTTTAAATAAATAAATAAATATGTAAATTATAAGGTATTTATTGTAGAGTATTAATGGAATTTGAAAACTAAAATAGAAAGTAAATGTCTTAAATTTTGGCATTAAATGTGCATACAAACAATAGGTTTTAGAAAATGGAACAAGAATTTGGATTTAATGAAATGTGACTTATTGTTTTTTCATTCTTATGTGAAATCTTTTATTAAATACAATATGTCGTGTTAAATAATTTTCTTTGTATTCATGTTATAAAGCAGGGAATTGTTTAAGGCGACCAACAAAAACATTACAGTCAATCAGGGTAAATGTCCGCCAAATAAGGATAAATTTGCGCCAAATCATGTTAATTTTGCTCCACATTTACGAAACTTTGATCCATTTTATCATTGTGAAATCTTAACTCAAGTGATGTAGCAGATTTAATGTTTTTTTCTCTCTTTGTCATAAGTTACCCTGATAGGTTACCCTGATTGATTGTAAAGCTTTTACCTTTCTAAAATACAACATCGTTGCAAAATTATACACAAATTTTATTGTTTGCTTAAAAACTACAATATTTATTTAAAAAAATGAACAATAGTTAATTTTTAAATGATACAATTTGATAGAAAAAGGTTGAGGACCAGTATGTTCAAAATTTAAATTACACATGCAAATAATTTGTGCATTAAATCTCAGTACTTTTTTTGCTTCTTTGTAATAAGGATAAATTCCGAAAATGAATTTGAATAGGATTTGGCTAGGTTTTTACATGTGGAAATGGGTTTTGTTTCCATATTTTCAAGATGGCTCCTTTCAATCGAACAATTGAATTAAACTTCTGTCTCTTGGCATAATTATAATGACCGAAGACTTTCCATATGTTTCATATGTGATCTATATAAGGCGTTTTCGCTGACGTGCTTAAAATTTTGATGTTGTTTGCAGATAATTCATCTGAAGTTAACACAGTCTTGAGAAAAAAAAGTTATTTTGAGGAAATGCCAAATTCCGAGTCGAAGCAGAGCATTGAAACCGGAACCCTTGGAATACGATCCGGAGTTCAGATCTCGGCTTTGAACTTTTACTCATCTGTTTGTTCTACACTTAGCTATCAATGTGATAATTCACACATTAAATATTAAAAAAAAGTTTATAGTTTTATAGTACAGTAGCATTAAATATAACGAGCAAAAAATATACTAAGGTGTTAAAGTATCATGAAACAGTTCAATGATAAAAATCTACAGAGTTGAGTTTCCAAAAAGGAAAAGAAAACAAAAAATTAAAATAATGACCCAAATAACTAGGACCTTACCTTTGAAACAAAATATTAAATGTAATATCCATATGTCTTTTAATTTCGCTGTTAAAAAATATAACATAGAAAAGACGAGGCCGCATATGTACAAAGAATAGTAATCACTATAACTCATTTTAAATGGAAAATGTTTTTTTAATGTACTTCTATCAATAAATAAATATTCTAATTATTAAATAATTATGCATCATTACTACAAAATTCAAAATGCAGAAATAAGATTGAATAAATGTTTTTTTTTTTTTTTTTTTTTTTTTTTTTTGGAAAAAGAAATTTTGATTTATTTTTCAGCATCAGTAATATTTATTCCTTCGATTAACGCAAGAAGAAAAATGTATATGCTTTGAATTATTAAGTATAACTTAGTTTCATGACGGAAATTTGTTTTATTTTTATTATAAACTTTCACGAATTAAATAAATTCATTTCTTGTTTTCTTTTCCATAGTTATTTTCAAGAGTTATTAATTTATTGTTCTCATTATTTTAACATGGTTCAAAAGATATTAAAATTTATGTACTTAATTTACTTTTACGATAGATTATTTCAGAGTAAATACTTTGTATGTTTTTACAAGTTTATTAAACTCCATCAGCAAAGGAACACAATGTTCCGTTAGTTATTGTTTGTGTTGATTTTATTGGCAATATGTGTGACATTTTGTATTATGAATATTTTGCGAATATAAATCATTTACATTTTCCTAACATTCACAAAAATATATCGCCTTTTTTTCCTTATTTCTAATGAAAAAAACAATGTTATCAAAAACAACATACACAACATTTCGGTAACAATGACATTTTGCTGTAATAATTTACAATATAAATCGGTATTTAAAATCCTTGCATTTTATTTCGGAGATTTTCAATGAATACAATGTTATCACAATATTGAGGCTAGGGTTTCCAATTCCTATTTTATGAAATATGTAGAAAGATAATTTATTTAGGATTTCTGCATATTCATCTTGGAAAAAAATGACATCGAGTGCATTGGACGTGCAAGATATAACGCTCATTTAACCATCATTAACATTAACACTAAATTGTTGTAGTTACCTATTGCGACCACTTCATTTTTATATATGTATATAAAAAGAAAATTCTCGAATACATCAAAAATACTAAATCAGTTTTAACATAATAGAAACAATGCATCGATTGTTCAAAAATCTTAAATGAGGACCTCAGAAGCCAAGGGGTGCAAGTGACAAAAATTCGAGTAAAAGTAAATTGAGTTGAAAAATAACTGCCATTAAATTTGAGCATCAAGAGCAATTGACTGAATTGAAATAGAAAACCGCTCTTTATTTCACTGTGTTCTTTGAACACTTATTTCAATAACTATTGAAAATGTAGAGCACAATTTTCTTTACATTTATAATTAATCAATATTTATAATTATTCGGCAAAATTTACTGATTTCTCACTTTAGAATATTTGTGTAACATTACTCCATAAAACTGGTGGCTGTAAAGCTAAACGGCGAATTGTTTTGGCCGTTCGCATCTGTACTCCAACTCTGCTTCACTCTGTCCATATTTTTCCATCTTCTGTTTAAGTAAAAGTACTTTTATAAATACAATCTGCAACTAAAATCCAAAAAAAATATAGCGTTATTAGAGATCGACCTCAGTTATACTATGCAGAAAAAAACACTTAAAACTATTAAATTTAAATAGGAAATTCAAAAGGAACCTACCTTGCGTAAATACGGGTTAGGTTCCCTTAGAAAGACCCCCACGAAGGGCACTCCCCCTAGGTCCTATATCCCTAGAGTAGATAATCGGACGACAAAAAACAAACCAAACCAAACCAAAAGGAACCTAACTATACGCATAACATTAGCGAGCGGCTGTTTTCAAGAAGTGAAGTGCCCCCCTTAATGGGATCGCATTTATATTATTGGTCATATAATACTGAGATTTGCGAAAACTTCTATAACATCTTTGTTTATCATATTCTTAATTTAGTGCCAGGGGTCACCTTATTTTAATTAATTTTGTATTTTTGCAACTCATGTATTAAATTTTTTTGACAAAGATATTGAAATAAATATAAATAAGAATCAAACTGACAATTACAGTTCTAAATTTGTTCGAAAAAGAGAATTGTGGGAAAGTCGAATGTCCGGGAATGCTCTGTAAATCATATGATATTAGTCAAAATAGTTTTAACTTTTACTATTCTGTCTGAGAACATATATAAGAATTGAATAAATTGCTACATTTTCTCTTATATACATATTGAAGTTGACATTGATATATTTGAAGATAAATCTGATAAAATGTATCAATATTTTCTTGACACTTCTCTGCCCTTCGAAGATTCTATGAATTTACCGACTTTGATTCTTTCTAAAAGTATAGATATTTTTCTATTTCGTAGATTTTGGCTATAAAGCAAGATTTCTATGCCCATCAAAATATTTTGTATACAAATAACATAAATGCAAATTTACATAAAAGCTTTATATTTTTCATAATGAAAATAATTAATTTGAGCGTATTTTAATTGATAATATTGTTTCAAATAAAAAATATTAACTACTTAAAGTATCACTTTTGTAATACTTTAAATATTTACTTAAATATTTAACTTAATTTAAATATTTTGAAAATAATTTTAGACATTATATTCTTTTAATGATTTTCAGTAGATTTTTGTGACTAATGAATTATTCAATTACGTTCCTAAAGTACGTAAAATGTATTCACTTTTATCTACTGTAAGTATAATTTTACTTAATATGCTCAGATCCAATGTCGCCTGTAGGCGACACTAAAGTACGCACAATTTATAAAATCAATATATAATGTTGAAGCTGGTGGTATACAATTGAAGTGAAAAAACTTCGTTAAAACACCACAAAATAAATAAATTGTGCAAGGCCTTTCCAAAGAACTTAGTCTTTCTTCGTCAGGCACAAAAAGACGTGCATCTGCTATGAATGTAGCGGCACGATTGAAGTGAAAAGGCGGGAAAGGGAGCAAGTTGAAAGAACAGCCAATCACAGAAGAGCATAAACAAAACGTACCAGAGATACAATAAAGGAGTGGAAGGAAAAGGGAAACGGTATTAAAGGGAAAAAATGAGTATGACAGAAATTAAATATACAAAATAATAATAATAATAATAATAATTAGTAAGAAGTAAAAAAATATTGGTTTACAGTTACAAACACACATATATACATCTAAAAATTATATACATAATATCTTTTTAAAAAAACTTTAATTATGTGGTAAAGTACACAAATCAACTGAATTTAAATGCTTCGAAAAATGTTAAAATTATTACTAGACTTTTTAAAGAATTGCTTGCATAGCATAAGCTTCTATATATTGACTGATACATCTTTGAAGATGTTTTATAGTATTTTTTAAAAAGTTCTTATGATGCATCGTAATATTTGTCTCAGAACTGAGGAGGTCATACGTGTATGATAAAGCAATATTATGATGCATATTTTTATCAGCTATCTCTGTCCACATATACATATACTTTTATTCTGTTTCCTATAAAACTAAACCGTTATTTATTATTATTATTAGTTACATTTTGACTTCATTTCTTAATCGATGAATGTTTTTTTTTTTTTTTCAGTAAAAGAAAACCAATAATTTTCAATACTCTATGCTGATTTTTGCATAAAATAAATTTTATTTTCACCTTCTTTTTAAAATTGCCGTCAAGACAATGTGACTGAGAAATTAATTTCGTATACCATTCACTTGTTAATTGTTGACGAAGTATTAATTTCATTTAAAAAAATGTTAGCTTGAACGAAAATTTAAGCTACGTAAAATGCTATTAATGCAAGAGTGAACTTATATGATAATCGGCCTCCGAAAACACGAACATATGTTTAACCCTTTGAGGGGCAAGGAATTACGTTTATGTAATTCAAAACTTCCACTGGATTTTTTGTTTTCAAAGTAAAAATAAGCGATTTCATGACTTTATTTTTCCAGCAAAGTTGAAAAAGTAATATTAAATAAGATTTCTGATGCTAGTGTTCATTAATCGTATGTAGGAATATCCCACCGTCACTCAAGGGATTGAAAAGTTATATATCTAAATCAATATATCGAAATTAGAGCTACAAAGGGTTTAAATGAACACATTTTTCTATTATTATTATTATACCAAACATATGGCTATTGAGTTAAGGGGACAAACGACCCTTAAGCTTTTTTAAAAAAAAATAGATTTTTCACAATAAATATATCTGAAAGTCTGAATATTTCTGCGTATATAAAAAAAATCATGAAAATATTCCAATTATTTCCAGGGATATGATACAAAACTATGGTGAATTCTATGGGGAATTATTTAATAATTTAACTTTAAAGCCTTTTATCTCAAAATGTGCTTTTTTCACATTGCGCGCAGGATATCTTTGAAACTATTTAATATTTTTTTGTGAAATTTTCACATATTGTGTAACATATTAGATCCTTCAAACTGAACCTAAATTTTTACATCCCCCACCCCCCCCCCTCCCCATTTTTCATGCAGGTCATACTTCAGATTTTATTAAAAAATAATTGTTATTTTAAACTTAAAAAAAAAAAAAAATTTTGCTTAAATTTGAATAAATTTAGGTTCAGATTAAAGAGAAAGTATTGTAATATGTTATTACAGTTTATTTTTTGTATTACATTAAAAATTTTGTTTGAAATCATGCGCGCAAGTGATTGTATCAGTTCTTTTTTTTTTTTTTTTTTTTTTTTTTTTTTTTTTTTTTTTTTTAATACTTACTGTTTAAATCTTTGCAAAAAATAAACTTATGTTTCCTTTATAAGAATATAAAAAATATCTTTTAAATTGTAAAGCTTCAATTTATAGCCAGTAAAAAAATTATGGTCATAGAGCAAATACATTCTGAGAAATTAAATGTAAAAGGTGATGATTTTTCTTGCCTAATTTTCACTTTTAAAGGTCGTATGCCCCCTTAAACAATTTACGAAGCTATAAAAATATATATTTAAACAAAATCAACCATAATAACAAAGTCAAAATGTAACAATAAGCACGTTTTCAAATAAAGAAAGCTCACCATTAACTAAGACTATAAGCCGCCGGATAGTACTCAAGTTTCTAAAATAGGTATTGATATATGCAACAGTTAGTAAGCGATTAAAAAATATAATTTTTACAATTGCTGAAAATATTTTCATTTTTACTTTCTTTTATCTTCAATAGAAGAAAGTATTGTAATCGAAATTTTTTCGACTTCCAGTTTTCAACGGATTTACACGTTTTAGGGTTCAGAGATTCCAAAAAACGCGTTTTTACAAAATGTCTGTCTGTTTGTTGCAATTCTACTATCAAAAATATATGAAGATACGCATAGAATTAAACCAAATTTTTGTGATTGTTTTTGGCTGTAGAAATCAGGTCCTCCATCAATTTTGAAATATTCCACGGGAAAGGGGGGCTGCAATAGCGATTTTTGTGTCATTTTCAATATTATACCACCTAAATGTGTATAAAGTTATGAATAGAATTCAACCAAATTATTCGTGTTAGTGTTTGGCTATGGCTCTTAGGTCCGCCCTGAATTTGAAAAAAATTCGCTGAAAGGGGGCAAGGTGTCTGTGCCATTTTTATTGTTTTGCCATCCAAAAGTGTATGAGTTTATGATAGAACTGAACTATTTGTTTATGTTTATTTTGTGGTATAGCAAGTAGGTCCTCCCTGAATTGGAGAAAAAATCTGCTTATCATTCTACTGCCATGGGATCGTGCAGAGACGGAAACTAGTTTTTTCCCCTTTTAATTCACCGAAGAAGAAATTTAAGATGAAAATCAAAGTTGGTATAGTATGGAATTAAAATTTTTTTAGGATTAACATACGTAACTATTTTTTTAAATATTAAAATGTACGTATGAGATAGAAGAAAGTTTTAGAATTGGTACATTCAACTAGTTTCATTTCTGTCCATTCATTCAAGTTTTTGGGGTCAAATTTTGGGTCCAGAATTTTGAAACTCTGTGCACTGTTTTAAAATATGTGATAACGATATCGCAATATTATCCTTTTTTTTTAAATTACTATGAGACCACTTCAAAGTATTATTTATTAAAACTACAATTTTATTGAATTTTTTCATAAACATCGCTAAACCGCTTATAGAATTTTTTTTCGTGAAACAAAATTTTGAACAAAGCATTTCAAATCTATATTATAAAGGCCAAACGTATCAGTGCGTAACGCATACGTCATTTTGCGCATAGCAACACTCTCAAATTTTAAATGAATATCGGTATTGCAATTTTTGCTACTAAAAGTTTTAAACTTCTTTCTGTCGCAAATTTTCAATTTTTACACCATCGTGTAGGGAAAAAAATGCACTTTTAAATGATATTTGTTTAAAAGCTGTGTCTTAATTTGTTTTTGAAATACAGTAAAACCTCTAAATAACGGACACCTTGGGAGCGCAGAAATTGTCCGCTATTCGGAGGTGTCCGCTATTGGAAAAACCTCAGAGATAGAAAAATTGCTAATAAATGCTTAATATTTCGTTAGTCGATTTCAAAATATCCTAAAACCTCTATTATATGATTAACTAGAAATTAAAATAATTTTTAAAGCAATAAAACTGAAAAAAATGTGCGTACCTTTATCCTTTGTTTATTACTTTTTTACATTTTTTTTTTTTTTTTTACAAATGTTTGCTTTTACTTGCGATTACATGTAATTTCTTTTCCAGTGTGAAGTTTTAACTCTGTCAACAGTTTTAATTCTTTTGAATCATCTTTTTGCAAAAATAAAAAATAAAATAAATAAATAAATAAATAAAATGGTATAACTGTTTACTGCATTTTTTTGCTTCTTAAAAGCATACAATCTCAAATCATCCGAGGGAAGGGGGGGGAGGTTGTGGTCACAGATAAATGTAGGGGGAGAGGAGATTTTCTCCAGCTCACCCCCACATTTATCTGTGATCAGAAAATTTGTGATACATTGCCCTGATAAAATCAGAGGATTTTAATTTTTTTTTCCTCGTTAAAAAGTAATTTTTCATTCTTTTTTGCCAAAATTACTGTCCGCTATTCTGAATGTCCGTTATTCAGAGGTTAAATATACAAAAATTTAAGTTTTGGGAGTGGGGATTTAAAAACTGTCCGTTAAATAGAGGTGTCCGCTATTCGGGAGTGTCCGTTATGGAGGTTTTACTGTATTATTTTTTTTGTAGCTTTTAATACCTCTTTTCTAATCGTGGCAACAGGAGTACTCCATTCCTATTTAAAGCAAAGGATAAAAGGGAAAAAATTGAGTGCTGCATTTTTATGTAGCCATTTTCTCATTAAAAGGAAAAAAATAGAAATTTAAATATCTTCTGTTATAAAACCCGATGAATTTTGACTTTATTTACAAAATTTGATTTTAAAGTAAAAGAATATCAACAATTTAATATCTATTTCAGTTAATAGCATTGTGACTTCAAGTTTTGAATCAAAACTATCAAATTAAAATGCCGATTTCTTTGAAACGTGAATACAGGTGTGAAATGTACATTTGTAAATTTTGATATGGTGAAAATGATGCCGGGTTTAGATTTCACGAGAAAAGAAAAAATGATTGAGTCAAAGTTGAATAAATTTTGCTTTTTATTATTTTGGAATACTAGCATAAGAACCTTATTGATAACTTTATCATAACCTATTATTATTATTTCTTAATAACATATCTTTATTATTTTTTACTGCTTACATATACGATTAAAGTTAAATTTTAACATTTTCTACAACTGCGTTTTATAGAAATAGTATTTTGTTAATTTAACGATAAATATCGTTTGTTTAAGAGTTAGACGTACCAATATAAAATGCATTTTTTATTTTAACAAATTTTGTAGGTTTATTATAAGTTAATGAAACAGTTCCTTCTTAAAAATTTTCTTTCGTCAAAATTTGACGGGTTCTACCTTATATTTACAAAAACACTGGTATGTAAAACATACACTATGTGGCCAAAGATGACTGTGCACATGAGATTTTGTTGAATATCTAGAAAAATACGTGAGGAATTATCCCGACACTCTAAGTGTGCCAAAATAACAGTACAGGTCACACATTTCTGTGAAGATTTTTTTCCTGAGACTCAATAGGGGATAGTCAAAAATTGAAAAAGAACGAATATCTTTTAAATAACCCTGTCAAAACTAATGTAGCAAAAGCGCTCAAAGTGTAGATTATGATTAAATGGCTTATTGTAATATACTGTGTTTATTTTTATGTGGATAGAATGTATACTCGTAGAGAAATTAAGGTTTTATAAAAACAGTCCCAGATTTTTCCAAGTTTTTTGCTTATAATTTGCAGAGTTCTTAATATAAAATAACGTTATTTTTTGGAAATATGACACACAATATTGTACACAATACCCTATCATCAGAATTAAAAAATAATAAAAATTGTATGAAAAATAAGCAGATAAATATTTTTTCTTTGCGCATGCGTCAACAAAAACTCTATTTGCATACTGGGATAGCTAAATGTATAGAGCAACTTCTGTAAAAGTTTCAAAAACATAACTTGAAAATTCTGAAAGTGATCGTCTATAGAATCAACTCAAAATCCGTTATTTCCAAAATGAAGCAAAACAAATCTGGAGTTTTATCCAAATATAGTAGTACGTGCCATATTGTGTATTCTATATTGCCTTTAATCAATGGATATATGGATACAACCCCTTATCTTTTTGCCTCACTTTAGAGATAACGTATTTTGAGCTGATTCTATAGACGATCAATTTCGGAATTTTCAAGCTATGTTTTTGAAATATTTACAGAAGTTGATCTATACTTTTAGCTAGCACAATACGCAGATGAAATTTAGGTATCCTTGACGCATGCGCAATGAAAAATTATTTAGTAAACCTGCTCATTTTTCATACAATTTTTATTAATTTATAATTATGATGACAGGGTATTGTGTATAAAGTTGTTTGTCATATTTTCAGAAAAGAACATTATATTATATTAATATCTCTGCAAATTATAAGCAAAATACTTGTAAACTTTTGGGACTGTTTTTATAAAAACCTTAATTTCATTGCGTATATACATGCTATCCACGCAAAAATGTAACACAGTATATTGCAATATGCCACTTAATCATAATCTACAGTTATAGAACTTTTTCTACATTAGTTTTGACAGAGTTAACCAAAAGTTATTCGTTCTTTTTCAATTTGATGACGGTCCCATATAGAGTTCCGGGAAAAAATCTTCACGGAAATGTATGACTTGTACTATTATATTTACACGCTTAGATTTTCATGATAATTCTGCATGCATTTTTCTCGATATTTAACAAAATGTCTAAAAATGTAATAGGCCGCTCATATTTGGTCATATAGTGTATAAGATGATTGTATTTATCTTCATATTGGTGCGACTATTGTTCTGTATATTCTTTTTGGAGAAAAAATCGTATCGGCTTTTGTATCTGCCTGATGAAGAAAGTATATAATACGTATTTCTAAACGATTAGTCTTCACCTTATATTTATTATATATTTAGATTTACTGTACTGAATTCTGTAATAATATTAAAACATTTAGGGTGCTTTAAATTTAATTTATTTTCCTTAAACAACTAAATTATATCCAGCTTTATAGCAAAAAATGATTTCATTAATAGTAATAAAGCACAACTTTCCAAAAATATGCATAAGCATAGTGTATTATTAAAATAATTATAATTTACTATAATACTCAAGTATTGTAGGTCAATGTAATTACTACTAAAATTATATATATGCATATGTATATATATAAAACCATTAATTATAAAACAATATATAAACCATTGAATTATTACAAAATTACCAATATATATGTATATATATATGCATACATATACACACCATATATAACTATTTTTATAGATATCAGATATTCCGTTTAAAAAAAAAAAGCGAGTATCTTTTAACACGTATAAGCGATTATTGGAAAAACGTTTGGTCATGTCTCGGCAATTGGGCAAAAAAGTTTCAAAAAGTTTTTTCGATATTCAACATGTTTTCTTTTCTGTCTCTTTTACTTTCGGTTAAGTTTATCCCATGTTTAAAAAGTAACGCATTGTATTTAAAAAAAAAAAACATTTTATCCTTTTCAAATAAAGTTGATTCAAAAATCTCGAAAATTATATCAATTTTATATATATATATATGTATATATATATATATAATATGTGAAAATACCATACTTTTATTAAAATCTAATTCTTCAGAATTCCTAACCATTTATCAACCGATAGTACTTATAAATAATATTAAAATAACTTATTATAAAATTCTTTTAATGTGTCAGTTGGTTGTAATGCTGTTTAGAATGAGTTACATATTTATTACTTTATCTTGTTCCAAAAGCATTATTGGTTACACAAAACAAAAATATTTTTAAAAGAATGATGTTTCTTTTGCCTTTGCATCTTTTCAGCTTTCTTGGCGCTGAGGGAGGGGGATGAGGATTTTTCAATGCGGAAATATTTCTATATTTATGTTTTAATAACATCATATTTGTACATTATTTAATTCTACAAAATAATAAGAAAATAATAAAAAAAAAGATTTGTATGGGGTTATAAAAAACTGCAACAATATCCCTGTAAATTCAAATTTAATTCATCCTTCTAAATCCTTCAATTCTTCTAAAATCCTTCAAATAATTATTAAATGATTATATAAATCTTTTAATTTAGTTTAAACAATTTGCGTAAAATGCTTTAGAATGTAAAATTTTTATGAATTCATAATGCGGTAGATAAAGGGTTAATCTGTTTTCTATTTAATCAAACGTAATTTGTGATTGGTTGCTGGAAATCACAGCTCTCTACAATATCACTTTCTTAATTTGCATTTTGCAATTCACAAAGGTTTACAACTCATTTTCAGGGATTGCTGAAATGTAGTACAGAGTGTTTCAAAAACGACCGGTATATTTGAAAAATCAATAAAATCTAAACTAGCAGCTATAATACATACGGGCATACCGTTTGTTGTAATTTGCTTGGGACAACAGTAAATTTTCAAGCATACAAGCTTTCGACATTAATTACAATTTTCAACAGCAGATGGAGCTACCATCTTGAAAAATCTAAAGTACGATATTTCCCACATATCTACCATATGCAGCAATAATTTGGCGTAGTCTCTGAACGAAATTACCAGAAACATTTATAAACGTGTCAGGCGAGATGGCTTCGCATGCAGAAGAGATGTACTGCTTCAGTTGTTCAATTGTTTCTGGATTGTCACGGTACACCTGGTCTTTCATGGCAAAAATCCTATGTTCTAAGGAATAAACCATTTTTTTCACAGCAAACTTGTAATCTGTGAACAGCACACCTATGGTAATGAAAACAGGACAAAGTACTGTATGCCATAATAGTTAATGGATTTTGGAGGTGTAGGTTTCAGTTAAGATTAGATTTATTATTATCAGACAGATTTATAGATTATATAGTCTGTCTCAAAAGTTTAAGCACACTGCAAATCTGATTAAACTAATTGAAGAGGGAAATACCTTGTGCTAATTTACAATAAATACTCAACATTTAATCAAAATAAAATAAAATAAGCCATTTTGGTAGGTTAAAATAAAAAATATATTTATTTTTATTAAATTTTTCTTTTTTCTTGAAGAAACACTGTCTCGAAAGTTTAAGCACTTTATGCAAATTTTTTTAGAAACATGAGATCGGCCACGTGAAATGACTTTGTATGATATAATATCACAATTATATAAAAGTATAAAAGGTGGATAAATTATTTCCTTTCATTTTAAAAATTCCAAAGGGTAAAGAATTCACAAATTGTGAGATTTTAAAAGTTTTTAAATTAAAATCGTAAAATTAAGCTGTTTCTGAAATTAAAAGAGATTTAAATCTATGAAAGCGAGGTATATATCAAGTACTCTCCAGAAATGATAATTTTAGGCGGTAACCAAAACGTAGACGACCATGTATGACGACTGTTCAGATTGATCGGAGAATACGGAGATTGAAATCGAGACAAAAAATGTCCATTTTGCAAATTAAAATTAATCTCAGTGTACAGATGACCAAACACACTTCACATAACTTTTTTTAAAGAGTGTGATTACATCATACTAAAGAAAATGGCTCGTAAACCATCTCTCAAATTACATCACAAACAGGCAAAAATAAAGAAGGCTAAAAAATACATGTCCTGCGGGGATAAATGGCTTACTGTTTTATTCAGCGATGAGAAAAAGTGGAACTTAGATGGTTCTGATAGTTCCAACGCGCATTCGCATGATTTACGAAAAGAACCAAGGGAATTTTTCAGCAGGCAGCAAGGCGATAAATCTTTTATGGTTTGAGGGGCATTTGGATTCAATGAACAAACCTATCTGGATTTTTTAAAAGGAAGACAAGATTCAAAAAAGTATTCAGAGACACTAAACCAACATTTGCTTTGATTTGGTGACATTTTGGGGTTCCCTGAATGGATTTTTCAACAAGACAAAGCCTCAATCGACGTATCACATTTTAAAAAACTTTGATTTTCTGAGAAAAATGTTAAAGTTCTTGGTTGGTCATCTTTAAAACTAGACTTAAACCTGGTTGAGAATGCCTGGGGTATTTTAACCTGCCAGATTTACGACAATGGAAAGCAGTATAACTCGATTGAAGAACTCCAAGAGGCTATTGAGAAGGCATGGTAACCTTTGTCACCAAAAACTCTACAATAATTAATAATTCGGATGGCAGTGCGTTTGTTTGAACTAATCCGAAATCACGGAAAAATTATTTGTAATTAAAAGTTCTGTAAAAATTATAAATTTTGTTGTTTTTGGCATTGTGCATATACTTTTGAGACAGTTTTTTTTTAATATTTTTTAAATTAATATTTTTTACAATTATGTAATTTATTTTTTTCTACTTTTGATAGCATTTATTGAAATATTGTTGCGAAATATGCAAATAAAAAAATGTCATTCATACTAACTTTTTATAATTCTTTGAATATCGACATTTTATGCTTGTGCTTAAACTTTTGAGACAGACCTTATGTACTATAGATTTAGATATTATAGCTTTCTTATTATCAGACAGATTTATATATTATATATATTATAAATTTAGATATTAAAGATTTATTATTAGATTTATATTTAAAAGAACAAATTTTATGAAAAATAAAAATTAACTCAAATCACAATAAAATAAAATGAATAAATATAAAATATCGAGTTATTTACATCTCTGACATAAAAAAGAATATCTGGTCTATCCTGAATATAAACAATTAAAATTATATTAAAATTTAAAAAATATGTTTTTTTCATTAAATGTATAAATGGTATCTGTATGGTGATTAATTGATTTTAGGGACTTTGGTATTTTAAGTAGCTTAGCGGAGTAAGACTGCTATATAGAAATGTAAAGCTGCTCACCGGGCCAATATTTCGGTCAATACAACAACAACAACAAATGTATAAATGGTTTCATGAGCATTTGAAATCATGCTGTCTTATTATTATTATGCATATTTTTTTTACTGATTTAAAATTCTTTCGATATTTTTTGAGGAAACTCAAGCATGAATGCAGTTTTTTAATGTAAAATAACCCTCGACAATGAAAAAATAAATCTACGGATTTTTTTAACTAAAGCTATGAAAAAAATGTGAAATATATCAAGCCATTACCTAGGGGATTTCTCTGATAAAGAGCGTCTTCCATTTAAACCAAATTTCCATAAATAGAACATTTTCTAAATCTTTGTAAAATTGTATTTAGTATTCTGTATGCTAAAATTCCCTGCAGAAAGAATAAATATATTTCACTCTGGTCTTAAAGAATCATTTATCTTTATTTAAGACTGTATAGAATTCTCATTTCCCAATGCGGAAAATTAACATCGCTTTTTGATGACATAATTCATCTGCATTAGAGTATAATGTGTTTTATTCCAAAATAAAATTTAAATCTTTAGATGTAATTGCTTATTTAATTCTTGACAAATGTTATTAAATTTATGAAGTCTTTTATGATTTTCTAAAACTAAAATAATGAAATTCTTGAATAATAATTCTTTTTCATATTTCTTTTCAGACATAAAAAACGATTTATTAAAAGTCGACCCTTTACCATCGGTTGGTCATGTCACTTGGTGATCTTTTGTTGTCACTTGTTATCTGCTCTACATTGTAAAAATAATCCTTTAAATTTACGGCAAAAACTACTGGCAGCAATGTTGCCAGCAGCTTTTGCCGTAAAAATTGCAGTAAAACTGGATGTAATAAAAAAATTACATCTAATTTTACTGCAATTTTTATGGCAAAAACTGCTGACAATATTGCTGTCAGCAGTTTTTGTCTTAAATTTAACAATTTTTTTACAGTGTAGGAAATAGACCGATGATAAAAATGCTTTTCGTGCAATATACTTTTAAAGGGAGATTATCCGAAATCATGCAGATTCTATGACAATTTTAGAATATTTATTAAAAATATTTCAATTTTTCAGCGAATGACAGGGAATATCGAAACAGTAGACAATTTCTAAATAGATTCTTCGAAAAAATCTGTAGTTTCACTGCCATCTGTCATTTGAATTTTTGAATTGTGAAAAAGATAAGTAACCAGTATTGTTATCTACACGTATGCCACGAGAAAAAGCATTAATGTATGTGATATCAAACACTCGCTGTTGTCAATCTATTGAATATCCTGCACTAATATGGAGCAATCTATAGTTTTCATTAAAAAATCATTTCAAATTTTACTTATTCTAAAAATGAATAAATAAAACACAACGAAATATTTTTGTACCATTAATTTTTGGTTTTCGAATTCAGAAAACCTCCTTGTAACTTTTTTAGCAACTGAATATGCTCTGGAGTATTTCGTAACATTTCATGCGTGAACGGTCGTTTAGACATGTCATAATTTTAGCACAGCTGGCTGCGTCACATTATTGAAATGAATTTCTGTATGGTTAATTTGGAATTTGGATATCTTGTGTTAAGTTAAATAGTACTAAAAAAAACTTCAAGCCATGTAGACAGTGGCGTAGCTATGTTTTTTGGCGCCCGGGGCCAGCAAGAAATTTTGCGCCCCCACCCCAATTTAGATATATAACAATTTCTCTCAATTTGGCGCCCCTAGGCCTCGGCGCCCGGGGCGGACGCCCCCCTTGCCCCCCCTTAGCTACGCCACTGCATGTAGACACTATCAAGAGCTGTTGTCATAGTAACATCGCACCGTCTCTTGTAATATAAAAGGAAATGAAACTGGATTGTTGATGACTGAGAAAGTTCAGGAAACACAAATAATCGGGGTGTCCATTATTTTATATTACAGGGGTCTGCGTAATGTTGCTGTGGCAATATCACTGCTGCTTCTGTTTACTATAAGTTTTTTTTATCTGTAATCTATCTCATATATTAAAATCATAAATGTTAAAATTGGTTGGGAGAATATAACTCTGCCTCCCAGGCTATAGAGCTTAGACTGAAATCTGCATACTAAAGTTTCATTGTTAAAACATTGAAATTAAAATTTATTAGCGAGAATTTTAATTTATTTTTTATTTAGCTTTATAGAAATTTAAAGTTTTCTGTTTTATGATAGATTACAGCGTTCATAACGCTGGAATGTCAACAAATATATATCAAATTATCCCATTATTTTTATTATTATTTTGTATCCTCAACATAGTATACTTAATAAAATTATAGATCATTTTACAATGTAATAAAAATAAATAAATAAAATGAAAAGTTAGTTGTATGAATTGCTTGAAGACAAACTGTCGTTGTTCAAATAAATTAAGCATGAAAAATTTAAGCTGCCTCTAGATTTACATTTTCCCATTATGTATTAATGTGATCACTGGTAAAAATCCCGAAATGCTTCATGAAATGTCATTAAAGCATTAGTTTGCATAATTTCTGTATGCTATTTGAGATTCTATATTTATTCTAAATTAATCTTTTGATGGTAGCCCTGACAGAAGTTGTAAGGCTTTAACTTATTTCTTTTAAAATGTCTCTTTTGAAAAATTTTAAAGAACTATATGTGGAAGCAAAGATATTTAAAAAATATATTATTAAAGGAAATTTATTAATAGATTTTTATAAAAAACAAAATTTAAACTAGTTTCTAAAAAACTGATTTAAAGAAATGTTTGATAATACTATTTTTAATTATTTATTGTTTTCTTTATCGCTAATTTTTTTTTAAAGTTGTGTCATTCTTAAGACTTTTTGACGTAATTAAAAACTGCTTTTGAAATCTCTTTGTCTGTCCTTGCGCCCATGCTGTATTGTCTTATTGCCAAGTAACAAGAATAATAATAAACATTATCTATATTATAAAGGCGAAACGTATCTGTGCGTAACGCATACATCATTTTGCGAATGGCAACACTTTACCGTGCAATTTCGGTTTTCAATTTTCGCTACTGTAAATTTTACACTTCTAAATATCGCACATTTTAAATTTTTACACCGTCGTATAGAGGAAAAAATGTACTTTTATGTAATTTGCTTAAAAGCTGTATCTTAATTTATTTTTAAGTTATTAATTTTTTTATAATTTTTAGTACCAATTTTGTAACTGAGACCAATTTGAGTACCAATTTTGTAGCAACAGAGTCACTCCATTTTCTCTTCAATGCGTATACTATGTCAAATATATAATCTCTGATCGTGCAAATTTGGAATAAATATATATTTTTATTTTCATCGCATTTATACCAAACATAAGAACCTTAATTATAATTTCATCATAAAAGCTAATCTTTATTATAATTTACTGATAAATACAATAAAAGTTTAATTTTAATAATTTAGGCAACTGAGTTTTATAGAAAAAATTTAGCTTAAAATATTTGTTTGAGAGTTGGACTGACCAATATAAGAGGCATTTTTTACTGTAACTAATTTTATATATTTCTTATGAATCAATGAAACAGTTCCTTCTGAAGCACTTTCTTTCGTCGACATTCAACGGGTTCTACCTCGTTTTTATAATGGCTAAAACGTGGCTGATGTAATAACAGAGTCATATTTTACGTACGCAATGGATTAATCATGAATATTCCTAGATCAATCATAAACAAATTTAAAAGAAATTTGAGTTTACAATTTTTGGTACTGCAAATTATTAATATAATTATTGGCAACAAAGGCATTATTTCTGGACATTAAACATGGACAAATGAGAAAAAAGAATAAAATCCGGGCATTAAAAAAAAAAAACTTTTTACAAAAAAAATAGATTAAGGTTTTAGAAATAATTATTTCAATCAAACTTTTAAACATGGTTGCTTAAATTATCTGAAAATACAATTCTAAATAAGCTTATACTATTTTCCTTCTTAGAGAAACGAAATCATTACTTTCAACATAAAAAGATTTTTGCTGAAAATGTAAACAATTAGAACACCAAATAAAAGGTTTGAAATTCTTGTGGTAAAAAAGCTATTATGTTTCTCAATTCTAATTTAAAGTTCGTGAAATTTGATTTAAACAACAATTTAATGAAATGCATACACAATTTAAAATCATATTTTTCGGAAATTTAAAATTGCTTTGAAACTTTTTTAAAATGCATAATTTTATCATTTCATATTGTAGCATTTTTAGCGCACATTAAATTTTTGCATTATATGCAGGATACATGAAAATGTGAGTAATTTGCAGGGCTATACAATATTATTCAAGTACGTTTCCATACATTGATAGAAGTTGCTGATGGTGAATTTTCAACATATTATATATTTTTTTTAGTATACTGACTTTTACTATGTACAATACCTACAAATTGCAGATTAAATACATGGCTGCGCAAAATAATTGGAATATTTTTTCTACTATTTTCGGTAATTGCTGAAATAAGGTATTCAAATGTATTAGGAGTATTCTATAAAGTTTACATATGCATTTTTGAACTTGTTAAACTGAAAAGTTTTGGTAAAATTTTACAAAGTTTTGGAAAGTGTATCAATATCTAAGATCTAGGCATGATATTTCTTTCGTGTTATTTTAGGGACAATTTTTTATTAAATATTTATATTTTTAAACCTATGATTCTTGAATTCAATAAAGCACAGCATAAAATAAATAAAAAAAAGAATAAATACAGAAACTATTTGTTTTTTTATTTTATTTTAACAAATATTGATTGAAGTTTCGGAAAGGACTATTTCAATCAAACTTTAAGCATGTTTATTTAAACTATCTCGAAATAGAAATCTAAATAAGATTATTCTATTTTACTTTCTAAACAAACAAAACTATTTCTCCAAGAATTAAAAGATTTTGCACGAAATATAAAAAATTAGAACATCAAAGTTTTTGTTTGAAATTCTTGTGGTAGAAAAATTCCAATACATTTCCGAATCCAATTTTAAAATTTCTGAAATTTAATTTAAAACAGCATCTAAATAAAATATATAAATTCTTTAAAATCATGTTTTCCAAAATTTTTAAAATGTTTTGAAACTTTTTTCTTTCGACGTATTTCAATAACTGTGCTTTAAAGAAATAAATCATTATACACTGCCTTCCAAAAGTGAGTACTAAAAAGTATTGAGCAATAACCTGGAATATTTATTTCATTTATTCTTTGTTTTACATTTATAAAGACACATAGAGAATGCTTATTAACTGCTAATTTTCATTAAAGAAATGGTATTTCTAAGAAGGGGGGGAGGATTGTACTTTGTGCTTATATATAACTAAATAAATAAACAACGTTCAAGAACACAAGTATTATAAAATAAAATATGTTAAAAGTATACATGTTTCGGGACTTCTTAAGTCCCATCATCAGTGCTAAAAGTGTAAAATGTAAAAGAAAGACACATCGGAAAATAAAATAAGACGTCTAACTGAGTTCGCCGCTAAGGCGTACTGACTAGGAAACGTCGCAAAGCGACAGTAAAAATAAGCTGATGATGATGCTAAAGATTTTCTGATGTCTGGTTTCCATTCCTGTAATTTCACTCCCCCTTCCCCCCCTCCTGTTCTCTTTGATTTGGACTCGTCCAGTAAGATACGACATATGATTGGTCTCCTCTGGGTGCGCGTGCCAGCTTATTTTTACTGTCGCTTTGCGACGTTTCCTAGTCAGTTCGCCTTAGAGGCGAGCTCAGTTACACGTCTTATTTTATTTTGCGATGCGTCTTTCTTTTACATTTCACACTTTTAGCACTGATGATGGGACTTAAGAAGTCCCGAAACATGTATGCTTTTAACATCTTTTATTTTATAATATTTGTGCTCTTGAACGTTGTTTATTTATTTAGTTAAATAGTATTTCTATTGAAAAACGATATTTAACTTCAATAAAGTACAGCACAAAAAAATTTATAATTAACTACAGAAGCTAATTTCTTATCTCAACAAATATTGATTGAAGTTTCGGAAAGGACGATTTCAATCAAACTTTTAAGCCTGTTTATTTAAACTATCTCGAAAGAGAAATGTAAATAACCCTATTCTCTTTTCCTTTATAAACAAACAAAATGATTTCTTCCAGCTTCATGAATGATTTTTTGCGCGAAAAAAAAAAAAAAAAAAAAAAAAAAAAAAAAAAAAAAAAAGAGCATAAAAATTCTTGTTTGAAACACTTGGGGGAGAAAAATTCTAATACGTTTCCTAATTCAATTTAAAGTTTCTGGAATTTAATTTAAAACAGCATTTTAATAAAAAACATAAGTACTTTAAAATTGTGTTTTCCAATAAATTTAATAAATTTTGTTTTTTAGTAGTTTACATTTTAGTATTGGAACATTATACTTTCGATGTATTTTAGTAACAGTGCTTCAATGAAATAAAGCATTACATATGCTGCCTTTCAAAAGTGATTAAACTAAAGAACATATTGAGCAAAAACATGAAAGATTTATTGAATAATTCAATATAATTCAACAATTCAATTGAATTCAATAGTTTGCAAATTAATATAGGAGCACTGTAGTTTCGCTATATTTCAATAACTGTACTTTAAAGGAAAAAAAGCATTATACAATGTCTTCCAAAAGTGAGTACTAAATAAAAATATTGAACAATAACCTGAAAGATTTATTTCAGTTTATTACTTGTTTTATATTTAAAAAAAACACATAGAGCTTTGAATGTTTATTAACAGATAATTTCCATTAAAAATTGGTATTTCTATTGAAAAATGATATTTGATTTCAATAAAACACAGCACAAAAAAATTAATAAATACCTACAGAAGGTTTTTTTTTAAATCTTAACAAATATTAATTAAAGTTTCGGAAATGGCTATTTCAATCAAACTATTAAGCCTATTTGTATGTCATATCTCGAAATAGAAATCTAAATAAGCTTATTCTATTTTCTTTTCTAAACAAACAATGTCATTTTTCCAGCATGATTAGTTTTTTGTATGAAGTATAAAAAAATAAAACATTAAAGTTCTTGTTGTAAACCCTTGGGGTAGAAAAATTCTAATACGTTTCCGATTTCAATTTTAAAATTTCTGGATTTTAATTTAAAAGAGCATTTTAATAAAATACATAAGTACTTTAAAATCGTTTTTTCCGCTAAAATTTAAATTTTTTAAATTTTTTTCCTTAAATTTAGTAGTTTACCATTTAGTACTCGAACATTGTACTTTGGATGTATTTTAACAACAGTGCTTCAATGAATTAAAGCATTACATATTCTGCCTTTTAAAAGTGAGTACAAAAAAACATATCGAGCAAAAACATGAAAGATTTATTTCAATTTATTCCTTATTATAAAGACATAAACAACATTGCTTATTTACTGACTGATAATTTTCTTTAAAAAAATATTACAGAACTTTTCTTTTCAAGTGTGTAGTTACATATTTTAGGATATTTTGTATATGCCAATTCCATACTGTGTTTCTGTACATAATAGAACAAACTTAAAAAATATTCAATGGCACAGTTATGAAAAAATTGAGGAAAAGTTCTGTGATAGTTTTTTATCGTAAGGTGACATTCTGTAAGAAATATGATGTCATTTTGCATTAATGCAGATTTGGCGGAAACGACTAACGATCCTACTAGAAGTTGAGGCAACTGCACAACACATAATCTCATTGAGTTAAAGATTAAAAATCTAGAATTAGTTAAACCTTTATTCACATATTCAAATGCATCTGGTTTGCGAATTCTTGTTGGAAAACATCTTCAAACCCGAATTTAGCTAATTTTTATCTTAACATATATTGATTAAAATTTCGGGAATGACTAATTGAACCAAACTTTTAAGCCTGTTTGTTTAAACTATCTCGAAATAGAAATCTAAATAAGCTTATTCTATTTTCCTTTCTAAGCAAACAAAACCATGTCTTCCAGCAAAAATAGTTTTTTGCACGAAATATGAAAAAATAGAAAATCAAAATTCTTGTTTGAAACTCTTGGAGTAGGAAAATTCTAATACATTTTCGAATTCAATTTTAAAGTTTTTAAAATTTAATTTAAAACAGCATTTTAATAAAATACATAAGTACTTTAAAATCGTGTTTTCCGATAAAATTTAAATATTTTGAGACCTTTTTCCTTAAATTTAGTAGTTTACCATTTAGTATTGGAACATTATACTTTCGATGTATTTTTATAACAGTGCTTCAATGAAATAAAACATTACATATGCTGACTTTCAAAAGTGAATATTAAAGGACATAGCGAGCAAAAACATAAAAGATTTATTTCAATTTATTCCTTATTATAAAGACATATACAACATTGCCTATTTATTGACTGATAATTTTCATTAAAAAATATCAAAGTACGTTTTTTTCCTATATTTCAAGTGTGTAGTTACAGATGGGGGCCAAAATAATACGAACATCTGTGAAATAATGGAAAATCTTTATTAATAAGGGGTTGGACCATCCTTTGACTGAAGGACAGATTTAATTGCGACGTGGGATAGATGCATTTAGTTCATGGAGAATATTTAAAGGTATATTAAGACATTCCTCCTGCAGAACGGTCCGTAATTCCGAAAGGTAGGATGGAGGAGCAAATCGGGAACGATGTTTGGACTCCAAATATTTCCATTAGTTTTTATTAATATTCAAATCTGGAAACTAAGGGGGCCAGGAAAGATGCTCAACTTCATCGCCATGTTCTTCGAACCAAGCTTGAGCACACCTAGCAGTGTGGATAGGGGAGTTGTCGTCGTGAAAAAGCAGTCGCTCTCCAGGGAATAGAGTCTAAACAAAAAGGTGGACATGATCTTTTATAATGCTTAAATAGTGATTGGATTTGATTCGCCCATGCAGAATAACAAGTGGCCCAAGACATCGCCAAGATATTGAATCCAATACCGTAACGGAGCCACCCCGATGCTTCCGAGTCGGCATGAGGCATTCAGAATTAAAGGCTTCTTTGGGCATTCTCCAGACATAAACACGTCCAGTCGTCTGAAATAGGGTGAGTAACGATTCATCTGACCATATTACCTGTTATCATTGCTGTGGGGACCACTCTTTGTGATCTCTGCACCATTAGCGTCGCTTGAAGGCATTAGTTACTGTCTCCAAGGGTTTTCGAATTGCCATTCTGCCATAAATTCTCTCAGCATGAAGTTTCCTTTTCACAGTTTTTGTTGAAACGGGGTTCTGAAGATGACTATTCATTTCGGATGTTATCCCGGATAACGATTGCTTGTGCTTTCGGGCTACTATGCTCTTCAAGACTCGTCTATCCCTATCAGCAGCGTGGACTTCAGCCACTGTTGTGCTTTGAAGACGTCGCTTACCTTCTTTCGTGTACGCTGTCATAACGACTGATTCCGTACTCTTTGAAAACCCCAAAAGTTTTGCTGTTTCCATAACCGATTTTCCACTTAAATGCGCTCCGACGCGCTCCTTCGATTGACGTATGCAACAGAGGTGACTTCCGTTGCAAGTGGCGCGGCTGTACTGCAGGAGTGAAATATGTCATACTTTTTCACAGGTGTTCGTATTATTTTGTCCTCCCATCTGCGCATTTTTAGATTATTTTTTATATACCAATTTCATACTGTGTTAAAGTTTGTACATAATAAAACAAACTTCAAAAATATTTAATGACATAGTATGAAAAAAGTGGGGAAAAACTCTGTGATAGTTTTTATCGTAACGTGTCATTCTGTAAAAAATATGATGTCATTTTGCATTAATTCAGACTTGACAGAAACGACTTACGATCCTTCTAGAACGTGAGGCAACTGCACAAAACATAATCTCTTTGAGTTAAAGATTGAATATCAAAAATTAGTTAAAACTTCATTCACATATTCAAATGCATCTGGTTTGTGAATTCTTGTTGGAAAACGTCTTGAAACCCGAATTTAGTTGTTGACTGGTGGCTTTACTATTGTATTTTCCTGCTTTCAGTCCTTCAGGTTTTCATACATTTGTTTCCAGGAAAACGAAATTATAAACCTACCAATCAAACACTAAAACTGGATCTTTCGGTGGTTTTTCCGAGATATGACTTGACAGACCAGTTTCATTTTAATACGCATGTCAAATTCTGTCTAATCCTGAAATTTCAGCCGTCAACTCAACGAGGTGATCGTCTGCGCAACCACCTTCCGGCCTATTATTAAGTACTGAATAAGTCCAGAAAACAGTTATTGGCATTCTTGACTGACAGAACGTTGAATATCTTGAAGTGAAAAAGCTTCATTAAAACACCATTAAATGAATTAAATTGCGTAAGACCTTTCGAAAGAACTTAGTCTTTCTTCGTCAGGCGCAAAAAAAGACGTGGGTCTACTATGAATGTAGCGGTACGACTGAAGTGAAAAGGAGGGAACGGGAACAAGCTGAAGGAACAGCCAATAGGAAAGTAGAAGACAACAACCAATCACGGAAGAGCATAATAAAAAACTAAGAGGGATACAATGAAGGAAGGAGAGGAAAAAAGAAAATGGTAACAATGGCAAAAAGTAAAAGTAAATAACTTTTAATACTTTTTACTTGTGCGATACTTAGGACCTAAAAATTGTGCAGTTTCGAAAATTTTAAAACTGAAATTTCATTTAAAATTTGTTTGTGATGGGTCCAGGAATATTAATGCTTAATCCATATTGTACGTAATATAAGGCGTTCGGAAGTCAGTCTGATTAACTCCATCCAAAAAAAATGCACATTTTAAAAAGTTAAAGTTGTCTATCTTTAATCTGCTGTTCTTTTTATTATTGGTCTAGGAATATTAATGTTTAATGCACGGCGTAAGTAATACATGACTCATTATACTCATCCAAAAGTGATGTTTATTATTATTATTAATTTAAATGTAAAATTTATTTATAAGTCTTTAAAATTGAAGTCTTTGAAAATATCATTTTCCAAATAGTCGTTGTAATTTGTTAAATTGCATTTTTTTTCTATTTGAAAAGGTTATGTTTTTAACCTTTTAATTCCCATGATAGAACACGTTCTAGAAATTATATAGTTCAGAATATCTGACTTTACTTCAGAAAAATTCAAAGGTTAGTCTCAGTTTATTTAATTACGGAATGTCTGTTATTAAGTAAATCAAATATTGCTATTTTAATTTTCTGGTGGGATTTGGATATACGAATTAAAAGGTCTCAAAATATCTCGGGCGGTTTGGGATCTAGAGGGTTAATACGTAGATAGTAACTTTGACCATTTAAGAGCATCTCTTTAAAGTTTGAATTCTCATAGCTGTTTTTTTTTAAAGTTAAAAGGATGGTTGTAGTTCTCCACCAAAATCTCACAATCACAAAAATTGGAGTAATATAGCCATTAGTGGGAAAATTATGAGAATTATATTCTCGCTTTATGCTTCCCTATACACACTTGTTTGGGATAATTGTGATCACTAGAACTTCAAACTGACAAATCCATTGCTGAAAAAAATTTGTAGACATTGATTCAAATTAGTATTGGGATATCAAAAATGCTTCTGACTAGTGATAGAGAATATTTAAAATGAAAAACGCTTTATGAGGTCAATATCTAAGCATAAAACAAAATTTTACCATGCGCAGTTTTCTCCAATATGAAGGTGGTCACAATAACCCCTTATTCAGAATTACTCCACTTAATGAGAGTTCTCGTTGTCGCTCGCCATTGCGCCAAATTGCGACTAAATTCTCCATTTTGCAAGTAAACAAGCAATTAGATTCGCCAAATTGCTAGTGCTTAATTTTTGCTTTTTCTTTCTTTTCTTTTCTGTTTATCATACATATGCATATATACATATTTTCAATATATACGTATTTTTAATATGTTTGTAGCGGATAGTTTAAATTAGATTAATAATAGTCGTTGTCGCAGTTATAAAAACTTAGGTTATTTTAGAACATACTGAAAAAAAAGGAAATACAATATAAAACTAAAGATTTTTTCTTTTTTTGTGTTACACGGCGAATTTATTTTGTTAATACTTTTTTCATTTGGCGAATGTTTTTTATTTTTAATTTGCTAAATGTCAATGTCAGCTAGAACACTGCACTTAACCCTATAAAATCTTTAAGTAAAAGTAATTTCAGTGGGCATTGTTCTTAGTTTTGACTTCCTTTAACTAAACTGATAATGATATATTTGTTATTCAAAATTTATATTTGATTGAAACGAGCAGATTTCATTTTGCAGCAAGTTACACAATGAAGAAAAATTATCGACTTGCGTGGCACCTTAAAAGTTGCGATAACACTTTTATGAATAAGCCTTTAAGATAAATTTGAAGAAGATGTTTAAAATCTGTTATTTTAGTACATACTGAAAAAAAGGAAATACAATAAAAAATTAAAGATTTTTTTTTGTGCTACATGGCGAATTTGTTTTGTTAATACTTTTTTCATTTGGAGAATGTTTTTTATTTTTTATTTGCAAAATGTCAAATGTCAAATGTCAGCGAGAACACTGTACATAACCCTATAAAATCTTAAAGTAAAACTAATTTCAGTGGGCATTCTTCTTAGTTGTGCCTTCCTTTAACTAAACTGTAATGATATATTTGTTATTCAAAATTTATATTTGATAGAAACGAGCAGATTTCATTTTGCAGCAAGTTACACAATGAAGAAAACACTGGTCAACAGCTGTTTTGGTGCCGTGCCGGGGTATTTTTAGCTGATTTTATATGAATTTGATGTCCTGAATTCAAATATGGCTTTAGTTTTTCTCTATCAGCTCAGTTTTTTAAGATAAACAACTTTTTGTAAAATCTATGTTTCATTATTTTAAAGTAAATCCATGTATTAAAAAATGTATGTAAAAATAAAATAAATACAGGATTTTTATTTTTTATAATGCACAAATGTAAGTTTTTATTATTAATATATACACATATTGAAATAATATTTTTTTAATTATATTGTACAAATATTTTTACTCACAAAAATAGAGAAAAACGTCACGGATTAAACTGATACTCATTGAATGCTTCGGAAGCTTCTTTTCCGTGACATTCTGGAATATATTTTAGAACAGTGTCTTTTTAAACTCAAACTGTAATCTGAAACCCTTTGCATATCTCATCTTTTTTGGTAGCGGTCCTCCATAGTCTTAATATTGTGGTGAAATCTTTCGGGATGTTTATCACTTGTGCCTTCTTTATTTTCAAGAAAATGCTCTAAGTGGCAATGTAAATAGTGCACTTTAATGCTTCTAGTACACCCAAGAGATTTAAAACTATTATGCTTTTCATTTACCAGTTCTACACAGATTTCTCCTTTGCATTTGCCCGGAATGTTTTTGTGAACTGCCACATTAAAGTCCAGGCTTTTTATTCAGCCTCATTCGTTGAATTTACGAAAGCAGGATCCTTAATCAGTTGTCTTATTTGTTGTCCGTTAAACATTCTTGCTTTAATATCTTCATAACTCAATTCGGGTGTTTTTACCTTATATATGCAAATCATAACCCGTTCTTATGGAGAATTTACACAAACTGCATCATAGGACAGAGCTTGATATGCAGTGCAGAAAGTATGATTTTTTTTCGCCCAACTAAATTGTTATTAATGACATTCCTTTCTCCAACATCCATGTTTTCTTTCTTAGGCCTCTCTTTTCTAATCTAATGGTGTGTTTTATCCCTGCTATCCCAAAAATAGAAAAACAATAGTATTTTGTGTAACTTCTTTGCTGTCCAAAGACAATCATCTGGAGAATATTTAGGAAGAACCAATTTTTCTAACAGTCCTCTAAATTCATGACAAAATACAAGATTGTTTTTTTTAAGAGAAGTAGGGTAGTAGACAATTTTGTCTTGTGTGATAAAATGTAAGTTTGGCTCTTTGTTCTAATAGATTTTTGTCTTTTAATCTTGAAACCAACCAATAATTCAGAAGCTTCTTTTAAAACATTGAAATCTCTTTTGAAATCATTTAAATCAACCTGGTTGAAAAATTTAGGCATTGATGACGTTTCCTCATAATCACTGTTACCTTCACAGCTATCTAAAAGATGATCAGAAGGACAATATTCATCCTCACTAAGCTCTGGTAGCGTTGATGAAACGTGATGAAACGTTGGGATCGGTAGTTCCTCTGAGTGAGGAAGTGGGGGTCTTGAAGACACTAAATCAGGATAAGTTTTCTTATTACAATTGTTTCGATTAATTCAAATAGTATTCCAGTGCTAGGTAGAAATAATAGTCATAGAAATGGTTTTGGAGTTCCCTCCAAACCATTGTAAACCGAATTTGAGACTTATTCTCTTCCGTCAGCTCACTGTCATAAATGCTCTGTACAAGTTTTAGAGACCTGTTACGGTGCGCAGATTTTATCCTGATCACCGTCTAACCCCAAAGTATCCAAGATAAGCTCTCTTTACAAAGTCAGAAACATATTTTCTGTGTTCTTTCAACTTTTATTCTCCGCATATGTAGCAAAACTTATCTAAATGATTTATACAACTTTTTCTACTTGAACTCATTTAAATTCCATTCTACAACGCAAACACAACAATCTACAACACTACGAGTTTTACGTTAAATTGATACGAATTCTACCTTAAACACAAATATCATGGAAGTTTAAAAACTTTAGAAAGTCAAAGAAGCCAGTTTTGTTTCCATGGAGCGAACTCTGAAACTAACCTTATCTCTTGGAGGCTTTTACATTTGACTTTATGGATGAGCTGCGCGAAATCATAAGGATGCGCAAATCTTCAGTTTTGCTTGCACATTTCTTTTTTTCAAGATCTTGTGGTATTTCAACGTCCTTCTAATCACCTTGAGCGTCGTTACAGGGCTATGTATCATAAGGTCAGTTTAAGTGTTCAAGGTCATTTTAGTTCTAAAAAATCTTTAGTACGCTTTGCATATCTAAAAAAGTAGAGTTGATAGAGAAAAACTGATTGCATATTTGGAATCAGCGTCCCAAAAATATCCAAAATCAGTCGTAAAATCTCAGGCACCAAAAAAAAATTTTTTTTTTGTAGGCCTTTGAAAGTTATCGCTTTGCGTGGTACCTTAAAAGTTGCGATAACACTTTTATGAATAAGCCTTTAAGATAAATTTGAAGAAGATGTTTAACATCTGCTGCGTGCGAGTAAATTTTTGCACAACATCCACGTTTAGTTAAAAGGATTATTTTATATTTATTGTAGTTATAATTATAATTTTGAACTCACTTTAGTAAAACAATTATAAAAAGAAGTATAAAATGTTACAGTGAAACTAATTTAAGTGGACATGGTTTTTTAGTCGTGTTTTCTTTCAACTAAATTAATAATTATATATTTGTTATTCAAAATTTACATTTGTTTGAAACAAGCAAATTTCATTTCGCATCAAGCTATACAATCAAGAAAAGTTATTCACTTGCGTAGTGCCTTAGACGTTATGATAACACTTTTATGAATAAGTCTTTAAGATAAGTTTGAGGAAGATGTTAAAAAGTCTGCTGCGTGCGAGCAAAATTTCGCAAAACATTCACATTTAGTTAAAGAGAATAATTTATATTTCTTGTAAATATAATTATAATTTAGTGCTCATTTATGAAAAATTTATGAAATTGAGTATAAAATGTTAAAGTAAAACCAATTTAAGTGAACATCGCTTTTTAGTCGTGTCTTCTCTCAACTAAATTAAAAGCGATATATTTGTTATTCAAAATTAACATTTGTTTGAAACAAGCAGATTCCATTTCTCAACAAGTTACACAATGAAGAAAAATTATTGACTTACGTGCCTGGATGTGCGTGTCTTAAGAGTTGCGATAACACTTTTATGAATAAGTCTTTAAGATAAGTTTGAGGAAGATGTTAAAAAGTGTGTTGCGTGCGAATAAAGTTTCGTTAAATTCCCAAGTTTTGTTAAAGTGAATTATTTATATTTTTTAAATTATAATTTAATGTTTATTTATGTAACAAAACTAAAAAAAATGAAAATGTAAGAAAGTTTGTATAAAAATTTTCTATTTAATATGTAAATTACTCTCAAAACTATTTAAAAGTTTATTATGTAATATAAATAAAACTAAATATATAGATCAAACTATAATTTCTAAAACATACTATGACAAAAACAACAAAAAAAAAATCGAAATCGCTTGAGTTTTTAGCAATTAATGGGGCTTTATTTGAAGTACAACTTTTCGAAGAGATAAAATACTTGGGTACTTCTAACTTCTATAAAATTCTTGCACAATGAAACAATGAATTCAAGTGTATTTAAACGGATAAAATTTAGTTACATAAAATAAATTAGCTTAAAATGTTACAGTAAAATTAATTTCAGTGGATGCGGTTTCTATATTGTGCCTTCCCTCAACTAAAACAATAATGATATATTTGTTATTGAAAATTTATATTTGTTTTAAAGAAGCATATTTCATTTTTCAGAGAGTTATACAATGAGGAAAAGTTATTGACTTGAAGGCCTGATAGTGCGTGTCTTAAGAGCTGAGATAGCACGTTTATGAATAAGTCTTTAAGATTGGTTCGAAGAAGATGTTTAAAAACGTGCAAGTAAACTTTCGCAAAACATACACGTTTAGTTAAACAGAATAATTTATGTTTCTTGTAATTATGATTATATTTTAATGCTCATTTCTTATTTATGTCAAAAATTAACAATGAGTATAAATTGTTAGATTAAAACTTATTTCAATGATCAGAGCTTCTTAGTCTTGTCTCAGCAAAATTAATAATAATAAATTTTTTATTCAAAATTTATAATTGTTTGAAACAAGCAAATTTCATTTCTCAATGAAGAATAGTCATTGACTTGCGTGCCTGAATGTTCGTGTCTTAAGTGCTGCGATAATACTTTTGTGCATAAATCTTTAAGATAAGTTTGAGGAAGATGTTTAAAATTCTAATTCGAGCGAGTAAAGTTCCGCAAAACATCTTCATTTAGTTAAAATGAATAATTTATATGTCTTGTAATTATAATTATAATTTAGTGTACATTAAAAAAAAATTCAGAAAATGAAAATGCAAGGAAACTTGTATATAAAAATTAAATCTCATTAATATGTAAATTAAGCTCAAAACTATTTTAAAATGCTGTGTATATAAAACTAAATATTTGTAGATAATTACAATTTTTTAAACTTACAGAGTATTTTTAAAACTATATCTTTTCAGTTTTGAAGAATATTATAATAGCTGTGGAAGCATTTTATTTAATACTATAAAACAGGTAGATTTAAATAAAAAATGCTGTAGATAAACCTTTTTAATTAAAATGTATTTGTTTATAAATTTAACTTTTTAAAAGCATTTGTGAGGAGACACAATATTTTTAAAATTTTTATTTCAGTTTTCAATAATACTGCAATAGTTGTTGTAATATTTTACTTAAATACTTTAAAGTAGATACAATTTAAATAAAAAAATAGTGTATAACTACCTATTTAATTAATTTTTTAACTTAAAACATACCACGATTTTTTATATTTTTTTGTTAATTTTTTGTTAATTTTTTTTTAACATTCCGCAGATATGCTACATATAACTTTGCATGAATATTTAGATTCATGGGTGAAATATGGCATTTAATAGGACTTATTTCCCTTGTCTATATTAACAAAGTCAAGCAAATTCAATAAACTCATAACTTAAAATTTTTAAAAATAATAAATGAGCTGTTCCATGTTAAATGCATGCATGGAACTTTTAAGTGCATCATTGAAAACAAACAAAAACATTTTTTTTTTCAAAATGTATATTTGTTTGAAACAAGCAGATTTCATTTCTCAACAAGTTACACAGTAAAGAAAAGTTATTAACTTGTGTACCAGAATGAGCGTGTCTTCTGAGTTACAATAACACTTTTATGAATAAGTCTTTAAGATAAGTTTGAGGAAGATGTTTAAAAGTATGCTGCGTGCAAGTAAAGTTTCGCAAAACATCCACGTTTCGTTACATGGAATAATTTAAATTTCTTGTAATTATAATTAAAATTTAGTGCTCATTTATGTAAAAAAATTATGAAAATGAATATAAAAGGTTAGGCTAAAACTAATTCCAGTGAGCATGGATTCTTAGACATATCTTCCCTCAACTAAATTAATAATAATATATTAGTTATTCAAAATGTATATTTGTTTGAAACAAGCAGATTTCATTTATCAGCAAGTTACAGAATGAAGAAAAGCTATTGACCTGCGTGCCTGAATGTGCGTATCATAAGAGTTCTGAAAACATTTTTGTGAATAAGTCTTTAAGATAAGTTTGAAGTCTGCTGCGTGCGAGTAAAGTTTCGCAGAAATCCACGTTTAGTTAAAGTGAATAATTTATATTTCTTATAATAATAATTATATTTTAGTGCTTATTTATGTAAAAAAAAAATAAATAAAATGAGTGTAAAATGTTAGAGTGAAACTAATTTAAGTGGACATGGCTTTTTAGTCGTGTTTTCTTTCAACTAAATTAATAATGATATATTTGTTATTTAAAATTTACATTTGTTTTAAACAAGCAAATATCATTTCTCAGCAAGTAACACAATTAAGAGAAGTTATTGACTTGCATGGTTGAATGTGCGTGTCTTAAAAGTTGCGATAACATTTTTGTGAATAAGGCTTCAAGAGAAGTTTGAAGAAGATTTTAAAAGGCTGTTACGTGCGATTAAAGTTTCACAAAACATCCTCGTTTAGTTAAAGTGAATAATTTATATTTCTCGTAATTATAATTATAATTTAGTACTCGCTTGTGCAAAAAAAAAAAATATGAAAATGAAACTTTAAGGAAATTTGTGTAAAAATAATTAAATCTCTTTAATATGTAAAAAAAAACTATTTAAAAGTTTAATATGTAATGTAAAAAAAACTAAATATGTCGAGATAATTATAATGTATTAAAAGTACACAGTATCTTTAAAACTGTTTTTTTTTTCATTTTTAAAGAATATTATAATAGCTTTGGAGGTATTTTATTTAATACTATGAAGCAGATATAATTTAGATAAAAATATTATAGAGCAACCTATTTAATTAAAATTTCTGTACTTATAAATTTATTTACATTTTAATATTCTTAAGGAAACACAATATCTTTTAAACTCTTAATCTTAGTTTTCGATAATAAAAATAATGGGCGTGGTGGCATTTTATTTAATAATTTAAATTAGATAACATTTACACCGTAGAGTCAAAACTTTATGACCATCCCCACATTCTGCAATGAAAGCGTCTGGATGACATTGAAGGCATATACTCTGCTGAGATTGGCACGTAACTATCGCTAAGGACTCTCAGTAATAATATTTACGTGTGCTTGTTTAAAAGCAGCTGATCTAACCTACTTTGATAGAGGGCAGAACACATTCTTATGGAAACACAGTATCTTTTAAACTCTTTTTCATAGTTTTCGATAATAAATAAATAGCTGTGGTGGCATTTTATTTATTACTATAAATTAGATATAATTTAAACCTTAAAGCAAAAGATTATGACCATCCCCACATTCTGCAATGACTTGGAAGGCATATACTCTGGTGAGATTGGCACGTAACTGTCGCTATGGGCTCTCAGTAATAATGTTTATATGTGCTTGTTAAAAAGCTGCGGATCTAACTTACTTTGATAGAGGGCATAATTCAGTCGACCGAGGAATCAGAGTGTGTAAATTAGAACCTGCACATCTAGTGGGTTATTTGAGGTATATCGTTGTTAGTACATTTATAAAGTGGATTTATGACGGAGAAACCATCAGTAGAACACATCTTGTTTGGCGCCCAGGCGTTATGAAATAAAAGAAACAGGGAATACCCCACCCGCTTGGTAAAAAGTAATCGGTACCAAATTCTGGCTCAATTTTTATCTCAAGACAATGCAAGCTCAAGTGAAATTCTTTCGGGGAATACAATTCAACACACACTTTTCAATGTGAGACTAAAGGACTAACGTCCCACTCTTGTGTCCTGTTAAAAAAAACGCCAAATATTCCTACAATAGGCTTTGTAACATCATGACTGGACTATGGAACATAGGCAGAGAGTTGCCTCGTTGGATGAAACACGATTCATCCTTCACCACATTGATGCCATGATTGGGTACGCCCAAAACACGGGCTGTTTCTACGAGAACTGTTATTCCCCCTTACGTAACAGGTCACATACAAGACAGTTGTGGTGATATTAAGCTTTGGGTAATGTTCTCATGGGCATCCCTGAGACCTGGGGCTGTTCCAGAAAAATCCATGAAAGTCACGGGCTATCTGAACATTATTGCGGATCATTTGCACTATTATATGTTATGTATCGTCAGAAATCTAAACTTCTTCTTGCAAGACTTTTTGCTTTACGCTTGTGGTCTTCTTGTAAGACAACGCTTCCTGAAACATTATTTGAATTGTGATCGATTCGTATCAGAAACATAATACTAACTTCTACCGGTAAGGCATGATGATTTCACTGCGACATCGTTGTGAAGTCACACTGCGACTTTGTGACTATCAATCGTCGATGTAACGTTACGTGACATCGATGTGAAGTCACAGTGACTAAAATATGAAGTCGTTATGGCCGTTTTAGAGCTCGTTTGTGCCGTCACATTGTGACCACTTTGTGAAGTCACAGTGTGACAAATTTGCGAAAAATGTGTCATTTGTGACTACTTTGACATTAACATCATGACGAAACTGTGATAAAAGCGACGTTGTGACAAAAGTGTTTTTTAAAGTAAATAACATGTTTTGAACATATTTTGTAATTTTCTAAAGATTTTTAAGAAAGTCACATCTCAGTCACATGTGACGTCACAGAGTGGTGGCGTTTTGGTCACAGATGTGATGTGACCACAGTGGCTCACAGTGACATCATTATGACGTCACTGTGACCATGCGAGCTATGAGGGTAGTTAACGTTGTGGTCGCCTAACTTGACGGACTAAGCATATTTCGATTATAATTTAACAGCAGCCCCCAGCACAAAAACAACCATTTTGGAATATCATGGATATGTATGACCGCTGGTTGAAGAACCGATTCAGTTCATCTCCGGTAATCTATCAAGAATCTGCGGCATCCATGCCAAGGTGTTTTGCAGCGGTTTTTCGGGTCAAAGGTGGTCTAAAATGTTACTAGGTAGATGGTCATAATGTTTTGGCTGTTGACTGTGAATAAAAAATATTCTAGAACGACTTATTTAACTAAAATTATTTTTTAGTTCACTTAAAAGACCACCATTTTAAATATGAATATTTTTGGTTAAATATTTTTTTTCTAAATTACTAAGCATATGCTACATATAACAGTGCATGAAGATTTGGATGTATGGGATATTACATTAAAAAAATCCCCCCCCCCCTTGTGTATAGAAAAATTCAATAAAATCATAATTGAAATGATTTAAAAATAATAAATGTAAAGTTGAATGTTAAAAATTGCAGAGAATATTTAAATGCACCATCGAAAACAATTAAAATTTTTTTTAACCCTCTCCCTAAATTAACAAAAAATCTTAGCATTAAGCAGTTAGCGAAGAAGCAAAAACAATAAATTTATGAATATGGGAAGAAATCAGTTTAAAGGTTTTAAAAAAAAGATACTAATTCTAATCATAACGCGTTTAAACATCTATTTTGTCGGAAGTTCTTGCACATATTTATCAAACAATTAAATTAAATACTTGTTTCACATACTTTAATTACATATAATTGGGTAACGTTTTAAAATATTAATTACAGAAAATTTAAAAGTGAGAAAATTATATCATTTGTCGTTATTTATATGAAATATTCAATACAAAAGTTAAAATATTCATTAGTAATAATCTATATCAAACGAAAACTTGAATGAGTCTCATATATATCATATAATATAATGATTTAAAAACAACTAGCCTTATAATAAAGTTCTTAACTTTAATTTTTCAGGCATCTCTGTGTCTCCGATGAAGCTTAATTTTTTGTATGATGAGAAACAAAGGAGAATAGCTTGCAAATGGTTCGACAACAGTCAAGTAATTCTCACAAGTTTTCTTGGGACTTATCTGTACTAAATGTACAATTAAGATTTATGGATGATACATTTTACATATTGATTTTAGAATTGATCTCAAGAAATCGCAGTGCCGAAAACTTGAAGAAAAAATAAGTATCATAGAAAAACGTATAAATGTAAGGTTTAAATATAAATGAAAATTATTCGTATAATCACTGAAACAAGAGCGAGATGACAGAAATGTAGGATGTAGAGAAAGAAGATATTTTAAGGATATTTTGCTGTGGCCGCTAGCACAAGAACTGTTAATAAATCCTTCTAGAGCGATTTCACATGATTTCAAATGACATGTGGATACGAAATAAATACATGTGTCTGTAACCCCTTCGCAACTGGAGTCTTTTACGAAAGTTTTAATGTATTGTCACCAGTCTAAAAAGCAGAAATTTGTGGCTTATTAACAGCTTCGCGAAGGAAGCCTTTTATGAAATTTTTAATGTTTTGTCACCGGCTTTTAAGAACAGAAATTTGTGCATCGTTAAATCGAGAAAATTCTCTGATTAAATAAGGTAAATTTCACAGTAAAATTTTACTGGTGGGAATAAAGACGGATTTCTAAGCCCTTTTTGCTGTACGTATACGTGTCACTCCCCTCAAGGATTTAAATCAATAAATAGCTCCGATTAAATAAATCAAATTTTACTGGCTGGAATAAACAAGAATTTTGAACACTTCTTGCAGTATGTATACAGATCGATTATTCCCATGGGGTTAAGCATTAGCAATCATGACATTCAAACCTCAATAAAATTTTAGAGCGGCTGAAATTCACTCTAAAGTTTAAATATTTATCGTGTCACCGAATGTACAAATCATAAGAGAATAGGAAACAATGAAATATGATAATGATACACTTTATGATAACATTTGTAGCTATGGCAGCACTTGTTAAATTTATTTGTACGTATTTTATTAATACAAAAAATATCTTTTTGTTGGAAATAAATATGTACTATATTTTCAAATATCTGCACTGACTACAATAAAACTACTCAAAAATCAATATATAAAAATAACAAAATATCTTTTTATCATGATTATGATAATGGAACAACAATGACATATTTTGCAAAATTAAATGAGTAAAAATACATTTTTTCATAATACAGAACCATTTTATCTCATATAATTTATGTTTTACTACTTTAAATTCGATAATTTTCATAAAGTGAATTTTTACCTGGTAGATTCGCTACATCTTATACTCCGCAACATTATGAAAAATTAAAAATGTGCGATGCTTCGAAATTTTTTAAATAGCAATACAGATTATAAATATTTAACCGCATAATGATACTCTTCATTAATAAATTTAAAAAAACTATTGCAAAATGATAAAATGAAAAAAATCCTATAAAAACCATATATTTTTTCAATACAAATGCGCATTTATTAAATTTTCATGGCCGTTTTAAAGTAGTGTTTTACTTTTCATGTTTACAGTTTAGGTGTAACGTTGACTTTTGGTGATATCCCTTTTAATTGTTTTCTGAAAAAAAAAAACCTCGCATGAATTAAATGTATAAATATACAGGGTTTAGAAACAATAATTTGATTTTGTTAAATTATTTTGTAGAAGTATCTTATATTTACTTTGACATGTTTCATTAAATATTAAAAAAATAAACCCCTTTTAAATCGGCAGAAAAAAATTGTTAAAAATAGTTTGTTCCATGCAATTAACTTAAGGAAATGTGATGTTTTTGTTAGAATTCATTGGATAATAATTGAGGGTTATTACCTTTAGGCACAGTGCTTTTTTAACTTGAGTAAACTTAATTAGAGAACATAACTTTGATATATTTTATGCTAAATGTTCGTCGTTTATGTAATGTCATTTAAAAAAAAAATAAACGATGGTTTTTAAATGCTGAAACGTTTAAGAAAAAAAGGAGGATAATTTTCTAAAAGTATATGAAAAATGAAGAGATGAATTAAATCTAATGAGTGATATTACTTTTGTCAGAATGTGTTCAGCAATTTCGATGTTAGAAAAATACACGGAGTTAGAATAAAAATAGTTGAGAGAACAAAATGAAATTATACTTATGATTTTTCCACAAAACGATCAAATAAACAATTTATGAATGTTACTTGTAATTTTTATTAATAAAATTTGTTTCTTGGAATGATTTTTTAAGCTATTGCAAAGCTTTTATCGCGGGCTTTGGGCGCGGCGACCGAATGTAAAAATAAGCGAATGTAATCGAAGATTCGAATTATCCGATTTCGAATTAAAAGAGTCGACTGTACCTTATACAAATTGATGCTGACTTATTTTCTGCATAAATATCCCTCATCAGGTAGTGCTGCTTTGCTGCATATTTTACGATTTATGCAACAGCTATATCTCAAAAATTAATGCACGGATTTTCATCAAGCTTCTTAAAAGTGTACATATGACGTCGTTATTGCGGAAAACCAGCAAAAATGCAATCTCGTCATTCCAGAAGTAAATTGCGTATATGTTGATTCATATGTCTTATGATTCATATGTTCTTGGATTCATAATAATATAGATCGTGGATGCTAGAATTTTTCTCAGTTGAATATAAAACATACACAACTCAAAATATTTTACTTATTTTTGTAATCATTTCGTTATTTTAAACACGATGTTATGATTGTTTCTGATTAAAATATAGGCGATGGAGCTCATTAACAACAGAGCGATCTGAACGAAACTCCATGCATTAAATATCTTATTATAATTAATACTAATGTGTATGTTATATATATATACTTATTTATATTTTGTGAGGCCATTTTTTTGTAATTTCATTAATAATTTTCTAGAAAATGAAGTTTGAATGAAAAAAAAAGGCTGCTCTTAATTTTTCCCGCCTCACTCTACTACATAGCCTTATTTAGTCATAATTCATTTTATAAACCAATGCTATTATTCTTTTAAAAATGCAAAAATCTCATTCTGAGATACTATCTCAAAGTACTTCATAATCGGGTTCCATGTTTTTTTAAAATTTGGCTCAGTCCATAACAAAACCACTCGTAAAAACATTATTACAGTTAGAGCATTTAAGAAGCTAGTTAGAACTATGTAGAATAATATGCATTATTCTATATTTATTTTCGAAACATTAACTGACGGTGCTAGTATCATCGAAATTCATTCAGAAATTTTTTAAACATATAATATTAATAAACTTTTAATATTTCATCAACATGTTCATTTGATTATAGAACTCATTATACAGTTACCTATCTCAAAGCAGCGTAGAACTATAGGTTATGACCTTAAACCAATCCTTATAAATCACATATGACTAACAATACAAGTCTCATTAAAATACATGGAGTATCATATTTTAAAAAGACTAATCTAGCTGGTTCTCCTGACTACAGAAAGTTTTTCTAAAAATAAGCAACATAGGAATATTGTTACATATCAAAATCTTTTGTGAAAAATATTTTCACTAACAGTGCATCCCCTATTAAAATCCATTCAGCAGAACTCAAGCAATAAGCAGCCAGGACGAAATTCTCCATTGCATTTTATTTATAAAAAAGGACTCAACCTGAACTTTTCAGGTTAAAGAATATGAAATAAACCTATTTTTTAAGTTAATCACTAACAAAGAGACGTTTTTATATGAAAAGAATTAATTTGCATTTTATTTAATAGTGATACGTTTGTTTGAGGTATTCACAAAAGAAATTACCAAAGATTTCCTTACTTATAGCAGTTTGATAAATTCAATTGGTTAAGCGTATCCTTCAATTAAATGTCTGTAATTTTTTTTTTTTTTTTTTGTTTTATAAAGACTATTTTATTTTACTTTATTGATGAAATTTTTACGTCGTTATCTAATACCAGCCTGAAACGAATACTGAAATATTTATATTAATTTAAGTGCAAACTTATTTAACCGTATAAACTTTCCTCGTTAACCCATTAAAATTTCTCCGCATTTAATGCATGCAGTTCTTCGCCAATATGTATCTAAAAAAAAATCACCTAAATGAGTAGAATATTTTATAACAGCAATTGGAAAAGTGATCGCCTTTCTTTAATGAAACAAATACATTCTTTGGCTTCAATTATTACTTACCTATCATACGTAGTATAGGGTAAGTCTTGCAATCGTTTTGAAAATCGAAAAAAAAATTTTTGACGGATTTACATGTTTCAGATACTGGAGATTCCGAAAAACATATATATTTTTTGAAATTTTTTTTGCCGTCCGTCTGTCTGTCAATCAGTCTGTCTGTCTCTAAATGCTCTATCTCCCGAACAAATTGAGATAGAGACTTGAAATTTTGTATGTACTTAGTATGTAAGAATGGGACGAAGCCTATTTAATATCAGTAACCTCGATTATCCAAACTCTCGAAAAATTTATTCTGATGAAAGGTACTCTCTAAAAAATAAAAGTGTAAATTAGACAAATTTACATAAATATGTGTGTAAATTCCTAAAATTACACACCTGACATGAAAATAACCCACTTTTTGCAAAGTTTTCCTTGTTTTTATGTGCATTTTAGCTTAACAAACTAAGTGTGTATTTTGTTATCACTTGAAAAACATAAATAGATGTGTAAATGCTGAAAAATGTCTGAATTTACACAAATTGGTATGTTATTATAATTTACACATAATGATATAGACATAGGTAAGTATGTAAATTTCTAAAATCACCCACTTGTCATAAAAAATACACTTTTTCTACAAAAAAATACCTATTTTAATGTGTGTTTAGTTTATAGCATTAAGTTTGTAAGTTGTTATCAGTTCATAAACTCAGAAAAATGTGTAAATGTAGATAACACTTGAAATTTCGCTAATTGGTGTGTTACAAAAATTATAAATGAGTGAATTTTAAATTAGACGTTACGAAAAAGATAAGAGGCTTACATATTATTCAGAGCTACACTTTTTATTTCAGTAATCCCATTCCATAAATAACATGGTGTCATTGCATTGCTGTAACATTATTTTAATTAATAAACTAATAAATTTATTTATTTTTATAAAATACTCTGACCACCTGTCTCACACTCCCTGTTTCAGCAGCACGTGAACATTAAAAAGAAGTTAAAAAATTTAATCTAGACACATGTAACAATATTTTTTTACATGTAACGTAAAATTTTATTCATTTAATTAGTTAATTTTAATTTCGTTTTTTGAATTACCTTTTCAAATTTGTACATCCAATATAAGAATGTTTTATATAATAATTCTAGGTTTTATTAAATCGTAATTTCTTTCAGCCATCTCACAGATCGCTCTTTTACACAATTTTACTTGTAATTTTCAATAATAGTGTTAGATTTCATTCTTAAAGCGAAATTAATAAGACTTCATAAAGAGGCATTACAATAGAGATATAATCCCACTTTATGCTTATTCATAAATTTAAATTATATTTTTTGTACTGTTGGTAATTTTTCTGCTGCCCCCACCCCCTTTAATTAAAAGGACAGTAGTTTAATCTTCAGTAGAATCTAAAAACTATTTCGAATTCATTTAATGTGTAGCATAAAATATATTTCATGTAATTAAAATAATTCTAAATTCGTATCCTGAGTTATTTCTACATTTTGCACATCGAATATAAGTATGCTTGATTTTACTCTAAATTATTTTAGCCGTCCCATAGCTTGTAAGCTTTTATGCATTTCAAAGTTTAACTTGTAAAGTACTTAGTACTTTACAAGTTAGTACTTAGTACTTTACAAGTTAGTACTTAGTACTTTACAAGTTAGTACTTAGTACTTTAACTTGTAACTATTAGATTAACTTCAGTTCGCACCACAATTGATGATCATATTCACGAGCTACTTCGAACCGAAGTAGACGCGAATCTAGCAAAGAAAACTAAAATCGTAATCAACATTTATTTGGCTTCATCCGGTTTAAGTTGGAAACTAATGGTGGGTCCAGCGTTGAGAAAAATATAGAAGTTATTCTCTTATAAAATATAAGGTATGTAATCTCATACGTTCGTATTACCTCCAATTCTTTTTATTTGATTTGTTTATATTTATGTATAAATGTATAAGCTATTTGTTGGATTGCTTTCTTATATCTAAGAATTTTTTACAATATATAATTTACTTGCCTTAAAAAATGTCAACATTACCTAACTCCTGATAAATGTTTATTAAAATAACAACTGTTGTGTCTAAGGTTATTTACTTTTAGAAAAATTTTCATCTTAAAAAGAATTTATGAATGTACTTTAACAGTAGCAAAAAGGACGTTAACATCATTTTTTTTTTTGAAGCGGGGGGAGGCGGGGGGTGCAGTATTAAATTTTGGGTCGGTTCTGTGAAAGATATTATACTTTATTTATAAACTATTATACAAACGTATATCATATCTTAAAATTATATATTCTGATTTATAAGTTAAACAGTTCATCTGCTTTTTATTTATTTATTGAAAATTTTTTGTAAGGTTTTTTTTTTATTTATGGAACTAATAATGTTAACTAAGTTTATCATCAATTAAAACTATAGCGTTGCTTTTGATTTTCTACGTTACATTTTCTAATTTTGAGAAATTTGAAATATTTATTTATCTTAATTACATTTAATTTTCAGCTGTGTTTTAATTTGAAAATATTACATCAGAAGAACTATTTTCCACTAAAATACTCATATTAAAGAACACAAAATTTTTGCTTGTTAATCATAGATTTAATAAAAATACACAGAAGTAAATTGCAAAAGGGCGCAAATACGTTGATTTAAAATAACTCTAGACTAAAAATTTTGAAGAAAGTTTATATTTAAGTAATGGCTTTTTCTTCAAATATACATTTTTCCATTCCAATTTTGCCTATTATTACAGAATTTACATGACATAAAGCAAAGGATTGTATGTATATGAAAAAATTATAACAGTTGTGTCATAATGAATATTCAAAATCGAACTTATCAGTTCCCCCCCCCCCCCCCCTACATAAATATCTCCCACCGGGTGAGTTTTATACATTTAAGACACAAATGTAATTGTCTAAAAATTCTACTAGCTTTAATTTCGAAAATTTATAAGAGTCAATTGATATTTGGATATCGACACAGTATTTCTCATTTTATTTTTTACTATAGCTGATAAATAAATATACTAATTAGTTTGATATCTAAAAGTTTACTTAGAATATTTGAAATTTTCATTTATGAAGATAGGATTCATTTCATTAATGTTAAAATATATTTGTATTTTTTTTTAACACAAATTTCTAAATATAAACTTAAATACAAAAGATGTTATTTTAATGATTCAACAGCCTTTTTGATAGTCTTGATAACATTTTATGATAAATTCTTTGTAATGATGGATATTTATGAAAAGAAAACAATTAAACATATAACATAGGTGATTTACCTATATATATAACAAATCAGCTAAAATATTTGCAGGTAATATGTGTGTGTGTGAGAGAGAGATGAAGATTACATACCTTTTTCTATTTTTTATAGTATTTTAAATATTACTTTTATAACTGTACTATGTAACACAGTACCTTCTGTATAACTGATTTTGTATCTTGAGTCTGAAAAATAAAAAAAGAAAAATTGAGTCTGAACTCTGAAAATAAAAAGTGTGGAGATTGCAAGTTTACCAACTATGATTATTCCATCTGACTAGTCTAAAATATATCATTAATTAATTATTTCTTTTTATTTATCTTAATTTTTAATTGCATGTACTGAATAATATCTAAATGAGGATAAAATATAAAATTAAGAAGCAAGGAAGAATATAGAAAATAAAACAGCAGTTTTTATGTGTATATTTAATGGAGAGTGGGGAAGAATGGGACACTTTTTACAAAAATAATAAAATCAACTTTGCTTGACACAAATACAAAAATTTTGATTTATAGAATACAAAATGAAACACTTTCTAATGTCTTTGAACAATATAGAAACATAATTTGAAGAATGAATTTTATAATTAAAGAGATTGTAAATTTCAAAATGTGTCCCATACTTCCCTACTAACAGAGAAGTAATATTTATACTATGATGGTTGGTGAGGAATGTCAAAAACTTATATCTTAAATGACTATATGCTGAATTTTAAATCCGTAGCTGCTATAGTAACATAGTTTTAGAGGGAGGGGTAAAGTTCTAAAAACCTATTTATAGGGAGTTTTTAAGAGGAAGGGGTGAGTGTGATAGGCTGATTTTGAGCTTATGAGGCTACACTTGTGATAGTGGATGAGAAGTGTGTACATCAATATGATGCCGAGTCCAAACAACAGTACTTTATCGCATCCACTGTCACAAATCTAGCCCTTAAGCTAAAAATCAGGCTTTCAACTACCCCCCCCTCACTATTATACTCCTCCATACAAAACTATATGAATAATGCAGCTACTGTTCTGAAACGAAGCATAAAATCAACTAAGACATTAGACTTCTATATTCTACTTCAACCCATTGCAGTACAGATATTTCATATACATTAAACACAATAGTTATTGAACCTCCATCGAATATGCGTATTTTACATATTACGCAAAGAACTGTGTAAATTACAATAACACAATAATGTGTGTTTTTTGTGTAATACACATTTATCAGTGTAATCACAGAAGATTACACAGATAAATGAGTGAGAATATTACTCAGATATATGTGTATTCTTGCGCAATTTACACTTTAATGTGGGTATTTCATGAGTAATCATTATCACTTTTACCCACTTAGCGTTATCATCAAATTACACACTGAAATGTGTATTTTGAAATTTACAAATTAGGTGTGTATTTTGACAATTTACACATTAGGTGTGTATTTTGACAATTTACACACAAATTTACACATATAAACAAATCGTTTTTGTATCATCGATTTACACATTTTTGTGTGAAAATTTACACTTTTATTTTTTAGAGCGTATATAAAAATTTTCGAATTTTTTATTTTAAAAAGTGGATTTAAAAGGCAATAAAATAACACAAATTTTGCATAAAGAACGAAGTCGATCGAATTATTAGTTGCTGAGATATGTGTAATCCTGTTTTCCGCATTCTTTGATTTTTCATGACCATGTATTTTAATCAAATTTCAATTTAAAGATATATTTTAATTGGAAATGAGACGCTTCATCCGACGCAGTAAATTGTTAGTTAATATGATTGTTATTTTTAGAGTTATAAGGATGTTTCTTTTACGCAATCCGGTATTACTTGAGTATTTTGGCGTTTTATATAATTTGTCGAATTTGGCTCATCAGCAATTCATTAATAAAGCATGACTATGTATATTAAAACTATTTAAATTTGCGTTTAAATTTTTTTTTGGAATTGCAGTGCATTTTTTAAATATTTTACACATGTTTTATTTTATATTTTATATTATGCATATTCATGATGGGTCAGTATAATGGTGGCCCCCAACGACTAGTTTTACCTTCGAAGTTGCAAAGATAAACAATAAATCACTTTCGGAATTCTTTGCTGCATTTAGGGAAGATAGGGAAGGTCTATAATAAATTATGTGCATTTAAAAGAGCTTTTTTATCTTTAAAAAATTTTAAATGCAGAAAAATGTTTTGAATTTTCTTCTTGAAATACACATGTCTCACTATACCTCTTATTTTCGATTCCAACTTTAAGATATTAAGTGCATAAGCATTCTCACATTTATAGGTCGTTATATATAGGCAAAATGACCTTATACAAAATATATTCGTAACTAATAGCCAGACCATCATCGGAAATACTTTTTAAAATATAGTGTTAAAAATCTGTTATTATTTGTCTATTTCATATTTCTGTTTTTTTTTCAGATTTTTTAAATAAAATTTCTGTCGCCTATTAAATAATTTATTTCAAATATAACTAAATTGTTTAAAAAAAGACATTAACACTTAACAATTCTTTACACTTAATTTAGTTTTGTTTAAAGCTAATATTTCCAAAAAATTTTCGCTTTCAGTTTTCTTATGATGAAAATTTGAGTATAAAAGGTGAAAAGCTGCTTATCTTCTTAGTAATCATTTTATAACACAAAAGGCTTCCGTGCATTCACAAAATACGTTTGTATCTGATACTATGTCTTACAACGTGTAAAGCTATTGCTTAATGTAACTAAAAGTGCGTGTCTTTTCAGATTACCGGGACATTTTTGTGGACAAGATTGAGATTAAAAATATTTTTAAAAGTTTAATTGCGTGTGTGTAAAGTTTCGTAAAATATCCATGGTTAAACAAGTAAATAATTTACATTTCTTAAGAATATAATTATAATTTACTTATTATTTATATGTCCCAAAACTACGCAAAAAATATATAAAACTGTAATTTAAGTAAAATTTTTAATTAAAGCGCTTTAACATGCAAGTGTAAAAAATGAAAAACATTTCAGGAATCGTAATTCTAAAACTTTACATAACTTTGTAATTTGCACTAGCATAGTGTTTTTCTCTAACCATGAACAGTTATTATTACTTTGACTAGGTCAAAAATTCAGCAATTTTAAAAAGTTTATTAAACATTTCAACTTCGATGACTTATTTACTACAACTGTCTTGAAATTAATTAACAATATTTTTTTGCTCTGTTTTTAATTTTGAATAGAAAATATATACGGTAGGCTGCTAATCCGCACAGCTTCTTGATTGAAGTGAGAGAAAAATATTGCAAGAATTGAGCAAAGATTGTGCAGATTTCTATTCATTGGTATCTTTACATGTTTTAAACAGTAATTAGAATGTAATAATGCAATCAAAATTATAATGAATGTTGCCATATTGTAATACATTAAAATCCCTATGTAAAATAATAAACTAAAACGATAAATTAAGATAATTTAAAACCAACAAACAAACAAATATCTTCTTAAAAACGTACATAAAAAAATTTCTCCCTGCGAACAGTTCAAAATCTTCTAACGACACCAAACTTTTTAAAAGATAAGGGATTTTGATCAGTCAGATGAATATCTAGAGTTAGCAGACCAGAAATAACTTGAGGAAGAGAAAGTTTTATTATTGTTAAAAGATCAAGTAATTTGTAAATTTTACTTACAGTTCTTATTTGCTGCGAGTTTCACAATTTCCTCTTCCAAATATGATAGCAAATTATAGATATACAAATGCAGCTACTGCTGTAGCTGCATTTGCAAAGGATCTAAAAACCAACTCTTCTGTGTGCAGCAGCAACTGATTGAATTAATTTGCAAGTCTGATGCAAAGTGATAGTGATAACTACACTACAAAATAAAACAACTGTTTCACTTTGTTGTGAAACGATTTTCACTATGAAAAAGGCAAAATATCCTGTCATTCATCAAATTGCATCTATTCATATTGACTGCTCTAATAATGTAAGGAAGCAACATATACAGGTGTTCATTCCAATTTTTTGAAACGGATTGCTGATGATGTGTAACGAAATGTACAGAGAGTACATTTAGTACTGCTTGTTTACAGGGCGTTAATTAAAACCCCCTAATGTCCCATCGTTGTTCGAGCAACATCAATAGCAAATGACAAAATATTATAAGAAAGAATTTATTTCTCTTGGACTAACTTCGTGGTATTAAATATCGATTCTTTCTTTGTATCAGTTTCCAATTTTTTATCAAATAATAACTCTTGATGTTTTTTCTTTTACGAGTTTTTGTTATTTGGTAATGCTGATCTATGGAGTTGAATGGAAAAATTGCAGGTCTTTAAGTAACAACATAATGATCAAATCAATAGTTTGGTGAAAATCTGTTTAGTAGTTCTTCAGATAAAGCCTTTGCGGAAATCGTGAAAAAATTATCTGTCTGTCACCTGTTGAGTGATTTACACTTAATGCTAATCAGCATCAATTTATAACAGAGAATACCTGAGTATAGATTTTTTATAAATTCCGTGTATTAGTTGTTGAGATAGAGCACCTATAAAAGGTATGTCACATACAGTCAGATAGGCTAACAGACAGATATTTTGTAAAAACATGTTTTTGGAATCTCTGACCCATAAAACGTGCAAATCCGTCAAAATCCGGAGCTTCAAAATTTTCACGAATTTAATACTTTCTTCTTATAAAGATAAAAGAAAGTAAAAATAGGACATATCTTTGTCTTTTCTATCAAAACACATTTATTCCAATGCTCTTGAAGCCAGAAGGCTTCATAGCTTCATTTGAAAAAAAATTCTTGGCAAATTAAGCACATAGGTAATAATTTGTTTGTTGGAGAGTTCCAAGATCCATATTCCAAATACTTAATACTGTACTGCTGGCATTTGTTCCTCGATTAAGATATTTTTAAATATAAAAATTTTACCTATATAAGTTTAAATAAATTTACTTTTGAGCAAATTTATCGATATAACGATTTTTATCAATTTCACTAAGGTTAAACAAATTTCTTGAACTGATTCAAATCACGGGTTCGTTTAAAAATATTTTTTTTCAGGCATATATCGTCATACTTCAGAATTTTTCAAAATGCATGTTAATAAAAAAATAATTATGTTTAAAATTTTTAGCCTGCCAACTACCTCGAGTTTTTTGCTCCACAATTTTTGAATTCATAATGATTTTTAATTCGAGTCATAGCCCTTCATCGAGTTCCACGGCTATTTTTTGACATTAGCAAAATAAATTCAATCTGCCCCACCCCCCTTCAGATTTAGGTTCGTCTGATTTCCTATTAAAGGTGCAGTTAAGGTTTCTGTCTCGGACTAGACAATGTAGAGGAGATCAACTATTTTCATTATACAGTAAAACCTCTAAATAACGGACACCTCGGGAACGCTGAAATTGTCCGCTATTCGGAAGTGTCCGCTATTGGGAGAAACTCGGAGATTCAAAAATCGATAAGAAATGCTTAATGTTTCATTAATTGACTTTTATATGTCCTAAAACCTATATTATATAATTAATCAGATATTAAAATTATTTTTTAAGTAATAAAACTGAAATAAAATTGTGCACACCTTTACAAACTTCGTTACAAACTTTGCAAACCTTTACACCATTTTCAAATTTCATTTCTTCTAAAATCTGCTACAAAAATTTACTTTTGCTTGCAATTACATAAAATTTGTTTTCCAATGTGACATAATTGGACTCTATAGAATTCCGGGCGGGGAGTAGGGATTGCACTTTTTGTCTATTAAAAGCATAAAATCTTAAAATCTTCCGGGAGAACATTGCAATGCTGAAAAAGATGTCTCTCCTGGGCAACCCTGAATTCACACTAAATGTAGGGGGGGGAGATTTTACATAGCCCACCCTCTACATTTATCTGTAATCACAAAATTTGTGACACATTGCTCTGATAAATTTAAAGGCTTTTTTACTCGTTTTTCGTGGGGTTTTTTTCTTTGGATGAAAAATTCTTTTTCATCCTTTAGCGCCGTAAATAGTGTCCGCCATTCGGAATGTCCGTTATTCAGAGGTTAAACATACAACAATGAAGGTTTTGGGAGTGGAGATTGCAAAACTGTCCGTTAAATAGAGGTGCCCGCTATTCGAGAGTGTCCGTTATGGAGGTTTTACTGTGTTAATTCCTAAAAAAGTAGGTATGCCATGACCGCCCCCCTGGACGACCCTAACGCCCCCCATTTTTCTCTAGACTCGCTACCGCCCCCCTGGAGGGCTCCAGCGCCCACTGGGGGGCGGTACCGCCCCCGTTGGGAACCTACATTTTAAACAGTAATTAGAATGTAATAATGCAATCAAAATTATAATGAATGTTGCCATATTGTAATACATTAAAATCACTATGTAAAAAAATAATCTAAAACGATAAATTAAGATAATTTAAGACCAACAAACAAACAAACATCTTCTTAAAAACGTACATAAAAAAATTTCTCCCTGCGAACAGTTCAAAATCTTCTAACGACACCAAACTTTTTAAAAGATAAGGGATTTTGATCAGTCAGATGAATATATTGAGTTAGCAGACCAGAAATAACTTGAGGAAGAGAAAGTTTTATTATTGTTAAAAGATCAAGTAAAAAAAAAAACTATTATTTTTCGTGATATATGTAATATTAAAAATACAACTGTCTACAACTGTCTTGAAATTAATTAACAATATTTTTTGCTCTGTTTGTCATTTTGAATAGAAAATATATACGGTAGGCTGCTAATCCGCACAGCTTCTTGATTGAAGTGAGAGAAAAATACTGCAAGAATTGAGCAAAGATTGTGCAGATTTCTATTCATTGGTATCTTTACATGTTTTAAACAGTAATTAGAATGTAATAATGCAATCAAAAATATAATGAATGTTGCCATATCGTAATAAATTAAAATCACTATGTAAAATAATAATCTAAAACGATAAATTAAGATAATTTAAGACCAACAAACAAACAAACATCTTCTTAAAAACGTACATAAAAAATTTCTCCCTGCGAACAGTTCAAAATCTTCTAACGACACCAAACCTTTTTAAAAGATAAGGGATTTTGATCAGTCAGATGAATATCTTGAGTTAGCAGACCAGAAATAACTTGAGGAAGGGAAAGTTTTATTATTGTTAAAAAATCAAGTAAAAAAAAAACTATTATTTTTCGTGATATATGTAATATTAAAAATACAACTGTCTACAACTGTCTTGAAATTAATTAACAATATTTTTTGCTCTGTTTTTCATTTTGAATAGAAAATATATACGGTAGGCTGCTAATCCGCACAGCTTCTTGATTGAAGTGAGAGAAAAATATTGCAAGAATTGAGCAAAGATTGTGCAGATTTCTATTCATTGGTATCTTTACATGTTTTAAACAGTAATTAGAATGTAATAATTCAATCAAAATTATAATGAATGTTGCCATATTGTAATACATTAAAATCACTATGTAAAATAATAATCTAAAACGATAAATTAAGATAATTTAAGACCAACAAACAAACAAACATCTTCTTAAAAATGTACATAAAAAAATTTCTCCCTGCGAACAGTTCAAAATCTTCTAACGACACCAAACTTTTTAAAAGATAAGGGATTTTGATCAGTCAGATGAATATCTTGAGTTAGCAGACCAGAAATAACTTGAGGAAGAGAAAGTTTTATTATTGTTAAAAGATCAAGTAAAAAAAAATCTATTATTTTTCGTGATATATGTATATTAAAAATACAACTGTCTACAACTGTCTTGAAATTAATTAACAATATTTTTTGCTCTGTTTTTCATTTTGAATAGAAAATATATACGGTAGGCTGCTAATCCGCACAGCTTCTTGATTGAAGTGAGAGAAAAATATTGCAAGAATTGAGCAAAGATTGTGCAGATTTCTATTCATTGGTATCTTTACATGTTTTAAACAGTAATTAGAATGTAATAATGCAATCAAAATTATAATGAATGTTGCCATATTGTAATACATTAAAATCACTATGTAAAATAATAATCTAAAACGATAAATTAAGATAATTTAAGACCAACAAACAAACAAACATCTTCTTAAAAACGTACATAAAAAAATTTCTCCCTGCGAACAGTTCAAAATCTTCTAACGACACCAAACTTTTTAAAAGATAAGGGATTTTGATCAGTCAGATGAATATCTTGAGTTAGCAGACCAGAAATAACTTGAGGAAGAGAAAGTTTTATTATTGTTAAAAGATCAAGTAAAAAAAAAACTATTATTTTTCGTGATATATGTAATATTATAAATACAACTGTCTACAACTGTCTTGAAATTAATTAACAATATTTTTTGCTCTGTTTTTCATTTTGAATAGAAAATATATACGGTAGGCTGCTAATCCGCACAGCTTCTTGATTGAAGTGAGAGAAAAATATTGCAAGAATTGAGCAAAGATTGTGCAGATTTCTATTCATTGGTATCTTTACATGTTTTAAACAGTAATTAGAATGTAATAATGCAATCAAAATTATAATGAATGTTGCCATATCCTAATAAATTAAAATCACTATGTAAAATAATAATCTAAAACGATAAATTAAGATAATTTAAGACCAACAAACAAACAAACATCTTCTTAAAAATGTACATAAAAAAATTTCTCCCTGCGAACAGTTCAAAATCTTCTAACGACACCAAACTTTTTAAAAGGTAAGGGATTTTGATCAGTCAGATGAATATCTTGAGTTAGCAGACCAGAAATAACTTGAGGAAGAGAAAGTTTTATTATTGTTAAAAGATCAAGTAAAAAAAAAACTATTATTTTTCGTGATATATGTAATATTAAAAATACAACTGTCTACAACTGTCTTGAAATTAATTAACAATATTTTTTGCTCTGTTTTTCATTTTGAATAGTAAATATATACGGTAGGCTGCTAATCCGCACAGATTCTTGATTGAAGTGAGAGAAAAATATTGCAAGAATTGAGCAAAGATTGTGCAGATTTCTATTCATTGGTATCTTTACATGTTTTAAACAGTAATTAAAATGTAATAATGCAATCAAAATTATAATGAATGTTGCCATATCGTAATAAATTAAAATCACTATGTAAAATAATAATCTAAAACGATAAATTAAGATAATTTAAGACCAACAAACAAACAAACATCTTCTTAAAAACGTACATAAAAAAATTTCTCCCTGCGAACAGTTCAAAATCTTCTAACGACACCAAACCTTTTTAAAAGATAAGGGATTTTGATCAGTCAGATGAATATCTTGAGTTAGCAGACCAGAAATAACTTGAGGAAGAGAAAGTTTTATTATTGTTAAAAGATCATGTAAAAAAAAAAAACTATTATTTTTCGTGATAAAAGTAATATTAAAAATACAACTGTCTACAACTGTCTTGAAATTAATTAACAATATTTTTTGCTCTGTTTTTCATTTTGAATAGAAAATATATACGGTAGGCTGCTAATCCGCACAGCTTCTTGATTGAAGTGAGAGAAAAATATTGCAAGAATTGAGCAAAGATTGTGCAGATTTCTATTCATTGGTATCTTTACATGTTTTAAACAGTAATTAGAATGTAATAATGCAATCAAAATTATAATGAATGTTGCCATATCGTAATAAATTAAAATCACTATGTTAAATAATAATCTAAAACGATAAATTAAGATAATTTAAGACCAACAAACAAACAAACATCTTCTTAAAAACGTACATAAAAAAATTTCTCCCTGCGAACAGTTCAAAATCTTCTAACGACACCAAACTTTTTAAAAGATAAGGGATTTTGATCAGTCAGATGAATATCTTGAGTTAGCGGACCAGAAATAACTTGAGGAAGAGAAAGTTTTATTATTGTTAAAAGATCAAGTAAAAAAAAAACTATTATTTTTCGTGATATATGTAATATTAAAAATACAACTGTCCACAACTGTCTTGAAATTAATTAACAATATTTTTTGCTCTGTTTTTCATTTTGAATAGAAAATATATACGGTAGGCTGCTAATCCGCACAGCTTCTTGTTTGAAGTGAGAGAAAAATATTGCAAGAATTGAGCAAAGATTGTGCAGATTTCTATTCATTGGTATCTTTACATGTTTTAAACAGTAATTAGAATGTAATAATGCAATCAAAATTATAATGAATGTTGCCATATCGTAATAAATTAAAATCACTATGTAAAATAATAATCTAAAACGATAAATTAAGATAATTTAAGACCAACAAACAAACAAACATCTTCTTAAAAACGTACATAAAAAAATTTCTCCCTGCGAACAGTTCAAAATCTTCTAACGACACCAAACCTTTTTAAAAGATAAGGGATTTTGATCAGTCAGATGAATATCTTGAGTTAGCAGACCAGAAATAACTTGAGGAAGAGAAAGTTTTATTATTGTTAAAAGATCATGTAAAAAAAAAAAACTATTATTTTTCGTGATATATGTAATATTAAAAATACAACTGTCTACAACTGTCTTGAAATTAATTAACAATATTTTTTGCTCTGTTTTTCATTTTGAATAGAAAATATATACGGTAGGCTGCTAATCCGCACAGCTTCTTGATTGAAGTGAGAGAAAAATATTGCAAGAATTGAGCAAAGATTGTGCAGATTTCTATTCATTGGTATCTTTACATGTTTTAAACAGTAATTAGAATGTAATAATGCAATCAAAATTATAATGAATGTTGCCATATCGTAATAAATTAAAATCACTATGTTAAATAATAATCTAAAACGATAAATTAAGATAATTTAAGACCAACAAACAAACAAACATCTTCTTAAAAACGTACATAAAAAAATTTCTCCCTGCGAACAGTTCAAAATCTTCTAACGACACCAAACTTTTTAAAAGATAAGGGATTTTGATCAGTCAGATGAATATCTTGAGTTAGCGGACCAGAAATAACTTGAGGAAGAGAAAGTTTTATTATTGTTAAAAGATCAAGTAAAAAAAAACTATTATTTTTCGTGATATATGTAATATAAAAAATACAACTGCCACAACTGTCTTGAAATTAATTAACAATATTTTTTGCTCTGTTTTTCATTTTGAATAGAAAATATATACGGTAGGCTGCTAATCCGCACAGCTTCTTGATTGAAGTGAGAGAAAAATATTGCAAGAATTGAGCAAAGATTGTGCAGATTTCTATTCATTGGTATCTTTACATGTTTTAAACAGTAATTAGAATGTAATAATGCAATCAAAATTATAATGAATGTTGCCATATTGTAATACATTAAAATCACTATGTAAAATAATAATCTAAAACGATAAATTAAGATAATTTAAGACCAACAAACAAACAAACATCTTCTTAAAAACGTACATAAAAAAATTTCTCCCTGCGAACAGTTCAAAATCTTCTAACGACACCAAACTTTTTAAAAGATAAGGGATTTTGATCAGTCAGATGAATATCTTGAGTTAGCAGACCAGAAATAACTTGAGGAAGAGAAAGTTTTATTATTGTTAAAAGATCAAGTAAAAAAAAAAACTATTATTTTTCGTGATATATGTAATATTAAAAATACAACTGTCCACAACTGTCTTGAAATTAATTAACAATATTTTTTGCTCTGTTTTTCATTTTGAATAGAAAATATATACGGTAGGCTGCTAATCCGCACAGCTTCTTGTTTGAAGTGAGAGAAAAATATTGCAAGAATTGAGCAAAGATTGTGCAGATTTCTATTCATTGGCATCTTTACATGTTTTAAACAGTAATTAGAATGTAATAATGCAATCAAAATTATAATGAATGTTGCCATATCGTAATAAATTAAAATCACTATGTAAAATAATAATCTAAAACGATAAATTAAGATAATTTAAGACCAACAAACAAACAAACATTTTCTTAAAAACGTACATAAAAAAATTTCTCCCTGCGAACAGTTCAAAATCTTCTAACGACACCAAACTTTTTAAAAGATAAGGGATTTTGATCAATCAGATGAATATCTTGAGTTAGCAGACCAGAAATAACTTGAGGAAGAGAAAGTTTTATTATTGTTAAAAGATCAAGTAAAAAAAAAAACTATTATTTTTCGTGATATATGTAATATTAAAAATACAACTGTCTACAACTGTCTTGAAATTAATTAACAATATTTTTTGCTCTGTTTTTCATTTTGAATAGAAAATATATACCGTAGGCTGCTAATCCGCACAGCTTCTTGATTGAAGTGAGACAAAAATACTCCAAGAATTGAGCAAAGATTGTGCAGATTTCTATTCATTGGTATCTTTACATGTTTTAAACAGTAATTAGAATGTAATAATGCAATCAAAAATATAATGAATGTTGCCATATCGTAATAAATTAAAATCACTATGCAAAATAATAATCTAAAACGATAAATTAAGATAATTTAGGACCAACAAACAAACAAACATCTTCTTAAAAACGTACATAAAAAATTTCTCCCTGCGAACAGTTCAAAATCTTCTAACGACACCAAACCTTTTTAAAAGATAAGGGATTTTGATCAGTCAGATGAATATCTTGAGTTAGCAGACCAGAAATAACTTGAGGAAGGGAAAGTTTTATTATTGTTAAAAGATCAAGTAAAAAAAAAAACTATTATTTTTCGTGATATATGTAATATTAAAAATACAACTGTCTACAACTGTCTTGAAATTAATTAACAATATTTTTTGCTCTGTTTTTCATTTTGAATAGAAAATATATACGGTAGGCTGCTAATCCGCACAGCTTCTTGATTGAAGTGAGAGAAAAATATTGCAAGAATTGAGCAAAGATTGTGCAGATTTCTATTCATTGGTATCTTTACATGTTTTAAACAGTAATTAGAATGTAATAATTCAATCAAAATTATAATGAATGTTGCCATATTGTAATACATTAAAATCACTATGTAAAATAATAATCTAAAACGATAAATTAAGATAATTTAAGACCAACAAACAAACAAACATCTTCTTAAAAATGTACATAAAAAAATTTCTCCCTGCGAACAGTTCAAAATCTTCTAACGACACCAAACTTTTTAAAAGATAAGGGATTTTGATCAGTCAGATGAATATCTTGAGTTAGCAGACCAGAAATAACTTGAGGAAGAGAAAGTTTTATTATTGTTAAAAGATCAAGTAAAAAAAAATCTATTATTTTTCGTGATATATGTATATTAAAAATACAACTGTCTACAACTGTCTTGAAATTAATTAACAATATTTTTTGCTCTGTTTTTCATTTTGAATAGAAAATATATACGGTAGGCTGCTAATCCGCACAGCTTCTTGATTGAAGTGAGAGAAAAATATTGCAAGAATTGAGCAAAGATTGTGCAGATTTCTATTCATTGGTATCTTTACATGTTTTAAACAGTAATTAGAATGTAATAATGCAATCAAAATTATAATGAATGTTGCCATATTGTAATACATTAAAATCACTATGTGAAATAATAATCTAAAACGATAAATTAAGATAATTTAAGACCAACAAACAAACAAACATCTTCTTAAAAACGTACATAAAAAAATTTCTCCCTGCGAACAGTTCAAAATCTTCTAACGACACCAAACTTTTTAAAAGATAAGGGATTTTGATCAGTCAGATGAATATCTTGAGTTAGCAGACCAGAAATAACTTGAGGAAGAGAAAGTTTTATTATTGTTAAAAGATCAAGTAAAAAAAAAACTATTATTTTTCGTGATATATGTAATATTATAAATACAACTGTCTACAACTGTCTTGAAATTAATTAACAATATTTTTTGCTCTGTTTTTCATTTTGAATAGAAAATATATACGGTAGGCTGCTAATCCGCACAGCTTCTTGATTGAAGTGAGAGAAAAATATTGCAAGAATTGAGCAAAGATTGTGCAGATTTCTATTCATTGGTATCTTTACATGTTTTAAACAGTAATTAGAATGTAATAATGCAATCAAAATTATAATGAATGTTGCCATATCCTAATAAATTAAAATCACTATGTAAAATAATAATCTAAAACGATAAATTAAGATAATTTAAGACCAACAAACAAACAAACATCTTCTTAAAAATGTACATAAAAAAATTTCTCCCTGCGAACAGTTCAAAATCTTCTAACGACACCAAACTTTTTAAAAGGTAAGGGATTTTGATCAGTCAGATGAATATCTTGAGTTAGCAGACCAGAAATAACTTGAGGAAGAGAAAGTTTTATTATTGTTAAAAGATCAAGTAAAAAAAAAACTATTATTTTTCGTGATATATGTAATATTAAAAATACAACTGTCTACAACTGTCTTGAAATTAATTAACAATATTTTTTGCTCTGTTTTTCATTTTGAATAGTAAATATATACGGTAGGCTGCTAATCCGCACAGATTCTTGATTGAAGTGAGAGAAAAATATTGCAAGAATTGAGCAAAGATTGTGCAGATTTCTATTCATTGGTATCTTTACATGTTTTAAACAGTAATTAAAATGTAATAATGCAATCAAAATTATAATGAATGTTGCCATATCGTAATAAATTAAAATCACTATGTAAAATAATAATCTAAAACGATAAATTAAGATAATTTAAGACCAACAAACAAACAAACATCTTCTTAAAAACGTACATAAAAAAATTTCTCCCTGCGAACAGTTCAAAATCTTCTAACGACACCAAACTTTTTAAAAGATAAGGGATTTTGATCAGTCAGATGAATATCTTGAGTTAGCAGACCAGAAATAACTTGAGGAAGGGAAAGTTTTATTATTGTTAAAAGATCAAGTAAAAAAAAAAACTATTATTTTTCGTGATATATGTAATATTAAAAATACAACTGTCTACAACTGTCTTGAAATTAATTAACAATATTTTTTGCTCTGTTTTTCATTTTGAATAGAAAATATATACGGTAGGCTGCTAATCCGCACAGCTTCTTGATTGAAGTGAGAGAAAAATATTGCAAGAATTGAGCAAAGATTGTGCAGATTTCTATTCATTGGTATCTTTACATGTTTTAAACAGTAATTAGAATGTAATAATTCAATCAAAATTATAATGAATGTTGCCATATTGTAATACATTAAAATCACTATGTAAAATAATAATCTAAAACGATAAATTAAGATAATTTAAGACCAACAAACAAACAAACATCTTCTTAAAAATGTACATAAAAAAATTTCTCCCTGCGAACAGTTCAAAATCTTCTAACGACACCAAACTTTTTAAAAGATAAGGGATTTTGATCAGTCAGATGAATATCTTGAGTTAGCAGACCAGAAATAACTTGAGGAAGAGAAAGTTTTATTATTGTTAAAAGATCAAGTAAAAAAAAATCTATTATTTTTCGTGATATATGTATATTAAAAATACAACTGTCTACAACTGTCTTGAAATTAATTAACAATATTTTTTGCTCTGTTTTTCATTTTGAATAGAAAATATATACGGTAGGCTGCTAATCCGCACAGCTTCTTGATTGAAGTGAGAGAAAAATATTGCAAGAATTGAGCAAAGATTGTGCAGATTTCTATTCATTGGTATCTTTACATGTTTTAAACAGTAATTAGAATGTAATAATGCAATCAAAATTATAATGAATGTTGCCATATTGTAATACATTAAAATCACTATGTGAAATAATAATCTAAAACGATAAATTAAGATAATTTAAGACCAACAAACAAACAAACATCTTCTTAAAAACGTACATAAAAAAATTTCTCCCTGCGAACAGTTCAAAATCTTCTAACGACACCAAACTTTTTAAAAGATAAGGGATTTTGATCAGTCAGATGAATATCTTGAGTTAGCAGACCAGAAATAACTTGAGGAAGAGAAAGTTTTATTATTGTTAAAAGATCAAGTAAAAAAAAAACTATTATTTTTCGTGATATATGTAATATTATAAATACAACTGTCTACAACTGTCTTGAAATTAATTAACAATATTTTTTGCTCTGTTTTTCATTTTGAATAGAAAATATATACGGTAGGCTGCTAATCCGCACAGCTTCTTGATTGAAGTGAGAGAAAAATATTGCAAGAATTGAGCAAAGATTGTGCAGATTTCTATTCATTGGTATCTTTACATGTTTTAAACAGTAATTAGAATGTAATAATGCAATCAAAATTATAATGAATGTTGCCATATCCTAATAAATTAAAATCACTATGTAAAAGAATAATCTAAAACGATAAATTAAGATAATTTAAGACCAACAAACAAACAAACATCTTCTTAAAAATGTACATAAAAAAATTTCTCCCTGCGAACAGTTCAAAATCTTCTAACGACACCAAACTTTTTAAAAGGTAAGGGATTTTGATCAGTCAGATGAATATCTTGAGTTAGCAGACCAGAAATAACTTGAGGAAGAGAAAGTTTTATTATTGTTAAAAGATCAAGTAAAAAAAAAACTATTATTTTTCGTGATATATGTAATATTAAAAATACAACTGTCTACAACTGTCTTGAACTTAATTAACAATATTTTTTGCTCTGTTTTTCATTTTGAATAGTAAATATATACGGTAGGCTGCTAATCCGCACAGATTCTTGATTGAAGTGAGAGAAAAATATTGCAAGAATTGAGCAAAGATTGTGCAGATTTCTATTCATTGGTATCTTTACATGTTTTAAACAGTAATTAAAATGTAATAATGCAATCAAAATTATAATGAATGTTGCCATATCGTAATAAATTAAAATCACTATGTAAAATAATAATCTAAAACGATAAATTAAGATAATTTAAGACCAACAAACAAACAAACATCTTCTTAAAAACGTACATAAAAAAATTTCTCCCTGCGAACAGTTCAAAATCTTCTAACGACACCAAACCTTTTTAAAAGATAAGGGATTTTGATCAGTCAGATGAATATCTTGAGTTAGCAGACCAGAAATAACTTGAGGAAGAGAAAGTTTTATTATTGTTAAAAGATCATGTAAAAAAAAAAAAACTATTATTTTTCGTGATATATGTAATATTAAAAATACAACTGTCTACAACTGTCTTGAAATTAATTAACAATATTTTTTGCTCTGTTTTTCATTTTGAATAGAAAATATATACGGTAGGCTGCTAATCCGCACAGCTTCTTGATTGAAGTGAGAGAAAAATATTGCAAGAATTGAGCAAAGATTGTGCAGATTTCTATTCATTGGTATCTTTACATGTTTTAAACAGTAATTAGAATGTAATAATGCAATCAAAATTATAATGAATGTTGCCATATCGTAATAAATTAAAATCACTATGTTAAATAATAATCTAAAACGATAAATTAAGATAATTTAAGACCAACAAACAAACAAACATCTTCTTAAAAACGTACATAAAAAAATTTCTCCCTGCGAACAGTTCAAAATCTTCTAACGACACCAAACTTTTTAAAAGATAAGGGATTTTGATCAGTCAGATGAATATCTTGAGTTAGCGGACCAGAAATAACTTGAGGAAGAGAAAGTTTTATTATTGTTAAAAGATCAAGTAAAAAAAAAACTATTATTTTTCGTGATATATGTAATATTAAAAATACAACTGTCCACAACTGTCTTGAAATTAATTAACAATATTTTTTGCTCTGTTTTTCATTTTGAATAGAAAATATATACGGTAGGCTGCTAATCCGCACAGCTTCTTGATTGAATTGAGAGAAAAATATTGCAAGAATTGAGCAAAGATTGGCCAGATTTCTATTCATTGGTATCTTTACATGTTTTAAACAGTAATTAGAATGTAATAATGCAATCAAAATTATAATGAATGTTGCCATATTGTAATACATTAAAATCACTATGTAAAATAATAATCTAAAACGATAAATTAAGATAATTTAAGACCAACAAACAAACAAACATCTTCTTAAAAACGTACATAAAAAAATTTCTCCCTGCGAACAGTTCAAAATCTTCTAACGACACCAAACTTTTTAAAAGATAAGGGATTTTGATCAGTCAGATGAATATCTTGAGTTAGCAGACCAGAAATAACTTGAGGAAGAGAAAGTTTTATTATTGTTAAAAGATCAAGTAAAAAAAAAAACTATTATTTTTCGTGATATATGTAATATTAAAAATACAACTGTCTACAACTGTCTTGAAATTAATTAACAATATTTTTTGCTCTGTTTTTCATTTTGAATAGAAAATATATACGGTAGGCTGCTAATCCGCACAGCTTCTTGATTGAAGTGAGACAAAAATACTCCAAGAATTGAGCAAAGATTGTGCAGATTTCTATTCATTGGTATCTTTACATGTTTTAAACAGTAATTAGAATGTAATAATGCAATCAAAAATATAATGAATGTTGCCATATCGTAATAAATTAAAATCACTATGCAAAATAATAATCTAAAACGATAAATTAAGATAATTTAGGACCAACAAACAAACAAACATCTTCTTAAAAACGTACATAAAAAATTTCTCCCTGCGAACAGTTCAAAATCTTCTAACGACACCAAACCTTTTTAAAAGATAAGGGATTTTGATCAGTCAGATGAATATCTTGAGTTAGCAGACCAGAAATAACTTGAGGAAGGGAAAGTTTTATTATTGTTAAAAGATCAAGTAAAAAAAAAACTATTATTTTTCGTGATATATGTAATATTAAAAATACAACTGTCTACAACTGTCTTGAAATTAATTAACAATATTTTTTGCTCTGTTTTTCATTTTGAATAGAAAATATATACGGTAGGCTGCTAATCCGCACAGCTTCTTGATTGAAGTGAGAGAAAAATATTGCAAGAATTGAGCAAAGATTGTGCAGATTTCTATTCATTGGTATCTTTACATGTTTTAAACAGTAATTAGAATGTAATAATGCAATCAAAATTATAATGAATGTTGCCATATCCTAATAAATTAAAATCACTATGTAAAATAATAATCTAAAACGATAAATTAAGATAATTTAAGACCAACAAACAAACAAACATCTTCTTAAAAACGTACATAAAAAATTTCTCCCTGCGAACAGTTCAAAATCTTCTAACGACACCAAACCTTTTTAAAAGATAAGGGATTTTGATCAGTCAGATGAATATCTTGAGTTAGCAGACCAGAAATAACTTGAGGAAGAGAAAGTTTTATTATTGTTAAAAGATCAAGTAAAAAAAAACTATTATTTTTCGTGATATATGTAATATTAAAAATACAACTGTCTACAACTGTCTTGAAATTAATTAACAATATTTTTTGCTCTGTTTTTCATTTTGAATAGAAAATATATACGGTAGGCTGCTAATCCGCACAGCTTCTTGATTGAAGTGAGAGAAAAATATTGCAAGAATTGAGCAAAGATTGTGCAGATTTCTATTCATTGGTATCTTTACATGTTTTAAACAGTAATTAGAATGTAATAATGCAATCAAAATTATAATGAATGTTGCCATATCGTAATAAATTAAAATCACTATGTAAAATAATAATCTAAAACGATAAATTAAGATAATTTAAGACCAACAAACAAACAAACATCTTCTTAAAAACGTACATAAAAAAATTTCTCCCTGCGAACAGTTCAAAATCTTCTAACGACACCAAACCTTTTTAAAAGATAAGGGATTTTGATCAGTCAGATGAATATCTTGAGTTAGCAGACCAGAAATAACTTGAGGAAGAGAAAGTTTTATTATTGTTAAAAGATCAAGTAAAAAAAAAAACTATTATTTTTCGTGATATATGTAATATTAAAAATACAACTGTCTACAACTGTCTTGAAATTAATTAACAATATTTTTTGCTCTGTTTTTCATTTTGAATAGAAAATATATACGGTAGGCTGCTAATCCGCACAGCTTCTTGATTGAAGTGAGAGAAAAATATTGCAAGAATTGAGCAAAGATTGTGCAGATTTCTATTCATTGGTATCTTTACATGTTTTAAACAGTAATTAGAATGTAATAATGCAATCAAAATTATAATGAATGTTGCCATATCGTAATAAATTAAAATCACTATGTAAAATAATAATCTTAAACGATAAATTAAGATAAATTAAGACCAACAAACAAACAAGCATCTTCTTAAAAACGTACATAAAAAAAATTCTCCCTGCGAACAGTTCAAAATCTTCTAACGACACCAAACTTTTTAAAAGATAAGGGATTTTGATCAGTCAGATGAATATCTTGAGTTAGCAGACCAGAAATAACTTGAGGAAGAGAAAGTTTTATTATTGTTAAAAGATCAAGTAAAAAAAAAACTATTATTTTTCGTGATATATGTAATATTATAAATACAACTGTCTACAACTGTCTTGAAATTAATTAACAATATTTTTTGCTCTGTTTTTCATTTTGAATAGAAAATATATACGGTAGGCTGCTAATCCGCACAGCTTCTTGATTGAAGTGAGAGAAAAATATTGCAAGAATTGAGCAAAGATTGTGCAGATTTCTATTCATTGGTATCTTTACATGTTTTAAACAGTAATTAGAATGTAATAATGCAATCAAAATTATAATGACTGTTGCCATATCCTAATAAATTAAAATCACTATGTAAAATAATAATCTAAAACGATAAATTAAGATAATTTAAGACCAACAAACAAACAAACATCTTCTTAAAAACGTACATAAAAAATTTCTCCCTGCGAACAGTTCAAAATCTTCTAACGACACCAAACCTTTTTAAAAGATAAGGGATTTTGATCAGTCAGATGAATATCTTGAGTTAGCAGACCAGAAATAACTTGAGGAAGAGAAAGTTTTATTATTGTTAAAAGATCAAGTAAAAAAAAAAACTATTATTTTTCGTGATATATGTAATATTAAAAATACAACTGTCTACAACTGTCTTGAAGTTAATTAACAATATTTTTTGCTCTGTTTTTCATTTTGAATAGAAAATATATACGGTAGGCTGCTAATCCGCACAGCTTCTTGATTGAATTGAGAGAAAAATATTGCAAGAATTGAGCAAAGATTGGCCAGATTTCTATTCATTGGTATCTTTACATGTTTTAAACAGTAATTAGAATGTAATAATTCAATCAAAATTATAATGAATGTTGCCATATTGTAATCATTAAAATCACTATATAAAATAATAATCTAAAACGATAAATTAAGATAATTTAAGACCAACAAACAAACAAACATCTTCTTAAAAATGTACATAAAAAAATTTCTCCCTGCGAACAGTTCAAAATCTTCTAACGACACCAAACTTTTTAAAAGATAAGGGATTTTGATCAGTCAGATGAATATCTTGAGTTAGCAGACCAGAAATAACTTGAGGAAGAGAAAGTTTTATTATTGTTAAAAGATCAAGTAAAAAAAAAAAACTATTATTTTTCGTGATATATGTAATATTAAAAATACAACTGTCTACAACTGTCTTGAAATTAATTAACAATATTTTTTGCTCTGTTTTTCATTTTGAATAGAAAATATATACGGTAGGCTGCTAATCCGCACAGCTTGTTGATTGAAGTGAGAGAAAAATATTGCAAGAATTGAGCAAAGATTGTGCAGATTTCTATTCATTGGCATCTTTACATGTTTTAAACAGTAATTAGAATGTAATAATGCAATCAAAATTATAATGAATGTTGCCATATCGTAATAAATTAAAATCACTATGTAAAATAATAATCTAAAACGATAAATTAAGATAATTTAAGACCAACAAACAAACAAACATTTTCTTAAAAACGTACATAAAAAAATTTCTCCCTGCGAACAGTTCAAAATCTTCTAACGACACCAAACTTTTTAAAAGATAAGGGATTTTGATCAATCAGATGAATATCTTGAGTTAGCAGACCAGAAATAACTTGAGGAAGAGAAAGTTTTATTATTGTTAAAAGATCAAGTAAAAAAAAAACTATTATTTTTCGTGATATATGTAATATTAAAAATACAACTGTCTACAACTGTCTTGAAATTAATTAACAATATTTTTTGCTCTGTTTTTCATTTTGAATAGAAAATATATACGGTAGGCTGCTAATCCGCACAGCTTCTTGATTGAAGTGAGACAAAAATACTCCAAGAATTGAGCAAAGATTGTGCAGATTTCTATTCATTGGTATCTTTACATGTTTTAAACAGTAATTAGAATGTAATAATGCAATCAAAAATATAATGAATGTTGCCATATCGTAATAAATTAAAATCACTATGTAAAATAATAATCTAAAACGATAAATTAAGATAATTTAGGACAACCAAACAAACAAACATCTTCTTAAAAACGTACATAAAAAATTTCTCCCTGCGAACAGTTCAAAATCTTCTAACGACACCAAACCTTTTTAAAAGATAAGGGATTTTGATCAGTCAGATGAATATCTTGAGTTAGCAGACCAGAAATAACTTGAGGAAGGGAAAGTTTTATTATTGTTAAAAGATCAAGTAAAAAAAAAACTATTATTTTTCGTGATATATGTAATATTAAAAATACAACTGTCTACAACTGTCTTGAAATTAATTAACAATATTTTTTGCTCTGTTTTTCATTTTGAATAGAAAATATATACGGTAGGCTGCTAATCCGCACAGCTTCTTGATTGAAGTGAGAGAAAAATATTGCAAGAATTGAGCAAAGATTGTGCAGATTTCTATTCATTGGTATCTTTACATGTTTTAAACAGTAATTAGAATGTAATAATGCAATCAAAATTATAATGAATGTTGCCATATCCTAATAAATTAAAATCACTATGTAAAATAATAATCTAAAACGATAAATTAAGATAATTTAAGACCAACAAACAAACAAACATCTTCTTAAAAACGTACATAAAAAATTTCTCCCTGCGAACAGTTCAAAATCTTCTAACGACACCAAACCTTTTTAAAAGATAAGGGATTTTGATCAGTCAGATGAATATCTTGAGTTAGCAGACCAGAAATAACTTGAGGAAGAGAAAGTTTTATTATTGTTAAAAGATCAAGTAAAAAAAAAACTATTATTTTTCGTGATATATGTAATATTAAAAATACAACTGTCTACAACTGTCTTGAAATTAATTAACAATATTTTTTGCTCTGTTTTTCATTTTGAATAGAAAATATATACGGTAGGCTGCTAATCCGCACAGCTTCTTGATTGAAGTGAGAGAAAAATATTGCAAGAATTGAGCAAAGATTGTGCAGATTTCTATTCATTGGTATCTTTACATGTTTTAAACAGTAATTAGAATGTAATAATGCAATCAAAATTATAATGAATGTTGCCATATCGTAATAAATTAAAATCACTATGTAAAATAATAATCTAAAACGATAAATTAAGATAATTTAAGACCAACAAACAAACAAACATCTTCTTAAAAACGTACATAAAAAAATTTCTCCCTGCGAACAGTTCAAAATCTTCTAACGACACCAAACCTTTTTAAAAGATAAGGGATTTTGATCAGTCAGATGAATATCTTGAGTTAGCAGACCAGAAATAACTTGAGGAAGAGAAAGTTTTATTATTGTTAAAAGATCAAGTAAAAAAAAAAACTATTATTTTTCGTGATATATGTAATATTAAAAATACAACTGTCTACAACTGTCTTGAAATTAATTAACAATATTTTTTGCTCTGTTTTTCATTTTGAATAGAAAATATATACGGTAGGCTGCTAATCCGCACAGCTTCTTGATTGAAGTGAGAGAAAAATATTGCAAGAATTGAGCAAAGATTGTGCAGATTTCTATTCATTGGTATCTTTACATGTTTTAAACAGTAATTAGAATGTAATAATGCAATCAAAATTATAATGAATGTTGCCATATCGTAATAAATTAAAATCACTATGTAAAATAATAATCTTAAACGATAAATTAAGATAAATTAAGACCAACAAACAAACAAACATCTTCTTAAAAACGTACATAAAAAAAATTCTCCCTGCGAACAGTTCAAAATCTTCTAACGACACCAAACTTTTTAAAAGATAAGGGATTTTGATCAGTCAGATGAATATCTTGAGTTAGCAGACCAGAAATAACTTTAGGAAGAGAAAGTTTTATTATTGTTAAAAGATCAAGTAAAAAAAAAACTATTATTTTTCGTGATATATGTAATATTATAAATACAACTGTCTACAACTGTCTTGAAATTAATTAACAATATTTTTTGCTCTGTTTTTCATTTTGAATAGAAAATATATACGGTAGGCTGCTAATCCGCACAGCTTCTTGATTGAAGTGAGAGAAAAATATTGCAAGAATTGAGCAAAGATTGTGCAGATTTCTATTCATTGGTATCTTTACATGTTTTAAACAGTAATTAGAATGTAATAATGCAATCAAAATTATAATGACTGTTGCCATATCCTAATAAATTAAAATCACTATGTAAAATAATAATCTAAAACGATAAATTAAGATAATTTAAGACCAACAAACAAACAAACATCTTCTTAAAAACGTACATAAAAAATTTCTCCCTGCGAACAGTTCAAAATCTTCTAACGACACCAAACCTTTTTAAAAGATAAGGGATTTTGATCAGTCAGATGAATATCTTGAGTTAGCAGACCAGAAATAACTTGAGGAAGAGAAAGTTTTATTATTGTTAAAAGATCAAGTAAAAAAAAAAACTATTATTTTTCGTGATATATGTAATATTAAAAATACAACTGTCTACAACTGTCTTGAAGTTAATTAACAATATTTTTTGCTCTGTTTTTCATTTTGAATAGAAAATATATACGGTAGGCTGCTAATCCGCACAGCTTCTTGATTGAATTGAGAGAAAAATATTGCAAGAATTGAGCAAAGATTGGCCAGATTTCTATTCATTGGTATCTTTACATGTTTTAAACAGTAATTAGAATGTAATAATTCAATCAAAATTATAATGAATGTTGCCATATTGTAATCATTAAAATCACTATATAAAATAATAATCTAAAACGATAAATTAAGATAATTTAAGACCAACAAACAAACAAACATCTTCTTAAAAATGTACATAAAAAAATTTCTCCCTGCGAACAGTTCAAAATCTTCTAACGACACCAAACTTTTTAAAAGATAAGGGATTTTGATCAGTCAGATGAATATCTTGAGTTAGCAGACCAGAAATAACTTGAGGAAGAGAAAGTTTTATTATTGTTAAAAGATCAAGTAAAAAAAAAAACTATTATTTTTCGTGATATATGTAATATTAAAAATACAACTGTCTACAACTGTCTTGAAATTAATTAACAATATTTTTTGCTCTGTTTTTCATTTTGAATAGAAAATATATACGGTAGGCTGCTAATCCGCACAGCTTGTTGATTGAAGTGAGAGAAAAATATTGCAAGAATTGAGCAAAGATTGGCCAGATTTCTATTCATTGGTATCTTTACATGTTTTAAACAGTAATTAAAATGTAATAATGCAATCAAAATTATAATGAATGTTGCCATATCGTAATAAATTAAAATCACTATGTAAAATAATAATCTAAAACGATAAATTAAGATAATTTAAGACCAACAAACAAACAAACATCTTCTTAAAAACGTACATAAAAAAATTTCTCCCTGCGAACAGTTCAAAATCTTCTAACGTCACCAAACCTTTATAAAAGATAAGGGATTTTGATCAGTCAGATGAATATCTTGAGTTAGCAGACCAGAAATAACTTGAGGAAGAGAAAATTTTATTATTGTTAAAAGATCATGTAAAAAAAAAAAAAACTATTATTTTTCGTGATATATGTAATATTAAAAATACAACTGTCTACAACTGTCTTGAAATTAATTAACAATATTTTTTGCTCTGTTTTTCATTTTGAATAGAAAATATATACGGTAGGCTGCTAATCCGCACAGCTTCTTGATTGAAGTGAGAGAAAAATATTGCAAGAATTGAGCAAAGATTGTGCAGATTTCTATTCATTGGTATCTTTACATGTTTTAAACAGTAATTAGAATGTAATAATGCAATCAAAATTATAATGAATGTTGCCATATCGTAATAAATTAAAAACACTATGTAAAATAATAATCTAAAACGATAAATTAAGATAATTTAAGACCAACAAACAAACAAACATCTTCTTAAAAACGTACATAAAAAAATTTCTCCCTGCGAACAGTTCAAAATCTTCTAACGACACCAAACTTTTTAAAAGATAAGGGATTTTGATCAGTCAGATGAATATCTTGAGTTAGCAGACCAGAAATAACTTGAGGAAGAGAAAGTTTTATTATTGTTAAAAGATCAAGTAAAAAAAAAAAACTATTATTTTTCGTGATATATGTAATATTAAAAATACAACTGTCCACAACTGTCTTGAAATTAATTAACAATATTTTTTGCTCTGTTTTTCATTTTGAATAGAAAATATATACGGTAGGCTGCTAATCCGCACAGCTTCTTGATTGAATTGAGAGAAAAATATTGCAAGAATTGAGCAAAGATTGGCCAGATTTCTATTCATTGGTATCTTTACATGTTTTAAACAGTAACTAGAATGTAATAATTCAATCAAAATTATAATGAATGTTGCCATATTGTAATCATTAAAATCACTATGTAAAATAATAATCTAAAACGATAAACTAGGATAATTTAAGACCAACAAACAAACAAACATCTTCTTAAAAATGTACATAAAAAAATTTCTCCCTGCGAACAGTTCAAAATCTTCTAACGACACCAAACTTTTTAAAAGATAAGGGATTTTGATCAGTCAGATGAATATCTTTAGTTAGCAGACCAGAAATAACTTGAGGAAGAGAAAGTTTTATTATTGTTAAAAGATCAAGTAAAAAAAAAACTATTATTTTTCGTGATATATGTAATATTAAAAATACAACTGTCTACAACTGTCTTGAAATTAATTAACAATATTTTTTGCTCTGTTTTTCATTTTGAATAGAAAATATATACGGTAGGCTGCTAATCCGCACAGCTTCTTGATTGAAGTGAGAGAAAAATATTGCAAGAATTGAGCAAAGATTGTGCAGATTTCTATTCATTGGTATCTTTACATGTTTTAAACAGTAATTAAAATGTAATAATGCAATAAAAATTATAATGAATGTTGCCATATCGTAATAAATTAAAATCACTATGTAAAATAATAATCTAAAACGATAAATTAAGATAATTTAAGACCAACAAACAAACAAACATCTTCTTAAAAACGTACATAAAAAAATTTCTCCCTGCGAACAGTTCAAAATCTTCTAACGACACCAAACTTTTTAAAAGATAAGGGATTTTGATCAGTCAGATGAATATCTTGAGTTAGCAGACCAGAAATAACTTGAGGAAGAGAAAGTTTTATTATTGTTAAAAGATCATGTAAAAAAAAAAAACTATTATTTTTCGTGATATATGTAATATTAAAAATACAACTGTCTACAACTGTCTTGAAATTAATTAACAATATTTTTTGCTCTGTTTTTCATTTTGAATAGAAAATATATACGGTAGGCTGCTAATCCGCACAGCTTCTTGATTGAAGTGAGAGAAAAATATTGCAAGAATTGAGCAAAGATTGTGCAGATTTCTATTCATTGGTATCTTTACATGTTTTAAACAGTAATTAGAATGTAATACTGCAATCAAAATTATAATGAATGTTGCCATATCGTAATAAATTAAAAACACTATGTAAAATAATAATCTAAAACGATAAATTAAGATAATTTAAGACCAACAAACAAACAAACATCTTCTTAAAAACGTACATAAAAAAATTTCTCCCTGCGAACAGTTCAAAATCTTCTAACGACACCAAACTTTTTAAAAGATAAGGGATTTTGATCAGTCAGATGAATATCTTGAGTTAGCAGACCAGAAATAACTTGAGGAAGAGAAAGTTTTATTATTGTTAAAAGATCAAGTAAAAAAAAAAACTATTATTTTTCGTGATATATGTAATATTAAAAATACAACTGTCCACAACTGTCTTGAAATTAATTAACAATATTTTTTGCTCTGTTTTTCATTTTGAATATAAAATATATACGGTAGGCTGCTAATCCGCACAGCTTCTTGATTGAAGTGAGAGAAAAATATTGCAAGAATTGAGCAAAGATTGTGCAGATTTCTAATCATTGGTATCTTTACATGTTTTAAACAGTAATAAGAATGTAATAATGCAATCAAAATTATAATGAATGTTGCCATATTGTAATACATTAAAATCTCTATGTAAAATAATAATCTAAAACGATAAATTAAGATAATTTAAGACCAACAAACAAACAAACATCTTCTTAAAAACGTACATAAAAAAATTTCTCCCTGCGAACAGTTCAAAATCTTCTAACGACACCAAACTTTTTAAAAGATAAGGGATTTTGATCAGTCAGATGAATATCTTGAGTTAGCAGACCAGAAATAACTTGAGGAAGAGAAAGTTTTATTATTGTTAAAAGATCAAGTAAAAAAAAAAAACTATTATTTTTCGTGATATATGTAATATTAAAAATACAACTGTCCACAACTGTCTTGAAATTAATTAACAATATTTTTTGCTCAGTTTTTCATTTTGAATAGAAAATATATACGGTAGGCTGCTAATCCGCACAGCTTCTTGTTTGAAGTGAGAGAAAAATATTGCAAGAATTGAGCAAAGATTGTGCAGATTTCTATTCATTGGTATCTTTACATGTTTTAAACAGTAATTAGAATGTAATAATGCAATCAAAATTATAATGAATGTTGCCATATTGTAATACATTAAAATCACTATGTAAAATAATAATCTAAAACGATAAATTAAGATAATTTAAGACCAACAAACAAACAAACATCTTCTTAAAAACGTACATAAAAAAATTTCTCCCTGCGAACAGTTCAAAATCTTCTAACGACACCAAACTTTTTAAAAGATAAGGGATTTTGATCAGTCAGATGAATATCTTGAGTTAGCAGACCAGAAATAACTTGAGGAAGAGAAAGTTTTATTATTGTTAAAAGATCAAGTAAAAAAAAACTATTATTTTTCGTGATATATGTAATATTATAAATACAACTGTCTACAACTGTCTTGAAATTAATTAACAATATTTTTTGCTCTGTTTTTCATTTTGAATAGAAAATATATACGGTAGGCTGCTAATCCGCACAGCTTCTTGATTGAAGTGAGAGATAAATATTGCAAGAATTGAGCAAAGATTGTGCAGATTTCTATTCATTGGTATCTTTACATGTTTTAAACAGTAATTAGAATGTAATAATGCAATCAAAATTATAATGAATGTTGCCATATCCTAATAAATTAAAATCACTATGTAAAATAATAATCTAAAACGATAAATTAAGATAATTTAAGACCAACAAACAAACAAACATCTTCTTAAAAACGTACATAAAAAATTTCTCCCTGCGAACAGTTCAAAATCTTCTAACGACACCAAACCTTTTTAAAAGATAAGGGATTTTGATCAGTCAGATGAATATCTTGAGTTAGCAGACCAGAAATAACTTGAGGAAGAGAAAGTTTTATTATTGTTAAAAGATCAAGTAAAAAAAAAACTATTATTTTTCGTGATATATGTAATATTAAAAATACAACTGTCTACAACTGTCTTGAAATTAATTAACAATATTTTTTGCTCTGTTTTTCATTTTGAATAGAAAATATATACGGTAGGCTGCTAATCCGCACAGCTTCTTGATTGAAGTGAGAGAAAAATATTGCAAGAATTGAGCAAAGATTGTGCAGATTTCTATTCATTGGTATCTTTACATGTTTTAAACAGTAATTAGAATGTAATAATGCAATCAAAAATATAATGAATGTTGCCATATCGTAATAAATTAAAATCACTATGTAAAATAATAATCTAAAACGATAAATTAAGATAAATTAAGACCAACAAACAAACAAACATCTTCTTAAAAACGTACATAAAAAAATTTCTCCCTGCGAACAGTTCAAAATCTTCTAACGACACCAAACTTTTTAAAAGATAAGGGATTTTGATCAGTCAGATGAATATCTTGAGTTAGCAGACCAGAAATAACTTGAGGAAGAGAAAGTTTTATTATTGTTAAAAGATCAAGTAAAAAAAAAACTATTATTTTTCGTGATATATGTAATATTATAAATACAACTGTCTACAACTGTCTTGAAATTAATTAACAATATTTTTTGCTCTGTTTTTCATTTTGAATAGAAAATATATACGGTAGGCTGCTAATCCGCACAGCTTCTTGATTGAAGTGGGAGAAAAATATTGCAAGAATTGAGCAAAGATTGTGCAGATTTCTATTCATTGGTATCTTTACATGTTTTAAACAGTAATTAGAATGTAATAATGCAATCAAAATTATAATGACTGTTGCCATATCCTAATAAATTAAAATCACTATGTAAAATAATAATCTAAAACTATAAATTAAGATAATTTAAGACCAACAAACAAACAAACATCTTCTTAAAAACGTACATAAAAAATTTCTCCCTGCGAACAGTTCAAAATCTTCTAACGACACCAAACCTTTTTAAAAGATAAGGGATTTTGATCAGTCAGATGAATATCTTGAGTTAGCAGACCAGAAATAACTTGAGGAAGAGAAAGTTTTATTATTGTTAAAAGATCAAGTAAAAAAAAAACTATTATTTTTCGTGATATATGTAATATTAAAAATACAACTGTCTACAACTGTCTTGAAATTAATTAACAATATTTTTTGCTCTGTTTTTCATTTTGAATAGAAAATATATACGGTAGGCTGCTAATCCGCACAGCTTCTTGATTGAAGTGAGAGAAAAATATTGCAAGAATTGAGCAAAGATTGTGCAGATTTCTATTCATTGGTATCTTTACATGTTTTAAACAGTAATTAGAATGTAATAATGCAATCAAAATTATAATGAATGTTGCCATATCCTAATAAATTAAAATCACTATGTAAAATAATAATCTAAAACGATAAATTAAGATAATTTAAGACCAACAAACAAACAAACATCTTCTTAAAAACGTACATAAAAAAATTTCTCCCTGCGAACAGTTCAAAATCTTCTAACGACACCAAACTTTTTAAAAGATAAGGGATTTTGATCAGTCAGATGAATATCTTGAGTTAGCAGACCAGAAATAACTTGAGGAAGAGAAAGTTTTATTATTGTTAAAAGATCAAGTAAAAAAAAAAACTATTATTTTTCGTGATATATGTAATATTAAAAATACAACTGTCCACAACTGTCTTGAAATTAATTAACAATATTTTTTGCTCTGTTTTTCATTTTGAATAGAAAATATATACGGTAGGCTGCTAATCCGCACAGCTTCTTGATTGAAGTGAGAGAAAAATATTGCAAGAATTGAGCAAAGATTGGCCAGATTTCTATTCATTGGTATCTTTACATGTTTTAAACAGTAATTAGAATGTAATAATGCAATCAAAATTATAATGAATGTTGCCATATTGTAATACATTAAAATCACTATGTAAAATAATAATCTAAAACGATAAATTAAGATAATTTAAGACCAACAAACAAACAAACATCTTCTTAAAAACGTACATAAAAAAATTTCTCCCTGCGAACAGTTCAAAATCTTCTAACGACACCAAACTTTTTAAAAGATAAGGGATTTTGATCAGTCAGATGAATATCTTGAGTTAGCAGACCAGAAATAACTTGAGGAAGAGAAAGTTTTATTATTGTTAAAAGATCAAGTAAAAAAAAAACTATTATTTTTCGTGATATATGTAATATTAAAAATACAACTGTCCACAACTGTCTTGAAATTAATTAACAATATTTTTTGCTCAGTTTTTTATTTTGAATAGAAAATATATACGGTAGGCTGCTAATCCGCACAGCTTCTTGATTGAAGTGAGAGAAAAATATTGCAAGAATTGAGCAAAGATTGGCCAGATTTCTATTCATTGGTATCTTTACATGTTTTAAACAGTAATTAGAATGTAATAATGCAATCAAAATTATAATGAATGTTGCCATATTGTAATACATTAAAATCACTATGTAAAATAATTATCTAAAACGATAAATTAAGATAATTTAAGACCAACAAACAAACAAACATCTTCTTAAAAACGTACATAAAAAAATTTCTCCCTGCGAACAGTTCAAAATCTTCTAACGACACCAAACTTTTTAAAAGATAAGGGATTTTGATCAGTCAGATGAATATCTTGAGTTAGCAGACCAGAAATAACTTGAGGAAGAGAAAGTTTTATTATTGTTAAAAGATCAAGTAAAAAAAAACTATTATTTTTCGTGATATATGTAATATTAAAAATACAACTGTCCACAACTGTCTTGAAATTAATTAACAATATTTTTTGCTCAGTTTTTTATTTTGAATAGAAAATATATACGGTAGGCTGCTAATCCGCACAGCTTCTTGTTTGAAGTGAGAGAAAAATATTGCAAGAATTGAGCAAAGATTGTGCAGATTTCTATTCATTGGTATCTTTACATGTTTTAAACAGTAATTAGAATGTAATAATGCAATCAAAATTATAATGAATGTTGCCATATCGTAATAAATTAAAATCACTATGTAAAATAATAATCTAAAACGATAAATTAAGATAATTTAAGACCAACAAACAAACAAACATCTTCTTAAAAATGTACATAAAAAAATTTCTCCCTGCGAACAGTTCAAAATCTTCTAACGACACCAAACTTTTTAAAAGATAAGGGATTTTGATCAGTCAGATGAATATCTTGAGTTAGCAGACCAGAAATAACTTGAGGAAGAGAAAGTTTTATTATTGTTAAAAGATCAAGTAAAAAAAAAACTATTATTTTTCGTGATATATGTAATATTATAAATACAACTGTCTACAACTGTCTTGAAATTAATTAACAATATTTTTTGCTCTGTTTTTCATTTTGAATAGAAAATATATACGGTAGGCTGCTAATCCGCACAGCTTCTTGATTGAAGTGAGAGAAAAATATTGCAAGAATTGAGCAAAGATTGTGCAGATTTCTATTCATTGGTATCTTTACATGTTTTAAACAGTAATTAAAATGTAATAATGCAATCAAAATTATAATGAATGTTGCCATATCGTAATAAATTAAAATCACTATGTAAAATAATAATCTAAAACGATAAATTAAGATAATTTAAGACCAACAAACAAACAAACATCTTCTTAAAAACGTACATAAAAAAATTTCTCCCTGCGAACAGTTCAAAATCTTCTAACGACACCAAACCTTTTTAAAAGATAAGGGATTTTGATCAGTCAGATGAATATCTTGAGTTAGCAGACCAGAAATAACTTGAGGAAGAGAAAGTTTTATTATTGTTAAAAGATCATGTAAAAAAAAACTATTATTTTTCGTGATATATGTAATATTAAAAATACAACTGTCTACAACTGTCTTGAAATTAATTAACAATATTCTTTGCTCTGTTTTTCATTTTGAATAGAAAATATATACGGTAGGCTGCTAATCCGCACAGCTTCTTGATTGAAGTGAGAGAAAAATATTGCAAGAATTGAGCAAAGATTGTGCAGATTTCTATTCATTGGTATCTTTACATGTTTTAAACAGTAATTAGAATGTAATAATGCAATCAAAATTATAATGAATGTTGCCATATTGTAATACATTAAAATCACTATGTAAAATAATAATCTAAAACGATAAATTAAGATAATTTAAGACCAACAAACAAACAAACATCTTCTTAAAAACGTACATAAAAAAATTTCTCCCTGCGAACAGTTCAAAATCTTCTAACGACACCAAACTTTTTAAAAGATAAGGGATTTTGATCAGTCAGATGAATATCTTGAGTTAGCAGACCAGAAATAACTTGAGGAAGAGAAAGTTTTATTATTGTTAAAAGATCAAGTAAAAAAAAAACTATTATTTTTCGTGATATATGTAATATTATAAATACAACTGTCTACAACTGTCTTGAAATTAATTAACAATATTTTTTGCTCTGTTTTTCATTTTGAATAGAAAATATATACGGTAGGCTGCTAATCCGCACAGCTTCTTGATTGAAGTGAGAGAAAAATATTGCAAGAATTGAGCAAAGATTGTGCAGATTTCTATTCATTGGTATCTTTACATGTTTTAAACAGTAATTAGAATGTAATAATGCAATCAAAATTATAATGAATGTTGCCATATTGTAATACATTAAAATCACTATGTAAAATAATAATCTAAAACGATAAATTAAGATAATTTAAGACCAACAAACAAACAAACATCTTCTTAAAAACGTACATAAAAAAATTTCTCCCTGCGAACAGTTCAAAATCTTCTAACGACACCAAACTTTTTAAAAGATAAGGGATTTTGATCAGTAAGATGAATATCTTGAGTTAGCAGACCAGAAATAACTTGAGGAAGAAAAAGTTTTATTATTGTTAAAAGATGAAGTAAAAAAAAAACTATTATTTTTCGTGATATATGTAATATTATAAATACAACTGTCTACAACTGTCTTGAAATTAATTAACAATATTTTTTGCTCTGTTTTTCATTTTGAATAGAAAATATATACGGTAGGCTGCTAATCCGCACAGCTTCTTGATTGAAGTGAGAGAAAAATATTGCAAGAATTGAGCAAAGATTGTGCAGATTTCTATTCATTGGTATCTTTACATGTTTTAAACAGTAATTAGAATGTAATAATGCAATCAAAATTATAATGAATGTTGCCATATCCTAATAAATTAAAATCAATATGTAAAATAATAATCTAAAACGATAAATTAAGATAATTTAAGACCAACAAACAAACAAACATCTTCTTAAAAACGTACATAAAAAATTTCTCCCTGCGAACAGTTCAAAATCTTCTAACGACACCAAACCTTTTTAAAAGATAAGGGATTTTGATCAGTCAGATGAATATCTTGAGTTAGCAGACCAGAAATAACTTGAGGAAGAGAAAGTTTTATTATTGTTAAAAGATCAAGTAAAAAAAAAAAACTATTATTTTTCGTGATATATGTAATATTAAAAATACAACTGTCTACAACTGTCTTGAAATTAAATAACAATATTTTTTGCTCTGTTTTTCATTTTGAATAGAAAATATATACGGTAGGCTGCTAATCCGCACAGCTTCTTGATTGAATTGAGAGAAAAATATTGCAAGAATTGAGCAAAGATTGGCCAGATTTCTATTCATTGGTATCTTTACATGTTTTAAACAGTAATTAGAATGTAATAATTCAATCAAAATTATAATGAATGTTGCCATATTGTAATACATTAAAATCACTATGTAAAATAATAATCTAAAACGATAAATTAAGTTATTTTAAGGCCAACAAACAAACAAACATCTTCTTAAAAATGTACATAAAAAAATTTCTCCCTGCGAACAGTTCAAAATCTTCTAACGACACCAAACTTTTTAAAAGATAAGGGATTTTGATCAGTCAGATGAATATCTTGAGTTAGCAGACCAGAAATAACTTGAGGAAGAGAAAGTTTTATTATTGTTAAAAGATCAAGTAAAAAAAAAACTATTATTTTTCGTGATATATGTAATATTAAAAATACAACTGTCTACAACTGTCTTGAAATTAATTAACAATATTTTTTGCTCTGTTTTTCATTTTGAATAGAAAATATATACGGTAGGCTGCTAATCCGCACAGCTTCTTGATTGAAGTGAGAGAAAAATATTGCAAGAATTGAGCAAAGGTTGTGCAGATTTCTATTCATTGGTATCTTTACATGTTTTAAACAGTAATTAGAATGTAATAATGCAATCAAAATTATAATGAATGTTGCCATATCGTAATAAATTAAAATCACTATGTAAAATAATAATCTAAAACGATAAATTAAGATAATTTAAGACCAACAAACAAACAAACATCTTCTTAAAAACGTACATAAAAAAATTTCTCCCTGCGAACAGTTCAAAATCTTCTAACGACACCAAACCTTTTTAAAAGATAAGGGATTTTGATCAGTCAGATGAATATCTTGAGTTAGCAGACCAGAAATAACTTGAGGAAGAGAAAGTTTTATTATTGTTAAAAGATCAAGTAAAAAAAAACTATTATTTTTCGTGATATATGTAATATTAAAAATACAACTGTCTACAACTGTCTTGAAATTAATTAACAATATTTTTTGCTCTGTTTTTCATTTTGAATAGAAAATATATAAGGTAGGCTGCTAATCCGCACAGCTTCTTGATTGAAGTGAGAGAAAAATATTGCAAGAATTGAGCAAAGATTGTGCAGATTTCTATTCATTGGTATCTTTACATGTTTTAAACAGTAATTAGAATGTAATAATGCAATCAAAATTATAATGAATGTTGCCATATCCTAATAAATTAAAATCAATATGTAAAATAATAATCTAAAACGATAAATTAAGATAATTTAAGACCAACAAACAAACAAACATCTTCTTAAAAACGTACATAAAAAATTTCTCCCTGCGAACAGTTCAAAATCTTCTAACGACACCAAACCTTTTTAAAAGATAAGGGATTTTGATCAGTCAGATGAATATCTTGAGTTAGCAGACCAGAAATAACTTGAGGAAGAGAAAGTTTTATTATTGTTAAAAGATCAAGTAAAAAAAAAAAACTATTATTTTTCGTGATATATGTAATATTAAAAATACAACTGTCTACAACTGTCTTGAAATTAAATAACAATATTTTTTGCTCTGTTTTTCATTTTGAATAGAAAATATATACGGTAGGCTGCTAATCCGCACAGCTTCTTGATTGAATTGAGAGAAAAATATTGCAAGAATTGAGCAAAGATTGGCCAGATTTCTATTCATTGGTATCTTTACATGTTTTAAACAGTAATTAGAATGTAATAATTCAATCAAAATTATAATGAATGTTGCCATATTGTAATACATTAAAATCACTATGTAAAATAATAATCTAAAACGATAAATTAAGTTATTTTAAGGCCAACAAACAAACAAACATCTTCTTAAAAATGTACATAAAAAAATTTCTCCCTGCGAACAGTTCAAAATCTTCTAACGACACCAAACTTTTTAAAAGATAAGGGATTTTGATCAGTCAGATGAATATCTTGAGTTAGCAGACCAGAAATAACTTGAGGAAGAGAAAGTTTTATTATTGTTAAAAGATCAAGTAAAAAAAAAAACTATTATTTTTCGTGATATATGTAATATTAAAAATACAACTGTCTACAACTGTCTTGAAATTAATTAACAATATTTTTTGCTCTGTTTTTCATTTTGAATAGAAAATATATACGGTAGGCTGCTAATCCGCACAGCTTCTTGATTGAAGTGAGAGAAAAATATTGCAAGAATTGAGCAAAGGTTGTGCAGATTTCTATTCATTGGTATCTTTACATGTTTTAAACAGTAATTAGAATGTAATAATGCAATCAAAATTATAATGAATGTTGCCATATCGTAATAAATTAAAATCACTATGTAAAATAATAATCTAAAACGATAAATTAAGATAATTTAAGACCAACAAACAAACAAACATCTTCTTAAAAACGTACATAAAAAAATTTCTCCCTGCGAACAGTTCAAAATCTTCTAACGACACAAAACCTTTTTAAAAGATAAGGGATTTTGATCAGTCAGATGAATATCTTGAGTTAGCAGACCAGAAATAACTTGAGGAAGAGAAAGTTTTATTATTGTTAAAAGATCAAGTAAAAAAAAACTATTATTTTTCGTGATATATGTAATATTAAAAATACAACTGTCTACAACTGTCTTGAAATTAATTAACAATATTTTTTGCTCTGTTTTTCATTTTGAATAGAAAATATATACGGTAGGCTGCTAATCCGCACAGCTTCTTGATTGAAGTGAGAGAAAAATATTGCAAGAATTGAGCAAAGATTGTGCAGATTTCTATTCATTGGTATCTTTACATGTTTTAAACAGTAATTAGAATGTAATAATGCAATCAAAATTATAATGAATGTTGCCATATCGTAATAAATTAAAATCACTATGTAAAATAATTATCTAAAACGATAAATTAAGATAATTTAAGACCAACAAACAAACAAACATCTTCTTAAAAACGTACATAAACAAATTTCTCCCTGCGAACAGTTCAAAATCTTCTAACGACACCAAACTTTTTAAAAGATAAGGGATTTTGATCAGTCAGATGAATATCTTGAGTTAGCAGACCAGAAATAACTTGAGGAAGAGAAAGTTTTATTATTGTTAAAAGATCAAGTAAAAAAAAAACTATTATTTTTCGTGATATATGTAATATTAAAAATACAACTGTCTACAACTGTCTTGAAATTAATTAACAATATTTTTTGCTCTGTTTTTCATTTTGAAAAGAAAATATATACGGTAGGCTGCTAATCCGCACAGCTTCTTCATTGAAGTGAGAGAAAAATATTGCAAGAATTGAGCAAAGATTGTGCAGATTTCTATTCATTGGTATCTTTACATGTTTTAAACAGTAATTAGAATGTAATAATGCAATCAAAATTATAATGAATGTTGCCATATCCTAATAAATTAAAATCACTATGTAAAATAATAATCTAAAACGATAAATTAAGATAATTTAAGACCAACAAACAAACAAACATCTTCTTAAAAACGTACATAAAAAATTTCTCCCTGCGAACAGTTCAAAATCTTCTAACGACACCAAACCTTTTTAAAAGATAAGGGATTTTGATCAGTCAGATGAATATCTTGAGTTAGCAGACCAGAAATAACTTGAGGAAGAGAAAGTTTTATTATTGTTAAAAGATCAAGTAAAAAAAAAACTATTATTTTTCGTGATATATGTAATATTAAAAATACAACTGTCTACAACTGTCTTGAAATTAATTAACAATATTTTTTGCTCTGTTTTTCATTTTGAATAGAAAATATATACGGTAGGCTGCTAATCCGCACAGCTTCTTGATTGAATTGAGAGAAAAATATTGCAAGAATTGAGCAAAGATTGGCCAGATTTCTATTCATTGGTATCTTTACATGTTTTAAACAGTAATTAGAATGTAATAATTCAATCAAAATTATAATGAATGTTGCCATATCGTAATAAATTAAAATCACTATGTAAAATAATAATCTAAAACGATAAATTAAGATAATTTAAGACCAACAAACAAACAAACATCTTCTTAAAAACGTACATAAAAAAATTTCTCCCTGCGAACAGTTCAAAATCTTCTAACGACACCAAACCTTTTTAAAAGATAAGGGATTTTGATCAGTCAGATGAATATCTTGAGTTAGCAGACCAGAAATAACTTGAGGAAGAGAAAGTTTTATTATTGTTAAAAGATCAAGTAAAAAAAAACTATTATTTTTCGTGATATATGTAATATTAAAAATACAACTGTCTACAACTGTCTTGAAATTAATTAACAATATTTTTTGCTCTGTTTTTCATTTTGAATAGAAAATATATAAGGTAGGCTGCTAATCCGCACAGCTTCTTGATTGAAGTGAGAGAAAAATATTGCAAGAATTGAGCAAAGATTGTGCAGATTTCTATTCATTGGTATCTTTACATGTTTTAAACAGTAATTAGAATGTAATAATGCAATCAAAATTATAATGAATGTTGCCATATCCTAATAAATTAAAATCAATATGTAAAATAATAATCTAAAACGATAAATTAAGATAATTTAAGACCAACAAACAAACAAACATCTTCTTAAAAACGTACATAAAAAATTTCTCCCTGCGAACAGTTCAAAATCTTCTAACGACACCAAACCTTTTTAAAAGATAAGGGATTTTGATCAGTCAGATGAATATCTTGAGTTAGCAGACCAGAAATAACTTGAGGAAGAGAAAGTTTTATTATTGTTAAAAGATCAAGTAAAAAAAAAAACTATTATTTTTTGTGATATATGTAATATTAAAAATACAACTGTCTACAACTGTCTTGAAATTAAATAACAATATTTTTTGCTCTGTTTTTCATTTTGAATAGAAAATATATACGGTAGGCTGCTAATCCGCACAGCTTCTTGATTGAATTGAGAGAAAAATATTGCAAGAATTGAGCAAAGATTGGCCAGATTTCTATTCATTGGTATCTTTACATGTTTTAAACAGTAATTAGAATGTAATAATTCAATCAAAATTATAATGAATGTTGCCATATTGTAATACATTAAAATCACTATGTAAAATAATAATCTAAAACGATAAATTAAGTTATTTTAAGGCCAACAAACAAACAAACATCTTCTTAAAAATGTACATAAAAAAATTTCTCCCTGCGAACAGTTCAAAATCTTCTAACGACACCAAACTTTTTAAAAGATAAGGGATTTTGATCAGTCAGATGAATATCTTGAGTTAGCAGACCAGAAATAACTTGAGGAAGAGAAAGTTTTATTATTGTTAAAAGATCAAGTAAAAAAAAAAACTATTATTTTTCGTGATATATGTAATATTAAAAATACAACTGTCTACAACTGTCTTGAAATTAATTAACAATATTTTTTGCTCTGTTTTTCATTTTGAATAGAAAATATATACGGTAGGCTGCTAATCCGCACAGCTTCTTGATTGAAGTGAGAGAAAAATATTGCAAGAATTGAGCAAAGGTTGTGCAGATTTCTATTCATTGGTATCTTTACATGTTTTAAACAGTAATTAGAATGTAATAATGCAATCAAAATTATAATGAATGTTGCCATATCGTAATAAATTAAAATCACTATGTAAAATAATAATCTAAAACGATAAATTAAGATAATTTAAGACCAACAAACAAACAAACATCTTCTTAAAAACGTACATAAAAAAATTTCTCCCTGCGAACAGTTCAAAATCTTCTAACGACACCAAACCTTTTTAAAAGATAAGGGATTTTGATCAGTCAGATGAATATCTTGAGTTAGCAGACCAGAAATAACTTGAGGAAGAGAAAGTTTTATTATTGTTAAAAGATCAAGTAAAAAAAAACTATTATTTTTCGTGATATATGTAATATTAAAAATACAACTGTCTACAACTGTCTTGAAATTAATTAACAATATTTTTTGCTCTGTTTTTCATTTTGAATAGAAAATATATACGGTAGGCTGCTAATCCGCACAGCTTCTTGATTGAAGTGAGAGAAAAATATTGCAAGAATTGAGCAAAGATTGTGCAGATTTCTATTCATTGGTATCTTTACATGTTTTAAACAGTAATTAGAATGTAATAATGCAATCAAAATTATAATGAATGTTGCCATATCGTAATAAATTAAAATCACTATGTAAAATAATTATCTAAAACGATAAATTAAGATAATTTAAGACCAACAAACAAACAAACATCTTCTTAAAAACGTACATAAACAAATTTCTCCCTGCGAACAGTTCAAAATCTTCTAACGACACCAAACTTTTTAAAAGATAAGGGATTTTGATCAGTCAGATGAATATCTTGAGTTAGCAGACCAGAAATAACTTGAGGAAGAGAAAGTTTTATTATTGTTAAAAGATCAAGTAAAAAAAAAAACTATTATTTTTCGTGATATATGTAATATTAAAAATACAACTGTCTACAACTGTCTTGAAATTAATTAACAATATTTTTTGCTCTGTTTTTCATTTTGAAAAGAAAATATATACGGTAGGCTGCTAATCCGCACAGCTTCTTCATTGAAGTGAGAGAAAAATATTGCAAGAATTGAGCAAAGATTGTGCAGATTTCTATTCATTGGTATCTTTACATGTTTTAAACAGTAATTAGAATGTAATAATGCAATCAAAATTATAATGAATGTTGCCATATCCTAATAAATTAAAATCACTATGTAAAATAATAATCTAAAACGATAAATTAAGATAATTTAAGACCAACAAACAAACAAACATCTTCTTAAAAACGTACATAAAAAATTTCTCCCTGCGAACAGTTCAAAATCTTCTAACGACACCAAACCTTTTTAAAAGATAAGGGATTTTGATCAGTCAGATGAATATCTTGAGTTAGCAGACCAGAAATAACTTGAGGAAGAGAAAGTTTTATTATTGTTAAAAGATCAAGTAAAAAAAAAACTATTATTTTTCGTGATATATGTAATATTAAAAATACAACTGTCTACAACTGTCTTGAAATTAATTAACAATATTTTTTGCTCTGTTTTTCATTTTGAATAGAAAATATATACGGTAGGCTGCTAATCCGCACAGCTTCTTGATTGAATTGAGAGAAAAATATTGCAAGAATTGAGCAAAGATTGGCCAGATTTCTATTCATTGGTATCTTTACATGTTTTAAACAGTAATTAGAATGTAATAATTCAATCAAAATTATAATGAATGTTGCCATATTGTAATACATTAAAATCACTATGTAAAATAATAATCTAAAACGATAAATTAAGATAATTTAAGACCAACAAACAAACAAACATCTTCTTAAAAATGTACATAAAAAAATTTCTCCCTGCGAACAGTTCAAAATCTTCTAACGACACCTTTTTAAAAGATAAGGGATTTTGATCAGTCAGATGAATATCTTGAGTTAGCAGACCAGAAATAACTTGAGGAAGAGAAAGTTTTATTATTGTTAAAAGATCAAGTAAAAAAAAAACTATTATTTTTCGTGATATATATAATATTAAAAATACAACTGTCTTGAAATTAATTAACAATATTTTTTGCTCTGTTTTTCATTTTGAATAGAAAATATATACGGTAGGCTGCTAATCCGCACAGCTTCTTGATTGAAGTGAGAGAAAAATATTGCAAGAATTGAGCAAAGATTGTGCAGATTTCTATTCATTGGTATCTTTACATGTTTTAAACAGAAATTAGAATGTAATAATGCAATCAAAATTATAATGAATGTTGCCATATCGTAATAAATTAAAATCACTATGTAAAATAATAATCTAAAACGATAAATTAAGATAATTTAAGACCAACAAACAAACAAACATCTTCTTAAAAACGTACATAAAAAAATTTTTCCCTGCGAACAGTTCAAAATCTTCTAACGACACCTTTTTAAAAGATAAGGGATTTTGATCAGTCAGATGAATATCTTGAGTTAGCAGACCAGAAATAACTTGAGGAAGAGAAAGTTTTATTATTGTTAAAAGATCAAGTAAAAAAAAACTATTATTTTTCGTGATATATGTAATATTAAAAATACAACTGTCCACAACTGTCTTGAAATTAATTAACAATATTTTTTGCTCTGTTTTTCATTTTGAATAGAAAATATATACGGTAGGCTGCTAATCCGCACAGCTTCTTGATTGAAGTGAGAGAAAAATATTGCAAGAATTGAGCAAAGATTGTGCAGATTTCTATTCATTGGTATCTTTACATGTTTAAACAGTAATTAGAATGTAATAATGCAATCAAAATTATAATGAATGTTGCCATATCCTAATAAATTAAAATCACTATGTAAAATAATAATCTAAAACGATAAATTAAGATAATTTAAGACCAACAAACAAACAAACATCTTCTTAAAAACGTACATAAAAAATTTCTCCCTGCGAACAGTTCAAAATCTTCTAACGACACCAAACCTTTTTAAAAGATAAGGGATTTTGATCAGTCAGATGAATATCTTGAGTTAGCAGACCAGAAATAACTTGAGGAAGAGAAAGTTTTATTATTGTTAAAAGATCAAGTAAAAAAAAAACTATTATTTTTCGTGATATATGTAATATTAAAAATACAACTGTCTACAACTGTCTTGAAATTAATTAACAATATTTTTTGCTCTGTTTTTCATTTTGAATAGAAAATATATACGGTAGGCTGCTAATCCGCACAGCTTCTTGACTGAATTGAGAGAAAAATATTGCAAGAATTGAGCAAAGATTGGCCAGATTTCTATTCATTGGTATCTTTACATGTTTTAAACAGTAATTAGAATGTAATAATTCAATCAAAATTATAATGAATGTTGCCATATTGTAATACATTAAAATCACTATGTACCATAATAATCTAAAACGATAAATTAAGATAATTTAAGACCAACAAACAAACAAACATCTTCTTAAAAACGTATATAAAAAAATTTCTCCCTGCGAACAGTTCAAAATCTTCTAACGACACCTTTTTAAAAGATAAGGGATTTTGATCAGTCAGATGAATATCTTGAGTTAGCAGACCAGAAATAACTTGAGGAAGAGAAAGTTTTATTATTGTTAAAAGATCAAGTAAAAAAAAAACTATTATTTTTCGTGATATATATAATATTAAAAATACAACTGTCTTGAAATTAATTAACAATATTTTTTGCTCTGTTTTTCATTTTGAATAGAAAATATATACGGTAGGCTGCTAATCCGCACAGCTTCTTGATTGAAGTGAGAGAAAAATATTGCAAGAATTGAGCAAAGATTGTGCAGATTTCTATTCATTGGTATCTTTACATGTTTTAAACAGAAATTAGAATGTAATAATGCAATCAAAATTATAATGAATGTTGCCATATCGTAATAAATTAAAATCACTATGTAAAATAATAATCTAAAACGATAAATTAAGATAATTTAAGACCAACAAACAAACAAACATCTTCTTAAAAACGTACATAAAAAAATTTTTCCCTGCGAACAGTTCAAAATCTTCTAACGACACCTTTTTAAAAGATAAGGGATTTTGATCAGTCAGATGAATATCTTGAGTTAGCAGACCAGAAATAACTTGAGGAAGAGAAAGTTTTATTATTGTTAAAAGATCAAGTAAAAAAAAACTATTATTTTTCGTGATATATGTAATATTAAAAATACAACTGTCCACAACTGTCTTGAAATTAATTAACAATATTTTTTGCTCTGTTTTTCATTTTGAATAGAAAATATATACGGTAGGCTGCTAATCCGCACAGCTTCTTGATTGAAGTGAGAGAAAAATATTGCAAGAATTGAGCAAAGATTGTGCAGATTTCTATTCATTGGTATCTTTACATGTTTAAACAGTAATTAGAATGTAATAATGCAATCAAAATTATAATGAATGTTGCCATATCCTAATAAATTAAAATCACTATGTAAAATAATAATCTAAAACGATAAATTAAGATAATTTAAGACCAACAAACAAACAAACATCTTCTTAAAAACGTACATAAAAAATTTCTCCCTGCGAACAGTTCAAAATCTTCTAACGACACCAAACCTTTTTAAAAGATAAGGGATTTTGATCAGTCAGATGAATATCTTGAGTTAGCAGACCAGAAATAACTTGAGGAAGAGAAAGTTTTATTATTGTTAAAAGATCAAGTAAAAAAAAAACTATTCTTTTTCGTGATATATGTAATATTAAAAATACAACTGTCTACAACTGTCTTGAAATTAATTAACAATATTTTTTGCTCTGTTTTTCATTTTGAATAGAAAATATATACGGTAGGCTGCTAATCCGCACAGCTTCTTGACTGAATTGAGAGAAAAATATTGCAAGAATTGAGCAAAGATTGGCCAGATTTCTATTCATTGGTATCTTTACATGTTTTAAACAGTAATTAGAATGTAATAATTCAATCAAAATTATAATGAATGTTGCCATATTGTAATACATTAAAATCACTATGTAAAATAATAATCTAAAACGATAAATTAAGATAATTTAAGACCAACAAACAAACAAACATCTTCTTAAAAACGTATATAAAAAAATTTCTCCCTGCGAACAGTTCAAAATCTTCTAACGACACCAAACCTTTTTAAAAGATAAGGGATTTTGATCAGTCAGATGAATATCTTGAGATAGCAGACCAGAAATAACTTGAGGAAGAGAAAGTTTTATTATTGTTAAAAGATCATGTAAAAAAAAAAAACTATTATTTTTCGTGATATATGTAATATTAAAAATACAACTGTCTACAACTGTCTTGAAATTAATTAACAATATTTTTTGCTCTGTTTTTCATTTTGAATAGAAAATATATACGGTAGGCTGCTAATCCGCACAGCTTCTTGATTGAAGTGAGAGAAAAATATTGCAAGAATTGAGCAAAGATTGTGCAGATTTCTATTCATTGGTATCTTTACATGTTTTAAACAGTAATTAGAATGTAATAATGCAATCAAAATTATAATGAATGTTGCCATATCCTAATAAATTAAAATCACTATGTAAAATAATAATCTAAAACGATAAATTAAGATAATTTAAGACCAACAAACAAACAAACATCTTCTTAAAAACGTACATAAAAAAATTTCTCCCTGCGAACAGTTCAAAATCTTCTAACGACACCAAACTTTTTAAAAGATAAGGGATTTTGATCAGTCAGATGAATATCTTGAGTTAGCAGACCAGAAATAACTTGAGGAAGAGAAAGTTTTATTATTGTTAAAAGATCAAGTAAAAAAAAAAAACTATTATTTTTCGTGATATATGTAATATTAAAAATACAACTGTCCACAACTGTCTTGAAATTAATTAACAATATTTTTTGCTCTGTTTTTCATTTTGAATAGAAAATATATACGGTAGGCTGCTAATCCGCACAGCTTCTTGATTGAAGTGAGAGAAAAATATTGCAAGAATTGAGCAAAGATTGGCCAGATTTCTATTCATTGGTATCTTTACATGTTTTAAACAGTAATTAGAATGTAATAATGCAATCAAAATTATAATGAATGTTGCCATATTGTAATACATTAAAATCACTATGTAAAATAATAATCTAAAACGATAAATTAAGATAATTTAAGACCAACAAACAAACAAACATCTTCTTAAAAACGTACATAAAAAAATTTCTCCCTGCGAACAGTTCAAAATCTTCTAACGACACCAAACTTTTTAAAAGATAAGGGATTTTGATCAGTCAGATGAATATCTTGAGTTAGCAGACCAGAAATAACTTGAGGAAGAGAAAGTTTTATTATTGTTAAAAGATCAAGTAAAAAAAAAACTATTATTTTTCGTGATATATGTAATATTAAAAATACAACTGTCCACAACTGTCTTGAAATTAATTAACAATATTTTTTGCTCAGTTTTTTATTTTGAATAGAAAATATATACGGTAGGCTGCTAATCCGCACAGCTTCTTGATTGAAGTGAGAGAAAAATATTGCAAGAATTGAGCAAAGATTGGCCAGATTTCTATTCATTGGTATCTTTACATGTTTTAAACAGTAATTAGAATGTAATAATGCAATCAAAATTATAATGAATGTTGCCATATTGTAATACATTAAAATCACTATGTAAAATAATAATCTAAAACGATAAATTAAGATAATTTAAGACCAACAAACAAACAAACATCTTCTTAAAAACGTACATAAAAAAATTTCTCCCTGCGAACAGTTCAAAATCTTCTAACGACACCAAACTTTTTAAAAGATAAGGGATTTTGATCAGTCAGATGAATATCTTGAGTTAGCAGACCAGAAATAACTTGAGGAAGAGAAAGTTTTATTATTGTTAAAAGATCAAGTAAAAAAAAACTATTATTTTTCGTGATATATGTAATATTAAAAATACAACTGTCCACAACTGTCTTGAAATTAATTAACAATATTTTTTGCTCAGTTTTTTATTTTGAATAGAAAATATATACGGTAGGCTGCTAATCCGCACAGCTTCTTGTTTGAAGTGAGAGAAAAATATTGCAAGAATTGGGCAAAGATTGTGCAGATTTCTATTCATTGGTATCTTTACATGTTTTAAACAGTAATTAGAATGTAATAATGCAATCAAAATTATAATGAATGTTGCCATATCGTAATAAATTAAAATCACTATGTAAAATAATAATCTAAAACGATAAATTAAGATAATTTAAGACCAACAAACAAACAAACATCTTCTTAAAAATGTACATAAAAAAATTTCTCCCTGCGAACAGTTCAAAATCTTCTAACGACACCAAACTTTTTAAAAGATAAGGGATTTTGATCAGTCAGATGAATATCTTGAGTTAGCAGACCAGAAATAACTTGAGGAAGAGAAAGTTTTATTATTGTTAAAAGATCAAGTAAAAAAAAAACTATTATTTTTCGTGATATATGTAATATTAAAAATACAACTGTCTACAACTGTCTTGAAATTAATTAACAATATTTTTTGCTCTGTTTTTCATTTTGAATAGAAAATATATACGGTAGGCTGCTAATCCGCACAGCTTCTTGATTGAAGTGAGAGAAAAATATTGCAAGAATTGAGCAAAGATTGTGCAGATTTCTATTCATTGGTATCTTTACATGTTTTAAACAGTAATTAGAATGTAATAATGCAATCAAAATTATAATGAATGTTGCCATATCCTAATAAATTAAAATCACTATGTAAAATAATAATCTAAAACGATAAATTAAGATAATTTAAGACCAACAAACAAACAAACATCTTCTTAAAAACGTACATAAAAAAATTTCTCCCTGCGAACAGTTCAAAATCTTCTAACGACACCAAACTTTTTAAAAGATAAGGGATTTTGATCAGTCAGATGAATATCTTGAGTTAGCAGACCAGAAATAACTTGAGGAAGAGAAAGTTTTATTATTGTTAAAAGATCAAGTAAAAAAAAAAAACTATTATTTTTCGTGATATATGTAATATTAAAAATACAACTGTCCACAACTGTCTTGAAATTAATTAACAATATTTTTTGCTCTGTTTTTCATTTTGAATAGAAAATATATACGGTAGGCTGCTAATCCGCACAGCTTCTTGATTGAAGTGAGAGAAAAATATTGCAAGAATTGAGCAAAGATTGGCCAGATTTCTATTCATTGGTATCTTTACATGTTTTAAACAGTAATTAGAATGTAATAATGCAATCAAAATTATAATGAATGTTGCCATATTGTAATACATTAAAATCACTATGTAAAATAATAATCTAAAACGATAAATTAAGATAATTTAAGACCAACAAACAAACAAACATCTTCTTAAAAACGTACATAAAAAAATTTCTCCCTGCGAACAGTTCAAAATCTTCTAACGACACCAAACTTTTTAAAAGATAAGGGATTTTGATCAGTCAGATGAATATCTTGAGTTAGCAGACCAGAAATAACTTGAGGAAGAGAAAGTTTTATTATTGTTAAAAGATCAAGTAAAAAAAAAACTATTATTTTTCGTGATATATGTAATATTAAAAATACAACTGTCCACAACTGTCTTGAAATTAATTAACAATATTTTTTGCTCAGTTTTTTATTTTGAATAGAAAATATATACGGTAGGCTGCTAATCCGCACAGCTTCTTGATTGAAGTGAGAGAAAAATATTGCAAGAATTGAGCAAAGATTGGCCAGATTTCTATTCATTGGTATCTTTACATGTTTTAAACAGTAATTAGAATGTAATAATGCAATCAAAATTATAATGAATGTTGCCATATTGTAATACATTAAAATCACTATGTAAAATAATAATCTAAAACGATAAATTAAGATAATTTAAGACCAACAAACAAACAAACATCTTCTTAAAAACGTACATAAAAAAATTTCTCCCTGCGAACAGTTCAAAATCTTCTAACGACACCAAACTTTTTAAAAGATAAGGGATTTTGATCAGTCAGATGAATATCTTGAGTTAGCAGACCAGAAATAACTTGAGGAAGAGAAAGTTTTATTATTGTTAAAAGATCAAGTAAAAAAAAACTATTATTTTTCGTGATATATGTAATATTAAAAATACAACTGTCCACAACTGTCTTGAAATTAATTAACAATATTTTTTGCTCAGTTTTTTATTTTGAATAGAAAATATATACGGTAGGCTGCTAATCCGCACAGCTTCTTGTTTGAAGTGAGAGAAAAATATTGCAAGAATTGAGCAAAGATTGTGCAGATTTCTATTCATTGGTATCTTTACATGTTTTAAACAGTAATTAGAATGTAATAATGCAATCAAAATTATAATGAATGTTGCCATATCGTAATAAATTAAAATCACTATGTAAAATAATAATCTAAAACGATAAATTAAGATAATTTAAGACCAACAAACAAACAAACATCTTCTTAAAAATGTACATAAAAAAATTTCTCCCTGCGAACAGTTCAAAATCTTCTAACGACACCAAACTTTTTAAAAGATAAGGGATTTTGATCAGTCAGATGAATATCTTGAGTTAGCAGACCAGAAATAACTTGAGGAAGAGAAAGTTTTATTATTGTTAAAAGATCAAGTAAAAAAAAAACTATTATTTTTCGTGATATATGTAATATTATAAATACAACTGTCTACAACTGTCTTGAAATTAATTAACAATATTTTTTGCTCTGTTTTTCATTTTGAATAGAAAATATATACGGTAGGCTGCTAATCCGCACAGCTTCTTGATTGAAGTGAGAGAAAAATATTGCAAGAATTGAGCAAAGATTGTGCAGATTTCTATTCATTGGTATCTTTACATGTTTTAAACAGTAATTAAAATGTAATAATGCAATCAAAATTATAATGAATGTTGCCATATCGTAATAAATTAAAATCACTATGTAAAATAATAATCTAAAACGATAAATTAAGATAATTTAAGACCAACAAACAAACAAACATCTTCTTAAAAACGTACATAAAAAAATTTCTCCCTGCGAACAGTTCAAAATCTTCTAACGACACCAAACCTTTTTAAAAGATAAGGGATTTTGATCAGTCAGATGAATATCTTGAGTTAGCAGACCAGAAATAACTTGAGGAAGAGAAAGTTTTATTATTGTTAAAAGATCATGTAAAAAAAAACTATTATTTTTCGTGATATATGTAATATTAAAAATACAACTGTCTACAACTGTCTTGAAATTAATTAACAATATTCTTTGCTCTGTTTTTCATTTTGAATAGAAAATATATACGGTAGGCTGCTAATCCGCACAGCTTCTTGATTGAAGTGAGAGAAAAATATTGCAAGAATTGAGCAAAGATTGTGCAGATTTCTATTCATTGGTATCTTTACATGTTTTAAACAGTAATTAGAATGTAATAATGCAATCAAAATTATAATGAATGTTGCCATATCGTAATAAATTAAAAACACTATGTAAAATAATAATCTAAAACGATAAATTAAGATAATTTAAGACCAACAAACAAACAAACATCTTCTTAAAAACGTACATAAAAAAATTTCTCCCTGCGAACAGTTCAAAATCTTCTAACGACACCAAACTTTTTAAAAGATAAGGGATTTTGATCAGTCAGATGAATATCCTGAGTTAGCAGACCAGAAATAACTTGAGGAAGAGAAAGTTTTATTATTGTTAAAAGATCAAGTAAAAAAAAAAAACTATTATTTTTCGTGATATATGTAATATTAAAAATACAACTGTCCACAACTGTCTTGAAATTAATTAACAATATTTTTTGCTCTGTTTTTCATTTTGAATAGAAAATATATACGGTAGGCTGCTAATCCGCACAGCTTCTTGATTGAAGTGAGAGAAAAATATTGCAAGAATTGAGCAAAGATTGTGCAGATTTCTATTCATTGGTATCTTTACATGTTTTAAACAGTAATTAGAATGTAATAATGCAACCAAAATTATAATGAATGTTGCCATATCGTAATAAATTAAAATCACTATGTAAAATAATAATCTAAAACGATAAATTAAGATAATTTAAGACCAACAAACAAACAAACATCTTCTTAAAAACGTACATAAAAAAATTTCTCCCTGCGAACAGTTCAAAATCTTCTAACGACACCAAACCTTTTTAAAAGATAAGGGATTTTGATCAGTCAGATGAATATCTTGAGTTAGCAGACCAGAAATAACTTGAGGAAGAGAAAGTTTTATTATTGTTAAAAGATCATGTAAAAAAAAACTATTATTTTTCGTGATATATGTAATATTAAAAATACAACTGTCTACAACTGTCTTGAAATTAATTAACAATATTCTTTGCTCTGTTTTTCATTTTGAATAGAAAATATATACGGTAGGCTGCTAATCCGCACAGCTTCTTGATTGAAGTGAGAGAAAAATATTGCAAGAATTGAGCAAAGATTGTGCAGATTTCTATTCATTGGTATCTTTACATGTTTTAAACAGTAATTAGAATGTAATAATGCAATCAAAATTATAATGAATGTTGCCATATTGTAATACATTAAAATCACTATGTAAAATAATAATCTAAAACGATAAATTAAGATAATTTAAGACCAACAAACAAACAAATATCTTCTTAAAAACGTACATAAAAAAATTTCTCCCTGCGAACAGTTCAAAATCTTCTAACGACACCAAACTTTTTAAAAGATAAGGGATTTTGATCAGTCAGATGAATATCTTGAGTTAGCAGACCAGAAATAACTTGAGGAAGAGAAAGTTTTATTATTGTTAAAAGATCAAGTAAAAAAAAAACTATTATTTTTCGTGATATATGTAATATTATAAATACAACTGTCTACAACTGTCTTGAAATTAATTAACAATATTTTTTGCTCTGTTTTTCATTTTGAATAGAAAATATATACGGTAGGCTGCTAATCCGCACAGCTTCTTGATTGAAGTGAGAGAAAAATATTGCAAGAATTGAGCAAAGATTGTGCAGATTTCTATTCATTGGTATCTTTACATGTTTTAAACAGTAATTAGAATGTAATAATGCAATCAAAATTATAATGAATGTTGCCATATTGTAATACATTAAAATCACTATGTAAAATAATAATCTAAAACGATAAATTAAGATAATTTAAGACCAACAAACAAACAAACATCTTCTTAAAAACGTACATAAAAAAATTTCTCCCTGCGAACAGTTCAAAATCTTCTAACGACACCAAACTTTTTAAAAGATAAGGGATTTTGATCAGTCAGATGAATATCTTGAGTTAGCAGACCAGAAATAACTTGAGGAAGAGAAAGTTTTATTATTGTTAAAAGATCAAGTAAAAAAAAAACTATTATTTTTCGTGATATATGTAATATTATAAATACAACTGTCTACAACTGTCTTGAAATTAATTAACAATATTTTTTGCTCTGTTTTTCATTTTGAATAGAAAATATATACGGTAGGCTGCTAATCCGCACAGCTTCTTGATTGAAGTGAGAGAAAAATATTGCAAGAATTGAGCAAAGATTGTGCAGATTTCTATTCATTGGTATCTTTACATGTTTTAAACAGTAATTAGAATGTAATAATGCAATCAAAATTATAATGAATGTTGCCATATCCTAATAAATTAAAATCACTATGTAAAATAATAATCTAAAACGATAAATTAAGATAATTTAAGACCAACAAACAAACAAACATCTTCTTAAAAACGTACATAAAAAATTTCTCCCTGCGAACAGTTCAAAATCTTCTAACGACACCAAACCTTTTTAAAAGATAAGGGATTTTGATCAGTCAGATGAATATCTTGAGTTAGCAGACCAGAAATAACTTGAGGAAGAGAAAGTTTTATTATTGTTAAAAGATCAAGTAAAAAAAAAAACTATTATTTTTCGTGATATATGTAATATTAAAAATACAACTGTCTACAACTGTCTTGAAATTAAATAACAATATTTTTTGCTCTGTTTTTCATTTTGAATAGAAAATATATACGGTAGGCTGCTAATCCGCACAGCTTCTTGATTGAATTGAGAGAAAAATATTGCAAGAATTGAGCAAAGATTGGCCAGATTTCTATTCATTGGTATCTTTACATGTTTTAAACAGTAATTAGAATGTAATAATTCAATCAAAATTATAATGAATGTTGCCATATTGTAATACATTAAAATCACTATGTAAAATAATAATCTAAAACGATAAATTAAGTTATTTTAAGGCCAACAAACAAACAAACATCTTCTTAAAAATGTACATAAAAAAATTTCTCCCTGCGAACAGTTCAAAATCTTCTAACGACACCAAACTTTTTAAAAGATAAGGGATTTTGATCAGTCAGATGAATATCTTGAGTTAGCAGACCAGAAATAACTTGAGGAAGAGAAAGTTTTATTATTGTTAAAAGATCAAGTAAAAAAAAAAACTATTATTTTTCGTGATATATGTAATATTAAAAATACAACTGTCTACAACTGTCTTGAAATTAATTAACAATATTTTTTGCTCTGTTTTTCATTTTGAATAGAAAATATATACGGTAGGCTGCTAATCCGCACAGCTTCTTGATTGAAGTGAGAGAAAAATATTGCAAGAATTGAGCAAAGATTGTGCAGATTTCTATTCATTGGTATCTTTACATGTTTTAAACAGTAATTAGAATGTAATAATGCAATCAAAATTATAATGAATGTTGCCATATCGTAATAAATTAAAATCACTATGTAAAATAATAATCTAAAACGATAAATTAAGATAATTTAAGACCAACAAACAAACAAACATCTTCTTAAAAACGTACATAAAAAAATTTCTCCCTGCGAACAGTTCAAAATCTTCTAACGACACCAAACCTTTTTAAAAGATAAGGGATTTTGATCAGTCAGATGAATATCTTGAGTTAGCAGACCAGAAATAACTTGAGGAAGAGAAAGTTTTATTATTGTTAAAAGATCAAGTAAAAAAAAACTATTATTTTTCGTGATATATGTAATATTAAAAATACAACTGTCTACAACTGTCTTGAAATTAATTAACAATATTTTTTGCTCTGTTTTTCATTTTGAATAGAAAATATATACGGTAGGCTGCTAATCCGCACAGCTTCTTGATTGAAGTGAGAGAAAAATATTGCAAGAATTGAGCAAAGATTGTGCAGATTTCTATTCATTGGTATCTTTACATGTTTTAAACAGTAATTAGAATGTAATAATGCAATCAAAATTATAATGAATGTTGCCATATCCTAATAAATTAAAATCACTATGTAAAATAATAATCTAAAACGATAAATTAAGATAATTTAAGACCAACAAACAAACAAACATCTTCTTAAAAACGTACATAAAAAATTTCTCCCTGCGAACAGTTCAAAATCTTCTAACGACACCAAACCTTTTTAAAAGATAAGGGATTTTGATCAGTCAGATGAATATCTTGAGTTAGCAGACCAGAAATAACTTGAGGAAGAGAAAGTTTTATTATTGTTAAAAGATCAAGTAAAAAAAAAAAACTATTATTTTTCGTGATATATGTAATATTAAAAATACAACTGTCTACAACTGTCTTGAAATTAAATAACAATATTTTTTGCTCTGTTTTTCATTTTGAATAGAAAATATATACGGTAGGCTGCTAATCCGCACAGCTTCTTGATTGAATTGAGAGAAAAATATTGCAAGAATTGAGCAAAGATTGGCCAGATTTCTATTCATTGGTATCTTTACATGTTTTAAACAGTAATTAGAATGTAATAATTCAATCAAAATTATAATGAATGTTGCCATATTGTAATACATTAAAATCACTATGTAAAATAATAATCTAAAACGATAAATTAAGTTATTTTAAGGCCAACAAACAAACAAACATCTTCTTAAAAATGTACATAAAAAAATTTCTCCCTGCGAACAGTTCAAAATCTTCTAACGACACCAAACTTTTTAAAAGATAAGGGATTTTGATCAGTCAGATGAATATCTTGAGTTAGCAGACCAGAAATAACTTGAGGAAGAGAAAGTTTTATTATTGTTAAAAGATCAAGTAAAAAAAAAAACTATTATTTTTCGTGATATATGTAATATTAAAAATACAACTGTCTACAACTGTCTTGAAATTAATTAACAATATTTTTTGCTCTGTTTTTCATTTTGAATAGAAAATATATACGGTAGGCTGCTAATCCGCACAGCTTCTTGATTGAAGTGAGAGAAAAATATTGCAAGAATTGAGCAAAGATTGTGCAGATTTCTATTCATTGGTATCTTTACATGTTTTAAACAGTAATTAGAATGTAATAATGCAATCAAAATTATAATGAATGTTGCCATATCGTAATAAATTAAAATCACTATGTAAAATAATAATCTAAAACGATAAATTAAGATAATTTAAGACCAACAAACAAACAAACATCTTCTTAAAAACGTACATAAAAAAATTTCTCCCTGCGAACAGTTCAAAATCTTCTAACGACACCAAACCTTTTTAAAAGATAAGGGATTTTGATCAGTCAGATGAATATCTTGAGTTAGCAGACCAGAAATAACTTGAGGAAGAGAAAGTTTTATTATTGTTAAAAGATCAAGTAAAAAAAAACTATTATTTTTCGTGATATATGTAATATTAAAAATACAACTGTCTACAACTGTCTTGAAATTAATTAACAATATTTTTTGCTCTGTTTTTCATTTTGAATAGAAAATATATACGGTAGGCTGCTAATCCGCACAGCTTCTTGATTGAAGTGAGAGAAAAATATTGCAAGAATTGAGCAAAGATTGTGCAGATTTCTATTCATTGGTATCTTTACATGTTTTAAACAGTAATTAGAATGTAATAATGCAATCAAAATTATAATGAATGTTGCCATATCGTAATAAATTAAAATCACTATGTAAAATAATTATCTAAAACGATAAATTAAGATAATTTAAGACCAACAAACAAACAAACATCTTCTTAAAAACGTACATAAACAAATTTCTCCCTGCGAACAGTTCAAAATCTTCTAACGACACCAAACTTTTTAAAAGATAAGGGATTTTGATCAGTCAGATGAATATCTTGAGTTAGCAGACCAGAAATAACTTGAGGAAGAGAAAGTTTTATTATTGTTAAAAGATCAAGTAAAAAAAAAACTATTATTTTTCGTGATATATGTAATATTAAAAATACAACTGTCTACAACTGTCTTGAAATTAATTAACAATATTTTTTGCTCTGTTTTTCATTTTGAAAAGAAAATATATACGGTAGGCTGCTAATCCGCACAGCTTCTTCATTGAAGTGAGAGAAAAATATTGCAAGAATTGAGCAAAGATTGTGCAGATTTCTATTCATTGGTATCTTTACATGTTTTAAACAGTAATTAGAATGTAATAATGCAATCAAAATTATAATGAATGTTGCCATATCCTAATAAATTAAAATCACTATGTAAAATAATAATCTAAAACGATAAATTAAGATAATTTAAGACCAACAAACAAACAAACATCTTCTTAAAAACGTACATAAAAAATTTCTCCCTGCGAACAGTTCAAAATCTTCTAACGACACCAAACCTTTTTAAAAGATAAGGGATTTTGATCAGTCAGATGAATATCTTGAGTTAGCAGACCAGAAATAACTTGAGGAAGAGAAAGTTTTATTATTGTTAAAAGATCAAGTAAAAAAAAAACTATTATTTTTCGTGATATATGTAATATTAAAAATACAACTGTCTACAACTGTCTTGAAATTAATTAACAATATTTTTTGCTCTGTTTTTCATTTTGAATAGAAAATATATACGGTAGGCTGCTAATCCGCACAGCTTCTTGATTGAATTGAGAGAAAAATATTGCAAGAATTGAGCAAAGATTGGCCAGATTTCTATTCATTGGAATCTTTACATGTTTTAAACAGTAATTAGAATGTAATAATTCAATCAAAATTATAATGAATGTTGCCATATTGTAATACATTAAAATCACTATGTAAAATAATAATCTAAAACGATAAATTAAGATAATTTAAGACCAACAAACAAACAAACATCTTCTTAAAAATGTACATAAAAAAATTTCTCCCTGCGAACAGTTCAAAATCTTCTAACGACACCTTTTTAAAAGATAAGGGATTTTGATCAGTCAGATGAATATCTTGAGTTAGCAGACCAGAAATAACTTGAGGAAGAGAAAGTTTTATTATTGTTAAAAGATCAAGTAAAAAAAAAACTATTATTTTTCGTGATATATATAATATTAAAAATACAACTGTCTACAACTGTCTTGAAATTAATTAACAATATTTTTTGCTCTGTTTTTCATTTTGAATAGAAAATATATACGGTAGGCTGCTAATCCGCACAGCTTCTTGATTGAAGTGAGAGAAAAATATTGCAAGAATTGAGCAAAGATTGTGCAGATTTCTATTCATTGGTATCTTTACATGTTTTAAACAGTAATTAGAATGTAATAATGCAATCAAAATTATAATGAATGTTGCCATATTGTAATACATTAAAATCACTATGTAAAATAATAATCTAAAACGATAAATTAAGATAATTTAAGACCAACAAACAAACAAACATCTTCTTAAAAACGTACATAAAAAAATTTCTCCCTGCGAACAGTTCAAAATCTTCTAACGACACCAAACTTTTTAAAAGATAAGGGATTTTGATCAGTCAGATGAATATCTTGAGTTAGCAGACCAGAAATAACTTGAGGAAGAGAAAGTTTTATTATTGTTAAAAGATCAAGTAAAAAAAAAACTATTATTTTTCGTGATATATGTAATATTAAAAATACAACTGTCCACAACTGTCTTGAAATTAATTAACAATATTTTTTGCTCAGTTTTTTATTTTGAATAGAAAATATATACGGTAGGCTGCTAATCCGCACAGCTTCTTGTTTGAAGTGAGAGAAAAATATTGCAAGAATTGAGCAAAGATTGTGCAGATTTCTATTCATTGGTATCTTTACATGTTTTAAACAGTAATTAGAATGTAATAATGCAATCAAAATTATAATGAATGTTGCCATATCCTAATAAATTAAAATCACTATGTAAAATAATAATCTAAAACGATAAATTAAGATAATTTAAGACCAACAAACAAACAAACATCTTCTTAAAAACGTACATAAAAAATTTCTCCCTGCGAACAGTTCAAAATCTTCTAACGACACCAAACCTTTTTAAAAGATAAGGGATTTTGATCAGTCAGATGAATATCTTGAGTTAGCAGACCAGAAATAACTTGAGGAAGAGAAAGTTTTATTATTGTTAAAAGATCAAGTAAAAAAAAAAACTATTATTTTTCGTGATATATGTAATATTAAAAATACAACTGTCCACAACTGTCTTGAAATTAATTAACAATATTTTTTGCTCTGTTTTTCATTTTGAATAGAAAATATATACGGTAGGCTGCTAATCCGCACAGCTTCTTGATTGAAGTGAGAGAAAAATATTGCAAGAATTGAGCAAAGATTGTGCAGATTTCTATTCATTGGTATCTTTACATGTTTTAAACAGTAATTAGAATGTAATAATGCAATCAAAATTATAATGAATGTTGCCATATCGTAATAAATTAAAATCACTATGTAAAATAATAATCTAAAACGATAAATTAAGATAATTTAAGACCAACAAACAAACAAACATCTTCTTAAAAACGTACATAAAAAAATTTCTCCCTGCGAACAGTTCAAAATCTTCTAACGACACCAAACCTTTTTAAAAGATAAGGGATTTTGATCAGTCAGATGAATATCTTGAGTTAGCAGACCAGAAATAACTTGAGGAAGAGAAAGTTTTATTATTGTTAAAAGATCATGTAAAAAAAAACTATTATTTTTCGTGATATATGTAATATTAAAAATACAACTGTCTACAACTGTCTTGAAATTAATTAACAATATTCTTTGCTCTGTTTTTCATTTTGAATAGAAAATATATACGGTAGGCTGCTAATCCGCACAGCTTCTTGATTGAAGTGAGAGAAAAATATTGCAAGAATTGAGCAAAGATTGTGCAGATTTCTATTCATTGGTATCTTTACATGTTTTAAACAGTAATTAGAATGTAATAATGCAATCAAAATTATAATGAATGTTGCCATATTGTAATACATTAAAATCACTATGTAAAATAATAATCTAAAACGATAAATTAAGATAATTTAAGACCAACAAACAAACAAATATCTTCTTAAAAACGTACATAAAAAAATTTCTCCCTGCGAACAGTTCAAAATCTTCTAACGACACCAAACTTTTTAAAAGATAAGGGATTTTGATCAGTCAGATGAATATCTTGAGTTAGCAGACCAGAAATAACTTGAGGAAGAGAAAGTTTTATTATTGTTAAAAGATCAAGTAAAAAAAAAACTATTATTTTTCGTGATATATGTAATATTATAAATACAACTGTCTACAACTGTCTTGAAATTAATTAACAATATTTTTTGCTCTGTTTTTCATTTTGAATAGAAAATATATACGGTAGGCTGCTAATCCGCACAGCTTCTTGATTGAAGTGAGAGAAAAATATTGCAAGAATTGAGCAAAGATTGTGCAGATTTCTATTCATTGGTATCTTTACATGTTTTAAACAGTAATTAGAATGTAATAATGCAATCAAAATTATAATGAATGTTGCCATATTGTAATACATTAAAATCACTATGTAAAATAATAATCTAAAACGATAAATTAAGATAATTTAAGACCAACAAACAAACAAACATCTTCTTAAAAACGTACATAAAAAAATTTCTCCCTGCGAACAGTTCAAAATCTTCTAACGACACCAAACTTTTTAAAAGATAAGGGATTTTGATCAGTCAGATGAATATCTTGAGTTAGCAGACCAGAAATAACTTGAGGAAGAGAAAGTTTTATTATTGTTAAAAGATCAAGTAAAAAAAAAACTATTATTTTTCGTGATATATGTAATATTATAAATACAACTGTCTACAACTGTCTTGAAATTAATTAACAATATTTTTTGCTCTGTTTTTCATTTTGAATAGAAAATATATACGGTAGGCTGCTAATCCGCACAGCTTCTTGATTGAAGTGAGAGAAAAATATTGCAAGAATTGAGCAAAGATTGTGCAGATTTCTATTCATTGGTATCTTTACATGTTTTAAACAGTAATTAGAATGTAATAATGCAATCAAAATTATAATGAATGTTGCCATATCCTAATAAATTAAAATCACTATGTAAAATAATAATCTAAAACGATAAATTAAGATAATTTAAGACCAACAAACAAACAAACATCTTCTTAAAAACGTACATAAAAAATTTCTCCCTGCGAACAGTTCAAAATCTTCTAACGACACCAAACCTTTTTAAAAGATAAGGGATTTTGATCAGTCAGATGAATATCTTGAGTTAGCAGACCAGAAATAACTTGAGGAAGAGAAAGTTTTATTATTGTTAAAAGATCAAGTAAAAAAAAAAAACTATTATTTTTCGTGATATATGTAATATTAAAAATACAACTGTCTACAACTGTCTTGAAATTAAATAACAATATTTTTTGCTCTGTTTTTCATTTTGAATAGAAAATATATACGGTAGGCTGCTAATCCGCACAGCTTCTTGATTGAATTGAGAGAAAAATATTGCAAGAATTGAGCAAAGATTGGCCAGATTTCTATTCATTGGTATCTTTACATGTTTTAAACAGTAATTAGAATGTAATAATTCAATCAAAATTATAATGAATGTTGCCATATTGTAATACATTAAAATCACTATGTAAAATAATAATCTAAAACGATAAATTAAGTTATTTTAAGGCCAACAAACAAACAAACATCTTCTTAAAAATGTACATAAAAAAATTTCTCCCTGCGAACAGTTCAAAATCTTCTAACGACACCAAACTTTTTAAAAGATAAGGGATTTTGATCAGTCAGATGAATATCTTGAGTTAGCAGACCAGAAATAACTTGAGGAAGAGAAAGTTTTATTATTGTTAAAAGATCAAGTAAAAAAAAAAACTATTATTTTTCGTGATATATGTAATATTAAAAATACAACTGTCTACAACTGTCTTGAAATTAATTAACAATATTTTTTGCTCTGTTTTTCATTTTGAATAGAAAATATATACGGTAGGCTGCTAATCCGCACAGCTTCTTGATTGAAGTGAGAGAAAAATATTGCAAGAATTGAGCAAAGATTGTGCAGATTTCTATTCATTGGTATCTTTACATGTTTTAAACAGTAATTAGAATGTAATAATGCAATCAAAATTATAATGAATGTTGCCATATCGTAATAAATTAAAATCACTATGTAAAATAATAATCTAAAACGATAAATTAAGATAATTTAAGACCAACAAACAAACAAACATCTTCTTAAAAACGTACATAAAAAAATTTCTCCCTGCGAACAGTTCAAAATCTTCTAACGACACCAAACCTTTTTAAAAGATAAGGGATTTTGATCAGTCAGATGAATATCTTGAGTTAGCAGACCAGAAATAACTTGAGGAAGAGAAAGTTTTATTATTGTTAAAAGATCAAGTAAAAAAAAACTATTATTTTTCGTGATATATGTAATATTAAAAATACAACTGTCTACAACTGTCTTGAAATTAATTAACAATATTTTTTGCTCTGTTTTTCATTTTGAATAGAAAATATATACGGTAGGCTGCTAATCCGCACAGCTTCTTGATTGAAGTGAGAGAAAAATATTGCAAGAATTGAGCAAAGATTGTGCAGATTTCTATTCATTGGTATCTTTACATGTTTTAAACAGTAATTAGAATGTAATAATGCAATCAAAATTATAATGAATGTTGCCATATCCTAATAAATTAAAATCACTATGTAAAATAATAATCTAAAACGATAAATTAAGATAATTTAAGACCAACAAACAAACAAACATCTTCTTAAAAACGTACATAAAAAATTTCTCCCTGCGAACAGTTCAAAATCTTCTAACGACACCAAACCTTTTTAAAAGATAAGGGATTTTGATCAGTCAGATGAATATCTTGAGTTAGCAGACCAGAAATAACTTGAGGAAGAGAAAGTTTTATTATTGTTAAAAGATCAAGTAAAAAAAAAAAACTATTATTTTTCGTGATATATGTAATATTAAAAATACAACTGTCTACAACTGTCTTGAAATTAAATAACAATATTTTTTGCTCTGTTTTTCATTTTGAATAGAAAATATATACGGTAGGCTGCTAATCCGCACAGCTTCTTGATTGAATTGAGAGAAAAATATTGCAAGAATTGAGCAAAGATTGGCCAGATTTCTATTCATTGGTATCTTTACATGTTTTAAACAGTAATTAGAATGTAATAATTCAATCAAAATTATAATGAATGTTGCCATATTGTAATACATTAAAATCACTATGTAAAATAATAATCTAAAACGATAAATTAAGTTATTTTAAGGCCAACAAACAAACAAACATCTTCTTAAAAATGTACATAAAAAAATTTCTCCCTGCGAACAGTTCAAAATCTTCTAACGACACCAAACTTTTTAAAAGATAAGGGATTTTGATCAGTCAGATGAATATCTTGAGTTAGCAGACCAGAAATAACTTGAGGAAGAGAAAGTTTTATTATTGTTAAAAGATCAAGTAAAAAAAAAAACTATTATTTTTCGTGATATATGTAATATTAAAAATACAACTGTCTACAACTGTCTTGAAATTAATTAACAATATTTTTTGCTCTGTTTTTCATTTTGAATAGAAAATATATACGGTAGGCTGCTAATCCGCACAGCTTCTTGATTGAAGTGAGAGAAAAATATTGCAAGAATTGAGCAAAGATTGTGCAGATTTCTATTCATTGGTATCTTTACATGTTTTAAACAGTAATTAGAATGTAATAATGCAATCAAAATTATAATGAATGTTGCCATATCGTAATAAATTAAAATCACTATGTAAAATAATAATCTAAAACGATAAATTAAGATAATTTAAGACCAACAAACAAACAAACATCTTCTTAAAAACGTACATAAAAAAATTTCTCCCTGCGAACAGTTCAAAATCTTCTAACGACACCAAACCTTTTTAAAAGATAAGGGATTTTGATCAGTCAGATGAATATCTTGAGTTAGCAGACCAGAAATAACTTGAGGAAGAGAAAGTTTTATTATTGTTAAAAGATCAAGTAAAAAAAAACTATTATTTTTCGTGATATATGTAATATTAAAAATACAACTGTCTACAACTGTCTTGAAATTAATTAACAATATTTTTTGCTCTGTTTTTCATTTTGAATAGAAAATATATACGGTAGGCTGCTAATCCGCACAGCTTCTTGATTGAAGTGAGAGAAAAATATTGCAAGAATTGAGCAAAGATTGTGCAGATTTCTATTCATTGGTATCTTTACATGTTTTAAACAGTAATTAGAATGTAATAATGCAATCAAAATTATAATGAATGTTGCCATATCGTAATAAATTAAAATCACTATGTAAAATAATTATCTAAAACGATAAATTAAGATAATTTAAGACCAACAAACAAACAAACATCTTCTTAAAAACGTACATAAACAAATTTCTCCCTGCGAACAGTTCAAAATCTTCTAACGACACCAAACTTTTTAAAAGATAAGGGATTTTGATCAGTCAGATGAATATCTTGAGTTAGCAGACCAGAAATAACTTGAGGAAGAGAAAGTTTTATTATTGTTAAAAGATCAAGTAAAAAAAAAAACTATTATTTTTCGTGATATATGTAATATTAAAAATACAACTGTCTACAACTGTCTTGAAATTAATTAACAATATTTTTTGCTCTGTTTTTCATTTTGAAAAGAAAATATATACGGTAGGCTGCTAATCCGCTCAGCTTCTTCATTGAAGTGAGAGAAAAATATTGCAAGAATTGAGCAAAGATTGTGCAGATTTCTATTCATTGGTATCTTTACATGTTTTAAACAGTAATTAGAATGTAATAATGCAATCAAAATTATAATGAATGTTGCCATATCCTAATAAATTAAAATCACTATGTAAAATAATAATCTAAAACGATAAATTAAGATAATTTAAGACCAACAAACAAACAAACATCTTCTTAAAAACGTACATAAAAAATTTCTCCCTGCGAACAGTTCAAAATCTTCTAACGACACCAAACCTTTTTAAAAGATAAGGGATTTTGATCAGTCAGATGAATATCTTGAGTTAGCAGACCAGAAATAACTTGAGGAAGAGAAAGTTTTATTATTGTTAAAAGATCAAGTAAAAAAAAAACTATTATTTTTCGTGATATATGTAATATTAAAAATACAACTGTCTACAACTGTCTTGAAATTAATTAACAATATTTTTTGCTCTGTTTTTCATTTTGAATAGAAAATATATACGGTAGGCTGCTAATCCGCACAGCTTCTTGATTGAATTGAGAGAAAAATATTGCAAGAATTGAGCAAAGATTGGCCAGATTTCTATTCATTGGAATCTTTACATGTTTTAAACAGTAATTAGAATGTAATAATTCAATCAAAATTATAATGAATGTTGCCATATTGTAATACATTAAAATCACTATGTAAAATAATAATCTAAAACGATAAATTAAGATAATTTAAGACCAACAAACAAACAAACATCTTCTTAAAAATGTACATAAAAAAATTTCTCCCTGCGAACAGTTCAAAATCTTCTAACGACACCTTTTTAAAAGATAAGGGATTTTGATCAGTCAGATGAATATCTTGAGTTAGCAGACCAGAAATAACTTGAGGAAGAGAAAGTTTTATTATTGTTAAAAGATCAAGTAAAAAAAAAACTATTATTTTTCGTGATATATATAATATTAAAAATACAACTGTCTACAACTGTCTTGAAATTAATTAACAATATTTTTTGCTCTGTTTTTCATTTTGAATAGAAAATATATACGGTAGGCTGCTAATCCGCACAGCTTCTTGATTGAAGTGAGAGAAAAATATTGCAAGAATTGAGCAAAGATTGTGCAGATTTCTATTCATTGGTATCTTTACATGTTTTAAACAGTAATTAGAATGTAATAATGCAATCAAAATTATAATGAATGTTGCCATATTGTAATACATTAAAATCACTATGTAAAATAATAATCTAAAACGATAAATTAAGATAATTTAAGACCAACAAACAAACAAACATCTTCTTAAAAACGTACATAAAAAAATTTCTCCCTGCGAACAGTTCAAAATCTTCTAACGACACCAAACTTTTTAAAAGATAAGGGATTTTGATCAGTCAGATGAATATCTTGAGTTAGCAGACCAGAAATAACTTGAGGAAGAGAAAGTTTTATTATTGTTAAAAGATCAAGTAAAAAAAAAACTATTATTTTTCGTGATATATGTAATATTAAAAATACAACTGTCCACAACTGTCTTGAAATTAATTAACAATATTTTTTGCTCAGTTTTTTATTTTGAATAGAAAATATATACGGTAGGCTGCTAATCCGCACAGCTTCTTGTTTGAAGTGAGAGAAAAATATTGCAAGAATTGAGCAAAGATTGTGCAGATTTCTATTCATTGGTATCTTTACATGTTTTAAACAGTAATTAGAATGTAATAATGCAATCAAAATTATAATGAATGTTGCCATATCCTAATAAATTAAAATCACTATGTAAAATAATAATCTAAAACGATAAATTAAGATAATTTAAGACCAACAAACAAACAAACATCTTCTTAAAAACGTACATAAAAAATTTCTCCCTGCGAACAGTTCAAAATCTTCTAACGACACCAAACCTTTTTAAAAGATAAGGGATTTTGATCAGTCAGATGAATATCTTGAGTTAGCAGACCAGAAATAACTTGAGGAAGAGAAAGTTTTATTATTGTTAAAAGATCAAGTAAAAAAAAAACTATTATTTTTCGTGATATATGTAATATTAAAAATACAACTGTCTACAACTGTCTTGAAATTAATTAACAATATTTTTTGCTCTGTTTTTCATTTTGAATAGAAAATATATACGGTAGGCTGCTAATCCGCACAGCTTCTTGACTGAATTGAGAGAAAAATATTGCAAGAATTGAGCAAAGATTGGCCAGATTTCTATTCATTGGTATCTTTACATGTTTTAAACAGTAATTAGAATGTAATAATTCAATCAAAATTATAATGAATGTTGCCATATTGTAATACATTAAAATCACTATGTAAAATAATAATCTAAAACGATAAATTAAGATAATTTAAGACCAACAAACAAACAAACATCTTCTTAAAAACGTATATAAAAAAATTTCTCCCTGCGAACAGTTCAAAATCTTCTAACGACACCTTTTTAAAAGATAAGGGATTTTGATCAGTCAGATGAATATCTTGAGTTAGCAGACCAGAAATAACTTGAGGAAGAGAAAGTTTTATTATTGTTAAAAGATCAAGTAAAAAATAAAAAACTATTATTTTTCGTGATATATGTAATATTAAAAATACAACTGTCTACAACTGTCTTGAAATTAATTAACAATATTTTTTGCTCTGTTTTTCATTTTGAATAGAAAATATATACGGTAGGCTGCTAATCCGCACAGCTTCTTGATTGAAGTGAGAGAAAAATATTGCAAGAATTGAGCAAAGATTGTGCAGATTTCTATTCATTGGTATCTTTACATGTTTTAAACAGTAATTAGAATGTAATAATGCAATCAAAATTATAATGAATGTTGCCATATTGTAATACATTAAAATCACTATGTAAAATAATAATCTAAAACGATAAATTAAGATAATTTAAGACCAACAAACAAACAAACATCTTCTTAAAAACGTACATAAAAAAATTTCTCCCTGCGAACAGTTCAAAATCTTCTAACGACACCAAACTTTTTAAAAGATAAGGGATTTTGATCAGTCAGATGAATATCTTGAGTTAGCAGACCAGAAATAACTTGAGGAAGAGAAAGTTTTATTATTGTTAAAAGATCAAGTAAAAAAAAAACTATTATTTTTCGTGATATATGTAATATTATAAATACAACTGTCTACAACTGTCTTGAAATTAATTAACAATATTTTTTGCTCTGTTTTTCATTTTGAATAGAAAATATATACGGTAGGCTGCTAATCCGCACAGCTTCTTGATTGAAGTGAGAGAAAAATATTGCAAGAATTGAGCAAAGATTGTGCAGATTTCTATTCATTGGTATCTTTACATGTTTTAAACAGTAATTAGAATGTAATAATGCAATCAAAATTATAATGAATGTTGCCATATCCTAATAAATTAAAATCACTATGTAAAATAATAATCTAAAACGATAAATTAAGATAATTTAAGACCAACAAACAAACAAACATCTTCTTAAAAACGTACATAAAAAATTTCTCCCTGCGAACAGTTCAAAATCTTCTAACGACACCAAACCTTTTTAAAAGATAAGGGATTTTGATCAGTCAGATGAATATCTTGAGTTAGCAGACCAGAAATAACTTGAGGAAGAGAAAGTTTTATTATTGTTAAAAGATCAAGTAAAAAAAAAAAACTATTATTTTTCGTGATATATGTAATATTAAAAATACAACTGTCTACAACTGTCTTGAAATTAAATAACAATATTTTTTGCTCTGTTTTTCATTTTGAATAGAAAATATATACGGTAGGCTGCTAATCCGCACAGCTTCTTGATTGAATTGAGAGAAAAATATTGCAAGAATTGAGCAAAGATTGGCCAGATTTCTATTCATTGGTATCTTTACATGTTTTAAACAGTAATTAGAATGTAATAATTCAATCAAAATTATAATGAATGTTGCCATATTGTAATACATTAAAATCACTATGTAAAATAATAATCTAAAACGATAAATTAAGTTATTTTAAGGCCAACAAACAAACAAACATCTTCTTAAAAATGTACATAAAAAAATTTCTCCCTGCGAACAGTTCAAAATCTTCTAACGACACCAAACTTTTTAAAAGATAAGGGATTTTGATCAGTCAGATGAATATCTTGAGTTAGCAGACCAGAAATAACTTGAGGAAGAGAAAGTTTTATTATTGTTAAAAGATCAAGTAAAAAAAAAAACTATTATTTTTCGTGATATATGTAATATTAAAAATACAACTGTCTACAACTGTCTTGAAATTAATTAACAATATTTTTTGCTCTGTTTTTCATTTTGAATAGAAAATATATACGGTAGGCTGCTAATCCGCACAGCTTCTTGATTGAAGTGAGAGAAAAATATTGCAAGAATTGAGCAAAGATTGTGCAGATTTCTATTCATTGGTATCTTTACATGTTTTAAACAGTAATTAGAATGTAATAATGCAATCAAAATTATAATGAATGTTGCCATATCGTAATAAATTAAAATCACTATGTAAAATAATAATCTAAAACGATAAATTAAGATAATTTAAGACCAACAAACAAACAAACATCTTCTTAAAAACGTACATAAAAAAATTTCTCCCTGCGAACAGTTCAAAATCTTCTAACGACACCAAACCTTTTTAAAAGATAAGGGATTTTGATCAGTCAGATGAATATCTTGAGTTAGCAGACCAGAAATAACTTGAGGAAGAGAAAGTTTTATTATTGTTAAAAGATCAAGTAAAAAAAAACTATTATTTTTCGTGATATATGTAATATTAAAAATACAACTGTCTACAACTGTCTTGAAATTAATTAACAATATTTTTTGCTCTGTTTTTCATTTTGAATAGAAAATATATACGGTAGGCTGCTAATCCGCACAGCTTCTTGATTGAAGTGAGAGAAAAATATTGCAAGAATTGAGCAAAGATTGTGCAGATTTCTATTCATTGGTATCTTTACATGTTTTAAACAGTAATTAGAATGTAATAATGCAATCAAAATTATAATGAATGTTGCCATATCCTAATAAATTAAAATCACTATGTAAAATAATAATCTAAAACGATAAATTAAGATAATTTAAGACCAACAAACAAACAAACATCTTCTTAAAAACGTACATAAAAAATTTCTCCCTGCGAACAGTTCAAAATCTTCTAACGACACCAAACCTTTTTAAAAGATAAGGGATTTTGATCAGTCAGATGAATATCTTGAGTTAGCAGACCAGAAATAACTTGAGGAAGAGAAAGTTTTATTATTGTTAAAAGATCAAGTAAAAAAAAAAAACTATTATTTTTCGTGATATATGTAATATTAAAAATACAACTGTCTACAACTGTCTTGAAATTAAATAACAATATTTTTTGCTCTGTTTTTCATTTTGAATAGAAAATATATACGGTAGGCTGCTAATCCGCACAGCTTCTTGATTGAATTGAGAGAAAAATATTGCAAGAATTGAGCAAAGATTGGCCAGATTTCTATTCATTGGTATCTTTACATGTTTTAAACAGTAATTAGAATGTAATAATTCAATCAAAATTATAATGAATGTTGCCATATTGTAATACATTAAAATCACTATGTAAAATAATAATCTAAAACGATAAATTAAGTTATTTTAAGGCCAACAAACAAACAAACATCTTCTTAAAAATGTACATAAAAAAATTTCTCCCTGCGAACAGTTCAAAATCTTCTAACGACACCAAACTTTTTAAAAGATAAGGGATTTTGATCAGTCAGATGAATATCTTGAGTTAGCAGACCAGAAATAACTTGAGGAAGAGAAAGTTTTATTATTGTTAAAAGATCAAGTAAAAAAAAAAACTATTATTTTTCGTGATATATGTAATATTAAAAATACAACTGTCTACAACTGTCTTGAAATTAATTAACAATATTTTTTGCTCTGTTTTTCATTTTGAATAGAAAATATATACGGTAGGCTGCTAATCCGCACAGCTTCTTGATTGAAGTGAGAGAAAAATATTGCAAGAATTGAGCAAAGATTGTGCAGATTTCTATTCATTGGTATCTTTACATGTTTTAAACAGTAATTAGAATGTAATAATGCAATCAAAATTATAATGAATGTTGCCATATCGTAATAAATTAAAATCACTATGTAAAATAATAATCTAAAACGATAAATTAAGATAATTTAAGACCAACAAACAAACAAACATCTTCTTAAAAACGTACATAAAAAAATTTCTCCCTGCGAACAGTTCAAAATCTTCTAACGACACCAAACCTTTTTAAAAGATAAGGGATTTTGATCAGTCAGATGAATATCTTGAGTTAGCAGACCAGAAATAACTTGAGGAAGAGAAAGTTTTATTATTGTTAAAAGATCAAGTAAAAAAAAACTATTATTTTTCGTGATATATGTAATATTAAAAATACAACTGTCTACAACTGTCTTGAAATTAATTAACAATATTTTTTGCTCTGTTTTTCATTTTGAATAGAAAATATATACGGTAGGCTGCTAATCCGCACAGCTTCTTGATTGAAGTGAGAGAAAAATATTGCAAGAATTGAGCAAAGATTGTGCAGATTTCTATTCATTGGTATCTTTACATGTTTTAAACAGTAATTAGAATGTAATAATGCAATCAAAATTATAATGAATGTTGCCATATCGTAATAAATTAAAATCACTATGTAAAATAATTATCTAAAACGATAAATTAAGATAATTTAAGACCAACAAACAAACAAACATCTTCTTAAAAACGTACATAAACAAATTTCTCCCTGCGAACAGTTCAAAATCTTCTAACGACACCAAACTTTTTAAAAGATAAGGGATTTTGATCAGTCAGATGAATATCTTGAGTTAGCAGACCAGAAATAACTTGAGGAAGAGAAAGTTTTATTATTGTTAAAAGATCAAGTAAAAAAAAAAACTATTATTTTTCGTGATATATGTAATATTAAAAATACAACTGTCTACAACTGTCTTGAAATTAATTAACAATATTTTTTGCTCTGTTTTTCATTTTGAAAAGAAAATATATACGGTAGGCTGCTAATCCGCACAGCTTCTTCATTGAAGTGAGAGAAAAATATTGCAAGAATTGAGCAAAGATTGTGCAGATTTCTATTCATTGGTATCTTTACATGTTTTAAACAGTAATTAGAATGTAATAATGCAATCAAAATTATAATGAATGTTGCCATATCCTAATAAATTAAAATCACTATGTAAAATAATAATCTAAAACGATAAATTAAGATAATTTAAGACCAACAAACAAACAAACATCTTCTTAAAAACGTACATAAAAAATTTCTCCCTGCGAACAGTTCAAAATCTTCTAACGACACCAAACCTTTTTAAAAGATAAGGGATTTTGATCAGTCAGATGAATATCTTGAGTTAGCAGACCAGAAATAACTTGAGGAAGAGAAAGTTTTATTATTGTTAAAAGATCAAGTAAAAAAAAAACTATTATTTTTCGTGATATATGTAATATTAAAAATACAACTGTCTACAACTGTCTTGAAATTAATTAACAATATTTTTTGCTCTGTTTTTCATTTTGAATAGAAAATATATACGGTAGGCTGCTAATCCGCACAGCTTCTTGATTGAATTGAGAGAAAAATATTGCAAGAATTGAGCAAAGATTGGCCAGATTTCTATTCATTGGAATCTTTACATGTTTTAAACAGTAATTAGAATGTAATAATTCAATCAAAATTATAATGAATGTTGCCATATTGTAATACATTAAAATCACTATGTAAAATAATAATCTAAAACGATAAATTAAGATAATTTAAGACCAACAAACAAACAAACATCTTCTTAAAAATGTACATAAAAAAATTTCTCCCTGCGAACAGTTCAAAATCTTCTAACGACACCTTTTTAAAAGATAAGGGATTTTGATCAGTCAGATGAATATCTTGAGTTAGCAGACCAGAAATAACTTGAGGAAGAGAAAGTTTTATTATTGTTAAAAGATCAAGTAAAAAAAAAACTATTATTTTTCGTGATATATATAATATTAAAAATACAACTGTCTACAACTGTCTTGAAATTAATTAACAATATTTTTTGCTCTGTTTTTCATTTTGAATAGAAAATATATACGGTAGGCTGCTAATCCGCACAGCTTCTTGATTGAAGTGAGAGAAAAATATTGCAAGAATTGAGCAAAGATTGTGCAGATTTCTATTCATTGGTATCTTTACATGTTTTAAACAGTAATTAGAATGTAATAATGCAATCAAAATTATAATGAATGTTGCCATATTGTAATACATTAAAATCACTATGTAAAATAATAATCTAAAACGATAAATTAAGATAATTTAAGACCAACAAACAAACAAACATCTTCTTAAAAACGTACATAAAAAAATTTCTCCCTGCGAACAGTTCAAAATCTTCTAACGACACCAAACTTTTTAAAAGATAAGGGATTTTGATCAGTCAGATGAATATCTTGAGTTAGCAGACCAGAAATAACTTGAGGAAGAGAAAGTTTTATTATTGTTAAAAGATCAAGTAAAAAAAAAACTATTATTTTTCGTGATATATGTAATATTAAAAATACAACTGTCCACAACTGTCTTGAAATTAATTAACAATATTTTTTGCTCAGTTTTTTATTTTGAATAGAAAATATATACGGTAGGCTGCTAATCCGCACAGCTTCTTGTTTGAAGTGAGAGAAAAATATTGCAAGAATTGAGCAAAGATTGTGCAGATTTCTATTCATTGGTATCTTTACATGTTTTAAACAGTAATTAGAATGTAATAATGCAATCAAAATTATAATGAATGTTGCCATATCCTAATAAATTAAAATCACTATGTAAAATAATAATCTAAAACGATAAATTAAGATAATTTAAGACCAACAAACAAACAAACATCTTCTTAAAAACGTACATAAAAAATTTCTCCCTGCGAACAGTTCAAAATCTTCTAACGACACCAAACCTTTTTAAAAGATAAGGGATTTTGATCAGTCAGATGAATATCTTGAGTTAGCAGACCAGAAATAACTTGAGGAAGAGAAAGTTTTATTATTGTTAAAAGATCAAGTAAAAAAAAAACTATTATTTTTCGTGATATATGTAATATTAAAAATACAACTGTCTACAACTGTCTTGAAATTAATTAACAATATTTTTTGCTCTGTTTTTCATTTTGAATAGAAAATATATACGGTAGGCTGCTAATCCGCACAGCTTCTTGACTGAATTGAGAGAAAAATATTGCAAGAATTGAGCAAAGATTGGCCAGATTTCTATTCATTGGTATCTTTACATGTTTTAAACAGTAATTAGAATGTAATAATTCAATCAAAATTATAATGAATGTTGCCATATTGTAATACATTAAAATCACTATGTAAAATAATAATCTAAAACGATAAATTAAGATAATTTAAGACCAACAAACAAACAAACATCTTCTTAAAAACGTATATAAAAAAATTTCTCCCTGCGAACAGTTCAAAATCTTCTAACGACACCTTTTTAAAAGATAAGGGATTTTGATCAGTCAGATGAATATCTTGAGTTAGCAGACCAGAAATAACTTGAGGAAGAGAAAGTTTTATTATTGTTAAAAGATCAAGTAAAAAATAAAAAACTATTATTTTTCGTGATATATGTAATATTAAAAATACAACTGTCTACAACTGTCTTGAAATTAATTAACAATATTTTTTGCTCTGTTTTTCATTTTGAATAGAAAATATATACGGTAGGCTGCTAATCCGCACAGCTTCTTGATTGAAGTGAGAGAAAAATATTGCAAGAATTGAGCAAAGATTGTGCAGATTTCTATTCATTGGTATCTTTACATGTTTTAAACAGTAATTAGAATGTAATAATGCAATCAAAATTATAATGAATGTTGCCATATCGTAATAATTAAAATCACTATGTAAAATAATAATCTAAAACGATAAATTAAGATAATTTAAGACCAACAAACAAACAAACATCTTCTTAAAAACGTACATAAAAAAATTTCTCCCTGCGAACAGTTCAAAATCTTCTAACGACACCAAACTTTTTAAAAGATAAGGGATTTTGATCAGTCAGATGAATATCTTGAGTTAGCAGACCAGAAATAACTTGAGGAAGAGAAAGTTTTATTATTGTTAAAAGATCAAGTAAAAAAAAACTATTATTTTTCGTGATATATGTAATATTAAAAATACAACTGTCTACAACTGTCTTGAAATTAATTAACAATATTTTTTGCTCTGTTTTTCATTTTGAATAGAAAATATATACGGTAGGCTGCTAATCCGCACAGCTTCTTGATTGAAGTGAGAGAAAAATATTGCAAGAATTGAGCAAAGATTGTGCAGATTTCTATTCATTGGTATCTTTACATGTTTTAAACAGTAATTAGAATGTAATAATGCAATCAAAATTATAATGAATGTTGCCATATCGTAATAAATTAAAATCACTATGTAAAATAATAATCTAAAACGATAAATTAAGATAATTTAAGACCAACAAACAAACAAACATCTTCTTAAAAACGTACATAAAAAATTTCTCCCTGCGAACAGTTCAAAATCTTCTAACGACACCAAACCTTTATAAAGATAAGGGATTTTGATCAGTCAGATGAATATCTTGAGTTAGCAGACCAGAAATAACTTGAGGAAGGGAAAGTTTTATTATTGTTAAAAGATCAAGTAAAAAAAAAAAACTATTATTTTTCGTGATATATGTAATATTAAAAATACAACTGTCTACAACTGTCTTGATATTAATTAACAATATTTTTTGCTCTGTTTTTCATTTTGAATAGAAAATATATACGGTAGGCTGCTAATCTGCACATGATTGAAGTGAGAGAAAAATATTGCAAGAATTGAGCAAAGATTGTGCAGATTTCTATTCATTGGTATCTTTACATGTTTTAAACAGTAATTAGAATGTAATAATGCAATCAAAATTATAATGAATGTTGCCATATCCTAATAAATTAAAATCACTATGTAAAATAATAATCTAAAACGATAAATTAAGATAATTTAAGACCAACAAACAAACAAACATCTTCTTAAAAACGTACATAAATAATTTCTCCCTGCGAACAGTTCAAAATCTTCTAACGACACCAAACCTTTTTAAAAGATAAGGGATTTTGATCAGTCAGATGAATATCTTGAGTTAGCAGACCAGAAATAACTTGAGGAAGAGAAAGTATTATTATTGTTAAAAGATCAAGTAAAAAAAAAAAAACTATTATTTTTCGTGATATATGTAATATTAAAAATACAACTGTCTACAACTGTCTTGAAATTAATTAACAATATTTTTTGCTCTGTTTTTCATTTTGAATAGAAAATATATACGGTAGGCTGCTAATCCGCACAGCTTCTTGATTGAAGTGAGAGAAAAATATTGCAAGAATTGAGCAAAGATTGTGCAGATTTCTATTCATTGGTATCTTTACATGTTTTAAACAGTAATTAGAATGTAATAATGCAATCAAAATTATAATGAATGTTGCCATATCCTAATAAATTAAAATCACTATGTAAAATAATAATCTAAAACGATAAATTAAGATAATTTAAGACCAACAAACAAACAAACATCTTCTTAAAAACGTACATAAAAAATTTCTCCCTGCGAACAGTTCAAAATCTTCTAACGACACCAAACCTTTTTAAAAGATAAGGGATTTTGATCAGTCAGATGAATATCTTGAGTTAGCAGACCAGAAATAACTTGAGGAAGGGAAAGTTTTATTATTGTTAAAAGATCAAGTAAAAAAAAAGTAACTATTATTTTTCGTGATATATGTAATATTAAAAATACAACTGTCTACAACTGTCTTGATATTAATTAACAATATTTTTTGCTCTGTTTTTCATTTTGAATAGAAAATATATACGGTAGGCTGCTAATCCGCACAGCTTCTTGATTGAAGTGAGAGAAAAATATTGCAAGAATTGAGCAAAGATTGTGCAGATTTCTATTCATTGGTATCTTTACATGTTTTAAACAGTAATTAGAATGTAATAATTCAATCAAAATTATAATGAATGTTGCCATATTGTAATACATTAAAATCACTATGTAAAATAATAATCTAAAACGATAAATTAAGATAATTTAAGACCAACAAACAAACAAACATCTTCTTAAAAATGTACATAAAAAAATTTCTCCCTGCGAACAGTTCAAAATCTTCTAACGACACCAAACTTTTTAAAAGATAAGGGATTTTGATCAGTCAGATGAATATCTTGAGTTAGCAGACCAGAAATAACTTGAGGAAGAGAAAGTTTTATTATTGTTAAAAGATCAAGTAAAAAAAAAACTATTATTTTTCGTGATATATGTAATATTATAAATACAACTGTCTACAACTGTCTTGAAATTAATTAACAATATTTTTTGCTCTGTTTTTCATTTTGAATAGAAAATATATACGGTAGGCTGCTAATCCGCACAGCTTCTTGATTGAAGTGAGAGAAAAATATTGCAAGAATTGAGCAAAGATTGTGCAGATTTCTATTCATTGGTATCTTTACATGTTTTAAACAGTAATTAGAATGTAATAATGCAATCAAAATTATAATGAATGTTGCCATATCCTAATAAATTAAAATCACTATGTAAAATAATAATCTAAAACGATAAATTAAGATAATTTAAGACCAACAAACAAACAAACATCTTCTTAAAAACGTACATAAAAAATTTCTCCCTGCGAACAGTTCAAAATCTTCTAACGACACCAAACCTTTTTAAAAGATAAGGGATTTTGATCAGTCAGATGAATATCTTGAGTTAGCAGACCAGAAATAACTTGAGGAAGAGAAAGTTTTATTATTGTTAAAAGATCAAGTAAAAAAAAAAAAACTATTATTTTTCGTGATATATGTAATATTAAAAATACAACTGTCTACAACTGTCTTGAAATTAATTAACAATATTTTTTGCTCTGTTTTTCATTTTGAATAGAAAATATATACGGTAGGCTGCTAATCCGCACAGCTTCTTGATTGAAGTGAGAGAAAAATATTGCAAGAATTGAGCAAAGATTGTGCAGATTTCTATTCATTGGTATCTTTACATGTTTTAAACAGTAATTAGAATGTAATAATGCAATCAAAATTATAATGAATGTTGCCATATCGTAATAAATTAAAATCACTATGTAAAATAATAATCTAAAACGATAAATTAAGATAATTTAAGACCAACAAACAAACAAACATCTTCTTAAAAACGTACATAAAAAATTTCTCCCTACGAACAGTTCAAAATCTTCTAACGACACCAAACCTTTTTAAAAGATAAGGGATTTTGATCAGTCAGATGAATATCTTGAGTTAGCAGACCAGAAATAAATTGAGGAAGGGAAAGTTTTGTTATTGTTAAAAGATCAAGTAAAAAAAAAAACTATTATTTTTCGTGATATATGTAATATTAAAAATACAACTGTCTACAACTGTCTTGATATTAATTAACAATATTTTTTGCTCTGTTTTTAATTTTGAATAGAAAATATATACGGTAGGCTGCCAATCCGCACAGCTTCTTGATTGAAGTGAGAGAAAAATATTGCAAGAATTGAGCAAAGATTGTGCAGATTTCTATTCATTGGTATCTTTACATGTTTTAAACAGTAATTAGAATGTAATAATTCAATCAAAATTATAATGAATGTTGCCATATTGTAATACATTAAAATCACTATGTAAAATAATAATCTAAAACGATAAATTAAGATAATTTAAGACCAACAAACAAACAAACATCTTCTTAAAAATGTACATAAAAAAATTTCTCCCTGCGAACAGTTCAAAATCTTCTAACGACACCAAACTTTTTAAAAGATAAGGGATTTTGATCAGTCAGATGAATATCTTGAGTTAGCAGACCAGAAATAACTTGAGGAAGAGAAAGTTTTATTATTCTTGAAAGATCAAGTAAAAAAAAATCTATTATTTTTCGTGATATATGTATATTAAAAATACAACTGTCTACAACTGTCTTGAAATTAATTAACAATATTTTTTGCTCTGTTTTTCATTTTGAATAGAAAATATATACGGTAGGCTGCTAATCCGCTCAGCTTCTTGATTGAAGTGAGAGAAAAATATTGCAAGAATTGAGCAAAGATTGTGCAGATTTCTATTCATTGGTATCTTTACATGTTTTAAACAGTAATTAGAATGTAATAATGCAATCAAAATTATAATGAATGTTGCCATATTGTAATACATTAAAATCACTATGTAAAATAATAATCTAAAACGATAAATTAAGATAATTTAAGACCAACAAACAAACAAACATCTTCTTAAAAATGTACATAAAAAAATTTCTCCCTGCGAACAGTTCAAAATCTTCTAACGACACCAAACTTTTTAAAAGATAAGGGATTTTGATCAGTCAGATGAATATCTTGAGTTAGCAGACCAGAAATAACTTGAGGAAGAGAAAGTTTTATTATTGTTAAAAGATCAAGTAAAAAAAAACTATTATTTTTCGTGATATATGTAATATTATAAATACAACTGTCTACAACTGTCTTGAAATTAATTAACAATATTTTTTGCTCTGTTTTTCATTTTGAATAGAAAATATATACGGTAGGCTGCTAATCCGCACAGCTTCTTGATTGAAGTGAGAGAAAAATATTGCAAGAATTGAGCAAAGATTGTGCAGATTTCTATTCATTGGTATCTTTACATGTTTTAAACAGTAATTAGAATGTAATAATGCAATCAAAATTATAATGAATGTTGCCATATCCTAATAAATTAAAATCACTATGTAAAATAATAATCTAAAACGATAAATTAAGATAATTTAAGACCAACAAACAAACAAACATCTTCTTAAAAACGTACATAAAAAATTTCTCCCTGCGAACAGTTCAAAATCTTCTAACGACACCAAACCTTTTTAAAAGATAAGGGATTTTGATCAGTCAGATGAATATCTTGAGTTAGCAGACCAGAAATAACTTGAGGAAGAGAAAGTTTTATTATTGTTAAAAGATCAAGTAAAAAAAAAAAAACTATTATTTTTCTTGATATATGTAATATTAAAAATACAACTGTCTACAACTGTCTTGAAATTAATTAACAATATTTTTTGCTCTGTTTTTCATTTTGAATAGAAAATATATACGGTAGGCTGCTAATCCGCACAGCTTCTTGATTGAAGTGAGAGAAAAATATTGCAAGAATTGAGCAAAGATTGTGCAGATTTCTATTCATTGGTATCTTTACATGTTTTAAACAGTAATTAGAATGTAATAATTCAATCAAAATTATAATGAATGTTGCCATATTGTAATACATTAAAATCACTATGTAAAATAATAATCTAAAACGATAAATTAAGATAATTTAAGACCAACAAACAAACAAACATCTTCTTAAAAATGTACATAAAAAAATTTCTCCCTGCGAACAGTTCAAAATCTTCTAACGACACCAAACTTTTTAAAAGATAAGGGATTTTGATCAGTCAGATGAATATCTTGAGTTAGCAGACCAGAAATAACTTGAGGAAGAGAAAGTTTTATTATTGTTAAAAGATCAAGTAAAAAAAAAACTATTATTTTTCGTGATATATGTAATATTATAAATACAACTGTCTACAACTGTCTTGAAATTAATTAACAATATTTTTTGCTCTGTTTTTCATTTTGAATAGAAAATATATACGGTAGGCTGCTAATCCGCACAGCTTCTTGATTGAAGTGAGAGAAAAATATTGCAAGAATTGAGAAAAGATTGTGCAGATTTCTATTCATTGGTATCTTTACATGTTTTAAACAGTAATTAGAATGAGTTAGCAGAACAGAAATAACTTGAGGCAGAGAAAGTTTTATTATTGTTAAAAAATCAAGTAAAAAAAAAAAAAAACTATTATTTTTGTGATATATGTAATATTAAAAATTCAGATGAATGTGCGAAGATACTGCGGAAATCAGTGTTCAATCACTGCCTTGAACACATTCGTCGCATCTCCTTCTTTCGTCTAATCAAAAATCAGCTTCAGTTGCTGCTACAAAATATCATTGTAATGTCCAAATTGTGTAAATTTTTCATAATCGCAACGGTGACAAAACCATAGTATCTGCTTTTTTTTTTTTTTTTTTTTTTTTTTTTTTTTTTTTTTTTCTTTTTACATTATGACTCTCAATTGATTATCACTTTACAATTCTTCACTGTGACGGAATTTTCAGTCAGGTAATTGTCGTCTCAAAATGGGAGATATCGGTTTTTCAACATGACTCATGCAAAACATCTTACAGCTTACGTCAGCGTCATGACAATATAGGTACAAATTGTATTTGGGCTACGATGATTTCCTAGATATCTCACATATTTCTCATATTCAGAAATATATTTCTATATGTTCCTGCAATTTATTTGCGTTGCATGCTCAAACCTGTGAAATATAATTTGATTAAAATTTTTCAGGATACCAATTGTAATCGTATTTTGCAAGCAAACACATGCTTTTTGTCCAATTGTAACTAATTGTGCGTAATTCCTATTTTTCGTTTTAAATAGAATAAATACAGAATTTGTAAAGACGTCATTTTAACATTCAAGTTATTTTTAGAAATTCTAAAAATTAATCATCACTAGAAATTATAAAAATATTTTACAATTTCGTAGTTAAAATGTTCTTTATACTTGAAATGGATCTAAAAATGTTTTTTTTTATTACAGATCAGATTCTATTACGCTTACCACATAAACGAAGACATATAGAGTATGAACTTTATTAAATTCCTTAAGTTATTTGAGAAAGTCAACAGTTCAAACTTTAAGTTTTATAATGCATCATTTCCAGAACACTGCCTTACTTAAAACCTACTCCATGCTGAGATAATAAAGCCTTCTAACAGTGTAAATTCCACGTACGTTCTCTCTGGACTAATTTATAACTGTAAACCCCTTTCTCTAGATTTATATTAAAATCCGTTTTAATTTACGCTTTGATATTTCTCTCCTCCTGAGATTTCATTATCCTTCTGCTTTAAATTATGAGCATCTAAACAAATATAATCTCTTCATGAATTTTCTCAGATTTTACTTATTTAATTAATGATAAACAAGTTATTTATAAAAAAAAAAAAAAATATGTAAAAACGATTGCTTTAAATACATGGCATAAAACCATGGATGTTGAAAGCAGGATTAAATTTAAACTGTTTTTAACAGTTATCACATCCTTTATGTTTCGATGATATTTTCATATTACCATTAAGCAAAATAAGTATAAAAATTATATATTCTATTTATGAAAGTAGATTATACTTTTCATAACACATCGATCACATTTAGAAAACACAGCTAGACATTCGAAGGTGTGGGTACAAAATTACTGGGTGTTAATACATTTTTTAACATTTAAAAAATTTATAGAAAAAAAAATGATTGATTTATTTGACTTTTATTTTCGATAAAATTACTCTCCTGTGGAGGGTTATTTTTTTTACTTTCGAAAAAGTACCAAAATATTTTGTCAATAGTAGGTGCTGCAGCATACTAAAAGACAAAATGCGTATTTGCATGGAAATGTATACATTATGCAAGCTCATACAAGAAAAGTCTGTGCGTGTCTGTCACAACAAAGAATTATGAAAACCTTGGAAGAAATTAAAGTAATTTAAAATCATTCAAAAGTTACCAGAGAAGCACCCTATTTGAAAATGCAAATTGAAATGATAAATTTTGTGTTTTTAATGTTTAAATGCCCTCTAATGACAAAACATTTTTCTATATTATTTTATCTTTCTTTAAATACCCCATCATTAGAATTATTTTTTCACAACCTCATTAAACGAGAAATCTACCACTCACTTATTGGTTCAGTTTTGTTATTTGCAAGTTGTATCCCCCCTATTCAGCAATTGCAGCAAAACATTATAGAATGCATGAAATTAATATAGAATAATCAGTTTGTCTTCCAAATCCTGCAACCATTTACTGAGCACCAATTATATTTAGCACTATTGAATTTGTTCAAGAGTGTTTTTATCAAATAATTTTATTTATCAAATTATAAAATTTAGGTAGAAGTTTATCTAAATTTTCAGAGACCTTAATTTGGACTTTAAAAATTAATTTACAACTAGGAATGACTAATTGTACAAACTAAAAAATAATAATAATAAAATTGATAAAATACAAAGTATTAACAAAATACTGGATCAACAAGCCTTGGTGAACACTATTTTACGAAAGACAAAATGCATTTTGAAACATATTATGATTTGTGAAATAAACTTGCTTCAGAAAAATTACATAACTTACTTAAGACAAAGCCTAAAATATATAAGACAAAGCATAAAACTTACTTAAAACAAAGCATAAAACTTACTTAAACAAAAGCATAAAACCTACTTAAGAAACAGCATAAAACTTACTTAAGAAAAAGCATCTTTCTTTCGTATAATAAACTAAATGAAACACGCTGTTTTTTTTTTTTTTTTTTTTTTTTTTTTTTTAAGAATTTTTTTACAATAATTGAATGTTACTATCTTTTAGTATAGGACTTCTTTAATTTGAAAAAAAAATTAGTGAACATTAACTTTGTTATTTTTTAAAATAAATGTATCGTTTGAATAATCTTATTTTTTATGAAACACCAATGCTGAAAATTTTACGAAATAATGATTATAACTTTTTTAAAAAAGTGAAAAAATACGTGGAATGAATCTGAATGATATGGGTGTTATAAAATGTAATTTTTTTTTCGCTGTTGGAAAAATGAATGACTTAAGAACAAAAGTAGTTTCAAAAAATGTGATTATACATATCGTTTGACAATAGCGATTGAATAAACAATTTGCAACAATAGTGGTCTTTTTCTAATTTCATATTATTATCTAATACGGTTTTGTCAGTAATATTAGTCTTTGTCGTACTTTATATTATTTTCTATTGCGGTTATATTTAAGTAGTAAGCCTTTTAATTTTTGCACTCTCGAAAATATACATAATTATTTCCTTTAAACCCTTACACATAACATTTTAAATATTAATGAAAATTACGTTAAATAGTGGCCAGAATTATCCTTTTTTATCACCGTGTTGCAAGTCTTAACATACACAAAAGCCAATAGTGCTTACACGGTAAGCTTTGAGACACGACTGTATTTGTATTTACTATTTCCCAAGACACCAGCTAATACAAATTCACTATTGGAATTCTCAACAGACGATAATGTTGAGTTTATTATATCAGTTTTTTCTTTTTTTTTCGATGCTTCAGGTCTATATTTCAAAATGTAACTTAATAAATTTGTCAAAAAAAAAAAAAAAAAAAAAAAAAAAAATGAAGAATATCGAAAATAAATTTATTCAAAGGTAATTTTATATACTTTAAAACTTTGTATTAGAAAATGGACAATATTTATGAGAAATATGTCAATTTCTGCTTTTTGTAAATGTGAAAAAAATATATTTTAGCGAATAACTATTTTAATTTTACGATCTATTTTTTAAAACTATTTTTACATGTTTAAAATTCTGTACTCTAACATCTGATTCAATATTTTTCAATTCGGAGTTGTTGTGCTACAATAATTTTGTTGTGCACTTATGGCTTAAGGTCAGTATAAGTCAACCAATAAAATGTTCTAGTCTGGTTAACAATAAAGTATTAAATAGGAAGCAATCACTAGAATTTTGCTTTTTTTCTTTAAAAGTTACTTAAACTTCTTTTATTTTAATATTTTTGTAAATTAATACGGCTTAAAAAAAAACACTTTCCTTTTATTTTAAACTTAATATCAACTTTAAGAGGCCATTAAAGTTGAATGCAATGCAAATAATTTAATGCAAGCGGCAAACAGAAAATAATTATAAACCTACAGCGGAATGAACAAAAAGATAAACATAATTTTTTAGAACATTAAATTTAATGGGGCACGCTGTTTTATTAGAATTACAAGAAAAAACAAACCTAATTTCGTTCATTAAAAAAATATATATCTGAATAAACTTAATATGAGACCATTATCATTAATCTAGAGAAAAATTATCATACATTCTTTTTTTTAGAAATGATATAAAATTTAAGATGTAACGTAAAGAAAAAAAAGATACCTCAATTTTAATCGTAATTTTTCTTAAATTAAGTCTAAAAAACTGGGTGATTTTTTTAAAATTGTTATTGATTATCTAATTAGACTACAACATGTGTAGGAATAAAAAAGCAGATTTTTTAATGTAATTGTTAAGAAAAGGGAAAGTTTATAACTCTAATAAATAAATAAATAAATAAATAAATAAAAATATTTATCTTTATATCAATGTAACCAATATTGTGAAAATATCAGAATATTAATTGATTTTACATCAACATGTTAATGAAAGAGAAAAAGCGAAATGCATTAATATAGTTGTATTTTTATATTATTGAGCCAACAAAAGTAGTAGTTAACAAAAATAGAAAAATAAGTATAGTCTGTGTAAGAATTTTATAATCTGGCTGTAAATTATTTGTGTGTTTAAAATTCACTTATTAGCACATACCATATTTCTCTGCCAATATAACAAAGTTTTGTAATAATTTATTTTCATAAAAATGCTTTAAGGATTATTTTCATTTTAACAATGTCAGTCTAAGAATTCATACCAGCTTATATATACTCAAGAGACAAAACATAATGATCACCCCCACATTTTGCAATGAACTCGCCTGGATTACGTGGAAGACACATAATCTTGTGGGATTGCTGTTATCAAGATGATAGTGAGTATCGGGATTCATTTTTATGCTTGTGAGGTTAAAGGTTGCTGATCTAAATTACTTTGGTAGATGGTAGGATTCACTCACCTGAACTCTCAGACCGATAAACTTTGAAACTGCACGTCTTATGGGTTCTTCGGGACATATCGTGGTTACTACTTACGTAAAGTAGTTGAATGACGGTGAAACAATTAGTAGAAGCTATCGTGTTGAACGCCCAGGCATTATCAAATAAAAAGAACGTCTAAGACAACGCTTAACCAAACTTTGATGATCAAACTTAAACCAAGTTCAACCAAACACTGTTTCAATTACATCCCAGGACAATACAGGTTCAAGTGGAATTCTTTCGGAGCTTGCAGTTCGGCAAACACTGTTGAATGTGAGATTTTGTAGCTAAAGTCCCTCTCGAGTGCCCTTGTTGATCAAGCATCATCACCAAAACTCCTACACCTATTCCCAAAAACAACATGACTGGACTATGTAATATTGACACAGAGTTGCCTCGTCGGATGAACCATGATTTATCCTTCACACACGTCGGTGGCTGTGTTTGGGTATGCCGTCTTCTATGCGAACCGTCACTCCTTCTTATGCTACACATTATACACAGGCTAGTTATGGCGATATTAAGCTTTGGGAAACGTTCTCATAAGCTCGCCAAACACCCGTGATTATTGAAGAACTGATCATGGCCGTCATGGACTATCGGAACATCATTGCGGATCATTTGCACTGATACATACTATATTTCTTCCGAAATGCAAATGAAGTTTTCATGCAAGACAACGCATCATGTCACATGACTCGAATTGTGCTCGACTGGTTCCATAAACATAGCATTGAATTTCTGTTAATGTCCTAGTCGCCTAACTCGACGGATTTTAATCCGAAAGAGCACACTTACTGTGTCATTCCACGAGAGATCAGAGATCAAAAATAGCCATTTTGGAATATCACGGACATGCACGACCGGTGCTTGACAACTAATACAATTTATCTCCGACTATCTACAGAGAACTTGCGTCATGCATGCCAAGGTCGTTTGCAGTTGTTTTGCAGGTCAAAAATTTACCAACTTTTTATTAGATAGGTAATCATAATAGGCTCTTGAGGGTGTATTCAATAATTACAATTTACATTTCTTATTATTTTCAGAGGGATAAATTTACTTTTACTTATTTAATCATGTGCGGTTACTTTAAAATCTCATAATTGTAATTGGTATTTTATAAAATCGTCAAGAAAATTGGGCGACATTTTTTTTCTATTTATTTTCTATTTGTAACAACGGGCTCCTAATCACAAAAACACAAAAGATTTCTGTTACCTTTTTGTCTACAACGCTTTTTCATTTACTATTTTTTTACATATTTAATACAGTTATATTAAAACTTTTAAAAAAAATGACCTCGTACATTATTTCATTGTTACTGAGATTAGAGATCTAATTTCAGAAAGAAGAGCTGATATGATGGAGGAAAAGAGCATTTTGCTTATTAAAAATGCAGAGTTTATTCATAAACATAACACAAAATAAAGTAAAAAGTATATTTGTAATTTCCTGTTCATGCTTATATTTGTTTAAATTAAAACTGTACTTAAGACAAAATCAATATACATCCATTTATTATTATAAACTAAAAACACTGACTCTTACTTCTTCATGAGAGTGAATGCTTGTTTAACATCAGAATGATATCTTATAAAAACGCACACCCCCTCAGATAACAATCACTTATAAATATAAAAATATACCTTGATGAAACTCATTGGTGTTAACAAAACAAAAACCTTTAGCAATATTGTTCACCTGTGATAATCACTAAATAACAATGAAAGACTTTTAATCGAATTCCTTAGTGTATCCCTGCAAATGAACGATTATGCTCCTCATCATTCTAAAAATGCTACTCATCATATTCTAGTGAAGAAGCTTATTTTAATCCACCTCAGTAGATCTATTAACATTATTATGTATGAAGTATATTTACACTGGTAAAATGCACCGGAAAACATTATGCTGCATAGATTAATGATTAAATAAATACTCATATGATGTCGTTATTTTAAAACTCACTGCCTGTTTGAAAGTAATCATTACTCGTTACTTCTCAGAAATTGGCTACACTCTCAAAAAATCTTCCGTCTTTTCACAGAAAATGTACTGGCAGCACTGCTGGCAGTAATTGTCTGTATATTGACGAATATACGTTTATTTTTTTCTCCGTCAAAAGAGGTAAAATATCCGTCATTTGAAAAAAGTTCGGAAAAGATAAACACGGCCGGCGGCGTGGGAATCGAACTCAAGGTCCCAGCATTGGAAGGCGAACGCTCTTCCTCAGCGCCACGGTTGTACAAGAGAAAACTGCTTTGAAGTAAAAGCGTTCATTTCATATGAGTGTGGGTTGATCTATTTCGTTGAAAAGTTTTTAATTTTGAAGTTTATTTCGGGAAGATTCCATCTTTAATTAAATTGTGGCTGGGGTTTTTATACGTTTATATTAATATAGTATAAAAATGTGAATTTTAAATAGATTTACGTAGATTGCTAAAGGAAAAATATGGATGTTCTATTTTTATTCGATAAGATTTTTTTAATAATATCATTTTTTTCGCACTTTATTTTTAATTAAAATATCTTTTAAATGTGTTCACTTAAAGTATATTTTAAATGCAAATATTTATTATATAAATAACTTAGTAATTTCAACTTTATTCAACTTATCCAACTTTAAATAACAAATTGTGAGAATGTTTGAATGAAGGAAGAAAATAATTGTTATTTATTTTTAAATTCGAAAACATTTTTGTCTTTTTAAACTAAATTAGACATTTTAATCTATAGAATATTTTTGTTTTTCATTTAAAAAATAAATTCGAATTTATTACTGACAGACCCAATACGCATGCGTGCTAGATACAAACGGAATCTCTTCCTCATTTTTCGACGTTCGGAATGAATTCACAGATCAAATGCGTTTTCTGGGAGAACAGAAGTTATTTGTGAAAAAATAACGATAACTTAGTGCATATTGACGAATTTTCCTGACAGTGTATTAACAATCAACGTATGCATTAAAAAACTGCAATCTAGTTACATACAGAACATGAATTTTTGGATGAATTTGTATTTTTTACTCTTTACATATTGTTATGTGCTGCAATCTGTCTGTAAAACGCAGATTTAATCAAGCTTCTAGTTTTTAATGAAAAAAGCAAACAAAATTTAAATGCGATGCATAATTGTGTATAACATGTCTAAATTGTAGAATTTATTACTCATGAAAATAAAGAATAATTGGAGAAAGGATTTAGGAAGAGTAAAAGCTTACAAAATTTATATAGTAAAATATGAAACATGATTACAGAAACAACATGTTTTTACAAGCAAATTTTCTTACTAATTTTACACAATGTAATAGATATGTTTTGTTTGTCCCTGTTAACGAAACATTAATTCTAAACACGCCATTTTCAATACCGAAAAGTTTATAGTATTATTCAATAACATATAAAAAATACATGAAAATTTATGTGTGCTTGCGAGTATTTGAGCACAGATATTCAGAGATGTCCAGACAATCCAAATTCATAAAAGTTGTTCTCAACTAGTTTGGAAAGTGCCAGAAGCACATACCCGTGTATTTTTATACATTAAACAGTTTTTTAAAAACTTTCTTTATAAAAAGAGGGTATTCCTTTAAATAATAAACATTCTATTTTTAAAATTTTAAAACTTTTATGGCGGAATATAAGACTTTTAGATTAAAACTGTGTATCTATCATCATTAATCATGTTGCTTTACTTTTGATTTTTACAAAACTTTCCTTTTATTCAAAGTTTTATCTAAAAGAAATCATAATTATGTGTACTTATATTAAATTTGCATAAACTATATAGAACAAACTGGCAGTTATCCAGAATATAAACTATAATTAAAGTAATTGTGAAATGTTTCTTTAAACATACTAATTTAGGATAATTAAAGTAAATAAGCAACTAGAATATAAACAGTATTCTGTCGAAACCTAAAATTACTTCGGAGATGAGATTTTTTACATCTTTTTAATATATGTAATAATAAAAAAATTTCAAAACATTGTTTTTGTAGATTAAAATTTAAATATTTTGGGTAGTAAAAAATATTTAATCTGCAAGCTTTTTTTGTCTTTTAAACATATATCGCTTTTGGAATCTTCATTATTTAACTTTTCTATTGAAAAATATATATATATATATATATATTTCTTATGTGCAAAAAAATGAAAACTTTATTAAAATTAAAAAAAATGAAGAAAAAAACATATTTATCGTTGTAGAAAGTGGATATTTCAATCGAGTAATTCTTGCATTCATGTTTTTGCGGAAATACTTTTTTCATGTACGTATAATGTGTTAACCCCTTGAGGGGTGGTGGTATGTCAATGAAATCATTTCTTTTTACATTTTTTTTTTCAATTTCTGGTGTGATTCATTAATTTCTACCCTTAAGCAATGAAAGTTCTCTGAGCCACAAAAGGTTAAGAGGACACAATATCCTGAAATTGGTCAAAATAACAATTTTCACGTTTTAAATATTAATAAAAACATTTTTGATTGTGAATATTTTCACACCTCAATTTTACCTGTACGACTTGCAACATGTTATAAATATGTACGATATCGCGAGATATTGTAAATTTTGTTAATAGATCCAGCAAAATTACCCATATAAACTTTAGACTAATGTATATTCTTGTTCATATATTTATGACCGGCTTTTTTGAAAAATACAAAGTCTATTTTGTTAATTTGAATAGAGATTTGAATTTTTTTACTTGTTCTCCATGGTGTATTTAATATTTTTGGGTCGGAATTTAACATTCAAGTACATAGTAATTTTTTAAAAAAATGTTTAAATTGAGGGTTTGTTGAATTTTCCTTATTTTTACTATACACGAGAGAGAAAAAAAAATCATTAAATGTTAAGTCTCATGCATCTAAAAATTCATGCTCAGTTTTATGCAGCATATTCTAATACATGTGGAACAATATCGAAACAAAAACATTCATATATAAAAAAGTAGTAGATATTTTATAAATTTTTACTATATTTTTTATATATGAATGTTCTTACTTCACTTTTTTAATACCACTTTTTTCTGAAATATTTTCTTTTTCTATTATTTTTCTATTATTTATTTCTAGATAATTAGTTTTATACTACAGTTAGTATTTTCCTCCCAACGATTTATTAATTGAAAGACATTCATCTATAGATTGGGAGTAAAGTTGACGACAACACGAAAGCCCTTCAAAAAAACTATATAGTTAAGCACTGTTAAGCACTTAACAAAGTGTACATAAAATATTTCTATTTTGAAACACTGGTGAGAGTTGGAATTAAGAAATACTGCTCTGCGGCAGCCCTGCAAATAAGAACGATATTTATCATAACTTCACTAACCGAAACATTAATTTGTCATAATTTAACAAACCAGAATATCATTCTAATTTACTCCGGTATATTTCGAGCCCTGATAATATAACTTACCTGCAAGAAAATTGAACATATCTCGCAAAGATTCGTCTTGCGTTTGATTCCATTAAGAGCTCTGTCAGAGGTGTGTCTTGTTGCAAAAAATTTTCATATGTGTAGATATATGGAAAATCACGCTTTTATGCTACTTGTCTATTTGTGACCACACAAGAGGGGTGAATTATGTGGGGAGGTAAAACTACCCAACCCTCTAGACCTCATAAAATGTCGTCATTGTTAAGGGTTTCGCACTTTTGTGCACTTTTTTATTGATATAAACCGAATTAAGTGCTATAATTTCATGTCACAGTAAAATCAAGCAAATTTACTTTTGTCGAGATGCGTCACTTTTCTAGCGGGTGAGCTATATCTAATACGCATGAGTGTAAATTTGATGACAACTCGGTAGGAACTGAACATGATTACACGGTTAAGCACTGTAGTATTTAAAAAATATATTTTTTTATTTAAATCTTAGTAAAATAAGTTGTTTTACAAGAATTATCTTTTTTATTTTATTTTATTTTTAGTATTAAGTTTTGTGCCACCATATATATATTATTCGAAATTGAAGAAATATTCTTAAAGGTACTTAATCGGTCTCCTTAACCGATTTGTACATTAAATGCGACCTGAGTTCCACACAAGTCCGCGAAAATTAACCAAAAATGCAGGAAAACTATTTCTTATATTAGTGCTGATGTGTGTGAAGTTTTTGGCAGGAGGAAATTTTTTTAAGATAATACCATATGTATTTTCAATAAATAATTGAAAATTGCTCATTTTGTATACAACTTGCTTAAAATTCATACAGATGACAGATTGACAAAATATCCAAGCCTGAGATAGAACTCGGGCCATTGACGTTATTTGTGGTTCTTGAATTACTGAGCAACCAAGATGAGTCCAAACCTAGTACCTCTCACTCTCAACTGTTGGTAAATCTGCAAATATTCAATCGTAGCCTTTAATAAATAATTTTGATAATAACTAAAAGTGATAAGTATTTATTATGTTCCATGTGCCTAGATAACGCCGTGCTAGAACATCCACAATTAATGTGAATGTCCCTAGTTCGATTCCAGACTAGGACACTATATCATTCTGTCGGCTGTATACACTTTCCGCAAGTTGAATAAAACATTCCGCAATTTTCAATTAACTTTATTTTTTGTGTAAAATACCTGAACTTTATATACCTATAATATACAGACGAATATTTATTCTAATAAACATTTTAATATTTTAATAAAAAAAATTATATTACTAGAGATATGTTACAAAAATTTAAAAAGAAATAACATTGACATGTTTCGGCTCCGTCTAATAAGAACCATAATCATAATAAAAACAAAATTCAAATCGTCTCACGATCAATACAAATGACACGCGACAATGAGATCTAAACAAAAACCATGTGCTCTATTGTAAAAAAATAAATTAAAAATTGACCATTATCTAAAAATAACTTTCAACTTCATTCATCCCTTTCAAACTTTCACGAGGAATTTATTCACTAATTTTAAACATAACTTAGGAATAATCAGTATCATAAGAAACAGTAATCAGTAGTATCAATAGTATCAATAAGAAATAGTATCATTGCAAACAAAATATTTACGCGTATAAATTTCAATGGACTCTCTTATAATGGACTTATGACAGCAGTTTGATACAAAACATAATTTGCTTTCACTAAGCAGTATTTGTATCCCCCCATTAAAATATAATTTCTAATAAAATAAATCTATGTCTTGTAGTACAGGATACAATTTCTCGGTTTTAACTGTTTTTTGAACATATGATCGTAATTTAATTATTTATTAATTTTTACTTAAAGAATATATGTATATGTATATATATATATATTGCTGTTTAGTTTTTGTTTATACTTTCTACTTTTTTGTATAAGTTTTTTTTTTTTTTTTTTTTTTTTTTTTTTCAATTTTACAGGCGATGGGGATATTTCTGCAAGCATGGTTTAGCGCATAATTAACCCTACGGTTATAAAAGTAAATAAAAAAGAACATTTCATAACACCAAAGATAGATATGCATTTTGTAAACTGGTTACTAGATTGCAAAATCTGATAGCAAAATCTGATAGGCCAGAAAATGAATTTGCTCAATCACATATGGAAAAGCAACATTCAAGGATAAAATTTATTGACCAATAGAATTACAAAAATATTTATGAAACAGCCAATGTAGAAGAAGTGGATTCAAAGAAATTTTATTTTGAATCCGCCTCCCCTGCATGTAATTGAGCAACTTTATTTTCTGAGCAGTGATATTTTGCATTGATATCAACATATCTTGCTATGATTACCGAAATTGGGAAATTAGTTTGCAACTCATAAATACGTTTTTGATGTTATAAAAGCTGTTTTTTTTATCTACTTATATTATACTACGCAAAGTAATTTCTTAATGTAACTCCATGGTTATTCCAAATATTTATACACTGTAAAACATTTGTGGAAACGTTACTCCATACAATTGGTGTAAAAATGGTGGCAAATGCTGCCTCCAATTTCATGGAGTAATGGTTTTCACTTATGAAATGGTGTAATTTAAACATATGTTTCTGGTGTAACATTGCAATGTTACACCGGTTTTAACGGTTAAAATACTCCATAAAATTGGAGGCAGCAATGCTGCCACCAATTTTACGGAGTAACGTTTCCACAAATGTTTTTAAGTGTAATTACAAATAAAATTTCTCAATTTATATATGTGTTCCCAGCTTACAGATACACTGCTTTAAAATAGAATTTGTTAATTTATAATGAAAAGTTTTAAAAATATTAAAATTCTACGTAGTCGGCGAAAACACCACATGTACATAATCTTTATAATTATTTCATATCACAAAATGAGTGCAAAGTCGATTACAAAATTTTATTACCTGCAGTAAAGCTTGTACTGCCCTTTGACGAGTTCTAGAAAAATGATGTTTATTTTTGATTAAAAATCTAACTGCTGTAAACAAAAAAAAAGTTTTAATTTATTAAAGAAACGCTTATAACTTAACAAATATGTTAATTTTATAAGCTTTATTTTCCAAATTCATATAACCTTTAAAAAATGCTCTGATAGAAATTAAATTTTTTAAAAGTCATTTAAAGCATTTTATGAAAGAGGGTAATTGCAAATATTATATCATTTTACTGCTCCCTTCTCCTCAAATGCACTAGAGGCTATTTTAACATTAAAAAATCTTAGCGCGAACAAGTTATTTTGATCTCCGAAGATAAATATAATCAGTCCAGAATTCTTGTAAATATTTAATAAAATATCTTTAATCCATAATACCCGGTTATTAGCCTTACTTTATGAACATGTTTGTATTTTAGTAAGACATTTACAAGAAAGAACTTTTTGGAAATTCAAAAATAATCGTTTTATCAATACAAGCATGACACAAAAGTCATAATACTGTATACCAAATGATATATTGAGCGAAAAGTAAAACAACAACAACAATAATAATATCATTTTCTACACTAAAACTGTCATTATCTGAGTGAAATGTTTCAGGCAAACTTTTAACAAACATTTTGTATACGCCTTTAAATAATATAAAAGATCATGTCCATTACTATAATGGCGCATTTTAGAACAAAATGCAATTTCTTAGTTTTCTTCTATCATCTTCTCATCCGGTATCTTTTAAAGAAACAATTATAAGAATGACCTCGTATTATTTTTATCGTATAAAAATAGCTTAGTAACAATTTTAGATGTCAAATAGCCTTCAATTTAAAGTAAGCTATATATGATCTTCTCTGGTAAAAGAGAGTATTATATTACGTCTAAACGGGGAATCTTTGAAAAAAAATCCTATAATGATCTCGTTTCTCCATTTTAACAACTTAATAACAATTCCAGATGTCAAATAGCCTCCAATTTGGAGTAAGCTAATATTAGAAATTTTAGTGATTGGGAAAATATTTTTAAAGTTCCATTTTCTTATATAAATATCAGCTGATTAAAAAATAATGACAGTTTCGGTTGAAATAATAATGACAGTTTGATTAAAATAATAATGACACATTCCGTAACCGAACGTCCAATCGGCCTGTTTATCATTTTACTTGCAAATAGCATAAGATTTTGCCCCATTAAGGTTATTTCAGTTGCAAATTTTGTAAATATATTCTACAAAACTTTTTCTTCAAAAATAATGGTGGTATTAAAAGAAATAGTGTGGAACTTGTGTTATGTGACTTTTCGACTAATGTCTATTATATGGTTGAAAATATTTTTAAATTAAGTTTAGTAGCAAGCTATCGGACTGTGATAAGTGTGTTATCGCAACCCTTCACGCAGTGTTAACCACATCTCTTAATTTCCTATATCCTAATGTGTAAATCTTAAAATTTAGAAAAATAAATCTTTTCCTTCTCAAAAGTTTTTCACTATTTTCCTTTAGTATAAGCTATGAGGCACTCTGTAACTTCTAAATGCAGAAAAAGAATTATTACATAATAAAATATGTTTGGAAATGTTTCTATAAATTAGATCTCGCAAAAGGAAGTTCATTTTTACTTAGTATGTATGGATTGGTTTCCGTATGCCGAAAATGTATTGGCTTCCCAGATTTTTAAAGATAAAGATTGCTTTTCGGTATCGTGGGTAACTCGAGTTAGGTTACTATATATTTTGTTGGGGGTCTTAGTGTATATTTATAGAAAAATTTTATAATTTTTTTACTACAGCATAACATAAAAATATTCATTTAGGATTTCGCATTCCTTACTATCATGTATGCTGTATTTAATTTTTAATTGCAAATCGCGAAAATTGTTAGCATTTTTACCTTCACATACCTTTCATTGCCTTCAGCAGAAGAAGATTAACTATTTTTTTAACCACTTTAAGTACTTTAACGTGTTATATATGCAGATCGTTGAATTACGTTGTGCTAATCAATATGTAAAATAAAGCGCCACGGTTTTATTATTTTAACTTGATAGTAATGATTAGAAAAAAAATTCTTCAAGTAACACATTTTCAAATGAATTGAAAAAGAGTCCAAACTATAAGTCGAACCCAGGAACTCTGACCTAAAGCCTAGCTATTATGTGAACTATTAGTACTACTTAACCCGAAACGATTCACTTAGACTATTAGATGTTAATGCCAAAAAATATTTGAGTAAATTGTGTCATTTATAGCTGACATGGCAGATAATTGAAAGTTTTAGACAAAGATCCTAGTTTTAACTGTATGTTAGACATAATTTTTACGCAATTGGAATATTTCCATTTTAAATATCCTATTAAATAAGAAAATTGCTTTAAGGGGGAACTTAAGGAAAACAGGATGTCTCACATTTTACTAAGTAAACTTAATTGTTAAGAAAAAGTATTCTATAATAGGAGTCACATTATTCAATAGTAGTCTCTTACCTCTTATTACCCCATCAAAAAAAAGTTGTATTGTAATATGTAATTAAAAGTAGATATCTAAATACAGTTTCGTAATTTATAATGAAGAATCTACAAAACAATTTATTAATCCCAGAAAAAAGGGTTATTAGGATATACTGCGGGAAGTATATATTTGAAAAAAAATTAGTATTTACGACACAGAATATAAAATGGCATTATACTGGTTAAAAACTGATTTGTCAGTAGCATCTAAAATTTTAACACTGTAACTTTATTTCGCTCTGTAATTTTTTTGTGAAAAAATCTTTAATTATTATGAAAAATTCTAAGTGATAACACATTGAAAAAAAATCACATGAAAATCATTTGTATTACTGAATAAGTAATTATAACTTAAAGATAAAAATTATTTTTCATGATTAAAAAAATCCTCTATAAATAAAGCTAATTTTTATATAATATTAATTATTAAATATTAAATAAGCCGATTTTTAAAAATAGAAATTTGTGATTTAAAAAATTGAGAAAATGCTCCGAATAAAAAGACAAATTTCACAGTAAAATATTGATTGTGGGGATGAACTAGGATTCTGAGAAAATCGTATACCGGTCAGTCTAACCCAGAGGGTTAATGCTAGCCAATGATTATAATCTCTTTAATAACAATCTAAGCCATGTGACTGTTGTTAACAATCCCTGGCTGACTGCTTCAATTTTTAATATGCCAGTCTGTCAGTTAGTACTTTAACGCTAGCCAGGTGAAAGTGATAAATCGCCAAATAATGTTCCATAGCCCTCATTTATCTATTTATAATAGCGCAAGTTATGTGACCTTTCACAAATAAATATAGACTTACCTTTTCGCTTTTCATATGAAATACAGGTATTTTTAAACAAAATGAATGAACGAATTCATTCTAAAACAAAATCTAACTAATGCTGTCAATAAGTGAATTTACACGGTCTCTATTCTAAAACATCATGACACGGTCTCTATTCTAAAACAAAAACTAACTAATGCTGTCAATAAGTGAATTTATTAAGACCAATTGTCATTTTTAGTTAATATTAAAAAGACTGTTGCATACAAAAATATGGTAATTGTTGGTATTATGGAAAATTGATCGATAAATGTGGTAATTCGGACAGTTTTTAAATAAAATAATTATTTAAAGAGGTATTTAATGTTAAATTTGTTCAAAATCGTTCCATTAAACGCGTTTTATAGGAAAATAGTACAAAAGAGTTTTTTATACAGAAGTTCCCGAAGTGTAGACTTCCATTTTAAATTCAAATTTTCAGCATTTTGAAAATTATTGTTACATTCTTTAGAAAAGAGTATTATTATAAAGTGCATACATTTCTGCAGATGTTATTTAAGATTGCAGAGTAAATATGGAATTCTTCAGGGAGCGTCATTTTTTTAAAAGTAAAATAATGTGTTTTATATAAAACAATGCGTTTTAAGTTTTAATAATGAAATATGTTTTGTACTATTTATGTTTACATTAGCATATCTTTCTTTCATTGGGGGCGACATTAAATTTGTAAAACAGTAGAATTCCTGTTTTATATTTATGCCTACTTCCTTTTTCCTTGTTTTTAAAATATATCAAATAAAAATTTTAATTCACGTCCTTACTTAGATAAATAATGAGGTCAAAACTACTTCCACGTATTCAATTTCGTAGATATGATTTACCTTCCAAGATATCCAAAAAATGTAAAGTTTTTAGAGCGCAGTGTCTGAAATTTAATATATGAAGTCATAAATTATCTTTCCAGACTTTCATGAAGTTAAAAGGATGCCAAAACCTAGATGATATATGATCTTAAATAAATTAATAGTTGAATCAAAATTACTAGCGAAAGTTTTTAACAAAAATGAAATATAAAAAAAAAAAAAAAACTTCAAAAATTTTGAGGATATTTTGTTTCATCCTTTGTTCGCAGATTTTCGAAAAAAAAATTTAACTTTATTCAGTTTTAATGAATTTTTTTGTTGTTGCTGTTTATTTCTCCAATTTTTTGATTCACTTTACGTAAAACTCCATTTGCATGAATTCAAAAATCCTTTTTTTAGAGATTCTCATAGAACACGAAATGATATCTTTAATTTCGAGGGTACAGAGAACATTATTAAAATGGGGAAAAAATAAATAATGAATTGATTTTGCGAAAAAAAATGAAATTACAAAATAAAATATTTATATCTATATAAAATTACAATATGCAATATTTATGTCAATTTGTATATCAATTTTCTTTTTGTTAAAAATTTATATATATATATATATATATATATTAAAGTGTGTGTTATTTTGAAATATATATATATATAAATGTTTGATTTCTTTTAAAACAGGGTAATCTGTAAACTCTATTTAATTTTAAATATTTATATTAATGTTAAAAAAAAAAACAGTATATAAATCTTAAATAACAGTTTTTTTTGTTTTTTTTTCTTTTTGAAGGATGAAATTGTTTTTTGCTGTATTTATGCAGAATTCTGCAATAGTAACGTCTATTGCATATTTTTATATAAATGTTATTTCGTACTGTTTAGAAAAGATGGAATTATTTAGCGGATGCGAATGGCGTCACTTTATGTAAAATAAAATATTTTATGTAAAATAATGTCTTTAAGTTTTAAAAAGAAAGTATGATTTGTACTATTTATATTTATATAAATATTTTTTTTCATTGGAAGCAAAACCAAATTCGTAAAAAAGTAGAATTTTTGATTTACATTTATCTGTTTTACCTTTTGCCAGATTTAAAAAATCCAATCAATAAAAAATTTAATTCACGTTCTTTCTTAGGTAAATAAAGAGGTCAAAACTACTTCTACGTATTCCATTTCGTATGGTATGATTTACCTTCCAAGATATCCAAAAAAATTAAAATTTTTAGAGCGTAGTGTCAGAAATTTAATATATGAAGTCATAAATTACATTTCCAGACCTTCAAGAGGTTAAAGGAATGCCAGAATCCAGATGATATATGATCTTAAATAAATTAATAGTTTGTATGAAAACTACCAGCAAAAGTTTTTAAACAAATAAGAAATATAATAAATAAACAACTGTATAAATTTTAAATGTATTCTGTTTCATTATTTATTCGTAGATTCTAGAGAAAAGTTTTGTAAATTTGTGTATTTTAATAATTTTTCTTTTTTTCTTTAAAACTCCATTCGTATGAATTCAAAAATATTTTCTTAGTAATCCTCATAAAACACGATATTTTTAATTTCAAGGATACAAAGAAGATTAATAGATTGAAGAGAAGATCAAAAATAAATTTATTTTAAGTCAAAAAATAAAATTACAAAGTGCAATGCATATAAACTGCTATTTTTTAACACAATCAAACTGATTGGCACAGCTATCATACAAAATGAATATTTCCAACTGAACGGAAAATTGCACAGGCCTGCAATACTTATGTCAATTCATAAAATGAATAAATAAATAAATAAATAAAATAAAAATCTGTATTTTGTTTACTTGAAAAGTTACTACAGGGTGACCAGAAATAGCTGAACTGCGACTTGAAATATTATCATATTTGATGTTTTGTTATAAAGCAATTCGAGATTTTTTTTTACTTCTTTTTTTTATCTTTTTCCGATTCTTTTTATTTAGGTGAAAAATAAAAGGAACCGGATTTTGGAGCTTCATCGTTAAGAAAAATTAATAGCTCGATTGCTTTAAGTGCCTCATCCAACCATTTCCAAAGAAATCAAGCGATGCCAAAATGAATATGGTTATGAAGAAGACTGACTGAAAAGAAGTGGGAACAAGAGTATGAACGCTTCCTCACACTGACAATTATTAAGAATCACACATTCCGAAATCCTCAGGTGTCCAAAAGGAAAATAGAATGATAGACAGAAATTTCTCGTGAATTGCTCATAAATAAGTTCTACTTATAGCCGAAAAGAACTTGAATCTTCATTCTTACAAAGTGAAACCAGTCCAAAGTCTTACCGATGAAAACAAACAAGTACGACTCGAAAGATGAAAAAAACTTTTAAAGCTAGCTGCAACTCTACACTGGTAACCCTGTTTTTATGAAAACTATTTTCGGTGAAACAATCGCACAATCTTCAGAATGATTATGTTTGATCAATAACTTTTCCAGACATTTCTTCCATGGTTCACCATTGTCAAAATCCCAAATCTGACATGTTGAGGGTAGAAATCTTTGCAAAAGTTCAAATGCCACTTTTTTGTAGATTCTGATATCAAAATCAATAAAATATGTGTAAAAAAGGGTTTCTCGAAGATGTGGTATTTCCCTGGAGTCAAAGACACTTTTATTTCAGTAAGAATCATAGACTTTTCAGTAAGATTCTGCGCCTTCTCATCCAACGTAAGCCATACAGGACATTGGTGTTGAGCCCATTTTCAAGAATTCATCACGGGTGAAATTACATATAACTTTCACTTTTATTAGATTTATGGAAGCCGGGTAAATGACTTAATAAAAGTCAACTCAATTTTTAAAGAGTCTTTAATCACATTACAGTCGAATCTCTCTATAACGAAATTCCATCCAGCGAATTTCTCTATTTAACGAATTTTTTGTATTAACGGTCAATTTTTTCATGATTAAATTAAAAATAATCTCCATATAGCGAAATATATAATTCCGTTTAACGAATTTTTTTCAAAAATGTTCTTCCATATGTTCAGAAAAATGCTTCCAATTATTTCTGGAATTTTTTTTCCGTTGATTTTTGGTTTATATTTCATAGCTGCATTCCTTTAGCTTATTCTTTATGTCCAAAAAAAGGCGTTTAGCCCCTACCCCCAAGAAAAACATCCTTTTTGCATGGTTCACTTAACTTTGTTTAACCAAGATGAGCATGCGTTCTTGGAAAAGATTAAAATTTTTACTTGCTATTGGAGCGATTTGCAATTATCACAAAGCATCCCTACAATGTAAAAAAATCGTTATATTTACTGCAAAATTAGATGTTATTAAAAAAATTACATCTAATTTTACTACAATATTTATAGCAAAAACTGCTATCAACAGCTGGCAGCATTTTCTGCCGTAAATTTAACGAATATTTTTACAGTGTAAAAGATAAAACTATTCCATCATCTTGAAAATATTCGTTGTTTCTAGGTTTGAATAGTAAGGAAGAGATAAGGGGGCAGTTGCAAAAAAAGTCGTTTTTTTCTGCAGATTTTCATCTCCTAAGCTAACATATTACTTTTAGAGTTTAGAGTGGATGTTTGTTGTTTGTGGTGACTCGGAGCATTTTTTGTAGCGAGAGATAATTTGAATGAGGAATTGTTGCTAAATCGTCACCTGAGAATAATAAGATTCTATCTGTGTTTTTGGAAAAAGTGACTTACCGATATTGATAGGTTCTATTTGTAGTTATGAAGGCATTTCTAGATTAAAATAATGTCATATTATGACTGTAAGGTCATATATAAATTATATATAGCATCATTTCGATGCAAAAATGCCTTCATAAATACAAATAGAGTCTTTCTATATCGATAAGTCAATTTTTTCAAAAACACAGATAGAACTTTATTATTCTCAGGTGACGAAATGCCATCTATGCTGGTGTGATCTCCTACTGCATCTGCATAAAATCGCTCCTAGGATAAGCATAACTCTCTCTGATAAAGTAATAATTTTGAAACTAATCAGTAAGACTCTGGGGAAAAAGAAAAAAAAAAAAGGCGAAAATGTTTAAAGATAGAAAACCAACGATTATAAATGCACAAATAAAGTAAGAAAAGGGAAGCAAACAGCTGTTTCGAATCTACTAACGAGATTCTTCTTCAGTGCAAAAACTCAGCGAGCTAGACAAAGCAAAACTGTTTTGCTTTGTCTAGCTCGCTGATTTTTTGCACTGAAGAAGAATCTCGTTACTAGATTCGAAACAGATTTTTGCACAAAAACTTTATTTATTTATTTATTTATTTATTTATTTATTTATTTATTTTTGCTATTTTAAGTGGCAAAAATGTTCGAAATTCTGTCAAAATTCCGTTAAATATTTCAAAAACTTAATTAAACAGCTCAAAAAAAATTCTGTTTCAAAATTTAAGCATTAAATGAGAAATATTTTGCTGTTCTCTATCCAACGAATTTTTCTATTTAACGAATTTTTTGAGTAAACAGCGGATTTCGTTATATAGAGACTCGACTGTATTTACAATGAAGTATCAATATGATATTGTTCATAGATAGGATTTTACTACTTCTGACTTGAACAAGAAAAAAACACCAAAAACAAGAAAAAATTACTCTGCAGCGCCAGATATCTGATAAAGAACGAAAATGCAGACCAGGAAAATGAGATTCATTTTTAGTGACAACCACCTTTTAATTATGAAAAGTTATTTACAAAATATATTGTTACCTACTCCATATATTTGTTTTATAATGTAAAATATTAATTAGAAGTTTTAAAAATCTGGAAATAAACATTTATATTATATAACAGAAAACAATTTATTTTGCACACATTACAGTGTAGCATTTAAAAAAAAAATGATCTAAAATTTAAGTCTTTTAATTGCTTTATTTATGTTACTAGAAATATAATACCGCTTGAAAATACTTTTAAAGATGCCTTTTATTAGAATGTATCAAAATAAATCTCATTATATACGATTTAATAGGAATTTTATTGTGCGACTCCAATTTCCGTATTTATTTATATTCACAAAGAGGATTTTGTGGGTAGAATTTGAAAAACTTTCAAAGAAAGTAATCACAACAATTATGTCAATTTCAAAACATTACCACACTTTAATAACTGTATTTCTCATAACTATCTTTTCTTCACAAAACACTTGTTGAAAAACTGTTATAGAAGCAGGGATTATCATATCAAGTTGATAAAAGTTGTTCTTTCAACGAAGGTGATACAGCCATCGATTAAGTGGTTTCCGCTGTGTGATTAATATGCTTTCTTATCTACCTGTAATGTTATAGAAATTTTAATGATGTCAATCACAAAATTTTAAAAATAACTAATGTACTTTTTGTGACTTTTCAGGCAAAAATAAATTTACGTCTTTGTAAGTAATATTTATAATCACAATCCTTGTAAGTTATATTTATAATCATACATATTTATATTTTTTCATATTCTGAATATATTTTATAAAGCAAAATCAGCTGCATACGTGTAAAAAAATGTATTAGTTCATAAAAAATTTAAATAAATATTCCGGTAAAAGGATTACATTTTATCGTTTTACATAGCTATTAAAATAATAAGAAGCTTTAACAGGAAACATTTAAAATGAAAACACTTTAGCAAGACAATATTTTCGTGACAGAGGTGGCAATTATTGCCAAAAACATTTCGCCTTTTTTATTTCAAATATATGAAATTTAATGCCGTTATTTATACAAAAAAGCACACTCTTTAAAAAATATTATATATATGTATAGATAATATTTTTGTACTTACGTATTAACGCCACAGCAGCAGAGCTTGTGCTAATGCACCCGTAAAGAACAATCTTGTTGTTCGCACGTGCACAAAATAATTGCCTCAAAAATGAGCAAAAAATGCACGAAAAAGCATTAAAAAGCACTATAGCGCTAAAAAATAGCATAAAAAATCAACAAAACACAAGGCAACAAGGAATCCAAAAGATAACTGCGGTGGTGTTAATACGTAAGTACCAATATTTTTTAAGAGTGTTGCCCCCCCCCTCCTTCCGAGGAGCAGGGTGATAGTTCTAGTTGTTTTTTATGTTGTTCTTGATTTAAAAATTTTAAATCATTGTTTAAATTGTTATTGCACCCTATTTTTCATCTTTTTCATCACTGTCACACTTTTATATAAAATTATATGGACTATGTGTAGAATTGAGCTGCTTAGCGCCAGTTGCATGGAGGTATATTAACTTGTACACTTACACAAGGTATATATATAAGTATGTGTAAATGACTTAATTAAAAAAAATATTTTGCAACCACAAATGGTAATATATAATAACCACTTCCAAGTTACGCATGATTCAGAAAAAGTGTTCTTTTTTTAGAAAACTCAGAAAGATGTATTACTAAGATTTATAAAAGCATTTTAAATCAAAAGTTTTTTTAATCCCGCTCAACTTCGTACTCATTATCAAGTAGTTTTTTTTCACCGTATTAATTAGTTTTACATCTCAAAAATGTATTGGTTTCTTAAGAAAAAAGAACACTTTTGGAAGACTTGGATAAAGCTATTATAGATTTACATGTTATGTCATATGTTTTTATGGAAAATGTATTGGCAAGAATTGACATCTGAAATTATACTCTTAAAGTGCTAATTTTATATGTAGCAATAATACTAAAATACCCAGACATAAATACGCTGAATTTTCAATTTTTATAATTTTTTAGCTCACAGGCTATCATAGCCTGAGAGCTTATGTGTCCGTCCGTTCTGTATGTATGTGCGTTGGTGCGTAACGCGATAACTCATGATAAAAATATCGGATCCACTTGAAATTTTGTATATAGGTATATCCTGATAAGGCGCTTCTTTGATTAGTTTTTGGAGTTCATTCGATATGTATAAGAGGGGGAACGGGGGGGCTCACTCCCCTCCCCTTAATGGATATAAATGGGTTTTTCATGCAGAATTAACAGTTTTTGTCCAAAATTTAGATATAGGATCATTCTGATGAGGCGATTCCGAAACTGTTATTATGTGTTCATTGAATAAGTATGAACAGGGGGAACGGGGGGGCTCATCCCTCCCCCTTAATTGATATAAACGGGATTTCCATGCAGAATTAACAGTTTTCGTTCAAAATTTAGATATAGAATCATTCGGATGAGGCAATACCGTGGCTGTTATTAGGTGTTCATTGAATAAGTATAAACAGGGGGAACGGGGGGCTCATGCCCCTCCTCTTAATTGATATAAACGGGTTTTTCATGCAGAATTAACAGTTTTTGTCCAAAATTTATATATAGGATCATTCTGATGAGGCGATTCCGTGACTGTTATTATGTGTTCATTGAATAAGTATAAACAGGGAGAACGGGGGGCTCATGCCCCCCTTAATTGATATAAACGGGATTTTCATGCAGCATTAACAGTTTTCGTTCAAAATTTAGATATAGGATCATTCGGATGAGGCGATACCGTGGCTGTTATTAGGTGTTCATTGAATAAGTATAAACAGGGGGAACGAGGTTTCTAATGCCCCTCCCCTTAACTTGCATAAATGGATTTTTCAATCAGAATTGTCAGATTTCGTTCAAATCTCTGAATAGTTTTAGAAGTTTAATGGTTAAGTATAAAAGAGGGCAATAACTCCTCTTAAATTATATAAATGCTAAATGGATTTTTATTAAGAATTATCCGATTTGCTCTTAATTTTGGATATAGTTTTTTTAATATGATAAAGCATGTACTTGATAGTTTAGGAAGTTCAAAGATTAAGTATAAAAAAGGAGAAAGGGGAGAGCTGTTTCCCCTTCTTAATTTTTTTTTTTCGAACGGAATTAACGAAAATACAAGGCTGTGGTGTACAATTAGTATGCGTAGCCTGTGAGCTCAATGCCATCAGTTTAACTGGGCAATATTCTTTTTATTATGTGGATTATATATTATAAAACTAATATTCGAAAAAGTTATGAATTTCACCCTGCAATATTTTGATATATTTACATTTTTTAAGTCCTGCTTTGTGGAAATCCAAAATTTCACATTTTTCTTTCAAGTAGTTTTCAAATTATTCTTAAAAAACGGCAAAATGATGATTTAAGGGACCGTCTAAGATAAAAGTGAGTACATAATTGTAACTTTTTAGGCTTTCCTGTAATTTAGAAGTCTTGACTGATTGAGTAATGACAAAAATGTTTTGATCAAGACGACGACTCTCTAGGTCAATAATCCAGTATCGAACTTCCATTTCTATACAACCCCTGAAATATGCTCGTTTTAAAATAATTAGTTTCCAGGAACATTATTGTACGAACTGGGTGAAAATTTGTTTTTAGTCTAATTGAAGAATGTAGATGTAGAATCAAAATTTTATTTATGCTGTCAGAATTGTGCACTGCTATTAGAAAAAACAAAGTTAGAGTTCGTTTTATTATGTAGATGGCCCCTAAGCAAATTATATGCATTGTTCAAAAGAAGACTTTATTTCCAGTCGTTCTGAACCAATAACTTTCTTCTACAATAATTTGTTGTTGAGTTAGTAGGGATTGTTTCCTTTTTCCCACGACTGTACTGTACAATTTCTTATAACCTAAAAAGACGCATCTCTGCAAACTATTTGGACATACGAAACTTCCATGTGACAAGGGCCTTATCTACGCATGAAATGCTGGTGAATATGGTTTATTTCATGAAGATGTAAAATTTTCAGTCTGTGGTCAGCTTGATCAACTGCAGATCTTAACTAGTTAACTGAGATGCTTCGCATAAGTAGGATGGTAAATTTTTTTTTAGGCATGCAGCATTAACAGAAGTGTTCGATAAATAGTATATAAGATGTATAAGATAAAATAAGTCCTCGATAAACAGGATTTTTTAATTATCCCCACAACAATAAATCACACGGATTCAGATTTGGAAAACAAAATGGCCAAGTTGTCAGAAACGCGAGACTTGTTGCTTTGTCAGTTTTGAAATGTTGCAAAGTAAATAACATTTTTCTCTGTTTGTATCTGTATTTAATCCAGAACATGGCTGACGAATATGGGTTTATGGAACATTTCATACTTACAAAGTGAAACTGCAATTATAAGGGTTATCTAAGCATATTTACTTTTTCCCATTAAGGCAATAAAAATTAAAACTAAAAAAATTTATTTTTAATGCGTTATTATTATTATTATTATTATTTTGTCTTTTTTTCGCCCCTATTTTCTGTTGTACAGCGCCATTTATCAGTGTTCTTCGAACTTTTTATGTGTAATCTATTTATCTATGTTTTGAATAGTATGTACACAAAATTTAAAGCTTTTACACTGAGTAATTCTATGTCTAGGGAGGTCGAAGTGGAAATGTTTGATTTGTGGCTACCTGGTGCATTGGTAAATCAAAGTAATTTTAAATATTTTTTGAAGTACAATATATATATTAATAAACAATATTAAGATAATTAAATACTTCTACCAAAGAAAATATATCTAAATTTAGTAACCACTTTTTATGCGGTTTTGTTATACCAATCATTATGCAGTTAATCGATTGAAATCCGGACCCCGTTAATACGGATCTCCGGATAATCCGGATCGACGTTGTGGAATTTTTTCTTTCAAGTTTGAGAAGTGATCGGCAAATTTCGATAACATAAATTTATTTCAGCTTCATATTCTGAATAAATAAGTATTTTCTGAAATCTTTTCGGAAGAATACCTCAAGCTTTCATATTTAAACTCTTTAATGTTATCTACGAAATGAACAACAATACATCATTTAAGCTTTGCCAATTCCAGTTTTCACAGTTTTCTATTTAATCCATTTGGAAATGTCATCATAAGCTGACTGCTTAATGAAGTTTTACTCAGCATAAGCAAAGTAAAATAATCGTTATAGACACGCTGTCTGATAAGGATCGCGATCCGATCTCTGTCATCCAGTCCATAGGTCCTCTATCTATCAAGTACACGTTTCCTTGTCTTCGTGCTAAAACCCTTCTACAAATCACTTGCGGAAAATTGAAATAAAAGGAGGAATGAAAGGAATGCTTAAGAGAATGCGTGGCCATGCTGCCCGCAAAAATAGTAGAATATGACAAATTTTATAATTACAAAGTAAACATTTTTACTGTCTGTAAATATTGAATATGTTCAGTATAAAGGTGATTTTCTTTGAATATTATACATTATTTTATTTCATTTTTTCACATTCTCCGGATAATCCGGATTTTCGACAATACGGATTGGGCCTAGTCCCAATTAATCCGAATTATCAGGGTTCTACTGCATATATATACATATATATATATATATATATATATTTATATTGTTTGAAAGCAGAGATTATATCACGTTTATCAAAGTTGTTCTTTCAACAAAGTCGATAGATAATTCCACTAAGTGGTTTTACCTTTGTGTGATTAATATGTTTTTTATCTACTTACAGTGTTTAAGAAAATTTAAAGAAATCATCAATCAAAATGCTCTTAAAAAAACTAAATACTCTTTTAAAATTCATCATGTAACAGGAAATTTAGGTCCTTGTAATAATATTTATGATCATACTGTATGATATATTTTTGATTTTTTAATAATATCAAAGGATTTACTAAAGAAAAATTGCTTGCTAAAATATGTGAAATAGATGTGTTGATTAAAAGCAGAGATTTTAACACGTTTATCAAAATTGTCCTTTCAACAAAGTCAATAGATAATTCCACTAAGTGGTTTTCTCCTTGTGTGATTAATATGTTTTCTTATCTACCTACATTGTCGAAGAAACTTCAAAGAAGTTATCAATCAGAGTGCTCTTAAAATAACCAAATACTCTTAATTAAATAATTTTTTTTCATGTAACAAGAAATTTGTGTACTTGTATATAATATTTATGATCATATTGTATGATACCTTGTTGGATTTTTTAATAATATCAAAAGATTGCAAAGTAAAATGTTTGCGAAAATATATGAAATAGAATAGCTGTTTATAAACAAAATTAGTTAAAGTATACATATTCTTAAAATGCATATTTTCACTGTCTTAGAATATATGTAATGATTCAGAAAAGTGTTTCACGCGAAATTAATAAAAGAGAACCATGGAGAATGTTTTAAAATATTTGTTTGTATTATCCAAATTGTAAGTAATCCTTAAATATGATCCATACTATTTCCTGATTAATAATGCCAGTCTTTATTTTATTAATTTGCAGATAATTTTTTTTTTTGAATGCCATCAACCGGGGTTCCCTATTCCCAAATATTGACAAAACATGTAATTAATTAAACTTGTTACAATGAAGCAAATTAGTAATGCAAATTTGACATATTGTAGGAGTAATCCGGGTAGCAGTTTCATAAATATATCTAGGCATCTCAGTTTCATAAAAAAAATTCTTAGTATTCTGCACATGTTTTGATGTACAGTGTAAATGTGTGTCTTTTACATGCTTTTTTGTGGTTTCCGATGCAAAAATAGTTGTAAGAAACGCAGTTTCCTAAAAAAATAACACATTACAGTCTTTATTTTCTTAATGTATATTTCACTTAACTATAACATGCTTTCACGTTTAATTTTGTATTCTGTATGTTTGGGATCTAAAATTTTACTTCAAATAACTTATAACGGATTTAATTGTTCCGAGAGTCCCAACTCTTTCTATTTTTTAGTTATTTTATAATAAATCTAAATAACATTAAGATGTTTTTCGTTTTTAAACTCAAAAATATATATGTTACAATTTTTTATTGCTTTAATAACATTTATTATGCATGCTAAAATTTTAATTTAAAACACCAGTCATTTTTTAACAAAGGTATAAGGATTTTAGATCCGAGGGAAAAAAAGAAAAAAAAACATTCAATCGATATTAAAAGTGTGGTTGTAAAACACATTTCTGCTCTATAAGAAGAGATTGAAAAAAAATATTATGAGTTTAGTTATCATTAAATAATGATGCTCAACAACATTAAGATGCTTATCATTCGTTAATTCTAAAAAAACTTTTTTTTATAACTAATAAAATTTACATAAATCTATATTAAAAATAAGATATTAATTATCTTCATCTTTCTCAAGTTGCTGCTGAAAATAAGTAGCAACTTTTAAGTTGAATCACATTTTATGTAGTTTTAAAATAAGTACTTATATTAAGTGCTTCTTCACGTAATTAAATCCTTGTCGAGAATGTTTTCATTCATTTCAAATTCATTCATGTATAATTTAAAAAAAATTGATTTTCTAACAATTATGGGGAACGTTAAATTTTAAATTAAAAAAAATCACTCATTTTTTAACTAAAGTATAAAGAGCTTAAATCTGAAAGAAAATATATTTAATCGGCATTAAAACTTTTATAGCCAGGGACGAGATAACTCGTCTAACACCATAATTTTCAAGTTAAAAATTCTGCGAAAAAAGCGAAATTGAAAATAAAATTCTGCGCATTTTCCCTACTTTCGTTGCAAAAGTAAAATTTTAGTAACATTTTCTTGGTGCAATTTCACAGTTTCGGAATTAGGTGATCACGTCGTTTCGTGTGACCACCGTTAAACGTGTGCTGTGTTAATAATAATATTATTAATGATAAATCTGTAATTCTGCAGACGTAAAGTTACACAAATCTGAATAATTACTAAACTTTTAGTTGCAAAATGTACAAAAAAAGGTGAATATCATTAAAAAATCTGTAGCTTTAGAAAAGAATCTACAAAAATTACAATAATCATACAAAAATTTTATATGTAACCTGGGATGAAGTTACATAAATATTGCTAGGCACCGCAGTTTCCTAAAAAATTCTTTGCAGCCTTAATTGCATTTGTTTAAGGGTGTATCCGAAAAAATGATTTTCCACCTTCAACAGCTTGAAATTTTCCGATACAATTTCAGACACATTTTTAAAAGTAGAAACACGAAACTTCCTGAGAAGATTTTTAAGAGACGTATAAGGTGCCGTGTGATGTCATTTTGCGCTCCATTCATTAGAATTTGATTTATAAACAATTCCCTTCTCAGTATGACCCTTTTTTTTCGGTTCCATATCTCCCGTTTTATAAAAATCGGTTCGAAATGCTGTTTTTGATTGCTTTTTTTGCAATATTTTCTGCATTTATCAAAGAATTGACAATCACGGCATCTTGTGTACTTTCTCAATAAGACAATTTGCCAGTTTGATGCATATGAGAACAAAAATGAATTTAAAATAAATCGGAAAATAAGCAGTTTGAATCGAAATACACCCTTAAGTACAGTATAAACGTGTGTCTGTTACATGGGTTTTTTTTGTGGTTGTTGCCGTTACTTAAATAGTTGTAAGAATCCCAGTTTCCTAGAAAAAAAAATTTAGTAACACATTGGAGATATTTTTTAGTGTATAATACTTAACCATACCTCGTTTTCACATTTTAATTTGTATTCATTATTTAAACTTGGTCTAGAATTTTAATCCTCATTATATGTAACGAATTTAATTATTCTAAGTGTCCCAAATCATACAATTCAAGTTATTAAATAATAATTCTGAATAACATAACATTAAGATGCTTCTCGTTCTTAAACTTTAAAGAAAACTTTTTTTATATAAGTTATAAAATTTAAATAAATCTTTATTAATAAAAGTAAGATACTACTTACCTTTGTCTTTCTCATGTGACCTGTGATAATAGATAGCAAAATTTAGCTTTGAATTTACATTTTATGCAGTTTTAAAATAAGCATTTACCTAAATTATTTCTTCTTTTTCAACATAATTAAATCTTTCTTGACAATATTTTCATTCCTTTCAAATTCATTAATGCAAGTTTTTACAAATTTTTATTTTTTTTTCTAACTTACATGAAACATATTAAAATTTTACTTTAAAAACACAGTGTTTTAACAAAGTATAAAATTCCGAAATAAAAAAAACACATTTAATTGACATTAAATATATGGTTATAAACGCATTTCTGTTTAATAAGCAGATTGAAAACAATAAAATATTATGAATTTAATTATTATTAAATAAAAGTGCAGCATTACATTAAGATTCTTATCATTCTAAACTTTAAAGATAATATTTATTTTTTTGTAAGTGATAAATTTAAGTAACCGATGTTAAAACTAAGATACTACTTATCTCCATCTTTCTAAAGTGGCTTTTAGCAATAAGCAGCAACATTTAGTTTTAAATTAGTACATTTTATGTTGTTTTAAAATAAGTATTTACTGAACTGTTCCTTTACTTGCGTTTACGTAATTAAATCTTTCTCGATATTGTTTTTATCAATTTCAAATTCATTGATATAAACTTTGCAGATATAAGCTTTTATTAATTTTTAACGTTTATGGTGAATATTAAAAATTTAAATTAAAAACATCAATCATTTGTTAACAAGGGTATAAAGAGCTTAAATCTGAAAGAGACCAGATACAATCAATGTTAAAAGTTTAGCTGCAAATGCATCAATGATTTTTAAGCATTTAAGTAAAAATAAATATGGACTAAAGTGCTCCTTTAGTTGCTGTTACGTGATTAAATCTTTCTCAAAAATGTTTTTATTTATTTTAAATTCAATGATATAAATTTTACAGATTTATTATTATTATTATTATTATTTAATTCATGATATATATTAAAATTTTAATTTAAACACATCAGTCATTTTTAAACAAAATTTATTAAAAAGAGCTTAAACCAGAAAGAAAACAGATTCAATCGACATTAAAAGTGTAGCTGTAAACATATCCGTGCTTTACAAGCAGATTGAAATCGACATTTTTAGCACCACAACTTTTTCATTTGTTTTAAACTAATTTCAGTAGCAATTACCGTCATCAACGGGGTATCTTCTGAAAATGGTTTGCAACAACTGAAATCGTTTTTGTGATATAACAGTGCTCATACGAGACACGTTATTTACCAGGTGAAATATCAATATTTGTTTCTAAACATATAAAAAGAAGTCGAAAATAGCACGAAAAGCGTAGCAAATGAGGTGCATTCGCTCTATAAAGAAGTTTAAAAAATATTCAGATCTTGATGTAATAATGTGCAATATTTCGGATAAAGTGTAACAGCCGAAATCTTTTGTGAGTCCCTGTAAATATGGCGCTTTTTTATACAGGAAATAACTTGTAGTAAACCTCAGTAACGTATATCAATTTCATAAAATGGGAAATAGTTTAATACTATTAAAATACGCCCCAAGCAATGTCCCGAATAAACCATTATGTAATAAAACACTTTTGTGTGGCCCTGTAAATGAATAACAAATATTCTTTCTTATTCATTACCGATTTATACCGATTGTACAGAATGTATATTGTAGATATACTTCATAGATGGATATACATTTTATTACGTTCGAAAGAATTTAACGCCAGAAAAATGCCCTTTTAACTTTTTCCCTATTGATCGTAATGTAACAGAAAAAATTTGATTGCTCCCATAATTGAATTATGCATTTGATTCTCTGAAAATTTGAACGATTTGGTTGGGTAGCTTTTACATTCTTATATACGGCCAGGCAAACGGTCTGAACGACAACTATAGGTGCTACGTAATTTCCAACACATCTAAAATAATTATTTATTTTGAATTTCAAACGATTCTGTTGGGTAGTTTTACTAGTTAGAACCTTAAAATATAAATCTGGCTCTAATGCACGAATATCAGTTTTCTTCAAAGAGATATTTTTTGTAAAAAAATACTGGTGTGCAAAACTTTACTGGTCTGGAAATTCCAGGAACTGCACGAACTGTGTAAATGGGTCATTTTCTCTAAACAGCGATATTTTTGTCTCTGCTTCAAAAATAATGGATAAACGTGTATGAAAATTAAATAAATGATACAATATTTTAATTACATGTTTTTATGTATGTCTAACAGGATAAAACATACTATTAATAAATAAAGCCTGTTAAATAATTTTATATGTTATGTTGTAAAAATGTCATTCCCTTGTGTGTCCCTGTCACCGTCTTAACACAAAAATAGTTCCCAAAACTGACTATATTAATATATTTGTAATTTTTTTGTTGGTTAAGTTATTAAACAATATCATAGAATACTAAAATTTGAAAAAATAAAAACTTTTCGTTTTTTGTAGTTTTTAAAAAGAATAATAAAAATGTCCCTTGGTTTTGTTGTCAAAAATGAAAGTAATGATTCTCAGCTGTGGCAACACTTATATTATTCGAGAATTTCATCTGTGAACAATGACATCATCAGAAAAGATATCTTAAATTGTTCTTTTCTGCAGCTTTAATTTTTACAAGTAAAACTTAGGGATTTCCAGTTACGTATTGGTAAGTATTTTTATTGACTATCATTGCCCTGTCTCTCTTATTTACCTACATTTTGTAAAGAAAGCTGAATCAAAGATTAAGCCTTATTTGTATTAAATTTCTTAAGTTTTCTTTAAGTGCAATTTAATTTTGTATGTACAGTTAAGATAATATACAAGCTAACCTTAATTTTTGCCATTCCCCTGTGGTCATTCCCTTGTCAACGGGAATGACTAGAGTCTCTAATTTTTACAAATTATGAATATTTATTAGAAAAGGTTAATTTTAAAATATTTTATCTAATTGTAATACAATATCTGCTGTTTTAAAAGTAAAAAATGCATGTTTTTGTTAGATCTATTCATCAAAAGATAAAAAATTGCTCTGTAAAAAGTTGGATTTTATTTATTTTATTTATTATTTTTTAAGTATATAATTGGAGTAAAAATAAACATTCACTGCTCTAAAAAAGGAAATGAATCGGACACAGCAGGATGATTACATGTTTGTCAAGTATAAACTCAATAAGATGGTTTGTGATTAATATAATTTATCAGTTTTAAAAAGTTATTCGCCGGCTTAATTGAAACATTGTTAGTTCATTAAAATGTAAATATGGTTTTTTAATGATTTTTATGAGTGGTCTTAAAATAAATATTTTTCAGATTTATAATGGCCTTTATGAAAGGAACAAATGACTGGAAAAGATTGCATGAAAAAGCAGGTAGAACACTTTTACCAGTATCTAAATTATCAACTAGACATCAGAGACTTCAAAGGGAAGATATAGGATAAATCAAAAAATACCCGTTCAAAAAAGTAAAAAATATCTGATCACTGTAATTCCTACATTACTGAAGATATTGTCTCAGTTGAACATGAAGAAATCCAGTGGTCACAGACTCCAAGAAGCAAAGATTGCTCTTGCCAAATAAGCCAAAGTCTTACTACCAGGCAAAACTTGGGAAAAAGCAATAAAGTTATTAAAACTACCTTAGTTGAATCTAAATTATTTCAAGAGACAGAAAAAAATTCCAAAACAAATTGAGATTGAAGAAAAAAAGTTGGTAAGTTGGTCGTATGCGAGTAAGAAGGGGCTGAGGAAAAATAGCTAAACAAATTGGCAAAGTTGAAAAAGTAATTATTAAAATTTATCAAACTTCTGAAAAGTACAAGAAAAAAAGGTTATAGACTTAGAGACAAATATTACGTCAAGAATCATTTGGAAAAAAAATAAGTAATATCTCAAAAAAGATTAATACAATACCTAAAGTAAAAAAAAATGTTTGGAGAAATATTGACAAAGGAATTGACAAACCGATATAGCAATCTGGAAAAAGAAAAAGCAAAACAAATTTTTTAAGGAATAATGCAAGGAGACTTTTTTTAAGAAACACAAGGTAGTAAGTGAAGCAAAGATGTTCTTTCCTTCCAAAATACACATAATACACAAGATAAAAGAGTTTTATTGTTTAAAGCATGGGCAGAGACAACAAATTAGATTTTTTGTTTTAATCCTGTAGGTCTGTATATAGCCTGTAGGTCTATCCAATCTATATAGATCTGAAGATATAAGAGCCAAAAACTCTGAACCCATACCATATGGACCTCAGGCATATAAATTTTATTTTACTAATTTTTCCCATATAAAATTTTGAAAATAAAACTGCTTTTGAACTCTTATTTATAATAATGGTTTCTTAATTATTATGAAATTTTGTGAAATAAAAGAAAAAAATGTTAGTTATCTGTGTGCCATTTCTCTGTCTAAGTGTCATTCCTCTGATCCTATTTGTCATTCCCCTGTTTATTGAAAATTAAAAAATTATTTTTGTATGTTTAACATTTAAAAAAAATTTTGCTGACTTTATTTTATTACTTAGAGACATTGTCTAAATACAATAGAAACCAATTTCAAAGAGAAAAGAAACATTTTTTTTTTTAAATGTATGATGTTCAAATCGTTCTGTTTAGAGAAAATGACCCAAATGTGTTGTTTTCTATCTGTTTATATTGCATTGCGCCAAGTAATTTCTTTTTGACATTCCTGATTTGTTATATTTTTTTTTGCATAATTTAAAACTCTGAATAATTGTTACGCACTTTTTTATAGACAAAAAAGTTTGTTCGAATTTTAAGATCAGCATATTTTGTTTACACCCTCACCCCCTACGTAAACACGCCTACTTTAGAAATAAAATTCGATTTAAAAAGACTGATTCGCACGATTATAATTTATTCAGTCAAGTAACATATAAATTTAGAAAGCCACAAACAAAAGTTAAAATTTCATAGGCGTGACATAAAACACATACTCGCCTGTGTTTCACAATATTCTTGCCAATACTTCATTTATTATATCACATCTAAAAATATTTTTCTGTATCATCAAAACTACTTTTTCTTGTCATCAACATTAAAAAGGGATATAATCTTTCCTCATCATAATCAATCATACTGTCGCTATCGGCATTCAAATAACTTTCAGCAAAGCAAATATTAAATGCTTCGACAACTTCTAATTTTAATTCATTCTTGTTCTACGGAACAATTCCATTTGAATTTTTTATATAAAATTTGACCTGAAAAAAATAATAAAACACAACACATAGTTACCGTAAAATGTAAAAGAAAAAAATGAAAATAAGAATTTTTTTTTATTTCATTTTTATAATATTGTAATTTTTTCCTCAATTTTTTTTTAACTCTGCTTATTTTAAACCGCTTATTTTTTTTATTTTAAAACTTATTTTAAACCGCTGATTGGTAAATGTATCACACGGATTGGATTTTTGCAAGTGTGCTAACAAAATCGTCATGTCTATCGTTTTATAGAGTTCTGTTACCTGAGGTATACGCCTTTGAACTATCCTCATAGCTGATTAAATGCTGTATCAAATAAGGTTATCTGGTTCAAATGTTTATGCCCAAGTAATAGTCAATGGATAAGAACGTTGGCAATTTAAATCATAGATCTTAAGTTTGACACCCGGACTGGGCAATAGTTAAATAATAAATAAATGGCTGTGTACTATAGATTTGTACTTTAAAATATTATTGTTGAGCAGGTTCTTTTTAAAATGCATTCGCTAGAGTTGTAGGCTGTGATCAATAAAATAAATGCCTTTTGAGAGCTTTGTTTATTCGAAGTAGAGTTATAAAAATTAAATCATTTCTTACAGAAATAGTTAGGGATGGTGCCTGTAAGCATTTTTAAGAGACCTTCTTTACATGTCTGAGTCCGTGAAGCGAGGGCGAGGTAATTCAATTTTCTCATTCAGAATTCACACATTGGCATCTTAGAGTTGGCAAAAAGGAGCATATGAAAAGTGAATGATATCATAACCATGAAATTTTCTGTTACGCTTCAACAATTAAGATGATTTTGAATTTAATGCAGGGCACCCAGAAATGGGCATTCCTAAAAAAAATACGCCAAAAAGAATTCGCGAAAAAATCGTACGTTATAGGTCTGTTTTGGGAGAATGTTATCAATAGACAAAACACAGAGCATGTACATGAAAAGTTTTTATGTAATAAAGAAGTTAGGCTCAACATTACGCAGAGAGAAAATGAAATTTTACTGACCGCAAACACATTCGATCTTTATTCTTTTTTTATTTGTTTCCAGTAAGGGTTAAATAAGCATCTTAATGAATTCACTTTATCTGACAGCCGTTTTTCAGTAATAAGGCAGATGCTAAATGTTTTTCTTTCTTTTCTTTTGAACGGAAAGTTATTGTGGGATCGAAATAAAACTTTAAGATAAAATAGATATTTAATTAAAGATTAGCTTTAACTATAATTTAGAAAAATGTATAATTTAAGAAAACTATATGTGATTCTACATCACAGGCTGGGCAATAATAAATATTTCTCGCAACTAGAAAAAATTCAGATCGTAATGTGATTTTTCTATGTTTTTATGCTACATTTGACTTGTTTCATTTGTGGAATAACTTTTCAGTCAGTTTATCTTCCTATTAAATGAGAAGTAAATTAAGTTTAGAAACATAAGGTAATAAATAAAATATATTTCGATGATATAAATACATATACTGACCTTTATCTTACCACGTTGTAGTTTTCTCGGAATATTTTTAATATCGCCATCAACATTATAATTTTCCTTAAATTATCTGTTTATCTTCATTCTTCTACATGTTTTATTACAAAACTTAATTAATACTTTTTATGTTGAATTTCTACTTTTTTAAGTCACCATCATTAAAGAAGATTCACACAATCTTTGATAATCATTATAAATCAAATTGCCAGCATCAGCCTTGGGATATAGTCTGTAATAATAAAATATTTATGGCTTTAAGCGACTTCTGAAGCAATTTTAATGTTATTTTTAAAGAGAAAACTTATTCAAATATTTCTTTGTAAAGTTCGGTTTAGAGTAAATTTCAATAAAATGCTGAGAAGGGAAGTTGTACAGAACATGAAAGAAATAAGTCCGAAAAAAATACACATACACAAGAATTACATGAATAACTAGAAAATATTTAATTTAATTTTAAAAATATTGTATTTTTAATTATTAATTATGCGTTTAAACTATAGAAAACATATATCATATGGAACATCATAAAAAGTCAAAAAACAAGCTGGCAGTTAAATAGGTTCTTTAGGTGGGTTAAAATATCTGATAATTGGTTTTAAAGCATCTTAAGAGGTGTCGAAACACGTTATATATCATTTAATTTTAATCATTATGATGCATAATATTGGAACATAAATAGAAAGTCAAGAATCGTCAGAAAATAAATGAAGGGATTTTCAATGATAAAAATACATATACTGACCTTTACCTTACCAATCTATAGTTTTTTTGGGATACTTTTAATGTCGTCATCAACTTTACAGTTTTCTCCAAATTATCTTTGTATCTCCATTTTTATGTATGTTTTATTATAAAAGTTTAAATATTACTTTTTATGTTCAATATCTACTTTTCCAAGTCATCATCATTAAAGAAGATTCACATAATCTTTGATAATCATTATAAATCAAATTGCCAACATCAGCCTTGGGATGGCCTGCAATAATAGAAGTTTAATGATTTTAGGCGACTTCTGAAGCAAGTTTACTTTTATTTTTAAAAATAAAATTTATTCAAGTATTATTTCTTTGTAAGTTCGATTTAGAATAAATTTAAATAAAACGCACAGAAGTGAAGTTCAACAAAACATGAACGAAATAAGTCCAAAAAATAAAATACACATACAAAAGGAAAAATTACATGAATTACTTATTTAATTATTACGAGTTTTAATTATTTAATTTAATTTTAACAATTGTGTATTTTTAATTTTTACTTATGCGTTTACATCTATAGAAAAGATAATTCATATGGAACATTGTAAAAAAGGCAAAAAAAAAATACTGGCAGTTAAATAGGTTCTTTAGTTCTGTAAAAATATCTGAAATTTGGCTTTTAAAACATCTTAAGAGGTGTCGGAACACGTTATATATCACTTAATTTTAATCATTATGATCATTGTAATTTTCCTTAAATTATTTGCGTATCTTCATTCTTATACATGTTTTATTGTAAAACTTTAAATAAGGTGGTCTGGTGTAATAACGCCAAGTACTAATATTTTGCATAATTATGAAATAATCTGGTAAATGACACCCATGTGTTCTGCGCAGAAGGGTTTTGAGTCATATAAATCGCAAAAAACAGCTTCAAGTTAAATTGTTTCATTTTTAGGTCTTATTGTTTTTACAAGCAACTAAAATTAACGCTTGATCTAAAATTTGCGAGATACGTTTTGTGATGTGAAGACTATTTTTTTTATCTGGAAATACTTTGCTAATTACATAAATTTGTAGTACATTTCATGGACTTTCAAAATGTTGTTGAAGATTTTGGATATCTCCTCGAGATAATTTGTAATAAAAAATGTACAGCGCAATAAGTATAACGGGGTAATAACGCCAATCCTTGTCATTAATACCCCGGTTGATTCCCTGCAGTAGTCGAACTACATCCTAAATACTGATTTAAATAAACACAGTTAAAACTGTGCAATGTTTCTGATAATTCTATCCTCCCCCATCCTCCCCCCCCCCCCACACACACACCATACCTTTATTTTTTTTTACACTTTCACAAAAAATTTAACATTTTCAATAGCTTAGAATGCAATTTGTCAATTTCTAAGTTTGTAGAGTTTGTATTTTTAGAATTGGGCAATCTACATGCAATTATTCCATCTTATTTCATAGTTTTGTTCGCATGGCGTTATTAACCATATATAGGTGGGTAATAACGCCAAATAGCATTGGTCAAGAAATCACGCCATTATATTTTATGAATACATATCTGTTAAATTATTTTTTATATAGATAGTCAATGAGTTGCTGTATCAAATCTACATTTGTTTGAAAAATACAAACTAAAACTGAGCCGTGAAAATTGGTAGAACCTTAACGTATCGTTATTACCCCAGGGTACCTTATTACTTTTTATGTTGAATTTTTACTTTTCGAAGTCATCATCATAAAAAAAGATTCACATAATCTTTGATAATCATTATAAATCAAATTGCCATCATCAGCCTTAAGATGGCCTGCAATAATAGAAGTATTATGAGGTTAGGCGATTTTTGAATCAGTTTTACTGTTATTTTGAAAGAGAAACTTATTTAAATATTTCTTTATAAAGTTCGGTTTAGAATAACTTTAAATAAAACGCAGGGAGAAAAGGTTGTACACAGAATACGAAAGAAACAGGTCCGAAAAATAAAATAAGCATGTATAAAAAAGAGCTACTGAGTAAATTTTGATATTTTAATGTATCTTTAAAACATTGTATTTTTTTATTTATGAGTTTACATCACGCAGAAAACATAAATCATGTAGAATACTATAGAAAAAGATAAATAACATACTGACAACGGATGTAAATTTTCCAAGATGGTGCAAAAATGCAATATATTATATATCACTTAATTTTAATCAAGATTTACACCAAAATCTTTTAAATAAATAAAATTAAATAAGTTTTAAACATTTAATTTAATTTTAACAACATTGTATTTTTATATTTTACTAATGCGTTTAAATTACAGTCAGCTCTCGTTAAGTCGAACTCGTCGGGACCACAAGAAATGTTCAAATTATCCGAAGTTCGAATTTTGGAAAACATGAAATGAAAACATGCTTAATATGGTACTATTACAAAGGAATTAATGCTATAGTGTTTTTTAAATTCCTTTCGTCTGTTATAATTAGAATATGACTTAATATTAAATTAGAATGTATAAATACATAAACTAATTTAAAGATTAGAAACAAGCACAATGGAAGAAAAAATCATAGCTTCACTGATGGACAGACGGGGCACTAAGAATGTGGATATCAAATGCACTGTATTATATGCATACTCGTTCGGAACAATTTTCACAAAAATTGAAGAAAAAATTATTCAAATGATCTCAAATACGCGAGAAAGAAAATAAAAATAAAAAATCGGAATTCTCGTTAGTTCGAATTGAACGAAGTCGAGAGAAAGTGAGTTCGAATTAATGAAAATTTTCAACTTTATTCTGCCAATGAAAATTTGGGACTTCATGTTCAGTTCGATTAAGCGAAAATTCGAATTCCGATTTCGAATTAACGAGAGTCGACTGTATATAGAAAACATAAATCATATGGGGCATTATTTAAAAAGGCAAAAAAAAAAAAAAAAAAAAAATCCCTTTCGGCATGGCCTATAGGCGGAGGTAGATTTCGAAAAGTTTTCATCTCAAAAAAAAAAAAAAAAAAAAAAAAAAAAAAAAAGCCTATTTTTACTCAAATGCCCATTTTGGCAATATATTTTGAATTATATTCTTACTTTATTTAAAAAATTGAACAATATGCTCATTATATAGTTCCTAAATAACAAAAAACTGTTAATTAAATTCGTTTGACAGCAAAATTGAATTTAAAAATGAGTCATAAAATAACCAATTTATTATTTTAATACATCCACAATTCTTTAATCAAGATCGCTTTGAGAAATTTTGTGCGAAGTGCCTACTTTGACAGATTTTTTTTAAATATATATTTAGCCTTTATCAAAACTCTGACCAATACGGCACATTACACAGTTCCTAAATAACAAATAACTGTCAATTGAATGCGTTTGAGAGCAAAATTGAATTTAAAAATGAGTCATAAAATAAACAATTTGTTATTTGAATACAACCTCAATTCTTTTATCATGATCGCTTTGGGAAATTTTTTTGCGAAGTGCTTACTTTGACAGCTTTTAAAATATATATATTCACCCTTTATCAAAAAATCGACGAATACGCACATTATATAGTTCCTAAGTAACAAAAAACTGTCAATTGAATGTGTGTCAGAGCAAAATTGGATTTAAAAATGAGTCATAAAATAACCAATTTGTTATTTGAATACCCACAGTTCATTAATCATGTCGCTTTGGGAAATTTTGTGCGAAGTGCCCATTTTGGCAGCCTTTTTTTAAATATATTCTGCCTTTATCAAAAAACTGGCCACTCCGTCACATTATATAGTTCCTAAATAAGAGAACCTGTAAATTGGATGCGTTTGAGAACAAAAAAAGATTTAAAAATGACTCGGTAAAAACGCAATTTCTTAAATTTCCGCAAATTTTAATCACGATAACTTCGTGAAATTCTGTTCAAAATACCCTTTTTGGCAGCCTTTTAAAATATATATTCTGCCTTTATCAAAAAACCGCCCAATACGTCAAGTTATATAGTTCCTAAATAATAGGACCTGTAAATTGGATGGGTTTGAGAACAAAAATGAATTTAAAAATGACGCATAAAAAACGCAATTTGTTATACTTAATGAATTTTTTAATGATGAAAACTTCGGGAAATCTGTTCAAAATACCTTTTTTGGCAGCCTTTTTAAAAATATATTCTGCCTTTATCAAAAAATTGGCCAATACGTCGCATTATATAGTTGCTAAATAATAGGATCTGTCATTTGGATGCGTTTAAAATCAAAAATGAATTTTAAAATGAGTCAGAATATAAGCAGTTTGGATTTGAGGTTTTTTCTCCAACTCCTATTTTTGTTTAATTTATTTTTGCTATAAGAATTGGTTCTATGAAAAACTTGTCAATATAAAAATTGTAGATATTATTGTGAAGATGTAAAATAAATTTAATTAGATTTAATTGCTTAAGAATTGAGTAAGTTATGGTTTTTTTTTCTTTTTCCTCCCCCCTTTTTCTTTTCGTTTTTAATTTTTTTCATCGGTAAAAATTGGTCCTATCAAAAACTTGTAAATACAAAAGTTTTAGATAATATTGAGTACATTTATATAAAATTTAGTTGGATTTGATATCTTGAGAATTGACGAAGTTATGATTTTTTTTCTCCCAAAAACCATGTTTTTTTCGCCCCTTGAGCCCACTTTTAACTTTATCAAAAATCTGTCACGCATAAACTTTTTCCTCATTTTTTAGAAGTAATATAAACTTTAAACTGATTCGATATCTATTTTAATTAAAAAGTTATCGCGTTTTTTCTGTTTTCACAAAAACCCTCCTAACTTTCACCTCCTTGGTCCGATTTTGCCCATTAACGAACTTAACCGAGATTTTATGCCCTTTGATTTTATGTAAAAGTTTGATGAAGATCTGAGCATAATTATGGAAGTTATCGTGTCTAGAAGAAAGTGATATACACCGATAGATAGATAGATAGATAGATAGATAGATAGATAGATAGATATATAAACTTTTTTACTGATGGTAGTTTTGGGGTCTAGGAGTCATGATTCGTGTAGATCCGCAAAAATTTTTCAGAAATTCCAACATGGGAGACAATGCAATAGGTAGTATTTCATACGAAATCTACCTAAAAATACTGGCAGTTGAATTGGTTCTTTAGTGCGGTAAAATTATCTGAGAATTAATTTTAAAACATCTTAAAAAGGTGTCGGAATACGTTATATGTCACTTAATTTTAATCATTATGATCTATGATATTGGGTAGAAAGTTAAGAATCGTCTAAAAATAAAGATAATGCATTTCCATGATAGAAATGTGTATACAGAGCTTTGTTTTCCCACTTCATAACTATTTTCGAATAGTTTTAATATCGCCATCAACATTATAGTTTTCCAGAAATTATATCTGTATCTTCATTCTTATGCATGTTTTATTATAAAACTTTAAATATTACTTTTTATGTTGAATTTCTACTTTTCCAAGTCATCATTATTAAAGAAGATTCACATAATCTTTGATAATCATTTTAAATGAAATTGCCACCATCAATTTTGGGATCGCCTGCAATAATAAAAGTTTTATGGGTTTAGGTGACTTGTAAAGCAATTTTATTGTTATTTTTAAACAGAAAACTTATTCATATATTTCTTTGTAAAGTTCGGTTTAGAGTAAATTTAAATAAAACGCAGATTAGAGAAGTCGTACAGAACATGAAAGAAATAAGTCCGAAAAATAAAATACACATACATGAAATAGAACTACTTGAATAAGTTTTAAATATTGAATTTTTTTTAACAATATTTTATTTTTAATTTTTAACTATGCGTTTACACCTTTAGGAAACACAAATCATATGGAACATCTTAAAAAAGACAAAAAACATACTGGCAGTTAAATTGATACTTTAGTTCAGTTAAAATATCTAAGAATTGATTTTAAAATATCTTAAGAAGTGTCGGAACATGTTATATATCACTTAATTTTAATCATTATGATGAAAGATATTGGAACATAAATATAAAGTTAATAATCGTCAGAAAATAAATGAAGTTAATTTCCATGATATCAATGCATACCGTGAACTTTACATGACCCCTTTATAAATTTTTTGCGATAGTTTTAATATCGTCATCAAATTTATAGGTTTCTCTAAATTATCTCTGTATCTCCATTTTTATATATGTTTTATTATAAAACTTTAAATATTCCTTTTTTTGTTAAATTCCAATATTTTTTTTAATCATCAGCGTTGAAGAAGTTTCATATAATCTTTGATAATCATTAAAAATCAAATTTCCAGCATCCGTTTTGGGATAGCCCGCAATAATAGAAGTTTTATGAGGTTAGGCGACTTCTGAAGAAATTTTACTTTTATTTCTAAAGAGAAAAATTATTCAAATATTTTCTTGTGAAGTTCGTTTTAGAATAAATTTAAGTAAAACGTAGGGAAGGAAGGTTGTACAGAATATGAAAGAAATATCACCGAAAAATAAAATAAACATACATAAAAAGGAGTTTCAGAATAAATTTTAATATTTTAATTTATCTTTAAAACGTTGTATTTTTTTTATTTATGAGTTTACGTCATACAGAAAACATAAATCACATGGAAAATTATGGAAAAAGACAAATAACATACTGACAACAGATATAATTTTTCCAAGTGGGTGAAAAAAGATAACACATTATATATCACTTAATTTTAATCAGGATTTACAAACAAAATCTCTTAACTAAATAAAATTGAATAAGTTTTTATTATTTAATTTAATTTTAACAACATTGTATTTTTATATTTTACTAATGCGTTTAAATTATATAGAAAACCTAAATCATATAAGACATTATTAAAAAGGGAGAAAATATACTGGCAGATAAATTGGTTCTTTAGTTGGGTTAAAATATCTAAGAATTGATTTTAAAACATCTTAAGAGGTGTCGGAACACGTTATATATCACTTAATTTTAATCATTATATTCCATGATATTGGAACATAGATGGAAAGTTAAATAGCGTCAGAAAATAAATGAATTTCTATGATATAAATGCGTATATTGACCTTTATCTTACCACTTTATAGTTTTCTTGGGATAGTTTTAATATCGCCATCAACATTATAGTTTTCTCCAAATTATCTGCGTATCTTCATTCTTATATATGTTTTATTATAAAACTTTTAATATTACTTTTAATGTTGAATTTCTACTTTTCCAAGTCATCATCATTAAAGAAGATTCACATAATCTTTGATAATCATGATAAATCTAATTGCCAGCATCCGCCTTGGGATAGTTTGCAATAATAAAAAATTATAGGTTTAGCAGACTTCTGAAGCAATTTTACTGTTATTTTTAAAGAGAATAATTATTGAAATGTTTCTTTGTAGAGTTCGGTTGTGAATAAATTTACATAAAAAGCAGAAAAGGAAGTTGTTAGGAACATGAACGAAATAACATGAACTTTAAATATTACTTTTGAATTCCTACTTTATGTTGAATTTCTACTTTTTTAAGTCATCATCATTAAAGAAGATTCACATAATCTTTGATAATCATGATAAGTCAAATTGCCGGCATCAGCCTCAAGATGGCCTGCAATAATAGAAGTTTTATAAGGTTAGGCGACTTCTGAAGCAATTTTACTGTTATTTTTAAAGAAAAAAATTATTCAAACAATTCTTTGTAGACTTCGGTATAGAATAAATTTCAGTAAACTTCAGAGAAGGGAGGTTCTAGGGAAAATGAACGAAATAGATCCAAAAAATAAAATAAACATATATAAAGAAGTGTTTTATGATTGCGTTTTAACCTCCTCAGTCCTGAGATAAATTTTACTTGGTATTACAAAAACCAGTTTAAAAATATTTAAAAATATTTCCAAAGACGCATCAGTATATCGATGATTTTAACATGCACTGTACAACATTTGTGTAACGTTACACCTTAAAATGGGTGACAGCTCTGCTGCCTCCAAATTTATGGAGCGTTTTTTTTTTCACCTATATAATGGTGTAATGTAAACATATATTACTGGTGTAACATCACAATATTACACCGGTTATATAGGTTAAAAATACCCCTTAAAATTGGAGGAAGCAAGGATACATCATAAAATCGGAGGCAGCAAAACTGCCACTCATTTTATGGTGTAACGTTACTCAAATGTTTTAGTATGCAAACATGAATTTAAAAAGTCTAAACATAATTTTAACAATTCTAGGATTATTTAAATTAATTTAAAGGGTGTTTTTTAGTGTCGCCTCCTGGCGACATGGGGACTGAGGAGGTTCATTATTTAATTTAGTTTTTAAAACATTCAATTTTTATTTTTTATTTATGCGTTTACATCATAAAGAAAACATTAATCATATAGAACGTTATAGAAGAAAATTAGATAATATAGTGACAACTAAATAGGCTCGGTTAAAATGTCGCAGGATTTGTTTTAAAACATCTTAAGAGGAATCGGAATACATTACATATTACTTAATTTTAATCAAGATTTACAAGAATATCTTTCTCATAAATAAATTTGAATAAGTTTTAATTATGTAAATTAATTTTAACAACATTGTATTTTTTCTTTTTACCTATGCGTTTACATTATACAAAAAATATAAATCATGTGAAACATTGTAAAAAAAAAAAAAAAAAAAAAAAAAAAAAAAAAAAAAAAAAAAAAAAGACAAATAACATGCTGGCAGTTAAATAGGTTCTGAAACTCGGTTTAAAACCATGGAGGAATAAGATAGGTGGAGGTGAAGTAAGGCTCAAAAAAGGTTTGCAATATATTTATCGCTCGAATTTCAATGTTCCAAACAAAAGAAAGTGGAAGGAATTTTGAATTATAACACGAATTGACAGAAATGAATTACAACTGAAGCATATTTTAAGAAGAAATAGCAAATTTTTAAAATGGTCTTTGTTCTATTATTATTTATTAAAATAAATGTTCGCTTTTAAAATAAAAGAAATTGGAAAATTAGCAATAATTAAATGTCAAATTGAAATTAAAAAAGATATTGAAAACATTTGATGAGAACTAAAAATTGTAATACTAAAAGTTTCCTAATTTAATGTAATTTTAAATACTTTATAACGTAGATGCAAAATGTTTATGACTCAATAATTGCATGTAAATAAATATTTAAAATATAATGATGTAAACATTCTTTTAAAATCATGTATGAAAACTTAAGTAATAAATATTAATCTAAAATATAGATTTCTGACTGCAGACGATTTTAAGATATTAACAAAAGAATGCTATATTTTCAAGCAAAACGTTAAAATAATTTTCGATATTGATATTTAAATGATAAAATAATTAGAAAATTCTTACCGGTGAAGCGATAGATTAGTTCTTTTTAAAAAACAATAGCAAAAAAATGCGGGTTTAAACCTGTTTCAATTGATAGGCGTTTCAAAGCACGTGATTTTGTTTGTACTTAATGTGACTTAATGTAGGGTTACATTTTTAGCATCACCCCCAGAGATAATACTTCCCCTCCACCTATCTCATTCCTCCATGGTTAAAACATATCAGGATTGGTTTTAAAACATATTAAGGGGAGTCGGAATATATTATGTATCACTTAATTTTAATCAAGATTTGAACCACAATCTTTTAATGAAATTTTCTCTTACAATTTTCATGAAAATGTTTGTAAAATTGCCTTTTCATGTTTTAACAAAATTTTTTGAAAAATCCTGTGTTAATTCATTATTGGAGAAATGAAATTAGTTGCCTTGATAAAGGTTAAGCATATAATTAATATTTACTTTCTATTATAAATTACGTAACATAAAGTTAACTAGAAAACATCGAAAATAAATTAAAAAATAAAAATAAGTAAAACTAGTCGTTGGGGGCCACCGTAATACTTACCCATCATGGATATGTATATGAAAATAAAACATGTGAAACTATTTATACAATGCATTGCAATTCATAAACAAAATTTAAATATTGTTAACATACATAGTAATGCTATATTAAAGAACTGCTGATGTACCAATTTCGACAAATTATATAAAACGCCAAACTGCTCAAGTAAGATAGGCCGAACTGCGTAAAAGAAACATCCTTATGACTCCAAAAATAATAATTCTATTAACTAACAATTAACTGCGTCGTATTAAGCGTCTCATTTCCAATTAAAATATACTTCTGAATTGAAATTTGAATGAAATACAGGGTCATGAAAAATCGAAGAATGTGGAAAGCAAGATTACAAATATCTCGGCAACTAATAATCCGATCGACTTCGTTCTATATGCAAAATGTGCGTTATATTATTGCCTTTTGCGTCCATTCCTTAAAATAAAAAAATTCGAAAAAATTTATATACCTTTCATCAGAACGAATTTTTCGAGAGTCCGAAAAAAATAATTCCGGATAATTGAGGTTGCTGATATTAAATAGGTTTCGTCCCATTTTTACATACTAACTACATACAAACTTTCAAGTCTCTACGTCAATTTGTTCGGGAGATAGAGCGTTTACAGACAGACAGACTGACAGACAGACAGACAGACGGACGGCAATTTTTTTTTTCTAAAAATATGTTTTTCGGAATCTCCACTATCTAAAACGTGTAAATCCGTCAAAAAAAATTTTCGATTTTCAAAACGATTGCAAGACTTACACTATACTACGTATGATGGATAAGTAAAATATATTACACAAAAAAAATAATTATTCCAAAAAGAAAAAAAAAGAATGTAATTTAACAAATTACAACGACTATTTGTAAAATGATATTTTCAAAGACTATTATTTTAAAGACTTATAAATAAATTTTATATTTAAATTAATAATAATTATTATTTATGATATTTATGATAATAACATTTTTAATGTTGATCATAACGAGTCATCTATTACGTACATCATGCATTAAACATTAATATTCCTAAATCAATCGTTAAAAAAAAGCAGTAGTTTATAGATATACAACTTTAACTGTTTAAAATGTGCATTTTTATTTGATGTAGTTAATCAGTTTGGCTTCTGAACGCATCACATAGCGTACGACATTGATAAAACATCAATATTCCTGGATCCATCATGAATATTTGAATGAAATTTCAGTTTTACAAATTTCGGAACTGAACATTTTGAAACTTCTAAACATCGCACATTTTTTATTTTTTCACATTCCGTAGAAAAAAATGCACTTTTAAATGAAATTTGTTTGAAATCTTTATCACAATTTCTTTTCAAATTATTATTATTATTTAAGGTTTGTATTACATTTTTTGACCATTGTGGCAAAAGAAATATTCCATTTTTGGACATTAGACATGGACTAATCAGAAAACAAATATAATTTTAAAAGAAGTTGAGGAATTCAACGGACATTAAACATGAACCAATCAGAAAACGAATGAAGTAAAATAAGTCGCGAATTTAACCAATAAAAAGATTCAGATATACTTCAGATTTCCCAGTTCTCTATCGAAGACAACAACTATTTTCCAAATAGTCAATAATAAAATGTAAAAAAAGGTAATAAAAATTCTCTTGATATAAAGCATATGCTGAATGGCTAAAATTTTCTTGGGATTATAAGCATGCCTCTAAAAAGTTCTTTATGATAAATTTTGACTTTTTCACATTGTCCTCTTAAAAAGAGATATTTATAATCTTTACAGCTAAATAAAGCTAATTTTCCAGCAATACCAAGACAGGCTGCAGTAGAAAAAGTTTTAGGTGATTGTTAAACTTCTGACATTATTTCAATCTGGTTATTAAAAAAAAAAAAAATCAACATCGCAAAACAAATTTAAATAAAAATTTTGGGAAGTGAATTCATATGACAAAATTCAAATTCTAGATAATCAATATAAAATGAAATATAAAGTAAGACACGTTTCGAGATACAACAGTAATAGCTCGTCATCAGCTAAGCCAACACGTGTCCGTAAGGGCACAGAGTCGAGATGACTCGTTCTTGACTCTTGTGGCCTTACGGACACGTGTTGGTTTAGCTGATGACGAGCTGTTATTGTTGTAGCACGAAACCCGACCTACTTTATTTTTCATTTTATTGCGATTTTACAAAGTGTTTTACTTTATTTATTAAATTCAAACTGCTTAATTTTGTTTGCACAACATTTTATTTTTAGACTTCACGATTTTTTTTTCACGTATTACTTTCTTCTGTCTGAAGATTTTCAATAAAACAAGTGTAAAAAAAAGTATTACGGAAATAAGCCTAAGAACAATGTGATGAAAGGGTCAGTTTATATTATTTTATATCATCCAAATTTAATTTTTTTCTGTTACTATTTTCTAGATACGTTTTAATTAGCAGATTCACGATAGAAGTCACAAATTTATTAAATGGAGTAAACCTAAATTTAAATGCGATAGTATTTGAATTTTTCTAAAAATTTTTAATTTCTTAAACATTATGTTTCAAGTGCTTATATACACTGCTCAAAACAATTAAAGGATATTGCAGATTTAGGTGGATTTTGTATCTGGGAAACTTTTTAGCTGATTGATACATGGTCGACAGACATAGTAGGTTATATGAGTATAAATTACACATGTTTGGCAGAAAAAAAATGCATTTTATTGCGCATTTGTGCACAAAAGGAAAAAAAACACAATTTGTGCATATGAGAAAAAAAGAATAAGAAAAGGTGTTTTCTTCAAAGAAAATCATTTTCAGTAGGGGGTATGGTTTCCACGGGCGGCCAGCAACGTTAAACACCTTTGAGGAATGGACTCAATGAGGCTATTAATGACGAGTTGGGGTATTCTGCCCCACTCTTGGACAAGAGCTCTTTCCAGTTCTTGGAGAGTTTGTGGGGGTTGTTGGCGGCCAGAAACTCGTTTTCCCAGAGCGTCCCAAACGTGCTCGATTGGATTCTTGTCTGGAGAACACGCCATTCCATTCGAACGATTCCTTCCTCGAAAAGGAAATCTTCCACCAGGTTTGCACGATGTGGCCTGCAGTTATCGTTTATTAAAATGAAGTTATCTCCGATTGCTGCAGCGTAAGGGACTACAATAGGTCTGAGGATCTCATCCCTATATCGGCGACCAGTCAGAGCTCCATCTCGAATGACGTAGAGGTCAGTGCGCCCGTCAATGGAGATGCCATCATACACCAACACTCCTCCACCGCCAAATCTGACACTTTCGTGCAAGAACGCAGTATTATTCCTACTGCCACGGTCCCTCCAGATGAAAATACGCCTATTATCCGGATGCACAGAAAAACGGGTCTCGTCAGAAGACGGAATATTGCTCCATTCATTTCTCCTCCAGTTGACATGCTTGGTTGCCTACTCCCTGCGGTCGCGACGATGCCTTGATGTTAATCTAACACATACCATCTTTCGGCGAGCATACAGACCTACAGCATGGAGCCGGTTTCGGACAGTCTGAGTTGAAATCGTGGTGCCTGTAGCCGAGCGAAGGTGTTGTTGGAGAAAAGTAGCGTTCATGTTTCGGTGTCTCCGAGCTGTTAACGCTAAATACCGATCTTCATTGGGCGCTGTTGCCCGTCTACGACCTTGCCCTGGTCTTTGGCCTGCACATCCACTCTCCAAAAAACGGTTCCAGATCCTGGAAATGACATTTTGTGACACTCCAATGGCTTGCGCTACTTCGGCTTGAGTTTGGCACCCTTCTAACCTACCAACAATTCGCCAAGCTTCTGAATCTGTCAAATGACTTCGCTGAGACATCGTACTCATCGAAACAAAGCAATCACTGAATGCCGTTCATCCTTGTCTTCATTCTCTTTTATCCAGTTGAAAGTCAAATTTCATTCGCTGCCGCTGAAGCGACGTTTTTGACGTCGAACTCAAAATTTGCATACTCCACTGTTTGAAAAGCAGAAAAATTTGCATTTGTGATTCTCTTCTTCTATTTTCGGCAAAAAAACTTTCGTTTATATCTTTATTTTATATAAAACTTAAAATATCCTTTAATTGTTTTGAGCAGTGTATTTTGTTACGATGTAATATCAGAATACGAAGTAAAAATACATAGACCAAAACCAATGAAATAAAAAAAACTAAACTATTAATTTTAATACTGTTAAATTTTCATGTTTGTCTGTAAAACATGTTCAATGAACATGACTCCATTGTTATATTTAGTGTTAAATGTAATTTTTGCGCACCTACATTATTTTGAATCCACGTTTTTCCAATGTCAAGAATTATAATACGAATGCATTTCTCCAAGCTGTAAAATAAGCTATTTAACGCGTAAAAAAAATTGCCTTTCTAAACATTTTAAGTATCTATAAATTTTAATTTGTGACTTTTTTATGTATATATACACTCATTTAAAAATGGGGAACAACAACAACAAAAAAAGGTTTTAAATTCCATGCATGGATTCTAATAGATTAAATATTAAAGCTGTTTAATAGTAATAGAAAATATTATTATTTCTCAAATATAATGCTCTTAAATGAAACAAAGGTGTAAATATAACTTATGTAGCCGTCTATTACGTTATACTTCATATTGCTCTGAGCCAAATAATTCAAAAGATATATCAGACAGAATCTTTCTACATAATCCGATTAGAAATAGCTTTAAAATTAGTTAAACCATTTGAAGTTTTCATCGCTGCAGGTTATCGAAGTGTCGATGACTCTTGTATGATGTAAGGTACCCTGGGGTAATAACGCCACGTTACGGTTCTACCAATTTTCGCGGCTCAGTTTAGTTTTTATTTTTCAAACAAATATATGATTTGATACAGCAGCTCATTGACTATCTATATAAAAAAAATTAACAGATATGTATTCATAAAATGTAAAGGCGTGATTTCTTGACCAATGCTATTTGGCGTTATTACCCACCTATATGGGTAATAACGCCATGCAAACAAAACTATGAAATAAGATGGAATAATTGCATGTAGATTGCCCAATTCTAAAAATACAAACTCTACAAGCTTAGAAATTGACAAATTGCATTCTAAAATATTGAAAATGTTCAATTTTTTGTGAAAGTGTAAGAAAAATAAAGGTGTGGTTTGGGGGGGGGGTGAGGCAAAAGAATATCAGACCGTGAGCTTCTTTTTGCTTAAAAAGGACAGCTTAAATAGAATTATTAGAAACATTGCACAGTTAACTGTGTTTATTTGAATCAGTATTTCGGATGTAGCTCTGCCACTGTAGGGAATCAACCGGGGTATTAATGCCAAGGATTGGCGTTATTACCCTGTTATAGTTATTGCGCTGTACATTTTAAATTACAAATTATCTCGAGAAGATATCCAAAATCTTCAACAACATTTTGAAAGTCCATGAAATGAACTACAAATTTATGTAATTAACAAAATATTGCCGGATAAAAAAAATAGTCTTCGCATCACAAAACGTATCTCGCAAATTTTAGGTCAAGCGTTAATTTTAGTTGCTTATAAAAACAATAAGACCTAAAAATGAAACAAATTAACTTGAAGCTGTTTTTTGCGAATTATATGACTCGAAACCCTTCTGTGCAGAGCACATGGGTGTCATTTACCAGATTATTTCATAATTATGCAAAATATTAGCACTTGGCGTTATTACCCCACCTGGCGTTCTTACACCAGACCACCTTATAATGATGAGTAAAGATTAAGTTCTAATCTTATTTAATTATAATGGAATGAGGAAAGGGAAATTCAACATGAAAAACAATATTTTTGATGAAGCAAGTATAAAAATAACCATACGGAAATAGGCCTAAGAACATTAGGAAAGGATACACCAAATCATATTATATTATATCATCAAAATTTAATTTAATTTTTATCTGATTTTTCTAATTAAATTTTCATTAAAACGAATAAGACTAAAATTCCATGGGTAAATTGTCGTGTATTAATATTAATGTTTTTGATAAAAAAAGAAAGTCAATGTATGCTCTAAATTCAAATAATATTGTAAGTATAATATATATAGTTCTAAGCCAAATTTTATAAAAGGTATATTAGATGGAAGCTATCTTTCTAATCCGATTAGAAATAGCTTCAAATGTAGTTAAACCCCGTGAAATTTTCTTCGCTGCAGATTATGGAAATGTCGAAAACGGTAGTTTGATTTACAATGATGAGTAAAGATTAAGTTCTTATCGTATTTAATGATAATGGGCTAAATAAGAGGAAATTCAACATAGAAAACAATATTTGCAGGAAAATGTCTTATAAAACAAGTGTAGAAATAGTGTTACAGAAATAAGTCCTGGAACATTATGATAAAATGTCAGTTTATATTATTTTATGTCATCCGAATTTAATTTTTTTCTGGTACTATTTTCCAGGTAAGTTTCAATTAGCAGATTCACGATAGAAGCCACATATTTATTAAATAGTGTAATCCTAAATTTAAACGAGATAGTATTTGAAATTTTATCATGGTTTTTACCGCTCTTAAACATTATGTTTTAAGTGCATGGATGTTCTGTATGGTGTAATATTATTAATACGAAGTAAAAAACACATTACATTGGAATTACAAAAAAAAAAAAAAAAAAAAAAAAAAAAAAAAAAATATATTAATACTGTTAAGTTGTTATGTTTGTCTGTAAAACATACTACATGAACATGATTCCATTGTTATATTAGGTGTTAAATGTAAATTTTGCTGACCTAAACTATTTTGAATCGACGTTTTTTTTTTCAATGTCAACAATTTTAATACTCTTGCATTTCTCCAAGCTGTAAAATAAGCTATTTAACACGTCAAAAATTTCATTTTCTAAACACTTTAAATATCTATTAATATTAATTAGTTACTTTTTTATGTAAACATAGATTCATTTAAAAGTACACACTAACAAAAAAAATGTTTAAAATTCCATGCATGAATTCTAATAAATTAATATTAAAATTTTTTGATAGAAAACATTAATATTTCTAGCAATGCTTTTAATCTTTTAATGCTTATAAATTGAGATAATGTTGTAAAATCAATGTATGTAGCCATCCGTTATGTTATATTTTATTTAACTGTAAGCGAAATTAAAATATATATATATGTATCAGACGGAAACTTTCTTTATAATCCGATTAGAAATAGCTTCATAAGTAGTTAAAACGTTTGAAATTTTCATCGCTGCAGGTTACCGAAGTGACGATGAAGCTAGTATGATATATAATGATGAGTAAAGATTAAGTTCTAATCTTATTTAATGATAATGGAATAAAGAAGGGGGAATTTAACAACAAAAAAGAATATTTTCAGGAAGATTTCCGATGAAGCAAGTGTAAAAATAGGAATACGGGAATAAACCTAAGAACATTATAATAATAAAGTTCAATTTATATTATATCATCCGGATTTAATTTCATTTTTTTCTGATACTTTAAAATTATTTTTTATTTAAGTTTTGATAAAATAAAAATAAGACTAAAATTCCATACATGAATTCTAATGAATTAATATTAAAATGTTTTGATAGAAATTTTTTTTCAATATATGCTCTAAATTGAAATAATGTTGTAAGTATATTTTATGTAGTACTCCGTTACATTATATTTTATTTTATTCTAAGGCACATTTTATAAAACATATCTCAGACGAAAATTTTCTTTATAATCCGATCAGAAATAGCTTCAAAAGTAGTTAAACTGCTTGAAATTGTCTTCGCTGCAGGTTATGCAAGTGTGGATGACGGTAGTATGATTTATAATGATGAGTAAAGATTAAGTTCTTATCGTGTTTAATCATAAAGGGCTAAAGTAGAGGAAATTCAACATTGAAAACAATATTTTCAGGAATTTTCCGATAAAGCATGTGTAAAATCAGTGTTACGGAAATAAGCTTAAGAATATTATGAAAAGAAAGGTCAATTTGTATTATTTTATATCATCCGGATTTAACGTTTTCGGATACTATTTTTCTATTAAGTTTCAATTAGCAGATTCACGATAGAAGCCAAATATTTATTAAATAGAGTAAACCTTAATTTAAATGTGAAAGTATTTGAATTTTTCTCACAATTTTTACTTCTGTTAAACATTATGTTTTAAGTGCTTGGATCTGCTCTGTGATGTAATAGCAAAAATGCTAAGTAAAAAACAATGGAAATAAAATTGAATTGAAAAAAAAAACTAAAATATCAAACATTTCACTTTTTAACTTTCTAAACATTTTAAATATCTATTAATTTTAATTAGTGATTTTTTATGTAAACATAATAATGTTCATAAATTGAGATAATGTTGTGAAATTGATTTATGTAGCCCTACGTTACGTTTTATTTTATTTTACTCTGAGCCAAATGTTATAAAATATATATCAGAAGGAAGCTTTCTGTATAATCCGATTAGAAATAGCTTTAAAAGAAGTTAAACCATTTGAAATTTTCATCGCTGCAGGTTATCGAAGTGTCGATGACGGTAGTATGATTTATAATGATGAGTAAAGATTAAGTTCTAATCTTATTTAATGGTAATGGAATAAAGAACCGGAAATTCAACATTAAAAACAATATTTTCAGAAAGATTTTCGATTAAGCAAGTGTAAAAATACTGATACGGAAATAATCCCAAAGACATTAGTATAGATAAAATCAATTTATATTATTTTATATCATCCGAATTTAATTTAATTTTTTCTGATACTTTTAAATTATTATCAAGTTTCAATTAGCTGATTTATGACAGGAATTAAATATTTAATAAGCATGACAATTATTTAAATTTAAATGTGAAAGTATTTTAAATTTTCTTATAATTTTTATTTCTTTTAAAACATAGAAAACTAATTTTAGAAAACTTAAATAGGTTAAATAGGAAACTACGTTTGACGTGTTTGATATCTGTTGTATGATGTGATATCATAAATATAAAATAAAAATTCAGTGATATAAAAATGAAATTAAGAATACTAAAACTTCCTCATATTGCATTTAAATAGAAGATTTATGACAGAAGTTAAATATTTATTAAATATCGGGACTTTAAATCGAAATGCGAAAATATTTGAATTTTTCTTGAGATTTTTACTACTTTCAAACTTTAAGCTTCAAGTTTTTGGTATCTCCTGTATGATGTAATATCATAAAAACAAAGTGAAAATACAATTTAATTAAAATGGAATTAAAACATTAAAACTCGTATTGCGTTTAATTAGAAGATTTATGATATGAGATGAAATGTTTTTTGATATGATATGATATTTTTTTCGGGCGACAAATAAAGTGTCTTCGCTAGAACATAATTTTACACACCATAAGCTACCAAAAAAAAGAAAAAGATATATGTTGCAAATTTTTAAACTTCTCAACACCACATATTTTAAATTTCTACGCCTTTTGAAAAAAGTATTTTAAACTGCTTTTTATTTGAAATCTGCATCCGAAATTCTCATAAGAACAAGAAAAATTAACATTAAGTGTTTAAAACTTCTAATATAGAATATAACATAATGTCTTATACGAATGACGTCTCATTTTGCACCTGAAAGTAAAAAATTACCACTGAATCCAAATATGCTGTCCAATATTAGTTGTTGGTATTTTAAATTTTAGAGTTTGGTGAAATTTCCGTATGTACATGGCGCCCTAAACATTTTTCAAAATATAAGTGAAAATAAGACTTAATTCCTAATTAAATGACTATTTTCTCATTTCTCTAAGGCACTATGGGGATTAAGTTGTGTACTCTGTATCCTTCTTTTTCATATTTTCTACACTTTTACGTTTATAACAATAATGCATTTTTAATACAATACTTTCTTCTTTTAAAATTTATATTACATATTTAACCTCTTCAGACCTGAGCATAAAATAACTCTACAAATATATATTTATTGCTTTTGCATAATCGAAATGACACCATAGATGGCAGAAAGAGCCATTTTTATGAAATCAGTACTTTAGCAGACTGATAATTTAGGTTTGCAAATATGGATCTGAAAGTTCTAATCCCCTTAAAACATCAGTTTAACTATCAATAATATAAATTTACGCAATAACAAAATTAAGGTCTTTAAGCAAGTAAATGATCAGCAAATCCTTAGAATTTTTTATTGTAAAACATTTAAATTAAACATTCATGAATATTTCTTACTCTCTTGGCCATAATGTCTTGAAGGTATTTTCGAAACTCGAATGAAAATAATATTTATTTTATGCAGTGGCGTAGCTACGTTTTTTGGCGCCCGGGGCAAGAAGAAATTTTGCGCCCCCCCCCATCCCCCCTCCAACTTAAAAAAAAAAAACTTTTGTTTTACTACTTCTATCAGCAGGAAAAGACAATTTCACTCTTTCTTGTTTTAAAGATTCATTACATTTTATTGAAACACACGAAACTAAAACACCGAACCGAATTTTAGAAGATTTCTAGTTTTTGTTATTATTGAATTATTTCAAATTCAGTAAATTCAGGGAATTGCAAAAACTTAGCGGATATGAGTATTGGGATATGAGCGGTGGGATATATTTTATCCCACCTAATTCAAATGAAATTCTCACCAGACATTTTTTACGAAATTTTATATTTTTAACTTTGGGGGAAAATTGGTAAAAAAAAAAATCGCCTTTTCTTATTTTAAAATAAAAAATTTCGATTTTTCCAGTGCGAATTGGATATTACAGAGACATTAATGCCTCAAGGGATTAAAATAGTCAGATGTTACTCATTTCACATACATAATAAGCGGAAAATTTTCTACCAAAATTATGGTGCTATTGTGGCATTTGGGAAATAAACTTAAGTGGTTTCATAAACATACCACTGCTTCTGAAAGGGTTAAAACGACGAAAACATCCATTTGTATTGGTCGTACAAGGAAAACTGAAAAGTACTACTTTGTTTGTTAAAGGGTTTATGATCGGAAAACTCGGGGTTAGGTTTTACATTTTATTATTTAACGCTTCTCAATGCCAATTTTGCAAAAAAAAAAAAAAAAAAAAAAAAAAGGAATTTACAATAAAAACTCATAAAAAATGCGATTATTTTTCACAAAACGGAAATCGTGCGCATATCTAAACCTGAATCAACAGCCGAAGTGAAAGAAACTAAAATTTTTCACTAATCAGCGAAAATTAAGAAAGCTAATTAAGATACCGGTTTGAAATTTTCAGAGCACATGTAGGAAGGTATTTTACACCTGTATATGAAATGTTGAAAAATCGGGAGGTAATCGTAATTAATTTTTTTCAAAACGACCGATGGTACAGAAATTCAGAGAAAGAAGCTCAGGGACGGACATTCATTAAAAACCGAAAGAAAAAGAGAACTTTTTTCAGCCGACCCCTCTTTTTAATTTTCAAAAATCAGTGGATCAGAAATTGTATGATATGTAGACAATCGACTTAATTATTAAACGAGGCGATATACTAAAACCACTATTTAAAAGCATTTTATCGAATTTGATATGAGTTAAGAGTTTGTCCACAAGGGTTTCTCGTCTTTATTTACATTTAAACAATGTTTTCCAAAATATAGACATCTTTTACAACAATTATGTAACATTAACGGTGCATTCTTTTCTCGGATTTTATAGTCCAGATTTGAATGGGAATTTATTCATTTAACTTAGCTTACGATATTCTTGAAGTTTCAGCTTCATCTTTCAGTGCAGGGGGCGTATCTTTTGTACTATGGGCATAATTTCAAGTCTGTTTTACTTATTCATCTTGTTTTCGATTGTCTTACAGTTTTTAGTTCTACATTTCCCCACCTGGGGATGTTTTTATCTGAGGTTTCGTGGCCCGATATCGGAATTTTTTTTTCTTTTTACTCATCTTATTTTTTAGCCTCCGATGCTATTTCTTTCAGACAAGCTAAAAAGTGTCGTGTCAAAAATTGTGGCCCACTTTTACTTACCTGTCATACGTCGTATAGGGTAAGTCTTGCAATCGTTTTGAAAATCGAAAAAAATTTTCGACGGATTTACACGTTTCAAATAATAGAGATTCCGAAAAACATATTTTTAGAAAAAAAATTGCCGTCCTTCTGTCTGTAAACGCTTTATCTCACGGACAAATGAAGATAGAGACATTAGTTTTGAACAAATGGAGATGGAGACTAATTTTGTATGTACTTAGTAAGTAAGAATAGGACGAAGCCTATTTGATATCAGAAACCTCGATTATCCGGAACTATTTTTTTCGGACTCTCAAAAAATTCGTTCTGATGAAATGTATATAAAAATTTTCGATTTTTTTTTTTTTTTTTTTTTACGCAAAGGACGTAAAAGGCAATAAAATATTACAAATTTTGCATCAAGAATGAAGTCGGTCGGATTAATTGTTGCCGAGATATATGTAATCCTGTTTTCCACATTCTTCGATTTTTCATGATCCTGTATTTTCTTTAAATTTCAATTCAAAGATATGTTTTAATTGGAAATGAGAGGCTTAATCTGACGCAGTAAACTGTTAATTAATATGATTATTGTTTTTGGCGTTATAAGGATGTTTCTTTTACGTAATCCGGTACTACTTGTGTAGTTTGGTATTTTACATAATTTGTCGAAATAGGCTCATCAGCAATTCATTAATAGAGCATTACTATGTATATTAAGAATATTTAAATATTAGTTTAAATGTTGTTTTGGAATTGCAATGCATTTTATAAATAGTTTTCACATATTCTGTTTTCACATATTATATGATGCATATACATGATGGGTAAGTATTACGGTGGCCCCCAACGATTAGTTTCGTAATCTGGCCGTTAAAATGAGACATTCGTACAATTTTATTGTTAAAATGCATTTCCTTTTTCTCAGAATCTGTAAAAAAGCGTTTAAACTAAAGAAAAAATCCGTTTTTGATGAATTTAGTCAATGAAGAAGTAGCACTTCAAATTGTATCTCTTTATTATTCCGCAGTTCCAATGTCTCAGAGAGAAATTGCTGATCAATTGGGTATTTCACGCCGTTCTGTTTGTTATTATATTGATAAACACAAGACAAATGAAGTTAGTTCATTGCATTCTAAACGGGGTCGCCCTTCTAAAAAACCTCTATCGACTTTTTTTTTTTTTAAGATTTTTTAGCGCGTGTGCAGCACGCCTGCTGTACGAGACTGTAGGAACGGGGACAATGCCGGAGATTCATTTTTAAAGAGAAATTGAAGAGAAGATTTTTAGGTTGTTAAAAATACATGTGTAGCATCTCCGATATACGCTGCCGAAGACAATTGTGACAACTCCGACTGCCTAAATTAGATAATCACAGAAAGAGCTGCCACAAAAGAATCATCAACATACACATTGATTCTATAAAAAATCATATCATGAAAATTAGGTAAGACATAAAAAAGGCTTACCTCCAAAATTCCAATTCTTCGGGTATCGGGGCTCAGAATGTTCGAATGCTTTCTTCTGCAGCATAAATATTAAAGACTATTTTCACTCAAAAAACAAAAGTCCGTCTTCATTTTCATATTTTAATAAGGACGATCACAGTTCACAAAAAATAGCACACACAACAATAATATTTACAAATGGCCGTGACACTTTCACTATTACATCTTGGTTCTAAAACTTCTAACTTCTAACTAAACTACAAAACAGAAAAGAGAGAATAAAAATTAATAAACAAAAAAGTTCTCAGTCTAATAAAAAAGTTCGACGGAATAAAACATTTCGGCGCATGCGCCGCACATTTGCGTAAGAGAAAAAACAGTTTCAGTTTTTAAATTGCGCAATAATTTTTTCCCTGACAGGTGGTGGATGAAAGGAATATGAAATAAGTTCTGAATCCCGACATCCTCCCACCTTTGAGTTTCAGGGGTTCAGCTGGAACTCAAATTTTCCACTTAACTATCGGTTTGATAATGCGTCCATATCTTGAACGATGAACTAAAGAGTCAGAATTTCGGTTCTTGACCGAACCACTGGGAGGATCATTGGAATGTTCTTTGTTTTCGTCCGAAGAACGTGAATTTTTCATGTCGTTGAGATGACTTCTCATGATATCATCATTTTGTGATACCTCTAAAGGTATTAGTCTATTTGTCGTTCTGATGAATTCACCACTTTTCGTCTTTACCTTGACAAGTCGTACTTGTCCATCCTTAGATGGGAAAATTTCAGTTATTTTGGCCAGAGGCCAATCGATTCTTTTGTGATTGTCACTAGTTACAATCACTACGTGGCCTATTGCAAAAGGTTTTTCCTTTTTGTTATTTTTATTTGGTTGACGCAATTGACCTAAATATTCAGATCGAAATCTTTTACGAATGTCTTCTCTTAGTTTTTGTTGGTAGGCATGCCTTTTATTCAACGATTCGGCATCCAAAATATCCATATCAGGTGTTCCACTACCTTTTACTTCTTGCAGAAATATTGATGGAGTGAGGGGTACAAGATCATTGTTGTCTTCGGAAACGTAGGTAAGAGGGCGGCTGTTGATTATACTTTCGATGTCACACATTACGGTTTGCATCTCTTCATAATTTAGCGAACTTTTTCCTAAAACTTTTCTGAGTATTCTTCTTGTCATTCCTATTAGTCGCTCCCACCACCCTCCCCACCATGGAGCTGAAGGTGGAATGAATTTCCAAATAATTTTTCTGGATATACTATGATTTTGTACTGAATTCCAATCTATTTCTTTCAACAAATTTTCGGCCCCTACGAAATTTGACCCATTGTCTGTGTAGATAATAGAAGGCCTGCCTCTACGTGCGATAAATCTTCTCAAAGTTAATAGAAAGTTTTCGGTTGATAAAGAGGTGGCTAACTCAAAATGAACTGCTCTGAAAATTGCACATGTGTAAATTACTAGCCATATTTTCCTGTTTTCTTTAAGAATAAGCGGGCCGGCATAATCCAGACCAACGATTTCAAAAATGGCAGCTTCTCGAACTCTATCTAGAGGTAAGGGAGGAGTGGATATTTCTTGTGGCTTAAAATCGTATCTTCTGCATGTTATACAGTTTCTAATGATTTTCCTTACGGTTTTTCGAAATTTTAATATCCAAAAATCTTCCCTCAAATTAGACATTAAAATTTGTACCCCGGCATGTCCTAGTTTTAGGTGTCTAGATCTAATTATTTTTTCAACTACGGGATGGTCATGAGGAAGTATGATAGGGTATCGAAAATTCATCGTATCTTCTTTCAGCAGTATACGTGATTTCAACCTTAGAACTCCAGCGGAATCCGTGATAATCTGGAACGATTTTAATCGATTATCTAGGGGGCCACTAAACGATTGTTCTTGAACTAATTTCAATAATTTACTTTCAGCTTCATTCTTCTCTTTTACAGTTAAAATACTATATTCTTTATCTTCTTTAGCTTTCTTGCAGTTTTGGTAAAATCTGTATATCCAACTAACTATGTTAACTAATTTTTCATACGATGAAAATTTTGTAAAAATTTGTTCATTGGGAATATCTATATTGTTCGCGCTAATTATTGTTTTTCTTCTTTCGGCATCTATAATTTCAAAATTTGGAAATATTTCAGATTTTGGCCACTCGTTAATTGGTTTCTTTAGCCACTGTGGTCCCTCCCACCATTTGTCTCGGGCTAAAACCTCAGCGGTACAACCCCTTGAAGGCAGGTCCGCAGTATTTAAATGACCAGGAATAAAATGCCATTTTGAAGGATCACTTAAAGACCGGATTTCTGATACACGGTTATAAACAAAAGGCGCCCAATTTTCATTTCTTTTTATCCAATAAAGTGCATTGGCCGAATCAGTCCAATAAAAAATGTCAATATCATCTAATTTTAAATCCGTTTTGACACTATTTGCTAATCTAGCCCCAATATTGCAAGCCAACAATTCCAACCTCGGAATGGAAATTGTTTTCAGGAGCAACTCGGCTTCTTGCTTGAACCAATTGACAGAAATTGTCATTCTCACCTTCAAACCGTATAAATATACACGTAGCATACGCTATTTTGCTAGCGTCACAAAAAACGTGCAAAGAATGCAGTTTATCTGCATCCCGAGAAAAACACCTAGGTATTTCAATAGTCCCTAATTTTTCTAATTGTTTTTTCCATTTTTCAAATTTTCTCTTGATAGAAATAGGTAATTCCGTATCCCATGTCACCTTAGCTTTCCAACACTCTTGTAATAATATTTTAGGTTCTAATGTTACAGGACACGTGTATCCAATAGGGTCAAATATTTTGTGTACAGCCGATAAAATGTTTCTTTTGGTTACTTTGCGTTCATCTTCGGAAATTTCCTTTAAATCAACTGCTAAGGTGTCCCTACTAAAATCCCACATTAGACCCAAAACAGGGACTTTTTCCCTTGTCAAAACTTCCCGAAAACTATGCTCCCACCCGCGAAGCTCGAATTTTGCATCGCTAAGAAGGGTTTTTGCCTCTTCAATAAATCTGTTCAGTTGTTCCTTACTATCTACACTCGTAACACAGTTGTCTACATAAAATGATTCTAACAATTTAAGCGCAGTGTTTTTAAATTGTTCCGGTGCGTTTTTTAAATGATATTCTAACGTGGCACCTAAAAGATAGGGGCTACAAGAAATGCCAAATACCACTCTTCTATGTTGAAGCATTATCATTTTTTGAGGGTCCCCTTCTTCATACCACAGGAATTTCAAGAATGAGCGATCTTTTTCTGTAATTCCAATTTGCAAAAAAGCCTTTTTTATGTCAGCAATTACCCCAATTTTTCCTAATCTAAATCTATTTAATATAGAAGGAATCAGTTCTACGAGGTTAGGCCCCTTTTCAATACAGTCATTTATAGACGGCGAATCCTTTTCCCGAGCTGAACCATCGAAAACTGGCCGCACCTTTGTAGTGGAGTTTTCTTTAAACACCGCTCTATGAGGAAGGAAATGCTCACTACCTAATGTTTTTCTTGGATCAACTTTTTCTATTATTTTCTCATCTAACCAGTCATCGAATACTTGATTATAATCGCTTAATTTTCGTACCCTTTTTAACGAATCGACGCATGTTTTTAATATACGCCGAGCGATATTTTCGTAGCTGGGTAAACGAGGGTGGCCCTGTATCCATGGAAGACTAACCTCATACCTACCCTCGTCATCTACTCTAATGTTACTGAGAAAATGTTCTTTAGTGGCTAATTCTATTTCCTCTCTACTTTTTTTCTCTCCAGGATCGCGAATTCCTAAAGTGTCAAGTTGCCATAACTCGGTAATTTTTGCCTCTTTGACATGCAGCGAAAAAATTAAATTATTCATATTCTTATTTTCATAACCTTCAGTTTTCCCAAGAATTGTCCAACCTAAACGAGTGTCCATGCAAGCCAACCCGCCCTGTAATTGTTTTAAATGTCCGGTAAATAATTTCCCGGCGACATCTGCACCAATTAACACATGTATCTCATCAGGAGAAAATTCATATAATAAATCATTAACTTTAGTGACTCTATCAGTCAAAACTATTCCGTACCGCTTTATTTCCTTAATAAAGGGTCCTTCCGGTATAGGTGAAATTTCAGAGCAAATTTTTTGTTGGTCTAATACCTCAAATTTACATCGGAAACTATTATCCATATTTCCCAAATTAATCAAATATCTATCGTGTAGTTCTTCACATTGCCGCCCCCCAAATAAGCTATGCACTATTCTCTCTTGACTTATGCTACTATATCCTAACATTTTAGCAGCAAATTTCGATATGTACGATCGCTGCGAACCCGTATCATATAAAATTCTAACATTTCGTACGATATCCCCATTGTATATACGCACAACCAATGTTTGGAGCAAAACTCGTTTTCTAGAAGTTGTATTCGCAAGCATACAATCTTTATTAGCAGTTGAATCCTGTTTAGAATTTTCACCTAAATTAATTTTACTCTTTTCTATGCACATGAACTGGTGGTGATTTTTCCCGCAATGAGAACAGTTAATTTTACTTTTACAAACTTTTGCTAAGTGGTTGACATTGAAGCAACGAAAGCATGCTCCTTTTCTTAGTAAAGCATCTTTTCTTTTCGCCAGTGTCATTTTCCATACAGCTCTACAATTTTGAAAAATGCACTGTTCTTCCGATTTTTTATCATCCGCATTATACAGTTCGGCCGCCGTAGGAAGAGAAAAATGTTTATCTTTTCGATCGAATTTTGTTTCTCTGTTTACTGAAACATCTTTATCGAAAGAAAACCCACTCTTAGCTAATTTAACCATTTGCTCCATCTCAACTTCAATCTGTAAAAATTGCATTAAAACATCTAATTTATTAATTCCCTGATTTTTATCTTTATCCTTAACAGTTAAAGTACCAAGATGTCTTTCCCATAATTTAAGAATATCTGAAGGCAATGCCGATTCGACCAGTGGATATAAAATCGACGAATAATTTTCGCTCGATACTCCTAACATTTTCAATGACCGAAGATAAGTTTCGATTTTATCATATAATTTAACAAGCGACAGTTTTTGCCCTTGTCCCAAGGAATTATTAATAACTAATCCTAAGACTTCGCGTATATATACTTCAATTAAAACATCTGTCCTACCAAACCGTGCCTTCAACGATTGTACCGCTTCTGGATAGCTCTCGGCTGTGGAGGGAAAGGAATCTACTATTTCTCTGGCTCGCGATCCTTTCTGTGTAGCCATTATAAGATACTGAATTTTATCTTCATTTGCTATATTATAATCTTCGTGAATTTTCTCGAATTGCCCCCAAAAAGTTAACCAGTTTTTAATTTCACCGTTGAAAGGCTGGAGCTCTAATTTAGGTAACTTAAATTTTCTTTTTGTTGCCATGCCATCTAATATTACGGAACTATCTGGATTAAGACCTTTTTCTAATTTTTGTATATAACGCGATAATTTGTTTTTAGTTTCATAAAATATCGTGTTATACTTATCGATAGAATCATATTCAGTATCAAAAGCATCTTGCTTACAGGTTGGGTCTTCAGACAAATTATCAAGAATTTGTTTATCTAAATTCACAAGTTCATTTTGTTTTGCTTCTAATCTAATCAAAACTGAAGACAAACTATCTTAATCATCAAAATTAGCCTGTATAAGGTCTTCAATTTCTTTAGTTATTTTCGTGAAATTGGAACGCACTGGCGTTCTTAACTTTCGTAATTTTTCCATAATTCTAAATCAAAAAATTTTCTAATTTCTTATTCACTAAACTACGGAGCACCCGATCCCAGCAGGGGATGCCACTTTTATGTGACAACTCCGACTGCCTAAATTAGATAATCACAGAAAGAGCTGCCACAAAAGAATCATCAACATACACATTGATTCTATAAAAAATCATATCATGAAAATTAGGTAAGACATAAAAAAGGCTTACCTCCAAAATTCCAATTCTTCGGGTATCGGGGCTCAGAATGTTCGAATGCTTTCTTCTGCAGCATAAATATTAAAGACTATTTTCACTCAAAAAACAAAAGTCCGTCTTCATTTTCATATTTTAATAAGGACGATCACAGTTCACAAAAAATAGCACACACAACAATAATATTTACAAATGGCCGTGACACTTTCACTATTACATCTTGGTTCTAAAACTTCTAACTTCTAACTAAACTACAAAACAGAAAAGAGAGAATAAAAATTAATAAACAAAAAAGTTCTCAGTCTAATAAAAAAGTTCGACGGAATAAAACATTTCGGCGCATGCGCCGCACATTTGCGTAAGAGAAAAAACAGTTTCAGTTTTTAAATTGCGCAATAATTTTTTCCCTGACAGGTGGTGGATGAAAGGAATATGAAATAAGTTCTGAATCCCGACAACAATAGCTGCACATTCTCAAAAGCAACCTGGGTCTTCACTAGAATTTCCTTCCTCAATGATACAAACAATGCAGACGCTTTTGCGCTGTTGTATTCAGTGATGTGGGGCGGGTAAATACCCAGTGGGTAGGTAAATATTTTTGGGGTATTTACCTGGGTATTTACCCAAGCCTCGGGTAAATACCCAAAAACTGGGTATTTTCATATTTCAGCTTGAAAAAGTATATTTAAAGTAAAATTTATTTTTATTTGAAACTTAAATATTTATGAAGTCCAAAATCATAGAATGAGATATTCAAATTATGAAAGTTGTATGGCTTCAGCCACAATTAAAGAGAAGTCGAAACTTACATCGCAAAATTGCTTAATTTTACTGCTAGTGTGCTTCAGCTGCAAAGTAAGTGAATTGAATTTGTAGGAAATTTTCAAAGTAAATAATGTGAAGCTCTATTACATTTTTTAAAAAGAAAATGTAAGACTACCTATCTGCACAGTTTATTGCAGAGCATTATACAGATCACATGTCACATCTACTTATTAAGAAAATAATAATAATAATCCATACTTAAGAGAAATTTAGATCGCTAATAATAAAAAAAAAGATAAATTACACAATCAAGCATTTAAATAAATAATTTAATAAACAATTTATTGATTTATGTTTATTAAACAATTTTCAGTCTATAAATATTCACAATTGTCAGCTGAACTACAAAATTTTGGTTTTAGAAATTTAATTATTTTTTCCTAATATTGCAGACATGTATAAAGATTAAATAGGAATTTACTGATTTTCTCTAAATATTAACAGTAGTTTAAAGGAATTGCAATTTCAAAGTATTCACTTTCTAAATAAATATTTTCATTTCCAATTTTATGAGTTGTGATTATTTCTTGCTGAATTAAAAAGCTGCCCAAAAATTTAAAATATTTTGCCTCAATACAAAACACTATTCAAATATTATGTGTTTGATCATCAACTTAATTATAAATCTCTATGAATCATCTTTTAAGTTTTAAAATATCATTCCCATTTTCTAAAAATTTAGTAATACACACTCTTTTCTTGCTTTGTTTATAATCTGCAATTATTTTAAATTTCAATTAGAAATTTCCACCAGAAGCAATAGATGGCGCCCAATCATTGCATAAGTATGAACCAAAACTAAACTAGATTTTACAAAGTAAAACTATGCTAGATTTTACAAACCAAAACCATGCTAGTTTTGGTATGGATTTTGATTCTATAAACTGTTCCTCACTTGCTTTTAGATGTCTATGGTGTGCATTTGAAAGAGTTAGAAGGAAAAATGGGAGGAAAAAAAGGACTTGCATGGAATTTTTTTAACGTGAAAGGAAAAAGTGTGCAGTGCAAATATTGTAATAAGGATTACAAGCATGCTAATGTAAACAAAATGGAAAATCATATTAAGAAATGTTTCAAATGTCCTGCAGGTTTGAAAAAGGTTTTTGACAGTGATTCTAAATGCAAAAAATATCATAAGGAATCTATTTCTACTATGCCTTCAACTTCAAATGTAGAAGAAAATATAACAATTAGTGATACAGATGAACCTAATACTGGTCAAATGTCCAGTACATCTTCTAACACTTCATCGATACCGATAACAAGTGTACCTTCGCTTCTAAAAAATGATGGAGATGGAACATCTAGATTTTTGACAAATAAAAAAATTTCGAAGTCACAGATATCTATGACAGCATTTTTGGATCAGATGGATGAAATAACAAATGTAAGTACATTTGCATATTAATAAACAAAAATAAATACAATTTTGTTCTTTTAAAAGTAAATACTTAAATTAGAACTAATATTAATTGAAATAAATTATTTGAAGCTTTTCCCTAGTATATGTCTCTGATTTTTAATATTACAATTTTTAATAAATTAATAAATTGTTCATTTTAAAATTTTAAAGATTCATTGAAATAAGCCTTTGCATTTTAATATATTTTTTCTTTTAATAAATAAAATCGTTTAATTTGTTTTGAAGTGTAGATAAAGAAACACTGTTAAACACTGATGTGAAAAATATATAATTTAAAAGCAAGAATTCACTTTGTGATTGAAATAATACAGAGCTATAAGCAGTGGCATGGAATGAGTGTATTTGTTCCGGGGGGGGGCAGTTGGGGAAAATCTTCATATCCCCAAGGAACCCCATTCCCTTGCCATTATACAATTTTGTAAGACAAATATTTTTTGGCAGTTTCAATGTAATCCTATTTTTATATAGAATAGCAAAGCAAAAATAGATTGCTTAAAGCCACAAGTTTATAAATTTATTTGTAATGAAAACAGTCTGCTTTCAAGATTCATAGTTTTTATAGGCTTTCAAAAAACATTCCATATAAAAAATAACGTTACAGGATATATGCATTTATTATTTAAAGAAAATTTTGGATAAAAGTCAAATACTACATTTTAATTAAATGTAAATTTGACTTAAAAAGGAAATTAATTGAAAATATTGTTTATTCTAAAAGATAGTTATAGACACATAAATTACTGATAAATTAATTTAACTTACAAACAATAAGTATAATAAATATTGTTAATACCTTCTAAAATCCCCTTCCCTTATGTAAATCCATATAAGGGTCTCCCCCATTTCTTAACTTTATCCTTAGCTGCCGAAGTTTTTAAAGTATAAATCGGTTGGTTTGCAGTATTGCAATTCAAAACAATTAAATAATGTAATTAAATATCATATACCTGACAAAATATCATATGCTAAATCCTATATCTTTAATCCGGAATCATTTGAACCATGGCAATAGCGAATTAGAGAAAATTTGAAACTAGAATGCATTTAGGTAAATGATAATAACATCAGGTATTATTATGATAATACAAAACACTAAGGCAATTTATAAATAAATAATACTAAGGAGTTCCACTTAAAAATATCTCAAAATTCAAAAATATGTATATTTTGTTTGGTGTCGCCATCTGTTGTTAGTTGTGGGAAACAATAAGATTTTTTTCTTTTTAACTTGGAATTTTATATTATTGAATAATAAATAACACAAATCACGAATCTGATAAATATAAATTTAAAAAATAAAACAATATAAAACATTTAAATAAGATTTACAGTTAAATAATTAAAATAGGACTTGCCATTAATAAATAAATAAAAAATTATTATTACTTTACCATACTGAACAATGGTTAAACACGCAAGGCGGAAGGAATTAGGAGAAACTAAGTAATTAATACTTAAAAATATCAATTTCAAGCATAAATTCAAAATTTTGAAAAAGGAAAATATATATAGCTGCATAAAATAGGGTTTTCTGAAATGTATTCTTGTATGCTAGTGGTGGCATCTATTATCATTTCATGAAAGAAAAGAAATAATAAAATAATAATAAAAGGTTTTGGAATATCTGAATTACAAGATTACAGATGCTATAGAAGTCTGGATTAAAAATGTAAAAATTCTATGCCTTGTATATTTTTATTTTGGAAAAATAAAACTACAAATGCTTCTTTTTTGTTTTAGGAAACACTCAATCAACATTTGGCTAAGGCCATTTTCATCAATGGAAGTCCATTGTCATTGGTTGAACATCCTTTGTGGATTGAATTTTTTAAGAAAGTTCGACCTTCTTACAATTTACCTTCACGTTTTCGTCTTGCCTCAACTTACTTAGATTCTCAATATTCTGAAATGCAATGTGAAGTTAAGAGACAACTAACTGAATCAAAACACCTCCATTTGCAATGTGATGGTTGGAGTAACATAAGAAATGAGTCAATAATAAATTTTGTGATTTCAAAACCACAACCTCTATTTGTTGATTTTATCATGTCAAAGGAAAACAAGCATGATGCTTGTTATTTGGCTGAGCAAATTGAAAAAGTTATGAAAGATCATGATCCTGAAAAATATTTTGTGATTATAGGTGACAATGCTAAAAATATGATAGCAGCGATTAGATTAGTAAAAGAAAAATATCCGCATGTTGTTCCATTAGGTTGCCTTGCCCATCTTTTACACTTATTGTGTTCTGATATTTCAGGATGCAAGTCAATTAACCCATTCGTGCCCAGCATCTTTTGCGTAAATTTTATTTGGTTGACACCACTATTTTTAGAAGATTTAAGTTTAGTTGATTAATCACGAAAATGCATCATTTAAATAAAATAATTATTGTTCTTCTTTTTTACCGGTGTCAAAAACAGTGCTGAATGCACCTTTCGAAGCGTTCCTAAAAAGGGACGCTAGGCACTAATGGGTTAAACAATTTTTTACAAATGTAATTGATATAGTGAAAACTATCAAACGTAGCTACCGTTTAAGTGCATTGTTTAACCGGATTCAAGAACAAGAAAGCAAGAAAAATATTTCCTTGAAATTGCCAGGTAAAACTAGGTAGGGAAGCTACTTACACAGTCTTAAAAGCTTAAAAGATAACAAGTTTACGCTGCAAACTATGGCAGTTTGTGAAGAAGCTCAATTGTTTTTTCAGTTAAAAAAAAACTTTTAGATGATACTTTTTGGATTCGTATTGAAAATATGATTGATATCTTTACTCCGATTGTAGAACTTATAGAATCTTTTGAATCAAATGAACCTCAGATTCATTTGGTGTATAACAAAATAAACAACTTAGAAAAAGTATTGCTAGAATTACTTCCTGTATCTTTATTGGAAAAAAATGAAGAAAAGCATATTATGGAGCAATTTAGAAAAGTAAAAAAATGTGGTGTTGGTCCTCTCCATCTTGCAGCAGACATTTTAAATCCTATAATGCAAGGAAGTACCTTAGAACCTTCAGATTTGCTTGATGGTTTAACATTCATTTATGATGTTGGCCATCACATGAAATTAGAGAGCACACAACTTAAAATGGATCTTGTTCATTACAGAGAAAAAGAAGGTCTCTGGGAAAGAAAAATCTTGTGGGAAGGGCTAGGGAATATGCCTCCTCTACTATGGTGGAAAAGCTTACGGGGCACTAATATATTAGCTGAAGTAGCTTTGCGCATATTAAGTGCACCTATTACGTCTGCCGCGACGGAAAGAACCTTTAGCACCTTTAGCTGGATTCACAGTAAAAAAAGATACCGCTTGACATCAGAAAGAGCAGCTAAGCTAACCTACCTATCGTATAATTGGAAGCTGCTACACAATAAAGTAAATAAACAGAATACACCCAAAACAAAGAAACAGGAAACAAATGAAAATGTTTCAGAAACAATAAATCGTATAGAAGAATTACTTTCAAGTGACGGCAGCTTAGAAATTGAGGACTTTGAAAATTCAGATTCCGAAGTTGTTGTGTCTGAAGTCTGACTGATTTTAAAATGAGAGAAAAATTGTGTCGATATGATAAAATTATATTTTTCATTTTCTATTTTATTATCTATATCTATAGTTTTGCATATTATTTATATATAAATGTTAAATTGTGTTTAATATTAGGCTGCTTTCTCAATCCAAAATTACTGAGTTTTATTTCCTTAAAGTCAAGCTATTGCTGATGCTAAATGGTTCTCTTCAACATACGAATATTGAATTAAGAAAATTATATTTTTCACTTTTATATTATATCTTTGCATAATTTGTATATTTTTTATTTATATTTTTCACTTTTATATTTAATATGTGGTTAATTTGTGTATTATATATTTGTATATTATTTTTATATCAATATTATCCCTTAAATTTATTGAAAAAACAATTCTCTATAAACACATTAACTTTTTTATATGCTTCATTTTTAAAAATTACATTTAAATTCAATACTTAAGTGTAAAAAGTTGATTTTTTTTTAATTAAAGGAATATAAGAAGTCTAAAGTTCTATAATTTTCTTTCTTTTATACTCTTTTATCATAACTAAAAGTAAAATTAATGTAATTTCCCAAATATATATAATTGAAAATAAATACCCAGGTAAATACCCAAATTGGGTATTTACCCGGGTATTTACCCTGGGTATTTACCCTTAAAAATAAATACCCGGGTATTTTACATCACTGGTTGTATTATCTTGTGCGTTGGACAACATTTAGGCTATTCATAATTGTGTATTCTGAACTCTTTTAGTAGATTATTTATGAAGCGAGTTTGGTTCGGAAATAAGGCAGTTAAGACAACAGGAATTAAAATATTCTTTAGTCACCACACTACTAAAATATTGAACATTACAATGATTTTACAGATTGAGCATTGAATTTAAATAATTTTCGGATGATTCATATTCGTACGTTAGTTCTTGGACTCCGGATCTCTCAGCTGGACGATATGTGTTTTTCTAACAGCTTAAAATGCAACTTCACCTTACATTATGTTATATTTCGCGGTGTATGTATTATATTGTAAGGTATATTACAATCTTCCATCTCTGGACTCCAAAAGAGAAAATGCAATCATAAATGTAACTAAATTATTTGCTCGCAAAGCACGATGTTTAGTCATCATATTTAAGCAGGGTTTGAAAAAACCCGGGTTTTTTTTAAAAAGCCCAACCCACTGGGCCCAGTAGTCTAAAACCCGGGTTTTTTCGGGCTTTTTTGAAAAAAACCCGGATTTTTTCGGGTTTTATTGAAAATTTTTAGAGAACTCTTCAAATTTCTAATTTTTATGTGCATAGTATCTAAGTTTTTCATTTATCAGTGAAACAAAGGTATAATTTTGCATTAAGTATAGATTAACAAAAAAAATATATATATAAAAAGAAAAATATATATATATATGTAAAAAGGTTATTTTGTATCTCATGGAACTAGGTTACTGGAAAAATGATATATTAAGCCAAGTGCAACTGAATTTCTTTATATAAATCTTAAGTTAATCAGACTAATTTATGCAATTTCTTTCATTTACGTCAATAGAAATCAATTTAAAGCAGCAACATTTATGTAAATATTTTTATTTTTATGAAAAAAAAATAGAATTCATATATATATATATATATATATATATATATATATATATATATTACAATTTAAGCACCATTTATATTGCAATAGTATTAAATTGGACTATCTAAAAATCAATGTCAGTCATATCTCTAAAGTTAGATCGTAAATGGCAATACAGTTTTACTAGTTTAGTGTTGTATGCCATATGTAAGCAGTTATTTAAAGTATCTGGATACATTTTAGGTTATATTTTATCAGGGTTTTTTGGATATTATCAGGGTTATTGAAGTTAAGAAATATGGTTCCGAATGTTTGAAAACAAGGTACTTACTAAATACAACTTAAAATAACTAATTTATTACAAAAAATTTATAAATCAATGACAATAGTAAACATTATAATTTTCTTTTTACAAAAATTAGTTAGTAACAATTTTAACAATGAAATTATTATTAAAGTACTATACCAAAACTTTTTCACTCTTTTTTTTTTTTTTTTTTTTTTTTTTTTTTTGTTATAATCTGTCACCATTTTTGTGTTGAAAATTACTGTATAAACTTTCATTGAACATTGAAGCAGGATAATAAATGTTGCGATTAATTGCGATTAATCTTAAAAGCTATAACAATACAAGCAATCAGGATGGGGATGACATTTCAAGCACCATCTTTAGGTATACATTAAGATTTAAAGCACTTGGATGCATTTTAAAATATATAGACATGAAAATCTTCCTTATTTACAAACTAATTTATTTTATGGTCATTTTATCAATACTTAGAAATTCTTTTAAATATGGTTAGTTTGAAATATATTTAAATTGGCATTTATCTTTCCATTCTCATATCTTAGATTAAACAAGGAAACAGTTGTGAAACACGAGAAAATTTGAAAAAAAACCCACAAATGGGTTTTTTGATGGGTTTTTTCAAGTGGGCCCGCCCGAAAAATCCCGCCCGGGTTTTTTCGGGCTGGGCCGCCTTCGGCCAACCCTGTATTTAAGTGAAAAATGAACCATGAAAAACATGGATTTTTAAAGCTGGATTGTTTCAAAAAAAATTAAAAGGATGTATATTTCATAGCCTTTTTATTTTTATGGATCATTCATAAAGATTTTGAAAGATTCGATTTGTTTTTTAATTTTAATATTAATAGAGCATTTAATAATTCGAAGATTATTTGAAAATATCGACAGTAATAGAGATTTATTTTGTGAAATTCGATTACTTATTAAATTTTAATATACAGTGAAACTCGTTTAAGATACGCCAGTTTAATATACGAATTTTCTTCGGTAACTTGAAAACTGCCTATAAAACCTGTGTAAAATTACCCGCATAAAATACGATCCAGTTTAATATACGAAGAAAATTGGTCCCTTGATGTCAAAAAACCCGCTTAATATACGAATTGGTGCTTAATTAATCCATCCATCACGTGTCTTTAGAATAGAATATGTAAAATCTTATTTATTTTTCATAAAATGCTATTTTTTTATCTTTTTTTCTTCCACAAATATGTTCTTTTAACGCTGCTTTTGCAGGCTGAATTCTGATTGGCTCCCTCTTTTTCAACAAAACACAAAAGCAAGTACCGCTTTTATTTCTTTTACTATAACGCCTTTCCCTGATTGGATGAGAAAGCTGCAGATAAAATCGGCCTATATTTTTATGCTTTTTTAAAACTTTTATCAAGTTGCTTTTTATTATTATATTATTTTTATCACTGTATATCATCCTCAAGGTTGCCCTTTTTATGAATTTCTTCTTGTCGCTTGCTTTTTCTCTGCCAGGCCTGAATATTCTAGGTATATTCGTCACCTATGTGCTAGTTTTTTTGCAGACATTTCCCTACTGGAGGTAAAAGATTGTTTTTTCTTTGGAAATCTATAAGTTATCTCGTCCAACATCCAAGAATATGTAAAAAGAGGAACTGAATTGCGCTCGAATGTTTCTCGCTGCTTTCCCCCTTTTCGTTTTTTCTCCCCTCCCCCTCGCTCTAGCAGTCGTTCGGAGACTATGTTTTCCTTTACGTAATAATCAGGTGATGTGATGCAACTCCATAGTGTGCCTTTGAAATCTCTGTTCAGGTAAAGCTCTCAAAAGTACGTTACGCAAATCTAGTCTTTTGTTTAACCGCTGAATAGTGATAGGAATAGATAATGGATAAACAACTTAAAGTAAAGAGGAAATCACTTTCCTTGACAGAAAAATTGGATGTTCTTAGGAAATATGATGCCGAGAATGTGATGAACAAGACACTTATTGCAAAATCTGTGGGAATACACGAGTCAACACTTCGATCTCTGTTAAAAAACAGACAGAAAGTGGAAAACATTGTATCAGCTGGAGGTTCTGGTAGAAAGAAAATTAAAGTGGCCTAATTCGAAGAATTGGAGAAAATTTTATTTGAATGGTTCACTCAAACCCGATCGATGAATATCCCAACTAACGGATTATTGATTAAGGGAAAGGCCTGCGAAATTGCTACACGTCTTGGAGTGGATTTCACGCCTAGCAACGGTTGGCTAGACCGTTTCAGAAAAAGATACGGCACAGTTTACAGAAAGATATGCGGAGAGTCGGCAGGTGTGAATATAGATGATGTCAATTGTTGGAAAAATAATGTGATTTTGCCACTATTGAAAAAATATTCAAGATGCGATATTTACAATGTAGACGAAATGGGTCTTATTTTTAAATTAATGCCGGGTAAAACAATGGCATTTAAAGGTGAAAAATGTTCCGGTGGTAAGCTAAGCAAAGAACGTATCACGGTTCTTGTTGGATCAAATATGAGTGGAACAGAAAAATTGAAACCCCTCGTCATCGGCAAATCTCGGAATCCTCGCTGTTTTAAAAATGTTAGAAATCTGCCCTGCGTTTATGAAAGTCAAGCCAAAGCGTGGATGACAAGTGATATATTCGTTAAGTGGATCCGCAAATTCGATGAACGAATGAAAAAGGAGTCTAGAAAAGTATTGTCTCGTCGACAACTCTCCTGCACCCTACAACACGTTATTATTATTATATTTTTTGCTACACAGTTTCGTGTTAGAGAATTTTACTGTATATCATTTTTCAGATTTTTAAAACTTTAGTATATGGAATAAATATTAGCAATATTAATAATAACTTAAAATAACAAAAAATAGACATTCATTAAAAAGAATAAATTTCGCAGCCTGCGGAACTTCTATAAAAATGAAGATTAAAAACATGAAAAAAAAAGTTAAGATAAATATTTTTGGTCAACTCTTCGTACGAAGAAAAATTTTTAACAAAATGGATGTAAAAACCAATATTTTGTACAAATTCACTCGGGTAAAAACGGGATTTTAATTTTTTTCGGATGGGGTCGGGCACGGGCCGAACTTTTAAATTTTGTATCAAGCCAGGTCGAGGAGGGCCGAATTCTTACCTATATGAGTCGGACTGGGCCCGGGCCTGAAAATTTTGGCCCGTGCAAACCTCTAACAGAAATGAAAAATGTTCTTTTGCTACCCGAAATGGACTCCAAATCCAATTAGGCCTTTTGATTTATAAAAACCGGTTTCGAAAACTTCATCAGCGATTGAAAATTATGGACTCTCTCTTCCGCCCATCATCACTGAAATTTATCAAAATAGTGATAGATGAACAATTCTTATTAACTGCCAAAATATCTGAAATAATTTCGGTTCAAACCTACTCCCAGTTCGGCGCCCCCTATTTAATAATTTTACGCCTCAGTTCTGATATATAATTAATTTAGAAGTACCAAATCTCTTGAGACATTTGTAGAAACATTTGCAGAAGCTTTTCCTTTCTTCATTATTTGGGTATAACAAAATAATTTGCTCAAGAAAACTTTCAGAAACACACACAGAAAAAAACATTTTTATTTATTCCCAAAATATGTGAGATAATTTCAGTTTAAGCCTTTCTCAGTTTGGCGCCTCTTGACCTCGGCGCAAGGGGCGGCCGCCCCCCTTGCCCTCCCTTAGCTACGCCACTGATTTTATGAGATAATATTCATCAGTGCTGACATTTATTGGTTTTGTTTTAAAGCAGAAAACATTCAGATGTATAGAGGTAAAATAAAAATGCAAAAAATCCGAACAGTTTAGTTTTTATGAGGAAAAGAATGGAGGTACACATTTGTGTATTTCAGGTCTGAAGAGGCTAATGTCATCCATGTTATATTGAATGTAAATGTTCGTACTTAACGTTGGGTAATTTTTACGGTCGCAACAGCAGACGATTAAATTCTACTTTTATTAACTTTTATTGCATTTTTTAAAAATTCAAAATACGCATATTTTCATATTTTATTCCACAGAATAAGAAAAAAGAAACACTTCAAATTTAGTTTGTTTGACGACTATATCGCAATTCACTCAATATTTATATTTTATAAATTCATTTTCAAGCATAATTTCTTTTTTAATTTATCTATATGAATGCAGACGATAAAACAATAAAATATAAATAAAATGCAAATTTAGGACATGCAATGGAGTGTCACACATAATTTACTTAAATAAACAGAATGAAACAGGCGGAATTTAAATAGAGATGCTTGGAAATTTCTGAGACTTTTAACTCATGAAGTGAGGCCAATATGAAAATGTTGTTTTAATCCGATACCAAACTTTATTTTAAAACATTATTGGTATTTTTCATGTAAATATGCCTTTCAGTAATACATTAAATGTGAAAAAAAGGATTATCAATTTAAACATATAGTTAAATGTGATCGCATATGGCACACATGGTTTCGTTTAATATTTCTTTCAAAACACCTTATCCTTTAATAATTAAAACCAAATTGTTAATTTATAATTCTTACATAGAATGTAGCATCATAAAATTTAGTTATAAAATAATTATATTTATTTTAATCAAATTAAAAATGTTTAAATCAACATATTTAAATAAAATCCGAAATTCTATTTTGTTTTCGACAATTCAAAATGAAAAAAAAACTGAGATATAGAAAAAAAATTAAAATTTTTTAAAACAAAAATAATATTTGAACGAAATTTAAAATACTAAATGAATAATAAAGCACAAGGTTTTTTTTTTTTTTTTTTTTTTTTTTTTTTTTTTTTTTTTTTAAACAAAATGAAATTCCAAAAATATTGTGATTAACATAATGTATATATAAACCCTTAAATTTGTATAAAAAAAAGACTTTTTTTTTAAAAATTAAATCTATCCAATATGAAAAGTTTAACTTCAAGCAACGGGGATCGAACTTAGAACCACGTGTTTACAAGCGAGATGTTTCATTTACAAGGTACGATATCTACACGCAAAATACTCAAATTAAGATTCTATTTAAAACTTAATTTGCAAAATGAATGAAGTACATTAAAGAAATTAATTTAATTAAAATAACAGATTTTTTTCAAAATTTTATTATTTGTCTTGTAACACGAGGTATTCAGCTGTAAATACACAAAATTTGAATTCTCTGACCTATACAGTTGTTGTGAATGGACTTTGCGATAGACGGACAGACAAAGGACAGAGGCAAATATGATTCCGTCAGATGAATGAATCCCTAAAAACAGTGGATGAGTACGAGTCTTACTCTGGGTAATCATTGCTGAGAAGTTCTTTTTTATTATTATTTTGTGATTGAATGCAATCTTTTTAATATACTACGTGAAACTAATTGCAGAAACTTAAAAAAACCCTTATTAATTAATCTGTCTTTAGTATGTGAAGCGAAAAAAATTATGTTAATATCATTAATAATATACATGGTAGATTTCACCTATATTCTGTGTTTCGGAAAATACAGGTTTGCTCCCTAGTAATATATAACAAGATAAAATCATTTAAAAAATATTATAACTTATTTTTTTTTTCCTTATTTAAGGCGAAGATGGACCTTCAAATCGACAAAAAGCATACAAAATTTCGAAAAATACTTTTTTTACCCCAACTCATGAAGCGCTTATTATAAGTTTATCATAAGTATATTATAAGTGTATTACAAGTAACATTAATTTTTTTTAATGTTATTTATTATTGAAATACTAATAGTTCTAACTTAAAAATGGATTTTCTCAAAGTGAAAATTTCGAGATAATGTCAATTTTCAAAATGTTCCATGCGCATCCTTAATTTTTCGAGTTCTTTAAAAAATTTTATGTAATTATCTTATAGTACATAGAAGAAATGTTAGTTAAAATAACTGTACTTCAGAACTCACAAGCTGTAAATTCTTTATCGAAAGAATTATTTACAGTGTTTTTTTTTTTTTTTTTTCATTACAAAAACTGGTTTTTCGACTTATTATTATCTGTATTAATTTTTATTTTCTATTTATGTTTAGGATTTCAACTAATTAGTAAGTTTTACTCTTAGGTCTAAAAGGTATCCCATAAATAAAAAAAATATTATTTTATATGCAAAAGAAATGCGCAAGGAGCATTTACAATTAATTAATTATTTCAATAATTAATAATTAATAATTACCAAAGTAATTAATATTTTTCCTTAAAATTTTAGGTTTTCTCAAATAACTACAATTGTAATAATCTATTTCATTTTCAAGCAAATCGGTTCAAAAGAAAAAAAAATTTTTTTGAAAGTCCACCTTTGCCTTAAGCAAAGAAAAGGATTTCTGACCTTCATTTTGTAAAAATTTTAAAGAAATACATAAAATATATTTAAATATAATTTGAATGTAAACAGAATGTTTTCATTACACGTTTTAGTTGCAATATCTTTTTTCTCGAATAAATAAAGCGAAATAAGCGAAAACGTTATTATTAACATTTTTTAAGATGTTTTGAGATATTTGATCTTCAAAATAGTTTCCAAAAATACCAAAATAAAGCGAAAACGGATACTATGTTAAAGGACAAGTCATTTTGATAACTACAAATATTTTTGACACAAAAGGAGAAACATGACATAAACTGACGTTCTATTTTCTTGTACATTCTATTGAAGAATATCATGTTTATTTATGACATGTCAAACGGCAAGTTTTTAAAAGAGATTTCTTCTTTATGTTTTATAAAATGTATTTCCAGATATTATTATAACTAGTAGATTGAACCCGGGCTTCCCGGGTTACATAGCAAAGATAAAAAGCATTTTTTCAAATTTAAAACTTTAATGAATTTTCTACATGTAATATGTGTTTTAGATTGCTAACTCCAAAAAAGCATTTTTAATCCTTTAACTCCTTGAAGGGGGTGAGATAAAATATATCCCACTTAATTTTAATTGCAAAACGCCACATTGACGCCAGTAATTTAGAATAACAATTTTTTTTTTTTTTTTTTTTTTTTTTTTTTTGTCAAATACGTGAAGAAACGCTTTTAAATATTTTGAAACATATATTTTTTTTAATTCTGGATTTTCAGCATTTTAAGAATTGCAATTTTATGTTTTTTTCAAATACGTGAAGAAACACTTTTAAATATTTGAAACAAATTTGTTTTTAAATTCTGGTGATAATCAATCATTTCAGCCTTTTAAGAATTGAAGTGCTTTTTCCTTCAAAGGGTTAAGTATCTTGCAGATTTTTTCATTCATGTTTCATTCATAAATTAATAACTGTAAAAAGTATTGGTATGAAGATTTGTATTTGATAACTTTACATAATTTGGTACTTCTAGGTTATCCCGTCGACCAAAAATTTTTCGCTAGATTATAAGATTAAATGCCAATAATGGATGATTGTGAATGTCACATTAAACACGATACACATGTTTAAAACGCCATCAAGTGGTTTTAAATTAACTTTTTAACTGTATTTTTATTCATGTGTTACTAATTTATCTGTTCTTTCGTTATGTAAAATGAAGATTATGTCAACAAATGTAACTTGGCTATTAGTTTGGCGATTTTTATAATTTGGCGAAAATGGTTGACGGGATAACCTAGTAGTACCCATAATTTTTATCTTATACAATTAAAAAAATTAACATTAATCTCAGTATTATATTAAATCAATTTTTGAATTAAAATATTACATATCGGAAAAACATGGTTAGGCTAACATGGTTAGGTTAAAGGGTTAAATGAAAAATATTAATTATGGAATCAAATAAAGCAATGAATTTTTTCAAAAGTCACATTTCCGTATTAGACGCATGCCGGAAGTTATTAGCCAAAGATTTCGTTACGGCAGCAATTTTGTTTCTGGTCATTTCTCTGCTTCGAGCACGTAATTCAAGCACGTATTTATAAAGGCAATTTTAATTTTGCTATAGTATATTAGCCGAAAACAAATCCTGAACTCTTTATATTTTTCTAAGGACAAATAGATTAATCTATCGTAATCGAGTTTCACTCGGTAGAGATAAATTAAATTTAAAAATAACTCGCACCTGGTTTTTTTTTTTTTAACCACATTTAATCAGTAAATTGAAATACAATTTTCAAACAAATTCAAAATATTTTCATTTTTTTTTTCTTATTTGGCAGTGTAAAATTTTAAGTTGCTTGAATCCATGTTGAATTTGTGATTTTTAATAATTTAATCTGCGTTTTTAACCATTCTTTTATTTTATTACTCAACCAATTTTAATTTTATAATGTAAAATTATCAGGAACAATATTCATAGATTTATGAGTAAATTGTGTATCATTATTTCTTAATGGAGATATGTGATAGAGGTTTTTAAAAAAATGTTTGAAAAATATAAGCTCGCAATAAATGAGTCAAATGACATACAGTTTTCTATCAAATTGCATTTGAAAGTAGATTTCTTTTCCTATATGATGAAATAAAAATTAAAAATGTGCGATGCTCAGAAGATAAAAAAATTGCAAAAAGTCGTTATTATCCTGAAATGTTGTCATTCGTAAAATAACGGCAGTGCTACACACGGACACATTTGTTTGTTACAATATAGATTTTGCGCAAATGAAAAATCGGTACTACTTGATTATCCCATCGACCATATTCGTCAAATTAACAAAAAATCTCCAAATTAATAGCCAAGTTATATATGTTGACATAATTTTTATTTTCAATAAAGAAAAAACAAATAAATTAGTAAAACATGAATAAAAATACAAAGAAAAAGTGGTATTAAACAACTCTTGATGGCATTTTAAACATGTGTATCGTGTTTAATATCATTGAATATGACATTCACAAATCATCCATTTTTGGCATTTAATCTTATAATTTGGCGATAGTTTTTTGGTCGACGGGATAACCAAGTAGTACCGAAAACTCTTACGCGCATGCTAAAATGTTAAAAGTAAAAAAATGATTGCACGTACATTTTTTTTTTTTTTTTCAAAAAAGTTTGCTTCAAAGTTAACTCTATGAAAAATTTAAAATTCGTTTTATAAATTAAAATTCACAACACAAATTAAAAGAATAAACATTGCACTCCGTCACTTCAACGTGCAAAGAAGATGCCGTATTTTCCGTGAAATACGCAAACCTTGATTTTTACAAATCATGCCAAACCAAATTTTCAATTACATTTTAAACATTGGATATTGGATATTGGCGAATTATGAAATCTCATTTCATCTTTTATATCATTCTTTTTCTATTTCAGATCAATTTTCTATATGAAAATGTACTTTTTTTTTCTGAAAATACATTTAAAAAATAAAAATGGTTCTAAAAATAAAGTAAAAAATAAATAACATAAAAAATATAATTATTCCAAGAAGAAAGAAAAATTAAATAATTTTGTTTTGCATTTTCCTTCTGGTAAAATTGATAGGTAACAAAAAAAAAAAAAAAAACTAAAAATGTCGTCTGCTCTTGAAAGTTTAACTGAAATTTATATATATATAAAAATACATTACGCGAATAATGTTATTTTAATATAATTACAATTGAATGTCTTAAACAATTGGACAAAAATTTGGGGAACTGGACATTACTTTAAACCTGGAATTATTGCCAAGATAGTCTTTGTTTGCTTGCTATCTCGGCAAAAAAAAATCTCTATTTCTACTTTTTATTTATGGCTATTTTTCCTTTACTTTGCACAGAAATCCGTATTCAAGTTGCCACCTCCAGAAAAACTAAATTAAAAACTACAAAAAAATTAATATCTCAAAAACAAATTAAGGTACAGTTTTCAAACAAATTGCATTTAAAAGTACATATTTTTCCCTACACAACGGTGTAAAGATTGAAAAAGTGCGATGTCTAGGAGTTAAAAAATTTACAGTAATGAAAATTGCAAAAGTTAAATTTCATCAGAAAGTGTTGCCATTCGAAAAATGACGTATGCGTTACGCACAGATACGTTTGGCCTTTATAATATAGATATGAATCCTGAATTGGAAGTGGGGGGAGAGGAGGGTTATTGAGGATTTACATATGACCACGTGAATAAATAATTTCAAGAAATATTATTTCACTTTGAATTTTGTTTGTCTGAGAGGGATTAAAAGACAGATAATGTGTGCACAAACGTAATATGATATATGTTTTAATCATTTCCATCGAATTCTAAATACAGTTTAAACGTTATTAATAACACAGAGCAACAAATAAAAAAATTCTGCTAATGAACTAAAATTAGTTTTTTCTTATTAACTCTTTCTGTTGATGCACAACCTAGTTTTAGATTTTCTTCTCTATGTCCAGGTTTAAGTATTTAAAAAATATATATTAAAATATATAATTGCTGAAAAGGACGTTAAGTGTTAATAAAATACATTAAAAGATATTAATAATTTGACATGTTTCGATTCAATTTACTCAATCATCATCAGAAAAAACAAAATATACAAATAAACACAAAGATGGAAGATGACAATAAACTGTTACTAATGAAATTTAAAAATAAATAAAAATAAAAATCACGCGCGTTATATTTTAATTATGTTTCACGTTGCTTAATTTTAATTTTCAAATTATCTAACAATTCAATTCAAATATTTGTTTTCTATTTTTAAATTTCATTAATAACAGTTTATTGTCATTTTCCATCTTTGTGTTTATTCGTATACTTTGTTTTTTCTGATGATGATTGAGTAAATTCAATCGAATCATGTCAAAATATTAAGATCTTTTAATGTATTTTATTAACATTTAACGTCCTTTTTAGCAATTAAATATTTTAATATATATATTTTTAAATGTTTTTAATAGACGTATAAGAAAACTTCTATTTATAATTAATGTCAGATTTAAGTAGCTTCCATTACAAGAAGTAAAAAACTACTTCCGGAAAAATTTTGATACATTTTCACTGATCGTGACTCCCAGACCCCAAAACCATCCCCCGTTCAAATGTTGATATACATATATAATATTTGTCTTGCTGTAACTATCGTATTTATGAACCGACATGGATGTAACTTGGTATGTAACATTATAATGTCTCGACCAAATTTGTTTGCCACCTTTAAATGGCGGCCATTTAAATTTAAAAAAAAAATAAATGACGTACAAGAAAATTAGAAATTGAAAAAGATTTTTTTATGTGTTTTACCTTTACACGAAAATTTCGGAGTACTTTTTGTTTCCTTTATATCTTGAAAAATGACTGAGTTATAGCATTTAGAATTTCTAGTGTGACTGACATATCCAAACAATCGGAATTTTGTAACACAATAATAAAAATATTTAAGAACCGATTTGGATATAACTTAATTTGTATATAGTATAAACCAATGTTTTGACGGAGTTCGTTTGCCAACTTCACTCGCCATCCTGTTCCAAAATACATAAAAATTACATCAAGTGCGTTTGGCTCACTATCTACTTCTCTTTAAGATTTAGGATTTAAAATGGTGATAGGTATGCCACTTGCTTTATTTCACTCACAATGGCCTCGATTCAAAACCGTTCATCCAGGTTCTATGGCCGATAGCAAATACAAAAATACAGAAAAGAGGTTGGTTGGGGGAAGTATAGTTTTTTTATTGGTCAAGAAGCAATGGTATGTAATAAAAAAATCTCTCCTTTCTTTACCCAAAGATTGAAAAAATGCGTTATTTTCAGCATAATTCCATGGTAACTTACGTTACATTTAGAACTATTTTGAGTAATTTTAGTAATATAACATATGCACAAAAATTATTCAAAATGTAAATTTGTCATGGTTTGCTAATTAAACTTATTCAAAGCCAATTTAGAGGAAGATTGCCTAATTTTAATGCTGTTTCCGAATTTTTGGGAGTTATATTTACTATGGTAACTGCCATTACTGAAAAAGAAATGTAAGTTATCATATAAAGTGTAATTTTCATTATCTTTTTTTAGGAAATTTTCATCGAAATTGACCCTTAGATAGGTTTTTTTTGACAAATCCTGTTAATTTTACATTTGAATAATTTTTAGGTTATATTACGAAATTTACTGCAGCAAATTGCTCTAAATGTAACGTAAGTTATCATGGAAAGACCCAATATATTTGTTATTTTTACAAAACAAGATGAGATGCTAAATGAGGAAATACATTGTAAAACGTAACAGGAGTATGCAGGTATGTCCCCGTTTATTAAAATAAATAAATAAAAGTAAAATAGCGCACAAAACGTTCTTTATCAATTATATTTTTTAATGAGTTGCATAAAACCTGCACAATATTTATAAAACATATTCTGAGAAAAACTACCTACCTTACATCGAAAAATTATGCTTCCCATGAATTTCCCATATAATTATTTACTCAAAAATTTTTTATTATTTAAAACATTCATTTGTAGTAGTGCATTTATTTGAAAAAAACTACATTCTATAATTTACTACTACATACCTAATTACTACATTACCTAATAACTACATACATATAATTTAAGAACTATCATTTTTAGAAGCGTTCGTAAATGTATAAATACGTAGCACTTATTGCGTCGTTCAGTCCGTCCGTCTGTCCGCATGTAACAGATCAAAAACTACCCAAACGATACGTTAAAAATTTGAAAAATATAACTGCTGCATAATTTTGTCGATTCATTTCAAATTTTATGAAAAATAGATGTACAGTTTAATTACAGGGACAATCAAAGGCATTCCGTTACATAACGGTCAATGGAAAAAAAATAATTTCAAGTGCATTTTAATGGTGTTATACTCTTTTGAACATAACAGAATTAATATGCATCTATGAACTATGTGTTAAAAGATATATTCTGCACAATCTGTGGAATAGAGAATATTTTTTATCAATTTACAGAGCCTTTCAAAAGTATTCCATTACATGATGTTAAAGGGGTAAACACTGTTTGGTGTGCGTTTTAATATCATTAAAAATTTCACATTTATCAAATTGATATAAGTTACTGAGGTTCATTACAAGTTCCTTTATAATAGAAAACAGATAATATTTACAGGGACATATAAAATACTTCGGCCAATATACTGTATCCGAAATACAGTGTACTATTACACCAAGATCTGAATAATTTTAAAACTTTGTTATATTACGAACGCACCTCATTTGCTACTCTTGATGTGCGATTTCCTACTTGTTATATTTTAATTATTTCTATACTCAGCAAATCAATTTTCGATCAAATGAGAAAGTTTTGTCATTTTACTGTTTTAAATACTTTTTCTTTAATTTGCAGCGTTATATATTTTTCAATCTCCATAGTATTCATTTTTATTAAAGAAACATATATTTTCTAAAGTATCTTTATTTTGTACAGAATATTACAAGTTTAAAATTATTCACAAGAATGTTTATGTTACAATAAGTTTGAAATTATCGCAACTAATCTTTTCATAACTGTTGTTTTTTATATATATATTTTATAACTTTTCATAAAATGTATGATCTGATTTCATATTTATACATGATTTGCACTTCTTTATTTTTGTATTAAGGGAGTCTGGGACGCAAAAATCCTTATTTCTTTTTTAAATAATTTTTTTGCGCTAAAAGTTTTTCTGTTTTTTTTCTTGCTTAAAATGAAGTTTAATAATGTTGCCACCACAATTGGAACAGGAAATATATATATATATTTATCTTTTCGTTAGTTTTCAAAATCGAGCTTTCAAGCAAAGGCAAATTCCTTTAAAAATATTACTGCACAAGAAATAAAAATTCATTTTACGGTGCCGTGGGAAAAAGAGTAGAAAAAAAGGCTTGAAAAGTAATAAAGAATTTATACAACAAAATATTATATAAAAATTAGATTTAATTTTTTTATGATTTAACAATTCATGAACCACTAAAGCTTATTTCGATTTATTGAGATAAAAAGCTTAATTTTTATAATTAACTACTTGTCGACGACTTCTAAATAGTCAAAGGGTATAACGTTTTCTCCTATAACTTGTTTATTTTGATCTACTGACTACTTTTTAAAAACTTACACAATAGGTAAGTTTTCTTAAAATAAAAATCATCCGGTGGTTGTCACTGTTTTTTAACAAAAAGAAAAAAGAAAATGTATAAACATGCATGTTGAGCATTTGGTATTTATATCAATAAAAGGAAATGAAGAAATACCTGCTCTCCGAATATAATATGTTTTGTTATCGATTTATATATGTTTAAACAAAATTATGAAGAATATTGAAGAATATAACCTTTTATTCACTTTACAGTACATTTTGATTCCATGGAAATACATAAATCTTTTTTGAGAAAATCAACTTTTTACAAAATATAAAACAATGTATTTTTCTCTTAACTTATTTTTTAATTTTTTTAAAGAAAATTATTTAACAGCTTACAAGTATTTGAGAAAAACCAGCAAAATTGATTCAGTGGCAAATAAAACTTGTTTTCCAAGCTCTTATACTTATAGAATAACTCTCAACACTTCTATCAAACCAATCAAAAAATTAATATTGTCTGTATATACAAGTGCTTAGTTCATAATTACAATATATTTTGAAAATGCGTTTTTTTTATTTTTCATGATGAGTTTTTTTACGATTTCTTGAATGTAAACTATTATAACGCAAAAACCGTTTAAGATTAATTGTTCGAACTAAGAACACGTCATTTTCAATTATTTTTCTTTAACTTTGATTCAGTACATTTGAAAAAATACATTTCTTAAGAAAATATGTTTTTTAGTTTACATAACTATTTGTAAGAATTTTTCTTTGAAAATTTTTAATTTTTATTTGAATTAATATTTTTTAAATTTTGATTCATAATTAAAGTTAATGTGTTTCTGTTTATTTAAATGGAAAAAAAAACAAATTCTACAAATAATATTTCGAGTTATAATGATTTTAAGTTATCCCACTTTTTAAACAATTTTTAAATTTTAGATTTCTTAGAAAAAATTCTGTGAAGTTTGATCATGTGATTTAGTTTACAAATGATATGTTTAACCATTATAAAAAATTTCAAAATTTTAACTCAATAAATAAAAATTATTTTAAAATGTGTCTCTGATCCCTTTAACTAAACAAAGTAAATTTATTAATAACTACTTCTCTTATGTAGACATGTTTTGGATAAGTTTTTGATTTCAAAACAGTTTATAGAAACATCGAATTAAAAATAAAACGTATAAATAAAACGTACAATGTGTTATAAATGAGATGTTTTGAAAACTACAGATATTTTGACATAGAAAGATAAGTTTGACATACCCTGCTTCGCTATTTTCTTGTACTTTCTATTGTAAAATATCATATTTATTTGTATGAAAAAAGATATGTTTTTAGTAAATGGTATCTTTTTGTTCTTCACACAACGAATCTCAGAATTCGTCAATGACATAAATGATGTAATGGAAATAAGTTATTTTCTTTTTGTCCTACATTTGTCCGTACCTGATAAAATAATTCGAGAAATTTCATTTTGTTTTCTTTTCTTACGGGTGTGTCTGAATTTATGAGTGACAGATAATGCAAATTTGAATTCATGTATCATGCATACAGGGTGTCCTAAAAATAACAATAGAATTTTGAAATTCAGTAATTCTTTAAGGGGGCAATTCCTCTTCAACCGATCAAAAATACTATAATACTGATTTATTTTTTGTGCCTTTTCACAAGCTAACTAAACAAGCAAATTCAATTTTTTTTTTTTTTTGGATTGTTAAGCATGGTATTATTTGTTACAATAAATGCAACAGATTAATGAAAAATAATTAAAGTAAACTGGAAATTGCAATTAAGTAACTTACTGTTTTTTTGTTTCAGTTAATACAGTATATCACTGAGCGCATGATTTCTCAAAAACTGTTAAGAATAATTGGTTCAAATTTTCTGCATGAATTAAATTTTCATAAAATGAACAAAAAGATTAAAATTATGTTAAATAGTAGAAACAATTATAAATAAAAAATGTATGTGAAAAAATTTACTCTCTTCCTATTTATATTTCTTATTATTAAATAAAAATATTATAAAGGAAGGTAATTAATGCACTCTAGTTCATTATGTTAAGCAAAGTGTTAACTTTATATTAAAACTTATTTAAAGTTTTCAAGTTAAAATGAACAAGCAATATAATGTGCGCAGTGACCCCAGTAGCCAAACAATATTGGACCAATATTGGCTAGATCTTGGAGCAATATTGGCACATTGGCGCAATATTGCCATGAAATACTGCTCCAATATTGGGGTGTTTACATTTTGCCTTTATTTAGCCAATATTTGCAGCCAATAATATGCCAATATTGGGGTTTCATGGGAAATATAACCAATAAAACGCCAATATTGGTTAAATATTGGAATTTCATTGGAAATATTTCTAATGAAACATCAACATTTGTACAATATTGGCGTTTTATTGGCAATATTTCCGATGAAACCAAAATATATGCATAATATTGGCTGCAAATATTGGTTAAATAAAGGCAAAATGTAATCATCCCAATATTGGAGCAATATTGGCGTTTTATTGGCAATATTTCCAATTAATGAAATATTGGCGCCACGTTGGACCAATATTGGTTTGGTACTAGGGGATGTATAGTATCTACGAAAGCAAACAAAAGTAAAACAGTAGCTAACTTAATTAAGTTTCCCTAATTAATTTAAATGTTTTTCATCAGTCTGTTTAGCTCACCCATACTCAACCATAATGTTTCCGGAATTGTTGTTTTTTATATTTTCCAAATTTTCATAAACAGTATGATTTTATTTAGTATTTACACATGCCTTACAATTCTTTATTTTCATATTATTTAGGAAATTTTTATTATTAAATTATTACTACTGTTATGTGGGCATGTTTTGGATATTTTTTTGATTTGAAAAATAGTTTATAGAAACATAAAAATAAAACATATACAGTCAACTCTCGTTAATTCGAAATCGGATAATTCGAATCTTCACTTAATTCGAACTAAACATGAAGTCCCGAAATTTTCAATGGCAGAATAACGTTAAATTTTTTTATTAATTCGAAATCATTTTCTCTCGACTTCGTTTAATTCGAACTAACGAGAATTTCGATTTTTCTTTTTTCTTTTCTTTCTCACGGATTTCAGAACATTTGAACAACTTTCTTTCTTTGGTTTTTGTGAAAATTGTTCTGAACGAGTATACATATAATCCGATGCATTTGATATCCACTTTCTTAGAGCCCCGTCTGTCCATCCGTAACGCTCGAAAATTTTCTTCCATTGTGCTTGTTTCTAATCTTTAAATTAGTTTATGTATTTATACATTCTAACATAATATTAAGTTATATTCTAATGATAACAGACGAAATAAGTTTAAAAAACGCTATAACATTAATTCCTTTGTAATAGTACCATATTAAGCATGTTTTCCTTTATTCGAACTTCGGATAATTCGAACATTTATTGTGGTCCAGACGAGTTCGAATTAACGAGAGTCGACTGTAATACGTTCTAAACGAGTTGTTTTGATAACTACAGACATTTTGACATTAAAAGAGAAGATTGACATACTCTGCTTCTCTTTTTCTTGCATTTCTATTGTAAAATATCATTTTTATTTGTATGACAAAAGATGTGTTTTTCGAAAATGGTTTCTTTTTGTTCTACACATAACGCATCTCAGAATTCTTGAATGACATAAAAGCAGGAATGGAAATAATTTTTTTTTCTTTCTGTCCTACATTTGACCGTACAAGATATAAAAGAATTTGTGCAATTTCGTTTTGTTTTGTTGTGTGTGTGCCTGAATTTATGAGTGACATATAACGATTTTAAAATTTATATATGATACATACAGGGTGTCCCAAATTTAACAATCGAAGTTCGAAATTCAGTATTTCTCTAAGGCAACTAATTCCCTTCAACCGGTCAAAAATATTAGAACACTGATTTAATTTTCATATCTTTTTAGAAACTAATTGAGCAAATTCAATGATTTTTTTCGGATGGCTAAGCAAATTTGAAAAAAATATTTAATTTTGAAAATATCATTTTTTATTTACATATATATTTTTTTTTTAATAAATTCTTTAAATACTTTAAATTTTATATAAATTATTTTTTAAACACTGAATCATAATTAAAGCTCATGTATTTTCATTTATTAAAATAATAAAAAAATAAGTTCTACAAATAATGTTTCTTGATATAACAATTTTAAGTTACCCCACTTTAAACCCACATTTTTAAATTTTAATTTACCACACATTTTTAAATTGTACATTTTTTAGGAAAAATTATGAGATGTTCGATCATGTGATTTTTTTTATAAATGATAAGTTTTATCATCACAAAGAAATCAAAATTTTAACTAAATAAATATAAATTATGTTAAAAAGTGTTCCTGATCTGTTTATTTAAAGAAAGTAAATTTATTAATTATTACTTATTTTATGTAGGCATGCTTCAGATTTCAAAACACTTTATAGAAACATCGAAGTAAAAATAAAACGTATAATGCTTCAAAAACGAGTTATTTTGATAACTGCAGACATTTTAACATAAAAAGAGAAGTTTGACATACCCTGCTTCTGTACTTTCTATTGTAAAATATCATTTTTATTTGTATGACTAAAGATGTGTTTTTGGAAAACGGTTACTTTTTGTTTTACACATAACACATCTCAGAATTCTTAAATGACATAAATGCTGGAATGGAAATAAGTTATCTTTCTTTCTGTCCTACATTTGACCGTACGAAAAAAAAAATGAGCAATTTCATTTTGTTTTGCTTTTTAAAGAACGTGCCTATATTTATGAGTGACAGATCACGTTATTTAGAATTCATATATGATACATACGGGGTGTCCCAAAAATCGAACTTTAAAAATCGAAATGATTAAAATTCGAATAGTTCGATAATTTCGAACTTTTAAAGTTCGAAATTATCGAACTTTAAAATTCAGTAATACTTTAAGGAGACAGTTCCCCCTTAAACCAGTCAAAAATGCTAGAAATCTTATTTAGTTTTTTATACATTTTCATAACTAATAAAGTAAATTTAATGTTATTTTTTGGTTTCTTAAATAAAGAATTACTTGTTAAATAAATAAAACAGATGAATGAAAATTATTTAATTTAATTAAGAAAACGTAAGTAAGTAAGCTACTGTTTTTTGTTTTCGTAAATATGATACTTCACTGCGCGCATGACTTCTCAAAATCTAATAAACATAATGGGTCGAAATTTTCTGTGTTCCTTAAACCTTTTCGGCACAGACAAATTCTTTTACTAAAATGAAAGGATTTGACTGACAGCGAAAGTTAGAAACAATTTTTCTAGAAATTTAAAACGCCTTAATATAAACTTCTATTATAAAAGCAAAGTTTTATTAAATTATTCTTGGTGCTGATTGCATGTTTGGAATTTAAATTGAGGGCGCCCGTAGGTGGGACCACTCTGCTAGAAAGAGTTAATTTTAAGCTTTTTCATAAAATTAATTAAAATCTTAAAATTATCTTAAATAATAATTATTATTTCCATTTAATTCATTTCTTAGAGCTCTGAATGAAAAAAGGGAAGAAAAAACCGTTTTAGTAATTTTTCATTTTCGCTTCCCACGAATGTCAATAATGCAACTATCGAAAACTTAAAAAAAAAAAAAAAAAACTTGAAAAACGGGAAATTTTTGCAATTTTGGATGTTAATTCGTGTCTTCCACAGCAGAAAATTTTCACGTAAAGGGAAAAAAATAAAAAAATTACCAATTTGGAACTTATTCGGGATCTGCTATAGCTTTTAATAAAAACTGCTTTCATTTACAGTCTACGCCAGACAGTGTATTCAGTGTTGCCAGACGGGCTACTTTTTTAAAATTCAGATTCTTGACTGGCACCACTTTTTTGACATAGTAAAATGAGCTTTATTTAATGACATATTAGTAAAAGCGAAAACAAACGGAAATTTGCCTTTTCACAAATGTGGTGCAAATCAAGAAATCTGAATTTTAAAAAAGTAGCCCACTGGCAACACTGAGTGTATTGCTATTTGGGTAGCCCGATAAAATCCAAAATAATATTTCATTTTATTAATTTAAAATTACATTTAATTGGTTTAATTTCCCTTCAAAGTGTCAAAAAAGGATTTTAGTCGGCTTGTTTTTAGCGACTCTAGTTCCGACTCATTAGCTCAAAAATTGGTCGCACTCCGACTCCGAAGCACTGGATATAGGTCGAGAAGAAATAATTTTATGTAGCTATTTCTGTATGACTATTTGGCTGACGTAAGGGCAATTTCTAATGATTAAATTATCTTCATATTTTCAACTAGTATAAAAGCTCATTTCAACCTATTTGAAACACACTTTTATAGCAAAGATCGCAATTTTTTTTCTTTTTTTAATGGATAAAAACAGAGCTAACAGAATGAACTTAACTATCTCAACTTCAAAATAAACTGTTGAATCCTTATCACGGTTCAAGGTATAAATTGTATGAATTTTATTATCTTTATGATCTATAATCATATATTTTGACTTAGTTAAAAACTTTTGACAGCTAGAGATTATGTAGTGCCATCTTTTATCAAACGGCTTAACTATTCTTTTAAATTTGTATAAACAAACTTAATTTAAGTATAGATATGTTGCTTATTTTATTTTAAAGTTCGTTCTAGTCACTAAAATCATAAAACATATAAGTGCCTGTGTCTTTCTAGGACACCTTACATATCATATAAGTTTATATATTTTAACTAAAATCTAAATTCAGTGATTCTGTTAACCACAGTCTGTATTCATACTGAAATGCTATATTTCAGATAATGAACCTTCAATAATGATTGTCGTGTTATCTAAAATATCATAGTGTCATGAATAGATATATAGTTGACGTTGGCATGAAATTGTAACTAAACATTTCTGGAATATATACCATTTTATTGTATGAACACAAAGGACAACAGATAGAGTTACTATTACAATAATGATTTTATTTTTAAGATGATTTCATTCATATCCTTATATTTTTAACATGTGTGTATTAAATATAAAGACTTGTGAGGAATAAATTAAAATGCAGTTATTTTGGGAAAAAAATATTTTTTTTTTCTAAAATAATTTTAAACAACTTTTGTCTAGATGAAATTAACTCTTTTTTTTCCTTTTTATAGAAACAGTAAATGATTAATATTATATATTTAGAGCTTCATTAAAAGTCTTGCAATACAGTTATATGAATAATGTGTATGTTAAATTCAAAGGTTTAAAGGAATAAATTAACATGCCGTACACAGTTATGGAAAATGATCGTTATTTTTTCAGAAAAAAGTCAAGTGTTAAATAACTTCAATCCTGTTTTTCTGGTTAGAAATTATTCATTTTATTCTTTTACATCAAAACAGTAAATGATCACTATTGTGCTTATAAAATTTCATTAAAAGTTGTGCAATCCAACATAGCTATTTAGTTTATAGGCTATCAAAACCTGACAGCCAGTGTCCTGCAGGTTCTGTATGTACGTAAAGGGATTACTATTAATATAACTATCCAATTTGATTTACTATTTGTATATAGGTTCAGTCTGATACGTCGCTTACCTGATTAGTTTTGAGGAATCATGATTAAATAAAGAAGTGGCGACGAAAGCTAAATCCCTTTTAATTTATCTGGACGGTTTTTCCTGCAGAATTATATAATTTTAATCAAAATTGTATACCTATTTATTCTGATAAGGCACTTGAAAACCTGATTATATTTATAAATTCCTTAGTTAAGTATAAAAAAAGAGCAGTGGGGGCAGCTAACAACACCCTTTCTTAATTTAGCTAAAAAAAATATCGAGTTCTTTTTTTTTTTTGAAGGTCATTTATTGTTTGAAAAAAGAGTGAATATAATCTACAACTAGATTGTGAAAACAATATCATCCGTTCAACACAGGAATTTTCTTTTTATTTAAAGGTTAATCACGCCGCGATCCTTTAAGATACAGCACGATAGTGCTGTATAGTAGATCTCAGACCATCATAGACGACTTTTAAAATTTGCCTGTTAATAACTTTGTAGCCAATGATCGGATCACGACGAAATTGAACAGGCGAACTGTCCAACTTTAGACCTCAAAGTCTGTAAAATTTCATCCAGCTCCATCGATTAGTTATGGAGATCCAAAACCCCTATTTTGTCAATTTTTTCTTCATGAAAGAAGATAAAAGGACAACAACTTAATTATAACCCGAACCAGGAAACATTCAACGACGTGTAATAGCTTGTTCCAAACCTTTTAATTTAGGTATGTGCCTTTTGAAGGTCCTGACGAAAAATATCCAATATTAAGCAAATAGCACCCATTTAAAATTTATATAGTGCTATTCTTTCCATAATTTAACATTATAAAAATCTCTTCTTTTCAATGGCTAATTCAATCATCTCTTTTGAGTTGTCACCAACTAGAAAACAGCACAATAGTTTAAAAAAGAAATTATAACACGTGTTCTTTTCATTGTAAATTAATAAAATTTCAGATTGACACGATAAATTTTTGCATTTTTGAAATTGAAGTCCTTTGAAATAGAAAATGCACATTTTTCAGTATGCAATTTCTAAATATATGTTAAATCAACATCACACCTTCATTTCAATGTTTCCAAAGTCAAAACAGTTACTATAATACAAATATTTCAATTACAAATGGATAATTAAAAAACTATTTCTATATATCTATAAATAACGATTTTGGAGCAATGAAAATATGTGTGGATATCAATGGACAAATAAAAATCTGCATAAGTACCGCGAAATTGTTGAGGGACTGGACATCGCAGGGGGACATCGGACGGGATGGTGCTTCTGTTGCCAAGTTTGTTGCCAACTTGTGATGTATCACCAAATCAGGTGACCAAAAGTGAAGCCTATTTGCCGTTATTTCTGGTATTTTACCAAACTAATATGTTTACTAATAACATTAAACTAATACCAACATTAATTTAAAATTTTTCGTTGATGTTTATTGATCTGTGAAATCATTTAAAAAAACTGGTGAAACCAGAGAGTAAAGTAGAGTTTTATCTAAAAAATGCAACAAGGAAAATTGGTACATATTTTCAATCTAAAAAATTGCTTAGAAAAGATATTTAATCAGAAAATCTGTAAAGCTCATGAAATTATCCAAATTTTTGTTAACTGAAAATATTGACAGAGCTTTACTAGTACCTTATATTTAGAATCACACTATTATCCACACAAAATGATTATTGGGCAAAGTAGTTAAATAATGTATAGTTATGCGTCTCAGCTAAGATTCAAAATGCTAAACGAATATATACCGTGAAGTAATAATTAACGTATAAAATTAGTATAGCCTGGTTGTTGAGGAATTGATGTTGATAAATATTTCTGAGCACAAATATTTATTGCATGGTTGAATCGTACACGTTTAAGATTTTGGTTTACTTGGCGCTTTCTTCTTTCACGTATCAAAAACTCTTATAATGGAATTTTGTCCACACTTTGTACTGAAGGGACCGATTAAATTCTCGTTCGTTATTACATCAGCCTGTAAGTTATAGTTATGAACCCAAATTTTTAAATTGGTTATGGATGATTGGGTTTTGGAGAGTGTTAAAAATTATTTTTTGCTGACTGATTTTAAAGCACTAGTTAAGCTCAGTCCACATTTTCAGCTAACAAAAATTTGAGTAATTTTTTGAGTTTTACAGAAAATCGGATTTCTTTTCTTTACAACGCACTTTTTTAGATTCAAAATGTTTGCAAATTTTACTGTAACATTTTAAATATCGAGCTCTACTTTTCTCTCTGTTTCCACAAGATTTTTACATGTTTGAGCATGTTTTACATGTTTAATTTTTGCATGACAGGTGATTTTTATCGGCTGATTTCAACCACTGTCAAACTGCCATATGATTAAAGTAGATTAAATTTAAGCTATCATAGATGGAGTGCCGCGACATGCATCTTTATTTAACTGCACTGCATTAGATTTTTTATGTGCACTAACAATAACGAGAAATTCTCCATTTATTCTAAACACTTAACTGTTTTAAAGCGAAATGCTTTTTTTAGGTGTGTTCGTAATTATGTAAATACGTAGCACCTATAGTTGTCGCTCCGTCCGTCCGTCCGCCCGCATATAACAAGGCAAAAACTACCCAATCGAATCGCTTGAATTTTAAAATATATAGTTATCACATAATTTTATTAAAATCAAAATAATTTTATTTCAAATTTTATTAAAATCGGATAAATAGATAAGTTACAGGGACAAACAAAAGCATTCCGTTACATTACGGTCAATGGGGAAAAGTGTTTCAAATGTATTTTAATGGTGTTACTCTCATTCGAACATAATAAAACTGATATGCATCTATAAAGTATATATTATAATATACATTTCGCATAATCAGTGGTACAAAGAAAAGTTTTTATTGATTTACAAGGCCACATGAAAGTATTCCATTACATAATGGTATAATGAGAGCATTGTTTGCTGCGCTTTTTAATTGTAATTAACTATTTACAGTTTTATGAGATTGGTATATGAGAGTGATCTTTTTAAAACTTAGTTATCACAAGAAATCACCTCATTTGCTACGTTTCACGTGCATTTTCCAACTTGTTTATCAATTGACCATTCATTAATTGCATGATTTATTATTTTACATAAAATGCTTCAAATGGAAAAGCTATTTTGATGTTTAAAAAATGTTTTTACTGGATATTATAGTTAAAAGCAGGAAAAAGGTATAAAAAAATAACTTCTATCTTAAACATTATATGCGATTATTAAAGGATAAAAATAAGCTAGATGAAAATTCAATCTGCTACAAAATATTGAAAAGCTACTTGTATAATTTTCAGGAGAAATTAGTTTCCGTCGTTAACAGTTTCTGCGTATAGGTTTAAAATTCATGCTGCCGGTAATAACAAGTTAATTATCTATTTCCGCACTAATGTCTGATAATAGTTTAATGATTTCATAAATTCTGTCTGAAGTAATTATGAAATCATTCAGTTTATCAAAATATATAGTTAACTAAACTTGTGTAATTACTATAATTTAGTTTTACACGACATATATGTTACGACGTACGTTCTAAATAATTTGATAATATTTTTTGACGTATCACTTATAAAATATTATGATTAAAAGTATGTTAAAAGAGAAAAAAATTCTTCTTTAAAACTAAAATCTATACATAATTAAAATTTGTGAAAAAATTGACTAAAAACAGAATCTCAACTTAAATAAAATTGACATATTTTATTTTAAAATATCTGAAAGATTTTTAGTTTATATTTTTCATCAAAATTTCTGAAATCAATGTTAAACAGAAGCAATATTGGTGAAAAAACACAGTAAACACTGGCGATAATTAATAAATAAAATAAAACACTGTAAAATCACCATAAAATGAAAAATAAAGTAGGACGCGTTTTGAGCTACAACAATAATAGTTCATCATCAGCTAAACCAACACAAGTCGGTTAAGGGCACAGAGTCGAGATAAAGTGCCTTATTTATCTCGACTCTGTGCCCTTACGGAACACGTGCCGGTTTAGCTGATGACGAGTTGTTATTGTTGTAGCTCGAAACGCGTCCTACTTTATTTTTCATTTTATGGTGATTTTACAAAGCGTTTTACTTTATTTATAGTCGATATTGGCAAAAATATAGTTTGACGTTGAAGTATATGAATATCTCTACGACCTGACCTACACAAATGCGTACGTAATGTAAAGTAAAAAAAAAAAAAAAAAAAAAAAAAAAAAAAAAAAAAGAATTTTTCATTTTGTCCGATTTAAAATCGAGCCTGCAGCCACAAAATCTATGAATCCTTCTTCCGGCTAGTTTGAGATCGGATATTTTTAAAATATTTTTTCATTGAAATACGATCCTATTATTTAGCTTAAATCGCCAAATTTTTTTTCTCCTAAAAATCCTCTGGTTTTAAAAGGATATATTATTGCACAAAAATGTAAGGAAAAAAATAAAAAGCATGCAAAATGCAGACTTATATCTCAGTAATCGATCGACTGTTTCTCAACCATAGAATCTACTTAACTTTACGTTAAAAGATACATTGGACATCAAAATATACAGCTGAAAGGCATCAGGTATACGTGAACTCGATTATAAAAGACCTATTTTTAGTAAAATTATAACCTATAAAACAATCGAATGTTTGTTATCGATACATTAGGATCTATTTAATCTCCTTTATAAGGTATTGCAGAAGGCATCAAATATATATTAATTCTGATGCAAAGGACTTTGAATTTATTCAGAATCGAATATAATTGAAATTTAAATAAACTGACAGAATTATTGGTATAAAATTAAGCAAACTGGTCAAGTATCGACGAAAGTGGATATAAAGTAGTTCAAGTATACATACCCCCAAGCGCTCACATATATAAATGTGCTTGCATGTGTGTATTTGTGAAAACACAAACATTACTGCACTTAAGTGTACTTCTATAAAGTATAGTAAATATGTTAACATGATTTACCCACGTATTCAACAGTAGCTGGAAGATTATCAGTAAACCTGTGGGTCACTGATAATCATCATTGATAAACTTTTATGATTGTGAAGGGCAGTAAAGTAAAAAATACATTTAAAGAACAGAACTGTTTTACAAAATATCAACTTTGAAATGATTGAGGTTTAAAATTATACGTTTTAACACTTCTGTGTAGAGTGAAATAATAATAATAAAACTAAAGGCAAAATTCAGTATATATTTTTAATAAACCGACTAACTTCGAGAATAGAAACTGAAAAGCTTTTGTGAAAAGTGAACTCTCGCTGTTATCTTCATAAGTACCTAAGTATGCATCACAGTATAATTTATTTTAAAGGTATTCACTGTTTCCCTTTACAGGTTCTACATGGAATCAACGATAGCTGTATCTACACATACAAAAGTAGTTCTCTGTGTGTATGATCCTTATACAAAAATTTATTATTCAATCAATATAAATGAAAACTAATGTAAATACATTTTAGAACATGGAAAAACTCCCTGTCAACTTAAAACTTATCATACAACTATTTAAACCTGTTTAGCGCCCTCCATAACTTAACGCTATAGAAGTAATTCTATTTTTATATTTCCCAATTTAATCATATATTTCGTGTTACCGTATCTTAAAAAAGAACAATAATCTTTAAAAAATTACAACATGTTTTTTTTTTTTTTTTTTTGTTTTTTTTTTAACAAGCCAATAAAATTTCAGTCTTGATCACAATATTCTTGCATTTTTAAAATTAACATCATTCTAAGCAGAAACTTCGCATTTTTATAGATAAAATAAAAACTTAAACTATAATTGCGGTAAAATGATGATTAAATAAAATGATGTTTTTTTTTTAAGTAAAACATCTGATTTAATACAAAAAAAAAATACAAGATACAAATAATACACAACATACAGCTTACAAAATCACGAATTGAAGTTTCAAAATTAACGTTTTATTACTGTAAATATTTTTAATATTTTTGATCTTGAAAAATATATTGAACATTGAAGTAACTTTTAATTTATGAATTTTTAATTATTGTTTCGGATCAATAAAAAAAAATTATATATATTTTTTTTTCCAAATGCATAAATATACTGGTTAAACATCAAAAAATATTTTAAAAATTAAAATCTGGTATACTTTCTCACATAAATAACTTTTACATTATTCTGGATATACTTTCAAAATTAATATTATAATTTTTTTCTTTGAATATTGTCTTTCTTTCTTTCATACAATTATTTTCTTACAAGTTTATTAAGCACAAATATAAAGAAATTTTTCAATTTAAAAGAAGAAAATTAAAATTCTCAAAAGCTGTGGCAAATGAATTGTTAAAAAAAGGTTGGCCACTTCGATTATATACTGAACAAGCATAAGATTCATCCTTGAATTTTCAAAGCTTTTCTACATTTTCATAAAAATGCTTATAAAACTAATGTTACATTGGATTTTCTTTACCTGTTTTTTCCTAATATACACTTCATGTAAGTTTTTTTTAATATATACTTCTTCAAATACAATGCCGTTAAAATACTTTTTGTCTACAATGGATGTGATTTGTTTTATGGAAATGGAAAAATACGGGCAAATGCTTAGAGTGATAAACATTTTGTAGGGTTATCATGCATTCCGTGGGTTAAGTTATCAGATTAATGTCTGAGCGCCTTCATTATTATTGATAACTAGACAGATGGGGCATTCCCGAAACTTTCTTCTGTTTTATGCATGTTAATATCTCCTGAAAAAAGTGGCATAGAAGCCAAAATCTAGTCAGCAACAACTTATGTCAACTTATTATATAAAGTTGATGAAAATCCGTGCACTAGCTTTTGAAATAAAGCTACTGCAAAATTTAGAAAATGAATCTTCATAACAGCTCTACATATACGGTAATGTACACCAAAAACTATTCAGGATCAGATTTTTATCAGGTACTAAATAAATCTGAAGTTTGATGAAAACCCATGCATTAATTTTTGAGATATATTTATTACAAAATCGTAAAAAATGCAGCATAGCAGCGCCAGATGCTTGGCAATTTACACCAAAAACTATGATCTATCGGTATTTTTCGGCATCTGAACGCAGATCACTTTTGTTTTGTTTCAAGATATCGTACGCAAAGCACTGAAAATATTAGAAGGATTTATTTTGAGAGCTCATTTCTCCAATGCAACCGAAGGAAGTATCTTTCAGAAAATTTTAAGGTAATTTCAAATAACATTAAGTATGTTTCAGATTACATATGAATTTATTACAGAGATTTGTCATGAAAAGTGCAAAATCCAATCGATTGAGATTATAATTGTAAAACAGAGATTGATAAAATTTCATAAGTTATTTCAGTTGCAGCAAGTTCTGGGTTAGAAGAAACGAAAAATAGATAGTGTATTTTTATATGAATAAACATTTATTGATATGATGCGTTTGACATAATTGAAAAGTCAATACAAAAGAATTGTTATTAAAATGATCAAAGTAAAAAATACACATTAGTGAGCAACAAGGCATACTTGATAGGAAATTTTGCACTGAAAATAATAAATAATTAATAACTAAATTTTATTAATTTTTACCTTAGCTAATGTTTTTCACCATAAAACAATTATTTCCAACAATCCTTTGCAATTGTTAAATAAAGTTTCGACTATACATAACATACATAAGAAAGAGGGGAGTTGTTAAAATTAATTAGCTGAAATGATAAAAAAATATCGATAGTTCGCTAATTCTGAATTTAGAAAGATAAACGTTTTAAATATTTAGCTTGTTTTGAATGAGCATGTGTTTGCTGCAAATTCCAACTGTTTCCATTCATATTTGTATTTGAGTAACGTTAATAATTATTTTTTCCTTCTATCAATATTAGTAATATTATTTTCTCAATTATTTCTTATTCAGAAAACAAACCACGCAATTATAATTAATTGAATTTATAAATATTTTAAAAATATTTACTTATTTAATAAACGATTCTTTGGAACTTTTGATTGAACTTCTCAGACCTAAATAGTAGCTCTTGTGTGACACTTAAAAATAACGACTTTTCGAGATTAATGTAATTATCATTTACCATAAGTAATATCATTAATTTTTGTGCTTAACATCTTATTACACTGTTATACAGAATATTTCAATGTTCAAAATTATGTAATGATTCTAATATCATGACATTTATTAAATTCATTACTTTATTGTTAGAAAAATAGTAAATTTGAGATCTATCTTTTTTTGCTGATTGCCAAAAATTGCGACGAATTGTAACTGTAATTTAAGGATTTAACTTCGAGTTCATATATACATATATATATATATATATATATATATATTCCAAACATCTCAAAAATGTGTTATTGTTTGGAATTATACAATACACATTTGTCTGTTTGAGTTCTTAGATCTTTGTACGGTGTTTCACGCAATTAAATTGTTTCTTGTTTTGTTATAAAATGTTTTAACAACAAATGGGAACATCAATTCATGATGTTACTAGGTACAATATTTAGATAGAAAAATCGCTGGATAACCATAATTTATTTAATTTAAAAGCATTTTCTAAATGTCTCTAATCAAGTAAATGACTTCATATATCTTTTGATTGCACTATTTATAACGTAATTGTAGCTATTTCTCTGAGTTGTAAAAGTAGTGATTTTTTATATTAATAGAGTTATCGATTACTAAAAAGAATGTCATTATTTTCGGCTTATATTTTATTACATTTGTTCCTTAAACTATTTCTTTCAATGTTTACTATTTAATTATGGTTTTAGTGTAATACTTAATAGATCAGTTATATTTCATTTATACTAACACAGTAAGTCAGGAGTCATTCCTGAAATTTATCGTATCAAATATTAAAAATGTAGTTCCCTCAAATAACTTAAGCACATATTTACAAGATTAAATGCTTCAAGACATCTGTTTGTTGGAATCTGTAAAATATACACTGGTGGAAATTGAATTATGAAAACATGTTTTTTAATCAGAACATTTATAATAATAGCTAAAAATGAATGAAATTTCATACATTAGACATGCTATGCACTACGAATAAATTTGAAAAATAAATTTTTAACAAATTAATAAACTAAAACATAACATCAAAAATTAGGTTTTAGTTGCATAAAAACATGGAATTGACTTATGAAATATCACATTTAATTGAAATTAATAATTAGTAAAGCCGCCTTTATTCATTAGAGTTTCTTTTATTTTAGATGGCATTGATAAAACAAGATTTTGGATGTATTTCTGATCAATTAATTTCCAGTTTTGACACACTGGTGACTTTCAAATTTCCAAGTGATGTGTACTACATCCCATTTGCATAAACCATTCTAACAACCTGTCCCCAAACGTTTTCGATGGGGTTCAGATCATGACTATTAGGTGGATGATGTAAAAGAACAAAATTCTGTTCGTCAAACAAATTTTTCATCGCATTTGAAATGTGAATACTTGCATTATCTTGCTTGAAGATATAATTTAAACCTTAATATAGCCATGCAAATATAAGAAGTGAATTTTCTGTAACTAAATTATAATAAAAAGAGTTCTGGCGACCGTTTAAAAATACAATTTCACTTTTGTCAACAAAATCAATCGCTGCCCAAATCATCAAACTTCCGCCACCAAAATTTCTGCTGAATGTAGATTTCGAAAATCTCTCCAATAATACCTCAGACCATCTGGGCCATCCAAATTAAATCTTTTTTCGTCAGAAAAAATGTCTTTCTTCTAATTTTCACCCATTTCCATGTATTTCTAACAATTCTGCAAGCGCATCTACTTGTGACGCAGAAGTAGCTGTGGACACGGCTTTATTTTCGGCCATCTCAAGCTCCGTGAAGAGATGCAAAATTTGCATTACTAATTAAGTAACAGACACGTATAGGTCTGCACAAATCTGCTTCGAACTGTGACCAGCTTTCGATGCAAGTTGAAGAATCCTCCTTTTTGTCGTAAACGTGGGTAACTTGCTTAAGGTGGATTACTTTTTTTGTTAAAATTTTTACCATAATATGCTGTATCTTTTCTATAGTTATGTATCACACTGACAGATCTTTTAATTTATTTACTAATTTCTGGCACAGACTTTCCACATTCTAAATATGCGTCGATTTTACCTCTTTCTTTTTCAGACAAAATCTTTTGTTTACCCATCGCAAAAACTGTAATTAAAATGTATTACTTTCACTGTACAACGCTTTTTATGTCTACTTTGCAGGTTATGTTTCCTTGTTTTATGCAAATTTTTGTCACATTGCTTCGGAATAACCAGTGAAATGTGATATTTCATAAATCAATTTCAAGGTTCGCATATTACGAAAATTTTGTTTTTGACTTTTTGTTTATGTTTATTATTATGAGTAAAAATTTATTTTTGTAACAGATTTATCATACGTACTATGTATATACCATGAAGTTTCATTAATTTCTAATGAATATTATAGAAGTTTTTGTCAAAAAATAGTGTTTTCATAAATCAATTTCCACCAGTGTATCATTTCGTAGAAGATTCAATCAACGCAATGTTCTCAGTTTTTTTTTTTTTTTTTTTTACAAATGAAAGTATTTTATAGCAAAATCAGAAAAATAGTTTTATAACGCTGATGTATTTTGTTTAATAAATTCTATTGTCAATTCTGGTAAATAAAAATGCGTGTAACCATGGTGTATATGAGTTCCATAACATTCGATCCTATCAAACACATAGTGATGAGCCAGTTATTCCCTTGAGGGGCGATGGGATATATTTTATCCCACTATTTTTAAACAATAATAGCACCTCAAACTTTTAACAAAGTTTTATAATTTTAAATTCGCAAATTGTTAAAAAAATTAACTTTCCTTATTATAAAATGAAATTTTTCGGGTTTCCCGGTAAGAATACAATACTACAGAGACATTGCTGCTTGCCCCTCAATGGGTTATCTATTACATTTTTTTTACTCCCACCATCTTTATGATTTTGACCATTTATCATGTTCTTAAGAATATAAGCATTTATTATGTTTTCCCATTGCAGTTTTTTTACCATTGTTTACTTCTAGTTCTCTTCAAAGACCAATACTTTATTTTTATGATGTATGTAATATCAAAACATGGTGTGTACTTTTCATCACCAATTAGGATTTTTGAAATTATGTGGTGCCCATCATAATAATTTTAGAATTTTTTTTTTTAATCATTCTATCACATTTTAATTTTGAATGTCAGTGTTGTAACTTTTTGGATAAACTTTTAAATTATCTGTATCCCAGCAAATATTATATTAGGTTTTCCGTAAATTTTCCAGATTTTTAACATTATTTAAATCCGTAAATGTCTTTTTTCTTTGGAATTTTTGGTATAAATTTTTTATAATGTGCGTATACATAAACGTTTACTTATTTTGTAGTAAAAAAATCTGTTCATAACTCTTGGTGTCAATCAATCATTTTAACATTATCTCAACAAAGTTATACCGCAGAGTTTTTCGGATGACCCAATACATTTATATGCAATTCTTCATAAAAAAATAATTTGTTTATAACTGTAAATTCAAAGTGCATTCTATTGTATCATTTGCTTGGTATATCAAATATCATCTATTATAATTTTCTTTGTCGCACACACACTTTATAGTATTTCACAAGGCAAGATCTTTCTGTATACTGTAAATCCAAAAGAGTTCATTTGATGGATACAAAATTCTGTTAATCATCAGATGGCAGCAGAATATACTTCATTTTAAAATTATAGAAATGTATAGGGGCCATTTTCACCATTCGCTTACATACATGGTAACAGACATGACAAATAACGGACTTGACATTTCAAATAACACTATTAGAAATGAACTATCTTGTATAATTTCTAACATAGATAATAATACACATACCTTCTGATATTATTTAGTAAACAATATTTAATTACAAAAGTGCAAAAAACATTATTTTAATATTAAAATTTACGGTAACAGACTTTACATTGAAAAAAAATTCCAACTTTCATGAAAGAATTTTTGACAATATTGCATTGCTTCACAATTGAAGAGTAAAAAATGGCAAATAGTAGTTGCGTGAATAGTTTAACTATATTACCGAATATTTGCTGCGAACTTTAGGCAAAATTAGAAACCTATTTTGACTAAAATAATCACAAGGTAATGGACTTGACGCAAAGTGAGGGACAATATATTTCTGTTAATTTCTTTAAAAAATATCTCTTGTAAACATTTTTTTTTATTTTTATAGAACACTAACAGTTTATATTTAAAATAATTAAATCTCTTTATTTTAAAAAGTTTAGATTTTAAAAATAACAGTTATCACAATTTTAAAGATTTATATCTTTAATTTATATCTTTAATTATTATTTATCAATATTAATTTATGTTTGAATTTTTTTCTTTTTACTCTTGGACAGCATATGTAAGCGAAATTTGAAAATGGCCCATAGCGTAACAGTGGTCTCGAATCGATGCCATTTTCTTTTTATTTCGATTTTTCATAGCTGAATTACAATAGTAGCCACAAAATATGATTTGTGACAGTACTACCCACATAGCATGTATGGTCACAGTGACGTCACTGTGAGTCACTGTGGTCACGTCACATATGTGACCAAAATTCCACCCCTTAGTGACGTCACATTGTGACTGAAATGTGACGTCACATCTGTGACCGAAATGCCACTCCTCAGTGACGTCAAATTGTGACTGAAATGTGACCTTCTTAGAAAATTACAAAATATATACAAAAATTCTTCAAAAGTTTTTATTTAATAGAAAAAATATTTTTCTGTCAATTGAAAAAGTTTTTGTGACGTCACTGTACCAAAAGGCCACCACTCAGTGAAGTCACATTGTGACTGAAACGTGACCTTCTTAGATAATTAAAAAAAAATACAAAAATTCTTCAAAAGATGTTACTTAATGGAAAAAATATTTTTCTGTCAATTGAAAAAGTTTTTGTGACGTCACTGTAATGCCACTGCAAATAACGTACGTCACGTCACATCTGTGACCAAATGACCACCATTCAGTGAAGTCACATTGTGACTAAAATGTGACCTTCTTAGAAAATTTTAAAAAAAATACAAAAATTCTTCAAGAGATGTTTTTTAATGGAAAAAGTTCTTTTCTGTCAATTGAAAAAGGTTTTGTGACGTCACTGTAATGTTACTGCAAATAACATCCCTAATAGCATGAATTCTAATGGATTCTAGTCCCTAATGAATTCTAATTACCTATGAATATTATTATTTACAAAAAACGGTTTTGCAATTTATTTTAACTTGAATTGTTTTGAAACTAATAAAAATAAAAGGTAAAAATACATTAAAAAATTCTTTAAATAAAAAATTTAATCAAAGACACACTCATAAAATTATTGCATATTTAAGTTCCTAAAATACTGCATAGAAAAAGAAAAAACAAAACGGCCATGTGCGTGGAAATTTAAAATCGTTTGCAAACGAAAGGATCATGGAGTATGAAACTTACTCCGTGGTTTCTTACTCCGTGGAAAGAATAAATAAACGTAAACAGAAATATTTTAAATTGATGATAGACGCAAGAAGTTAGTTGGCTGGAATTTATGGCAGTTGTGGATTGTTTCGTATTGATACGGATTTAACAATTTAAACAAAAAGGTCTAATAGAGCTCTTCCAAGGCACAAAATATAAGTCCGAGAAAATTAATGAGGCTTTGACTGTGAAAATGATTTGGTCTTTGCCATTTTAATTATTATCGGATTTAGTTTGTGCGACAAAAAGAACGAATGACTTCGATGGAAAAAAAGGTATGGAAAAATATTTTTCATGGTTGCTTTTTAATTATTATTGTTCTTAGAACGATTTTAATTAGCTATTAAAAAAACATGCTATAAAGCATGAATTCTCCATTAACTTTATAAAGTTTAATACATTCATTATTTATTTTGTTGACATAGAACACTTGATTATTAATAATTTGGATTAGGTTGTTAAAGGTAGTGATTTTAATTGCACTTTAATCTGCGTTGTTTCCTTATTTAAAATATCTGGTTAAAATAATATGTTTCCATAAACATAAAATCTTATATTTTTTAATAAAGAAGCTTTAAATAGAATAAAATTATTTGCAAACATCTTTTTTTAATTTTTGTATTAAGTAATCTTCTGAAACGTTACATAAATTTATTTAAAAAATTACATATGTTCAGAAGAGGAATTATAAGAGAACGAGAAGAACAATTAAAAGAAATCGTAGATGTTCTGCTTTCTGTCACATTAACGTGTTGCTTTTTCTCGGCTGTTTATGTTGCCTTTTTTCTCTGCTTCCTTTAACCGTAACTCGCAAAAAAGGCATTTTCAACGTTACATTCCTATGTAATTCCAAATCGTCTTCGCACCCCTAACACTTCCTGGAAGTATGTTGGTCTGGTAGTAAAACACCCAGGAGTAATGCCATTGAAATGTAGGAGATGTGTCGGAAGCGCCCTCTATCAAAAAATCAAAACACCAAAGCTGTGCGTCGTTTTGAATAATATAATTACCAAGGAAATGACCTACATGCAAACCGCAATAAAATCGATTAGTTTGTCTAATGTTTATGAGCATTTAAAATCTCCCCCTCTGTTCACAGTTCAATATTTGCTAGTTACCCGATCCGAATGTTTCCAATTTTGAAATTAAAATTTAAGTTAAATTCCAAACTTTAGAATAATTTCAACCCCATGCAGAAAATAATGGTAAAAAGTAGTTGTTCGTTACTCTAAAGTCTAAAGCGCCCTCTATCGATAATTTTTGAAAGTAACCTTTAAAAATTTTTTCAAAAGAAATCGTAATATAAAGAATGATTTTAGTGAAAACCGCAAACAAATCGACCCTTTTTTCCGTTTTCTATCATCGTTTAAAGTTTTGGACCTTAAACTTTAATGGCCTCTATCTCGTACAGAAAACGTTTGCGCCCCATGGTTTCCTATTTAATAATGTTTGTCTTCATGTGTACTATCATCCCTCAAAGTTTGTCGGTCTGGTAGCGAAACACCCTGTATATTGAAAAACAAGAAATCTCTAGGTCCTTGATTGTTTCTTACTGTTGGGATTCCGATCATTATCTCAATTTGTCCGTGGCCAGAATTATTTCTTGCCCGAAATAGGTCGAAATAGATCACATTTTATGTTAGGGAATAATTTTTTGAATAACACGTAAAATCTGAAATACCTTATTTCAAAGCATAGTTAAATTTATTTATTTATTTTTGCACAAGTATATCTTATTTTTTAAATGAACAGAAATCTATATTAAACAAATGCTTTCAAATAAAATACGACGTCATTAATTTTATTTTATGAAATCTGTTCAGAAAGATTAATAAAGATAAAACCATAGGAAGCAAATAGTCATAAATTAGAGCAAATGTAGCAGACAGTGATTGTTGTTATGCATTATGGATGAACACAATGACTTCGCGAACCAAAATAGAGGAAAATTAATACCTCTTCAGATGTACACACAATATATACTATGATGAATTATTTTTGAGTAATGCGAACATAAAATACAATAGACTCTCTCAATAAAAGCTAAAATTATAAATATGTACAAATATTATTTACGATATTTTATTGAAATTGAAATGCTTACGTTCAAAGCATACTGAATTCTTTTAAATATATACATATGTATATTACACAGTTAAAGTCTTTAAAAAATGAACGCACAAATAATCACAAATAAGTTCCGACGTCATTAATTTCCTTTTAAAAAATCCTTTCGCAAGAGGTGTAAGGAATTCATAACTCCATTATAGAGGGTCTCTAGTTTTTAATTTAAACATGATGTGGTTTCTCTAGGTCTTGTATTTACAAATACGATATGAAAACTGAGGTCTCGTGAATTAATGAAAATATTCTAAAAAGAAAACTTTAGTAGTAAGTTGCATTTTTTTAGGGAATTATCATCATTTAAGAAAATGAGATTATGTGAGTTATTTTATTTTCATTTTAATTTATGCTATATTTATTGAAGCTTCTCCTGCCAAAACCCCATCTATAGAGTTTTGAATAAAAAAGTTTTATGAGTTCTTCTGTAAAAATGAACTCCTGTTTAAGTAGTGGTCTCGCCGGGTACGCCACAAGGTTAATAAAGAGAAAATTATCCCCAACAGATAGTCATAAATCAGAATGAATGTAACACACATTGTTTGTTGTTCTGCATTATGAGTGAATATAATTATTTTGGGAATCACAAAGGAACTATATATTAAGGAAAATTTAGATCTTTTTAGGTGTGCGCACAATATATACAGTGACAAACTATTCTTGTATCATGCGTACATAAAGTATAATCGATTGTTTCAATAAAAGCTAAAAAAAAGTACACATAAATTAGCTATATGTTATACGATATTTGATTAAATTGAAAAGAACTACATTCAAAGTATACTATATTTTTACACAAGTATAATTTTTTTTAATGAACATAAATCCATATTAAACAAGTACTTACATATGACAGACAACGTCTTTAATTACGTTTTATGAAATCTTTGCAGAAAGGTTAATAAAGTTAAAATTAGTACAAAAATAGCCATAAATCAGAGTTAATGTAACAGACAATATTTATTGATTTAAATTATACATAAGCATAATTATTTCTCGAATCACAAAGAGAAATATATATTAAAAAATGAATATTTCTTCAGATGTACGCACAATACATACGTGTACAAAGACAAACTATTCTTGCTTCATGCATACATAAGATACAATAGATACTCTCAAAGAAATTAAAATATATATATAGGTCTGTACAAATAATTTATACAGTATCTGATTAAATTAAAAATATTTGCATTTAAAAAATACTATTTTTTTACACAATTAAAACATTTTTAACATAAATTTATATTCAACAAACACTTACATATAAGAAACAATGTCTTTAATTTCGTTTTATGAAATAATTTCAGTAAAGTTAATAACGATAAAAATATCTGAAACAAAAAGCCATAAATCAGAATTAATATAACAGACAAGGTTTATTTGCTTGCATTATAGATGAACATAATAATTTCTCTAATCACAAAGAGAAATCTATATTAAAGAAAATTAATATCTCTTCATATGTTCACACAATATATATGTGTGCAAAAACAAATAATTCTTGCTTAATACATACACAAGATACAAAAGATTCTCTCAAAAATTTCGAAAGAAATATATAAACACTTAGAAATAATTTATATTATATAAGCTTAAATTAGAAATATTTATATTCGAAGAATATTGAAATTTTTAAACGTATTTTTATTTTTACACAATTTTTTAAGGGAACATAAACCTATATCAAACATATATTTACAAATTAAAGACGACATCATTAATGTCGCTTTATGAAATGCTTTCAGAAAGGTTAATAAAGATAAAATCATCTCAAGCAAATAGTCATAAATCAGAGTAAATGAAACAGACAACCTTAGTTGTTATGCATTATGGATGAACACAATGATTTCGAGATTCACAAAGAGAAATATATATTAAGGAAAACTAATATATTTTCAGATGTGCACATAATATATACAATGTCAAACTATTCTTGTATTATGAGTACATATAAAATACAAAAGTCTTTCTCAATAAAATCTCAAAAAGAATTTATAAATCTGTTCAAATAAATTGCACGATATTTGATTAGTACGAAATAATTAATATCAGTTCTTTTTTTAATGTGAAAACTATATATATTTTCTCTTTTATCATTTATGAGCTATTAAAAGCTTTAGCATTTGCATTTAAAGTAATATTATATTGCTCCATTTGCATGTATAAATTAAATAACGCTTCGGAAAATGTTTTATTGAGAATTGATAGCATACGAAGAACTGATGTTTTAGTTCGAAAAACTGTTTACTACAATATAAATATTACTCTAAAACGTTTCAAAAATCGGTTTAGGGCAAAAGAAACTTTCTATTTTACAAATGGGTAAAATTTTAAATAATGGGTAAATAGAATGCCGGCATGACAGGTGAAATAGACAATTTTAAATTCCATTAAAATATCAGTACAAGAAATAAAAACTCTTACTATTAAAAAAATACTTATATATTTATGATTCTGTACTTTAAAAAGGTTAAATGGAACCATTATAAGATCACTTCTGTGTCTGTCTGTCACAGCCATTTTACTCCTTAAGTATGGATTGTAGAAAGATCAAATTGGGTGGGGGGGGGGCAGTAATAAAGACTATTGACCCACATATTTACAGATTAATAAACATTCATAAATATATTTAAGATAATATACAGGGGAAATTAAGTTATCTTGAAACAAAAACTTTTCTTTGTATATCGTGTAAGGGTACCGAATGAAAGCTTTTGCAATTTTGATATCAGTAGTGTATTTTATTTTATTTTTAGGTATGGTATTTTTAGAGGTATAGACAATAATGTAGTGCAAAAATATGCTCCTCCTATATATTCTCGAATTTACAGCATCTTAAATCATGAAAAAAATAGAGGTAGTAGATATCAAGTTAAACTTAGCAAAAAACTATAGCAATAATCCTAGGTTACACACTTTTTGAGAAAAGTGCATTTTCTTGTTGCACACAAATTTCGATTTATGGGCATTGAGCGAATGTGTTATGGAGCTTTGTAGATACCTATCGTAGCAATAGTATAAAAACATTATTGATGATGAAATTCGAAAAAAAAATCGTCGTTATTTACTTGAGATATTAACACTTAAAGACACGGACAATTTGGACACGCATGATGCCATCGGCGTCCTTCTCTATGTACCATGTGCTTTAAAAGAGACGATGTGTTTAATGTTGTATTTGTTCAACACAATGCATAGTGCTCTAAAAGCATTAAACGTCAAATTGCTAAAAACAGACTAATTTAGCTAGAATTAATCAGATAAATATAAGATTTCCGACTTCTTTTCATTGAATGAATCTCTCAATCGCGTCTCTGAATCTCGTGTTTTCAAGACTCCTGCCCCTAGCTGAAGGAGCACTCGCAAGCTGATGCTATTCCTGGAGAGATAATTTTCTAATATCTGGTTTCAACACTTTTATTTATTTACTTATTGCACTGAATATCTGAAGTACATGCCGATATTGCTCATTTGTTACTTTTTCGGTTTTGGTTGCAACTATTTTTATAAAGGCACTTTCACTTTCGAAGCCAGTTTTGATGATAATAGAAATGTCTGATTTTTTATACCTCAAGAAAATTTTTCACGTAAAATTATATATGCATATTTTAAACATGTATTTACACAAACTATTGAAAATTAAGGAATATAATTTAAAAAAAAATTAAAAATAAGAAAGCATTTTGTGTTTGTCGAGAAATTAGTAATTTCTTATGTTTATTAGATTTTCTGAATCATAAAAAACTGCTAATACACCTATTCTAATAATAATCCTTATAAAACTTAAAAATTACTGTTAAAGTAAAGCATGTAATAAAGTTAATCGTTTCACATTTTGAAAAACGGCGGTATATAGTTTATTCCATGCAGTTTTATTTCCAAACTGATAAGTGACGTGAAGAAATTTTAGATAAAATTTCTTTCCAATAATGTAAGCAAAGAAAAGACATTTATTTAAAAAACAATATTAATATAAATCGTAGAAACCACCATTCCGTAGTAAATCCACAATTTAAACATTTTATCAACAAACTTGCATTGTTCTGAAGGAGTTAAAAATCATATTATATTATAAATACTATTAACTGATTTATTGTTCTTAACAAAGGCAAAATAAATAATAATTCGTTAAATAAAATAAAAAAATGCTTTATTCCAGTAAGTCTTGAAATAAAATGGCAGAGTTTCAAAATATTTACTATCTGATGAGACAAAGTCAAAATAAGAAACTTAACTTTTAATTTTTTTAAATCGCGATGCATGCACAGGAAACTCGTTTCCTGTGAGTTATGCATTTTCCAAGTGTTTTAATCGATATCAACAACTTACTTTTCAAGTAACTTGTCGCTTAAACCTTACTTTCTCGAACTTGTAAGTGCAGAGTTAATTAAGTGGAAGAAACAATATGAAAATCTATAGGCAAAAGTTAAATTGATCGCAATTAGGCTTTCTTGAGTTAGAAATAATTTTCATTTTCTCAAAGACAGGAAAATCAATCCATTTATTTATTTTTTTAAAATTATTATTTTAGAAATGCTAAATCAAAATTAAAATTTATATATTTCTGTTCATTTAACTGAAAAAAACGAGAAATTCTATATGTAGTATTTTGAAGTATAACGATTTTAAAAAATTCCCATTTTTTAAATAAATTTTAAATTTTGATTTTTTTTTATTGTTACAAGTTTTATTATCCAATATAATTTGCAAATGATACATTTAACAATCACAAAAGAATAAAGTTTAAACTCAATAAATAAAAATTATTTTAAAATGTATTCCGGACACCCCTCAAAATAAAATAACGTTATATTCCAGCAAGTCTTGAAATAGATGACAGAGTTTCAAAAAATTTATTGTCTGATGAGACAAAATCAAAATTAGCAATTTAACTTTTATTTCAAGTATATCACGATACATGCACATGAAACTCGCTTAATGTGAATTATGAGTTTTCCAATTGTTTCAATCGATAGCAACTCCGGAAAGTAACACTTTTCAAGTAACTTGTCGCTTAAATATTACTTTCTCTGACTTTGTAAGAAAAGAGTTAATTAAGTGGAAGAATCTATATGCAAAAGTCAAATTAAGTGCAATTAGACTTTCTTGAGAGAAATAATTTTCAGTTTCTCAAAGACAAAAACATCAATCCCTTTATTTTTATTTTTATTTTAATTATTTTTTTTTTTTTTTTGGAAATGCTGAATCAATATTAAAAATTATATATTTTTGTTTACTTAAATAAAAAAATTAAATTCTATGAGTAATATTTTGAGTTATTACGATTTTAATTAATCCCCACATTTTATATAAATTTTAATCTTTAATTTTTTTAAAATTATTACAAGTTTTATTATCTAAATTAGTTTACAAATAATACGTTTAACCATCACAAAAAAAATTAAAGTTTAAACTCAATAAATAAAAATTATTTTAAAATGCATCCGAGACCCCCTTAAAATAAAAAAGGGTGCATTCCAGCAAGTCTTGAAATACATGACAGAGTTTCAAAACATCTATTGTCTGCTCAGACAAAATCAAAGAAGAAACTTAACTTTTAATTTAAGTAAATCGCGATGCATGCACAGGAAACTCGCTTGCTGTGAATTATGCGTTTTCCAATTGTTTTAATCGATAGCAACTCCAGAATGTAACACTTTTCAAGTAACTTGTCGCTTAAATCTTACTTTCCCGAACTTTGTAAGAGAAGAGTTAATTAAGGGGGCGAAACAATATGAAAATCTATAGGCAAACGTTAAATTAAGCTCAATTAGGCTTTCTTGAGTTAGAAATAATTTTCAATTTCTTAAAGATAAGAACATCAACCTATTTATTTTCATTGAACTGTAAGAAGATTAACATTAAAATACTAAAATAAAAAATTATTTAAAAGAATTTGTGAAATAATAATGTATTTAGCATAACAACGTTGACATTTTATTAACAAAATATAGTTGAAAAGAAATTGGATGATAATACGAAAAAAAATTCAAATATTTATTAGGGTACAAATAATTTTTTTTACAATACGTGCTTACGATTTACAATTCATATAAACTTTTTTATAGTGACAGTGAAGTGAAAAATGTCCCCTTCTTATGTTATTGTAAATATGTACACTGTACAGTGTACAGTACAGTAGTCGTAAAAAAGTAAACATCCCTTACTAGTTCCTCAACAAAATATCGTAGAAGATAGTTACTGGTACCGAACAATTAGAAATAAATTTTTCTTCTAAATGATGTACTTAAAATTTGCTTAGGGGAGCATACACATATAATAAAACCAAAACTTCAATTCCTCAATAGCAATACCCAATTTCAACAAAATATTTCAAATCTTCAGTTCAAACTATGTCGTGCGCTAAATTTCAAATCATTTCAATGATAGGTTTTTGAATTATAAACATTCAAAATTTAGTGTTTCTATTGTCAAAATACATTTTCATATTATTATGAACATCTCCTAAAATTATACTCCTGATGTGGTAATTTTTTATGCTGCAATAATGATAAAATACCCAAACATAAATACGTTGAATTTGAAATTTTTATAATTTTATGTTATAAATCATGTGTTATGAAATTAGAATTCGAAAAAAATATGAATTGGAACCTACAATTTTTTGTTATGGATTTAGGTATATTAAGTCCTGCTTTATCCAAAATTTAAATTTTTTCTTTCAAGTAGTTTTCAAATAGTGCTTAAATAACGACAAAATGTTTGCTAAAGGGGGCGTCTAAGATAGAAATGACTAAATATTTTGAAATTTGCTATGCTATCCCGTTATTTAGTAGTCTTCAATTACTGCTTGAGATGTACTTTTAGATACCTTGATCAAGAAAAAGTGTCCCCTAGCTAACAATGGAGAACCAAACTTCAATTTCGATACAGCCCGTAAAATCTGCTCATTTTAAAATAATGGATTTCTATAAAACTCATCATACGAATTGTATGAAAGTTTATTTTTAGGCTAATTGAAGGATGTAGGGTTCATTTATACTATCAAAATTAAGTACTGCTATCGAAAAGACCAAAGTTAGGTTCGTTTTAATATGTAGATGGCCATCGAAGCAAATTTTATATACAGTCAACTCTCGTTAATTCGAAATCGGATAATTCGAATCTTCGCTTAATTCGAACCAAACATGAAGTCCCGAAAATAATAAATGGCAAAATAATGTTAAACTTTTTCATTAATTCGAACTCATTTTCTCTTGATCGTTTAATTCGAATTAACGAGAATTCCGATTTTTCATTCTTCCTTTCTTTCTCACGGATTTCAGATCATTTGAATAACTTTCTTTCTTTGTTTATTGTGAAAATTGTTCAGAACGAGTATACATATTATCCCATGCATTTGATATCTACTTTATAAGTGCCCCGTCTGTCTATCAGTGACTCTTTAAATTTTTCTTCCATTGTGCTTGTTTTTAATCTTTTAATTTATGTATTTATAAATTCTAATTTAATATTAAGTTACATTCTAATGATAACAGACGAAATAAATAAGAAAAAACCACTATAACATTAATGTCTTTGTAATAGTATCGTATTAAGCATGTCTTAATTTCATACTTTCCATAATTCGAACATTTCTTGTGGTCCCGACGAGTTCGAATTAACGAGAGCCGACTGCACATGATTTAAAAGCAGACATAATCTCCAATAGTTCGGTACCAGTAAATTTCTTCTACTATAATTTGTTGAGGAGTCAGTAGGGGGTGTTTACTTTTCCTTTTTTCTATCACGACTGTAAAGATGTATGTCGAAATTTTCTCCAGAAACACAAGTGTATTTGAATATGACATACATACGAAAATTCTAATCACAAGAACAAGTTTAAACTCGCCAATGACAATAAGTAAATTTATATATTTTCGAATTCACAAGTTGTACTGTATTATATTCACTAAAAATGTGTAACCAAACGAAGATCAACAAGTTGAAAATTGCACGTGAAGCGTAGCGAATTAGGTGCGTTCGTACGATAACGAAGTTTTAAAAATATTACTTTCATATATCAATCTCATAAAATTGTAAATAGTGAATTACAATTAAAACGCTCATCAAACAATGTTCTCCCTATACCATTATGTAATGGAATACTTTTGTGTGACCTTGTAAATCAATAACAAATGTTCTTTGCACCACAAATTATGTAAGATGTATATTATAATATGTACTTTATACTTGAATATAAATTTTATTAAGTTCGCATGAGTGTAACACGATTAAAATGCATTTGAAACATTTTCCCCATTGACCGTAATGTAACGGAATACTTTTGATTGTCCCTGTAATTGATCTATGCATCCGATTTTCATAAAATTTGAAATAACTGGACAAAATTATGTAATAATTATGCATTTTAAATTTCAAACGTATAGAATATATTTGAAACTTTTTCCCCATTGACCATAATGTAATTGAATACTTTTGATTGCCCCTGTAATTGATCTATGCACACGATTATCAAAAAATTTGAAATGACTCGACAGAATTATGTAATAATTGCGTATTTCAAATTTCAAACGATTAAAATGCATTTGAAACTTTTTTCCCCATTGACCGTAATGTAATGAAATACTTTTGATAGCCCCTGTAATTGATCTATGCATCCGAGTTTCATAAAATTTGAAATGACTCGACAAAATTATGTAATAATTATGTATTTTAAATTTCAAACGATTCGGTTGGGTAGTTTTTGCGTTGTTATATGCGGACGGACAGACAGACGGACGGACTGAACGACCACTATAGGTGCTACGTATTATATAATTACGAACGCACCTAAAAAGAAAATTTTAACCCCTTGGAGACGAGCGACACGTATACGTGCCGCAAAAAGGTTTAAGAATCCTTGTTTATCTCCACCAGGAAAATTATACTGCAATATTTGCCTTGTTTAATCGAAGCAATATCTCGATTTTATAACACACAGATTTCTGTTTTCAAAAACCGGTGACAAAACATTAACAATTTCGTAAAATGCTTCCGTCGCGAAGGGGTTAAGCTTGTAATTTGCATTGGCACATATACATGAAACACAAATTCAAGATCTTAGCACAGCAACAAAATTTATCTAAGTGTTCAACGACCAACGCAAGTGTTTGATTGTTTGGTGACGGTATAACATTTTTTTATGCTTAATAAAGAAAAGTTTGGTAGTATCGGTAATAGCTCAAGCTATTTAAATATTTATTTTTTAAATCATCGTTAAATTTCAACATTTGCTACTCGATTGAAGTATGTTATTGCCATACTTCAACAAGGTAATTTTTCTAAGAATAAGAAATAAAATAGTGGAAACATACAAACATAAATGGACATCCCACTTAAAAAAAAATAATTTAACAGAAAATTACATGAAATCAGAGAATTTTCTTTATCTGTAATTAATTATGGCATGTAACATTTTACATTATAATATTTCCCTATATAGACTGGTTTGACTGGTAATTTGAGTGCAGGCATGCAAGTTATGATTGATGATGTATCTTCCAAATATAACTCTGCTTTTATTTAAGAGAAACTATATTTTAACACATTCGCTGCCGCTCACCCGGCATCGCGTGATAAGGTGCCAACGTTAAGGGGCCACTCACGCGCCAGCGCGGATGTGGGGTGATGTCCAATAGCCAGTCACGCGTTGGCGCGGGAAAATCTTTCACTGGTTCTTCGTTATGAAAAGGAAATCGGCTTCTGGGAAAAACCCACTTCTGCAGTGCGACATTATCTATTATCACATTTTCACGTAAGCGGCAGCGAACGTGTTAATCCGGATACATGGATGAAGTTTTTTAGATAGTAAGATTCCCCTTTGAACGTAAGTCCTGGTATTAAATAAAAACAAACGATTTCAACTTATATTTTATTTAGCAAATCAAGTATTACTGTCTCCTTTTTAATTTAAAGAAAGTATTTACCCTCTTTCACCAAATTGGAAATTGTCTGTAGAGATGAAATTTAGTGGAAGTCTTGCTGTATTCACAAATTAATTGAAAATATATGGTAAAGAAATTGTAATATAACTTATTAATAAAGAATGTATATAACATAATCCTCCAAAACTTCATAAAATGAAAATAAGTATAAATGTTTTTTTTCCAGTGAACATTTCCTCCGAGTATTTTATATCAAGAAAATAATCTAATATGTACGGAACAACATAAGACATGTAACATCAAAGTATTAGGCTACTGTTGAAAGTATTTATTTTATATCTCCCTTATATTTTTATGTTCATGCATCAAGTTTTGTTCTAATCTTTTTTTCACTGTCATTTTGATGCATTTCTCACTTGTGTGCATGATATGGATTAAATTGTTCCTATGACACTGTTATGATTGATGATGTACTTATATATCTCCCAAATAAAATTCTATTTTTATTCTTTTCAAAAGGGTTTATATAACATTGGATTATATATATTTTTTAAATTATCAGTATGCTTTTATTCTTTAAACCGTTTTCCGTAAAGTTTTATTTTTTTATTTTTTGAAATTTTTTACTAATTATATAAAAAAAAATAATCCTTTTCGTAATAAATCTGAATTTAACATAGCTTTGTCGAAAAAGAATCTTAACTTCAGTACACGTTATATTTAAATTAAACGACGAGTGGAAATAAAATTTAATAACAAAATTAAACTGCGTTTAAAGTGTAACTTAGCTAAACTACGTTCAACAAGTAAATTAAACTGAAGTGGCGTAATTTTGGTGCTGCCATCTATTGACGGTTTCGCGAACATCTGCTGATGTCTTACTTCCAACCGTTCGCGTGCAGTCATGGTCAACTAGATATATAACGATCTGCGCATTTCGCAAAATCCAGCCGAAAAAATTAAGTTGAATTCTGCTTCAAAACCTGAACCATTTCATTGGACTACGTGGCGCAAACCCAGCCCAAATTAACATTGAATAAGCTGATTTCTGTTCTGTGCACATGGTCATTGTTTTGGTTCAGGGTTTGCGTGATTGGTCAGACTAACTTAGGCAGGGTATCAGAGTCCTCTGGCGGGCGGCTTCATACATTAATCTCAAATAGATGGGCCGTATAGCTCTAGTTGGCCATGGTGCAGTCTAAATGGAAGTTCTAAGAAACCATCTTGACCTTCGGGCACACGTTAACACCAGCAACAACATTTAAATTAAACGATACATTTATAGATTTTTTTTCAATAACATCATTTTCTAGATTTTTGCTTATTATTAAATTTATTAAAGGAATTCTGTTTTGAAATTGTTTGCATTTTGAACACACTTTTTCCCAATTTCCTCTATTAATGTGTGATGATTTATTTGATATTTATTGCTAAATTAATTAATTTCTCTTTTTGGAAAAAAGAGAGGTGGTAGTAGCACCTGCCAGTAGGGAACAGCACAGTCAAAGGAAGTGAAAGTTCATTAGGCGGACCCAAATATAGGCAACGTTGTAATCAGATACATTTTTCTGAGAAGTATTTCTATTGCTCCGTGGGGGGGGGGGCATTGTGGAGTTCTGGAGGGAGTATTTCCCTTTTTGACCATAAAAATCCCAAAAATCTCAAAATTTCAGGGGGAACATCTCATTGGTCCGGTGGGGGGGGGGGGAATGTCGCCCCCAGGCTACCCTCTGAATTCAACACTGAAGATAGAAATAAGACATTACGCTGAAAACATCTGTTGTATTCAAGGATCTGGAGGACATTCTCATCGGACCATTGAATATTCACTATTCTCAAAATCATGCTTTGTAATAGCTTCAGAATAATGAAAAAATCTTTTCCTGTGGCAAAAAAATGCTCCCTCAGCTTCCCACTGTCGCTACCTGATATATCTGTTCACTAGGCTGCAGATTTCACAGCAACTGAAGCTGTATTTAAATTAATATAACTCTACAATTATAATCTAGATTTAAGAAATTAAGTTATGATTGATACTTTCAAGGCTTATAAGCATATACGTTACAAGAAAAAAATTATACCATGTTAGAAAATTCCTCATTTATTAACATTTAAAATAAATTACAGAGAAAACAACGTTACAATTTTGCCCTTTCCCTCAGCGGCCAGGGGTTAAAGGTTTTACTGGTGTGATGAGGTCAAATATAAATTATATTCCCTCTTTCTTAGTTTTTTTTTAAGATTCTTTGTTAAAAATATTTTTTCTTTACTCTTTTGCGCTTTTATAAATAACATACACTTTGAATCACCTGATTTCGCACAAGCCTTTAGTAAAATAAATCAAAAACAAATCATTAGCTGTAGGTTGCCAAGTTTCTTTAACATTAACAAACAAATAAATAAAAATATTCTCTGACCATGACAACAAAATTTTGAATTGTAATTTAAACACTTTATTATTGTTCTGCTTGACAATCTGTAACAATAATTACAGTGGAGCATCGGTATCCGAAATTGTAGATGACCAGGGTTGTTCAGATAAATGAACTTTGGGACAATCGATTGTTTTCGAAAAACATACTACGGTTATATGATGTGAGTGAACTAAATAAACAGGGATAATAAACACAAATATATGTATATTTTGTACTATAATGTTTACAACAAAAAGAAGACAATAAACTATCGTACATTAAAGGAATCGATGAAATCTGCGGGAAATCAAAAATACTGAACTGTAGGACAACAGGTTAACATCCCCAGTAATTGGCATGCACCAATAATTGGCACATCCTACAAACATATCCTAAAATAAGATTTATATCTAGTCTTTTAAAAATGCAAAACCATATACCAGTTATATGCTCATTTACTTTAAAGATTATAACTTCAATTTATGCTACTAGATGTCAATAGTGCCTAAGAAAGAGAAACAATTATGGTTTGTATCAAATTAGCTATTTTGTTGCAAATGCTTCTTTTCTGGCTTAAGAAAGGCATGCTTTTTAAATCATTATTATCTGATTTCTAATATATTTTAAATTTTAATTGAAAACAGTTTTGTTTAGTTGAAAGGGTTACTTTAATCGTGTAAAAGTATTTTTGACACAAATATTTTGATTTCTGAATTAATGATAGATGCCAATTAATGGTGCTTCAATTTTGATAGTTCCAAGTGATTGGCACCTATTCCAATTACAAGGGAATCGCATGATTTGAGATCAAACCACTTATCTTATTTTAGCAGTACACTAAGTTAGTTATAGACTAATTTTCTTTATCAGTTGTTTTTATTTGAAAATATGAAATATTATTAGTAATTAGAATCAGTTAAAGCTTTATATGACAATTACTGGGGACAACATGACTATTAATGGGTATTAACATGAATATATTGTATTGTTTTAAAGTGTTCACATTTCAGACTAATATGTTGATTTCTTTCTTTCAAAAACGTAAAATATGGCATCTTCATCTATAGTAAATTCATTTAAAGCGATTAAACCCAATGCAAAATATAAAGTTTATTATATATATAAACATGTGCCAATTACTGGATCACAAGGTTTCATATATTGTCGCTCTAGGTGGCAATTACTGGTGACTACAGCATCTTTTTACAAATTTATCTTTATAAAAATACTTTTTCAAAAAATTTTGCTTTTAGTTGCAAGGGTAAATACATGCATAGATATGCATTCTTTGATTCAAAAATATTTGCAAGTAAATATTTTATTTCTTGGCATTGAAAATTGAAGTAAGTTTAATGACAAATTCTTAATGTGCCAATTACTGGGGCTGTTACCCTATATTAAGAAAAAACATTCCCAAATTTTATTTTGCTACAGTATTTGTTTTTCTTGCTGCTAAATCTCATATCGTTTTATTGAAGCATTTGACTAAAATCACACTTTTCTTGTTGCTTCACCAACTTCAAGATTGTCTCTAGACATCAAAGAGCTTCCTCAGCGGATGGTTCTTTTTCAATTTGTTCTTAGGATCATCCTTGATCATTTTTCAAATTCTGAAGATTCTTGAATGTCGCATGTGGAAGTTCTGGAGTGTATGGCGCGCAAATTTGAATTTCGCCTCCTGGAACGCGTTATGTTAACCGGTCGATCAGTTCACCGATGTTGCGATAATCGATGCTCTACAGTATTCCTGTCTAAAATATCTACTCTGTTTATATTAAAAAAGGTGAAAGGCATTTAATAATGTCTAAACTGTTACTCCTAAGCATAAATTCGTCATTACGCAGCATTGGCATGTAATATGTACGTTAAACTTTTGATTACGCCAGCTAGTGACTCATTTGACAGCTTTATAATTTAAAAATTTACGTTAAATGGTGAAATTGTTGGTACATTTGTCCATATTTTAAACATATGGTCTCTCGATACATTTATCAATGTCAAATGTATCAATATGATACATTTGACAGCTGTTTCTAATTCATTTTTTTCAGATTCACAATAAAATTGCAGTTATCAAACTTGCAAGCTATTTCCTTTTTTGTGAAATATACACTGTTATATAGACCAAATATACAGAAAACATCGCACTAAAGAATCAATAACACATAAGAGCACTTCGCTCTTTACAACAAATTCAACAAGAGTTTCATTTCAGATACAATATTTCAGTTTTTCAATACATTACTCTACATCTTCAACATTTGATTTCAAAATCTGTTAATAAATTTTTCAGTTCTTCAGGACTGGGTATTTCTCTTCATGTTCGAAAATACAACATAAATCTTATATAATGATGGATGTGCAACAATCAGTAGGAAATATTACAAATTTTCGGAAAATATATTTTGAAACGATGTCGCATCCATCAAAAAAAATATGCGCTATTTCTTCTTTCTGTTTTTACTTTTGAAGTGAAATTTATAACAATTTAAAGGCTGACAACAAATTATTTATAATGTATGTATTTATAAAAGAATTCATACTTTCAACACATTACGCAAAATCAACAATGTCAATTGCAATGTTATTTAACTTTACATAGCTAAGACAATTTATAACATCCACTCTGGTTCAGAAAATATTTCGTTAGCATTAAAATGTTTAAATTAAGCTGCATTATGTAAATATATATATATAAAGGAGCAGTAATAGTGAATTCAATTACATACACAAAGTACAAAATTAGATATGAAAATTTAAAATACATTACAAAAATACAATATTTTGCTTAAGAACATACATTTTATTTTATTTTTTAATTTGAAATAAAATTGCACTTATTAAACTTGTAAAAACTATTTCTATTTGTTTTGTAAAATAACAGTGTAATATGAATCGAATTTATAGAAAACATTCACTCTGTTTCAGAAAATATTTTATTAACTTCAAATTGTTTAAATTAGGTTGCAATATATAAGCATATATACGGCAACAATAATAGTGAATTCAATTATATAAACAAAGTACATAATTGGAAAATAAATTTAAAAACACATCACAAGATACAATGCATTGTCTAAAATCATTTTCGGATCTTTTTTTCAAATTCACAATAAAATTGCAGCTATTAAACTTGCAAAGGAAATTTTCTTTTTTGTGAAATATGCAGTATAAAATATATTGAATATAGAGAAAAACTTCAAAGTATAAAACAATAAAACAAAACAATACTTTGCTGTTTGTAAGAATTTAAACAATAGTTTCATTTCAGATACAATATTCAGAAGTTCAATACAATACTCTACGACTTCAACGTCTGAACAAAATCTATTAATCAACTTTTCAGCTCTTAAGGACTAGGTATTTTTCTCCATATTCGAAAATACAACATAAATGTTATATATTGATCGATGTGCAACAATCAATGGGATATATTAAAAAATTTCGGAAAATACATTTTGAAATGATGTCGCATCATTCAAAAATAAAAATGTGCCTTATTTCTTGTTTCTGTTCCTACTTTTGAACTCAATATTATCGTAATTTAAAAACTGAAAGCAAGATATTTAAAAAAAAAACAACTGTAGCACGTTTTAAAAATTAGAATAACTCGGCTGACATACAGAAATTTTCTAAAATGGAGTGCAATTTTAGAAAATATTTCATTAATATTAAACTAATTAAATTAAGATGCAGTCTATAAATCTGTATACGGCAACGGTAATAGCGAATTCAATTACATACAAAAAGTGCACAATTAGATAAGAAATTTTAAAACTCATTTCAAAAATACTATTTTTTGCTTAAGAACTTTTTTCAATCTTTATTTATTTTTTTTTTCAAATTCATAATAAAATTGCAGTTGTTAAACTTGCAAAGACTATTTTTTTGTTGTTGTATATAGAAAAAAATATGTAGATTATATAGAAATATATAGATTAGAATAATATAGATAAAATATAGAAAAAAACTTCAGACTAGAAATTAATAAAACATAACAGGACTTTGCTCTTTGGAAGAACTTCAAATAAAAAATAGTTTGATTTCAGATAAAATATTTCAGTTTTTCAATACATTACTCTACCACTTCAACATCTGAACAAAATCTATTAATAAACTTTGAGTTCTTAAGGACTGGGTATTTTTCTTCGTCTTCTAAAGCACAACATAAATCTTAAATATTGATGTATGTGCAACAATCAGTAGGAAATATTACAAATTTTCGGAAAATATATTTTGAAATGATGTCGCATCAATCAAAAAAAGTATGCGTTATTTCTTTTTTCTGTTTTTACTTTTGAAGTGAAATTTATCATTATATAAAGGCCGACAACAACATATTTTACCAAATCGGCAATTTCTATTCAAACGTATCAAGTGAGGTGCGTTCATATTGTTACGAAGTTTTAAATATTCAGATCTTGGTGTAATAGTGAGCAGTAATCCGTATGCAGTTAGTACCCGAAATCGTTAGTGTATCCATCTAAAAACTACATGCTTTCTATTATACAGGAAGTAACTGGTAGGAAACCTCAACAACGCATACCAATTTCATAAAATGAGAAATACTAAAACACAAACCAAACAATGTTTCCCCACAAGCCATTATGTAATGGAATACTTTTGTGTGGCCCTGTGAAATAATAACAAATATTCTTTGCAACAAGGACTGCACAGAGTGTATATTTTAGTACGTGATTCACAGATGCACATCAATTTTATTATGTTCAATAGAGTATAATGTTATTAAAATGCACTTGAACCTATTTTTTCTCATTGACCGTAAGGTAACGGGATAGGTTAGTTTGTCCCTGTATTTGAACAATAATATGATTTTCATGAAATCTGAAATGACTCGACAAAATTCTGAAAAAAATATGTATTGTAAATTTCAAGCGATTCGGTAGGGTAGTTTTTGTGCTATTATATGTAGACAGATATACTTAAGGAAAATAGAAAAACAATTGTAGCGCGTTTTAAGAATTAGAATAATTTTTATATTGGCATAGGAATCTTTGATGATTTTTTGTCGACTATTAAAAATGTACATCACTTAATCAATATTTAAAAAAAAGTGTTACTCAAGTGTTGTTATTATTTAAAACATTTTCTTCTTAAATAATTATATAATTAAATATATTGCAGGATTTTAAAAGTCACAATATATTTATGATAAAGCTCTGAGGAAATGAAATATGATAATGAATGATTCGAATGATTATATTTCTTGAAGAAATAAAATGCTTTTATAAAAACTTTAGATGCGTATGTATATTTCTTATCTGAAAACAAAATGACTAATTTTTATTTGAGTTTTCGTGTATAGCTTATTTTTAGTTTCATGAATTTCCCAGAACAATTCTTGTAAAGTGGCAAAATATTTTTATACTTTCTGAAGATATTTGAATCCTAAGATACATTATTAATCCCATCAACGTAATTTAATAACAACTTAGTCTGTTTAAATTTAATATAGCGTGGTAATTAGGTATTTTTCTAGAAAATTCTACATAAGAACTTCAAATAATTTACAAATAACGTCTAGAAGATTTTTTAGCTCAAAACATGATTGTAATTCGATAACTTGAATTAAGAATGGACATAGTGTTTATAATTTTGAAGAAATCTGTTTAAACTAAATAAGCATTCCCTTAATATTGCAAATGGTTAGGTTCTCAAAAACTTCCGGAAACCAGAAACTATTATTCTAAAAACCGACAGCACAACAACCTATGTTATCGAGCAAAAGAAAAAAAACTTCATTTTATATAAGAGTAGTAATAGGGGAATCTAATGACCCATGTCTGCCGGAAGTGAAGTTGTGCATAAGCCAGTAGTAGCTCACTCGTAGGTTTATTTTTGTGTTTTCCTGTTTCCAGTTTTCCATGTTTTCATACCTTTTTCGTTTGGCATATACAGTGTTAAAACTACGAGTCAACCACTAGTGATATTAATTTTTAGCTTATGCACCACTTCACTTCCGGCAGACTTGGGTCATTAGATTCCCTTATTTCTACTCTTCCACAAAATAAAGATTTTTTTTCTTGTGCTGGATAACGTAGTTTTGTGTGCTGTCGGTTCTTGGACTATATCTTCCCGTGCATAAAAGAGGGTTAGATTTAAAGGTTTTTTATTATTATTATTATTATTATTATTTAAAGCAATGGTATTTCAAAACTACATTTACTAAGCATTAAAAATTACAAGCTGCGAATAAATTTGAATAATTATAAACATATTGTATGATGTTTAGTTGCTAGAGGATGAGTGAAAAAAAATTATTTATATAAGCTTGTTTGAAAGAACAGATTTTTTGTTTGTGAATTTCCATATAAGTTAAAGCTGCAGTCTCGAATCGCCTTTTAGGTTTAAGACCAATCACCAGTAAAGAATCGCATTTTCTTACTTTCTTCACCAATAAACATTTTGAATTTTAGAAAATTTAGGATTTTCTCGGGTTTGAAAATCACCGTTATTATGTCGTTAAGTTTCTATCACTTTCTATCGTCTTCAGTAAAGAATAAAAAATTCGAATGTACAATCATCTGTGATTTTCATAATATACATGATCTAATTAGTAGGAAGTTTAGTATATTACTGAAATGCAAAACAGACTTTTTCCACTACACTATAGTCATCTTAACTCATAAAAATTATGGTCGAGGCACAACTTTCGCTTTCCTTACCCCTTTTTTTTAAATCATGCAAAAAAATCTTTACATATTTTTAATCACATCATTGCATTTCATTATTTGAATTTTATATCACAAGTTTTGTAAAACTGCAAATAAATTTTATATATTATTTAATTATACATAAAATATTATATTGCATAAGAGTACTTTCTTTTTTTAAAAGCTTCAGGCCGAATAAAAACTTGATAAAACAAATCGTAGTGATAATGAAATAAAAAATTAGTGAGAAACCGTGATAGTTTTTTAGTATCAGGCAAGCGTTTAAAAACTTAAAAATATCATTAAAGATGCTTATTGTTTTGCTCCTTTGAAAAGAAATTATTAAACCATTTTTCAATCTATTAAATACAATCATATACAATAACTTTATTGTAAGTTAAATATTTATAATAAATTAACTTATAGTAAGTTTGTATAAGTATAGTAATGATATGCTGGTCAGCTACTATGAGTACTTTAAATTTTAAATTTAGTGATAAAGCTAAAAATATATTTTATGGTTCTAAGTTAATAAATACAAATACATGTTACAGTATTAAAACTTCCTGCTAAATTTCAAAGAGTCTAAATATAAAACGCAAATCACCGACAGTCGATTTCAAAGGTAATTTCTCATTAAATACAAAGAATCATAAATCGTAATCGAACATAGTCAAATACTTAAAGTACGGTTATCAAAGGAATGCATACTCAAAGTACAAGTATTACGCATAGATAATTTAGAATAAATACAGCTAGCTCATATCGAAAGAGTTACTTCAAAGGAATCTTCAAATAACAAAGTTATTCCAGCAGCAGAGAACTTTAACATGTAATTTTGAAATTTAAAATGACAGTATTGTATACTAAAATTAGTGCTATATTTCTTGTAGAAATATATTTCATATACATAATTGTAAGTTGTAAATTAAAAATTAGATTGTTTTTAATTTTTTAAATATTTTATTTCCGAAAACATTATTTAACCGCTAACAACTTTGATCATTTATGCAGATTATGTACTTGCAAGCGAAAGATATGCCATTGGCCTATGGTCTTCTGGTTTAATATGAACACTGTTATAAGTTCTAAACGTTTACTGCATCGTCACTCCACCGCTTTTGTAAAATATCTCTATTTTGATCAATGAGAATGCTCCATAATACAGTGAAGTAATTGTTTTCTATGACAGCGGTGGAGTGATGATGCAACAAAAGGTTCAATTTTTAACAATCATCGACTGTGCAGCTGCTGTTGGATTCATTATTTGGATTTCAATGTACTTAGATTGGGAATCTAAAAAGTGACATCGAAGACGCTTATACCTGAAAGACCTCGAGAGAGAATTATTATATGTTCGAATTAAGAGAAGAAATCAAAATTCAAACGCTGCAAACTGAAGTTCACCCATCACTCAGATAATTACAGATAGAAATTCCGAAACTACATAATGAAACTACAGGATCTAGAATTCAAAAACCTAATAAAAAGGCTAGGTGCCAGCTATATCAACGTTCTATGGAGAGAAAAGTGAAGACCCGCTGTTCTAGTTGCCATATCCCTTGATGCTCAGAACACCATAAGTCATTTTGTGCGGTATACTCAGCCAATATTTAGAATGTGTTAAAATATATGTAAGTTTAATATTTTTTAGCACCAAAAAGAAAGTTTATTTAAAAAGATCAGAATAAGTGATAATTATTTTGAAAATAATTGACGTCATCATTTATAACAAAGAATGAGAGTGACATCTATTACGTACCTTGTGGAAAAATTATCATTTACAACTAACCTACAGTTTTAAGTATCATAATACATACAATACACAAAATAAGATTCCTCTGAACATTTTTCTTTTTGGGCAATATAGTTTCATAATTTTTTTTTTTTTTTTTTTTTTTTTTTAGCAATCTGTATATATTTCTCTTTTTTAAAAATATTGAAACTTTTTCTAATATTATTTAGTATTTATTCATTAAATATTCCATTAAAGTAAAACATCTATTTTTTTATTTTAATTTTTAATTTCTATTATTTTATTGCATAATCTACACTTGTAACACAATAAGATGATTCTAAAATTGAATTCATTCTATTATAAACTGAAACATTGTGCTTTACATGCAATATATGTGCGTGTTATTAAATCTGTATTTACGGCAAAATTCCCTTTAGTGTACTAACCGCATTTCTGATTTCGTACTCTGATGTTAGGTTACATAATGATAGAACACTAAGGGCAATGATGTCATTAAATATAATCTACTTACACGGTTTAACGTTCTGCTTCTTAGTAATTACGATTGCGAGAATGTTATGAGGTATTTTGGCATGGTTCTGTGAATTTATTTGCAACACTTGTATTCATTCAATTCACATTTAAACATATTTTAACAATGTTAAAACACTAGTTACAATGAAAATATCAATTGACACGAAAAACCCTACATATCTTCTTCCGACAATATTGTATGGATACTAATAAAAGAATTTATTAATAAATTTAAATTAGTTTAAATAACTGCACTGTCAACTCATTGATTAAAAATGGTTATAATTTATTTTACAATATTAATGATGTCCATATCAAATTAAATATACATTAAATAGGTTATGTTAAAAGAAATGTTTGCTCATATTCGTAAAAATCAAATTAATAGATACAACTAGGATTACATCTTTCTATATACTTGATCTAGATATATTGCTACCACTACTTTATATTATATTTAAGAACTTGGAAAATCTTCTTCAAACATTTAAAAAAAATATTTTTGCAGTACATTTAGTTTACATATGAAGAGGTATTATATTAGGTATTATTCTTCTATCTTCAATAGAAGAAAGTATTGTTATCGAATTTTTTTCGATTTCAAGTTTTCGACGGATTTACACGTTTTAGTGGTCAGAGATTCCAAAAAACATGTTTTTACAAAATGTCTGTCTGTCCGGCTGTGTGTGTGTCCGTATGTCGCAATTCTACCATCAAAAAGTGCATGAAGATATGCATACAATTGAACCAAATTTTCTATGAATGTTTTTGGCTCTGGCAAACAGGGCCTCCTTCATTTTCCTCCGGAAGGGGGTGCTGCAGTAGCGAGTTTTGTGCCCTTTTTAATATTGTACCGACTAAAACTGTATGAAGTTATACATCGAATTGAACCAAATTTTTTGTGTAAATGTATGGCTATGGCTAGTTGGTCCTCCTTGAATTTGAAAAAAAATCCGCCTGAAGGTGGCGCTGCAATAGCAAATTTTGTGCCATTTTCATTATTTTATCAACAAAAGGTGCATGAACTTATGCTTAGAAATGAACCAAATTTTTTGTGTGAGTGTTTAGCTATGGCTAGTATGTCCGACCTGAATTTGAAAGAAATTCGCGGGAAGGGGACGCGATGTAATCACGATGTCTGTGACATTTTCATTATTTTACCATCAAAAACTGTATGAACTTATGCTTAGAACTGATCTAAAATTTTTGTGTATGCTTATTTTGGGGTATGGCGAGTAGTTCCTTCCTGAATTAAAAAAAAAGTCTGCCTTTCATTCTATTGTCCATCGGCCCGTGCAGAAGCGGAAACTCGCTTCTACTCCGATTAATTGACTGAAGCAAAAATTTAAGATGAAAATAAAAGTTGATAGCATTGAAATAAATTTATTAAAGCATAAACATGTATAACAATTTTTTTAAATATTAAAAAGTACGTATGAGATAGAAGAAAGTTTTGGGATTGGCAAATCCAACTAGTTTTTAAAGGTATTTGAGAAAAATTGTTTGCAAAAAAAGTGTTGTAGTTTTATTTTAACCAAAATTGTAAACATGAATTTGGATGAAATTGAATTGAAACGAATCAACGTAAGAATAACTGTAATAAAAAACAAAGAAAACGATCATTTTATATCAATTGGACTGCATGGTGAGAATAAAATCGTTTGTCATTTCTCAAAAAGTCATTGTTCTTATTAGCAGTTTTAACTACAGTTTATAGCATATAAATAACACGCATCAAAATATCAATAATACGAGCAGATAATACTACTATCATTTTATATCACAAGTTGTTTTTTTCAGTTTTTTTCCATGCAATTACTCACTAGCAAATCATTATTTATAGAATGTGATGTTCAATTATAGCTATTGCAACTGAGTGAAAAATATTTCATAATCAAATGCATGTCTTAATTTTTATCTGCAGCAATTTTTTAAATGGAGCATTATTTTTTAATGGCTTTCAAAGAGCACTGTGTTACTTATCTTTAAAACAGGATAATAAAAACTATTTTACTGTACTAACATTTATCTTAAATAATAAATGCCAGTTTCCTTTCAGGTGAGGTGTGATCAACTTGATGTTTGAATCAGCATTTAGGGTCATATAGGGTTTGTGTTTCTCTTTCGGCTTAGAATAAAATAAATATGTCAAAAATATTTCAACAACTATGCCTTAGCTCAAATTTTTAAGTATAGATTTATTTCTATTAATCATTTAAAAACTAGAAAACATGCTTATTATTTATACGGATTGAGTATTACGTTTTTGTTTCATCTTGGAATGAAATAGATGTGTGGTCAAAGATTTATTATAATCCTTAATTTTATACTTTTTTTAGATATTTTCTGGCGATGAAACGCATTTCTGAGAATTTTCATTTCATATTTGCCTTTTAAATAAAATAAAGAAAGGTAAATATTCAAATGCTTATTTCTAGATTTTTTTTCCAGTAATTTCATACTAGGAATGTGTTTAAGAGAGTATTGTATTATTGTTTCCTTCTCCATACAAATAATAAACATTTTATCTGCAATCAAAGTTTTATATTTATTCCTAAATATAGTGGTTTATTTCTAAATTGATTTTAAATAACAATTTTAAAAAACAATAAATGTTGTGCATTTTGCCGTTATACAGCAGGATAGCTTCCAAACTTTTTGATTTTTGCGTTTTAATATTTTTAAATCATAATTTTTATAATATCTAATATCATATTTAAGCCGAACAGAAAAAGGATCGAGTGCTTATATTCGAAAATCTCTGTACCAAAAAATTGCAAGTTTAGCTGCTATAAATCATGTTGGAGTAAAATAATAATGAATTTATTTATGGCCAAAGATTTATCCTAATCCTTAAAATGATAATATTTTTTGACTGGAAAATTGTGTTTCAAAGAAGTTACTGATATAATACAGAATCTTCGTGATGAAAACATCGCTATATTTTGTCTTTAAAAATGCTTGTACTCACAATAACCATTTTTGAATTTAATCCTCAGATTCTATACAATTTTCTAGCTAACATTTACTCACATGGAAGATAAAATATAAAATTTCCTACTTAGGTAACATATTAAGTATGTTATTTGATTGAAAGATCAAAAGATTTGGGCAGAAAAAGCCTATTTTCTTATTTTAATCGAAATAAACAAAATAAATGAAACTTTTGTAGTATAATGTTGTGTTTTATAGATTCAGTGTGTTTTATTTATTCTATCACAATTTGCGTCTGAAAAATAAGCATGAAATTTCTTACTTGATAACATATAAAGTACATTATTTGTTTATCGACTTACAAGATTTGAGTGAAAAGAAGCTACTTCCTAATTCTATTATACACTGTAAAAAAAAAAGGTCGATCTACTAAAAAAACTTTAGTGATTCTTGTAATTACTAAAAAATTTTTAGTAATCATAGTCGGTTACTAGAAAATCTGTAAGAATCACTAGAAAAATGTTAGCAACGAATAGAGTTAATAGTTTTATATTTTTAATAGCTCTTACTAAAAATCAGTTGGTGTGGCCCTGACAGCATAGTGGTTATAGTAACGGACTTCAGGCTAAAAGGTCCCGGGTTCGAAACTTGCCACAGCCAAATGCACCCCGAATGTCTGTAGTGTCTCGTTAATAAAGGAACTATGAAAATCCGATCGGAGCAGTAAGGAATGTTTAGTGCTGCCATCTGTTGCGGTTTTGCCGAAAATCTTCCGCTTCAGATGTTTGGATGCAGCTCGAAGGAAGCTCCTCCGCTTCGGTTGCACGTAATGGTTATTAAAAGTAATTTTGGAGCTATTACTAAAATTTGCTTTGTGGCTCATACTAAAAATTTTTAAGTTAGTTATACAAAATATTCTTTTGTTCAGTTTACAAAAGAAATGCTTGTTTCACTTGCAAAAAAAAAGTTTGTAATGGTTACTAAAAAATTCTGTGGAATACAAATTTACTAAGAAATTTTTAGTAACCTCTTGAATTTTTTTTTACAGTGTAAACGATTGAAATAAATCTAGCTCTTGTAGTATATATATTGTTGCGTTTTATTGACTTAAATATGTGTTATTTTTTGAAAATATGCGTCTAAAATATAACTATGAAATTTCTTACTCAGGCAACATAGAAAATACTTTATTTAACGAGAAGCCCAAGAGATTTAGAGAGAAAAAGCTATTTTCTTATTCTAATATAAGAAATTGAAATAAATGAAATTGTTGTAGTACAATGTTGTGTTTCATAGACTTGAGTACGAGTTATTCTATGTTTATATATATGTCGGAAAAATAAATATGAAATTTCTTACACAGGCAATATATAAAGTACGTCATTTTGCAGACGGATAGATTTGGATAAAAGAAGCTTCTTTGTTAATGTAAGCTAAACAATGTGAATAATAAATTTCTTTTGCAGTAAATTATAAACTTGAGTATGTGTTATTCAGTTAAAATATGCTTTAATTTGGCGTTATATATAACAATGTTTTGTAACATAACAGAAAATGCTGAGAAAAATTTCACTTATAGAAATGAAGGATTATTTTCTGCAGTATTTTTTTACTTAATAATTATTGTGACATTACTTAATAAGTGTTATTAATAAACGATTTTATACATGTTACCGGCGGAGTTAGTATGAATGCAAATGATTTCTCTTTACTATTTTTTCTTTTTGTCGACTATGCATGTGTGACAGTGTGTTAAAAATAACAAAAACATACATAGTAAAAAAAAAAGATCTTTGGAAGTTACTAAATGTTTCCGGAAAAACTGGGATTCTTAAAACTTTTTATGTAACGGCAATTGTAAAAATTCATGAAACAAATAGACGTTTGCATTGTAAATAAAAAAAATTGTAAGAGTACTAAGAATGTTTTAGCTAACTGGGATTTTTAGAACACTTTATGTAACTGCAACTTGGGTTACAGATAAAAGTTTAGTAAGATTTCTGTATTTTCAGTAGATTTTTTGTAAAACTACAGATTTATGATTCCTAGCAAAAACCAATTTCTTAGGTTTATATTTTTTTCTCTACAGTGTACAGATGAAATTATAATAATTATATAAGTTTCTATAAATTTACTTCTGTAGAGTTACAGGGTTTTAAAAAATATATATATTGTATAATCAGCTCCAGAAAAACATATAGAAATAAACAATGTTAGATATAATGTAGTATAAAAATAGCGATGAAGAAAATGACTTTAAAAATTCATTTTTCAAATTAATTAATAAATTGTGCAGGTGGAAATCAATAATTAAAAAATATAATATTTGTTTTTATTACTTTAAAATTCTATTAAAATCCCAAGCAAACAATGGTTATGAAAGCGTAAGTAAAAAATGCTTTTAATGTAATATGGTAATCACGGGTTTTAAATTTATATTCTTGAAAAGAGTTTATGGAGTCAGTATCTATTCACGTTTTACGAAAGAAATTCTCACTAACAATTTAAGGGACCTCATATATTTTTAAATAAAAAGGTTTCTAATAAAATTTCATTAGAAGCCATATTTTAGATGTTAATAAAGTAATACCGCTTCTAAAATGTTGAAATGATTAATTCACACCTGAATTTACTGGCAATTCAGAAGTTAAATAATTCTATTTTTCATATACTTTGTTAAAGGAAAATTTTATTTAAAAAATAGTTGGTGCCTTTTATCCTTAAAAATTAAGTGTTTGCACTACGGGACAGCACCGCTGAAAGGTTACCTAATACGTTTTGTGATATTTACTAAATCTGCGAAATGTGTTCGTGAGATACAGATTTACTGTAATGTTACATAACGTGACAGCTAGCAGTAATCATGGTACTCCAATGAAAGTACAAGTGCGTCTAATAAAAAAAATCGGTCAATGAAGCATAAAACAAATAATTTATTGAAACAGAATACCTTTAATCACCTTCAAAATAACATCTGTTTGCCACAATACAATTATGACATTCTTGATAAAATTACTTTATTAAGTTGCTGCTGAAATGAACCAGAGAAGGCCTCTTTTGGGATCGATCGAAACACAGATTTCACACATCGTTGTTACATATCGTCGGACATCTGGTAGTATATCTTCAAAACGCGTACTCCGATATCCATTGTAAAGGCACCCGCTTGGTGGTTCATCATTCACGGTTTCTTTTTCCACCCGAAAACGTTTAAACCAGTCGTAAACGCATTTTTTTTTTGTTTACTGCATCTATTCTGTACACCTAACTGAATAGTGCATGAGTTTTTGTGGCGGTTTTTTAAATTTGTAACAAATCTTCATGTTTATACTTTGCTCCATTTCAATATCACGAGAGTTATCAAATATACACCTTAAAGCTGCTCATAGTAGACTATTCCAAGTTGTTTTTTTTTTGTGATTCTTGCTACTTACCATCTCCATACTGGTATCTACCAGGGCAGGCACAGTGACGCATTTTTAACTCGCGTTGCTTATGAGATAAATATCCATGCATCGATCTTTTAAGATATAGATAATGTGAAGACTTTATGGTACACATGATACTCAACGTGTTAACCAATTTATTCAACCTTTGATTACGAGGCAGAAATGGTGACTTCTTTTATAATTAATCGTATTATATTTTACAAGGTTTTTTGTGAGATATTATTCTGGGAAATGTTTTAATATAAGAGCACAATAGAGATTATTTTCAAAAATAGTTGAAAAAAAGTAGGAAAGTGTGATTGCAGATCACACAGATTATTTCGTTTAATATATCTTTCAAAGAACTTATCCTTTAATTAATTAATCCAAATTGTTAATTTATAATTACTAAATAGATTGTAAAACCAATAAATATTAAAATAATATAAAATAATATTAAAATAATTAATTAATATTATTATTTTAAATAATAGTATTAAAATAATTATAAAAGGAATTTGATTATTTTAAATCAAACTTTAAAATGTTAAAATCAAATTACTTTTAAAAAATCCAAAAATCCAAATTTTTTGAAATTCCGAAAACAGAAAAATTTTTAGAAAATATAGATATATTTTTTAATTTCTAAAGACGAAAAAAATGTTTAAACAAAATTTAAAATATCGAATAATTTATGAATCGCAATAGTTTTTAAAATAGAAAGGAAACTGAATTCCAAAAAAATATTATCAATGATATAAAAATACAGTGATATTAAAAAATAATAACTCTTAAATTGGCAAAAAGTACGAAATTTCTTTTAATTAAATCTACCGTAGTATGACAATTTCAACTTTAAGAACCGGAAATCAAACCTTTTTAAATTTAAATCGCAAAAATGAACAAAAATGATACTGAAAAAAATATAATTAAAATAATAGACTTTCTCATAATTGTATAATTTGTTGTGCAACACGAAGTATTCAGCTATAAGTACAATTTGTATTAAGTAAAATTTCAAGTCTGTGACTTATACAGATTTTGTATGAGAACTCTGTGACAAACTGACAGACAGAAGGTAGAGACGAAAAAGATTTCGTCAGACGAACGAAACTCTAAAAAATAGGTCTTGTGGAACTTACATTTCCGGACTCGTCGTGAAAGAGTTCACAAGTTACATCTGAGAAAAGATATGTTTACATTGAGGAATTTTCTTATTTTAAATTAAAAAATATATATAAATTAAACTTTATAATATACATTTTAAAAACATTTAATAAGAAATGTTTGCTATGCTTTAACAGCATCGAAGTGAATTATACGTTTTATTATTAAACACGTTTTTTTTTTCTTCTTCTTCTTCTTCTTTTTTTTTTTTTTTTAATATGATGTAAATATTTTTCGCCTAACATATCCAATATATTTTTATATTTCCATAATAAAAGTATGTTCCAACCTATCTTCCATAACTCTTAATCAAAAGCAATTCTTGCTTTAATATGTCGAAGGATATTTTGTAGAAAGGAAATTAAAAAGCCTTCAGCGGAAATGAAATTTTTAAACGTATTAAAAAATGTATCACCCTATATATGTATAAAAAAGTATTTCTAAAAAATACTCTTTCATCTCTAATTGAAAGCATCTCTCAAATTTTGAAAATAAGAATGTATTATTGGTTTTTTTAACGTTAAAAAGAAAAAAAAAACCTGATTTTTTTAAGGCATAGAATATAAAAACTAATTTTGTAAAAAATTAATAAATAAATAAAATAAAAAAAATAATATAAATGGTAAAGCACCTTCATTGCACAGAAATTATTCGCATTAACTATATATATTCCATCTTTCTATTAAAAGGATATTTTCAATGATATTTTTTATATAAATTTACTAATTACAATTCACCGCTTTTTCATCAAAATGAAATAACACAGAACATGGTCAATACGAGGAATAATTTCATCATAATATCTATACATGATGTGGAAAGGAAATCCGTGGATTGGATTGTTTTCCCGTTTTGAGATTTCGACACAGAAATAATATTCTTTTGGACGAAATCATAGAAATTCTTAGAATGTTCATAATAGCTAAAATAGTGACATCTATACTAATAAAATCCGTGCGCCTCTGTCTGTCTGTCTGCTTGAAGCCGTTTACAGTTCGCAACGCGGGCGAGTTGGAAGTCGCGAGAGGTGTCTTTCGATTCGAAAAATTCCGGGAAAGTCATTTCGGGCATTTTCGAGACCGTGGGATCAAAATTAAAAAAGTTATGAATTAAAAACCGGTGGAGAATCGGAACGAAAAACGTCTAATTTCCCAAACGGAGCTCAAACGGAGCTCTCAGGCAGAACACTGCGCCACCTTGCGGTGAACGACCTGAACTTTTCCCCTTTGGCTAAAAGACGAAGCAGCCGAAAACCTCTTTTTTCTCCCAGGAAAACGACTTTTTCTTTCGTTTCGGTTCTTTGAAAAAGAACTAATTGGTAAAAAATGTTAAACACGGTTTATTTTCATACTTTTCTTTTTGGTAGCATACACGAATATTGTGTAACCTAAGATTTACGCGATTAATACTAATTTCTGTTAGTACAAACGGAAAATGAGTGCCGAAATTATTTGTTAGTTATGTTGTTTGTGATATTAATGAAATTACTTATTTTTTTATAGCAATCTTTTGCAGTTTTAATACCGAAACTTTTTTTGCGCGTTTTTTCTTAAACCATCATACAGACAGTTTTTAAAGTAGAAAAAACTGATTACATATTCAGAATCTGCGTAAAAGTCTGCTTCTGATGAACCAAAAAATACGAGAAAATGTCTTATGGGCGCGCAGCGCCAACCGTGCAAAACCAAATATTTTTAACGGGACGATGGCGACCATGGCGCATAGCGCCGGTGGGTGGTAGGCCGGTGGGCGCTTAACGCCCACTGTGCGAAATCACATATTTTTAACGGGATAATGGGCGCATAACAACCATAGCTCTTTAATTTACTTTTTTGTGCTTGAGGATTCGAACTCCAAGACTTGCTTATTAAATGAATTATTTTGCTTATTATATACTGCTTAATATCGAGGTTCGTTTGGAAAAAGTGGCCCAGCTAGCGGGCGTAGCTCGCTAATTATTACAAATATTACTTGTATTACTTGCGCCATTTATCGTCTAAAGTAGTAGTCGTAATGTGTTTCAGAGCAATGTATAACATATGTATGCATATGTACATCTTTGTTAAAAACGAATTTTTATTTTTTACTTTCGGAACAGCTGACATAATCTCATGACGTTAGCGCACATGTTACAAAAATTTTAGCAATATTTAAACTTAAACAGCCGGTGTCCTATGCAACATAAATTATTTATATTGCATAGTGCATGCTGCAAACCTTTTCTGAAAAATATCTAGACATCAAGCACTGAAAATTCAGTAGCGAGTGATTCTTACACCCATAAATATAAAAATTAATATACTAATTTAATGCAGTGCCATTTTTATGTACAAATGAGATAAAAACAAAATGGGGAAACAGAAATGTAATAGTAAAAAAAAAACAGATGATAAATTTTATAGAGAGAAGCTATACTTTATAGATTTATTTGAAAAACAGACGGTGTATGGATCTTCTTAAAAAAATAAAGAGGGTACACAGCGTATACCTCCATGTACGCATTTACCTCCGTATCGGAGAATGTGCCGTTTTGAGGGTACGTAAAGAGGATACCTTTAATTTCGAAACCGTTTCTGAAGGTGATTTTATCATAAAACGTTAAAGGAAATAAATTACGAAGGAATCGTACAACGTTAAACATTAACCTGAGATGTACTTAAAAAAATCTAAAAACGCTAAAGAGTAGAATGAAAAATAATCGCATCTATGGGGTAACTGTTCGGATATTTCAATAGTTTTCTTCGATCCTTGGATATCCTTGCGTAAATACCTTTTTGTTTCCTTTTGATTGACCTCCCCGGATGGCACTTGCCATTTGGTTCTATATCATCGATGTAGAAAATCGGCCGTCATAAAAATCACCTATGCATTTAACATTCTTAATGACTTTGGATAAGTAATACAGGTTATTAATTTATACATACTTCGGTATGGAAAAATGAATTGCTACGTTCGAAAACATATTGTGTGAATTTATTTTCTATTTTAAAAATAAATACATTTCGCAGATCGAAAAATGTAAAAGTAAAGAAGTCTTCTTTCTTATCGAAATTGTGAATTTCGATACAGAATGTTATTTATAGTTTAAATATTTACAACGCAAATATAACTAATATGACATTTGGAATCTGCATTTAAATAAAATAGAATGTTTGTTTTTCATTCTATTTACATTTACATCTTACAAAATTTATGTGCACTGAATCCCCGAACACGAAAGAAAGTATTGGAAAAGAACTCACAAAATTGGAGAAAAATCGATAATTAAAGGAAAGTAACATATAATGAAATGAGCAAACGTTCCACCGAAGTTTCAAAATTATCAGAATATTCAATGATATCTGCTTTTGTTTCCGAAGATCAGTTTCTATAGATAATTATCACAATAAAATTTGTTCTAGTTAACAGAAACAGAAAGTTGTGTAACAGTAAAATTTTAACACTACATGTATAAAAAAATGGTTTACTTAAGTTTTATTACATGTCTTTATTATACATAAAGACATATTGTTGTGTTACCGGCTCCAAAAGTGATTTTCTCGTAAAATGTTAATAGGAATAAACGACGAAAAAATAGTGCAACGTTACACGTTAACATTAGGTAAACTCGAAAAAAGAAAAAAACTTCCAAAATTCATTAAAATATAAAAAAGTGAATTGAAAAATAATCGCACCCGCTGTCGTAATCGTTCGGATGTCTCAATGCTTTTTCGAACTTTGGATATCATTGCGCAAATAACTATTATATTCCATTTGAAAGATCACCACGAAGGCACATATTCATTTGTGCTATATCTCTGGTGTCGATAATCGACCCTTATAAAAATTATTTATGCATTTAATATTCGTAAAGCCTTTGCACGACTAATATAAGTTCTTAATTTTTTCATTTTCCGGTACTGAAGAATAAAATGCTACACTCGAAAACATATTGTGAAAATTCACTTTCTCTTTTAAAAATAAATTTATTTCGCTAATCCAAAAATTTAAAAATACAGTTCTTCCTGCTTATCGGAAATTTGAATTTCGAAACAGAATTTTATTGATAGTTTAAATATTTGCAAAACAAATATAACTAATATAACTCTTAGAATCAACACTTAAATAAAACAAATTGTGTTTGTTTGTTTTTCATTCCAATTACTTCTGCATCTTCTTAAATATATGCACATTGATTCCCAAAACACGAAAGAAATTATTGAAAACAACTCGCAAAATCGGAAAAAACTTCGATAATTAAAGGAAAGTAAAATAAAACGAAATGAGCAAATGTTCCACAGCAGTTTCAAAACTACCAGAATATTTAATAATATCTGATTTTGTTTCCGAAAATTAGTTTCTATAGATATTTATGGAAATGTAATTTGTACTCCAATTAACATAAACACAAAAATAAGTAAAAAAAAATTAAACACCGACAATAGGTGCAGGCTTGCTTAGTACCTATTACAAATTGCTTAGTACCTATTACAAAATTGCTTAGTACCTATTACAAAATCTTTTTAAAAAAACATTTAGGCGCCAGTAGCGAGGGATTCTTTCGTCAGTGACTATAAATGTAAACACACTAATTAGAAGCAGGGTCATTTTTATGTACAAGTACGAGAAAAAAAGGGGGGAGAACAGTAATGTAGTATTACATTAATTTCAAACAAGATTATACAATCGGTAAATTAATTATAACAGATGTAATTTTTTCCATTTTTCATTTTTGGGTGAAAAAAGTGCGGACCAGGATTCAAACCAGGGATATATTGGCTGAAGCCGCCAATGCTCTTCCAACTGAGCCATCCCGGACTCAAACACTGGAGGACTATTTTACACAAATAACCTCAATGATCACTTAATCTGGTCCGATACTCTGGATCAGCTCAACAGAATAAATCGGAGGTCAATATATGTATTGGCTGAATATACCCAATAATTTCAGCCAATACATCTTTGGTTCGAATCCTGGCCCTGAATTTTTTCACCCAAAAATGGAAATTTACATCTTTTAGAATTAATTTACCGATTGTATAATCGTGTTTAGAATTAATCTAATGTAATTTCGTATGCAGCGATTTTCTGCAGTTCCATATATTGACCTCCGATTTATTCTGTTGAGCTGATCCAGAGTATCAGACCAGATTAAGAGATCGTTGGGGTTATTTGGGTGAAATAGTCTTTCAGTGTTTGAGTCCGGGTTGGCTCAGTTGGAAGAGCATTGACGGGTTCAGCCAATACATCCCTGGTTCGAATCCTGGCACGAATTTTTTTCACCCAAAAATGGAAATTTACATCTGTTATAAGTAGTGTAGTAGTAAAAAATCAAAAGGAAAAATTTTGTAAGAAAAAGGTTTAGGCTACAGCTTTATTTAAAAAACAGGTAATGTACGGACCCTCTTAAGAATTCCAGGGGGTACACAGCGTATACCTCCATATACCTATTACCTCACTACCAATGTGTGTGCCGTTTTATGTGTGTGTGAAGGGCATATATTTACATTCTAAACCGGTTCCAAAAGTAATTTTATCGTAAAACTTTAAAGGAAATAAACGTACTAAGAAATCGTATAACATAAGACATTGACCTCAGGTGTACTTGAAAAGAAAATCCTAAAATAATAAAATGTTAAAACGTAAAATTAAAAATAATCGCGCCCTTTGGGGTAATTGTTCGAATATTTCAATGTTTTTCTTCGAAACTTGGATATCCTTGAGTGATACATATTAGATTCCCATAAAAACCTCAACGGACTGCATTCACCCTAATGTAGATAATCGACCGTCATGAAAATCACCTATGCCATTAAGATTCTCAATGTATAGCTAATATATGTTCTTAATTTATACATATTTCGATATGAAAGAATAAAATCTATTTTCGAAAACATAATGTGAAATTTTTTTTTTCTCTTTTAAAAATATATACGTTTCACTGATCGAAAAATGTAAAACTGAAGTTCTTTCTCCTTATTGAAAGCATGAATTTCGAAATAGAACTTTATTTATTGTTTAAATATTTACAACGCAAATGTAAATAATATAATATTTAGAATCAACACTTAAATAAAATAAATTGTATTTGTTTGTTTTTCATCCCAATAACTTTTGCATCTTCCAAAATATATGCCCATTAATTCCCAAAACACGAAAGAAAGTATTGGAAAACAAGTATCAAAATTGGAGAAAAATTCGATTATTAAAGGAAAGTAAAATAAACTGCAATGAGCAAACGTTCTACAGAAGTTTCAAAACTACCAGAATATTCAATAATATCTTATTTTGTTTCCGAAAATCAGTTTCTATAGATAATTATGGAAACAATATTTGTTTTAGTTAAGAGAAACAGAAACTTGCGTAATATAAAGTTTTAGAACAACGAAAATCGGTGCATATACATAGTCCACAGACAATCGTTGTACCATGCAAGATTTCATTTATATTTCATAGTATTTAATATAAACTATTTCTGAAAAATAGATAGGCACCAGTAGCGAGGGATTCTTACGTCAGTGACTATAAATATAATTATACTAATGAGAAGCAGGGTCGTTTTTATGTACAAGTAAGATTTAAAAAGGGGGGAGAACGTTAATGTAGTAGTAAAAAATCAAAGGATAAACTTTTTAGGAAAAGGGTTTAGGTTACAGCTTTATTTGAAAAATAGGCAATGTACGGACCCTCTTAAAATTTCCAGAGGGTACACTCCGTATACCTCCATATACCCGCTACCTCACTAACGAAGTGTTTGCCGTTTTTTGTGTGCGCGGACGGTATATATTTACTTCTGAAACCGATTCCGAAAGTGATTTTATCGTAAAACTTTAAAGGAAATAAACGTACTAAAAATCGTATAACGTTAGACATTAGTTTCAGGTGTACTTGAAAAAAAAAATCCAAAAATAATGAAATGTAAAACAGTAAAATAAAAAATAATCGCTTCCGTTGAGGTAATCTTTCGGATATTTCAATGGTTTTCTTCGAAACTTGGATATCCTGGAATAAATACCTATTAGTTTCCCTTAAAAAAGCTCCACGGACGGCATTCACCCATGAGTGCTATATCCCTAGTGTAGATAATCGACTGTAATAAAAATCACCTATTCTTTTAAGATTATTAACTAGTTGGAACCCATCAAAACTTGACGGCAACAATATGAAAGAACCAAAGAAAAAATAAATTTTTAAAGATTAATGCATTAATGTGAAATAATGACAAACATGTACATTATATTTTTAAAAAAAATTCATATGTAAAAAATCAAATTCATGAAATCATAAAAAAATTACTGTCACTGTTGCACTCAGTTCCATGTATACCCAGGAGGTCGAGTGTCGTACTCACTAACTCTTTTAATTTTTCAGCAAGAATGCTTGTGTAAAATGGACAGTTTTTCAAAAAACTTCCTGCTACGAACGACAGCTTGTGTAAAATTAAAAACTTTCTGTGTATGTAAAAATTGGGTCAAAAGCTTTCTGCAAATTAATTTTCAAGAAAATTACGTGTTATGTTACATGTTATATGGTCCTTAGTTTAAATTTGCGTGCTCCTTGGAACGCGAGAAAACGACAAATTTTGTCCAAGTATCATAAAAAACATGAATTTTGTCAAAAGATCTTGAAAAAACACAAAATTTTCTAGATACCATTAAAAACCTAAATTTTGGCAAATAATCACAAAAATAGCAAAATTTCGCTGAAATACCCCTCCCCTCCCGCCATAAAGAAAACACCCGGAAATTTTGTAAATATATATGGAAAAAAAACAACAAATTTTCTCAACAGATCGCAAAAACCGACAAATTTCTCCAAAATATCGCTAAAAAAATTGTAAAATTTGTATAAACCTAAAAAAAATTGTTTAAGTATCCCAAATAAAACAAATTTCGTCAAAATATTGCAAACAATCAAAATGTTGTCAAAACGTCTTGAAAAACGGCTACTTTCATAAAAAAAATTTGAGAAAAAAAGCAAATTTCGACAAAAAATCCCTAAAAAAATTGCAATTTCGCAAACAGATCATGGAAAAAAATTAAAATATTGTGAGAAAACAACATATTTTGTCAAATGATTGCGAGTAAATGACAAATTTTGTCAAAGAATGGAAAAAAGGCACATTTCGTCAAATAATCCCAAAAAAAAGTAAATTTCGCAAAAAAACCCGACAAATTTTGCAGAAGGATCACGAAAAAAGGATAAATTCAACAAAATGGCAAATTGCATCAAAATACCACACCCCCCAAAAAAAAAGAAAAACGCCCGGAAATTTTGTAAATTGGTGGAAAAAAGCCCAGCAAATTTCGTCAACAAATCGCAAAAAAGTACGAATAAGATCACTAAAAAAATTGTACAATTTCTTGAAGGATTGCAAAAAAAAAAAAAAAAAAAAAAAAAAAAAAAAAAAAAATGTCTAGGTATTTTTAGTAAAACAAAGTATTGCAAAAAGTCAATTTTTTTTTTAATAATCTTGAAAAATGGCAATTTTGAAAAAAGCCAAATTTTCACAAAAAATCCCTAAAAATGGCAAATTTGTAAACATATTGTGAAAAAAATGAAAATATTGTGAGAAAACAAAAAATTTTGTGAAATGACTGTGAGTAAACGACAAATTTCGTCAAAGAATGGAAAAAAAGGCACATTTCGTCAAATAATCACAAAAAAGGTAAGCTTCGCAAAAAAACGAGAAATTTTGCAGAAAGATCACGAAAAAAGTATAAATTCGATAAAACGGCAAATTAAATCGAAAGATCATGAGAAAAAATGACAAATTTCATCAAAAGAATTCGGGGAAAAGACAAATTTTGTCCAGGTATCATAAAAAACGTAAATTTCGTCAAAAGATCGCGAAAACACATGAAATTTTTCTAGGTACCTCAAAAAACGCAAATTTTGATAAATAAATTGTGAGAAAACAACAAATTTTGTCAAAAGATGAAAAAAAGGCACATTTCATGAAAAGATTGCAAAAAAGTTAAATTTCACAAAAAAAAATCACAAAAGAATAACGAAAAATTGAGAGATTTCGCAAAAAAAATCACGAAAAAAGGATATATTTGATAAAATGACAAATTACATCAAAAGATCGCGAGAAAAAGGGGCAAATTTCACCATAAGACCTTGAGAAAATGACAAATTTTGCCCTGGTATCATAAAAGACGCGAATTTCGTTAAAGGATCAGGAAAATACATAAAATTTGTCAAGGTACCTCAAAATAGGCAAATTTTGGTAAATAGACTGTTAGAAAACAACACATTTTGTCAAAAGATGGAAAAAAAGGCACATTTCGTCAAAAGATCGCAAAAAAATGACAAATTTCTCAAAAAGATAAAGAAAAACGACAAATTTCACAAAAAATCATGAAAAAAAGATACATTCGATAAAATGCAAATTATATCGAAAGATCATGAGAAAAAACGACAAATTTCATCAAAAGAGCTCGAGAAAAAGACAAATTTTGTCTAGGTATAAAAAAAAACGTGAATTTCCTCAAAAGATCGCGAAAACACATAAAATTTGTCTAGGTACCTCAAAAAATGCAAGATTTGGTAAACAGATGGTGAAAAATCAACAAATTTTGCAAAAGATGGAAAAGAAGGAACATTTCATCAAAAGATTGCAAAAATACAACAAATTTCTCAAAAAATAACGAAAAAACGACAAATTTAACGAAAAAAATTTCGACAAGAGGATAAATTTCAGTAAATGACAAATAACATCGAAAGATCGCGAGAAAAAAGGGCAAATTTCCACAAAAGACTTCGAGAAAACGACATATTTTGTCCTGGTATCATAAAAGACGTGAATTTCGACAAATGACTGTGAGTAAATGACAAATTTAGCCAAAGATTAGAAAAAAGGCACATTTCGTCAAATAATCACAAAAAGGTAAATTTTGTAAAAAAAAAAAAAAAAAAAAAAAAAAGACAAATATTGAAGAAAGATCACGAAAAAAGGATAAATTTGATAAAACGGCAAATTAAATCGAAGAAAATTCATGAGAAAAAACGACAAATTTCATCAAAAGATCTCTAGGAAAAGACAAATTTTGTCCAGGTATCATAAAAAACGTTAATTTCGTCAAAAGATCGCAAAAACACGTGAAATTTGTCTAGGTACCTCAAAAAACGCAAATTTTGGTAAATAGATTGTGAGAAAACAACAAATTTTGTCAAAAGATGGAAAAAAAGGCACATTTCATCAAAAGATTGCAAAAAAAGGTAAATTTTGCAAAAAAACAAAAAATTTCTCAAAAAAATAACGAAAAAACGACAAATTTCACCAAAAAAAAATCACGAAAAGAGGATAAATTTGATAAAATGACAAACTACATCGAAAGACTGCGAGAAAAAAGGACAAATTTCACCAAAAGATCGTGAGAAAACAACAAATTTTTCCCTGGTATCATAAAAGACATTACTTTCGATAAAAGACTGCAAAAATACATAAAATTTGTCTAGGTACCTCAAAAACCGCAAAATTTGGTAAATAGAATGTGAGAAAACAACATATTTTGTCAAAAGATGAAAAAAAGGCACATTTCGTCAAAAGATCGCAAAAAATGTCAAATTTCTAAAAAAGATAACGAAAAAATGACAAATTTCACAAAAAATCACAAAATAAAGACAAATTCGATAAAACGGCAAATAAAATCGAAAGATCATGAGAAAAAACGATAAATTTCATCAAAAGAGCTCGAGAAAACGACAAATTCTACCAAAAGACCTCGAGAAAAAGACAAATTTTTCCAGGTATCATAAAAAACTTGATCTTCGTCAAAAGATCCCGAAAACACACAAAATTTGTCCAGGTACCACAAAAAATGCAAAATTTGCCAAATAATCATAAAAAAAGAGCAAGCGATAAATATGGTATATAAGGATTGCATTATCATGATTGAATGTTATGCAAAAAGAGGGATTTCTTCTGATAATTTTATTTTTCTTTGCTGATTATAATGATCTTCATATTTTTGAAAAAACATTGGTGAGAGATCAAGATCAAGAGATTGAAGAAAATAGCAAATTTCATCAAAATATTCCCCCTCCCTCTCCCAAAAAAAACTCAGCAAATTTCGTCACGGGAACACTTTTTAAAAAAAGGGTACTTTTTTTTAAAAAAAGAACTTCGAGTCAACACAAAGAAAGCGAAACATTAAATAAATATTCATGATTTACAAAGCTGTTTATAACTGGGCATATTTTCATTTCATATGCAATTCTCCATTCTTCGGCGAAAACAATGTAATGTAAATACTTCCTAAACATTATGAATTTGCTCAAAAATGAATTTATAAGGGGGAAAAATCACCGTTTTTTGACATGTGTATTATAAGAAACTGAAGCAAAAAATAAATAGTGATTTGCGAATCTGTTTACATCCATGAAGTCAATAACATCGGTCGAAATTCTCTGCTTCCCCTCCAAAACACAAAACAATGTGATTTCCAGTCAGGTTTTTTATACATATTTAGTATAAATTTGAAAATTACAATATAGAAAATGCTTTATCGGCCAAGAACGTAAATAAAAACATTAATCATTAACTATTGAATGTTTCAATTTCATATGAAACATTTCTACATTACGCCTAAGGTTGCCGACAATAACATCGCCGGCTAGAACGAGGGAATAGCGTTTGACACGAGAAAATAATACAGATGGAAATAAAATAACTTACGTAAAGTGAAAAAATGAAAAAAAAAACAATGTATTTCGATCCTTATAAATAACGAAGAAAAATAAAAATATTATAGCATTGCATTCAACAGAGATAATGCAAAAATGCAATCCTATATTTACCAAATACGTATACCGACAGTAAATACAGTCTTCTCCGATTGGTTCTCAGATTTCTGCGCAAGCGCGTATGTGTGGAGACCAGTTTTATCTGTGCTGAAAAAAAAATCCTTATCGTTTTAATATATATGATGTATTTGTATAACTAATATATGTTCTTAAGGTAAACATATTTCGATATTAAAGAATAAAAGGTATGTTCGAAAACATATTTTGAAAATGTATTTTCTCTTTGAAAAATAAATACGTTTCGCTGATCGAAAAACGTAAACTTAAAGTTCTTCTTCCTTATTGAAAATATGAATTTCGAAATAGAACTTTATTTATTGTTTAAATATTTACAACACAAATGTAACTAATATAACATTTAGAATCTACACTTACATAAAATAAATTGTATTTGTTTGTTTCTCATTCCAATTACTTTTGCATCATCTTAAATATATGCGAATTGATTCCCAAAACACGAAAGAAAGTATTGGAAAACAACTCGCAAAATTGGAGAAAAATTCGATAAGAAAAGTAACATAAAATGTAATGAGCAAACGTTCTACAGCAGTTTCAAAACTACTAGAATATTTATTAATATCTGATTTTGTTTCCGAAAATCCGTTTCTATAGATAATTATGAAAATAAAATTTGTTCTAGTTAACCAAAACAGAAAATTGCAGAATGCAAAATTGTGTAAAAAGAATAATTTTAACATCACACGTATAGTAAAAAGGGTTTACTTAAGCCTTATTACACATCTTTATTGTATTTAAAATTTTATTGATGTGTTGTAGGTACTTACCAAAGGTTTAAAAAATACTTGAGACCATTTAATTCTCACTTCATAAAAAGTCAAAGCCCCAGCGTCATTAATTTATTTTCAGTAACAGTTGATGCTACTGCCTCTAATACCACTTAGTTTAGCTGATGTTTATTAAATAAAATGTGTTTTGCTTCAGAATAGCCTTTATTTGACTTATTTTGAAAAAATAAAATTTCCAGTTTAAAAGAGACATAACTATACCGCGGCATATACGCAGGAAATTGCGGTACTCATACTCAAATATTTTTTTGTCTGTTTAGAAAATGTCCTTTTTTAGAGTGTGCATTTTTTAACTTTTAATAATTGTTGATTTTTATGTGTTAGGACTTCTTGAAAGTTCTGTCGAATAATGTTATTTCACGCCTACTTTTTAAAAATTCATATTTTTCATTGAAATTATTAGCAGAGACATTATTGCTTGTCTCTTAAATGGTTAAAAAAAGTCTCAGTACTGTATAAATAACTAAAAACAATCTCATTTACTTTTAATGTAGAAAAATTATGATACATTTACTCGAAAGTATAATTTAAAAACTTCTTTAAAATTTAAATGACAACATTTGCATTAAAACTTGATCATTACAAGAGTGCTGTGAGCAATCAATTTGACTGATACAAAATATGTCTAGATTGATTTAAAACAGAAATTTTTATGGAAAGAGTTCAATATTTATGTATTACATGACGAATTTTTGATTATTTAAATGAAAACGCAAACAAAAATAACAAATTAAAATATGTATGTTACTGATAGCATTTAAAAGAAAATTAACACTTTAATAAGAGGTTAGAAGCATACTCGAGACCAATTTAACACATTTTCTTTGATAATGCTCATAACAAAGCATTGTACCAATATGTTGCAAGATATTTTTTTCGTTTTGATGAATCACTTAGAAACGCTTTTTTAAAATAAATCGTGATTGCTTATTTAAAAAAAATCTTAAAAATAACTAAAAACAATGTATGTACTTCTGAAGTGGAAACACTGTGACTCAATTACTCGAATATATACTTTTAAAAAACTGAAAAATTAAAGTTACACTAAGCGAAAACTAGAGTAATCAATTTGACTGCTATAAAATATGTCTAAATCGATTTAAACCATAAATTTCTTTAGAAAAAGTTCAATATATTTATGTTACATGAGCGAAATTTTTTGTTATTTGAATAAAAACGTAAACTACATTAACAAATTAAAATATGTATGTTATTCATTGTAATTTTTTTTCAATTAAAACTTTATTAAGAGCTTAAGGGAGACCCGTACCCCATTTTCGGCCAAAAATCATCAAAAGTTCAAAAACATTTTTATCTCAGAAAACGATAAAATACATATTTGCGAATATCCATGCGAAATTTCAGAACTCGGGGACACTTGGAACAAGTAGAAAATGAGCTTTTTTAATTGTACTCACTATAGAGTTTAAGGGACTAGCGGCCATTTAAAACGTGTTTTCCTGAAAATGACTTTTTTCATATTTTGCCTAAGTTCAAAGTACTAAGGCTCAGTGGTAAAATGATTTAGAAACAAAGTGTTTATGTTTTTAGAATCTTAAAAAAATTTGCAAGAAAAGTAAGGAGAGGTATATTTTTAAACTATTTCGGAAAATTTTACATAAATTGGTAAACATGAAAATTATAACGAATTTAAGGAAATTTGCCATGCGTATTTTTATTTATTTTTTTAGCCGATTAAAATAGAAAATTAAAAATATCTCTTCTTAGTTCTTTTCTATATACTATAACACTATTTAAGAAATTTTAGTAATACCAAAATATTGAAAATTGAATGAGAAGTAGTAATTTTAAAAAGTGTATTTTTCGACAAAAAAATAATCACAATAATCCCCATAAAAATATATACTTTTTAATAAAAAGTGAATTTTTTTGCTAATTATTCCTTACAAAAAGATTCTTAAGTAGTACACCAAAATTCATTACTTTAAAATCAATAATAAAAATTTTGGGTTTTTTCTTACGGGTCTCCCTTAAAAACATACACGTGATTAATTTAGCGCGTTCTGCCCTTAACAATAAAATACACCAATATGCTGTATAAGATAATATTTTTTTCGTTTTAATGAATCAATTAGCATTGCATTTATTAAATTAATCGTAATTATTTATTCAAAAGGATCTTAATAATGTATAATTAACTAAAAGCACTATTACTACTGATGTCGAAAAATTGCGATACATTTACTCAAAAATATAAATTTAAACCAACTTTAGAAGCGAAATGTCAACATTCTCACTAAACCTTGACCATCACACTTAGAGCGCCAAGAGCCACTTAATTTTAATCAATATTAGTACCAGATTTTTTTTTTTTTTTTTTTTTTTTTTTTTTTTTGGTGAAAATTTACTTCACTATCTCATTTAATTTATGTTAAATTTTTTACTTAATTTATTTTACTTTATTTTATTAAAAAAAATACTGTTACTGATAACAATTTATGGTCTGTACTATTTCTTACTCTAAAATAAATAAACAAATTAACAAAAAAAGACTCTGAAAATGCTTTTTTTTTTTTTCACCTGTGTCATAACATCTGGCAATGCTTGACTTCCCTGGTCTTTATCAGCTTTGTCCAAAGTTTTTCCATTTCTTTACTGTGTTTTTTACTAAGTTTTCATTTTTAAACTTATAATTTTACTTACAATCATACCACCTTAATACCATCTATTTATAAGTATTTTTTAATGGTTAACTTTTATTTTATTATTAAATCTCATTATATAATGTATATAAAATATCTAGAATTTTTTCTCTCAATGGCCCTTTGATAACAAGGCAATAATTTATGGACAGGTTGTAAAGTTGACTACAGATTGGAAGTATCTCTAAATGTATACACTGTTAAGCACTGCAAAATGTTCTTTTTTATTTTTCAAAGAATTTTCTTTTAAATTTTTGATGTAAATTCCACATTATATAAACACAATTACTTGCCTCCAAAAATTTTAAGGCGATGCGACAACAAGACAAAAAATAATTGTAGTTTCACTGCAACATTACACATCGAACTTAAAGTAAATATTCTACGCAGTTATTGAAAATCATAGCTTGCTTAAAAGCTAAGTTACTTGAACTTGTATTATACTGCGTTTTTATTATTACTCAATTAAAGCGAAATTTCAATTTAATTTTGTGCTGTCAATTAATATTTCTGGTGTGAAAATATGTAATTTAAGTATCATAAAATATGAATTTTTTATATTGTTTAATATTCTATTGTATATTCTATTGAATAAGAAATACTACAAAAAAAATCTTCTGACAGTTGTAAAAGAGATCATCGAATGTTTGATATTAGATATATAAAACTCATATTATCGATAGTCTGCATTTTTTACAGTTATTCGATACTCAAATTATACTACATGTGTACCGTTCTCTATACTGTAAAAATAATAGACTGAAAATATAATATATGCGTTTCTATCAAATGTTTGGCAATCTTTTATTAGACTTGTAGGACATTTTACAATAAAAAATATATATTTTTTACTGATGTTAGAAGTTGGAAAACTTAGTACGCTCATAATGGTCAGAGAAGTGGGTCGGGCTTCTATTTTTTCATAGAAAATTTCCGGTCAAGAATATTTTATGCGAGATATCTGAGGAATCATTTTATATATACAGGGTGTCCGAAAAGTCTGGAAACGGTCGAATAACTCGAAAAATACATATGAGATTGAAAAACGTAAATATACGTGTTAAATATTTTTAAATAAGCTACTCAGTGATACCAAATTTGACCTTCGTAACCGACCCCCTGGGGGTCAGAGGGGGTCCAACTTTGAAATCTTAAATTATAACCCCCATTTTTTATTGCAGATTTGGATTCTACGGACAAAAATACGTAACTTTTGTATTTGATGTTTATTTCGAATCCTCGTTTATCACGGTGTAATTGAGCATATTAAATCGATGCATATTTCGGCTTTTCCAACGGGATTTTCCCTAATCGAAACTAATTGGGGAGAATTTATGACATCAAGTTCCTCGTCTTTTGCAATAATAGCGTTTCCTGAAAATCACCCGTGCCGATTATTTCAGTAGTGCTACACAGTTAAAATTTGATCCATTTGCTGTAGCGTCACTCCACAGCTTTTATAGAATATCTCTTTCATGACCAATGAGAATGTTCCATAACACAGTAAAGTACACTGTAAAAAAATTGACCCTTTTGCTGCATCGTCACTCCACCGCTTTTATAGAAAACGATTACTTTACTGTGTTATGGAGCATTCTCATTGGTCACAAAAGAGTTATTCTATAATAGCTGTGGAGTGACGCTGCAGCAAATGGGTCAAATTTTTAACAGTGTAGCACTATTGAAATAATCGCCACGGGTGATTTTCAGGAAACGCTATTCCTACAAAAGACGAGGAATTTGACGTCAAAAATTCTACCCAATCAGTTTCAATTAGGAAAAATCCCGTTGGAAAAGCGGGAATATGTATCGATTTAATATGCTCGATGACACCGTGATAAACGAAGATTTGAACTAAACATCAAATACAAAAGTTACGTATTTTTGTCCGTAGAATCCGAATCTGCAATAAAAATGGGGGTTATAATTTAAGATTTCAAAGTTGGACCCCCTCTGACCCCCAGGGGGTCGGTTTCGAAGGTCAAACTTGGTATCACAGAGTAGCTTATTTAAAAATATTTAACACGTATATTTACGTTTTTCAATCTCATATATATTTTTCGAGTTATTCGGCCGTTTCCAGACTTTTCGGACACCCTGTATATTTTTTAAGTATGCTTCGTGATTTGTGTATTTATTATTGTAACAAAAATACCAATTACAAATATATTAGATCATTGCGTATTTGAAGTTTTTATTTAATGTACTTTAAGGGGAGGTATCAATAATTTTTTTATTGATTCTTGTTTTATTGGTTTAAAAAGTTCTTTGAAATTTCCCGAACTCTCTTGGAACTCTCTTGACGTTATTTTTTCGTAACCATTAGAAATAATTGTAAAAATTCAAGCAAATACATCGACTCGGACACGCCCATCGATTACAATACTTGTTTTTTCTATTCAAAAAAGAAGAAACTAAAAATCTAGAAAAAAATATTTATATAGTGCTGTAATGCGATACTTGGTATACCTTTTACTTTTCATTCATCACTGTGTGACATTCCAGGAAATAGACAATCTGAAATTATAAGTCTTTTGATTACTTTATTTGCAATACTAGAAATATAATATCTCTTGAAAATACTTCTAAGAATATTTTTTATTAGAACGTATAAAAATAAATTGCATTATATAACACTTTATAGTAAATTTATTGTGCGGTCTGCCATTTCCATATTTTTTTGTATTTATCCATATCCTTTTAAAAGTTGAATGGAGGCGTTGTGTGTTTTTATATACAAGGTGAAACCCGTCGAATTTCGACGAAAGTAAATGTTTAAGAAGGAACTCTTTTATTGATTTATAATAAACCTACAAAATTAACTGCAGTAAAAAATGCATCCTACAATGGTCAGTGTAACTCTAAATAAAAATTATTTAAAGCTAAAAATAAGAAAAAAATATTATTTCTATGAAACTCCGTTGTCCAAATTATTAAAATTACACTTTAATCGCATATGTAAAAATATAATAAAGCAAAATATAATAAATATCAGTTATTTACATGAAGTTATCAATTGAGGGTTTTTTGTTTGGTATAAATGCGTATAAAAAATATTTCATATTGACACGATCTTAGAATGCCACGTGCATTCTAAACCCGCCATAATTTTCATCTTCTCAAAATTTACACGCGCGCATTTTAATTTTTATCAATTTAAAAAAAAAATGGCGTATTTTTGCCACAATTACAAAATTCTTAATAAAAACTATAAAAAATTAATATGTCAAGAATAAATTGAGATATAGCTTTCAAACAAATTGCATTTAAAATTACATATTTTTTCCGTATACGATGGTGTAAAAATTAAAACTGTGCGATTGTTAGAAGTATAAAATTTGTAGTACCAAAATTGCAAAACCGAATTGCATGTGAAAGTGTTGCCATGCGCAAAATGACGTATGCGTTATGCACAGATACGTTTGGCCTTTATAATACAGATCAATAAAATAGTAAAGTCTTTCATCGTTGTCCCGTAATTCAAGTATGTTTGATAGTTGTTATATGGCGTTCCAAAAGTGGTTTATTAGTGAAAAATTGCTGAGCCAGGTAACAACCGAACTGGCTCAGATGTTAAAGCAACAGCCTAGTACTCTGTGGTCACAGACTCGATTTTGATAAATTTTAAAGGTGATGAACTTAAATATAAAATCATATGTGGCAAACAATTTTCATAAACTTTAATTAGTTTTAGAAAACAAATCTAAAATAAACGAATATTTTTTTTTAATTTGGCATTGCTTTAAATTAAAAAAATTTAGTGACTGAAAAAAACTGTCTATCAAGAATCTTGAACATAGTCCAACGAGCACGAATTTCAAACTTCATAGAAATCAGTCGCTTAGTTTTTGCATCATAAAGGTGGTATATTTTCCATAGGATAAAATCCAGTCGTGTATTCCGTTAAAAAGGATTTATCTCAAAATGAATCTTTTCAAAATCACAAACAAGATATTGTTGAAAGTACTGGATATATTCACACGATATGCCAATGTTAGTTAATTTCCTCGATCCACGTATCGGCCGAAGTGGCCCAGTGGTTAGAGCAAAAGAAAAAAAAAGAGCAAAAAAAGTTATAGCAAAAGTGGTTGGAACAAAAGATTCCAGATTTCGATTTCTGGCCATAGCTAATTTTCACTCCAATTGGGTTTATTGTAATTAAAGCATGCGTTTGTATATATGTACCTTATATACATTTATATGTACCTTTAACCCGGGAGAACGCGCGCAGGGCCTAAAAGACCCGGAGTGCGTATGATTTTTTCATTTGTAACCACTAATATTTTTGAGTAATCTTCAACTTATTTTATCACAAAATTTGTAAGAATTGTCTCCGTCTAAATAAAGTGACTGTAATAATTTGATTTTATTGGTGACAAAATTAAAAGTATTCATACCCTATTAAGCGCGCGTTCTAGTGAGTTAAACGGTTGAATGTAGGCGTTATTTCTATGTGGATGTGGATTTTAATAAGCATAGTAGATCAATTGAATAATAAAATCTATTCATTGTTTTCGGGTCAATCATGTCTATATTTGATAGATGACTGATGACTTTCCTAACATGATTTATTGGTGAAAAATTGCAGACCCAAGTGACGGGCGGAGTGACAGAGTGGTCAGCAGCCTGGTAGTCTCAGGCTCGATTCCTGGCTTTGGCTAATTTTTCACTCCAATTGGATTTATTATATGCATGTCTGTATAATATTTGTATACACCTTTAAAAATATCAATGCAAGTGTTATTTACGTGTGCATGTGCATTTTAAAGTATCTTTTATTGTGTTAGCGAAACCAACTCTACAATTTATCTTTTTAACACTAATTAAGTTTTCATTTGAAAATCTTTTGATAATTTTAATTTTACTTACATTTTTAATCCCTTAAGTGGTTAATTATTTTCCGTTCAATAAATTAAAAATAGCGGATTCACACCACTATTATTTAAATAAAATATTCGTAAAATTTAGTATAAATATTTCCGCCTTTCAATAGTATGAAAATTTTCTTAAAAATAATAGTGGTGTCAAAAAGCTTTAAATGATAAATTAAACAAATTCGTCTTGCCCGAACGGCGCTCGAGCAAACCAGTTAATTGGTTAAAATATCTGTGCCTCATATGAGGCAGCATGAAGTTGGACAAAAAAGACTCTTCCAACAGCGTCATAAAAGTAATCACGATTCAATAAATCGGTGTGTTTGATACCAAAGCTACTAATTGTTATCTTATTTTTGTGGTACAGCATTTGTCAGAACTACTTCGTATATTTCGCATTCGCAATTCGTAAGCGATAAAAGTTTCACGAAGATGGGATGCCAGGTTATTGCACCGCTGTTGTGAGCAATTATCTGGATACCTCTTCGAAATTGGAGTGAGCATTTATTCGACTCCAGTGGAATTTCGTCGCTCAAATATGTTTTCTACTGCCCGTACGAGTAACATAACATTACATTAGAATCTGTGCGTCAATCGTTCCATCCACGCTGGTGTTCCAAACGCTCCAAAAGTTCTTGCCTTCATTAAAAATATTTATTGTGCTCAGGCTGTTATTATTAGACGTGCATTTGTTTTGATACCTTGCAAGGTCACTGTTATACATATTTTTATAAGTTCACGTACGTCACTAAACTTTAGTGTGTGCGCCCTTGATAGCTCGAAAAATGTCTAAGCGGCATTCTATATCCTGCCAAATTACTGTTCCTCCACTAAATATCCTCTAGTATAGAACACTCAGAAGCATTAGCGGCAAATATATGAAGTTTATAAGCTGTTTGAGTAAGATGCTGAAACATTTACCGAATGTGTTTAACGGTTCTTTTATTCACAGTAAGACTGACCATCTTTGCAGATGATCAACGCTCCCTGTTTCTTTAAGCTTATCGTACATCGCTTTTGTGATTTCGCATGAGAAGGGTTCTATCCATGACAACATGGAAATGTTCACTGAAGATAAATGGGTGATTTCGTTTCATAAAATGACTGCACACATTGAATTTTCTCTTGAATTGACGCCGTTTCGGATGAAAATGTCGTTCTTACAAAGTCCTCCTTCCTTAAGTCACTCTTGAAGGATGAATCACGTCACGTAATCCACAGAAAAAAACTACTAAAACTGGCTTATTCAATAATACAATAAGTTACATTATTTTACAACCTATTAATTTATAAAGAATTATTATAATCAGGGCAAGACTCTTTATTCAACCTCTATTACTGTTGTTTGATACAGTTTTGAAAACTTACTCTAATCATAATACTTATTAATGCACTGTCAATAAACATTTATATCTCTTTACTGCGTTTATACCTCAATGTGTCATTTCTGCCCATACATTCCTATAAAATGAATGATTGTTACAGATTTGTGCATCGACCTTTAATATTTGCAACATGAATTTAGGATTATCCTCTATAAAAATGATCGATTCATAATCAAACAAATAAAGCAAATAACTTATTACTGGAACTTTCATACTAGGTATAATTTGAAATATCTCGAAATATCTTTGTTTTTAGTTAATAAATTTAAATTCAATTTTAATAAAATGTTAATATAAACAAGGAAATGTTATGTGAACAAATATATAGGGATATATTTATAAATTCTTGCAATCTTTAATGGAAATATGATGATTTTTAAGTATTGTTATTACCTTTAGAGAATGCATGCATGTTTTCAGTACTCGAGGAGTTATAAATCATAGCATACTAAAGGCTCGTAAAAATAATATCAAAATGGATAAAAACAAACTTTTCTTGTTTTGATTGAATCATTAAGCTATGAAAAATTAATAATTTTCCATAAACATGCGCAGACGTCAGCTTTAAACGATAATTGAAACAATAAAAACACCCGGTTTGTTAGGTTTTGTTTTGTAGCACGTTTCAAAGAAATCATTATAGAATAGCTTGGAACGTCTCAAATCGGTCATCAAAAGTAATGTCAAGTAAACTTCTTAATTATTTTTCTTTTATCACATTAAACTTGCGCCTAATAAAATAAAAATATGAATTAACTTACTTTCATTATATCGATTTTATGGAAAATGAAAAGTAATAGAATATTCATAAATTGTTATGAGTAATTTGCATATAATATGGAAAAAATATTTTTCAGTTTAGTTTTAATAAAATGATAACACAAAGTAAGAAATGTCATGTGTTAAGATTAGGATATATGTCTATAGATTTGTTCTAATCATCAATCTAAATATAGTGATTTCTAAGTAATGTTAATACATTTAGAACATGAATATACGTTTTATCTAATAAAGAAGTTGTATATCTTATTATACAGCAAGTTCGTAAAAAAATAATGTATAAAAACAAACTTTTCTTTTTTTATTTTCATCATTCAAGTGCGAAGAATTAATAATTTTACATAAAAATATACAGACGTCAGCTTTCAACGGTTACCAAAAGAATAAATATTCTCGGTTCATTAAGTTTTTCTTATGTAGCACGTTTCAAGGAAATCATTATGGAATAGCTTGGAATATCTCAAATCGACCATCAAAAGTAATGTCAAGTAATCTTTTGAATAATTTTTCTTTTATGCCATTACGCATGTACGTAATAAAATAAAAATATACATTACCTTACTTTCATTATATCGATTTTATGGAAAATGAAAAGTATTAGCATATTCATAAATTGTTATGAGTGATTTGCATATAATGTAGTAAAAATATTTTTCCGTTTAGCTTTAATAAAATGTTAACACAAAGTAAGAAATTTTATGTGTTAAGATTGGGATACATATTTATACATTTCTTCTTATCATCAATCAAATTATAGTGATTTTTAAGTAATGTTAATACATTTAGAACATGCATATACGTTTTATGTATTAAAGGAGTTGTAAATCTTATCATACAGCAAATTCGTAAAAACCGATAAAAACAAACTTATCTTGCTTTAATTTTATCATTCAAGTGCGAAAAATTAATAATTTTGCATAAAAGTATACAGACGTCAGCTTTCAATGATTGCCAAAAGAATAAAAACATTAGGTTTGCTTATGTGGCACGTTTTAAAGAAATCATAATGGAAAAGATTTGAACATCTCAAATTAGCCCTCAAAAGTAATGTCAAGTAATCTTCTGAATTATTTTTCTTTTATGCCATAAAACATGCATCTAAAAGAAAATATATATATATGAATAACTTTAGTTTTATAATAACGATTTTTATGGAAAAAGAAGAACAATGGAATATTCGTAAAATGTTTTGAATAATTTACATATAAACTAGTAAACAAATTAAGATAGTGTCACCACACTATCTTAAAACTATGAAACTGATCATGAATGCCTTTTATGTGAAGAAAAACTGTACATTTTGTAAGATGAATATCTAAAAATACAGTTATTTAACGAAAAAGTTTTTTTTTTTTTTTTTAATAAAAAAAATCCCGTTCTGTTTAAAAATAAAGAGTATAATTAAGAAAATTTGTCTATTGTTGTAGTTTTTGTATTGAGAAAAAACTAATGCCTGAAAATAAGGTACATTTAAAATTATAAGATAACATACGGGCATTAAACTAACATAATAATTCTATCAGATAGAGTTTTTTTAAACGTTATATATATATTGTATATAAAATAGTAAAACTAGTTTTCGTTTTAATTTTAATAAAGTGTTTATATAAACTATGATATGTTATGCGAAAAAATATTTCGGTAAATATTTATAAATTTCTCGTAATCATCAATGAAAATAGGGTGATTTTTATGTAATGTTATTAACTTTAGAGCATGCATATATGTTTTCAGTATTAAAGTAGTTTTAAATCATAGCATACGGCATGTTCGTAAAAAATAAAATAAATATAAATAAATAAAAAGCATACAAATGAATAAAAACAAACTTTTTTTCTTTAATTTCATCATTTAGCTGCCTAAAATGAATAAATTTATTTAAAAACATATGGACATCAGCTTTCAAGGGTAATTGAAAGAATAAAAATTCTCGGTTTATTAAGTTTTTCTTATGTAGCACATTTCAAGGAAATCATTATGGAATACCTTGGAATATCTCAAATCGGCCATCAAAAGTAATGTCAAGTAATTTTCTGAATTATTTTTCTTTTATACCATTAAGCATGCGCGTAATAAAATAAAAATATGAATAACCTTAGTTTTATTATACCGATTTTTATGGAAAATAAAGAAGAATAGAATACTCATAACATGTTATGCATAATTCGCATTTAAAATAAGAAAAATATATTTTCGGATTTAATTTTAATGAAATGCTTACATAAAAACAATTTTTTCTTGTTTTAATTTCATCAAAATGCGAAAAATTAATAATTTTACATAAAAACGTGTAGACGTCAGCTTTCAACGATAACCGAAAGAATAAAAAAAGACGGTTCAATAGGGTTTTTTTAAAACTAGGACGCTTCAAGAGAATCATTACGGAATATCTTGGATCATCTCAAATTGGCCATCAAAAATAATGTCAAGTAATCTTCTGAATTATTTTTCTTTTATGCGCCTAATAAAAGAAAAAAAATGAATTACCTTAGTTTTATTATATAGTTTTTATGGGAAAAGAAGAATAATGGAATATTTATAATTTTTTTTTTTATAATTTACCTTAATTTCCTGTGTATAATCCGCGGATTAAAGAATTCTTTTTGGACACAGAAATTTTATATAGTGATTGAAAACAAATATTTACGGCGATCTAAGAAGTTACATTTCTTTATAAACAAATTTTTAGTCGAAAAATAATTGTTTGATCCGCGGATTATACGCAGGAAATTACGGTATATATAAACTAGTAGAAATATTTTTCGGTTAAATTCGTAACGTTAATGGGGTTTTTTCGTTTCATAAAAGCACAGCACATACTGAGCTTTCTCTTGAATTGATGCCATTTCGGCCGAAAATGTCTTCCTTACAAACTCCCCCTTCTTTATCCCTTTGCGGCGAAGAGCAAATTCATTGCTTAAGTGTTGAAATTAATCACTGTCACCGGAATTTGAAAACAACTTTATTTGTAAACAAGAAAAAAACTATATTTCACGTATTCAATAAACAGAAATTTTTTTACCAAAATTCCGGTGCCAATGAGGCGTTTGGGAATTCAAATTAAGTGATTTCATAGATATACTGTCGCGCCGCAAGGGGTTAAGTCAATCTTGAAGGTGCAATCGCGTCACATATTGCACAGAAAAAAAAATTCTTATTTAACTGACCTCTCCAATGATACAATAAGTTACATTATTATATAAACTATTAATTTGTAATGAATTATTTTAATCAGGGCAAGACTTTTAGATCACCCTGTATTACTTTTGTTTCATGCAGCTTTAAGGGCTTTCTGTAATCATAATAATTATTAATGACGCTGTTAATAAACATTCATATCTTTTTTCCATTCATATCTCTTCTCATATTGGATACAATTTGAAATACCTCTAAATATGTCCTATTTTAATTTATAAATGTAGATCTAAATTTTAATAAAATGTTAATATAAACTAAGAAGTGTTATGTTAACATATCGAGATATATTTACAAATTCTTGTAATCTTAAATGAAAATATGGTGAATTCTAAGTAATGTTAATATCTTTGGAGCATGCATATACGTTTTATACATTCAAGGGTTTGTAAGTATTAGCTTAGTGCAGGCCCATAAAAAATAATATGAAAATGGATAAAAACAAACTTTTGTTGTTTTAATTTCATCATCAAAAATTAATAATTTCACATAAAAATATATGGACGTCTGTTTTCAACGGTGACCAAAAGAATAAAAATATCCGGTTCATTAGGTTTTCTTATGTAGCAAACTTCAAAGAAATCATTACGGCATAGCTTAGAACATCTCAAATCGGCCATCAAATTTAATGTCAAGTAACCTTCTGAATTATTTTTTATGTCATTAAGTATGCGCCTAATAAAATAAAAATATGAATAACTTTACTTTTAATGTATCGATTTTTATGGAAAATGAAGAATAACAGAACATTCATAAAATGTTATGAGTAATTCGCATATAAAATAGGAAAAATATTTTTCGGTTTAATTTTAATTTTAAATATTTTTTTAGATAACTGTCATGCAGAAATGTTTTTCAAATAATTATCCGCAGATAAAAAAAAATCTGCTTTGCATCGGATTTTTATTATAATTATTGATCAAAGAACAAGTTACACTTTACTAAATACAAATTCAGTCCTTAAATTATTTCTTTTTTCTGCTAGGCTTACGGTGGAATTTACGGTAATCATTGGCCTATCAAACATGTTAATCCGCTTTTTTTGTCAAGTGTATCTTATGTAAAGTATCCCATGGTGATAACACCACATTTAGGTTTTACAAAATTTCACATTTTAGTTTTAGATTTTTTCCAAACTAATATAGAATTTGATGCAGGAACGTATTCACTTTGTATACAAGAAAAAAATATTTTTCAAGATACTTATTCATAAAAAAACGGCGTGATTTCTTCATCAATACTATTTGGCGTTATTACACACGCCATGCAAACGATACTATAAAATAAGATGGAAAAATAGCATGGAAAATTGTCCAGTTCTAAAGATACCAAATCTACTGTCCTAGAAATTAAAAAATTTCCTTTACTTGCTATTAATTGCGATATCAGGATGCAGTAATAAACATTTGAGTCTTTATTATTCTTACATTAAAAAATTTGCAGCACTTAGAATATATAAATTCTCTTTATAATTTTTTTGTTTTCAACAATGAAAATAATACTATCTCGTGTATTAAAAAAAACCCCTATTCCGAATGTACCTGCATTGAAAAAAATCATCAGGAGTAATAACGCCAGTGAATGACGTCATTAGCCCGGTATATTTATTGCGGAGTACATTGCAACCTCTATTATCTGGGGTAATTGGAAACGGTGGTACCTCGGATATCAGAAATCTCCATTAGTTAAAATTATATAAAAACTCTCCGTGCTTGTGAATTCTACATGTCTTAGAATATAAAATAATAGAACCTCTTTAGCCAATAAAAATAAAAATAAATTTTTGAATGTATATTCTGCAAAAACTCGCGTATTTATCGACCCCCTAATTTTTTACTGAAATTTATTTGTTCAAAATGAAACCAAAAATGTCACTTGCAAGTGCGAAAATGTGATAAGTAATCTAAAACAAATCATTGAAAAAAAAAAGATGATAAATTATTATTTTTTTTGCATATTTTATTATTGATACGCATAAAAAGCCAGAATTTTACAATATCCAACGGGTTTTTTCTATTTTAATTGACTGAAGTATAAGTAAATTCCCTAAATTTATTTATTGAAAATTTTCAAAAATTCTTCGACATATACATGAATATGGTACATAAAATTATAAATCACAGCTCAAGTAGTTTAAAAAAGAAATCAACTATTTGTAGCAAACTTTAAAAAGCAAATTGAAATTTTATTACAATCCTAATTAAATAGTGAAAAATGCATTTTTAAAAATAAAACAAATCTCAAAAGAAATATAGTAAAAAAATCATTTACAATAATTTGTTAAATTTACACTTTTTTATTAAAAAATCTGTTACCGTTCTTTGAAAAAGTCCAGAATTTCTATCAGTGGCAACACGATAACAGGAATTTTTAAGCAACAGTAGATCACATAGCGTAACATCGTTTCATTACTCCAAATATTTTAGTGCAGTTGTTAGTGCATGAACAATTTAATTGAAAACTCATTGAAAATGGATGATATTTGATCGTTTTTGTAATATGTATATCGGGCCGGTAAGTGCGCTTATGTTTTTATCGGCACAGCAGCCCAATTCACTTTTTTATCTGTCGGCCGTACCCATTGAAAATGTTCTGCCGAATCGTCCCGGTAAATATTTTTTCTTTTTTCTTTTGGAGAATTTTAATTAATAAAATCTTTTTTCTTAATATGTGTTTTAAATTTTATATTTAAAAATGATTTAGTCATATAATTAATGCAACTTCCATAGATGTAATTTTTTTCATCTGACCACGGTTATCTTCAGAAAGGGATTGGAAATGAAGATAGTGACGTCACAGTAGAAGTGCATTTCTTTTCTAGAGTTGCTAAGTTTCAGGATTTTAACATACCGTTGTTATTTTAGAAAAAAATGTTTTTAGCTTTTCCGCCTTCTTTTTTCCTCGCTGTAGCACTCGTTGTGCAACAAAAAATAACCTGAGATATTAGAGATACCAGCTTTAGAGATTTCAGAAAGATGTTACCTGACCTTTAAATAATGAGAGCATTTAATAAAAGTTATTTAATTAATTCTTTCAGGTCCGAATTTTTTTTTCCAATTTTTAGGAAAATTTACTTTTACATTAATAATATTAACACTAGATACCCCAAAAAATTAATTAGAATTAGAACTTTCATATGAAACTTTTGGATGTTTAGAAAATATTTTATTGCTACAAGATTTAATTTACATTACAACTTTCTAATAGTTTTTACGCTTTATTACACAAAATTCTTTCAGGGAAGTACCTTTAATTCTAAATTTAAAATTTGAAATTAATGTTTAAAATGAATGAACCGCAAACGGCTCAAAGATAATTAAGTAAATAATAATAATTATTATTCCTAAATACCTAAGCAAAAATGAAGTCATATAGTAAATGCATAGTCATTTACTAACACAACTACATGTAAAAAAGTAGCAAAATATTTCTTAAAACAAAATAATACTTCATTAAAATACGTGTACTATTAATAGTACACCAGACCGAAAGAATTAATTAAGCGTGTGTTTTTTAAGAAATTTATTATCTTAACAGGTATTACGAGTATAGATTTATACGATTTCTTTTATAATTCCTTTACTTCCCGTACAAAAATAGATCGACTGTATTAATTTAATCTAACACCTCTGAGCGTCTTGCAAATGGGTAAAATTGTAATGTTGTTTTCTGAGCATTTTATTTTAAATGCTCAAAAACTGTTATTCTTTTAATAATGTGAATTAAAAAAAGGTAGTTACAAATGTGAAAGTTGTCCTTGAGAGCATTATTCATTCTAAAACGTATTGAAAATTCATTAAATCTGTAGAATTGCATTATTTTTAAAATTCTTCCTATTACAAAAAAACCTGGAGCTTAATGAATCGAATATTACTTTCCAAATACTTAGAATTTTAAATAATTTTCAATCATCCATGTGTCATTCTGAAATTTCTAAGTTGTAAGCGTATGTATATTATAAAAAGTGTGTAAAAAATCCAATCTGAAAATATCTTAGAACAAAATTTGATTGATTTTACATAAAAATGTAACAACGTCTATTAACAGCTTTCACCTGTTTTCCAAAGAATAAAAACGCCTGGTTCATTAGCTTTTCTAACTTACTACGCTTCAACGTAATCATTATTAAGCAGACTGCAACATAACAGAACGGCCATCAAAAGTAATATCGAGTCATTTTTTGAATTGCTTTTTCGTATGACACAAAACATGCGCCTAATATAGCAGAAATATTCCTAACATTATTTCTATGATATGAATTCACATTGAAACTAAGTAAAGTAAAATATTGAGAAAATCTCGACATGTAAAATAATTATTTCCGTGTAAAAATAGCATTTCAATAATCGGTCATAAAATATACTTTTCTTTTAATTATAAAAGTATATTTGCATGGATATTTTTTTCTTCGTACATTATAACGAGAAAGATTTACCTCTATGTTGTAAGTTTTTTCCGAACTCTTCCCTCCTCACTTCAGTATTAATATCGTTACGTCACAAAACATGAGCACAAATGTTAGAGATATCAGTCTTAGAGATTTCAGAAAAAAATTTGACCTGATCACTTAAATAACGAGAGCAATTAATAATAGTTATTTAATTAAGTATGCGAGTATTTTAAAGAATTTTATTATCTTAACAGGTATCTTAACAGGCATTACGAATATCGGTTTATACGATTTCTTTTATGATGCCCTTGCTTCTCGTATAAAAATTGATTGACTGTACTACACTGTAAAAAAAGGTGACAAACCAGTTGAATTTGGCGCCCAGAGGTAAAAAGGTGTTACCATTTGACACCCACGGGCTTTGGCACCAGTGGGGTGTTGTTTGATCCCTCACTGGGTGACCGTTGGAAGATTTTCACCCCTTAGTCCTTTGCGCTTTCTCTGTGACGTGTGTCCTTCTTCGACTCGCCGTCACTGGTGGATCAAAACAGGTTTTCTCCCTACGAAGACTATCACCGCGCACGCGCTATCCCAACCCAATTTCGTTTAGAACTTCAGATAACTAACTTTTGGCGAGCTTTTTAGGTAAAGCAATCTTTGAATAATTTCAGGACATTTGAACATTTCAGGGAAACGTTGAAGGTTAACTCGATGTCCGAACGGTTAGAGCGTTGAGCTTCGAATCATACGTTGTGGGTTCGAATCCTTCGCCGGTCCAAAATCGATTTATAATATCTTTTATTATTGGTTGCTTTTTGTTAATGCCATTATTCTCCCTTTCGGTGGCATCCTTTCACCCACTGGGGCACTCTGGATTACGGGTGCCATCTTTTCACCCTACTTAAGGGTGCTATTCTGGCTTCCCTAGGGATGTCACCAGTGAGACAAGCCTTTTACCCCTATAAGGTGCAATATGTCACCTGTAATTTTAACAGTGTAATTTAATTTAAAATCCTCTGAGAGTCTTGCCAATGGGTAAAACTGTAATGTTGTTTTCTCAGCGTTTCATTTTAAATGGTCAAAAACGGCTATTATTTTACAATCTATGTAAAAAATACTTAGTTAAAAATGTGAATGCAGTCCTTGAGAGCATTAATCATTTTAAAATGAATTAAAAATTCATTAAATCTGTAAAATTGTATTATCTTAAATATTGTTCTTATTGATGTAAAATCTGGAGCTTAGTGAACTAAATATTAATTTCCAAACACTTACAGGGTTCAATTTCAATCATCCATGTGTCATTCTGGAATTTCTAAGTTGTAAGCATAAGTATATTATAAGAACAAGTTATGTAAAAAATCCAATGTGTAAATGTATAAGAAGAAAGTTTGATTGATTTTGTGTAAAAATATAACAATGTCTATTAACAGCTTTAACCTGTTTTCGAAAGAATAAAAACGCTCGGTTCTTTAGCTTTTAATACTTAGTATGATTCAACGAAATGATTACTAAGCAACTTGCAGCATTACAAAACGGCCATCAAAAGTAATGTCGAGTCATTCTCTGAATTGCTTTTTCGTATGTCACTAAAAATGCGCCTAATATAGAAGAAATATTTCTAACATTATTTCTATGATAAGAGTTCACATAGAAAACTAAGTAAAGTAAAATATTAAGAGAAACTTGTCTTATAAAATAATCGTTTCCATATAGAATGATGATTTCCATAAACAAAAATAAAATATATACATTTCTTTTTATTATAAATGTATTTTTATGCATAAATATGGATTTTTTTCTTCTTATAATGGATATTCGTACATTCGTGTAAAGAAAAAGATTTACTTCTAATATTTTTTGATTTCCCATAAATATTTCATCTTTCAGTAATTTTACATACATACATATATATATAAATTAAATAGGACAGAAATATCCTTTTACAGTTCTTATCGGATTCAAGTAATTCCTTTACCTGTATAGACGCATCCAAAAATTAAACTTGTGTTAAATAGAAAACATTAAACCTTCTATAATAAATGCCTAGCTACTCTGTTATTGAGATAATTTATTTCGAATTCAGTTTGAGTATTGTGCTGTTGTGGTATCCTTTATTTGAATATTTGATTATAAGATATAAGTAAATAAGAAATAAGATACCCATTCTGCTATTTCTTTAAATCTTTCGATGTGTGTCTGAATGTCTAGGAATCTGCTATCTGCAAATACTTTGTTCAGTGATAGATAATTAGATATTTTCTGGTGTTTTAGCTGCTACATATATTGTGATAGGGGTTAGATCCAATGAATTTACAAGCCTCTCGTCCATATTGTGGTTCCAGTCTGTTTTTTCTACGCTTCTTGTTTTGAAAGTTTAAATTTCAATGTTTTCAGTACCCAGAAAAAAATTGAATTAGCCGTCTGGAGTAGAGTCTTCAACTGAGAGTTCACCAACGTTTTAATGTGTTAACTCCTTCACGACGGGAGTCTTGCGAAACTTTTAATGTTTTGTCACCGTTTTTAATAGTAGAAATTTGTGCCTTTTTCAATTAAGAAATTGCTCTGATTAAATTCGGCAAATTTTATAGTAATGCCTGCTGGGCATACACAAGGATCTCTAAGCCTTTTTGTGGCACGTATACGCATCGCTCGACCTCAGGGGATTAACCCCTTCGTGACGGGAGGGTTTTACGTAATTTTTAAAGTTTTCTCATCGGTTTTTAAAAACAGAAATTTGTTGCTTTTTAAATCGAGAAAATGCCCCGATTAAATAAGGCAAATTTTGCAATATAATTTTACTGGTGGGATAAGCATGGATTCTTAAGCTTTTTTGCGGCACGTATACGTGTCGCTAGTTCCCAAGGGGTTAAAATTTGCTGTTTCCAATGAAATATTTTTTCTACAGGGGTTCCTATCAGAAATTTTGCCATGCTTAAAATGATAAAGACAACGTTCCTAATAACATTTTAGAAAGATCCAGACTAACATTATTCTTTGGTTTTTGCCAGCTAACAGAGAAGTCATTTTATTTTATGTCAGAGTCAGAATTTAGGATTATTTACTGAAAGCATTTCAGTTCACTATATTTTAGTGTTTAAAGCTTATTTTCGACTATCTGTTAGGATGACGTCATCATGAGCACGAGCTGTCGTGAAGGAATGAACATCGGCAGCAATTAGCATAAGAAATATAAGCGGGATACGAAAGGAAATGCGGATAAAAATGTCAGACAAAACCGCTCTCTTAAAATTAAAAATGGAATTAAATTTAAGGAATATCAATTCACAAGGCTGAAATAAAAAGAAAAGATAATTTAAGCACCGTGAGATTTCATCTCACATGGCTATCCGTAAAAAGTGCCTTACCTCGGCTCTTTTCATCCTTAATTTTGCCTGCTCTGAATAATTAAACATTTTATCATTTTACTGTTTAGATAAATTAATTATTTTATTTTCTTGTAGCTTTTTAATCACATTTCTCATACGTAATCCTATCCTCATCGCTTTTCTAATTTATAATTATGCTAAATCTTATGTAGTTTAGTATGCTGTTAAATATCTTCTCTAGTCTCCGAAAATTTTAAGTATGCAACACTACCCGAGAATGCGTGTAAATTTGGTGTCGACTAGAAAACCGAAGAAATGATTAAACTGTTCAATTATTTCAATCCTACTAAATGTTCCTGGAGAAATTCTCTCTATATATTATTACTTATGCATATTTTGTGTGTGTATGTGTGGCTGTGGATTCATCGATAGCAAAAGACGATCCTATAAGAATATATAAAAGTAAAATTCTTCAATGCGCTGAAATCTGGAATTATCTCAAAATAGATAAGGATTCGAAGATAATTCGTAGGAGCTGCAAACTTACACAAACATATTTTTGACGAATGTGTTTGTTTTATACAAAAAAAAAGTAGATAATTTTTTTATATATATGATATGATTAATAATGTTCACAATAAAACATGTTTTTCTTTATCGAATGAAGAACATAGTGGAAATTGTTTGAGAGTATTCATTCTATCAACTTTTTAAAATAAAAATCCGATTTCATGAATTATAGGGAATTTTACCAAATCTATTTAATATTACTTTCCTCAAATAATGCACTTTTCCATTTGTAAAAATTGAATATAAAATAAATAAATTATATTTATTTATGGTCTGTTTCATTGAAAAATATGTCAAATATGGTGTTATAAATAAGCAATACCATTTCAAAAAGTCAACTTTGGTAAGTTTGTAATATACAGAAGATCCTGAATGCGAATTTTATGCTCACTTGATGTTTATCTGTTACTTAAAAAATATGGTATCTATGCATTTTTATATTTTTATCTTTATCACAATTATTATGTGGAACACTTAAGTTTTTTCGAAAACTGTTCATGACCCACTATATTTGTTATGATAAAAAATATTCCTAACTTACTTGTAACCTTAATTTTACAAATAATATAATTCACTAAACTTTCGAAATAATCTGAATACTAAACAGAATATTACTTTCATAGAATACCCAAAAGGTTTTCATATTGCACATAAAAACCTTTGTTCAACCCTCCTTAAGAAATTGAATTGTTTTCAAATTTTGGAAATGATCCAAAAAAGTCATTTCATTAATGATGTTAAAATCTTCTGCATTTTTTCAAGAACAGTTTTCTATGTTCGAACTACTAAATTTTTTTTTGTTTTCATTTAGGGAAAACTAATTTAGATGAAGTCAATTTCCAAAATAGAAGCTATTTCTCGAGAAATATAATAATGTAAAGGTACAATGTACAAATATAGATGATGAATTACTCTATGATTTAAATGCAAACGAAAAAAGAATAATAAAACCTATGTGGCATTAATTCTGAATGCATTCAATTATGCGTCTTTAGAAATAATCTTCACTTCATGATGTCGCAGGAAAATAAACAGTTGAATCCGAATGTTCAAAATGGATCGAAGGCTATGCATTAGGACAGTTCAAAGTGTTATTGTTTATTCGATTATTCAAAAATGGTGTGAAAAGAATGGATTTCACATTTCTACATATATGCGACAATAATTAATAACAAGCCAGAAAAATAATGCATTAAGCATAGAATATGAAATACTTTCCGTCACTTCCTGAAATCTAGAACAATACTTCTTTATCCAGGGAAATGATGTATTATTGTTCATATCCAAATATGTATTCCAATACTTTTGAAAAGCCCTGTATTTGATCTGTCGGTTAATATGTAGAATATATAATGGGGAAATTTAGTTTTGTAAGAAAACGCCTAACAGGTTAAAAATTTCTCTTTCAGCAATTTATACTAATACATGTAAAAATACTTTAATACTTTGTTCAGCCTTGTAGTTTATGAAGTACTTTTAATACACCCCAGTATTTTGTTAAATTTAGTTAAAACAAAAACACTTTTATAATACTTAAATCACATTTCCAGAAATTATCATCCATGGATGACCATGTAGATAAATCTTTGGGTGACCCTATATATCATTTTATTTATATTCTACAAACATTTCTAAGTAAACTGAAAGCAGTTCAAAAATGCATCACTTATTTAAAAAACACCTTTAAGTAAATTACCAGTAGTAATATATTCATAATCATATCAGTAAGGTATATTTCATATATATTTCATATTCAGTAAGGTTTGTGAGTCCTTTTGTGTAATTCTGTATATCAACTATAGCATTTATACACACCATATAATATGCAGACATTTAGTAAAACTTAAAAGAGAATTTCACAAATGAAAATGCATTTCATCCATCCATCAGCTATCATCGATAATATGCAGTACTTCGGATAAGAATATAAGGTTTGAAATATTTTGTGTGTCCCTGTAAATGCTATGAATTATTAAGTCTCAGCGGCGTATATAAATTATGTGATACTTGAAATCGTTTAACTTAGTTAAAATATGTTCCAAACAATTCCCTTCTTTATTATTGTGTAATGGAATTCTTTTGAGTGGCCCTGTAAATAAATAATAACTATTATTTCCATTGCATATTTTAGTGCACTTTGTGAATCTATATAAATTTAAATATGTTTGACCGGGTGTAACACCTTTAAAATTCATTTGAAACGATTTTTTCCATAGGCCGTAGTGTATCAGAAAACTTTTGACTATCCCTGTAAATAAACTCATCATGATAGAAAATTCATTTTCAGTAGGATTCGTGCTAAAGTAAACATTAATAAAATATAAAAATTTCATAGCAATCCGAGTATATTTACGGGAGTTAGAGCGCGGACAGACGACCAGACAAATCGAATGCACAAACACTTTTCAACTTTTTTAGAAAGAGTTAAAAAGAGAAGAAACGTCCAAATTTGCTTTTGACAGAAAAAAATGTAAAACATGAACGTACATTCATGGTTTCACATTCAAAGTACACTCATAATTCATACATTAGGAAAGGTACATTCACTGATTATACGGAGTGTTTTTAAGTGAATTTTGGGGTTTTAACGCTTGATCATACGACACCCATCAAATCGATAGTTCAATTCTACTGAAACATTGATAAGCAAAGTCGTTTGATTTTGTTTGGTTTATTTTTATCGTCCGATTATCTACACTAGGGATATAGGACCAGGGGGAGTGCCCTTCGTGGTGGTCTTTCTAAGGGAACCTAATCCATATTTACGCAAGGTTCGAAGAAAACCACGAAAACTCTGAACGGTTAGGCCGACGGCAGCGATTGGATTCGAACCCAGCACCTGCAGTCTACCAGTTGAGAGGTCATACCTCTCGGCCACTGATGGGACCCGCAAAGTCGTTTGGCTCAACCGACCTGACGTCATGTGATTTCTACCTAAGGGGGTTCATAAAGGATTGTCCGTATGTGCCCCTACCACCAGCTGACCAATGCAGATGCTGCAAAAATGATCACACAAACACTAATAACCGTTTAGGAAAAACTGCGCTATCGACTTTGTGTGTGGCGTGTCACGAAATGTGCTCACTTTGAACAGTTTTCAGATGAAACTGTTTGGGTAGCTCTTTCATTTTGTGTATAAATTATAATTTTAAGTTTTACGTTATAAATGCTACCAGGCATTAAATCTCCAATATTCATTTAGAAACATCCCGTATTATTATACTGTAAAAAGTGATAAATGTTTCTTAGACTAGAAAAATGTACTAAAATGAACACCAAAAATATACAATAACTTCTTCCGAGTGACCGAAAATTCCGAGAAGCATACCTTTACCTTTAAGGGTACTCAGGACTCTTAAAATCGGAAAAATGTTAAAAAGAAAATCATCTTATGATATTAAAACATAGTTTTTATTGAGATGAAAGATATAAGTACGTTCTTTCATTTTATGCCTTTAAAAAATTGCAAAATGCAGAACTAGCATTTACAGGGAGCTCCAAACTGTCAGATATTTGACGAGCAGAAATTGGTACAATATCTTACGCGCAAAATTAGAAAATACATATGGCAACTAGAGTGGATATTTTGGTGCAGACTTATAAATCAGATTGTAATAGTTACCTTGAATCTAAATAAATTTATATTTAAAGCATTTTTCTATTTTTAATACAAAGTTGTATTAACTAATATAAATTTTTGAAAATTTCAACAACATAATCACCTCAGAAATAAACTTTTTTCAACAATAAAAAAAAAAATAGGTTCCGTTTATACAGATTAACATGAAATATATATTTTGAAAATTTTATGTGAAAATACTTTTAAGATTTTTAGATGTCGTGCGCGCTATGAAATTTCCAATCCAATCCAATCCATTCCAATTATTATCCAAATTTCATTTGGAGGAAAATGACTTCCAAGTTTCGAAAACGTTGTTTCAGGTAATGAGAATTTCGAGAAAACAATTATATTAAAATGTTCAGAAAAGATAGCAGTTTAACATATAAAAAATTGAAATTTCGAAAATTTGTAAGCTTTAAGTGTCTTTAGACCACTTAAGGGAGACCCGTACCTCATTTTTGGCCAAAAATCATCAAAAGTTCAAGAACTTTTTTTTCTCAGAAAACGATAAAATACATATTAAAACGTGTTATTAAAACCATTTAAAACGTGTTTTCCTGAAAATGACTTTTTTATATTTTGCCTAAGTTCAAAGTACTAAGGCTCAGTGGTAAAATGATTTAGAAACAAAGTGTTTATGTTTTTAGAATCTTAAAAAAAATTGCATCAAAACTAAGGAGAGATATTTTTTTTTATTAGTTCTGAAAATTTTACCTAAATTGGTAAACATGAAAATTATAACGAATTTAAGGAAATTTACCACGCGTATTTTTATTAATTTTTTTGGACGATTAAAATAGAAAATTAAAAATATCTCTCCTTACTTCTTTTCTATATACTATAACACTATTTAAGAAATTTTAGTAATACCAAAATATTGAAAATTGAATGAGGAGTAGTAATTTTAAAAAGTGTATTTTTCGACAAAAAAAATCATAAAAATCCCCATAAAAAATATACTTTTTAATAAAAAGTGAATTTTTTTGCTAATTATTCCTTACAAGAAGATTCTTAAATACTACACCAAAACTCACTACTTTAAAATCAATAATAAAAATTTTGGGTTTTTTCTTACGGGTGTCCCTTAAAAACCTCAAAATGCTATTTAGTTTCTAAATTAAAAAAAAATTGTAAAAGAAAAAAATATTAGCTTTCCATCTTTTTCAATCGCTTCTAAGTAGGTTTTACAATGTAATAATCGATTTTCTCAAATCGAAGAATCAATTTCTTTTTCGGATGCTATTTAATTCAAAGTAAATATATTGACATTCAGAGCGAGTTTAACAAACAAAAATACTAAATTAACAACATTAACATTAATATGAAAATTAAAATCCTTTATTTTATGCACAAACCCCGTTATGCAGCTGAATATATTTAACTGAGAGTTGATAGAATGCAAAAAATTGATTTTTGGATAGATTGAATTGGTTAATGCATTGTAAAAGCTACAAGAAAACTTTTTGTAAAATGACGGGCAGTTAATAAAAAAATATGTTTATAATTTGATCCTTAAATTTCATAAAATAAATTGTTTCCGAAGTTTCTAAAGATAAATGGACAGCTTTTCAAATCTTCGGCGACTCGGAAGAGGCTATGTTATATTCACGATGGTGATGGTTGTACATTTTGGTAAATTATTAAACATTTAATTTTTTAACACAATCAAACTGATTGGTAAAGTTATCATACGAATTAAATATTTCCAACTGAACGAAAAATTGTCCCAGCCGGGAATCGAACCCAGATACTTGGCTTACAAGGCCAAGGCTTTACCTTTAAGCTAACTGGGCACAACAACCGGTGAGCATTTTCTGCTCAGATAACCTTGTAAGACATAACAACTGGTCTGTCATTAAGACAGATCAACACAAAAGACCGCAGGTAAAGGAACGCCTTAGTACGATGGGTACGTAGATAATTTTTTTTTTCGCACAGTTGGAAATATTTAATTCGTAAGAAACGTTTCTCTTTTTTGTAGTGTATATACAAATTCACATTGCATGTTTTAAAAGAAAATCTAATCCCTCCAAGAACTATCACAAAATTTTAACCATCTCTATAGGATCTGCAAGTAAAAATCTGACGAAGTACCATTGGTCTTGCTATCTTTTGTGCCAACACCATCATCATTTCAGTTCTGGTTCTCACCGTCAGAGGCACTGGAATTTCCTGTTTCATAATCTACAATTTTTCTTTATTCGATATCTAAAATTCTATGGGTGCTTTAATCAATTTGAACTGTTCATTTTATTAAGCCCCTTACATTTACTTGTAGCTCACTCCGCTCATTGGTATTGCAATTTACTGTATTCGTTTTTATATTGTTTGCAGTTTCCATTTTTGACGAGCTTTCGGTAATCGATGTTTTCTTTTAAGCTTTTTGGCTTCTTTTGGCCTTTTAGAAACTTTGAACAAAATAAAATTGCTTCAAGAACTGGCGTTAAATTGTTAACGCAAAATTAGTCATATTAAAGTAATAATAATTAATAGCAAAACTAATCATAATTTGATTAATTGCATTTTTTCATAAAACCGCAACTGATAGCAGTATATAAAAAGAAATACTGACAAGAGGAATGAAGTCAAACATGTTCTTTGCATTAGAATAATTTATAACACGATTATTCAATCGGTAAATTTGTTCGATAAGGTTATTTGGGTGAAATAGTCCTCCAGTGTTTGTGTCCGGGATGACTCAGTCGGAAGAGCATTGGTGGCTTCAGCCAATACATCCCTGTTTCAAATCTTGGCCCGGACATTTTTCACCCTCTTGGAAATTTACATCTGTTATGTTCTTTGGATCTTCGAAATTCAAATATAATTACTCATAAATTTTGTTAGATGTTCGGTAAGCCGAGTGCAATCGAAATCATTTGGTCAGTGTTCCTTAACTTTTGGAGGCCAGTTTATTGTAATAATGATTTTTTTCTAAAATCCATTTTAATTTTTGATTTGTTAATCATTTAATTAGAAAAAGTGTTATGAATACATCTGCATACATAGATGCATGTAGTGACTGTAAATAACAAAAATAAAGAATAACAGTTTAACTGCCCAGTTAAACTGATGACATTGAGCTCACTAGCTACAAATACTAATTGTACATTAAAGCTTTATATTTTCAAGGGTTAATTCCGTTCGAAAAAAAATTAAGAAGGGGAAACAGCTCTCCCCTTTCCTCTTTTTTTATACTTAATCATTGAACCTCCTATACTATCAAAGACATGCTTTATCATATAAAAAATCTATATCCAAAATTCAGAGCAAATGAGGTAATTCTTAATAAAAACCCATTTAGCATTTATATAATTTAAAAGGAGTTATCCCCATCTTTTATACTTAACCATTAAACATCCAAAACTATTCAGAGATTTGAACGAAATCTGAAAATTCTGCTTGAAAAACCCATTTATATAAATTAAGGGGGGGGGAGGCATTAGAACCCCTGTTCCCCCTATTTATACTTATTCAATGAACACCTAATAACAGTCACGGAATCGCCTCATGAGCATGATCCTAATCTAAATTTTGAACGAAAACTTAATTCTGCATGAAAATCCCATTTATATCAACTAAGGGGAGGGGCAGCAGCCCCCCGTTCTTCCTGTTATACATATCGAATGAACTCCAAAAACTAATCAGGGAAGCGCCTTGTCAGGATATACCTACAGACAAAATTTCAAGTGGATCGGATATTTTTATCATGAGTTATCGCATTACGCACGAACGCACGTACGAACGTACATACAGAACGGACGGGCACATAAGCTCTCAGGCTATGATAGCCTGTGAGCTAATAACGTAGCCAAAAACATTTCAATTGACTACACTGGATTTAAGATAAACAAATACATTTATTTGAACACACAATGTTCAAAGAAACAAAGACTAAATATTTCGATAGTCAGTTAATACGATTAAACATGGTCGTATGTCGACTTTGGAATAAATAGGGCATTATTTGAGTTTTTTACGGATTACAGAATACAGATAAAAATTATCTTACACATTAATTCTGATGTCAACATTATTTTTTCTCTGCATATACTAAATCATAGCTATGAATGTGGTATTTTGACAGTTTCTGCAAGCGGCTTTTATTGTAATATATTTACATATCGTTAAAACACGTTTTTCGATGATATATATATATATATATATATATATATAGTTTAAAATTACACATATTATCAAACAGTCTGTAACTTTACAACTGCATAGCACGGATGTTCTATTTTTATTTGTAATTTATTCCTTTTTAAATTATAAATCTTGTTGATTTTTCACATTTGATATATTTGTAGCTTGCCCATTAACATTGTGAAAAATCATCTACACTATTAAAATCCTACCGTATGTATGTTTGTTTGTATGTATGTATGTAACGCTATCTCCTCCGATCCAGAAACGTCGCGTTTGTTTTGAATTGAAGGGAAAAAATCCCGGGATCCCGAGTTGCCCATTCGTTTTTTTTGTCTGACCGTCCATCCGTCCGCTGTCCGAACGTCCGTCCGTCTGTCTGCATATAACAACTCAAAAACTACCCAACCAAATCGTTTGAAACTGAAAATATATAATTATTAGATAATTTTGTCGAGTCATTTCAAAATGTATGAAAATCGGATGCATAGTTCGATTACAGGGACAATGAAAAGGATTCCGATACATTACGTCAATGGGGAAAAAAGTTTCAAGTGCATTTTAATGGTCTTACACTATTTCGAACATAATAATGTAGATATACATCTATGAAGTATATATTATAATATACATTCTGTACAATCTGTGGTGCAAATAATATTTCTTATTGATTTACAGGGCCACACAAAAGTATTTCATTGCATAATTATATATTGAGACATTGTTTGGTACGCATTTTAATAGTATTAAACTATTTAATGGTTTATGAAATTTATATACGTTGCAAAGAAGTTATATATAATGGAGCAAAACTATCCAACCAAATCGTTTGAGATTTAAAACATATAATTGTTACATAAATTTGTGAAGTCAATTAAAAATTTATGAAAATAAGATATATAGCTGAATAGAAGGGACAATCAAAAGTATTCCATCACATTACGGTCAATAGGAAAAAATAGTTTCAAGTACATTTTAATGATAGTACACTCTTTCGAATATAATAGAATTGATATTTCATGTTCTTCAAGTTTTCTTTAGATAGACCGACTAGCATAGCGGGCCAAAGCTGCTAATATTTATATAAAAAACAGCATTATTTCGTTCAATCAAAGACTTGAAATGAATTAAAAGCCTTTTTCCGTATTGGTCGCGCGTTAGTATTTAACGAAAGTATCACCAAAGATCGCTTTAAGCAGCCTTCATGATTTTGTTCATTTCAATGTTTTAAGCATAAAATGCAGTTACATCGTTTAGAGTTGTATTTTATTTATATTTAAATGTTTTTTAGTGGTTATTGGATTCTTTTAATTCGTTATAGAATAAAAGCTGAAAACAAATGGTGATGAGATATCTATATTACTTTAAGAGCAAACGGATTTATTTTTCTTAATCCTCTGCAGTCAATAAAGAAAAAAATCCATGCTTAAAAACTTGCGATACATTTTTTAAACGAATTGCGATAGTTTTCGAAAATTGCATTAAAAAACTTCATCAAATTGTATTTAAATGTGCATTTTTTTTTCCATTCGACGATATCAAGATTGAAAATGTGTGATATTTAGAAGTTTGAAAATTTATGAAAGATAGAATAAAGGCAAAATTTGATGGTCTTCTGTCGCCATTTTCAATATGACGTCAGCATTACTCATAAACATGCTTGCCCATTATAATATACATTTATACATAGAAAGATAGTTATACATATAAATGCATTTTGCTGTCTCCATCAAACAATACCCGGCAACCTAGGCCAAGCCTTTATAAAAAACTCAAAAAATTCTGTTCAATTGATTACATCTTCTCTCGAGAATCCCTTTTTAACTGAACCTTTTTCAGATATTGCGAGTTTGGACATTGCACGTTTTTCTCATATCCATGTATCTGAGAATATTTTAATTCCATTCACAATTTTTTTATGCAATATATTTTTTTCGAACAAACTTCTCAAAAAAAGTTATAATATTTATATATAAAATAATTTAAACAAGTCGAAAATTACACGCCAAACATTGCAAATGAGGTGCCTTTGTACAATAAGTTTTTAAAATATTCAGATCTTGGTGTAATACTCTATCGAATACAATCATGTACGATATTGTATTCGAAATTTTTTGTGTGTTCCAGTAAATTCTATCTGCCTTCTATTGTACAGGAAATATCATGCAATAAACATGAGCTACGTATATCAATTTCATAAAAGTGAAACAGTTATTGTAATTAAAACACGTGCAAACAATGTTCCCCCCACCTATACCATTATTAAATGGAACACGTTTGAGCGGATTTGTCAATTAATATCAAATATTTTTTGCACACACATTGTTCAGAATGCATGTTTTAGTATATACTACATACATGCATATGCATTTTTTTATGTTCAAAAGAGTGTAACATCATTAAAATACACTTGAAACTAGTTTTTCCCATTGACCGTAATGTAATGGAATACTTTTGATTGTCCTTATATTTGAACAATAGATCCGATTTTTATAAAATTTGAAATGACTTTACAAAACTATGCAAAAGTTATATATTTCACATTTTTAACGATACGGTTGGGTAGTTATTGCGTTGTTATATGCGGACAGATGAATGGACGTACTGAACGACGTCAATAGATGCTACGTGTTTATTTAATTATGATTGCACCTAAAAATAATAACAATTTTGATTGGACTTCTAATCAGAAATGTAAAGATATCTATTTTATAAATATGCATAACCAAGATTTTCCTTTTAAAATTATTTTAATTTTTATCGATATTTATAAGAAGTTTTTAAAGCTTAAATTTTTTGCAAAGGATATTATCAATCAACAAACCGCATTCGACATAAATAACACACTAGTTTTGTATGTGTTAAACTAATTTTAAATGTTTGTACTTTATTTTACTCGCCTTTCTTGTCACAAAAGACTTTTTAGACACTTTAAATCATGAAAAAGATTCTTCTCAAAATTGAAGAACCAGATTTTCCTTTAGAGTAAATACTTTCACAAATCATTTTGACAGTTTAAGATCGTGTAAAGCTTAGAATTTTATTTTGGGAGAAAGAAGAAGTCATTTTTTATTATAATATTATTAAAAGTTTTCAAAGTATTAATTTCAACGATTTTTTAAGTGACGTGAAATTTTTACAGTGTTACAATTATTCAATCAAAATTGTAATTATTAATGTTGTCATAGATTAGGTATTTTTAAATGGTTGAAAAAATATTCTTAGAACTTATATTAAATTTAAAATGGATTATAATATAATATGTATTTTTATATTTTTATTATAAATTTTAACTCATATTATAGAGGAGAAGAGGGTACATTGGGACAAAGACTTTTGTACTCACAATATCTGATGGGGAAAAAATTCCAGAAAATGACACCTGGGTTTTCTATTATAACATGTTTACAAATTACAACTCTCTCGAAAAAACAGAAGGATTCCAGGTAAGCAACTATGTTTTTGATGCTCAAAAGTGATTTTTCAAAGTTAGCTTAGGATGAGAATATTTTTAAAATATTTAAAGCTTTTGTAAAGAACTTTTAAGAACATAAATATACATATAATAAGATTATTTGTTACAATTACAAAATATGTCCAACCAATTTCCCAAAATTCGGACTAACATGTTATTTTAAAAATTGGTCGTTAGGGGTACATTGGGACAAGAGCAAGTGGAGTACATTAAGGCAGTTTCAATGTACCCCATTATTTATTGATATATCAGAAACTTTCAACTTTTAAAACTTACACTTTATTTTTTTTTCCATTTACAACAAATTATTACACTGTGTCAAATAAGGTGCGTATTTAGAGGGAATTTTTATTTAGTACTGAAATAAAATTGGCATATAATTACTTCCTAACTTTCCTACTAGTACATGCCGTGCACTTATTAACATTTCCTCTTTGTACTTACTTCCTATAGGTGGTAGTCTTTTGATGTAGGGGGTTTAGGTTCATTCAAATCAAACGTCAGCCCCACCAGTGGCCGAGAGATTCTGACCTCTCAACTGGTAGACGGTGGGTGCTGGGTTCGAACCCTATCGCGGCCGTCGGCCAAACCGTTCGCAGTTTTCCGTGGTTTTCTTCGAACCATGGATTTCCTTGCGTAAATTCGGATTAGGTTCCCTTAGAAAGACCCCCACGGAGGGCACCACATACCTTTCGGGCCTATATCCCTCGTGTAGATAATCGGCCGTCATAAATTAAACCAAACCAAATCGCACGTCAAAAGTGCTTTCAATGAATTAAGGCGACAGTGGACTTTCAAAATCACGAAATTAGACAAAGAAATAGTTAATTTTTTTTTCGAGAATTATGTAACTAGATGCTCAAATCAATATTATAAAAAAGATTTTTTTTCAATCATGAATCTTCTTCTTAAAGATATAAGCTTTGATATTTGAAAAAACTGTATACATATATGCATTTTTTTTAAACTTAAAATGCTGCTTTCTTTAAATTGAAAATTTTGCACATTTCGGATGTTTGATACGTTCCATGTGCATTCTTAATTACCAAATTCTTTTAAAATTTATACTTTATATTCTCTATACAATAACAAATAACTATTAGCATGAAAAGTTGAATTTCATGAATATTTTAATGTTAAAATTTATGTGAATATAAATAGTTACTATGAAAATATATAGCTACTTTATAAGAAAAAATGAAGCATAATTATCAAAATATTTTTTCTGCTTATATATTCGGTGATTTTTTTTTACAATTCATGACAATATCCATTGTAATATATAAAGGTTATTTGTTTTAAAAATATATTGCCGTATTTTGTGAAAAGAAATGCGCATGGGACATTTTAAAATATGACAGTTTCTCGCTTTAAAAAAATAAAATAAAAAGTTAATAATTAAAAAATATATATATTATTTTACCACCAAATTTTAAACATAACTGTTTAATCTTGACATTAACACGCCTGCCAGGTTTCAAATGAATCCATTGAAAACAGAAGGGTTTGATTTTTAATGTCCACTGTCCCCTTAATGTTTTTGAAATCTAGGGAAACGTTTTCTTGAAACTCTAGATCTCGTATGATTTGCATATAAAGCATGATTTAATAATCGCAACATTCAAAATGGATTCCAGTATACAATAATTTGGCATTTAACCTCTTCAGTCCTGATGTCACCTCGAGGAGACACTGAAGAACATCTTTTAAATTAATTTAAAATCTTACAAAATTATTAAAATTACTTCTAGACTCTTTTAATAAATGTGTTTTTATCCCTAGCATTGACATATCAACTTCTACATCTTTGAAAATACTTTTTATAATAATTTTAAACTAGTTTTTGTGGTTCCACATAATATTTGACTCTTGTTGAGGAGGTTAATCAGTGCGGTTTTCGTGCAGATGATTTTGTAATTTTTCACGTAAGAGAAACCACAATGAGAATCTTGACAACATAAGAAATGTTTGTATTCAAGACTCAGATTTTGAAAACCATCGAAATATTAGTGTTCTTATCTACTGAAACTATCTATTTCTATCAAAATTCTCACTAGCAACAGTTTATTTACTGCATCAAAACATGAAAGATACAGTTTTCCTCTAAACACTCCACAGGAACATATCCGAAGACCTTTAGCAGAAAAAAATAAGTAAAATCTAAAAAGCCTCGTATTCTAACATCTATTCTAGAAAAAATCAGACTAGAAAGAAAATAAATCGTTAAAAATCAACAAAAGTACAGAAAATTAATAGAAAGTAAAGCATCTTCTAAAATAATTCAAATATCTATTGTAAAAATTCGACATCTGATTGATACCGACAGCTTCCAAATGATTCTGAGTTTTAAACAGCAACACTGATCCTACACATAAATTTTCATAAGGAGATAAAACTGTTTGAAATAGATGAATTAGAGTGATGAATTAGAATAAAATAAATTTTGCTCTTATCAAGTCTGTGGAAAAACAATCTGTGTTTTTTGTAGGTTTCTGTATTATATAAGCTGCATAACATCAATTAAAAAATGATTTTTTCAAAGAAAAGAAAAATTACAAGATTATAATATAATGTATATAAATAACGAAAAACTTGTATAAATAACGAAAATATAGCAATAGCTACTGGTAATAAAGAAGATATTTTTAAAAACTTCCTCAGCCCAGACCTTTATTTGGAACATCATCAAAGGTATTAACAACCACGAAAATTTGAGTTCATGTAGAAAATATTGATGTTCAATATTTGTGCTCAATATTTATACAAAAGCTGCCGTAAATTCTTTTTTAAAATATTAAAAATTACTATGCATAAATAGGCATTAATTTTTTTCCAAATTTATTAAAAAATATGGTGCCTCAATCTGCCCCCATAAAAATTTAACTATTTCACAATGTACTCCGTTCTGAGGTAATGTATTTACCTGCGTGTTATTTATAATGCGTCTGTCTATTTATTTTAATTTTTATGTTTTATTTTACACGTTTCTCTGCTCACAAAATTCATTTTAAGCACCTTAAATCATCAAAAAAGATTCTCTTAATAACAAAAGCACCAGATTTTCTTTTAGAAAAAAAATATCTGGTCGCAAATTATTTTGGCAGTTTAAATCAAATTGATTTTTATAGATATTTATAGTAAAAAGTAGTTTTCAGAATTTAAATATTTTACAAACAATATTATCAATAAAAACTGTATTCGACGAAAATAACACGTTAGTTTAAAGTGCGTTATAATTATGTGGAATTTTTATACATTTTTAGACGCATTACTTGTCATAAAAGCCCTAGTTTAAAACTAAATCTAAAGGAAAGTTCTATCTCCTTGGTATTTGAATATTTTCACACTCTTTTTTTTTTCATTGGATAGCTGACGTTGATTTATATATTCTCCCTTTTTCACTTAAAAAATTTTATTTGCAGATTATTATTTTTTTTAAGTTACTTTCACTTTTGGAACCGATTCCGAAAGCAAAAGTATAATTTAAAAGAAAAAAGGGCAGATGTACAGATTGAGGTTAGTTATCCAGTGTAAAAAAAAAATTTGAAAATATCGAAATACAAATAAGATATTTGAAAAGAATTTTTCCATAGGTTTAGCATTATAATGCTTTTTTGATTAAAAAACATATGTGTGTATATATATACATTAAAATAAAATCATCAGGTTTTTTTTAAATACTTACACAGATCATTTTGATAGTTTACAGACATAATAATTTATATAAAAAAATTTTTATATAAACTTTTTTCGAGTTAAAATATTTTAAATCATCAATCCAAAGATTATGTTCTCAATAAATAGTAAATTTGTGTGTTGAATTTATTTTAAATTTTTATAATTTATGTTACACGCTTTTCTGGTCACAAAAGCCTTTTTTATACTCTTTGAAACAACAAAAAGTTTCTTCTTAAAATGGAAGCACCATATTTTTATTTAGAAGAAAATGCTTGGTGACAAATCATTTTGGCAGCTTAATCCTTTAAATACCGGTTATTAAAGTTTTGTGGAAAATATTATTTTAAACTTTTATTGTTAATAATAATCATCCTAATTGATTTATTGAAGTTTAACGAATGTTTCATTGTCTGAAATCTAATGAAAGCAGTTACTATGAGTATCATTCAATTTTTATTCCTGTGGCAATAATCTAAGGAAGAAAATAATTGGAAAATATCTTTTTACTACAGGATTTAACAGATATTACAATGTTTTAACATTTTTGGTGTTTTATCACACTTCAAAGATATGCATTAAAATATTTAATTGCTATAAAGGACGTCAAATACTAATAAAAACATTAGAAGATCTTAATAATTTTTTACATGTTTCGATTGAATTTACTCAATCATCATCAGAAAAACAAAATACAAATAAACACAAAGACGGAAAATGACAATAAACTATTACAAATGAAATTTAAAAATTTTTAAAAATAAAAATCACGCGCGTTATATTTTAATTACGTATCACGTTGTTTTCCATCTTTGTGTTTATTTGTATTTTGTTTTTCTGATGATGATTGAGTAAATTCAATCAAAACATGTAAAACATTATTAAGATCTTTTAATGTTTTTATTAGTATTTGACGTCCTTTATAGCAATTAAATATTTTAATGCATATTTTTGAAATGTTTTTAATGGACGTATAAGAAAACTTCTATTTATAATTAATGTTTTATCACACGTTTTCTATTAAAAAAAATAACAAGTATTTTAAATTTAAAGAGTGAAATGCATGCTTAAGTGTGTTTGGGAAACATTAAAAAATAATTTTTATTTATTAAATTAAAATTTTCAAATTTTACGTGATGGTTAGGCGTATTATTTGTAAACAAAGTCACATGTTAAAATTTGTCACATACTTTTTTTTTAATAATTAAATTTTAAAATTTGTTAAAAAGATGGGGTGGTATAAAATCATTATAACTCGAAATATTATTTGTAGAACTTTATTTATTTTCCTTTAAAAAAACAAAAATGCAAGATTTAATCTTGATTCAGATTTTTAAATGTCTTAAATTAAAAATATTTAAAATGAAAATGTAAAATTAAATTATGTAACTTAAAAAAAATCATGTTTTCAAAATTAAATAATGATAAATCAAAATTAAAGTAAAATAATTGAAAAAGACATGTTCCAAATTTGAATTATTTATATCAAAATGTTTATTTACTTATGATACTTTAAAGACATGGTTAAAAATGCATATCCTAAAGAAAAACGAAATTTTCTCCTGAAATAATCCCCATGAAAACTATAGCTTGAAAGCTAGATTTCGAAAAAAATAATATTTCCTGTTCCAATTAATTTTAGAAAAAAATTTAAAAGTCATTTTAAGCAGAAAATAAAATAAAGAAATTTTTGATGTAATAAAATATTTTTTAGAAAATTTCAAAATTTTTGTGTCCTGGATTCCCTTAAAATAAAAAAATCGCCAACTGTTCAAAGGAAATTTAAATAAACCTTTATTATCTATATTATAAAGGCCAAACGTATCTGTGCGTAAGTCATACGTCATTTTGTGCATGGCAATACTTTCACATGCAATTCGGTTTTGCAATTTTTGGTACTGCAAATTTTATACTTCTAAACATCACACTTTCAATTTTTATACCATTGTATAGAAAAAAATATGTACTTTTAAATGCAATTTGTTTGAAAGCTGTATCTCAATTTATTTTTGACTTATTAGATTTTTTATAGTTTTTAGTATGAATTTTGTAATTGTGGCAACAGAAATATGCCATTTTCTCTTAAATTGATAAAAAATGAAATATGCGAGGTAAATTTTGAGAAGATGAAAATTACGACAATCACGTAAAATTTTAAGATCATGTCAATTTGAAATATTTTTTTTCATACGCATATATACCAAACATAAGAGTCTCAATTAATAACTGATCTTTATTATATTTTGCTTTATTTTCATATTTTTACGTATGCGATTAAAGTTTAATAATTTGGACAACTGAGTTTTATAGAAATTGTATTATTTTCTTAATTTTATCTTTAAATAATATTTGTTGGAGTATTAGACGGACTATTGTAAGATGCATTTTTTACTGTATCTAATTTTGTAGGTTTATTATAAATCGATGAAACAGTTTCTACTTAAACATTTACTTTCATCGAAATTCGACGGGTTCCACTTTTCCCTAAATGCCAAAATATAAATGTATTCATGAGAAGAAATGTATAGACTTATAATCACATTCCTACGCGCAGATAGAAAAAAGCTATTTTCTAAGACAAATTAATAGTCAATGAACTCAGTGACAATGAACACTCAATGACATGGACTATTAATTGTACGCCAGACAGAAATAGATGGTATGATCAGTATTAATTTTTATACATATTTATAATAATAATAACGTTTATCGAGTTTGCATTTTTTTACAGACAGTATTATCAATCCAAAAACTGTATATTTGACAAAAATAATTTACTAGTTTTATAATTGTTCAACTTATTTTAAATTTTTGTACTTTATTTTACACACTTTTTTTGTCTCAAAAGCCTCTTTAGGTACTTTAAGTCAAGAAAAATTTCAGGAATCAGGTTTTTTTCTTTAGAGGAAATATCTTCATAAATCACATAATTCACTTCATGACAGTTTAAAATCGTGTAAAATTTAGATTTTTTTCAGAATTTTTTTTTACATATTATTGAAAGTTTTCTAAGCATTTTTTAAATGGCTTATAGAGTTATATGGTTACTGTAGGATAATATTGGGTAAAATTTTTTATTATTAAACACCTCATGAATCAGGTGCTTTTAAATGGTTGAAAAATACAGGCTGAATCTTCCAGTAGTTGTTCGAAAAAATTCAATGATATGGAAATACGTGGTAGGATCAAAATATTCCCGGAATAGGTAAATTGTGGCCCCAGTGGCGTGGTCAGGGGTGGCAGCTGCTGCCACACAAAGTGGTCCTAGTTCGAATCCGGGTACGGACATGGATGGTGTGTTGTCCCTTTGTAGTGTAATAAATCATGTAATGGATATGTGTAATAAAAAATTGTTCTGTATTGTCTCTGTTTCTGCGTATAATGGATCAATCAAGGCGACAGCTATAGGCCTCAAAACGTCAAAACACTGTCAATTTGAATCAAATCTATTAGATCAATTACAAATGATGAAAAAAATAGAATAATAATTTTATCTTATTAGGCTGCAAAGGGCTTTCTTCAAGAATACTCACATTTTTTCCAGCGTTCATAAAACTGTTTGAAATACTCCTTGAATTCATTTTTTGAGACTTCAGTAGCTTTGTCACATTTTCTATTTCCTCATCTGAATCTATAAAACGGTATCCCTTCCACTTCATTTTCAGCCGTGAAAACTGGTACAATTCCTTTAGTGCTAGATCAGGAGAATAAGGCGAATGTTCCAGAGGAGTAATCTGATAAATAAACCTACACAGGAAATCGTTATAAAAATATTATAAATGTAAATTAAATATGAAATTAAAAAAAAATTATCATTACAAACTACGAAAAGCTGTGTCGATAAATAATATGGCAAGAATATTTAATTTAAATCTATATAAATATGTCAATTTTAAAAAATTCTAAAATCACCCCATATGGTATTTAAAGCAAAAATTAAGTGGAGAAAATGAAAATGGAAGTCTAGATTTAATACTCAGTCATGCAAGGTAATTTTTCACAATTAGAGAACAATGGTGGAGCACTGCTGTGTGAAAGAAGCCAATCATTTGCTGTCCATTTTTCAGGTTGTTTTCATTTTTTTGCATTTTGTAGTTAATTAAGAATCCCCAGATAATGTTCTTCATTCAACGTTTGGCCTTCAGGAATAAATTTCTAGTGAATGAGCCCTCATAATCGAAAAACACTCAAAACATTTCCATCTGCAATGGAAGAAAAGGGGTGCTCAGTCCGAGAATCATCTTCGGTGCCTGATCACTCTTCACGAAAACGCTTATGCCACTCGTACATAGCCATTTTTTCATGGCATAGTTTCTGTATGCTTTCTTCAGAATCTGGAGCATGTCAGAAGGTGATTTTTCGAGCAAAACGCAGAATTTGATGTTTGCCCGCTGCTTTAAAAGCGACATTTCCCAATCTGACGCATGAATTGCCACAAATGATCCACAGCTAAGTTTGACAGTACCGGAAACAAATTCCAATTGACAGTATGTTTTCCTTATCAAAGCTGCAAACCTCCAAAAAATATCTTTTCTTCAACGAACACCTGCGTGAATGTAGATGACTATTGTTGGTATTTATTGAATCTACCTGGCATTTTCTTCTTCCTTTTAAGTTTTAGAAGTAAACTAACACTATTGCTAGAACCCTTCATGAATGTCTTAAAGTGGGTACAAATAAAATCCGCTGAAATAAATGAGCAACAAATTATAAATAAAAAAATATTTTATTTTCCATCTTTTTAGTGGTTTATTCAACAAAAGAAATCAATAGAAAACCTAAAAATTAGTCTTTAAAAATATGCTTCTTGAGCTGTTATTAATAATAATTCTCATAAAATTATTAATTTAATTAAACAAGACGCAAGCGGGTTGCCTTAACTTATCGCAATTGTGATGAACAAGTTAAAAACTAACTGTTTACACTTTCTAATAATAATAATAATAATAATAATAATAATAATAATAATAATAATAATAATAATAATAATAATAATAATAATAATAATAATAATAATAATAATAATAATAAAATGACGTCTCCTTCACCAGACACCTAAAAACAATGTTATAAATGGTGCACTAACATTAAATTAAAATTATTATGTTTAGAACCACGTATAAATTCATTTCTGTCTGATATGGCGCAATATTTCAAAAATTTTATCAAAATGTTGACAAGTTTTATGTGTGTTAAATATATTTTAAGTTTTCGTTCTTTCTTTTATACGCGTTTCTTGTCACAAAAGCTTTTTTAAACACTTTAAGTAATAGGAAAAATTCTTCACAAAACTGAAGAACCAGATTTTCCTAGGAGGAAATGCCGTCACAAATTATTTTGTCAGTTTAAAATCGTGTAAAGCTTAGATTTTTTTTCTTTTGAGAAAAGAAAAGGAGTTTTTATTATATTATGGAAAGTTCTCTAAGCATTTTTTAAATGGCTGATTGAATGATATCATAACAGTAAGACAATATTGGTTGATTTTATTTATCATTAAACCTCTCGTAAATTTATGTACAATTTAAATTGTTTAAAAATACAAATTAAATCTGCCAGTAGTTGATTGAACAAATTCAGTTGTATGGATATTTTATAATAATTCCTTCTTTTAAATTTTAGATATAAACTAAGACCATGTCTACAACACTTCATGAATGTCTCCCAGCGCAGCGGATACAAATGAAAACAGCTAAAATGAAACAGATTTTTTTTTCAGAAGTCACAAATCCTAGAAGAAGTCATCTGGTCACAAATCATTATGACACTTTAGAAGCGTTTAGAGCTTAAAATTTCCTTTGCGGAAAAAAAAGAATTTTTTTATCATATTAGTGGATGGTTTCTAATTATTCTTTTAAATCGCTCATTGAGTGAAATGTTTACAGTAGGGTAATATTGCGTCAAAATTTAAATTAATAAATTTGTCACAAGTCAATAATTTTAATTTAGTTTAAAAATACATTTGGTAATTAAATTAAATGTAAAACGGATTACTGAGAAAATATGTTGTAATTTTAAAGTCCTTACATTCGTTAAAAATTATAAAACAAACCTTGTACGGTTTATATGCAATTACAGCTTTCTATTTTTAATCATGTAACACATTTTGTAATATTTTAAAAGTAGAATGCGATTATATAAAGTAGAAAATATGACGCTATAAAATACTTGAAAAAAATATTTATGCTTTATGATTTTTGTACTTTACTTTACATGCCTTTCTAGTAATAGAATTTGAATCATTAAAAAGATTATTCTTATAATAGAAGCATCCGATGTTCTTTTAGAAAAAATACCTAATCACAAATCTGCTTGGCAAATTTTAACCATGTTATTTTTTGCAGATATTTATAATAATAATAAGTATTTTAGAAATGATTTTTTTACAAACTATACTATCAATCCAAAAACTACACGCGACAAAAAATAACACGTTATTTCTATGTTTGTTAAATTTATTTTAATTTAATCTATATTTAAATTTATTTTATTTTATATGCCTCTTTGAGCCATTTAAAGGGAGGATGAACGTTAATTTTTTTTCAGCATAGCAATGTGAAATTTTGTGCATATATACATTTCACCAAAAGCATACAGAATACCTTCAAAAAATTTCCAAATTTGTTAAAATTTTTAAATTAAAAAAATAATTTTTAAACAAAATTTTAAATTACTTCTCGTGTCTTAATTTTTGATATATTTTCTTCCTTTACATTTTTATCTCTTATAATTCTATTAAAAACAAATTTGTATAAGATTTTTTTTACGCTCTTGAATAGTTAATATTTTACAGATTTTTTTTCTAAATTCCATACCGATTTTCATCAAAATTTTGAATTTTAATAAGTAAAAAATCAAATTTGGCTATCTTAATGCAGTCGAATTTTAAAAAGCTTACAGAATTTCTTTCTAAACAATATTGGTATATTTCCTTTTCAATTTCATAAATATTAATAAAAAATTACGTCGCAAAAAGCATTTCAAAAATCTAAAAACGCTAAAAAAATTAGTTTTGGGAAAAACAGATTTAAAGTCTATGAATACACTTATCTTTATTATTTACTTCTTAGAACCTTCATGAATGATGTTGTAATATGAAAAAACCGTTTTGTGTATAATTATACCACAGAAGTAGACCTTTTTGTGATAGTTTTCTTATAAATGATTTTGCTCAAATAAAGATCCACTACCCCCTTAAATAATTGAAAAGATTCTTCTTTAAAATTGAAGCACCAGATTTTACTTTAGAAGAAATTCTTTCACAAATCATTCTGACAGTTTAAGATCCTGTAAAGCGTAGAATTTCCTGTTGCAAAAAAAAGACAATTTTTTATCATATTATTGAATGTTTTCTTAATGTTATTTCCAATGGTTTATTGAGTGCTGTGAAACTCTTACAGTGTTATTACAAAGTGAAGTATTTTTAAATGGTTGAAAAATATATTTAATATGTAAATTTAAAATGAATTAAACAGAAAAATAGAGAACAGAAAATATTTTAATATAGAAAATATGTTGTATTTTTAAATATCTTATTAAAAATTTATACAAAATAAATATAGTATATTTTACATGCAGTAAGAAATTATTAGTCATGAAGTAGTTTTTGCAACAATTAAACCGTTGAATAGAATAACATAAAACAAATGCCAATATATATACATACATATAATATATATATATATATATATATATATATATATATATATATATATTCAATTTTAATCCTATTATACCTTATTTAACGCACATTCCTTCTCTTTAAAACCTCTTTAAACATTTTGTAAAAAGAAAAAGATTCTTCGTATAATGAAAACTCTAAATTTTTTTCTTGAACAAAAATACATTGTTAAATCATCGTGACAATTTAAAATCATAATATATTTTATAGATATTTGTAACAACAATACGTTTTTACAGCTTATTTTATCTATTTTTTTATTTTGCAAGCCGTTTTATAATCCACACATATTCAACACAAATAACACATTATTTATCTGCGTGTTTTTTATAATGCGCCTGTCTGATTATTTAAAATTTTTCTACTTGATTTTATACTCTTTTTGGCCACAAAAAGCTTTTATATAGATTTTAAATGAACAGAATGAATCGCTTAACATTAGAATCACTAGATTTTCTCTTAGAAAAAGTGGTCACAAATCAGTTTATATCATATACACTTTTATAAAAAGTTATAACGATATTAAGTTTTTATAATTTAATTTTTTTCTCAAAAGATATTATCAGTCTAAAAACTACAATAAATAAAAATATTTCACAAGTTTTATATGTGTTACATTTATTTTAAAATTTTCTACAGTATTTTCTACGCCTTTCTTGTTCCAAAAGCTCTTTATACACTTTAAAACAAGAAAAAGATTCTTCTCAAAATTGAAGAACCAGATTTTCCTTTAGAGGAAATATCTTCACAAATCATTTTGACAGTTTAAATTGGTGTAAAATCTAGAATTTTATTTGTAAAAAACAAGAAGTATTTTTTTATCAATTATTATTAAAAGTTTTCTTAGTATTCTTTTTAATGTTTTATTGAGTAATATGAAACTATTACAGTATTACGATAGTGAATAAAAATTAAAATTATGAAGTTTTCATGGATTAGGTAGTATTAAATGGTTGAAAAATACATTTAGTACTTAAATTAAATTTAAAATGGATTATTGAGATGATATATCGTATTCTTTTTTTATTTAAATCTAGCCTTCAGTAAAAAATTGCAAAACAAATCTCGTATGTTTTACATGCAATAAAAACTTATTAGTTATGAAATATTTTTTGAAACAATTAAAACGTTGAATGAAATAATACCACACACACACGCACAATTTATTTATGTGTATTTGTGGGTACATGATTGCATGCATATGCACATACTTACATTTAAATACTGTAGTTAATCATAACATGTCTGATAAACTGCTCATCTTCTTTTATACGTAATATTTATTACTCTTTTTCAAACATGGTGTGTGTTACCTTGGTTGTCCACTGCACATAGAGTCGATCTTTCTGATACTGCCTGTTTGACCTTTTTTTGTAGTTGTGCGAGTTCTTTACGATATTTTTAAATTTTATTACTCTTCTTTTGTTAAATTTTTAATAATTTCTTTCTTATCTTTATTTATTTTATTCAGCTTAAATTTTTTTTATTTTGTTATAAGGAGCCTAACATCGACATTTTAAACCTTTGTTAAAAGCTAGATTTTGCAAACAAGCTAAAACATAAAAGTTAATAATATTTCCTGTTCCAATTAAGATAAAATCATCATTTAAACGTAATTTTATGGAAACACATATTTCCAATGCAATATCAGATTTTTAGAAAATTTGAAGATTTTTGTGTCTAATCAAAATCTAAGCTCTTTATTTTATAAAAAAAATTTTTTTTTCATCCAGAATGCATAGATAAAACGTATTTACGGCATAAAGATGAAAACTTTTTAAAAAATGTATTGCAAGTAATATGTTTACCAAGTATTTTATTATTTAGTTTACTGATACGCATTTCTAATTATGAATAATTACTCGTATGTTTCGTGATTTTCATTGAAACCACTTTCGTTTGATTAATGGGATTGTTTGTGAGTTTTTGTATGTCTTTTTAGATGATTAATTATTTGATGAGAAACGTGCCAAACGGATACCATAACAATTGTTTCGGTGAATACAAGCAGTAAACAACAAATAAAACTTCGTTAATTCTATTCTAGCTGCTTAATTAATTGTATTTTCTGTATAATTCAATAAGTAATAAATATGATTAAATCTTATCGAATTATATATTTTAATTAGATAACTGTCATTAGTATAATACAATCTTTTTTAAATGAAAGTTTTTTCGACATTGTTTTATCTCAAAGGGATATAATCAAAGTACGGTTTATATCGGGGGTTATAAATTATCTCCTGCCTGGGTCCATTATTTAAAAATAATTATTATTCGCATTACTTAATCCCAGAAGCTTTTTGATAAAATAAGACATAGTTTATTATTCAAAAATATTTGAAAACGCTGATTTTTGATGATTTCTATTCTCAGAAACTGTCTAAAACATGTATTTTTTTTTTTTTTTTGGTTAAATTTAGCTTTATATTAGTACAATAAAAAATGATAAGATGGGATCGCAAACGAAAATCCTATAGAAGGTATCTGACTTACTAAGTATATCGTCTCTTGTAATGGTATTGTATTAGTTTCGTTGGGATAAACTTTTAAGTGCGTTTCACTTACATATATGTTTCCTTTTTACAAATTAAAAGTGGTTTGCTTTATATTCGATTGAAAAAAATCAGTTTTTCTTTTTACAAAATATGGATTTCCTATAGTCTCTATATTATCCACGTTCAACGATTTGGCAGAAATCAAAGTCCTTTCGTTGTTATTGTCGCAACGCGTCCGTGGTCTTACCTTGTTTTGAAGCGCTATAAACATATCTTACTCGAAATGACTTTTTTCAAACTTCGCGGGATCAGAACTAAATAATTATTAAACCAAATTCTCTGCAATAAAATAATAATATAATTTAATTTTATATTAATTTAATAATTTAGTTGTTATTCTATATTTTTCTCTACATCCTTTCAGTTGATGGTATAGCTATTTATAATTTTAACTACTCTAAAAATTATAGATTATACCTATGGTTTGCAAAGATAGACCGCGGCCCACAATTGGACCGCTAAATGTTTAAACCCGGAGAGCCGAAAAAAAAATGCAAATTCATTCATTTTTCCAACTTTTCTTGAATATAAAAAAGAAGAGTCACGAAATACATACTGCAGCGTTCCTAAATTTTATGCCACATTTTAAGAGGGAATTTGAAGTAAGATTCGAAGATTTTTACGAGATAGATAAATTGTTTACGTTCTTAAAACTCCCATATGAAGTTCCTCCAGCAGCAGAATTGACTGATGTGTCTGCGAAGTTGCTCCGTCTTGAAAGAATCTGTACTTCAAATACATATATTTCACTTGCAAGAAGGTATCTCCTTGAAAATGCCGTTAAAATTTCACCCGATAAAGAATTACCGTGTAAACACGTCTCAAAAATGCAGAAAAATCGAAAAAAAAACAGGTTTTAACCAGGCTACTAATGTTTTTTACACATTCTGTGAAAACACTTTCTCAAAAATGAATTTTGTAAAGAACAAAGATTATTCGAGATTAACGGACCCTCATCTTGAAGTCGTTTTTAGTATTAGCTGTTCATCCGTGAACAAAATAATAAAAAACTGGCTGAAGTCAGCAATTTTTTGCATTATTTTCTTATGAATACCTGCCTTTTCTACTACACTGCTCAAAACAATTAAAGGATATTGCAGTTTTAGGTGGATTTTGTATCTGGGAAACTTTCTAGCTGATTGATACATGGTCGACAGACATAGTAGGTTATATGAGAATAAATTACACATGTTTGGCAGAAAAAAATACATTTTATTGCGCATTTGTGTACAAAAGGAAAAAAACACAATTTGTGCATATGAGAAAAAAAGAATAAGAAAAGGTGTTTTCTTCAAAGAAAATCATTTTCAGCAGGGGGTATGGTTTCCACGGGCGGCCAGCAACGTTGAACACCTTTGAGGCATGGACTCAATCAAGCTAATAATGATGAGTTGGGGTATTCTTCCCCACTCTTCCAGAAGAGCTCTTTCCGATTCTTGGAGAGTTTGTCGGGGTTGTTGGCGGTCAGAAACTCGTCTTCCTAGAGCGTCCCAAACGTGCTCGATTGGATTCATGTCTGGAGAACACGCTGGCCATTCCATTCGAACGATTCCTTCCTCGAAAAGAAAATCCTCCACCAGGTTTGCACGATGTGGCCTGCAGTTATCGTCCATTAAAATGAAGTTATTTCCGATTGCTGCAGCGTAAAGGACTACTATAAGTCTGACGATCCAGAGCTTCATCTCGAATGATGTAGAGGTCAGTGCGCCCGTCAATGGAGATGCCACCATACACCAATACTCCTCCACCGCCAAATCTGACACTTTCGTGCACGAACGCAGGATTATTCCTACTGCCACGGTCCCTGCAGATGAAAATACGCCTATTATCCGGATTCACAGAAAAACGGGACTCGTCAGAAAACAAAGTATTGCTCCATTCATTTCTCCTCCAGTTGACATGCTCGGTTGCCCACTCCCTGCGGTCGCCACGATGCCTTGATGTTAATCTAACACATACCATCGGTCGGCGAGCATACAGACCTACAGCATGGAGTCGGTTTCGGACAGTCTGAGTTGAAATCCTGGTGCCTGTAGCCGAGCGAAGGTGTTGTTGGAGAAGAGTAGCTTTCATGTTTCGGTGTCTCTGAGCTGTTAACACTAAATACCGATCTTCATTAGACGTTGTCGCCCGTTTACGACCTTACCCTGGTCTTCGGCCTGCACCTCCTCTCTCCATAAAACGGTTCCAGACCCAGGAAATGACACTTTGTGACACTCCAATGGCTTGCGCTACTTCGGCTTGAGTTTGGCCCCCTTCTAACCTACCAACAATTCTCCAAGCTTCTGAATCTGTCAAATGACTTCGCTGAGACATCGTACTCATCGAAACAAAGCAATCACTGAATGCCGATCATCCTTGTCTTCATTCTATTTTATCCAGTTGAAAGTCAAATTTCATTCGCTGCCGTTGAAGCGACGTTTTTGACGTCGAACTCAAAATTTGCATACTCCACAGTTTGAAAACCAGAAAAATTTGCATTTGTGATTCTCTTCTTCTATTTTCGGCAAAAAAAATTTCGTTTATATCTTTATTTTATATAAAACTTCAAATATCCTTTAATTGTTTTGAGCAGTGTATATTATGTGTATGTAAAAACTTTCACAATATATACCTGTGTGAGGTAGAAATTTTTCAGAACGAATAAATGTCTTCATTATTTTCTATTAGATGTGTGTGTATCTAAAAAATAGCAATTTAAAAGTAACAAGTTCTTATATTAGTTTTGTCTTTTTTCGCTGGACCTCGATAAAAAAATTTCAATAGCATTCGGACTCCACTTAAAATTGCTTGCCATCACCTGGACTATACTATAGATTATATTACATTTCAAACGAAGTGATGTATTTGAATGGATGTATCAGCAATTAATAAAAATATCTCCTGACGATGACAGCGGTATTATAGGGAAAGTAATTAAAAATTTAAATAAAATGTGTATTTTTAACCTTTAAGATCTATAATATTATTATCTGTCTCACCTTTAGTAAAACAGTGAACTTTTTAAAGATTATTTTGTGTATTCTGTGATTAAATCAAGATGAAATATTAGATTTCGTCTTACGATTTTAAATCAAATTAATGTTAATGTATTATGGATAAACATAAATTTTGATTAAATTTGGTATTTATTATTTGAAACGTATTTTTTGAAGTGAGTTAGCAAGGGTTTACACGGTTACAGGTGCATTAAAATATTTAATTGCTATAAAGGACGTTAAATACTAATAAAAACATTAAAAGATCTTAATAATTTTTACATGTTTCGATTGAATTTACTCAGTCATCATCAGAAAAAGAAAATACAAATAAACACAAAGATGGAAAATGACAAAAAACATTTTGTCATTTTCCATCTTTGTGTTTATTTGTATTTTCTTTTTCTGATGATTTGGATATTGATTCATATTGATTTGGATAATAGCCTAGAGTCCTCTGAAGTGGGAAACTTATCTCTTACAGTCTCTTTATGATAGTGTGAGTGAGCAATTGCTTGACTATAGGACATGCCGTATCCACTGTACGAAGAATCTTAGCGGATTTTGTATTTTTAATGATAAATTTCTGTTTTTAATATTATTTATTGCTTGTGAAGTGAATTAAATACAATTCTGTATTACAGCCCTTTTTGTTGATTATAGACCAATTTTTGAAATTTGGATTTTTGTAATTTTTTATAAATGTAAGTCGCATCATTTGAATTACCTGTCGTTTAAATTTAAACTAAGTTTGACCAAAAGAATACATTATAGAGTCCCGTGAAATGAGTAATTTATTTATTTCTAATTGTGTACATTTATGGAAAACAAATTAATGTATACAAAAAATTCATAGTAAAATTAAAGAGATGTTTTTAAAAAAAAAGTAAAGTAGAAGCATAGAGAAGTACAGAGAGTTAGAAATTTACAGGCTTGTTATTTACAAAATATATTCTTCGACGTTTTAAATTATTTATTTTTTTAAATTTCAAATAAATAACATTTTCTTTTGTATTGAATACATAATATTTCAAATAACAGTAACTTATAAAGAAAAATGTTTTTTGTGTTTATTAAAAGCAAGAAAAATGTGAGTAATACCTAATAATTCATGTACAAACTAGACATTTTTGTCAAATTACACTTAATCTCGAATCTCTTTTATTTCCTTTCATGATTTATTAATTAACACAATCCACGGTGCAAAAACGTAAGCACAGAATTATGTAGCGAACAATAGATTTTCTATATATTTTATTATCTGCTTTATTAATGCATATTTGTAATAATTAAAATATGTTACATGGGATTTTCAATAAATCTAGTATATTTTGATTAATAGGGTTTAATTTTTACTAATTAATGTGATTGGAAACATACCAGATTTGCAATTTCACAATTCATCTCGAAAAAATAATCAAAAAGTAAATCTTATTTTGATCTTATCTCTTCTGATTTATTTTATTAAAATATATAAATTTATTTAACACAAAAGGGACGGCTATATTCGTCTTAGATGCATTATATTTCTACGTTACATTTTTTAAGATACATATTTTCTATGTTTGGGTTTATAATATAAATTAATCTACAGGGTGGTTGCAAATTATTTTTACAAATTAAGAGGGTTTGATAGTACCAATACATATGACCAAAAATTACATAGGAACTTTGGGTCGCGATCCACACTGAGAAGCAGAAAAGAGGAAAGTAGAAACATATCCTGCGAGATCAAGCAATACAAGTAATCGCCTCCTACATCATTTTTGTATCTGACTACGCAGCATATATTGTAAGACTATCAAGATTTCCCTGTATGCGATTTTTCACCTGGAAGAACCAGAATTTTGCTGTTTGTTGGTAACGGAGAAAGCCATTCAAACCAAGCATTATCCTTTAAAAGTGGCACAACACCATCGCTTTAAGTATTCGCTTTGTAACATCATTCAGAACTTTTCATAAATACCATGGCGGAATACATTTACGAAGAATTGGCAGATATGCACCTCACATCCGATGAAACAAAAGGGTATGAACGCAAAGCAAGAAGATTGTACGAACAGCGGTTTCGACCTCGGCGTATTTTAAGTCAGTCTTTTTCCAGTGTTGATCAACGACTACGGAAAACGGTTCGTTTGACAATTCAAACAGAAATGCAGAACGTTTGCGAAATGCGAGATGGCCAGAAATGGAAGAGCAAGTATTAGCTAGATTTGAAGCAGCTTCTTTCACAAGCACACGAGCAGTGTCCTAAGAAATGGATATTTCTCAGAATGTGAGATGGCGTATTGTACACGAAGAACACATGTATCTCTACCATATGCAAAACAAGCAGTCTTTGCAGACAGATGATTATCACAACTGGCAGACATTGTTCATTGGATGCTGGGAATGAAGATTAACGATCTACAACTTTCCTGAATTTGCAATATTTATTGATGTGGCAACATTCAGCAAAAAAGGCATTTTCATAATGCACAATCAACACACGTTTGGTCTGACAACTATTCTCACTGAACTGCCCCGCATAACTATCAGCAGCTATTATCCGTAAACGTCTGAGCAGGTTTCCTTATTGACAACCTAATAGGCCATTACATCTTCCCAAACCGTTTGACCGGCGCGACATAACTTATCGTCCCTGAGCAAGTGTTTCCCTCTTTATTGCAGAAGCTATTCCATTCCCCATCAAGCGAAACATGTAGTTTATGCATGATGTTGCCTCACCATATTCTCAGGATCCGTATCTTCTTGAATTCCGCAAATTCCACACGAAGGATCGAAAGCGGCGGATCTGTGGCTTGGCCTCCTCACTCACCGGGCCGTAAACCACTGGACTTTTTCTTCTGGGGGTACAAGGAATATTTAATGTACGAGATGCCTGTGGACTCATCTGAAGATTGCGTGTAGAATCTTTGTTGCCTCGGGCAAAATTCAGATCCGACCAGAAATCTTTCATAAAGTGTGTTGTTCCTTTGCCGGTCTCAACAGTGGAATGAAACGCGTGGTCGGAATTTTAAGCACTTGCTGTCAGTTTTTCTTTAATTAATAAATCTTATTATTAATTAGTGAAGTCTCGATTTGGTCTCGATCATTCACTTTCACAGCACTGTTGTATGTTCAGGTTGGAACTCTAATATTCATCTTTTCTGCCTCATAGAGTCGAATGCAACCCAATATTCTTGGGTTATTATTGGTCATTTTGATGGGTACTATTACCCCTGTTAATTTTTATTAACAATTTAAAAACACCCTGTATACAATAATGATATTGTTTCTAATCGTAACATTTGCATGCATTATTCTCTAATTTTAACCCAATGGTTTCCCTGTATCCCACTCCACGAAACTGAAGCGTTCTTACATATGGGTATAAAACAACACAACACCTTTGTCTCTGGCTATGCTGTCGAAAAATTCAACAAAAATCACTATCATAACACCAACTTCTGGTCAATTACCTCCAAAATGTTATACAAATTTTGCTCTATTACACTGGATCTAAATACAAAGTTCCTTTGGAAAATATTTACAACTATTCATTGAATAAGTAAAGAGCCAAAAATATCTAAAACAGTGCTTCCTTTCAAAAGACTATACACATTTTTTATTAGGACCTGGCATCCATAGTTAAAAATATAAGTATGAAACTTGGTTCACTTCTATGCATAACTTTTTATATTTTCCTCTAATACAATAAGGAAAATAGAACAAAATTTCTATCACAGCACATCCTTTCAACGTGAGACTTTCTAGTATCAGCTGAAAACATATAACACTGCATAACAAATGATCGTTCAAATTTGCTTTGGAGGTAGAAAATATCAAAAGAAAGCAATGCGACATAAAAAATAGTACTACTCTGTTATCCCGTCGACCAATTTCCCCAAATTATACAAATCGCCAAACTAATAGCCAAATTGTACATACTGACATAATTTTTATTTTAAATAACGAAAAAACAAATAGTAGGATATTATTAAAAATACAAATACAAATAAAAAGTCGAAATAAAAATCAATGACATTTTAAACACGTGAATCGTATTTAATGTCATTGAATGTGACTTTCACGATTATCTATTATTGGCATTTAATCTTACAGTTTGGCGATAATTTTTTGGTCGACGGGATAACGCAGTAGTACCTAAAATGTATGGTTGCAAACAAACGCATGACTCTATAAAAGTTGCTACACTGGTATGCAAAATTTAAGGACGAAGGGATTTTTAAGCGATAATTTTCACGCGAATATACAACAGGAAGTAATATAATTCGAATAATTACTATCCCTGCATAACAGCTAGTCCATATATCATTTCATTCAGGTCACACATCGTCCATAGAGTCACAGTTCACTACGGCGAAACAAAAAATAGGAAATTACATGCGTCTCTTTTATGAGTCTCAAGTGACTACTATATGTGACTCCACTGTCAGGTCACTGCGACTACTGCTTTGTGACGAGACACCAGGTGACTTTACAGTGTCGTTTTATTGAGACGCTCATGTGACTATCATTTAAAGGCTCAATTTCAAATTCATTGTGAATGTTGCATTATTATAAATAACCAAATAATGACACATTAAAGTCACATGGTGACTTTCTGTCACAAGACTTTGTCAAAAGGTAACAGAGACCCTACTGTGAAGTAACCACTGTGAAAAGTGGTGAAAACTCACCATGTAACATATGTGTCACCATATAAAACGACACTGTAAAGTCACCTGGTGACTCGCCACAAAGCAGCAGTCGCAGTGACCTGACAGTAGAGTCACATATAGTAGTCATTTGAGACAATAAAAGAGACGTATGAAATTTCCTATTTTTTGGCTTCACCGTAGTGACTGTGACTCTTATGACCATGTGTGACCTGAATAAGAGGTTATATGGACTAGCAGTTATCCTGGGATAATAGTTATTCCAATTATATTACTTCCTTTTGAATATTTGCGTGAAAATTATCGCTTGAAAATTCCTTGAAAATTGGCATTTTGGGAATCCGTCCTTAAATTTTGCACACCAGTGTATATATCCACAACTTCTGCTTTTGCGCAAAAGTGTCTGAGTAGTCTAGTCGCGTATCATTCGACAGGGTAAAGTTACAGAAATAACACCAGCCATTATTATATGTTAAATGAATATATAAATATGCATGTAATTTACGGTGTGATAGAGGAAAATAGTCAGACAGCTGACCAAATCTACGTAGAATATTATAATATAGTTTCCTCGATTGCAAATATCTGTGTCTATCGATTGTCACTTCTACCATTTATGATACTGGGAACCAATCCAGTTTCGCACAGTTGTTGATGAACGATGAACACGAACAAACATAATATCCTGAGGTTTTCACAAGTATTCCGCATACATTTGAACTCTTCAACAAATTTATTCTATCACACCGTAAGTTAGGTGTATATCTGCATATTCATTTAATATATGATGACTTACATTACTTCTTCAAAGTCTTCCTCTCAAATAACGATCTACTGCTCTTGTCAGAGAACTTTTTGAGTAGTCAGAAAGCAGTGATACAACGTCATTTGTTTGTTTGCGTCCATACTTTCCTATGTAGAATTTTATTCTGCTTCTATTTTCTACCTTACGATAGTTTCAAAGACCATTCCTAATACACTCTGTGTATAAAATTTGGAAAGTGTAAAAACTTTTATATTTTTTTATGTATACAGAAAAGTGCACATACTTTTGTATATTCTTTTCGATAGTATAATGTGGACACCCTCATATCCAGAGACATGATCAAGGATGTACATATGTTTAAAACATATTTTTTAGGATCTCTGAATACTAAAACGTATCAATCCATCCAAAACAGGAAGTCGAAATATTTTCTAATAAAATGCTTTCTTCTATTATTAGAAAAAAGTAAAAATTCAAATGTTATGTATACGTTTACTTTATTTTTGTACAGTAGAATTCAACATGGCTTAAAATATATTACTTTTTTACATATGAAAGGTTCGTGGTCTCACAAAATAAATGATTAGCAATTTTCAACGGAAACAAGTTTTATTTGATTCACATTTGTTTATACGGTGCGTTGAAGAATGTCCAATTAGATGTACTTTTTAAACAGTTTACCCTTTAATTAATAAATCCAAATCATTTATTTATAATCTTTAGCATTTTTCAATAAAAATATAGATGGCAGGGCTATATAATTTAATTTAAAAATTATTAAAATTGAAGGATATATTTTTGATAAAATTAAAAAAATATTTCAGAACAATTTTCGGATGCAACAATTACTACAACCACGCTTTCTGGTATATCGTTTTAAATGCAACTAATTTCACTTACCCATCATACGTAGTATATGGTAAGTCTTGTAATCGTTTTGAAAGTTAGAAATTTTTTTCATGAACTTACACATTTAAGACACTGGAGATTACGAAAAACTAATTTTTAGAAAAAAAAATGCTGTCCGTCCGTCTGTGTGTCCGTAAACGCTCTATCTCCCGAACAAATTGAGATAGAGACTTGATATTTTGTATGTACCTAGTATGTAAAAATGGGACGAAGCCTATTTAATATCAATAACCTCGATTACCCGGAACTATTTTTTTCGGATTCTCGAAATATTCGTATTGATGAAAGGTATGTAAAGATTTTCGATTTTTTTTAATCTTCAGGAGTGGATGTAAAAGACAATAAAATAACAAAAATGTTGTATAAAGAACAAATTCGATCGGATTAATAGTAATTTTGTTTTCCACACTCTTCATTCAAATTTCAATTCAGCAATATATTTTAATTGGAAAGAAGGTACTTAATCCAATGTGGTAAACTGTTAGTTAATATATTATTATTTTTGGAGTTATAAGGATGTTTCTTTTACGCAATTCGGTACTACATGAGTAATTTGGTGTTTTGTATAATTTGTCGAAATTAGTTCATCTGCAGTTCAACAGTCAGTAATAGAGTTCTACTATGTATATTAAATCTATTTAAAATATACGTTGAATTTTTTTTATTTTTTTTTATTTTTTTATTTATTTATTTATTTTTTTTAGAATTGCGATGCATTTTATAAATCGTTAACACATGTTTTATTTTCATATATTAAAGTATGCATATCCATGATGGGTAACAATTACGGTGGCACCCAATACGGCTAGTTTTACGTATTGGTGTGTAAAAATAATATACAGGGTGTTTCAAAATAACGTGGACAAATTGATATGACAAATCAGGCATAAGACAAGGATAAAAAAAATCACATAGGAACATAGGGTCGTAAACTACTTATTGAGTCAAAGATACAGGGTGTTTCTTTCTAGCTACAACCTGTTTGAAAGTAATAATTTCCAGGAAAATAATAACATCGTAATGAAAATGGAACGATATGTACCTAATTTTGTGCGAAATGTGATAACGTTACGAAAAGATCTGGAAAAACATATTGCTCAAGCAATCGATGATACCCTATAAACTGATGATCAGTTCAAAATGTGAGGTGCCAAGTGCGTATTGCTGGTGCGCATAAAGCAAACTTCTACCTCTTTTAATTGGTGTTATCACATTTAAAACAAAGGTGAGTATGTCTATTAAATGTTTTATTATAATTTATTTCATATGAAACACCCTGCATTTGTGACTCAGCAAGGGGTTTGCGGCCCTATGTTCCTATGTGATTTTTTATCCTTGTCGTATGCCTAATTTGTCATATCAATTTGTCCACGTTATTTTGAAACACCCTGTATATGCATTCACTGTCTGCACAAAAGATCTTGAATATTTTCGGACTTATTGATCCGTCCAAAATTGGCAAAGCCGAATTTTTTGTTGTATTACACGTTTACGGATCGATCCAAATTTTTGCCAACTGTTTAGTATATATTAAAATCTATGGAACCTATACAGGACTCTCAAAAAGAAGACATTTTTTCAATCTACAGATCGTAATTGATGAATTTAGTTTTCAAATGAAATGACGTATGCTCTTTAGTTTTTTTTTTACTTAGACATAGTCTCTCTCATTATTAAACAGTGAAGTTAGACTGTTCTGAATGTGTTGGAAAGTGTTCCATAATCAATATTTAATGTATGATATTTCTTTCTTAATCTAGTTGGAAATAATATTTATTTTGCTAATCGGCAACGTCATATACATATTATGTATCGGTAGTTACATACAAAGAAAGATATATTCTATTATTTATATAATGTACCTATTTTTTTTTTTTTTAATCGTATTGCAATATTACCTTTCTGTTTATGCTTTCAGTAAACTTTTGTTATTCTTGCGTTCTTCAGTCTTTTAGTAAACACCACAATTCATATATTCATTTTATAAATAAAATAGAGGGTTTATTCAATAATTCTATAAGATTCTATAAGTGGATTTCTTACTGCTGTAGTACGAATGAAAAATATGTCAAGAGCTTAGTGTCAAGCGGAGGTTTAAAGAAAAGTCATTGTATTGGATTTAAAAGAAAATCTTATTTAACTCATGTAAAAGTAAAAAATGAATTATCATTTTTCGTTTTTAATACGGTTTAGATTTTGTTTAACCCTTTCAGGTCTGGTGTACTATAAGTAGTGCATCTTTTCATCGAGTATTATTTTTTCTTAACAATTACTTAATTACTTTCGAAATAAGAATTTATAGTATAGGATAAACTTTTTTTATTGTTTCACTTATGTTTTTATATTTACTAATAACAGTAATAATAAAAGGTTATTTAATTCTCTTTGCACAGGTTGCCAATTCCTTTATTTTATACATATATTTCACTCTTTAAATTTAAAGTACAAATTAGTTTTCTGAACCAATCATGTGTGAAAAAATGCATAAAGCATTAGAAAGTGATAATACCCTCTCAAATCCTGATGTAATACTTCGATTTCCAAGCATCTTCGAAAACTCTTCCTTAGGCTATTATCATATAAAAATTATTTGAATAGTACACAAAATAAGTAAATTTGTTAGATTTCAGATAATGTGATAATCTTTAAACTTCATTAAATGTATTTGGATAATTAGGATTAACGTTAGTTTGAAAAAATCTAATTTTGTTCTCAAAATGGAAAAAAATTCGGATCCGAAAGGGTTAATTTAATTTGTTTGTAGTATGCTAATAGTATCTTCTACGTTCTTTGCAATAAATGAGAGAAAAATTGTTTACTGCAATATTAAGTCACGCAATCAATCAAAAAGTAGATTAGTCAATTTAGTACAATCAAGCAAAGCTTATTCTTAGGTAAAATGCAAAACTATTTAAGAATCGGGACATTATATATGACAAAAAAGATATATGCCAAAAGAAAATGTGCCAGAAATTAATATTTCACCAAAACAAGAAAAATGTGAACTACAGAGTGACAATTCCAAATTTATACAAATTATGATAATGTTACGGTCATCATGTCGACAGTATATAGCCATGATTTTTTTTGAAGGAATTGAAGTATAATTTAGTATAAGAAAAAAGTTGTTTACTAAATAAAAGGCGTACTAGGTGAAGTAAAATATTAATCAAGAATTCTATGATCTTTCATGTGGCAGAATATTTTGGTGTATAAAATTTTTTTATATATAAAATGTGAAAAAAAGTCTAAAATATTATTCAAAGCGAATCCCCTTCAAACATAGCGACCTGATACATAAAACTTTCTGTTAAACATTTGGTAACTTTTGGTTTCAATAACTGCTTTAGTTTCACAAATTTTGTAGGCTTTAAAAAATTGCATGTTTTGTTTGTAAATCATGCCAGAACAAATTGAAAATGATTTTAAACACATAAATCATTTCATATTCCGATTCTTTTAAAATAATAATAACAATAATAAAGAAATAGACCAGTTTATATTATTTAAATAACTAATGTTGGTACCGCCATAAATACATTTATTGCGATATTTTGATTTTTCTGGCCATAATATAAATAAAAAATGTGCTGTGAATGCAAAAAAAAACTTATTGAACCATTGCGCGCAGAGCATTTAATGCTAAAAATTATGTCACATTTAAAACTGCATATTATATAATATATATTTAAGTCGAAAAAAACTTTTCTTTTAATTTTTCTAAAAAAACATAAGATAACTTATTCACATTCCTTATTGAATTACGAAAAAAACCGTCAGTTAACACGACAATGATCGATTTAGTCTCTAACAACATAAAATTCTGCGGTAAGAAAAATATAATTTAACAAATTACAACGATCATTCCTAAAATGATAATTTAAAAGACTAAAATTTCAGACCTATATATAAATTCTACATTTAAAATAACAATAAAAAACATCGTTTTTAATAATGATCAATGCCTGGCTTGAGGAATAACGAAGTCATATATTACGAATGCCATGGATTAAACATTAATATTCCTGGATTAATTGTCCAAGAGCCGACTATACAAAAACCTAAAATATCAAGCACAAGTAACAAAACCTTTATTTTATGGAAGAGTAGAAATAGGAGAATCTAGCGATCCTTGTCTGCTGGAAGTGAAATGGTGCATAAAGAAAAAATTAATACCTCTTGTGGTTTACTTTTCGTTTATTATTGTGTTTTTCGCCTCAGTTCACCATGTTTTTCATTCCTTTGATTGTAGGACAAATTATCTTTTTTCGTATTTCTACTCTTTCATAAAACGAACTTTTTTTCTTTTGCTTGATACCTTAGGTTTTTGGGCTGTCGACTCTCTTTATAAACATAAATAAAGTTTAAATGAAATTTCAGTTCTACTATTTTCTAAACTGCAAATTCTTAAACTTCTAAACATGTATTTTCGATTTTTACGCCACTGTATAGGGGAAAATATTACTTTTAAATGCAAATTGTGTGAAAGTTGTATCTCAATTTGTTTTTGAGTTATTATTTTTTTTTCTAATTTTGTATATATATATTTTTTTGTCGCTGTGGCAACTAAAGTATTCTATTTCTGTTGAAAGTAAAGAGAATATAAAAGATTGCTGTACCTTTTTGTTGATAATAAATAAATAAATATCTAAATAAATAAATAAAACGTTATATAATAACAGAGTCATATATTACGTACGCCATGGATTAAACATGGACCAATCAGAATAGGAATATAATGTGGACCTAACGAGGATTCAAGCACGTCTCAGTTATCTCTAGACCGACATCAACAATCATTTTCTGAATGGTTGAAAATATAAAAAAATAACAATACGATTACAAAATATCAACAACGTTCTTAATGATATCATTTAATTTTCTATAGACGAGTAATTTTTTAAACGCAAATTTGCATGGTTTTAAAATCCAGAGGACTCTGAAACAGCGTTGGCAAGCATAACTCGAAGGGGCTAGATTAATATTACTACTTTTCTAGCACCCTAGCAATAACTTTAATAAACAAAGGTATTCCATTTGCATTTTAGCTCATAGCTTTACAATAAAAGTTCATTCTAACTTCATCATGTTCACGACAAAATGTGCAGCACAGAAACATTCCACTGGATTATAATATTGATTAAATAGCAAACTTTACAATCATTAGTGATGGAAAGCTTTATCAACTAAAGCGATTATAATGGACTTACTAATTCGTATTCGGGAAGGAAGTCCATAGAATAAGTTCGTGCAACTTATACGAAGCTTTAACACGTATAATGCAAAATATGGCATTAGTTTCGACTGTTTAGCAAATCTTCTATAATCAACATCAAATGGAAGCAAATGGAAATTTGTTGACAGAGCGTACAAATGAATAGAGAGACTTAATTGAAATTTAATGTAGTATTGAGTATAAACTTCCGAAATTATACAAAGTATTTATCGTCTGATTTAAATTGTTAACAGGATCTTTTCACGTTGTTCGAAACAAATCAGAAATTTAACTTAAAGCAAAACTGGTTGTATGCATATTGTATTACGATTTCTTTGTTGTGTTAGGTGTTTTTAGTGTTCTTCGATATGAAGTATATTGTAGATCATCAGATCTGTAGCGAAAACGTTTCGTATTCCATATTAGTGATTAACATATTGCTTTATTTTTAACATATTCACTGACGAAAATTCAGGTTCCAAGATTACCGAATATTAAAAATAAATACAAAATAAGAACTCGGCAAATTTTAATACTGGATGGCTGTTATTTATTATAAAGACAAACAAAAAGGATGTAAGTGCCAGAGAGGGACTCGAATGTAGAGAGAGTGAGTGATTAAGTTGTTAAACATTGCTGCCAATGCGTCGAGGAAAAACTTGGTACGCTTGGAACATTATAACCCCAAAGATATATTACATGATGGTAACCTTTAATTAAAATTAACCAAAACGACCGTTGTTTGGCGCCTCAAAATTTTTGTGCAGTAATAAAAATGCCAAAGTTGAGTAATAGAAAAAATTACATTTAGAACCAGCAACACAAAGATTAATCATTGCTTGAAGCCAACTTCAATATATACAGGATAAATTTTTGTGGCCGAAAAAGCATTTGTATTGACTATGAAACTGAGAATTAACAATGGTTAAATTACTGCTACTAAAAGGCATATAATAATGAATATCTTTCTTTTATTTATTCGTTAATGGCAAAGAAAGTACAGACATGCTGTTAATGATTATAGGATGACAAAAGGTTTGTTTTTATTATCGGCATTAGGTGAACTTGAGGGAAAAAACCTGAAATATAAAGCATAAAAGAATAGAAGAAATAGCTATAATACTTTTAGACGGAAAGAAAATTTTAATTATAATTATAATTGTAAAAGGAGGAATTTAAATTTAAAAAATAGGATAGCTAATAATATGTGATGATATTTTACTTCCATCATCACAAAATGAAGGATATAACTAAAGTTAAATACATTTTAAACTAGTTAGATGTGGCAATCCCAAAATTTCCTTCTGTATCATACACGTTAACACTTCCGTCAAAAAAGCAGCATAGTAGCCTAGTAGCATCCACCAGATAGGTAATTTACACCAAAATCTAGTCAGTAACATTTTATGTAAACTTCTAACTGAATCTGAAGTTTGACGAAAATCAATCCGCGTATTCGATTCTAAGATAGAGTTATTGCGGTAATCTTAAAATGTCTGTATAACTGAGCCACCTGTTGCGTGATGTACCCAAAAAACTAATCAGGATCAGTTTTTCTTATCAGGTACTAACTGAATCTGAAGTTTGATGAAAATCCAATCATTAGTTTTTGAGATACAGTTATATGGAAATTTTGAAAATGCAGCAATGCAGTTTCACCTGTAGGGCGATTTACACCAAAATCTAAACAACATTGTTCTATGTCAATTACTATTTGACTCTGAAATTTAACAAAATTTCGCACATTGGTTCTTGAGATAGAGCTATCGTAATGTTGATAATGTAGCTATAAGTTTGAAGATTCATTTGATATTTTTAAAAGTTCCTGATTCATCAGATAAAGTTATTTTATATTGACAGATAAGTAATTATTGCTTTGGATATTAATTTAACCATCATTTTCTGGTTCAAACTGTTATTTATCCTTATAAAGTCAATCATTGTGTGAAACGAAATCTCGGATATGGGAGACTGGGGCACATGTGAACATCGTATTTTTTCACTAGTTGTTAGATGATTTGTTAATTGAAAAAAAAAAAAATACCAACGATGACAGAGCCTGTAGACATGTGGTAAATTCTTTGACATTTTGCTTGTCCTTGGGAGCGAAAGCACTGCTTTGGATCTCAAAGATAAAATCTCTGTTAACTTGCTAAGCGAATAAATAGCTTTATTTATTTATACTTTTATTTGAATTTTAGTGCTTTAAAATACATCATGAATACTAATAAATAAATATATATATATATATATATATATGTTACAGGCCAAACCCGATTTTAGTCCAAACTAGGTTGGCCTAGTCCAAACTAGTCTATCCTAACGCCTATCGGATAAACTAGTTTTTCCTAGGCGAAACTAGTCTATCCTAACGCCCATAGGATAAACTAGTTTCTCCTAGGCCAAACTAGTCTGTCCGAATGCTCATCGGATAAACTAGTTTTTCCTAGGCCAAACTAGTCTATCCGAACGCCCATCGGATAAACTAGATTTTCCTAGGCCAAACTAGTTTGGCCGAACAGTCATTAGGATAAACTAATTTAGCCTGCTATTCATTGGTTTGAATTAGTTTATTTTAGGCCGAACTAGATTGTCCTAGGCCAATTCAATTTGACGTGATTTTATTAAGTCTAAAAACCGCCACGGCGCCAACTTTCTAGTTTTGATCTAATTTAGCCTAGGCCGATGCAATTTGACGCGATTTTAGCTCACAGACTATCAAAGCCTGAGAGCTAATGTGCTCGCATGTGTGTAAGTAACCATGTACGTATGTACGTACGTATGTACATACTTATGTACGTACGTATGTAGGACTAATATAACGGACTAATGTGTAACTAATATAACGCGAGCACTCTGATGTTGGAATTTGGACGCGATTTAGTTCAAACCAGCCGGCTTCGCCTAGTACCGGGCCCCTTCTTTTATATAAAATCTTGAAACGGACGTACGTTGAAGCGAACGAACTTCGAAGAGAAAAAAACATGATGATAAATATTTAAGAAAAAGGATTCTGCATCGAAATACCACTATTTTCTAATAGTAATTTTTGTAAAAATGTTATATTCTTGCTGGAACTTTTTGAAACTTTGTGATAGTTTATGGCCTATGATATAAATTTATAAAAAAAAAGTTACATTTCGGCGTGAAAGAGAATGTGGTTGCGAACAAAATCAGGAAATATAACGGAAATTCTATGTTTTAAAGCACCGCGACATCAAGTAACATATCTACTAATAGGTTGTTTAACGAAGTTTCATTCAGATACAGTTTTGTTAATAATAGAGTACGCTGCCTGGTGTTGGAATGAGGAACTAATATAACGTGGCTTAGTTAAAACTTGCTGGCTTCGCCCGCTATCGGACTAGCGTGGGCAGTGGGTATATGGTTCGAATTTCGTTCGCTTCGAGGTTCTTTCGAAAAGGAGGGTTACATTCGGTGGTGCGTGCTCAGCACGCTTGCTACGATTTAAATTTTGTTCGCTTCGAAGTTCATTCGAAAAGAAAGAGGGCATTCGGCAGTACGCGTGCAGTACACATGCTATACGCTGCCGCAGACTGTGGAGACGCAGCTGAAGAACTAATGCACGAAATTTAATAAAAAAATTATATTCAGGTAGTCTCTGATCTAAATTGATGCTGATTAGTTTTTGGTGTAAATCGTTCATCAGGTGGAGCTACTGTTTTGCATTTTTTACGATTTACGCATCAGCTTTATCTTAATAACTAATACCATCAAATTTCCATCGAACTTTAGATTCAGTTCGTCCATCACATAAGTTGGTGTTGTTTCTATTTTGAAGTAAATCACTCTACATGGCTATGATAAGCTGCATTTTTCACAATTTTCACAAAGCTGTATCTCAAGAACTAATGGACGGAATTTTATAAAAATTTATATTCAGATAGTCCCTGATATAAATCGATACTGATTACTTTTTCATTTAAATAGTTCAACAGATGGCGCTTTTAAAATGCGTTTTTAATGATTTGCATTAAAACTGTTTCAATAACTAATTTACGAATTTTCATTAAACTTCCGCATCATTAAATCCGTGATATGAACTAAATCTTTTTACGTATTCGTGTTAATTACTCAATAGGTGGCGCTGTTGTGCTCAATTTTCCCGATTCTTGAAATAGTTTTGTCGCAAGAATTAATGCACGAATTTTCAAACTTTAGATTCAGTAAGTCCCTGATATAAATTAGTATTCTGTAGTTTTTGGAGTAAATCTCTTGAAAGGTAGCGCCGCTATGCGGTATTATTCGTGATTATTGCAATAGCTCTATCTCAGGATCTAATGCATGAATTTTCATGAAACTCCAGATTCTGTTTGTCCTTGATATAAAAAAATACAAAAGTACGTTTTAGTTATTGGAGTAAATCGTGCAACAGGTGACGCTAGTATGTGGCATTATTCATAATTATCACAATAGTTCTATCTCAAGTAGAAAAGCACGAATTTTCATCAAACTTCAAATTCAGTTAGTCCCTGATATAAATTAATATTTTTTTGTTTTTAGAGTAAATGGCTCAATAGGTAGCGCTTCAATCCAGTTTTTTTATGATTTCTGCGATAATTCAAATATCTCAAATAGTACTAATACACAGATTTTCATCAAATTTCAGATTGAATTAGTATTTGAAAGACGTTGTTACGGATTTTTCAAAAAGTTCCGGCAAGAATTTAACATTTTTACAAAAATTGCTATTAGAAAAAAGTGTTATTTCGATGCGGAATCCTTTTTCTTAAGTATTTATCATCATATTTCTTTCTCTTCGATTCAATATTCGAAAATACCTAAATCGCGTTGTATTAGTTCCAAATTCCAACACCAGGGTGCTCGCATTAGTTCCACATTCCATCACCAGGGAGCACACCCTATTACCAACAAAACTCTATCTTAAGAAAACTCCGTTAAAGAATCTATCAGTAGATATGTTACTCGATGTCGCGGTGCTTCAAAACAAGAATTTAAGTTTTTTGCAAAAATCACTATTCTTCAATAGTGGCATTAAAAGCGAAATATATTTTTATAAATTTATATCATATGTCATAAACTATCTTAAAGTTTCAAATAGATCAACCTAGAATTTCCGTTATATTTCCTGATTTTGTTTGTCCCCCCCCCCACCTCTTTCTTTTTCGTAATGGGACTTTTCATACAATTTTTTATCACGTGTTATAAACTATCTCAAAGTTTCAACAATTCCAACAAGAATTTAACATATTTACAAAAATTACTAATAGAAAGTAGTGGTATTTGACGCGGCAACTTTTCTCTTAAATATTTAATATCATGTTATATTATGTTTCTAAAAGTTTCAAATAATGGTAATATTTAATTAGCAGCTAAAACTTTAAAAAACGCTGAGCTTTTTAAAATAAAATCTAGCGCCCCTTTACTCTACCCCCCCTCCCCTGGTATCCTAAATTTCAAGTTTTATGTTTTATCTAAGCTTTTACTTATTTTTAAAAGGATTCGGATATTTACTTTTTTAATATGAACAATTTCGCGTGAAGTGATGTGTGTGAAAACCAATATCTGTTACGAATTAAAAATCTTTTCATAAAACCAAAAGTTCCTATCCGATTGAAAAAATAAACCGCTCTATCTTTATATTTAAACTCAGAACCCCCAAAATTAATCAGGTAAACGTCTTATCAGAAGAAACTTACATCCAAAATTTGAAACAAATCGCTAAATTATCCGTGAAAAGCTTATTTACATAAATTAAGAATGTTACCCCCCATTCCTCCTTTCTTTATATGTAAACAATGAACACCCACAACTAATCATGGATGTACCTTATCAAAATGATATTGTACCTAAAATTTTAATAAAATCTGATTATTTTGCATGCAAAACTGACTTAACGAAATTAAGGAGGGGGGGGGGTACGGATTAGCCTTTTGTTCCCTTTCCCTTATTCTTATCCAATGAACCCTAAACTAATCAGGAAAGTTCGTTATCAGGATAAATCTATGTCCAAATTTTGAAGCAAATTGGATATTTCTATCAGGAGTTATCGCGTTACGTACATACGTACGTACATACGTACATACATACGTACATGGTTACATACACACACACAGAATCTACGAGCACATTAGCTCTCATACTTTGATAGTCTGTGAGCTAAAATCGCGTCAAACTGCATTGGCCTAGGCTAAAAAGAAAGCTAAAAAGAAAGTTGGCTCCGTGGCGGTCTTTAGATTAAAAAAAAATCACGCCAAATTGAATTGGCCTAGGACAATCTAGTTCGGCCTAGGATAAACTAATTCAAACCAATGAATAGCAGGCTGAACTAGTTTATCCTAATGACCGTTCGGCCAAACTAGTTTGGCCTAGGAAAATCTAGTTTATCCGATGGGTTTCGGATTGACTAGTTTGGCCTAGAAAAAACTAGTTTATCCGAATTGCATTCGGATAGACTAGTTTGTCCTAGTTTATACGATGGGCGTTAGGATAGACTAGTTTGGCTTAGGAAAAACTAGTTTATCCGATGGGCATTCGGATAGACTAGTTTGGACTAGGCCAATCTAGTTTGGCCTAAAATCGGGTTTGGCCTGTAACATATATAAATATATATATATATATAAAGCCTTCTAAAATTACGAAATGTTAATGATTTGCCACTTTAACTCTAATGGCCTTGTGGAGCACATCCGTACAAACTAGTTGGGGCAAATCTGAACAGTTCATAAATGCTCTATAATCATTCTGTGATTTTGTTACTTTCCCTTAACTTTATGAGGAATAATGTCAACTTTAATATCTATAATTTTCTTGCAACAGAAGACTTTATGTCTAGTCCGTTTTCTAATTACAGCTTTTCATAGGTCCGTGTGCAATTTTATGATTAAGTATCGTGAGTGGTCTCAATTTGTTCCTTATGTTTTCTAGACTAAGAAAAGCAATGGTGGACATCCGGGACCCGCGACTGGGGAGGGGGAGGGGGAGGGGAAGGGTTGAAAAGTGCAAGGTAAAAAAATTCCATTTCATAAAAAATAAAGAAAATTATCTATAAATATTAATGTTTCAAACATTTATAGATTAGGAAAAACATTTGTGGACATCCGGGACCCGCGACTGGGGAGGGGGAGGGGAAGGGGAGGGGTTGAAAAGTGCAAGGCAAAAAAAACTCCATTTCATAAAAAATAAAGAAATTAATGTATAAATATTAATGTTTGAAACAATTATAGATTAGGAAAAACATTTGTGGACATCCAGGACCCGCGACTGGGGAGGGAGGGAACGGAAGGGGAAGGGAAAGGGTTTAAAAGTGCAAAGAAAAAAATTCCATTTCATAAAAAATAAAGAAAATTATGTATAAATATGAATGTTTAAAACATTTATAAATTAGGAAAAACATTTGTGGACATCCGGAATTCACGACTGGGGAGGGGGAGAGGAGAGGAATTTGAAAGGGGCAATTAAAAATTCTGTTTCAAAAAAAATTATGCATGAATATCAAAGTTTAAAACGTTTATAGGATGAGAATGACATTGGTGGATATTCGGAACTTGTGATTAGGAAGACGGAGGTAAGGGAAGAAGAGGGGATGGGAGGGGATATATATATATATATATATATATATATATATATATATATATATATATATATTAGTATTTAAATCTTTTATAGAATAAGAAAAGCAATAGTGGGCATCTGGGATTTGCAACTAGGCTCGGGGGAGGGGGAGGGAAGGGGAAAAGGTTGAAAAGGGCAAGAAAAAAAGATTTGAAGCTTTAGTGAGACTGCCTTCTCTTTCTGGATCTGACACCACTGGTTCATTCAGTGGTAAATCAAAAACCAGTTTTTGGAAGAGCTTCATAAATGCTAACGACAGAATTCTGAAAGCACTTGCCGCATAAGGTCAAACATATATCCTTGAGAGTGAAACATATATTGCACTTGAGAATACCTATGCTCAGTGTATATGCTAAAATTAAACATTAAAACATTGAGTGAGCTAAATGGTGGTTATTTACAAAAAAGCAAGCTGAAGGAACAAATATGTCTCCAACTCAAGCCGCCCTTTACCCAGCCATAAGAAGAGCTTATTACCAAGCAATAATATGGCAAAGAGCACACATTTTAAAAACTAATATTCCACCCCCAACTTATTTTGGTTGGATGATAAAGGAAAAGGAATACCTACCTGTCATGTGTAACATGCCATGTTCTCCTCAAGAACTGGTTTAATCGGTGCGTTGTTCGTGTGTTAAGTCAAGATGTGTAGCATCCTGTAAATGTTCATAAAATGGATTACCTTGTAACTAAAATGTGTTCATGCTCGGGTGAGATTGATAAATGTGATAATGTTGGAGGCCTTGATGATGTAATTTATGATGACAGTGATACCGGTGATCCTACTTTGTTCTGAAGTTAAACTTTTACTTGCAGTTTAAAATTTGAAAGTTTTTACTATTTAAATATATGATGTATAATCATAATCATCTATATAATAAAAGCCTAAGTCATGTGATTGTCATCAACACTTCCGGGCTTACCCACTTCACTATTTTTATGCTATACAGCCAATTTCATGTTAGCCAGCGTAGGTGATATGTTGCCAAAATATTGTACAGATTATTGCTATTATAAGAGCATTTGGCTGTCATCAACAGTTTGTCGTGATGACCACTTTGCTTTTCATAGGCCAAGCGGCCAGTTTTAATCAAAATTATTTTTCCGGATAAATATGTATAAAAGTGATATTTTTATAGAGATCGCTTGAAAAAAAATAATATTTGAGAGATGAAATACATTGCATATTTTGAAATTACATCAGTGAAATTTAAATTATCTTCCCAAAACCTGTTTACACCAAAGTAAACGATAAAAGATTCATTCTCCAATGATAGGAAAAAAAATAATTTATGGAGGTAATAATTCATATAGCAAGTTCTCCAATAATCAATTTTGCCATGCAAAAATAATTCGAGCATGTAATCCAATCAAACTTCAGTCTCATTCTCCTAAGTGAAATATTATACAACTCAACTTTCAAAACATTTTCTTGACTAAGTGAAATGTAAATAAGCCAATTCACGTAAAATTTAATATACAATTAAATGATTGGCATTAAATGAACGATATTTTCGTTTAATGTAAGGTAGACATCATTAAAGGCCTTTTACAGAAAAACTCAATGACCAAGTCATAAGACCTGGAGACCAAACTGGTCGCCAGGGCGGCTAGTATGGAATAACAATAAAAAGATAATAAATAATATTTAGCGTTAAAAAATTTGTATCATTTAGTATTTATCATCACTCAGTTCATTTTCAATTACCCTTATTATTATTTTTTCCCTTGCACTTTTCAACCTTTCCCCTCCCCCTTACTTCTCTCCAGTCGCGGGTCCCGGATGTTCACAAATGTTTTTCCTAATTTATCATGTTTTAAATATTAATATTTATACATAATTTTCTTTATTTTTTATGAAATGGAATTTTTTTCATGCACTTTGCAACTCTTCCCCTTCCCTCCCCCTCCCCAGTCGTGGCTCCTGGATGTCCACAAATGTTTTTTCCTAATCTACAAATGTTTTAAACATTAATATTTATTCATAATTTTCTTTATTTTTTATGAAATGGAATTTTTCTCCCTTGCAATTTTCAACCCTTCCCCTTCCCCTCCCCTTCCTTTCCCCAGTCGCGGGTCCCGGATGTCCACAAATGTTTTTCCTAATCTATAAATGTTTTAAACATTAATATTTATACATAATTTTTTTTATTTTTTATGAAATGGAATTTTTTCCCTTGCACTTTGCAACTCTTCCCCTCCCCCACCCTCCCCATCCCCATCCCCCTCCCCAGTCGCGGGTCCCGGATGTCCACAAATGTTTTTCCTAATCTATAAATGTTTTAAACATTAATATTTATACATAATTTTTTTATTTTTTATGAAATGGAATTTTTTTCCCTTGCACTTTGCAACTCTTCCCCTCTCCCACCCTCCCCATCCCCATCCTCATCCCCCTCCCCAGTCGCGGGTCCCGGATGTCCACAAATGTTTTTCCTAATCTATAAATGTTTTAAACATTAATATTTATACATAATTTTTTTTATTTTTTATGAAATGGAATTTTTTCCCTTGCACTTTGCAACTCTTCCCCTCCCCCACCCTCCCCATCCCCATCCCCCTCCCCAGTCGCGGGTCCCGGATGTCCACAAATGTTTTTCCTAATCTATAAATGTTTTAAACATTAATATTTATACATAATTTTTTTATTTTTTATGAAATGGAATTTTTTTCCCTTGCACTTTGCAACTCTTCCCCTCTCCCACCCTCCCCATCCCCATCCTCATCCCCCTCCCCAGTCGCGGGTCCCGGATGTCCACAAATGTTTTTCCTAATCTATAAATGTTTTAAACATTAATATTTATACATAATTTTCTTTACTTTTTATGAAATGGAATTTTTTCCCTTGCACTTTGCAACTCTTCCCCTCCCTTACCCTCCCCATCCCCATCCCCCTCCCAAGTCACAGCTCTTGGATGTTCACAAATGTTTTTCCTAATCTATAAATGTTTTAAACATTAATATTTATACATAATTTTCTTTATATTTTAAGAAATGGAATTTTTTCCCTTTCTACTTTTCAACCCTTCCCCTCCCCCTCTCCCTCCGCAATCGCGGATCCTGGATGTCCGCAAATGTTTTTCCTAATCTATAAATGTTTTAAACATTAATGTTTATACATAATTTTCTTTATTTTTTATGAAATGGAATTTTCTCCCCTTGCACTTTTCAACCCTTCCCCTCCCCCTCCCCCTCCCCAGTCGCGGGTCCCGGATGTCCACCATCGCTTTTCTTAGTCTACAAGACATAAGGAACAAAATGAGACCACTCATTATACTTAATCATAAAATTGCACACGGGATGTAATTAGAAAACGGACTAGTCATAGAACATTTCACTTTGTATTGAAACTTTCACAAAAACATCTGTAAAGAAGTAAAGAAACAGCGACAATTTCGTTTACGTTTGAATGTTATTTAAATTACCTTAATACCTTTATGTTATTTAAATTACCTTAAATTACTCTTCCCCACAAATGTTTTTCCTAATCTATAAATGTTTTAAACATTAATATTTATACATAATTTTTTTTATTTTTTATGAAATGGAATTTTTTTTCTTGCACTTTGCAACTCTTCCCCTCCCCCACCCTCCCCATCCCCATCCCCCTCCCCAGTCGCGGGTCCCGGATGTCCACAAATGTTTTTCCTAATCTATAAATGTTTTAAACATTAATATTTATACATAATTTTTTTATTTTTTATGAAATGGAATTTTTTCCCTTGCACTTTGCAACTCTTCCCCTCTCCCACCCTCCCCATCCCCATCCTCATCCCCCTCCCCAGTCGCGGGTCCCGGATGTCCACAAATGCTTTTCCTAATCTATAAATGTTTTAAACATTAATATTTATACATAATTTTCTTTACTTTTTATGAAATGGAATTTTTTCCCTTGCACTTTGCAACTCTTCCCCTCCCTTACCCTCCCATCCCCATCCCCCTCCCAAGTCACAGCTCTTGGATGTCCACAAATGTTTTTCCTAATCTATAAATGTTTTAAACATTAATATTTATACATAATTTTCTTTATATTTTAAGAAATGGAATTTTTTCCCTTTCTACTTTTCAACCCTTCCCCTCCCCCTCTACCTCCGCAATGGCGGATCCTGGATGTCCGCAAATGTTTTTCCTAATCTATAAATGTTTTAAACATTAATGTTTATACATAATTTTCTTTATTTTTTATGAAATGGAATTTTCCCCCCTTGCACTTTTCAACCCTTCCCCTCCCCCTCCCCCTCCCCCTCCCCAGTCGCGGGTCCCGGATGTCCACCATCGCTTTTCTTAGTCTACAAGACATAAGGAACAAAATGAGACCACTCATTATACTTAATCATAAAATTGCACACGGGATGTAATTAGAAAACGGACTAGTCATAGAACATTTCACTTTGTATTGAAACTTCCACAAAAACATCTGTAAAGAAGTAAAGAAACAGCGACAATTTCGTTTACGTTTGAATGTTATTTAAATAAATTTAATGTTTTCTAGAATGCAACAATTTTATGCAATATTTTACTAACCCGTTTACTACAATATTTTTTTTAACATTGTTAATACAAAAAGCCTTGCGTTAAACAACTTTTCAAAATTTTCTTCTTCATTTTTTCCAAACTTGCAATGATGGCTTACTTTCATCTCTAAAATAACTTTGTATATGATCTTTTGTATGGAGATAGATCTGGAGATCTGGATAGAAATGGAGTAATATCTTAAGGAAGTAACGTTTTTTAAAATAATAACTACCATAAAATGCCGATTGTAAGCACCCCGTCCCTCCTTCAAAAGCGGAAGAAGTTAAATTTGGCGGAGAACTTATAATGAAGATTTTTTAACCATCATTAAAAACCCTTCTTTATAAAAAGCATATAAGGCAAATGCAGGGGAGAGAATATTTTGTATTTCGGAAGATTTCAGATAAAAATTATCTAATTTCCCCCTTCCTAATATCTCCTCGACACAAAAACTCCTAAGCAAAATTTAAGAATTTTATTTCTTATTCAAATTTTCTTCTTTATTTTTTTTATTTTATTGTAACAATAAATTAATCATCTAATCCTCCTCCCCTTCTCCAATCTACTTATTTTCATTTTATAATCTTGTGTTTAAACATATCACCCAGAAAGAAGAGAAATTTATGTATGTTTTTTAATTTATAGTGAATTTAACATATAATATAACTAATGATTATGATGACAAATGAATAACACAATAAAAAGCATGCCAAAGAACATTTTTCCTTGAGTTCACATGTACCCCACCTATGTTCAGAACCGTCCCACTAGTGGGGTACATCTGAACGACTTTTTGAATTCATGAAACTATTAAAAATTTAAGGAAAACTTTATAGGTGATTTAAAAAGAAATTACAATATATAAAAGAACGTTGTGTTTACTATATTCAGTTGTAGTTTTTGTTTATTTTAAAAGGAAAAGCTATATTTATATGAACTGTTCACATGTGCCCTAGTCTACTCTGTATGTTTTGTAATCATTAGCGCAGTCTACTGGAAATCGCCAATGTAAATATTAATGAGACTACGCTGGTATAGGAAAAAATTAGACGTTTAAAAATCCCTGTTTTATTTTTTAAAAACTTCATATCAGAATAACATTGCAAAGCATTGTGTTTAATTTAACGTCTCTAATTTGCTAAATCTGCGAAGAATTTTATGTGCTTATAAATATTTTTGTAATATAAAGATTTATAGTTTTGATGGTATTATGTTACATACAAAGTAAGGTTTACAAAAGCTTACTTGGAAAGCTAACGTGGAGGACTCTGATCTGCAGATTTGCTAGTTCTAATTCGCATTTAGTAAAAATATATATTATAGTCTTTGCTACTTATACAAAGCTTTAAAATAGCAAATTCAAAACAATTCATTATTTTTCTTTCTATCTCAAATCTTTTATAATAAATTTTAAATAGAAACAAATAGCATCTTGGTGGCAGAGCATGCAAATGAATAGAGCAAATAAATTGGATAAATTGGATAGAGCAAATAAATTGGATTTTATCATATCACTATTTTTTAAAGGGAAAACATTTTTATATTTAAATTTAAGTTTAATTTTCTAAACTCTATTTACTTTTAAGTTTTTGTTAAATCTTTGACATAAATTCTTCTCTTAAAATGATATGGTAAGGTCTGTCAAAAGTTTAAGCACAAGCATAAAATGTCGATTTTTAGAATTATTAAAAGTTAGAATGAATAACTTTTTTTATTTGCAGATTTCGCAAAATTATTTAAATAAATTATATCAAAAATAAAAAAAATAAATTACATAATTTAAATAATAATAATAATAATAATGTTATAAAAAACTGTTTAAAAAGTTTATGCACAATGTCAAAAACAACCAGATTTATAATATTTACAGAGCTTTTATTAACAAATTGTTTTTACGTAATTTGTGATTATATCAATTAAACGTGCGTCCGTCGAAATTATTAATTTTTGTAGGGTTTCTGGTGGCCAATAATTTAATATTTTCTCAATGGCTTCTTGGAGTTCTTCAATAGAGTCATACTACTTTCCATTGCTGTAAATCCAGCGGGTTAAAATACTCCAGACATTCCTCAATCGGGTTTAAGTCTGGAGTTAAAGTTAGCTAGTCAAGAACATTTTTCTGAGAAAACCAGTTTTGTAGAATATGATACATGGAATGAGGCATTGACTTGTTGAAAAATTCATTCAAGATCCTCCAAAATGTCACCGAATGGAAGCAAATGATGGTTTAGCGTCTCTTGAGACTTTTTTGAATCTTGTCTTCCTTTAAAAAAAGCCCGAGAGGTCTGGCCATTGAATCCAAATACCCCCAAAACCATAACAGATTTGACGCCTTGCTGTCTGCTGAAAAATGCTCTTAGTTCCTTGGGCAAGTCATGCCAATAAGCATTCCAACCTTTAGGGCCGTCTAAGGTCCAATTTTTCTCATCGCTGAATAAAATAGTAAGCCAGTTGTTCCCGTAGGGCATGTGTTTTTTAGCTCCGTTCATTCGTGAATGTTTGTGACTGTATGTAGTTTGAGAGACGTTTTGAGTGCCATTTTCTTTAGTATAATGTAATCACATTCTTTAATGCGTCTATTTACAGTACCTTTAGACACCTGTACACTGAGATTACTTCTAATTTGCCGTATGGACATATTTTGTCTAGATACCAATCTCCGTATCCTCCAATCAATCTGAACAGTCGTCATACCCGATCGTCCACATCTCGGTTTCCGCTTAAAATTATCATTTCTAGAGAGTACTTGATATATACCTCGCTTTCATCGATTTAAAGCTTTTGCAATTTCAGAAAAAGTTTTATTTTTTCAATTTAAAAATTTGAAAGTCTCACATTTTGCGAATTCTTTACAATTTTAAAATGAAAGGAAATAATTTCTCCACCTTTTATGCTTGTATAAAAGTGCAATATGATGTCATACAACGTCATTACATAATACCAATCCCGTGTTTCTAAAAAAATGCATAAAGTGCTTATACTTTTGAGAGAGCGTTTCTTCAAGAAAAAAGAAAGAAATAAATAAAAATAAATATTTTTTAACTACCCAAAATCGCTTATTTTGTTTTTTTGATTAAATGTCATATATTTATTATAAATTAGCATAAAATATTTCTTCTTCGATTATTTAAAACCAGATTTGAGTAGTGTTAAACTTTTGAGACAGACTATAGAAAGAAAAAGTATAAGACATAGTTGGTAACTATGGTTTTGTAATATACTCCGCAAAGCCAATCTGAATATATAAAGACAGATGTTCATTTTTCAACTTATTAATTTAGTGATTTCTAAATCATGAAGGAGATTTTTAAGTTCATGCAACGTATATGAAACTTTAATCTAGAGTATGAAAAACCTTTATGATTTTCGAATGTTTGGTGAGTCGGTTAATCGACTTCCAGTAGAGGCAAATAAAAATATTTAGACAGAGTACAAGAGTAAATAGGGAAATATATTTGAAATCTAATGCAGTATAAAATGTCTTTCAGAGAGTTGTTCTCTGAATAGAGGCAATGGTTACAGCAAAGTTTCACGAAATACATATTACAAAAAAATATTATTGGATTAGTTAATTATGATACATATCTATACAGCTTTAAAGAAGGAACTAATTGTTTCATTTGATTTTAAGAATTCCTAATGAACTATTTTTGTTTCTAAAAACTCTTTGATCTCTTTTCAAACAAATTATTTATTTTAATATTATCCCTAACAAATATAAAACTTTCTATCAATATGTTGCTTTCAACAAGTGTCTCAAAATAAGTATAATTTATACTGTTAAAAAATAAGGTGATAAAAACTGATGGCAATTTTTTCAAGAAAAGTATCAGAATTATGATAAACTGGATCCCCCTCTTCCACCACACACAGGCCCTCTCTCTTTTAAAAAAGATTCGTGCATTTTGTACAAGTGACTGTTACTGGGCCAATTGCAGGAAAGGTAACAGTAACCCTTATCCCACAAACACAAATTATGCCTCCATAACCATAGTGACATTATATGCGTAATGCACGAAAACCATCTTTATTTCATTTTTAACGCAATCAAAATCATTGGTAAAGTTATCATACAAATTAAATATTTCCAACTGAGCGAAAAATTGCCCAGGTCGGGAATCGAACCCAGTTACTTGGCTTACAAGGCCAATGCTCTACCATTTAAGCTAACTGGGCACGACAACCGGTGAACACTCTTCGACCTTGTAGGTCACAACATCTGATCTGTCATTTAGACAGCTCAATATAATAGACCGCAGGTAAAGGAACTCCATAGTACGATGGCCACGTAGATAAATTACATTTTTTAACACAATCAAACTGATTGGTAAAGTTATCATACGAATTAACTGAGCGAAATATCTACGTACCCATCGTACAATGGAGTTTCTTTACCCGCGGTCTATTCTCTTGAGCTGTCTAAATGACAGACCAGATGTTATGACCTACAAGGTTATCTGGGCGAAGAGTGGTCACCGGTTGTCGTGGCCAGTTAGCTTAAATGGTAGAGCATTGGCCTTGTAAGCTAAGTATCTGGATTCGATTCCCGGCCTAGGCAATTTTTCGCTCAGTTGGAAATATTTAATTCATCTTTATTTCATCTTAAACGGGGTTGTGGCAAAGAAGGTATAACCTAGATTCGCAGGAAGGAAGTAGTCTTACATTAGTTAAGCGTGTTTTCAGGAGAGAAGTGGAATTTCGAAATTCCTTCATCCAAAGAAAGTTTATCCTACTCTTCGATTAAAAATTTTAAAAATGGTCTATAAAGAAGGAGACGGGAAATAGGAGTCATTTCATAGAGGAAAATTAACATTGATCGTATAGAAAACAATTATAGACCATAAATAAACGGTCTTTGAGACATGGTTTCCTTATAGAAGTAGTCTTTCAGGGAGGTTTTAATGCATTACTTCTAGTTTATTTTTAAAAAAAGCCCGATTACCGCAGAGGTAAACTGTCCAATAGAAAATTTGAATCTAAACATTTGCGTTATTTAAAAGCCTTATTTACGCATAATGTCTGTCATGAAAGAAGCCAAAGTTTCAATTTATTTCCACTGGTTGCCCCCTTCCCACACCAACACACATCAACACCACCACAATAATCTTTCCCTAAACCGAGTTTTTGTGCTTTTTATTTTAAGCTATCATTTATTTCTAAATGACATTAGAAAAAATAGAAAGCTGTTTTACAAGTAAACAAACGTTAATAGTTAGATTCTTTATGAAACAATTGTTCAAGATAAAAATGACATATTTTTAGCAAATTCAGAGACAGTCGGCAAAATAAAACCCAAACTGTAGTTATATAGACTGACAGATTTAATGATAAAACTTATACTCAACTTCATCAAACTCATATTTAATTGCCTGAAATCAAAATGTTTGCTAAATTTTATATTGATTAAATAGCAAAATCAACAATTAACTAATAACGAAACACTTTATAAACTAAAGTGATTATAAATCGAAATTCGAATTCGAATTCGTGCAGGAAATTGTACAGTTGATACAACTTATATGAAACTTTAACAGAGTGCATGTAAAGCATTTATCATTTTTGAGAGTTTATCGAATCGTCTAATCGACTTCCGATTGAAGTAAATGGAAATTTGTTGACAGAGAACCAGACTAAATGGGGAAAGTTAATTGGAATCTAATGCAGTATCGAATATAGAATTCTAAACGTATACAAAGTACGTTTCAATTAGATTTATCTTATTTCCACGAAATAAGTAATTTCGATTGACGTTACTAAAGTGAAATACATTGCAAAGGAAAGCAAATTACAGAAAAATAAAACAATAGAATAAATCAGTATAATGTGCTGTATTTAGTCAAATAAAGAAATCATCCTACATTTAAAATATTGAGGGAAAACATGATGTAAGTTCTCTGTTTAAACAAAAACTTTATTCCATTAAATTAGATAACAATTCATAAGAGTGAAAAATGAGACTGTTGTTATTTTTTTTTATTTCCGGTTTCATTTTTTTTTCTTTTACACAACACAGATTTTTGTAAAAATATGTATCACTATTTTTAACCCGGGAGAATGCGGGCTTACCCAGAGTATAAATGGTTTTAACTCTGTCACCAATAAAAGAAAACAATAATCGTCATTTTATTTAGATGGAGACAATTCTTACAAATTCTACGATAAAACAAGGTGAAGATTACTTTAAAAACGTTAGTGGATTCTTTTACAAAATAACATTTGGCTAGGTTGTAGAGCATCCGATTTTAAATTATGCAGGGTTAAAATTGTTCCATATTTTAGATTAACTGAATATCAAAATCCTCAATCAATTAATCATTTCCCTGATGACTTCGTTCATCATACGGGCAACCTGTTTTTGCTATTCATGATTTGCCCGCATCATTTACGAGCATCCATATTCCAATTATGATTTATTTTTCTCACCAGTAAATTTTTATTGTAAAGTTTGCATCATTTAAACTGAGTATATATTTTTTTTAAATTGAATTAGGTAAACATTTCTGTTTCGAAAAACAGGTGGTAAACGATTACTAAATCTGTAAAAAACACGAAAAATAGGCATTATTTGAAAGTTCTTTTTTTAAATATTGATCAGTTAAGTGTTTAATGATGTTAAGCTTTAGAAACTAATGCTATGACTATGTTATCATTCTGACTTATGTTCGTGAATAAGATTGCAATACTTTAAATACTTAACGGATCAATATTTTTGATATTAATATCTTTCGGGAATTTGCAGATATCGAGATGAATTTTTTTTTTTTTTTTTTTTTTTTTTTTGTTCAATTCAGGAAGGGATAAAGAAATTTTTTCTAATTGGAAGTTTTATCCTCTGGGGGCCGTATAAAAATTTAATTTTCGTATTTTTTAAAACAGACCCCCCATGGAGTTGCAATTTATCTTATCAAAAAATTCATCTTTTTTTATGTATTTTTGCAATTGGAAGTATGGGTCTAGGGGCAATATTTAAGGAGATAGCCTATTGTTTCGATATTTATGACTCACCCTGTATAATTCAAATGTTGATCGTTTCTAGTAAACAATTTGTTACATATCATATACTTTTTTGTAATTTATCCTTGTTATCTGAAGTTCTTATTACAATTAGAATTTTAAAATTGTTCTTTGACTTTGATCTGCAACGATTTTTCTATATACAATAAAAACTCTAGCCAATTTTCTGTTGTTAACCCTTTGCGGTACAGAGCACATTCATTGTTTAAGTATTTAAATTAATGATAGAAACCGGAATTTCAAAACAACTTCATTTTTAAATCAGAAAAAAAGGGGGTTACATTTCATACTTTCAATAAGCCGAAAAATTATTTATCAAAATTCTGGTGGCAATGTTGATGGGAATTAAAATTAAGTGGTTTCACAGGTATGCTACTGCCTTTCAAGGTGTTAAAAGTTAGATTTATTTTGAACGTAAAGAGCTTCAAATATTAGCAGTAAAACGAAACATTTTACAATTTTATTAACGATAACTATGGGAGCGTAAAAGTTTGGAGACATCCTGCATTTTACTTTACAAACATTCAATCGTCTTCATGCGTAAGCTCATAACATATCAATATTATGTGTCTTTATTTAAAAATATAAATATATATTACCATATATTTATTTACGTATAAAGAATAATACATGTGTGTTTGTGTTTTAATGTATAAATAAACATAACCAAGTCATAATTTCCAAACATTTTATTCCTTTATTTCCATCTGTAATATATTTAATACCTGCAATTAATAAACTATTAAACTATTTAATGTCCGTCTGTTCGTCTAAATCGACCAGCGTAGCGGGCGAAGGCCGCTAGTTTTATTTAATAAAAGGAACCTCTGATTAAAAAAAGGCAAAGATTACGTTTAAAAGTTACTCGAGATAAAAAATCATGGAAGGTGAATTCTATGAATTACATAAGTTACAGCATATTATTTCATTAGGCGGGTTATTCGTGTGCTACCCTACATCACGTTGATTCATTAAAGGTTTTCAAACTCTATCACACTGCTATATATAATTCAAATGTTGATCGTTTCTAGTAAACAATTTGTTACATATCATATATTTTTTTGTAATTTATCCTTGTTATCTGAAGTTCTTATTACAATTAGAATTTTAAAATTGTTCTTTGACTTTGATCTGCAACGATTTTTCTATATACAATAAAAACTCCAGCCAATTTTCTGTTGTTAACCCTTTGCGGTACAGAGCACATTCATTGTTTAAGTATTTAAATTAATGATAGAAACCGGAATTTCAAAACAACTTCATTTTTAAATCAGAAAAAAAGGAGGGCTACATTTCATGCTTTCAATAAACCGAAAAATTATTTATCAAAATTTTGGTGGTAATGTTGATGGGAATTAAAATTAAGTGGTTTCACAGGTATGCCAACGCCTTTCAAGGTGTTAAAAGTGAGAATTATTTTGAACGTAATGAGCTTCAAATATTAGCAGTAAAACGAAACAATTTACAATTTTATTAACGATAACTATGGGAGCGTAAAAGTTTGGAGACATCCTGTATTTTACTTTACAAACATTCAATCGTCTTCATGCGTAAGCTCATAACATATCAAAATTATGTGTCTTTATTTAAAATATTAAATATATGTAACCATATATTTATTTACGTATAAAGAATAACACATGTGTGTTTGTGTTTTAATATATAAATAAACATATCCAAGTCATAATTTCCAAACATTTTATTCCTTTATTTCCATCTGTAATATATGTGTTTAATAATATAATTTATACATTCCTTATCTTACTTGGTATTTTCAAAGAGAATTTTGTAAAGTTTACTCAGAAATTTTTCGACACTTCGATCAATATAAAACTGCATATTCAAACAGAAAACTATCTTGGCAGAAAGCTTTCTAGATTTATCAAAACATATCGAAGTGAGATAAAAATATATGAGATTTATGAAAATTCTTGTTCGTTTACTTTTATGAGTTAAGATAATTCAAAAGATAATTTCGGAACCCAATTTATAATTGTGTTCTCAGTAGTCATTATAATGCATATTAAAGCAGAATAATAATATTCAATGACTCGTAAATTGTTTTTTCATTAAAATCACGAACTCAAAATTAAAAAAATTCTGAATTCATTTATAATATAAAAAATATAATTGCAATAATTACAGAAATTATGAATGAATGTTAAGATTAGGTTTTTCTTCAGAATATATGAAAGCAGTGTTTCCCTAGCGCTGAATAGTGAAGTGTTACAATAGTGAAGTGTTAAAAATCTAAGGCGATTCAAAATGAATGCAACAAGAATCTAATCAACGTTAAATTACTTTAATGGATTTAATTAGAAAAGCAAAATAAAGTATGAAGTTAAAAAAGAAATATAAACGGTAGATGTTTTATATGACCACGCAGAAATATTAGCCATTATCAAAATTGTGGTGTTATTCAAAATTTTAACATCCTTGCAAGAAAAATCTTAATGTTTTTGTTTTGTTTTGTTCTGTTCTGTTTGCATTAATTTACCTTACATTTTTAAGAACGTTTTTAAGTAAAATGTGCCGCAACAATATACAAGTTGTGGAATAGTGTTACGTCTTACTTTGCTCGCCATAGCAACTAATTCACTAATCATTTATAATAAATATTACAAACATATATTCATTTTCTTGTAAAGAATAATATATTTGTGTATATCTTTTAATATGAGAGTAAACATATTCAAGTCATAATTTTCAAACATTGTATTCCTTTATTTCCACCTGTAATATATGCGTTTAATAATATAATTTATAAATTCTTTATCTTGCTTGGTATTTTCAAAGAGAATTTTGTAAAGTTTACTCAGAAATTTCTCTACACTTTGATCAATATAATATTGCATATTCAAACAGAAAATTATCCTGGCAGAAAAGATTCTCTGTTTATCAAAACATATCAAAGTGAGATAAAACTATATGAGATTTATGAAGATACTTGTTCGTTTTCTTTTATGACTTGAGATAATTCAAAAGATAATTTTTGGATCCCAATTTATATTTTTGTTCTTAGAAGTCATTATCATGCATATTAAAGCATAAAACTAATGTCCAATGACTCGTAAGTTTATTTTTCCACTAAAATCACCTTCTCAAAAGTAAAAAATTCTGAGTTCATTTATAATATAAGACATATAATTAAATTAATTACAGAAATTTTGAATGAATGTTTAGTTTGTTGAAGGTTTAAAGATTAGATTTTACTTCAGAATATATTAAAGCAGTGTTTCCCAAGCGCTGAATGCTTAAGTATTAGACTAGAAATTCCAGGGCGATTCAAAATGAATGGAACAAGAATATAATCAACATTAAATTAATGCATTGGATTTAATTATAATAGAAAATAAAGCGTAAAGTACAACTGTACAAGTTTTATATGACCACAATGAAAAACCATTATCGAAATTGTGGTGTTTTTCAAAATGGTAACAGCCTTGAAAAAAAATTCCTATTTTTTTTAATATTATGTTATATATTTTTTGCCTTGTTTGTCACCCTGCATTTTAAAGAGTATTTTTTCCTAAAATGTACCACAAGAATGTACAAGCTGTGGAACAGTGTTACGTCAGACTTTGCTCGCCCTAGCAAATAATTCACTAATCATTTGTAATAAACATTACAAACATATATTTATTTTCTTGTAAAGAATAATATATGTGTATAAGAGTATTAATATAAAAGTAAACATGTTCAATAACATTATAATTTTTAAACATTTTGTTCCTTCATTTTCATCTGTAATATATGAGTTCGTTAACATAATTTGCACATCCCTGGTATCTCCAAAGAGAGTTTTGTAAAGTTTACTCAGAAATTTTCTGTACACTTTGATCAATATAATACTGCATATTCGAATAGAAAACTAACTTGGCAGAAAACTTTCTCGATTTATCAAACATATTAAAGTGAGATAAAACTACATAAGTTTTATGAAGAATCTTGTTCGTTTTCTTCTATGACTTGAAATAATTTAAAAGATAATTTTGGAACCAATTTATATATATATATATTGTTTTCAGAAGTCCTTATCATGCATATTAAAGCATAAAACTAATGTCCAACGACTCGTAAGGATATTTTTACATTAAAATCACCTACTCAAAATTAAACAAGACTGAGTTCACCTATAATATAAGCGATCGAATTAAATTGATTAAAAAATTTTAATTTTTTTTTTTTTTTTTTTTTTTTTTTTTTGAAGGATTGAAGATTATTTTTTTCTCAGAATATGTTTAAGTTGTGTTTCCCAAGGGTTCAATAGTGAAGTGTTAGAATAAAAATTCCATTCGATTCAAAATGAATGGAACAAAAATATAATCAACGTTAATTTATGGCAATGGATTTAATTAAAAAATAAATATAAACATGAAGTACAAGTACACATGTTTTTTATAACCACGAGGAAATATTACCCACTATCGAAATTGTGGTGTTATTCAAAATCGTAACATCCTTGGAAGAAAAATCTTTTTTTTTTTTGTTGTTGTTGTTGTTTTGTTTTGTTTTACTTGTATTAATCCACCCTCCATTTTATAGAGCATTTTTTTCGTTAAATGTACCACAAGAATGTAAAAATTGTGGAACATTATTACGTCTTGCTTTGCTCGCCCTAGCAACTAATTCACTAATCATTTAAAATAAATAACAAATATATATTTATTTTCTTCTAAAGAATATAATAAAGAATATAATAAGAGAAATGTAAAGAATGTGTGTATGTGTTTTAATATGAAAGTAAACATATTCAAGTACACCATAATTTTCAAACATTTTGTTCTTTAATTTTCGTCTGTAATATATGAGTTCGTTAACATAATTTGCACATCCCTTACCTTAGCTGGTATCTCCAAAGAGAGTTTTCTAAAGTTTACTCAGAAAATTTCTTGATACTTTGATCAATGTAATATTGCATATTCAAAAAAGAGAACTATCTTGGCAGAAAAGTTTATCTATTTATCAAAATATATCAAAGTGAGATAAAACTATATGAGATTTATGAAGATTCTTGTTCGTTTTCTTTTATGACTTGAAATAATTCAAAAGGCAATTTTGGTAGCCGATTTATATATATATTAAAGTGACATAATTTGCACATCTCTTACCTTTCCTGGTATCTCCAAAGAGAGTTTTCTAAAGTTTACTCAGAAAATTTCTTGATACTTTGATCAATGTAATATTGCATATTCAAAAAAGAGAGCTATCTTGGCAGAAAAGTTTCTCTATTTATCAAAATATATCAAAGTGAGATAAAACTATATGAGATTTATGAGGATTCTTGTTCGTTTTCTTTTATGACTTGAAATAATTCAAAAGGCAATTTTGGTAGCCGATTTATATATATATTAAAGTGACATAATTTGCACATCCCTTACCTTTCCTGGTATCTCCAAAGAGAGTTTTCTAAAGTTTACTCAGAAAATTTCTTGATACTTTGATCAATGTAATATTGCATATTCAAAAAAGAGAACTATCTTGGCAGAAAAGTTTCTCTATTTATCAAAATATATCAAAGTGAGATAAAACTATATGAGATTTATGAGGATTCTTTTTCGTTTTCTTTTATGACTTGAAATAATTCAAAAGGTAATTTTGGTAGCCGATTTATATATATATTTTTTTGTTCTTAAAAGTCATTATTATGCATATTAAAGCCGAACAATTATATTCAATGACTCGTAAAGTTGTTTTTTTTTCATTAAAATCATGAACTCAAAAAGTAAAAAATTCTGAGTTCATTTATTATATGCGCAATAAAGTTAAATTAATTACAGAACTTTTAAATGAAATTTTAGTTTAATGTATTAAAGGATTGAAGATTACAATTTTCTTTGAAAATATATTCAAGCACTGTTTTCCAAGAAGTGAACAGTGAAGTGTTAAAAAAAAATACAGAACGAATATTAATGAAAATAATGATATTAATGATAATTATGAAAATTACAGAACGATTCAAAATAAATGGGACAAAAACATAACCGAAGTCTAATTGTTGAAATGGATTTATTATGAAGAGCAAAATAAACCTTAAAATACAACTATACAATTTTTATATGGCAATAACGAAATATAACGTTTTGACAATAGTTAATATTTAACTATTATCAAAGTTATGGTGTTATTCAAAATGGCAACAGCCTTGCGAGAGAAATCTTACTGTGCACTTGTTTTTGGTCCCGTTAATTTTTATTCTCCTTGTGTTTTAAAAAGATTATCGTTAGAACCGTCGCTTAGTATAGCAACATAAAGGTTTGTTAGAGAATTAGTTATAAAAATAATAATAATACAGTTTTGCAGGAAGTATACTTATCTTGTTTTCATAACGTGTCCTGGGACAATAACACTGCGATAAGGTTCTAACAATTTTTATTACTTAATTTTGATTTATTTTTTCAAACAAATATAAAATTTGATACAGCAATCTATTGACTGTGTATACAAGAAAGAATATTTAGCAGATAAATACTTAAAAGCAGTAATGTTGGTTTTTCTTGAACAATGGCATTTGGCGTTATCTCCCACCTATGTGGGTAATAAATCTATGCAAAGAAAAACATAAAATAAGATGGAATAACGGTATTGAAATTATCCGATTCAAAATATATAAAATCTACAACCCTATAGATTAACAAATTTCTCTTTTTTACCATTAACTTCCATATCTGAATGCAGTATTAATTATTTGATATTTTATTCTTCCGACATGAAAACATTAGCTTCAGATAATACATATAATTTTCTCTTTCTTTTTTTTTCTTTTTCTTTTTTTTTTTTTTTTTTTTTTTTTTTTTTTTGTTCTTCATCAATAACTACAATGATAACAGATGTAAATTTTCCAAGTGGGCGAAAAAAGCCCAGGCCGGGATTCGAACTAGTGATGTATTGGCTGAAGCCTCCAATGCTCTTCCAACTGAGCCATCCCGAACGAATTCTGGAGGACTTATTCACCCAAATAACCTTAACGATCAAAATATCTGGTCTGATACTATGGATCAGCTGAACAGAATAAATCGAAGGTCAATATCTGGAACTGCAGAAAACGCTGAATACGAAATCATATTAGATTAATTTTAAACACGATTATTCAATCGGTAAATTTATTATAACAGATGCAAATTTTCCAAGTTGGTGAAAAATGACAGTGCAAACATTCAAACCAGGGGTGTATTGGCTAAACTCACTGGCTTTTCCCGCTGGCACCCATTGGCATTTCACCCACTTGGAAAGTTCACATCTCTTATAATCTATTTACTGATTGAATAAAATTGAACCGATTGAATAAACCAATTGAATCTATCATGTTTAAAATTAATCTACATACAATGATGTATCGTGCAATAAATAAACCCTCATTGGATGTAGTTCCAGCACTGGAAAGAATCAACCGGAGTAATATTGCCAGTGGATAGTGTTATTACAACGTTGTACTTATTTCGAAATAGATTTTAAACTACAAACAGGCTCGTGAACACATCCAAAGTCTACCACAACATTTTGAGTGCCGAAACATGTGTTTGAAATCTATTACAAATAGTGGCAGTGTCTTCATGATGCTCTTCAGAAGTGATACCTGATTTCAGGTTATGATTTTCTTCCGATTCTTCAATCACACGTGCAAAATCGTTCCCCGCAACCATCAATTTTAATAGTCTTTTCTCTTTACTTAGCAAAGTGTTTTTCATTAATTTATTGTTTTGTTCATGACACCTGTCAGATGCTATCCTTGAGAATTTTCGGTTAGTTTTGGATAGTAACATAATTTGCTTTTTAATCTAAAAGAAAATGCGAGATGCAGCTTTGGTAATTGCTTCAAATTGTATAAAAATACTGGCAGTCATCAAATACAGTTGATTCAATAAAGAGCAAACGTTCTTGGTAAACTACAATCGAAGTGGAAATAAAATTTATCAAATTGCACTGATGGATACTCCACACCATATCTATAAGCAAAGATTCTAACATTTTGGTGATATGCAAATACTGAAACCGAGCCGACTTTTTGTTTGATATCAAAAAATATGCATAGCAATTGAAAAATCTTTTGCAGGCAAATGCTGGATTAGATTACGGTACAATTTTTAAATAATTGCAATATTATTTTATTTTTTTTTATTTTTTTTTTTAAATGTTTCATTTTTATATTCAACTATCAATAAAGATTTATTTCATATTTCAAAAGAAAAATATTTATCTCATCCCTTTATATCCTAGAAATAATTGTAAATACTTCAAAAATTAAAAATTGTGAACATGAGAAAGATTTACTTATCATATAGAAAATCCAAAGCTTTAATATATGAGGGCAGTTTGATAAGTACCTAGCCTCGTCCAGAGATGGCGCTTCTAGAATTAAAAAAATAATTTATTTCGTAAAAGTAACCTGTTATGTCAAACATGGCAATTTGCCAAGTTACTCCACGCTATGTGCAAGTTGCCAAGTTACTCAGTGGTTTAGATTGTGAATGGGGCCATTTGAATAGAGCAACTTTAGTAATATTTCAACAGTGAAAAAAATTGATGAAAAATTTATTGTTTTTGAAAAAGAGAACAACGTATTAGATTTAAGGGAAACTTAATAAAGTTTATGGGGACTTTGTACTTTCGTTATCAATCGCAAAATATTAGACTGCTGAATTAAAACAAGGCCGTACACGCATTTTTGATGAAGATCGTCCAGGTCGTCCAATTGAGGCTACGACCTCAGAACTGATCGAAAAAGTCTACGATATTGTGATAAACGATCGAAGAGTGAAAGTGCCTGTGATTGCTGAGGCTGCGGGTATCTCAACTGAATAGGTTTAAAACATTTTAACAACTCATTTGGATATGGAAAAAGCTTTCCGAAAAATGCAAAGGCCAGGTACTTATCAATCGGCCCTCGTACTTTCAAGTTATAAAAAAGGATTTTCGAAAAATACAGAAAATGTTTTGAGATTTTTTTTAATTGTTCATTTATACCCTAAATAGCAATATTTCTGCAATAATATCTTATACGATCATTGGATTCATATTTTATATAATATAAAAACTTTTTAAAGTTTTGGTACAAAAATAAGAATAAATAAAAATTAAAATGCACTCAATATATATCACAAGACATTCAACTTCGGTATCGCCCCGGTGCTAATCCTGACATCTGATCAATTGCCTATATATGTTTTTTTCCGTAATTTGTATATATGCCCTGGACCAAATCTCATATTGGTATCCGTAAGTGAAATATTTTGGTAAAATCCGTTGCTAATTCTACGGGATATAAGAGATCATAACACCAATTGCTCGAGAGCATAAGAGGTTGTGGGTTTGACTGCCGCAGTGACCATTACATACTTTTTGTTGAGCTCCCGGTTCTAATTCTCTGGTGATGTAAATTTTCTTGTGCTACGTCGACCTTGTATATAGACGATGACGTATAAGCGAGCTTTCATGTCGAACACAAAAACCAGATGCATGTGTTCAATAAAAAAATAAACCAGGTTGGTTGTAACATATGAGCGTAAAAGTCATTTAATTACATAAAAAATAGTTTCATTTCCTTAATGAGTCTATAAAGGGGATTTTTATAAAACTATTTTGTTATACAGCTTTTTCTTTTTAAATCTAAAACACAAAGGAGATATTTTAAGTTTTCTGAAAGGAACAAAAATATTCTTAATGCTTGAAGAATTTTCCAGAGATTAACAGTATAAAAAATTCTATTTTTATTAATTGCAAAAATGTTTTTTCTCAAAAAATCCAATTTCCGCCTAAAAGACTTTTTTCACAAATAAATTGCCACCATTAGTCTTCGAAAACACTTTAGAAACACATTTTCGAAAATCAATATGGAATAATTAGGAAAAATTTTAACAACTTCTTGTGCAGTGAAAAGAAAGAAAATGGAGATGAAATTACTGAGGAAAAAATGAAGGAGGGATATTGAGAAAAAGAACGTTCTAATTAACTAATGTTGAATGGAATTTTTTACAGTAGTTTTACGTTATTTCATTACTTTTTTTTACTCTAAACTTTGTTATAAAGATATACGACGTTCATAAATTGATGCATCATTTAAAACTTTTATATATTTTTTCGATATTAAATATTTGCCTTTAAATTATTTTCATTTAATACTGAAAAAAGGCTAAAAAAATATTAAAATATTTTTAATATAGCCTTTATTTGAACTCTAATCTTTATACACAGGAAGCTGCAAATTTAATCCTAAAAACATAAAGACACATCAAACAAACAAACGATGAGAAAATAAATAAATAAAACGAAAAATTATACATCAAACATAGTCTATAAACAATTTGGAGACTAATAATGCATTTTAGAATTCAATTTCAACAATTACCATCAATGTCAAATATACTATTTTTTTGTGAAGTTCTGTACCTGATCTATAGATTATTATACACCCCAGAAAAGAGGAAATTGCTTGCGAGTAAGAAGATGGTGGAGAAATTCTGACTAATGATTTACCACTACATGACCACTGATGGATAGCTTCAGCGTATTTTGTTGTTGGAAATCATCAGATAAAATTCTGATCGGCCTCCGTTTTAACTCATGCGCTGTCTCACCAGACCATGGAAATGCACGAGCTTTTGAAGCATTATTGGTAGGAATCCTTACGATAGCTGCCGCTGTGAATATCGAAGACATTGAGTATTTCGGAAAATCGTTTATCATTTCGCAAAATTCTGGTTATTTGGAATTTTATTCTGGAAACTTGATTCTTTTGTTATCGACCATTAAGTACGTGTTGTTGTAGTCAAGATCAATAACAAGCATTAACGATAAAATAAATGAATAAAACAGTAGAACAATTCTTTTTATTTTAGCGGAATTTTTTTTCTTCTTAAATCTGATTTTCTAAGCTACGAATGACTTCGGTTTTACGATTCACACATTTCAGAATTAGAAAAATAAAATGTATATGCATATACAATTATATACAGTTTAAAGAATGGGAACGCAAATCACAAAAGAACTAACTTAAAAAAGTCTAATAAGAACTAGCGATCCGTGAACAGTCATAGTATGGGATGAAGGCACCAATGCTTGTCAGATCATTTAACCAAGGCAGCATCAAATGCGGTTAGTACTTGGGAGGGTTAGCTGCATGTTGGTGAAATCTGAATAATGTTTTGGTAAAACTCTCTTGAGCTTTCTGTAGATATTTCTACGAGATTTGGTTAAATTAGCTTATAGAAAAAACAGGCCAAGATTCTAAAGAATTCTATAAGAAATTTTTTTAGTAGTTTACCACCCTATAAACATCGCAGGATAAGTGATGGGGCTAAATTAAAAGTTCTGGCCCAGCAAAAGAATATCAGTATGATAGGTGCTAGCACAGTAGAAACAGTGCTGTGTTAAAATAATCTGACGGCATAGCAATGCTGGCCTGCTGTTGGCCATCACTGATGGACCAGCAACATTCCGCACGGACACTTTTGTACTAGTTTAAGTAATGGCACCATAACTCTTTAACGCTGACGGCAGTGCTGCTCCTAACTTTTTTATAGCTATTGATCCACTGATTTTTTCTTTGTAAGGGTGTAGGGCAAATCTAACAGATGCAAATTTTCCAAGGAGTGAAAATGTCCGGGCCAGGATTCGAACCAGGAATGTATTGGCTGAAGCCGCCAATGCTCTTCCAACTGAGCCTTCCCGGACGAATTCTGGAGGACTTTTTCACCGAAATGACCTCAATGATCGGAGAATCGGCTATAATACATTGGATCAGCTCAACAGAAAATAAACCGAAGGTCAATATTTGGAACTGCAGAAATCGCTGCACACGAAATTATAGTGGTTGTATAATATTGGTGGTGATTTGCCCAAGTATTATAATCTTTTTTCAGTGAAACTGACATGTAGTTATCTAGATTGTCACTATGTGCCAGAAAAACATGGCATAACTACTGATGAAGTTGACTTCCACAAGCAAAAATAAGTATATGTTTTTGCCATAATTTAAGAAAATTTCGAATTGATATAAATACATGTACAAAAAACTTGGTTCAAGACTACGCTTATTTCCGTGCTCTTATTGTTGGTATAATAATAGAAATGACACAGACATCACTATTACATAGCTTATTCCGGAAAATATTTGCAAATCAGAAGGAGATCTGCTGATCATCGCGAAAAACATAAAAAAATTTTGGGTTCAATTCTATTTATAATTTCATGCACTTTTTGATAATACAATAATGAAAAAAACTCAAAAATTACTATTACAGCACTCCTTCCGGTAAAACGCTTTTCAAATTCAGGAAAGACATGTTTGCCATAGCCAAAACATTAAAGAATACAAAAAAATAGTTCGATTCTATGCATGACTTCATACACTTTTCGATGGTAAATAATGGCATTGCACATACATCGCTATTATAGCGTCTCATTCTGGCGGTCTTTTCAAACTCAGGGAGAACCATTTGGCCATTGTCTAAAACATATACAAAAGATTTTGTTGAAATCTATGCATAATTTCATACACTTTTCGATGGTACAATAATGAAAATAACACAAAAAAATGCTGTTACAGCTCTCCCTTCTGGCAGAGCATCTCTAAACTGAAAGAAGACCTGCCTCAACAAAATACATATAAAATGCCTAAAATACATATAAAAAATATTTGTTTAATTCCATGCACAATCTCCTACATTTTTCGATAGTACAATGACGACACACAAACATACTTACAGATAGACGGACAGACCAACACTTCGTCAAAATCCAGAAGCCGAAAAAAATTTCGTTTAAAATACATTCTTCTATTGAACATAGAAGAAAGTAAAAAGAACAAAAATCCATTTTAAAACTAGAGTACTTTTAGATATTTTTGCGATTTGCTAGGTTTTTTGTAAATTTGAATGACAACAAAGATATTTTATATTTACTTTGCAAAGATATTATTCTAAGACAAGCTGCCAAAACGGCTATTTTTTCTCAGTCTATTTGAGAATACTTAAAACTAGTTAAATGGGGAAAAAACACTTTTTTGTCATAAATTGTCAGCGATAAGATGCAGTCGAATGAAGCCATAAGTAAAAACAAAATGCAGTTACAAATAGTTAAATATTTTTAAATAAATAAAAAAATTCTGGTTATTTGGACCTCTTGGTTCTGTGTCATTTGTTCAATAAAGCGGAGTTTACTGTTGTCAAAAGTAACTTTAATGGTATTATCATCAATATATTGATATTATCGAAGATATTATTATTGATATATCATCGATATTAGTCTCATTTGATTGGTATCCCAAATAGGCGAGATTTACTATACATCTTAAAATTTTTAAATTTCCTTGAAAGGGGCCACTAAATTCTAAAGCTTTATGTAGAATATTATGAACCAACTAGTAGTCCATCGGAATAATTATCTTCTTCAACATTTAAAGATTTATTAATAAATTTAAGTACTAATTTTTTTAAAAAATTGCTTTTATTGTGTCGTTGTGCTTTTTCAATAGAATCGAACAAAGTAATTTGTATTTAAAAAAAATATTTTATTACTAAATAGATTAAATACAAGGTATAATAAATTGCCTTTAATTGTATTTAAAAGCACTACTGGAGAACAAAGGGTTAAAGCAATATTATTTTTTTCAAGTAAATGGTAATAGATTAGTTGATTAATTACTATACACCCGTGATCTTTTAAATGCTAGGCATTCCCAGTTCTACAGATAAACGTAAACAATTTGGAAATTGCACGTGAAGCTTAGCAAATGAGGTGCGTTCGTACGATAACAAAGTTTTTAAATATTCAGATCTTGCTGATATAGTAGAGCGTATTTTGGATACAGTATAATGGTCGAAATCTTTGTGTTCCTGTAAATATGCAGGGAGTAATTTTTAGTATACTTCATTAACGTATATCTTATTCATAAAATGTGAAGTAATTTAATATAATTAACCCCCCCCCCCTCGAAACAATGTTTCCCCGTATAACATTATTTAGTGGAATACATTTGTGTGGCTCTGCAATTTAATAATAAATATTCTTTGCATCACAGATTGTACAAAATGTATTTTTAGGACATATTTCATAAATTCATGTCAATTCTGTTATGTTCAAATGATTGTAACACTATTAAAATGCATTTGGAACTTTTCTCCCCATTGATCGTAATGTAACGGAATACTTTTGATTGTCCCTGTAATTGATCTATCTATCCGATTTTCATAACATTTGAAATGACTCGACAAAATTATGTAATAAATATACGTTTTAAATTTCAAACGATTAAAATGAATTTGAAACTTTTTCCCCATTGACCGTAATGTAACGGAATCTTTTTGATTGTCCCAGTAATTGATCTATCCATCCGATTTTCATAAAATTTGAAATGATTCGACAAAATTATGTAATAAGTATGTATTTTAAATTTCAAACGATTCGGTTGGGTAATTTTTGCGTTGTTACATGCGGACAGACATACAGACAGACGGACAGACAGACAGACAGACGGACAGACGGACGGACTGAGCGACAACAATAGGTGCTACGTATTTACATAATTACGAACGCACCTAAAAAGGATAATCAATGCAGTCTAATGCAGAATTCTGACAAGAATTCCTTTATAATGACATTAAAGATGTTTAATTTGGGAATTCATCATTTTGCTGGATGCAGCATAAATAACCTCTGATTTTTCATTTTTTCAGAAAATTATCATTAATCATTCCTGTGATTCCCTGGTCAATATAGCATGTATATAAGTACACATGTGGTTTCTTTATTAAAGAAAAAAACCTCTATTTATTTTAAAAAGTAAGAAATAAGGAGAAAATTTCATTATTAAGCATATAGGGAATGTTAGTTGCAGTGAGACAAAAAATATTATTTCTTAACGTATAGCGACTATTTTTAGGTGCATTCGTAATTATATAAATACCAACACTGTAAAAAAGGACGTTTTTACGGAAGTATCACTTATAATCTGGACGACAGTATAATTTACTGTCTGTCTTTTTACGGAAAATTTTCCGTAAATTCCTGAAAAATCTTGAAAAAGACGGAATATCTCCGGAATTTACGGAGTTTTTTCTGTTAAAAAACAGTAAATTGTACTGTCGTCCAGATTATCAGCGATACTTTCGTAAAATCGTCCTTTTTTTCTACAATGTAACACCTATAGTCCTCATTCAGTGCCTCTATCTGTTTGTCTGTACGTCCGCATTATAACAGTACAAGAACTACTCAAACCCAATCGTTTGAAACTTAAAACATATAATTGTTGCATAATTTTGTCGAGTCATTTCAAATTTTATGAAAATCGGGTGTATAGTTAGACTACAGAGACAATCAAAGTTATTCCGTTACATTACGGCCAGTGCGATAAAATAGTTTCAAGTGCATTTTAATGATGTGACACTCTTTCGAACATAATAAAATGAATATGCATCTATGAAGTATATACTAAAATATGCATTCTGTACAATCTGTTGTGCAAAGAATTTGTTATTCATTTACAGGGCCACACAAAAGTATTTAATTACGTTGTCATATAGGTGGAAATACTGTTTGAGGCGAGATGTATTTCTACTAAGTTATTCCACATTTTATAAAATTGATATATGTTGTTGATATTTATACAAGTTACTTCCTGTATAATAGAAAACAGATAGTATTTACAGGGATACATTACAGATATCAGCTACTATTATGTATCAAGTACTGTAGAAGTACTGTATATTATAACACAGAGTTCTGAATATACTAAAGCTTCGTTATAATACGAACACACTTCATTTGCTACGCTTTATGTGCAATTTCCGACTTGTTTTCCTTTCGAAAAACGTTTTGCAACATTTTAAAGTAACATAAATACCCTACCTATTAATATATATGGTTTTACGAAATGTTTTTATTAAAGCATAGACGCATGATAACGAAGCATCGGAAATTGTCTCCCTGTTCGCCACAAGTGGTTAACTATGAGGCAATGTATATTTTTTCATAAATCATACATTTTTTGCACTTTTTGTCTTTCTTTGTTAAAAATAATGTCTTTAAGAACAAATAATAAAAAGAACCAAAAACTGAAGTGAAGCGAACCCACACATTTAAAAATAATGGTGACAAACCACTTCCATTTGGCGCCCAGGTTTGAAAAGGTGTTACCATTTGACACCCACGGGCTTGAAAATGTGTTTGGGGTGCAATTTCTCCCCTCAATGGGTGATTCACGCTAATTAGGGTTCCGCACAATGCATACCGTTGAAAGGTTTTCTCCCCTTAGTAATTTGCGCACGCTCTGTGATGTGTGTGTCCGTCCACTTCAACTCGCCGTCATTGATAGAGCATAACAGCAATTTCTCCCTAGAATACTATCACCGAGCATATGTTATCCCAATTTCCTTTAAAACTTCGGATGGAAAATCTTTGGCGAGCTTTTTAGATAAAGCAGTCTTTGAATTTCAGGACATTAGTACATTTCAGGGAGACTTTGAAGGTGAGCTCAATGGCCGAACGGTTAGTACGTTGAACTTGCAATTCGACGTTGTGGGTTCGAATCCTTCACGGGACAAAAATCAGATTATAATTCCTTTTTATTATTGGGCACTCTGGTTTAGGGGTGCCATCTTTTCACCCTAATTAAGGGTTCCATTCTGCCCCCCCTTAGGGATGTCACCAGTGAGATAAGCCTGTCACCAATAAAAGGTACAATGCGTCACCATTAGTTTTAACAATGTATTCTCTTTTTATTTTTCTCAGTGCTTCAAATTCTTAACTGTAAAAAAATCTGTAGTTTCTTATAACAAGTTTCTTATAAAAAATACACTTTTCATAATAATGTTAGTACTTTTCTAAATATTCAAAAAAATTATCTGCAACATATTTCCTAAAAATTGGAATTTTTCTTATTATTCGAAGGTTTTTTTAATTTCTTTTTTTTTTGAATTCAAATAAGTAAAAAAATAAATAGTTGATTTTTAATACAGTCCTTCGAAATATATATATAGATCCATCGCAAAAACAACCTCTCCTTTAAAATGTCGTACACGCGAAAAAATAGAAAAAACTTCATCATATAATCAAGTAATATTTCTAGATTATAAACATAAAAATAATATGAGGCTCAGATGCACAATGGCAGAATTTTGGCTACCTTCACGCAAATTTTCAGCCTCGTACTTTTAGTTGATTTTCCTAACATCATAACTACATAATAGGTACACAATGAGACTCATCTCACTTTGTTCTATTACTGCGTGTCTCACTGTGGATATTTGTTACGTTATAACAAATTGGATGCCAGATCTGATTCATGAATTTCTTAGTTTTAAAAAAAATGTTTTGTTTTATTGAAATAGTTATTAGATACAGCTAGGTTTTGTTACGTAAATATATGTCATAGTGAAGTAAATAAACTCTAAAATAGGATTTATGTGGCTTTAACCACGATAAAGTAAAAGTTATTTATTGTAACCTATTTTCGAGTAACCTATTTGCGGAAACTACGGCTACGTTTTGCATCAGATGGGGTGCTTATCCTTTTCAGACCTGAGGTACACAAATGTGTACCTTCATTCTTTTCCTCATAAAAACTAAACTGTTTGAATTTTTTGCATTTTTACTTTATTTCTATACAGCTGAATTTTTTTTGCTTTAGCACAAAACGAATAAATGTCAGCACTGATGAATATTACCTCTTAAAATAAATATTATTTTCATCCGAGTTCCGAAAATACTTTCAAGACATTGTGGACAAGAAAAAGATTTTGAGGATTTGCTGATCATTAACTTGTTTAAAGACTTTAATTTTGAAATTGCGTAAATTTATACTACTCATAGTTATACCGATGTTTTAAGAGGATTAGTACTTCTATTTCCATATTTGTAAATCTAAATTATCAGTCCCTAAAATACTAATTTCATAAAAATGATTCTTTCTATTATCTATGATGTCATTTCGATTATGCAAAAGCAATAAATATATATTTGTAAAAGAGTTATTTTATGCTCATGTCTGAAGAGGTTACATTTGAGTGACAGCTACAATAGAAGAAGTTATAGCTATATGTCAAAGTGACAGCTGTCTCAAAGTGTACCACGTCTTACTGAGTAATGCGCTCCCTATATCGTGTCTAGTGTGATTATAATAAGGATTCTTTAATTCTTTTAATATTTACCGGCATATAGTTAGAAACTGTTTATGACTTTGGCTTTTGTTGCCTGTCTGTCTCTTCATTTTCTAATTCTCGTAATTATACTCAGATCACCGCGCAATTAAATAATATACGTCTTTGGCGTTTATCATAGTATGTTAGGTATTGAAAATTATGCGCAAAAATTTATAATTTGTTTACAAGGTGACTCAAAAACATCGGTTTCATTAATGTCTATGGGCAAAATCGTTTGAAGTACTATTAGTTATTTTAATGATGTTACACTATTTCATGCCATTTCAAACTATTCATGTTGATAATGTTTTATTGGCAAACTTTATATAATGAAAATTTTAAAGAAAATGATATATTTCTGCTACACATAATATATGACAATTCAACACATTAAAGTTTTCTTTAATACTTTCTTTAATACTTTTTTATTAATACTTTGGAAAATATTCAATACGTATGCTTGACATATAACTGTCCTTTCTCATTTATCTTTTGGCACAGACATAGTAACATATTTTTAAAATTTCTACATTGAAGAAAAGGAAATGAAAAAAAAATAGTAAAAAATATCACTATTATGTAATTGTAAATTGTTCTAGTTTAAACGGTTAGAAATTTCTTGAACTTTTATTTGTTTTCCTAAAATTTATATTTGACAGAACCTACATTCAAAACAAATAAAATCTTTTCTATATTTTTAATGTGAAATTTGACTAATTCAAAAAGGCAAAAAAAAAAAAAACTGCATAATTGGTAGGCTTTATGTAACGTAAGATTAAAATTAATCAATACGTTAATTCTGATAAAATGCATTTTAACACAAATTTTAATTTTAACAATCCTAAATTTAAGATTTGATGCGTCATACAAGTAGGATATGAAACAAATATTTTAATATTAAGGTTTTTTTCTTGAATTTTGTTTTTGAATTTTGACTTCGGGAAGAAATATTCTTGGAAACATAACTGAACTAACATTTTTCCTGCATTAACTAGACACATGCATCATCATTGATTGGAACAATAATAAAAGTGCCTAGCTATTGTAATAATAACGAAGCAATTCTCTAGTTTAAATTTTATGTGATATAAATTATCACTATGTTAGTATTGTTTCAAACTATAATACGTAAATAGGTCACATAATATTTATTCTACCACAAATAAGCATGAGCAATCTCCGTTAATTCATAGCTTTTTCTCCAAACACTAGATTTGAATAATAGACCAAAATTCAGCATATACTAACTTGAAACTCTGTCATTAGCATGATAAAATATACAGTGCACGTATAGCTGTTATTGTACAGATATTGTGCAGATCAATGAATTGCATAGCATGCATATTATGTTCTATGGACTTATAGACATATAACTTCATTTCAAGATATTCGCAAACTAGTATAGATATATTTTGTATATGACATACGTAATCTAAGAAATTGTACGTATAAATATTACTAATAACAAAGGATTTTAAGGAAACAAACTAGCTTAACACGTTTTAAACAGGGGAATTTAATTTAATAATAAAACATAATTTTAAAACAAAATAATAGTATATGTAAAAAGTTCACATCAAATAGACATAATAATAATCGAAAATGAAAGTGTCAAGAACTTCTGCCGGTTATCTTACCAATCTGTGCATTGTCCAACTAATAACCATATATCACCTGTATAGATCTAAATAAGACGTTGTATAAAAGTAATCTTTACAGATTTTAATGGAACTGCGTGGGAATCTTGATTAATGAAAGTTTCTAAAATGACTATCATCTAGGTGGAGAGCTGTGCTAATAAAAGGATATTTTCTAATGCCTTTGTTATTAAATGTAGTTGTCCATCTTGTATTTTAAAATAAAACCCGATCTGAGAGCATATAAAATAAGCCGAGGGATTACTCTAAGCAGCTAACAAAAATATATTTCTACACTGTAAAAAAAAAATCTGTAAAAGTACTAAACATTTTCTAGGAAACTGAGATTCCAAGAACTTTTCATGTAACGATAACAGGAAAAATCCATGTAACCGATTCTAAAACTTGAGTTTTTGTTGTTACCGTTACAGGAAAAGTTCTTGGAATCCCAGTTTCCTAGATAAAGTGTAGTACCTTTACAGATTTTTTTTTACAGTGTACTGCCTCTGACAATAAAGTTCGGTGAATGAATTCAGAACAATCGATCTGGCAACACTGGGGAAACAAAATGCTGCACCTGCATAGAGGCAAGTGTTGACCATCTTCCCCCACCGTTGTTCAGTTGAGCGTCGTTTATGTTCTGTGTAAGACGTGCTTTACTAAGTGCTTGTTCAGTGTGTTGGTTCTTAACTGAGACCAGAAAAATGAACGTACAAGCAATCAGTTTAAAGTTTGGTTTTAAACTTTGCAAGATACCGAAAGAAATTCATGAGGGATGTTGCAAATTGAATACTCGCCAGATCTCAATCTTCCAGACTTCTTCTAATTTTCACAACTCAAACTCTCTTTGAAAGAGATTTGACTTTATTGCTGACATGCAACGAAACGTGACGAAGCTTTTGAACATCATCCCAAAAGAAGACTTCTAGCAAATTTCCCAGGACATGTATAGTAGATCTAGATGAAGGATGGTATGGTAACTTTCATTAATATTTCATCTACATTAACACTACAGGACTATTCACCGAACTTTATTGTCAGAGGTAGTATGTTGTTTCTCACTGGTAACCAAGAATAGACTTCATTTTTTAGTAAGCCAATTAAAAGAAACTTTAAAGCTGACATCACTTTTTAGTTCTCCTATAGATGATTACCAAAATCTCACACTAATTAACTTTTTTCTTGAGAAGAGTTAGGTATAAGAGTTAGGTAAGAATCGAGTGGAAAGTGGCTCTCAAGGAGTAAGGGAGAGAAATTATCTACAGCGGAATAGCACGAAAGGTGCTGACTGCATGTGTAGAGCCACGGCCAACTTTATTAGAGGCCACTGAAGCCTTCGTTTCTTTAGGCAGGTCTTAGAACGGAATTAATGGTGTAAGCTCCGTCTATCCAATCTCGTGAGAAAGTTATCTTAGCAAGGTGCGTTACAAACAAAATCTGTCTTTGCCGATTGTTTAGGCATGATATGATGTCACGAATTCCGTCCTAACAACGAAGAGCTTTCTAGGCCTCTAATGAAGTTGGACGTGGTAGAGCCCACGCAACGGCTCTAGAATGTCAACATTGACAAACGGGACAACGTTTTAATTGCGAAATTTATGAAAGGCCCTGCCAGTCATTACCTGATTACGAGGAAATGTTTTGAGAATGGACTTTGTTTATAAGTTACTAGTAAATGTCAACAACCCACAAAATTTATGTATATTGTTATAATCTGTGAATTAATCCAAAGCAATTGTTTTCAATAAATATTTTTTTCATTTAATTTTTTAAGTAGATGAAAATGTATTTCATACGCTAATGATGAATTCTTTGATTGATATGCATTTTTCATAACGTTAATTTAATTTTAAGAAAACCAGCAAATTTATATTTGTACTAAGTGCAGCACAATTGGTCTTTTCCAAACTGATATGTTCTGGATGGAATCCGATTTATTGGTAAAATTATTTTTTAAAAATTATCCCAATAAATCGGTCAACGTCTTTTTCGCGTAAAAATTGTTTATAGTGTATGTGTTTTAAAAGCACAAATATTTTTTATTAAAAAAAAGGAAAAAAGAAGAAACTTCTTGTGAACATAAGCAGTAATGTAAACTTCAATTTATTTACCATAGTGAACTTGACACAGAGCATTGCTAAAGATAAATGCAGTAAGAAATCGGAAAATTTTATTAATTAAAATTAGCAATGTTTAATGTTTTATTTTTACCTGATTTTCACTTAGGAATCCAGTTAAATTTTTTTAAATTACAAGTAAATACAGTTGTGCTCATAGTTATAGTATATAAGTGTGGAGAAAGAGAGTATTTCAGAAATTGGTGCATTTGCTTAAACTGGAATTTCATCGAAATTGTATTTTACCAAATGATATGCAATTAGACTTTAAAAAGTTTTCGAAAGATTTTTACTTTCTTTTATCTTTACAAGAAGAAAGAATTAGTTTCACAAGAAATATTTGAATTCCGGTTTTTGACGGATTTTCATGTTTTAGGAGTCAATGATCACCAAAAACATAATGTTTTAAAATGTTTGTCTGTGAGTCTGAGACTCTGAGGTACAAATTTTGTGTGTGCTCTGCCCAAACACTTTTGCACGGAATTTAATAAATATTTACATTCAATTAGTCGTTAATAATGCAAATCGATATTGATTAGTTTTTGGTGTAAATCGCTTGGCAGATGACGCTACTAAGAAGATTTTTTACGATTTCCGCAATCGCTCAATCTCCAGAATTAATACACGGATTTTCATCAAACTTCAGATTCGGTTATTCGCTGACGTGAATCGGCGTTTTTTACATTTTTGTGTAAATTTCTCAACAGGTGGAGTTGCTATACTGCATTTTTTGAGATTTCTGCAATACCTGTGTCTCAAGAATTGATGCACGGCATTTCATGAAACTTCAGATTCAGATAGTTCTCGACATTATTTGACTTTTTTTACGTTTTGATGTAAATCGCTCAACAGATGACACTCATATGCTATACTTTCATGATTTCTAGAATAGCTCTATTTCAAGAACTAATTTCCATCTATTTTAGGATTCAATTAGAGGTCGACATAAATTGTTGCTGATTAAGTTTGGTCCAATAAGTGGCGCTACTAACAAGGAAGGTCTCCATACGGGCATACTCAGAAAAATTTGAAAAAAATTACAGAATGTTCTTCTCATGTGGTTATATATGTTTATAAAAAAAATTTCGGCGGAATCCCGATGGAACATTCATAAAAAAATAATGAACATTTCGTTTATTTAGCGATTTATCATCGTTTGGCGACAAAATAAATTTTCAAAAAATACTTTTTTTATGCAAATACTTTTTAAGGTAAAAATGTTTCACATTGAACTTGTTTAAAGAACTTTTATTTAAATAACTTTAATTTTGTCAATTTTAATTTGTGTTAACCATAGTTTTTTCATAAAATATTTATAACGAAAATTAACTATGAAATTTTAGAAATTACAACAAAATTTAAATTAATTAAAGTTGCCTCAACCTCGAAAACAAGTTCAATGCAGTTAAGAACTGTTGAGCTAAACTGTGTATATTTCTGAATATATATGTAGTTTTGCTGTTGAATCCATTTCGTTGCTATGGAAACAAAAAATTCTCCAATACCGAAATACATTACTGCATCATTCTTCGTCTGGCATTTATTTTGTCATACGCATAAATATATGAAAATATATTTTTTATTTTTTATGTATGAAGTTGTTTTTAAAGTGATAAAATTAAATAACTACTTTAAAGCAACATAAAATGCAATACAAAATGTATGTAAGTATTAAATTCTCTCATTGTTCAAATTTAAATTCATTTCTATTTACACGCATTTTAAAAATTAATTGACAAGAAATTTTCAGATGCCTTAAAATTTTTTGCTTATGCCGAGGGAAATTGCTGCTCGCCAAATCCCGTAATACTTTAATCTTTTCGCGCCAAATACTCGAAATTATTATTATTATTATTATTATTATTATTTTTACAAAGTTAGTACTGTAATTCCGCCGATAAATTTTACTGATTATTTATTAGATACATGAGTAGTTTAATTTGTAATTTTTTCAAAAAATTCTGAGTATGCCCAGTATGGAGACCTTCCTTGTAAGTTGCATTTTCTAAGATTTATGCGATTTTAGCTGTAGTCATACCTCAAAAACTAATGCATGGAATTCCATATCTTTAGGATCCTCAGGATGAGGATAGAATGTCTCTTCATTATGGCACAGTGATAGTGAATTTTAAATTATTAACATGTATGAAATAGAAAAAAAATTTGGAATTTCCACATCCGACGGGGTTTTTTTGTGTGTGTAATATTGATTTGTATAAGTAGTGTTTTTATTATTAAAGTTTACTTTATTATGATTTTATCTAAATTTTATTTTTTTATAAAAATTATCTCTTTTTTTCTTCAAAATAGAATTTGCCTTTTAATACCATACCAGTTAATATACTTTATAAAAAAATTCTCAAAACTAAATCTGCAGTAAAACTTATTAGAAATTAAGCCATCCTGTCATATTTTACTTCAGGATAAATATTGCAAATTTGACTAAAAATAAAATCCCGTTAGTTTGTACTCATATTTATTTATTTGTCATTCGCATATGCATTTCTTTTAATATGGTAACAATGTACATGAAGCAGCAAAAAGAAATATTTTCATAGTTTTTATACTTCTACGAATATGTTCTGCGAATGCAACTTTGAGTGAATTTCTATTTCTTCCAATAATCTCCCGACATCTTACGTGCAGAAACCAATACATTTCCTTGAGCTAATGAGAAAAGTATTGGAAAACAGCGTCTAATGTCAAATGCATCTGTAATTATTGTCAAGAGCAAAACACTTCAAATAGTTTTCGTAAAAATGTTTTTGCAAAAGTTAAGAATAGTCAAGGAAAGTAGAAAGTTGAAAACAGTTTGTAAATAATTTTCGTTATCGTTGTCATTCTTAATTTAAAACATTAGGACTGATTATTGAAAAGTTTTTTATTAAAAAACTTTGAAACATTTATAACTGCAATAGAGATACTGCTAGACAATTATGTAATGTATGGAACGATCAGTGATTCAAGTGAAAACAAGAACGAAAAGTCTTGCGCACGGCATAGTTTATGCAACACATTCTGAATATTATAACAAAATTTCATAGTTTGCTAAGGGTAAAGATAATACCTAAGTGAACAGTAGATAATTTAAATAACCCAAAATATATTAGAAAATCCTACTTTTTTAATACCAATAATTGTTGAGAAAATATACGATTTTTATTCTGTTTTGTTATTGTTGTTGTTGTTGCTGTTTGTTTTTGGTTTTTTCTAGGATTTTTAAATATGCATCTATACTACATTGTATGCTATACATTAGTTCAGTTAAACGCAAAGCAGAAATGAAAATTTCCATTCAATAATTTCCACAAATAAACAGATAATTTTGAAAACATTTCTGTAGCCCTTTATATGATCTAGGTTTATTTTACGCTAGATGTTTTAAATACTGATTGAAAACAAAATTACGTTAGTTGGTCGTCATATTTATTTATTTGTCATTCGCATATGCATTTCTTTTAATTGGGTTTCCTAAATTCATGAAGCACCAAAAAGAAATTTTTCAATAATTTTGTATACTTTTACGAATATGTTCTGCTGATGCAACTTTGAGTGAATTTCTATTTCTTCCAATAACCTCCTGATATCTTCGTGCTGAAACCATTACATTTTCTTGAGCTAATGAGAAAAGTATTGGAAAACAGCGTCTAATGTCAAATGCATGTGTAATTATTGTCAAGAGCAAAACATTTTAAATATTTTTCGGGAAAATTTTTAGCAAAAGTTAAGAGTAGTCGATGAAAAATAGAAAGTTGAAAAGAACTTGTAAATAATTTTCATCTTCGTTGTAGTTAATGCAAAACATTAGGAATGAATGTTCAAGAGTTTTAAATTTTGAAATAATTATAACTGTAATAGAGATACTGCTATGCAATTATGAAATGCATGAAATGATCAGTGATTGAAGTAAAAGCAAGAAAGAAAAGTCAAGCGTACGGCATTGGTTATGAAATACTTTACAACACATTCTGGTATTATAAGAATACTTCATAGTTTGCTAAGGGTAAAGATTATGTCTAAATTAACAATAGACAATTTAAATGACGCATTAGAAAACCTACATTCTCCATTACCTGTAATTGTAAAAAAATATACCCTTTTGTTTGGTAGCCCAGTCTAGGATCAATAGATATGTATGTATACTATATTGCATGCTAAACGTTAGTTCAGTTGCACGCATAGCACAGGTGAAAATTCCATTCAGTAATTTCCACAAATAAACGGATGATTTTTAAAACATCTGTGTAGCTCTGTATAAGATCTGGGCTTTACTTTACGCTAGACATTATAAAATGGATTGAAAACAAAATTCCGTTATTTGTATTCATATATATTTAGTTATTATTGGAAAATGCATTTCTTTTAATAGAGTTTCCAATGTACATGAAGCCCCCCCCCCCCCCAAAAAAAAAAAAAAAAAAAAAAAAAAAAAATTAATAGTTTTTGTACTTGTACCAATATGTTCAGCTGATGTAACTTTGAGTGAATTTCTATTTCTTCCAATAACCTCCCGATATTTTACGTGTAAAAACGAAAACATTTTCTTGAGCTAATGAGAAAAGTATTGGAAAACAGCGTCTAATGTCAAATGCATCTGTAATTATTCTCAAAAGCAAAATATTTCTAGTAGTTTTCAGAAAAAGTTTTAGCAAAAGTTAAGAATAGTCAATGAAAGTAGAAAGTTGAAAGCAGTTTGTAAATAATTTTCATTTTCGTTTTCATTCTTAATGCAAAACATTAGGATTAGATATTTAAAAGTTTAAATTGAAAAATTATGAAATGTTTTTAACTGTAATAGAGATACTGCTATGCAATTATGTAATGTAGGGAACGATCAGTGATTCAAATAAAAATAAGTACGAAAAGTCATTCATATGGCATATATTATGAAACATTTTCTTTTTATAATACATTCTAAATACTATAACAATGCTTCATAGTTTTCTAAAGGGTAAAATTATATCTAAATTAACAGTAGACATCTTAAATAACTCAAAATATATTAGAAAACCAAATTTCTCCATTGCCATCAATTCTAGGGAAAATATACGATTTTTTCTCACCTTAGTCTAAGCGGTATACATACGTAAGGATACTACATTGTATGCTAAACGTTAATTCAGTTAAACGCATAAAGATTCAAATTTTCCATTCAGCAATTTCCACAAATAAATGGATGATTTTTAAAACATTTGTATAGTTCTGTATATGATCTAGGTTTTACTTTACATTAGATATTATAATACTAATACAAAACGAAATTTTATTAGTTGGCATTCATATTTATTTATTTGTTATTGATATATGTGTTTCTTTAATAGGGTTTCTAAAACGTAAATGAAGCAGCAAAAAGTAAAATTTCAATAGTTTTTGTACTTGTACCAATATGTTCAGCTGATGTAACTTTGAGTGAATTTCTATTTCTTCCAATATCCTGCCGATATCTTACATGCATAAACCAAAACATTTTCTTGAGCTAATGAGAAAAGTATTGGGAAACAGCGTCTAATGTCAAATGCATCTGTAATTATTGTCAAGAGCAAAACACTTCAAATAGTTTTCGGAAAAAGTTTTAGAAAAAGTTAAGAATAGTCAATGAAAGTAGAATATTGAAAAGAGTTTGTAAATAACTTTAATTTTCGTTGAAATTCTTGATGCAAAATTTTAAGATTGATTATTTAAAAGTTTTAAATTAAAAAAAATTTAATTGTTTATAACTGTAATAGAGATACTGCTATGTAAGTATGTGATATATTAATTTATGAATGTCTGAAGTAAAAACAAGAACGAAAAGGCATACGGGAGACATAGTATATGAAATACATTCCACACATTCTGAATAATATAATGAAGGGTAAAGATACTAAAGGTAAAGATGGTGTCGAAATTAATAACAGACAATTTAAATAACTCAAAATACATCACAAAACCCAATATTTCCATTACTAATAATTGAAGGGAAAATGTAGGATTTATTTTTGTAGTCCAGTCTATGATCTATAGATTTGTATGTACACCACATTCTCTGCTAAGCATTAGATTAGTTAAATGCATAGCAGAAACAATAATTTCCACAAATAAACGGATGATTTTAAAAACATCTGTGTATGTCTGTATATGATTTCGGCTTTACTTTATGCTAGTTATTATAAAACTGATTAAGAACAAGTTTTCGTTAGTCGGCATTCATATTTATTTTTTTGTTATTGGCATATGATTTTATTTTAATCATGTTTCCAAAGTACATGAAACAGCAAAAAAACAATTTTCAATAGTTTTTATACTTGTACGAATATGTTCTGCTGATGCAACTTTGTGTGAATTTCTATTTCTTCCAATAATCTCCCGATGTCTTACGTGCAGAAACCGATACATTTTCTTGAGCTAATGAGAAAAGTATTGGAAAACAGCGACGAAAGCCAAATCCATCTGTAATTAGTGTCAAGAGCAAAACACCAAATAGTTTTCGGAAAAGTTTTAGCAAAAGTTAAGAATAGTCAATGAAAGTTGAAATTTGAAAATTATTTGTAAATCTATATATTTAAAAGATAAGACTAGTTTTTTTTTTTTTTTTTTTTTTTTTTTTTTAATCATTACCCCTGGGTTTTCTACAGAACTGATTTTGATTATTTTTTTAATGATAGCTGTATATTTATAGATGTACCCGTAACTAGCTATTTTTTAGTTTAAATGTATTTTTTTAAATTTTATTTTTAATTTCACAACCTTTTACGATATTTCTTCAAAATGATGGCAATCAGGATCTCTCTCCTATAATATAAATTCATTTTACTTAATCACATTCCACGAATCAGAAACGTAAGTTCATCAATGAAATTTAAAAAAAGCGTGGTTTCCATAAAATTTAACCATAATAAAATGACTGCGTGTAAATATGCATTAATTACGGAAGAAGAAATAATATTAAGTACTCTATGTAAATAAAGTAACAAAAACAATGTATGATAAAAAGCAGTGCATAACATTCAGAAAACAGATAAATTTGATTCATGAATATAATGTATGTTATTATTACTGCGTCGGTGATGATATCATATCCTCAGACGTTTATTTCTATATTTAAATAGATTGAACTGCTACTATTTATTTAAAGCTCCTTTGTATGTACAAAGTAAAATATTTCTGAAAATTACGTCATTTTCATTGCATTATAATATATATACATAAAAAACTCTTAGGCTGTATTTTTAGTCATCTAACTAAAGGCTTCTACTGAACCGATTTTCATAATCTTTTTTTAAATAAAAACACTTTTTTTTTAAAAAAATCCCATTTTAATATTTTAATTTTAATTTTAAAAGTCTTTTATGATATTTTTTCACATAAGTACAATTGGGTTACTTCCATTTTCAAACAGAGAAAAGAAACAACAGGAAATTATAATATCATTAAGGATTTTATTTTCGTATTACAATTAAAAATGACTTTAAATATAACTTTTATTTTAATTCAAAGTAAGAGATTTCTATGTCTACTTTCAACCTAATAATTATTGGCTCTCTCGTTTCAAAACGAAGTGACGCATTTGTATATATAAGCAGTAATTTGTTATTAAAATATTCTTGGGAAATATATCTCAAAAATACTAAAAAATATTTAAATAATGAGCATATTTTTAACATCTATTATTTCTTTTGTTATCTTTGTAGCCTTTTAAGTGAAACAGTCACGTTTTAAAAGTACAAAAATGACCTATAGAGATTTCATACGAGTTTCAATTGAGTGAAAACGTGCCCAATCTAAGAAAATGGATTTAAGATCATTGAATAAAATAACCAACATTGTACAAAACTAGCTGTGATGAGCAACTAAAGCTGCTATCAGATAAGCCAATTTTACGTTCAATTTTTGAGCCTATTCTAGATTTCAGCTAATTTTCTGTGAGAAATCGACTCAACTTCCAATGTGAAAACAATCAGCAATATTTCTGAAAATCAGCAATATCCCTGTTTTTTTTCTTTGCCTCTCTAAAAAAGAGTCTTCTAACCGTCGCTTTTCATGCAACTTACAACACTCCAGCCAATCAAAGGTAAGCAGTTTTCAACTTCATCCATTTTCCATCTACCAAGGTGACCTAAGATGCTATGAAACTGAAACAGAATGATATGACCAAGAAAGAGTTTAGATATAATTCGCAAAAGAAAAAATACATATATGAGACATAAAGCACCATTTATATATGAGAAAAAAGCATTTTTTTTATAACAGAGCTTTGAAAAGTCATATCATTATTAGGTACCTGTACCCAATATGGACACCCTAAGGAAACTTTCTTTAACTTTCTTAAGGAAACTATCCTTAAACTATTGACTATCATTATTAAAATTACCGACCTTTACAAGTGTCCATATAAGGATCTACTTGTCCCTATTATGAAAAGGTGTTTCCTTATTGACTTTCTACACAGTGTGTATGGAAGAGCCACTTTTCCAAGGGATTTTAGAGGAGAGGGAATAAAAAAAAGTATCTTAAAGTATTCCGAGGATAAGGGGGGGACAGTAAATATCTTCAGAACATGCATTTTAGAAAGGGGATGCATTCTCGGTTTTCACCCTTCGAAGTCCCATGCAAAACCCCTTAGTTACTAGTAAATATTATTAAGTAATATTGTTGGTTATGCTAAGCTTTATTGCATCTGTCTGCGAATTTACATCTGTTATTACTCAGTTCTCACAGCATGGACAAATAGAAACTTTTTCACCATGGGTAGTCCCACATAATCCTCATGAACATATCTGCCACATGTGACGCATGGCCGCGTGTTTAAAAAAGCGTCAATATTGCAAAAAAAGCAGTACCAGCTCTCCTTTGTTGAGGAAGTCATACCATTGGTATCTACGATTTCGCCAACAAATATCCTACTGGGGAGGGAATTCTTTTTATTTTTCTGCAAGGGTTTTTTGGAGGAGGTTTTTGGGGGATTGTTCAAATAGCATCTTGTATAACAAAGATTTTACCACTTTGATGACTTTTCTTGTTATTGCTTGGCAACGTTGAATTTTCTTCTTTCTTACTGTTGTAGTCGATGGGGACATAAGCTGCCCATATTGGGAACCGGGCGTAGTTTTACTAAATCTGTTACCAAATGAATAAAGAAAATAATTTTAAGCAAAATATACAATAGCAATCGAAAATGTTTTAGTAGCTTTCTAAAATACTCCACTTTTCAACATTTAATGTAATTTTACCATATCTAATAAGAATTTATTCTTACAAGTAATTAAGATCAGCACATCTCGAAATAACAAGTTTCCTCCTAAATGGCGAACAGCGCGCTTTTTTACACTTTACAGACTTAATTATCTTTTCAATTGCTTTTCTTCGCGAAAATGTTTAGCCATCTCTCGATCAAAATTATTACCTTTAAAAATATTAGGGGTGTCCATATTGAGAGCCCTGTCCATATAGGGTACAAATACCTTATAACTAAAATACTTATTCTACTGTTTCCGGAAAGTTGATTTGCGCCAACGAAAGAGCGCTAAATAATAACAACTGGGAACAGTAGAAATGTTCGTTTTTTCCTACAATTTTAGCAGGGAAAATTGAAACATTTTTGCACATTGTACGCTGAAAATTTCAAGGAAAAATCGACTGAAAAGTTGATCGCTCGAAAAATTGGTGAATCTGATAGCAGCTTTACCGAGCCCATTTGCTCAGCTTATTCAGGTAACCCTTTTACAACATTTATTACTTAATTGAGAAAATTTAAACTCGTATTAATTTTTTAACAATGATTTTAACTGAGTTTAAATTTTAAAGAAATTATAAATTTCATATTTGGAAATCTAAATATACCTTTTAAATTTCATCAGTACTTGTTTTTGTGAAAAAAATTCTCATAATAATAAATTATATATCAAAGAAGGATTTTAGCAGTTATTTGTAAATTTTGACAGCCTAAAATAACAAATCAGTGATGCCTATTATGAAAAGATACTTTCCCTTGGATACTGGACAGAGTTTTTCACCAAGCGGGAGAGAGAACAATGCAAAAAATCGTAAATGAAAGAAATTTCCGCTAAATAATGCCAAACGATAAGACAAATTTTAATAAATTTTTAGTACCCTGTCTAATTTATAATTTGTGGATCGTCCATAATGGGTTTTTCACAGTTCTATAGCTCTTCTTCTATTTAAAATAGAAATAAAATTCTCATTTTACAGAATTGGACATAACACGTGACTCAGGAAGCACAAGTGAAGTGGAATCCGACCAATTGGTTTTTAGTAAATGAGGTTTTAAAAGAGTTGTATTTTGACTTTTTAGTTTTTTCCTCTGATCAAAACTGGTGACAATGCTACAACAATGTATGATTCTTGGATTTTTAGATGGTTTGCTGCATTCGAATACTTTTTAAAAGTATACTTCAAACCTTTGAATGTTACATGTAAAAATATTGATTAATTTTTTAATAGGGTCCCGTACTTAAAAATTAAAAACATAACTATTATAAGATCACTCCTGAGTCTGCCTGTCTGTCATAGCTATTTTACTCGTAAACTGTAAAACATGAAAAGTTGAAATTGGGGAAGTAATAAAAAATATTGACCCACATATTTACAGATTACTGAACATTTACAAATATTTTTAGTAGACATGTAGGGGGCTAATTAGCTTACTTGAAGAAAAAAAATCTTTTCTTTGTATATCGAATGCGGTACTGCGAGAAAACTTTCGTTGCGCTGAACTCAAACATACATTTCTTTTAATTTTATGAATTAGAATTTCAGAGATATCATCAAAAATGTAGTACGGAAAATATGTTTCCTGCATCCATTTCCGAATCTATTGAAACTAAAATTACAAAATTTAGAGATAGTAGACGCTAATTCCAGGCAACACTTCATATCAACAAAACAAGGGGACAACTTTCGTACTCATATATTTATTATTACACAAAACAAGTATCATTTCAAATATACTTCCCACTTGCTATATCGAACTGCAGTTTATATATACATACACATATGACAGAAAAATATTAATGTCAAACGTTGGGATAGTATTTGTTTTTTGGAATAATTTTATAACCATTTGATGATTTAACAATAACTTTGTATTTCCTTAAAAATTGATAACAGACTAAAAAATTTAACCAAGTATTTTGATGTAAAGTACAAGTTACAAATTAAAAAAGAAATTTTTTGTGGAATCCGAACAAAAACGATATGAAAAGACAACATCCCCCTCTACCCCAACAAATTTTATTTCGATATCTTGTGCCAGACACGCATTCTCTCTAAAATGATAACGTTCTATATGCACAGCCCTTCACTACTTTTAATGATATATTTGTGTATTGCAATGCCGAGTACTAGTATAAAAACAAAAATGGGAAATTGATACAAACGATCCAATTTAATTAGGATTAATGACTTAAATACTATGGGATTGCCTTTTCAACTTTTTTTCTGAGAGCTCCTTTTTCCTATAATACTTTGTTACCTCCTTTCAAAGCATGTTGAGTGCAAAGCTAAGTTTGATTTTTTGAAGAAGGGTTGTGTTTTAGCTACAAATAGAAAAGATTATTTCTACTCTGAATATAGTTTTCTGAAGTGACAAATAAAGTTTAAATATGCATTACGTTTATTGTTATTACCGAATTAAGTTCATCAGAAACAGTTTAGGATAAGATTAAAGAAAAAAAGTTAAATAAAAAAGCAATATTTGATATTATTTATGCTTCATACCTTAACTTTTATAGTATTCTCATTTATACTGTGACGAATTATGCGATTTTCTTTGTTCGAAAAAAACTATATTAATTAGAATGATCTGAGTTTAATCATTTAAAGCAGTTTCAAAAGAGGCAGATGTTATTTCCTGTTAAACCCCCTCTAATCCAAGACCGATACATTTTCAATGATGAGACAAAATCCTCCAATCCCAGTAAAAAATAATCCTAAAATAATCTGATGAAATATGCACTTTCTTCAGAAATCCTACAGAAATCTGAAGAAATTTTGAATATGTAATTTAACTGCAAAACTATCTGCAGATTCTTTAAGAATATCCTTAGAAATATCTGCAGATTTTTTAAAAAATGGGCCAATTCCCTACAAATTTTCTACAGAAATTTTTTTGAGATTTTCTACAGATTTTTTCTAGTGGGGATGATTGCAGATATTTTAAATTTCAAATTATTTGGCAATATAGTATTTTCGTAATTATATGTGAAGAGATGGGCAGATAGACAGAAGGACCGAACAACAACAGTTGGTGCTATGTATTTATACAATTACGAACGAAACTTAAAAGTTTTCGCCAAATGGGAATCGGTATTTAAAAACATTTACTACAGAAAAAAATTATTTAATGCTTAGTTACATAACATGCCAAATTTACTTTCGTATTATGTTTTAATCATTCCGAGAGAATTTTAGAATTCTTTTTAGTAAAATGATATTTTCAAATAACATTTTTAAACTCTCAAATTAAGTAACTACAATTTTAGAAAATGCAACTTCATCTATACAAGAAAAAATGTATTGCTTTATACATTGTTTTCGATAATGATGTAATGTCAGTGAAAGTAAAAATAAATTTAAAAAGATTTTTATTTTTATAGAATCATAAAAGAATAATTTTCATTATAATTAAAACAACATTTTGTATCATTTAAGCCCGTTGAATATCATTGGATTTATGAAGATTTGTACATTAGATGTAATCCAGTTCAATGCATGAAATAATTATAATTTGAAAAGGAAATAATGAGGTTTGTGCTCGCATCATTAAAAGATTCCGGGACCGGTGTGATTAAACGTGCAGAAAAGGAAGAATAATGATGTGTGAATCCTGAGCTTTGATCAAAATTTAATGAGTTGAAAGAAATTTTTACTGTATCAAATTTATCGTATGACTTTGAGCAAATAAAAAAATAGGATTTTAATCTTTGTAATGCACGATTTAAAATAAAATAAAGTATTTTATCTACTTTTTTAGTTATTTTAAGAAAATTGTGTTTTATTCCTTTAAAATAAAATGTCTGTTTCAACAAATACCGCAAATAGTTTGCTGATTGTCAGAACGATGCAGAATAAATTAATTTATATCAGTTTTAGAAAAGATTTGTTCATGTATTTATAAATAAATACATGTAGCGGTAGATGGGGTTACTTCATGACGGGTCCGGTTAAATGTGACACCTGTTTTAGTTTTCGTATTTCAAATTTTTCGCTCCGTCCGCTATGGCAGCAGAGCAAACAGCAGTGTTACCTTTTTTACGGTGAGCCGCATCACCTAATGACCATGGGTAGAAGCTCTGAAATATCGCTTGCTTTCTCTGACCCATGTAAGGTTGCAACCTACTGTTGTTGTAATTGTTGTTGTTTAACCTCTGAGGGCCCAATGGGCAGCTTTATATTTCAGTCTAGCTGTCTTACTCCTTATAATCCAGAACAAAACCCAAACGATTCAGCAACTCATCCGCTATCGACTGACATCGATACCAACCATAGACCTGACAAATCTACTATTTTCAGACACCGAGACCAAACATAAATTGCAACCTGTATCTGTGTTGTTGTCTCGAAAATAAGAAACTTTCTTTACTGATATCTAAAGCGTATGAGAATACCTAACACAGCTAAATATTCTTTGTAGTCATTGTGTCGGTCAAAACGTGAAGTAACTGTATCAAGAGATATTTTTGTGAGATATATCAGCATATTCAGAATGTAGGCATTTCATGGGACTATTTTGTGAAACACATCGACTCTGTTGTAAATTAATCCCACAAAGTAACCGTTTAAAAATTAAAGATATATTTATACTTTTTTCTATCTTCATTAGAAGAAAGTATTAAATCGAGATTTTTTCCGACTTCTGGTTTTCGACGGATTTACACATTTTAGGGGGTCAGAGATTCCAAAAAACGTGTTATTACAAAATTTCTGTCTGTCCGTGTGTCCATGTGTCTGTGTGTGTGTCCGTATGTCCCCATTCTACCATAAAAAAGTGTATGAAGATATGCATAGAGTCGAACCAATTTTTTTGTGAATGTATTTGGCTATAACGAGCAGGTCCTTCTTCAGTTTTGAAATATTCCGCCGGAAGGGGGCGCTGCAATTGCTATTTTTGTTCAATTTTCAATATTGTACCGACTAAAAGTGTATGAAGTGATGCATCGAATTGAACCAATTTTTTGTTAAGTTTTTGGCTATTTTTAGTTCGTTCTCTGTGAATTAAAAAAAATCCGCAGGAAGAGGGCGCTACAATAGCGATTTTTGGCTTATTTTCAATATTTTACCACAGGAAAATGCATGAAGTTATGCACGGAATTGAATGAGACTTTTTGTATAGCTGTTTGGCTATGTTCAGTAGAACCTCGCTGAATTTGAAAAAAAAAGTCGGGAAAAGGCGCTACAATCGCGATGTCTGAGTCATTTTCATTATTTTACCCTCAAAAAGTGTATGAAGCTATGCAAAGATCTGAACTAAATTTTATGTGTATGATTATTTTCTGGAATGGCCAGTGGATCCTCCCTGAATTTGAAAACAATATGCCAATGGCCCTATCGTTCATCGGCCTGTGCACAGACGGAAATTCGTTTTTACTTCGAATAATTGACTGAAGCAGAAGAAAGTCGTTCTTGGAAGAGTTGTACAAGAGAAGTGGAAAATAACAAAAGTTCGGGTGACTAAATGCACAAAAAAGTCAATGTGACGCAGAGTTGAAGCATTAGTGTTACTGAGGTCCAAAAATCCAAAGAAAGCAGAGTAGTATGACATCTAGAGGAAACGACTTGGTTACTGGGTATACCGACAGCAAAGATGAGACATTTGACAACGGAAAGAAAAAATTAAATTGAGAAGCGCTATTTTCTTGAAAGGTCTCAAAGTCTTTCCTTAATATTTTGCGTTAGGCAAGTTTCTGTATACGTTTCAAATGGTATAACGCATATACATAGAATTTTTCTTAATCGATTGAAAGGAGGGAAAAATTTTATTCCGGAGCCCTACATTTCTCTTGTAGGACCCGGCTTTTATGAAAAACACTGAGTGGTAGAGAGATTGGTAAAACTAGTTATTATTACTATTTTTGCTCGATTAAAAAACAGAAACTACAATTCAACATTTAATATTTTATATATTTTGTAAACGATTATTTCCTAAAACTTAAAATCGAGTTGTATTTAATGCTTAATGTTTCCTAATTTTTTTTTCAATTTCACAATTTGTCACGTGATTTTTTCTTCTTATTAGTAAATAGTCATTACATTGTGCAGTTGTTTTGTTTTGTATGATTTCCAATAAAATTAAATTAAATTAAAATTTTTTAGCATGCTATTTTTTAATTGTATAATTCAAAATATCAAGTTAAAGAGGATCTGCAATATTTTAAGACATAATATGTGTATGAGATTTTATAAAAGAGTCATTATTATTAAAGATGTGATGCATTTAAAGAAACTACAAAACGCTAATCGATTTCTTGCCGCCAAGCGGAAGTAGATCAACGGGATAAATAAGTGACATTTTTATATCATTTTCGCAATTTACATTGTTTACAACATAATTTTCAGAGAATAAATATTTCAAATATTTTTTCTCTTGCATTCCAAGGCAAAAACACACCTGCCAGAAAATAACCCAAACCTATGGGGCAAGTTTGTGGAATCTTTAAACATAAGCTTATCATTAGATTTAAAAAATTAAGATTGATGCAATACATAGTTATGTAGCAAAACGATATGTCAACATCAAACGTAAAAAGCGGCAGCACAGCCGATGGCTTCATCAAATTCACGTCTGAAATTTCAGAGTTACTTAAAACACGATTTGCATATTACGCAATCAATCTGCCTAGTCATACGTTGGTGGAAAACATCTGAAAATCCGATTTTAGCATTTGACTCATAGATTTGCCTTTGTGTTTTCCTGCTCACAGTCCTCCATGTTGTCATACTTTTCAGTGCAGGAAAACATAATCGTAAATCTACGAATCAACCGCTAAAGTCGAGTTTTCGGGTATTTACCATCAAGAAATGACTTGGCAAACATATTGCATTTTATTATATGAATCGCGTTTCAACTAATTATGTAATTTCAGTCGCGAGCTCGATGACATGATGGTCTGTGTTACCGCTTGCCGGTCTGTTATTTAACCAGTCAGTTTTCGGTTACTTATAAAACAGACCGGCTGGTGTGATTAAAACTTTGAAATATGAAAATCCCATCTTACGGTATATAGAAACATATACAAATTCTAAAATCCAGTTACACATGAACAGTTGGCAATTTACCAGACCTATTTTAAAATCAAGAAAATTATAATCTGCAGCAGAAAAATATTGCAATTGCACTTTACTTTCTTCAATTGGATAGTTACTAATAAATTTTACTTAATAAATTTTTTGATTTGGTACAACAATATAAATAAAAAAAAATATATATATATTTACGAATTTTCGAAAAAGGTCTTTAAGTCTTGCAAGATAAAATTTATTTTACCTAACCCATGCATCATTTAGTCAGCAAAAATCAAACTTTAGAAAATTTAAAGAGAATGTTAGATTTACAAAAATATCTTATCTAGTTATAATCCGTTGAATGTCACCAGCTTATGTAGGTTTGTTCATTAGATATAATACAACTTAATGTATAAAAGATATAATGTATAATGTATATCCATTGGCACTAGTTGAAAATTAAAGGAAATAATGAGATCCGTGCTGGTATCATTAAAAGATATACCGAACCAAAATAATTAAAGGTGCACAAAACGTAGGAAAATGGTGCGTGAATTCTGACCTTTGATGAAAATTTAATGAATGGAAAGAATACTTTTACTGTTTCATTTTCTAGTGAGACTTTAAGAATAGGAGCAAATATTATTTTGGATTTTTTAAAGTACCATTTAGTTAAATAAAAAAAAATACTTAACATTTTACTTATTTTTTAATAGTACATATTTCTTCTTTAAAAATTCGCGCTTCAAGAAAAAAAAAAGAAAGAAAGAAAGAAAGAATGAATGAAATAACTTGGCTTATTACAAATTTGCTTCTAGCAACAATTTTGGCTAACAGTAATGCCAAATAAACTAATCAAATGTGGCAATCCCAAAACTTTCTTCTATCTTATATATGCTAATACTTCCTGAAACATTCAGCCTAGCAGCGCCACCGGTTACATGATTTAAACCAAAATCCAGTCAGCAACAATTTATATAAATTTGTAATTTAATCTGAAGTTTAATGAAAACCCGTGCATTAGTTTTTTAAATGGAGCTATTTCGAAATCTTAAAAAAAATCTGCATAACATCACCACATGTTGGGTTATGTACCCCAAAAACTAATCATAGTTATTTTTTATCAGATAGAAACCGAATCTGAAGTTGAAAATCTATGTATAAGTTCTTGAGATGCATTTATTGCAAAATCGTGAAAAATGCAGCATAGTACGGATATGTACGGAAATCTGTATGGAAATTTACACGAAAAATTAACAACACTAATCTATTTCAGGAATGAACTGAAGCTGAAGTTTAAGAAAATTTCGTGCTTCAGTTCTTGAGATAGCGCTGTTGATATAATCACGAATAATGTACCATAGCCGTCCCATCTGTTGAGTGATTTGCACCAAAACGTAATCAGCACAATGACATACTAATTAAAGAAAGATAAGATCTTATGAAAATCTATGTACTAGTTCTTGAAATGTGGCTATTGAGAAAATTGTGAATAATGCAGCATACCAGCCTCACCTATTGGGCTATATACACCAAAACCTAATAAGATCTATTTTATATTAAGATCTAACATAATATACAGTTTTGTGGAATTCCGTGCATTTGTTCTTCAGACTGAGCTATTGAGATAATCACGAATAATGCATTATGACAGCGCCATCATTTGAGTGATTTAAACAACAACGGAATCAGCATTCTGTTATAGCAAGTACAATCTAAATCTAAAGTTTTATGAAAATCCATCCTCTAGCTCTTGAGATATGGCTATTCTGGAAATTGTGAATAATGGAGCATAACAGCGCCACCTCTTTAGTGATATACACCAAAAACTAATCATATCTAGTTTATACTAAGATATAACAGAATCTAAAGTTTTGTGAAATTCCTTGTTTTAGTTTTTGAGATAGAACGCGCACAAAATTTTTGTCACATATAGACAGACTGACATACTCGCAGACAAACATTTTGTAAAAACATGTTTTTCGGGTTCTCTGATCATTAAAACATGTAAATCCGTCAAAAACCAGCATTCCAAAATTTTCCACAGTCTAGTACTTTCTTGTAAATATAGAAGAAAATAAAACTTATATAGCAGACTTCTTTGACAAACATTGAAGAAATCTACAATAACGATTTTTTTACTTTTTTCTATCTTTAATAGAAGAAAGTATTGTAATCGAAATTTTTTTCGACTTCCAATTTTCGACAGATTTACACGTTTTAAGGGTCAGAGTTTCTAAAAAACATCTTTTTACAAAATGTCTGTCTGTCCATGTATCTGTGTGTGTGTGTCCGTATGTCGCCATTCTACCATTCAAAGTTTTATGAAGTTATGCATCGAATTGAACCAAATTTTTTGTGAATGTTTTTGGCTGTGGCAAGAAGGTCCTCCTTCAGATTGGAAATATTCCGCTGGAAGGAGGCGCTGCAATCCCAATGTTTGTGCCATTTTCAATATTGTACCGACCGAAAGGTATATGAAGTTATGCATCGAATTGAACTAAATTTTTTGTGTAAGTGTATGACTATGGCGAGTTGGTCCTCCCTGCATTTGAAAAACATTTGTCGGAAGGGGGCGCTGCAATCGCGATGTTTGTTCCATTTTCGATATTGTACCGACCAAAAGTATATGAAATTATGCATCGAATTAAACCATTTTTTTTTGTGTAAGTGTATGACTATAGTTGGTCCTCCCTCAATTTGAAAACAATCCGATGGAAGGGGGCGCTGCAATAGCGAATTTTATGCTTTTTTCAATATTGCACCACCTAAAAGTGTATGAAGTTAGTTCTAGAACTGAACTAAATTTTTTGTATACGATTATTTTTTGGTAAGGCAAGTAGGTCCTCTCTGAATTTGAAAAAAAAAATCTGCCTATCATTCTTTTTTCCATCAGCTCATGCAAAGACGGTAATTCGTTTTTACTCCGATTGAAGCAGAAATTTAAGATCAAAATCAAAGTTCATATGGTATTGAATTAAAATTATTAAGCATTAAAATGAGTAACTATTTTTTTTAATATTAAAATGTGCGTATGAGACAAAAGAAAGTTTTGGGATTGGCACATCCAATTACTTTAGAAGATTAAAATTGTAATCCATGTAATATTAAACTAATCAATGTAAAACTGAAAATTAAAAAAAATATATTTTTTCTATTATAATTATAAAGACCTTTTTGTGCTCATTTAAACCCATTGAATGTCACCAGTTTACGCAGATTTTTTCATCAGATATAATGCTTCATAAATCATAAAATAATTCTAAGATGAAAATGAAAGGAAATAATTAAGGGTATGCTTGCATCATTAAAAGTTTCCGTAACCAATGTAATTAAATATGTACGAAATGTAGAATAATGACGTGTTAATTCTTATCTCAAATGAAAATTTAATGAGTGGAAAGATTAATTTTGATGTTGGAAATTGTAACGACTTAAAGGAAATTTTTAAACATGAATTTTATTCCTTTAATGTACAATTTTATTAAAATTAAAAAAATTTTTTAATTATTTCAATTATTTTTTTTTATAAATCAAGATGTTTCTTTAGAAATTAAATGTTTGTTTCAATTAATTAAAGAAATTATTTTGTAATATCATTGACTATCAAATATAGAACAAATAAAAAAAATTTGGTATTGCATAAGAATAACTATCAGTTTTTCTATATTCACACGTGAAATAAACATTTTTTAGTAGAAAAGTTATTTTATAAACTGCATTTGTTTTAAATTATACATGTGATTTTTACTATGCAACATGTCTGGTACTGAATACATTTTTTTGATTTGGCAAATATCTAAAGATAAGCAACCATGCTTATCTTTCAAATCATCAAATAATATCTTAAATTTTTTTTTTAAATAATATATATACATATAAAAAATGTGAAAATTTTGTTAAAAAATGCACAGATAGTTTTAGTAATTTGAATCTTAATTGTTGTATTCTTAATCAATATGGCTACGAGGCGTAAAACTATCAAAGGGAAAAAACGTTGAAATATGGACAGTATCGCAGTCGTACAAGAAGCAGAGAGTATACGGTATAGGCAGAGGGTATACGCAGTCTTATGAACATACATAGATAGGATATACGCCAATGCTATATTTGAGAAACAGAAGATAAACGGAACTTCTTAAAAAAACCAGATGGTACACGGCGGATACCCCCCCCCCCCCCGTATACCTTCCACTACATCCCAAAGTATGGATTAAACCATGGTCATTCACACTACGCGCCAATAGTCTACCACTGAGCTAAGCTAGCGACATTCAAATGAGCCGTGCCATCAAAATATTTCAGGTCAAAGGACACCAGGTGTGACGTCATTACTAATCGATCAAATTCTCACTAGTATTGAAATTTCCACCAATTTGAATAATGCATAGCAATTTGCTTTTATTTTCATTGTGGAATATCCATTGTTTTATTCAGCAATTATAACTATTTAAAGTTACTGGTTAGAATTTCGAATTCCCCAATAAAAATTTATCCAGATTCGGCAAAATTGTAGCATTTCGCATCTAGCTAAATTTTTATTTGGCGATTCCGAATTCTGATCAGTAAGTTTAAACCGTTATAATTGCTTTATAAGATAGTGGATATTCCGCAAATAAAATTGCTATTCAAAAATTTCCTGTGAAAATTCCAACACTAGTTAGAAGTCGGTCGATTAATGATGACATCACACCTCATGCCTCTGGCCTTGAGTATTTCAATGGCAGAGACTGAATTCCATTCTACTGATCTATTTTAAAAATAATAAAGCTGAAAATCTGTAACGGTTAATTTATCAAAGAGAAAATGTTGGTCATCACCTCTTTTTCCGCAAATACACAAATCATTATTTCTTTTTAGGTGCGTTCGTAATTATGTAAATACGTAGCACCTATTGTTGTCGCTCAGTCCGTCCGTCTGTCTGTCTGTCTGTCTGTCTGTCCGTCTGTCTGTCTGTCTCTCCGTCTGTCCGTCCGCATATAACAACGCAAAAACTACCCAACCGAATCGTTTGAAATTTAAAATACATAATTATTACATAATTTTGTCGAGTCATTTCAAATTTTATGAAAATCGGATGGATAGATCAATTACAGGGACAATCAAAAGGATTCCGTTACATTAAGGTCAATGGGAAAAAAAGTTTCAAATGCATTTTAATCGTTTGAAATTTAAAACGTATATTTATTACATAATTTTGTCGAGTCATTTCAAATGTTATGAAAATCGGATGGATAGATCAATTACAGGGACAATCAAAAGGATTCCGTTACATTACGGTCAATGGAGAAAAAAGTTTCAAATGCATTTTAATCGTTTGAAATTTAAAACGTATATTTATTACATAATTTTGTCGAGTCATTTCAAATGTTATGAAAATCGGATGCATTGATAAATTACAGGGACAATCAAAAGTATTCCGTTACATTACGGTCAATGGGGAAAAAAGTTTCAAATGCATTTTAACGGTGTTACACTCATTTGAATATAACAGAATTGACATGAATCTATGAAATATGCACTAAAAAATACATTTTGTACAATTTGTGATGCAAAGAATGTTTATTATTAAATTACAGGGCCACACAAATGTATTCCAGTAAATAATGTTATACGGGGAAACATTGTTTGGGGAGTGCTTTAATTATATTAAACTACTTCACATTTTATGAATAAGATATACGTTAATGAAGTATAATAAAAATTACTCCCTGCATATTTACAGGAACACAAAGATTTCGACCACTATACTGTATCCAAAGTACACTCTACTATATCAGCAAGATCTGAATATTTTAAAACTTCGTTATCAACGAACGCACCTCATTTGCTCCGCTTTACGTGCAATTTCCAACTTGTTTCTATTTTACATAGCTATACTGGGAAAGAGCCATGAGACGTGTAAAAATATAAGCAAATTCGATAATAACGCAGAAAATTAGGATTAACTTTTCGGTGCAATTTATAAGTATCTCTTCCTTTAGTACTGTTATTCCAATGTGTCTGCCAATCTATATATATCTTCTTTGTCAGAACAGATTTTAGATAGCTGATAGGCATTAAAACTTTTCTTCTGTATCATATATCTATTATGACTGATTTTTTTAGGTAATCTGCACGTTCATTTCCTTTTATACCAACATGTGCTTTAACCCAGCCTATATGGATTGTTTTATTTTTTATTAATCGTAAATTTTCAAATATTTTAAAGAGAAGATCATTTGTTTGAAATAGTCGTTGAAGAGATAAATAAGAAGAAGGGCTATCTGTATACAAGGAAAAAATGAGATTTGTACACAGATAGCAGTTGTCAGACTGAACACTTCTGACACCATTGCCAACTAAATCTATACGGCCCAACCATTTGAGATTAATGTATGAGGTCTCCCGCCAGGGGATTCTGATACCCTGCCCAGTTATTCTGACCAATCGCGCAAATCCTGAACCAAAACAATGATCATATGCGAAGAACAGAAATCAGATTATTCAGTGATAATTTGGGCAGGGTTTGCGCCACGTGATCTAATGAAATTGTTCAGGGTTTGAAGCTGAATCCAGCTTCAGTTTTTCGGCAGTTTTTAGCGAAATGCGCAAGCCGTTACATATCTAGTTGGCCATGATCACACTCATCTGATGGCGAGTCTAGCACTGGATTGAATACTTTTTTTCATTGGCCGCCAACTCCGGGACAAAAAGAAGGAAAATCCAGCGTCGGTGAAATCGAATAGACATATATAATTTGTAGAAATTTTCACACGACTAATTTTAGTAACTTGAAGTTTTATTTGCTTAAATTTTATTCATAATGACTTACAGCTGTAAAGCCAAAAGAATGAAAAAAGTGTTCAATCCTGTATTAATACAAGAGTCATACACTACGTTCTAGTGTACTGCCAATGAATTTACCATGACGATATCCAGTTTAGCAGTTCTCACTCTTATCTGTTAGCAAGTTTTCGTCCATAGCACATCATGGGATATTTTCATAAGCTTCTAACTTTTTCACAAAATGAAATATGACCCATCATCGATGAAATTCAATAAATATTGTATAATTTCTGGAATTTTTTAGAAATATTGCAAGCCAATTTTTAGTATTTTGAAATTTCAATTTTTACTAAATTTTATTAAATTTTATCAAATTTTATTAAATTTATCTTAACGGGCCAGAGTTAACTATGAAAAAAGTGAAAAAGGGTCCAAAATGTCGAGACTGGAATTATTTTGGTTTCTTGTTTGCTTCTGATTTGGTGGCTAATGAAAATATTCTACCTTGTTCTGCGAGTACAACCTTCTTAACAGGTAACAGAGAGAAACTTCTAAACTGAATATAGTCCAGATAGCTCAGTGGTACAACAGTGGCACATAGTGTCAATGAGACTGTTCCGAATCCAGTGTTGGACGATTTTTAACAGTTTCCAACAATGTTAAAAAGTGTTTATGATTTCGGTTTGTCTGGCCGTATGTCCTTCTGTTCGTCTGCCCGCCTGCCCCTCTGTCCGTCTGACCACGCTCTAACTCCTGTAAATATACTCGGATTACCCTGAAAATTTCGGACGATATTGACCCTATCACGAAACTTATTTCAAATGAAGTTTCTTCTATGATTTGTTTAATTACATAGGCAGTCAAAAGTTTATCTCTCGTTTCTCTAATCTCTCTATCCTTCCTTTTTTAATTTAATTTTAAATGTTACACCCTGTCAAACATATTAAAATTTATATGCATTTACGAAATGCATTAAAATATACCTTCTATAAAATACGTAATGAAAAATATAGCTATTATTCATTTATAGGATCACACAAAAGAGTTCCATAACATAATTGTAAAGGGGGGAGGATTGTGTGCGACGTATTTTAATTATATTAAACAACTTTATATGAATAATAATATTGATGTACGTCGATGAGTCTTAATGTAAGTTGTATAATACAGTTGTGCAATATATGAAGTGCATAGCATTTACAGGGACATCAAAAGATTTCAAATAGGATGTTTTTTCCGAAGTACTGCATATGTATCTAGTGATAGCTAACGGATGAATGAAATGCACTTTAATTATGATATGCGCTTTTAATCCCTTGAAGGGCGGTAGTATATATTATATACCACCTACGATTGATGAAGATTCACACCAGGAAAAATGTCATTAAATTTCACTTTTCTAACTTTGGAGGTAAAGAGGCGTAAAATTGCTTTTCCTCTTTTTGACATAAACTTTTTACAAAATTCCAGTGAGGGTTCAGAATAACACGAACGCAATTGCTTGCCCATCAAAGGGATAAGTTTCACTAAGTCTATTCATATTATATGGTGGCTATAAATGCTATAGTTGATATACAGGACTATACAAAAGAGCTCGCAAATGTTAATGAATATGAGCGTAAATTACATAAAGGTGGTTTTTAAATATACTATGCATTTTTACGCTAAACTGCATTCAATTTACTAAGAAATGTTTGTAGAATATATATAAAAGGATATACAAGACCGCGTAGATAGTTGGAAACATGGACGTCTATGAATGATAATTTTTGAGAATGTGATTTCAGTAGTTTTAAAAGTTTTTTAGATTTAAAATAATTTTTTTCTAAAAACTGGCGTGTAACAAAGGTTCTAAGTAAACTTCAGGGTTGAACAAAAGTATTAAATTATGTTTTCTTCTATTAGTATAAATTGCTGAAAGAGACATTTCAAACTTGTTGACATTTTTTTGCTAAACTAAACTTCCCATTATGTCGTATATCTATCAACCAACAGATCAAATACGGGGCTGTTCAAAAGTATTAGAATAAATATTTGGCTAAAGACAGTAACTTTATAACTTTATTTCTCTATATAACGAAGTTTTGATGAAGATTTCAGGAAGTGCTGGAAAGTGTTTCATAATCTATGCTTAATGCATGATTTTTCTTGCTTGTTTTATACTGCTGGAAATACGCCTCTTAACCATTACTATACAAAAATTCAGCTAATAAAATTTCAAAGAGTCGTTAAAAAATCGTTTATATGCATTTGGCGGTAAATTTCTCGTTTGCATGTCTACTAAAATAAAGTAGGTCTAATCCATTCCATAACTTGAATTCGACCCCCTTTCTCTTGACTCCTGTCGGGGAACTGCTTGTGCCTCTTTTCACAAATTAGTAATTACTAGCAGCCTTCACCCGCTACGCTGGTCAGAACTACGCTGGTATCTCAAAAACTACTGGAAGAACTTGCTTACTACCATTAGATTCAGCATGACAAAATACACTAAAATATGTTATCAGTTGAAGAAAAACTACAAAAGCCGATTTTTAAGGTATTTTTTTTAAGTTCGTTCTTTTTTTTTTACCCCTCTTGGGGGTGGAATTTCCGAAAATCCCTTCTTAGCGGCACTCGATGTTATAAGAAGTATTTTTAACCCCAATTATCAAGATTTTTGGTTCGGTAGATTTTCTTGTGCTGTGATTAATACGAAATCCAGATTTTCTTTTATACATATAGATAAGGATCGAAAATTTCAGGTTTCTGCGCCGAAGACATCGCCAAATTAGAAAAATGTGAAGTCTCTCTCGAACTATTGGATTTAAAAGAATTTGCTTAGTACCATTCGATTCAGCATAAAAAAACACACTAATATATGTTATCAGTTGAAAAATAACTACAAAAGCCGATTTCTAAGGATTTTTTTTAAGTTCGTTCTTTTTTTTACCCCCCTTAGGGTTGGAATTTTCGAAAATCCCTTCTTAGCGGCACTCGGTGTTATAAGAAGTATTTTTACCCCAATTATCAAGATTTTTGGTTCGGTAGATTTTTTTTTTGTGCTGTGATTAATACGAAATCTACAATTTCTTTTATATATGTAGACTAGCAACCTTAGCCCGCTACGCTGATCAGTTTTTTTTCTTTTTTTAAGAAATTTTGAATCAAACGAAATTTTTATATCATAGTAATTTTTAGTTTTATATCATATTTTACACTGTCATCGGTGAAAAGTCAGTCATCTAAGGGTGATTCTACGATAAGAGGTAATTTTTGTACGGCAATCCGTTTAAAACAGATTTTTTATTCTATATGTTGCTATTTTTTGCAATGAATCGCATCATCTTAATATACTTTATTAAATAACATCACGATTGAATGCCTAATTAAAACACATTTTTCTGAAATTTCTTACAAAGTCTGAAAAAGTCTCTCCCCTGGCATGTACCCTTGCCAGTTTCAATTTAACTTTCAAACAATACATATATTTTTTCCGTCAGATGCTTAACTAAAATATGTTTAATTGGAATTTAAGTAATTATACTTATGTATTATAAGAAAGAAATTAAATAATTTTGTTAATTTTAAATAAGTTTTAAAATTAACTTTTGTCCCGCTTTTTTTGTGTATCTGTTGCGGCCAAAACCCGAAATCGGCCAATTCTAGAACTGGCCGGCCAATTCCCGAACTGGCCAGTAACGTTTAAAAATGACTGGCCAATTCTAGAATTGGCCGGCCAATTCGCGAACTGGCCAGATGCGATTAGCCAATTCGCGAACTGGCCAGATGTGATTGGCCAATTCCCGAAATAGATAGAGGCACTCGGTTTAATCATTTCTAACACAGTTGAAAGTGTCTATGAATTCAAATAGTGTAGTCGTCTACCTGGCCGCCAATTCCCGAAATAGATAGAGGCACTCGGTTTAATCATTTCTAACACAGTTGAAAGTATCTATGAATTCAAATAGTGTAGTCGTCTACCTGGCCGTTCTCTAACTCGAGTAAAGGCTCGGGATGACTTGTATTTGTTATCTTATTTCGTTTATCAATTTATTTTGGCACTGATAGGGAATTGTGTACTGTTTTTTGTTAATTTACTGGGATATACAAAAATATTTCGTTTCAATACAATCAATAAGAATCGTTTTTACGGTACATTTTAATGTTGTTACATTACAATAAAATTGGTACCTATGTATCATTAATAAAGACGACAAACAGTTATTTATTACAGTGCATGAAATATAGCAATTCTAGATTTTTTCAGAAACACTGAAAATTTTATTACTAAGAAAATGATGACAGAATTTTTAGTGCCTTTTAATGATGTTACACTATTTCAAATTTAATGAAAATCACATGCTTCTCTAGTGTAGAAGAACTTTTTTATAGAGTATATTGATTAAGTAGCCATTTTAGTTCGTTTATTGGGACGCCAAAATGAATTCCGATAAAGATTATGATATTGCCAAAAAATCCTTTTTAGGGCATTTTTATAATGTTACATTATTTGAAACATAATGCAATTTACAACCCTAGCTTATGTAGGAAGCAATATATATTTTGTAGAGTATTGGTTAATTAGTAATCATAGTTCGTTAATAGAAACATCAAAAATGACTCCAATGAAGAATTATGATACATTTCATACATAATGAAGTTTATATGCCCTTCTCATGTGGGAAGCAATGCTTTTTTGTAGAGTATTGATTATGTAGTCATTATAGCTCATTTGTAGGGACGCAAAAAGTATTCCGATAAAGAATTATGATAAATGCAAGGAATCTTTCATAAAGTATTTTAATGATGTTACACTATTTCAACATAATGCATATGTGGGATGTAAATTTTTTGTAGCATATTGAATAAGTAGCCATTCTAATGTACGTTTATAAGAACGCCAAAAAGAATTCCGATGAAGAATAATGATGTATGCCAAAATACCTTTTATAGGGTATTTTAATGATGTTGCACTATTTCAAACATAATGCAATTTACAAGCCTGTCTCATGTGAGTAGCAATATTTTTTTTTAGAATATTGATTAAGTAGCCATTATAAGGAAATATAATACATGCGAACAAATCTTTTATAAGGCATTTTAATGATGTTACACGATTTCGAACATAATGCACATGTGATACTTTTTTTGTAAAGTATTGATTAAATAGCCGTTACAGTTCGTTTACAGGAACGCCAAAAAGAATTCCGGTATAGAATTATGATGTATGCCAAAAAATCTGTTATAGGTTATTTTAATGATATTACACTATTTCAAACATAATGCAATTCATGAGCCTCACTGATGTGAGAAACAATGTCTTTTGTTGCGTATTGATTAAGTAGCATTTGTAGATCATTTATAGGGGCGCCAAAACAATTCCAATAAAGAATTATGGCATATTTCAAACATAGTAAAATTTATATGCCTCACTCATGAGGGAAGCAGTAGGTTTCTTTGTAGAATATTGATTAAGAAATCATTATAAATCGTTAATAGGGACTCCAAAAAAGTATTCCGATAAGGAATTATGATATATGCGAGAAATACTTTTACAGAGTATTTTTTTTGATATTTCACAACTTCAAACATAATAAACCCTTTATACATTTCTAATATGCTCTACAACATGTTTTCTATAGATTATTGAGTAGGTGGAATTTACCATTTATATTCCGATTGTTTTTCATGTGCATTTCCAGCTGCGATAAACTTTTAATATTTATTTGTAAAGCAATTTGTAGATCATAGAAAGCTTTAATGAAAGATAAAATAAATAGATTACTAGTTGCGGAAACCTATTGCTGAAATGAAATTTTACTTTTTTTTATGCTTATGTGGATATCTCTTTACATAAAAAGAACCGGAGTAAATTCTCTTAACAACATTGCGATAGAGTTGCATGATATTTTGTAATCTACACAGTGATTCATTTCCTTTCTTGTTTTAAGTTTAAAATTGCATATTTGTCGATGAGTTACGTTTATTACTTTAAAAAAATCCCCCTTCATGTTTATTTTAATTTGTAAAGAATCTTCTGCAGAATGTAGTTAATCAGGTTCAAAAGAATTGGAAATAATGCGAAATACTATAAATTTACTGAGACCATTTTTATACAAATAAAAAATAATATTTCAATTAGAAAAAATGGCAATTTAGACCACTAAGGTGGCATATCAGAATAGCATGGAAATATCCTTTTCTGTCACGTGTGCATATCAGTGCCATCAAACGGAACCGTCGCAAATTACGTTCTTCTTTGAATAAGAAACAATTTCTAAAAGAATTTCATGACGGCGCCGCATCTACTGGGTAGCCTTAAATCCCCAATTCGAGTGTTGGCCAAGGCTTCTCGGCCAGTTCGTGAGTTGGCCGGCCAAAACCCGAAATACGCTATTCATTTCATGTATTTCGGGTATTGGCCGGGAAGCTTGGCCAGTTCGGGTATTGGCCGGCCAGTTCTAGAATTGGCCAGGCTCCGGGTTTTGGCCGCAACATATCTACCCTGTCAAATTTCGTTCCGCTGAAACAAATATAAATTCAAGATTGGCTATATCGGAAGTAGCGCTTAAGGACATCTATCGGCTTGAAGTTAGCAATACTAAACACGCAAGCCATTTAAGCGTCGCCATTTTTAGTTGTTGCGACGCGGCCGTGCGGTGTAGTGGTTTCGCACGGTGATCGTGTATCTCCCCTGGTAAGTCATAAAACTTATAATATTCATTTAATTCTATTGCATTTACGGCCCTAATTAAACACTACGGTAATAATTAAAGTGAAATACACAATTAACCCAAAAACTAATTCAGTCAGTTAAAAAATTTGAATTTACATGAAAATGTCTCTCCCCTGTCGTATTTCTCCTGGCAAGATAACTGCCAGGAGAACGAGTCACTGACCAGAAAAAGTTATAAAATATGTATGAAGTGACTTGTCCTTATATAAAAAAGTAAATAAACGGGACAAAAATCATAATTTAAAGGTTTTTGATCAAACCTAAACTTTTCTTTTTGGCCGAATCCTCTTTGTTTTTAAAACGTCTTATCGTAGAATCACCCCTAAACGGAAAGTTCAATGTTAGTCACGAAAGAATAACGTAGCGCACAACATGTTAACAGTTTTAATCACAAAAAATTCATTCAACGGAACCATTAAAATAAAGCCGACCTTTTGTAATTGAGTTCATCTGATTTAAAACATCTCCATAAGTATTCAATTAAACAACGTAGAATGCTGTATTTCATTTGTCACAACTTTCTGAAAAATTATCCAACTAACAATGTAAGTTCCATTAAAATCTATCTAGTAGAACTTAAGCTATAAGCGGCCGGAAAAACTTCACTTTGTGTTTTATATACATTGAGATAATTAAATATAGCTTACATAATCTTGTTAACTTGATTATAAAGCTCGCATTCAAAACTGAGTATCTCACGAACTACTGGATTTAAAAGAATTTGCTTAGTACCATTCAATTCAGCATGAAAAAAATACACTAAAATATGTTATAAGTTGAAAGATAACTACAAAAGCCGATTTTTAAGGAATTTTTTAAAAGTTCGTTAATTTTTTACCACCCTTAGGGGTGAAATTTTCGAAAATCCCTTTTTAGCGGCAATCGATGTTATAAGAAGTATTTTTACCCGAATTATCAAAATTTTTGGTTCGGTAGTTTTTTTTTTTTTTTTTTTTTTTTTTTTTTTTTTTTTTTTTGTGTGTGTGTGTGTGTGTGTGTGTGTGTGTGTGTTGTGATTAATACGAAATCCAGACTTTCTTTTATATAGATAGATAAGGGTTGAAAATTTTAGGTTTTTGCGTCGAAGAAATCGCCAATTTAGGAAAATGTGAAGTATCTCACGAACTATTGGATTTAAAAGAATTTGCTTAGTACCATTCGATTCAGCATGAAAAAATACACTAAACTATGTTATAAGTTGAAAAATAACTACACAAGCCAATTTTTAAGGAATTTTTTAAAAGTTCGTTCTTTTTTTTACCTTCCTTAGGGGTGGAATTTTCGAAAATCCCTTCTTAGCGGCGCTCGATATTATAAGATGTATTTTTATCCCAATTATCAAGAATTTTGGTTCGGTAGGTTTTTTTTGTGCTGTGATTAATGCGAAATCCAGACTTTCTTATATATATAGAAAAGGATTGGAAATTTCAAGTTTCTGTGCCGAAGACATCGCCAAATTAGAAAAATGTTAAGTATCTCACGAACTTTTGGATTTAAAAGAATTTGCTTAGTACCATTCGATTCAGCATGAAAAAACACACTAATATATGTTATCAGTTGAAAAATAACTACAAAAGCCGATTTTTAAGGAATTTTTTTTAAGTTCGTTCTTTTTTTTTACCCCAGCCCCCTTTAGCGGTGGAGTTTTCGAAAATCCCTTCTTAGCGGCACTCGATGTTATAAGAAGTATTTTTAACCCCAATTATCAAGATTTTTGGTTCGGTAGATTTTTTTGTGCTGTGATTAATACGAAATCCAGATTTTCTTTTATACATATAGATAAGGATCGAAAATTTCAGGTTTCTGCGCCGAAGACCGCGAAATTAGAAAAATGTGAAGTATCTCACGAACTATTGGATTTAAAAGAATTTGCTTAGTACCATTCGATTCAGCATGAAAAAACACACTAATATATGTTATCAGTTGAAAAATAGCTACAAAAGCCGATTTTTAAGGAATTTTTTTAAAGTTCGTTCTTTTTATTCCCCCCCCCCCCCTTTAGCTGTGGAATTTTTGAAAATAACTTTTTAGCGGCACTCGATATTATAAGATGTATTTTTATCCCAATTATCAAGAATTTTGGTTCGGTAGGTTTTTTTTGTGCTGTGATTAATGCGAAATCCAGACTTTCTTATATATATAGAAAAGGATTGGAAATTTCAGGTTTCTGTGCCGAAGACATCGCCAAATTAGCAAAATGTGAAGTATCTCACGAACTATTGGATTTAAAAGAATTTGCTTAGTACCATTCGATTCAGCATTAAAAAAAACACTAATATATGTTATCAGTTGAAAAATAACTGTAAAATCCGATTTTTAAGGAATTTTTTTAAAGTTCGTTTTTTTTACCCCCCCCCCCCCTTAGGGGTGGAATTTCCGAAAATCCCTTCTTAGCGGCACTCGATGTTATAAGAAGTATTTTTAACCCCAATTATCAAGATTTTTGGTTCGGTAGATTTTCTTGTGCTGTGATTAATACGAAATCCAGATTTTCTTTTATACATATAGATAAGGATCGAAAATTTCAGGTTTCTGCGCCGAAGACATCGCCAAATTAGAAAAATGTGAAGTATCTCACGAACTATTGGATTTAAAAGAATTTCCTTAGTACCATTCGATTCAGCATGAAAAAACACACTGATATAAGTTATCAGTTGAAAAATAACAACAAAAGCCGATTTTTAAGGAATTTTTTTTAAAGTTCGTTCTTTTTTTTACCCCCCCCCCCCCCTTTAGAGGTGGAATTTTCGAAAATCCCTTCTTAGCGGCACTCGATGTTATAAGAAGTATTTTTAAACCAATTATCAAGATTTTTTGTTAGTTAGATTTTTTTGTGCTCTGATTAATACGAAATCTACAATTTCTTTTATATATATAGATAAGGATTGGAAATTTCAGATTTCTGCGCCGAAGACCACGAAATTAGAAAAATGTGAAGTATCTCACGAACTATTGGATTTAAAAGAATTTGCTTAGTACCATGCGATTCAGCATGAAAAAACACACTAATAAATGTTATCAGTTGAAAAATAACTACAAAAGCCGATTTTTAGGGAATTTTTTTAATGTTCGTTCTGCCCCCTCCCCCCCCTTACGGGTGGATTTTTTGAAAATCCCTTCTTAACGGTACTCGATGTTGTAAGAAGTGTTTCTAAACCAATTATCAAGATTTTTGGTTCGGTAGGTTTTTTTGTGCTGTGATTAATACGAAATCCAGACTTTCTTATATATATATATAGATAAGGATGGAAAATTTCAGGTTTATGTGCCGAAGACATCGCCAAATTAGAAAAATGTTAAGCATCTCACGAACTATTGGATTTAAAAGAATTTGCTCAGTACCATTCGATTCAGTATGAAAAAACATACTAATATATGTTATCAGTTGAAAAATAACTACAAAAGCCGATTTTTAAGGAATTTTTTTAAAGTTCGTTCTTTTTTTTTACCCTCCCCCCCTTTAGCGGTGGAATTTTCCCTTTTTAGTGGCACTCGATGTTATAAGAAGTATTTTTACGCGAGATATCAAAATTTTTGGTTCGGTAGTTTTTTTTTTTTTTTTTTTTTTTTTTTTTTTTTTTTTGTGCTGTGATTAAAGCGAAATCCAGACTTTCTTTTATATATATAGATAAGGATTGAAAATTTCAGATTTTTGCGCCGAAGACATCGCCAAATTAGAAAAATGTGAAGTATCTCACGAACTATTGGATTTAAAAGAATTTGCTTAGTACCATTCGATTCAGCATAAAAAAACACACTAATATATGTTATCAGTTGAAAAATAACTACAAAAGCCGATTTCTAAGGATTTTTTTTAAGTTCGTTCTTTTTTTTACCCCCCGTAGGGGTGGAATTTTCGAAAATCCCTTCTTAGCGGCACTCGATGTTATAAGAAGAATTTTTACCCCAATTATCAAGATTTTTGATTTGGTAGGTTTTTTTTTTTTCGCTGTGATTAATGCGAAATCCAGACTTTCTTTTATATATATAGATTTATGAAACAATTTAGAGCCTTCCAATTCAATGTTAACAATAATATATATAAAAAATTATATTTTTTAAGATTTAAATAGAATGGTACAGTGTATTTCTCTGTCTTTGTTTTAGTCACGCACTTGTTTTCATGATTTATTAATTTTCTGTCCGAATTCTATTCAACAATTCAATCCCAGCCTCTTTTCTATGGTTAGACTCTTTAACATTTTATTGATGATCACAGAACGGTTCGAAGAGAATTACCTGAGAAAGGATTTAGGAGTTTCCGTCAGGTAAAGAAGTTAGAGCAAATAAACGCAGAGTAAAGCAGTATCATTCAACGAAATTTCTTTAAAAAGTTGTGTATTGTTTGTAATTCAACTTAAAAACCCTACTCTGATTCATCTATATTACGAAGCAAAAAATGACTATGATTAACGCTGAAGTCATATTGACGATGGGAATGACCCGCCAGATAGATTTTCCTTTTTTTGTGTTTATTATATTCTAAGCATTAGACCTATTCATTTTTTACACTGCGGAATAAAAAAGAAAAGTATTTTCAAAACCAATTTGTTTCAAAACTTTAGCTGAATTGGCTGATTTATAAAGTTTATTACATAATTCCCAATCTTCTGTCCTTAACTCAGCTTAGACATGGGTTCTCCACCTGGGATACACGTGCTCCTGAGGGTGCGTGGCGGGACTGCCGAAGGTGTGCAAAAATAATATAAGTAATGATTAGTAAAATTACAAAAAGTCTGAAATTACACTGCAATTTCATTCATTTTATTATATGGCTGGGATAAATAGATTACTAGTGAAAAAACCCGAAAAATGTACGTCAAACGTAGCAAATAATATTCATTCATACTATAACGAAGTCGATAATATAATAATATAACGATAATATAGTCAATTATATTATGTTTGAAAGCACATCATTAACATCATTAAAATGCACTTGAAGCTATTTTTCCCCATTGGCCGTAATGTAACGGAATACTTTTGATTGTCCCAATAATTAAACTTTATATCCGATTTTCTTAAAATTTGAAATGGTTCAGTAAAATTATGCAACAGTTATATATTTTAAATTTCAAGCGATTGAGTTGGATAGATTTTGCGTTGTTTCAGACAGACAGACGGAGGCACTAAACGACAACTATAGGTGTATTTATATAATTAGGAATGCATCTAAAAAGCATGTTTGCGTTATCCAATGGAGTAGGGAGGGACTGTTTATGAAATGAAGGTAATGCGAAAGGAAAAATCTAAGAAAGGGGTACGTGAAAGAAAAAACTTTGGGTAGCGCTGAATTTAGAAATCGCTCTCTGACGTCGATTTAGTTTAATATCTGTGAAATGTTGTTCTAAACGATCTTTGAACTTTCATCTAGTCGTACGCACATAATCCGCTTTCTTCTTATTTTCCATTATCATAGCCGGGATTAATTTTAAGGAAGCTAAAATCTGAAAGATGTTATCAAGCTATCCAAATTTAGTAATTATGAATTCGATAGAAAATCTACGTCGAGTTAATTATGCGTATATGTAATGATGTATTATCAGATACCATTCCAAAGATTTTGAAAAAACGCTAGAAATAATCTTAACTCGCCTGATATGGTTTAATTTTGGAACATAATCTTCCCCACCGTTTTTAAAACTTCCCAATAAAATTAAAAAATGTAAAGACAGAAAGATAACCTTTTGGTTTATCTTTCCGTCTGTCCACGTTGTAACTTCTGTAAATATACTCGGAATTTCATGAAATTGATAAACTTTGTTAAGGACCCCCCTAGGCATGCTTGCTATTGTGTATGAAGTAAATGGCACTAAGAGTTCATTTACAGGGGAACCCAAAAGAATTCCGTTACATTATGGTCTACGAGAAAAAAAATCATTTGCAAAATGTTTTAATGACATTGTGCTATTGTAAATGTAATGAAACTGATATAAATCACTGAATTTCATTACGATCACATTAGCATCGGAGACATTTTTAATCAATTTACAGTGATAAAAAAAAGAAATCGATTACAATGCTTTTTTGAGTATTAATTGCTGAACATGCGTTTTAAATTTCGGAATGAACCTTTTAATTTAACTGTTTTTAGGTGCGTTCAGAATTATATAAGTATGTAGCACAAATAGTCATCATTTGATCCGTCTGTCTGTCTGTCGATCTTTCTGTTCATATGTTTGACTGCATATAATAGCAAAAAAAACTATCAAACAGAATCGTCTAAAATTTTAAATACATATTTATTGCAGAGTTTCGTTGAATCATTTTTAATTTTAGTAAAATCCGATAAATAGTTTAAATAAGGGACAGCCAAAAGTATCCCATTACATTATAGCCGAACGGACAAAATAATTTCAAATGCTATTTAATGATGTTACAGCAGTCGAAATATATTCAAATTGATATGCATTTTTGAAGGGCACTAAATTACATATTTTATGGAATATATCGTAAATTTTACTATTTTATAATATATTCTTTAATTTTAAGAAGTCTGCCATATTTGTTTTAATTTAAAATATTAATTGTAATTATTTTTAATTTAAATTGTTTATATTTATTAATATATTTGCAACTGTAACTACAGTATGAAATACAACGCTTTAGATGTCAATTAGTTTTTCTTCTCATTATCATATTATTTAAATTTTAGGAATTACAATCTGGCCTTTGACAAACTCAAATGCATGTGCTATTAGCCCCTAAAGCATGAAATTATTGCAAGTCGATAATGAAAGGATCTAATAGGGTCGGCATACTTGTGTCATTAAAATGCTCCAAAGTATAATTAAAGGTACACTGAGCGCGGAATAATGATACCGCAATCCTGAGCTTTGGTGAAAATTTAGTGAGTAGAAAGAATAATTAGATTGTTTGGGCTTTCATTGTGATTTTAATGAGACGAAAGAGTAACATATTAGTTTATCTCATGTTCTGTAGAGCAGATTTTTTTTTTTTTTTTTTACTTCCAGTTCAAAGTTTAAATTTCATATTTTTTTTCACATATTTTCTTTAATTCAAATGTATTTATTTGATTCATGAAAACTTTATCTTCTAAAGCATTTTTTGTGAATTTTTGAAACTACCTTAGAAACAATTATTTAATAAATTTTAGAAAGATTCTGCCAATTAACAATAATTAAATTTGTATTTATAAGTATTTTTCACCATACGTATAGTTTCATTTTAATTTAAAATATTTTTGTGTTTTGCAGATGTAGTAAATTTGCAAAAATAATGCTTTTACAGCAGAAATATACGAATAATTCCGAATTGAATCTCTTCACCCGAATTTTTCAATGTCAATGAAGCTGAAGAGATGCAAATGAAAAAGAAATCATACCCTTAAAAACATATTTGTTTTGTTCGACCAACAATACTTTCAGAATAAGATAAAATAAAGTATCTTTCACTCATTCGAAAAAGTATTACTACTAAGCAATGCATTAAATTAATTTATTACACGTAATTTTTAGGTATCTATAATATATTTGACATATATACATGTAACATTAAAAACATGTAATGTATTTTAATGTTTACCAATTAAGTCTGACAAGAAATTTTACTTTTTTATAACATATTCATTTATTTTTTCAAGTGAGCAACGCTTGTTTTAACTTGATTTTTTTTTTAATTTTATATTTATTTTTATATTAATGTGTTTGCAACTTTAAATTATGAATACAATATGAAATACAAATCTTTAGATCCAAGTTAGTTTTTCTTCATCATTATCATATTGTTTGATATTTAAGCGTTACAATCTGTCCTTTGACAAACATCAATGCATGTGATATTGGCCCTTAAAACATGAAATAATTTCAAGCCGAAAATGAAAGGGTCTAATGGTGTCGGCATGCTTATGTCATTAAAATATTCCAGAGCAAGTATAATTAAAGATACACTGAGCGCAGAATAATGATATTGCAATCCTGAGCTTTGATGAAAATTTAGTGTGCAGAAAGAATAATTAGATTGTTTGGGCTTTAATGAAACTACACAGGAACTTGTTAGTTTAATGTATAGTAAAAAAGATTTTTTACTTATTATTCAAACTTTAAATTTTAGTTTTTTAAATCATCTATTTTATAAAAATTCAATTATATTTTATTGAATTTTTTTTTCCTCAAGGTATGAATTCATGAAAATTTTGCTTGTAAAGCATTTTTCGTGAAATTGTATTAGAAGACTTACGCAATCTTTTGATTAATTTAGAAAGATTTTGCCAATTAAAATTAAATAATAAAGCTTGTATGTATAGGAATTTTCAGGAATATTCATTCAAATCATTTATTTAAAATATTTTTTTGCATTTTATATAAGTAAGAAATTTACAATTATTTTTACAACAGAAATATAACTACTTATCCCATATATTTCCCATACACTACCTAACATGCCTTAGTGACCCTAAATAACGTTTACCGATTGCATGAAAATCTGAGGATATTTACAGCAATTTGAGCGTAGTGTTTAAAAATATTAATTTGGAACGCACATTATGCAATTTTGAATATTCTACATAGAAAATGTAAAATAAAGAAGAAATATGAAAAAAGCAAAATGTGCATCTGAAAAAAAAAAAAAATGCAAAAATGTTGAAGAACATATTTTGTTATTATTGTTTCTTCTATTGTTTATTTACTTACTTTTTATTTAACTAAAACAACTTTGAAATATTTTGTTTTGTGATTAAATTTAAAGGTGAAGTAAATGAATTTTACTTTTTATAACATATATATAATTTTTTACTTGCAAAATACCTTTTTCTATATCAAAAAAAAAAAAAACATTAAAGTGTTACAATTTTATATCTTTCCCGAAAATTTATAATAAATCAATTTATTTTTATATATTGATGAAATAAATATTTTAATGTAATTTATTATTATTATTATTATTATTATTATTAACCCAGCTTAGAATACTTTTGCTTTTTAAATAAATTTGAAGGTGTTATAGTTTAAGCTTGACTCAAAATGTTATGTTTTAACACTTTTATTAATTTATCACATGCGAATTATTTTTCTTGTAATGTATTTTAATTCGTTTAATTCATTTTTTTAAATATATTTGTAACTTTAAATAAGGAATAAATCATGAAACAGAATGCTTTATGTCTAAGTTAGCTTTTTTTCCTCATCATCCCATTGTTTAATATTTATGAGTTACAAGCTGGCCTTTGACTAACTCAAATACATGTGTTGTTAGCCCTTAAAGCATGAAATAATTACAAGCCGAAAATGAAAGATTTAATGTGGTCGCCATGCTTGTGTCATTAAAATTTACTAGATCAAATATAATTAAAGGTACACTGAGCACAGAATAATGATACAGTAGCCCTGGGTTTTAATGAAAATTTAGTAAGTAGAAAGAATAATTAGATTGTTTGGGCTTTCACCGTGGCTTAAATGAGACGAAAGAGTAAGATATTAGTTTATCTAATTAGTTTTTCTAATTAGTTTATGTAATACAGTAAAAAAGATTTTGTATTTGTTATTCAAAGTATTCAAATTTCACGTTTTTCAAATCATTTTCTCTTTTAACAACTCAAATATATCTTATTTAATCTTTTATGTCTTATATTAATGCCTCTATGATTTTATGAAAATTTTATATTCTAAAGCATTTTTCCTGAATTTTTGAAACTACATTAAAAAACTTACACAATCTTTCAATAAAGTTTAGAAAGACTTTGCCAATAAAAAATAATCTATAAAATTTGTATTTATAGGGATTTTGTGCAATATTCATTCAATTTTATTATTTCAATTATTTTCTAATATTTTTTATAAGTAGGAAATTTTACCAAATCTTGGAACTGGAAGATTCTTACAACACAAATGTAACTATTATTCTCATATATTTCAGATATACTCAGTGCCGTCCTTATAGAGCACATTTTAGAGCGAGCACTGTAAAAACAAAATACCCAAATTGGGTTGAAAGATTTTTGGGTGCAGCATTGTTCCAATTTGGAAAGTTAAGTTTGTAGCACAAAATCGTTTTAAATAAGTCTGATTTTTAATGACATTAAAACAATTAAAATATCTTAGATAGTATATACATTATACCTCAGAAATTTTGATTAATTTAATGTTAATAAAGATCTGTCTGTTTTGAACCATTTTGGGTTATCTATTTTGGGAACAATACTCAACCATTTTGGAATCCTTACTGGACCATTTCAGGAAAATTACTATACCCAGAAATCTTTCAACCCAATTTGGGTCTTCAATTTTTACTGTGAGGCCCGGTGCAGGAATTTTGCGAGGCCCTTTCCTTTCAGTCTCTTAGCGTAATCTTATCTATACTATCGATAAAAAAGAATGGTTTTCACCTGTATACTGTGACGCGGGTCCAAGGGTTCGATCCGCTAGCTATTATAAAGGAGTGGCGTTTGTTTGTGTGTTTGAAGGAGTAATTTCTGGAACTATTGTACCAATTTTAAAAATAAAATTTGAAAATTGATGGTGAAACTCACTCTTCCAACATAAGCTATATTTTATGCCAGGACCACTACCTTTTCTTAACTAAAATTTTACATTTATATTAAGTATTTTCTATTATACCTTCTTCTTTTTTTTTAAAGGAAAAATGTTTTGCATCCAGGTGTGAGGCGTTTCTAAGAGTGAGGCCACCTGTGGCACACCCCTAAGGACGGCTCGGGGTACATTACCAAACATGCCTTAGTAGTTCTAAATAATATTTGTTAATTGCATGAAAATCCGAGGATATTTAAATTAGTTTGACTGTGGACAGACGGACAGACAAATTGATTTAAAAGATTCATCTGGAACGCACACATTATGCATTTTGAATATTCTAGTTTCTGAAACGTAAAATAAATCTTAATTTTGAAAAAAATAACAAAATGTGCATCTGAAAAAAAATGCAAAAATGCTGAAGAAAGTATTTTATTATTATTGTTTATCTATTTCTTTTTTTTTTTTTTCATTTGATTAAAACTGCTTCAAAGTATTTTGTTTTCTGGTTAAATTTAAAAGTGTTTTACAATAAATTATGTTTAAATACAATATTATAACTAAAAACATAGATATTATTTATCACGTGCACAATGTTTTTTCCGATAACAAAGATAAAAAATTTTAAATTTCAAATTTTTCACGAAAATTTATAATAAATCAAATCATTATTAAACATTGATTAAATAAAAATTATATATATATATGTATTTATCTATTTATTAACCCTGTTTAGAAATACTTTTGCTTCTTCATTATATTTGAAAGTGTTACAATTTAAGCTTGATTGAAAATGCTGATTTTTATATCACTTTTATTAATTTATAACATGCGCAATTTTTTTTTCCTGTAAAGTATTAATATTTAAATTTGGTTATTTCAATTTTTAAATATATTTATACTTTTAAGTTATGAATAAATATTGTAGCAGAATGCTTTAAGCATAAGCTAGTTTTTTCCCTCTATATAGTATTGTTGAATATTCAGGAGTTACAATTTAGCCTTTGATAATCTCAAATGCATATGCTTTTAGCCCTTAAAGCATAAAATAATTACAAGCTGAAAATGAAAAGATCTAAGGTGGCCCGCATGCTTGAGTCATTAAAATATTCTAGTATAATTAAAGGTACACTGAACGCAGAATAATAATATTGCAATTCTGAACTTTGATGGAAATTTAGTGGGTGGAAAGAATAATTAGATTGTTTGGGATTTCACCATGTCTTTTATGAAATGAAAGAGTAACATACTAGTTTCTCTAATGTACAGAAAAAAGATTTTTCATTGGTTATTCAAAGTTTAAATTTCATATTTTTAAAATCATTTAATCTTTTTAAAACTCAATTATGATTCATTTAATCCTTTATGTTTAAAAGTATGAATTCAGAAAAAAAAATTTCTTCCAAAAATTTTTTCGTGAATTTTAAAAACTGTATCAAAAAATTTACACAATAATTTAGTAAATTTTAGACCAATTAAAATTAATTAATAAAGTTTGTATTTGCTGAAATATTGTGCGATATTCACTCAAATCGTTCATTTAATTTTTTTCAGTACTTGATAGAAGTAGGAACTGTATAATATTTGGATAATATTAAATTATCCATTATATAAGTAAAAATGGTTTTTTACTTGCTATTCGAAGTTTTACTTCTCATTTTTTTCACAATCGTTTTAAAGTTTTTTAAATTATGATTTCTATGCAATAATTAAAGATAGAAATTTGATATTTAGTGTGGTAGATATTTATAATACATGAATGCTCTCTAGAAACAGGTTCTGAAAATTCCAAATTTAAAAAGATACAATGAGCTAAAAGCTATGTAAAAACTTACTAAATTATATCTTCTAAGGTACCTTAGGAAATATCAATCCGATTTTAAAAATAATGGTGGCAGATGTATGATGACAGTTTCTGCTCAAAAATAGCTATGTTTAGTATCGGTATTACTACCAAAAGAGGGTGCAGAGGCGAAAAAATCTAAAATTTCAATTTTTGTGACATTGGAAATGCAAGAAACTTTAAACTAAGTAATCGGTAAATTTTAAACTTTAATCATGGTAAACGCCCATGATTCCAAAATGCATTCTAAGAACTGTTTGTAAAATATTCTAAAATTTAAAAGGTGAAATAAGCGAAAATTGTCTAAAAATCTTTAATTAATTTATTATTGTTATTATTATTATTGGAATTTTGAAAGAAAGACATTTCATTCAGTAATTACTTTTATGATTAAGTACTGTGAAAGAACAGTTTAAAAGATCGACAATTAAAATGGTGGAAAAAAGCAGAAAAAGATTTAAAAGTATTCTAAATTATAATTCATGTTGAATTGTTGAAGATAGATACTTAAAATTTGGCTTGATCGATACTTATAAGCGTAAATACTCTCAAAGAACAGTTATAAAAGATACGAAATTTAAACGGTTAAAATGAGCAGAAAGCCTTTTAAAACTTTCTAAAACGTCGAATCATGGGCTGGGATAAAATTTACCCCCAATTACACTAAGAAGCAAATCTACAATTGTAGGAGTGTGTACTGGCAGGTTAAATTGTGATTTCTCTGGAATCGCAGGAAATACTAAACCGATTTCAAAATTTATGTAGGCAAATTCATGTGACAGCCCTTGTTCCAACATATCCTACATTTTATTTTACTTATACTACCACCGTAGGGATCGTAGACAGCAGGACTAAAAACTTGGAATATAGCATGTTGGTTACCTTTAAGATGTAAATGAGTGATAAGAATGTTTCTTAAAAAATTCTAAACTTCAAAGGAAAACTTACAAAAAAGAAAAATACATGCAACAAGCATAGTTTATGAAGTATTTTCCAAAACATTGAAAATAATGTAACAAAACTGCACTGTTTAAAAAATTGAAATATTATTCCTCATATCAATATATGAAGACACATAACGCATTTCAAGACCGAATTTCAGCTTTCCCCATCTACTATCGAAAATTATCCAACATTTTTGACAGTCTTGAATATGATAGAAACATTTGTATCTATTAAGAAGATGTATTCCAAAATTTAGTTCATTTAAACGTTAAAAATATTTCAGTTGAAAATTCTCCTTCAGCAATTTCCTCTAATAAGTGGGATGGTATGCGAACACTTTTGTGCATTCCCATATATGAGGTATAGAATTCATATATAAAAAGTAACATGCAAAAAACTAATTATATTTAAAAGCGCATATCAAATTTTAAAACGTATTCTCCAATAATTATTACACAAAACTAATTTCTTTTGTGTGTCCCTGTAAATTAATAAAAAAAATTCTCTTTTTTAGATTCTCTTTTTTAACATGATCGTAGTGAAATTCAGTGGTTTATATCACTTTCAATGTTTTTCAAATAGCGTAATGTCTTTAAAATACTTCCCAAACAGTTTTTCTTCGTAGACCACAATGTAATCGAATTATTTTGGGTGTCCCTATAAATGAACCTTTAATCGTACGTACTTCATTGGCAATACCAAACATGCTTTAATGATTCTAAATAAGCTTTATTAATTACCTAAAAATCCGAGTATATTTACAGGACTTAGTAGTTGGATAGACGGATACACAAAACGAATGCATGAAGATCTTTCAACTTTTTTTGGAACGTGATAAAAATAAGGGTATATAATTAAAAACGCATTTTCAATTATCATCTATTAAGAATTAGGTTGAATTCTTCCTAATAATCTAACTACCATTTTCATCTATTGCAACATAATAATGAATTTTAGTTTAATTGCGGATTAATTGTTAATTTTTTAGTTATTCCTAACAATATAATTTTTCTTATAAAAATAATCACACAAATACAACTTCACATATTTTAACTATTCCACATGAAAAGCCGCGGATTTTGTTAATACTAAATATTTATAGAACTTTAAATGATAAATGAGTAACCATCATTTAATTGTAAATAGATATAAGCAACATTTCTTAAATATTTTCAAAATATCTCAATTTTTTCTCTCAGCTTTTTAAACCATATATTGATATGCCCTATATATTTTTCTTTTTTAATAAAAAGTTATTTTAAACAATTTTATATTCAGGATTTTTTTATAAGTAATTTTTAATTTTATTAAAATGTATTTTTTTTTCATAAAGATAGTTTTAGAAGAAGGGAAAGTTGCCTTCATTTTCCATGACAAGTAATATGATTAATGATACACAAGAGAATTAAGTGCTGTACTTTTTATACAGTTCATTTAAAAAACTGAAAATTCATTAAAAGAGTGGAAAGTTTGTTAATATAGTTTGAAATAATGCCAAAATATGAATGAAAGACTTGACTTACTTTTTCTTTGGAAAAAAATGGAGTGCATTTTTTTTTAATTAATAGGGATTTACAGTTATCAATCATTGTCTATATTCTTGTTTTTTTAAGCTTTTTTTTTATTTTTTAGAAACTTGATGATCTAATAACATATTTAAGAGCTAGATAATTGTACATGTTGAAAGACATTTTATTCTAAAATTTTATAAATATAATACATAAAATATTAATAGCATTGCTGTTAAAAGTATACATTTAAAAAACTCTGTATGCATATGCACTGTAAAAAAATATCAAGGAAACTGTGATTTCTAGAATTTTTTATGTAACGGTAACTGCAAACATTCATATAACAGAATCAGTTACATGAGTTTTTGCAATCACTGTTACATAAAAAGTTCTAGGAATCCAAATTTCCCAGAAACTTTACAGATATATATATATATATATATATATATATATTATATTACATTTTTGAGACACCCGGTATATATATATATATATATATATATACCGGGTGTCTCAAAAATGACTGATGGATTTTAAAATTCAATAACTTGCAACCGGTGACAGCTATTTAAAATTTTTTGCAGGAGGGTTATGTATAATGTCAGGAGTTCTTTTACCGTAATTTTTTATTTTAGTTCGCATCTCAAACAATAGGTGGCGCTGACGGCGATTGAAGGCTAGGTGATCAGTGCTGAGTGAAGCGTCCACCTGGCCTTCAATCGCCGTCAGCGCCACCTATTGTTTGAGATGCGAACTAAAATAAAAAATTACTGAAAAAACTCCTGACATTATACATAACCCTCCAGCAAAAAATTTTTAAATAGCTGTCACCGTTTGCAAGCTATTGAATTTTAAAATCCATTTTTGGGACTCCCGGTATATATATATTAATTTTAATAATTAATATTTTAATACTTTTGGTAACTATTTTCTGTTTCATTTATTATTTTATTTGATTTATTCCCTATGAAATAGGATTCATAAAGCTACTAGAAAAAATTCTATTATTACTCTTAAATTGTTCCTTTTTAATATTAAATTCAATAATTCGACATTATCTGTTTTTAAACTAAATACTTAACTATAAGATACCAAATTAATCATTATTAAAACTAATTATGCCAAATTAAAGTAAAAAATAGAGTACAAGGAATGAGCATATAACAGATTTTAGTATGTATTTAAAAAAATTAAACTTGTATATTTAAAAATATTCCAAAATACAAAATATTAATAGGCGCAATTATAACATTAAATCTTAGACTAACATTTTTTTTGGTTGATGCGGTTTACTCCAATTGAATTTTGTGTGTGATTATTTTCATGCATTAATATTCCCAATATATTTCCATTACAAAATTACTTTAAAGATACTTAATCGGAAATAATGGTAAAAAGTAATAAAAAAACAACTTTTGTTTTGCTGCCATACATAGTACACATATGTATAGTCTTGTTTATCTCATGTAGAAAAAGAAATCTCCTAGAAGCAGAATTGGTTATATTGAATTTATTGAGACCTAATCTTATAGAAATAATGGAATTACATTGAAAGTATTCGCAAAAAATGACTAAATGTTTTCTGTCAATATTGCACCAATATTTCTTTACACATAAAAGTTAGGACAACATTTCATATCATTATTGCCATTATTAACTGACATAAATCAACACAAGCATTATAAAAATAATATTTTATTTGAAATTACTTTTTAAACAGAGCTTAATTAGTTAAGAATATTATATAATTAAATAGCTTGACAGTTATGCCGGAAATATTACAGCACACTCTTTACAGTTCTCTAAATTATGCATGCTTCTTTATATTCTTTATATTCGATACTACTTTCTCCGTGTGCTTTAGAATGTCGAATTAGTGATGAAAATAAAATTACACTAACTACTTCAAAAATTGAAGAACTTGTAACAGTTAGAAAAAATTGCGATCCCATGAACTTCTATTTCTACATTTATACCAAAAATACACTCTTAATTTATAGCACAATAGAAAGTTGCTTTTGGTAGCTATGATTTTGAAGATGTGACATTTTATTGTAAAACTTAAAAATAAAAAGACTGTTGCGTCTTCAAATATTTCGATCGAAACTAGCTAAATAACTGTAAATTTGTTTGATTATTATTTGAAACTTTTGCGATTATTATATTTATTTTACTTTTATTTTTATCACTTAATTCGACACTCTAAAGTGTACGAAGAAAGTAGTATTTGAATATAAAGACGTATGTTTAATTTAGACAATTTTAAGGGATGTGATTAAATATTTTTGACATAACTCTTATGCAATTTAATTATATAACGTCCTTAATTAATTAAGCTATATAAAATTATTTTCAAATAAAATATTGTTTCAATACTGCCTATGTTGTTATATGTCTGTCAATAATAACAATATCGGCATGAAATGTTGCCCTAACTTTTATATGTAAAAGTGTATTGAAGCAATATTGATAGGAAATATTTAGTCATTTTTGCGAATATTTCCAATGTAATTTGATTATTTATATAAGATTACACTTCAATATGCTCAATATTAACATTTCTGATTTTCAATTAGGGTTTACTGAGGTATTCTGTTATATAAAAACAAAAACATTGTTTTGAAAAAAAGCATTTTAAGCTTACTTTTCTGTGAATCAATTAAAAAACAAATTTCTTAATGAGATTATATTCATTAATTATTTATAATCTAATTTCAGAAAATATACTTAGAGATAAAAGAATTGATTCAATGAATATTAAGCCTAATTATCCTTAATTAGAGTAGACAGTATCAATAGAAATTTACGCGCATAAGCGTTTTCATTATGCCTTCCTTTGATATTAAAGTAATTAGTCTTAAAATATTCAGATTTTCGAACCTTTAATTTACTCAATTAGAATAACCTCAAGAAAGCCATATTTGATTATAATTGAAACTCGTTTGTTTTTTGGTTTAACATTCTAAAGTGTATAAGACAACGGTTACCCAGACATGATTTAACGTATTGTAAGGATATATTTAAATATTTCTTTTTTATATAATAAGGTTATAAAAAAAATTAATTTTACTCTGATTACTTTCATTATTCACATCCGATTTGTGTGACGCACATATCGTAAAGTTCCAAGTATAGACGAATATTTTTTTTAATTCTATCTCGCACCACTTTTTCAAAAAAAAAAAAAAAAAAAAAAAAAAAAACAATGCTTCGGTACGCAATTGTTCTCCAACCACAATAAGTGGATCGAATTATAGTTTTCAAATAAGTGTAATCTGGCGATTTTTTTTTTTGACAATCGGAAACGAATCTTGATTTTAATTTTTTTGCTTAAACAATGAATTATTTCCTCCTCCATTTTTGAATTTTTAATGGTACTTAAAACAATTTAAATTGATTTTTTTTTTTTTTTTTTTTTTTTTTGGTTTCGAAGGCGATTTTTTTACAATTGTAATAGGAGTTACGCTTAAAACTTAGTTTGGTTTCAAACTTTTAACCTAACAACTTTTACCTAATAGTAACAGAGTTTTTAAAGTATAAAGTCCTTCCGATACAATACAGTATCCGAAATCTTTTGTATGTCCCTGTGAATATTAAATGTGTAAATTAATTTTATAATATAGATGTTAACTTTTAGTAAACCTCAGTAACGTATATCAATTTCATAAAACGTAAAATAATTTAATAAAACTAAAACGGGCCCTAAACAATGTTTCTACCTATACCATTATATGAAATAGAATAATTTTGTGCGGCCTTGTATATTAATGCAAATTATTCTTTCACCACAGATTGCAAAGAATGTATAATTTAGCATATATTTCATAGATGCATATGAATTGTAACGTATTTGAAAAGTGTAACATCATTAAAAAACGATTGTTTTCCACTGACTGTAGTGTAACGGATTACTTTTGATTGTCCCTGTAATTGAACTAGACATCCAATTATCATAAAATTTGAAATGACTCGAGAAAATTATCTAATAATTGTATATTTTATGCTTAAACGATACGATTGTTTGCGTTGTTATATCCAGACAGACGGACGGACGTTCAGATGGATGGAAGCTGTGTATTTACATTATTACTTACGCACCTAGAAATGCATACATTAAAGGTTTTAAATAAAATTTATTTTTAAAGATAGATTTTAATTTAAATTTTTAATTAACAATATATCAGAAAAGTTTGAAGGGCGTAGAGAAAATCTTGAAAAACATTTTGGCATTTGAGGAACCGCATTGGATAGCTCAGCTCGATAGTATAATAAATATCCTTTGTTTAAAAAAATCGTCTTTTTTATCGACTATGTTTCTAAAAATTTTGTATAACGTCTTAAAGCGGCTTTTGCTTCCAATTTAATGCGTTTCATGAGTCTTACTTTTTACTTGGTAGTGCAATTTACCAGCATGTCATATTTAATTCTTTTTTTCAGGACCTGTAAAACATAAATGCATAAAACTTTTAATATAGACAACTTAATATATTTTCTATTTAAAATCATTTTTAGTACTCTACATAGAAATTTTGTTTTGCTTTTTTAATGCTTAATTTTGATTTAAAAAAAAATAAAATTACTTTGATCTGCATCCACTGTGCGCAAGACTGTAGCAAAACCATTGTTTCAACAGCCACCAGTAATGTTAATAATGATGTAAAATTAATGTATCTTGAACTTATATTTAATTTAAAAGCAATTAATGTATTTGCAATTTGAACTTAAGTTATAGAATTTAAAAAAAAAACTTTTTTTTTAAAATTGCTATTTTGGATAATTAATGCTCTCATAATACTAAATTTGAGGTATAAATTATTCTTTAACTTAAAATAAAGATATTTACCAAGTTTCATGCAGATTTTTTTAAAATTAGTTTTTGAGAAATGTTGCACTCAGTAAATATAAGTCAAAGAACATTTTGAAATTTTTTATCGAAATTAAACATAAAAAATTAAATTAAAATTTCAATGTAGAATATTGGAAAACATAATTTAAAAAGAAGAGATATTTAGTTGTCTATATTAAAAGTTTACGCATTTATGATTCATAGGGGCTCAGAAAAGAAATTAAATGTGACTTGTTACTAAATTCCACCACGATGTATAAAGTAAGACCCCTTAAATCAATTTTCCATTGAATAACAGTAATTGTTTAAATAAACTGATTTCTTAATGAGATCAAATTTATTAATTATTCATTATCTTTCTTCGGACTATAATTTATTATAAGGTACTCAGTCAACTAAGCCTAGTTATATTTAATCAAAGTAGAAATAGTGGTAGAATTGTACCTATTTTTAGCCCTTTCATTATGCCTTCTTGTGACATTAACATGATTATTTTTAAATTATTTTATCTTCCATAATTATAATAATATTAAGAATCCATATATAAACTTAAGAATTTTTAATAGATAAATAACTAAAATTTAGCCTTTAAGTAGTTAAAATAACGTATATCAATTTGCTGATATTATAGAACAAAATTCATTCAACGTGAGACAATTTGCTCGGTTGCTCGCGAGTAATTAAGGTTTTTATAAAAATGGTCCCAAATTTTTCGAAGTTTTTCCATTATAATTTTCAGAGTTCTTAATATAAAATAATATTTTTTTTCAGAAAATATGACAAACAACATTGCACACAGTACCCTGTAATCAGATTTAAAAAACAATAAAAATTGTATGAAAAATGAGTAGGTTTACTATATAATTTTTTACTGCGCATGCGTCAAAGATATCAAAATTTCATTTGCATATTATGTTAGCTAAATGTATAGAGCAACTTTTGTAAAAGTCTCAAAATCATAGCTTGAAAATTCTGAAAGTAATCGTCTATAGAAAAAGGACAAAATCCGTTGTTTCCAAAATGAAGCAAAAAAATGAGGGATTTTATCCAAATGCAGTAGTACATCCCATATTGTGTATTCTATATTGACACTAATCAATGAATATATGGATACAACCCCTCTTGTTTTTGCTTCATTTTGAGAATAATGGATTTTCGACTTATTCAATTGACGATTATTGTCAGAATTTTCAAGTTATGATTTTGTGACTTTCACAAAATTGCTCTATACATTTAGCTAACATAATATGCAAATGAAATTTTGATATCGTTGACGCATGCGCAGTAAAACATTATTTAGTAAACCAACTCATTTTTTATACAATTTTCATTATTTTTTAATTCTGATTAAAGGGTACTGTGTGCAATGTTGTTTGTCATATTTTCTGAAAAAAATAATATTTTATATTAAGAACTCTGAAAATTATAAGGAAAAAACTTGGAAAAATTTGGGATCATTTTTATAAAAACCTTAATTACTCTTCGAGTATGCATGCTATTTGCATAAAAATGAACAAGGCTTATTACAATAAGGTATTCAATCACAATCTAGAGTTTGAGCGCTTTTGCTACATTAGGTTTGACAGGGTTATTCAAAAGATATTCATTCTTTTTTAATTTGTTCACGGTCCCCTTTGGAGTTTCGGGAAAAAATCTTCACGGAGATGTATGACTTATACTATTATATTTATACACTAAGAGTTTCGAGATGATTCCTCATGTATTTTTCTACATATTTAGTAAAATGTCTAAAATCGCAAGTGTCCCATAATCAATGGCAATATAGTGTATCCTGCTAGTCATTCCTTTTCAAAAGCTCATTACAGAAAGCATAATAGATTCTGAATCATTATAGAATCATTATAGTTCTAGTTATTTTAGTTCAATTTTATAAATATAAATATAAACAAAGTACTGGAACATTAGTGAATTTCATATATAACTTTTAAAAAGCTTTTAGAATTTTTTTTAAAATAATGTTCTTTATTTCAAATCACATGCAAGGGACATTTTCAGAATTCTCCTTCCCTCCTTTTCCTCAGGAAGAATAGTTATGGAAAGGAGCGAGAGGAAAAAATATATATTTCAGGATTTATGATGCTCTTTATGATGAAATTTTGAAAAAGGGTTACTCGCAGGATATAAAACAGTTACGATGATTTTTTTTTATATCCATCCTAGCATTTTAGAGTAGATGTGCTTTTACTTTGGGTCTGGGAGTGGGAAGGGAGAGGTGGGTATAAAAGTCATCTTAAAATCTCTCGTGGCTTTCGTAATAAAATTTTCAGGTGTGTTAATTGTCAAAATATAAATAAAATGTAGGGATAAATAAATTAAAAAAATTAAATTAATTAAATTTAATAAGCCTAAATTAAATTAAATTAATTAAATTTATTAATTAAATTTAATAAGCCTAAACGTCTTCTTCTAAAAATTTTAACATTAACTCTATAGTTCTACCTTTTTATTCTTCTCTCTGTTTCAAAATTGCTAAAATCCTTTCTCGTTTCAATTTTAAAGTTATCTTCTAACCTATGAATAAAATTAATTTCTCGCCTTTGAAAGGTCCTATTCCCATTGAGAACCGGTGGGGTATTTATTTTATTCCTTGTTCTTGCAATTTGGGTTATATTGGTCAGACCAGAAGAGCGTTGAAGAAAAGATTGGACGAGCATCAGAGATATAATAAAAATCAGGAATTATCCAGGTCTTCGATTGCTTCTCACTGTTGATCTTCCGGTCATTATTCCAATTTTTCCATAGCCGAATTATTTCTAATCCTGCCTCTAATTCTCACTTAGATGTTCACGAAGCTTATTTTATTTGTAAAAATTCTAATACTCTTGTCAATGATCTCTCTTCATCCCCCTCCCTTTCTCCTGCATGGAAATTACTCTTGTATTTTTTTTATTATTAATTTTTTAATTAGTTATTTATTTTATTTATTAATATTACAATTTTTATTATTTCTTTTATTCATTTATTTATTTTCTTTTTATTTATTTTTCCCACTCTTTTCTTTCTTTTATTATTTTGGTAACATTTTCCTTTCATCTTTCAGTTAGCGCCACCTGTCGCACTCTTTGTAATCTCGTTCCTCTTTCTTTCACTTTATCTCGATGTTTCTCTTCCACATTGGCTCTTTATGCTAGCGCCACCTGTCGCACTTTGTAGTCTCCTCCCTCTTTCTTTCACTTAATCTCTACCTTCTATCTGTGCCTTACGGACACGGGTTACTTTAGCTGATGACGAGCTGTTATTGTTGCAGCTCGAAACGCGTCCTGCTTAATTTTTCCTTTTGAGATGATTTTACAAAGTTTTTTTTTAATTTATTTATCAATTTTTCGTTAGTGAGTGCGGTGTTTTTTTAATAAAATGTAGGGATGATTTCGGTTTTCGGAAAAATCAACAATGTTTCGTTTTAGGCAGGTTTCCGTCTTAGCAGCTGGTTATGTATGTTAATTCTTCCGTCAGAATCAATATTTTTTAAACGTTTAATGCAGGATTTGTTATAAACGGGTTCTTTAATTCTCAGGTCTATTGTATTTTTATGTGCCAATTTATAAGTCGCTGCCCCGCCTTTTTTTTTCTTTTAAGACAGGGAACTTCCCAACACTATTTCCGAACCACTGTTTTAACCACTTAACTGATTTTGCTGCACGACGTCGGCAAGAAAATTTTGGTTGATCCATCACTTAAAGCCTTTTCGCACCACTATTTTTTTTAAATACAATTTCATACTATTTAACCCTGCTGTTTGTTCTGTTCGCATTTACTATACGTATGTAGTGTTCGGGTCTATGTGACCCGATTTAGAATATTACCTTTTCTAGCAGTAAATGTAAATAACTATTTTAGAAATAATTAAAAAAATAGTAAAATAAGCTTAAATATATATAAAATAATACAAAACACCAGTAAAATAACTTAGAAATATTTGAATACTTACTTTTATTTACAATTTTGCAAAAATAGCTTACGTGAAATTTGCAAGTGTGTTTTTTGCAATTGTAACATAATATATTAGTTTTCTTGTCGTTGGTTGATGGGCAGAACTTGCATCTTGCATGTTTAGTACACAATGAAGTGTTCTCATCCGATTCCGAGTGTACGTTTGCACTTTTACTACGCATTCGCTTCACAATTTTGACTGAATCTTCGCTTCTGGGAAGATGCTGTCTTACTTCAATGTGTGGAAAAATTAGAGATTTCCCCAATTCTGCGAAAAAGAGCCTTCGTTTGATTAATTTATTTTCATTCCATTTGCTGTTTATTGGAATCCACAGAATAAATGCATTGTAAGCAGATGTATCAAGCATATTATAGAATACTATCATAGGCCAGTGATTTGTTTTTCTCTTACAAGTGTATGTACTCAAAAGTTGATCAAGACTATCCACCGCCCTTTTAGTTGCATTATAATCTAATATCATTTGTGGTTGTTTGTTAGGTCTGTCGCTAACGTCATTTTCATGATGGAAAATACTCATAAGAATAACATTTTTGTTCTTTTTAGGGATGTAGTTTACAACTGTTGTATCTTCTGTAAAATAAAATGATGAGCTGTGCCCTTCTTTGTTTAGCATTTTCTCAGGAAGTTCGGGCTTATTTTTTCTAATGGTTCCAAGCATAGTCATTTTCCGTTTTAGAAGAAGTTTTCCCAAATTATAGGATGTGAAAAAGTTATCACATGTAACATTGTGCCCCGAACACCCATAAGTAAGGTCACTCACTACCCGCATACCCTGACTTTTCTCTGTCTTTGATCCTTGATTTTTTCCGGTATATATTTGTGCATTCAGTACATACGAAGTTTTGCTATCACATATAGACCATATTTTTATCCCATACTTGGAGGGTTTACTGGGTATATATTATTTGAAAGGGCATCGTTCACGAAATCCTACTAATTGTTCATCTACAGTAACATTTTCACTTGGATTATACAATTTAGGTTGAATTTCTATCCACTTTCCCCAAATATCTCGAACAGCAGCTAATTTATCTACAGACCTTCTTTCTTGCCTGGTAGATTTATTGTCAAAACGAATAACTATCGATATCATATGAAAGGTTTCGAGGGACATTGTAGAACGAAATATATTTCTGTCTGTTTCTTGATTCCACTTTTTGATTCTCCATATGATTTGTACACACCAGCTAATAATAATAATCCGATGTATGCTTGAAAAGTTTCAGTACTAATATCTTTCCACTCTTTTTCATACACTTTTCTTCCTTCTATATTAGTCATTTTTATGATTTCGTTCTCGATTGTAGAATTGAATACCGTCGCAAATGCGCTTTTTATGTCAGTTATCCTTGTCGTTGCATATCTTGTGACACCTGGAGTAGTTTTTATAATATTAGCATACGTTAATCGACCAGAATGAAGAACTATTGTGCGTCTTTTGAATATCAATATCAAAATCGTTGTCAGAACTTTCAATTTCCTCACTTGTATGTTTTTCATACTCAGACGCATTTTCCTCTTCGCTGTCAGAGGCTTCCATTAATTTAGCAATATCAGCGTCGCTCAAATTTCTACGATTCACCATTTTTTCACTAATACTTAGAGATACAACTGTTCTTCAGATTATTAGAAATTGAAATACAGCAAGAAAAAAGAAACGCTACTAACAGGTGCGATTTTTTTCCTTCCGCCAATGATATCAACATTTGACTTTGCTCTCCTGTCACGTGATCTAACACCTGTGCCAAAGAAACAGATTTCGAAATAGATATGTTGCAGTAATTATTTTTATTGAATGATTCCAAACAAAATTAAAAGTGCATGATAAAATTATTTTTTAACTCGGGTCAATATGACCCGAACAGTACATTAGGACTAAGTTAAAAAATATCTCTTGGAAATATAAATAAACGTAAATACTTTTAGGAATATATAGTTATATTACTAATGAACAAAGTCAAAATGCTTCATGGAAATATCTCTGCGCTAATTTTCTTTATAAGTGAACAATAAAATTTTCGGGTCAAATAGACCCGAACAGAACAGCAGGGTTAATGGAAGAAATGTTTATTAAATATTTTGATTTTTTAACTTAAAAAAGGGGTGCTTATCCCATATTTTCAATTTATTGTACGTAAATAGAGATTTAGTTAACCGGTTACAAAAACATTTTTGGGGTACAATTTATTTATAGTACATGTGTTCAAAAGTCAATGCTTATAAAATAGATGTTTTGTTGGTTTTTATTAAGTATAATAGACATTATTCAATTATAAATATTTTTATAAATCTCTTTCAATCCAAGAAACTCTATTTCTGCAGGTGAGTGGAGAGTCGATTCAATATGACTTAGATCTAATCGACTTAGATTCGACTGTGCGAAATGAGCCAAAAAGTTCATGCGTATGAAAACAGAGTAATTAAAAGAGCAAATAAAGCCTTTGTGCACAAATGTTTAAAGATAGAAAACCAACGAATATAAATGCACAAATAAAGTATGAGGAGGTAGCAAATAGCTATTTCGAATCTACTAACGAGATTCTTCATCAGTGCAAAACTCAGCGAGCGAAAAGTAGCAAAACTGAGCAAAGAGACAGAGAGATGCAGGCTTATATACCCACTATGGGAACAATCCCGCCTAAAGAAAAGCAACCAATGAGAAGAAAGCAGCTAAAACCAACTGAGTGGACAAGTCGTGACATCTATCGTAGAACAAGCAAAACAAAAACTAAAAAGCGAGTGAAAAAAAAGTATTAAATTAAAAATTTACAAATACTTGGAAAATAAGGAGTACTAGATAAGTCATTGACTAAGGAGTGAGAATTTTTTATGATGTGGTAAGCTTCCCAAAAATCAAGATCAAGAATAGAAGGACATTTATGGATGATGGTAGCTGAAGAAAAGTTAAACTTATGTTGAGAAGACCAACAATGTTGAGCAATAGAGGAACGTTTAAGCTCCTGATTTTTGACATACCTTTTATGTTCCATTAAATGAAATCTGAGAGCACGTTTAGTCTGACCAATATAAGAAAGACCACATTGGCAAGAAATTTGGTAAATACCCCAGTTATCTAAGTGATCAATGGGGTGCTTAAGATTTGAAAAAGCAATTTTATTAACAGGAGAAAAAATAACATTGAAATCGAACCTTTTTAAAATTTTAGCAACTTGCTGACTAATTTTGGGGAAAAAAGGCAAAACAACCAAAGCATTGGAGTTCGAATTAAAGTTCTTACTTTCAGATTGTGTGGATTTTGTCAATTTTCTATGAATAGAATCTATAATATTAGGAGAATAACCACGATCAACAGCAATAGCTTCTAGGTAATTAAGTTCATCACTGAGTAACTGAGGAGTTGAACAAATATTGGAAGCCCGGAAAACAAAAGTTTTAAAAGCCGCAACTTTCTGGTTAGGAGGATGAGAAGAACATCTGTGAGGTGGAAGACTGACCGCAAAAGGTTTGCGAAAGACAGTAGTCTGAAAATTATCTTCATTGCGAATAACAAGAACATCCAGAAAAGGAAGGCAATTGTCCGATTCAGTTTCAAAAGTAAATTGAATGCAAGAATCAATAGAATTCATGACAGAGAGAATATGATTTATATCAGAATTCACTTCAACTAAAGCATAGATATCATCTACATAACGAACATAGAACGGAAATTTTAAGACTTCAAATAATTTTATTTCAAAGTAATGCATGTACAAATCGCATAAAGTCGGACTAAGAGGATTACCCATAGCCAAACCGTCAATCATACGAAAGAAATTCCCGTTAAAAACAAAAGTATTTTGAGATAAGCAAGCACGAGTTAGATGAATAAGCTCCACGATTTCGAAAAAGGAAAAATGAAATTCACAGAGCCTTTTCTTGAGGCAATCTAAAGCACCTTTGACAGGAACATTGGTAAATAATGATTTAACATCAAAAGAAACCATCATGTGGCCTTGTGGCTTAAAACTGTGAAGTTTCTAAGTAAATTCAAAAGAATTCTTAACCGTGAAAGAATTACTGCTTGAGAGAGGATAAAATATGGAAACAAGATATTTGGCAAGTTTATAAGAAGCCGTACCGATACTGGAAACAATGGGTCTAAAAGGAATGTCAGGTTTATGGACCTTAGGTAAAGCATAAAACCTGGCACAATGAGCAATTGAAGGAATAAGAGACCTCTTTAATTTAGCAGGAATAATGTGTGAAGACTTAATGGCAGATTTTATAGTAGCAATTTCATTAGAGGAAGGGTCTTTGTGGATATCCACATAGGGACCATCATTAATTAATTTATAAGGTTTTTCTAAATATGAAGACTTGTCAAGAACGACAATCTGACCACCTTTGTCAGCCTAAGTTATGATCAAATTCGGATCAGAAGACAAACTTTTTAGACAATGTTTAACTGAACTTATAAACATTCGAATTGAAATCAACAGTATATACAACCTCATATTTTTCTCAGTACTGAGGAGTTTATGTCGTTACATAAAATTTTTAGAAACGTAATCGACAGAAAAAAAACAGCTCTTTGAGTATTTATTATGATATAGAGTTAAGCTATACAACGCGGTCCCGCAAGTGCAAAAGCGCTTTTAGAAGATTTTTTCTACGCCCTTTAAGGTTTCTGATACATGGTTACTTAAAAATAAAAATAAAAATCTATTTAAAACATTTAATGTATGTAGGGGAAGATGGGGATACTAATGCCATTTTTAAAATTTTTATTTTTTTAATTTTTTTATAATTTTTTAGAACAAAATAAAATATTGAAAATGAAAATTTTATATTTTTTCTTCATTTGAAAACCCCTTTCAATTAATTTTGAACTATTTTTCTATGTCTATTAAATTTTTACTTTTTCTTTTACATCGTAGCTTAAGTATCCCCATGGAGGGGATATTTGAGCCAGATGTCACATTCGCACCAGTATTTTGCAAAGAAAAAAAAACGATTTACAATATACGCCAAAAATGCATTAAACCATTTTCAAATAAATTTGGTGGAATTTTCAGGTGTCGTTGTGACATTTCAGAATTAAAATTATGTGGTAGAAAATTCTACCAGCAGAGCTCAAAGGGTTAATCACAATACTTTCAAAATGGTAACAATGTATGTGATTTCTTTTTTACATGTTCAGAACTATAAATATGTTACCATGTTGCCAGTTTTAGAAAGAAAAATTGATCAACTGTAGAGATAATAGGGGTGGCTCAAGTATCCCCTATGCTCAAGTATCCCAACTCTCCTTTATATGTAGGTGCGTTCATAAATATGTAAATACGTTTCACCTATAATCATCGTTCAATCTGTCCATCCGTCTCTCCGAATATAACAACGCAAGAACTACCCAATCGAATCATTTGAAATTTAAAATACTTTATTTATTACATAATTTTGTCGAGTCATTTCCTATTTTATGAAAATCAGAATTATAGTTTAGTAAAACAGGGTAAGTTCAGTAATACAGGTGCAGTTATAGTAATTACAGGGACAATCAAATTTATTCCGTTACATTACGGTGAATGAGAAAAAAATAACTAATAAGAATGTATTTATTAAAATACAACACATTGCTCAGTGGTGCACAAAACAGTGGTGCGCCTTAGAGAGATCGCGCTACATGCCCGTGAAGGAAAGCAATTTAAAAAGTAATTAAGCCAGGAAAGTACAAAAAAGCGCACTGTTCACAATTTAGAAGGAAACTTGTTGTTTCGTAGTGTGCTGATCTTAATTGCAGGTAAGTTTAAATTCTTATTAGATACTGTAAAATCACTTTAAATATTGAAAAGTGGAGTGTTTTAGAAAGCTTTTAAAACGTATTTTCGATTGCTATTGCATATATTGCTTGAAAAAGTTTTCTTTATTTATTATTACAAGATTTAATAAAACTACTCCCGATTCCCAATATGGACACTTTATGTCCACGTTGGAAGTACAGCAGGTGAACCTTCAAATTCACAAAAATTGAAAGCTAAGCAAAACCACCTACATTATTTCATAATATTTTGTAGTAACTGAGGTGCTTTGCATCTGTCTTCGAAGAGCCACAACCGAAAATATCCCCCCGTTCTAAAGTGTATATTCTGAAGATATTTACTGTGCGCTATCCTACCCCGCAATGCTTTAAGATATAATTTTTTTTATCCCTTTTTTTCTAAAATTCCATAGAAGAGTGGCTCTTCCATACACCCTGTGTAGTAGATAAATAAGGAGCCACCTGTCCATAATAGAGACGGGTGGTTCCTTATATGGACATTTGTAAACATTTTTTTTGTTTTTATACTTTAAATTAAACCAGTATAGTTACAAGGTCGCTAATTTTAATAATGATAGTCAACAGTCCAGGGATCATGGTCATATATTTTTGGAGACCTACCACGTGTACATGGGGATGAAAAAAATAAATTATCCTTAGGGTGTCCATATTAGGTACAGGTACCTTACCGTATTTACTCGTGTATAACGCGCACTTTTTTTTCAAAAAATTAGGACAAAACTCCTAGATGCTCATTATACACGGAGTAACTTTTTTACTGCTGGATATAATCACACGATATACATATTAATCGGAAAATGCATTCAAAGAAGACTTTAAAACTCGGAAAATCTAAATTAATTGAAGTTGAACTATTTCTGTATCTATATTTCATTCCTTGCACTTTTTTTATACAACAGAGCTAGTAACATTATTTAAACGCAAATTAGCAGTTCTCATTACCGTCACTCACTGCTCCCCTTCCCCTCTCCTTTATTCACTCCTTACCCAAAATCTAAAAATGTATTTTCGCCTTGCTTGATTTTTTCACACACTAAGCTGCAGGTTTCACTGCAACATAAGCAATATTTAAATTACAGTATGGAACCATTTATCCGGAAGCCAGTTAACCGGAAAACCAGTTATCCGGAATGATATTTCTAATAGACTGACGTTAGAATCTTTGAAGAAAAAAGTGCCATATACTGCCAGTTTGACATTTACATTGCTTGAAACAATTGTATAGTTTGATAACAGCATCTAGTACTTGAAATGGAAGTATATATAGTTATATTATAGATGTTTTCATTTTTATGTGGAGAAAACAGAAAAGATTTTGTTTCCAAGTAATTCCCATAAATTACCTTCTTTCAAACTCTAACATTTCATCTTATTTGCATCCGATTCTTAGTTCAAGTAATCTAATAATTAATTTAAAATTAGAAGTAATACCACAACCATATATATTCTATAAAACTTATCAAATGGATGCTGCTTTAATGTCCAACCAGTTAACTGGAAAAACCAGTTATCCAGAATGCATCCGACCTCAACCATTCCGGATAAATGGTTCTGTACTGTAGTATAATTCCACAAATAAAACCCAGTTCTGAAAAATTAAGTTAGGATTGATGCTATCAAAGATTATACACCGATACTAATAACATATTTTGTATCAGGTTGGAAAAAACATCTTTTTTTTTAATATTTTTAATAAATTACAGAGAAAACAACATTACATATTACCCTTTGGCTGGGCAGTCAGGGGATTAAGGCGTGATGTAATGTCTGTTTCGACTTTCTTTACTGAAATTCATTTGGTAATTCATTGATTTGCATATCAAATTTATGGTGCGCGTTATATACGAGATTTTTAAAAATCGATATTTATTTATTTATTTATTTTGAAAAAATACGGGGTGCGCGTTTTACAACCATGCGCCGTATGCACGAGTAAATACGGTAATCCTAGTGTTTCATCCTTGAACTTCATGAGGTGATTGTCGGTGTTGTAGCTTCCAGCAGTGTTTAACTACTGTTTTAGTAATAGAATTTCTGATATAATTAATCTAGTCTACATAATAAATGTACTTTTTATTCATTGAAATATAGCCACGAATATCGCCATTATAGATTTTGCATTAATGGAATTTTTGGAATATTCTATAACATAAAAATGCATACTTTATGTTGTGTAAAAAAAAGTTTCTAATTTTTTTATGTCTCTATAAACTTGCTTTTTCTATGAAGTTAAATACATTTTGGAGTTAATAACAGCAAGTTGTTGAATAAACTTTTCTCTTAATAAGATAAATACTCATTAATCATTCATTTCACTTTACAAACTATACTTAGTTATAAGATTAGGAGTCAATGAATATTGAGCTTAATTATATTCAATTAAAGTTTCTATTTTCATGTGAGAATTGCAAGTATTAACACTTTCATTACTCCTTCCTTATGATAATAGAGTGATTATTCTTAAAATATTCTGATTTTCCGTTCTTCAATTTATGTTATTATAATGACATTAACGAAATTTTATTTCAATACATTTCAACGTCATTTATCTTAATTAGACATTCTAAAATTTATAACGCAAGCAATTTCCGAATATGGAGACATATTTAATAGGTAGAATTCTAAAAGATGTGTTTTAATTTTTCCTAAATAAAAGTTGAAACAGCTAATCAATTTAAACAACTTAATAAAACTTAAAACACTTTAGCACATCAAAAGTCTTAGGTGCTACTTTTGATTTTAAACTTGTTTTTCGCTCCATAGTGATAATATTGTTTCTAATGCGTATAAAAAACTAGGTTTCCTTAGCGTAAAATTAAAGATTTTTCCAATCAAGATGCATTAAAACTTTTATATTTTGCTTTGGCACGTCTCAATCTTAAATATTGTAGTCTCTTTAGGATTTTACCTACCCATCATACGTAGTATAGGGCAAACCTTGTAATCGCCTTGAAAATCGAAAAAAAAAAATTTGCCGGATTTACACGTTTCAGATACTAAAGATTCCGAAAAACATATTTTTAGAAAGAAAAAAAAATAATTGCCGCCCGCCCGTCTATGTGTCTGTAAACACTCTATCTACCAAAGAATTTGAGATAGAGACTTGGTACTTAATATGTACCTAGTATGTAAGAATGGGACGAAGCCTACTTAATATCAGTAACCTTGATTATCCGAAATTTTTTTTTGGAATCTCGAAAGATTCGTTCTAATGAAAGGTATATATAAAATTTTGGAATTTTTTTTTTAATTTAAAATTAAGCTTAATTTAAAAAGCGATAGAATTTATGTTTAAAATAATCTAATTTTCGAATGTTGAATTTTAGCAATTACTATAATAGTATTAAGGAAGTCATCTAAATAATAAAGTATTTAAATAAAGCATTTATCTTAATTAGAGTTTTTAAATTATAGGAAGCGGCAATTCATGAATATGGGATGTATGAGAATTGTCTCTGATATTGTTCATTTGCGTTATCACTTTCCAATTAATTAGAACTTGTTAAATAAATTTCATTTAAATTTAACTTAATATTTTGTAAATCAATATCCCTCATCGAATGGAAAACTTATTTAAAGGTTTTATTTTATCCATATTGTAATGAATCATTAGTAGTAAAATTTAAAATTAAGCTTAATTTTAAAAGCGATAGAAATTATGTTTAAAATAATATAATTTTCAAATCTTCAATTTTGGCAATTGCTATAATTATATTAAGTAGACTAGCTATAATAATAATGTATTTCTTTTATAATGTGACGCGTCTAATCATTATTTGTCTTAAAATACCATTGTTAAGGTATTTCTATAATGTAAAAAACTATACACTTCAATGTGAAAAATGTTTCTTAAGCTTTTTTATGACATTAAACAGTTGGTTTTTTTTTTAGAATGGCAAATCCCTTTTTCATTTATGGACATAATATTTAAATAAAAAAATTTCTTAATGTGATCCAGCTCATTAAATTTATATTATGTGTTTTAGACAATCTACGCAATTATATGGCACTAAAGCAATGCATCTAATTAGCCTTTATTAAAGTAAATAATATTATGTGATAATTGACACTCAGCACTTTCCTTAGTTCTTCTTTTCCATATTAAAGTAATCAGTCTTTAAATAATCTGATTTTCGAATCTTGAATTTTAGCAATTATTTTAATAATATTAAGGAAGTCATCTATAATAATAAAGTATTTATATAAAGCATTCATCTTAATTAGATTTTTTAAATTATATGAAGCGGCAATTCATGAGTATGGAATGTGTGAGGTTTGTCTCTCATATTGTTTGTTTACGTTAACGCTTGCCAATTAATTAGAACCTTGATAAATGAATTTCAGTTAAATTTAACACAGTATTTTGTAAATAAATGTTCCCCTTCGAATGAAAAACTTATTCAAAAGTTTTATTTTATTCATATTGTAATAAATCATTAGTAATAAAATTTTAAATTCAGCTTAATTTTGAAAGCAATAGAATTTATGTTTAAAATAATCTAATTTTCGAATCTTGAATTTCGGCAATTACTATAATTACACTAAGGAAGTCATCTATACTAATAAAGCATTTCAATTAAACATTCATCTGATAATATAACGACTTTAATCGTTATTTATTTTAAAAGACCGTTGTTAGGGATTTTCACAATATAAACAACCATATATTCATCGTGAAAAAAGTTTCTAAAACACTTTTATGACATTCAAAATTTGCTTTTTCTAAGAATGGCAAATATCTTTTGCATTCATAGATATATTTCAATAAAGATTTATCTTACTGCAATCTAATTCATTGTTTTTATTATTATTATTATAATTATCTCTTTCAGACAATGTATCCAAATATATGGCACTAAAGCAATGTATATCAATAAACAAGTCGTTATTAAAGTAGATAATCTTATGTGATAATTTCACTTTTTAACACTTTCCTCATTATTTCCTTCTCATATTAAAGTAATTAGTCTTTAAATAATCTGATTTCCGAATCTTGAATTTTAGCAATTACTGTGATAACATTGAGAAAGCCATCCATAATAATAAAGTATTTAAGTAAAGCATTTATCTTAAATTGACTTTTTAAATTATATTAAGCGGCAATTCATGAGTATTGTCTCTCCATGATGTTTGTTTATATTATCGTTTACAGATTAATTAGAACTTTCATAAATAAATTTCATTTAAGTCATTTTAATTCAGTATTCCCCATTAAATGGACAACTTATTCAAAAGTTTTATTTTATTCGTACTGTAATAAATTAAAAATAATAAATTTGAAAATTAAGATTAATTTTAAAGTGATAGAAATTATGTTTAAAATAATCTGATTTTCGAATCTTGAATTTTGGCAATCTATATTATAAAGGCCAAACGTATCTGTGCGTAACGCATACGTCATTTTTCGAATGGCAACACTTTCTGATGATGAAATTTCACTTTTGCAATTTCCATTACTGCAAATTTTTTAACTCCTAGACATCGTACATTTTCAATCTTTACACCGTTGTGTAGGGAGAAATATGTACTTTTAAATGCAATTTGTTTGAAAACCGTATCTTAATTTGTTTTTGAGATATTAATTTTTTTGTAGTTTTTAATTTAATTTTTCTGGAAGTGGCAACTTGAGTAATCCATTTCTGTGCAAAGCATTACCAACTAGATATAACGGCCTGCGCATTTCGCTAAAAACAGCCAAAAAAGTGAAGCTGGATTCAGCTTCAAACTCTGAGCCATTTCATTGGATCACGTGGCACAAACCCTGCCCAAATTAGCATTTTATGAGCTGATTTCTGTTCTGAGCACATGGTCATTGTTTTGGTTCAGAGTTTGCACGATTGGTCAGAGTAACTTGGACAAAGTATCAGAGTCTTCTGGCGGGAGATTTCATACATTAATCTCAAATAAATGGACCTTATAGATATAGCTGGCTATGGTGCAAAGTAAAGGGGAAATAGCCATAAAGTAAAAAGAAGAAATAGAGAGGACTTATGTGTGGTGGCTGGAGTGGTGCATAAAATGTAACCCTGAGAAATCTGCTACATTAAGGCCAAACACAACCGCGTGTTTTCGCAAAAAAGAAAACTTTCAATGACAAGTCTGTGGAAACTTTTAGTACTATAGTTTTTGTTTATAATAAAATAAAATGCTACTTTAGAATGCGTAACTTTAAGCAGATCATTTTTATACAGAGAAAAAATGCACGAACTGATGTCAAAGGATTTAGTACCTGTTCAATGTGACTCTTTTTTTTTTCCTCAGGTTGAATTTTTTTCGCCGAGTTAGACAAGCAAACAAAGATGGTCTTGGCAATAATTCCAGGTTTAAAGTAATGTCCGGTTCCCCAAATTTTTGCCCAATTGTTTAAGACATTCAATTATAATTATATTAAAATAAAATTATTTGCTTAATGTAATTTTTTATAAATTTCAGTTAAACTTGCTATAGTAGGCGATTTTTTTAGATCTTTTTTTGTTACCTGTCATTTTACCAAAATTATTTAATTTTTCTTTCCTTTTGGAATAATTATATTTTTTATTTTATTTACTTTTTACTTTATCTTTTGAAACATTTTTATTTTCCAAATATATTTTCAGAAAAGAAAAAAAGTACATTTTTCAGATAGAAAATTAATCTGAAATAGAAAAACAACGATGTAAATGACGAAATGAGATTTCATAATTCGCTAATATCCAATGTTTAAAATGTAACTGAAAATTTGGTTTGGCATGATTTGTAAAAATCAAGGTTTGTGTATTTCACGGAAAATACGGCATCTTCTTTGCAAGTTGAAGTGACGGAGTGCAATTGTTTGTGTATTTTAATGTTTATTCTTTTAGTTTGTGTTGTGTATTTTAATTTATAAAACGAATTTTAAATTTGTCATAAAGTTAACTTTGAAACAAACTTTTTCGAAAAGATGTACGTGCAATCATTTCTTTGCTTTTAACATTTTAGTATGCGCGTAAGATTTTTCGGTACTACTTGATTATCCCGTCGACCAAAAAACTATCGCCATATTATAAGATTATATACCAATAATGGATGATTGTGAATGTCATATTGAATGATATTAAACACGATACACATGTTTAAAATGTCATCAAAGTTTTAATACTACTTTTTATTTGTATTTTTATTCATGTTTTACTAATTTATTTGTTTTCCCGTTATTTAAAATAAAAATTATGTCAACATACATAACATGGCTATTAGTTTGGCATTTTTTTTTAATTTGGCGAAAATGGTCACAAACAAATGTGTCCATATGTAGCACTGATGTTATTTTGCAAATGACAACATTTCAGGATAAAATGATTTTTTGCAATTTTTGTTACAGGAATTTTTTAATCTTCTAAACGTCTCGTATTTTTAATTTTTATTTTGTCTTATAGGAAAAGAAATCTACTTTCAAATGCAATTTGATTGAAGACTGTATCTCATTTGACTCATTTATTACGAGCTTATATTTTCAAGCATTTTATATAAAATCTCTATTACGTATCTCCATTAAAAAATAATGATACACAATTTATTCATAAATCTATAAATATTGTTCCTGATAATTTCCCATTATAAAATTAAAATTGCATCAGTAATAAAATAGAAGAATGGTTTAAAACGCAGATTAAATTACTAAAAATTACAAGTTTTACATGTAATAAAACAACTTAAAATTTTACAGTGCCAAATAAGGAAAAAAAAAATACTTTGAAAATGCTTTGAATTTGTTTGAAAATTGTATTTCAATTTACTGATTGGCTGTGGTTTAAAAAAAAATCAGGTGCGAGTTATTTGTAAATATATCTCTACCGAGTGAAACTCGATTACGATAGATTATTTGTCCTTAGAAAAATATAAAGAGTTCGGGATTTGTTTCCGACTAATATACTATAGCAAAATTAAAATTTCCTTTATAAATAATAAAATAAAATAAATACAAATTTAACAGACATGTAATTAAATTACGTGCTCGAAAGACTGAAATGACCAGAAACAAAACTGCTGCCGTAACGAAATATTTGCTACGGGCATGCGTATAATACGGAAATGTGACTTTTGAAAAACTTCATAGCTTTATTTGATTCATAATTAATGTTTTTCATTTAACCCTTTATCCTAATCACGTTAGCCTAATCATATTTTTCCGCTATGTAATATCTTAATTCAAAGATTGATTTAATATAATATTGAGATTAATGTTAATTTTTTGAATTTTATCAAATAAAAAAATATGTAAAGTACAATACAATACAAAAATATGTAAAGTATCAAATACAAATCTTCATACCAATATTTTTCACAGTATTATTTTATGAACAAAACATGAATGAAAAAATCCGCAAAACACTTAATCCTTTGAGGGAAAAAGCACTCCATTTCTTAAAATGCTGAAATGATTGATTGACACGAGAATTTAAAAACAAATTTGCTTCAAAATATTTAAAAGTGTTTCTTCACGTATTTGAGAAAAATAAAACTGCTATTTCAAATTATTGGCGTCAATGTGGCGTTTTGAAATTAAAATTAAGTGGGATAAATTTTATCCCACCCCCTTCAAGGGGTCTAAGGGTTAAAATGCTTTTTTGGAGTTAGTTAGCAATCTAAAACGCATACTACATTCAAAAATTCATTAAAGTTTTCAATTAAAAAAATGGTTTTTATCTTTGCTATGTAACCCGGGAAGCCCGGGTTCGATCTACTAGTTATTGTAATTACACTAAGGAAGTCATCTAGAATAATAAAGCGTTTAAATAAAGCATTTCCGTTATAAAATAATGAGTCTAATCATTATGGTGAAAGACCTTTGTTAGGGTTTTCTATAATGTAAACAAATATATACTTCATTGTGAAAAAAAATTCTAAAACTTTTATGGGACTAAAAACTTGCTTTTTCTATGAATGACAAATCCCTTTTGCATTGATGGGCATAGTATTTAAATAAACATTTTTCTTACTGAGATTAAATTCATTGATTTTTTTTATGAGCTGTTTTAGACAATGTACTAAAGCAAGGCATAAAAGCAATGAATATCAACCTAATTTGTCTTTATTAAAGTAGATAATGTTATGCGATAATTACAACAACACATTTATTACACTCTTTCAGTCTTAACACTTTAATTATTCCTTTCTTTTCATAATAATGTAAGTAGTCTTTAAGTAATCTAATTTTCGAATCTTAAATTTGAGCAACTACTACAATAACAACAAGGAAGTCATCTATAAAAATTAAGTATTTAAATAAAGCATTTGTCTTAATTAGACTTTTTAAATTACATCGAGGGATAATTTATGAGTATGGGAAGCGTGCAAATTATCATCCATTTTGTTTATTAAAGTTGTCATTCCTAGATTAGAACTTTGACAAATTTAATTTAATTCAAATTAAACTCAATATTTTACATATGATAATTCCCCATCAAATATAAAATTTATTGAATTTTTTTAAATTTTATTTTTTGCTTAATTTTTAAACTGATGGAAATTATGTTTAAAATAATCTCATTTCCTAATCTTGAATTTTGACAATTACTGTAATTACATTAAGTGAGTCACCAATAGTAATAAAGCTTTCAAATAAAGCATATATCTTATAATATAACGTACATTATTTATTTTAAATGACCGTTGTTAGAGTTTTCTCTAAAATAAACAAATATGTACTTTATTGTGAAAAGAGTTTCTAAAATGTTTTTTATGACATTAAAAACTTGCTTTTTCTAAAAATGCAAATTTCTTTTGCATTGATGGACATAATTTTTTAATAAACATTTTTCTTACTGCAATCCAATTCAATGATTTTTTATTATCTGTTTTAGACAATGTACCCAAATATGTGGCACTAAAGCAATGCATAATAACCTAATTAGGCTTTATTAAAGTAGATAATGTTATGCGATAATTGCATATTTTAACACTTTCCTTATTTCTTCCTTTTCATATTAAAGTAATTAGTCTTTAAATAATCTGATTTTCGAATCTTGAATTTAAGCAATTACTATAATTATACGTATTAAGAAAATCATCTATGATAATGAAGTATTTAAATAAAGCATCTATCTTAATTAGACTTTTTTAATTATGTAAAGCGGCAATTCATGAGTATAGGATAGAAAGAATTGTCTCTCCATAATGTTTATTTATATTATAGCTTTCAGATTATTTAGACCTTTCATAAATAAACTTCATTTAAATCATTTTAAGTCAATATTTCCCATTAAATAAACAACTTATTCAAAAGTTTTATTTTATTCATATTGTAATGAATAATTAGTAATAAATTTAAAAATTAAGATTAAATTTAAAAGTGATAGAAATTATGTTTAAAATAATATGATTTTCAAGTCTTGAATTTTGGCAATCATTATAATTACTACATTAAGTAAATCATCTATAATAATAAAGCGTTTAAATAAAGCATTTCCGTTATATAATAACGATTTGAATCATTATGTTGAAAGACCGTTGTTAGGGTTTTCTATAATATAAACAAATACATACGTCATTGTGAAAAGGGTTTCTAAAACTTTTATTCCATTTTAAACTTGCTTTTTCAATGAATGGCAAATCCCTTTTGTATTGATGAACTTCATATTTAAATAAACATTATTTCGTAGTACGATCTAATTCATTGATTGTTTTATTATCTGTTTTAGACAATATACCCAAATGTACTAAAGCAATGTATAAAAGCGAAGCATATCAAACACTAAAGAAAACGCATATCAATCTATTTTACTTCATTAAAGAAGATAATGTTATGCAATAACTGCGCATTTTAACACATTACTTATTCCTTCCTTCTAATTTAAAGTAATTAGTCGTTAAATAATCTGATTTCCGAATCTTGAATTTTAGCAATTACTATGATAACATTAAGAAAGTCATCTATAATAATAAAGTGTTTAATTAAAGCATTTATCTTAATGAAACTTTTGAAATTATATGAAGCGGCAATTCATGAGTATGGGATGTTTGAGAATTGTCGCTCATAATGTGTATTTATCTTATCCCTTTCCAATTAACTAGAACTTTGATAAACAAATTTCATTTAAATTTAATTCAAAAATTTACAAATAAATATTTCCTATTGAATGGTAAACTTATTCAGAGTTTTTATTTTATTCACATTGTAATGAATCATTAGTAGCAAAATTTAAAATTGAGCTTAATTTTAAAAGAGATAGAAATTATGTTTTAAATAATCTGATTTTCAAATCTTGAATTTTGGCAATTACTATAATTGCTTTAAGTAAGTCATCAATAATAATAGAGCATTTAAATAAATCATTTTTCTTATTATATAACGAGTATAATCATTATTTATTTTAAAAGACCGTTGTTAGGGTTTTCTGTTCAATGAACAAATATATACTTCACGTGAAAAAAAGTTTCTAAAAATTTTATAACATTAATAACTTGCTTTTTCTAAAAATGGAAAATCTCTTGCATTGATAGACATTATAAGCAAATAATCATTTTTCTCACTATAATCCAATTCATTGATTTTTTTATTATATGTTTTAGAAAATGTACCGAAATATATGGAACTAAAGCATTGTATATCAACCTAATTAGCCTTTATTAAAATAGATAATGTTAAGTGTCACGTAATGTTTCACGTTTTAACATTTTCCTTATTCCTTCCTTTCATATTAAAGAAATTAGTCTTTAAGTAATCTGATTTTAGAATAATTAATTTTAACATTACTATAATATCATTAAGGAAGCATCTATAAATAATAAAGTATTTAAATAAAGAATTTATCTTAATTAGACTTTTTAAGTTATGTAAAGCGGCAATTCATGTACATGGGATGTTGAGAATTGTCTCTCCAAAGTGTTTATTTAAATTATCGTTTTCCAATTAATTAGAACTTTGATAAATAAATTTCGTTTAAATTTAACTTAATATTTTACTAATCAATATTATCACCAAATGGAAAACTTATTCAAAGGTTTTATTTTATTCATATTTCAGTGAATCTTTATTAATAAAATTGAAAATTAAGCTTAATTTTAAAAGTGATAAAAGTTTTTTTTTTTTTTTTTTCAAATCTTGAATTTTGGCAATTACTATAATAATATTCAGTAAATTATTTATAATAATGAAGCAATTAAATAAAGCATTTATTTTATAACATAACGAGTCTAGTTATTATTTATTTAAATACATTCTTATTAGGGTTTTGTATGATATAAAGGAATGTATATTCATTGTGAAAAAAATTCTATTCTTTTTATCACCATAAAAACTTGCTCAAAATATATGGCACTAAAGCAATGCATATCAGTTTATTTATCCTTTATTAAAACAGATAATTTTATGTGAAAATTGCACGTTTTAACATTTTCCTCATTTCTTCCTTTTCGTATTGGAGTAATTAGTCTTTAAATAATCTGATTTTCGAATTTTGAATTTTAGCAATTACTATAATAACATTAAGGAAGTCATCTATTTCAATTAAGTATTTAAATAAAGCATTTATCTAAAATAGACTTTTTAAATTACATGAAGCGGCAAATTATGTGTATGGCCAATGAGACTTGCATCTCAAATGAGAATTGTGTCTCATATTATTTACTTAAAGTATTGTTTTTCAGTTAATTAGAGCTTTTATAAACAGTTTTTTTTTATTTAAGTCGATATTTTTCAAATCATTAATCGTCACCGATTGGAAAACGTACTTAAAAGTTTTTATTTTATTCACATTGTAATGAATCTATAATAATTAAATTAAAAATTAAACTTCATTTTCAAGTGACAGAAATTACGTTTTAAAACACTGAGTGTGTGCGATGACTCTTAATGTGAGTCATAACACACACATATAAGGTGGTCTGGGGTAATAACGCCAGGCGGGGTAATAACGCCAAGTGCTAATATTATGCATAATTATGAAATAATCTGGTAAATGACACCCATGTGCTCTGCACAGAAGGGTTTTGAGTCATATAAATCGCAAAAAAAAACAGCTTCAAGTTAATTTGTTTCATTTTTAGGTCTTAATGTTTTTAAAAGCAACTAAAATTAACGCTTGATCTAAAATTTGCGAGATACGTTTTGTGATGTGAAGACTATTTTTTCATCCGGAAATACTTTGTTTATTGCATAAATTTGTAGTACATTTCATGGACTTTCAAAATGTTGTTGAAGATTCTGGATATCTTCTCGAGATCATTTGTAATTTAAAATGTACAGCGCAATAACTATAACGGGGTAATAACGCCGATCCTTGGCATTAATACCTCGGTTGATTCCCTACAGTGGCCGAGCTACATCCTAAATACTGATTCAAATAAACACAGTTAAAACTGTGCAATGTTTCTAATAATTCTATTTAAGCGGCTCTTTTTAAGCAAAAAGAAGCTCATGGTCTGATATTATTTTGCCTCATCTTACCCCCACCCCACACACCACACCTTTATTTTTCTTACACTTTCACAAAAAATTGAACACTTTGATTAGCTTAAAATGCAATTTGTCAATTTCTAAGTTTGTAGAGTTTGTATTTTTAGAATTAGGCAATCTACATGCAATTATTCCATCTTATTTCATAGTTTTGTTTGCATGGCGTTATTACCCATATAGGTGGGTAATAACGCCAAATAGCATTGGTCAAGAAATCACGCCATTACATTTTATGAATACATATCTGTTAAATTATTTTTTTTACATAGATAGTCAATGAGTTGCTGTATCAAATCATATATTTGTTTGAAAAATACCATCTAAAACTGAGCCGTGAAAATTGGTAGAACCTTAACGTGGTGTTACTACCCCAGGGTACCTTATATGTAATTAACAGTTTACAGAAAATTATAATTTTATAAATTTTATACTTATCCAGTGTAAAAGCTTTGAAAAGGTATGGAAAATGGCCTTGGCAAAGAAAAACATCTTTTTTGCCATATTTACTAATTTATATACAGAAGCAAGTATTATTTAGGAATTTTATTGAACATAAATGAACAATTAATCTAGTTTTACAAACATTTTTACATAAAAGACATAATAACATATATATATATGAATTGTTTAGACACGATCACACATATATGTACATTAAGTTTGGGTTCACATTCGTTTATTATGCTGAGCTCCTAATTTAATTTTTTTACACCAATGCAAAACATATCGAAATTCTATAGAATACCACTTCTGCGTAAAAGAACAGAGTAGATATAATTAGACGAAATACTTGTAGAATAATATTTCACGAAAAACGATTAATTGGTTTTATTAACCAGTTTACAGTTGAACGTATAAGTTCATAGTGGAAGAGATGTCGTGAATTCCATTAGAAATTTCCGAAGCAACATAGAGCACCAATGACTTTATATTTGATGTCAAGTAGTTAGAAGCAACTCCACTAGTTTTAGACTCTCATATGAGTCGATTTTCATCATAAAAATAAGACAAAAATGTAACATATTAGAAATACACAAACTGTTGATAAATAGACTTAACCCATGTGACGTGGATTCTTTAAGCAACTCAAAAAACACAGATTTCTGTCTTACAAACAAGCTCAATGTAACTTTATACAATAAAAAAATAGGGATATTGATCAGACAACAAAATTTATTACTGGCAGTAAAATTTTTAGATGGCGAGTAAACAACCAATGTAGAAGCAAAAGCTGGCGGGAGGAAAAAATAAATTCCCAAACCCATTTGGAGTCATTCTTCATGTAAGTGTCTGTAAAAAACAAAACAATGCCAATTCGTTTGAATCGTGGTGATCAACGTTTTAATCAAAAAAAGTGGAAAAATATATTTAAAATCTTTTTATCCTCTAATATGCTATTTTTTTTCTAGCAATAACTAAAGTGCCGTTCCTAAAAAATAACGTTCCGTTACATAAAACGTAGCCATAAAACGAAGCAAATTGTACGTGTACGTAATTATCATCGTACGGTTAAATACTGCTAATCTCTACTAAAATTACCACATACACCGTAACCCATATACACAGTTTTATAGAGAAATACTCGGACGTAGCAATCCCAAAACTTTCTTCAATATCACGCATGTTGATACAGTAGTCCGAAAAAACGCTATCCTCTATAATAAAAAAAAAGATCAGTTTTAAGATAAATTTTGCGTTTAAGATTTCAGTCAAACAAAATGATGGACTTGCAGTCTGCAGTTAGTGCTATGCATCTTGATATCTCTGTTGACGATTTAAATGACTGGATAGAAATTGACAACAGCGAACCAATTTTAGAGGTCATAAAAAATCAGGATGTCATTGATGCTGTAACGCATAAAAATTGCAGTGAGCAAGGCGGTGATGAAATTGAAAATGATGTGATAATGAAAGACGATATTCCACATGTTTGTGAAGTCATATCATACTTCACGAAATTCGTGAATAGAGAGGCAAGACGATTCAGATTGTTTCCATTTACACCATCTTGCTAGTGTGAAACAATATGCCAAAAAAAACGAAACGCCTCAGTTCGCCAAACAGCAGTTATGGACTTTTTAAAGAAGTATAAGATTAAGTTTGTGTTCAATGAATGATTAAGTTAATTACATTTCATAAAGTGGTAAGTAGTTTCATCATTTCGTACAATTTTTTGGCACCATTCCAATATACCTCGGTTACGGTATAACGCGGGTGTGAAACATGTTTCTTAACAACCGCGTTATATCGGGCTTTTACTGTACTTCAAATGCCACTACCACAGTGCCAAAAATACATGATAATTTCTGCTCATCATGAGGATTCTAAAAGCATGTAATTTTGTGTGTTAGTTTTTGAAATCGGACTAGTTATTACGACCTTAGAAACAAAATGCAACATAAAAATACGATTTACCAGGAGATTTATACGAAAACATAAACAACAATAATATTTATCAAGCTACATCTGAATCTGAAGTTTCCTATAAAAAAGTCATATATTAGCTCCTGAGATAAAGCTTTTGCAAGAATAGGGAAAATTCAGCATAGCAGGCCGCCTATGCTATACTAAAACACAAGTAGAAATTGGATTCACGGATTTATTTGAATCCAAAATTTGATAAGATTAATTATTTATAGAGTGCTATTGCGAAAATCGCGAAAAATGCAGTATAGCGACACCACTTATTGAGCGATTTACACCAAAATGTAAAAAAATTCAACTCATGTCAAGAATTAACTGAATCTGAAATTTTATGGATATTCGTACATTAATTATTGAGATAAAGCTGTTGCGTAAATCGTAAAAAATTGGAGCATAATAACGTCCTCTGTTAAGCAATTTACAGTAAAAACTATTTAGCGTCAGTATATATCAGGAACTATCTGAATGTAACTTTTATTAAATTCCGTGTATTAGTTCTTGAGAAAGAACTATTGCGAAAACAGTAAAAATGCAGCATAAGAGCCTCCCCTAATGTACGATTTATACCAAAATGTAAACAGCATCAGTCAATGCCAATGTCTAACTGAAACTGAAGTTTGATTGATATCCTTTCATTAGTTAGTGATATTTAGCTGTTATGTGAATCGTAAAAACTGCACCACAGCAGATTCACCTGTTGAACTATTTACACCAAAAACTAATCAGCATCAATTTATAAGAGGGACTTCCTGAATATAATTTCTATTAAATTCCGTGTATTGGTTCTTGAGATAGAGCACCAATAAAATTTATGCCACATACAGACAGATTCACAAACAGACATTTTGTAAAAACATGTTTTTAGGAATCTCTGCCCTCTGACACTTGTAAATTCTTCAAAAAACCGGAATTAGAAATTTTTTTCGAATCCAATGTTTATTAAAACAATACTTGTTACTTTCTTATAAAGAAAGTAACAAGTGGGTAAGTGTGATTGTAGATCGCATAGAAGATTTCGTTTAATATTGCCTTCAATATAACTTATCCATTACTTAATAAATCCAAATTGTTAATTTATAGTTATTGAATTCTGACGCAGATGGTAGCACCAATAATTTTTTTTTAAATAATTACACAAGGAAGTTATTTTTTAAAATATCAAAAGACAAAATGCAATATCTCAGCTTGATTCAAACATAAAATGTATGTTCATTAAAAAATCACTAAAAAGTTCATTAGTTTGCTTAAAAAGCGACTAAAATATTTGAAGAGATTTTACAAGTTAAAATACATTTTATTTATTTAAAATTTCTTTGTACTTACAATTTTTTTCCAAACTTTTCACCAGAGAGTGTTTTAAATAAGTTATTTAATTTAAGAGAAGTTATTTATTTCAAAAAAAATATTTAAATAAAATCCAAAATTCCGAATTTTTTGAAAATCCAAAATTAAAAAGAAATAGCGGAGATATATATATATATATATATATATTAATCAAGAAAAATTGTTGAAACGAAATTTAAAATACTGAATCATTAATAAAAGGCAATATTTTTTTTAAATAGAAAGAAAATTTAATTCCAAAATATATTATGAATGTCAAATGAATGAAATTCTAAAAATATTAACCTTTAAACTGCCAAAAAACCACTGGTAGTGGTATTATTTTTAGCTTAGACCACGCTTTATCTTCCGCAGGCCTTAAACATGTGATATTTTTATTTATATTGTTGCATAGAATACATTGGTCCGTTTCTTTTACTTAATACTATAGGTATCATATAATTCCAGCTTTGCTTAAATGGAAATAAAAAGCTGTATTTGAGTTCTTTCTGTGTTGATAAGCTTATTATTACTATCATAAAATATTTATTTATCTTTTATTTTATTTTATATTATTTTTACTCATATTGAATAGGTATAATAGAAAATCAAAAACGCATAATAATAATTTAGGAGAAATTTTCATGTTCAACATTGAATGCACCACTTCCATAGTTTTCACAGTCTTACTTTCACTACATTATTTTTGTCATTAATGGCAGTTTTTTTTATTTCTCAATAGCAAAATAAAAATTTTGATTTCTTCTAAGTAAATAATTTTTCCACAAGGTATATTAAAATTATTTAAGATATTTCATTATTATTATGTTGATATATTGCATTTTTAAGTATGTAATTTTAGTTCAGCTTTCCTTTAAAAATTTAACTCCTTTATATTCATAAATAATTAAATTATTCCGATGAATTCATATTAAAATTTACTAGCAACTTAGAAGCACAATTTTGCTTTGAAGTCATTTACATGATTGAAAACAACTCCATTAATTCTTAGATTTTTATGACTCCTATTATAATAAAGCTTTTCTTTTAAAAATAAAGAGTCATTATAACACATTTCATCTGTACTATAATATATAAAGGAATATCTTAGGTCAATTTGAAAACTTTAAGTTCAGATACTTTAGATTTCGCAGCATTTAAAACGGTAATTTTCATTATATATTTTTAATGTCTTCTTCAGTTATTTCTTAGATTAACGGTAGAAATGAATCATGCTCTTTAAGTGCAAGAAAGCATTATTAATACAGATTGCTGCGACATCATTAAAATAAATCAGAATACCGGAATAATTACATATTCTTGAAGATAAAGAAAACTAGGTGTAAAAAGCTTTTACCTTAATGAACTTTTAATATATATAAAGAATAACGCGTTTACTTTTGATTGGGGTTTAAAGTTAATTGAAGTGACTTAAGATCTATTTTAGTATTGCTTTTAGATTTTATATTACGTAATACTTCTTCATTAGTTTAAGAAATTAAAAAAAAAAAAACTTGTGATTTTTCAAAATTAATTATTTTTATTATTTTCTTACTCTTTTTAGTTTCAGTTCATTATTTATTTATTATTAGGTACATAATTTTTGTCCAGCTTTTCTTTAAAAGTGAATTTCATTTAAAGTTATAAATTATAAAAGAATAGTATATTGATATTAAAGTTTGCTAGCAACTTACGAAAACAAATCAAAAAGTATTAAATTATAAATAATCTAAAAGAAATAAAAAAATAAATCTTACGTCACTTCAATTAAGCTTAAACAAAAATCACAAATAAATGCATTATTCTTTACATAAATTAAATTAAATTAAAGCAAAAGCTTCTACTTCTCGTTATTTTGATATTCAAGTAATTTTTTCCTCATTGACATGAAAAAACAAATTTCGGACAATTTTAAATTATAATGACTCTTATTTTAACAACGTTTTTCTTTAAAGAATAGTGACTCATTATAACAAACATCGTTTGTTCTAGTATCAGATAAATGAAAATCTTACGTAACTTTAAAAATGTTTATTTCGGATATACAATAAATTTCGTAGTATTTAATACTGTAATTATTATTAAATCTTTTAAATGTCTTCTTCAATTATTTCTTAGGTTAATGTAAGAAATTAATCATGCACTTTAAGTTCAAGAAAGCATTATTAATACTGATTGCTGTAATAATAGTAATTACCGGAGTAATTACATGGACTTGGCGATAAAATAACGAGGCGTAAAGCTTTCACCTGAATGAACTGTTAACGATGAACAAAATAACCGTTTACTTTGGATTGCGGTTTAAGCTTAATTGAAGTAACTTAAAATATACTAATTCATCATTTCTTGATGCGACATTAAAATTAATCAGATACCGGAATAATTACATGGACTTGACAATAAAAATAACGACTCTTAAAGATTTTGTTGAATGAACTTTTAATACTTTATGTACCGACGGTATTTATAAGTACCATTAAAATTATATTGAGAAACACCGAAATCACTTTCGATAAATTTATAAATAATCAAAAAACTTAGTAAAATCACCATAAAAAAAGGAAATTAAAACAAGAGAACGATTCTCTTCCTTTCCTCGATGTCTTAGTTACTAAACACCCTGATCGGTTCTCTACCTCTGTTTATAGAAAACCTTTCGCTGTATCTCTTCCTCCGCATGCTTTTTCTAACCATCCTCCACAGATAAAGTGGCTTTCTTTTATACTTTTGTTTACAGAGCACTTCGGATTTGTTCTGACTCTTCTGCTCTAAATAATGAAATTAGTTACCTCAAATCTCTTGCCCTCGCTCGTGGTTATAATCCCTCTTTGATTGACAAAGCTCTGTATAAATTTAATAAGCCTAAACGTCTTCTTACTGATTCTAATAATTCGTCTAATATTAACTCTATAGTTCTACCAGTTTATTTCCCCCTTTGTTTCAAAATTGCTAAAATCCTTTCTCGTTTCAATTTTAAAGTTATCGTCAAACCTGTGAATAAAATTAAATTCTCGTCTTTTAAAGATCCTATTCCTATTGAGAACCGGTGGGGTATTTATTTTATTCCTTGTTCTTGCAATTTGGGTTATATTGGTCAGACCAGAAGAGCGTTGAAGAAAAGATTGGATGAACATCAGAGATATATTAAAAATCAGGAATTATCTAGGTCTTCGATTGCTTCTCACTGTTGGTCTTCCAGTCATTATTTCAATTTTTCCATGGCTAGAATTATTTCTAATCCTGCCTCTCCTTCTCATTTAGATATTCACGAAGCTTATTTTATTTGTAAAAATCTAATACTCTTGTCAATGATCTCTCATCATCCCCCTCCCTTTCTCCTGCATGGAAATTACTTTTGTAGTTTTTATTATTATTATTATTATTATTATTATTATTATTATTATTATTATTATTATTATTATTATTATTATTATTATTAATTTTAATTAATTAATTTGTTTTATTTACTATTTTTACAATTATTTTATTTTATTATATTTTATTTTATATTTATTTATTTATTTTCATTATTATTTTCCCACTGTTTTCTTTCTTTTATTAGTTTATCATCATTTTTCTCTTCCACCTGGGCTCTTTTAGCCAGCGCCTCCTGTGACACTCTTCGTAAACTCCTCCTTCTTTCTTTAACTTTACTTTTCTCTTCCTCCTTGGCTTCGTCAGGCAGCGCAACCTGTCGCACTCTTTGTAATCTCCTCCCTCTTTGTTTCACTTTTATTTCCACACTGTCCCTTGTGACACGTGTTTGGATTAGCTGATGACGAGCGGTATTTTTGATGCTCGAAACGCGTCCTGTTTTAATTTTCTTTTTTTTATGGTGATTTTACTAAGTTTTTTGATTATTTACCATTAAAATTACTTATTATAAAAATCTTTTAATACGTCGATTACTTGTAATACTATTTAGAATGAATTACAGATACATTACTTTATGTTCTTCCAACAGCATTACTGGTTACACAAAACAAAAATTTTTAAAAGGATGATTTCTATTGCCTTTGTATATTCTCAGCTTTCTTGGCTCTGAGGAAGGGGGTTTTAATATTTCTATGTCTATCTTGTAAGAACATCATATTTGTACATTTTATAATTCTACAAAATACCACAAAAACAATTTAAAATAAAAGATTTGAGTGAGTTTATAACTATTGCACAAAATCCCTGTAAATTCAAATTTAATTAATCCTTTTAAATCTTTCAATCCTTTTAAAATCCTTCAAAAATTTATTAAATGATTATGTAAATATTTTAATTTAGTTTAAACACTTTACTTAAAATGCTTTAGAATGCAAAATTTTCATGAATTCATAATTCGGTAGATAAAGAGTTAATTGATGAAAAGACTAACGCGTTTATTTTGGATTGCAGTTTAAGCTATTGAAGTGACTTAAAATCTAATTCATTATTTCTTTTAGATTAATTATAACGTAATACTTGTTGATCTGTATAAGAAATGAAAAAACAGCTTGTGATTTCTCAAAATTTTTATTTTATTAAATTTTTATTATTTTCGCTTTCAGTTTATTATTTTTCTGAAACGTACTATATTTTTATGTAGGCATACAATTTTCTCCAACTTTTCTTTAAAAATAAATTTAATTTATATAACTTTTAAAATGTTTATTTCGGATACAACACATTTCTTGGTATTTAATACAGTAGTTATTATTATAACTTTTAAATGTCTTCTTCAGTTATTTTTTGGATTAACGCAAAAAAATGAATCATGCACTTAAAGTGCAATAAAGCATTATTAATACAGATTACAACGACATTATTAAAATTAATCAGATACCGGAATAATCTCATGGAATTGACGATAAAAATAACAAGGCATATATATTCCCCCTGAATGAACTTGTAATTGATGAAAAGAATAACACGTTTACTTTGGATTGCGGTTTAAGCTTAATTGAAGTGACTTAAAATCCAATTCATTATTTCTTTTAGATTATATATAACGTAATACTTCTTGATTTTATTTAAGAAATGAAAAACCAACTTGTTATTTCTCAAAATTTATTATTTTATTATATTTTTATTGTTTTCGCTTTCAATTTATTATTTTTTAAACGCATTATTTTTTATGTAGGCATACAATTTTCTCCAGCTTTTATTTAAAAATAAATTTCATTTATAGTCATAAATTATTAAATTACTAAAGGAATAGTACATTGATATTAGAACTTACTAGCAACAGCAACTTAAGAAAAAAAAATTCGTCATTGACGTGAACAAAAATATTTTCATAACAGTTTTAAATTATTACGCCTAGAAATGAAAAAACAACTTGTGATTTCTCAAATTTTTTTTTAATTTATTAATATTTTCGCTTTCAATTTTTTATTTTTCTGAAACGTATTGTTTTTATTTAAGCATACAATTTTTGTCAGGTATTTCTTTTAAAATGAGTTTCACTTATAGTTATAAATTGTTTAATTACTAAAAGAACAGCACATTGATATTAGAATTTTCTAGCAACTTAATAAAACAATTTTCTTTCGTCAGTGACAAGAACAAAAATATTTTCATAAAATTTTAAATTTTTTCGACTCTTATCATGACAACGTTTTTCTTAAAAGATAAAGAGTCCTTTATAACAAACATCCTTTATTCTTACACGAGGTAAATGAAAATCTACTGTAATTCTGAAAAAAACATTATTTCTAATAAAATAGATTTCGTAGTATTTAATACAGTACTTATCATTAAATATTTTAAATGTTTTTCTTTTTTCAATTATTTCTTAGATTAGCATAGGAAGTGAATCGTGCACTTTTAGTGCAAGAAAGCATTATTAATACAGATTGCTACGACATCATTAAAATGAATCAGTTACTGAAATAATTACATGTACTTGAAGATAGAAATAATGAGGCGTAAGGCTTTCGCCTTAATGAACTTTTAATTCATGAAAAGAACGATGCGTTTGCTTTTGATTGCGGTTTAAACCTAATTGAAGCTTCTATTTCATTATTTCTTTTAGATCATTTATAATGTAATACATCTTGATTTGTTTAAGAAATGAAAAATCAAATTGTGATTTCTCAAAATTAATTAGTGTTATTAATTTCTTATTATTTTCGCTCTCAGTTTTTTATTTTTCTGAAACGTATTATTTTAATTTAAGCATACAATTTTTGTCAGGTATTTCTTAAAAATGAATTTTATTTTTAGTTATAAGTTATTAAATTAGTAAAAGAATAGCATACTGATATTAGAAATTAGTAGCAAATTAAAAAATCAATTTTTTTTTTTTTTTTTTTTTTTTTTTTTGTAATTAGCGTGAACAAAAATAACTAAAATATTAAATTATTACGACAATCATTATAACAACATTTTTTTCTTTAAAAAATAAAGGGCAATTATAAAAAACATCGTTTGTTCCACCATCGGTTAAATGAAAATCATAAGTAACTTTGAAGAATTGTATTTCGGATACAATCGATTTCGTAGTATTTAATACAGTAATTATCATTAAATCTTTTAAATGTCTTCTTCAGTTATTTCTTAGATTAACATAGGAAATGAATCGTGCACGTTAATTGCAAGAAAGCATTATTAATACAGATTGCTGCGACATCATTAAAATGAATCAGATACCGGAATAATTCCATGAACTTAACGATAAAAATAACGAAGCGTAAAGCTTTCACCCTAACGAACTTTTAATTGTTGAAAAGACTAACGCGTTTGGTTTGTATTTCGGTTTAAACTTAATTGAAGTGACTTAAAATCTGTTTCATTATTTCTTTTAGATTATTTTTAACGTAATAATTCTTGATTTGTTTAAGAAATGAAAATCTAACTTGTGATATCTCAAAATTAATAATAGCAGCTTCCCTCTTAACCGCCTTCTCTTAACCAAAACTCCGCTTTAACCAGCCGACTTTTTGTTCCAACATCAGGCAAAATTCAGAAAAAGAATGTCGATTCTAAATAGATAGGCGTTGACATTTATTAGTGTTGAACTCAGTGTATGTCCAGAGTGAATATACCTAACAGAGCAAAGGAATATCTTCCCTGAAGGTTGGCGATATTATATTTTAATTGCCAAAAGTGCGATCTCCCCTCTTCTTTTATGTGTTGTAACGCCTCATACGTCACATATGGTTTACCAAACTGTCACTTAAATCTTATTCAACACTTGTATAAATTGGGTCTAGGGATGTTCTGCAGCTGCCGTCTGCTTCTGAGTGGCGTGTCAAAACAGCACTATCTCCAGGTGGTTTGTTGTTAACATTTTTTAATTAGGTACTAAATTATAGGTGGAAAAGTGGCTGGGTGACACGATTAGAAACAAATAAAATTTTAATCGTGAAGGATAAGACTGTTTTGAGTCTGGTAAATATCTGCTGAATGAAACATTATTTTATGCGGATATAGTTAGGGCTGTAATTGATGTTTATACGAAGACGATACTGATGATGATCCAGTTGAAGTTGGCACTTACTTAAATTCCTTCAACAGCAGAAAGTCTCTGATTATTTTATTGTTTATTAACTTAAATTTACATAATTTAAAGCAATTTCAACTTCTTATAAAGGTATGTGACGCGATTTTCAACAATATTGTTTGTACTAAATCTTTTCCATTGTTTGTTATTAGTGATATATAATTTTTTTTCAAATTAAATAATTAAACTAGCATGCAATTCATAAAATATAAAAATATGTATTTTTTTAAAACTACACAAATTGAAAAACTGAATAAATCGCGCGTGTTTAATTAAATCACGTAGACGCTTATTTAATTTAATTTTTATTTTTCTGGTTTAACGGGATTTCCTCTTATCTGACTAATACTTGGTCTCGTTTAGGCCAGTTAAGCAAGATTATACTGTATTTGTAAGTTTATTATTATATTTTACATGTATTATTTTCATTTAGGCATACAATTTTTGCCCAGATTTCCTTTAAAAAATAATTTCACTTATATTCATAAATTATTAAATTACTAAAAGAATAGTACATTGATAAGAAATATTTTTTCCTCATTGAAATAAACAAAAGTAACTTCATAATATTTTGAATTACTACGACTTTTATTTTAAGAACGTTTTTCTTTAAAAAATAAAGAGTCATTATAACAAACATCGTTTGTTCTAGCATCAGTTAAATGAAAATTTAAAGTAACCTTGAAAAGTTTTATTTCGGATACCATAGATTTCGTAGTATTTAATGCAAAAATTATCTTTAAATCTTTTAAATGTCTTCTTCAGTTAATTCTTAAGATTAACATAGGAAATGAATCATGCACTTTAAGTGCAAGAAGGTATTATTAATACAGATTGCAGCGGCATCATTAGAACGAATCAATTACAGGTATAATTACATGGGCTTGAAGATTAAAATAACGAGCCGTAGAAGCTTTTGTTTTAATGAACTTTTGATTTATGTAAAGAATAACGCGTTTACTTTATATTACAGTTTGAATTTAATTGAAGTAAAATAGAATCTATTTTATTATTTATTTTGTATTATACGTAAATGACACGAACTAACACAAAATGAATTTTTTTTTTCGCTTTTAATTTATTATTTTTGTGAAACGTATTATTTTCTTTTAGGCATACAACTTTTGTTGAGCTTTTCTTTAAAAACAAATTTTATATATAGTTATAAATTAATAAATTACTAAAAGTGAACTACTAGCTTACTATTAGCAAACTTAAAAAATATTTTTTTTTCGTCATTGACATGAAGAAAAATCACTTCACGAACTTTTTAATTAATACGACTTTTATTTTAACAACTTTTCATAACTTTATTTAAAAATAAAGAATCATTATGACGGTTTTTCTGACTATTTTTAAATAGAAGAAACAAATTCCTTGCGATCGACTGAGCCGTTCTGACCCACCCTCTCTATCCACCCATCGCTTCGTATGCTGATCCGTCCAATTACTGTTTGTTTTTCTCTCTGAAAAATTCTTTTCACCAAAAAATAGTATCCCTTTGAATGAGATAAAAAATTACCTAGAAAAACATTTTTGGAACCAAATCAAAAATTAATTGTAAAGAAGGCATTATGAGGCTCTTGGAAAGATAGATGAAGGTTTGTTGAACAGAATACTACATAAATTCTTCAACAAAATCTCCCTGTGTTCAAAATTTGCATAAGTTATTTTTAATTTAAAAAAAAAGGCATTTTGGACGATTTAAAATTTAGTACATTTTTGCAATATTGAATTCTGCCGGGTATAATGAACCATGTAACTGATAATTAAATAGAATTTCGTACAAATCTAGAACAGGTTTCGTACGCTGGAAGGACATTTAAGTACATTTTACCAGAATTTTTATAATGTAAAGTTTGTTTTATTTAACGAAAAGGAAATCCATTTTCAGATCTAGCAACCAGTACCTTACGAAATTTCTGATACTGAAACAGTTAAAATCCTCTGAATTCCTTGATGCCTGTGAAACCTGTAGAATAACAAGAAATTACTTTTAATTCTGACTGGTTCATAAAAGGTCCTTTTAAAGCTTTACAATCTCAAATTCCATTCTTTTTACATTTTTTACCGTAAAGCACGGATGAGAAGTTTCAGTCTGAGTATTCTTTGAAAGCATCTATTCACTTAACGTACGAGAAGACTCCTATGAAAAATATGCTAGTTTAATACCCATTTCCTCAGTAACTACCCGACCGATTTTGGATAAATTTAAAATCTATTTTTTTCCTGCGACTAAAAATTTTTATTTTCGAGAAATATAATTTATATACACTGCTCAAAACAATTAAAGGATATTGCAGTTTTAGGTGGATTTTGTATCTGGGAAACTTTTTAGCTAATTGATACATGGTCGGCAGACATAGTAGGTTATATGAGAATAAATTACACATGTTTGGCAGAAAAAAAATGCATTTTATTGCGCATTTGTGTACAAAACGAAAAAAACACAATTTGTGCATATGAGAAAAAAATAATAAGAAAAGGTGTTTTCTTCAAAGAAAATCATTTTCAGTAGCGGGTATGGTTTCCACGGGCGGCCAGCAACGTTGAACACCTTTGAGACATGGACTCAATGAGGCTATTAATGACGAGTTGGGGTATTCTGCCCCACTCTTCCAGAAGAGCTCTTTCCAGTTCTTGGAGATTTTGTGGGGGTTGTTGGCGGCCAGAAACTCGTCTTCCTAGAGCGTCCCAAACGTGCTCGATTGAATTCATGTCTGGAGAACACGCTGGCCATTCCATTCGAACGATTCCTTCCTCGAAAAGGAAATCCTCCACCAGGTTTGCACGATGTGGCCTGCAGTTATCGTCCATTAAAATGAAGTTATCTCCGATTGCTGCAGTGTAAGGGACTACAATAGGTCTGAGGATCTCATCCCTAAATCGGCGACTAGTCAGAGATCCATCTCGAATGATGTTGAGGTCATTGCGCCCGTCAATGGAGATGCCACCATACACCAACACTCCTCCACCGCCAAATCTGACACTTTCGTGCACGAACGCAGGATTATTCCTACTGCCACGGTCCCTCCAGATGAAAATACGCCTATTATCCGGATGCACAGAAAAACGGGACTCGTCAGAAAACAGAATATTGCTCCATTCATTTCTCCTCCAGTTGACATGGTCGGTTGCCCACTCCCTGCGGTCGCAACGATGCCTTGATGTTAATCTAACACATACCATCAGTCGGCGAGCATACATACCTACAGCATGGAGCCGGTTTCGGACAGTCTGAGTTGAAATCGTGGTGCCTGTAGCCGATCGAAGGTGTTGTTGGAGAAAAGTAGCGTTCATGTTTCGGTGTCTCCGAGTTGTTAACGCTAAATACCGATCTTCATTGGGCGTTGTTGCCCGTCTGCGACCTTGCCCTGGTCTTCGGCCTGCACATCCACTCTCCAAAAAAAAGGTTCCAGATTCTGGAAATGACACTTTGTGACACTCCAATGGCTTGCGCTACTTCGGCTTGAGTTTGGCCCCCTTCTAACCAACGATTCTCCAAGCTTCTGAATCTGTCAAATGACTTCGCTGAGACATCGTACTCATCGAAACAAAGCAATCACTGAATTCCGATCATCCTTGTCTTCATTCTCTTTTATCCAGTTGAAACTCAAATTTCATTCGCTGCCGCTGAAGCGACGTTTTTGACGTCGAACTAAAAATTTGCATACTCCACAGTTTGAAAACCAGAAAAATTTGCATTTGTGATTCTCTTCTTCTATTTTCGACAAAAAAAAATTCGTTTATATCTTTATTTTATATAAAACTTCAAATATCCTTTAATTGTTTTGAGCAGTGTATATATATAACCATTAATTGTATTATTATATATGAATCATTGAATTTAATAACTTGTAAAACATTGAACACGGAGAGAAAAATAAATAATTAAAATGAATACAAATGAAATTTGTAGAACCAAAGCAGAATCTTCGGGCCTCAAATACTTTGGAACTACAAATGAAGAGTGTACTTTCATCTTTGTATTTGCCATGAAAAAGCAATATAGATACATACAGTGGCCAGTAAATAACTGACCCATTTCGAATTTAAATAACAAAAAAGAGTTTGAAATAAAAATGTGCGGTTTTCTGCATTGTTATCAGAAAATCAATAAATGTTTAGATAAGCACTTTCTTAAAATAATTTGAATTTCGACCAGCAGATCTCGCTGACGGCGGCAACAGGCTGTTGAATTTCAGACATTACTCTAGTAATCATACACATGAGATTTTTGGCTCATTTCGCAGTGTCGATTCTCAAGCGACATGTTAAATAGATACTCCACTCGCCAGCAGAAATAGAGTTTGTTGGTTGAAAAGAGATTTAAAATAATATTTATGATTGAATAATGTCTATTATACTTAATAAAAACCAACAAAATATTCATTGACTTTTCACACATTTACCATAAGTAAATTGTATTCAAAAAATGTTTTGTAACCTGTTAACTGATTCTCTTTTTACCTACAATAAATTGAAAATATGAAATAAACACCGCTTTTTTAAGTTAAAAAAATCTTAACATTAAATCTAAACATTTCCCCCATTAAATAGTATGAAATTGTATTTAAAAAAAAATAGTGACGTCAAAAAGGTTTAAGAGATGGATCAAGCAAACTCTTCTTGCCTATACGACATGTAGTGAAATCAGAAGTTAAAACAGTAGTACGCAAACAGTGGTGGCAAATTCCCTGTCTAAAATAAAAGCGGGACAGCCACTTATAAATCGGCACATAAAAATATATTAAACGTTATAATAAAGGTTCGTCATATTTCGTCTATAACAAATAATATCTTAAACACAAAACATTATTGATCAAGACGGAGAAAGTAACATACAAAACTAACTGCTAAGACGAAACCTGTCTAAAACGAAATATTTTTCATTTTTCCGCAAACCGAATTCATCCCTACGTTATATTCATATTTTGATATTTAACATATCTGAAAACTTTATTAAGAAACCCACGAGAGATTTTAAGATGCTTTTTACACACAACCCTCCCCCCCTCTTCTTCCCCTAATTGCAAACGCATCTACGCTGAAATGGAAGAATGCTTAAAAAGAATAAAAATCGACTTACCTGTTTTTGTATCCTGCGATTCACTACTTTTCAAAATTTCATCAAGGAAAGCATAATAGATCCTGAAACGTCATAGAATAATCATAGGTCTACTTCTTTTAGCTCTATTTTATAAATATAAATATTAAAAAATTACTGGAACATTAGTGTTTTCAATATATAATTTAAAGAAATTAGAATCAGTTGTTTTAAAATAATATTTTTTATTTCAAATCAGATACAAAAGAAATTTTTAGAATTCTTCTTTACCTTCTTTTGCTCATGAAGAATAATTAAGTAAAAGGGGAAGGAGGACGAAATATATATTTCACGATCTATGATACTCTTTGTAATGGAATTTTGAAAAGGTGTAACGTGCACGATATAAAACAGATACAATTTTTTTTCATTTTAAACATCCTTCCATTTCAGCATAAATATGTTTTCAGTTGGGGGGGGAGAAGGGGAAAGACGACGTGCGTGTAAAAGTCTTCTTAAAATCTTTTGTGGCTTTCGTAATAAAATTTTCCGATGTGTTAAATGTCAAAATAGGAATATAATGTAGGGATGAAATCGGTTTTCGGAAAAATGAACAATATTTCGTTTTAGGCAGGCTTCCGTCCCAGCAGCTGGTTTTGTAAGATACTTTTTCGGTCGAAACCAATATTCAGATTCCTTCATCCTAAGGTTTGTTATATTTTTATGTGTTAATTTATAAGTCGTTGTTCCGCTGTTTATTAAACAGTGAACTTGCCCCAACACTATTTTCGTACCACTGTTTCAAGCCCTTAACTGATTTCTCTGCACGGTGTAGACAAGAGGAGTTTGCTTGATCCATAAACTAAAGCTTTATAACATCACTAATTTTTTAAATACAATTTCATACTATTTAATGGAAGAAATGTTTAGATTAAATATTGAGATTTTTTTAACTTAAAAAAGCGGTGTTTATCCCATATTTTCAATTTATTGTACGTAAAAAGAGAATCAGTTAGCCGGTTACAAAAAAATTTTTTGAATACAATTTACTTATGGAAATATGTGTAAACAGTCAATGAATATATATTTTTAAGTATAATAGGTATTGTTCATTCATAAATATTATTTTAAATTTCTTTCCAACCAACAAATTCTATTTCTGCAGGTGAGTGAAGTGTCGATTTAACATGCCGGCTGAGATTTGACTCTGCGAAATGATTCGAAAATCTCATGCGTATAATAACTAGAGTAATGTCTGAAATTCAACAGGCTGTTGCCTACGTCAGCGCCATCTGTTGGCCGGATTTCGAACTATTTTAAGAAAGTGCTTATCTAAATATTTATTGATTTTCTGATAACAATGCTGCAAACAGCACATTTTTATCTCAAACTTTTTTTTTTAATTTAAAATGGGTCAGTCATTTACTGAGCACTCTGTATATATATATTATTTTCAGCAAAAAAAAAATTCTAAAATTGACTAAATATTTTAAAACAGTCTGCCTTACATGATCTTATAACTATATTTTACCACCAAAAATATTATTAAAATCACTTCAGTATTTTATGAAATAAATGGATTTTTATCTGAAAAATTCGATATATCGCTCAAGCTAATGTATAAAAATGTATCAGAATTAAATCAGCTGTCACAATTATGTCCATATACTTGATGAAACGTCAAAAAAGAAAGAGGTTATTTAATACATTATCACAGAGTGAAAGAGTCCAATGTCATCTATCGGAGATATTTACACTGAGCTAACACAAGGTACCTTGCTAAATTCTTGACTTCACAAACTACCTTAATACAATAATAATTTAAAAACATAATGAGTAACATTTTTATTGAATTTTGAACGTACCCATTCCTTTAACACCTTCGTGACACTCTTATTCCAAAATGCATGAATATAATATTATTATGATCACATATGTTATATTCAGAAATACAGAAACAATAAGACGTAATACGACGTAATCGCCATGGCAACCTAGAATCAATTCCGATCATGAGATAGCATTTAATTAAGTATGTATGATAGGATTTGAGAGAATAAAGAGGACATTTACTAATATCTGTATCAACTTTGATTCGATTTTCAAAAAAATTTAAATTACTCGGCGAAATTCTACAGCAATTTTTTTTGTACTAAATTTCAAACTTTTCATTTGAGTAGTTTGTTTGCTGTTATATGCGGACAGACAGATGGACAGAAAAAGATTATAGTTGCTAGGTGTTTATATAGTACGTATGCACATAAAAAGCAAAAAGGTAGTTGTTGCGAATTATTTAAAGACACTCTGTATCTATTGAATATTTTTATTTTTATGACATTCTACAAAAATTATGAGATTTCCAATAAACACTCATTCATCTTTATCCTTATATTAGTTAATGAAATATTCTATTTAAAATTTCAGATGTGTTTTCTAGAAGACTCGGTTCTTTGAATATAAATTTTATGCTTAGTAAAATTTTAAAAGCACATTTAAAAACATTTTATCTTTAGCAACCTTATAAGTTGGCAAAAATAATTGATTTATAGAAATGCTAATTTAAATTATTCTGGTGAAATTTCAGTTTTTTCGGTTTTTAAGTGACTCTTTTCATAACGCATATTTAAAAAGAATTTGAAATTAATTTTCAACAGAATATAAACTAAAATGCAATGCTTAAAAGTTAAAAATACACTTCAAGGAAATTAATTTAAATTCCTTTGAAAATCTGAATTTAATTAAATGTCATATTTCAAAGGGCAGTATTTTTATTATATTATATGCTATATATCGTAGGAAAATATTAAAACTAATGCAAAATTGATTGAAAAGCACTTTAAAAATTTATAATATTTTTTAAATGCTAGTAATTTTAAAACATCTACTGAAAATTTAAAATGTTCTTTGGTTGATAAAAGTATCAATGTTTATTAATTTCATTCGTTTCATAATTTTATCTCTTTCCTTTTGGGTTTTAAAAATTTATTTACTCAGATAATCCGACATTATTTTGCGGTTTTGAAATATATCTACTCAGAAACGCTACATTATTCAAGAAAACAGAATATATATCATAATTAGACACACAACATTTTGTTGCAATTTTTAAAAAAAGTGCTCAAAATTCAAATATCTGAAATTTAACAGTCAAGAACAATATATTTAAAATGTAAACACATAAAAGATTATATGAGCGAAAAAAAATACTGTGGGTGATATATTATTAAACATTTGTTTTATATTATTTTGACCTTTTATCGGTTTCTTTCGGGTTTATATCATCAGTTTTATTAAGCAATGAGGTATACGCACAATATCGGCCAATTTATCTCGAATTAGTATATAATATATGGCTTCTTGGATGACTTTCCCTCTCTCTTTATCACAAAGTGTCACAGATCACCATTTCAAATTTTATTTTTAAATTTTCTCTTAATGTTATTTGTGGGAGTAACAATAAAAATAATTCGCGTATCATTTTTGTACGAAATCACACTAAGATTTACAAAGAAAAAAAATTAAAATATGATTGGATTAATATACAATTATATGAAAGAGCGACTGAAAATAATCGTATTTTGGAATATGAAATGGAATTTAATATATTTCGCTTTAAATCTTATCTTTTCTTTATGAACACAAATTATTTTTATTTCAAAATAACTTCAAAATCTAATCTGCTGAATTTTAATTTCTTTATTTTAAACAAAAATGTGTGATGTCACTATTCTTCATACCCCTCCCATCCCCAATCACGAACTCTCACAACTCCCTCCCTCCCAGGGCCGTAGCTAAGGGGGCGCTATGGGCGGCTCAGCCCCCCTAAAATATTTTGAGCCCCCCTGGAAAAGATTCCAAGGTCACTCAATGAATTTCTGTTCCGAAAATTCAAATGAAGTTCTGTTCAAAAATCTAATTTAGTTTTGAGACCCTTTCACAGCTTTGTAGAATTACTAAATTGTATCTAAAATAAGAGTTTTAACACTCCCTCATACTATTTGTTCATAAAAATCTAACATGATGTTTAATTTTGCACCAGTTATACACTCAAAATTTTCATCAACATGTACTTTTTTTAGCATAAAATGAAGTTATTACAACAGTTTAATCATAAACATAGTGTCCACAACGTGAATATGCACTCATTTATCTTTCTGTGTGAAGAGAGAGAGAAAGAAAAATTATGAGCCCCCCTTCATTTTCTTGACCCCCCCTATTGTTCACTTCTAGCTACGGCCCTGCTCCCCCCCCCCCAAGCAAGAGATCCTTTGTAGGCGGCCCTATATGTACATAAAACGCACAAAACTTACACAATCTGGTAATTTTAATTAATTTTTAGGTATAATCCAAAGAAAAAAATAATGATATTGTAAAGAATGAAAATATTGATAAATTTAAACTTTAATAAATGATAATCCATTGTGTGCAAGCAATTTCCTAAAATGTTTAAAAGAATAAGAATGATCAGAATTTACGTAATGTTGTAAAAAAAATAAAGGTAGTAATTTCCTGTCGAATACATAAACAATGGGCAAAAGTAAAAGAAATATTTTGCAATCCATTCAAAGAGATCTTATTCATTCGCTAGTATAATCGAATTTTGCGAAATACACAGTGCCAAAATAAACATATTTCCTTAATTTAAAAATTTTATAAGAACAATTATTAATACCGTAATTAATTCTGTTTTTTCTCTAGTTTTCAAACATATACATACACACTTACATATAACATGAGAAAAACGATGTTGACAGACACAGGGACAACAACGCTACACTGTAAAAAAAATTCAAGAGGTTACAAAAAATTTTTTAGTAAATTTGTATTCCACAGAATTTTTTAGTAACCATTACAAACTTTTTTTTTGCAAGTGAAACAAGCATTTCTTTTGTAAACTGAACAACAGAATTTTTTGTATAACTAACATAAAAATTTTTAGCATGAGCCACCAAGCAAATTTTAATAATAGCTCCAAAATTATTTTTAATAACCATTACGTGCGCCCGAAGGGCAGGAGCTTCCTTCGAGCTACATCCAGACTTCTGAAGCAAAAGATTTTCGACAAAACCGCAATAGATGACAGCACCAAACTTTTCTACCTGCGCCGACAGGATTTTCATAATCCCTTATAAACCGAGTACTTACACTACATACATTCGGGGCGTATTTGGCCGTGGCCAGTATCGAACCCGGGACCTTTTAGCCTGGAGTCCGTTACTATAACTACTATGCTATCAAGGCCACACCAAGTGCGTTTTAGTAATAGCTATTAAAAATATAAAACTATTACCTCTATTCGTTGCTAACTTTTTTCTAGTAATTCTTACAGATTTTCTTGTAACCGACTAAGATTACTAAAAATTTCTTAGTAATTACAAGGATCACTAAAATTTTTTTAGTAGATCAACCCTTTTTTTTTACAGTGTAGACTATAAAGATTCCGTTTTCTCCTTTTGAAGTTAGGAACCCCCAAATAATTATCGAAACCGATTCTGTATTTCCGTAAAAATAATTACGTCATCGTAAACTGCTGCACCGTTAAAAGGTAATTAAAGTTTCTATAGTTATTATTTGCAGTGATGTATTTCGAGTAGGAAAACACTGACTGAAACAAAAATCACTTTAGCAATTAACAATTTTTATTGATTAAATAAATTTGTTTTTATTTATCTAATGAGTGTATTTATTTTGTTTTCAACATTTATTATTTTTCATTTACCTCCTTCGGTAACACACACATAAAACACACCAAACTTACACAATCTGGTAATTTTAATTAATTTTTTGTACAAAATAATGATATTGTAACTAATAAAAATATTGAGAAATTTAAATTTCAATAAATTATTATTCATTCTGTGTAAGTGAATTCCTTAAAAGAATAATAATTAAATTATACAAATAAATACTTAAAAGGTGTTGCAAAAATATAGATATTATTTCTTTACCTGAGATCTTTCGAATGCCCACGCATTCATTTTCAAAGGAATATAAAAGAAGATAATTGATTAGAAATAGAAAACGTAAAAAACAAAACAAAAACAAAAACAGTCTGCGTGTATAAACAAAGTCACAATGAATTAATCGAAACACCAAAGATAATGTACCATTGTATCGTGACTTTGTTCATACACGCTGACTGTTTTTGTTTTTGTTTTGTTTTTTACGTTTTCTATTTCTAATCAATTATCTACTTTTATATTCCTTTGAAAATGAATGCGTGGGCATTCGAAAGATCTCAGGTAAAATAACAAATAAATAATATCTATATTTTTGCAACACCTTTTAAGTATTTATTTGTATATTTTGATTTAATAACAAGGTGTAAATTTCCATCAAAGACACTAATATTAATACAGTGGTTTGACACATAAAATAATACTGATCAGAACAGTTGCAATGTAAAATAATAAAGGTTTAAATTTCCTGTAGAATACATAAATAATGAGCAAAAGTAAAAAAAAAAAAAAAAAAAATATTTTGCAACCCATTCGAAGATGCCTAGTTTATCCGCTTGTATAACCAAATTTTGTAAAATACGCAATGCCAAAATACACATATTTCCTCAATTTAAATATTTCATAAGAGCAATTATTAATATCGTTATTAATTCTGTTTTTCCTACAGTTTTCAAACATATATAAACAGGTAGAAATTTGTGACGCCATACAATTACATAGTTTCCTAATAAAAACACATGCTAAACGTATGCGTTTCCGAAAAGAAATGAATTCAGAAATGTATCAGAAAGTAAGCTCCCTTGGATTTGAGAAAGTCTTTAATAAAATGATGTAGAAATATATTCATAATTCTACATTTTATTATACAGTTTCTAAAGTTATGATGTTTTTAACTTTCTTTTTCTCTTTTATTCTAAACCATATTCATTTTTTAATGAATCCTATTTGAATGTTGAAAGTCTAAAAATCTAACTAATCATTAATGTTGCTATTATGCATTTTCCGTAAAATATACTGTAAAATCATCCCATAAATATATATGTACTATTCATTTCAGAAAAAGTAATTATATTATAAACATCTGATTTTTTTTAATAGCAGAAATTGTGTTGGGCCAGATTTGGCCAGATCTGTTTTCACCGAATTCTGTACGGACTGTGCCAGTCTCGGGTCTTCAAATTCCGGCCCGTGCAGACCTCGCCCTGATATCAGGTATTTTATAGAAGAGAACATTGACTGAAACAAAAATCCGTCTAGCTGTTTAAGTTCTATTGATTAAATAAAATCGTTTTTAATTTCCTAACGAATTTGTTTACATTATTTTCAATATTTATTATCTAACTTTTATCTCCTTTGGTAATATACACATAAAACACACCAAACTAACACCGATAATTTTAGTTAATTTTTTGGTAAAACTAAAGAAAAAAAATAATGATATTGTAATGAAAAAAAAAATTTTGATAATTTAAACCTTAGTAAATGATTATCCATTGTTTGTAAGCAATTTTCTTAAATATATAAAACAATAAAAAATGATCAGAACTGATGTAATGTAAAATAGTAAAGGTAGTAATTTCCTGTCAAATAATAAACAATGAGCAAAATAAAAACAAAATTTTTTGAAATACATTCGATGATGCCTAGATCATGCTAGTATAATAAATTTTTGCAAAAAACACAATGCCAATATAGTCGTATTTCCTCAATTTAAATATTTCATAAGAACAATCTATATATTAATAAAAGAACAAAACGCTCTGTCTGCGTGTGTGTGTGTGTGTCTGCGATAGCTAGCAAAATCTACAGCATGTAAGAGGTTCAAAAATTTTTTGAGAGTAGCCCCAAATCTCTCCTGATGCACCTGAGCTTCAGAATTTCGAAATTCTATTTATTAACTGAGTAACTAATTAAATTCCAAAGATCACTCTCATAAAAAATCGCCTTTTTTATTCTTTTTTTTTTTCCTTCATTTAGTTATGGTTGGTTGGTTCCATAAAATTTTCGCATATATAATTTAAAAAAGCTGGAACAGACCTTTCAAATTCATAGACTGGCAAACTGTCAGTTTAAATGATGATTTTTTATCACAGCGGTTGTAAACCTTGGAGGAAAAAGATAGGTAGTGGTGAAGTAAACCGAAAAAAGGGTTGCAGTATTAAACCATTTATCACTCAAATTTTAATCTTCGAAACAAAAACATGTGGAAGGGATTTTGTATTAATAAAACGAATTGAAAGAAATGAATTACAGCTGAAGCATATTTTACGAAGAAATAGTAATTTTTAAAAATGGTCTTTTTTCTATTGTATTATTTATTTTTAAGAAATGTTTGCTATTAAAATAATTGAAATTGATAAATTCGAAATAATTAAATGTCAAAATAAAATTAAATAAAATATTGAAAACATTTGATTTAAACTAAAAATTGTATTACTAAAAGTTTTCTTTTTTTTCAGAACTTTTTATTACTTTATAACGTAGATGAAATATGTTTATGATTTAACAACATATTAATAATTCTATGTCAATATATAAAATATATTTATGAAAACATTCTTTTAAAATCATGCGCGAAAACTTAAATAACAAATATTAGTCTAAAATCTAGATTTCAGAGTGCAGACGATTTTAAGACATTAACGAAAGAATGTTGACTTTTCAAGCAAAATCTTAAATGATTCTTCTATATTGATATTTCAAAGTCATATGATAAAAAAATCACATATATTCTTGCCTATGATTGATATATTTGTATCTTTTATGCATTCCGATCGTGTATTACAATCACAATCAATAATGGCACAAAACGTTATTTTTTAAACGAAATTTTAGTCATTTATTTAATAACAGTTTAAAAGGTAAAAAAACAAAGAAATACGGGTTTAAACCAGTTTGAATTGATCGGCGTGTCAAAGCACATGGTTTTGTTGGTGTTTATTTGGACTTAATGTAGCAGATTTTAGGGTTACATTTTTGGCGTCAGCCCAAGACATTATACTTCCACTCAATTTCTTTTTACTGTGTGGTTGTACGCAGATCTTTGGCATTTCGAACATTAGAATGTATGAGTCATTAGCTGTGTTGCCGTAAAAAAAATCACACAACACTTTTCTAGGAGTTTATTTTTTTAACATTGATAAAATTTAAATGTATTCTGTTCAATTTAAAATTAAATTATGGCTTTAATTTGGTTTTAAAACAAAAATAAAATATAGCTGTTTGGCGTACAATTGCTCGAATCCGTAAACGATTCATACACCATAATAAATTATAAAATATCAAAGTAAATTATTTATCAGAAATAGCCATAAAAAGAATAGTAGCAAAACTTATTATAACCTTAATGTTTAGACTAATTAACACATAACCCGATCCCAACCAGAAAAAAACAGACGACACTCCGATCCGTGATAGACAAAATTTCCGTGAGTATAAACCCGAGCTGAACTTAAAAATTCTGTTTGAAAAAAAAATATGGATTTGATAACTGACCCGAACCAAATCTTAATCCCATAAAAATATTCAAATGAAGCATAACCCGATCCAAACAAGGCAAAATAATTTTAGAGGGCATGAAACCTGACCCGAACCTAAATATTGTCTTAAAAAACTCGAAATATAACCCGAACAAAATCTGAAACCGATAAAAATATTCCAGAGAACTATAACCCGATCCCAGCAAGACAAAATACTTTCTGTGGTCATAAACCCGACTCAAACCTAAAAAATTCCATTTGTAAAATTCTGAAATTTGACCCAAACCACATCTAAATCCAACCAAAATTTTTGAAAGACCCATAACCAGATTAGAGTAAGACTAAATAATTTCCGTGGACATGAACCCGATACGAACCTAAAATTTCCATTCGAAAAAATACCTGAAATTTGAATCGAACCAAATCTGAATCTGACAAAACTATTTCAAAGAACCGCAACCGGATCCGAACAAGACACAATATTTCCATGGACATGAACCCAATCCGAACCCGAAAAATTTCTTTGAAAAAATCGCGAAATCTGAACTGAACCAAATCTGAACTTGGCAAAAATATTCCAGTGAAGCATCTCCTTATTCGAACAAGACAGAATAATTTTGAACACGCAAGAAGACCCGAACCCAAAAGTTCCATTTGAAAAAAAACCCGAAATCTGAATTGAACCAAATCTGAACCCGATAAAAGTATTCCAAAGAACTATAACCCGATCCAAGCAAGACGAAATAATTTTCATGGACATAAACCCGACTCGAACCTAAAAAATCCGATTTGAAAAAACCTGAAATTTGACTCAAACCACATCTGAATCCGATCAAAATATTAGAAAGAATCATAACCGGACTCGAGTATGATAAAATAATTTCCGTGGACATGAACGAGATTCGAACCTAAAAATTCTATTTGAAAAAATACCTGAAATTTGAATCGAACCAAATCTGAACATGACAAAAATATTCCAAAGAACCGTAACAGGATCCGAATAAGACAAAATTTCCATGTACATGAACCGAATCTGAACCTAAAAAATTTCTTTGAAAAAATCTCGAAATCTGAAACAAACTTGATAAAAATATTCCAGTAAAGCATGTATTTATTCGAACAAGGCAGAATAATGTCCGTGAACACGCAAGAAAACCCGAATCCAAAAATTACATTTGAGGAAAAAGCCGAAATCTGAATTAAACCAAGTTTGAACTTGACAAAAATATTCCAGTGAAGCATGTCTTTATTCGAATTAGACAGAATAATTTCCGTGGACACGCAGGAAGACCTGAACCCAAAAATTCCATTTGAATAAAACGCCGAAATCTGAATTGAACAAAATCTGTTCCTGACAAAATTATTTCACAGAAATATAACTGGATCCGAGCAAGGCAAAATAATTTCCATGGACATGAATCCGACCCGAACATTTAAATCGAATTTCAAAAAATACCTGAAACCTGAATCGAACCAAATCTGAACCCGACGAAAATATTCTAATGAATCATAACCAAATCCGAACAAGACAAAATAATTTCCATGGACATGAACTCAATAAATGGTTAGGTAACATTTGGGTTGCGATTAGGTTGCAATTACATTACGGTAAGTCGTTGATTTTATTTCATTTCACGTTAGATTACAGTTAGATCACGGTTCATTTAAAGTTAGGTTAAAGTTAAATTGCATTTATGTGATGGTTGGAATAAGAATAGGTTACAATAAAGTGACGGCTAGGTTACATTTATGTTATATTTAAGTTACGGTAGGGTACTGTTGAGTCCCAGTTAGGTTATCGACAGATTGTGGTTACGGTACAAAGTTTACGGTTAGGAATGTGTCCACAGTCAACATTACGCATGCTTTGATTAAAAATATACACTTTTGTTAAATTGCTCTGAAATTATAATACTATATACCAATCTTTTATCATCGCGTATCGATTTAATTTACGGTATAGTCGGATTTAAGAGTGATATAATTAGTTTGAAATTCAAAATATCTCACTTGGGATTTCTATGCGAAAAAAATAATTAGTTACGTGATTAAAGTGTTGATATTTAACCGTAAAAATCACTGTTACAATGATTTTTACGGGTAAATATCAACACTTTAACACGAAACTAACGCAATCGTTGGATACATGTTCCTTCCCGTGTTTCTCATTGCTCATTTTAAGTATTTTTAGAGCTTAATATTAGTTGTTGTTTTAAAAACCGATCAGCTGCGACGTATATCAGACAATGCATTTCTGCATGCTTCCAGTTAATGATAAATTCATACAAATTTAGAGTTCGTTTAATATTGTTAATACGGTCCCGGGCAACGCAGGGCGAGTCAGCTAGTTATTAATATAATTAAGGTACCCTGAGGTAATAACGCCAGACGGGGTAATAACGCCAAGTGCTTATATTTTGCATAATTATGAAATAATCAGGTAAATGACACCCATGTGCTCTGCGCAAAAGGGTTTTGAGTCATATAAATCGCAAAAAACAGCTTCAAGTTAATTTGTTTCTTTTTTAGGTCTTATTGTTTTGACAAACAACTAAAATTAACGCTTGATCTAAAATTTTCGAGACACGTTTTGTGATGTGAAGACTATCTTTTTATCCGGAAATGCTTTGTTAATTACATAAATTTGTAGTGCATTTCATGTACTTTTAAAATGTTGTTGAAGATTTTGGATATCTTCTCGAGATAATTTGTAATTTAAAATGTACTGCGCAATAACTATATCGGGGTAATAACGCCAATCCTTGACATTAATACCCCGGTTGATTCCCAACAGTGGCCGAGATACATCATAAATACTGATTCAAATAAACGCAGTTAAAACTGTGCAATGTTTCTCATATTTCTATTTAAGCGGTCCTTTTTAAGCAAAAAAAAGCTCACGGTCTCATATTCTTTTGCCTCATCCCCCCCTCCCACACCACACCTTTATTTTTCTTACACTTTCACAAAAAATTGAACATTTTCAATAGCTTAGAATGCAATTTGTCAATTTCTAAGTTTGTAGAGTTTGTATTTTTAGAATTGGGCTATCTACATGCAATTATTTCATCTTATTTCATAGTTTTGTTTGCATGGCCTTATTACCCATATAGGTGGGTAATAACGCCAAATAGCATTGGTCAAGAAAAAACGCCATTACATTTTATGAATACATATCTGTTAAATTATTTTATTTTATATAGATAGTCAATGAGTTGCTGTATCAGATCCTATATTTGTTTGAAAAATACAATCTAAAACTAAGCCGTGAAAATTGGTAGAACCTTAACGTGGCGTTATTACCCCAGGGTACCTTATTAGTATTCTTTTTCCTGTAGTTTTCAAGCATATATAAACAGGTAGAAATTTGTGACTCCATACGATTACATAATTTTCGAATAAAAACACAATGCTAATTTTATGCGTTTCCGAAAAGAAATGAATTCAAGAGTGTATCAGAAAGTAAGCTCCTTTGGATTTGAGAAAATCTTTAATAAAATGATATAGAAATATTTTCATAATATTACATTTTATTACACAGCTTCAAAAGTTATGATGTTTTTAACTTTCTTTTTCTCTTTTATTCTAAACCATATTCATTTTGTAATCAATCTTTATCTGAATGATAAAAGTTTAAGAATCTAAGTAATCATTAATGTTGCTATTGTGTATTTTCCGTAAAATATACTGTAAAATCATCCCATAAATATGTATGCAGTATACCTTACAAGAATCTTAATAAATATGATAAAAAAAAATTTTTTTATATTAGAAATTATTTCGGTAGAAATTTGGTCGGGTCTGTTTTCACTCTTTTCTGTACGGGCTGGACCAGGTCCAGGCCTTGAAGTTCCAGCCCATGCAGCCCTGATATCAAGTTGTCTAAGAGAACATTGATTGTAACAAAAATCACTTGAGCAATTTAATTTTTATTGATTAAAAGAATTCATTTTTAATTACCTAATATATTTATTTTATTTTCAATATTTATTATCTGCCATTTATCTCCTTCGGTAATACACACATGAAATACACGGAAATTACACAATCCGGTAATTTTAATTAATTTTTTGATACAAACCAAAAAAAAAATAAGTTGGAACTAGCACGTGTAGTAAATGAGATGCGTTCGTACGATAACGAAGTTTTAGAAATATCACTCTCATATATCAATCTCATAAATTTGTAAATAGTTAATTACTATTAGAATGCGCACCAAACAATGCTCTCCCTATTCATTATGTAATGGAATACTTTTGTGTGGCCTTGTAAATATATAACAAATATTCTTTGCACAACAGACTATGCAAAACGTACATTATAATAAGTATTTTATAGATGTATATCAATTTTATTGTGTTCGAATGAGTGTAACACCATTAAAACGCATTTGAAACATTTTTTTCCAATTGACTGTTATGTAACGGAATATTTTGATTATCCATGTTATTGAAGTATGCATACGATTTTGATAAAATTTGAAATGACTTGACACAATTGTGTAATAATTATGCATTTTAAATTTCAAACGATTAAAATGCATTTGAAACTGTTTTTCTCATCAGCGTAATGTAATGGAATACTTTTGATTGTCCCTGTAATTGATCTATGCATCCGATTTTCATAAAATTTTAAATGACTCGACAAAATTATGTAATAATTATATATTTTAAATTTCAAACGATTCGGTTGGGTAGTTTTTTGCATTATTATATGGGGACGGACTGAACGACAACTATAGGGGCTACATATTTACATAATTACGAACGCACCTAATAGTGATATTGTAATGAATAAAAATATTGACAAGTTTAAACTTTAATAAATGATTGTCCATTGTGTGTTAGCAATTTCCTCAAATGTTTAAAAGAATAAGAATAATCATAAGTGGTGTGATGTAGGTAAACGTGTAAAGGTAGCAATTTCCTGACGCATACATAAACAATGAGCAAAAGTAAAAGAAATATTTTTCAATCCATTCAAAATGACAAGTTCACTCGCTAGTATTATCACTTTTTGACAAATATACAATGCACAAAAAACGTATTTTCTCAGTTCAAATATTTCGTAATAGCAATTATTAATATCGTTATTAATTCTTATTTTCCTGCAATTTCCAAACATATATAAGCGGTAGACATTTAGGATAGTGTAAAATATTTTCTGATCTGCACCTCGCTTTATTTCGTTGGTTTCACAGGTAAGGATAAAATTTTTCATTACGAGAGCATACTTTTGTGAGGTCTAGGGGTTTTTTATTTTGAAAAAAACATATTATAACAATTTTATATAAGGTGTGATGGGTGATAAAATTACATTGAGGTTTTACCAATATTCGCGACTTAGTTACAGATTGTTTGTTGTTGTTATTTAGGTAGATCTCGTATGGAATGCTGCCTATTGCGGCTGCACCAATGTTTGAATTTCTAAAAAAATTTCGCAGATCTACGCCAGTCATGACCCCGTAACCCCAAAACTGCCATCAGTAAAAAGGTTTATATTTATATATATGTGTGTGTGTGTGTGTGTATCACTTTTAGGTAGATTTCGTATGAAATACTACCTATTGCATTGTCTCCCATGTTGGAATTTCTGAAAAATTTTTGCGGATCTACACGAATCATGACTCCTAGACCCCAAAACTACCATCAGTAAAAAAGTTTATATATATATCTATCTATCTATCTATCTATCTATCTATCTATCTATCTATCTATCTATCTATCTATCGGTGTATATCACTTTCTTCTAGACACGATAACTTCCATAATTATGCTCAGATCTTCATCAAACTTTTACATAAAATCAAAGGGCATAAAATCTCGGTTAAGTTCGTTAATGGGCAAAATCGGACCAAGGAGGTGAAAGTTAGGAGGGTTTTTGTGAAAACAGAAAAAACGCGATAACTTTTTAATTAAAATAGATATCGAATCAGTTTAAAGTTTATATTACTTCTAAAAAATGAGGAAAAAGTTTATGCGTGACAGATTTTTGATAAAGTTAAAAGTGGGCTCAAGGGGCGAAAAAAACATGGTTTTTGGGAGAAAAAAAATCATAACTTCGTCAATTCTCAAGATATCAAATCCAACTAAATTTTATATAAATGTACTCTATATTATCTAAAACTTTTGTATTTACAAGTTTTTGATAGGACCAATTTTTACCGATGAAAAAAATTAAAAACGAAAAGAAAAAGGGGGGAGGAAAAAGAAAAAAAACCATAACTTACTCAATTCTTAAGCAATTAAATCTAATTAAATTTATTTTACATCTTCACAATAATATCTACAATTTTTATATTGACAAGTTTTTCATAGAACCAATTCTTATAGCAAAAATAAATTAAACAAAAATAGGAGTTGGAGAAAAAACCTCAAATCCAAACTGCTTATATTCTGACTCATTTTAAAATTCATTTTTGATTTTAAACGCATCCAAATGACAGATCCTATTATTTAGCAACTATATAATGCGACGTATTGGCCAATTTTTTGATAAAGGCAGAATATATTTTTAAAAAGGCTGCCAAAAAAGGTATTTTGAACAGATTTCCCGAAGTTTTCATCATTAAAAAATTCATTAAGTATAACAAATTGCGTTTTTTATGCGTCATTTTTAAATTCATTTTTGTTCTCAAACCCATCCAATTTACAGGTCCTATTATTTAGGAACTATATAACTTGACGTATTGGGCGGTTTTTTGATAAAGGCAGAATATATATTTTAAAAGGCTGCCAAAAAGGGTATTTTGAACAGAATTTCACGAAGTTATCGTGATTAAAATTTGCGGAAATTTAAGAAATTGCGTTTTTACCGAGTCATTTTTAAATCTTTTTTTGTTCTCAAACGCATCCAATTTACAGGTTCTCTTATTTAGGAACTATATAATGTGACGGAGTGGCCAGTTTTTTGATAAAGGCAGAATATATTTAAAAAAAGGCTGCCAAAATGGGCACTTCGCACAAAATTTCCCAAAGCGACATGATTAATGAACTGTGGGTATTCAAATAACAAATTGGTTATTTTATGACTCATTTTTAAATCCAATTTTGCTCTGACACACATTCAATTGACAGTTTTTTGTTACTTAGGAACTATATAATGTGCGTATTCGTCGATTTTTTGATAAAGGGTGAATATATATATTTTAAAAGCTGTCAAAGTAAGCACTTCACAAAAAAATTTCCCAAAGCGATCATGATAAAAGAATTGAGGTTGTATTCAAATAACAAATTGTTTATTTTATGACTCATTTTTAAATTCAATTTTGCTCTCAAACGCATTCAATTAACAGTTATTTGTTATTTAGGAACTGTGTAATGTGCCGTATTGGTCAGAGTTTTGATAAAGGCTAAATATATATTTAAAAAAAATCTGTCAAAGTAGGCACTTCGCACAAAATTTCTCAAAGCGATCTTGATTAAAGAATTGTGGATGTATTAAAATAATAAATTGGTTATTTTATGACTCATTTTTAAATTCAATTTTGCTGTCAAACGAATTTAATTAACAGTTTTTTGTTATTTAGGAACTATATAATGAGCATATTGTTCAATTTTTGAGTAAAAATAGGCTTTTTTTTTTTTTTTTTTTTTTTTTTTTTTTTTTTTTTTTTTGAGATGAAAACTTTTCGAAATCTACCTCCGCCTATAGGCCATGCCGAAAGGGATTTTTTTATGGATACGACAACTTCTATAATTATGCTCAAATCCCCACCAAACTGGTACATAAAATCAAGGGGTATAAAATCTCGGCCAAGTTCGCGAATGGAAAAAATCGCACCAACGGGGGTAGAAATAGGAAGGTTTTTTGTGAAAACAGAAAAAAAGCCATAACTTCTTAACTAAAATAGATATTGAATGAGTTTAAAGTTTATATTACTTCAAAAAAATAGGCCAAAAGTTTATGCATGACAGATTCATGATAAAGTTTAAAAATGACTCAAGGGCTGAAAAAATGGGGTTTTGGAGAGAAAAAAATTCCTAATTTCGTCAGTTCTCAAGATATCAAATCCGACAAACTTTTTTTATAAATGTTCTCAATATTATCTAAATTTTTTGTGTTAATAAGTTTTTGATATAACCAAATATTAACGATAAAAAAATTTAAAAACGAAAACAAAAAAGGGGTGGAAAAAGGAAAAAATCCATAACTTCGTCAATTCTTAAATTTTCATATCCGGTTAAATTTATTTTACATCTTATCAATAATATCAACAATTTTTATACTGACAAGTTTTTGATAGGACCAATTTCCATCGCCAAATAATAATAATAATAATAAGCAGAAATAGGAGTTGAGTAAAAAAACCTCAAATCCAAAATGCTTATATTCTGACTCATTTTAAAATTAATTTTGATGTTAAACGCATTCAAATTTCAGGTTCTCTTGTTTATGAACTATATAATGTGACGTATTGGCCAGTTTTCTGATAAAGGCAGAATATATTTTTAAAAAGTTGTCGAATTGGGTATTTTGAACAGAATTTTCCGAAGTGATCGTGATTGAAAAATTAAGGAAGTATTCAAATAACAAATTGCTTGTTTTCGATTTATTTTTAAATTCCATTTTTGCTCTCAAACACATCCAGTTTACAGGTTCTCTTTTGTAGGAACTGTATAATGTTCCGCATCGGTCAGTTTTCTAATAAAAGCTGAATATATTAACAAAAAAAAAGCTATCGAAATGGACATTTCGTACAAAATTTCACGGAGTGATCGGGATTCAATAATTGAAGATGTATTCAAATAACAAATTGTTTATTTTATGACTCATTTTTAAACTCAATTTTCCTCTCAAACGCATTCAGTTGAATGTGTTTTGCTATTTAGGAACTATATAATGTGCGTATAGGTCGATTTTTTAATAAAGTCAGAATATATTTCAAAATATGTTGTAAAAATGGGCATTTGAGCCGAATTTTGCTTAAGATGATTCTCATAAAACCAATTCTTAGAGAAAAATGAAATTACAAATTTTTCAAAAGCGGCCAGATGAAGTTGTTAGACTGGGTTTATTTATAATCATATTTTATTTTTTGTTGTTGAAATGAGCACTCTTTAAAATCTACCTCCGTCTGCAAGCCATGCCGACAGGGATTTTTAACAAAATAGCTTTTAATATTATTAATATTCAGATAGAGTTTGGTGCAATGCAATGGAATACAAAAATAAGCAACATTAAAAAGCACCAAAAATATTATAAAAGCAGCAGACCGGTTTCGGTAGCATTTAGCGTACCGTCGTCAGTGCTACAGGAGGTAGAAATTAGCTCATATATATAATAGAGACAGGGGAATTAAAGTCAACCAATAGGATGGCAAAGGACTGGAATTAATGGCCAATAGGAGAACGCACGTGGAAAGGGACCGAAGGAGAGAGAAAAAGGTCAAATGGAGCGAAAAACAAGAAAAAAACAATAATAATAATAATAATAATAATAATAATAATAATAATAATAATAATAATAATTACGAAATAGAGGTTTTAATGTAATATTTCCAGCAATTCGATAGAGAGGGGATAGCGAATTCACAATTGACAATTTTGTCAAAATTTTTATAAATGTGAAATGCTTCAAGGAATTAAGTTCATGAATGAAAATAGGTTTGGAAATTATTTTCGCTGAACTCAAATCGAAAGTATGGTTCATCTCCCAGCAATGTTTCACAATAGAGGATTTACTGATTTCTTGTTTCTCAATGTAATTTTTATATTCATTAATACGCTTCTTTAAAAAGCGTTTAGTTTGTCCAATGTAGGAAAGACCGCATTGACAATTAATACTGTAAATTCCCCATGATAAATCAATACAATCTTTGAGCTTGGAGAGGGTGAGTATGTTAATAGGGGCAAAAATTATTTTGAAGTCATGTTGTTTGAGAATTTTAGCAATGGCAAAGTTTATTTTAGGAAAGAATGGTAACACAATACTAATACTAGATAGAGTAGAAGACTGTGGTGAGTTTGAGGAACGAGGGCGCCGCAATTTAAAAAGGGCAGCATCAATTATAGAAGGATTGTAACCTCTATCAATTATTATGACTTTAATGTATTGAATTTCCTTATTAAATGACTGGGAATCAGAAAAAATATGTAATGCACGATTTATAAAGGTATAAAAAGCGGCCATTTTTTGGCTCGGAGGATGACAAGAACGAGCATGAGGGGGCAAAGAAACGGCAAAACTTTTTAGATAAACGGATGTAGAAAAACCAGTTACCATGCGAGTTACAAAAGTATCAAGAAATGGAAGGGAACCATTATTTTCAGTTTCATAAGGGAATTGAATATTGTTATCAATAGAATTCATAATCTTAAATTAGATAGATAGATAGATAGATAAATACATAGATAGATTTCATAGATTAACAGTACATTTCAAACTAAATTAATCTAACAAGTTCAAATAACAATATTGACCAAAATTCTATATGAAGATGGCATGAAATAATACTATACATTAATTGTTACAGTAAAACATATTGAACTAAGGCTAATTTGCATATAAAGCCTAATTTCAAATCTCAAAATAGAAAATTCTATGCATTAGATATCTAATACATTAATGATACCAAATAAAATTGCCCTAAAAAAAGTTCAGAGATTTTTTTGATGGGGACAGTTTAATCTTCGGAACCAATTTCGAAAGTGTAAACCTTCTCATAAAAAAAAAATCTGCAATGAAAATTGAAAAAGTAAAACACGACGTTTGTGCAAATAGATCTAAATTATTAAACAAAAAAAAAATCAATTAAAAAATTGAAATGTAACCGAAATATCTTTATAAATTTCTTCAACAGGCTGAAAATTAGCGAAGAGGTCTCTTTGTTTGACTCAAATAACCTCTTAAACAGCTTAGAATAAATACACTGTTAAAAATCTGCTGCATTTTGCTGCAACGCACTCCATCACTTGCATATAATATCTCTATTCCAACCAATGAGAAAGCTCCATTTCACGGCCAAGTAACCGTTTTCTATACAAGCAGGGGAGTGCGTTGCAGCAAAATGCAGCAGATTTTTAACAGTGTATGTAATTCCCTGCCCTTAAATATCTCTGTGTGGTATAAGGCAAAAAAAAAAAAAAAAAAAAAAAAAGGAAACACAGAATGGTCATTTATATGCCGTTAAATACACGAATTACACGAAGTAGCGAAAGGATAACCATGAATTAAATAAATAAAATAAATCATGCGTTAAGCACAGCTTATGAAACACTTTCCAACACTTAATGAAATCTTTAACAAAATCTTGTTATTTAGGGAAATAATAGTGTATAGTCAAATATACCCAAATATGTATTCCAGTACTTTTGAACAGCACTGTATTTCATATGTCAGTTGATATAATGGGTAAATTTAGTTTAGCAAGAATATACCCAGTAACTTGAAATTTCTTTTTCAGTAATTCATACTATTAGATGGAAACATACTTGAATACTTTTGTTCAGCCCTGTAGTTTACATTGTACCTTTATTACACGTCAGCATTTGGCTAAAATTTATTGTAAACTAAAACACTTTTAAAACAACTGAAATCACATTCTCATAAATTATCATTCATAGGCGTCCATGTAACGAATTTTTTGCGTGGCCCTGTATATCCTTTTATCTATATTCTGCAAACATTTCTCAGTAAATTGAATGAAGCTCAGCGTAAAAATGCATAGCTTATTTAAAAACCACGTTTAAATAATTTACGCTCATATTCAGTAACGTTGGTGAGCTCTTTTGGGTAGCCCTGTATATCAACTATAATATTTATACACACCATATAATGTGCATATATTTAGCGAAATATAAACGCGCATATCATAATTAAAATGCATTTCATCTCTCCATCAGCCATTATCGGACACATATACGGTACTTCGGAAAGAATACACTATTTGAAATCTTTTGTATGGCCCTGTAAATGCTATGTACTTCATATTATGCAAGAAAGTAGCGTATGATTTATATTAAGCTTCAGTGAGATATATCAGTTTTATTATACATGAAACAGCCTAATATATTTTAAATATGTCACACACAATTTCCCCTTTTACCATTATCTAATGGAATTCTTTTGTGTGGCCCTGTAAATGAATAATAGCTATATTTTCACCTTATATTTTATAGAATGCAAATTTTAATATGTTTGACAGGATATAACATCTTTAAAATTCCTTTGAAACGATTTTTCCCCATGGCCCGTAATGTAATGGAAAACTTTTCATTCGCCCTGTAGATAAACTATTCATGGTAGAAACTTCATTTTCAATAAGGTTCATGCTAGGGTAAACGCCAATAACGTCCTAAAATTTCATGGAAATCCGAATATATTAACGATTTTTTCCCATAGGCCGTAATGTAATGGGAAACTTTTGATTCTCTCTGTAGATAAACTAATAATGGTAGAAATTTTATTTTCAATAGGGTTCGTGCTAGGATGAATGTCAATAACGTCCTAAAATTTCATGGCAATCCGAGTATATTTACGTGAGTTAGAGCGCGGACAGACGGCCATCCGGACATACGGCCATCCGGCCAGACAGCCATCCGGCCAGACGGACAGACGGCCAGAAAAACTGAATGCATAAAGCACTTTTCAACTTTGTTGGAAAGTTCTAAAAATAGTAGTGGTCAGAAACATTGTAATACGTAATTTAAATAATGTGAGAAGAGCCGAGTTATGCAATAGAGATAAGATTTAAAAAAAAAATCGTTTTGTGATTTGATACATGCGGCTTCTATTTCTTGAATTAACAAACTGCTCTTCTAACCTGGTTTCTCCGGGTTACAGGAACAAAATAAAACAATATACAGGGTGAGTCATAAATATCGAAACAATTTGCTATCTCCTTAAAAATTGCCCACAGACCCATACTTCCAATTGCAAAAATTCATTAAAAAAAAGATGAAATTTTTAATAAGTTGCAACTCCACGAGGGGGGGGGGTCTATTTGAAAAAATGCGAAAATTAAATTTTTATACGGCCCCTGTTGGGCAAAATTTCAGTTAGGAAATTATTCCTTATCCATTCCTAAATTGAACAAAAAAAATTTCATCTCCGTATCTAAAAACCTCACAGAGATATTAAAATCAAAATTTCTCCAAAATTCGTGACTTACACCATTTAACCATGTTTGTAAAAGAAGAGTTTTGACACATTTTGAAAGCAAGTGAGGGATCGGCCACAAATTGTCCGTTATTAAATATCGATTTTTGACCTTGCCTCTTATTTGGATATTAAAAAAGCAGCGTATTGATTTAAAGTTAAACTTGTTTTCAAAATGTGTTGATAGTCTGCACTGGAGTCTGCTTGGATCGAAATATCTAAGTTAGGTCCCAAACCGACCCATAGGGAAAAAAGTGCGGTACGGTCTAGAAAAATGTTAAAATCATAACCCGGACCGGCCAGGAAAAAAGTTTAAATCATAGCCCGACTCAGCCGTGAATTTCTACATAGATTTTACTTACCCATCATACGTAGTATAGGGTAAGTCTTGCAATCGTTTTGAAAATCGAAAAAAATTTTTTGACGGATTTACACGTTTTAGATAGTGGAGGTTACGAAAAACATATTTTTAGAAAAAAAAATTTGCCGTCCGTCTGTCTGTCTGTCTGTCTGTCTGTAAACGCTCTATCTCCCGAAGAAATTGAGATAGAGACTTGAAATTTTGTCTGTAGTTAGTATGTAAGAATGGGACGAACCCTATTTAATATCAGCAACCTCGATTATCCGGAACTATTTTTTTCGGACTCTCGAAAAATTCGTTCTGATGAAAGGTACATAAAAATTTTCGAATTGTTTTGTTCTAAGGAATGGACGTAAAAGGCAATAAAATAACACACATTTTGCATATAGAACGAAGTCGATCGGATTATTAGTTGCCGAGATATTTGTAATCTTGTTTTCCTCATTCTTCGATTTTTCATGACCCTGTATTTCATTCAAATTTCAATTGAAAAGTATATTTTAATTGAAAATGAGACGCTTAATCCGACGCAGTTAATTGTTTGTTAATAGAATTATTATTTTTGGAGTTATAAGGATGTTTCTTTTACGCAGTTCGGTACTACTTGAGTAGTTTGGCGTTTTATATAATTTGTCGAAATTGGTACATCAGCAGTTCTTTAATATAGCATTACTATGTATATTAACAATATTTAAATTTTGTTTATGAATTGCAATGCATTGTATAAATAGTTTTCACATGTTTTATTTTCATATACATATCCATGATGGGTAAGTATTACGGTGGCCCCCAACGACTAGTTTACTTCGTTGTGGTGAAAATTTGTTTTGTATTGTAGAGTTCTGACCAAAGATAATTATTATAACTTTTTGTTTTTCATTTTTATATTTTTTTATTATTAATGAATCGCCAAAGGCTGTAATACGTAGGTTGATCCAAAAAAAAGTTTACAAACAGAAGCATTTGAAACGTAATAATTGTGGAGCAAATATTTCCACCCAGGGTAGCTGACAGTAGGCACTAGTTGTCTTACAGCGGTTCTACGAGTAAGTAGCATCAGTACTCAGACACTTAAGAGCAACAGTAATGGCACGACATTTAGAAAAGTGGTCTCGCATAGAGGTGCGAGCAGTAATTCGATTCTTATGGGCCAAGAATGTGACCGCATCCGAAATTCACAGACAAATTCACAGTCAATCTTTTGCATGACAATGCCAGGCCCCATACACCTCGTCAGACTCAGAAATTGCTGCAAAGGTTCAACTGGGAGGTCTGGAATCACCCCCCCCCCCATACAGCCCCGATTTGGCCCCAAGTGACTATTTCCTTTTTCCGGCGTTGAAGCGAAACTTATGCGGAACACGGTTCATCGCAGACGATGCAGTGAAAACAGCTGCCAAGAAATGGCTCAATGAGCAGGGGCCCTGATTACTACCAAGACGGGATAAATAAGTTGGTCGAATGTTCTGACAAATGCCTAAACAGGTTTGGCGGCTATGTGGAAAAGTAAAGGGCAGATGTCTCTCTTGATTGCCATTTGTGTCTTGTTTCTATTGTTAATAAAAAAATTTTCCTTGGCCTTGTAAACTTTTTTTATGATCACCCCTCGTATATTTATTTTATCAATGAATCTCTATTTATATGTAAATGCCTCATTTATATTTTAATATCGTTAATCCATATTAGATGCGTCGGAGACTTTGTAAACTGTTATAGAGTAAAACCTTTTAAGACGGAAACACATAGGAAAGAAAAAATACGTTATACACAAATGCCCTACTTAGGATTATTATATTTATTTTGCATGGATCAAAAAAAATTTCCGTTTAAGATAGGATTCCTTCATAGACAGATTTTTTTTACTGAATTTATTGTATTTAAATTGCTTTTGAATATGGTATTCTTTAAGAAAATGAATTTTAAAGTTTTTTCTAAAATAAAGACGTTTTCAAAATCTATGTGTATTTCGTAAAAAAATTTGATTGAGCCAAATGTTATTTATTTTATGTACGCATTAGGTCAGTCAGAGACAGTTAATACAGATTGTACTGAGACCGGGATTGAAAATTTCGTCCAGTGCGGATCTAGGAAGAAGGAAGCAGGCCCCTCTGGTTTGAAAAATACGTTAGGTCCGGAAAGGTGGAGAAAAAAGTAATGTCTCGAGCCTGACCCTGCCTAGTCCGAGAATACAGTTTTTTTAACAGCCTCTCCAAGACGATGAAAAGCCTGAAGTTGTGAGAGCAAAATTTATAAAAATAATTTAATCCGCATCTTAGAATAAGCACTGTTTAAAATAACTGATAGGCATTTAAACAGTACAGAAAAGAGATGGAAAGGAGAAAAGTTATATTCCATTGGAATCCATTGGAAGTTTGAGCTACAGAAAATAGTTACTTTACATCTTTACTTTTTAAAAAAGCTTTAAACATTTTATTAGGAGACAAACATTATTTAAAACTTTAAATTCGTTTTCTGCATGAAAAGTTTTCCTTCCACTATTTCTCGTCTTTAAATCATTAAAAGTCTAGAAGAAAAAAAGAGCAAAAACATGAAACATCTCATTTTTGATTATTTTACATTGGTTTTTATTTCGGCAAATTTGAAAAAATATTTATTTTTGAAAATATGATTTTTTTAAATTACATCATTTCTTAAATAAATAATTTTAATAGTTTTAAGAAAATTAATATTGAAAAAAATACATGAACAAAACTAAAATTATATTTTCATCTTTAATGAAATGGAAAGATTGAAATCCGATAAATAATGTTTCGAGTTATAACGATTTTAATTTATCCCATTTAAATCAATACTAATCATTTGAAATTTCTATAAATTTTGTGAGAAATTTTAGAATATGATTTTCTTAGCCAATTATATGGCTAATTGTCACAAAAAAGAAAAAAATATCCGAATTTTAACTGAAAAGATAGATTTTTTATATGTTTCCTAGAACTGTTAAAGTAACATTGTTTCTTGTGCGCCTATTTCAGTTTGTGTCTGATCCCTTAACAATTGATGAATTATTCAATTGGCTATAACTCTGCTAGTTTTGAATGTATAAAAATGCAATTTTTTGTATCTAATTCAAGACTGTATAAGGAAAGTTTTCCTAATTGGAATTTTTATCCTACGGGGGCCGTATAAAAATTTAATTTTCGTAATTTTTCAAATAGATCCTCCATGGAGTTACAACTTATCTTATCAAAAATTTTACCTTTTTTATGAATTTTTGAAATTGGAAGTATGGTCTAGGGGCAATATTTAAGGATATAGTCTATTGTTTAGATATTTATGACTCACCCTGTAAAATAGAGCTTCACTAATTCGAACTCTACTAATTCGGAATTCCGGTTAATCCATACCGATTTCATTTTCGTAAATTATTTTGAACATATTAAATAAAATGTTTCAGAGATTGTTATAAAAAGAAAAGTACTTTTTACTACGAGATTTTACGGATTTCAAGATAAATATTGGGGTAATGTGTAGGATTTAGAATTAAACAAACAATGGTAGCAAAATATGTTTTTTTTTTCGTTTAAGCTGTTTGGATAGAATTAAAACATATATTCAATAATGTAAAACTACGAACATATATGGAGTAATTCTTTGACATTCGCAAGGGTTAGGTTCCCTAGAACATTCTCGAAAGTCAAAATTGCGAAGTTTGAAACTACATTGCTGTACATATACGGGTCTTAGGTTCTAATTCTTTTTTTTAGGGAAAAGAACAATTAAAGTTCAAAAAATATATTTATTAAGCATTATACATTAAAAGTACATTATTTAAAAAAAAATCTAATATTTATAAACATTTTGTACAAAATCTATTTGCTAGTTTATGAGGAGAAAAATAAGTAATGTGCAATTGTTTGACAGAACAGATCTTTTCTTTGTTTATGAATTTCCATGTAAGGAAAAGTTTCGACTTCGATTTCTATTTTAAATTTAAAAATCCTAACCAGTGAAGAATTGCATTCTATTGCTTTTTCAAAAAGTTGTTGATGTTGTTTTAAAATTTTCCCAATAATTTTTGTTGAGGATATTGCAGCTGCAAGAAAAATTTAAATTTTTAGGAAATGGAAAAAAATCATCTTAAAAAATAAAGGAAATCATTGATCTGTATTTTTCTTTCAACACAACGACTGAAGGTCTCGCAACTTAGGCCATACAGTAAGACAGTATACTGTAAGGCTATACAGTACATAAAGATGCACGATACAGCGCCAATTATCCGAACAAATCAGGATCGACTATAGTACTGATAAGCAAAAGGTCGGTTACACTTTATTCAAGCCTAGAACTAATAAAACCATTTACTGCTCGTGTAATAAAAATAGATTAAAAATGTCTTCTTCTTTTAATTTTTAAAATTAAATATTTTTTTATTTATTTTATTTTATTTTTCTTTTTTTATTAATATTTTTTTAATTCTACATATAATTTTAACAAAAGAAAAAACTTTCGAATGTTGCTTGCTTACCCCTTGGGGACGAGAGACACGTATACGTGCCGCAAAAAGGGCTTAAGAATCCTCATTTATCCCCACCAGTAAAATTATACAGAAAAATTTGCCTTAGTTAATCGGAGCAAATTCTTGATTTGATCAGGCGCAAATTTTTGTTTTTAAAAACCGGTAACAAAACGTTAAAAATTTCGTAAAAGCGCCCCGTCGCGAATTGGTTGAAGAAAACACTCTTTTCAATGATCTGATATCTCGAATTATTCTTAAATACGTTAGTTGAATAGGTTCAGCGTTCTTCTGCCGTTCGAGCCATTTCATATCTGCTTCTAAACATTCAGTGGCTTCTTTGTGTGGCGGAGGTGGGTTATTTACAGTGATTTCGTGCTCATTTTCATCTGTTTCTGTCATGTACTTACTGCTCCCAACATTACATAGGGATGAGAGTGTTCCGCGTTTTTTCATACCAGTATAATATTAGAGAAAATATTGTTCTGTTAAATCGCAGCCTTTTTTGAATGAGTAAAATAAAATTTTCTCTAAGATTATACTGGTGGGAAAAAACGCGGAAAATTCTCATGCCTAATTACACTAATCGTGGATTCGGCTTTGTATGATAAATCTTAAAAAAGAAAAAAATAAAGAAACAGGATGTTGGATAACAGGATATCCGGTTATTTTACTTTACCTATTTTATTATTTATTAATTTCTTATTTTATTTTATTATATTTTATTTTATTTATTTATTTTTATTTATTATTATTTATTTATTTACTCATTTGTTTATATTTGAGAGAGAAATAGACTGCTCGGATAATTTAAAGTTCGGTTTAAAACGTTTGAGAGAAATAGGCTGTTAAGATAATTGGAAATTTGGTTTGTATGAAGGTCGCCTATACTCCATGGCCCAAGAACATTTTTAGACAATGCCGAATAGCAATCCCTAAAGGGAAGAGAGATTGTGGCTGTTCGAAAATGCAATATGTAATCGCCAGCATAAATCGCAATGTTCTAATATGTAATCGCCAGCATAAATCCTTTATTTTATGGGGGGGGGAAGTATGTAATGTGCTCGCAGTATTTCGTTTACAATTAAATATACATAAATATAAAAAAGCGTCTCGTCTGTTTATAATAAACAGACTTCTAGCATCCTTGTCCAACCTGATAAAATGGCGCAGCCGCCATGGATTTTGACCAGTGTTGTCTTACATTCTTCATGTTCTTTTCGGTCAGATTGTTAAAATCTCGCATGGTAAGTATTAAAGCCAAGAAATTTGTTTTCTTTTATTTGAAGAATATTTTATTTGATGACGAGGAGAAATCGATAACTAATCCAATTATTATCCAGGTATTTTTTTTTATTTATTCCATCGAGAGCAGGGTTAAAAAATATAATATTCAAATGGTTAAATATTTAAAGTGCATACATGTTTATATTATTTCAGTGCGAATACATATGAATAGTTGTAATATTTAAAAATTGATCGAAGCAATAATAAAATAAATACGGTATTTAATTCGGTAATTACGTTGAAACGTAAATAATATTGTTACTACAATATATATTTGTTAATATTAATAGAATGTTCAGATAGAACTGTTTTTGTTAAAAATAGTTATATCGAGCGCGGAAAATAGAATTTTATTATTTAATAAATATTTTGCAGACAGTTGATATTAATGTAAGTTTGGTATTAAAGAAAAAGAAAGCATAAAAATGAATTTCAGTTATCGTAATATTATATTATAATAACCTTGTAAACATTCATTTGTTTAGAACAAACGTAGTTGGAAATGCAACCTATCCATCAAAAAGAAAAGTATTTGTTTACTTATTGTTTGAGAAAAAAAGAATAGAAAGGATCTATATTTGCAAATGCTTTTTTTCTTTTTTTTAGACTTTATAATTAAAAAGAGCTATTTTCAAAGTACACACTGGAAGTAATAATTTTTTTTATTTGTTTACGTATTATTTCAAGAATTCTATGATTTTGAAATATTACTACAAATTCAGATTGAATTATGAAAGAAATTGAATTAAGCGTCTGCGTAAAATGATTTATTGATTATTATTATTTTTTTAAATGCAAGTGAAAGTTTAGCAATTTTCTTATTAGTTTCTTCTATCTTCAATAGAAGAAAGTATTTAAATCGAAATTTTTTCGACTTCCGGTTTTTGACGGATTTACACGTTTTAAGGGTCAGAAATGTCAAAAAACATGATTTTACAAAATGTCTGTCTATTCGTGTGTGTGTGTCCGTATGTCGCCATTCTACCATCAAAAAGTGTATGAAGCTATGCATAGAATTGAACCAATTTTTTTGTGAATGTTTTTGGCTATGGCAAGCAGGTCCTCCTTCAGTTTTGAAATATTCCACCGGAAGGGGGCGCTGCAATCGCGATGTTTGTGCAATTTTCAATGATGTACCGACCAAAAGTATATGAAGTTATGCATCGAATTGAACCAAATTTTTTTTGTAAGTATATGGCTATGGCTATGGTATATGGCCCTGAACTTGAAAAAAATCCGCCGGAAGGGGGCGCTGCAATCATGATTTTTGTGCTATTTTCAATATTATACCGACCAAAAATATATGAAGTTATGCATCGAATTGAACCAATTTTTTTGTGTAAGTGTATGGCTATGGCTAGTTGGTCCTCCCTGAATTTGAAAAAAATGCGCCGGAAGGGGGCGCTGCAATAGCAAATTTTATGCCATATTCAATATTGCACCACCTAAAAGTGTATGAATTTAGGTCTGGAATTGAACTAAGTTTTTTGTATATGATTATTTTTTGGTAAATCAAGTAAGTCCTCCCTGAATTTGAAAATAAATAAATAAATAAATCTGCCTATAATTCTATTGCTTGTGCAAATACGGAAATTTGTTTTTAATCCGATTAATTGACTGAATCAGAAATTTAAGATGAAATCAAAGTTGGTATGGTATTGAATTAAAATTATTAAAATATTAAAATGAGTAACTATTTTTTTAATATTAAAATTTACGTATGAGATAGAAGAAAGTTTTGGGATTGGCACATCCAGTTAGTTTTATTTTCGATTTATTAAGTGCAAGAAAAGCACTGTGATTTCATTTAAGTTTGTAATTACGATAACAGAAAGATGGTTATACCTTGAACATTATTTCATTTAATTAAAAATGTATTGTTGTAAGATTGTCATTTATAAATGTTTGGTTTTGTTTGAAATATAATTTAATAAAAATGAAAGTGTTTTAAAAGTAAACAAGATAATGTAATGTGTAATTTTGAAGGATGTATTTAAAAATAAATGCGGAAAACACTTACAAACTCTTGTTTTGTTGGGGAACCAATGTTTTGAGTATTTTTATCTTGACATTTTGGTTAAAATATATTTTAATTATTGCGAGAATTGTTTTGTTGATAAATTTTTTTATTGTGTTGCAAATGAGTTACACTTTATTTAGTAATGTTAATATTAGTGTTTAAATACTATAAATATCATTCAGTTTAATGGGTTGTAAACAAAATAATGCTCAGGTTTAAGCCATTCTTAGGGAAGGTTCCATTTAGAATAGAGACACTGTTTAGCATTGTTAAACTATTGCGTTTTTGTGAAATTTGATTTATAGAAGACGGCTTATTTAACTTAAGGTAGTAGAAAGCAAGATTTACTAGTAGTAGCGCTTGAACTTGGCGTTGAGGATGTCTAAAACTTGAAAAATTCTATATTAGAAGTGGGTGGATACGAAGATGATTTTGTAAAAGAGATTTTGAATTTGGTAATTGAAGATAGGAAAAAGAAAGGACAGAACGAAGAAAAAATAAATCAAAACGAATAGGAGGAGAAAGGGAGAATCAGGGAAGCGTAAGAACATGAGTTGGAAATGAAAATACTGGAACAATTACAGAAATCTTCAGAACAAAAAGATGAATCAAAAATTGATATAACTTCAAAAATTCAATTGTCACAAGATTGTTCCGAAGTCTGATAAAAACCGTGATGAAATGAAATTATTTTCGATAAATTTTGAAAAAAGGGCAGAAACGGCAGTACCAAAGAAGGATTATGTAGCTTACCTGTTGGCAGTTTTAACGTCGGAAATTGCGAATATGCTAGCTAGAGAATCCCCGGAAGATGCAGTTAATTACGATTTCGTGAAAACTCTTATTTTGAAAGATACAAACTAGACAATGGGAAATTAAAGCAGTGTTTCTACAGACATTACAAAATACCAGAAAAATCATGGAGGGACTGTATACAAGAGCTTGTAAGTTATTTCACAAAATTGATTACAGAATTAAGTATTAACACATTCGAGCAATTAAGAGGCTTAATAGTAACCGAACAATTGAAATTTGGTGTACCTGTAGAAATAAGAGAACATTTTCTAGAAAACTGGCTCCCATTTACAACGCCATTAGAAATTGCAGAAAAACGTGATGATTACGAGAGACAGTTTTAGAAGAAAAAATTATCTAATTCTCGGAATAAAAGTTGGAATAATTATAGTATGGATTAAAAAAAAACATGCTAGAGATAGTAAACCGAATTTGAACACAAGTTTGAAACATTTGTCGGAGTTCAATGAGATAAAAGAGAGTTGCGCACAAAATACGCCTGTTTTGTGTATGGCAAAGAAGGACATTTAAAGAAGGCCTGTCCAAATTTAATACAGCGGGACAAAATAGTGGAAAAACTTCCAAAACTGATCTTGAGATAAAGGGTTACATGCAATTTGTTTGAATATGAATTTTCCGGTAGAAGAAATTGATGGAAGACTCCTTAACAGAAATCTAGGAATCGGTAACCAGAAGTTTCAGGGATAGTGGTGCGGAGATTACAGTGCTGCGGGAATCGAGGATGCCAGAAGAACATTTACAGTCATGTGAGAAAGTATTTTTGAGACCCGCAATAGGGAGTCCTATAGAAGCAAAGCTTGTTTCCGTTCCGCTCAATCTTCGATGAAAGATGAGGTCATTCCATATGTTCCAGAACAGGTTGCGTTAATGGAAGGATTACAAAAAGAAGCTTTGGTCACACCCAAGGTTTTTGCTATGTTGACAGAACAGCAAAAGTTGTACTTAGGAGATGAGGTAAATATCACCCCGGTTGAAAGAAGCAAAGAAAAATCTGTAATTCAATGGGGAGGGAAAGTGTCCAGATGGGAATGTGGAAACAAATCTAGAAAACGAAGACGAAATTCAGAAACTCCAGATTTTGAACTAATTCCTACTGTGGTCGAGGCAGCTCTTTTGCCCGAAAAGTTTGTAACGAGGACCAGAAGGAAAGTTCTTCGGTTTCACGAGCGCAATTGTTAAAAAAGGAGAAAACGGCCTGTTCTACACTATGAAAACGCTTTGAAGATGGAAAGCGGAAGAAAAAGAATTGTTGGATTGAATCTGGTTTATTGTATCATAGAGCCGAGGTTGGAGGTCAAACTATACTCATCTTGCCGTACTTGCTTGTAGAAGACAAGAAATTTTTAGATTATCACGTGAAATACCAACTGGCAGACATTTAGCTGCTAAGAAAACAAGAAATAGGATCGATATGTCATTTTGGTGGGAAAGAATACCAAAAGAAGTAAAACAACTATGCGCTGCTTGTCATGATTGTAAAATGCGCAGAAAAATAAAAATAACAGACAGAGCTCCTAATGAGCTGTCAGAAGACCAGAACTCCCATTTTAAAAAGTAAATGTATATATATTGGAACCAACTGAGCCAAAGTCCTCTCGAGGCCATCGATACATTCTTGCTGTATGGATCAACGCAGTCTTTGGCCGAAAGCAATACTTATTAAATCATTGACCGCAAAAGCAGCTTGCGACGCTTTTATTAAAATATTTGTTAGAACTGGAATTCCTATAATGATTTCCATGGACAATGGAGGGAATTTTACTTCAAAACTAGGAAAATAACTTTTGAAATGATTAGGGAGTGTGCCTGAATTTTCTACTCCAGGATACCCACAAGCAAATGGATTGGTAAAAAGATGGGTGGGAATGATGAAATCGATGCTAAAGTCTCATGGTTGAGATTGGGAGAAACAACTACCATTTCTGTTATGGGCATATCGAGAAGTCCACAATGCCACACTGGTGTTGCACTATTCTTGTTTGTGTACGGATGCGAACCTGTAGGACCACAAGCTATCTTAAAATCAAGCTGAAAAGATGAAGTGGTACCTCACTAAGAAATTGGTCAGTCGAAGCAGATTACATGCAAAAATTACGGGAACGTTTAAAAGATGCGGCAGGATACTCAAAGACCGTTTCTGGAGCACAACAACAGTGATACGTTCATCATCATGATTTAAGGTCAAAATGCATTCTCTGTCGGCGATTAAATGATAGTACTAATCCCCGATTCCACCAACAAACTTTGTTAAAAATGGAAGGGACCAAGAGAGGTAGTTATACAAAAATCGACGCATTCCTATGCTATCAAGCTAGCTGATGGTAGTATTCGACATCAACATCAGAACAAATTCAGAAAATATAATCAACCTATTAGAGCTATTTGTGTGATTTATGAAGTCTGTGAGTAGTTTGAAGAAGTACAACATGCCCCGGTAGAGCAACACAGGGTCGTTGATGAAGAACTACAGAAAAGTATTAATTCGAGAAATTTATCGCAGAACAACAAAAAGAACAAAAAGCACTTATTGAAGAATATATAGAGTGGTTTTTAATGGAGAATTGAAGAGAGCCAAAGTTGGCTCGCATAGCATAAATTAAAAAACTGGTGTTGTAAGAAAACAACCACATTTTTATAAAGTACCAGAAACTTTGAAAGCTAATGCAGAAGAGCAAATACAAGAATTATTAAAGAAATATCTCATAGAACCTTCTTCAGCAGAGATAATCTATTCATTGGAGTGTGTAGCTAAAAAGGGTGGAACAATCAGACTGTGTGTAAATTATAGAGCATTAAACTTCGCCACCAAGATCTCTCCTTTTCCCATGCAGAATTCCGACATTCTAAAATTTAAAGCTGGTTCAGCAAAATATTTGACTTCATTAGACATTTTAAAGGAATATTGGGAAATACCACTCGACGAGAGTAGTCGTGTATTGATCAGTTTTGTGTCATCAAGAGAGCAGTACCAATGAAAAGTAATGCATTTCGGATTTTTCGGAGCTCCGGCTACTTTCCAAAAAGAGATGAATCATGCCTTGAGACCGCATAGTGAAAATGCAGAAAGCTTTCTTGACGATATTACATTTTTTTCGTCTACCTGGGAAAAAACCTGCAACATATAAGAAACATATTGAAAACTTTAAAATCGCTAAATTTTTCTGCTAACTTGACAAATTCTCCTTTACTGCATTCGAGCTAAGATATTTGGGACATATTGTAGGGTCAGGAAAACTTTAACCTTTTCCCGAAAAGCTTGAAATAATCAAACATCTCAAAACTCCCAAGAAGAAAAACGGACTAAGCTATATTAGGCCTATTTAACTAATATCGAGAGTATGTTCCAAATTATGCTAACCTTGCAAAACCTTTGACAGACTTGTCAAAAAAAATGGTCCCAAATGATATTCCATAGTCGGGAAAAGTTGAAAAGTCGTTCATTAAGCTAAAAGAAATTTTATGTAAAGTTACAAACCTTTATACCCAGACATGTCCAAACCGTTCGAAATAAACACAAATGCTTCCATATCGGGTATTGGTGCATGTTTAATGCAGGGACAAAGATGGCATGTTAGAACCCATTACGTTTGCCAATCAAAAATTTACTCCAACTCAATCAAAGTGGAATACAATTGAAAGAGAAGCGTATGCTGTAATCTGGGCAGATGGGAAATTTTAAATGTGGCCTTATGGAACAACCATTATACTGCATGAGGATCATAATCCCCTAAGTTACAAAACAGAAGGAACTCCAAAGAATTCCTAATTAGAGAGATGGTCTTTGGCACTATCGCGTTATCAGGTAACAATTTCTCATAAACAAGAGATTGCTAATACAGATGTTTTATCTCGAATTTATAAGTATAAAAAATATTTCTTGTATTATTTCATTATTATTTATTTTTAATATGTATATGATATTAATGTGTATTTGTAATATGCATATTTCATTATATAGTGTATGAGAATTTTTATATGTAGGCAGTTGATGTAAATGCTCTTGATGGGACGAGAGACAAGGGGAAGGTATAAGACTTTTAAATAGGACTTTTAAGTGGGACTTTTAAGTAAGACTTTTGGTAGGACTTTTAAGAGTAGTTTCAAAGTGTGGGAATCCGTCCAACATGTGGAAACTAGAGGGAAGGTGTGAAGGTCGCCTATACTTCATGGCCCAAGAACATTTTTAAACAACACCAAATGGTAATCGCTGAAGAAAAGAGAGATGGTAGTTGTTCGTAAATGCGTGCTGCGGCCCGCTAATATATGATCGCCAGCATAAATCCTTTATTCTATCTTTCTTTTTTTTGGGGGGGGGGGGGATGTAATGTCCGCGCAGTGTTTCGTCTACAATTAAATACATTTTAATATAAATGAGCCTCTCTCGCCTGTTTATAATAAACAACATTCTAGTATCCATGTCCAACCTGATAAGTTGGAGTTCCATTAATCGGCGCTCTAATATATAAAGAGAAACTAAGCGATGGGGTTTTTATTCCTACGTTTCAAAAATTATATTTTTTTCACTTTAGAAAATTACTTTATCCTTACACACTTTATTAGAGTATTGGTAAGTGAGCAAACAAAATTATTTTCATTAATCAATTTTCTATTAATTGTTTAAACATACAATATATTTATTAATTCTTGTTCACTGTATATTACACATGTAACTTTTTTTCTTATTTTCAGAAACTGTGGGAAACAAACCTCCTTGAAGGAAATGAAATATCCAATAATATTTATTGCTACCATAGTTCAGCTAATTTATGTGTGTGAAAGCTGGAACAACTATGAATACGATAAATACAATGGATTCGGTACTGATCATACATAATGACTCTCCTTATATAGACTAAATATTCGATATTTTCTTTCCTAATAAATGTTTAATTGAATGTCAATTACAATAAAAGTGTAAATAAACAAAGGTATAGACTACACTAGCATCATCAGTTCATCACTTCATGACAATAAGCGAAAGAGAATTATTAGAAATATGTAATTTATTCAGCTATACATTTAAGTATTATAAGTAGTACTTGTAAATAAGCAAATTTACATTTAAATACATATGTATAAAGTAGATTGGGTAAAGATGCCGTAGTTTTTGGCTTAACTGTTTTAAAAATCACCTGCTGTATCATTACTTGTTATTCAAGGATGTCTTGGTAAAGTTTGAACTCTTGTGTATAATTTAAGAATTTATTTCATTTGACGGATATTAAAAGGTATACACATGTATCTTTTTTTCAGAAATCGTGGGAAACAAAACTCTAAAAGAATATTAAATACCAAAAAATATTCTTTATCATATTTATACATATGATAAAGAATATTTTTCATCTAATGATAAAGAATATTTTTCATCATTTTTGTTCATCTAATTTATGTGTGTGAAACCTGGAACAATAATAGATACAGTACTGATCATACACAATAAACCATTCATAGTATACTCATATCGATAAAATATTCGAGATTTTGCTGCTAATAAATGTTTATTTAAATATCTATTATAATAAAGGGTAAACAAACAAAGGTATCGACTACACATGCGTCATCAGTTCATGATTATACGATAATACTCGCAGGAGAATGATTGGAAATAAGTAATCTATTCAGCTGTACATTTAGTTATAATAAATAATACTTGTAAATAAGCAAATTTACTTTTAAATACACATGTATAGATATACTATTATTTTAACACAATCAAACTGATTGGTAAATTTATCATACGAATTGAATATTTCCAACTGTGCGAAAAATTGCCCAGACTTATCACCCAGTTAGCTTAACAAGTAAAGCATTGGCCTTGTAAGCCAAGTATTTGGGTTTGATTCCCTGCCTGGAAAATGTTTCGCTCATTTGGAAATATTAAATTTGTTTGACACATGTATAGAGTAGATTGAGTGAAGATGCCGTAGTTTTTGACTTAATTGTTGTGACAACTCCGACTGCCTAAATCAGATAATCACAGCAAGAGCTGCCACACAAAGAATTATCAACATACACATTGATTCTATAAAAAATCATATCATAAAAATTAGGTAAGACATGAAAATTCTTACCTCCTAAATTCCAATTCTACGAGAAAGTCGGGGTATCGGGTGTCCAAATCTTCTAAGCCTTCTACAGCAGCGTAAATATTGAAGACCACTTTAACTCAAAAACAATAATCTTCTTCATTTTCATACTTTTTAATAAAGACGAACACGAATCACAAAAAGACACACACAACAATAATATTTACAAATGGCCGTGACACTTTCACTATTACATCTTTGTTCTACAAAACTTCTAACTGAACTACAAAACAGAAAAAAAGAGAATTGAAATTAATAAACAAAAAATGTTCTCAGTCAAATAAAAAAGTTCGACGCATGCGCCGCAACTTTACGTAAGAGAGTAAAAAAGAGTTTCTTGTTTTCATTGCGCAATAGTTTTTTCCTGACAGGTGGTGGATGAAAGGAATATGAAATAAGTTCCAAATCCCGACATCCTCCCACCTTTGAGTTTCAGGGGTTCAGCTGGAACTCAAATTTTCCAATCAACTATCGGTTTGATAATGCGTCCATATCTTGAACGATGAACTAAAGAGTTGGAATCTCGGTTCTTGACCGAACCACTGGGAGGATCATTGGAATGTTCGTCCGAAGAACGTGAATTTTCCATTTCGTTGAAATGGCTTCTCATGAGATCATCATTTTGTGATACCTCTAAAGGTATTAGTCTACTTGTTGTTCTGATGAATTCACCACTTTTCATCTTTACCTTGACAAGTCGTACTTGTCCATCCTTAGATGGGAAAATTTCAGTTATTTTGGCCAGAGGCCAATCGATTCTTTTTTTATTGTCACTAGTTACAATTACGACGTCGCCTATTGCAAAAGGTTTCTCATTTTTCTTACTTTTATTAGGTTGTCGCAATTGACCTAGATACTCTGATCGAAATCTTTTACGAAGGTCTTCTCTTAGTTTTTGTTGGTAGGCATGTCTTTTATTCAACGATTCAGCATCCAAAATATCTATATCAGGTGTTCCACTACCCTTTACTTCTTGCAGAAACATTGATGGAGTGAGGGGTACAAGATCATTGTTGTCTTCGGAAACGTAGGTAAGAGGGCGGCTGTTGATTATACTTTCGATGTCACACATTACGGTTTGCATCTCTTCATAATTTAGCGAACTTTTTCCTAAAACTTTTCTTAGTATTCTTTTTGTCATTCCTATTAGTCGCTCCCACCATCCTCCCCACCATGGAGCTGAAGGTGGGATAAATTTCCAAGTAATTTTTCTGGATATACTATGATTTTGTACAGAATTCCAATCTATTTCTTTCAACAAATTTTCGGCCCCTACGAAATTTGACCCATTGTCTGTGTAGATAATAGAAGGCCTGCCTCTACGTGCGATAAATCTTCTCAAAGTTAATAGAAAGTTTTCGGTTGATAAAGAGGTGGCTAACTCAAAATGAACTGCTCTGAAAATTGCACATGTGTAAATTACTAGCCATATTTTCCTGTTTTCTTTAAGAATAAGCGGGCCGGCATAATCCAGACCAACGATTTCAAAAATGGCAGCTTCTCGAACTCTATCTAGAGGTAAGGGAGGAGTGGATATTTCTTGTGGCTTAAAATCGTATCTTCTGCATGTTACACAGTTTCTAATGATTTTCCTTACGGTTTTTCGAAATTTTAAGATCCAAAAATCTTCCCTCAAATTAGACATTAAAATTTGTACCCCGGCATGTCCTAGTTTTAGGTGTCTAGATCTAATTATTTTTTCAACTACGGGATGGTCATGAGGAAGTATGATAGGGTATCGAAAATTCATCGTATCTTCTTTCAGCAGTATACGTGATTTCAACCTTAGAACTCCAGCGGAATCCGTGATAATCTGGAACGATTTTAATCGATTATCTAGGGGGCCACTAAACGATTGTTCTTGAACTAATTTCAATAATTTACTTTCAGCTTCATTCTTCTCTTTTACAGTTAAAATACTATATTCTCTATCTTCTTTAGCTTTCTTGCAGTTTTGGTAAAATCTGTATATCCAACTAACTATGTTAACTAATTTTTCATACGATGAAAATTTTGTAAAAATTTGTTCATTGGGAATATCTATATTGTTCGCGCTAATTATTGTTTTTCTTCTTTCGGCATCTATAATTTCAAAATCTGGAAATATTTCTGATTTTGGCCATTCGTTAATTGGTTTCTTTAGCCACTGTGGTCCCTCCCACCATTTTTCTCGGGCTAAAACCTCAGCGGTACAACCCCTTGAAGGCAGGTCCGCAGGATTTAAATGGCCGGGAATGAAATGCCATTTTGAAGGATCACTTAAAGACCGGATTTCTGATACACGGTTATAAACAAAAGGCGCCCAATTTTCATTTCTTTTTATCCAATAAAGTGCATTGGCCGAATCAGTCCAATAAAAAATGTCAATATCATCTAATTTTAAATCCGTTTTGACACTATTTGCTAATCTAGCCCCAATATTGCAAGCCAACAATTCCAACCTCGGAATGGAAATTGTTTTCATAGGAGCAACTCGGCTTCTTGCTTGAACCAATTGACAGAAATTGTCATTCTCACCTTCAAACCGTATAAATATACACGTAGCATACGCTATTTTGCTAGCGTCACAAAAAACGTGCAAAGAATGCAGTTTATCTGCATCCCGAGAAAAACACCTAGGTATTTCAATAGTCCCTAATTTTTCTAATTGTTTTTTCCATTTTTCAAATTTTCTCTTGATAGAAATAGGTAATTCCGTATCCCATGTCACCTTAGCTTTCCAACACTCTTGTAATAATATTTTAGGTTCTAATGTTACAGGACACGTGTATCCGATAGGGTCAAATATTTTGTGTACAGCCGATAAAATGTTTCTTTTGGTTACTTTGCGTTCGTCTTCGGAAATTTCCTTTAAATCAACTGCTAAGGTGTCCCTACTAAAATCCCACATTAGACCCAAAACAGGGACTTTTTCCCCAGTCAAAACTTCTCGAAAACTATGCTCCCACCCGCGAAGCTCGAATTTTGCATCGCTAAGAAGGGTTTTTGACTCTTCGTTAAATCTGTTCAGTTGTTCCGTACTATTAACACTCGTAACACAGTTGTCTACATAAAATGATTCTAACAATTTAAGCGCAGTGTTTTTAAATTGCTCCGGTGCGTTTTTTAAATGATATTCTAACGTGGCACCTAAAAGATAGGGGCTACAAGAAATGCCAAATACTACTCTTCTATGTTGAAGAGTTATAATTTTTTGAGGGTCCCCTTCTTCATACCACAGGAATTTCAAGAATGAGCGATCTTTTTCTGTAATGCCAATTTGCAAAAAAGCCTTTTTTATGTCAGCAATTACCCCAATTTTTCCTAATCTAAATCTATTTAATATAGAAGGAATCAGTTCTACGAGGTTAGGCCCCTTTTCAATACAGTCATTTATAGACGGCGAATCCTTTTCCCGAGCTGAACCATCGAAAACTGGCCGCACCTTTGTAGTGGAGTTTTCTTTAAACACCGCTCTATGAGGAAGGAAATGCTCACTACCTAATGTTTTTTTCTGATCAACTTTTTCTATTATTTTCTCATCTAACCAGTCATCGAATACTTGATTATAATCGCTTAATTTTCCTACCCTTTTTAATGAATCGACGCATGTTTTTAATCTACGTCGAGCGATATTTTCGTAACTGGGTAAACGAGGGTGGCCCTGTATCCATGGAAGACTAACCTCATACCTACCCTCGTCATCTACTCTAATGTTACTGAGAAAATGTTCTTTAGTGGCTATTTCTATTTCCTCTCTACTCTTTTTCTCCCCAGGATCGCGAATTCCTAAAGTGTCAAGTTGCCATAACTCGGTAATTTTTGCCTCTTTGACATGCAGCGAAAAAATTAAATTGTTCATATTCTTATTTTCATAACCTTCAGTTTTCCCAAGAATTGTCCAACCTAAACGAGTGTCCATGCAAGCCAATCCGCCCTGTAATTGTTTTAAATGTCCGGTAAATAATTTCCCGGCGACATCTGCACCAATTAACACATGTATCTCATCAGGAGAAAATTCATATAATAAATCATTAACTTTAGTGACTCTATCAGTCAAAACTATTCCGTACCGCTTTATTTCCTTAATAAAGGGTCCTTCCGGTATACGTGAAATTTCAGAGCAAATTTTTTGTTGGTCTAATACCTCAAATTTACATCGGAAACTATTATCCATATTTCCCAAATTAATCAAATATCTATCGTGTAGTTCTTCACATTGTCGCCCCCCAAATAAGCTATGCACTATTCTCTCTTTACTTATGCTACTATATCCTAACATTTTAGCAGCAAATTTCGATATGTACGATCGCTGCGAACCCGTATCATATAAAATTCTAACATTTCGTACGATATCCCCATTGTATATACGTACAACCAATGTTTGGAGCAAAACTCGTTTTCTAGAAGTTGTATTCGCAAGCATACAATCTTTATTAGCAGTTGAATCCTGTTTAGAATTTTCGCCTAAATTAATTTTACTCTTTTCTATGCACATGAACTGGTGGTGATTTTTCCCGCAATGAGAACAGTTAATTTTACTTTTACAAACTTTTGCTAAGTGGTTGACATTGAAGCAACGAAAGCATGCTCCTTTTCTTAACAAAGCATCTTTTCTTTTCGCCAGTGTCATTTTCCATACCGCTCTACAATTTTGACTACGGTGTTTGTTTTCGCAAAAAACGCACTGTTCTTCCGATTTTTTATCATCCGCATTATACAGTTCGGCCGCCGTAGGAAGAGAAAAATGTTTATCTTTTCGATCGAATTTTGTTTCTCTGTTTACTGAAACATCTTTATCGAAAGAAAACCCACTCTTAGCTAATTTAACCTTTTGCTCCATCTCAACTTCAATCTGTAAAAATTGCATTAAAACATCTAATTTATTAATTCCCTGATTTTTATCTTTATCCTTAACAGTTAAAGTACCAAGATGTCTTTCCCATAATTTAAGAATATCTGAAGGCAATGCCGATTCGACCAATGGATATAAAATCGAGGAAAAATTTTCGCTCGATACTCCTAACATTTTCAATGACCGAAGATAAGTTTCGATTTTATCATATAATTTAACAAGCGACAATTTTTGCCCTTGTCCCAAGGAATTATTAATAACTAATCCTAACACTTCGCGTATATATACTTCAATTAAAACATCTGTCCTACCAAACCGTGCCTTCAACGATTGCACCGCTTCTGGATAGCTCTCGGCTGTGGGGGGAAAAGAATCCACTATTTCTCTGGCTCGCGATCCCTTCTGTGTAGCCATGATAAGGTACTGAATCTTATCTTCATTTGCTATAGTATTATCTTCGTGAATTTTCTCAAATTGCCCCCAAAAAGTTAACCAGTTTTTAATTTCACCGTTGAAAGGCTGGAGCTCTAATTTAGGTAACTTAAATTTTCTTCTTGTTGCCATGCTATCTAATGTTACGGAACTATCTGGATTAAGACCTTTTTCTAATTTTTGTATATAACGCGATAATTTAGTTTTTGTTTCGTAAAAAATCGTATTATATTTTTCGATAGAATCATATTCAGTATCAAAAGCATCTTGCTTACAGGTTGGGTCTTCAGACAAATTATCAAGAATTTGTTTATCTAAATTTTCAAGTTCGTTTTGTTTCGCTTCTAATCTAATAAGAACTGAAGACAAACTATCTAAATCATCACAATTAGCCTGTATAAGGTCTTCAATTTCTTTAGTTAATTTCGTAAAATTTGAACGCACTGGCGTTCTTAACTTTCGTAATTTTTCCATAATTCTAATTCAAAATTTTTTCTAATTTCTAATTCACTAAACTATGGAGCACCCGATCCCGGCAGGGATGCCACTTTTATGTGACAACTCCGACTGCCTAAATCAGATAATCACAGCAAGAGCTGCCACACAAAGAATTATCAACATACACATTGATTCTATAAAAAATCATATCATAAAAATTAGGTAAGACATGAAAATTCTTACCTCCTAAATTCCAATTCTACGAGAAAGTCGGGGTATCGGGTGTCCAAATCTTCTAAGCCTTCTACAGCAGCGTAAATATTGAAGACCACTTTAACTCAAAAACAATAATCTTCTTCATTTTCATACTTTTTAATAAAGACGAACACGAATCACAAAAAGACACACACAACAATAATATTTACAAATGGCCGTGACACTTTCACTATTACATCTTTGTTCTACAAAACTTCTAACTGAACTACAAAACAGAAAAAAAGAGAATTGAAATTAATAAACAAAAAATGTTCTCAGTCAAATAAAAAAGTTCGACGCATGCGCCGCAACTTTACGTAAGAGAGTAAAAAAGAGTTTCTTGTTTTTCATTGCGCAATAGTTTTTTTCCTGACAGGTGGTGGATGAAAGGAATATGAAATAAGTTCCAAATCCCGACAATTGTCTTTAAAATTCACCTGTTATATTTATTTGTTATTTATGGATGTCTTGTTAAAGTTTGAACTCTTATGTATAATTTAAGAACTTATTTCATTTCACAGAAATTATATAAAAAGCATCAAAAATGTTGTTTTTGTACATTTTATATTTTCTTACTCCGATGCCCAGTAATATGACCATTTATTTAGGGGTGAGATTGCTGTCTAGAGTTTCAAAAGTAAACAATAATTTTTGTGAAGCATAGTGAGGCGAATAAAAGTAACTTTAATATTTTAGACATACCAAAGCTGTTAAATTACTTACTGTGAGGAAATTAGAAAAATATAACTGTAACAAATGTAGGGAAGTTAATAAAAGAACAAACTAAAATTTGAAAATAAAAATATTATTTTCTACTAAACCTTTAAAAGAATTATGGCTTTTATATATGCCTATTTTTAAGCATTATAACAAGTTTAAATACAGTAAAGCCACTGTAAAAAAGTGAGTTAGAATCCAGTTTTTAACTCATAGGCTATCCAAGCCTGAGAGCCTATGTGTTCGCCTGTTCTGTATGTAATGTATGTGTGTAACGCGATAACTCATGATAAAGATTATCCGATTTACTTGCAATTCTGGATATAGATATGATAAGGCGCTTTCTTGATTAAGTTTGGTAGTTCATTTTATAAGTATAAGAGAGGAATCTTGGGCTAATACTCCTCCTCTTAATTTATATAAATGGGATTTTCATGCAGAATTATCAGATTTGGTTCAATTTTAAAATGTAGGGTCATTCTGATTTGGATACTGTTCATAGTGATAGGATGCTTCCTTGATTAATTGTGGGGTTCTTTTGTTAAGCATGAAGGAGGTTTACGGTGATTACGCCCCCTTAAATTTAATAAATGATTTTTTAAGCAGAATTATTCGATTTGCTTTAAATTTTGGATGTAGGTTCTTTCTGATAAGGCAAATCTTTGAATATTTTGGAAATTAATGGTTAAGTAGAAAGGAAGGGGATAACTCCTCTTAAATTATATAAATGCTTTTGTGCTGAATTATTCGATTTGCTTTGAATTTTGAATGTAGATTTTTTATATGATAAAGAATATTCATGATTAGTTTTGTGGATTCAATGATTAAGTATAAAAATAGGAAATTGGGGTCTATATCCCCCTTAATTTATTTTTCAAAGGGTATTCTTTCTTGAAAATATGAGGCTGTAATATACAATTAGTATGCGCAACCAGTGAGCTCAATGCCATCAGTTTAACTAGGCAATATTCTTTTTTATTATTTCATAGTTTTCATAGATCCCTTTATTCTTCATTTCATTGTATCTGTCACATCGCCGTCTTTTGAATATTCTCTTTTTCTAGCCTTTTGGTGTCTTCTTATCTAATTCTTTTATAGAAAGACTTGAGACATCTGGAAATTCGCAGATGCTATTTATTTTGGCTTTTATATGCCCTTTTAAAGCAAGACGCCCGTTCCCCTACTAAAATGAAGAAGCAGAAATCGGCCGCCATTTTTGCTTTGCAGAAAGATATGGCACGAGTACTCTCTAAAAATACTTGATTTATTTCTCTGTATTTAATACTAGCTGTTCTGCCCGACGTTGCCCGGGTTCATCAAAAAATAGCAAGAATTGCGAAAAAACTTTAAAAATCATAATCAAAACCTCGAAATTTTTTTTAAATGCTGCACGAATTTCGTCTAAACTTCGTTGAAAAGAGATGGGCTAGAAAATTGAAGTTGGATTATTTTTACTAATGTGGAAAAATCTTACAAATCGCAAAAAACATTAAAAATCTCATAAAAATATAAAATAAAATTCAAAAATTGTGTTTCAAAATTCGAATAAACTTTGAAGAAAAGAGATCAGAATTTAATAAATTCGGCCAAAAATTGAACCTCCAAAAAATCGAAGCGGGTTGCGAAGAAACGTAAACATCGCTTTAAAAATGGCAAAATTTTCAAAAATCACGGAACTCAAAATTTACTCTACTTAGATAAATGTTTAGAATCTAATTAATTTGATAATGTAAAAAGCATTGAAATACGAAAAAACTGCTAAAAAATCGCAATAAAAATCTTTAATCGCACAGCAGAAAATTTATCATATTACCAAAGAAATTAAAAACCGAATTCCTTTTCCGTATTTGAAAAAAATCGCCGTGAATTAAAAAAAAAGCATACTGCATTAAAAATTGCTGTTGATCAAAATAAGAGAGCAAAACAATTACAGTAAAGGATAAAAGTTTGAAACCAAATCCTTATTAGTCTAGAAATTTAAAATAGAATTCCTTTGAATCACGCACCCTGTTCTTTGTTTACATTTTTATCATGTATTATAAACCATTTTAAAATTTAAAATAAAGCACATTGTTATATTTCCAAATTTTAACAAAATCGCGTTCTGTTAGTTCCATTTTTTACCACCAGCTAGCGCACTGTATTCTTCAAAAACTTTATCAAAACGATACTCTGTTAAACAACCTCAGGTGATATATTACTCGAGGGGGTAGCGGTCTTAAGCAAGAATTTAAGATATTTTATGAAATTGCTATTCGAAAATAGTGGTAACTAAATTTTTGACATGTTAGGTAAATTTCGCAAAAAAAAAAAAATACTCCTTATTGCATTCTCAACAGCTCAAGATTTTGGTAGAACAACTATGAAAAAATAAATGCTAAACGCAAAAAATCTTGAAAAAGCGTTAAAAATCACATTGAAAATCGCATTAAAAATCGTTAAAATCTAAAATTCGTAACAAACACAAAATTTAAGGTTAAAAGTTTGAAACGGTTTTCTTTTTATCAATCTCAAAAAAAAACCGCAAGATGAGAAAAAACACTAAAAATCGCTTTAAAAATTCGTTAAAAATTCAAAAATCGCTGTAAGAATTCCGAATAAACTTTGCTGAAAAGAGAAAAAAAATGCTATATTGGGTTAAAAGAATGAAACCGTATTTCTTTCCCTAATGGGATAAAACTGCAAAAAGAACGCTAAAAATCGCCTAAAAAAATTATCAAAAAAAAAATCTAATCTAAAAATTGAAAATCGGGCTTCGAGGTGCAAAACTATATGTATAAAAGTACCTTACCTCCACATTTTGTAACTCTACGTACAGCAGACTCTTCAGAACAGCGCTGACACACACACAAACTTGTCTCTTTATTATTATAGATTTAAAAAAATAGTGTTCTATTAGTTCCATTTTTCACCACCAGGTAGAGTACTCTATTCTTCAAAAACTTTATCAAAACCATACTCTGTTAAATAACCTATCAGGTGATATATAACTCGAGGAGGTAGCGGTCTTAAGCAAGAATTTAAGATAGTTTATGAAATTGCTATTCGAAAATGGTGGTATCTAAATTTGTGACATTTTAGATAGATTTCACAAAAAAATACTACTTATTGCAATCTCAACAGCTCAAGTTTTTGATAAACAACTATGAAAAAAATAGATGCTAAACGCAAAAATCTTCAAAAAACGTTAAAAATCGCATTGAAAATCGCATTAAAAATCATTAAAATCTAAAAATCGTAACAAACACAAAATTTAGGGTATTAGGCTAAAAGTTTAAAACGATTTTCTTTTTATCAATCTCAAAAAATAGCCGCAAAATGAGAAAAAAACACTAAAAATCGCATTAAAAATTCGTTAAAAATTCAAAAATCGCTGTACAAATTCCGAATAAACTTTGTTGAAAAGAGAAAAAAAAATGCTATTTTGGGTTAAAAGAATGAAACCGTATTTCTTTCACTAATGGGATAAAACCGCAAAAATAACGCTAAAAATCGCCTAAAAAAATTATAAAAAAATCTAAACAAAAAATCGAATATCGGGCTTCGAGGTGCAAAACTACATGTAAAAAAGTACCTTCTCTCCAAATTTTGTAACTCTACGTGTAGCAGTCTCTTCAGAACAGCGCTGACAGACAAACATCCTTCTCTCTTTATTATTATAGATAAGACAATAACTAACCTAAGATAAACAAATAAAGAAGTCACGAAATAAAATTTGGACACTTACTGGAAGTGTTACGACAAAATAGCAATAAAAAAGCACAACTTAATACATATTACCTCTGACAATAAATTTCGGTGAATAGTCCTGTAACATTAATGTAGATGAAATATTAACGAAAGTTACCATACCCCTTTGAAATAGTCATCTCCCATAACTATGCACCGCTGAGATCTATTATACATGTCCTGGGAAATTCGCAGGAAGCCTTCTTTTGGGATGGAGTTCAAAAGCTTCGTCACGTTTCGTTGGATGTCAGCAATATGGTAAATCTCTTTCAAAGTGAGTTTGAGTGGTGAAAATAGGAATAAGTCTGGAGGATTGAAATCTGACGAGTATGGTGGATGTTCAATTTGCACCAACCCTCATGAATTTCTCTCGGTGTCTTGCAAAGCTTAAAACCAAACTTTAAATTCATCTTTTGTTCGTTCATCTCCCTGTTCTCAGTTAAGAACCAACACATTGAACAAGCACTTAGTAAAGCACGTCTTGCACAGAACATAAACGACGCTCAATTAAACAACCGTGGGGGAAGATGGTCAACATCTGCCTCTATACAGGTGCAACGTTTTGTTTCTCCAGTGTTGCCAGATCGGTCGTTCTGAATTCATTCACCGAACTTTATTGTCAGAGGTAGTATATATATTTTTAAAAGAAATAATCCTAAAATAAAGGAATCAGTAATAAACCTTCCTCATTACCCCGAGCGGCGTTTTCTTACAATGACTATACACTATATGGCCCTTGATTATCGGACACTTGTGATTTTAGACATTTTGTTAAATATCTAGAAAAATACATGAGGAATCATCTCGAAACTCTTAGTGTATAAATATAATAGTATAAGTCATACATCTCCGTGAAGATTTTTTCCCGAAACTCCAGGGGGACCGTCAAGAAACTAAAAAAGAATGAATATCTTTTTAATAACCTTGTCAAAACTAATGTCAAAAGCGCTCAAACCCTAGATTCTGATTGAATGCCTTATTGTAATACGCCTTGTTCATTTTTATGCAAATAGCATGCATACTCGCAGAATAATTAAGGTTTTTATAAAAATGGTTCCAAATTTTTCCAAGTTTTTTCCTTATAATTTTCAGAGTTCCTATAATAAAATAATATTTTTTTTTCAGAAAATATGACAAGCAACATTGCACACAGTACCCTGTAATCAGAATTAAAAAATAATGAAAATTGTATACAAAATGAGTTGGTTTACTAAATATTTTTTTACTGCGCATTCGTCAACGATATCAAAATTTCATTTGCATATTATATTAGCTAAATGTATAGAGCAACTTTTTTGAAAGTCACAAAATCATAACTTGAAAATTCTGAAAATAATCGTCAATTGAATAAGTTGAAAATCCGTTATTCTCAAAATGAAGCAAAAACAAGAGGGGTTGTATCCATATATTCATTGATTAGTGTCAATATAGAATACACAATACGGGATGTACTACTACATTTGGATAAAATCCTTTTTTTTTTTTTTTTGCTTCATTTTGGAAACAACGGATTTTGTCCTTTTTCTATAGACGATTACTTTCAGAATTTGCAAGCTATGATTTTGAGACTTTTACAAAAGTTGCTTTATACATTTAACTAACATAATATGCAAATGAAATTTTGATATCTTTGACGCATGCGCAGTAAAAAATTATTTAGTAAACCTACTCATTTTTCATACAATTTTTATTATTTTTTAATTCTGATTACAGGGTACTGTGTGCAATGTTGTTTGTCACATTTTCTGAAAAAAATATTATTTTATATTAAGAACTCTGAAAATTATAAGGGAAAAACTTGGAAAAATTTGGGACCATTTTTATAAAAACCTCAATTACTCTGCGAGTATGCATGCTATTTGCATAAAAATGAACACAGTGTATTACAATAAGGCATTCGATCATAATCTAGAGTTTGAGCGCTTTTGCTACATTAGTTTTGACAGGGTTATTCAAAAGATTATTCATTCTTTTTTAATTTGTTGACGGTCCTCTATGGATTTTCGGTAAAAAATTTTCACGGAGATGTATGACGTATACTATTATATTTATACACTAAGAGTTTCGAGATGATTCCTCATGTGTTTTTCTAGATATTTAGTAAAATGTCTAAAATCGTAAGTGTCCAATAATCAATGGCCATATAGTGTAAATATGAAAACAATGTGGTTTGTCATCATGTACAACATGGTTTCTCACATCAAGTTACCCTATGCATTAAATGTTGCCAATCTTGGAGACAAGGGCAATTTCAAAACATACAAGGCGCAATTTGTTCAACTTGCTCTGCTTGGCGAATATCTGTATGTATATATAAATACCAATACACAATATACAGGGTGTTTATAAAGTCCCGACCCATTTTGATGTTCAATAACTCATAAAATATTAAAGATAGATTAAAATTAATAACATAAATGGTTAGATAGACTCAAAAAGTTTCATTATCCTTGTCAGTGAACTTCCACGTGTGGCCCTTCGTCGCACGGAGAATATCAAGTCGATCGCCAATTTCACGCCAGGTAGCGGCAAGCATGTCGGCATCCACAGAGGCTGTTGCGGTTGTAATTCTGGCTTTTAAGTCATCAATGTTCGAAACTCTCCTGTAAACATTATCCTTTACAAATCCCCAAAGGAAAAAGTCCAGCGGCGTTATATCAGGTGATCTGAGTAGCCAAGGAATTGGATCTCCTCCCCAATCCTTCTGCCTGGAAAATGGTCATTCAAAGAAGTACGAACGATATCGTACTGGATTCGTGAAAATTTTCAAATTGCGGTTTTCGACGGATTTACACGCTTTAGAGTTCAGAGTTCAGAGAACCACTGTAGCGCTGCTTTGTTCCATTTTCATGCTGTAGTATATGAGATAGAAGAAAGTTTTGGGATTGCTTCATCCGGCTAGCTTTATTTTTAAATCGGCAGTCCAAAAATAGTTTGAAAAAGAGGTTTCTAAGAGTATAGATGGACATAAACACACAATTTAATCAAACTGCACAGCATTTATCAGAAATAAAATTCAGGCGTCCTTTTTAAACTAACTGTTTTCTACAATGAGATTTAAAAAAAATTCGGATATTGACAAACATGTGTCAAATATTAATTCTAAGCACAAAACGAAATGGTGTTCTCCCAAAATTTTCATAACGTTTTTGTTTATTGCTAGCAATAGTTTTCTTATAAATTATTAGTTATAAGGATAGGCTACAAATGGCAGAAAGGATTAAAAAATAGATTGTTTTCATCAATAAGAACAAAAAGAGATTTAGATCAATAGAGTTATTTCTGAAATACGTAAGTATATCTATATTTTCAAATAATCTCTTGGTCTTTTCAAAAATATTTTAGATACAATGATAATAAAACAAAAAAAAATAATTTTAGTATGGCGAAAACTTATTGACATCTACTGCATTTCAGAAAAACCAGAAAGGGCTAAAAATGTAAAAAAATTTAAATTATTATAAATATTTGTCATAAATAATAGGATTTACATATTTACACATTATAAATTTGCGAGAGTTTGTATTTCTAATTATATATTAGCAGGATTACATAAAAATTTCCATGTTAATATTTCCCACCAGTTTCAGAACAGGCTACTGTGATGACGCAGAGCAATCTTTCGGATTTGTTTGCATTTACAAATTTGGCTCGAAATTAAGTGTTTAAGAAATTAGTTATTGAGTATAATTTTAAGAAATGGTACTTTAAATATATATACAATTTACAAAAGTATTAGTTTGTGAATTATGTTATATGTTAAAAGATTGAATAATCGTTGCATTTTAAGATCATTCAATGTTGGTGTTTCTATTAAACCGAATAATAAAGTTAGTTCTTTCTTTAATAAGCATAAATTTCAATACGATAAGTCTAAATTATCCAGTGCTGTCTTTGTCATTCCCCGTGGAGATTGCGAAAATATATACATTAGTGAAACTGACAGATCTTTTTAAATTTACCTGAAGAAATATATCAGTGCAATGAAAAGCGGTAATTTAAATTCTGAAATTTCCCATAGCATTGTCTTTAAACGAAACACACCCAGCAGTTTGCGAACGCCAGGATTTTAAAATCGGGTTGTAACAATTATTAGGGCAGATTACTCTTCGAAGGTTGGTTCGCATGTTTATGATTGCCAACTCTGACTGATGCTCGTTCCGTTCCTACTGAATATTATCTTTTTCTAAAAAATAAGTAAATGGAAATGTTCTTGATTTGTTCCACTGTTTGTTATGCAATGGTTATTCATTCGTACTGATGAGGACTTGCTATTAACTTGGTTAAACGTTTACTTTTTGTATTTTTAAAGGTATTTTAGTATTGTTATTTACTGTATATAAATTAGTTTTTTTATGTATTCAAGTTTGTCTTAGTTTACATTATTCAACATTTTAATATATATATATATATTTTTAGTTCAAATTTTAAATGTATGTGTATTGCAAATATGTTATATATCTTTCAGATATAGATCAGTCTTGGAGAGGCGCCAGTAAGTGTCCTGAACTTCGGAAGCCGAGATTTGCACATATGCGTTGCTCATTAAATATGGGTAATAGGTAAATATTTATTTATTGCAATTTGATTTTTTAACAACATAACGACTTTATGAGGAAAGGAAACTCAGTAATGTATATTGAATCTTGTCTGGAGTAATCCTGGTAAATGGATTAATATGGGAAGTAATGTTAAAAATTATAAAATGCTAAGCAAAGTTGAAAATATAAAAATGATAGACGTTATTCAAAGCAATAGTCAAACTATTTTTAGACATAAACACAAATACATATTAAGGAGTAGAAACCCACCGAGTTCGACGAATGAAACTGTTTAAAAGATTGATTGAATTCGAAATAAAAAACATAACTTCATTAAATAAACGATCTTATATTGAGTTACCTAACTCTTAAAGCAAATATTATTTTTTAAAAAGTTTATTTTCAGTTTTTCAATTGCTGAGAAATTAAACTTTATTCACATGCGCAACTAGTAACATGCAATTAAGATAGGAATTATGAAATTACTGATTGAGGTTTTTATTACATAAAGAAAATGTTGGAAATTGCAAGTCAGATGTAGCAAATAAGGTGCGTTCGTACTATAACTAAGTTTTTAAAATACAGGGTCATTCATAATTCCCTCCGGGGTTTCGAAACGTTATAGCAAAAAAAACGAAGACGAATATGAAAAAAAAAAAAAAGAAATTATTCAGAAACTATTCAAGTTTTACTTACATACATTACAGATATTCTATCTGTGAACCCTTGGTCACACGGCATACATCAATGCTATAGTCCAGTTCCTGCCATACTCTACTCAACATGATACTGTCTATGTTATTGATAGCACGTGTTATCCTTTCACGCAGGTCAGCTAAATCACGTGGCATAGGTTGTACAAAAACCTGGTCTTTCAAAACGTGAAACGAGAAATGCAATCTGCTGGAGTCAACGCTTGCACCAGTCCCAATCTGTACAGCTTCAAACAAAGACGTTTTTGCAGAATTCGCCACACTGTTAGTTGAGAGATCCTCAATTCTCGGCTCCCGCTAGCGGTTGATTTCGTCGGGCTCCTTAAAAACGTTTCCTGTACACGATCTACGGTGTCTGCAGATGGACCAGGCTGACCACTTCGTTTCCTGTCACATAGGCATCCCGTTTCTTTAAATTTCCGGTACCACACATGAATTGTTTTGTCAGTTGGTCCCTGTTTTCGATATTTATTACGAAAGGCCCGTTGAACTGACACCACTGATTCAGATTTTGCAAACTCCAACACACAAAAAGCTTTCTCTTTGCCTGTAAACGCCATTTTTCTTTACTACAACTGACTTCAATACAGATGTTACTGCCATCTACCGGCAAATAATTAAATTAAAACTTGAATAGTTTCGGAATAATTTCATGTGTTTATTTTTTTCATATTCGTCTTCGTTTTTTTACTATAACGTTTCGAAACCCCGGAGGGAATTATAAATGACCCTGTATACAGTACTTCAGATACAATGCAGTATACGAAATCCTTTGTGTGTCCCTGTAAGTACTAAATGTTTTCTGTTATACAGTGATTAAATTGTAGTAAACCTCAGCAACGTAGATTAATTTCATAAAATGTGAAATAGTTTAATATAATTTAAAGACACTCCAAACAATGATTCCCGCTATACTATTATGTCATATACATTTTCGTGTGGCCGAGAGGCGTGAGATTAACGTCTCAATCTCTGTGTCAATGGAGTGATAAAGATATTGATATTTAACAGCTTTGTGAGTAAGAATGGTTCTTGTCTTTAATCGTAGAGTCATATTTAAAAAAATTAAAAAAAGTTTAATTATAGTAGGAAAAACACCTCTTTAATAATGTTCTAATACCCATTTTGTCTCCTTTCTCTCTTTAATGATAGAATTAACGCAATTGCCACCAATGTGAAGAAAATTCATATATTACTTTTTAAATTACAACTATAATGTAACAAGTTGTAAATTGCACGTGAAGCGTAGCAAATGAGGGGCGCTTGTACGATAACGAAGTTTAAGATCTTGCTGCTATAGTCGACAGTACTTCAGATACAGTATAATGGTCGAAATTTTGTTTGTGTTCCGGTAAATATGTAGGAAGAAACTTTTATTGCACCTCAGCAACGTACATCATATTCATAAAATGTGAAATAGATTAATATAATTAACACACACCCCAAACGATGTTTTCCCGTATAGCATTATGTAGTTGAATACTTTTGTGTGGCCCTGGAATTTAATAATAAATATTCTTTGCATCACATATTGTAAAGAATGTATATTTTAATATATATATATATATATATATATATATATATATATATATGTATATGTATTTCATAGGTTTATATATTCTATTATATTCGAATGGGTGTAACACCTTTAAAATGCATTTGAAACACTTTTCTCCATTGACCGTAATGTAACGGAATACTTTTGATTGTCTCTGTAATTGATCGATGCATCCGATTCTCATAAAATTTGAAATGACTCGACAAAATTATGTAATAATTATATACTTTAAATTTCAAACGATTAAAATGCATTTGAAACTTTTTTTTCTATTGACCATAATATAACGGAATACTTTTGATTGTCTCTGTAATTGATCTATGCATCCTATTTTCATAAAATTTGAAATGACTCGACAAAATTATGTAAAAATTATATATTTTAAATTTCAAATAATTCGTTTGGGAAGTTTTGAGTTGTTATACGCGGACGGACGGGCGGACTGAACGACAATTATAGGTGCTACGTATTTACATAATTACAAAAGCACCTAAAAATGAGATTACTTTTTTTAAAGGAAGTGCAAGACATCCACAAATGAACTGCTTTCAATTAAAAAAAATAGATATAAAAATCGATTCAATAGAAACCTCAGGCCAGATGAATATAAAAAAGCCTTGTCTTTAAATATACAAGGTAGAACGCGTCGAAATTCGACGAAAGAAAATATTTAAAAAGAATCTGTTTCATTTATTTATAATAAGCCTATAGAATTAGTTACAATAAACAACGCACCTTATATTGCTAAGACTAACTTTTTAACAAATGGTATTTAATCTAAAATTAACAAAATACTGTTTTCATAAAAGTCAATGTTAGAAATTATTAAAATTAAACTTTAATCGTAATGTAAGCAGTTAAATATAATAAATATCTGTTATTATGACAAAGTCACAAATTAAGGCTCTTATGCTTGATATTCCAAAATGAAAAACAGCAAAATTTATTCCACTTTGACTGAATCATCCAATTTTCCAATGTGAAATCTACCCCATTTTCATCATCTCAAAATTTTCATATGCGCTTTCCATATCTGTATTCATATCAGTATTTTTTTTAACGGTATTCTGATTTGATCATTTTAAAATTATTTAAATTCCAAACTTCAAATCTCGTAAGTATGTAAAGTAAATTTTTAATAAACTAAAGATCATTTAATTAGTAAATAAAACCACAATTCATCGGGTTTTATAGTAGACGGTATTTTTGTCACAGCACGCAGTTTAATTTCATTTTTTTCTTTTTTCTTTTTTAAAAAAATCGGCAACGAAAAGATGTAGCCATCTGCTTTTTACCCCAATTTTAATAGAAATGAAATGCTTTTGCTGCTACAGTTGCAAAAACGGTATTAAAAATTACAAAAATAAAAAAATAATGTCACAAAAATAAATTAAGATACAGTTTTCAAACAAATTGTATTTTAAAGTGCATTTTTAACGCATACGATGGTGTAAAAATTGAAGATGTGGGATGTTTAGAAGTTTAAAAATTTACAGTAGCAAAATTTGCAAAACTGAAATTTCATTTCAAATTTCAAAGTGATGCCATTCGTAAAATGACGTATGCGTTATGCACATATACGTTTGGTTTTTATAATATAGATAGATAGGTTGCGTTAGATTTCTTTATAATCATTGTAAATGAGGTTGTCATGGTGGCAGTTCACCTTGGCGAAATATCGCCCCAATTTCGTGACAAATAAGAGTTGCTATATATGAAGCCAACTTGGCGATAGCTGACTAACTTGATGAAATTCACATATCTACTTTTTAGAGCATTTAAAAAAATATTTTTAAAAAATCCGCATTTTAATGGAAACATATTAACAAAATTACATTATTGTTTATTTGCATTTTAACAATATAATAAAACAATGTAAATTATATTTTAAAAATCACTGTAAACATTAACAGCTTTATTTTTATTTAGTGAGAAGAAAAATTTATTCTTTTCAGAGATAAATTCTTTATTTATGCTTAAAAATATATAATTAGGATATAATATATTTAGTTATTGCTCATATCATCTGTTGATTTGAGTTATTTAAGATTTAGCCTTAGAAGGTACTCGTTTGTTGCAAATTAATGTAAAATATTGGTAGCAGGACAATCAAAGCAAAATCTGTTGTATCCAAACATAACTAATTAAATTTTTTGAAAGATTCATATTTTTAAGGTACCTGTATTGGTATGCATTCGAAATCCACTTTTGTAAATTTTAAGATTACTAGGGGGGCCCGCCCCCCTGCTCGCTATGCTCGCCAACCCCCCGCGTAATCGCTTCGCGATTCCAAATTATTGGCTAACCCTGTTTGCTGCGCTCGCCATTACCCCATGGTATGAATAAGCAGTTGCAGACATTTCAAATGATGTGTCACACGACTGGTGTTGTAAAGAAATTAAAAATGTGCCCCTCTAGAGGGCAGAGTGGGAGGCGACACAAAAGACATCCATAATATGAATAAGCAGCTGCAAACCTCTCAAATGATACGTCACACGACTGGCGTTGTAAAGAAATTAAAAATGTGCCACCCTAAGGGGCAGAGTGGGGGTGACACACAAGACATCCATAAAATGAATAAACAGTTGCAGACCTTTCAAATGATGTGTCACAAATTGGTGTTGTAAAGAAATTACAAAATGCGCCCCTCTGAGGGCAGAGGAGGGGGTTACACAAGATATCCATAATATGAATAAGCAGTTGCAGACCTCTCAAATGATGTGTCACACAATTGGTGTTGTAAAAAAATTAAAAATGTACCCCCTGGGGGGCAGAGTGGGAGATGACACACAACACATCCATAATATGAATAAGCAGTTGCAGACCTTTCAAATGATGTGTCGCACAACTGGTGTTGTAAAAAAAATTAAAAATGTCACGCCCCCCTGGGGAGAGCAGAGTGTGGGGGTGACACACAAGACATCCATAATATGAATAAGCAGTTGCAGACCTTTCAAATCTTGTGTAACACGACTGGTGTTGTAAAGAAATTAAAAATGTGTCCCCCCTGGGGAGCAGAATGGGGGATAACACACAAGACATCCATTATATGAATAAGCAGTTGCAAATCTCTCAAATGATGTATCAAACGACTGGTGTTGTAAAGAAATTAAAAATTTGGCGAAATATTACAGTTATCGCCAAGTTGGCGTCACTATTGACAACTAATTTTGGTCGCCAAATTTGGCGATATATCGCCAAGTTGGCGACAAACTTGGCGATTGTTGGCGATGGTAACCTTTCCTCTCTTTATGGTAACCCATGCGGCGATGCATAGACGGAGCCCTTTCCTGATTGGTCTATTCGACTCATGGAAGGAGTGGACAACCCGGATTCGTTAGTTCCGGAAATCTTCCACATCAGCATCATTCCAGGAGTCGTTCCTTTTAAGGCTAGTTTTTTTTTTACTATAGAAGGAAAATTGGTGATAAAATTATTAAAAATAACGTAACAATATGATATAAACACGCAAATAAATAATTTAATTTGTCTTATTTTTTATTTTAAAAAATAGTATAAATTTTAACTAAAAAATTGCTATTTTCTTAGAACTATTTAAATTTAAAAATCTTAAATAGAAGGACAAATATGAATTTCATAATAAATATAACAATAACATATAGGAACTACATTTTTTAGTGAATATTTTACAAATTATAAATATACAAATACAATCAACAGTAAATTTCTGAAAAAAAAAATAATAATTTAAAAAATTTAATTTAAGAAATTGCACCAACCATTTGAAAAATGTTTCACTCGAAACATTCATCTATCATTTTAAGCTAAATACTAGTTGTTTTATTGTGTATTATCCGTGCCACTGCTATAAATGACTTTATACAATACATGCTGCAATTTGAAGGTACGGTTTTCGTCTAAGTTACATCACTCCATTGTCGCCAAGCATAAAAGTTGGCGACGAAAGAAACATTTCAAACTATGTAACATTGTTGGTGCGAAAGTAATCATTATTAAAATACAGATTTGGCATATACTGTTATACTTGCAAGACTTTCGCATATACTGTTTGATTTTACAGAGCAGAATTTTGGTGATGGAGGTTTTAAACCAAAGTCGATCGCAGCACATGCATTTCTGAATGGGTCCATCAGACATTGAATCAAAAAAGTTTTTTCCAGTTTTTCCCAAGCTTTTTAGTTTTCTTTAGGTGGTGGAAAATCAAGAGTAATAGCTATTACATTTTCCGGCTTGTTAGAATCACTATTGGCACTCAAATTTTCCTGGTTTGAACCGACCGATTGTAAAATGCCATGGATATTGGACTGGTCGCCCTCGAGACATAATGTTTTACAATTAATCGGTTCGGCATTAAATTGCTTGCTTCCTTTTTCGTGATCGTCTTTCAACACGTAATTGGTTTTCAGCGGCTCGATAATCTTTTGATTTTCTCGTTTTCTGCATTGAAAGACGTTTTTGCGCCAAACCAAATACAGTACTACTTAGTTATACCGTCGACCAATTTTGCCAAATGATACGAATCGCCAAACGAATAAGCAACTTATACATGTTGACTAAGTTTTTATTTTAAATAACAAAAGAACAAATAAATTAATGTGCATTAATAAAAAGTCGAAATAAAAATCACTTTATGATTGTTTAAGTACGCGTATAGTGTTTAATGTCATTGAATGCGACATTCATGGTCATTCATTTCTTTGGCTTCGGCTTTTTCCGTATCTCTTAATTGCCGTCTACCCATTTTTAAATTTGTTAGTTTTCTCCTTTATTACAATGATTTTAAACATTTTAATTTCCTATTCAAATAAAAATTCTTCTAAAAGTAAAGAATTTAATTTAAATTCAAATAAAAATTCTTCTAAAAGTAAAGAATTTAATTTAAATTAAAAAGTGACCATGTCATTTTGTCAAGCCTCCACCGAAAACAACAACCATTTTTCAATGGTTAATAAATTAAAGTTGTACAAATTATAAACTTTTCATCATTATAAGAATAATCAACGTTCTTGGAGTATATATTTAAAACCTAATTCATTTTTGTTTTATTCATTTAACTATAATGTAATGAGTAAACAATTTTTAAGCACAATTTTACCAAAAAAATCGCTTTTGGAAAAATAAACAACTTCCTACTCAGTTTTTTAGCTCACAGGCTATCATAGCCTGAGAGCTTATGTGCCCGCCCGTTCTGTATGTATGTGCGTATGTGCGTAACGCGATAACTCATGATAAAAATATCCGATCCTCTTAAAATTTTGTATGTAGGTATATCCTGACAAGGCGCTTCCCTGATTAGTTTTTGAAGTTCATTCGATATGTATAAGAGGGGGAACGGGGGGCTCATGTCCCCCGTTAGTTGATATAAATGGGATTTTCATGCAGAATTAAGTTTTCAAAATTTAGATTAGGATCATTCTGATGAGGCGATTCCGTGACTGTTATTAGGTGTTCATTGAATAAGTATAAATAGGGGGAACAGGGGTTCTAATCCCCCCCCCACCCGTTAGTTGATATAAATGGGATTTTCATGCAGAATTAAGTTTTCGTTTAAAATTTAGATTAGGATCATTCTGATGAGGCGATTCCGTGACTGTTATTAGGTGTTCATTGAATAAGTATAAATAGGGGGAACAGGGGTTCTAATGCCCCCCCCCCGTTAGTTGATATAAATGGGATTTTCATACAGAATTAAGTTTTCGTTCAAAATTTAGATTAGGATCATTCTGATGAGGCGATTCCGTGACTGTTATTAGGTGTTCATTAAATAAGTATAAATAGGGGGAACAGGGGTTCTAATGCCCCCCCCCCCGTTAGTTGATATAAATGGGATTTTCATGCAGAATTAAGTTTTCGTTCAAAATTTAGATTAGGATCATTCTGATGAGGCGATTCCGTGGCTGTTATTAGGTGTTCATTGAATAAGTATAAATAGGGGGAACATGGGTTCTAATGCCCCCCCCCCGTTAGTTGATATAAATGGGATTTTCATGCAGAATTAAGTTTTCGTTCAAAATTTAGATTAGGATCATTCTGATGAGGCGATTCCGTGACTGCTATTAGGTGTTCATTGAATAAGTATAAATAGGGGCAACAGGGGTTCTAATGCCTCCCCCCCCTCTTAATTTATATAAATAGGTTTTTCAAGCAGAATTTTCAGATTTCGTTCAAATCTCTGAATAGTTTTGGAAGTTTAATGGTTAAGTATAAAAGAAGGGGATAACTCCTTTTAAATTATATAAATGCTAAATGGGTTTTTATTAAGAATTATCTGATTTGCTCTGAATTTTGGATATAGATTTTTTATATGATAAAGCATGTCTTTGATAGTATAGGAGGTTCAATGATTAAGTATAAAAAAAGAGGAAAGGGGAGAGCTGTTTCCCCTTCTTAATTTTTTTTTCGATCGGAATTAACCCTTGAAAATATAAGGCTTTAATGCACAATTAGTATTTGTAGCCTGTGAGCTCAATGCCATCAGTTTAACTGGGCAGTATTCTTTATTTAAAATACGTGCGAATTTTAAATGTTAAAAATGAACTAGGGTCATAACATTCAATTTTCTTTTCTATAAAAGACAGTCAATTTTTCAAATAAAATTTTTATCGAAAAAACTTTTTTAATGTATTCCGATACTTTAGCGGATATTTTTATTAATTTTCTGGTTGATTTCAGCCGAAAATTTGAGGAGTAGTTTTTCCGTTGATTATGAATATATTCCTGTATAAGTCGATCTCCTTTCTTAAGGTTTCGGATTATTCAGCTTCCGAATTAACCTCCCTAATGTGAAGTCTATGTGCGTTTGATGCATTTTTATATTCAAAATATCTCCTCAAAAAATTAATATTTTCAACTTCTTTTTTCAGTGTTCTCTTCTTAAAGGATGTTTCTTTTTTTCTTAGTCCCCAAAATATTTCTAAAATCTTTCCTTAGTTTAATATTTTATGTTTTAAAAAACTGACAAATTGGCAGTAAAATTATATCATTTCGTATGAAACTGAGCGTAGCTTTTAGAGATAATTTGAAAACTAAGAAAAAGGGAAACACTCTTAAAGAAGAGTACACAGAAAAAATAAATTGAAAATATTAATTTCCTAAAGAGACATTTTGAGTATAAAAATACACTTAACACCCATAGAGTTAACGTTATGGATGGAAATTAAGAAGCTGAATGACCAGCAACCTTAAGCAGAATTTTGAAAAAGATGATTTTCGCCCACAAGTACAACCGCATTTCTGGTAGTGTGTTGAAAAAAATGGTTTGTAATCGAGAATAAAATAATATTAACCTCAGGGTCAGGAGAGATAATTATGACAATTTTGTACATTTTTAACATTGTTATTGTTTTTTTTAATTTATTTTATTTGAAAAAAGGAAATTTTTGGGAAACATAAAAAGTAACTTTGACCCTTTAAGAACACCTATTTAAAGTTTAAATTCTCATAGCTGTTTTTTAAGTTATTATTAACTCCACAAAAATCTCACTAGCACAAATGTTTGGAGAAATTAAGACCATTAGTAGGGAAATTACGATCAAAATATTTTCTCTTTATATTTCCGTAAACGCGTTTGTTTGAAGTAATTGGGACCATTACAACTCTTATCTGACAAATCCGTTTATGAAAAAATTGGCAGATTCTCTTTTAAATTGTTTTTTTAATACTAAAAATGCTTCATAGTGATAAAAATATCTAAAAAGAAAAATGCATCTGATTAATATCTAAGCATGAAACAAAATTTTACCGTACACAGTTTTCTCCAATACGATGTGGTCACAATTATTCCCTGGTTATAAATAACCCGACCCTATTAAATTTTCATTAAATTGGTAAACTTTTTTCTTTCTTTTTATTCAACATTTAAAAACAACAGTAAAAAGGATAATTATGCAATACCGGAGAAGCTTGAACTATTTTGAAACATATTCAAATATTTTAATACTCCCTCTGTCCCAAATTAGTTGGTACATTTGAATATTTTTATACTTATTATTAATATTGATGATTTTATAATTATGTTTGAACATTTTTTAAAGATTTCGGAGTGCAATACTTCAATCGACAACATTTACTTATCAAGAATCCCCTTCGTCCGTTCGTAAATCAGTACCATATTTGCTTTTAAAAAAACAGAGCTCGCATGCTCTTAAGCCACGCCCCATTTTGTTTTGTATTTACAACGTTCCTTAGAATGTTCGGTAAATAAAAAATTCCATCCATCTTTTAGACATTCTCCTCTGATACTGGCATCGTACATTGAGGCGATGATCTTACACTGAGGTAAATGAAGCTATGCTTTGTCCTATTCTATGTATAAAAGTCTCGATTTTTCACCATTGAAAAATTTTTCACGGATAGCTGGAAACATCTTTTCTTTAATCATTTTTCGATTTTTTTTTTTTTTTTTTTTTTTAATAACTTCTACAACTTTTTTCACAACTATTTTTTTCCAGTTTATCGACCAATCATTTTGTTTTTATTCTTGTCAATCTTTGCCTCGACACCGTTGCCATAAACATTATTTTAGTAATATATATTTTGCTTTTGCAGTGCGCCAAAAGTTCAGTTTCATCTGGCGTTTATAGCAGTTCTGCTTAGATCATTTTTCAAATGCCACAGTAAAAACAACAATACAGCGTTACACTATTATTATTTCACTTCTTTAGCGTACATTCTAAATTATTATTCATAATCATAATTATGATCAATTTTATAATAGGTTTAGTCACATTATCTGTTATATTCATTTCTTCACATTCAGATTACCATTGTTTTAGACACTTAGTATACTATGTAGTATTTACTGCAGTGTAATTTTATTGGTGTCCATTTACGAAATTGCATCCGGAGTTATTTATGACTCAACATACTTGAAATGTAGCAACTAATTTGGGAAAAATGTTTCGACCTAAATGTAGCAACTAATTTCGGACAGAGGCAGTAATACTTAAAAAGAAAAAAAAATTCAAAAATATATTCAAATCTTATTTATAATGAGAAAGAGCTTCTAAGTTTTCTAAAGTACATCTTTGTACTGTAGGACCTATAGAAGTGTTATCTAGAGGCTTTTTAGTGTTAAATTCTTTTTAAAAGGGGATTAAAATGCTAAAAGGAATGGTCCTGCATAGAAGAAAATTCTATCGAAAAAGAATGATTGCATAACACTTACTCTCAGGAAAATAACCATTGTCCACTTTTACACCCCTCTCCAACCTAGACTCATATGTGATTACTTAAAAGTCTTGTACATTCTCTAATTATCTCTGTTTTTTTAACTATTACAGATATGAAATACATTTATAGGTCCAAGGTATTTGTCCCCGGCCGCTCACTTTCAATCCTCAAAGTTTGTCTAAAATTCTTCGTCTTATACACGAGTATATACGGTATGTTTATTAATGCCACATTTATGCTCTTTGTAGAATAGAGAAGTTGGAAATTTTCCTTCAAGCGAAGCAAATGAGGTGCATTCGTACTATTGCAAAGTTTTAAAAATATTCAGATATTGCTGTACGAGTTAACAATACTTCAAATACAGTATAGTGGCTAAAATCTAATGTAATATATATATTGTGTATTTTCAAACATTATAAAATACACAAAAATACTTTAAATAAAAAAATTGAGTGAAGTTATAAATATTGTATAAATACCCCTATAAATTCACATTTAATTAATTGACTTTAATTTGCAAATTTCTTCTGAAATTTATTAAATGATAATGATAATGTATATCTTCTAATGCAGCTTTTAAAATGCAATCTCGACACAGTGTCGAGATCGGCATCCGACAGTTACATAATGTATAACCCAGACTCAATATTTTTAACAGACTCGTGGAGGGCCTGGATCAAGCCTGAATCGCTTTCCTATATATAGACAAGCCGAGGACGAACTATACTGAATTGTTCTCAAGATGTGAAAAGTCCAACATGATTTGTAGAAGTATCAATAGCGATAATGAACTTATGTTAACATAATGTTTGGAAATATACTTCTGGTGGTTTTTAAATTCACTTCTCTACAACGCGAAAGTTTAACGCATTTTTCTAAACAATTTTTAAATGTAAAGTTATAAAATTGACAAGCCTGGCTACTGAAAGAATTTAGAATCGAATAGCGTTTTTATTTTTTGGTAAATAAGATACTTGTATATATTTGTTGTGATATAAGAGATTCTTGTCACGTAGTAGTCACATTTTTCTCCCTTATCATACTGTTTCTTTCGGAATTTCGATTCAAAACTCTAACTTTTACAGTATTTTCTTAAATTGTTAGCATTAATAATGAATAACGTCATTCGATTACATAGTTTCTGAATAAAAAAAAAACCTAATAATTTTATGCGTTTTAGATAAGAAAGCAAATCAGAAATGTATCAGAATAAAGCTCCTTTGGATTGAGAAAATCTGTACAAAAAAATAAGATAGAAATGTTTTCATAAATCTACTTTTTATTACACAACTTCAAAAATTATAATGTTTTTAACTTTCTTTTTTTATATATATTTTTTATAAACTATATTAATTTTTAATGAATCTGTATTTGAATGTTGTTTAAGAGTTGTCTATGAAGTCTAAGAAATCATTAATGTTGCTATTGTGTATTTTCTGTAAAATATGCTTTAAAATCATTCAATAAAAATATATACAGTATTCTTCAAAAAAATTAATTATATGATAAAAAACTTTTTTTTTCTTTAAAATAGTAGAAATTGTGTCTTATCAGACCGGACCGGGCTTGTTTTCACTGATTTCTAAAAGGAACGGGCCAGGCCCCAGCCGAACGTTTGAGTTTTACAACGGGCCGGGCTAAAATAATATTCCTTCAGGCCGCACTGTGTCTGGGCCTGGAAATTCCGGCCAATGCAGATCTATAATGCAGAATCAAACGCGAAATACTTAACTACATTGTATTAATTTTCTGTTGTAATTTATCTTATGGAAGTATTTGATATTGCAGCATCTGCGTTATACAATGCTTCAAAAATCATGTTGTTCAGGGTTATAAGAACAAGAAGAGAATGACACTTATATGTAGAAACAACAATCGCTGGGTACCACGCCGTCAGTTCCCACATTGCATATGTAAGTATTTCTAGATATTATAAAATTGTATTTTTTACGCGTTGAGTGCAAGTGCATATTTTCTTCTTTCTCTTTAGGCCGCGAAATAAGATTTCCATTCAATAATCTAAAAAATAGAAAAATATTTATAAAAGTCTCTAAACTGTGACAGTTTTGTAAACTGTGCTAGGAAGAAAGTGCTTCAGAATTTGGTAGTGGAATGAAAAAAAAATTTAACTAACAAGGAAGGTCTCCAAACGAACGTACTCCAAAAAATCTGAAAAATTACAGAATGTTCTTCCCATGAGGATATATACGTTTATAAAAAAATTTTCGGCGGAACCTCCGTTCCCTGTCCGAAAGGAAATAATGAAAATTTCGTTATTTGGCGATTTATCATCGGTTGGCGATGAAAAATAATTTTAAAAAATGTTTTTTTTTATGTCAAATGCATTTTTCACGGATGATTGCGCTACATCGTTTGACGAAATATTCTTTTTAAGACACAACAGCGAGCAGCTGCATATTATTTCTAAAAGATATTTTTCTTCCTCATTTTCACAAGATTGTAGTAATACTAATTATTTGATTAAAAACAAATAAACCAACACTTCATATTTTTACTTCTAAAACTGAAACTCGTATGTTGAAAGAATGAAATCTTGATACGCACTTTACTGGTGGTTTCTCCGGTTCGATGGGGGGACCAAAAAAAAAATATGGACCCGCCGATTAGCTCAGTTAATTAATAAATTCACTTAACACAATAAAAAGATCTCAGCGGACTGTAATTCACTATAAAGTTTAATTCACATATATAAAAAAAATACGAGAGCCGATATTTACATCTCATCGGATCGGTCTCTCGAATACACTTTCGAACACAACTCAAGTTATTAAAAAAAATTATATAGATGGCGCTTCAGGCGGCAACAATACGCTTAAATGTACGAATATAATTTTACTGAATAAGATTTTTTTTATATAAAATTTTTTTTCCACAGGTAAAATAAATAACTACAGCAACAAGTAATGTGTATATATATATATATATATATATATATGTATGTATGCAATTTAATGCATATATATGTAAATAATATAATAAACTCTCTCATTGTTTATGTTTAAACTCATAAAATACCATTTACACGGATTCTAAAAATCCAAAAGTTTTCAATTGCATTAACCCATTCGTGCCCACCACCTTTTGCGCAAATTTTATTCGGTTGACACCACTATTTTTAAAAAAATTAAGTTTAATTCATCAATTACGAAAATGTTTCAATTAAATAAAATAAAGTTTGCTATTCTTTTTTACCGGTGTCAAAAACAGTGCTACATGAACCTTTTAAAGCGTCCCTAAAAAGGGACGCTAGGCACTAATGGGTTAAAATCGTTTGTTTTTGGCGGAGAAAAGTGGTGATCGCCAAATCGTGTGACACTTTCGTCTTTTCACGAGAAATATTCGCAAGTATTTTATTTTTTTTTTACATTCTTTCTACTGCAATTCCGCCGCTAATTTTCTCTGATCCATTATTACATACATGAGTAGCTTAGTATTTGTTTTTAAAAAAATCTGAGTATGCCCAGTATGGAGACCTTCCTTGTAAGTATGTTTCCACATTTTATGATCCCTTAGAAAGAGAAATGTTTTATGTTCACTCTGTTTTAATAAAATTCATTATTAGTAGTAGTATTTTTTGGTAAAAAGTATTCAGTTCATTCATCCTATAACCCTGGAATTACTTAAACTTTATTTAGAATGTAACTTTTTTTAAATTTGATATCGTATTTTATATTCTCACTCCCCAGTGGTTGACGCTGTCCATGGGACGCTGTCTTCGGGAGTAGACGTGGCGCAAACGTGTTAATTCTGTCTACAACTCATTACTTTATTAATGGGACTGTTCCCCATCAACCGGCCAAAAATGGTAGAAAACTAATTCAATTAGCATACTTTTTCACAAAATAACTAATAAAGCAAAAATTAAAAATTTTTTTTAGAGTTTTGAGTATAGCATTATTTGTTACAATAAACAAGACAGACTGGTAAAAAATATTTAATGTAATTTGGAAAATGAATTAAGTAACCTAGGGTTTTTTAATTATTTTTCTTTTGTACTCACTATATATATCACTGTGTGCATTACATTTCGTGTGATTTTTTTAATTCGATTTAAATAGATTTTGATTTTAAAACTAATACTTTCCAAAGTGAGACGTGTTAGCATTAAACAAGGGTTTTATTGACATAGAAATTTTAGCCTCCTCAAATGTGCCCCAGACAATATCGATATAGACCTGGCAGAGTCTTATAAGTGATTGATGTTCCCTTTTAAAGACTCTAGATTTTTTCGTACAGTTACATCAGTGACTATAATTCTTGAAGGGAGGTCCTCCTCAAAATCAATTCTGTGGTTTTCGTTAATAACCAGGTAAAGCACATTTTTAATATTTTGAGTAGCTAACGTTTAATGTTCGTTGTAAAGTGTAATGTTTAACGTTTAACGTTCAAATGTATTTTTATAATTACTTTTATAAAATAGATTAAAACTTAATAAATTTCACTATATTCAATTAGGATATAAGAACCGCTTTTTTCGCCAAAATAGTTGTATAAAAATGGTTTATATTAGATGAGAACCAATTAGAAAAAAATTCAATTTTTAAATCAAAATTTATAGTCGCCCTAAGACGAGAAGTATTCGATTTTCATTTTTCAGTACTACGGCAGTTGAAAGTACTCTTTTATAGTTACATGCTCCCAAATTATCTCAGTTTTTTCAAAAATGTACATTACCTGGTTATTACCGGAAGCCACAAAATTCATTTCTGGTGGATGAGGTATCTGAAACACATTCTAGATGCGGCGGGGCCTATTAAGGGTGGTACATACGAAAATTTTATGTAATTGTTGTGTCAATACAACGCTTAGTTTCATTTAAATCGCATTTCGTGGTTTTTGCTAACATTCCTCATTTCCGTCCACACATTGCTACACAAAAAATTATTTTTTATGTGCGTGGCTAGTTCAACGATTATTGTTCCTAATTTATATAAAATATTTGTACTGCGGTGGATGATGTAGAATATAGACGACTAATGTCTTCTATGCCTGTATGCTAAATTTTTGAAACGTATCTGCTATATTAACATATTTTTGGAGAGAGAGGGGGAAAGGTTAAAGGCCTATTTCTAAAGGGGTTTTTAATGGAGATTTAAGGCTCTGCCCGCGAAAACACTCTCGAGCTAGTGCTATTCCTATGGGGAGGCATTTTTTTAATAACTCTTTCGCATTTGGACAATCTATTTTTATTTTTATTTATTTATTTATTTATTTATTTTGCATTGTATAGCTGAGGTCCCTCTCAAAATCGCTCCTTGATTACTCTTTCGATTTCGGTTGTTGGTATTTTCTAAAAAGCTACTTTCACTTTCTGAACCGGTTCTGAAAATGAAAGTAAATGTATAAAAAATATCTGCGACCAAAACCGAAAATGTAATCAAGGAGCGATTTTGAGAGGGACCTCAGTTATCCAATGCAAAAAAAGTTATTTAAAAATGCCAAAATGCTAAAGAGTTATTAGAAAAATGCCTCCCCATAGGAATAGCATTAGTTCACGAATGTCTCCGTGGGCAGCGACAGAGGCATTAAGGATGAAAAACTAGTTTGAAGCTTATAGGGCTTGATTTGTGATACTGCATGAGATATGACTAAATCTCTGTGACCCATTTCCAAACGACAATAACGAGTCTAATCACTCTCACAAATCTAGTCCTATAAGTTTCAAACTAGTCTTCACCTCTCCCCCCTCTTTCACTCTTCCCACCGAAAATATGTTAATATAGGTTCTGAAATTGGCATCTAAAACATTACGCTTCGGTAATCCACATCAATTATCGCAGTACAAATATTTCATCCACATTAGGGACAATAATTGTTGAACCACCCACCTATATATCGCCTTATCTTTACAGTATGGCCCACACCTTCAGGGAAGCCCGGTAGATGGTTATGGCAAGAATACATAAACTATTATAATTAACGTATTTATTCGTGTATAAAGCGCACTTTTTTTTCAAAAAATTAGGGTAAAAGTCGTGGGTGCGCGTTATACACGGAATAATTTTTTACTTTTGGATGCAATTACACGATATACATATGAAACAATAAATTATTCAAAGAAAACATAAACACGCGGAAATTCTTACTTCATTGAGGTATTACTGAACCTTAATTTCACTCCTTGCAGTTTTCATACAACAGAGCTAGTATTATTATTTAAACGCTAATTAACAATTCTCATTACCTTCACTCACTCCTACATCCCATCATTCACTTACGACCCGAAGTCTAAAAATGCATTTTCGCCTTTGTTTCTGACAGGCGACTAAACCCTGGACGTCCACATAACGCAAGTCTCTTCTGATTATACCGTAAGATAGTCCATTTCTATCAAAAAATCTAATAATTGTAGCTCAATGAGCACGCGCTGAATAGAATTTTATTGCGGCGCTTCGTACTCAGTGAGTATGTGCTGAAAAGGGACTTTCTAGAGTATAGAGTTGCAAACAACTATCACATGTATTAGTTTTGTTGTTATATTTTCCATAAATTTGTCCATTTGTCCTTCGATGTCAAACATGGAATATTAATTTCAGTAAGCAAATACGTTCCAATGATCCGATGTTGCAAGAGAGCAAAGTTATTTTGCTACAGCACATGCTCATTCAACTAGAATTGCTTAGATTTTTTTTATAGAAAAGGTCAGTTTTACGGGCCAATCAGAGAAGACTTGCGTTATGTGGACGGCTGGGATCTAGTCGCCTATTATTTTCTGGCCTGATGTAATGTTTGTTCGATTTTCTATTCTGAAATTCGTTTGGTCATTCTTCATTAGCGTATCAAGTTTAGGTGTGCGTTATATACCATATTTAAAAAAAAGTGCTTTTTTTTAAGTATTGGGTGCGCGTTATACACGAATAAATACGATAACAAGTAATAATAATTAAATGAAAATTTATAGAAGTTTTAATTTTTTTTTTCAGATAAGCATCGATTCATACACCGACCGTTGAGTTATCAGTAGCCACAGGAAAAATAAAACCTGGAAAAGGCAATCTTGAGGAGACAGACGCTGGAAACTCTAATCTTGAAAATTGCAAAAATAATTTTATTCAAGGGATTAACTTGCAGTTATTTAGATGTTTATTATGAACTGTATCCGTACATTTGAATAAAGAGCTTTTCAGTTGTTATTGCGTTAATCTGTTATAGTGGACAGGATTTCTTGAAATAGTCTTGAATAATAATGTAATCGGTAGGCAGTAAAAATAAATTCTCTAAATAGAATTAATGTTAACATTTCAAACATGTAAACAAAAAAATTGACGGGAAGTCCCCAATCAAACATAAATTAAGAACAATCTTTCAATATTTCCAGAACTCATTAAACAAAATTTTACTTTCTATTTAGAGGGAAAACATTTTTTAAACACACACAACAAATTTGCATTCATAATAAAGATGTTGATACTTAATGAAGCGCGATAAAGGTACATTCTGAAGTTTGCATGAACTTATGACGCTTATAATTTATCATGTACAGTCGATTCTCGTTAATTCGAAATCGGATAATTCGAATCTTCGCTTAATTCGAACTAAACTTGAAGTCCCGAAATTTTCAGTGGCAGAATAACGTTAAAAATTTTCCTTAATTCTATCTCATTTTCTCTCGACTTCGTTTAATTCGAACTAACGAGAATTCCGATTTTTTTTCTTTTTTTTCTCACGGATTTCAGATCATTTAAATAACTTTCTTTCTTTGATTTTTGTGAAAATTATTCCGAACGAGTATACATATAATCCAATGCATTTGGTGTCCACTTTCTTAGTGCCCCGTCTGTCTGTCAGTGACGATTTAAATCTTTCTTCCATTGTGCTTCTTTCTAATCTTTTAATTAGTTTATGTATTTATCCATTCTAATTTAATACTAAGTCATATTCTAATGATAACAGACGAAATAAATTTAAGAAACACTATAACATTAATTCCTTTGTAATAGTACCATATTAAGCATGTTTTCCTCTCATACTTTCTATAATTCGAACTTCGGATAATTCGAACATTTCTAGTGGTCCCGACGAGTTCGAATTAACGAAAGTCGACTGCATATACCGGGTGTCCAGTAAATGACTGACCCATTTTAAAATTAAATAACAAAAAAACGGTTTGAGATAAAAATGCGCGGTTTGCGGTATTGTTATTAGAATATCAATAAATTTTGAATACGCACTTCCTTCAAATAGTTCTAATTTCGGCCAAAAGATAGCGCTGGCGGCATCAGACTACAGAAATACCGCCTGTTTTCTTGTTCTCAAGCTGATGATCTTTCCGGCTCATTTTCCCGAGTCGAATCTGAGTCGAAATGTTGAATCGACTCTCCACTCAACTGCAGAAATAGGGTTTGTTGATTGGAACGAGATTTAAAATAACATTTAAGATTGAACGGTGTCTATTCTAACAATCTGTGTCAATTGTAGCCTCCTCAGACAAATATCACGGGGAACTACAAAAACTAGTTTAAAATTACTGTAAAACATCTCCAAAGATGTGTCAATCTATGAATAAATATTTATGACCAGTAAACGTTTGTTAAAGAATCCAAGAAATATTTGTAACAATTCTAGAAAAATTTAAATCAATTTAAAGGATGTTCTTTAGTGTTTCAAAATTCTCTTCGGAATATGTCATTTTAACCGCTTAACTGATACTCTTTTTACGTATATATAGAAATATATGTATGTAAATATGATTTATTATCTTTTTTAAATTATGTATAAAAATACCAATGTTCAATTTATTTTTCAATATTAATATTTATAAAATTGAACTAAAATAAGTAGACATTCAGTTTTATCTAAAATATCTAGGGCCCCACCAGTGGGTGATAGATTCTGACGTTTCAACTGGTAGACGGCAGTGCTGGGTTCGAACCCAATCGCGTCAGTCGGCATAACCGTTCGGAATTTTCCGTGGTTTTCTACGAACCTTGGATTTTCTTGTGTAAATACGGGTTAGGTGCCCTTACAGAGACACCCATGCAGGGCATACCCTGACCACCCCCTCATCATTCTCACCTATATCCCACGTGTACTTAATCGGCCGACATTAAATAAACCAAACCAAACTAAAATATCTATAGGCAATTTTATGGCAAAACATTTTTACGGAAACTTTTTACTGAAATAAAGTTTAATTGTTCTTCTTCTAGTTTTTTTTTTAAATATTGCGTGAAACAAAAGCTGTTGAAAATATTTCAGAAGCCAATGCAGTATCCACTGTACCGATCCTTTCTTTCATTTACTATCTCCCGATTCTACTTTTTTCTCCTGTTGGATTCGATGGTTGAAATACGAATCGGTTTTAAAAGCCTAGATTACAAATTTTTAAGCTATATTTGTGTAATGCAATACCAAATAACAGTAAAAAAGCAATAAACATCAAATTGATGCTCTTAGCACAATATCAAGTTTAAATTTTGAGGTATTTGCGTCATCTAAACTGTAAATAGAAGAGGTTATTACAATGCTGATTTAAACGCCAGTTGAGACGTCAGAAACTATCGTCCACTGGTGAGGCCATAGAAATTTTAGATAAAACTGAATGTCTACTTATTTTAGTTCAATTTTATAAATATAAATATTGGAAAAATAAATTGAACATTGTTATCTTTTTATACAAAATTTAAAAAAGATAAAAAAATCATATTTTTAATAATATTTCTTATTTCAAATCAGATACAGGAGATATTTTCAGAATGTTTTTTTTTAGTTTTTTTCCTCATATCGGGGGAAAAGAACGAGATTGCATATTTCCCTCCTATATGAGGAAGGGGGGGGGCAAAAATATATTTCAGGTTATATGATGCTTTTTGTAATAAAGTTTTGAAGAGGGATGACTTACAGGCTATAAAAAAAGATACGTCTTCCTTTTTACTTTTTAAATATCCGTACATTTTAGCGTAGATACGTTTCCTGTCGTGGGTGGGTGGGGGGAGGCGAGGTGTGTACAAAAGACATCTTAAAATCTCTCACGGCTTTCGTAATAAAATTTTTGAATACGTTAAATGACAAAATATGAATATAATGTAGGGATGCATTCGGTTTTGGGAAAAAATAATATTTTGTTTTAGGCAGGTTTTTGCCTTAGCAGGTAGTTTTGTATGTTTCTTTCTACTTCGTGATCAATAAATTTTTATGTCTAAAACAGGATTTGTTGTAGACGGATTCCTTTATAGTAAGATTTAGAAAATTTTAATGTGCCAATTTATAAGTTTTCTTAGACAGGAGACTTGGCAACGCTATTTGCATACCATTGTTTTAAAATTTTAACTGGTTTGCCCGTACAACATACCGGCAATTATAGTTTGCTTCTTCCATCGCTTAAAGCTTTCTGACACTACTAAAAATTTTAAATGCAATTTCATACTATTTAATAGAAGAAATATTTAAATTAAATATTATGATTATTTTAGCTTTAAAAAAGCGGCGTTTATCCCATATTTTCATTTCATTGTACGTAAAAAAGCGTATCAGTTAAGCGGTTAAAATAACATATTCCGAAGATAATTTTGAAACACTAAAGAACGTCTTTTAAATTAATTTAAATTTTTCTAGAACGCTTCTTTAATAAATGTTTTCTTGTCATAAATATTTATTTAAAAATTGATACACCGTTGGAGATGTTTTACAGTAATTTTAAACTAGTTTTTATAGTTTCCCATGATATTTGTCTGAGGAGGTTACAATAGACAAAGGTTGTTACAATAGGCCTAGTTCAATCTTAAATGTTATTTTAAATCTCGTTTCAATCAACAAATCCTATTTCTGTAGTTGAGTGGAGAGTCGATTCAACATTTCGACTCAGATTCGACTCGGGAAAATGAGCCGGAAAGATCATCAGCTTGAGAACAAGAAAACAGGCAATATTTCTGCAATCTGATGCCGCCAGCGCCATCTTTAGGCCGAAATTAGAACTATTTGAAGGAAGTGCGTATTGAAAATTTATTGATATTCTAATAACAATACCGCAAACTGCGCATTTTTATCTCAAACCGTTTTTTTATTGTTTAATTTTAAAATGGGTCAGTCATTTACTGGACACCCGGTATATACATATAAGAGTGTGTGTTTCTTATATACGTTTACGCAGCTCAAACGTTTAATATTTCGAACTGACGTATGCATCACAAATTATAATAAAAGAAACTATACAACTAATATTTTTTCACTAAAATACTAAATAACAAATAAATTCAATGATTAAAGAAAAATTTCTAAACTAAATTTGCCAGCAACCATAAAATAAGAAAGTACGTATTTTGGATTTATTATATTTTTGCTTCAAAATTTTTTTTTTGGATTAACAGTTCTTTAAATAATTAGCGGTGAAATTTTAATATTAACTGCTTTTTAGAATTATGACATTTGCATTTGAAAAGATATCTTCAAAGCGAATGTAATTAATTTTCTTTTAAAAATCTGAAACGCTATTCATAATCACATCTCATAAAATTAAAATATTAGTAATCACTATTAAAATACTTCAAAAAATATAAAAACTGTCCTAAATAAGCAAAACATTTGTTTTTTGATGTTTTTTTTCTCATTTCATATTTGAAAATTTATATGTATAAGCATTCAAGCAAATCAAATAAATAAGCATGTTATATTGTAAACAATATATTAAGCACTTTGAATTAAATATCTTTTCTAATTTGCAAGATCTCTAAATGTTTTTAACACTTTTACTTTGTGAGGGAGTGACCTTTGTAATAAAGGCACTCTAGCATTTTTAAGATCGTGACGTCAATGATTTAACATGTGTAAGCGTGAAAGCAACATCTATCCTCTCTTTTACTTTAACTTTCTAGAGCGTGTGTGTCTTTCTCGGATTCTACAGTTATGTCGCTTTTAGAAGTAATATGTAAAATTGTAGTATCTCAGTTTGCAGCATATATAAGCTTGAAGTTTGAGTGTGTGTGGTGTGTCTAGCGGCGTTAGCCAGCTAGTAGTGATTAGAAGCTAGCTAGGTGGTGACGACAAGCAGTGGTATTGATCTAGAGCGAGTGATATCAAATATTATCGAGCCTTCAGTGAGTTGACAAGGAGTGTTGGAAGGCGATTCGAAAAGTTGGCCGGTGGTAAGAGTTAATATTAATTACGTTGATTATTTCAAAGTCAATAAAGAGTATATATACAGCCAAGGGCTGTCTAATAAAGTTTTATCTAGCAGCCTAGCCGAAATATAGCTGAGAAGTAATCTAAAGTGCCCCGATTGAGTTAGTGCCGGAGCTGTGAGTATGAGTTTAATCTTTTAGTATTGTTATCAGTTATTAAAATTACAGAACTGCTCCACTGCCCTTGAGCCCTAACCGTTTTAAATAAACTGTTTTTATCTTATGTCCTGAGTTATGTCTGCATTCAACACCCAGTACGAGCACCCATCCGTTACAACTTAACCCCTTAACTGGTTAATTCTTTTCTGTTCAATAAATTGAAAATAGCGGATTCACACCACTATTATTTTAATAAAATATTCGTAAAATTTAGTCTAAACATTTTTTTCATACTATTGAACCAATAGTTCAACATTATTATTGAACCATTGGTTCAATAATATTAACATTTGTAATTGTTTTCTCTACATTAAGATGTATCAGATAGAACACAGCTTTGACACTAACACATCCAACTAGTTTTTTTTTTTTTTTTTTTTTTTTTTTTTTTTTTTTTTTTTTTATGAAATTGAATGAAATGTTTCATTCGCTTTTTGCCACTTCAGTATGGACATTCTTTATCCGCTTCGGGGTGAACATTTTTTACGGAATTTTTTATCTTTAATCACCGGTTTTTAAAAAAACAGAGATATTCTTGCCTAAATGATTCCGGTGCTGAACAGTAGAGCAGGTTTCAGGGGTTTCCTAGATGCTATCAACTTACACCTAGTCTATTGAGTTGAAATATCTTATGTTCATTAATGAGCCATTGAGGAAAATAAAAATATCTGAATGGAAAATTAAGTTTAAGTATCAAATTAAGATAAAATAATGAATTCAAATTGTAGATTTAAGATGGTATAACTGTAGTTTAAAAACTACTATAAAGGTAAAAATATTAAAATTAGCACTAGTTCAAAAAAATTACAGTCACCAAGCAAGGGCAGAAAAGAGATGTCAAAAAAGGCGGCAAAATCTACAGAAACAAAAAAGGCACTAATCAGGGTCATACACTTTTTTCTTTCAAATAGAGACGAAAAGGTTTTAATTGAATCGATCAAATTTCATTGGTGAGAATAATAGAGATTTCTGAGCACCTTACGCGGTTGCTCACCCCCAAGGGCTTAAAGACATTCAATTCCGTATAATATTTCTTTCCTAGCTTCATCCAAGAATTCTGTGATTATGAAAGGCAGAAGGTATGACAAAAATATTTTTGTACTAAGTAATAAAAACTATATGTATTTTATATGGAGCGTATATCAGGGTTCCTATACGCATCAAGGTATTCATGGGATTCTATGTGTTTTAGAAATTTCTTAAAGTACTGGACGCTATACTGGAAAATAGAATTTGTTTTCTTTAAATAAGACAAATTTTGCTTTACAAAAATTCTGATAAACAATACTTGTAAGTCCTTGAAGCGTACCAACCCTGCATGTGAAACAATCGGCCTGGAAGACTTAATGCAATGCTGATATTGGCGAAATGTTGTCTTTACCTTGCAAATTTTTTCAACGAAGTGATAATTAGTGATAGCGGATGTAAATTTTCCATTTTTCATTTTTGGGCGATAAAAGTCCGGGCCAGGATTCGAACCAGGTATGTATTGGCTGAAGCCGCCAATGCTCTTCAAACTGACTCATCCCGGACACGAACACTGGAGGACTATTTCACCCAATTAACCTCAACGATCTCTTTATTAATTTACCGATTGAATAATCGTGTTTAAAACTAATCTAATGGTAATTAGTGACTTTACATTGCAAATATTAGTAATGAAGCGGAAAAATACTTATTTCTAATATTGGCACAATTTGAAAAAACATAAACAATCGAATATTGGTGGATTATTGCTTGAAATTTGCCATTACTGCACAAGAAATAGCTAATATTTCGCAAGACTTATGGATAATAAATAAGTGTGCACAGGAATTTTTCCATAGATGGTGCTGTATTATCGAATAGACAAAATAAACCCACAGAAAGAACAAGATAATCAGTTATAAAGCATTTTTCATTCATTCAGATACCATCAGTTTATGTAATACTCTTAGGTGACGATACTAGGTTGCGCTCTACCCCCAAAAAGAAAAAAAACACATCACGGCCATGATTGGCCAAAATTCTAACAACATAGATTACGATAAAATGTGTTTTATATAAGTAGGTTGGAAGACCTACGTTAATGAATAAATCATGCTACGGAATGATTATTAATAAATACGTATAAAAAAAGATTGAAATTGATTTTTTTTCCAGCAGGTTGTCTGTAGAAAAGAAATAAAACTTCTCAAATAATCCAAGTATCAACTGTTCGGACAAAAAAAAAAAAAAAAAAAAAAAAAAAAAAAGAAAACTACAATTTTTTAATACGTACTGCTTCTTAAAATTATGACATCTACACAGATTTTTTCGAAAGGAAATATAATTAGCTTTCAAAAAAGAAAAAATCAGCAATGTCAATTATAATCATGTCTCACTAAAATTAAATTAGTGGTAAATAAGAAAATATTCATTTTAATATTTATGTTTTACACGAATGAATTAAAAATTATATGTAAGCATTCAGCAAATTGAATGAAAATATTTTATTCTATAAAATGGTAATTATGTATATAGAATTAAAAATACTTTACTGGTTTATAAACATGACAGGATTTTATAAGCATATATTTGTCCTGGGAATCAAAATTTTCACCGATTTCAATTAAAGCGTCTGGTTTCTGTAGGCTGATAGAAAAATATTGAAAATTATTCTTTTTTAACGAAGACGATAAATAGCAGCAAAATAAAGCTTCGCAAATAGATATTTTTTCTATTTGTTACTTTTAAGAATTATGAAATTTGTATTTGAAAGGATTACTTGAAAGGAAATATAATTTATTTCATTTTAAAAGAACAAGTATTTCTCTCGTAATCATGTTACATACATTAATCTTAAAAGAAAAGCTATTTTGAACACATTTTTATGTTCTGGTGATATACTAATTAATTATCTAATCAACTCTCAGCCGAATTTTAAATTAATGTTTTATAAATGATGCATATTATTGATATGACATTGCATTTTCATATAAAAACCTTATGTTAAATGTTCAAAAGTAATAGATTGTTATTCAAACATTTGAATTTTGCTGAATTTCATTATAGTATATACCCCGGAAGACTATAAAATACCGTAAAGAGTTCTGTGAACTCTAAACGAGCATCTTTGGTATAAGTGCACAGGAGAGCATGTGGTTTAAATTTCTTTAAAAAATATATAGTAGGATAGAACGGGGCGCATTTCCGCTATGCATTTTTTCCGAAACGTGTTATAACTGACGCGCTTTCAGTCATGTCAGACTGCTGCTGCTCTCTAGCGGTTATTCTCACATGTTTTTGAGAATCAGTCGAAATTAGGACTAGCATGCGGAAAAGATAACCAGTTTTCTGTCAAGGTGAGTAAATTTTGTCTTGAACTTATTGAGTTTGAGTGAACAGTGCTTTGAGGCCTATAGCTACAATGGCTGTTGCCTCGATTGATCCAGAATACACAGAAACAAATACAGAACATTTTATTATTACATAAAATCCATTACATACATTTAATACACATCACAGGGACAACACAGACACCCATGCCGCTAGCTGGACTCGAACCAGGGACCAGCGGTGTGGGAGCAGCTGCCGCTGCCAACCACGCCACTGGGTCGGCATTGAAACTTATTATAAACATATAATATTTAGTTGAGGATAAACAAATGTATAAACATTAGCAGAATTTTATCCTTTATAGAGAATTGTATTTGTATAAACAGAGACACTACTAATTTCCATTGCATGTTAAAAATAAGAGCAAATATCGCGACGGGATACATTTATGCATGAAATCGGGGCACCTTTATGCACGTTCTTACTGCGTAAATGTGTCCTTGAAGCTTTTTTGCTCCGTACTGTCTAAAACTTTTTAGTATTTCAGACTATTTAGTTTTGAAAATTATAATTTAATCTTTAATTTAGTAACTGATTCGTCTTTTATACCTTACTAGCTGACCCGCCCGGCGTTGCCCGCGTACGTAATAATAATGTTTAACGAACTTGAAATTTTTATGATTTTATCTTTAACTCGAAATATGTGTAAATACACTGTTAAAAATTTGACCCTTTGGCTGCATCGTCACTCCACCGCTTTTATAGAAAATGTTTACTTCAGCCTATTATGGAGCATTCTCATAGGTCAAAAGAGATATATTCTATAAAAGCGGGGGAGTGATGATGCAGCAAAAGGGCCAAATTTTTTACAGTGTACATTATATTAAATACGTGCCCCCTGACTGTGTCAAAAATTGGTTTAAAAAAACTAATATTTAGCTGCAAAAATACCCAAAATGACTGCAATGGAAAACGCAGGAGGGAATATGTGTCCAACGATTGCGTGATTTTCGTTTTAAAGTGTTGATATTTATTCTTAAAATTACTATTAAGTGACTAAACTAAATACTTTTTTCACATAGATATCCCAAGTGAAATACTTTGAATTTCAAACTAATTATATCACTCTTAAATCCGACTATACCGTGAATGAAATCGATTCTCGATGATTAGCTAAAAGGTTAGTATATAGTATTATAATTTCAGAGCCATTTTACAAAAATAGGTGTATATTTTTTATAAAATATGCGTAATGTTCATTCTGTGAACAAAATCCTAACTGTAACCTAATTGTATCGTAATCATAACTTGTCTCTAACCTAGCTGTATCTTAACAGTAACCTAACTGTAACTTAAATATACCATAAATGTAACGTGCCCGTCACCTAATCATAACCTACCCATAATCTAACCACAACCTAACCGCAACTTAACCTTAATCTAACTGTAACTTAACCATGATCTAACTGTAACCTAACCGGAAAATAAATATTACAAAAGGCTCACCGGAACGTAATTGCAACCTAACTGTTACCTAACCGTAACGAAGTTCTAATTTAACACTAACTATAAACGAAATATCTTAACCATCTCGCACTAAGTACTTAGTTTCACTTTCCACCGCTATGGAGCGCATTTTGTTTTGTAGAACATCCGAATTTTAGGTTCGGATTAGATTCATGTCGGAAATTATTTTGTCTTCTTCGGATACCGTTATGGTGGTTTGGAATATTTTTGTTCAGTTTAGATTCGGTTCAATTCAGATTTCGTGGGTTTTTTATTTCCTTCAAAAGGGATTTTTAAGTTCGGGTCGGGTTGTACTTATATGGAAATTATTTTACCTAGTTCCAATGAGGTTATACTTCTCTGAAATATTTTTGTTAGGTTCAGATTAGATTTGGTTCAAATTTCGGGATTTTTTTTTTTTTTTTTTTTTTTTTTTTTTTGGTTTGGATTGGGTTTATGTCCATGGAAATTATATTGTCTTGTTCGTATCTGGTTATAGTTGTTTGGAATATTTTCGCCGGATTTAGATTTGGTTCGATTCAGATTTCAAGTATTTTTTTAAATTGATTTTTAAGGTTCTGGTCGTATTCATGTCCAGGGAAATTATTTTGTCTTGCTCGAATCCGGTTTTGGGTCTTTGGAATATTTTTTTCGGGTTCAGATGTCGTTCACTTCAGATTTCGGCTTTTTTAATACAATTTTTAGGTTCAGGTTGGGTTGCGCATCAACGGAAATTATTCTGCATTGTTCGAGTAAGGATATGCTTCTCTGGAATATTTTTGTCAGATTCAGATTTAGTTCATTTTTTTAAGGTTCATGTTCAGGGAAATTTTTTGTCTTGTTGAAATCCGGGTATGGTTCTGTGGAATATTTTTGTCAGGTTCATATTTGGTCCGATTTCAATTTTTTTTTCAAATGAAATTTTAAGTTCGGATCGGTTTCATATCCACGGAAATTATTTTCTCTTATTCGAATCCGGTTGTGGCTCTTTCGAATATTTTCATTGGATTCAGATGTAGTTTGCATAAAATTTCAGGTTTTTTTTCAAATGGAATTTTTTAGGTTCGAGTCAGGTTTATGTTCACGGAAATGATTTTGTCTTGCTCTTATCGGATTATAGTTCTTTGGAATATTTTTATCGATTTCAGGTTTCGTTATGGTCATTTTTCGGGTTTTTTTCAAAGACAAATTTTAGGTTCTGCTCGGGTTGCATAGACACGAACATTATTTTTCCTTGATCGGATTGGGGTATGCTTCATTTGAATATTTTTGTGGGATTCAGATTTGATTCGGGTCAGATATCAAATCCATAGTTTTTTTTCAAATGGAATTTTTAGGTTCGGGTCGGGTTTATGCTCATGGAATTTTTGTCTTGCTTGAATCGGAGTATGGTCTGTTTTTTTTCGGGTACGTGTTAATACGCCTAAACATTATGTTTTTCTACAATTATTTTAGTGACTTTTTTGATATATAATTTATTTTCCTGTTTTTTAATTTGTTACGGTGTATGAATCGTCTGCCGATTCGAACAATTGTACGTCAAAGAGCCATTTCATTTTTGTTTTAAAAACAAATTAAAGTCTTAATAAAATTTTAACTTAAATAAATGCATTCAAATTTAATCAATTATTTAAAAAAAACTGCTAAAAAGCCTCATATATACATATACATATATTAACTGCAATATAGCTAACCACAAATACATTCTAATGTACGAAGTACCAACGATCTGACGTAACAGCTATGTTCAAAAATCCTAAGTTAAACTGACATTTTGCCAGTCTATGAATTTTTAAGGTCTTTGGGAAAAAAAAAAAAAAAAAAAAAAAAAAAAAAAAAAAAAAAACATCACTTTTGAAATGTGAAAATTTCGAATTGGTTTCTTTTATCTAGTAAAAAGAGTGGAAGTATTATTTCTGGAGGTCATGCTTAAAAAGTAACCCTACATTAAGTCCAATTAAGTACCATCAAAAGCACGTGCTTTGACACGCTTATCAATTGAAACAGGTTTAAACCCGTATATTTTTTCTCTCGTTTTTTAAAAAAGAACTAATTTATCGCTTCACCGGTAACAATTTATTAATTATTTTATCATATGTGTTTTAAATATCAATATAGAAAATAATTTAAACGTTTTGCTTGAAAATATAACATTATTTTGTTAGTACATTAAAATCGTCTGCAGTCAGAAATTTATATTTCAGATTAATATATATTACTCAAGTTTTCATGCATGATTTTAAAAGAATATTTTCATCATTTTATTTTAAATATTTATTTGCATGCAATTATTAAGTCATAAACATTTTTCATCTACGTTATAAAGTATTTAAAATTACATTAATGAAGGAAACTTTTAGTTATAAAATTTTTAGTTCGTTTCAAATGTTTTCAATATCTTATTTAATTTTAATTTGATATTTAATTATTGCTAATTTTCCAATTTCCTTCATTTAAAAAGCGAATATTTATTCTAATAAATAATAATAGAACAAAGACCATTTTAAAAATTTGCTATTTCCTCTTGAAATATGCTTCAATTGTAATGCACTTCTTTCAATTCGTCTTATAACACAAAATCCCTTCCACGTCCTTTTGTTTGGCACATTAAAATTTGATCGATAAATGGTTTCATATAGCAAAATGTTTTTGAGGCTTATTTCACCTCCACTTATCTTATTCCTCCATGGGTTTCTTTAATTCTGTCTCAGCTTTCTTATTACTTCTGCGAAAATTTTTACACAACCAACCAACCGTAAAGAAACGAAAGAGAAAAAAAATGGGTAAAAGATGATTTTTTATGAGAGTGACCTCTTGATTTTAATTAATTACTCAGTTAATAATTGGAATTTCGAAATTCTGAAACTCAGGTGCATCAGGAGAGATATTGGGCTACTCTCAAAAAAATTTTGAGCTTCGTACTTGCTGTAGATTTTGCTAGCCATCGCAGACACACAGACACACACACACACAGACAGAGCGCTTTGTTCTTTTATCAGTATAGATAATCATATAGTTTTTCTTCATGCATGTTCAGCTTTAACTTTATTGACTATTCAGCCTGTAATACATTTTTTTTTTAATTTTACAGATGGTAAGGCATTATGTTCAATATACTAGTAGAACTAAGTTAGATGTCGAAATTAGATGCCGTTCTGAAAATTATACCTGGTCAAAACACTATTCCAGAGGTGGGGCTGTCAAAGTTCATGGATTTAATGACAGGGTGGTGGGTAACTACTGCAAACAAATGGTCTAACCTGCGTAACGAGGACCTGAAAACACACAATGAGACACAATTTTGGCATTAGCCTTACACCTAGCAGTTACTCCTTCAAACATAATAGCCGACTTTAAAGTGACAGGTATTTGACCGCTAAACCCACTGTTATTTTCTGGGGTTGGTTTCATGCCATCTTACAAGACTGACAGACTAAAATCAACAACATTCTTTGCTAATAGACCTACTAACGTGTCTGGCACTGCAGTAAAAGTCTCTGAGACTTTTATGCATATCGATTCTCCAAGTATTTCTCCCAGTAGGCCCTCTACTTCGTCACATGTGGTCTACCCAACACCTTAACAAATGAGACCATTTGAAAAGGCAGGACCAAGGCTTGGCACCAAGAAAGGGAAGAAAAAGAGGATGTCCGCAATCTTAACTAATTCTCCGGTTAAAAAAACTCTCAGACAAAAGCAGTTAGAAGCGAAAAAGAAATCATGATGGCACAACAAAACAAAAAGAAGAATTTGAGTAAAAATTTACCAGTTTCTATGGAAGTAGAACAAGAATACAAAAGGAAAAATATAAAACATAAAACTGCAAAAAAGAAAAACTTGATACATTCTCAAAAAAAGGAAATAGTGAATAAGTCTGACGACGAAGATGAAAACTGTGTTTGCATTTATTGTTTAAAATCATACAACCAATCCAAAAAAGAACACGTCTGGGTTCAATGTCTTGCATGCAAAAGGTGGTCCATATACAAGTGCGCAAAAGGAAACACTTTATTGTTTGTTCATAAAAACTATAACAGTGATGATGAAGATGCCTTTACAGTTACTCTTTTTAATCAGCAATAAACCCTATGTTTTCAATTTAACCTTCAAAATTGTCTTTAATTAATTATTTTTTAAGCAATGTTTTATGTTATAAACAAATCATTTCAATTTGATTAAATATTTATTTCAATTATTTCTTGGTATCACTTATAATATGCGTAAACGTGTCCCACTTGATTAGTAAACTTGCACCGTTCCTCGGACAAGTTTGCGCAAAAGACTTGGATCTAACAAAACATTTTACGGCTAAAAACACAAATACTGCAACAAGTGAATGCACAAATTTTCACTTTATTAATTTCTTTAATTAATTTAATTTAATTTAATTTAATTATTTTTTTTCACTTTATTAATTTTATAAAATCACAATGTCTAAAATTTCCCAAGTTAAATAGTAAAAATCAGAAAATTCATTGAAATAAACCACGTAAACTTGTCCCGTCTTATCCTACAAACTTGTCTCCAAGGGGTCATTAAGATCTGCAAAAGTTGTCACATTAAACTGAACACAAATTATTCATCATAAAACGCAATGTTTATTGCTATTTAAAAGTTTAATTCAATATGATCATGTTGAATTAAATATTTTAATATGATCACATTGAATTCGTTGTGCTACATTTTCCACATTTACTTAAAACTGGGCTTCAGTATACTATAACAGCAAATAATGTAAACTACATTGTTAAAAACGTCGTGAAAAATTACTTCTATTTTTAAAAGAATATCCATTGTTTGAGCAAAGAGGAAGCTTCCATAGGCGTTTATGTAGCTTCCTCATTTATTGGAATATAGACATTAAAAACAGAGGTATTTTTTTACGATATTTTCACGAATAGTGTAGTGTGCATCAATGCTGGCGATACACACTGTAAAAAATATCGTGAAAAATTACCTCATTTTTAAAAATCATCAATATATAATATCTTCTCTCTTACTTGCGGTTTCCTCACATTTTCCTTTCGGCTCCCTTATTCTTTCCATCTTGTTTTTGCTTTCAAAGAGTTAGCAGATGTCCTTTGCCCCTCATTAAGAAAGACAAACTTTTTTCGATAGGCTTTACTAATTTCCTTATTTTTATGGTGTTTTCAAAAGGTCTATTGATCTTATTGTGTGACACTAGCTTATATCAACATTACACGTACTTAACGTTGTTCACGATCACAGATACAGGGCTGCTACAAGCGACTATTTGCCAATTTTATTTTGCAACAAAATGTAATATTTACAAACAGCAGTGCTACGGGAATATAATAATACCACCCCCCTCCCCGTAGCAACCCTGCATGTAGTTTTAAAAATGTATTCCTGGTGAAAAAATTTACTTTTTTTTACATTAAGAAAGATTTTTTTTCTCCCATTAACCCTTTCCAGACAGCAGCCTTTTAAGAAATTTTTTAAGTATTGTCACCGATTTTTAAAACAGAAATTTATAGTTTATTGAATTAAGAAAATTCTCCAATTAAATAAGGCAAATTTCACAGTAAAATTTTACTGGCTGGGATGAACAAGAATTCTTAAGCCTTTTTGCGGCACGTATACGTGTCGTTCGTTCCTATGGGGCTAAGAAAGATATAAACAATTATCTTCATTTATTCAATTAAATCACATCTGTCAAAAACATCAAAATGCTGTTTCTTCTTAAATTTAATAAATTTATATTCAAATACTCTGAGTATGTTTTACATTTTTATTATTTACCTGTTATGCATCTTTTCTGAAGAATTCTTCGATCTAAAAACTTAAGTTGCAGGACAAAAAATACCTTTACAATCCATTTACGTGGAAAATTGAATCGTGTATTAGTTTTTCATATTCTATGCATAAATGTACTCGTTTGATATCCCCTAATTATTAGCATTCAAAAAGAAATTCGCTTCAATTCGCATCCTTAAAAATAGGAATTAAACACAAAGCTTGTAAACAGTTTATAATTAAATTACTTTACAAATAAAAATAATGGTATATTAATCTGTGATACAACAAGTCTCCGTATTATTATGTATTTTACAAAAGAAATAATTACCATGACATTTTTAAATATTTAAATGAAATATTTTAGACTTGAGAAATATTTTTATTTTAGAATTCATTAAGTTGTTGCAACATACATTTAAAACTATTCAAACATGTTCCTCTGATTAAACAAATTTTAATGGTTCTGTGCATTTTCAGTTAAGATAATTTGCATATTTTTTCTCTCTTTTGAACATTTACGTAAGGATTTAGTTAAATGATAAAATATTTCTTTTTAACATAACATCATACGCTAGACAGAAATCATGAAAATAATATTTTTCATTATTTATTTAGTTTATTACTTTGAATTTGTGTAAAAATGTAATTAAGCGTTTGAGTAAGTAGAGGTTTTTGTTCCAATCAACAATTCTATTGAAATGATTATCCATTTCAAAACGACTCGTATTGATTTTTTTACGTCTTTCCGCAGACAATTTGCATATTGAAATTGAAACTATCCAGTAATGAGATTGCTTCATACATAAAACATGATTTATCTATAACAGATGTAAATTTTCCATTTTTCAATTTTGGGTGAAAAAAGTCCGGGCCAAAATTCGAACCAGGGATGTATCGGCTGCATACGAAATTACAAGTAATTTCGTATGCAGCGATTTCCTGCAGTTCCATAGATTGACCTTCGATTTATTCTGTTGAAATGATCCTGAGTATCAGACCAGATAAAGTGATCGCTGAGGTTAATTGGGTGAAATGGTCCTCCAGTGTTTGTGTCCGGGATAGCTCAGTTGGCAGAGCATTGGCGGTTTCAGCCAATGCATCCCTGGTTCGAATCCCGGCCGGGACTTTTTTCACCCAAAATTGAAAAATGGAAAATTTACATCTGTTATAGTTAATTTACCGATTGAATATTCGTGTTTAAAATTAATCTAATGATTTATCTATGTTTGACGTTGTCTGTATTTTCTGTTATTCCTTTCTTTCTACAAGCGTAAAAGTGTTAAAATAATAATGTGTTTCTTGCAGCTATTACATAACATCGTCACATCTCATCCCAGATGTATCAAAGTTTCGTTACAGTAAAGATTACTTTAAAGATTAAAAAAAAAAAAAAAAAAAGAAAAAAAAAAGAAAAAAAAAGAAAAGAAAAGAAAAAAAAAGAAAATGATGATACAAAATTATGGTTTTTTTGAATGAAATTAGAAAGAAAACTTATTTTTACTTTCCGATATTGTAATGCATTGAAAGTATTTTTATTATGAATGGTATGTGTGTGTTTTTTTAAATAAGAATTTGCACATCAGTCATAGCAAAAAAGGTGCATTCATACTATAACAAAGTTTTTAAATCATACAGTACTTCATATAAAATACAGTATCCGAAATCTTTGTGTAAATACTAAATGCTTACTATCATGCAGGAAATATTTTGTAATAAACCTTAGCAAAGTATATGAATTTCGGAAAATATGAAATTGTTTATTGTAATTTAAACACACCACAAACAATGTTTCTTCCTAAACAATTATGCAATAGAATACTTTTGTGTGGCCTTGTATATTAATAAAAAATATTCTTTGCACCACTAACTGTACAGAATGTATACTTTAGTATATATTTCATAGATACATATGAATTGTATCATGTTCGAAAGAGTGTAACATGATTAAATGTACTTAATTTTTTTTCCCATTGACCTTAATGTAACGGAATACTTTTGATTGTCTCTGTAATTAAACTTTACATCCAATTTTCATGAAATTTGAAATGACTCGCCAAAATTATTTAATAATTATATAATTTTTTTTTTATTCAAATGATTCAGTTGAGTAGTTTTTGCGTTGGTATATGCGGACGAACAGACAGACCGATGGATTGAATGATGACTATAGGTGTTATGTATTTACATAATTACGAACGCACCTGAAAAATTGTAGATCAAAAAGTCTCCTGAAGACGCTTAGCTATAAATGAAAAGCAAATACACTGGTGTCCAAAAGTTAAGCATAATTGGTAATTAAGTAATTATTTTTAAGTAATGAAAGAAATATGAATCGGAATGTGCTGAAACTCCAGGTGTGTAAACAAAATAGTACGCGTCACATATTTTCGCGAAGAGTTTTCCTGGAAATCGAACAGGGGACCGTCAACAAATTGAAAAAGAACGAAGATCTTTTGGATAACCCTGTCAAAACTAATGTAGCAAAAGCGTTCAAACTGCACATTATGATTAATTGGCTTATTGTAATGTACTGTGTTAATTTTTACAAGGATAGCATGTATACTCGTAGAGAAATTAAGGTTTTTATAAAAACAGTCCTTAATTTTTCCAAGTGTTTTGCTTATAATTTGCAGAGATCTTATTATAAAATAATGTTCTTTTCTGAAAATATGACAAACATCATTGTACACAATACCCTGTCATCAGAATTTAAAAATAATAAAAATTGTATGAAAAATGAGTATGTTTAGTAAATAATTTTTCATTGCGCATGCGTCAACGATATCAAAATGTCATTTGCATATTGTGTTAGCTAAATGTATAGAGCAACTTCTGTAAAAGTGTCAAAAACATAGCTTGAAAATTCTGAAAATGGGAGCCTATAGAATCAACTCAAAATCCGTTATTCCTAAATGAAGCAAAAAGATGAGGGGCTGTATCCATATTCCATTGTTTAGTGCCTACACAATATTGCACGTACAACTATATTTAGGTAAAACCCCTGATTTTTTTTGCTTCCTTTAGGAATAACGGATTTTGAGTTGATTCTATAGGCTCCCATTTTCAGAATTTACAAGCTATGTTTTTGAAACTTTTACAGAAGTTGCTCTATACATTTAGCTAACACAATATGCAAATGACATTTTGATATCGTTGACGCATGCGCAATGAAAAAATTATTTACTAAACATACTCATTTTTCATACAATTTTTATTATTTTTGAATTCTGATGACAGGGTATTGTGTACAATAATGAACATTATTTTATAATAAGAACTCTGCAAATTATAAGCAAAAAACTTGGAAAAATTTAGGACTGTTTTTATAAAAAACCTTAATTTCTCTACGAGTATACATGCTATCCTTGTAAAAATTAACACAGTACATTACAATAAGCCAATTAATCATAATGTGCAGTTTGAACGCTTTTGCTACATTAGTTTTGACAGGGTTATCCAAAAGATCTTCGTTCTTTTTCAATTTGTTGATGGTCTCCTGTTCGATTTCGGGGAAAACTCTTCGCGAAAATATGTGACGCGTACTATTTTGTTTACACACCTGGAGTTTCAGCACATTCCGATTCATATTTCTTTCATTACTTAAAAGTAATTATTTAATTACCAATTATGCTTAACTTTTGGACACCAGTGTATATGCATATGAAGTTTGTAAGGAGATACAATGAGCAAAGGGAAAATATCAGAAAAATACCCGTCGAGATAAAACGGACCTCTCTAGATCCCGAATCGTTTCGCTGTGTTAATTTACTCAGTGTTTTGTTAATGATTCACCGTCCATGTAAGGAAAAAAACTTAATATGGTCTGATAGCAAGCTCTGTGCTACAAAATTAAGTGCATCCGGGTGTTCCGTTTAAAGGCCTACTACAACTATAATTTATATATAGGGGAGACCGGGGATGGTTGACTATAGGGGTAGGTAGACTAACCGCCAAAAACACGCCAACGGTATGAATATTGCGTCATCCCAGCGCAGCCGCGCATCACTCTCCGCCCCCCGCTCAGTCGTCGGTAGCGTCGCGTCGCCGACACACGCCGTTTTCGAGCAGTGACCCGTGAATTGTTTTCATATCATGTAAGTAATATTTTCGTGTTGCATATTTTTTGATCTGGTATCTACACATTTTATGTTAACAGTTTGCCTATTAGTCAGAGTGTTTTATGATTCCATATTGATATTATTTTATGTGTTATTTCTTAATTAGGTGGCAGTGTTTAGGTTATCCATGCCATCGAAACTTAAAATGTCGTTTGGGGTTGGTAGACTAATTTCTTTCGGGGCTGGTTGAATAATTAGTTAACCAAACCCAATGACATTTTGAGTTTAAAATATCTTTAAAATTATCTTTTTATTCGATTCTTAATAAGTATATTCTTTTTTTTTGCTTCAGCAGATAATAGAAGAAATATTCGGAAACGTAAAAGTACTATATATACAGACACCCCTGAAAAACAAAATCTTATAGATATGAAAAAGAATAGAGAAACTTTGAAGAAAAGAAGAAAAGATACAAAAAACAGAATATAAAAAGGAAAAGAAACGAGTAAAGGTAAGGGTAAAGGAAAATGGAAGGGCAAAGGAAAAAGAAAGGGTAAGGGAAAAGGAACGGATAAAGGAAAATGAACGGATAAAGTAAATGAGATGAATGTTGCTGATGACACCGTCGATGGAAATGACGATGCTGTGGATTCAGATGACGAGAGCACGATTTGTTTAGAATGCACTGAATCCTACGCCGATAGTGTCTCTGGCGAACAATGGATTCAGTGCATAACTTGTAAGTTAAGGGTTCATGCCAAATGTGTAAGAGGTAATCTAATGTTTTTTGGATGCAAACACTGTATTTCTGATAATGAAGACTGATAACTTGCCTGTTTTTTTTTTTTTTTTGAAGTATACAAAGATTTATATGTGATTTAAAATGAGACTGAAGAACAGTTTAGTTTATAAAAGTTTAAATACTAAATGCAAGTATTTAACAATTACTATTTTTTAAGTAGAGAAATGCAAAATGTGCATTTAATTTGTGGCATAAGAAAATTTTAAATTGTTACATTAATAAGAATTAATATGTTACATTCATAAGAAGTTATAGAAAGATTTATGTGTGATTTAAAATGAAACTGAAGAAGATTTTAGTTTAAAAACTTTAAATACTAAGAGTTGATAGTTTTTATAGACTTATAAAGGATGTCTGTACCTGATTAAAATGGTTTTTTTATAAAGAGTTCAATTAAATTGAAAATAGTGTTTTATTACTTGACTCTTCTCATAATTTGTTGCTTATTGATACGTAAGTCTACTTACCCCGGGCATATAGTCAACCTACCCCGGTTCCGGGGTAGATTGACTAAGAGTCGATGTTCTGTAAAATGCATTTTTACATGATGATGATATTGAATAATTAACTATGTTTTGTTGTTTTTTATTAGTTTAATAGTCCTTCTATCCATTAATGCGATTATATTGTCTGTATGGATGAAAAGAAAAAAAATATGTATGATTTAGTAAAAAATTAGTCAACCATCCCCGGTCTCCCCTATATATGATCCGATCTTTCGTTGATTACAATCGTAAAAACTGCAACATTTTATTAATATTTGTTCTATTTTCATTGATCTTTAAAATTGTAACGATGTTTTGACGAACCCTGTAACTACACACTAAGTTACTGTGTAACTAACTGATCACAAGATGTCTCAAAAAGTACACGAGAAAATTAAAATTGAATAATCCATTATCTATTGTTACTTTCTTCTATCTTTACAAGAAAAAAAATCCCTGTCGGTTGGGCCTATAGGCGGAGGTAGATTTCGAAGTGTGCTCATTTCAACAATATATATATATATATATGATTAGAGATAAACCCAGTTTAATAACTTCATTTGGCCGTTTATGAAAAATTTTTAGTTTAATTTTTCTGCAAAAACTGGTTTTATCAGAATCATCTTAAGAAAAATTCAGCTCAAATGCCCATTTTGACAACATATTTTGAAATAGATTCTGAATGTATTAAAAAATCGACCAAAACAGTACATTATTCAGTTCCTAAATAAGAAAAAACTGTCAGTTGAATGCATTTGAGAAAAAAAATTAATTTAAAAATGAGTCATAAAATAACCGATTTGTTGTTTGAATACATCCTTAATTTTTTAATCATGATTGCTTCGAAAAATTTTGTACGAAATACTCACTTTGACAGCATTTTTAAAAATATATTCTATCTTTATCAAAAAACTGGCCAATGCGTCACAGTATATAGTTCCTGAATAAGAGGATCTGTAAATTGGATGCGTTTGAGAGCGAAAATGGATTTTAAAACGAGTCATAAAAAACGCAATTTGCTATGTGAAAACTTCCTTAAATTTTCAAATCGCGAAGACTTCGGTAAATTCTGTTCAAAATACCTTTTTTGGTAGCCTTTTTCAAAATATATTCTGTCTTTATCAAAAAAACAGATCAATGTATCACATTATATAGTTCCTAAATAAGAGGATCTGTAAATTGGATGCATTTGAGAGCAAAAATGGATTTAAAACGAGTCAGAAAAAAACGCAATTTCTTATTTGAACACTTCTTTAAATTTTCAGTCACGATGATTTCTGAAAATTCTGTTCAAAATACCCTTTTTGGTAGCCTTTTTTGAAATATATTCCGTCTTTATCAAAAAACTGACCAATGCATCACATTATATAGTTCCTAAATAAGATGATCTGTAAATTGGATGCGTTTGAGAACAAAAATTGATTTGAAAACGAGTCAGAAAAAAAACGCAATTTCTTATTTGAATACTTCCTTCAATTTTCAGTCCCGATGACTTTCGGAAATTCTGTTCAAAATACCCTTTTTGGTAGCCTTTTTTGAAATATATTCTGTCTTTATCAGAAAATTGACCAAAGCGTTACTTTATACAGTTTCCAAATAAGAGGATCTACCAATTGGATGCGTTTAAAATCAAAAATGAATTTAAAAATGAGTCAGAATATAAGCAGTTTGGAATTGAGGTTTTTTCTCCAACTCCTATTTTTATTTAATTTCTTTTTGCTATACGAATTGGACCTATGAAAAACTTGTCAATATAAAAGTTGTAGATATTTTTGAGAAGATGTAAAATAAATTTAATCAGATTTGATATCTTAAAAATAGACAAATCTGATGGATTTGTCTATTTTCCATCAGACAAATCCATCTGATGGAAATCCATAACTAAGGAGTTATGGATTTTTCTCTTTTTTCAGCGCCCTTTTTCTTTTCGGTTTTAATTTTTTTCATCGGTAAAATTTGGTCCTATCAAAAACTTGTAAATACAAAAGTTTTAGATAATTTTAAGAACATTTACAAAAAATTTAGTTTGACTTGATATCTTGAAAATTGACGAAGTTATGAATTTTTTTCTCTCAAAATCCCTGTTTTTTTCGCCTCTTGAGCCCACTTCTAAATTTATCAAAAATCTGTCATGCATATACTTTTGGCCCATTTTTAAGAAATAATATAAACTTTAAACCGATTCGATATCTACTTTAATTAAGAAGTTATGGCTTTTTTTCGGTTTTCACAAAAACGCCTCCTATTCCGACCCCCTTGGTCCGATTTTGCCCATTAACAAACTTAGCCAAGATTTTATCCCCTTTGATTTTATGTACCAGTTTGGTGGAGATTGGTGAAGAATTATAGAAGTTATCGTGTCCATAAAAAAGTGAGATATATATATGTAGATAGATAGATAGATAGATAGATAGATAGATAGACAGATAGATATATAAACTGGTGCGATTGCAATAGGTAGTATTTCTTACGAAATCTACCTAAAAAGTATAGGATTCGTGAAAATTTTCGAAATCCGGTTTCCGACGGATTTACATGTTTTGGGGATCAGAGAATCCGAGAAACATGTTTTTCCAAAATACCTATCTGTGAGACAGTCTGTCTGATTGTATGTGACAAAAATTTTTGTGGGCTCTCTATCTCAAGAACTTATACACGGAATTTCACAAAACTTTGGCTTTTGTTAAACTTTGGATTTTGTTAAACTTTGACATAAACTAGACCTCATTCGTTTTTGGTGTATGTCGCTCATCAGGTGACGCTGCTGTGCTGCATTACTCACGAATTCTGCAATAGCCATATCTCAAGAACTAGAGGATGGATTTTCATAAAATTTTAGGTTTAGTTTGTATTCAATATAACATGCTGCTGATTGCGTTTTCGTGCAAATCGGTGGCGTTCCATAGTGCATTATTCGTGATTATTGCAACAGCTCTATCTCAAGAACTAATGCACGGAATTTCAAAAAACTGCAGATTCTATGAAAGGTTGATATGAAATAGATCGTATTAGATTTTGATGTATACCGCTGAACAGGTGGCGCAACTGCGCTGCGTTATTTAGGATTTTTGCAAAAGCCATATCTCAAGAACTAGTGAATGGATTTTCATAAATCTTTATATTTAGTCAGAACGTGATAGAATATGGTACGGGTTACGTTTTGGAGTAAATCACTCAACAGGTGGCGATGCCATGGTGCATTATTTGTGTTTATCACAATAGTTCTATCTCAAAAACTAATGCAAGTAATTTTCTAAAACTTCAGATTCAGTTAGTTCCTGGTATCGATTAGTGATGTTTAGTTTTTGTTGTAAATTGCCTTACAGATGGCATCGCTATTCTGTATTTTTCACTATTTTGCAATAAATGTATCTCAAGAACTAATGCATGGGTTTTCACCAAACTTATGATTCGGTTAATACCTAATAAAAGTTTATACAGATAAGTTTTTAGCTCACAGGCTATTAAAGCCTGGGAGCTTATGTGCCTGTTCGGTCTGTATGTGCGTATGTGCGTAACGCGATAAATCATGATAAAAATATCGAATTTGCTTGATATTTTGGATATATGTATATTCTTATAAGGCACTTCCCTGATTAGTTTTTGATGTTCATTCCATATGTATAACAGGGGGAACGGGGGAACACCTCCCCTTAATTTATATAAATGGTTTTTTGCAAAATTATCAGTTTTCGTTCAAAATTTAGATATAGGATCATTATGATGAGGCACTTCCTTGATTAGCATTAGGTGTTCATTTGATAAGTACAAAAAGGGGAACGGGGAGCTCGTACTCCTCCTCTTAATTGATATAAATGGATTTTTCATGCAGAATTATTAGTTTTCGTTCAAAATTTAGATAAAGGACCATTTTGATAAGGCACCTCCATGATTAATACTATTCATGCAGATTTATACATGATACATCATATCCCTGATTAGTTTAAGAGGTTAAATGATTAAGTATAAAACGGGGAAATGGACATAGCTGATCCCCCCCCCCCTTAATTTGTTTTTCGAACGGAATTAACCCATAAAAATAGAAGGCTGTAATATATAATTAGTATGCGTATAGCCTGTGAGCTCAATGCCATCAGTTTAACTGGGCAATATTCTTTTTATTGGTGTAGGGGAAGATGGGGATACTTGAGCCATTTTTTGAATTTTAATTTTTTTAAATTTTTTATAATTTCTTATAATAAAATAAAATATTGAAAATGAAAATTTGATATTTTTTCTTCAACTGAAAACCACTTTCAATTAATTTTGAACTATTTTTCTATGTATAAAAAGTTTATTTTTTGTTTTACATGGTGGCTCAAGTATCCCCATGGGAGGGATACTTGAGCCATCGTGAAGGGATACTTGAGCCACTACGGAAAAATACCTACAAAAGTAATTTTTTTCGCTTTATTTTTGCACAAACATTTTACAGAATGATAAATTATGTAACAAAAAGTCCTTCCAAACCAATTGAGAAAACAAAGTTAGTAATACGATCATTTTTTGTCGTTAGAACTGGTTGTCAAATGATAATTTCAACTTGAATTATAACGACGGTAGAAACTCCCTCAGTTCAGAGCCATTTAAATTTGGAATCTGCTATTCTTAGGGCAAATTTCATTTTTAAAATATTAAGTGCTTATCCAACAATTATTTTTAGTTTTCTTTCTGGCATATTTTATTAGTAACCAACCATCAATAGAAGATTTTCTTTTCACATCATCACCATCATTGGCAGAATTTTCCTATAATGATAATGTCGAACTCATGCTTTTAATTTAGTAGCTGTCGGAATTTAAGCCAGATGTATCATTCTACTATTTCAAACACTTTTTTGATTTCACAGGAAAAGATTTTGTCTTATTCTTTGGCTCCATGCAGGTAAGTTTGAACTGGGATTTTTGTTGCTTTTCTTGTTTTTTGTGCGCTCTTTTTACCAATTTTTCTTCAATTTTCTTAGTTAAAAAAATTACAGCAACAGAGATTACGATTTCAATATAAGATATTAATCTTAATATGTTATATTAAAAAATAAATATTTTAATATGTTGGACCTAACTAATTAAAGTATTAGAGATTATAGCCTGTAAAACAGTTTTAAAAAGTTATTTTAATTTAATAAAAGTTAAATTGAAAACTATGTTTACATTTATCTAGACAGGCTATTTTGCTAGTCAAAATGAAAATTAAAATGGATATTTTCATTTAAAAAATATACATTTTTAAACATTTTTAAGTCGTTATTTTTTTTTTTTTTAAGAAAAATAAAATAAAATGAAAAATTATTCTCTCTTTTATCCAGAAAAAAATCTATTAGTGAATATAAGGAAGGAATTTTATTTTTTGTTTGTTTCTCCTATGTTTATTTTCTAGTGGGGAGGGTTGAGACATGGCTCAAGTATCCCCACTCTCACTGGCTCAAGTATCCCCACTACCACTAGTTTTGTTTCCCAGAGTTTTACTAAATAAAGCATGCAGCTATTAGAACTATTTTAGATTCAAAATACAATTGAAATTATGCTTATTAAATTTATGTATATAGTTACAACTTTAAACAAATCTTTGATTACAAAAAAACAAAAAAACCATGTACCCAAAAATTTACTTCAGATAGGGAAAAGACAACTATTGATCACTATACTTTCAAAATGGTACCAAGATGTGTGATTTCTTTTTTACATGTTCAGAACTATAAATGTGTTAACATATTGGCAGTTTTAGAAAGAAAAATTAACCAACTGTAGAGATAATAGGGGTGGCTCAAGTATCCCCTATGCTCAAGTATCCCCACTCTCCCCTACATCATCCAGCATGTGATGCTGTGATGCAGATTTTTGTTTTAAGGCTTTGCAATATTTCTATCTCAAAAGCTAATTCACTGATCTTCACCAAATTTCAGATTCAGTTATAAGTTGAACACAATTTGTAGTTGACTCAATTTTGATTTAAACCACCTAACCATTGGCGCTGCTGTGCTGCATTTTTCAGGAAATATTAACATGCATAAGATAGAAAAAAGATTTAGGATTGCCATATCTGACTAGTTTTTTATGTAAGAATAAGTGACACGTACTTAAGGCAATTCATAAATTTTGTAAATTGCTTGTTCAATTCGAAAATATACTCTGAATTTTGACTGATATATGTCGCTGGGTACTTCCTCGACACGCAAGAAAGGTAAAACTAACACTTAGAACGAAATTTTAGAAAACAAATTAAATTTTATCTTTACTCCAGTGGTTCCTAGACTTTTTAGTACCACATCCCTGCTAAATATCTCAAAATAAAATTAGCCTCCCCCCCTTCCCTTTTGTAACATATGACTTTTATTATTTAAAAAGAAACAATTATTGTCATAGAAAAAATCTAAAACAGCGTTAACAGTGACTCGTGTAGTGACATCATGAATTGAGAAAACACATATACGAGTGTCCATTTACATCATATAGCCTTTTGAGAGATAAATCATGTTGTTACGGAAGTTTTTATAGTGTAGTTTTTCTAAGATACATGGTAGGATAGTCATACACAAAAATGGTCATTTTTCATGTTGGTCTTTTTTCTACACTAACAGACGTACTACGCACTATCTATTTATTCATGAAAAACTTTCAATATCATTAAAAAATAGTTTAATATAATGTTAAAGTCTAAAACATAAAGTTATTTTATTTTGGTAATAAAAAATGATAAATTTTAGGTTAAAAAATTATTTATATAAGTTTGAATAATTTATGTTTATAAATTTGAAAATAAATTCATCCACATGTATGTTTTACAATATAGTTAATGAGTATTGAATAAATTTTTAGCTTTAAAATTATCTTTCTCACTTGAGACATTTTAATTTTTTATTTATTTATTTATTTAGATTAAATGCTTCAGATAACATATTTGCGTTAAAGAATAAAGTCATTTAAACAGCAACCATAATTGCATGGTTTCAAATATATTAATGAAGTGCAGCTCAAATAATTCCCTCTAAATAAAGAAATGTAGTGCTGTTCATTTTGAGTTTATTAATTTATTTGTTTCTCCAGACAAGATATGCTGTTACTAATTAATTAATCATGTTCCGCGATAAAATACAAAACTATGGGGCGTAATCCGACAAATTATGTGTTTGTCTAAAAGATAAATAAATAGAAATAGATTTCTGGAATAAAATAACAATAATAACAGTCAAAAAGATATCAATAGAAATCTGTTTTTATCAGTAATGATCTGGTAACGTATTTAATGCATTCGTATTATTATAGATTAGACATTTTAAACACATAAAGGAGGGTATAACAGGCCTTAACGACGGATAACGGGGGTTTATCGATCGTCAGATTGGTTGTTTAGATGTTTTAACTGATTACGCAATTGATATGTCTTGCATTTTTTTAAGGAATTACCAGTTATTCAGTGTTTATTTCCATTAATATACTAATTAAATACTCTGGTATCTTCCCTCCTAAAAGAAGAAGAAAGTGGGAATATTTATTTAATTTTTGTTATGTTTGTCCTGTTCTCTAAATAAAAAATGTGCGGTGTCTAATTAATTTATCTATTATGATACTGCAAAACTTTTATATTATAAATATTGGAATTAGTTTTTTTTTCGTTTGAGATATGATAACATATCTCAATTATAAATGCACTATAATTAATATGTAGCTCTTATTACTGCCTATAAGAAAATATAATTTATATTTATTGTAGTAATAAGTGTATCATTGTAATGTATTTTGTATATTCAAGAGAGTAGTGCATTTTGGCCGGACAGCCGCTGTGGAACGTAACACTAGAGCGGGCATGGGGTGTCAGCAAACATATTAAACAGCATAAATACGAAAAAAATCTTTAAAAGTCTATCTGTTAATGAAATTTATGATTTATTTTTTCTCGAGAAAAAAGATAAGTGAAATGTTAAGTTATTATTAATTTTAAGAAATGGTTAAATGTAAACAATACTGATATTTAACATAATTTTTTTGTGATATATAATTGCAGATTTTCAGAAAGGCAAAAATGGCTAAAATTCCCACTTTAAAACTGATTAAAAAAAGGGGAGTAAAGGAAGCTCATCGCAAAGTAGTTAAAAACTATACATCTTCAAAATTTATCTATTACTTAATTTATGTTTTATAAAAATTACAAGTTTCCTAAAAACATCTCGATTAATTTATCTTTATTTTAGTTAACAAAATAGTGTATTTAAATTTCGTGAAGGGTTTTTGAGAAAACCTTTAATTTTCAATTTCAAATTTGAATTTATTATTATTTAAAAAGCAGTTTAAGAAATTATTTTCTCTTTCACAGTTTTATAATATAGAAAATATAAAAATAGATATTTTAATTTAGAGAAATGACAGTTTAATTTATTCTGTTGAAATTTTAATTTTTTTCGACTAAAATTCTCAAGTGACACTTTGCATAGCACATATTAAAAAGAAGTTAAAATTAATTTTCAATTCCAAATTAAAACTAAAATGCAATACTTAAATTATAAAAATACATTTCATGGAAATTAATTTAAATTCCTTTGAAATTGTGAATTTCATTAGAACTATATTTTAGAGGCAATATTTTTTATCACGCTTTGTGCTGTGAGTCAAAGAAATATATTAAAAGTTAATGCAAAACTGATTGAAATGCTCTTACAAATTTATAGTTATGTTTTTAAAATGCTTCTATTTCAAAATATCTACAGAAAATTTTAAATGCTCTTCAGTTGATAGAAATGCCTTAGTTTATTAATTTCGTTCATTTTATGATTTCACACTTTTATCAGTTTCCGTTGGGGTTTTAACAATTTTCTACTTAGATAATGCTACGGTCTGCAATAAACACAAATGACGTCATATAGATTAAATTATTATTATTATTTTCATGAATTTATTTCTGAAAATTTCAATATACGTATTATAGTAAATGTATTACTCTACATTTGGTGAAACATTTGGGCTCCCAAATGTTTCACCAACTAAATAGCAATATTTTCTTAGAAAATTTTTCTTTTTAAATTTTTTTTGCACATAGAGCATTAATCCACTTAGGAGATTAATTCTAAAGCAAATTCTGTAGAAACTTACGATGAAATTTTCTGTTAAAAACAAATATTGTTATTTAGTTAGCAGACAATTTGAGAGCACACGTTTTATCTCAAAATGTATTTAAATAACAGTGTTGCGTTATTTTAATGAATTTTAGTAAAGGTTTTTAATTTTACGTTGAAAAGTGCGGATTATCTGCTCAAAAGAATGTCAATTTCTAATGCAAAAATATAGCGAGTGACCGTAAATTTTGATTGACTAAAAAAAATTTTGGCCATACGCAATTTACTTTTGTGACAGCAACAAAAAAAGTTGCAGTACAAAAATGAAAAAATACAAAAATGATAATTTGAATGTAAATTACAGTAGATTTTTAAAAGGTCCCGGGAAAAAAAGGTTTTAAACATTTTTTTAAATATTTCTCATATTTTATATTTTTTGATTTACTTCTATTTCCTCTTACTTTTTATCTAACTGTTTGCTCAATTCTTCTCAGAATTACCAGACTACGGGGTCGGGGACCTCTTATTTTTTTGGATTGATTATCTTTTTTATCCTGTTAATAACTATACTGTTAGTTTGAACTTTTTCTCTTTTATACCTTATATCATATCTTATTGCCATTTTGCAAGCTTAAATGAAACATTTTTGAAATTGTAAGTAATCCTAAATTCTATTAATTTTACTTTCTTACTATTATGTTTTTGAGTATTTCATAACTTGTAGTACTATAATGTATGGTCTCTGAAAAGAGTCTTTTTTACACAATGGTATCTCTTTGGTAGCTTTTCTTATCGGTTCTTGGACTGTTGTCAGTTTTTCTTTAATCAAATAACCATTTTTATTTTATTCGTTTTCTTTTCATAATGTTAAACTGACATAAAAGACTTGTTTGTATTCCCTTTCTTAAAACTTTATTTCTTCGTGGCCAATAGCCGCGTCTAAACATTCTTCTCTGGCCACATTGCGTTGAAATACAACTCTACTGTATACCGGATGTAAAGTTGCCAGGCAACTAGGGAATCGAGAACACATCCTATAATGTTTCATTGTTTTAAACAGGAGGTGAAGATGACTCAGAGAAAATTTAACGTTTAAAGTTTTTTTACTGCTAGCATTTATCGTATGTATGTAACTTTTTATGAAGATTTATAAAAAATTCCAAATTTGTATAAGGAACATACACTCATATATTGTTGAAGAAAAGTTTTGGATTACCAACAAAATCAGTAAATCTCTTACTCTAATGAAAAAAAATATCATTACAATATTGTGCACATACAGTTATGCAAGTTTTATTATTCATTTAAACTAAAATGATATATATTTCTTCAAGTAAAAATTAATTTCTGTATAACACAATTTGATCGAAAAAATTTTAAGATCAAGACATTTAAAATTTCAATAACAAGTGTCAATGATTTGTACATCAATTGTTGGTAATTTGTTTGCTTTACCTTAACACAGATGATTTTCAACAGACGGTTGGGGAAGGATTTGGCCAGCTCTATAATGTGAAAATTTGTACAGTAGAGCTTCGATTATTCGGACCACTCGATACTGAGACCAATCCTATTAATGAAAAATCCGGATAACTGGATAACTTAAAAAGAATGGCTATGGTAATGTTTTCTAGGTAGCTTCCCTTCACACTTTTTATTCAGATTTAGGACTAGCAATTGCTGTAGGGCACATTTAAGTGTATTACAGATGTGTTTGAAAATTATTTCTCTTACTTTTTTTTTACTTTTTTTTAACAATATTGGTACAAAATTATACATGAAAATGCACATTTATATTATTACATATATATACAGGGTGTCCAGTAAATGACTGACCCATTTTTAATGTAAAGAACAAAAAAATGGTTTGAGTTAAAAATGTGCGGTTTGCTGCAATGTTATTAGAAAATCAATAAATTTTTAAACACACACTTTTTTAAAATAGTTAGAAATTTGGCCAACAGATGGCGCTGGTGTCAGAAACAGGCTGTCAAATTTCAGACATAACTCTAGTTTTCATAAGCATTAGCTTTTCGGCTCATTCGCAGATTCGTATCTCAGTTGACATGTTGAATCGACTCTCCACTTACCTACAGAAATAGATTCTATTGAATGTCAAGGGATTTAAAATAACATTTATGATTGAATAATGTCTATTATACTTAATAAAAACCAACAAAATCATGCATTGCAATAAGCATTGATATTCCACATATTTATCATAAATAAATTGTATTCAAAAATGTTTTTGTAACCGGTTTACTGATTATCTTTTTACGCACAATAAATTCAAAATATGGGATAAATATGACTGTTTTATGTTAAAAAAATCTTAATATTTAATCTAAACATTTCTTCCATTAAATAGTACGAAATTGTATTTAAAAAAATTAGTGATGTCAAAAAACTTTAAGGGATAGATCAAGCAAACTCTTCTTAGGGGGTTGTACGTAGTAGTGAAATCAGAAGTTAAAACAGTGGTACTCAAGTAGTGGTAGCAAGTTCCCTGTCTAAAATAAAAGCAGGGCAGTGACTTATAAATCGGCTCATAAAAATATATTAAACCTTATAATAAAGGCTCGTCTATAATAAATCCTGTCTTAAACATAAAAAAATATTTATCACGACAATAAAATTAACATACCAAACTACCTTCTAAGACGGAAACCTATCTAAAATGAAAGACTATTTTTTTAGTGTAAACCATATTCATCTCTATGTTATGCCCATATTTTGACATTTAACATATCTGAAAATTTTATTACGAAAGCCACGACAGATTTTAAGATTTTTTTACACACAACCCTTCCCTCTTATTTCCCTTTCTGCAAACGCATCTACGCTGAAATGGAAGGATGCTTAAAAAGAAAGAAAACGATTTTCTTGTTTTTATATCCTTCGAGTCACCCTTTTTTAAAATTTCATTACAGAAAGCATAATAGATCCTGAATCATTATAGAATCATCATAGTTCTACTTATTTTAGTTCGATTTTATAAATATAAATATTAAAAAATTACTGGAACATTAGTGTCTTCAATATATAATTTAAAGAAATTAGAATCAGTTGTTTTTAAATAATATTTTTTATTTCAAATCAGATGCAAAAGGAATTTTTAGAATTCTTCTTTACCTTCTTTTGCTCATGAAGAATAATTAAGTAAAGGGGGAAGGAGGACGAAATATATATTTCACGATCTATGATACTCTTTGTAATGGAATTTTGAAAAGAGGTAACTTGCAGGATATAAAACAGATACATTTTTTTTTCATTTTAAACATCCTTTCATTTCAGCGTAGATGTGTTTTCACTTGGGGGGTATGAGAGATCTGTGTAAAAGTCATCTTAAAATATTTCGTGGCTTTCGTAATAAAATATTCAGATGTATTAAATGTCAAAATATGAATATAATGTAGGGATGATTTCGGTTTTCTGAAAAGTGATCAATGTTTCGTTTTAGGCAGGTTTTCGTCTTAGCAGCTGGTTATGTATGTTACTTTCTCCTACGAAATCAATATTTTTTTACGTTTAAAACAGGATTTGTTATAAACTGCTCATTTCACTCTCAGTTTATTATATTTTTTTTGTGCCGATTTACAAGTCACTGCCCCGTTTTTTTTTTTTTTTTTTTTAGACAGGGAAATTGTTACACTGTTTTAACCACTTAACTGATTTTACTGCACGATGTAAGTTAGAGGAGTTTGCTTGATCATCATTTAAAGCTTTTTAACACCACTAATGTTTTTAAATATAATTTCTTACAATTTAATGAAAAAAATGTTTAGATGAAATATTTTTCCCATATGTTTATCCCCTATTTTGAATTTATTGTACGTAAAAAGAGAATCAGTTAACCGGTTACAAAAACATTTTTTGAATACAATTTATTTATGGTAAATGTGTGAAATGTCAATGCTTATTAAAAATGTTTTGTTGGTTTTTATTAAGCAGACATTATTCAATCGTAAATATTATTTTAAATCTCTTTCCATCCAAAAAAAATCTATTTCTACAGGTGAGTGGAGGGTCGATTCAACATGTCGACTGAGATTCAACTCTGCGAAATGAGCCAAAAACTCATGCTTACGAAAACTAGAGTAATGTCTGTATTTCGACAGGATGATGTCGTCGCCAGCGCCATCTGTTGGCCGAAATTCGAACTATTTTAAGAAAGTGCATGTATAAAAATTTACCGATTTTCTGTTAACACATTTTTATCTCAAACCGATTTTTTTTTTTTTTTTTTTTTTTTTTTTTTTTTTTTTGTTATTTACATTTAAAATGGGTCAGTCATTTACTGGACACCCTGCATACATACACTATACGAACAACAGTGAGCGTGGAGAAGGAAAGGGTCCCTCTTTTCAAGGGCACCAAGGAAAAAAAGAGTAAATTTTTCTACCTTTTTCATAGTCCAAGAACCGACAGCAGAAAACTCTATGTTACCGAGCGCAAGAGAAAAACCTTTATTTTTGGAAGATAGGCCAGTCAAACTGTCATAAATAGATGCAAAAATTCTGCTAGAAGATTTTATGTTTTTAAACTGTTTACGGCTATGCTAGTAACAAGAATTAATGGTTTTCTAACAAAATATCTCGAGGCTAAATTTTTTGGAGCTAAAAAACCACGAAATTTCCGGACTTTTTTCTGTTTTTTGCCCATAACTCAAAAATTATAAAATTTATGTGCGCCATGCTCAGTTACAAAAAGAAAGAGCATTAAATTCTCTACAAATTTCATTCTAAAATTCTTTTTCTAAAGCCGTTATTAAGCGAACTACAGCTTTCTAAAAATGACCTTTTTTTTCTAACTTTGTGGAAAAATCAAAAAAACGAAAAATTGACACCATTTTTTATTATTTTTTTAATGTAACTTATTTATATTACAGATGATAGCAATCATGATTAATTACAACGGTAACACTGTAAAAATATTAAGAACATTGTAACTTTTTTTGTATTTAGAGCATAAGTGGAAAAAACATCAGTATTAGTTATTTAACTGAATATAAGTAAAAAATACTTACGGTGACATTTTTACATCCTCTTCTTCTGGATAAATAATGTCTTCAACATTTTCGCAATTGATCCCGTTACAGTTTTTATAAATTGTGGAGCATTTGAGTCCTGATTTTTGAAAGGAACATTCTTTGCTGCATCCTTTTTTACAGCTACATGATACAACATGGAGCAAGGATTCAGGTGCTGGGTCTTAACACATTTGAACTGGCTGAAAGAGACCGTCCAACTTATAAACCCACCCCCATTCTTCAAGAGGGATGTTGTTTCCCAGCCAAATTTGTACCTGATAATGACATCGGAGAAAATGATGCTGGGACAGCCCCTTGCGTTGGTGATAGATAGCCTTGCAAGATGAACACTACTTTTTGTGGCAGATTTAGCAAATAACTGGAACCTCAAGGTGTTCAATTTATGTGTGGTACCTGTGCATCCACCGTATCGTACAATAATGATCTTATCTGAAGCTTTAATGATTTCTTGGCTGATAGAATCTGGTTTATTGAACATGCAGGCTATTTCTTCAAGCTGATCATGTTTTTTCAATGCGTTACAAAACTTTGACTTTCCATGCCCAAAAAGAGCGATGTTGTATCGCATTCGCTGATCGCGCAAGTGAAAAGAACATTGCTGTAATTTTCTTTGTATGACATGGTTGAAAACCATTTGGCTTCAATGTTACCTTTCTCTGACTTTTGGAAAAATAGATTTTTGTGCTTACATAGCCCAAGCTCGTCATGATCACGAAAAGGTCAATGTCTTTTCAGACAAGTATGACATTTTCAAAAGATTCAGCTTTTGAAATGGCTTAAGTAACTATCATGACATCAGCTTCTGCTTCTGCCCTATGGACGTGAATTCTTGAATTCTGTTATTTTGAAATTCTGTTTTAAGCAGTGAAATAAAACAGCTCTTGTTTTTGTCATTGGCTTTCTGAACAGATGTTGCTGGTCGACGCCCTCCTTTCTTTCCACCTACTACAGATTTATATAATTTTACGCGACAAAAAACTATGATACCATGCATCTGCAGCTACCAAGACAATTTGTGCTGAATATGTTCAATTACATTCTTAGGACCATTCATCCCCACGTTTTTCTGCAGCATTAAAAAATATAATTTTAGTTTCTAACTTCATACTTTTGTGAATCAAATTTCTCTTTGCGTAGAACTTTTTTTTGCTCTTTTTCGTTGACGTCATCGGTATTAACTTCTCCATATAAGTAACAATTATCTTGAGACTTGAAGGAAATGCTCGATTGGATCGACAAACTAGTCTGTGTAGAATCTTCACCCCGACGAACATATACTGCTATCATTCTCTCATTCACATATGTTTTTCAGCAATCATCATATACTTTAACTTCCTTGCTACTTTTCAAAAAATTTTGAAGAATATTAAACTGAAATATTATAAATATTATGAAAAATATTCGCTGAATGCTACATTGAAAGAGCTTGGCAAGTCCTTTCTGGCTCACAATGTAGTATCACTATTTGAAGCCTTTTTACAAACGAAACACAATTTTGGGTCGAGCTCACTCATTTTCCATTACTGCACGAGAAAAAGATACCCAATAAAATGAATAGCAACATATTAGAAGATATTTCTTTTTTGTAATACCCCGGACCTCCCTCCCTCGTAATTATTTTTCTTACAAGATTTCTATAACTTGTGCTTGTTCTGCCTGCCTTTCTTAAAACTTTGACTTCCCATTCATCAATAGGCGTATTTAATTTTCATTGTTAGTGACGAATGAAAGTTTTTTGGGATGAGAGGCAAAAATTAGGCCACTTTCTGTTAAGTTTTAAAAAAAGTGACATTTTCAAAGAGACACAGCGCGCTTAGTACTGGGTTTAGAAAAACGTCTTTATTACAACATTTGTAGAAAATTTAACGTTCTTTCTTTTTGTAAGTATGCATGGTACACAAAAAGTATATAGTTTTCGAGTTACAGACAAAAAACTGAAAAAAGTCCGAAAATTTCTTCTTTTTTTTTTTTTGGCTCTACAAACTTTAGCCTCGAGATATTTTGTTGGAAAACCATTAATTCTTGTTACTAGCATCCTCATAAACATTTTAAAAACAATAAATCTTCTAGCAGAATTTTTGCATCTATCGGCCCTTTTTTCTGACACTTTGACTGTTCTAAGAGTAATAATGGGGAATCTAATGATCCATGTCTGCCGGAAGTGAAGTGGTGCATAAGCTAAAAATTAATACCACTAGTGGTTTATTTGTAGGTTTAGCATCGTGTTTGTCCTACAATAAAAAGTACGTAAACATGGAAAACTGGGTGCAGGAAAACAAATTGCTATCCCTACGTGTCAACCACTAGTGATATTTATTTTATAATCACTTTAATTCAAAACTTGAAGTCATTTAATTGATGAATAAAAACGAAATGAAACCGTAATCACCAAATTATATAACAGAGAATACTTTTAACAAAATATACACATTTTAATTCCTATTTTTTTTTTTTTTTTATTATTTAAAAGAAAATGGGGTGATTCTGTTGCCACAATTACAAAATTTGTACTAAAAACTGTAAAAAAATTAATATCTCGAAAACAAATTAAGATACAGCTTTCAAACAAATTGCATTTAAAAGTACATTTTTTTCTCTTTACGATAGTGCAAAAATTTTAGAAGTGCGATTTTTCGAAGTTTCTAGAAATAGAGAAATTACATGAGAAAGTGTTGCCATCCACAAAATGACGTATGCGTTACGCACAGATACGTTTGGCCTTTATAATATAGATAAATACTTTATCTTTTAATTTTATGCAGCTCAACGTTTTAACATTTCGGCCTGACGAATGCAGCAGAATAAATAATAAAATAATTTGCACAATTAATATTTTTACACAAACGCATTGAATAATAAATAATATAGCATTGAATAAATCGAATAGTTAATGAAAAATATCTTAACTGTTCATCAGTAAGCAAACATAAAATTCGAAAGTGTTTATTTCGAATATAATTTCTGTTTACTCGTAAAAAAAACATGTACGGAGCAACAGTTCTTCAAATAATTAGCAGTGGAACTTTAATAGCTTTTAATCTGCTTTTCAGAATTATGACATTTACATTTGAAAAGCCATCATCAAAGAGAATGTAATTAATTTCTTTCTTTTAAATTCGAAAACGCTATTCATAATCATATCTCATATAATTAAAATATCAATAAAAATAGGGAATACTATTTAAAAATAAACAAATAAATAAATAAAAGCAGTGCTGTATAATCAAAACATTAATATTTATTTTTCATTTGAATGCATTTAAAAATTTATATGTATAAACATTCAATTTATAAGCATTCGAGCAAATCAAATAAATATGCATGTTTTTTTTTTTTTTTTTTTTTTTTCTAAACAATCTATTAAGCCTTTAGAAGTAAATACGCCTTGCAGATTTGCAAGATTTAAATTAATTTTTACATGTTTGTTTAAAATATAAAAATAAAATAATTATATGGGAAATATTTTTACTCTGGATATCACATTTTGACTGCTATTCACCCAAGTGACTAATTTTAACAAAAAAGAAAAAAAAAGATTTTTCTAATATAAATTGAATTTATTATGGTTGTTAAAATGTCTGTATAATATTAGGTAGATTTCGTATGAAATACTACCTATTGCAATCACACCAGTTTATATATCTATCTATCTATATATATATATATATACCTCACTTTTTTATGGACACGATAACTTCTATAATTCTTCACCAATCTCCACCAAACTGGTACATAAAATCAAAGGGGATAAAATTTCGGCTAAGTTCGTTAATGGGCAAAATCGGACCAAGGGGGTCGGAATAAGGGGCGTTTTTGTGAAAACCGAAAAACGCCATAACTTCTTTATTAAATTAGATATAGAATCGGTTTAAAGTTTACTTCTTAAAAATGGGCCAAAAGTTTATGCATGACAGATTTTTGATAAATTTAGAAGTGGGCTCAAGGGGCGAAAAAAACAGGAGTTTTGAGAGAAAAAAATTCATAACTTCGTCAATTTTCAAGATATCAAGTCCAACTAAATTTTTTGTAAATGTTCTTAAAGGTATCTAAAACTTTTGTATTTACAAGTTTTTGATAGGATCAACTTTTACCCATGAAAAAAAATTAAAAACGAAAAGAAAATGGGCGGTGAAAAAATAGAAAAATCCATAACTCCGTCAATTTTTACGATATCAAATCTGATTAAATTTATTTTACATCTTCTCAAAAATATCTAAAACTTTTATACTGACAAGTTTTTCATAGGACAAATTCGTATAGCAAAAAGAAATTAAACAAAAATAGGAGTTGGAGAAAAAACCTCAAATCCAAACTGCTTATATTCTGACTCATTTTTAAATTCATTTTTTATTTTAAACGCATCCAAATGGTAGATCCTCTTATTTAGAAACTGTATAAAGTGACACATTGGTCAATTTTCTGATAAAGACAGAATATATTTCAAAAAAGGCTACCAAAAAGGGTATTTTGGACAGAATTTCCCAAAGTCATCGGGACTGAAAATTTAAGGTCAAATAAGAAATTGCGTTTTTTTCTGACTCGTTTTTAAATCCATTTTTGTTCTCAAACGCATCTAATCTACAGATCCTCTTATTTAGGAACTATATAACGCGATGCGTTGGTCAGTTTTTTGATAAAGACGGAATATATTTCAAAAAAGGCTACCAAAAAGGGTATTTTGAACAGAATTTTCCGAAATCATCGTGATTTGAAAATTTAAGGAAGTTTTCACATAGCAAATTGCGTTTTTTATGACTCGTTTTAAAATCCATTTTCGCTCTCAAACGCATCCAATTTATAGATCCTTTTATTTAGGAACTATATACTGTGACGCATTGGCCAGTTTTTTGATAAAGATAGAATATATTTTTTAAAATGCTGTCAAAGTGAGTATTTCGCACAAAATTTTCCGAAGCAATCATGATTAAAGAATTAAGGATGTATTCAAACAACAAATCGGTTATTTTATGACTCATTTTTAAATTCAATTTTTTTCTCAAATGCATTCAGCTGACAGATTCTTGTTATTTAGGAACTGTATAATGTACTGTTTTGGTCGATTTTTTGAAATAAATTCAGAATTTATTTCAAAATATGTTGTCAAAATGGGCATTTGAGCTGAATTTTTCTTAAGATGATTCTGATAAAACCAGTTTTTGCAGAAAAATGAAATTAAAAATTTTTCACAAACGGCCAAATGTACTTTATTAAATTGGGTTTAATTAAGTATCTCTAATCATATATATATATCTATATATATATATAGATTATATATATATATTGTTTTTGTTTTGTTTTGTTGAAATGAACACTTTTCGAAATCTACCTCCGCCTATAGGCCCAGCCGACAGGGATTTTTTTTTTACCATTATTTTAAATTTTTATACATTTAAGATGCAAATAATGTTGCCAATTTAACGGATTCTTATAACAAAAATGCCTACCGAAATTATCTAATTGAAATCTACGTTTTATTTAATTCTGTTTTTTTTTTTTCTTTTTTAGAATTTATTGCTGTTTAAAAACAGTAATAAATATTTTGAAAAAAATGGCGACACGCTATAATATTGCATGGCTAGAGGATTTTTTTTTTCGAAACATCTACCAATTTTTCTGACTTGTAATCTTAAAATTATGGCCTGATTTCTAATAGCTGATTGACAATTTATCATTATTTTTAGAAATAGAATGAAATGACGTTCACAATTATTTTTATTTTATTCATTTTTATTTTATTCCAGTTTACTTCACTATGCTCAAATTCGCGTGATTTATGTTTTTTCTGTTTATTTTTAGTTTGAAGCTATTTTAGCGAAAAATTTCTTTTATCATTTATTGTTTTTGAAAAAGTTGCCATCAGAGTAACAAAACATGTAAAAATAAAAGGAATTATTTGCCTTATTAGGTTATTTTAATAAATCACTTATAGCAATTAAAAATAATTTGAGAATGAAATGATTCGAAATTTCAATGTGAAATTATTCACTTTTAACTCCTTTAGGATTAGCAATCTTTAAACACCGTTTATTTTTAATACCAGTATTCTCAAATGCTATTTTCTGCCTAATTTTTTCAAAAAGTTCTGGGATTCGACAAAGCAATATCTAAGACTGTGATATTCTTATATTAAATATTAAAAACTATATGCAATCTATCTAGAACGTTACGAGATACTTGTCTTGAACACGTTAATGCACTGTTACTGAAATGTTACTGTCTAATTAATAACTTTACATTAGTTTTGTTAGGTTTATTTTATGTCAGACGATTTTCTACACATGGGATATAGGCCCTAAAGGAGTGGAATACCCTCCGTGGGGGTATTTATAACGGAACCTAACCCGTATTTACACAAGATTAAGAAAAAACTACGAAAACTCCGAACAGTTAGGCCGACTGCCGCGATTGGGTTCGAACCCACCACCTGCCGTCTACCAGTTAAGAAATCAGAAACTCTCGGCTACTGGTGAGGCAAACTTTACATTAGAAATGAAATATAAAAGGCCTATTTTTAATATTAGTGCAATTTTGTTGAACAGAAGTATTCCAGTGTCCCGGAAATATTAACACAAGAAATAGTTCATATTTAAGGACAGCGTGGCTGAAATTGCTTAGTGAAAAATTTCACCTGTGTCATGCATTTAAGTGAACTAACTGTTAGCTTATCATATAATATGCAATCATATATGTAAACCAAATACTAGTCTGCGCAAAAAAAAAATCGCCTAATTTAATGAGTATAAGTGATAACGGCAGAAAACGGGTTTTCAAACACGCTACGTTTTCCAAATTGTTCACTGTTTAGTTAAATGTTTTCTTGCAGCTTAGTAGGCTGTAAATTTTCGCTATATTCTTTTGAATGTATTGGGAAGTGTTTTATAACCTATCTCGGACACATGATCTTTCGTTCTTCTTAGGGGCGTCCCTGATAATGTAAATACGTCACACCTATATTCGTCGTTTTGCCCGTCCGTCCTCTTGACCGTCTGTCTGTGCATTTGTCCGTTCGCATATAACAGAGCAAACACTATTCCACCGAATCATTTGAAATTTAAAATACATAAATTTTATGTAATTTTATTGAATCATTTCAAATTTTAGGAAAATGGGATCTATAGCTTAATTACAAGGACAATCAAAATTGTTCCGGTACATGGCTGCCAAGGGGAAAAGTAGTTTCAAGTGCATTTTAATGATGTTACACGCGTTTTAACATAATAAAATTGATATGCAGCTATGAAGTATATATTGAAATATACATTCTGAACAATCTGTGTTGCAAAGAATATTTGTTATTAATTTACAAACCACACAAATGTATTCAATTGACTAATGGTAAGGCGGAAACATTGTTTGGGCACGTTTTAATTATATTAAAATATTTCACATTTTGTGAAATTGATATACGGTGCTCAGGTTTATTACAAGTTACTTTTGTATAATAGAAAAAAGATAGTATTTAGATCGACACACAAAAGATTTCGAACATTATACTGTAAACCAAAGTACTGTATGCTATTGCACCAAAATCTGGATCTTTTTTTAACTTGTTATAGTACGAACACCTCATTGAATAAGCTTAACGTACAATTTCCGAGTTGGTTTTATTTATTGCTGCTTAAAAAATATCATCAAATTACCCTGACTTAACCTATCATGTATCATAACATTTAATGCAATTAAACACTACTTGAATGCGATTCGAGCAACAATGTGGCACTGGTTGAAATATTACGCTAGATTATAACAAAACATTGAAGTACAATGCATTAAATTGTTCGAGCTCTTTTGCATTATGCACCATCTATGGACAATTTTTGAAGTATATATTATTTTATCTTTGCCGCGATGAACATCGAGTAGATAAAAATCATACACAGCATACAATGTTCGAATTTAACGACGTGTTACATAACATAGTAAATTTCGCTTTATTTAACCCTTTATCTACCGATAGTACTTGCAAGTACTATTAAAATTACTTATTATAAAATTATTTTAATACGTCAATTAGTTGTAATGCTGTATAGAATGAGTTACAGATACAGTAGTTTATTTTGTTCCAAAAGCATTATTGGTTACACACACACACACAAAAAAAAATTAAAGATCTTTTTTTTCTCATTGTATCTTTTTAGCTTTTTTGGCGCTGAAGGAGGATGACGGGGATTTTTCAATTCGGAAATATTTCTAGATTTATACTGTAAGAACATCATATTTGTACATTTTATAATTCTACAAAATACTAAGAAAACAATTTAAAAGAAACGATTTGAGTAGGGTTATAAATATTGCACAAAATCCATGTAAATTCAAATTTAATTAATCCTTCTAAAATCCTTGAAAACTTTATTAAAGGTTTATGTAAATCTTTTTAATTAGTTTTAAAAAGTTACGTAAAATGCTTTAGAATGTAAAATGTTCATGAATGCATAATGTGAAAGATAAAAGCTTAATATTACAATTTCTTCGATTAAATTAACGAACCTAAAAAGTTTTTTTTTGTCTAAACAGCAGCCTCAGGTGTATATATTTTTCTTCTTTTCAGGATTTCAAAATGACGCCTATAAATTTTGTTATAATGTGTTTAATTATAAAACTCTTTGTCTCTACCCATCAAATTTTCCTGTCCGCATGGGCTTAATCTTATAAATAAACCCGTAAAGCATGGCGACGTCACTGCAACGTCGTTGTGAAGTCACATTGTGACTTTGTGACCATCGATTGTCGATGTGACGTAACGTGACGTCGATGTGAAGTCACAGTGACTAAAATGTGAAGTCGTTATGGCCGTTTTAGAGCTCTTTTGTGACGTTTCACAAAGTGGTCACAGTGTGACAAATTTGTGAAAAATGTGTCATTTGCGACTAATTTGACATTAACATTGTGACGAAACTGTGACAAAAGCGACGATATTTAAATTGCCAGAAACATGTTTTTTAAAGTAAATAACATGTTTTCAAGGATATTTATAAGTTTTTAAAGATTTTTAAGAAAGTCACATCTCAGTCACAATGTGACGTCTCTGAGTGGTGGCATTTTGGTCACAGATGTGATGTAACCAAAGTGACTCACAGTGACGTCACTGTGACGTCACTGTGACCATGCATGCTATTAGGGAATGTACATTTGAATTATTTGTTGTACGCTAATTTTTCGATTTCAGGTTATTCATGAAATATTTTTAAAAATGCATTCATATATAATCGATTAATTTTCTTCTCCTAAAGAAAGATTTAAACAAATATCGTCATTTGATTGATTAAAGCAAAAACCTCAAAATCCTATCTATGCTTTGAAGAAATTCGTATTTAATTAATTCTAACTGCGTTATGATAACTAAAACTGTGTTTTGAAATTTATAAATTAGATGTTTTTCAACGTTTTTGAATAACATTTTTCTACACATCTATATACACATCTATACATATATATAAGCTACAGATCAAAATATATTTTTGCAATCCATTTATGTGAAAAAATAAATCGAGTAATATTTGTTATGCTATGTACAACTAATCAAAATCTCTCTCGGGAAACTGGTAAGGATTTGAATTTTTTTTTTCAATTTACAAAGAATGGAATTTGAAAGCAGAACCATAGAAATAGTTTAAAATTGAATTAATTCTGAAATAAAAATAATGGTATGCTAATTTGTTATGCAGCTCAGTTTCTACGTTATTATCTATTTTTCAAAAGTCGTAACCACTACTGAATATTTAAATATTCAAATAAAATATTTTGCATTTCAAAAATAATTTTATTCTAGAATTTTTTAAAGCATTACAATACACATTTAAAAGTTTTCAAACTGTTCTTTTTATTGAATGGATTTTAATTTTTCTATATGTTTTCAATTGTGATGGTTTGTATTTTTTATGTCACTTTTGAATAACTAAACAGGGATTTAGTATAAAGAAGGAATTAAAAGATTTTATATCACCGTATGCTAATGAAAAATATTAAAAAGAATATATTTTACTATTTATTAAGTTTATAGCTTTGAATTTAGCATCAAAATGTAATTAAGTGATTCGGCATATGGAGTTTCTTTCTCTATATAATCTTTTCAAAACTACGTACATGATTTTTTTCAAAACTCATTAGCATTTGAAAATAATTTTATTTTATTTTATTTATATCAAACGAGAATTTACATATTGGAATTGTTAATTATCATGTAATAAGATTGCTCCATGCATAAAACATGATTTATTTCTCTTTGACTGTCGGTATCGGGTACACGACATTTCGGTCCCGCCATTTCGGTCCCGCCGTTTCGGTCCCGCCGTTTCGGTCCCGCCGTTTCGGTCCCGCCGTTTCGGTCCCGAGACATTTCGGTCCCTGGCCATTTCGGTCCCGAGACATTTCGGTCCCTGACCATTTCGGTCCTTAGTCATTTCGGTCCCTTGCCATTTCGGTCCCTTGTTATTTCTTTACCGGCCACCTTATAACTTGGTTTCTGATTGATGAAGGCCCACTAAACGCTGTAAGCTCAACATTGTTCGGGTTCTTTTTAATATTTTTATTCTCCTGCCCCCCCCCCCTTTCCTCAAATTTTATACAAAGCTGAGTATAATAGTCCAATAAGTTTAATCTACTGTAACTCGTGATAATAAAATCACAGCGAGTAGAAAATTTGATTAAATAATGTTATAAAATTTTAAACTGTCTTTATTATTATTATTTAACATAATGAATATTTTAAGTTTTATCATATATTCTTTGTATTAGGTATTTTATATATGCTATAAACTAAAATACATATTTTATTGAATGTTTTCGCACACTTTCTTAGAATCTTTAAATTAGTGATTTCGTAACTAGGCGTGATACGAAAATTTTTTGTTTAAAAAAATAAAAATGCTCCAATGATCTTTTTTTTATGTAATAATTATTGGTTGCAATTTTTTTTTCTTTTTTACAGTTTTCTCACTTTATGAAGACAATTTTTGTGAGTTAATTTTATTCAAACTGGGCCTATTTCTTTGTAATAAAATGATTATTTTTTAATTTTATATAATAATGTAACTATAATTTTAAATAATTTTATTTTCAATTTTTAACTGACAAAACTAAGCGTTTTTAATTTATCGTTTATTTATTTATTTATTTATTTGCATTACCCACTTTCAGAGAGAAAAAAATTGATAATTCTTATTTTAATTTTATTATAATTTGAATTAATAGTTTTAAATTTCAGTAATTTTAAATATAAAATAAATAAACAGGTAAACAATAAGTTTCAGTTTATAACTACTACAAAACATAATGATAAATATAATATAAAACAGATTATTTATTGAGTTTATTTAAAGTAAAATTCGAAATGCATATTAATAATTTCACCAATTTAATTAAATAAAGATTCATTAAATTAAAAATACATGTATTTAATAAAATATTAATTTAATTTTCATTTTAAAATCACTAACTGTTTTGAGATTTAATTTATAGCAATTATTCATCACCATAAGTTCTTATTAAAAAATTGTTAATTATTTCAAAAAAGGAAATTATTATTATTATTATTATTATTATTATTATTATTATTATTATTATTATTATTATTATTATTATTATTATTATTATTATTATTATTATTATTATTATTGAAAAATCAGTTAGGAACGTAACGTAATAATTAATTAAACACAATAATGCAACACTGTAACAATGCGTAAAAATATTTATTAACAGTGTTAGGTAACATTATTATCAAGATGCAGATTTAAATTTTCTGAAACAAAGTTATAATTTACAGTTCGCAAAAAGCAATCATATATTAATTAATTACATTTAAAGAGTAAGAAAAATATCATAAACTAACCAATAAATGAATAAATAACATATTTATTTTGAGAATCCTTATCATTTTTATACATCCTAATGAACTTAATAACATTGTAGTAGCTGAAATTTAAAAAATATGTTTTCTCATTTTTGCTATAAGAACTTCTATATAGTTCTTTTACTAGATTTTAAACAAGTAATTGATAAAAAAGTCATTTAAACAATTAATAGTTAAAATAATTTTGAATTCTTATTAATAAATATGTTTGATAAAAATAATTTTTGAGAGTTTTTTAATTTAACAACATAATTATTAATGCTTTCAAATTTTCTAAGATGATGTTAATCATTTAATAAAATAATGTATAACATTAAGTAAATAACAAATCAAAACCGTGTGCCGGGAATTTTTAAACACTTATAATTTTTTATGCTGGTGTTCCTATAAAATTTGAAATATATGCATATAAGTACCAGCTAAGTACTACTATTAACCTTTTTTAAGCAAAAATTCTGCATGTCAATCAATTGTCAACACCCATCTGAACAAATGGTCATCTTTATACAAGATAGCTAGAAGAGCTAGGTAGTTAGCTTTATTCTACTTATCTTGATCTTTATACACTTGTCAGATGAAATCCCCCATTCTATTTTCTATACAATGTCCTTTTCACTCTGGAGTTCAAATGCAGACGAACCTCCGACATAGTTGCTCGCATTTTTTAGAAGAAATATGAATGTTTTGAAAACAACAGCATTTTTCGGTATTTTTTATTCCTCTCGCTGTTATCTTCATTTCAAACGTTTTTAGTATCAATTAAACCAGTATAAAAAGTAGAATGGAGTATTTTTTATCCTCATTATTACAGCTTATGAATGACATTGAAATACTCAAAACTTATAAGATAACTAAATAAGATTGATAGATAAGATATTTACCACCTAGAGATAATATTTTAAGTTACTTTTTAATTTAACTTACTTTGACAGAAGGCTTTTTTTCATATTTTTTATGCGAGTTTTTATATTTTAATGTTAAAAATAATTATTTTATATAACAATATCAGCTTTAAATGAAATGACAAATTCCAATACGCTTTACATTAATAATTTTGTAATTCATTTCATTAAGCTGGTTTTAGAAAATATAACAGATGTATGCTAAACACATATGGTCTCTAAGTGACAAGATTTCTTTATTAAAATAAAATTATAATTTTTCTCCATTTTACATGGAATTTTACGTAAAAATGATTCACTACACATTAATATTTTGACATTCTATAATTTTTATGATATTTTAATTTTAGCTTTTTATTTATCATATTAAAACAGGTAGGCTATTTAAATTTTACGTATTTAAGTCAAATAAAGAATAAGGGAATATTTGAAATATAGAATTTTAAAAGCGAAAAGAGCAGTTTATGTTTATTAGAAATTTTAACTTTTGTATCACAATTTAAGAGGCTACTTCAGTGAAGTTTAAAGACCCTTTCGCAAATGTTAATCCTATGGAAGAAATTTATAAAGATTTCTTGGTTGCTTTCAATATTTTTAAACAATTCTTTTTTGCATTGAATAGCTGAGATCGATTTGTATGCCGACCGTTTTTTACTTTTTAACTTTGATTGCAGGTTATTTTTATGGGGATGTTTTCATTTTCGAAACCAGTTCCGAGAATAAAAGTGTCTTCATTAAAAATATCCGAAAAAAAAAATAGTATTTGTACAAATTTATTTTAGCTATACATTGAAAAAAAAAGCATTCCAAAATATTGAAATGCAGCAAATTTACCTTCAAAGATTTCTACCAAAGGATTAGCGGGCCTTTTTGTTTGACTGAAGTAGCCTCTTTACATATAAGTCATTTGTTTAACATTATTTCTAGTGGTGTCAAATGATACTTTTTTTTAAGATTTGACTTGTGTTTATTTCGCTCGTAGTTTTTGAATGTAATAATCATAAAAAGTCTTTAATGTATTAAAAATGATTTGTAATACCTGCATTGTTATATGTAAAAAGGTTGTTACACGTAAAAAGTTATTTCGTAGCAATAATTGTTATATGTAAAAAAATTAACGCAAACTTTTAAATAGTTTTTTAATAGCGAAATAAAACAATTATTTAAAAAATAAAAAAGTTTTAGTCAGTCCCTATGCAGAATTTTAAAAATAATGTGGCTTTATAACAATTCCATGTTAAAATCCCTAAAAAAAAAAAAAAAAAAAAAAAAAAAAAAAAAGATCTTCATGATAGAGGAATTTTTATATAAATCCACAGAACACTACTTCTGCAATATGAAATTTGCATAGCGTATTGATCCGCTGCAATATGTGTGAGTTTGGATCCGAGTTATACGTGTAAGCGGTTTTTCGGCACTTGTTACTTCTAATTAATTCCATTACACTAAAATTTTATGTGGCTTTCAGTTAAAAAACCAGTGTTGAATTCAGACACTTTTCTCCGGGAGGGACTTCTGTGGCTGCGGGGGGGATTCAATAGAGTCCCGGGGGAGAATTACACTTTTTTACCACTGAAAGCATAAAATCTCAAAATTTCCGGGGGGGGGGAGATTTGATAGCTCCGGAGGGAATGACCCGCCCCTGAATTCAACAGTCTAAAATGTTCCCTATAAAATTATGTCAGATATTTCCCGTGCACAAAATTTCAGTTTGCTGGAGAAGGGACGGAAATGTCTGAGGACCGAAAAGTCCAGGGACCGAAATGTCTCGGGACCGAAATGGCCATGGACCGAAATGTCTCGGGACCGAAAAGTCTCGGGACCGAAACGTCTCGGGACCGAAATGGCCAGGGACCGAAATGTCTTGGGACCGAAACGTCTCGGGACCGAAATGTCTCGGGACCGAAATGGCGGGACCGAAACGTCCTGCTTCCGTCGGTATCTGTATATATAGTGTTATTTTACTTTAAAAAAAAAGCCTCTACCAGCACAAAATTCTGAAATATTGAATTATCTCGTGGAGACTGGGAATAACATCTTCACATCTTATCTCAGGTGCAGCAACAGTTAGTTATGTCATCAAAAAATTTATTTAAAAAGAACAAATGATGATATAAACTGCTATTTTCATGAGTGATTTTTATAATTGACATTTTATTACATTTATGTAAATAAGGTGATCTAAGTATTATGATAAATAACTGTTTAATTATTCTGGTTTACAGGATAAAATTGCAATATTTACAGTTTAAAATTAAGGAGAATTCGAGGCAATTACCAAACATTAGCCAACTCATTCGGCTATGAGATTTGTAGAACTACTTTGTCTTTCCCGTATCAAAGCTAAAAAGATCCACCTCTCTCATCTTAAAATGTTCCCAGACCAGTTTGGATAAAAGTTAGAGTCAGCAAATATATCTCTAGGGTTAATCCTTTCGGGTCTGATTTTTTTTCTTTTTTTTCCATTTTCAGAAAAAAATACTTTTACGTTAATAACATTAACACAAGCTATACAAATAGGTTAGTTAGTATTTAACGAATATTTCATTGTCTGAACGATAACGAATGTTATTGTACTAATGTTATTGAACTTTGAATGTTATTGTACTATTCAATCCATATTTATGTGACAATAGGCAAAGGAAGACTTTTTGGAGACGTTTAGAGAATATGGTATTACAATAAGATTTAACTTACATTACAAATTTCTAATACTTTTAGTGCTTTATTACACACGATTCTTTCAGTAAAGTAACTTTAATTTTAAATTTAAAGTGTGAAATATATGTTTAAAATAAAAGAATCGCAAACGGTGCGAATACAAATAAACAAATAATTGTTATTTTTGTTAATATTAAATACCTAACCATAAAAGAAGTCATGTAGGAAATGCATAGGTATAATACTAACATTATTATTTTTAAATAGTAGCAAAAGTATTTCTTAAAACAAAATAATATTCCACTAAAATACATGTACTATTATTGGTACACAAGACCTGAAAGTGTAAAATCTCTACATCATTCAGTCTACTGTGAGAGACTGTTGATAATGCTTGTTACTATTCCCGATTTTTTGAGAACCCAAAACCACAACTCGCATTTTTATTTTTATATTTATACTGTATCCATTTATACTGTTTTCGTCTCGTATATAAAGTATTCGCCTGTAATTGAAACTTTGCAATCCCCCCCACGTACTTATTATGTACATGAAAACGAACATTATAAAAATTTTATATTTGATTAAGTGCGCTAATTATTTATTTATAGAATATAATTCATATAAGCTATTCACTATCGTTGATTACTCATACAATAATAAGAAAATATTTTAAATGTTAATGTGACTAAATAATTCTCTAACTTATATAAAACTAATTTTATAAGCATTTAATGTTTTTCCTTAATGTTAATCCTTTTTGAAATACACGTATTCCAGTGCAATGGCTTATTTAGAAATTCCATTTCGAATATGTCATGCATAAAATACCAAAAAAAAAAAAAAAAAAAAAAAAACCCTTCAATGTCTAAAATTTCAAGATTATTTGCTCCAACCATACATTATTTCTAAATAAATGAAAAATTTTCACCGTGTTTAGAGATTATTTTTGCAAAAATAATTTTTAACACATTACAAACATAGTTGAAAAATTTTCGCAAATTTAATTTATTTATATATTTACACTATTATTTTTCTGTCTTTCTTTTTTAAAAGACCAGTGTTTTTAAAAGCCTGTACCAGTGTGAACTTGTAAAATACGAAAATTTATGTGAAAATATTGAAAAATTAAATTGTTTTAATATAGAACTCTTTTATTACAAAGATTCAAAAATTATATTTTATCCAAAGTTGCATTTTTCAAACTTTTGTGTGTGGTGGTTACTCCATAACCCCCCCATATGTTTAGTTTAATTCAATTTTATTAGCCATTTTATTTCATATCACCTTCCTTTTTATTAATGTTCTCAATTTAAATTTAATTTCGGTTTCACTTATTTTCATTTCGTCGCCTGTAATGTTTTCTTTCTTACTTAGCTTTCGAATGTTCCAAGCCGGTAAAATTCTGTTTGAAATCATTCCTTCCGGTTTTAAATTTGTTCGAGAACATTCTCGCTAGTTCTTTTGGGTGGAACTTCCGTTTATTCGGACACACCCCTAACCTATCAAATTAAATTTCACAGGTGACGTATTTCAAGCCGTTAAGTACATGGCCACCGGCTTTGGCCTCCCCTCTTAAGATGGTTATCAATTTTATTCTTATTAGTTACATATCTTTTCATACTGTATATTGTAATTTGGCTTAGTTTTTCCTCACCCCCTCTGTTGCTCACTGCCAAATTGGCGTATTTTGCATTTACAATAACCCTTTCTCTTTTTCCCCTGGGCTCGCGGCCACCTGCGTCAGTTGCGCTGCTAGACACCTGCCGTAATGGATGCAGTCGTATGATTGAAAGTTTTTAGTGTAATTTCGGGGCAGAGGTGCTCCCCCGTTAACGAAGGATGGAACGGTTTTTTTTTGTTATGTTGATATTAGTACGATGCTGATTTTTAAGTGCGGCAAAGAAAAAGTGCTGCCCTCAAAATGCATCTAGGAAAGTGATGTTGATTTCTGTTAAGCAACGAGGAGCAAACCTTTTGTTTCAAAGGATCCTGAAAGTATTTTTGTTGTGCACTCTGTTTGGATATGCGTATTAAATAGGGTGACGTCGTGAAGCCTTTTATGTGTTGCTCTATTGATGCCACTTTTAACTAAAGAAGGTTGTCGACATGTTTATTCTAAATGGTTTTATTCTTCATCTTTTCGTCCAAAATTTTCGTCGAATATTTATGTGATCAATTCTTTAATTGTGCTTTTATATGTTCTCAATCCTCTAAAAAAAACAAGTAGAGGTGAAGAACGTGTGCTTTAAGAGGTGAACATTTTTTCTTTCATCAAATGAAGATATTTGATTTTTCATAACGTTTTTACTTCATTATTTTGCCCAATTTTATATATAAAATTTTTGAATACCCAAGGGGCGTTATGAAGAAAATATTGGTTTGTATCTATGCAATATGAAGTATAATACATTTTGTTTTTTTTGAAAGTTCATATTATGAAAGTTCCTCTTTTTCAAGAAGAAATAATATTATATTCTCCTTTTATGTCATGAGAAAATTTATAATTTACATCCTGTTGAGATATCTAAATTATATTATTGACAAAGAATTTTTATTGCTTAGAGATAGCAATTGTTGTGATTAGCATATATTATGATATGGTTTTTCTTATGAAGAGAGAGATTAATATGTACGAGTCAAAATAATATAAATATGTGAAGAAATATTTATTCATAAAAAAAGTAAAAACAGGTTCTTCATGAAATAAAAATAGTTTTTCTTCAAATTTTGTGTGCATAATAATTTATTGTGCCTATTGTCTGGATTTATTTGTCATCAACATCCAAGGACTTGACAGGTAACCTTTTTACCTTTTCAATTTTATATTTTTTTAACTTTATGTATGACATTTTATGTCATCATGGATAAAGAATATTTTTATTGTTTTTTAAGTGAAGTAAGGATGGTCACGTGGGTCGTTTGCAGGCCTCCATTCTCCGCGATGTGCTGTCATTATCACGATCACTTTGGCCTAATTGTGGGTAGAGGCAAATAAAAAGTGCTTTCTCCACTTTCAAATAAACATAACATCATTATTTCCTTTGATGCCCTGACCAAAGCGTCAGCTCAAACATAACACTAATTTCCTTTGGTGCAGTGACCAACGCTTGAACAATTACAATTATTTTTTTGTACACAACACCTTAATTTCCTGTGGTGCCGTCACCAAAGCGTATCCAACATTCCATGACCATCCATTTTTCCTTTGCCACCATCATATTTTTGTTATATTTATACATATTGTCGTCATTATCTTCAGTTAATTCTTCATTATTTTTCAAATTATTTTCTTCATACATTAATATTATTAATTATATTATTATTGAGAGTGGTGCAGTAATTAATTGCAACATATTGATTCTATACTGAAATAATATTTTTCTGGAGCAGTGCATGATATATATATAACATAATTTTTCCATATATATTTTTTCTTGTCTTGCTATATTTTGCAACTAATATATATATGCATTATTTAACGGAGGTACTGGTAAAAATTATTGTTCATGCTAAGATAAATTATTCTTCTTGTCATACATATAATAATTTATGTTTTGAGCCATATTATATATAAATATTTACATAAAATTTTTTTGGGTCTTATATTCTTCATATAAGCGAACGTGTCAATTCTCAAATAAAATCGTCTGTGAACACAATGGCTTCACAAGGATGTGATGTACCCACTGCTCTAAAAATTCATCAATCCATATATAACGCTACACCTCATCCAGCTACAAAGTTCTCCCCAAATCTTCTTCATTTTGGAAGAGAAATAAATGATATTTATTCCAATTATAAATCTCAAGTTTCATGGAAAATTCTCAACACTGCATATGAAATTCATAAATTGATGGATGTTATTGAAAAAATATACTATCAAGCTTACAAGAATAACGAATCATCCAGACAAAAGGTGTACCAAAAATCCAGAGAAAAATTAAAGTTTTCCAACATCAATGTTAATGACATTGTTTATGCAAAATTTCCTACTGTGTTTAACAAAAAGATACAAGGCCCATACGTGGTCAAGAAAATAATTTCTCCTGTGCTCATTCAAATTCAAGATCCCAATAATAGTCATGCTTCACCAATGTTGATTCACACTAATCGAATCTTGAAGCTTCAAAAGAGAAATGAAGCACTGCAACATCCTTCAGTTTCTTCAAAAGGTGCATCACATGATCAACCAGCTGTTGATAATGCATCCTCCACTCCTGTGAGACAACACTCTTCTATTCAAGTTTCAAATCATGATGCAGCTTGTAATACTTCTCCTCAAATTCTTTCTTCTTCTAAATGCCAGCAAACATCTTCATGTTCCAGTAAATCGGTACTGTCACAAGCTCCTCCTGATAGCACTCATACTGGTGCTAAAAACAAATCCACTCAATATAGAAGTTATGATCTTCGTCCTCGCAATCATAAACTACATAAAAAATAGACTAACTCTCTTTTTCCTTTTACAGGATGACTTTTGCTTTGTAATATATTCAGTCGAAGCTAGCCGCACTGATTGTCCAGCAAGAAGAATCGCTATGTAATTTTTTTTTTCTTTTCTCCAGGCTGCAGGCAGCTGTTATTATTTTTTTTTATTTTTATGTAAGTCTTCTTCTCCCTGGTACAACTCAACGGTCATCCTCGGGATGTATGTATGAATTTTAATAGTTTTATTAGTTACTGCATTTATCTATAAGTCATAATTTTTACAATATTTACACATAATCTCATGTATGCCATACTTTTAAATTTTATAAAGTCTTTAATTACAATAGTTGATGCAAAAATTGAGAAAGAATTTGTCTTTGTTAGAATATGATGTCAGTATTTAAGGTGATTTTTGACAAATGTGCATTCTAATAAGAAAGGTGAAATTGTAATTGATATAAGGTAAACATAAAGATGAGTACTCATCAAATTATTTTCTCTATTGTGTCTGCTCTTTACAATGCATGCATGTTTTAACATTTAACCTCTTTTAAAAAAAAAAGAAAAAGAGAAAAGAAAGTGCATGATAAACTTATATATACTAATATTTCTTCTCTTCTTGGTGAAATATAGAAAGTGAATGACTCACCATAAGTAGTATATAATATTTTTTTTTGTATACTTTTGAGTGTTTATACTTTGGATCCAAAGATGTTTAATGAGTCATTATATATATTTATATAAAGCAAATTCTTGATTTATGACAAATGCAAAAGTGATCACTTACTTAATTTTTTTTAAAAATGTTTGAAAATTTACAAGTAAATATGTTCTAGATATCTTCTATATAGAAATTTTGACACAATTGATTTTTCTTTGTAGGTTGACATTATCAAGTCATATATAAGATTGACATATTCATATAAGTTTCTTCCTTTTTTCGGAATATTAAACATCTTATGTTTTATGTTTATTTTGAATGAAGTATAGTATTAAAGGTATTTATGCAATTATTGTCAATTTATATTGAAAATGTTTAAGAATATTCCTTTATGAGAGTGTAAAAATTCTCTCTTTGAAAATTATTATATTCACCTTGAAGATATTTTTATTGAAAAATAATATCATGCTTTTGTTGACATTTTTTTTGCAACTTATTAATTTTATTTTCTGTGAAAATGTGTTATTGAATAATACTAAAGTTTATTCATTTAAGATTTATTGAAAGCTTAAAAGGCTATGTGGTGATATAAGTAAATATTTTTTATGAGAGCCTAACTAATCTCTCTGCACCATTTATATATATATTTTTTTATTGTTCAATTTTCAACTTACAAATTCATTCAAGTCATCATGTACTATTTGAAACCATATATTTTATATATAGTTATAGTATGATTCATATACAGTTATAGTATATTTCATTTTTGTTCACAACTGAGAATATAAATATACATATTATTGTGTAATCAAATATTGTGACATATGCTAAAGCATTCTACTGTTATAGTGCATTTTGCACAGCCTAACAAGAGACTCGTTAAAGTTAAGGACTGTTGCACATAGACATAGACTTTAAATTTTTTTGATATATATGATAGATACTTCTGGAAGAAACTTTATATACCTTTCATGTTAACATTTACTACAGTTGGTATATTTTCATAAGGATTACTATCATAACAGTAATTATTTTTTTTTATTGTTTAAATATCATGTACAACAATTATGTATATTCTTATAACTATTTCTGATATATTTATTTTGTGTATTTACTTAGTATATTTGTACATGTGTTAGAAAATATTGTCTTGATGAAAAATTGTTCATTTTGTCATCTCACCAATATTTTCTTTTGGGGGACCCTGGGTAATATGTGGTGGTTACTCCATAACCCCCCCATATGTTTAGTTTAATTCAATTTTATTAGCCATTTTATTTCATATCACCTTCCTTTTTATTAATGTTCTCAATTTAAATTTAATTTCGGTTTCACTTATTTTCATTTCGTCGCCTGTAATGTTTTCTTTCTTACTTAGCTTTCGAATGTTCCAAGCCGGTAAAATTCTGTTTGAAATCATTCCTTCCGGTTTTAAATTTGTTCGAGAACATTCTCGCTAGTTCTTTTGGGTGGAACTTCCGTTTATTCGGACACACCCCTAACCTATCAAATTAAATTTCACAGGTGACGTATTTCAAGCCGTTAAGTACATGGCCACCGGCTTTGGCCTCCCCTCTTAAGATGGTTATCAATTTTATTCTTATTAGTTACATATCTTTTCATGCTGTATATTGTAATTTGGCTTAGTTTTTCCTCACCCCCTCTGTTGCTCACTGCCAAATTGGCGTATTTTGCATTTACAATAACCCTTTCTCTTTTTCCCCTGGGCTCGCGGCCACCTGCGTCAGTTGCGCTGCTAGACACCTGCCGTAATGGATGCAGTCGTATGATTGAAAGTTTTTAGTGTAATTTCGGGGCAGAGGTGCTCCCCCGTTAACGAAGGATGGAACGGTTTTTTTTGTTATGTTGATATTAGTACGATGCTGATTTTTAAGTGCGGCAAAGAAAAAGTGCTGCCCTCAAAATGCATCTAGGAAAGTGATGTTGATTTCTGTTAAGCAACGAGGAGCAAACCTTTTGTTTCAAAGGATCCTGAAAGTATTTTTGTTGTGCACTCTGTTTGGATATGCGTATTAAATAGGGTGACGTCGTGAAGCCTTTTATGTGTTGCTCTATTGATGCCACTTTTAACTAAAGAAGGTTGTCGACATGTTTATTCTAAATGGTTTTATTCTTCATCTTTTCGTCCAAAATTTTCGTCGAATATTTATGTGATCAATTCTTTAATTGGGCTTTTATATGTTCTCAATCCTCTAAAAAAAAAACAAGTAGAGGTGAAGAACGTGTGCTTTAAGAGGTGAACATTTTTTCTTTCATCAAATGAAGATATTTGATTTTTCATAACGTTTTTACTTCATTATTTTGCCCAATTTTATATATAAAATTTTTGAATACCCAAGGGGCGTTATGAAGAAAATATTGGTTTGTATCTATGCAATATGAAGTATAATACATTTTGTTTTTTTTGAAAGTTCATATTATGAAAGTTCCTCTTTTTCAAGAAGAAATAATATTATATTCTCCTTTTATGTCATGAGAAAATTTATAATTTACATCCTGTTGAGATATCTAAATTATATTATTGACAAAGAATTTTTATTGCTTAGAGATAGCAATTGTTGTGATTAGCATATATTATGATATGGTTTTTCTTATGAAGAGAGAGATTAATATGTACGAGTCAAAATAATATAAATATGTGAAGAAATATTTATTCATAAAAAAAGTAAAAACAGGTTCTTCATGAAATAAAAATAGTTTTTCTTCAAATTTTGTGTGCATAATAATTTATTGTGCCTATTGTCTGGATTTATTTGTCATCAACATCCAAGGACTTGACAGGTAACCTTTTTACCTTTTCAATTTTATATTTTTTTAACTTTATGTATGACATTTTATGTCATCATGGATAAAGAATATTTTTATTGTTTTTTAAGTGAAGTAAGGATGGTCACGTGGGTCGTTTGCAGGCCTCCATTCTCCGCGATGTGCTGTCATTATCACGATCACTTTGGCCTAATTGTGGGTAGAGGCAAATAAAAAGTGCTTTCTCCACTTTCAAATAAACATAACATCATTATTTCCTTTGATGCCCTGACCAAAGCGTCAGCTCAAACTTAACATTGTGTTATAATTTTTTCAATGTTATTTAAAAAATAGTTGCATAGAATTATGGATGTTATAACACTAAATGAAATCCTTTCAGTTTGAGAATGAAAAATACCAAATTTTAAGTTCCAAAATTATTCCTATAAATTTCAGTATTTTATTTGTAAATTTAAAAATAAATTCCTACAGCCAAATTTTTTTTAATACTATAACTGATGATAATTTAAAAAAAAATTCCAGTTTTAAAATTAATTTTTTCAATTTATATATTTCAATGTCTCCTTTTTTATTTACTTAATATAAATAATTCACATTAATAGATTTTATGTTCCGGCATAAAATATTTATGTCAGCCAATTATGTACACTTCGGGATATAGGCCCTAAGGGCTGGGGTGCCCTTCATGGGGATCTTTTTAAAGGAACATAACCCGTATTTATGCAAGGAAATCCATGGTTTGAAGAAAACCACGGAAAACACCGAATGGTTAGACCAACGGTAGCGAGTCGGTTCGAACCCAGTACCTAACGTCTACCAGTTTAAAAGTCAGAACTTCTCGGCCACTGGTGGGGCACCGGCATAAAGGCATTTAAACAGAAAACACAAATTGCATAAAAATTTAATGTATGATTAATTAATTATTGAATATTTAATATGTGATTTATCACATGCTAACTAAACGTAGAACCAACAGGGTAAAAAATTTCCAGGCCGAGGATCGATTCCAGCACCCTTAGGTGCTCAAAGTACTCTATTATTTAAATTATGAGGGCGATTCTCAGGTTTGCATTTCTCACTCGCATATCTCGGTAAGGCTGCAACTGCAGCACAAGGTGGGATACTAGGCCTCTAGTAAACACAATCCTGCGGCGAACATAAGGCACATATAAACCCAGCATAGGTGAACACAAATAGAATTTTTAAATAATTTCCCAATTAATTTTCAGAAGTAAAATTGGGCTTGAAATTATTGACTATTTCATCTTGTGCTGCAGTTTCAGCCTTAACAGCATTTGGATGTGAAAAATGCCAAGCTAGGAATCTTCCTCATAGCTTAAATAGAAGAGCACTTGGAGCAATTTTTTCATTACGTTCTTTTTGTTAAAGTATGACAACACGTTCACATGGGTATTCGATGCCTAATTTCAAGGATTGTACATGTACGTGTAGTTGGGTAAAACTTTCGCTTGAATATGCCGTCCAGAAGATATTTGACTGATTGCGAGAAATGGCATGCGATAGAAAGCAGAACGAATATTCTGAGGGATCAATAAAGACTTTAAAATAGTCAAACGCATCATGCTAAGAATCTGGAAACAATTTATGTGCACAGACAACCAGGTCAAGGTAAAAAACTTGCCGAATTTGACTTGAAGTTGAAAATTTCAAATTACACTGGTGAAAAAAAAAATGAAGGAACAATCATTAGAAAGGTATTTAATGTTAATTCTATTGAGTGAACCTCAGTGAAAGGAGATCGGTTGGTAGCTGAATATCAATGTTAGCATATAGTCCAATGAGATTACAATTTGATACAGAAAAATATTCCATTTTTTCAGTTTGTTTTTTCGGTTTAAATGCGAAAAGGGGTACACGTGGAGCATTCAAAGTCTAATTTTAAAGATTGTACGTGAAGTTGAATAAAAATTCAGCTTACAATATGTGGAATATGCCACCCAGAAGACATTTGATCGATTGTGAGAAAGGGCGTGCGATAAAAAGAACTGAAGCAGGAAAGACATTCTGAGGGTTCAATTAAGAGTAAAAAATAGTCAAAAGCATCATATCAAAAATCTGGAAACGATTTATGTGCAAAGACAGCCAAATCAAGCTAAAATATGAACCAAAAAAGATACCCAAGACAGCCATTTGCTAAAAGAAACAAGCAACTAACGGCATTTCAAATTGCAAAGGAGTTCAACGCAGCAACAGGAGCTCGACTATCCAGATTTACTGCTAGTGACATGTGGCATAAAAAACGACTACATGTAAGGAAACCTGCAATTTGTATTCTACTAACACCGGCAGCAAAATGAGTCCGGTTTAAGTGGTACAATTGTCATCGTCATTGGAGTACCACGGACTGGAGCCGAGTTCACTTTACCGAAGAATCCTGATTTTGTTTGGAGAGTTATTACAGACGTGTATATGGAGGGAAAAAACATAAAAATAAAAGCTGAAAACATCCGTGAAAGGCATCGATACAAAGGTCGTGGTATCATGGCATGGACGTTTTGAACGATCACACTGATCTACACATTTTCAATGGAGCAACTGTGAATGCTGACATATACAGAGGTGGTTTTTTGATCATAATGCCAAGTTGTCTAATGATCCAATCGGAAGATTTGAAATTTTATGCTTATTGATAATGTGGTCTCGAAGTGCTAGCTTCCACACGGAACTTCAAAGCGGCGTCTTTTCCAAAGCTGCAGATACCCCCTCGAAGAAAAATATCTGGATTCAACACCATCTTTGACCCCAATTACTACATGTGAATGCCCAGTTTAACATTGCTTCAAGAACTTTCATCGTGGTGGTAAGAATTATTTGTATGGAAAAGATCTTGACTGATATTTTCTCTCTAATAAAGAGAAACCGAAACCATAAACAGAAGCCCCATACGAAAGTCCCGACCTTACTGTTGAACTTGGAGATTGCTCTAAAACTGTTTGGAACCATTTGAAATAAATTGGTTCTGAAATACGATAACAGAAACCACTGTTATTTTTTACACATCCCAATATTTCCAAAAAAGTACTAGTCCATCACAAATAAATTTGCAACAAAAAATTAACTTTATTAAAAATGCTCATAAGCAACTATTAGATAGAATATGGTATCAAAAATAGCGAGACATGAATAGAAACCCAAAAGAATTATGGCTGTTTTAGACAATTTTAACAAACTATTTTTTATATCATGAACTATATTTGATGTGTGTGATTCCTACATTACTAGTTTCTGTAGCTGAAATGGCAAGATTTTTTCTTAAAAATAAAACCTTATTAAAAACCTTGCTTCTAAACCTCACATGTGGAATTGATAGCTAAAGCGATTGATATTTATATGAAATCATTATCCATTACAATACAAATTCATTATTCAATAGCAAGAAATTAAACATGTTAATTACTGTATGAAACATAATCACTTGATCCTAACTTCATTAAAGGCAAATTTTATATAATATAAAGCTTGATTTAAATAAATTTAATTCTTCAGTATGTGCTCAGTTTTTTACATCATGATATTTTTCACTGATAAATATTAACGTAACTTTAATGTATTATTAGCTACAGTTATAGAGAAGATCTTACTCTTTTTATCCACGTGTTTTTTTTTTTTTTAATTAAGAAATTAAATTAGAAAATATAGTAGACTTTCGATTAACCGAGGTGGTTAGGAGATGCCTCGTCCCAGATAAGCAAATTTTCCAAATAATCAAAATTGTAAAATTTTGATGAAAATTTTTGGAAAAAGCATACAACGTGTCCAATTATCATACAATAGGACATTAAAAATTTTATTAATACGAAACAAAGAGAACGAACATTAATTTTATTGTTATTTCGATTTGCAATTATACAATATAAAAAAGACAAACGCAGTTTACCTTACTTTTTTCAGAAGAATGAAATGATATAAATTCATTTTCGTTTTCCATATACTCTTTGACGAATTATACTACACTAAAATTTCTCAACATAATTTTTTCAGCATACCAGTGCTTTATCACCTTGCTCTTTCTACTAATGCGTCATTGTGACTTATTTTTTGATGAGTTCTAAGATTTTCTGCAGCAATTTCGTGGTTTTTCTTTGAAATTCCTTCTTTCTTCTGAACCAAAAGCAACATGCGAAAAAAAAATCATCGTAAAATAATTATTTAAAACTTCGTAACGTACAAATTTCGAATCTTCGTTAATTCATTATTGCATTCCTCATGACCTTTTTCTTAACAGTTTAACTTTTCCAAATCTTCTAAGATTTTACCCTGCAAATCAGTACTATCATCGTCTTCAGAAAGAATTCGATTTTCTTCATTCGATAAAATCGCCCTCCGTGATTTCTTAACAGTGTTGTTTTTTACTAATTTTTATGCAAAATGAACACAATAAATTACATTAAAAACTTTTACTGTTCCGGTAATTTTTTTTACTGTCCCGGTTAATCCGCAACCCGGATAATGCGATCCCGCATGTTCGAGAATTTACTATACCCAAATTCTTAAAGTTACTCAATATACTTCTATCACAATCAATCCCATAAAGACATGAACGCAAGAGATCCGTAAATAGTTTAAAGAAGTATAATTAATTGTACAACTAAGATACACTACCTCAATAAGATATATTGTTCGTTTCGTCGGGGTACTGAAACTCCGCTTTTGCAGGTTTTACTGTGTTTCACTAAAGAAGGGTGAAAATCCCCATTCAGACAGATTTTTAGTATATTTAATTGTATGACCATTCTTATTAAGGCTATGCAACGCTTTCGTTTCAGGCATGAATCTATTATAGATTAGACAGTTATTATTTTGACAGGTTTAGCTATTCATGTAATATATATAAGTATATGTATATAAATGCAGAAAAGTTGTGAAACTGGAACCTGCCTACAACGGAATATTGTCTTAAATAGAAATATTTCATATTATCGAAAAGAAGGCCATGCAATTACACTTGATAAGACAAAAACCTGCGTAAAACGGAATTTTAACAAACATTGGCGATTTTATCCTGACAAGTTTCACTATATATATATATATATACTGAAGGGAAAATTTTTGGACCCCCTCCGAAACGAAATTCTGGCTACGCTACTGATTCGCTAATAAACTACATTAAATATAAGAATAGCATTTTATTAGTTTTGATTTTATTATATTTATTTGTTTCTCAAACAAAATATTCTATTGCTAATTAATAGATCCTGGTCCATGATAACATACATAAATAATCCGAAAATTATGGGGGGGTTTTTTATCCTAAGGATAAATAAATAGAATCAGATTTCGAGAGACAAATAACCACAGTAATACTAATTAGATATCATTATTTATGTTTATTAGCGATCTGATAATGTATTTCATCCTTTTACCAATGCATAAATTAGAGGTAAATTTGGACTTACTAACTGATAACAAGTATTAATTGATTGACAAAGGATTCAGATGTTTCAACCAATTTCGTAAATGACACACCGTACATTATGTAAAAAAACTGCAATTATTAATTTATTCATTATTTATATCCATAATTACATTAATTAAATACTGTATCATTGCCCTCATTAATCTAGGAATAAATGAGAACATATTTATATTGCTTTTGTTGTGTAATGTATTTCATTCATTTATATGAAATATAGCGTATCAATGCATTTTAAACACATAAATTGATGTAAAATTAGACTTGCTCACTGATAACAAGTATTAATTGATTGACAAAGGATTCAGATTTTTCAACCAATTTCGTAATTGAACACGGTACATTATTTGAAAAAACTCCGATTATTAATTTATTCATTATTTATTTCCATAATTACATTAATTAAATACTGTATCGTTGCCCTCGCTGAATAAGGAATAAATGAGAAAATATTTATATTACTTTTGCTTTGTCTTTTCGTTTCTGTAGATGAGAGATGCGGTTTTTAATTAATTTATCTTTTCTCATGATGAAACAAGTCGTTGAGGTCCACCATAATACTTACCCATCATGAATATGCATTATATAAAATATGAAAATAAGACGTGTAAAGTATTTGTAAAACATCGCAATTCCAAAACAAAATTTAAATGTACATTTAAATATTTTTAATATACATAGTAACGATTTTCTAATGAATTGCTGGTGAACCAATTTCGAAAAATCATATCAAACGCCAAACTACTTAAGTAGTACCGAATTACGTAAAAGAAACATCCCCATACCTCAAAAAATAATATTCATATTACTTAACAGTTTACTGTGTCGAATTAAGTGTCTCATTTCCAATTTAAATATATCTTTGAATTGAAATTTTTATGAAATACAGGATTATAAATAATCGAAGAATGTGGAAAACAAGATTACAAATATCTCGACAACTTATAATCCAACCGATTTCGTTCTTTATGCAAAATTTGTACTATTTTATTGTTGTTTACATCCACTCTTTAAAAAAATCGAAAAATTTTTAGATACCTTTCATCAGAATGAATTTTTCGAGAGTTCGAAAAAAATAGTTCGGGGTAATCGAGGTTACTGATATTAAATAGGCTTTGTCCTATTCTTACATACTAAGTGCATACAAAATTTCAAGTCTCTATTTCAATTTATTCGGGAGATAGAGCGTTTAGAGACATACAGATAGACACATAGACGGACGGACGGCATTTTTTAGTATGTTTTTCGGAATCTCCAGTGTCTGAAACGTGTAAATCCGACAAAAAAAATTTCGATTTTAAAAACGATTGCAATACTTAATCTCATACTATGTATGAGGGTAAGTAAAAACTGTATGCTAAATATACTGAGATTAGTTATTATGATGTAGAAATCACACGTTGTTTTACAATGCCTGTTTATAGTTTCTTAAATATCCTTTTTAATCACTCAATAATTAAAATTATACCAAATTTTATTTAAACCTTATTTTTCTTTTTAAAAAAGAATAGCAGATAAAACTATGCATTTTTGCGGTAAATACTTCCACTCAAAGATTATAAATTCAATTCAGGGAATTTAGATAGACAAAATAATAAAAAAATATTCAAACTGAAATTCTAATTTTGCATCGTTGGAATTCATTAGATATTGTCTATATGCAATAATTTTTCTGGAATCCATAACGAACGAAGCGTCAATTTTCTTCCTTATTACATTTTAGTCTCCTTTTTTAATTATTAAATTTAAATAATTTACATTAATATATTTTGCGTTACAGCATAAAGATGTATAATCAGAAAACACAAATTGCACATTTACAAAAATATTAATGAAGTGTAGTTCGCTAATAAACTACACTAAATGAAAAAAAAAATGGCACACTAGTCGTTGAGAATTTATTATATTTATTTGCTCCTTCAAACAAGATGCGGTATTGCTAATTAATAGATCCTGGTTCATGATAACATACAAAAATATTGCACAAATTATGGGTTTTCTTTTCCAAAGGATAAATAAATAGCATCAGATTTCGAGAGACAAATAACCGCAAATAATAAAAATTAGATATCATTAATTATCTTTATTAGCGATCAGATAATGTGTTTCATGCATTTATGTCAAATATAGCTTATGAATGCTTTTTAAACGCATAAACTGGGGTTAAATTTGGAATTGCTCACAAATGACAAATAATAATTAATCGACAAAGGGCTCGGATTTTTCACCCGATTTCGCAATTGAAACATTGTACATTATTTGAAAAAATTGCAATTATTAATTTATTCATTATTTATTTGCCATTAATACATGAATTAAATACTTTATCATTTCCTTCCCTAAAATAGTAATAAATGGAGGGATATTTATTTTGCTTGCGTTTTGTTCGTTCCTTTCTGTAGATAAGATACGCGGTTGCTAATTTATTTATCTTTACTCATAATGCCAAATTTGTATATTAAAAATAGTGGGATTAATTATTCTCTCTCTTCTTAAGAATACCATATCGGAGATTCAAAGAATCACAACTCTGATAAAGCTCAAAATAAATCACATACAATGTTCAAATCTAATTTAATGGGGCTTAGGGCTTTATCGATGCGGAAAAGCATATAAACAGAGTTCTGGCTTCGAGTCCATATAAAAAAAGAAATATTCAATGTAATTAATTAAATTTTCTGTGTTTTTTAAGATATGCTTGTAGTCTTATAAAATTATAAAATGAAGTACTTCAATGTAATATAATAAAAAATATAGCAAAATTTATATAACACAATTTTTGAAAAAAATATATATGTGTTATTTCACTATCCGTAAGTTATCTTAACATTGAATTGACATAAGAACCTAATTTTTGCTTTAAAATGATGAAGAAACTTTACTCTATAGAATTAATTAAGGATATAACTATCACTAAAAAAACATTATTAAAAATACTTTCAAATTTGAAAAATTAAAATCCCCTAAAAAATACAAATTTTTTTCATTAAAAATACTCAAAATATTAAACTATCTAAAATACTATCGATTCATTCTATAGATAATGATTTCACATGCATGCAAAAAAGATTTAAGCCATTCCATCAAATGTGTTTTTGTTTTTTTTTTTTATCTTACTGGTAGTCGTCAAAAATCAAGTTTTGAGAAAACGCGACATAAAGTTGAAATCATATGGGTGCGGCTTTGAAAGTGTTGATACATAAATGCCTATAACTCCGTTAAAAATGGAAGTATTTTTATGCGGTTTTTTGCGCTGAGTTCAGAATTAATTGAATAATCAAAACAGATCATAAAAAATCGATTTTTTGAAAAGGTTTCAAGTTTTGAGTTCCCTTAAAATATTTTGTGTATACTAATAGTGGTTACCAGGTATAATAATGTATGCTGTATATTTATAAAAATAAACCTTTTTCATAATAAATATTAATTTTTTGTGTGTATGATAAGCTTTGAAAAATTCCCTTCATTTTACATAATGACATTTATGCGAGCAGTGACACTGAAAGGCCCTTAGAATAAAAATTTGTTGAACCACATATGTCAATTGGATAAAATGAGGGGGATTCATGTGCTTTCAATAGAAAAAAATATATTCCAGAAAAGACAGAAAAGCTCTGTTTGTAAAACACATAATTTCCGTTAATCTTACCAATCCTATAAGTTCATGACTAATGTTCAAGTGCTTCTTAAGAATTTTCGTAACAAAATATTATTTTTTCGATGTCATGAACCCCGATTCTAAAAATTCTCCACTTTGATTTACGCTTAATGAAACTCAGAAGCTAATTAAATGAATTTAAAAGAACATTATGTTTTCTCTATTTCTTTTTAAGTGTATGGCAACAGAATAAAAAAATATGTATTAGTTAAACAATGTCGTCCGATTTTCTAAGTTGCTTTCTCAAAATACAAGAAAAATTTATGTAAAATTAAAATATTAAATATTTAAATTAATTTAAATTTAATATTTTTATTATTTGTCTGAATTTTTATTCTAAATTTTTATTATTTGTCTGAAGTTTTGTGTTAAAAATATTTTATTGTTGCAGTTTCAAAGACTGTTGGCCCATTTTGACGAAATGTTTTTGAAGCAGCATAATTAACTTTTTTGGAATTAATATCATCTACATCTGGCTAATAGAAAAATGCCTTGAAATCATCGTTACATAGGGGCATTTATAATTAACCCCCTGAGAGTCTTGCAAATGGATAACATTGTAATGTGGTTTTCTATGCATATTGTTTTAAATGATCAGAAAATATGATTTTTTCAACATTATATTAAAAAAAATTAATTACATATATAAACGTAATCCTTGACAGTATGAATTATTCTAAAATATGCTGAAAATTCATTAAATCTATAGAATTATATTATCTTAAATATTGGTTATATTGTGGTGAAACCTGGAGATTAGCTAACGTAATATTACGTTCCAAAGACTTAGAGGGTTAACTAAAAGTGTACCCCTTACAGTCATCCTCTGGTATTTTCTGTCTGTCCACGCCTAACATTGCAAAAGACATTGATGAAAGTTTTCTTCAATCTAACGGAAATTGTGTGTATTACACATTGAGCTTTTCTGTCTTTTCTGGAATATATTTTCTTCCATTGACAGCATATTTATCCCCTTCATTTGATCCAATTGATATATGTGGTTCAACAATTTTATATTCTAAGGGTCTTTCAGTGTCGCTGCTTGTTTAAAAGTCATTATATAAAATAAAGGGAATTTTTGAAAGTCCTTAGAACTGTTACTTTTAATCTTTCTTTAGCAACATAGCAGCTTTTCCAAAGGCAAGTGCACACTCTTACACACTTTATAACTACACAGTCTTGCATTATCATCACTAAATATTTTTGAAACTGCAGTAATGTCATTTACCAAGCTAATGCAAACACCTTAGGCAAAACTGCCAACATCTTCCGTTTTTTTGGCCCTGAAAAATTTTACAGAAAATTTCACCATTTCAAATCGCCGTAATCTACCGATGAAATAAGTCAAACGTTTCTATTAAATTTTTCCGTGCCAAAAAATCAGAAGAGTTGGCAGCTATGCCTTAAGTGACTGGCAGTTCAATAATAAGCTAATCCATAAAAAATATAAATTATATAAACTAATTTTGTAATCTTAATTATGATCCTGTTTTCAAAACCCATAATATTGTTACGAGCAGGCCAAAATCACTTATACTCTCCCAAATCATAAAAATCCTCATCAAATATGCAGTTTTTTTTTCACCTTAAGCTTAACATGTCATCAAAACTTTAACAACTGTAACTAAATGTAACAAGTTGGAAATTGCACGTAAAGCGTAGCAAATGAGGTGCGTTACGATAACGAAGTTTCAAAAATATCACTCTCATATATCAATCCCATAAAATTGTAAATAGTTGATAACAATTAAAGTGTGCACCAAACAATGTTCTTCCTATACAATTATGTAATGAGATACATTTGTGTGGCCTTGTAAATCAATACAAATGTTCTTTGTACCACAGATTATACAAAATGTATATTATAGTATATATTTTACAGATGCATATCAATTTTATTATGTCGGATGAGTGTAATACCATTAAAATGCATTTGAAGCATTTCCCCCCATTGACCGTAAGGTAACGGAATCCTTTTGATTGTCCCTGTAATTGATCTACACATCCGATTTTCATAAAATCTGAGATGACTCGACAAAATTATGTAATAATTACATATATTTTAGATTTCAAACGATTTGGTTGGGTAGTTTTTACGTTGTTATATGCGGACGGACAGACGGACACACTAAACGACAACTATAGGTGCTACGTATTTACATAATTACGAACGCACCTAAAAATCTGTTTGGGACTGATCGCTCTGCACACTCTTGCACAACCTTACTTTACATATGACGTTATGTATCTTTCGCAATATGGCATCGATTTTCGTGCTTACGTTGGATCATGCGGAAAGTCGTGTCTGTTTAGAAAAATTAATTCGTACCGTAAAATTCTATCATTTATTAGATATTGTTCCCGATATCTAATGTTTAGCAATTAATGAAAAGAATTTTCCGATGCGAATTGATTTTTCCAAAAAAGATATAATTTTCCAAACTACCCAATCAAGAATGAATATCTTGTGCGCGCATGAAGATAGTCATAAAACTCAAATGCTTCTGTGATTGAGCGTGTTATACAAGCAAATTTCTCTTTAAGATATACAAAAGCTTAACCATTTAAGCACATATGATTGAATTTTTTGTTATTTAATTTTTACACCGAAATGTCACATTAGCACCGGAATATTCGAGCATTTTTTTTTTTTTTTTTTTGGTAAAAGGTTTAAAGTTTTCTTTTTCAGTGTATATCGTAAACCGAATTTTTTCTTTGCAAAATACTGTTGTCAATGTGACATTTGGAATTTTCAAGAAATTTACCCACGACAGCTCAAAGAGTTGAAATATTCAAGAGCACTTCAATGCTAGTAATTGAGGATAAATATATATTGAAAACTTATCTACATGAACGAATCCACATGTTTACAATATTGAAGAATGATTATAGTGTACATTTGTTCGTTAGCATCATCATAATTTTTGTCAGTTACGATCGAAATACTACATCACATAGTTAAAAACACATATTTTTGACAATTTATAAATAATATATAATAAGATTATTTCGTTTAACAAGAGGCGTGCTTAGAGCATGCGACATGTGCGGCGGTTCAGGGACTCGCGCCTTTGCTCCCACGTGTGCCAAACTGAAAGAAAATACATAATAGCCAAATATTTTTCATTCGTTTTATTTTTAGCTATTTATTTCGTACAAAAATTGTATGTGTGAAAATGCTTATTCACTGCTATGATATTGTGTATGTGACAGTTAACTCTGATTTATTTGGACATGGCAGGACGAGAACAAAACCATAGAATAAATATACCATAGAATGCTATAGAATAATGCAACCATAGAAATATCTTCGTCGCTGAAGTATAGCATAAAAGCACGCTGCATTTCACTTGACAGATATTACAATAACAATTCTCATGTCGTTTTAAACAAGTGGGTAACTGTGATCACAGATCGCACAGAGAGTTTCGTTTAATATCACTTTCAAAAAAGTTTATCCTTATTCTTATTATGTGCTAGAAACTGTCAAAGTTTAAAGCGATGGATTCTTTAGTTTTCCCAAACTTAACAAAATTTAGAAAATAGCCCTTCTTCGTACAACCCTCTCCTTCCCCTGAATTTTTTACTTTTACAAATATTTAATGTTAAGAAATAATATTTGCACTACTGCTCAATAAAAAAGAAACGCAATTAAAATGCAATAAACAGGTTTATCTACAGAAAGAAGATAACATTGCCCTTTCCCCCTACAAAAATTCAATTTATTTAAATTTATGAAATTTGCATTATGTGTTATAAACTATGTCAAAGTGTAAAAGCTATGCTTTAGTTTTCTTAATTTTAACAAATTCTCGTTAATTGTCAAAATCTGAAAGCGATGCTTTAATTTTCTTAATTTTAACAAATTCCCGTCAATTGTCAAAGTGTAAAAGCAATGCTTTAGTTTTCTTAATTTTAACAAATTCCCGCCAATCGTCAAAGTGTAAAAGTATCTTTTCTATAAATTTAAAAATTTATTTTTCCTAAATTGGAAAGTTACGCCCTGACTTTTTTTTTGTTTAGATTTTATGAATCAGGGCACAAAATAACATCCGCATGCGGAAGTACCAAATTCGTAAAATCAATAGTTAAAAAAGTTCTACTGCACTTAACAAATACTAGTAATTAAAAAAATATCTCCTTTTCTTTCCGCGTCACGTGATTTGCCGTGAAAAAATACAATTCTGGAATTAATTACTAAAGTTAAAACATATGAGCGCGTCTTTCACATAATTCATTTAATCCATTAATTTATATTAGATACATAATATTTTTTTATCTATTTAAACTTCGGCAACAATTAGAAGGAAAAAAACAAAAAAAGAACGGATGATATTAAAATAAATATTTTAATCAAAAAAATTTTGTAAAATTTTATGATTCGTTGTGTGACAAGAGTTATTCAGCTGTAAGTATACAAAATTGAACGCTCTGACTTGTATAGTTTTTGTGTACGGACTCTGTGACAGACAGACAGAGGACAGAGACGAAGAGGGTTTCGTCAGATGAACGAAACCATATAAAAGAGCACAGAGTCATCTCAAGCTGCTATGGCCACCAATCCATCTCAGTAATGGGTAATAGAAATTCTCGCCCAAATCTTTTATTTAAAGCAGAAAAAAAAAATAAAACAACTGAACATAACTAAATTATAACTTGAATAACACTTTTTCCTTTTTTTCTGTGATAGCATTTATAGTTTACGAAGTACTTCCATATACAAGATCTACCACAATACTTTAGCATAATCTTGCATATGCCATAGTTTATAATATGCGATCTTTTTATGAACAAAGATTGGATAAGCTCTGTGTGAACGTTTTATCGTGTTTTCTAAATACCAAATATGTATAGGAATTCTCGAACAGTTTGCTTCAGTTTATTTAATCACAAAATGCTTGTCCTTAAATAAAGCAAGAAATATTATTTGAAATTTGTGGTAGATGAATAAAAAAAATCAGTTAAACGGAATTAGATTTACAAATTTAAACGGATAGGGCTTCTCAAAATTTTTGCACTAGTTGTAGCTTTCGCTAACCAGGAAACTACCCGAATACTTAATAATAGAAAAAATAGTAATAGCCTTCAAAAATAATAGTAGCAATCGAAAGGGCATATTGAATTTTGTCTTTAGACTAAAACATTATTTGCCATCGTCTCCCCGTTATCGAGATATAAAGTTTCAAAGTTTGCAAAATTCAACATCTGTCGCTGAAGGGAAGACTTCACATAAGCAAGCCAGTGAAACAGTTCATAGGTGTAAAGCAGTAATAGCTTATTTTTTTATCAATCGGAGGGTCTATGGGTAAATTATCGTTGCAAGTGACTTGATTTAGCTTCAAACCCAAGTTTTGAATATTAAAGCCAGTAAGACATCTCATTATCCCTTTAGACTCTCTGTGAAGCGTGTGTTAAATTAAAAATATAAGCGTTTTATTCCTTTAAATTGTATCTTTTAAAGTAATCAGCCAATATCAGCACTGAAAAAAACCAGCGAGAAAGAGATTCCAGACAATCTCCGTAAAAAAACGGACTTTATCCCTACATCAATGGACTTTGACATTACATTAGCGGTTTTTCGCCGTAAAGCACAAAAAATTTCGAAAGTTGACCGTTTATGTGAAAAAGGTGACATCCCTAATAGCAAACCAATATTGTTCCAACGCTGCGCCAATATTTCATTTCTTGGAAATGTTATCAATAAAACACCGCTATTGGTTAAATATTGGCATTTCATTGGAAATATTTCCAATGAATTCCCAATATTGTACAAACGTTGGCGTTACATTGGAAATATTTCCAATGAAACCCCAATACTGTACAAACGTTGACGTTACATTGGAAATATTTCCAATGAAACCCCAATATTTAACCACCATTGGCTTTTTATTGGCAATATTACCAATGGAACCTCAATATTAGCATAATATTGGCTGCAAATATTGGCTAAAAAGGGCAAAATGTAAACACCCCAATATTGGAGTAATATTTCATGCCAATATTGTGCCAATGTGCCAATATTGCTCCAATATTTAGCCAATATTGTCCCAATATTGTTAGGCTACTGAGGATATTCCGTAAATTTATTGGACAATTCACGGTAAAGTACCATAAATTTACAATTTTTTTTACAGTGAGGCTTATGAAATGGGAAGAAGAGAACTTCATCCAAAAGAAGAATCCAACATTTATGCACAACTTAGCATTATTTAGAGTTTTAATGCATAAGTGTGGCAATAAGAATCGTTGACTGTGTAAACTGCCATGTGTGTGAAACGAATTTGTTAAATATTTGGTGTTAAACGGTGTTACAAAAAGTTCGCACACCAAACATTTTCAACTGAGAAAAACCTTGGAATGAACCTCTTTATTTTCACATATCACTTATTAAGGTACCCTGGGGTAATAACGCCACGTTAAGGTTCGACCAATTTTCACGGCTCAGTTTTAGTTTGTATTTTTCAAACAAATATATGATTCGATACAGCAACTCATTGACTATCTATATAAAAAAAATAATTTAACATATATGTATTCATAAAACGTAATGGCGTGATTTCTTGACCAATGCTATTTGGCGTTATTACCCACCTATATGGGTAATAACGCCATGCAAACAAAACTATGAAATAAGATGGAATAATTGCACGTAGATTGCCCAATTCTAAAAATACAAACTCTAAAAACTTAGAAATTGACAAATTGCATTCTAAGCTATTGAAAATGTTCAATTTTTTGTGAAAGTATAAGAAAAATAATGGTGTGGTGTGGGGGGGTGAAGGATGAGGCAAAAGAATATCAGACTGTGAGCTTCTTTTTTGCTTAAAAAGGACAGCTTAAATAGATTATTAGAAACATTGCACAGTTTTAACTGTGTTTATTTGAATTAGTATTTAGGATGTAGCTCGGCCACTGTAGGGAATCAACCGGGATGTTAATGCCAAGGATTGGCGTTATTACCCCGTTATAGTTATTGCGCTGTACATTTTAAATTACAAATTATCTCGAGAAGATATCCAAAATCTTCAACAATATTTTGAAAGTCCATGAAATGTACTAAAAATTTATGTAATTAACAAAGTATTTCCGGATAAAAAAATAGTCTTCATATCAACAAAACGTATCTCGCAAATTTTAGATCAAGCGTTAATTTTAGTTGCTTGTAAAAACAATAAGACCTAAAAATGAAACAAATTAACTTGAAGCTGTTTTTTGCGATTTATATGACTCAAAACCCTTCTGCGCAGAGCACATGGGTGTCATTTACCAGATTGATTCATAATTATGCAAAATATTAGCACTTGGCGTTATTACCCCGCCTGGCGTTATTACCCCACACCACCTTATATACATTTTGAAAATTTCGTCTTCATTTGTGCTGACCCTGTATATCTCGATAAAGGTGAGACTAGGACAAATAATTTATGTGGGAGCAAATGTGTTTCAATATACTCTTTCAATTTCTGCCTATTTAGATTTTTTTTTCATTTTTACACTATGGAATAGTTTTCTGGAAAGGACAGCTCTGCGTCTAACGCATTTCGAAAAAAAATATATATATATACATTTTTTTAATTCAAATAGAATCCTCAAGTCTGCTGCTTAAACAAATTTTAAAGGAAATTTAAACTTACACAAAAATTGATAGTATACAAAGAAAAGGTATTAAGGAACATTATTTAAAAAAGTATTCCTTTAAAAATATGCATTGTTTTGTTCGTTTCCAATTCAGACTATTCTCCCACCTATTTTATTTTAGAATGTCAGTTTGACTATATCGGAATCCCAAAAGATTCAAATTAAATGCATATTTAAAGAAGTTCTGTGAATTTTACTTTTGCGAATAGTATCATTCCACTTCTGTGATACTTCTCCAGTGTCCCAGTGGCAACATTCGGGATCTATCATTTCTTTTAAGAAAATCTGGTACAATCAGAATAAAAAATTTTATATATTTATTTCGAATTTATATGCGTTTTTAAAGAACGCATAGTGTTTTAAATACCTTTTTTCAAACATAAAAAAAAGAAATTTGAGTTATTTTTAAAAGGTTTTATTTTGAAATTCAGACAAAAAAGTGAAGTTTTGATACTTGTATTTTTTAATTGCCTTGATATTTTTTTATGTTGAACTAAATCATATTTAATGAATAATCTGCAATTTCGCAGCCGTGAAAAAATTTCTTCTTTTCTATGTAAATATCAAAGTTCAAGGTTGTGAAGGCCATTTTTCATGAAAAGTAAAATGCTGGTATATTAGGAGCACTATATCTCTCGCAAGCAACAACATCCTAAAATTATTTTGGCATAAACTGTTAGTATAACCCTACCTGCTTATTAAAATGTATTTGTTTCCATAGGGCATTGTTACATTACATTGTTATGTTGTCACGAAGTATAGTCAAAATGACGTTTTTATCCATTTTCAGCACTTAATATCTTATTTAAGCAATAGTACCGCAAACGTTTTCTTATAGAATATGAAAATACACTACTAGGACAAATAAAATAATATAGTACTACACGGAGATATTGTTGCTGCTAGTAGATATTATCTACTTTCAAAATTTTCAACATTTCAATTAGCATTATCTAAAAAAAGCGCCACGTTTGAATAAAACAAATTATCTCACACAGTAGCTAAACATATGTACAAAAACATGGAAAAGAAAAACAGGTGGGGCCTCGCGATGTTTTCAGGCAAAAAAATGACAAAAAATTAGATGAAAAGCAAGGTCCATTATCACATTTTTCCCCTAAGAAAAAATGAAAAATCCTATTTCGCTTTCGGAAACTGTGGCAAAAAAAGGGATATTTCATTTTCTCATAGGTAAAAAACATAGAAAGAGGAAAGAGAGCTAGGATTTTTCATTTTCTGATAGGGAAGAAATTTTATCATCGACATTGTTTATTTGAAAATTTTGTCCTTTTTTTGCCAAATAATATCACGAGGCCCCACTTCTTTTTCTTTTCCATGCTTTTGTACATATGTTGAACTATTGTGTGAGATAATTTGTTTTATTCAAACGTGGCGCTTTTTTTAGATAATGCTAATTGAAATGTTGAATATTTTGAAAGCAGATAATATCTACTAACAGCAACAATATCTCCCTGCAGTACTACATTATTTAGTTTGTCCTAGTAGTGTACTTTCATATTCTATAAGAAAATGTTTTGGGTACTATTACTTAAATAAGATATTAAGTGCGGAAAATGGACGAAAACGTCATTTTGACTATACTTTGTGGCAACATAACAATGTAATGTAACAATGCCCCATGGAAACAAATACATTTTAATAAGCAGGTAGGGTTATACTAACAGTTTATGCCAAAAGAGTTTCAGGGTGTTGTTGCTTGCCAGAGATATAGTGCTCCTAATATACCAGCATTTCACTTTTCATGAAAAATAGCCTTCACAACCTTGAACTTTGACATTTTCTATAGAAAAGAGGAAATTTTTTCATTGTTTCAAAATTTCACATTATTCATTAAATATGATCTACTTCAACATATAAAGAAATCAAGCAAATCAAAAAATACAACTGTCACACTTTGTCTGATTTTCAAAATAATGGCTCTTAGGCAGCTATGACCATCACTCCTATTGACTTAAGGATAATAGAAACTCTGGTCCGCATTTTCGATTTAAAGTAGAAAAAAGTAAAATAAAACCATCTGAACATTGAGATTATATAGTGGCAAGATTCTTTTTTTTGCTGACACTGCTTTAGTTTACGAAGTTTTCTCACATGCAAGATCTTCTACATAAAAGTTCTCCCACAATAATCCAGCATAACCTTGCCTTCACCACAGTGTATAACATGCGATCTTTTTTTAATGAACAGTTATTGGGTAGTCGTTGTGTTAACATTTTAGTGGATTTTTTAAATACATAATGTGTACAGGGATTTTCGAAATGTTTGCTTCAGCTTATTTAATAACAAAATTCCTGTCATTAAATAAAACAAAAAATATTATTCGAAATTTGTGGTAGATGAATAAAAGGAATTTGTTAATTTGGAAACGCTGGTGGAGTGAGAATAGATTAACAAGTTTGGAAGGAGAATGTTCTCTCAAATGTTCTTGCACAGGATCTAGCTTTCGCTAAGGATAGTTCTGCGTTTAACGCATTTCAAAAAATCTTATCTATTACAATTTATTTAATTCAGATAGAATCTCATTCTGCTAACCAAACAAATTATTAAAACTTTAAATGTACATAAAATTGATAATATGCAAAGAAGATGGTATTAAGAAATGTTATTTAAAAGAACTATTCCTTTAAAAATATGCATTGTTTTATTCGTTTCCAATTCAGACTATTCTCCCACCTATTTTATTTTAGAATGTAGGTTTCAATGTACGGGAATCCCCACAGATTCAAACTAAATGCATATTTAAAAAAGTTTTGTGAATTTCACTTTTTCGAATAGTGTTGTTCCGCTTCTGTGATACTTCTTCTGTGTCCCAGTGGCAACATTCGGCATATATTATTTCTTTTAAGAAAATCTGATACAATCAGAATAAAAGTTTATATATTTATTGCGATTTTTTATGCGATTTTCCAGACTTTGTATAAGACCTTTTTACCTATTTGGAAAAAATAGTTGTTGTTCTCGGTAGGGAATTGGAAAAATTAAGCATATCTCAAATTTTTTATTGGATGAATTCCGCAATAAAGTTGGTCTATCTTATTCCTTTCCTGATTGGTCCAAGTTTAATGTCCAAAAATGGAATACTTCTGTTTTTTATTTTATTTGTTTTCTGACTTGTCAAAGTTTAATATCCAGAAATGGAATACTTCTGTTGCCACGATGACAAAAAAGTAATTAAAACTTAAAGAAAAAAAAAATAACAACAAATCGTTATAGACATTTTCAAACAAATTTCATTAAAAAGTGCACTTTTTTCTCTACGCAACGGTCTAAAAACTTAAAATGTGCGATATTTTTAAGTTGAAAACTTTGCTGTTTCGAAAATTGTAAAACTGAAATTTCATTTAAAATTTGTTTGCGGTGGGTGCAGGAATATTAATGTTTAATCCATGTCGTACGTAATATGAGGCATTCAAAAGTCAGTCTGATTAACTCCGTGTAATAAAAATTCACATTTTAAACAATTAAAGTTGTTTATCTTTAATCTAATGTTTTTTATCGTTGCTCTAGGAATGTTAATGTTTAATGCACGGCATACGTAATACATGACTTGTTATAATCATCCGAAAAATAATGTTTATTTTTATTAATTTTGAAAATATCATTTTCCAAATAGTCGCTGTAATTTATTAAATTACAATTTTTTTCAAACTACTAATAAAACTAAAAAAAAAAAAAAAAAAAAAAAAAAAAAAAACGTTGAATTATTTTAAGCAGCTGTGGCCATCACTCCTCTTGACTTTTGGGTGATAGAAACTCTGCTCCGCGTTTTCGATTTAAAATAAAAAGTAAAAAGTAAAAAAAAAAAAAAAAAAAAAAATCTAAACATTGAGATTATAGCTTGAGTGGCAAGATTATCTTTTTGCTGACACTGCATAGTTTACGAAGTTTTCCTAAGTTCTTCCGCAATGGTTCAACATAATCTTGCCTTAACCACAGTGTATAATATTCGAAATTTTTTTTAACGAACAGTTATTGGGCAGTCGTTGTGTTAAAGTTTTAGTGGATTTTTTAAATACAAAATGTGTACCGGAATTCTCGAAATGTTTGCTTCAGTGTATTTAATCACGAAATTCCAGTCATTAAATAAAACAAAAAATATTATTCGAAATTTGTGGTAGATGAATAAAAGAAATTAAATTGGAAATGCTGGTAAGATGGGAATAGATTAATAAGTTTGAAAGGAAAGGACCTCGCAAATGTTCTTGCACAGGATCTAGCTTACGCTAAGGATAGCTCTGCATTTAACGCATTTCGAAAAATCTTACCTGTTGCAATTTATTTAATACAGATAGAATCTCTTCGTTGCTAATCAAACAAATTTTTAAAATTTTAAACGTGCATAAAATTGATATTATGCAAAGAAGATGGTATTAAGAAATATTATTTAAAAGAACTATTCCTTTAAAAATATGGATTGTTTTATTCGTTTCCAATTCAGAGTATTCTCCCACCTATTTTATTTCGGAATGTAAGTTTGAATGTATGGGAATCCCCACAGATTCAAACTAAATGCATATTTAAAGAAGTTCTGTGAATTTTACTTTTGCGAAAAGTATCGTTCCGCTTGTGTTATATTTCTTGTGTGTCCCAGTGGCAACATTCGGCATATATTTCTTTCAAGAAAATCTCGTACATGAATAAAAGTTTTCACATTTATTTGGAATTTTTATACCATTTTAAAGACTGTTTTTGTTTCTAAAATAAATGGTAACTATTCCGACTTTTTTCAAACATAGACACAATTATTTTTCTCCATCTAATTTGTATGATACAGATTTAAAAAAAAAAAAAAAAAAAAAAAAAAAAAAAAACTGCTCTCTGTGTAATCCCAGAGAATAACTGTTAGTGTAACACCGTGCTGAAAAAAAAAAGTTTAAGACTATATGCTATTTCTGTAGCTTAAAATTGTGCAAAAAAATTTTTAAAAGAAATAAAATCGCATAATAAAACATTTTTTTATTAAACATTTAAAATTCATTTGAAAAAGGTGAGTAATTTAATATCGTCAAAACTTCCAATATTATTTGTAGAATTTCATTTTTTAAAATAAACAGAAATACATAAGCTTTAATTTTGATTCAGCATTTTAAAAAATATTAATTTTAATAAAAAATTAAAATGTTTATTTTTTTTAAATGATGTACAGTTGTGGAAAAGAGGTAAACATCCCCAACGAACGCCTCAACAATTTATCGTAGAAGAAAGTTTCTGATTACGATACTGATAATGATACGAATGGAAATACCGTATTTACTCGTGTATAAGACGCACTTTTTTTTTCAAAAAATTAGGGCAAATCTCCTAGGTGTGCCTTATACACGGAATAATTTTTTACTGTTCAAAGATGAAAGTTCTTGCAGTCGAACTATAATACATATGAAACAAGAAATTATTCAAAGAAGATATTAAAACTCGGATTTACAGAATATTACTTAATTGAAGTATTACTGCATATTTATTTTATTCCTTGCAGTTTTTTATACAACAGAACTAATGACATTATCTAAACGCTAATTAACAATTCTCTTTACAGTCACTCTTTCCGATTTCCCGTCATTCTCTTACAACTTAATGTAATGTTTAAGTGTAATGTTTGTTTCGACTTTTTTTACTGAAATTCATTTGGTTATTCTTCATTAGTGTATCAAATTTATGATGCGCGTTATATACGAGATTTTAAGAAATCGCCATTTTTACTGTAAAGTAGGGGTGCGCCTTATACACGCGTGCGCCCTATACACGAGTAAATACGGTAAGTGTACTTTCAAATGATGTATATAATTTTACTTAAAGGGCCATCTACATATTAAACGATCTCAAACTTCATTTTTAGGTGTGTTCGTAATTATGTAAATACGTAGCACCTACAGTTGTCGTTCAGTCCGTCTGTTCGTCCGTCTGCATATAACAACGCAAAAACTACCCAACCGAATCGTTTGAAATTTAAAATATATAATTATTAGATAATTTTGTCGAGTCATTTCAAATTTAAAAAAAATCGTATGCATGGATCAGTTACAGTGACAGTCAGAAGTATTCCATTACATTACGGTCAATGGGGAAAAAAGTTTCATATGCATTTTAATTGTTTGAAATTTAAAACACATAATTATTACATACTTTTGTCGAGTTCTTTCAAATTTTTTGAAAATCGAATGCATAGATCAATTACAGGAGCAATCAAAAGTATTCCATTACATTACGGTCAATGGGGAAAAATGTTTCAAATGCATTTTAATGGTGTTACACTCATTCGAACATAATAAAATTGATATGCATTTTTAAAGTACTTAATACAATATACATTTTCCATAATCTGTGGTGCAAAGAACATTTGTTATTGATTTACAAAGCTACACAAAAGTATTCCATTACATAATTGTATAAGGAGAACGTTGTTTGGTGCGCATTTTAATTGTAATTAACTATTTACAATTTCATGTGATTGATAGATGAGAGTGATATTTTTAAAACATCGTTATCGTACGAACGCACCTTATTTGCAACGCTAGGAAGTCATCAGTGTTAAGGAACAAACTCTACCAAAAATGAATATAGAAATCATTTACATGTATAATTTAAATTTTATGCTGATCATAAATTCTTTTAAACCAAATTTTATAATCTGGAATTAAATTTCTGTTTATTTCATAAAACATATTATCGTAATTTAAAACAAATAACAAAACTTGTATAATTTTATGTCTATAATTTTGCAATGACATTGATTTTTTACTAAAGTAATAGATTTATTGTTTTTTTATGGTCCTAAAATTTTCCAACATTTTATTTATATCCTTCATATAAAGACTATAGGTGACTGTAAAATACAGCAAAACTACATTACAGTTAGCGTTCAACAAATCTCGCATTTAACTGTTTTAAATATAATTTCATAAATTCCTTTAATAAAACCTTTGCATAAAGTTGTTTTCTAAAATTTACACGAATCCGTTTCATAAATCCACTACATAAAGATTTTTTATGCATACATACGGTTGTAAGACATTGTTTTGTTATTGCGAAAAATGCTTATACAGGGTGATTCATAAAAGATGGGCAGAACTTTAAGGGGTTATAGTACACTTAAAGACAAATAATATTAAATAGGAGACTAAGGGTGCCAGACGTATTCCCAAGGGGATAGGGGGCATTAAAGTTTAGGGTCCGAAATTTCAAATGATTATAAAAAATGGAAAAATTGGTCAATTCGTTTGCGGTTTTTGCAAAAAATTTTCTTTATGCCAGTATTTTCTTGAAATAAAATTTTAAAGTTCAATTTCAAAAAATGCCGATAGGGGGCGCTTTAGACTTTGGAGTAACAAACAACTATTTTTTTAACGTTATTTTTTGTATTTCTTTAAATGATTTCGAAAGCTTAGACTTAAACTTAAATTTTGATCTAAAAATCTGAGTCCTAACGAGTAGTTAAGTAGCGTAAACTGAAATTTGAAATTTGAAACCCTTCTCCCCCAGAACAAAAATCAGTTATTCCCGATCTTTGTGTCGTAGATTAGGCTCTAACTACTGCCGCGTTTTGCTAAAATTATTCTTTATGTCAGTATTTTCTTGAAAATAAATTTTAAAGAAAAGTTTCAAAAATTCCGATAGAGGGCGCTTTAGACTTTGGAGTAACGAACAACTATTTTATACCGTTATTTTTTGTGTCTCATTAAATGCTTTCTAAAGCTTAGACTTAAACTTAAATTTTCAGCTCAAAATCTGAATCGCTGAGCGTGGTTCAGTAGCGAGGGGAGGGGGTTCAAATTTCAACTTCTGAACATAGTTCAGTTTGCACTACTTAACCATGCCCAACGATTCTGTGCTGTGATACGAGGCAAAAATACAACTTTCGTCAAGTACTGCATAGTCGGAATTCACTCATAAAGGCACTGGCACAGTTGGAAACGTCGCTCATGCAAACGTTAAAGCTCCATTCCTGACGCTAGTCACCGGGTGAAGAAGGAGACAGAAAGTATGCAAATGTAGATTGGGGAAGAAGAAGAACACGTATGCAAAATTTCGACACGATTCAGGCATAAAAACCACTGAACGGTGAGTCAAGTGTAAGTCGCTGTAGTAATGAATCGGAAGATGGTGCTCTTCACGAATAAGGAAAAGGCTGAGATGCATTTAATTTACGGAGCGGCAGATGGAAATGGTGCAGAGGCACAACGAATGCACGGAGAGCGATTTCCCAACAGGCGGTTGCCTAACCGCAAAACTTTCGAGCGCTTGCACAGACAGTTGTGTGAGATGGGATCATTTCTCGCTTCCCGGTCGAATGCAGGTCGTGTAAAAAAGGACGAATCAGTAGTTGTTGCAGAAGCCATTCTGGATGTAGTAGCGGCGCAGCCAAGTACAAGTACACGAACAGTGGCTAGGCAGGATGATACCTCACAGTCCATGACTTGGAGGGTACTGAAGGATGAACATTTGCTCCCGTTTCATGTGCAATGAGTCCAGAAACTGTCTCCAGGGGATTATCCAAATCGTATTGAATTTGCCCGCTGGTTTCTGCAGCAGAACGCGCTAAATCCACATTTTGGACGAACTGTGCTTTTCACCGATGAATGTACCTTCACACGTGAAGGTACATTTAACACACACAATGCACATTTATGGGCGGATGTCAATCCACATGCTACGTATCCACATGCTCATCAGAGACGCTTTTCCATCAATGTTTGGGCAGGAATCCTCGGAGACCACCTAATCGGACCGTACCTTCTTCCAGAACGCCTCAACGGTAAAACATACCTCACATTTCTGCAACATGTGCTGCCAGACCTGTTAAACGTTGTTCCTCCACGCATCCGGCGGGTCATGTGGTTACAGCACGATGGAGCGCCAGCCCATTACGTACGAGACGTCCGCACCTATCTGGACATCACATTTCCGAACAGATGGATTGGTCGAGGTGATCCTGTTGCTTCGCCTGCTCGCTCGCCAGATCTTTCACCCCTCGATTTCTTTTTTTGAGGACAATTGAAGGCTCTTATGTATGAGACACCCATTGAATCCCCCGAGGAACTGGTCGCCAGACTTTCCGCCGCTGTAGGGGAAGTGCTCGAAAAGCCTGATGTTTTCGCGAATGTTCGCCGTTCCATTCTTCGCCGTTGTTCTGCGTGCATAAACTCTGGTGGTCACAATTTTGAACATTTATTGTAATTACATGTTAATAAATATGCTTTGGTAACATAATCCTAATTTGTGTCTTTTTACCTCGTATCACAGCTCAAAATGTGTGGACATGGTAAACTGAACTGTGCTCAGGAGTAGAAATTTCAAACCCCTCTCCCCAGAAACTTAACCACGTCTAACGATTCACATTTTGGGCTGAAAATTTAAGTCTAAGCTTTAGAAAGAATTTAATGAGACACAAAAAATAACGGTATAAAATAGTTGTTCGTTACTCCAAAGTCTAAAGCGCCCTCTATCGGAATTTTTTGAAAATTTTCTTTAAAATTTATTTTCAAGAAAATACTGACATAAAGAATAATTTTAGCAAAACGCGGCAGTAGTTAGAGCCTAATCTACGACACAAAGATCGGGAATAACTGATTTTTGTTCTGGGGGGAGAAGGGTTTCAAATTTCAAATTTCAGTTTACGCTACTTAACTACTCGTTAGGACTCAGATTTTTAGATCAAAATTTAAGTTTAAGTCTAAGCTTTCGAAATCATTTAAAGAAATACAAAAAATAACGTTAAAAAATAGTTGTTTGTTACTCCAAAGTCTAAAGCGCCCCCTATCGGCATTTTTTGAAATTGAACTTTAAAATTTTATTTCAAGAAAATACTGGCATAAAGAAATTTTTTGCAAAAACCGCAAACGAAACGACCAATTTTTCCATTTTTTATAATCATTTGAAATTTCGGACCCTAAACTTTGATGCCCCCTATCTCCTTGGGAAAACGTCTGGGACCCTTAGTCTCCTATTTAATATTATTTGTCTTTAAGGGTACTATAACCCCTTAAAGTTCTGCCCATCTTTTATGAATCACCCTGTATAGTGCCTATGGGGGAAGACGAATGAAAATCGGAACAATGCAAATTATAATGCCCTTTACAATTTTATGCACACAAATTGCATTCTGTTACTTTCATACAGTTATGTTAGTTTTCAGACTTTGAGATCTATGCATGCAAATACTCATTGATTCTCTAATTATCACGATAAAATACGTTCTAGAAATTCTGTAATTAAGTGAATCGAAATTCATTCCAGAAAATTTCAATTGTAAATTTCGTTTTATTTATGGTGGAATATCCATTATTAAATGAAGTGAAATTTTCTTTTAACCGTTTAAAAGTCAATATTCCAAACTGGGAACATTTCATTATTTGTAATACAAAACATATATTTTCCAACATAATAACGATGTCCTTATTTTTCCTGTAAAATATAAGGTTGATTTCAACTTTTGAAAAAAAAAATATTTACTTTTAAGCATTTATCACAGGTAAAAATAATATTTAAATTCATTAAGTTGCATAAAAATATATTATTTGTGTTTATTGTTTCTCTATGTTACTTATATTTTACTGCTAGGAATCTAAATGTTTTTGGAGTTCGAGAAAATACTCAAGAACAATATACAATTGCATATAGCAGAAAATAATTTGTTATATTTGCATAGGTTGTCAATCAATAACCATGTTCCAAAATACGAACATTGAAATAAAAACAGCAAAAAAAGTTATTTTTGGTTTTTTTTATTTTTTTTAATTTGTATGCTTAAATTAAAACATTTGAGGCTGTAAACTAGGAAAAACAAAATTATAATTACATTGCGATATTAATTTGGCGTGTAAACGGTTAAACTCAAATATTATTGTTGTTTAATTTTCTGCTTAGAATCTTAAATATTTGAATGAAAAAATTCATTAAGTTAGAAACACTGTTGGTAGCATATATTCTACCATGAACAATAATAGTTTGAAAAGGCTGATTAGTTATACCATTAAAAGTTTGTTAAAGAAATTATTTCTCACGATAAGATTGTCACTTTCTTCACAAACTGGACATGTCCGCTCAGCAAAACCAACCTAGACTATCAGAAATCAATAGAAAGACATAAAACGCAAATTCTATCAGGGTTTTTTTTTTTAAATCCATATTATTACTTTTTTTCATGTTAGAAAATAAATCTTTTTACAACTCATATTACACTAATACTATCTATAAAAATGTAACTTTCTTGAAAATAACCAAATCACGTAGGAAAATCAAAGTATTACTTACGCTGATTTTCTAATGTTTCACAACCGTAAAGTTTATTTAATATTTTATTACATCTTAGTTTACATCTGTTTTTATTAATCTATTTGCACAATTAATTAAGAAAAGTCAATTTTTATTGCAAGTTTTGACAATATTTTAAATTGCGATTAATAATCGAAATATAAATATAACCGAATTTCGATTGCAATACATTATATCATACTATGTTCGAACAAATAAATAAATGTTGTTTTTACTTACCCATAATACATAGTATACGATAAATCTTGCAAAAGTTTTAAATATCGATTTTTTAAATTTTATTTTATTTTATTTTTTATTTTTTATTTTTTTTTGGCGGATTTACACATTGTAGACATTGGAGATTCCGAAAAACATACTTTAAAAAAAAATTACATCTGTCAGTCTGTGTCCCAATATCCTGTATCTGTCTGTCTGTAAACGATCTATCTCCCGAACACATTGAGATAGCGACTTGAAATTTAATGTGTACTTACTATCTAATAATCGGAAAAAGCCTATTAAACATCAATAATTTTGATTATCCCGAACTATTTTATTCGGACTTTCGAAATATTCTTTCTGATGAAAGATATATATATATATATATATGTATATATATATATTTGATTTTTTAAAATTAAAAGTAGTGGCTGTAAAAGACAATTAAAAAAATTGCATAACGAATGAATTTGATCGGATAATTAGTTGCGAAGATATTTATAACTTTATTTTCCATATTTTTCGATTTTTCATGACCTTGTATTTTATCCAAATTTCAATTCAAATATATATTTTAATTGAAAATGAGACACTTCATCCGATGCAGTAAACGATTGGTGCACTTTTCATTTTTGGAGGTACAGGGATATTTCTTTACTACTTGATTATTACGTCGACCAAAACACTATCGCCAAACTATAACATTAAATGCCATCTCTGCAGATAAAGTTGAAAATTTTGTCAGATGTCTGTGAAACATCTGAAGAAAATAGAGATTTCTTCAGGTAAACTGAAGATCATTTATATTGTGGTGTAAGCTCACTTTTATTGCTTGCTCTACCTTTAAAATGCTTTCTGCAATTTACTAACTCTTTATGTTGTTTTTATGTTGAAATAAATTTAGAAATAATCTGTGATAAATGATGGCTAAATAAGCTGTAAGATATTGGTGGTATATAAAGCAATTGACGAGTTGCAAGTAATACTTGATAACACTAATGGAGAGCAAGAGTAACATCTCGACCGAAGAGGGTTAAAAATATAAAAGCTATGACAATTTCATGAAAAAAATAAATAAAAGTTTCTATGTAGTAACTAAGTTTCGTATTGCCATTTTAAATAATTTATATGTGTAACAACTTGTAAGTATTGAATCAATAAAATTGTCTTAGATGTATACAGTGCAGTTTTGACTTGTAAAATTGCAAATGTAGTACACATACGAACAGGAATGTAGTTGAGGGTATACGGGGGCATACGCCGTATACCTTCTGGATTTTTTAAAGGCACATCGTATAACATCTGTTTCTCAAGAAAGTTTATAGTATACACATTCTAGGATATACCCTCTGTCTTGAGAGTATACCCTCTGCTTAGAGTGTATATCCCCTATTATATTTACGACTACACCCCTGAATACGAAAACAAATACTCGAGAATTGTTGTCATCGTTATGTGGGATGGATCTGTTTCAATTTATTTATTTATTTATTTCAGTTTCATTTTTTTTACGTACTTTCGTTTAACTTACAATTATTTTTATGTATGGCAGTCAAACTTTATGAAGCCTTTTTCACACATTCCCTGCTGACTTACAGCTGAGAAATTTGAAATACGTGTGTATGTTTTAGTACAATATATAAATTGGACATTGTTTTTTTTTTTTTTCCTATCTTTACAGAAAATAAGTATTGGATTCGTAAAAATTTTTGAAATCCTGTTTTTAACGGATTCACTCTTTTTAATAACAATTTATATTTTCTTAAGAAAGGTGTTATAGTAAAAATAAAATACATTGACATGTTTCGGAACCGTCAAAATAAGTTCCATAGTCATAATATAAATAAAACAAAATTTCAAAATATTTCTCAGACAATACAAATGACACGCGACAATGAGATATAAATAACAAAAAAACACGCGCTCTATTGCAAAAAATAAAATTAAAATATATACCATGATCTAAAAACTTAACTAAAAATAAAAATTTCAAACTATTTCACGGTCAATACAAATGACACGCGACAAAGAGATATAAAAAACACCAAAAACACGCGCGCTATTGTAAAAAATTAAATTAAAATAAAAATAGACCATGATCAAAAGAAATTCCAACTTGGTTCATCCTATTCAAGACCTCACGAGGAATTTATTTATTAATTCTAACCATAACTTAGGAATAATAAAAGAAACGGTATCATTGCAAACCAGATTATTACGCGTATAAATTTCAATGGACTCTCTTATAAAAGATTTACGATTACAATTAGATATGAAACATAATTTACTTTGATTAAACAATATTTTTATCTCCTCATTTAAATATGTTCTTGATAAGGCAGTGTTAGTACGTCCAAATTTAATATCAGATTCATGCTCCCCTTTTCTAATTCCAAACTTTCTCCCAGTCATGCCTATGTAATAATTTAAGTCACCATTTTCAGTAATATAAGGTATTTCATAAACTCCAGCAAGATCATCATGTCCAATAGGATCCACTTGCTTATTAAGTAAACATCTTAATTTTGGTGGAGGAGTTGCAATCAAATCAATATTAAACTTTTTTAATTTAAATTTTAATTTTTCAAAACTGCCTTTCAGATATGGAAAAGAAACTCTTTTAAAATTTTTAGAGTCACTCCCTTTATTGAATCTTTCAGTTAACCCTGGATATTGTTGTATAGGCTTCCCTTTTCTATAATAATTAATTAATTTATTGATGCTACTTATTTTATATCCATTAGAGCCTGCAATCTCACGGATCTTACGCAGCTCTTCGTTTAAAAATTCATCAGAACAGACTTTAAACGGTCTATCAACCATGAAACGAAAAGTAGAGAATTTATAACAAAAAGGTGAACAAGCGGAATTTGGAATAATGTGTTGGCTATTAATTTTCTTTCTATAAATTGATCTTTTCAAAGAATCACCCTCCCTAATTAAAAAAGTGTCTAAAAACGGTAAACTACAATTCTCTTCTAATTCATAGGTAAATTGAATATTTTTATCTAATTTATTCACTTTATCAACAAAATTAAGGAAAGAATCTACCCCCCATTCCCAACCAAAAAAACATCATCAACATACCTTTTCCAAAACATAGGAACTTTGTCAAAATTTTCAAAAAATCTTTTTTCATAAGGTCTCATTTTGAATTCCGCGAGGAAACCCGAAATGGGAGAACCAATTGGAGCCCCCAACTTTTGCTCATAAATTTTTCCATCAAACATAAAGAAATTATTATTTGTGATTAACTGTAAGCCAATTTTCAGTTCTTCGTGTTCTTTTTGTTATAAATTCTCTACTTTTCGTTTCATGGTTGATAGAGCGTTTAAAGTCTGTTCTGATGAATTTTTAAACGAAGAGCTGCGTAAGATCCGTGAGATTGCAGGCTCTAATGGATATAAAATAAGTAGCATCAATAAATTAATTAATTATTATAGAAAAGGGAAGCCTATACAACAATATCCAGGGTTAACTGAAAGATTCAATAAAGGGAGTGATTCTAAAAATTTTAAAAGAGTTTCTTTTCCATATCTGAAAGGCAGTTTTGAAAAATTAAAATTTAAATTAAAAAAGTTTAATATTGATTTGATTGCAACTCCTCCACCAAAATTAAGATGTTTACTTAATAAGCAAGTGGATCCTATTGGACATGATGATCTTGCTGGAGTTTATGAAATACCTTATATTACTGAAAATGTTGACTTAAATTATTACATAGGCATGACTGGGAGAAAGTTTGGAATTAGAAAAGGGGAGCATGAATCTGATATTAAATTTGGACGTACTAACACTGCCTTATCAAGAACATATTTAAATGAGGAGATAAAAATATTGTTTAATCAAAGTAAATTATGTTTCATATCTAATTGTAATCGTAAATCTATTATAAGAGAGTCCATTGAAATTTATACGCGTAATAATCTGGTTTGCAATGATACCGTTTCTTTTATTATTCCTAAGTTATGGTTAGAATTAATAAATAAATTCCTCGTGAGGTCTTGAATGGGATGAACCAAGTTGGAATTTCTTTTGATCATGGTCTATTAGGTAGATTTCGTATGAAATACTACCTATTGCATTGTCTCCCATGTTGGAATTTCTGAAAAATTTTTGCAGATCTACACCGATCATGACTCCTAGACCCCAAAACAACCATCAGTAAAAAAGTTTATATATCTATCTATCTATCTATCTATCTATCTGTCTATCTATCGGTGTATATCACTTTCTTCTGGACACGATAACTTCTATAATTATGCTCAGACCTTCTTCAAACTTTTACATAAAATCAAGGAGCATAAAATCTCGGTTGAGTTCGTTAATGGGCAAAATCGGACCAAGGAGGTGGAAATTGGGAGGGTTTTTGTGAAAAACGAAAAAAAGGGATAACTTCTTAAATTAAATAGATATCGAATCAGTTTAAAGTTTATATTACTTCTCAAACATGGGCTAAAAGTATATGCATGACAGATTTTTGGTAAAGTTAAAAATGGGCTCAAGGGGCGAAAAAAACTGGGTTTTTGGGAGAAAAAAAATTATAACTTCGTCAATTCTCAAGATATCAAATCCAACTAAATTTTTTATAAATGTACTCAACATTATCTAAAACTTTTGTATTTACAGGTTTTTGATAGGACCAACTTTTACCGACGAAAAAAATTAAAAAAGAAAAGAAAAAGGGGGGAGGAAAAAGAAAAAAATCCATAACTTACTCAATTCTTAAGCAATCAAATATAATTAAATTTATTTTACATCTTCTCAATAATATCTACAACTTTTATATTAACAAGTTTTTCATAGGACCAATTCTTCTAGCAAAAATAAATTAAACAAATATAGGAGTTGGAGAAAAAACCTCAAATCCAAACTGCTTATATTCAGACTCATTTTTAAATTCATTTTTGATTTTAAACGCATCCAAATGGCAGATTCTCTTATTTAGGAACTGTATAAAATGACGCATTGGTCGACTTTTTAATAAAGTCAGAATATATTTCAAGAAAGGCTGCCTAAAAAGGTATTTTGAACAGAATTTTCCGACGTTATGGTGATTGAAAGATTGAAGAAGCATAACAAATGGCGTTTTTCAGACTCATTTTTAAATTCATTTTTTGCTCTCAAACGCATCCAGTTTACAGGTCCTTATATTTAGAAACTATATAATATGACGTATTGGTCAGTTTTTTGATAGAGGCTGAATATATTTTTTAAAATGCTGTCAAAGTGCACACTTCGCACAAAATTTCCCGAAGCGATCATGATAAAGAATTGAGGTTGTATTCAAATAATAATTTGGCTATTTTATAACTCATTTTTAATTTCAATTTTGCTCTCAAACGCATTCAATTGACAGTTTTTCTGTTATTTAGGAACTGTATAATGTGCCGTATTGGTCGATTTTTTAATAAAGTCAGAATATATTTCAAAAAAGGCTGCCAAAAAAGGTATTTTGAACAGAATTTCCCGACATTATGGTGATTGAAAAATTGAGGAAGTATAACAAATTGCGTTTTTTCTGACTCATTTTTAAATTCGTTTTTGCTCTCAAACGCATCCAGTTTACAGGTCCTCTTATTTAGAAACTATATAATGTGACGCATTGGTCAGTTTTTTAATAAAGGCTGAATATATTTTTTAAAATGCTGTCAAAGTGGACACTTCGCACAAAACTTCCCGAAGCGATCATGATAAAGAATTGAGGTTGTATTCAAATAACAATTTGGTTATTTTATAACTCATTTTTAATTTCAATTTTGCTCTCAAAGGCATTCAATTGACAGGTTTTTTTTGTTATTTAGGAACTATATAATGTGCCGTATTGGTCGAGTTTTTAATAAAGTCAGAATATATTTTTAAATAGGTTGTCAAAATGGGCATTTGAGTCGAATTTAGCTCAAGATGATTTTGATAAAACTTGTTTCTACAAAAAAAATTTTTATTAAAATTTTTTCAAAAGCGACCGAATCAAGTTATTAAACTGGATTTCTCTGTAATCAAATTTTATTTTTTTATGTTGAAATGAGCACTCTTCGAAATCTACCTCCGCCTATAGGCCAAGCCGACAGGGATTTTTTTATTTTAATTTAATTTTTTACAATAGCGCGCGTGTTTTTGGTGTTTTTTATATCTCTTTGTCGCGTGTCATTTATATTGACCGTGAAATAGTTTGAAATTTTTATTTTTAGTTAAGTTTTTAGATCATGGTATATATTTTAATTTTATTTTTTGCAATAGAGCGCGTGTTTTTTTGTTATTTATATCTCATTGTCGCGTGTCATTTGTATTGTCTGAGAAATATTTTGAAATTTTGTTTTATTTATATTATGACTATGGAACTTATTTGACGGTTCCGAAACATGTCAATGTATTTCATTTTTACTATAACACCTTTCTTAAGAAAATTTAAATTGTTATTAAAATGTTTATATAAAAGGTGAATATTTTAAAATCTGATGATTTAAAAAATCAATTGGATTTAATTAAGGATTCACTCTTTTTAAGAGTTAGAAAACCCCAAAATCATGTTAAAAAAAAAAAAAAATGTGGATTATTTTAAGAATTAAAACACGGAATTTCACAAAACTTTAGATTTTGTTAGACCTTGATATAAACTTGATGTGATTAGTTTTCGGTGACTATCGCTCTACATGTGGAGCTGCTGTGCTGCAATATTCACAATTTGCACAGAAACCATATCTCAAGAACTAATGCATGGATTTTTATAAAACATTAGATGTAGTTAGTACTACAGATAATATGGTGTTGATTACGCTTGGGTGAAAATTGCTCAACAGATGACGCTGCCATAGTGCATTATTGGTAATTATTGCAATAGCTCTATCTTAAGAACTAATGCACGGAATTTCACAACATTTTAGATTATGTAAAATCTTAATATGATCTGATCTGATTATTTTTTTATGTGTATCGCTCAACAAGTGGTGCTGCTATGCTGCGTTATTTACAATATTCACAATAGCCAAATCTGAAAAATTAATGCATGGATTTTCATAAAACTTTATGTTCAGTTAGTACTTGATATAATATTGAGCTGATTAGGTTTTGGTGCAAATCGCTCAACAAGTGGCGCTGCCATGATGCATTACACGTGATTATCGCAATAGCTGTATCTCAAGAAGTAATTAATGCATGAAATTTTCTAACACTTCAGATTCAGTTAGTTCCTGGTATAGATTACTTTTGTTTAGTTTTTAATATAAATTGCCCTACAGATGGCGCTGCTATGCTGCATTTTTCACGATTTCACATTAAATGTATCTCAAGAACTAATGCATGGATTTTCATCAGATTCCAGATTCAGTTAGTACCTGATAAAATATTGATCCTCATTATTTTTTAATGTACATCGCCCAACAATTAACGCTGTCATGCAGATTTTTTTTTTTTTTTAGATTTTGTAATAGCTCTATCTCAAAAATTAATGCACGAATTTTCATCAAACTTCAGATTCTATAATAAGTTGACGTAAGTTGTTGATTACAAGATTTTGGTTTAAACCACCTAACCGGTAGCACTGTTATGCTGCATCTTTCAGGAAGTATTAACATCCATTAGATAGATGAAAGTTTTAAGATTGCCACATCTGGTTAGTTTTCTAATTCGATCCCAAGAGAGGCAACAGTTGATTTCCTATGAATAAATCAATATCAGCTTCAGCAATAAGTAATAGATGAAAATTACTAATGGCAGCGTTATCAAAATACCGCCAAATTTCGACTAATTTCGCAAAATATTGGCAAATTTTACACAAAAACAAGTTGCCATACATGAAGCCAATTTGACAGTTGCTAGTCTAGTAGCTAGACAGTAGCTGTCTAATTTTGTAAAATTTCAAATTCTGCTTTTTAGTATATTTTTAAAAAAATCTACATTTTTGTGAATTTTGATGAAATTATGCTTAAAAAAATCTTACTTTGCATTTATACTTATTTTCTATATATTTAATTTAATTTTAATTATTCTTGTAAATTACACAAATGTGTTTAGATACTTTTGTATTTATCTTTTTCTATTTGCGTATGTACATTTATCTTCGCTACAAAACCACTAAACAATAACTTCAGTTACGTTTTTCAATGTTTTTTTAACCAACGACAACGATAATAGGAGACATTCCTTTTCACAAATTCAAATAAATTACTTTCTTTCTCAAAATATTTTTTACAAGTTACCTTAAGGCAACCGCTTGTAAAAATGCAAATATTTAACAACATTTTTCAAAAGAGCGCACATTATGAAAGAAAAACCGAAAGCTTCTTTCCTGTAATAAAAAGTAAAACAAATTAGATACGAAGTTAAGGAGCTCTAGGTATGTAACGCTTAAGGACAAGTAGTTGATAAACAAGGTAAGAAGAAAATAAATTGTTTTCAAGCTTTTCAAGTTACTGAAAAAGTTTTAAAAGATTTCACGGTAAATAAATCTTTTTACAAAGTCTTTGCTTGAGTTAATGGAGAAGTTTCAGAGAAAAATTGCGAGAGCGGGAATAAAAAGAGCCTGACTTTTTAAACAAAAATTTAAATATGTTTAACAATTTTTTAAAAAAAATCTCCGTTGGAGTTTTGGAAAGATGTTTAAATTATGCACTTTTTTGTGTTCATTTAAAACAGTTGTTTTTTTTAATTCATTAAAAACAAATGTAGTTAACATGTAAATTATTTACTTTAAAATGTTTGACTAATTTATATTTTTCTTTTTTATAATTATTATTTTGATTCAAGAGGTGAAAATGCGGTTTTGGGATTGCATAAGTCACACTGAAACATTGTAAGTGCAGATAAAAACATTACCTGTAAGTACACGTAGTTCTTTAAACCAACATAATTTTACATGGATTTGTTTGTATAGATTATGGTATAAAACTCAACTATATGATAAAAACATTTGTTTTGATTTATTTTTTTCAGAATAAGTTTTATAGTTACGTAAATACTTGAAGTAAAACATTTTTTATACATCAATTATGGTATAAAGTTTCTTTTATTTAATTCCATTTAAAATTAACAGTTATACATCTGACGACAAAATTTTTAACTTTATCATCTAATAGATCTACGTTTAAAGTGATTTCGAATCTAGATGGATGAAGCTATCCCAAAACTTTCTTTTTTTCACATACATGTTAATATTTGAAAAAGTTGTTACACATGCTATTCCTTTAGTGCTATTATTTCGTTACTACACCCATTTTGATTTTCATAGTATGTTTCTGCTTCACTCTACTATTCAGAGCAAAAATTAATTAACCGTTTAATCGCCATTGTTCCCAAATGGAAACATTGCATTATTTGTAATACAAAACATATATTTTCCAACATAATAACGATGTCCTTGTTTTTCTTTTAAAATATAGGATTGATATGAACCTTTAAAAAAATATTTATGTTTAAGGATTTATCACAGGTATAAGGAAAATGTAAATTCGTAATTTGCATAGAAATATACATTATTTGCTTTTATCGTTATCTTTTTATTACTTACATTTGACCGCTAAGAATCTAAATATTTTTGGAATTCAAGAAAATACTCAAGAACAATATACAACAGCATATAGCGGAAAATAATTTGTTATATTTGCATAGGTTGTCAATCAATAACCATGCCCCAAAATGCGACCACTGAAATGAAAACAATAAAAAACCCTGCAGAAATACACACACATATACAGGGTGAGTCATAAATATCGAAACAATAGGTTATTTCCTTAAATATTGCCGCTAGACCCATACTTCCAGTTGCAAAAATTCATTAAAAAATGTAAACTTTTTGATAAAATAAGTTGCAACTCCATGGGGGGGTCTAGTTGAAAAAGTACAAAAATTAACTTTTTATACAGCGCCCGTAGGATAAAAATTCCAATTAGGAAAACTTTCTTTATCCAGTCCTGAAAAATACACAAAAAGTTGCATCTCCATACCTTCAAAACTCGCAGAGTTATAGCCGTTTGAATAATTCATTAGGTTTTAAGGGATTAGACATAAATTGAAATGCGCGCAATTCAAAAGACAATGTTAATTTAACAGTTCTAGGAAACGTGTAAAAAATCTATCTTTTGAGTTAGAATTTTGACTTTTTTTCTTTTTTTGTGATGGTTAGCCATATAATTTGCTAAGAAAATCACGTCCTAAAATGTATCATAAAATTTATAAAAATTTCATACGATTAGTACTGGTTTAAATTGGATAATTAAAAACCGTTATAACTCCAAACATTATTTATCGGATTTCTATTTGTTTCCATTTAATTAAAGATGAAAATCTGATTTTAGTTTTGTTTCGGGGTTTTTGTTTTTCAATATTAGTTTTAAAACTATTAAAATATTTATTGAAAGAATAATATAACTTAAAAAAAAAATCTTATTTTCAAAAGTAAATAACTTTTCGATTTTGCCCGAAAAAAAACCTAATATAAAATAAATAAAAATGACATGTTTCAAGTTTGTACTCTTTTCTATAACAATTCTTAACTTTTAATAAGGTCTTCACTGGACGAAATTTCCAATCCCGGTCTCGAACAAACCGTATTAAAATCACTGTCTCTGACTGACCTAACACGTGCATGAAATAAACAAAATTTGGTTCAATCAAAATTTTTTCAAAAACCACATTGATTTTAAAATCGCTTTTAATAAAATAATAAATATAAAAAAAATAAACTCCTGAGAAAAAATAAACTCCATTTAACCCTCCTAGGAAGAGCATTTGTCTATTACATATTTTTTCTTTCCAATGTGATTCCGTCTTAAAAGGTTTTACTCTATAACATTTTTCAAAGTCTCCAACGCACGGGATATAGATTAGCGATATTAAAATATAAGCGAAACATTTAGATATAAACAGAGATTCATTGATAAAATAAATATATCACAGGCTTTGGCGCCTCTTTAATAATAAAAATTATAAATCTAGAAAACGAAAAGCCATAATAAGTATTTTTGGTTAGAACTCCTCCCCGAGAAACAATTTTTAACTACACTGAAGTAAAAAACTATGTAGAAATTCACGGCTGAGCCGGGCTATGGTTTGAACTTTTTTCCAGGCTGGTCCGGATAATGATTTTAACATTTTTCCATGCCGGGCAGAAATTTTTTCTTTATGGGTCGGTTTCGGACCGGACGTAGGTATTTCGATCCATGCAGACCTCCAGTGCTAACGATCAACATGTTTTGAAAGCAAGTTTGATTCAAATCAATACGCTGCTTTATTACGTCCAAATAAAAGGCACGGTAATACGGATAATTTGTGGACGATCCCTCATTTGCTTTTAAAACAAGTAAAACATTCTACGTTTACAGGAATGGTAAAGTGGTGTAAGTCACGAATTTTGGAGAATTTTAAATTTTAATATCTCTGTCAGATTTTCAGATACGGAGATGAAATTTTTTTTGTTCATTTTAGGAATGGATAAGGAATAATTTCCTAATTGGGAATTTTGCTCTACGGGAGAAGTATAAAAACTTAATTTTCGTATTTTTTCAAATAGACCCCCCCATGGAGTTGCAACTTATCTTATCAGAAATTTCACCTTTTTTGTGAATTTTGCAATTGAAAGTATCGGTCCAGAGGCAATATTTAAGGAGATAGCCTATTGTTTCGATATTTGTGACTCACCCTGTATATATATATATATACACTGGGGCCCAAAAGTTACGCATAATTGGTAATTAAGTTAGTAATGAAAGAAATATACCCAATGTGGTGAAACGTGATATGCGAGTGTAAAACTTTTATAAAGTAAGGAAACAATTCAAAAGAACGATAATATTTACTTTTATTATCCGAAGTAGCAGTTTGAAAGAAATCTGAGCATAGTAAGGATTCACACTTTAAGGGAAAAATGAAAGAAAACATTAAATAAAATAGTGTTGCTCACTGGCGCAGTCAGAATTCAGTTCTAGGGGGGGGTTTGAGTTTATGTTGCCGGTGCTGACGATCACTGGTTATTTGAAACGCCGGTTAATGGAATCAGTACTAATTAGAATATTCACTGTATAATACTTAAGCTCAAAGAGCATCTGTGTGGCAGGAAATCATCATTCTTTTAGCATAATACGTCTCAAAAAAGTGATTTAGTTCAAATAACCAATTTTTACTTAACTAATCCATGTAATATGCGCTTCCACAGTTTTAAGTAGAATTTTTGCCATTTAATTGAATTACTTTATTAAAGGAAATCTGATTCAACATTGCGGCAGATCCGAAATGTGCCAAAACATTTAAATATTATGTTTGGTTTTGATTCATATAAGCGACAATAATAGTGAACTTTCTTAGCTCTGGGAGTGGTTTTAACCCTAAAACCACCCCCTTGGCTGCGCCACTGGTTGCTGCAGTTTAATAAGGCGTGTAGTCGCCCTCTGACAGCCAGACACGCTGCACAGCGATTTTCCATGTCTGCTACGAGATTATGATTGAGTTGTTGAATGAGCCCAAACAGTTCAAAGTTTCTTTGAGAGCACTTTTCAGTTCTGGAAAGGAGTATGGTGGGTGCAAAAGAGCTGTAAGTTGTCTCCCGAGCATATAAAATACATGCTCGATAGGATTTAAATCCGGGGAGTTCGAAGGCCACGACATGCGCTGGATGTTTTCCGTTTCAAGAAAGTCGTCAACCAGTAACGCACGGTGACAAGGCGCATTATCATCCATGAACATGATGTCAGGACCAACAGCACCTTGAAATGAGCGAACATAAGGCTCAAGAACTTCGTCTCTGTATCTTTTACCAGTCACATACCTCGTGTCAAAGATATGGAAGTACGTGCGGCCGTCCAACATGATGCCTGGCCACATTATTACTGCCACTGATATGAAAAGGTGACTTTCAATTATGTTTCTTGATTCAAAACGTGTTCCACATTCTCTCTATATCGTTACCCGACAAGAATCACTACTCAGACTAAATCGGGAGTCGTCACTGAACATCACATTGACCCACTCTCCCTCACTCCAATGTTGATGTTTCAAACTCCTGTTTAAACGAGCGCGTTTATGCGCAGACGTGAGAGGAATGCAAACTGCTGGTCTTCTGTCATATAGGCCAGCATGATTGAGTCTCCTGTCAACAGTTTGTCTCGAAATTCGTGTTTATGTGGCAACTGGGAGTGCCGAACCCAGTTCTCTGGCAGTACTGTCCCTTTGACGTCGCGCACGTATTGCCAGATATCTGTCTTGGCGATGGGTTGTGACTCTTGGTTGACCGGATACTGGTCGTCGGGTAACATCTCCCGTACTTTGAAACCTCTGCCAAAGTCTTAAGATCACAGATTGGTCCACGTTCAGAATTGGAGATACTTCGGTTTGTGATCTTCTGGATTCCAGCATTCCAACGATTCTTCCTTTCGCAAACATGTCCAGTTGGTATCTTTGTGCGTCTTTGTGTGTGGCGTTTGTTAGGAATATGTGAATGACCTCTGACCACGTGATCATTTTGATTGGATACTATGAACGCTTCATGCAAAGGGGTAGAATTCGAAGTTTGCGTGTGCAAAAGGTTCCGGCCATTCATCATTCCTAAGTGTTTTTCTATCGGTAAAGGGTTTTTTGGTCGTGTTTGTGAATGAATCAACGTGAATAGCATAGTTTAAATTCAAAACTGAAAAGTTCAACAAATATTGTCCGTAAGTGAGTGATTAATTTGTCATGAAAAGGCTAATTTTCTCGAGGTATTGCGGTAAAGTTATCGATCGGTTAAATCGACTGTAAATGATATTTAAAATATATATATAGATGGCCGTGGCCTTCAGGACTTTGGGAGAACCGGAAAACTTCAAAAAATTACTATTCTCGTTCACAGAATTATCAGGAGAAAAAGAATTGATGACACGCATAAAAATTCCGTTGCAATGTACGGCTATTTACTAAATGAAAACATTGTTGAAATAAGTTGGTCTACCGTGTCAAGATACTGACGTGATGGAGAACTTTATGGAAGTGTCGGTGTTCAAAAATTTTCCGTAGGTAAAAAAATATAAACGTACCGACTGGCGTTTTCCAAAAAACACGAAGTCTGGAATAGTGAAAACTGGACAAAAGTACTATTTTTCCATCAATAGAATTTGAAACTTTTTTGGGAGTGATGGCAGGACCTAACAACAAAAAATGAGATTCAACATATGTTTTTCCTACAATGAAGCATGGCGGAGGACACGTTATAATGTGGGGAGTATTTTCTTCAAAAATTGTCGGTCCATTACTTGAAATCCACGGCAAGATGAAGGATGAAATGTATAAGGATATCTTGCAAAATTATTTTCTGCCTTATTAGAGGAAAATTTTGGTCGCAGCTATTTGTTTTAACATGATAACGACATAATAAATATATGCAAACCTTGGCAAGCAATGGTTTTCGCATAAAAAAATTTCGCTTTTGAAATGACCAGCCCAAACGCCCAACATGAATCCAAAAGAAAATCCTTGGAAAGGTCTGCCGAACTATAAATATTCCAACTCAGGAGAAAATTCTAAAAAATTGCAAGAAATGTGCAAAAAACGTACTGTAGACGATCTTTAACCGTTGATTGTATGAATGTCACGTTCCTGCGCCATAGAACTTATTTTTAAAGGTAATAAAATACTAATACTATAAAACATTAATTATGTTATTGATCGCTGTAGTTTTCTATTACAATACATTTTTTTAAAAACTTGCAAAGATGGCCGTAAACTTTTGAGAACATGTTTTTTCCTTTAACCTTAATTTTGTCAATTAAATTTATTAATATTTACATGTTATTCCACAAGTAAGTTCCTAAGTCAATATTATGTCAATAAAATGTATAAATATCACTTTGAGATACCTCTTCATATGGGTAAAATTACAAATTAACTGTAAAATATTTGGTGGCCGGAAACTTTTGACCGCCACTTAACGTATATATATATTTTGTTATTTTTTAATTTTGTATGCATAAATTAAAACATTTGAAGCTGTAATATAGGGAAAACAAAATTATAATTACATTGCGATATTAATTCGGCGTGTAAACTGCTCTAAATATCACCCACAAAAACATTTGTTCAATAAATTAAAGATTCGCTTTTCCTTCGAAAATAAAAGGCATTTGCAAATAGTTTAGCAAACAATTGGAAGAAAGAATTTATCTCTGTAGACTAGGAATTTGTTCGAAATTGCTTAGTGCAGATTTGTCTTCAGGGTTATTGCAAACAAAATTATTTCCCAAAGAATTTGTATTTATTGAAATGAGAAGCTATATTATCATAAAGCTTTGGTATCAGATTTATTTTTTCTTGTTATTATGTACACTAGTCTTTGGGGGCCACCCAAATACTTAACCACTATGGATATGCATAATACAAAATATGAAAATAAAACATGTGTAAACTATTTATAAAATGCATCACGATTCCAAAATAAAATTTAGTCGTATTTATAAATATTTTTAGCACACGGGAATGTGTTATTAATTAATTGCTGATGAATCAATTTCTAAAAATTATATAAATGCCAAATTACCCAAGTAGTACAGAATTGCATAAAATAAACATACTTATAGCTTCAAAAATAATAATCATATTAACTAACACTTTACGGCGTCGGATTAAGCGTCTTATATCCAATTAAAATATATTTTTGAATTGAAATTTGAATGAAATACAGGATCATGAAAAATCGAAGAAGGTGGGAAATAAGATTACAAATATCTCGGCAACTAATTTACCGATCGAAAATTTCTTTGTTATTTTATTGCCTTTTACATCCACTCCTTAAAATAAAAATTTAAATTAAAATACCTTTCACCATAAAGAATATTTTGAGAATCTGAAAATGTTCCGGATAATCGAGGTTATTGGTATTAAATATGCTTCTTTCCATTATTACATACTAATTACACACCAAGTTTTATGTCTCGAGCTCAATTTGTTCGGGTGGTGGAGCGTTTACACACAGACACACAGACAGACATACGGACAGATATATACAAAGACTGATGGACGGTTAATTATATATTTATACATTACAATTTTTTTCCTTCGCCAAAATTAACCTTATACTCTATTAATTTCCTTTTAACAATATTCCGTACTTAGTTCAACTTATTAAATTAAAAAACCTGTTACTAGATCTAATCTATTCATCTTTATAGAAACAATATAAATCCTTAATTCGCCTTAAAAAAATTATTCCAATATTCGTAAATTTTAAAAAAATTGCTCTAAATTAAAAATATTCTTAATTAAACTTTATTTTTTAATATTCCAAATAAAACTCATTTTTTTCCTGTTTTGATCAACCCTTTTTAACAAAGTCTTATTAAATTTATTCTTTTTATTAAATTTATTTCCAAAATTTATACCTTTCACAAAATATCATTCATTTTATTTATTTATTTATTTTCCCCTTCAAAGTTTGATATTTGCTGCGTATTAATAAATTCATTTCTTTTCTTTCTTGTTTTAAATTATCACCTGCAGATAGTCGAATTCTGAGTTCGATTATAAATTAGTTAAGTAATATTTTTTTTTTTTTAAATAAAAATTATCGTCTGAATGTAGTGTTTAATCCTCTGGATCCCAAAACGCTCGAGACCGCTAGAGATATTTTGAAATATTTTAATTCATATAGCTTAGTTCCCAACAGACAATTAAAACAGCAATACAGTAAAACCTCCAAATAACGGACACCTCGGGAGCGCGGAAACTGACCGCTATTCAGAGTTGTCCCCTATTGGGAAAAATCTCAGAGATTCAAAAATTGCTAAGAAATGCTTAAAGTGCCATTAATTGACTTTTATATGTCCTAAAATTCTAATGTATGATTAATCAGAAATTAAAATTATTTGTTAAGCAAAAAATTAAAATAAAATGGTACATTGCTTTATACACTGTTTGTTACATTCATGCAAAAAAATGTATTTTAAAAGTTTCCTTTAGCATTTAAAGATTACATTATTTTTTTTCTTTTTTTTCTCTTTTTTAAATGTGAAGTTTTAACCATTTCAATAGTTTTAATTTTCCTGAATCATCTTTTAAGTGTCACTGCTGACTGCTACTTCTTAAAAGCATAAAATCACAAATCTTCTGGAGGGGAGTGTGGGAGGGGGGGGGTATTGTGATGCTCCGGGATGTAATGTCCCTCGGACCATCCCCTGAATTTAATACTGGACGTGGGAGGGAAGGACCGAGTGGGACCCGGCCCAATCTGTACATTTATCTGTGATCACAAAATTTCGACACATTGCCCTGACAAATTTAGAGGTTTTTACTTTTTTTTCTTCGTTAAAAAACAATTTCTCATACTTTATCGCAAAAATTACTGTCCGCTATTCAGAATGTCAGTTATTCAGAGGTTAAACATAAAAAATTTTAGATTTTGGGAGTGGGGATCGGTAAACTGTCCGTTATGGAAGTTTTACTGAATATGCTTTAATTTATAGCAGAAAATTTTGTATTTGAATAAAACAAATTAGCAATTGAATTTTTCTGGTGTAAAATTAGATTTTCTTAACTACATAATTTCTAGAGCGTGTTCTACCAAGGGATTTAAAGGATTAATCTCGACGCTGGGCATGAATTCTATTTACGGCCGAATCCATGTCGATTCAGGCAGGTGGGTTACCTTCATAGTCTCAGAAGTTCTTTGATTGAACATATATTAAAATTCAGGAAAAAATAAAATTCCCGTAATTTTTGGTTTTTCCCCAAAAAATTTCTGGAACGAGATACAGGGTGCCAAAAATGGCATCCCGAACACCTTTTCCCGTTTGTGATTTTCGAAAAAAAGTTTAAAGTGCTCTATCTCTGAAACGATGCAAGATATTTCATTGCAGTTTATTTTATTTTAAAGATAATATTTTTCTGCTTAAAAAGATATACTCCATTTTGAAATATGTATTTAATTATTTTTAAAGCAGCCTTCTAAAAAAAATTTTTTTTAATCAAAAATAATTTTTTTCTCAAAAATGCCAATCTTAAAAATTTTGATTTTTTTACTGTTAGTCAATACCATTGAGTACTACCTTCACTGTAAAGGAGAACTTCCACTTTTGAGTTTAACAAGTTTTAGAATCATTTCAAGAATTTAGAGAATTTTACAAGAACTGCATATCAAAAGTTCCAATAAAAGTCTCTCAATTTTTGTTTATTTGTATCACATGTAGCCTATTACATATCCTAAACAAGTTAGAAATCACACGTCAAACATGGTAAATGAGGTGCATTCATACTATGACTAGTTTTATAAGTGTTTAGATCTTGGTGCAATAAGTATTACACTCTTGTAAAAACTGGCATGAATACAAAATTTATTATGTTTCTATATATTAAATTCAGTAATACAGAAGTAATATGATTCCATCTTAAAAAGAATGTAATCACCAGGGCAACCTAGAATCATTACCTATCATGGGATATGTTTGAATTAATTATGCAGGATAGGATTTAACAGGATGAATAAAATATTTATGAGTATCTTTTTTTCAAAGTTTTAATTTGACTTTCATAACATTTGACAACCTTTTTCACAACATTTGTTGCTTTTTTTTTTCTTTTTCGAAGGTAACATTTTTCTGTTTCAAATGATATATTCAATTTTGTAAAACTGTATTCATATTTTCTGATGCAGGCTTTTGATTTTTTTTAATTAAAAGAAATCAAAAATGCCAATCCTTTATTTATTTATTTTTTTTTGCTATTGATTAATACCATTGAGTACTTACTGCCTTCCTTATTTCGGAAAACTTCCACTTTTCATTTTGACAAATTATCGAAACACATGTAAAATTTTGCCATATATTTTACCAGTTCCTGTATGACAATCACATACTGGTCTCAGGAAATTAAAATCTTAGTCTTGTTTGACACAGGATTTTATTTTTTAATAATTATAAGAAACTGACAGCTTTAAAAATAGCTTACAAAAGAAAAAAAACATGCACTAAAGTTTACAAAATATATGTATAAGTTTCAAAATATATTATTTCCAGTGTACTCTGCTTAGAACTGAAATTAGAAATTCATAGACTTTATAATTTGTTGAACAGTATCTGTATCTTCCTTTGATATTTAGTGATGCCTTCCTGTTTAACTAATAGGATCTGGGGCTTCCATAACCCTTAAAACATTGTGAATAGGAAGTGAACACTGGTGGTGATGTTGCTGTCTTGCAAGTGGAAATCTATACCCAACAGCCGATCCTAGTGGGAGCATAAATTTAACGACAGTTTCATAAACAACTGATATCATTTACCTTTGCAATCCACCACTCATAGTAATATATACACAGGCAACAAAAATTCCTTTTTTTAAATGTGAATCTAAATATTTTGCAATTGTTTCAGAGATCTTGGTTGGACAAATGAAATTTCTTCTTGCTTGTTATTCAAAGTTTGTGCAATATAGGTACTATGATAGTAATAGATGAATATATCCATCACTATGATATTAATAGATGATTGTTCATTCTATTAAATTCTATCATACATAATTAAATATCCCATGATAGGTAATGATTCTAGGCTGCCCTGGTGATTACGTTCTTTTTAAGATGGATTCATATTACTTCCGTATTACTGAATTTAATATATAGAATTTTAATAAATTTTGTATTCATGCCAGTTTTCACAAGAGTGTAATACTTATTGCACCAAGATCTAAATATTTATAAAACTAGTCATAATATGAATGCACCTCATTTACCATGTTTGACGTGTGATTTCTAAGTTGTTTAGGATATGTAATAGGCTACATATGATACAAATAAACAAAAAATGAGAGACTTTTATTGGAACTTTTGACATGCAGTTCCTGTAAAATTCTCTGAATTCTTGAAATGATTCTAAAACTTGTTAAACTCAAAAGTGGAAGTTCTCCTTGACAGTGAAGGTAGTACTCAATGGTATTGACTAACAATAAAAAAATCAAAATTTTTGAGATTGGCATTTTTGAAAAAAAAATTATTTTTGATTAAAAAAAATTTTTTTAGAAGGCTGCTGTAAAAATAATGAAATACATATTTCAAAATAGAGTATATCTTTTTAAGCAGAAAAATATTATCTTTAAAATAAAATAAACTGCAACGAGATATCTTGCATTGTTTCAGAGATAGAGCACTTTAAACTTTTTTTCGAAAATCGCAAATGGGAAAAGGTGCTCGGGATGCCATCTTTGGCGCCCTGTATCTCGGTCCAGAAATTTTTTTGGGGAAAATCAAAAATTACTGGAATTTTATTTTTTCCTGAATTTTAACATATGTTCAATCAAAGAACTTCTGAGACTATAAAGGTAAGATTTTTTCTTTGGCTGCCTGAATTGACATGGACTATGCCTTACATGGGAAAATGATGGTTAGAGAATATAGAATATTCTAGAAGTTTTTGGTTTTAGATTTAAGAAGGAAGCTGAGAAGTGATGACAGAGATATTCTTTCCGTTTTCTCCATTGATTCTGTTAAGACGAATTGCGGAATAATGTTTTTATGATGGGATATTCTTATTCGAAGAGAGCATTTCCCGCTCTATATGCCTGCTTTTTAATAAACTTTTTTGGAGCAGCCAATGTGTAGTTCAATGAAGCGTCTACATTTATTTAATTTATATTTGTGCTTAATACTCCGTGCTTAAAAAAGTTGAACCCCGCGATGATGCTTCTAGCTCTTAACTTTAAAATGGCATATATGTGTGTGTGTGTGTGTGTTGAAATCTCCAGTATCTGAAACGTGTAAATCCGTCAAAACATTTTTTCAATTTTCAAAACATTTGCAAGAATTACCCTATACTACATACGATGGGTAAGTGAAATCTATTTATTTTAAAGCGGTATGCCTTAAAAACTCTCCATCACTAAACACAATTAATTGCTCAAGAATTTTAAGTACGAATTTTACATTACCTATTTTATAATTTTTATTTCAAAATGCAGCGTGTGCTAGAGCACGCTTGTGTTAATGTTAAAGGCTGTAAATGATTGTGTGCATTTGAATGTATACGTTGGTGCATAAAACCATATTTCAACAGAATTATTATTATTACTAATATTCCTTAAATTCGTAATGTTTTATTGAAAAATCCATATTTTATTGGATCAAAACTCTTAAAACACCATAATTTTAAAGAGTGTTTCAAGCTATTGTATCTCTACATGATATTTCTTGACATATATTTCTTGACATTTTTTTTTCGAGTGAATGAAAAGTGTCCAGATCAGGAATCGAACTCAAAATCTTTGGCGTAGATTGACAATGCTCTATCAATTGAGTTTCTTAGAACGACAATGCCGATAGACTGATAGACCGGGAGTCGGCAGCGCAGGCAATCACCTCATTGAGTTCATGGATGAAATTCTAGGCTTAATTAGATTTCTATTCGCATATTAAAACGCAATCTGTCTGCCAAGTCATATATCTCAGTGGAAAACACCTAATTAAATGCTATTAATTAAATTAATTAAATAAAAGCCCTTTTGTTATATTCTCGATGAAAATTTCCACTTATACATAATTTTATAGCATTATTTAAACAAAAGATGATGTTATGGGGCCTCAAACTTCAAAAATATATGTTTCGAAAACGGTTTCTACAATTTTGGCCATTACTGAATTTAATTTTTTTTTTATCAGATGCGCAAATCGAATATATTTCGTTATACACGGAAAAACTAAATAAAATGAATATATATAATTTTATCTTTATATAACTTCCTAGTAGTCCGTATAATTTCACTTTTATGGAAACAAATGCTAATAAATATTATATTCTCAAACACACATTTACGAATACTAAATTCTGAAATTCAGTATTAATGTATATCTTGCATACAAAATGTCATTTTAAGAAGAAAAACTATTCAAATTTGATCGACAGTCATATTTGAAACTAAAACACAAAACTGTCTTACAGAAAAATCCTTTATGCACATTTTAAAGCTTTCAACATTTCGCCGTTGAATGCTGCCAAAATACTAATATTATTCATTTTGAAAATTCTCGATACTGCTTTAAAATCAATAATATAAAAGAACAAGGAAAATGACTGGCATAACTTCTCTTGTTGATTTAGGTGAACACAAACGATTGAAATAGATTTTGAATTTATTTTGGGAGAATAATTTTCTTAAATACTTTAGTTTCTTAATTGCAAATTTTAGGGAATACGATTTCACAATGTACACTTTTGTGTCGTAAATAAATATGAAAATTTCAATAGATTTACTTATGACCATATAACATGAGTATAAATACACACAAACATGTTTTCATAAATATATATGTATATGTTGCGGCCAAACCCGAAACTGGCCAATTCTAGAACTGGCCGGCCAAATCCCGAATTGGCCAGCAACGTTAAAAAATGACTGGCCAAATCTAGAATTGGCCAGCCAATTCGCGCACTGGCCAGATGCAATTGGCCAATTCGCGAACTGGCCAGATGCGATTGGCCAATTCGCGAAATAGATATAGGTACTCGGCTTAATCCTTTTTAATTTAGTTGAAAGTGTCTATGAATTCAAATAATCTAGCCGCCAGCCTGTCCGTGCTCTAACTCGAGTAAAGGTTCCAGTTAACTTGTAATTGTCATCTTATTTGGTTTATCAATTAATTTCGATATTGAAAGGGAACTGTGTAGTATTTTTGGTTAATTTAGTTTGGTACACAAAAATATTTCGTTTCAATATAATCAATGGGAATCTTTTTAAGGTTACATTATCTTAATTACAAAAAAATTGGTGCCTATGCATCATAGTTCGGGTGTTGGCCAAGGCTTCCCGGCCAGTTCGCGAATTGGCCGGCCAAAACCCGAAGTACGCTATTCATTTTATGTATTACGGGTTTTGGCCATGAAGCTTGGCCAATTCGGGTATTGACCGGTCAGTTCTAGAATTGGCCAAGCTCCGGGTATTGGCCGCAACATATATATATAGAAAGAGAGACAGATAGATAAATAGATAGATGAAGATATTGCAAAAAATATTTCCTGATACTTCAATAAATTATTCTAAATTCTCAATTAGTCACCTTTTTCCCTGTCCAAAAAATATTTTTTATTGTATATGTGATCGTATAGTTTCAGGAATGAATTTTGTGTGTTCTTAAATCATAAGAGGAAAATCAATTTCTTTAGATATTGTTTTCCAGATTGTTAAAAGTTACCCTTAAAGCGGTTTCGGGATATTTCAATTCCTTCAATATTTTTTATTCATTTCATGCAACGACGCTTATTAAACATAACGGGACAATTAAAAATTTTAATTTGAGTTTTTGTCGAAACACTATATTTGAAAATTGATTTTCCTCACGAACGTTTGTATGCACTGTAAAAAAAATTCTGTAGAGGTACTAAACTTTTTCTAGGAAACTGGGATTCCTAGAACTTTTCTTGTAACGGTAACAGCAAAAATTCTAGTTTTAGAATCAGTTACATGGATTTTTCTTGTTATCGTTACATGAAAAGTTCTTGGAATCCCAGTTTCCTAGAAAATGCTTAGTACCTTTACAGAATTTTTTTTACAGTGTGGATTTTATTTAAAAGAAATCTTATCCTTTTTGGTGAAATTTATATTACCAAAGAAAAATAATTTTCATTAATTATTTTTTTACACACATTTAAAGAGTGGAGATGCAGAAAAAGTTATCTTTTTTGTGTTTAAATCACTGCCATTTTGTCAAAAATCAACTTTTAAAACTAAATGTGGGTATGAGATGCAGAGAATTTAATGTCCTTCCAATAATATGATATAATTTGTTTGAGATGCCTGGAACAAGAGAAAATTTCGACATTTTAACCGAAAAATATTCGTAAATATCGCATATATTTTAGTCCAAAGGAGTAAAACCTCCCACTCAACTAACTGCATTTTATGATATGAATGTTTAAAATTGTTGTATTTTATTAGATTATTTTTCAATATAATTATTTAATTGGCAAATAAATCATTGCTTTATTTAGCTACTGAATAATTGTGTTAAATATTAATCTGGTATGAATACGTATTAGAAGCATCTTTTACTGAAGTTTGGTAAGTTTGAAATCCACCGAAGTGGAGATTGCTTTGGGGCCTATAAGTACAATGGCTAATGATCCTTTATTTTATACAGAAATAATTACACAAACCAAACATATCAATTTTGTCAATATACAAGGAGGAGGTAGCACAAGGATATTAAATACAACCGGGAGCTCCACAAGAGTAAGCAACGGAGCCAGCGGGAATCAAACCCACAGACTTCCTAAACTCTCAAGTGATTAGTGGCGTGGTGTCTGAACTACTCGACCAAAGAGGCCCATTTTACTGGAGTTCCAAAACATAACCTTCGATTTATTCTGTTGAGATGATTCGGATACGAGACGAGATTTTGAGATCATTAAAGATTAGCTGAGTGAATTAGTCCTCAAGCATTCTTCTGGGATTCATCTGGAAGAGCATTGTAGGCTTCAGTCAATTCATCTTTATATCGCATACTGGCTCGGATTTCTCACCCACTTGAAAATCTACAACTTGCATTGTATGATTAAGGCATCAGCTACAAATTAGAAAATAACGAATTGAATTAAAGGGCTGTTAAGTCTTGAATTAATCTTATAATTATACCAATTCCCAGATCTATTATTATTAATTTAATTTCAAGTAAAATTGACCTTTGACTCTCCTTAGAGTTTAGCTAGTGTTTATTAAATTCAAATTACTTTAGATAATAGTGAGAAAATATATTATACAGGTATGACAAAAAAGATTGAATAACGATTAAAAGAGCATAAAGTAGATGTAAAATATAATAGACAACAGCCCTTGCAAGATTTTGTTCTAAAACACAGATGAAGTAATAGATTATGAAATTGGCCGTGTACTTATCCTCAAAAAAGTATAATTAGAGAATTACTGGAAATCAGGTTGAGAAATGGAAATGTTTGTAATGAAGGCGTTTAATACTAGAACAGCAGTGAGCGGTCATTTTGACATTCTGAATATTTATGATATTTTAATATTTATGAATTATGAATATTTATAATAATGATTTTGCTTTATGGATATTTTTGGTTCAAACCAAAAATTTCATTTTAAAATAAGTTTAAAAGAAACAGAAAAGTAAAACATTAAATACAAAAGTTAAATTGTTTTAAATCAACATTCTGGTGTGAAATATTTTTATAAAATTTGACTAAAAGTTCCACCTTTTTTAATGTTATTACGGTAAACATAGATTGCGGTTGAATTTTTGAAACAGAATTTAATTTAAAGGTAAAGAGTTCTGACGCAGTTATTGACATTAATCATCTGATTTCTGTAAACTTTTCATTTTTAAAGTTGGATAGTTGGCTGTAGATGCACAGATGGCGCTATTATGCAGACGTGTTCAATACAGTATGTTTACTCTCGACTTTTACGAACTGATAAGTGTTTATCACTCTTAAATAGATAATGTGCATGTTTGTAAACAAACTGGCTTATTTCGCGACAGCTCAACTTTCTGTTGGTAAAAATTCGAATTAAACTGCATTAGAAAATTTCAAACTAAATGTAATTTTCACGTAGATATAATAAATTTCATTTTATTGTTTTATACGCAGGAAATAATACGTTATAAAATACTAACTCTCCAAAAATTATTATTTTTACCAACCACAAGTTGAGACGTATATCCTTTTGCGGGTGCGTGACGTCACATGCACATTATCTATTGAAGTAAGTGCATGATGTCACCGCAGTGGCGTGATCAGTATCGACAGCGACTGCCACATTGAGGGGTCCTGGTTCGAATTCGGGTAAGATATGGATGGTGTGCTGTCCCTTTGTAGTGAAATAAATATGTAATAGATATGTGAAATAAAAATAGTTCTGAATTTTCTTTCTTTCTGTGTATAATGGATCATTCGAGGCGAAAGCCATATCTGCCATAGGCCTCAAATCAATGTCGAATATATACAGCGTGATGAATCATGTCCTGAAACTTGTCGATTTTAGATTTTGAAAATTTTGTCAGCTAGTATAACATAATTTCTCACTGTCATCAAAAATAATTGGAATTTCATAAGCACCAGCTAAACTCAAAGGGGAGTCAAAAGTTAACTTTACTTTAAAAGACTAAAAATAGTCTTGGAACTGCTAAAATTACAAGATTAAAGAGCATAAATGAGATATAAAATATGTTTGCATCGTGTTTTCAAAATTTTAATTTTTGTATGTAATGTACGTCCTTTAGCAAATCCTTTTTATTATACAGGGTGAGTCATAAATATCGAAACAATAGGCTATCTCCTTAAATATTGACCCTAGACCCATACTTCCAATTGCAAAGTTTCATAAAAAAAGGTGAATTTTTTTATAAGATAAATTGCAAATCCATGGGGGGGGGGGTCTATTTTAAAAATTACGAAAATAAAATTTTTATACGGTCCCCAGAGGATAAAACTTCCAATTAGAAAAAATTTCCTTATCCGTTCCTGAATTGAACAAAAAAAAATTCATCTCGATATCTGTAAATCCCCAAAAGATATTAAAATCCAAAAGTTTCCAAAATTCGGGACTTACACCACTTTAGCATACCTCTGAGCGCAGCGATATCAGCTCATTTGAAATGCAATTTAGGGATCGACCATAAATTTACGCATTATTAAATGTCGATCAGAGACAATACTTTAACTTTTAGATATAAAATAAAAGCGTATAGGTTTTTGCTTTAAACTTCCTTCAAATATGCTAGATGTCTGCAATATCTCGAGCTTGGCGCCAGCGACCCATTGGCCGGACCGTCTTATTAAACCGTTATTAAAAGTGTTATTAAATTAAGTGGTATTAATTAAACTTTCATTAAAAGTGTATTAAAAACTTATTGCCGCAGGCAATAAGTTTACTAAAAATAGTAATAGCGATAATGATACTTTTATTAACGGAATCATTGGAAATATATTTTAATAAATTACGCAGAAATATTTTCAAAAATCTACTTTTTATTATTCAGCTTCAAAATTTATGATGGTTTTAAACCTATTTTTACTTTATTCTATCTTTACAAGAAGAAAGTATTGGATTCATGAAAATTTTGAATTCCGGTTTTCGATGGATTCACACGTTTAAAGGCTCAGAGATACCGAAAAATATGTTTTTACAAAATGTCTGTCTGTGAGTCACTGCTCCTTTATCTCTGTATATGACATAAATTTTATGAGCGCTCTATTTTAAGAACTAATCCACAGAATTTAATAAAAAATTATATTTACTTAGTCCTTGATATCAATTGATGCTGATTAGCTTTTGGTGTAAATCGCTAAACAGGTGGCCCTACTGTACAGGCTTTTGTGCGATTCCCCGCAAGAGCTGTATATCTAGAATTATACGCCTAGAGTCGCCCGTAATTAGAGGCATTTTTTACGCATCGTGAAATAGCGATTTTAACAAGAAAAATATGACGTTGACAGATCCAAAACAATGAAAAAATTGAAATCGACGTGATAAAAGAATGAGGTTTAAATCAACTGACGCATTTAAACAGTAATTAAAGAAGGTGCGAATGGCAAAACTTAAACAAAATCTGAAATCGAAACTACACAGGACGGAGTTAATCACCTAGAAACTTTTAAAAAGCATTTAAACATTGGGAGTCAATCTTTGTTTAAAACTAAATGCACTTTTCTGCATCAAATGTTTTTATTTCAGTATTTCTCCTTTTTAAAGTGACATAAGTAAATAACTGTTGGTTACAGTAACAGTCCAGCGAGTTCAATAATTTTTCAATATTTCAAAAAAAAAAAAAAAAAAGCCCAACGCGACGAAAGAAGATTTTTCCTCAGAAAATTTACTTTAAAAATATGATTTGTATACTAAAAATTGCATCTTTTTTATATTGCTATTTTAAATACTTTTATTTGAAAAAATAAATATTATTTAAAATGCTGAATCAAAATTTAAAGTTGGACATTTTAATTTAATCAAAAGAAAAAAATTCAACGCGACAAATAATATTTTGAGTTGTAACAATTTTAATTTACTTTAAATTCTTTGAAAAAAAAAATATTAAGAAGGTTTATGATGTTATAATGCTTACAAATTATATGGTTAACCATCACAAAACATTCAAAATTCTTACTTTATAAATAAATAAATAAAATAAATGTTTCCCGGACACATTACAGCAACACTGATTACACGCATTTCAATTTGTGTCTGATCCCTTGAAATCTCGCGATTTATTAAAATTGTCATAACTCCCTGATTTTTGAAGATATCAAGATGAATTTTTTTTTGTTCAACTCAGGAATGGATAAGGAAAATTTTTCTAATTGGAAGTTTTATCCTCTGGGGGCCGTATAAAAATTTAATTTTCGTAATTTTAAAAATGGACCCCCCATGGAGTTGCAACTTATCTTATAAAAAAATTTACCTTTTTTTATGAAACTTTGCAATTGGAAGTATGGGTCTAGGGGCAATATTTAAGGAGATAGCCTATTGTTTCGATATTTATGACTCACCCTGTATACATGGTGTTATAAAAAAGCGAGTTTTTGACCAGCATCTTTTACTTTTCAAGAATCTTTTTTGCGAATTAAAAATGAAAACACGTCCGATATATTTAGACCAATCAAATATATATCATTTAATAGATATTACAAAATTGCCTTATATAAATTCCTTTATATGCATTATCAAATATTATACATTTTAGCTTTGAATTTTGATAAAATATTATCAATATTCTTTTTGGAATTGTTCTATTTTTCTGTAATTTTAGTGCTACGGAATCGCAAGGGAAATGACTGCTATAAATTTGTCTGTTTATTTAAGACAAGCACAAACTTTCAAAATATTCCTGTATTCTTTATTTTATTATGACAATTCTAAAAAGAGATTTAGTTTTGAAGAGATTTAGTTTTGTTATAGCCAATTTCCTGTGAATAAGATATTTCAACGTACGGCTTGAGAACATATATTTCTGTTTCCTTTTATTTAAAACGAAAATTATTCTCGCTATATTTTTCATGAAGAAAAACATATAAAACTTTTTAATGGCATACCGTCTATGTATGAATTTTGTGAGGTTATTAAAAATGAACAACTCAATGAATTAAAAAAAAGAAAAAGGCTTTTATTTAATTTAAAGTATACAAAAAAGTTAAAAATTAAAAAGAGCTCGGATTATCCGAACAATTTGGGACCAACCGAGTTCGGATAAGCAAAATTTCGGATAAACAAAAGTTGGGATATATGGACAGACAATTTAAGATATGTTCCTGATTATACTAAAATCCTTCATACCACGCTTAATACTGCCAACTGGTACTGCCGTATTTAAAAATTGCTTTTTTAACATTTTCTCTTTTTTAATTTTTGGGAGTTGCTTTTTTGTTAGTTAAAATCTTCTTTTCCTTTTTAGGTGTGTTCGTAATTATGTAAATACGTAGCACCTACAGTCGTCGTTCAGTCCGTCCATCCGTCTGTTTGTCTCTCCGCTTGTAACAACGCAACATCTCAGCAACCGAATCGGTTAAAACTTGAAACATAATTTTTGTATAATTTTGTCGAGTCATTTCAAATTTTATGAAAATCGGATATATAGTTCAATTTCAAGGACAATCAAGAGTATTTCGTTACATTACATTCAATGGGGAAAATGTTTCAAGAGTATTTTTATTATGTTACTCTTTCGAACGTAATAAAATGTATATGCATTTATGAAGTATTTATTAAAACATACATTCTGTGCAATCTGTGGTGCAAATAATATTTGTTTTTAATTTACAAGGCCTAACCTCTTACATAATGGTATAGGGCTGAGGGGAACATTGTTTGGGGTGTATTTTAATTATATTAAACTATTGCACATTTTATGAAATTGATATACATTGATGAAGTTTACTACAACTTACTTCTTTTATAATAGAAAGCAGATAGTATTTACAGAGAAACACAAAATATTTCCGACACTATACTATATCCGAAGTACTCTATACTATTACACCAAGATCTAAATATTTTTAAAGTTTCGTAATAGTACGATCGCACCTCATTTGCTGCGTTTGACATACAATTTCCGACTTTTTTTTTTAGCTTCTGAACTCCAGAGATTATATCTTAAGCAAAAACGTTTTCGATCGCTGTTTAATTCAAAGAAGACATTTTTTTTCAACGCTGCCATATATCGAATTATTCTTAAACAATTAGTTGATCAGCATCAGCATTCTTCTACCATTCAAGCCATATCTCTTGTCAAACATTCAAAGATTTCATAATGTGATGGCCCTGTGTCATTTTCAAAGTATTCGTTTTCATTTCGTGCATTTTTTTATTCGTTCCTACTGCTCCCGATGTTTTTTTAGCTTGCATTCAAACGAAATTTTTTTCTAAATATATATTTTCAAAGAGAGAATTATATAAAATAGTGAGAACTATTATATAAAATAGTGCCATTTCCCAGATTTTTTTCATAAGTACCCTTAATATTAGCTCTTGGCTTTATTACCCCAAAATATCTTACATTAAACATGTCATGGTTTTATAATTAACCTATAACTGATGCTACCGGTCTCTCAAACCACTGATTTTTTTTTTTACACTTTTTATAGTTTATAAATTTCAGTTTAACTACAAACACTGCCGAAATTTTGTTTGGTTTAAAGCTTAGTTCTATCAGCAGAGACTTTTAAATAGGGGAATTTTAATTATAACAGTCCTGCTCAAAAAGTTTAGCACAAAGACATCATCCTATGAGTTAAATACGCCTTTTATTGAGCTTTCGATCTGGCGGTCTCACAAACCACTTCATAATAGTTACGTGACAAATTTTGCTACATCAGTTAAAGGTTAATGAGAATAAAATTTACCAGTGTATGTTAGTTATTACTAATAATTCTATGTTAATAACGTACATTTGTTTTAATTTTTACTTTCGTCATTAATGGATTTTATACATTTATTTGAAACATATTTAAAAATTCCTAAATAAGACAAATCCCTTATGTACATTCTCACCGAGGAATTTCTTCATCGGTGAGAATCATTTAAAATAAAATATAAAATTGCCTCACCTATATTCTGTTATATGTTCTACAATTCACCATCGGATTCTACAGAACCGCTATCATTATTCCTTTTCTAAAAGTTATATTTTGATGTAAGATCAATACTACGGCCTCTCAAGGAAAATGGCTCCCATAAACAGTTCTCTCTGTTGATTTAAGTACACGAACTTTCGAAAAAATGTTGAATCTTATTTTAAGAGGATATTTTGTAAAGTACTTTAGTTTTGTTATAATGTGAATTTGTCAGATAATAAGTTTTCTCAACGCAAAGTTGGCGATAACACTATTATATTTACTTTACATTCATTACCTTACAATTTACCAGTTAATGTTGGTTGCTATTAACAAACTTATGTAATAATATACATTTGTTTTAATCTTTACTTTCGTTATAAATCAGTCTTATACATTTATTTGAAACATATTTCAAAATTTCTAAATAAGACAAATCCTTTATATACATACTCTACGATGTACCACTTAAAATGAAATATAAAATTGTCTTCACTAAATTTTTTATATACATTTTCAAATGTTCGACCAATCACCATCGAATTCTAGAGAACAGTTATCATTATTCATTTTGGAAACGTTCTATTTTGATGTAAGATCAATATCATGGCATCTCAAGGGAAATGGCTGCCATAAAGACTTCTCTCTGTTGATTTAAGAAGCACGCGAATTTTGGAAAAAGTGTTGAATCTTATTTTAAGAGGATATTTTGTAAAGTATTTTAGTTTTGTTATATTGCGAATTTCTAGAGAATAAGATATCTCAACGTGAGATTTTCAATCACACAAATTTTTTCTTTCATTCAAACGGAAAGTATTTCTGAAAGAATAATTTCCAGGAAAGAATTATATAAAATAGCAGTTTTAAAAATACTCAGCAAGTACATATTTTTTCCCTACTTTTGAGAATCTTCTCGACTTTTAATGTAAATATTTAACCTAAATTTTAAACAAATGGGTAAGTGCGAATGCACATCGTACAGAGTATGTCGTTTAATTTTTCTTTCAAATCAACTTATTCTTCAATTAATAAATCCAAATTGTTCAGTTATAATTATTAAATTCTAACATAGATGTTAGTATCAGTAAATTTAATTTTAAGTAACTATAAAAAAAAACATTATGTTAAATTGTATAAATATATTCTCCGCATCACAGAACTTATCTCACAAATTTTAGATCAGGCATTGATTTTAGGCGCTTCTGAAAACTATAAGGCTTACAAGTTTTAGCGGCTGTTTCGCTGTTAGTTGACTCAGAGTCTTTCTGCGCATAACCAGTTTTTTAAGTGATTCTTTTCCAGATTATTTCATTATTACACTTAATATCAGCTCTTTGCGTTATTATACAAGCTGGCGTTATTATTCCATAATGATTTATATTAAACATGTCATATTTTTGTAATTAATGTGATTATAATTTGCCAGTTAATGTTTGTTGTTATTAATAATTTTATCTAATAATATTTTTTTTTAATTTTACTTTCGTTATAAATACATTTTATATATTTATTTTAAACATATTTTAAAATTTCTAAATGAGACACATCCTTTATATACATTCTCACCGATGAAATACCCATCATTTAAAATAAAATATAAAATTGCCTCAGCTAAATTCTTTTAATATGCATTTTCAAATGTTCTATAATTCGCCATCGAATTCTACAGAACAGTTATCATTATTTATTTTAGAAAAGTTTTATTTTGGTGTAAGATCAATACTATGGCATCTCAAGAGAAATGGCACCCATAAACAGTTATCTCTGATTTAAGAAGCACACAAACTTTCGAAAAAGTGTTGAATCGTATTTTAAGAGGATATTTTGTAAATTACTTCAGTTCTGTTATACTGCAAATTTTTAGAGAATAAGATATCACAACACAAAGTCTGCAATCAAACTTTTTTTTCTTTTCTTTTACACTCAAATGTAAAATTTTCTAAAAGAATATTTTCAAACAGAAAATTATGTAAAATAAGATTTAAAAAAATTCTCAACAAGTAGAAAACTTTACCGATTTCTGATTATCTTCTCGGTTTTAACCTGAATTCTAATTCTAAATTTTAAACAAATGCGTAAGTGTGATCGCAGATCGCACAGAGGGTGTCGTTAATTTTTCTTCCCAAACAACTTTTCCTTTAATTAATAAATCTAAATTGTTACTTTATGATTTTTAAATTCTTACGTAGTGTTAGTACATGTAAATTTAATTTTAAGCAATTATAAAAAAGGAATTATTTATTTTAATCGAATAAAAAAATTTTAATTTAAATTATTTAAACAAAATCCAAAATTGTATTTTTTTAATTATGAAATTTGGAAAAAATAGCTGATATATAAATAAAAATTTTAATTTCGAAAAGCAAAACTGGAATAGTTTGTGAAATAGAAAGAAAATTTAGTTCTCAAAAAGATTTTGAATGTTAGTGATAAAAATATAATATAAACCGTTAAATTGGCAAAAAACAAGAAATTCCTTTTAATTAAATCCATCTTAGCATGAAAATTTCCAACCCCAGCACCGGGATTCGAACTTAGAACCGCATGTATACTAGAGAGATGCTTTATCCCGAAGATTTCATGTCTACAAGAAAAACGTTGAAATTAAGGTCATCCTTTAAAATTTAAATCGCAAAAATGAACTGATGAAGACATAACCCATGCAATCAAAAAAATATTGGCCAAAATAGTTTTACCATTCTGATTACTGCAAGATGTGATTTAAATTAAACTCGTTATGCGCCAGATTAGTTAGCTCACAGGTTACAAAAGCTTCAGAGCTAATGTGCACGCAGGTTCTGCATGTATGTATTGATGTACGTATGTATGTACGTATTTATGTTCGTATATATGTGTAAAGCAATAACTCTTGATAGAAATATCTGATTTGCTTCAAAAGTTGTATTTAGGTTAATTCTGTTAATACGCTTTCCTAATTAATTTTGGAGGTTCATTGTTTAGGTATAAATGGGGGGAGAACGAGGATTAATACCCCTCTTTATTTAAATCATGTTTTTTCATAAAGATTTATGCGATATGCTACAAATTTGGTACATTGGTTTATTCTGATACAGCGCTATTCGATTTAGATTTAGAGGCTCATGGGTTAAGTAGAAAAAGGATAACGGTGGTTGATCCTATCTCAATTTAGATAAATGGGTTTTGATATAGAGTTATTGGATTTGTTTCTAATTTGATATCCAGATTTATTTTGAAAAAGCGCTTCCCAGGTTGGCGGTTCGCTTGTTAAGTATAAATGGAGAAATTGTTAGAGCTAATCCCCCACTCCTCCTTAAATTATTTTTCGAGGGTCATTATTCTTTGAAAATGGAGTATAATATACAAGTAGTATAAGCAGTCTGTCAGCTAAACTGAGCTCTTTTTTTATTTATTTAAATGAGTTCTAAATTTTATTGTATTCACCGTGATCTACATCATACATTTATTACAAAACATAAATTTTTTTCATTCGTATATTCTATCTGCATTTTAAAATTTTATGATATTTGATCCTAGAAATATCTTGAAATGCTACCTATCAAGAAACATTATTCATTTTAAAAATGTTCACTTTAGATGTAATGTTAAACTAGCGAATCACTTGGGAAATGGCTGTCGTCGACTTCTTTTTATTCATTTTCATGTGCACACAATTTTTTGAAATAGTCCTATAACTCATTTTAAGGGAGTATTTCTGAAAGTGCTTTCGTTTCGTAAAAGCAAACTGAACAAAAATAAGATGAACTCACATAACGGAGTTAGGCAATTTTACACTAATAATTTATGTAGTTATTATTATTAGTTTCTTCTATCTTTACAAAAAGAAAGTACTGGATTCGAGAAAATTTTTGAGATCCGGTTTTCGACAGATTTACACATCTTAGGGGTCAGAGATTAAGAAAAAAACATGTATTTATAAAATGTCTGTATGTGAATCTGTACATCCGTGTGTCTGTCTGTCTATATGGGATATAAATTTTTTGGTCCTCTGTCTCAAGAACCAATGCACAGAAGTTAATAAAAATTTATATTCAGGTAGTCCCTGATATAAATTGGAGCTGGTTAGTTTTTGGTGCAAATCGCTCAACTGGTAAAACTTCTGGTTTTTTTTTTTTTTTTTTTTTTTTTTTTTTTTTTTTTTTTTACGATTTCCTTAACAGCTCTTTCTCAATAACTACAGCACAGATTTTCACCAAATTTCATATTCAGTTATCACATGACATGAATAGATTGTGTTTATTTTTTTATGTATATCACTTGTGGTGCTGCTATTTTTTTCACGATTTCCGCAATAGCTTTCTTTAAAAAACTAATGGACGGATTTTCTCCAAACTTCAGGTACTGTTAGTCCTTGACATGAATGGATGGTGGTTAAATTTTAGTATAAATCTCTCAACAGGTGGTGGAGCTATCCTGTCGTTTAAGCTTTCTGACTAGTACTTAAACATGTTTTTGCAAATATAAAATTTTTAGTTCTTAAAAGAAAGATTATAGTATTTTAAATTTATATATACTTTTAATAGTACGCCATTTCTTCTAATGTCATATTTGTGTCTAATATTCCATTAAATTTTGCATGCATCGGAAATTTTTCTTATAAGTTACTAAAAATAATTTTACAAGTAGACGTTGGCAATTAAATACTGAAATTTTATTTGTTAATTTTAAAGCAATAATGACAAGATAGAAGTTCTCCAATTTCGAAGTATTATAATACTTTTGAAGTAATAGAGTTCTGTAATAGCTGTAAAGCTCGTCCATTAATTCTTGAGAGGTAATGCTCGGATTTTCATCAAACTTCAGATTCAGTTATTCCTTGTTATGAAGTGATTCTATTTACGTTTTGGTGTCAGTCTCCCAATAGATGACGCTGCTATGCTGAATTTTTCCCCATTCCTGTAAGGGCTTTATCTTAAGAACTAAATGCATGAATTTTTATAAAACTTCAAATTCAAGTTTGCCTGATAAACATTATTGCTGAACTATGTTTTGGCATAAATCTCACAAAAGATGGCACTTTTACTCTAGATTTTTTCTTATATTCGCAATAGTCCTATTTCGAATATTGACTAATGCACGAAATTTCATACCTCTAGAATCCTCACGATGGGCATAAATTGCCATTTAATTTTTACACTCTGATAGCGAACTTTGAAGTACTAAAATGTATCGCTTAGAAAAGAATTTTGGATTGCCATATCTGACTGTTGCTTAACATGTTTTTGCAAAGATAAAATTTTTAGTTCTTAAAAGAAATATTAAAGTTTTTTTTTATCATTATTATTGCATATATGCTTAATAGTATGTCATTAATTATGATGTCAAATTCGTGTCTAATGTTTTATTCAATAATGCATGGAGAACTTCTAATAAATTACTAATATTTATTTTACAAGCAGACAATTGCAACTAAATATTGAAATATTAGTTGTTAATTTTAAAGCACTAATGACAAATGATAAGTACTCCAATTTTGAAGTAACATAATTAAGCTAATTTTGCTAGTATTTGCGTATAGACGGTATTGGCTCAATAATTGATAGCTTGTGCATGTGACGAAATATAAACAATAAAAAAATTGCTTGCATTATAATTCGTTATATGATGAAATATAATTTAAAATATAAATGTAATGTAATTTAAATTATTTGAAATTTTTTCTTTAAGTAATTAAACCAAGCATTATAATATACCCTATTCAAAACAATACTGCTCAAATAATTGCTGTACGTTGTAATTGACTCAGAGCATCAAAAATCGCTTGCATTTTAATTATTTACAATAGCCAAGACTCTTTAATAGTTTATTTTCACCACTAAAATTTCATACTATTCTTTGCTTAATTTGAGAAATTTGGTCATTAAATATGGTGGGAAAAACTATTAAAATTTAGTGGTTTCAATCAGTCATATGGATAGGATGTTCTCATTTCAGCAAAAATAAAATTTATTTCAAAATATTCAAATTTTATTCTAGTAATTAAAATTTTCAACCATTTTTCTTTTAACCTCTTGAAGGGCACCGGTATATAATTTATACCACTTAATTTTAATTCACAAATGCCACATTGGTACCGTAATTTAGATATTATGTTTCTCTTCATAAAATGTACGCGAAAAAACGGTTTTTACTTACACTGTTAAAAATTTTCGTTAAATAATGACGCGTTGACTGCATATTTGATATTCACTTTACCATTTTTCTAGAAAATTTGTTAAACACGATTAATTTACAACGATTTCGTTCGACCAATAGTAAAAAAATCCTCTTTTAGCTGTTATACCTAAATACGCTCAAACGAATGCTATTTCACGTAATGTTACTTCTCTTCTAACCAATCAAAACGTTTCTCATTCAGTTTAAGAATCTGGCAACATCTGAAAAGTTGTTTGCGCGGTTGTGTTTGTTTACGATGGCGGAGCGAGCGCGAAATTTATTTCATCGTCAATCTTGTACGAAACGAAGAAGGAGAAATTTCATCATTCAAGTAAGTTATTTTGCTGGTTATTTTAAGACTTATCATGTTTACTTTCATGTTGGTGGATTAAAATGCGAAATTTAAAAAATGAATTCGAATATGTAACATCGAGATGCGTTTAAATTCTGTTGTCGTGATCTATTCAAAGTTGATTCAGAATAGAATTAGATAATTTCTTTCTCCTGTTTTTATATCATATAAATACGATATTTCGTCATATGATAGGAATCTTTTAAAGATTTTTGTGATTTTTTTTTTCTTATCGCTTTTGATCGTTATTATTTAATAATAATAATTATTATTTTTTATTAACACTTACTACACGTTGAAGAGCAGTTTGTTTTGAGCGTAATAGTCCAAATAAATAATTAAATATTTATAAATTTTAGCAAATGTAATCGCAATGAGATTTTCAGAGTAATGTTGCACTAAAATATGAAAACATATGTGAAAAAAAAAGGGGGTAAATTGATTTTTTTTTTTTTTTTTTTTTTTCCAAGTAAAATTAACTTTGCCCATATGTGGTTGAAAATAATTTTTTAAACTAAATAAACAGTCACTTGCATAATTAATAAAAATTTGTAATAGCTAAACCTGAAGCAACATTACTTCACTTTATGCTTTTATTGTCTTCATGAAGAAAGTTTCATTGAATTGACAAGGAAATTGCATCATGTTTATTAGGCATACACATTAATATTTATTTGACCTTTTAATAATTTAATCATTTTGAAAATTTTCCTACTTTTCAGTTTATTACTTATTAGTTTTAACGTTTTACTATATTGCAAGCATTTTTTATAATTTGCATTGTGTTATTACATTCAAGTTGCTGTTTAAAATTGTAAACAAAGCAATGACCAGAAATCTGCAAAATTCTAAAATTCACACAACGACTGATCCCAAGTTGTGAGAATTTGAGGTCGTCTACTTCATATATGATGATATATATCAATGAACCCTGCAATTTAGCATAACTATAAATTTAAAAAGTAAAGGGCGAGTGGGGTGGTGTGGGACACTTTTCATAAAAGTAAGAAAATCAATTTTGTGTGACACAAACTAAAATTTCGATATATAGAGGGTAAGGTGATTCACTTTTTAATCTCTCTGAACAATTTAGAAACACAATATGCAACAGCTATTTTATAATTATTGAATATCCTTCTTTTATCTTTATGACTATGTAAAAAGAATAATATCTACACAAGCTTGTACATATTGATATGAATATCAGAATATCTAACGCTGGCTCAGTACAGCCATCTAGCGGATCTAAATGTAAACATTGGTACATTTGTACCTAACAATAATTAAAGAAATTGTAAGTTTCAAAATGTTTCCAAACCCCCTCAATATAGCAGTTAATCAAAGCTTTATAAGGCACAAGTTGTCTAGTATCAGATAGCTATACAATCAAACAAGAATTGTAGGTTGATAATGTATGATGTGTCGAATATAAAATTTACAAAATCTGCTTGCCTGAAGAAAAAAAAAAAAAATCAAGATAGTCATGGATGGCAATTAAAAATTGTCAATTCAATTTATTTACATTTTGAAGTAAATGAATACATTATAAATGTTATAATTTCCCGGATATGTCCTGACTTTTCTCACAAGGTCCTATTTTTGTGAAATTCAGAAATTTTTCTTACATTTGTGAAAATTCTAGTCATAATTTTGTAAATTTTAAATTATCAAGTCTTCATGTTCAGATTTTTCATGTGAGTTAAGTAATATGCTTTTTGTGGACCTGAACTGCTTATTTACAGTCCAGATTTTAATTTTAAATGACTAAATTTTGAAAAGTTCAATTCAAAGGGGAAAATTTCTGAGAAAGGTCTATTTAAGAAACGAATAATTCTGAATTGGTAAAGGTGTTTTGCGGAGGGTCCTGTTTTAAGATAAATTATTTTGTGAAAGGTCCTTTAAACATTTTAAAATTCCCTGATATTTCCAGGTTAGTCTCAAATTTCCAGATTACTGTTAAAATAAATTTTCAATGATTATTTCTTTAGCAATATTACGTTTATGTATGGAAGCAGCAATTTCAGCAGAAAAAGAATATGGGACTAAACAATGCCTATTATTTCTTCATACTTTATTTTTGCAGTATGTTATGATTATTGCTTACTGTTGCTGAAAAATTGCCAAAAATAAAAACTATTTAAAAATCTATTTCATAAAATAATAATAATTTGTATGCTTGAGAATAATAAACTGTTGAGATAGTCAAAGCATAGCTTTTAAAGAAATTCCATAAAAGTGTCCATTTACGGCACATCTACCCTATATGGATATTATTTTTTTTCTGTGTGTGAAAGAAGGGGGGGGGAGGCTTGAAATTTTCAGTATTAGTTCAGGGTCATTCCATTTTAAATCAACAAATGGGGTGTGCATCACCATTTTTAATTTTGATAAAAATTTGCATGTCCGTTCCCCATGTTTCCTAGACCTAAAAAAAAATATTTTTTTTGTTTTAAAAAAATTATTTTTGATGTATAGGCCAACTTTGTCGTTTGGCAACAGTAAAAATCTGGTATTTTAAGGCTTTGTCTAATGAATTGCAACTTTTTTTCTAATAAAGTTTTAGAGCACAGCCATATCTCATTGCAAAGCTAAGAGAATGGTCTTTTTTAATATGGTATCAATAAATTTGAGATTTAAAAACAAAGCGTATCTTTTCAAGGTCAAAGTTAGTGATACAAAATTGATTTTTTACCATTTTTGAAAATTTAAAAAGTCATGAAGGGCTTGGAATAACAAGCCCTCTTTTTTTTCTTACATTCATATGGATGGATACTTATTGTATTAAAAAAATTGTCTTGTTACTCTGCCCCCTTCACAAGATATGGCCCTCCAAAGTTGCACATTTTCTAAAAAATCCAGTTTTCAATGCTAAAAAAATTAATGTGGGGGGCAAGGTAAAATTTTTTGTACTTGCCTGATCTTAAGTACTTCATACCAGCTTTCAAACAGAAAAAAGATTGCTTTGTTATTCAGAGGCATTTGGGAGCTTTAGGGGGGTCTGAATTTTCAAATAATTGCTCTGAAACGACAATTTTTTTCATACTTCCTGATATTAGTTTTTTGTGAAAGATTGCTAATTTTATATGTTGAAAACAGTTAGAAAAGGCAAAGAAGAATTATCAAAGAATTTATTTAAACTTTAATAAGCTAATTTAAGAAATTTAACACCTGAAGACATAGAATAAAACTGAACTCTCAAAGCATGCAAAAGTATATTGTTCAGTGTTTTGCTCTCTCTTGGAGAAGAGTTGATAAATGTTCACTCATCTCAGGTGTGATATTATGGCATCTTTCCTGTGCAGACCATAATTCTGATGGAGTTAGAATTTTTAAGATGTCTTGAAATCGAACCCAAGTTTGGTTATCTTGATGTGATATTTTAAATGATGTTCCAGGTCCTGGGGGAAATATTTGTCTAGAAATTTTTTTCCATGGTATGTACAAACAGTTTCAGTGCTTTTACATCCAGTTCTTAAATGTAGTAAAGTTTTATCCTCATCACTATATTTTGAAATACTGTTTATAGTTGACTGTCTACTATAACTTAAAATGTTTCAATCATCTTTCTTAAAAATTCCTACAGAACATTTAGGGTTATCCACAATTTACTCTTTATATGTAGAAAGACCCATTCAACCCTTTCCGGCACACTGTGCCTGGTCTGGGATACCTAATTTTAATTCCAAACTTGCAAACGGCACCAGTAATGTTTTAGTAAAATTTTGTTTTTACAATAAAAGCTTAAATTAAGGAATTTAAAATATTTAAAAAATTCTTTTGTGAATTCTGGTGTCAGTCGATATTTTCTCATTTTAGTACAGATTTTGACCATGCCGGAAAGGGTTAAGAATCCATTTTTTATTTATATGTAGAAAAAAAAAAAAAAAAAACTTATGATAATGAAGAAAAGTGATTCACCAAAATATTCTATAAATATGTACTGGATCTTGAAGTGAAAAAAAAAATACATTAAACACTGAAATATCAAGAATACAACAGGAACGCTTGCTTAGCAACTTTCCAGAGTTAAAGAATCAACTGAGCAGTTGCAGTGACATCATTATGCAACTCTCTTATTCTGATGTTATTGGATAGTTGTATCCAATAATATGTGAACAGCTCTGTCTTTGGCACAGTGCCAACCACTAATAGGAAAGATACAAAGACCTGTTCATGTTTGTTAATAAAATGGGAAGCAAACTGGGCAAGTTGAGACCTGGCTATTCCTGTCATAGTTAGCAAATGGATGCTTACAAATGATGAGAGTTAGGAATATGTTAAAATACTATTTATGAGGTTAATCTAAAACCTTTAAATAAGATAAGTTCATAATATATTAATATATGCAAAAAAAAAAAAAATGCATATTTACAAAAAAAAAGCACATGAAAAAACTGTCGTTTCAGAGCGATTATTTGAAAATTCAGACCCCCTAAAGCTCCCAAATGCCTTTGAATAACAAAGCAATCTTTTTTTTGTTTGAAAGCTGGTATGAAGTACTTAAGATCAGGCAAGTACAAAAAATTTTACCTTGCCCCCCACATTAATTTTTTTAGCATTGAAAACTGGATTTTTTGGAAAATGTGCAACTTCGGAGGGCCATATCTTGTGAAGGGGGCAGAGTAACAAGACATTTTTTTTAATACAATAAGTATCCATTCATATGAATGTAAGAAAAGGAAGAGGGCTTGTTATTCCAAGCCCTTCATGACTTTTTTAATTTTCAAAAATGGTAAAAAATCAATTTTGTATCACTAACTATGACCTTGAAAAGATACGCTTTGTTTTTAAATCTCAAATTTATTGATACCATATGAAAAAAGACCATTCTCTTAGCTTTGCAATGCGATATGGCTGTGCTCTAAAACTTTATTAGAAAAAAAGTTGCAGTTCATTAGACAAAGCCTTAAAATACCAAATTTTTACTGTTGCCAAACGACAAAGTTGGCCTATACATCAAAAATAATTTTTTTAAAACAAAAAAAATATATTTTTTTAGGTCTAGGAAACATGGGGAATGGACATGCAAATTTTTATCAAAATTAAAAATGGTGATGCAACAACTTTTTTGAAAATTTGCTGATTTAAAATGGAATGACCCTTTAAGGATTTCGAAAAATTTTAGGAAAATTAAGAATTGTATCAGATTGAAAGAGCTATACTCGCTTTATTAAAATATATAAATAACTAATGCAATGTATAAATTTTTTATTATTAAGAAAAAAAAAAGCTTTATACATTGCTAATGTATATTATATATGAATATATTTGGCAAAAATGTTACAGTAATATCAGAAATATCTCGATTTCTTTCAAAAATAGAATTATTCTTCTTTCATGAAAAACTGCAAGTTCCATCATAATATCAAGAATAACATATTGAAGTACATACTACAGAATGCTATAAAACTAAAAAATTTTGTAATTTTGTCCCTACATCTGAACTTAAGGTGTCATTGTTTACATCAGTGAGGATGTATGGATTTTAGGTGCCTGTGGATTTGAGGAAGTCTGCTGTCCATTTATTTTTTAAATATCAATTTTTTTTTTTTATGTTTCATATATCTGATGTTTACTTTCAAAAAGATGTTTCATAGTTTCTATATTTTATATTTATTTTCAATCTATCATGCTGCAAGATATTTTTTATGTTTTCTGTTAAAAAAATTGTTAATGAATTTTTGAATTGTTGTTGACTATGTCATACTGTAGATAAGGAATTTTTGTTTCTGGCAGTGAATTTTTTACTGTCTAATTTAGGTAATTAGTTACATAGAGCTTTATTAGAAAATAATCTTTTTTGGTTTTGCTTTTGATTTAGTTGAATTTAAGTTTAAACTGTATGGCATTGTAGAAAATAAAATATGACAAGATTACATTTATGTTAACTTTTTCTTTAAATAATAAACTATTTTTTATTTCTGATTTTTTAATGTTTCATACTGAATCCTATATTTTGTTTTAAATATATAAAGTAAATAGTTTTTATTTTTAATTTTGTTCTTAGTACTATATATATTGAATATTGTTTGCCATTTTTCTAGTTGAATGCAGCATGTTTCTTTTTAATTTTATCTTTGCTTGAAAATGTTTATTTAGTGTTCATTTTTGAAGGAGTAGCCAACCATCCTTTATCAAATTTACAAATTGCACCCTGCCCTTTTTAAAAGTAGTAAAATGCATCACTAGTTGTATCCAGAGATTTCTAATAAAAGTTTCTCCATTTCATAGTATTTCTAAACCCGTGTTCTTACAATCTTGCAAAAAAGATTAAATTTTCTTATTTCTTTAGGGGAAAAAAATGAAATTATTCAATCACCTTGTAATTTATTTGTATTTTTTTATTTTTATGTCATAAAATCATTCAAAATTAATGTTTATTGCATATTTTCCCACATTTTTTTTCTTCATTAAAGTCAATAATATATTTTCTCTTGCGATAGTGCCCTTTTTCTTTCTAGTGTAAACACTGATTTATTTATAACAGTAAATTGGCTATTTAAAAAATTACTGGATTATTATCATTATTTTTTTAAATATTGTGATATTTACAATCCTTCATTATTTGAAATTTTAAAATTTAAAAAATCTTAATGTTTTTTTAAATACATTAAAACTATATTTTTTATATTTAAAACTTTAAAAATTACAATTAAAATAAACAAATCAAAAGATATCATTTCACCACTGAAATAATAAAATTAATACTTATAAAATAATAAAGTATGGTAACTTGTAATTAAATCTGAGATTTTCTGCATATAGAAATGAAAACCATGGCCTGTTTGTGTTTAAAATTATTGATCTTGGAATTCAGAACAGGCTCAATTAAAGATATTTTGATTGAAACACTTTGACATCATATCAAATAAACAGAGCAATTTTAATCAAAACCAGTTTTGCTTGCCAACAGTAATACCTGTTTTTTAATTGCTTAGGTATAATTTAGTTGAAATTATTCTAGGGTTCAATTGCATGACATCTCTCTGTATATAAATTTAGTTGGTGTGAATAATGCATCAATATTACTTTTAGTTTTTATTATGCATAGTTTGAAATATTGAAACACAGACTGCACACTTGCAGTCTTCTATTCTGAATACAAAAGGTTTCTTTCTTTCTTTTTTTTTTTTAAATACAATTTTCAAAGATTTTGTATATTGAAAAAACTATCTTTAAAAAAAGTAATTAAAATGAATGACTCTACTGAATCAGTATTTGCTGACCACTCTTTTTCTTTAAAAATGTATATTTTGATGCAGGAAAAAGAGAATCATCAAAATAGATATATTTGTGTTTGTACAAAATCTGTCATTATATTTAGCTTTACTTGATAAAGGGATTAAAATTTTTGTAATTTTTTTTAATCATTTTACAAGACTTTTATCAGATTGAAATTAGTTAATTTCTAATTCCCTTATGTTTATGTAACTTAATTGTACTTGGAACTGCTTTCACTTTAGAAATCAGTCATTTTCTTAGGGAAAAGTTAATGACCTCCCCCCCCCCCCCCAGAAAAAAAATAAATGTTTGTACAAAAAATTAGAATATCCCTCAAAATAAAATATTTTTTAAATTATTATTAAGAGAACAGCCAAAAGAACATTTAATGATCTAAAAGTTTTGTTGTCAATATTTCAGTTAAGCACTGTCTAGTGCCCAACATGATTAAAATCCTACCTGCATCATTTGAGATAGTATAATATAAGAATATTGTTTAAGTGAAAAATCTCTGTTTTGGAATTTTGATACAGTAACAGCATTTTAAAAATAAAATATATGCATATTAAAGAGGGAGGAGGGGGGGGCAAAAATTTGATGCTAATTAAAGATAAAGTCTATGTAACTGCAGTTTAACTGTTTAAAAAGTCTTTTTTTTATTTCTTAAAAAATATTTTATTACAATGCATATTTTTGGTCATTTTGTAACACTTCCCTCTCTCCCTCTTGTAAAAAAAATAAGCATATTCTTTAATACATTATTATTACTATTCATTACATTATAGCCTTTGAAAAAAAAAAAAAAACTTTAAGAAATACATCAGTCTTTAACTTAATTAGGCACATGCCTAAAAATTAAACAAGAATCATAGCAATATTATGTGTTTGGCATTCACATTTCCACTCTGGCATCTTAATCTTTGAATCAATGTTTCTGCATTGTCCATTACAGTAGACTCCCTCAAATCCGCAATTCTAAAATTTGCACATAATTTATGGATGTAAGAAATGAAACATTCAGTTCACATACAGAGAGAGAATTTAAATTTTTTTAATTTATTCCAATTCTATGTATATTTTAATGTGTATTTTCTGTTAATATTACTGAATCCATGTGTTTTCATGAAGAAAGAATAAATTTAGTCTTGAAAAAATTCAAGATATTGCTAATATCACTGCTAATTACAATCTTCTTACCAAATATATTTATGTATTAATCAAGTTTTTTGGTTATTAAGTCTGGCTAAACCTGAAATAAAACCTCCTTATTTTGTGATTTTGATGTGAATAACTAATGTACCTTTGAGATAAGCTTCATTGAATCATTTAGGAAAAATAGATTTCTTCTTTACAATGAATATTCAATCATACATTATTGATTATTAACTTGACCTTTGCTTTCAATATTTTAATCATTTTAAAAATTATCTATTTTTTTTATTTTAGTTTATTACTTATTTTATTATATTGTAAGTATTCGTTATAGTTTGGATTGCATTATTAATTACATTCAAATTACTGTTTAAAAAATTTAAACAAAGTAATGACCAGAAATTCGCAAAATTCTAAAATCTGCACAACCTCTGGTCCCAAGCTGTGCTGGCCCCACCAGTGGCCGAGAGGTTCTGACCTCTCAACTGGTAGACGAAAGGTGCTGGGTTCGAACCCAATCTCGGCCATTGGCCTAACCGTTCGGAGTTTTTGTGGTTTTCTTTGAACCTTGCATAAATACGGGTTAGGTTCCCTTAGAAAAACCCCCACGAAGAGCAGTCATTTGAAGATTTAATTACTTTGTATTTTGGTAAAAACAGATTACAGACTATTTTGAAATTTTGATGTAAATAACAAGTTACAAATAAAAAGATAAATTTTTGGTTTGGATCAAACATGATAATGATATAAAAAGACAAATCCCCTTCTTCTCTAGAGATATCTTAAGGTATCATGTGCCAGTCTACCTCCCCCCCCCCTCTTCCCTAAATTGATAACATTATATTATATGTACCAGCCCATTATCAGGCTGTTCATGTATTTGCTTTTAATTGTTCATCTATTTTCTTTCAGAGTTTAATTGAAGTTCTTTGCTGCATCTTAATTTAAAGTTTATTGATGTCCTATACTTTTCGGATGCCTGCGATTCTGATGTCTTCATAACAAGAAATCTGGTACTTATGCTTAAAAATTATCATTTTTACATATTTGACATTTTACCTAAGATACATAGTAATTACAACATGATTTGCTAATTTAAATTTTAATTAACATGATTTTAATGAGTTTTTTTTTTAATTTGATTTAAATCAATAGTTTTAAGAAGTTGTTTTATTTAGAATTTAGATCAAGATATTTTTTAAAGAAAATCGGGTATGGCCATTAACATGTTGCACATTTTAGGAGTAGAGGAGAGAAAGAAGGTATAAATCTATGCTTTTAAAGTTGCCCCCCTTTTTTTAATCAAGTATTGAATTTTAAAATTATAGTGCAAATAGAAAAAAATTTAAGTTATTAGTAAAACAGTTTACTTTCTACTAGGATAAGAAAATTTTTAGGGTAAATATAAGCTCTTTCTAATGTATTTTTTAAATTAGAGTGAGAGAATGTAGGCAAACACAGCTTGGGGGGGGGGGGGGGGTCAGATATTGCATTATATTTTAAAAATAATAATAAAGTATTTTTTTTAAATTTTTTTTGTTATTTTTTGTAGAAATTTTGAAGTAGTAGTAGATAATTGTATAATCAATCATTTGTTTATTATTTCATATTCATTTTGCTTCAAAGCATATGAATAATTGTTTTTCGTTAACAAGCTAAGATGATTTCTTTCTTTTATCTGTTTTAAATAAACTTATTCATAATTAGTTATGTATGATTAAAAAAACAGATGTATTTTACTGGCAACTAGGATTTTTTTTTTCCATTTTTAAAAATTAAAGATATAAATATGGTGTATCCAAACAAAAATGGAGTTCTGCTGGAGGTCTCTTCCAAAAGTTCTTTAACTCTTAGACTTTGGGATATTGTGCTTCGCAGTGTTGAATTCATACCAGATTTTTCAAATTTATAAACTGTCTTTTGTGTACTAAATAATAAACATTTGGATGTAATTTGATAAATATTCTTTTACTCAGTTATTAAAATAATAAATTTCAAATACTTCTTGGAGATTTTTTTTTCTTCTTTTGAGTGATTATTTGAAATCAACATTTTTAGTCATTAGATTCAGCTGATAACAGAAGGGGGAAAAAAATATTATTAGAATGCTATAAATAGCAAGAAATCTTTGAATACTCTCTTATTCGACTTCATATTTTGATTTTAATTCTTCATGATTATCTCCTTAATCAAGAAAAAATTTCTTGTACAATTTGGGCAAAATCTTAAAGATCATCCTGTTATGTATTAATTGCTTTAAATTATCTGCATTTTTTTAAAAATTAAAATATTTTCTACTAAATATTAAATATTTTAATCTATTTTTTTTTTTTTTTTTTATCATTTCACATGTTTTAAGCCTTCTCTTTTGAGTAATAGATATGTTCACCAATGCATACGGATTTTGATCTTATACATAAAAAAATGACCTAGACCCACTTTATCCAAGGCTTATTGCTAATAAAGTGTTAAAAGTAGAAATTACTTATAAGCATTAATCTGAAACACATAAATTATAAAGGAAAAAAAAAAAAATGTCATTACATTTTTTTTTTTTTTTTTTTTTTTTTTTTTTTTGAGGGGGGGAAAAAACACAGTTGGTTATAAACTATGGTTAAAACCAACTGGTTTAAACCATGCCAACCCTGATAATTCCTCAACATTTTAATAAAAATTTATCTAATTTCTGTTTTCATTCCCAAGAACTTTGATTTTGAAATCAGTTATGTTGAAAGCAGGTACACATTGATATCTGTTAGCAAAAAGTGTGGACTAATAACTATCTCTAAACAGATTTACATATAATTGGAATGTCTTCAGCATTGACATGCTGACAAAACGCAGTAGAGCATGATGATAACATACATACAACTTATAGATCTTTTAAAACAGGGAGGAATGAAAATACAAATCTTTGGCTTTTGCAATTATCCATATTATTCTGAAATGTAGTGTAAAACAGTGAAGCGATAAAATGTAAGGCCAGATGAGGTAAAATAATTGCAAAAAATATTATTTTAATCTACAAAAGAATTACATTGAACATGCAAACATTCATTGCTCTCAACATTTTAAAAACAATTTCAACAATAATATTTATAATTATTACTGATAATGAAAATTTAAAATGCATATTTTACTCATACCATGGGGGTTTTCTAAAGAAACATGAAATAAAATCCTTCATTACCCTTTTTTTTTTGTGTGAATTTAACTACAGTATAACCTTGTTCCATTGTTTTTCTAAGGGTGCAGGGGAGAGGGGGGAGGGAAGGAATGATGAATGCGGATTAACTTCAAGACATGAAAAAACACTATGTTTAAGCATTACTAATGCATGTAATGTATACGGTATATTAATTTATTGCTTACTAAACTGGAAAATAAGTAATCCGAAGTTATAGAAAATTGATATTTATTTTTAAAAAATCAAAAGTTTTGTTTGAATTTTGTTATTTTCTTTTAAATCAAAAAAATAAATTTTGAAGATATACAACATTTTTTTTTCAATTGTAATGAATGTTTATTGTATAGGCTAAAGTAAAATTCATGCTTAGTATCTTGTTATATGTACCTACATTAAAAGTATTTGCACTTTTCTACATTTTCTTACAGAAATAAAACGATAAATGCGGGAAAATGATAATGTGGATTAACTTCAAAACATGTAAAAACACGATGTTTAAGCATTACTAATGCATGTAATGTATATGGTATACTAATTTATTGCTTACTAAACTGTAAAATAAATAATCCGAAGTTATAGAAAATTTATATTTATTTTTAAAAAATCAAAAGTTTTGTTTGAACTTTGTTATTTTCTTTTAAATCAAAAAAATAAATTTTCAAGATATACAACATTTTTTTTTTCAATTTTAATGAATGTTTATTGTATAGGCTACAGTAAAATTGATGCATAGTATCTTGTTATATGTACCTACATTAAAAGTATTTGCACTTTTCTACATTTATTTTCTTACAGAAAAAAAAACTAAGCTCCTAAAAGTAATAGTGAAATTAAAAAGATGTTAAGTAAGAGAAAAAATGTGCTGTTCATGTGAATTTAATGTGTACTTTTTAGAAAAGCACAATTTTACCCCCTCCCCCCCCAAAAAAATAAATAAAAACAAAATAAAATAAATAAAAATTTCATTCTTTTAAACAGTTGCATTTAAAGATACTATATTTACTGTGTGTATGTACTAATTATTGATGTACATTAAATAGTGAATTTTAAAAATTATATGTAAGGTTGTTATTGTGTGATATTAATTGTGAACAGGAGATATACAATATAAGCTTTCAAAAACTCAGTCTTACTGAAAAAGTGACTAAAATAAAAAGAGATAAGTTACAAGTTAAAAATATACATTTTATTTAAAACTTCTTTTTACTTTTGGGTTGTATTTTCAACTTATAACATCTTTTTTTATTATCTCAGTTGCCTTTTAAATAAAACAGTGAGCTTTTTTAAGCTCATATTGTATATTTTTTGTTTGGATCAAAGTGGAATTTTTCAAATCAGTGAAGTATTTGGGTTTTTGATGTGGTTGTTCACAAGAACTTTTTGACATCACGATTTAAACTTGTCATAAACAGAAACATGAAAAATCACCAACCTTGTGGTCAGAATTTTTTAAAAATAATTTATAGCCTGAGGATGATTTTATAAAACTTTCCACAAGTCAATTTTGTTTTGAGAATTTATTTGAACGTATTTTATCCAAGTATTATTATATTATGGCTAAGTTTAATGCATTTAACTTTTTCTTTAAGGTACTCAATGTTGCTTAATCCTGTGTGTGGAACAAACTACAGCAAACCAATTGGCACAGCTATTTATATTGTAAACATGGCCAACCAATGCATTATTCTACCAAAAAACAAATTATGAAAATTTTTTTATATGTATTAATATAATAATGTATTATAATATAATGTAATTTATTTATTGTAATAAATATATTTCTGTATTTTAATTGATTGTTTTGTGATTATTTCTAATTCATAATAATCTTTGTTGATTTTAGTAGATTAAAACAATAATCTTAACTTTTAACTACATTTTTTCTAAATACACATGCAGCAGTATTTTTATTGCATTTTAACTGTCAGTGGTTAATATGTAGAAGTTTTGTTAAATATTGTTTGTTGACAATTGTAAAAATTCATAAATTTATCGGATTCATTTTAATTTATTAATCTTTTTAATTTTTATTTTGAATATAAAATTTATAAATGTTTTAATTGTTTATTAAACTTCTACATATTTGCTTGTGAAGGCCCATTAAGTATTCCACTTAAATACTAAATGTAAATTCATATATTTCAGATAATCAGTGATGGTGCTGCAACTATATAAATCATTTAGAGAATAAATTTTGAATATTTCGATATTGTCTTCAGTTTTTTGCAGTTGTATTAAATTTGCTACAAAAATTTTCGTTTTTTAAAAATATATATAGGAAATATGTTTAAAAAACACAAGTATAGTAACATGTGTATTCTTTGTACATCAACTAAAAATCTAAATATTCATAACTTATTCTGCAGTAATTTTTTTATAATTTCATTAATTCTATACTTCCTAATGACACTTTAAATCACTATTAAAATAACTTGTTCTAAGATTCATTTGGTATATTGATTGTAATAATACAATTTAAAATGAATTATACTTACATTACATTATTGGTTGCAAAAAACAAAAACATTTCTAAAAGGATGATTTTTTCTCCCCATTTTCATCTTTTTAGCTATTTTGGCGTTGAAAGAAAAGAGGAGGCAGTCTAATTTTGGAAATATTTTTATATTTCAGTTGTAAGAGCATTATATTTGTGCATTTCTTGATTCTATAAAATACAAATAAAACATTTGATTGAAGATATAAATATTGCACAGAATCCCTATGCATTCAAATTTAAATAATTTTACTTAGCAAAATTCTTCTAAAATTTATTAAATGATTGTGTAAATTTTCTAACGTAGCTTCAAATATCACAAAAAATGCTTTGGAAAATGAAAGTTTCACAAATTTATAATTGGGAAAAAAAAGGATTAAAACCCCAACATACTGTAGTAAACTTCTCAGTGATTAATTGATCTATATAATGATATTGTAAAAAATCTATTTTAAGTTAACTACATACAGAATTTCTAAAAGTGTGTTATTAGTGCTCTACATTTTAAAATATATACTAAGTTTTGCAAGAATAACAAAACACTATTTTTCCATATTTAAAAAATCACAAAAGTTTGATTTGTTAGGCAGTGGCAGTTTCGAACATTTAACTGAAAGTAAGTAGATAGATTTGTATGTTGAGAGAAAATGAAAAATTCAATTAAATGATAAGAATCTTGGAAGTAATTGTAAAATTTTGGTCAATTTTATTCTTTGAAAATATATGATTTTTAAAAAATACATTGAAATTCTTGTTTAATACATATAAATAATATAATATAAAAAGAAACTTATGTTATACATGGATAATAATCTATATTGCATGATTAAAAAATTTTAATCTATTGCAGTAATGAATTATTTGTTATATGGCCAAACAAAAAGTTGGTTCCTGGTCGGGCATAATCAGTATTACATACTAATCCTTTTATATTTTTTAATATATTATTTATTGTACAAGAACTGCTATTTATTTGTTTTACTTTTTTAAGATTGTATATCTACATTAGTAAAGAATGAAAGCAATTTGATATAATTTTACATATACTTCTGATATTCTTGTACCATAAAATCAGAATTTTTAATTCCCATTTATTACATACGTTTTTAATTTATCGTTCTATGACTGTGAGATATATATATATACGATCTTTTGATTATTTGATTTTTAATAAGGTCAAATATTCATATATATGTGTATTAAGCTTATATAACAAGCTGAAAATATGATTAAATAACTTATCAAAAATTATAATCAAAAGACCGAACATGTCCAGGGTGCTTTTGAATTTGACTGACAATTTCAGGGGAGTTGTTGTGGTTATTTAACTGTATTATGATTTTTTTTTTTAACATGTGACTGTAAAATATCTATGTATAATCATTTGATTTTATTATGGATTTATTAGTATATGCTTATAAAATATGCAAGATGTTGCCGAATTTGGGGGACAAAATCATAGGGTTGATAGGCATCATGGGATGAAAATTTTTCATGGTATATGAGATGATTTCAAACCATGCTGAGTTAGATAAAATCACAAAAATAGTTGTGAAGTGTGTGTTGAGTAGAACAAATAAATAGGAAAACATTTATTTGACCTCAGCAGCAATATAATGCATTACAATTCGACATCAGGGCATGATTCGACATGACAAGGCATTTTTACTACTATTGTTCAAAATTACATGTGCAAATGTCATTGCACAGCAGTCCTTTTGTAGATGTCTACTGTGCAATTACCTTTGTGGGTTCAATTTCAAACAATTCCTATAAAAATTCCTTGTCATGTTCTTCTGATGTCAAACTGTAATGCATTATAATCCTGCTTAGATCAAATAAATGTTTATCTGCTTATTATTTGTTCCACTCAATGTAACACCCTTCATAACTACTTTTGTGCATTTCTTTCAATGTGGTTTGCAACCATCTATGTTCTATGGCAATGTTTCATCCTCTTGATGCCTACTATCACCCCTCTGAATTCGACAATCGAATTCAGAAACACCCTATATATTTTATGGTCATATATTAATAAAACCATAATGCAGTCAAATGACCGTACATACATATTTTACAGTCATATGTTAATAAAATCATAATACGGACCAAAAACCATAGAATGTATATTTCACGGCCAAATGACCATCTTATACAATTATGGTCAAATGACCATTTCATACAATTACGGTCAAATGACCATTTTATACAATTATGGTCAAATGATCATTTTATACAATTACGGTCAAATGACCATTTCATGCAATACGGTCAAATGACTGTTTCATTGAGTTACGGTCAAATGACCATTTTATACAACTACGGTCAAATGACAATGTATATATATTTTTATGGTCATATGACAATATATGTATAATACGGTCAAATGACAATATATATATTTTTTTACAGTCAAATGACAATATATGTATAATACGGTCAAATGACAATATATATATTTTTTTACGGTCATATGACAATATATGTATAATACGGTTAAGTAACCGTTATCTCGAAATACGGTCAAAATGCCGGACAGAATGCTGCCGTTCAAATGACCGTTTTCTGACAATGAAATTTTTAACAGTGTACTTTCATTTCAATTTGTTTATAAATACCGGTTTCAATCAATCATTTTTATATTTTAGCATCATAAGTACTCTGCCCCTCAAGGGGTTAAAGTGGGGTGATCTACACAGATAGCATACATTTATAATAAAATATAAATTATGATACGCATATATTTTATATACATTTGAAAATTTTATTATGTTTGATCATCGAATGCTACCTAACTACTAGCATTATTCATTTTGAAAATGTTTTCTTTAGATGTGAGATCAATATCAGCGGACGACATGGGAAAAAGTTGGCATAAATTTCTCTTTGTTCGCTTTGAGTTGTACAAAATATTTCGAAATACTCATATAACTTATGTTAAATGGACGTTTATGAAAATACTTTCGTTTCGTCGAAGGAAATTGTTCGAAAATATCATAATAAATTCACAAAACAAATTTACACAATTTTCTGATGTCATTATACAGTGATGTCATTCTTAGTATGTTTTTGCAAGGATAGAATTTTAAATTTTTAAGTGAAATATTATATTCGTTAAATTCATATACAATCTTAACACTATTTGTCATATTGTTAAATTTGTGTCTAATATTGCACTCAATACTGCAATTTCATCGGAAATACTTCTAACAAACTATCAAAATTGGCTTTACATATAAATGCATGTAATGAAAATTTGTTAATTTTAGAACAATAATTACAAAAGTTTTCCATTCTAATGCTGGAATAATGTATACAAGCTAATATAGGCAATATTTGGTAAACCAATCACTGATGATACAATAATTATTAGGTTGTGTATGTAGAAAGATATATAAAAAATAAAAGACTGCATGCATTTCTATTGTTTTTTAGATAACATATAATTTAAAAAATTGGAACTATTTTTTTATTATTTAAACGAAGTATTGTTTTTTAGGAATCTCCTTAATTGTAAGTCAGTAATTTTATTAAGTGAAATTTGCTTCTAATTTGGCGCTCAATACTATTGCACAAATCGGATCTTTTTTTAACAATTTACTAATATGTATACAACATATATATACATTAGATGCAAATGTTGACAATAATGTTTCGGAGTATTAGATGTTTATTTCAAAACAACAATTGCAGTATATTAAGTCTTTAGTGTTGGAGGAATATATCCATGATGATATTTAAAATAATTGCCAAGATGGAGTCAAGTCAAACAATACTGGCTCAATACGTGTTGCACTTTGCATGGATCGAAATGCAATTAACAAACATTGATTGGGCTTTTTGGAGTTTCTAGAATAAAATTTATTTCAAAATTCTGAAATTATTTTTTAAATTAATTAAACAAAATATTTTTTGCTTAGAAATTATGCACATTTTTGGTCATAAGACACTATTTGTATACTGTCAGTTTTGTACCTAATATTGCGTTCAATATTATATTCATTTGAAATTTTTCTAATAAAATACTAATGTTTATTCAATGTTGGTTTTATGTACAAAAAATAGCAATGAAATGGCGAAATATTACTTGCCAAACGTAGAGCAATATTGACAAAATATTGCCACTTCGGTATTGGAACAATGCATTCGTTGAGATATTGACAATATCTGCTAACAATGTACCCACTGGCAAAGGAATGACTCAGTAATTGTTGCACAGCGTAAATTGCCAAATGCAAACACTAATATTCGCTTGAATTTCTATTGTTTTCAAGAACAAAATTTACATTAAAATGTTGAAATTTTATCTTTCTAGATTAAATTTTTAGCATTTTCTTAAAATAGATTGATTTATACATGCATCATGTATACATACATCATGTATTCAAAACGAAATGTGAAAATTCTTTTTGCATATATTTTACATGCATATGAAAATTTTATGTTGTTCGATCATGGAATGTTACTTAATAAGTAGCATTATTTTATTTTGAAAAGGAATTCTTTAGATGTAAGATCAGTAATAGCGAATTGGAGACATGGGAAATAGATGGTATAAATTTTCTTTCTTCATTTTGAGCTGGGCACAAATTTTCGAAATAGTCCTTTAACTTATTTTAAATGGACGTTTCTGAAAGTACTTTCGTTTTGTAAAATGAAATCGATCGAAAATAAGACAGTTAATTCACATATCAAAATTATACAATTTTCTTTTTTCTTTTTTTTTCGAATTTTTTCATTTTAAGATATTATTATTATTATTATTTATCAGTTCTTTTTTTTTTCATAATTAAACCTTTTTTAACCTATATTTATTTTTTACTCGTTATTTCCGATAATTACTTTTAAATTTTATGATTTTATTTAATATATATATATATATATATATATATATATATATATATATATATATATATATATATATATATATGCATACAGGGTGAGTCATAAATATCGAAACAATAGGCTATCTCCTTAAATATTGCCCTTAGACCCATACTTCCAATTCCAAAAATTCATTAAAAAAGGTAAACTTTTTGATAAGAAAAGTTGCAACTCCATAGAGGGTCTATTTGAAAAAATTCGAAAACTAACTTTTTATACGCCCCCCGTAGGACAAAAATTCCAATAAGGATAACTTTCCTTATCCAGTCCTGAATAATACACAAAAAGTTGCATCTTCATATCTTTAAAATTCGCAGAGTTATAGCCGTTTCAATAATTCATCAGGTTTTAAGGGATTAGACACAAATTGAAATGAGCGCAATTCAAAAGACAATGTTACTTTAACAGTTCTGGTAAACGTGTAAAAAATCTATCTTTTCAGTTGAATTTTGATTTTTTTTCTTTTTTGTGATAGTTAGCCATATAAGTTGCTAAGGAAATCACATCTTAAAATTTATCATAAAATTTCTAAAAATTTCATATGATTAGTACTGGTTTAAATGGGATATTTAAAAATCGTTATAATTCAAAACATTACTTCTATACTATACTTCTAACACTACTTCTAACATCAGATTTCTATTTCTTTCCATTTAATTAAAGATGAAAATCTGATTTTAGTTTTTTTTTTTTCGGGGTTTTTGTTTTTCAATATTAATTTTAGAATTATTAAAAATATTTATTGAAAAAATTATACAATTTAAAAAAAAATTCTTATTTTCAAAAGTAAATAATTTTTCAATTTTTCCCGAAACAAAACTAATGTAAAATAATAAAAAATGATATGTTTCAAGTTTGTACTTTTTTCCTTTAACAATTCTTAACTTTTAAGGTCTGCACTGGACAAAATTTTCAATCCCGGTCTCGAACAACCCGTATTAAAACCACTGTCTCTGACTGACCTAATACGTACATGAAATAAGTAAAATTTGGTTCAATCAAAATTTTTACGAAAAGCACATAGATTTTAAAATCACTTTTATTTTACAAAAATAAATTCAATTAAATAAATTAAATTAAATTAATTAAAAATAATAAAAAATTTAAAATTTATATATTTTTTTAAGAATAGTATATTTAAATGCTAAAAAAGTAAACACAATAAAACCAGAAAAAAACTGCCTATGACGGAATTCTGTCTAAAACAGAAAATGTGTTGATCCGCGCAAAATGAATACAATAATACCTGAGAAAAAATAAACTCCATTTAACCCTCCTAGGAAGGACATTTGTCTATTACGTATTTTTTCTTTCGTATGTGATTCCGTCTTAAAAGATTTTACTGTATAACATTTTTAACATAAAGTCTCCAATGCACGGGATATGGATTAGCGATATTAAAATATATGTGAATCATTTAGATATAAACAGAGATTCATTGATAAAATAAATATATCACAGCCTTTGGCGCTTCTTTAATAATAAAAAGTATAAATATAAAAAACGAAAAGCTATACTAAGTATTTTTGGTCAGAACTCTTCCCCGCGAAACAATTTTTAACTATACTGAAGTAAAAAACTGTGTAGAAACTTAAGGCTGAGCCGAGCTATGATTTAAACATTTTTCCAGGCTGGTCTGGATTATGGTTTTAACATTTTACCATTCCGGGCAGCGAACCATGCAGACTTCCAGAGCTAACGATCAACATATTTTGAAAACAAATTTTGATTTAAATGAATACGCTACTTTATTATGTCCAAATAAGAGGCACGGTCTTGAATCGACATTTAATAAAGACAATTTGTGGACGATCCCTCATTTCCTTTGAAAATCAGTCAACAACTCATCGTTTACAGGCATGGTAAAGTGGTGTAAGTCAGGAATTTCAGAGAATTTTGGATTTTAATATCTCTGTCAGGTTTTCAGATAAGGAGATGAAATTTTTTTGCTCAATTTAGGAATGGATAAGGAATAATTTTCTAATTGGGAATTTTGCTCTACGGGGGCCGTATGAAAATTTAATTTTGGTATTTTTTCAAATAGACCCCCCCCCCCCATAGAGTTGCAACTTATCTTATCAGAAATTTCACCTTTTTTATGAACTTTTGCAATTGGAAGTATGGGTCTAGAGGCAATATTTAAGGATATAGCCTATTCTTTCGATATTTATGACTCACCCTGTATAATGTATGGCTCTAGGCTTTTTCTTCACTGCTTTACCCTCTGGCTTATTCGACCATCCCAATGCTCTAAAAATTTCTTGAAATTCCACACTTAACGGCTGAATTCCTCTGCAGTATGACGATTCGACTGATCAACTTCGATAGAAGGTGAACTGAAGCAAGGCGACTTCAGTAGGAGCTTCGGATATTCATGCATTGATTCCATTGGTTCCATGCAGAAGTGATAGTCTTAACATGTTTTTGCGAGGTTAATTTTAATTATGAAATAAAATAATATATTTTTTAGAAATTATGTGCATTTTTAACGCCATACAGGACATCTAATCCATTTATGCGTAATTTAGAAAACTATAATTAAGAATTCTAAATTCTCTGCATAAAGACAGAATTGTTATTTTCGGTTACTATAATGACAACTTGCATATAAAAGTCCTTTTTTTCCTACATTCTACAATGTAAAAATTGAAAAAGTGCGGTATTTACAAGCTTATACATTTGAAAAAAAAAGATAAATTTAATTATCTGCTGTTGCCATCATCAAAATGACGTCAGCGTTACTCAAAGACACGTTTGCCCTTTATAATGTAGATAGATATTGCTTGTATAAAATAAAAGAAAAACACTATTAAACAATTTCCTTGCGTAAAATAGAAATTTCCGAAAAAAAATCTGCCAGGTATGGCAACATTTTTTATAGCAGTGCTAATAGAAAGATAAATTCTGGTATAATGGCATATTATTCCCATCCCTGCATTTAATATTGCATTCGTTAGAACAATTTCCTAATAATTTAGCAATGTTTATTGAATTTTGGAATATCATTCCAGTACCGCCTGCAATGAAAAATCGAAAGGTTACTTGATAACTTTAGAACAAATTTGAGAAAATAGTAACAATCCGATGTTTGTCTGTTCAGTATAGTCATTTGACCACTTTTATACATTATATGGCCAAAGGTGACCGGCCATTTGAGATTTTAGACTTTTTTTAATATCAAGAAAAGTGCATGAGGAAATATTCTGAAACTCCAGGTGTGTAAAAAGAATAATACAGGCCGTACATTTCCGCAAAGATTTTTCCCGAAATTCTACACGGGACCGTCAACAACTTGAAAAAAAGAAAATCTTTTGGATAACCCTGTCAAAACTAATATACAAAAGCGTCCAAATTGCAGTTTATGATTAAGTGGCTTATTGTAATAAACTGTGTTAATTCTTATCAGAATTTCATGTATACTCGTAGAGAAATTAAGTTTTTTATAAAAAGAGGCCCAAATTTTGCCAAGTTTTTTTTCCTTATAATTTGCAAAGTTCTTAATAAATAAAAAAAAAATCTGGAAATATGACAACTAATTTGTACATGATACGATGTAATCAGAATTAAAATATAATGCAAATTGAAAAATGAGCAGGTTTACTAAATAATGTTTCACTGCGCATGCGTGAATGCAATCAAAATGTAATTTAGATAATGTGTTCGAAAAATGTATAGAGCAATTTTTCAGAAAGTTTTAAAAACATAGCTTGAAAATTCAAAAAGTGAACATCGATAGAATAAGCTCAAAATCCATTGTTCCGAAAAGGAAGCAAAAAAATGAGGGGTTGTATTCAAATATACATCCTATAGTTTTTATGCTACATTGAAACTAATCAATATATATATATATATATATATATATCACAAGGGACTGGTCATCATTGGCTATTTAGTTTATTTTTACTGTAACATGTAACTGTGGAATATACTTATGCATACTACCTCTGACAATAAAGTTCGGTGAATGAATTCAGAACTACCGATCTGGCAACACTGGGGAAACAAAACTCTGCACCTGCATAGAAGCAAGTGTTGACCATCTCCCCCCACGGTTGTTCAGTTGAGCGTCGTTTATGTTCTGTGTAAGACGTGCTTTACTAAGTGTTTGTTCAGTGTGTTGGTTTCTCAACTGACAACAGGAAAATAAACGAACAAAAAATCAGTTTAAAGTTTGGTTTTAAGCTTTGCAAGACACCGAAAGAAATTCATGAGAGGTGGTGCATACTGAACATCCACCATACTCGCCAGATCTCAATCTTCCAGACTTCTTCCTATTTTTACCCCTCAGACTCTCTTTGAAAGAAATTGCTGACATCCAACGAAATGTGACGAAGCTTTTGAACTCCATCCCAAAAGGAGATTTCTTGCGAATTTCCCAGGACATGTATAACAGATCTCAGCGGTGAATAGTTATGGGAGATGACTATTTTGAAATATGATATGATAACTTTTATTAATATTTCATCTACATTAAGGTTACAGGACTATTCACCGAACTTTATTGTCAGAGGTAGTACATCAATAAAGACTGACATAAAAGGGTAAAACAGTTATGAATGAAGACGTAAATGAGGTTTGGAGGCCTGGGTATCTTTACTTCACCACACAGTTTGTCTCCCCCTTTTGTACTCTCGGATGGTAATGTAGTATAATAAAGTGATTTTGTGTGAATATCTACAACTATGCAATTTTTCCTGTAGTACATATGACAGATATATAAGTGGAATGAAATGGAAAATGAATTTTTGCGTATTTTGCCACTTTTCTTTTAGCTGAGTGATATAATTACTCCAATATTGACAATATTTGTTAGAATATATGCAAAATATAACTAATGCAAACAAAATTTGCCCAAAAATGGTTGCATAGTGTACGTAGCCAAATTTTAATAATAAAAACTGCTTGTGTTTTTATTAATTAAAAAAAACAGTTTACTAAAACAGTTTAAAATTTATCATATCATGTTACATTTCTTCTTAAAAAAAATTGAGTGATTTACACATACACAACCAATTTAACATAAAACATAAAATTATTTAAAACTTGTTTTTTACATCTATTTTAAATTTGTATGATGTTAGATCTTAGAATGCAATTTTACATTATTCATTTTAAAAACTTCCATTTTAGATATAAGATCAATACTAGCGTATCTCTTGGGAAATGGACGCTATAAACTTAACTTTGTTTATTTTGAGGAGCACACAAATTTTCAAAATAGTCTTATAACTTATTTCAAATGGAGTTTTCAGAAAATACTCTCACTTTCTCAAAGCCAATTTTTAAAAAAAGACACGCAACTCATGCCACTGAATTATGCAATATTTGATATCATTATACAGTAATATCATTCTTAATATATTTTTTCAAGAATATCTTTTAACTATTAACGGATTACTATCATTTTAAGAAATTATATATAGGGTCATTCCATGATAACTTATGTTACTTTTAGAACAATTTACAGCAGTAATTTTAGTAATACAACACTAAAAAATATACAAATGTAAAATTAACCTGATTTGTCAATGAAACCTATCTAAGGTTCAATTTGGATGAAAATTACCTAAAAAATGGCAATGAAAATTACACTTTATATGATAACTTACATTTCTTTTTCAGTTATAGAAGTTACCATAGCAAATAAAACTACCAAAATTTAAAAAATAACATTAAAATTTTCATCTAAATTGGGCTTTGAATAAGTTTAATTAGCAAACCATGTCAAATTTACATTTTGAATACTGTTTTTTGCGTCTGTTATATTGGTAAAATTACTGAAAATAGTTTAAAATATAACGTAAGTAACCATGCAAATGACCCTATATTCTAAATAGTAAGGCCTTTTTTATAATATTAATACCTGTACTTAAGGTAACCGACTTCGTTCGGAGATATTCTTTTAACTCTACTTTCGGCACATTTTTTAGTATTTTTCAGTGTATTCTAACACAGAATAAATAAATTTTTAATATACATATAATATCTATGCAACGTTTTAAAATGTTAAAAATTTTTGGCCTTTTTTTGTATGTTTTTATAAAAACGGCTCTGGCATAAAAAAAGAAAAGAAAGAAAGAAGAGAAAAGAAAAGAAAAAAGAAAAAAAATGCATATAGCGCACATCTTTTTTCAAACTATCCATTTTAGACAGCTTTAAGTGTAATAAAATAAAAACTCGGAAAAACCACGGTATAAGTTTTTAAAAAGTTAAATCACAGAAAAAAAGAGATACAGCTGATTATATGCTATTACAATTTTACGTGTAATTCATCTTAAAAATAGCTATATAAAAACAAATAAGTTATGGAAATGCTAAGCAAAAATTTCATGGTTATCTATACTAATAAAATCCGTGCGCCTCTTGAAGCCGATTACAGTTCGCAACGCGGGCGAGTTGGAAGTCGCGAGAGGTGTCTTTCGATTCGAAAAATTCCGGGAAAGTCATTTCGGGCATTTTCGAGAACGTGGGACCAAAATTAAACAAGTTATGAATTAAAAACCGGTCGGGAATCGGAACGGAAAACGTCTAATTTCCCAAGCGGAGCTCAAACGAAGCTCTGAGGCAGAACACTGCGCCAACTTGCGGTGAACGACCTGAACTTTTCCCCTTTGGCTAAAAGAAGAAACAGCCGAAAACCTCTTTTTTCTCCCGGGAAAACGAATTTTTCTTTCGTTTCGGTTCTTTGAAAAAGAACTAATTGGTAAAAAATGTTAAACACGGTTTATTTTCATACTTTTTTTTGGTAGCATAAACGAATATTGTGTAACCTAAGATTTACGCGATTAATACTAATTTTTGTTAGTACAAACGGAAAACGAGCTGCCAAAATTATTTGTTAGTTATGCTGTTTGTGATATTAATGAAATTACTTATTTTTTTTTAATAGCAGTCTTTTGCAGTTTTTAATATCGAAACTTTTTTTGCGCGTTTTTTCTTAAGCCATCATACAGACAGTTTTTAAAGTAGATAAAACTGATTACATATTCAGAATCTGCGTAAAAGTCTGCTTCTGATGAACCAAAAAATACGAAAAAAATGTCTTATGGGCGCGCAGCGCCAACCGTGCAAAACCAATTATTTTTAACGGGACGATGGCGACCATGGCGCGTAGCGTCGGTGGGTAGTAGGCCGGTGGGCCGCCTTTGCACGGTGGGAGCGTAGCGCCCCCTGTGCGAAATCACATATTTTTAACGGGATAATGGGCGCATAACAACCATAATTCTTTAATTAACTTTTTTTGTGCTTGAGGATTCGAACTCCAAGACTTGCTTATTAAATGAATTTTTTTGCTTATTATATACTGCTTAATATCGAGGTTCATTTGGAAAAAGTGGCCCAGCTAGCGGGCGTAGCTCGCTAGTAGCATAATAAAATTCTAACTAATAGCAATTAGTAGCTTACCTACTCCGGTACAATCTAATCTTTTTAGAAAATGCATTTAAAGTTTTCAACTTTAAATTAACATCGTCTGCTTTATTTTAAGAGCTTTAATTTCATTTGTAATAGGCTTACAGGAAAAATGAAAACAGATTTAGAAACACAAATGTTTATTCTATAAGCATTAAAACAACATTAAATCACATCGTCATTCCAATTAAAACAACATTGCAAATTTTGATCGAAATTGACATTTTAAACGTAGACGGATATGTATCTACCATGTATTGTTATCAATACATGGCACTTTTCATCGCATTTTCATCGTACTTTTTAAAAAATAATTTACCATTACTTATCCAATAGTAGATAGTATTTTGTCTTTGGCATCTTGAAGAAATATTAAATTGGAAATACTAACAGTGAAATGTTCAATTACTAATTAATTACTATTAATTTTTAATTGTACAGTAAAATAATAATAATAATAATGATAATAATAATAATAATAATAATAATAATAATAATAATAATAAATAATAATAATAATAATGATAATAATAATAAATAATAATAATAATAATAATAATAATAATAATAATAATAATAATAATAATAATAATAATAATAATAATAATAATAATTAAATCTATGTTCATTCATAGCGTGTTCATCATGCTATGTTCATCATGCGTAACAAAAATAATCCATGTCTCCTTCAATTTGCGAAATATTTTTCAAAAATAAAACCAATAAAAGTATAAATTAGTAGTATACATGGGATAAAACAAAAGGTGTCCGAGAGTTTCGCGTACATTCTATTTCCAATGGTAACCACAGTTAATAATTTTTTTTAAATGCTTTTAAACATCGCACAATTTCAATTTTTACAGTCTAAAAGAAAAAATCCTTTCAAATGCAATTCATTCTATTATTTTAACACAATCTAACTGATTGGTAAAGTTATCATACGAATTGAATATTTCCAGCTGAGCGAAAAATAGCCCAGTCCAGGAATCGAACCCGGATACTTGGCTTCAATTCGTAGCTAACTTTACCAATCAGTTAGATTGTGTTAAAATAATAGTATATCTACGTATCCATCGTTCTATGGAGTTCCATTACCTGCGGCTTATTCTGCGAGCTGTCTGAATGACAGACCAGATGTTATGGCCAATAAGGTTATCTGAGCGAAAAATCACAGCCGGTTATCGCTCGGTTAGCTTAACAGATAAAGCATTGGCCTTGTAAGCCAAGTATCCGGGTTCGATTCCCGGACTGGGCAATTTTTCACTCAGTTGAAAATATTCAATTCGTAAAATGCAATTTATTTTACACCATAAATCAGGTTACGAATTTTTTATGGTTTTTAAAATAAAATTGAAGCAATGATTTTTTTTAATCTCTATCACTTACAGCACGATATCGAAAAATTAGCATGTCTGCATTCGAAGCAATATAATTAGCTCAACGTTAGTTTCTGTCTAATATTCCATACGAAATTGAAACTTTATCAGGGTTTGTACGGATCTTGGAGTTTCCTAATCAGAAAATTCCTCGTTACCAGTCATTTGATATAGAAAATCTTTGCTTAAATAGGCCGAAATTTCGCACGTTTAAACTATATTTATTTATTTTATTTATTTATTTATTTTTATTTATTTATTTTTATTTTATACTATTTTATTTTATTTTTGTAAATATATATACATATATATTGGTATTTCACTGGAAAAATACGGTATCCATACGAACCATGTTTATCAATAATAAATTAAGCAATAAAATAGCGTAAATTAGCACAAATTTACCAACCATACATTTGAAATATGCGCTTACATTACTGAAATCATTGGAATAAAAAAGATTGCTGTAAAAAGTGAAATCTTTGGCGATTTCTTCAGCTACTAAATTCTGACATGCGACTAATATAAGGCATCACTTTTAAAAAATAACAAAATTTTATTTGAATATATTATTGATATTTTTATGTTTTTGATGTTTCTACTCACAATATTTGTTAAAGTTTTCAATTTTAAAAATGATATTCCCCTATATCCTGTAACCAAGAAAGTAGCGGTTTAATATCTATATTAAAAAGGCCAAACGTATCCGTACGTAACGCATACGTCATTTTGCGAATGGCAACACTTTCTCCTGCAATTTTGGTTTTGCAATTTTAGCTACTGAAAATTTCACACTTTTAAACATCTCACATTTTTAATTTTTACATCGTCGGATAGAGAAAAAGGTGTACTTTTAAATGCAATTTGTTTGAAAGCTGCATATCAATTTGTTTTTGAGATATTAATTTTTTTATAGTTTTTAGTACCAATTTTAAAATTGTGGCAACAGAATCCCACCATTTTCTCTTAAAATTGCCCCCCCCCCCCAAAAAAAAATAGAAATTAAAATGCGCAATGTATTTCCATGCAATTTCGGTTTTTGCAACTTTTGCTACTGCAAATTTTACATTTCTAAACACCGTACATTTAAATTTTTTATACCGTCGTACAGAGAAAAATATGTAATTTTAAATGCAGTTTTTTTTCAAAGCTGTATCTCAATTTATTTTTAAGATATTAATTTTTTATAATTTTTACCACCAATTTTGTAATTGTGGAAACAGAATCACTCCATTTTCTCTTAAAATTGAAAAAAAAAAAATAATAAAATGCGTATACTATTTAAAAAATATAGTGTTTTATAAAATTTGGTAAATTTCGGTTTTATTCAGTTTAATAATTTGGATAATTGAGTTTCATAGTATTTTTTTAATTTTAGCTTAAAATAATATTTGTTTGAGAATTAGACTGATCAATATAAGATGCATTTTTCACTGTAACTAATTTTGTAGTTGTATTATAAATCAATGAAACACCTCTTTCTTAAAGATTTTGTTTCGACCAAAATTCGACAGGTTCCACCTCGTTTTATTAATTGTAAAAGGATAATTCCGGTAAACAGAGTAGAATGTATTAAAAACATTGTATAATTCCACAGTACTTAGAGATGAACAAAAACTGTATTGTTAATTTTAAAATTATTTGATAGCTTTTTTGCCTGTATAATTGCAACAAAAAAGTTATAGTTTCTCCGACACAATATAAATTTATATATTTTGTAAATGTTCACTAGACGTATTAATTTCTAATAACAAATTTCAAATTTCATGATCAATAATCAATAATCAATAATCTCTTTCTTTCTTACATAAAAGAAAGTCAAACTATGTTTCATTCGAAAACCATCAACTGCGAAAGTACTTAATTTAAGCACATAATTTAAATTCCCTTCAACCAAAGAATAGAATATGAAAACTACAAAAGATACAAAGTACTTCCATTGAATTCTGGAAATAAAGTGAAATGCTTATCTTAATAATACACATTGGCACTTTACCAAGCAAATTTAAAATAGCGGACTTTTCAAAAAGAAATTTTACGTATCCTTTAAAATGATATATGCTACTATCTTTTATATGAAGAACCGAAATTTGTTTTCAAAATTGCATTTCACTTTTTTTATTGTGTTTTATTTTATGCTTTCATATTTCTTTATTTGTAAAAGGTTCATTGAGATATGAAATATTTCAAACTAAATAGGTATTATCGATTCTAAAATATACATATGGTATATTAGAAATCAGCATATTGTATTATAAACATAGTATGAAACTCTTGAGATATTATGTATTATGAATATTGTTAAACATATATGGTGTCCAGCAAATAAAACCCCGATTTCAAAATTAAATTTTTCAAAAGCAAAGATCGATACAATTATGCGTTAAAACGGTTTGTTTATTAATTAAGCTGTAAAAATCTTATATAGAAGTTTCGAACGGTGAACATTTTGAAAAGATTAAATTCTGATTCCAAAAAATGCTTAACTTGACATTTTTCTTGTTATACATTGCCTGCAGAGAACGCGTTTTTCGGTTTACAGTGTCGTATTTTAACGATTTTTCGAACTAAATTTTTGAAATTTCGAAATTTCAGAAATTAATATTCCAAAAATCGTTAAAATATGACACTGTATACCGAAAACCTCATTCTCTTCAAGCAATCTAAAAAAGAAAAATGCCAAGTCAAGCATCCTTTGCAATCAGAACATAATCTTTTCAAAAAATACACCGTTCGAAACTTCTGTATAAGATTTTTACAGCTTACCTAATAAACAAACCGTTTGCCGCATAATTCTATCCATCATTGTATTTGAGAAACTCAATTTTGAAATTGGAGTCCTATTTGCTGGACATTGTATCTAGCAACATATGCCACACGGCTTGATTTAAAGTTATAAGACAAATTAATTAAGTGTTATAACACAAGTATAGACTGTTTGTCGTAAAAATCCCGGCACAGAAACCCATATACTCTTTGAAAAAGATACTAGGCGTGTATCAGTCGAATCTGATTTTCCCTATGATATATCCTCTATATAATAAAACACAGCGTAACGTATAGAGCGCCAAACTGGTTTTTCCCTCGAAAAAACTGTCATTGTTACTGACGCTCCAACCGAGACCGGTATGTCGTCTGTGTGTGTAAGCTTGACAGCAGAAGCAGAAATTTGCCAGCAAAGGAGAAAAATGACAATCTTTGTTTTTTTCGGAGGGGGGAGGGTTTAACGAGAAAAAGTACAATTTCAAAGTGCGATAAATAATTATTAATTATTAGAATTATTTCAATAATTGCAGCAGAATTTTTTAATTAAATAATTTTATTGCATGGTTGTTAAAATTGTGTTTTATTAAAAAATCTTAGTTTTGTTATGGTATTTTAGCCGCAAAGCCCGCATTACCCAGAAGTATTGTAAATGCTAATAATGAGTTTATTAGAACATAAACAAGCCGAGTTTGCTCATTCAAACGCTTCCATATTGTCATTTATGTTTATCAGTTTTTTCAAATTTATGTGAATAACGCAATTTTTACCCACCGTCCTAGTATCGGCATCGGCAATAGTAAATAATAAAGCTTTTGTAATGATATTTTTTAACGAATTTACTTTTGCTTCTTGTGGAATGAGCTGATATCACGACAAATGTTGTAAATTTAATCCTAATTACTTCCAAACGAAACTAAAAGAATTTAATGGGTGGCATATACTGTATTATAAAAGAAAAAAGAAAGAAAGAAAGAAATCCGTTAAATTAACAGCAAATATTTTTGCCAGTAGTTTTTGGTGTAAAAATTGCAGTAAAATTGGATGTAATTTTTTTTATTACATCTATATTTACTGCAATTTGTATGGCAAAAACTGCTGGCTACGTTGATGCGGCATAAGTTTAACGGATTTTTCTTTTTTAGGTGCGTTCGTAATTATATAATACGTAGCACCTATAGTGGTCGTTCAGTCCGTTCGTTTGTCCGTCCGTCACTCTGTCCGTCCATCTGTCTGTCCGTCTGTCTGTCCGCATATAACAACGCAAAAACTACCCAACCGAATCGTTTGAAATTTAAAAGACATAATTATTACATAATTTTGTCGAGTCATTTCAAATTGTATGAAACTCGAATGCATAGATCAATTACAGGGGCAATCAAAAGTATTCCATTACATTACGGTCAATGGGGAAAAAAGTTTCAAATGCATTTTAATCGTTTGAAATTTAAAAAACGAAATTATTACATAATTCTGTCGAGTTATTTCAAATTTTTTAATAATCGTGTGCATAGATCAATTACAGGGGCAATCAAAAGTATTCAATTACATTATGGTCAATGGGGAAAAAGTTTCAAATATATTCCATATGTTTGAAATTTAAAATACATAATTATTACATAATTTTGTCGAGTTATTTCAAATTTTATGAAAATCGGATACATAGATCAATTACAGGGACAATCAAAAGTATTCCTTTACATTACGGTCAATGGGAAAAAATGTTTCAAATGCATTTTAATCGTGTTACACTCATGCGAACTTAATAAAATTTATATGCAACTATAAAGTATATATTATAATATACATCTTACATAATTTGTGGTACAAAGAACATTTGTTATTGATGTACAAGGCCACACAAAAGTATTCCATTACATAATGGTATAGGGAGAACATTGTTTGATGAACGTTTTAATTGTAATTCACTATTTACAATTTTATGAGATTGATATATGAAAGTAATATTTTTAAAACTTCGTTATCGTACGAACGCACCTAATTTGCTACGCTTCATGTGCAATTTCCAACTTGTTTACAGTGTGGTCAAATAAAAATGAATATCTCCTATTGGCATGACACTTAATTTAAACTCAAGTTGAAAATTTTGTGAAGTATATTCATTGATTTCAATGTTATGGACAAATAATTTATCTTTCAAATAGAATGTTTGATTAATATCGCAGAGCTCATACTCATCAAGGGATTCAGAAGATTTTAAAGGCTTTAGTACCGGAAATTTCGTACGGTACTGGCCACTACATTTGAAAATACAGTCGGCTCTCGCTAATTCGAAGTCGTCTGGACCATAAGAAATATTCGAATTATGAAAAAGTATGAAAGTAAAACATGTTTAAAAGATACTATTATAAAAGAATTCCTGTTCTAGTATTTTTCAAATTTATTTCGGCTGTTAGCATTAGAAGATGACATAATATTGAATTAAAAGATATAAATACATATTACAAATTTTAAATTTTTTTTCGCCAAAACTAACCTTTATACTATCTTAATTTTCTTATAATAATATTCTGTACTTACTTCAACTTATTAAATTAAATGTTGTTTCTAGATCTAATCTGTTAATCTTTATGGAAACGATATAAATTCTTAATTCGCCTTAAAAAACATTATTTCCAGTATGCGTAAATTTAAAAAGATGGCTCTAAATTAAAAATATTCTTAATTAAACTTTATTTCTTCATATTCCAGATAAAACTCACTTTTCTATGTTTTTATCAATCCTTTTTAAGAAAGTCTTATTAAATTTATTCCAAAACCATACCTTTCAAAAAATATCATTATTTTATTTTATATAGTTATTTATTTTCCCTCAGTCAACATTTGATATTGTGCATATCAATAAATTCATTTCTTTTCTTTTTCTTCTAAAATTAATCGTCTGTAAAAATCGTCTTCTTAAGATATTTAAAATTCTGAGTCGTTTATAAATTGGTTAAATAATTTTTTTAAATAAAATTGTTGTCTGTCAAATATTAATCTCGACTCTGGGTATGAGTTATGTTTACATAAAAGAATGAGGTTTTGAGACTAAAGACAGTTCTAGAATTTTCTTTTTAGATTTTAAAGGAGGAAGCCTCGAGAGATGGTAAGAAGACGGATTCTTGGGTTCTCTCTTCCATGAGTACGGCTGGATGTATTAAATGATGGAATATTTTCGGTAAAAGATCGTCTGCAAAAGGAGCTTTTCTCTCTATTATAGCTACAGTTTAATAAAATGAACTTGCAGCGGCCAAGGAATGACTTATTGAATCTTCTACATTTATTTGTTTTGTTTTTTTTCTCACTGGCCATGACTTCTGTGCGGAGAAAGGGAAACCTGGCGATGATGTTTCTGCCCCCCTAACTTTAAAATGTCACATACATAAACCAGTTAAGAAATTAGGAACAAGTTCAATGTAAGAAGGGATGAAGATGTCTTTGATGGACTAAGAAAGCGGATATCAAATGCATGGGCTTTATGTATGCTAGTTCAAAACAATTCTGACAAAAATGAAAGAAAAAAGCTCTTTCAAGGATCTGAAGTCCGTGAGAAAGTATGGAAAAATAAAAAATTGGAATTCGCTTTAGTTCGAATTAAATGAAGTCAAGACAAAATTAGTTCGAATAAATGAAAATTTTTATTGTTATTCTGCCATTGGAAATTTTGGGATTTTATGTTTAGTTCGAATTAAGCGAAGGTTCGATTTATCAGATTTCGAATTAAGGAGAGGCGACTCTAGAATTTTTTCCCATTAAATAAGACGAATATTTTCTTTACAAAAATTCAGATAAAAGGTGCTTGAAAGTGCTTGTAGAGTATGAACTATGTATCTTTTACTCAAAAGAAAAATATCACAACTAAAAAATAATACATTTCGCGTTGAGACAAAAGAAAATCAAGACTTTTTTACTGTAACAAACCAAAACATTTAGCTATGCATACAGCTATAAAAAAAGTCATTTCACGTTCATATGCTGTCATCAACATGATGCAAATTTAATTCGATCAAAACTTACTAAGTTTCTAAGGTAATTAAATGTTATTTATTAGGAGAAATTTAACTTTTTTGGCTCTGCATTTTTCCCCAAATTTTGGAAAAAATTACTTTTATGCTAACAAAATTAAAAATAGATCGGATTAACAGAAATTACGTTTTTTTTTTTTTTTTTTTTTTTTTTTTTTTAACTAATATGTTTTTTACAGAAACCTGTTTTACGCGCTTTTCATATAACAATTGTCGAAATAAGAACTTTTTAAGACGTTTGGAAAATATCGTATTACAACAAGATTAAAAAAACATAAAAATTTAGTAGTTGTATCTTTTATCTTTTATCATAAATTACTAAATCGGAAAAGGAATCCCTAATTTAAATTTAAAGCGTGAAACATATGTTTGAATTAAAAGAAACGGCAACGTTTTGCTAACAATTAATAAAGATTTTATTATTATTGTTATTATTATTATTATTAAAAGCTGAAACATAAGCGAAGTCATAATATTTAATGTATCGACATAAGCTATCACTATTAGGTGCTGTAATTAACAAAAATAATTATTAAGACAAAATAATACTTAAAAAAATACATCTGCTATTAATAGGATGTCATTGCCAAAAGGGTTAAATACCTCTTAGTAAATAATGACAGAATTAATTTTGTATTGAATTCGTGTATAATGTCATAGTTCAGGTGAATTTACTTATTTGATTTTTAATGTATTTTTTATTTACATAATAAAAATTACTTTATTAAGAAGTTTATAATTTCTCTAATGGAATAGAAAAAAAGTATATTTTTTCAATATTTAATTATAAATATGCATTGATTTCTAATAATGCATTTCCAACTTCATGAATAAAAGACAGTAATTTATTTCTTTTTTGTGTAACAAAGAAGTCAAACTAAGTTTAACTTCAAAAACATCAATTGCGAAAGTATTTAATTTAAGCACATATGTAATTTATAATTTCACTCAATTGAACAATAGAATAAGAAAACTATAAAAATTACAAACTACTTCCTTTAAATTCTGGAAATAAAGCAAAATGCTTATCTTAATAATACAAGCTGGCACTTTTCCAAGCAAATTTATGAGGACGAATTTTTCAAAAAGGAATTTTACGTGCCTTTTAAAATGATATATATAGCTATCTTTTATATGAAGAACCGAAATATGTTTTCAAAGTTGCATGTTAATATTTTTTATCGTGTTTTATTGTGCGCTTTTGTATTGCTTTATTTATAAAAGTTTCATTGAGATACAAAGTATTTGAAAAGAAATACATATAACTGATTCTAAAATATATATTAAACAAGTCGAAAATTGCACGTCAAGCGTAGCAAATGACGTGCTTTCGTACAATAATGAAATTTCAAAAAATATTCAGATCATGGTGTAATATTTTACAGTATAGTGCCGAAATATTTTGTGCATCCCTGTAAATACTATATGCTTTCCATTTTACAGAAAGTAACTTGTAGTAAACCTGAGGTACTTACATCAATTTCATAAAAAGTGAAATAGCTTATTAAAATGAAATCACATCCCAAACAATGTTTCCCCTTGTACAATGTACAATTAGATAATGCAATACTTTGATGTGGCTTTTTAATAACAAATAAATGACAAATAATTATTAATAAATTAATAACAAATTAATAACTAATAATAACTAATTAATAACAAATATTTTTTGCACCACTGATTGTACAGAATGTATACTTTAGTACATATTTCATAGATGCATGTGAAATTTATGTTTGAAAGAGTGTAACATCATTAAAATGCACTCGAAACTATTTTTTTCCATTGGCCGTAACATCACAGAATAGTTTTGATTGTCCCTATAATTAAACTGTACATTCGATTTTAATAAAATTTGAAATGAATCGACAAAATTATGCAACAATTATTTATTCTAAATTTTAAAAGATTTGTTTGGGTAAATTTTGCTCTTTATATGGAGAACTTTACAGATGGACAGATCGACGAATATAGGTGCTACGGATTTACATAATTACGAAAAACAGTATATTACAAATAAAAGAGGCAAATGTGCTCCAAACCAGCTTTTCTACCTTACTTCCTCTTTTAAAAAAAATCTTAAAAAATAGGTCTTTAAAACTTTACCCCTCCCTTTAAATATATGTTAATATAAAAACTACGTTTCTGAAATTGAACATACAGGCATTTAAGACATTAGACTTTGATATCCCACATCAACTATCCCAGTACAAATATTTTACATACACTACGGAGAATAATTTTTGAACAACTCGCGTATGTATGTGCTATTATATCAAAAGACGTGAATTTCCAGAAAATCAAATTTTGGAAGACTACGAAAAACCTTTCCATGCTTTTAGAATGTCATAAATACAGAGTAAAACTTGTTCTTTTGCTGCTGATAATGTTTCTTCAATCTCAATTCACAAGCAGAATAGTTTAATAGTGAAAACTCGATTTTTTTTTTAATTTTGAAATAAGTGAGTTTAAAAAACTCACATTCTCATATATACTATATATTATTACAACATACTATTTGATAAAAAGAATTACAGTTAATCAAAAGTTAACAAAATTATATTTAAGGAAATAATCTTAAAGATTACTGTGAAAGAGATTCGCATTGGTCTATTTTTTTTATTGATAACTACAAAAGATTTTTCTCATTTAATGTTTTTTAGAATGTCTAGCTAAAAAACATTTTTTTATGAAAAATAGAAATAATGCGTTCATTTGACAATTTTAAAAGCATTAAAAGCGATATTTTCATACTGAGCTTACGTTAGCAGTCAACAACTGAAGAAATCTCAAATGATCACCATTTACAATCAACCTTTTTGATTCAGTTCAATTTTGAATTAATCGTGGAGTTCGATTACATACTTTAAATCTCGTTTTTAATTGCTCTGCAAAATTTGGCGATATTTCGCCAATTGTAGCACTTTTGAAGTTATACTTTTCAACAAATACCCATCGTTGAAGCTTATACTAATTTCAGAATAGGAAATCGAAGTATGATTGATTAACGTTAATTATTTAATTCCGATGGTAAAATACATTCTAAATATTCTGTAGGTCAGAGAATTTATATTTACACCAAAAAATTTCGATGATAAATTTTGGTTTATTTAATCACGTACAGAATGCTTGTTATTAAATAAAGCGAATATTGCCCTATAATTTTCTAGTATGAATTTGGAATATCCGGTTTAAAACCTACTAAATTCAAAATGCTGTTGTTTACATATGCACACATGGAATGACGTGCATTAAAGTGTTACGTTTAAGTAGCACCTTTGTGACATCATTCGAAAACTTAGGGGGCTTCACGGAAGAATTCACTCTTGCCCCTTCGGGTCTAATTTTGAAATATTCTGAAACGCTTTTACGAATTTTAGTTTACTATAGGTGTGTCAAGTTTCAAGATTTTACTTCCATTGGTTTATGTGATATTAGGGCAATTTTTTTAACTTGCCTCCGGCTCATTCTTAGTTATCGAATTTTTAAAATTCAAGGCTTAATATCTGGAATATATACATATAGTCCAAATTTCAAAGCCTTATGTCAATAGCAAATGAAAAATAAGTAAAAGTATCTGACTCCCACAATCAGATATACAAACAAAATTCTAAATTAACCTTTAAAACTGATGTTACTGGTTTCACAGACCACTGCTTTTTTCAGATTTTATAGTTTAGCTTCTAATTTTCAGTTAAATTAGAGACACGACCGAAATTTTGTTCCGCTTCGAATTTTAGTACTATCATCAGAAATTTTTAAATAGGAGAATAATAATTCTCACAGTTCTATACTCGAAAGTTTAGTACAAAATCCACCATCCTATGAGTAAATCATGCCTTTTATTCACATTTCGATCTTGCGGTCTCACAGACCGCTTCACACTAGTTATGTTACAATTTCTGTCACACCACTTAAAGGTTAAAAAAAAGACATGTAAAAAATGGTGTGGAGTTATATTTAACTTTCTAAAAATCTATATGAGAGCAATTTAGATAACTATATAATTCATTATTTAATTAAACGTACAATAGCGAACGCTATGAAAGATACAAACAGATTCATTTAAAATTCTGAATGAGCTGAAATACTTATCGCATCAATACTCGCTGGCATATGATCCAGGAAATTTAAAGTAGCATCCATTTTCAAAAAGGAATTTTAAGCATTCTTTAAAATGATTTATATTATTGTCTTTCACGGGGAGAACTGAAATTTATTCTCGAACTCTCTTTTCATATTTTTATGTGTGTTTTACGATAGGCATTTATAAGGTTTCGTGAATAAGAAGGCTTATTAAAAATCGAATATTTTAAACAAAATAGGCACAAAAGGTTTCGAAATGTATGTAAAATGCTTATTAAAAATGTTAAAAGACAGTGAAAATTCTGTTTAAGCTAAATCTTATTGTTACTCTTAGGAACTTAGTTTAGAAAAAATTCTTTAAATAGAAATCAAGTGAAATTCATAAAATTTCCTTATAAAATACACATGCATAAAATGAAAAGTTTATATAAAATGGAAAAATATACATTTTAATTCGGGACTCAATTTTTTTTTTAAACAATTAATAGGTATATGAGAAAAATGTATTTGAAATAACATCTAAAAAAACACGTAATAAAAAGAAACAAACAAAAAATAAAACTTTGCATTTTTTTCAGTATTCAAAATCTTTAACTTTGAAAAAAGTCTGTAATGTTACTTTGTACAGATTTGTTTAAAAAATATAGATACTATTCATAAAAAAATTTCCTTTTTTGTAAATATCCAAACAAGTCATTTGTATCTTTTGTCGAACCATGAATTCCCATCTTATTACATTGAAGAGTTTTACATTTCTTTTTTTAATGCAAATGGTTAAATAAATGTATAATTTCATTTTCGCACAATCCTCTGACATAAATTAATACATCCATCGCAATAACAATATCACCGTTTGAATATTGTACAAGTACGGAAGTGAAATAAACTTCGTTACATAGAATATAATTTTTTTATAAAAATTCAAGGTTTAATTCCTGGTACATATAGGTATACACCAAATGTCAAGCTTCACGTCAACAGCAAGTGAAGAAAAGTTTAAAAAATTGACTCAAATTTTAAAACTTACTAACAGAGTTGTAAGTTAAAAGAAAATATGTAAAAATGATGTTAAATTATATTTAAAAATCAATTTGAAAGCAATTTAGATAACTACATATTTCATTATTTATTCAATCGTACAACAGAATACAAAAGCTATGAAAGATACAAGCAGCTTTTTTTTTAAACTTTAAATGAACTGAAATACTTATCGCTTCAGTACACGCTGGCATATAACCCAGGAAATTTGTAGTAGCATACACTTTCAAAAAGGAATTTTAAGCATTCTTTAAAAAGATTTATATTCCTGTCTTTCACATGGAGAACTGAAATTTATTCTCAGACTCTCTTTTCATATTTTTATGTGTGTTTTATTATACGCATTTATATGGTTTGCGAAAAATGAGGTTTGTTAAAAATCAAATATTTAAAACAAAATAATAGACACAAAAGGTTTCAAAATTTATGTATAATGCATATTAAAAATGATATTTAAAGTACAGTGAAACTTCTGTTTAACGTAAGTCTCATTGTTACGCTTAAATACTTTATTATTAAGAAAATTCTTTAAATAGAAATGAACACAAATTGATATAATTTTCATAATAAAATACACATGAATAAAATGAAAAAATATATAATGGAAATATTGGGAAAATACATTTTAATTCGGACAGCAGCATTTTTAATGCAATGTAGACATATGAGAAAAATGCAATTGGAATAATGTCTAAGAAACACACAATAAAGAGAGGTAAATAAAAACTGAAGCGTAGTTATCGAATCTTTTTTTTCCTTTTTTTATAACTCAATATTCTTAAATTTAAAAGAGTTTGTACTGTTCCTTTGTACAGGTTTCTTTAAAAAACATATTTACTATTCATAAAAGTTTTCACTTTTTTGTAAGTATTCGAACAAGACATCTGCGACATTTTGTTAAAACAGAATTCCCATCTTATTACACTGAAGAATATTACATTTTTTTAAATGCAAATTGTTAAATAAATATATAATTTCCTTTTCATACAATCCTCTGAAACAAATCCATATATCCATCACAATACGAACCTCTTTGCTTGTATCTTTTACAATCACGGAAATGAAATAAACTTCGTTAAATGGAATGTAATTTTTTTAATTAAATTACAAGGTTTAATTCCTGGAATATATATTTACACCAAATTTCAAAGCTTTATGTTCACAGCAAGTGAAAAATAAGTAAAGTAATTTGACTCCCACATGCAAACAGACAAACAGAATTGCAAGTTAAAAGAAAACATATAAAAAAATGGTGTTAAATTTTATTTAAAAAGCAATTCGAAAGCAATTTAGATAACTACATATTTCATTATTTATTCAATCGTGAAATAGAATACAAAAGCTACGAAAGAAACAAGCAGATTCATTTAAAATTTTAAATGAATTTAAATACTTATCATATCAATATACGCTGGTATATTACTCAGGAAATTTAAATGACATACACTTTCAAAAAAGTTATTTTAAGCGTTCTTTAAAATGATTTATTTTACTGTCTTTCGCATGGAAAACGGAAATTTATTCTCGAACTCTCTTTTCATATTTTTATGTGTGTTTTACGATATGTATTTATAAGGGTTTGTGAATAAAAAGGGCTATTAAAAAGCGAATATATAAAATAATATCGACACTTCAAAATTTATATATGGGCCATTTTTACCATTCGCTTACATTTCAGAATTTTATTTTTATTTTTCAAACTTAATTATTTCTTTTAAAAATGGAGACAGATGACATGGTAAATGTTTAAAGTACGTGAAAAAGTAATTGGTCGTGCACTTTGCCCTAGAATTTAATATGTAAATGCTATTTTAATGTTGGCTTTTAAGGCAAATTGTCAAGTCTGTTACCATATAAAATTACTGAAAATACTTAGCTTTAAATTTATTAAATTTTCTAAAATCAACTTACTTTGAAGTGACTTATGTCCCTAAATATCAAAACATGATAATTACTAATATTATTAATAATACTTAAATTAAATTAAAATGAGAAAAAGTTTCATCTACAAGATTTTGATCACATTGAAAATTATACAAGAACTTTTTCTAATGATTACAGTACATATTCATGTAAATTATTATATTTTAAGGAAATTGCGTATTTTTTTCTTAATTGAATAAAAAATAAAAGTAGAATGGTGAAAAAATTATATTAATATTAAAATATCATTAAAAAACCGAGCGATAACACTTGACATTTATTAACGGATTTGACACTATGTTGTTATACGTCGAGTCTATTACGGCACAGTTTGTAATATCTTCAATTTTATACAAAAACTTCATTTAAATAGTAGATTTCTGTCAAATATCATATTGAAAAATTATTTTATTTTATATTCAAATCTTTTTATTTTATATTTTTTTATCAGATTTTACTCCATTTTAACTTTTATTTTTCACATGGTAACAGACTTGACATTTTAAATAAAACATTAGAAATGAACTAGCTTGTATAATTTCTAACTTAGATAATGATACACATACCTTCTAAAATCATTAAGTAAACAATATTTAAATACAAAAATGCAAAAATTATTATTTTAATATTAAAAATTATGGTAACAGATTGACAATTAAAAAAAAAAATACCAGCTTTGAAGAAAACTGATTCTTGCCACTATTACATTGATTCACAATTGAACACTAAAAAATGGCAAGTAAATGAGTAAATAGTTTAACTATATCACTAAATATTTGCTGCTAACTTTAGACAGAACTAGAAACCTATTTTGACTAATATCATAAAATGGTAACGAACTTGACGCAAAGTGAGAGACAAAAAATTTCTGAAAAATTTTTAAACAAAATATGTTTTGTAATAAATTTTTTCATTAATATAATACACTAACAGTTCATATTTAACATAATTAAACCTTTTTATTTAAATAAGTTAAATTAGATTTTAAAAAATAACAGTTAATTGCATAAAAATTGGAATGGAACGGGCATTTTTGCTTAGAATCACAATTTTAAAGAATTTTTCACGGTTTCAAAAAATTTTATTGATTGTTTTAATTTTTTATGTTAGAAATATTCAGTATAATCTTCTTTAGCTAACGCATAGCTCAAATCAAATATTAAATTGAATATATAAAATTATATTTTAAATTAATTAAATAAAATATTTGAATTTTCTTCTTTTTACTCTTGGACGACAACATATGTAAGCGAAATTTGAAATGGCCCTAAAATTCATATTAAACAAGTTATAAATTGCACATCAAGCATAACAAATGAGGTGCGTTCATTCTATAAGGAAATTTTCAAAATATTGAGATTTTGGTGTAATAGTATACTGTACTTCGAATACAATATAGTTTGAGAAATCTTTAGTGTGTCCCTGTAAATACTATCTGTGTTCCATTATACAGGAAGTAACTTGTAGTTAACCTCAGCAATGTATATCAGTTTCTTTAGCTGTGAAATTGTTTAATATTAAAACGCACTTCAAAAAATGTTTCCCTGTAAACCATTATGTAATGGAATACTTTTGTATAGCTCTGTAAATTAATAACAAATATTTTTTCCACCATAGATTGTTCAGCGTGTATATTTTATTATCAACTTCATAGATGCATATCAATTTCATTATCTTTAAAGAACGTAACATCATTAAAATGCACTTAAAACTATTTTTTCCCATTATCCGGAATGTAACGGAATACTTTTCATTGCCCCTGTAATAAAACTATGCATATTATTTTCATATAATTTTAAATGTTTAGAGAAAATTGTGCAACATTTTTGTATTTTACATTTCGAATGATTTTGTTAGATAGTTTTTGCTCTGTTATATGCGAGCAGACGAATGGACTGGAATACGACTGTTGGTGCTACTTATTTATATAATTACGAACGTGCCTAAAAATTATATTTAAAGTACAATGAAACTTCTATTTAACTTAAGTCTTACCGTTACTCTTAAACGTTTCGTTATGAAGAAAAATCTTTATATAGTAATCAACTGAAATTCATAAAATTTCCATAATATTAGAATTTTTATTGGAAGAATATATGATTTCATTTGCTTAGCTTCATCATCATCAACACATATTGTATAATCCTCGACGATCAAACAATCGAATACAAAAGCTATGAAAGATGCAGACAACTTTAAAACTTTAAATAATTTGAAATGCTTATCTCAATAATACACGCTGGCACATACTCAAGAGAATTTAAAGCAACGCCATTTTTCAAAAAGAAATTATATGCATGTTTTAAGTGATATATGTTACCCTCTTTCATTTGAAGAACCAATGATTATTTTCAAAAGGGAATTTAAAATTTTCATATGTATATTGTTTGATTCCACATGGATTTATTTTTAAAATTTTATTCAGGTATAGAATATTTGGAAAAAAATTATATGAATCATATTAAAGGCTGTATAAAATACCTATAACAAGATTATATATATTATAAATATTCTAATAATATTTTTTATTGTAGGAATATATAATTTTATTTATTTAGCTTCGTCATTATCAACACATAATATATAATCCTAGTCGATCCGATAATCAAATACAAAAGCTATGAAAGATACAAAGCACCGTAATACTTTAAATAAAGTGAAATGCTTATCTCAATAATACCCGCTGGCACATATTCAAGATTATTTAAAACAACGCCATTTTTCAAAAAGAATTTTTGTGCATGCTTCAAGTGATATATGTTACTCTCTTTCATTAGAAGAACCAATGATTGTTTTCCAAAGATCATTTCATAACTTTTATGCCTTTTTTTATAATTTTCTTCTGCATGTTTTATTTTAAAAAATTGCTCAAAGACAGAATATTTTTTAAAAACTATAAATGATATTAAAGGCTGTATAAAATACCTATAGCAAGATTATATATATTATAAATATTCTAATAATATTTTTATTAGAAGAATATATTATCTCATTTACTTAGTTTCATCATCATTAACACATATTGTATAATCCCCGTCGATCGAACAATCGAATACAAAAGCTATGAAAGATGCAAATTCCTTTAAAACTTTAAATCATGTGAAATGCTTATCGTAATAATACAGTCTGGCAAATATTCAAGATTATTTAAAACAACGCCATTTTTCAAAAAGAATTTTTGTGCATGGTTCAAGTAATATATGTTAATCTCTTTCATTTGAAGAACCAATGATTGTTTTCAAAAGAGCATTTCATAACTTTTATGCCTCTTTTATTATATTCTTCCGCATGTATTACTTTAAAAGATTGCTCAAAGACAGAATATTTGAAAAAAACATATAAATGATATTAAAGGCTGTATAAAATACCTATAACAAGATTATATATATATTATAATTATGCTAATAATATTTTTTATTAGAAGAATGTATCATCATAAACACATACTTTATAGGGTGTCCCAGAAGTAATGGGACAAACTTATAGGGGAGTTAGGAGAAATCACAAGGATTCAGAATTGCAACCCATGGCCGGAACGCTTTCCTGGAGCGGTAGTAACGACACAAAACACAAGAAAGAACTCGAACAGGGAAAGAAAACATGTTTATTATTTTTAGTGCTGCAAAACTACTGAGACAATGCTGGGAAGTGCTGTGGAACATGTTACACTCATCGTGGCAGCTGTTGGGGAAGTACGGGATATTCTTGGTGCTTTCGAGGCCATTAGATGCGCTCCTGTATCAAGGCCCGTGATCGTAATTTTGAATTCCTGTTTTGATGGCGATCATTGTCTCTTTAATGTCCTTTTTTCTTAGTTTTTTGCTGTATCAAGGATAATAAACATGTTTTCTCCTCTTATTTGTATTCGGTCTTTCTTGTGTTTTGTGTCGTCCCTACTGTGCCAGGAAAGCGTTTCTGACCATGGGTTGCTATCCAATTATGAATCCTTCTGATGTCCCCTACCTCTCCTTTAAGTTTGTCCCATTACTTCTAGGACACCCTCTATAATCCTGGTCAATCGAACAATCGAATACAAAAGCTATGAAAGATGCAAACTCTTTAAAACTTTAAATAATGTGAAATACTTATTTCAATAATACATGCTGGCACATATTCAAGAAAATTTAAAGCAACGCCGTTTTTCAAAAATATATTGTATGCATGTTTTAAATGATATATGCAAGTCTCTTTCCTATGAAGAACCGATGATTATTTTCATAACAGCATTTCATAATTTTTATATGTCTGTTATTGTTTGATTCCACATGGATTAATTTTAAAAGTTTGCTCAACTATAGAACATTTGAAATAAAAAATACATGTGGAGGATATTAAAAGTTGTATAAAAGACCTATAACAAGATTATGTATATTTTAAATATTCTAATAATATTTTTTATTATAAGAATATATTATTTCATTTGCTTAGCTTCATCATCATCATCAATACATAATTTACCGTCATAAATTCTTGCAAATTTTAAAAATCCATGACAAAAAAAAGAGATGGTCGAAAAAATTTTCGGTTTGTGCGAGTATGATCTGACGGATTTTGGATTTTTGTCCATGTATAATAAAAAATTATTCCAAAAGTAACAGATAGAGGGCGCTCTATATTGAGGCTTTTTACTCAAATCAGGCTAGCAATAAAGCACCTAGCTGGAGATGGATTCGTCATTCGTTATTGGAAGCATGCTATCGTAACCAGACCGACCGTTGGTGGTTAAACGTTTCTACAAGAATGGTAAATCCACAAATATTGCATCGCAAAAGTTTCGCATGTCGAGAACCTCTTACTACTTTATAATAAATGCATAATTTCATTTTATTGTGATTTGTTTCATTGTCTATTTCTGTCTCCTCATTTGCATAAAACGTCCCAATATGGCATGTGAGCGCCCTATATCGGTTATTTTTGGAATCATTTTTTATCATACATGGAAAAAAATCCAAAGTCCGTCTGATCATATACGCGCAAACCGAAAATTTTTCCGAGCATTATTTCTTTTATTATTGATTTTTAAAAATTGCACTAATTTATGACGTACCCTGTATATCTGGCCAATAGAGCAATCGAATATAAAAGCTATGAAATAAGGTGATCTGCTTATCTCAATAATACACGTTGGCACATATTCAAGAAAATTTAAAACAACGCCATTTTTCACAAAGAAATTTCATGTATATTTTAAGTGATACAAGTTATACATTTTCATTTAAAAAATCAATGTTTTTTTTTTTTTTTTTTTTTTTTTTTTTTTTTTTGCTTTTTTTTTTTTTTTTTCAAAATGAATTTAAAAAAATTTACGCCTCTTTTATTATGCCACTTCCACGCGGTTTTATTAGATGGCTTAGTGGTAGAATATTTTTTAAATGTTGTTTTAGTGTTTATGTCTGCCGATTATCTACACGTGAGATATAGTCCCGGGGGGGGGGGGGTCCTCCATGAAGGTTTTCTAAGAGAATCTAACCCATATTTACCCATGGATTTTCAAAGTTTGGAGAAAACACGGAAAACTCCGTGGCCGTCATACACTATTGAGTCGAACCCAACCCCTCTCGTTTACCAATTTAAGATTGATTGATTGATTGATTGATTGATGTCCGATTATCTGCGCTAGGGATATAGGACCAGGGGGGAATGCCCTTCGTGGGGGTCTTTCTAAGGGAACCTAACCCGTATTTACGCAAGGTTCGAAGAAAACCACGAAAACTCCGAACGGTTAGGCCGACAGCCGCGATTGGGTTCGAACCCAGCACCTGCCGTCTACCAGTTGAGAGGTCCGAACCTCTCGGCCACTGGTGGGGCTTACCAATTTAAGAGTAGAAACACTAGGCCACTGGTCGAGGCTGCATATTTAAAGATAAATAAATATGGATTTCTTTTAAAATTTTTAAAAGCTGTATTTTTTAAAGCTGTATATAACACCTATAAAAGGTAATATATATCATAAATATTCTTATAATATTTTTAAATGTAACTTTATATCATTTTATTTACTTAGCTACATCATCATCAATACATAATAGATTGGGTGGCGGAAACACATACATTCACCTTATAGAATTCATGGATAAAAATCTAGGATTAATTAAATTTCGATTCGCATTTTAAAACGCAATTGGTCTGCTTAGTCACATCTTAGTTGAAAACACTTAAAAACCCAATTTTAGTGGTTTACTCATAGGTTAACCATTATGTTTTCCGGCTCCTAATCCTCCATGTTTTTAACGTTTAGACTTTTGGGTGCAGGAAAGCACAATGTAAACCTACGAATCAAATGTTAAAATCATGATTTTAGGTGTTTTCCACACAGATATGATTTGGCTGACCGATTGCGTTTTAGTATGCAATTCGAAACTTAAGTAATCCTAGATTTCCATCTGTGAACTCCATAAGGTGATTGTTGTGAATTGGTCTGCTTAGTCACATCTTAGTTGAAAACACTTAAAAACCCAATTTTAGTGGTTTACTCATAGGTTAACCATTATGTTTTCCGGCTCCTAATCCTCCATGTTTTTAACGTTTAGACTTTTGGGTGCAGGAAAGCACAATGTAAACCTACGAATCAAATGTTAAAATCATGATTTTAGGTGTTTTCCACACAGATATGATTTGGCTGACCGATTGCGTTTTAGTATGCAATTCGAAACTTAAGTAATCCTAGATTTCCATCTGTGAACTCCATAAGGTGATTGTCTGTGCTGTCGCCTCCCCGTCTATAATTTAGAGTCCCGGTCGATCGAGTAATTGATAACAAAAGCTACGAAAGATACAAATTATTTTGAAACTTAATACATGCTGGCAGTTATTCGAGAAAATTTAAAGCAACGCTGTTTTTCATAAAGCATATTTAATAGAATGCAATATTTAATTGAATTTTATGCATAATTAATAATTTTATGTAACTTTGTTCCATTTGAAGAACAAATGGTTATTTCCAAAAGGCATTTCTAAAATTTACTACAATGTCAGCACAGTGTACACAAACCAAAGACATTTCATAAATATATGTAGGACAATTGTACCATAAAATTTAACTAATAAGAATGTATTTATTAAAACACAACACATTGCTCAGTGGTTCACAAAACAAGAATAAAACAAGAATTAAAGAGCATCGCAGAGATATAAAACAATATAAACAGAATACTGCCCTTTCTCGCTTCTACTTGGCGAACAAGGGTTGCCATATTAACTTTGATGAGGCCAAAATCATAGTTCCGTGCAATAACCCAGTTTAAGGTAAAATAATAGAATCTATCGAAATGATAGCACGAAACAATAAACCATGTAATGATAATTTATCCTACAATATACCAAAAATATGGCATAACATCATAAAATCTTAAAATTTTTATTTCATTGCAATATTTTAATTTTTACTCACGTGTAAGTGGCAACATTTTTAAACTTTTAATTCATTTCCATTTTAATTTATTAGAAATATTATCTCTCGATCAAGTTGCAAACTTAGTCCTTCCATTTTCATATTTTCCTGAAGACGCACGCAGAAGACGGCGCGAAACGTTGATATTTTTATTTTGTTTTAATTGTACTAGTGTACATTAAAATACTGGTTTTGTGCACCACTGAGCAATGTGTTGTGTTTTAATCAGTGTTGCCAGATTGTCGAAAGCCAATTTCCCCAAAGTTTCGGAAATTTTCCCCAAATCAGGGCTTTTTTCAGAAAAAGTCCCCAACGCAATTTCTACTCAAAAAGACAAGTTCTCAATTCTCAATTTTACGTTGCAAAATTTTTTTAACAAATTTAAACTCAATTTTTTCCCCAAATCAAGCATTTTTTTGAAAAAAATTCCCCATTTATGAAAAAAAGAATAAACGTTTAATCTCAATAGAATTTTGCATGCATATTTAGAGCTAAAAACAACAACAACAAAAAAGTTATACTTTTTTTTGTATAAATCTATACTATTAAATGAAATGTATTTCTGTCCGCGATAACAGAAGAATCTGTATCACTTATCTGAAAATTCAGATGGGGGATAGCCTAATTCAAATCATGACGAATCTCTAGTACATGTAAGCGGTGAGCACGTCTACGAGAATGATTTATATCTATTATTTCCGTATTTTATTTTCGTTTTCCAAACCAAAATCGAATTCGAAAGAGATCCAGTATTGGCAAATATCTGAAAGTAAAAATTGAAATTGTGATAACTATTCCCCAAGTTTTTCCCCAAATATATTCATAGTCCCCAAACATGTCCCCAAGATTTACTTATCTCCAAAAAATTCCCCTGGAGGTTCAAAATTCCCCAAAATGGAGACAAAATCCCCAATCTGTCAACTCTGGTTTTAATAAATACATTCTTACTAGTCAAAGACATTTCGTTAAAATTTCCGGTACTGTCACGTCATTATCTTTAAAGTTTTGAACGTAAAGCTTGGAGTGAAATACCAGCCGTCTATCACTCAGTTAGCTTAACAGGTAAAGCATTGGGCTTGTAAGCCAAGTATCTCGGTTCGATTCCCGGCCTGGGCAATTTTTCGCTCAGTTGGAAATATTCAATTCGTATGATAACATTACTAATCAGTTTGATTGTGCTACAATAATAGTATGATTCACTTTTGTTTCACTGGTTCATAAAAAAAGCATTTATTGTTGCGTGTTGTAGCACTTTTTAATCTTTTTTTTTTTTAAGTTATAAGTAAGTTTCCAAAAAATGCATCAGAATTCTTTATTAATTTGATTAAATTTCAACACTTCTGGTCAATAATCAAATTTCAACTCATCCTTTTATAAAAAAAATAATAAAATTATATTTAACTTTCCAAAAATCGCCTGTCACTAATTTAAATAAGCACATCATTCAAAGTCCTGTTTGACAGAGAAAATGAATATAAAAACTATGAAAGACAGAAACTACCTTAAAACTTTCAAAAAATGAAATGCTTATCGCAATAACACACGTTGGCACATATTCAAGAAAATTTAAAGCAACGCTGTTTCACAATTTTATGAATACTTTAAAGTGATTTATGCTACTCTGTTCCATTAGAAAAATCAATTATTGTTTTCAAAAGGACATACTTAACGCACCTAAAATATTGTAGGGGGTTCTACAACTTTTTAAACTTTTCCCCAGACTCTTATGAAATGTTTTAAATAATTTTCAAAAATTGCATTCGAAATGTGAATTGGTATGACTTAATTTTTACACATTTGATCAAAATCAATAATTTACTCCTTATTTTATAAAATAGAAATGTATCGGAAATCTTTATTAATTAATTTAGTTAAATTTCAACACATTTGTCAATAGTTAATAGTTAATAGTTAATAGTCGACAATAGTTAATAGTTTTATAAAATAGTATCAAACTATATTTATCTTTCCAACAATCATCTGTGACACTAGTTTAAATAAGAACATCATTTGCAATCCTGTTTGATCAAGCAAATGAATACTATAGCTATAAAAGACTGAAACTACCTTAAAACTTTCAAAAAAGGAAATGCTTATCGCAATAACACACGTTGGCACCTATTCAAGAAAATTTAAAGCAACGCTGTCTCTCAAAAAGAAATTTTATGCGTACTTTAATTAAAGTGATTTATGTTACTCTGTTTCATTGGAAGAATCAATGATTGTTTTCAAAAGGGCATACTTAACACATCGAAAATAATTTTAGCGGACTCTTACCACTTGCTTAAACATTTTCCTAAACTTTTTTTAAATGTTTTTAATAATTTCCGAAAATTGCATTTGAAATGTGAATTGATATGATTGAATTCTACACATTTATTCAAAATCAATAACGGACTCATTTTTTTTTTTTATAAAATAGCATCAAATTATCTTTAACTTTCCAACATGCAACTGTAACAGTAATTTAAAAAGCACATAATTTATAATTTCATTTGATCGGGCAAATGAATACTAAAGCTATAAAAGACAGAAACCACTTTAAAACTTTAAATAAAGTTGCTTATCTCAATAATACACGCGGGCACATATTCAGAAAAATTTAAAACAACGGTGTTTTTCAAAAGAAAATTTTATGAATATTTGAAATAGACTTAAGTTACTTTGTTTCGTTTGAAGTACAATGATTGTTTTCAATAGAACGTTTCATAATATTTTATGTGTGTTTCATAGTATTCTTTCATATAATTTAATTTTTAAAAAATGCTCGGAAATAGGATATTTAAAACGAGATATTTATGAAATTTTTTTTTATTATATGAGGAGCCCAGAAGCCAAGGGGTACAAGTGACAAAATGTCGATTTGGAGTAAATTGAGTTTAAAGATAATTGATGTTAAATTGGAACATCAATAACAATTGACTAAATTGAAATAGGAAACATCTGCTTGTTGCATTCTAATCTTTGAACTCTCATTTCAATAACTGTTAAAAAAATAGAGTACAATTTTCTTTAAATGTATAATTAATCAATATTGTTTGTTTTTCGAAAAAAGTGGTTTATCTCTATAACTCCCCAAATAATCAGAAAATGACCTATATTTCTTTACCTGAAATGAAAAAAGCATATTTCCAGATACCCTGTGCACTTAACTCAATTTTTTCAATTTTGTCACTTATACCCCTTGGCTTCTGGGGTCCTCATATATAATTACCTATGAAAAGATCATATACATTATAAATATTCCATTAACCCTCTGCACTCTAGAGATGACTCTCACTCACCACTAGTGTTTTCGGGTATCCCTCTTAAATCGGAGCACCAAATGCTTTGAAAACCACTAATATATGGCGACTTATTTCGCTATCTGTTTGGTTGGTTGGTTGGTTGTGTTTATGACGGCCTGCATAAGCATATGGGTCTCTTTTACTTACCCATCATACGTAGTATAGGGTAAGTCTTGCAATCGTTTTGAAAATCGAAAAAAATTTTTTGACGGATTTACACGTTTCAGATACTGGAGATTCCGAAAAACTTATTTTTAGAAAAAAATTTTTGCCGTCCGTCCGTCTGTGTGTCTGTCTGTCTGTCTGTCTGTCTGTAACCGCTCTATCTCCCGAACAAATTGAGATAGAGACTTGAAATTTTGTATGTACTTAGTATGTAAGAATGGGACGAAGCCTATTTAATATCAGTAACCTCGATTATCCGGAACTATTTTTTTCGGACTCTCGAAAAATTCGTTCTGATGAAAGGTATATAAAAATTTTCGAATTCTTTTATTTTAAGGAATGGACGTAAAAGGCAATAAAATAACACAAATTTTGCATAAAAAATAAAGTCAATCGGATTATTAGTTGTTGAGATATATCTAATCCTATTTTCCACATTCTTTGATTTTTCATGACCCTGTATTTCATTCAAATTTCAATTCAAGGATATCTTTTAATTGGAAATGAGATACTTAATTCGATGCAAGAAACCGTTAGTGAATATGATTATTATTTTTGGAGTTATAAGGATGTTTCTATTACGCAATTCGGTGCTACTTGAATAGTTTGGCGTTTCATACAATTTATCGAAATTGGGTCATCAGAAATTCATTAATAGAGCATGATTATGTGTTAAAAATACTTAAATATACGTTTATATTTTGTTTTGGAATTGTAATGCATTTTATGTGTTACGTTTTCATATATTGTGCTATGCATATCCATGATGGGTAAGTATTACGATGGCCTCCAACGACTAGTTTTAATACTTGCTGAGTAGGGTGGAGCGAAAAAAAATTTTTTTTGAAAATCAAAAACGGGTAGGTGCCAAAAGTTGCCTTTATACTAGTACATTAACTGCGTGAAATTTTACCGCTGAAAAAAAATGGCTTAAGTCTGCGTTTTTGCTCCAAAAATCGAAATTTTGAGTAAAATTTGTCATTTTTTGACATTTTTTCAAAAAAATTAAAAAATTCCTGCAGAGCTAGTTAGTATTTAAAAGTGTTGCTTAGACCATTATATTTATCTGCTTAACATATTTAAACTATAAAACAATATCTGTAGACTGTATAATTGGAGCAAATCTGACAACTTTTTGTGAAAAATCAGCGTTAACCTCTCTATTGGAGCATACGACGAAATGTTCTTTTGAATGCATTTCTTACCTAGCTGCTTTCAAAACTACTGTGTATATAACTTATAGAGGTGGTTGCATTATCCCACCCGTCTCAACCACCAAATCATCTAGGCCCAGTGTTTTATTTATGTATTGAATTGTTACTTTTTTCCCGAAGACGAGTATAAGTTTTTTATATATCAAAGTAATTTATCTCTTCTTTGTATTCACTGACTTTGGATGATTTGGATTGCTGGTGTGACCTGCTGCACGTATATTTTTATACCATGTATAACGGAAGAGAAGCTGAGTAATGTATTGGGTATGTTCTTAATTGAACCTATTCAGCAGTCTGTTATCTTCATTAAATTTTCATGCAATTAATACATTATGATTGGAAGATCTGTTACCACAGCATTTTTTCAATCTATTACATTTTATATGTAATGATTTTCCTAAAAATTCATTGTATGAATTCAATTTTTAGTATGTCATCATTTACTGTACTTATTACATTGAATATATTTTGAGAAGCTGGCTGCTTAATATTATGACGATCGTCACAGAGGATTGCAAACAAAATTTGCGTGTAAAACAACAATATTTCTAAAGAAGTTTTAGTATGTTTTATGTCGTTTCCTGTGTTGTTCCATAGTCTAGTAATTTTTAATAAGATTTTAGATCTATTATTTAGGTGTGTAGTACATTTGGTATAAAACATCCCGCGGTATAAACTTGGATTATACATTTTGTGAGTGAACATATAGACGCTGATTGCTAATCTGTGCTTAAGCGTAAAGCGGAAAATTTTATTAACTTTATGAGCTGTCTTTTGTGTGAGATGTTTTCTAAACTCCTATTCCCCATTCTTTCTGAGAAATAGCTTTCCTTATGAATTAGCTTTGCAATCTCTGACAGAAATTTCTAGTCTGTTCTGAGTATCTTTTTCTCAATTTTAGAAAATATTTTTTTTTTTAAATTATTCTCTATTTTATAAAAAAAAAAAAAAAAAAAAAAAAAAAATGCAATAGGAAGTGAATGGTACGTAGACAAATATTTTCCTTATTGATCCAGTGAATCCATGTAGCTAGAACATTTTATATCGACTTCTCTAATAAGTGGCGCAGAGGAAATTCACTGGAGTTGAAGTAGCGAATGATTCAATATTATACACAATTCTAAGCTTACCCCATGCAAAATGGTTCACAGTGACAAATAAAATTCTCCTAATTTTAAATTAGCACTTATAGTCGATTAGAATCCGTACATTCCCTCATAAAGTACTATGCATTATATGTTTATGCCCAGGACATTTCACCATCAAATGTTGTCCACTCATAAAAAGAGGATCTAAAAGTTAATAGGAAATTACCTGGATACCAAAACACTTAGGAAACTGCATAAAACTAATGCAAAAAAAAGTTATTCACAACAGCGGTTGCTTTACACATGGAGAACAAATTTTCATTGCAATTCTCGCTGACGATCACCATCACATTAAACAGCTCGCTTCTCAACATATAAAAAATGCAAAAGTAGAATAAATGATGGCATACAATTGTTGAAATATCTGAAACCATCTTTGAAGCAAATCATTACGTAAAAAAAATACAATTGACTGAAAAAATGTTGTGGTAACAGAACTTCCAATCACTATTCATCAACTGAATGTAAGTTTGATAAATATAATAGATGGCCGAATAGATCCCTTTAATAGATTCCCGTGCATTACTCTGCTTGTCATTTTTTTTTTGTATAAACTGTAAAAATATACCTGAAGATAGTTACAGCAGCATGTGGATGCAAAGAACAGATGAACAAGGTGGAAGCATCGAAAACATGCCAAATTTTTATAAAGAAAATCACAAATCAATGTATAAATAAAACACTGTACTAAGATGATCGAATAGTTGGGCCGGGTGGTATAGGAAATATAGCCACCTCCACGACGCATGTCCAAGGTAGTTTTGAAAACAAGAGCTGTATTGAAAACAACAATTCGTTGTATGACCCAATAGAATGGTAATGCTGTTTTCTTACTAAAAGTTGCCTGTTTTGCTCCAGCTATAGGGATTAAACATATTGTTTTATAGTTTAAATATGTTAAGCAGATAAATGCTAAGCAACACTTCTAAATACTAACCAGCTCTGTAGGAATTTTTTAATTTTTTTGAAAAAATGTCAATAAATGACAAATTTTACCCAAAATTTCAATTTTTGGAGCAAAAGCGCAGACTCAAGCCATTTTTTTTCAGCGGTAAAATTTCACGCAGTTGATGTACTAGTATAAAGGCAACTTTTGGCACCTACCCGTTTTTGATTTTCAAAAAAAAATTTTTTTCGCTCCACCCTATTGCTGAGGGTACGGTAGAAAGGCGGGATTTCGTAACCATCAGCAGCGTTTTGTCTGCGATGCATTTCGGCTCAAAATTCCTCCTTTCAGCGGCACTTCTTAGTATTTGGCCAACTTAGCTATGTAATTTCCCTCAAAGTTGCCTCCTTTTTATTGCTAAGTCAGTGTTGGCACAAAAACGATCCAGCCCCATTCCGTCAAGCATGGTGAGTGTGTGTGGTGTGTACAGCGCTAAAACAAAGAAATTTAACTCAGGCAATAAACAACTCAGACCAGCAGCCATTAGCCATATCAGCCGACCCGAGCGCTTGCCGTGGTAGACCGCCTCATGAGGCGATCAGGCGAATTCCGCCTCGCTGGCCAGGCAACTCAAACCCGTTTAACTGGGCCAAATCCCGGTAGGTAGGGGCCTGGTCAGTGGTCTCCGAGACTTGGTTGCCAGTTTTGGCCTCTTTTTTTTTAATTTTTAAATCTGAAATTTTTACTTTCATTCCAGAAAATCTGTATGGTTTTGGTTTTCTTTACTTAGTGACAGACGTTTCCTAAATACCTAAATTAATTATTTTTCTTTCAGAATTTCTGATGTGAATTCGAGCTTTTAAATTGAAAGTAGAGGCCAATCTGGCAACCCAGCTCCGAGAGTATGGGTCAAAGAGGGAATGCCCTCCGTGGGGATCTTTCTAAGGGAACCGAACCACTTAACGATTAACCACTTAACTGATTTTTTATTGCTACCTTTAACACTATTTCTTTAATGTTGGCTGCGGACATACTCAGTTTTTGTAGAAAGTAAAGGAAAAATAGTTACAAAATTGTACATTATTCTACCTTTCTAATGTCATTTTCCCGTAACAATTGGAAAAATATATACTATAATTAAAATACGAGCTATTTTGAAAAAATATAAATGAATGATTTCTGATAGAACATGGAGCTATTGTAAACTATATTAAGTTTATAAGTATCTATATTGATGTATAACTTATAAGTATCTATATTGATTTTACAGACAAATGGAGGCATGTGAATCAATCATTAGAGAGCGATTTATTTTTTCTAACAATATCCCGGATTGATTTGATTTATTTTTTGTCGATTTTCTTGAATGACGATATCGCTTTTTGCTAAATTTACGTATTATTTTGGGATAGGGACGTCATATGCATACTTTTTTGTAGATATTGTTTAAAGACTGTATCGTAAATGTGAAATTTTTCAGAGGATGTGAATGTCTTAATTTTATATAATATAAAAACGTTTGTTTTAAATCTTAAAATTGAAATATGTTTTGTACTACCTGTACTTATTATATATACAGGGTGATTCCAATTTTTTTTTTTACAATAAAAAAGGGGTGATAGTACACATCAAGAAAAACAATATTAAATAGGAGACCAGGGGTCCAAACCGTTTTCGAAAGGAAATAGCCGCCATTAAAGTTTAGGGGCCAAAATTTCAAATAAACATAAAAAACGGAAAAATCGGTCGATTGATTTGCGGTTTTCACTAAAATTATTCTTTATGTCGGCATTTTCTTGAAATAAAATTATAAAGATAAATTTCAAAAAATGCCGATACAGGGCGCTTTAGACTTTGGAGTAACGAACAACTATTTTTTGCAGGTATATTTTGCATCTCATTAAATGTTTTCGTAAGCTTAGACTCAAACTTAAATTTTGAGCTCAAATCCTGAAAGTGGGAGAGGTTAACTAGCACAAACTGAACTGTGTTCAGAGGGTTCAAATTTCAAATGATTATAAAAAAACGGAAAAATTGGTTCATTGATTTGCGTTTTTCACTAAAACTATTCTGTATGTTGGTATTTTCTTAAAAATAAATTATAAAGATAAATTTCAAAAAATGTCGATAGAGGGTGCTTTAGACTTTGGAGTAACGAACAACTATTTTTGCCGTTATTTTTTGCATCTCATTAAATGTTTTCGGAAGCTTTGACTTAAACTTAAATTTTGAGCTCAAAATCTGAATAGTAGGGAGTAGTTAAGTAGCACAAACTGAACTGTGTTTAAGGGGGGGGGGGGTTCAAATTTAAAATAATTATAGAAAATGGAAAAAATTTGTCGATTACTTTGCGGTTTAAAATAAAACTATTCTTTAAGTCAGTATCTTCTTGAAAATAAATTTTAAAGATAAATTAAAAAAAATTCCATTAGAAGGCGCCTTAAACTTCAGAGTAACCAACAATTAATTTTAATCATAATTTTTTTGTTGTTATTAAATGCTTGCAAAAACTTATTAAATGTTTTCGGAAGCGTAGATTTAAACTTAAATTTTGAGAAGAAAGTCTGAATAATTAGGAGTAGTTAAGTAGCGCAAATTGAAGTGCCTTCAGGAGTTGAAATTTAACACTCCCCCCTCCTCGATCGCAATTCAATTTTTCGCTACTTAAACACTTCCAACGATTCAGAATTTGAGCCTAAAATTTAAGTTTATGCATTTGAAAGCATTTAATGAGATTAAAAAAATAACAGTTAAAAATAGTTATACGCTACTCCAAAATCTAAGGCGCCCTCTATCGGAATTTTGTGAAATTTATCTTTAAAACTTTTTCAAGAAAATGCTCATTTAAAAATTAGTTTTAGCGAAAACCGCAAACGAATCGACCAATTTTTCCGTTTCTTATAATCATTTGAAATTTGAACCCTCTGAACACAGTTCAGTTTATCTACTTAACCACTCCCTACTATTCAGATTTGGAGCTCAAAATTTAAGTTTAAGTCTAAGCTTACGAAAGCATTTAAAAGATACAAAAAATAATGCCAAAAAAGAGTTGTTCTTTACTCCAAAGTCTAAAGCGCCCTCTATCGGCATTTTTTGAAAATTATCTTTATAATTTATTTTTAAGAAAATACTGGCAAAAAGAATAGTTTTAGTAAAAACCGCAAATCAATGAACCAGTTTTTCCGTTTTTTATAATCATTTGAAATTTAAACCCTCTGAACACAGTTCAGTTCGTGCTACTTAACCTCTCCCACTTTCAGGTTTTGAGCTCAAAATTTAAGTTTGAGTCTAAGCTTACGAAAACATTTAATGAGATGCAAAAAATACCGGCAAAAAATAGTTGTTCGTTACTCCAAAGTCTAAAGCGCCCTTTATCGGCATTTTTTGAAATTTATCTTTATAATTTTATATCAAGAAAATGCCGACATAAAGAATAATTTTAGTGAAAACCGCAAATCAATCGACCGATTTTTCCGTTTTTTATGTTTATTTGAAATTTTGGTCCCTAAACTTTAATGGCGGCTAGTTCCTTTGGAAAACGGTTTGGACCCTTGGTCTCCTATTTAATATTGTTTGTCTTGATGTGTACTATCACCCCTCTTTCATTGTAAAAAAAAATTTGGAATCACCCTGTATATATTACATATATTCATCGAAAAATACATTAAATTGTGAAAAGACATAATTCCTGCTTTATAGTTTTTTTATTATTATAATTTAGCAGGTTTACTGTTTTAAATTTCTTTTTAGCTCTGTCGTTAAAATTTGAGATGCTAACAAAAAAGTTTTCTTCCAAAACCATGACATTTGATATGAAAAATATATTAAATTTACACTTTATTCAATCTTAATAATGCTCACGCAAACCTGTTTAGCAAGAAAAAAAAATATATAATAACACTTTGATATTCGTGAGGGAAGAATATCATTCATTAAATTCACGAAAAAATGCGGTATATCTTGAGAAAATAAGAATCTAACTCATTTAGAATGCAAATATAACGCAGGTTAAAAATTTCAAAATGGCTGGTATGGTAATATTTAAGCGTGAAAATATTCCAGGTGTTGAAGTATCTAAAGTTTATCGTTGTTTGTTTGTTTGCTTGTTTGTTTTTTAATGATTATAACAAAGCATGAAAGAAATAGTAAAGTAAAATAGAATTTAAATGTAACTTTTAAAGATATATGAATAGAAAAACCATACAAAATTACGTAAACTTAAGAGACAAACTATCAAATTTATGACAGCTATTACCGCTTTTAGCAGATATTTAATGTTTGATTTTCTTTGAATAGAATAACTTTAATTTAGGGGATGTATCTATATAACGATATCATTTTAGGGAGGGGGATCTGGCGCATGATATCATGAGATATCTCTAGGGGGAGAGGGGGGTTGCATTTTGATATCGATGTCCTTTTTGATTGTCCAAAATTGTCTCCTTTTATATATAACATGGGCTTTGGCTCAAAATAGCATATTGTCTTTTTTTTAGTCCGTTATCTTCTTTTAAGAAAATACAAAGTTATTATTAAAATCACTAAATTATTATAAAATTATTTATTTCTAAAATATAGGATAAACCAACATTTAGCATTCCTATTCATCTCCTTATGTATATGTATTCACATCCATATATAATTACGGTTCAATATTTGGCGTATATATAAAATGAAGCTTGTGTTTACCCAATGAGCCAAAACCACTGTATTAATACTAGTGTCTTTGGTGGAAATTTACACCTTGTTATTAAGTCAAATTATATAAATAACTACTTAAAAGGTGTTGCAAAAATATAGATATTATTTATTTATTTTACTTGAGATCTTTCCAATGCCTACGCATGCATTATCAAAGGAACATAAAAGAAGATAATTGATTAGAAAATAAAAAACATAAAAAAACAGTCCGCGCGTATAAACAAAGTCACGATGAATTCATCGAAACACCAAGGATATTGTACCAGAGTTTACTGTTACTGTTTGCAATGACGTCATTTCATATAATATTCCAACACTCTGGTACAATAAATATTCTTGGTGTTTCGATGAATTCATCGTGACTTTGTTTATACACGCGGACTGTTTTTGTTTTTGTTTTGTTTTGATGTTTTCTATTTTGTAATCAATTATCTTCTTTTATGTTCCTTTGATAATGAATGCGTGGGTATTCGAAAGATCTCAGGTAAAATAAATAAATAATAGCTATATTTTTGCAACATTTTTGAAATAGTTATTTGTATAACTTGTGTTTACTAATAAATAAAAGACAAGAATGTTGTCCACTTGTTTTGTTGATAAGAATTTCTATCTGCAATCTCATTCCACCCCTCCTCCGTTAATGGTAAATGCATTATGTAACAGAAAGTTGTTATAAAATGCTTTTAAATAATAACTATTTCTTTTAAGTGTTATTTGAATAAAGCGATATTTTATTGACTTTGCTTCATTTGAATCAATAAAGTATATGAAAATTAAATTTATCTAGTTTTTTACATAACTCCAAACGAAAGAACAAATTTTTTTAAATACATGTTGATATTATTACCGGGGGGGGGGGGGTTGAGGGGGTCCAAAATTACCAAAATTTGATAACGTTATATTTGCACAGCCACTTATGTTATTTACATTGTAAAAAATACCTGTAAAGTTACTACGCTTTTTCTGGGAAACTGAGATTCTTAGAACTTTTTATATAACAGTAACAGCAAAAATTCATGTAACAGATTCTGTTGCTTAAAAAAAGTTTCGTAATTTAACGATACATTGTTATAGTATTGTTATAAATCCGCAAATAAATATGTAGAATGTTGAATTTATCTTTTTAAAAGGTAATACTAAAACTACACTATGTGTAAATTACTTAAAGATGACAAAAAATATTTTTGAAAGGTGTTAAATTACCGTGTTTACTCGTGTATACGGCACACACGTGTATAACGCGCACTTTACAAGAAAAAATGGTGATTTTTTTAAAATCTCGTATATAATGCTCACCGGAAATTTGATATGCAAGTGAATGGATGATAAAAGGAATTTCAGTAGAAAAAGTCGAAACAAACATTACACCAGGCCGAAAAACAAAGTGAAAATACATTTTTAGACTTCGACTAGGGAGTAAACGACGATGTATAGGAGTGAGTGGCGGCAATGAGAATTGCTGATTAGCGTTTAAATAATATTACTAGCACTGTTGTATAAAAAACTTCAAGGAGTGAAATAAAGATCCAATAATACTTCAGATTTTCCGAGTTTTAACGTCTTCTTTGAATAATTTCTTGATTTATTTATATATTGTGCGATTACATCTAGCAGTAAAAGAAAATATTCCGTGTATAACGCGCATCTAGGAGTTTTGCCCCAATTGTTTGGGGAAAAAAGTGCGCGTTATACACGAGTAAATGCGTATTTTTAATCCTTAGTACTTTCAACTGTAAACACAGCCATCTACACTGTAAAAAAAATAGTGTCGATCTACTAAAAAAACTTTAGCGATCCTTGTAATTACTAAAAAATTTTTAGTAATCTTAGTCGGTTACAAGAAAATCTGTAAGAATTACTAGAAAAAAGTTAGCAACGAATAGAGTTAATAATTTTATATTTTTAATAGCTATAACTAAAGCTCACTTGGTGTGGCCTTGATAGCATAGTGATTATAGTAGCGGACTCCAGGCTAAAAGGTCCCGGGTTCGATACTGGCCACTGCCAAATACGCCCCGAATGTATGCAATGTAAATACTCGTTAATAAAGGGATTGTGAATATCCTGACGGACAAGTAGCAATGTTTGGTGCTGCCATCTATTGCGGTTTTGCCGAAAATCTTCCGCTCCAGAAGTCTGGATGCAGCTCGAAGGAAGCTCCTGCCCTTCGAGCCCACGTAATGGTTATTAAAATTAATTTTGGAGCTATTACTAAAATTTGCTTAATGGCTCATACTAAAAATTTTTAAGTTAGTTATACAAAAAATTCTTTTGTTCAGTTTACAAAAGAAATACTTGTTTCGCTTGCAAAAAAAGTTTGTAATGGTTACTAAAAAATTCTGTGGAATACAAATTTACTAAAACATTTTTAGTAACCTCTTGAATTTTTTTTACAGTGTACCGAGAATACCGAGAATGTGATATAAATCAGCAATGATACGTAGTTATGTTGTTGTATAAATCAAAAACAATAAACATTTAAAGAAGAATGTCTCAATCTCGTATTTTTCATTATTTAAGAAGAAATTGTTTGCACCTCAGTCAGAAATTTATTTAAACTATTTGTTGGTACTAATTCACGTCTATTTCACGTCTATTTCATTCCAAGGTTTCCATACCTGAAATAAAAATATGGGAACTTATTTCTTTTTAGATTATTTTCTGTTCACGCAAAATGTGATCACTAATGCTTCCTCTGTATATAAAATATGATGATTGTAGTTGTATTGATTGATATTTCGTTCTCGCAATTCCACAGTCACTTGGCATTTATCGGCAAGGGTAGTTTCGCACAAAATTAATTTCATTTTTGTTGTAATTAGGATGGCGTGTGGTCAGATAAAAACATAGTCAAAAAAGATGTTAAAAAAAGTATTTTTTAAAAAAGATAAATTCGCTATATCTAATCTCTATGTATTATTCGAAGTATTTTCAATAATAAGAATACGCGTAGTTTCCACTTTTTTTTAACTGCGTTTTTCTCTGACCATTCGCCACTCTGTGTAACTAGTAAACGATGTGCAGTCGAGGGAGACACCAAGGTGCGCCGCACTATTTCTTATTTTAGCAACCTTTGCACTGGTTTTTAGCTCACAGGCTATCATAGCCTGAGAGCTTATGTGCCCGCACATGTTCTGTATGTACAGTGGCGGTCATATGTTTCCGGCCAGCAAAAATTTTTCAGTTAATTTGTAAGTATACCCATATGAAGAGGAATCTCAAAGCGATACTTATACATTTTATTGACATAATAGTTAGGAATTTACTTATAGAAGAACGTCTAAATATCAAAAAATTTAATTGACAAAATTAAGTATAAAAGAAAACGCATGTTCTCAAAAGTTCCCCGCCACTTTCACAAGTTCGTAAAAAAGAGGTATTGTAATAGAAAATTACAGTGATCAACAACATTTACAAGTACTATTTTATCGTATTACTATTTTATTAGCTTTAGTAATAAGTACTGCTGCGCAGCAACGTGACATTCATACAATCAACGGTTAAAGATCGTCTATGGTACATTTTTTCCACATTTCTTACAATTTTGGCGAAATTTCGACTGAGTTGGAATATGTATAGTTTCGCAGACTTTTGCTAACTTCTTTCCAAAAATTTTCTATTGGATTCATGGTGGGCGTTTGCGCTGACCATTTCAAAAACGAAATTTTTTGTGCGAAAGCTATTGCTTATCGAAGCTTGCATACATTATTTATGTCGTTATCATGTTACGAAAAATAGTTGCGACCAAATTTTTTTTCTCTAATAAGGCAAAAAATGGTCTTGCAAGATATCCTTATACATTGTATCATTCATATGGCTGTGGATTTCAAATAATGGACCGACACTCCTTTAAGAAAATACTCCCCACGGCATAACATGTCCTGCGCCATGCTTCATTGTAGGAATAACATAGGTCGAATCATAACCTTTTGTTGTTAGGTCATCGTATGTAGTGTCTGCCATCACTACCAAAAAAAATTTCAAATTCGATTAATAGGAAAAATAGAATTTTGTCCAGTTTTCACTTGACCAGACTTTGTGTTCCTAGGAAAATAAAAGTAGGGTACGTCGGTAATTTTTTTTTTTTTTTTTTTTTTTTTTTTTTTTTTTTTTTTTTACCTCTGAAAATTTTTTAACACCGACTCTTCCATAAAGTTATTTACCGGGGTCACCCGAACCTCTGAAAGTCCTGAAAGCCATGGCCATCTGTATATAGTTTTTAAATATCTTTTACAATCGATTTTACCTATCGATAACTTAGCCGCAATATCTCGAGAAGATTGGCCTTTTAACGACAAACTAATCGCTCATTTATGAATAATAATTGTTGAACTTTTCAAATTTGACTTAAAACTATGCTATACACATTGATTCATTCATAAACACAACCAAAAAACACTTTACGGATAGTAAAAATCTAAAGAATGATAAGTGGCCGGAAACTTTTAAAAACATGCGTTTTCTTTTATACTTAATTTTGTCAATTAAATTTATTGATATTTACACGTTCTTCTATAAGTAATTTCCTAACTAATATGTCAATAAAATGTATAAGTATCGCTTTGAGATTCCTCTTCATATGAGTATATTTACAAATTAACTGAAAAATTTTTGCTGGCCGGAAATATATGACCGCCAATGTATGTTCGTACGTGCGTAACGTGATAACTCATGATAACTCATGATAAAGATATCCGATCGACTTGAAATTTTGTATATAGATATATCCTGACAAGGCGCTTCCCTGATTAGTTTTTGGAGTTCATTCGATAAGTACAAGAGGGGGGGACGGGGGGCTCATGCCCCTCTCCTTACTTGATATAAATGGGTTTTTCATGCAGAATTAAGTTTTCGTTCAAAATTTATATATAGGATCATTCTGATGAGGCGATTCCGTGACTGTTATTAGGTGTTCATTGAATAAGTATAAACAGGGGGAACGGGGGTTCTAATGCTCCTGCCCTTAATTTATATAAATGGGTTTTTCAAGCAGAATTTTCAGATTTCGTTCAATTCTCTGAATAGTTTTAGAAATTTAATGGTTAAGTACAAAAAAGGGGAATACAGAGCTACCAAGTCTCCGGCTTTTTGGATACCAGTATTTTAATAGAGAAAATGTTGTTTTATTTAATTGGAACATTTCGGCGATTTAAAGGAACAATATTTCCTCTAAAATAATACTGGTATTCAAAAAGCCGGATATTTGGCAACTCTTGGGATAACACCTCTTAAATTATATTAATGCTAAATGGGTTTTTATTAAGAATTATCTGATTTGCTCTTAATTTTGGATACATATTTTTTATATGATAAAGCATGTCTTTGATAGTTTATGAGGTTCAATGATTAAGTATTAAAAAGAGGAAAGAGGAGAACAGTGTCCCTTCATTTTTTTTTTTTCGAACGGAATTAACCCTTGAAAATATAAGGCTGTAATGTACAATTAAAATGCGTATCCTGTGAGCTCAATGCCATCAGTGTAACTGGGTAATATTCTTTTTATTTGTTCCTTGATAGTTGTAGGATAAACGCTTGCTTAAGTTTATCCGAAAAATGTTTTTGCAAATGTTTACAGAGGAGAAACTATCACGTATAATAGGACAAAATTATTATCAAACTTTTAAATGATAAAAGTATTACGGCTTCCCCATAACCTTGGATGTCGCGCGAATCCATGGTACATTCTACAGTACTTTAGGTTTGCCGTTTTGGAAACACATGAAAATCGTCTGTTGTTGTTTGTTTATCGGCAATCACAGAGGACCTATCGTGTGTTCGCTGGATCCACATTCTTTAATTAAAATGTAAATATAATGTGTAAATAATTTGTATATAAAGAATTTTAAGTATTAGTCGTAGTAATTGAACGAGCGACCAAATTAGTATTTAAAAATACTCGCAACGTTCCCCACTTCGTTCCAAAAAGATTACTTAAAAAATTATTATATTTATTATTTATTTATAGTATATTCCAAATTTTAGTGTTTAAAATATTTCGTTATTGCAGTTTCATAGACATTCGCTCTTTAGGATGCGAGTTTGATTATGCGCATAATTAATTCGAAAGTTGTTCACATCTTGTTTGATAATTAAAAAAATACAGACTCATAAAAACTCAAAACACACATTAAAGGAAACTTAAACTATATCACGCTTTATTAAGCTCTCGTGGTTTTTAAATTTTTCTAGAACAGAAAATAAACAATATAAACAAAATAGAACGTTCCATTTTCTGAAAAATATACTTGCACAGAAAATACTGGCACTCAGTTTTAGCAGATGACAAGAGTATCGCAGACGACAAAATTAATTATAACTCGTATACAATTGTAACCATCAAGATTATTTGGCATTTTCCCCTGCGGCTGGCTAATAGAAGAATGTGGTAACATTATTTTTTTTAATTTATTCTATGTTCTAATTTGATTTAAAAGTTGTATTCTCACAAGTATCATATCCGTTTCTAATTACAATTGTTTATATGATTTCTAATTTTTAATCCTAGCATGTCAGAAAATGAATAAAAATTCTTTTACAAAATTACACCTTTACATACAAAAATTAAGCACAATTAAATAAAAGAGTATAAAACGAAAATCATTTATTTCCGGAAAAAAGAAAACATGTGATATGAAGAATATACTAAATCTAAATAAACTTTATTCATTCCAAATTTCGCTCACGCAAACTTGTTTAAAACAAACATAAAACACAAAATTTCATATTCATGAGTATATCATTAAATTCACAGAAAAATGTGCAGAGAAAATAAACTTAACTCATTTAGAATGCAAATAAAATGCTTCTTAAATAAAAAAAAAAGCGTTGAATCATAAATTTCCGAAAAAGTTGATGTTTCATGATTTTTTTAACCATATGGAAAATAGTTGTTTTTGTCAATCGAGAATAGAGGCATATCTGAATGCTTGTGATGTCTGGATTTTATTCGTTTTCTGATTGGTCTATGTTTAATGTCCAGAATTGGAATACTTCTGTTGCCATGATGACAAAAAAAAAAAAAAATAGGGTTGATAATGTACAATAAGATATACTAAGTTTTTCTGTGGAACAAAAAGTTTATGTATTTTTTCAGTTGAAAAATGTATAGGGTATCTCACTCTATCCTGAACTACACTGTTAAAAATAAAGGTGACAAACCGGTGCCATTTGGGACCCGGAGGTGAAAAGGCGGTGCCATTTGTAACCCTAGGGTGTCGTAAGAGCTTGAATATGCGGTTGGGGTGACGACAGATCTGTTACTGGATGATGGGAGCTAAATAAGGTGCCATGCACTTCGTAACCACCTCATCGGGTGACTGGCAACTTGCGCATGCGCTATGACGCGTGTCTTTCTGCTTTCTGTGTCGGCAAGTAAAGTTTACGGGTATGAGCAAATCAAAACATGGCAGTGTGTAAATTGGCGATATAAACTGAGGACTAACCACTGAGCTACAATGAAACAGCAATGAGGACTTAACGATCCGATTTGCGCGACCAGTGAACCGGGCAAAGTCTGATTAAAGGTAAGATTTAACTTTATTTTATTTTATTTTATTGTTACGTTAATTTATCGTACATCCCTATAAGTAATGTCATAAAAAAATAGTAAATTAGATTTTTTTGTTAGTATGATTGATTGTTAGGTTTATTATGTGAAGCTACAAGCTACACTCTCATCAAAATATCCGCTTGCTAATGTTAAACCTATGAGGTAGTTATTTTACAATTTCTCGTTTACATGTCAATATTTTTAAATGATTTATCGAGGCCTTAGCTACCGAGGAGCAATTGGAGCAAATTTCTCTAGACACGGGAATCCTAAGGGCGCACAATTAGAAAGAGCGAAATGAAAGATTGTAAAAATATTTACATATTTTTTCATTACAAATCAGTTATTATAGACGAATCTTGTTGCAATCGGAATATTCTATGACCATTTTACCTTGTGTTTAAACTCAACTGTTTAGATTTAACCCTTAACTGCTGTTAGTGGTCTCAGACACCGTGAGTTTTTCACGTTTCACAGTTTAACTTGTAATTTTTAGTTTAACTATAGATACTGGTCAATTTTTTTTAGTTTGGAGTCTTATTACTACCTCTAAATACTTTTGAATAGCTGAATTTGATTTTTAATATTCTTGTACATAAAGTTTAATACATAAATAGTATTCTGAGAATTAATGTAACATTTTATTCATCTTCAGATTAAATGGTCTGACAGACAGCTCACAGTAGTTATGTAACAATTTTTGTCAGAGCAGTTAAGATTAAAATATGTTTTTGCGTCTATATACAGTTAAAAGCAATTAATTTTATTCGCGAAGTTTTAATTTTAACCTTTACACGGGATCTCGGACAGCATCTGGCCGGCTTTGCATATATTGTCGGATAGATGCTATCCGAACCCTTCCTGTAAAGGCTATTTCACACCATATTGCAGCCTCGCGTAACTTCTCTAATATTGTTTCAGTATAACTGATTTGTCTTTATTTGAGAGGTTGGGGGGGGTAACTTTTTCATTTAAGACAATTGAATACTTGCAAATCTTAAAGTAATCAAAACTTATTTACAGGGTTTTCATTATTAATATTTTCCTTATTAACCACCATTATTTCGAAAATAATCTTCATAATAAGATTAGATCGGGAGGCGGTAGCACGGACAATCATTTAGTCTCATTTAAGGATAAAAATCACGGATAAAACCTCGATTTGCATATTAAAACGTTATTAGTCAGCCAAGTCATACCTTGGTGGGAAATGCCTAAAAACCCGAATTTAGCGGTATTTTGGGTTTACCATTATGTTTTCTTACTCCCAATTCTTCATATTTTCATACTTTTGATTTCATTTTCTTTCAAAAAGGTGAGAAAATGTTAGGGTATTGAATTGAATAAACCTTATGATCTGATTATCGGCTATGCAGATTTACACCCATTTTTTTTCGAAAGTATTCTTTCGCAGTAAACCTTATTTAGTAGCAGAATTTTATGGTTAAATAAAATAAAATATATTTTTTTCAATAATAGTAATTTAAGTTTGACTAGACCGTAATCAGTCGACTCCCTTTCTCAATCATCAACATCATCCGATATGACAAATTTGTAGTCATGAACATTCAAATTATAAAAGGAACACAATCTGTATTTACTCCACTGAACTTTCAGAATAGTTTACAGAAATAGTGTGTGTTCAAAAAATATAACAATGAATAAAAACTTATATCGTAATTTTACACAAATGTGAAAATTTTCCGCAGGTGATGAAGATCTCGTGTTTTAAAGGCGATTTTTGCACTGTCATTTATAAATCTTAAACATTTTTCTAATGATATTATTTTTAACAATCTTTCATTCCACCCGTTCTGAAAAAAGACCAATAAACAGGGTTGGCTTTTTACCGGTAAAAACCTGGGGAGAAGGTGGTAAAAACCTTAGGATATACAATAAACTGTTAGCCCTTAAACTGTAATTAATACTATTGATAAAAATTCTATTTTCATGTAATTGGTGTATTAATATAAAATATCTATATAGGGGAGAGTGGGGTGGTGTGGGACTTTTTTTTACAAAAGTAAGAATTTTTTTTTATGTATACAAAAAGAAAAAAATCAATTTATAGCATGCAAGGTAAAACACTTTTTAATCCCCCTGAACAATATAGAAATATAACGTGCAAATACTATTTTATTTTAAAGAGAACGTAAGTTTCAAAATGTGTCTCATACCTCCTCATTAAGAGTTATGGGACAGCAATAATAAAAAAAAGCTATAAGGCACAAAATAACCTATAGTTTCGGTAAGATATACAATCAAACAAAGGTTGTAAGTTGATAAGGTATATGCCACAATATAAAATTCCAGTATCTTCATGACTGGAATAAAAATTCAGGATTCTCTGTCATAGGTGTCCTTAAGGCCCCACACTAGACTCAGAATGTACAGATGATAATGTAAAAGTCTATAGGAGCGTTCTTTTGAAATACCTACTCAAATTTTAATATTTTGCCGTGATTCTTTTGAACAAGACAGCTGAGGATGATCCATAACCGGCCTACTTTTTATTTTTTCGATTTTGCTTTTATATTTTTTGTATAACGATAGTTTCGATTTCAGAACCGGTTTAAACCAATTTCGTAAGTTAAAGTAATTTAAAAAAAAATCAGAAACCAAAACTGAAAAAGTAAAAACTACGCCGGTTGCGGATCTCCCTCAGCAATCTTGTGCAAAACAATCACGTAAAAATATTAAAATTTTGGCGAAATCTTTGAAAAGAACGCCCCTATAGACTTTGCATTATCATCCGGGTCTTTTTCTGTGCCTAGCGTTGCGCCTTAAATAATCATCAATTTATTTACATTTTGAATAATGAATGCATATATTATCATTGTTATAATTAATATATTATCCTCTAAAAAATTTGCATGTTAGCAATTCGCATTATTATTAATTAAAAAAAGGAATTGGGCGCGTCCCATTCATCCCTTTTCTGGCATGTCCTATTCCTCGCCACTTCCTTGTTTGTGTTAAACTTCTTGTTCAAACAAAAATGCTTTTTTAGGCTTAGTTTAAATTATGGATAATATACAGTATAATGTTCCATAAATAGGGAAGCTATTACATTTATATATAAACAAGCCTTTAATATATTGAGAGCAAATAAATCAAATTTAAATTGGATTTTTGAAATAGTTTTTTCTTCCATACATTTGCAAGTCTATGCATATCAATATTTTTTGTACACTGAAGAATGGATTACCATTGCTTCATCTTGTATGCGATCGATGAAATGTTTAGAATAATGCGCAAAGAGAAAAACCTACAGTCCCATTCCACCCGACTTTCCCCCATATAGCAAAAGGGGAAATAAAGAATTAGCCAGTTCCCTAAAGCTCCTAATATACACTATATGGCCAGAAATAACCGTCCACTTGCAATTTTAGACATTTTGCAAAATATCTAAAAAAATACATGAGGAATTATCCTGAAAGTCTCAGTGTATAAACAATATAGTACAGGTCATATATTTCCGTGAAGAGTTTTTCCAGAAACTTTATAGGGGACCGCCAACAAATTAAAAAATGTATGAATATCTTTTGGATAACCCTGTCAAAACTAATGCATCAAAAGCGCTCAAATTGTAGATTATGATTAAGTGGCTTATTGTAATAAACTGTGTTCATTTTTATGTCGATAGCATGTATACTCTTAAAAAAATGAAGGTTTTCTACGAAACCGAAAAACAGTCGCAAATTTATCCAAGATTTTTGCTTATAATTTGAAGAGTTCTTAATATAAAGTAACATTATTTTCAGAAAATGTGACAAACAACATTGCACACAATACCCTGTAATCAGAATTAAAAAATAATAAAAATTGTTTGAATATTGAGTAGATTTACTAAATAATTTTTCACTGCGCATGCATCAAAGATATCAAAATTTCAATTGCATATTATGTTAGCCAAATGTATAGAGCAACTTTTGTGAAAGTCGCAAAATCACATCTTAAAAATTTTGAAAATAATCGTCAATAGAATACGTTAAAAATTCGTTATTCCCAAAATGAAGGAAAAACACGAGGGGTTGTATCCATATATTCATTGATTAGTGTCAATATAGGATACATAATAGGGGTGTACTAATAAATTTGAATAAAATTCCTCATTTTTTTTATTATTATTATTGGTGTGGAATACCTGTACATGTTAGGGAAATTCGTTGCTAATCTGGAATAGACACTTTGTTGCAAGATATGTTTTGTAAATATGGTTAATAATGAAAATAGTTTGTAACTCTTAATGATAATACAGGAAAAGAATATCTGAATGACAAGTATGAGTTGGTCATGTAATTTTCTCGTGCTGTCTGAAAATAGGCAATAAAGAGGAAAGTGCCCAGTTAAACTGATGGCATTGAGCTCGCAGGCTGTACATACAACTGTATATTATACTCTTATTTCAAAGAATAATGCCGTTCCAAAAATAAAAGAAATCAACTGTAAGTTATTGGACAGTGGATTAAATGCCATCCCTCTTTATACTTAACCAATGAGCCCCTAAAACTAATCAGGGAAGTGCCTTATCAGAGTGAGCCTATTAACAAAATTTGAAGAAAATGTGATAATTCTGCATGATTTCTGCATATTTATATAAATTAAGGAGGGTAGCACTCTCTTCTCCCCCCCCTTCATATTTAACCAATGAACCTCCAATGCAAATCAGTGAAGAACCTTATCAGAATGAACCTACATATAAAATTTGAAGCAAATCTGATATTTATATAAAGAGTTATCACGTTACATACAGAACCTGCGGGCACATTAGCTGTCAGGCTTTGATAGCCTTGTGAGCTATAATTTAAATTTTATTTAAATTTTATTCTTTCTTTTTTTGTTCATCTACCATTTTTGCTGTACTTTGATGATACATTTTAATTGGACTGTCTTGTTGTGTGTTTTCCTTAATGTGTTATTATTATTATTTCAGATAGTGAACTTACATTTCTAGTACTTACATTACCATGCTTGATACAAGAAAAGTTTTCTACTCTTTATCATAAAGAAGGTGCAGAAATTTCTGTGTTTCAACCTGTTACTGTGCTCCGCAACTCAAACAACTTGTTAAATTACTCATGCAATGTATTAATTTTATATAAACAGTTAATTACAAAAACTGATAGTTTTATAAGCTTAATTAATTTGTGGTATGCATTATTTTGGTTGTTTATCGTTAACTATAGCAAAAGCCAATTTAAATTTTTATCATTTTTATTAGATACTTATGTCTTCAAAATTTTCTCAGTGGCATCAGTTCCACATAGTGTTACGTCTTTGTTTAATAATATTTAATACATTCTTGGTGTTTAGAATAAAAAGAATATTTGAACTAAAAGGTTGTTTTTTTTAATTCAGTGTTTTATTCCTTTCATTATAATTACTCTTTGGATTAAAATTTCAGATGCAATAAGTCAAAACATAAAAACAATTTGGCAGAAAGAGTTTTGATGTGGATACAGGACTAGAAATCAGCAGTCGTTAGTCGTCAAATGAAACTAAATTATAGAAAAATTATTCCTAGTCGTCAAATCTTGATAGCTAGCTTTCTTTAATTTTTATTTAGCAAATGCTTTCATTTGTATTTTAGCATATATCCCCACTCCCTCTGCACCATGACATCAGCACGTGTCTTAAGAATTTTGAACATTACAATAACCTCTAAGTTAACTTCACTTTCACCAATGATTGATAAAACTGGTCCTTGGATATTACACCCCTGTAAACAAGATTTTCTTTTATTATGAGATATTTCTGCATCCTTATATGTTCCTAAAATAAGAAACTGTATTAAAATTGTTTTAAAATTTTTGTATTCCCTTCCTCAAACAAACAAACAAAAGTATGTGTGATTTGGAAATGTTTTAAATGCCACACCATAATTGGCAACCAAAGATTCATTTATTTGCTAACTTTTTATTTTCTAATGAGAATTTCTAATATAATTCTCAGATTTTTTAAAAATTAGCTTATCCCTAGTTATATCTAAAGCTCATATTTTCTCTCTGTGGACATATTTGCTTGATTATCTGTTTTGTATGCATATTAGCTTTATAAAAAGAATAAGTTTTTCTAGAATCCAAATATTGTAGTTTAATCAGATTTCATACTTATGGAAAGTCAGTTTTTATTTTGTTTAGTAAGAAAAAGTGTTTAATATATAAAGTTTCCTCCCCACTTCCCTTCAATACATTAAAATTAAATATGCAATGCAATATTATTACTATTAACATGGTTGTGAAAAGAAATAAGAAAATATGAAATGCAGTTGGCACATCGAAAAAAAAATTGTAGGCATTATTTTGACACCTTACACACAGTTCTTAATTTCTAATCCTGTGTGGATATATGCTATAAAATATGGATTTGCATCAGTTCACTATAAAGGTAAGTACTACATATATTGTAAAAATGAATTTTTTTTTTATTCAATTTCATCTGTAATTTTACCATAACTATAAAATGAACTTATTTTCTCTAATTCATTTCATAGCTTGATGGCTAACTTTCTGGAAGAGTTTTAAAGAATATGAAGTATTCTTACTAATTTAAAAGTTACACAGCATTTATTACATATTCTTTTCTAATTTATGTTTTACATTTTTTAAATTAGATACAGCAGGGTAGCTGAAAAAATATTGGTGCGTTGTTTGACATTGATATTTCACAACTAAAACCTGAGAAATGCTTATTTTAAAATTTTGTAGAATTTCTTATATTGTATGAAAATCTTAATCCTCCGAAAAGTTCACAACCGTCAAAATGATCAGCAACTAATAAGTACAACGAAGTGTTCGCCTCATGGAAGCAAAATAATTTTAATGGAATTTCCAGCAGTATTGGGGCCTTCACATGGAGCAAAAACAGCATTGACCTTCAACAGCCATCTGCGTGGATATTTAATAACAGGTGTATTGCCTTCGAACAATCAGATCTTAACTCACTTGACTTCCGTAGAAAAGCTAGAAATAGAAAATTCCCAGTTTGCATGTATGTGATGCAAAATTATCAAGGCATAGAATGATTTGAATAAGAATTATCTGCAGCGGACTATCAATTCTGTGATCTTTCGTTTTCAAACTTGTGTAAAAAATAAATATCAAGCCAGTGAGCAATTTGTTAAAATATTGTTATTTCTTTTATTTTTTTATTATTAAATTATGGCATATATTTTACCGGATATAGCATTTTTCTGTGTCCCCATACTTTTCAGTTTCCCTGTATATAAAATAATAAAAATACATGTCAAGCAATATACTATGTGTCAAAAAAGATGGTTACGGATTACTTCTGAAACTATAAGAAAATTATAAAAATATTCATATGAAGATAGAAAATTCTATTTGTACTTTCTCTTATTTTGGAGTCAAAAAACATCGAATTTTTATAATGTTCCTGCATCTAAAAATGCCTAATCACAAAAATAGTTGCTGGCCCTTTCTTAAACATACCCAAAAAGTTTGATCCAAACATATGAGTTAGAGACAGTCAAAAATCATGATTTATTTCATTTTACAAGAACTTCAAAACATAAAATTGAAAATCAGGCTTCAAATTGTATGAAAAAGTCACAATATTTGACTCTAACTCAGTGATTTTTAGAGGCAGAAAATAGGTGTAGAGGTTGTGTAAATTTTGCGATTTATTCTAACAAAACCTTTTGGGTATGACTAACAATGCAATAGTGATGACTTATGATTGGTGATTTTGAAATGCAAAGACTGTATAAAAGTTAAAATTTTGAATTTTTCTTAAAATACTCTCCATGTAAATGAAAATACAATTTGAATTCTCTGCCTTTCTATGATTATTTTTGTAGTTCATATTATCCCTCTCTGAGTTACAAAAATATGCTACAATTTTTCTTTGGACACCTGATAATGAGTTTAAAAATATAATATTCCATCAATCTAAAAGAAAAAAAAGACTCAAAATATTGACTAATCATGATAATTTTCTCTGCAGAATTCAATTTAAAAATGGGTAAACACTTTATATTTCGTGATTGAAACCAATACAAATTCTTGACAAGCAGGGTGGGGGGAGGGGAGTTGCAATTGTGGGCCATAGATCGTGAGTGCTATTTCTTGTAGGATGCCACAGGGCACACTGGATTATGTGTTTCATCCGTTCACCCTCTGGGGCATCCTGGATAAGTGGTATCATTATTCTCCCCTGAAATGCCATTCTTTCACCCCTTAAGGTACCCTGGATGAGGGGTGCCATTACTCTCCCCTCAGATGCGATCCTTTCACCCTCTGGGGCACCCTGGATAAGGGGTGCCATTACTCTCCCCTGAGGCGCCATCTTTTCACCCCTGGGCACCCTGGTTAAGGGGTGCCATTACTCTCCCCTGAGATGCCATCCTTTCACCTCCTGGGGCACCCTGGATAAGGGGTGAGATTGTTCTCCCCTGTGGTGCCATCGTTTCACCCTATTGAACACTGTGGATAAGGGGTGCCATTATTCTTCCCTTAGGTGCCGTCCTTTCACCCACTGAAACACCCTGGATTAGGGGTGCCAAACTTTCACCCTAGTTAAGGGTGCCATTTTAGCTCCTCTAGGGGTGTCACCAGTGAGACAAGCCTTTCACCCCTAAAAGGTGCAATGTGTCACCATTAGTTTAAACAGTGTAGACCCTGCGCGAAATTAAATTAACCTGAACTCGACAAAGAAAAGAAAAAAAAATCTCCAACAGTAAATCCGACCAGAACCGACATGTTTGAACTGTATACCAAAGTTTTTAAATGCAAGAAAATAGATCCCTACATTAATCCAATTGCGGAAAATAATCTTCAATTTTATCTTTAATGTAGAAAATTTGGGTGCCGATGTTGAATATATTATAATACTTTTAAATAATTTACAGTAAAAATTAAAGGATTTTTTTTAATTATCTTGTTTTA